>CM060982.1:125034118-130034118 GCA_030765065.1 Deroplatys truncata
CATTCAAAGTTACCTCAAAATTCACTAATAACTTAACAAGGAATACAGTTCTACTATAGTATGTTACCGTTATTAATACTGTACACTCTTCCCTGTTAAAGGAGATGTTAAAACAGTCGTCCTTGCACCTGGATGCAATACTGCACTCGTCTCTGCAGTGAGTTTTGAGTTCTTTCAAACACCCCGATCATCTCGGAATTCTTGAAATGTACGTACAATTCTCTGCTCCAGTAGTTCAACGGGAGTGCTGTACACTACACTGTTGAGGTGATCCCATACAGAAAAAACCAAAGGATTGAGATCAAGTGATGGAGACCAATGTACAGGACCTCCTCGACCTATCCATCTTGGACCATATTGCGGCATTTGATAGTGGTAATACATTTATAAGAACACATGTGGTTTTGGCAACATTTGTTTGGTGGCTCCTGGGTTGGTAACACAAACCGGAATGGCGTAATAGGAGTGGGGGTAAACCGGTTGTATCTCGAGTTAGCGTCTAGGACGCGCTCTCTCTCTCTATCTCTTGTAACGTAACGAGCAGTGCAGATGTTAGAGCCGGACGCTCAGTCAAGCAGAAGGTAACATGTATCAGTTTTAATTCAATATATATTCTGTCCATCTAAATTTCTGTCACGTAGTTATTTGATGTAGTTAGATCCTTCCTTTCTTCCCCATCATGATTTAGGAATATTTTTAGAAATTTTCAGGTGTTTTAGGAACTTTGTTTAGCTCGCCCCCGTCGGACCTCGTGTAGATTGATATGAGTTAAACTCCGGCACTATGCTCTACCCCCTGTGATATGTGAGAATATAAGAGGTTACGACAATATCTCGACATTAGAGTCTTCAACATCATGCATGCACCATATACTCCAAACAATTCAGTGTCGGCTCATAACCACACATTCACAATAATACTTTTTTGCTTCTATTATCTACACTTTCAACCGTTCCAGTTAGTGCTCTTAATTATGATACACCCTATATTTATAAGAGGTATGCAGAAGGTGATGGTAAAACTGAAAATCCACTTTTTGCTTGAACGGGAGAAACAAATGAAGAGCGACTTTGCAATTCAAAATCTTATAGAGTAATGGAGAATTCAAACCAATAACTAACATTATCTCGAAAACTGAAGACGCCATAAAAATATATCTGAACGTAAATTATAGATTTTAATAAGAAATAAGCCATGTCTATTCCTTATTATTTACCAAACTAATATTTTATTTAAACCACCCTTTGATATTTTATATTTTTAAGACGGATACAGAAGGCTGGGGATGAGGTAAGTGTTTAAAATTCCAATTTTTGAACACAAATGAATGGTGACTTTGCAGTTCGACATTATTAATTAATGGAAAATTCAAACCACAACTATGGATCTCAGAAACTGGTACATTCCACCAAAATGTTACCATATAAAACGTGTGCTTTAATTAGATACATGCCTTTTGTTATTGCGGTTTTGTGTATCTCTTATGGTTTGCCAGTTATTTAGAATTACACAACACTCAAACCAAAAGAGAACCTCACAGGCAATTCGCAATTTTATTATTCACGTAAATATCTTAAACCTGCAGCGTTTTAATAAAAAAAATCGTTTAAGCTATTTCTGGAAAACAAAGATAACGATATATTTTCAATGTAAAGGCAAGATTACGTGTTGCATCTTTGGAAGGTGTTGAACTTAGAATAACAATGTTGGTGTTTACCCGAGTTTTCGTTTTTGGATTTATACTGCGGTCTCCCTCTACCTCTACCTCTCCCTCTCCCTCTCCCTCTCTTTCTCTCTCACAAAATTTTCTTAAAATCCTCTTTTTGGATTCAGGAGACCTCAAAACATACATTTCCGGTGAAATCTCGACAGGGAATTTTTGGGTGGAATATAATACTTCCCCTACTTACTGTAAGAACATAGTAAAGTAAAAATAACCAACCATGCTAGTAACACCATAATAAGTCCACAACAGAACTTAGAGGTTATTTTTATCAACAGTAATCTCACCAGAGGTTTTCATTTATTTAGAGAAAATTAAAACTCGAGTGGGATCTAATTTGCTATCTCACGATTAGAAGTTACTATTCCCGTACTTATCAACTGAGGCAGTATTTTAGTACCTGAATAATTTCAATTGTATTTTATATAAAAGTAAATTCAATAACAGCCCGCCTTGAAACAATATGTATATAATAATTAGTTAAATTGTATGCAACAGTCATTGCAAATGACTATTTTTATTGTAAACATATATTAATAATGTTATATGTGAATACATTACATACTCTAATAATGCAAGAGCTGTGAGAATAATAAGTTTTAGGTTGCTAACAATGAGTAATAATGAGGTAATTGTGGCAATAATCTGTATAGAATTTGAAATGTACTGGTCATGATTAGAGCGACGATGACGTAGTTTCTCTAACAGTTTTAAAATTAGCCAATCAACAGCAAAGAAAAGTTTTAAGTTAAATGCAGAAATTCTATTGGACTAGAATTAGCCAATCAGAGGCTTGGAATACCGAAGCTATGGGTTTTGACCGTTAAGGTTGTTCAGTTCCTGGCAAGACTTGGTTGAGTGTAGATGGAAAAATGTGTTCTCTACGGGTGATTAGTAAAACCAGATATACGCGTTAAGTGAATTTATAAACGTTTCTCACAGTTCTTTAAAAAGTGTAGTGCTGTATAAATATGTGAAAGAATTTAAATAAAAGAAGTGAAATTTAAAAGTTTAATTCTGTGATGTCTGCAATTGTTGTCATACCGCGCCCTACCCAAGAATCATGACTCTAAAGTAAGACTGACGCAGCCAAGGCAAATTTAAACAGTAATATTACGTAAGCAATAAATTACAAACCGATGCCCAAAGAGTGTTACAAACTACATAAAACAACAGTTGAACACTATAACCTTCTTTAAGTTCACGTAAACATATATTACGCAACAACAGCACTCAAACACAACCACTGAAGTTGGCTCCCATACGTAAAGCAGCTAACAATAATACGTGAGCAAACCATGCAACCCGCAATTTATAGTCCAATGTAAAAGTATTGACCCTTTTAGCAAACAAACTGTTATTGTAGCTCTGCCCTTCTATTCGGTACTATACGCAACCACCAATAATAAAGGCCTGAATGAGACAAGGAGCTGCAAAAGGCTAAAAAAAGTGGCTCTTCATGGATATAATGCTTGCAAGGAGGTAGAGGAATGTTCTCCCAAAGAGCGGGATAGAATACGTAGGTTCTAGCCCAGTGGGTTAACTGACGGAATGTGGTGAAGCAAAGGTTAGCTTCGGAGGTTCGGATATAATGCTTACATCAAATTATTTTGGTTCTTTTTTTCTTTCTCCTTGTGTTTATTTTCCGTATTTTGGTATACTAATCTATTTATTTTTGTTATTGGTTTTCCTGTGAGTCAAAGACAAAAGAATTACAATCAGATAATAATTGTGGACCATGTTTACCCTAATAATCTGTACCGTATCTTGAGTTATAAATCGTGTTTTGTACTCAGCTTTCATTCTTTTGGGTGCATGTCGACGCTATTAAATCTAACAGTTTTTGTTTCATGTTTAAACATTATGTTTTACTTCTTCTACTGACAAAGGAGTTGTAAATGTGCTAAGTTCACGGGTAAACAGAATAATAAATTGTTAAAGAACGCAGATTTTATCAACGAAGTAAATATTCAAAATGACGACTACCTTCATTAATGCACATTTGGATACGTTGCCGGAGAGACCTTCATGCATGTTGTAACATGCGCGGTGTAATCTGATGCACTCTTCACGTACAAGTGCCCACAGATGATTTGGACCTTGCTGTTTTTCAGCGTAGACCCGTTCCTTTAAACGACCTCACAGAAAGGAATTCAGTGGGATGAGATCAAGTGATCTAGAGGGCCATACAATTGGGCCCCCTCGGCCAATTCATTTTTGCGGATATGTTCTATGTAACTGATTCCTTACAATCAGTGACCAGTGTGATGGAGCTCCTGCTGGATCCAAATTCCTGTTCCTTTCACTAGCGGCACATCATCTAGTAGCAACGGCAATTCTTCTTGTAGAAATGCAAGGTACTGTGGTCCTGTGAGGTTCCTTCAAAAAAATGCGGTCCAAATAGCTAGTCGCCTAATATTCTGCACCAGACATTGATGCTTCAGTCTGGAATGCAGCTTCTCACATCTAGTGAGGATTGCATATACTCCAGTACTGCATATTATGGCGGCTGACTGTTCCGTTATTGTGGAATGTGTCCTCATCACTTAAGAGAACATTTCCTAAAAACTCTACATCAATTTGCGCTCGTTTCTGTAGCCACTGTGCATGTATCACGCGCTTGAAAGTCGCGGCCATGGAGAGCCTGATACATTGTAAATCGTACGGATATTTATTACGGTGCAATATGCGCATCACTGAGGACCGACTTAGACATATGTACAGATCTTGTGCTATGGCCCTTGAACTGGTATGTGGATTGTTTTCTATTGCGTTTTGCACAGCTTTTTTATTGCCTCCGGTTACTGGAGTATGGCCAGCAGGTGGTGCTCTTCCAAATCATTCTGTTTCACAAAGGCGTCTTTCAACCCTTCGAAAGTCTACTGTCTGTAGTAGGTGCCCTCCTTCCTGGAAACCGTTCTTCATACAGGCGCTTTTCTGATAGTGTGTTACACTTTGCTTCTCCATAGATTAACAGTGTGTCAACATACTCGTCGTTGGTATACATTATGACACCAGTCATGTCTCTTAGAAAGGTTTCAAATACACAGTAAATAATGGAGAGTTTATTCACGCTAAGCATTCACGAAGGTGTAAATAGCTAAAACCACTTCGCATGTGCCAAGTGTTTTAAATTTGTTTGAACGAGTCAAGATAATACGAGAAAAATAAAATACATATTACCAAGTACAAATTATCCACCTGTCAGTGGAAAACATGGCGATTACTCTATTTTGTACACACTTATAATGTTATCAAAAATGTTCTTTGTTATAATATCAAATTATAGCCCCACCGACATAAATCAAAAGGTATAACGTTTGAACTTAACACGAAGGATTTGAACCCGAAATGAACTGGCACAGTGGTAAAGCAACCATAACAATACCATTCGGCCAATGCTATCTTGCGAGCTGGTGTTCCTATACGAATAAATATTTGCAGAACACAGACCGCATATCGAATCTTTATACGCTTTTTGCAGCTTCATACAGTGTTAGGAGGTCGTTTTGGTAGTCTTAACTCAAACAAACTGCATCAGCCATTTCAATTACTGTATGAACTGAAGTATGCCATAGTTTGTGACAGAAGCGAAATTATCTACCTAATACTTAGCGTTTTTGACAAGGCTGTACAACAAACCATTGTTATCTGACGGCTTAAACCCCATTGGTCGCACTGCGTAGATCTACCATTTTGTTTTCATATAGTTTTGTCAACCGATGCATGTGATAAGTTGTTCCTTCAGGAGCGTTTTCAAAGGTGTGTATGAATGTATGCTAAAGAATACAAGTTTGTAAAATCAGCTAAAAGTGCTACTGCAACTCTCAGTGTCGGGATGGGATATTTTTGGCACCGACATTCATGGCAATTGTATTCTGTCCCGTAAAACACTTACGCATTATTTATCTATCCCTCCTCTATAAAGTGTTACGCAAATCAGTCATTAGAAGGCATTCAAGGAAGGCGTAAGTCATATGTCGCTTAGCACGTTGCATAAATTCAAAAATAAATAGGGGCAGCTGATTCACCTGGTATAACTAACTAAACCCATGATTTGCACATTATCTTCACGAAAAAATACTTTTAATGGCAACATAATGTAAAACTGAAATACGTTATACCTTTTACTCTAAGAATCTGAGTGCCTTTCTCTTTTCCAGAATGTTACCCACGTGAGCCTACAAACGTACTGAGCTTTTAACCTAATTGAATTCCCAATTAAGCTAATGCGTTCTATACTTCGGCTGTCGTTAATGACTTTCGCTAACCTGATTTCCTAATTACCTTCGTCTTTCCGGACAAACATTTCAACTCCAGCTTATTACATTATACATTGATTTAATATACGGAAATTATTTATTGTAATTATTTCTGTATTACCCCTTTATTTCTTATAAATTCTGAGGCAGTATTTTATATCACAACACTGTGAATGCCAGAGTGATTGTAGTGTAAATTAGCATTATTGTATGACAATGATTTGAGATGTTTGTTAACTATAAGCATTGTTAGGAAATAAGTTTACACGGCCTCACTGAAACTGACAGTAGGAGCGGGTAACAATGTAGCGAGGGGGTGAGTTGTTTATCAATTAGAAGAGACAAACAAATGACGTCAGATTAGCGCGCTTTTCTGTAGAAATGGAGGGAATATCTTCCCTATAGCATGTGTGTTCGTAATTTTGATTGGATATAAAAATAGACGCTAATGTTGGGGCGTTTTATTAACCAATAGCAGCTCGATTATAATCTTTAGGCATATCGGGGTGAGGGAGTACAAATTCCGAGCCAGAGACGGGTAACGCGCAGTTCTACAGAATAATTCACAAGGCAAACGTCGCGCAGTTCAACAGAATCATTCACGGGTTACACGTCGCGCAGTTCTACAGAATCTCTCGCGTCGTAAAGTTAGTTAAAAGATGTGAAATATGCGAATTAATAATGTGCGGCAAATAAGTGATAATAGTTACATTCGAAAATACAACAGTTTCAGTCGGGTGTGTATCAAGTGTAATTATGTGAAATGAATAAAGTGTGACGGCAATAAAAGTGTAAAAACAAATTCTTTTATCAGTGTTATATTTTAGTAACAACTCCCTTCCGTTTACACACTCTCTTCAAGAGATTTGCTCGACTTGTAATAATAGCTAGCCGGAGGACAAAGAACCCAAAAATTCAAAATAGTAAAACAATAACAGGCACTCAGCAAATAAGATAACACGACGATACCGCGACAATTCCCCCCAATAATTACGGTATGAGCCCTAAACGTCTTACTCGACCTGAAAACCTCCACTTTCCTATACAGTTACGTAAATAAATATTCCCGAACAATCAACATTCTCCCTCCCGCTCCCCCTCTCATATCCATGTAATGGTAGCAACCACTTCCATCGAATTTCTACCCATGACGCAAGTTCTTTATCTCAAAAGATAAGGTAGTTAAAGAAATACGGCGTCCAAGAGAAATAAAGAAGGGAAGCAATAAAAAATGCAGAAGGATGTATCACCTTGCAGCAGTAAATAAATACATAAAGCGAACAAAAGGAACAGGAAAGTAATCAGTGTAAAATGTTCCTATCTTATACTGTGTTGTAAATTCCTGCACTAAACCTCGTTAACTGTTAATACAACGCACTAACAAAAACAGGCGTTGAACTGGTAACTGTACGTTTGATTCCCTTGATATTAATGTTGCACATTGAATATCACGATTCTCATCTCCTCCGGAAGCTGATAAATATATTTCACCAGAGAGCACAAAAAATCATTGCTACAATCCCGTTGCTGAGACAGAAAAAGCTTACGAAATCTGATTTTGTAACCCTCGGCATGAAATAACGTTCCAATTTCATTACGTGGGCTCGTAATTTCATATTTTCATTGCTGCGAAATGGCGTTAACTAAACTGCTGTCATCGAGTTCCTGTAAAACACAAACAACTGAAAACCGTCGATAAAACGTGGGAGTGGAAAATCAAAAATCTGATGCGATAAATTCAATGACAGATGCCAGGATAGTGCAGCAATTTCGTTTCTGGCTCACGTACTGAGGGTCCGGATTCGATTTCCGGCTCTGGAGTGGCGACTTTAAGTCTGTCTTCACCTATGACTTGCTGATGTGAAATATCCTCAAGGCTAAAAGCTGTAGGTCCTCTCATTCCACCGTCATTCTCATCACTCTACCATCGGAGACAACGAACTCCAGGGACCAGCCACCGCTTGATGGAAAGAGGTATCCTCGAAGATCATGTCATCCTCCGTAGTTACCATACAAGCCTCTAGTTCCCAAGGTCGCGGGTTCAAACCCGTCGGAGGGCGATGGATTTTTTTTCGGGCGTAAAAATCCTTAACATGGTTTCCTTAGGAAGGGGAGTAAAGCCGGTGACCCCGTGTCGTAGATTTACAGCACGTAAAACAACCTCAAGCCTGATAAAGAGGCCTCTGAGCAAAATTGCCGGTCTTTCATTCCCAATATAGAATGCGACGTCCATAAATAAAACTCAAGATCATAGGCCATACAGGAGCTTAGAAAGTACACTCACATCACTTTCTCCACTCACTATCAATATCTTTATATACCTTATATAAACTATTCTTTTGTGCTTTTTCTTAGTTTAGCGTCCTTTAACGGGTTAAATCATATTGTACAATGAATGAATAAATGAATGAATGAGATTGGTGACAAGATGCTCAGATGAGCCCGGGATCCATAGAGCTTAAAGTTACCGACATTTATATTTTCAGGATAAGGGGAAACCCTGGAAAAAAAAACGTATCACCCTAACCGAGATTCGAACTACGGACCTCTTAGATGTGAGACAGACACGCTACCTACACACCACAGACGGGGCGTAAACTATTCTTATTCAAGCTAATGTTTCTATCTACTTCATGTTAATTGAGTTAAAACATTTGCAGAAATAGTTCCATTACACATTTCGTTGTAGGTAGAAGAGGGATAGAGAAAACCGAATAGAGTCAAATTTTTAAAAGCGGTTCGCCATGACTTTAAAATTCCATACTCTTTCCATAGCATAGTGAGAAACGAGAGAATGGGGACAGGATTTTAAAAAAAATCTGATGTGTTACACTCACATGACTTTCTCTACTCTTGTACAAACTATTTTCACAAACACTTATTCTCCATATGCTTCATGTTTATCGAGATGTTAATCTTATTGCTAATTTTCTTGTAGATGCAAGGGGAATATGGTAGACTTTAAGCGATAGTCAAATCTTTTAAGAGCTGGTTGCTATGTGGCGCATTCCATTGTCTTTGTACATCCAGGACATAAAAAAAATTAATAACGAATTCCCATTTGAGAAAAAATACTGAAAAATTTAAGGGAATAACAAGCAATATCTCTAAAATGGTTCACTCAAAAAATATAATGTATATGACATAAGTTGTATATTTTAACGCGATCTACATTTTTTGTGTAGTAAAATTTTGTCTATCTCTTATGGTTTACCAGTTATGCAAATGTCGTTCACAATGAAGAATACTTTTGGAGACATTCCCAGAAAATTCGAGATATACATTTCATTTGTCATGAAAATATCTTAAACATGTGATATTTTAATCAAAATCGTTAGACCCATTTTTGAGAAAATTAAAATTTTCGAAAAATGTTCCATGTAAAGGGTAATCTGGGTGGGGGGATTTTCTTGAAAACCTTCGTGTTGCATCTCCGGAAGATACTGAACCTAAATACCAAGTTTAGTATTTGTCCGACTGTTCGTTTCTGAGTTATGCTGTTCACAGACAGACACACAGACACACACACGGACACATATCCAAAAATGCTTTTTTGGATCCAGGGGGTCTCAAAACATATATTTCCGGTGAAATCTCTGTATCCAATTTTTGGGTGGAATACAATACTTCCCCTACTTACTATACGTAGTAGAGAAAGTAAAAAAAAAATCTGATGTGTTACACTCACATGACTTTCTCTACTCTTGCAAAACTATTTTTACAAACGCTTATTCTCCATCTACTTCATGTTAATCGAGATAAACATTTGCAGACTCTATCTTATTGCTAATTTTCTTGTAGATGTAAGGGGAATATATATTTACAAGGGCAATATATAAATACAGTAGCCTTTAAGCACATATATATATATATATATATATATATATCTCTTAATAGCTGGTTGCTAGATGCAGCACCATTCCCTTTGCCACAGATTAATAATCTTTGCATATCCAAGACTAAAAAAATGAATAACGAATTCCCAATTGAGAAAATAAGTATTGAAAAATTTAAGGGAATAACAAGCAATATCTCGAAAATGGTTCACTCAACAAAAAAAATGTATACGACATAAATTGTGTATTTTAATGCGATCTACATTTTTTGTGTAGTAAAATTTTGTCTATCTCTTATAGTTTACCAGTTATGCAAAAGTCGTTCACAGTGAAGAATACTTTTGGAGACATTCCCAGAAAATTCGAGATATACATTTCATTTGTCATATAAATATCTTAAACATATGACATTTTAATCAAAATCGATAAGCCATTTTTGAGGAAATTAAAATTTTCGAAAAATGTTCCATGTAAAGGGTAATCTGGGTGGGGGGATTTTCTTGAAAACCTTCGTGTTGCATCTCTGGAAGATACTGAACCTAAATACCAAGTTTGGTGTTTATCCGACTGTTCGTTTCTGAGTTATGTTGTTCACAGACAGACACACACACGGACATGTTTCCAAAATGTTTTTTTTGGATTCAGGGGGTCTCAAAACATGTATTTCCGGTGAAATCTCGGTATCGAATTTTTGAGTGGAATAAAATACTTCCCCTACTTACTATACGTAGTAGAGAAAGTAAAAAAAAAGGTGATTCAGAGAAAAACAGGTTAAATTATAGCTTCCTAATTCCAATGTTACCATATGGCAACGCTAGGCGGAGATACTCAGGAAGACGTATATTTCGTTATGTTGTTTCAGTTGCTGAAGCACTGGAGATAATTTAGAGTGATGATATTGATGGTGATGTGTTTATTGAGCCACCAATACCAAGCGTAGACACAGATGAGGATTCTGGAAATGAGAATGAAGACGGATTATCTGACAACCAGACGTCTCATCAATTACTGGCTAACGCTGTATATGGTTACCAAACAATGAAGGAATAGATGTAGAGGAAACAAGGCGCTATGCATTATTTTTCAATTTTGGGGACCGAAAGATAAGAGCAGAAGAAGTATGCTGCTTCCTTGCCATTCTATATGTTGCGACTATAGTAACTTGCCATCTGAAAGGCACTTTTGGAATTCAAATGTTGCCACGAAGAACCTGGCTATTTCTCAGTCAATGAGAAGAGAAAGATTTGACCATAATGATAAAGCATGGAAAATACGGCCTATAATGGAAAAGTTGAAGAAGAGGTGCGTTGATTAATTTCATACCCAAGGAATAACTATCATTTGATGAATGTATGGTCAAATATTTCGGCCGACATGGGTGCAAGCAATTCATCCGTGGCAGTCTCAGTAGATTTGGCTATAAGATATGGAGCATGAACTCCAAGGATGGATATTTGGTGAATTTTGATTTGTACCAGGGTAAAGGATCAAGCTGTAATGCTGACTACAACAGTTAACTGGTAATGTGATGATGATGATATGCGGTTTAAGGGCGATAAACTGCTATGGTCATCAGCGCCCTCACAAAGTATAAAATTGAAGGTCCGAAAATAAAATACGAGTAAAAAACCGCAGAGTCAAAAATATTCTAAAATCAGTCATCAGTAGTTAAAACCACTACAAAAGCCATGTGAAACAATTCAATAAAATAGTAAAACGTGTCAAGAACTGTAAATTGCATAGGAAATGGGCGTCATATGTCCACAGGGAGTAGAGCCCCCATTAAAACGGCAATATAAAATCATAATGCTAAAGGAAGCTCAACGCATTAAATGCGCCGATTAAAATCACTGTCATTGATAAAACGTAAAAGACATTCTAAAGCATGCGCGTCGTCGGCCAAAACGTTGGCTATGCCAACAGGCAGGCCCACACGACTGCGCAATGGAGCTAAAACTTGACACTCTGTTAAAATGTGACGCACCGTTAAGGGCGCAGCACACTGCTCGCATACTGGTGCGGGGTCACCACTGAGCAGGTATATATGGCTAAAAAGGGAATGTGCGATTCGTAGACGGGCTAAAAGCACCTCTTCCCGACGAGAAGAACGAGAAGAGGTACCCCAGACTAACGGAAGAGGTTTAACCTCCCGCAACTTGTTCCCCCTAAGAGCCGCCCACTCATCGCGCCAGCGCGAGAGGATATGGTAACGTAAAATAACATAAAAATCTGCGGAAGGAACAACACAGGTAAAACTTCTGGGTGATAAAATGGCCGATTTGGCAGCGGCGTCGGCAGACTCGTTGCCTGAGATGCCCACATGACCTGGAATCCACACGAAGGAGACGCTGATGCCAGAAGCACCAAGCGAGTGGAGCAGGTCATGAATGCGCTATACGAGCGGGTGGTAACTGTACAGCGCGTGAATACTCTGAAGGGCACTCAGAGAATCCGTACAAACAGATTGGTAATGTGAGAAGTCCCTTAGTCTTATTGCTTAACGAAGCTCCAAATAAAAAGAGAAAACTTAACTACAGCTTCTTCATGGATAATTTATTTTCTAGTTCACCACTTTTCTCATTTCTCATGTATTATGACTATTCTGCCTTTGGTACTGTTAGAGAAAAAAGAGTCTCTAAAGGAAGGCCCCTGGAAAACAAGCAAGTATTCTCTAAAAAAAGACAGTGGGTATTTTGAGACAGCATTAGAGAAGAATGATGTACTGCTTTATGTCCAAAGGATCTATAACTCAGTAGTCACAATGATCTCTTCATGTGATGCTAAGAAGTTGTTCAAGTGAAAAGATTTTCACACCAGCAGAAGCGAAATGTAATAATTCCAAGGCCAAGGCTAGTCACCAAATACATCTTTATGGGAGGTACTGACCAGATGGACCAGAACATTGCCTGATATCGCATTGGGATACGAAGCAAAAATGGTACTGGTCTTTGTTTACGTGGATGCTAGATGTGGCTATTTAGAACAGCTGGATTTTGTACAATAAAGTCAGCAGACAAAGAATATTTCAGCTGGATTTCAAAATAGAAATGGTTGCCATCTATCTCAAGACATACCAGACTGTACCAAAAGGAGTTGGAAGACCAGCAGCTTCACGGATATCTCTTAGAGGTCGCATATCAGATTCTATAAGATTTGACAGAACTGGCAACTTGTCCAGTCGACGGAAGGAGGAAAAAGGAAAAAGTGTGCTAATGACAACTGTAAATTAAGTGTGAGAACAATGTAGTGTTGGATTGTGCGTCGACTGCTTTATTGCCTTTCATACTCATTAGATTTTGTATGACTTTATAAATGCATAATATACTGATCTGTGTACACCGTGCATTACACAATATGTTTTCATTCTTAGTGCAAATTGTTAAGTTTTTGGGATAGATAGTATTACCTTTAATAATGATGTAAAATAGCAGCGTGCTGAATATTCAGACTACAATTTCTCAATGAAATTTGTATACCATATATGGAAGCGCCTAGCGTTACCATACAGTAACGGCAAATATTTTTAAAATTGAGTAATGAATACTTATTTCTACATTTTATTCAGAACATTTGTGTTGCTTAGAGACATAATAAAATAAAATTCCAACACAAATTAACAAAACAATAATTTAGGCGTTAATGGGTTAAAGGATATCTTGGAAATTCACAGTAATTTGAAATAAATTGTGTTTTTAAAGACGCTTACGTCGTTTTGAAAAATTGGAATTTAAGGGAATAACAAACAATATCTCGAGAATGGTTCACTCAACAACAAAAATGTATATGACATAAATTGTGTATTTTAACGTGATCTACATTTTTTGTGTAGTAACATTTTGTCTATCTCTTATGGTTTACCAGTTATGCAAAAGTCGTTCACAATGAAGAATACTTTTGGAGACATTCCCAGAAAATTCGAGATATACGTTTCATTTGTCATGAAAATATCTTAAACATATGATATTTTAATCAAAATCGTTAAGTCATTTTTGAGAAAATTAAAATTTTCGAAAAATGTTCCATGCAAAGCCTAATCTGGGGTGGGGGATTTTCTTGAAAACCTTCGTATCACATCTCTGGAAGATACTGAACCTAAATACCAAGTTTGGTGTTTATCCGACTGTTCCTTTGTGAGTTATGTTGTTCACAGACACACACACACACGGACATGTTTCCAAAATGCTTTTTTTTTGGATTCAGGAGGCCTCTAAACATATATTTCCGGTGAAATCTCAGTATCGCATTTTGGAGTCGAATGCACTACTTCCTCTACTTACTATACGTAGTAGAGAAAGTAATAACATTGCATAAAATCCACAAGCATGAATTTATCACGCTACACAGCAGTGTACCTCGGGGTGGAAAACCCTGGGTATTCTAACAACAGGGGAAGATAATATCAGACGGAAGGGGCAGTCAGGACCGAGGTTGAAGGGTGCCATTGGGAAGCAAGGGAGCGCCAAATAGCAACTACATCCAGTTCCATAAAAATCTATTGGCTAGGTCATTTAATTAAGCGAGTTGAGGTTTGGGGCCCTCTGACGACACACATTACAAGGATTTACCTGAAGAAAGATCCAGCAGGGCTTGATTCATTAATAAAAAATACTGTGCTAGGTCGGAGCTCGAGAGCCAAGTTTAGCGTAGACACATATCTTCTATGGCGCAGTGTGTTTCACTATGTACTCTTGTTCAGAAATTGCATACAAGAACCGTCAGTAATAAACATAAATATTTGTGATTCAGCAGCATGTTTAAACATGCTCTTTATTTGGGAGTGGGGTTAAAGTGTATTAAGAACAAAATGTAACCTTAAAGCATGCAGTAAACATTCCTATTTATAAATGAAGCTCGTTCTGCGATCCTCGTATCACTAACCATTCATGTTTACTCATATGACATTGTTTGTTCTTTTTAAAACATAATATTATTTAAGGATACATTAGTTGAGTTGCCTTTGTAGGAAAAAAGCTTCTTATAGTTTAAATTCCTCATAAGCCCATGGCGCAAAAGAACCAAACTAGTGGTAGGTGATAATGTTGACCTCACGACAAATCTCCTCTTGCAGGTGTTTCGATAGCGGGGACAGTTTAGTGCACATGTGCGAGAATGTCCACAGATTCTGCAAGCCCTTGGTCAAACCCTCCTGTGATACCCCTGTTATTCCCTTGCCTATCATAGCTCCTTTTAAACCAAAGCATTCTGTTCGGCTAAGTCTGGACACAGGACAACATGACAGCCCGTTATCTTCGCACAGACATACACCAAGCTGTCTGAGAAGTGTGCTCTCTTGCATACTACATTGCAGGCGTTGAAACATTCAGGGTCTGCCTCTAAAATTGTAATCCTTTTTTTAAGTTGGCACCTTAAGCAAAAATTATTTATAAAGATATTTATAGTTCAAGGGCACGTGTCCTTGTGCCCTTTAGCACGATCCGCCACTGGGTGGGTATCTCCTAGCGCTGGCCGGGTATGCGTTATATCCTGTGACGCTACAGCCCGCAACCAACCCGACTAATGGTCGCATGTCCACTTACGGGAAGATGATATGGTCAGCACCATGAATCCTCCAGACGGAACATTCGTTCACGAGGTCAGGACCGCTGTCTATCGCAGTCCCTCACTTTCCTAAGCAGCTGAGTGGGCACCGGTCCTATACTGGATATTTAAAATCCGCAATCCTATGGGAGGTGAAAGGGGATATATTATACATATATAGGAATTGTGCAGTAATAATTTAATTCACTAACATGTTAAAATATTCAACATCTAACATTTGTACAGAGCTGATTGTAAGAAACGGGCGAGCTAGCAAAATTCCAAGAAAACATAAAGAGCGTACCTCACCAAGCCAACAGGCAGGGAACCGGTAACGGTACGGAGAAACACAAAGAGACAGATAGAGAAAAAAAGAGACAGAGATATGGAACTGGCTTCACAACGCTCAAAGATGACGCTTAACCGCACGGATCTGAAACCACACGTTCTCATACGCGGTAACGCGGTCTGAGGACCAATAGGAAACGTCGTTACATTCTTAAACGCAGAGGTGAGCGTCACTAGGCTCCTGTATATAAGGGCAGCCAAGACCTCAAAACTCTCTCTCTCTCTCTCTCTCTCTCTCTCTCTCTCTCTCTCTCGCTTACTGATCTTCGAGAATTCACGTCGAAGTGCTACAGATGCACGTGGGTGCACAAGGGTGGGAGTGCGTGTGCAGATAGCTAGGTACCTGACTTATTTAAAGTGGTGGGATTATAATAATGGGAAAATCTAGCCACCCATAATTATTCAAACTGTGAAATAAACTTCACTGATTAAGGGAGACTTGCAGTGTATTTTTTAACTTGCCTCGCCCACTATAACCTGAGAATTAATAATTAGATACAGTTAGGAATGGAATACGCAACAACCGACGAGCACCAATAGCCGAGGAAGAAGAACACCGCAACAGGCAACAACAACCCAAGGATCGACGATTTCGCGCTACAAACCTCGCCCAACGACTATTTCCCGCTACAGTGGGATCGAACGCAGGAAACCAGAGCGCTACGGTGCAGGACAGGTGTTACAAACCTACTGTAGTTTATATTTCTAATTTCTCTAGTTTATGTTTCCCATAACGCATACTTCTTTCCCCAGCTTGGCTTTATAAACGTGAACACCACCTTCATGAGACCGTACTTCTGGTTCCTGCGTCCAGTTATTACAGAAGCGTTCTTGCGTGGTCTCTAATGAGCTTTGAACTGTGCTGAAGCTCCTATTTTGCCAATATCACATTTGGCGATGTATTCCCAATGGTAAATTGTCAAAATCTCGTTAAAGGCTCTTGAATCTAATTCAAGTATGTCAATTACATAAAAAATACGTTATTCGAACTCGAAAATTAATCATTAACGGTACGGAAAGACAGGGATGCATTTAAAACATAATGTAGAGCGCTCGCTCACCGTAAATATTATGTATGTGCATACATCAATAGCATCATCAATATTTCAAAAGATCATTCAGAAAAACTACAGTATTATATGGAGCACAAGTGCATGCTCTGAAGACAAAAGAAACACAGACACTGCAGGAAGGCTGGAAATTATAGCGGTAACAATAGAGAGCACTTGAGTGTGCGTGTTTGCGTGCGTGCGTGCGATAGAGGCAGATAGAGCATTATATGAATGAGTAAAGCTACACAAAGGAAAGGTGCCCGGCAACCGAAAACAAAGAATTAAATTCCTTCCTGTTTTATTTCGTTTTCCTATATTTTAACCCAAACTTCACAACCAAAAGTAGTTGGGAGTTCAATGAGAAGATTGCACTATCAGGCAATTATTATAAACAACATAAAGTTAAAGTAGCTTACCTGATAATCGACTCAATATACCATTAGCCAATGACAGGCACAGTTTGCTAGTCAGTTGGCCAATCAAACCCGTACTACACAGAGAGTAATTCATCTTCGGTTACTATACTGATCCTATAGGGTGATTTATGAAGAACCGACACATTTATTTCTTTAATTGTTTCAAAACGAGTATTATAGCAACAACTTATTATACCTAAAATGCAGAGCAACTTTGGAAGATGATTTACCAATGTTGAAAATGTCCTCCATCCTGCATAAGGCACAGCTTAACACGTCGTTCCATGTTACTGGCCACTCGTTGGGGACTCTGTTGTCAATAGCTTGAATCTCCTGTGTAATGTTGTGCTTCAGATCGTCCAATATCTAGGGACGTGTGGAATAAACCCTGTCTTTTAAGTAACCCCGTAGAAAGAAGTCTGGCGATTCCAAATCCAGAGATCTCGATGGCCACAAGTTCTTGGAAATTATCCGGTCTCAAAAAAAAGCTTGCAATTAGTGCCAAGGATTAATTTTATGTATTGCATGTAGCGCCGTCCTGCTGAAAATATCCTTGACTCAGCTCTACATCGCCTAGTTGCTCAGTAAACTCCATGAAAATCCGTCGCTACTCTGCAGTGTTCACATTGTTTAAAAAAAAAGGTCCCACTATTCTCTGCGCGGATATTGCGCACCAAACTCCGATTCTAACCTGCTGCATATGTGAGTTCACATAGCCGGATATATTAAACCATACTTCATCTGTGAACCATGTGATGGGCAATATGGTAGGATTTTGCACAATGAACGCCTGAAACCAACGACAATAATTCAGTCGTCTATCCTTATCTGGTTCCTGTTACTGATGGACAACCGTAATCCTATACGGCTTTAGGCCTGTACTTTTCACCGCTCTCTGACACATTGAGTAGCTGTACCCTGTCTCCTGCGACAAACGTCTTAATGATTTTTTGGGTGACTGATCCAGTCGTGCTCTTACGTCAACAACCATGGGAAGCCTAGATGAACGAGTTTTGCCTTTTTCACTCACCAGAGATCTAGTTGTTTCCAATTTGTTTACAGTCCCAGTATTGTGTTTCTTTGGGGAGGATTTCGAACACCAAATTCTCTCTGGTTTGCCCTTTGAGTAGCTGTAAATGAATTCGTCATCCAGTATTGCTTTTCAAGGAAGAGTCGTTCATTTAATGTGTACTCCATTTTCACGTTGAGTAGTACAAAATCTCAAAAACAGTTGCCGACAATAAAACTAACAATTACGAATAAAACATGAACATCTGCGTATCTAGTGACAGGCAATCGAAACTCCTGAACATTCTGCTTAATTTGTGCTAACATTGGGGCATTGAGTGAATTTCGAACAGAATAATTAAAGAAATAAATGTGTCAGTACTTCATAAATCACCCTGTATTTCATGGTGGTACACCTGTTTTTAATTTATATGAATGCATGAGTGATATCACGTAGGCTGTAGCTACAGTAATAGCAACTGAAAATGCCGAGCTTTGGAAATCAAAATGTTGGTAAAATAAAAGCAACTGTAGATAATTTAACAACAGAAAATACAAAGAAGAACAATTTAGGTGTAGAAACAATTTTCAGAATTCTGTACGGAGTGAAATTATAAAATTGACGGCTCAGTTAGCGACAAAAAGATTTCTTCCATTCCACAGGTTATAAAATTGAGCCAGTATTTTTAACACTTAAATGATTTCAGTCATATTATATAATATAAAATGTAATAACAGCCCGCCTTAAAGCAATATGTGTATGTAACAATATATAAAACTGTGTATTACAGTCATTGTATATGTTTATTTTATTGTATACATGTGTAAAAATGTTATGTGAATGTATTTCGTATTTGGTAATGTATGAGCTATGAGAATAATAGGTTAAAAGTTGCTAATAATGAGGTAACCTTGAGGCAATAATGAGTAAGAAGGTTTAATAAAGCTACTACCCATTCTTGGAAACAAATTTTTGAGACAGTTTATAAAATAGCCAATCAACAACCAGAAAGAAGCTTAGGTTAAATGAGAGTATCCTATTGGAGTAGGAATAGCCAATCAGAGGCTTGAAATACAAAAATTTACAAATTTAGGCGGTAGAAATCAAGTCAGTTGGTTGTAGACAGTGTTACTAACCGGACGCGAGATAAGTCCTCGAGTAATTTAATACGTATTCAGTGTGAGACGAAAAATAGTTTACGTGTTAAAAAGTGCAAGTAATTAATAAAAAAAATCTCGCAGCTCTCTATATCAGTGGTGTTATTTTAATCGTTTAAAGAATTAATAAATGGAGTGAAGTACAAATTATAATCTGTGTAAGCCTACATTCTTCAGCCGCATCACGCCTTGTTAAGACATTCATGTCTCTAAAAAAATAAATACTGACGCAGCCGAGGCAAACATGAATATATGATATTTAAAGAAAGTCAAAATTACAAAGTTAATATTTTTTAAACATTTTTGGGGGGCAAAGGCCACCGGAAAGTACATTTGGGGCGAAGGCTACCGGAAAAATTTTACCATATGTAGCAGCAACAAAACTTCTTCAAATTGGCTCCCAAAATTTGGGGCAAATAACAATACAACAAACTAACAACTTCAAAATGAGGAGAAAGAACGGTAAGAATTACAAAGAAACGGTAGTAAAAATGATGTGGAATGTAAACAGCTAGAATGATACAAGAGAAACTGTGCAATGTTCACAATAGATCCTTTCACATATGTCAGATTCAAAGCAGCTAGAGATGCGCGAAATGCCAAGAGACGAGAACTGCAGTCAGTGACCGAAAAAAAACAAAAACCAGTGCAGCTGCGTTATCAACCTCAGAAATAGATAAAATGGTTAACGATTAGGACGAAGATACGCCAAATAGAGTACAGAAGAAATTCTATAAAATAGCAGCTTACGAACTTGCATGGAAAGGTGCAGAAGCAGCCAACTGTATTGTGGAACACTTTAAGGTGGTACTCGGAGGTCTCGGTTTCGATTCCCAGCCGGAAAGTGGAAAGTTTTCTTAAATTAGGATTATTCCCCACCATCCACAGCCTGGAAAGTGTGAGTGTATGTTTAAAACAATGAAACCTACAATAAACTAACCTAAAATGAAAAAAACTCAAATGTTTCAGTCAAAGCCCCCGATACGACCATAGTAGTTAAAGGGGGCTATAGAAATGAAAAAAAAAAAGTTAAAAAAAATCTCTCCACCCCAAACTATTCTTTACATCATAAATATTGATTGTTTTTTTAGTTACTCAAAAATGACCAACGATTTTGATTAAAATGCCATATGTTTAAGATATTTGCATGGCAAATAAAATGCATACCTTGAGGCAGTATTTTTAACACTAAAATGATTTCAGTCTAATTGTATAATATATATAATTCAATAACAGTCCGCCTTAAAGCAATATGTGTATGTAACAATATATAAAAATTTATCTAACAATCATTGTATATGTTTTTGTATTATTGTATCCATGTGTAATAATGTTATGTGAATGTATTACGTAATTTAATAATGTAGGAGCTGTGAGAATAATAAGTTAAAAGTTGCTAACAATGAGGTAACCTTGAGGCAATAATGAGTAAGAAGGTTTAATAAAGCTACTACCCATTCTTGGAAACAAATTTTTGAGACAGTTTATAAAATAGCCAATCAACAACCAGAAAGAAGCTTAGGTTAAATGAGAGTATCCTATTGGAGTAGGAATAGCCAATCAGAGGCTTGAAATACAAAAATTTACAAATTTAGGCGGTAGAAATCAAGTCAGTTGGTTGTAGACAGTGTTACTAACCGGACGCGAGATAAGTCCTCGAGTAATTTAATACGTATTCAGTGTGAGACGAAAAATAGTTTACGTGTTAAAAAGTGCAAGTAATTAATAAAAAAAATCTCGCAGCTCTCTATATCAGTGGTGTTATTTTAATCGTTTAAAGAATTAATAAATGGAGTGAAGTACAAATTATAATCTGTGTAAGCCTACATTCTTCAGCCGCATCACGCCTTGTTAAGACATTCATGTCTCTAAAAAAATAAATACTGACGCAGCCGAGGCAAACATGAATATATGATATTTAAAGAAAGTCAAAATTACAAAGTTAATATTTTTTAAACATTTTTGGGGGGCAAAGGCCACCGGAAAGTACATTTGGGGCGAAGGCTACCGGAAAAATTTTACCATATGTAGCAGCAACAAAACTTCTTCAAATTGGCTCCCAAAATTTGGGGCAAATAACAATACAACAAACTAACAACTTCAAAATGAGGAGAAAGAACGGTAAGAATTACAAAGAAACGGTAGTAAAAATGATGTGGAATGTAAACAGCTAGAATGATACAAGAGAAACTGTGCAATGTTCACAATAGATCCTTTCACATATGTCAGATTCAAAGCAGCTAGAGATGCGCGAAATGCCAAGAGACGAGAACTGCAGTCAGTGACCGAAAAAAAACAAAAACCAGTGCAGCTGCGTTATCAACCTCAGAAATAGATAAAATGGTTAACGATTAGGACGAAGATACGCCAAATAGAGTACAGAAGAAATTCTATAAAATAGCAGCTTACGAACTTGCATGGAAAGGTGCAGAAGCAGCCAACTGTATTGTGGAACACTTTAAGGTGGTACTCGGAGGTCTCGGTTTCGATTCCCAGCCGGAAAGTGGAAAGTTTTCTTAAATTAGGATTATTCCCCACCATCCACAGCCTGGAAAGTGTGAGTGTATGTTTAAAACAATGAAACCTACAATAAACTAACCTAAAATGAAAAAAACTCAAATGTTTCAGTCAAAGCCCCCGATACGACCATAGTAGTTAAAGGGGGCTATAGAAATGAAAAAAAAAAAAGTTAAAAAAAATCTCTCCACCCCAAACTATTCTTTACATCATAAATATTGATTGTTTTTTTAGTTACTCAAAAATGACCAACGATTTTGATTAAAATGCCATATGTTTAAGATATTTGCATGGCAAATAAAATGCATACCTTGAGGCAGTATTTTTAACACTAAAATGATTTCAGTCTAATTGTATAATATATATAATTCAATAACAGTCCGCCTTAAAGCAATATGTGTATGTAACAATATATAAAAATTTATCTAACAATCATTGTATATGTTTTTGTATTATTGTATCCATGTGTAATAATGTTATGTGAATGTATTACGTAATTTAATAATGTAGGAGCTGTGAGAATAATAAGTTAAAAGTTGCTAACAATGAGGTAACCTTGAGGCAATAATGAATTTGAAAGTTTAAATGCTACTAGTCATTATTGGAGCAACAATAATGAAAATTTTGAGACAGTTTAAAAATAGCCAATCAAAAACCATAAAAAGCTTTAGTTAAATGAAGGTATTCTACTGGAGTAGGATTAGCCAATCAGAGACTTGAAATACAGAAATTTACAAGCTTAGACGGTGGAATTCAAGTCAGTTGCTTGTAAACAGCGCTCATAAATGGACGTGTTGCATGCAGACAGTGTTTGAAACCGGATGCGAGATGCGTCCTCGAGAGATTTAATACGTATTCGAGTGAGACGAAAAATAGTTTATGTGTTAAAAAGTGCAAGTAATTAATAAAATAATCTCATATCTCTCTCTATATCAGTGAAATGTTATTTAAAACTGTGTAAGCCTACATTCTTCAGTCGCACCACAACCCTGCCAAGACATCCATGTCTCTAAAATAAATACTGACGCAGCCGAGGCAAACATAAATATTAAATATTTAAAGAAACAGTTTAATTACAAAGTAAATATATTATTTTAAAACACTTTTTGGGCAAAGGCCACCAGAAAGTATATTTGGGACAAAGGCTACCTGGTACCATACGTGCAGTTGCAACTACTTCAAGTTCGGCTCCCCAACAGTTGAAATACAACCTACTTCAAATTGATGCCCAAAGCGTGGTGCAAATAACATGAAGAAAACAATCTTCTTCAAATTGGCTTTCCATACGTGGGGCAAAAAATACCTTCTTCAACCTTTAATTTTCTGGGAATAGCCTGTGAATTCGTCTTTATTCTCTATCTTGTTATATTAATGATAAACCATCAGAGATAGAAAAAATGTACATATCCTTAAAAACACAATTATGTCAATTTTTAATAATGTTAAGCTTTTTCTTTGTTATCAGTTTAAATTATCAATTCCTAATTCTTTTTTACAAGATCATGCAAGCAGCATGGAATTTCAAAGTCAAGGAAATAGAAAAACAAGCCTTGTAATAGCAGTTTGTAGAAGAGTGAGTAGAGAAAGTCGTGTGAATCAACCCAGCAATTTTTTTTTAAATAACTGAATTATTAAACCTTCTCTCCTAATATATAATAGCACTGTCTCTTTATTGTGGACTGTACTTTTGAGATGGTGATTAAGAAATGCATCATGCAGTATAAAGGTTAAGATTCAACCTTAAGTTCTCTTTACTTCGTATTAGAAATCCGTTCCTGGAAAGTATTTTAAGGATGATAGGAATGGTCATATGCAGCGTATGAACCTATGACCCAGCAATGTCACTGCAGTGTAAGTAAGCTATTGCTCGATCACCGTGCTGAACAAAGGGATGGCATTTGAACGGTGCATCGACCCCATGAAATACAAATATAGTACATTCCTCGATTCCCTAACACATGACCTTTTCGCACGTACGCACGCAAAACCACCGTCGCGTAACCCGGGTATGCCCTGGATATCCTGGACGTATCCCATTTTCATCAGTACATCGGGGGAGCCGAACACGATAACACATGTTGCAGGCGGACCCGGAGCACCCCCGCGCGCGCCGCGCTGCCGCCGCTACGGGGTCACATTGCGATGACGTCAGACGCCCACATGCATTCTTGGGCGTCGAAGGAAATACGTATGGCGCAGACTCGACTCCAGGGAGAGCCGTTTTCAATTGGGTTACAGGTGTTGCGGGAAAACCGCAGGATTTGCTTCATTTTTCAAACGGTAATTCCCTGAAGAAATCGAGTCCGTCACTTTCGTGCTTCACAAAGTAGTTCCAGACATCAGCACAGCGAAAATTTCAACTTGGGTAACTTTAAGGCTATTGTAAGAAAATGTTTTGAAATTTATAGCTACTACATATATGTAGTGCATTCTTAAAATGCATAAGTAATACGTGTGTGGCTGAACTGCATAACTCAAACACAAAAGTCTGCTTAATACCACACTTGTTCAAATTCATCTCTTCAAAGAATGAGAGACGAAGACTTAAGAAAAACCTACGAACACAAACTAACCTTTACATAGAAAACCTATAGTTATTACTTTCTCTACTACGTATAGTAAGTAGGGGAAGTATTGTATTCCACCCAAAAATTCCATACCGAGATTTCACCGGAAATACATGTTTTGAGACCCCCTGAATCCAAAAAAAGCATTTTTGGAAACATGTCCGTGTGTCTGTCTGTGTGTGTCTGTGAACAGCATAACTCAAAAACGAACAATCGGATAAACACCAAACTTGGTATTTAGGTTCAGTATCTTCCAAGGATGCGACACGAAGGTTTTCAATAAAATTCCCCACCCCAAATTACCCTTTACATGGAAGATTTTTCGAAAATTTTAATTTTCTCAAAAACGGCTCTAACGATTTTGAATAAAATATTGTATATTTAAGATATTTTTATGACAAATAAAATGTATATCTTGAATTTTCTGGGAATGTCTCCAAAAGTATTCTTCATTGTGAACGAATTTTGCATAACTGGTAAACCATAAGATATAGACAGAATGTTACTACACAAAACGTGTAGATCGCGTTAAAATACACAAATTATGTCATATACATTTTTTTTTGTTGATGAACCATTTATTGCTTGTTATTCCCTTAAATTTTTCAATACTTATTTTCTCAAATGGGAATTCGTTATTCATTTTTTTTTGTCTTGGATATGCAAACAGTATTAATCTGTGGCAAAGCGAATAGTGCTGCACCTAGCAACCAGCTATTAAGAGATATGTATGTGCTTAAAGGCTACTGTATTTCTATATTGCCCTTGTAAATATATATTCCCCTTACATCTACAAGAAAATTAGCAATAAGATAGAGTCTGCAAATGCTTACCTCGATTAACATGAAGTAGATGGAGAATAAGCGTCTGTAAAAATAGCTTGTGCAAGAGTAGAGAAATTCATGTGAGTGTAACACATCAGATTTTTTTACTTTGTCTACCACGTATATTAAGTAGGGGAAGTATTGCATTCCACCCAAAAAAGAATGATACCGAGATTTCACCGGAAATACACGCTTTGAGGCCACTGAAGTAAAAAATAAACATTTTTAGAATAAGGTACTTGTGTGTATTTGTGTATCTGTGAACTGCACAGCTCAATAACGAAAAGTCGGATAAACGTCAAATTCGGTATTTAGGTACGATATCTTTCAAAGACGGGACATAAACATTTTCAAGAAAATCCCACCACCCCAGACTACCGTTTACGTGGAACATTTTTTGAGATTTTTGATTTTCACAAAAATGGCTCTAACCATTTTGATTAAAATATCATATGTTTAAGATATTTTTATGGCAAATGAAGTACATATGATGAATTTCCTGGGAATCCCCCCAAAAGTCCTCTTCATTCTGAATGAATTTTGCATAACTGGTAAGCCGTAAGAGATAGAGAAAATGTTACTACACAAACAATGCAGATCTGGTTAAAATACACAATTTATGTCACATACATTTTTTCTAGAGTGAACCATTTTCGAGATATTCCTTGTTATTTGTTTGAATTTTCCAATACTTTTTCTCAAATGGAATTCGTTATTCGCTGTTTTTATGTCCTGGACATACAAAGAGAATGGAATGCGCCACATAGCAACCATCTCTTAAAATATTTGACTATCGCTTAAGCCCTACCATATTCCTCTTGCACCTACAAGAAAATTAGCAATAAGATTAACATCTTATATCTCGACTAACATGAAGTAGATGGCGAATAAGTGTATATAAAACTAGTTTGCACAAGACTAGAGAAATTCATGCGAGTTTTATTTTCGAAAAAAATCTCTTTAACGATATGAATTGTGAAATCCCTTCATTCTGAATTTCTTTTGTATAATTGGTAAACTGTAAGAGATAGACAAAATCTTACTACACAAATAAAAAAATGTATACCTTATTGAAACCATAAAATGTTTTGTGGCGTAAACGAATTATAAAACAATCTTTGATAATGGTTTGAATATTCAAATACTTTTCTTTTCTCGCGTGATATGTCGCTATTTGTTTTTACTTTCTATACCGCATTCCACCCAAAAATTCGAAACCGTAATTTCACCGTAAATACATGTTTTGAGGCCCCTGAAATCAAAAAACATTTTTAGAAAAAGGTTCGTGTACTCAATAACGAAAAGTTGATAAATACCAAAATTGATATTTAGATTCAGTACCTTCCAAAGATGCGACAGGAAGATTTTCACGAAAATCTCTTTAGCCTTTAAATGGAACATTTTTCGAAAGGGTTTATTTTCTAAAAATGGCATTAAAAATGTTGGTTAAAATACCAAATATTAAAGATAATTACACGAAACACAAAATGTATACTTTGAATTTTCTGGGAATATCCTTGAAGTCTTCACTTGGAAGGAATTTTGTATAATCTGTGTAACTGGTAAACGTTAAGCGATAGACGAAAACATATTACACACAAAATGTAGAGCTTGAGGCAGTGTTTTTAACACTTAAATGATTTCAGTCAAATTATATAATATATAAATTTAACAACAGCCCACCTTAAAGCAATATGTGTATGTAACAAGATATAAAAAGTGTATATTATAGTCATTGTATATGTTTATATTATTGTATACATGTGTAATAATGTTAGGTGAATATATTACGTAATTTAATAATGTAGGAGCTGTGAGAATAATAGGTTAAAAGTTGCTAACAATGAGGTAATCTTGAGGCAATAATGAATTTGAAAGTTTAACAATACTACTTGTGATTCTTGGAAGCAATAATGTAATTCTTTGTGACAGTTTATAATATAGCCAATCAACAACCAGAAAAAAGCTTAAGTTAAATTAAAGTATTCTATTGGATTAGGAATAGCCAATCAGAGACTTGAAATACAGAAATTTACAAATTTAGGCGGTAGAGATCAAGTCAGTTGTTTGTGGACAGCGCTCATAACTGGACGCATTGCTAGCAGACAGTGTTCGTAACCGGACGCGAGATGCCTCCTCGAGAAATGTAATACGTATTCAGTGTGAGACGAAAATAGTTTACGTGTTAAAAAGTGCAAGTAATTAATAAAAGAATCTCACAGCTCTCTATATCATTGAAGTGTTGTTTAAATTGTGACAAGCATTAATAAAAGTAGTGAAGTAAAATTATAATCTGTGTAAGCCTACATACTTCAGTCGCACCACAACCCTGCAAAGAGAATCTTGCCTCTAACAACAATACTGACGCAGCCGAGGCAAACATAAATATATAATATTTAAAGAAACAGTCAAATTATGAAGTTAATATTTTTAAACATTTGGGGCGAAGGCTACCATACGTGCGGTTGCAACTACTTCAAGTTCAGCTCCCCAGCAGTTGAAATACAATACAACTCCTACTTCAAATTGGCTTTCCATACATGAAGCTCTGTAAAACACACAATTTATTTCAAATAAGTTATTTTTTGTGGTATAAGCCACTTCCTAAATATCCGTTATTAAAGGTTCAAATTCTTCATTTCTTTGTCATTGAGCAATTACAACATTTTGTCGCAATTGCATGGAAAGATTATGGAATCTTAGGCAGCATATAGCGTCCAGTTCTTAAAAATCTGGCTATCGCTGTTCTGTTTGTATCTATAACGAAATGTGTAGTCTAGTTATTTCTACAAAGGTTTATTTGGATTAAAACGTACGATATAAAAATAAGGTTTAGTAAGAATAGTTTATATACCCACTAATAAACGATAGAGGGTTGAGAAAGTCATGTGAATATATCACATTTTTTGAAAGTCTGACGTCGCTTTAGACTATTGTACACTTCTTGAGGCAGTATTTTTAATACTTGAATAATTTCAATTAATTTATATAATATGTAAATTTAATAACAGCCCACCTTGAAGCAATATGTATGTAATAACTTTTAAAAATGTATGTAACAGTCATTGCATATGCTTATATTATTGTAAACATGTTTAATAATGTTATGTGAATACATTACATACTTTAATAATGTAAGAGCTGTGAGAATAACAAGTTTAAAGTTGCTAACAATGAGGTAACCTTGAGGCAATAATGGGTTTGAGAGTTTGAATACTGCTAGTCATGATTAGAGCGACGACAATGTAAATTTTGTGACAGTTTTTAAACTAGCCAATTAGCACCTAGAAAAAGCTTTAATTAAATGCAGGTATTCTATTGGACTAGAATTACCCTATCAGAGACTTGAAATACAGAAGCTTACGGATTTGGACGGTTGAATTATATTCAGTTGCCTGCAGACCTTGGTAGTGACCGTATGAAAGATGTGTTCTCTAAATAAATATTACGTATTCGTGTGAATCGTAAAATAAGTATACGCGTTAACAAAGTGCAAGTTTTAAATTAAAGAATCTCACAGCTCTTAATATCAGTGTAGTACTACTTATTTTGTGTCAAGGATTAATAAAAGAAGTGAATTTAAACTTAAAAATCTGTGTAAGCCTACATTCTTGTCGCACCAGGCCGTGATTAAGAGAAACGTGTCTCTAAAGTAAGACTGACGCAGCCGAGGCAAGCATAAACATAAATACTATCTTTAGAAGCTGTTTAACAACAAAGTTAAAATTATTTTTTTTAACTTTGAGTGTAACAACAAAAACATCTTAAAATCAGTTTTACATACGTAGCAGCATATTACGTAACAAACAATAACTTCTTAAAATTGGTTTCCCAAGTGTGGAAATAAATAGATAAACAACGTAAAGAACAATAACTACTTCAAGTTGGCACCCATACGTGGGGCACATCTACTTTATTCTTACATCTACAACGACTGAGTAACGCGGTAAGTTATTCGGAAGATCCCGGGTTTGATTCCCGTTGGAACGGCTACTCTGACCATGAGTTATTTCGTGGTTTCCCCGGGTCAGTGGGCGAATGCTGGGGTGGTTCCTCCTCCTATCATGAATTTCCTGTCCCCATGATTTATTTCCTTTCATCGGTTTCAGGACTAGTCGATGGCGGTTGGTATGTTGCGGCTGGATGGTGGAATTTGTGCTACGGAAAGATTACTCCCTGACGCTTGGAGAGACTGCTGGGGTCCCTTTCTTGCTGGTAGTGTCTCGTTTATTCCCGAGACCCCCAGGTTGCGGGTGACAAAGGCAGGACTAGCCGGCGTCATGCTGGAATCGTTAGGGACCCCATCCTCCCAAGGGGCCTTTTTGGAAGCACAAAGGGCCCACTATAGCATGTGTGGTGCTGTGCTAACTCTTTTATCTACAAAGAAACATACAGTAGATAGAAGAATAAGTTGCAGGTATAGTTTGTAGAAGACTGAGAAGAGAAAACATGTGAATGCAGCACATCAGACTTTTAAATGTATTGGAATACAAATCCTCACTCTTACAAAAAGTTACTACACGTTACAAATTCTCCTTTGTGGTTACTAATTGATCATTTATTTGTAAATTGGTTACCGATTTTGAGAACAGGATTTATTGAACTGCTGATGACAACAAGGGAGCTGTTTGGCACAAGAGGCTGCTCAGATTGACAATAATGCCATAGTTACATTGACCATATAATTCCTATGTGACAAAGCTATCACGATAGAAATTAGTTTGCCACGCCTTGGGCACATTTAACGGTTACAACAATACCGTAACCCAACTATAAGAACATCGTCAGAAGCACGAACTATCGAGTCATCAAATTATCAGTTACGGTGGCAGCATAGGACCGGCTACGAGCGCAGACAACTGCCGGGGCAGCTGCCACATACGTACAGTGTGCGCACAAATTCCGTATACTCCTACATTGAGGCAGTATTTTTAACACTTAAATAGTTTCAGTCTAATTATATAATATGTAAATTCAATAACAGCCCGCCTTAATGCAATATGTGTATGTAATAATTTGTAAAATGTATATTAAGGTCATTGTAAATGTTTATATTATTGTATCTATGTTCAATAATGTTATGTGAATGTATTACGTAATTTAATAATGTAGGAGCTGTGAGAAATAGATCAAAAGTTGCTAACCTTGAGGCAATAATGAGTAAGAATGTTTAATAATGCTACTAGTCATTATTGGAGCAACAATAATGTAATTTTTGTGACAGTTTATAAAATAGCAATCAACAACCAGAAAAAGCTTTAGTTAAATGAAGGTATTCTATTGGATTAGGAACTAAAAAGTAGAAGAATTTACAAATTTATGGTTCAGTTTATTGCAGACAGAGTTACTAACCAGACGCAAAAAGTGTCCTCAAGAAATTTAATACGTATTCGTGTGAGACGAAAAATAGTTTACGTGTTAAAAAGCGCAAATAATTAATAAAAGAATTTCACAGCTCTCTATCAGTGAAGTGTTAAATAAATCGTGTCAAGCATTAATAAAAGGACTGAAGTAAAATTATAATCTGTGTAAGCTTACATTCTTTATCACACCACCACCCTGCTAAGAGAAACGTGTCTCTAACAAAAATACTGACGCAGCCGAGGCAAACATAAATATTTAAAGAAACAGTCAAATTACAAAGTTAATATTTTTAAAAATTGGAGCAAAGACTACCGGGTACCATACGTGCTGTTGCAACTACTTCAAGCTTTCGGCTCCCCAACAGTTGAAATATAATACAACTCCTTCAATACACCTACTTCAAATTGACGCCCAAAGCGTAGTAAAAATGACGTAACAAACAATTACAATTTACAAACGTTTATTCTCCATATACCTCATGTTAATCGAGATGTTAGTCTTGTTACTAATTTTCTTGTAGATGCAAGGGAATTGGTAGGCTTTAAGCTGTAGTCAAATATTTTAAGAGCTGGTTGCTATGTGGAGCATTCCATTCTCTTTACATGTCTAGGACATAAAAAAACCAATAACGAATTCCGATTTGAGTAAAGGTATAAGTATTGGAAAATTGAAATAAACAATAAGGAATGTCTCGGAAATGGTTCACACGGCAAAAAAACGCATAGTAAAATTTTGTCTATCTCTTACGACTCGCCAGTTACGAGAAAGTCATTCAGAATGAAGAGGACTTTTGGGGACATTCCTAGAAAACTCAAGACATAGATTTCATTTGCCATGAAAATATCTTAAACATATGATATTTTAATTCAAAATCCTTACAGCCATTTCTGTAAAATTCAAAATTTTCGAAAAATGTTTCATGTAAATGGCAGTCTGGGGTGGGGGAATTTTATTGAAAATCTTTGTGTCGCATCTCTGAAAGAAACTGAAGCTAAATATCAAGTTTGGTATTTATGCGACTTTTCGTTCTCGAGTTATGCTGTTCACAGACACACACACACGGACCTCTTTCTACAAATAATTTTCTGGATTCAGAGTGGCTCAGAACATATATTACCGGGGAAATCTGGATATCGAATTTTTCGATGAAATGTGAAATAGATCTTTTATTTGAATTGTTATTTACCCCACGCTTTGGGAGCCAAAATGAAGATTAGTTTATGCTTCACGTATGGAAAGCCAATTTTAAGTAGGTGTTGTATTGTATTTCAACTGTTGGGGAGCCGATCTTGAAGTAGTTGTAACCACGTATGTTACCCGGTGGCCTTCGCCCCAATGTTTAAAAATATTAACTTTATAATTTGACTGTTTCTTTAAATATTATATATTTATGTTTGCCTCGGCTGCGTCAGTATTATTATTAGAGACATGGAAGTCTTGGCAGGGTTGTGGTGCGACTGAGGAATGTAGGCTTACACAGGTTATAATTTTTACTTCACTCCTTTTATTAATGCTTGACACGATTTAAGTAACACTTCGCTGTTATAGAGAGCTATGAGATTTTTTTTAATTAATTACTTGCACTTTTTGACACGTAAACTATTTTCATCTCACACTGAATACGTATTAAATTTCTCGAGGACACATATCGCGTCCGGTTAGAAACACTACAAGCAACGCGTCCAGTTATGAGCGCTTTCTACAAGCAACTGACTTGATTTCTACCTCCCAAATTTGTAAATTTTTGTATTTCAAGCTTCTGATTGGCTAATCCTAGTCCAATAGAATACCTTCATTTAACTAAAGATTTTTCTGGTTGTGGATTGGCTATTTTATAAACTGTCACAAAAATTACATTATTGCTTCCAAGAATTACAAGTAGTATTGTTAAACTTTCAAATTCATTATTGCTCAAGGATACCTCATTGTTACCTCATTGTTAGCAACTTTTAACCTATTATTCTCACAGCTCCCACATTATTAAATTACGTAATACATTCGCATAACATAATTGAACATGTATACAATAATATAAACATTTACAATGACTGTAATATACACTTTTTATATATTGTTACATACACATATTGCTTTAAGGCGGGTTGTTATTGAATTGTATATTATATAATTAGACTGAAATTATTTAAGTGTTAAAAATACTGCCTCAAATGCAATACCTTCTATGTACGTGGTAGAGAAAGTAAAAACGTAAATAACTAACGTAATTAATGAGCAAATAGCTAATGCCATAGGGGATTAATACATTTACAGTTTCCTTCTGTACTAAACAATCACCGCCCATCTCAAACGATTATCTTCATCAGCTGTGAGCATGCCAGTAACTTGAGTACAAATGTATACATGCACTTGTAGCGTATACTAAAACATCTGGAACAGCCACCCTAGCTTCTGCAATTATTTTGCTCTCAAGCCCATATTACCTTTTATTTCTTTTTACAGCATTAACTGTACAAAGAGAGAAACAAGGAACAATAAGTTCCGTTAGTAAAACGGAAGAGAAGCATCCAGCTTAGCCAGCAATAAAATAGTCCTTAAACATAATTTATTACCCAATTTTCTCTTTACAGTTGGTGGTTGAACATAAAACTTCTCGGCAGATATCCTTATTGCACATCTCGACTCTAATATACAGGACTCGGAGGCATTTAATATTTTACTATAATCTGAAGTGCGAAGTCTCTCCTTTATTCTTCTAGTTCCAAGAGTTTTGTCTGGATGAAATAGTAGGCATTTCTTTGTTTTAACGTAAGTTTCACGAAAACTGGCCATAATGCGTGGTTTCCGCTGCACGCACCTAAAAATTTATGCTTGTAAATTTTGCACTACTTCGATTGAACTGCAGTTCTTAATGTTATTTCTGTAAACAATTATTAGTTTCTTGCACGAGTTTTCCTAATATACGAGGCGTATTCCAAAACTACCTGAGAAACCTACCGCAGTGTTGATGTGACGCAGTAGACGTTTACCAGTCGGCGAGAGCAGATCGCAATGGCCGCGACAATTGTAGATCCCGCCAGTTGTGAAGTGCGCGGTGTGATTGGATTTTTGCTGACAAAAGGCTCGTCAGCTCCGGACATCCATCGTGAGTTATGCCTCGTGAATGGACCGGACACAATGAGTGACAAATAGGTTCGACACTGGTGTCGAGAATTTGGAAATGGCCGCAAGAATTTGCACAATGAATAGCGGAGTGGTAGGCCTAGTATTAGGACGACGACATCGTTGAGCAAGTGAACGAAAAACTTCGAAGTGATCGGCGTTTGAGGATTAGTGGTATGGCTGATGAATCGCAAATGTTGCTCTAGCCTCACTGAAAATGCTTGTGTAGCATCTCTGGAGGACTCTGATCTTACATCCAAGTTTCGTATCTCCACCCCAAACTACCCTTTAAATATAAAAAAATCCATAATTGGTTTTCTCAAATATGGCTCTAACAATACTGATTAAAATGCAACATGATCAAGACAATTTCATGACAAATGAAATGTACGAGATAGCTTGAAATTTCTGGGAATAGCCTCTGGATTATTTTTGCATAACTGGTGAACACGATTCTTTCACACTTCAGTTATACAGTGGTAAACTTTAGCCTATCTTTTGCTGTAAAAATTGACACTACTGTTAAGTATGAGAGCTTCTGTATGCAAGTTTTCATTTTTTACTTTCTCTAATACGTATAGTAAGTAGGGGAAGTATTGTACTCCACCCAAAAATTCTATACCGAGATTTCACCGGAAATATATGTTTTGAGATCCCCTGAATCCAAAAAAAGCCTTTTTGGAAACATGTTCGTGTGTGTGTCTGTGAACAGCATAACTCAGAAACGAACAGTCGGATAAACACCAAACTTGGTATTTAGGTTCAGTATCTTCCAGAGATGCGACACGAATCTTTTCAAGAAAATCCTCCCACCCCAGATTACCCCTTACATGGAAAATTTTTCGAAAATTTTAATTTTCTCAAAAACTTCTCTAACAATTTTGAATAAAATACCATAAGTTTAAGACAATTTTATGGGAAATGCATTGTATCTCGAATTTTCTGGGAAGTTCTCTAAAAGTATTCTTCATTGTGAACGACTTTTGCTTAACTGGTAAACCGTAAGAGATAGACAAAATTTTACTACACAAAAAATGTAGATCGCGTTAAAATACACAATTTATGTCATATACATTTTTTTTTGAGTGAACCTTTTTCGAGATATTGCTTGTTATTCCCTTAAATTTCCCAATACTTATGCTTTTTCTCAAATCGAAAGTAGTTATTCATTCTTTTTTGTCCTGGTAATGCAAAGAGAATGGAATACTCCACAAAGCAACCAGCTCTTAAAATATTTGACTATCGCTTAAAGCCTACCAATTCCCCTTGCATCTACAAGAAAATTAGCAATAAGATAACATCTCGATATCTCATGAAGCATATGGAGAATAAGCGTTTGTAAAAATAGTTTGTACAAGAGTAGAGAAAGTCATGTGAGTGTAACACATCAGATTTTTTAGTTTCATATCTAGTCCACAAGACTTTATAGCACCCTTTTTGGCCAGAAAGTCTGCAGTATTGTTACCATTCAGTTTCCATCTTTGTGTTAAAAAACTGAGTTTTTATTTATGGACGCTCTTTAGCTACTGTGGTCCTTAGAGCCCCATTGGACGTGAAAGACCAAAACCTATGCTCAGAGGCCTTTTTGTCAGGCTTGAGGTTATTTTACGTACCGTAAATCTACGACACGGGACCACCGACTTTACTTCCCTTCCAAAGGAAGCCATGCTAAGGATTTTTACGCCCGAAAAAATCCATCGCGGTTTGAACCCGCGACCTCGGGAATTGCAGGCTAGCATGGTAACAGTACACCACGTAGGACGACACCGCTTGCGGTGATATGCAGTAAAATGACCGTTAAGCACTACTAAAAATGAATCATTGTCTTCCATTCGTTATTGGCGCTATTACAAGTGCAATGTTTTCCACGATCTTTGAGAATTCCGAACCTTCACAACACTTTTGATCGAATCACTAGTAGGGAATCTAACTACTAATTCAGCCCAGACATCAGTCTGAACATATGAGGAAACTGTATCAAACCCACAGCACCTCTAAAAACCGCGTTTCCTCTTCTTGAAAGAGTGTGTAGCACGACATCCTCAAAGGGGGATTATGCTTTTAATGCAAATACATTGGCGGCTCAGTTCCGGAGATCTAGCTAATATTGTGAAGGAGCCAGCTTATTCATTTCAATTTTGTATGTATTCATGTCTCTTTCACGTATATAGTACGCAAAAAAGGTATTGCATTCCACCCAAAAATTTGATACCGAGATTTCGGCGGAAATACACGTTTTGAGCTCCTCCGAAGCCAAAGAAAATTAAAAAATCTGATGTGTTACACTCACATGACTCTCTCTACTCTTATACAAACTATTTTTACAAACGCTTATTCTCCATATGCTTCATGTTAATCGAGATCTTAATCTTATTGCTAATTTTCCTGTAGATGCAAGGGGAATTGGTAGGCTTTAAGCGATAGTCAAATCTTTTAAGAGCTGGTTGCTATGTGGAGCATTCCATTCTCTTTGCATGTCCAGGACATGAAAAACAAGTATTGGAAAATTTAACGGAATAACAAGTAATATCTTGAAAATGGTTCACTCAACAAAAAAAATGTATATGACATAAATTATGTAGTTTAACGCGATCTACATTTTTTGTGTTGTAAAATTTTGTGTATCTCTTATGGTTTACCAGTTATGCAATAGTCGTTCACAATGAACAATACTTTTGGTGACATTCCCAGAAAATTCGAGATATACATTTCATTTGTCATGAAAATATCTTAAACATATGATATTTTAATCAAAATCGTTAGAGCCATTTTTGAGAAAAAATGGGGGATTTTCTTGAAAACCTTCGTGTCGCACCTCTGGTCACTGGAAGAATACTTCAAGATATACATTTTATTTGTCATGAAAGTATCTTAAACATGTGATATTTTAATCAAAATCGTTAGAGCCATTTTGAGAAAATTAAAATTTTCGAAAAATGTTCCATGTAAAGGGTAGTCTGGGGTGGGGGGATTTTCTTGAAAACCTTCGTGTCGCATCTGTGGAAGATACTGAACCTAAATACCAAGTTTGGTGTTTACCCGACTGTTCGTTTCTGGGTTATGCTGTTCACAGACACACACACAGACACATACACATGTTTCCAAAAATGCTTTTTTTGGATTCAGGGGTCTCAAAACATGTATTTCCGATGAAATCTTGGTATCGAATTTTTGGGTGGAATACAATACTTCCCCTACTTACTATACGTAGTAAAGAAGTAAAAACCGGACGTAACTGACGCACTGATTTTTCGTAAGCATGTTTATGTAGACGCAACTGACATAGCCCCGTTTCGACTAGCCTTTCTATGGCTGGAGACAAATCCTTCATATTTCAGGTTTTTCTTAATCAAGCCCTTTGTCATCAACCTTCACAAACCTACGAGGTGTGGTAAAAAAGTTTCCGGAATGGCTTCACAACAATACTGACGCTGAGATTTCTTTAATTCTTACCCAAACTTTACATGCAGCGTTCCCGATAAAAATAAGAGGTCACGTGACTTCCTTGACCATGCAGTGTCGAGGTAGACGCTCTGAAGTGAACACGTGTTTTGCATGAGCTGCGATTTTTCCGCGTAGCAAAAATGTCAGATTACGAAGAACAAAGAACGAACATCACATTTCTTTAAACTCGGTAAAACTGCAACAGACGTCTATGAAATGTTAAGAACAGCTTATGGGGAGGACCTTATGAGCAAAACTCAAGAATTTGAGTGGTTTTCGAAATTTAAAAGTGGTGTGACATCAGTTAAAGATGCAGATCGTTCGGGTCGACCCAGTTCCAGCAAAACTGATGAAAATGTCAATCAAGTGAGGGAAATGGTCTTAAACGAAAGGTGCATTACAATAAAAGAACTTTGACTCATTGGGCTCTCCTTTGGAAGTGTTCAAAGACAATTTGGACATAAGAAGAATTGCCGCCAAGTTCGTGCCCCGCCTGTTTTCAAATGACCAAAAGGAAAGCCGTGTGATTGCCTGCACAGATCTTAAAGAACAGCTACAAAATGACCCACAGTTTATGGAGAAAATTATTACTGGTGATGGAACATGGATTTATGGGTACGATCCAGAAACGAAGCAACAATCTTCACAATGGAAGAGTCCTTCATCTCCATGCCCGAAAAAGCCAGACAAGTTCGATCCAAAGTGAAGTCAATGATGATTGTGCTTTTTGACATTAAAGGCACTGTACATAAGGAATTTGTGCCACAGGGTCAAACAGTGAATCAAGTGTTCTACAAACAAGTGCTGCAAAGATTAAGGGAGAATGTGCGTCCCAAACGGCCGGAGAAATGGAGGAGTGGTGACTAGTTCCTGCATCATGACAATGCGCCCGCGCACAAAGCCCTTTCGTTTCGCCAATTTTTGGATACAAATAGGATGAATACTGTTCCCCATCCCGCCTATTATCCATATTTGGCACCAGCGGACTATTGTTTTTCTCGTGACTTAAAATGCGGCTCCGAGGACACCGTTTTAAAGACATTGATGTCATTTATCGCGAATCGTAGAAGGCTCTGAACATGTTGAAAGAAGAGGACTTCAGAGAAGCTTCCAGCAGTGGCAGAAGCGCTGGGACAAGTGTATCAACTCCCAAGGAGACTACCTCAGGGGTCACAGTGCAGATTAGACAAAACAAACCGTGTTGTAGTATTTATGACATCATTCCAGAAACTTTTTGATCACACCTCGTATTTTATGTTTGTGAGGACTTCAGAAGAAAAGGTGGGCCTCCATTTCCCAAATTCCGGTTAAACACGCTCCTCGCTTGTAATAAGCCAGCATCCTTATTCTAAGCAACCTACAAGTGCATAATCCAACTTCACTACCGACATTACGGAAGTAAATGTTGCTTTTGAGCACCAGACGAAGAAATAATGGACATCCAAAGAATAGATGCATTTACGAGAGCAAAATGCCAACTTATTGTGTATTACCCAGGTAAACAGATGTCGATTACTATAATACAGAAAATACCATAATTGACTTTGAAATTGTCGATAATGTCACGACTTGTGATACCAAACCACGAGTGATATTACTAACGCTGTTTCCATTAACAATTTTAACGCCAAATCCGTACTACAATAGCACTTAATTACGTGCAGAATTTCATGCATGGAAAATGACATTCATTTACTTCATATACCAGCAAAAACAAACGAACATCAGGTGCCACAAAATGATAACTGAGAATCCGGTGCGATAATCCCATTTTGACAGTTTTGCAGCGTGGCTGTGACTGATAAATAAAATCTATTTCTAGACTGTAATGTTTAACGCTAAACCCCTGGTATATAAACCAAACAATCAGTAGAACAAAGTGGAATAACTCAATTACATTCAAACGCTATATTAAATGCTCTGAATGCAGAAAATCAATGTACAGAAGAGTGTAGAGCAGAAAGGCAAGTGTCAAACTAAGCATTTTGAGGTTAGGAACATGGGGTCGCAGATGCAGTATCATAACAGAAGCGCTGCATGAACAATTGAAAACTGACTTTATGAAGCATCTACACTTGTCAGTCAAAATGAAATGTAACTCCCACTACAAGGGTGTACGTGCAGTTTGAATTAATGAGTACTGGTACTCAATGAGAAACTAGCACGTACTGTACTGAACAAGATGGTATTACCAGTAGGCTTCACATCAGACACACCTAGTGACAGTGACTAGTACTGTACGTACTGTCTCAATTAATGAGTACTGGTATTCAATGAGAAACTAGCGTGCACTGTACTGAACAAGATGGTATTACCAGTAGGCTTCACATCAGACACACCTAGTGACAGTGACTAGTGCTGTACGTACTGTCTCAACTAATCAGTACTGGTACACAATGAGAAACTAGGACGTACTGTACTGAACAAGACGATATTACCAGTAGACTTCACATCAGACACACCTAGTGACTGTAACTAGTACTGTATGTACTGTCTCAACTAATGAGTACTGGTACACAATGAGAAACTAGGACGTACTGTACTGAACAAGACGGTATTACCAGTAGACTTCACATCAGACACACCTAGTGACTGTAACTAGTACTGTACGTACTGTCTCAACTAATGAGTACTGGTACACAATGAGAAACTAGGACGTACTGTACTGAACAAGACAGTATTATGGTCATCGCAGCCTTCGGATCCCCAAGCGGCGACCTTTGTGCAGTAGCCAAACACTTGTTCCCTACCCTCCCTAACCGCAAGCACCATAAAATCTTAGTGACATCCATGTGCATATGCGCGTTGTTGCCAAAATTAAAAATAGTATTTAAAAGCAAAACTTTGCAGGTGATTTCCACATGTACAGAATACAATCATGCAGTTTGTCTGCTTGCTTTACACACAAAATAACTATGTAAATAACTATGAATCGCATAGTAATTACATTTAAGTTGCAAACGCTTTAAAATATAACTGAACTAATGAATGATCTGAACTAATATACTGCGCTACAAGAATAGAAATGCATGTTAACATATCCGAGAGAAACTTAGAAACATGTTCCGAATAAACTATACATTGTTGGACTATCATTAAATAATTAAAATACATAAATATTAATTTATTTTGAAAGGAACTCTTACTCCCAAATCAAAGCATCATTTTTGATTATGCTGTGCGCGGAGCTATGGTAAAAAGTTTTTTATCACTTGTATCACAACAATGTTTTATTAATATAAAGCTAATACAAGAAGTTGTGTATTGTTTAAGGTGTAAGATTTATAAGCATGACATCTTCTGTTTACTTAAATGAATAGCTTTATTATAAAATGCAGGATAAGTAAAAATACGAAGGCAAAAGAAAGAAAAAAAAAATCTTATGTATTATATTCACAAGATTATCTCTACTCACTCTTCTACAAACTACTTTCACAAAAGCTTATTCTATCTACTTCTTAAATAATAAGATAAAATTTCATTGCACATATCGTTGTAAATATAAGGATACATAGGCTAAAGCGATAGTCAGATTTTTAAAATACAGATGACTATATGATGACTTTGAAATTCCATGCTCTTAGCATGACCACGAGGAAAATACAAACAGAGACTTCCAACTTGTATTTCAAAATTCAAACCAACAACAAAAAATTTCTCGGAAATGGTTAACACAATTTGACCTAAAATTTGTCCTTTACCGAGATTGCATTTTACGCAGAGTAAGATTTTGTCTCTCTCTTAGAATTTACCAGTAATACAACAAGTTGAGAACGAGGAAAATTTTACAAGTTATTCCCAGAATATAAAATTCATGATACAAATTTTATTTTTCCTGCAAATATCTTAAACTTGCGGTATTTTACTAAAAATCGTTAAGCTGTTTTTGAGAAATTCAAAACAATAACAAACATTTTTCCACATAAAAGGTTCTTTTCTACATGTACTTGAACATTACACATAAAAATCTGGCTTTGCTTATTCAGTTTTTGTAGCCCTTTTCTTCGTGGTCTTGGCATTACTGATATTCGGCAGAGGGTCACTTGCTGGTGCGACCGGAGGGGCATCAACTTGGTTCGTTTCCCAAGGTCTCCACATCTTAATTAAACTATTAAACGCTAATAACTATTAAACACTGCTAAACTTACAAAACTGCACTAAGTAAAACACTATATAACTTCTCTGAAGAAGTAATATAGAAGCTTAGCTGAACATGGAAGAAAAGCACGAGCGAACAGTCACAGCTGCTAAAACCGAAGAAACAGCAGAAATGACATTGCAACAACGCTTTGCTTTGGTGGAGCTGGAGAAAGGACCACGTTTTGTGTTTAAGGGATGGGAAGACCCTACTAATCGTTTACTGATGGGTTTATGGTCAGGCTTCAAAGCTTTCCGTTCGCTTTGAAGCCGGTTGGGGAAAGGATGCCCGCGACTAGTTTACCAGTAGACTTCACATCAGACACACCTAGTGATAGTGACTAGTACTGTACGTACTGTCTCAACTAATGAGTACTGGTACAAAATGAGAAACTAGGACGTACCGTACTGAACAAGACGGTATTATCAGTAGACTTCACATCAGACACACCTAGTGACAGTGATTAGTACTGTACGTACTGTCTCAACTAATGAGTACTGATACACAATGAGAAACTAGCGTGTACTGTACTGAACAAGACGGTATTACAAGTAGGCCTCACAACAGACACACCTAGTGACGGTGACTAGTACTGTCTCAACTAATGAGTACTGATACACAATGAGAAACTAGCGTGTACTGTACTGAACAAGACGGTATTAGAAGTAGACTCACATCAGACACACCTAGTGACAGTGACTAGTACTGTACGTACTGTCTCAACTAATGAGTACTGATACACAATGAGAAACTAGCGTGTACTGTACTGAACAAGACGGTATTACAAGTAGACTTCACATCAGACACACCTAGTGACAGTAACTAGTACTGTCTCAACTAATGAGTACTGGTACACAATGAGAAACTAGCCGTACTGTACTGAACAAGACATCACATTAGACACACCTAGTGACAGTAACTAGTACTGTCTCAACTAATGAGTACTGGTACACAATGAGAAACTAGCGTGTACTGTACTGAACAAGACGGTATTACAAGTAGGCCTCACAACAGACACACCTAGTGACGGTGACTAGTACTGTCTCAACTAATGAGTACTGATACACAATGAGAAACTAGCGTGTACTGTACTGAACAAGACGGTATTAGAAGTAGACTCACATCAGACACACCTAGTGACAGTGACTAGTACTGTACGTACTGTCTCAACTAATGAGTACTGATACACAATGAGAAACTAGCGTGTACTGTACTGAACAAGACGGTATTACAAGTAGACTTCACATCAGACACACCTAGTGACAGTAACTAGTACTGTCTCAACTAATGAGTACTGGTACACAATGAGAAACTAGCCGTACTGTACTGAACAAGACATCACATTAGACACACCTAGTGACAGTAACTAGTACTGTCTCAACTAATGAGTACTGGTACACAATGAGAAACTAACACGTACTGTACTGAACAAGACATCACATTAGACACACCTAGTGACAGTAACTAGTACTGTCTCAACTAATGAGTACTGGTACACAATGAGAAACTAACACGTACTGTACTGAACAAGACAGTATTACAAGTAGACTTCACATCAGACACACCTAGTGACAGTGACTAGTACTGTCTCAACTAATGAGTACTGGTACACAATGAGAAACTAGCCGTACTGTACTGAACAAGACGGTATTACAAGTAGACTTCACATCAGACACACCTAGTGACAGTGACTAGTACTGTCTCAACTAATGAGTACTGGTACACAATGAGAAACTAACACGTACTGTACTGAACAAGACAGTATTACAAGTAGACTTCACATCAGACACACCTAGTGACAGTGACTAGTACTGTCTCAACTAATGAGTACTGGTACACAATGAGAAACTAGCCGTACTGTACTGAACAAGACAGTATTACAAGTAGACTTCACATCAGACACACCTAGTGACAGTGACTAGTACTGTCTCAACTAATGAGTACTGGTACACAATGAGAAACTAGCCGTACTGTACTGAACAAGACGGTATTACAAGTAGACTTCACATCAGACACACCTAGTGACAGTGACTAGTACTGTCTCAACTAATGAGTACTGGTACATAATGAGAAACTAACACGTACTGTACTGAACAAGACAGTATTACAAGTAGACTTCACATCAGACACACCTAGTGACAGTGACTAGTACTGTCTCAACTAATGAGTACTGGTACATAATGAGAAACTAACACGTACTGTACTGAACAAGACGGTATTACAAGTAGACTTCACATCAGACACACCTAGTGACAGTGACTAGTACTGTCTCAACTAATGAGTACTGGTACACAATGAGAAACTAGCCGTACTGTACTGAACAAGACGGTATTACAAGTAGACTTCACATCAGACACACCTAGTGACAGTAACTAGTACTGTCTCAACTAATGAGTACTGGTACACAATGAGAAACTAGCCGTACTGTACTGAACAAGACGGTATTACAAGTAGACTTCACATCAGACACACCTAGTGACAGTAACTAGTACTGTCTCAACTAATGAGTACTGGTACACAATGAGAAACTAGCCGTACTGTACTGAACAAGACGGTATTACAAGTAGACTTCACATCAGACACACCTAGTGACAGTAACTAGTACTGTCTCAACTAATGAGTACTGGTACACAATGAGAAACTAGCCGTACTGTACTGAACAAGACGGTATTACAAGTAGACTTCACATCAGACACACCTAGTGACAGTAACTAGTACTGTCTCAACTAATGAGTACTGGTACACAATGAGAAACTAGCCGTACTGTACTGAACAAGACGGTATTACAAGTAGACTTCACATCAGACACACCTAGTGACAGTGACTAGTACTGTCTCAACTAATGAGTACTGGTACACAATGAGAAACTAACACGTACTGTACTGAACAAGACATCACATTAGACACACCTAGTGACAGTAACTAGTACTGTCTCAACTAATGAGTACTGGTACACAATGAGAAACTAGCCCGTACTGTACTGAACAAGACGGTATTACCAGTAGACTTCACATCAGACACACCTAGTGACAGTGACTAGTACTGTCTCAACTAATGAGTACTGGTACACAATGAGAAACTAACACGTACTGTACTGAACAAGACGATATTACCAGTAGACTTCACATCAGACACACCTAGTGACGGTGACTAGTACTGTCTCAACTAATGAGTACTGGTACACAATGAGAAACTAGCATGTACTGTACTGAACAAGACGGTATTACCAGTAGACTTCACATCAGACACACCTAGTGACTGTGACTAGTACTGTACATACTGTCTCAACTAATGAGTACTGGTACACAATGAGAAACTAGCATGTACTGTACTGAACAAGACGGTATTACCAGTAGACTTCACATCAGACACACCTAGTGACAGTGACCAGTACTGTACATACTGTCTCAACTAATGAGTACTGGTACACAATGAGAAAGGAGCACGTACTGTACTGAACAAGACGGTATTACCAGTAGACTTCACATCAGACACACCTAGTGACTGTGACTAGTACTGTACATACTGTCTCAACTAATGATTACTGGTACACAATGAGAAACTAGCATGTACTGTACTGAACAAGACGGTATTACCAGTAGACTTCACATCAGACACACCTAGTGACAGTGACCAGTACTGTACGTACTGTCTCAACTAATGAGTACTGGTACACAATGAGAAACGAGCACGTACTGTACTGAACAAGACGGTATTACCAGTAGACTTCACATCAGACACACCTAGTGACAGTGACCAGTACTGTACGTACTGTCTCAACTAATGAGTACTGGTACACAATGAGAAACTAGCATGTACTGTACTGAACAAGACGGTATTACCAGTAGACTTCACATCAGACACACCTAGTGACAGTGACTAGTACTGTCTCAACTAATGAGTACTGGTACACAATGAGAAACTAGCATGTACTGTACTGAACAAGACGGTATTACCAGTAGACTTACATCAGACACACCTAGTGACAGTGACTGGTACTGTATGTACTGTCTCAACTAATGAGTACTGCTACACAATGAGAAACTAGCATGTACTGTACTGAACAAGACGGTATTACCAGTAGACTTACATCAGACACACCTAGTGACAGTGACTGGTACTGTATGTACTGTCTCAACTAATGAGTACTGCTACACAATGAGAAACGAGCACGTACTGTACTGAACAAGACGGTATTACCAGTAGGCCTCACCAGACACACCTAGGGACAGTGACTAGTACTGTAGAAGAGTGCATTTTGTTTACACCTAACACACCACAAATAGGTTTTACAATCGGAGACACAGCTGATGCATATAACACATAAAAAAGCTTCTGGTTCCTAATCTCAAAATTCTTATTTTGGTACTGGTTTTCTACTCAACCATTTTCTGTATTTTATTTTTCCATAACCAGTATTTGGACAGAAAATATCCTATAGTTTTAAGAAAATTCGATCAGAAGCTTTAACGTAAAACACAATCAAACAGGTAATGCTTAAAAGTCCTTCTGTTACGTTCTTGATCCATTTGCGACATTAAGTTGGTTTAGTTACATAACGTGGAGCGTGTGGGTTATAGAAGGAGGTAGGGTTTAAATTATTCACACGGAATATAATGTTTTCTTATAGAAAACCTCTTATATGTTTAATAACTCAGTAAAACTTGCGGTATCTTTAAACATTTAAGAACTCCAAGATCAATACCATTCAAGTACAAGACTATCGTGTATTCTCCTTCACCATTCTTTGCACCATTTAATCTGTTTTACAATGTTACAAGTGTTTTATTCCTTGCCATTGCGAAATGAAATATAAATATAAAGCATGAATAAATAATGCTTTCCCACGAATTTAATTTTAAAGAACAAGAGTAAAAGATAAATTTTGAATCGCTTACCAAAGTAATACAGTAGAATTTAGAAATGGCCGAAACAGTACCCTTGGTAAGCTTATGCCGAAACCTGACCGAAGCCAAAGCAGAACTAGGTGCTCTGGCGGTCTGCTCGCTCTGTCCCTCGAGAATGACTGACTTCTCCTCTTGCCCCGGAGCTTTCCGTTTCCCCTCACGACTAGTAGAGCGCTGTGATAAGTGTCGTGGACAAGCCAGCCAATAATAGCACTGGATGACCATTCATTCGTTATTCTACCAGCGTCTGTGTTGATATGATGACATGCTTCTAGAACATTCTGAGCTTCCTGAACAGATAAGACAAACCCCTCTTACAGTTAAACATTTCATCTTTCAGTGTCCAAAATAAAGTTCACCCAGGAATAAGTTCAAAATTCCAGACAATATCTCCTTTCTCTAACAGATATGAACAGGCTATCTCATGTGACTTTCACCAGATTTAAACAAAATTGCTAATTTCAGACCCATTATAAAACTTTACTGTTAGTTTTCAATGTACAGCTATTTAAATACAGAAGTTTAATGTAATTTTCAGTGTGATCAATGTATTCTTAATATACTGAGCAAATGGTTTCAGTCAAATTATATAATATATAAATTCAATAACAGCCCGCCTTAAACCAATGTGTATATAACGATACATAAAAGGTGTATATTAGTCATTGTATATGTTTATATTATTGTATACATATTTAATAATGTTATGTGAATGTATTACGTAATTTAATAATATAGGAGCTGTGAGAATAATAGGTTAAAAGTTGCCAAAAATGAGGTAACAATGAGGTAACCTTGATGCAATAATGAATTTGAAAGTTTAACAATACTAATTGTAATTCTTGGAAGCAATAATGTAATTTTTGTGACAGTTTAAAAAAAATAGCCAATCAACAACCATAAAAAGTTTTAGTTAAATGAAGGTATTCTATTGGACTAGTTTTAGCCAATCAGAAACTCAAATATAGCAAAATTTACAAATCTATAAGTCAGTTGGTTGTAGACAGTGTTTTTAACCGGATGCGAGATGTGTCCTCGAGAAATTTAATACGTATTCGTGTGAGACGAAAATAGTTTACGTGTTAAAAAGTGCAAGAAATTAAATAAAAAATCTCACAGCTCTCTCTATATCAGTGAAGTGTCTACATATTTAAATCGTATCAAGCATTAATAAAAGGAGTGAAGTAAAATTATAATCTGTGTAAGCCTACATTCTTCAGTCACACCACTCCCTGTTAAGACATTCATGTCTCTAAAAATAAATACTTACGCAGCCGAGACAAACATAAATATATAATATTTAAAGAAACAGTCAAAATTACAAAGTTAATAATTTTTAAACATTTGGGGCAACGGCCACCGGAAAGTACATTTGGAGCGAAGGCTACGGGAACTTTTTACCATACGTGCGGTTGCAACTACTCCAAGTTCGGCTCCCCAACAGGCGAAATATAATGCATCTTCTTTAAACTCACTTTCCATACGTAGCAGCAATAAAGTTACTCCAAATTGACGCCCAAAGCGTGGTGCAAATAACGTAAAGACAATAGTTACTTCAATACTTAATCTGTATTGTATTGTTTTATATAAGTATAATGGATACTCGTAATTCTTTAACTTCTCAGATACAATGTTTATAAATATCATAATTTTTCTTTGTGTCCTAATGCATCCATAATGTACCTATGTATTAAGTATAATTGTATCATATAATATGAGGTCGCCATACGACCTAGACGTTGTGTGTTAGCAAATAAGTTAATAAAAATAAAAAAGAGAGAAAAACATTTTCTTTTTACCGTTTTTCATAAAGGAGCCCTAATCAACAAACAAAATGAGTCAGTAAACGAAATCTGATATATTACATTCATATGATTTTCTCTAGTCTCTATCGTTTATTAAAATTATTCTTATGAAAGTTTTTTTCCAATCTACTACATTTTAATCGAGATAAACTTTTCCAGAAATTTCGGAATTTCGTTATACATTTCATTATAGATACAAAGGAATAGCGATAGTCAAATCAATGAAGCCCAGCCTATTCTCTTAAGAATAAGGTTCCAAGTCCATAATTCACCCCACCTAGTCTATTTGAAGAGAGGAAGAAGAAACCAATCAAGTTTCAGTCCTTGGCAGCACGATTTGAAATGAGTGGGAAGGGAAACTCCCTTCATACCCTCTCTCTGTAAGGTTGGACATACCTGGTCAAATATTTTAAACATGGACGTTATGCCCTAACATTAAAACTTTATACTTCGAGAAACAACTGAAAATCGACAGGGCTTTAAAACTATGGCTACATATTGCACAATTCGAACCATTAATAGAATATCTTGGAAATGGCTGATGACGCAAAAAAGTTATTTGAAATAAATGGTGAGTTTCAAAGAGAGATAAAATATTTGTATAGTGCGTTTTCGTCCATCTCTTAACGTTTATAAATTATACAAGATTATACAAAATTCATTCCAAATGACGTACACTTCACAGACGTTCACAGAAAATTTACGATACGCATTTATTTGTCATAGAAATATCTTAAATATACAGTATTTTAATCAAAATGGTTACTCGTTTTTGAGAAAATAAAAAATAACAAAAATTATTTTATATCAAGGGTAGTTTGGGATGGAGTGTCACATCCCTGGAAGATGCTCACTAAAATACCAAGTTTGGCATCTTTCCGAGATTTCCTGCGCAGAAGCTTTTTTATAAAAGTTCCTTTTTTGGCTTCAAGTGCCTCAAAGCATGCTTTTCCGGAGAAATGTCGATACAGAATTGTTGGGTGTTATTCAGTACTTCCTCTACTTACTCTAGTCAAGCAGAAGAGAAAGCTAGAATAATAAAAAATCTGATGTTATATTCCTAAGACTTTCTCTACACTCTATTATTTATTAATGGGTATAAAAGCTATTCTTACGAAAGCTAATTTTAACTTTCTCTACTACCTATACTAAGTAGGTGAAGTATTGTATTCCACCCAAAAATTCGACACCATGATTTCACCGGAAATACATGTTTTGAGACCCCCTGAATCCAAAAAAAGCATTTTGGAAACATGTCCGTGTGTGTGTCTGTGTGTCTGTCTGTGTGTGTGTGTGTGTGTGTCTGTGAACAGCATAACTCAGAAACGAACAGTCGGATAAACACCAAACTTGGTATTTAGGTTCAGTATCTTCCAGAGATGCGACACGACGGTTTTCAAGAAAATCCCCCCACCATGGAAGATTTTTCGAAAATTTTAATTTTCTCAAAAATGGCTCTAATGATTTTGATTAAAATATTATATGTTTAAGATATTTTTATGACGAATAAAATGTATATCTTGAATTTCCTGGGAATGTCTCCAAAAGTATTCTTCATTGTGAACGACTTTTGCATAACTGGTAAACCATAAGAGATAGACAACTTTTACTACACAAAAAATGTAGATCGCGTTAAAATACACAATTTATGTCATATACATTTTTTTTGTTGAGTGAACCATTTTGGAGATATTACTTGTTATTCCCTTAAAGTTTTCAATACTTATTTTCTCAAATGGGAATTCGTTATTCATTTTTTTTGTCTTGGATATGCAAAGAGTTATAATCTGTGGCAAAGGGAATGGTGCTGCACCTAGCAACCAGCTATTATGAGATATGATTGTGCTTAAAGGCTACTGTATTTCTATATTGCCCTTGTAAATATATATATTCCCCTTACATCTACAAGAAAATTATCAATAATATAGACTCTGCAAATGTTTATCTCGATTAACATGAAGTAGATGAAGAATAAGCGTTTGTATAAATAGTTTGTACAAGAGTAGAGTGTGTCATGTGACTGTAACATATCAGATTTTTTATCTGCCTACTTTATTTTAATCGAGATAAACCTTTGCAGAAATAGCTACTTTACACATTTCCTTTAAAATGCGAAGGGAATAGCGATAGTCAAATGTTTAAAAACCGAACGCTATATACTGGTCTTAAAATTCCAAACTGTTTCCATTAATTCGCAAGAAACAGTTGAACGTCGCAGGACTATAAAATAATGACAAATAATTGAACAATCCAAAACATTAACAACGAAAATATCGGAAATGACTGATGCCACAGAAAAGTTATTCAAAATAAATTTTGTGTTTTAAAAAGATCTGCATTTTTTTGTGCGGTGCGTTTTCATCCATCGCTTAAAGTTTACCAATTACAGATTGTACATAATCCCTTCTGAATGAGGAAAATTTCACAGGCTAAATTTAAGATATAAATTTTACTTGTCATGTAAATGTGTTTAATATATGGTGTTTTAATAAAAATCGTTCCAGCCATTTTTGAGAAAATCAAAAATGTTCCAAAATTTTCCATGTAAATGGTAGCTGAGGGTGGGGGATTTTCTTGCAAATTTTCGTGTCACATCTCGGGAAAGTGCTGAACTTAAATACCAAGTTTGGTATTTATCCGACTTTTCGTTTGAGTTATGCCGTTTACAGACACGCGCGAGCGGACGTTTTTCTAAAAATGTGTTTTTGCTTCAGGGATCTCAAAACATGTATTACACGCGAAATCTCGGTATAGAATTTTTGGGTGGAATACAATACCTTATCTACCTATCTACTACGTACGCGGTAGAGAATGTAAAAGGAGAATAATTCAACGACCAGATATTGCATACAAATTTATTTGTGGGGAATCTTTAAAGATGAGGTTTAAACAAGTAGTTAATCCCTATACGCTCTACGAAGTAGAGGAGAATATGTCATATATTCTCCAAAATGTCTACTACTGTAATTCAATGTGTATACGGGTACAAGATTTTCCCAAAACAAGCAGACACCATTTCGAACTTAATTCTGAATTGTTTCTTTTTTGCATTAATCAGCGGAGAAAGTCAAGCCAGGCCTCCACTGCTGCGCGCGGGAGTCGTGGGCTGTCAGCTACATCTCATATACTAATACCCAGCATTAACATGTTCAACAGAAACCATTTTCCTTCCCTTGGGAGAAACTAGAGAGCAAGGCAACTTACGTCATAACAGCCTAGACCATTATAGACGTGCAATCAAAGTGAGACAAGAGACACGTCTCGTGATGTGGTAAAAACATGATTACCGAAACGTTCTGCTTTTAATTTCTCTGAGTGGAAGACAAACTAAGGATACAATGGGGCTGGATAGGTTATTTGGACCATATCGTGACTTTAAAGGTAAGAAATGGGTTAGAAACGATTGGCTGTGTTAAGCTGAATGTTGTTCTGTATCTGTCTGAACAATAAATAAGACAAACCTCCCTAAGTTCACCAGTTCCCCAAAGTTCGCCATTGGTCTAGGGGTACCATGCTAGCTTCCAGTTGCCGAGACAGCGGGTTCATACCCAGCGGTGGGCCATGGATTTTTTCGGGCGAAAAATGCTTAGCATGGCTTCCTTCGGAGGGAAGTAAAGCCAATAGTCCTGTGTCGTACATTTATGGCGTGTAAAATAACCTCAAGATTGATAGAGTCCTCTGAGCAAAATTTCGAGTCTTTTACGCCCAATATAGAATGGGACGCTAAGAAACTTAGCAGTTAAAGAGTGCCCTGAAGACAAAAAAAGCTCATAACCGGTCATTTTCTTTAAGATTCATAGTTTGAGGCAGTATTTTTAACACTTGAATGGTTTCAGTCAAATTATATAATATGTAAATTCAATAACAGCCCGCCTTGAAGCAATATGTGTATGTAATAATTTGTAAAATGTATGTAATAGTCATTGCATATGCTTGTATTATTGTATCCATATGTAATAATGTTATGTGTATATATTACGTAATTTAATAATGTAGGAGCTGTGAGAATAATAGGTTAAAAGTTGCTAACAATGACGTAACCTTGAGGCAATAATGAGTTTGAGAGTTTAAATGTTACTTGTGATTCGTGGAAGCAATAATGTAATTTTAGTTTATAAAAATAGCCAATCAACAACCAGAAAAAGCTTTAGTTAAATGAAGGTATTCTAGTGGATTAGTAATAGCCAATCAGAGACTTGAAATACAGAAATTTGCAAGTTTAGGCGGTTTAAATCAGTTCAGTTGCCTGCAGACAGTGTTTGTAACCGGATGCGAGATGCGTCCTCGAGAGATTTAATACGTATTCGTGTGAGACGAAAAATAAGTTTACGTGTTATAAAGTACAAGTAATTGGTAAAAGAATCTCACAGCTCTATATCAGTGAAGTGTTATTTAAATCGTATCAAGCATTAATAAAAGGATTGAAGTAAAATTATAATCTGTGTAAGCCTACATTCTTAAGTCGCACCATAACACTGCCAAGACATCCATGTCTCTAAAATAAATACTGACGCAGCCGAGGCAAACATAAATACATAATATTTAAAGAAAACAGTTAAATTACAAAGTTAATATTTTGTTTAAACTTGGTACAAAGGCCACCTGAAAGTACATTTGGGGCGAAGGCTACCGGAAAGCGGGTACCATACGTGCGGTTGCAACTACTACAAGTTCGGCTCCCCAACAGTTGAAATTCGATACAATTCCTTCTAAAATACTCCTTTCTCAAGTTAGCCGAAAGATGGCAGCAGCTACTTGACGCATGGAGACTCCTCATTTCAGGGATTACTTAAGGTCAATCCCCTCTTCGTCTGTTATGAGTTATTCGCCGTAAGTTTTTAACAATGGTTGTCGGTATAACTTTAACTCCTTAAGTATGTGCTTCATTCATGGTTTGGTTTTGTTTTAAGGGCACTCAACTGTTAGTGCTCTTCTAAAACGGAACATGGCAAAGGCCAGAGATAAAACTGAATAAAAAAGCATCAAAGCAAAAGCCTGAGATACTTGTCAATATAAAAACATAGCACAAGTCATACATAAATATAAACCTATAAAACTAAACTTATCAATATGAAACACCTGCCATTCCGCATTTGGAAATTTACTCTTGACAAATAATTAAAAATCCTATCAACCGTTTACTTATCATCCGCTAATACCTCTGTAAGACTGCCCGGCAGTTGCAGAAAGTCGCGATGATGTGCTAGAGCAATACACTCTAGCAACACGTGACGGACCGTAAGACCTTCGCCACAAAGCGGACAAATAGGAGCAGAGTCACCTTTAAAAAGATAACCATGTGTAAAATTGCAGTGACCAATACACAACCGAGCCAAAATTACCTCCTCACGAGATACGCGAGAGGAAGTTACCCAGTTAATCGGAATGTGCTTCACTACTCTAAGCTTATTTCCGCGAAGAGCTAACCACACTGCAAGTTCATTTCCAGGCAAGCCAATGTGACCAGGTATCCAAGCACAATCCACATTAACGCCAGAAGTGTATAAAACATGGAGGACATCCTGGATTCACTGAACAATGGGGTGGTAGTTGTACAGCTCAAAGGCTCTGAAGTGAACTATGAGAATCACTCAAAATGAGACAGTCTCCCAATTTTCGACGGCGCACATACAATATCGCTCGGTAAATGGCATATAGCTCTGCACTATAAGTCTCATTCATGGATAAGTAACATGATTATATAGTAAAGTGTTTGATTTTAAGACCTTTTTATATTGTGGCGCAGCGGCTACATCTCAAGGTTATCGAGAGGTCAGTTATAAAATTTTATTTATATCTTAGAATAATTTTGGGCTTTTTAGTTAAAATGCCTATATATTTAGTACATTTTCCGGGCAGTTAGAGATAAATGACGCGGTTTACGCCACCTAAACACCAAAAGCGCTTTCGTTAGATAACCAGAATCTACCTCCAGAATGTGTCCAGAATGTTCCCTGGAAGATCCCATTGTCTATTTAAGGAGCATTCTGGCGAGTGAGAGTGTTAGCAAGTGCGTTTCTGGTCCAACATCAAGTGTGTTCTAAGATGACAACTGCGACGTGCAGTGAGTGCCGCTGCAGGAGAGATTGGAGAAGTCTTTTGTTCGAATCCCCAGCAAGTGAGCCGCCTGGAAGAAGAGGCTACATAGCGAAGGAAAGTGAAGTGCCAGGGAAAACGGAACTACTTCACATTAGTGAAGTGACAGTATGAACTAAGTGAAGTCACAGTGAACATTGAACCTGTTCAAGTTATTAAGTGGCAGTTAAGGTTTAGTGAAGTAAAAGTTGAAAACTGGACAAAGTCACAATATACTTATAGTTGTGTTCTTAGAATTACTTTCGTTTGTTGCACTGACATATACCCTGCGGTTTTATTTAATGCTGCACATGTTTTTAAGTTTGTAATGAAGCTATTGTTAAGGTACCGTCCATCACTTAACAGCCGATCTGTACAAATTCTGAGAAGTTTGTTTCCCAGATCATCCAATTCTGGCCCCTACAGTTTCAGCACACTTGACAACCCAGTATCCACATCATCGTCTAAAACAGTAAGTTGACAAAAAGCATCTTCTGCACATCCCAAAAAGAAGCCAGTGACTGCAAAAAACAAGAGACAGCCAGTACTGTTGTGTACTGGTGTTGTATGAAATACCGCAGTTTATGACTTCGAAGAATGTTGGCACTTGTAAACAAAAAAAAATCTGATGTGTTACACTCACATGACTGTCCATACTCTTGTACAAACTATTTTTACAAACGCTTATTCTCCATATGCTTCATGTTAATCGAGATATCGAGATGTTAATCTTATTGCTAATTTTCTTGTAGATGCAAGGGGAATTGCTAGGTTTTAAGCGATAGTCAAATATTTTAAGAGCTGGTTGCTATGTGGATTATTCCATTCTCTTTGCATTACCAGGACAAAAAAACTGAATAACAAATTTCAGAAAAAGCATAAGTATTGGAAAATTTAAGAGAATAACAAGCAATATCTCTAAAATGGTTCACTCAACAACAAAAATGTATATAACATAAATTGTGTATTTTAACGCGATTTACATTTTTGTGTAGTAAAATTTTGTCTATCTCTTATGATTTACCAGTTATGCAAAAGTCATTCACAATGAAGAACACTTTCGGAGACATTCCCAGAAAATTCGAGATATACATTTTATTTATCATGAAAATATCTTAAACATATGATATTTTAATCAAAATCGTTAGAGCCATTTTTGGGAAATGAAAACCTTCGTGTCGCATCTCTGGAAAATACTAAACCTAAATACCAAGTTTGGAGTTTATCCGACTGTTCGTTTCTGAGTTATGCTGTTCACACACACACGGAGACATGTTTCCAAAAATGCTTTTTTTGGATTCAGGGGGCCTCAAAACATATATTTCCGGTGAAATCTCGGTATCGAATTTCTGGGTGATTAACAATACTTCCTCTACTTACTATACGTAATAAGTTTAAAATTAACAATTTCAGTGCATGCTTAGTATATATTTTCTAAATTATAGAGTATTTTTTGAAGATTCTGACGGTATAAATCCGATCATATTTTTTATATTTTAGTGCATATAAATTCGTTATCTAGTTATCTGTTTTACTGCCGAGAATATTAACAGAGCATGGACTTTCGAAAACATGAAATGCAGGGTGCTCTATGCTGTACGCGCACAGAACAAGTGTCAGACAGATAGCCTTGCTATACCATTTGGTTTATTTGTCTGTTTTATTCTGCGGATGGAACTTTGGATCGTGTTATTGAAGTATCGAATCCTGGAAACTGATGAAACCAAGAAATTGGATTGACGGTTTATGAGACTTGAATTCTCATCCTTCCGTGATTTCGTTTACTCCTTAAAGTTTCCCGAGACATGCTTGAAGTAAGTTAATAAAACAACCAGTAATACTTTTACAAAATGGCACCTCATTTTGATTCGAATTGTAATTATTCCAGTTTATGGAAAGCACTTAGGGATGTGTGTGCGCACTCTCGCCAAGGTTATACAAGCTTTTTACTTTCTCTACTACGTATAGTATGTAGGGGAAGTATTGTATTCCACCCAAAAATTCCATACCGAGATTTCATCGGAAATACATGTTTTGAGACCCCCTGAATACAAAAAAAGTCTTTTTGTAAAAATGTCCGTGTGTGTGTGTGTGTCTGTGAACAGCATAATTCAGAAATGAACAGTCGGATAAACACCAAACTTGGTATTTAGGTTCAGTATCTTCCAGAGATGCGACATAAAGGTTTTCAAGAAAATCCCCCCACCCCAGATTACCCTTTACATGGAACATTTTTTGAAAATTTTTATTTTCTCAGAAATAGCTCTAACGATGTTTATTAAAACATCATATGTTTAAGATACTTTCATGACAAATCAAATGTATATCTTGAATTTTCTGGGAATGTCTCCAAAAGTATTCTTCATTGTGAACGACTTACATAACTGGTAAACCATAAGAGATAGACAAGCTTTTACTACACAAAAAATGTACATCGAGTTAAAATACACAATTTATGGCATATTCAATTTTTTTTGTTTGAGTTAAGTATTTTCGAGATATTGCTTGTTATTCCCTTAAATTTTCCAATACTTATACTGTTTCTCAAATGGAAATTCGTTATTCGTTTTTTTTATGTCCTGGACTCCACATAGCAACCAGCTCTTAAAAGATTTTACTAACGCTTACGCATACCATATTCCCCTTGTATCTACACGAAAACTAGCAATAAGATTAACATTTCGATTAACATGAAGCATATGGAGAATAAGCGTTTGTAAAAAATAGTTTGTACAAGAGTAGAGAAAGTCATGTGAGTGTAACACATCAGAGTTTTGAGTTATGCTATTCACAAGCAAGCGCGCGCACACCCACACATACACTCTCGGACCTTTTTCTAAAAATGCTTATTTTGGATTCAGAGACCTCAAAACACACATTTAAAGTGAAATCACGATATTGGATTTCTGGGTGGAATGCAATACTTCTCTACCTAATTGTATGTGGTAGAGAAAGTAATAAAGAGAGATCGGTTGTGTTAGTATAGTGGTACCATCGCGATGTCATAGTTATCGAACACAAACCAAACAAATGCATCGATTTGTGTGAGCAGCAGGATGTTTGATCCGGAAATGGGCTGTCTGCTATGTTTTCTGTAGTAGCATTCCTGATGAAGAGGATGTATCACAGACGTAACAAATATTGTTTTAGTGGCGGTGCATCTTTGCAATACAAAAATGGAAACAAGTTTTTAAACTTGTGTTACCATGAAGAAAAGTTTAATAATAAGAAGAACCTTGTGCGTTGTATTCACATACATTTCTCTACTCACTCTTCTACAAAATATTCTTACTAAAGCTTATTCTTCTATCTACATCTTGTTAATCCAGATAAACTTTCATTATACAGGGTGATTTATGAAGAACTGACACATTTCTTTCTTTAGTTATCATAATCAAAATTCACCCATTGTCCCAATTTTATCACCAAATTAAGCAGAATGTTCTGGAGTTTTGATTGTCTGTCATTAGATGCGCAGATGTTCCTGTTTTATTCGTAATTGTTAGTTTTATTCTCTCTTTTCGAGATTTTGTTCTAGTCAACGTGAAAATGGAATACATATTAAATGAACGACTCTTCCTTGTAAAGCAATACTGGATTACGAATTCAATTACAGCTACTCAAAGGGCATACCAGAGAGAATTTGGTGTTCGGAATCCTCCCCCAAAAAACACAAGGACTGGTAAACAAATTGGAAACAACTGGATCAATTGAAAACAATGTGAACTCTGCAGAGTAGCGACGGATTTTCATGGAGTTTGCTGAGCAACTAGATGATGTAGAGCTGAGTCAAGGATATTTTCAGCGGGACGGCGCTACATGACATACATCAAATGAATCCATGGCACTAATTGCAAGTTTCTTTGACGACCGGATAATTTCCAAGAACCCGTGGCCACTGAGATCTCCAGATTTGACATCGCCGGACTTATTCTTGTGGGGTTACTTAAAAGACAGGGTTTATTCCACACGTCCCCAGGCCTTGGACGATCTAAAGCACAACATTACAGGAGATTCAAGCTATTAACAACAGAGTCCTCCAACGAGTGGCCAGTAACATGGAACGACGTGTTGAGTTGTGCCTTATGCAGGATGGAGGACATTTTCAACATTTACTATAGAGGTAAATAATCTCCCAAAATTCCTCTGCATTTCAGGTATAATAAGTTGTCGCTAGCATGACTCGTTTTGAAACAATTAAAGAAATAAGTGTGACAGTACTTGATAAATCACCCTGTACATTTACACATTTCGTTGTAGGTTTAATGGGGAAGCAGTAAATTGGAACAATTTTAATTAGGAAATACAAGGTTCTGATATTTAAAATTTCTTAAAATATTTCAATACATACGGCGCGGCATAAGTCAGTTAACCGAAAATGCAGTACAGGGTTTTGTAGCTTTAATGGTTTATTCAAAGTAATTTATCCTACTGAAATTGCTCACAGTGCCCCCATTGCTATCTAGACATTTCACACATCGTTTAAACACTGCTTTCATATCTTGTTACACAACTCTCCATTATTACCAAAATTGTCTTCAAACTCTTGTTCAATCAAATCTCTTAAATGCTGTAGGTTTAATGATTTTGTGGCGAAAACATTGTCTTTCAATATCGCCCACATTGAAAAATCAGAACAGTGTGAGGTCCGCTAATCTTGGAGGCCAATCTATTTTACCCCGCTTTCCTATCCATTCTTGAAAATTGTCATCCAAAAATGCACGGACGTGTAATCCGTAGTGCGCTGGAGCACTGTCTTACTGCCAAATGAGGTTGTTTCGTATATATTCAAGTACAGGGGTATTGTCTAATTCCATAACAACTTCTCTTAACATTTCAAGATACCTTTCCGGAGCCATCAAAAAAATAAGGGCCTATCACTCCTTTGCTGCATATACCAGTCCAAACCTTTTCACAGTCTTTGAAGTAAAATCTGCATAAACTTCTGACTATGAACTAAGCCAACCTGTCACGGCGTTTTGAAGCTCTTCGTCATTGCCGAAGCGCTGAGCTGTAAGCCACTTTTTCATGTACGAGAACAGACGGAAGTCGCTAGGGACCAAGTCCGGACTGTACGTAAGATGTTCGAAAACGTCCCGTTTAAACCTGGCCAAAAGTTCATTTGTGTTGTTTGCTGTGTGAGGGCGAGGGTTGTCATGCAAAACACAACACCAGATGGCAGAAGACCATGACGCTTGTTTTGGATTGCTCTTCACACTTGGCGAGGTTTGTTTGTTAGGCTATAACTAGCAAACAAGCGATAGTACGATGCTCCACCTTGCACAGCTAGAAGCATACTGAGCCACTGCGCAGGCTAATGTAGAAATGACTGCGATACCCCCACTAGTTCTTGTGCTATACATGAACGGAGGTTACTTTCTGGACAGCTCTAGTAATTTACAGTATGGAATAAAAAATTATATAGCATCCATAAATTATTCATTATAAATAGCCAACATATAAGTTACAAAACATTCATCATGAAAAACAGGCATCTGTAGCATTAAATACAACTTAACTCCTCAATAAGAAATCGTGGATTTTCAGAAGACATGTAATTGTGTTTGTTACTGCTTCATCAGACCACAGGTTTGTTTTGTAAAAGTTAGTATCACTTTCACTGCCGATTACATATCACGTTTTCGATCAAGATCATTCTCGTTTAGGACGTGTAGCAATGTAGACTGTGCCGATTGTTTTCGCGGCACAAGAGATATTTTATATTTCCCACTTTTGCGGCTAATATATATTTATGCCGTGTGCCGTGGGCACTACTGCGTGGTATAGTTAGTGCCGATGATAGGCGCTAAAAGTAGTTTTCTGCCTATAGAAGGGTACGGGGGAGAATGGGAGAGTCTTGGACGTCGTAGCTGGAGATAGCTGAATGCAGGTTCCTCTCTCATGACCGTCGGGCCGTTTGGTCGTATAGCTTGTGTAACTTGGTAAGTATTCTGCTCGTCGTACTTTGGTTTGGGCTTTTTACACATAATGGTACTGGCCGAATCTGACCGCTTACAGTTGCCGTGTTTGCTCAGGTGGTTTGAATAATTCGGGATGGATTTGTAAATTATGAGAGGGTTGTTGATGCCCCACGTGTGGGAGCCAAACTTTTAGTGTTGTATTACCACGTATGGTACAAACTTTCCGGTGACCTTCGCCTCACGTTTAAAATGTAACGTTTCTTTTAATGTTTATTTATTATATATATACACATATATATATATATATATTTGTATGTATACCTCAGCTGCGTCATTTGTAATTTGTAAAGCACGTATCTCTTAGCAGGGTTGGTACGGCTAAAGAATGAAGGCTTACACAAATTATAATTGTACTTTGTTTATTAATCCTTCACAGGATTAAATAACACTTCACTGATATATCCTACTGTAGAGCTGAGAGATTATTGTTAATTGTACTTTTTAACACGTAAACTTTATATTATTCTCACCGCAATGAAGTTTTATGTCTCACACTGAACCTGCACCGAACTGCTCGGGTATGCAATCCTGTAGCGTCTCCCGCTGAATTTGCACATTTCCCCTATTTCAAGTCTCTGATTGGCTAAGCCTACTGCAATAGAATACTTTTATTTAACTTAAGCTTTTTCTAGTTTTTTTATGATTGGCTACTTATAACTGTTTTAAATATTACATTATTATTCCAATAATTATTAGTAGTCTTTATTAAACTTTCTAATTTATTGTTACCTCACTGTTAGCAACTTTTGCCTTTTACTTTGTAATTCTGTTTGCTACGGAAAGCAACTTGTTTCTATTCTCATAGCTCCTATATTGTTAAACTACGTAATACATTCACATAATATTATTATACATGTACATAATAATATAAACATAATACAATGACTGTAACATACACTTTATATATTATATTGTATACATATTGCTTTAAGGGCTGTTATTGAATTTATATATTATATAATTAGACTGATATTATTTAAGTGTTAAAAATACTGCCTCAATTACGAGAGATCCAGGTGATGGTCATATATAACTTTAATTTCGTAATGTTAGGTGAAATTGCGCATCATAATTTTAGCTAAATTTTGTGGAAACTATTTGTTTAGCACTTTTTTAAATGAATTGTAGCTGTGTTGTATTCGTATCCAGGAAACCTGTTTATATGAGCTTCAAGATTTTTGGGCCAGGAGTGTAAAATGTTTCTGGGCAATATGTGTACATTGTAGATTTGTATGTTAGTTTTCTAATATGGTAAATACATGCACAGAATTGTACCTTGCCGTTTTTCTGTCTTGTACGGACCTCTAGTTAATTACCCCCTTTACTTATCTAATGAGTGACTGGTAAAGAAAAATTCTGACGTGTTACACTCACATGACTTTCTCTACTCTTGTGCAAACTATTTTTACAAACGCTTATTCTCCATGTGCTTCATGTTCATCGAGATGTTAATCTTATTGCCAATTTTCTTGTAGATGCAAGGGGAATAGGTAGGCTTTAAGCGATAGTCAAATATTTTAAGAGCTGGTTGCTATGTGGAGTATTCCATTCTCTTTGCATTACCAGGACAAAAAAAATGAATAACGAATTTCCATTTGAGAAAAGTATAAGTATTGGAAAGTTTAAGGGAATAACAAGCAATATCTCGAAAATGGTTCACTCAACAAAAAAATGCATATGACATAAATTGTGTATTTTAACGCGATCTACATTTTTTGTGTAGTATAACTTTGTCTATCTCGTATGGTTTACCAGTTATGCATAAGTCTTTCACAATGAAGAATACTTTTGGAGACATTCCCAGAAAATTCGAGATATACATTTCGTTTGTCATGAAAATATCTTAAACATATTATATTTTAATCAAAATCGCTAGAGCCATTTTTGAGAAAATTAAAATTTTCGAAAAATGTTCCATGTAAAGGGTAATCTGCGGTGGGGAGATTTTCTTGAAAACCTTCGTGTCGCATCTCTAGAAGATACTGAACCTAAATACCAAGTTTGGTGTTTATCCGACTGTTAGTTTCTGAGTTATGCTGTTCACAGACACACACACGGACATGTTTCCAAAAATGCTATTTTTGGATTCAGGGGGTCTCAAAACATATATTTCCGGTGAAATCTCGGTATCGAATTTTTGGGTGGAATACAATACTTCCCCTACTTACTATACGTAGTAGAGAAAGTAAACATATTTTGAGGGGGGCGCAGTGCAAGACTCATGAGAATGCTTTTAACATTCTCTTTAATCTTCTGTCAGAAAATTGTAGTTCCTTAGAAGGTCTTCTTGCATATTTCCTGGTTGACTGAACGAATGCTTGTGCAATGAGCTGCAGATTTTCTTCAGTAGTTACTAATTTTGGGCGGCCACTGCGTGGTAAATCAGCTAAAGAACTATCATCTCATTTCTACCACATCTGTAGACAATTTTCTATTCATAATGTACACTTTTCACGCTTACAATGAATGTATAAATGACGTCAAGGTTCATATTGTCACTTGTTAATAACAAATCATTTCTACCATCACTCTTTAAACAAATTTCACTGCGCACGAGTTTCGGAATTTTACAATATGGGGGATATTACTTCATTAACTAAAATTTGACCATAGACAGAAAATGCGCAGCGGTTAATGACTTATGCCGCACGCGTTATTCCATACCCCGTACTCCATACAATTTGAGACAGAATAGACCAATGCATTTGTAAGCCCCCGAAAACAGCTGATTTACTGCTTATTGCACCATGAGCCTGAATACAGCTTCATTTTACAGTCAGCCATCCGGAGGCATCCCTGGCCTTGAGGATAATGAACGTCCGGCAATTTTGTGGTTCAGCAAGCCCGAACCAATTAGCGCCGCACTTTTGTTGTTGTGCATTGTTTCAAACATGTCCAGCAGTCGACGTGCAAAGCTGTACGATATATTATAAACACGGCAAACAGAAAGCATAATACAAAATCTGATGCGTTACATTTACATTACTTTATCTACCCTGATGCAGTATTTTAACACTCAAATGATTTCAGTTTAATTATATTAACAGCACGCCTTAAAGCAATATGTGTATGTAACAATATATAAAGTAATGTATATTACAGTCATTGTAAATGTTTATACTATTGTATAATAACGTTATGTGAATGTATTTTGTAATTTAATAATGTAGGAGCTGTGAGAATAATAGGTTAAAGGTTGCTAACAATGAGGTAACCTTGAGGCAATAATGAGTAAGAAAGTGTAATAATACTACTAGTCATTCTTGGAAGCAATAATGCAATTTTTGTGACAGTTTATAAAATAGCCAATCAACAACCAGAAAAAAGCTTAAGTTAAATGAAAGTATTCTATTGGATTAGGAATAGCCAATCAGAGACTTGAAATATAGAAATTTACAAATTTAAGCGGTAGAAATCAAGTCAGTTGCTTGTAGACAGCGCTCATAATTGGACCCGTTGGTTGAGACAGTGTTCCTAACCGGACGCGAGACACGTATTCGAGAAATTTAATACGTAATTGTGTGAGACGAAAATAGTTTTACGTCTTAAAAGGTGCAAGTAATTAGTAAAAAAATCTCACATCTCTCTCTCTCGCTCCCCCTCTCTCTCTCTCTCTCTCTCTCTCTCTCTCTCTATATATATATATATATATATATATATCAGTGAAGTGTTATTTAAATCGTGTCAAGCATTAATAAAAGGAGTGAAGTAAAATTATAATCTCTGAAGCCTACATTTTTCAGTCGCACCACAACCCTGCAAAGAGAAACGTGTCTCTAACAATAATGCTGACGCAGCCGAGGCAAACATAAATATATAATGTTTAAAGAAACAGTAAAAATTACAAAGTTAATATACTTTTTAAATTTTTAGGGCAAAGGCCACCGGAAAGTACATTTGGGGCGAAGGCTACCGGAAAGCGGGTACTATACGTGCCGTTGCAACTACTTCAAGTTCCGCTCCCAACAGGTGAAATACAACTCCTACTTCAAATTGGTTTTCCATACTGAAGCAACAGCCTTCTTCAACCCTCTACCGTTTATTAGTGGGTATAAAAACTTCTTTTTTTCACTTTAAGCATTAGGCTATTTCACCTGTTCCGTCTTCGCATTCTTTGTTTTTATTCCCATCTGTTTCTTGGGCGTCCGATGTCTCTTTTTCCTGGGGTTTACATTTATTAATTAATACTTGTATTCTTTATTCACTCATGCGGTTCATGTGTTCTTTCCAACAATGTTTATTTTCTTAAATTTTATAAATATTCAGTTCTTCTCTAATTGTTTTTCATTTCTTATTATGTCTAATCTAGTGCATCCTTTAGTTCTCCGTAAAAATCTCATTTCCGCCGATTGAATTTTGCTTTTGTCTTTCTTTTATTATCCAAGATTCCCTGCCATACATGATCACCGGGACTGCCGTGGTCTTGTCGAACTTCAGCTTTGTATCTTTCCTTGTTTTATTTTGTAGTTCTTGTTATTGTTCCACATATTTGTTCAAATTTATTTATCTTATTATCTATATCCACATCCAAACTTATGTCACAACCCAAGTAATTAAAATGCATGACATGTTCCAGGTTATTATTTCCAATGTGTAGCGGGAAATCGTCGATCCTTGGGTTGTTGTGGTCTTCTGCAGTGTTCTTCCTCGGCTATTGGTGCTCGTCGGTTGTTGCGTATTCCATTCCTGACTATATCTAATTATTAATTCTCAGGTTATAGTGGCGAGGCAAGTTTAAGAAATACACTGCAATTTTCCCTTAATAAATGAAGTTTATTCACAATTGAAACAATTATGGGTGGCTAGCTTTTCCCATTATTATAAACCCACCACTTTAACTTAGTCAGGGGCCTAGCTATCTGCACACGCACTCGCACCCTTGTGCATCTGTAGCACCTCGTGTCGACGTGAATTCTTGAAGATCAGTGATAGAGAGAGAGTGTGCTCTGAGACCTTGCCTGCCCTTATGTACGGGAGCCTAGTGACGCTCACCTCTGCGTTTAAAAATGTAACGACGTTTCCTATTGGCCCTCAGACCGCGTTACCTTAACATGTATGAGATTTGAAACGGCAACTCTAGGCCGAGCCCGAGAATGTAATTATAGATAATATCATTAATTAACTTTTATTGATGTTAAATCGTTCTGTGTACATATCTTTTTCTTTTATTGCTTGTATAGTTTAAGAAGGGTGATTTAACGATATGTCTGTATTTAGGTAACTAATATTAGAGGAGTTATAAATTGTTTAATGTAAATAATTTAGGCGCTATGTTAAAATACTGTCCACGACGAAATGTCTTAGCTACAGGAATAGTGTCTTCGAAGGCAGAAAGTCTAGTTTTACGATGTCTCTCTGGTCGCAGGGGCAGCGAGGGTGTAGAGTTTTTGTTCCTTTATACGATAATTCGCCGTGACCAAGTGAGAGAGACAACTAGCTTAACGGTAAATTTAGGAAAAGCCGCGATTTATGTTAAATTTGGACCAATGAGATCCCTGTAAGTTTATATGAAATAGTGAGACGCGTTGAGTGGCGCTAAAAATGGACCAATAGGAAAGGAAGCAGCCCCAGAAGCCTGCGACTATAAATGGATCTGTTAGGAACAAATTCGTGGTCATTTGTGGGGGCATTTGATCATTTGTCATTTGGTCGTTTGCAAAACTACAGGCAGCGAGAGATGCTGCAGGATGTCTGAGAGGTATCGCGCCAAAAGTGAATTAAGACAGTTTTCGCAACACACAAAGAATCGCTACGCGTAAAGAGATATAATAAGCATATATAAACTTCGCGTCATATCCGCGCTGTGTTTCAACAGCGGTGGACAGCGTTTTAACGGCGGCAATATCAGTGTTGTGTACTACGAGGAGTAGCTAAATAAAAGAAACTGCAGTGTCGTCTATTCGTAACCAAAGCAGGTCTATTTCTCCTTTTACCACCACCCGAGATCTACGCTTCCTTTACCAAGGATAAGTCCATGCTCCCACATAGTTTAAAGAAAATTACTGCAGCTAGCCGAGGATAAAAAAATGCAGAGAACCAGCACACTGCGAACATATGGAGCCAACGTGGAGGATGCAGCAAGGTAAGCCGCGAGCAACGGACAGGAGGAGGTGACTGCCGCAGAATGTGTGGCTTCAGATCCGTGCACTTAAGCGCCATCTTGTAGCGTTGTGGAGCAAGTTCCATATCTCCGTGTCTTACTTTTCTCTTTCTGTCTGTTTCTATTTCTCTGTACCGTTAACGGTTCCCTGTCTGTTGGCTTGGTGAAAGGTACGCTCTTTATGCTTTCTTGGAATTTTGCTAGCTCCCCCGTTTCTTACAATCAGCTCTGTACAAATGTTAGATGTTGAATTAAAGTATTACTGTACAATTCTAATATGTATGGTTCCCCTTTCATATGTACAATTCCTGTATATGTATAATATATCCCCTTTCAAATGCATATATTTGTTCTTACTGGGCACTTTCCTTGATTAGCCATTACTTTGGTCTTTTTTAAGGAAATCTTTAAATTATATTTGTTTCCCAGTTGGTACATTTTATAAATAGAACGCTGTAAGTTATCTTCGCTACTCTGCAGTATAGCTATATCATCTGCATATAACATTATATTTAAATATGAATAATGATTCGGTTGTATCCTGGATGCACTTCCTTCTTCCATGTTTTTATAAGACCTACATTTATATATATATATATATATATATATATATATAGAATAAAAATCTGATGTGTTACACTCGCATGACTTTCACTACTCTTGTACAAACTATTTATACAAACGCTTATTCTCCATATGCTTCATGTTAATAGAGATGTTAATCTTATTGCTAATTTTCTTGTAGATGCAAGGGAAATATATATTTACAAGGGCAGTTTGGAAATACAGTAGCCTATAAGCACATACATATCTCTTAATAGCTGGTTGCTAGGTTCAGCACCATTCCCTTTCCCAGAGATTAATACTCTTTGCATATCCAAGACAAAAAAATGAATAACGAATTCCTATTTGAGAAAATATGCATTGAAAAATTTAAGGGAATAACAAGTAATATCTCGAAAATGGTTCAGTCAACAAAAAAAATGTATATGACATAAATTGTGTATTTTAACGTGATCTACATTTTTTGTGCAGTAAAATTTTGTCTATCTCTTATGGTTTACCAGTTATGCAAAAGTCGTTCACAATGAAGAATACTTTTGGAGACATTCCCAGAAAATTCAAGATATACATTTCATTTGTCATAAAAATATCTTAAACATATGATATTTTAATCAAAATCGTTAGCCATTTTTGAGAAAATTAAAATTTTCGAAAAATCTTCCATGTAAAGGGTAATCTGAGGTGGGGGGATTTTCTTGAAAACCTTTGTGTCGCATCCTTGGAAGATACTGAACCTAAATGCCAAGTTTGGTGTTTATCCGACTGTTCGTTTCTGAGTTATGCTGTTCACAGACAGGCACACACACACACGGACATGTTTCCAAAAATGCTTTTTTTGGATTCAGGGGTTCTCAAAACATGTATTTCCGGTGAAATCTCGGTATCGAATTTTTGGGTGGAATACAATACTTCCCCTACTTACTATACGTAATAGAGAAAGTAAAAAGGGGTGAAAAGGTTATAAAAAAAACTGTTCTTACGGAAGCTTATTTTTCTATGCACTTCATTTTAATCGAGGTTAACCTTCGCAGAAGCACTATAGCTATATTACGCATTTAGATACAAAGAGAGCAGCGATAGTCAAATGCTTAAGAATTGGACGCTATACCTGGGCTTAAAATTTTATAATCTTCCCATACAACCGCGAAGGTTGACAGGACTTTAAGAGATGACAAATAATTGAACAATTCCAACCATTAATAACGGATATCCCGGAAATGGGCGATGGCACAGAAAGTTGTTTTGAAATAAAGTGTGGGTTTAAGATGGTTCTACATTTTTATACCAGTTATACAAAATTATATAACTGAGTGGGATGGCTCAGGCAGTAACGTCTGTGGCACGCATTCTGGAGGTCCCGGGTTCAAATCCCGTGGGCGGACCAATCTGATTGAGGTTTTTTCGTGCTTTCCCTCAGCCGCTAAGTTAAATACCGGATTGGATATTTAATACCACCACCCAAAATTTTCACCTTAAGTCCAAAACAATAATAAAGACGAAAACTGGACGACACCCTAATGCCATCTGCACGGCACGAAGCAGAAGATCAAGTTGCTATGCGCTAGGGTCTTGTGGACACGACGAAGCATTGGTCACAGGGATGAGACCTAGAAGGCTAACTGTACGCCACACCTCGATCTAAGAGTTATCCACTATGGCCCTATAGTTAAAGCGACGTAAAATAAATAGGTTAATAAAAAAGGTTTATATAAAATTCCTTTCGAATAAAGAGGACTTAACAACCTTTTCCCACTAAATTAAAGATATACATTTCATTTGTCATGTAAGTACCTTTCATATGTATATTTTAATCAAAATCCTTAGAACCATTTTTTAGAAAATCACAATTTTCCAAAAATGTTCCAAGTAAATGCTAATTTGCAATGGGAGATTATCTTGAAAATATTTGTGTTGCATCTTTAGAAGCTACTAAACATAAATACAAAGCTTGGTGTTCATCCGACTTTTGGTTTTTTAGCTACTTTCACAGACACACAAATACACATACGGACCTTTCTCTAAAAACGCTTTTTTTGGATTCAGGTGCCTCAAAACATGCATTTCCGACGAAATCTCGGTATTGAATTTTTGAGCAGAACACAATAGGGACCTTCTCTACTTACTAGGTACGTGATAGAGAAAGTAATAAAAAGCGACCGATATTTATGTTGAATCTATAGTTTTCAGGATCGTTCAGCTGAATAGTAACCACTTCGGATTCCAATTAAGTCCAAATTCAGCATAGGGGTGAGATGGCGTAAAAATATGCACAAAATGATTGAGATTAGTGTCGAAACCATATTTTGAGGGTCGCAGAGATGAACAGATTTCCTCATAACCAGTTTTATTTCAGTTCACACATATTGTAACCTAATCTCGGGTTAAATCCCGAAACCAAATCCTGTGTTACCGCGACGGCTCGCTACGGCCTGACGGTCGTGTGCTAACTGGAAGTGAAGACTAGTCGGCCACGATATGAATGCACTTGGAGTAAGGCGCCACTGTTTTTATGGATGATACGAAGGTCATCAAGACTAGGGATAAGACGTGAGTGAGGAGCAAGGCGATAGGGGAATGTACAATTGCACAATGAAAATAGTACTACATTTACATATATCGGCCTCGCTGGTAAATCCAAGTAGGAATTGTGGATTTTTTTTTACATCTGTCCTTTCGATTCCCCGCCCACCTGTTCCGTAACTGTTTAGTTCCTCTTCCCACTGCAAGTACTTTTTTTCATTTGTTGGGTTTTCGGGAATAGGATAGGATTAAACGTGGAGTAGAAAGGAGAAGTTAGGAGGGGTATTGGGGTTCCGCTGTTGCACCTCCGTTAGTACGCGGTAGGATAGCTGCCAGCTTATTGCGCTGGCAGAGGAGTAAGGGAATGTCCGGGTGACGACCATGACTAAGACCCTGGCCGCCAAACACGGGGAGTTTCGTGGAGAGGAATTGGAAAGGATTAAGGCGTGGTTTTCTTTATTGTGTCAACGTGAAGCGTTTTTGAACGCCCCTCGAGAGGAGCGCTCAGTTTTGGCGATGATAGCTCGGTCCTGTAGTCGGGTAGTGCCGAGAGCCTTCAAGTGCCGTCCTGAAGCCGCTCATTCGCTCCTGCCCACTCTTCAGGTCGGAGAGTACAAAAGTCCACTCGGCCATCGTCGTGAGCAGGGATTTTACTAGGTCGGCAAGACCTGATGTCGTGTGACTAATCTCCTCCAGGCAATCTGTCGGAGCTAGCGGTGCTGGTGTCGGTGGCAGACTGGCGATTGATTCACGCAGGCCACTGATGGTAGAGTCGGCGTTGTAGAACCGCTGCAGACAGCGGGTGGTGAAGCTTTGGAAGGCGGTTGAGAAGGCGGTGGTGATGGTGTGAAGGTCCTGGATGGCGGATTCCATTGCGACAAGACGGCGGAGTAGTTGTTCCGTGTTGGTAGAGTGAGCGGTGGTGATGAGTGAAGCAAGGATTTCGTCCTGTTGCGAGATGCTGGGTCTGATGTTCAGGACCTCTGAATGTCGATCCTGGATCGCATCTCGCAGGGTGTGTCCGTTGTTGCAGGTGCTGGAGGTGGTGGCGGTGTTGATGTCGGAGGAGCTGTAGGTGCAGGTACAGTCGGAGCCGGAGTGGATCGACGGCTTCTCGGATACAGAGGGTACTGCGCCTGCCCGTTGAAGTGGAAGTGGCCGTTGCAAGAGGCGAGTACCGGCGACGTCGGCGGAGGTCGTGGTTGTTGCACTGCGATGTCAGCGTTGGTGCACCGCAGTAGTGGCAACAAGGAGGTGCAGCGCAGGTGGTGGAGTCGTGCCCATAACAGCGGCATGGCTGGTGGCCTTCCGCTCGGCTAACCTCGACATGAAAAACCTGACCTAACAAGGGCAGGCCGGACCGAAGTTAGCCTCACGGTAGGCCAGATCGGCGAATACCAGGCGAATCAGCGTTGTAGGTCCCCGGGACGTGATGATCCTTGTAGCCTTCAAGGCTGAAGGCCACGGGTGTTGAGCGGCGGTGCGGATAAATCTTGATGGCAGATCCCGGGGAACTCCGGAGATAACCGCGCTGCATCGAGATGACAACGGCGGTAGTGAAGTAGGTGGTGAAGGTGGGTGCTGCGTGGGTTGCTGAGCTGCGGTTGTCTGTTGTGATGCAGGTGAAGTCGACTGCTGCGGCGGAAGGTGAGGTGCGGTGCTGACTGGGCTGTTGCTGCTGCTGCTGGTGTCTAGTCGAAGCCGTGACCGAGGCCCAAGAAGGCTCGGCTACCGGCGGCGGTGAGAAGCGCTCCCGACAGATGCCAGGGGAGCGGCCGGCAAATCCGCAGCGGCGAGGCCCAGAGCAGCTTCATCTGAAGAAGGCGTAGCGACGGCCCCCTCGGCGGGTACCGAAGGGTCGGCGGCGAGTTCTTCGGCGTGTCCGACGAAGAAGAGAAAAGTGCAAGTAGTCATATCGTGGCCAAGTAGTACAAGAACCCTTATTCGTATTGGTAAGAGATTACCAACAAAACTAATAAGAGTATTTTATTTTCTCTCTCTTTTTTTTGCGTATTATGATGCATGGTTTTTACATTTGTATGCACATGTTCTTCTGCGTTAAAGGTTTCCGGATAGTGGAAAAGTGCAGTTTAGTGTCAAAGTATACTGAGTTTTATTGTGAAACGTTGTCCAGCTTGTTGGACAAGACATAACGTCAGCGCTTACTAGCGATCCTTTAGTCTTCAAATGTTAATGAATCCGTACGCCAGATGGCAGCAACTGCTACTTGAATATGTGGTGTATCATACCAGACGCATTGCTGTGTTGCATTGTCGCTACTAGACATAGCATTATTGGGTTTCTCTGATTTTTCGCCTTAACGATCCCTCCTTTCGTGTGGACCAGGCCAAAGAGAGGGCTTTGTTTTAAATTCGTCTGGAATGACGCCAACCCTGGCTGGCATGGCTAGACACGGTTGGACGGGGGTATATGGATAGCGTCACTTTTTATAAGAGCAGTCGTTGTAGCAAGACGTGCGTGTGGTCGGGGCATTTCCTCCATCCTCTCTTCCAAGCTCATAATGTAGAGTCGCCAAACGTTTGTTAATAAATTCCAGGTAATGCGTGTTATGCAATGTTTTTGTGTAATGTAATATCCCATATCTTCCTCTAAAGTTTACACAACAAGGTCCCGTTCTTCTTGCTGTAGCGAGTACGTTCCCCCATGTGCGTGCTGTGGTGAACTAAATGCATTCATTTTCTGGAAACCTTTTGACCATCACCCCAGCATGTAACAATAGGTTGGGGGAAAAAAATAATTTCGAAACTTGGGATTCGTAATATATTCGGATTTTCTGAAGTTCTTTAATGCCAGAGTGACAGGGAGAGAAATTAAATAAATTAATTAATTTACTGTTCAAAGCATGTAAAGCAACATTTTTGTAAGAAACTTAAAAATGCCCTAAAATTCTGAAATATTTTCCAAGCATTAACACAACAAAACTTTAAACAAATGATTCGACCTATCTACCATTCCGCTGTATTCATGTCCTCTCTCTCTTGACCAAGTTATGGAAGACAGCCTCAAGCATCGTGGGCGTGACATCTCGTCGTCTTCTCCTGGAATAAGAGGTTCAGTAACTGGTTCAGATTTTCAAGGTGCCTAGCAAGGACTAGTTCCTTCTGATAACCCCAAATAAAAACAAATCAGGTGCTATCAAATCTAAGGATCTCGGAGGTCATTGATGGTTGCTGATAATGCCGTCGATTTCATCATTACGCTAAGATTAATTTCCACACCACAAAATAATGATCCGCATCCCTTGCAAAAACCATGCTAGCCTCTAGTTCCCGAGATAGCGGGTTCAAACCCGACGGAGGGCGATGAATTATTTCGGGCGTAAAACCCCTCAGCATGCTTCCTTCGGAAGGGAAGTAAAGCCGGTGGTCCCGTGTCGTAGATTTACGGCACGTAAAAGAACCTCAAGTCTGATAAAGAGGCCTCTGAGCAAAATTTCCGGTTTGAGTATGGTAGGAGTGCCACTATAGCACTTTGTTACGCCGTGGATACTAGGCAACTTCTTCGACCCAAACCTACCCCGCCTTTGCAACCTCTGAGAAGATGAAACTAGCATCAAAATGGTGACGCAGTTTAGAGAAAGAGTGAACTACGACAGGACCAATTCAAAATAAACACCCAGTATAGTTGTGTTACTCGTATAACATCACTACACCACTTCATAATTAACGGACGTATTGTTAACTCGTCAGCAAAGCAAACACAACTTGAATTACGACAATCTGTGTATCTACTAATGCTATTGTTAAAGCAGAAAGCACCGATGTAATATTCTATCTCATGGTGTCCCTCATCGTACGCAATTCAAATATGGTTTGTTTATATTTAGCTGTGTAGCTATTACAGCCCACAAATAAGGTCAAATAAGTGCTCTCGCTATACATTGCTGATGCTACACATACTGAAAAATTCCACTTGCTTTATTCTCATTTATTTCTCTATCCGCTATCGTTTATTTTTACACAGCTTCTATAAACTATTACTTACGAAATCTTATTTTTCTATCTACTTCAAGTTAATCGAGATAAGCATATCTAGAAATAGTTACATTACACATTTTGTTTTACGTACAAGGGGAATACAGGAAATAGAATTGAAGATCAGGTGTTTAAAGCGTGTCACGCTAGTCTTGAAATTCCATACACTTTCCTGACATCGCGAGAAACACCTGAATAGCGACAGCACTTTAAAATGACAAGTATTGAAAAATACAAATCAATAATAACGGATATCTCAGAAACGGTTGATCCCACAAAAAATAAATTATTTGAAATAAACTGTGTTATAAACAGATGTACATTTTTCTTTTCTTTTTTTTTAGTAAGTTTTGTCTATCTCTTATGGTAGCGAGCGAGATGGCTCCGCGGTAATGTATAAGACCCGCATTCGGGAGATTCCGGGTTCGATTCCCCTTTGTTTTTTCGCGGTTTTCCCTAGTTGCAAGGCGAATGCTGGGGCGAATTATGTAATATCACTAATTTTCCTGCTCATTTCCTTCTGTTTCAGAGTTGCAGGATCGGGCGTCTAGACGGCAGGCGAGGTGTATAGCGGTGGAGTGTGCTTTGTGCAACTGTCTGTCCCAGCATTCAGTGTGTGATGGGCCCTCAGAGGCACATCTCCGTGGGGAATGGTGGGCCTGTAGGGGGTCCCGCTGATGCCAAGATATAATACCTGGAGATGTTAGAGACCCCGACTGTGTTCAATCCCGCCACCTCGGATCTACTCGCCCTCTCATTCTTCGTCTTATGCCTCTCTCCTGTAGGTTTCCAGATACGCAATACGGTTGTGCTCTTAAGTGCCGAAGTCCTCCTCCACTTCCTAATAACTAGGAGGGGGATTAGAGTAACCTGGCCCGTGATTTCAAGTTACCGTTGTAGAGACTGTAGGGGAACATACACCCGGCAGTTCAAACAATTGTAAATAACAGGACTTGATAACTAAGCAATATAATCAATACTGTAATATAATAAGATGAAATAACTTGCATCACATATGTAAGAAAACATTGTAATTAGCAAGGAAGCAAGCTACCATCAGAGTTGAAAGTCCACCAACATACACACGCTAATGCACACAGGATTAGGCAAAGCAATAGCAAACCGAGAGAGAGGACCGAGGCGAGACAAGGACGGAGATAGGGGTAGAATTCCTGGAAAGTCCATGGATTTGGAAAAAGAGTCAGATGATAGAAAGAGAAACCAGGGTTGTAAGTGAGATAGTGATAGTGGGTTTTACTAAAGGAGTAGACAGAAGCTCCATTCTAAAGTTGGACAATTTTGTTCTCATAGCACGCCAAGAAAATCAACAATAAGAATTAGAGCTTGCATAAATAGGCGCGAATGACAGTGTCATAGCAGAGGAGTATAAAAGGAAGGTCTGCCCCAGATATCGACACTTTCATTTCTCTCATGCTTGGTACTTGGCGACAGGTGCTGTAACGTGTGCGCGTGTGGGTGGGGGAGATAGCGTGCGAGGTAGATAGGGCACAGCAAACTCTAAGGTATAACTGGCGCAAAACTTCTGGAATCGTGACCTTGATTGCCACCGCAGCTGCCGAGCCTAGGAATGGTTTATGTTTAGCTTTATCAACGAAAGCGATATAATACCTTTGCTTACTCACAGTGCGTATAACACATACAGTCTGCATAGAAAGTGTCCACATCTTGTAATTTCAAAGAGAGCAGTACGTAAATAGTGCTTATTTTATATTTGTGATATGTATAATCATGGCTCCTACGTTTTCAAAGTTAAATGGTAAGGTATTACGTATTCAAAGCAGGAAACAATTGCAAATATCCTCGACTTCATGAAGCAAGAAGCAGAGATGAAGGAAGAAAATATATGTTTACCCGAGTTCCAAAAAAGCCTTAAGAGAGTGAAAGAAAGAGTAGCCAAAGCAACTGTTGTTTCACTGAGTTCCGTTTCCAGATTTCTCAAAGATAAGAAAAACCATATGGATGAAAGAGTACCATTTGACATACCTGTGAAGAAACATAGGGTCCCTAAACGTATTACAGAAATAGACGATTTCGACAAATGCGTCATTCGGTGCACGATTCACAATTTCTATGTGGAAGAAAAAACTGTGCCAACAATAAGCAGATTGCTCATCAATCTGAAAGATGTCATAAATGTTCAAGGTGGTGCTACAAGTCTCAAATCACGGCTATGACACTGAATTTTGCAGTCTGATACTAACTTTCCAAATTACTATAATTTTATATGTACTTATATCAGCATAAATTTTCAAGATGCTGCTAAAAATCTCAGAAAAACTATAGAAGATTTAGGGTTTAAGTGGAAGAAAACGAAACCAAATAGAGTTCTAATAGAAAAGCACGACATACGATCTCAGCTGGAAGAGTACCTTACTCAGAGGTAGAAATTAGAGGGTCAAACTATACTGTATGAAGATGAGTCGTACATACACAGCAGTCATACATCTAAAAGTTGAAGTGGCGATAGCGAATTAAGTTTTCAGGCACCTGTTGCCAAAGGGCAAATACCCTATTATCGTTCATGCTGTTCGTTCCAAATGCCCTTCTTTTACAAGTCGCAAAAAAAAAAAAACAGGAGATTTTCATCAAGAAATGAATACAGAAAACTACATGAAGTGAATCAACATGTTGATACCTAATATGCCTGCTGGGTCTATTCTGGTTATCGATAATGCTTCACAATGTGGTAACACTCAAATTGACAAACAACCTACCTCAAATTCCTTGAAGGAAGAAATAAAAACCTGGTTGCTTAGGTATAATATAGTTTTTGATGAAAGCATGAGTAAAACAAATATAACTTAGTTAAAGCCAACAAATCCCTTCGGAAGTCATAACTCATAATACTTGGCCAGATATTAATACAACATCGCCATAATGTACTTAGACTGCCACCGTATCACCCAGATCTAAACCCAATCGAATTAATCTGGGCTGATGTCAAACACTGGGTGGCCTGCAGAAATATCACTTTTAAACTAAAAGATGTGGAGCAGTTATGTCGCCAGCGATTTGCAGAAATTGGAAGGCCAGAATGGGAAAATGTATATCGACATGTTGAATAAATTGAGAATCAGAATTGCAGAAAATCAATTAGAAAAAATTCTCATCCAGCATAATGGTGCAGAAAGTAGCGACAGCAGTGATGGCGGCAATGATGTGAGTGATTCCGCAGAAGAGGAAGGGCTGTCAGGTGTGGAAGAACTGGAGGCAGGTGGTTGACAGTGTTTTTATATTAAGGGCATTTAAAGCGGTGGATTTAAATATACTGTATATAACTATAAGTTTATCGTGTAGTGCAGTGCATAACCGGTGTGCGGATATTTGACAATGACTGTCCCACGCACTCCTGCAGCATGCAGACGACCGGTCACCTCCTGATCTGCTATGTAACTCGCTTCATAGCTGTCATTAAGATTTTCACGTGTCTAGAACTGTTGCGCCAGTTATAGTAGGAAGATAGAGTACAAAATAAACTCATAGAGGACTTCAGTATTATTCAAAAGGAGAAAGGTGCTGGCCGCTACGATAAGTTATTACGTTAAAATAAATTAAGTTGTTAAAGGGAACTCAATATATTAATTGCCTTCACCCAAAATATTCTCAGATTCACCAGAAATAGGTAGCTAGGAAAGGCACTCCTCCTCAGCTTTTCTACTGGCAGCCCAGGCAGTTGAGACATCATCCAGGTGATATAGCACGTGTATACGTAGAAGCGCAACAGTACCTACTACAAGACCTATGCCTTGGCACGTGTCTCCTGGGGAAAGAAATAATACGCATAATGTTCCACTTCGGAAATAGAGTAATGAATATATCAGACAGAGATATAAATGCATTATTTGTATGCACATATTACCTCTTGCGACCCCAAAAGGGGTTTCTCACGATATAGCTTTTGTTTAAGTAAGAAACGGAGAACGATCACTTTCGACAATCTCCGCATGTACGTTATTGTCCACTGCAGTGCACAGTCTATGTAGTATTTACCTTACATATATGTAAAATAAAGTGTTTTTAACAGAATAAATACATTAACGTCTTCATGCATTTTTTACTTTCTCTACTACGTATAGTAAGTAGGGGAAGTATTGCATTCCACCCAAAAATTCGATACCGAGATTTCATCTGAAATACATGTTTTGAGACCTCCTGAATCCAAAAAAAGCAAGTTTGGAAACATGTCCGTGTGTGTGTGTGTGTGTGTGTGTGTGTGTGTTTGTGTGTGTGTGAACAGCATAACTCAACAACGAACAGTCGGATAAACACCAAACTTGGTATTTAGGTTTAGTATCTTCTAGAGATGCGACACGAAGGTTTTCAAGAAAATCCCCCCACCCCAGACTACCCTTTACATGGAAAATTTTTCGAAAATTTTAATTTTTTCAAAAATGGCTCTAACGATTTTGATTAAAATATCATATGTTTAAGATATTTTCATGACAAATAAAATGTATATCTTGAATTTTCTGGGAATGTCTCCAAAAGTATTCTTTATTGTGAACGACTTTTGCATAACTGGTAAACCATAAGAGATAGACTACATTTTACTACACAAAAAATGTAGATCGCGTTAAAGTACACAATTTACGTCATATACATTTCTTTTGTTGAGTGAACCGTTTTCAAGATATTGCTTGTTATTCCCTTAAATTTTCCAATACTTATACTTTTTCTCAAATTCGTTATTCATTTTTTTATATCCTGGACATGCAAAGAGAATGGAATGCGCCACATAGCAACCAGCTCTTAAAATATTTGACTATCGCTTAAAAGCTACCATATTCCCCTTGCATCTACAAGAAAATTAGCAATAAGATTAACATCTCGATATCTCGATTAACATGAAGCATACGGAGAATAAGCGTTTGTAAAAATAGTTCGTACAAGAGTAGAGAAAGTCATGTGAGTGTAACACATCAGATTTTTTTTGTTCTGGTAATGCAAAGAGAATGGAATACTCCACATAGCAGCCCCCACTTAAAATATTTGACTATAGCTTAAAGGCTAGCAATTCCCCTTGCATCTACAAGAAAATTAGCAATAAGATTAACATCTCGATATCTCGATTAACATGAAGTATATGGAGAATAAGCGTTTGTAAAAATAGTTTATACAAGTAGAGAAAGTCATGTGAATGTAACACATCAGATTTTTTACTCTACGAGCACTGCAGGCAAGCGCCCGTTATTTACATCTGGACTCACCTTCTCTCCTTCAGCATAAAGAGACTACATATAAGGTAAGTTAACCTCATAAATCTGTCACTCTGATCCGTCCCTTAGAATACCATAATCTCTTGTTATAGTCTACCAATTGTATAAAAATAAACGAGATTTCATCGGAATGGGAGGAGTTCGCAGACTATTCCCACGACTTTCAAGATTTATGTGCATTTTGCCATATGGCAATCTTATATGGCATTTCAAACAAAACCATTAGCAATCAAAAATGACGAAAAATTGTCCATGCAAAGCGTAGTTTCTTGAAAATCTTCGTGTCGCATCTTTAGAAAATTCTGAACTTAAATACCAAGTTTGGTATTTATTTGAATTTAATTTTTGAGTTATGTTTTTCATAGGCATACACACGTGGATCTTTTTCTAAAAATGTTTTTTAGTCATGGGGCTCAAAACATTTATTTCCAGTGAATGAATCTGGTTGGAATGCAATATCTTACTCTACCTACAAAATACGGTGGTAGAGAAAATAAAAATATCCAGATAACAAGTATAGTTTTGCCGCAGCGCAAATCTCTTGTGCTGTTATTTCATCAAAACCTGGTGGTTATATTTTCAAACCACTGATACGTAGTTACATAATCTTCAAATTGAAGTGCACTTCAAACACGCAGATGCGATAAAAAGTACCCACTCTGTCTTTATCTATTGCTACCGCAGCATTACAGATAAGATCAACCGACCCACACTAGTGTAGACGAATAAATAAACTGGCGCCAATGCAGTAGGGGGTGGAGTTACATACACCACCATCATACATTGCTTCTCGCCGGGAGGTTACCCTCCACTTTCGCTTTTTTGTTTTCCTTTCTTTCGGTTATTTATTTGTGGACTGCCGTGGAGAATTACTTTTAACAAATATCTACAAAAAAGCATTCAAAAATACAAAAATAGTAACAGTGCTTTACAGGGCAAGAATTAATTCGAAAATAATTAAGCTCACTCTGAAGTTTTTATTCAATTACTTAAATTTCTATTGTTTTACTTTCTCCGTTCTTTTGCTAATAAAGGATGTTGTGACTGTCCAATTTTCACGGTCACTTCACTTTTTCTCACCGCGTAGTGGCGTATGAAATGCGCGCAAAAAGCGTATTCCGTCCTCCTTCCGCTTTGCCCGCTGGGACGTCGAACACAAGTTCTTTCTAATCTCTCGTAGTGGCAGTACTCACTGTACGTCACAACTATGCTTACAACCTCACTCGTAGAACCAGCACTTCATGTCGCCCACATGCTCGCTTATATACCGAGTGGAAGGGAAGTTACTATATTAATTTAAACCAGTTACAAATCTCATCCTTCGAACTCATTTTGTAACTTCCATTTTCTTCTATGATCATTTCTGCGGAAATATTTAGGTTTTTCGAGGCTATAAAACGGACATGGTTGCAGCGTTTGCTGGTAGCGGGGGTGTCACTTTCAAAACCAGTTGGAGGGCAAAAAGTAAACAAGTTTCACTTTCGCTTTCACAGTGGCGTGTGTCTCATGAGTAAATATGATGGGTTTGTGCGCGAAATGCACGTTGACTCGACAGCTAGCATAAGTGAACACAAGGTATACAACTAAGGGCAGTGCACACAAAAGAAGTGCAACAAGAAGCTGCAAACATCCAAGAACATAATAATAGAAGAGGTGCCAGAAAAAATCAAGAAAAGACTTCCAGGACCTTGTACATAGAAGATAAAGACTAAAAGGCAAAACATTCTACGAAAAATAAAGGCTATTGAACAAATTTTAACATGAAAAAGAATACAAAATCATCAGACGATAGCATAGAATACTTGACATATCAGTGTGCTGCGATGTTGAAAGATGCTTCTCGCAGTACAAAAACTGTTTAAGTGATCGACGCCAACGTTTGACTGCAGATAATTTAAGAATGTCTATAGTAGTGCAGTGTAATTCGGCTTATGATAGCTCTGAAGCTATGGATGAATTATAAAGGCAAGTTTCTTCATTTAACTTTACTAATGTTTCAACATATCCCTCATATTTTATATTACCATTTGCTAGACCTTAATGGAGTATTACATCTCTCATTTTTAGTCCGAGCATACAGCTGTATGACTCTATGCACACTTAACCTGACGACAAACCTCATAAACCCCTCATCTTTACTCATGAGCACATACAAAGAATATTTGTGTCTGCTACATCCTAACAATTGCATCTCAATCTTCAAATGATGCATTTTGTAACCTAAACTCACAAGCTACGGATATATTTATCACCTTGTTCAACATTAAACATAAATAAGTATTGCAATAATATCGCTATAATGTAATCATCCAAACCATCTTTCCAACACTAAACACGAAAACAATTACATTGTTAGGCCATTATTGGACGCTGAAGGCATTCCTTCCATTTTACACTCTTCTAGTGTAGGCTTACCAGTTGCATTTGTTATTTTGCCAAAACATTACGTAACCCTTTCGTCGAGTTTGGATTAAGAAACGTGCGGAAAACTAGTTTACTCTTCAGATAAAGTAGAGGAGTGAGGTAGGCTATAGTTTGATTACGTCCAGAAGCCGATTCAGAGTGCGTGACCAACCTGACCTGGTTGCAATGTTACCGAGTTCAACAGACACATTACGTTTGCAAAAAGGTGTTTGGAGTACTCTTTTAAGTGATTAATTACTTAAAAGCCTTGTGTGATGTTACAATAGTTACCACCGAAACTATATCAGAAATAGGTCATTCTACTCGTCCTACAAGTAACAAACTATTATCTGCCTACATTCTCGTTGAATTAAACCTCTAATTTGGAACAAAAACTATTGTATTTTACAAAAATGTTTAATCAAATAACAAAATGCCGTTACACTTTTTGTTTGTAATACTTCTTTGAAGTACATATTGAAAGGAATGTAAGTTCCCTTCTACCGGGTATATTCACTGTGGTTTTCGACAGTTCTAGAATGTTCGCAGGAAGCGAGGAGAGTAATCTGGCTATGGCTCCATAGCGCTTCTGTGTTTACACCGGGTGGTAGGGCTACTCCTGCTCTTATCACCCCTTATCTCTTCAACCGGCCAGTAGATTGGTCGGTTGGTCGGCGCCAACTACGCGATAATTGAAACCCATAGCTGCGTCACCATATACTGCATCTGACCCAAAATTACGATGCCACAATATCCTGTGAAATATTTTATCGAATTCTTGACGATTTAAAAAAATAAATAAATGCCCAAATATAATCAGTGAAGTCTCCATGTGTGCGCTCTCTTGTGCACAAGAAATCACAGTTTAAAAAATGAAGAAAATACTAAATGTATTATTATTATTACTATTATTATTATTATTTTCTGGCATCTAAATGTTTATGGTCAAAGTAACGATTGAAACTTACAAATACATCGAAATAATGTCCCCTTTGTGGTAAAAATCCGATGCAGCAGTTATCTTAAGACTTCCGTTTTCATGTCTACTTCAGACGAAACGTTTGATCGAAGTGTCACGGCTACTGCACATTTCAACGCTTGAGGTTAACTCATTTCTTACCCACTTCTCCCTCTACAAGATCGCTAATCACGCTATATTTGGCTGACGATCTTAACTTGTTTGCGCGAATCAGAGCTAAATTCATGAGCAGCAGTTATTTCTGAACCCCCGCTCCTTTTCACACCGAGTATAACTTCGCCAGTTGGGCCACGCTTGTTTCTTGCAATCTCATTCAAGTAGGTCATAGACACATGATAAGGACTGGGTGGAAACTAGGGTTGGTTAGATGTACGATAACCTTATAGGATAAAAAAACATTAAGGGAATGGGCCATTTTTTTACCCAAGTATACATGAATTACTTCCTATAGGTACGTTAGATTAAACATTCATTGAAATCTTCAACAAGGCGTCCTTAAAGGAAATCTTCAGACCACGCTATATATTGTAGGCAATTCTTTTCAGAATGAAATGTTGAGCGGGCATCACAATAATTTATTTTTCAAAACTCCGAATAGATGAAACTCTAAAATATTTTTGCGGAGTTTTAATTTTATGAGAAATATACGGAACCACAATGTTGCCATGGCTTTTTTACTTTCTCTACTACGTATAGTAAGTAGGGGAAGTGTTGTATTCCACCCAAAAATTCGATACCGAGATTTCACCGGAAATACATGTTTTGAGACTCCCTGAATCCAAAAAAAAGTAATCCTGGAAACACGTCCGTGTGTGTGTCTGTGTTTGTGTGTGTGTGTGTGTGTGTGTGTGTGTGTCTGTCTGTGAACAGCATAACTCAGAAACGAATAGCCGGATAAGCACCAAACTTGGTATTTAGTTTCAGTATCTTCCAGACATGCGACACGAAGGTTTTCAAGAAAATCGCCTCACCCCATATTACCCTTTACATGGAACATTTTTTGAAAATTTTAATTTACTCAAAAATGGTTAACGATTTTGATTAAAATATTATATGTTTAAGATATTTTCATGACAAATGAAATGTATATCTCGAATTTTCTGGGAATGTCTCCAAAAGTATTCTTCACTGCGAACGACGTTTGCATAACTGGTAAACCATAAGAGGGACAAAATTTTACTACACACAAAATGTAGATCGCGTTGAAATACATATTTTATGTCATATACATTTTTTTTGAGTGAACCATTATCGAGATATTGCTTGTTATTCCCTTAAATTTTCTAATACTTATACTTTTTCTCAAATGGGAATTCGTTATTCAATTTTTTTGTCCTGGTGATGCAAAGAGAATTGAATACTCCACATAACAACCAGCTCTTAAAATATTTGACTATCGCTTAAAGCCTACCAATTCCCCTTGCATCTATAAGAAAATTAGCAATAAGATTAACATCTCGATTAACATAAGCATATGGAGACTAAGCTGTTGTAAAAATAGTTTGTACAAGAGTAGAGAAATGCATGTGAGTGCAACACATCAGATGTTTTTTCATCGTTTCTACAATACGTTTTTGTAATTCCTAATTGTTTCCTTATATCTTCATTCTTTTGATTATCCAGCAGAGTGTATCTAGCCATTGTAAGAAGCAATTTAATCTCCGACGCCTCAAACTTTCGTTTATGTTTACTCGTGAGGGTCCATACTTCTGTTCCATATAGCAGGATTGGAATCGCCAAGACTCTAAAATTTTAAAATTGTTTCGTTACGTACCTTCTTATGGAGTATAGTTTTGATAGTCCCTATTAGCCGATTATACTTAAGAAGTTTATTATTTATTTCATTTTATACTGTGTAGGAAACTATACTCCCTAAATAATTGAAGCTGCAGAGTTGTTCTATTATTTTGCCATTTAATTCCAGTGCGTGATTTACCTCTTGAGGCAGTATTTTTAACACTTAAATAATTTCAGTCTAATTATATAATATGTAAATTCAATAACAGCCCGCCTTGAAGCAATATGTGTATGTAATAATTTGTAAAATGTATGTAATAGTCATTGCATATGCTTATATTATTGTATCAATGTGTAATAATGTTATATGAATGTATTATGTAATTTAATAATGTAGGAGCTGTGAGAAATAGGTCAAAAGTTGCTAACAAAGAGGTAGCAATGAGGTAACCTTGAGGCAATAATGAATTTGAGAGTTTAAATGTTATTTCTGATTCTTGGAAGCAATAATGTAATTTTAGTGACAGTTTATAGTAATCGCCAATCAAGTTAAATGCAGGTATTCTACTGGAGTAGGATTAGCCAATCAGAGACTTGAAATACAGAAATTTACAAGTTTAGACGGTTGAAATCTATTCAGTTGCCTGCAGAAAGCGTTACTAACCAGACGCAAAAGTGTCCTCAAGAAATATAATATGTATTCGTGTGAGACGAGAAATAAGTTTACGTGTTAAAAGTGTAATTAATTAATTAAAAGAATCTCACAGCTCTCTATATCAGTGAAGTGTTATTTAAATCGTATCAAGCATTAATAAAAGGAGTGAAGTAAAATTATAATCTGTGTAAGCCTACATTCTTGTTGCATCACAACGCTGCCAAGATATCCATGTCTCTATAATAAATACTGACGCAGCCGAGACAAACATAAATGTAATATTTAAAGAAACAGTCAAATTATAAAGTTAATATCTTTTTAAACCTGGGGCAAAGGCCACCTGAAAGTGCATTTGGGGTGAAGGCTACCGGAAAGCGGGTACCATATGTGCGGTTGCAACTACTTCAAGTGTACGGCTCCCCAACAGTTGAAATATAATACAACTACTTCAATACAACCTACTTCAAATTGGCGCCCAAAGCGTGGGGCAAACTACTATAATAACGTAACAAAACATCGTACTTCAAATTGGCGTCCACACGTAGAGCTAATAAACAATACAATAAATAATTTCTTCACTCTAAATGCCATCACCTTCGTTTTCTGTGGCGATGCTTCTAAATCATTCTTCTTTCCTATTTTACCTAAACATTAAAAAGAGCGGGTGACAAATACCACCCTTGACTTACTCCTTTATTTATTTCTCTTATTTTAATACTATAAGGGGTGATTTCAATATTATTATTCGTATGAAGGCTTTATATATCTCTAACCAGATGTAGTGGTATATCTCTCTTCAACAGTATTTTCTATAGAAGGTTTCTAGCTACATGATCAAATGCTTTGGAGTAATCGATAAAAGCAATATACGTAGGAAGTTGTATTCTTTGTGTGTTTTCTATTGCTATCTGCTTTATGAAAATACGCAGTCAGTGGTTATATATAATACGTAGAAAGTAATTCTGGCTTTACAATTATACATTTCATACACAACTTCATTACTTTTGGTAACTGATGCTGAGACAGTGTAGGTAAACGCCGCTAATAATTAATAAATATATATTGAGGCAGTATTTTTAACACTTAAATGATTTCAGTCTAATTATATAATATATAAATTCAGCAACAGCCCGCCTTAAAGCAATATGTGCATATAACAAGATATAAAAACTGTATATTACAGTCATTGTATATGTTTATATTATTGTATACATGTAATAATGTTATGTCAATGTATTACGCAATTTAATAATGTAGGAGCTATGAGAATAATAGGTTAAAAGTTGCTAACAATGAGGTAACCTTGAGGCAATAATGAATTTGAAAGTTTAATAATACTACTTGTGATTCTTGGAAGCATTAATGCAACTTTTTGTGACAGTTTATAAAATAGGCAACCAACAACCAGAAAAAGCTTTAGTTAAATGAAGGTATTCTATTGGACTAGGATTAGCCAATCAGAAACTAAAATGAAGCAAAGGTTACAAACTCAGAAGTCATTTGCTTGTAGACAGTGTTCCTAACCGGACGCTAGATACGTCCTCGAGAAATTTAATATGATGTATGAGACAAAAATAGTTTACGTTTTAAAAAGTGCAAGTAATTAAATAAAAAAAATCTCACAGCTCTCTCTATATCAGTGAAATGTTATTTAAATCGTGACAAGCATTAATAAAAGGAGTGAAGTAAACTTATAGTCTGTGTAAGCCCACAATCTTCAGTGGCACCACTCTCTGCTAAGACATCCATGCCTCTAAAAAATATAAATACCGACGCAGCCGAGGCAAACAAATATATAATACTTAAAGAAACAGTCAAAATTACAGAGTTAATATTTTTTAAACATTTGGGGCAAAGGCTACCGGAAACTTTTTACCATACGCGCGGTTGCAAACTTCAAGTTCGGCTCCCCAACATTTGAACTACAATACAACTCCTACTTAAAATCGGCTTTCCATACGTAGCAGCAGCAAACCTACTTCTTCAATATGCAAGCGATTTATAAAAAATAGCAACGCAGAATAATAATCTTAATAATAGGAAATGACATATTTAACGATAACAATGATGCGTGATATGATTGCAGCAATTTAAATATTTATATAATACATTCTTACTCTAAACTTCATATTATATTTTGTGTAAGAATTGGAAGTGAGAAACAAGGAAACTTGACATTTTGGTAGACGGGAAGCAATTAGTGGCTCAGGCCTAGGTCAGCTATTAGCGAAGGCCAAGGCAAGGTTTCAAACTTCCAGGTAGAGCTAGGGCTCTGAGAATTAGCCAGCGATTACAGATAGCGGTAGCAACACTTGAGCAATGGGGCAAAAGAATAACGTATCAGGATTACGTAAAAAATCTGACGTGTTACACTCACATGACTTTCTCTACTCTTGTACAAACTACTTTTTACAAACTCTTATTCTCCATCTATTTCATATTAATCGAGATAAACATTTGCAGAAACGATCTTTTGACATGCAAAGAGAATTACATTTTACACATAGCGACCAGTTCTAAAAATATTTGACTATCGCTTAAGGCGTACTATGTTCCCCTTGTTTTGTATTTGCAAGGGCAATATAGAAATACAGCAGCCTTTAAGCATAGACATATCTCTTAATAGCTGGTTGCTAGGTGCAGCACCATTCTCTTTGCCACAAATTAATACTCTTTGCATATCCAAGACAAAAAAATTAATAACAAATTCCCATTTGAGAAAATAAGTATTGAAAAATTTAAGGGAATAACAAGCAATATCTCGAAAATAGATCACTCAACAAAAAAATGTATACGATATAAATTGTGTATTTTAATGCGATCTACCTTTTTTGTGTAGTAAAACTTTGTCTATCTCTTATGGTTTACCAGTTATGCAAAAGTCGTTCACAATGAAGAATACTTTTGGAGACATTCCCAGAAAATTCAAGATATACATTTTATTTGTCATGAAAGTATCTTAAACATATGATATTTTAATCAAAATCGTTAGAGCCATTTTTGAGAAAATTAAAATTTTCGAAAATGTTCCATGTAAAGGGTAGTCTGGGGTGGGTGGATTTTCTTGAAAACCTTCGTGTCGCATCTCTGGAAGATACTGAACCTAAATACCAAGTTTGGTTGTTTATCCGACTGTTCGTTTGAGTTATGCTATTCACAGACACACACACACACACACACACACACACACACACACACACACACAGATACATACACGGGCATGTTTCCAAAAATGCTTCTTTTGGATTTAGGGGGTCTCAAAACATGTATTTCCGGTGAAATCTCGGTATCGAATTTTTGGGTGAAATACAATACTTCCCCTACTTACTATACGTAGTAGAGAAAGTAAAAACTTGTAAACCGGGAGGCGGAGCGTTAATTGAAATAAAAAGGCGTGTGTCGACGCGCTTCTGCATCCAATCAGAATTGATTCAGCAAGAACTTGGTTCCCACCTCACGCTATTGAACTCGTTTGATTTGGGGCGATGTAAATTAATGCAATTCATTATTATCAAGTACGCAACATTAATTGCTTGAAAGTAATATCCGCAATAGGTAATTATTCATTGCGGTAATGCAGTAACACCTTTACACGACGCATAATACACCACTAGAAACTACAGTGTGTCCATAAAAATACTTCCATACTCCAAACTGGCACCACGTCGCCTTGGATAGGCGTATTTAAATGAAATTGGTGACATTCGAAAGAAAAACACAAATATTTTTGTGCGTGTCAACAATGTACGGGATCGTGGGAATAAAACAGAAACTAAATTCACTCACATTTATGATTAGTCGATACGAGTTCATTGTTGGAAATGAAATGGAGTTTTATTAATGGACGCTCTTTAACTGCTGTGGTCCTTGTCGTGCCATTGTATATTGGGTGTGAAAGACCGGTAATTTTGCTCAGAGGCCTCTTTATAAGGCTTGAGGTTCTTTTACGGGTCGTAAATCTATGACACGCGACCACCGGCTTTACTTTACGCCCGAAAAAAACGCATCGCCCTCCGCCGTGTTTGAACCCCCGACGGGAACTAGATGGTAACCACCACACCACGGAGGACGACATTCATTGTTGGATATTTAGCAGGCTGGTGAATGTTTGCTTTCAAAATTGTGCTGTTATTACAGAAGATTTAGAAAGTTATGGTGAACCCACAAGAATGTAGTTGGTGTGTTTTGCAATATCATATCACTCAAAGTCCTGTGCAGGTTCAGCGTGCTTTTAGGAGAAAGTTTCAACATCAACCTCCTACACACATACGTCAAATTTTGAAGTGGTACCGTAACTTTGTGGATCGTGGCTGAAGGCGTCATTGAAGGAAAGGTCATTCAAGTGGACCATCTGGCAATGCGGGAAATGTGGAACAGTACGGGAGGCATTTGTACGTAGTCCTAAGAAGTTTGTCCTAAGAGCTAGTCAGCAGTTAAACTTCCCTAAGATCCTGCGTATGCGATTGAAGTTTCACCCCTATAAACTACAACTACTGCACAAGTTTAAACCTGAAGAACCTGCAAAATGATTAGAGTTCCCTGAACATTTATTGGTACTAATGGAGGATAATAAAAATCTGTCAGAAAAAAATAATTTTCAGTGATGAGGCAACATTCCACGTTAATGGAAAACCTAAAAGGTATAATGTAGGATTTGGGGGAGCCTGAATCCACATGCCATTTTGGAAGCTGAAATAGACTCCCCTAAAGTGAATGTATAAGGGTTATTCAAATGAAACCAGGTCACTTGTGTAAAGTAACGGTAACGATTTTATTAACTCAAAAATAGTCGCCAAAACTGTTGGCACATTTATCCCATTGCGACACTAGCCGGTCGCTTCCATCTTTGAAGAAGCTAGTAGGCTGCTGTCGGATCCAGGCCTGGATCCATTCACACACTTCGTCGTCCGCAAAAAACTTGTTTTAGAGATCCATAAACACGAAAGGCACGCGGTGAAAGGTCTGGACTGCACGGTGGATGTTCCAGCGTTTCCCATCGAAACTGCTGCAATGTCGTCTTCATCGCATTGGCAATGTGCGGGCGGGCATTATCATCCAGGAGAATAACGCCATTGGAAGCATTGCCTGAGCGTTTCGACTTGATGGCTCATCTAAGGTTCTGTAAAGTGCCTTGATAACGCTGGGCATTGATGGTGCTTCCCCGTTCCAGGAACTCGACAAGCAGTGACCCCTTGTGGTCAAAAAAGGACATCAACCTTAGCAGAACTGGTGTGCACGGCCTTTGATTTCTTTGGAGGTGGTGAAGTCGCATGTTTCCACTGCTTGCTCTAACGCTTGCTTTTCGGTTCAAAATGGTTTCGTCACCATGTTTCGTCACCAGTGACAATATGCGACAGAAAGCCGTATTCCTCCTCAAGATAACGTTGCAGATGACTCAAAGACAGCGCCATTCGAGTATTGCGCTGTTCGGCGGTCAGTTGGTGGGGAACCCACTGCGCACAAACGTTTTCGAAATTTCAAGTGTTGATGCATTATGGTGTGAACGGTGCCCACGCTAATACCCAGTAACCGATGGATCTCGTCCACGGTGATTCTGCGGTTGCTCAAGATTAAAGCATTCACTTCCGCAATCATTTCAGCTGTGATGACACGATGAGCCTGTCCAGGACGAGCATCATCTTCCAGTAACTCGCGCCCCTCAAGGAATCTTTTGCGCCATTCCATCACACTTGAATGTCACAGACTGTACTCACCGTACACAGCTTACATCCGTCGATACATTTCACGGCCTCCAACTCCCTCCACCGCTAAAAATCGAATCACTGCTCGTTGTTCCTGCTTACTCGCCTTCATTTTCAGTAGTGGACGATAACTTGTGTGACCACCTTCTCTTCGGCGTGAAACCACAAAGTTGCTATGAACGTCAAACGTTGCGCATGCTGCAGTCCCTCTACCAATAAATGGTACCACCATACACGCAGTTACGTGCTGCCACCTTACGTGTAGTGCAAAGTTAGACCCACTGACTAGGTTTCATTTGATTGCCCCTCATATTTTGTGCCGTATCGAAAACGTCAAGTCTATAGCCCATTTTTCTGTTGAGAGACTACTGGCAACGGTCCACTCTTGACATGCTCACTGAATGGTTATTTCCACAATTGGAAGAAGAAAGCAACGAAATTATTTTCCGACAAGATGGAGCATCTCCTCACTAGGATTTACATGTTCGGGAACATCTGAAGAGCGGCTTCCAGAAAGATGGGTTGGACGTGCCGGAAATGATGTCTCTACAAGCGACCGCAGAGGTTGCCTGACTTGACGATCTCTGACTTCTTTTTATGGGGTTACATAAAGGATTGTGTTTATGTACCCCCATTGCCTCAAAACCTGCAAAAAGTGCAACTTCATATCACTGCTGCCATCCGTCCATTTCATCATGAGAAGGTGATTTGTTACGTTTTGTTATTTGCCCCACGTTTTGGGAGGCAATTTGAGAAATGTTTGTTGCTACTACGTATGGAAAGACAGTTTGAAGATGATGTATTATTACGTTATTTTTACCACGCTTTGGGCGTCAATTTGAAGTAGTTTGTATTGAAGGAGTTGTATTTCAACTGTTGGGGAGCCGAACTTGTAGTAGTTGCAACCGCCCGTATGGTAAACAGTTTCCGGAAGCCTTCGCCCCAAGTTTTTTTTTTAAACAAGACAAGAATATAGGCTTACACAGATTATAATTTTACTTCACTCAATTTATTAATACTTGATACGATTTAAATAGCATTTCACTGATATAGAGAGAGCTGTGAGATTCTTTTCATTAATTAATTACATTTTCTAACAGAAAACTTATTTTTTTCGTCTCACACGAATACATATTATATCTCTCGAGGATGTGTCTCGCGTGCGGTTAAGAACACTGTTTGCAGGCAACTGACTTCTAGATTTGTAAATTTTGCTATATTTCAGTTTCTGATTAGCTAATCCTACTCCAATAGAATACCTTCATTTAACTAAAGCTTTTTCTGGTTGTTGATTGGCTATTTTATACACTGTCTCAAAATTTACATTGTTGTTGCTCCAATAATGACTAGTAGCATTTAAACTTTAAAATTCATTATTGCCTCGAGGTTACCTCATTGTTAGCAACTTTTAACTTATTATTCTCACAGCTCCTACATTATTAAATTACGTAATATATTCACATAACATTACTACACATGTTTACAATAATATAAGCATATGCAATGACTGTTACATACATTTTACAAATTATTACATACACATATTGCTTCAAGGCGGGCTATTATTGAATTTTCATATTATATAATTTGACTGAAATTATTTAAGTGTTAAAAATACTGCCTCAATCAGATATGTTGGAGCGTGTATGGCGTGAATGGGGATATCGCCTTGATGTCTGCTGCGTCACTCGTGGGAGCCCCATTCAATGTCTATGAGATATACTAAAAAGTATTTGAGTTTTTCTTTAGAATGTCACCAACTTCACCCAAATACGACTATCTAAACCGACGCAATACCAGTTCAAAGTATGACAGTATTTTATGGACACACTGTATACTGGGCTCTAGCCAAGGGTAGGTACTTATAATTTAGATAGAACTGGGTCCATTAGTATGGCAAATAATAATTATAGCCTGATATATGCAATTTATCCTCTTGGTTTACAAGAGAAAACATCGATTTTACTGCATGTATCCTAAGATTAGCTTACTCGCCAATATGTTCCGTTATTGCCAATTTAACTATGCTATAAATTTAATCGTATTACAAAGGGCTTGGGGCCGATTTTATACAATTAATATCGCAAAAACCCGACAAGTAGCTTACTGCTTTAAAAATTCATACAAGGCTTTGCAACCCAATTTAGACTTTCGTGACCACGAAACGGGAAAGAGGTAAGTAATCCGATAACTCCACCTGGGCCTGTCCCCAAGGATTTTGTGCGTCCAAAAGGAAAGTCTCCGATGCTCGTTCGGGTGGAAGAATGAGGACCTAAGCCGATGAGCGGAAGAAACAAACCATTCTCGCAACCATAGGAAATACTTCGACTTTCGTTCTCGAAAATCAATCAAACTACAACAGTCAATTTAACCTTCCTGCTAATCTTAAACAGCTATGCGATAGATGTAAATTATTTCTAGATCATTCTTGTGAGCAACATGACTATGTTTTTAATATAGAGTCAACTGAAAAATTCAACACCACAGCAGGGATTTGAACACGGTTCTCCCGCTCTCCGTGCGGTTACTCTAACCATTGAGCTACTGTAACAACATGCCGGTGTGGCATTGAATTCCCCAACTGACTATGTTTGGTGAGTATAACCTAAGGTTGGAAAGGTAGAATTAGATTGAACAATTCACTGCCATCCCTGGATTTGAACCACGGATCTTCGGCTCATCGTTTCCTGCTCTGAGCTACTATGGCATCGGCATCACATTAACTTCCCCATTTCACTCACTTTTCTCTGGTAAACCAGGAGGACATTCAAATTACCTCAATGGCGACTTACAATATCGTAAGTACTTGAAGTCCGAAGCACGAATCCCGGCTGTACCATTGAGTTTTTCAGTCTGATTTCACCTTCCCAACCTAAATAATGCCAAAAATCTCCTATTCCCAAATCCACATAATATAAATAAAACAGATGGTACAGGAAGGCATTAGAACAGGCTAATATCATATGACCATATGTTAAACTATCTACAGAGAGAGCCAAAAAACTACGAACCGGCTGTGCGGTGTTTTTCCTGTCCGCGTCCTCGGCGCTCGTTGCCGTCTGCCGCTACCATGGAAAGGTTGGGATGAAACCATAAAGCATTTTAAAACTTCTTTTAAACACTTTACTTACCAGCTTTATGAAAGCAGATGCTGAAACTGACCACAGTCGTTGTCCATACGTTTTGGGCACCTCTTTAGGAAACTATCCATCACTCGCCGTAGTACACGTTGAGAAATGCTGGCGGATATTTTGTTTTAATTCTTACAGGGTATGTGGGTTTGTCTTGTACACTTTATGTTTAAAGTTACCGCAGAGATAGAAATCGCAGGGGGTTAGGTCGGGGAACCGAGGGGGTCACAAATCTCTAATAATAATTCTATCCTCAAACACACTTTCATAAAGTTAAGTAAAGCTTTTAAAAGTAATTTTAAAACTGTTGTATGGTTTCATCCGCGCCTTTCTGTGATAGCGGCAGACGGCAACGAGCGCCGAGGACGCGGACAGGAAAAACACCGCACAGCCAGTTCGTAGTCTTTTGGCTCTCCCTGTATATATCCATAGACCAGCCTGCATATCCATATCCTCAAAGTCTAAATTTCTATTAAATCAATAATAATCCTATAGATGGCGTTAGAAGTCGATTAGTCAACTAAGACCATTTATCTGATGTACACTTATCCCCGTGCATAAAACAATACTTACATGAAAACTATCGCGACATGATCTCATGGTTAAAGAAAAGTTAACACAAAAACAATACTCTTTCTCTACTCTTGTACAAATTATTTTTATAAACGCTTATTCTCCGTCTACTTCATGATAATCGAGATATTAATCTTATTGCTAATTTTCTTGTAGATGCAAGGGGAATTGGTAGCCTTTAAGCGATAGTCAAATATTTTAAGTGCTGGTTGCTATGTGGAGTATTCCATTCTCTTTGCATGTCCAGGACAAAATAAAATGAATAACGAATTTCCATTTGAGAAAAAGTGTAAGTATTGGAAAATTTAAGGGAATAACAAGCAATATCTCGAAAATGGTTCACTCAACAAAAAAATGTATATGACATAAATTGTGTATTTTAACGCGATCTACATTTTTTGAGTAGTAAACGTTTGTCTATCTCTCGCATCTCTGGAAGATATTGAACCTAAATACCAAGTTTGGTGTTTGTCCGACTGTTCGTTTCCGAGTTTTGCTGTTCACAGACAGACAGACAGGCACACACACGCACGGACATGTTCCAAAAATGCTTTTTTTTGGATTCAGGGGGTCTCAAAACATGTATTTCCGCTGAAATCTCGGTATCGAATTTTTGGGTGAAATACATTACTTCCCCTACTTACTATACGTAGTAGAGAAAGTAAAAACGAATAATGAATTTCCATTTGAGAAAACGTGTAAGCATTGGAACATTCAAACAAATAACAAGGAATATCTCGGAAATGGGTCACCTGACGAAAAAATGCATATGATTGTGTGTTTTAACGAGATCTACATTTTTTGTGTAGTAGAATTTTGTATATCTCTTATGGTTTACCAGTTATGTGAAAGGATTCAGAATGAAGAGGACTTTTGGGGCGTTACCAGAAAATTCAAGATATGTATTTAATTTGCCATAAAAATATCTTAAACATGTATTTTAATAAAACTCGATAATCATTTTTGAGAAAATAAATTTTTTTATAAATGTTCCATGTAAACGGTAGCCTGTGGTGGGGGAATTTTTTTTAAAATTTTCGTTTCGCAGCCTTGGTAGATACTAAACTCAATACCAAGTTTGATATTTATCCGAATTTTAGTTTTTGAGTTATGCTGTTCACAACAGACATACACATACATACGGACGTATCTCCAAAGATTCTTTATTCGAATTCAGGGGACCTCAAAACATGCATTTCCGGTGAAATCTCGGTATCGTATTTTTGGATGGAATGCAATACTTCTACTTACTATGCGTAGCACAGGAAGTAAAAATAAGTCTAAAAGCCAGTAAGAACCTTTTATAATTGTTATTCCAAGTAATTTTAAATATACACCAGCATTCTTGGGGGAAAAGGCATTCTAATTTCTTTAACGGTGTTCAGTTTACAGACACACACTTTTGGATTTATTGCTTTGTTCTTTGGTTTCGAAACTTTAGATGTGTTGTTCAATACTCTGTGAACCGAGTTTGATTTTTGTTATACAAATGCCAATTACATTCGTAATATTGAGCTTGAAAAATAATTTATTTATTCATTTATATTTTCTATTAGTCTTCACTACCTTCTTCCAACTCTCGGCTCAGTTATTTTGATTTTAAACGTTACATTTGTGTTTTCAAAGCTACCATACCTTTGAAATTATTAACACTTTTTGCTACAATGATTTTTCCTCTTCTTTACTTCGGATATGAGGCACCAATCGTAAGAAAACCAACAATCATTTTCTACTGGGTTAGAAAATACAAGCAATGTTGACTGAGTGATTGCGCATGTTCAACATCGCGACTGCAGCGCCAAGACATTAAAACGGTACTTACGCCTCTTGTTTTGTGTAAAAAGAGCTTCAGCTTTCGTTTAGGCACGAGTCGCCACTGAAATAATTGGAACCAATACTGTAGTTTGAGTAAAATACATGATACAGCGTGTAGCTACCTCTTATGAAAAACTTTTTAAAATGAAAATGATAGAAGGCAAACCTTGTTATTCTATAAACCGTTGTGCCAATATTTTTATGGGAATCATATTTTTTTCTGGTCTCTAAACACGAAAGCATACTCTTTTCATTTCTTATTTACATTAGCTAATGAGAAAGCACTGCAGTATGAATCCATTTTTGGGGGGGAAGGAGCAGAGCATATCTTTAGCAGAATTGCTTCGATTTCCACTTCGTTTTCCCATGATCTGAATGCTAATGCAGTGCTCTATGGCTCATCGAAATAACGGACCAAGCTTTGCATATCAATTACATTTTATTAGCAAGCTGCATGAAAAAAACATGAGAAGGGCTTTATCGACCTCAGCATCTATTCGTGTCCGTCATTCAGTCGACCACGGCACTCAAAGCTGTTTTAATTAACCATCATTTGTTTACTTTGAAGGGGATCACTTCTGTGATGTATTTTCCGGAGCATTTACTGCATTAAACCTCATTTCGCAAAGTACTCCAGTATTTGTTAACATCATTTATAACCGTCATAATTTTAGACAACTTCAAAACTCTCTGAAAACCAATTTGCATTAAACCGGAATTATAATTAACTCGGGTTCTGTGAATTCCTACAAAGTTATGGCTTATACGAATGTGTGAATTCTAGGTTTTGTTCCGTATACACTTATCTAATTAGTTCACGGTATGACCAGTAGTAGGTGATTTGTGGCTATGCAATTTATCTTGAAGAGCCGCCAACATTTGAGCGAAAAACACCGCGAGATCGAAATGAGCTGTTAATGATTAATACTCAACAGTGTCATTAAACAGAAAAATAAAGTAAAATAGAAAGAAAGAAAGAAAGAAAGAAAGAAAGAAAGAAAGAAAGAAAGAAAGAAAGAAAGAAAGAAACGAGTATGAGGCGAATGGAGTCCGTCAGGCCGTAGCGAGTCGCAGTGAATCGAAAGCGTACTCTAGTTTCGAGATTTACCCAAGGAAGGCTTTAGGTTGGAGTGTGTATATTGATATTCAGCGGCTATGGTACAACTTATCGGAAGGTCAGCCCAGGCAGTCGGAAATAAACAAAGATAAGTCGCCCACTCGCCCGGCGTAAACACCAGAAGCGCAAACCTTTAGATCTCTTTAAAACACACAAGCTTTTTGTGACATACGCAGTTTCTAAATATCCGTTATTAAAAGTTCGAATTGTGCATTTCTTTGTCCTTCTCTTTAAGTCTTTTCAACATGTAGCTGTTTCTCGCGATTACATCGAAACAGTATGGAATTTTGAGGCCAGCGTATAGCGTCCAGTTCTTAAACATTTGACTATCGCTGTTCTCTTTGTATTTATAACGAAATGTGTAATGTAGCTATTTCTGCAAAGGTTTATTTGGATTAAAATGTAGTAGATCTAAAAATAAGGCTTAGTACGAGGGGCACTATTTATATTTTAAGCCTAATAATTAAAACAAAGTAATTTATGTTTGAAACTGCTTTATTGTTTTTCAAAATATTCTCATTTACTATCAATACACTTTTGCATCCGTTTGAACCATTTGACAAAGCATTTATTCCAGCCTTCTTGAGACACCTCCAAAACATGGTTTTTGAAGGCGTGAACGGCTTCTTCTGCCAACGAAAATCGTTGTCCACGCAATTTATTCTTGATGTTCGGGAACAAAAAGAAGTCATTGGCTGCCAAATCAGAACTGTATACCCGATGACCCATCAATTCGATTTTTTGAGCCTTCAAATACTCTGTTAGAGAAGTGTGTACACTCGCATTGTCTTGATGAAGAACGATCCTACGGTTCTTGTTGCTTTTCCTTACTTCACCGAAGACTTCTGGCAAACAAATGGTTGTGTTCCATTAGGCATTGACCGTTTTACGTTCCTCTAAAGGCACTGTTGCCACATGGAACAGTTTTGCTGAAAAAGCAGGCGACCATTTGCTTCGAGTGCGAACAACTTTTGTTGGATTTGCTTCATCTTGAAACACCCATACAGTCGACTGCTGTTTACGTTCCGGCTCATACGCATAGATCCATGATTCGTCACCTGTTACAATCTTATATACGTCTTTTGAGGCCCCGCCATTGTATTTCTTGAGCATTTTTGTACACCAATCGACACGAGCATCTTTTTGAGATTGCGTCAAATTATGTGGGATCCAACGAGAGCAAACCTTTTTCACGGCTAAATAATCATGCAATATTTTATATATGCTGGTGAAACTAATGCCTAGGTTTGCCTCAATCTCACAATATGTCGCATGACGATCTTTCATTATTAGGTTTTGCACAGCATCAATGTTTTCTGGCACAACAACTGATTTTGAACAACCTTCACGAACTTCATCATTGAGCGAACGGCGTCCACGATTAAATTCATTATACCAGCGTTTCACAGTGGCAAAGGATGGAACTTCGTCGCCAAATGTGGACGTTAGTTGATCGATGCACTCTTGTCTTGATAATCCACGTCGAAAGTCGTAATAAATCATTGCACGAACATTTTCACGAGTTAATTTCATGTTTTTGTTGACACATAATTTTCAAGTTAGTCTAAACAAAACAAATGACGCTCTATTGACAAAATGTTTGAAGTAGATTATGGTCAAAAATATCAAACTTTCCATTGGAAACGCCAGATGGCAACAACATTCAGGGTTGTCAAGGCTCAAAATATAAATAGTGCCCCTTGTAAGAATAGTTTGTATACCCACTAATAAAGATAGGGGTGGAGAAAGTAATGTGAATGTATTGCATAAGAATTTTTTATCCTGAGGCTTGACAGACATCAAGTTTCATCATACGTATTTCCATGATGAAGATGGCTAACTCCTGTGCAGCGATTTAACCTGTAAGCAGTTTGTTACTGGTGAGAGTGAAATAGAAAAGTGGTTGACGCACCTCTTTGGATTGCAATTTTTCCATGAAGACGCTACAGAAAGCTGTAATTTCACATGTTATTTTATGCATTTTTGACCAAGCCTTAATGCCTAACAATTTGGCCACGTTCTAATTTTGAATAAAGATGACATTTTAATCATACCAGAATGTTTTAGCAACCTATAAAATTGTAGGAACAAACGCATCCCATTTCTCGATATTATAGGATTTCACATATCCCCATTCCTCGCATATTTCCACCTGTTATCTTTTTGCAGAAATTTACAGAGTTCCGATTAACTGACCTACCCTTCCGCTTCAGTTCCCTCTCGGCAAAATAGAGGGAGATGGAGGGGAATTATTTTCATGGAATGTGCTAAAATGTAAGGCCCAAAGATAATGGACAGTTAGGTTACATAATTAAACGCATATGTTAGCTGCAGCTTTCAATTCTAAATACAGGGTTATTAAAAAAGAAGGAACAGATTTTAAATATTCATTTCAAATGAACGACAATAGATAGCGACACATAATTGAACAGAGGAAAATTCTAAGTTTTACATCCCCTATTAGTCCCATAAATGCCTACAGCGGCGCAGTGTTTGTTTACGAGAAAATGGCGAAGCCACAGGAAAACGTTGTTTTGTGTACTGCATTATGCAGATTGAATTCACTGTTTCATTGCAGCATGTATTTCGTTGTAAGTTCAACAACGAGCCACCTCGTCATAAAACATTTACAATTGATACAATAAATTCGTAGAAGATGGTTGCGTATGCAAACAGAAAAGCACTGGTCGTCCTCACATAACAAATGGTGCTCATTTTGAACACATAAAGTAAAATGTTGAACTTTTGTGAATTTAATTATGTATCACATGTGTCGCCATTTATTGTGGTTCATTAAAAATAAATATTTAAAGTCTATTCCTTCTTTTTGAATAACCCTGTATTTAAGAACAAGAAAGATATAAAGGCTGAACCACACCACCGGTAACATTTCGGAAAATACAGGCATTAAAATTGTCGAGGCAAAAATATTTATAAGTAAAAGAAATGTCACAACCGGTGTCAAAGACGTATCACTAAATTGCAAACGGACTGCGAGTCACATAGGGTAAAATTAGTTAGAGCTCTTCAAAACAAACAAATTCGCAGGAAACTTTTCATTAATCCATACTCTTTCAAGGAGAATAGCATATGAAAATACAGCGCACTCGAAACCCATGGAGATAGCAATGCCATTCATATTGAAGAAGATAATGTTCTTCAACTGTTGTAGTTTATTGTTGTTGAAGGTTAGCCTCACGTTTGGGAACCGGCTTGAAGTAGATATGCCCCACGTATGGGTGCCAACTTGAAGTAGTTATTGTCTTTAGGAGTTTATTTATTTATCTCCACGTATGGACGTCAATTTTTAAGAAGATTGTTTGTTACGTAATATGCTACTACGTATGAAAAACCTAATTTTAAGATGTATTTTTGTTATTACGCTCCAAGTTTAAAAGAATATATTTTAACTTAGTTATTAAACTGCTTCTAGATAGTGTTTATGTTTGCCTCGGCTGCTTCATTGTTGTTTTAGAGTTACGTATCTCTTCGACAGGGCGTGGTGCGACAAGAATGTAGGCTTACATAGATTTTAAGTTTAAATTCACTTCTTTTTATTTATCCTTGACACAAATTAAATAGCACTACACCGATATTAAGAGCTGTGAGATTCTTTAATTTAATACTTGCACTTTGTTAACGCATATACATATTTTACGATTCACGCGAATACGTAATATTTATTTACAGAACACATCTTCCATCCGATCACCACCAAGGTCTGCAGGCAACTGAACATATTTCAACCGTCTAAACTTGTAAATTTCTCTATTTCAAGTCTCTGATTGGCTAATCCTAGTCCAATAGAATACCTGCAGTTTACTAAAGCTTTTTGTAGCTGTTGATTGGCTATTTTTAAACTGTCACAAAATTTACATTATCATTGCTCTAATCATGACTAGTAACATTTAAACTCTCAAACTCATTATTGCCTCAAGGTTACTTCATTGTTACCTCATTGTTAGCAACTTTAAACTTATTATCCTCACAGATCTTACATTATTAAGTTACATAATGCATTCACATATAATTATTTAAACATGTTTACAATAATATAAGCATATTCAATGACTGTTACATACATCTTTATGAATTATTACATACACATTGCTTCAAGGCGTGCTATTATTGAATTTGTATATAATATAATTCAAGTGTTAAAAATACTGCCTCAATATTGAGAAGTCCTCTGATGTGGTGGTTACTATGCTAGCCTCTAGTTCCCGAGGTCGCGGGTTCAAATCCGGCGAAGGTCGATGGATTTTTTGGGAAGTGAAAATCCTTAGCATGGGATCCTTCCCTTCGGAAGGGAAGTAAAGTCAGTGGTCCCGTGTCGTACATTTACGACACGTAAAAGAACGTCAAAACTTATAAAGAGGCCTCTGAGCAAAATTACAGGTTTTTCACGCCCAATATAGAATGAGACGCTAAGGACCGCAGCAGTTAAAGAGCTCCATAAATTGAAAAAAAAATTCATTAAAAATGTTACGAAAAGGAAATTAAAATTAATGTTGGCAAAGGAAGCCTCAGATGGTCTTACATAATACAATGACTTTCAAGTTGTTTATTTTTGTGGCTTAGAAGTAGGATAGACACGGAGGGAGATTTAGCACCTCGACCTACAAGATGTATTGTGCCCCAGGAGGGAGACAGAGGGCGGACGGACCAGGAGGCACAAGGCAGACGGCAGGATCCTTATCTTTTACAGATTGAAATGGATGGTAGCTGGTGCCACCGACTCCAATCCCCCTGCAGGCTTGCACATCACACTGGGGGCCCCAATTACGGGGTCTGAAACAGACCAAGCAGATAAAATGTGAAGTAAAATGAGAATAGAGGTGAAATAAAGGGACAGGAAGTTGAGAGGATATAATGAACCTTCCCAGAATTCGCCTAGCGACCATGGTAAACCCCATAAAACCTACGAGTCAGGAAGTTCAGTCGCGGGAATTGGACCCACGACTTCCGAATGTGGGCCACAAACGTTACCGCCTTTGCCATCCCGCTCGGTCTTTTTGTGGCTAATCAAATAAGTATAAAAGCTTACAAATACCTTCCATTTACTACAAACAGTGATGGTTTTGATATGTTAATGGTTACTGGGCAAAGTTCGGCTGCCGAGCCTCTGCGTGCTGCAACTGCAACCTAGCCAAAACAAAAACAAACATGCTATTCTACATGAAAAAGTAGGAATTAATAAAGCACTCTCCCGAGAAAGTCTTGTGTTTTAAAGAACTTTATCTATGGTACCCTATTTGAACCCACTCTCATTTGGAATTTTAACATGGTACGCCACTGACCCCACTTCTTGTTATGGCTGATTGATGAAATTAAGCGCAAGTGATGGTTTACGTGTGCTTTGGTTATTAATATTATAACAGCATATGTTGCCTATAACTGGCAATATAATTAGTGATTCGGTCCATTATTGATCATCACATATTATAAAACATGCAAATTATTATCAGGAGTAATCAATCACCTATGTGGCGTGTGTTTCTTTTTATATGCATCTATTAAAATTCAAGAAATGTATTTTTACTTTCTCTACTACGTATAGTAAGTAGGGGAAGTATTGTATTCCACCCAAAAATTCGATACCGAGATTTCACAGGAAATACATGCTTTGAGACCCCCTGAATGCAGAAAAAAAACATTTTTGGAAACATGTCCATGTGTGTCTGTGAACAGCATAACTCAGAAACGAACAGTCGGATAAACACAAAAACTTAGTATTTAGGTTCAGTATCTTCCAGAGATGCGACACGAAGGTTTTCAAGAAAATCCCCCACCCCAGATTGCCCTTTATATGGAACATCTTTCGAAAATTTTAATTTTCTCAAAAATGGCTGTAACGATTTTGATTAAAATATCACATATTTAAGATACTTTCATTAAAAATAAAATGTATATCTTGAATTTTCTGGGAATGTCTCCAAAAGTATTCTTCATTGTGAACGACGTTTGCATAACTGGTACACCATAAGAGATAGACAAAATTTTACTACACAAAAAATGTAGATCGCGTTAAAATACACAATTTATGTCATACATTTTTTTTGAGTAAACCATTTTCCAGATATTGCTTGTTATTCCCTTAAATTTTCCAATACTTATACTTTTTCTCAACTAGGAATTCGTTATTATTTTTTTGTGTCCTGGTAATGCAAAGAGATTGGAATACTCCACATAGCAATCAGCTCTTAAAATATTTGACTATCGCTTAAAGCCTACCAATTCCCCTTGCATCTACAAGAAAATTAGCAATAAGATTAACATGAAGCATATGGAGAATAAGCGTTTGTAAAAATAGTTTGTACAAGAGCAGAGAAAGTCATGTGAGTGTAACACGTCAGATTTTTTTATATAAGCTTAGGTTTCTGATTCACGGGAGGTTAGGTTAGGTTTAGTTTTTTTATATATAAGCTTGCTTTAATTAGTTACCAGTGGTTACATCAAAGCACGCTCGTTTCGCTCGCGTGCGTTCCTAAACTCAGGTTTCTGATTCATGGGAGGTTAGGTTAGATTTAGTTTTTTTTTTTTTTTACATATATATATATATAAGCTTAGGTTAACTATCTACCACTAATTATCTACCAGTGTTACTGTAAAGTAACCTCTTTATTAAACCTTTAATGCAATTAACATTTTAATATGACACAACTTTCGCTATAGCAATCAAAAAATTAAACTTCTGTGGAAAGTCTTTAATAACAATGCGTTGCGATTTTGTCAGCGGCAATACAAAATGAAGAAGAAGAACAGCACATCGCTTTTTCAGCGGATTTCACTTTCTCATTTAGGTTGGAAGTTCCCATTGCACATGTGCAACAGCGACAAGATGGCTGTGTTTGTTGTCTTCACATCGTAATTTTGTCATAAAAGTAAAACACCTAAAACGGGCGGGCAGGCAGGTGGGGACCAGATATAGAAGAGACAACTACTTCTGAACTCACTCCTAAAGTAATTTATTCCCTTTATTTTAGTTTTTATTAACGTTTTCAATGAAGACCAAACTAATACTGAATAGCCTTAATCGTTATTTGTATTCAGTTTAAAAATGTTCAGTGCAAATAATTTGTAAATAAGTTTGTTTCGCTAAACATAGCAACCAAATGTAAAAGTAAACAACTTTCAATTTTTTAGATACTCTTGCAAAACGTTTCAAGATGACATGTTAGATTAGCTAAAGGAAATTAATATCAAATATTATTAATATTAATATATTGCTATATATACAACAAAGAATACTGGGCTAAATTGTCATACTGTTTCCCCGCATTTATACGTGAAGTAAACTGAGGATTCACGAAAGTAATTACCTTACTTGTGGAAGTAGTTGTATATGAAGTCGGTGGTGCATAAATCTAAGGTTGGAACGCGAATTGTGTGTGCATCACTGAAATGGTGTAATTAGCAAAGTTACTAGAGTAAACGCGGTCATCTTCACGGTAAGACTGCTGCAGATTCGGAAGTGCCAACTGCAGTACGAATTAGGTAATCCGCTAAGTGAAGAAGGTGTTGGTATGCTGGTTGTTGTTAATTTCACAGCCGCTTAAAATAAGAGCGCGAATGATTCAGAGTCAGCTGAGAATACAGAAGAGAAGAAAATGGCTTGCAGAGGGTGTCAAATATGCAAGCGGAATTGGTAGGCTTTTAATTGTTCAACAAAATGTTCCGCAAGGGGTAATCTTGCGTGGGAGGATTTCATTGAAAACCTTTGTGGCGCATCTCTGGGAGATACATAACCAAAATACCAAGTTTCGTGTTTATCGGACTGTTCGTTTCCGAGTTATGCTGTTCACAGATGGACATGTTTCCCATTTTTTTCTTTTTAATGTTTAACAAAATGTTCAGTGCAAAGGGTAATCTGGGGTGGGAGGATGTCATTGAAAACCTTTGTGTCGCATCTCTGGGAGATACATAACCAAAATACCAAGTTTCGTGTTTATCCGACTGTTCGTTTCCGAGTTATGCTGCTCACAGATGGACATGTTTCCCAAGATAAATGGCTGACGTTTACGTTCCGTGAATTCAGATACGTAAGATTATACACCAAAAAAACCCAAAGGGAATAAGTTGGGGATGTATCTGTGCGATTGGCGGCATTAATTTTTCTGATGTTGGTTGCATTGCGTTGAAGTCAGAGAATGACAGACAGTGCCATCTGTTGTATTTTTAAGATACAACCGCAGTCGCTAATGCGGGCAAAAGTGACACAAACGAGGGAAACAGTATGACAATTTACCCGAATACTGTTATCAGCATTAGCGATATAAAATTACCTATTGAGCTTAAAGAATGGAAGGCTCAAGTAAAATAGGAAACAGAACAATGTAATTACTACATTAGTAACATTTCACCTTTCTTTAAAAAATGTTAAACTGAATCATTATTGTCATTGTAATTTATTGCCTTACCTTCTTAAAAACACGCAAGAAAAGCCTTAGTAGATTAAAGGAATTTCATGATCACCGATGAGCTGGTATGTATTTCAAAAACATTAACTAGCCGGACAAATGTCATTACATTAAAGCAAAACTTCCACTGAAATATTATAACCTAACCACATCTAGAAAGAATCAACAATCACTAAATTTGTACGCCGTCAAAACATACAAGCTTGCCACAACTGCCGGTTACCTTACTACCAACACATTTACCAAAGCGGGAATTTTAAATAAGGTTAACACAAGTTGCAGAAAACGAGACGACCAGAGACGAACCCAGGCAATGAAGGGGCAGTAAACCACATCACACAATTAATTCTCCCTTCATATTAAATTAAAAAATCTGATGCGTTACACTCACATGACTTTCTCTACTCTTGTACAAACTTTTTACAAACGCTTATTCCCCATATGCTTATGTTACTAGAGATATCGAGATGATAATCTTATTGCTAATTTTCTTGTAGATGCAAAGGGAATATGGTAGGCTTTAAGCTATAGTCAAACATTTTAAGAGCTGGTTGCTATGTGGAGTATTCCATTCTCTTTGCATTACCAGGACAAAAAAATCTGATGTGTTACACTCACATGACTTTCTCTACTCTTGTACAAACTATTTTTACAAACGCTTATTCTCCATTTACTTCATGTTAATCGAGATAAACATTTGCAGACCCTATCTTATTGCTAATTTTCTTGTAGATGTAAGGGGAATATATATTTACAAGGGCAATATAGAAATACAGTAGCCTTTAAGCACATACATATCTCTTAATAGCAGGTTGCTAGGTGCAGCACCATTCCCTTTGCCACAGATAAATACTCTTTGCATATCCAAGACAAAAAAAAATTAATAACAAATTGCCATTTGAGAAAAGTATTGAAAAATTTAAGGGAATAACAAGCAATATCTCGAAAATGGTTCACTCAACAATAAAAATGTATATGACATAAATTGTGTAGTTTAACACGATCTACATTTTTTGTGCAGTAAAATTTTGTCTATCTCTTATGGTTTACCAGTTATGCAAAAGTCGTTCACAATGAAGAATACTTTTGGAGACATTCCCAGAAAATTCGAGATATACATTTCATTTGTCATGAAAATATGTTAAACATATGATATTTTAATCAAAATCGTTAGAGCCATTTTTGAGAAAATTAAAATTTTCGAAAAAAAAACCCACGTAAAGGGTAATCTGTGGTGGAGGGATTTTCTTGAAAACCTTCGTGTCGCATCTCTGGAAGATACTGAACGTAAATACCAAGTTTGGTGTTTATCCGACTGTTCGTTTCTGAGTTATGCTGTTCACAGACACACACACGGACATGTTTCCAAAAATGCTTTTTTTGGATTCAGGGGGTCTCAAAACATGTATTTCCGGGGAAATCTCGGTACTACTTACTATACGTAGTAGAGAAAGTAAAAATGATCGGAAAGGATTAAATAAATTGAGTAAAGGGAACAATATGTCTTTTAAAACACTAAAATTCCAGCGATGTTCTTATCTAGATTCAAAAGAAATATTGATTACAATTATAACATAGACGAAATAAAGTTACAATCTGTCGAAATAAAAATCATCTGAGTAAGTTTTTACAAAGACTTATCATTTGCAAAACGTGCCAGAACCACTGTTAGAGTACACACAGGATTCTGGGATTTGTCTTTCCTTATTCACATTACTTCAACGAAGTAAGAGTTTTGTTTATTGCATATAATTAATTTGTTAGACTTCAGCATGCTTCTATTACATGGAGTCCTTGTGGTGTTAAATATGTTAAACTTATTGCAATAATTCACCGAAGTTCCTAAAGCATTGTGGAGCAACGGCTTATCGAGAGGTTGGCGTGGGGCAGTTGTAGAGATAAATAGACGCGGTATTGCTTTACGCGTTACGTCATGAAGTGACAGGGGAAATTGAACTAAACCACATTAGTGAACTGACATTGTGAGCTAAGTGAAGTCGCAGTGAAAGTTGAACTAGATCACATTAGTGAAGTGACAGTGAGAAATTGGTGAGCTGACAGTGAAAACTGGACAGAGTCACAGAATGTATTTTTCAAAAGGTTTGTTATTTTCCTAATTTAATTCTTATTTTTCATTACTTCAGATGTTTCTTCCGGTTTAGAAGCTAAACACACACAAGGAATTATCACATGTTACTCTTCCTCCACAAACTATTACACAATAAGATTGATGACCCTAACCTAACATCTCATCAAATGGATTTTTTAATATCTGTTCACTTTCTCTACCACGTACGTAGTAGATAGAGAAGGTATGCATTCCAACAAAAATTCGATATCGAGATTTCACCGGATATATATGCTTTGAGGTGCCTTGAATCAAAAAAAGACCGGAAAAAGGACCGTGTATGTGTCTGCATGTCTATGAACAGCATAACTCAAAAACGAAAAGTCGGAAAAATACCAAACTTGTATTTACGCTCAGTGACTTCCAAAGATGCGACACGAATGTTTTCAAGAAAATCCCGATCCTAAATACCGTTTACATGGAACATTTTTCGACATTTCTGATTAACTGAAAAATAGCTCTTATTGACTTTGATTAAATACCATAATATATTAAAGATTTTACCTGACAAATAGCATGTATATCTTGAACTTTCTAAGAATAGCCTAGGAAGTCCTGTTATTTCGGAAGAAATTTTATATAATATTGTATAACTGGTAAAGGTTAATAGATGAGAACGTACTCACAAAACATATGATCGCTTTGAAACACAGCATTTATTTAAAATGAATTCTTCTGTGGCATACGCCATTTCCGAGATATACGTTGAAAAAGGTTTTATTGTTGTATTGTTATTTGCCCCACGTTTAGGGCGTCGATTTAAACTAGGTTGTATTGAAGGAGTTGTATTATATTTCAACTATTGGGAGCCGAACTTGAATTTCGTTGCAACCGCACGTATAGTACCCGCTTTCAGGTAACCTTCGCCCCAAAATGTATTTTCCGGTGGCCTTTGCCCCCCCCCCCAAAAATGTTTAAAAATGTTTAAAAATATTAACTTTGTAATTTGACTGTTTCTTTAAATATTATATATTTATGTTTGCCTCGGCTACGTCAATATTATTGTTAGAGACATGTTTTACTTTGCAGGTTGTGGTGCGACTGAAGAATGTAGGCTTACACAGATTATAGTTTTACTTCACTCCTTTTATTAATGCTTGATACGATTTAAATCACACTTCACTTATACAGAGAGAACTGTGAGATTTTTTTATTAATTACTTGCACTTTTTAACACGTAAAACTATTTTCGTCTCGCACGAATACGTATTAAATTTCTCGAGGACGCATCTCGCATCCGGTTAGGAACACTGTTTGCAACCAACTGACTTCTGAATTTGTAACTTTTGCTATATTTCAGTTTCTGATTGGCTAACCTTAGTCCAATAGAATACCTTCATTTAACTAAAGGTTTTTTCTGGTTGTTGATTGAATATTTTCTGAACTGTCACAAAAAAATTACATTTTTGTTGCTCCAAGAATGACTAGCAGCACTATTAAACCTTCTAATTCATTATTGCCTCAATGCTACCTCATTGTTACCTCATTGTTAGCAACTTTTAACATATTATTCTCACAGTTCCTACATTATTAAATTACGTAATACATTCACATAACATTATTAAATGTATGCAATAATATAAACATATACAATGACTGTAATATACACTTTATATATATATATTATTATTACATACACACGTTGCTTACGGAGGGCTGTTATTGAATTTATATATTATATAATTAGACTGAAATCATTTAAATGTTAAAAATACTGCCTCAACGTTAATAATTAGCATTGTTCAATACTTTGTCATTCTTTTAATGTCCTGTCAACATTCAATTGTTTCTCTCGATTGCATGGAAACAGTATGGAATTTTAAGGCCAGCATGTAGCGTCCAGTTCTTAAACATTTGACTATTGCTGTTCTCTTTGTATCTGTAACGAAATGAGTAATGTAGCTATTTCTGCAAAGGTTTATCTCGATTAAAATGGGCTAGACAGCAAAATAAGCTTTCGTAAGAATAATTTGTATACGATAGTGTAGAGAAGGTCATGTGAATGCAACACATCTGTCTTTTACATTATGTGTAATTAAATTATATTATATTATATTGTGTTAAGTGAAGATTTTAATTAGGGAAACCTGTAATTCTCACTCCACTCCAAGAATAAAGGTAAACAGCTACCAGAGGTTTCAGTATAGCGGTATATTTGGTATCGCAAATAAATTAAGGCGTATTTCGATTACAGTGTATCAGCAACATTGAAGGTCTATGCAGGGAAGTTGCTAATGTATAGCTGAAGGTAGTCACGACAAAATTACCCTGACCTTGTACACAATAGCTGGGCCACCACCGAGGTCATCACCGACAGCCATTGTCATGCTGCGGTGTAGTCTAGACGCTTTCACTGCATCATTCGTACAGCAGATCGATTCTGGGAGTTAACTGAATTAAATTAAAGCTATAGGATGTGGCAGTAATTTGTATCACAATAATGTAAATACCAGAGTGATTGTAGTGTAAATAAGCATTATTGTATGACAATGATTTGAGATGTTTGTTAATTATAAGCATTGTTAGGAAATAAGTTTACACGGCCTCACTGAAACGGACAATAAGAGCGGATAACAATGAGTGAGGGGGTGAGTTGAATATTAATTAGAAGAGACAAACAAATGACGTCAGATTGGCGCGTTTTCTTAGAAATGGCGGGAATTTCTTCCCTAGAGCATATGTTTTCGTAATTTTTGATTGGATATAAAAATAGACGCTAATGTTGGCGCATTTTATTAACCAATAGCAGCTCGGTTATAATCTTTAGGCATATCGGGGTGTAGGGAGTATAAAAAGCTAAAGCCAGAGGCAAGTATTGCCCAGTTCAACAAAATCATCCACGTGTTACACGTCGCTGAGTCCAACAGAATCATTCAGAAGTTAAACGTCGCTTAGTTCATCAGAATCGTTCGCGAGTTACCCGTCGCAATTCTACAGAATCTCTCGCGTCTTAAAGTTTGTTATAAATGTGAAACACGCGAATTAATAATGTGCAGTAAATAAGTGATTATAGTGATATTAGAAAATATAACAGTTTCTGTCTGCGTGTATCACGAGTCAATATGTGAACTTAATTAATTGCGACGGTAATAAAAGTGTAAAAACAAATTCTTTTATCAGTGTTATCTTTGAGTAACAAATCCTTTCCGTTTACACACCTTGATCAAGAGATATGCTCGACTTAATAATAATAATAATAATAATAATAATAATAATAATAATAATAGCTAGCCGGAGGACAATGAACCCAAAATTCAAAGCAGTAATACAATAACAGGCGCCCAGCAAAAGATAACACGAAGTGACCGCGACAAATTGGCTCCCATACATGGTGCATATAAACATTAAGCATCTTCCAACTACCTAAAAATATAATCCACTTCAGGGATAAATCACCGATTAATGAATAGAATTAAGTGGATTCACGATATTCTAATAAGAAGTAATATGCGTAATAAAAAAGTCTGGTGTGTTGCATAGATACAAATGGCACCCTTCTATAAACTATCCTTACAAAAGCTGATTCTCCCATCTACTTCTTGTTAATAGAGATAAACTTTCATTACGCATTTACACATTGTGTGGGCAGTAGGCTAAAGCGATAGTCAGATTTTTTAAAAAGCAGGTCGCTATGTGATGGCTTTGTAATTCCATTTTCTTTGCATGACCACGGGAAAAAAACGAATAACGATTTATCAATAAAATAAACTGATGTGTTACACTCACATGACTTTCTTTACTCTTTTACAAACGCTTATTCTCCATCTATTTCAGGTTAATCGATATAAACATTTGCAGACTCTATCTTATTGCTAAGTTTCTTGTAGATGTAAGGGGAATATATATTTACAAGGGTAATATAGAAATACAGTAGCCTTTAAGCATATATATATATATATATATATATATATATATATATATATATATATATATATATATCTTAATAGCTGGTTGCTAGGTGCAGCACCATTCTATTTACCGCAGATTAATACTCTTTGCATATACAAGACAAAAAATGAATAACAAATTCCCAATTGAGAAAATAAGTATTGAAAAATTTAAGGGAATAACAAGCAATATCTAGAAAATGGTTCACTCGACAAAAAAAATGTATATGACATAAATTGTGTATTCTAACCGATCTACATTTTTTGTGTAGTAAAATTTTGTCTATCTTTTATGGTTTACCAGTTATGCAAAAGTCGTTCACAATGAAGAATGTTTTTGGAGACATTCCCAGAAAATTCAAGATATACATTTTATTTGTCATGAAAATATCTTAAACATATGATATTTTAATCAAAATCGTTAGAGCCATTTTTGAGAAAATTAAAATTTTCTAAAAATGTCCCATGTAAAGGGTAATCTGGGGTGGGGGACTTTCTTGTAAACCTTCGTATCGCATCTCTGGAAGATACTGAACCTAAATAGCAAGTTTGGTGTTTATCCGACTGTTCGTTTCTGAGTTATGTTGTTCACAGACAGACACACACACACACGGACATGTTTCCAAAAATGCTTTTTTTTGGATTCAGGGGGTCTCAAAACATGTATTTCCAGTGAAATCTCGGTATCGAATTTTTGGTGGAAATATCATATGTTCAAGATATTTTCATGAAAAATAAAATGTATATCTTGAATTTTCTGGGAATGTCTCCAAAATTATTCTTCATTGTGAACGACTTTTGCATAACTGGTAAACCATAAGAGATAGACAAAATTTTACTACACAAAAAATGTAGATCCCGTTAAAATACACAATTTATGTCATATACATTTTTTTAAGTGAACTATTTTCGAGATATTGCTTGTTATTCCCTTAAATTTTTGAATAGTTATTTTTTCAAATGGGAATTCGTTATTCATGTTTTTGTCTTGGATATGCAAAGAGTATTAATCTGTGGCAAAGGGAATGGTGCTGCACCTAGCAACCAGCTATTAAGAGATATGCCTGTACTTATATTGCCCTTGCAAATACAAAACAAGGGGAACATAGTACGCCTTAAGCGATAGTCAAATATTTTTAGAACTGGTCGCTATGTGTAAAATTTAATTCTCTTTGCATGTCAAAAGATCGTTTCTGCAAATTTTTATCTCGATTAACATGAAATAGATGGAGAATACGCGCTTGTAAAAATAGTTTGTACAAGAGTAGAGAAAGTCATGTGAGTGTAACACATCAGATTTTATTAAGTGATGTCCATCTACATTTAGACATTCCTGGCATCTTCGGATGAAATTTCATTCACATGCATACGTTCTTCTTTCTTATATTATCCTTAAGTTCGTTTTCGGTGTGGGGATTGCCCATAAACTTTATTTTTAGGGTTCACTCAAATAGAAGTCGCACACATAAAGATCCATAGAACGGGAGACCTATAATCCTTTAGAAATTACCCTACATCAAAAACGTCATTAAGTTTTCCAAGGAGTTTTGAACAGTAAGGAATCTTGTTCGAAAAATAAGATTTCTCTTTCTTCTTCCAAAATTTGTAAAAATGATGCAAGAATATCTCTGCGGTACCTATCGGAGTATGTGATTTTGCTGAAAAATATGGGCCCTATTATTCGTTTTGCTGTTACAGCACACCATACAGTGATTTTTATATCATACAACGGAACTACATTAATTAAATGAGTTTTCTCTCTGCTCCAATACCTATTTTGCTGTGACGCAACGTAGATTTTAAATCAAACATGCTTCATTTGAAAATTACTGAATGTGGGTCAGCAGTACCGTCAACGATATTCTGTAAAATTCAGTTACAGAAACTGACTTGTCACGAGGTAGTAATTCATGAACTATTGTCACTCTATAGGATCACTGTTGTCATTGACGCTATCATAAATTGCAAGAGGCCTACAAATTATATTTAAATGCTTTTTATCTTGATCTGATACAACTAAAATCATAAACGTTTCTAATGTTAATCCTATAGGCCGGACGCCTGTATTTTAAGCTCATAATGAACGTAGTTTAAACCGCGGTAGAACGCAGTTCTCAATGGTGCACTTTTACTTTCTCTACTACGTATAGTAAGTAGAGGAAGTATTGTATTCCACCCAAAAATTCGATACCGAGATTTCACCGGAAATGCATGTTTTGAGACTCCCTGAACCCAAAAAAAAAACATTTTTGGAAACATGTCCGTGTGTGTGTCTGTGTGTGTGTCTGTGTGTCTGTGAACAGCATAACTCGGAAACGAACAGTCGGATAAACACCAAACTTGGTATTTAAGTTCAGTATCTTCCAGAGATGCGACACAAAGGTTTTCAAGAAAATCCCCCCACCCCAAGTACCCTTCCGTTTTCGAGATATTGCTTGTTACTCCCTTAAATTTTCCAATACTTATACTTTTTCCCAAATTCGTTATTCATTTTTTTCGTCCTGGACGTGCAAAGAGAATGGAATGCGCCACATAGCAACCAGCGCTTAAAATATTTGACTATCGCTTAAAACCTACCATATTCCCCTTGCATCTACAAGAAAATTACCAATAAAATTGACATCTCGATATCCCGATTAACATGAAGCATATGGAGAATAAGCGTTTGTAAAAATAGTTTGTACAAGAGAAGAGAAAGTCATGTGAGTGTATCACATCATATTATTTTCCTTTATAGTCTTTTATTTTTATACTATTTTATTTTACGTCGGTTTAACTCCATGGTCATATCGCGACGGATCTGTTGGTGGATAACTCTTAGAACGATATATGATGGACAGTTAGCCTTCTAGGTCTCACCCCTCCGTCACGTGTCACGGAGACCTTAGCGCATAGCTACCGAATCTTCTGTTTTCGTGCCGTGCAGATGGCATTAGTGAGCCGTCCAGTCTAACCGCCGCCCTCACACAGAAAGGCGGCTAGCCTTTTAGGTATCATCCCTGGAAATGTCATCTTGCTTCGTCACGTGCCCACAGAGACCCCCAGCGCATGGCAGCCGGATCTTCTGCTTCGTGCCGTGCAGATGGCGTCAGGGGTCGTCCAGTCTTACCACTTACATAGTCTGTAGATAGACCGCCTAAACCATCCCGCTCGGTTTTATAGTCTTCTTTTATTATATAACTTGTTAATTCTGCAATTATTTAAATTTAGCGTTTCCAATCTTTCGAAACGCTGTCAAAATTTGTAAAACCCTTTCATCTTAAGTATCTTACTTTAAATTCAATCAAAATAAACAAAATTCTTGAAAGCCAAAGCAAAACATTTGCATTATTCAGGTTAAAATACCCCAGATTTATCTGCTCCCCTGCTACACGCACGTTCACGTTATGAAGGAAACCTCGCGTGCCAAGTTATGTCATTCCGAGCATGGCGGGAGTAAATAGCAGCACATAGTCGGCACTAAATTGGTTTAGACTGTCTACCGCTTGACGCATTTTAATCCCCGCCTGCTGCAGGAAATAATTTCTCCATTGCGGGGATCATACGCTTCAATACGGCACACTTTATAGCCCCAGCTTGTTTAATGCCTTGCATTGAGGAGAAACAAATCCGATGTTACATCTTCATGACTTTCTCCACCCTCTATCATTTATTAAAACGAAAGCTTTATTCTTACGAAAGCTTATTTTTCTATCTACTTGATTTTAATCGACACAAACCTTAGCAGAAATAGCTAGTAAACATTTCGCTATAGATACAAAAGCAACAGCAGTCGTCAGATGTTTAACGACAAGACGCTATATGTTGGCCTTAAAATTCCATACTGTTTCCATACAACCGCGAGAAACAACTGAATGTCGACAGGACTGAAAAAATGGCAAAGAATTGAAGAATTCAAACCATTAATAACGGATATCTCGGAAATGGCTATCACAAAAAATTTATTTGAAATAAATTGTGTTTATTAAAGAGGTCTATCTTTTTGTGTAGTACGTTTTCGTCTCTGCCTTGACGTTTAACAGTTATTCAAGGTTATATAAAATTCCTTCCGAATGGAGGGGACTTCTCAGAAAATTTAAGATACACATTTTGTCATGTAAATATCTTTAATATATATGGGATTTTAATCAAAATTATTAGAGCCATTTCATAGAAATTCAAACATTTCGCAAAATGTTCCATGTAAAGGGTAGTTAGGGTGGGAGAGTACCTTGAAAATATTCGTGTCGCATTTTGGAAGTTACTGAACTTAAATACCAACTTTGGTATTTATATGAATTTTCGTTTTTGAGTTACGCTGTTCACAGACAATCCCTCCCCCAAACACACATACACAGACGAGCCATTTTCTAAAAAGTTTTTGGATTCTGGGGGTCTCAAAACATGTATTACCAGTAAAATTTCCGTATCGAATTTTTGGGTGGAATGCAATACCTTCTCTACCTATGCGCGTGGTAGAGAAAGCCAAAATTAGTTCTGCTACGAGTATACAAAGGTAGGTTTAAACCTAATTAATCTAAACATACACACTAAAAATTACACCTGCCATTACTTACAGACCGTATAAGATTAAAACGAGAGATCAAGCAAATTTTACTTTATCTACGTACCTATTAAGTAAAGAAAATATTACATTTTACCCAAAACTTCGATACCGAGATTTCAACGGAAATACATGTTTTGAGGCCTCCTACATCCAAAAAAGCCTCGTTAGAAAATGGTACGTCTGCTGTGAAAAGCTTAACTCAAAAACATAAACGATTTGATTAAAATATCATATGTTTAAGATATTTTCATAGCAAATGAAATGTATATCTTGAGTTTTCTGCGAATGTTCCCAAGAGGAGTCCTCCCCCTATTTTGAAGTTGTTTGTTATTTGCCCCAAATTTTGGGAGCCAATTTGAAGCAGTTTTGTTGGTATGGTAAAAATTTTCCGGTAGCCTTCGCCCCAAATGTACTTTCCGGTGGCCTTTGCCCCCCAAAAATTTTTTAAAAAATATTAACTTTGTAATTTTGAATGTTTCTTTAAATATTATACATTTATGTTTGCCTCGGCTGCGTCAGTATTTATATTTTTTTTAGAGACATGAATGTCCTAGCAGGGAGTGGTGCAACTGAAGAATGTAGGCTTACACAGATTATAAGTTTTTTTTACTCCATTTATTAATGCTTGACACGATTTAAATAACACTTCACTAATAAAGAGAGAGCTGTGAGATTTGTTTTTATTAAATACTTGCACTCCTTAACACGTAAAACTATTTTCGTCTCACACGAATATGTATTAAATTTCTCGAGGACGCATCTCGCGTCCGGCTAGGAACACTGTCTACAAGCAACGCGTCCGGTTAGGAGCGCTGTCTACAACCAACTGACTTTTAAATTTGTAAATTTTACTATATTTCAAGTCTCTGATTGGCTATTCCTAATCCAATAGAATACTTTTATTTAACTTAAGCCTTTTTCTGGTTACTAATTGGCTATTTTATAAACTGGCACAAAAATTACATTATTGTTGCTCCAAGAATGACTAGTAGCATTATTACACTTTCTTACTCATTATTGCCTCAAGTTTATCTCACTGTTAGCAACTTTTAACCTATTATTCTCACAGCTCCTACATTATAAAATAATTACACATGTATACAATAATATAAACATATACAATGACTGTAATATACACTTTTTATATATTGTTACATACACATATTGCTTTAAGGCGGGCTGTTATTGAATTTATATATTACCTATATAATTTTACTGAAATCATTTAAGTATTAAAAACACTGCCTCAATTTTAAATGACTTTTGCATAACTGGTAAACCGTAAGAGATACACAAAATTTTATTACACAAAGAATGTATATCTCGTTAAAACACAATTTACATTATATGCACTTTTTTGTCGAGTGAACTATTTCAGATATATTCCTTGTTATTTGTTTCAATTTTCCAATACTTATACTTTTTCTCAAGTGGAAAATCGTTATTCCTTTTTTTATGTCCTGGACATGTTTCTGCAAATGTTAATCTCGATTAACATGAGGTACAATGGAGAATAAGCGTTTGCAAAAATAGTTTGTACAAGAATAAAGTCATAAGAAAGTACTGCATTTGAATAAAAAAAACCGATAACGCCATTTTACCAAAAAGGCACAAAAACCATTAGAAAAAGTTTCGCACGCATGAATGTGCACGGCATAAATCAGAAATTAAAGTTGGAAAAATATCAAACGTATTTAAGTGCAGGCGAGGATTTTAAGAAATTCTCTCATCCTAAACAATCCCTTACATCGAAAAGTTTGATTAAGATCCCGTGTGTTTTAAATGTTGGCATGGGGAACAGGACATCTCGAATATGCTCTAAACAGCCGACGAGTCATATTTACTTTTCTTCTTCCAAGTGGTCTGTTACGGTCCCATTCCATCTCTTCATGACGGTCAAAGATCTTCTCCCTTGTGGTCGGTAACTTAATATTTGCCGAGGAATTCTCGTTGCAGGCATCCTGAGCACATGGGACCGCCAATTTGGACGGTAATTCTGAATTCCTTCGATGAGATGGTCAATTTCTTCTTTCATAATGTATAAATTCTTTTTCTTATTTAATTTAGTGTAGCCTGTAGTTCTTAAAATTTTCATTTCATTGACTGTGAGGCGGTGTTCATCACTTTGAGGTCCAGGCTTCATTTCCACACATGAGGACTGGTGCCACCAATGTCTTATACGAGTAGACCTTTATCCGAGTGTGTCTTTGTACAAGAGACAGTTTGAAAACGTTATTTATTGTATTCATTGCATAATTAAAACTATGTAGTTTCTGTTTCATAACTCAAAAGAAGAATATTTAAACCGAGCGGGATGGCTCAGGCCGTAAAGTCTGTGGCCCGCATTCGGAAGGTCCCGGGTTCAAATCCCGTGGGGCCGACTAATCTGTCTGAGGTTTTTTCGTGGTTTTCCTCAGTCGCCAAGGTAAATACCGGATTGGATATTTAATACCACGACCCAAAATTCCACCTGAAAAATAAGTGGTAATAGCGAATATATCTACAGACAATGTAAGCAGTTAGACTGGACGGCACCCTAACGCCATTTGCACGGCACGAAGCAGAAGATCCGGCTTCCATGCGCTGTGGGCACGTGACGAAGCAAGACGGCATTTTCCAGGGATGAGACCTAGAAGGCTATCTGTCCGCCTTTCTGTGTGTGGGCTGCGGTTGAACTGGACGGCACCCTAACGCCATCTGCACGGCATGAAGCGGGTGGTTACAGAGATGACACCTAGAAGGCTATCTGTCCGCCTTTCTGTGTGTGGGCGGCGGTTAGACTGGACGGCACCTAATGTCATTTGCACGGCATGAAGCAGGTGGTTACAGGGATGAGACCTAGAAGGTTAGCTGTCCGCCTTTGTGTATGTGGGCTGCGGTTGAACTGGACGGCACCCTAACGCCATCTGCACGGCATGAAGCGGGTGGTTACAGAGATGACACCTAGAAGGCTAACTGTCCGCCTTTCTGTATGAGGGCGGCGGTTAAACTAGACGGCACCCTAATGCCATTTGCACGGCATGAAACAGGTGGTTACAGGGATGAGACCTAGAAGGCTAACTGTCCGCCTTTCTGTATGAGGGCGGCGGTAACTGGACGGCACCCTAACGCCATCTGCAGGGATGAGACCTAGAAGGCTAACTGTCCACCACTTATCGTTCTAAGAGTTATTCACAAACAGAACCGTCGCGATATGACCAAGGAGTTAAGGCGACGTAAAATAAAACAGAGTAAAAAAGAATATTTTAATTATGAAATATTTAATTATGTGATTTATTGTAAAGGCAGGTTTTAGTTCGAAGATGATTTTTCCAACAAACCCAGTACTTTGGTTTTAGTTACAGAAATTTCAATGTTGTAAGATTAGGAAATAAGTTGCAGTTGAAAAATTGAACGTAGGACATTTTCAGAATCAGCCAGTAATATTATATCACCTGCAAACAGAAGTGTATTTATCTGGCTTAAGGTTTCTCTTTATGTCTATTTTGATGTATTCTTACTGAATTTTATTCAAATACTGCAGATAATTATTTATATCAGATTTTCCAATTCCACAAATGTGTGTAATAAAGTTTCTGGATTTTAAACCCCTTTTGCAAGAAAGTTTTCTATGCGTGTTGTAATTAAGTTCATCACAGAGGTATGCTAAGTGATATATTTTTAATTTAATTTATTGCACTAAGCTATATACAAAACATTAAAAGAAAATAAGACCAGCATTCAGCCTGGCTCTTTACCGGTTATATTCATAAATTACAATATTTTCCTTCGTCAGGTTCCTTTAATTCATCATTTCTTGCCTTATTTATCTCTATTCGCTGTGTAAATCCATTTTTACTTTCTCTAGTACGTATAGTAAATAGGGGAAGTATTGTATTCCACCCAAAAATTCGATACCGAGATTTCACCGGAAATACATGTTTTGAGGCCCCCTGAATCCAAAAAAGCAGTTTTGGAAACATGTCCGTGTGTGTGTGTGTGTGTGTGTGTGTGTGTGTGTCTGTGAACAGCATAACTCAGAAACGAACAGTCGGATAAACACCAAACTTCGTATTTAGGTTCAGTATCTTACAGAGATGCGACACGAAGGTTTTCAAGAAAATCCAGCCACCCCAGATTACCCTTTGCATGGAGCATTTTTCGAAAATTTTAATTTTCTCAAAAATGGCTCTAACGATTTTGATTAAAATATCATATGTTCAAGATATTTTCATGACAAGTGAGATGTATATCTGGAATTTTCTGGGAATGTCTCCAAAAGTATTCTTCATTGTGAATGACTTTTTGCATAACTGGTAAACCATAAGAGATAGAAAAACTTTTACTACACCAAAAATGTAGGTCGCGTTAAAATACACAATTTATGTCATACATTTTTTTTGTTGAGTGAACCATTTTCGATATATTGCTTGTTATTCCCTTAAATTTTTCAGTACTTATTTTTTCAAATGGGAATTCGTTATTCATTTTGTCTTGTATATGCAAAGAGTATTAATCTGTGGCAAAGAGAATGGTGCTGCAATAGCAACCAGCTATTAAGAGATATGTCTATGCTTAAAGGCTACTGTGTTTCTACATTGCCCTTGTAAATACAAAACAAGGGGAACATAGTACGCCTTAAGCGATAGTCAAATATTTTTAGAACTGGTCGCTATGTGTAAAATGTAATTCTCTTTGCATGTCAAAAGATCGTTTCTGCAAATGTCTATCTCAATTAATATGAAATAGATTGAGAATAAGCGTTTGTAAAAATAGTTTGTACAAGAGTAGAGAAAGTCATGTGAGTGTAACACATCACATTTTTTTAATTTTGATCTATCTTAAACCATTTGTTTATGATAAACTCTTTTCTTCAAATGTCTGTTCCTTTGCACTTAAATATTATATGTTCATCTTCTTCTCCTCCACATATGGGGCATTGATTTTGTGGAAAACCTTCCTTGAACCTTTTAACCTCCACATATCAGTTCTTGCCCATGCAATGCTCACTCGCTCTTCTTTATTTACTACTTGTATATACTTTTCCCTTCCCCGTATGTTTTTCGTTGGTGTATAGAACACCAGAGGTCTCTTTTCAGCTAACTCGCTAAATAGATTTTGTACTTCTATATCTTCAAATCTCTCTGTTGCCATTTTCTCTTCTTCTCCAAATTACTCCGAACACTTTTTATCCATTCACTATTCTTTAACCTTTATTTGTTGGTATTCTAAACATTTCTTTTGTCTAAGTTCAAGATTCTAAACCAATATTTCAGAGCTCTTTCCATTATCTGTCCCTTGGCACCCTGCCCATATCAATCTGAATTGTCTGACAACTGCATTCAGTAACCCTAGCATTTCTCTGCAGAACATCCTATGCACCTCCATCAATACTCTCCCACCCTCCTAGCCATTTAATATTTATATCAGGTACTATATACTTACTACATCTGATAGCTGACATAGCCCATTTTCCTTTTGCTAGTGCAAGCGTTTTATGTTTCTCCCATTTACCGCCTCAAATAATTATATAAAGAGAAAAATTTGTGCGGTGTAATGTCAGCAATTAGTTTATAACTAGAAGGTGGATTAGAGTAACCTGGTTCGTGATTTCAAATTATCAATGCAGAGATATAATGTTCCCCTTCGCAAACAGAGTAAGAAATATATGAGACAGTGATATAAGTCTCTTGCGATGTCAAAAAGAGTTTCTTACTATATAGCTTTTGTTTAAGTGAGAGACGGAGAACGTTGACTTTCGACAATTTCCGCAAGTACCTACACTATTGTCCACTAGAATGCGCAGACTAAGTAATATTCACATTACATATCTGTAAAATTATAGTTCTATAACAGAATAAACACATTAACAGTCGTTAAGTACAACAGTTTAGGCATTCGTTTGATACAACCTGTACGACCACTGCAGACACGCGCCCTTTCTTTATATCTGGACTCACCTCTGTCCTTCAACAGATTACAGTACATTACTTAACCTCATAAAAACGGTCACTTTGACACGCCCCTGATTTGTAATTAAAACCGAGAAGATCGAGCGAGATGACACCGCGGTAACGTGTGAGGTTCGCAATTGAGAGGTCCCGGATTCGATTCATGTTGGGCCGATCACTCTAATCATGCGGTTTTTTTCGTGGTTTCCCCGGGTCGGTAGGTGGATGCGGGGGTCGTTCCGCTTCTTCATAAATTTCCTTTCCATTTCCTGCTCTCATCATTAGATTTCAGCCTCAGGGCTGTAGGAACAGGCGACGTGGGTCGGTGTGTTGCAATAAATAAGTAAATATATAAATAAAATCTGTAATACTCCATCCCGGCACCCTGTTACCTAACCCGGGACGCATATTAACAAATTTTAAGTTTATTAATGCAATACACTTACATTATCACTGTACAGATAATTAACTTTAACTATAAAAAGAAAGAAAATACAAAAAAGTAATAGTAAATAAGTAACTCAAATAAAACTTTTAAATTCCCACCTACTAATTCAAAATAAACATATAACAATTACATTTCTACTGGTAGCCAGTAAAAATAACTAACTGGTATCCAGCACTTCCAATAAAGAACTAACACTTTAATAAACAAATAATTCATAATAATTCATTTATGGATAAAAAAATTTTGTTCTTTCTCTTTAATTGTTTATGAGATGTGTGTTGTGACAGACGGTGGAATTTGCGCTATGAAAATATTTCTCCTTGGCTTTGGTGGGACTGCAGGGACCCCCTTCCTGGGAACTCTCTCGATTGCCACGGGATCCCAGGGTTGTGAGTGGCTTAGGCAGAGGTAGCGTGCGTCAGGATTTGTGCTATGTTGGTATCGTTAGGGACCCCGTTCTTGCTAGAGCACATCGTCGTCCGGATCTGGTCGCCCTTCGGGTCTCCCCTTCATCCCTTTCTCCCAGATGTCTAGTTCTAGTTTGAATAGGGGTGGGTTTTATGCCCAAACTCTGCGACCTTAAAGATCTACTGCTCATCCCCTCTTTCCATCAGTTAAGTAGTCTGTTGCACGTTATGAACTTAACCGGACTGCTAACTGAGGCTTTCGATAGTTCATCTATCTTTGGAAAGTGATTGCCAAAAATACTTGCTCTTTGATTCGCAAGAGCAGGGCAATCACGTAGTAACAGTTTCATCTCCTTCTAGGCATCTACTTCAGATAGGGCTGTTAAACAATCCCATTCTGTATAGATTAAACTTTAGGGCACAGTGACCTATAATGAATCCTGTTGCCCATGGAAGCCTTCTTTTACTTAGATCGCGCAAGTACTTTGCCCTGCTGTGTCCAGGTCTGTAATAAACAACTTGTAATGTCTGCAACCCTCAATGGAGTTCCAGTAGTTCTTGTGTTCTGCTTGAGCCCAGCTCTTAATAGCCTGTTTCACTGGACTGTAGGACACCCCCAGTACAGGCTCCGGACCAAAAAATAGGATTTCGCTGCCAATCGTGGCTGCTTCATCTGCTTTCTCATTGCCTGGTATACCTGTATGTCCTGGCACCCACATAAGTTGAACCTTACTGTGTTCAGCCAGTGTCATTAAGGATTCCGGGCATTCTGAGACGAACTTTGATTTTATTAATGGTTATTCAAGTGCTTTAAGAGCAGCTTGACTGTCTTGAGAGGATAAGAACACTTCTATTCTTATATCTCTTTTTAATGCTTTCCACGACACTGGCTAGGAAAACTGTAGCTAAGGTACCCAGACTATAAGAAATCTTGGGGCCATTACCGTAAAGCCCGGCCCCCGTTCCTGATTTGGTTCTAGAACCATCAGTATACAGATTGGGCCTTTGTTATTATGAGGTTTTACCAGTCTTTCCCATTCACCCCGCTGTGGATAGGAGACCGTAAATTTCAATTCAAACTTGAATCTTGGTGCAAGAATGTCAGTCCTCATGTTGAGTATCTGTTGTACATTCTTATCCCAAGGAAGCTTGAGATGATTAATATCCCAGATGTTATGCTAGAAGCAAAAAGGACCCGCTGTGGCCCAATTGCGGTGCTCTGCTCCACTTGCTGAAGGCCCCTCCATCTGCCTAAAGTGGCGGGTGCACGCTGGTCACGTACCTTAAGCATGAGTCCTATTTACAGGTTTAAACTGCCCGGATGGGCACTGGTGCACTGGCTCTCCCTCTCCCTTATGGGCTTACACATCCCTTGGGGGCTCGGAGACCGCCCTCATTCCGGGGTACGAAGATTTCCACACAGATTCCTTTTCTCCTATCATGCACACCCCGAGACCTTCCACCGATACGTACAACCCTGAAAGAGACCAAGCGGATGAAAGGTGAAGTGAAATGAGAACGAAGTTGAAATGGAGGGACAGGGAATGTCGGGGGACTTAATGATCCTTTCCATTGGTCTGGAAGGTCGACCACGACCTGCCGAATGCGGGCCACAGACTTACCGCCTGAGCCATTCCGCTCGGTCACTAAACTCTTAACTCCTAACAACCGAAAAGATCATTATTTTCAATGTTTGCACACTGGGTGCAGTAGCGCTATTCAAATTAAGTATGTGCCAAGCGCCACCTCACCTGTTTTCTAGTATCACACGCATTATCGTCATTTTTGTTCCTGACAATTTTATGACTATCTCTAAGCTTTGTACTATTCACCTGTCTAAGAGTTGACCTTCTGTCCGCTTGAGCGCTGTGAATGCAGTGAACGAAATCACAATTTTAAATAAGGTTTATCTTTGACGTTTAACTACTCTGCAAAATTATTTTCAACTCTTCACGGTTGCTATGATAACAGTGACATAGCCTTCTATTTTTAGAAACTCTCGCATATTGAAAGGGGATATAACACACACACATATATATATATATAAGAATAGTACATAGTAATAATATAATTCACCAAGAAACATACTAAAATATAAGAATTGTACAAAGCAGATTGTAAGAAACGGGCGAGCTAGCAAATTCCAGGTAAAAGGCAATTCTAAGTAGAGCCCACCTTACACTAAGCTAATGAACAGAGAGCCAATAACGGTAAGGAGAAAGAGACAGAGAAAAGAGATATTGAACCCGCCTCCCAACGAAATAGAATATTCTCATAAAGTTTAGGTAACGCGGTCTGAGGACCAATTAGAAACGTCGTTACATTTTGAAGCGCAGAGGTGAGCGTCACTAGGCTCAGGTATATAAAGGCAAACAAGGCCCCAGATTTTCACTCTCTTATAGAATCTCGTCGACACGAAGTGCTACGCTCTTGTAGACAGATGCACGTGTGTGCAGATAGTTAGGCTTCTGATTTATTCACATGGTGGGATTGCTATAATGGGAAAAGCTAGCCGCCCATAAATATTTAAATTCTTAATAAACCACATTTATTAAGGGAAATGCCGTATATTTTTTAATTTGCCTCACCCACGATAACCCTGAACCAAGAATTAGCTATATAGAGAAAGATTAGGAATGGAAAACACAGCAACCGACGAGCATCCATAGCCGAGGACGAGAACACTGCAGCAGAGCGGATCAACCAGAGGAACGACGCTTTCCAGATGCTACTGAACAACGATTTCCCGCTACAATATACAGAATACAATTGCTAGGAAGAGTAGTTGAGGATTTCTCTTTAACACGTCAGCGCCCTTAGAGAATAGAATTGGCAGAACCTAAATAATTTAGCGTATTTTGTATGTTTAGCTTCTTAATGTGTTATAATATAACAAGCGTCATAATTTCAAACCTGAAGTCAATTTGATTTGATGGTGTAAAGCTACTTAGAGGTATACCTTTTCTTACGCTGTGAAATATGTATCTGTTTAGGGATATAGTGCTAATATTACAAGAGACACCGTATAGTAGAAGGACGGAGACAAGAAAAACCTCTTAAATTGCGGAACGCCAGTGAATTTAACACAACTAAATGTTAGAAGGGAACTGAAACAATATATGATATTACAACTACAATGTGTGATATTACAACTACTCTTCTGTTGGTGTCTGGAATAAAAGGATTTCGTGACTTCCAAATATGACGCGTGCTTTTAGTAAGCATAAAGATTCTGAGGGGCGGCGTGGCCGAGTGGTTAGACCGCTCGCCTCCCACCGAGGCGGCCCGGGTTCAATCCCAGGGACCTGCATGTGGGATTTGTGGTGGTCGAAGCGGCGTCTGGGCGGGTTTTCTCCGGGTTCTCCGGTTTCCCCCGCCATTCATTCCACCAACTGCTCCATCATCACCTTTCCTTTCATGCATTTCACCATCATTTCGTTTCATCTACTTCCTTCATCCCATACCAGGCATCGGGCTGATCTCCCATCCTGGATGCTCTGTCTGATCCATAAGTGTCTGCTCCTCGACGGGCCTCTGACCCCAGGCACCCGCTTGTAAGTCCTGGGGGGGTGTAAGTCCTACATAAGAGGAGGGTAAACAGATAATGAATGAATGAATGTATGAATGAATAAAGATTCTGAGGAGCATTTAAAATGCCAATTGCAATTGAGCTTTCGAAAGAAAATCGTATTAAAACCGCAGATACTCTAAGGGAAATGCAAGAATACTAAATCTTCAGACTAGTCGTTAGGGCTATGCATTTTAGTAGTCAGAGAGGAGTAGCAGTGCGTCAGTGGAAACTGTTAGTATGTAAACTGTTTGAAACGAAAGAGGAGAACTGTGCCGTAATTGATGAAAGTGATGATAACTGAGTGGACTCTTAAACCTGCTTGCATGGCCTGTTTAAGAGTCCACTCAGTTATCATCACAACAACAGGCCATGCAAGCAGGTTTAAGAGTCCATTGTGCCTCGTATTTTGACATTACTCTAGTCCAATAGTCCGTATGAAACGGACCACGTCCTTGATATCTTCCCTTCTTATCTCCACAGGTTCTAAAAAGAAGGACTTTAAGATACATACCTATACACAGCGAAGCCTTCGCATTCGCTTAGTACAAGGGTGGCGAAAATGCCTTTCTCTCTCGAGTCATCAAATATGCAACACCACTCAGCAGCACATGGAAAACAATACTATACGTCTTTTATTTATCTTTGCATCTTAAAACTCAGGGATTAAAATTAAATAGTATCTTAAACGTCAGCAATGATAATACAACGGGAGTGACAAAAGGATATTGAACAATGCAAGTATTTCACAAGTATTTACTGCATGGGTCATTGACCGTACATGCATATTTAAGATACAATAGGGTGACAAAATAAACAACAGAGAAAGAAAGCACAACAAAAAGGAACAAGAAAAGGGGAAATATAGATCAATTACCTTAGGCTATTTTATGATAAACCAGAAGTATTATTTATAGTGATGTTATGTAACATTTAAAATTTTTTTGAGTTGGAAAATGTAAATTCCCATCACATGTATGCGCTAGATGTTATCGCAGGAGCGCTTTCGAGAGATGTTTCTCCCATCTTCAGCTGAGAATCCAACTGACGGATACCCCTCTCCCCAAGAAGCTTTTTATTAGACGTTATTTCTGCCCTCTGTTGGGAAACATTGGAACCTAAAGCTATTGCTGCCCTCTGTGTTGTCTATTGGTTACTCATCATGCTTCTTTCTTCTCTCTTGTGATGTAATTGGTCTGCATTCTGTTGAAGAGTCTTGAAAACACTTGATCTTGAATTTGCTGCCATCTGTGGAGAACCTTGGGAACTTGTATTTTCTCTCTTGTTGTTTAAATGGATCAACTGCATTAAGTGGTCTGTCGGTGGTATCTCAAATTTCAAAATTCATTTCAACATTGAGAATGTATAGTATATGCTGTGAGGTCTCAAAGTCCTTCGCACATTTCCTACATAAAGGGTCTTGTGTAAGGCCCACAATACAGAGATGTCTGTGTACATGTTGTGATCCTATGATAACCACAACCCATCTAAGCTTAACCCTAGTCAAATTCAGGAGAAACTCACTCAGTTTCCGGTCAGGCCCCGATATAAGATAATCGGCCTACCTGGTAGCGGTTTGCCTACTCCAAATCTCAAGATGAGTCTTCCCTGTAAGCTGGGTTATCTCATACTTGATATTACTAGTTCAGGCCCAATAAAATCGAGCCACGATCCCCTCTTCGCAAGAGTTTCTGCCATCTCATTTCCTCTAATACCAGCATGCCCCGGAACCCAAAGAAGTGTAACCAAATTGTAACCGAATACATGGTCTATCAAATATCCTCTGGCATTGCCACACCAGTCTGTATGTAGTTTTAACTGTCCTAAGGGCTTTCAAAGATGCCATTCTATCCGAGCAGGTGTACACATCCGCAAGGCATAGTGTACGAGGGCTGTCACAGAAGTACCTGACCTAACAAAGAAAACACAAAAATTTTGGGAAAAACATCTTGATTTCTCTACATAGTCTACTTTCAGCTCGATACACTTTTCCCGGCGATGTTCAATAGCTTCGATACTCTGTTTATAGTAAGAACCATCGATTTCCGCAAAATAGCCATTAACTGCAAACTCCATCTCTTCATTGTTGGCAAATCTTTTACCACCAAGCCATTTCTTCAGAGGGGGATATATCTGGCAAACAGGCTGTATGAGGAAGCACTTCGAACTTTAACTCATTGATTTTGGCCATGGCGATAATGGATGTGTGAACTGGTGTACTATTGTCTTGATGAAACAGACCTTTCCTTTTCGCTAAATGCGGCCGACTTTTGCTTGATTTCATCATTCAAACGCTACAATAAGTTTAGATAATATTCCTTATTCATTGCTTTTCCATTTTTAATATAATCAATTATAATTATCCCACACACATTCCAAAAATCTGACGGCATGACCTTGCCTGCAGACGGAACTGTCTTCACCTTCCTTGGAGCCGATTCTCCCCTTTCAATCCACTGCTTTGACTGTTCCTTCGTCTCAGGTGTAAAGTGATGGACCCGTGTTTCATCCATGGTTATGAATCGACACAAAACCTCGGCTTTATTGCAGCGAAACATCGCCAAACACTCTACTGAAACATCCTCATGAAGTTGTTTATGTTCCATTGTGAGTAAACGCGGCACCCATCTTGCGCACAGCTTTCTCATGCCTAAATTTTCAGTTAGTGTGCGATGTACAGCACTTTATTAAATGCCTACGATGTCTGCTAGCTCGCGCACTTTCAGTTGACGGTCATCCAATACCATTTAGTGGATTTTCTTCACAATTTCTGGCGTGGTCACCTCATTTGGTCGACCACTGCGATGTTCGTCTTGGCAGCTCGTACGGCCTCGCTTCTGCCACCCAATATTATACTGTTGTAAAACGGAGGAGCAGACTCCCCCAGAGTAGAATCCAGCTCAGCTTTAATATTAGTTTGACTAAGACCTTTCAAATTAAAGTATTGTATCACATAACGATGGCCAGTTTTATCCATGTTCACAAATTCGCTGAGAGAGTTCACTATTAATGGCTGCCAAACAATTACTAAACAACGTAGCATTGTGATACTTCAAACTTAAGCTTTATAATGGTAGTACTTTCTACCACAGTCATTTGTCTGAAATAACAACTGCTATATATATACGTCAGGTGGGGTACGTTTGGAACTGCCCTTGTAAATATGCACAACACACACTAAAATCGCAAAGTCATCAGCCTGGAAAACTTTGGCAAATCACCCAAAGGCAATGACAAGCCTGTTCTAGGGCATGTGCTACAAGTACTCTATGGGTAGTAATTTTCCTATTGGAAAGGATATGTAGAGTGCAAATACGAACTGCTATTATTATATTTTAGTTGTTTTTTACTTTCTCTACTACGTATAGTAAGTAGCGGAAGTATTGTATTCCACCCAAAAATTCGATAGCGAGTTTTCACCGGAAATATATGTTTTGAGACACCCTGAATCCAAAAAAAAGCATTTTTGAAACATGTCCGTGTATGTGTCTGTGTGTGTGTCTGTGAAAAGCATAACACAGAAACGAACAGTCGGATAAGCATCAAACTTGGTATTTAGGTTCAGTATTTTCCAGAGATGCGACACGAAGGTTTTCAAGAAAATCCCCCACCCCAGATTACCCTTTACATGGAACATTTTTTGAAAATGTTAATTTTCTCAAAAATGCCTCTAACGATTTTGATTAAAATATCATACATTTAAGATGTTTTCATGACAAATGAAACGTATATCTCGAATTTTCTGGGAATGTTTCCAAAAGTATTCTTCATTGTGAACGACATTTGCATAACTGGTAAACCATATGAGATAGATAACATTTTACTACACAAAAAATGTAGATCGCGTTAAAATACACAATTTATGTCATATACATTTTTTTGTTGAGTGAACCATTTTCTAGATATTGCTTGTTATTCCCTTAAATCTTCCAATACTTTTTCTCAAATGGGAATTCGTTATTCATTTTTTATGTCCTGGACATACAAAGAGAATGGAATGCTCCACATAGCAACCAGCTCTCAAAAGATTTGACTATCGCTTAAAGCCTACCAATTCCCCTTGCATCTACAAGAAAATTAGCAATAAGATTAACATCTCGTTTAACATGAAGCATATGGAGAATAAGCGTTTGTAAAAATAGTTTGTACAAGAGTAGAGAAAGTCATGCGAGTGTAACACATCAGATTTTTAATAGAGTCATTGCAAATGTTTTATTATGAATGCCGCCCAATTTTCCACTACCTTAATTTGTTAACATAACAACCTAAATGTTGACGTTCCATAATTAGACCCGTAGCAACGAAATACACAAACTGGAGTAATATAATCATGTTATAGAGCTCAATGCACTCCACACAGATGCGACAGTCAGAATGGGTCCGAGAAACTTGGCATTCCTAAGGGAATTGTGTTCTGAGTACCCGTGCTACCGTCTCTTGCGCACGAGCAAGCTCAGTTGCTTTGCTTGTTGCTAAAGTAAGCAAACCATAATTGGAATTTGCACGCCTCTAGTAGTCATACTCGTTTAATCAAGTTCAGACAAATTGATGTCAGTTTAAAAGAGAGAGGGAAGGATGGAGGGATAGAGAGAAGGGAGAGATTCTAAAGCTTTGCTCCTGTACACCACAGGTGTTCAGTATGATCCCCTTAGACTGTAGTTCAGTTTAATTAAGCTCCTGTCAGATACACTGTAATATGCAGCCCTCAAATACCGCGATAGCTTCTGTGATATCGACTTGCAGATGAAGGCATACTCAGTGCTAAGGGTTACAGGCATATTATCTTTAGCAGCATACGGGAAATAATCTCTTGGCGTTTGGGAAACGTGAAACCCAATAAAGTGTTTGGTTATTACAACGTAGTCTAATCCAGCCTTCCGGTAGGCATACAGACTATCAAAAGACTTCTTGTACAACGTTTAGGGAAAGGTAAAACCAAACATTTTTACGAGGGGCACTATTTATACTTTGAGCCTTGGCCACTCTAAATGTTGTAGGTGCCATCTGACGTTTCCATTGGAAAGTTTGACATTTTTGACCATAATCTACTTCAAAAATGTTGTCAATAGAGCGTCATTTGTTTTGTTTACACTAACTTGAAAATTGTGTGTCAACAAAAACATGGAATTAACTCTTGAAAATGTTCGTGCAATGATTTATTACGACTTTCGACGTGGGTTATCAGGACAAGAGTGCATCGATCAACTAACTTCCACATTTGGCGACAAAGCTCCATCCTTTGCCACTGTGAAACGCTGGTATAACGAATTTAATCGTGGCCGCCGTTCGCTCAATGATGAAGTTCGTGAAGGTCGTCCAAAATCAGTTGTTGTGCCAGAAAACATTGATGCTGTGTAAAAACTAATAATGAAAGATCGTCATGCGACATATTGTGAGATTGAGGCAACCCTAGGCATTAGTTCCACCAGCATGTATAAAATATTGTAGGATTATTCAGCCGTGAAAAAGGTTTGCTCTAGTTGGATCCCACATAAATTGACACAATCTCAAAAAGATGCTCGTGTCGATTGATGTACAAAAATGCTCAAGAAATACAATGGCGGTGCCTCAAAAGACGTATATAAAATTGTAACAGGTGATGAATCATGCATCTATGCGTATGAGCCGGAACGTAAACAGCAGTCGACTTTATGGGGGTTTCAAGATGCAAATCCAACAAACGTTGTTCGCACTCGAAGCACTTCGAAGCAAATAGTCGCCTACTTTTCCAACAAAACTGGCCATGTGGCAACAGTGCCTTTAGAGGAACGTAACACGATCAATGTCGAATGGTACACAACCATTTGTTCACCGGAAGTCTTCGGTGAAGTAACGAAAACCAACAAGAACCGTAGGATTGTTCTTCATCAAGACAATGCGAGCGCACACACATCTCGTCTAACAACAGAGTATTTGAAGGCTCAAAAAAATCGAAATTACGGGTCATCCGCCATACAGTCCTGATTTCGCACCCAATGACTTCTTTTTGTTCCCGAACATCAAGAATAAATTGCGTGAACAACGATTTTCGTTGGCAGAAGAAACCGTTGATGCCTTCAAAAACTATGTTTTGGAGGTGTCTCAAAAAGATTGGAATAAATGCTTTGACAAATGGTTCAAACGGCCGCAAAAGTGTACTGATCATAAAGGAAAATATTTTGAAAAACAATAAAGCAGTTTTCAATCAGAAATTACCTTGTTTTAATTATTAGGCTCAAAATTTAAATAGTGCCCCTCGTACGAAGCGTGTTCTTAAGTAACGATGATTTAAGAAGAAAAGAAAGTAACATAACATTCTTTTCTAAACACTTTATTATCATTCATTACCTACACCTTACTCTACTTCACCACAAAGTCACCACCGTTATTAAGGCACCCGTAACGGGAAACTCATTCTTGCATGCCTTCGTCAAAGAATGATGCCGCCTGTGATGAAAGCCAACTCTACACTTTTTGTTTCGTAACATCGCCGTCGTTGAAATGCTTTTCACCAAGGAATTTCTTCAGATGAAGAAACAGATGAAAATCGCTTGGGGCAAATCCGGACTGTAGAGAGGATGGTCGAATTTTTCCTAACCAAATTATGCGATCAGGTCTTGAGCATGTTTGGTTGTGTGGGGCCCGACATTGTCACTCATGTTTCCTAATAAACTTCACACAATTGGCGATGAATATTTTGAGGCAGTATTTTTAGCACAAATGATTTCAGGCTAATTATATAATATGTAAATTCAATAACAGCCCGCCTTAGAGCAATATGTGTATGTAACAATATATAAAAAGTGTATATTACAGTCATTGTATATGTTAATATTATTGTATCTATGTGTAATAATGTTATGTGAATGTATTACTAATTTAATAATGTAGGAGCTGTGAGAATAATAGGTTAAAAGTTGCTAATAATGAGGTAACCTTGAGGCAATAATGAGTTTGAGAGATTAATAATGTTACTTGTGATTCTTGGAAGCAATAATGTAATTTTAGTGACAGTTTATAAAAATAGCCAATCAACAACCAGAAAAAGATTTAGTTAAATGAAGGTAGGTTATTGGAGTAGGATTAGCCAATCAGAAACTGAAAAAGAGAAACGTTTACAAATTCAGAAGTTAGTTGCCTGCAGACAGTATTCGTAACCGGATGCGTGATGCGTCCTGGAGAAATTTTACGCGTATTTTGTGTGAGGCAAAATAGTTTACGAGTTAAAAAGTGCAAGTAATTAATTAAAACATCTCACAACTCTCTCTATATATCAGTGAAGTGTTATTTAAATCATGTCAAGCATTAATAAAAGGAGTGAAGTAAAATTATAATCTTTGTAAGCCTACATTCTTCAGTCGCACCACAACCCTGCCAAGAGAAACATGTCTCTAACAATAATACTGACGCAGCCGAGGCAAACATAAATATATAATATTTAAAGAAACAGTCAAATTACAAAGTTAATATTTTTTTTTAAACTTGGGGCAAAGGCTACCTGAAGGTACATTTGGGGCGAAGGCTACCGGAAACTACCATACGTGCGGTTGCAAACCAACTTCAAGTTATGCTCCCAACAGTTCAAATATAATACAACTCCTTCAACACAAACTACTTCAAATTGACGCCCAAAGCGTGGTGCAAATAACCTAACAAACTATCTCACGTTGTCACTCATGTTCCCAATAAACTTCACACAACTGGCGATGAATATTTTCTGGCCTAACATTTCTCGCATTCAAAAAGCGAATCACTGATCAGACTTCACAGTTCGCGGATCGTTCGATTGTTTTGAATTTTTCGAAGCACTCTAACAACAGGGAAATATAAAATACGATCGCTGCGTGTGTATGAACAGAACATCAATGCTCAAAACCAAATTTCTGGTAAATACCTAACATGGTATTTTTGTTCAGTATCTTTGAAAGATGCAACACGATCCCCCCCCCCCAAACTATCCTCACATTAACATTTTTTCATTACTTTTTACTTTTACTACGTAGAGTAAGTAGGGGAAGTATTGCATTCCACCCCAAAATTCGAAATATAGATTTCACCGGAAATACATGTTTTGAGGGCCTCTGAATCCAAAGAAGGCATTTTTACTTTCTCTACCACGTATAGTAAATAGGGGAAGTATTGTATTCCATCCAAAAATTCGATACCGAGATTTCGCCGGAAATATATGTTTTGAGACCCCCTTAATCCCAAAAAAGCATTTTTGGAAACATGTCCGTGTGTCTGTCTGTGTGTCTGTGAACAGCATAACTCAGAAACGAATAATCGGATAAACACTAAACTTGGTATTTAGGTTCAGCATCTTCCAGAGATGCGACACGGAGGTTTTCAAGAAAATCCCCCCACCCCAGACTACCCTTTACATGGAACATTTTTCGAAAATTTTAATTTTCTCAAGTATTCTTCATTGTGAACGACTTTTGCATGACTGGTAAACCATAAGAGATAGACAAAAATTTACTACAGAAAAAATGTAGATCGCGTTAAAATACACAATCTATGTCATGTAAATTTTTTTGTTGAGAATCATTTTCGAGATATTGCTCGTTATTCCCTTAAATTTTCCAATACTTATATTTTTGCTCAAATGGGAATTCGTTATTAATTTTTTATGTCCTGGACATGCAAAGAGAATGGAATACTCCACATAGCAACCAGCTCTTAAAAGATTTGATTATCGCTTAAATACTACCATATTCTCCTTGCACTATAAGAAAATTAGCAATAAGAGTTTCTGCAAATGTTTATCTCGATTAACATGAAGTAATGGAGAATAACCATTTTATAAAAGTAAGTGTGTACAAGAGTGGAGAAAGTCATGTGAGTGTAACACATCAGATTTTTTTATTTTATCTTAAACTCGTTTACACACATTTTCGGTGCCATCTAATGCTTAATGATTGTTTGAAATCCGAATTCGTATATTTTGAGAATTTACATAGCCGGGCAAGTGAAGCCACGCTTCATCTGCAAGGGAAATTTGGTTTAAAACTTCAAGTCAATGTTGATTTATGAATCTCGGAACCATTTATAATATGCAATCTCTTCTCGTCGTGATCATTTTGTTAATTCATGAACCACGGCAATTTACGAGTGTAAAACTGACGTTCTTCTACAGCTTTATGTGCTGCCCACTTAGAGACGGCGATCTCTTGAGTTAATTTGCTTGCTGATTTTTTAGGGCTACACAGCATTACATCCGAGATTTCATCAAGTTTTTCTTCTTTAACTGAATACAGCCCTCTTTGTATGAATGAATCAGTGTATTTACATAATGTATACATACATGCTTCTTATCAATCGCATGGATCTTCAGGCCGTACGTGCTACTAAAATACACAGAATAATAAGCAAGACTAACAGTAATGGTAGGAAACGAGAAGAAAAAATCTGATGTGTTACACTCACATGACTTTCTCTACTCTTGTACAAACTATTTTTACAAACGCTTATTCTCCATATGCTTCATGTTAATCGAGATATCGAGATGTTAATCTTATTGCTAATTTTCTTGTAGATGCAAGGGGAATATGGTAGCTTTTAAGCGATAGTCAAATATTTTAACGCTGGTTGCTATGTGGCGCATTCCATTCTCTTTGCATGTCCAGGACATAAAAAAAATGAATAACGAATTTGAGAAAAAGTATAAGTATTGGAAAATTTAAGGAAATAACAAGCAATATCTCGAAAACGGTTCACTCAACAAAAGAAATGTATATGACATAAGTTGTGTATTTTAACGCGATCTACATTTTTTGTGTAGTAAACTTTTGTCTATCTCTTATGGTTTACCAGTTATGCAAAAGTCGTTCACAATGAACAATACTTTTGGAGACATTCCCAGAAAATTCGAGATATACATTTCATTTCTCATGACATTATCTTAAACATATGATATTTTCATCAAAATCGTTAGAGCCATTTTTGAGAAAATTAAAATTTTCAAAAAATGTTCCATGTAAAGGGTAGTCTGGGGTGGGGGGATTTTCTTGAAAACCTTCGTGTCGCATCCTTGGAAGATACTGAACCTAAATACCAAGTTTGGTGTTTATCCGACTGTTCGTTTTTGAGTTATGCTGTTCACAGACACAGACACACACACACACACACACACACACACAGACACACACACGGACAAGTTTCCAGAAATGCTTTTTTTGGATTCAGGAGGTCTCAAAATATGTATTTCCGGTGAAATCTCGGTATCGAATTTTTGGGTGGAATACAATACTTCCCCTATTTACTATACGTAGTAGAGAAAGTAAAAATTACCACTACATGAAAACACCATTACACGCAAAAAAGTAAAACGTATTCTCTGCATTTATTGTTTGTTCAAAAAATACAGGTCCTATTAATCTGTATTTATTAACTATACATCAATTTTCACATAATGCAAAGGAATCTCGTGTGTAAAATCGCGTTTCTCTGTACTGCAATGTCTTATTTTGCGATGAAACACAACGATATAAATCGAACCATGCTTCGTCAGTGAGTACTCTTAATATTTCGCAAAATCCAATCACAGAAATTTCCCCCACTCTGATGATACGTGAAAAATAATATCCCCATACACTGAAATAGCAAAAGAGAGCAGGCGGAAAATTCACTCAATTTGGGAAGTTAAACTCTCCGATGTGAATGAAAACTTCCTGAAAAGATGACAGAAATATTGTGGCGTGTTAGGTAATTAGTAGTTATTGTCATGCCAGACACATTATTGCGTCGTATTAGCGACAGCATTGTTGCGGTAATTCTTTCGGCTTTGGGTTTTGAAGTTCGTTTTGGCATGAAGTTCTCCAGTCCGAGCTTAGAGGGTCTAGCGAGGGTTGGAGAGGGGGAATAGGTTAGCGTCACTTTGGTTTCAGAGTCGAGTGAGTGTGGTTGTATGTGATGAGTGTGCATGTAGCCTCGTGTGTGTAGCATCACCCCTCATGTATTTCTTTATTCTCTTTTGTGTGCGATGTAGAGGCATCGTGTTTATACTGAATAAACCACAGTTAATGTGATTAATGTGAATTCTGTGTATTTTGTTATAAATATCCCACGCCTACACTGGAATGTGATATTCAATGTTCTGGTCCTCTCGCTGTATCTGCAGCTACGTCTCCCAATGTGCATGCTGGGGCAATTAAAACTTAATATTTTAGCTGGATACATTTTGGCCCTCCCCCCAGTATGAATATGGAGATAGAGAAGGTAACATTCCCAATATCTCTTATAATAAGGTATGTGCTCAACATAATTTTAATTGTAACTATGAGAACGTGGGGGTTGCTTAATACTGTAACTGTTTCGGCGGGAATCCGAGCTGCTGCGGCTGGTGCGCAAGCAGCCATGTGTTGGCCACAGTGTGAAGGAAAAGCACTGTATTTATGTTTACCTGTTGATTAACAGGTACAATGTGGTATACTTTGTTCAGAATCTTTTGAGACAGTATATAAGGGAAGGTAGAAAACCAGTTGCTCGTGCCCAGGTCGGCTACGTGTAGCGGTTCTTTGTGATAGCTGCCACACCGGCCTCGCGATGTCCTTTATCTCCCCTTTCCATGTCTAAAAAGACTCTAACAAAGTATACATTAAACCTCTAAGTATAAATGAGTAACGGAAAACAATATTGAACACTGCAGTGCTTCGATATAACGATTTAAGGTAACTGGGGCAAGTCCTTGAGCCCCCTCTTCCGCGTGCATCCCTGCTCTAAATTAATCTGTGTGGTTTTTATAATTTTGAGGAAATATTCAAAGTAATGATAGTATGAAGGTTTATGTCTTGATGAGAAAAAAAAGAATATTAGACCTGAGTTATCGTTTATGGCTACAAAAATTCCTAATATTTTCAACAATGGTTAATCCAGTGAAAGGCTTATCTGAGTGCAGAAAGACAATTCAAACAGCGTTGATGAGTACAGCTAAGTGCATTTACGCATGGCAGAACGCTGGGTATTCCTTCTCTCCTGCACCAATAAATTAATCTAGGACCTCCGCGGTAGTTTCACACTATCAGTTGCATCATAAAATAAACCTTGTGTGCTCCCCATAGTAAATTTATTCCATAGCGTATTTGGATATACTTCAACGAGTTTGCGACGTAAATTCACATCTAATATTGTCCCAGATGCTGCCTGATGAGATATAGGAGCGCCGCGCCACGGGGAGTCGTGAAATGAAGTTCCAATACGGACCTCCGACAGTGCTGCTTCAGCCCAGTCTTTGAATGCAGAGTACCAAACATTTTAGTTGGAATGTTGTAATAAATGTGCGAGTAATACCATAAATAATTTAGTTCACTGTGTTTTGGTTTCCGCGTTCTCAATTACACGGCGGTCTATACAACAGGAAATATAAGGCCATGGACTTTATCGCAAGAAATCTGATCTGTTACATTCTCATGACTTTCCCTACCTTCTGTCGCTTATTAATGTGTATACAAATTATTCTTACTAAAGTTCATTTTTACTTTCTCTACTACGTATAGTAAGTAGGGGAAGTATTGTATTCCACCCAAAAATTCGATACCGAGATTTCACCGGAAATACATGTTTTGAGAACCCCTGAATCCAAAAAAATTATTTTGGGAAACATGTCCGTGTGTGTGTCTGTGAACAGCATAACCCAGAAAAGACCAGTCGGATAAACACCAAACTTGGTATTTAGGTTCAGCATCTTCCAGAAATGCGACACGAAGGTTTTCAAGAAAATCCCCCCACCCCAGATTACCCTTTACATGGAACATTTTTCGAACATTTTAATTTTCTCAAAAATGGCTCTAACGATTTTGATTAAAATATCATATGTTTAAGATATTTTCATAACAAATAAAATATATATCTTGAATTTTCTGAGAATGTCTCCAAAAGTGTTCTTCATTGTGAACGATGTTTGCATAACTGGTAAACCATAAGAGATAGACAACATTTTACTACACAAAAATGTAGATCGCGTTAAAATACACAATTTATGTCATATACTTTATTTGTTGAGTGAACCATTTTCGAGATATTGCTTGTTATTCCCTTAAATTTTTCTCAAATGGAAATTCGTTATTCATTTTTTTTTTGGTCCTGGTAATGCAAAGAGAATGGAATACTCCACATAGCCACCAGCTCTTAAAATATTTGGCTATCGCTTAAAACCTACCAATTCGCCTTGCATCTACAAGAACATTAGCAATAAGATTAACATCTCGATAAACATGAAGCATATGGAGAATAAGCGTTTCTAAAAATGGCTTGTACAAGAATAGAGAAAGTCATGAGAGTGTAACACATCAGATTTTTCTGTTTACTTCATTGTAATCGAGATAAAACTTTTCGGAAATAGCTGCATTACACGTATCGTTATAAACACAAAGGGAATAGCGATATTCAAATGTTTAAAAACTCGACGCTATACGCTGGCATCAGAAGTCCATGTTCTTTCCATTATATTGCGAGAAACAAATGAAACTCGACAGGCCTTTAAATGAATAGGACTATAAAGATTTCCTTCCAAATGAGAACCACAGGAGGCTACAGGCCACAGAGAGGCGCGGAAGTCCCACATTTCCAAGTTCGCAGACCCGTCCCAATGCTGGAGCCGTCGAGAGAGGGCGATGAACGATCCATCAATCCAGCAGCCCTCTGTGTCCACGGGGAGTACTCTCTGCATTGAACCTGAATACGCACCATCTGTTGCCACCGCCATACACCACGAAACCTAGAAGCACACCTGAAATATGAGAAGGAAACGGAATGAAAGGGAAACGATGGAAAGGAAATCGTGGTAAAGAAGAAACCACCCCAGCATTCGCCTGTCGGTCCCGGTGAAACCATGAAAAAACCCTTGTGTCAGAGTGGTCGGTCGCCAGGGATCGAAACCGGGAACACCCGAATGCGTCACCGTGGCGCGCTACCTCGCTCGGTTCATTTGGAAGGTTTCTCTTTTTACTTTCTCTACTACGTATAGTAAGTAGGGGAAGTATTGTATTCCATCCAAAAATTCGATACCGAGATTTCACCGGAAATATATGTTTTGAGACCCCCTGAATCCAAAAACAGCATTTTTGGAAACACGTCCGTGTCTGTATGTGTGTCTGTGATCAGCATAACTCAGAAACGAACAGTCGGATAAACACCAAACTTGGTATTTAGGTTCAGTATCTTCCAGAGATGCGACACGAAGGTTTTTAAGAAAATCCCCCCACCCCAGATTACCGTTTACATGGAACATTTTTCGAAAATTTTAATTTTCTCAAAAATGGCTCTAACGATTATGCAGAGGATATGGAACCATTCTGATTAAAGTAAAATGCACCGCCCCAGTCTGGAATCGAACCCAGGACCTCTTGTTTAAGAAGCCACAACGCTGACCATTCAACCACAGAGGAAGGATTTTTTTTTATAATTTAGTATAACTGATAAACGTTAAGAGATAGACAAAAATGCACTACACAAAAAATAGAAGATCTCTTTAAAACACAAAATTTATTTCAAATTATTTTCTGTAGCATCAGCCATTTCCGAGATATCCGCTATTATAGGTTTAAATGTTTCAAAACTTTGTTAGTTTAAGTGTGTCGCTATTCAGTTGTTTTTTGCGATTTCATCGAGAGAGAATGGAACTTCTAAGCAGGCATATAGCGTCTTGCTTAATCACGTGGCCATCTATTCGGTTTCCTGCACCCCCTTGTACCTATAATGAATGTGCAATGAAACTCTTTCTGCGTAGGTTTATCTCGATTAATATACAAAAGTTGAAAACAAAGCTTTCTTAAAAACATAGTTTGTAGAAACTATATAAAAATAAATTGTAGTGCGTAGAGAAAGTAATCTAAGTGTGTATACTGTCGTGAATAAAATACAGTCCATAATGGAACGGACCGTTTATGTTAGTATTGACAAAATCTAACACCCACCATCTACCAGCGTGACGTCTGTTTTAGAGCGTACTTCTAGCCACTGGATTCGCAGGGTACTTTACCTCCCCAAAGTATAGCCGAACCGCTGAAGGGTAACATTACAACTTAAACCTTATATTTTCATGCTACACTGCGTTTTCTTATTGCCAGTTTTCTTATTGCAGTTTGGTAGCGGCAACAACTTAACCTTCTTCTCCATGTCGCTGATGAAAGCTCTCATATATGTAAAATAAATGTTGTAGCTGTCGTTCGGTTTAACATCACATGAAAATAATTCTTCACCTCTTCCTCTAGTAGCCGAATTATGTTGTAATTGTTTTAACCTTTCCTTGTGTACCAATTGTAACATAACCGAACAACCTCCCCTCAATTTCACATAGTTTATAAGCATCGCAACTTAGAAAAAAAAACTTGAGAGGGGTAATCATCTGGTCATGTACTGCCCTTCTCTAACTGCCTTGGGCGGGCATGCCCAACGACTAAATACACAAGAGCATTGCAACCAAACGGCCACGCAAGGACCAAGGTGCAGTGGGCGTGAAAACAAATGTTTGCACATAACTAGCGATAGAATTCCACATACATGCGGTATTATCATGGGATATCTTCCAAACGTTAATCCACACCTTTTAAGGTATTTCATAGCCTTCACTCCTCTATCTATCTCTTCAAGGAAAAAAGTTCCTCGCCGATTGATTTTCATAATACAAATTATTTCAATTGAAGTTTTACAAAGAAAACTAGCGTCTTTAATTTTTTTACAGGGACCCCAATCACACATCATTTTGGAACTGTGCTCTTTAGCATATTTCTTACAGAACTGGAATAAGGATTTTAGTTTTGAGTTATCACGATATAAACAGGATCCTATTAAATTTTTCTATGTGATGTGACACTTGTTTCCCGCGTGTCAGCCCACTTCCTCTTTAAGACACCTCACTGGATAACTCAGTAGCTAAAGGTAAAGGACAAGTAAAGTGGGAGCGATTTATCTCTCCTGAATACTCGCGCAGACCGAGGAATTTTACTAAGTTGTTATACTATAGTTTTTATGTCCCTGACTTGATTTGACTATCGTAGTGATGGAGTCGAGTAGTAGTTGCCCTTAACACTGAAACCTAAAGGTTTGTTGCATTATTTCCTCTCACTACTGTTTCTGTTAAATAGTCCCCTTTAATTAGGGGCAGTAGTTTTAAATTTTCTTTAGGAAAATCATCATTTGGGTTTAGCAGACTCAAAAGTTCATATCTTTTTCTACCCAGTACTTTAATTTGAAGATTACATATAGGTAGTTTCAGCCTCTTTGTTACATAGCTGCATACTGGCTCCTAAGAATACCCATTGTATGTAGGTGTTTCTGTAGTCTACAATGTCCCGTCAATAGACCGGTTATAAGGTTTATTTCAGATCTATTGAGTTTAAGTGCAAATTTAGTGAGTGAGGAAGATATAGTGCTCATTATTGTCTTACTGTGCTTGCATTGCTCTCTGTGAACCCATCACAATTGGTGGTTATAATAAATCCACTCAGCAATGGTTCTTCAAACAGAGTTTAAGGTTATGTTAAAACCTTATACAGGTCAAGTAAGCGAAATTCTTTCATAGAGGTGGTATCTGAACCATTCCTTCATTTCAAATAGATTATAAACATCGTTCATTGTTTAGTTTGTATGTCCCTGTATTATTTTTCAGGCCAGTCACATAAAGAACTGATATCGGCTGGGTGGAGTCAAAAGTTAGGTTACCTGAAGGTAGAACCTTACAGAGGGAAAACCATTGGGTGGTATTAATAAAAGCAACGACTCAAGCTTAGCGTGACCGACTTATCAACGACTCATCCCCTCCTTCTAGCGAGTCGCGGCTTTAGCCGTGGTATTAATAAAACGGAACTGTGGCTTCACTTTAAGAGCCATGGCTTACGATTTCTTAAGCCACCTCAGCAGCTGTCTCAAACTTGAAGGCGATGGCTCAGTTGCAAGTGAACGTCAACCTGAGAAAGGAAAGATACTATAAAATGCGCCGGGATTCTGAAGACTACAATTATAAACAACTTTATAGGTTTGAGAAAGAAAACGTGAGGTGGCTCGCTCGGCATTTCCTTCCGGAAACTGTGGAGACAAGAGGAAAGGCCCTTATGTACTAGAGATGAAAAAATGAGAATATTTCTACGCTGCATTGGGGACCTCGGATTCCGGAGGACTTGGGCGTTTCACAAGGTACAGTTTAAATATATTTTGTGAAGTTTCTTCTGACATTAAACAAAAATCGAGAAACTTTATCACATTTCCAGCAACCACTGCAGCACTACAAGCTGCTAATTTTGAATGGCAGCGTTATTTTACGTTATTGCAACCTCTCAAAAACAGCAAACAGTTTTGTATTCTTGAATTATTTCATAAAACAGAGCTTTACTAGTATCAATACAGTGGAGAATAATCGAAAGTCGCCCTTACTATTCTTACCTCTTAACGAAACTACGAGGGGCACTATTTATATTTTGAGCCTAATAATTAAAACAAAGTAATTTATGATTGAAAACTTCTTTATTGTTTTTCAAAATATTATCCTTTATGATCAATACACTTTTGCATCCGTCTGAACCATTTGTCAAAGCATTTATTCCAGTCTTCTTGAGACACCTCCAAAGCATAGTTTTTGAAGGCATCAACGGCTTCCTCTGCCTACGAAAATCGTTGTCCACGCAATTTATTCTTGATGTTCTGGAACAAAAAGAAGTCATTATGTGCCAAATCAGGACTGTATGGCGGATGACCCATCAATTCGATTTTTGAGCCTTCAAATACTCTGTTGTTAGCCGCGATGTGTGTGCGCTCGCACTGTCTTGATGAAGAACGATCCTACGGTTCTTGTTGGTTTTGCTTACTTCACCGAAGGCTTCCGGCAGACAAATGGTTGTGTACCATTCGGCTTTGACCGTTCCTCTAAAGACACTGTTGCCACATGGCCAGTTTTGCTGAAAAAGCAGGTGACCATTTACTTCGAAGTGCTTCGAGTGCGAACAACTTTTGTTGGATTTGCTTCATCTTTAAACACCCATACAGCCGACTGCTGTTTACGTTCCGGCTCATACGCATAGATCCATAATTCGTCACCTGTTATAATCTTATATACGTCTTTTGAGACACTGCTATTGTATTTCTTGAGAATTTTTGTACACCAATCGACACGAGGATCTTTTTGAGATTGTGTCAAATTATGTGGGCTCCAACGAGAGCAAACCTTTTTCACGGCTAAATAATCATGCAATATTTTATATATGCTGGGTTGGCTCAATCTCACAATATGTCGCATGACGATCTTTCATTATTAGTTTTTCTCAGCATCAATGTTTTCTGGCACAACAACTGATTTTGGACGACCTTCACGAACTTCATCATTGAGTGAACGGCGGCCACGATTAAATTCGTTATACCAGCGTTTCACAGTGGCAAAGGATGGAGCTTCGTTCGCCAAATGTGAAAGTTAGTTGATCGATGCACTCTTGTCTTGATAATCCACGTCGAAAGTCGTAATAAATCACGAGTTAATTCCATGTTTTTGTTGACACCAATTTTCAAGTTAGTGTAAACAAAACAAATGACGCTCTATTGACAAAATGTTTGAAGTAGATTATGGTCAAAAACGTCAAACTTTCCATTGGAAGCGTCAGATGGTACCTACAACATTCAGGGTTGCCAAGGCTCAAAATATAAGTAGTGACCCTCGTATAGATGGATTTGATTCTCCTTGAATAAGGTCTAAAAACTTGCTTTCCCAGTTTTTCAGGGCTATGGGCTTGTTGCCTGTCCGTCGCAGACCAGCCTTCAGTTTGCGGCAGTCACCTCCTCCTGTCCGTTGCTCGCGGCTTACCTTGATGCATCTTCCATGTTGGTTCCAGAAGTTCGCAGTGTGCTGGTTCTCTGCATTTTTATCCTCGGCTAGCTGCAGTAATTTTCTTTAAACTATATGGGAGCATGGACTTATCCTTGGTAAAGGAAGCGTCGATCTCGGGTGGTGATATAAGAAGACATAGACGTGCTTTGGTTATGAAAAGATGACACTGCCGTTTCCTTTTTATTTAACTAACCCACGTAGTACACAACACTGATATTGCCGCCGTTAAAATACTGTCCGCCGCTGTTGAAACACGGCGCGGATAGGACGCGAAGTTTAGATATGCTCCTTATCTCTTCACTAGTAGCGATTCTAATGTCTGTTTCGAAAACTGTCTCTATTCCCTTTTGGCGCGATATCTCTTAAACATTCTGCAGCATCTCTCCCTGCCCACACATGACAAAATGCCCCCAATTTCTTTCTAGCTGACCCATTTATAGTCGCAGGCTTCTGGGGCTGCTTCCTTTCCTATTGGTCCATTTTTTAGCGCCACTCGACGCGTCTCACGATTTCGTATAAACTTACAGGGATCCCATTGGTCCAAGTTTAACATAAATCGCGGCTTTTCCTAAATTTACCGTTAAGCTAGCTGTCTCTCTCACTTGGTCACGGCGAATTATCGAATAATAGGACAAAAACTTTACACCCTCGCTGTATGAACAATGGCCCTACGACCAGAGAGACGTCATAAAACTAGATTTTCTGCCTTCGAAGACACTATTCCTGTAGCTAAAACATTTCGTCGTGGACAGTATTTTAACATTGCGCTTAAATTATTTACATTAAACCATTTATAACTCTTCTAATATAGTAACCTAGATACATACATAACGTTAAATCACCCTTCTTAAACTATACAAGCAGTATAAGAAAAATATATGTACATAGTATGATTTAACATCAATAATAAGATAATTAATAAATTATCTATAATTACAGTTCTCGAGCTCGGCCTAGAGTTGCCGTTTCAACTTTTAGGCGACTTTTCACATTTCTTATTTTCTTCGCTGTCTCCTCTTCTGTTAGGCGAAGATTCAGATTCTCTTTTACTTTTCGCTGCACTTCGGTCATAGCAGAAATCTTTTCCGCTTGTCCGCAGGCAGCTGAGATAAGTTCGCAAAATAAGATGCAAACTGATTGCTTTCTTCAGTCATTTCTGATGGATATACTGTCACAGAAATACCTAAACCGTATCGAATGTTTACTGTCGCTCGACAATAATGCATTTACAATCAGGACGAGGGGAAACACGAGTCAGAGACTCGCAATCATAGAGCCAAGGCTCAGCACGGAGGGGAACTTTTTATTAATACCAAATCTTTGACTCCCGACTCGCTGCTACCGACGACTCGGTTTTGCTACAAGCCATGGATCATGAGTCACGGCTCGCTTTTATTATTGTGTCGATCTAGGGGAATGAGCCACTTTTTATGCACGGCAGAGTGTACAGAAGTTGCCAGCGCTACCCAACACCAAAGTCACGTATAGAATATGAATCCTGCGCTTACTTAACAGCGTTATGCGATGTATTTTAGAATGACCCTAGGGAGCGTTTAGCACTGTGAATCTGGATGTACGTCTATGCAAATAAAAGTAAAAGCCACTTCACTTCGTGTCATATGCCTGTAGCGTAAAATATGCAGTAGTTCTATTTGTTGCCCCTGCTTTTATTTAGCCTGTGGAACTAACATTCTGTTTAACGAGTTTAACTTTTGCAGCAACGTCACCTTCCAGCCTAGCTTTTGAAAATAGAAACACTTATTTATGCTTGGATATAAACGAAATCCCCGAGTGAGTTTCATTTACTCCTATTATCTCTTGTTTTATTGAGGCAGTATTTTTAACACTTAAATGATTTCAGTCTAATTAAAGCAATATGTGTGTGTAACAATATATAAAAAGTGTATATTACAGTCATTGTAAATGATTATATTATTGTATACATGTTCAATAATGTTATGTGAATGTATTACGTAATTTAATAATGTAGGAGCTGTGAGAATAATAAGCTAAAAGTTCTAACAATAAGGTAACAATGAGGTAACCTTGAGGCAATAATGAATTTGAAAAGTTTAAATGCTACTAGTGATTATTGGAGCAACAATATTTTGAGACAGTTTAAAAATAGCCAATCAACAACCAGAAAAAGCTTTATTTAAATGATGCTATTCTATTGGACTAGGATTAGCCAATCAGAGACTTGAAATACAGAAATTTACAAATTTAGGCGCTAGAAATCAATTCAGTTGCTTGTAGACAGTGTTTCTAACCGGACGCGAGATGTGTCCTCGAGAAGTTTAATATGCATTTTGTGTGAGACGAAAATAGTTTAGTGTTAAAAAGTGCAAGTAACTAATAAAATAATCTCACAGCTCTCTCTATATCAGTGAAGTGTTATTTAAATCGTATCAAGTATTAATAAAAGGAGTGAAGTAAAATTATAATCTGTGTAAGTCTATATTCTTCAGTCGCACCACAACCCTGCAAAGAGAAACATGTCTCTAACAATAATACTGACGCAGCCGAGGCAAACATAAATATATAATATTTAAAGAAACAGTCATATTACAAAGTTAATATTTTTAAACATTTTGGGGGGCAAAGGTCACCGGAAAGTACATTTGGGGCGAAGGCTACCGGAAAGCGGGTACTACAGTGTGGTTGCAACGAATTTCAAGTTCGGCTACCCAACAGTTGAAATATAATGCAACTCCTTCAATACAATCTACTTCAAACTGACGCCCAAAGCGTGGTGCAAATAACGTAAAGATAATATCTACTTCATTATAGACAATTATTGCACTGTATCCAAGTATTCGATGTCGAAATTTCACCAAAAATATATCTTTTTAATCTAATCATTTATAAAAATAGTGAGAGAACGAGAAAATCATGACTCAACACCGAAACGTTTCACATATGTCGAACAGTTTTTAAAAGGTATGCACCACCGAAATTTCCTCAAAATTCTGTAAAACGAATTTTATAATTACGCGTCCAAAAATATTCGGAAACTATAACTTCAAAATTCATTTTCATCTTTGATATTGTGCTGTTTACTCTTATATGCAACAAAGTAAAAAAAATCGAATTATAATTCTCTATACTTTATGACTTTTTGGGGTTTTTCTCAGAGGTTTTCTTCGTTAAAATACAGAGAGTAAGCTCAGCATAAAAGAAAACCACTTTTTAAGGATTTGACTATTGCTGCAGTCTCCTTGTATCTCCTTGTGCATTTACCTCGATTAAAATAAACTGGATGAAAAGAACGCAACTTTGAACGATAGAGGATAAAGAAAGTCATGTGAATGTAACACCAGGTTTTTAATATAAGCAACCACGAATACTTCAAAGACAGAGATGGGGTAGTTTATTTATTTTCCTTGTAGTTGTGAGCATATAACAACATTTTATGAAGCGTGGTGTAGTCAAGTTTCCCCACTCGGCTCATGGCTGTTTCGCACCTGAGTAAATGAAATTTTTCCCTTTACGACTCCTGCAATTACATGAATGTGTGCTATAGATTAGGCACGCTTCGCCAAGCCAGCGACACCAACGCAAGGAAAAGAATTTTCAGGCACGTTGAATATTTATCATCAGTGTTCGTTCCTTTAAACTGGTACATTTCTGCTGCAGGAGAATAAACTATAAGGCTCTACAGTGGAGACTACCAATTCTTTTGTAATGACTGACATAAATAAATCTGTAAGGTTAGAGTAAAACTCAGCGTAAAAAATTAGTCATACGTACTCAAAGCCACTGTTACCGCTAAGCTCTGCAGAACAAAACTTCAGTTCCTTTTAAAAAAAAATCGTATGTATTACATTCACATCTTTCTCTACCCTCTATAGCTTACTAGTGGATACACAAATTATTCTTATGCAAATTTGTTTCCTATCTACTTCATTTTAATCCAAATAAACCTTTGTAGTGATCAAAAGTATCCAGATACCTGGCTGAAAATGACGTACAAGTTAGTGGTACCCTCCATTGGTAATGATGGAAGTCAATATGGTGTTGGCCCACCCTTAGCCTTGATGACAGCGCTCACTCTCGCAGGCATACTTTCAATCAGGTGCTGGAATGTTTCTTGGGGAATGGCAGCCCATTCTTCACGGAGTGCGGAACTGAGGAGAAGTATCGATGTAGGTCGGCGAGGCCTGGCACGAAGTCGGCGTTCCAAAACATCCCAAAGATGTTCTATAGGATTCAAGTTAGGACTCTGTGCAGGCCAGTCCATTACGGGATGTTATTGTCATGTAACCACTCCGCCACAGCCCGTGCAGTATGAACAGGATCTCGATCGTGTTGAAAGATGCAATCGCCATCCCCGAATTGCTCTTCTACAGTGGGAAGCAAGAAGGTGCTTAAAATATCAATGTAGGTCTGCGCTGCGATCGTGTCACGCTAAACAACAAGGGGTGCAAACCCCCTCCAGGAAAAACACGACCACAGTATAACACCACCTCCTCCGAATTTCACTGTTAGCACTACACACGCTGGCAGATGATGTTCACCGGGCATTCGCCATACCCACACCCTGCCATCGGATCGCCAAATTGTGATTCGTCACTCCAGACAACGTTTTGCAACTGTTCAATTGTGTAATGTTGACGCTCCTTACACCAAGCGAGACGTCGTTTGGCATTTTCCTGCATGATGTGTGGCTTATGAGCAGCCGCTCGACCATAGAATCCAAAGTTTCTCACCTCACGCCTAACTGTCATAGTACTTGGAGTGGATCCTGATGCACTTTGGAATTCCTTTATGATGTTCTGGATAGATGTCTGCCTATTACTCTTTACGACCCTCTCCAAATGTCGGCGGTCTCTGTCAGTCAGCACAGTCACAGAAAGGCGCGGATGAAACCATACAACATTTTTAAAACTACTTTTAAAGGCTTTGCTTAACAACTTTACGAAAGGAGATGCTGAAACTGGCCACCGTCGTTGTCCATACATTTTTGGCACCTCTTTAGGAAACTATCCATCACTCGCCGTAGTTCACGCTGAGAAATTTCCTGGCAGACATTTTGTTTTAATTCTTCCAGGGTGTGTGCGTTTGTCTTATACAATTTATGTTTTAAGTTGCTCCAGAGGAATATTTTATGAACGATATTACCGACTGCGCGGTGTTTTTCCACTGGGCGTGTGGAAATATGATAAAAACATGATAACGCACTGCTGCTATAAACAAATTCACGCTGTTGTGGTTTTGTGTTCAGTGTAAAGTGCAGTTTTGAGTTGACGGTGATGTGATGTAGTTCAGTTATTACGAGTTATTTATTATTTTGTCCTGTATTTAGTCACAGAGTATATTATGGCTCAGTATATGTATTCTACTGCACAGCCTGTATTTATTTATGATTCGTATGTGTTAACTCGTGAGCTCGCCAAGTGAAAGTACGATTTGCAGAAAGATTTCCAGGTGTAAAAGTTCCAGGCCGTACAACAATCCATGAACTTTACAGTAAATTTCAGGCCACAGGAAGCGTGAAGGCTAAGAAACCTAAGACGGCGTTCGATTCTTACCAAGAAACATTAGACGACATCGGTAATCGTTTGGAAAATTACCCCCAAAAATTCCATGATGGATAGTTTCCTAAAGAGATGCCAAAAATCTATGGACAATGGCGGTGGCCAGTTTCAACATTTCCTTTCATAAAGTTGGTAAAGAAAGCCTTTAAAAGTGGTTTTAAATATGTTGTATCCGCGCCTTTCTATGATAGCAGCAGACGGCAACGAGCGCCGAGGAAGCGGACAGGAAAAACACCGCGCAGGCGGTTCGGAGTCTTTTGGCTCACCCTGCATTTCCAGTGAAATCTCTGTATCGGTTTTTTGAGTGGAATGCAAGCCCTACCCTACTTACTATACATAGTAGAGAAAGTAAAAATCTGCCAATGAATTTTCTAAAACGGAAGGAATAAGATATCTTGATTAGCAAATAATTATTTCGGATGCAACAAGAAAAATAATACTTTCTGATAGGAATGAAATGCTTGTAACGGATCGAAAATAAGAGTTCGGTGATTATTATACCTATAGCCACTATAATTTATTATCATATTTACTCTATAAACTATTTAGAAACTCTCACGGTATATTCTCAAGACTTCCTAGCTATTAAATCTCTCTTCCCCCCTCTCCCCCCCCTCTCTCTCTCTCTCTCTCTCTCTCTCGTGGCCAGAGAGGAGCATGGACACGCTTGTGAATATCTCATTGTAGCTTTACCTACTGTAAATGTTAACTGAATGTTTATCTGGACTACTAACAAATATATAGAATAATAAGACTTGTTTGTAGAGGAATGAGTTGAGAAAGTTATGTAAATGCAACACATCAGATTTTTAATTATGATGTTCACGGACAAACACAAAGAAACACACACAAAGCACACACACACCAACTGTTTTCTAATTTGTTTTTATTCAGGAAGTCTCAAAACGTGTATTACCCGTGAAAACTCGTTATCGAATTTTGGGTGGAATGCAATGTTTCCTTTAATTACTATAGATAAGTAGTAGATAAAGTACAATGAACAGCAAACGTTCTCAGACGAGCCACTTGAGAAGATGTAAACGTACATGAAATATTTCGAAAACATTTAACGTTATGAAACTAGTACTGGTAAGGACACCAGATGGTGGCCGACAGGCATGTGGCTCCATTTGCATTTTGTTGGGCATGATAAGCACAACTTGGACAATCACATACTCTTGTGGTTTCCGCGTCTTCTGCTAACTTCCTCTTGTAAAAGGGAAACACAGTGAACAGCTGTCTCCGCGAAAAGAGAGGGACTTAAATGTCACAAGAGAAACATTTGCCCTATAGATTGATGCAGTGATTTGTATCATAAATTATTTAAATGTAAAGAATGATTATATTATGAATATGCATTTTTGTGTGACATTGATTTGAGATGTTTGTTGATTGTAATTATTGTTGAGAAGTGGGTTTATACTGCCTTACTGAAACTGACAATAATAGCGTGCAATAATGCAGCGAGGGGGTGAGCTGTTTATCATTATTAGAGACGAGGAAGTTACGTAATGTTGGCGCGTTTTTCTGTAGAATTTGCTGGAACATTTTCCCTAGAGCATATGTATTCATAATTTTCATTGGATATAAAAATAGACGCTAATGTTGGCGCGTTTTATTAGCCAATAGCAACTCAGTTATAATCTTTAGGCATATCGGGGTGTAGGAGTATAAAAAGGGCTAGGTTAGAGATAGACCCCGTCAGTTCGTCGAAAATATTTGTATGCTACAAGTCGCCTTCAGTCCTTCAGTTCACCGAAAATATTTGTAAAGTACACGTCGGCTATCGATTCACAAGTTACGCGTAGCAGAGTTAGGAAAATTCTCAAGTGTTGTAAAGTTAATTATACAAAAGGTTGAAGTACGTGAATTAAAAGTGATCAGTAAGAAGTTGTTATAACAGTTTCAGTTTGGCGAGTGTCTAGATCAATGTGTAAATGTGATAGTGAATATGTTCGACAATAAAAGTGTAAAACAAATTCTTTCATCAGTGTTATCTTTGAATAAAAGACTCCTTTCCGTTTACACAACCTGTATAAAGAGATGTGCTCGACCAAAAAGATCATAGCTAGCCGGAGGATAGTGAACCAAAATTAAATAAAATAACAGTCGCATTCTTTCAAACAAACACTAATACTACCGCAAATTGCTAACACCAGATGGAGCTACAAACCTAACAAAGAATCACATCACAAAATGGCTTCACCACGTGAAGTAAACACACATACACAAACATTATAAGTATACCACTCTCAAATTGGCTCCCAAACGTGGGGCTCAACAAATTAAAAATAACATAAGTATACCACTTCAAATTGGCTCCCAAACGTGGGGCATATAAACATGAAGCATCTTCAAACTAACAACAATAATACAACTACAAATTGGCTACCACAACGTGGGGCTCAGCAAATTAAATAATATTACAAGTAAAACCACTATCAAGATACCCATATAATGTATGTGCAAGTTAAGGCTCGATGCAAATTAGCGAGTATGCTCGCCGCAAAACATGGGTGACGGTCGTCGAAAGGCTGAGAGTAAAATCTGTCCAAAACGTTGTCGCAGTCCTCATGGCCCGTGTTATCTTATTTACTGGGCGCCTCTTGTTTTATTATTTTAAATTTGGGTTCATTGTCCTCCGGCTAGCTATTATAACTCAGTCGAGCACGTATCTCTAAGCAGCGCGTGTAAACGGAAAGGAGTTGTTGCTAAAAGATAACACTCCCTGGCTTCAAAGTTTCAACCACTATTAGGTCAATTAATGCCAATCGGTTGGGGAATTTAATGTCGTACCGGCAAGTTGCCATGGTAGCTCAGTGGTTAGAGCAACCGAACACATGGTTACAATCCCGGCTATGGCTTTGAATTTTTCAGTCGTCTGATTCTACCTTTCCAACCCTATCCAACACACGGCCTGTGTGGAAGACTGATTAATTCCATTAACTGACCAAATAGTGGTTGAAGCTATGCAGCGCGGGACTTAAAGTACTTACAGCATTGTAAGTCGCCATTGAGGTATGTCATCTCAATACAATTTGAGATCTCCTTGTGGTTTACCGGAGAAAATACGAGTCAGTTGAAATTAATGTCGTACCGACAAGTACGACATAGTATTAATTAATTTTGAAAATTTAGAAGCTAGTAACTGAGATGTGTCATAATTTAAAATAAAGATAGTTGAAGGTTGTTACACTAGCCACACACATTCCCCAGACAATAATCAGCAAAATCAGTTGAAAACATGCTGACGATGGAAGCAAACCGTCTCCCGAAACGCGTTCAAGTAAGAACATTTTAGTGATGCAGTGTAATCCAACAACGACTACTTAACTCAGACAACAAAAGACACAAGCACATAGGAAATCCACTTATCACCCTTGGACACAACATAAATTTCAAAGGATTTTCAGGAAATACATCACCCTGTCTCCACACAATAACCACAATATACAGAAACTACTATGCAACAGAACAAAAGATCCTATCCCCAACGATAAGTCAGCTGGTATATATCAAATTGTTTGTAATGACTGTAACTGGTACACATAGGAAGAACCAAAAGAAATCTTGAAATAAGACTTAAAGAGCATATGAGATGTATTTACCAAAAGCAGCCAGATAAATCAGCAGTAGCACATCATTTCTGGTCTTCAAACCATGATATCACTCAGAACATAAAACTCTTAAAATCGATCAAAAGCAGCAATGAATTGGACATCTGGGAAGAAATACATATCGTCAAACACAGGAATCACCTAATGAATTTCTAATTGCCGCCACCCAGCAGCCTTTGGAGGTTCATCAGCCCAGCACCAGAGAGCACCACTAGCCACACACATTCCCCAGAGAATAACCGGCAAAATCAGTTGAAAACATGCTGACGATGGGAGCAAACCGTCTCCCGAAACGCGTTCAGGTAAGAGCATTTTAGTGATGTAGTTTAACAACCTTCTACTCTCTTTATTTTAAATTACGACATAGTAATTCAGTGGTTAGAGCTACCGGACGGAGACAGGGATATCCGTGGTTCCAATCCCGGCTATGGCATTGAATTCTTCAGTCGTCTGATTCTACCTTTCCAACCCTGCCCAACACACGACTTGTGTGGAAGAACAATTAATTCCATTGTATTAAAATTATATCTAGTAAATGTGTCCTCTTTGAGAGTAAAAAGTATAAATTACTTCTGTTTTACATTATATTGTCATTAAAAATACTTTTTCATGGAGATATTACTAAAACCAGTGTTTTATTTAGTTTGTATATTTAGACTGGAGACAGAATTCCAATGATGTCTATAACTGCGTTCTCTTTGGGGAGGAAAATTATAATATACGAGGGCTGATCAACAAAGACAGACTGATTTTTTTTCACAAATGTTTATTACTCCAATTCAATGTTTACATGATCTTTTTCAAAGTAGTCCCCTCCTACTTCAATGCACTTTTTATAGCATCTCTGCCAGTCCTTGAACATGTGCTGCAGACCATTCTGTGTCAGGTCCTTGAGAATCGCCTCACTTTTCTTGAGCACCGCTTCACAGCTCTCAAATCGAATACACCTAAGCTTTGCCTTTAGTGATGGGAATAAAAAAAGTCACAGGATGCAAGATCCGGGCTATAAGGTGGATGTGGTACACAGGTAATGTTGAATCGAGCCAGAAACTGCATGACTTGATTTCCGACGTGAGGCCGTAAGTCGCCACCCAGTCCGAGAAAGCTCTGGTCGTTTCTTTGCAATGTGCTTCCTCAGTGTAGCCAATACTGACGTGTAGTATGCTGTTGTAACATTAGTGTGAGGGGGAACTGCATGCTGGTAAATCATTCCATTACAGTCAAAAAATGTGATCACCATCACTTTCCCTGCAGATGGAACAACTTTTGCCTTTTTTGGTGTTGGAGAACCTGGCGATTTCTTGTTTTCCTTCAGGATCATAATGATGCAGCCATGACTCATCACCTTGCTTAACACTGACAAGTCGGCCTTCTTTGAAGTCCTTGAACCACCTAAACACTTGCACGAGGTAGTGCATCTTCACTGTACGTTTGTTTCAGCTTTTCATAAGTTTCGGTGGCTATATGGTTTAAACGAAAACAGAATTTGATTGCGCTGTACTGCTCCTCTCGCGTCACCTCCATTGTCTGGTATGCGAAATGCACGTAGGGTCTACAAAACAGAGCATTACTACCAACCTACCAATACGAGAGTGCTGCCGCCTACCAACATTATACATAAAAACCCGCTGTTTTCAAATATTTATGTTACAGATACGAAACTATCACGGTAGCTACAGGAAAAAATCAGTCAGTCTTTGTTGATCAGCCCTCGTATTTCAGTTTTACATTATATTGTCGTTAAATATATATATATATATATATATATATATATATATATATATATATTTCTGGAGATATTGCGCAAAACATGGTTTTATTTAGTTATATATTATTTTAACATGGTTATTTTAAGTGATAAAGAGTAAAGCCATTGCTCAAAGTTAAATATTCATAAGTGAATAATCTAGAACAGTGCACGTAAAACACAACGCCACTGCATGCGCGAAAAAGTTTACAGATACACGTACCTCCTCTTTGCTATACATGCTCACCTGTGAAAGCCAGTAGAAAGCCTCCCAAAGCTGCGGGGACGGTATATATGGAAGCGAGTGTACAGGGATGAGACCTAGAAGGCTAACGTAGTTAAAGCGACGTAACATAATAAATACAGAAAAAATACATTGATAATAAGGATAATACGAGGGCTGATCAAGAAAGACCGAGACTGATTTTTTCCTGTAGCTTCCGTGATAGTTTCGTATCTGTAACATAAATATTTGAAAAGAGCGGGTTTTTTTGTATAATGTTGGTAGGCGGCAGCACTCTCGTATTGGTAGGTTGGTAGTAATGCTCTATTTTGTAGACCCTACGTGCATTTCGCATACCAGACACTGGAGGTGATGCATTTTTTAAATCGATTATCACCGATGATGAGTCATGGCTGCATAATTATGATCTTGAAGGAAAACAAACCAGCATAGTGTGGAAATCACCAGGTTCTCCAACTCCAAAAAAGGCAATAGTTGTTCCATCTGCAGGGAAAGTGATGATGATCACATTTTTTGACTGTAATGGAATGATTTACCAGCATGCAGTTGCCCCTCACACTACTGTTACAGTAGCATACTACACGTCAGTATTGGCTACACTGAGGAAGCACATTGCAAAGAAATGACCAGAGCTTTCTCGGACTGGGTGGCGACTTCATCATGACAATACACGGCCTCACGTCGCAAATCAAGTCGTGCAGTTTCTGGCTCGATTCAACATTACCTGTGTACCACATCCACCTTATAACCTCGATCTTACACCCTGTGATATTTTTTATTCCCATCACTAAAGGCAAAGCTTAGGGGTATTCGATTTGAGAACTCTGAAGCAGTGCTCAAGAAAAGTGAGGTGATTCTCAAGGACCTGACAAAGAATGGTCTGCAGCACGTGTTCAAGGACTGGCAGAGACGCTATAAAAAGTGCATTGAAGTAGGAGGGGACTACTTTGAAAAAGATCATGTAAACATTGAATTGGAGTAATAAACATCTGTGAAAAAAATCAGGCTCATTCTTTGTTGATCAGCCCTCGTAAAAGTTATACAAGCCAAAATAACTACAGAATCAATTCAACACATAAAATCATTCAAATCACAAACATGTTTAGTATAAAAATTAAATCGCAGACACTAACCTTTCCTGCTCAAAACGTGAATTACAAAATTGTAGGAGTGTTCTTAACCTTTAAATAGACAGAAATATTTTCAATTATGTAATTAAATGGCATATTAGATAAAATACAAAATTCCATCGAGTAGGATGTTCCCATCACACTGGAAGAATTTCGTCTCTATAAATCCCGTTTCGCTGCCTAAGGTATGCAGTTGATCGGGGATCACACTGCAGTAATGACCTGCAGCTTTGGGCCCAATCAGCGATTAATGCCTTAGCTTCTGCACACCAAGGACTCATCGTTTCTAAAATTATGTGTGGTAAATAAAGGGTTTTCTTTTGGTGCAAGGCGGACTTCTTTAAAATCTACTAAATACGCTCTTCTGGACTATAAATTAAAAAGTTAATATATTAACCAGATATACTTGAACATTTTGAGAAACTCTTTATGTATTATTCGTAACCATTCATATAATTTGATATCGTTTTTATAATCTGCATTAAGTTTTACAATGTTTTATTTATTTTGGTTTTCGCATTGTTCCTTGTTTCGTTTTTAGTAGCATTAGATGTTCTCCATTGTTTTGGAAATACATAAAAATATTATATTATGCCAAGAGTTCTGTCTGAAATGATAGACCGCCCTGGGATTATAGAGTTCCTAGGTGTAAAAGTAATTACAATTTGGATTCTGAATATGAGACAACTTATTGTTTGTAAAGTAAACCCGTTATATATACAATCATTAACATATTTCATAAGCATAGTATGCATTCAACTAATGCTAACCAATGAAAATGCATACCTGCTCAGAATTTTTAAATCAAACTGTTCAAAGTACAGATAACTCATTTTCCTGGGAAATTATTTTAAGAAGGACGATATTTACTAAAACTTCAATATACGTTAGTTGTCATGTGCCTTCATAAAAACTCTACTCACATCTAGTTTACGTATCACGTCAATGCGTAGTTACAGCTATTCGCCCATAGAATGTCATTTCAAAGGTTAATTTAGGTTAACGAACCCCTGCTATTAAACAATTACTCACCTTGCTTATGTAGCGAGCAGGATAAAACGTGCAGGGTATTTAGTTTGGTGTACATCCCGCAGTATGACACACTCGTATGTATCAAAATAGGTTGTGTATGCCAACGTGTTATTATAAACGGAATTTGATGTATTCTACGTTATACAATATCCAACTTGTAAAGTGATATAACGAGAAGTGGAACAAGAGAAATTGTTACGGTCGCAATTCGCAGTATTTAAACATCTGATATGTATTAAGTCCTATTTTCAGCCCAAAAGTGAGTATTTGGTGCAGTTGCGGTTCGTGATTTGCAAGTTAGGGAGAGCGGCAGGTGATATTTTCATAAGCACCTTTACACGGTAGATGTTATTTTACAGTTAACCACAAAATAATGTAAATAAAAAGAACCATATAAACCAGAACACTCTAAATAATGTCTCGTTTGTTCAGTTTACTGCGTGTATTTTTCAACACGTATAAATTTCACGCATTAGTGAAATTCAGAAATAAAACGTGTAATAAAACGCAACTATCAAAGCGAGCGTACATCGAACTATATTAATAATTATTATTGTAATATTCATTTCAGTAGCAGGAAGCCTTTTGTCATTTATATTATACGGTGCACCCTGCGTTAATGAATATCCGTTAAAATCTCAACGGAGAACATAGAACATAAGGTTTTATAACAAATGTTGAGGCAGTATTTTTAACACTTAAATATTTTAGTCAAATTATATAATAAAAAATATAATAACAGCCCGCCTTACAGCAATATGTATATGTAGCAATATATAGAAAGTGTATATTACAGTCATTGTATGTGTTTATATTATTGTATACATGTGTAATAATGTTATGTAAATGTATTACGTAATTTAATACTGTAGGAGCTGTGAGAATAATAGGTTAAACGTTGCTAACAATGAGGTAACCTTGAGGCAATAATGAGTAAGAAAGTGTAATAATGATACTAGTCATTCTTGGAGCAAAAATAATGTAATTTTTGTGACAGTCTATAAAATAGCCAATCAACAACCAGAAAGAAGCTTAAATTAAATGAAGGTATTGTATTGGACTAGGATTAGCCAATCAGAAACTAAAATGAAGCAAAATTTACAAATTGAGAAGTCAGTTGCTTTTAGATAGCGCTCATAACTGGACGTGTTGGTTGTAGACAGTGTTCCTAACCGGACGCGAAATGTGTCCTGGAGAAATTTAATACGTATTCAGAGTGAGATGAAAATAGTTTACGTGTTAAAAAGTGCAAGTAATTAATAAAAGAATCTCACAGCTTTCTATATCAGTGAAGTGTTATTTAAATTGTGTTAAGGATTAATAATGTGGTGAAGTAAACATTATAATCTGTGTAAGCCTACATTCTTCAGCCGCACCACGCCTTGCAAAGGAATCCATGTCTCTAACAATAATACTGACGCAGCCGCGGCAAACATAAATATATAATATTTAAAGAAACAGTCAAATTACAAAGTTAATATTTTTTTAAACTTGGGGCAAAGGCCACCGGAAAGTACATTTGGGGCGAAGGCTACCGGAAACTTTTTACCATACATGCGGTTGCTACTACTTCAAGTTTGGCTCTACAACAGTCGAAATATAATACATCTTCAAACTGACTTTCAATACGTAGCAGCTACTAAACCTTCTTCTTTACCTTTTTTTTACAAAATAAATTATTCACAAATCTAAATCACAGATGCTTATACATCGATGTCCGTGTTTCGTCAACATATGAGTATTTCTTCTAAGGTTTAGGTCCTACCTTCTAGAATAGTTATTCAAATGTCAGAATAAGAACATATTTTCTTATTTAGAAACGCGTAGAGTTTATTTCTACTCGTTGCCCAAACTTATCTCGTCTCTAAACGTGTATGTGGTGATATCAAGCAATCAACACCAAGAAAAATAAATAATAATTAAATTAACCTAATATATTTGCAGGTGAAGTCCATTCTCCCCTCCTTTTGTTTCAGCAAAATGGTTGAAATCAGGTATGGAGAGAAGGGCCTTCTCAGTATAACATATGGCTAAAGCATTAAGTCTGTCTTTCTTCATTGTGTTCCTAGCGAACGTTTTTTATCATTTTGCGCTGAAAAACGCCTCTCTCTCTCTCTGATATGGTTATGTGAACCGTGTAAATTATGCGTTGCTATTTACACTGTTCAATGATTCCTTACTAATTACTTTAACTTTACATGCACACTTATAGTTAGTTAACAGTTTCCACTAAGAACAAAGTGCTTCAATGAATTCACTGGTTAAGTAAGGTATTTACCCAACACGTGCTTCCAAATTCTGTACTAGTCGGCCACGATATGAGTGCATGCGGTGGGAAGAGGAACTAAACAGCTACGGAAGAAGTGGGTGGGCATCGGAAGGGCAGTCAGATAAATAACACCCGCAGTTTCGAGTTGCATTTACTAGCGAGGCTAAGGCCAGCAAATGTACATCCCACTATCGCCTTGACGTTCGCATTGTCAACAAAAACAGTGACGCCCTCATATCGTGGCCGACTAGTATGCAACTAAGACGTACGTGTGAAATCACAGCACTGCGGAAGGGAGCGTGAACTGTAGTTACGTGTGGCATGCATACAATGACGACCAACATAGATTGTAATAAAATGGGGATTATTCATTTCTGCTCTGAATCATTTTAAATCGCAGAATAACTTAAGAATTTAATTAAATTTTAAACCAATCCATATAACAGAATTACATTTTAGTCAGGACTGCTACATTATTTTTCATATCGTGGCGTCAGTGAAATTGAATGACTCCATATTAAAAGACCCCGATGAGAAAGAACCAGTAGCGAAGCGCCTCGGACTCCGACAAGCTGTTGTTACCTCTTTGCATCCCTCGATCAACAATCGAAGCATTCCCCTCTGCACGTCTCAATTCTAGCAGTATCTAAAAATGCGAGGATTCCCGGCGAACTTTAGGTAGTCCGAAATACACTCAGTAATGAAAACATTCGCGTTACTCTCTGTATAAGCATTGCAAAAACATTTCAAATGAAAAGAAACTAAATTTGGGAGTGCAGAAAGTAATACTGCAATGACATTTGACGACATCCTTCCTTTCCTGTTTTTATTTTTTATTTACGGGGTATTTATTTATAGGAGGGGGCGCCACCCTAGAGCCCTCCATCGCCGTGCTTGTGTTACTTATCAATGTGTGTTATTCTGTTAAAATGCAGATTATTGCCCACGATCATGACAACATTTACAGCTGTGTATGCCCCGGGAAGTATACTGGGTGTTCATTTCAAAGTGTGCCATGACATGCTGTATGACATTTGTCTAGCCGCTGTGTGTAGAATCCAATCCGTTTGAACATTTCGCAGAGGCGTATTTTTCGTGTGACGGAGAGGTTGCGTAGCAAGCACGGCAGTCGGCTTGAACGTGAGATTCCACGCACATGGCGGTCTGTGCGGTAAACTTTGAAGAACGTATTTTGTTGTATTGGAGTTGTATTATATTTCGACTGTTGGGGAGCCGAACTTGTAGTTGCAACCGCACGTATAGTAAACAGTTTCCGGTAGCCTTCGCCCCAAAATGTACTTTCAGGTGGCCTTTGCCCCAAGTTTAAAAAATATTAACTTTGTAATTTGACTGTTTCTTTAAATATTATATATGTATGTTTGCCTCGGCTGCGTCAGTATTTATCTTTAGAGACATGAATGGATTAGCAGGGAGTGGTGCGACTGAAGAATGTAGGCTTACACAGACTATAATTTTACCTCACTCCTTTTATTAATGCTTGAAACGATTTGAATAACACTTTACTGATATAGTGAGAGAGCTGTGAGATAATTTTTATTATTAATTACTTGCACCTTTTAACACTTAAACTCTTTTCGTCTCACATTGAATACGTATTAAACTTCTCGAGGACACATCTCCCGTCCGGTTAGTAACACTGTCTACAAGCAACTGAACCCTGAATTTGTAAATTTTGCTACATTTCAGTTTCTGATTGTCTAATCCTACTCCAATAGAATACCTTCATTTAACCAAAGCTTTTTCTGGTTGTTGATTGGCTATTTTATAAACTGTCTCAAAATTTACATTATTGTTGCTCCAAGAATTACCAGTAGTATTATTACTTTCTAATTCATTATTGCGTCAAGGTTACCTCATTGTTAACAACTTTAACCTATTATTCTCACAGCTCCTACATTATTAAATTACGTATTACATTCACATAACATTACTACACATGTATACAATAATATAAACATATACAATGACTGTAATATACACTTTTTTATATATTGTTACATACACATATTGCTTTAAGGTGGGCTGTTATTATATTTTATATTATATAATTTTACTGAAATCATTTAAGTGTTAAAAATACTGCCTCAATTGCAATATCTTCTCTACCTACCAATCACCTAGTAGAGAAAGTAATGAATTTGGGTTAAATCTTACGGTTTCATGGTTCTCCTTTTATAACTATTGCTGTTTGCACAACACATAAATGTGTGGTTATATTTCTAAAATGATCTTGTATTCCTAGAGTCCTAAAAGTATATATTTCTGTTGCAATGGGAATACCAAACTTTTTAGTCGAACGCAATAAGTGCGAGTTCAGCAAATAAACGGTAGACAAATAAAAGCAAAGGATGTTATAAATTACAAAAGCTTCACAATTATAATAATTTATAAAAAAGGCGACAGCGTAATTAATCATAAAATATATTAATCGTTATAATAATTATTGCTTAAATTATTTCGCAAATAGCGACAAGTAATTACGCTAATTAAATAAAATTAAACCTGTTTAAACTGAAAGAGCCCTAATTAAATATAATATATTATATATAATATATAAATTAAATACATGTATATCTGTAACTACATATTCATATTTCATACCTGTAATACGAAAGACAATAAATTAATATCGTTAGTAAAATAATTGTCATAAGATCTTTTTGAAACGAATTGTCATTTTCCCATTATGGATTTTGTAATTCTATATCAGCAAAAAGCTTTAATTAAAAATCTGATGTGTTACATATACATAACCTTCTCTACGCTCTATCGTTTGTTAGTGGGTTTACAAATTATTCTTATTAAGCTTATTTTTATCTACTTTTAATCGAGATAAGAATTTGCAGGAATAGCTACATTACGCATTTCGTTATAGATACACTGGGAACAGCGATAGGCAAATGTTTAAGAACTAGACGCTATACGCTAGATTTAAATTTCCATTTACTTTCCACACAATCGCAAGAAACAACTGAATGTCCACGGGACTTTAAACAATGACAGAGTATTGAACAATTCGAAGCGTTAATAACGATGGCTTATGCCAAAAAAAGTTATTGAAATAAAGCTTGTGTTTTAAATCGATTTATATTCTTTGTGAAGTGCGTTTTCGTCTATAACTTAACGTTTACCAGTTATACGAGATTGTATAACATTCCTTCCGAAAGAAGACTTCATAGGCTATTCCGGAAAATTCAAGATAAACGTTTTATTTGTCATATAAATGTCTTTAATATATGACACTGTAATCAAAATCGTTCGAACCATTTTTGAGAAAATTAAAAATTTCAAAAAATGTTCCAGGTAGGTGGAAGTGGAGGGATTTTGTTGAAAATCTTCATGTCTCATCTTTGGAAGGTACTGAATTAAAATACCAAGTTTGGTGCTTATCCGAATTTTCGTTTTTGAGTTATACTGTTCAGAGATACGGGCGCGAACCTTTTTCCTAAAAATTCTCCTTTTTTTCTTTCCTTTTTCATTCAGTGGGCCTCAAATATGTATTTCTGGTGAAATCTCGTTGTGGAATTTTGGGTGAATTACAATACCTTCTCTATCTACTATGTAGATGGTAGATAAAATAAAAATGTAACCATAGCATTATATTAATTGGTGTAAATATCTAGCCCAGCACGAATTTTATTCAGAAGGAGAACGGCGGGTTAAGCGCTTCGAAACCAGTGATATCATTAGCCTTTAATCCATTCTGTTTGTGTTATGAAATCTACAATATTATTTCATAGGGATTTAAAGCTCAGAAGAATCGGAGGAATACTGGTGTATTAGCCAGACGAGGGTGGTGGGCGCGTGCTGCCTGGAGAGAAAACAGGTTCGTTTTTGTTTGTTTCATTAGTATCTATGGTTATATTGGAGGCTTTAACTTGAGAAACAATTGATTGTGCTGATGTTTTTACTCGCTGAATGTTTTTTTTTTTTTTTTTTTTTTTTTACTTTCTCTACTACGTATAGTAAGTAGGGGAAGTATTGTATTCCACCCAAAAATTCGATACCGAGATTTCATCGGAAATATATGTTTTGAGACCCCCTGAATCCAAAAAAAGCATTTTTGAAACATGTCCGTGTGTGTGTCTTTATGTGTGTGTGTGTCTGTCTGTGAACAGCATAACTCAAAACCGAAGTCGGATAAACACCAAACTTGGTATTTAACTTAATTTTTTCAATACTTTTCTCAAATGGGGATTCGTTATTCATTTTTTTGTCTTGGATATGCAAAGAGTATTAATCTGTGGGAAAGAGAATGGTGCTGCACCTAGCAACCAGCTATTAAGAGATATGTATATGCTTAAAGGCTACTGTATTTCTATATTGCCCTTGCAAATACAAAACAAGGGGAACATAGTAGGCCTTAAGCAATAGTCAAATATTTTTAGAACTGTTCGCTATGCGTAAAACTTAATTCTCTTTGCATGTGAAAAGATCGTTTCTGCAAATGTTTATCTCGATTAGTATGAAGTAGATGGAGAATAAGAGTTTGTAAAAACAGTTTGTACAAGAGTAGAGAAAGTCATGTGAGTGTAACACATCAGACTTTTCTAATAGAAACTTGCATTTTGTATGTTGTTTTCTCAATAGAAAATTGTTTATAAGAAGCTGTTTATTTTCTGATGAGGAATAACGAAACTAAATAAAAAATGTTGGTTCCCAATTACGAAACGTAACTTGACCCTCAAATGACCGTCCATGGATGGTCCAGCCATTCATTGCGCTCTTCGTATACATTCATTTACAATTTTCGTTGTTTTTTGCGTTGGTTTAAGAACAATTTCAAAGTGCTTTATACATTTTTGTTTAGTATTTTATATTACACAGTCTCAACTTAAATGGTCTGATTGCTGGCTTATGTGGCAGGCACCTAAATCCAGTCTTCTGTTGAAACGAAATCAAACCTTAATTAATGACAATGACTTTGCGCATTCCAAAAACATAATATTGTGATGCTACTGCAGCGCACATGAATATAATATGATAATACGCTCCGATTTCGAATGATAGCACGATAAATGTAGGCTGCAAACCATGGCATCTATAAGTACAGAAGTGGTGAGGGAAAGTCGCTGTTCACTCTACTAAGCAGAAATTAAATCTGGTCCTTCTGGCTGGATGGGCACGTAAACAGTGTTGCACGCAGAGAAAATAGAGGCGAGTTGCCCCAGTCCGAGAATATGTATATAAGCATGTCGCAGGCTTTTACTGAAGCCCATCAGATCCTAGGCAAATCACAGACAGATGGTGTATGCTGAGGACATGGGAAAGTAACACGTTCTGCCGCGGTTCTTCATGAAATGACAGTTAGCTATATAGTGTAATTCTAACCTAAGTCTAATTTAACCTAACCAAACGCAACTAAACTATAGGATATTATAAGTTATACAACGAAGAGTACACTTCGCGCACTGTGACATACATAGATCTATTGTGACTACCACCCCCTGGAGGAAGGGATGAAGTGAAAAAACCACAGGATGCTACAGGCCGCAGGTGGAGGCCTCTTAACAGTTCCAGGCTCGAAGACCCGTCCCACTGCTGGAGCTGCTTAGAGAGGATGATGAACGACCCGTCTACCAAGCAGCCCTCTAGTGTCCATGGGGAGTACTCTTTTCTTTGAGCAAGCATTCACGGAATCTGTTTGGCACCGCCATACGCCACGAAACCTAGAGGAACTCCTGAAAGATGAGAAGAAAACTGAAAATGATGGAAAAGAAATCGTGGTAGATGAGAAACTACCCAGCATTCGCCTACCGAACAGGGAAACCCACGAAAAACACAAGATCAGAGTGGGCGGACGACGGGAATCTAACCCGAATGCGAGTCTCACTATTGCCACAGATCATCTTGCTCGGTTAACGTAAACTAACCTAACCTAACCTTTCGTTGACGACTCTCAGAGGCCCCATCAGATGGTGTATGGAATGAAGTTACGTTATATATCGGCCTTTTGTGATCTGCTTACAATCTCCGCGAAACGATGGATCTCAGCAAAAGCCTACGACACACAGTCACAGCACAAGAGTTCCTACTATCTACATGCTTAACTTCTCATAAAGGTTATTTGCGTTTATGTGCATCAGTGTAAAGGCATGATGAAATCTACACAGCACCAGCTGTTCAAGTGAACCTAACAAAGGCTGCAATCAGCTGAAATGGATGCGAAGTTTACAGCTTATGTACAAAGCCTGAGGCGCATTCAATCTACAGTTACTGACTTCCCTAATACCTGTGAAACGGAGGAGAAAAGCAAACTACACCAAACTTCTCAAAAGGTTAGCTTCATTTTCTGCAGAAAGGCGGGGAGAGGGGATAAAGGTCGCAACAAGCCTGTGAGAAACCCCAATAAAAACCCGAGAAATTGGTAAAACAGCGCATTTACTACACTTGACACCACTGACCATAGGCAGTTCTTTGTTGTGCCATAGTAAAGTTTAGAAATGTTTGTCAAGGTATGGTTGGTCAAAAAGCGACACTCTCTCGCCCAAACCGTTATTTAAGAATAATGACAGGAGCATTGATGGACAATTGTATTTTTATAAGCCAAGGTTGATAGGTTTAAATTTGAAGTAAAATATACCTAACTGTGAGAAATTGTGCAAACAACAAGAGGGAACATCGTTAACTCTCATTTATTGCGATTTTACTGCAAGGTGACAATGTTGAAATAAGTGTTTGGGCAGCTATAGTTTAGAAGGTTTCTTAAGGATAAGTTTTAAATAATTTTGAAAATTAACGTTTTATACTTACATATAGACTTCTTAGCTATATTTAGATTTAATTTAATGGTCACTGTAACTTCATATTACACCTCACATTGGAACTTTAATTATCATCGTTTAAATATCCCACTCCGTCACACAAAAAAATTATTTGTTTTTTTTTTTTTTTTTTTTTTACTTTCTCTACTAGTATAGTAAGTAGGGGAAGTATTTTATTCCACCCAAAAATTCGATACCGATATTTCACCGGAAATACATGTTTTGAGACCCCCTGAATCCAAAAAAAGCATTTTTGGAAACATGTCCGTGTGTGTGTCTGTGTGTCTGTCTGTGAACAGCATAACTCAGAAACGAACAGTCGGATAAACACCAAACTTAGTATTTAGGTTCAGTATCTTCCAAGGATGCGACACGAAGGTTTTCAAGAAACTCCCCCCACCCCAGACTACCCTTTACATGGAACATTTTTCGAAAATTTTAATTTTCTCAAAAATGGCTCTAACGATTTTGATTAAAATATCATATGTTTAAGATATTTTCATGACAAATGAAATGTATATCTTGAATTTTCTGGGAATGTCTCCAAAAGTGTTCTTCATTGTGAACGACTTTTGCATAACTGGTAAACCATAAGAGATAGACAAAATTTGACTACACAAAAAATGTAGATCGCGTTAAAATACACAATTTATGTCATATACATTTGTTTTGTTGAGTGAACTATTTTCGAGATATTGCTTGTTATTGCCTTAAGTTTTCCAATACACTTTTTCTCAAATTCGTTATTCATTTTTTTGTCCTGGTAATACAAAGAGAATGGAATGCACCACATAGCAACCAGCTCTTAAACGCAATAAGATTAGCATCTCGATATCTCGATTAACATGAAGCATATGGAGAATAAGCGTTTGTAAAAATAGGTTGTACAAGAGTAGAGAAAGTCATGTGGGTGTAACACATCAGATTTTTATTATTTTGAAAAATGTAGTGTTTATTTAATACTGATATGTATTATCAGTGAAATTTATGTGATAAACTTTCAACAGCACCCTAGCCTCAAATTACACAAAAACATAACACTGGACAAAGCTTTTAATAACTGTCCCATTCCGTCACAGACAAATATATATGCATCAGCAAGTTCAACACAGCATTCTGATTCTGATACATGCTTACTTTACAAGTGCACTGTATGTTTAAAATATGCAGGTTATGCCTTTGTAAGTAGTGTACTGTGGGCGTTTATCTTATAAAATGCCCTGTGTTAGATTAATGAATTAGTTAAGCAACTTTATCAAAGGGACTATAAATCACTGCAAGCTCTTGGGGAAAAGGATGTTGTGTCAGTAAGAGAGAATGAAGAAAAAGAAAATTTTCAGAAGAGATTTATATACACCACTATTGCAAAGGTGTACCTGATATTAAAAAAGTAAAACTCTGATGAGAAAGTGGGATATAAAAATCATTTTCATTGCGACCCAAATTTGTCCTTCTAGTCAAAAATGTCTTACCACAGCTGCTCTTATCACTATCATGAGAACATTAATTTATTTTAGACTGCTCTGTGTGGCAAGGAGGATATTCCTAAAGCATCGTGAGGCAGTGTTTTTAACACTTAAATGATTTCAGTCTAATTATATAATATATAATTCAATAACAGCCCGCCTTAAAGCAATAGGTGTATGTAACAATATATAAAAAGTGTATATTACAGTCATTGTATATGTTTATATTATGTACATGTTAATAATGTTATGTGAATGTATTACGCAATTTAATAATGTAGGAGCTGTGAGAATAATAGGTTAAAAGTTGCTAACAATGAGGTAACAATGAGGTAACCTTGAGGCAATAATGAGTAAGAAAGTTTAATAATGCTACTAGTCATTCTTGGAGCAACAATAATGTAATTTTTGTGACAGTTTAATAAATAGCCAATCAACAACCAGAGAAAGCTTTAGTTAAATGAAGGTATTCTATTGGACTAGGATTAGCCAATCACAGACTTGAAATACAGAAATTTACAAATTTAGGCGGTAGAAATCAAGTCAGTTGCTTGTAGACAGCGTTCATAACTGGACGCGTTGCTAGCAGACAGTGTTACTAATCAGACGCGAGATGTGTCCTCGAGAAGTTTAATACGTATTCAGTGTGAGACAAAAATAGTTTACGTGTTAAAAAGTGCAAGTAATTAATAAAAGAATCTCACAGCTCTCTCTCTATATCAGTGAAGTGTTATTTAAATCGTTTAAAGAATTAATAAATGGAGTGAAGTAAAATTATAATCTGTGTAAGCCTACATTCTTCAATCGCACCACTCCCTGCTAAGACATTCATGTCTCTAAAAAATATAAATACTGACGCAGCCAAGGCAAACATAAATATATAATATTTAAAGAAACAGTCAAATGACAAAGTTAATATTTTTAAAATTTGGGACGAAGGCTATCGGGTACCATACATGCGGTTGCAACTACTTCAAGTTCGGCTCCCCAACAGTTGAACTACAACACAACTACTATAACAAAATAACTTCTTCAATCATAATGTCGCGGTATCGTTCGTGTTATCTTATTTGCTGAGCGCCTATTATTGTTTTACTATTTTTGAATTTTGGGATCTTTGTCCTCCGGCTAGCTATTATTACTCAGTCGAGCTAATCTGTTGAACAGGGTGTGTAAACGGAAAGGAGTTACTAAAAGATAACACTGATAAAATAATTTGTTTTTACACTTTTATTGCCGTCGCACTTCATTAATTTCACATATTTATCTCTTGATACACGCCCGACTGAAACTGTTATATTTTCGAATGTAACTATAATCACTTATTTGCCGCGTATTATTAATTCGCGTATTTCACATTTTGTAACTAACTTTACGACGCGAGAGATTCTGTAGAATTGCGTAACGTGTACTTCATGAATGATTCTGTTAAACTGCGCGACGTGTAACCCGTGAATGATTCTATTGAACTGTGCGACGTTTAACCCGTGAATGATTCTATTAAACTGCGCGACGTGTAACCCGTGGATGATTCTGTTGAACTGTGCGACGTGTAACGCGTGAATGATTCTCTTAAACTGTGGGACGTGTAACGCGTGAATGATTCGCTAAAACTGGGCGATACCTGTCTCTGGCTTCAGAATTTATACTCCCTCACCCCGATATGCCTAAACATTATAACCGAGCTACTATTGGTTAATAAATCGCGCCAACATTAGCATCTATTTTTATATCCAATCAAAATTACGAACACATATGCTCTAGGGAAAATATTCCCTCCATTTCTAAAGAAAAGCGCGCTACTCTGACGTCTTTTGCTTGTCTCTTCTAATTAATAAACAACTCGCCCCCTCGCTACATTGTTACCCGCTCCTATTGTCAGTTTCAGTGAGGCCGTGTAAACTTATTTCCTAACAATGCTTATAATTAACAAACATCTCAAATCATTGTCATACAATAATGTTAATTTACACTACAATCACTCTGGCATTTACAATGTTGTGATATAAAATACTGCCTCAATAACTAATCAGTACATTAATATGCAGTCCTGAAAATGATAAGTGCAATGTCAAGCACATGTAGTAATTGTGGCATCAGAAACCTGCTCAGTCAGCATAATACCTTTACAGATGATAGAAACGAATTAGCATTGTTTGTTTGGAACCCATTAATGGAAACATTTGAAGCATTTGAAAAACTTATTAAAAAGATAACCCAGCTTTTAAAACATTATTTCTTGGTAAAAACTCGGCGTAAATGGCAAAGAAATCCCAGTACAGATTAATTTTGCTGAAAATTACACTGCCAGATTACAAAATTAAATTCAATCCACATGTTGGAACTCCCAACAGATCACAAATCTTCACAGCTGTTGCCTGGGTAAGTCCTGGTACGAAGTTATGCAACTGTCAGTGACAAAATATCACGTGACAAATGTGCTGTCCACAATTTCTTCGAAGGCTAGTTTCTAAGATCAGTAAAATGTACTCAGAGTTCTCACCAGTTAGCATTTCTTCAGGTGGTGCAGCAAGCTACTTTAAACAGCGCTATTCTCTATGTAATTTAACTCGCCTTCAAGAAGGATTCGAAGTTCTGTTGAGAATAATTTTATTAGCTCCACGTACGGACGCAATTTGAAGTAGGTTGTATTGAAGGAGTTGTATTATATTTCTCGAGGAGGCATCACGCATCCAGTTATAATCACTGTCTGCAGACAACTGAACTGATTTCAGTTTGTAAATTTATGTATTTCAAGTCTCTGATTGGCTATTCCTAATCCAATAGAATACCTTCATTTAACTAAGGCTATTTCTGGTTGTTGATTGGCTATTTTTATAAACTGTCATAAAATTACATTATTGCTTCCAAGAATCATAAGTAGTATTGTTAAACTCTCAAACTCATTATTGCCTCAAGGCTACCTCATTGTTACCTCATTGTTAGCAACTTTTAACTTATTATTCTCACAGCTCCTACATTATTAAATTACGTAATACATTCACATAACATTATTACACATGTATACAATAATATAAGCATAAGCAATGACTGTTATATACATTTTACAAATTGTTACATACACATATTGCTTCAAGGAGGCTGTTATTGAATTTACATATTGTATAATTAGACTGAAATCATTTAAGTGTTAAAAATACTGCCTCACTGTTAACATGGAATTTTCTAGCTACAAGTCTTGGGAAGGGCAATGTCGATGGAGTTGGTGGAGAACTGAATAGATTAGTATGGCAACCTGTAATAGGTGCAATGCACGTGGTTACCAATGCAAAGTCCTTTAACTGGTGTGCAGGAAAGTATCAAAATTATAGGGGTGATATTTTGTTCTAAATATGAAATAGGTCAACAAAAGACACTCATTCTAAGCACTATATTAAAGTTCTATCCCCTTATAATGTGGTTTGCAAGGAGCATGCTTTGTCCAAAAAGACTTTCAACTTTGATTTTATGACTAGCAGAAGTGTCCAAATTGAAACAATGGAAGGAAATTCATATGTTCAAGCAGATGCTTTTGTATAGTGAAGTTTATGACAAAAAGATAATTAAAAACTTCATAGGTAAAATCTTAAAAGTTGACAATACTGAATGCGAGATCAATTTCATGAGAAAGTTCAACAGATTTCAAAATTGCGTTTAATAGTAATGACATATCAAGGATTGCAATTTCTGAAGTATTGAAAGTACTTGCAGTTTCTTATGTAGATAATCAACAGAGATTTTCATTTCCTGGTGTAGAACACCACTCATATCATAATGTGAGTTCTGATAAAGAATGCAACATAGTAACAATGTTAAGGTAATTATTTTATGATAGATGCAGTTTCAGCAGTTTTCATTTTCTACATGTACCTTTCCGTCTCACTAACTGTTCCATTCCTCACATAAGTAAAAAATCTGATGTGTTACACTCACATGTCTTTCTCTACTCTTGTACAAAGTATTTTTACAAACGCTTATTCTCCATATGCTTCATGTTAATGGAGATATCGAGATGTTAATCTTATTGCTAATTTTCTTGTAGATGCAAGGGGAATTGGTAGACTTTAAGCGATAGTCAAATATTTTAAGAGCTGGTTGCTATGTGGAGTATTCCATTCTCTTTGCATTACCAGGACAAAAAAAATGAATAACGAATTTGAGAAAAAGTATAAGTATTGGAAAATTTAAGGGAATAACAAGCAATATCTCGAAAATGGTTCACTCAACAAAAAAAAATGTATATGATATACATTGTGTATTTTAACGCGATCTACCTTTTTGTGTAGTAAAATTTTGTCTATCTCTTATGGTTTACCAGTTATGCAAAAGTCGTTCACAATAAAGAATACTTTTGGAGACATTCCCAGAAAATTCGAGATATACATTTCATTTGTCATGGAAATATCTTAAACATATGATATTTTAATCAAAACCGTTAGAGCCATTTTTGATAAAATTAAAATTTTCTAAAAATGTTCCATGTAAAGGATAATCTGGGGTGGGGGGATTTTCTTGAAAACCTTCGTGTCGCATCTCTGAAAGATACTGAATCTAAATACCAAGTTTGGTGTTGATCCGACTGTTCGTTTCTGAGTTATGCTGTTCACTGACACACAGACACACACACGGACATGTTTCCAAAAATGCTTTTTTTGGATTCAAAACATGTATTTCCGGTGAAATCTCGGTATCGAATTTTTGGGTGGAATACAATACTTCCCCTACTAACTGTAAGTAGTAGAGAAAGTAAAAATCCATGTGTTGTACTCGCATGACTTTCTCTACTCTTATACAAACTATTTTACAAACGCTTATTCTCCATCTACTCCATGTTAAGAATTGGTTGCTATGTGGAGCATTCCATTCTCTTTGCATGCCCAGGACAAAAAAACGAGTAACGAATTCCCGTTTGAGAAAAAGTGTAAGTATTGGAAAATTCAAACAAACAACAAGGAATATCTCGGAAATGGTTCACTCGACAAAAAAGTGTATATGACATAAATTGCGTTTTTAACGAGCTGTACATTTTTTGTGTGGTAAAGGTTTGACTATCTCTTACGGTTTGCCAGTTATGCAAAAGCCATTCAGAAAGAAGGGGACTTTTGGGGCATTCCCAGAAAATTAAAGATATACCCTTTTAGCCAAAACCATAATTTTCCAGAAATTGTCCATGTAAAGGGTAGTCTGGGTGTCACATCTTTGAAAGATACTGAACCTTAATACCAAGTTTGGTATTTATCTGACTTTTTGTGTTTGAGTTATGCTGTTCACAGACACACACCAGACACACTCGGACCTTTTTCTAAAAGTGGTTTTTTTTATTCAGGGGGCATCAAAACATGTATTTCTGGTGAAATCTCGGTATCGAATTTTTGGGTGGAATACAATACTTCCCCTACTTGCTATACGTAGTAGAGAAAGTAAAAATGATCTCCATGTAATTCTCCATGCTCATATTAATACCTGATATATGGCTATTCATTATGAAATAATGAGGCAGCACATTTTGTATAGTTTCACAGAACTTCGGAGTTGTTTTTGCTAGGGACTTCCTGTCCCATTGTCATAGGAAGATTACTCCATTCTTTTTACTTCAATCAACAAGATATTTTCCCTTTTATGCGTTTTGTGTTAACCTTACGATTGAAATTCTCTGTTATGAATAAAATAAACATCAATAGGTTGTTTTAAGAGTTATTTTTGGAACAACATACTGAAATAAACCTTTCCAATCGTCCCATTCAGTCACATATAATGGCCCTAATATAAATTTCCGGTGTGACAGTTAAACGCAAAAATGCTTTTAGTGTGTTGAAAGTAGAAAGGGATTTTTCAACTGCAACTGTGAAAAACATTTTTCAGATTTGGATGCAGTTACAGATTCACATAGTGTTTCTTACCGACTGTTAAGGCCTCTCACCACGAGATGTTCACAGTGCCATTTCTCTGGAAGGGTTAATAGCACATTATGCTTTCATGTGTTGGTTTCAACCATGTTTCCATGATGCAGCCATTATCGAACGACTTTGTCTCAGGTAAGTAATTTGTATGTCTCTGTAGCTATTATTGCGTGACCAACCGTATCACAATATCTAACAATTGTACGTGAGTGGAATAGTACCTCATTGTAGCATTACCATATCGTTAGCATCTAAACTTTCGCAATAATGAATTCTGACCATGAATTGCTCAAGGACATCATTCACTGTATCCTTTGTACCGATTTTCATGGTATGTAGCTTCAGAGATATGAACACAAAAAATACCTAAATGTTAAGCATATCCTGTATTGCTACATTCCACAAATATAAAACAATTTAACTGAAATTTTATCACAAATAAAACTGTTCAACTGAATAACAATAAAATTTAATGTTGTTGGTTCTAAATATGTACCTACTTGATTTTTAAAGAATGAAAATTAATTCAAATCAAGGATTAAATGTCGTGTAATCTTAATACCTTTCCTGGAAAAAAAATTTTAATAAAGTATGCAAAAATGTTACTTTCGTCTTAAGTTAATAACTCTAAATTCAAAACAATGCTTTGTAACAAAAACAATCTGATGTGTTACACTCACATGACTTTTTCTACTCTTATACAAACTATTTTTACAAACGCTTATTCCCCATATGCTTCATGTTAATCGAGATTTCCAGATGTTAATCTTATTGCTAATTTTCTAGTAGATGCAAGGGGAATATGGTAGGTTTTAAGCGATAGTCAAATCTTTTAAGCGCTCTTTGCATGTCCAGGACATAAAAAAATCTGATGTTACATTCACATGACTTTTTCTACTCTTGTACAAACTATTTTTACAAACCCTTATTCCCCATATGCTTCATGTTAATCGAGATATCGAGATGTTAATCTTATTGCTAATTTTCTTGTAGATGCAAGGGGAATTGGTAGGCTTTAAGCTATAGTCAAATATTTTAAGAGCTGGATGCTATGTGGAGTATTCCATTCTCTTTGCATTACCAGGACAAAAAAAATGAATGACGAATTTGAGAAAAAGCATAAGTATTCGAAAATTTAAGGGAATAACAAGCAATATCTCGAAAATGGTTTACTCAAAAAAGTATATGACATAAATTGTGCATTTTAACGCGATCTACATTGTTTGTGTAGTAAGATTTTGTCTATCTCTTATGGTTTACCAGTTATGCAAAAGTCCTTCACAATGAAGAATACTTTTGGAGACATTCCCAGAAAATTCGAGATATACATTTCATTTGTCATGAAAATATCTTAAACATATGATATTTTAATCAAAATCGTTAGAGCCGTTTTTGAGAAAATTAAATTGAAAAATGTTCAATGTAAAGGGTAATCTGGGGTGGGGGGATTTTCTTGAAAACCTTCGTGTCGCATCTCTGGAAGATACAGAATCTAAATACCAAGTTTGGTGTTTATTCGACTGTTCGTTTCTGAGTTATGCTGTTCACAGACACACACACACAGACACAGACACACAGACACACACACACACAGACATGTTTCCAAAAATGCTTTTTTTTGGATTCAGAGGGCTTCAAAACATGTATTTCCGATGAAAGTTCAACAGAAATACATGTTTTGAGGTACCCTGAATCCAAATAAAGATTTTTTAGAAAAAGGTCCGTGTGTGTTCTGTGTGGATATGTGTCTGTGAACAGCATAGCTCAAAAACGAAAAGTCGATAAATACCAAACTTGGTATTTAGGTTCAGTCAGTATCTTTCAAAGATGCGACACGAATATTTTCAAGAAAATCTCCCCATCTCAGGCTACGCTTTTAATGAACATTTTTCGAAAATTTTGATTTTCTCAAAAATGGCTCTAACGATTTTGATTAAAATATCATATGTTTAGGATATTTTTAGACAAATGAAATCTATATCATGAATTTTCTGGGAATGTCCCCAAAAGTTCTCTTTACTGAATGAGTTTTGCATAAGTGGAAAACCGTAAGAGATAAGACAAAATTTTACTGCACAAAAAATGTAGAGCTCGTTAAAACACACAATTTATTTCATACATTTTTTTGCCAGTGAACCATTTCCGAGATATCCCTTGTTATTTGTTTCAATTTTCCAAAGCTTATACTTTTCCTCAAATGGGAATTCGTTATTCGTTCGTTCCTTTGTTTGTTTGTTTGTTTGTTTTAATGCCCTGGATATGGAAAGAGAATGGAATGCTCCACATAGCAACCAGCTCTTAAAAGATTTGATTATCGCTTAAAGCCTAGCAATTCCCCTTGCATCTACAAGAAAATTAGCAATAAGAAGGGTTTATCTCCATTAACACGAAGTAGGTGGAGAATAGGCGTTTGTAAAAATAGTTTGTACAAGAGTAGAGAAAGTCATATGAGTGCAACACAGTTTTTTCTACTTCTAATCTACTAGTTCCATGTGCTTCTATGATTATCCCAAATACCTAAATTTATTCACCATTCCAATATCCTAATTAAAAGCCTCTAATTTTTCAACCGTGTTTATTGTTGATAAATATTCTGTATTGTTAAGGTTAATATTAAGTCCCCACATTTTATATTCTTCAATTAATTTTCTCATTATGTATGAAGCGCCCCCAATATTTTGTGTTATTACTTGATCATCTGCAAAAAGTAATTGATGTAGGGTTTAATTTTTATTCAAGATTTCCAAATTTTGTCGAAAATTTAGTATCAAATACCCTTAAAACTGTGAGGACACAGGGAGAATGTGCAAAATTAACACAGAAAACGACAGACAATAACAATAATTGGAGTTGTAAACAAATTAAATCACAGGCTAATATAAAAGATCTACAAATATAAGGGTCATTCAAATGAAACCCGATCACTTGTGTAAAGTAACGGTAACCATTTTATTAACTCAAAAATAGTCGCCAAAACTGTTGGCACATTTATCCCATTGCGACACTAGCCGGTCGATTCCATCTTTGAAGAAGCTAGTAGACTGCTGTCGGATCCACACACTTCGTCGTCCGTTGTGAATCGATGTCCGTGAATAGCTTGTTTTAGAGGTCCATAAACATGAAAGTCACACGGTGAAAGGTCTGGACTGTACGGTGGATGAACCAGCGTTTCCCATCGAAACTGCTGCAATGTCGTCCAGCGCATTGGCAGGAGAATAACGCCATTGAACAACATGCCTGGGCGTTTCAACTTGATGGCTCATCTAAGGTTCTGTAAAATGGCTTGATAACGCTGGGCATTGATGGTGGTTCCCCATTCCAGGAACTCGACAAGCAGTGGGCCCTTGTGGTCAAAAATCATGACCTTACCAGAACTGGTGTGCACGTCCTTTGATTTCTTTAGAGGTGGTGAAGTCGCATGTTTCCACTGCTTGCTCTGACTCACTCCTCGTTGTTCCTGCTTACTCGCCTTCATGTTCAGTAGTGGACGATAACTTGTGTGATCACCTTCTCTTCGGCGTGAAACCACAATGTCGTTATGCAACGTCAAACGTTGCACACGCTGTAGTCGCTCTATCAATAGATGGTACCACCATACACGCAGTTACGTGTGCCACCTTACGTGTAGTGCAAAGTTAGACGCACTGATCAGGTTTCATTTGAATGCCGCTCATAGTACCGATTGTCCTTGATTATTGCAGAATAAATATAACCACGCCGTGCCTTCGTTTTGTTTTGCACGAACGCGCACCGGAAGCAAAAAGCGCACCTGCCGTTACCCAGCCAGCCCGCTGTAGGCAATGTATTGAAAATATGCTTTCCCAAGAAAATGAAATTATTACTACATGCTTTATAACGGAATGCGCTGATGTATCCCTGATCCCTGCTGGTTATTTTAACCATGCTCGAGGCAACTGTTCTAATCGATTGACAGTATCATTCAGTTTTACTTACTTCACTTACCTATAGAAAGCAAAGTATTGTATTATTATCACTCTTCTGCACCTGTCTACCCTCCTCTTATGTAGACTTACAAGTCAAAGCCTGGGCTGAAACGCCTGTCGAGGAGCAGAGGGTCTCTCTGGATCCGAGAGAGTGAAGAACCAGAGGAGTGGTCAGCCTGACGGCCGGGATAAAAGCGAGGAGGTAGATGATAGCGAGATTGAGGCAGTATTTTTAACACTTGAATGATTTCAGTCTAATTACGTAATATATATAAATTCAATAACAGCCCGCCTTAAAGCAATATGTGTATGTAACAATATATAAAAAGTCTATATTACAGTCATTGTATATGTTTATATTATTGTATCCATGTGTAATAATGTTATTGAATGTATCACGTAATTTAATAATGTAGGAGCTGTGAGAATAATAAGTTAGAAGTTACTAATAATGAGGTAACAATGAGGTAACCTTGAGGCAATAATCAGTTTGAGAGTTTAATAATGTTACTTGTGATTTTTGGAAGCAATAATGTAATTTTAGTGACAGTTTATAAAATAGCCAATTAAACAACCAGAAAAAGCTTTAGATAAAAGAAAGTATTCTATTGGATTAGAAATAGCCCATCAGAGACCTGAAATATAGGAATTTACAAATTTTAGGCGGTAGAAATCTATTCAGTTGGTTGCAGACAGCGTTACTAACCAGACGCAAAAAAAATGCGTCCTCGAGAAATTTAATACGTATTCGTGTGAGACGAAAATAGTTTTACGTGTTAAAAAGGGCAAGTAATTAATAAAAACATCTCACAGCTCTCTCTATTTCAGTGAAGTGTTATTTAAATCGTGTCAAGCATTAATAAAAGGAGTGAAGTAAAATTATAATCTGTAAGTCTACATTCTTAAGTCGCACCACAACCCTGCCAAAACATCCATGTCTCTAAAATAAATACTGACGCAGCTGAGGCAAACATAAATATAATATTTAAAGAAACATTCAAATTACAAAGTTAATGTTTTTAAATTTTTTTGGGGGGGGTGAAGGCTACCGGAAACTGTTTACCATACGTGGGTTGCAACTACTTCAAGTTCAGCTCCCCAACATAATACAACTCCTTCAATACATCTACTTCAAATTGGCTTTCTATACGTGGGGCAGAAAATAACAACTTCAAGATGGACAGGAGACGTGAAGATGGAGCACCGGTGGAATGAAATGGCGGGGGAACCCGGATAAAACCCGCCCAGACGCCGTTTTGTCCACTACAAATCCGAAATGCAGGTCCCTGGGATTGAACCCGGGCTGCCTTGTTGAGAGGCGAGCGGATAAACAATCGGCCACGGCATCGTCCAAAGTATTATATTCCGAACCAAAATTTTTATATAATTACAGCGGAAATACATGCTTTGAGGTTGCCTGAATCCAAAATGAAGCATTTTGGAAAGTGAGTGAGTGAGTGAGTGAGTGAGTGAGTGAGTGAGTGAGTGAGTGAGTGAGTGAGTGAGTGAGTGAGTGAGTGAGTGAGTGAGTGAGTGAGTGAGTGAGTGAGTGAGTGAGTGAGTGAGTGAGTGAGTGAGTGAGTGAATCAAAGCTGATATCACTGAAACACAATTTATATCAATTTTAGTGGCACTAAGGATTTCAGAGGTATTTGCTGTTGAACTGAATTTATTTCGAACTAAATGCAATCTCATAACTCTAATTGCATAAGGTTCAACCTCTAATACAAATTATTATTCGCACTAAAAATAGAAATAGAAATCTAATTATCTACTCTTATATTGTATTTATAAAGTTGCTTGCTAAATACATGTAGTCCCAATACACACAACTACAGGTTACCTGTGTATTGGCGACCAATTCACTACATTCACATCCCTATTTATATTTAATCACCCTATTATTATTATTCCAATATTCCCCTTCCTTCACATTCTTTACCATTCTTGCCCGTTTCTCTCTCACTTTACCCAAACAGTTTCCTACATTCTATATTTTCTCCTTTTACATAGAAAACTGTCCTAATTTAAATTTCCCCTTCTAAACTATTTCTCTATTACGTATAGTAAGTAGGGGAAGTATTGCATTCCACCCAAAAATTCTATGTCGATATTTCACCGAAAATATATGTTTTAAGGTGCCCTGAATCCAAATAAAGCATATTTGGAAACATGTCCGTGTGCGTCTACCTGTGAATAATATGACTTAAAAACGAAAAGTCGGATAAATACCAAACTTGGTATTTGAGTTTAGTGTTTTAGAAGCATGTGACACGAAGATTTTGACGAAAATCTCGCAACACGGACTACCCTTTACATGGAACATTTTCTCAAAAATGGATAACTATTTTTATGAAAATATTATATCTATGTCTAAGACACTTTCATGGCAAATGCAATGTATATCTTAAATTAGCCCAATTCCACAAATTTTGTGATGGCAATGGCTGACTTATGTGCAGGTGCATTATCCTAATGAAAGAGAATCTTTTCCTTCACCAAATGGGGTTGTTTCTTTAACAATCCTTGTGAAACTGATCCAGCATTGCGGCATAATATGAACTTATGATTGTTTTATCCTTTTCCAGATAGTCGATATCTATCACCCCTTGTGAATCCCAAAAGACAGCTGCCATGATTTTTCCTGCCGACGGAATGGTTTTCGCTTTCTTTGGAGCAGGTTCGCCGAAGGAAATCCACTGTTTTGATTATTGTTTGGTTTCAGGTTGATAGTAATGGATCCAAGTTTCATCAACGTGATATAACGCTGACAAAACTCATTTGGGTTGCGCTGGAACATGTTCAAACATACCTGTAAAATGGGTACACGATTCCGCTTGTTCTCAACTGTGAGCAGTCGCGGCACCCATCTTGCTGACAGCTTTCTGATACCCAAAAATTCGTGCAGAATGTTACACACCCGTTCATTCGAGATGTTTACGGTCTTGGCTATCTCACAGATTTTCACTCGGCGGTCTTTCAACACAATACGTGAACTTTGTTCACCATTTCTTCTGTTGTGACCTCAACCGGCGGTCCTGTGCGCACGGGATCTCTTGTGCTCGAACGGCCACATAGAAATTCTGTTACCACCATGCCATGTAATTGAGCAGAGCCCCACTAATACACATTCAGCTTTTCTTCCGTTTCCTTCACCGTCTTACCGTGCAAACAAGAAACCTGTATTAGATCACTGTCTCTTGTCAAAGTCATAGACTTATCAATCCACCCTCGTATATAACAAGCAATCTCTGATTCATGCTTCTTCGGCTAACAAAGGCATATTACAAGTGCAATCCGTGTACGATGAAATATGGTCACCTCTGCTATATACGATCTGCGTTTGACAGGAGGCATAATGTATGTCCCTTCAGAAAGGAATACCTGATAAAGTTAAAGAATAGGACGGAACGAGAACTTATACTGTCAAGAGATGTAATATTTAATGCGAAAGTGTTCTTTGCTGTATGCTATTTTCCTAAGCTGTGATGTATGGCACCTCATGCATGAGCAATGGAGTACGAGAGGTGTTTTCTGCATAATGCGATGCATACCGGGTAGGATATCGGAAACCCAAACTGTGCATTATGCATTCACTTTAGAAATTATTTTACAGAGTACGGAGAACCCGGCGTTATTCCCGTAGGCATATTAACTTTGATTCTGAAACCAAAACTCCATGCTGTTTCAAGTGAAATTTCACCGCTACCTTCAGGTGAAAAATATAGCTAAAAGAAATCTGATGTGTTACACTCACATGACTTTCTCTACTCTTGTACAAACTATTTTTACAAACGCTTATTCTCCATATGCTTCATGTTAATCGAGATGTTAATCTTATTGCTAGTTTTCTTGTAGATGCAAGGGGAATTGATAGACTTTAAGCGATAGTCAAATATTTTAAGAACTGGTTGCTATGTGGAGTATTCCATTCTCTTTGCATGTCCAGGATATAGAAAAATGAATAACGAATTCCCATTTGAGAAAAAGTATAAGTATTGGAAAATTTAAGGGAATAAAAAGCAATATCTCGAAAATGGTTCACTCAACAAAAAAATATATGGCATAAATAGTGTATTTTAACGCGATCTACATTTTTTGTGTAGTAAACTTTTGTCTATCTCTTATGGTTTACCAGTTATGCAAAAGTCGTTCACAATGAAGAATACTTTTGGAGACATTCCCAGAAAATTCAAGATATACATTTTATTTGTCAGGAAAATATCTTAAACAAATGATACTTTAATCAAAATCGTTAGAGCCATTTTTGAGAAAATTAAAATTTTCGAAAAATGTTCCATGTAAAGGGTAATCTGGGGTGGGGGGATTTTCTTGAAAACCTTCGTGTCGCATATATGGAAGATAATGAACCTAAATACCAAGTTTGGTATTTATCCGACTTTTTGTTTTTGAGTTGTGTTCACAGACACACACAGGCATTTGGATTCAGGGAGTCTCAAGACATATATTTCCGGTGAAATCTCGGTATCGAATTTTTGGGTGGAATACAATACTTCCCCTACTTACTATACGTAGTAGAGAAACTAACAAGTAGCAAAGTCCTTTTATGGAAACCAGTGATGGACGATACCAACATTTCTCGAAACCCGATACTCAAACACATGTAACCAATTTTGTATTGTATGCTAATTTAGAGTCGGTTCCTGTTTGATATTCTCCAATTTGCAGCAATTTTTACTTTCTCTACTACGTATAGTAAGTAGGGGAAGTATTGTATCCCACCCAAAAATTCGATGCCGAGATTTCACCGGAAATACATGTTTTGAGACCCCTGAATCCAAATGTCTGCGTGTGTGTCTGTGAACACGATAACTCAAAAACGAAAAGTCGGATAAATACCAGACTTGGTATTTAGGTTCAATATCCTGCAAAAATGCAACAAGAAGATTTTCAACAAAATCCTCCACCCCAAACTACCCTTTGCATGGAACATTTTTCGAAATTTTTTGATTTTCTAAACAGTGGCTCTAACGATTTTGATTAAAATACCATATATTAACTATGTTTACGTACCAAATAAAATGTATATCTTGAATTTTCTGGGAATAGCCTATGACTATGAAGTCCTCTTCATTCGGAAGTAATTTTGTATAACTGGTAAACGTTAAGCGATAGATGAAAATGTACTACACAAAAAATATAGATTTCTTTAAAATACACAATTTATTTAAAATAATTTTTGTGGCATTAGCTGTTTCTGAGATATGCGTTATTAAAGGTTCGAACTGTTTATTCTTCAAAGACCTTTCAACATCAGTTGTTTCTGGCGTTGTCATGGAGACAGTATGGCATTTTAAGGACAGCGTATAGCGTCCAGTTGTTAAACATTTGACTATCGCTGTTCTTTTTGCATCTATAACGAAATGTGTAATGTAGCTATTTCTGTAAATGTTTATTTAGATTTAAATGTAGTAGATAGAAAAATAAGCTTGAGCAAGGATAATTTGTATACCCACTAATAAACGACATAAGGTAGAGAAAATCATCTATCACATCAGAATTCTTTATCTTGATAATGCCACACGTTATATATCCCCTATGGTTAGTCAAGGATAATAATAATAATAATAATAATAATAATAATAAATTTCTTTGTTTCCCTTTTATATAACTATATTTTTGTTGAAAACTTTCTTTTTAAGGATTTTCTATCCCTATAAAAACAAATACTAAAAATTTTTCTGTATTCCACGATCCTGAAAACACAAACAAATATATATTTTACATGAAGCCCAAACAACTAAAAATAACAAATATTTCCAAGTTGTGTATCATTTCTCAAGTTCTGATTTGTTTCTGCTGATTTCACAGATTTTGGTCACCGGCTGAGAGTGAGTCACCAAGCCAGGCTATTGCAGAAACTTATTTAGTTCATCACCTAAGTCAGCTTCATTCATAACTCAGTGAACGCTGCATGTTACGCAAGTACCTCTACTCCTTCCGTAAATTTTTGTATGTTTTCATTTAGACCCAGGAGACTATGGAATGTTGCTTTGATTCACCAACAGGAAACGCATCAAGGTCTATCAAGAACTATAGTCCAGAAACTCTGGGGACACGCGCGAGGCAATAAAGTGAAAACTAGACTTCTTTCATTACTTATACAGCATAAAGTTAAACTCAACAACTTTCAATAACGCAAAATTAAAGGAATCGAAGATTTATCTCAAAGTATAAGACATACTTGGATACCATCGAGTATAGAGGTCCCATCCCTGATAGAAATTAAATTCTGCTGACATCAAATTATGAACATGGTCATGATATTTTAATGTCTTGAGGATAGTCATACTTTTAATCCCCTTTATAACGTTCACTCAAAGACTATGAATGAATTTTTATTGAGTAAATGCGTAAATAAGCCGTGAATATTGGCGGTGTTTAAAATTCGGTGTTCCGTTCTAAATAAGACAACTTATGGAGAAAAAAAACCTTATGTTTTGTCTTACATGACTTTCTCTACCCACTCTTCTATATACTATTCTTATAAAATTGTATTCTTGTCTACTTGTTAATCAAGATAAACTTCCATTACACATTTCGTTGTAGGCATTAGAAGGTTGCATTAGGCTAAACGATAGAGTTTTAAAAAGCGGATCGCTAAATGTCGGTTTTGAAATCCCATGCTCTTTGTATGACCTTGAGAGTTACATTTACATGACCTTTACTACTCTCCATCGTTTATTTGTGAGTATACAAACTATTTTTACGAAAACTTATCTTTCTTTTTTCACTCCTATTCTTAAATGAATTTCATTTCGCTACAGATTTCCGCGCTTGCGCACTGTCCTACTCAGAGCTACTGAAAAACAGTTTATTCAATAATATTAATTTATATTAACGTTATTTCACTGTTTTATACTTAACAATGAAATTCTAATAAACCTCTGTTCATATTTTACAAACGTTTAGTTACAAATACTTTAAAAACACAAAATCTAACTTATCTACCTTGTTAATGTACCTACAAATTTTGTGTGGTGCATTTGGCAAAGGGATTTCTGGTAATGAAACTTAGTTGAAGCAGATGGTGAATTTATATTTATTTGAGTGTTTTTATTTTCTATGGACTTTAGTATTGTGTTTGAGATAAGATTATTTTCAAGAGATTCATCTATATAACCTTCAGCCTCTATTGTGGATTTCCAAGCACAAAATGTCACCAGCTGCATCAATAAAATTAATACCTGCGATCTCCAATCGATATTTTCTTCTTATCGTAGCGCATCTAAAATACTTATCGAGAAATTTGTTTATCACATTTTTATTTTCTCTCGTATGCATCTAAATACTAAATATTTACTCTATATCTAAATGTCATAGAAAAAAATCGTATGCAATACTCATATAATGGTTATTAAGACGCTCGTGAAGTTTACGACGCGAGCACTCGCCATTCGCATCTTAATAATTCCCATTACCATTGACCTTAAAATTCCATATTGTTTCCATGACATCGCGAGAAGTAGTTGTATAACGTCAGGACTTTAAAAGAATGACAAAGTACTGAAAAATTCTAACCAATAATAACCGATTTCTCGGAAAGTTTTATGCCACAAAAAAGATTATTTGAAATAAGTTGTGTGTTTTGAAGAGATTTACATTCTTTGTGTAGTACCTTTTCGTTTATCGCTTATGGTTTATCACTTATGCAAAATTCCTTCCGAATGAAGAGAACTTCACTAGCCGAAGATATACATTTTATTGTCATGTAAATATCTGTAATACATGGTCTTTTAATCAAAATCGTTAGAGCCATTTTGGGAAAATAAAAAAATTCCAACAACTTTCCATATAAAGGATGGTTGGATTGGAGAGATTATCTTCAAAAGTTTCATGTCGCAACTTTGAAAGATACTGAACTTAAATACTAAGTTTGGTATTTATCCAAAATTTCGTTTTTTGAGTCGTGCTATTCACAAATGTAGACGCGCGCGAACAGTTTCTAAGATGTTTTTTTTATTAAAGGGGCCTCGAAACATGTATTTACGGTTAATTCTCAATAGTATATTTTAGGATAGAATTTAGTATTTTTTCTGCCTATTAGGGAATATAAAAATGCTAGTAGCCAAACTAATTGAAAGAAAATGTTCATTTTTAATATGTACACATAACTATGGTTCTGGCAGTTTTCAATATTTTGTGTTTATGCGTTTTTAGGAAAAAAAGCCCTCTGTGTGTGTCGGTAATAAGTCGGATAAATACCAAACTTGGTATTTAAGATATTTCCAAAGATGCGACAAAGTTTTTTAAGAAAATCCTCCATCCCAAACTACCCTTTACACGAAACATTTTTCTATATTTTCGATTTTTACAAAAATGGCTAATGATTTTATTAAAATATGGCATATTTCAGATATTTACACGAAAACTAAAATGTTTATCTGCTGGGAATACTTGTGAAGTCCTCTTTATTAGGAAATAACTTTTGTATTATCTTTTATAACTGGAAAACGTTAAGTTATAGACGAAAACGTACTACACAAAAAATGTAGATCTCTTTAAAACACAATTTTTTCAAATAACTGTTTGTAGCATACGTCATTTCAGAGATATCCGTTACTAAGGGTTGGAATTATTCAATATGTTGTCATTCCTTTCAAGTCCTGTGGACATTCAGTTGTTTCTCGTGATTTCATGGTAAGAGAATGGAGTATTTAAGGCCAGCATATAGCGTCCAGTTCTTACACATTTGACTACTGCTGTTCCCTTTGCATTAATAACAAAATGTGTAATGTAGCTATTTCTGGAACTGTATTAAAATGAAGTGGATAGAGAAATAAGCTTCAACTATAGAGATTACAGATAGTCATGTGAATGTAACATATCAGTATTTTTTTTTTCAAGTTTTAAGTGGTTTTTTTTTTCTCGTGGTCATGCAAAGAGCATGGAGTATCAAAGCCTTCATATAGCGCTCCCTTTTTAAAAATCTGACTATCGCTTTAACCTTCTGTATCCTTTTTACGAGCATATCTTAACAAAATGCATAAATGTGTAATGAAAGGTATCTGGATTAACAATAAGTAGATAGAAGAATAAGTCCTTGTAGGAATAGTTTGTAGAAGAATGAGCAGAGAAGGTCATGTGAATGCAACATATTAGAAATTTTAAAATTGTGTACGAATAGTATTTGTCCTGCAGTACATTTTAAAAACCTTAAGCTGTATAAAATGGATAGATTATACTTGATAATAGCTAAAGTCTAACACACAAACTTTGGAAATATATAACCCACCCACCCTAAAGAAAGTGTTCGTCTGCACTTTAAAAAATTCTAGCAGCCAAATTAATGGAAGGAAAAATCTAATTATTTAACGTAAAGATCAAATGGTAACACAGTTTACGTGTTTTGACGGTATTTTAAATCATTCATTTTATCAGTTTTATAATTTTTTGAAAAATATTTCAAAATTGCAACTCTTTTATTCGTGGCATTTACAAAATTATCTTTCATGCACTGAGCAGAGAATTGTGTGTGTGTGTGTGTGTGTGTGTGTGTTACTTGATTTTGCGGTGAAAATTGGATTTTATTTGATGGAGAAATAAAATGTCAAAGTTGGGAATTTTCAATGTTTTTGCCTTAATTTTCGACTCACTTTTTACGACTTCACGAATTTATTTCTCCACAAGTTTAAGTCACATGTCGATGGAAGTGTGTGATGTATGCACAAAAAACACTCTACCCAATGCATGAAGCATATTTTGAAAACACCACGTACAAAAAATTTGCAGTTTTGGTGTATTTTTCAAAAGTGAATAAAATCGATAAAATAAATATCTGAAAAGTCGCCAAAACACTTAAACAGAATTGCTGTTTTATCTTTACGTCCCAAAAAAATCAGATTTTTGCCTTCATTAATTTGGCTGCTAGAATTTTTTAAACTACAGACAAGTACATTCTTGGGGGGTGTATATAAACTCCCAGCACAACAGCAAATTCTATCGGTGATTCCTTGATATTTTACCTCAAACTTCCACAAAGCAAAGCATTGCAACATTACAAAGAAACTCATAAGCAAAGGGATTAAAAAAAATACAATCAAGCAAATTTTCTTTATCATACCTTTGTTACGTAGCCTACCCCTCCTACTTTAATTCGATGTTTGTGACTTGTGCACGTCAACACTTCTTGTCCGTTTAAACCAATCTGAAGCCGAAGATATCGCCGTCAAATGCCGCAAGTAGCTTGTGGTGTAACATCAACTCAGGTTGCCGCATTTCTGGGTCTCTACCATTTCTAAACGTGGGTGGACCAGCGGAAACCTCCCAACCGAACATCAAACCCAGAATCCTTTGAGAAACGCGGTACACCTCCACATAAGCCTGATTACCAAAAATCGACTGCGGTATTAAACATACATGATGTAGAGATATTACACACTTTTAATTAAAAATATCTGCATTAATTTTAAAGAATAATCTACTGCTCTTACGTAAATCAAACCTACACAAAATTATAAGTAAAATGAAATCTAATCACTCATTTTCACTAAATTATTGCTTCGGTTTGTTCGTAGAATTCCACAATAAGTAGTTGAAAGGGTAGTAAGTACATCATTTCAAATAATACCAAATGCATTACTTTAATTCAAGCATGAAATATATGTCATCACATGATTTACAATAGAGTTCAAATTCATTCACCATCATTTCAAGTGTATATAAATCGTGATAAAATATATATTTTAATAAACGTCCATGTCAGTGGGTTTTTTAATTTTGTTCGTAAGCAATTCTCGAGGATATTGAAGAGAAACCATTAACAAATCCACAAAGCTCAACTAAACTATAGTGGTACACAGGTATTGTTTATAAATGGTGTGCATTTTACTTATTTTGACTCATAGTCAAAAACATGTTTCTGCTTCTTTAATGTGCTGATATTTCCTTCTCTAAATTTCTCTTTCAGTACATAAAATATTATGCAATGCAGTTATTAGCATGAGAATGGGCTAAGCTCACAAAAGAATACCTGTAGTGTATTGAAAAAACACTTGCACAAAGTTACAAACTTTACTTCGTTATACTAAAGGTTTGAATGTGTAAAACGTAACATAAAATAGCAATAGATTGTCTTCATTAGTAGAGTATACCATATATTAACCATTTGTGAACCATTATGTATGGTATTTCACTGTTTAAAAATTGCTTTTAATTCTTTTTTCTTTCCTTTTACCACCCAGTAGTCCCACTAAACCTGAAAGATTATTATAAACATCCATTGTAGAGAAGTAACGTACTTTTAGAATTATTAATTTAGAGTATTCATTGACATACGTAAATCATCTACATGATAGTTGTAGATCGAATATATGTACTCTCCAATAAGGTTTTTAAATAAGGGCCTACTGGAAAAGAAGACCCAAGACTTGAAAACAATTCTCATAACTGTTTTGTAATACAGTACTCTTCTTTATGTTCTGAATTAGCTGAAAATACTGTTCCGCATCTCAAAAAGCAGTAAAATAAGCAACGCTGCTCTCAAGATATTTTGAATGATAAAACTGCTTAGGTTTTTAAAAATATTTATAGGTAGATAATCTTTAAATTTAAGGAATATGGAAGATTATTATTATATACATTATTTATACAATAGTAATAACGTTTTTGCCCTTTGCAATTCAACTACAGTATTATTTAAAGCTGCCATAACTGCTGCAAACTGTTGTTCTTTTATTCTTCTACCAATGTGTATTATACGGAACTTACGTAAGGTGGAAAAAAATTAATCACTGTCAAAAATAATCACTTGGAATCAAGGTTATGAACCGAACTGTCCATCAGAATCAAGGTAAACGTGTTAAACGCTGATAATAAATCTTAACGTTACTTCTTTGTGTTGCTAAAAGCAAGTAAGCTAACTGCTTTTAAATGCATGTTCAAAAAAATTTCGTCAAGTACAGAAATAGCTTGGTAACCTTCACTTCCCTGAAAAGCAGGTCTGAGTTACGCCCCCTTATACTCACCCGGCAAAATTATTGGGTCGCCCGTATCCATGCCTCCGGAGTTCAAGCTGCAGCCACGTGCGACTTGGGTACACCATCCTTGAATGCCATTATCACAACACTTCAAACATCACTGCACCCGCCAATCCTTTAAGGCCATCAACAACCTCAGCAGTTGCACCTGCCTAATCATACATAGCCACTAATTTTCGCAAAAACTCGAACCGAGCAAATTGAAAATAAAACTCACGCTAAAAAAAACACAAAGATAAACTTAATACCAAACTTAACTAATATATTTTCATTTTTAAAATCAACACCACTCGAACACTGCACAACCCGGAACTTTGCGCGAAACGAAAACGAGTGAAAACAAAACAAGCGGCAAGTGAGTGCTGTTCACTTGTTAAGTTACAGCAACGCTACCCGGCGGCGCTGTTGGATATCACTGCCTCACGGTCGGCGAATTACTGTACTCCACTGCGGAGTGCGGATTGAGAGTTGCCTGCTGTATCGACCGAGACGGCGGCGGCGGCGGCGGCGGGAGGGGCGTGGACAAAGTTGCTCACGTGATACCCTCCCTACTAATTCGCTTCATTTTGCAGAACCTATTGTATATCCTTTGTCGTCTGGCGGCAAAGTGTTTGTGTTAGTGCGCGTACCGCACGGTTAATTACTCATGGGTTTGCTAATTCATAATATATTATTAATTGCAGGATATAAAATTATAATATCTGACAAAATGTGTCAGATCAGTGGAATAATGCACAACGTTTTACGTGCATTAGATTGTGTATTTCAAACCAATGATAGCCGCTAGATATGGTAATACTAAAACTCTATCAGCACGAACAAATTTATCTGATATAATTCGTAACCTAGAATTGGATTTATTAAGACTATTCCATACCTAGCTAGATGGAACGTATAAGGCTCGCATTCGGCGTTCGATTCCGGATGACCGAACACGCTTGGGTTTTTCGTGGTTTTCCATAGTCGGTAGGCTAATGTCGGGATGGTAAGGTACATATTACGGAGAGGCCCCCGTAATCGGCAGAGCACCACACGCAGGCCAGTCGGCCCATTATGTTTCCAACGTAACCTCTGGAAGGGAGGGATGAGGGAAGAGAACCGAAAGGCGACCAGATCCGGATGCCGACGGCAGCAAGCATGGACGGCGTCCCTAACATTTCCAGATAGAACGTATCCGATGCCGCACGGTCCCTGTCCACAAGCCACCAAACTCCAGAGTCCGGAGCGGAACCCTACACTGAGGAGAGACCTAACTGAGCGGTACTGTAGCGACGCCAGGGAAGAAACATTTACACAGCTCAAGCCACCGCCCAGCCGCAACCCACCGAACACCGTCGCCTGGTCCTACAGCCCTGAAACAGATAAGGAAGATGATGGGTACAGAAAATGAGAGGAAGGAGAGTCGTGGTAGAAAATGAATCACCCCAGCATTTGCCTTGCGACCCGGGGAAACCACGAAAAACCCATGGGTCAGAGTGGACGGTCACCGGGATCGATCCCGGACCTCCCGAATGCGGACCACAGACGTAACCGCCTGAGCCATCCCTCTCGGTTCCGCAGTGGGACAGGTCTTGGAGCCTGGAACTCTTAGAGACTTCCGCGCGTCTCTGTAGCCTGTCTACCTGCGGCCTGTAGTTCCTGTGGTTCCTTCATTTCACCCCATCCAGTGATATAAGGCTTAAAATTTGAATTATTTATTCTAATTTATTGTAGACCTTTCGATTGGAAACCAAGTATACTTTTTATACTAAATAAATTATCTTCCTCATCAATAAATGTAAATGTAAATCTAGTATAAGTATCTAGCATGATTATTCTGATAGATTTCCATTTATTGATGAACATAATTTATTTAGTATAAAAAGTACACTTGATTTCAAATCAAAAGATCTACAATAAATTAGAATAAATAATTCAAATGTTAAGCCTCCTTAAGCCTGGAGGGTGTTAGCCACAATAAATCAATGCAGGTTGCTACAGCACTATTTCATTAATAAAATGTAAGAGATTATGTATATAGATGAAACCATACAACATTTTTAAAACTACTTTTAAAGTCTTTACTTAACAACTTTATGAAAGTGTGTTTGAGGACAGAATTATTAGTAGAGATTTGTGGCCCCCTCGGTCCCCCGACCTAACTCTCTACGATTTCTATCTCTGGGGTAACTTAAAACAAAGTGTACAAGACAAACCCACACACCCTGGAAGAATTAAAACAATAAATATCCGCCACGAAATTTCTCAACGTGAACTATGGCGAGAGATGGATAGTTTCCTAAAGACGGTGGCCAGTTTCAGCATCTCCTTTCATAAAGTTGGTAAGTAAAGCCTTTAAAGTAGTTTTAAAAATGCTGTATGGTTTCATCCGCGCCTTTCTATGATAGCGGCGGACGGCAGCGAGCGCCGAGGACGCGGACAGGAAAAACACCACGCAGCCGGTTTGTAGTTTTTTGGCTCATCGTAGGTGCTGCTTGGTCGACGAGTCTTTCATCGCCCTCTCTAGCAGTTCTAGCAGTGTGACTGGGTCTTCGAATTGTTAGGGACTTCCACGCGTCTCTGTAACCTGTCTGCCTGCGGTCTGTAGGTTGCCGTGGTTCCTTCACTTCATCCCTTCCTCCTGGGGGCAGGGGTGGAGACCGCAATGGATCTATGTAGATCTAAGCGAGGTGTCCCCCCTCCGTTGTATAACGGTGACATAAAATTCGTTGGTCTACATAACTACTGGAGACTGGAATTCTATGTTAATTAGGGTGGAATAGTCAGACGGACGGGACCCCCAGTAAGCCATTTCAGAAGACCCAATGCATCTTAGTGGGAGGAAGTGATGAAGAGGAGACCCAAAGGACAAACATATATGTATGACAATGCACGCTAGCAAGTAGGGGTCCCTAACAATTCCAGAGCGACACCAATCCTGAGGCCGATGCGAGCCTACCTGTGCCAACAAACCCGGGGGTTCCGGGAACATGTCCCCTCAGGAAGGGGCTCCAGCACTAGAGAGTATTTGTTTACATAGCGCAAACGTCCCACACACTAAATTCGTGGTAGGAGAGAAACCACCCCAGCATTCGCCTGCTGGTCTAGGGAAGACGCGAACAAACCAAGACCTAGATGGTGGCCGGCGGGATTCGAATCCACGAACCTCACACGTTACCTCGGAGCCGACTCGTTCAGTATGGTGCACATTATACAGGATGGACCATTAGTTGAGACTGTACCATATCTCCAAAACTAAGCGTTGTAGAAAGAAATTTCTTTAATAAAAGTTGCTTGATATTATGTGGGAAAATAAACGCCATCAGTCGTATTTTGTTTGGAGGACGTTATGATGGTCATTTAAGGGTTAGTTTATTTTTATTTCTCTACTACGTATAGTAAGTAGGGGAAGTATTGTATTCCACCCAAAAAATTGATACCTAGATTTCACAGGAAATATATGTTTTGAGACTTCCTGAATCCAAAAAATAAGTATTTTTGGAAACATGTCCGAGTGTGTGTGTGTGTGTGTGTGTCTGTGTGTGTGTGTGTGTGTGTGTGTGTGTGTGTGTGTGTGTGTGTGTGTGTGTGTGTGTGTGTGTCTGCCTGTGAACAGCATAACTCAGAAACGAACAGTCGGATAAACACCAAACTTGGTATTTAGGTTCAGTATCTTCCAAAGATGCAACACGAAGGTTTTCAAGAAAATCCCCCACCCCAAACTACCCTTTACATGGTACATTTTTCGAAAATTTTAATTTCCTCAAAAATGGCTCTAACGATTTTGATTAAAATATCATATGTTTAAGATATTTTATGACAAATGAAAGGTATATCTCGAATTTTCTGGGAATGTCTCCAAAAGTATTTTTCATTGTGAACGACTTTTGCATAATTGGTAAACCATAAGAGATAGACGAAATTGTACTACATAAAAAATGTAGATCGCGTTAAAATACACAATTTATGTCATATACATTTTTTGTTGAGTGAACTATTTTCGAGATATTGCTTGTTATTCCTTTAAATTGCTCTATTCTTTTATTGCTCTACATGCGTCAACGTTAAATTCCTGTTAGAGTCTCCTATTGTGAAACATGTTTGTGGTATGTCAGATGTAAACAAAACGCACTGTTCTATTAGTCGGCCACGATATGATTGCGCTTGTAGGAGGACGCCATTGTTTTTATTGAAAACGCTAATATCATCAAGGGCTAGGGATCAGAGGGGTGAGGGACAAGGCGATAGGGGAATGCACAATTCCACAATGAAAACAGTACCACATTTGCAGGCCTCATTCTAGCTAGTAAATGCAACTCGAAACTGCGGATGTCTTCTGTACCGGACTGTCCTTCCGATGCCCCGCCCACTTATTCCGCAACAGTTTAACTATTAAATAATTCATTATTCCGTCACAAAATATAAGAAAAACAGAAAATTACTTAATTTAACACAATTAAATCAATACATTCATTAAATTCTTAAACCATTCAAATGAATGGTTTCTTCTTCCCACCGAACGCACTCATATCGTGGCCGACTAGTACAGTACTAGTTAAATTCGCTAGATGTGTCTGACGTGAAGCCTACGGCAATACCGTCTTGTTCAGTACAGTACATGCTAGTTTCTCATTGTGTACCAGTACTCATTAGTTGAGACAGTACGTACAGTACTAGTCACTGTCACTAGGTGTGTCTGATGTGAAGTCTACTGGTAATACCGTCTTGTTCAGTACAGTACACGCTAGTTTCTCATTGTGTACCAGTACTCATTAGTTGAGACAGTACGTACAGTACTAGTCATTGTCACTAGGTGTGTCTGATGTGAAGTCTACTGGTAATACCGTCTTGTTCAGTACAGTACACGCTAGTTTCACATTGTGTACCAGTACTCATTAGTTGAGACAGTACGTACAGTACTAGTCACTGTCACTAGGTGTGTCTGATGTGAAGTCTACTGGTAATACCGTCTTGTTCAGTACAGTACGTGCTAGTTTCTCATTGTGTACCAGTACTCATTAGTTGAGACAGTACGTACAGTACTAGTCACTGTCACTAGGTGTGTCTGATGTGAAGTCTACTGGTAATACCGTCTTGTTCAGTACAGCACACGCTAGTTTCACATTGTGTACCAGTACTCATTAGTTGAGGCAGTACGTACAGTACCAGTCACTGTCACTAGGTGTGTCTGATGTGAAGTCTACTGGTAATACCGTCTTGTTCAGTACAGTACGTGCTAGTTTCTCATTGTGTACAGTACTCATTGGATTGGATTATGAAGTGGAGGGAATTCGGTGTCTAATCGGTGTACCGACGCCCCACGAGGGCGCGCACCCGGGTTGGAGAGATAGGTGAAGGGAGACACCGGGCGGCAGGAACCAGGAGTGACAGCACAGCAATGACAGGGTAGTCTCCAGACATAGGTGCCCTGGCAGTCGACATACAGATCGGGGACCCCGCCTCACAAAGGGTCCAACGCCCCCAGAGGCGACGGTCCATATACCCCGGCAACCAACCGTAGGCCGAGGGATGGAGAAAGCATCCCTTTTCCCTGCCACGCTGTACCGAAACACCATCGCCGACACTTGCAACCCCAAAATAGACCAAACGGGGCGAAGGATGAACGAAATGATTAATGGAACGAAATGGAGGGACAGGAAATTCGGGGAATAAAAGAAACCACTCTAGTATTCGCCTGACGACCCGAGAAAACCCCGAATAACCCCAGACTGTACCGCCTGAGCCATCCACCTCGGTACCAGTATTCATTTGTTGAGGCAGTACGTTACACACTTGTCGTGTGAGTTACTTTTCATTTACCGCGCGGGATGGCTCAGGCGATTGCGTCTGTGGCCGCATTCGGAAGATCTCGGGATCGATCCCCGGCGACCGCCCACTCTGGCCAATGGGTTTTTCATGGTTTCCCCAAGTCGGCAGGCGAATACTGGGGTGGTCCATCTTTTACCACGACTCTCCTCCCTCTCATTTCCTGCACCCATCATCTTCCTTGTCATCTGTTTCAGGGCTGTAGGACCAGGTGACGGTGTTCGGCGGGTTGTGTCTGGGCGGTGGCTTGCGTTCTGAAAAGGTTTCTTCCCTGGCGTCGCTGCGGTACCGCTCAGGTCTCTGCTCAGTGTAGGGTTCCGGAGATTGCTGGTTTGTGGGCAGGGACCGTGCAGCGTCGGATGCGTTCTATCTGGAAACGTTAGGGATCCCGTTCATGTTTTTCGCCCGTCGGCATCCGGATGTGGTCGCCCTTAGGTTCTCTCCCCTCACCCTTCCCTCCTGGCCTGCTTGCCTGACTCTGTCCAGGTTCAGGGGGCCCCTTCGTGATGTATACCTTTACCTTTACATTTCATTTAGAGTTTCATAAAGTCAGATTTCAATTATGTTCATACAGCATACCAGTTGATGCAGTACTTTATATCATAACAATCTGTGAATGCCAGAGTGGTTGTAGTGTAAATTAATATTATTGTATGTACAGGATTTTAGATGTTTGTTAGCCATAAGTATTGTTAGGAAATAAGTTTACACGGCCTCACTAAACTGACAATAGAAGTGGGTAACAATAAACCGAGGGGGTGAGTTGCAACTCACTAAGAAGAGACAAACAAATGACGTCAGGATAGCGTGCCTTTTTTAGAAATGGAGGGAATATCTTCCCTAGAGCATATATGTTAGTAGTAGTGATTGGCTGACCAAAACAGACGCTAAAGTGGGCGCGATTTGGTAACCAGTAGCATCTATATTATAATTTTTAGGCAATTCGAGGTGAAGGAGTATATATTCTCGAGCCATAAGCAAGTGTCGCGCAGTTTTGAAGAATCTTTCACAAGGTGCACGTCGCAGAGTTAGTTACAAAATGTAAAGTACGCGAAGTAATTGGTGCGCGGCAACTAAAACGACTGTAGTTACATTCAGAAATATCACAGTTTCAGTCAGGCGTGTATAAAGATTAAATATGTGAATTATTAATTAAGTGTGACGGCAATAAAAGTGTAGAAACAAAATTTTTATCAGTGTTATCTTTTAGCAACAACTCCTTTCCGTTTACACGCCCTGCTTAGAGACACTTGCTCGACTGAGTTATAATAGCTAGCCGGAGGACAATGAACCCAAATTTAAAATAATAAAACAAGAGGCGCCCAGTAAATAAGATAACACGAGCCATGAGAACTGCGACACAGTTATTATGCTGCATCTATGATCTCATGCTCCTAACCTCAAAATGCTTAGTTTGGAACGCATTTCTACTCTACAATTATCTGCATTGTTTTTCCGTACCCAGTATAATTAATCTTTCTATTTTTTTCTCTCAATGGCGAGCTACGTTTTCACACCCCGTTATTAATCGTGTCTCCTGTACGACTAGATATATCAGAAGCAACAGCGCCGACATTGAGCTGTAGATGCGTGTACGCCTGCCATAACAAGTTTAATAGATCCACGATTCCAAGGCGGAAAGAAATAAAATGCATGTTATGACGCCACTGTTTTTCTCCTTTCTCTCCAAAGTGAAAAATAGCCGAGCTGGTAGGCTCAGAGTGAAAAGGGCGGAAGAGAGAGATTTTGTGCCCGCTTGGGTCTAATGTACGATTTTTCAACATGTTCTATGGTCTTATATACACATGGTAGGTAAATATTTTTGTACAATATCTGCAATAGCGTTGAAAATTAATTTTGATCTGACAGAGCAAAACAAAAAATGTCAAAGTCAGATTTATCAACGTTTTTAATGAACTTCCTCATTAAGGCCACCGTTTTTACGACTTCATTCATTTATTTCTCCGTCAGTTTAAATCGCATGTCGGTTTAATTGTCGAGTATTATACGAAACTTGCTCTTTAAATGCACGTAAAGTGATTTATTAAACATTAATTATTTGTAAAATCACTGCAACATTCAACAAAGTATAAAACTAACAAAATAAAAAGCGTTTTTAAATCCCAGGGCACGTTTGTTCTTTCTATAGATTAAAAATGAGAATTTCCTCTCGTTAATTTGGCTGTTAGGATGTTGCTTGTAAAGAGGAAACACTATTTTCAGGAGTCACTGTATATAATTCGCTCTTAGCAGTGTCAAATGCTAATATTTTCAAGTTGACTTTTTACCGCCATTCTGGCGCCTTGTTTTTGTTTTTTCAGGGGAGGGTGCTACACGGAGATGCGTTTGGCTAGCTGACAACTTTTATAACCGCTCATTGTAAAGAGAGACGAGCATTTAAATTTTGTTGTTACTATGCAGATTGCTTCTAGCTCATACCATTCAAGAATAAATGCATAATTTGATTTCTTTTGTTTAGCATTTGTTACTATCATTGTCACGGTAATAAGGTTAACATGAGGCATGTGTTTGTTATTACTTAGAGCTTGGATCACTGAAGATAACCCTTCGCAAGCGAAATTCTTTCCTTAGCCAAACCTTTGCATTTGACATATCAACTCCGCGTGAAGTTGGAGTATACCATTGTGACATGTTTTTTATTGCTTCAGTTTATTTGCACGGAGAGCAGAATGAAGCTTGGCAATAATTCACTTGACAGAGAGAATTAAAGTATGAAGCGATAAGCAGATTTTAAAACACCGACGTTAATGTAATGAGCGCGGTTATAATACTACTCAATGAAATATGCAATGGCTACATAAGAACACAAGAGCACGTGAACACCGTAACTTTTGACACCTTGCGAAATTAATGTTTTATGTTTTTTTTCCCCCCTTTTAATTCTATTAAACTCAACGTGTATGCCGTAATTAAAAATCTACGGTATTTAAATCTACCGCGCTACTTCTCCAAACTGAGAGACATTCGCTAGCACATGTTGATTTGTGCACATTTTAAGGAGCTTCTACGCATGCGCAATTGGTATGATGTAATTGCCTTTTGGGGCCAAATACATACGAATCGTACACACTTGAAGATGTACACTACCGCGGGAAGCTTTTCTCACACTCTTGTTTCCATACTGTCACTAAATTTACGTCAATGACACCAGGTGGTAGTACACAATACTGCAGAAGTTAGAGTAACTGTTGCAGAAATAGACAACATGCTCAAGCGCAGAAATTTCTACCAGGTTTTCCAGACCATCCATACTCTTAACTACAATAATTTACACTCTACTTCGTTCTTGAGCCTAAAACGGTGTACTTAATTATACACCCTTATACGATGTAAAGGTACATATCACGGAGGAGCCCCCTAAAACGAGGCAGAGCGCGCACGCAGGCCAGTCGGCCCATTGTGCTTCCAACGTGACCCCTGGGAAGGAAGGATCAGGGAAGACCCGAAGGGTGACCAGATCCGGATGCCGACGGGCACAAGCATGGACGGTCCCTAACGTTTCCAGATAGAACGCATCCGGCGCCGCAAGGTCCCTGCCCACAGGCCACCAACCTCCAGGGTCCCCCGGAGCGGAGTCCCATGCTAAGGAGAGACCTAACTGAGCGGTACCGCAGCGACGCCAGGAAGAAACCTTTACAGAGCGCAAGGTACCGCCCAGCCGCAACCCGCCGAACACCGTCGCCTACAACCCTGAAAGAAATGACAAGGAAGATGATGGGTACAGGAAATGAGATTGAGGAGAGACGTGGAAAAGATGAACTACCTCAGCATTCGCCTGGTGACCCGGGGAAACCACGAAAAATCTATGGGCCGTCGCCGGGGATCGATCCTGGACGTCCCTAATTCGGGCCACAGAGTAACCGCCTGAGCTATTCCGCTCGGTCCTAATACGGTGTACTTAAATATTTTATAACAAACATAAAAAAGACTTTCTTTCGTCAAACGAATTATTGTAACGATTATTATTGTTATTATTACTATTATTATTATTATTGGTGTGTTAGGAGCTCCTACAATTTATGAATTTGTTCACAGTTATAATTATTATGCAACAGATGGTATTTCATATTTTCAGGGCTGTTCTGACCATAATTTTCTGAACAATGTATACTCACGAACCGCTACTGCAATTATGTGTAAGTTTTCCAGGACTTCAGACCCCAAACACAGATCTTCTACACGGTACTTCATTTTCAATTCATTTTACTTTATTGAACTATCAACACTCTAACGACCCCTCTCGTGTAGGTACATAATATGAGCCTTATTAGGAAACACCCACAGAGGCCATAAGGAAAACAGGGCAACTAATCTACTTTCTAACAAGAGATTGCACCACAAATTAGTATACTATAAAAATATATTTTCTTCACAAAATAGAAACAGTTTAAGAAAAACAATTTACAACTTAAACAATCTTGAAGCTTCTACAATATTGAAAATCTTTTAAATCCGTTGATTCTTGTTTCGGTCTCCAATATACAGAGTGAGCCAAAAGACTCCGAACCGGCTGCGCGGTGTTTTTCCTGTCCGCGTCCTCGGCGCTCGTTGCCGTCTGCCGCTATCATAGAAAGGCGCGGATGAAACCATACAACACTTTTAAAACTACTTTTAAAGGCTTTACTTACCAACTTTACGAAAGGAGATGCTGAAACTGGCAACCGTCGTTGTCCATACATTTTTGGCACCTCTTTACGAAACTATTCATCACTCGCCGCAGTTCACGTGAGAAATTTCCTGGCGGATATTTTGTTTTATTTCTTCCACGGTGTGTGGGTTTGTCTTGTACACTTTAAGTTTTAAGTTACCCCGGAGGAGTATTTTATGAACAATATTACCGGCTGCGCGGTGTTTTTCCACCGGGCGTGTGAAATGTGATAAAAACATAACCCACTGCTGCTATAAACAAAGTCACGCTGTTGTAATTTTGCTGTGCAGTGTGAAGTGCAATTTTGAGTTGACGGTGATGTGATGTAGTTCAGTTATTACGAGTTATTTATTATTTTCTCCTGTAATTAGTCATAAAGTATATTATGGCTCAGTATATGTTTTCTACTGCACAGCGTGTATTTATTTATGATGCGTATTTGTTAACTCGGTCAGCTCGCCAAGTGAAAGTACGATTTTCAGAAATATTTCCAGGTGTAAAAGTTCCAGGCCGTGCAACAATCCATGAACTTTACAGTAAATTTCTGGCCACAGGAAGTGTTCAGGCTAAAAAATCTAAAATACGGTGTTCGGTTCTTATCGAAGAAAAATTAGACGATATCGGTCATCGTTTGGAAAATTCCCCCCAAAAATTCCATGATGGATAGTTTCCTAAAGAGGTGCCAAAAATGTATGCACAACGACGGTGGCCACTTTCAGCATTTCCTTTCATAAAGTTGGCCAACAATGGTGGCCAGTTTCAGCATTTTCTTTCGTAAAAGTTGGCAAGTAAAGCCTTTAAAAGTAGTTTTAAAAATGTTGTATGGTTTCATCCGCCCTTTCTATGATAGCAGCATACGGCAACGAGCGCCGCGGGTAAGGTGTCAAGAATATGTTTCCCCCTCAATATAAAAGCAACCCTTTCAACGCAGTTAAGGATTTACAATATAAATATATTTGAAAATATTTGACAGCGAATTCTTCACCGCTTGTAGATAATAACTATGGTTTGATATAAAATGATGCAAAACAAAATAACGAAGCAATCAGCTAAAGAGAACCCCACAATTTTTACATTGTGCAAGTATAGGCCACCTATAAATTTGACTCACCGCTTGATGTTACAGACGACACACACGGGTGCAGTCGGAAGCACACGTGGAAGGCCGCGCAACCTGCCTTCATGTGTGCTCCCAAGACCTTTTGTGAGGCAATAGGTAGACGCAACTAACCTCGGAATCGAGACACTAGCGCCACAAACAAAAACAATGGATTCCGGCTCGATTTCAGAGCTTTCCCAGCGGTGCACGCGATATATTGTAGCGCATCAATTTGAGTGCTGGGGTAGAAAGTAACCGAGTAGAAAGTGTTAAAACGCAGTTACCTCAACACGGGCTTACCCAGGAATGTGGAGTCAGCAATGCCTAAAGTATTTATACCGCGGGAGGTGAGGCCATGTGGTCTGTCTATCACGAGCGTCGTCTGTCACTGTGGTCTGTCTGACCTACCGTTGCGAGTATGTGACTCGCCGCCTGACGTCCGCCCTCGGCCGAAGGCTATAGCTGACACGGGGTGTCTCGTACACCCCCCCCCCGTAACAAGCCGCCAGCGTACTATTGTCCATTCCAAACCAAAGTTTCCTCTGATACAAACAGAAGCACGTGCGTCTGCTTGTCACGAATTCAAGAACACACTCTTACGCTAACGTAAATAGTTCCTTAATACATGTATTCTATTATGAAATATTAAAGCAGAAAAGGTATAGAACTGCACATTTTATTGCGGTTATCATAAGAACTCGTCGTTAAAGCTAATACATATATACTAGATTAAGAGATTACAAAATATGATTTTCATCTGTTATTGCGCTAACGCCGAGAGTATCTTGCTTGTTAATACCAACTGCATGCATGACTGCCACTATCTTACATATACAAGAAATGCAGCAATGAATTCCCAGAGGCGCTATCAGAGTACCGAATAAACACTTTGCGTAACACAAGATATATGATAAAGGAACAGTCATTCATAATACGCAGGTACGCATATGCTAGCTCAGGTCAAATCTTGTGATTTAGTCAGTTCACATGGCAGAGGAAGGTGCATGTAGTGCGAATAAACTGTTCAAACACAAATGTGGGAAACAGTTAAAAAGTGGCGAAAAACAAACAGCTCCTCATATATTCAACTCACTATTATAAAAATACCCGACACTTGCATTAGTGCATATTGCGAAACTAATATCGGATTTTACAGGCGTTTCAGTAAGAAGTGTAACCAAAGCGAGCAGGGAATATAAACAAACATAATAGAACATAGAAGAGGATAAAATGTGGGAACTTGTTTTAAGTGCGACAGTGCTGTGGATAAGCTTGTCATTATTTTGGAGAGTAGTTCTGATTCTGATATGGCAGCTGAATCATCTTGGAGGGATTCGGATTTGGGTGTTGCATCTTTGCCCGAGGATTGTGATTAACGTAAGTAAAATGTTCATTTCCGCAGTCTTCTAAAATAGATTGTTGCCTCAGGTTGCATTTTGAACTATAATTCTCGGGCAGGGCGCGTTTTTATAGATTTAAATAGTGTTCAACAAGCACATGAGAGGGGAAGAAGCAGCCATTAGGGGCGGGGATTGCGAACTACTTTCGCACGGATAATACAAAGAGTTTGTTTTCAGTGAAAGGCACTCTGGCCTGGAATGGACAGTAGTGCTTCCGTCTCGACAGAAGTTACCTAGGTAAGGATGCTTCAACCTTAAGTTCTGCTTGCACGGGGTTTTGCTGCGCCTCAGGTTGCCCGACTGCAGGCCTTACGTACGCAATAGGCAAATACACAGTTATTTAAAGAAAAAATTAGTAAATATCCAAATAGCTTCCACATTTACACTGATGGCTCCAAAAGTGAATAAGGTATTGGTCGCGCTATAGTATGCGGTGATAAGACCTTCCAGTACAAATTACCATCGCTTTTTTCAGTCTTCAGCTGTGAATTGTATGCCATTAAAAAGGCACTTGAATATATAGGGTCTTTCAACAAGAGTGACCTATCTTTGAACTTAAATAAAACACGTTCTATAAATGATAGAGGTTTATTTCTTTTTTTATTTTGTAACACAATTAATGTTACTACGTGTGGAAGAGAACATCAGTTAAGTGACCGCCGCGACTTCGTTGGGTTGCGCGTATACGGTTGACCCAATTTTCAATAACAGAAGAACGTAAATTATGTCCAACTTCACGAATAACACGCGTGATGTTATTCATAAGTTCATTTACTGTTTCTGGCTTGTTGACATAAACTAGAGATTTAACATGACCCCATAAGAAGTAATGCAACGGCGTTAAATAATATGACCTCGGGGGCCAGTTAATATCACCACCATGGGAAATGATGAAACCTCTGAACTTCTGTTTCAAAAGATCGATTGTTTCGAGAGTAGTATAACATGTGGCACTATCTTGCTGGAACCAGATGTTTCTGAGATCCATACCATCCAATTGAGGCCAAAAATATAAGAGCCTGGTATCTTTCTCCATTGACAGTTAGAGCTTCTCCATCTTCATCTTGGAAAAAGTATGGACCAATGACTCACCATACCAAAATCCACACCACACAGTAACCTTTTGGGGATGAAGTGGACGTTCTTGAATCTGCATTGGATTGTGATTGCTCCAATAGCGGAAATTTTGTTTGTTAACACAACCATCCATCCAAAAGTAGGCTTCGTCGCTGAAAATGATTTTTCAACAAAAATCCGGGTCAGCTTCCAATTACTCCATAGCCCATTCAGCGAATACACGGTGCAACTTATGGTGGTTGGGCTTTATTTCTTGAGTTAACACCATTTTGTAAGCGTGAAACCTCAAGTCCAGAAGCAGAATTCGCCAAGTTGTGGTCGGCGAAAGCCTCAATTCTTGCGCTCGACGAGCAATTGATTTGTTTCCGTTCTCGCGTACACGCTCACGAACGGCGCCTATGTTTTTGTTGGAGCGCTTACGTCGATTACGTACAGGCGTTCTTTGATCGCTGACAGAACCACTTCTTTCAAATTTATCGATCAAACGCCGAATCGTTCTCTCGCAGGGACGATTATGCACACCGTAAACTTCACGCAATACACGGAAGGTTTGGCGAACAGATTATCCATTTTGATAATAAGTTTTCACAATTTCTACGAGTTGCTAAATGCTGTAACGTTCTATGACTATTTGTCAACAATTGTAACCACGTGAAAAAATGACTGCTGTAACTCAATAACAGCGGCAGCTATCACATGTTAAAAATAGAACACTCTTGTTGAAAGACCCTTTATATTGAAAACACTATATTATCACACCTACCTTATCAACAGTGACTCCCTGTCTGCTTTAAAACCCCTCCAAAACATTTACTCCACCAACAGCATGGTCCAAGACATGCATTCACTTTACACCAACCTATCTACCCTGAAGAGCATTTGCATTATTGTTATATGGGTACCTTCTCATCAGAAAATTATAGGAAATGAAAAAGCGGACACTGCTGCAAAGGAATCAATATGTCTACCTGCACAGGACTCAACCATAGCTACACCCTACTACGATGCAGTTACTCACTTCAAGAGACAAATAAAAAAATCAGTGCTGGAATAGTTGGATACAGAAAAACAACAGTAAACTTCACAATGTGCGCCAGACTTCTACTGCAGAGTATCCAGTTAAAAACCTCAAACGTAAGACCAAAGTACAGTAACCCGCCTACGAATTGGGCACACCAGAATTACACACTCCTATCTTTTAAACAGAAGTCCTCCACCCGCCTGCGATAAGTATCAAATAGCTCTAACAGTAGAACATATTATACTGAGATGTTCAAAGTCTCAACAGCAGAGAAAAGTCTCATACAGCACTCAATGAACCTTCTCACTGTCGAAATATAATCAACTTAATTAAAGCAATTGAATTATATAACGATATTTAATCAAAAGAATTAAGAAATTGTTTTTAATCATGAAAAATTGTCATTCTAAAATTAATGCAATATTCATTATGTATTCATTGTTCTTGTAAGCATTGTTATGTCAATGTGTAATAACCGTAACTGTTAGGCTATCACTATTTTCAATGTGAATTATTATGTTTTTGTAAAATAATTTAAGACATGTTTGTAAAATTGCTCTACTGAACCTAAATCGGTCGCGATTAGACCAAAATGGTTAAAGCGACTTTAAACAAATAAATTTTAAAGAACATTATAGGATTTATGCATCCCCTGTACGTTAATTCATTACCCCTATCCTGGAACGCCACCCCGACCTACCAACCATCCTGGTACCAAAGCGTCCCCCTACCTCTGAGCTATCACCCCCTAGTGTAAGCAACTACTGAGGTAACCACAACCGGTAGGGGTGTTACAATATAAACCCAAAGTGATTTAAATAAATGGGAATAATACTATTTGGTTTTATAACATGAATAAAAAAAACTGATGTGTTACAATCACATGACCTTCCCTACTTTTGTGCAAACTATATTTACAAACGCTTATTCTCCATGTGATTCATGTTAATCGAGATGTTAATTGTATTGCTAATTATCCTCTAGATGCTAGGCTTTAAGCGATAGTCAAATATTTTAAGAGCTGGTTGCTATGTGGAGTATTCCATTCTCTTTGCATTACCAGGACAAAAAAATGAATAACGAATTTGAGAAAAAAGTATTAGAAAATGTAAGGGAATAACAAGCAATATCTCGGAAATGGTCCACTCAACAACAAAAATGTATATGACATAAATTGTGTATTTTAACGCGATCTACATTTTTGTGCAGTAACATTTTGTCTATCTCTTATGGTTTACCAGTTATGCAAAAGTCGTTCATAATGAAGAATACTTTTGGAGACATTCGAGATATACATTTCATTTGTCATAAAAATATCTTAAACATATGATATTTAATCAAAATCGTTAGAGCCATTTTTGAGAAAACTAAAATTTTCGAAAAAGTTCCATGTAAAGGGTAATCTGAGGTGGGGGATTTTCTTGAAAACCTTCGTGTCGCATTTCTGGAAGATACTGAACCTAAATACCAAGTTTGGTGCTTAGCCGACTGTTCGTTTCTGAGTTATGTTGTTCACAGACACACACACACACGGACATGTTCCAAAAATGTTTTTTTTTATTCAGGGGGCCTCAAAACATATATTTCCGGTGAAATCTCGGTATCGAATTTTTGGGTGGAATACTTACTATACTAGTAGAGAAAGTAATAATGTATATGACAACAAACTTCTCATATCGCAGAACATAATTTAGTATAATAATAATAATAATAATAATAATAATAATAATAATAATAATAAAAAGAACTGCTTCTATATAACTAGCTCTAAGACGCATCACCTCAGATATAAGACATCATTATCTGAGTGAGTAGACTTTGCTCGGTAATGACGTAGTCTCGGAGAAGATTAATGATGTCTTGTAAAACACCGTTTTCTCTACTGTTAATTAAATCAGAATGTACACACAGATACTGTACAGACAACAGTTTAGCTTACAGCAATGGAAAAGAATAGAAAATGTAACATGGAAACACACATTATTCATTGACCATACCAAAGCATTCGATAAATAATAAATAAACATCTTCTATGGCAAATAATACCTATATAAAACAAGGAATATAATTCGTCTTTATTCGCATAATGCAAGGTGTGTACAAAACTCAAAAATAAAGGTCCATGAATGAAAGAATGACAGGGCTATAACATATTCAGGAGTACGACAAGGCTGCAATGTGTCACCAATGCTGTTCAATGAACATAGAGAAATACACTGTTTTTCCTTCACACTGCGGTCTTGCCGGCCATCTCAGCTCGGAATCAGACCGAAACAGTGATAATATCCACGCAACCACCTCACTTTCTCTAAGTTACAGTTACAATTACAGTGATATTAAGCGCATACCTTATCATAAGATATATTGGAAGTGCTATCCTTCTGTATCCACACAATTCTGGCATCTTCTCGGGAAATTTTCATTCACATGGGAGTGAATGTTCGAGAGTTCAACATCCAAAACTGAGTGAATTTCTCGCTTGATGTTTTCCTTTAGTACTTCCAATGTATTTTTGCTTTGTTTTGTTTTTGCATTGAGAATAGATTTTGTTGTTACGTTGTTATAGGAGTTTGCACCACGCTTTGTGCGTCAATTTGAGAAGATGGTTTGTTTTGAAGGAGTTGTATTATATTTCAACTGTTGGGGAGCTGAACTTGTAGTAGTTGCAACCGCACGTACAGTAAACAGTTTACGGTAGCCTTCGCCCCAAATGTACTTTTAGGTGGCCTTTGCCCCAAGTTTTTTAAAAAAATATATTGACTTTGTAATTTAACTGTTTCTTTATATATTTAATATTTATGTTTGCCTCGGCTGCGTCAGTATTTGCTAGAGACACGTTTCTCTTAGACAAGGTGTGATGCGACAAGAATGTAGGCTTACGCAGATTTTTTTAAGTTTTAATTCACTCCTTTTTATTAATCCTTGACACACATTAAATAGCACTCCACTGATATAGAGAGCTGTAAGATTCTTTTATTTAATACTTGCACTTTTTAACACATACTATTTTTCGTTTCACACGAATACATATTAAATCTCTCAAGGACGCACAAACATCCGGTTACAATCACTGTCTGCAGGCAACTGAATAGATTTCAACCGTCTAAACTTGTAAATTTCTGTATTTCAAGTCTCTGATTGGCTAATCCTACTCCAATAGAATACCTGCATTTAGCTAAAGCTTTTTCTGGTTGTTAATTGGCTATTTTTATAAACTGTCACTAAGATTACATTAATGCTTCCAAGAATCACAAGTAACATTTAAACTCTCAAACTCATTATTTCCTCAAGGTTACCTCATTGTTACCTCATTGTTAGCAACTTTTAACTTATTTCTCACAGCTCCTACATTATTAATTTACGTAATGCATTCATATAACATCATTGAACATGTTTACAATAATATAAGCGTATGCAATGATTGTTACATACATTTTACAAATTATTACATATTGCTTCAAGGCGGTCTGTTATTGAATTTACATATATAATTTGACTGAAATCATTTAAATGTTAAAAATACTGCCTTGGCATACACTTTATTTTTCAAATTCATCCATAGATGAAAATCACATATAGTTTAAAGAGGATTTTGAAGGCCATAATCCTTTACTAATTACTCTCTCTTCAAAAAAAGTTCCTGGATTAAACTTAATGACTCATGAGCTGTATGCGCGGTAGCAAAAGTCTTGTTGGAAATACCCAGACTAACATTTAGTGTCGATCAGCTACTCAAAATAACGGTGTAAATCATTCCTAACTTACTTCTCGGCATTTATTGTCTGTTCAGAAAATATTGGCCCTATTATTCTGTATACATTTACTGCAAACCGTGTCATGCAAAGGAATCTCGTGTGTAAAAGCAGGTTTCTCTATTATATCCAGAAGAATTTTTCCGGGCTGAGAAGATCTGCCATTGATTCAGCGAAAGCTGTACCGCATCGAAAGCTATCTGGAAGATGACCACGCTACCGACACCACCGACGATCGAGCCGAGCGGTTGATGGCCATTGAGGCCCCAATCGCCGGCATCAAAGAACAGCAACTACGGACCAACACAGACATCACCAACAGCCTCCGCCAGCTACAGGACAATCACCACAAGCTGGAGGAGGGGTACCAACTAATACGCAACTCTATTGAGCAACATGTCCTACAACAACCAGCTCAACAAAACAGACGCCGCAACAGATAGACGCCACATCACCACCAACACAGCACAACAACCACTGCCTGGAGGTAACAGACCCGGGCACGGAATCCAAAATTAAAGCAAAATACTTTTATAGCACTACTGTTCTAGGTTACTGTCACGGCCTCGGCCATGACTTTTACCGATTCCCTGAGGAATTCGTCCATTTGGAGTTCTCCGTTCGTAGTAATCACACGAATCGCAGGTTTGCTACGGCGGTACCAGCCAACATGACACCAATTATGCCCCCAATAAACTGAGACACGACAGTAGAACATCCTTTCTACTCCTCTTCCTTTTTCCTCTCAAATAACCTATATACATTGTTTTTCCTAAATCCTTTATTCCTGTTCCCCCCCAAAATAGCCAACGAGTCAGTTGCGACCAAACCTTCACCGAGAAGACTTAGACCACGCCACTGAAAATGTTCACCGCAGTCGTGAACGAAATGTCTGGACCTGAAAACTCCAGCAGACCACGTCTTCTCAGCCCTTAAAATTCTTCTAGTTATAATTTGGACTCCGGCCGTGAAAGCTTACGACTACTGAGGTTTCTCTATGCTTCAGTATCTGTTATTTTACGGTGGAACCTAACCATGTAAATAAAAGCATGCTTTCTGGACTCTGATGATCACGTGATAAATAAAGTGTATGCAGCAAACACCAAACTTTTCAAGAACTAAAAGAAAACATCAGGCGAGATATTTAACTCTCAAATGAAAATTTCCTGAGAAGAAGCTAGAAATATGCGGATAGAGAAGGGCCACATGTTCAACACTTCTTATGAAGAGATATGTGCTTATTATCATTGTAATTGTAGTTGCAACTATGAGAACGTAAGGCAGATGCGGGGGTACGGTTTCGGCGGTAGTCCAAGCTGCGGCGGCTGGCGATCTGACCGCCGTGCAGCGGCCACAATATGAAGGAAAAGAACTGCATTTATGTGCTTAAATCCTCTAAACGTAGTTCTCTTTGCCCATTAGGAAGACATGTACACAAAAATTTGAATTTTTTCATGCCTTTTTATTTGGTTGATAATACATTTGTGAACATGTTCCCAGAGTACATTGCTTATTTTTCATCTTTAACTGTATTTAAAAATATAATCGAATTATATTTTTGCTTAGGGGTAGTAAGCCTGCCTCACATTCAAGAGGTCCCGTTTCGAATCTCGGTTAGGCTTACTAGCACGGATAACGATTTTCCGGGGTTTTCCCTGTCCTGAGAAGACAAATTTCGGGTAACTTTAAGCTCTATGGACCCCAGGCTCATCCGAGTATTATCACCCTTTTCATTCATCCATTGTCGGTTATGACCTACCAGGTCAAAAGAAGTAATACAAAAAAAACTGCTGCTGTTGTTTTCAAAGCCAAGAAACATGTTACTTAGCATATAACAATGATATTAAAAAATTTGATGGGAAAAATCGGATATTAGCTAATAATGCTGATACAAAACGAAAATACAACAAAGGTATTGAGTAAAAGCGTAAAAATAACTATACTCTGCCATTTGCTTCCTAGAATAAAAGCGTAGACATAATATCACATTGTCGGTTGGACGAATAAAAGTGGAACTGGAAGTAAAATATATCATGGAACTCTATATATCTCTATATATAACCCTATATGTAACTTTGTATAACAAACAGGATGCTTCAATAAACTAAAATAAAGAATCTTTAAAAGGTAAACTAAGAAAGCTACTTCTAAAAAGGCAATATTTACATATAAATGACTATTTAATTGAACCATTTTTTCCATAACCACATAATTAAAGTACATAGATTATTTAATTTTGTTATTCTGTGACATAGTATTTTTGTAAAGAAACTGACATGTCATTATTATTAAGAATTAGTTTAGTATTACTTGCTGTAATGTAAAATTTCTACATATCCAATCCTAACGTGTCCAAAAAACAATGTAAGTTGTTCTCAAAGGACGAAATAAATAAAAATAAATATCTGTGCATGGAACAAACTCTGGAAGAGTAAGTGTGCAATGGAACTCCAACGGAGTTGGGAGTGATGTCATGGAACGAACCCGGAAGGAATACCTGTTCCGGAAAGCGTTCCTTTGAAATGACTCCACGATTTATCGGTGCAATGGTGATGTAGTAAACACAAATGTAAATAGTAAATGAATACATTGATGAATTTATAAATTTAATTGGCAGTGTTACGTATATATATTTTTGTTCACTATTTAAACTAGGTTGCACGTACATATGGATCTTTTTGTGGTAAATAGGCAAGTATATCATTGAGTAAAAGCTAAAGTAATATATCAGTACACCATGTGGCAAGTTGAGGTTAGAAACATGCATTTGAGAGGTTAAGTTTCTCAAATCTAATTCAGTCAATGAATTAAAGTATTTTAAAGCAACGAGTATATGATTACTTTTTTTGGCTACTAACATAACCTTTACTTTAGGCCATGGAGTGACTGAAAAGTGTACATGGTGGTGAGGAACGTGGTCACGTTATTCGATTAATATCTCTTGAGTATGAAATGTGGCTCTTAGAAATATAATAGTATACAACTATCCCCTAAGTAATAATACGTCTTTGGAATGCGATTAAGACACAGACAGTTCTCTCACCTTACCAGAATTGATATAAATGTGGGTATAAACGCAGTGCAGTCATTTTAGAATGAATCATTGGTATACCGAATCATTTTCTTCCCCCACCCCGAAATAACAAGGTTACATGTTCAGGAGAAAAGCAAAACGTTTTTGCCTTTCTCTTACGGTTTACAATTATACAGTTCAAATGAAGAGGACTTGGGTAAATTGCTCTAACGTGGTCCCCATGTCGCATAAATCGCAGATAGTTACTTCGTTGATTATTCCATGCTGCACCATTCGTTGCGTTTTTGTGAGCGGCAATACAAAATGAAGAAGAAGTAATAACGCATCGCTTATTTCGCAGGTTTTCACGTCTTATTTAAGTTGGCACTTCCCATTGAGTGTCTGTATTAGCGGGAAGATGGCTACGTTTGTTGTGCTTATATCACAATTTTCCTATAAAAGTAAAACACCTGAAAGGGGGGAGCAGGCGGTACCAGCTATTGGCGAGATCACATCTACATATATCCTCACTCTTAAGGTTATTTAGTCCATTCCTTCTTGCTTTTTTCAGCATTTTCAACAGGGACCACCTAAGAGTAAAATAGCCTTTTTCCTGACTGTAATATAAATTTTTCATATACGCCAAGTATGCAGAAATATAACAAAACTGTCTTACACAGAAAGCCAGGTTATGCCATCTATCTCAAAGAATACCACAGTGAGGGTTGCAGCTTACACAGACTTCTTAATTTGCCACTCACTTGTTTACATAAATTAAAGACATGATAGTCCATGTGTGGACTGTGGATGCAGACCTCTTCTTCCACCACATCCTCTCTTCCACCTTAACCTAACTTCAGGTTCCAGCGATTTCATTTTCTTAATTCTGCATCTTTAATGGAATATCTTCCTCTTTGTAGGACTTAAGGCTGGTTCACAACCACCCGGTAACGGTAACCAGAACGGAAACGAGAATGGGAAGCAAGAAATTTTGATTCACAACAGCCCAGTAACGAGAACGGGAATGCATATCAATCGCAAAGTGATAGTCCATTTTGCGCATTGGGATTTGATTTGTTTTTAACTGACCAATGACATTTTTTCACCCACTTCCAATTTAGCCAAGCCAACGTCAAAATTTTATAGAGTAAACATTATCTAAATGCATATTCATTACATTTCCGATCCCTCTACTTATGCCAAACTTTCATTCCTTTATTTAATGGCGTACATTAAAATTGTTTATTGTTCTTTTTTAATTTCCACCAGTTTTAGCTGTTCTTTGTAGCTTTTGCCATTGTTTTTTTAGGTAATAGCCAGTTTTGAGTTGCATATAAACAAACTACAAATGATCCTTTCACCAAAGGAACCAATGTTGATTAGATTTGCGGGTAAGCACATTTACTACTAATTCCTTCCAGTTTCATGTTTCCAGCTTGCGACTATAGATAGCACCAGTGGCTGTTTTGTGTCATGGCCGCTTAGAATAACCTCTAGAGTGAAGAGTCTAATATGCACAATAGGGATCTAATATGCCGTGCCTGGGAACGAGAACGAGAAAGTTAAAAGTTGGGCAACTCTTCTTTCCCGTTCCCGGGGTCCGGGAAGCTTCACGTCGGTTGTGAACATTCCCATTTGAATACATGTATTTCAACTTTCCCGTTCTCGTTCTGGTTACCGTTCTCGTTGGTTGTGAACCAGCCTTTACAAGTCAATGCCTTGTGTCAGTAGCCTGTCGAGGAGCAAGCAAACTCTGGATCATAGCAGAACCAGGATGGGTGATCAGCCCAATGCCTGGTATGGCAATGAAGAACAAGGAAATGAAATGTAATGATGAAAGAGATGATAGGAAAGTTTGTAGATCAAATTATACAACCCAGCATTCGCCCAACACCGAGGAAAACCGCTAAAATCTTTCAGTCAGATTGGGTGAATCTATGGATTTGAACCCAGGACCTCGAATTTGGGCCTCAGATGTTACTGCCTTAGCGGCAGATTTTCGTAATTCTTTAAAGCTGGAATTATAATGCACTTAACATAACACAACATAATGTAAAGTCTAACACATTGTATTAAGAGCTGTTTAGGGTTGATTTAATGTGACTTAACTTAAGGGTTTGTCATTGTCAGTCTTTTCCTTCATGTAACGTTAAGCTGGATGTTATGTACTATATGACTCTAAGGAATGTGTTGACATCAACAATACTATCGCTATCCGAGAAAGGTTACAATCCTACTTTCAGCATATCAACAAGGCTTAAGGCCTCTTAGAAAACATATGCTCTTCTGTTAGTAGTGCTGAATGACCAGTTGCTTTTGTTTGCTTTCCTCGTCACAAATTTTAGCATTAGCAACTATTTCTCGGGCTTGACTGTAGATTTCTTCCTTCCTTACTGGGCATTGTAAATAACTTTAAAAATCACTAGAAAACACTTACACACTGCTCCAAGTGAAACATGCTGGAATACTAACATTGCACAATGTTTTTAATGTGGATAATAGATCTATTTACAACATCATCGTAAGCTGCCATGTGGTACTATCCCCCCTCACTCCTTCGGAGAGTAGAACTCCACAAACATTTTCTTGTCAGAGGCCTACAGTAACTAATTTGAACCAATTGACATGCAGCAGTGGTATGGAGTAATAAAAATAACTACCAATCAGAATCACTCCTGTTATGTAAAGTGTATCTTAATTAGATCTTTAGTTTAGTGTCATTTCTTAACTTTACGTTATGTCCCACGACATAATCCCAACTTGAAGACTAGACATCAGTTATGAATTATATGTATTACATGAAGCATTTACATTCACTTATATAATCATTAAATTAACATCTTGTCTATTTTCGTTCTTCTGTTAATATCTTTGCAGAAAGCGCTCCATTAGAAATCTCTAAAAATGATAACCATCACAAGGCACGCTAGGTGTTGAAGCTTATTCTTCTCATTAACGAGTCATATTACAAGAATAATTATTCAAATAGGAATTCACAGGGTAGTCTGTGGTGGGGGAATTTTCTTGACAACCTTCGTGTCGCATCTCTGGAAGATACTGAACCTAAATATCAAGTTTGGTGTTTATACGACTGTTCGTTTCTGAGTTATGCTGTTCACAGACACACAGACATACAGACAGACACACACACGGACTTGTAGAATGTGCTTTCTGAATGCTAGTCATGTTATTTTTTTGTCCTTTGTGACCATTATGAAACTATAAATAGTATCTCTTACTTATATTTCAAATGTAAAAAGTGTTATATATATCAAACTATTTGTCTGTCAGTCAGCAATCTTTTTCTGCATAAGAAGGTATATTCCCATGCAGAAACAGCATATGCTTATATTGCTTTGTATAGGGCATCTTTGCGTGCTCAGAAAAGTATTCAAAACAATTAGAAAAGTATGTTATAAATTCAGGAGGATCATGTTTTACTCAGGCTATTCAAAGAGAGATGGCAAGCATTCCAGTGAATTAAATTTATGAACTGTTTCCTTTAATTATGCATTTTACAAAATACCATAATATTTTGTTTCAGATATTTTGGAGATAACGCCCAGGAGACTAAAGAATCAGATGAAAGGACGAAGCTTGCAAAACTCCTTAAAAAGGTGGAAGAGAGAAGACAGAAGAAGGCACAGCATACAGCAAATGAAGATGCCCCAGAAAGCGAAAAACAATTTTCAAACCAGATCAATGGCTATCTTAGTCCAGAAAATGAAGTTACTTCTCCACAGCTATCTCCAAAGAAAAAGAAGAAAAAAGTGCAAGAAAGTGTAGTAGATAACAAAACTGAAGAAAAGGAAGCTCTTTCTCCGGTGTCATCAACAAAGAAACAGAAGCAAAGAGAGAAAGGTTTAGAAAGTACTGTAGATGGAAGTGAATACCCAGAAAGTATGGAAATCACAATGTTAGAGAGTTCGCCAAGAAAGAAAAAGAAGAAAAAATCTCTTAAAATTGAGATAGAAGGTAAATGGACAGCAGATAACAGTGCCGAACATAAAAATGAAGATGTAACACATTTATCAGAGCAAGAAACAGATTCGAAAATAAACACAGAAGATTTAGAGTCATTTGTAGATAGCATAAAGTCAGATACAGAAGGAAATAAAGGTTCCAAACAAAAGAAAAAGAAGAAGTCAAAAGCAAAGCCACAGTTGGAGGAAGAAAACTTAGCAGAAATTAATGAGAGCATAGGAGAAGTAGAACTCTCATCTAGTCCACCGAAAAAGCAAAAGAAAAAGAGACATAAAGAAACCATACTTCCAGAGCATACAGAAAAAGAAGACAAAAACAAACATTCTCTTCCAGCATCAGTTGAAGGTTTCACCATTATTGGAAACAGTCAATTTGACAAAAAGCAAAAGGTTTGTAACATTACAAGTGCTAATCAAGAAAGACAGAGACTATTTCTTTTCAGATATGTTTATTACTTTGTTTACATTATATTTTTACTTTCTCTACTACGTATAGTAACTCAGCGTAACTCAGAAATGAACAGTCGGATAAACACCAAACTTGGTATTTAGGTTCAGTATCTTCCAGAGATGCGACACGAAGGTTTTCAAAAACATTCCCCACCCCAGATTACCCTTTTCATGGAACATTTTTCGACAAATTTTAATTTTCTCAAAAATGGCTCTAACGATTTTGATTAAAATATCATATGTTTAAGATATTTTCATGACAAATAAAATGTATATCTCAAATTTTCTGGGAATGTCTCCAAAAGTATTCTTCATTGTGAACGACTTTTGCATAACTGGTAAACCATAAGAGATACACAAAATTTTACTACACAAAAAATGTAGATCGCGTTAAAATACACAATTTATGTCATATACGTTTTTTTGTTGAGTGAACCATTTTCGAGATATTCCTTGTTATTCCCTTAAATTTTCTAATACTTATACTTTTTCTCAAATGGGAATTCGTTATTCATTTTTTTATGTACTGGACATGCAAAGAGAATGGAATGCGCCACATAGCAACCAGCTCTTAATATTTGACTATCGCTTAAAGCCTACCAATTCCCCTTGCATCTACAAGAAAATTAGCAATAAGATTAACATCTCGATTAACATGAAACTGCGGCGGTATTATTTATAATGTTTTTGTATATTTGTGTTTACTCCACGTGGTGAAGCCATTTTGTGACGTGATTCTTTGTTAGGTTTGTTAGCTCCATCTGGTGTTAGCAATTTGTGGTGGTATTAGTGTTTGTTTGGTTGAATGCTACTGTTATTTTATTTAATTTTAGTTCACTGTCCTCCGGCTAGCTATTATCCTTTTGGTCGAGCACTTCTCTTTATACAGGTTATGTAAACGGAAAGGAGTCTTTTATCCAAAGATAACACTGATGAAAGAATTTGTTTTACACTTTTTATTGTCGAACACATTCACTATCACATTTACACATTGATCTTGACACTCGCCAAACTGAAACTGTTATAATAACTTATTTACTGATCATTCTTAATTCACGTACTTCAACTTTTTGTATCATTAACTTTACAATACTTGAGATTTTTCATAACTCTGATACGTGTAACTTGCGAATCGATAGCCGACGTGTACTGTACAAATATTTCTGCTGGACTGAAGGCGACGTGTAATGTAAAAATGTTTTCGACGGACTGAAGGACTTTACCTCTAACCTAGCCCTATTTATACTCCTACACCCCGATATGCCTAAAGATTATAACTGAGTTGCTATTGGCTAATAAAACGCGCCAACATTAGCGTCTATTTTAATATCCAATGAAAATTATGAATACATATGCTCTAGGGAGAATGTTCCAGAAAATTCTAAAGAAAAACGCGCCAACATTACGTAACTTCCTCGTCTCTAATAATGATAAACAGCTCACCCGCTCGCTGCATTATTGCACGCTATTATTGTCAGTTTCAGTAAGGCCGTATAAACTTACTTCTCAACAATAATTACAATCAACAAACATCTCAAATCAATGTCACACAAAAATGCATATTCATACTATAATCATTCTTTACATTTAAATAATTTATGATACAAATTACTGCATCAAAACATATGGAGAATAAGCATTTGTAAAAATAGTTTGTACAAGAGTAGAGAAAGTCGTGTGAGTGTAACACATCAGATTTTTCAAAGTAGTTCTCTCCTAATTGAATGCATTTCTTATAGTGTGTCTGCCAATCTCACAACACACAATGTGGGTCATGCTTTGTCAGGTGCTTGCAAATGGTCACTTTGTTGAGCACTGTTTCAAAGCTAAGTTATTAGAAGCGATTATAAACAGTAAAATTGTTTAGCATAATTGAAATCATGAGCGGATTGGTGACATTTTCGTTTCCATTACTAAGTTTTCACTCAGAACATGTTTAGGAGACATTCTCATTGTCAGCTGTTTGTCCACTGGTGTTAGGAAAGGAACCTTGCTAATTCTGCGTCAGTTGTACTACCACTGATAATCCTTCCAGCCTGAGAATGGGTCCTAACATAGCAATGCCTGTAGTATCACTCCACGTTTTGATGTTTCGTGAACGCATGGAGAAGCTTTCCCTCTTTCCCCTCATCTGCTAATCACCTGTTTACTTTGGGATTTCAAGAAGTTGCCAGCATTACCTCCCAGTGATATCTTAACCACATACTATCTTTCACTGCACCAGCACTGAGTGTTAAAGAAATGCACACTCCTAGGGCCAGTTTCACCAACTGATGTTAAAAATACTCTTAACATCTTGTTTGTTAACATTTAGTTCAAAGTTTAACATAATGCTAAAACTCTTGTGTTTCATCAAGAAAAAACAGCAAATTATTAGCTAACTACTTGTTAACGTCAAAGACAACTTGAACGATAGGTTTCAAGAAGGTGATGACCGAAATACATGGCTTCTGAACATGCTCCGATATGCTTTTTCCGTATCTCAGCACTCCGCATGTCAGTAGCAGACAACATTCATTGGTAGTTTCAAAATGCTTGGTGTGTTCCTGATTGTTTGTGGTTAGAATCACATTGCAAACTAAAAAATCTAGATGTACAGGAAATAACGTTTCACTGTTTGAAAAGCGTTAATTACAGAATTGTTTACTAAATATAGAGCTTTATCAAGTGCCAAAAAGCGAGTCTTACATTACAGGATAAAGATGCAGCCTGGAAGAATATCCGCAAGTAATTTAATTGGAATGAACGCATTTCTTCCAAAGTAAGCACCTGTGGCAAGTTTATGCTGACATAAAATGCAGCACCCAAAATGCCAGGTGCGAAGAGCATTTAGAACAGTTCAAAATTGGTGGTGTATGATGAAAGTGTGTTATCACTGATAAAAGATCAAGCAGATCCAAACAAAAATATTGTTTGCTTTGGAAGCTTTCCGAATAAACTCACAAACAGTAGCTTTGGAAATAGCAACATTATCACCTACCAATAAATGAAACATGCCAGTAACATGAAATCTCAAAGTAATCACTATTTGTAGCATAGGAGAATGCATCATGCTTCTGTTTATAGTATTCTAACCTCTTGTGTTTACCTTAAAACCATGCTATGACCCCTTTGGGCAGTCTGTATTGCTTTAAAAAGTTCTCCTTTTGCAGATATTTAAAAATTTATTATGACACACCAATGCTGTTCCGTTAGGAATGACATTAAAAATACCAAATGCAGCAAATTGGCATCAACAGGGTGGTTAGTGGCAGCCATTTTCCAAAATCTTAACATTTGTTAAATTCCTTAACACAAGGGTATGACAATGTTAACTTAACACCAGATTTAACTCAGTGTTGTTAGATTAAACAGAATTTGCGTTAACTTCAGTGTTAAATAAGTTTAACATTGTGTTAAAATTTAGCATCAGTTGGTGAAGCTCAACCCTTATACTTGTTAAACTAAATGTACTAGTTCAAGAACAGATGAAAAAATGTTATGAAATATATTTTATTAGTAAAAACGTACGTGTTAATCGGAGTCCTTGAACAGCTCGGAATCAGAAATGGTGATATCGCTTGAATTGTCTTCGAGGTTTATAACCGGCTTGATTGCACACAGACACCCCAGTTGCTTCCGATAATAATTCAATGACATCCTTAACAGGAAGGATATCATAACATTCAAACAAAAAGTTGAATGCATTCAGAACTATTGTTTTCTCATTACTTTTAAGGGCTTTGTCACTTGTATGTTTAGTTTCACTGCTCTGACCTGATATGAACTGAGCTATGATTGCAATATCAACAGTACTAATTAGCATGATCATTGCTTCGCTGCAGTAAATAACACGGGAATACCAATGGCTGCATGGTCATAATAATAAATAAAAAATCTGATGTGTTACACTCACATGACTTTCTCTACTCTTGTACAAACTATTTTTACAATCTCTTTTCTCCATCTATTTCATATTAATCGAGATCAACATTTCCAGAAACGATCTTTTGACATGCAAAGAGAATTACATTTTACACATAGCGACCAGTTCTAAAAATATTTGACTATCGCTTAAGGCATACTATGTTCCCCTTGTTTTGTATTTGCAAGGGCAATACAGTAGCCTTTAAGCATAGACATCTCTCTTAATAGCTGGTTGCTAGGTGCTGCGCCATTCTCTTTGCCACAGATTAATGCTCTTTGTATATGCAAGACAAAAAAATGAATAACAAATTCCCATTTGAGAAAATAAGTATTGTAAAATTTAAGGGAATAACAAGCAATATCTCGAAAATGATTCACTCAACCAAAAAAAATGCATATGACATAAATTGTGTATTTTAATGCGCTCTACATTTTTTGTGTAGTAAAATTTTGTCTATCTCTTATGATTTACCAGTTACGCAAAAGTCGTTCACAATGAAGAATACTTTTGGAGACATTTCCAGAAAATTCAAGATATACATTTTATTTGTCATGAAAATATCTTAAGCATATGATATTTTAATCAAAATCGTTAGAGCCATTTTTGAGAAAATTAAAATGTTCCAAGCAAAGGGTAATCTGGAGTCGGGGGATTTTCTTGAAAACCTTCGTGTCGCATCTCTAGAAGATACTGAACCTAAATACCAAGTTTGGTGTCTATCCTACTCTTCGTTTCTGAGTTATGCTGTTCACAGACACACAGACATGTTTCCATAAATGCTTTTTGTGGATTCATGGGGTCTCAAAGCATATATTTCCGGTGAAATCTCGGTACTGAATTTTTTGGTGGAATACAATACTTCCCCTACTTACTATATGTAGTAGAGAAAGTAAAAAGAAAAGAATCAGAGTATTGGTGCTTTACACTGGTTTAAAAAACATCCTCAAGTTTTCTTTGCTTCTTTGATTTTTATACAGTCATAACTTGTCAATTATGTGCATTAATCACATAAATGGTGTCATCATTTAGGCTTTGCTGATAGCAACCGTGTAATTTCTATAGCTTGAATTGCCTCATGCAGACAGGCCTAATTCTTCATCGCTGTTCTTGTCATCATAGTCAGATACAACCTAGGGAAGAATGACCGTGCCCGACTGTATTGTTAACATGTGCATAGCAATAATGCATTTACAGTTAATATTGATGCTTCACCCAGTATACTTATTGTTTTGTGCTGTGACAGCAGGGATACAGTATCCAGAAACAATGTATAATATGTCTTAGCATAGTTATAACGCATAAATGAGTAAGTCATTAGTATATTTTGTACATGTGGACCAGAAAAATGTGACATTAATGAGAAAACATATAATCGAAAAATGTATAATTGAGCTAAATATTGTTGGACACAATTTGATGCTTAAAAGTTTAATATATATCTGTGAAAAACATATAAATAACATATGAGGTTCAGCTCTACTTCTTTAAATACTGTAGAGCATCTCTGAACTCCACTATGCCTCCTTTTATGCATTCATCTCACAAGTATAAAAATGTAATTAACAGTAGCATCACTACTCTTTTCAACAGGTAAAAAGAGTATTGCCACATTGGTTGGCAAAACCATCAGTAGTGGCAGTGAACCTGCAGCATCTGACCACAACAATCAAAGACATCCCAGAACTTGACCGTAAACTGGTGCGAGCTCTCAAAAGGAATAAAATAACACATTTCTTTCCAGGTGAGTTTCAGGAATAGTGTTTTGAAGTCACTGTCCAATCATGTTCTCACTGACCTCAGCAATGGCAAATATACAACTGCATGATGTTCCACGTAGCTAACAATGTAGACAGAACGCTAACCAAACCGGAAATGAGAACAGGAATGCATATCGATCACAAAGTTGTTGTTCACCAATGGCACTGGGGATTAATTTCATCATTTTCCCTCTGACTTCCCAATATAAAGTCTGTAAGTTATCACTTTTAAGGGCTTTGCATTTGGTGAGATGCTGTTTGTTCAGGATGACATCTTCTTCACAGAGAGTGCACTTGGGTGTAGGTAGGCATCGTATCTTGTAGAGATGTTCTGCGAGGCAATCGTGGCCAGTTGTCATCCTAAATAAGGCCACTGCAGTCTTCCTTGGCATTTTTTGTATATCAACTCTATCTTTAATAGTCTTATAATCTTTATCCTTTAATTTATCTTCTTCATCAAGTCTCTGCTGTCTTTTGAAATGTTGTTTAATGTTATTTAATTGTTTATTTATTTCTATTTGTCCTACAGGTTTTATTTGTTGTATTGCACCTTTCTTTGCTAATTGATCCACTTGTTCATTGCTCAAATGTCCAACATGAGCTGGGATCCATTGTAGAGTGACATGATTTCTGGTTCAGCTGCTTTAATTAGGCTTCTTATTTCTTTAATATTTCTTATTGTTTTATTATTGTAATTTACTATTCCATCTGTGGCTGATTTTGAGTATAAGATGACTATTTTTTGTTTTATGTATGGTCTATATAAAATGTTCTGTAATGCTGCTTTTATAGCTGTTAATTCTCCATCATAGTGGTTTGACGTTTCACCTAATGTTAGATACTGTGCAAAATGTTTACAGTATACTCCTGCACCGGCATTTTTTTTATTGATGAGGGATCCAGCTGTATATATTCGGAGCCATTCTTTATCTGGGTATGTTTCATTTTCCGTAGCTATTGCTATGGCTCTCATTTCATCTGGTATATTGTTTTGTTTGTGTATTGTATATATTAGATTCATTCTGATATTGTATATCAATATATTCTATTGGGCTTGTTACCACACACACATTATCGATCACAAAGTGAAAAGTCGATTTTGCATATTGAGATTTCATTTGTATTTAATCTGCTTCCAATTCAGTCAACATAATGTGTGTTGGCCAACGTCAAAATCCAATAGAGTAAACATTATCTAAATGGAGATCCGTTACACTTGGATTTCAATAGTTGTATTGATCTTTCATCCCTTTATTTAATGGCACACTTAAAGTTGTTTGTTGTTCTTTGTTAATTTCTACCAGTTTTTGCTGTTCTGTTTCTGTAGTGTTTGCTATTGTTTTTGAGGCACTAGCCAATTTTGGGTTGCACATAAGGAAACTACAAATTACCCTTTCATTAGAAGAACCAACTCTCAATCGATCTACAGGTATTGTCATTCTCCGTAGTGTAGTGGTTATCGTGCCAGCCTCAATTCCCGAGGTCGCGGGTTCAAACCCGGCGGAGAGCGATGGATTTTTTTTCGGATGTAAAAATCCTTAACAGGCTTCTTTCAGAAGGGAAGTGAAGCCGGTAGTACAGATTTATGGTATGTAAAAGAACCTCAAGCCTGATAAAGAGGCCTCTGAGCAAAATTACCAATCTTTCACGCCCAATATAGAATGGGACGCTAAGGACCACAGCAGTTAAGGAGTGTCCATAAATAAAACTCTATTTAATTCATTCTACAGGTGTTAGGATCTGAGGTTAGGACACACATATTATAATGTGGGTTCCAATCCACAACTGGAAAGTTGCATCAGGTTTCAAAAAGTGATGCAATTGGGACACCTTAAGTAACGAGAAACAACCTTTGGTGATCTGTCCCTCCAAAGAGTATTTATTGGCCACGTAGGTGGGTCAGCAGTCTCAATCCTTCACGCATCCAATGGCAGTGCAGCAACTACCTAATTTTGGGTCTTGACCCCCAACCTAATTCAGTATAATTTAAACAGTGTCTTAAGCCCTGCCAGAGTCATACCCAGATAAGTCATGGAAATGTATGCTTAAGCTCTTGCACCATAGACTCCTTTGGAGGGTCTACAACCCTTAATTTAATTCATTAAATGATAGTAGGTAGTCTTTTATAGAATCTGATGTTCTTATTTCACATAGCCCTAGCTTTCCAGTGGCATCCCTCAACCCCAGTTCTGACCATCTCTTCCTTCTGATGCTACTATCATCCCTGGGAAATGTGCTAGAATTTCTTCCAGTTTCATGTTTCCAGCTTGTGACTCAAGAGAGCACTAGCAGCTGTTTCAGGTCATTGCCGCCTAGAATAATCTGTACAGTGACGAGTCTAATACGAGGGTGGTCTGAAAAGTTTCTGACCTCCACATGAAGACGGCAGCACTCGCAAATAAAAGCTAGTGAATTTCGTTGTTCATCTGTTGACAGTTACTCACCTAAGTTTCAGACATTTTGGACGCTCAGTTGTTATGTAACAGTCGTTTGAGTGAGGTGAAGTAAGTGTTTTTATGAAAATGGACAAAATCGAGTATCGAGCTGTCATTAAATGTTTGTTTTGAAAGGCAATATGCTTACGTAAATCAAAGATGAGTTGTATTCTGTGTATGAGGACTCTGCATCATCATTTACCACAATGAAATTTTGGGCAACTGAATTTAAACATGGCCGTAAGAGCTTGGGAGACGATGAACGTTCGGGATGTCCAAAAATTGCAACTACTGACGAAAACATCACCAAAGTTCACCAAATGGTGCTAGACAACCACCGAATTAAAGTGAGAGAGATAGCAGAGGCTATGAACATGTCAAAAGAACATGTTTGTCACATATTAAATCAACATTTAGACTTGAGAAAGCTGTCCGCGCATTGGGTGCCGCGTTTGCTCACGTTTGACCAAAAACGTGTTCGAATGAACATTTCCAATGCTCTGTTGGCGCAGTTTAGGAGCAATAAATCCGAGTTTTGGTGCCGATTAATTTCTGTAGATGAAACTTGGATACACTATTATACGCCCGAAACCAAAATACAGTCCAAACAGTGGACTGCAAATGGGGAACCGGCTCCAAAAAAAGCAAAAAATGTTTTTTCGGCTGGGAAAGTAATGGCGACTGTTTTTTGGGATAGTCATGCAGTTATTTTAATCAATTATCTTCAAAAAGGAAAAACCATTAAAGGAGCATACCACGCATCATTACTTGACAAGCTGAAGGCAGAACTTGCAGAAAAAGAAAATCCTGTTTCACCAAAACAACGCACCATCTCACACCTCAGCGGTTGCAATGGCGAAAATCCACGAATTACAGTTTGAACTGCTTGACCATCCATCTTACTCACCAGATCTAGCCCCAAACGACTTCTTTTTGTTCCCTCATCTGAAAATTGTGCTCGGAAGACGGAGATTTTCGTCAAATGAAGAGGCAATCACCTTCGTAAACAGTTATTTTGCACAGAAAAACGCAGAGTACTATTTGGACGGGTTGCAGAGATGGGAGCATCGCTGGGAGAAGTTTGTAGAGTTAGAAGGAGACTATGTTGAAAAATAAATAAAAAACAAATTCTGAAAAAATGTCTTGTATCTTTATTAGGTCAGAAACTTTTCAGACCACCCTTGTATGCACAATATGAATCAGAGCAATAAGTTAAATCTTAGCCAAGTCTTCTTTTCCATTCCCAGGGCCCAGGAAAGCTTCCATTAATTGTGAACACTCCCAGTAAAATACATGCATTTCAACTTTGTCATTGTCATTCTGGTAGTATTCTCAATTGTTGCGAACCAACCTTTATATTTGACTAGTGAACTTAAATGTAAGGGGCCATGGAAGTTCCAGGAATCAGGTAAAAACTCTTTGTGAGTTCGTAAACACAAGCTCATATTCATGTGCTTATGTGTGTGTGTGTGTTTGTTTTTTTTAATTGCTTGTCTCAGTGAAAGAATGCTGACACGGTAGGTGTTCGTCGTCCTCCGTGGTGTAGTGGTTACCATGCTAGCCTCTAGATCCTGAGGTTGCGAGTTTAAACCCAACGGAGGGCAATGGATATTTTTCGGGCGTAAAAATCCTTAGCATGGCTTCCTTCAAAAGGGAAGTAAAAGCCAGTGGTCCTATGTTGTAGATTTACGGCACATGCACATAAAAGAACCTCAAACCTGGTAAAGAGGCCTCTGAGCAAAATTACCAGTCTTTCATGCCCAATATAGAATGGGACGCTAAGGACCGCAGCAGTTAAGAGCATCCATAAATAAAAAAATCTGATGTGTTACACCTACATGACTTTACAAACTATTTTTACAAACGGTTATTCCCCATATGCCTCATGTTAATTTTCTTATAGAGGCAAGGGGAATTGGTAGGCTTTAAGCAACAGTCAAATATTTTAAGAGGTGGTTGCTATGTGGAGTATTCCATTCTCTTTGCATGTCCAGGACATAAAAAAAATTGAGAAAAAGCATAAGTATTGGAAAATTTAAGGGAATAACAAGCAATATCTCGAAAATGGTTCACTCAACAACAAAAATGTATATGACATAAGTTGTGTATTTTAACGTGATCTACATTTTTTGTGTAGTAAAATTTTGTCTATCTCTTATGGTTTACCGGTTATGCAAAAGTCGTTCACAATGAAGAATACTTTTGGAGACATTCCCAAAATTTCGAGATATACATTTCATTTGCCATGAAAATATCTTAAACATATGGTATTTTAATCAAAATCGTTAGAGCCGTTTTTGAGAAAATTAAAATTTTCGAAAAATGTTCCATGTAAAGGGTAATCTAAGGTGGAGGGATCTTCTTGAAAACCTTCGCGTCACATCTCTGGAAGATACTGAACCTAAATACCAAGTTTGGTGTTTATCTGACTGTTCGTTTATGAGTTATGCTGTTCACAGACACCCACACGGACTTGTTTCCAAAAGTGCTTTCTTTTGGATTCAGGGGTCTCAAAACATGTATTTCCAGTGAAATCTCGGTATCTAATTTTTGGGTGGAATGCAATACTTCCCCTACTTACTATACGTAGTAGAGAAAGTAAAAACAATAGGTGTTCATTTCATCCAGCCACAAAACCTACTATGTCCTGTACTATACAGTCCATGTTTTGTGATAAATATTAGCTTGCAATGAAAATAAGACTCAGCAATTTTTGATGCGGAATGTCAGTAACCATGATGCTAGGAAAATGAAGGTACATAGCTCATAGACAGTACATCTGACAAAAAAATTTTGAGTTTCTGTTTCTGAAAATATAATCACGAGACATTAACTTTTAAATATGAATTTTTCATTTTATTAGACTTTTCCTGCACACTTTGTACCCTTGCAACTTTGCTGGTGTGTATTTCAGTGTAGTCACATTCTTTGGAATGAGTACGAATTTGAAAGTGGGTTCATATATTCACTTTATAAATAATATGTAGATAGGTTGTTTATTATTAATCTTTTAATTGCAGTTCAGGCACAAGTAATCCCCTTTCTACTGGCTGCACAAAAGAAGCCGCCACAGTATTGGCCCAATGATGTGTGTGTATCAGCACCCACTGGAAGCGGAAAGACTCTAGCCTTTGTCTTGCCAATTGTACAGGTAACATTTTGTTTATATTTATTTATTTAAGGCGAGTCGGAATTGTTACACTAACATCACTTAAGTTTACTCACTTAACATGTTTCGGGAAACTGTTGTTCCCATCCTCAGAAGTTAATTCTACTGAACATTTGAACATTTTGTTCATATTTTAAATAGAAGAAGAGAAAATGCATGATAATTTAGTATGAAATAAATAAACAAAAAATATGTGTGTTGTATTCACATGACTTTCTCTATTCACTTCTGCAAACTATTCTTATGAAAGCTTATTCTTCTATCTACTTCTTGCTAATGTAGATAAGCCTTCATTATTATTTACTCATTTTGTTGTAGGTATAAGAAGAATACAATGAGCTAAAGCAATAATCAAATCTTTTCAGAGTCAGTTGCTGTGTGATGACTTTGAAATTCTATTCTCATTTCATGAACACGAAAGAGAAAGACAAAAAAAAATTGTAATTTGCAGTTGAGAAAAGTATAATGTATCTGAAAGTTCAAACCATTAACAAAGAATATCTCGGAAATGGTTGACTTCACAAAAAATTTTATTTCACATAAATTGTGTGCATTGACAAGATCTACATTTTTTGTGCAGTAAGACTTTGTCTACCCCTTACAGTTTATCAATTATATAAACTTGTTCAGAATAAAGAGGACCTCAGAGACTACTTCCAGAAAATTCAAAATGGAGATTTTGTAATGAAGATAACTTAAACATATTATGGTATAGAATCATTCTTGAGAAAATTAAAAACAACGAAGAATATTCCATATAAAGGATAGTTTGGCATGAGGGGGTTTTCTTCAAAATCTTTGTATTGCATCCTTAGAAGGTCCTGAACTTAATATACCACATTTCATTTTTGAGTTATGCTGTTCACGTAGACACAGACGCACGTGCACGGGCCTTTTTTCTAAAATGATGTTTTTTGTTCAGGGAACCTTAAAATATATATTTCTGGTGAAATCGTGGCATCAAACTTTTGGATGGAATTCAATACTTCCTCTGCTTACTGGAGTAAGTAGTAGAGAAAGTAATAATGCACTGACAAAATATGTATTTTCATTTAGTTGGTTTATCTCTGCAAATAGTAAAATATTTAATTAATGTTCTTTCACATTGGCCTTGCTTAGGTTAAGGTTGAAAATGAAATCACATTTGAAAAGTTCACTGTCAAGATCAGCACTAAAAAAAGATCTTCGATTTGTTGTGCTGATGCTCTGCCACTGCCATATTAAGAGTAAATAGTGAATCATGAGAGTTTATATTAACTCTCAACACTGCAACCATGGTAGTTCTATTCAAAACACTACTTCATATAAATGAAGGAACTTTATACAGTGAGACTGCCAAGAATGTAAAAAATCTGATGTGTCACACTCACTCTCTACTCTTGTACAAACTATTTTTACAAACTCTTATTCTTCATATGCTTCATGTTAATCGAGATGTTAATCTTATTGCTGATTTTGTTGTAGATGCAAGGGGAATATGGTAGCTTTAAGTGATAGTCAAATATTTTAAGAGCTGGTTATTATGTGGCACATTGTATTCTCCTTGCATGTCCAGGACATAAAAAAAAAAGAATAACGAATTCCCATTTTAGAAAAAGTATTAGAAAATTTAAGGGAATAACAAGCAATATCTCGAAAATGGTTCACTCAACCAAAAAAAATGTATATGACATAAATTGTGTAATTTAACACGATCTACATTTTGTGTGTTGTAAAATTTTGTGTATCTCTTATGGTTTACCAGTTATGCAAAAGTCATTCACAATGAAGAATACTTTTGGAGACATTCCCAGAAAATTCAAGATATACATTTCATTTGTCATGAAAATATCTTAAACATATGATATTTTAATCAAAATCGTTAAGATCCGTTTTTGAGAAAATTAAAATTTTCGAAAAATGTTCCGTGTAAAGGGTAATCTGGGGTGGGGGGATTTTCTTGAAAACCTTCGTGTCACATCTCTGGAAGATACTGAACCTAAATACCAAGTTTGGTGTTTATCCGACTGTTCATTTCTGAGTTATGCTGTTCACAGACACATACACGGACATGTTTCCAAAATTGCTTTTTTTTAATTCAGGGGGTCTCAAAACATGTATTTAAATTCACATATTTATCCATATACAGGAGAATATCAAAGTTCATAACTTGACCTTCATGCTCCTTGATGAAAATTTTCTAGATACATGCAACTCCTTGGCATTTCTCTTAGCTTTTAACAGTTCTATGTCATTGTTTATGTTGTGATCTTTGCTCCAGAAATGGTGAACTATTGCAGATTTGTCCATTTACTTACATTTACTGTTTCTTAGGTATTTTTTCAATTTCACATTTAGATTTCTTTTTGTTTTTCCAATGTATACAAAATCGCAGTTGGAACAGTTAATCTGGTATATCCCCAATCTATCCTTTTCTTTTTGTGTATTCAGTTTGGTCGATTTTAGCAGGTTTTTCAGAGAAAATCTGTTCTGAGAAGCCAGAGAGATGTATTTTTTTAATATCTTTTGGAAATTATACATAGCTGTAGGAAGATAGGTGAATTTTCTAAATGACACATCTCTCTACATGATTTAAGTGTTGTAATTTGTTTTAAATGTTTCTGTCTTTTTTAATTAATCCTTAGTGAAGCCATTACCCTCAACTGTCTTTACAATTTCAGTATATTCCATATTAAATTCTAACATACACTATACCCCCGCCACTGTAACGTTGCGCTTGACAGCTAGCGTTTAAGTTGGTACACTCGCAAAAAAAACAGATGAAAAGCTTTAAGCATTTGACTTCCTAAGCCAATCACAAGGCAGCATTCCGGATGGTCAATGACAAAGCGGAAGCGGAACAGGAGGTCGAAGCGGCTCTGTTGCCGGACGTAGCTATTCCCAACCACATGCTTCAGTTTGTGAATCTCTAGCACGAGCGTCGAGTTGTTCTTTGCAAGCTACATATTGTTCATTTATACATATATATATATATATATTTATCTATTTTATATACATTTAAGTCATATTATTTATTTATACAAGATTTAAGTGCGACAATGTCTGAAAAACGACGTCAATCGCCGAGTGATGATTCACGAAGTGAAAATCCTTTGCACCGAAGTGTGCCACTTAATATTCAGCATTGGAACTATTAAGGAGGACCCGAGAATTCTTTGAACAGGAAAAGGAGTACGTGAAGCTTCACGGCCATCCCTCTATTCCTGCTGATAAAGCCGTACACTGTCACTTCAACCCTATCGAATTACTGTGGTGCAACATTAAGGCTACTGTGAGGGAGAACAATAACTCATTTACCATTACCGAGGTGGAAAGGCTTTTGTGGGAAGGTGTGGCGATGGTGGACGCAGCTTCGTGGAAGAAGAAAGTAGATCATGTGAATAAGCTAATACGAAAAACACAAGAAATAGATGGAATTATTAGTGAGTGTGAACCACTAATGATATGCCTTGGTGAAGATAATGATGATGACGGGGATTTGGATGGAATTAAGCCATTGCAGTTTTAAATCGGTGAATGAAAATAACTTTGTTATCGCATGCTTATAATTTGTTTTATTTCTCCTCATTGTAGCAGGCAAGTTTGCATTGTTCTGTTTCTATATTGTCAAAAGTGCGTAATTTATTCTACATATGCTGCAATGTTTATGCAGAGTTATTTTCAATTAACAATAATAATACAAAATAGTTATTATTCATTGACGTTCGCTACTCCCGTACACTTTTGTATGCGACTTAGACACAATAGAAAGAACTATCAGCTGTTGTTGTTTACTAGCCACTCTGGCAACGTCGCAACCACAATATAGCCAACTTTACGCGAAGCCACACGAACTGTCAAGTGCAAAGATTCAGCAGCGGTGGTATACATTTACCAGTCTATGGATTAAACTGTTTGTTAATGATCACATGCTAATGTTGAGGGTTTGTAAGGTCATATTTTCACATCATTGTACAAATTAAATGTGCTGTGGCAACTTATTGCTAGGCCAGCCAGATGGTTTTAAAAATGTCTTCTGTACCAATTACATATTTTGTTTCTATTAATGAGGACAACATTTTGACTACTAGCCAGTTATACATTATATTTGTGCAGACCACTTTGCAGTTCCCCAAATTGCATATTATTTTCCATTAACTCCCACTATTTTGTCACAATGTAAGTTGAATCCACATTTTAGTTCACACGCTTACCAGCCATAGACAGACATGAAGCGGACCTCTTTAAAGATCAGAATTGGGAGAAGGTTTCTTGGAATTGCCCACCTTTTATACTCTGCCAGATAGACACTAATTCTCCCTCTGTAATGTATGAGGGGCATTCAAATGAAAGCTGGTCAGTGCGTCTAACTTTGCGCTACATGTAAGGTGGCACCACGTAACTGCATGTATGGTGGCACCATCTATTGGTAGAGCGACTACAGCATGTGAACGTTTGACATTGCATAGCGACAGTGTGGTTTCACGCTGAAGAGAAGGTGGTCACACAAGTTATCATCCACTACTGAACATGAAGGCGAGTAAGCAGGAACAACGAGGAGTGAGTCAGAGCAAGCAGTGGAAACATGCGACTTCACCACCTCCAAAGAAATCAAAGGACATGCACACCAGATCTGGTAAGGTCATGATGTCGTTTTATTTTGACCACAAAGGCCCACTGCTTTTCGAGTTCCTGGAACGGGGAACCACCATCAATGCCCAGCATTATCAAGTCACTTTATAGAACCTTAGACGAGCCATCAAGTCGAAACGCCCAGGAATGTTGTCCAATGGCGTTATTCTCCTGCATGATAATGCCCACCCACACACTGCCAATGCGGTGAAAACGACATTGCAGCAGTTTCGATGGGATACACTGGAACATCCACCGTACAGTCCAGACCTTTCACCGTGTGACTTTCATGTTTATGGACCTCTAAAACAAGCTATTCGCGGACATCGATTCACAACGGACGATGAAGTGTGTGAATGGGTCCAGGCCTAGATCCAACAGCAGCCTACTAGCTTCTTTAAAGATGGAATCGACCGGCTAGTGTCGCAATGGGATAAACGTGCCAACAGTTTTGGTGACTATTTTTGAGTTAATAAAATCGTTACCATTGCTTTACACAAGTGACCGGGTTTCATTTGAATGACCCTTATATAACATGTTTTTCCATTGCATTTGGTATGTTATGAAAATAAAATCATTAATGTATTTTCTCTGTTAAAAGTTGACCACTTTAGGAATTCCGAGTTAACTCTGTCTCTTTCTAATATTACCTATCTCAGTCACTATTTCTCCTCATCCCCTGTTCTTCAGCCACTTATTTAGCTTACTCCCTGTACTGTCCAGTTCTAATTACCTTTCTCTGTTAGCCAGTTTCCTGTACAAATTTTATCCTTTACAATACTTAGTTGTGCACACAGGGAAGAGAAATGACAGATGGGGGGTTTAAAGTTAGAAGTTGTCAAGGAGTTGGATTATTTGGGGGTGAGGATGAGCAGTAATGGTGAATGGGGGGCGCATAGCAGGAAGGTTATGGCTAAAGAAAAGGCAGCAATGACAGGAGTAAGGATGTGCAAATACAAATTAGAAATGCCAACTAAATGGATAGAAAGAATGTATGAAGCATTTGTAGAAGCAAGAATGCTATATGCAGTAGAAATTTGGGGGGGATCTGAATTAAGCAGAAAAATAGACCAGAGCTATAGAATGTTCTGTAAATAGCTATTGGGGTTACCAAGATTAGCACCAGGGGAAGTAGCATTAGTGGAATTAGGAAGAACAAGAAGGAAGGGAGTGATACTGGAAAGGATATTAAAATTTTGGTTTAAATGCCTGAGAAAGGATAAAGAGGAAATTTTAAAGATATGCATGGAACAACAAAAGAGTATGAAAAATAAAAATAGCTGGTGGACAGGGGTAGAAAAAATTATGGAGAAGATATGAATGGGAGATATTTGGAGAACAGGAGAAAGAAATAGCAACGGCTTCTGGATAACAGTAAGAAACAGAGTGGAGGACATAGGCAAGAGATTTGGGGAAGCTTAGGAAATAAAAAGTCACTAGGTTTCTATAGATTAGTAAAAAGGAAATGGGGAAGAGAAGGGTATGTGGATTATTGTAATAGAGCATTTGCATGGATGAGAACAGGATCAATGTATCTGAGAGGGCTAAGAGGCAAAATAAAATGGAATTTGTGAATTATGCGGAGATAGTGAAAGCACAGAGCATTATATGATAGAGGGCAAAGAATTAGCAGAATGGAGACAACAAGTATGGGAGGAAAAATGGAAAAAATGGATTGGAAAAATAGTAGCAATTAAAATTTTAACAAGAAAAGAAGAAAAGCAAAATAAGAATATGGGGGAGTTCTTAAAGAAAGAAAAAGAGAAATGGATTAGAAAAGTAAGAGAGACAAGAAAGGTAGAAAGGCAAACAGAGGAAGGAGAGGATGGGCAATAGGGATTAAGGGTAGCAAGGGATGATCAGATGAGCCAGAAGGCCAGGGTGCCAGGCAAAAAGAACAGTATAGCTGGCAAGGAAATTTGTATGTACGAGGGCTGATCAACAAAGACTGAGACTGATTTTTTCCTGTAGCTTCCGTGATAGTTTCGTATCTGTAACATAAATATTTGAAAAGAGCGGGTTTTTATGTATAATGTTGGTAGGCGGCATGACCCGAGTTTGTGCTTGTTGGGTGCAACGTCTGTTGACTCCCGAACAAAAGGCTGTGCGAATGGAGACAAGCCGCATCTCTTTGCTGATAGAGGGGATGCATTTTTTAAATCGATTATCACCGGTGATGAGTCATGGCTGCATCATTATGATCCTGAAGGAAAACAAGCCAGCACAGTGTGGAAATCGCCAGGTTCTCCAACACCAAAAAAGGCAAAAGTTGTTCCATCTGCAGGGAAAGTGATGGTGATCACATTTTTTTGACTGTAATGGAATGATTTACTAGCATGCAGTTCCCTCTCACACTACTGTTACAGCAGCATACTACACGTCAGTATTGGCTACACTGAGGAAGCACATTGCAAAGAAACGACCAGAGCTTTCTCGGACTGGGTGGCGACTTCATCATTACAATGCACGGCCTCAGGTCGCAAATCAAGTCATGCAGTTTCTGGCTCGATTCAACATTACCTGTGTGCCACATCCACCTTATAGCCCCCGATCTTGCACCCTGTGACTTTTTTTTATTCCCATCACTAAAGGCAAAGCTTAGGGGCATTCGATTTGAGAACTCTGAAGCAGTGCTCAAGAAAAGTGAGGCGATTCTCAAGGACCTGACAAAGAATGGTCTGCAGCACGTGTTCAAGGACTGGCAGAGACGCTATAAAAAGTGCATTGAAGTAGGAGAGGACTACTTTGAAAAAGATCATGTAAACATTGAATTGGAGTAATAAATCTGTGAAAAAAAATTAGTTTCAGTCTTTGTTGATCAGCCCTCGTAGGTTAGTTTATAAGTGGAAGATTGTAAAAAGAATTGTGCATAAAATTGTACAAATAAAGTTATCTATCTATCTAGTTGTGCACACATACAGATATTCTTACATTTATTATTCCTATCAGCTTTATCATTCTCTTAATTGGTCTCTCTTTTATTCTATCATTATTTCTTACTTTGTTATGTTTCTCCGTATAGTTATGCTTATTTCCTCTTAACATTTTTATTATCTATGACTTCTTTATATTTAACATGAGATAGGTGTTCCTCATACAACTACTCCTGCACAAATCTGGTTTTTTTTTAGCAATGCTAATGAATACACACTTAGTGTAACTTTTCTTTGTTGCAGGCACTGCAGAATCGATTGGTTCCTCAGGTCAGGGCACTTGTTATACTTCCAGTGCAGGACCTGGCTGTACAGGTGCACAAAGTTTTTTGTACCTACACAGAACAGACAGACCTTTGTGTGCTCCTCCTTACTGGACAGAATTCTTTTCAGCTAGAACAGCAGCAGCTTGTCAACAAGGGTCAGTTGTTCAAAATATCTGGTGTGCTTTACTTTTTTCACTCTCAGTGTAGCCACTTATACAGGGTGATTTACGAAGAACTAACACATGTATTTCTTTAATTGTTTCAAAACCAGTTATGATAGTGACAACTTATTATACCTGAAATGCAGAGGAATTTTGGGAGATTATTTACCTGTATAGCAAATGTTGAAAATGTCCTCCATCCTGCATAAGGCACAACTCAACACGTCGTTCCATGTTACTGGCCACTCGGAGGACTCTGTTGTCAATAGCTTGAATCTCCTGTGTAATGTTGTGCTTCAGATCGTCCAATGTTGGGGAGTGTGGCATAAACCCCGTCTTTTAAGTAACCCCATAGAAAGAAGTCCAGCAATATCAAATCCTGAGATCTCGGTGGCCACAGGTTCTTGGAAATTATCCAGTCGTCAAAGAAACTTGCAATTAGTGCCATGGATTCATTTGATGTATGGCATGTAGCGCCATCCTGCTGAAAATATCCTTGACTCAGCTCTACATCGTCTAGTTGCTCAGCAAACTCCATGAAAATCTGTTACTAGTCGGCAGTGTTCATATTGTTTTAAAAAAAATTTCTCTGTGGGACTATTCTCTGTGCGGATATTGCGTACCAAACTCCAATTTTAACCAGATGCATAGGTGCATAGCCGAATAAATGGAACCATACTTCATCCGTGAACCATGTGATGGACAATATGGTAGGATTTTGCACAATGAACGCCTGAAACCAACGACAATAATTGAGTTGTCTATCCTTATCTGGTTCCTGTAACTGATGGACAACGTAATCCTATACGGCTTTAGGCCTGCACTTTTCACAGCTCTCTGACACATTGAGTAGCTGTACCCTGTCTCCTGTGACAAACATCTTAATGATTTTTTAGGTGACTCATCCAGTCGTGCTCTTACGTCAACAACAACTGTGTGAAGCCTTTACAAGGAAGAGTCATTCATTTAATGTGTACTCCATTTTCATGTTGACTAGAACAAAATCTCAATTTGCCAACAATAAAACTAACAATTACGTATAAAACATGAACATTTGCGCATCTAGTGACATGCAGTTGAAACTCCAGAACATTCTGCTTAATTTGGTGCTAAAATTGGGGCATTGAGTGAATTGCAAACAGAATAATTAAAGAAAGAAATGTGTCAGTTCTTCATAAATCACCCTGTATCATTACCCTTAGTCCTTGAGTAGTATTGCACCAAACAATTTCTTTCCTATCTTGAATGTCCCATGTTATAGACTTCTTGTTTTGTTCAAACCTTTTAATTCTTTATTCTTGTTTCACTTCAGAAAAAGAGTATTCACAGATATCCGTTATGTATTATACTGTTGTTCTGTCTACTTTACCTTAACCACAACAAAAAGTTTTAGCTTGAAATACTTTCAAACTAGCTTTTATAGACTTAGTTACATTTATTCCTTTCTACAAGATGCAGAAATTAAATTTGATATTTATCTGACATTTTGTTCTTGATTTATGCTGTTTACAGACACATACTCAAGGGGCCTTGAAACATATATTTCTGGTGAAATCTCAACATTGAATTAATTGATGAAAAGCAATATTTCCTGTATATACTAAACTGTCAGCAGGAGAAATAAGTAGACATAAGCAAAATCACATGACTCTCGACTCAGCACATCATCTTCAAGGTTGTGTGACACTTCTGCTCTCTAAATAGTTCCTCGGAAAATACCACAATGGGCTAAAGCACAAAATAATGAGCACCAACCGTAGTTAAATTATACAAACGTGCAGTTTATTGAATCATAATTCATACAGCACGTACAACTGGCTTGCTAAGAGGGAATGCCATGAAAACAAACAGTTTGAAAGTTAATCTGAATGAACAAGTTAATGTTTTAAAATAAAGAGAGTTGAAGGTTGTTACACTACATCACTAAAATGTTCTTACTTGAACGCGTTTCGGGAGACAGATTGCTCCCATCGTCAGCATGTTTTCAACTGATTTTGCCAGTTATTGCCTGGGGAATGTGTGTGACTAGTGGTGTTCACTGGTGCTGGGCTGATGAACCTCCAAAGACTGCTGGGTGGCATCAGTTCGAAATTCATTAGGTGATTCTTGTGTTTGACAATATGTATTTTTTCTCAGATGTCCAATTCATTGCTGCTGTTGATCGGTTTTAAGAGTTTTCTGTTTGGAGTGATATCATGGTTTGAAGACCAGAAATGATGTGCTACTGCTGATTTATCTGGCTGCTTTTGGTAAATGCATCTCATATGCTCTTTAAGTCTTATTTCAAGATTTCTTTTGGTTCTTCTTATGTATACCAGGTTACAGTCATTACAAACAATTTGATATATACCAGCTAATTTATCACACACATTCCCCAGACAATAACCGGCAAAATCAGTTGAAAACATGCTGACAATGGGAGGAAACCGTCTCCCGAAACGCGTTCAAGTAACAACATTTTAGTGATGTAGTGTAACAACCTTCAACTCTCTTTATTTTAAATTATGACACATCACTGTTACTAGCTTCTAAATCTTCAAAATTAATTAATAAGTTAATGTTACAAAACATAAGTGCAGAAAACTACTACAAAGTTGTGATGGTATTCTTTGTTAAGTTTGTTAGCCCCATGTTGGGCGCCAATTTGTGACGGTATTAATGTTGGTAGTTGGAAGATGTTTCATTTTTATCTGCCGCACGTATAAAAGACAATTTGTCGCGGTCACTTCATGTTATCTTTTAGAGCGCCTATTATTGTATTTAATATTTTTTGTTCACTGTCCTCGGGCTAGCTATGATCTCTCGGTCAAGCAAATCTCTTAATCAGGTGTGTAAACGGAAAGGAGTTTTTATCCAAAGATAACACTGATGAAAGAATTTTGTTATACACTTTTATTGTCGAACACATTATTTACTCTCACATATTAATCTTGACACTCGCCAAACTGAAACTGTTATAATAACTTCTTTAATGCCCATTATTAATTCACGTACTTAAACTTTTTGTGTAATTAACTTACAACACGAGAGATTTTTTTATAACTTTGCTACGCGTAATCTGCAAATCGATAAACTATGCTCAGTATTCATCATGACTGCTTTCGTTGAACTCAGCGACGTGTAATGCACAAATGTTTCCGATGGACTGGGAGGGATCTACCTCTGAGTTAGCTCTTTTTATACTCCCACACCCCGATATGCCTATAGATTATAACTGAGCTGCTATTGGTTAATAAAACGCGCCAACATTAGCGTCTATTTTTATATCCAATGAAAATTACGAAAACATATGCTCTAGGGAAAATGTTCCCGCAAATTCCTAAGAAAAACGCGCCAATATTACGTCATTTGCTCTTCTCTAATAATGATAAACAGCTCATCCCCTCGCTACATTATTGCACGCTATTATTGTCAGTTTCAGTAAGGCCGTATAAACCCACTTCTCGACAATGCTTACAATCAACAAACATCTCAAATCAATGTCACACAATAATGCATATTCACACTACAATTACTCTTGACATTTACATAATTTGTGATACAAATTACTGCGTCAAAGTGGCAAAAAGACAATAATACTGAATGTACTTAACAAGTTTTGTGAAAAGTATCCAGAACATGCTATAAATGAAGTTGTAAAATTAACATCCAAGTTTACTGGTGTGTCAGCGACAAGCATTTACAGTGTGTGTAAAGAGAAGTCCACCACTTAGTGAGAGATCAGAAGCCCCACCATAAGGTTCACCAGTTCTTTGCTAATAACGAATTCCCCTCAAACAAGTGCTGTTGATGGTTAACTTTGTTTCTAACCTTCCAGATTTAAAATGAACTTCCCTCCTTTGCTGCTGCAAATTGGTTTTGAGTTTGTGAGCAGAAAAAGAAAGTGTGTTATTGTGGACAGAGATGACTTATTTTATGACAAGAGATTCTCTCCATTAAATAAAAGAACTCAAGAAAACATGGAAGTTGTAATACCATTCAGATGAATCCTGGGTCCATGAGGGACACACGACAGGCAAAGATGGATTGATAGCACCATAAAATCAAAGAAGCAAGCATTTCAGTCAGGTTTAAGTGCAAGGCTTAAAAATCCTACAGAGAGAGATAAGCGCTTGATAGCAGTGCACAGGAATAAATGAATTTATTGTACAATTTGTTCTACATGTTTACAATACATACAGTGTATATTCGTTTATATCCCTACATCTATTGTACAATTTGTCTGGTGCTTGTTTCCTTATTGGGCCACTCAGATTGCTTGGCTCCCTGGCCTATTCGCTCACTGAGTGGCTCTTGCTTCTCTTACTTTTTATACCATTTTCTTCCCTTTACCTTCCTTATTATTCTCTCAATCCTTGGTTTTGTTTCTTAGAGCCTTTTATTGAGTCAGTCATCTTTAGATTTTTACCCCAATTCCCCATTTTTCACACTTTTTTGAATTTCATTTATTGGTTTTGTAACCCTATCAACGATATGGTGCCTACCATAAAATCGTCTGCGTATAATGAACCTGAACCTGGAATCTCCTTATCTCTTATTACTGGATAATGCTAATTTCTTATTTTTACTCTTAATATATCATCTATGAATAGGTTACTAATACGAACCATGTCTTACCCCTTTTTTCTTTTTTTGCATATCAATTTACTTCCTTTCCCTATTTGTTCTTTGTTTTGTCCTGATACGTAAATTTCTCCATTGCTTTCCTGAGTCTAGTACGTCTGCATACTGGGTCTACACTTTCCTCCCCTTGTAGCATTACTCTCCTCTCTCTCAAATCTATTATTGTATATCCTCCCCCCCTTCTTGCAATTTCTTCTGCTTCACTGACCGTTCTGACTCTTATTACTTCCCCACTTCTCACTGGTGTCACTCCCTCCTCCGCAAACGTATTTCTTGCTGCACTGTTAATCATCTGTTCTCTCGGCTTCTCCCCACTTCTTCTTTGCATTTCTTTTCGTCCCGCCTCTGCAACTGTTAGTTCCTCCTCCCCCCCCCCTCCCTAGCTGCTGCTTCTTTCTCATTTTCTTCTATACTCCTTTCATGGCTGTTTCCCTCCTTCGCATATGCATTTCTTACTGCAGTCATATGTTGTCTCAGCTTCTCCCCACTTCTCCTTTGTATCTCTTCCCGCCCCGCCGCTGCTACCAATGTTAGCTCCTCTTCCTCCTCCATGGCTATTGGATCTTCTTCTCCATTTTCTTCTGTTCCCCTTTCATAGTTGTTTCTTGCGTCTGTCGATTTTGTGACTTGATCAGCTGTTTTCTGTTCCTTTCTCCAACTGCCGACTCAGCTATCCTCTCGGTTCTTTGACTTGAATGTGTCCTGGGCCATTGCTTCTGCACTGCACATAGGAAGCTAGGATTGTTTTATTGAGGATGACGAGCTTGTGTTTGTTTCCAAAATAACCGGAGACTATCACGAAGAAATGAAATTTGTTGATTTCCTGATTTGAAAAAGTTCTCCCCAAATTATGCCCAGATAGTGTCTCATGATGGACAATGCCCTACCACAGTGTGAGGCTAGAATGTACACCAAACTGTTCTTGGAGAAAAGGTGACATCATAGCGTGGCTACAGAGTAAACGAATGGCTTTCAACAATGGTCTGCTGTAGGCAGAATTGCTTGGCATTGATCAAATCTCGTGCTAAAGAGCATGAAAAATAAGTAATCAATAAAATGCCTAAGTTTGTACTGTGACTGCTGCCTTATCACTGCTACTTAAACCTGATAGAAATGGTATTGAGCCAGGTTAATGTTTAATTCACCAGGAATAACACGACCTTCAAACTTCAAAATATGTGTACGCTGGTTGATGCAGCGTTCCATGTTGTAATACCTGAAAAGTGGAGGCTTGTTTCAACACATGGTTAGGGAAGAACAAAAAATTTGGGACGTGGAGGGCATTATCAATGTTGTGGTGGAAAAATGTGTGATAAATCTAGTTGACAATGAATCAAGCGACACGAGACATACGATCTGGAGAGTATTGAACCTTTAGGCACATTGTGTGTCGCCATACTTTCGCTTAGGATCTGAGGAAAGGATGGTAAATGGCGTTGAATCACATATCAACTCGGGTTTAAGATAACTACTGTCCATTCCAAACCAGAGTGCCTTTCACTGAAAACAAACTCTTTGTATTATCCGCGCGAAAGTAGTTCGCAATCCCCGCCCATAATGTCTGCTTGTTCCCCTCCCACGTGCTTGCTAAGCACTATTTAATCTATAAAAAGGTGCCCTGCATGAGAATCATAGTTCAAAATGCAACCTGAGGTAACAATCGATTTTATAAGTATGCGGCAATGAACATTTTACTTACATTAATCACAATCCTCGGGTAAAAGTGCAACACCCAAATCCGAATCCTCCAAAGATAACTCAGCTGCCATATCAGAATCAGAACTACTCTCCAAAATAATGACAAGCTTATCAAAAATTCCACAGCACTGTTGCACTTAAAACAAGTTTCCACATTTTATCCTCTTCTATGTTGTATTATGTCTGTTTATATTCCCTGCTCGCTTTCGTTACACTTCTCACTGAAACGCCTGTAAAATCCGATATTAGTTTCGTAATATGCAATAATGCAAGTGTCGGGTATTTTTGTAATAGTGAGTTGAATAGATGAAGTATTGTTTGTTTTTAGCCACTTTTTAAATGTTTCCCGCTTCTGTGTTTGAACAGTTTATTCGCACTGTGTTCGACTGTTTGCACTACACGCACCTTCCTCTGCCATTGAGCTCAAATACCAACTGACTAAATCACAAGATTTGACCTGAGCTGAGCATATGTGTGTTAGTGTATTATGAATGACTGTTCGCTTATCTTATATCCTGTGTTACACAAAGTGTTTATTCGGTACTCAGATCGCACCTCTGGGAATTCATTGCTGCATTTCTTGTATATGTAAGAGAGTGGCAGTCATGCATACGGTTGGTATTAACAAGCAAGATGCTCTCTGCGTTAGCGCAACAGCAAGCGAAAATCATATTTTGTAATCTCTTAACAGCTAGTATATATCCATTACCTTTAACGATGAGTTCTTATGATAACAGCAATAAAATGTGCAGTTCTGTACCTTTCCTGCTCTAATATTTCATAATACAATACATGTATTAAGGAACTACTTATGTTGGCGTAAGAGTATATTCTTGGGTTCGTGACAAGCTGAAGCACGTGCTTCTGTTTACATCAGAGGGAACTCTGGTTTGGAATGGGGTATAGTATTTATTATTGAGTCGATTGTAATACTACATCACTTGTTTTTATAACGAATACATGATTCAGGGGCTAATTGCTCCCATCCTCAGTTCCCTGCTGACTGCCTGCATCCTTCGTCTTAGTTGTTAGCTTGATCTCTGGTGGCAGTTGGATTCAAAAGTAAGTCTCCTGGCGGGGTTTCAAAATTATAAGTGTGGTTTCTGTTTTTCCAAATATAAATGTTTTCCCAAGTTGTAAGTTCTGCTTTTCCTGAGACGTTTTTTTTAGTATTTTTGGGTTTCTGTCTATGGTGTGTTTGTCTCTCTATTAGTGCCAAGCTACTGTTTTTGCTTTATGTAACTGAATGTAGTAAATTACCAGGTTAGTGTAATAATTTGATTGTCATACATATTTGGTTAGCAAATCCAAAATAAGAACAAATGTTGCCTAAAGATAATTTATCTATTAAAATATAGTTCCAGAAAAATGTTAATACCATTTTAGCCTGCCTTGCCCCATTAATAACTTGAATATCTGTAGTCAAAACAATAAAAGTTTGTGTAACTTGAATTGCCAAGAGAAATTTTGGGAGGAATCTTTTGACATTTTTGCTCTACTGATTAGGAATTTAAAAATGTTAACAGATAGTACATCAGAGTGGCACAGTTTAGTGGACATTCTTGTGACTACGCCAGGTCGCTTGGTAGATCATCTGCTGTATACGCCTGGTTTCTCACTGCAACATCTACGATTTCTGGTAATAGATGAAGCCGACCGCATTATTGATAATGTTCAGAATGATTGGCTGTTCCACCTAGAGTCTCGAACTACAGCAGGTAAATAAATCAATTTATATTCTCCTAGTTCAGTTCCCTTTACATTCAAGATTAAAATAACGGGTCATCAAGAACTCTCTCCGCACCTCCCATGTAACCAAGATTCCCCTAGAGTCGGGAATTCTGGTGGCAGCATTGGTTGGCGCGAGCATATGGTGAAAACGTTTCGCTGGTTAAGAAAACTGCTAGGTTCACTATATTCATGCATGAAAGGTAATGAAGAAAAATAATATGCAACCTCTGTGAGGTTTAACTTGGCAGGTTTTCTACTGTCTTTGTCGCACACAGAGTGTTGTCCTTGTCTAGCAGAGCGGGTGGGACAGCAACCACTTCTTTCTTGCGATTTGTGGAAATTCCTGACCCGTAGAAACTCGCAACCCTCCCACTTCTATTGTATGCTGACTGAAGGTTGCAGTGACGTATGACCTGTGGAACTGTGAGTTTGATGTTTGGTGGTTTTACACGATATGCAAGATGTTGAATTATTTTCTATTAGTTTTGGTTGTATTTGTATTATTTCAAATTGGGTCTAAATGTCTTCCTTGCGAATTTTTACTATAACTGAAATGAAGCTTTTTAAGAAATGAAGCTATAGAACTTATATGGGCGCAAGTCAAGAACGATTTCATTTAGAAGTGGTGATGTAAAATTGTTCTTTGATAATGCGATTACAAAAGTGACTCCAGACAACTGGAAAAGGGCGTGTGAACATGTGCAAAACACTGAACAGTTTTACTGGGAGAAAGACGCTCTGGTAGATGAAATTACGGACATATTAGTCATAAATTTAGAAGAATTGGAATCGGAAGAAGAGTACAAAGATTTGTTTGAAGTTTCTGACGGTGAATCGGAGAATGAACAACAACCGGTCGGAGTGGAGAAGGGGCACCCCGCCACTGATGCGTGTTTTGCTGGTGTGTCTGCTTTGCCTGTGTCACCATAGAGTGAGAGCGAGATGGTGAGTATTCCTTTCTCTGTCTAAAAGGGACACGACTACTTAAACCTCACAGACTTTAACCTGTATAAAGAAGATGTTGAAAATGTTTACCATTTTCTTGAAGACACAGATTCACTCGTTTTAATTTATTTCTGAACACTGTAATTAATGTCTCCTTTGTTACAGATGTTATGTAATCTTCTATTGCCGTTTTCAGCTCATTGATTGTTTTTGGATTGTCCTTATAGACCGAAGCTTTAGCAGCTCCCCAAAGAAAATAATCCGGAGGGGTAAGATCAGGAGACCGCGGAGGCCACAGACCTTTAGAAATTAGTCTTTCCCCAAAAAAATTCCACTAACAGTCCCATGGATTTATGTGATGTATGAGCAGTGGCGTTATCTAGTTGAAAAAATGTACCGTTCACTTCATCTTCATTTAGCTGTGAAATAAATGGAAAAAGAATATCCGAGCAATAAACATCTGAATTAATTGAGTTATGGAAAAAAATTGGCCCAGTAATTCGAGAGCAAGAAATCGCACACCATACACCAATTTTCTCTGAATGTAAAGGGGTTTCCTGAATTGCATTAGGATTTTCAGTAGACCACACTCGCGTAATTTGTGAATTTACGCATCCTGATAAGTGGAACCAAGCTTCATCAGTAAAAAATGTCCTATCTAACACATTAATTCCATGGTGCAAAATAAACCTCTGAAACCATTCACAATACTGAACTCTTTTCCCGTGATCTGTGGGTTTTAATTCGTGGACGACTGATACCTAATATGGATACAAACCTAGTTCTTTTTTGACTGCTTTGATGCGGAACCCTAAGAAATATCACATTGTTGGGCCAATTTGTTTATTGATTTCTGTGGACTTTTAACCATTCTATCCAAAATATATCTGATAGTTTTTCTTCTGTTAGCACACTGGGTCTTCCACTTCTAACAGCATCATGCACGGAACCTGACTCCCGAAATTTATTAATTAAATCACGCACAGTATCTCGGTGCGGTAGTTTTGAGTTAGGGAACCTAACAACGAAATTTTGTTTCACTTTCTCAGTATAATTTCCACGTTCATTAAAAATGTTTTCCACTAGAAACAGACGTTCCTCTGTAGAATACATTGATTTTGCTTCAGAGACACGTCAGAACTCACAGCATAGTAGATCATACTAACCAGTACAATAAACAAATCATGCTTGCAGCCGCTGATAATGCCGATAATCATAACATCCCATCGGAATCGAATGCGATAAACCTAGGGATGCCAACCTTTTATCGAGCGATTGCCAGCAGCAAGATGCGGAGGAAGTTTTTGATGACCTGTTATTAGCCTGCTGCAGCATGGAATATGGGAAACATGGCTATCTTCCTAGTTGGCCATGATGGAAATTTGTGTCTTAGCTTCCAAAAATGACTAAACATAAATGGCATACAGTATACTGAGACTGAGGATGGGAACAGTATAGTTGGCCAAATCCCAACTCTGGTAGGATTCCCATTAATTGTAAGCAACTACATTTTAAAATACATACCTTCAATTATTTACATTCTCATGCTGCAGGCAATTTATGCAGACTTTTGAGCATTTAATTTGTGGATTCATTATTTTTTTGTGCAGTGATATTCAATGTTTTAAGTTTTTGCAAAGTAAATGTTGTACTTCATTGGGTTACCAAATTATTTCTATGAAATATAGGACATACTGTTCCAAAATGTAGGACATTAGAAAAATCAAAGTAAAAAATGTACACCTACCATACGAGAGCAAGACACTGTTTGAACTCTGGTATACCCAACTCGCCCGTGTACATAAGATCATTGTGTCATAAATGGTACTACAGATTAATGGCCAAAACTCCTTTGATGGACACAGCTCTAATCTGTATAATAACAAGTGGTATCAGAGAACATACGACGTTCGGTCCCAAATTCACCTAAAAAGGGTTTTGAAGCTATTACAATAGACATGTACTAAGAGCATGCATGTATAATCCATATCGTCTCTACACGTGTCGTGAAAAAAAATCTGATGTGTTACACTCACATGACTTTCTCTACTCTTGTACACACTATTTTTACAAACACTTATTCTCCATCTACTTCATGTTAATCGAGATGTTAATCTTATTGCTAATTTTCTTATAGATGCAAGGGGAATATGGTAGGTTTTAAGCTGTAGTCAAATCTTTTAAGAGCTGGTTGCTATGTGGAGTATTCCATTCTCTTTGCATTACCAGGACAAAAAAAATTAATAACGAATTTGAGAAAAAGTATAAGTATTGGAAAATTTAAGGGAATAACAAGCAGTATCTCGAAAATGGTTCACTCAACAAAAAAATGTATATGACATAAATTGTGTATTTTAACGCGATCTACATTGTTTGTGTAGTAAAATTTTGTCTATCTCTTATGGTTTACCAGTTATGCAAAAGTCGTTCACAATGAAGAACACTTTTGGAGACATTCCCACAAAATTTGAGATATACATTTCATTTGTCATGAAAATATCTTAAACATATTTTAATCAAAATCGTTATAGCCGTGTTTGAGAAAATTAAAACTTTTGAAAAATGTTCCATGTAAAGGGTAATCTGGGGTGGGGGGATTTTCTTGAAAACCTTCGTGTCGCATCTCTGGAAGATACTGAACCTAAATACCAAGTTTGGTGTTTATCCGACTGTTCGTTTCTGAGTTATGCTGTTCACAGACACACGGACATGTTTCCAAAAATGCTTTTTTTGGATTCAGGGGGTCTCAAAACATGTATTTCCGGTGAATCTCGGTATCGAATTTTGGGTGGAATACCATACTTCCCCTACTTACTATACGTAATAGAGAAAGTAAAAACCCAATTAATACGCACACATACATTTTATATTTTCGTAAAGTATTCAAACTGTTTGACTGAACAGGATCAATACAGTCAATGAACTTCATGTTCATCAGTTGTACTTGTTTGAGGATCTGATTTTTAAGCAAAGCATTAGGCTTGTTTAATGTGAAATTCTTCACAAATGAAGTTTTTAAAATTACATCTCATGGCAACAATACCTTTGACAGTCAGTTGATAATGTGTTTCTTTCATCTGTCCACTGTGCATATATCAAAACAAAACAAACTTAGTTTCAGAAGTTCAGAATGAGATTTTTATGCTTGCTAGCATTGAAATTATTGCAATAAAAATTTTTGAGAATTTTGCACATTGTTTTAGAAATTTTGGTGCACACATTACAACTTAAAACTGCCAAGCCAAGCTTTTTTTGTATTACTTCTTGCTCACTCCAGCATATTTATGTGGGCCAGTGCATGATTGAAACATCATCTATAATATCAAGGATTACGTAGGTATACATGATCTTGGATAATAGCTATGTTGCTGTGATAAATTTTCATCCAATTTCATATTTTTCCAAGTTACTGATCCATTTAAAAGTAATAATTGTGATTTGGATTATTCTAGCTTCACTTTTTCACCAGAACTTACTGAAACATGTTTCAGAGACCATTGTCTCCATCAGCCTGGATTCACTGCCATGCTTCCTCTGGTGACTAGTAGATGGCATTATCTGGTTGGACATACTGTATAATTAGATCCTTTTCATATGGCACATCAAAATTTAATGTATTGTGCTTCTTGTAAATTAATAACTTTTCCCAAATAGAGAGATCTGCTGCTTTTCTAAGGGCCTTTAAAAGCTTCAGTTTTTCTTCTAGCTAGCGATTTGTAGGCCAAAAGTGCTTTTTAACCGCTGACTTTTCCATTTGTTTATATTTTGCATGTGAAATATAAACAGATAAATGTGAATTTATAAATATGTAAATTGAAATATAAAGCAGATAATGCCATCTACACAAGAGGAAGCATGGCAGTGAATCCAGGCTGATGATTGAGGCATATTTTTAACACTTAAATAATTTCAGTCTAATTATATAATATGTAAATTCAATAACAGCCCGCCTTAAGGCAATATGTGTATGTAACAATATATAAAAAGTGTATATTACAGTCATTGTATATGTTTATATTATTGTATACTTGTTCAATAATGTTATATGAATGTATTACGTAATTTAATAATGTAGGAGCTCTGAGAATAATAGGTTAAAAGTTGCTAACAATGAGGTAACCTTGAGGAATAATGAATTTGAAAGTTTAACAATACTGCTTGTGATTCTTGGAAGCAATAATGTAATTTTAGTGACAGTTTATAAAAATAGCCAATCAACAACCAGAAAAAGCTTTAGTTAAATGAAGGTATTCTATTGGATTAGGAATAGCCAATCAGAGACTTGAAATACAGAAATTTACAAGTTTAGGTGGTTGAAATCAATTCAGTTGCCTGCAGACAGTGTTTGTAAACGGATGCGAGATGCATCCTCGAGAGATTTAATACGTATTTTGTATGAGACAAAAAATAGTTTACATGTTAAAAAGTGCAAGTATTTAATAAAAACATCTCACAGCTCTCCCTCTATATAAGTGAAATGTTATTTAAATCGTGTTATTTAAATCGTGTCAAGCATTAATAAAAGAAGTGAAGTAAAATTATAATCTGTGTAAGCCTACATTCTTAGTCGCACCACAACCCTGCCAAGACATCCATGTCTCTAACAATAATACTGACGCAGCCGAGGCAAACATAAATATATAATATTTAAAGAAACAGTCAAATTACAAAGTTAATATTTTTTAAACTTGGGGCAAAGGCTACCGGAAACTGGGTACCATACATGCGGTTGCAACTACTTCAAGTTCGGCTCCCCAACAGTTGAACTATAATACAACTCCTTAAATACGACCTACTTAAAATTGACGCCCAAAGCGTGGTGCTAATAAATAACGTAACAAACCATCCATTTCAAATAGGCATCCATATGTGGAGCTGAAACTATCTTCTCATGATGGAGACAGTGATTTCTGAAACATGTCCCAACGGGTTCTAGTAAAAAAGTTAAGCTAGAATAATAAAAATTTTAATTTGTGCATTTATAAAAACTTCATTGTGATTCCCAAAATAGTTTTAAAAAATAAATTGTGAATTTATAAAAAAAGGTGGAACATTCATAAAATGTCGTTAATTTCTCCCTGTGACACTGCAGAGAAGGTTAAAATGCAGGGCATGTCCAGAATTTTTTATCGTCTGGTGATCCTAGTATTTCAAGAAAATCAGTTTGGCTTGTTTGTTTAGGACATGTTTGAAAACCATGTGACCCTTAAACTTCACTATCAGTAGCTTCAAAATACACTATTTACATTAGTTTTGCATGTAATATTTGAGCTGAGAAGCTAAATTGATGTTATATTCCATGAAAATCTTAATAACATGCTCTCATAAGGTATGTGAATTTCTAAAAAGTACATATATACTGTCTTAAGAAGCCATTGCATTTCTCTTTGTTCTACAGCCAAATATGTTGGTCATGCGCCACCTCTGAACATTGCAACACTCGAAGCAGAAGTACCACCACCACAGAAGCTGCTGTTTTCTGCAACCCTCACACAGGATCCTGAAAAATTACAACAATTAGGACTTTTTCAGCCAAAATTGTTTACTTCGATAGTAGGAAAGGAGCATGAGGACTCCACAGGTACTGTAATCAACATTGCTATGATAACGGAAGTTTATTCATTAAGTAGCCTTGAAAAAACTCATAGAACATTTTAATACTTCAGAAAACTGCATAAAAATTATTTTAGTAGAATGTACATACACTACGTGATCAAAAGTATCCAGACACCTGGCTGAAAATGACATACAAGTTCGTGGCGCCCTCCATCAGTAATGCTGGAAGTCAATATGGTGTTGGCCCACCCTTAGCCTAGATGACAGTGTTCACTCTCGCAGGCATACTTTCAATCAGGTGCTGGAAGGTTTCTTGGGGAATGGCAGGCCATTCTTCCACTCCGCCACAGTCCGTGCAGTATGAACAGGTGCTCGATCGTGTTGAAAGATGCAATCGCCATCCCCAAATTGCTCTTCAACAGTGGGAAGCATGAAGGTGCTTAAAATATCAATGTAGGTCTTGCTGTGATCATGCCATGCAAAACAACAAGGGGTGGAATCCCCTTCAGGAAAAACACACACACCACCACTCTTGGCACCACACACGCTGGCAGATGACATTCACCAGGTATTCGCCATACCCACACCCTGCCATCAGATCGCCACAATGTGTACTGTGATTCGTCACTCCACACAACGTTTTGCCACTGTTCAATCATGTAATGTTGACGCTCCTTACACCAGGCGAGGTGTCGTTTGGCATTTTCCTGCGTGATTTGTGGCTTATGAACAGCCGCTCAACCATGGAATCCAAGGCTTCTCACCTCACGCCTAACTGTCATAGGACTTGGAGTGGATCCTGATGCAATTTGGAATTCCTGTGTGATGGTCTGGATAGATGTCTGCCTATTACTCTTACGACCCTCTTCAAATGTCGGTGGTCTCTGTCAGTCAACAAACGAGGTCGGCCTGTACGCTTTTGTGCTGTACATGTCCCTTCACATTTCCAATTCACTATCACATCAGAAACAGTGGACCTAGGGATGTTTAGGAGTGTGGAAATCTTGCGCACAGACTTCTGACACAAGTGACACCCAATCACCTGACCACGTTCGAAGTCCGCGAGTTCCACGGAGCGTCCCATTCTGCTGTTTCACGATGTCTAATGACTACTGAAGTCGCAGATGAGTACCAGGCAGTAGGTGGCAGCACAATGCACCTAAGATGAAAAACGTATGTTTGTGGGGGTGTCCGGATACTTTTGATCCTATAGTGTATTTTCAAAACTTATTCAAATTTTTACTTTTCTTCATAAAAAAACCCAAGGCATTTCAAAATGTTTTAAGTATTAGCCATGAGATGTCATGAATTTCTGGTTTTCTCAGCATTGTCAGTAAATATCCTCTTACAAACAGGCAACAAGAGAACATCACTGTATGTCAGCTCTTTTTAATTCATTAGCTTCTTGTCTTACTCTTGATTTCCTTTGTCTTGTCTTGATTACCCTTTCTCGCTCACAATTCACCAGCCACAATGGACTCATAAATCAGTTGCATTAAATGATGCACTTGTTTGAGTGCTAATTTTCTTTGCCTAAGTTTGGGAGTTTGATCCCAGGGCAGGGTTATAATTTTTAAGTGTCCTTAAATGCAACAACTGTCATACTCCATGGTCTAGTGCAGGGTTTGCCAAACATTTTATATCGAGGCCCACATTAACTGTCAGAGAATGAATTGCGGGCGAAGCGACGTAAGTTTAAAATAGGAACCATAAACTCGTATAAAATACAGTATTTTATTGAACTAAAATCTACACTTACTGTAATTGATGTAATTAAATACTTGACAAATCTTTAATCATAGTCTCATGATAGTCTAAACACCTGTTACATAAAGTATTTTTGCGTTAATAACAGTTCATATTCAATGAGAAGAATGAAATTGACCTTTCTGTGCTATAATTGCAGACATTTGAGGTTCTAATTTTGTGCTGACTATCATCAAAATGGACTCTGAGTCATAGCAGACCTAATTTTGATTTGGCATGTTTCATTTTTGAAAATACCTGTTCACAGATATACCTGCATTGCTATTAGTTTTCGTGCAAAGACTCAAATGAGAAAATGTGTCATTCGCAGGCAGTTGTAAAAGTAAACCAAATTAACTTCCTTGTATTTGTCCTTCAGTGTGTCATTACACTGTATATCAATTAAAATTTTGTGTTCTTATATCTAATCTTTCAAACTTTCTGAATAAATTAATTTAATACGGGTGCACCGTTTTTTTTATATAATTTTTTTTTTTTAAGTTTGTAGGCGGATCAAACAAAACTAGCTTGTGCGACATAGTTTGGCAAACCCTGGTCTAATGGTCTGAATTAACTAGGCTCCTGGTTTCCAAAGTGGAGACCAATGTTTTTTTTAAAAGTAAAACTCAGCACAGCTTCCTTCACAAGGGAAGTAAAACTGTTGGTCCCATGTAATGTTTATTTGCATGTAAAAGAACCTCATGCATTGAAAGAGAAGTTCTCTGAGCAAAATTGTAGGTATTTCATGCCCCTAGCCTTACTGGCAGTGGGCTAATCACCTGCCATCATGCACCCCTAGTGTTGGAATGAGTGACTAGAAATTTGCCTGATTACAGAAAATACTGATAGGGTGTATCAGTATGCCAGCGGTATGACAGGAATCTAACAAAATGCAGCAGTTTCATGTCAGTAAATTACTGGTACGTAAAAGAACCACCAAAAAACAAAATTCTGGCACATAGGGCATCCTGGCAGTTGCCAGCATTGTTAAATAAACATAACTGTTATCATCAGCAATAAAGGTTGGTTCAACAATAGCCCGTTAATGAGAACAGGAATGCATATCAATGATCATATCAATCACAAAGTGGAAAGTTGATTTTGAGCATTGGGATTTAATTTGTTTTTAACTGACGAATGATATTTTTTCACCTGCTTCCAAAAAGTCAACATAATGCGGGTTAGCCAATGTCAAATTTCGATAGAGTAAACATTATCTAACTGCAGTTCCATTACATTTCCAATTCCTCTAGTCATACCAAGCTTTCATTCCTTTATTTAATATTAAAAGGGACAAGAATATTCCTTGAAAATGATTACGGGAAGAAAGAGAGAGAAATAAGAAGTCTGTTGTTAAAAGAAATGAGAAGTGCAAGAGCTAGAGGCGACAAAGCCTACGTGAGAGGATTGGATTTGTGGATAAATGATAGAAAACAGGATATTCGTCAGCTGAATTGGAGAAGATCACCGTCACCGGAAAATGCAACACGTGTTGAAACCAAGGACAGGCGGCAGAGAAGGGGTAGCATGGTAAACAGAGAGGGGAGAAGGGGAGGACCATGACAAACATCATCGGTCGGAGGAGAAGAACGGAGGAGAGGAACGAAAGGGAGGAGTGAAGCAAACGTCACCAGTTAAACAAGTAACACCAGAAAGTCAGCTGATTGAAGATTCGCGTAGAATGGCCTTGGGAGCAGCGGCAGGGATTGACGTCTGGAAGGATACTGCACTTAGCATAATTTCATCGCCAGGGGGAAGTATTTTGCAGGTGGAAGAGGGAGCAGTGGGGAATGAACCAGTGGGTAGGCCAAGACTGACCAGGAGTAAAGCAAAATTGCAGGAATTTAGGTTTGAGAGGAAGGGATCTGTATAGGAAAAGGCATTGGGGGTGGTAGCATGGAACATACAAGGGCCGTTTGAAAAGTTAAAATATGTGGAAATAATGGAGAAAATTAGGCGAAGTGATAGACATGGGCAACAAAGGATATTCCAGTGGATGTGTCAGATGTTTACTTTTATGGTAAAGCTGGATTAAAAAAGAAAGAAAGCGGTCGTGCATCAGGTGGATTAGGGTTATTTGTAGGAAGAGCTTGCAAGTCAAAGTGAAAATGTGTAGTGAAAGAGGGGAAAATGCAGTTCTGTGGTGTGTTGTAAATGGGATAGGGGACAAGTTAAATGTGTGTGTTGCAGTGGTATATAACCCTCCAAGTGCCTCGGAATTTTACAATCCCAATCTATTTAATTTGTTAAGATAAGATATTTAAATAATTGTTTTATTATAATGGGGGATTTCAATGCAAGGGTAGGGGTAAGTAAAATAAATGTAATAGATGTTGAGTATGAGTTAAGAGGGGATGAGAATGAGACAGTACGAAGAAGGAGCAAAGACAAAGTCTTGAATTGCGAAGGTAAGAAGTTAATAGAATTTTGTGAGGAGTTCAACTTGAGGATGTGTAAGTGTGGTAGACTATATGATATATTCAGTAGAGTTGGATCCGTTTATCATGGATTTTGAAGTGGTGAATTTAGTGTGTTCAAGTAATCATTTTCCAATAAGGGTAAAATTCCTAAGTACATATAAGGGAAGTTTCAAAGCAAGGCAACAAGAGAGGGAACTATGGAAGAGATATAGGCACAACAGAGGAGATAGTAGCCAAAGAATTGTATAATGGTTTCAGCAGCAAAATAACCGCCATGTTGAAGCTTGCTGGAACCAAGGTTAGGTAGGCAGCAACTCACAGGTTGGGAGTTATTGCATTCAGGATAAAAGAATCTGTAGTGTTAAAAGTAGGTTAAGGGTAAGTAGTAGAGCTGACTGAATGTAATTATACTTTGTATATGTATTTTGATAGTTATGGGGAAATAAATTATCTATCTATCTATCCTTTATTTAATAGCATACATTAAAGTTGTTTGTTGTTCTTCATTAATTTCTACCAGTTTTTGCTATTGTTTTTTAGGCAATAGCCAGTTTTGAATTGCATTTAAACAAATAATTTTCCATCGTTTAATTTGGTTCACTGTGTGCAAGTTTCAATGGTTTTAAATTTATCTTAATGTATGTTTACAGGTGCAGATGAGGTGCGAGGTGATTTTGTGGGTAAATACACCACTCCTGCTGAACTAACAGAGCAGATGTGTGTAGTAACTCCTGAGAGTAAACCTTTGGTGTTGCATCATTTAGTGTCATCAAATTCATGGAAACAGGTGCTGGTGTTTGTTGGCTCTCAGAAGGATGCACATAGACTCTCCCTTTTGCTCTCACATTTGGGCCAGGGCCAAATCAAAGTGTCAGAAATTTCATCTGCTCTACCTAGACAAACAAGAGAGAAAATACTCACAAAGTTTTCCTCTGGTGAAATACACATGTAAGTATTTACACACTCCTGCACACTTGTCAACGTTTATAGAAACAAAGGCCTTTTTATGACTTTACAGTAAAGGAAACAATTTTACAGCTTTATAGGCAGATTCACCACAAACGTAATAAAGCATTAAATTCTATTGCATAATATTGTACTTAAGATTACAGGCTGAATGTACCGTGCTAATAGGTTGAAGTATATGGTTTGTTAGCCCCACGTTTGGTCGCCAATTTGAAGTGGGATATATTTTTGTTGGTTGGTAGTTGTTTCTTTTTTATCTGCACCACGTATGGGAGCCAATTTATCGCGGTCACTTCATGTTATCTTATTTCTGAGCGCCTGTTATTGTTTTAATACTTTGAATGTTGGGTTCATTGTCCTCCGGCTAGCTATTATTTCTCGGTCGAGCAAATCTCTTAAACAAGGTGTGTAAATGGAAAGGATTTGTTACTGAAAGATAACACTGATAAAAGAATTTGTTTTTACACTTTTATTACCGTCACAATTAATTAAATTCACATATTGACTCGTGATACACGCCAAACTGAAACTGTTATATTTTCTAATATCACTATAATCACTTATTTACTGCACATTATTAATTCGCGTGTTTCACATTTATCACAAACTTTAAGACGCGAGAGATTCTGTAGAATTGCGTAACGTGTACTTTATGTATGCTTCCATTGAACTACGCGACGTATAACTCACGAATACTTATGTTGAACTGATGAACGTATTACACACGAATGCTTCTGTTGGACTGACGAAATCTGCCTCTGACTTTAGCTTTTTATACTCCCACACCCCGATATGCCTAAAGATTATAACCGAGCTGCTATTGGTTAATAAAACACGCCAACATTAGCGTCTATTTTTATATCCAATCAAAAATTACGAAAACATATGCTCTAAGGAAAATATTCCCGCTATTTCTAAGAAAAGCGCGCCAATCTGACGTCATTTGTTTGTCTCTTCTAATTAATGTGAGGCCGTGTAAACTTATTTCCTAACAATGCTTATAATTAACAAACATCTCAAATCAATGTCATACAATAATGCTTATTTACACTACAATCACACTGGCATTTACATTATTGTGATACAAATTACTGCCACAAGGTATACAGTGCTATGATAAGCCAGAGCTTATCTGTTTGTCTATCCTTCATCGCGGTCATGATCTGCCTTCACTGGTCTGCAACAAAATGCATAGTGTGTAGATTTAAAATTTGATTGCTCCACCAGTAAATGGGTGCAAACATTTAGTAATGGATGATGTGAAAACAGTAAAGTCAACTCCCTCAATAAAATAAATTCTTTATCTTAAATTAATTTTGAAGATTTAGAAGCTAGTAAGACTGATGTGTCATAATTTAAAATAAAGAGAGTTGAAGGTTGTTACACTACATCACTAAAATGTTCTTACTTGAACGCGTTTCGGGAGACAGTTTGCTCCCATCGTCAGCATGTTTTCGACTGATTTTGCCGGTTACTGTCTGGGGAATGTGTGTGGCTAGTGGTGTTCTCTGGTGCTGGGCTGATGAACCTCCAAAGGCTGCTGGGTGGCGGCAGTTCGAAATTCACTAGGTGATTCCTGTGTTTGACGATATGTATTTTTTCCCAGATGTCCAATTCATTACTGCTGTTGATCAGTTTTAAGAGTTTTATGTTCGGAGTGATATCATGGTTTGAAGACCAGAAATGATGTGCTACTGCTGATTTATCTGGCTGCTTTTGGTAAATGCATCTCATATGCTCTTTAAGTCTTATTTCAAGATTTCTTTTGGTTCTTCCTATGTGTACCAAGTTACAGTCATTACAAACAATTTTATATATACCAGCTGATTTATTGTTGGGGATAGGATCTTTTGTTCTGTTGCATAGTAGTTTCTGTATATTGTGTTTATTGTGTGGAGACGGGTGATAAGTGGATTGTGGTTTTTGTCTGAGTAAAGTAGTTGTTTGTTGGATGTATTTCCGTCTTTCAAACTTTATTTTTTATCTTATTATCTATGGTTTTTTTCTGGTATCCATTTATAGTGGCTAGTAGATAATGTGTTGGTATTCTTCTTGGTATTCCTCTTTCTGCAATAGATAAGAAGATAAAAAAGTTTCAAAGACACAAATACATCCAACAAACAACTACTTTACTCAGACAACAAAAACCACAAGCATATAGGAAATTCACTTATCACCCTTGGACACATCATAAATTTCAAAGGATTTTCAAAAAATAAAACATCACCCTGTCTCCACAGAATAACCACAATATACAGAAACTACTATGCAACAGAACAAAAGATCCTATCCCCAACGATAAATCAGCTGGTATATATCAAATTGTTTGTAATGACTAACTTGGTATACTTAGGAAGAACCAAAAGAAATCTTGAAATAAGACTTAAAGAGCATATGAGATGCATTTACCAAAAGCAGCCAGATAAATCAGCAGTAGCACATCATTTCTGGTCTTCAAACCATGATATCACTCCAAACATAAAACTCTTAAAACCGATCAACAGCAGCAAGGAATTGGACATCTGATATCGTCAAACACAGGAATCACCTAATGAATTTCGAACTGCCGCCACCCAGCAGCCTTTGGATGTTCATCAGCCCAGCACCAGAGAACAGCACTAGCCACACACATTCCCCAGACAGTAACCGGCAAAATCAGTTCAAAACATGCTGACAATGGGAGCAAACCATCTCCCAAAACGCATTCAAATAAGAACATTTTAGTGATGTAGTGTAACAACCTTCAACTCTCTTTATTTTAAATTGTTTATCTTATTTGCATTCTATGGTTGCAGAATGTAACTTTTGTCACGGTCTTCGTGTTAGTGTTATTGCTGAGCACCTGTTATTGTATTACCACTTTGAATTTTGGGTTCTTTTTGTCCTCCGGCTAGCTATTATTTCTCAGTCGAGCATATCTCTTAAACAGGGTGTGTAAACGGAAAGGATTTATTACTGAAAGATAACACTGATAAAAGAATTTGTTTTTACACTTTTATTGCCATCACACTTTATTCATTTCACATAATTATTCTTGATACACACCCGACTGAAACTGTTATATTTTTAAATGTAACTATAATCACTTATTTGCCGCACATTATTAATTCGCGTATTTCACATTTATAACTAACTTTACGACGCGAGAGATTCTGTTAAACTGTGCGATGTGTAACCCACAAATAATTCTGATGAACTGAGCGACGTATAACCTTTGTATGATTCTGTTGGACTGCACGACATATTACCCGCGAATGCTTCTGTTGGACTAAACGTTACCCATCTCTCGGCTTCATAATTTATACTCCCTCACCCCGATATGCCTAAAGATTATAATCGAGCTACTATTGGTTAATAAAATGCGCCAACATTAGCGTCTGTTTTTATATCAATCAAAATTACGAACACACATACTCTAGGGAAGAAATTCCCTCCATTTCTAAAGAAACGCGCGCCACTCTGACGTCATTTGCTTGCCTCTTCTAATTGATAAACAACTCACCCCCTCGCTACATTGTTGCCCGCTCTTATTATCAGTTTCAGTGAGGCCGTGTAAACTTATTTCCTAACAATGCTTATAATTAACAAACATCTCAAATCAATGTCATACAATAATGCTTATTTACACTACAATCACTCTGGTATTTACATTGTTGTGATAAAATACTGCCACACTTTCCCATTTTTTGTGACAGGTTTGTTTATATTCCTATTATGTGGCATAAAATATGAGTAGAAATCTGTATAGCCTAGGAAGTGGTGGTCTTTGCTTTAATACATATTTACTGTAGTACCAGGTAGAATTACAGCATGTGTGACAGAAAAAAGCAGTACTATCAGGTCTTCAAGAATCTGGTGTAGTGGTTACCATGCTAGCCTCTGGTTCCTGAGGTGGCAGATTCAGACCCACCAGAGGGCAATGGATTTTTTTGGGCGTAAAAATCCTTGACATGGCTTCCTTCAGAAGGGAAATAAAGCTGGTGGTCCCGTGTTAGATTTACAACATGTAAAGCAACTTCAAGCCTAATAAAGAGGCCTCTGAGCAAAATTGCTGGTTTTCATGCCAAATATAACTGCTGCTAAGAGACACAGTAGTTAAAGAGCGTCCATAAATAAAACTCAGTTTAATTCTTTTTACTTTCTCTACTACATATAGTAAGTAGGCGAGGTATTGTATTCCACCCAAAAATTCGATACCGAGATTTCACTGGAAATACATGTTTTGAAGCCCCCAAATCCTAAAAAAGCATTTTTGGAAACATGTCCGTGTGTCTGTCTGTGAACAGCATAACTCAGAAACGAACAGTCGGATAAACACCAAACTTGGTATTTAGGTTCAGTATCTTCCAGAGATGCGACACGAAGGTTTTCAAGAAAATCCCTCACCCCAGCCTAACCTTTACGTGGAAAATTTTCGAAAATTTTAATTTTCTCAAAAATGGCTCTAACGATTTTGATTAAAATATCATATGTTTAAGATATTTTCATGACAAATGAAATGCAAATCTCGAATTTTCTGGGAATGTCTCCAAAAGTATTCTTCATTGTGAACGACTTTTGCATAACTGGTAAACCATAATAGATAGACAAAAGTTTACTACACAAAAAATGTAGATCACATTAAAATACACAATTTATGTCATAAATAATTTTTTTGTTGAGTGAACCACTTTCGAGATATTGCTTGTTATTCCCTTAAATTTTCCAATACTTATACTTTTTCTCAAATTTGTTATTCATTGTTTTTGTCCTGGTAATGCAAAGAGAATGGAATACTCCACATAACAACCACCTCTTAAAATATTTGATTATCGCTTAAAGCCTACCAATTCCCCTTGTATCTACAAGAAAATTAGCAATAAGGTTAACATCTGGATATCTCAATTAACATGAAGCATATGGGGAATAAGCGTTTGTAAAAATAGTTTGTACAAGAGTAGAAAAAGTCATGTGAGTGTAACACATCAGATTTTTTTATGTCCTGGACATGCAAAGAGCGCTTAAAAGATTTGACTATCGCTTAAAACCTACCATATTCCCCTTGCATCTACAAGAAATTTAGCAATAGAATTAACATCTCGATTAACATGAAGCATATGGAGAATAAGCGTTTGTAAAAATAGTTTGTACAAGAGTAGAGAATGTCATGTGAGTGTAACACATCAAATTTTTTTCTTCAAGGATTCTTATAAAACGAAATTCCCATTTATTTATTTGTAATTTTTGTACATTTACTGCACTGAACATTTTATGCATTCTAAAATTCAAGTCATCATAAAATTTTTACGCTTTGATATACAAGGGATAGTTTTATGGGTTTCAATTTGAGGGAATTGGCAGGTATGCATACCTTAAACCTCAATAGTTTTCTGTTTTTCATATATCTTCAACTGTCGGGTACTATCATTATTATTATTATGTGCAGAGAGTCAGCAATTTGGTAAAAATGCACTAGTAAATTCATTTAGAGAGCAAGAACAATTTCTTTACTTCAGGTTAGTCAGCTCAGATGCCCTTGCCCGAGGAATGGACATCCCTGGTGTTAATTATGTAGTGCTGTACAACATGCCAAAGTCTGTGAAGAATTACATCCATCGTGTTGGCCGCACTGGTAGGGCTGGAAAATCTGGCACAGCTATTACTCTTCTTCAACCAAGCCAGGTATGTAAATCATCATCAAGTTTTTCTGTTTTACTAAATTATTGTGATTTAGTTAGTTCAGAGTCTAAAACCATCTGAATATTTTTCCAAGTATTTATTTGAAAATTGCTTAAGAGATTTAGAATGTGATATTACCACTAAACACAATGAAGTATATTGCAATATGAGTGAGGGACATGTATTATTACAGAATCGAGATATAGTTTGAAAAGACGAGATGAAGTCAAAGTCAAAAAGGGAGGTATTTCATTTCTCATATACCTGCCACCGTAGCAGTAGAGGCATTCTCCCATCCGTCACCTTGGACCTACAGGCTTCCGTTGAGAGTATACCAAGTTCACAAAGTGAACAAAATGCATATTTCACTTTTCCATGTTTATAATTGCAACAGAGGTAACGAGTCCAATAGAATATATTTATATACAATATCAGAATGACCTGATATATACAATACACAAATAAAACAATATACCAGATGAAAGGAGAGCCATAGCAATAGCTACGGAAAATGAAAGATACCCAGAAAAAGAATGGCTCCAAATATATACAGATGGATTCCTCATCAATAAAAAAAATGCCAGTGCAGGAGTATACTGTAAACATTTTGCACAGTATCTAACATTGGATGAAACGTCAAACCACTATGATGGAGAATTAAGAGCTATAAAAGCAGCATTACAGAACGTTTTATATAGACCATACATAAAACAAAAAATAGCCATCTTATACTCAAAATCAGCCATAGATGGAATAGTAAATTACAATAATAAACAATAAGAAATATTAAAGAAATAAGAAGCCTAATTAAAGCAGTTGAACCTAGAAATCATGTCACTCTACAATGGATCCCAGCTCATGTTGCACTTTTGGGCAATGAACATGTGGATAAATTAGCAAAGAAAGGTGCAATACAACAAATAAAACCTGTAGGACAAATAGAAATAAATAAACAATTAAATAACATTAAGCAACATTTCAAAAGACAGCAGAGACTTGATGAAGAAGATAAATTAAAGGATATACATTATAAGACTATTAAAGATAGAGTTGATTTACAAAAAATGCCAAGGAAGACTGCAGTGGCCTTTATTTAGGATGGCAACTGGCCATGATTGCCTTGCAGAACAAGACAGGATGCCTACCTACACCCAAGTGCACTCTCTGTGAAGAACATGTCATCCTGAACAAACAGCATCTCGCCAAATGCAAAGGCCTTAAAAGTGATAATTTACAGACTTTATATTGGGAAGCCAGAGGGAAAATGATGCAGATCAATTAATCCCCAGTGCCATTGGTGAACAACAGAATCTATTTCAGCTAAATATGCAAATATACCAATGTTAAGTGTAATACTTTGCGTAAAAAAAAAACATGTGCTATATTCACATGATTTTGTCTACCCTATGTCGCTTTTCAGTTTAATCGAGATAAACCTTTCTGGAAATACCTGCATTACATATTTTGTTATAGATACAAAGGGAATGGAGTTAGTCAAATCTTTTGTAAGGCCTTAAAATTCCATACTCTTTGCATGACATCACAAGAAACAACTGAAAATTGACAGGACTTCAAAAGAATAAACTTAAGTATTGTACAGTTCGAACCATTAATAACAGATATCTCAGAAATTGCTGATAGCACAAAAAATCTGATGTGTTACACTCACATGACTTTCTCTACTCTTGTACAAACTATTTTTACAAACTCTTATTCTCCATCTATTTCATATTAATCGAGATAAACATTTGCAGAAATGATCTTTTGACATGCAAAGAGAACTACATTTTACACATAGCGACCAGTTCTAAAAATATTTGACTATCGCTTAAGGCGTATTGTCGCGTACCTCAATAATTTGTAATTAAATTATTTAACTTTCAGAGGAGAGCTACTCGCTACGAGAGGGATCGTTATTCAAACTAAGGAAACTTTACTTTAAGAGGCACCGACACAAAGGGACGCAGCTAAAGTTAAATTCACAAATATTCTTACACTCACATAATTCCTGGCTGAAGGGAGAGGCAAGGATTCTATACTACCATAATTAAAAAGTCAAGGAAGAAGCATAAGTAGAAGATTTATTAAATATGCTTACCCATGTGTCTGCCGGGACGAGGACGCCCTATCATTGCACAGCTATCCGTACATCTCAACACCGCGAAGACTAGACACTGACTGAACTTGAAAAAACTCGTTAAGCTTGGCGTCCTAACGCCATATCCCCTCCAATGAGACTATTTCCCCTCAAACGCCCCTCCTCGGATAAACTGCCAACCTTCACCTTGGGTAACCAGAGGGCACGGCTATTACTATAATCTGTGCACATGCCACATCTCCCCCTGGCCACCCAAGTCGACGTCCTCGTCGACAGAAAGAACATAAGTACAAAATACAGGAAAAAAAACAAAAGAAAGACATACCAAAAAAAAAATGACATAGAAATGTGTGATGTAAAATAAAAGAGCAATACATATTTGTGGTAGCACCCAGCCGACGACAATGGTGCTGGGCGATAACGAGAAGCGAGAGCGATGTAAGTGCAGTCGACGTAATATTGTTAATGCACTAGCTTTGGCATCCTGCACACGCACACACCACGCTGCCTTAGTTCACAGACACACTACACTGCGCAAAAGGGTGATGAACTGCCGTAACTGTTTGTGGTTGGTTGAGACAGTGCCCACAACGACGATTTGTCCTGGTGTAGGATTAGCACCGCAGGTCTCTGGTGATGACAACAGGGTGGGCAGTCGCTGGCTTGGACTGCCCCCCGACATGGTGGCTCCTTATGCCACGGCAGTGTAGTGGCTGCCCGACAGCTTCCCTGTGGTGTTTCTTGACTTCTGGTGTGCCCCGGGGATGCTCTTGGAGTTTCTCGCTCTCTACCACAGCATAATTCTAAAACAAAACCACGACACAATAAACAGGATGCTCCCACAAAGAATCACACAGAAAAGAAGGGTATGTCCTTTACAAATAAAGATTTTAAAGTATGAAAAGTGTACACAAAAAAATTCTTTTAACATGGGCAAGTAAAGAGAAAAGAAAATTAGAACAAATTGGCATAAAAAGAAATTTTACAGAGTTGCCATCCAAAATTGAACTTACAATGCTTCATAATCCAAATAACAGTAAAACAGACTCAAAGCACATAAACATGACAGAAATGAAACATAACCTTATCTTGGGATCCCAATATTACATCTCAATAACCAGCTGGTATCACTAACAAAAGAAAGTAAGTGCACTTACAAGACAGTCACACATGACGATGAAATGAACTCATTCACACTGACCATGGCCCCAAATTACACACAACAGCGACTTAACTATCTACTCAAACTAGTGTATACATCACTACAAGCTACATCCACAATACATTTCTAAACTACGCCACGTGACATGCTTTCAACTACTAGTGTCCTACTCTTGTCATCAATATAACTTCTTATTCACATCACTATCTTTCTCGTCGCAGTTTAACCATCATCTTTCATAATCATTAGCAGTAGCAGTAATAGTGCAATCTCGATCATTACTTCAATCATCATCATCTTTCAATTTTCTCTCCAAAACAAAACATCTGCACTTACGTGTCTCATTTAACATGCTGTAAATTCAAAACATTTGACATAGGCATAACCTTCAAGAAATCACATTAATTCAGGAATTACACAAATAACATGACATTATAATGTTGCATCTACATCCTCAAAATCAAGAAATTTAAGCTGGAAAAACAGGTGGTATTAACATTTGCTATCTAAGATGGTAATAAACTTGTTGCATAAACAGAGAGAAAAAAAAAATTATTTTCATTACATTCACTGCCATCCATTTAATCTCTCGTGTGAATTAATCACACACGCTATACTGGGCACGTTACAGCAACACCAATAAGCAAAATCAGTACAATCATCACATCAACTTTCCAGGTACATGTAGCCCTCCTGAAAAATCAACACATTCATACACTTCAACTATCGGGGTTACACTGTGGCACCTCCACCGAAGCTGACATCATCTCATCTCTTCTCATCTCTCCTCATCAACACCGTCGGGGTTACTCTTACGCACATCCACCGAGGCAAATCTCAACTCACATTTCTCACATAACCTCACACTACGCCATCGGGGTTACACTTTGGCACTCCCACCGAGGCAAATCTCACCTATATCACATAACCTCAAATACACACATACATACAAACACTATTCATGCAACAAATTTTCTGCAAATAAAGATCACAGCATCATTATGAAAATCAAATAGAGTCAAAATCAAATCATATCAAATCAAATCGAATGCAACAAAACAATATCACATCATTACTCAAAACAATATTGTCACATAACATTCCTGAAAATGAAAGCTCAATTAAGCACATTGTACACCTAAAACACATTCCTGCAGCATAATACAACAACAAAACAAATGATTTGCAGTTACCAAAACATAATTCAAAATTTAAGTTACACCCACAATAATAATACACTCGTAATTTAGCAGAGACATTCATAGCACAGTATTCCTGAAAAACAAAGCTTTATTAAGCATCAGTCAGTGAAACAATAAATTTAGCATACCTGTGTGAGTCGTAAAACTGTTTCATTTGTCCAAACTTTAGTACTCACAATGATTACATACTTACAGGTGATTTTGTCTTTTCTCTTACTCGTTTACCACAAAATTCCCGTGCAAATTGTCCAAAATCTGGTAACACACGTACAGCTGGTGTATCAACATCCACATCGTACTGGTCCATATTAGAAGCACATCAAACCTAATTAGGTGCAGATACTGGCAAGATTGGTAGCTCCTGAAACTTTTACTTACATGAGTAACTGCGAAAGATCTTCCCTTAAAAATATACATTACGGAATTAAACCAAACTTGGCAACGGTAAAGCAAAATTATCATCATTCTCAGAGCGGCCAATAGCAGTAGTAGCCAACATTGCAACATTCTAAAATAACTCATACGGCGACAACTCGTTGGAATGCTCCATGTGAGAGGGGTCAATGACCGGCGGCAGCCAGCTGATAACTGAGTAACAGTCGTACCAACACAGGACAGATTCCACCACACTGTGCTCGCCAACTGGAGCAATTACTATATCAACTTTCTGTGCAGGACGTCGCTTATGCATGATTGCAGCACAAAAGATAACACAACCAATAAACAAACCGTAGGACCAAGCAATTCAGATTACACCACACTAAACACTTATAGCAACACATGAATGTAAGTAGCAAGAGTAGAACATAACCAAATAAAACAGTTGCAGAAAGAACACAATTAAGGCGCCCGATGCGAAATATCAGAAAATTATACTAACACACGGCTACACAAGCCACTTGGACACAATACCAAGATTTTTAAGCAGAATAAACATATGGAAGAGAACCAAAATGATAGCTGCAGTGAGAAACCTCGAACTGGAACTTAAAAAAACTACGTCACACTTACTGTGACCACCGCTAATATTCTCAAAAAGGAGCAGAATACAGACTTGTAATCTAAACTAGCACACAAAACTTCTCTTTTTTTTCTAAAATCAAATGTATATAATCTGATATGCACACGCAAAGAAACGCGCCAAAACACGTGCTGAGGAAGACTGGTTTCACAAGCTAAAAATTGTTGCTGAAATGCACGACCACGCGGGAATTACACAACACACGTGCGTACATAAAAGTTACACGAAAAATAACTCAGAAAAGTGCAGTAAATAGCTAGAAATCACAATCACGGGAATATAAAGTTATACATTTCCAAACCACTGCTAATAAGCACAGAAAACAAGATTTGCAAACGGATAGCCAACACGTGACGAGCACATTTTGAAACAACTATCTCGCTCGTTTCTTCTCAAATTTCACAAAAACATTTTTTCTTGAAAATAACCAGCACAAAGAACGGAACACAGTGATATAATTTAAAGGAAATGAAGCCAAAACAAGGGGAAAATGGAGTCAGAAGTTTTAGCGTCACCCGGCAGACAATGAAAAAATATGCAAAAATGAACTCAAAATTGAAATTTCGACACCAGACTTTCAGAAATGATAGAAACAAAATTTAGAAGAAGAGAATCACAAATAAAAGTATAAAAATCCTTACCCTTTAGCCAGAAAGAACTTTACATTTTTCACGACCACGTGGAACATAAACCGTTAAATTTGGAGGGGAAAAAAAATTTTGCACTTAAAATCTCAAAACAAATCAAACTAATTGCTCGGCACCTCCGCCAATTTGTCGCGTACCTCAATAATTTGTAATTAATTATTTAACTTTCAGAGGAGAGCTACTCGCTACGAGAGGGATCGTTATTCAAACAAAGGAAACTTTAATTTAAGAGGCACCGACAAAGGGACGCAGCTAAAGTTAAATTCACAAATATTCTTACACTAACATAATTCCTGGCTGAAGGGAGAGGCAAGGATTCTATACTACCATAATTAAAAAGTCAAGGGAGAAGAATAAGTAGAAGATTTATTAAATATGCTTACCCATGTGTCTGCCGGGGCGAGAACGCCATATCATTGCGCAGTTATCCGTACATCTCAACACCGCGAAGACTAGACACTGACTGAACTTGAAAAAACTCGTTAAGCTTGGCGTCCTAACGCCATTCCCCACCAAAGAGACTATTTCCCCTCAAACGCCCCTCCTCGGATAAACTGCCAACCTCCAACTTGGGTAACCAGAGGGCACGGCTATTACTATAATCTGTGCACATGCCACAGTATTATGTTCCCCTTGTTTTGTATTTGCAAGGGCAATATAGAAACACAGTAGCCTTTAAGCATACACATATCTCTTAACAGCTGGTTGCTAGGTGCAGCACCATTCTCTCTGCCTCAGATTAATACTCTTTGCATATACAAGACAAAAAATGAATAACGAATTCCCATTTGAGAAAATAAGCATTGAAAAATTTAAGTGAATAACAAGCGATATCTCGAAAATGGTTCACTCAACAAAAAAAAATGTATATGACATAAATTGTGTATTTTAACGCGATCTACATTTTTTGGTGTAGTAAAATTTTGTCTATCTCTTATGGTTTACCAGTTATGCAAAAGTCGTTCACAATGAAGAATACTTTTGGAGACATTCCCAGAAAATTCGAGATATACATTTCATTTGTCATGAATATATCTTAAACATATGATATTTTAATCAAAATCATTAGAGCCATTTTTGAGAAAATTAAAATTTTTGAAAAATGTTCCATGTAAAGGGTAATCTGGGGTGGGGGGATTTTCTTGAAAACCTTTGTGTCGCATCTCTGGAAGATACTGAACCTAAATACCAAGTTTGGTGTTTATCCGACTGTTCGTTTCTTAGTCATGGTGTTCACACACACGCACACACACAGGACATGTTTCCAAAAATGCTTTTTTTTTTATTCAGGGGGTCTCAAAACATGTATTTCCGGTGAAATCGGAATGTCATATACATTTTTTTTGTTGGGTGAACCATTTTCGAGATATTGCTTGTTATTCCCTTAAATATTCCAATACTTACACTTTTCTCAAATTCATTATTCATTTTTTTTTCTTTCTTTTTTTGTCCTGGAAATGCAAAGAGAATGGAATACTCCACATAGCAACCAGCTCTTAAATATTTGACTATCGCTTAAAGCCTAGCAATTCCCCTTGCATCTAAAGAAAATTAGCAATAAGATTAACATCTCGATTAACATGAAGCATATGGAGAATAAGCGTTTGTAAAAATAGTTTGTACAAGAGTAGAGAAAGTCATGTGAGTGTAACACATCAGATTTTTTTTATGTTATTTGGCAGTTATATAGTTGTTATTTTGTTTATTTATTTTAGTAGTAATATATATAAGTTTTTTTAAGTTATATATTCTAAGGGCATATGTTGGTGATCTTGTAAACGTAGCAGTTAGAAGATTATTCCTATGTATTCATGATTATACATGTTTCAAAAACACAGATATAAAATAAAATCAGTAATATATCTATCTTAATACTATAAACCAAAGGTGTTATAGATACATGAACCTCATTGCAGGTAAACTATTTTAAAGAAATGCTTCATAGTGCTGGGAAGGAAGACCTTATACAGAATTTGGAAGTGGATGAAGCAGAGCTGGAAAATCTTGAAGAAATCTACAAATCTGCTCTAGGACAGCTTCGGAATGACCTAGAGGTAGGAATTACAGTCAATGCAGTAACATCTGTGATAAGTTTTCTTGTTTTTAAACTCCTTTGGAATATGATACTTTCCATTTAGCATCTTATTATCAACCAATTTTCTTTCTTTCACAACCTGAGGTAAACAGGATTGCTTTATTGTCTAACTCAGCAATATTTTATTATTCAACATATAAGGATTATTCTTCTTTTATTCAATTACTTATTATCCACCAAATTTTATTTCACTTCATTCACACAAATTATTTATTTTACCACTTCTTTTTCTTCTTATAAATCTTATATACACATTTTATCTTTTCATTGTTAACAATGCCTTTTGTTTCATTTGTCTTAAATGGGCTAATTGCTTCAATAAATATATTTTCACTTTTCTTAATAAGCTTCACTCCAACCATCAATAATCATATCACCTCCAAATATTTCATTATATATTTGTTATAGTTAATAGCACTTACTGAAATTAAAGTAATACATATTTTTTAATCTAGAAAATTGTTACTTTTCCTACTTGATGCAAACAAACCCATAGAACTCATTCCTCTTAATATTTTAATATTCCGTTTTATTAACTAATTAATTTTAATAACCAAATAATTACTCTTAATTACACCATTTTTCAACTGGAACTGGTGATAAAGAGTTGAAAATTTTAATTTAATGTAGACCATGGATATAAAAGGTACTGCACCGTGGTGCTCCGACTTGCAGTCACAGAATTCACTAGGATTTTGGGACCACACTTTAGAGCGATGACTTATTAGCCCACAAATAGCATTGCTACCCACTCACCATCCTTAGGAACACCAGGTGCTACGATAGGTAGCAATCCGTGATTAAAAAATCTTATGTGCAACATTCACATTTCTGTAAACATTCTTCTACAAACTATCCTTCAAAAGTTTATTAATTGAGATAAGCTTTCACATCTTGTGTAGGTATAAGAAATAGTGGGCTAAAATGATGGTCAGATTTTTAAAGCCATCACTATGCGATGGCTTTGAAATTGTTTATACAGAGTGTAACAAAAATGTATGCCACAAATTGCAGGACACATTCCTCACATGTAGACGAAGAAATTATGTTTTATGAACATGGGTCTGGAAACGATTTGTTACCTGTTACAACTCATTTTCTCCAACTCATTAATCATGGGAAATACAAGAATAGAACCACATGCAACTCTTTCTCACGGGAGATGTTCAATATTCGCTCTGTGAGCATTGATGCACTGATGTATCCCTGGAGTATTGCGTATGGTTTTGCAGCCTTCCATAATACGGGCACAGAGAATCTGAACATCTGGTACTGCGGTTTGATACACAAGAACTTTCAAATGCCCCAACAAATAAAAGTCCAGTGGGTTTAGGTTCGGGGAGCGTGGAGGCCAGGCAATTAGCCCACCTCTACCTATCCATCTGTCACCGAATCTGCTATTTCGAAGCCAATGGACATTAACACTAAAATGAGGAGGTGCTCCATCGTGCATGAAGTACATGAATTGTCGCAGAGCTAAAGGTACATCTGTTTTAAAGGATTTTCTATCCATATTATGCAAATTAGTCATACAAATACCTGCAAGCTATGCCCATGACTAGAGTTTGACTTGCTTAAACATAAACTAACAGATGGAAGGAAAGAACAAATATTTCCATGCGCTGTATTATCTCACGTCTTAAGTTCTGATTTGTTTCTGCTGGATTTACAGATTTTGATCATGGAGTAGGTAAATATAATAGCTGAGAGTAAGTCACCAAGCCAGGCTATTGCAGAAACGTTTAATTTGTCAGCTAAATCAGCATCGTTCGTGAGGTAATAACGTGTATAGTACCGCCGTTTTATCTCCGGCTCTGACAGTTTGCGTGACCGAGAAAGGCAGTGTTGCTAATTCTTGCCCCCTACTGTTAACACATGTGTATACATGTACCACGTCTTTGCAAAGTGCAAACAATGAAACACTTGCCTATATTAGAGTATTTAAAGTATGGGGATAGCATTTACAGGAAGCTTAAACAAAGAGATTTAAATTACTCACATTTAACATGTCAATAGTTCAGCGGAAAGATGCCGCACTCCTCGTAGATATCCATTTCTTCATCATTAGTGTCACTGGAGTCACTACTGTCAGCATTTAATGAAATAACTAATTCTTCTACGCGTTCTTCCAAAACACCTTCAGCTTTTTTTGCTTGAAGTAGAAGTTCCCATGTATGTTTCACAACATTCTGCCACTTTTCCACTGATACCTGTTTGATTCCTTGCTGCACTAAGCACTCAACCTCGGCGATGCGGAAAGTCTTGTTATGTTCTGAAACATACTCCTTGACTTGTGCCTAGATAAGTTCAATGGGATTGAAATGGCAGTGATATGGTGGAAGCCTGATGTCAGTGTGCCCTGTTGTCTCGCTCCTTTTCAAAATATTCATGTAGCTTGAATATAAATTCATGGCTTTGGCTCCAGTAAGACCCGATGTTTTTCTTCGATTCTGAAGAACCACTAGCCATAGCGATATAACAACTATAACGATCGATAATTATAACAATAACTATAATGATAACTATAACAAGAACAATGCAGTAAATTGCACACGCAGAAAAAAACAACTTCACCTGAACTAAAGCAAACAGCTACTGACCACGTGTGCTTCACTTACAAGAGAATTGGCAACACAGTCCAAAATGCAGTGGATGCACATGGGGAACAAGGCTGTAATTGGTCCTAGCAGACAACTTCCACCCTTTGCTGTGCGAATCAATCCAGTACTGCAAACCTTGCCAGATTTTCGATTCTTTTCTTTCGTGTTGTGTTTTGCGTGTAGCAAAGTTCTAAACAACAACAGTAAACTATATTTATTAAAAACGTTAGAAGAAATCAAATTAGAATCCTGATTTATTTGTTGAAATGAGACAGAATAACTTCCTTTACTGCAAAAATTCACAGCGCTAGTATTGTTAGAGGTGGCCATTCTGATATATACCTATCTCTTTCTTTACCCTCACGAAACGTCAGGGCCGGAGATACAGCGGCGTGATTATAGTCTTGAGTCCTTTGATCCTTATGTAGCATAAAGTTAAATGCAACAACTTTCAATAATGCAAAACTTAAAAATTTAAAGGTATCAAAAAATTATCAAAGGTTATCTCAAAATATTAGATTTACTTTGATACCACCCAGTATCTATGTCCCATCCCTGTATAATATATTAGTATATGAAGAGTTTTGGATTGTGTTTTTTATAGGGCCTCCAGGTATATAATAAATCTATTAAACTTCTCAGTCCCTGACGCATCTTTTCCCCAGCCCTGATTAAGGACCCCAATTGTATGGTTTGTAAGAGTCAGTGGAAACATTTTGCTATTTAAAATACACTTGATGAAAGTGGAGTGAACCTAGACACTCTTACTAACTTCACTCACTCATTTATTTTACAGAACATGTATCATAAGCATGAGCTCACATCATCAGCTGCCTGTTGACTGTCGGATGAACTCTGGAGTCTTATTGTTGAAAGCCTGGTGTGTCCTCTGGTGGCCTATGGATGAAACTAAATAGAGGGTTGTCTGCTTCTGGCAAATCAAAGTTCATGATGCAGCCACAATCATGAATGTGGCCATAATCTAGAAATCAGGAGATTTTTCAAATTAAAACAAAAAAGGAGAGTAATACACTGGACATACGCTTTGTTAACAGATGCCTAAATATAACCTATGCCCTAAATTTGTTCACAAAATAGTAAAATACAATAAGAACAGCCAGGAACAAAACACAGCTGAAAAGAAAGTGTTAGAAATTGAGTAATCGAAGCACTACATTAAATTGGGAGAACTGGATCTGGAACTGTATAATCTGCACATAAAATATCAAAAGCATTAGGCGCCACATTTGGGAAAATCTAGAAAGAAACACGCATCATGAACTTAGATTTGCCAGAAGCACACAACCGTCTATTTAGTTTCATCCATAGGCCACCAGAGGACACCCCAGGCTTTTAACAGCATGACTCGAGAGTTCATCCGACAGTCAACAGGCAGCTGATATAAACGGATGAGTGAAGCTAGTAAGAGTGTAGGTTGACTCCACTTTCATCAAGTGTATTTTATTAATTGCTTCACTGTGTGTGATTCCATCACATTTTGGATATTTTGCTATTTGTTATAATGAATTACAATAATGTATGTATACCCTCTTTGTTACAGAGAGAAACAATGCAACAGCACAGAAAGGAAAAGCTTTCCAAAAAGCGAGCTTTTGGAATGCATAAGTTGAAGAAGAAAAAGAAGCAGCTAAAAAATGGAGCTGTGATCAGCTAGCATTTCAGAGGTCAGTAACATGCTTTCTCACAGAAGCAAAGATAAGTTTATGTAGGGTGTTGTAAAATGTTCAACGGGTAACAGGATTCATGCATTAAGATGCAAATTACTCACAAAGAAGAACATTTCCAGCAATTGACAACAGCTTAAAATGTAGACACTATGAGGGCAGTCCCAGAAGTACCCAACCTGATGTATAGAAAGTGGTTTTTGTTTCAAACAAATGACTGTGGTAGAAAGTACCACCCTTATAAAGCTTAGATGCTACGTCGTTTAGTAATTGTTTTGCAGCCATCAATAGTGCACACTCTCAGTGAATTTGTAAACATGGGTAAAACTGTTCATTGTTATGTGATACAATACTTTCATTTGAAAGGTCTTAGACCAACTAATATTAAAGCTGAGCTAGATTCTACTCTGAAGGAATCTGCTCCTTTGTTTAAAACCGTAAAATATTGGGTAGCTGAGTTTAAGCGAGGCCGTACGAGCTGCCAAGACGAACATCGCAGTGGTTGACCAAATGAGGTGACCACGCCAGAAATTGTGAAGGAAATCCACAAAATGGTATTGGATGACCGTCGACTGAGTGCACGAGCTAGCAGTCATTGTAGGCATTTCAAAAAGTGCTGTACATCGCACACTAACTGAAAATTTAGACATGAGAAAGCTGTGCGCAAGATGGGTTCCACGTTTACTCACAATGGAACAAAAGTAGCATCGTGAAAATGTTTCACTCGAGTGTTTGGCGATGTTTTGCTGCAATAAAGCTGAGTTTTTGTGTCAATTCATAACCATGGATGAAACATGGGTCCAACACTTCACACCTGAGACGAAGGAACAGTCAAAACAGTGGATTGAAAGGGGAGATTCGGCTCCAAAGAAGACGAAGACAGTTCCATCTGCAGGCAAGGTCATTTTTGGTATGCGTGTGGAATAATTTGCATTGATTATCTTCAAAAAGGAAAAGCAATCAATGACGAGTATTATCAAACTTATTGCAGCATTTGAATGATGAAATCAAGCAAAAACGGCCGCATATAGCAAAAAAGAAAGTTCTGTTTCGTCAAGATAATGCACCAGTTCATCTATTATCGCCATAGTCAAAATTGATGAGTTAAAGTTTGAATTACTTCCTCATGCACCCTATTCGCCGGACTTAGCCCCCTCTGATTATTTTCTATTTCCAAAGTTGAAGAAATGGCTTGGTTCTAAAAGTTTTGCCAACAGAAGAGGTGCAGTTTTGCCGTTGATGGCTATTTTGCAGAACTCGACGGTTCTCACTATAAACAGGGTATCGAAGCTATTGAACTTCACTGGAAAAAGTTTTTTGAGCTGAAAGCAGACTATGTGGAGAAATAAAGATGTTTTTTCCCAAAATTTTTGTTCTACTATGCAACAGAACAAAAGATCCTATCCCAACGATAAATCAGCTGTTATATATCAAATTGTTTGTAATGACTGTAACCTGGTATACAAAGGAAGAACCAAAAGAAATCTTGAAATAAGACTTAAAGAGCATATGAGATGCATTTACCATAAGCAGCCAGATAAATCAGCAGTAGCACATCATTTCTGGTCTTCAAATCATGATGTCACTTCAAACATAAAACTCTTAAAACCGATCAACAGCAGCAATTAATTGGACATCTGGAAAAAATACATATCGTCAAACACAGGAATCACCTAATGAATTTTGAACTGCCGCCACCCAGCAGCCTTTGGAGGTTCATCAGCCCAGCACCAGAGAACACCACTTGTGACACACATTCCCCAGACAATAACCAGCAAAATCAGTTGAAAACATGCTGACGATGGGAGTAAACAGTCTCCCGAAACGCATTCAAGTAAGAACATTTTAGTGATGTAGTGTAACAACCTTCAACTCTCTTTATTTTAAAGATTATTAACAGGCCATGACTGCCTAAACAAACATCTACATAGGCATAGCAGAATCTCCTATATGCCGTTCTGTGAACTTCAAGAAGAAACAGAGAGAAACCAGGTACTTCACTACCCAGCTTCCGATCAACATATCAACCTCTTATAAAAACACTGGAGTGCAAGACAGCAAATGGCTTCATTGTCAGCTGCGCAACATTAGATACCTACCTACCAACCAACCAATCATATTAGGTGACATTGCTAATGAGGAGTAGTATTATGAAAAGATACTTTACAGACTTTTGTCTACATCATCAAACATTTCTTGGGAGTTCTGATATCGGACACATTATGAGTTGTGGGGGAAGTTCAATGAACTTGAAGATCAGATTCTAATCTTCTGAGATATCAGAGTTCATAAGGTTATATTCAAGCCATAGGTGTCAATTTTTACTTGCTCTATTACGTATAGTAAGTAGGGAAAGTATTGCATTCCACCCAAAAATTCGATATCAAGATGTCACCGGAAATACATGTTTTGAGGTCCCTGAATCCAAAAAAAAAACTTTTTAAAAAAGGTACATAAGTGTGTATGTGTGTCTGCATAACTCAAAAACGAAAAGTCAAATAAATACCAAACTTGGTATCTAGGTTCAGTATCTTTCAAAGATGCGACACAAAGATTTTCAATCAAATCTCCGTATTCCAGACTACCCTTTACATGGAACATTTTTCGAAATGAAATGTATAACTTGTAAACCGTAAGAGATAGACAAAATGTTTCTACACACAAAATGTAGATCTCATTAAAACACACAATTTATGTTATATACATTTTTTTTGGCGAGTGAACCATTTCCGTGATATTCTTTGTTATTTTTTTTTAATTTTCCAATACTTATACTTTTGCACAAATGGGAATTTGTTATTCATTTTTGTATGTTCTGGACGTGCAAAGAGAATGGAATGCTCCACATGGCAACCAGCTCTTAAAATATTTGACTATCGCTTAAAGCGTACCAATTCCCCTTGCACCTACAAGAAAATTAGCAATAAGATTAACATCTCGATTAACATGAAGTAAATGAAGAATAAGCATTTGTAAAAATAGTTTGTACAAGTGTAGAGAAAGTCATGTGAGTGCAACAGATCAGATTTTTTTGGCATACTGTCATGTTATGAGGTATTAAAGAAATGTGTTACTTTTGAGAAAATAAAAAATAATTTTAAAATTTACATACTAAGGCAGTTCGGGGCTGAGGGATTTTCCTGAAAACCTTTGTGTCACATCCTTGGAAGATGCTGAACTTAAATACCAAGTTTGACATTTTTGTGACTTTTAGTTTTAAAGTTGTGCTGTTCACAGACACACATGTTAGGGATGGGCAGAAAATAATGTAACTGTTACAGCAGTAATGGAGACATAAAGTAACTAAACTGTATTCACTCTTAGGTTGATCCGCGTCAAAACAATCCCCAGGTGACCAGTGCACCGTTATAATGTATCCTTCCGCCATTCGCACTAGAAATACTGTCACACTTTCAGACCATGTGGGGTGACTAGCATATTCTATTCAGTGTTAAAGATGATAAGAATGATAGTTGCAACAAAACAAACGTTTGCACATATAACAATAGTTAATTCTAAAATAAATGACCGAAAAATAAAGTAATGGTATGCGATAACTTAATTTATTCGCTCTCTGGAAGCGGCACTTTATTAACTGTTGTCGGCTCATTTTAAAAAAGAAATTGTGCACTGTTACGCGAATTGCATTCTTCTCAAGATCACTACATTCTTGCATCGCGTGTTTCATATGCTTTCTTTTTTTTCCCGGGTGTAACCACTTTTCTCGTTTCAGATTTTTCTGCACAAGCACTGTTTATACTTGTACTCGAAACACTGGTGAACTCAGAAGTTAATTTCGTCATTTCTTTCGCGGAAAGTGTTGGATATTTCGCACATAACTTATAATAAAGATTCAACACTATTGTTTTTTCATCACTAGTCAATGGTTTGCGTGGCTAATGCTTTACGTAATTTGGCGAAAACACAAGAACAAATTCACCGTCCTCCATGATACTGAACACAACTGCTCGTTTCTGGCTGTAAACAATATTCTGCACTACCTGGATGTCAGGTGACTCATACGAATTGCATCATGGGACTTGCAGCTCTGTTTTACGGTATAAATCAGCGTTAAATAAAACCTTAGGTATTTGTATAGAATATTATACTATTTAAGGATAAATTCATTCTAAAATTCAGAGATTAGCATGGGACTACTTTCCTGGGCGCATTGCTACCGTGTTGCAACACGGTGCACTGACCACGTGGGTTTGTTTTGCCGCGGATCATCCTAAGATTGAATATAGTGTAGTTATCCAATAACAGTTACTAAAATAAGTTAAATAGTTACCAAGTCTGGGTGACATTGTTCACTGCACATGCATTGGTGCCTCTTATCAGTAACCAGCTACCTCAACTCGTTAGGTAGTATCAATCTCTTTTACAAGAGATCATGAATGACATTGTTGATCTAATACACCATCTGGCGAGAAAAATGCCTATTAATTATCCATTTGGTATGAGTAGGATTTTCTGTTGAAAATCTTTGTGTTGCATCTTAAGAAAATGCTGAACTTAAGTACCAAGTTTGGCATTTCTCCCACTTTTAATTGTCCATCTGGGTGTCTCAGTGCGTTAGGCACTGGCCTTCTGATCCTAAAGTCACAGGTTCAAACCTGGCCCTGGCCGATGGTTTTTAAGTGTGCTTAAAAGCAACAGCCCCATATCCATAGATTTACTAGCATGTAAAAGAAATTCTGCAGGATGAAATAACAACACATTGGCAATACTGATATGATCCTTGCAATTGACAGCATCATTAACAAAGGACCATTTTCTAAAAATGCTTCTTCTTACTTTCTTTACTACTTACAGTAAGTAGGGGAAGTATTGTATTCCACCCAAAAATTCGATACCGAGATTTCACTGGAAATACATGTTTTGAGACCCCCTGAATCCAAAAAAAAAACATTTTTGGAAACAGGTCCGTGTGTGTGTCTGTGAACAGCATAACTCAGAAACGAACAGTCGGATAAACACCAAACTTGGTATTTAGGTTCAGTATCTTCCAGAGATGCGACACAAAGGTTTTCAAGAAAATCCCCCCCACCCCAGATTACACTTTACATGGAACATTTTTCGAAAATTTTAATTTTCCCAAAATTGGCTCTTAATGATTTTGATTAAAATATCATATATTTAAGATATTTTCATGACAAATGAAATGTATGTCTCGAATTTTTTGGGAATGTCTCCAAAAGTGTTCTTCATTGTGAACGACTTTTGCATAACTGGTAAACCATAAGCAATAGACAAAATTTTACTACACAAAAATTGTAGATTGTGTTAAAATACAAAATTTACAATATATACATTTTTTTTGTTGAGTGAACCATTTTCGAGATATTGCTTGTTATTCCCTTAAATTTTCCAATACTTATACTTTTTCTCAAATTCGTTTTTTTTTTTTTTTTTTTTTTTTTTTTTTTTTTTTTTTCTTCTTCTTCTTCTTCTGTCCTGGTAATGCAAACAGAATGGAATACGCCACATAGCAACCACCTCTTAAAATATTTGACTATCGCTTAAAGCCTAGCTATTCCCCTTGCATCTACAAGAAAATTAGCAATAAGATTAACATCTCAATTAACATGAAGCATATGGAGAATAAGCATTTGTAAAAATAATTTGTACAAGAGTAGAGAAAATCATGTGAGTGTAACACATCGGATTTTTGTGATATTGCAGTTTAGTATATTTTGCCAATTATCTGATGTTTGTTTTTTCTCTTTTATCTAGGCTTTGCAGCAAGTCAGTGAAAGCTGCAGCATGCAATGTTGTATCATCTTTGTACCTGGTACTCATCAATCATAGAATGTTCCCATCATCACTGTAGCAGTTTACAAAGTGCATAACAGCTGTAGACGTCAGTACCTCAAAATGTAAATAAAAGAAGAAAATTTTGATTTTATTTAAAATTGTACTTGGTGCTTTTTTTTTTTTTTTTTTTTTTCCAAATACTAATTTTAGCAATGTACAAAATGTATATTTTATTAAATAATTTTAACTATAATTATATGATGATAAACCTTAATGGCCTTTAGTTCATATTAGTGCTTCCAAGTACTTCTAACCTTCCTGCTTCAGGATGAAGTATAGCTTTAACATACTTCAAGATGATTTAAATAGAGTTAACACTTGGCTTTAGATGAAATACCTTCGAAACCTCAAGCAAAATCTGTAAAAAATGGTGACTTTGTTCAGTTCTCACCATCATATCATAGAGTACACTTCTACTGGTGACTGACTTAGAATTATCACATTAACTGCAAACTTGAACTAACAAGGTAGATCATCGAAGCTACTCGTCCAAAAATATCAAAGCAAACAAATTGATAGAAATAGTAAGTAACCATCTGGCAGGATTAACATGACATCAAATATAAATAAAACAGAATGGATGCAACATTAAACAACAAAATGCAAGCTAAATTAACAAGTGGAACTAAATCACACACGTAACAAAAGCCAATTTCTTAGGACTAGTAAAAGATAACAATTTAAATTGGAATAAACCATGCAGACTAAGTTGTAAAAAAGGATAAATAGGGGAGGGGGAGAAAGAGAGTGTGTGTTTTTTACTTTCTCTACTACGTATAGTAAGTAGCGGAAGTATTGTATTCCACCCAAAAATTTTATACCAAGATTTCACCAGAAATACATGTTTTGAGACCCCTTGAATCCAAAAAAAAGCATTTTTGGAAACATGTCCGTCTGTGTGTCTGTCTGTGAACAGCATAACTCAGAAACGAACAGTCAGATAAACACCAAACTTGGTATTTAGGTTCAGTATCTTCCAAGGATGCGACACGAAGGTTTTCAAGAAAATCCCCCCACCCCAGATTACCCTTTACATGGAAGAATTTTCGAAAATTTTAATTTTCTCAAAACTGGCTGTAACGATTTTGATTAAAATATCATATGTTTAAGATATTTTTATGACAAATAAAATGTATATCTTGAATTTTCTGGGAATGTCTCCAAAAGTATTCTCCATTGTGAATGACTTTTCCATAACTGGTAAACCATAAGAGATAGACAAAATTTTACTACACAAAAAATGTAGATCGCGTTAAAATACATAATTTATGTCATATACATTTTTTTTGTTGAGTGAACCATTTTCGAGATATTGCTTGTTATTCCCTTCAATTTTTCAATACTTATTTTCTCAAATGGGAATTCGTTATTCATTTTTTTGTCTGGGATGTGCAAAGAGTATTAATCTGTGGGAAAGGGAATGGTGCTGCACCTAGCAACCAGCTATTAAGAGATATGTATGTGCTTAAAGGCTACTGTATTTCCAAATTGCCCTTGTAAATATATATTCCCCTTACATCTACAAGAAAATTAGCAATAAGATAGACTCTGCAAATGTTTATCTCGATTAACATGAAGTAGATGGAGAATAAGCGTTTGTAAAAATAGTTTGTACAAGAGTAAAGAAAGTCATGTGAGTGTAACACATCAGATTTTTTTTTTATGTCCTGGACATGCAAAGAGATTGGAATGCGCCACATATCAACCAACGCTTAAAAGATTTGACTATCGCTTATAACCTACCGTATTCCCCTTGCATCTACAAGAAAATTAGCAATAAGATTGATATCTCGATTAACATGAAGCATATGGAGAATAAGCTTTTGTAAAAAATGGTTTGTACAAGAGTAGAGAAAATCATGTGAGTGTAGCACATCAGACTTTTTCTAAAACAAACCACAAATTCTTGAGAGACAGCATATCATACAAGTGTAGTAGGAGTCTGGTGTTGACAGCAGTAGGAGAAGGTTGTGCGGAGCAAGTGCTGAAAAGTTGATGCAGTGGAGGTGAAAACAGGAGCGGCAGAAATGAACCAACTAATGGAATCCGAGGAAAACACAAGACGACTCGAAGAGGTTATGAAGAAGCAGAGAGAAGAGATGGTACAGCAGATAATGGATTACAAGAAAAAAATTGAAGATATAGAGAAAAGATTCGAAGCAGGACAGAGAAGAAAGAATTGCGTACTTTTCGGAGTGACAGAATAATATGAAAACCTACAAGAAGTAGTTTACAGGATCATGGAAGAAGGATTAGGTATAAAAACGTCTGGTTGGGAGATAGAGGATGTGTACCAAGTCGGAAAAAGAGGAAAAAAATCTAGACCCACTTGTATAAGAATAACGACAATGGAAAAAAGGAATGAAATTTTAAGGAACACCAGGAGATTAAGAGGCTCAAAAATTTTCATAGAGCATGACTATACGAGAGAGGAACGAATTCTGAAAAAAGAACTAATTGCCAGGATGAGAGAAGCAAGAGCAGCTGGAAGAAAGGCAACTTTGAAAGGTTTAAAATTATTCTTGGAAGGAGAAGAATGGAGTATGAGTATAAGGAGGAATGAACGAGAAAAAATGTGTGAATGTCAGCAGAAACAATGCCCAGGACAAATACAAGTCAAAGAACCGAGAGAATAGCTGAGTCGACAGTTTGGAGAAAGGAGCAAAAAACAGTGACCAACATACGCAAGAAACAACCATGAAAGGAGAACAGAAGAAATTAGAGAGGAAGATCCAACAGCCATGGAGGGAGAAGAGAAGATAACATTGGTAGCAGTGGCGGGATGGGAAGAGATGCAAAGAAGGAGAAGTGGGGAGAAGCTGACAGAAGAATATAGGGAGGAAGAAGCAGTAGCTAGGGAGGGGGAGGAGCTAACATTGGTTGCAGAGGCAGGGCGAGAAGAAATGCAGAAGAAGAAATGGGGAGAAGCCGAGTGAACAGTTGATTAACAGTGCAGCAAGAAATATATATGCGGAGGAGGGAAGGGCACGAGTGAGAAGTGGGAAAATAATAAGAGTGAGAACGGTCAGTGAAGCGGAAGAAATTGCAAGAAGGAGGGGGGATGGTATAAAATAATAGATTTGAGAGAAGGGAAGGTAACACTACAAGGGGAGGAAAGTGTCGACCCGGTATCCAGACGTACTAGACTCAGAAAAGCAATGGAAGAATTTACGTATCAGGATAAAACAAAGAACAAATAGGGAAAGGAAGTAAATTGATACAAAAGTAAATAAGAGTAAGGCAGGGATGTAAATTGAGTTCATATTAGTAATCTATTCATATGTGATATTAGGAGTAAAAATAAGAAATTAGCATTATCCCGTAATAGGAGAGAAGGAGATTCCAGGTTCAGGTTTAATATAGCAGATGATTTTATTGTAGGCACCATATCGTTGATAGGGTTACAAAAGTGATAAATGAAATTCAAGAAAGGTGAAAAATGGGGAATTGGGGTAAAAACCATTAAGATGACTGACTCAATAAAAGGCTCTAGGAAACAAAACCAAGAACTTGAGAGAATAATAAGGAAGGTAAAGGGAAGAAAATGGTATAGAAAAGTAACAGAAGTAAGGGCCGCTCAGTGAGCGAAAAGACCAGGGAGCCAAGCAATCTGACTGGCCCAATAAGAAAACAAGCACCAGACAAATTGTACAACAGATGTAGGGGTATAAATGAATATACATTGTATGTATTGTAAACATGTAGAACAAATTGTACAATAAATCTATCTATCTACAAGTGTAGTATGCATTTATACACTCACATTTTAACTATAGAGCAAGCTTACGGGTAGCTGTAGAAGGGAAAAATATATCTTAAAAATATTTAGGCTACAAAAATAGTGCTTAGAATTATTCAAATATTCAGAAAATAGAAACATGTATACTTACATTGGAAACATTATGCCGGGTTTTGTCAAACTAACGCTTCATCAATTTTTGTCATATTGTCAATGACAATCACATCAAAATGACAGTTTCTTAACTATGACGATTTGTTACATAAGCTTGTGAAGGTTAGCAATAGTAATGTTTGCGGCATATATTTTCATTGGCTGAGATTGTGGCTTCGAAAATAAAACACAAACACAATCGTATGCTTAAACTATGCCACACCCCCTCGGTAACCACTGTCACCAAGTACAAATTCTATTTCCCTGTCTCGAACAGTATTCTCAACCAGCTGTTGTCAAATACAAGCTGTCATGAACAGAACCTGACCAGCGTACCACAATATTGGAAATTAGTAAACTTGCACTGCAAACTGTCTGAATATACTATATACCTACTTCAGCATTGGCCCACTGGGTGACAAAATGTGCACATGAGTTCAGTCAATAGTGTCTATAATGCCAGGAAAATTTGCAATTGCATAAAATTCTTGAATCACTCTGGCCGTGAGGAAGCAATTGCCTCCATTTCTGTTTCCATGTATCTGCACACTGTGTATTTCGATACTCTGTTGCAATCACTATTAATACAGAATGACCCCTGGAGAAATATCTGAGTGTTACCAATAACTGTCAAATCTGTAAAAATAACCGATTTCTGTTCGTAAGGTTCAGTATCTTCTAACATTTTCAATACTCCTATTTTGATGCTCTGTATTTGAGTCATTCACTTCGTAGATATGGTTACTTCTACCCCATATAACACGCTCTAGGCCCATATTTTCAATAAATGTGTTGAACAAAATTTCAATACAAAAAATATGTTCAGTTAGTGGAATGAAAATAGCTGCAATGCCATTTTCAAGAGCTAGAGTACGTACATAACTTTTAAACTAGAATTGGCGGACCATCAATGATTTGAAGGCAGGAAAATGGAGCCTCAAAAGTTGATGGAAACTTCAGCTGCCAAAAGGATGATGCATATTGGTGAAACATGAAGTGGTATACTTGTAATGTTATATTTAATTTGTTGAGCCCCACGTTTGGGAGCCAATTTGCGACGGTATTACTTATAATGTTTGTGTATGTGTGTTTACTCCACGTGTTGAAGCCATTTTGTGACGTGATTCTTTGTTAAGTTTGTAGCTCCATCTGGTGTTAGCAATTTGCGGTAGTATTAGTGTTTGTTTGAAAGAATGCTACTGTTATTTTATTTAATTTTGGTTTACTGTCCTCCGGCTAGCTATGATCTTTTTGGTCGAGCACATCTCTTTATACAGGTTGTGTAAACGGAAGGGAATCTTTTATCCAAAGATAACACTGATGAAAGAATTTCTTTTCTAATTTTATTGTCGAACACTTTCACTATCACATTTACTCATTGATCTAGACACTCGCCAAACTGAAACTGTTATAATAACTTCATTACTGATCATTCTTAATTTGCGTACTTCAACTTTTTGTATAATTAACTTTACAATACTTGAGATTTTTCATAACTCTGATACGCGTAACTTGCGAATCGATAGCCGACGTGTAATATTTCTGCTGGACTGAAGGCGACATGTAGCATACAAATATTTTTGACAAACTGACGGACTGAAGGCGACGTGTAGTGTACAAAGATTTTCGATGAACTGACGGACTCTACCTCTAACCTAACCCTTTTATACTCCTACACCCCGATATGCCTAAAGATTATAACTGAGCTGCAATTGGCTAATAAAACACGCCAACATTAGCGTCTATTTTTATATCCAATAAAAATTATGAATACATATGCTCTAGGTATAATGTTCAGGCAATTTCTAAAGGAAAACGCGCCAACATTACGTAACTTCCTTGTCTCTAATAATGATAAACAGCTCACCCCCTCGCTGCATTATTGCACGCTATTATTGTCAGTTTCAGTAAGGCAGTATAAACCCACTTCTCAACAATAATTACAATCAACAAACATCTCAAATCAATGTCACACAAAAATGCATATTCATATTACAATCATTCTTTACATTTAAGTAATTTGTGATACAAATTACTGCATCAAACAGAACTTCCACTTTTAACGAGCCATCAACAGCTGGATGATCTTCAATTGCCTTGACGACGGTTGGTGAAATCTGGTACAAATATATTAACCTTTCCATGCTGTATATTTATGAATGTATAAAATGCGAGATGAGACATCACAAGAATTCAAAGAATGGGAATTTCCATGACTACAATATGAGAACAAAACAAAACTAAACGCGGCTCGGACCGATGGTTTTTAAGTATGCTAAAAAGTGACAGCCCCATGTCAGTAGATTTACTAGCATGTAAAAGAACTCCTGCGCAATGAAATTCTGGCACACCGGCGGCACTAATATGATCCTGGCAATTGACAGCACCATAAAAATATTTTGGAAAGAGATAACAAGATTCAGTACTTAATAAATCTGTAGAAATTAATGCTAAAGAAGTATACAATCATTTACCTTTTGCAATAAAAGATATAAAGGAAGAAGGGAAAAGAACTAAAGCCTACCATGTTCAAAATGCTTTCTATTCTTTAGAGAAATATAAATCAAAAAGTCTGTTTAACTTAAGATATCATCTATCCTTTAATGTTATATTTGATATGTACATACCTAGCTTTCTTAATAAAGTTCAGAGAATCAAACAGAAATTAAAACTCCCATACTTAAAAGAAAACTTACAACAAAAATCAGCCCTTTAGACCTATTTGTTATTGAATACTATCTACATTTAGCAGAAGAATTTAAAAAATCTGAAACCTCTACATGTGTTTTGAAACAAATGTTGATAAAAAAGTGGCATAAATCATTTCTTAGATACTAAAGGTTTGAGTCATTCATTCCTTGGTCATTTTCTTAAAGTCTTGTCAACATTCAGTTGTTTCTTGCGATGTCATGGAAACAGTATAGAATTTTAAGGCCAACATGTAGCGTCCATTTCTTAAACACTTGACTGTCCTGTTCCCTTTGTATCTTGTGTAATGTAGCTATTTCTGCCAAGGTTTATTTGGATTAAAATGTAGTAGATAGAAGAATAGCTTGAGTAAGAATAATTTGTACACCCACTAATAAATGATAGAGGGTAGAAGAAGTCATGTGAATGTATCACATCAGATTTTTTTACTGATGTTATTAGAATGTGTATATATTTCAATTCTTTCTCTATGAAATCGAGCATGATAAAACATCTGGTATAAATAATTTTATCCTTAAGGCTGGTTCACAACTGCCCGAGAACGGAAACAAGAACGGGAAGCAATGCACCATGCAAGATAGTGGTTCATTTCCACCGGTTTTAGCTGTTCTTTGTAGCTTTTGCCATTGTTTTTTTAGGTAATAGCCAGTTTTGAGTTGCATATAAAGAAACTACAAATGATCCCTTCACCAGAGGAACCAATGCTGATTAGATTTGCGGATGTTGGGATGAGGTTAGGAAGCACTAATTCCTTCCTTGTTTTATGTTTCCAGCTTGCGACTATAGAGAGCACTAGTGGCTGTTTCATGTCACGGCCGCCTAACACAACCTCTAGAGTGAAGACTCTAATTTGCACAATAGGGATTTAATATGCCGTGCCCAGGAACGAGAACGGGAAAGTTAAAAGTTGGGCAACTCTTCTTTCCTGTTCCCGGGGCCCGGGAAGGCTTCCCGTGGTTGTGAACATTCCCATTTGAATACATGTATTTCAACTTTCTTGTTCTCGTTCTGGTTACCGTTCTCGTTGGTTGTGAACCAGCCTTTAGACCATGAACTTCCAACCCTAAAGATTTTAATATTTTATCTATTAACTCTTACCATGAAAGCCTTCACACTTTTTATTCATGCAAAATCTTATTCTTGTGTATATTTATGTTGAGGCAAATGTTTGCATAAATAATTTTGTTACAGGTACAAAGGGAATAGTGAATAAGTTATATGTTTAACAAGTTTAAAAACAAGTCGCCGTGACTGGCCTTGAAACTCCATACTCTATCCATGACATTGCAGGAAACAACTGAATAATGTTAGTACTTACAAAAGAGTATAAAGTATTCAAAAATTCAAACCAATAGAAATGGCAGATGCCACAAAAATGCAATTTTAATTAAAGTATATGCTATAAAGAGATTTACATTTTATTGTGTAGAACATTTTTTTCTATGTCTTATGGTGTACGTGTTTTACAGCAGTGTACCAAATTCCCTCTGAATGAAGGGGACTTTACAGGCTCTTCCCAGAAAATTCAAGATACACATTGTATTTGTCATGTAAGTATCTCAAATATATGACAGCTTAATCAAAATTGTAGAGGTAATTTTCAGAAAATCAAAAATAACGAACATATGTTTATATACATAGTAGTTTGGGGTGGTTGATTTTCTTGAAAATGCTGAACTTAAATATCAAGATTGGTAATGAATCAACTTCTCATTTGTGAGTCAAAGTTGAAACTCAGTTTTATTTAGGGACACTCTTTAACTGCTGTGGTCCTTATCATCCCATTCTACTGGGTATTTCAGAAATACTTTTACAAACTTCGGGTATGGGTACCTCACACCAAAAGAAGGAAAAAACTTCATATGAGCATTTGTCCCATAATCCTTGGTTTTCGCGTTATTCCTGTCACAAAGTGTGAGTTCAACGGCCTTCGGGGTCCAACCTCAAAACTTCATTTCTCTATGCATCCATCGAAGACGTTGACCCATTGTACTACATACGGTAGATGGCGAAGTGTTGCCATGGAGACTTGTTTACATTTGTCATTAGTCTGTCTTCAACGTTTCAATTGTGTACATGCAGTGAGTTAACTGCACATGTTTCATTCCACCATTGTTGGATATTCATTTCGTGAACAGGCAGACATGATTTTTATGTATGGTCGCGTGAATGGTAATGGATGTGAGGCTGCATTGCTCTATCAGATGGAGTTTCCAGACCGAAGACAGCCGAGTCATCCAACCTTTGTCGCTGTTTATCGTCGCCTTGCTGATAAATGCCTGGCTCTGGCACATTTTAGTCGCATTGTTCGAGATCCACTGACTGGTATCTACCATGATCAATGGATAGGCAGAGGAGGACCAGTTCCATGGCCTGCATGTTCTCCCGACCTCAATCCTGTGGATTTTTACCTCTGGGGGCATCTTAAATCGTTGGTTTATGGAGCAGCCTCCCGAATGCAGAAACGCTTCATCGACGTGTCATGGAAGCCTGCAAAACCATTCGACACCATGCCGGAGTTTTTGACAGGGTGCAGCATTCCATGATTTGATAATTACAGGCATGCATAGAAGCAAGAGGAGGACATTTCGAGCATTTATTATGAGTTTTGTGTGTTATAAGTGTACCACTGTGTTGAACACCTCTTAACGAGAAAACAAAGGATTATGGGACATATGTTCATATGAACTTTTTTCCTTCTTGTGGTGTAAGGAACCCACACCCGAAGTTTGTAAAAGTATTTCTGAATCATTCTGTATATTGGGACATGAAAGATCGGTAATTCAGTTCAGAGGCCGCTTTATCAGGCTTGAGGTTCTTTTACGTGCCGTAAATCTATGACACGGGACCACAGCTGTACTTCCCTTCCAAAGGAAGCCATGCTAAGGATTTTTAAGCTCAAAAAAATCCATTGCCCTCCACCAGGTTTGAACCTGCGGCCTCAGGAGCTAGAGACTAGCATGGTAACCACTGCACCACGGAGGATGACATTTGTGAGTCGTGCTTTCACAGACAGATATATGGACCTTTTACCAAAATTGCTTTTTATTTTTTTCTTTGTGTTCAGGGAACCTCAAAATATGTATATCCAGCGAAATCTCTTTATAGAATTTTTGGATGGCATACAACTACTCCAAAAATGGGAAAACTTTTCAATAGAGCCTGCACTTCGAAAGTTTTTAACACGATGCAATGGCTGGGCAAAAGTAGGTATACGGTAAAGAAAAATGAAGTATGTAAAGAAACCCTAATACATAAAATAACACCTAACATTGGAACATTCAAACTGTTAGTCTTCATCATTTACATATTCCTGTACTTAAGATTTGGTGACTCAAACACATTTTATAACTCGACTCCTTTTCTATCAATTTCTTGGCAGGGTGCCAGCATAACTGGTTCAATGGTCCCATTTGTGGCTCTCATGCTGAGGGCCTGTGGTTCAATATACATCTCTGGGTATGGCCATTACCATTATCACCCCCTCAACAGAGTTAATGGACTCGGCCCTCTGGGTACGTTCAGTTAATAAATGGGTCCATACATCACTTGGAATGAGGTTTCCCTAGAGGTCATATGTATGGGGAGCATTGTAAACCAGCCAATCATCAATTTCTTGGCATAACTCCCTAATGAAATGAATTATGTCATTAACAGTACAGGGTCTCCTTGTAAAAACTTTCTTTAAGAAAGAAATTCATAGAGGTACCCAAGATGCGGAGATCTTGGTAGCGATTCAATTGATGCCCTTGGTCCTATTCACTTTGGAAATTCTTCAGCTAAAGTGTCTTGTGCAATTAATGTTTAGTGAGCAGAAGCCCCATCTTGCTGGAAACATCTGTCATCATTGTGTTGCCCACATATATTACATGTATAATAATGTATACCTACTTTTGACTTCCTCTCAGTGGAGAAGGCGTGAAAATATTTATGAAGTATAAGACTAAACTGGTTAAAAGGAAGTAATGTAGAGGTAGAGATAGCGGTAATTCAATGGAAGGGGGGTATCTCGCCACTCTGACCAACTAGATCTATTGTGACTACCCCCCCCCCAGGAGACAGGGATGAAGTGAAGGAGCTGCAGGCAGACAGTCAACAGAGATGCATGGAAATCCCTAATATTTCCAGTTTGAAACACCCACATTCACCAGCACAGGTGAAGAATCCTGCAAAAGGGCAACAAAGTGCCTAGCAAGTGGGCCAATGCACCCTGGCATTTTACAGGGAGAAATCCTTTACAAAGTGCAGCTGCCCAACACTAGCCACACCACAGAACCCAAAGACACTTCCTGGAAGATGAAAGAGGAAATGAGGAAAAGGATAAATCATGGTAGAATACACCACCCCAGCATTTGCCTAGGCGACCAGCGGAAAACCACGAAAAACCCCATGGTGAGAGTGAGCGGCCACCAGAAATGTTTTTTGGATGTTAATAAATTCATTGATTCACATCTCTGCTGTAGTTGTAACCATCTGACTGTGAGGTCTCATCTTAACATCACAGAGATGTGAACATATTACCAGGTTTTAGTTATAAATAAAGTTGGCTCCTACAGCGTTTTACTTTTGGCTACTATGCATAACACACGTGGTGACATTGAATGAAACTATTCTTGCCTGTCTCATGGCAGCATTCACTCATCAACCAAGATCTACTTTTCTAGTGGAAAACATTTTTGAGTACATCAGAATTTATTCAAAAAGTTTTTAGAATCTCGCCATAGACTTCCGCCACCAGTTCATCTAGGAAATATGTAGCCATTTCTGGAGTTATATTTTTCTGTATTGAAAATGAGCTGTGATAATCTCGTAAGGGACATTTGCGGTACATATACGAAAGCTTCTTGAAGGATACAAATATAGAGTCATCTCTTTTAGCTAATATCACAATAACTTGCAGGTTCATAATTATTTCCTTTCAGCTTCTCTGTGGTAAAGATATGATGAACCACTGGTTTCAATTCCCATCCCCTGAAATCAATACCATAATGCAATTTCTTCTGCACTGGAATCTTAAGCACAGAAAAAATGCACCTTAGAAACTGTTTGATTGTTTTATGGAGTGGCAGTGAACTTCTGTTTGTAGGAGCCACTAAAATTTATTTTACACCAGAATGAGAATTTAATTGATTTGAAAACTGTGTGAAAAGAAAGCTTACGTTATACAAAATGCAATAAAAAAATTAGCCAATAAATTCAATAGTTTTTATTTTAATGCATATTGGACCCTACTTTAAAAACATCCCTTGTAATAAATTACTATCATATGCTAAATTGCACATAGGAAAGAGATTTAAACATGAACTTAAAACATACTCAATTCAAAAATCTATATACAGAAGATGAATTTTATAGTTATTGTAGACTTAAGTATAAGTAAAAAGCAGTAAAATAACTGTATTAAAATTCTGTAAAAATTCAAATCAATGGAATAGATATATTGCAATTTTATTATTAATTATGTGTATTCATTATATTGTGTCATATATTCTATAAATATGGAATCTCTGGCAATGTCTGTAACTTTATACCAGGTGTCCGGAAAAAAAGTTCCAAGGTAGTATGCAACAAAAGAAACACAACAGTTCCTATAAGTATTGGTCATAAACCTAATATCTTCTGACTTGTCTTACTTTATATGAGAAGCACATCTTCACTCTGAGCGCTTTTGCATGAAACGAATAAGAACACATTGTACGAAGAGGTTTGTTACCTTGCAGCACATCATGTTTGCTTATGGTGTATCAAGCAAGAGTAGAACATAAGAGTAGTCAACCTACACTATTCCACTGCATTGCTCTATCAGTCAGGTATGTTATTTACGTCTAGTGTACGGTAGTGCTCAAATGGTGCATGTTTTGTTGTGACACTGTAGTACTGTATTTTGTTTTCTTGTCCTCTGGAGAGGGGCAGTGACTCATTTTCAACATTGGGTTAGGTGACAGCTAACATAAGTCTTTCATGAGCGATGGATTGGTCAGGGAGGGCCAATACCATGGCCTTCCCATTCTCCTGACCTTAGCCCTTTAGCTTTTTGACGTTCTTCTGACCTTAACTTTTTAGATTTTTGGCCTTGGGGACAATTAAAGACCATAATATATGCAGTCCCCATAAATAGTATGCAGACACTATGAGAACACATGTTCAATGCCTGTGACACAATCCAGCAACAAACAGAGGTATTCCAAAGAACCCATGGTAGATACAGGGTGGAAGGCTGCATTGCAATGGATGGCAGCCACATCAAACACCTATTGTGAAGAGTAGATCAAAGACATGGTAATCATTGATGGTAGTGTAGTAGACCATAACTCAGCAGATATTAAATTTATGACCAATGTTTATAGAAACTGTTTTTCTTCTTTTGTTGCATACTACCTCCTCTGTACATGTTGGAACCTTTTTTCCGGACATTCTGTATATGAAGTCTTTCTTGGATTATTATTATTATTGTTGTTGTTGTTGTTATTACATCTATTATGGAGATATTATACTCTGACCAAACACCAAAGAATGACAACGGTAGTATCACCAGAAAATTATTAAGCGAGCAGTATGTATAGGAATGCTTTTTTTAAACAATTTATATCTATTCAAATAATGAATATGAACTAATTCTGAGCGAAATATTTAAATAAATCTATTTATATTCACCGATTAAGGTGCAGCAATTGGAATTAAAATTAGGATAACAAATGAGCGAGAGTTCTGTCTACTCAGCCAATGATCAGGATCAAGTCCATGGGGCTCCATTAAGACGGTACCTATTTTGTACATTGCCCCCTTCCTTCTTTCACAGGGACGGAAGTGGATAAGCCATTTATGCGCATCAACCCCAAAAAGGGAAGACTAGCGAACAATCTTGGTAGGGCCGACAGTGTCTAGCCACCGTCTACCAACTTGGAGGATATTGAAGTGTCTCACAATTCCGTCTGGGTGTTTCCAGCCAGACGTTCCCAATCTCCCATGGATATCGGGTACCACTGCCCCGCCGAGTCCAACCCAATCGGAACAACTCCCTTTGGAATTGAAAATAGGATACTATGTTTTGTTTATTCTAAGCGGCAAATGTGTTGTGACATGAGAATTAATGACCACTGTGAAGTATTTTATATTACCGCTGCAGGCCATTTTATTTCACTACAAAATAGGGTTTCTAGTTATGTTTTAAACTGGGATACATTGCACTAATTTGGAAATCACTCAAATTTAGCACCAGAAAGCATATCCCTTATATCTTAACGTGGTTGTACACACATCACTTAAAAGTACAATTTCTATTGCTGACACCTTTGGTCATATTGTCCAAGACATTCGGCGTAAATATTTGGCTACCAGTGATACTATTGTTCCTGCCAGCCTAGAAAGTTACTATTATTTTAACGAAGCTATTTTTATTAGTAATATTTAAATTTTTTTAGCAAGGAGGGTTCCAATCCCCTAAACCTTCCTAGCTGCCCCTCTAAATGACAATACTTCTGACTTATGGTACACTATTTTTGCATATAATTACTTGTAAATTATTTCACTCGTGACTTTTAAGAGTTTACTTCTATTAATTAATGTAGCTTGCACAAAATCCACAGACAGCTACGTTACTAAGATAAAGAGGACATATTGCTGTAGATCACCCACTATCCTACTCTTAACTTCCTGGGTACTTAATGAGGAAGCAAATGTAATATCACAAAACAAATAAGATAATTTATCAGCTGCCCAAGACATTGCAGCATTTTCCTGACCTCTATCTGTGTTGTTTAAATATAAAGCATTTACATAACATTCAGATAAGGTCAAAGTCCTTCATGGCCCTTTCCTTAGACTGTATTGAGGTCTGATAAACTAAATCATTCAATATACAGAACTGGTGTATTATTTTCTGTTTCATACTAACATAACACCCACCTCAATTGTGTGTGGGTGCATGTCTGTTTGGAGGGACGAAGTTCAAATCTTGGTTGGGGTAACTTGCCTGGATAAGATATATCAGGTAACTTGGAGCTCAATGGATCATGGTATCACTAAATCATCATATAAGGGGAATATTTTGTGACTTACCAAAAGCTTTTGACTCTGTAAATCATGAAATTCTCCTAGAATTTTTTTTGTGGAATAAAAAATGAAATCATACATATTATGCCCGGAGAAAAAGTTAAGATTGTCTACCCCCTTAAAAATCAAAATAATACATTAGAATGGGAGATAATGAAACACAGTCCCTGAAGGTTCAATTCTAAGTCCTCTTCTTTCTCTACTTTATATAAATGACCTCTCTATTCACTGGAAATGATCCAATGTCAATACCATACTTTTCACAGACCACACAAGTATACTGATAAATGCTAATATTGTTAATGAGTGTACATACATATAAGTTAAATCAAGTTTAAAGAAAATGAACTTAGACTTAAATAAGACTTAAGTTAGATCTCCAAATTCCCAACTGCTTAGTAAGTTATTAGTAAGGCTGATGGTGTGTTACATTCACCTGACTTTCTCTGCCCTCTGTTGATTATTATTAGTTGATGTACAAATTATTCTTACGAAATTTTATTTTCCTATCTACTTCATTTTAATCGAGATAAACCTTTCCGGAAATAGCTGCATTGCACATTTCGTTATAGATACAAAGGGTTTTAATTGAATTGAATTTTTACTTTCTCTACTACGTATAGTAAGTAGGGGAAGTATTGTATTCCACCCAAAAATTCGATACCGAGATTTCACCGGAAATATATGTTTTGAGACCCCCTGAAACCAAAAAAAAGCATTTTTGGAAACACATCTGTGTATGTGTGTGTGTGTGTGTGTGTGTGTGTGTGTGTGTGTGTGTGAACATCATAACTCAGAAACGAACGGTCGGATAAACACCAAACTTGGTATAGGTTCAGTATCTTCCAGAGATGCGACACGAAGGTTTTCAAGAAAATCCCCCCACCCCACATTACCCTTTACATGGAAAATTTTTCGAAAATGTTAATTTTCTCAAAAATGGCTCTAATGATTTTGATTAAAATATTATATGTTTAAGATATTTTCATGACAAATAAAATGTATATCTTGAATTTTCTGGGAATGACTCCAAAAGTATTCCTCATTGTGAACGACTTTTGCATAACTGGTAAACCATAAGAGATACACAAAAGTTTACTACACAAAAAATGTAGATCGCGTTAAAATACACAACTTATGTCATATACATTTGTTTTTTTTTTTTTTTTGAGTGAACCATTTTCGAGATATTGCTTGTTATTCCCTTCAATTTTTCAATACTTATTTTCTCAAATGGGAATTCGTTATTCATTTTTTTGTCTTGGATATCCAAAGAGTATTAATCTGTGGCAAAGGGAATGGTGCTGCACCTAGCAACCAGCTATTAAGAGATATGTATGTGCTTAAAGGCTACTGTATTTCTATATTGCCCTTGTAAATATATATTCCCCTTACATCTACAAGAAAATTAGCAATAAGATCGAGTCTGCAAATGTTTATCTCGATTAACATTAAGTAGATGGAGAATAAGCGTTTCTATAAATAGTTTGTACAAGAGTAGAGAAAGTCATGTGAGTGTAACACGTCAGATTTTTTATTTTTGGGCGTTCTTTAACTGCTGTGGTCCTTAGTGTCCCATTCTATATTGGGCGTGAAAGATCGGTAATTTTGCTCAGAGACCTCTTTATCAGGTTCTTTTACGTGCCGTAAATCTACGGCACGGGACCACCGGCTTTATTTCCCTTCCGAAGGAAGCCATGTTAAGGATTTTTACGCCCGAAAAAATCCATCGCCCTCCGCCGGGTTTGAACCCGCGACCTTGGAAACTAGAGGCTAGCACGGTAACCACTACACCACGGTAGACTATATCTCAAAAGACGTTCCATTAACTCAAAAAGAATGAATGAAAGAGATCTTATGTGTTGCACTCCGTGACTTTCTCTACTCTTGTACAAACTATTTTTACAAAGGCTTATTCTCCATATGCTTCAAGTAAATCGAGATAAACATTGGAAGAAATTATCTTATTGCTAATTTTCTATAGGTGCAAGGGGAATATGGAAACATAGGCTTTAAACGATAGTCAATTTTTTTAAGAGCTGGTCGCAATGTGAAGCATTCCATACTCTTCACATGTCCAGGACATTAAAAGAAAAAAAATATAATAAAAAACCAATAACGAGTTCCGATTTGAGAAAAAGTATTAGTCTATCTCTTACGGTTTACCAGTTATGCAAAAGTCATTCAACATGAGGACTTTTTGGGACATTACCATAAAATTCAAGATATTCATTTCATTTGCCATGAAAATATTTTAAACATTTGGTATTTTAATAAAAATCGTCAGTAATTTTTGAGAAAATCAAAATTTGTGAAAAATGTTCCATGCAAAGGATAACTGGGTTGGGGGTATTTTCTTGAAAATCTTTGTATCGCATCCTTAGAAGATACCTACTGAACTGAAATACCAAGTTTAGTATTTATCCGACTTTTCAGTATTGAGTTATACTGTTCACAATCACACAGACAGACACCACATGGAGATGTTTCCAGAAATGCTTTATTTGGATTCAGGGCATAAAAGTATATATTATCAAAGAAATATGAGGATATAAAACTATAAACGATATAGTTTGGTAGGGTAGCATCGCATTTTTACCCTTGATAAAATTACATTCAACGTGGGTGTGATTTCAAAAGCAAAGAATGAACGATGTGTCACACTCCGCTTTGCGCTATTCTATTATATTGTGTTAACCTAGCGTATTTGTTGTTTCCTCATCCTTTTTGGCACTCGTTTTGATGGTTCCTTAGAAGTCATTTCATTCATTCCTTTTTTGTCCTACACACTACTGTTTCTGAACACCCGGGTAGCCTTAGCTGTTTCCTTTACTGCCTTACTAACACTCATTTTACTTCAGCAATAATCTAACACAACATTACCTCTCTTCCTAGCTTCTCCCTTCATAACCATAAATATTTACGTAAAACGTTAAAGAAATAACTCTTATACATAACACTTCACACTATAAACGTACCCACTTCCTTACAATCGATGTTAACCTTTACTAACTTCAAGGTCGCGCCTGGCCTGTTAGCTGAATATATGGACGACTTTTGTTTGTCATACACAATGAATGCAAGAAGTTACAGGATTCCGGTTTCTTTTAAAAACTGTCTCCAACCCTCCTCAACATTTTATCTCGCTTGGTCCGTGTTGTAAGAAGTTTCTCGCTGGCTGACTTTTCTACTGCATAAGTATAGAAGTTTCCAAAAATATTAAATTTAAAAAATTATAACTCTAATTTTATTAAAGATAGAGAGTTCAAACTAATTGGGTATCACCACTCTAGTTTACTCTAGCTAGCAAAAAAAATATTGTTGCGTTCTACCCTTTAGTTTATTTGCTACTGGGTGATAAGCAAAGAAACAGCAAGTATTGGACTTTTACTGAAAAACTGGTTTTCTTTGGAAACTTGTGCCCACAAAAATCTATTAAGGCTCTAAAAATGACAATCTGACAGAGAAAAATATTCTGCATATAATAATGCGTTCAAAGCTGGCATTTATAACAAATGAATATTTACAGAATATTATTGCTTAGTAACTTGGCGACAGCGCGAGAATAGTAAAGGACGAACTAATGACAACATGTATGCGTTAGATAGAGACAGAGATATCCCATTTACCTCCATACTGTCTTTTAAGGTTGAAACAAGCTATACCTGCACTTTGTCCCCAAGCTGTACGAGGGCGGATTGATACATTCATGACTTTAATGAGAGATAGCGTTCTAATCACAGGTTTCTTGGTTGCACCCAAGTCTTACATCTATTCTGGGTATAATCGCATAAATTCGTCGTCATTTGTTTCTTAGAACATTGTTGAGAGCGTATAAAATAAGTAGATGTGTGTTGCTTCTTAGAAAATGGAGGAAAGTGAATTTCGTGTTCTGATAAAGCACTACTTTTTCCGTCGTAAGACGGTGAAGGAAACGCAAGAAAAACTGAACAAGTATTATGGGGACTCTGCTCCACCACATGGCATGGTTCACAGAATTTCGATGTGGCCGTTCGAGCACAAGAGATGCCGTGCGCACAGGACGACCGGTTGAGGTCACAACAGAAGAAATGGTGAACAAAGTTCACGATATGGTGTTGGAAGACCGCCGAGTGAAAATCCGTGAGATAGCCAAGACCGTAAACATCTCGAGCGAACGGGTGTATAACATTTTGCACGAATTTTTGGGTATGAGATAGCTGTCAACAAGATGGCTGCCGCGATTGCTCACAGTTGAGAACAAGAGTAATCGTGTGATCATTTCACAGGGATGTTTGAGCATGTTTCAGCACAACCCAAATGAGTTTTTGCGGCGTTATACCACGGTTGATGAAACTTGAATTCGTTACTATCAACCTGAAACCAAACAACAGTCAAAGCAGTGGATTTCCTTCGCCGAACCTGCTCCAAAGAAAGCGAAAACCGTGGCAACTGCCTTTTGGGATTCACAAGGGATGATAGACATCCACTACCTGGAAAAGGGTTAAACGATCACAGATTCATATTATGCCGCAATGCTGGATCAATTTCGCAAGGAATTGTTAAAGAAACGACCCCATTTGGTGAAGAAAAAGGTTCTCTTTCACCAGGATAATGCACCCGCACACAAGTCAGCCATTGCCACCGCAAAATTTGTGGAATTGGGCTACGAACTGCTACCTCACCCACCATATTCTCCAGATTTGGCTCCGAGCGACTTCTTCCTCTTCGCAAACCTGAAAAACTGGCTCACTGCGAAGAAATTCGTGCCCAGTGAACACATCATGGCAGAAACAACCTCATATTTTGAAGACTTCGAAAAATAACATTTTTTGGAAGGGTTAACAAAATTGGAGAAACGTTGGACAACGGGTGTTGAATTGAAAGGAGACTATGTTGAGAAATAAAGTTGATTTTTTGGGAAAAAATTATTTTCTTTAAAAAATAACTGACTTATCAATCTGCCCTCGTAATTCCATGTATTGCTGCAGCTGGAGGTTTTATACCCAAACCATTCAATATGACACCGGGCGATGTAAGAATATTTGTAGTTTAGTTTTCTCGCGCGAGATGTGATACAGCGTGACTGAGTTACAAACTGACGAACATGGTTTTCTAAAATCACCCTGGCACGTGCCTGTGTTTAAGAAGCACTTGCATAGAGCAGGTGCAGCAGGTGCACAAAAGTAACGTTGTGGACGCGTGCCGATATTCAGCTGTCTCACATGCCCCGAAGCAACAACTGAAAGTGCTAGGAAGGCGCCTTTTATCTCTCTGTGCGTATTCTCGTAACGATTAGCTTGTCCCCTTTGCGAGCAAAATGTTTCTTGAGCGTAAATAATGGTGTTTTGCTCCAGTAGTTTTTTTTTTTTCCTTTCTTTCTTTCTTAGCTCCCTCAGAAGAGTTAAAAATCTTTTGCGTTATACTCACACGACTTTCTCTACCTTCTATCGTTTATTTTATACAGCTTTTACAAACGATTCTCGCAAAAGCTTATTCTTCTATCTACTTCTTCCAATAGGTCACAGCCCAAAGCCTCATTGATCTGAGCCCTCCGAGCTTCTCTATCCAACGCTATCTGTTGCTAATTTCTCCATTTCAAGATGTGATCGTAGTCTTCCTTCACTGAGTCTATCCAACTTTTCTTAGGTTTACTTGCCGGTCTTTTACCAAACATTATCCCCGTCATCACCTTCTTAGGTGTGCTTCTTTCATCCATTCTTTGTACAAAGTGAGCCAAAAAACTACGAACCAGCTGCGCGGTGTTTTTCCTGTCCGCGTTCTCGGCGCTCGTTGCCGTCTGCCGCTATAATAGAAAGGCGCGGATGAAGCCATACAACATTTTGAAAACTACTTTTAAAGGCTTTACTTACCAACTTTATGAAAGAAAATGCTGAAACTGGCCACCGTCGTTGTCCATACATTTTTGGCACCTCTTTAGGAAACTATCCATCACTCGCCGTAGTTCACGTTGAGAAATGCTGGCAATTTCCTGGCGGATATTTTGTTTTAATTCTTCCAGGGTGTGTGGGTTTGTATTGTACACTTTATGTTTTAAGTTACCCCAGAGATAGAAATCGCAGGGGGTTAGGGGGGACCGATGGGGCCACAAAGCTCTAATAATTCTGTCCTCAACACACACTTTCAATTGTTCTCATCGAAATATTGCCCATATGAGCTGTTGCAGAGTCTTGTTGAAAAAAAGGCAAAATCACACACCCTGTCTGTCAATTGTCTAAAAAAGGGGGAGGGGCAAAATTGTATTCACGTATGTACGGGCGTCAACTGTTGACTCGAAAAAATTGGCCCCATACACCAATTTTTCGTCAAGAGGGGTACTTCATGAACAATATTAGGTTTGTCAGAGCTCCAATAACGATTATTTTGTGTACACACATGTCCATGAAGGTGGAACCAAGCCTCATCCGTGAAAATATTAAATATGGGTCTATTTCGCCATTGTGTACACTATTGAGACTTCACTCACAAAATGTGCGCCTAATTATAGGATGACCTGGTTGAAGAGCATGTGCCACAGTTATTTTACATGGGTTTAGCTTAAGCAAATTTGGTAGCTCTTCGTGCAGAACCATAATAATTGCCTGCCTGTTGTGAAAGACGCCTAAGTGATTTTGGGGAGCGGGAAAATCTCCAAACGATGATCGATGTCGTCTAATGTTTGTTCGGTCAAGTTCATGGATTGTTGTACGGCCTGGAACTTTTACACCTGGAAATCTTTCTGCAAATCGTACTTTCACTTGGCGAGCTGACCGAGTTAACACATACGAATCATAAATAAATACACTTAAAAATACATAATACTAATAAATACATACTTTGTGACTAAGTACAGGGCAGAATAATAAATAACTCGCAATAACTGAACTACATCACATCACCGTCAACTCAATACTGCACTTCACACTGCAGAGCAAAACCACGTCAACAGCGTGACCTTGTTTATAGCAGCTGTGCGTTATCATGTTTCCACACGCCCAGTGGAGAAACACCGCGCAGGCGGTTCGTAGTTTCTTGGCTCTCCCGTTACATGTTCTACCCATGTAATCTTTTTAGTTTAACAGTAATGGATAATTCAGGTTCCTTAAACAGGTCATATACTTCCTTATTAAATTTCATTCTACACACTCTGTTCTCATTTATAGGGCCATATATTGTTCTGCAGTACTTTCTTTCAAATGTGTTGATTAAATTTTCAGATTTCTTCGTCATAGTCTAGGCTTCACATCCATAAATAACTATAGGACGTATAACCGAGCGAGATGGCTCAGGTGGTTACGTCTGTGACCCGCATTCGGGAGGTCGTGGGTTCGATTCCCGTGGCCGACCTTCCTGATCCATGGGTTTTTTTTCGGGGTTTCCCCGGTCACCAGGCGAATGCTGAGAAGGATCATGACATCCCCCGAATTTCCTGTCCCTAAATTTCATCACCATTCTCATTTCACTTCATCTGCTTGGTTTCTTTCAGGATTGCAAGTGTCGGCGGGAAGTCTCGGCAGCTGCCCAGCCGACACCCAGGGAGGTCAAATCTGTAAATGCTAGGGACTCTGCCCTCTGCCTGTCGTGCCTCCTGGTCCGACCGCCCTCTGTCTCCTCTCACCTCATCCCTTCCTCCTGGGGGCGTCCCGTCAGGGGCGTAGGTCGAGGTGCTGAGGTCCGCTCCGTACCTAGTCCTATCCTATAGTACGTATACACGTTTTGTATATTTTAGTTTTTCTGTATATAGATTTGGATTCAAAAAGTAGTAAGAAACTATAGGTAATATGCCCTATTTGCTTTGTATATTCTGTTCCGATTTTCTTCCGCTTCATCATTATTACCCTAGTAATGATTGTACCTAAATATGAGAATTTCTTTTATTCTTCTATCTACTTCAGGTTAACTGAAGTAAATGTTAGCATAAATACTTTGATTACAATTGTGTTATATTTAAAAACTGTTCGCTATACACACGGCTTTGAAATTCCATCACTCTTCCCATGACACCGCGAGAAACAACTGAACAGTGACAGCACTTTAAAAATGACAAGAAAATTCAAACAGATATCTTGAAAATAACCGAGCGTCTGTCCCGCATTCGGGAGGTCGTGGGTTCGATCCCCGCGACTTCCTGGCCCATGGGCTTTTTCGGGGGTTCCCCCGGATCCCTAGGCGAATGCTGGGAAGGATCATTAAGTTCCCCAAATTTCCTGTCCCTCCATTTCACCTCCATTCTCATCTCACTTCATGTTTTATCTGCTTGGTATCCTTCAGGGTTGCAGATGTTGCAGGGTCTCGGCGTGTACATGGCAGGGAAGAAGAATGCTCAGTGGAAACCCTCGTCCCCTAGATTGGGTACGATCTCTGATCCCGGGTCCCCCAGGGGATGTATAAGTCCCACAGGAAGGGAGAAAACCCGGTTACTCCAGTACCCATTCCGGGGAGTTTAAATCTGAAAACGGTAGGGACTCTGCCCTCTGCCTGTCGTGCCACTTGGTCCGGCCGCCCTCTGTCTCCTTTCACCTCATCGCTCCCTCCCGGGGCATAGGCACAAAAGATCTGCTTAGGTCAAGGTGCTAAGTTCCCCTCCACTTTGAATCCCAATTCTAATCCATCTTGGAAACAGCTGAAGCTGCAAATATGTTTTTTTTAATTAATTGTGTAATTTAAAGAGATCTACATTTTTTGTAGAGATAGTATGGTTATTTGTATATCTCTTATGACTTATCAGATTCTTCCAAATGAAGAGGACTTCACAGGCTATTACCAGAAAATTTAAAATATACATTTTACTTACGTAAATATTTCCTCTAATTACTATAGATATGTAGGAACAAGATGGCTCCCTTGTAACGTGAGAGGCTCGCATTTGGGAGGTCCTGGGTACCATTTCTGGGGCCGGTCACTCTGACCATGGTTTTTCGTGGTTTTTCTGGTTGGCAAGGCGAATGCTGTGGAGTTTCTCTTCTGCCACACATTTCTTTCCCTCATTTGCTATCATGGGCTGTACAGTGTCGATGGGTGTTGGACAGATTACCAGATGCTTGCGCTTTGGAAAGTTCTTCTGCACACTGCAAATTGCAGTCTACTCTGCCTACTCGAAAACTCCCTGATTCCGCCAGAGGGAAACCTCTCTGAGCAACCCACCGGTGAAACCTGGTCGTCAAACTTGGAATCGTTAGTGATCTCTGCACGGCTCTGTCGGCCGGCCTGTAGCCTCCTGCGATCCCTTCACCTCATCCGTTCCTCTTGAGAATGGTAAGCACAAAATATCCAGTTGGGTCGAGGTGAGAGGTGTCACTCCGTTCCCCCGTAAAGGAGGGTTTCGACTCTTTCAGCTGTCTGGTGCGGGCGCTGCATACCTTGAGCACTCGTGGTAGAGGTGTCGTTTGGATTGGGTTGAACTCGGCGGAGCAGTGGTTCCCGATACCCATGGGAGATTGGGTACGTCTGAGCGGTTTTCCGTCCCAGTGGGGTTGTGAGACGCCTCAAGATCCTCCGGTACCGCCCTGGATAGCCGGTAGACGTTGCTAGATTGCTGTCGGCCCTACCGAGGTTATTTGATAGTTTTCCCTTTCGGGAGTTGACGCGCGTAAGTGGCGTATCCACTTCCACCCTGTAATGGAGGGCCATGGAAAAACTCTTGGGGGTAGGTGTCACTCGGATGACGCCCGCTCCCCTGGGTCACGTGGGGGCATGGTCCCCTTGTGTCTTACATTCCTCCGTTCCCTACTCATAGCCCATAGGTAAGTAGTAGAGAAAGTAAAAAAACCAGCCATGCCTCTCTGGGTAAGCTACTGTATTATATACATACATTTACTTTAAATGGCATTTCATATATTTAAAGATAGTAAAGAACAACTATATAGTAATTGGGACCTAGAGGTACACGGTTAAATGATATTGGTGGCTAATCGCAGCTCTTGTTGTGAATTAAAGACTGTAAATGATAAAAGTGGAAACTTCTTCATATGTTATATTGCACATAACTTGAAACACGATATTATGAGTAGATTTCCAGTCTGAAGTAGACTTTTCCTTTTGAATAGTGTTGCAGCCAAAGGGACTTGCATGTCATGAATATTTTGTACCACCATTCGTATTCTGAATCTTCCTGTTGAAGAATCCCTTAACCGCCGTGGAGTCCTCTTAAACGATGTGTAATTAAACAAACCAATATAACACAACGAACAAAACATGCTTGTAGCACGGTCTTCTTTCTAGTGGATAAACATAATTTAGTTTTAAGCTTGTGGCACCTTCTTCTTTTTAGCCGATAAACATTTGGTGGCATGGTTACCAAAGCTGTGATCAACGCAACAGCCAATTGCTGTGAAATCGACTCATAGATTGCAAATACTTTTACATTTAAGGAATTTATTTAGAATTTAATATTTGTGCGACATTGTAGAGAGTAGCAGTTTCGATTGGTATTCTATTCTTAGGCCGTACTTTCAGTATGAATGCGTAAGTTCATGTACAGCTTCGAATTATATTATATATTATACAGAGTGTTTCAGAAATACTTTTACAAACTTCGGGTATGGGTTCCTCACACCAAAAGAAGGAAAAAAGTTCATATGAACATATGTCCCATAATCCTTGGTTTTCGCGTTATTCCTGTCACAATGAAAGTGTCAGTTCAACGGCCTTCGGGTCCACTCAAAACTTCATTTCTCTATGCATTCATAGAAGGCATTGACCCATTGTACTACATACGGTAGATGGTGAAGTGTTGCCAGGGAGACTTGTTTACATTTGTCATTAATCTGTCTTCAACGTTTCAATTGTGTACATGTAGTGAGTTAACTGCACGTGTTTCGTTCCACCATTGCTGAATATTCATTTCGAGAACAGGCAGACATGACTTTTATGTATGGTTGCGCGAATGGTAATGGACGCGAGGCTGCACGGCTCTATCAGATGGAGTTTCCAGACCGAAGACAACCGAGTCATGCAACCTTTGTCGCTGTTTATCGTCGCCTTGCTGATGAATGTGATAAATGCCTGGCTTCGGCACATTTTAGTCGGTATCTACTATGACCGATGGATAGGCAGAGGAGGACCAGTTCCATGGCCTGCACGTTCTCCCGACCTCAATCCTGTGGATTTTTACCTCTGGGGGGCATCTTAAATCATTGGTTTATGGAGCAGCCATCCCGGATGCAGAAACGCTTCTTCGACGTGTCATGGAAGCCTGCGAAACCATTCGACGCCATCCCGTAGCTTTTGACAGGTTGAGACATTCCATGATTCGACGAGTACAGGCATGCATAGAAGCAAGAGGAGGACATTTCGAGCATTTATTATGAGTTTTGTGTTATAAGTGTACCACTGTGTTGAACACCTCCTAACGAGAAAACAAAGGATTATGGGACATATGTTCATATGAACTTTTTTCCTTCTTGTGTGTAAGGAACCCATACCCGAAGTTTGTAAAAGTATTTCTGAAACATCCTGTATATAACTGGGCACATCACGTCTGTATACAAATAGCAATGTACCCAAACATGGAAAACGTCTTCGCTGAAGCTATTGGTTCCAGAGTTTGCATGACAAGGAGTCCCATTTGTGTCTTTTGATCTCCCTTCTGAGGGCCCCAAATGTGTTGCCAGTATTTCTCAGAAATAGTTTACACTTGAAACTTTCACATAAATGCTTTTCTGCTTAATTCCTAGAAGAGAAGGCAAGGAATAGTCATTATGGGATTTTACTGACCCTAGCAACATTCGAAGAAGCACAGAAAAGAGCCTCATTCATGTGTGTGTTCTACGTGCTCCTTTGTATTAGTACCCGTGTGCCTAATGCACCCAGCGATTCTTACAGGAAACAAAATTCTTACATTTCTGTTTTTAAACTGTGGATTAAGCCGATTGATTTATCTACCAAAAAACGTTTTGGCGTGGGTTCAAATTCCGTTTAATGTGACTAGGTTTTTGCGTGGTTTCCTTGAGTAGTTACATTTAAAGGTGTAGATGAGGTGATACAGGAAGGTGATTACACAATTAGGCCATCTATCACCGAATGAGGTGGCGTCGTGCGACCCGCATTCGGGACGTACCGGGTTCGATTCCCGGCGATCGCCCACTCTGACCCACCCGGTTAGGTCTGTTTCAGAGTTGGAAAAGGGTAAGGTAAAGGTATGTATCACGGAGGGGTCCCCCGGAACCGAGGCAGAGCACCGTACATAGGCCAGTTGGCCCTTTGTGCTTCCCACGTGACCTCTGGAAGGGAGGGATGAGAGGAGAGACCCTAAGGGCGATCAGATCCGGATGACGGGCGCAAGCATGGACGGGGTCCCTAACTTTCCAGACAGAGTGGAACCGACGCCGCACGGTCCCTGCCCACAAGCCACCAACCTCCATGGTCCCCTGGAGCGGAGCCCCACGCTGAGGAGAGACCTACCGCAGCGACGCCAGGGAAGAAATCTTTACAGAGCGCATACCACCGCCCAGCCGCAACGTGCCGAACACCGTCGTCTAGTCCTACAACCCTGAAACTGATGATAAGTACAGGAAATGAGAGGAAGGAGACTCGTGGTAGAAGATGAACCACCCCAGCATTCGCCTGGCGACCCGGGGAAACCATAAAAACCCATGGACCAGACGGAGCGGTCGCTAGGGATCGATCCCGCGACCTCCAGAATGCGGGCCGCAGACGTAACCGCCTGAGCCTGCGGCGTGGCACGGTGTCTCCTCTCACCTCCTCGTCCTCCCTCCCGAGGACGCCCCCTTATGGGGCATAGGTACAATATCCTCACCGGAGAAGTCCCGAGTCCCCCCCTCCCAAAGGCCATGTATCAACAAGTTACATAAAAAGATTATACTGGAAAGAGAATACGCTGCTAAGGCAAGGTACTCACTAAGAATTTAAAAACAACTCGCAGATCAGCAACCCCACGGATCATAAAATGTCTATCAGCCGAAAATTAGATCAGTAGCAAATAAATGAATGACAAAGCGACTACGTAGCTTAGGTCATCTGTCCGCAGTTTTTTTCAGAAAGGTGACTTCGCAATTCTCAGTTAAACAAGTAAGGTCATCTAGCACACACCAATTCATTGTATCAAAGAATCTAGAGATATCATAGCGATATATCTGTGTATACATGCACACCGTAATAGCAGAAAATGGCGATAAACCTCGATATTGGATTATGGACGTATCGCTATATACACGTAGTATACGCATACACAGCATGCCTTTTATTGACTTCAGCACATTATTACACATAATAAAGAACAAATAACATGGTGATTTAATTATTTTCATGAATATATGGCATATTTTGTCACTTTTGTTCCATATTACTGACACTCAGAAGTCGCATCGCATGCATCTCACCCGTGACATCATGGGAACGTTGGTTGCGTTGTCTTTCTGCTGCCAACATTTGAAATCCCAACATAGTTGAAAACATGATTTAGGGTCCTCAGCCTCAAGGCGTACCCGAGGGATCTGCGCGTCTAAAACTGCAATGATTCACGTTGGCAGCAATTCCTTCCAAAAGCCGCCAAAAACGACTATATAAGAACGGCCTCATTAACCAAGAATTACTGTGGATAGCATAAAACCCGATTTCGTAAGTTTAAAGCTTCTATTTTCACCGTAATCCAATATAGAAGTAACTTCGAAAATGGAATTATTACTAATAACACTTTCCTTGCACTTATATTTGGAAGTCAGTTGATGAAATGAGTTGTAAATTCATGTTTTTTACTTGCAATACTTTAACCAAAAGAGGTTAATAAAAAAAAGAAAAATTATTTCCGGTATAGCAATGCTGACAACTTAACAGCAATGACTAATCTGATAGCTTAGTAAGATATCTGCTATAATTTAGGCTTTGAATCAGAGGCGTAGCTAGGGAGGGGATTTGGAGTTTGGAACCCCTATCCTTGCTAAAAATAAATAAATAAATAAAAATTAATATAAAAAAATAATAAAAAGTTTCTAGATTGGCAGAAACGAGATACTACCTAATCGTATCACTGGTAGCCCTATATTTACGCTGCATGTTTTGGACATATGACCAAAGGTCACAGCAACAGAAACTGTACCTTAGATGACGTGGGTTCAACCATGTTAAGATATCGCCTAAGGTAATTTAATCTTTTATTCATCTACTATGGATCTAAAAACTAACTCATGGGTTTAATTGTAGGTGGTTTAATGACATTAAATGTTTGAGGATTTTATATAGTTTTGGTATTAATGTGGTAAAAGGTTCAAAAAAATGATAGAAAAAAAATTGTTTCCTCCCAGTTAAGAACAATATTAGGAACCCTATATTGTAATGAAATAAAATGGCCTACAGCGATAATATACAAGGTGTGATCAAAAAGTTTCCGGAATGACGTCATAAATACTACACAACAGTTTGTTTTGTCTAATCTGCACTGTCACCCTCCAAGTAGTCTCCTTGGTAGTTGATACACTTGTCCCAGCACTTCTGCCACTGCTGGAAGCACCTCTGGAAGTCCTCTTCTTTCAACATGTTCAGAGCCTTCTGCGATTCGCGATGGATGACATCAATGTCCTCAAAACGGTGTCCTCGGAGCCGCATTTTAAGTCGCGGGAAAAGAAAAAAGCCCGCAGGTACCAAATCTGGAGAATAGGCAGGATGGGGAACAGTATCCATCCTGTTTTTATCCAAAATTGGCGAACAGAAAGGGCTTAGTGCGCAGGCGTATTGTCATGATGCAGGAACATGTCCAGAATGTCTTTCAAAATGCTTTGAAGCTTCCAAAGGAGAGTCCTAATGAGTTCAGAAAGTTCTCCTATTGTAACGCGCCTATCATTTAAGACCATTTCCCTCACCTGATTGATATTTCCATCAGTTTTGCTGGAACATGGTCGCCCCGAACGACCTGCATCTTAAACTGATGTCACGCCACATTTAAATTTCGAAAACCACTCAAATGCTTGAGTTTTGCCCATAACGCCCACCCCATAAGCTGTTCTTAACATTTCATAAGGCTTCCGTTGCAGTTTTATCGGGTTTAAAGCAAAATTATGTTCGTTCTTTGTTCTTCGTAATCTGACATTTTAGCTACGCGGAAAAATCGCAGCACATGCAAAACACGTGTTCACTTCAGAGCGTCTACCTCGTCACCGCATGGTCACAGGAAGTCACATGACCTCTCATTTTTATCGGGAAGGAATGCTGCATGTACAGTCTGGGTAAGAATTAAAGAAATCTCAGCGTCAGCATTGTTGTGAAGCCATTCCGGAAACTTTTTGATCACACCTCGTAAAATACTTCACAGCGGGCATTAATTATCATGTCATAACACATTTGCCACGTAGAATACGCAAAATATCCTATCCTAATGTTAATTCCGAGTACTGCATCTTAATGTGAATATAAAATCAGTTTATTTAAATATTTCAACTCAGAATTAATTCATAATTATCATTTGAACTGCTACAATTTTTTTCAAAAAATGGATCCATATACTAAACCCCCCTTCCTTAATATTTTTCTGGCTACGCCACTGCTTTGAGTCAATTGTTTGATAGTTGATGCCATGACTCAAAATGGGTTATATGAAAATAAATTAATTTAATAGAAGTTCAGTATTTCAGAATAATTTGAAGTCAGAGATTGGATTATGAAGAAGCAGATATTGAAGAAGCATGAAAAATTAGGTGTGGTCCATCGATTCCTGAGAAAGCTATACAGGGTGGACCATTTAAGTTGAGACTACACTATCTCCAAAACTAAGTTGTAGAAAGAAATGTCTTGAATAAAAATTTTTTGATATTATGGGGAAAAGTAAATGCTATTATGTGTTTTATTTGGAGGACGTTATGATAGTCATTTTAGGGTCAATATAATTACTTTCTCTACTACGTATAGTAAGTAGGGGAAGTATTGTATTCCACCCAAAAATTCCATACCGAGATTTCAACGGAAATACATGTTTTGAGAACCCCTGAATCCAAAAAAATGATTTTTGGAAACATGTCCGTGTGTGTGTCTGTGAACAGCAAATTCAGAAACTAACAGTCGGATAAACACCAAACTTGGTATTTAGGTTCAGTATCTTCCAGAGATGCGACACGAATGTTTTCAAGAAAATCCCCCACCCCAGACTACCCTTAACATGGAACATTTTTCGAAAATTTTTATTTTCTCAATAATGGCTCTAACGATTTTGATTAAAATATCATATGTTTAAGATATTTTCATGACAAATGAAATGTATATATCGAATTATCTGGGAATGTCTCCAAAAGTATTCTTCATTACATAACTGGTAAACAATAAGAGATAGACAAAATTTTACTATACAAAAAATGTAGATCGTAATATTTTAATACACAATTTATGTCATATACATTTTTTTTTGAGTGAACCATTTTAGAGATATTGCTTGTTATTCTCTTAAATTTTCCAATACTTATACTTTTTCTCAAATGGGAATTCGTTATTAATTTTTTTTGTCCTGGTAATGCAAAGAGAATGGAATACTCCACATAGCAACCAGCTCTTAAAATATTTGACTATCGCTTAAAACCTACCATATTTCCCTTGCATCTACAAGAAAATTAGCAATAAGATTAACATCTCGATATCTCGATTAACATGAAGTATATGGAGAATAAGCGTTTGTAAAAATAGTTTGTACTAGAGTAGAGAAAGACATGTGAGTGTAATACATCAGATTTTTATTTAAATGGGAACCTACAATTAGGGTCAACATTACAACGTCCTCCAAATAAAACACTACTAATGGAATTTACTTTCCCCAATAATATCAAACAACTTTTATTAAAGACATTTCTTTCTAAAACGCTTAGTTTTGGAGATTTGTACACTCTCAACTTAAATGGTCCAACCTGTATACAATGAGGTACCAAATGGTCATTCACCTTTAATTGCAGTTAATTAGTTTTCAATAACGCTAACATAAGTTCCGTTCGAAATAATGTGTTAGTTTAAATTTATGTTTATTTATGGACGCTCTTTAACTGCTATAGTTCTTAGCGTCGTATTCTATATTAGGCGTGAAAGACCGGAAATTTTGCTCAGAGGCCTCTTTGTCAGGCTTGCGGTTATTTTACGTGCCGTAAATCTATGACATGGGACCACCGCCTTTACTTCCATGACGAAGGAAGCTATACTAAGGGCTTTTGCGCCTGAAAAAGTCTATCGCCATCCTCCGGGTTTGAACCCACGACCACGGGAAATAGAGGCTAGCATGGTACCCCTAGATCATGAAGGATGACAAGTAATTGTGTTATGAATGATTATTAAAAAGCTTCAAGTATAGTTTACTTCCCGCTCTAGTTAAATATATTTATGTTATTACAGCCACCAAATTTACAGTGGCAGATGTGGGTTTCCCTTGGAAACGAGTTCATATGTTGAAATTCTAAATTTCTTTCTGTGTAAACATAATTGGGAAGATACAGAAAATACACGATCGTGCAGTATAGTTATTTATGATGCAAATGTTAAAAGTGGAGTTTTATTTTGCGAGTAAGAATGTTTGTGGAACGAGGCTAAAAGCCAATGTAACAATCCTACGAGTAAAATAAAATAACTTTAACTGCTATAATTATATACTATTTTTTAGACAGCCTTGAATGTTAAATTATAAAGCAATATACATTCAGACATACGCAATAGTGAGGCTGTTTGACCTTCATTGTTGTTTGATTTTCATAGCACCAGTGCTGACAACATGATCACTTATACAATAAAAAATAAATCAACAGTATAATTGTAACGATAGTTTTATTAACAAACATATTTTGTTTAATACCATTATAATCTCCTTGATGTAACGAGCGAGTGTTACCGCGTAACGTGTGCGAATCGTATTCAGAGGCGCCGGGTTCGAACACTGGTGACCGCCCACTCTGACCTATGGGATTTTCGTGATTTCCTCGGGTGGGCAGGCGAACGCTGGGGTGGTTCACCTTCTATCACGACTCTCCTGCCCCTCATTTCTATACCCACCATCTAGTCATATGTGTCAGAGTTGGACCACGCAACGGTGTTCGGAGGGTCGCGGCTGGGCGGTGACTGTGGGCTCTGTAAATATGTCGTTGCCGGACTGCTCAGTTAGGTCTCGCCTCCAAGTGGGCCCCATGGGGGGACCGCCGTTGCGACCTACTTGCGGTGCCCTGCCCCGGTTACGCAGGGCCCCTCCGTTCATCCGCACCTTTAGGTTTACCTTTTTATCCCTTCTATGTTATTGTGCAATTGTTACAGTATGTACCAATTCAAAAACAAGGCTGGTAGCAATGGAGTGTTATAAAAGTATTATTCCACAGAGAGTTATATTCAATTTCTAGTATGGTTTGGCTCGTATCAAAAGTTCTACTTTTAGTGTCAGATACCTAAAAATTCTGTTGTGTTACACTCACATGACTTTCATTACTCTAGTACAAACTATTTTTACAAACTCTTATTCTCCATCTATTTCATATTAATCGAGAATTACATTTTACATATAGCGACCAGTTCTAAAAATATTTGACTATCGCTTAAGGTTACTATGTTCCCTTTGTTTTGTATTTGCAAGGGCAATGTAAGCACAGACGTATCTCTTAATAGCTGGTTGCTATGTGCAGCACCATTCTCTTTGTTACAGATTAATACTCTTTGCATATCCAAGACAAAACAACGAATAACGAATTCGCATTTGAGAAAACAAGTATTGAAAAATTTAAGGGAATAACAAGCAATATCTCGAAAAATGGTTCACTCAACAACAACAAAATGTATGTGACATAAATTGTGTATTTTAACGCGCTCTACATTTTCTGTGTAGTAAGATTTTGTCTGTCTCTTATGGTTTACCAGTTATGCAAAAGTCGTTCACAATGAAGAATACTTTTGGAGACATTCCCAGAAAATTCAAGATATACATTTTATTTGTCATGAAAATATTTTAATCAAAATCGTTAGAGCCATTTTTGAGAAAATTAAAATTTTCGAAAAATCTTCCATGTAAAGGGTAATCTGGTGTGGGGGGATTTTCTTGAAAACCTTCGTGTCGCATCCTTGGAAGATACTGAACCTAAATACCAAGTTTGGTGTTTATCTGACTGTTCGTTTTTGATTTATGCTGTTCACAGACACACGCACGGACATGTTTCCAAAAATGCTTTTTTTTGGATTCAGGGGTTCTCAAAGCATATATTTTCGGTGAAATCTCGGTATCAAATTTTTGGGTGGAATGCAATACTTCCCCTACTTACTATACGTAGTAGAGAAAGTAAAAAGTAATTTTTGCGGCATTAGTTCTTAACTAACAATATCTAATCCTACGAGTATATTATATACCTACGCTTTCTTATTTTGGAAAGAAATGCGCAATTAAAAAGGAAGAAGCACAAGAGGCGTGGCGAACAGCATAACCATGGGCATGCCTAGCTTATTTCGAACAACACAAAGAACTTCTGCTGCCGAAGTAAAGGGCATTTTCCCGCACTCAACATTAAGTTATCGTTCCGAAGAAGAGCGCAATATTCTGAAAACCCGCATCTTATAACCGATCATTTGTGAAACGATAATGATAGTGCGACGGTTGGCGGAAACGCGGCTCAAACATACAACCAAGAGAGGAGAAACAAACCAAGTGCAGGGTATTTTTAACGATTTCTCATTGCTACTTTCTCTCTAGTTGCACCATATGCACTCAGTGAAACTGCTGCGATGTGCTGAGAAAATGTTTGTGTAAACACATGCCACACTTTCTTGTATTCCACCGGCACAAGGGTGATACCGTAATTATCGACAGAAGGATATAAATAAATAAAGAAATAATTGCAATAAATAATCCCCGTATATTAAATCAATGTACGAGGGCAGTCCCAGAAGTACCGACCTGACGTATATATAGCGGTTGTTGTTTCAAATAAATGACTATGGTAGAAAGTACTACCCTTATAAAGCTTAAGTTTAAAGTTTGACGATGCTACGTTGTTTACTAATTGTTTGGCAGCCATCAATAGTGAACTCTCTCAACGAATTTACAAACATGCATAAAATTGCCTATCGTTATGTGATACAATACTTTCATTTGAAAGGTCTTAGTCCAACTAATATTAAAGTTGAGCTAGGTTCTACTCTGCGGGAGACTCTCCTTCGTTTACAACAGTAAAATATTGGGAGGTAGAGTTTAAGCGAGGCCGTACGAGCTGCCAAGACGAACATCGCAGTGGTCGACCAAATGAGGTGACCACGCCAGAAATTGTGAAGAAAATCCACAGAATGGTATTGAATGACCGTCGACTGAAAGTGCGCGAGCTAGCAGACATCGTAGGCGTTTCAAAAAGTGCTGTACATCGCATACTAACTGAAAATTTAGACATGAGAAAGCTGTGCGCAAGATGGGTGCCGCGTTTACTCACAATGGAACAAAAGCAGCAACGTGAAGATGTTTCAGTCGATGTTTCGCTGCAACAAAGCCGAGTTTTTGCGTCGATTCATAACCACGGATGAAACATGGGTCCATCACTTCACACCTGAGACGAAGGAACAGTCAAAACAGTGGATTGAAAGGAGAGAATCGGCTCCAAACAAGGCGAAGACAGTTCCATCTGCAGGCAAGCTCATGGCGTCAGTTTTTTGTAATGCACGTGGGATAATTTTCATTGATTGTCTTCAAAAAGGAAAAGCAATCAATGGCGAGTATTATGCAAACTTATTGCAGCGTTTGAATGATGAAATCAGGCAAAAACGACCACATTTAGCGAAAAAGAAAGTTCTGTTTCAAGACAGTGCACCAGTTCATACATCCATTATCGCCATGGCCAAAATCAATGAGTTAAAGTTCGAATTGCTTCCTCACGCACCCTATTCGCCAGATTTAGCCCACTCTGATTATTTTCTGTTTCCAAAGTTGAAGAAATGGCTTTGTGGTAAAAGATTTGCCAACAATGAAGAGGTGGAGTTTGCAGTTGATGGCTATTTTGCAGAACTCGACGGTTCTCAGTATAAACAGGGTATCGAAGCTATTGAACATCGCTGGGAAAAGTGTATCGAACTGAAAGCAGACTATGTAGAGAAATAAAGATGTTCTTTTCACAAAATTTCTGTGTTTTCTTTGTTAGTTCTGGTACTTCTGGGGTAGCCCTCGTATAATGTAATAAGCTTGCGTTGAAATGCTTGTCCGGAGAGAAGATAATTAGGAAGTCAGGTTAACAAAAGTCATTAGTATCAGCCGGGGATAGAACACATTAGCTTAAAGAATGTTGGAAAGCAGTTTAGGTTTAAGTTCAGTACGTTTTCAGAGTCAAAAGAAATTCAGAGAAAAAGTGAAAGGCTGAGTTAGTAACAGTCAGAGACGCACATGGAGAGAGTTTGATATTGGCCCGGGCAAGAAGTAAAGTTGGAAGGAGTAATACTATATAGATGGAGCTAAAGTCAATAAAGATGCTTACAATCGAAATCAGAGAATTATAATATGTGTTCAGTAAATAAATCAACAGAATTTATGTACATAATAAGAGATAGTTGTAAATAACCCTGTCCCTTGTGCATGTCCCTCCTTCCTGTGTATATACCCTTCCCCCAGATTATTATCTTTGTTTCAGGACCAACAGCAACACGCTGAGGACGGCAAGATGACTCAACTCCCTCTCCAGTTGAAGCCACAATAAACGGTAATGTACCTCAATCACTACTTAAGCATTACACCTCAACCCTACTCCTCCTTCTGCATGAGCATAAATACCACCACTAACCATAGGTCCCTGGTCTGGGCTCCTGTCAAGGACAGTACCTAATCTCCGCTCTGTCTGTATACTCTCTTGTATGCAGGCGTCTTTTTAGTAATCACCTCCGGTTTGCTTCGGCGGTACCGGACATCATCTTACCTTCGTTTTCCTTCCATCACTGTAGAGTAGCTTAGTGCATGGTAGGGGAGGCGATGTAGATCCCTTTCGGATGATCGTCACCTGGTGTGGTGGAGGCGGGGCCACACAAAAAGGTCTGTGTTACACTCACATGACTTTCTCTACTCTTGTACAAACCATTTTTACAAACTCTTATTCTCCATCTATTTCATAATAATCGAGATAAGCATTTGCAGAAACGATCTTTTGACATGCAAAGAGAATTACATTTTACACATAGCGACCAGTTCTAAAAATATTTGACTATCGCTTAAGGCCTACTATGTTCCCCTTGTTTTGTATTTGCAAGGGCAATATAGAAATACAGTAGCCTTTAAGCATAGACATATCTCTTAATAGCTGGTTGCTAGGTGTAGCACCATTCTCTTTTTCGCAGATTAATACTCTCTGAAATCCAAGACAAAAAAATGAATAACGAATTCTATTTGAGAAAATAAGTATTGAAAAATTTAAGGGAATAACAAACAATATCTCGAAAATGGTTCACTCTACAAAAAAAAATGTATATAACATAAATTGTGTATTTTAACGCGATCTACATTTTTTGTGTAGTAAAATTTTGTCTATCTCTTATGGTTTACCAGTTATGCAATACTCGTTCACAATGCAGAATACTTTTGGAGACATTCCCAGAAAATTCGAGATATACATTTCATTTGTCATGACAATATCTTAAACATATTATATTTTAATCAAAATCGTTAGAGCCAGTTTTAAGAAAATTAAAAATTTGGAAAAATGTTCCGTGTAAAGGATAATCTGGAGTATGGGGATTTTCTTGAAAACCTTCGTGTCACATCTCTGGAAGATACTGAAAGTAAATACCAAGTTTGGTGTTTATTCAACTGTTCGTTTCTGAGTTATGCTGTTCACAGACACACACACATGGACATGTTTCCAAAAATGCTTTTTTTGGATTCAGGGGGTCTCAAAACATATATTTCCGGTGAAATCTCGGTATCGAATTTTTAGGTGGAATACAATACTTCCCCTACTTGCTATACTAGTAGAGAAAGTAAAAAATTCTGATGTGTTACACTCACATGACTTTCTCTATTCTTGTACAAACTATTTTTACAAACGCTTACTCTCCATCTCCTTCATGTTAATCGAGATAAACATTTGCAGAGTCTATCTTATTGCTAATTTTCTTATAGATGTAAGGGGATAATATATTTACAAGGGCAACTTGGAAATACAGTAGCCTTTAAGCACATACATATATCCTAATAGCTGGTTGCTAGGTGCAGCACCATTCCCTTTCCCACAGATTAATGCTCTTTGCATATCCAAGACAAAAAAATCTGATGTGTTACACTCACATGACTTTCTCTACTCTTGTACAATCTATTTATACAAACGCCTATTCTCCATATGCTTCATATTAATCGAGATATCGAGATGTCAATCTTATTTATAATTTTCTTGTAGATGCAAGGGGAATATGGTAGCTTTTAAGCGATAGTCAAATATTTTATCGTTGGTTGCTATGTGGCGCATTCCATTCTCTTTGCATGTCCAGGACATAAAAAAATGAATAACGAATTTGAGAAAAAGTATAAGTATTGGAAAATTTAAGGAAATAACAAGCAATATCTCGAAAACGGTTCACTCAACAACAAAAATGTATATGATATAAGTTGTGTATTTTAACGCGATCTACATTTTTTGTGTAGTAAAATTGTGTCTATCTCTTATGGTTTACCAGTTATGCAAAAGTCGTTCATAATGAAGAATACTTTTGGAGACATTCCCAGAAATTTCGAGATATACATTTCATTTCTCATGACATTATCTTAAACATATGATATTTTCATCAAAATCGTTAGAGCCATTTTTGAGAAAATTAAAATTTTCGAAAAATGTTCCATGTAAAGGGTAGTCTGGGGTGGGGGGATTTTCTTGAAAATCTTCGTGTCGCATCTCTAGAAGATACTGAACGTAAATACCAAGTTTGGTGTTTATCCGACTGTTAGTTTTTGAGTTATGCTGTTCACAGACACACACACACACACACACACACACACAGACACACACACGGACATGTTTCCAAAAATGCTCTTTTTGGATTCAGGAGGTCTCAAAACATGTATTTCCGGTGAAATCTCGGTATCGAATTTTTGGGTGGAATGCAATACTTCCCCTACTTACTATACGTAGTAGAGAAAGTAAAAATGAATAACGAATTCCCATTTGAGAAAAGTATTGAAAAATTTAAGGGAATAACAAGCAATATCTCGAAAATGGTTCACTCAACAACAAAAAATGTATATGACATAAATTGTGTATTTTAACGCGATCTACATTTTTTGTGTAGTAAAATTTTGTCTATCTCTTATGGTTTACCAGTTATGCAAAAGTCGTTCACAATGAAGAATACTTTTGGAGACATTCCCAGAAAATTCAAGATATACATTTCATTTGTCATGAAAATATCTTAAACATATGATATTTTAATCAAAATCGTTAGAGCCATTTTCGAGGAAATTCAAATTTTCGAAAAATGTCCCATGTAAAGGGTAATCTGGGGTGGGGGGATTTTTTTGAAAACCTTCGTGTCGCATCTCTGGAAGATACTGAACCTAAATACCACGTTTGGCGTTTATGCGACTGTTCGTTTCTGAGTTATGCTGTTCAGACATACACACACACACACACACACACACACACACACACACAGACATGTTTCCAAAAACGCTTTTTTGGGTTCAGGGGTTCTCAAAACATATATTTCCGGTGAAATCTCGGTATCGAATTTTTGGGTGGTAAGCAATACTTCCCCTACATACTATGCGTAGTAGAGAAAGTAAAAAAACAGCGCTAGTACTCTTTGCACCGCATTGCAGCATACCGTCGTCAAGAGAAGGGCTTTGCTGTGATTTATGGCGAACGTTTTGTTGAAGAAGGGCAACAGTGTAAACAAAACCGTAACAGACACCACCTTCCCGTTTTTCTAACACTGCAACAAGTGTTCTATCCCTATCTGAGGACAGAAAGCTCTGTTGTGTGTGTAGTAAATGAGGTGTGGTCCAACATTTCCTACGCTCTACAGGCAGTCCTGCATGAGGATACACAAATCATTCGTCACACCTCGTGTTGGTAACAAACATGTGGTGTAAACCGCGTGGGAACATTCTGTCTTCGATAACTCCTCCTGCTGGTCAATACACAAAACCCAAAATTAGAATCTAGGGGCAACGAGGATAGAAGTATGGTTCAAAATGATAGTGTAGTAGGGACTAACGTGTTAAATAGGTCACAGAATATTATAGATGCAACCATGAACTACAGCAATACAAAAGGCATAAGTCATAATACAAAAGACAGAACAAAATGGCGCTAAGATATGCAACAAAAAAACTCAACACAATCACTACGTTTCCATGGGGAATTGAAATCGATTTGAGTCCAATTCCATACAATACGATCCGCATGTTAAATTCAATATGTATTGAGATCGATTTGGATACACAAAGTTCGAGAATAAAATAATTCAAGCTTTTATGTTGGTCAACTTGGATTTAGGTTGCCGAACCTGTTAAACATATGTTAATTTGTTTTTCTGTATATTTTAAGTGGTTTTTGAGGTTAGTGAGTGTTTTTGAGAGGAATAAGTTGCGAATTATGGAAGCGATGAAAGTGGCTTTGTTGTGTGTTTTATTACACAGGTGATTAACGAGCGTGCAGCGTGTTACAGGAGTATAGTAGAGGATAGTATCTTTGGCGTATTCAAAACGATTTGAATACGGTAGGTGTTTCCATGCAACAAGGTTCAATACGATCCAGATCCGCGTTTCCATGCGGTATTCAATACGGAAAGTACTCAAATCGATTTCAATTCCCCATGGAAACGTAGTAATTATTTATATGTCGGGTTATTCAAAAAGAAAGACCAGACTTTAAATATTTATTTCTAATGAACGACAATAGATAGCGACACATACGACAAATCATTGAATAGAGGAAAGTTCAAAGTTTTAACCCCGATCTATTAGTTCCATTCAGTGCCTACAGGGGCGCTGTGTTTGTTTACGAGAAAATGGTGACTAAACAGGAAAAGTCGTGTGTGCTGCAGTATGCAAAGGGTGAATCTATTGTTTCATTGCAGCGTGTATTTCGTTTTAAGTTCAACAACGAGCCGTCTCGCCATAACAAAATTAAAATTTATACAATAAATTCGTAGAAGATGGTTGCGTGTGCAAACGGAAAAACACTTGTCGACCTCGCATAACAAATGGTGCTCATTTTGAATACATAGAATAAAACTTTGAACTTTTCTCTATTCAGTGATGTATCGCATGTGCTGCCATCTATTGTCGTTCATTAGAAATAAATATTTAAAGTCTGTTCCTTCTTTTTGAGTAACCCTATACTTATTGGTCGACCACACTAAACACGCTGATTACATGTGACGTAACTGAACTATAATGATATCCGTTATATTTCAGCGACTCTTGATCTTACTCGGCGGCGCGCGCACCTCTCCCGTATTACAGTGGCTTTATTAACTACAGTGTGGACATTGCGGTGTCGGTTTTTATTGGCTACTGTGGTCACGTGGAACAATCTCGCCATTATAATTCCAAACAAACCGTGGAATCCCATGTACTTCTTATTGAAGAAGCAGAAAATCGACAATTATAGAACATTTTTAACTTGTTTTGTGGTTATACACCTCAAAGGTGAGCTCATTAAGTTACCTAGGCATGTAATAATGTGTGTGTTTCCGTGTTTTAAACCTAATATAGGTAGATTTTGAGCTATAACAGCAATTTTTGGACGAATACTTTACTTACTCTACCTAGGGTTCCGGTAGAGACAGCAAAACAATACTACTGTCAAATTATACAGAGTGAGCCAAAAGACTCCGAAACGGCTGCGCGGTGTGTTTCCTGTCCCATCCTCGGTGCTCGTTGCCGTCTGCCGCTATCATAGAAAGGCGTGGATGAAACCATACAACATTTTTAAAACTATTTTAAAGGCTTTACTTACCAACTTTACGAAAGGAGATGCTGAAACTGGCCACCGTCGTTGTCCATACATTTTTGGCACCTCTTTAGGAAACTATCCATCACTCGCCGTAGTTCACGTTGAGAAGTTTCCTGGCGGATATTTTGTTTTAATTCTTCCAGGGTGTGTGGGTTGGTCTTGTACACTTTATGTTTTAAGTTACCCCGGAGGGGTATTATATGAACAATATTAGTGGCTGCGCGGTGTTTTTCCACTGGGCGTGTGGAAATATTATAAAAACATGATAACGCACTGCTGCTATAAACAAAGTCACGCTGTTGTGGTTTTGTTGTGCAGTGTGAAGAGCAGTTTTGAGTTGACGGTGATGTGATGTAGTTCAGTTATTACGAGTTATTTATTATTTTAGCCTTTACTTAGTCACAAAGTATCTTATGCCGCAGTATATTTTTTCTACTGCACAGCGTGTATTTATTTATGATTCGTATGTGTTAACTAAGTCAGCTCGCCAAGTGAAAGTACGATTTGCAGAAAGATTTCCAGGTGTAAACGTTCCAGGCCGTATAACAATCCATGAACTTTACAGTAAATTTCAGGCCACAGGAAGTGTTCAGGCTAAGAAATGTAAAAGACGGCGTTCGGTTCTTATGGAAAAAAACATTAGACGACATCTGTCATAATTTGGAAAATTCCCCCCAAAATTTCCATGATGGATAGTTTCCTAAAGAGGTGCCAAAAATGTATGGACAGTTTCAGCATCTCCTTTCATAAAGTTGGTAAGTAAAGCCTTTAAAAGTAGTTTTAAAAATGTTGTATGGTTTCTTCCGCGACTTTGTATGATAGCGGCAGACGGTAACGAGCGCCAAGGACGCGGATAGGAAAAACACCGCGCAGGCGGTTCGGAGTTTTTTGTCTCACCCTGTATAAACATATTGTTTGGACGAAAAATTCGTAGTCGTGGAAGTATACCTAACCTAGCTGACCGATTAAGGCTCGTATTATTTTACATTAACGTATAGGACATGCAATTTAAGACTGTTGTGCTAATTGTTACACATTTTAGATGTTACTTAAAGAAGTTTCATGTCGGTAATACCAAGTAAATGAATACCAGGTGCAAATTTCGGTTAGCCTCCATAAAGGCTGGTTCACAGCGTCCGAGAACGGTAACCAGAACGGAAACGAGAATGGGAAGCAATGCACCTATAAGATATTGGTTCACAACCGCCCGGTAACGAGAACGGGATTGCATTCGATGATCATATCGATCACAAAGTGAAAGTCGATTTTGCGCTTTTGGATTTCATTTGTTTTTAACTGACCAATGATATTTTTTCAACTACTTCCAATTTAGCCAACACAATGCGGGTTAGCCAACGTCAAAATTCGATAGATTATACGGTATCTAAATGCGTATCCATTACATTTCCGACCCCTCTAGTTGTACCAAGCTTTCATTCCTTTATTTAATGACATATAAGAAATTTTTTTATGATTCTTTTTTAATTTCCACCGGTTTTTGTTGTTCTTTGTAGCTTTTGCCATTGTTTTTGAGGCAAAAGCCAGTTTTGAGTTGCATAAACACAAACTACAGATGATCCTTTCACCAGAGGAACCAACACTCATTGGATTTGCGGGTGTAGGGATGAGGTTAGGAAGCACATTTACTGCTAATTTCTTCCAGTTTCATGTTTGCAGCTTGCGACTATGGAGAGCACTAGCGGCTGTTTCATTCACGGCCGCCTAGAATAACCTCTAGAGTGAAGAGTCTAAGATGCACAATATGGATCTAATATGCCGTGCCCGAGAACGAGAAAGTTAAAAGTTGGGCAAGTCTTCTTTTCCGTTACCGGGGCCCGGGAAGCTTCCCGTCGAATGTGAACGCTCCTATTTGAATACACGTATTTCAACTTTCTCGTTCTCGTTGGTTGTGAACCAGCCTTAAGAGTAATGTGGTTGAGTGGAATCCTCAAGGCGGGAGGTGGGCGTGTCTGCTCCAATGGCCACGCTATGGTTAATAATGCCATTGTATCCCATACCTTTTAACATCTTCAAAACAGCAGCCCATTGGGATCCATTCTCCAGTTAAACAATGAAATATGTGTATTTAAAATCTACGGCATCTAAATCTACCGATAAGTGGTAACATAGTCGCTAGCACATCTTGATTGGTGCAGGTTTTCAGGAGCTTCTGCGCATGCGCAACTGGTATGACGTAATTACCATATCCGTGCACACCTGAAGAAGTGCACTGCGTGAACTGTTTCTGCACTCTGTTTTAGACATGGAGCGATTCATGAACGAATCGTTTATATGAACGACTACAAGGAAAGAATCGCTGAATCAAATTAAATTGAGTTTTATTTATGGATGCTAACTGCTATGGTCCTTAGCGTCCCATTCTATATTGGACGTGAAAGACCGATAATTTTACTCAGAGGTCTCTTTATCAGGCCACGGAGGGTCGTGTCACTTAGCATGAATCGTCGTTCGAAAGGAATCGCAGGAATCGTGGATAAATCATCGTTCAAAAAGAATCCAAGAATCCTCGTTCAAAAAGAATAGCAAGAATCGTGCATGAATCATCGTTCAAAGAGAATCGTGATCAGGACATTCTGGATTCATTCTCGCTTGCGCTTTGTTTACTACCCTAAAGATTTGGCTGCAAGCCGAGCCCGGGCGAATATTGCCGTGAGAGTACGATGATGCGTAGGGAAATAACCACGTATTGTAACGCTGTAACATGGTATACGAAAACGAAACAGCAGTCAAAAAGTTGAGTATTGCCGAATTCTGTCGATTCGGAGTAGACCAGAATCATGGAGGTACTGCATAGGTTTAAAGAATCGTTAGAAATTATCATATGAATTGGTAGACAAACACGATTCTTTAATATGCTGATGTCATAACCTAACAGGGGCGAGTTCAGCTGGTAAAGCGCAGTAAAATTAATCATAAACTTTGCCAACGGATAAACGGAGGCTGAGGCACGTGGTATAAACAATAGAGGTAATTTTCAATATTTTACTGAGAGATCACAGCATTGCGGATTATAGTATAGTAGGTATTATATGCAGTACCAAAGTATCGTATATACAAAATGGAGGGTTAAATAGGGAATTTTAGAATTCTTGTTTTTACAGCATTTTGATTATAAAAATATTAAAACATTTAAAATGATATAATTTAAAAACATAATTTTATATATTATAATCTATTTTAAAAGTATAAGAACATGCATCGATATAACTAAGCGTATTCTCATGCATAAAAGATTCCTCGAATTTTATGAAATTAAATCCACACAATATTTTTGCACTAGCAAGATCTTATATCAGCGATAAATAATAATAATAATAATAATAATAATAATAATAATAATAATAATAATAATAATAATAATAATAATAATAATAATAAATACTTTGCATAATACCGCCAGGCAAGGGGACAATGCATGGACGAATCGTGCAGGTCAGCGAAGGGGACAATTCATGGCTCGTGAACGAATCGTATGAATCGATTGCCCCAAAAGAATCGCTCGACCCACGCCTACTCTGTTTCTATCCTGTCATTGTAGTTTTACGTCAATGCCACTAGGTGGTAGCACACTACGGCAGAGCTTAGTCACTGTAGCAGAAGTAGGTGAGGTGCACAAGTGCGGAAACTTCCCTCGGTTTCTCCATGCCATCCATAATCTCAATTAAAATTAAATTTACACATCACTTCGTTCTTGACTTAATACGCAATACTTAATTATGCACTCAACAACAAACATAAAAAAATGTATTTCGTCAGACAAGTTATGCATTATTATTATTGTTATTGTTAGCAGCGGCTGCCGTTGTATCAGTTTGTTCATAATCATAACTATTATGTAGGAGATGCTATCTTACATTTTTAAGTCTGTCTAAAATTTTGTGAACATCCAAAATGTATACTCACGAGCCGCTACTATTTCCATTCTATAATTATTGTTTTCTTTTTGATGCTCTTTTAATTTTAGCTTGTTTTTCTAATTAATTTATTGTTGTTCTTTCCTAAATGTTGATTCAATTTCGTCTTCATTTCTCGAAAGCCTTCCCATTTGCCTTGGATTGGATTGTGAAGCGGAGGGTATTCGGCACCGATCCAGTGAATGTGATATTGTACCGACGCCTCACGGGAAGGAGAGATAAGGTGAAGGAAGACACCGGGCGGCCGGAACCAGGAGTGACGGCACGCAATGACAGGTTCCCTACAGTTTCTAGATATAGACCCCGCCCCACATGGGGTCCAATGACCCCAGCCGAAGACCGAGGGACGAGAAAGTTCCAAGAGAGCATCCTTTCTCCCTGCTACGCTGAACCGAAACTCCATCGCCGACACTTCCAACGCTGAAATAGACAAACGCGGTGAAGGATGAAGAAATGAATAATGGAATGAAATTGAGGGACAGAAAATTCGAGGGGTGAAAGAAACCAGTGTAGCATTTGCTTGACGACCCGGAAAAAACCCATGGGTCAGAGTGGTTGGTCGCCGGGGATCGATCCCGGGACCTCATGAATGCAAGCCTCAGACGTTGCCGCCCAAGCCAACCCGCTCGGTTCCCATTTGCCTTTTCATTTTCATTTCGTCCTTTTATAATACACATAAACGATACATCATATTAACACAAAAATAAGCGTACACAGAGGGATGTAATAATTTCTGTACAAAGTTTACATAATGTGTAAAAGTATAGAACTAATCTCAGACGGTTTCGTCTGTGATCCACATTCGGGAGGTCGTGGTTCGATTCCCGTGGCCGACCTTCCTGACCCAAGGGTTTTTTTCGGAGGTTTTCCCGGGTCGCTAGGCGAATGCTGGAAAGGATTCTCACATCCCTCGAATTTCCTGTCGCTCCAGTTCATCTCCATTCTCATTTCACTTTATCTTTCATCCGTTGGCGATGGTGTTTCGGTGCAGTGTAGCAGGGGAAAAGGATGCTCTTTGTGACTCTCTTCGTCCGTCGGCTTTCGGCTACTGCCGGGGGTATCCAAACCCCCTTGAGGGGCGTTGGACCCCCTCTGTGCGGGACTCCCCGGTCTGCCTGTCCGATTGCCGGGAAAGCTCTATCTGGAAACTTAGGGACCCTGCCATTCCGTGCCGTCACTCCTGGTTCCGACCGCCCGGTGTCTGCTCTCGCCTCATCCTTCCTCCCGGGCATGCCCCCTTGTAGGTACAAAATCACCTATGGGATCAGTGCCGAGTCCGCTCCGTAGCCAATTCAATCTAATCCAAAAGTATAGAACCATTATACACATACAAAAACTACAACACTCCTATACATTTTTACATTCTATGTTTCCTTTTAAATTAATGTTTCTCTGTAATACAAAAAGCATGTTGCTTTAAATATATTTTTACTGTTTTAATGTCCGTTTTACCACAACTTTGGGATTTATTTGTAACTTGTTATAAATTTCTTTACCAATGCGTTCGTATGTGCGATTATTAAATTTTTTTGGCTGCAGATCTGAAATAGTCTTTTATGTTTCTTACATTATCGGTATGTACACTACAATTCTTCTCAATTGTATGGTTTTTAGTTATATATTTTATACTTTCGTGTATGCTTATATGCATGGAACAGTTAATTTACTTAAATTTTTTTAAGTATGTTTCATGCCCACGTTTGTTATTATCTTTATGGCCTTTTTATAACCTAAAAATGTTTATTGCCTCCTTTGAACTAATATTCCCTATCTCCATATTTTATGAAAGCGTAAATAAAAGCACAATACACTTGTTTCGTGGTTTTAGCCTCAAATGTTCTTCTAGCTTGTCTCATTATGCAAATAAATGTGTTTATTTTTGTATATTATATTTGTAATTGATAGCAGAGATGATAGAAGTTTGTGTGGCGTACCTCTAGAATACTTTCGCCATTTATATTAAGTTTTATATTATCAGAATGCTTTTCAGATCAAACTTTATATCAAATTTCTTTTAATGTTTATCACCAAATTCAGGTGTGAGAAGTATTTTTACTTTCTCTACTACGTATAGTAGTAGGGGAAGTATTGTATTCCACCCAAAAATTCGATACCGAGATTTCACCGGAAATACATGTTTTGAGAACCCCTGAATCCAAAAATGCATTTTTGGAAACATGTCCGTGTGTGTGTCTGTCTGTGAACAGCATAACTCAGAAACGAACAGTCGGATAAACACCAAACTTGGTATTTAGGTTCAGTATCTTCCAAGGATGCGACACGAAGGTTTTCAAGAAAATCCCCCCACCCCAAATTACCCTTTATATGGAAGATTTTTCGAAAATTTTAATTTTCTCAAAAACGGCTCTAATGATTTTGATTAAAATATCATATGTTTAAGATATTTTTATGATAAATAAAATGTATATCTTGAATTTTCTGGGAATGTCTCCAAACGTATTCTTCATTGTGAACAACTTTTGCATAACTGGTAAACCATAAGAGATAGACAAAATTTTACTACACAAAAAATGTAGATCGCGTTTAAATACACAATTTATGTCATATACATTTTTTTTGTTGAGTGAACCATTTTCGAGATACTACTTGTTATTCCCTTAAATTTTTCAATACTTATTTTCTCAAATGGGAATTCGTTATTCATTTTTTTGTCTTGGATATGCAAAGAGTATTAATCTGTGGGAAAGGGAATGGTGCTGCACCTAGCAACCAGCTATTAAGAGATATGTATGTGCTTAAAGGCTACTGTATTTCTAAATTGCCCTTGTAAATATATTATCCCCTTACATCTACAAGAAAATTAGCAATAAGATAGAGTCTGCAAATGTTTATTTCGATTAACATGAAGTAGATGGAGAATAAGCGTTTGTAAAAATAGTTTGTACAAGAGTAGAGAAAGTCATGTGAGTGTAACACATCAGATTTTTCCTATAACTTACAGAATGTTGTTTGCTTCATATGTTCAGTTGTTATCTTTAGTTAAGTTGTAAAAAAATAAAAATAATATTCCGTATAAAGGGGTTTGAGGTTGGGAGAATTTTCTTGAAAATCTTAGTGTGTCATCTTCAGGGCGTACTGAATCTAAATACCAAGGTTGGTATGTATCCGATTTTTCGTTTTTGACTTATGCTACTTACAGACACGCACATACGGACTTTTTACTTTCTAAAAATGCTTCTCTTAGTTCAAGGTGCCCCCAAAACATATAATTCCGGTGAAAGCTCTGTGTCGAATTTTTGGGTGGAATGTAATACCTTCTCTGCCTACTATGTACGTGGTAGAGAAAGTAAAATGAAAATAGAGGATAATAGCAAATGCTCTGACAAGTAGACTGGATGGCACCCTACACTATATTCACTCTTAGGTTGATCCGCGGCAAAACAAACCCACGGGGTCAGTGCACCGTGTTGCAACACGGTAGCAATGCGCCCAGGAAAGTAGTCCCATGCTAATCTATGAATTTTAGAATGAATTTATCCTTAAATAGTATAATATTCTATACAAATACCTAAGGTTTTATTTGACGCTGATTTATACCGTAAAACAGAGCTACAAGTCCCATGATGCAATTTGTATGAATCACCTGACATCCGGGTAGGTGCAGAATATTGTTTACAGCCAGAAACCAGCAGTTGTGTTTAGTATCATGGCGGACGGTGAATTTGCTCTTGTGTTTTTGTCGAATTACGTAAAGCATTAGCCGCGCAAACCATTGACTAGTGGTGAAAAAACAAGTGTTGAATCTTTATTATAAGTTACGTGAGAAATATCCAACACTTTCCGCGAAAGAAATGGTAAAATTAACTTCTAAATTCACCGGTATTTCGAGTACAAGTATAAACAGTGCTTGTGCAGAAAAATCTGAAACGAGAAAGTGGTTACACCCGGGTGGTTATCATCTTTAACCCTTAACAGAATATGCTAGTCGCCGTTTCATTTGTTAAAATAAGGACTCTGTTCTTTTTTGCACTACGCGCCGCTTGTACTGGCCACATGGTCTGAAAGTGTAACAGTACTTCTAGCGCGAATGGCGGAAGGATACATTATAGCGGTGCACTGGTCACTTAGGGTTTGTTTGGACGCGGATCAACCTAAGAGTGAATACAGAGTAATGCCGTCAGCCCGATAGCGTAGAAGCACATATACAGTCACCTAGCAATAAGGTCTCTGTGGAAACGTGTCGAAGCTGCAATCTGCCTGCCACAGAAGCAAAGGTACAGCTGTCTAACACTAAGGCCTCTGTGGACATGTGACGAAGCAAGGTATGAGACCTATAAGGCTGTCCGCCACACATCGATCCACGAGGTATCTCCTAGTCCAGACAGATCCGTTACGATATGTCCACGTAGTTAAAGTGACGTAAAATAGTGAGAGAAAAGGTTGTTACATTGAAAACACTTTCATTTGTCTTGTTAGTGCACTTTGAAGTCGTCTTTTGTTGGTTTAGGAATGACCTACTCTCTCTTCTCGGTAACAAAGACGAAGCGCAAATATCGAATAAGAGGTGCGCTTGTTACATAGAGTCATTAAGACTTGCACGATGTAACACCAAAATAAAGTGGATTGGTTTAAACAGGACGCCAGTCGTCTAGTCTCTGCCGATAAGAAGATAAGGCTATTTCAAGCAAACTACACTTTTACTGCAGTCAAAGCTTCCCTGCTAATGGGTTTCTGCTGGAGTGCGTGGCGAAGCAAGCCCACGACGACGGTTGCAAGTAGAAAACACCTGTCCCCTATTTCCTTCGGTTCTCCAGACTTGTCAGTAATTCTTTAGCGAACTGCTTTTATCTCTATTACTTCCTTAATGAAAATTAGAGACAACTTAAAATGGAACAGATCCCATAGTGTTTGTAATTGTATAACTAGAGACAGACAAAACGAGAAATTTCACATTCTAAACCATGCTTGCTATCATTAACAAGTATTTTTACTTTCTCTACTACATTGGGTAAGAAGGGGAAGTATTGATTCCATCCAGAAATTCGATACCGAGATTTCACCGAAAATACATGTTTTGAGGCCTCCTGAATCCAAATAAAACATTTTTGGAAACGTGTGTGTGTGTGTCGTGACTGTGAACAACATAATTCAGCAGAGAAAGTAAAAATAAGCTTGAGTAAGAATAGTTTGTATACCCACTAAAAACGGTAGAGGGTAGAGAAAGTCATGTGAATGTATCACCTCAAATTTGTTTCTACAAAAATGGCTATAACAGTTTTGATTAAATACCACATATACCGTGTAATTACATGACAAATAAAATGTTTATCCTGAAGTTTGTGGAAATGACCTGTGAAGTTTTAAGTGACCTTTGTATAATTGGTAAACCGTAAAAGATAGACAAAATCTTACTGCAGAAAACTTCTAAGTCTCGGTATCTAGATTTCATCGGAAATACATGTTTTGAGACCACCTGAATCGAAAAAAGGGGGGAAAAACAGAATTTTTTTAAACATCCATGCGTAACTGTAACAACATAACCCAAACGGATGCAAACCGAAGATTTTCAAGAAAATCCCCACACAGCAAACTACACTATACATGAGTGATTTCTCAAATTTTGTATTTTCTCAAAAAAGACTCAAACGATTTTGATTAAACTACGAGAGGGACACTGAACATTTTAGAAAATCAAACAAGGATTAGTTTTAAAAATTTTAAATGAATGTTATTGCTTTTAAAAATATTCCACTTTAACATCAATATATTCTTGCATTCGATGAAACCAGTTCTTAAACCAATGATGTCACTCTTCCTAAGGCACTTGAGAAACCAGGTTTTTATCATGCTTCATCTGATAACGTAAAAGTGATTCCATGCATTTTATCTTTAATGTTTGGAAAAAACAAACAGAAGACACAAGGTGCTTGGTCAAGGCTCGGTGGAACGTCCATATGCTGACCTCTAGCGCATCCAGATATTAGTACTGGCTTGTTAGTTTTGCTGTATGTGACGAGCGTTTTTCACGAGCCTTTTCAAAAATTTGTGGTAAACAGGCATTTGTGTAGCAATTGGCAGTAACGGTACATCTATCTGCTAATGCTATATTGTCCATTCCAAACCAGAGTTCCCTCTGATGTAAACAGAAGCACGTGCTTCGGCTTGTCACGAACCCAAGAATATACTCTTACGCCAACGTAAATACTTCCTTAATACATGTATTGTATTATGAAATATTAGAGCAGGAAAGGTATAGAACTGCAACTTTTTATTGCTGTTATCATAAGAACTCATCGTTAAAGGTAATGGATATAACTAGCTGTTAAGAGATTACAAAATACTATTTTCGTCTGCTTTGCGCTAACGCTGAGAGCATCTTGCTTGTTAATACCAACCAAATGCAAGACTGCCACTCTCTTACATACACAAGAAATGCAGCAATGAATTCCCAGAGGTGCTATCTGAGTACGGAATAAACACTTTGCGTAACACAGGATATATGATAAGCGAACAGTAATTCGTAATACGGTAACACACATATGCTCAGCTCAGGTCCAATCTTGTGATTTAGTCAGTTGGTATTTGAGCTCACATGGCAGAGGAAGGTGCGTGTAGTGCGAATAAACTATTCAAACACAGAAGCAGGAAACAGTTAAAAAGTGGCTAAAACAAACAATATTTCATATATTCAACTCACTATTACAAAAATACCCGACACTTGCATTATTGCACATTACGAAACTAATATTGGATTTTACAGGCGTTTCAGTGAGAAGTGTAACGAAAGCGAGCAAGGACATAATACAACATAGAAGAGGATAAAATGTGGGAACTTGTTTTAAGTGCAACAGTACTGTGGAATTGTGGATAAGCTTGTCATTATTTTGGAGAGTAGTTCTGATTCCGATATGGCAGCTGAGTCATCTTCGGAGGATTCGGATTTGGGTGTTGCACTTTTTCCCGAGGCTTGTGATTATCGTAAGTAAACTTCATTGCCGCATACTTATAAAATCGATTGTTACCTCGGGTTGCATTTTGAACTATGATTCTCACCCAGGGCGCCTTTTTATAGATTAAATAGTGTTCAACAAACACGTGGGAGGGTAACAAGCAGCCATTATGGGCGGGGATTGCGAAATACTTTCGCGCGGATAATACAAAGAGTTTGTTTTCAGTGAAAGGCACTCTGGTTTGGAATGGACAGTAGTAGTAATGTGGCTAGAAAAAAAAAACCAGCAACCATATTTTTACCAGCACCGCGAATTCGTGACTTCTGTAGGCTTAGGTTCTGTTCGAAAGACCCATTTAGCTGATTGACATTTATTTTCAGGATTATAACAATAAACACAAGATTCATCACTAGTAGAGATATTCCAAACCAAATCTGAAGTTCCGTCTTGGAATTTTTCCAAAGTTTTTGTGCATCAATCAATGCGTTGTTGCTTTTGATCGGTAGTCAGTTTATGTGGAATCCATCGACAACCAAGCTTTCCCACGTCTAACTGTTGTAAACCAATGCTTAAAGTCAGCCCAATAAATTCATAAGATGTCCGTCGATCTTCTTCAAGCATTGCTCGAACAGCGGCAATATTTTCATCAGTAACAGAAGTTCTTGAGCGTCTTCACGAAATTCATCACTAAGAAAAAAATCTGATGTGTTACACTCACATGACTTTCTCTACTCTTGTACAAACTATTATTACAAACGCTTATTATCCATCTACTTCATGTTAATCGCGATATCGAGATGTCAATCTTATTGCTAATTTTCTTGTAGATGCAGGGGGAATATGGTAGGCTTTAAGCGATACTCAAATATTTAAGCGCTATATGCTACGTGGCGCATTCCATTCTCTTTGCAAGTCCAGGGCATAAAAAAATGAGTAACGAATTTGAGAAAAAGTATAAGTATTGGAAAATTTAAGGGAATAACAAGCAATATCTCGAAAACGGTTCACACAACAACAACAAAAATGTATATGACATAAATTGTGATTTGTAGCGCGATCTACATTTTTTGTGCAGTAAAATTGTGTCTATCTCTTATGGTTTACCTGTTATGCAAAAGTCGTTCACAATGAAGAACACTTTTGGAGACATTCCCAGAAAATTCGAGATATACATTTCATTTGTCATGAAAATACCTTAAACATATGATATTTTAATCAAAATCGTTAGAGCCATTTTTGAGAACATTAAAATTTTCTAAAAATGTTCCATGTAAAGGTTAGTCTGGGGTGGGGGGATTTTCTTGAAAACCTTCGTGTCGCATCTCTGGAAGATACTGAACCTAAATACCAAGTTTGGTGTTTATCCGACTGTTCGTTTCTGAGTTATGCTGTTCACAGACACACACACACACACACACACACACACACACACACACACACACACACACACACACAGACACAGACACGGACATGTTTCCAAAAATGCTTTTTTTTGGATTCAGGGGTCTCAAAACATGTATTTCTGGTGAAATCTCGGTGTCGAATTTTTGGGTGGAATACAATACTTCCCCTACTTACTTATACGTAGTAGAGAAAGTAAAAACGGATCTCTTTTGAATTCGCTGTACTAATTATAAATTGTTGCCTTAGATGGAGCTTCTACGCCAAATGCGTTTCTAAGCTACCCTTCACATTGTTTAGGCGTTAATGACTATTTAAAATCGTAAAAAAAAATATAGCCCGGAATTCTTCTCTAATCAAGTTCATTTTTGGGTGAACGCAAAATTTCTAAATGTTGATAATTAACAAACTATTAGAGCAAATCGAACTACCCTGCTGTTAAATACAGAAAAAGAAATAGTTTGTTTTTAGGAACTCGGCATTCATTATAAATAAAATGTATATTTTGAACTTTCCGGGAATAGCCTGGAAGCTCTTTTCATTCGGAATTAATTTTGTATATTTTTGTATAAATGGTAAACCACAAGAGATAGGCAAAAATGCACTGTATAAAAAATGGAGATCTCTTTAACACACACAGTGTATTTTGAATAACGTTTTTGTGACATTAGCCATTTCTGAGGTATCCGTTGTTATTGTTTTAAATTTTCATTACTTTGTCATCCTTTTAGTGCTGACGCTTTTCAGTTGTTTCTCGCGACGATGTCATGTAAAAAGTATGAAATATCTAGAGGCCAGTATGTAGCGACTAGCGTTTAACCATCTGTTTCCCCTTGAACCTACAATGAAATATGTAATGAAACTATTTCTGTAAAGTTTTATCTCGATTAACATTAAGTAGATAGAAGAATAAACTTTTGTCAGAATAGTTTATAGAGTGGGTATGTAACACATCACATTTTATAGTAATAGTGGTGGGTGGAGCGTTAAGCGCCAAAGTCACGTGACCGACGTTCTGCTAAGCTAACATTAACGTATTAACGTGGCGCTAGACGAACAGTTTTCGTTTATTAAAATGAAGATTGTGCAGATGTGCAGATACCACTCGAACAATAAACCCCGCCGGGGCCGAGATATTTCGGGTTTGCAAAGGACACATACCAGAGTGGTTGTAAATTACTTCCTGACAAGAAGAGATTGTATAAACTTCCAAGGTCGGGTGTTGTCACGGATACGCAGCAGAGCGGTGACAAGTGAATTGCGGGGAAAAAAGAGTATCGTAAATCCGAAGCTGTCCAAAATCGACTTTCTGATATGAAAGACGGTTGTGGAAGGTTTTCGACCAAAACAAAAGCTGGAACCAATCGTCACCCGAGTAAGCAGAACAAAGATCACAGCAGGTGGCACTTTTCCTACGTGGCACTGTTTGTTGAGGTGAAATATTGGGAACACAGTTCAGAAGCGACAACACACTTTACGCAAGGGCAGCACCCTGGAAAAGCAAACAGAAAACCAACATTAAAAATCTGATGTGTTACACTCACATGACTTTCTCTACTCCTGTACAGAGATGTTAATCTTATTGCTAATTTTCTTGTAGATGCAAGGGGAATTGGTAGGCTTTAAGCGATAGTCAAATATTTTAAGAGCTGGTTGCTATGTGGAGTATTCCATTCTCTTTGCATTACCAGGACAAAACAAAATGAATAACGAATTTGAGAAAAAGTATAAGTATTGGAAAATTTAAGGGAATAACAAGCAATATCTCGAAAATGGTTCACTCAACAAAAAACATGTATATGACATAAATTGCGTATTTTAACGCGATCTACATTTTTTGTGTAGTAAAATTTTGTCTATCTCTTAAGGTTTACCAGTTATGCAAAAGTCGTTCACAATGAAGAATACTTTTGGAGACATTCTCAGAAAATTCGAGATATACATTTCATTTGTATGTATGTCTTAAACATATGATATTTTAATCAAAATCGTTAGAGCCATTTTTGAGAAAATTCAAATTTTCGAAAAATGTTCCATGTAAAGGGTAATCTGGGGTGGAGGGATTTTCTTGAAAACCTTCGTGTCGCATCTCTGGAAGATACTGAACCTAAATACCAAGTTTGGTGTTTATCCGACTGTTCGTTCCTGAGTTAAGCTGTTCACACACACACACAAACACACACACACACACACACAGACATGTTTCCAAAAATGCTTTTTTTGGATTCAGAGGGTCTCAAAACATGTATTTCCGGTGAAATCTCAGTATCGAATTTTTGGGTGGAATACAATTATTCCCTTATTTACTATACGTAGTAGAGAAAGTAAAAATCTTATCGAGGTAACTCACCCTAACTGTAATTCGAACTCGGGACCTCTTGTATGTGAGGCCACCCTCTAGTTCTAGTTTAAAAAGGGGTGGGTTTTACGCCCAAGCACTGCGACCTTAAAGATCTATTGCGCATCCCCCCTTTCATCAGTTAAGTAGTCTGTTGCTCGTTATGAACTTAACCGGACTGCTAACTAGGCTTTCGATAGTTCCTCTATCTTTGGAAAGTGATTGCCAAAAATACTTGCTCTTTGATTCGCAAGAGCAGGGCAATCACATAGCAGATGAGTAACAGTCTCATCTCCTTCTAGGCATCTTCTTCAGATAGGGTTGTTAAACAATCCCATTCTGTATAGATTAAACTTTAGGACACAGTGTCCTGTAATGTCCTTTGCCCATGCAAGCCTTCTTCTACTAAGACCGCGCAGGTACTTTGCCCTGCTGTTATCCAGGTCTGTAATAAACAACTTGGAATGTCTGCAACCCTCAATGGAGTTCCAGTAGTTCTTGTGTTCTGCTTGAGCCCAGCACTTGATAGCCTGTTTCACTGGTCTGTAGGGCACCCCCAGTACAGGCTCCGGACCAAAAAATGGGATTTCGTTGCCAATCTTGGCTGCTTTATCGGCTTTCTCATTGCCTGGTATACCTGTATGTCCTGGCACCCACATAAGTTGAACCTTATTGTGTTCAGCAAGTGTCATTAAGGATTCCCGGCATTCTGAGACGAACTTTGATTTTATTGATGGTGATTCAAGTGCTTTAAGAGCAGCTTGATTGTCTGAGAGGATAAGAACACTTCTATTCTTATATCTCATTTTAATGCTTTCCATGACACTGGCTAGGATTGCATAAACCTCAGCCTGGAAAACTGTAGCTACTGTACCCAGACTATAAGAAATCTTGGTGCCATTACCGTAAAGCCTAGCCCCCGTTCCTGATTTGGTTGAGGCCACCCTCACACCACGGAGGTGGACCTAGACTTTTTGTGTACAGTAAGACTTTGTCTGTTTTAAGGTTTACCAATTAGATAAAAGTAATGCAGAATGAAAAGGACTTTACGGGCTGTTCCCAGAAAATTCAAAATATACATTTTAATTGTCATGCAAATATCTTATATTTTTTGCGAAAATGAAAATAAACACTTTTTTACTTTCTCTACTACGTATAGTAAGAAGGGGCAGTATTGCATTCCACCCAAAAATTCGATACCGAGATTTCACCCGAAATACATGTTTTGAGATCCCCTGAATCCAAAAAAAGCATATTTGGAAACATGTCCGTGTGTGTGTCTGTCTATCTGTGTGTCTATGAACAGCATAACTCAGAAACGAACAGTCGGATAAACACAAAACTTGGTATTTAGGTTCAATATCTTCCAGAGATGCGACACGAAGGTATTCAAGAAAATCCCCCTCACCCCAGATTACCCTTTACATGGATGGAACATTTTTCGAAAATTTTAATTTTCTCCAAAATGCCTCTAACGATTTTGATTAAAATATCATATGTTTAAGATATTTTCATGACAAATGAAATGTATATCTCGAATTGTCTGGGAATGTCTCCAAAAGTATTCTTCATTGTGAACGACTTTTGCATAACTGGTAAACCATAAGAGATAGACAAAATTTTACTACACAAAAAATGTAGATCGCGTTAAAATACACAATTTATGTCATATACATTTTTTTTAATGAACTATTTTCGAGATATTGCTTGTTATTCCCTTAAATTTTCCAATGCTTACCCACTTCTTCTCAAATTCGTTATTAATTTTTTTTTGTCCTGGTAATGCAAAGAGAATGGAATACTCCACATAGCAACCAACGTTAAAATATTTGACTATCGCTTAAAACCTACCATATTCCCCTTGCATCTACTAGAAAATTAGCAATAAGATTAACATCTCGATTAACATGAAGTAGTTGGAGAATAAGCGTTTGTAAAAAATAGTTTGTACAAGAGTAGAAAAAGTCATGTGAGTATAACACATCAGAATTTTTCAGGCGTGCTTCTAGGTTGCATGAGGTATGGCAGTGATGAACAGATGGCGTGGATGCTTGCTAAAGGAGCGCTACTTCGTCGATGGGTGTTTCATCGCCCTCTCTGGGTAGCTCCAGCAATGGGAGGGGTCTTCGAGACTGAAACTGTTAGGGATTTCCGCGCATCTCTGGCCTGTAGACTCCTGTGGTTCGTTTACTTCATTCCTTCTGTGGGATGATAACCACAAGGTGTCCCCCTTTGGTCCCCGTAAGGGTGGGTCCGACCCCTTCAGCAGCCGTGGTGCGGGCGCTGCGGACCCTGAGCACTCGTGGTACTTCTGAAGTTACTAGAAGTACGCCGGGCCGAACATTCGAGCCCCCACCATTTGGGAGTTGTTCGGATTGGGTTGGACTCGACGGGGCAGTGGTTCCCGATACCCATGGGAGGGTGGGTACGTCTGGGCGGTTCGCCGTCCAGGTGGCGTTGTGAGACGGCTCATGGTCCTCCGGTACCGACCTGGATAGCCGGTAGACAGGTGCTAGGTCATGTCTTCCCTTTCGGGGGTTGACGCGCGTAAGTGGTGTATCCACTTCCACTCTCTAATGTGTCCATGGAAAAACTTTCGGGAGCGGGAGTGTCACCCGGTTGACGCCCGCTCCCCTGGGTCACGTGGAGGCGCAGTCCCCTTGTGCTTATGCCCCCGTTTGGCCTATTGTGTTCTTATACCTGCAACGAAATGCGTAATGAAAGTTTATCTCGATTAAAAGAAGTATGTAGAAGAATAACCTTTTGTAAGAATAACTTGTGTAAGAGTGAGTAGAGAAAGTCATACGAATGGATGACATCTGTTTTGGGGGAAAGGGGGGATTGGCTTGTTCCCGTGTGTAATAGGTGAATAAAGCTTATGAGGCAGGTGTTCTGAATGAGCACATCGCAGATTTGAAACAGGAAAGTTTTTGGTTTAAGAGAATATCCGTTAGATTTTATCGATGGCATTATCATAAAAACAAATGGCTGTAACAAAGTTTCCTTCAAGTGGCAATAAAACGCAGCTTTAACAAACGCGCTTAGGAAAAGGAAGAGACTAAGTATTATTTTTGAATATAAAACACGGTGCTTACTTTCGTCGCAAAGAGGTATTTTTGATAATAAGCTAATATTGCTGTATGACCTGCCCTTTTGCGAAAAGTTGTTATGCAATAAAGGCACTTTAAACTTGGAGTTTTATAGCACTTAAAATGTGTAGCTCTTAAGCTAAATGAAGTTAATCTACAGCTAAAGCTAACTACATCAGTGGCAACTGTTGTCACAAAAATCTGATGTGTTACACTCACATGACTTTCCCTACTCTTCTACAAACTATTTTTTACAAAGGCTTATTCTCCATATGCTTCATGTTAATCGAGATGTTAATCTTATTGCTAATTTTCTTGTAGATGCAAGGGGAATTGGTAGGCTTGAAGCTATACTCAAATATTTTAAGAGCGGGTTGCTATGTGGCGCATTCCTTTCTCTTTGTATGTCCAGGACATAAAACAACGAATAACGAATTCCCATTTGAGAAAAAGTATAAGTATTGGAAAATTTAAGGGAATAACAAGCAATACCTCGAAAATGGTTCACCCAACAACAAAAACGTATATGACAAAGTTGTGTATTTTAACGCGATCTACATTTTTTGTGTAGTAAAATTTTGTCTATCTCTTATGGTTTACCAGTTATGCAAAAGTCGTTCACAATGAAGAATACTTTTGGAGACATTCCCAGAAAATTCAAGATATACATTTTGTCATGAAAATATCTTAAACATATGATATTTTAATCAAAATCGTTAGAGGCATTTTTGAGAAAATTGAAATTTTCGAAAAATGTTCCATGTAAAGGGTAATCAGGGGTACGGGGATTTTCTTGAAAACCTTCGTGTCGCATCTCTGGAAGGTGCTGAACCTAAATACCAAGTTTGGTGTTTATCCGACTGTTCGTTTCTGAGTTATGCTGTTCACAGACACATATACGAACATGTTTCCAAAAATGCTTTTTTTTATTCAGGAGTCTCAAAACATATATTTCCGGTGAAATCTCGGTATCGAATTTTTGGGTGGAATGCAATACTTCCCCTACTTACTATACGTAGTAGAGAAAGTAAAAAACAAAAAAAGCGTTTTATTCAGATTGAAAAGCTGTGGTCAGATTTTAAATTTTTAAAGAAAAATATCATAACATTATATTAAGGTTTGACGGTGAGTATACACGGTGTTTCCGAATCCCCGCTCACTTGAAGTTATATCTCACAGTTGTGCATGGCGCGTCGATAATTTTGGTTGTAGGAATTGTACAAATTTTTATCATTTACGGGTGGTGGCTCCGTACATACATCATATACCGGGTGAGTCTTCTCGTCTACGGATTGAGAAGCTATGCACTCCCGACGGTATACTGGCTATACCGTAAACACTGTCCACTGCATCGCGTCGTATCAATTTCAGCCGAAATGACTACTTTGCACCGCTGTGCGTGCAGTGACTTGCACTCGTAGTGCAACATTGCCTTCAGTAGTGAAGGTCCCGTTCAAATACTGTTACTTGAAGGTACTATTTATGTTTTAGTAAATTTAATAGAGTTGGAAAGGTAGAATCAGACGACTGAAAAATTCAGTTGGAGCAACCGGACGGAGACCGTGGTTCAAATCCCGGCTATGGCATTGCATTTTTCAGTCTTCTGATTCTACCTTTCCAACCCTGTCCAACACACGGCTTGTGTGAAAGAACAATTAATTCCATTAATAGAGCTGATAGTCTGGCATGGAAATGTCGTTTCATTAAATAGTTTAATTGTGTGTAATTCATTAAAACACAAATTGTTACTTGTTAGAATATGTAAATGCACATTTTAGTGCATTCGGAAAGAAATCAGATTTGCTAGAAGGTTGTCGAAACATGAACAGAAATGAATAAAAAATTCATATATTTTCAGCCGTAATTTGAACTTTCCTGCACACCCTGGAAGAATTAAACAAAATATCCGCCAGGGAATTGTCAGCATTTCTCAACGTGAACTACGGCGAGTGATGGATAGTTTCCTAAAGAGGTGCCAAAAATGTATGGACAACGACGGTGGCCAGTTTCAGCATCTCCTTTCATAAAGTTGGTAAGTAAAGCCTTTAAAAGTAGTTTTAAAAATATTGCATGGTTTCATCCGCGCCTTTCTATGATAGCGGCAGATGGCAACGAGCGCCAAGGACGCGGACAGGAAAAACACCGCGCAGCCGGTTCGTAGTTTTTTGGCTCTCTCTGTAGCTACAGATTTGATCTTCGGCCGTAGAGCGCTTAGTTGCGATCCTCCCAAGCCACCGGAGGATGGTTCACAGGTGGTGGTAGAATACACCCCCCCCGAGCATTCACCTAGGCGACCAGAGGAAAACCACGAAAAATCCCATGCTCAGAGTAGGCGGCCACAGGGAACTCCCGAATGCGGCCACAGAGTTGCCGCCATCCCGCTCGGTGAATTAAGCGACAGTCAGATTTTAAGAGCGGGTCGCTATGCGATGGCTTTGAAATTCTATTCTTTGTATGAGCACGAGAAAACAAAGTATGAAGAACGCGCATCGGTTTTCAAAATAAACAGCTTCTGTCGCAGTGTTCGGTGTATGTAAATATAATACAGGGCATTTTAAAGGTCACACAAACTAAGAGAATTGATGTTGTTGTGGGAAATCATTTATTATCACAACATATAATCATTAACCTCCGCTCGGGCAATTATACAAGGGTCGCCCAATAACCCTATTTTATAAAAAAAACATTACACACAATTGATCATGTTGGATTAATTTTATTTATATTGAACAATCCCTCTGTTGCTTTTCTACATATTCATCATTAATTTCCAAGCATTTTAGGGACGTGACACAAGTTTTCCCAAGCCAGTGTTGTACCAGGTCGGGTCCTGTACTCGCAACCAGCTCTTCATTGATTTGACTTCATCGGTGTTAAAAGTTTTCTCGCATCCTCCATATTCACCAGATCTTTTCCCAAGTGATTTTCACATGTTCCCCTGACTCAAAGGTCATTTTGGAGAATCATAAGCGAACCAAAAGTCGGGTCCTGTGCTCGTAACCAGCTATTCACTTCTGATTGATCTTCGTCACGGTGTTAAAGTGCTTACCTCCATGATGACCTTTGAGTCAGGGGTACCTGTGGGAAAAGAGCTGGTGAATATGGAGGACGCGAGAAAACTTCCCAGTTGAATCTTCTGAGCTCCGCCTGAGTCAAGATTCAACTTGGAAGTTTTCTCGTATCCTCCGTATTCACCGGAGCTTGCCCCAAGTGATTTTCGCATGTTCCTCCAACTTAAAAGGTAAGCACTTTTAACATCAATGTTGAAGTCAAATCAGTGAACAGCTGGTTGCGAGCACAGGACCCAACCTAGTACAACACTGGCTTGGAAAAGCTTGTCACGACCCTAAAAATGCTTGGAAAAACATGTTGACTATGTAGAAAAGTAACAGAAGGATTGTACAATATAAATAAAATTAATTGAACATGATCATTGTGTGTAATGTTTTTTATAAAATAGGGAAACTTACTTATTGGACGCCCCTCGTGTTCTGTAAAAACCGCGACACTACAGCGAGGCTATACATTTAAAGATCTATACTCGTAAGTGCGTAATGTATCGCCTTGAAAAGAGTTATCTACAAGGATACTGATAAATATGTTTAATTAGCATTTTTTTTTTTTTGCGGAAAGCACAAACAGTATCCACTTCCCGTGGTTATTGTTTAGCAGTTTTCAAATCATTCTTGAAACTCTGTACAAATCGAGGAAGAAATGCTTGCCAGATTGAAGTAGCCTCAGCCATAATCTTTCCACTTGCTAATAAAGTAAAGCTGGAGCTTTTTACTTTCTCTACTATATGTTTTGAGACCCCCTGAATCAAAAAAAAAAAAGCATTTTTGTATGCATGTGTGTGTGTGTGCGTGTGTCTGTGTGTCTGTGTGACTGTGAACAGCATAACTCAGAAACGAACCGTCGGATAAACACCAAACTTGGTATTTAGGTTCAGTATCTTCCAGAGATGCGACACGAAGGTTTTCAAGTAAAATCCCCCCACCCCAGATTACCCTTTACATGGAACATTTTTCGAAAATTTTAATTTTCTCAGAAATGGCTCTAACGATTTTCATTAAAATATCATGTGTTTAAGATATTTTCATGAGAAGTGAAATGTATATCTCGAATTTTCTGGGAATGTCTGCAAAAGTATTCTTCATTGTGAACGACTTTTGCATAACTGGTAAACCATAAGAGCGGCGCCCGAGGCGGCCCGGGTTCAATCCCAGGGACCCGCATGTGGGATTTATGGTGGAAAAAGTGGCGTCTGGGCGGGTTTTCTCCGGATTCTCCGGTTTCCCCCGCCATTCATTCCACCAACTGCTCCATCGTCACCTTTCCTTTCCTCCATTTCACCAACATTTCGTTTCATCTACTTCCTTCATCCCATACCAAGCATCGGGCTGATCACCCATCCTGGATGCTCTGTCTGATTCATGAGTGTCTGCTCCTCGACGGGCCTCTGACCTCAATCCTGGGGGGTGTAAGTCCTACATAAGATGAGGTTAAACAGTGAATGAATGAATGAATGAATGAATGAATGGTAAACCATAAGAGAGAGACAAAATTTTACTACACAAAAAATGTAGATCGCATTAAAATACACAATTTATGTCATTTGTTTTGTTGAGTGAACCATTTTCAAGATATTGCTTGTTATTTCCTTAAATTTTCCAATACTTATACTTTTTCTCGTTATTCATTTTTTTATGTCCTGGATATACAAAGATAATGGAATACTCCACATAGCAACCAGCTCTTAAAAGATTTGACTATCGCTTAAAACCTACCAATTCCCCTTGCATCTACAAGAAAATTAGCAATAAGATTAACATTTCGATTAACATGAAGCATATGGAGAATAAGCGTTTGTAAAAATAGTTTGTACAAGAGTAGAGAAAGTCATGTGAGTGTAACACATCAGATTTTTTACACTCATTTCATCCCATCTCATCCCAAACTCTTGTAAGAGGACATATTGTGTCACACCATAGTGATCTCGTAGAACACTTCCCACCAATGGTCCCCTTTTAAAAATTCACAGTTTAAACACGTCTATTATCTGTATTAGTTCGACCCGAGAGGTCTGGGACACTCTGTAATATAAACGCTTAAATCGGCTATGACCTACTTTGGAATAAGGTTGCGCAAGCCCAGTGTTCTTAGGGTCTATAAACCTCTACCCCCTCGCGTCTCCACAGCAGATGTATCTACACTTCGAATTAAACTGTTGGTGCACAACAGGAACAACATTGCGACCGGAAGTGTCACGTGACTACATCACATGGATGGAAGACCTCTTATACTACATGCTCTAATAATTAAAAATCTGATGTGTTGCACTACTTGACTTTCCCTACTCTTGTACAAACTATTTTTACAAAAGCTTATTCTCATATGCTTCATGTTAATCGAAATGTTAATCTTATTACTAATTTTCTTGTAGATGCAAGGGGAATTGGTAGGCTTTAAGCGATAGTCAAATATTTTAAGTGCTGGTTGCTATGTGGAGTATTCCATTCTCTTTCCATGTCCAGGACAAAAAAAAATCCATTTGAGAAAAAGTATCAGTATTGGAAAATTCAAACGAATAACAAAGAATATCTCGGAAATGGTTCACCCAAAAAAAAGTGTATCTGACATAAATTATGGGTTTTAATGAGATCTACATTTTTTTTGTGTAGTAAAATTTTGTCTATCGTTTACGGCTCACCATTTATGCAACAGCCATTCAGAATGAAGAGGAGTTTTGGGGACATTGCCAGAAAATATATGATACACATTTCGTTTGCCATAAAAATATCTTAAATATATGATATTTTAATCAAAATCATTAGAGCCATTTTTGAGAAATTCAAAATTTTCGAAAAATGTTCCATCTAAAGTGTAGTCTGGAGTAGGGGATTTTCTTGAAAATCTGCGTGTTGAAAGATACTGAACCTAAATGCCAACTTTGGTGTTTATTCGAGTTTTCGTTTTTAAGTTGTACTGTTCAGACACACACACACACACTCACACACACACACACACATGGACCTTTTTCTAAATCTCTGGTGTTGCACTCACATGACTTTCCCTACTCTTGTACAAACTATTTTTACAAACGCTTTTTTTCCATATACTTCATGTTAATCGAGATGTTAATCTTATTGCTAATTTTCTTGTAGATGCAAGGGGAATATGGTGGGCTTTAAGCGATAGTCAAATACTTTAAGTGCTGGTTGCTATGTGGAGCATTCTATTGATTTTGCATGTCCAGGACATAAAAAAAATAACGAATTCCTCATTTGAGAAGAAGTATAAATATTGGAAAATTCAAACAAATAACAAGGAATATCTGAAAATGGTTCACTCTACAAAAAATAAAAAATAAATAACATAAATTGTGTGCTTTAACGAGATCTACATTTTTTGTGTAAAAAATTTTATTTATCCCTTAGGTTTACCAGTTATGCAAATGCCATTCAGAATGAAGAGGAGTTTTAGGGACATCCCTAGAAAATTCAAAATATACATTTCATTTACCATGAAAGTATCTTAAACATATGATATTTTAATCAAAATCGTTAGAGCCATTTTTGAGAAAGTCAAAATTTTCGAAAAATGTTCCATTTAAAGAATAGTCGGGGGTGGGGGGATTTTCTTGAAAATCTTCCTGTCGCATCTTTGGAAGATACTGAACCTAAATACCAATGGTATTTATCCGAGTTTTCGTTTTTGAGTTGTACTGTTTCACAGACACACACAAGGACCTTTTTTCTAAAAATGATTTTTTGGATTCAGGGGGACTCAAAACATGTATTTCCGGCGAAATCTCTGTATCGATTTTTTGGATAGAATGCTATACTTCCCCTACTTACTATACGTAGTAGTGAAAGTAAAAAGTATCCTGAAAAAGTTAAAACGCAGTAAGAGGTTAAAATGCTAATCTCTTCTCAAACCGTAGAAATGTATTAAGCGTTTTGTTGCTCTTGAGCCAAAAAAGTTATATTTAGTGGTGTTGGATTAGGACACGCTCCAACAATAGGTTCGTTAACCGCAAATGCGATCTATTTATAATGACAAAATGGCGGGCAACAAGCGTACGCAAATAGAGTGCGATGTGACAGAGTGAGAGAGAGCTGGATAGATGCACTGTTTGTTGCTCTCCATGTTTGTGTACACTGTTTTAATGTGATATTTACCTACTGATGGTTAAATGCGCATATTTAGCATTTAGCCAATTTAGTTCAACAAACAGAATGGGAGAGAGAAGCAGAAAAAGGGGCTTAAAACAGAACAAAAGCAATATTCCCCCTTTCAGAGACCGAGCGATATGGTTCTGCGGTCGCATTCGGGAGATCTCGGGCTCGATTCCTGTCCATTCTCACCTTGGGTTGTTTCATGGTCTGCCAAGTCAGGAGGTGAATGCTGGCGCAGTTCCCCTTCTACCACGAATTTCCTGTTCATCATTTTCTTTCATTTGTTTCAGGGTTGCAGGACCAGGCAACGGCGGTTTGTGTGTTGCGACGAGGCGATGGGAGTTACGCTTTGCAAAAATTTCTCCCTCGTACTTGACGGGATTGCTATGTGGGTGTGTCTCGTTTATTACCGGGACCCCCAGGTTGTGGGTGGCTAAGGTAGGACTAATCGAAGTCAGGATTGGTGTCGTGCTGGAATCGTTAGAGACCCCGTCCTTGCTGGCGCACGTCGTCCGGATCTGGTTGCCCTTCGAAGGTCTCCTCTTCATTTCTTCCTCCCAGGGTCACGTTGGAGGCACAAAGGGCCCATTATAGCCTACATGCGGTGTTGTACTCCAGCTACCGGAGGCCCCACCGGGCAGTCAATAAAATATTTTAGCATGCTTAAATTTGTTTACAAAAATATATGAATATTATTTAAAGTTGGTGGTTCACATTAAGAAAAATGGGGCTTAAAAGCGATATTTCTGCTTCCAGAAGCCAGTAAACGTAAGTGTAAACCCTATAATATAGTCCGCAAGTTTGTAAGAGAATGCAAAATTTCAGTTATAACAATGTCTCCATGTTATAATTATAATTATTATAATTATTGTTATTATTTTTAAAATGTCTGCCTTAAATTGTGTGTTTTCACTATGATTAGAGTTTAGGAGCGGAGAAGCATTTGAATACTGCTGCCTATGCGCATATAAAACTCTGGGAGGAAGCGAGAGAGCACTAAAGGTAGCCAGTATTGATGGCGGCAGGCGCAGCATAGTGGGGTTCCAAACGTTTCCAGATTGAGCATCTCAGGATGTTTCTTCGGTGCCCTACCTATCCGCACGGGCAAAGGGTTATGTGCCAGGAAGGAAACACTCTCCTTAAAGCACATCCACTGCATACGCCGCACAGCACCATTCATTGCGTCTGGCCCTGCAAACCTGAAAGATGAAAGGAAATGAAGTGGGATGTAAGGAAACGAGGAAGAGGCAAAATCGTGGTAGTATATAATCCAAACACCATTCATCTACCGACCTGGAAAAATCACGAAAATGCCTAAGGTCAGGATGGCTGATACAAACGGAAGCAAACCGAATACGAGCCTCATACACTACCACCTGAGGCATCCCACTCGCAAGTATTTTTCACAAATTAATGCCGCATTCAGGAGGTCCCGAGTTCAAATCCCATGGGCCAATCAATCTGACTGGTTTTTTTTATCGTGGTTTTCCTCAATCGTCAAAATAAATACCGGATTGGATATTTAACACCACGACCTAAACTTCCACCTTAAGTCTAAAACAATAGTAAAATATAAAAAATAGGTGCCATCTATCCACATGTAATAAAAGCATGAGGCAGTATTTTAATACCTGAATAATTTCAATTGTATTTTTATAATAAATAAATTAATAACAGCCTACCTTGAAACAATATGTATGTAATAATTATTTAAAATGTATGTAACAGTCGTTGCATATGCTTATATTTATTGTAAACATGTTTTATAATGTTATGTGAATACATTACATACTTTAATAATGCAAGTGCTGTGAGAATAATAAGTTTTAAGTTGCTAAAAATGAGGTAATAATGAGGTAACCTTGAGGCAATAATGAGTTAGAGAGTTTGAATGTTACTAGTCATGATTAGAGCAGCGATAATGTAAATTTAGTAACAGTTTAAAATTAGCCAATCAATAGCAAAGAAAAAGCTTTAGTAAAATACAGGTATTCTATTGGACTAGGATTAGCCAATCAGAGACTTGAAATACCGAAGCTTACGGGTTTAACGGTTGAAACATGTTCAGTTGCTGGCAAACCTTGGTAGTGAACTGATGGAAGATGTGTTCTCTACAGAAATATTACGTGTGAATCGTAAATTATGTATACGCGCTAAGTGAAAGTATTAAACATTCTCACAGTTCTTAAAAAGTGTAGTGCTTTGATGAAATGTGCAAAGGATAAAATAAAAGGAAGTTGAATTTTAAAAACTTAAAATTTGTGTATGTCTACAATTATTGTCGTGCCGCACCTTGCCTAAGAGATACATGACTCTACAAACATTACTGAAGCAGCCGAGGCAAATTCAAACATAAATAATATATATAAAAGCAGTGTTAATAACAAAGTTAAATATTATAGTGTAAAACTTGGAGTGTAACAACAAAAACACATCTTTAAATCAGCTTCTCATACGTTGCAGCATATTGCGTAACAACAGTAACTATTACGTAATCAACAACTTCAAACCGACGCCCAAAGCGTGTTGCAAACTTCTTAAACAAAGTAACTCCAAGAACAATACTTCTTCAAGTTAGCTTCACAAGCGAGAGGCTAAAATAATAAAATTACGTAAAAATATTTACGTAAGCTAAATACCTTCTTCAAGTAGATAGACTGGACAGCACCCTAATGTCATATGCGCGGCACGTGTGGAAGCAGAGGTAGGTATAATTGCTGTACACATGCCTTTGTGGACATGTGACGAAGCAAGATGATATGGCACAGGGATGAGGTCTAGTAGGCTAACTGTCCGCCACACACCCATCCACATGGTGGATCCTAACAGATCCGTCGTGATATGACCATGTAATTAAAGAGACGTAAAAGAATATATAGAGAGGGGGAATCGTTTGCAGATAAATCTTCCATTGGTTGTCCGATTTGGAACCGTCGAGTGTCAATAAAAATTTCGTAAACACATGTGGACTGTGTGTCAGAGAAAATATGTAATTCCCAGGGCTCCAAAGTTATCTACTCACTCTTTGATAATCGATATCTTGGGGACAAAATTACACAGACGTACAATTCTTGCACAGTGATTTTGCTTTCAGCAAGATGATGCTCCATCGCACTGTCAGGGCATTATTGGATGACACTTTACCTGGGTAGGTCGAAAAGGTGCCTCTGAGTTCCCACTACAAAACTTAAAATTGAGTTTTATTTATTGGCCCTCTTTAACGGCTGTGGTTCTTAGCGTCCCATTCTATATTGGCGAGAAAGACGGAAGTTTTGCTCAGAGACCTTTTTGTCAGGCCTGAGGTTCTTTTACGTGCTCTAAATCTACGACACGGGAACACTGGCTTTAGTTCCCTTCCCAAGGAAGCCATGCTAAGGAGTTTTATGCCCGAAAATAATCCATCAACTTCCGCCGGGAACTAAAGGCTAGCATGGTGCCCGTAGACCACGGAGGACGACGAGTTCCCTCTACGATCTCCACCTACGACCTCTGGACTTTTACCTATGGGGGACTTGAAGAATAAAGTTTATGCCAAAAGCCAACCTCACTGGATGCGCAACGAGAATTCATCGACGCATCGTACGCAGCCATCACACCGGACACGCTGATACCCGTAGTTCGCTCAGCAGTTTGAAGCCGGTTATCGAGACCCAGGAGAGATAATAATAATTAATTAATTAATAATAACAACAATAATAATAGTAGTAGTAGAAGTAGTAGTAATAATAATAATAATAATAATAATAATAATAATAATAATAATAATAATAATAATAGACGAAATCGAATATAACGACGAAAACATGGTGAAAAGAGATAAAGGATATAAACAATTAATTTATAAAATAAAAAGACGCCCGCTCTGTAAATTCATATTAGGAATGGATTGTTGAAAAGGCAGGAAAACAATTTTTGTTTTTCTAGAAACAAAAGCAGATGTATCTACCTGCTATGGGCGACAACAAGTCTACCGGAAGTTTCGCTTTTGTACTTTGGCTCGGACGTGTAGTTTACAATGGTTTCAAAGCTTAGCAGGGTCAGAAAGTATACGTGTCTTATCTACGATCTAAGAATATTCGTGGGAAGATTTTAAAACTCAAAATAAGCTGTAAGAAGCATACGTGAAAGTTGTCAAGTGGGGGTAGCCAATAATAAAATCATGAAACAAAAATGATAGCCAATCAAAAGATCACGTACACATCACATGATACGTTTGAACTTAAAACGGAACGAAACATAAGAAAGGTGGGGGAACATTCTAAGTTTGGCGAAAGTCGTGAAAAAGTAAAAGAAACGCCGAGACACATTCCGGTACAAACTAACCACGAGGACGGTTGACGAAACAAAATAAGAAGAAAATAATCAGAAAGTTTATAGTGTGAAAATGAAGTTGTGAAATCTAGGCAATTCGAGGGCTAGTCGGAGGAACACATGAATAGCGACTTCGAAAGTGACGACAAAAATAACAGTGGTTTCGACGACGAAGGTGGCGGGTCGACCAGATAGGAATCTACGTAACAAAATAAAGAAATAACTCAAACTTCGCCGGCAGCATTATTAATATCATCAAGGCAGTGTCACCACCCCTGAAAACCAGAACCTCAGCTCTACCAAAACAAATTCCAAATCCCTGCCATCCAACCATCGAACCCGGGACTCTGAGTCTCCTGAAGCAACTGCCAGGAACAACACAGATGTGTCAGAGGTCAGCGTCAAGTTGATCGCCATGGACGCTGTAGAGCTGCTGATGGTGGTCAATTTGAACACATAAAATGACTGACACCTGTTGAGAAAGAATTAAGCTACATTCCTGCGCAAGTATTCTAAGTCTATATCACTTTGTTTCCAAGATATCGATTATCAAAGAGTGAGTACATAGTTTCGGACCCCTCTGTATTTTCAGCAGATACTATTGGCAGGAACAATACCAAATCCCATATTTAATATGTAGGACCCTAAATTTAAAACACGACGCGTTTGAAGACCGCGAGACAACGGAGAATGACACCGGCAGCAACGCAGGGATCGGCCGCTAGTCGCTGAGCAAGTATTCCAGAGCATTATAATCAGCGAGTACTGTATTTATTTTTCCGTATTGCTATATTATGAAGCTCGAATCTGTAGTTTGTGATGGTTAACATTGTGGATATGAAAAATTCTTAGTTGCTTAACACTCACTTCAAAATGTCTGAAATTACTATCTGTAACCATTGTGAAGCTTTCCCCCCCCCGCTGTAGTAGATATGAGAAGTTTCTGCAATTACCCTGGATATATGCTATAAATAAAATAAAAAATATGTTTTTATTTACTAAATAACTCGTCAGATTTCTATTAAGGGAGCCCTTTTCGCTGAAAAAAATTCTAATGTGTTCTATCAATACTCGATACCGATACTGATTTTTGAGCATCAATACTCGATAATCCTTTATACGAGGGCTGATCAACAAAGATTGAGACTGATTTTTTCCTTCATCATGACAATGCAGGCCTCACGGCGCAAATCAAGTCGTGCAGTTTCTGGCTCGATTCAACATTACCTGTGTACCGCATCCACCTTATAGCCCCGATCTTGCACCCTGTGACTTTTTTTTATTCCCATCACTAAAGGCAACGCTTAGGGGTATTCGATTTGAGAACTCTGAAGCAGTGCTCAAGAAAAGTGAGGCGATTCTCATGGACCTGACAAAGAATGGTCTGCAGCAGGTGTTCAAGGACTGGCAGAGACGTTATAAAATGTGCATTGAAGTAGGAGGGGACTACTTTGAAAAAGATCATGTAAACATTGAATTGGAGTAATAAACATCTGTGAAAAAAATCAGTCTCAGTCTTTATTGATCAGCCCTCGTAAAACGCTGTACAAAGCGATAGCTCGTTCAAAGAATTATGTTCTTATTACTAGTTTTCTATGTATAAACGCGTGTAACCAATTTTGTATTGTATGCTAATTCCGGACTTGTTCCTGTTTGAAATTCTCCAATGGCAGCAACTTTTTTATCTTGATAATGCCACAGGTTATAATATATCCCCTATTGTTAGTCAAGGCTAACAATAATAATAATAATTACTTTGCTTCCTTTATATGGAACTATATTTTATGATGAAAACCGTCTTTTAAAGGATTTTCTGTGCATATTATGGATATTAATCGTATTATATACCTGTATTCTACTCTCGTGACCCGAGTTTGACTTGCGTAAACCACATACTAACATTTGGAAGGAAAAAACAAATATTTTCATGCGCTGTATTATCTCACGTCTATAAGCTCTGATTTGTTTCTGCTGGATTCACAAATTTGGTCGCCAGGTAAACGTAATGGCTGAGAGTCACCCAGGCAGGCTATTGCAGAAATGTGATTAAGGTATGATTCAATTAAGGTACTAAGGTAGGACTTAACCTGCATGTTACATGTTTTGCATGTTTTCATTTAGATACAAGAGTCTATGGAATGTTACATCCAGCGCAGTCAAGGTCTATGAAGAACTCTTTGGAGACAGTTACGAGGCAGTAACGTGAAATCTCGACCCCTTTCATTCCTTACATAGCATAAAGTTAAATGTAACAATTCCAATAATGCAAAACTTATAAATTAAAAGTATCGATGGTTTATCTCAAAGTATTAGACATATTTCGATACCACCGAGTATCGAGGTATCGACGGTATCGAGGTCCCATGCCTAAAGAGTACAAAAAACTTGTAACTTTTCTTTATACTTCAAGTGCGATTGGAACTACGTTTTAGTCGTCCTCCGTGGTTTAGGGGTACCTTTTGTTTCCAAGGTCGCGTGTTCGAAGGGCGACGGGCTTTTTCGCGCGTAAAAATCCTTAGCATGGCTTCCTTCAGTAGGAAAGTAAAGCCCGTGTCGTAGATTTACGGCACGTAAAAGAACCTCATGCCTGATAAAGCGGCCTCTGAGTAAATTTTAACTACGTTTCTTGTGGTAACCGGTTGACGTACACAAATGATACGAATGCAAAATGTTATAACTTCTTAAATATTTATGCAAAGCGTACGTGGATTATATGTGTAGAATGTAACAGGTCAGGAGGGTGATAAAGATGTTGAATGGGATTTTTTGTGGAGTAGTAATATTTTTAAGCAAATAAAGATAAGAATACTTCAAAGTCTAGTTAAATCGAAGTCAGAAAGGGATGCAGGTGGTAGAAATGAATAGGATAAGAAGGGCAGCCAGAGTAACTAGATTGGAAAGGAAAAAGAACGAGGTAGAAAATTGATGGATATGGAAGAGTCGGTGATAGAGTTGAGCAAAGACTCCTTCAATGGTATGGACACGTGAGAAGAATGAAGGAAGAAACTGGCCAAAGATTATCCTAAGGTCGTCACCGCGAGGAAGAAAGAAACGTGTACGGCCAAGGAAAATGTGGAAAGCTGAAGTAAATCAAGTAATGAAAGATCGACGTATGCAGATGGATGATTGGAAAGATGGAGGAAGATGCCAGGAGAGGATTAAGTGCAACCGCTGAGAAGGGGAAATGCCCACAAAAGCAAAAGGAAGCATTATGCTTACAAACTTTTCTCGTGTAGCATTTTCACTTTCTCTACTAGGTACTTAACAGTAAGTAGTGGAAGTATTGCATTCTACCCAAAAATTCGATACCGAGATTTCACCGAAAATACATGTTTTTGGGATTCCCTGAACACAAGAAAAAGCATTTGTGGAAATCGTGCACGCCTGTGTCAATGAACATTAGGTATAACTCAAAAACGAAAAGTCGGTTAAATGCCAAAAGTGATATTTAAATTCAGCAAGGATGCGACAGGATACGAAGATTTTCAAGAAAATTTCCCACCCCAACTTAGCCCTTACATGGAAAATTTATCTAAACTTTTGATTTTCTCATAAATGGCTACAATGTTTTTGATTAAAATACGCTATGTTTAAGATATTTTCATGACAAATGAAATTTACATCTTGAATTTAATAGGAATAACCCTGAAGTCCTTTTCATTCTGAATGATTTTTGCTTAACTGGTAAACCGTAAGAGATGGATAAATGTTACTACAACAAAAATGTAGATCTCAAAGCACACAGTTTCTGTCAAATAATGTTTTTAAAACCATTCCCGAGATATTCCTTCTTATTGGTGAATTTTCAAATACTTATAGTTTCCGTAAATAGGCAGTCGTTATTGTTCCTCTTACCCCCCCCCCTCCGTCGTCATGCACCGAGAACGCAATTTCAAAGCCATCACATAGAGACCCTGAAACGGCAACTCTAGGCCGGGCCCGAGAACTGTAATTATAGATAATTTATTAATTAACTTTTATTGATGTTAAATCGTACGATGTAAATATCTTTTTCTCATACTGCTTGTATATTTTAAGAAGGGTGATTTAACGTTATGTATCTATCTAGGTTACTAATATTAGTAGAGTTATAAATGGTTTAATGTAAATAATTTAAGCGCTATGTTAAAATACTGTCCACGACGAAATGTTTTAGCTACAGGAATAGTGCTTTCGAAGGCAGAAAACCTAGGTTTATGACATCTCTTCGGTCGCAGTGCCATTATTCCTACAGCGAGGGTGTAACGCCTTTGTCCCTTTATTTGATAATTCGCCGTGACCAAGTGAGCGAGACAGATAGCCTAACGGTAAATGTGGAAAAAGCCGCGATTTATATTAAACTTGGACCAATGAGATCCCTGGAAGTTTATTCGAAATAGTTAGACGCGTCGAGTGGCGCTAAAAATGGACCAATAGGAAAGGAAGCAGCCCCAGAAGCCTGAGACTATAAATGGATCTGTTTGGAGTAAATTCGGGGCAGTTTTATCATGGAGTTTTAGCAGGGCAGTTTGTCAGCAGTTTTAGCAAGGCAGTTTGTCATGGAATTTTAGCATTGCAGTGAGGCAGTTTTAGCAAGGCAGTTTGTCAGCAGTTTTAGCAAGACAGTTTTGTCATGGAGTTTTAGCAAGACAGTTTGTCAGGGAGTTTTAGCATTGCAGTTTGTTCGACAGTTTTTGTCATGTGTGGTCAGGGAGAGATGCTGCAGGATGTGTGAGATATTGCGCCAAAAAGGGAATCAAGACAGTTTTAGAAACACACCTAAGATCCGCTACTCGTAAAGAGATAATAAGCATATTTAAACTTCGTGCCATATCCGCGCCGTAGTTTAACAGCGGTGGACAGTATTTTACGGCGACAATACCAGTGTTGTATACTACGAGTGTTAATTAAATAAAAAGAAACGGCAGTGTCATCTTTTCATAAACAAAGCACATCTATGTCTTCCTATATCACCACCCGAGATCTACGCTTCCTTTACCGAGGATAAGTCCATGCTCCTATATAGGTTAAAAAAAACTACTGCAGCTAGCCGAGGATAAAATTGAAGAGAACCAACACACGGCGAACTTCTGGAACCAACGGGAGAAGCATCAAGGTAAGCCTAACAGCAACGGACGAAAGAAGGTGACGGCCGCAACCCGTGCTTAAAAGACTTTGCTGTCGCTTAAGTGTAGTGTTCCTTATTCCCCTTGTGTAGTACGATTTTTTCGACCTGACTGCAGAAACGCAAACGGGAGACGGATGGAGATGGGAGGGGAGAAAAGACCGGCAGTATTCCCCTAGCGCGGTCCATTTTGCCTACTGTTCGCCAACGGAAAGAAAGTCCTGACGGGAATGTGCTAACCTTATCTGTTTGGAAAAAGTGCGAAAAGGACAGTGAATGCGTGACGAAGAACGCATGCTATGCAAGGAGTAAAACTATTCAACTGAGCTGTCGTGTGTGTCATAAATAAGGGTAACATGAGCAAGTAGGCAGGGTTCGGACCGTGTCTAATCAGCAATTTCCCCACTGCCCTTCATTCCCGGGGACTTTCTTTGCTGTGGAAGACAGTAAGGTACGTATCGCCTGTCTCCTATCACTAACTCAAAACCCCTCCCAGGAGATAATGGGCTCGTCCACCCACTGCGCATACAGCTGAGTAGGGCCAGGAAGAAAAAAAATCGTACTGTACTTACAAGGAAGTGTGTAATAAACCATTTTTTGCAAATGTTTATCTCGAGTTGCATGAAATAGATCGAGAATAAATTTCTGTAAGAATAGTTTGTTGAAGAATGGGTAGAAAAAGTGTGTAAATGTAACACATACAAAGCGTTTTTTAAAACTGAATTATTAACCAGAGTATCCCCTTTGGAGAAGTAAATTTGTCACATAGTATATTGTGGCCACGTGCGCGAAGATGCCGGCGGGGCGCGCCATATGTCAGCGCCTTTACCTGATGTCTGATTGTTAGCACTTGCGGCATGCTCCTTTAAAATAAAAGATCTGCTTCTTCATCCGCTCGCTCGCTACCTGCATGTGCCGACGGACCATCTCATGCACCTTGTGAAGACGGTCCACGTAGTCGATTGCTGGCTGTTCTGCTCCAGAAGGTCTCCCAAACATCGGATCGCATGGTAGAAGTAGCTCCCTGCCGAAGACCAAGCTGGCTGGTATCAACCCAATGGCATCGTGTTTTGAGGAGCGGTAGACCATTGTAGGCTGAAGGGCATGAGATGCATGGGAATTATAGAAGCGTCCGACAGCCCTTGGTGCTCTTCTGTAGTCCTGGTGAAGAACGAGAGGTCTTATATTATGAAACAATAAATATTCATTTGCTATACTGGCGTTCTTTTGTTCCACACTTATCCGATGCACGTGCGTGTCTTTGTTCTCACGCGGCGATTTATTGTCAACACATTTACGTCCTTCATAGCACTAAAAGCAATACGTGTTTAATAGTTCGCCTTTTAATCTGTTGCTGATTCCAGTACATTATTACTTATATCACTTTTCTTTCTACCGCTGTTTGTCGTACGAGGGCAGTCCCAGAAGTAGCCGACCTGGCGTATTTATAGCGGTTGCTGTTTCAAACAAGTGACTATGGTAGAAAGTACCACATTTATAAAGCTTAAGTTTGAAGTTTGACAATACTACGTTGTTTTGTAATTGTTTGGCACCCATCAATCGTGAAAGCAAATTTGTAAACATGGATAAAACTGGCCATCGTTATGTGATACAATACTTTCATTTGAAAGGTCTTAGTCCAACTAGTATTAAAGCTGAGCTAGATTCTACTCTGGGGGAGTCTGTTCCTTCTTTTACAACAGTAAAATATTGGGTGGCAGAGTTTAAGTGAGGCCGTACGAGCTGCCAAGACGAACATCGCAGTGGTCGACCAAATGAGGTGACCACGCTAGAAATAGTGAAGAAAATCCACAAAATGGTATTGGATGACCGTGGACTGAAAGTGCGCGAGGTAGCAGACATCGTAGGCATTTCAAAAAGTGCTGTACATCGCACACTAACTGAAAATTTAGACATGAGGAAGCTGTGCGCAAGATGGGTGCCGCGTTTAGTCACAATGAACAAAAGTAGCGTCATGAGGATGTTTCAGTCGAGTGTTTGACAATGTTTCACTGCAATAAAGCCGAGTTTTTGCGTTGATTCATAACCAGGATGAAACATGGGTCCATCATTTCACCCTGAGACGAAGGAACAGTCAAAACAGTGGATTGAAAGGAGAGAATCGGCTCCAAAGAAGGCGAAGACTACTCCATCTGCACGCAAGGGCATGGCGTCAGTTTTTTGGGATGCGTGTGGGATAATTTTCATTGATTATCTTCAAAAAGGAAAAGCAATCAATGGCGAGTATTATGCAAACTTATTGCAGCGTTTGAATGTTGAAATCAAGCAAAAACGGCCGCATTTAGCGAAAAGGCAAGCTCTGTTTCATCAAGACAATGCACCGGTTCACACACATCCATAATTGCCATGCCCAAAATCAATGAGTTAAAGTTCGAATTGCTTCCTCATGCACCCTATTCGCCAGATTTAGCCCCCTCTGATTATTTTATGTTTCCAAAGTTGAAGCAATGGCTTGCTGGTAAAAGATTTGCCAACAATGAACAGGTGGAGTTTGCAATTGATGGCTATTTTTCAGAACTCGACGGTTCTCACTATAAACAGGGTATCGAATCTATTGAACATCGCTGGGAAATAGTGTATCGATCTGAAAGGAGACTATGTAGAGAAATAAAGATGTTTTTTCCCAACATTTTTGTGTTTTCTTTGTTAGGTCGGGTACATCTGGGACAGCCCTCGTACTACAAGGAATTAAATATCAACTCGCGAAAAATAACTTTATTCAAGAGCGGCGCGTCGACTTGCTTCACGAAGAATTAGATCCGACTATTTCACCCCCTCCAAATCTGCTAGGTATAAATCTTATGATTGCTACACGTGGTCAAGTTTTATAACATTTTTATTGGTTGGATTTCTTTCTGCTAACTTTTAGTGATTTCTAATTGGCGCACGTTCAAACTTTCAAATTTCAACCGTGACTTATACTATGTCAGACTGACACTGTTTTTCCCCTACAACTTGGTGAATCCCACCACGAATACAATAGAACTGCGCGTCACCCAAGCCATGCGTTTAAAATATAACAAAGACATGAACGGTTGCCTTGGGCTTTATTTTGTAGAGAAAATCTTACGAGTAACTCTGCGTGATTACGGTGTTTTATTTATTAACTAATATTTACAGGAATGATAACAATGTCGTGATTTTCTACGGGCTTTCTAATGAAATTTATATTCCTGAGATCAAAATTGTAGGATTTTATCCGATTTGATTTTGATTAATTGCCAATAACTTCGTAATTAATGATGGTTAATGGTTTCTTTTCTGGCCACCAGAATTATTGCTTCAACACTCTTGCTGGTGCCTAGTGGTTCTCGACATTGGGCCTAAAATCGGGACCCACCTTCCAGCGACTCATGTAGTCACTGAGGAGGGGCTTGACTTATAATGACTGCTATATCTGGACATCGTCGTTATTGGCAGCACCTTCGAAGCCCATCTCGAGAACCTGGTCAAGATATTACAGACTGCAGGCAGCCAACCTGAAGCTGGATGAGAAGTGCCAACTCTTTTGCAAGGAGGTTAACTTCTAGGGCCACAAAGTCTCAACAGTTGGTGTGGCCACAGATTTGAAGAAGACTCAAGCTGTGAGAGATTGGACAAACGAGAGTTGCGTAATCTCCTGGGCCTATGCAGCTACTACCGACGGTTTCTTCAGAGGTTTCTCCTTCACTCGTCTGATGGTAGAACACCGACCTTACATGTGGACAGAAGAAGTCGAGGATGCATTCCAGGCGCTAAGTCAGCACTCTGCAGTGCGCCTGTCTTAGGTTTTCCACAAACTGGTGGCGATTGTATCGTCGACACCAACACCAGCACAGCGGAATTGGAGGCGTGATGTCTCAGGTCCAGGATGGCCAGGAGCGGGTAACAGCTACTACGGTAAGACGCTCTCCAAGATGAAAAGAACTACTACGTAATAAAGCGGGATATTCTCTATGGGGCGGTTTCTTTGGGGCCTGGCTTCTCAAACCTGCCGCCAAGGAAATTTCCAGAAAGACGGGGAGCGGACATGAAGGGTTTCTTTCTTGGGCCATTTTGCGCGGGACTTTGAACTGAAGACCATTATTTCGCGGATCATTTGTCTTAAAGGAGTCAGCAGTAGACGCGAAGATGCCGGCGGGCCGCGCCATATGTGAGAGCCCCATTAGCTGGCCACGTGATTGTAAGCGCATACGGCCGGCAAGTTTAAAACATGCTATATTCTGGGTTCCGAGGTCACGGGTTCAAACCCGGCGGAGGGCGATGGATTTTTTTGCGGACGTAAAAATCCTTAGCATGGCTTCCTTCAGAAAGGAACTAAAGTTGGCGCTTCTTGTCGTAATAGAACCTCAAGTCCGATAAAGATGCCTCTGGCACGTCCAATATAGAATGGGATGGTAAGAACCATAGTTGCTAAAGAGCGTTCATAAATTAAAAAAAACACTCAATTCATTTTGCCTTTTCTACTGTTTTATATGTGCAGTTCTAAAACTATTCTTGTAAACAGTCCATCTACTTCATGTTATTTAAGATAAACATTTGCATAAGGAAATTTATTACGCACTTGGTCTTAGGTACAATGGAGATAGCGATAGTCATATGTTTAAAAATCTGATGTGTTACACTCACATGACTTTCTCTACTCTTGTACAATCTAATTTTACAAACGCCTATTCTCCATATGCTTCAAGTTAATCGAGATATCGAGATGTCAATCTTATTGGTAATTTTCTTGTAGATGCAAGGGAAATATCGTAGCTTTTAAGCGATAGTCAAATATTTTAACGCTGGTTGCTATGTGGCGCATTCCATTCTCTTTGCATGTCCAGGACATAAAAAAAATGAATAACGAATTTGAGAAAAAGTATAAGTATTGGAAAATTTAAGGAAATAACAAGCAATATCTCGAAAACGGTTCACTCAACAAAAGAAATGTATATGACATAAGTTGTGTATTTTAACGCGATCTACATTTTTTGTGTAGTAAAATTTTGTCTATCTCTTATGGTTTACCAGTTATGCAAAAGTCGTTCACAATGAAGATTACTTTTGGAGACATTCCCAGAAAATTCGAGATATACATTTCATTTCTCATGACATTATCTTAAACATATGATATTTTAATCAAAATCGTTAGAGCCATTTTTGAGAAAATTAAAATTTTCGAAAAATGTTCCATGTAAAGGGTAGTCTGGGGTGGGGGGATTTTCTTGAAAACCTTCGTGTCGCATCTCTGGAAGATACTGAACCTAAATACCAAGTTTGGTGCTTATCCGACTGTTCGTTTTTGAGTTATGCTGTTCACAGACACACACACACACACAGACACACACAACACAGACACACACACACACACACACAGACACACACACACACACACACACACACAGACACACACACGGACATGTTTCCAAAAATGCTTTTTTTGGATTCAGGAGGTCTCAAAACATGTATTTCCGGTGAAATCTCGGTATCGAATTTTTGGGTGGAATGCAATACTTCCCCTACTTACTATACGTAGTAGAGAAAGTAAAAACTGGCCGCTATATATTCTCCTTGAAATTTCATGCTTCTTCCTGGCATTGCCAGAAACAATTGGCCACTTCAGAAAGTCTGTTACATTCACATGGTTTTCTCTACCCTCTATCATAAATGGGTATAAAAACTACTCTTACAAAAGTTTTTTATCTCCCCACTTCATTTTAATCTAGACAAACGTTTGCAGAAATAGCTGCATCACACATTTCTTTATAAAAGCAAACGAACAGCGATATTCAAATGTTTAAGAACTGGACTGTTCTTTCCACGTAACCACGAGAAACAATTGAATATCAACAGGAAAAGAATGGCAAAGAATTGAACAATTTAAACCATTAATAACGGATATCTTGGAAATGGCCGGTGCCCCCCTCCAGAAAAAGGGTATTTTTAATAAATGGCATGTTTTAAAGAGATCTATTTTTACTTTCTCTACTACGTATGAGGAAGTATTGTAGGGGAAGTAGGGGGAGTATTGCATTCCACCCAAAAATTCGATACCGAGATTTCACCGGAAATATATGTTTTGAGACCTCCTGAATACAAAAAAATCTGATGTGTTACACTCACATGACTTTCTCTACTCTTGTACAAACTATTTTTACAAACGCTTATTCTCCATATGCTGCATGTTAATCGAGATATCGAGATGTCAATCTTATTGGTAATGTACATGTAGATGCAAGGGGAATATGCTAGATTTTAAGCGATAGTCAAATATTTTAACGTTGGTTGCTATGTGGCGCATTCCATTCTCTTTGCATGTCCAGGACATAAAAAAAAATCTGATGTGTTACACTCACATGACTTTCTCTACTCTTGTACAATCTATTTTTACAAACGCCTATTCTCCATATGCTTCATGTTAATCGAGATATCGAGATGTCAATCTTATTGGTAATTTTCTTGTAGATGCAAGGGAAATATGGTAGCTTTTAAGCGATAGTCAAATATTTTAACGCTGGTTGCTATGCGGCGCATTCCATTCTCTTTGCATGTCCAGGACATAAAAAAATGAATAACGAATTTGAGAAGAAGTATAAGTATTGGAAAATTTAAGGAAATAACAAGCAATATCTCGAAAACGGTTCACTCAACAAAAGAAATGTATATGACATAAGTTGTGTATTTTAACGCGATCTACATTTTTTGTGTAGTAAAATTTTGTCTATCTCTTACGGTTTACCAGTTATGCAAAAGTCGTTCACAATGAAGAATATTTTTGGAGACATTCCCAGAAAATTCGAGATATACATTTTATTTGTCATGACAATATCTTAAACATATGATATTTTAATCAAAATCGTTAGAGCCGTTTTTGAGAAAATTAAAATTTTCGAAAAATGTTCCATGTAAAGGGTAGTCTGGGGTGGGGGGATTTTCTTGAAAACCTTCGTGTCGCATCTCTGGAAGATACTGAACCTAAATACCAAGTTTGGTGTTTATCCGACTGTTCGTTTTTGAGTTATGCTGTTCACAGACACACAGACAGACAGACACACAGACACACAGACACACAGACAGACACACACACGGACATGTTTCCAAAAATGCTTTTTTTGGATTCAGGAGGTCTCAAAACATGTATTTCCGGTGAAATCTCGGTATCGAATTTTTGGGTGGAATGCAATACTTCCCCTACTTACTATACGTAGTAGAGAAAGTAAAAAGCATTTTTGGAAACATGTCCGTGTGTATGTGTGTGTGTGTGTGTCTGTGTGTGTGTCTGTGAACAGCATAACTCAGAAACGAACAGTCGGATAAGCACCAAACTTGGTATTTAGGTTCAGTATCTTCCAGAGATGCGACACGAAGGTTTTCAAGAAAATCCCCCCACCCCAGACTACCCTTTACATGGAACATTTTTCGAAAATTTTAATTTTCTCAAAAATGGCTCTAACGATTTTGATTAAAATATCATATGTTTAAGATAATGTCATGAGAAATGAAATGTATATCTCGAATTTTCTGGGAATGTCTCCAAAAGTATTCTTCATTGTGAACGACTTTTGCATAACTGGTAAACCATAAGAGATAGACAAAATGTTACTACACAAAAAATGTAGATCGCGTTAAAATACACAATTTATGTCATATACATTTCTTTTGTTGAGTGAACCATTTTCGAGATTTTGCTAGTTATTTCCTTAAATTTTCCAATACTTATACTTTTTCTCAAATTCGTTATTCATTTTTTTTATGTCCTGGACATGCAAAGAGAATGGAATGCGCCACATAGCAACCAGCGTTAAAATATTTGACTATCGCTTAAAAGCTACCATATTCCCCTTGCTTCTACAAGAAAATTACCAATAAGATTGACATCTCGATATCTCGATTAACATGAAGCATATGGAGAATAAGCGTTTATAAAAATAGTTTGTACAAGAGTAGAGAAAGTCATGTGAGTGTGACACATCAGATTTTTATTTTCTCTACTACGTATAGTAAGTAGGGAAGTATTGTATTCCACCCAAAAATTCGATACCGAGATTTCACCGTAAATGTATGTTTTGAGACCCCCCGAATCCAAAAAAAGAATTTTTGGAAACATGTCCGTGTGTGTCTGTGTGTCTGTCTGTGTTGGTACTTAGGTTCAGTATCTTCTAAGGATGCGACACGATGGTTTTCAAGAAAATTCCCCCACCCTAGATTACACTTTACATGGAAGATTTTTCGAAAATTTTAATTTTCTCAAAAATGGCTCTAACGATTTTGATTAAAATATCATATGTTTAAGATATTTTTTATGACAAATGAAATACATACCTTGAATTTTCTGGGAATGTCTCCAAAAGTATTCTTCATTCTGAACGACTTTTACATAACTGGTAAACCATAAGAGATAGACAAAATTTTACTACACAAAAAATGTAGATCGCGTTAAAATACACAATTTATTACATACACATTTTTTTGTTGAGTGAACCATTTTCGAGATATTGCTTGTTATTCCCTTAAATTTTTCAATACTTTTTTCTCAAATGGGAATTCGTTATTCATTTTTTTGTCTTGGATATGCAAAGAGTATTAATCTGTGGGAAAGGGAATGGTGCTGCACCTAGCAACCAGCTATTAAGAGATATGTATGTGCTTAAAGGCTACTGTATTTCTATATTGCCCTTGTAAATATATTTTCCCCTTACATCTACAAGAAAATTAGCAATTAGATAGAGTCTGCAAATGTTTATCTCGATTAACATGAAGTAGATGGAGAATAAGCGTTTGTAAAAATAGTTTGTACAATAGTAGAGAAAGTCATGTGAGTGTAACACATCAGATTTTTTGTCTTGGATATGCAAAGAGTATTAATCTGAGGCAAAGGGAATGGTGCTGCACCTAGCAACCAGCTATTAAGAGATATGTTTGTGCTTAAAGGCTACTGTATTTCTATATTGCCCTTGTAAATATATTTTCCCCTTACATCTACAAGAGAATTAGCAATAAGATAGAGTCTGCAAATCTTTATCTCGATTAACATGAAGTAGATGGAGAATAAGCGTTTGTAAAAATAGTTTGTACAAGAGTAGAGAAAGTCATGTGAGTGTAACACATCAGATTTTTTTTTTAAATAGTGCGTTTTCGTCTATCGCTTAACGTTTATCAGCTTTACAAGATTATACAAAATTCCTAATGAAGAGGACCTCTTAGCCTACTCTCGGGAAATTCAAGATATAAATTTATTTGTAATATACGTATTACATTATGTAATATTGTGGTAATTTAGTCAAAATCGTGTGGTATCTTTCAGGGACGGCTCAAGGGCCGCCGAGCCGTGCCACCACCTAGGGCAATATGTTTTAGGAGCGGCAAAATCTTAAAACACGAAGAAGATATGTGAAAATATGAACAGAATTAGAAATCACGCTTAAAACCTAGGGACTTTCTGGAGGTATTTTGTTATGAAACTTGCAAAACGAAGCTGATGTCACAAAAATAATTATTTGGAATAATTTGTTTGTTTACATTTTCTTTGCATAGTAAGTTTTTGTCTACCTTTTGTGTTTTAGCAGCAAATTCTACAAAATTCCTTCAGAATGAAGAGGACTTTCGCAGAAAATTCAAGATGCATTTTTTATTTGTCATATAAATATCCAAAATGTATGGCATTTTAATCCAATCGTTAGAGCCATTTTTAGGCAACAAATAATGTCGAACAATTTTCCATATAAAGCAAGTTTGGTTGGGGAATTTGGTATTTATCCGACATTTCGCTTTTGAGTTATGTTGTTCTCAGGCAGACACGGATACACAGACTTTTATATTTGTTTCAGTTATTCATTTCTTCCTTTCCTACTAAACATAATTTTATTAATAACAGATTATTAAATTATATTACATGGTTTACGTTCATGTGAATTAAATGTTAAAAATAGTTTTAGTTTTTATAAACAGTGAATGAATGTACAATTACGAGCTGTATGTTTATGAAGAAATAGCGCGCATTTCTTAATTATGAGTAGAGGCAACAATCACTTACAAGTATAGTTGTATCATCATATCCATGTGAGTACGAGAGACGTTCTGTTACCGCAAAATTTACTTTTCGTTTTAGTTTATTGATACATTTACATTTAAATAAAATTAGCCCTGATTCCGACCCGGATGGTATGTTTATATTTAAAGAATATGTAAGTATAACATTGTTGTAAAGCACACTAGTTCTCACACTTAAGATTTAGGCGGTAGTTTACATTGAATGCCCCAGGTTGTTTACAGAGGTACTACAGCACCTCAGTGGCATACTGTTTTTAGTTGGCAACAGAGATGTATTGGTACACCTGTCTCATGCTTCTGTGTACTTTTTTTTTATTTATGGGCGCTCTTTAACTATATGGTTCTTAGTGTCCCATTCTATATTGGGCGTGAAAGACCGGCAATTTTGCTTAGAGGTCTCTTTATCAGGCTTGAGATTCTTTTATATATTTACGACGCGGACCACCAGCCCTCCACTGTGCTTGAATTCGCGACCTCGGGCACGGAGAGTAATTAGGCAGACGTTGTTGCAGGTAGTTGTGTTTGTTAATTCTCACTTCACTTTACTATTATTGAAGGTAATTAGGAGTATGGGGTTCTGTGGTAATCCTATATTCATTATTGTTTGTGATATTTTTACAAGCAAGGATTATTTGTAATTTACTTTGGTTTATGCTATTATAAACATGTTACACTTTAATCCTCTTAACGATGACTTCACAAGCTACTCTCAGACCATGTAGGTCGCCTCAATCCGGAAAATAAGCATTTTTGAAAAAGCATTTTGAAAAAAAAAAGGATTCATATGCCTGTGTGTGAACTTCCAAACTCTAAAACGAAAAGTCCGATAAATCCGACCACCCCAAACTAACATTTACCTGAAACATTTTTATAAATTACAGATATGAATCTTTGAAATGAGTAGTGCGAAATTTTGGCTAAAACACGGTAGCAGATATTTCAACATTTCAAGCACGCAATCCTCAAATTTTTAAAATTTGATTTTAGAAGCTGTAGAACTAGTTATTACTTTCTTAAAAACTTCTAGGTATGTACGTAAAGCATGCACTTCAATTTCCACGATGAAGGAATGAGGTGTATCGCGGTTCTGATTTTAGGGCTCCTACTACCCCAGACTAATTTATCTTTGCACCAGCAATACTCTTAAATGAGGAGATACATGCAATAAAATGTCAGAAATGGGTGCTGCTACACAACGAGATATGTGTAAATTGTTTGCGATTTCTTACGTTAAAGTCCACCGTTTCTTTAATGGATAGTTGTGCAATACTGTAACATACGTTTATTACAAAACATTCAAATTAACATAATTATATTAAAGAACATGTAATGGGGTTCCATAGCACCCCATGTATGCAATAATGTCTGCTATTTCATGTATGCAATCTAGTGATAATAATATGAAACTATAAGTATGTCAAATTTAATCGCTATCTGAACTTTCCATCTGAATTTGTTTAAACGATAGAAGCAAAGAATGTAGATTTTCAGAATAAAACCAAGATATTTCGATTAAAAGCAAGGTTTACAAATATAAATGTAGTTATTGCTTTTAATATTGTTAAAGCAGGTGCTTGTGTTTTTGTTATTATTAGGGGAGCCACCACGCTTGTTTTATTATGAGTTTAGAGTTTTGCGGCACTTGTTTCAAACCAATCAGGTGCGTTTTGCTGGAAGTTCCAATAAGAGCACGTAATCATGCAATCAGCCAATGGAGCGATACGTAGCAAGTGCGCTTGCGCACACTCACGGCGGCCATGTTACGACGGCCTTAACATGGCGTGTGGTCAGAAGGGGTGTTTGTGTGGTCGTGCGAAGGAAATGCTTCTGTGACAAGTTTATAAGTGAAGTTACTGGTGTAGTGTGGTGTAAAGTGTACATAAAACTTGTGTATTTGTGAATATGGCGTTAGAATTGAGATTGCACAGCCCTGCTGGAGCAGAACCCGTTGTTTACCAGTGGCCGCTTACCTCAGGATCAGGCCCCGTAAGTATACATAATAATGTGTATAGCTATGAGGAAGCGTAAGAACGCTGAGATTATCGCGACGCCCAATGATGCCAGTTAGACGGAGTCAAGTGTTGCGTTTGATCATTAAGGGGTTTTTAATACAGAAAAATATAAAATTAAACTATAATAATATTCATTAACTAATGACTCATGGATCGATGTACACTGTTTTGCTTCTCATTGCGCTTGAGGCGCTTCACTGAATAAGGTGCATTGCTGCACGCTGCCAGAGCAAAGGGTAGCGGGAGCAGTTCGATTATTATGAATTTGTATGTAATTGTACAGGATTTCATTTTATGGTATGCGATACCCTTTGGCGTATAATACAAGGGAAATGAAAGGAAACCAATACAGCGTAGCGAAGAAGTACATTACGCGGTTGTTAAGTAGGTCATAGATAAGCACTAGCAATGTTCCGTACAGTTCTCGGGGCATTGCTTTTCCTACCCAGATTTGTTTGCCAATAATTATCTTTTACATGCAAAGTTACACATTTAGTAGGTTATTGTACAGTAGCCTTTTATTTTTGCTTGGACACCGAATGTAAAGGAAAAGTCTTTTAACCATCATGTTCATTTAAGCAAAACGAATTAAATTATTATAATACGTAATACCCCTTTGAAAAACTTGGACAATTCTTTAGACTGCAGCAGAGGAGCATCCTGCCGACATTTAAATACCATTAAGAATCCGTATGCAGTTATGCAAGGATTATATGTATGCACGATTATACAACATGCATAAACTGAAGGAAACTAGAGTAATAGCAAACATATCCATTATGTATAACCACTTCGGATTCAAGCCAAAAGTTACACTGTTATAAGTTCCACAGATACTGTTATATTTTCAAGGGTGAAACAATCTTGTGCTGCTTCAAGTAACAGGAAAAATACTAATTAATTCAAAACACAAAATACAATAATAAAAGTGTAAATCAGGTGAATTTGATGGAACATCAACTGTTTCAAAATTCGAAAGATGAATATTGATTCGCAAGCAAGATATGATGCTGCATAATTAATAACAATAATAAACAAGGTGCCACTGAGTGGACATTGGCAGCCACAAATTCTTGATGCATAATTATATCAATTGGTTTAAAAACGTAATGAACCGTAAACTGCTTCAAATGCCAGGTAGTTTATATAGGCATTTCTAAATTTATTTTTAATTGTGTTCCTTAATCGACAAACTTTCCTGTTTAGCACAAACTAGGTGATACGTAATAAAGTTTGAATAGGAATTGGACAAGAATACTTGGCCTGTAATTGAGCTAAGGCAGAAATAGCTTATGGAGTTGCCTCAACTTGCGAGAATACAACTTAATATTAGTAAGAGCATTAAAGAGAATCAAGAAACAGCAATTAGGACACTAATGGAAAAAATGACTACCACACAGTGAATGTATTCAGCTAAGATATAATTTTGTGGAGAAATAATCCTGTTTCCTTTCTTTCTTTGCCATTTAATATGCTATGGCCTTAAAGAACCATGTTGTATTCCCTGGTCTTTGTTTTTTGATGCATTAAAGCATTTTGCACTCTTCTAATTCATAGTTGACAAATGAAAGAATGTTTAGGTGTACCCATTCGTGATGGAAATGATCATTATACTGATAGGTATAAAATAATGTAATGTCTGAGGATTTGAGAGTGAGATTTGCACATTGAATGGATGTGTAAGCATGAAGTTGTAACTTATGATGGAAACAGGCATGCAGTGTTAACTAAAATATGTGTTGGAACATCAATGAATAGTGATGATGACAAAACACAGCTTGCTGCCATTAGTTTAAGAGTTTCACTGTTGTAACTTTTAGTGGCAGGAATTTGTTAGAAAAATTTGTACTACTAGTAAGCTTATAAAAGTTTATAATTTTGTTTTTGAATTTAAGAAGTCTAATGGTAAACTTGCCTTTTAAGAGTATAAGATTCTATATGCAATTAAATTTTGCAGACTTATTTTGAAAATACTGGTGTGCTTGCTTGTGTTTTCACTCGTCATTTTGTTTGCCACAAGTAATTTGTTGCTACTTAATTTCAAACTCGCTATTATATGTTGAGCTTGTGTCTTGTCTTCAGATGCATTAAATGCATTTTTATTCTTAAATGTTTTGTCAGTTTAGAACATTCCCAGTTCATTCATCCTGCCAGATCAAGTAAAACCTCTGGTACCAGCCTTTCTCCATTTCTTGCCCTTCAAGGTATGTACATGATGGTAATGAAGTTTGTAGCTAATAATTTGCTTTTTATCCTCAAGTACCCAGGACTCACATTACAGACTACAATACTCTCTTCAGTGTGCACATCAATGATAGAATCAATTTAGCAATTAGAGCTATAAACGACTTCATGCATCTGAATAAAACATCCTTAAAACTTTTTGAACTAAAGTCTCGCCTGTGGCCACATATGGTTTGGTAAATGGCATCATATAAAACTGAAATACCTAGAGAAACTGGAAAAACTGAAAGCAACCTTCTTGAAAAAGACTATGTTTCAAGATACACACCATCATCACTTGTATGTGAGTTAACTCATGAAATCTTGTACTTAGAGGAAGTACGATTCATTCATGAGTGCCATCTATACTGAGTTATGTGAAGTTGATAGAAAAATTCCATGAAAAGAACAGGGATGCATGGAGAGAATTTGTACAAAATTCCATATGCGTTGATAAGTCTATAACATGCATAATACTTCCAGAATTGATGAAATTCAATATGTGGAGGAATCTAGAAGCAATGAATTGATTTAGTGGGAGGGTTCGGTGTGTAAGTATGGATTATTCGAGTTTTAGATGGGCAGATCCTATGGCTATGCCCTGTTGTCTCAAGGCTGCAACTGCTCTACTTCTAAAAAAGCATCTATCAGCTATGCTTTGCAGCTTAGGCTCTCAACGTTGTGCTATGCCTTGCAACTTAGGGCCTTCAATAATGTTTTCAGCCTGGAATCATATACCAAATGTTATCCAACGTGGAGGACCTTATTGACGGATATGAAACAACATTGGAGAATTTTACTTCTCTGATGCCATGATCTACACGACTGGATGGAAGGAGGCTACGAGATGAGACCCTGGTTACACATGTTGCTGTACATGATTTCTCTATAAGTTGTGCAAAATTAAAAAGTTCCATCATCCAGATTCTGACGTGTTAGTGAACGTTGTGGCAAAAGCTGCGAGTGAACATGGACAATATTTATGGCCATTATTCCATATGCGGGTAAGAGGTATGAAATGTTAAGAAACTTATGGAATCAGGGTTTTTTTAATACGTAGAGTTGATTGTGTAGTATCCTGGGTTCTCATTCGAATTTATATGCACAGATCCCACAGCTATGCCTGTCGTCGCTTCACAGTTGCGGTCCTGCTACACTCCTCTCCTTCTAAAAAACTTCCCTTGTCTACGTTTTGAGGCTGAGGGTCCTCAATCCCTTGCTGCCTAGGGCCCTCGATGTTACAATGTTGAAATCCTGATTCCGTAAGTTTTCTTAACATTTCATACCTCCTACTCGCATACGGAATAATGTCCATATTTATTTTTAATGTATACATTATGCACTATTCGTTGGATGTTCAAAGGTTGGTTTTGATTCCATTTTATTGCATTCCAGAACCACTGAATCCCTCAGAAGAAGTATCTATGCCAGAAAGTTTATTGTATGTTCGTGATAGTGCTGAGTGGATGTCAATATTAACATAGAAATTAAATCTCCTGTATCTACAGTTTAAATCCAAAGGTGCAGTTTTGTTTGTAATTCCTTAATTGTTATCTTTAAGGTATCAATCATATCCACACTTTAAAATTGGCATAGTCTGCCAGGATCATACATCAACATATATAGCAAACAGGGCCTTATAACTCTCAGTTGCAAGGCATTTGGAAAATATCAACATATTCATGACATGACACTTCAGTGAATGACTACTTCAGTTTTCGAGGGAGGTGAATACCACCATTTTTTGTACAGAGCATGAAAGGTTAAACAACTTCCATCTTAGTTTTGACCTTAGGGTTAGATGTCTACCTTTGATATTGTGCTGCTTGCTTACAAAAGAATGGTTTTGTTTTGTACTATGAGAGAACTGACAAGACATACCCTTGTCTTCCAGAAGAAAGGCGTTTTTAAGGTGTGATCTATAAATATCAGCCATATTTAGAGTGGGAATTTCTGAAATAACAAGCTTGAACTGGAAATACTTGTAAACATTTGGTCACTTGTGAAGATCCATAAAGGCAATTAAAACTGCAGTACGACTGCATCCCTGTGTTGTGTTTAACGTCATGAAGTAAATAAATACATTTGAGAGAGGAAAACCAAATTTGAAGAGTTCACATTGGAATTGAGTCAATCATACCGTATCATTCTCTGCTCACAGCAAACTAAATACACAAATTTGTTTACTGCTACTCTGTACATACATTTGTAAGGTAAACAGTAGCACATATTCACTTATTGGGCAGTACAGTACATATTCCTTGATGCATTTCAAAATAAATTGGACTGGAAAGCGAGTTTAGGTAACTTGACATAGCCTTATGTATCATCATAGTAAACAGCTATACCTACGCCGCTGTACCTCCGGCCCTGACGTTTCATGAGGGTAAAGAAAGAGACATATATATTAGAATGGCCACCTTCAGCAATACTAGCGCTATGAATTTCCATACTAAAGGAAGCTATTCTGATTTGCTTCAACATATATATCAAGACTTAATTTGATTTCTTGTAAGTCTGTAATAAATATAGCCTACTGTTGTTGTTTAGAGTTTTCCTGCATGTAAAACACAACATAAAAGAAAGGAATAAAAAACTAGACAGGGTTTGCAGTGCTGGGTTGACTCACACAGCAAAGGGTGGAAGTTGTCTGCTAGGACCAATTACAGGCTCCCTCTCTGTGTGCACCACTCCAGTTTGGGCTGTGTTACCGATTCTCTTATAAGTGAAGCACATGTCATCAGTAGCTGTATGCTTTAGTCCAGATGAAGTTTGTTTTCTGTGCAGATGAGATTTACTAGGTTACCCTTGTTTAAGTTTCCTGTAAATGTTATCTCCATACTTTAAATACTCTAACATAGGCAACTATTTCATCGTTTGCATTTTACAAAGAGATGGCACAGGCACACGTGTTCACAGTAGGGGAAAGAACTGGCAACACTGCCTCTCTTGGCTGCGCTAAATGTCAGCTGGAAATAAAACGGTGGTAATATAGTATTGGCTAATATTGGGGCGGGAATGATTCGTAATGCACGAGGTCCATTCTTGTTTGTGCATAAAGTACAAGAACACTTTGAGGCAGTATTTTATATCATAACATGCTGTGAATGCCAAAGTGATTGTAGTGTAAATTAATATTATTGTATGTACAGGATTTTAGATGTTTGTTAGCCATAAGAATTGTTAGGAAATAAGTTTACACGGCCTCACTGAAACTGACAATAGAAGTGGGTAACAATAAACCAACGGGGTGGGTTGTTTATCACTAAGAAGAGAGAAACAAATGACATCAGGGTAGCGTGCCTTTTTTAGAAATGGAGGGAATATCTTCCCTAGAGTATATATGTTAGTAGTAGTGATTGGCTGACCAAAACAAACGCTAAAGTGGGCGATTTGGTAACCAATAGCAGCTATATTATAATGTTTAGGCAATTCGAGGTGAAGGAGTATATATTCTCGAGCATAAACAAGTGTCGCGCAGTTTTGAAGAATCTTTCACAAAGCACACGTCACGCAGTTCGAAAGAATCTCTCACGAGGTGCACGTTGCAGAGTTAGTTACAAAGAATGTATGCGAAGTAATTGGTGCGCGGCAACTAAATGGCTGTAGTTACATTCGTAAATATCACAGTTTCAGTCGGGCGTGTATAAAGATTAAATATGTGAATTATTAATTAAAAGTAATGGCAATTAGCAACAACTCCTTTCCGTTTTGTCCTGCTTAGAGATACTTGCTCAACTGAGTTATAATAGCTAGCCGGAGGACAATGAACCCAAATTTAAAATAATAAAACAAGAGGCACCCGGTAAATAAGATAACACGAGCCATGATAACTGCGACAACTTTGTCCAGGCTTTTGCAAATTTCTAAACAAAGAAATAGCTAAAAATATACCTATTAAAGCATTAGTCCATAATGGATGTTTTGCTGCTTGTAAATTCTAAAATGCATTTCAGAATGACATACTAGACAGGTCTTTAGTTTTACATAATGTTGTAGATATTTAAAATTATCTTACATAATTTATTGATAAAATGTACGTATGCATTAGAGGATTAAGATTGAACCTTCAGTGTTGAGTCAAGTAGTCACTGTTGAAAAGAGATTTCACATGACACTTATCATGTGTTGTTGCTCATATTCTGAGTGTGAAAAGGTTTACTTGGTGTGGTTTTGGAATAATTAGCAAACTGTTCATTTTAGAAAAAAATGGTGCAATATACAGATCTTGTCTTACAAGCCCATGGTACAGAAGCTGAAACCAAAGCAATGTATTATAATTTATAACATATACAGGGATGCTGCTTATCAATATCTTCTTCAATGTGCATTTAAGAATTTGGCAAAGGACTTTTGCAAAACAAGGGAAGAGTGGTAGAAGGAGAAAGGATAAAATGTTGTACGATTTGTTGATAGGACATGGCTTGCAGAGGAAGAAATATGAAAGGACCAAGATTAGATTGGGTTGCATTCTGTGAGTTCACTAGCAGACAAAGGCTTATGAACAATGAACATGTCAAGGAAATGTAAAAAAAATTACGTATAAACATAAATATTACACAGAATATAGAACATTTAAAATAAAATAGACATACTATATGCGTGTCAATGAAATGTACAATATAGTTACATATATACATAAATATTACATAGAATGCAGAAAATCTAAAATAAAATAAAGACATGTTATATACAAAATGAAACAAAGCAAGTGTAATTTTGTTCAAAATCGAATACCTCCCTACCATTATAAGGTTAACATATTTATGGACAAGAATAGTTATTTTAACTTTCACTAGGTTTGTAGCTTTGTTTGTCTCATCATTTTGTTCTATTTGGTTTGTAATGCCAGTTCTTAATATACATACATTTAACTAGCTTCAATAAATTCTAGAGCAGGCAATTGGAAAACTGGCAATTGTCATTAATATTTACTAATATTACTTAGAGAGCTATATATATATGTATTATCATCAGGATAATTTGTCATTCAGATAATCTTGTACAGAATATATGCTTTTAAGCATAGGTACTCTTTTAACAGTAGTTTTAAAGACATTGAAATTGTCAACTTTTCCCTTAAGATCATTAGGGAGAGTATTAAATATTTTTATGGTCTCATAATATACACATTTCTGGAAGCAAGAAAGCTTTGCACTGGGATGATGGATGTTACCCCTTTGTCTAGTGTTTATCTCATCAATTTCCATGTTGATATAAATGTGGTTCCATTGCATACATAGAATTTTAAGATTGAAAATATGTATATGCAAGTTAGTATCTTCAGTCTTCTAAAAAGATGTTTGCAAGAGTGTCTGCTATGGGTGCTGGAAATGATTCTTATAACCATCTTTTGCATGAGGACTATTCGTTTACTTTCTACCGAGTTTTCCCAAAATAATATTCCATATTCAATGATAGAGTTGAAATATGCATAGTAAGAAATGAAGTACTAAAGTTGGTCAAAAACAGGTAGAGAAATTGACTAGGACAGTGATAAGAAAATACTTGCGAAGAGAGAGGAATGGAAAGAACGATGAGTAAGAAAGATGCTTTGGGCAGAAGAAGGTAGCAGATGATTCACAATATTAAGATTAATATGGAGACAGAGGAATATAGGTTTTGTAATGAACCTGAACATGGACAGAAAGCTACAGTTGACAATGAATAAGAAAATCACATCAAAGGTATCTGATAGTACTGAGTTCTGCCTAGAGCAACTGATCAGAATTATAAATTCAGAAAGTGAATGCAGTTTCCAAGTGTGTTGGTGTAAAAATTCACAGCACGTGTATGTGTTGCAATGATATTGTTATTGATTCTTGTAGTCCCTAGTATGAATCTTAGTTGGGTTAAGCTGTCTAGAGTAGCTTCTATTCTGAGTTTTACCCCATTAGCTTTAATTCTCTTAGGCCTCTCAGTTAGCTTTACTTGGCACTTTTGATTAGCAAATTAAAACCTCTCTCTGTGTCTACAGAAAATAGAACAAGAGACTGCACTGTGTCTGAAGTCCAGAGGGCTACAGTTTGGGTATGTCTTTAACTGAGTTCCTGCATAAGAGTTTTCCAGAATTTTCTCTTATTCTTGATTAGTGTGTGGCACTTTAAAAAAAAAGCAATCAAAGAGGTATTGGGGGGGGGAATTTAATATTCTTATGCACACATTTAAAAGCAGCATATATTTGATGTATTTTTGATCATTTCTAATAGCTGGGTTTGCTCACTGCTGCCATAATTTCAATGCTAAAAGCTCTGGTATTGTGCATGCAAACCTTGTGACAGTCATAGTTTTCAGTGACATATGCAAGACTGTAGAAACCTCTAAATTGGTTCCGTTAGCCTTCCTGTGTTATTTATTTCTCTTCATTAACTTCAGAATATAATTTGTGTCAGTGTGTTTAGTGTTGAATCCATTGTAGTCCCATGCATGATTTCGTTTTTAGAAGTTCAACTTCACGTGGCCTGAAGAAGGCATTCAAAAAATGGGATGACATATATAAACAACTTTTATCAATTGCCTTGCTGAAACAGTGCCAGTATGTCATAAAGGGGTGCTTAATTTTACTTTCTCTACCACATATCCATTACAAATAAAATGTCGTCCTCAGTGGTGTAGTGGTTACCATGCCAGCCTCTAGTTCCTGAGGTGGGTTCAAACCCGGCAGAGGGGATTTTTTTTGGGCGTAAAAATGCTTATCATGGCTTCCTTCAGAAGGGTAGTAGAGCCAGTGTCATATATTTATGGCACATAAAAGGACCTCAAGTCTGATAATGGGGCCTCTGAGCAAAACATCCAGTCTTTCACGCCCAATATAGAATGGGACACTAAGGACCACGCAGTTAAAGAGGATCCATAAATACAGCTCAATTTATTTATTTAGCAATAAATTAAAATATATATCTTGAGTTTTCTGGGAATAGCCTGTGAAGTCCTCTTGATTAGGAAAGAATTGTGCATATCCAATAAACCATAAGAGAAGTAAAAACAAAATGTAGCTTTAAAACATACAATTTATTTCAAGTAACTTTAATTGTAGCTTCAGCCATTTCTGAGAAATCTCTATTGGTTTGATATTTTTAATACTGTCATTTTCTTAAAGTGTTGTTACTATTTAAATGGTTGTTTCTTGCGATGTTATGGAAAGAAAATTTAGTGACTAGTTTTAATCATCTGACTGTCGATTTGTTTTCTCTCTCCTTGTACCTACAACGGAGTGTGTAATAAGACTATTTGTGCAAAGGTTTATCTCGATTAACTTGTAGTAGGTATGAAAATTAGCTTTCGTAAGAATAGTTTGTAGAAGCTATATAAAAATAACTGATAGTGGGTAGAAAAAGTTAGGTCTGTTTTAAGGCAGTGTAACCTTTGATGATATTTAAACTTATATGAGGAATAAGTACAGGGAGAGCCAAAAGATTACGGACGGCTGTGCAGTGTTTTTCCTGTCCGCGTCTGCCGCTATCATAGAAAGGCGTGGATGAAACCATACAACATTTTTAAAACTACTTTTAAAGGCTTTACTTAACAACTTTATGAAAGTGTGTTTGAGGACAGAATTATTAGTAGAGATTTGTGGCTCCCTCAGGCACTTGACCTAACTCCCTGCGATTTCTATCTTTGGGGTAATTTAAAACAAAATATCCACCAAGAAATTGCCAGTATTTCTCAATGTGAACTACGGCGGGTGATGGATAGTTTCCTAAAGAGGTGCCAAAAGTGTATGGACAACGATTTTGGCCAGTTCAGCATCTCCCTTTATAAAGTTGGTAAGTAAAGCCCTTAAAAGTAGTTTTAAAAATGTATGGTTTCATCCATACCTTTCTATGATAGCGGCAGATGGCAATGAGCGCTGAGGATGCAGACAGGAAAAACACTGCGCAGCTGGTTCGTAGTTTTTTAACTCTCTCTGTATTATGTGAATTTAATAGTATTCAAACTGCTGATTTGTGTTTTCAGTTTGAATACATTAATTTCTAGCAATATATAAGAAAAAGTAAGTGTTTTGCTTATTTCTGCTGTTTGTTATGAACAGCAAATTGATATACATCTTTAGTAATGGTCAGCCAAAAAAACTAAAGATTCATAAGCAGTTTGGCGAAAAATAGAGTCTGATGGTGTGTTTTCATTAAGGCCCTATACTTCCAAGAGGAGTATCAGGAACTACTACTACTGCTATTACTACATAAGCATTGCTAAACAAGGATTTTGGGCTCATGGGAAAAGCTTTACCAGTAACCAGTCAAAACTTCCATAAATCTTTAGGAGGGGCTGAGGCAGCAGACTTCATCTTAAATCAACCCAAGAAACAAACCTTTTAAAGAGTTTATTTTTATATTTTACACAAACATTTTTTTTATAGGTACAAGGGCAATACAGGAGGCTGAATTTATAGCCAAAGTTATAAAAATTTGATGCATTACATTCATATGACTTTCCCTACCCCTAATGTTAGTTTTTATGGAGCTTTTATTAACTATTCTTACAAAAGATTATTTTTCTATCTACTTCATTTTAATCAAGTTTCCGAAGTAGTTTCACAGCGCATTTCAAGGTGGATATGGGAAACTGAAGCGATAGTCAACTGGTTAAAAGTGAGTGTCTATATACTGGCTTTGAAATTCATAGTCCCATCACAAGAAACAAATAATGATCACAAAGTATTGAAGAATTCAAACCAATAACAAAGAATACCTCAGAAATGGCTAATGCTACAAAAAAAGTTACTTTAAGTAAATTGTGAGTTTTAAGGAGATCTATATTTTCTGTGCAGAAGTTTCTGTCCACCTCTTATGGTTTATCTGTTATACAAAATTCTTTCCGATTGAAGATGATCTCACGGCTATTCCCAGAAAATTTGAGAATTGTTTTATTTTTTGTGAATGTTTCATAAGTATGTGGTATTTTAAACAAAATCATTAGATACATTTTAGATAACACAATAAATTTCATGTAAACGGTAGTTTAAGGTGGGGGAGTTTCTTGAAAACCTTTTCTTTTGTTTATATGCCACCTTTAACATCTAAGGTCATATTGGTAGCTTTGCCTTTGCAACAATTGCTCATTGGCAGTGATGTTGATTCATATGCTATTGTATATCTTTGGGCTTGTTTTACGTTGGGTTTTCTTTTTAAACATTAAATTCACACACACATTTACTCACTCACTCATACTTTCAGAGACTTTGGAGGTTGGTGAATAATCTTGGCTAAAGAAAAGTTTTCATCCTCCAGCCAATCGAACCTGGGACCTTGGGATTTGGAAGCTAGCATGCTAACCATCAGACCACAAAGGCATCTTTGAAAACCTTTGGGTCACATCTTTGGAGGGTACTGTTTGGTATTTTTCCACCATTTCGTTTTTGAGTTATGCTGTTTACACAGACACATAAGGGACCTTTTACTAAAAAGTTTTTATTTGGGAGACTGTAGAACATGTATTTACATTGAAATCTCAACATGAAAATTTTGGCTGGAATGCGATGCTTTTACCTTGTGGGTACATGGTAGAGAAAGCAAACAAAAGCAGTAACTTATTTTACAATAGCCCACTCATGACAACTTACGGCTATCATACAACTATGCAGAAATTCTTAGCTTACCGATTAGAAGTTCTGTGTATCGGGCTTAAACTTGGTTCTAAGAACTGTTTAAAATGTACTTCCTGAATTTTTGTAAGCAGCATTAAATTTACCGAAGCTCATGATCATCTGTATTAACATACCAATTCGCACATGCAGTCTCCATTAACACTGCAAGAAAAGCAGTTGACGTTGCTTAAACTGAACAGTACTAAGTTTCACAGTGCGATAATGAGACTGGCGATATGCAGCTTTCACCACAAATTCTGCAAGGGAAAAGAACATGAACTGTCTCTGGAAGCTGTATGCAAACTGTGACATAAAATATGATTTTAAAGAATGTTTGATTGGAACAATGCTATTAATGGATCACAGAAATGAAAAGTAAACATAACCTTGATCTGTGGGCTTTATTAATAAACACTTCTCTGAAATATCACTGGAAAAAACCATTTTGCCTTTTGTTAACTTATTCCGTAAAGTAAGGATTTATGAAGTTTATTTTTTAATTTTCTGCTGTGTGCATATACTTGCATCACCCAGGCTGTGTCCATGTTTGGTTGTGAGAAAACTTGGTCACCTTAATATGATGAAAACGAAAAGAATTATACATTGCTGCATATATATTTTGGATCAACAATTTAAAAAGCTGCCAGTTTTTTAAGTTGACATGTGATATCAATTTCCTAAAGAGCTAAAGCACTGCATGTATATTCCGAAGTAATTAGGCCATCCACTGATATCTGTTATGAACTATATTCTCTATGTCACCATAATTTTTATTTATACTGCAGTGATTGCTCATAGCCTTGAAGGTATTAATGCAGTTCTCGTGCATAGTAATACAATTTTCGAATGACTAAATTATCAAGCTACATCAAATTAAAAGTGCCCCATTAATAGCTACTAGAACAGCTACTTGCGCTTAGATGTCAAAATTTTTTGCATGAAATCTGATGTTTAGATTTATTTTTCTTAAGCTTAAGTGTATATCACTCCAGTTAAATAAAACAGTGATTTATAATGTACCAAACTTTCAAGTGATCTTGTTAAATTTGAATTACTTGTGTGCCTTAGAACTCTTAAGGAGAATTTAGTTCATTTTTTTGCCAACTAAATGTAATGTGTTTTGTTTTCATTAAATTGTATGCTTGTTTATTTTCTTTTCCTAATGCAGCCTCACAAATTATATGTATCTTCCGATATATCAGCCGCCATTAAATTGCTGGCAGTATCTATATTGAATTAAACCAAAGTGATACTAATACAGATGAATAACTTTGGTGTCATTCCATGAAAAGAGGGATATCAAGCATAAAAATTAGAATTTCTGCAGTTGGGCCTTTTTTTCTTTATTTATTTTTTCTTCTAAGCCTGACCTTAAATTTTAAGACTAACATCCAATCTTTGCTATTCTGCAGGCAACAAATTTTGGGAAGTGTCAGAATTATAGTAAATAAGGTTTTATTGATGTTTATAATCCTTTACTTAAAAAGTAATTTCCCTTAATGTGTTAATTACCACATTAGCAACACGGTGATATACAATCTAAAGCATAATACAATCTCTATTACTTGTCGTTGACCACAACACATTGTTGCAACATCTTAAAAACTTCAATTGTATTTGTTCGTGTATTAGCAAATGTTTAAGCTTAAATTAGTTTTTTTTTCTGTGGTTCTTAATGTTAGGCAACATAATTGTTTTATATTGTTACGGTAATTATTAAGCAATTGAATATGAAGAAACTAACACAATGAGAGGATATAAGGTTGGAGATATGTCTAACTTATCAATAGATAGGTATAAAGGGAAAAATTGTTAAAATTTATATGAGGTAAGGGTATTAAGGTGACTGTAGTTATTTAGGAAAGGCAAAAGGAAAAATGGGTGAAAAAATTAATAAATGAGATGAAGTAGATTCTATAGAAATAGAGAGTAGATAAATATTTTGCATAGACTAGCCCCAATAGCAAGATAGTTTAGCGGGACCTATAGAATAGTTGACAGATCGCAAAGTTGATTACAGCTTATTTAGTTAGCAAGAGTTGCCTCATATAATAATAGACTAATGTATGATAAGGTTATCCGAATGAAAATAAATAAATATGTTGAAGAAACAAATGTATCTTATCTTGCAATTAATATCATATACTGCACATAATAAACTCTTTCATTATTTTTTTGAGTAGTATCGAAGAAGACAAATTTGATGCGTGAATCGCATTGATATAAAGTCACTAAATGAAACATTAGTTTATAATATTACTTGCAAGTGTTTCAAGTATAGCCTTCTAATATAAATTGGAGAACAGAGTTTAGTTTAAAACATAAATGTCAGTATCATATTTTTGTAACGTGGTTATTTTGAAAAAGAAAAAAAAATCTAATCAGTATTGAAAGAAACTCTTCTGGTGTATTTGGTTAAGTTGTGCAGATATTTCAAGTTCAAGAAAATGTCTCCAGCTGTAATATAGCCACAGTGAATGACCCTGTACAGTGAAATATCTGCAGATATCGCTCTGTGAAGTGTGTGACCGTACTTGGAAAAGAATGGAGGAACTCTGCCCATAAAGGTTATCAGTGGATTGAATAACTTAAAATTCCTGCCATATAAAGGTATCGCTATAGTTGAAATAAATTGTTTTATGTCCTTTCAAATACATACCAATCCAATGAGAAAGCTGTACATCCATTCTTCAATGACAGCAGCAAGTTGTTGCTCTTTTAAACCAGAAATGAAGACCACTGTTGAACACTTTGCATATAAATTTTTCCAGGAAACCAGATACTCACAGCTGCATACGTTTAAGAGGAAAATCTATGATAGTGGCAGCATTGCTTGTAATCAGGAACCTATCTAGGTGCTGCCACCTGTAATTGTATATTGTAGTGTAACAAAGAATGCAACTTAAGATGATTAAGAGAGCATGCATTCATGCCAAAGGTATTCAAGAGATGACACAAGTCTGTATCACCATGCTTGACATGCCAAAGTTTCATACAGCTGAGATGGATCAGATAGCAAACTGGTGCATTTGCTTTAAGCTTCTTCAAACATCAATTTGCATTTGAATATTATTGTACCTTCAATTGATCAATCGGGTTAGAGGGCTTAAATATGCTTTATTCATACTTGCCAACATTAATGGTTTGCCTGTAAGATTTATGGGAGTGGAGGCATTTTTACGACTTTAGGGCAAAGGAGGGCTTTTTATGACTTGATGGGCAGATCCAAATTGTTGCAGGTTTTCACCACAAATATAACAAAGCATTAAATTCTATTCCTTATATTGTAACTCAAGATTGCAGATTGAATATACCATGCTAATTGGTATGCAGTGCTGTAATAGGCTGGAGTTATTGTGTGTATATCCTTCATCATGATCACAGTCCCTCTTCACTAGTCTACAACAAAATATATGGCATGTGGATTTAAAATTTGATTGCACTACTAGTGTTGTCTAGTGACAACAGTAAATGGGCATGAACATTCAGTAAAGTCAACTCCCTTGTATAAATTGTATGTCTTATTTGCATTCAATGGCTGAAGGATATTTTCCCATTTTTGGCGAGTTTATGTATATACATAAGTTCATGTTATGGAGCTTAAATATGGACTATGGATCTGTGTCTAGGAAATGGGCTCTTTGCTTTAAAGAATATCAATGTGTGTGACAGAAGCAGTACTACCAGGTCTTTAAGGATTCTTATAAAACAGAATTCCCCTTATTTTACATGAAATTACTGCATTGAACATTTTATGCATTCTAAATTTCATGTCATTACAAAATTATTACGCATTGCTGGATGAGGGAAAGTTTTGCAGGCTTCAGTTTTGGGAAGTTGGCAAGTATGTTTGACTGATCTTTCAGCATTCACATAGTGCACTATGCAATGCAAAAACATATGTTTTTAAAAAGGTAAGAAACTGGCATACTAGACAATTCAATTAGTGTAAGAGAAATGCTAATATTCAAACTTGAAGTGGGATTTTGGAAATAAACTTGGTTAAAATTCTAATAACCAATATCATTTTTTGGCTCACAGTGAGATCACTGTCCATACTTCACTACCGGCACTTTGCATTTCCAGTAGATGTTTTTTGTTTGCATCTTCTTTACGTCTAGCTAGTAACAGCTGAGTTTGCAGAACTATTACACTTGACAGCAGTTTTTATTTACTCCAGAAATGGTTAAGAGAGGCAGTTTTGACTATTTTTGAAATATGATTAAAGCATGTCCACAGGTATGCTAACGCTCATTTTAAGTGCTCAGATAAGCATTCTTTGAGTATTTATTTTGCTAGAATACTGTAGAAGATATCATGGTTAGGTCCAGCTTAGTTTAAAGAACACTCTATAAGCCTTTTGTCATTTAAATTGAAATTTTCCTTAAAGTCTGTATGTTTCATATCTACATATAGATAAGAATATACCATTATGTCTAGCATATGTTGTTATTCATATGCTTGTTTACAGAAATAATCGTCTGTAATTTTAAGAACAATTTTGAAGGTTGTCGGCTAATGGGGAAATATATGTTAAACTGCATTTGTCATGAACTCCTGAACTTTGGTTCAAGTAAATTGTATTTTTTTCACCAATATCTTCGTTTACGTTAAACTGGGTTTCTCCTAAAAGATATGACCCTATGTCATTATTAGGCTTAAAAAGGCTTAATATGTGATTTAAGGGCTAATAATATATTGATTACTTTTATTTTACATGCAGCGCTGCTTTAGTGCATGAAGAGATCAATGTGAACTTTGTGTTTGTAGTAGTTATGTATTTTTAGATCAAGGAATTCAATGTCGCATAACAGGTATGTTGCTAGCTACTTATTTTACAGATCTTCAATTGATCTAAATTCAAATAGTACATTGGTTTAAATCATGATTACAAGGAGCACAGTGAAAAATGATAATACATATGCTTAAAGCACAATGAAAGCAATCACATTTACATCTTGGTTCGATAATTAAGACAAACAAAAATGCTAAGAAAGATATTAACTAGAATTGAAACAGTGCCATGTTTCGTGTGCAGTTATGGAGAGAGACATCCACTGAGGTAACAGAAACAGAAGATTTTAAAATATCCCTACAATCTGCATAATATCTTATTACCTTTGACACTCTTAAGTCTCTGTGCATTGTACCTATATTATATAAACAAAAATAATATCCTAAGAACCTCTTATGTATCGTTGTGAGCAATATTTTCTAATCTAGTGTATTTTGTACTTTGGTGACTTAGTTTGATTAAATTTTTGCAGATATTCTTATGATATGAATAGTTTTTCTGTTTTAATTGGGAAGTAGTAGGCACTGAATCTGAAATTCTTTCTCCATTTTGTGGAATATCCGTGATTTTTAACAGTTCTATTTGGAAACTTTGCCAATCTCCTTTCTACTACTGGTGCTAGTAGTATTATAGTACCTTCTACTAATAGTAGAATACTCAAGTGCTTCTTTGTTTTATTTTATTTTTGTGTATTTAGTGTTCTTAAAGGGGAAGGACGCAACATTAAATTTTAAAAGTTGGAAATGATACACAGGTATTTGTAGAGTTTGTTAAATACTTTAGGGCAATAATGCTGCTTACATCCTTTCTTTACATTTAAACTTAGTAAGGCTGTAATTCTAATGTAATTATTTTAATTGCAGGATAAACATGACGGAGCCCTTGAGATTGTGGAGACCATCAGGTAAGTTTTGAAGATTGTAGATGCCACATCTTGTAACACTTTCCACAGTGGTGTGCTGTCGTACTTGTTTAAAAAGTACTCGCTACCAATATTTTATGGAAGGAGCACTTATACAAACTTCAGTAATACCATTGTTTTTATGGGTGGTTTGATTTGAAACAGTAATTCATGTACAAGTTTTTGTTGTTCATTATCTTAAGGTATGCTCGCAGAGGAAGAAATAAACTAAATAATTTTTACTTTCTCTACTACGTATAGTAAGTAGGGGAAGTATTGTATTCCACCCAAAAATTCGATACTAAGATTTCACTGGAAATACATGTTTTGAGACCCCCTGAATCCAAAAAAAGCATTTTTGGAAACATGTCCGGGTGTGTGTCTGTGAACAGCATAACTCAGAAACGAACAATCGGATAAACACCAAGCTTGGTATTTAGGTTCAGTATCTTCCAGAGATGCGACACGAAGGTTTTCAGGAGACTCCCCCCACCCCAGATTACCCTTTACATGGAACATTTTTCGAAAATTTTAATTTTCTCAAAAATGGCTAACGATTTTGATTAAAATATCATATGTTTCAGATATTTTCATGACAAATGAAATGTATATGTCATATTTTCTGGGAATGTCTCCAAAAGTATTCTTCATTGTGAACGACTTTTGCATAACTGGTAAACCATAAGAGATAGACAAAATTTTACTACACAAAAAATGTAGATCACGTTAAAATACACAATTTATGTCATGTACGTTTTTTTCTGTTGAGTGAACCATTTTCGAGATATTGCTTGTTATTCCCTTAAATTTTCCAATACTTATACTTTTCCTCAAATTCGTTATTTATTTATTTATTTATTTATTTATTTATGTCTTGGTAGTGCAAAGAGAATGGAATACTCGACATAGCAACCAGCTCTTAAAATATTTGACTATAGCTTAAAACCTACCATATTCTCCTTGCGGCTACAAGAAAATTAGCAATAAGTTTAACATCTCAATATCTAGATTAACATGAAGCATATGGAGAATAAGCATTTGTAAAAATAGTTTGTACTTAGAGTAGAGAAAGTCATGTGAGTGTAACAGATTTTTTACATAAGTTAAAGAATTTTGATGTAAAAGAGTGTGCGCTTAGTAGTAGTTGTCACAGCATAAACATAGGATCACTTTCTTTCCTCTTTTTGGAATTGGGTTCTCTTCTCCTGGTGTGTAATATATGCTTTGCATATTTATGCATCTATGGAAGAGCTGATCTTAAGATTCGCTAATAAGATGCAGGTTACAGGGAGACTAATTTTATGTTTAAGTTTTCATTGGAACTATAGCAGGGACTATTATGTAATGGCTACTTTGAAGGTCATTGGCTCTTAAAATCCAAAGAGACTTTACTTTAAGAACCGTTTCTCTATTTTGCCAATAAAGTACAACTTTGAACCATTTTGATTTGAATGTACATATACATAATTTAGTAAACTGTTTCCTTGTGAAATTTCAAAGTTATAAAATTTCACCGTCAGCCTAATTGTAGGTACCGATTTAAAAAAAATTGATGTGTTACACTCACATGACTTTCTCTACTCTTGTACAAACCATTTTTTCAAACGCTTATTCTCCATATGCTTCATGTTAATCGAGATGTTAATCTTATTGATAATTTTCTTGTAGATGCAAGGGGAATTGGCAGGCTTTAAGCGATAGTCAAATATTTTAAGAGCAGGTTGCTATGTGGAGTATTCCGTTCACTTTGCATTACCAGGACAAAAAAAATGAATAACGAATTTGGGAAAAATTATAAATATTGGAAAATCTAAGGGAATAACAAGCAATATCTCGGAAATGGTTCACTCAACAAAAAAAATGTATATGACATAAATTGTGTATTTTAACGCGATCTTCATTTTTGGTGTAGTAAAATTTTGTCTATCTCTTATGGTTTACCAGTTATGCAAAAGTCGTTCACAATGAAGAATGCTTTTGGAGACTTCCCAGAAAATTCGAGATATACATTTGATTTGTCATGAAAATGTCTTAAACATATGATATTTTAATCAAAATCGTTAGCCATTTTTGAGAAAATTCAAATTTTCGAAAAATGTTCCATGTAAAGGGTAATCTGGGGTGGGGGGATTTTCTTGAAAACCTTCGTGTCGCATCTCTGGAAGATACTGAACTTAAATACCAAGTTTGGTGTTTATCTGACTGTTGGTTTCTGAGTTATGCTGTTTACAGCACACACACACACACGGGCATGTTTCCAAAAATGCTTTTTTTGAATTCAGGGGGTCTCAAAAACATGTGTTTCCGGTGAAATCTCGGTATCGAATTTTTGGGTGGAATACAATACTTCCCCTACTTACTATACGTAGTAGAGAAAGTTACAAAAAAAAAAAAAAAAAGAAAGAAAAAAGAAATTGATCCAAAAATGACTATCATGACCTGCAAACAAAACGCGACTGGTGACATTTGCGGTGCCCCATAATGTCAAGCAACTTTTATTAAAGACATTTCTTTCTACAATGTTTAGTTTTGAAGATATTCTACAGTTTCAACTTAGATGGTCCATCCTGTATAGAAAGGCCCACGAATCTACAAAAATATCAAATAGCTATGTGCATAGTTAGCCAACATTGATTAAGATTGCCTGCTACTTATCAAAAAATTTAACGCAGGTGCTGACGAGATCATTCGACAAACGTTCTGAAGGTGTGTGTATATTTTCGTTGAGTGATTTTCACGGCGGGGTGAAGCGAACTTTGGAAGCAAAGCGGGGCATCTGTCATTGGCCTTGAGTATTTTTAAACGCGGTGGCGTTCCCAATCCGGCAGCGCAGGAGGTGCCGAGAAACCAGGTGGATGCCATCTGGTGATGGCTTCCAGGATTTTGGCGCTGTTCCCGAGAGTTATTCATGAGGCGAGCTAATTTGTACTTGGTGGCGTCATCGTTTTGCATGACGTCATGCACCGTGATCAGTATGATTCAGGGCGTATTATGCGGTACTACAGGAACAGCAAGGCGGTAAATAGGTCGGGGAGTATGTTGAATATTTGGCGTGGCCTAGTTTTCTATTGCAGTTGACTCATACATGTAAATGAAAAATTCGCCGTTGCGAATGATCTGCTAAATTTTCTGAATCTCTGAAAGAGAACATGGCAATGATATGTTACAGAAACTCTTTCCAGTTGGGTTTGCTACTGATGAGAGAATAATAGCGCCGATGTGTCTGCAGGCTTTAAACAACGCGCGAAACGCTACTTGAGAATTAAAAGAACATCTGCCATTGGGTTTAAAATTTTGTTGAAACGGGTACAAGCTTAAGGAGACTGCCTCCGTGGCACGCTAGCTTCCAAATCGAGAGGTTCCGGGTTCGATTCCCGGCTGGTGGTTGGGAATTTTTCTGTGGCCAGGATTGTTCCCTATCCTCCTTTGAGTCTGGAGGCATGAATGAGAATGTAAATGTATGTGTGTATCTAATGTTTATAAAGAAATCACGTAAACAATCTCAAATAATCAGAATAGTAAATGAGTGAACATTATTGCCGATGAACAATTCAAATGCAAGGCCGCTGATATGACCGTAGATGTTAAACGCGGCGTATAAATAATAATAATAATAATAATTATAATAATAATAGATTAAAGGTGTTTGTTCGGATAGCTTCTTAAAATTAACGATGCCTGGATTAATTTTTTTACTTTCTCTACCACATACATAGTAGGTAGAGAAGGTATTGCATTCCACCCAAAAATTCGATACCGAGATTTCACTGGCAGTACCGGAAATGTTTTGATGCCCCCTGGATCCCTTCCCAAAAACGCATTTTTAGAAAAACGTTCCGTGTAGTATTTAGGTTCAGTACCTTCCAAAGATGCGACACGAAGAGTTTTAAGACACTTCCCCACCCCAACTACCTTTATGTGGAACATTTTTCGAAAATTTTTATTTTTTAAGAAAAAATGCCTGACGATTTTGTTTAAAATATCATACATTAAATATAGTTACATGGCAAACTGTAGGTATATCTTGAATTTTCTGGGAATAGTCTGTGAAGTCCTCTTCATTCGGAAGGAAGTTTGTATAACTGGTAAACATAAAACATAGACGAAAACGTACCATACAAAAAATATAGACCTCTTTAAAACATACAATTTACTTCAAATAAGTTTTTCTGTGACACAAGCCGTTTCTGAGGTATCCGTTATTAAAGATTCGAACTCATTCTTTTAAAGTCCCATCGGTTTTCAGTTGTTTCTCCCGGTTGCATAGTAACAGTATGCAATTTTAAGGTCAGCATATAGCGTCCAATTACTAAACATTTGACTAACGCTCTTCTCTTTGTATCTATAACGAAATGAGTAATGTGGCTATTTTTGCAAAGGTTAACTTGGATTAAGATGTAGAATAGAGAAATACGCTTCAATAAGAATAGTTTGTATAACCACTAATAAACATAGAGTAGAGAAAGTCATGTGAATGTATCAGAGTTTTTCCTTAAGTACTCGCAGTAAATTCTACCAAGGATTGTTTTGGCCACAAAACGAAATAATTGTTTTTGTGTTTGTGTACGTTATTGAAGCCTCCCCTCCCCCTGTTCATGAAACCTAGTATAGAGCAGATTTAAACATAGCTTGTTTGTATCAGACAGTTAATACTACTTTCTAGCTTGTATACTAACACCTTTAGACAAACCTGCGTTGATTGATCTCGTGTTAACGGACTCTAACAGCACAATATTATCAGAATACTGTGTTTATATGTTAATTTTTTGAAGAATAGTATTTGGATGTCATTCTGGCATTGTCCCTTATTTTAGTTCTTTTTTCTCGGTTTATTTTACGTTGCTTTAACTACGTGGTCATATCGCGACGGATTCGTTATGAGACGCCTCGTGGACTGTTGTGTGGTGGACAGTTGGCCTTCTAGGTCTCATCTCTGTACCTTACCATCTTACTTCGTTATCCACAAAGGGTACATAGTAAGAGTACCTCTGCTTCTGTGATGGGCAGATGAGTTTCGGCACGTCCAAATAGACCTTAGTGCTAGGCAACGTATCTCTGCTTCTACTCGTGCCGAGCAGATGCCATTAGGTTGCAGTCCAGTCTATCTATTTTCATTATCCATGGACAGCATTTGCTGTTGTCACCTATTTTCATGTTTACTATTTCAGACTTAATGTGCAGCTTTGGGTCATAGTATTAAATATCCAGTCCGGTATTTATCTTGACTGATTTTAGCCACGAAAAAAGTCAGATTGGTCGGCTCATGGACGTGGAACGGGACCTCTCGAATGCGGGCTATAGACGTTACCGCCTGAGCCATTCTGCTCGGTCTTATTTCGATATTGCGATTGTATTAATTCATGGCATAGCATCTGCGTTACACTATTTTTGTATATACTTTTCAATATGTAGAGGGTAGTGCGAATTTTAACAAATCTGTTTAGTTTAATTTTATATTTTAATCCAAGTTTAGGCCCCCCCCAAAAACGTAAGTGATTAGTAAAAAGCTACACATTATTTAAGCACGTTGGACTTCTGTTGACAGTAACGAACTGCAGCAGGTCACGAAAAGGGAGGAATAACACAATCGGCGTGACTACAAAGATAAACAAATGAAGACAGTTTCATAGTGGAGGAATAATGGTTTGGTATTGAGTTTTTCATTTTTTCAAGTACAAATAATGCATTTGTGTAATGTTTGGTGCACATTGTTTTCCAGTTTAAGCGTGGAAAAATATGTAATGTGATGAAGAGAATCGTGACAGTTTTTTCTCCTTTTTCTAGAAAAAGTACCAAACTAAATGATTGCTGGAGGAGGTGCGTTACGAAATCTCTAGAGATGTTTGCCTTGTATCTTTGTCGTTTTGGTTGCATTCTGAATCCTTCACATTTTCGTAACAACTTCGTAGTTTTTATAAAATAGGGGAAGAAGATTCTAGTGGAACATCCCCTTCGGAAGAAACGAGGTCTAGCTTTGTGTGAGCGGCTGGCTCGTCTTGTCTGCAGGGAACCACGGAATTGGGTCACCAGCGCTCGCTAGCATGCAGTGGTGGCACAATTTGCCAGTCAGCCGTGAGTGCAAGGATGTCCAAACTTATTTCCTCTATCATCTTACTAGATATCAACCCTTCTGCAGCTGGAGAAGTTGAGTAATCTTAGGAATAAATGTGACTTTAGAATTGTGTACAAACGCGATGTGGGTGTACAGTATTTGGCTTAATTTGTGGTATTATCAAGCAATTGCAATACTTCTGTTTTTTTTTATGAGCCTATCTTTTGAAAGTTTCGTCACTGATCTTGTTAAACTAAATGATTTACACATGAATGTCCTTCAGAACCACATTGAGAGGTGCTTCACAATAGCCAGAGAACGGTAACCATGCAGCATACAAGATTTTGGTTCACGACAGCCCGGCAACGAGAACGGGAGTTTATATCGAGCATATCGATCAGAAAGTAGACAGTCGATTTTGTGCATTGAGATTCTTTTGTTTTTAACAGGCCAATGGTATTTTTTTTGCCTCTGCTTTCAGTTCAGTCAACATAATGCGGGCTAGCCAACGTCGAAATTTAGAGTAGACATTATCTAAATGCAAATCCATTACATTTCCGATTCCTCCAGTCGCTGGAAACTTTCTTTCTTTTGTTTTCTGACGTACATTGAAGTTGTTTATTGTTCTTTGTTGATTTCTACCGGTTCTTGTTATTCTTTGTACGTTTTGCAGTTCTTTTTTAGGCATAGAAAGTTTTTAGTTGCAACTACAGATGGCCCTTTCTCTAGAAGAACCAACACTATGGATGTGCAGGTGTAAGAATCTCAGGTTAGGACGCACATATACTTGAATTTCTTCCAATTTCGTGTTTACAGCTTGCGACTATTACTTCCAACAGCACTGTCGGCTGTTTCATTTCACGGTCGCCTAGAATAATCTCTACAGCGAAGAGTCTTAATATGCATCTAATATGCCGGGAACAAGAACGAGAAAATTAAAACTTGGCCAAGACTTTTTTGCCGGGGCCCGGAAAGCTTCCTGTAAGTTGCGAACGCTTCCATTTTGTACATGCATTTTAATTTTGGTTACCTTTGTCGGTTGTTGTGAACCAGCCTAAGCAATTCTGTTGACGCTACAAACAGTGTACGGTTTCGGGGAAAGACACCAACACCGTTAGCAGCATCACAGGCATACACACGCATTGCTTTTGGATTCAGGGTGTCTCAAAACGTGTATTTCTGGTGCAATCTGGATATAGAATTTTTGGTTGGAATGCACTACTTCCTTTACTTACTATAGGTAAACAGTAGAGAAAGACATGTAAATGTAGCACTTCAGGCTTTTTTTTATTGTGGTTGTAAATAAAAAAACAAAAGAAGCGTTGGTGGGCAGTACTTAAAGTGGGCGTGGTGGAGTTACATCAGTGAGTCATTTCATTCATAAGCTACAACATCGTGCGCCAAGAGAAAGACGCTGAGAACAGCATTTTATTGTATAAAGTATATACGACAGACATTACACAGCCAAAACGCGATAGTGGTGTTATCTGTTTGCTGCGTTAATGGTGGTCATTAGACATCAGGTCTGCATGCGCTAGAAATATCTAAAACATTCATATATTTATGCTGTAAAAATCTTTAACATGTGCTTTGTAATTTCGAAAGTATGCACGGCAATTAACTTTAAGCTAATATTTTTGGTACTTATAATGTATCTATATTCGTCCTTAGGCATTCTGGTCGCAATTTGATATGCAGTATACAATGATAACTTTCTCCAAATGCTTAGTTATAAGTTTATGATGTTTATCACTTAACACAAGTATGTCCACCTCTTTGGTGTGGTGGTAGCGTGTCTGCCTCACTTTCAAGAGGTCCCGAGTTAGAATATCGTTTAGTGTGAGTTCCTGAATAAGGTTTTCACGTGGTTTTCCTTATCCTGTGAAGATAAATACGGGGTGACTTTAAGCTCTTCATCGTCCGATATGAGCTATCCGGTTAAAGGAACGTTAAACAACACTTTTAAACAAAATTTGAAAGCACTTTATACCTCTGGGGAAATTTCTTGACGCCCCTATGTTTTCCACTTAAATGCTTTTCCACAGAATAACAAAACTGCTCAATTTATCGCTTAATTTTCCTGCATACTTTAAAGGATTGATCAAGTTTACACTGAACGTTATTGAGAAATGATATGAGTGTCTCCGTAGTAAGGACCTTATTCTTTTGTCATTAATTTGTTTAAATGTTAATTTTAAAATTAAAAACTTAAAAATATATGTATTATATGCCAGATGCATGGAACGTGAAACTAATTCCGTATCACAAGTAAAAACAAACTTAGATAGTAATTTTCATACAAATCGGATGTGTAAGTGACCCCTGAGCGCCAAGAGATCGCCAGTAACATAAGACGGTAGTAAAAGCGAAAGCAGGGCGGGTTTTTCGCTTTGAATCGGGATAGGATGAAACTTCCGGAGTTTAAGTTTGTGCCGGGTGGTTATAATCCTCATGCAAAGCACCTGGTCTTCACCAGCCAACATCTGCCATTGAGTTTACCCAGCTGTGTTTCTGGGATATGTCAACCTCATTAACTCATCCGGCGGCAATAAAAGTGAAAAAGATACCGCCGGTTGGATACGCGTTCCCAGTAGGTGTTAAAAGTTGCAGTGCTCCAGCAGAAAGTGGTTTTTAAAGCTCGTGAAACTGCACCTGTACCCCTATGTATTGGTAGATAATTTTAATGTATTTATATATTAATCGAAACTGTTCTGAAAATACAGGGTGAGCCAAAAGACTCCGAACCGCCTGCGCGGTGTTTTTCCTGTAAGCGTCCTCGTCGCTCGTTGCCGTCTGCTGCTGTCATAGAAAGGCGTGGATGAAACCATACAACATTTTTAAAACTACTTTTAAAGGCTTTACTTAGCAACTTTATGAAAGGAAATGCTGAAACTGGCCACCGTCGTTGTCCATACATTTTTGGCACCTCTATCATCTACTATCCATCATGGAATTTTTGGAGGGAATTTTCCAAACGATGACCGATGTCGTCTGAGCTGACCGAGTTAACACATACGAATCATAAATAAATACACGCTGTGCAGTAGAAAACATATACTGATCCATAATTTACTTTGTGACTAACTACAGGAGAAATTAATAAATAACTCGTAATAACTGAACTACATCACGTCACCGTCAACTCAAAACTGCACTTCACACTGCACAGCAAAACCACAACAGCGTGACTTTGTTTATAGCAGCAGTGCGTTATCATGTTTTTATCATATTTCCACACGCCCAGTGGAAAAACACCGCGCGCCGGTAATATTTTTCATAAAATACGCCTCCGGGGTAAATTAAGACATAAAGTGTACAAGACAAACCCACACACCCTGAAAGAATTAAAATAAAATATCCGCCAAGAAATTTCTCAACGTGAGCTACGGCGAGTGATGGATAGTTTCCTAAAGAGGTGCCAAAAATGTATGGACAACGACGGTGACCAGTTTCTGCATCTCCTTTCGTAAAGTTGGTAAGTAAAGCCTTTAAAAGTAGTTTTAAAAAAATGATGTATGGTTTCATGCGCGCTTTTTTATGGTAACGGCAACGAGCGCGGAGGACGCGGACAGAAAAAACACCGCGCAGCCGGTTCGGAGTCTTTTGGCTCATTCTGTATAAACAAACTGGTTTTGGGCACATGAGAATGCTAGAGGAAAAGCTTGGGAATGGAATCCACCTGGGAGAAGGGGTAGCCTCAGAAGTACTTGAATGCGTAAAATAAGGACGGGGATGAAAGCAAAAGGGCTGGAGGAATGAGTGAAGGAAAATAAAACTATAGAAGCAGAAATAAGCTTGATATTGTAGAATAACATTGTATGACTAATATAAGTTCATTTAGCATTAAATAATTAACTGAATATGCCGTATTTACTCACTTTAGAATTTACCTTGGAAAAGTTTGCACGGAACGCGCCCCCCCTATGCCCTTTGATCCGATCACGCTGCGTTTACTGCGGACCAAAAGCTTGAAGCTTGTCTCAAGAGAGCGCCTATAAGTGCATTTGAGTGTGACTGGCGACGGTCGTTCTCAATACGCTTGATGCTGACAGTTCAGAGGTCATACGGATAGTACTACGTAGTTTGTTGTGCATCTTGTACTAAGCAGTTTACAGGAGTGCATGATTACACTTATCGGCATGTTAGGAAGTTGACTCGGACTTCAGAACTTAATGCCACGGCTGCGTCTCCAATCCCGGATTTTGGTTATCCTTGTCGACACGCTTTCTGCTAAGCTACCATGGCGATATGCCTGTAATACGAGCGTTGCACCTCTTCTCGTTTAAGAAAAGCCGAAGATCCGTGGTTGGTGTCCTTGTCCATAACTCTCAAATAGCTAAAACATATCTTTTAAATAATTAAGTAATCAAGAGAACTGAACTTCACATCTACAGCAAAGCCAGTTTGGGACTTTTTGATTTACCCCATTTGGCTGGCGGTTTCAATCCTAGTCCAGTACGATGATATTTACGTATATTTGACAGCTTAATCGCATTTCTGTAACTTTTCGAGAAAGAAATAAAGAAATCCGTTTTATTACCGAAGCTATCATCTTTACAGTTGTTAGCGAAGGCAAAAATCGCTATTCTGTGTTTGTTTACAAAGTAGTTTTCTAGGGGTAAACAAATATTTCTGTTGAGCTACGTTTGCAAAACGCGTCTGTGAAAACTATGTACTAGCAAGCGTAAAAAAATATTTGCAGGATCTGCGTTACAAAACAAAAACTTCTTTAGAATGTTGCCGTTTAAAATCGCAGACAAGTAATTTTCAGCGACTTCCATCGGTCCCAGTGATTTAAAGTGCTTAGCTTTTAAATCCGCATTTCCATCTGGAAGCTTGAAAGTAAAGGTGTTTTTCAAAGATAAAAGCCACGAGCGCTTAGAAGCAGATGTAATTTGAGTGTGTATACTCGCTGATGGGTAGTTGTTTTGTTTTCATTATACTTTTATACTTACAACTCGTAACAGAATGCAAATATTTTAAATGACTTAACCATTACTGTTATTAAATTATTATTCACGTATACATTGCATTAGTAATATTACAATACGTAATGAAAGACATCACTTTGATGCTGTCTTTTCATCTGCACTACTGCGAGCTTGTTTAATTCTAAGTATTAAGCGAGTCTCTAGGCTGTTGTCGGACAGAATTCAAAATCAAATTTAGCATAGAAAAGCTCATTACTGGGGCAATAATTGCCTTCATTGTCAGTAGTGTAGGCATATTCTCGGGTTTTGTAAATGCTAGGAGTGTAAACCAGAAGTAGAAGCGTAATTTCCATTGTTGCATATATTGATTTTCTTCCACTAGAACATCAGTATTAGATAAACGTTTGTATTGGTTTCTAAGTGCCATTATTTGTTGGGTAAAAAGTGCTGCTTTGTTGTGCGATTAAAGTTAAATTTTTTGTTTCATTTATATATCCCGTTAACTTCTATGGTCTGTAGTCAGTATCAGTGAGTTAGCAATAACTCGTTGATTGTAGGTTCTTCTAACGTTGGACTCTAATCATATCCTACATGTATGCTTCCAGGCTCTGCGGAGGGTAGGGAAACATTCTAATTAAAGAAAAAGTTCATCCCCAGCCGGGAATCGTACTCGGAACCTGTGGATTGAGAAGCCAGAACGGTCTTCACTTGGCCACATAGTCAAAATTACTTTTACCTGGGTCCCTAGGTAACCGAAGTCGAGTTTAAAGTGCAATTTTACTGTTTTATGCTTTGGTCTGTTCAACTGATCAGACAATGTTTCCAAAGACAAACAGCTGAATTGACCTTAAGTATTAAAGGCATGGAAGACAGCCGAAACGCAGCCGATGTGATTTGGAAAAGACTAGACAAGAGCATCATCTATCCGCTATATCAGTGTTCATTTGGCCTCAAGGGCCGTACGGTATCTGATGATGTAGGTCGTTCTGCGATGGTGTTTTCCTACTGCACCCAGCGCTAGCATGTCCTGACGCACTGTTTTGCAACTCCAACGGAATTAGTATTTACGTTACACCCGTCAACCGCTTTTCCTCCTGTATCTGTACCATCTTTTTCCCTCTTGGTCAATCACGATGCGATGTATCGATTTCTGCCCGTCATTTGTGTGTTCCGGGTGTTTCAAAATTGTTTCAAGCTCTGGACATATCCGCCATTTATAGTAGTTTAGATTGACGTGTATGATTTCAGATTGAGAAGAGTAAGGTCAGTAGCGAGAAATATATAGTATAGCTTTTATTTGAGTTGGTTGATATGTCGGTGCTTTCCAGCTTTAGGCAGTGCAATCCCCGTCCAAAGTGAAGCTAAATTAGACGAAAAATACGGAGGCTTCACTGTCGTGAAGAGTACGAGATTGCTCTTTTACACGTGCCGCGTTTAGGATAAAGTTAGAAAAGTAGAATAAGACTGAAAGATTCATTGACATAGCCGGGATTTGAGTCGGTTATCTTAGACTTTGCATGCCATTGCTCTAGCCAGCTGATCTATCATGACATGCTGGTGCGAGATTAAATTTCCCAATTGACTCATATTTTTACTTTCTTTACTACGTATAGTAAGTAGAGGAAGTATTGTATTCCACCCAAAAATTCGATACCGAGATTTCACCGGAAATGCATGTTTTGAGGCCCCCTGAATCCAAAAAAAGGTATTTAGGTTCAGTATCTTCCGGAGATGCGACACGAAGGTTTTCAAGAAAATCCCCCCATCCCGGATTACACTTTACATGAAACATTTTTCGAAAATTTTAATTTTCTCAAAAACGGCTCTAACGATTTTGATTAAAATGTCATATGTTTAAGATATTATCATGACAAGTGAAATGTATATCTCGAATTTTCTGGGAATGTCCCCAAAAGTATTCTTCATTGTGAACGACTTTTGCATAACTGGTAAACCATAAGAGATAGACAAAATGTTAGTACAAAAATTGTAGATCACGTTAAAATACACGATTTATGTCATATACATTTTTTGTTGTTGAGAGAACCATTTTCGAGATATTGCTTGTTATTCCCTTAAATTTTCCAATACTTATACTTTTTCTCAAATTCGGTATTAATTTTTTTTGTCCTGGTAATCCAAAGAGAATGAAATACTTCATATAGCAACCATCTCTTAAAGTATTTGACTATAGCTTAAAGCCTACCAATTCCCCTTGCATCTACAAGAAAATTAGCAATAAGATTAACATCTCTATATCTCGATTAACATGAAGTAGATGGAGAATAAGCGTTTATAAAAATAGTTTGTACAAGAGTAGAGAAAGTTATGTTAGTGTAACACATTAGATTTTTTTGTCTTGGATATGCAAAAAGTATTAATCTGTGGCAAAGAGAATGGTGCTGCATAGCAACCAGCTATTAAGAGTAATGTCTATGCTTAAAGGCTACTGTATTTCTATATTCCCTTTACATTCTACAAGAAAATTAGCAATAAGATAGAGTTTGCAGATGTTTATCTGGATTAACATGAATTAGATGGAGAATAAGCGTTTGTAAAAATAGTTTGTACAAGAGTAGAGAAAGTCATGTGTGTGTAACACATCAGATTTTTCTCGGTTAATGACAAGGCATTCTCAAGAGGAATTCTGATTGATTTTTAGTGATGATACGAAGGGTATGTCGGATCAAACGCTATTTCAGTGTTCAAGTGGCTTCTCCACCTGTTTACTAATTATCAAGCTTTAACATCTGTTCCGTGATTTTCTGTTCAGTATTATTTCGAAATTTTTTTCACTTGATTGATGCGTTAACACAAGACTTTCTTTCTAAGTCGGGTCTGCCCTCTGTGACTCAGTTGGGGTCATTTCTTACTGGCGCTAGCTACCACTGCCGTCAGCGTTCTAGTAGTACCGATTCCAGGCATCATTAGTTAATGATACACACTGAAGTTCTCCTTGAAGCGGCATATATGCAGGGGAAATGAGGGAATGGGATTGCGGTTTTCACTGTTTATTTATAGGGCGGTAGAATGTGTAGTATATGAATATACATATAATGCACCAGAGATTATCTTGAAGTTTTCTGTGGATTGTGTTCAAACTTTTGTCTGATACTCCTCGGGATTGATTGTTTGTTCTTGGAAGTTTAATGTTTCTACTTCAAAGATATGTTGAACAGTGTCAGCGACATCTACATCCTTGCTTCACATCCTGGTTTATGTAAATTTCTGGTGATCGCTTGCTTCATGTTTCTTTTCTTTTTGTGCAGACTTTGGACTTTTTTAATTAAATGTTTTGGTGAGTCCCTTCTGTCCATCTATCCACTCGATCAGAGCTTTGGTTGAACCAAAACCTTCCAAACATAGAGCTTATTCGACAGTTCCACTACCTTTAGAAGGTAAGTAAGGTTTGTGGCATCATTCAATTAGCGCACCTACTCTTCAAACTGGCAACGCTGAACACGAATGGTCCTTCATCATCCTCCATCAGCAATTGGATCGAGCAAGCAGTGACGTCATGGAATTCCTCGCTTCAAGGACGCGGCAAGCTTTGGAAGGGAGCAGTAGCGTGTGTCTAACCCGCTGTCTGAATGCCCACGAGCTCATCTTGCGATGCTTCACGCTGCGCTTTCCTACTTTGCTTTTGCGGCGGCGAACGTCATCTTTGCTCTGCAATTTTTATAACTGATTTTTGGCAAGAATTTGGAAAACGATGAAAGCTGAGGAAATAATCCTACCAGTGATTTTCCAGATTGCGACTCACAGAAATTGTATATGTTCTTACCTTGAGCAGGGCAATACACGCCATTCAAAAGTTTGGGAATGCCATTGGTGCTCTTTTGCATCTCGAACTGCTGATTTTTATCTAATGCCTTATATCTCCTTTGGTACGTCATTGCTGTAGTTTCCATAAACGCACCATAACCTAATGGAATTTCCTTGTTGGCACTCGTTAGAGATTTAATTTATTTTCCCAACAGGTTTTGTTATAAAATTTAGTCTTTTATTGCACAAGGAGATTTAAAAAGTCGTGTGCACAATTTAAAAGTAAAATTGAAAAATGTTATGTATTTTAAATGAGATTAAATGTTTGGAAAATTAGGTACGTACGCACGAGGGTTGTCCCAGAAGTACTCATCTAAGAAAGAAAACACAAAAAACTTGGGATAAAACGAATTTATTTCTCTACATAGTCTCTTTTCAGCTCGATATACTTTTCCCAGCGGTGTTCAATAGCTTCGATACCCAGTTTATGCTGAGAACCATCCAGCTCTGCAAAATAGCCATCAACTACAGACTCCAGCCTTTCACTGTTGGCAAATCTTTTAACACCAAGATATTTCCTAAACTTAGAAGTAGAAAATAATCAGAAGGGCCCAAATCTGGCGAATAGGGTGATTGGGGAAGCAATTCGAACTTTAACTCATTGATTTTGGCCATGGCGATAATGGATGTCTGAACTGGTGAATTGTCTTGATGAAACAAAAGTTTCTTTTCATTGAATGCGCCCGTTTTTGCTTTATTTCGTCATTCAAATGCTGCAATAAATTTGCATAATACTCGCCATAGATTGCTTTTGCTTTTTGAAGATAATGAATGAAAATGATTCCACACACATTCCAATAAACTGGCGCCATGACCTTGCTTGCAAGTGGAACTGTCTCGCATTCTTTGGAGCCGATTCTCTCCTTTCAATCTGTTAGACCTTTCAAATGAAAGTATTCTATCACATAATGATGACCAGTTTTATCCATGTTAACAAATTTGCTGAGAGTGTTCACTATTGATGGCTGCCAAACAACTACTAAACAACGTGGCGTCGTCAAACTTCAGACTTATGGTTCTTTTTACCACAGTCATTTGTTTGAAACAATAACCACTATCTATACATCAGGTCGGGTACTTCTGGGACTGCCCTCGTATATTGATCAAATCTATAATGACTATTTCAACTGAATTGGTTTGAAATTTGTAGCAATTAGCAACCTTAGGCATTACTTCGACTGATTTATCTGCAGGTTACAAAGTGCTGAAAGTGCAAAACAATATGAAAAAATGTGTACATAACCCAATTACATTATTTCTGGTTGTGAAAGGTGCTCCAGTTTCAACTTACACTTTTGTGATTCTTTCGTTTCGTAAATAACACGTCAGCCGATCGCTATGCGCCTGTCAAACACATATTGCGTTGGTGTTGACGGGAGGTGCTCTAGTTCTTTGGAAGCTCCGACTTCGCTGTGTGATGACAATGTCTTTCTTATTATTTTACCAAGGGCATTGGGGCAGTTGGCATTTTAAAGCGTCACAGTCTGACACAAATAGGATTCTGTTCCATCACAAAACTCCGTGTATTGACCCCCCCCCAAAAAAAAACCATTTTTTTCTCTCTCTCTCGAGAAATGCTCGTGCGTGTCTTTGAACACAATAAATCCCAAACTTGACATTTAAGTTAAAAATCTTCTAAGTGTGTGACAAGAAAATCCTCCGCCCCAAACTATCCTTTCTAAGGACAAGTTTTCGTTATTTTTCTCAGAAAAATTTTGATTAAACTACCTTATATTTAAAATATTTACATGAAAGTGTGTGTCTTGAATTCTCTGGGAATAGCCTATAAATTCCTCTTCATTCGAAAAACCTTTCATATACCTTTGTCTGGTAAACCACAAGAGATAGCTAAACGCTTACTGCATAGAACATACAGATCTGTTTAAAACACACAATTTATTTCAAGTAATTTTTCTTGCGCATGAGCCATTTCTGTGATACACGTTGTTATTGGCTTCAGTTTTTCAATACTTTGTGACTTTTGAAGTTTCTCGCGTTGTTGATATACTGTTGTCCGCAAACTTCTGACAAGTCAATCCAACCTAATTTGTGTTGTAAATTAAATTAAGTTGTATTTATAGACGCTCTTTAACTACTATGGTCCTTAGCGTCTCATTTTATATCGGACGTGAAAGACCGGAAATTTTGCTCAGAGGCCTCTTTATCAGGCTTGAGGTTCTTTTACGTGACGTAAATCTACGGACCACCGACTTTACTTCCCTTCCCTTCCGAAGGAAGCCATGCTATGGATTTTTACGCCCGAAAAAAAACTATCCCCCTCCGCAGGGTTTGAACCCGCGACCTCGGGAACTAGAGGCTAGCATGGTAACCACTACGCCACGGAAGACGACTTCGTGTTATAATGTGAACGCATATAACGTAATGCTGAAGAAATGACCATTTTTACTTTCTCTACTACGTATAGTAAGTAGGGGAAGTATTGTATTCCACCCAAAAATTCGATACCGAGATTTCACCGGAAATACATGTTTTGAGACCCCCTGAATAAAAAAAAAACATTTTTGGAAACATGTCCGTGTGTGTGTCTGTGAACAGCATAACTCAGAAACGAACAGTCGGATAAACACCAAACTTGGTATTTAGGTTCAGTATCTTCCAGAGATGTGACACGAAGGTTTTCAAGAAAATCCCCCCACCCCAGATTACCCTTTACATGGAACATTTTTCGAAAATTTTAATTTTCTCAAAAAAGGCTAACGATTTTGATTAAAATATCATATATTTAAGATACTTTCATGACAAATAAAATGTATATCTTGAATTTTCTGGAAATGTCTCCAAAAGTATTCTTCATTGCAAACGACTTTTGCATAATTGGTAAACCATTAGAGATAGACAGCATTTTACTACACAAAAGTTGTAGATCGCGTTAAAATACACAATTTATGTCATATACACTTTTATTGTTGAGTGAACCATTTTCGAGATATTGCTTGTTATTCCCTTAAATTTTCCAATACTTATACTTTTTCTCAAATCGGAATTCGTTATTCATTTTTTTGTCCCGGTATTGCAAAGAGAATGGAATACTCGACATAGCAACGAGCTCTTAAAATATTTGACTATCGCTTAAAGCCTACCAATTCCCCTTGCATCTACCAGAAAATTAGCAATAAGAATAACATCTCGATTAACATGAAGCATATGGAGAATAAGCGTTTGTAAAAATAGTTTATACAAGAGTAGAGAATGTCATGTGAGTGTAACACATCAGAATTTTTTGATATTGTGTCACCAATGTTTTTTTTCTTAAAACCAAATATTAACTTGACTAAATAAATGCTTACAACATTTGAATGGGGTTTGGATAGTTCACCCACTTGCATCCATTTTAATTCCACCCTCCCTTAAATCTGCCAGATTTAGTAGTTGCTTTTGACTACTCCTAGAACTGATTTATCAGCATTTGGCCATTGCTCGCTTATTTCCCTCCTCATTCACTCATCTCATTGCATTCTCACATTTGAGTTTCAACCACTTCCTCAAGATATCCTACTTAGTTCCACCTCAAGCTCAGAAGACTCCCACCTTTTAGCTTCTTACAGACTGTTCTGTTGTGCAGTTGCATTGTATCTGTGATCTATTGTGCTACTTCTTTTGTTAGACACATGGTAGTTGTGTGCGAGGAGCTATACATTGATGTAGCCAACCTCCTCACTTTTGTAGCTCTTCTTTCCTTTCTATATATTGTTCTCCCAGGTCTGTAGAGCATTGTTGTTGGATCTTTGTAAATAAAGGAATAAAAAAATCTGTTGTGTTACACTCACATGACTTTCTCTACTCTTGTACGAACTATTTTTACAAGCGCTTATTCTGCATATGCTTAATGTTATTCGAGATATCGAGATGTTAATCTTATTGCCAATTTTCTTGTAGATGCAAGGGAAATGTGGTAGGTTTTGAGCGACTCAAATATTTTAAGCGCTGGTTGCTATGTGGAGTATTCCATTCTCTTTGCATGTACAGGACATAAAAATGAATAACGAATTTGAGAAAAAGTATAAGTATTGGAAAATTTAAGGGAATAACAAGCAATATCTCGAAAATGGTTCATTCAACAACAAAAATATATGACATAAATTGTGTATTTTAACGCGATCTACATTTTTCGTATAGCAAAATTTTGTCTATCTCTTATGGTTTACCAGTTATGCAAAAGTCATTCACAATGAAGAATACTTTTCGACATTCCCAGAAAATTCAAGATATGCGTTTTATTTGTCATGAAAATACCTTAAACATATCGTTAGCCATTTTTGAGAAAATTAAAATTTTCGGAAAATGTTCCGTGTAAAGGGTAATGGGGGGATTTTCTTGAAAACCTTCGTGTCGTATCTCTGGAAGATACTGAACCCAAATACCGAGTTTGGTGTTTATCGACTGTTCGTTTCTGAGTTATGCTGTTCACAGACACACACACACACGGACATGTTTCCAAAAAGGTTTTTTTTTGGATTCAGGGGTTCTCAAAACATATATTTCCGGTGAAATATCGGTATCGAATTTTTGGATGGAATGCAATACTTCCCCTACTTAGTATACGTAGTAGAGAAAGTAAAAATAACATTTGAGTTTCGGTTAGCTTAAATATTTGCTAATCGGATTCATGCAGATGTGACGATAATTTCGAAAGCTTAAACTTTTAAATGTTGTATATTATTCCAGGAATCTTGTTCTTTACAATCAGATTGTTCTGTGTAGCCTTGAAACCTTTCGTGGAAAAAGTAAAACGATGTACGTTAATAATTTTCAAAAAAATCGTTGCTGTATTAAATTATTAAATACCTAAAACTATATTTTTAATCAAGAGAAGGTCTCTTAAACGCCGTCAATGTGTATTGAACATCTGAAAGGAAATCTACAAAGATTCTACAATGCGGAGCATGTTAAAGCGACTAAATAATAATAATAATAATAATTACCAAAAAAATAGCTTTAAATTAAGAAGTGCTATTTTCGCACGCCTGCGCAGTTCCATTTAAATGTTGCGTTTGGATGTTTTGCCTCTGAGGTAAAACCGAAATTGACGAAAGTTTAGTACAAGTGCCTTTGCATATTAATTTTCAAGTATAATTCAGCAGCTTCTTGCTAAAATTTTCAGGGTAAGTTCATGCGAATGTTACACTCACGAGAGGGACACCAAATAATTGTAGAGGTTTAGTGCAGTGTAATTGTTGTATATTGCATGCTTGGCCTATTTCTTCGTCATGGTATGCGCAATTTTTCTGTTTGAACTCGTCGCATTCCCTCGCTAGTAGAACGTCTAGGTGACGTGCTAACAGTTTCTCTTGACCTACAAACAGGAATCTTCGGCTCGTGCAAGTGGGTTCGAACCGAGGAACCGCTAATAGCGGAATAGCCAGAGGTGTGATGTGGTTTTGGGTATCTTGTCTATCCTTTTAGGTTTATCGGTTGAAACATAGACTGGTTTACGGAACTGTGAATACTGCTCCAAGATTAGAGGATTGCATTAAGTCATAGGAGACGTGAGATAGAAGTATGCGGAGGTCCGTTAGTCCCTTGCAGTCTGTAACATGTTGCTATGTTACCAATAGGATGCTATAGAGTGAGCCAAAAGCCTCCGAACCGCCTGCGCGGTGTTTTTCCTGTCCGCATCCTCGGCGCTCGTTGCCGTCTGCCGCTATCATAGAAAGGCGCGGATGAAATCATAAAACTTTTAAAGGCTTTCCTTACCAACTTACAATCACTCGCCAATTTTTTTCTAGTCTACAGTTGAAGTCCCTACATATGTGAATACAAGTTTGCCCCCCTTTTAGAGAATTAACAGCCAAGGAGTGTGATTTTGCCTTTTTTCAACAATACTCTGCAACAGCTTATGCGGCCAATATTTCGATGATAAAAAAATGAAAGTGTGTTTGAGGAAAGAATTATTAGTAGAAATTTGTGGCCCCCTCGGTCCCCCGACCTAACCCCCTGCGATTTCTATCTCTGGGTTAACTTAAACCAAAGTTTACAAGGCAAACCCACACACCCTGGAAGAATTAAAACAAAATATCCGCCAGGAAATTGCCAGCATTTCTCAACGTGAACTACGGCGAGTGATGGATAGTTGCCTAAAGAGGCGCCAAAAATGTATGGACGACGACGGTGGCCAGTTTCATCATTTCCTTTCATAAAGTTGCTAAGTAAAGCCTTTAAAAGTAGTTTTAAAAATGTATGGTTTCATCTCCGCCTTTCTATGAAAGCGGCAGACGGCAACGAGCGCCGAGGATGCGGACAGCAAAAACACCACGCAGCCGGTTCGTAGTTTTTTGGCTCACTCTGTATTAGCACTCGCATTGGCTGCCTGGTGAGGTGTTAGATTTGCAGAAGGGCTTTAACTGATTTTATTTTTGTTTGAGAACACCTAGAAAGCTGCATCATGGCCTGTGTGCGTTCAGGTTGAAGTGTATTTGCTGCATACTTTTCAATAAAGTCAGATTTTTAGATTTTTCTGCTCACGCATTCCAAACGTTTTAAGTTTCATGACATGTTTTCCTATACAATGATCCATGAGATTTTGAAGGTCAGACTCGGCCGAGGAACAGAGACCCTACTTGCTAAAGGGGAACTGGCTGTATGTAGGTGCTGTAAATATACAAAAATGGCACGTGGAACATTCAAACAACAGATCCGCAGCAAAAGTTTCGCAACACTGAAGTATCCTTGGAATTGTTATATAACCAAGCACCTGCTGTGTGCGCTTAGCATAACAGAATTCTCACGTACTTGAAACACACGTCATAAAATCATATCGGGCTCACAGCTGTGTGCGCAAGCAACAGGGTGTAACATACAACAGAGCTTCTGGTTTTTGCTGATGATGCACAGGAGGGTTTAAATAGGGGAGCGAGGGGTTTGGGGCTGGTTCTCGCCGGAGGGTTGCACTGGCGTACGTGACTATCACCATGCACTTCATGGAGGTATATCCGCAAGCACTCCGTAGGCATGTAAGAACCGTTTCAGGCCAGCTTGTGAAATGAGAATGAAAAGCAAGCACCTGCCAGCTGGACTTTCTTTGTTTTAGGTCATTCTCGCTTAAGGTTTCAACTAGCCATCCATCACGGTGATAATGTTAAGTCTTTTGGAGTAGAGAGGCAAACTTAAGCCCATCTTTTAGGGTAGGGTTTGCTCTGCAAATTGGTAATATGGGCAGTTTCTTTGTGCTCAAGCCATTTGGTTTCTTTATTTTCAAATAGATATTGCAATTTTGCGTTGAATAGCTTTTTCATGAATGTTATCTTCAGATATAAATGACTCATTTTCCTAAAAATTATGGAAGGTAGATAAATCACATTTAGGATCTGCTTTGGTGTTAACAAGATGGTTTTTTCAAATAAATAATTGATAAATTTTAATCAAACGATGGAATAATTAAGAAAAACGAGTCTTGTCTTCCTTAATAAACAACTTATTAGATAAAAGTAGCTCAGTGAACTTTAGAGGCGTGCATCTACATTCTGTAAAACTTTCAGTTTGATTTACGAGTTTCTGAAACCATAGGTTATGAATATAGCAGATTCAACATTGGTGGGATAGGCCTTTTAACCTAACTTAGTCAGTGATAACCCCTGAAAACAGCTAGATATTGCTACTTAAAGCGACATTTTATAGGCTAAGGTAAAGCAGATAAAAGATTATGTATTCAGTACTCTTGACTAAAGTTGAGAAACAAAATAATAGTGAATGGTGGCTTAAACTTTTGAGGAGCGCGTTTGAACCAACTGGTCCATCCAACTAAATTGTTTGAAGAAACATCTGGTTTACATTTGCATGGCTTTCTGTGGGGACTATTGTTTGTTTTTTACGAGTATATATGCCTTTTACAAAACATTCTTACTAAAACTTATTACTTTCTCTACTACGTATAGTAAGTAGAGGAAGTATTGTATTCCACCCAAAAATTCGATACCTAGATTTCACCGGAAATATGTTTTGAGACCCCCTGAATCAAAAAAAATCTGATGTGTTACACTCACATGACTTTCTCTACTCTTGTACAAACTATTTTTACAAACGCTTATTCTCCATATGCTTCATGTTAATCGAGATGTCAATCTTATTGCTAATTTTCTTGTAGATGCAAGGGGAATATGGTAGGTTTTAAGCGATAGTCAAATATTTTAACGCTGGTTGCTATGTGGTGCATTCCTTTCTCTTTGCATGTCCAGGACATAAAAAAAAAGAATAACGAATTTGAGAAAAAGTATAATTATTGGAAAATCTAAAGGGATAATTAGCAATATCTCGAAAATGGTTCACTCAACAAAAAAACTGTATATGATATAAATTGTGTATTTTAACGTGATCTACATTTTATGTATAGTAAAATTTTGTCTATCTCTTATGGTTTACCAGTTATGCAAAAGTCCTTCCCAATGAAGAATACTTTTGGAGGCATTCTCAGAAATTTCTAGATATACATTTCATTTGTCATAAAAATATCTTAAACATATGATATTTTAATCAAAATCGTTAGAGCCATTTTCGAGAAAATTAAAATTTTCGAAAAATGTTCCATGTAAAGGGTAGTTTGGGGTGGGGGGATTTTCTTGAAAACCTTCGTGTCGCATCTCTGGAAGATACTAAACCTAAATACCAAGTTTGGTGTTTATTCGACTGTTCGTTTCTGAGTTATGTTGTTTTGCTTTTGATTAAAATATCATATATTTTAGATATTTTCATGACAAATAAAATGTATATCTTGATTTTTCTAGGAATGTCTCCAATAGTATTCTTCATTGTGAACGACTTTTGCATAACTGGTAAACCATTAGAGATAGACAAAATTTTACTACACAAAAAATGTAGATCGCGATAAAATACACAATTTATGCCCTACACATTTTTTGTTGTTGAGCGAACCATTTTCGAGATATTGCTTGTTATTTCCTTAAATTTTCCAGTACTCATACTTTTTCTCAAATGGGAATTCGTTATTAATTTTGTTTTTGTCCTGGTAATACAAAGAGAATGGAATACTCCACATAGCAACCAGCTCTTAAAATATTTGACTATCGCTTAAAGCCTACCAATTCCCCTTGCATCTACAAGAATATTAGCAATAAGATTAACATCTCGATTAACATGAAGTAAATGGAGAGTAAGCGTTTGTAAAAATAGTTTGTACATGAGTAGAGAAAGTCATGTGAGTGTAACACATTAGATTATTTTTCTATCTTCTTTGTGGTAATCGAAATGAATGTTGCAAAAATGTTTTCATTACACATTTGGTTGAGAGGGATACATACGGCTTCCCAAACCAGAGGTCCCGGGTCCGTCTTTCGGCTAGGGCGGCGAAATCTTTCTTTAAATAGAATCTTTCCCTGAGTTTTTCCCTGTGAGTTTTTTAATGAAAATGAGTAAAACCTAACGCTAAAAGAACCTACTGTGAACTAGTTTATCGAGTTCAAGCCCCCGATATGACCACAAATAAACCTGTTTTAAAGATATCTGCATTGTTATGAGTAAGTTTTTGTCAATCTCAGTTTACCAGTTATATAAAATTAATTCCAAATGCAGTGGGTGTACATACTATTGGTAGAAAATTCAAAATAAAGGATATTAGTTGTGTATCTTAAACATATTGGCGTTTTAAGCCAAATTAGAGCCAGTTTAGAGAAACTAAAGCACTTAAATTTTTTCGCATGAAAGATGGTTTGGTTTGGGCGGATTTTTTTTTTAAAATCTTTGAGTGGCATCTTTGAAATATATTAACTTGAACACCAAGTTGGTATTTATCTGACAGGCATACACATGGACCTACTTTCTTTTTTTTATTGAGGATACCCAAAATGTTTAGTTAAATTTTGATATAGATTCTTTGGTGGTGTAATTCAATACTTCTACCTACTATGTATAAGCAAGTGCTAGAGAAAGTAACCAGTTTATAATGATCCCGAAAAGTATTCTCGCCACCTTAACAAATTTTAGAAAACTGTCATGTAGGAGGAACAAGTGATACTATAGTTTACGTGTTCTGGCGTTTCTCTATATTTTTCCTAATATTTAAGTTTTTGAAAATTGGACCAGATTTTTAATCTTTTCGTGTATGGTGATCAAAGATTATTTAGCGTACATTTAGTAGACAATTTTGTTTTGTATAAAATCTAAAATTGCTATGAAAATGAGTTTTGATCTGATGGGGGAAAAGATATCGGTCAGCAATAGTTTGTCTACATTTTTACTTTTTACTAACTTTCTCATTAACGCCGTAGTTTTGACTTCAGTGTGTTTTCCCGTAAGATTAAGTCTATGTCGACGGCATTGTCAAGTATAATATCAATTAGTTTACTAAATATACGTAAAATGATTTTGTAAACAATACGCATGAATCGTAAAATGGGTGGAGTTTAAAAAAGTTAAAAAACAATAAAATTGAAGACTGGAAAAACGCCAGAACTATGGTTTGTTCTTTCTGCATATCAAAAATACGAATTTTCTCTCCGTTGATTTGGCTGATATATTGTTTGTTAACGACGCTGTCAGTGGCCAGGATCAGCGCCGCCGTTCTTCGACATGCAAGTAAATTACTGACTTGAGACTGTCGCTTTTAAGCATATTGGTCTGGGCCGGGTTTGAACCCGCGACCTTGGATTTAGAAGGCCAGGGCCTAACCAACTGAGCCACCTAGACCGACACGCTGTAATTTTGGACAGAATTTTTAAAAATTTTATTGGAAGTAACCTCATTTCAAATGTACGACCTAAAATGAAGAATTTAAACTACAGTGGATATTAGGGAAATGATGAATTCCCCACTTATGTTTGTCGTGAGTAATGTGTGTTTACGAGATTTACATTTCTTCCAGTAAGAAATTCTCACAGTTACATGTATAAATTACAGCGATAAAGGACTTCATAGGCGATTTACAGAAAATTCAGGATACAGCCATTTTCGATAAAATGACAACAAAAACAAATGGTTGTCTGGTTTGGAGTGTTGAATTCCCAGAGAATCTTCCCTTTGCGTCAAACGTGCCAGTCTGAGGTGTAAAATTTGCTATTTTTTGAGAAGTTTGCTTTACAGGTTCACAACTTTTTTCTAGAAATGCTATAGGTCGAGTGCAAACCTCCCTTTTCTGCTACGTTACCTAAGCAGAAATAGTTAACGATTCATCGTAAAATGAATGCTTCGGAATGAGTGTGTTTTACTACCTTTCCCAAAATAGGCTGTGCAATGTTCACATGATTTTTTACTTTTTCTACTACGTATAGTAAGTAGGGGAAGTATTGTATTCCACCCCAAATTCTATACCGAGATTTCACCGGAAGTACATGTTTTGAGACCCCCTGAATAAAATAAAAAGCATTTTTGGAAACATGTCCGTGTGTGTGTATGTATGTGAACAGCATAACTCAGAAACGAACAGTCGGATAGACACCAAACTTGATATTTAGGTTCAGTATCTTCCAGAGATGAGACACGAAGGTTTTCAAGAAAATCCCCCCACCCCAGATTACCCTTTACTTGGAACATTTTCCGAAAATTTTAATTTTCTCAGAAATGCCTCTAACGATTTTGATTAAAATAATATATATTTAAGATTCTTTCATGACAAATAAAACGTATATCTTGAATTTTCTGGGAATGTCTCCAAAAGCATTCTTCATTGTGAACGACTTTTGCATAACTCGTAAACCATAAGAGATAGACAAAATGTTACTACACAAAAAATGTAGATCGCGTTAAAATACACAATTTATGTCATATATATTTTTTTTGTTTGATAACCATTTTCGAGATATTGCTTGTTATTCCCTTAAATTTTCCAATACTTATACTTTTTCACAAATTCGTTATTCATTTTTTTTCTGTCCTGGTAATCCAAAGAGAATGGAATACTTCACATAGCAACCAGCTCTTAAAATATTTGACTATAGCTTAAAGCCTACCAATTCCCCTTGCATCTACAAGAAAATTAGCAATAAGATTAACATCTCGATTAACATGAAGTAGATGGAGAATAAGCGTTTGTAAAATGGTTTGTATAAGAGTAGAGAAAGTCATGTGAGTGTAACACATCAGATTTTTTACTTTCTCTACTACGTATAGTAAGTAGGGGAAGTATTGTATTCCACCCAAAATTTCGATACCGAGATTTCACCGGAAATACATGTTTTGAGACCTCCTGAATCCAAAAGAAGGCAATTTTGGAAACATGTCCGTGTGTGTGTCTGTGAACAGCATAACTCAGAAACGAACAGTCGGATAAACATCAAACTTGGTATTTAGGTTCAGTATCTTCCAAGGATGCGACACGAAGGTTTTCAAGAAAATTCCCTCACCCCAGAGTACCCTTTACATGGAAGATTTTTCGAAAATGTTAATTTTCTCAAAAATGGCTCTAACGATTTTGATTAAAATATCATATGTTTAAGATATTTTTATGACAAATAAAATGTATATTTTGAATTTCCTGGGAATGTCTCCAAAAGTATTCTTTATTGTCAACGACTTTTGCATAACTGGTAAACCATAAGAGATACACAAAATGTTACTACGCAGAAAATGTAGATCGCGTTAAAATACACAATTTATGTCATATACATTTTTTTAGTTGAGTGAACCATTTTCGAGATATTGCTTGTTATTTCCTTAAATTTTCCAATACTTATACTTTTTCTCAAATTCGTTATTCAATTTTTTATGTCCTGGATATGCAAACAGAATAGAATGCGCCACATAGCAACCAGCGCTTAAAATATTTGACTATCGCTTATAACCTACCATGTTCCCCTTACATCTACAAGAAAATTAGCAATAAGATTGACATCTGGATATCTCGAGTAACATGAAGAATATGGAGAATAAACGTTTGTAAAAATAGTTTGTACAAGAGTAGAGAAAGTCATGTGAGTGTAACACATCAGATTTTTTCTAATCTTACATGTCTTTTTACGTGTTTCCCTAAAATCAATCCAGATCACGTAGGACTTGGTCATAAGTAAGATGAGTAGACAACGCTCAATCGATTTTATTAATGAGCTCGTGGGATGGGTGGCAATTTGCACGTTAGGCATACACGACGTATAAGTCAGAAATGCCTAATGGATGTAAAAATTATTAACTTTTTTCTGGTCGGAATTTTTGTGTGTTTATGGTTTCCCAATTAAAATCCGGGGGAGAACAGAGGACCTCTCCATAGCTGTTTACAGAAAAGATTTAAGATTAATACACAGTGTCTTAGGTTTCACCTGCATTCGCTTTGTTACGAAAGCATTTAGGTAGCATTTTGGGAAATAATCCTATGAAGCTTTAACACATAAGCGTTTACCCTAATTTTGAATAGCTTCAACCAAATTTGAAGGTATCGACAAGTTTTATCCTGCCTGTTTCAGTGCAGCTGTTCGGCTAAATGTTGTAAATGCTATATTTTGGCACAGGTTGTCTTAAAACTGCCATTTTTGCATGAACTTCACAGAGAGTTCAAGTGGAGGTAAGTAGCTCCCTCTCCACCCCAAACAAAAAAAATCTGATGTGTTACACTCACATGACTTTCTTTACTCTTGTACAAATGCTTATTCTCCATATGCTTCATGTCAATCGAGATATCGAGATGTTAATCTTATTGCTAATTTTCTTGTAGATACAAGGGAAAATGGTAGGCTTTAAGCGATAGTCAAATATTTTAAGAGCTGGTTGCTATGTGGAGTATTCCATTCTCTTTGCATTACGAGGACAAAAAAAAGTGAATAACGAATTTGAGAAAAAGTATAAGCATTGGAAAATTTAAGGGAATAACAAGCAATATCTCGAAAATGGTTCACTCAAAAAAAAAAAATATGTATATGGCATAAGTTGTGCATTTTAACGCGATCTACATTTTTTGTGTAGTAAAATTTTGTCTATCTCTTATGGTTTACCAGTTATGTAAAAGTCGTTCACAATGAAGAATACTTTTGGAGACATTCCCAGAAAATTCAAGATATACATTTCATTTGTCATGAAAATATCTTAAACATATGATATTTTAATCAAAATCGTTGGAGCGGTTTTTGAAAAAATTAAAATTTTCTAAAAATGTTCCATGTAAAGGGTAATCTGGGGTGGGGGATTATCTTGAAAACCCTCGTGTCGCATCTCTGGAAGATACTGAACCTAAATACCAAGTTTGGTGTTTATCCGACTGTTCGTTTCTGAGTTATGCTGTTCACAGACACACACGCGGACATGTTTCCAAAAATGTTTTTTTTTTATCAGGGGGGGCTTCAAAACATGTATTTCCGGTGAAATCTCGGTATCAAATTTTTGGATGGAATACAATACTTCCCCTACTTACTTTACATAGTAGAGAAATTAAAAAAAAACACCCTGGTTTGTTTAATATGAGAGATGCCAATTTTACACTTATTTCTAGCGCCTTCTGTATCTATGACTAAGAAATATCCGCAGGGATTGTTTTGTTTGTGGTTCACCTGAGAGTGCCAGAAAGCTTTGTGAAAGTATATCCCGTCTGGATCGGGACAGCCAGCTGGAGGCTGCGGTTGATGACCTTGGCTCGCAGGGTGAACAACCAGCCGTGACTTCGTGCACCGATCTGGAGCGTAGCCCAATTAGCTGTTTGTATTGCTTTGCCAGCGTTTCCCCTTAGGAGTCCCTTGTGCGCATTCGTGAATACTGCAGTATTTTTGCATGCGAAAAGAAGGCAGATTGGCCGTTAAAGAAAGAAGTAGGGGCAAAAAAATACAAAAACAAAAAAACGCAAGACGTCTTGAAACAGAAGGTAAAGTTTTGATTTTTAGGTAAATTATTCTCATAGGTAATCCCACTAGAGGCTACGGATGTATCTTGTGAAACTCGTAGCCTCGAATGTGATGTATTAAGACTATTGCACGAATAAAATATAACAGATCACAGCAAACCAAATGAGTGAACAATCCAATGCTGGCATTAATGGGAATGAGAAGATGGTTAACTTCAAAATTATGATAAGCAAAAATCAACACAATAATGAATGAGCATAATTTATTTAGAAATTGACATTATTTGAATGTGCATTGGTTAAAAGGACAATTTGCAAAGCTGAAAATTGAAAGATTCTTCTGGAATCTGAACGAATAGCGACTTCCCATTTAAAAAAAATCTGATGTGTTCACTCACATGACTTTCTCTACTCTTATACAAACTATTTTTACAAACGCTTATTCTCCATCTACTTCATGTTAATCGAGATAAACATTTGCAGACTCTTATCTTATTGCTAATTTTCTTGTAGATGTAAGAGGAATATATATTTACAAGCGCAATATAGAAATACAGTAGCGTTTAAGCACATACATATCTCTTATTAGCTGGTTGCTAGGTGCAGCACCATTCCCTTTGCCACAGATTAATATTCTTTGCATATCGAAGACAAAAAAATGAATAACGAATTCCCATTTGAGAAAATAAGTATTGAAAAATTTAAGGGAATAACAAGTAATATCTCGAAAATGGTTCACTCAAAAAATTCGAGATATACATTTTATTTGTCATGAAAATATCTAAAACATATGATATTTTAATCAAAATCGTAAGAGCCATTTTTGAGAAAATTAGAATTTTCGTAAAATGTTCCATGTAAAGGTTAATCTGGGGTGGGGGGATTTTTTTGAAAACCTTCGTGTCGTATCTCTGGAAGATACTGAACCTAAATACCAAGTTTGGTGTTTATTCGACTGTTCGTTTCTGAGTTATGCTGTACACACATACACACACACACACACACAGGCATGTTTCCAAAAATGCTTTTTTTTTAATTCAGGACGTCTCAAAACATATATTTCCGGTGAAATTTCGGTATCGAATTTTTGGGTGGAATACAACACTTCCCCTAACTACTATACGTAGTAGAGAAAGTAAAAAAAGTGTAAGTATTAGAAAATTCAAACAACAAATAATATCGCGGAAGTGTAATGCCACAAAAAGGTAATTTTGTGTACTAAGATTTTGTCCATCTCTTAGGTTTGCCAGTCATTCAGAATGAAGAGGTCTTCACAGGTTACACGTAGAAAATTCAAGATATGCTTACACATTGCCGTTTAAGTGTAATAGCTGTTTATTAATTTAATCAAAATCGTTGTTGCAAAATTTGAAAAATGTACCATGCAATGGGTTTTTAGGGGTGAGGGCCTATTCAATGTCGCATCTTTTGAAAATACTAAACTTAAACGGTAAGTTTGGTATTTGTTGAATATTTCGTTTTTTGAGTTATGCTGTTAACTCACACCTTTAAAAAAATTGAGTTATTTGTGTTACATTCACAGGACTCTCTTCTACAAACTATTCTTACAAAAGCTTCTTCTTGCAGATTAACATTTGCAAAAATTGTCTTATTGCATATTTCCTTGTAAGGTACAATGGGAATAGGGGAATATAGTAGACTTCAAGCGATAGTCAAATCAGGTTATTGTGTAGTGCTTTGAAATTCCGTTCTCTTTGCATGAGAGAGAGATAGAGATAGAGAGAGAGAGAGAGAGAAAGAAAGATATTTTATCCTCTTGAGAAAAGTATAAGTATTTATAAAATTCAAACCAATAACAAAAGAATTTCTCGGAAAAAATCTTTGAAATAAATCATGTGCTTTAACGAAGTAATTTTTTATGCAGCAAGAGTTTTGTCTCTTACGTTTTACCAGTTGTGCAAAAGGACTTAAAGAGGCTATTCTCAGAAATCTCAAGATATACATTTCACTTGTCATGAATATATTTTAAACATATGTATGGTATGTTAATTAAAATCGTTAGAGCCATTTTTGAGAAAATCAAATTTTCAATAATTTTCCATTTTGGAGTGTGGGATAGTTTGAAAATCTTCGTGCCGCATCCTGGGACGATACTGAATCCAAATTTAAGCTACATTTGGTTTTTGAGTAGTGCTGTTCACACACTCACGGCAGACGTATACATACACGGACCTTTTTCTAAAAATACACTTTATATTCAGGGTATCTCAAAACGCGTATTTCATTGAAATCTGCGTATCGAATTTTTGGGTGAAATGCAAACTTTCTCCTTTTCTTACCATTTGGTAAGCAGTAGGGAAAGTAAAAAAGTAGCGCTTTGCTTACCTTTGGACATTGATGTTTTGGAAAGATAACTTTCTGGATAACTATACTAGTTACAACCACTTAAAATGAAAAGCATGATGCAACAGTTGTCCACGCTCATCAGGATACATTAGGAATAGGAAACATGTGATGGAACTTGACCCTGATACAAAGTGGCCCCCCTTCCTGCAACGGCAGCTGGTATTTAAACCGGACTCCATTGTGGGGTGAATCATCCCTTAAGGGGGAATCGCAAGCACTTTCTGCTCATTTCGCTTGTATGAGACAGCTAATGTGAATTTACGACGCTGGAGTACTCCAGCATGAGTCATCGTATGTATCAGAGCTAGCCAATAAGGATAATGATGTGTGACCCCCTTGTTTCCGCAGGCCAGCCATCCAGGCTATTGGCGCAGCTATAAACGATTATATCCTTGGAGCTTCGTTCCGATTGTGCGCAGAATTTAGATTTGATACAAACGCCAGAAATACGGCCTGTGTATCTCAAGGGTACCAAAGGAGTTATCAGATTTGACAGCTTCTATTTTCGATGAAATAAATTCTGTTTCCTGAGTATACTCTAGAGCAGCGGTTCCCAAACTTCTTGCACACACGGCCCCCTTTTAGATAATGAAATTATTGGCGACACTTCCGTTTACTTCGCTGCTTAATCATTAATTTACAAGGATAAATTAACTGATCTTTCTTCAGACCAAAGTATAAAACTGACTTTCCAGAAGGAAGATGTGTATCAGTTCTGGCTAGCAAGAAGAACAGAATACCCTGCCGCACTAAACGTGCTTATTCCGTTCTGCACCTCATATCTCTGCGAAATTGGATTTTCGTCAATCATGTACATCAAGATTAAATCTAGGAATAGATGTGTGCAACTAATATACAGCTAAACATTGAACGATTAATTAATAGCAAACAGACTCATACTTATCACTAATCATCCTGATGTGCAGTGTAATAATTAATGGTTTACATAAAATTGTACATGTGCATTTACTGTGAAATTGTATTAATTTGCTTCTTAAATACAAAACTTATTCTGTTTAAATGTAATATGTGACTAAATTCCATTTCCCCATTGTTATAACAATAATTAAGAATAAAATAATTTATTAATAATTCCAAATATCCACTGTGACCCACCCCCAGGTAGAATATCGCGACCCCCTGCAGGGTCGCGACCCACAGTTTGGGAACCGCTGCTCTAGAGACAGTTTCCTGTACTTGTGTTACATTCAAATGACGCTCTACCCGCTCTTCTACAAACTATTCTTACAAGAGCTGATTATTCTTGCTATTTCTTGTAATCCAAGTTACACATTTCGTTGTACTATAGAGTAGTTACAGCGATAGTACGATAAAGGCGTGTCAGTGTGTGATGGCTTTGAAATTCCATGGTCTTTGCATGACCACGAGGGCGAGAGAGACACTAGTAACGACTTTCCATTTGAGAAAGGTACAAGTATTCAAAAATTCAAACCAATAAGGAATATCTCGGAGATGGTTAGCTGTTTCACACTACGTACGTATGTACTTTAACGAGATTAACATTTTTTTTGTGTGTCTCTTACGGTTTACCAATTATTCAGAATAAAGAGGTTTTCAAATGGTATACCCAGAAAATTCAAGATATACATTTCGTTTCATGAAAACATCTTAAACACATGGTATTTCAATCAGAATCGTTGGCCATTTTTGAGAAAATAAATAACGAAGAATTTGCCATGTAAAAGGTAGTTTGGGGTGGGTGCATTTTCTTGTAAATCTTCGTGTCCCACTCTTGGGATATACTGAACTTAAATACTAAGTTTGGTATTTAACGGACTTTTCGTTTTTGAGTTATACACATGGCACCTCAATTTGAGCAGACACTCTTCTGGCCCCCTTAACCAGGAGTAGCATTCTTCTCGTCTGTGTACTGTAAGATATTTTCTTCGTATCACACATGAAAAATTTGAAACATGAGCGAATTAAAAAAAAATCTGATGTGTTACACTCACATGACTTTCTCTACACTTGTACAAACTATTTTTACAAACGCTTATTCTCCATATGCTTCTAGTTAATCGAGATATCAATCTTATTGGTAATGTTCATGTAGATGCAAGGGGAATATGGTAACTTTTAAGCGATAGTCAAATATTTTAAAGCTGGTTGCTATGTGGCGCATTCCATTCTCTTTGCATGTCCAGGGCATCAAAAAAATCTGATGTGTTACACTCACATGACTTTCTCTACTCTTGTACAATCTAATTTTACAAACGCCTATTCTCCATATGCTTTATGTTAATCGAGATATCGAGATGTCAATCTTATTGGTAATTTTCTTGTAGATGCAAGGGGAATATGGTAGGCTTTAAGCGATAGTCAAATATTTTAACGCTGGTTGCTATGTGGCGCATTCCATTCTCTTTGCATGTCCAGAACATAAAAAAATGAATAACGCATTTGAGAAAAAGTATAAGTATTGGAAAATCTAAGGGAATAACAAGCAATATCTCGAAAACGGTTCACTCAACAAAAGAAATGTATATGACATAAATTGTGTATTTTAACGCGATCTACATTTTTGTGTAGTAAAATTTTGTCTATCTCTTATGGTTTACCAGTTATGCAAAAGTCGTTCACAATGAAGAATACTTTTGGAGACATTCCCAGAAAATTCAAGATATACATTTTATTTGTCATAAAAGTATCTTAAACATATAATATTTTAATCAAAATCGTTAGAGCCATTTTTGAGAAAATTAAAATTTTCGAAAAATGTTCCATGTAAAGGGTAGTCTGGGGTGGGGGGATTTTCTTGAAAACCTTCGTGTCGCATCTCTGGAAGATACTGAACCTAAATACCAAGTTTGGTGTTTATACGACTGTTCGTTTCTGAGTTATGCTGTTCACAGACACACAGACAGACACACACACGGACATGTTTCCAAAAATGCTTTTTTACTTTCTCTACTACGTATAGTAAGTAGGGGAAGTATTGCATTCCACCCAAAAATTCGATACCGAGATTTCACCGGAAATACATGTTTTGAGACCTCCTGAATCCAAAAAAAGCATTTTTGGAAACATGTCCGTGTGTGTGTCTGTGTGTGTGTGTGTGTCTGTGTGTGTGTGAACAGCATAACTCAAAAACGAACAGTCGGATAAACACCAAACTTGGTATTTAGGTTCAGTATCTTCCAGAGATGCGACACGAAGGTTTTCAAGAAAATCCCCCAACCCCAGACTACCCTTTACATGGAACATTTTTCGAAAATTTTAATTTTCTCAAAAATGGCTCTAACGATTTTGATTAAAATATCATATGTTTAAGATAATGTCATGAGAAATGAAATGTATATCTCGAATTTTCTGGGAATGTCTCCAAAAGTATTCTTCATTGTGAACGACTTTTGCATAACTGGTAAACCATAAGAGATAGACAAATTTTTACTACACAAAAAATGTAGATCTCGTTAAAATACACAACTTATGTCATATACATTTCTTTTGTTGAGTGAACCGTTTTCGAGATATTGCTTGTTATTCCCTTAAATTTTCCAATACTTATACTTTTTCTCAAATTCGTTATTCATTTTTTTATGTTCCTGGACTTGCAAAGAGAATGGAATGCGCCGCATAGCAACCAGTGTTAAAATATTTGACTATCGCTTAAAAGCTACCATATTCCCCTTGCATCTACATGAATATTACCAATAAGATTGACATCTCGATATCTCGATTAACATGAAGCATATGGAGAATAAGCGTTTGTAAAATCAGATTGTACAAGAGTAGAGAAAGTCATGTGAGTGTAACACATCAGATTTTTTTACTTTCTCTACTACGTATAGTAAGTAGGGGAAGTATTGCATTCCACCCAAAAATTCGATACCGAGATTTCACCGGAAATACATGTTTTGAGACCTCCTGAATCCAAAAAAAGCATTTTTGGAAACATGTCCGTGTGTGTGTCTGTGTGTGTGTCTGTGTGTGTGTGTGTGTCTGTGAACAGCATAACTCAAAAACGAACAGTCGGATAAACACCAAACTTGGTATTTAGGTTCAGTATCTTCCAGAGATGCGACACGAAGGTTTTCAAGAAAATCCCCCCACCCCAGACTACCCTTTACATGGAAGATTTTTCTAAAATTTTAATTTTCTCAAAAATGGCTCTAACGATTTTGATTAAAATATCATATGTTTAAGATAATGTCATGAGAAATGAAATGTATATCTCGAATTTTCTGGGAATGTCTCCAAAAGTATTCTTCATTGTGAACGACTTTTGCATAACTGGTAAACCATAAGAGATAGACAAAATTTTACTACACAAAAAATGTAGATCTCATTAAAATACACAACTTATGTCATACACATTTCTTTTGTTGAGTGAACCGTTTTCGAGATATTGCTTGTTATTCCCTTAAATTTTCCAATACTTATACTTTTTCTCAAATTCGTTATTCATTTTTTTATGTCCTGGACTTGCAAAGAGAATGGAATGCGCCGCATAGCAACCAGCGTTAAAATATTTGACCATCGCTTAAAAGCTACCATATTCCCCTTGCATCTACAAGAAAATTAGCAATAAGATTGACATCTCGATATCTCGATTAACATAAAGCATATGGAGAATAGGCGTTTGTAAAATTAGGTTGTACAAGAGTAGAGAAAGTTATGTGAGTGTAACACATCAGATTTTTTGGATTCAGGAGGTCTCAAAAAATGTATTTCCGGTGAAATCTCGGTATCGAATTTTTGGGTGGAATGCAATACTTCCCCTACTTACTATACGTAGTAGAGAAAGTAAAAAGCACTAATAAAAATAAACATGTAGAAAACTCCAGAAACTTAAACACGATAGTATCATTTATTACTTCTGCATTTTAAAAATTAGATTTTTTCTTTCCTTGGTTAATTTGGTTTCTTGGGTAAGTGGAGACCTAATGTCAGTATTTAAACCACGTTTGTGTTTTGTTAAATTTAACATATCAGATCTGAATTATTATTTTGATGTTTTATAAAATAATGGTTAGCTTAATAAAGCATGTTTCAAACAAAAGTTGTTTAAAACCAAAATGTATTGAAATGACGCTGAAAATATGCACTAAATAAAATGTAACTAATATTGTTTTGCTCTGAAGAATGATGAAACATTCACCGTAATAAAACGTGTTGCTTTCTAGGCAATCAGCCGGTCAGTTTTTAAAGAGAGACTGTATAATGCAAGCCGAATAGTGCCAGCATACACTGCTGACAGCGACTGTATTTGCATTGGCATGGCAATTGCATTAGTTTTTAGATCAAGAAAACGCATGATCATCATATCCTGTCAGGCTATGCCTCGAGTTCGCCCCCTCCTCCCCCACGTTGTTTTCTCATGTTTGATTAGTAGGGCCCGGATTTTTAGGTGGAATAAACCTTCATTTTAGCTTTCTTATTTGCTTAAAATAGGTTTTTTTAAGGCGTTTCTTGATTAAAATAGTTTTGTTTTGCTTCGTGGATCTATACAGTATTAATACTTTTCCTTTTGTGGTACTTAGTTGTAAGATTTATCTTTTGGCTTGCAGTAGATAGTTACATACATTCTCAAATTTTCTTGCGTAAACGATTTCCTATTATCACTTAACACATTCTTGTATGAAGAAAAGGTTCTTTCAACGGAACATGACGTCACTGGAACGTAGAACATAGATGTCTGTGCAGCAGGTTTTAGGGGGGGGGTAGTTTTCCTGTTTCTTTTCTCCCTGCAATACTGAATTGATGATTTCCATATCTTCAAAATCAGGATTTCGTTGAAGAATCTTCTGCAACTTCGATGAACATGCAACTGGTCTAGGTATTTCTTTACTGGAAACATTGCCAATGATATCTAGAGTATGTTTCAGTGGTAAAGTTGTACTTTCCAGCCGGAGAATAGCTTCTATTATAAAACAAAAATGTGTCTTAATATACACAAGGGAAGCGGCAAGAGTGGGGCATTCGGGTGATTTCTTAGTCATGGCAATGCAGGAAGCTTTTGTTTCGTCCAATTCAGTGGCGACATTTTAAAGTGCTCGGCGTAATAAATGGCAGCAGACAGCCAAGTTCCCCAGCGGGTAAGCATCGGCTCAGGTGGAAGAGGGGTTGCTGGTATTTTCTCTTTGAACAATTGTATATGTGTTGGGGCTTTTAAGAAAACCTTCTTGACCAAAGATATCAGGCTGTTCCCGTCATCGAAGTGGCTTCTAATCTCCTCTGCAAGGCGGTGCAGGCCGTGGGCCAAGCATGTAACATGTACTCCATATTTACTCATAGGTTGATCCGCGGCAAAACAAACCCGCGTGGTCAGTGCACCGTGGTGCAACACGGTATCAATGCGCCCAGGAAAGTAGTCCCATGCGAATCTCTGAATTTTAGAATGAATTTATCCTTAAATAGTATAATATTCTATACAAATACCTAAGGTTTTATTTAACGCTGATTTATACCGTAAAACAGAGCTACAGGTCACATGACACAATTCGTATGAGTCACCTAACATCCGGGTAGCGTAGGATATTGTTTACAGCCAGAAACCAACAGTTGTGTTCAGTATCATGGCGGACGGTGAATTCACTCTTGTGTTTTCGTCGAATTACGTAAAGCATTAGCCGCGCAAACCATTGACTAGTGGTGAAAAAACAATAGTGTTGAATCTTTATTATAAGTTATGTGAGAAATATCCAACACTTTCAGCGAAAGAAATGGTGAAATTAACTTCTGAGTTCACCGGTGTTTCGAGTACAAGTATAAACAGTGCTTGTGCAGAAAAATCTGAAACGAGAAAAGTGGTTACACCCCGGAAAAAAAAGAAAGCATATAAAATACGTGATGCAAGAATGCAGTGATTTTAAGAATGCAATTTGCGTAACAGTGCACAATTTCTTTTTTTTTTTAAAAAAATGAGCCGCCAACAGTTAATAAAGTGCCGCTTCCAGAGAGCGAAGAAATTAGGTTATCGCATATCTGTTACTTTAGTTTTAGCTCATTTATTTTAGAATTAACTATTATATATGCACACGTTTACTTTGTTGCAACTATCAATCTTATCTCCTTTAGCCCTTAACAGAATATGCTAGTCACCGTTTCAGTTGTCGAAATAAGGACTCTGTTCTTTTTTGCACTACGTGCCGCTTGTACTCGCCACATGGTCTGAAAGTGTGCCAGTATTTCTAGTGCGAATGGTGGAAGGATACATTATAACGGTGCACTGGTCACCTGGGGTTTGTTTTGACGCGGATCAACCTAAGAGTGAATACAGAGTAGCATGATCGGGTGGAAGGACAGTAGAAACCCCCCTCCTTCCTCCCGGCCTTTAACATGTCGGCAGCAGTCTGTCACTAAAAAAAGTGAAGTGGGATCTGCAGCAATCCACTTTTTCAATAAATGTGATTTAGGCATTGTTTCACTTTACAACAATTACATTAGAAAAGTACTCTGTTGTACTCTCGGTGAACATTGTTGGCGATCTCGTTACGCAGGTTACGCTCCACTTGACCTCAGCTCATCCGGGTGTCACCACGTCACATGTGCTGCGTTTAACGGTGGTAGCTTGAACTATCTGCTGGCTATAAGTGGTGGAAAAAATTTACAATGAGTTTCAATCCGAAAACAACATTCGTCATTTTGAAAAAGGAAAAAAAACAGCTGATTAGGTTTTTTTTAGGTGTAATGAAATTCACATATTCTCCTCCAGGAAGTGTGAAACGAATATATATCTTGAAATGTGTTAATTAGTGAGGAAAAATATAGGTTAAAGCCTAAAAATCCGGGCCCTATTGATTAGACTGATTTTCCACCACACCCCTGTGGTCCGGAATCCAGACAAATTTGTTTCGCCTGAGCTTTGTAAAACTGGAATTTTATAATGTTAAATTAACAGCGCGACGAACATGATAGATCGTTACACCCAGTTTTAACAAATACTTATTGCATTAGGTGTAACTAATGTGTGTTAGGTATATGGCTACAAAGTTTAAATATACCTTCATATCCTATTTTCATTCTTTATGCAGGAGTTTTGATGAATTCTTTGAAATTTGAGCCATTCTGTTTCGTCCTATTATACAATTGTATGTACGTTTATCACACTTTGACGTTATGGAATAGTACTAATCATGAAAAGACGTGAAGACATTTGATGAACTGAGAAAATTAGGGAACGCCTGTTTTAGCCCGGGAAATACGTGTGTTAACTCGGCGTTTTTCCCATTAGCAGTTCTAGCGATTTCACTGGTCCGTGACAAGAGGTAAACGCTAGGTAACCACTGGAAATCCCGTTCGTTATTTGTAGAAATGTAAGAGACTCCCCACTTTCCTGGAAGAAAGTCCCATTGGGTTTCTCTTGCTTTTATGCTGTAAATATGCTTCATGGGTAGTGGATTTAAGGAACGGAAAAATGCTCGTCTTTTGACGAAAGTGAAAGTGGAAGAATCAGGTTGCGAAGCAGCGGAAATTTTCCAATAGTCGCAGCAACATCTGATTCTGACGACATCCTTGAGGTTAGAAGGCATTTGTTATGACACTATGGTCTGCAATGCTTTATTGAGCTGTTAGCAATTTAGGCGCTTTGTTTTCTTGACATTGAAGTTTCATTTACGTTTAAATTTACAGCGAGTATTTAGCGTGAAAATATTTATATTTTCACTTCTCGGAAAAGATTCCGTAATCTTCTTATCCACTCTATACAGAACGTTTCAGCAAAATAGATCTGCAAAATGAATACCAAAAATCTGTATATTGATCTTTTATCTGTGCTGTGATTATTTTTCTCGGAGATACAAGGTGAGCCAAAAGACTCCGAACCGCCTGCGCGGTGTTTTTCCTATCCGTGTCCTAGGCGCTCGTTGCCGGCTGCTGCTATCATACAAAGTCGCGGATAGCCATACAACATTTTAAAGCTACTTTTAAAGGCTTTACTTAGCAACTTTATGAAAGGAGATGCTGAAACTGGCCACCGTCGTTGTCCATACATTTTTGGCACCTCTTTAGGAAACTATCTAACATGAAATTTTTGAGCGGAAATTTTCCAAACGATGACCAATGCCGTCTAATGTTTCTTCGGTATGAACCGAATGCCGTCTTAGATTTCTAGCCTGAACGCTTCCTGAGGCTGAAATTTTTTAAGTTCATGATTGTTGTACGGCCTGGAACTTTTACACCTGGAAATCTTTCTGCAAATCGTACTTTCACTTGGCGAGCTGACCGAGTTAACACATACGATCATAAATAAATACACGCTGTGCAGTAGAAAACCTATACTGAGCCATAATATACTTTGTGACTAAGTACAGGACAAAATAATAAATAACTCGTAATAATTGAACTACATCACATCACCGCCAACTCTCAATGCACTTCACACTGCACAGCAAAACCACAACAGCATGACTTTGTTTATAGCAGCAGTGCGTTATCATTTTTTATCATATTTCCACACGCCCAGTGGAAAAACACCGCGCAGCCGGTAATATTGTCCATAAAATACCCCTCAGGGGTAATTTAAAACATAAAGTGTACAAGACAAACCCACCACATACCCTGGAAGAATTAAAACAAAATATCCGCCAGGAAATTTCTCAGCGCAAACTACGGCGAGTGATGGATAGTTTCCTAAAGATGTGCTAAAAATCTACGGACAACGACGGTGGCCAGTTTCAGCATCTCCTTTCGTAAAGTTAAGTAAAGTCTTAAAAAGTAGTTTTAAAAATGTTGTATGGTTTCATCCGCGCCTTTCTATGATAGCAGCAGACGGCAACGAGCGCCGAGAACGCAGACACGAAAAACACCGCGCAGGCGGTTCGGAGTTGTATATTTGGAAATGGGTTGGACTTGAGAATCTAATTCATTAACTGTCGTGGTAATTTGAATGTTTAGAGCTGATGTTAGGTTTAGTGACTTTGTAACACTTCTATTCATTGAACAGATGACCTAGAATGTTTATGGTTAAGGGAAATTCTTCCAGGGTACCTAGGTTCATTTACTGCTAATTTATATGTCCTATTTTTTACTTTCTAGCACCTGCCTATAGTAAGTAAAAGTATTGCATTGCACCCCACATTTTTATATAGAAATTGTTGCAATGCATGTTTTGAGGCCTCCTCGGTAAAATATGCGAAATAAAGGTTTTGCCCGCAAGAGGCACGCACAGCGACCCGCTTTTCAAGTATTTCACTATTGCTTCAGCTGCTTTTACCTACAATTAAATGTGTAATGAAAGTATTTCTGCAAACCCTTTGTCGCCATTTAAATAAGCTTTTGTAAGAATAGTTTGTAGAAGAGATACAAAAATAAACGATAGTTGCTAGAGATATCCTTGTGATTGTAACGTGTTAGATTTGTTTGCTTTGTTATTAGCTACCAGTACGTATGTTATGAATTTCCTCTGGCCATTGGCGGTAGCTATAGTGGGACTGGTTGTGACCCTTTCTGGACGAGGGGAGAACTTTTGAAGATCTTAATGGAGAAGCTTGATCCGGAAATCGAATCTGAGTGCTGGTGTCCTGCAGTGTTTATGGTTAAGGTATTGAAGAATTTGAGACGGCTGGTTTGCACCAAAATCCTACTCAGTAGTGGCGTTTAGAACCAACATCTCGATGAAATGCGCAGGTCGCGACTTGTCTGCACTTGTTTGGTGGTCAGTTCTCTTAACGTATTTGACTTAAGCGTTAAATATATGATAGAATGAATTAAATGTAGAATTACCTCATTGTTGAAATGGTAGTGGTCACTTTATTCGTTATTGCAGTCACGCTGGTGCCTATGAACTACTTATGAAGTAGTAATCACTGAGGTCAGTCACCGCTCAAGTGTCTAAGACCTACGCGTTTTCAGTGAGTTAGAGATGAATGGCGAAAGTGTTGTAACCTTTCTTACTGATGTTTAATACATTTCCTCTCCACTCTGCTTGTTTATAGAACACAAATTTGGAACGATGGTATGAGACTGACAGCATTTACAATTTTAAGATTCATCACTGTATAGGTATTTTGAACGCTCACGTTGGTATTTGCTCGAATGGACAGGGAAGTTGTATGGCTTTTGTAGCTTTCACGAACTTATATCTAATTATGTTTATTGACATTGAAACTGTCTCCAAAACCGCGTAGCTTCTATGCGTGAAACGAGCAACCTAAACGAGCCTCTCAGCCTTCGGCAAAGTGGTTGCGAGAAGAGCTGAATCAGCTGTTTCTAATGGACGCACAGCTTCCCGGTGTGATTCACTATTGTAGTGTGAAATCATTCCTGAATAAGGCCAGTTTTTCTTTCAAATGCATTAGCGTACTTTGAATCAGCGCCAAGTTTGCTATCAGAGGTTATCTTACGGAGATTACAAGAACTTAACTTTGGGTATGATCTCATGGAGAATGGTGACTGAAGCCAAGCTTGATCACTGCTATGACCGCTACATAATTTAAAACCAATTATATATATTTGCTTTCTTCCTCCACGGAGCATTCCTGACGAAAGGCTAGTGTGCCAGTAATGCAACAAACTAAATCATGCAATCTCAGCTGTTTGAAGTTTCAAATCTTGAAAACCTAATGCAAATATACAGGTGAGCCAAAAAAAAAAAAAAAAAAAAAAAAAAAAACGCCTCCTCGGCGCTCGCTCCCGTCTGCCACTATAATAGAAAGTTGCGGATGAAAGTATACATCATTTTTAAAACTACTTTTAAAGGTTTACTTACCAACGTTATGAAAGAAGATGTTGAAACTGGCCACCGCCGTCCATGCATTTTTGGCACTTCTTTAGGAAACTATCCATCACTCGCCGTAGTTCACGTTGAGAAATTTCCTGGCGGATATTTTGTTTTAATTCTTCCAGGGTGTGTGGGTTTGTCTTGTATACTTTGTTTTAAGTTACCCCAGAAATAAAAATCGTAGGGAGTTGGGTTGGGGGGCCGAGGGAATCACAAACCTGTACTAATAATGCTGCCCTCAAACACACTTTCAATTTTTCTCATGTAAATATTGCTCGTATAAGATGTTGCAGAGTCTTGTTGAAGAAAGGCAAAATCATGCTCCCTGGCTGTTAATTCTCTAATTAAAAGGAGCCAGTGATGAATAGTTTGCTAAAGAGGTGCCAAAATGTATGGACAACGACGGTGGCCAGTTTCAGCATCTCCTTTCATAAAGTTGGTAAGTAAAGTCTTTAAAAGTAGTTTTAAAAATGTTTAATGGTTTCAACCGCGCCTTTCTATGATAAGGCAGACGGCAACGAGCGCCGAGGACGTGGACAGGAAAACACCGCGCAGGCGGTTCGTAGTTTTTTTGGCTCTCCCTGTATTTTTGGTTTTACTTGTATTGCAATTTCTGTTAATTAATGGCTTTTACTTCATGGTGCCTTAAGCCCTATGCCCTGAATTCCAGCCGATAGCGTGTGTCAAGTTAAAGAACTGAAGCATAACTCCATGCTTGAAACGATCTCATCGCAATCATTGCAACGGATTTAGCGGTCAGCCACTGCAATTTGCAGAATTCAACCAAATGATCAACGGCAGGGGAAGTAGGAAGCACGTTCGGGTAAATTATCGCTGCGGTTCGCTGCCTGGGATTCCCGTGTTGTTGAATGAAGTTACTTCGGACACGAATGGAAGCAGTTTTGGAATACCAATTTACTGGAAATAACTGCCCATCCTTGATTTACCGCTTCCATACTAACTGGTTGCAAAACGTTAGCGGGCTCTCATTATAGAACAGACATTCTGTAGGGAGTTACCATGAGTGACAAAAGCTAAGGTGTTTTTTGTAAATCGTTTTATAGTTTGTAACGATTGAAATTGATTTCTGTTATTGAGAAATACTATCCTATTAACGAATTTATATTTTTATCAACAATATAATTGTCATTCAAAATATTACTGAAAGAAAACAAACATTGATGAAAATATCACAACCTGAGGTAAATTTCTTATATCTATGATCAAATAATAATTTTATCCACCTTTTTGACAAATTAGGCAATGTATCGGAGAACATTTACTATTTTTTATGTTTAAACCTTGTGTTTTACTATTTTTTTTTTTTTTTTTTTTTTTTTTTTTTTTTTTTTACTATTTAAAATGCTCTGCACACCATAGCCTTTTAATTCAAAAGTTCACATTTTCAAGAGAGCTTAAGAAAATAACTATTTAAAAAAAATTGTAGGCAAATATTTCGCATAAATCAAGTTAGTAAACTTGAAAGAAAAGTAGAAAAAAAACCCAGTAACTCGCGTTTAAGCAATTTTTTCTAGTACAGTAATTAATCAATCATCGTCTGCACAGCAGTTTATTTTAGCGTTTTAAATTTAAAATACAATTTTAAGTTGATAATTAGTTCATTTGACGAGCTTATAAAATAAGGATTAATATCCCAAAAGAGATACGGCATAACTCGTTAAAATTTTATGTTCCATTTGTTTTATGTATGGTAAACGTTTAAAGTTAATCTAATCAAAGTTGTAGATTTTAGGTTTTTCACAGACGCATTTTCTTAATTATGGTTTTAATAAAACAAATGGATGAGTAAGAAAAATTACATTCACATGGATTTCTCTACCACGTACATAGTAGGTAGAGAAGGTCTTACATTCAACCCAAAAATTCGATACCGTGATTTCACCGGAACTACATGTTTTGAGGGCCCCTGAATAAAAAAAAACATTTTTACTTTCTCTACTACGTATATTAAGTAGCGGAAGTATTGTATTCCACCGAAAAATTCGATACCAAGATTTCACCGGAAATATATGTTTTGAGACCCCCTGAATCCAAAAAAAGCATTTTTGGAAACATGTCCGTGTGTGTGTGTGTGTGTGTGTGTGTGAACAGCATAACTCAGAAACGAACAGTCGGATAAACACCAAACTTGGTATTTTCCAGAGATGCGACACGAAGGTTTTCAAGAAAATCCCCCCACCCCAGATTACCATTTACATGGAACATTTTTCAAAAATTTTAATTCTCAGAAATGGCTCTAACGATTTTGATTAAAATATCATATGTTTAAGATGTTGTCATGGAGATGAAATGTATATCTTGAATTTTCTGGGAATGTCTCCAAAGGTATTCTTCATTGTGAACGACTTTTGCATAGCTGGTAAACCATAATAGATAGACAAAATTTTATTTCACAGAAATGTAGATCGCGTTATAATACACATAAATCTCTGGAAGATACTGAACCCAAATACCAAGTTTGGTGTGTATCCGACTGTTCGTTTCTGAGTTATGCTGTTTACAGACACACACGGGCATGTTTCCAAAAATGTTTTTTTCGGATTCAGGGGGCCTCAAAACATATATTTCCGGTGAAATCTCGGTATCGAATTTTTGGATGAAAAAATCTAGATCGTTTTAAAACACATTTTATTTAAACTAAGTTTTTTTGTGGCGTAAACAGTTTCTGAGATATCCGTTATTAAAGATTCGAATTGTTCACTTCTTGGTCAGTAAGTCCTTTCAACATTCAGTTGTTTCTCACGATTGCATGGACACATACAATAGCATACACGGCGCTCTGTTTTTAATCACTGTTCGCTTTGTATCTATAACGAGATGTTTCTAAATAAATTGCGTGTCTTAAAGAGATCTACGTGTTTTTGAGTGGTGCGGTTTTATCCCCGCCTAACGTTTACCAGCTACACAAGATTACACAAAATTCCTTCGGCATGAAGAAGACTTCCAAGGCTATTCCCAGAAAATTCAAGATGTACATTTTATTTATTATATAAATACGAGGGCTGGCCCAGAAATATCCGACCTAACAAAGAAAACACAAAAGTTTTGGGAAAAGAACATCTTTATTTCTCTACATGGTCTCCTTTCAGCTCGATACGCTTTTCCCAGCGATGTTCAATAGCTTGGTTACCCTGCTTGTAGTGAGCACCGTCGAGTTCTACAAAATAGCCATCAACTGCAGACTCCACCTCTTCATTGTTGGCAAATCTTTTACCACCAAGCGCATGGGATAATTTTCTTGATTATCTTTAAAAAGGATGTGATTAGGTCCTGAAGTGTGGCGGTTCAGAATGACGCCATTTCACTATATTCTCAGCTTTGAGTTGAAAAGTCTTGGAGAATGGAAACTTCGCTGAGAAGGCGCGTCAATGAAGCGGGAACTGTCTTCATGCGCTACCAGAAGGGTTGTCGGATGTCTGTAGATGGCGAGCGCTCCAAGCTGAAGTGTTGGCAAACAATGGAACTAGCAAGTTGTGCGGTACCACGCTCCGCGAAGCAAGGTCGTTGATCCCATACTTCCTTAGCCTTGGCTGCTTCTCCCTTCTCGAACACACCAGTAGGGCGAGTTCTGCAACTTTTCCCAGCGATTATAGCAGTTCATTTCTCGATGGTTGATTCTTACATCTCAGGACGTAGGTGAAATTTTAGCAAACATTTTTGAGATATTTTCTTGTAGACAGTATTGCGTTCTACCCAACAATTCGTTGCCTAGATTTCACCGGATTTTGAGTACCCCCTACCCCATTTATCCATGAGTATATGAACAAAAAGTGGGACGATTACCGAACTTACGAACATTTTTGATAAAATTTCTAAATTCTGTAAAATGAGACTAATGTTTACGTACAACTTTACGTTATTTTAATTTTTTAAAAACATTGGACTGGTCCCATAGCTCGTTCGATAGAGCACCTGCCTACTGTCGAGGGGTCCCGGGTTCGATTCGGCTGGAGGGCGGAAATTTTTCCATAGTTAAGATTATTTACTATCCTCCCAAATTCTGGGGGTGCGACTTGAAAGTGTGAATGATCTAATGTATAAAACTGAAAGAAAAACCAGAAATCCAATGACAACTGTATAAGATTTAAATGTTGTAAAGGTAAAAGGTCGCTGATATGAACATTGCATAAATGGGGTGGCTGGAAGCATATGTTAGTGTCTTGAATTTTATATAAATAACCCGTAGAGTCCTCTTCACTCTGAATTTTCTATAGTTTTGAAACCATAAGAAGATGGGGGGGGGAGGCTTGCAATAACATAAATACAGAGCTCGTTAAAATGTTCAGTTTGTGCAAATAACTTTCTTTTTCTCCTCCTTTTCTCGTAGCGTTAGCCGTTTTAGGAATATTCCATGTTGTATTTTTTCATCTTGCCAGGTGCAGGTGCATTATTTGATTGAAAGTTTGCGTTCTTCTTTTTCTTTCCCTTTGAGAGAGGTCGTTACTTAAACTTCTGAATTTGTTCCTCCATTTCTCATTAAGATTTGAATGTTGTTTCGGCATATTCTGCATAATTAAGTATTCATTGCTTAATTTAAAATTGTTTTTAGGCAAAGATGCATCGTGAATAGCCTAAATCCCATTTGTATGAGCACTATAATGTGTGTATATGGATTTATTATAATCATGAATGAAATTTTTCCCCATTAAATAGGTGGCTTTAAGTAGAATAACGTATCTTTTTTTGTTTGTGGCAACTAAAATGGTGTTGAAACCATTATTTTAGTAGGTTAGTGTAAGAGAAAAACTTAAACGTGATTAAACATAGAATTTTATAACTTCATGCCTACCCCTTTATGCATTTAGGATTTGGAGTTGCATATTAGAACAAAATCAGAATTTTTGCATCTGCCTCTCTTTATGTAACACTTTCCGATTGACAACGGGTTTTTCTCGTAGTGTTGTTACAAGCATGGATTAAAAGTTTCGTCTATATATTCTGCTAATTTCGTTTCCTGCTTTGTACACATCATGGTCTAAAAATTGGGTTAAGAGTTGCTTTCTACAATATGCTGTCACTAGCGTGTCGTTTTCTTACTGAAGCAGTAGCATAAACAGCCGAGATGAATGGCATTGGGTCACGGTTCAGGCTTTGTTTTCAGTATTACATATCAAAACATTAACTGAATTTACGAGAGATTAATATGTTCATTGGTTTTTCTTTGAAAGGAGCAAAAATAATAGCGTCAATTATTTCCGTTTTTGTCAGAAGGGCATTCGAAAATTTGCAGGATTCTGAAAACCGTTAAGTTATGACCATTATTTTTCTTTCTTCAGATAAAATATTTGTGCGCATAACATTATTTCAGAGTAGGTAATAAATTAAGCCAGAAAAATGAACAATACAATAAATCATTCGGCAAAGATAGGATACCGACAGAATCTTTCCTTCACTAATACCGACAGCACTAATTAAAACTGGATATATCAAGGTAAACTATCGATAATGATGTAGAATTACGTTATGGTAATAGTGAAATACAGTGCATTTTAATTTTTGAATTTTTTTATAACTATATTGACGTGTATTATATCGACTGCGGAAGAACTGCTGATACTTGTAACTCGATAAATCTTACAATATCATCGAGTTTCATTCCTTTTTAAACAACACTCTCTCATTCATACTTCCCTAATTAAAGAGCAGCTCCCACCCCCAGATGCGGATCGAAGGCGTGAACGTGGGTTTCAGAATCCTGAGCATCCTCTTTGAGGCGGTGTGATTTTAATTAAGGGCAGGGGTGAGTGTCTGGATGTGTGAAGAGAGCAGACCTCCCTCTTCTCCCTTACCTGCCGGCTCTATTCGTGCAGCTGATTGGCTAATCGTTGTATCACTTCCATGGAGGGTCTGCCTAGCTCTGATTGATGCTACGATTTTATCTAACTGCAGCTGTTCTAGTTGCCGTCTTTTCTTGCCCAATTGTACATTGAGGGCCTAACGAAAATGAGATTTTATTGTAATTCGGCAATATTTTTGAATTGCTGTGTCTACTTTTGGATTTATCAGTCATTTATAGATCGGCTGCACGCCCCTTACACTTTGCACATACCAACTTCCTATCGCTTTACTCCTGACTTCAGCTGTAGTCTAATCTAGTGCATCCTTTAGTTCTCCGTAAAAATGTAATCCCTAGGAAAAAGAGACATCTGACGCCCAAGAAACACATGGGAATAAAAAAAAGAATGCGAAGACGGCACAGGTGTAATAGCTAATCCTTGAAAAGAAGATGTTGGAACACAAACCCAGCAGAAGAATTGAAAGAAAATGGCAAGGAGAAATTTACCCCATCTCGCAAGATTAACAAATGGAGTTTTTTTTTCTCTGAAAATATTCTAGGAATGTAGTTAGGAGCAAGGGGCAAAGTTTGCATAATTTCTTGTCATACGATTTAATAGACGCACTATACTCATTACAGCCGACACAGCAAGGGCCGCAGTCCGTATTAAAGGCCCTGGAGAATGCAGTGTTGACCCCTTTTTCCTGTTCAGCTATACTAAAGCATTACAATGCTGTAAGTCAAGGTGAAGTTGACCTGTATCAATTCACTGCTGATCAAATGCCACTAAACGTAATGAGATAAAAATAAACATTGCGTATTGGAGCTGTGAATTATGGGACCTTCCTTCGTCACCTCTTGTAGTGAACCGAAGGCTTCTAATTTTATAACGCTTATATTTGGAATTGCGAGAACTTGAATCATTTACGCGGGTGTTTCATCGTATTCAGCGGTCATTAGTGATTCGAATTTCGATTTCTGATCTGAAGCAAGTAATTATAAACTTGGCACTTAGAGTGCATTCTCTCAGAAAAATAGGAGAGACAGTAAATAAACGGCATTCTACCATTCAGTACGTAGTCAAACAATTTAGAGAGCAAAGCTCTACAAAGAATTTACCAAGAAAACCTAAAGAAAGTAGGCTGAATGCACGAGAGGAACGTTACATTGTAAGCGGAATCCGAGAAAATCCAAAATTAAGTGTTCATCAATTACGACCATTAGTAGGAAATGTGTCGGGAAAGAAGATGTCTGACCAAACAGTTCGTCGTGTCTTATGGAAGTATGGATACCATGGCCGAACACCAAGGAAGAAGCCTTATGTAAGTGCAGCAAACAGGAAGAAACGAGTTGCATTTGCTAAAGATCACATTCATAAGGATCAGAACTTTTGGAACAGCGTGATATGGTCAGACGAGACTAAGATAAACCTCTTCGGGTCAGATGGGATAAGCAGAGTCTGGAGAAAAGCAAATTCAGGCAATGACTACCGAAACACTCTTCCCACAGTTAAGCATGGTGGTGGTTCCATTATGCTCTGGGCCTGCGTGTCATCCAACGGTGTTGCTAATATACAGTTTATTGATGGCACTATGGTCAAACATGCGTATTTTGACATTTTAAAGAACAATGTAAACCAGAGTGCCTAGAAAATGGGCATGACATCTGGTTATAGGTTTCAGCAGGATAATGATAGTAAACACAAGGCAAGACTGGGCATGAATTGGTGGATATGGAATGTACCCAAACTATTACAAACACTTCCTCAGAGTCCAGACTTGAATCCAATCGAGCATCTGTGGACAATTCTGAAGAAACGAGTCCGTAAAAGCAGAGTAAAATCTAAACAAGAGCTTAAACGTGTTGTGGAAGAAAAAAAGAATAAAATTAGCCCAGAAGAATGCAAAAACTTCGGTACTTCTATGAAGAGAAGGTGTGAGGCAGTTATTAAAACCAAAGGGAACCCGACAAAATATTAGATTATCAGTGGTGTATTTGTTATTAAAATATTACTTCTAATGCACGAATAGAAAAGTTGTACAAATATGGTCATGTTTCTTTTACAATTTAATTTAATTTAATTATTGTAAGTTCATAAGTTAATCTTTAGTTAATTCTTAAAACAGCACGTGTTATATTGTTCAACATGTACGGAAAAAATATTAATTTGACTGTGTCTTCTTATAAATATTAAAATATTTTCTTAGAAAATTGAAGTTTACGAATAAGAATGTTATATACTGTATCTCTAACATGTGTCGATTGCTCTTACTGTTGAGCGTAGTTTTAGTGCTTTGTGTAAACGAATAACGGTTTGCACACACGTCATAGCCGGATAGTTCTTGATTAATGATTTTAAAACACAGCTTCAAGAGCTGGTTTGAGAACCTGAAACCACGTTGATGCGTGTATAAGCTGTGAGAAAGATGAATGAATAGCTTTTGTAAGTTTTACATCACTTTGCCGCAAGCCATTAAATTTGAGTTGCCGTGTCTGGTAGACACCTTTTGATGGCTTGCCTACAAAACCGGACACTGGTATTGAATTTCCGATAGGCTTGTTGCGTAATGAACTCGTCTTGAAAGCCACTGTGGACAGTGCACATTAAATCGCGACGGAAGGTACCGAAGATCTCTGCCTCCTCAACCTATTGGGGCTGGTTTGCCATATCGCGTTTTTGCAGTAATGCAATTGATCTTCCACGTCACTTAACATCACGTCATGGTTTTCTAATGCATGGGAATCGCACGTTTAGAGGAATATACATAACCTGTCCCCAGAAATTCGAAACCGTGGTTCCGTTAACTCTAGCTGCGAACGATACCACACTTCTAAGGTTTCCCATGAAGATATTTCCGGATAGCGTTTCTTTTCACAAGACCAAAAGCTCTTATTTTATTTGGTTCTGGGTCCAAAGTTGCTAGAAGCTGTTCACTGAGTTACATCATAAACTTGTACAGCAGTATGTAGAGATACATTTGTTCGCAGGTTCATTCATGTTTACTTTCTCCACTACGTATAGTAAGTAGGGGAAGTATTGTATTCCACCCAAAAATTCGATACCGACATTTCACCGGAAATACATGTTTTGAGACCCCCTGAATCCAAAAAAAGCATTTTTGGAAACATGTCCGTGTATGTCTGTGAACAGCATAACTCAGAAACGAACAGTCGTATAAACACCAAACTTGGTATTTAGGTTCAGTATCTTCCAGAGATGCGACAAGAAGGTTTTCAAGAAACTCCCCCACCCCAGATTACGCTTTACATGGAACATTTTTCGAAAATTTTAATATTCCCAAAAATGGCTCTAACCATTTTGATTAAAATATCATATGTTTAAGATATTTTCATGACAAATGAAATGTATATCTTGAATTTTCTGGGAATGTCTCCAAAAGTATTCTTCATTATGAACGACTTTTGCATAACTGGTAAACCATAAGAGATAGACAAAATTTTACTACACAAAAAATATAGATCGCGTTAAAATACACAATTTATGTCATATACATTTTTGTTGTTGAGTGAACAACACGAGATATTGCTTGTTATTCCCTTTTTCTCAAATGGAAATTCGTTATTAATTTTTTTTTGTCCTGGTAATGCAAAGAGAATGCAATACTCCACATAGCAACCAGCTCTTAAAATATTTGACTATCGCTTAAAGCCTACCATATTCCCCTTGCATCTACAAGAAAATTAGCAATAAGAATAACATCTCGATTAACATGAAGCATATGGAGAATAAGCGTTTGAAAAAATAGTTTGTACAAGAGTAGAGAAAGTCATGTGAGTGTAACACTTCAGATTTTTTTCGACTCTGCTTTGTGCCCGCTCCTGTTAGAACCGCTACAGTTCTTCGGATCAGGAATCGTCTCCCGCAGGACTCGCTACTCTCTTCCGACAGCGCCGCAGAACAAGAAGATCCTTAGAGCAAAGCTCTGGACCATTGCTACAAAATTAAACTGAGTTTTATTTATGGACGTTGTTTAACTGCTGTGGTCCTTAGCGTACCATTCTATATTGGGTGTGAAAGACCGGTAATTTTGCTCAGAGGCCTCTTTATCAGGCTTGAGGTTCTTTTACGTGCCGTAAATCTACGACACGGGGGACAACCGGCTAAGGATTTTTACGCCCGAAAACATCCATCGCCCTCCGCCGCGTTTGAAGCCGCGACCTCGGGAACTAGAGGCCACGGAGGACGACCATCCATTGCTACAAGAAATATGTCGAACTTATGGCAGATTATGTTGCAAAACAGAATACTGTTCTGTTAAAACTCAGTTCTTCACCGCGAACTATTTGAAACCTCTAAAGGCAAAGTAACCTACTGTTGATAGTGCTTGCTCCCACAAACTGTCATCGGTTCATTATGATGGTATAATTTTTTCTCGAGGGCGCTATCCATCGCGTAACATTCAGAAAGCCGTTGGCGTCGATATCGAAAACGGCCTCTTATCTATGGTGCGCCTCGGGCGTTGGTGGAATGCACGACAGTTCAAATTGACCTAGGAGGTTAGCCTTCGCCAGTGATTTATGCGTTTATCTAATACTATTTATGCCAGAGGGGCCTTCTGCGGCTGACCTCCGTTCTCATTATTATTTACTGTCTTTGCTTCCGATCTGTGTAACACATTGTTATGCTGATTCCATAATTAAAAAAAATATAAAGCAGCAGCTTTTCGACAACAGACGCATCGAGGATAATAGGAAAGAGGAAAACTTGTGGTAATTAACAGTATTGGAGGGTAAATCAACATGGCTTGCTAACAAAGGCACTAGCAAATACTTCATGTCGAAACCCGCCCTGAAAATACTGTGAAATAAGGTATATAGGTTTGGAAGACCACTTATAAAGAATTATCTGCCAGTTTCATCTGCAAGGTCTCGAAATCAAGCTGGAATTTTTCAACGGCAACGCATTTGTTGCGCAGATGGATATCCCTGTTGTAAGTGGAGCGGAGCTCTACAGTGCACTTCTTTCTTACTCATTTCGCACTTTTAACGTAAACCCAGCCTATTAGTAAAATCCTTGCTTCCCTGTAGCTTATTTAAACCTGCCAGCTTTGGAGGAGAAAATTTCTCCTGAAACCGAAATTTCGAGGTAGGTTTTTGTATAGCAGAAAACTCACATTCTTGATTGATGCCCTCGATAATTTATGTATAATTTTAGTTGAGTTCGCATGAAACAATCTCTGGACCTATGGAGCCTGAAATTTTATATGCAAGGGGTTGAAAGATTTCAAATTTGGCACAATTATAGGCCATTTATATGGAAAGCCTCTTAAAAAAAATCTGATGTGTTACACTCACATGACTTTCTCTACTCTTGTACAATCTAATTTTACAAACGCCTATTCTCCATATGCTTCATTTTAATCGAGATATCGAGATGTCAATCTTATTGGTAATTTTCTTGTAGATGCAAGGGAAATACGGTAGCTTTTAAGCGATAGTCAAATATTTTAACGCTGGTTGCTATGTGGCGCATTCCATTCTCTTTGCATGTCCAGGACATAAAAAAAATGAATAACGAATTTGAGAAAAAGTATAAGTATTGGAAAATTTAAGGGAATAACAAGCAATATCTCGAAAACGGTTCACTCAACAAAAGAAATGTATATGACATAAGTTGTGTATTTTAACGAGATCTAAATTTTTTGTGTAGTAAAATTTTGTCCATCTCTTATGGTTTACCAGTTATGCAAAAGTCGTTCACAATGAAGAATACTTTTGGAGACATTCCCAGAAAATTCGAGATATACATTTCATTTCTCATGACATTATCTTAAACATATGATATTTTAATCAAAATCGTTAGAGCCATTTTTGAGAAAATTAAAATTTTCGAAAAATGTTCCATGTAAAGGGTAGTCTGGGGTGGGGGCATTTTCTTGAAAACCTTCGTGTCGCATCTCTGGAAGATACTGAACCTAAATACCAAGTTTGGTGTTTATCCGACTGTTCGTTTTTGAGTTATGCTGTTCACAGACACACACACACACACACACACATACACACACACGTTTCCAAAAATGCTTTTTTTGGATTCAGGAGGTCTCAAAACATGTATTTCCGGTGAAATCTCGGTATCGAATTTTTGGGTGGAATGCAATACTTCCCCTACTTACTATACGTAGTAGAGAAAGTAATTAATTTCCCCTTGAATTAGAGTATACATGTAGCTGAAACTTTGTTAATAAGAATTTGAGTAATATTTCTAGGGCTTATTTTAATTTATTTGTTTAGAGTTTTTAGAGTTGTGTCCCACTGTTTCAAAATAATATTTTACCAAATGCTATGAGGTTTCTGCCACGAAACGAACCCATTTGGAGTTTAACACAATGCTACAAGTTTTAGAACGTTGCAAATATTTAAAACTATTTTAGTGCTGTTTGGATTTGATTTTATATTTCGTTGCATTTACGAGCTGCCTTCTCTATGAAAGTACTGATACATTTTTACTTTCTCTACTACGTATAGTAAGTAGGGGAAGTATTGCATTCCACCCAAAAATTCGATATCGAGATTTCACCGGAAATACATGTTTTGAGACCTGAATCCAAAAAAAGCATTTTTGGAAACATGTCTGTGTGTGTGTGTGTGTCTGTGAACAGCATAACTCAAAAACGAACAGTCGGATAAGCACCAAACTTGGTATTTAGGTTCAGTATCTTCCAGAGATGCGACACGAAGGTTTTCAAGAAAATCCCCCCACCCCAGACTACCCTTTACATGGAAGATTTTTCGAAAATTTTAATTTTCTCAAAAATGGCTAACGATTTTGATGAAAATATCATGTGTTTAAGATAATGTCATGAGAAATGAAATGTATATCTCGAATTTTCTGGGAATGTCTCCAAAAGTATTCTTCATTGTGAACGACTTTTGCATAACTGGTAAACCATAAGAGATAGACAAAATTTTACTACACAAAAAATGTACATCTCGTTAAAATACACAACTTATGTCATATACATTTCTTTTGTTGAGTGAACCGTTTTCGAGATATTGCTTGTTATTCCCTTAAATTTTCCAATACTTAAACTTTTTCTCAAATTCGTTATTCATTTTTTTATGTCCTGGACTTGCAAAGAGAATGGAATGCGCCGCATAGCAACCAGCGTTAAAATATTTGACCATCGCTTAAAAGCTACCATATTCCCCTTGCATCTACAAGAAAATTAGCAATAAGATTCACATCTCGATATCTCGATTAACATAAAGCATATGCAGAATAGGCGTTTGTAAAAATAGATTGTACAAGAGTAGAGAAAGTCATGTGAGTGTAACACATCAGATTTTTGTTATAAAAACTGTGTGAAAATTGGAACCCTGGGGGATATATTCGGGGTTTTGCTCATCAGGGAGGCACCAGGGTTTACTGACCTAGTGTATTTCTGGTCTGTATTGGTCAGCTGATACCCGCGGCGGCACAAAATGCTAACAGCTGTTGCTGGTAGCAAGAACTGATGTATTCCGCACGTATGAAGTTCAAGAAACGCACAGTTTTTGTACCATAGAGGGCCTTGAGACATTTTTTTGCGTTTCGTCACGCAGCAAAAAACGTTTCGAATTTTGCTAGGCTTGAAGAGGCATTTGAGGTATAAATTAATTCTACAATATAACAACTTCTTCAGCGCTAAAAGCAAATGGGTAAGGGCAAGGAAACAAAGTAAACATCTTAGGTGTTACATTCATATGATTTTATCTATCTTCTATGGTTTATTAGTGGCTATAACAATCACTCTTACGAAAGTTTATTTTTCTATCTACTTTTAATCCAGACAAACCTTTGCAGAAATAGCTAGATTAAACGTTTCGTTATAAATTCAGCCAAATGTTTTTAAGAACTGGACGCTGTATATTGGCCTTAATCTTTACATGCAATCGCGAAAACAACTGAATGTCGACGAGACTTCAAAAGGACACATCATTGAACAAATCGTACCATTAATAACGCTCGTATACCTCGGAAATGGCTTATGTCTCGAAAAGTTATTTGAAATTGTGTTTTAAAGATATCTACATTTTTACTTTCTCTACTATATATAGTAAATAGGGGAAGTATTGTATTCCACCCAAAAATTCGATATCAAGATTTCACCGGAAATACATGTTTTGAGGCCCCCTGAATAAAAAAAAAGCATTTTTGGAAACATGTTCGTGTGTGTCTCTGTGAACAGCATAATTCAGAAACGAACAGTCGGATAAACACCAAACTTGGTATTTAGGCTCAGTGTCTTCCAGAGATGCGACACGAAGGTTTTCAAGAAAATCCCCCCACCCCAGATTACCCTTTACATGGAACATTTTTCGAAAATTTTAATTTTCTCAAAAATGGTTCTAACGATTTCGATTAAAATATCATATGTTTAAGATATTTTCATAACAAATGAAATGTGTATCTCGAATTTTCTGGGAATGTCTCCAAAAGCATTCTTCATTGTGAACGACTTTTGCATAACTGGTAAATCATTAGAGATAGACAAAATGTTAGTACACAAAAAATGTAGAGCGCATTAAAATACACAGTTTATCTCATATAGGTCTTTTTTTTTTTTTTTTTTTTTTTTAGTGAACCATTTTCGAGATATTGCTTGTTATTCCCTTAAATTTTCCAATACTTTTTCTCAAATGGGAGTTCGTTATTAGTTTTTTATGTCCTGGACATGCAAAGAGAATGAAATGCTCCACATAGCAACCAGCTCTTAAAAGATTTGACTATCGCTTATAGCTACCATATTCCCCTTGCATCTATAAGAAAATCAGCAATAAGATTAACATGAAGTATATGGAGAATAAGCGGTTATAAAATAGTTTGTACAAGAGTTGATTTTTTTTGTGTAGAATCCGTTTTCATCTATCGCTCATTTACCAGTTGTACAAGATTATATAAGATTCCTTCTGAATGAAGAGGACTTCACCGGCTATTAGCAGAAAATAGAAGATATACGTTTTATTGACATGCAAAGATCTTTATTTCAGTATTTTAGGGTAATGCTTAGAAAATAAATTTGGGAAAATGTTCCATGTAAAGGGTAGTGGGGTGGGGGGATTTTCTTGAAAATCTTCATGTCGCATCTTTGGAAAATACTAAACATAAATACCAAGTAGACACACACACACGTCTTTTTTTTCTAAATATTATTTTTTATTTATTTATTTATTCAGGGTCCTCAAAACATGTATTTCCGGCGAAGCCACGGTATCAAATTTTTGGTTGGAATGCTTTCTCTGCCTACTATGTACGTAGTAAAGAAAGTAGAAATTAAAATTTGTGAAGAATTATTCTTTCCAGGGAACAGATTAAAACTTGGTTCATCGCTATAGAGTATAACCATAAAAAGTAATATATAAGATAAATCCTTTCTAGTCATGCAAATATAATTTTCGTTACGACCTTTTAATGCCCCGCAGGCGTGGAGGGATCAAAGAATTTACTTAGCACGGGAATTCAAAGCGTAGAGAGAAGCGAAACTCTTTAATATTAGCTGACAGGGTGATGAATTTTAATTTGAGGCCCTTGAAAGGTAACTGAAATCTAGTTTTACTACAGCTTTTATTGTAATTTAATCTGTTCCATAAATACGCACAGATTCACGCAAATTAGATTCAGTTTTTATGTGTGTGTAAAAACAGCGTAGCTTCACTGTGTTATAAAATCAGTTTTTACTTTCTGTACTACGTATAGTAAGTAGGGGAAGTATTGTATTCCACCCAAAAATTCGATACCGAGATTTCACCGGAAATATATGTTTTGAGGTCCCCTGAATCCAAAAAATAGCATTTTTGGAAACATGTCCGTGTGTGTGTGTCTGTGAACAGCATAACTCAGAAACGAACAGTCGGATAAACACCAAACTTGGTATTTAGGTTCAGTATCTTCCAGAGATGCGACAGGAAGGTTTTCAAGAAAATCCCCCCACCCCAGATTACCCTTTACATGGAACATTTTTCGAAAATTTGTAGTTTTCTCAGAAATGGCTCTAACGTTTTTGATTAAAATATCATATGTTTAAGATATTTTCATGACAAATAAAATGTATATCTTGAGTTTTCTGGGAATGTCTCCAGAAGTATTCTTCATTGTGAACTTTTGCATAACTGGTAAACGATAAGAGATACACAAAATTTTACTACACAATTTATGGATTATACATTGTTTTTGTTGAGTGAGCCATTTTCGAGATATTGCTTGTTATTCCCTTAAATTTTCCAATACTTATACTTTTTCTCAAATGGAAATTCGTTATTCTTTTTTTTTGTCCTGGTAATACAAAGAGAATGGAATACTCCACATAGCAACCAGCTCTTAAAATATTTGACTATCGCTTAAAGCCTACCAATTCCCCTTGCATCTACAAGAAAATTAGCAATAAGATTAACATCTCTGTACAAGAGTAGATAAAGTCATATGAGTGTAAGACATCAGATTTTTTTTTTGTATCAGATTATGTTTCTGTTACATGCTGTTCCCGAATCCGCAACCACTTCTTGAAGTTATATCTTACTTGCACATGGCGCACCGGTAACGTTTCATTTTGCAGAGGTTTCAGGGATGGTACAAGTTAGGAGTTGTATACATGTAAGTATACGTCAAGTACAGTGTGCATTATGGATATAAAACTCTGGAGTTGGGACTGGGATTCGAACTCGGAACCACATCGTTAGAAAACCGCCCTAACCACTCCTACACAAAGCACTGCTACGGTTATGTAGGTCAGAGCCGCTAACAGGTGAGCTTCAGCTGTCTGGCTGATTACGGACGGGACGTGTTATTATATAATGTTTTAAGCAATATTACATTAGCACTCATATTATAATCATAATACTATGCGAAGTATTCAATTGTGTAATAATACACAAAGAGTATGTCGGTTAGATCGATGTAACAATAAGAGCTAAATGTATTACACCAAATACAGTTGCCTCATACGCGGTGACAGTGTTTGAAATATCAGAACGCTTTTAAACAAAAAAAATCTGATGTGTTACACTCACATGACTTTCTCTACTCTTGCACAAACTATTTTTACAAACGCTTATTCTCCATATGCTTCATGTTAATCGAGATGTTAATCTTATTGCTAATTTTCTTGTAGATGCAAGGGGAATTGGTAGGCTTTAAGCGATAGTCAAATATTTTAAGAGCTGGTTGCTCTGTGGAGTACCTATTTCATTCTCTTTGTATTACCAGGACAAAAAAAAAAATGAATAACGAATTTCCATTTGTGAGAAAATTAAAATTTTCGAAAAATGTTCCATGTAAAGGGTAATCTGGGGTGGGGGTATTTTCTTGAAAACTTTCTTGTCGCATCTCTGGAAGATATTGAACCTAAATACCAAGTTTTGTGTTTATCCGACAGTTCGTTTCTGAGTTATGCTGTTCACAGACACACACACACACACACACACACACACACACACACGGACATGTTTCTAAAAATGTTTTTTTTTTTTGGATTCAGGGGGTCTCAAAACATATTTCCGGTGAAATCTGGGTATCGAATTTTTGGGTGGAATGCAATACTTCCCCTACTTACTATACGTAGTAGAGAAAGTAAAAAAGTGATACATCATTGGAAAACAAAAGGAAGCTACTAATACATGGTGTGTAACAAGTTAATTATTTTTTTGTTTCATTTGTTTACCCCCTTTAACTACTATGGTTATCTTGTGGGCTTTGACTTGAGGACGAGTTGACTGTAGGTTCGTTGGCGGTGGTTTTAATAATTTCTTGTTTGAAACACACCCATTTTCACTCCCACGCGCATGTTTCTAGACTCTTGAGGATGGTAAAAGATTTTAATTAAATAAAAATTCCCCGACCCCACCGGATTCGAAATTGGGACCACTAAGTTGACAAGCCAGAACTTGATCACTCGACCACACAGGCATGTAAATTAATTTATTTCGCTCCATTGTCCCATAAATGCATTTGAAAGTGTTGTACACAATTATTTCAAATGTGATGTCTATGCTAGAGTAAGCGAATATTGAAAATGTGTCATTTAAAATACCTTTAATAAATAAAGCAAATTTTATTATAATCGTAAATTTAGAAACAATTTCATAGGTGTAATATGAGAGGCACTTTTATTATGTGTGCGTTTAATTTGTTCTTGGCCTCCTAAATCACGTATAAACAAAAGTTTGTGTGAGCCTAATTCTCGGGAACTACTTTCGTCGTACCTGAAATTAAATGCATTTTTGGAGTTGGTTTCTCAAATTTCATGATTTTATTAAGGAAACGTGTCCCATTGTTCAGCTCCACTAGCAGTTACGAAACCCGAAATAATTTCCCTTTTGTTGCTGTAAAAGCAATGACAGGTAGAAAGAACGTTACATTTTCTACAACTGGTTGAATGAAAGTTGTGGTGAGAAGGCCCAGTCTCGGTATTGATCTCGTGCGTGTTTGAGTAAAGTAGGTTACACGCACTGACGTCAGCAGTGCCGCTTAAATTGGATCTCATGGGCGGCCGTCTTTTCCGGCAGGATTGTTTTCATAACGTCAGTGCTGGCAAACTTGCATGACTGACACAATTCGAGTCGTTTCTAGTTTGTCTCAGTGCATAACGATCTCATTTTAGGCACATCGGAGCTAAAGCTTGGTATTGCTTGGCATATGCTTAGCATATAAGCATGAACTATAGTTTAGCACGTTGGAAATGACCCTTGGGAGGGGTAACTCACCTGGTCAAACTGCCTCTGAGTCGCTGTTGAAATACCACACGCCATAATTTCGCCTAGCCCGAGTTTTATTTATTTTCACAAAATCGTTTATCACGCCACTGTTGTAACAATCCAACTGTAGAGGCAGGACTAAAGACACAACAGCATTGCAACACAAATGCTGTGTTTGCTGTGACAGGACCATGCAAAGAGTAAGGTGCAGCGGGTGTTTACAAATGTTTGCATATAACTAGCGATAGCATTTCACGTACATGCGGTATTATCATGGGATATGTTTAAAAAATTATTCACACTTTTTAGGGTATTTCATAGCCTTCACTTCCTCATCTATCTCTTCATGGAAAGAACTTTCTCGCTGATTGATTTTCATAAAGTATTTCAGTTGAAGTTTTACAAAGAATACCTGGCTTTACTTTTTTTTACAGGGAGACCAATCACATCATCTCGAAATTGTGCTCTTTTACATACCTCTTACATAACTAGAATACGGATTTTAGTTTTTGAGTTATCACGATGTAAACAAGATCCTATTAATTTTTTTTACACTATAAAATTGACCTGACACTTGTTTCCCGCGTATCAGCCCACTTCTTTTTTAAGACACCTCCATTGGATAACTCAGTAGCTAAAGGCAAAAGACAAGTAGAGTGGGCGATTTATCCCCCCGTAGACCGAGGGATTTTACTAAGTTGTAACGTTATAGCTTCATCGGTTCATTTGCTAGAAACCGTACATTGGTCCAAGAGTGGTGTTTACTCGAATGGTGCGTTCTGTGATGGACTGCATCGATTCGTTTTTAAAACAAAATGCATCAGGCAGTTTTTGTTAATTTTCACTTTCTCTGTTACTTACATATAGCAAGTAAAGAGTTACTGCATCACATTAAAAAAAATTCTATACCTAAACTTCATCGGAAATGCACATTTTGAGGCTTCCTGAAAAAAAAAAATTAGAAAAAGGTCCCCGCGCGCAAACTGGGTATTTAAGTTCAGTATTTTACAAAGATGCAGCGCAAAGATAACTTCAGTTATTGATTTCTTTAATTTTGTCTTATATTTCTAAACCTATCCCTTCTAGTCTTTCCCACAATTTCATCTGTACTAGTGTTATTTTGCGTTTAGGTTTGTCTAATAGTGCCAATCTTTCTGTTCCATTTTGTAATTAGTTTTAGTATTGAGTATTTCGAGCTTTTATAGTAATCTCTTTTTCCGACTATTCTTTTATTTATTTGGTAGTATGCTGATGTAGCATTTTTTACTTTGTTTAATGTCTCCTGTTCATCACTACAAATAATGATACTTAAGTACTTTATTAGTGTTGCCTACCGTCCCCATTCGTAACAGCTCGTCATACGTTCATATTTTGTAATCTTTCAGGTGAATCTGTTACTATGATTATATCATCCGCATGCATAAGTGTTTGTAAATAAACTGGTCAAAGTCTCAATTTCTGAACTTCAGGTCTTGAGAATTTTACATATTACTTTCTCTACTACGTATAGTAAGTAGGGTAAGTATTGTATTCCACCCAAAAATTCGATACCGAGATTTCACCGGAAATACATGTTTTGAGACCCCCTGAATCCAAAAAAAAGCATTTTTAGAAACGTCCGTGTGTGTGTGTGTGTCTGTGAACAGCATAACTCAGAAACGAACAGTCGGATAAACACCAAACTTGGTATTTAGGTTCAGTATCTTCCAAGGATGCGACACGAAGGTTTTCAAGAAAATCCCCCTACCCTAGAGTACCCTTTACATGGAAGATTTTTCGAAAATTTTAATTTTCTCAAAAATGGCTAACGATTTTGATTAAAATATCATATGTTTAAGATATTTTTATGACAAATAAAATGTATATCTTGAATTTTCTGGGAATGTCTCCAAAAGTATTCTTTATTGTGAACGACGTTTGCATAACTGGTAAACCATAAGAGATAGACAAAATTTTACTACACAAAAAATGTAGATCGCGTTAAAATACACAATTTATGTCATATGCATTTTTTGTTGTTGAGTGAACCAATTTCGAGATATTGCTTGTTATTCCCTTACATTTTTCAATACTTATTTTCTCAAATGGGAATTCGTTATTCATTTTTTTGTCTTGGATATGCAAAGAGTATTAATCTGTGGGAAAGGGAATGGTGCTGCACCTAGCAACCAGCTATTAAGAGATATGTATGTGCTTAAAGGCTACTGTATTTCTATATTGCCCTTGTAAATATATATTCCCCTTACATCTAGAAGAAAATTAGCAATAAGATAGACTCTGCAAATGTTTATCTCGATTAACATGAAGTAGATGGAGAATAAGCGTTTGTAAAAAATAGTTTGTACAAGAGTAGAGAAAGTCATGTGAGTGTGACACATCAGATTTTTAATATTTAATCCATGTAGGTATGCATATACATATGAGAACATAAAGAGGGCTTAAACTGTCATCTTGCTGCACACCTTTCTCAGTTTTGAATTCTTTTGATGTGTAGATCACTATTCATTCGTACAAGTCCAGTCATCTCATATGTACTTCTAATTGCCTTTATTAATTTCTGTGGTGCCTTTTTTTTGTTGCGTATATTGCTTCCCATATTCAAGTGGTTAAAATGCAATTATAAAACAAACTTCACCCCTCTCTAGATCTCTGAGCATTGCAGTTGTTTGCTACCTTTCAAAATGGTGGATATTGGTTTTGCGCACTAAACATAGTGCGTGTCTATTCTCCATACTTCCTCCGTGACACGTTTCGTTTCGTTTCACTGTGTTTTAATTACATATTGTGGTAGCGAAATAAAATCTTGTGGCCGTAACCAGTGGTTTACGACAGTAAATTACAAACGAACACGATAAAAAACATTTGTTTTTCGAATTTGTGGAAATTTATTTTAAAAATAACTGATGTGTTACATTCACATGACTTTCTTTAGCCACTCTTCTACAAACTGTTCTTGCAAAAGCTTATTCTTCTAGCTACGTGTTAAATGTTCACAGAAATGCTTTTATCTCAATTTTGTTGTAGGTAGAAGAGGGCTATAGTAGGCTGAAGCTATTAGTCGTCCTCCGTGGTGTAGTGGTTACCATGCTAACCTCTAGTTCCCGAGGTCGCGGGTTCAAACCCGGCGTAAAATTCCTTAGCATGGCTTCCTTCGTAGATTTACGACACGTAAAAGAACCTCAAGCCTGATAAAGAGGCCGGTCTTTCACGCCCAATATAGAATGGGACGCTAAGGACCACAGCAGTTAAAGAGCGTCCATAAATAAAACTCAATTTAAATTTAGATTTTCTGAAGCTATAGTCCAATGCTTTAAAAGCGGCTTAGTGTGTGATGTCTTTGAAATGCCATGTTCTGACCACGGTGGGGAAGAAATAGCGACTAAAGCTTGAATAAAACAATTGATGGAAACCAGTAGCAACAAAAATATATATACCTCGGAAATGGTTAATGCCACAATAAGTATTGGATATAAATTTTAAGTTCTAACGTGATCTATTTTGTTTGTGTAGTAAGCTTTTGTCTCTCTTATGGTTTACAGTTATACAAAATCATGCAAATTTCACTCAGAATGAAGTATTCACAGGCTGTTCGCGGAAAATTCAAGATAAAATTCGTTACAGCCATTTTTGAGAAAATAGGGAATAACATTTCCGTTTGAAGGGTATTTCGGCTTGGAAAATGTTGAACTTGAATACTAAGCTCGGTATTTAAGTGTCTTCGATTTCCAGTTTTAATTTTGCTTTATTTAGGGGACCTCAAACCGTGCATTTTCAGTGCAACCTCGATATCGAATACAATCCTTCTCTGCTTACAATTAATAAGTCGAAAAAGTAGAATGCTTCTATTATGTTCACATGAGATGATTCTTTGCAATGCAGGAGTTTTAACTAGGTCGTGTACAATCAAGCGTTTTAAACATAGCAGTGACTAAATAGAATACTTCAACGGTTTCACTCGCATAAACAGCTCTTTGGCGATGGAGTTTAATGTGTATACACATTTAGTGATAGCAAATAAATCGTTAATTTGTATGCTGTTACTTTCAGAGTTATTCCAACGAGAAAGCGATCTCCCGTGTTGGTAACGAGTGGTTTGAGGTTTTTACTCAGCATTAGGCTTACTCTAAAACTAGTTAAATAATGTGTATTACACTGAGACAATGTCTGATTTGTGGTTTTTATAACAAGATTTAAATTTAAAAGCTCAATTGTTTGGATATGCCCGCTTTCGAAACTAAATTATCTCGCATAACATATGAAATGTACATTGGTATTTAACAACGCTGAATGCCAGTGAAGAGATGAATGCTTTTATTTATACCTAGGTTAAAAAGAAGTGCGCGGAAAGGAGATTTATTTCTGTGTATTAAAAATGCTTGATGTATGCATTCCCTCTATAATTAAAGGTTTTATCCTATCAATGCAGTAAAGAATGCTCCGCGGCGCCCAGCAAATGACACCGTGACAATCTAACTACTGTCTGTGACTCAGGAGTTTAGCTTTGTCCTTGAGGTTGACGTAAGCGAACCTGAGAGAGGGTTGTGTTATTCTTTCCTATCGCTTTATTGTTTACACCCTGCTCCAAAAGTACTTATCCTTTCTTTCCGCGACAACAAATATTAGGCGAAGTAACATCAATATTACATTATTACCGCATCAAACAAAACAATTATGATCATAATTTCAATAAGTGAACTTGTAAAGCGTGTATACATGTAAAACAGTATATTTACGACACTATACATGTGGAATATTATTTTACTAACCTCATTAATCCGAAGGGTATGCAAGATCGATGCAGATGATTCGGAGTCCGAGTCATCGGATGATATCCCTTCTTGCTCATCAGAAGAACTGTCGTTTGCATTTGAAATAATAATCTGATCGATCATATCAGAAACCACACGATCCATGGACAGTAACCATCTTCTAATTTTCTAACATGCCGGTGATATCCTACCCAGTGTTCTGCAGGTACCGCAGAGATTCCTTCGTTGGTTAAACTCAATAAACGAAATAACGAAAATTCCCCAGTAACGTTGCGCTCCCTTATGAAGTGCTTTACTGTCGCCCATGCAACCTCAATGGGATAAAGATCGCAATTGTAAGGCGGCAGATACAGAGTGGAGTGTCCATGTGCATTAAGGATGCGGTCAATCTTAAATAACTTTTCACTTGGTCAATGAGTGTTTCCTGCACTACCATCAGTAAGCACCCCTGTGATCCCATCAGCTTTCCAACATTTCTTGAATGTTAAATTATTGTCCATCCACATTTCATCCAAATAAACGATATCCCTGCCTTGACTTCGGTATTCCCCTAGCTCAGCCAAGTATTTGCATCTCCATTCAACAATTCTTGGCTTTTCGATTAAGATTGTTCGCTTTCCTCGGCACTTGCGCCATATAAATCCCGAATAACTCTCCTTAACTCTCCCCCCAAGGAAATTGTATCTTACTTCTAACTACAGGAGTACCTTTCTGCATGTCGGAACTATCTTTTTATTGACGTAGAAGTCCATTATTGTCCGTTTAATGAGCACATGTTGAAATCGCCTATATTTATATTTCGTTCTGGATTTGGAGGTCTTATCTTGCCTGCAGTGCGTAAAGGGCTTCCTTCTGTTCTCTTCGCAATTTCTTGTCTTATATTCTTAATTGTTCCCACAGACACACCGCACTAATTGCCTGTTCTCTCATCCCTCGCGAAATCGGTAGAATTAGTTGTTTCTGCTCTGCTTCCTTTTTGCATTGCTCGTTTACATGGTTTATTATTTCGCGAGCCTCGCTATGAATGGTTTTTCCCTTTTTCCGAAAGTTAGCCATTTGACTAATGGATTATATTAATTTGACATTCGCAATACAACGCGTTTTAACACTGTAGCATCCTCTGACACTGCCTGCAGTAAGACTGCAATTGTTGAGAATATTTTTGAACTGTTGGTGTTGCACTATCTACACCTTACGCAAGAAGTTCGCAGACCACTGCGCGCTTGCAGTTCAAGGACAAAGTCAATCTCCTGAGTACTGTTGGACAACGAGAAGAAGGCGATCGGGGTTCTGTAATTGTTTATCTGCTCACATACTGTCGATTGTTTACTACGTTTACTACGTTTACGTGTTTGTGTGCAAATGAACCACCCATGCTGCCAGATCTGATACTAGTAGAACAGCAACCGCCGTAATAGGTGTTAACGCATTGGCTCTTGCTGGTAACACGGGTTACGGTGTATACTATAATACTACGACATATCATTTTTGTTACTTTTATTCTTTCTTTATTATTTACATATGGCTGGAATTCGAAAGAAGGGACAAACTATCCACAGTGAATCAAGGGAAGTAATAAGAAAAGTGATTGTGACGAAGAAGCAAAATCAAGACAATTGACATGTGTAATTTCCACAAAGTAATTCACGCGTGGCAAATTATTGTGTGATATCGGAACGCACTGTATCAAGAATAAGGAGAGAAGGTGTTACAGCTGGTGAAAAACTATTGCATACTCCGGGGAAAAAGAGACCGTGTGCCGAGGAATTTAAATTTGATTGTGATGACTTTGATAGAACAGTAATTAAAAACTTAATTCGAGATTTTTATTTGGTTAGAAAAACAGTGCCTACTGTTCTTTTGTAGCACACACTCACTCGTCCTTGGTAGTGTTGACAATTTCTTAGTTTAGGCCTTTTCAACTGACCATATCGTAAAAGTTTGATAAAAGGTTATTGTGCGATGTTTTCTTCTTTGAACCAGTTGCTGTAACAAAATGGTGTTACAAGATGAACTGAAAAGGTGTCTTCCGAAAGATGAAATCAAATCATCACAGTGGGTTAGGAAACGGCAGCTCATGACTCATCCTTGAAATCTAGGTTCCAGTTTCAGACTGTTTAAATTTGGTGCAGCATCGAAGATGGGTATCCATGAAAACCAAGAAGACCTTTAATAAGCTTTAATATCGTGTGGCAGTTCTTATCTTTATGAGAGGGATTTTTCTGCAGTTACTGTTTCAAAATCGAAATACAGAGCTAAGCTCAATATCGAAACTCAAATTAGTGTTGCTTTATAAATAACCTGATGTGTTGCACTCACATGACTTTCTCTGATCTTGTGCAAACAATTTTTACATACGCTTATTCTCCATCTAATATTAATCGAGATAAATATTTTCAGAAACTATCTTATTGCTAATTTTCTTGTAGGTGCAAGGGGAATATGGTAGGCTTTAAGGGATAGTAAAATCTTTTAAGAGCTGGTTGCTATGTGGAGCATTCCATTCTCTTTGTATGTCCAGGACATTATTTAAAAAAAATCCCATTTGAGAAAAAGTATGAGTATTGGAAAATTCAAATAAATAACCAGGAATATCCCGGAAATGGTTCACTCGATAAAAGAAATACAAATGTCATAAATGTGTGTTTTAACGAGCTCAACATTTTTTGGTAGTAAACCTTTGTCTACCTCTTACGGTTCACCAGTTATACGAAAGTCATTCAGAATGAAGAGGACTTTTGAGGAACATTCCCAGAAAATTCAAGATATACATTTCATTTGCCATGAAAGTATCTTAAACGTATATTTTGATCAAATTTTCGAAAAATCTTCCATGTAAAAGGTAGTCTGGGGTGAGGGATTTTCTTGAAAATCTTCGTGTCGCATTCTTGGGAGATACCAAACAGAAATACCAGGTTTGGTATTTATCGGACTTTTCGTTTTTTAGTTATGCTGTTCACAGACAGACACACAGATATGTTTTAAAAATGCTTTATTTGGATTCAGGGCACCTCAAAACATGCATTTCCAGCGAAATCTCTGTATCGAGATTAGGGAAGATAAAAATTAGACCAAGATACCATAAACTGATCAAAGATGAACAAGCACAACCGTCTTATTAGGGAAGATAGTTTAAAAAGTATGTATTAAGAAGTCAGTGTAAAATTTAGGTTTTAATTTTGAAATGTAATTTCTGTAATAACTACTTTCGTGTTACACATACCTACTGTTTCATGTCCATTCCTTCCTCTCGACCACCGTATTATTTGTAAAATAGCTTTACTAATAAAGATAATCAAAGTTAATTTAAATTATAAATTTAAAGTATTAGAAGACCGTATAAATTAAATTTAGACATTTGTGCTATAACATTTATTTTAACGATTTTTGGGAACTTCATAATCGTTCGTATTGCGGGCGACGCCAGAAATGTTAAAAGTTTGGGAACCCCTGCTGTAAATTATAAACGAAACAAGCAAGGTTGCTTTAACGTATGTTTAACTGCATCGTCACTTAAGCAGGAAGTCACCTGCATTTCCGTACACGCAGGCTTGACGTAACACTGCATGAGCGGCAGTTCCCAGGCTGCAAGTCCAGCCGCTGTAAAATGAATACGTCGATGATGGGATACCCGAAAGGACATATATTGCAAATTCTCTTGTACTTATGTATTGGAAGCCACAAATAAATTTGAAACTTAGCCAGACAATTGGAAATATATAACGTTCCAGCTGTTCTTACGTAGGTATTTTTGCCTGTCCGTACTGCGATTACATGCGTTGAGGTGCTACAAAAAAAATTCTGATGTGTTACACTCACCTGACTATGATAGTGGCAAAAGTGTGGCGTCGAGGACGCGGACAGGAAAAACACCGCGCAGCCGCTTCGTAGTCTTTTGGCTCTTTCTGTAGCTTTGAATAAATATCTGTGGCTTTTCTGTTATTTTTACAAGCATATTCTGTGGAGTAACGTATTTTCTACTCCGAGGCATTCCCAACGAAAGTTAAAGCTACTGGCATACAAGATTTGTAGATCCTTATATGTCATTAAGAAATCGAAATTAGGTCTATAGCCTATGCCCGTCGAGAACACTGGTTTTCAGTGGTGAAAGACTATCATGGGCTGAGTGGCTTCCGAGATTAATTCTCTCTCTCTCTCCCTCTCCCTCTCTCTAATATTGATATAGATAAGTCAAAAGGGAAGAGCATACACTTCTTAGAATTTGTGCTGTCGTCGAAGTATAGTTTGAAGCTTATTCTTTAACGGTTGACAATACTGCTGAAAAATCGGGTCAATAACTCAATTGAAGAGTTTCCCAAATAGGGATCGTCGTGGAAGAATTCCAAATGGAGTTGCTGTTGAAGATTGTATGCATGACAAGTTTGCTTGAGTCGCATTATGGCGGTAACATTAAAGGTAGCGATGTTGTCAAGATTCACCTTGAGTGGGAAAGGAAACACAAGGACTGCACAGTGGGAAATCCTCCGTATTACTGCATCTGCTGACGAACTTCATTGTGCAACTAGGAAACTTTGAGGGAGGCGACGTCATGTAATGCCTTTGACGTCACGAAAGACGCTTTGAATGCAAGAAGAGTATTGATGTTTTCCTAGTCTCTTTAGGAGGAAGATTTTAATCTCAAGATGGAATCTTCAAAGGCGTGACTTCGTAGTGCATGAGCGGCCGTTGTACCGTTATAAACGTTGGCTTGCATTACTCATTCCTAACCCGCTTTTTGGGGTTGCGATAAATGTGCTTGAAATACACATTTGCTTAAATATGTGGTTCAGATGTTGCATAAACACAGCAATTCTGGACCATCTTCCCCTCGAAATGACCCTAGTGAGCCTCTTCTATTCTTGAAACTGCGGCATGCTGAGTGTAGACGAAAATATCGTAAAACATGACAGTTTTTTTTGGGGTATCACATTGAAATACAGGGAGAGCCAAAAAACTACGAACCGGCTGCGTGGTGTTTTTGCTGTCCGTGTCCTCGACGCTCGTTGCCATCTGCCACTATCATAGAAAGGCGCGGATGAAACCATACAACATTTTAAACATTACTTTTAAAGTTTTACTTACCAGCTTTATGAAAGGAGATGCTGAAATTGGCGCCAATGTTTTTCGAATCAACAGTTGACGCCCGTACATATGTGAATGCAATTTTGTCCCCCCCCTTTCTTTTTAGAGAATTGGCAGACAGGGAGCGTGATTTTGCCTTTTTTCAACAAAACTCTGCAACAGCTTATACGCCCAACATTTCGATGAGAACAATTGAAATTGCGTTTGAGGACAATTATTAGTAGAGATTTCTAGCCCCCTCGGTCCTCCGACCTAACCCCCTGCGATTTCTATTTCTGGGGTAAATAAAAACAAAGTGTACAAGATAAACCCACACACCCTAGAAGAATTAAAACAAAATAAACGCCAAGAAATTTCTCAACGTGAACTACGGCGAGTGATGAGAGGTGCCAAAAATGTATGGACAACGACGGTGGCCAGTTTCAGTATCTCCTTTCGTAAAGTTGGTAAGTAAAGCCTTTAGAAATGTTGTATGGTTTCATTCGCGCATTTGTATGATAGCGGCAACGGCAACGAGCGCCGAGAATGCCGACAGGAAAAACACCACGCACCCTGTTAGTAGTTTTTTGGCTCTCTTTGTACATATCTCAGTTTATTATCTGCTTTGTTACCTTAGCCCACGTGTAGTAGCATCGCAAGGGAGCAGCTGTTTTGATTCTTGTATTGGTATCCTCTGCCATAAGACAGCAACATTTTCACGGCTGAAATTAATGCTGTTTGTGTATGATTTTGGGCCCGCCGGTTGTCAGTCTCGCTTTGTGTTTGAATGGCGAGGGCCCAAATTAAATAAACAGCGTACCTATTTGATGAAATAGCTACAAGTAGGTGGAACATGTTTTGTAAAGCTTAGGAGCCTATTGCTCTACTCGCGTTTTAAATAAATTTCTAGTATAAATATTGTAAACGCTTTTTCATGCCTTTCAAGGGTTAACATTATTCCTTCCCAATTTGACTAAAACTAAACTCTTTAAATTAAACACTTTTAAAAGAGGTATAGTGAGAGAACATATTTTGGGAACATATTTTGCCCACTGGTAGGCGAATAGTGGCGTGTTTGTTTTTCTTGTTATCTTGGTGCAATGGTGGGTTCGACAAAACTTAGCGCGGTCGAAGTTCTCTCTTGTATTTCTGTTTTTACAATTCATTCTTCTGTTTGAAGTAGGTTGTATTGAAGGATGAGTTGTATTATTATTTGCCCCACGCTTTGGGACCCAATTTGAAGATGGTTTGTTGCTGCTACGTATGAAAGTCAGTTTGAAGAATATGTATTATATTTCGATTGTTGGGGAGCCGAACTTGAAGTAGTTGCAACCGCACCTATGGTAAAAAGTTTCCGGTAGCCTTCGCCCCAAATGTACTTTCCGGTGGCCTTTGCCCAAGAAAAAGTTTAAAAAAATATTAACTTTGTAATTTTTGACTGTTTCTTTAAATATTGTATATTTATGTTTGCCTCGGCTGCGTCAGTATTTATATTTGTCTTAGCAGAGAGTGGTGCGACTGAAGAATGTAGGCTTACACAGATTATAATTTTACTTCACTCCTGTTATTAATGCTTGACACTATTTAAATAACACTTCACTGATCTAGAGAGAGAGCTGTGAGATTTTATTATTAAATTTCTCGAGGACGCATCTCGCGTCCGGTTAGGAACACTGTCTACAAGCAACTGGCTTCTGAATTTGTAAATTTTGCTATATTTCAGTTTCTGATTGGCTAATCCTACTCCAATAGAATACCTTCATTTAACTAAAGTTTTTTCTGGTTGTTGATTGGCTATTTATTAAACTGTCTCAAAAATTACATTATTGTTGCTCCAAGAATTACCAGTAGTATTATTACTTTCTAATTTGCGTCAAGGTTACCTCGTTGTTAGCAACTTTTAACCTATTATTCTCACAGCTCCTACATTATTAAATTACGTAATACATTCACATAACATTATTACACATGTATACAATAATATAAACATATATAATGACTAATATACACTTTTTATATATTGTTTTATACACATATTGCTTTAAGGCGGGCTGTTATTGTTTTTATATATTATATAATTAGACTGAAATCATTAAAGTGTTAAAAATACTGCCTCATGTTTATATATTTGGTATTTTTTTAAGCTGAAAATGTTCACTCACGGGTCCGATTCCATCATCGGTCACTACTAAGATGAATGTGCAAAGCAGTGGTATCAATTAACGTTTTGGTTCTGAACGAAAGGCTGTTTTCCACCAGGCTTTATGTCAAATATATCATTTTCCGAAGCTACAATGAAAAATCTCTTCGTTAGTGTTTAATGTGGATTTACACGGTGTTTCCACTCGGCGTAAAGACCTTTCATCAGTCCTGTTTTAATTATATTTAATTAACTTAAGCGAAAGCAAATTCAATTAACTAAATGGAGTCAGCGGAAAAAAGTTTAATGGACTTAAAGTAAAATATTTATTATCCGCTTTGGCACAAAGGGTTCCTCTGTAGCGTTTTGCTTGCTGGTGAGTCTGTTTTATAAGCGAATGCTACCCACTCTTGAGTGTTTAAGGTCTCTTTCCACTTAGCTAAGATTTGCTGACAGCGATTGATTTTGTTACTGTGTATTTCGGTCATTGCTGTATGCAAACTAGGAGAAACCGAATTAGGCTATTACTAGGAGCAGGAAGCAGCCATTGAATCCAGTATCCCAAATGAAAGAGCTTTACTTCAGCAAGTTTGGAACATGGAACCTCCGCGATTGGGGACAAGATACTCTGAAATGATCAAAAATCACATTTTTTGTTTTAGGCAGCAATAAAATCTCTATTATTTCCACTTTCAGAAAATATATACCTTTGGTGGTTAAGAGCTTTTTAAGACTTTTACATATCATTTAAATGCTAGTCTACATTTCTTTAAAGCTGTCATGCAATTTTGTATCTTTCAACAACGAACGACTATATCATGCCTAGCGAGCAGTTCAGCAATTAATAAAATAGGCCAGGACCAAGAGAAGGCAATAAAAAAAAGCTGCAGTAATCCAGGAATGAAAGTACAGATGATTATGAAGTGTGTCAGAATTTTAATTTTCAAACTTAAAAGTCAGTTTTCTGAAAACAACATTTTTGGATGCTTATGTACCTTTTTCTCAGGAAGTATGAAAGGTAGAGAGCTGAAATTTTCAGTACATGTATATAACACATAGTTATACTTTCTGAAGCACAATCACAATTTTATAATGTATATCAGTGATATTAAGAAAGCAAGTTTTCCACATTTTTACTTTGGAATTAATTTTTTTTTCAATTTCTAGATAGACATAACTGAATAATTGAGGTTCAAAAGATAGCTGATTATACTAAGAACAAGCATGCAGAAGTGTGATTCTGTATTGCAAGTAGTATCAGAGAAAAAGGTGCATGAATTCGCACAGTTTTAAGAGTAAATTTTATTATTTTTCTGCCGAATGAAATAATTTTTACGGACTCAACTACATAAGATATGAATGCAAACAACCACTTGAAATAATTGTCATGATATATAGAGTAATTGATAAAAATTTAGGAAAAACCGTTGAGAGCTTTAAGAGCAATGGTAATTTAACACACTTAAGGTGTAATTTCCACGTGTTCAGACTACCTTGTCCCCTCAAGGTAATTTTAAGTCATATGGCGGAAACAGGATGTGAACGAATATCGGTAAAGAATGCCTACTCTTCTTGAATTTAGAGGATTATCCTACAAGTACGCCTCCTTCGGCATTCTTTTTCCGATTGCGAGGGATTCAAAACAGTCATCTTTAAGATTTGGTTAAGGGTCATACGTTAATTTAGATGGTTTTAGAAATACGTCATTTTTCCAGAGGCTTTACGTTGCTATTCTGTTATATAACATGACATTGTTTTATAATTCAGTTTCTACTAATGTTTAAATACCCGCGATATTATGATTATTTTTACGGCAAATGACCAAAGTGTTAAAATCAGTTTTTGAGTTTTCTACCAATTGTTGACAATGATTCAGTGAGCAAATTCTGATATGGCTACTTCTACTATATGTGCTAAAATAGTCCCATGCGTGGCAATTTAAATACCTTGGCCAGCATTATGTTCCGAGGTTCAAATTGTTGAATTTAAGTTTTTAGACATATTTGAAATCTACTATGTAACATTTGTTCTAAAATGCTTGCCATCTTCCACGTGCTGTAAGGACATGAACACGGTTGTATTTCTTAAAGGAAATCCTTACTTAAATAAAATGTAAGATTGTTTTTGAATATTTTCAGAAATCTCTTAGCGCTTATTTTGGCCAAAACAGTGGATGGGTTTTACTGTAAAGTGCTATCCATACATCTCTATGTGTGGATAAACGGAAAGCTTATTAAACAAAGAAAGAAAAATTATCACGGGTTTGAAGGCACATAACTTGTTGCTCTAGAAAAAAGCAAGGGTTATTTCTGTATACTCATGTCCTTTAAATCTCAGAAACACACTGCAAATGCTTTCATCTTCGAGTGCTTATTTGGTTTCTTCCCTTGGTACAGAGAGAGCCAAAAAACTACGGACCGGTTGCGCGGTGACTTTCCTGTTCGCGTCCTCGGCGTTCGTTGCCGTCTGCCATCATAGAAAGCGCGGATGAAACCGTACAACATTTTAACTACTTTTAAAGGCTTTACATACCAACTTTATGAAAGGAGATGCTGAAACTGGCCACCGTCGTTGTCCATACACTTTTGACACCTCTTTAGGAAACTATCCATCACTTGCCGTAGTTCACGTTGAGAAATACTGGCAATTTCCTGGCGGATATTTTGTTTTAGTTCTTCCAGGGTGTGTGGGTTTGTTTGTACACTTTGTTTTAAATTAACCCAGATATAGAAATCGCAGGGTTAGGTCGGGGGACCGAGGTGCCACAAATCTCTACTAATAATTCTGTCCTCGAACACACTTTCATAAAGTTGTTAAGTAAGGCCTTTAAAAGTAGTTTTTTAAAATGTACGACTTCATCTGCGCCTTTGTGTGATAGCGGCAGGCGTCAACGAGCGCCGAGGACGCGGACAGGAAAATCACCGCGCGGCGGTTTCGTAGTCTTTTGGCTCTCCCTGTAGTAAATATGTAACTGGGACAGATTCTTGCTTGGTAGTGACTCTCAGCTTTTTTTTAGTTCCATTTATACCCCGCCTTTAACTGCATTGGTCCTATCAGCGGCCTTTCCTTTGAAACTTATTGCCTATTGGCAATGGTGTTAACTCAAGTAACTCTTGTCGTTGGGTTTCTTGCACTTTGGTTTTTAATCATTAGATCATACATTTACATTCTCATTCATATTTTAAGACTCTGGGGAGGATAAGGAATAATCTTGGCTAGAGAAAAATTCCCACCTGAGGAAGGAATTAGTGTTATAGTTGGACTGTTGGGGAGCCGAACTTGCAGTAGTTGCAACCGCACGTATGGTACAATATTTTCGGTAGCCTTCGCCCCAAGTTTAAAAATATTAATTTTGTAATTTTACTGTTTCTTTAAATATTATATATTTATGTTTGCCTCGGCTGCATCAGTATTATTGTTAGAGACATGATTTCTTTGCAGGGAGTGGTGCGGCTAAGGATGTAGTCTTACACAGGTTATAATTTTTACTTCACTCCTTTTTATTAATTCTTGACACGATTTAAATAACACTTCACTGATACAGAGAGCCGTGAGATTATTTATCAATTACTTGCAATTTTTAACACTTAAACTATTGTTGTCTCACACTGAATACGTATTAATTTCTCGAGGACGCGTCTCACATCCGGTTAGGAACGCTGTCTGCTAGCAACTGAATTTGTAAAGTTTGCTCCATTTCAGTTGTTGATTGGCTATTTTATAAACTGTCTCAAAAATTACATTATTGTTTCCAAGAATTACCAGTAGCATTATTACTTTCATTATTGCCTCAAGGTTACCTCATTGTTAGCAACTTTTGATCTATTATTATCACAGCTCCTATATTGTTAAATTACCTAATACATTCACATAACATTATTAAACCTGTACACAATAATATAAACATTAATAAAATGGCTGTTATATACATTTTATATGTTATTTATACACATATTGCTCTAAGGGGCTGTTATTGAATTTATATGTTATATAATTAGACAGAAATCATTTAAGTGTTAAAAAATCTGCCTCACACCCCAGTCAGAAATGGAACCCGGGATCCTTAGCACAGCAGGTAAGTGCTCTACTGATTGAGCTACGGGGCAGCCCCAGCTGTTTTTGTGTTCGATTTGCTTTGAGCGTTCTCGATACTCCATTGTCAGTAAAAAAAAACAGCTTCGATTTTTTACTTTCTCTACTAACAATACACCTAGTAGGTAGAGGAAGTATTGCAGTCCACTTAAAAAATCTATAAATCATCTTGGAAATACGCGTTTTGAGGTCCTCTGAATAAAATGTTTTAATTTTTTTAAAGAGAAAGGCTCGCGCGCGCGTGTGAACAGCAGTATTCAAACAAGAAAAGTTGGATGAGTACAAAACTTGTTACTTTAGTTCAGCATCTGCGCTACGAAGATCTTCAAGACTTTGTTAGGTCAATCGATGGTAATTGATTGTTCTTTCACACGCGCCACGTTTAGGACAAGGTTTTGGAAAGGTAGAATCAGGCTGAAAAATTCAATGTCATAGCACTGGCGACATTGTAATTCTCTATTGGTGTATGTCATCTCAAAATAAACTTGAGATCCTTGTGGTTTAACGGGAAAAAATGCAAGTCGGTGAGGAAATTTAATGTGCCGGCATATTGCCATGGCTCAGTTGGTTAGCCATTAGAGCAACCGGACGGAAACCGGAAGACCCGTGGTCCAAAGCCACGATTTGTATGAAAGAATAGTTACCATGAAGTAGATAGAACCGAGCGGGATGGCTAAGGCAGTAACGCTGTGGCCCGCATTCGGTCTCCAGGGACCAAGCAATCTGACTGAAGCTTTTTTTCGCGGTGTTCCTCCGTCGCTAGGCGAATGCTATGTTGGCGAAGTTTCCTATCATCCGTTTCATCACTACATTTCATTTCCTTCTTCACTGCTATACCAGGCATTGGTCTGATCACCCATCCTGTATATACTATGATCCTAAGTTTGCTTGCTCCGCGACAGGCTACAGCCTAAGGCATTGACTTGTAAATCCTACAAAGGGGAGGGAAAAATTGAGTTTTATTTATGGACGCTCTTTAACTTCTGTGGTTCTTAGGGTCCCATTCTACAGAGTGAGCCAAAGACTCCGAACCGCTTGCGCGGTGTTTCTCCTTTCCGAGTCCTCGGCGCTCGTTACCGTCTACCGCTATCATAGAAAGGCGCAGATGAAACCATACAACATTTTTAAAACTAGAACTTTAGGAAACTATCCATCACTCGCCGTATTTCACGTTGAGAAATTTCCTGGCGGATATTTTGTTTTAATTCTTCCAGGGTGTGTGGGTTTGTCTTATACACTTTATGTTTTAAGTTTCCCCGGAGGGGTATTTTATGAACAATATTACCGGCTGCGCGGTGTTTTTCCACTGGGCGTGTGGAAACATGATAAAAACATGATAACGCATTGGTGCTATAAACAAAGTCATGCTGTTGTGGTTTTTGCTGTGCAGTGTGAAGTGCAGTTTTGAGTTGACGGTGATGTGTTGTAGTTCTGTGATTACGAGTTATTTATTATTTTGTCCTGTACTTAGTCACAAAGTATATTATGGCTCAGTATATGTTCTCTACTGCACAGCGCGTATTTATTTATGATTCGTATTTGTTAACTCGGTCAGTTCGCCAAGTGAAAGTACGATTAGCAGAAAGATTTCCAGGTGTAAAAGTTCCAGGCTGTACAACAATCCATGAACTTTACAGTAAATTTCAGGCCACAGGATGTGTTCAGGCTAAGAAATCCAAAAGACGGCGTTCGGTTCTTACCGAAGAAACATTAGACGACATCGGCCATGATGGATAGTTTCCTAAAGAGGTGCCAAAAATGTATGGACGACGACGACGGTGGCCAGTTTCAGCATCTCCTTTCATAAAGTTGGCAAGTAAAGCCTTTAAAAGTAGTTTTAAAAGTGTTCCATGGGTTCATCATCGCCTTTCTGTAATAGCGGCAGACGGCAACGAGCGCCGAGGACGCGGGCAGCAAAAACACCGCGCAGGGGTTCGGAGTCTTTTGGCTCAGTCTGTATATTGAATGTGAAGGACTGAAAATTTTGCTCAAAGACCTCTTTATCAGCTTGAGGTTCTTTTATGTGCCATAAATGTATGACACGGGACACCCGGCTGTACTTTCCTTCCGAAGGAAGCCATGCTAAGGATTTTTATGCTCGAAAAAAAAAAACAATCTATCGCCCTCCGCTGGGTTTGAACCCGTGACCTCGGGAACCAAAAGCAAGCATGGTACCATGAGGCAGTATTCTTATCACTTGAATGATTTCAGTCTGGTTATATAATGTGTAAATTCAATAACAGCCCACCTTGAAGCAATATGTGTATGTAATAATTTGTAAAATCTATGTAACAGTTATTCCGTATGCTTATATTATTGTATCTATGTGTAATAATGTTATGTGAATATATTACGTAATTTAATAATGTAGGAGCTGTGAGAAAAATAAGTTAAAAGAGGTAACAATAAGGTAACCTTGAGGCAATAATGAGTTTGAGAGTTTAAATGTTATTTGTGATTCTTGGAAGCAATAATGTATTTTTTGAGACAGTTTAAAAATAGCCAATCAACAACCAGGAAAAGCTTAGTTAAAAGAAGGTATTCTATTGGAGTAGGATTAGCCAATCAGAGACTTGAAATACAGAAATTTACAAGTTTAGACGGTTGAAATCTAGCCAGTTGCCTGCAGACATGATAGTAACCGGATGCAAGATGTGTCCTCGAGAGATTTAATATGTATTCGTGTGAGACGAAGAATAGTTTTACGTGGAAAAAGGTGTAATTAATTAATAAAAAGAATCTCACAGCTCTCTATATCAGTGAAGTGCTATTTAATTTGTGTCAAGGATTAATAAAAACGAGTGAATTAAATCTTAAAATCTGCGTAAGCCCACATTCTTGTCGCATCACACCCTGCCAACTTCCATGTCTCTAACAGTACTGACGCAGCCGAGGCAAACAGAAATATTTAATGAAACAGTTTTAATTACAAAGTTTTTTTTTTTTTTAAAATTGGGCAAAGGCCACCTGAAAGTACATTTGGGGCGAAGGCTACCGGAAACTGTTTACTATACGTAGTAGCAAACAATGTAAAGAGCAATTCTACTTCAAATTGGCGTCCATACGTGGAGCTAAATAAATAAACAACTCCAACAAAACACCTCAACCACTGGACTACGGAGATTACAAAGGGGAGGGTAAGCCGTTAAAGAAGAAATAAATGCGTAGTTTTGTAGGAATATTTTGGAGAAGAGTTGATGGAGAGTAAGGTAAACGCAACACTTCGGGTTTTAGTAGTATCATTTTACTGTATGAGAGTCAGGGAGGCCAGAGGCCCGGGCACAGATCACCGCCTCTGCTGAGCGTGCCCTGTTAGATAAGAGGAAATAACTTTCTCCAAACTCAAGGCCGTAGGATGCGATAGGCTGCACACTGCCTGGTATTCCTTGGCGACGCTCACTACAGGTTTCTTTCCGCATATCCTTTAAAGGAGATCAAGCCGTAGCGTTGTATGTGGCAGAATGCATAATATTTCAACAGTGTCCTTTGCTTTTAAATGAAGTTATTACAAGGGAATCTGAAACTTGCAGTGTGTTAAACGAGTATGCTAATTTTATACATGAAATGCACTACACGGAATAACTTAAAAAGTGTAAATTATTATCCCTGAAAGCAAGATTGACTTGTCCTTACGCTAATGCCACTCATGGAGAATTTTCATCCGCTAAGTATTTTGTTTAGAAATGTTACCTGCTGTTTTAGATATTTGAATGCGAATGTTTATTTATAAATTGAACCGAAAACTCGCGTAATTTTATCTATCCATGACAGATGGACAGTATTTCGATATATAGGGTGAACCAGAACACCCGTAATAGCTATTTATTTAGGAAAATACGGCGTTAAAATTTTCAAAATATTTATAACTAAGGACATGTGAACTTTCCCTTGAGCTTGACTTCATCAATCAGCCATAACCGATAGTGAGATCAGTAGCGTATAACTTTCCAAATGGGAGTGGGAAACAAATAATACTGTATATTCCGGAGTAAATTACTTACGAGTGGTGTAGTTCATCCTGTATAAGACGCAGAAATGAGCATCTGCTTCCTATATACTGCGTGTTTCAGAAATACTTTTAAAAACTTCGGGTATGGGTTCCTCACACCAAAAGAAGGAAAGACGTTCTAATGAACATATGTCCCATAATCCTTGGTTTTCGCGTTATTCCTGTCACAATGAAAGTGTGAGTTCAGTGGCCTTCGGGGTCCAACCTCAAAACTTCATTTCTCTATGCATTCATAGAAGGCGTTGACCCAGTTGTACTACATACGGCAGATGGCGAAGTGTTGCCATGGAGACTTGTTTACGTTTGTCATTTGTCTGTCTTCAACGTTTCAATTGTGTACATGTAGTGAGTTAACTGCACGTGTTTCGTTCCACCATGGCTGGATATTCATTTCGCGAACATGAATCTCCCATGACAGGCAGAGGAGGACCGGTTCCATGTCCTGCACGTTCTCCCGACCTCAATCCTGTGGATTTTTACCTCTGGGGGCATCTTAAATCATTGGTTTATGGAACAGCCATCCCGGATGCAGAAACGCCTCATCGACGTGTCATGTAAGCCTGCGAAACCTTTCGACACCATCCCGGAGTTTTTGACAGGGTGCGACATTCCATGATTCGACGAGTACAGGCATGCATAGAAGCAAGAAGAGGACATTTCGAGCATTTCTTATGAGTTTTGTGTTATAAGTGTACCACTGTGTTGAACACCTAACGAGAAATCAAAGGATTATGGGACATATGTTCATATGAACTTTTTTCCTTCTTGTGGTGTAAGCAATCCATATACCGGCTGCTCTGTGTTTTGCCTGTCCGTGTTCTCGGCGCTCGTTGCCGTCTGCCACTATCATAGAAAACTTCTGTGAGTGATAGATAGTTTCCTAAAGAGGTGCCAAAAATGTATGGACAACGACGGTGGCCAGTTTCAGCATCTTCTTTCATAAAGTTGGTAAATAAAGCCTTTAAAAGCATTTTAAAAATATTGTATGGTTTCATCCGCGCGCTTCTATAATAGTGGCAGACGGAAAGGAAAAGAAAAATTGCCAACTTTCAAACTGTCCATGCGGCATGGAGTGTTTCGAAAACTGCTAACGCTACGAAAAAAATGACATACGTTTTATTTGAATTATTCCTTAATTTTTCGTATAGTTTTAGTTTATCTCATACAGAATTATATAAAATTTACTCGGAATCAAGTGGACATCACAGACAATTATTCACAACACTTAAGGTATATATTTTATTAGTGAAATATCTTAAACATAGAAAATTGTACACAAAATCGTTAGCGCAATATTTGAGGAAATAAGCACAAGAAAACAAAACGTGTTCAACATAAAAGTCAGTTAATCCATTATGTATTACTAATCCAATGTCGATAAAAATAAACTCGATCTTATAATCATACACTAAAACACAGCTTGGTAATATATCCAGAATTTATTTGTGTACGGAAATATGATAAGACATTAGAGAATAGAAAAGAAGCTGCTGATTTGTACACTGGCAGCACTACCTTTCTGATGCAGCACTAATAACCCGCATAAACTTCGATCCGGTTCCCGGTTTGGACTTGTGGCACTTCATTAATGGAGAAAAAAATGGCAACCAGTTCCAAAAAGTTGTAATGTCAGTCTTAGTGCATATTGAATGCTGAAAATACTTCATTTTACCATAAATAAATGCAGCCAGGCATCGGGAACCTTGTTACATTGAAGGCTAAGTTTATCATAGGTAATCTCACGATAGGTCACGAGTTTATAAATTGAATGCCATAGCCGGGATGTGAACCACGGATCTTCTGATCTCTGTTCGGTGACACTAACCATGGCAACATGCCTGTACGACATTGAATTTTCCAACTGACTGGCATTTTTTTTTCCGGTAATCCACAAAGATATCTCAAATTTATTTTGAGATGACATAACCCCAATGGCGACTTACATTGTCGTGAGTTCCGGGCTTCTTAGTTAACCACTACTACTCTGTATTCACGCTTAGGTTGATCCGCGTTAAAACAAACCCCAGGTGACCAGTGCACCGCTATAATGTATCCTTCCGCCAATCGCATTAGAAATACTGTCACACTTTTAGACCATGTGGCCAGTACAAGCGGCACGTAGTGCAAAAATGAATAGTCCTTATTTCGACAACTGAAACGGTGATTAGCATATTCTGTTTAGGGTCAAAGATGATAAGATTGATAGTTGCAACAAAACAAACGTTTGCACACATAATAATTGTTAACTCTAAAATAAATGAACGAAAAATTAAGTAACTGATATGCGATAACTTAATTTATTATTTCTTTATATTAACTGTTGGCGGCTCATTTTAAAAATCAAATTGTGCACTGTTACGCGAATTGCATTATTCTCAAAATCACTACATTCTTGCATCGCGTTTTTTTTTTCTCCGGGTGTAACTACTTCTGCCGTTTCAGATTTTTCTGCACAAGCACTGTTTATACTTGTACTCGAAACACCAGTGAACGCAGAAGTTAATTTCACCATTTCTTTCGCGAAAAGTGTTGGATATTTCTCACATAACGTATAATTAAAGATTCAACACTATTGTTTTTTCACCACTAGTCAATGGTTTGCGCGGCTAATCCTTTACGTAATTCGACGAAAACACAAGAGCAAATTCACCGTCCTCCATGATACTAAACACAACTGCCGGTTTCTGGCTGTAAACAATATTCTGCGCCTACCCGGATGTCAGGTGACTCATACGAATTGCATCATGGGACTTGTAGCACTGTTTTACGGTATAAATCAGTGTTAAATAAAACCTTAGGTATTTGTATAGAATATTATACTATTTAAGGATAAATTCATTCTAAAATTCATAGATTAGCATGGGATTACTTTCCTGGGCACATTGCTACCGTGTTGCACCACGGTGCACTGACCACGTGGTTTGTTTTGCCGCGGATCAACCTTAGAGTGAATATAGTGTAAGTCGATAAATGATAAATAATTAATTGTTCTTCCACACATGTGGTAGGGCAAAGTTAGAATAGTCGAACCACCGTGGTTGAAATCCCGGCTCTGGTATTGAATTCTTCAGTCTGGTTACACCTTTCCAACCTTGTTTTACACACGACTTGTGTGAAATAACAATTAATTAGCAATTGAATATGTTAAGGAATACTAACCAATGCTATCAGCAGTGGGAATGAGGAAATAATTAACCTCAAAATTAAGACTGCCTAAAGTCAAAACGTAAGGGCGCCCCCCCCAAAAAAACTATTTATTTGGAAATTGATACTATTTGAATATGCGTTAATTAGAAACATATTTTCATAGTTGAAAGTTGCAGGAGTCCGCTGGTTTTCAGTGATGGAAATTGAAGCGGATGTTGAGGTAGTAGGATTTGTTAATTTCTCTTTAGCACCAACAATCGAGATGGAGGACGTAGCTTATTAATCGTTGCATACTGATACTATTACGGTTCAGTAATGGGGTTATTGTTAGTTTTATCCGATAAAATCGTATCCTTGTATGTCTAAGCTATTTAGTCGATATCTGGGACATTGCTATTGGTCAATATCAAATATGTGTATAAACGAAATAGAAATTCACTCTTAATGATAACGAATCTAATTGAATTTTAGGTCTAACTACAGCTTTCCTTTTCCTTTACTGAAGATTTAATAAAACAAGTTTAACAGTTATTTTGTTTTTAAGACCTGTTCCTGGGAGAGAATAAACTCGAAGGGTGCTGAATGAAAACAAGAGGGAAAACAAAAGAATGCTTGCACCTGCATCTTTTTAAGATTATGTACTGCTGTTACGGCGTACAGTTGGTGTAAACATTAGAAAACTGGTTTGGAGATTATGCCTGGCCCGCACATGACCTTTTAGTTGTTACACGCTGTAGCCTTGAGGTCATTGATCGACCTTGCGTAGGTGGTTTGTGAGGCAATGACAGGGTCGCTGGCATTTCAGGGGTTTTGCGCCTTCATACTCTTTCGTTTGTTTTTGAAAATGCGGACAGCGAAACATGTGCTGTAAGTAAACAAACCAAACTGCGAAGACCTCTACAGCTGTGTTTAAATTGGCGTCCTTATGGCCCCCCCCCCATTCAGGAGAGATTCACTTTTTCTGTTTGTTTACACATGAAGAGTAGAAATAACAAAGATCCCATCCTCGTTATTTCTTTATATGTGCACTTTAGATCTCAGAAGCTAGCGTAAGATTAGAGAAAATAGCAAATAGAAGCATGCAGAAAACATGGAATTTATTAATTCCGGGAATTTTTATGTTTATGAGACAGTTTTTGAAAACTGCCGCAGACGTACTTAAGATTTTATTATAGGTAACTCTAGGATACGTTACGAGTTTGTCGATAGATTTGAGAATGCGAAGCTCTAATGTGATGTATTAAAATGTAACAGATTATATAAATAATTACTTGTGTTTAAAATCAAATCACCATTGTGTCAGCTGTCAGATCACAGCATACTAAATGAATGGACAGTCGAATGTGTTACGGGATACTAAGCAATGCTACCAACAGTGTGAGGAGAAAATAGTTAACCTCAAAATTAAGATAAGCTAAACTGAAGATCGTAGTATGGAATCTTTTTAAGAACGAAATTTATTTGGAAATTGATAATATTTGAATGTGCATTGGTTACAACACAATTTGAAAGTTGAAGGATATGCTGATTTTCGGTAATGGAAACTGAAGGGGATGTTGAGGTTATAGGATTTCGTGATTTCTCCAGAACTGATGAATGACGCCGGATGATCACTGTGTACCTACTTATACTATTAGGTTTGTAACGAGCAGACATTTATCGGATAAAATCGCATCCTCGCAAGGCTATTATGAGATAAACGACCGTGATTGTTCGATATCTCCGAGGCATTGGAATCGCTATTAAATATGCGCCGTTTGAATGGGAGTCACTCTAAATTTAATATGCATCTCATTCTGCTGCATCGTAATAGATTTTTTCACCTTTCTTTCTTTCTCTCATATTAAGGAGCACTGCTGTAATTTTGATATAATTGCCAAAGTATTCAGACCACCTATAAGGGTATTCGATACTGAATTTTCGTTTACTATCAGTGATCTTATCGATAATCATGACGCTGTTAACAGTAATGGAGGAACACTTACTTTGCACCACACTAAGTGAGATATGACCGGGCTAAGGATCCGGACATGTTAGCATCCAATGTGTGTAGCCTTACTACAGAGTTGCTTAAACACAGCACTGGTTATGTAATCAAAGACGCCAAACCGCTGCCTCATTTGCTACTGTACAGTACAGTCTAGTGATGGAGGAAGTGAAGTAGGACACTACACTATATTCACCCTTAGGTTGATCCGCGGCAAAAACAAACCCACGTGGTCAGTGCACCGTGGTGCAACACGATAGCAATGCGCCCAGGAAAGTAGTCCCATCTAATCTCTGAATTTTAGAATGAATTTATCCTTAAATAGTATAATATTCTATACAAATACCTAAGGTTTTATTTAACGCTGATTTATACCGTAAAACAGAGCTACAAGTCCCATGACGCAATTCGTATGAGTCACCTGACATCCGGCTAGGCGCAGAATATTGTTTACAGCCAGAAACCAGCAGTTGTGTTTAGTATCAAGGAGGACAGTGAATTCGCTCTTGTGTTTTCGTCGAATTATGTAAAGCATTAGCCGCGCAAACCATTGACTAGTGATGAAAAAAACAATAGTGTTGAATCTGTATTATAAGTTATGTGAGAAATATCCAACACTTTCCGCGAAAGAAATGGTGAAATTAACTTCTGAGTTCACCGGTGTTTCGAGTATAAACAAGTGCTTGTGCAGAAAAATCTGAAACGAGAAAAGGGTTACAGCATACCTGTTAGTTTTTTTTCGCTCATTTATTTTAGAATAACTATTATTATATGTGCAAACGTTTGTTTTGTTATAACTATCAATCTTATCATCTTTAACCCTAAACAGAATATGCTAGTCGCCGCACATGGTCTGAAAGGTGACAGTATTTCTAGTGCGAATGGCGGAAGGATACATTATAACGGTGCACTGGTCACCTGGGGTTTGTTTTGACTCGGATCAACCTAAGAGTGAGTACAGTTTCTATTTGAATGAGAGACAGGAGTGTGTTGCACCTCTAGTCACGAAGTACACGGCCTCACAGGTAAACAACAACCCAATGCGCCAGTTCACTCAACCCCACTCGATGCGCAGTATACTTCATTTCACTCTTAAGTTGTGCCGATCCTTAGCCTGGATATGACTATGACTCAGCAGTTTTAAATTACCAGTTAAGATATTCAGTGACTATTCCAGAAATTATAGTCTTTACTTTAAAAAATACTAGCAGCCAAATTGGCGGAGATTTTTTTTTTTAAAATAGCAATGTATTTACTTCCAATGCCTTTAACTCGTCTTAGATTTTTCTTACACTTTTGCGCATTCAAAATGTTCCATACGGCCGATATAATTTGTAACCAATATTGTTCAAATTTTCAGCACAAACTCGGAGATGAACTTAAAAAACCGGAATAAAGTTTTTGCTCAGTTTTTGAATTGCAGAGTATATGGCAGTTAATTCGACCAATGAGAATACATTGTTATAAAATAATATTCAGCGATTCAAAAACAAATTCTGAACAACCAGGAGAATGAAAAAAGAAATCCTATATGCCAGTTTTGTGTGTTAGTATTTAAATCATGTGGTAGTATTTTTATTTTGTCAACATTTCGATTTCTGCATGATTAATTATCATTTTTTCAACTATGAAAGATATCTGCATAAAATTTTAAAAACACACAATTGTAGTAGAGCAGTATAACAAAATTTTGAAAACGTTTAGATAAATACTGCAAGACATAGAAAGTTTACTTGTGGGTACGCTAAAAAGGAGAAGAGAAAAACATCTAGATCTTAGGCTTAGGTGGAGTGCCAGTCTCAACATAATTATAAGTATAACGCAAATAACTTAGCACGCTACGGCCAGAACGCACGGCTAACTTAAATGAGACGAGTTTACAAGTAGTGCATGTGCATTAAATGGCAATGCGGCATATTTTACTATGTGGCAGACGTCCAGCGGTTCTTGGCAGGTGCCCCAAGCGAGCTGAGACGCTTAAATCACACCGCAGAGAACAGCATCTTCCACTTCATATTTTCGTATACGCTGCCAAGAAAAAACAAGTGAACAAGATAGCGGTTTCGACCAGGGTTAATCTAAAGGAAGTGTGAAAGCAAGAACGCGGGGTTTCCAATTTGGTTTTCCCTCGATAAGAATGATAATCATTCCAAACGCATGTACCTATGTCTGGCATATAGGTTTGAAATGTTTGGAGGTTCAGCGAAAGCTATATAAAGAGGATACTTGGTACAAGCGCCTAGAAGCAATTCTCAATGAAATAGGGTGTGGGGATATTTGAAAATATAGACAATCACGTGAGAAGGGATGTTGGAAAAGAGTTAGATTGAGGATTGAACATACGGAGAGACAGGAAATAATTGGTAGTTTTAATTCAAAAAGATTATTGTATGTATATACAGAGATTAAAAGGACATGGGAAAGAGAAAACTATGTTGATGTTTGTAATAAAATAGCAAGAGAGGGCGTTGCATGGGCTAAGTTACCGGTGGTGAGGTTAAAAGGCATAGGAGAAGGAGAAAATGAAGCCAAATGCCCATTATGTAATAGCAAATTTAATAATTATTGGCATTTAATGTTAGAATGTGAAGGAACAATGAATATGAGGAAAAAAATGCAAAGAAACAATTGGTCTAGATTACCAAATGAAATTATAGGTAAAAGGATGTTAAGAGTTAAATACAAGGAAAGTTTATTTGAAATAGGAAAATATTTAGGTGTAGTGGGAAATAGATGGTTGAAAAAAAATTAGAAATCGGGAATAGAAAGAAAATGTAAATTGTTGAATCATAAATTAAATAGGACCCAATGACTCGACAACCATGGTGTTGGGTGTTTGAGGGCCCTTAGTAATGCAGCAACTTAGTGAAAATGATATGTAAAGGGTAATGTGTAGAGATAAAATTATGTATTATAGAACTTACACGACAATTAATTTATGTAACTATCGAAGTGAAATAAAATATCTATCTATATAGGTTTGAAACTAGAAATTTTAATAGATATGTAACTATTAAAGTTAATCGTGTCCAGGCAACAAATGCTAATCAGTATATTCCTTCTCTTCAAAGCGTGTTTTACGTTTTTATAAGACTATATCGATTATCTTTTGTTCCCTGGAAACAATACATAAATATACTAAAATAAAGTCCTAGTATGTGTCTGTGAGCAGCAAAACTCAAAAACTGTTATTTTTGATTTCTCAAAGTTTTAAAAACGTGTAAGATATTTACACCACAAATAAAATAACATTTCAAAATTCCTGCGAAGGGCCTGTAGAAGCCCTCTTCATTCTGAATGAGTTTGTATAATCTTACATAACTGGCAAATCATAAGTGATAGCTTAACACTGTAAAAAATAAATGTAAATCTGTTTAGAACGTAAAATTTATGTCGATACGTGGTATTAATAAATCTCGAGATATTCGTTATTGGTTTGAATTTTCAATTACTTCATACCTTTTAAGTTCAAAGCCAGCATATATATATATATATATATATATATATATATATATATATTTATAAAGATTCGAATATGAATATCGTGAAATTTGTACAACAAAATGTGTAATGAAACCAATCATTTCTGCAAACGTTTATCTCGATTACCATGACTGGATATAAAAATACGATTTTTCAGAGTTAACTTGGAGATACGGAAATTAATGCATTTCTAACGCATTGTGTTCTCCCCCTTTTCCCCCCTTCTTTTAGTTAGGATACTTGCCCGAAAATCCATGGTTGAACACGTGAGACGAAAAGTTTATGCTTCGGATGTGGAGACCAGTACGTTACATTCCACATTTTGTGAAGAATTAATATCCCTCAAACCAGTAAAAGGATAGCGCCTTGCATTAAAGTACAAAAGAGAATTGTAGACCTTTTTTGCATCGTCAGTGCAGAGATTGAGTATGCTTGAAGAGGCCCTCTGCTAGGTCGCTGCGTGGTTTGTGCAATAGGTCCTTCTCTTGGAGACTTTAACAGGAATCCCAAACATAATAGTCGACAGGCGCAAAATCTGCTGGCCGTGGTGGCCTTGGAACAGGTGACCCAATTTAAGAGCGGTATCACTGTGGAGTGATACCGCTCATGCACACGAAAACTGCTAGGCGCAGGACTATAGAATTGCAAAACTTTTCATAATAGGAAAGTTGAATCAGACTTGAAAACCTCAATGCCACGGCCGGGACTCGAGAAAACCCTCATTCAGATAATGCTGGCAAACCTTCAAAGTGATCTAAAGCATTCATGAAATATACCTAGGCGACTTACAGTGTTGCAAATGCTTACATGGCGTATGCATTTTCCGCACCCAGTGCCTGTAAACGAGGTTTCGGTATGAACTGGATCACAAATCCGATTCCTGCTAGAAAACCTGATTGGATCGAGTTCCGTATCGAATATTGGCATATTCCTGCTAGCTCTTGCTAGAAAGCTAGAAAAGTGAATTGGATCGAGTTCCCTATCGAATACTGACATTTTCCTGTTAGAAAAGCGGATTGAACCCAGTTCCATATCGAATATTGGCATATTCCTGCTAGAAAAGCGGATTAGATCACTTTCCATATTGAATATTGGCACATTTCTGAAATAAAACGGATTGGATCCAATTACATATGGAATATTGGCATATCCGTTTTAGAAAAGCGGATTGGATCGAGTTCCGTATCGAATATTGACATTGAACGGTATATTTTGTGTTGGATGTATGTTCACATAAAAAAAAATGTTTCGAGCTCGTGAACCCAGGAAGGAATGCGTATACATATACACAAGCATAGAGACATGATGCAATGAATCAAACGTCGGGCAGAAAAACAACATACAGCCGTGCTAATTCTGTATGCGATTCTTACATTAGTGAGCTATTGGATACACTCAGCTGTTTGTAGGCTGTGTGAACGCTGTAGGTGAATGCTGACCAAGACCCTATTGTTCGCTGCATAGTGGCGCGCTGCATAACTCAGATCGAATTTTCCCCTCTCCCCACATCTCATCCCGCCGGGGCTTACGAGCCCAGAACACAACTACAGCAACCAAATGCCAAACAACTGTAGAGGAGAGAGAAAAAAACTGCTATTTTACTAAAATCGCATTGGAACCGCGTGCAAATAAATGCAACTTGTTTCTCTGTGGATAATACCAGTCGATTGTCAGATTCACGTAGCGCGTATCTAATTTATCCATCCAGAGTGCCCCAAAAGTCGGTATTTAACAGAGTTTGGATATTCCGTTTTTAATTGAGGTGGGGTTTATAGAGTCGATAGTACAACAAGTAAAAACGTAAATTTTCTGTGCTTAGAATGGAAATTTAATTGGCAGATAAACAAATTGTAGCACGTAACTTCGGAAGCAAACAATCCTGTTTTTTTATTACAACTATGGATGGCAACAATTAACTAAATATGTTATGAAGCATAGTGTTACCACAACTCATGACGGGGTTGGCTTTCCTGACCTGTGGTTCCAACAGATGATATCCCCCTCTTATTTTGCTATGCTAGCAAGAAACTACCTTAATATGTTCCCATCACCCTCCGTGGTCATGGTAGCCTCTGGCTCCCAGCGGAGGGCGGTGGAGTTTTTTACTTTCTCTACTACGTATAGTAAGTAGGGGAAGTATTGTATTCCACCCAAAAATTCGATACCGAGATTTCACCGGAAATATATGTTTTGAGGCCCCTGAATCCAAAAAAAAGCATTTTTGGAAACGTGTGTGTGTGTGTGTGTCTGTGAACAGCATAACTTAGAAACGAACAGTTGGATAAACACCAAACTTGGTGTTTAGGTTCAGTATCTTCCAGGGATGCGACACGAAGGTTTTCAAGAAAATCCCCCCACCCTAGATTACCCTTTACATGGAACATTTTTCGAAAATTTTAATTTGCTCAAAATGGCTGTAACGATTTTGATTAAAATATCATGTTTAGGATATTTTCATGACAAATGAAATGTATATCTCGAATTTTCTGGGAATGTCTCCAAAAGCATTCTTCATTGTGAACGACTTTTGCATAACTGGTAAACCATAAGAGATCGACAAAATTTTACTACACAAGAAATGTAGATCGCGTTAAAATACACAACTTATGTCATATACATTTTTGTTGTTGAGTGAACCATTTTCTAGATGTTGCTTGTTATTCCCTTAAATTTTCCAATACTTATACTTTTTCTCAAATTCGTTATTCTTTTTTTATGTCCTGGACATGCAAAGAGAATGGAATGCGCCACATAGCAACCAGCGGTTTAAAGATTTGACTATCGTTTAAAACCTACCATTTTCCTCATGCATCTACAAGAAAATTAGCAATAAGATTAACATCTCGATTAACATGAAGCATATGGAGAATAAGCGGTTGAAAAAATAGTTTGTACAAGAGTAGAGAAAGTCATGTGAGTGTAACACATTAGATTTTTTTTCGGCGTAAAAATCCTTTAGCATGGCTTCATTCGGAAGAGAAGTAAAGCCGGTGGTCCTGTGTCGTAGGTTTACTGCACGTAAAAGAACCCCTAGCCTGATAAAACGGCCTCTGAGCAAAATTTCAGGTCTTTGACGCCCAATATAGAATGGGACAAGCAGTTAGAGAGCGTCCATAAATAAAACTCAATTTCATTTTAACATTTTCCCACAGCATTGAATGCCCGCCACGTTCACCCGATTCCTATTCCTATGAACTTTTTGATTGACATATTGAGGAGTAAGTCTGAGAGGACACATTTATTGTCACTGAAACTGACCGGGGTTTGTATCTTACTGGGTGTCAGTACGTCCTGAATAGGTTTCACCAATGTTGCAGCGCACATGAAACACATTTCAACCACTTATGGCATTAAACAGTGTCAATATCTGTTAAAAAGGGAATCATCTATTGTGTATACATACTTTTGGGCCACTGTGTATAAATAACCGGTTTGTTTAAGATAATGTGAACACACGGAATTACACCTTAAGAGTGTCAAATTACCACTACTCTTAAAGTTCTCAATGGTGCTTCCTGAAATTTTTATGAATTATTCTATAAATTATGACAATTATTTGAAATGGTTGTTTGCATTAATAGCTTATTATTAATTATTAATATTAAACTTATATAGTTGAGTCCGTAAAAATGATTTAATTCAGCAGAAAAATAATGAAATTGACTCTTAAAACAAATTCATGCACATTTTTCTCTGATACTACTTGCTATACAGAATCACACTTTTGCATGCTTGTTTTTAGTATCATCACGTATGTTCTGAACCTCAATTATTTAGTTATGTATATCAATTAACTATAAATTGAAAAAAGAAATAATTGCAAAGTCAAAAAAGTAAAAATTGAAAATTTGTAACGTTGCCTTTTTAATATCAGTAATATAATTATTAAATTATGATTGTGGTTCATAAAGTTTAATAATGTATTGTATATATGTACTGAAAATTTCAACTCTCTACCTCTCATACTTTCTGAGAAAAAAGTACATAAGTATCCAAAAACGTTGTTTTGAGAAAACTAAATTTAAAATTTGAACATTAAAATTCTGATACACTTCAGTATATTCCAGGATCATAATCATCTGCACCTTCATTCCTGGATTGCTTCAGCTTTTCTGATTGCCTTCTCTTGGTCCTGGCCTCTCTTGTTAATTGCTGAACTGTTCGCTGGGCAGTTCGTTGTTGAAAGATACAAAAATGTTCTAAAAAGGGGCGTTGCATGACAGCTTTAAAGGAATGCAGACTGGCATTTAAATAATATTACTATTTAAATGCCTTAAAAACCCCATAACCGTAAAAAGTGTATCTTTTCTTAAACTGGAAATAATAAAGATTTTATTAGTGCCTAACACAAAAAATCTGATGTGTTACACTCACATGACTTTCTCTACTCTTGTACAAACTATTTATACAAACGCTTATTCTCCATCTACTTCATGTTAATCGAGATAAACATTTGCAGAGACTATCTTATTGCTAATTTTCTTGTAGATGTAAGGGGAATATATATTTACAAGGGCAATTTGGAAATACAGTAGCCATTAAGCACATACATATCTCTTAATAGCTGGTTGCCAGGTGCAGTACCATTCCCTTTCCACAGATTAATACTCTGCATATCCAAGACAAAAAATGAATAACGAATTCCCATTTGAGAAAATAAGTATTGAAAAATTTAAGGGAATAACAAGCAATATCTCGAAAATGGTTCACTCAACAAAAAAAAATGTATATGACGTAAATTGTGTATTTTAACGCGATCTACATTTTTTGTGGAGTAAAATTTTGTCTATCTCTTAGGTTTACAAGTTATGCAAAAGTACTTCACAATGAAGAATACTTTTAGAGACATTCCCTGGAAATTCAAGATATACATTTTATTTGTCATAAAATATCTTAAACATATGATATTTTAATCAAAATCGTTAGAGCCATTTTTCAGAAAATTAAAATTTTCGAAAAGTGTTCCATGTAAAGGGTAATCTGGGGTGGGGGGATTTTCTTGAAAACCTTCATGTCGCATCTCTGGAAGATACTGAACCTAAATACCAAGTTTAGTGCTTATCCGACTGTTCGTTTCTGAGTTATGCTGTTCTCAGACAGACACACATGTTTCCAAAAATGCTTTTTTTTTGGATTCAGGGGGTCTCAAAACATGTATTTCCAGTGAAATCTCGGTATCGAATTTTTGGGTGGAATACAATACTTCCCCTACTTACTATATGTAGTAGAGAAAGTAAAAAATGTGATTTTTGACCATTTCAGAGTACCTTGTCCCCTCTAGGTAAAACTGGTGAAGTAGAAGTTGAATCCAAATCGATTTCACTTCGTATCCAGTTTTATATATAAACACGACCGTACTCAGGACTGAAACATCCAAATCGATTTCAATACAACATGTAAAAGTAGTAACTGATTATTCAGGTTTGGTGTTTAGTATAGTTAGCGTGGCCAAACTAATTTACATGCACGAGTATTTGTTGCAAGAAAACAGTGTCAGTAGGACAGGCAGTTGAGAGTACAGTAACGTCTTCCAATATTTTTGCGTCAGTGGATTATGTCTTATTGACTGGCACTTAGGCAGCCTTTGCATAGAGATTGGTGTTGTCATATGAAGCAGATGCTTAGAATTTAAGTAGCTTGTTTATACAAGGGAATTTGCATTCAGTTCGTATTTAAATTGACCTCAAAATTAGCTAAGGGTACCTATACGAAACATATGAAAAGCGTATGCAAAAATATCTCCTCTTTTTACTTTAACATTCCTCGAAATATATAGTAAACCACTGGAGGGAGGGAGGGGGAGAGAGAGAGATATTTACACCTGGAATTTAAGTGGTCTGCATTGCGGTTTTGCCTTGTCACTATGAACATTTCAAAGTTCTACATATTTCAGCAATTTAGTGAACATAAAAATTAGTTTCATTGGACCTGTCTTTTTCTTTGAATATAATTGTCAAAAAATGGAGTTTGAGTCATGTTGGATAAGGTTGGAAAGTTAGAATCAGAACCGGACGGAGACCGGGAGATCCGTGATTCAAATCCCGGCTATGGCATTGAATTTTTCAGTCATCTGATTTTTCAACTTATTTCTCTTTACAATCAAGGACTAAATTTGGACAACTTTAAAACTTTTCATGGAAAAAATTGTATTTTCTTTAATCATTCAAATAAGAGTGATTTTAAGTTCTAAATTCAAAACTAGACAGACAGACAGACCCTCGCGCTGGGATCTACGGTCCTTGCAGTTAATTTTTACATTCTTTACTATATACTTATAGTAAGTAGAGGAAGTATTGTATTCCACCAAAAAATTCTATACCGACTTCACAGTAATTACATGTTTTGAGTCTTACTGTGTGAACAGCATAATTGAAAAACGAAAAGTCGGTTAAATACCAAACTTATTATTTAAATTCAGCGTCTTCTAAGGATGCGACACGATTTTCAAAAAATTCCCTCACCTCAAACTACCCTTTACATAAAAATAATTTCGTGTTTAAAATATTTGCATGACAAATAAAATGTATTTTGAAATTTTTGGTAAAGGCCTGCGAAGCCTTCTTCACTCTGAATGACTTGTGTAACTGAAAACCGTTAGATATACAAAAGCACACTGCTAAAAAATTTAAATCTCATTAAAGCACGCAATTTATGTCTAGTAAATGTTTTATGGCTTTAACCTTTTCCGAGATATTCTTTGTTACTGGTATGAATTTTCAAATGTTTATTACTTTTCGCTAGTGGCATGTCTCTATTCGTTTTTGTGCTTATGCAAGGAGCATGTAATTTCAAGGCCATCACATAGCGATCCGCTCTTATCGCTTTATTCTATTGTATCCTTCATAAATCTACAGCGAAATGCGTAATGAAAGTTTATTTCGATTAACCAGAAGTAGATAACAGACTGAATTTTTGTAAAAATAGTTTTTAGAAGAGTGAATAGATCAGAGAAATTCATATGAATATAACACATCAGGTTTTTTCCCCACCTAGTGGTTCAAACAAAGATAACGAAATTTCAGTCATCAGCAGGCAGAGGGGTTTTAATAAGTAAACAGAGCAATCGGAATATAGGTGACTTCAGGAACTGTGACGGGCACACTCCTCCCCTTCCCTTCACAACACCCGGTTTCATTGCGGCTTTTTCATTTATTCTTGCATACAAACCAGTGCCAATATGCCTAAAATAAAGAAGAATCACATACCAAAACCATCAATTAGCGTCGCTTGTGGCAGGGAAAACGTCAGCACAAATGACGATCAAATGCAACGTAGGTGTATCTTACAGAGCTCAAAGGACGCTTAAAATATCATGTTAAACATTATGCCACATTAATGCATTAAACATGTCTGGTACATGGTCGTTACCGGGTTGCGGAATAAATTAGAGTCTGTTTTACGAATGTTGATAACTTTATAGCGAACGCGAAAAGGATATTTCACAAGACACCCTCAAGAATCAAAATGTTTAAAATCAAGAAACCAAGAACTCCATTGGCTCCACAAGCAGAATGTAATTAATGTCTTTGACAAGAGAAAAAATGCTGTTATACGTCCAGTGAAGGAAATAATTTCACCAGCTATGTTTTAAGATTTTACATATATTCAGAATTATTTCAGTAATATCGATACTACAATAACATATGTATTTGCAAGCATAGATACTAAAGATACCAGAAGCGCTTGAGGCAACATAGCAGGTTTCAAAAACACTGAATAAGGGGTAAAGCTGAAGTTTAAATAAAAGGTGACAAAGAAACTTTCAAGTATTCTGAAGAGGAATTAAGGGTATGCAATATGTAAAACGAGGGACGCGTTAGTGAGGCAGGGAATCCCAAGTCTGGTATTTCGTTTTTTATCTGCTCCTACTACGTCGGGTGATATTGTTATATACCGGGGTGAGGCCAAAAGGTTGCAGGTAGATATTAAATGTTAGTTACCCCAGCATATGCATTGGGAGGCATAGCTGCAGAGGTAGCAAGAGGACCAGAATCTTAAACTACACATTCCAGAGCAGGCGTGGGATATTATAACAAAGTACACAGAATTACACATGAATCACATTACCTGTGGTTTATTCACTTCTGGCCAGGATCGCCAGCTGGAAGGTGGCGAGTCGCCACGCCAGACGAAACTTGAAAACCCCAGCCGAAAGAATTACCCCAACAATACTGTCGCCAACGACGCAATAATGTGTCTGGCGTGACAATACACACACATACACGCCACAATATGGAACGTAGTTTTTCACAATATAACTATCTACGCTATGCGATTTATGTTCAGTGTTATTTTGAAAATGCATTATTATACATTGTAAAAGTCACAATGTAACAGATAAGCCAATGTAACTTAGCATTAATAACTTAAATAATTAAGTTTATTGCACACTACCAATAGACTAGTCATATTTACATTGTTTTCTTCCGATTTTGCATAATCCTGATCAACCTGCTTTCCAAGCCGGGTGTAGTGCCTTCAACTGTTGTATTTGTTTACAGTGAACACTGCAAGGTCGCAGTCGTTTCCACCTTCCCTCGCCACTAACCCTCGGTGCCTTCCTAACTTGATGGTTTACTTGCTAATACCTTTCTGCCTGGTCATCTTATAGCGTAGCCCTAGTGTATTCCCTTTGTAGCTGCAAACAAATGTATAATAAAACCTTTCTGCAAATGTTTTATCTCTCTTAACATGAAGCAAATAGAAGAGTGCGCGTTTGTAAGATTACTTTGTTGAAGAGTGAGTTTAGAAGGTTATCTGAATGCAACATTAGGTTTTCGTTCCCTTAGAGAAGATGTAATAAGGGATCCCTCAAGGAAAAATATTGCAAAAGTTTCAATAAGTGTTTTGAAAATAAACGTTTCCAATAAATGTATGAAGCAATGCGTGTAAGGAAGGAATCAATTGCTGATCAAGATTCTGGTATTCCGGTTCAGAAATAACATTGCGCAACAAATATCGAGTGTTCTGCTTATCTTGTTATGTGCAAAAAATGAATACAAATAACCACGCCTGTTGTCTTATCATCTGGTTGGTAAATACTCCAAGATAACCAAAACGCCTCAAACGTGATCTGAGTACTAGTGTTTACACTTACATGTGTATGATGAATCTGAAATATGTTAGTACTTCAAACGATGTCGCATTTGGCAAATACAGAAGTTGGTGTATTATTCATCGTGGTCTGTTTTGGTTCGTGGGAAGCGAACAGATGAATGAAGGGAGGGTTTGTTTACTACCGCACGTCCTCTCCCCTTCTTTCCCCCCGATCCTCGTGGCGTTTAATTACGGCGCGTAAATGCAGCGTGAAGGCATCCGACTTGTCGCAACAGTATGTTGAAAAGTCCTTCCGAGAATTTTGTTTCATTTCCAGAAAATACTTTGTGTTGTTTAATAAGACGATTTACATTTTAGTTCTCTTGAATGGAGTGGAGTAAAGCGTAGGTACTTTAATATTAAGGTTTAATTTTACATGTAGCTGTCGCATATTTAGTTTCTTTGCCGCTTTTATTGTAGGCGAAGGAAGTATTGTATTCCACCCAAAAATACCCCTCCCCAAATACAATTGCACGTGCCTGCGAAAGAGAGAGATTTTGGTATAAATACCAAAGTGTATCGGTTATTTTGCGAAGAAACATAGGTATATAAATTGAACCGTGTTTAATCAGAGAAGAATGTTAAGTGTTGGTCACTCTTATCATTTCGCAAAATCAATTACTCACTTTTCCCGACTCTGATCACACGAAAAATAAGTTATGTGCAATGAATCCCATACACTGTAAGAACTAAAAGAAAACAGCTAGAAATTCACTCAATTTCCGATATTGAACTCTCCAGTGTGAATGAAAATTTCCTGAGAATATGCCAGAAATATGCGGATAATGAAAGAACAACATTTCTAACATCACTTATAATAACGTATTTGCTTATTGTAATTGCAACTGTAAATATGAGGACGTGAAAAGGTTGCGGGGATATTGTAACAGTTTCGGCGGGAGTCCGAACTGCCGCTGCCGGCGCGATAGAAACCGTGTGGTGGCCACAGTGTAAAGGAAAAGCAGTGTGTTGAGGCATTAATGTGACAAATTGTACGTATATTTTGAATTCTATGAAGTCATTTTGATACGATTGAATTTTGTATAACAGGGAAATTATGAGAGATAGACAAAACTTTACTTCAGAAAGAATATAGAGCGCATCAAAATAAACACATTGTGTTAATTTTGTCGTAACATTTGCTGTTTTCTGAATATTCCATATGGCATATTTAGACGTTCCAAGTACATCTAACGAACATGCATGAAAGATTTGCGAACATTGCAAGAGCTGTTAACACGGTTAAACATATGAATGATGTTTCCACATTTGTATGAATTAATTTAAACAAACACCTATTGCATAGTTTGAAATTATTCTTAGGTAAAAATATATCATGCATAACCTAATGTGTATAGTAGAAACGCTTACTATAGCAGAAAACGAATATATATGAATTTGTCACGGTAGAGAAAGTCACGCGAGTGTTCACATCAGCTTTTTGAAAATAGCATTGTGCCAGCATAATAATAATAATAATAATAATAATAATAATAATAATAATAATAATAATAATAATAATGATGACCTGGATTTGCGATCAAATTGAGTCACATTCTCTGAAGGAGTTAACCCGAAAATTCAGCATCTGTCTACTGAATAACGTTTTGAAACCGAATACTGTTGATGCCAAAATAAAAATCGCTGATCAATTAGTTTTTCCAATTAACTGAAGCAGTTGTTTCTCCGTTAGTTTACGTGTGGTTTCATGTAACGAATTCAACTGTGTAGCGTATTACCGTTAATTACTCTGCAAGTATGTCACCTAGATACAAATGCATTACGCCTAGGTAAGCAAAATTGCAGCCTGTCCTAACTTAGATATCAGTGGTTGATTAAAATATATATTCCAGTGCAAATAATTCTTTTTGCTGTGCTGTTCCTATTGTAGGGAATTGCACAGTAAATATTATATCCAATATAATAAGATTCATGCGAATAATTTGAACACAAAATTCAAGATTTGATTGGTGTCTGGAATAGGAAATAAACTTTTCACAGTGAAACATTACATTTTCTTTTCTTTCTCCATATTTTATGATTATCTACAATCATGTAGACTTCGTTTAATAGTTGTTCTACAAGGCTGTCCCAGAAGTACCCGACCTAACAAATAAAACACAAAAAATTTGGGGAAAAAAAACATCTTTATTTCTCTACATAGTCTCCTTTCAGCTCGATACACTTTTCCTAGCGATTTTCAATAGCTTCGATATCCTGTTTATAGTGAGAACTGTCGAGTTCTGCAAAATAACCATAAACTGCAAACTTCACCTTACCATCAAGCCATTTCTTCAACTTTGGAAACAGAAAATAATCAGAGGGGCTAACTCTGGCGAATAGGATGCATAAGGAAGCAATTCGAATTTTAACTCATTGATTTTGGCCATGGCGATAAGCTATTGACATTATTCATGATACATACTATATAGTGGCTCATTTGCATTATGTACTTTCTGGATGCGTGAACTGCTGCATTGTCTTGATGAAACAGAATTTTCTTTTTCGCTAAATGCGGCCAGTTTTGCTTGACTTCATCATTCCAACGCTGCAATACGTTTGCACAATACTCGCCATTGATTACTTTTCCATTTTGAAGACAATGAAAAAATCCCAAACGCATCCCAAAAAAACTGACGCCATAACTGCCTGCAGGTGGAACTGTCTGACCTGTGGAGCCGATTATCCCTTTTCAATCCAGTGTTTTGACTCTTCCTTCGTCTCAGGTGTGAAGTGATGGACCCATCTTTCATGCATGGTTATGAATCGACGCAAAATCTCGGCTTTATTGCAGCGAAACATTGCAAACACTACTGAAACATCCTCACGACGCTGCTTTTGTTCCATTGTGAGTAAACGCGGCACCCATCTTGCGCACAGCTTTCTCATGTCTAAATTTTGTTAGTGTGCGATGTACAGCACTTTATGAAATGCATATAATGCCTGCTAGCTCGCGCACTTTCAGTCGACGGTCATCCAATATCATTTTGTGGATTTTCTTCACAATTTCTGCTTTGGTCCTAAACCATTTGAAATCTAGTGGTACACGAGGCTTATTACCATACCCTAGTAGTACAATACGCCAGTCTGGATAGATTGCATAATATTCAAAGAGTTCACTTTTATCTCATTTCACTAAGCCAGGGGTGAAAGCCAGCCGCTGGTTGGTTGTCATGTGCGAAGCATATTTTGGTGATTCGGAGAACCTAGGCTTTCTCACCACATCCTTCAGTTGAATTGTTTTGTTTTTCTTTCATTTTAAATGACAGGAACACATGAGTCTAAATATTATTTTAAAGGCAGTGGGGGAATTTATTTGAACAGCCTGTGGAATTTAATTTTTCTAGTTTCATGTTTACCGACATTTTATGCATAAAAGCTTCTGCTTGTGTTTATTTATTGACATTTGTTTTGAGGTGTGCAATTCGAGCTTGTGTGGGATGCTTCAATAATATATTTACCTTATTATTTTTGCATTTCAGAATAAAAAAATTCTGAAGTGTTACACTTACATGACTTTCTCTACTCTTGTACAAACTATTTTTAAACGCTTATTCTCCATCTACTTCATGTTAATCGAAATAAACATTTGCAGACTCTATCTTATTGCCAATTTTCTTGTATATGTAAGGGGAATATGTATTTACAATCGGCAATATAGAAATACAGTAGCCTTTAAGCACATACTAATCTCTAAATAGCTGGTTGCTAGGTGCAGCACCATTCCCTTTGCCACAGATTAATACTCTTTGCATATCCAAAACAAAAAAATAACGAATTCCCATTTGAGAAAATAAGCATTGAAAAAATTATGGGAATAACAAGCTATATCTCGAAAATGGTTCACTCCACACAAAAAAAAGTATATGACATAAATTGGGTATTTTAACGCGATCTACATTTTTTGTGTAGTAAAATTTTGTCATCTCTTATGGTTTACCAGTTATGCAAAAGTCGTTCACAACGAAGAATACTTTTGGAGACATTCCCAGAAAATTCAAGATATACATTTTATTTGTCATGAAAATATCTTAAACATATGACATTTTAATCAAAATGTTAGAGCCATTTTTGAGAAAATTAAAATTTTCGAAAAATCTTCCATGTAATGGGTAATCTGGGGTGGGGGGATTTTCTTGAAAACCTTCGTGTCGCATCTCTGGAAGATACTGAACCTAAATAGCAAGTTTGGTGTTTCTGAGTTATGCTGTTCACAGACACACACATGGACATGTTTCCAAAAATGCTTTTTTTGGATTCAGGGGGTCTCAAAACATATATTTCCGGTGAAATCTCGGTATCGAATTTTTTGGTGGAATACAATACTTCCCCTACTTACTATACGTAGTAGAGAAAGTAAAAATAATTTATTTTGAGTAAGAATGAGTAATGAAGATTAGTTACTGTGTGATTTTTTACAGAGTTGTACTCTTTCTGTGGTAGAAAGAGCTCACCAGGAGGTGCTGACTTTGTAGTGTTAAGAGCTGGACCCTAGGGAGGGGGCGGTAATAAAACAGTATAGTGATGAATGACATCATGAATGTCCAGCGGACGGAAGTTGCTGGTTGGCACTGGCTGGGCGGCTCTGTGACGTCACAAAGTGCGGAGGTACACCACACAGGATGTGACGCATGTTGCATGGTTCATTGCAACGGTACAGCGTCGCTTTCTTTTTATTTGTGGATCAGCGGTGTACTTGAAACATACGAGTGTTTTCTTTGTGATTGACGACGGGAACTTGGCGTGGAAATGAGCAGAATTCCTCTGAAATTTCTGGAGATCCACTACATCAGACGCTGTAGTGAATCCATAAAATAACATGGCCAAGCAAAATTGCCCTTTGGAAACGCCGAGATTCTCATCCGTACGCCTGAAAGAGATTTCAGACAAATAATTGCCAATACTGCTTCCTAACGTAGAAAACATATCTGTATTTTAAATTGAAGAAGTTATTGTCTTTACGTTATTAGCACCACGCTTTGGGCGTAAATTTTGAAATAGATTGTATTGAAGGAGTTGTATTATATTTCAACTGTTGGAGAGCCGAACATGAAGTAGTTGCAACCGCACGTATGGTACCCGGTAGCCTTCGCCCCAAATGTACTTTCCGATGGCCTTTGTCCCAAAACTTTGTAATTTTGACTGTTTCTCAAATATTATATTTGATGTTTGCCTCGGCTGCGTCAGTATTATTATTATTATTATAATAGACATGTTTCTCTTTGCAGGGTTGTGTTGCGACTGAAGAATGTAGGCTTACACAGATTTTAAGTTTTTCTTCACTCCATTTGTTAATGCTTGACACGATTTAAATAACACTTCACTGATATACAGAGAGCTGTGAGATTTTTTTAATTAATTACTTGCACTTTTTAACACGTAAACTATCTTTTTTGTCTCACACAAAATACGTACTATACTTCTCGAGGACGTGTCTCGCGTCCAGTTATGAGCACTCTCTACAAGCAACTGAACTCTAAATTTGTAAATTTTGCTATATTTCAGTTTCTGATTGGCTAATCCAATAGAATCTTTTATTTAACTAAAGCTTTTTCTGGTTGTTGATTGGCTATTTTATAAACGGTCTGAAAATATACATTATTGTTGCTCCAATAATGACTAGTAGCATTTAAACTTTCAAATTCATTATTGCCTCAAGGTTACCTCATTGTTAGCAACTTTTAACCTATTATTCTCACAGCTGCTACATTATTAAATTACCTATTACGTAATACATTCACATAACATTATTAAACATGGATGCAATAATATAAACATTTACAATGACTGTAATATATACTTGTTATATATATAGTTACATACACATATTGCTTTAAGACGGGCTGTTATTGAATTTATATTATATAATTAGACTGAAATCATTTAAGTGTTAAAATACTGTCTCAAAATACAAGGGAGAGAAAGCCTTGGGTAAAGATGGTAATGAAGGAGGAGAGAGAATAATTTTCATACTTAAGGCAAGCAGATCTGTGGATTCTGCTTGCCTATATTTAATACAAGAGACTGCATTCATCTGCTGCAAGAGGAACAGCATTATACTCCAGATTGTTTGATAAATCATGGCTCAGATTGTATCATTTAATTGTATATTTTAATCTCTTTTGATAGGAGCGGAATGTGCTTGAGGGTAACACTTAGAAATTCTCGTTTATTCCACACGACCGAATATTAGGTAACGGAATTAGTGGAATGCACCAGAACCGGTTCGCAGCCATGCAGAAAGTATGTAAAAACAAAGCTGTGGATGAACAGGTTTCTGGAATGTTTTGGCATCCGCTGAAGAGCTTCTAGCTTACCCATCACCAGTGTTGCAACGGTACTCGGTACTATGGGCTAGCTGCATTTGGCAGTCCTAGGAGTTTTGAGAAAATCAGAAACACCTCTGGAGATCCAAAATGCCTTTTTGACCGATTGCGTTTATGAACATCTTCTGTGATGTAATAAAGTAAAACATTACTTGCTTTTTATTTATTTTGCCACAGCATTAAATGGAGTTAACGAGTTGCTGGAAATAAAACTTTACGACTATAAATAAAACTATCAATTAAAAGGTGAATTCAACAGCTTTGTGCCAGCATAAGAAAATTCTATATTTCACTATGGCCCCACATTGAGATGGACAATCTAATTTGAAAAGTTTTTTAATCAATCACTCAAACTTTAACGAAATCTCTTTACTGCCTCCACCTCCTTTTTTACTTTCTCTACTAGTATAATAAGCAAATATCGGTAGAAAAGTATTGCATTCCACTAAAAAAAATTGATACCGAGATTTCACCGAAAATACGTGTTTTGAGGTTCCCTGAATAAAAAAATAGAAAAAGGTCTGTGTGAGTGGATATGTGTCTGTGAACAGCATAACTCAAAAACGAAAAGTCGAATAAATACCATCAGTATCTTTCAAAGATGCGACAGGAAGATTTTCAATAACATTCCCCCACCCCAGATTACCCTTTGCGAGGAACATTTTTCGAAAATGTTGATTTTCTCAAAAATGGCTCTTAACGATTTTGATAAAAATATGACATATTTAAGATATTTTCATATCTTTTTCATATCATATTTTCGTAACAAATGAAATGCATATCTTGAATTTTCTGGGAATTACCCAAGTTTTTTTTACACAAAAATCAGCACGTTAAATAACAGTTTATGCCATATTCGTTTTTTTTTGGAGTGAACCATTTCCGAGATATTATTTCTTATTTGTTTGAATTTTCCAATACTTATACTTTTTCTCAATTGGGAATTCGTTATTCATTTTTTATGTCCTTGCAAAGAGAATGGAATGCGCCACATAGCAACCAGCTGTTAAAATATTTGACTATAGCTTAAAACCTACCAATTCCCCTTGCATATACAAGAAAATTAGCAATAAGATTAACATATCGATATCTCGATTAACATGAAGCATATGGAGAATAAGCGTTTGTAAAAATAGTTTGTACAAGAGTAGAGAAAGTCATGTGAGTGTAACACTTCAGATTTTTTCGTGAAATAGCCCTAGCAAATGCTACTTGGTGTTCCAGCGTGACTCGCGAATTTATCGGTGATTTGGAAATTACTCGCGGCATTACCTATGACAAGCCTTTCTGGCAGAACCGATTTTAGGAGTCTGCAGACGTGTGTTGCCTTAATTCAAGAAAGACCCCATGTGTAGCATGCACTAGAAAGCTATTTGAACAACTTTCAGCACTGATTCCATAGAGCTCCTGCTGTACTAGTGTCCCGGGTTCAATTAAATTAAATTGAGATTTATGGACGCTCTTTAACTGCAGTGGTCCTTGGCGTGAAAGACCGGTAATTTTGCTCAGAGACCTCTTTATCAGGCTTGAGGTTCTTTTACGTGCCGACCACCGGCTTTACTTCCCTTCCGAAGGAAGCCATGCTAAGGATTTTTACGCCCGAAAAAAATCCATTGCCCTCCGCCGGGTTTGAACCCGTGACCTCGGGAACTAGAGGCTAGCATGGTAACCACTACACCACGGATGACGACGTCCCGGGTTCGAGAAGTATTTCGTTAACCCCTTACTGTTGAAATTATTCCTCTAATTCCTAAACCGGCTTTCATATCGCTTTCTCATACACCATAACCGAAGCGATTCGAATAGCAGTGATGATTAAGGCGAAACGAAATGTCCTGGCCATCCATTCAAAGCCAAATGTCGCGTTTTCAAATCCTAGTGACTGTGGTAGAATGTCTTCGGCAAGGGATGGGGAGGGCCCAGGTAAAATAACCGGTGTGATGGCACGCTTGGATGCTGATGTGGTTACATTGGCTTCGTTTCTTTATTAAAAAAATTAATATAAATACTTGTACTTCATTATTATATGAGCTTTTTAAAAAATCTAAAACCTTAACAAAACACCTTCTGTCCAATATGCTACATCAAACACTTGGATTAAACAATGTTTCTCGGCATACACAGTCTGGTGTGAATATGAGTTTGCCTGTGTTTGTGTTAATGGTTATACAGTAAACATTTGCCCATTAACAACATTTTAAGTGTTGCCACTTGGCAAAACCTTGATTACACGCGCCATCTCATAATTATACAACTAATCTAATCAACGCTCAGCACAACTGCGAGACACAGATATATGTGCAAAGTTAAACAAGATTGCTAAGAACGGTTTTAAAAGTACTGGAACCTCTGAAAAGTAATAAAAGTTCAACTAATTGCTATTGACTGAGAAACATGTTTTTAATTTCAAAACTTTCGGATCTAAATAGCTGTTTATTTAATGTTATCTTGTTTAAACAAAAGCGCCTTTAATTAAATAATGAAGGGAAACTCCCCTCCCCCATAGAAAAGATGAAACATGAAATTTTATATTATGAGGCATTTCAAGATAAAACATAAAACCAATGCGTTAGAAATTGCATTTTTTTTATAACTCAACCTGTCGGTTGCCTTAACTAAGAACACAGTGAGAAGACGGAATTCCACTGCAAGTTGTTGGTTTCGCAAGGTAATTGCAGACCAGTAGTGGGAGAAAATTTGGCAACCACTCGGAGACATTGTCGTGATTTTTATGATAATGAAGGCCCAACCAGATCCAGGCTGAGCCAAGGTCGTACCGAGGTCTGCATATAGCAGTTACCGTTGAAAGATAGCGTGCCAAAGGAACGTTTTTTTTCTTTTGCCATAACTGGCACGGTACAAACGCATAGTGCGTGCAAGTGCTGGAATAAACGTTTGATTTTATTTCGTCTTTTGTTAATTTGAAGCGCACAAATGAACTGAGAAAATGCAAAGCAAGTGTAATGATAAAGGACATTCCTCTTGAATTTACAAGTCGTATTCCACCAATTTAAACCTGCTAAATTTATGGCCCATGATCTCAAACTATTTAAGATGTCTGCTTGCTTTCTACATACATGCATGCACTTTTGTTCATTAAATATGTTTATCGAAGAAAGCCTTATTTTCGTAATTATACCAGCTTTTGATTAAAATGTATGAGCAATTATTTTTTTAAAAATAACCAAACCTGTTACTAACACCAAGGTAGAGCCATAACAACGCTTAGAGGTTGTTTCTATCAGCCTAAAATTTAATTTAGCTGTCTTCAATGAAAAGGCTCATTTGTGCCATTAAATGTCATTCACAGAAAAAGCTTAAAAGATGAGCTCTATTTCTAAGTGTGTAGGAGATGCAATTTATTTTCTGTGAAGTAGTGTAGAATTCATATTATATATATATATATATATATATATATATATATATATATATTTGTAGTGTACCTTCAATGATAAAATATATCAAATTAAACAAGAAATCCCAATTAATAAGACAAAAGAAAAACAAAGTCATGGAGTAATCTTCGCCAATTGGTCTCCCCTTAAGAGAAATAGACATAAGGTGCAGACTCCCGGATTATGGAGTCCTAGTTATCCTTTATAGAGTTGCAGATGTACAATTGCTAATTTGGTAATATAGTATACTATTATCCAGGGCTTTTGTCAAACTTCACTGTCAATTTTCCAGAATTTTCGAGGAAAACATTTGACCAAAATGTGCAATTCTATGATGTATTTTTTCACACTTGAGAACATGTTTGCTGTCGTGAAGACAGGAAACATTTTTACTTTCTCTACTACGTTTAGTAAGTAGGGGAAGTATTGTATTCCACCGGAAATACATGTTTTGAGACCCGCTGAATCCAAAAAAAAAAAAAAAAAAACATTTTTGAAAGCATGTCCGTGTGTGTGTGTGTGTGTGTGTGTGTGTGTCTGTAAACAGCATAACTCAGAAAGGAACAGTCAGATAAACACCAAACTTGGTATTTAGGTTCAGCATCTTCCAGAGATGCGACACGAAGGTTGTCAAGAAAATCCCCCCACCCCAGATTACCCTTTACATGGAACATTTTTCGAAAATTTTAATTTTCGCAAAAATAGCTAACGATTTTGATTAAAATATATGTTTAAGATATTTTCATGACAAATGAAATGTGTATCTCGAATTTTCTGGGAATGTCTCCAAAAGTATTCTTCATTGTGAACGACTTTTGCATAACGGTAAACCATAAGAGATAGACAAAATTTTACTACACAAAAAATGTAGATCACGTTAAAATACACAGTTTATGTCATATAGGTTTTTTTGTGTTGAGTGAATCATTTTCGAGATATTGCTTGTTATTCCCTTAAATTTTCCAATGCTTATACTTTTTCTCAAATGGAAATTCGATATTCATTTTTTTTTGTCCTGGTAATGCAAAGAGAAGGAGAATACTCCACATAGCAACCAGCTCTTAAAATATTTGATTATCGCTTAAAACCTACCAATTCCCCTTACATCTACAAGAAGCAGCATATGGACAATAAGCGTTCGTAAAAATAGTTTGTACAAGAGTAGAGAAAGTCATGTGAATGTAACACATCAGAAATTTTTTTTATCGTAACGAAGGGAACATGCTGAATTTAAACGGATTTGCTAATAGTAATTTTTCAGTTCTATTCTCGTGATTACTGAATTGGAGTTTAAGGATATTTCACTGAAATTGCCAATTTCTATAAATCTCAACCATCTTCTGACAACTTTTTTTTTTTGCAGATTTATTCAAGAAAATGAAACAAAAATGAAAATAATTTCTTATGCGAAATGCACCACGTGATGAAAATGTTTGAAGTTTAAACTCCTCAAATCTGCATAACATCCCTCCAATATAGTTCTTTACAATCAGAGACTAAGTTTTGTGTGATATTAAAACTTTCCTGAAAAAAATATCACTTAATCAAAAAACCCATCATGTATTCAATTATTAAAATCCTAAATCCAAACATTTCTGACACTAAGAAAAGGTTTTTTGTATCTCGTTAATCCTCATACAACGCATACTGAAAAAAAAAAGAAAGATTAATGCGAGAAAATCGAGTTTAGTTTTCATATCATATTTGCACACACCTTCACACATCTATTCAAACATTATGTTTTTTGTTTTTTCTTTCCTTCGAAATTTCATGAAAAAAATCAACATCCATAATTGGTGTTAACAACGAGTATTTAATTTTTGCGTGGTCACTACTTCAAATCCCCTGTCGTCTTTTTAAAAGCACCGAATCTCGTCTCAATTAAATTTAAGTTAATTTTAGTTTCAGGAATGTCTGCAGACACTTAAACTAAGACACCATATTCGTGTTTATGCTGAGGCAATTCTAGCCTTCAACCTAATTTGGTAAATGTGTGAGAACTTGGTATCCATGCAATTTTCAAAATCCTCGGGAGTTTGGTTTTCAGATTTTATGCGAGAGAGAGTAGAATTATAGTTCTTACAGAACATGGAAAATCGGCGTGTTCTGAATGAATATACATGTTTAATTATACATCTGTATTGGAAAATTTCTTACTGTTGTGAAGTTATGAACTGTTCAGTGATTTTGAGAAAGCAGTGGAACTTCAGCCTTAAAAAAATTCAAATTTCACTCGATCCAACGAGAATAATTGAGACTAAATATGCTGTAATTGACATTTTCCTTAACTTAGGCTTTGACTTGAGAAACAACTGATGGTGTTACAACTCTTCACTGTAGGTTTTAAACGCTTTTTTTTTTTTTTTTTTTTTAAATTTTAATTTGACCATGCATACATCCTCTTTCTTCGAAGCGTAGGGAATTATTGTAGTTAAAGAAGCATTTCCTTGCCCAAGCCAGGAATCAAACCCATTCCTTCTGGGCTGAGAAGTAAAAACCTGACCACTCGATCAAGCGGCAGTCGTTGAAAACTTGTTTACCAAAAAGCTGACTTCACCGTTTTAATGTCAGAGTGCGAACAAATGCCAAATTGTAGTACGTGTAGATGGAGTTTGTGTTCGAACACTTTAGTGTATAAAAGAGAAGGATAAAAATATATGGTATATAATTTTAAATGGCATAGTTCCACGGGGGCTGTCGCAAAATATTGGGATGAATATAGTCGAATAATCCAGAAAATAATATTATTTACGGAAAGTTCTAAAACAGCATATGTTCAGTTTGTGAAATATCTTCAGGTTGTCTATAAGGAAGTATCACACAAGTTTTGCTGAAGCAATAAAAACAACATACGACCTTCTCTTGTTAGTTCAAGGTAAATTTTCCTTTGCGGCACTTTAAAATAGCGACGAAGTTGACAGCCTTGACCAGTTAAAATTTTGTTCCAAGGGTTTGAAATTACTTGAGCTAAACGATTCTCAGATTTGACAGGGCTATTAAAATCTACAAACCGTGAAATTGCCCTTGTGCTTTCAACGTAAGGAAGAAATAAAGATGTGAAAATCTGTGCAGGGATTTTCTGAAGCAGGGGCATTATTTACAGGGATTTGAGAGGGTGAGGTAAATTGGAGGAAAGTTTTGATGTCCTGGAAGTGTAACCCTGACCTCTCTTTGTACGGGGTCGCTGCCCCAACCGATGTGTATGTGTGCACCAGCTGGCAACGTTGGAGCAGAACTTGCTGTTTTTCTGCTCCTCTCGCCCTCCCTCTTTTCCAGGCTCTCTGGCGTATGACTCGTTACAGAGTCATTGAACTGCACCACCCACAGCTCTGTGGAATGCATCGTGTTCTTCCACAGGTATACAATTCTAGGCGACCTCGCTTTATTATTTGCACAATTATGATTTTATGAATATTCACACCTAAGCAGTACAAAAATCCATGCTATTTTGTTTTACAATCCATTTACCTCATACAATATGAATTGAATTCGTATTTCGAAATGAAAATTAGTCTTGATATGTAGTTCTCTCACCTTATAGACATTTAGAAAAGAAAAATCATTTGTGTTACACTCACATGACTTTCTCTACTCTTGTACAAACTATTTTTACAAATGTTTATTCTCCATATGCTTCATGTTAATCGAGATATCGATATGTTAATCTTATTGCTAATTTTCTTGTAGATGCAAGGGGAATTAGTAGGTTTTAAGTGATAGTTAAATATTTTAAGAGCTGTTTTATATGTTATTTGTCATGAAAGTATGTTAAATATATGTTTTAATCAAAATCGTTAGAGCCATTTTTTAGAGAATTAAAATTTTCGAAAAATGTTCCATGTAAAGGGTAATCTGGTGTGGGGGGATTTTCTTGAAAACCTTCGTGTCGCATCTCTGGAAGATGCTGAACCTAAATACCAAGTTTGGTGTTTATCCTACCGTTCGTTTCTGAGTTATGCTGTTCACACACACACACACACACACACACACACACACACACACACACACACACACACACACACACACACACATGTTTCCAAAAATACTTTTTTTAGATTCAGGGGCCTCAAAACATGTATTTCCGATGAAATCTCGGTATCGAATTTTTGGGTGGAATACAATACTTCCGCTACTTACTATACGTAGTAGAGAAAGTAAAAAAGTTTCATAAGATATTCTGAAATCGATTCCACACAATACACTAGAGCAGCAGTTTATTGTTTTCTAAGATTTCTTATTTGCAAAACAACGTTTTACTTTCATCGCTGCTTAGGATTGTATACCTGAGAATTTGATATCGACATTACACCGAAGTATACGAATCCAATTAGAGAAAGGATAGATAGAAGTATTTGTTTGACACACTGTAAGCTCAACTCGGGTGAATAAATAATTATAATTTCACTTAAGGAATCAATTGTTCTTCCACACAAGCCGTGTGTTGGGTAAGGTAGAATCAGACGACTGAAAAATTCAAAGCTATAGTCGGGATTTGAACCAAGGATATCCCGGTTTCCGTCCGGTTGCTCTAACCGCTGAGCTACCTTGGCAACATGTCGGCACGGCACTAAATTCTCCAGCTGATTCGCATTTTTTCCCGGTAAACCAAAGGGGATCTCAAATTGTATTGAGACGACATATCCCAATGGCGACTTACAATGCTGTAAGTACTTTAAGTCCCAGGCTCTATAGTTTCAACCAATTAATTCCATTATTGGCCTAATAGTGGTTTCCCTTACAGGAAATAGTTTTCGTAATGTTTTTGTTTCTCAAAACTGCCTCTGTTATATTAGTTTAATATTGCATTTTATATTGTGAGAAATCTTGGACTTTGCAAAAGTACATATAAGCTTTGTGTCATTAACAATACCTGAAAGCTATTTACTGCTGTTCGTTTGAATATTTCCACATTTTAAGCAGTAAACCTTGAAATGTTACAAGTAGTTTTCCTGTTTCTCGTGAGCGCGTGCAAAGCGTACGCATATGACTGTAGACCAGGGGTTTCCAAACTTTTCATAACGGGGCCGCATTGGTCCTCAGAGAATGAATCGCGGGCAAAGTCATATGAGTTTAAAATAGGAAACATAACCTCACAGCACGAGGCGCACAGATGAGTATAGTTTTCAAACATAGTATTTTATTTAAGTAAGATATACACCTGCGTGTTAATGATGTAATTAGATATATAACAAGTGATCAGTCTTTTGGTCATCATCTCATGACAGTGTTTCTCATAGGCAATACATGAAGTACCTGTTACATGAAGTATTTTTACTTTCTCTACTACGTATAATAAGTAGGGGAAGTATTGTATTCCACCCAAAAATTCGATACCGAGATTTCACCGGAAATATATGTTTTGAGACCCCCTGAATCCAAAAAAAAAAACATTTTTGGAAACATCTCCGCGTGTGTGTGTGTGTGTGTGTGTGTGTCTGTGTCTGTCTGTCTGTGTGTACAGCATAACTCAGAAACGTACAGTCGCATAAACACCAAACTTGGTATTTAGGTTCAGTATCTTCCAGAGATGCGACACGAAGGTTTTCAAGAAAATCCCCCCACCCCAGATTACCCTTTACATGGAACATTTTTCGAAAATTTTCTCAAAAACGGCTCTAACGATTTTGATTAAAATATCATATGTTTAAGATATTTTCATGACAAATGAAATGTATATCTCGAATTTTCTGGGAATATCTCCAAAAGTATTCTTCATTGTGAACGACTTTTGTATAACTGGTAAACCATAAGAGATAGACAAAATTTTACTACACAAAAATGTACATCGCGTTAAAATACACAATTTATGTCATACACATTTTTTCGTTGAGTGAACCATTTTCGAGATATTGCTTGTCATTCCCTTAAATTTTCCAATACTTATACGTTTTCTCAAATAGGAATTCGTTATTCATTTTTTTGTCCTCGTAATGCAAAGGGAATGGAATACGCCACATAGCAACCAGCTTTTAAAATATTTGACTATCGCTTAAAGCCTTGCAGATGCAAAATTAGCAATAAGATTAACATCTCGATTAACATGAAGTAGATGGGGAATAAGCGTTTGTGAAAATAGTTTGTACAAGAGAAGAGAAAGTCATGTGAGTGTAACACATCAGATTTTTTAAAGCAATAATTGAATTTCGGTGTTAGTGATGCTGAACCGTAGCTTGGATTGTTTGCACTGTGTTTTCTGTTGTATTTTCTAACCTATAGTGCTCATCATTTTTTTTAATTAGTTGACTCATAAATGTTTAAATCAAAAGCTCTACTGATATTAGTCATGAAGTGGGTGATTTCTAAAACCTAAACTTAAGAGCAGAATCTTTAATCACAGGGGAATAGTAGATGGGTACAGCTGGGGAACTATCCAGGTACCACTTTCATTTGTCTGTTTTTGGTATTGTGTGTTACAAGTTTATGTCCACGTGATGCTGCCGCCATGTGCTCGGCGGAATGGTACATTAAGGTTTGTTTAGGTCTACTTTGAACTTAAAGTGAAAGAGCTATACTAGTTGAAGTGTTCTCTCCGCCTGCAAAATGTAGTTTACCGAAGTAATTTGAAACAAATTTCGGCGAATATTTGCCGTCATTAAAAGTAGATAGGAAAACAAGGCTTCGGTATGATTTTTTTTAGAATAGTTTTGAAAATAAATGATTGTCAGCATCGTGTAATATTTGAAACATATTTTTAATCCATAATAACCCTCATATCAGCTATTTTAAGCGTCATCCTTTAAGACTGCTCCGTAATAGAGGAACGATGCAAATCCATTAACCAATGTAGAGTTGATTTTTAAAACCTGCATCGTAATACGACGCCAAATAGCTGATAGTAAACTTACGTATACACTATTATTTCACAATAAAATTCTTCCCTTCCCGAAAAAGGAACGTTTACAATCTTTAATGCAAAATCACTTGCACACTATTAAATAAACGCGCATGAAATTTACGAGGTATCTTTATCACATGGTAATGAATAATTACACAAGAGGAGTTTTTTTATTGAAAAAAAAAAACACTTCTAAAATATTTATGTAGATTTAAAGACTTTTAAAAAAAATATCAAAAATTTCCTCTAGCGCATTTTTAGGATGTTTGTAAGCTTGCATTTAAGCCTGAGATTAAACTTCTATGTAAAAGGAGACTGAAGTTGTTTTACTCTGTATTTGTGCCTACATTTATGTTGTTTTCTTAGTGTAATTAAAAGCGTGGCCCTGATATCGAAATCAATGTATTAATACTGATTAGCTGGGTTATGATCGTGAATTAAATTACAGGGGTGGCGAAAATGCCTTTCTTCCACTAGTCAAATGTTTAACAATTGTTACCACTCAAGAGCATTTGAAAAACAATGGGGCCAGCAAGATAAGGAGCGTTGCCTGCGAGTCCAAATGACTTCGCGAGTCACATTTTCGCCACCTCTAGTTTCAAATACATATAAGAGAATACGATTTTCATAGGTGCCCCCTTTAAATGACCATTTCAACCTCAGGCTTATTTGAGGTTGGAACGATAATTAAGTCAGAAGTAACATTTCAAGTAGCATTTTCTTGTTGGGAGCATAGCATCTGTAAAGCAAATAGAATTGTGTAATCATTTATATATAGTGGATGGTTTATACGCCAGAGAAAAGAAAATAAGACCCATAAATCTTAACCGATGTGTCACTGTTGTAATAAAGGCATTTGTAAAACTAACACATTCTTTTTGGTTCACTCTGCATTGATGGATCTGGGAACTGACTGACAGATTCTATAACTTTCTACATGATGTTAATAGAAATCTTGCTTTTAAAAACAGAAAATGTTAATCAGATGGCTTGCGTAACGCCCATTGTTTTCAGAGCGTTGTGTTAGCCTAGATTTTCAGTTATCTATTGTGGATAGTAAGAAGAGACGAGGGGCGTGTTCCAAGTGGGAGTTGAAAAGTGCCTCAGTGGGTATTGAGGACAAAAGTGCAGGGATCGAAGCTCGCAGCACGCGAAGCGGTATTTACAAGACAGAACAGCTGTTTGCGTTACGGGAATATAGGTTTTAGCTGATGGTGTGCGGTTGAAACTTGGTCTTTGGTGGATTCATTTTTATTCTTAGAGCTCTTTGTTGGTCATTGAGTCCGGATGTTTAGGCATTTATAACAATCAAGATAGCCAAAGGAGGAAATAAAAGGGGGTATACATTTTAAAAGGTCACAATCAGTGGTATTGCTTGTATTAGACTGACGGCTTCAACTAAAGATTCACCTACACAAATCTAATGAAAACTATGGCTGCATACTAGTTGTGGTAGGGACTGTAGGAAGTAGTCTTTCTTATCACCACTCTTCCAAGCTAGAGCAGACTTGTGTTCTGTTGTTAACACGTGTTGATTTATAAAACTATAAATAGTGATAAACTGTCTTTTAAAATTTTTTCCCACAGTAAAACCGTTCCGTTAGATGAAAGTACATAGGCACCAAATTCATTAACATAACTGTGAAGTTTATTTACTGTGATAAGTTTACTGATTTAGGCATTGTGGCTAAATGATTTTATGCCTGCTTTCACGCGACAGTAACTGACCTCAAAATGCTCTCCCTGCTTCCTGATACTGGGGAACCCACTTTCAGAAAGAAATGCTGAAACCTTAGTAGACACAAAACATTGTAAATACAAAAGAAGGGTCATATTCCACGTAAAGGATACCTAAATGGTGTCCATCATCCAGAGCTCCCTAAATGTAATAGAAACATTGAAAATAAATTGAAAACGTTTCAAGTTGATTAAAAAATAGGGCAAAAGATGGCTTTATGGTTAAAAAGGGCAGACAGACCATAAAAACTAGTTTTATCACTACAAATACTTCAAAACACGATTATATGTACACAACTTTTGATTTGTTACCACTTGGTATAAAATGCATTTACCTAACATCCGGACCATAGTCATAAATGACCACGGTGTAAGAGATCGCAGTAGCATACTGTTTGTAGTTTTTGCTTCCTTCGTCTGCTCTCCACAATCCAATATCAGACCTTGGCCTACTAAGCCCAACTCCTCCATGTTTGTGTAACCACGACCCCTCCTTCTCTTCCTCTCCTCCCAATCCCTTTCGGGTAACATCTGGAGCCTTCACCGCAATAGAATGGATTCCCAAATTCAGCTGCGGTGAAAAATGTGAACGACTGAGAAAATGATGCTAGATTAAGGAAGGATACAATCAAAATTAAATGTAATTGCTGGTGGGCATTCTCGAGTAAATTAAACAGAAAAAAAATTCTGATACATTACATTCACATAAGTTTCTCTACCCATAAAGCTTCAAATTATTCTTACGAAGGCTTATTTTTTTATTATTTCATGCTAATCGAGATAAATCCGTGCAGAAATAGTTACATTACACAATTCGTGTAGGTACAAGAGGAATAGAGGAAACCGAATCTATAGCCAAATGTGTAAAAGCGGCTCGCCTAATGCTGTCCTTGAAATTTAATATTCTTTCCATGACATCGCGAGGAACAGGTGAATAACAGCACGTTAAAAAAATCTGATGCGAAATGTTCACTTGCCTTCTCTACCCTCTATCGTTTATTCATGAGTATACAAACTATTCTTACTAAACCTTATTTTTCTATGTACTACATTTTAATCCAAACAAACCTTTGCAGAAATATCTACATTACATATTTCGTTAATAGATGCAAAGGGAACAGCGACAGTCAAACGTTTAAGAACTGGACGATATAAACTGGCTTTAAAATTCCATACTGTTTCCATGCACCAGACTGGATGTTGTCGAATGACCAAGAAATGAACAATTCGAACCTTTAATAACGGATATCTCAGAAAATGGCTATTTAAAATAATGTTTTATTGTATAGTACGTTTTCGTCTATCGCTTAACGTTTACAAGATATACAACGTTATACAAAGTTCCTTCCGAATGAAGTGGGCTTAACAGGCTATTGCCAGAAAATTCAAAATATACATATTTGTAATGTGAATATGTTTAATATGTGGTGTTTTAATCAAAATCGTAAACCATTTTTTGGAAAATCAAACATTTCGAAAAAATGTTCAATGTAAAGGGTAATTTGGGGAGGGTGAAATTGTCTTGAAAGTCTTTGTGTCACATCTTTCGAAGATACTGAACTTAAATACCAAGTTTGGTATTTATCCGACTTTTTGTTTTTGAGTTATGTTGTTCACAGACATACATAAACGGACTTTTTCTAAAAATGCTTTTTATTGTATGCAGAGGGCCTCAAAACATGTGTTTTCGGTGAAATCTCGGTATCTAATTTTTGGGTGGAGTGCAATGCTTTTCTTCCTACTAAGTACATGGTAGGAAAGTAAACATACAACTATTTACAAATTTAAACCAATAACGTTATATCTCGGAAATAGCTGATAACTGCAATACATAGGTCACGTGCTGATCCCAGTTTATGCAAACGATTAGTGTGTATTTTAATTAAAAAATCAAAGGTAAACTATTGAGATAAAACGTCTTTCTTGCTTGGATTCTCGAAATACATTTTTGCCATGAAGTTGGGTAGAATAATTTCCAAACTTGGGTATTGCATTTTTGAAGTTCCAAGAAATCTTCAGAACCAATAAATAGTAATGTGATCCCTTAATTTGACATTGTCATGAAGATAAAATAATCCACGATTATCCTTAAGTTCAAAGGGTATTTGTTTCATGATAAGAGACTGCACATGGTAAAGTCATTTCAAGGCATATTTTTGCTTTTGTCTCACTTGCATAGTAGGCAGAGAAGTTATTCTACTAAAATTTGGATATCGAGATTTAACCGAAAATGCAAGTTTTGAGGGCTCTTAATTAGAAAGCATTTTTAGAAAAAGATCCGTTTGTGTGTGAAAAATTAAATTGTGTTTTATCTATGGACGTTCTTTAACTGCGAGAAAGACAGGTAATTTTGCTTAGAGGTCTCTTTATCAGGCTTGAGGTTGTTTTACCTGACATAAATCTACGACACGGGACCACCGGCTTTACTTCTCTTCCGAAGGAAGCCATGCTAAGGATTTTTACGCCCGAAAGAAAATCCATGATGACATAAGAAAACAATTAAGAATCGTTAACTTAAATGAAGAAATAGAGCAGAACAGACAAAAGTGGCTAGAACACGTAGAGAGAACGAACAAAGAACGATATCCAAGGAAAATACTGTACTTTAAGGCAGTTAAATTATATTCGAGCCGACTTGCGACCTCTCTCTACTGCGTGAGACAGTCGGCAGTCGCCGGGGAAATTACGACGGCACAGGCGGACTAAAATCCTTACCTTATAATAGTTGCTCGTATGGTTGGTTCCAGCAAGATTCTGCAACAGTACATACGGCTGCCGAATCATTATATTGCAACAAGAGAGGTGTTTGATGACAGAATAATTAGTGTTGATTTGTCGTTCTGCTGACCTAACGAGTTGTGATTTTTATTTATGGGGTTCTTTAAAAGACAAAGTCTATCGTTCCAATCCTCGCACACTACAGGAACTTAGAGAAAACATTGTGCAAGAAATCACAATAATTCCTGCTGCTCAGCTTCGGAGAGTGAGCGAGAATATTTACACGAGATATGCTGCTTGTTTGAGAGCAGAAGATCAACATTTCCAGCATCTTTAGTCCACCTCTGCCGGCGTAATTTCCCCGGCGACGGCCGGCTGTCTTATGCAGTAGAGAGAGGCCGCGAGTGGGTTCGAATATAATTTAACTACCCTATATATACCTAAAGGTAAACAAAATTTAGGAAGACCCAAGAAACGATGGATAAATCAATAAATTAAACATTTGGAGCACGCAACAAGCCTTAATGCTTGATGGAGGAGGAGAAGAAGAAGAAAATCCATCGTCCTCCGCCGGGTTTGAACCCGCGACCTCGGGAACTAGAGGTTAGCGTGATAACCACTACACCACGGAGGACGACCGTCATATCTATGTGCAGTGTGGAAAGCTCTACGCTGTTGTCCCTCATTGTACAAATATTGGATTTTTTAAAACGAAATTTCCACCTGATTTTGAAAGCAATCGTTTTCGAGAAAGGAATATTAATGGGTGATGTTTCATCTGAGCGGAAAGACGATGCTACATTTTATTTAGTGCATATTTTCATGGCCATTCCAATTTTTTTAAGAATGGGAACCCTATTTTTTTTAAACAATTTTAGTTCTACGCATGAAAGCAAGCAGGTTTTGTCGAAATACATTATTATTAAACTAAATGTTTAATGATTGAAAAGAATCCTGTCTGTATTATTTAAATCACAGCAGTTGCGTCAAAACATGCTTGGAATAAACGAACATTTATAACTTGTTTCAGATGGGTGTGTGACGACCTCCCCGAACTGAAACTGCCCATGGAGAACAACATCCTCGCGGACTTCGACACAAAGAGGTAAGTAAAATTGTCATTTGATAAGCGTGTTACAGTCGTATCCATCATAAAACCTGAACTAATCCCAATTTTGTGAACAGAATGGCATCCATGATATAACTCTGTTAGACACAAAAGGCTTGATAAATAGAAAAGTGTTATCCTTAATGGGATTCGTCCGTTTTGTTTGTTTTTCTACAGAATAATGTAATCTGATGAGTGATGACTTATGAATAGTCAAATCAGGTTTAATAAGGTTATTACTAATGTCTAATGCAGATTAATTTGTTCAGATTAGCTGACATGACCGAGGAATGTTACTTGGGACAGAACTTAGTGTAGATTGAGTATTTCGTTACGAATTTAATTTTTGCCTGTTCATAGAACTTCTTGGATTATTAGTTATTTGATGTTAATGCATAAAACAGTATCATATTCCACTGCTCATTAATGTTCACGCATCAGCATGTGACATTGAGCAATCCACTCTTGAGTTTCAGCCAGTCATGACCACCTGTCCCTGAAAAATTGCCTAAAAGGGATTTTCGCATCTAATGCTGCTTTTATGAGAGAATCATACTGATTTTACTGGTAGCTGATAATGAAAAAGGTATTTGTTTCACACTGTGTCCCATTTCGGTATTTTGCGGCCTTGTAAACAGTATGTAATATTGACGAGGTACGCTACTTTAACCAACATGAAATGAACATGGCAAAACTATTAATTTTACAAATACATAAGGAAAAGGAGTAATAGAAATATATGGACATATTTTCCATATTTACTAGTCGGCCATGATATGAGTGCGTTTGGTGGGAAGAGGAACTAAACAGTTACGGAACAACTGTACGTTCCCCCATCGCCTTGCTCCTCACTCCCCTAACCTTGATGGCGTTACGCATTGTCAACAAAACCAGTGGCGCCCTCCAAGCGCACTCATATCGTGGTCGACTAGTAAACAACTCAGGTACTCTAAGACAGTTTCTCCTTATTTACTTGCAAATTGTTTTATCATAGTTAACCTACAAGCGGTTACAAATTTATGGAGTGCGAAGGACGATCGAATTTATCTGATGAATTCGTAACCTCCAGTGGGTTTTATTTAGACTATTCCAGTAATAAAATGTAACAGTTATGTAAATAATACTTTCTTGAGTTCTATAAAATGAAACCACCAATGTGTGAGCTACCAACAGCATACTAAATGAACAATTACTAGCTAACAATGGGAATGAAAAAAAAACAGTTAACCTCTAAATAAGCTAAAATTAGAACACATTACACACATTCTTTTCTAGAAATATTTTATTTAAAAAGTGCTGCTATTTGAATGTGCATTGATTAGGACCTCAACTGGATGACCAAGCCTATTATCACTGCACACTGAAACTATGACGCCCCAGCTGCCATTTTATCCGATAAAATAGCGTTTTTGCATTAGAAGATAAACGACCATAATTGGTTGGTATATGGGGCATTGCTAAACCTGATTTGTCAATATCAAATATTATGCGAATGGGTAAAAAAGTCGCGTTTAAAAAGGTGGTACAGGACCGCCCAAAATGTTCCTCCATCTTTTCCCCGTATCAACTGTTCCTGCATAGATGGCTCCATAGTGTACACAATGCTTACCAACTTCAACATTACAAACGTTAATATTTATTTATTAAAAATAATAATGTTCGACATAGTATGAACTAAAATATTGTAAGTTAAAAAAATTGATAGTGATTTACGGATTTGTTTCTAAAAGTAGCTCAACTCAAACGCAAAACGTTCCTTTTGTCAGTTTAATAGAAACAGTTTGTGAAACAGTACAACATATAATAGTATGTTATGCAACAAGACTATAATGGCATTAATTAAAGACGTGAATATTATGAAACGAGCGGCAGCGATAAAAAAATATCCCAGCTTATTAATTGTGTGTAATTAAATGCTGATCGGATGGCAGGACCTTGAGCGTGTTTGCGAGTAGTGCAACAGGTGGCAGTTCTGTTGAGTCCACGCAGTATTTATTGGTGACAGGTAACCTGAAAGCAACACACTTCGGAGCAAAGAAAATGAACACAATTTATTACAATATTTAAATTATAATGGCGAGGATTTATTTTAAATACACATATTTCAGTGTTTATCTGGGGAATGGATCCCAGTGGAATGCTTGGCTGGGTTAATGCTTAGTTGATTCTAGTGATTGCTAGCTGCGCGCGTCGTCCTCCGCAGTGTAGTGGTTACCATGCTAGCCTCTAGTTCTCGAGGTCGCGGGTTCAAACCCAGCGGAGGGTGATGGATTTTTTGGGCGTAAAATCCTTGACATGGCTTCCTTCGGAAGGGAAGTAAAGCTGGCGGTCACGTGTCGTAGTTAAGGAGCGTCCATAATTAAAACTCAATTTCAATTTCCAGCTGCGCGCGTCATAATGAGTCGCTGAAGTATTATGGACGCCATAACAGTACAGTTACGTCACATGTAATCAGTGTGGTCGACCAAAAATATACACATGGCACGTGTTGTGGTTGCTGCCTGGCAGCTGACGTCATTACATTGTAGTTGAGAAACGTTAATCGTGTAGTAAATCCAAATGTTTGTGTCGTAAAACCTTTCATTTGTAAAGTAAACATTGTATTTCGATTTGAATTAAAATCACCGTGATGGATTTAATGTTAGTCGCCGCTTAGGAAACCTCCGTGATGATTTTATAATATTTTTGTGAAAATTATTTAGACTTGGCTTCGCTGTAACGCGCGCTATGGCATGCGTTCAGAAACTTGACCTACTCCCGAAATAGCTGGTTATTCTTGCACTTGCCTCTGCACCAACCCGCTCTTAAATCCTGCTGAAGGGTGCAAAACCTCGTGCATCACGATCAGACTAACGTTATCTAGCAGAACATTGACCTTATAATCTTCATGGTGAACCGCAGTTCACGAGTTTAGCGAAGTTCTAGTAAACTGAGGAGCTTTCAGGGCTCGTAAATACTTGCCCAAATCTGAAAACTTATTTCCTAGATTCTACTTCTATATTTCGAAAACGTTTGTGTTTTACAGTCCCAAAAATCATATAATCACTGATTTTATATGTAGCTCAGGTTGAATTCCTGCCCCATAAAATTTATATATATAATAAAACATACCTACTTTTTTTTCCTTCTCTACTACGTACCTAGTAGATAGAGAAGATGAATTCCACCCAAGAATTCGATGCCGAGATTTCACCGGAAATATATGTATAAAAACAATATAAAAGAATCAGTCTTAGAAAAAGGTACGTGTGTGTGTGAATAGCGTAACTCAAAAACGAAAAGTAGAATAAATACAAAATTTTCCAAAGATGCGACACGAAGATTTTAAGAAAATCCCCCACCCCAAACTACCCTCCACATGGAACATTTTTTCGAAAATGTTTGTCTAAAAATGGCTAACGATTTTGATTAAAATACCATAGTCTAAAGATATCTGCATTACAAATAAAATGTACATTGTGAATTTTCTGGGAATAGCTTGCCAAGTCCACTTAATTCGGAAGAACTTTTGTGTGAACTTGTTTAACTGGTGCGCGTGTTAAGCGATAGACGAAAATGTACCACACATAAACGTAAATATTTTTAAAATAAACAATTTATTTCAAATAGCGTTTTCTGGCATCAGCCATTTCCAAGATATCTATTATTAATAGTTTCTTTAACTACATTAGTCTTATCGGCGGTGTTTTCTTTGTAACATATTAGTGACTATAGGCAGTGGTGTTAACTCGTATTCGCTTGTCTTTTGCATTCTAGTAAACTTTGGTCTTTAGATCTCTCTCTCTCACACACGCACACACAGATTCATACTTCCAGACTCTGGGGAGGATAGGGAATAATCTCGTCTCGAAAAAAATTACCATCCCCCAACCGGGGATCGAACACCGACCCCTCACACAGCAGGCAGGTGCTCTACCAACTGAGTTGCGGTGTCAGGCTATGGAATTTTAACTCCAGTACATAGCGTCCAGTTCTTAAACATTTGACTATTGCTATTCTCTTTGTATCTAAAACGAAATGTGTAATCCAGCTATTTCTGGAAAGTTTTATCTCGATTAAAATTAAGATAGGAAAATAAACTTTCGTAAGAATAATCTGTATCTATAGACACTAATAAGTGCTAGAGGGTAGAGAAAATCACGTGAGTGTAACACATCCGATTTTTTTTCTGCTTATTTTCGATTTTGGTGTAGTAATATGAAGATAATGGTATGATGGGTTACGTTGACTTAAACAAATAGTACTTTTAGAATTCGTGCGGGGGTGTAAGATACAAGATTATCTCTGCCCTTTTATGTTTTTACTTTCTCTACTACGTATAGTAAGTAGGGTAAGTATTACATTCCACCCAAAAATTCGATACCGAGATTTCACTGGAAATATATGTTTTGAGACCTCCTGAATCCAAAAAAAAGCATTTTTGGAAACATGTCCGTGTGTGTGTATGTGTCTGAACAGCATAACTCAGAAACGAACAGTCGGATAAACACCAAACTTGGTATTTAGGTTCAGTATCTTCCAGAGATGCGACACGAAGGTTTTCAAGAAAATACCCCCACCCCAGATTACCCTTTACATGGAATATTTTTCGAAAATTTTAATTTTCTCAAAAATGGTTCTAACGATTTTGATTAAAATATCATTTACTTAAGATATTTTCATGACAAATAAAATGTATATCTTGAGTTTTCTGGAAATGTCTCCAAAAGTATTCTTCATTGTGAACGACTTTTGCATAACTGGTAAACCATAAGAGATAGACAAAATTTTACTACACAAAAAATGTAGATCGCGTTAAATTACACAATTTATGTCATATACATTTTTGTTGTTGAGTTTATCATTTTCGAGTTATTGCTTGTTATTCCCTTAAATTTTTCAATACTTATTTTCTCAAATGGGGATTCGTTATTCATTTTTTTGTCTTGGATATGCAAAGAGTATTAATCTGTGGCCAAGAGAATGGTGCTGCACATAGCAACTAGCTATTAAGCTATATGTCGATGCTTAAAGGCTACTGTATTTCTATATTGCCCTTGCAAATACAAAACAAGGGGAACATAGTACGCCTTAAGCGATAGTCAAATATTTTTAGAACTGGTCGCTACGTGTAAAATGCAATTCTGTTTGCATGTCAAAAGATCGTTTCTGCAAATGTTTATCTCAATTAATATGAAATAGATGGAGAATAAGAGTTTGTAAAAATGGTTTGTACAAGAGTAGAGAAAGTCATGTGAGTGTAACACATCAGATTTTATTTTATTTTGTGTCGTTTCATTTATATAGCCCACCTTTTAGCTCCTATGGTCACATTGTGGGCTTTGATTTGATAAATGACTCTTTGACTGTGGGTTTCTTAACGCACGTTTTTAATCATTTTTACTCTCTGTACTATTTAAGTGGGGGGAGTAGTGTATTCCACAAAAAATTTGATACCGAGGAAATACACGTTTTGAGACGCCAGAATAATAAAAGAATCATTTTATTAGGGGGAAAAAAAAGGTCCGTGTGCGTATCTGTGTAGCATAACTCAAAAACGAAAAGTCGGTTAAATACTACACTTGTTACTTAAGTTCAGCATCGTCCAAGGTTGCGCCACTCCAAGCTGCCCTTTACATTGAAAATGTTTCGAGAATTTTGATTTTCTCAAAAATGACTCTGGACGATTTTAATTATGTTTAAGATACTTTCATGATAATTGAAGTGTACAGTCGAGGGGGAAAAAAAAGTTCGATATGAGTAACCGCGGTCTAAGTTGGCAATCAACACACCTCTGCCGCGCTATATTTCCATTCCTCATTCGGTTACAGAGGTACGAACCAATAAGAACCGGGCTCATTCAGGGACTAGTATGGACAGTCTTTGGGAGGCATATTGTTTCAACCTTTCAGGTGACATATTCTGACATACTTTCATCGCCCAGCTAGGCCTGACCTTTCTTCATTGGGTAATACTAGGGTATCGGACTTCAGCTAAAGCCAAAGGCGGTTCACCTAAGGCGGGCGCGGAACACAAATGATGAGATTCTGCCTACTTTCAAGAATGGAAAACACTAAAAAGTAACCAAAAGCATCGGCACGGTTTTTGCACTCGACTCTACGTATATCTTTCAGGAATATTTTCTGAAGTCCTCTTCACTCCACATAATTGGTAGGGTGTAGGAGATAGATTCTTACAACAGCAGAAATGTAGATTTCATTAACGGTAGATAATATTTGTCAAATGTTTATTTTTTTGGTGGCTTTTTTTTGACCACTTCCGTATTATTCCTTATTCGTTTGAATTTTAAAATACTTATACTTTTCTCAAATGGGAAGTTATTCGCTTTTTCTCGTCATGCAAAGACCATGAAAGTTCTAAGCCATGATATCGACACCATCTGATTCGCTTACCTAGTATATCGCACGAGATGTGCAAATGTGATTTCAAAGCTTATCTGGATTAACAAGAAGTAGTTACAATAGTAAGATTTTGGAAGAATAGTGGAAGAGCGAGTAGAATGGCCAGGAGAAAGAAAAATACATGGCTTCCCAGCTGAGGAAACTTAACAAATAATATCTCGGGAATAGTTAACTCCACAAAGTAACTTATGTGATATAAATCGTGTATTTTAACTAATTTACATGTGTTGTATAGTAAGATTTTGTCTACCTCTTGGATTTATCAATTATAGAAAAGTCATTCAGCATGGAGATGTCCTCAGAGATTATTCCCAGAAAATCCGAGACATATATTCCATTTGTCATGAAAATATCTTGAACATATAGTATTTTAATTAAATTCGTTAGACCCAGTTTTGAGAAAATTAAAATTTTCGAATCATTTTCCATGTGATGGGTAGATTAGCGTTGGGAGATTTTCTTGCAAATTGTTAAAACTCAAGATATGTTTCATTTGTTATGAAAATTTCTAGAACATGTCGTATTTTAATTAAAATCGTTAGACCCTTTTTGAGAAAATTAAAGTTTTCGAACAATTTTCCATGTTTGGGGTTGGAAGATTTTCTTGCCAATCGTTGTCGCATCCTTGGAAGATGCTGAATTTAAATATCCAGTTTGGTATTTAACCGAACTCGTTTTTGGGTTACGCTGTTCTATGTCTCCCGCTCACACACACACACACACACACACACACACACACACACACACACACACACAGATGGCTCTTTTGCTAAACGTACTTTGTTACTTTCTCTACCACGTACTTAGTAAGTAGAGAAGGCATTGCATTCCATCCAAAAATTCAATACCGAGATTTCAGCGGAAATACATGTTTTGAGGCCCCTAAATAGAAAAACGTTTTTGAAAAAGGTCCGCACGCGCGTGTTAACAGCATTAACTCAAAAACGAAAAGTCGGATGAATACCACATTTGGTATTTAGGTTCAGCACCTCCGAGGATGCGACACGAAGATTTTTAAGAAAATTGAAAATCCCCCACCCCATCTACCCTTTACAAGGAACATTTTTCGAAAGTGTTGATCTGTTTAGAAAGTCGCTCTGACGATTTTTATTAAAATATCATATATTAAAGATGTTTACATGACAAATAAAATGCATATCTTGAATTTTATGGGAATAGCCTGTGAAGTCCTCTATTCCGAAGGAATCTTGTATAACTGGTAAACGTTAAGCGATAGACGAAAACGTACTTCACAAAAAATGTAGATCTCTTTAAAACACACAATTTACTTGCAATAAGTTTTACCCGTGCCTTAAGCCGTTTCTGAGATATCCGTTATTAGAGGTTTGAATTGGTCAATACTTGTCATTTTTTTTTAAAAGTTTCACTTGTTGCTCATGATTGCATGCAAAGAGTGGAATTTTGTCAGCGTAAAGCGTCCAGTTCTTAACCATTTTGACTATCTCTATTCCCTTTGTATCTATAACGAAATGTGTAATGTAGCTATTTTTGTAAAGGTTTATTTGGATTAAAATGTAGGTAAAAATAAGCTTTAATAAGAATAGTTTGTATATCCACTAATAAAAATAGTGTAGAGAACGTCATGTGAATGTATCAGATTATTTTTGTTTATTCAGGGAGTCTAAAAACGTGTATTTCTGGCGAAATCTCCATATCGAATTTTTGGATGGAGTACAATACTCCATTTCAGTTCCGGGCTCCAGTGAGGTCCCAGTATTTTAACTTTGTCGCTTCGTTCTGGTTTTCGTTCCCGGTTTTTGTGAACCAGACTAAAGCGAAGAGCTCGAGGAACAAAAGGGGGGATGAACAAATAATGTGCCAGCTAAGTCAACCGAATCGATGTTATCACTTGAATGCGAGGCAATCACGCTACCTCTGCCCCTCGGGGGTGAACCAACAGGATTCTTGATTCTGAGGGACGGACTTGCCTTTTTAATCGGATAAAGAATCCTTTGTTCCGATGGCATCATTACACACTTTATCCCTATTGTTTTGCATTGCAGATAAGACACAACTAGTGAAACCAAGAAGCAGATTGAAATTTGAAGATTTCGCAGTTGTTGCAGTACGAACATTTTTTTATTCTATTTTATTTTACGTCGCTTTAACTCCTTGGTCATACCGCGACGGATCTGTTGGTGGATAACTCTTAGAAAGATATGTGATGGACAGTTAGCCTTCTAGGTCCCATCCCTGTAACCACCTGCTTCATGCCGTGCAGATGGCATTAGGGTGCCGTCCAGTGCAACCGCCGCCCCCACACAGAAAGGCGGCTAGCCTTCTAGGTCTCATCCCTGTAACCACACGCTCCGTCACGTGTCACAGAGACCCTAGCGCATAGCTACCGAATCTTCTGCTTCGTGTCGTGCAGATGACATTGGGGTGCCGTCCAGTCTAACTGCTGCCCTCACACAGAAAGGCGGACAGTTAGCCTTCTAGGTCTCATCCCTCTAACCACCTGCTTCATGCCGTGCAGATGGCATTAAGGTGCCGTCCATCCAACCGCCGCCCCCACACAGACAGGTCTTCTAGGTCTCATCCCTGTAAGCGCATGCTCCGTCACTTGTCACAGAAACCCCAGCGCATTACTACCGAATCTTCTGCTTCGTGTCGTGCAGATGGCATTGGGGTGCCGTCCAGTCTAACTGCCGCCCTCACACAGAAAGGCGGACAGTTAGCCTTCTAGGTCTCATCCCTCTAACCACCTGCTTCATGCCGTGTGCAGATGGCATTAGGGTGCCGTTCAGTCCAACCGCCGCCCCCACACAGAAAGGCGGCTAGCCTTCTTGGTCTCATCCCTGGAAATGCCATCTTTCTTCGTCACGTGCCCTCAGAAACTCCCAGCGCATGGCAGCCGGAACCTCATAGCATTCGATATTGCCACTTAGTTTTTTCATTTTACTATTGTTTTTGACCTAAGATGGAACTTTGGGTCGTGGTATTAAATATCCAATCCGGTATTTACCTTGGCGACTGAGGAAAACCACGAAAAAGCCTCAGACAGATTGGTTGGCCCACGGGATTTGAACCCGGGACCTCCCGAATGCGGGCCACAGACTTAACCGCCTGAGCCATTCCGCTCTGTAGTACAAAATTCTACTGCTAGATATTCCTGTAGTCCGTAACAAGTTTTAGTACCTGTATTAGTTTGTTGAATATTAGTGCTCCCCGTTTTGAAAGGATATAACACATAGGCCCAGGATTCCGTCTGAAATCCACTATATGCAGAACATATGCCACTTTTCTGCAAATGAGAGTCGCGAAGCGATTAATTTTAGAGGCGCAAATTGACGGCACGCTGATGAAATTAAATGGCAGGTGCCTTGAATTTTCTTTCTGCTCTTGGGAATTAGGAGAGGAAATGATTTTACGACTCACTCTTGCGTTGAAGCAAATCGATAAAACAGGAAGCCCTCGTTGAAATACTATAAATATATGCCAAATTAAGTGAATCTCATGGGGAATATGCAGTAGAAAACATTGAAGATCTTCGAGCAGTACTTCTCTGGCAGACATCCGTGCCACCTGCCATTGAAAGTGTGTGGCTACGCTTGTTTGAGAATGTGTCAAAGCAGGTTGTGAATGCTTCACTATCACGCACTGAATTCATACTTGGCGATGGTGTTGTCATTTGTAAATGAACCACATTCTGGTACTGACAGTATTCATTGATGTTCTTGTATCTGTCATTATATGAGATATATCTTACTAAAACAAAAAACACACATTACTGTTGCGTATTCCTACACCACGGACATTTTGAAAAGTCATTAGTTAATATTAGCCCTGCATTTTTCAGTTAAAGATATTAAAACTGTATAACAACCTTACTTTTTAAATCGTGTGCTTAACTTTTGAATAATTTTGATTACCTCAAAATTTAACAGTAGTTTGAAGAGTTATGTATGTCCCTAGATTTGAACACCCACTTAAATACTGAGACGTGGACCCTGATAATTTGGCGTGAATCAACTAAAACAGAGGTGGCGAAAATGGACTCACGAGTCATTTGGACTTGCAAGCGCCGCTCTCTCTCTCTCTCTCTCTCTCTCTCTGGCTGACCATTTGTTTTTCGCATGCTCTTAGATGGTTTAGCGCGTGTTGCAGATTTGATAATTCGCGCAAGGCAGGTATTTTCGACACCCCTGACCTAAACAATCACTAACTATCTTTCTGAAGTCGGAGTTTTGAGCTGCTGTTTTCATACAATTGAAATTCAGACAAGGGTTCATACATCTATTCATAAAAAAAAATGTCAGTGCGTTTAATATCTATATTTAGGTAGGTATATTACTGACGCGTTATCCTTGGCGACAGGCGGTCTTTTGTACTTTCAAACTTATAGCAGCACTGGTTTTAATTTTTGTTTTGCACAGAATGGAACTCGTTCCGCCAAAAATTTCGAATCATAAAAGGCACTCTGCTTGTTGACATGTATTCAATTCAAGATTTTAATCCATCTTCCGAATTCAATACGTCCCACATGTAAAATCAGATACAAACTAGATATCCTGTATGGATTCTGCTTTGTTTGACTGGGGTTTTATGGATGAGTATCTTTTGTACGAAATCAAACCGGCAGTTAAATTACTTTAATCAAGTTTAGCATAAATTTCACAATGCGTAACCAACTTAAATGTACTGAGTACGGAAGGTGTATTTGAGTAAATTTCAACACCCTAAGTAAGCGAGCGTATGCTTAAAGAGTTAAACCGTGCGTTATGATAGCTTATAGAAGAGTTAATACTTTTATAAAATAAGTTACACTCGCATGATTTTCTCAACCCGCTATCGTTTATTTTATACAGCTCCAGCTATTCTTGCTAAAGCTTATTCTTCTATCTACTTCAAGTTAAGTGAGATAGAAAGTTGCAGAATAGTTTAATTACACATTTAGTTATAGGAACAAAGGTGGTAACGATAGTCGTTTTAAAATTCGATATCGAGAATTCACCGGAAATACATGTTTTTAAGCCCGCACTTAATTAAAACGGCTAAGAAAGAAGGGGAAAAGAAAAGGAGAATAACTCAAAAAGAAAATTAGGATAAATACCAATTTTAGTATTTGTTCAGTATATTCCAAAGATGCGAACGAAGATTTTCAAGAAAAGCGCCTCACATCAAACTATCTCTACATGGAACATTTTTGGAAATTTTTTGTTTTCTTAAAATTTGTCTAAACGTTTTGATTAAAATACCAGAGCTATATTTAAAATATTTGCAAGACAAATGCAATTTATATCTTTGAATTTTTGTGGATATAGCTCATGAAATCGTCTTCATTCGGAAAGAATTTTGTATAACTGGTAAATGCTCAGCGATAGACAAAAATGTAATGAACGAAAAATATAATTCTCTTTAAAACACACAATTTATTTCAAACGACCTTTTCTGGCATCATCCATTTCCGAGCTCTCCGTTATTATTGGTTTGAATTTTTCCATAGTTTTTGGAGTTGTTAACATTCAGTTGTTTCTCACGATGTTATGGAAAGAGTATAGGATTTCTAGGCCAGCATGTAGCGACCCGCTTTTAAACATATTGACTATTGATTCGGGTTCATCCATCTGCCTTGTACCTACAACGAAATATGTATTGAAACTGTTACTGCAAATGTTTATTTCATTTATCTTTAAGAAGATAAACACATTTGTAAGAATAAGTTTGCTGAGGCTATATAAAGTAGTAAACGACAGTGGGTATAGAAAGTCATTTGAGTGTAATGCATAAGATTTTTATGAAAATCACAAATAAAATGAAATAAGTATGCGTAATTTGTATTCCAAGGCCTGTTTTTGTGTAATTGTTCTTGAGGAATGACTTCTGTATCCTATAGGGTTACTTGAAGTATTTGGAGAACTGCGTCTGTCGGGAATACTAATGAAGGTAAATTCTACAAGCTTGGAAACATTGAGCTGTGCTCTGTGATCGTGTTGAAGGCAGCGACACAGCTGTCCTCTTCAGACGAGGTTTGCTTGACGAAATGCTTGCCGTTAATCTCCTTAAATGGTCAACAGGGAAATGTAATTTTAAGATGGAAGGAAGCATGCAATTGCTAGTTGTACATTGCGGGCGTTCCGGAACAGCGAACAAGCGGGGGTGTCTGGCGTCTCTGCCAGTGATTACTTGGAAGAAAGCCATCTTTTCCAGTGCAAGAACATAAACAAAATCTCATTTTGGAGGCCTTAGTCATCCACACAGCTTGGCAAAATGTTTGGGTTATTCCAGATGGATACTCTTGAGAAATATAAAACTCTGTAGAAGTTAATAGGTTTTTTATGCTTTTGGAGTTTCTTGGTTTTACAGCAAGGAAGTGTATGAATATGCATATTTTCTGCAAGGTTGACAAAAACCGAAAAGTTAAAAAGTAGCCATCTACCGTTTGGCTGAAGCATGTAAAAATCTTAAATGCAAATTGACAAAATGTTTGTAGTAATAAATAAAATCCGCTTACTGTGAAGTATATTTTTAATGCCGCTTTTAACTTTTTGGTTATATCGTGACGCTTATTGCCGTTTCGTTGGTTCACCAGAATCAATGTATCCCAGACAGTCCGATTTGCAAGTCGCCTTCCTTTTTACTTTCTCTACTACGTATAGTAAGTAGGGGAAGTATTGTATTCCACCCAAAAATTCGATACCGAGAGTTCACCGGAAATACATGTTTTGAGACCCCCTGAATAAAAAAAAAATTTTTGGAAACATGTCCGTGTGTGTCTGTGAACGGCGTAACTCAGAAACGAACAGTCGGATAAACACCAAACTTGGTATTTAGGTTCAGTATCTTCCAGAGATGCGACACGAAGGTTTTCAAGAAAATCCCCCCACCCCAGATTACCCTTTACATGGAACGTTTTTCGAAAATTTTAATTTTCTCAAAAATGGCTCTTAACGATTTTGATTAAAATAGCATATGTTTAAGATACTTTCATGACAAATGAAATGTATATCTCGAATTTTCTGGGAATGTCTCCAAAAGTATTCTTCATTGTGAACGACTTTTGCGTAACTGGTAAACCATAAGAGATAGACAAAATTTTACTACATAAAAAATGTACATCGCGTTAAAATACACAGTTTATGTCATGTACATTTTTTGTTGTTGTTGAGTGAACCATTTTCGAGATATTGCTTGCTATTCCCTTAAATTTTTCAATACTTATTTTCTCAAATGGGAATTCGTTATTCATTTTTTGTCTTGGATATGCAAAGAGTATTAATCTGTGGCAAAGAGAATGGTGCTGCACCTAGCAACCAGCTATTAAGAGATATGTATGTGCTTAAAGGCTACTGTATTTCTATATTGTCCTTGCAAATACAAAACAAGGGGAACATAGTACGCCTTAAGCGATAGTCAAATATTTTTAGAACTGGTCGCTCTGTGTAAAATGTAATTTTCTTTGCATGTCAAAAGATCGTTTCTGTAAATGTTTATCTCGATTAATATGAAATAGATGGAGAATAAGAGTTTGTAAAAATGGTTTGTACAAGAGTAGAGAAAGTCATGTGAGTGTAACACAATTTGTTTTTTTTTATTGATGGACGCTCTTTAACTGCTGCGGTCCTTGCGTCCCATTCTATATTGGGCGTGAAAGACCGGTAGTTTTGCTCAGTTTTCTTTATCAGGCTTGAGGTTCTTTTACGTGCCGTAAATCTACGACCGCTATGCCACGGAGGACGATTTTGAGTGTACATGTAGTGAGTGTGATGCAGGACAGATGGTCGTATTTGGTAGTTAACTTTCTGTACCATCTGTTTCTTTTGCTGTATAGGTGGAATGTCGGGTTGTGGTATTGTACAATCCTGCATTTAGCTGGTAATGAGGGAAACTGGGCAGGGGTGGGGGGTAGAAAGAGTCAGATTGGCCGCCACACGGAATTGAATCCGCGATTGCCGAATGTGAGCTGTCATCTCAAGCGGTGAAAAATACTGTGACCACGTGGGCGAAGTTACCTGCGGGCCGCGCTAGTGTGAGAGCATGCCGGCCCCTATAACCTAGCCGCCTTCCGCTGGCTCACCGTAATAAGTTCCGACCAATAATAGCCTTTAGAACAAATGACCCAAGCAACTAATCCTTTCTGTGTGCTCTCCGCCTTTCTGGAAATTTCCTTGGCGGCAGGTTTGAGAAACCGCTCCATAGAGAACATCTGGCTTTTTTTGCCGAGGCATAAGTAAATGGGACTGTTGTGGTGGAGTTGGGGTCGAGTTCTGTGACAATATCATGTGTGAGTTACATATTTGTATATTAAATAATATACGGTAACCAACAATCAGGATAATGATGAAGCTAAAAGTTTTACTTTACAGTTAAATACAATTATACTTCCATTAGTTATTACTTTCTCTACTACGTATAGTAACTAGGGGAAGTGTTGTATTCCACCCAAAAATTCGATACCGAGATTTCACCGGAAATGTATGTTTTGAGGCCCGCTGAATAAAAAAAAGCATTTTTGGAAATATGTCCGTGTGTGTGTGTCTGTGTGTGAACAGCATAACTCAGAAACGAACAGTCGGATAAACACCAAATTTGGGTTCAGTATCTTCCAGAGATGCGACACGAAGGTTTTCAAGAAAATCCCCCCCACCCCAGATTACCCTTTACATGGAACATTTTTCGAAAATTTTAATTTTCTCAAAAATGGCTAAGATTTTGATTAAAATATCATATGTTTAAGATATTTTCATGACAAATGAAATGTATATCTCGAATTTTCTGGGAATGTCTCCAAAAGTATTCATTGTGAACGACTTTTGCATAACTGGTAAACCATAAGAGATAGACAAAATTTTACTACACAAAAAATGTAGATCGGTTAAAATACACAATTTATGTCATATACATTTTTGTTGTTGAGTGAACCATTTTCGAGATATTGCTTGTTATTCCCTTAAATTTTTCAATACTTATTTTCTCAAATGGGAATTCGTTATTCATTTTTTGTCTTGGATATGCAAAGAGTATTAAGCTGTGGCAAAGGGAATGGTGCTGCACCTAGCAACCAGCTATTAAGAGATATGTATGTGCTTAAAGGCTACTGTATTTCTATATTGCCCTTGTAAATATATATTCCCCTTACATCTACAAGAAAATTAGCTATAAGATAGACTCTGCAAATGTTTATCTCGATTAACATGAAGTAGATGGAGAAGTAGCGTTTGTAAAAATAGTTTGTACAAGAGTAGAGAAAGTCATGTGAGTGTAACACATCAGATTTTTCACTCTAAAAAGTGTTTAGGGGGCAGGGAAAATTGTTATTAAACCTAATTTTCTGTAACTTTTTCCACTCATACCTTCTGCATTTATGAACATCGTTTTACACAGAGTAACTCCACCCTAACACTAAGGAGACGCGTAATTAGTCTCAGTTACTGACGTTATATACATGTTTACTTTCAAACTTATATTGCAGGGTTTATCCAGGAGTTTATTTATTGTTAGAGACCAGAATTTAGACCACGCGCCTTGGTATTACTTTGTCTATCGTGTTCTTAAAGGAAATGGTTTGACCTAAGTATGCAGTTTCTTGCAGTATTCCAGAGGTTCGTTGTCCTCCGTGGTGTAGTGGTTACTATGAGCCTCTAGCTCCCGAGGTCGCGGTTTCAGACCGGGCGGGTGGATGATTTTTTTTCGGGCGTAAAAATCCTTACCATGAAAGTAAAGCCGGTGTTACCATGTAGATTTACGGCACGTAAAAGAATCCCAAGTCCGATAAAGAGCCTCTGAGCAAAATTACCAGTCTTTTACGCCCAGTATAGAATGGGACGCTAAGGATCACAGCAGTTAAAGATGGCCCATAAATAAAACTCAATTTAATTTTCAGAGGTTCGTTGCTTGCCGATGTCTTCCTCATTGCTGTTTGTCATCAACTTAGGTCTTCGTTTTTTTCATTCATTCATCTTTTTACTTTCTCTACTACGTATAGTAAGTAGGGGAAGTATTGTATTCCACCCAAAAATTCGATACCGAGATTTCACCGGAAATATATGTTTTGAGACCTCCTGAATCCAAAAAAAGCATTTTTGGAAACATGTCCGTGTGTGTGTCTGTGTCTGTGTGTGTGTCTGTGTGTCTGTGAACAGCATAACTCAAAAACGAACAGTCGGATAAACACCAAACTTGGTATTTAGGTTCAGTATCTTCCAGAGATGCGACACGAAGATTTTCAAGAAAATCGCCCCACCCCAGACTACCCTTTACATGGAACATTTTTCGAAAATTTTAATTTTCTCAAAAATGGCTCTAACGATTTTGATGAAAATATCATATGTTTAAGATAATGTCATGAGAAATGAAATGTATATCTCGAATTTTCTGGGAATGTCTCCAAAAGTATTCTGCATTGTGAACGACTTTTGCATAACTGGTAAACCATAAGATATAGACAAAATTTTACTACACAAAAAATGTAATCGCGTTAAAATACACAACTTATGTCATATACATTTCTTTTGTTGATTGAACCGTTTTCGAGATATTGCTTGTTATTTCCTTAAATTTTCCAATACTTATACTTTTTCTCAAATTCGTTATTCAACTTTTTATGTCCTGGACATGCAAAGAGAATGGAATGCGCCACATAGCAACCAGCGTTAAAATATTTGACTATCGCTTAAAAGCTACCATATTCCCCTTGCATCTACAAGAAAATTACCAATAAGATTGTCAACTCGATATCTCGATTAACATGAAGCATATGGAGAATAGGCGTTTGTAAAATTAGATTGTACAAGAGTAGAGAAAGTCATGTGAGTGTAACACATCAGATTTTTAAGGACTTATAGCTGAACCTGTTATGTGGCTCACAAACGTGGAGAGGAAAAAAGAGAAGGGGAAAAAAAAGTGAACAGAAAACAACCAAGAAACAAGGAAGAGTACACGATTAAAGGACGCCGCGACCACAGGAAGCTACCTAAAATGGAAATGGGCAGGGCAGGTTATAAGAGAGCGCCCTAATAAGTGGAACACACAAGAGTGTCTTCTTGGGACCCCAGCATTGCTAAGAGGACCGTTGGCAGGCAGATAACTCCCTGGGCAGATGAACTAAGGGGTACCTTCAGCAGCAGGTGGACCACGATAGCCAGAGAGAGAGAGCGACTAGTGGGCAGAGCCAGTAGGACAATAAACTAAGTTTATCTTTCTCAGAATAGCTGCGGAATCAGCTCCCTTTCATTTGAAAGAAGTCCTTGACCGAAAGGGATGTATATAGACTAATTGTGAATTGTGAACGTTATATTACAGCCATTCAGAAGACACAATCCTGAAATGTGTGGGCTCTCAACCGAATGCACAAAGAAAAGAACATCAACATTGCGTGATTTGCAGTTCTCGTCAGCGAATGTCAAACACTTTGTTCATATACGCCTCAGTTTTATGGTAGCGAAGCTTTGAAAGACATTATTCAGGTTAAAAGCAAGAAAATTCAACCCTCACATCGATACATTTTGCACAGGAATCCCATCTTGTATGTAATTGAATGTGATTCTGACTCTGAGAACAAAGGATCTCAAACTAGAAAGATCCTTCATTCGGTAGAGGTCATATGTTTTTGTTGACACGAGCAGCAGTTACCTGTTTTAAAAGCTGTTTGGTTAGACGCAAGTTATTTTGTAAAACAAATTTGGGATCCGCATAATACATCTAATTTGTCAGTCACAATCCAGCACAACAGAGCGAGCCGATACTAGTTTCTGGTACATTCGGTCGTTTCGGCTGCTTTGGCGTTTGTGCCAAATTGCATCTAACGTTTATAAATATTATTTAAAAATATTCATTCTCGTTTAGGAATGCTTTATTATCGAAAAGGTGTGTTAATATAACGTGAATAAAACCATCAGTTCATCAGTACAAGTTAAAGGTTGACACCTGTAGTTCTGTTTTGAGCACTTTTAAGTTTAACGTCCCTTAACTGGGTGGGTCACATCGATCAATGAATGAAATGTGTAAAATGATGCTCAAGTGAGCTCGGAGTCCATAGACTTAAAGTTAACCGACAGTCGTCTTCTTAGGATGAGGAAAAACCCGGAAAAAATAACTTATCCGGGTAACTCACCCTAACCAAGATTTGAACTCGGGAACTTGAATGCGAGGCAGACACGCTGGCCCACGCTACAGAGGCGCGTAATATTGGTATGGATGGGTTCCGACCCCTTCAGCTGCCGTGGTGCGAGCGCTGTGGACCCCTGACACTCGTCTTTCTGACGTTACCAGAAGTATCCCGGACCGTATATCTGAGCCCCTCCCGGAAGGGATCTGTTTGGATTGGTTTGGACTCGGCGGAGCAGTAGGTGTTTGAGTACGTTTGAGAACATCTCTGGCGGGGTTGTGAGACCCTCAATGTCCTCTGGCACCAACTTGGAGAATTGGTAGACGGTGGTTAGACACGTCGCCTTCACCGAGGTTATTCGGTAAGTCTTCTCTGGGGTTGACGCGCGTAAGTGGCGTATCCACTTCCGTCCCTATGAAAACCGGGGTTGGGGGTTATAAAATGGAAGGCCCTCGGAGGTTCGCCTCCCTGGTTCCAGGGCGGAGCTGCTTCCCCGCCTCTTGCTCGTTACATTTTTGTTGCCTTATGTGTATTATTGTCTATTAGTAATTAGTTTTCAAGTTGTGGTTTTGCGGTTATTAACAAACGTGCATTTCTCAGACCAACGTGTTTTTCTTGTGAAAACATATTGACAGACAAATTCATTGATTGAAAACACAACGGGCGTTTCGAAGATAAACGTTCTCGTACATCAACACTTTGACTCATTGCAAGCCTTTTTTTATCTCCCTCTAGTCTCGCTGAGAAGAGAGCCAGTTGTCACTAGCTTTCTTACCATCCATAACACTGTTGCCCTTCTTGAAAGATTACGCATATTGAATTGTCTTCGAAACGCTCGTAGTGAGAAAAGTATGTTTGTTTATGACTAAAAATCTAGAGACTGAAAACTAATTACTGATAGACAATGTCATAAGGCAACAATGGATGATAAGGTACTAACATCAATACCAATATTGGCCGCCTCTGTGGTGTGGGAATAGCGTGTCTGCTTCACGTCCAAGAGGTCCCGAGCTTAAATCTTGCTTTAAGGTCTATGGATTCCGGCTCATTTGAACATCATTTCACCATTTCATTCATTCATCACACGATATGACCTACCCCGTTCAAGGACGTTAAACTAAATACTAATATAGATTCTCCCAGAGCCATTGAGATAAAGTCTTCAAAAATGTTCAGCCTTCTCTTTTCAGAAAAGCTGACTGAGAATAAAATCAGAGGATTGAGGTTATAAGAAACACTATCAGATACGCCCAGTTCTCCAGAAACGCTATATTTATGCCATAAAAATTATATATTGGACTTTCCAATCTGTGTGCTTTATAATGGACATTCAAATTGAATAAATTTGCTAAGTATAGAAGTGACCGATTCTGTATCAATTCTACTACACATTTCGGCAGTTACATTAGTGACCAGTGTTATCCAAGTCCTGTCAACATCCGTTTATTTTACGTGGGCCCATTCCATTTTTTTTATCACAGACTTGTGACTCCAGCGAGAATTCTAATTTGACTAAACTACCACGTTGGAATCCTGGGCAGCGTTCATCGATTTAGTTAGCATAACTGCATCGTGTATACCCGAGCACAGGCAGCAGCAATGTTAGTTTTAAGGGCGTAGGAATTACAGTTCGATCGAAATAAATCACTAACCAGCTTCACTTTTCAGGCATATCATTTGTTCCTCGGTTATTAGCAATTAGCTAATTGCTGCCGTTTCCTGCCATACAAACATTATGTGTTCGTTGCTACCTAAAGATGTATACTTGGCCTTTTGAACTTTAAACTAAAAGTACAGTCGATTCTTTATTGACCAATCTATATAAAACTGGTGCCTCGGGAGTAAAACTCTGAATTACGCGGCATGAACTTACGGTTTTGCAAATTACGTAACATGGTATTCTGCTAGACATTTCTCAGGATTAAAAATAAATCATTAACAGGATATGATACGGACCCTTTATGATATCAACAGAACAGTAGCCACTTATAAACCGCATGCGATAAACGCAGCATAATAAGTATTTCTGGGTAAACGAGCAAAGTACATCAAATACGTTGCCGACATTAGTACTCTTTAAAGCAAGTACGTTTACTGTCTCACGGTCAAGAAGGCATGTTAAAACTACTTAGCTTTAAGAATGCTGTAGTTTACCGAAACTGATTTACTGTGGTAAGCATCTAATTGCCTTAGCGGTTGTGAAAAATACCGCAATCCAATCGTGGGGGATCGTTCTTCTGTTGACCATGGGAAGATGTTTTATCTTACGTCCAATTTAAAAAGTTCAAGGCACTTCAGCAGGATTGTATAGAAGGGCGTAACGTATGTACTTAAATGTAAATAATGATTGTAATATGAATATGCATTTTTATGTGACATTGATTTGAGATGTTTATTGATTATAATTATTGTTGAAAAGAAGTTTATACCGCCTTACTGAAACTGACAATAATAGCGTGCAATAATGCAGCGAGGGGGTGAGCTGTTTATCATTATTGGAAACGAGGAAGTTACGTAATGTTGGCGCGTTTTTCCTTGAGAATCTTCTGGAACGTTTCCCTAGAGCATATGTATTCATAATTTTCATTGGATATAAAAATAGACGCTAATGTTGGCGCGTTTTATTAGCCAATTGCAGTTCAGTTATAATCTTTAGGCATATCGGGGAGTGGGAGTATAAATAGAGCTAGGTTAGAGGTAAAGTCCGTCAGTCGGTCAGTTCATCAAAATTCTTTGTACACTACACGTCGCATGTCCGTCAGTTCGTCGAAAATATTTTGTATGATACACGTCGCCTTCAGTCCAGCAGAAATATTACACGTCGGCTATAGATTCACAAGTTACGCGTAGCAGAATTATGAAAAATCTAAAGTGTTGTAAAGTTAATTATACAAAAGGTTGAAGTACGTGGATTAAAAGTGATCAGTAAGAAGTTATTATAACAGTTTCAGTTTGGCGAGTGTCAAGATCAATGTGTAAATGTGATAGTTAACGTGTTCGACAATAAAAGTGTAAAACAAATTTCTTCATCAGTGTTATCTTTGGATAAAAGATTCCTTTCCGTTTACACAACCTGTATAAAGAGAAGTGCTCGACCCAAAAGCTAGCCGGAGGACAGAGAACAAAATTTAAATAAAATAACAGTAGCATTCTTTCAAACGAACATTAATGTTGCCGCAAATTGCTAACACCAGATGGAGCTAACAAGCCTAACAAATGAATCACGTCACAAGATGGCTTCAACGCGTGAAGTAAACACAAATACACAAACATTATAAGTAATACCACCGCAAATTGTCACCACAATGTGGGGTTACAATAATGTTAAATATAAATAACATTAAATGTTACTTCAAATTGGCACCCAGAACGTGGGGCAGAATAACCAGGAAGGAGCAGAATTAACCAGGAAGAAGTGAGATAACCAGGAAGGAGCAAAGGAATCAGGACGTGAAGCGAATGGAGTAGTAAACTGAACTACAAGACGCAGATTCCAGAAACAACTAGAGGAACGACAGACGATGCGGATGAGTAGACACAAAAACATCGAGACAACGCAGAGGCGACGTATACATCTAGGAGAGAGGGGCAGAAAGCTGGACATCAAAGCTACATCAGCAGATAGCATCAGAAAGGTTAGAAAAGTGTTATGTTAATTCTAAAAAAAGGGGGTAAAAAAATTCAAATGTACTTGAGTGGTAGGATAAAGAAAACTATGTCCACTAATAATACAGAAGAAACAATGATGGAAAGGGATAGTGTAACAGTTAGCTGTAATTCAATACAGGTTACAGAAAATAGCTCAAACAATGTAGGATTTGAGGGTGAAAATGTTAGTGCAGAAAGTCAGAATAGAATAGCAGGAAATGTTAATTTTGATGCTAGTATGATGATGGAAATGCTGAGAAATTTTAGATATCAATTAATGGAAGATATTAATAGGAGTTTAGAACAAAAACTAACTCAGAGAAATGAGAAATTAGAGCAAATATTAGATCAAAACAGGGAAGATATGGAAAATAGAAATAGGAAAATAAGGGAAGATATTGGTAGGAGCTTAGAACAACAACTAACTCAGAGAAATGAGAAATTAGAGCAAAAATTAGATCAAAGCAGGGAAGAAATTGAAAAGAAAGTTATGAAGCTAGATAGTAGTATGCCAAAAATGAGAGATGAAAATGATGAAGTAATAGCAAATGAGATAGGAGAAGTTTCAAAGAAAATGTTAAACATGAGTAGGGAAATAGGTAACAAAAAAAGTGAGGTTAATACTAAAAGTGAACATGTTGATGTAGAATGTACAGAGTTAGGTAGTAGAATGAGCAACATTTCAAGTGAGATAAGAGAGATGAAAGAGGTTATGAATGTAGATGTAAATCAGGCGCAAGTTAATTTCAGAGGGGAGATATCAGAAATACAAAAGGAGTCAGTAATGCAAAGAAATAAATTGTACGAAGAAGTTAAAGTCTTGCCTGTAAATAATCAAAAGCTAACTTCTGAAATTAACAAGTACCAAGCTGTTCAGAATGAAAACTCCAATCCAGTACAATTTAGTACATATTTGTCAGAGTATTCTCAAAGTAAAGAGATAGTAGAAGAATTGAAAATGACAGTTGTTAAAAGGTGTGTTGTTCAGAAACCTTTAGATTGTTTTCAAATGTTATCAGGGGATAAAATATCATATGAATCCTTTATGAGGTTATCCATGAACAAAATTTTGAAGGTTAGGATACGGCTACGAGTAATGTTTAGCCACACATAATTTGATCCAGGAGGGTAAATAGCAATGAGATGTAAAGTAAATGCTGGATAGTTAAAGATGACTTGCAGAGAAATGTATTGGAACGTAAGAGGGTTAAATAAATATGTACGTCATGTGAAAGGAGAAATAAAATTTTGGACATAATTAAATTTTTTTAAAAAGGAAAATAACATTTTTTTTGTAACTATAACAGTATTTGAAAATTAAGAATGTAAAGATTGAAACTTAATATGATATTAAAGTAAAAGTACGTAAATACAATTCCAAGAGTATTGTTAAAATAAAGTACAGAATAACAAAAATTGGGTAAAAATAATTGAAAAAAAAACAAAACAAATACTTATGTAGCAAACAGAACATGTGAAACAGTGTCTAGATTTAAGAGATGTAAATATATTTGTGTAGAGGGTGAATATTTTAGTAAATATGTATAGTAATTACAAAAATTCTTAAATGCACAAATTTTTGTCAACAACTTAAGAAAGTAAGCAAGTTTGTAACAGTAATTAAATAATTCAGGGTACAGTATTGGCTGTAAAAGAAAATTGTAATGTTAGATTAATGTCTAAACACATTAGACCAGAGCCAGTAAGTAGTGGCAAGATAAAGACAAAAAAATATGTCATGTGTTAAATGCGTGTGAAGTGTTAAGTGAAAGTGATAGCGTGTGTTCCAAGATTTAGGAGACTAAAAACCCAATTATAAAATTTCCAAACAAGTTGTAAATATTTATAATTATGTTTCTAGTGGGGCATATGATGCAGTAATTTGTATCACAAATTACTTAAATGTAAATAATGATTGTAATATGAATATGCATTTTTATGTGACATTGATTTGAGATGTTTATTGATTGTAATTATTGTTGAAAAGAAGTTTATACTGTCGTATGCCTCTCTTTAATTATTTTATAGATGCAGAGGGGAGCTACTCGCTTGCGAGAGGCATCGGTAAATCAAACAGGAACTTCAAATGCGAGGCAACGACGAGGGACGCAGCTAAAGTTAAATTCCAAAATAAATGCTATACCAACATAATATCTGGCTAAAGGGAGTGGAAGGATTCTATTCTACCATAATTAAAACTTCCAAACGTGGATGGCATCCAATTTAATACATGAAGTTAGATATTTACATACCTTTGCCCATTGCCTGCCGACGAGGACATCGTGCTTTAGCAGTTTCCCGTCTGTCTCACACGAAGCTTACTTGCTGACTGTTACAAAACCCCACGCCAAACTCGGGCGTCAGTAACGCTATCCCCTCCTTTCACACTGTTTCCCCTGACTCGCCCCTACTCACAGACAAACTGCCGTGTCTAACCTTCGGTGCCCAGAGAGCGTCTTGTCAATATTATCTGTGCACATGCCACAATACCGCCTTACTGAAACTGACAATAATAGCGTGCAATAATGCAGCGAGGGGGTGAGCTGTTTATCATTATTGGAAACGAGGAAGTTACGTAATGTTGGCGGGTTTTCCTTGAGAATCTTCTGGAACGTTTCCCTAGAGCATATGTATTCATAATTTTCATTGGATATAAAAATAGACGCTAATGTTGGCGCGTTTTATTAGCCAATTGCAGTTCAGTTATAATCTTTAGGCATATCGGGGAGTGGGAGTATAAATAGAGCTAGGTTAGAGGTAAAGTCCGTCAGTCGGTCAGTTCATCAAAATTCTTTGTACACTACACGTCGCATGTCCGTCAGTTCGTCGAAAATATTTTGTATGATACACGTCGCCTTCAGTCCAGCAGAAATATTACACGTCGGCTATAGATTCACAAGTTACGCGTAGCAGAATTATGAAAAATCTAAAGCGTTATAAAGGTAATTATACAAAAGGTTGAAGTACGTGGATTAAAAGTGATCAGTAAGAAGTTATTATAACAGTTTCAGTTTGGCGAGTTTCAAGATCAATGTGTAAATGTGATAGTTAACGTCTTAGACAATAAAAGTGTAAAACAAATTTCTTCATCAGTGTTATCTTTGGATAAAAGATTCCTTTCCGTTTACACAACCTGTATAAAGAGAAGTGCTCGACCCAAAAGCTAGCCGGAGGACAGAGAACAAAATTTAAATAAAATAACAGTAGCATTCTTTCAAACGAACATTAATATTGCCGCAAATTGCTAACACCAGATGGAGCTAACAAGCCTAACAAATGAATCACGTCACAAGATGGCTTCAACGCTTGAAGTAAACACAAATACACAAACATTATAAGTAATACCACCGCAAATTGGCACCACAACGTGGGGTTACAATAATGTTAAATAAATAACATTAAACACTATCAATTGTGCGCATTTCCGGCTTTGTCGATTACAAAGAGAAGAGTGGGGGATTGGCCTTGGGACTCTCTCTGACACATGTACCAAATTTCACGCCGCTGTGGTGCTTTGTCTGGCTGTGAGCCTTCTTAGAAACTGTTCGTGTTTCTGAGCTCTGTTGGAATTATGCTACGCTCTAAAGTAGAACGTGTTAACATCAAATTCCTCACAAAACTTGGAAAACCCGCCACAGAAACTTACGATTTGTTGAAACAAGTTTATGGTGATCAGTGTCTATCTCGTAGGCAAGTTTTCGAGTGGGTTAAGTGGTTCAAGGATGGTAGGGAAGACGTCGAAGACGATCCGAAATCGGGCCGTCCTTCCACTTCGAAAACTGAAGAGAATGTGGAAAGGTCGGTAGAATTGTTCGAGAAGACCGCCGCCTGAGCATTCGAACAATTTCAGAACTTGCCTGCATCAATAAGGAAACCGTTAGACAGATTTTGCACGATGATCTGGGCATGAAAAAGGTTTGTGCTAAAGTGGTGCCTAGACTCCTCACAAACGAACAAAAGCAACATCGAGTGGACTGCTTTGCTGACACTATTGAAAACATTGAAAATGACCCTGATTACCTCCGCAAAGAAATTACGTATGATGAAACGTGGATATTCCAATACGATCCAGAGACTAAAAGACAATCCATGCATTGGAAGATTCCTTAATCTCCTAGGAAGAAGAAAGCGCGCATGATCAAATCAAAATTCAAAGCAACGTTGATTGTTTTTTTTTTCGATATCCGAGAGGTTATCTGCATTGATTGGGTGCCTGTCAATGAAGTTTATTATACAACTGTTCTGAAGAACCTCCGTGAACGTGTGCGACGAAGGAGACCAGATCTGTGGAAGAATCGCTCTTGGATTCATCAGGATAACGCGATGTCTGTGAAGAGGTTTTTGGCGAGAAAAAAAAAACAATATTCCAGTGATGGAACATCCACCCTATTAACCTGACCTAGCACCATACGACTTTTTTCTCTTACCAAAAGTGAAGACTGCGCTCAATGGAATCAGGTTCGAATCCGTGGATGCAGTGAAGGAAAAAGCTACAAGACTCAACAGAATGACAGAAACAGACTTGCAGCACTGCTACCAGCAGTGGAAAATTCGCATGGAGCGGTGCAGGGATCGGGGAGGGAACTACATTGAAGGGGAAGACATTTCAGTTGTGTAAGTTTTTTCAATAAACAGTTAGAGCATTAGTCTGGTTTCTTTATTGCCACACCTCGTATGTGAAATAGAGTGATATTGGATGATCTGTATGTGTTTCAGGGGTGCACTGGGTGATGTATATCCTAGGCAGGATATATCGGCAGTGCTAGTTGTACAATCATCCAATAGTATCTCGTAACTCATCTCTTGAGAACTTGACTCAAAGGCACGAAGTCACAAAGCAACAGAACGAGATATCGGAACTCTTTGAGTGGTCACGTTGTAGGACCTTGCATTGGAAGAATTGCAGCAAATGTTGGCACGCACTTGCCATTGCGGACGGGCATTGCCGTTCAACAGGGTGATCCATTCACATCTTTATGGGCAACATTAATACCTCTGCTGCCAAACACTGAATTGTGCACATTGGACGTTTGGACGAATCCGTGGAAAGACCGTACTTTGTCTGTTTACTTTCCGGCACATATAACACTTTCCGCTTCGACCAATCGGCTTCCTGATTAGGGGAATGATAAACGGTCTTAGTCAAGCGTTGGTAATATTATGTAGTTAAAATTTAGGTGCTGGAATGCTTAGTTTTTGTTATTGAAAGTCGAGTTCAACATGTTTGTTGGTAGTTCATTTTGTCAGATAATCGAGAGATGTTATGGGTGCAATTTCATTTGTTTGTTAACGCACTCCTTGTATCCTATAAGGCAACATGCTACCATGGGAACATGTTTACTTTTATCCTCTTGTGTACATGCGTTGTGGCTAGGCCACATCTACGAGGTGTGATCAAAAAGTTTCCGGAATGACGTATAAATACTACACAACAGTTTGTTTTGTCTAATCTGCACTGTCATCCTCAAAGTAGTCTTCTTGGGAGTTGATACACTTGTTCCAGTGCTTCTGCCACTGCTGGAAGCACCTCTGGAAGTCCTCTTCTTTCAACAAGTTCAGAGCCTTCTGCGATTCGCGATGGATGACATAAATGTCCTCAAAACGGTGTCCTTGGAGCCGCATTTTAAGTCGCGGGAAAAGAAAAAAGTTTGCTGGTGCCAAATCTGGAGAATAGGCGGAATGCAGGAACCAGTCACCACTCCTTCAGCCGTTTGCGTCGCACATTCTCCCTTAAACTTTGCAGCACTTGTTTGTAGAACACTTAATTGACTGTTTGACCCTGTGGCTCAAATTCCTTAGTACAATGTCTTTAATGTCAAAAAACACAATCATAATTGGCTTCATTTTGGATCGAACTTGTCTGGTCTTTTTCGGGCGTGGAGATGAAGGACTCTTCCATTGTGAAGATTGTTGCTTCGTTTCTGGATCGTACCCATAAATCCATATTTCATCACCGATAATGATTTTCTCCATAAACTGTGGGTAATTTTGTAGCTGTTCTTTAAGATCTGTGCGGGCAATCACACGGCTTTCCTTTTGGTCATATGAAAGCACGCGGAGCACGAACTTGGCGGCATTTCTTCTCATGTCCAAATTGTCTTTCAAAATGCTTTGAACAGTTCCAAAGAAGAGTCCTAATGAGTCAGAAAGTTCTGTTATTGTAATGCGCCTATCATTTAAGACCATTTCCCTCACCTGATTTATATTTTCATCAGTTTTGCTTGAACAGGGTCGCCCCGAACGATCTGCATCTTTAACTGATGTCGCACCACTTTTAAACTTTGAAAACCAATCAAATGCTTCAGTTTTGCACATAACTTCCTCTCCATAAGATGTTCTTTAACATTTCATAGGCTTCTGTTACAGTTTTACCGAGTTTAAAGCAAAATTTGATGTTCTTTCTTTGTTCTTCGTAATCTGACATTATTGCTACGCGGAAAAATCGCAGCACATGCAAAACACGTGTTCACTTCAGAGCGTCTGCCTCGTCACTGCATGGTTACAGGAAATCACGTGACCTCTCATTTTTATCGGGAAGGAACGCTGCATGTACAGTCTGGGTAAGAATTAAAGAAATCTCAGCGTCAGCATTGTTGTGAAGCCATTCCGGAAACTTTTTGATCGCACCTCGTATTACCTTCGTTTAATCATCGCAGGGTAATAATTTCGTGAGCTGGTAGATGTCTTTTACGTGTAGTCTCAGGAGTGGTAATGGGCATTAAGAGGACAAGGTCAATGGCCTGCCTGTTTGCTTGCTTCCAATCCTTTGTAGTATCTTCAGGAGCGTTGCATGAACATAATTTTATTGAAATCTTGCTTCATGAAACATCTTTAGTTGCCAGTCAAAATGAAATGTAACTCACACGTACGTGTGTACGCACTGTGAAGAAGATGGTTTGTTACGTTATTTGCATCACGCTTTGGGCGTCAATTTAAAGTAGGTATTTTAATGTAACTTGTTTGCCCCACGTTGGGCGCCAATTTAAGAAGATGGTTTGTTACGTTATTTGCCCCACGTTGGACGCAAATTTGAAGCAGTTATTTTCTTTACGTTATTTAATTTGCCCCACGTTTTGGCGCCAATTTGAAGTAGGTAATTTGTTGTATTGAAGGAGTTGTATTATAGTTCAACTGCCGGGGAGCCGAACACTTGAAGTAGTTGCAACCGCTCGTATGGTACCCAGTAGCCTTTGCCCCAATTTTTAAAAATATTAACTTTGTATATTTTTTTACTGTTTCTTTAAATATTATATTTATGTTTGCCTCGGCTGCGTCAGTATTATTTTTAGAGACATGGATGTCTTGTCAGGGTTGTGGTGCGACTTAAGATTGTAGGCTTACACAGATTATAATTTTTAATTCACTGCTTTTATTAATGCTTGATACGATTTAAATAATACTTCGCTAATATAGAGAGATGTGAGATTCTTTTAATTAATTACTTGCACTTTTTAACACGTAAACTATTTTTTGTCTCACACGAATACGTATTAATTTTCTTGAGGACACCTTTTGCATCTGGTTAGTAACGCTGTCTGCAACCAACTGAATAGATTTCAACCGCCTAAACTTGTAAATTTCTGTATTTCAAGTCTCTGATTGGCTATTCCTAATCCAATAGAATACCTTTATTTAACTAAAGCTTTTTCTGGTTGTTGATTGGCTGTTTTTATAAACTGTCACAAAAATTTCATTATTGCTTCCAAGAATCACAAGTAACATTTAAACTCTCAAACGCATTATTGCCTCAACGTTACCTCATTGTTAGCAACTTTTGACCTATTTCTCACAGCTCCTACATTATTAAATTACGTAATGCATGCATATAACATTATTGAACAAGTATACAATAATATAAGCATATGCAATGACTGTTACATACATTTTACAAATTATTACATACACATATTGCTTCAATGCGGGCTGTTGTTGAATTTACATATATAATTAGACTGAAAGTATTTAAGTGTTAAAAATACTGTCTCAACTAATGAATATTGTTACACAATAGAAAATACCATTGCATGCACGTTATTACTGTAATTATGTTTTAAAAAAAGCTTCTGCGATCCCTTGTTCCTATCCCCAAATACTTAATTTTAAGCTGTCTTTCTCCTCTGCAATTTTCTTCGCTTTGTTTTTCCTCGGCGCAGCGACGGGCGAAAAGAATTAATTTAAACTGCAGAAATTACAAATGCAGAGTGTTTTGTCAACATGCCATAGAAGCTTGGGGAGGAAAAAAAAATCGTACGTTGGGAACCTTTGAAAGGATGCGACAATCCATGGCCCAGGAATTTATCCAGTTCCCGAGGTCAAATTAAATTGAGTTTTATTTATGGGCGCTCTTTAACTGCTGTGGTCCTCAGCGTTCCATTCTATATTGGGCGTGAAAGACCGGTAATTTTGCTCAGAGGCCTCGGGAATTAGAGGCTAGCATGACCACTACACCACGGAGGACGAGGTCGCGGATTCAAACCCGGCGGAGGGCGATGGATTCTTTCGGGCGTAAAAATCCTTAGCATGGCTTCATTCGGAAGGGAAGTAAAGTTGGTGTCGTTGATTTACGGCATGTAAAAGAACCTCAAGCCTGATAAAAAGGCCTCTAAGCAAAATTTCAGATCTTTCACGCCCAATATAAATGGGACGCTAAGGACCACAGCAGTTAAAACTCAATTTAATTTTTTTTCTCAGCGAATAATGGTTTTGAGAAGAGCATTTTGAACAGAAATTAGCGTTTTGAAACTGCTAATTTTAAATCTTTTAAAAAATTTATTTGTGCATGCTCGTTTAACTATATGGTTCTTAGCGTCCCATTCATTCTACATTGGGCGTGAAAAACCAGACATTTTGCTTGAAGACCTCTTTATCAGGCTTGAGGTTCTTTTATGTGCCGTAAATTTGCAATACGAGAAACTGCCAATGGACGGACAGTTTCAAACTGTGTGTCATTGTAAACTGTGCTCTTTCATAAATAACTAAAAATAAAGTATTTCCGTGCATATGCTTTTGGTTTATTTGGGTGGGGGGTTGGTTGGTTTGTTTGGTGTAAGGAATCCGCTTGCAGCATATGTCTAATATTAGAGTTTTTGCAATAGCGTGTTGCGAGTCGGTCATAAACTTGCTACCCATTCGAACACAACACGTGTTTTGGGCCTGCCCTCTCCATAATCTCAAACAGCCTTGATATTTACCTTGCGCGTGCGGGCTATAATTTTGAGATTATAGAGCATCATCCAGCTGGAGCTCGTGGAAAATTCATATTCACAGTATTCTAAAATAGCTTGAAATCTAACAATAAATACGAGGATCAGGGAACACTGTATTACATGTAAATGTCAAATTCAAACAGTTGTATATAAACAGACGTTAAAGGAAAACGTTTCATCCATTTTTTACTTTCTCTACTACGTATAGTAAGTAGGGGAAGGTATTGTATTCCACCCAAAAATTCGATACCGAGATTTCACCGGAAATATATGTTTTGAAGCACTCTGAATCAAATTTTTTTTTTGGAAACATGTCCGTGTGTGTGTGTGTGTGTGTGTGTGTGTGTGTGTGTGTGCGCGCGCGCGCGCGCGTGCGCGTCTGTGAACAGCATAACTCAGAAACGAACAGTCGGATAAACACCAAACTTGGTATTTAGGTTCAGTATCTTCCAGATATACGACACGAAGCTTTTCAAGAAAATCCCCCCCCATCCCAGATTACCTTTACGTGGAACATTTTTCGAAAATTTTTAATTTCTCAAGAATGGCTCTTAACGATTTTGATTAAAATATCATATATTTAAGATACTTTCATGACAAATAAAATATGTATCTCGAATTTTCTGGGAATGTCTCCAAAAGTATTCATTGTGAACGACTTTTGCATAACTGGTAAACCATAAGAGATAGACAAAATGTTACTACACAAAAAATGTAGATCGCGTTAAAATACACAATTTATGTCATATACATTTATTGTTGAGTGAACCATTTTAGAGATATTGGTTGTTATTCCTTTAACTTTTCCAATACTTATACTTTTTCTCAAATGGGAATTCGTTATTCATTTTTTTTTGTCCTGGTAAAGCAAAGAGAATGGAATCCTCCACATAGCAACCAGCTCTTAAAATATTTGACTATCGCTTAAAGCCTAGCAATTCCCCTTGCACCTACAAGAAAATTAGCAATGAGATTAACATCTCGATTAACATGAAGCATATGGAGAATAAGCGTTTGTAAAAATAGTTTGTATAAGAGTAGAAAAAGTCATGTGAGTGTAACACATAAGATTTTTTCAGTTGCTGAACCTACAGGAAGGGAAGTCCACGGAAGAAGCTTGTATGTCATGCGTATGCTGCTCATTAGGTGTTGACATTAAGTGTGACCTTTATAGATTGCGTCATGCTGTATGCTCATGGGTGGGCTGTGTCAAGCAAGGAAGTCCCTTCCCGCCAATCTCCTACACGCATTGGAAAAGGCGAAAACGCCCATTGACGACACTTTCAGGCATTTCATTTTCAGCCACAAAGCGAAATAGAGTCCTATAAACCCTTAAATTAACATAGAGGACACAGGAATGCAGTAGCAGTATTAGGACCACCTTGTGCACCAAATAATTTCGCAGATAAAGTGATGTAAAATAAACAGAAAAGATCTGATGTGCTACACTACATGACTTTCTCTACTATTGACCCAAACTCTCTTTACAAACGCTTATTCTCCATCTACTTCATGTTAAACATTTGTAGAAATTGACTTATTGCTAATTTTCTTGTAGGTACAAGGGGAATATGGTGGGCTTTAAGCGATAGTCAAATCTTGTAAGAGCTGGTTGCTATGTGCAGCATTCCGTTCTCTTTGCATGTCCAGAACGTAACAATGAAATAAAAGGAAGAAAGAAAACGAATAGCGAATTCGCATTTGAGAAAAAGTATCAGTATTGGAAAATTCAAACAAATAATAAAGAATATCTCGGAAATGGTTCATTCGACAATAAGAAAAAAAAGGGGGAAAATTCTGATATGTTACACTCACATGATCTTCTCTACTCTTGTACAAACTATTTTTACAAACGCTTATTCTCCATATGCTTCATGTTAATCGAGATGTTAATCTTATTGCTAATTTTCTTGTAGATGCAAGGGGAATTGGAAGGCTTTAAGCGATAGTCAAATACTTTTAAGAGGTGGTTGCTATGTGCAGTATTCCATTTTCTTTGCATTGCGAGGACCCCCCCCCAAAAAAAACGAGTTTCCATTTGAGAAAAGTATAAATTTGGAAAATTTAAGGGAATAACAAGCAATATCTATAAAATGGTTCACTCGACAAAAAAAAAAAAAGTATATGACATAAATTGTGTATTTTAACGCGATCTACGTTTTTTGTGTAGTAAAATTTTATCTATCTCTTATGGTTTACCAGTTATGCAAAAGTCGTTCACAATGAAGAGTACTTTTGGAGACATTCCCAGAAAGTTCGAGATATACAATTCATTTGTCATGAAAATATCTTAAACATATGATATTTTAATCAAAATCGTTAGCCATTTTTGAAAAAATCAAAATTTTCTGAAAAGTCTGGCGTAGGGGAATTTTCTTAAATCTTCGTGTCGCATTCTTGAATGATAATAAACTCAAATACCAAGTTTGGTATTTATCCCAGTTTTCGTTGTTTGTTATGCTGTTCAAGAGTCAGACACGCGGACATATTTCCAAAAAGGCTTTGTTTTGATTCAGTGCACCTCAAAACATGTATTCCCGGTATCGAATTTTTGGGTGGAATAAAAGTTTCAGAAACGTCAGAAGGCGAATTGGGATTGCGACATATCGGATCGTGATGTGGTGATATGGACGCCTCGTGGTTAAAAATAGTGACTAAAATAATTATAATTGGCAACGTTATTAGACAAGATATTAAAATGTAAGGAACTACAAGTGTTATTGCTGTGTTATTTCGAGCAAATAGCAACACTTGAAATCTATTGTAATTTGAGACGAGAATTATATAAATCTTAATAAACTCCTTGCATAACAATCTTGGGCACTATTTTTGTGAGAGAAGCTTGCATTCAGTATTTTACTGATGTTGTATTTGCTGTGCGTGAACAATGAATGCCAACTTATGGAAAGAATACCAAAATCTGGATTAGTTAAGTGTTTTTTTTTCTTTCTCAGTAAACGATTTCCTCTTGTCAAACGTACTTTGTAAAGATACAATCGAAACCAGATAAAGATAAGAGATTCATTATGTAATGTAACTTGACCAAATACACAATTATTCGTCTTTCACGGACAAAAGCATCTATATATATAGATGTATAACAATGGTGGTTAATTGGAAGATAAAACACGAGAGTGTAGTTGCCGATTGGTCAGGAGTGGCTTACTGACATCAGAGTAAAGGATATACAGCATCAGGAGAAGACATCACTGAAAAGTATACTGTTTTATACATGGAAGCGAAACCTTAGGAGCCCGCAGGTACTCGTATTCACGAGTATCTTTGTGGAAACATTGACGAGAAAAGCCAGAGCATTGGAGCAACATGTTTGCAAGATCTACGAAAGCAACATTAGTATCAGCGTTGAGAGAAAGATTGCTAAAAATGGACAGCAAAGACTGCAAGCCGGAAATAAATTTTGTCCACTTAATAGTTTTTGGGATGTGTGTTGCAGTCAGAGCGCCTATCATGGACAGAGGCGTCTTAGCTGTTGTGTTAGGTATGAATTCGTCAAGGCTTAGCGGCTTCTTGAGCATTTTTCTGCTCGGGATTATCTTGCTCTTGTAGGAATTCATAAGAATTATTGAGCTCCAAAGAATAGTCCCCTCGAGAGTTTTTAGTCGCTGATAGTGATTTTACTGAGCTCCAAGAGCTGTCTTCAGGCTCCTGAACTCTTTGCTCGTGATCTTTGCTGACGTATTGATAAGCTGCCCTGCAAAAGATACTACACTCACTGAAGGTGCAAATGTCTGTAAAACTAAGTGCAGTTCCAGTTGTAAAAACAATAGTACTAGCAAATATAATGTATAATTGTAATCCTTGTAATTGCAGTAAATGTTGCAGCTGAAGAAATAAACGTATGACCATTATTTGTTATACAGTAAATCAGAAACAAATTCTTCATGGAGGTAAAACCATTTTTACATAAAATCCCGTGTTCTTGAGCAATACTGTTCATTTCACCATTAGAAAGCTTTTCGAAGCCGTATCTTAACCCTACAACCACAGAGTGACAGGAATCTCCAGTTGTTGTTCGCAAAAGGCCGAAAACTGACAACGTCGATTCTTGAAGGATTGGTTTGGTCTTGTTGCTCCCTTGTTTAATTGAGGTCGCGTGCCCCTTAGATTTGTGGCTTTTTCGGCAGAGTTTCCTAACTGAGAAACGAAGCGTATTTTGTCGGGGTTGGATTTTTTTTTGTTCATTTATTTATATAAGGTCGCATTAACAGTTATGTTATGACACAGGTTATTGTCAGGTGTAAATACCTCTATAAGGTACATCAACATGGAACAAAAGGCAAAAAAAGTAACAAAAACTAATATTCATTTTCCAGTAACAAACGTATATAATATTAAACTTTTAAACAATGATAATACAAAACTGGTAAATCTATATCCACAATTGAAACCGGTTACTTAATTTAACAACCATTATGCAACTCTTTGATGACTTGGAAGTAAAACACAATTTCTTTTAAAATCCAAGCTTAAAAGGCAAGACATCGGAACACATTAAACATTTTACAATAATCATGATAGTTTAATGTCAATGTATTTCATATATTTATAGTTGATTTATAATCATTAATGCTTCCATTTTATCGGAAGGAATTTTGTATTTTAATCTATAAGGTTTTAAGGGTACTGGGTGCTGATTCGTATATGATTTTAGTATTTCAAAACATAACTGTAGTTGAACATTTCTAGACTTCTACTAATCAATTTAAAATGGAATTTGGCATGACTGAAATTCCGGTGATATAAAAAAACTACTACATAATTACTTAAAATGGCCACAAAAAGGTCATAGTACCTAACATTTTTTTTAAATATAGTTTATCTAATACTTGCGATGTACTTCAATATTCAAGCATATTCCTTGAATTATTTTTAGGGCACTAAGTAATGTCTACTCTTGTCGCAGTTCTCAATGGCTTGTGTTATCTTATTTGTTGGGCGCTTATTGTTTAATTATTTTTTAATTTGGGTTCTTTGTCCTCCGGCTAGCTATTATAACTCAGTCGAGCACGTGTCTCTAAACAGGGTGTGTAAGCGGAAAGGAGTTGTTACTAAAAGATAAAATTGATAAAAAAGAATTGAATCCAGATTTTTGTTGCCGTCACACTTAATTAATAATTGACATAATTTAATCTTTATACACGCCTGACTGAAACTGTGATAATTACGAATATAACTACAGTCGTTTTAGTTGACGCGCACCAATTATTTCACGTACTTTACATTTTTGTAACTAACTCTGAGACGTGCACCTCGTGAAAGATTCTTCAGAACTGTGCGACACTTCCTTATGGCTCGAGAATGTATACTCCTTCACCTCGAATTGCCTAAACATTATAATATAGTTGCTATTGGTTACCTAATTGCGCCAACTTTAGCGTCTGTTTTGTCCGCCAATCACTACTACTAACATATATGCTCTAGGGAAGATATTCCCTCCATTTCTAAAAAAAAGGCACGCTACCCTGACGTCATTTGTTTATCTCTTCTTAGTGACAAACAACTCATCCCCTCGGTTTATTTTCTAACAATACTTATGGCTTACATACAATAATATTAATTTACACTACAGTCACTCTGGCATTCACTGCTTGTTATGGTATAAAATATTGCCCCACTCTTAATTCGTAACCTAAATTCACTTAAATGTTTCTGGCTGTATTCAAGAGAAAAAATTCCGAACTTTAGTGAATTTTTAAAAAATGTTTACTGAAATATTTTTTAAAAATTTATTTTGTATTTTGATTATAATAAAATATTAATAATAATAAGTTACGTTTGTAGAATACGTGCTTCAGCAACTACATTAAAAGTTTCATTAAAATAGTTTCGGTAGTTTTGAAGAAAAGTGGACCAAGTTTGAAAAATTTCAAGTTACGCAGAACTGCATTTATAGAAATGTGTCATATGTTGGCTCCATCAGCTAAATGGGCATGATCCAGCGCACCGCCATATTTAAATGATCATCTATAGTCTTAAATATGTAGATACGCTTACTATATAGGATGCAAATAAAAAAATTAATGTTTTGAGCTGAAATCACTACCCAGTCCCCTAAGCGTTCACATTGGATAGTAAGTGTTTTTGGGATCGTGGGATAATCTTGAATGGCCAATACGTAATCATATACGTTGTGTTCTTTAGATGGAAAAGTGTTTACTTTAGTTGGTGTACAAGTAACGATTGCGTTAATTTAGTTTTTTTTTAATTGCAGCTACGAGAGCATGAGGGCGCTGTGTGACCGATACAACAGAGCCATCGACAGCATCGTGCAGCTGGTAAGTGTTTGCTATGTGCTTTCTAAGCGGGGTTGTGTTCAATTAGCAACCCCACCTAATAGAGTTAGCGGCAAAGTGTGTCCTTCGTGAGGTCTCTTCAATCAAGGAGTTGCAGGACCTTTTCCTCCTTCATTTAGCAAGCAAATAAACTGTTGTGACACCGAAGTTAGCTGCATAATGAGGCCGAGAAGAAAACCGTTCATGGACAGTTGTGCCCACCGGCATCTTGTCTGCTTTCTGAATGAAAGGCGCGCCCAGCATTCCTACTGCACGCTGGAGAAACTGTAGACGCAAATATGAATGTTTGCTTTCATATAACTTCTTCAGTTCTAAGCATGTGACCAAGCAACTAATTTGAAGGCCGATAAAGAGTTCTAGGGCCGGTTTCATCAACCGATGTTAACACCATGAGTCTCAGTTTTTTACTTTCTCTACTACGTATAGTAAGTAGGGGAAGTATTGCATTCCACCCAAAAATTCGATACCGAGATTTCACCGGAAATACATGTTTTGAGACTCCCTGAATCCAAAAAAAGCATTTTTGGAAACATGTCCGTGTGTGTGTCTGTGTGTGTCTGTGTGTCTGTGTCTGTCTGTGTGTCTGTGAACAGCATAACTCAAAAACGAACAGTCGGATAAACACCAAACTTGGTATTTAGGTTCAGTATCTTCCAGAGATGCGACACGAAGGTTTTCAAGAAAATCCCCCCACCCCAGACTACCCTTTACATGGAACATTTTTCGAAAATTTTAATTTTCTCAAAAATGGCTCTAACGATTTTGATTAAAATATTATATGTTTAAGATACTTTTATGACAAATAAAATGTATATCTTGAATTTTCTGGGAATGTCTCCAAAAGTATTCTTCATTGTGAACGACTTTTGCATAACTGGTAAACCATAAGAGATAGACAAAATTTTACTACACAAAAAATGTAGATCACGTTAAAATACACAACTTATGTCATATACATTTCTTTTGTTGAGTGAACCGTTTTCGAGATATTGCTTGTTATTCCCTTAAATTTCCCAATACTTATACTTTTTCTCAAATTCGTTATTCATTTTTTTATGTCCTGGACTTGCAAAGAGAATGGAATTCGACACATAGCAACCAGCGTTAAAATATTTGACCATCGCTTAAAAGCTACCATATTCCCCTTGCATCTACAAGAAAATTAGCAATAAGATTGACATCTCGATATCTCGATTAACATAAAGCATATGGAGAATAGGCGTTTGTAGAAATAGATTGTACAAGAGTAGAGAAAGTCATGTGAGTGTAACACATCAGATTTTTTACTTTCTCTACTACGTATAGTAAGTAGGGGAAGTATTGCATTCCACCCAAAAATTCGATACCGAGATTTCACCGGAAATATATGTTTTGAGACCCCCTGAATCCAAAAAAAGCATTTTTGGAAACATGTCCGTGTGTGTGTCTGTGTGTGTGTGTGTCTGTGTGTGTGTGTGTGTGTCTGTGAACAGCATAACTCAAAAACGAACAGTCGGATAAACACCAAACTTGGTATTTAGGTTTAGTATCTTCCAGAGATGCGACACGAAGGTTTTCAAGAAAATCCCCCCACCCCAGACTACCCTTTACATGGAACATTTTTCGAAAATTTTAATTTTCTCCAAAATGGCTCTAACGATTTTGATGAAAATATCATATGTTTAAGATAATGTCATGAGAAATGAAATGTATATATCGAATTTTCTGGGAATGTCTCCAAAAGTATTCTTCATTGTTAACGACTTTTGCATAACTGGTAAACCATAAGAGATAGACAAAATTTTACTACACAAAAAAATGTAGATCGCGTTAAAATACACAACTTATGTCATATACATTTCTTTTGTTGAGTGAACCGTTTTCGAGATATTGCTTGTTATTTCCTTAAATTTTCCAATACTTATACTTTTTCTCAAATTCGTTATTCATTACTTTCTCTACTACGTATAGTAAGTAGGGGAAGTATTGCATTCCACCCAAAAATTCGATACCGAGATTTCACCGGAAATACATGTTTTGAGACCTCCTGAATCCAAAAAAAGCATTTTTGGAAACATGTCCGTGTGTGTGTCTGTGTGTGTGTCTGTGTGTGTCTGTGTGTGTGTCTGTGAACAGCATAACTCAAAAACTAACAGTCGGATAAACACCAAACTTGGTATTTACGTTCAGTATCTTCCAGAGATGCGACACGAAGATTTTCAAGAAAATCCCCCCACAGCAGATTACCCTTTACATGGAACATTTTTCGAAAATTTTAATTTTCTCAAAAATGGCTCTAACGATTTTGATGAAAATATCATATATTTAAGATAATGTCATGAGAAATGAAATGTATATCTCGAAATTTCTGGGAATGTCTCCAAAAGTATTCTTCATTATGAACGACTTTTGCATAACTGGTAAACTATAAGAGATAGACAAAATTTTACTACACAAAAAATGTATATCGCGTTAAAATACACAACTTATGTCATATACATTTCTTTTGTTGAGTGAACCGTTTTCGAGATATTGCTTGTTATTTCCTTAAATTTTCCAATACTTATACTTTTTCTCAAATTCGTTATTCATTTTTTTTATATCCTGGACATGCAAAGAGAATGGAATGCGCCACATAGCAACCAGCGTTAAAATATTTGACTATCGCTTAAAACCTACCATATTTCGCTTGCATCTACAAGAAAATTACCAATAAGATTGACCTCTCGATATGTCGATTAACATGAAGCATATGGAGAATAGGCGTTTGTAAAATTAGATTGTACAAGAGTAGAGAAAGTCATGTGAGTGTAACACATCAGATTTTTTTATATCCTGGACATGCAAAGAGAATGGAATGCGCCACATAGCAACCAGCGTTAAAATATTTGACTATCGCTTAAAAGCTACCATATTCCCCTTGCATCTACAAGAAAATTACCAATAAGATTGACATCTCGATATCTCGATTAACATGAAGCATATGGAGAATAAGCGTTTGTAAAAATAGTTTGTACAAGAGTAGAGAAAGTCATGTGAGTGTAACACATCAGATTTTTTTTCAGTTGAAAAGTCAAGAAATTCAAGGCTTTTGGACATGTCTGCAATGCTTTTTTTACAGTATATTAATGAAGCGTCGTACTATTTTCTGAAAGTGTGGCTGTTAATAAGAAAATATGCTTAATGTGAGTATTAATATTTAACGGAAACGTGTAAAAATGTATCAGAATGTTTAAAAAATGTGTGTAAAATAGCTTGATTATCACTGAACGACCAGCCTAATGTAATATCTGATTCAGAATTTGCTAGTACACCTCTTTGCTGGAGGTCTGGGAGATACGGCCCCGGAAGTACCAAGTTAAACAGGATCCACGCCGTGGCATCGCATGGTTCGGCTAAATCTGCATTGCCATCATTTCTACTTGTCGCTATCCACATCTAAAACATAAAATATATAACAACCTTTATGGATACTGAGATCCTGTATGATGAAAAGTCCATTAACTACTCAGGTCGAAAAAGGTTTACTTACCGTAATTACTACAACTATAATTTAACCAGCACTAGCTGAAACATACTCGTGATCTGAAAGCTCTCCATCAGAATCATAATTCCCCGGTGCTTTATTAATGGCACCCACAGTCTCAGATTCATTTCGAAGAAATCGAGGAAACCGCTGCATATTAACGTTTATACATACCAAATGCAACACGACCGTTCGTTACCTTCCAAGAAAATGTCGAGAACGGCTCTTAAGGTGAGTCCACACTGTTCAACATATCAACAGTTAACATTCAACAATTAACAAAATGTCACATTCAATATGTTATATGCCTTCAACATGTAACTGTGAATGTTTAACATTCTATCCACACCAGTTGACTTGTTGGGACAACAAAATCTCTTAACTAAAAGCAAAATGTACTCCAGTGATTAGGATTTGACAATTGTTATTTGTATCTGGTATGTAATAAAAAGAAAAGTGGAAGGTGAAGAGGCTCTATCTTGTTAATCGGCATAGGAGTGGAAATATTTTGAATGAGTTTAAAATTCGGAGCAGGTTTGACTTCAATTTCTTGAGAACAAGTCAAAGTGACTTCAACTTTGTTTTGAGCAAGGTTTCTAACCTATAATTCACAAAAAGGACACACATTTGAGAGCAGCCATTCCAGCTGCCAGACTTGAGCCTTTTTGCAATTCTCTAGCAAAATGAGGTTATTTTTTTTTTCTAATATTGCCTCTGAAACAACAATAAATTGCACATAGTTTGGTATATTTGTCCATGTTCCATAATGACAGCCTCAGCAAAGATTTTATTAATGAAAGTGTCTTTTCTTTCGCCCATTCCATAACTTCACATGAAGCAAGCCAAATCAAATATGTAAGCACAGAACGAGTCAACATGGAACTACCGAACACAATAGCATGAAGGAATCACAATAGCTACCATGTTAACAGTCTGGAAACTTCCGAAGTTCACCCAATCATATACACAGAGAGCGAATTGACTTAACAAGTTTTCCATTAAAAGCCGAAAACATCCAACATGTTAAAAGTGTCAAGCACAACTCTTTCGGTTAACATGTTAAGTCAATTCTGTGATCGAAATTTGGCCAACATGCAAACTGTTAACATATTGCACTCGACAAGTTTTGTTAAATGTTAACTAGTGTGGACAGGGCTTTAGGTTTACAAAACATTTACCAAAATGATGACAGACGGTAGCAAAGATTGGACAACTCAAAGAAATAAAGAAAGATACCTGCTACCGTCTCCTAGCCCAAGGCTGAGTTATAGCCGTGAAGATGCATTGAAATCGTAAGGAATACGTCCCCGTGCTATATACTGGCGTGTGGGCAGGATGAGCATTTCACACAGCTTGGACTTTGTGTTAGCTGTAACTTTGTGTTAGACTTCGCGTTAAAATCGTCTTACCCTTGTGTTAAAGCGTTTAACAATGGTTGAAATTTGGAAAATGGAAGGGGCAACTAAGCTGTTAAAGCGGAGTTGTATTAGGGGTTTTGAATGTCGTTTCTAACCGAACAAGAGACTTGCTTCTTAATGTGAAAGCTGCAAAAGGATGAATTTTTCAAGCGTACAGACTGTCCAAAGCCGTCCTCAGTAGAGTTGTAGGGGAAATACGAGAGAAGTTAACATACTACCAACGGAAACACGCTTCTTTCTTCTATGCTACAAGTGTGAACTGTTATGCTATTGGCACTTTTCATTTAATGGTTAGGGGATAAGCCGGAAGCCTAGCGGGATGGCTCAGGCCTCAACGTCTGTGGTCCGCATTCGGGAGGTCCAGGTTCCAAACCCTCGGGGTTGATCAATCTCACTGAGGGTTTTTTCGCGGTTTTCCTCCGTCGCTATGCGAATGCTGTGTTGAATAACCTGATCCGCGAAGTTTCCTACCACCTCTTTCATCGCTGCATTTCATTTGCTTATTCACTGCCATATCAGGCATAGGGCTGATCACCCACTCTGGTTCTGCTGTGATCCGGAGTTTGCTTGTTCCTCGACAGGCATTGGTCCTACAAAGAGAAGGGTAATCCGTTAAAGAAGGAGTAGATAATCCGACTGATTTCCGAAGCAGTTGCTTCAATAAGCTAATAATTGGCTGGTGTATGCTTGATCCTTAATCAGTGATAACCCACTATCTTCCACTTCAGTTTCATTGTAGTCACCATCACCAGTTTTAACCTTTCTACACGCTCCTTCCACAATTTTGATGCTGTGTTTTATTTTAGCATAAAATTGCCGCATTTGCTTAGTGGGCGTCAAAGAAAAGTATGCATTGGAATTAAATTGCTCGCGGGTTTTTTCCCAGGTTGCATCCTTCCCCTTCATTTTGAATCTACGTGTCGGCTTCAAAAGAGGGAACTCATTTCATCTTCGGATTTGTTACACGATAATTCCTCAATATCTGGTAACCCTTAGGTCCTATGCACCTAGATTTTTCAGTGACATTGGGATTTTAATCTCAAACAATCAGGAAAATCACATGGCATTTATCCATGAACGACTATAGTTGAAGCGCAGACAAAAGTGCATCGCAGGACGTTTATAAGCCATGTACTGTGTTTGACTCAGGAGTTAAGCTATGACCTCGTGATTGAAGCAAGCGAGCTTGAGCCAGCGCTGTATTGTTCTTGCCTCCACTCTGTTGCTTTACACCCTGTTCCAAAGGTACTTATATTATCTTTCCCGCAATAATAAATATTACGGGAAATAACATCAATAATACATTACATTACCGCATCAAGCAAAACAATTATCATACTTTAAATAAGTAAATCTGTAAACAGGTATACTGTAAAACAATATAAATATGACTATACACATGTAAACTGTTTACAATACTTTTAAACAGCTTGTATTAACATCATTTGCATTGTAGGTAAGAAGCTCCCTAGTCCACTGCATGCTTGCAGTTTAAGAATAAAGCCATTCTCCTGAGTCCACCACAGTAGTTTGGTTACCACCTTCTCGAAAGCTGTTGTTCACAGTTGTATTTGATGTTAACACGAAGTTAGCCAACAATTCTCTGTTAAAGCTTGATGAAATGCATGAGTTAACGTTGAACGTAATGTTAACAAACAAGAGTTAAGAGTATTTTAAATTGTTTGGTGAAACCGGCCCTTAGTCCTTCTACACTCCAAAACGCGAATGGTGTATTTGTATTTTACACCAGAAGTGAGTTGAATTTAACACTTCATGACGTTTGGTATTTTACGGCTCCATGTGCAACAGTTTGCAAAAATCACATTGATTGCCTCTGTGGTCGAGGGATCAGAGCGCTGGCCATTTATCCCTGAGGTTCCAGTTCGATTCCCGGCCCTGGCGGGGGAAGTCTTCTATAATTAGAATTAATCCACATCTGTAGTGTCTGAATGTGAGAGAGAATGGAGTGTGTTTCGAAGAAAACCAAGAAGAAACATAAACCTAATGTAGAAACTCAATATTAATTAACATCAAGCGATTGTTTTTAAAGAAAAGCCGCGAAATGACAGTAGTTGAAGGCAGTTATATAAATAAAAATATAAGGGGTGTGAAAACATTGATGAGATGACACGTTTTCCGCCGCGAGAAAAGTAGGATTGAAATTGGATTATATAGGACTAGGCAAACGTAGTTATGGTTATCAAGAACCGGAGGAGGATTTCGGTAGTTAAGCGCAGGGTTGCATGTTGTGTTTAAACCTCCAGAAGGAAGGTGTGAAGCGAAAGATAAGGTGACTAGATCCGGGCCGGCAGGCTCGGACACAGGCCGGGTCCGTAACATCTCATCCTGATTTTGGCGAGACACCCAACAGTTCTACCCGGAGAGGTCTCTCGAGGACCAGTCCCACACCAAACGCCAGGGCAGACAGTTCCGCAAAGCGACCTCCACACGCCTCTCGGTCGTCCACTCGCCCGAGCTTTCGGTATGATAAAATGGGGAACAGGAAAATTCGCAGCATTGTGTAATTCTCTCCAGTATTCGCCTAACAATTAGGGAAAACCGCAAAAAAAAAATTCAAGGTCAGAGTGACGGCTCAACGGGAATTGAACCCGGGACCTCCCTAATGTGATCCATCTCCCCAAGAGAAACGTAGGTATACAGTATATTGGGTAGATGACGCAATGATGAGTTCTATTTTCAGCAAGATGGGGCTTCTTCTCACTAAGCCCTGGATTGTCCGAGGCTTATTAGCGGAAGAATTTGGAAATAAGTGAATAAATCTCCAGATCTTACCCTTATGGATTTCTTTCTTGGAGATATTCTTCTTAAAGATGAGGTTTTTGCAAGATCATATGCTGTAGAAGACATGATTCAGTTCATTAGGGAGCATGCCAAACATGATAGAAATAAAGAACTGAGTAGTAAATCGTGCTTGAGTAACAAATCTCGACTACAGCAGTGATGCTGAAGACCAGCAGTTTGAATATTTTTCTTGTTTGACTACCCGCCTCTTTGTAGGAATTACACCCCCAAGTACTTATAAGCCAATGCCTTGGATCAGTAGCCTGTCGAGGAACAAGCAAGCTCTGAATCATAGCATATCGAGGATGGATGACTAGCCCAATGCCAGGTATGACGGTGAAGAAGCAAATGAAAGGGATGATAAGAAATTATTCAAACCAGCATTCGCCTAGCGGCCAAGGAAAATCGCGATAAAACCTTGGGCCAGGTTGGTCGGCCCCGGGAGTTTGAACTCGGCATCTCCCGAATCAAATCGCACACATTACCCCGACGCCACCTTGCTCGGTCAGTTTGAATATTCACGAGAGCATATTCTGCTGTGTGTTACATCTAAGATAAAAAGTAAAAGTAAGGGAAGCATTGGGAAATCTATTAGTTTTACAAAATCTCCAATCATATAACGCAGCCGTAAAATACCCACACCGATAGGTATGGTATTAAAATACAGATAATGGATTCAGCAAAACGTTTTATACTTGGATTGGACTGAGGGTGAATTATGGTTTATGGTCTATTTAGATATTTATCAAGGTTGTGCGAATTATTCGCACAGTTATCCAGAATAATTTCCACTAATTTCACAAAAAATGCAAGTATAGTTTCTGATTCTGGAAGGGGGGGGGGGAGAAAAAGAAAGAAAAACACATGTTTAATAAGGTGTACCCATAGCTGAAATTAAAAAAAAAAAAAAAAACAGGAGCTTTTATATCCAAAAATGCTATGAACCTTTCTTTAGCTTCAATTAAACACCCTGACTTTTGCTCTCAGAAGCCTTTAAAGCTTCAAAACGTGACCATTTAAATGCCCAAGAGCACACGACCTAATGACCTATATTTACTTTCAATGCATTTTACTCTACTTTGATTATTCTTACACTTTTATGTATAAAAATGTTCCATATCTTGTTCAGATTTCCAGCAGAAACTCGAGAATTGATGCAGTAATTTGTATAACAAATTATTTAAATGTAAAGAGTGATTATAGTATGAATATGCATTATTATGTGACATTGATTTGATATGTTTGTTGATTGTAATTATTGTTGGGAAGTAAGTTTATACTGCCTTACTGAAACTGACAATAATAGCGTGCAATAATGCAGCGAGGGGGTGAGCTGTTTATCATTATTGGAAACGAGGAAGTTACGTAATGTTGGCGCGTTTTTCTGTAGAAATTGCTGGAACATTTCCCTAGAGCATATGTATTCATAATTTTCATTGGATATAAAAATAGACGCTAATGTTGGCGCGTTTTATTAGCCAATTGTAGCTCAGTTATAATCTTTAGGCATATCTGGATGTAGAAGTATAAAAGGTAGGTTAGAGGTAAAGACCCCGTCAGTTCGTCGAAAATATTTGTATGATACACGTCGCCTTCAGTCCAGCAGAAATATTACACGTCGGCTATCGATTCACAAGTTACGCGTAGCAGATTTATGAAAAATCTAAAGTGTTGTAAAGTTAATTATACAAAAAGTTGAAGTACGCGAATTAAGAGTGATCAGTAATGAAGTTATTATAACAGTTTCAGTTTGGCGAGTGTCAAGATCAATGTGTAAATGTGATAGTAAATGTGTTCGACAATAAAAGTGTAAAACAAATTCTTTCATCAGTGTTATCTTTGGATAAGAGACTCCCTTCCGTTTACACAACCTGTATAAAGAGAAGTGCTTAACCAAAAGATCATAGCTAGCCGGAGGACAGTGAACAAAAATTAAATAAAATAACAGTAGCATTCTTTCAAACGAACACTAATACTACCGCAAATTGCTAACACCAGATGGAGCTACAAACCTAACAAAGAATTACGTCACAAAATGGCTTCACCGTGTGAAGTAAACACACATACACAAATAATATTATAAATTTACCATCGCAAATTGGCTCCCAAACGTGGGGCTCAATAAATAAATATAACATAAATAATACCACCGCAGAATGCAATTCAAAAACTGCCATATGGTTTTGCTAGAATTTTAAATTGCTCAAGATAAACACAGTTAATTCGACTACTGAGGATAAATTGTTAAACAGTTGTATCTTAAGGCTTAAAACTTTTTTTTCTCAGACAACCAGAGTAGTGAATGAAATTCTATATATCAGTTTCGCACATTTGTATTTAAATACTGTGCTGGTATTTTTACTTTCTCTACTACGTATAGTAAGTAGGGGAAGTATTGCATTCCACCCAAAAATTCGATACCGAGATTTCGCCGGAAATACATGTTTTGAGACCTCCTGAATCCAAAAAAAGCATTTTTGGAAACATGTCCGTGTGTGTGTCTGTGTGTGTGTGTGTGTGTCTGTGTGTGTGTGTGTGTGTGTGTGTGTGTCTGTGAACAGCATAACTCAAAAACGAACAGTCGGATAAGCACCAAACTTGGTATTTAGGTTCAGTATCTTCCAGAGATGCGACACGAAGGTTTTCAAGAAAATCCCCCCACCCCAGACTACCCTTTACATGGAACATTTTTCGAAAATTTTAATTTTCTCAAAAATGGCTCTAACGATTTTGATTAAAATATCATATGTTTAAGATAATGTCATGAGAAATGAAATGTATATCTCGAATTTTCTGGGAATGTCTCCAAAAGTATTCTTCATTGTGAACGACTTTTGCATAACTGGTAAACCATAAGAGATAGACAAAATGTTACTACACAAAAAATGTAGATCGCGTTAAAATACACAACTTATGTCATATACATTTCTTTTGTTGAGTGAACCGTTTTCGAGATATTGCTTGTTATTTCCTTAAATTTTCCAATACTTATACTTTTTCTCAAATTCGTTATTCATTTTTTACTTTCTCTACTACGTATAGTAAGTAGGGGAAGTATTGCATTCCACCCAAAAATTCGATACCGAGATTTCACCGGAAATACATGTTTTGAGACCTCCTGAATCCAAAAAAAGCATTTTTGGAAACATGTCCGTGTGTGTGTCTGTGTGTGTGTCTGTGTGTGTGTGTGTCTGTGTGTGTGTGTGTCTGTGAACAGCATAACTCAAAAACGAACAGTCGGATAAGCACCAAACTTGGTATTTAGGTTCAGTATCTTCCAGAGATGCGACTCGAAGGTTTTCAAGAAAATCCCCCCACCCCAGACTACCCTTTACATGGAAGATTTTTCGAAAATTTTAATTTTCTCAAAAATGGCTCTAACGATTTTGATGAAAATATCATATGTTTAAGATAATGTCATGAGAAATGAAATGTATATCTCGAATTTTCTGGGAATGTCTCCAAAAGTATTCTTCATTGTGAACGACTTTTGCATAACTGGTAAACCATGAGATAGACAAAATTTTACTACACAAAAAATGTAGATCGCGTTAAAATACACAACTTATGTCATATACATTTCTTTTGTTGAGTGAACCGTTTTCGAGATATTGCTTGTTATTTCCTTAAATTTTACAATACTTATACTTTTTCTCACATTCGTTATTCATTTTTTTTATGTCCTGGACATGCAAAGAGAATGGAATGCGCCACATAGCAACCAGCGTTAAAATATTTTACTATCGCTTAAAAGCTACCATATTTCCCTTGCATCTACAAGAAAATTACCAATAAGATTGACATCTCGATATCTCGATTAACATGAACCATATGGAGAATAAGCGTTTGTAAAATTAGATTGTACAAGAGTAGAGAAAGTCATGTGAGTGTAACACATCAGATTTTTACTTTCTCTACTACGTATAGTAAGTAGGGGAAGTATTGCATTCCACCCAAAAATTCGATACCGAGATTTCACTGGAAATACATGTTTTGAGACCCACTGAATCCAAAAAAAGCATTTTTGGAAACATGTCCGTGTGTGTGTCTGTGTGTGTCTGTGTGTGTGTCTGTGTGTGTGTCTGTGTGTCTGTGAACAGCATAACTCAAAAACGAACAGTCGGATAAACACCAAACTTGGTATTTAGGTTCAGTATCTTCCAGAGATGCGACACGAAGGTTTTCAAGAAAATCCCCCCACCCCAGACTACCCTTTACATGGAACATTTTTCGAAAATTTTAATTTTCTCAAAAATGGCTCTAACGATTTTGATGAAAATATGATATGTTTAAGATAATGTCATGAGAAATGAAATGTATATCTCGAATTTTCTGGGAATGTCTCCAAAAGTATTCTTTATTATGAACGACTTTTGCATAACTGGTAAACCGTAAGAGATAGACAGAATTTTACTTCACAAAAAATGTAGATCACGTTAAAATACACAACTTATGTCATATACATTTTTTTTGTTGAGTGAACCGTTTTCGAGATATTGCTTGTGATTTTCTTAAATTTTTCAATACTTATACTTTTTCTCAAATTCGTTATTCATTTTTTTTATGTCCTGGACATGCAAAGAGAATGGAATGCGCCACATAGCAACCAGCGTTAAAATATTTGACTATCGCTTAAAAGCTACCATATTCCCCTTGCATCTACAAGAAAATTACCAATAAGATTGACATCTCGATATCTCGATTAACATGAAGCATATGGAGAATAGGCGTTTGTAAAACTAGATTGTACAAGAGTAGAGAAAGTCATGTGAGTGTAACACATCAGATTTTTTTATGTCCTGGACATGCAAAGAGAATGGAATGCGCCACATAGCAACCAGCGCTTAAAATATTTGACTATCGCTTAAAAGCTACCATATTCCCCTTGCATCTACAAGAAAATTACCAATAAGATTGACATCTCGATATCTCGATTAACATAAAGCATATGGAGAATAAGCGTTTGTAAAAATAGTTTGTACAAGAGTAGAGAAAGTCATGTGAGTGTAACACATCAGATTTTTTTTTCAAAGTTATAATTGTTGCATCATGTGGAGCACCTGATTAATTAGCATAATTAAAGTATTAATTAGTTTTTTTTCTAAAAATATTAAACATATCCGCATGAAATTTAAAACAATCTTATAAATGAGATAGATCAGTATGTGGCAAAAGTTTGACCACATTTAGATAAAAACTGAAGGTTTAGAAATTTCACATAGGGTGTCCTTAAAAGGGACATTCTTTGTTGAATATAATATTATATGGAAGTCCGAATTGTGCAGAGGAAATTCCCATGTCACACGAAGGATCGCGCGAAAAGGACAATACTTCCTTTGTGTCCTGAGGAGCTTGTTGTGTAAGTAGGCAAGAACTCGACAAAATAATTAATTTCACCTTCGAGTAGAGAAATGACGGTAATGTGCTAAAACAGAGGTGAGAAAACAGCAGTACAGATTTGTTGTTGTTGCTCTCCTGTTCCCCTGCAGAAGAGGAAAATGTTCCTTTTGTTCCTTTCTCCTTCTTCACTGACGTAATTCTCAGCACCTGTAAGAGGACCGGAAGCATAATAGCAGTAGTAGACAGATGGTTGCCCCTCTTGCAAGACAAGCTTTTGTTATTCGTTGTCCCGGACGTCTATTTGTTCTAGATTTCCTGGATTATTGTCCTAAAAAATTCAAATTTAACCTATAATATTGATTGAAAACCTAATGTCTAATTTTTGGCAGAAAAATATTCACCTATGTATCTTGTAAATGTATAACTTTAAAATCTGAGCGTTACATTCACACAAGTTTCCCTACTCACTCTTCTACACAAGCTTCTTATTATTATTGTATCCATTTCTTGTCAACCGAGATCAACTTTGATTACATATTTCGTTTTAGGCATCACAAGGATACAGTAGGCTAAAGTGGTAATAAAGATTTTTAAAAAATCTGATGTGTTACACTCACATGACTTTCTCTACTCTTGTACAATCTATTTTTACAAACGCCTATTCTGCATATGTTTCATATTAATCGAGATATCGAGATGTCAATCTTATTGGTAATTTTCTTGTAGATGCAAGGGAAACATGGTAGCTTTTAAGCGATAGTCAAATATTTTAACGCTGGTTGCTATGTGGCGAATTCCATTCTCTTTGCATGTCCAGGACATAAAGAAATGATTAACGAATTTGAGAAGAAGTATAAGTATTGGAAAATTTAAGGAAATAACAAGCAATATCTCGAAAACGGTTCACTCAACAAAAGAAATGTATATGACATAAGTTGTGTATTTTAACGCGATCTACATTTTTTGTGTAGTAAAATTTTGTCTATCTCTTATGGTTTACCAGTTATGCAAAAGTCGTTCACTATGAAGAATACTTTTGGAGACATTCCCATAAAACTCGAGATATACATTTCATTTCTCATGACATTATCTTAAACATATGATATTTTAATCAAAATCGTTAGAGCCATTTTTGAGAAAATTAAAATTTTCGAAAAATGTTCCATGTAAAGGGTAGTCTGGGGTGGGGGGATTTTCTTGAAAACCTTCGTGTCGCATCTCTGGAAGATACTGAACCTAAATACCAAGTTTGGTGTTATCCGACTGTTCGCTTTTGAGTTATGCTGTTCACAGACACACACACACACACACACACACACACACACACACACACACACACACACACAGACACACACACACACACACACACAGACACACACACGGACATGTTTCCAAAAATGCTTTTTTTGGATTCAGGAGGTCTCAAAACATGTATTTCCGGTGAAATCTCGTTATCGAATTTTTGGGTGGAATGCAATACTTCCCCTACTTAATATACGTAGTAGGGAAAGTAAAAACGGGTTGCTATGTAACGGCTTTGAAATTCTGTTCTGTCTGTATGATTACGAGAAGAGAAAAGAAAGAAAGGAGAACTAATAGCGGCTTAGGAGTTTAAATAAGTGTGAAGTATTTGACAATTTAAACCAATAATAAAGGATATCTCGGAAATGTTTAATGCCAAAAGTAAATCTATAAGAAATTAATTGTGTCTTTTAACGGGGGTCGGGGATGACCTCAAACCAACGCCTCCGGTGTGCCGAAATGGAGTTGTTTTGCATGCTAGTAAATCTACTGACATGGGGCTGTCGCTTTTAAGCACACCTAAATACTATCGGTTTGGGCCGAGTTTGAACCCGCGTTCCTTGTGTTTTAACAAAATATAGATTTCTTGTACAATACTTTTCCCCGTTCTTTCTTTCTTTCTTTCTTTCTTTCTTTCTTTCTTTCTTTCTTTCTTTCTTTCTTTCTTTCCTTCCCCCTTACGGTTTACGACTTACACAGAGTGAGCCAAAAGACTCCGAACCGCCTGCGAGGTGTTTTTCCTTCCCGCGTCCCCGGCGCTCGTTTCCTTCTGCCGCTATCATAGAAATCATAGAACATTTTTAAAACTGCTTTTAAAAGCTTTACTTACCAACTTTACGAAAGGAGATGCTGAAACTGGCTACCGTCGTTGTCCATACATTTTTGGCACCTCTTTAGAAAACTATCCATCACCTGCGTAGTTCACGATGAGAAATTTCCTGGCGGATATTTTATTTTAATTCTTCCAGGTGTGTGGGTTTGTGTTGTACACTTTATGTTTTAAGTTACCCCTGAGGGGTATTTTATGAACAATATTACCGGCTGCGCGGCGTTTTTCCACTGGGCGTGTGGAAATATGATAAAAACATGATAACGCACTGCTGCTATAAACAAAGTCACGCTGTTTTGCTGTGCACTGTGAAGTGCAGTTTTGAGTTGACGGTGATGTGATGTAGTTCAGTTATTACGAGTTGTTTATTATTTGGTTCTGTACTTAGTCACAAAGTGTATTATGGCTCAGTATATGTTTTCTAATGCACAGCGTGTATTTATTTATGATTCGTATATGTTAACTCGGTCAGGTCGCCAAGTGAAAGTACATTTGCAGAAAGATTTCCAGGTGGAAAAATGCCAGGCCGTACAACAATCCATGAACTTTACAGTAAATTTCAGGCCACAGGAAGTGTTCAAGCTAAGAAATCTGAAAGACGGCGTTCGGTTCTTACCGAAGAAACATTAGACATCGATCATCGTTTGGAAAATTCCCCCCAAAAATTCCATGATGGATAGTTTCCTAAAGAGGTGCCAAAAATGTATGGACAACGACGGTGGCCAGTTTCAGCATTTCCTTTCATAAAGTTGCTAAGTAAAGCCTTCAAAAGTAGTTTTAAAAATATTGTATGGTTTCATCCGCGCCTTTCTATGATAACAGCGGACGGCAACGAGCGCCGAGGACGCGGACAGGAAAAACACCGCGCAGGCGGTTCGGAGTCTTTTGGCTCACCTGTACATAATTCAGATAAGGAAGGCTATTCGCAGACTATTCGCAGAAAATTAAAATATGCATTTTATGTCGTGCAAATATCTTAAACACTTGGTAATTTCACCAAAATCCTGGAGCCATTTTTGAGAAGATTTTGAAAAATGTTCCATGTAAAGGGTATTTTAAGGTGGGTAGGTTTTCTTAACAATCTTCGTGCTCGCATCCTTGAAAGATAATAATGAAGCTAAATACCAACTTTTCGTTTTAGTTCTGTTTTCTCTCTGTCACGCGCACGGAGAGAGAGAGAGGAGAGAGAGAGAGAGAGGGGGGGCACTGATCTTTTTCTAAAAATGCTGTTTTATTCAGAGGGCTTCCGAGGAGCATTTTTGGATTAATGGAGTCTCAAAAGTGCATTTCTGTTGGAATTTGATATCGAGACCGAACAGCAAATCTTTCGTTAGCCCCAACAGGGAAGGAAACATTCGGTGTCAAATTACAATGGACCACGGCTTAAGCATGGAAACTGTAGGTGCAGTTAACACACAATGTATGTCTAAATTTTTGTGACGTCAAGCATTTCGGAGATATTCTTTGTTATTAGTTTGAATTTTAATTTTTTTTCAAGTGGAAAGCCAATATTCGTTTTTTCTCGTGGTTATGCAAAGAGCATAGAATTTCAACGCCATCACATAGCAATCCGGTTCTTAAAAATCTATCGCTTTGCGTACCTTATCCTTCGTATGCTTACAAGGGAATGTGTCGTCCTCCGTGGACTAGCGGTACCACAGAGGGTGCCATACTTATCAGTAGTACCGATTTGTAGAGCAAAACGTTCCCTAAAAATCTGTTGATACATTCACATGACTTTCTCTACCCGTATCGTTGGGTGTACAAACTATTCTTACTAACGCTTATTTTCCTGTCTATTACATTTTAATCCAAATAAGCCTTTACAGAAATAGCTACATTATGCATTCGTCATGTGTAGTAGATTTCGTCTTTCACTTAACGATTACCAAGTTATACAAGGTTATATAAAATTCCTTCCGAATGAAGAGGTCTTTCTTAGGCTATTCCCCCAAAATTCAAGATATACATTTTATTCGTCATGTAAATATCTTTAATATGTGGTATTTTAATCATAATCGTAAAAGCCAATTTTTAGAAAAGTCATCCACGTAAAGGGTAGTCTGGGATGGGGGATATTTTTGAAAATCTTCGTGTCGCACCTCGGAAGGCACTGAACTTAAATTTCAGTTTGGTGTTGATCTGACTTTTCGTTTTTCAGTTGTACTGTTCACACGCGCGCACACACACCTTTTTCTAAAAATGCTTTTCTTGGATTCAGGGGACCTCAAAACTGTATTTTCGTGAAATCTCGATATCGAATTTTTGGGTAGAATGCAATATCTTCTCTGCAGTATCATAAAAATATGTTCAAAAGATAGATATTGTGTCTAGGTGATAAAATATATATCAAATTAAAGAGGAAATTCCAGTTAATAAGGCTGCACGAATAACTAAAATTGTAATTCTTTGGGCAATTTTCACCATTTAGTATCTCGTTTATGCAAGGGCGGCGAAAAAGTGTTCTGCAATGACTTGTACTCGATGCCTTTTCCTCTCTTGCTGGCTGTCCATCTGTGTTCTTGGTGTTGCTAGGTGGTGTCATGCTGCATATTTGGTGGTCCGGCGAAGGAAGGCATTGCTCACTTTTATGGAAAATACCATTTTTCTGTAGCATTCTTCAGGAATGAAGAAAACCCATAAACTCGAGGGCTCAGTTATTGAAAGTGGTTCTAAATGAGCTATGTAAGCTTGCCTTGAACCCATCCTATGACATAATATGTGAATTATTTTCCAGGGCCGTATAGCGTCTCATCATAAACGAAGGTTGCGACGTGAATGTGACGTTTTTCCAAGCCAGCCAATCAGCGATAGTCTGAACTTCAACAATGAAACTTGATAATTTCGAGCTATAAATAAGACTCCCTTTTGCGGACACTTTCGAGATTCGTACTGTCAATGATAATCTAGCAACGAAGAAAAGGTGCATTCACATTTAACAAATAATGTGTCTCCCGATTCGCGCCAAATCGTCACGTCTTCCCACCTGCAACTATCTTTGCGGCAACCGTCATTTACCACCTGCTTTCGTGACGGAGACTATAGCCCACTTGTAATGATATAAGGAGATCAAAAAACAGCTGTTGAAAATTTGAAACGCGGTTTAAGAATTGCTTTAATACGGCATTGACATGTTAAATATTTTTAGAGTTTGGGAAGTTCAACATATTTTTTCAGAATCTTATGGATTGGAATGATCTTAGTTTGCTCTCTATCATGGCGACGATGACCTCTTCGGAGAAGTCCGTGTGTCCAGGCCGATGTACAGTCCGGCACCCTTCATAAGTGTAGGTCACCTGCGCATAAAAACAAAACCCTACTGAAGTGAAGTTGTTGATCAAGTATAACTTTGTTTACACCACATAATGTAATTAAACTATAATTTGCTCACATTATAGTGGAATGGTAAAATTAATAACTTTATGTGATTAGGAAAATAATGAGACCTTGAGCTTGCGTCAGATTCAGATTTATACAGGGTTATCCAGAAAGGAGTATATTTGAGAGTTTTGTTTCAAACCCTTAAAAGACTGCCTCTGTGGTCAGCATTCTGGCTACCCAGCCAAGTCGCCCTCCGTGGTGTAGTGGTTACCACGCTAGCCTCTAGTTCTCGAGGTCGCGGGTTCAACCCCGGCGGAGGGCGTAAAAATCCTTAGCATGGCTTCCTTCGGAAGGGAAGTAAAGCCGGTGGTCCCGTATCGTAGATTTACCTCAAGCGAGGTAAAGGGGCCTCTGAGCAAAATTACCGATCTTTCACGCCCGGTATAGATTGGGACGCCAAGGACCACAGCAGTTAAAGAGCGTCCATAAATAAAACTCAATTTAATTTAATTTCTCAGCCAAAGTTACCAGGTTCGATTCTCGGCTGGTGCGGGGGTAATTGTGCTTTAATTAGAATTTTCCCTCCCACCGCGGAGTCTGCGAATATGTATGTGAGAGTGACTATGTTTCAAAATTGATTAAACCAGTTTGAAAGAACCTACAGTCAAATTCGGCGATATGACCATAAAAAATTAAGGGGTCTCTACAGGGTTCCCAGAGACCTGGCAAGTAAGGGAAGGTCGAGGAAAGTCAGGAAATTGCAAAGTGATCAGGGAAAGTCAGGGGAATATGTAAAAATTGGCGTGTGTCAGAGAAAGTCAGGAAATTGGACCAGTTATCACATGTCTGGTAATTCATACTGTTGAAAAACATCTTAAAGAGGATTACAATATTTTTTTGCTCCTTAAAATTCCTTCCCAATCCTTGAAATGATGAGTTTCAAATTAAATACAAAGGAGCTGATATGCATATAAATTCTTTCACACATATTATAGAGATAAGGTTGTTCACCTTTTTGTGAGTGTAGTTTCGGATTGATTTATTCCACCATAAGGCTTAGGAGCCTTTCAATTATCAGTGGCTGGACTCATCCCTTAATCCAGAGTTCGTAGAGTGGCATGATGTACTGGACAGTTAATTGAACCCTACTGTAAAATGTACATAAAGAAGCTTAAACTTTCAAAAGTAGGGACTTCGTTCCTAGTCTACCTTCCAGAAATTAGTTCACGCTTTGGCTGGTAGCAGGTACTTCGTGGCTGTGCCGTCCATACGGAAGAGTCGCCAACTTCTGAACAAAAAAACATAGCGAGTCTTAGGCGAATGACTGATTTAGGGCGCTAAGCCGCAAAGCGTAGCCCAGGGTTGAAGTCCTTAAGCCGCAAAGTGTAGCCAACGGATGTTTTTTATAAGTAGAGGTGTGAAGCAGTTGCGGCCAAATGGAACGACAGGGCGTAGCCGTAGGATCTGTGAGGCTAAATCCCAACGAAGAATTATAAGACTTTATTTGGTGGGATAGATACAGTAGGTAACGAGCATATTTCGGTCGTAGTCCGTGGTGTAGTGGTTACCATGCTAGTCCCTAGTTCCCGAGGTCGCGGATTCAAACCCGGCGGAGGGCATGAATTTTTTCGGACGTAAAAGTGCTTAGCATGGCTTTCTTCGGGAGAGAAGTAAAGCCGGTGGTCCCGTGTCGTAGATTCACCAAACGTAAAACAACCTCTAGCTTCTGGAGAGCGCCCATAAATAAAATTCAATTTAATTTTTTGAGTATGTTTGGAAGAACTAAAAATATCGTTATTTATGCGGATTTCGCTAGTACTCGTGGGTTGGCACTTCCTTCCGCGCATGCGCGGTAGTAACAACATGAGGTACTTTCTTGACATACTTTGTTTATAAGAAAAGTGTCAAAAATGGGTGGTCGGTTGGGCCACAGCCTTTCTAACTGTTAACATCTTTTAAAGTGTGTAATATACGCATTTTCTTCTTTAATTCATCTACATTTCAATTGGAGGGTATTTACGGAATCGCTACCAAATTCGGTAATATGGGGCGTTATGCATTACATAGGAGTGGAGAGGCTGTTAAAAATTGTGCAAATACATAATTGTGGTCAGAGAAATACAGCATTTTGATCAGGGAAAGTCAGAGAAGTAAGGTTCATTTTTTGCAGGGAACCCCACTCTACAAATGTAGAAACGGTCTTAGAACTTTTGCTGCTTTGCATAAAGCAGTGGGTTGTTAAAAGAAAAACGGCGAACACAGGAAAAATAATCCAGTGTAGTAAAGTTTGCTGTGAATCCATTGTTCAACTGTAAAAAGACTTCTGCATTAAACAGCCGCCTCGTTATCAACTTTACATGTGGTATAAAAGCTGATTTGCGCGTGACAAGAAATGGGATTACTGTTTCTGTTTTTCCGTGCAACAAATACAGTTCTTGTTAATGGCGTATAGTGTCAACGACCATATTATGACATGACTGGTCTCGTTGAAGGGGCCTTCTCCAGTTCCCGAGGCCACGGGTTCAAACCTGGTGGAGGGCGATGGATTTTTTCGGGCGTAAAAATTCTTAGCATAGCTTCCTTCGGAAGGGAAATAAAACCGAGGGTCCCGTGTCGTAGATTTACGGCACGTAAAAGAACTTCAAGCCTGATAAAGAGGCCTCTGAGTAACATGTCCGGTCTTTAATGCCCAATGTAGAATGGGACGCCAAGGACCACAGCAGTTTTACGGGTTTCAATTCTAGGAAGTTGGAAAGTATGCAAGGGTGACTTAAAAGCGTGCGTCTCTGAAGCTAATATGCATTGAAAGTGCTGATTGATAAAATGTGATGTACTCACCTCAACGGGATATGACCGCGGTTTGATTTTGGGTACCTCTATACTGAAGAAAACACTTGCCATTGCAACTGGTACAGGATAAGTTTTGGCCGGAGTGCTAAATATTACCTTAAAAGATGAAAAAGAGAAAAACATTGACATGTTACGAGTGAACATTACACCAAATAAGTATAACCAAATTAGTAAATCGAAGACATGAACTTATTAATCATCTAAGTTACGGATACTGCATTGCTGTTTTTAGTTATTGAGATGGTGTTACAACCTTTGCTAAAGGGCTGCTTTCCACAGTAATAAGAAATTCATACTATGAAAAAATATATGTCTAGCAACTGAAAGTTTTCTGTTTTACTTTCTCTGCTACTTATGAGGGCTGTTCCAGAAGTACCAAACCTGACGTATATATAGCGCTTGTTTCAAACAAATGACTATGGTAGAAAGTACCACCCTTATAAAGCTGAAGTTTGACGATGCTACGTTGGTTATTAATTATTTGGTAGCCATTAATAGTGCACTCTCAGCGAATTTGTAAACATGGATAAAACTGGCCATCGTTATGTGATACAATACTTTCATTTGAAAGGTCTTAGTCCAACTAATATTAAAGCTGAGCTAGATTCTACTCTGCTCCTTCGTTTACAACAGTAAAATATTGGGTGGCAGAGTTTAAGCAAGGCCGTACGAGCTGCCAAGACGAACATCGCAGTGCTCAACCAAATGAGGTGACCACGCCAGAAATTGTGAAGAACACCCACAAAATGGTATTGGATGACCGTCGACTGAAAGTACGCGAGCTAGCACACATCGTAGGCGTTTCAAAAAGTGATGTACATCGCATACTAACTGAAAATTTAGACATGAGAAAGCTGAGCGTGAGATGGGTGCCGAGTTTACTCACAATGGAACAAAAGCAGCGCCGTGAGGATGTTTCAGTCGAGTGTTTGACGATGTTTCGCTGCAATAAAGCCGAGTTTTGCGTCGATTCATAACCATGGATGAAAGATGGGTCCATCACTTCACACCTGAGACGAAGGAAGAGTCAAAACATTGGATTGAAAGGGGAAAATCGGCTCCAAAGAAGGCGAAGACAGTTCGAACTGCGGGCAAGGCCATGGCGTCAGTTTTTTGGGATGCGCGTGGGATAATTTTCATTGATTATCTTCAAAAAGGAAAAGCAATCAATGGGGGTATTATGCGAAAACTTATTGCAGCGTTTGAGTGATGAAATCAAGCAAAAACGGCCGCATTTAGCGAAAAAGAAAGTTCTGTTTCATCAAGATAATGCACCAGTTCACACATCCAATATCGCCATGGCTAAAATCAATTAGTTAAAAGTTCGAATTGCTCCCTCATGCACCCTATTTGCCAGACTTAGCCCCCTCTGATTATTTTCTGTTTCCAAAGTTGAAGAAATGGCTTGGTGGCAACAGATTTGCTAAGAATGAAGAGGTGGAGTTTGCAGTCGACGGTTCTCACTATAAACGGGTATCGAAGCTATTAACATCAATGGGAAAAGTGCATCGAGCTGAAAGACTATGTAGAGAAATAAAGATGTTTTTCCCCAAAATGTTTGTGCTTTCTTTGTTAGGTCGGGTACTTCTGGGACAGCTGTAGTAAGTAGAAATATTCACACCACCCAAAAATTCGATATCAGATTTCATCGGAAATACACGTTTTAAGACTCCCTAAATAAAAAAAAAGCATTGTTAGAAAAACGTCCGTGTGTGTGTGGAGAGCATAAGTCAACAACGAAAATTCGGTTAAATACCAAACTTGTTGCTTAAGTTCAGCATCTTCCAAGGATACAACACGAAGATTTTAAAGAAAGACCTCTCACCCGAGACTGTCCTTTGCATGGAGAATTATTCGTTATTTTTTATTTTCTCAAAAATGGCTCTAAAGATTCTTAGTAATAACACATGTTTAAGATATTTGCCTGTCAAATAATTTGCACATCTTGACATCTCGTGGGTACGAGGAGGATACGAGAGACTAAAATTATACAAATATAATAATGATAATAATAATAAAGAGTAGAGACTCAACACTTCAAAAAAAGTACGAAATATTTGAAAATACAAATCAATAGCTACAAAAATATTTGATGGTGTTTTACTTTTTATGAAGCATTTGCCTTATCTCTTACGGTATTTATTATACAGAAGTGTACAAAATTCATTCAAAATGGGTAGCAGTTCATAGATTATTCTTAGAAAACTCAAGATACCATTTTATTAGTAATCTAAATATCTTAAAACATACAGTATTTTAATCAAATCGTTAGCCTTTTTAAGAACTTAAAACATAACGAGCATTCTTTTATGTCAAGGGTAGTTTGGTGTGTGGCGATTCTCTTGTAAATCCTCGTGTCGTATCTTTTGAAAATGCTAAACTTAAATATCAAGTTTTGTACGTATCCGACAATTCCTTTTTGATTTACGTCATTCACTCATGGACTTCCTTATAGTTTTTTATTCGATGGACCTCAAAACGCGTATTTCCGGTGAAACCTCCGAAATGAATTTCTGTGCGGAATACAGCCTACTTCCTGTATTTACTATAGTAATATGTAGAGAAAGTAAACATTGGAAACAACAGAAAGACGGGGAAAAATCTTGCTCAGCTATCGCTGCGTAACTTCTGTCAAACAGAACTAGGAGGATTTAAAAAAATCTGATGTGTTACACTCACAGAACTTCCTCTGCTCTTGTAAAACTATTTTTGCAAACGCTTATTCTCCATATGCTTCATGTTAATCTTATTGTAGATGCAATGGAAATTGGTAGGCTTTAAGCGATAGTCAAATATTTTAAGAGCTGGTTGCTATGTGGAGTATTCCATTCTCTTTGCATTACTAGGACAAAAAAAATTGAACAACGAATGTGAGATTAAGTATAAGTATTGGAAAATTTAAGGGAATAACAAGCAATATCTCAAAAATGGTTCACTCAACAAAAGTAATGTGTATGACATAAATTGTGTATTTTAACGCTAACTACATTTTTTGTGTAGTAAAATTTTGTCTACCTCTTATGGTTTACCAGTTATGCAAAAGTCGTTCACAATGAAGAATACTTTTGGAGACATTCCCAGAAAATTCGAGATATACATTTCATTTGTCATGAAAATATCTTAAACATATGATATTTTAATCAAAATCGTGAGCCATTTTTGAGAAAATTAAAATTTTCGAAAAATGTTCCATTTAAGGGTAATCTGGGGTGGGAGGATTTTCTTGAAAACCTTCGTGTCGCATCTCTGGAAGATACTGAACCTAGATACCAAGTTTGGTGTTTATCCGACTGTTCGTTTCTGAGTTACGCTGTTCATAGACACACACACGGACATGTTCCCAAAAATGCTTTTTTTGGATTCAGGGAGTCTCAAAACATATATTTCCGGTGAAATCTCGGTATCGAATTTTTGGGTGGAATACAATACTTCCCCTACGTATTATACGAGTAGAGAAAGTAAAAAAGAAGAAGAAAAAAAAACACCTGTTTTAAATCAATCACTCCTGTATATAAGAGCAGATGATCACATTATCCTAAAGTTTACCTCGTATATGTAATAGATACTGGTAATATCCGTCCTCATTTCAAGGGGATGAACGCAAGACTGTAGTTCATCAATGAAATGTCTTCTCTTCTCAATGTAAGCTTCTATACTTTTCTTTCCTAGTTCTATAGTGAACTCTTCGATTGTAGGCCACTCTATATTTTGAAACGTTCTCTTTGATGGCCAAGTGATGCTAATTTCCTGTGGGAAATAAAATACAATTTAATTTTGAGAGAAGGTTTCTGCGTTTTTCCAGCACGGTTTTGGTGTTTTAGATAAGCGATTCACTTTTTTATAGGTGCAGTCCCTATAGGAGTTACTTAACTTTGGAGATTTTCGTCACGTGTAAATAAGAACAAGGAATTAAAGTGTCATGTATGGATTGCAAGATGTTGATTTTACAGTATGCGGCAAAACAAACGACACTGAAGTGTCAAGTTAATTGCTTTGGTTCAAAATGTGATCCATCACGTGCCACACATCGTTCACAACAAGGGCCCGGATTTTAATGACCTAAAAATGTTAAAAAAAAAAATGATGTGTTACACTCACATGACTTTCTCTACTCTTGTACAAACTATTTTTACAAACGCTTATTCTCCATCTACTTCATGTTAATTGAGATAAACATTTGCAGAGTCTATCTTATTGCTAATTTTCTTGTAGCTGCAAGGAGAATATATATTTACAAGGGTAATATAGAAATACAGTAGCCTTTAAGCACATACATATCTCTTAATAGCTGGTTGCTAGGTGCAGCACTATTCCCTTTTCCACAGATTAATACTCTTTGCATATCCAAGACAAAAAAATGAATAACGAATTCCCATTTGAGAAAATAAGTATTGAAAAATTTAAGGGAATAACAAGCAATACCTCGAAAATGGTTCACTCAACAACAAAAACGGATATGACATAAATTGTGTATTTTAACGCAATCTACATTTTTTGTGTAGTAAAATTTTGTCTATCCCTTATGGTTTACCAGTTATGCAAAAGTCGTTCACAATAAAGAATACTTTTGGAGACATTCCCAGGAAATTCAAGATATACATTTTATTTGTCATAACAATATCTTAAACATATGATATTTTAATCAAAATCATTAAAGCCGTTTTTGAGAAAATTAAAATTTTCGAAAAATCTTCCATGTAAAGGGTGATCTGGGGTGCGGAGATTTTCTTGAAAACCTTCGTGTCGCATCCTTGGAAGATACTGAACCTAAATACCAAGTTTGGTGTTTATCCGACTGTTCGTTTCCGAGTTATGCTGTTCACAGACACACACACGGACATGTTTCCAAAAATGCTTTTTTTGGATTCAGAGGGTCTCAAAACATTTATTTCCGGTGAAATCTCGGTATCGAATTTTTGGGTGGAATACAATACTTCCCCTACATACTATACGTAGTAGAGAAAGTAAAAAAACAACTATAAAATGACAAACACAATAATTACAGACATGATCTAAAACTGTTATTAAAATTAGTTTACCTACAGAAAGTTATACCTATCTGCTATACAAGTAGAAAAAGTAGTTATAAGACAAATGATGAGATAATTTTAAAGGATAAGGTGGATTTTTGTTCTATGTTTTACGTAAAACAAATCTTTTCAGAAAAGACATGCAGGATTTATGGATGTTAACACAACCCCACTGTCATGGGTAACTGAAGTCGTTTAGGTATGGCCTCGTGAACAGGTCTGCTGTTCAAATCTCTCAAGGACCGTCCTCCTTAACTGAGGTGTTTTTCCTGGTTTTCCTTAGTTCTCTTAACTGTTAGATACCGGGGTGGTATCCTTAACTTATGCCTGGAACGTTTTCGGACTTTATGCTTTACTTTGGTCTTCAGAAGTGATGTATTACATGCCCTACAGATGTCACCGTATGTCATCCTTTAGCTCCAGCACAATGCTGGCAACATATGAATAACAAATACCGCCAAAGCTAGTAAGATACCGCCAATGATCTCAGCCTGCGTTCCTATGTACTTTTTATTTTAGGTTTATTAATTTTTTTACGTTTCTGATTTTCGGGAGGTTGGGTTTAGTTTTTTTTAATATAAGCTTGTTTTAATTAGTTACCAGTGGTTACATCAAAGCACGCGAGCGAAGCGAGCATGCGTTCCTAAGCTTAGGTTTCTGATTCACAAGAGGTTAGGTTTTTTTTTATATAAGCTTAGGTTTCTGATTCACTGGAGGTTAAGTTAGGTTTATTTTTTTTTATATATATATATATAAGCTTAGGTTATCTACCAGTAATTATCTACCAGTGTTGCTGTAAAGGGACTTTCTGCTCTTAGTTGGTCTTCAACAGCGTTGGAAGTGATGTCCTACAGATGTCCTCTAAGTCATATGCTAGCTGTAACGCAATGCTGGCAACATATGTATAATGCTGCCAAAGCCGGTAAGATGTTCAGCCTGTAAAGCAACTTTTTATTAAACTTTTAATGCAAATAAAATTTTAATATAACATCACTTTCGCTATAACAATCAAAATATTAAACTTCTGTGGAAAGTGTTTAAGTCAGCGACAATACAAAATGAAGAAGAACAACACATCGCTTTTTCCGCGGAGTTTACTTCTCATTTAGGTTGGCACTTCCCATTAGGGACAAGATGGCCGCGTTTGTTGTCTTCACATCGTAATTTTGCTATAAAAGTAAAAGACCTAAAACAGGTGGGCACAGATATAGAAGAGGCAACATCCACTTCTAAACTCACTCCTAAGGTAATTTATTTATTTTAAGCTTTTATTAACGTTTTCAATGAAGACCAAAGTAATTCTGAATAGCCGCGTTTTCTTCCCAAATACATTTCATGTCGTCAATGCTACCTTCTGTGATGTATGTATGTAGTAAGTAGGGATATTCGGATAAGTTGCCTTTCTTGGGCCCACATTAGCGACGGAAGTGACGTCTTATAGATATGTCCAACAGTTGTCACTATATGTCATACAGATGGCACTGTATGTCATTCTCTGGCTGTAACGCAATGCTGGCAACATATGAATAAGTAATGCCGCCAAAGGCGGAGATATATCCCCAACTCTCTCGGTTTCCGTTTTTTTTTTTATTTTTGAAATATAAGCTTAGGTTTCTGAATTCACGAAAGGTTAGCCTTAGCTACCTCAAAGCACGCGAGCGAAGCGAGCGTGCGTTCCTTAATGATGGTTATGATTACCTATTTATAAAACCTAAGGTTTGTGATTTTCGGGAGGTTAGGTTTAGTTTTTTTTTATAAGAACTTAGGCTAATTAGCAATCAATAGCTACATCAAAGCACGCTCGCTTCGCTCGCGTGCGTTCATTAACTATGGTTATGATTACTTCCAAAACCCCAACTTTCCACGTTATCCCGGTTTAGGTGAAGAATGGCACAAGTTCATGCCGCGGTATTCTAGACTTGTTCAGCCTCTTCTGCACAGCTTGGTCTGAATGCGTGGCGCTTTTTTCTGCGGCTATACTACATAAATAAGAAGTAACAACACATCGCATATTTAGCGGATTCCCCAATTCCGTACTTTAGTTGGCACTTCCGAATGAGCGTCAGTATTACCGTGAAGATGGCCACGTTTCTTAGTGTTCGTATCGCAATTCGCCTATATAAGTAAGACAAAAAAAAAAAAAAAAAGGGAGGGCAGGTGGGCCAGTGCACATCTACTTCTACATTCGCTCCTAAGGTAATTTAGTCCATTATTTCTCACTTCCTTCTGCATTTTCTAGGTGGGCCCAAGAAGGGCAACTTTGCCGGGCATTCTTCAAATCAATCTTCTGCGTACATACGATAACCCTTACCTCTAGAGGGAAACCTTTGGTGGACTGGACATCATCGCGATTTGCAAGCACGCATCTTTCTCCCAGAAATTTTAAGCTCTTGGATGAATCGCCCCGTTGCTCTTGAGATTGAGAAAGTTTGCTTCTGTCCAGCCGTTGTGATTCAGTGCCCTTTGGTATGACGTCACTTAATTGCAGGCACCCCGTTTCGGTAATTTCACTCGGATGTTTCTCTGACTGAGCTCGCTCATCAGGCGGTGGATTAGTAAGCTTAACTTGAAGTTTTTGGATGAGGAAGCGAACTGGCACACCCAGAGTCCGCTTTGGGGTTAGAAGTTCTGATATGAATTGCTTTACTGTATTCGGATGTGTGTCGTCGGATTGACTTGGAGGTTTTGTAGCTGCCGATTTCGATTCGAACCCCTCCAAAACTTTTTTGACACTCTTATGCAGTGTTTCGTACACCAACAACTCAGCATAATCATCTCTGCGCAAATATTCTGCCTCACGCGTAAGACGTGGCATAACTTTTTGTATTCGTATGTATTTGACATAAACTACTGAATAAGTAAACAAACACTATAGGATACCATGGCAACTCTCCATATCTCGCAAAACTGAATGAACTCATTATTTTGGGGCAGGAGTTTTCCTTCAATTTGAAATAGAATCCCGGGGTTATTTTAGTCTCAAAGCGATTTTTTTTTGTTGCGTGTTTAAAGTTAGTTTAATAAGATTCAGAAAATGGGGCGCACCACCTAAGAATTATTGTAGTAATATCGTTAAATGAAAGATTGTGTTGAAAAATTCTGCTTGCTTTAAGTACAGGCTGCTATACACAAAGCTTGCCAAGGTGCAAAGTTGGTATTAAACTAACAAATGCAGGCATAAATGATTTATACTAAAACAGTCAAATATATATAGCACACATAATAAAAATTGCAACAGTAATCCCTAGAAATAGGCCTAAAATTGTTTAAAACATTGAGAGAGTAAGTTTTTTTTTAAATAAAACAGTTTTTTTTTCTATTTTATTTTACGTCGCTTTAACTCCCAGGTCATATCGCGACGGATCTGTTGGTGGATAACTCTTACAACGATATGTGATGGACGGTTAGCCTTCTAGGTCTCTTCCCTGTAACCACCCGTTCCGTCACGTGTCACAGAGACCCTAGCGCTTAGCTACCGAATCTTCTACTTCGTGCCGTGCAGATGGCATTAGGGTGCCGTCCAGTCTAACCGCCTCCCCCATATAAAGGCGGACAGTTAGCCTTCTAGGTCTCATCCCTGTAACCACCTGCTTCATGCCATGCAGATGGCATTAGGGTGCCGTCCAGTCTAACCGCCGCCCTCACACAGAAAGGTGGACAGTTAGCCTTCAAGGTCTCATCCCCGTAACCAACTGCTTCATGCCGTGCAGATGGTAATAGGGTGCCGTCCAGTCTAACCGCCGCCCTCACACAGAAAGGCAGACAGTTAACCTTCTAGGTCTCATCCCCGTAACCAACTGCTTCATGCCGTGCGGATGGCAATAGGGTGCCGTCCAGTCTAATCGCCGCCCTCACACAGAAAGGCGGACAGTTAGCCTTCTAGGTCTCATCCCTGTAACCCCTGCTTCATGCCGTGCGGATGGCATTAAGGTGCCGTCCAGTCTAACCGCCACCTTCACACAGAAAGGCGGACAGTTAGCCTTCTAGGTCTCATCCCTGTAACCACCTGCTTCATGCCGTGCAGATGGCATTAGGATGCCGTCCAGTCCAACCGCAACCTTCACACAGAAAGGCGGACAGTTAACCTTCTAGGTCTCATCCCTGTAACCACCTGCTTCATGCCGTGCGGATGGCATTAGGGTGCCGTCCAGTCTAACCGCCACCTTCACACAGAAAGGCGGACAGTTAGCCTTCTAGGTCTCATCCCTGTAACCACCTGCTTCATGCCGTGCAGATGGCATTAGGATGCCGTCCAGTCTAATCGCCGCCCTTACATACACACAATAGGTAGAGAAGGTATTGCATTCCACCCAAAAATTTCAACGTAAATACATGTTTTGAGGACCCCTGTATTAAAAACCTTTTTTTTTTTAGAAAAAGGTCCGTGTCTGTGAATAGCATAACTAAAAAACGAAAATCGGATAAATGCCAAACTTGGTATTTAAGTCCACAATCTTCCAAAGATGCGACACGATGATTTTCAAGAATATCCCCCATCTCAGCTACTGTCTACATGAAACACATTTTGAAATTTTTATTTTTGCCAAAATGGCTCTAACGATTTTGATTGAAATAGCTTATATTAAAGATATGTACACAAATAAAATGTATATCTTGAACTTTCTGTAAAGTCCTCTTCATTCGGGAGGAATTTTTTGTATAATCTGGTGTAACTGATATACGTTAAGCGATAGACGAAAACGTACGTATGCACTGCTTTGCTCCGTAAAATTCTCAAAGTAACATGTTGGATACAGTTGTAGGATATTTGTTATTTTAATGCTATATTTTAAGTCGCTTGACTACATAGGTCTTATTGCAACAGACATTAATTAGGTATCTACATGGGTATATATGACAAATTTGTTTCCAGTTCACAGAAAAACACAATATAATATTTTTGAATTACAATTTTGTATAGATTAAAACCCTGGTATTAAACAGATACCTTTTTCTATTAGCAAACATTTTGGAGTGTTCTTTCATTCTTAAAACCAAACTTGATAGGTAAGTTGTATCATTTGCAGCAGATTGATAGGTTTGTTGAGTAAAGCAGGGTCTAAGCAGGGTTGTGGTGCGACTAAGAATGTAGGCTTGCACAGATTATAATTTTACTTCACTCCATTTATTATTAATACTTGACACGATTTAAATAACACTTCACTGATCTAGAGAGAGCTGTGAGATTCTTTTAATTAATTAATTGCACTTTTTAACACGTAACTTATTTTTCGTCTCACACGCATACGTATTAAATCTCTCGAGGACGCATCTCGCATCCGGTTACAAACACTGTCTGCAGGCAACTGGCTTCAATTCCACCGCCTAAATCTGTAAATGTCTGTATTTCAAGTCTCTGGATTGGCTATTCCTAATCCAATAGAATACCTTCATTTAACTAAAGCTTTTTCTGGTTGTTGACTGGCTATTTTTTTATGAACTGTCACTAAAATGACATTATTGCTTCCAAGAATCATAAGTAACATTTAAACTTTCTAATTCATTATTGCCTCAAGGTTACCTCATTGGTAGCAACTTTTGACCTATTTCTCACAGCTCCTATATTACTAAATTACGTAATACATGCATATAACATTATTGAACAAGTATACAATAATATAAGCATATGCAATGACTGTTAAATAAATTTTACAAATTATTACATAAACATATTGCTTCAAGGCGGGCTGTTATTGAATTTACATATTATATAATTAGACTGAAATAAATTAAGTATTAAAAATACTGCCTCAAATAATAATAATAATAATAATAATAATAATAATAATAATAATGAAACATTTTATTAATGCAAACGAACAATGCACATTTTTCTTGGTTATAGTAAATCAGACTGCAATTTAGGTAGAAAATTTTATTTATTTAGTAGTGCTAAAGCCCGTGCTTACTACATACAGCACTACAGACGGTGGGTACTACGAATTGATGACACATGAAATCATATTTGGGAAAGGAATTTTGGGAAGGAAACGTCCCAAGGCTAAGTTTAGGGTGCCTCCCCAGCAATTTGGACTGGGGAAATCCTGGAAAAAATCTTCCGGTCCTGGCTGCATATAGATTGAAAATAATTGATATTAAGATAGTATAGTGGAAAATAGCCGGGCTGTCTATTACATATTGAACATACGCACTTGTTTGCTAAAGCTAAACGGGTATAGACACAAATTAGAATTTCTCCTCGATTGTTTAGAGAAAGAATCTTTACTTTGTAAAACCCATTTTTGTTCCTAAATAAAACATTTTTTGTGGAGCTTTTATTACGTTATTAAGGCGATCACTAATGTCAGTTAATAGTACAATTGTATACCAAGGTCGTTATGTCTCTTTATCAAAGCCTGATAAATTACTGATAATTACCGTAATGTCTTTATTCTTGAAATAGATTCAGTTGAACATTTAGTAATAGTAAGGGGCAAATTTGTTTTCCAGTAATTCGTAATATCCCCAGAGCCTTACTGTAATAACCCAACAAACCAGAATTGGTGCTTCGGTACATCTTTAAACCATATAGCTCTTAATTTCATTATTGAACAAGCAAAAACCCGCCTCAGTTCGCGTTATGGCGCTAAACGCCGAAATCCTCGTGTTTCTGCTGCTGTCACTTTTTATCTTCACCTCTCTCTCCTCCTTCCACTTCCCCCTGTCTATCCCTCACTATCCCTCTATTTCAAATATATTTTTAAAAATCTGATGTGTTACATTCACATGATTTTCTCTACTCTTGTACAAACTATTTTTTACAAACGCTTATTCTCCATATGCTTCATGTTAATCGAGATGTTAATCTTATTGCTAATTTTCTTGTAGATGCAAGGGGAATTGCTAGGCTTTAAGCGATAGTCAAATATTTTAAGAGCTGGTTGCTATGTGGAGTATTCCATTCTCTTTGCATTACCAGGACAAAAAAAATGAATAACGAATTTGGGAAAATGTAAAGTATTGGAAAACTTAAGGGAATAACAAGCAATATCTTGAAAATGGTTCAGTCAACAAAAAAAAAAATGTATATGACATAAATTTGTATTTTAACGCCTTCTACATTTTTTTGTAGTAAAATTTTGTCTATCTCTTATGGTTTACCAGTTATGCAAACATCGTTCACAATGAAGAATACTTTTGGAGACATTCCCAGAAAATTCGAGATTTACATTTCATTTGTCATGAAAATATCTTAAACATATGATATTTTAATCAAAATCGTTAGCCATTTTTGAGAAAATTAAAATTTTCGAAAAATGTTCCATGTAAAGGGTAATCTGGGTTGGGGGAATTTTCTTGAAAACCTTCGTGTCGCATCTCTGGGAGATACTGAACCTGAATACCAAGTTTGGTGTTGATCCGACTGTTCGTTTCTGAGTTATGCTGTACACAGACTCTCACACACGGACATGTTTCCAAAAATGTTTTTTTTTTGGATTCAGGGGGTCTCAAAACATGTATTTCCGGTGAAGTCTCGGTATCGGATTTTTGGGTGGAATACAGTACTTCCCCTACTTACTGTACGTAGCAGAGAAAGTAAAAATGGTACTGCATCTTCCATTTTTTACTTTGAATTCTTCACTTCACAGGGAGTGAGAAAGGAAGGAAGGAAGGAAAGAAAGAAAGAAAGAACTCAACTCCTACTCGCTTTCGAGTAAAGGAAAACTTGGCCCATCTTAGGGAAAGTTTTGCTCTATAAATTGTCTGTTAGATCTGCAAGCTTCTATGTGTTTCAAACCATGTTGTTCCTTTCTTTGAAAGTATGTGAGGGTTTTCCTCCAATTTTGCTTTGAGCAGGCTTCTTTGTGAATGATATTTTCTGGTAGAAATGACCCATTTTCATGACACTATTGAAGATAGTAAAGTTAAATTTTAGAATGACAAAAAGTGCTTTTGTGAATCTACATTGGTGTAAATAATATGATTAGTTATCTAAAAAATAATTGCTGGTAAACTTTAATCAAAAGATGGCATAATTAAGAAATAATCCTATCTTGCTTAATAAACAAACTTATTGGATGAAAGTAGATCCAGTCTGATACCTTAGAGATAACGGACCATTAATTTACAGATTTAACATTTAACATTTTTGAGATAGGGCTTTTAATCTCCCCTTAAACAAAAGTAATTTAATGCGATATCAGGATTCGGTGTAGCCCATTATACACGCCAGTATCAATCATTCATCTAATTTAAGATTAACGGACAAATATTCGGTTTCGATTTTACTATGTATAGGGTGGACCATTTAAGTTGAGACTGTACAATATCTTCAAAACTAAGCGCTGTAGAAAGAAATGTCTTTAATATAAGTTGCTTGATATGGGGGAAAGTAAATACCATTAGTCGTGTTCTGTTTGGAGGACGTTTTGTTTGTCATTTTAGGGTGAATTTAATTTTTTTTAAATGGGAACTACAATTAGGGTCAAATTAAATTTACCCTAAAGTGACCGTCACAACGTCCTCCAAATAAAACACGGCTAATGACATTTACTTTTCTCCATAATATCAAGCAACTTTTACTAAAGACATTTCTGTCTACAACGCTAGTTTTGAAGATATTGTACAGTCTCAACTGTTAAAGGTCCACCCTGTATAATTGGAACATTATCTTGTAAGGAAAGGCTGCCTGCAAGATACGTACATGCTTAGGATTTTACCTGCTAAAGCAGTTAAATTTACTTATGCTTAATGTGAGGTTAGGTTATTTGCAGTAACTGGCGTATTCGTGATGCAGATAACAGCATGGCGGAAGTAATCTTAAGCTATAAACTATCTTTATCCTTGACACTATTAGATAACACATACCTGTTCATCTTGCGTATGCGAAACACATTCTGGCAAAATAGAAACCATCGTTTTTATTGAATTTTAAACCGATTTTATGTAAATTTTGGACGGGCACATATTTATTTATTAAATTGTTACTAAGCTACCTGCGGCTAAAGACTATTGGTAGGTATTGCAAAATCTGTGGTAATTTTGTTCCTTTCATTTCCTTTTCTTTTCCTAAACAATAGTAATTTTAGCTATTTCATCCGAAACCTGCGGTGTACGATTAAGATTTAAATTCTTGACCAATGTTTTTTTTTATTGTTATACCGTCTCTGTTCCCCGTAGAACTGAATTTATAATAAAGGATAATAAAATCGTTAATCGAAATGTGAAGTAACTCTCGAAATGCAGAGCTACCCATTTTTACTCTCTCTACTACGTACAGTAAGTAGGGGAAGTATTGTATTCCACCCAAAAATTCGATACCGAGATTTCACCTGAAATACATGTTTTGAGACACCCTGAATCCAAAAACAGCATTTTTGGAAACATGTCCGTGTGTGTGTGTGTGTCTGTATGTCTGTGAACAGCATAACTCAGAAACGAACTGTCGGATAAACATCAAACTTGGTAATTAGGTTCAGTATTCTCCAGAGATGCGACACGAAGGTTTTCAAGAAAATCCCCCCACCCCAGATTACCCTTTACATGGAAGATTTTTCGAAAAGTTTAATTTTCTCAAAAATGGCTCTAACGATTTTGATTAAAATATCATATCAAGATATTTTCATGACAAATAAAATGTATATCTGGAATTTTCCGGGAATGTCTCCAAAAGTATTCTCCATTATGAACGACTTTTGCATAACTTAAACCATAAGAGATAGAGAAAATTTTACTACACAAAAAATGTAGATCGCGTTAAAATACACAATGTATGTCATATACATTTTTTGTTGTTGAGTGAACCATTTTCGAGATATTGCTTGTTATTCCCTTAAATTTTTCAATACTTATTTTCTCAAATGGGAATTCGTTATTCATTTTTTTGTCTTTGATATACAAAGAGTATTAATCTGTGGCATAGGGAATGGTGCTGCACCTAGCAACCAGCTATTAAGAGATATGTGTGTGCTTAAAGGCTACTGTATTTCTATATTGCCCTTGTAAATATATTTTCCCCTTACATCTACAAGAAAATTAGTAATACGATAGAGTCTGCAAATGTTTATCTCGATTAACATGAAGTAGATGGAGAATAAACGTTTGTAAAAATAGTTTGTACAAGAGTAGAGGGAAAGTCATGTGAGTGTAACACATCAGATTTTTACATTCTCTATTACGTATAGTAAGTAGGGGAAGTATTGCATTCCACCCAAAAATTTCATATCAGAGATTTTACCGGAAATGTATGTTTTGAGGTGCCATGAATCCAGATAAGTATTTTTGAAAACATGTCTGCTTGTCTGTGAAAGTATAAGTCAAAAACGAAAAATTTGATAAATACCAAACTTGGTATTTGAGTTTAGTATCTTTCAAGGATGCGACACGAAGATTTTCAAGAAAACTTCCCCACCCCAAACTACCTTTACATGGAACATTTTTCGAAAATTTTGATTTTTTCAAAAATGGTTATAACGATTTTGATTAAAATATCATATGCTTAAGATATTTTTATGGCAAATGAAATGTGTATCTCAAATTTTGTGGGAATGTCCCCAAAGTCCTCTTCATTCTGAAGGACTTTCACATAACTGGTAAACCGCAAGAGATAGACAAAATTTTACTACACAAAAAACGTAGATATCGTTACAGTAGTTTTAAATAAAGTATTACCGTAATATTGATATTGCCGAATACAGTATTTTCTCTACCCGTAATAGGTAAGCGGTGGAGATTGTGTCGTTTTCCGTGGTCTAGAGGTACCATGCTAGCCTCTAGTTCCCGAGGTCGCTGATTCAAACCCGGCGGAGGGCGATGAAGTTTTTTTTTTTCGTAAAAATCCTTAGCATGGCCTCCTTCGGAAGGAAAGTAAAGCTGCTGGTCCCTGACGTAGATTTACGGCACGTAAAATAACGTTAAGCCTAATAGAGGTGTCTGAGCAAAATTTCCGTAGTTTCACGCCCAATACGGAATGGGACGCTAAGAACCGTATTAATTAATGACCGTCTATAAATAAAACTCAATTTATTTATTTTGTTGCAGAATGAACAAAAATTATTCCGGAGTAATAACGTTAAGCCTAATAGAGGTGTCTGAGCAAAATTTCCGTAGTTTCACGCCCAATACGGAATGGGGCGCTAAGAACCGTATTAATTAATGGCCGTCTATAAATAAAACTCAATTTATTTATTCTGTTGCAGAATGAACAAAAATTATTCCGGAGTAAGACGTATTTCCCAAGCTGTTAATCCTAATTTTAAAATGTTGAAAGTGCGAATATCAGTAGGGAATAAAGTCTCACCCTGATATTACAATCAAGGATGAGCATTTTATAAGAAATGGACTTGAAAAGCGCTTCGAGTCTGGGAAGATTTTTTACTTTAATGTTCAATAAACGTGGTGCGATCTTTGAGAGGTTGCTATCTTTATTTCCATTATTGTGAATTGCATATTCTCTTGCCGATTATTCTTGTCAATGACGCTGTAATTTCCAGTTTAGGTAGGTTTGAAGTCTTGAGTTCTCATCTGTCTTCTGGATCGCACACAGTAACAAAGTTTCGCATCACGTAAGTTTTTCTGTATATAACTTTTTAATTTTTTACTCTTGATCTGTTTTGAAAAAATATATTTTATAGACAGGCAATTACGGTGTAAAAATAGCCAGTGATTTTGTCGCACGTTTGACGAAACTAAGTAAATGATCAGAAGAATTGGATTATAGTGTTTATTCTGTTTTGAGCGAATATTGCACATTTTAAGGACATACTGTTCCAGGTGACGGATATTTGTCATATACGAGGGCTGATCAACAAACACTGAGACTGATTTTTTCCTGTAGCTTCCGTGATAGTTTCGTATCTGTAACATAAATATTTGAAAAGAGAGGGTTTTTATGTATAATGTTGGTAGGCGGCAGCACTCTCGTATTGGTAGGTTGGTAGTAATGCTCTATTTTGTAGACCCTACGTGCATTTCGCATACCAGACAATGGAGGTGATGCATTTTTTAAATCGATTATCACCGGTGATGAGTCATGGCTGCATCATTATGATCCTGAAGGAAAACAAGCCAGCACAGTGTGGAAATCGCCAGGTTCTCCAACACCAAAAAAGGCAAAAGTTGTTCCATCTGCAGGGAAAGTGATGGTGATCACATTTTTGGACTGTAATGGAATGATTTACCAGCATGCAGTTCCCCCTCACACTACTGTTACAGCAGCATACTACACGTCAGTATTGGCTACACTGAGGAAGCACATTGCAAAGAAACGACCAGAGCTTTCTCGGACTGGGTGGCGACTTCATCATGACAATGCACGGCCTCACGTCGCAAATCAAGTGATTCAGTTTCTGGCTCGATTCAACATTACCTATGTACCACATCCACCTTATAGCCCTGATCTTACACCCTGTGACTTTTTTTTATTCCCATCACTAAAGGCAAAGCTTAGGGGTATTCGATTTGAGAACTCTGAAGCAGTGCTCAAGAAAAGTGAGGCGATTCTCAAGGACATGACAAAGAATGGTCTGCGGCACGTGTTCAAGGACTGGCAGAGACGCTTTAAAAAGTGCATTGAAGTAGGAGGGGACTACTTTGAAAAAGATCATGTAAACATTGAATTGGAGTAATAAACATCTGTGAAAAAAAAATCAGTCTCAGTCTTTGTTGATCAGCCCTCGTAGGTTTGTTTATTCTTTTCTGTGTTATAGTTTCTTGTGCTAATATACTTATCTTTTCAATCCATTGCATATAGCAATATTCTATAAACATATTTCTGTATTTTTTGCGGAGTTCTTTTGAAATATTATTTGTATGCGAATGATAAACATAATTTTTCACATGATTGCTATTTTGACTCTAAAGTACCTTGATTCTGATCGTTTCGCTCTCTTAGCGATGAGCGACCGCACCAAACATGCCACCATGCTAATTAAAGGTTATAATGTGAGTGCTGCCTCTTTTGTTTCCCATTTTCTCGTTAAAGGGACAAGGTACTCTGAAATGCTAAAAAAATACGTTTTTTGTTTTAGGCACTAATAAAATGTTTCTTATCTCCAGTTTCAAGAAATGTATACTTTTGGGGGGTTAAGAGATTTTTAAGACATTTAAACACTATTTAAATGCTAGTCTGCATTCCTTTAAAGCTGTCATGCAATGCCCCTTTTTAGAACATTTTTGTGTCTTTCAACAACGAACGACTATATCATGCCCAGCGAACAGTTCAGCAATTAACAAGAGGCCAGAACCAAGAGAAGGCGATTAGAAAAGATGAAGCAATTCAGGAATGAAGGTGCAGGTGATTATGACCCTGGAATGTACTCAAGTGTGTCAGAATTTTAATGTTCAAGCTTTAAATTCAGTTTTCTTAAAACAATATTTTTGGATACTTATGTACCTTTTTCTCAAAGTATGGAAGGTAGAGACCTGAAATTTTCAATACATGTATACAACACATAGTTAAACTTTCTGAACCACAATCATATTTTTATAATGTATATTAGTTATATTAAGAAAGCAACAACATTGCAAATCTTCCACATTTTTACTTTTTTGACTTTGCAAATATTATTTCAATTCCTAGTGAACTGATATGTATGTATATATATATATATATATATATGTGTATATAAAACTAAATAACTGAGGTTCAGAAGATAACTAAATGCAGGAACAAGCATGCAAAGGTGTGATTCTGCGTTGCAAGTAGTATCAGAGAAAAAGGTACACGAATTAACATGTTTTAAGAGCAAATTTTATTCTTTTTTTCTCCTGAAAATAAATAATTTTTTACGGACTCAACTATATAAGCTATCAATGCAAACAACCACTTGAAATAATTGTCATGATTTATAGAATAATTCACAAAAATTTTGGAAAAAACCATTGAGAACTTTAAGAGCAGTGGTAATTTAACACACTTAAGGTATAATTTCCGTGTGTTCAGACTACCTTGTCCTTAAGACGCTAGCAAACATGCCCATTTCAGCAGGAATTCGATCTAGAATAAACAATATTTAAACATCCGCGTTGGCAAGCTTTATTGTTCGGCCTTGTCCGACATTTTTAGGAGTCGGCGAATGTTATGCGGGACAGTCCTTGAGATTTTCGACAATGACCGTGGCACCAGAATAGCAGATCGATGTCAGAGGTCACAGCATGCGCCAAGGCTCCGTCGGACGATCTGAAGCCGTCTGCGCCGAGAAGCAACTTCCGTTTAAAACGGTTGGAAAGAAATCTAGTGTAATCAATTAACGGCATTTTGTAACTATATGTAGAGTGTGTTAACACTCTCACACTCTTGGCAGCAGGTAGAGTGAATTAAAATGCGCTTTCTTATTCTGATGATGAATGATGACATGAAAATATGAAAAATTAGATGGCTACTTTTGTTTTAATACGTTATAAAGTATATGCTCTTCAAATCCTAGGAAAGTCTGTGGCATTTGAACCCCCCCCCCCATCACGTTACCCTTTAAATAGCAGGCATATACTTCCATCTACACCAGACTTTAAACCTTGTTTTGTGGCAATTTTTGTACTTTATCTACCCTGTATACCTAATGAATAGAGGGAGTTTGCATTCCACCCATTCCATACCGAGATTTGAGCGGAAATACATGTTTTGAGACCCTGAATAAATCTTGAAAATGTGAACAGCATAACTCAGAAACGAACAGTCGGATAAACACCAAACTTGGTATTTAGGTTCAGTATCTTCCAGAGATGCCTCACGAAGATTTTCAAGAAAATCCTCCTACCCCAGATTACCCTTTACATGGAACATTTTTCGAAAATTTTAATTTTCTCAAAAATGGATCGAACGATTTTGATTAAAATATCATATGTTCAAAATATTTTCATGACAAATGAAATGTATATCTCGAATTTTCTGGGAATGTCTCCAAAAGTATTCTTCATTGTGAACGACTTTTGCATAACTGGTAAACCATAAGAGATAGACAAAATTTTACTGCACAAAAAATGTAGAACACGTTAAAATACACAATTTATGTCATACATTTTTTTGTTGAGTGAATCATTTTCGAGATATTGCTTGTTATTTCCTTAAATTTGCCAATACTTATATTTTTTCTCAAATTCGTTATTCATTTTTTTTGTCCTGGTAATGCAAAGAGAATGGAATACTCCACATAGCAACCAGCTCTTAAAATGTTTGACTATCGCTTAAAGCCTACTAATTCCCCTTGCATCTTCAAGAAAATTAGCAATACGATTAACATCTCAATTAACATGAAGTAGATGGAGAATAAGCGTTTGTAAAAATAGTTTGTACAAGAGTAGAGAAAGTCATGTGAGTGTAACACATCAGATTTTTTCCAGAGTCTTAGAACCTTTTTCTGTGCTATAAATATGGTTCAAGCTGCTGGAATATGAATTTAAAGTTGGCATGGGCCCACTCGAAAATTTTCAAACCAATCGTCCTCCTTAAAAAATGTAACCGAATTATAGGTTTCCTCTCATTAATGTTGGCTTCTTTCCTTAACCCAACATGCAGGCCTACGTTTCGCCCATTTCTTCTGAAGCAGTGTTGTGAAATACAAGTTTTGGGTCTGTCATTTTGGCAAGAAAATTTTTCGTGCTACAACTTTTCCTGATGGAACAATAAACCTGTCATACTGGTGGCCCACATTTATTATTTTCATGTTAACATAGCATATTGTTTACAAAACCTCTTTACACTAACCTCAAAATCTTCGTCTAACACACAGTACAGTTTCTTTATAAGGTTCGACCTGCGTCAAAGTAAGTCGTTTGCGTATCCAAATCGATTTCAATACATATTAAATTTAACATGGAAACGCGGATCGTATTCAAATCAATTTCACGTAGTAATGCCTGGATTACAATGAACTTAACGTGACGGGATGTAACGCGATGTTATGAACTAAAGATCTAATTAGGTTGCACTTAAGGGGTCAAGGTAGTCTGAACGCATGGAAATTACACCTTAAGTGTGTTAAATTACACCTTAAGTGTGTTAAATTACCACTACTCTTAAAGTACTCAGTCGTTTTTCCTGAAATTTTTATGAATTACTCTATAAATCATGGCAATTATTTCAAGTGGCTGTGTGCATTGATAGCTTATGTAGTTGAGTCCGTAAAAATTATTTCTTCCAGCAGAAAAATAATAAAATTTGCTCTTAAAAACATGTGAATTCATGTACCTTTTTCTCTGGTACTACTTGCAATACAGAATCACACTTTTGCGTGCTTGTTCTTAGTATAATTAGCTATCTTCTGAATCTCAGTTATTTAATTATCAGTATTTAATATATATCAGTTTACTAGAAATTGAAAAAAAATTAATTGCGAAGCAAAAATGTGGAAATTTTGCAATGTTGTTGCTTTCTTAATATCGCTAATATACATTGTAAAATTATGATTATGGTCCAGAAAGTTTTAACTATCTGTTGTATACATGTACTGAAAATTTCAGCTATCTGCCTTTCATACTTTGTGAGAAAAAGGTACATAAGTATCCACAATGTTTTGAGAAAACTGAATTTAAAGTTTGAACGTTGAAATTCTGACACACTTCAGCACATTCCAGGATCATAATCATCTGCACCTTCATTCCTGGATTGTTTCAGCTTTTCTGATAGCCTTCTCTTGGTCCTGGCCTCTTTTGTTAATTGCTTAACTGCTCGCTGGGCATGATATAGTCGTTCGTTGTTGAAAGACACACAAATGTTCTATAAAGGGCGATGCATGACAGCTTTAAAGGAATGCAGACTAGCATTTAAATGTTATATAAATGTCCTAAAAACCTCTTAACCCCCCCAAAAGTATATATTTCTGAAACTGGAAATAATAGAGATTTTATTGGTGCCTAAAACAAAAAATGTGATTTTTGACTATTTCAGAGTACCTTGTCCCCTTAACCTAACGAGAATAACTCTCGATTGGCAGTTGCTTTATAGTGACGTCAAACTTAACGTAACGAGAAGGAGAAGTTTGACATTACCAAACTCGTAAGTTACGTCGCGTTAAATCACGTTAAGTAGACACCAAATAGCTCCAATTAATACATTGTGTTAGACTTTTACATGTTGCGTTAAGTTAAGCCACATTACGTTAAGTTCATCGAAATCCCGACTTAATTGTATGTAAAACCTGGTAGAAGCTTCATCCAGAGACCATACTTTTGACTTGCGAAATTTCACAGATAATACATTGACTAACGGCCTGTATTACGATCTCCGGTTAAGGTTTGAAGTAAGATTTACCTGAGAGTTACGTACTGCGACTGTATTACAATCTTTGGTTAAGGGCTACCCGGGAGTTATTTTTGGAGGTAAACTAACCACCACCTCAAGTGGTGGATAAAGATGATACCTTGGAGTTAACTCGTATTTCCGAATGAAACATGGCGTACCACCGGCAGAGATTGATTATTGAGAGTGATTCAGAATATATTTTCAAGTTTTTGGAAATGTTATCTATACATTAGAATAGTTCACTCCAACACCCAGTCTTAAATATTACTGTCAGGGCGTAAGGAACTAACCATTGTGCTTGGATTGTTTTTGGAAGGCCAAACATTTTAGGTTAAATGACAAGCAGTGTGGGCAAAGGTAAACGTATTTTGCGTGTTAGTTTATATTTAGGTTGGTTTTTAAAATTGTCGAATGGCTTTCCACGTTAGTTTTAAGTGATATTCATGAAATGTTTGCGTCAAAAGACTATGGTTTTCGGTTATTAAAGTGATATTCGTAAAACTTTTACGTCAAAACTCTTAACACTATTTTTAACGAAACTTTGAAGTGTGGCATAGTTTTCCAAATAGAATAACCAAGGAACGGTATTAGAAAGATGCAACAAACTTAAGAATATTGTGTTGAACTTAAATGTCAGGCAACATGTGTAAATCCGAATCAACATTAGAACCATCGATGTTGCTTTTCTATAAATATAATAGCTTTCGCGAACGGAAAAGCTAATAAAAAGGTAATTATAACTATTGTTTACGGTATCCTATTGTAGCTCAGTAATCCAATAACGTACTAGAACCGCATCTTATATGCTCAATGACATGTATATAAATTACATTTTAGGTTATGTTCATGTCAAAATTCTCTAAACAAATCTCCCAAACCGTTCACAATCTATAATAGTCTGTCCGCTCGCCTTGTTACTAATGACCAATAATGACGCTATAATGTTGCAGATTACCACGAGATAGCATTGTATAAACAGTGAAATCACTCAGAAAACTATTGCCAAGGAGAAATACATATCTCTTTGGTGTTGCCAACTTCCCGCCCAGCATCATAAACCTTAGGGTTACTAACCATCGGTTGATATGCGTTTGTAATACGCGGCAATGTACCTAACCTTCAGGTAGCGATAACTGATAGGTTACAAACCATGACTTTTAACCGGAGATCGTAATACAGGCCGTTAAACAATAATTTCTCTGGAAACAACTTGTGCAATATACGCAGTGGCAAATATGTCACCAGCCTTCTGACGCCAAAAGTGACATTCAGCTGCTAATAAAAGGGTTTGCGCCTGCGGTTCATAAAGGATCAAACATCACTCGCTACCACCGACAAGATATAAAACGAGGGAGATGAAGGGGGAACAGGAAATTGCAAGTAGCTAAAACATAAAGCGGAAGTATAATCGGTGCATGCTCGGAGCCAGGAATAAATCAGACGTCGAGCGTGTGTCAGCGAACTCAATTTCCCTATTTATATCCTCGGCGTTTATATGGCGCGCTTGCTATTTCTGATCGTCATTTAAATCTCCGGCGTCACAAATGCTGGCCAAAGCGAGAGGTTCTCGAACCGAGTGAAGGGCCTTCGCAGTTTTGTAGTGTTTTGTTTTTTACTTCGCATGTGACTTGCACATGCTACCGGCAGTTAAGAATTTTCGCATATTTTAAGACTAATTTAATTATAAAATATTTCTGGTGTGATTCACTCCTTAAAACAAACATCTGCAAAATTCCAATGACGCTTAAAATAAGCGCAAAACTCCTTGAGTGCAGAGAAAACGTAAATAAGGCAAAAACTACAACTGGTTCTCGAGTGGGGGGGAGGGTCCGCAAAGTCAGCATTTCCATGGTATGAAATAAAACGATATAAGCATCAACTTTGCCATTTAAACAAAAAATTTGATATCGAGATGTCATCGGAACCCCCAAAAAATGCCTTTAGAAAAACGTGTGTAAAAGGGAGAGAAGCATACCTCGGAAACGAAAAGGTACGAGATAAATACCAAATTCCATACTTGAGTCAGGAACTGTTACAGCATACCAGACAAAGATTTTCAGGAGATAACCATCTTCAAACTACCGTGTACATGGAAAACGTTTCTTTGTTTTTCATTTCTTCAAAAATGGTTCAAACGATTTTGATTCACATAAACATATTTCAAATATTAATACGCCAAATTAAATATTTTGGGTTTTCTACTTTGAATTCTTCGTACTCTATAATTTTGTATAACTGGAAAATCATAGTAGTAGATGGACAAAATATACATAGCAAAAAAAATATAGAACTCATTAAAATTCGCAATTTGAAATTTTTCGATTCTTCTTTTTTTTTTATTTTCTCTACTACGTATAGTAAGTAGGGGAAGTATTGTATTCCACCCAAAAATTCTATACCGGATTTCACCGGAAATACATTTGTTCAGACCCCCTGAATCAAAAAAAAAAAGCGTTTTTGGAAACATGTCCGTGTGTGTGACTGAACAGCATAACTCAGAAACAGTCGGATAAACATCAAACTTGGTATTTCGGTTCAGTATCTTTCAGAGATGCGACACGAAGGTTTTCAAGAAAGTCTCCCCAACCCAGATTACCTTTTACATGGAATATTTTTCGAAAATTTTCTCAAAAATGGCTCTGACGATTTTGATTAAAATATCATATGTTTAAGATATTTTCATGACGAATGAAATGTATATCTCGAATTTTCTGGGAATGTCTCCAAAAGTATTCTTCATTGTGAACGACTTTTGCATAACTGGTAAACCATAAGAGATACACAAAATTTTACTACATAAAAAATGCAAATCGCATTAAAATACACAACTTATGTCATATACATTTGTTTTGTTGGGTGAACCATTTTCGAGATATTGCTTGTTATTCCCTTAAATTTTCCAATACTTATACTTTTTCTCAAATTCGTTATTCATTTTTGTTGTCCTGGTAATGCAAAGAGAATGGAATACTCCACATAGCAACCAGCTCTTAATATATTTGGCTATCGCTTAAAGCCTACCAATTCCCCTTGCATCTGCAAGAAAATTAGCATCTCGATATCTCGATTAACATAAAGCATATGGAGAAGAAGCGTTTGTAAAAATAGTTTGTACAAGAGTAGAGAAAGTCATGTGAGTGTAACACATCAGATTTTTTTTCTTTCCATCGCAAGAGCCCATGACGTTAGCTCGCCTAAACATTATAATTATGTTTTCGTATTCTGTATGTAAACAAATACTTATTACTTAATTTGAAAGCACTCCCTGGGTAAAAATATATCGTGATTAACATATACCTGAATTTATCATGGATAGAGAAAATCACGTGAGTGATCAAAAAAATTTAATACATTAATGTACAATTAAATGCTCAAAATCCATGCCATGTAAATTCTAACATATTACTTTGTCAACCCTGGACGGTAGTAGGTTTATGTTAAATGTGACGTTTTGGTGCATCTTGGCTATTTCATCTTCAATGGCATATTTCGACGATCCTACTATAGAAAGTTGGTCTTTATGCTCACGGAAGGACCAGTCAGAAGTTGTATTAAAATTGAACTAGAAAAACTGTTAATGAACCTAAACTCAGTCTACTTCCGTTAAATATTTAGAAACTCTTCTGATAAGCAGGACTTGGAATCGTAATACGTTTTGAAAAATACATCACAATTCTTGACTAAATTTGGTGAAAATCTTTGCGTTTTTCTTCCTGCCAATTTTTAACCAAACACTGAAATGTTCTACTGATGCACAGAATATTCATAAACAGACTTGCTAATGTAAGAACGTAGGCTTTCACGGCCGGTGTCACAATTATAACTAATATAATTTTCCGGGCTGTTATGCCGTGGTCTGCTGAAGAAAGATTCCCCAGACGTTTCGTCCACAACTGCGGTGGACATCTTCAGTGGCGCGGACGAAGTCTTCTCGGTGAAAGTATAGACTTGCTAATGTTTCCCTATTTTTTTTTTTCAAACATTGGTACCCATTTGTTACTTTTATCGGTTTCCATCACGTTTCCATACTTTAATCGTAGTTACCACAATCGAGCATTTTTATACCCATGTACTTAAATTAATCATTCTGTGCTTTATACCGATTAAAACTGTCTTAATGCTATTTTTATTACTATGCTATTTGAACGCTATAAAATGTGTAAAATTCTTAGGCTGAGAAAATCAATTCAAATTTACATCGTGTACTACTGCCTCATTTTAGAAAGGGCAAAGTTATAAATCTATACATTTTCTTTTTGTGATACGTTGCTGGTCATAACTGCTCTGTTGAAAATCATATGAAAACTCCTCGTAAAGGTTTTGTAAACCATGCTGGCAGTTGTATTGTTCATGGTCTTCAAAAAAAGATTTGGCTTGTGGATTCTGTGATCCATTCCCAACAGTAGCTGAATGCCAGATGAACATTTGATATGGCATGGAAAGTACACCGAGCTGCAGTATTACCGTCCTTTGTTCTATTTTAGCGTCCAAATTTGGAGCTAAGGTTTAGCACGCCTCTTACACATGCAGAACACGCAAACAAAATCAAATAACAACTGCCTTGAGCACACGCTGCCTGTGAAGCCTGCTAACGAAATGTATAACAGGAGGGGACGGCATATAATGAAGCCAAGTGTACATAGTAATGTAAATGTTCTATTGGACCGGAAGTTCGGTCTTAATTATTATTATGCTTGGAGAATACACCATGCCAAGTGTTCAGTTTTCAAAATATAAAATACGTTTGCTTTTCATTGCCTAAAACTGTTCCACGCTTTCCAGTTAACCTCATTTTAATACGGTTTTAATATACTGCGTGACGTTTTAATCAGTAAGTAGTGAGTAAATTGTGCCAGTTAAAAAGAAAAATATTAGCCTATACATGGGAATTAAAAACTAAAAGGCTTAAAGTCTTATCGTATTTAAATGGAGAAGTATATCAGAATTGAGAAAATCATAACTTCTGTATTTAGGTGTCATTTAGCTTTCTTTGCATTCTGTAAACATTTCACATGCAGCTTCTAACAGAATATTTAAATTAATGCCTATTGTGGTAGGATTGAAAGAATTAATTAGAAATAACATATTTTTACTTTCGTATCCAGTAGGTATTTTTTGAGACATCGTGAATAAAAAAAATGTTAGGAAAACGTCCGTCCGTCCGTGTGTGTGTGAGCAACTTGATTAAAAAAAAATAATTTGATAAATACCAAACTTCAGTATTTTACAAAGATGCGACACGAGGATTTTCAATAAAACCATCATCCTTTACGTGAAAAAAATTTCTACTTTGAAGATTTTGATTAAAATAAGATATTAACATGACAAATCTTCAATTTCTTGTGAATAGCTTGTGAGGTCTTCATTAGAAAGGCATTTTGTATAAATGCTAGGCGTTAAATATATATAGAAAAGCGTACTATACATATTAAATGTGGATCTCTTTAAAACAGTTTTTTGTGGCCTCAGCCATTTTCGAGATATCCGTTATTATTAATTTGAATTTTTCTATACTTTTACCTTTTTGTTAGTGTTGTCGCTATTCATTTGTTTCTCGCGATATCGTTGAAAGAGTAAGGAATTTCAAGGTCAATGTATAGCCATTCTCTTTTAAACATCTGACCATCGATTCAGTTTCCTATATCCCCGTGGTAATGCAACGAAATTCTAACGAAACTATTCTGCAAATGTTTATCTGGATTAACATGAAGTAGATAGAAATATAAGTTTTCGTAAGAATAGTGTGTAAAAGTTGTATAGAAATAAACGATAGACGGTAGAGAAAGTCATGTGAATGCAACACATTACATTTTTTTTACAGTATTTAACCCGAGGATGCGGTTTAAATGTTACTTTTGACTCGGCATTCAAACAGGGCGAGCCGGTGGAGCAGTTTGATTGTTTGGGAGGTTCCCCTTTAAATCAGTACTAGCTTGGTATTGATCGGGGCAGGCAACCAGCACAAGCGGCAGCCTGCCTGCGTGATGATGGTGTCTGTTGTGAAGTCATTGCTCCTTCTCTGAACACGTGACCATATCGATTTTTCTCGTTTTCCATCTAGTCGGCGCTAAGCGCTCGTGTTACTTTATTAAAATATTTGCTCCAGCCTGTTTTGTTACGGAACAATGCCTTGCTCCAGCGTGCAGGATGTGGATTTTCCTTAATTGCTTTTGTTTTCGCTTCACCCAATACACATGTTTATTAATTGCAATTCCCGGATGTATGAAACCTGTTTTACTTGAATTTCTTCCTCAAACCAAGGTCAGTTTTTTACCCCTTCACCAGCATTATGAATTACTGCCATTTTACTTCCGCTACGCAAAACAAGGATGCAAATTTTCAGAATGTAAGGGAGGGGCGTCATCCGGATTATTCTAAAAATCTTGTTCATATCCTGTTTCCGAAACCAATTGTGGTGTAAATGTTACGATTTGAGTTTTTGTTAATCCATTACCCGTATTTTTTTTATGTATGTGTCACAGGCAAATTGTAAATTCATTTTTTTTACAAAATTCCTGCAAATAGTTAATGAAACAAGTTTGACTGGTTACCCTTTAGACTTATTAAAAAGACCGGAATGGAGTGAGATTGAAAAAATCTTAGCTGATTTAAAATCAAATTATAAGCTAACATCTGAAATAAGAGCTCCAAAATCATATGATCCTAACACATTAGATTTTGTATTTCAATATGTCAGAGAGAAAAAAATGTTTATCAGCTTAAAAACAGCAGTTTTGAAGTATAAGACTTAATATTTTGTTCGTATTTTAAAATAGTTGGTGATAAATCTTGAATGGCAATATGTCGAATAATTTAACCTGGACATAACCGTCTGAGATGTTCTCTAACACTTGATTTCCGTAAATGCCATACCGCAAATGTTTATGCTTGAAGCTATGTACACATTACTTTTCAGATTTCCACTTTCGTCTCCAGGGCACCCGTTCACACAAAGAGTTATAATTCGCATTAATGCCCCTCGTGTGTTAGATTTTCTTTCAGTGTCAGGCCCACCACATGTGTGACAAACATTGAATAGCACAAGGAGAGCATTTACGCATACAAACACAAAAGAATATCTTCTGGACATACCTACATCGTCTTCTCCACCTTCACTGGATTCCCTCAAATATTACAGATTCGCCTTCTTTTTTAGTCAAAAGTTTCAGTTCCCATCTTGCACTGTATTTCAGTATCATCTTTAACTCCACGTGTAGAGACTCAAAAACTGTGTAACTTCACTTTCTCGCCGAGACATGCTTACTGAATCATCGAATAGCTGTAGCACTTGCTTTCTTTCAAAATTCGGGTTGCTTTATTGGGGAGGTTTTTATTTTTCGAAGGCACCACATCATTTTAGGGTTTTTGAATTTCTCGTTCTTCATTCTTATTACTTTCTCTACTACGTATAGTAGGTAGGGGAAGTATTGTATTCCACCCAAAAGTTCGCTACCGAGATTTCACCGGAAATATATGTTTTGATACCCCCTGAATCCAAAAAAAAGCATTTTTGGAAACATGTCTGTGTGTCTGTGTGTCTTGATATTTAGGTTCAGTATCTTCCAGAGATTCGACACGAAGGTTTTTCAAGAAAATCCCCCACCCAGATTACCTTTACATGGAACATTCGAAAATTTTAATTTTCTCAAAAATGGCTCTAACGATTTTGATTAAATTATCATATGTTTAAGATATTTTTATGACAAATGAAATGTATATCTCGATTTTTCTGGGAATGTCTCCAAAAGTATTCTTCATTGTGAACGACTTTTGCATAACTGGTAAACCATAAGAGATAGACAAAATTTTACTACACAAAAAATGTAGATCGCGTTAAAATACACAATTTATGTCATAATTTTTTTTGTTGAGTGAACCATTTTCGAGATATTGCTTGTTATTCCCTAAAATTTTCCAATACTTATACTTTTTCTCAAATGGGAATTCGTTATTCATTTTTATGCCCTGGTAATGCAAAAAGAATCAAATGCTCCACATAGCAACAAGCTCTTAAAAGATTTGACTATCGCTTATAATTCGACTCATAATCACTTTGAAATGAACTCCACATACTCGAGCATTTTTGGTTGGCACCAAGTTTTTGCGTTTCAGAGCAGCAAGCTATTTGTTGTACAAATGTCGATTCTTCTCGCTATATGAATGAGTAATAACTAACATTTGTGTTTACGCTGAAATTATTTACACAACCACAACCACAACTGCACTGCACGCAGTTAACACCTCACAGAGCACTAGGAAAACAATATATAAAAAGTGTATATTACAGTCATTGTATATGTTTATATTATTGTATCCATGTTTAATAATGTTATGTGAATGTATTACATAATAGGTAATTTAATAATATAGGAGCTGTGAAAACAATAGGTTAAAAGTTGCTAACAATGAGGTAACCTTGAGGCAATAATGAATTTGAAAGTTTAAATGCTACTAGTCATTATTGGAGCAACAATAATGTAAATTTTGAGACAGTTTAAAAATAGCCAATCGACAACCAGAAAAAGCTTTAGTTAAATGAAGGTATTCTGTTGGTTTAGGAATAGCCAATCAGAGACTTGAAATACAGAATTTACGTGCTCGAGAAGTATAACACATATTCGTGTGAGACGAAAATAGTTTTTAAGTATTAAAAAGTGCAAGTATTTAATAAAAACATCTCACCGCTCTCTCTCTCTCTCTATATATATATATATAGAGAGAGATATATATATATATATATCAGTGAAACGTTATTTAAATCGTATCAAGCATTAATAAACGGAGTGAAGTAAAATTATAATCTGTGTAAGCCTACATTCTTAGTCGCACCACAACCCTGCTAAGAGAAACGTGTCTCTAACAATAATACTGACGCAGCCGAGGCAAACAAAAATACTTAATACTTAAAGAAACAGTCAAATTACGAAGTTAATATTTTTAAAAATTGGGGAAAAGGTTACGGGTACCATACGTGCGGTTGCAACTACTACAAGTTCGATTCCCCAACAGTTGAACTATAATACAACTCCAATACAAACTACTTCAAATTGACGCCCAAAGCGTGGTGCAAATAACAACACAACAAAATACCATTTTCTCAATATTGCCAGTCGCAACATCCACAGCTTGCACAGCCATTAGAGGAAACGTGGAGGTAGGGGCAGCAACAGATGCTAAATTTTAACACAGTGTTAAACCGATTTAACACTGAAGCTAACACAAATTCTGTTTCAAACAAGTTAACTGTAACAACGTGTTAAAGTCGACGTTAAGTTAACATCGCCGTACCCCCGTGTTAAAGGCGTTTAACAAATGTTAAGAGGTTGGAAAATGGCTGCCGCAAACCAAGCTGTTGATGTCAGTTTGCTACAATTGGCATTTTTGAATGACATTCCTAATAGAGGAGCAGTTGTACGTCATAATAAACTTGAAACCCTGCAAAAGCAGGAATTTTTAAAGCGATATAGACTGTCCAAGGGGTCATGAGCATGCTCTATGGGAAATACGAGAGTTTAGACCACTACCAACATAAACATGCCTTTTTCTCCTATGCTACAAGTGTTAATTAGGTACTTAGATTTTATGCTGCTAACACTTCTCATTTACTTGGTGAGTGATACTCTTGGTATTTCTAAAGCTACCGTTTGTGGGTTTAGCCGGAAGATTTCCAAACCAATTGCTTCAAGAAGCAAGCAGTGTTTTTTTCGGGTCTGCTTGATTAATGAGCGATAACAAATTTCCGTCTTTAGTTTCAATGCAGTGTGCACTACCAGTTTTAAACCGTCTTAAACTCTCTTCGCACCTAATGTTTCTCGTGCTGCATCTTATGCTAGCATAAAATTGCCGCAGTTGCTTACTGGACGTAGGAGAAATGCGTTCATTCCAATTAAATTACTCGAGGATTTTGTTCCAGGCTGCAATCTTATCCTTTAATGTAAGACCGTCGGCTTTTTCGCACTTGATAATACGTCTATACTTATTAACCAGATGTTAATTAACGGTTTCAAACGGTGAAACATTTATTTCAGCTGACATTGTGATTCTACGGGAACATCACATGGCAATTGCCATGCATGTAAATAGTTGTCTGCCACTGACATAGAGAGCGCAGCGATATGTAATGAAGTATGTTTCTTCAATTTTTTAGTTTGTGGGTTACGTAATTATTTGGAGGAGTTTGCCCCACAGTTGTACGCCAATTTGAAGGTTTTTGGTTACGTAAATATTATTAAGGTTACGTAATGAGGATTACACTTTGATGTTGTTTGATTTTTAGGACGCCAAACTTTATAGTGAAGATGATGCTTGTTTTTACGTAATATTATTAAAGTTATTTGCCTCGGCTGCTTTCAGTCGCACTATAGAAACACGAGTTCTTGTAGGGTTGTGATAAGATTCAAATTATAATACGCCACACAATTTACTTTTTAATTTTTTTACTTCTTTTTATTTCACTTTATATTTGCACATTTTATAAACACAACACTTTATAAAATAAAACTGTGAGCACTTAATACATTTTTGGCGGAGAATACAAATTTTGTCATTTATACTTTACAACATTTTTACCCACGACTTTCACGTCTGCTCTGTCTAATATCTTGCCCGAGACTCTTACGTCTGCTGTCTACTACATCTTGCCCGCGACTGACTAGATTCAACGGTAAAAACTTTTAGCTTCGGTAATGCCATTCTCTTATTGGCTAATTCTAGTCCAATAGAATTTAAGTATTCAAACTAAAAATCTTTCTTTACTTTTGATTGGCTAATTCCAAACTGTAAGCAAAATTGCGTTATTACCGATCTTTTTCATAACCAGTACTTTTAAAACTCCAAACACATTATTGTCACCAAAATTACATTTGCCTCATTATTAACATCCTGAAACATAGTATTCTCACAGTTTTTGTACTATTAGAGTATATAAACATTTACATATCACTAATAAATACGTTTACAATAAAAATAAGTATTTACAATGACTTTACATACAATTTATATAATAATTATACACATATTGTTTTCTAGGTGGGCTGTTATTGAATTTAATTAATAAAAAATACAATTAATATCATTTAGGCATTAACATACTGCCTCAGTAGACAAAAGTGCATCGGAGGAGCACATTCAGAAGCACTTTAGTTCGGCCACCGCCTTCTCGAAAGCTAGCTTTCGCAGTTGTCTTTGACGTTAACAAAATGTTAGCTAACAATTTGCTGTAAAAGCTTGATGAAACGCAAAAGTTTTAACATTGTTAAACTTTGAAAACGTTAACAAACAAGGTGTTAAGAGTAGGTATTTTTAACATCGGTTGGTGAAACCGGCCCTTAATAGGCCGAAATGTGAACCGGAAATTGCACGTGCTGCTTTCTAATCAGAAAGGCCCGAATTGGAATGCAGCGAGTCTGGATGAGGCTTTTTCGGGGGTTTCGCTTATCTTAAAGACAAATATTGGACAACTCCTGCTCTGTGGACTCAGGCGCATTGAGCAATTTACTACCATTTCATTCAAAGTCTGTGCAGATCTAATTGGTTAAAACGTGCGAACATTTGAGGAGCGGGAGGCAGAAATTAGGTCGCTTGGTAATGCGCATAGAGAAGGAAACTGCATATTTGCATCCAATTTTAATTGAGTGCCCGCTGTTGACTGCGAATGCTTAAAGGGGCAGGTGAATTTTGGTTTGCGATCACTTAAAATGCCCGTATGCCAGGGAAATTTCAGCCAGTGTCGTTATGAGCGCCCTCTCCATTCTTTTTTGCATGTCTTAGCTCTTGGAAATGCTTTAATAAAATTATAGTTGCCTAGCTGTTTCCTAATTACTATCTCTACTACGTATAGTAAGTAGGGGAAGTATTGCATTCCACCCAAAAATTCGATACCGAGATTTCACCGGAAATACGTGTTTTGAGGCCCCCTGAATCCAAAAAAAGCATTTTTGGAAGCATGTCCGTGTGTGTGTCTGTGAACAGCGTAACTCGGAAACGAACAGTCGGATAAACACCAAACTTGGTATTTAGGTTCAGTATCTTCCAGAGATGCGACACGAAGGTTTTCAAGAAAATCCAACCACCCCAGATTACCCTTTACATGGAACATTTTTCGAAAATTTTAATTTTCTCAAAAAGGCTCTAACGATTTTGATTTAAATATCATATGTTTAAGATATTTTCATGACAAATGAAATGTATATCTCGAATTTTCTGGGAATGTCTCCAAAGTGTTCTTCATTGTGAACGACTTTTGCATAACTGGTAAACCATAAGACATAGACAAAATTTAACTACACAAAAAATGTAGATTGCGTTAAAATATACAATTTATGTCATATACATTTTTTGTTGTTGGGTGAACCATTTTCGAGATATTGCTTGTCATTCCCTTAAATTTTTGCAATACTTACACTTGTTCTCAAATTCGTTATTCATTTTTTTTTGTACTGGTAATGTAAAGAGAAAAGAATACTCCACATAGCAACCAGCTCTTAAAATATTTGACTATAGCTTAAAGCCTACCAATTCCCCTTGCATCTACAAGAAAATTAGCAATAATTTTAACATCTCGATATCTCGATTAACATTAAGCATATGGAGAATAAGCGTTTGTAAAAATAGTTTGTACAAGAGTAGAGAAAGTCATGTGAGTGTAACACATCAGATTTTTTTCACGTATCATCCTTACAGCTTTGTTATAACTGTGATACAAATTCAGGCTTATTTTGAAGTTTCAAGCTCATAATTGTTTCCGGTTGGTAACCTAGTCCAGAAAGTGTGATAAGCTCTATCAGGGGCGGGACTGCACGTTATCAGTAAGCTATTACAGTGCAGCAGTTAAAACCACCAGGAACGGACTAAAATATCTTGCGTCAAAGAAACTCTTTTTACGCGTACCAGACTAGACTTAATAAACACGCGTGCAAAAGCAGCGCTCTTAAGGGGCTACGGAAGACATCGATCGCGACTGAAAGCGTGAACTTGCAGCAAAGGCAAATGGGCGCTCCGTCTGTGCCGGCGCCAAGCAAATGAAATCACCTTTGTGGATGCAGAAACGTTCAGGCGGAGAAAATGAGAATTCCCAGGGCATCATTTTGCTGATCATGTTTTTCATGCGATGCGTATTCTTTTACGGGAGTATCAGCAACGTTTCTATGGCCTTGTTGCGCACAGTCTTTTAAAACTACATGTGTAAATATAATTAATTTTAATATTTTAAGGGTGTTGAAATTTCAGGATCTTGCAGATATTCGGGTGGTTTATTATTATTATTTATTTACACAACTGTGGCTGAAGTGGGCTGTTTTTACGAGTGGAAATATTTTCATTTGCTACGCTCATTACATGTTCCACAAGTTGGTACATGATTTTTTTTATAAACCATAAAAATTAACAATAAACGGTTTTGATAAATCAAAATTAGTATACATATTGAAAGAGATGTAAGTTCAGCGCTCGCATTATGCATAAGCGATTGGTACTGAATTTGAGAAATATGTATTTCTTGCACTTGAAACTGTTAGGCTGTGTTTCTTATTATTAATTTCTCTACTACGTATAGTAAGTAGGGGAAGTATTGTATTCCACACAAAAATTCGATACCGAGATTTCACCAGAAATATGTTTTGAGGCCCCCTGAATCCAAAAAAAGCATTTTTGGAAACATGTCCGTGTCTGTGAACAGCATAACTCTCAAACGAACAGTCGGATAAACACCAAACATGGTATTTAGGTTCAGTATCTTCCAGAGATGCCACACGAAGGTTTTCAAGAAAATCCCGCCCCCACCCGAGATTACGCTTTACATGGAACATTTTTCGAAAATTTTAATTTTCTCAAAAATAGCTCTAACGATTTTGATTAAAATGTCTTATATTTAAGATCTTTCATGACAAATAAAATGTATATCTTGAATTTTCTGGGAATGTCACCAAAAGTATTCTCCATTGTGAACGACTTTTGCATAACTGGTAAACCATAAGAGATAGACAGACTTTTACTATACAACAAATGTAGATCGCGTTAAAATACACAATTTATGTCATGTACAGTTTTTTTGTTGAGTGAACCATTTTCGAGATATTGCTTGTTATTCCCTTAAATTTTCCAATACTTATACTTTTTCTCAAATGGGAATTCGTTATTCATTTTTTTTTACTTTCTCTACTATGTATAGTAAGTAGGGGAAGTATTGTATTCCACCCAAAAATTCGATACCGAGATTTCACCGGAAATACATGTCTTGAGGCCCCCTGAATTAAAAAAAAATTAGCGTTTCTAGAAAAAGGTTTGTGTGAACAGCATAACTCAAAAACGAAAAGTCTGATAAATACCAAACTTGGTATTTAGGTTCAGTACATTCTAAGGATGCTACACGAAGATTTTCAACAAAATCCTCCCCCCCCCACCCTAAACTACCCTTTACATGGAACATTTTTCTAAATTTTTGATTTTCTAAAAGTTGGCTCGTAACGATTTTGATTAAAATGCAACCTATTAAAGATATTTACATGGCAAATAAAATGTATATCTTGAATTTTCTGGGAATAGCGTGTGAAGTCCACTTCAGTTGGAAGGCATTTTGTATAACCTTGTACAGCTACTAAACGTTAAGCGACAGACGGAATGTACTAGACAAAAATTGTAGATCTCTTTAAAACACAGAATTTACTTCAAATAAGTTTTATTGTGGCATAAGCCATTTCTAGAAATCCGTTATTAAAGGTTCGAATTGTTCATTACTTGGTCATTCTTTAAAGTCCTTTCAGTTGTTTTTGGCGATTGCATGGAAACAGTATGGGATTCTAAAGTCAGCGTATAGCGTCCCGTTCTTTAACATTTGACTATCGCTGTTTTCTTTGAATGCGTAATGTAGCTATTTCTGCAAAGGTTTATTTGGATTAAAATATAGTAGATAGAATAAATAAGCTTTAGTAAAAATAGTTTGTATGCCCACTAATAAATGATTGAGGGCAAGGAAAGTCATGTGAATGTATCACAGTTATTTTTATCACGTATGATTACATCAGGAGTTACGTGGTATAGTAGTGTTGTTACGTTGTGAGTAGTAATACATATTTACTAAGGCAGCACAATGAGTATCTTGTGCCTGTGCGCATAAAGTACCTCATTAATAGACCCTATTAAAGCATATTGTTTGTTTTGAGAGGTTGGCGTAGTACAAACATTTGAGAATGCTGTAGGTCTTGTGCTCTCTGCAACCTCCAGTCAGGCATACTTGTTTATATTCATATGTCTTCATCAATTCATTGTTATAATTGGCGCAACAGTTCTAGACATGTGAAAATCTTAATGACAGCTATGAAGCGAGTTGCTTACCAGATCAGCAGGTGACCGTCGTCTGCATGCTGCAGGAGTGCGTGGGACAGTCATTGTCAATTATCCGCACACAGATTATGCACTGCACTGCATTGCTCTTCACTGGTAAACTTATAGTTTATATACAGTATATTTAAATCCACCGTTGTAAAAAGCGCTTAATGTAAAAACCTGGCAATCATCTGCTTCCAATTCTTCCACATCCTACAGCCCTTCCTCTTCTGCGGAATCACTCACATCACTGCTGTCGTTACTTTCTGCACCATTATCCTGGATGATAATTCTTTCTATTTGATCTCGTTTTCTTCCACTTGAACCCTGAACCTTTTATAATTTTTTCTGAGATTTGTAGCACCACCTTGAAAATTTATGCTGTCTTTCAGCTTAATGAGGAATCTGCTTATTGTTGGCACAGTTTTTTCTTCCACATAGAAATTGTGAATCGTGCGCCGAATGAGAGTATCGTCTATTTCTGTAATACGTTTAGGGACCTTATGTTTCTTCCTAGGTGTGTCCTCTTTCATCCATATGTTTTTTTCTTATGTTTGAGAAATCTGGAAACGGAATTCAGTGAAATACCAGTTGCTTTGGCTACTCTTTATTTCACTCTCTTAAGGCTTTTGTGGAATTCGGGTGAACATATATTTTCTTCCTTCATCTCTGCTTCTTGCTTCATGAAGTCGAGGACATTTGCAATTTTCTCCTGCTTTGACTATGTAATACCTTACACTTAACTTTGAAATCGTAGGAGCCATGGTTATAAATATAACAAATATAAAATAAGCACTATTTAGGTACTGCTCTCTTTGAAATTACAACCAGATGCGGACACTTTCTATGCAGACTGTATGTGTTACGCACTGTAAGTAAGCAAAGGTATTATATGGCTTTCGTTGATTAAGCTAAACATAAACCATTCCTAGGCTCGGCAGCTGGGGTGGCAATCAAGGTCACGATTCCAGAAGTTTTGCGCCAGTTATATTGTAAAATTCGCAGTAGTATTCATCCTGCAAGTTCCAGAATTAGGTGCCTTATCTCCCCCAAAAGGGTTATCAAAAGAATGAATGTAATCGCCAGTTATCAACATTCGTATCCTCTTCATTAGAGCTGCTAGTATTTGTGTTATAGAGTCACAGGAAGCTGTAACTTATCTTGTAGTTCATTTAGTTTTGCTAGAGCTTGATTGAACATGGGAAGAACAAATAAAGACTAAGTTGAATAGAGTTCATGCTGATCGTCGTAATTATACGAGAGAATAAACCGCATAACGTGAAGCTATGTTCGACAAATCTTTAAAAATATTTTTTTCCAACTGAAATGAACTTCAAGGCTATTCCCAGAAAATTCAAGATATACGTTTTATTTGTCATGTAAATATCTTTGATATATGTTAAGTTAATCAAAATCGTTAGCCATTTTTTAAAAACATAAAAAGTTTTCCAAAAATATTCCTGTAAAGGGTATTTGGGGATGGTTAGATTTTCTTGAAAATCTTCATGTCACATTTTTGGATGGTACTGAACCTAAATACCAAGTTGGTGTTCGTCCGACTTTTCGTCATTTGTGCGTGTGCCCCCCAAAGCTTTTTGTAAAAATGTTTTTATGGATTCGGGAGACCTCAAAACACGTATTTCCGGTGAAACCCCGGTATCGATATTTTGGGTGGAATGCAATACCTTCTGTGCCTACTATGCACGTGGTAGAAAGAGTAAAAATGAAAGGTGGTGTGAAACATGCAATTTAAAACATAAAACTGTTTTTGATGTACCTTGACTATAGTTGCCTTTTCTATCCTTGTGAAATATGGAAACTCAAAGAAGATGGGTCGTTTCTTTCAGAGGGAACATTCGATTTTTACATAAAACTTGACTAATACCAAGGGTGGCAAACACCTGCCAAAAGGGCGAAACTAGCGAAAACTAATTTCAGTAAAGCAGTGTTTCCGTGTTATGATAGATACATTATTGACCATACTGACTTTGCACCCTTCTGTCCGGACAAGAGAATTACGTTACTGCCATCTACTGAAATATCAAAACATGACGACACGCGTTGATTTGGAAGATTGCCTGTTGAAAAACTTGTTTCCATCACCGCAGTTTAGAATGGGCAGCACTAACATAAGAGCGCATATTTTTCGGTGGTTGAGATTATTGGAGTGACCCTGAGAGAAGGTATCCTTGAGGCAGGCCAGTGCACCTCCTCACCCACTCAATGCAGTGACTTGGCGTCACCGGGCCAGCTCTGGTGAATAGCCTTTGTTCCATCTTGCCAAATTACTTCTAGCTGGCTCCGCTTCCGAATCGATAACCCTCTCGCTATTGGTTTGGTTGCGATTGCGACCGTTGACTTTGCGGCCAGGGTTGGCTTTGCGGCCGATATGCTAGAATGTGCACGTTTACGCCCGTTGATATTGATGGGCTGTGTGAGTTTCTCAGATGTTAATTACTACAGCCTTCTTTCTTCCTAATGAGAAACGTTTTGACGAGGTGACCATCATTTAATATTTTTTTTAATTCTATTTTATTTTACGTCGCTTTAACTCCTTGGTCATATCGCGACGGATCTGTTGGTGGATAACTCTTAGAACTATATGTGATGGACAGTTAGCCTTCTAGATCTCATCCCTGTAACCACCCGCTCCGTCACGTGTGAGAGACCCTAGCGCATAGCTACCGAATCTTCTGCTTTCGTGCCGGGCAGATGGCATTAGAATGCCGTCCAGTCCTACCGCCGCCCCCCATATAAAGGCGGACAGTTAGCCTTTTAGGTCTTATCCCTGTAACCACTGCTTCATGCTGCGCAGATGGCATTAGGGTGCCGTCCAGCCTAACCGCCGCCCTCACACAGAAAGGCGGACAGTTATCTTTTAAGTCTCATCCCTGTAACCCCTGCTTCATGCTGTGTAGATGGCATTAGGGTGCCGTCCAGTCTAACCGCCGCCCTCACCAAAAGGCGGACAGTTAGCCTTTTAGGTCTCATCCCAGTAACCCCTGCTTCATGCTGTGTAGATGGCATTAGGGTGCATCCAGTCCAACCGGCGCCCCACACAGAAAGGCGGACAGTTAGCCTTTTAGGTCTCATCCCTGTAACCCCTGCTTCATGCTGTGCAGATGGCATTAGGGTGCCGTGCAGTCTAACCGCCGCCCTCACACAGAAAGGTGGCTAGCCTTCTAGGTCTCATCCCTGTAACCCCTGCTTCATGCCGTGCAGATGGCATTAGGGTGCCGTCCAGTCCAACCGCCGCTCCCACACAGAAAGGTGGCTAGGCTTCTAGGTCTCATCCCTGGAAATGCCATCTTGCTCCGTCACGTGCCCACAGGGACCCCCAGCGCATGACAGCCGGATCTCCTGTTTCGTGCCGTGCAGATGGCGTTAGGGTGCCGTCCAGTCTTAACTGCCATTTAATGTTGGATGCTAATGAAAGTTGAATTAAATATGGCAATGATTTACATTTAAGCCAAGCAATGAAAATAATGCGTTAACAAGCATTTGGACCAAATACTTTTTCTTACAGAGGCGGAAGTATTCGTTTACAGTTTTAAAAAATTATAGTAGCCAAATTAATGGAGATAAACTTCTCATTTTTAATAGACAGGATAAATAGTATTACGGTTTACCTGTTTTGCCAACTTTCAATATGTTGCATATTATTAGTTTTACAATTGTTTGAAAATACACCGGTTAGAATCATTTTTGAGAAAATTAAAATGTTCCATGTAAAGGGTAATCTGGGGCGGGGGGATTTTCTTGAAAACCTTCGTGTCGCATCTCTGGAAGATACTGAACCTAAATACCAAGTTTGGTGTTTATCCGACTGTTCGTTTCTGAGTTATGCTGTTCACAGACACACACGCACACGGACATGCTTCCAAAAATGCCTTTTTTTGGATTCAGGGGATCTCAAAACATATATTTCTGGTGAAATCTCGGTATCGAATTTTTGGGTGGAATACAATACTTCCCCTACTTACTATACGTAGTAGAGAAAGTAAAAAATGGTGTTTTCTTCATTTTTCATGAAATTTCAGCCATAGGTATCCTTTAAACATCACCATAAAATTCACGAATTTCTGTGTACTGTTTCCACATCCATTGGTCTGCGATCAGAGAAACCAAAGGGATGCCCTTCACGAGAAGAAAGAACGCCAGCAGGAGGTCCGTATTGCTTGCGTTACCTGTACATTTAGGCACATTCCGGATGTAAGCGGGGCGTGCGCGACCTTGGAGCGCGGATCCTACGAAAAAATATGCGGACCCCGAGTTAATCGGCATCCGTACGTAAGGCGTCTCTCCGACGTCGCCAGCGATTGACCAAGTCCAGGAACAGCCTTACTCCCCATATTCATGAATGCATGGAATTGTACTGTTGGGAATATTGATTGCAGCGTCCTTTAGCTTTTTAGTGTTTTTACCCTTTATTAGCAGGACCTTCAAATTATTTATCCTCGAAATGAATTTCGTGGTAGTATTCACTCGTGCGTTGCCTCGCGTCACATAATTCATTTTTACTATAGTAAATAATAGTAGTATTGCATTCCACCCACAAATTCGATATAGAAGTACACTTTTTGAGTTCTAAATAACGAACGACTTTTAGAGCAAACGTATCTGTGGACAGCATAACAAAAACGAAACTTTGGTGATATACCAAACTTGGTATTTAAGTTCAACTTTCAAGGATACGACACGCAATATTTTTAAGAAAATCTTCCATCACAAACTACTTTATACGACCATTTTTTTTTAGTTTTTTTTAAATGGCTTTTAACGACTTTGGTTAAAATGTATGTGTTGAAATTTCTGGGTATAACTGTAAAATACTCTTCATTCTGACTGATTTTTGCATAATTTGTAAATCATAAGAGAGAAAACAAAATTTTACTACACTAAAAAATGTAGAACTCGTTAGAGCACACCATTTTCAAATACACTAGTGGTAAGTCGCTACTGGTTTTTCTCGTGGTCATGCAAAGAACATGGAATTTTAAAACCATCACATAGCGACCCGCATTTTAAAAATCTGACTTTGGCAGTCTACTGCAGGGATGCCCAACCTTACAAGAGGGGGAGGGGTGAAGGGAGTTTACCTTCCCCACTCATTTCGTGCTGCCAAGGATTGAAACTTGATTATTTAGTTTGTCAAGCTCTTCAGATATAGTAGGCGGGGTGAACTATGGACTTTGAACCTTAGCTCTTAAGTGAACAGGTTGAGCTTCATTGGTCCACTGTATCCTTCTTACGAAAATGTAAATGTGTAATAAAGGTTTATCTCGAATAACGAGTAGATAGAAGAATAAACTTTTCAAAGAAACATTTATAGAAGAGGATTAAAGAGGGCTATGTGAACCAAACACATTGGTTTTTCTTAATTTTTTTAAAGCCTTTTTTCCCCCCTGTAGTTTTGCAGCATTCGCACGTCAGTGTATATTCATTTACCATTCTGATCACATAGGATGATGAACGTATAAATTAATTTTGTAACAATCTGCCTACAGTTAGGCACTGTCACCTGTGGGTTTCGAATACGTCCTCGGTCTGTCTGAAGCAGGTTAACAAATCCGCTGTCCCCTCAAAGCTTTACTTGAGTTTTCTTTCCTTCGTTTCCCTTGATTTAAGTGTACAAAAGCAATCGCTTACACTTTCAAGACATAAACATGCGATTAAATCTTAAAAGCTTAACTCGCACTTCCTTTGTTTTCATAAAAAATTCTATTGAGTGACACCTTTGTTCCATTGAATACGAAATGGAATAAAGGGATTGAAGCATTCTTCAAAGCGATTTATTTCGACTTCGATAGTTATTCCTATGTAGAAGGGGGGATGTGAAGAAATTCGTAGCGTGGAAAGGCAGTACTAAAATAATGATTTTGAGGTAGAACCAGAAGCTTTCTGCTGCGCTGCATGTGTCAACATTAAATCAGTCATGTTAGGGTTCCGATTGTGACACCTGTTTGTGGGTGTCAGATGTAAACAAAACGCACTCTGGTGCAGTACAATATTAGTCACGGTCACTAGGTGCCTCTGATGTGAAGACTACTGGTAATACCATCTTGTTCAGTACAGTGTGAAGTCTACTGTAATACCGTCTTGTTCAGTACAGTACGTGCTAGTTTCTCATTGTGTACCAGTACTCATTAGTTGAGACAGTACGTACAGTACTAGTCACTGTCACTAGGTGTGTGTGATGTGAAGTCTACTGGTAATACCGTCTTGTTCAGTACAGTACACGCTAGTTTCTCATTGTGTACCAGTACTCATTAGTTGAGACAGTACGTACAGTACTAGTCACTGTCACTAGGTGTGTGTGATGTGAAGTCTACTGGTAATACCGTCTTGTTGAGAACAGTACCCGCTAGTTTCTCATTGTGTACCAGTACTCATTAGTTGAGACAGTACGTACAGTACTAGTCACTGTCACTAGGTGTGTCTGATGTGAAGTCTACTGGTAATACCGTCTTGTTGAGAACAGTACCCGCTAGTTTCTCATTGTATACCAGTACTCATTAGTTGAGACAGTATGACACACTTGTCGTGTGAGTTACATTTCATTTTGACTGGCAAATGAAAATGTTTCCTAAAGTCAGATCTCAATTATACTCGTGCAACGCTCCAGTTATTACTCATCTTCGAACCTATGCTCCTAACTTTAAAATACTTAATTTAAATTAAATTTGGTTTTGTTTATGGACACACTTTAACTACTATGGAACTTACCGTCCCAGTCTATATTGGGCGTGAAAGACCAGAAATTTTGCTCAGAGGCCTCTTTAACAGGCTCGAGGTTCTTTTGCGTGCCGTAAATCTAGAACACGGGACCACCGGCTTTACTTCCATTTCGAAGGAAGGCTAAGGCCTTTTACGCCGGAAAAAAACCCATTACCCTCCGCCGGGTTTGAACCCGCGACCTTGGGAACCATGATACACCTAGACCACGGAGGACGACATAGTTTGGTATTGCCTTTCTGGTCTACAATTTTCTGCACATTGTTTATCCGCATCGTGTATTCAAGTACGAAGGCTTTGTGAGATCCTCGCTTCGACAACAGACCTTGCGATTAGTCTTATACGTAACATTCCAGGTTGCAGGTTGTTGTTAATCGCCACTTTTGTTGCTACTGGTAGGAATGGCGATGCTTCTGCTAAACAAAAGAAGGGAATTTGGAACAGGGGCGGCAGTCTGGCCCCCAACCGGTTGTCAGACAGGTTTCTGCGAGTATTGTATTGAAAGCTGTATACAATCATTTGTAAGGGTAGACTCGCCGGTGAATGGGTTTTAGCTGTTTATGGCCGTCTGGTTCTTAAAACCTAAAGCAGGAGTTCTGTAGTCATTTAAACAGTTTAAATTCACTACACCATTATGTTAGAAGATTCCTGGGTATTATTTATTGTTGTACGTATAAATCGTTAGGGCTTTAGTCTACGGTGCAATTTCCGCTTCATGTGTCAGTAGAGCTGCCGTAAATAACCCCGCCGTTCAGTTCGTAAACAGCTCTTTATGTTTAGGATGTGAAAGCGCAGTTTTTGTGCACTTTACTCTCTCAAAAATGATAGTATTATTTACGTTTCAACAAGGATGAGGCAAACGTAATCCTTAAAAAGAGAAACAAAACGCAAAGGAAACATAACATCTCAGAATAATGTCATTGTCCGAAGAAAATGCGTAGGCCAATTACAGAAATACTGTTGTGTTCTTTAACGTCGTGGACAATGAATGGGTGAAATGATACTCAAATGATCCCGACGTCCATTGAGCTTAAAGTTACCCGACATTCATCTTCAGGATAAAACTTTAACCGGGTAACTCACCCTAACCGAGATTCTAATTCGGGATCTCTTGAATGTGAGGCAGACACTGCCACCACACCACAGACGCGGGCTGTAGTGCCACTGCTACGTAGATTAGCGTTAAGAAGGAAGAAAAACAAGACTGTGGACTGTCCTGATTGAATATGCGGACTGGTGTACTCGTAAATGACTTATTTTTACTTTCTCTACTACGTATAGTAAATCGGGGAAGTGTTGTATTCCACCCAAAAATTCGATACCGAGATTTGGCCGGAAATATATGTTTTGAGACCCCCTGAATCCAAAAAAACAAACACATTTTTGGAAACATGTCTCTGTGTGTGTCTGTGAACAGCATAACTCAGAAACGAACAGTCGGATAAACACCAAACTTGGTATTTAGGTTCAGTATCTTCCAGAGATGCGACACGAAGGTTTTCAAGAAAATCCCCCCACCCCAGATTACTCTTTACATGGAACATTTTTTCGAAAATTTTAATTTTCTCAAAATGGCTCTAACGATTTTGATTAAAATATCATATGTTTAAGGTATTTTCATGACAAATGAAATGTATATCTTGAATTTTCTGGGAATGTCTCCAAAAGTATTCTTCATTGTGAACGACTTTTGCATAACTGGTAAACCATAACAGATAGACAAACTTTTACTACACAAAAAATGTAGATCGCGTTAAAATACACAATTTATGTCATATACATTTTTGTTGTTGAGTGAACCATTTTCGAGATATTGCTTGTTATTCCCTTAAATTTTTCAACACTTATTTTCTCAAATGAGAATTCGTTATTCATTTTTTGTCTTGGATAGGCAAAGAGTATTAATCTGTGGCAAAGAGAATGGTGCTGCACCTAGCAACCAGCTATTAAGATATATGTCGATGCTTAAAGGCTACTATTTTTCTATATTGCCCTTGCAAATACAAAACAAGGGGAACATAGTACGCCTTAAGCGATAGTCAAATATTTTTACAGCTGGTCGCTTTGTGTAAAATGTAATTCTCTTTGCATGTCAAAAGATTGCTTCTGCAAATGTTTATCTCGATTAATATGAAATAGATGGAGAATAAGAGTTTCTAAAAATAGTTTGTACAAGAGTAGAGAAAGTCATGTGAGTGTAACACATCAGATTTTTTTTTTTTAACATTTGCCCCCGTTTTCTTGGGAACCAACATATTTGCTTTCAATTTTTGCAGATGATAAAACCATAGTAGTGAAATAGATCCCCCCCCCCAGCTTTGGATGATAGAAATTACGCCATACACATTTCTTTAAGGATCTGTAGCCCCACAAACGATCGCTAATTATCACAGAAAAGAAATAGCAATATTACATGTTTTAACGGTGCATGCAAAACTTAGCGTATTCGCTGTTATATTTTTACTGTCTCTAAAACTACTGTGAGCCAAAAGACTCTGAACTGCCTGCGCGGTGTTTTTCCTGTCCGCGTCCTCGGCGCTCGCCATCTGCCGCAATCATAGAACGGCGCGGATGAAACCATACAACATTTTTTGAAACTACTTTTAAAGGCTTTACTTACCAACTTTACGAAAGAAGATGCTGAAACTGGCCACCGTCGTCGTCCATACATTTTTGGCACTTCTTTAGGAAACTATCCATCATGACCGATGTCTAATGTTTCTTCGGTAAGAACCGAACGCCGTCTTTTAGATTTCTTAGCTGAACACTTCCTGTGGCCTTTACTGTTAAGTTCATGATTGTTGTACGGCCTGGAACTTTTACACCTGGAAATATTTCTGCAAATTGTACTTTCACTGTGCGAGCTGACCGAGTAAACACATATGAATCATAAATAAATGCACGCTGTGCAGTAGAAAACATATGCTGAGCCATAATATACTTTGTGACTAAGCACTGGACAAAATAATCAACAACTCGTAATAACTGAACTACATCACATCACCGTCAATTCAATACTGCACAGCAAAATCACAACAGGTGACTTTGTTTATACAGCAACGCGTTATCATGTGTTTATCATATTTCCACACATCCAGTGGAAAAACACCGCACAGCCGATAATATTGTTCATAAAATACCCCTCCGGGGTAACTTAAAACATAAAGAGTACAAGGCAAACCCACTAACTCTGAAAGAATTAAAACAAAATATCCACCAGGAAATTTCTCAACGTGAATTACGGCGAGTGATGGATAGTTTCCTAAAGAGGTGCCAAAAATGTATGGACAACGACGGTGGCCAATTTCAGCATTTCCTTTCATAAAGTTGCTAAGTAAAGCCTTTAAAAGTAGTTTTAAAAAAGTTGTATGGTTTCATCCGCGCCTTTCTATGATAGCGGCAGACGGCAACGAGCGCCGAGGACGCGGACAGGAAATACACCGCGCAGGTGGTTCGGAGTCTTTTGGCTCAGTCTGTATGTACACATAGCAAGAGTGGAAGTATTGTATTCCACCCAAATATTGGATATAGAGGATTTAATCGGAAATACATGCTTTGAAAAAAAAATTGAGTTTTATTTATGGACGCTCTTTAACTACTGTGGTCCTTAGCGTCCCATTCTATATTGAGCGTGAAAGACCGGAAAGTTTGCTCAGAAGGCTCTATCAGGCTTGCGGTTCTTTTACGTGCCATAAGTCTACGACACGGGACCATCGGCCTTACTTCCCTTCCGAAGGAAGCCATGCTAAAGATTTTTACGCCCGAAAAAATCCATCGCCCGCGACCTTGGGAACTAGAGGCTAGCATGGTAACCATCACACTACATGTTTTGAGGCTCCCTGAATACAAAAGGAGAGCATTTTTTAGAAAAAATGTCAGTATATGTGTATTTGTGAACAGCATAACTCAAACACGAAAAGTTGGGTGAATATCAAACTTGGTATTTAAGTTCATCTTCCAAAGATGTGACACGACAGTTTTTAAGAAAATCCCCCAACCCCAAACCCTTTGTATGGGAAACTTTTAGTTATTTTTTATTTTCTCAAAAATGACAACTATATTAAGTAACACATGTTTATGACATTTGTATAACAAAACGTGAATATTGATTTTCTGGAAACAGCCTGTGAAGTCGTCTTCATGGCAAACCGTGAGAGAATTTTCCTAGACAAAAAATATAATTTACGTAAAATAAATTTTTTTGTGACATTAACCATATCGAGATAATTTTTTACTTTCTCTACTATGTACACAGTAGGTAGAGAAGGTAATGCCTTCCACCCAAAAATTCGATACCGAGATTTCACCAGAAATACATGTTTTGAGGTCCCTAAAAGCATGCTTTAGAAAAAAGGTCGTGTGCGCGTGCATGAGAGAACAGCACAATTCAAAAATGAAAAGTCGGATAAATACCAAACTTGGTATATAGGTTCAGTACCTTCCGAAGATGCGACTCGAAGATTTTCAAGAAAATGCTCCACCCCAAACTACCCTTTTGCATAGAACATTTTGCAAAAATAGCTCAACGATTTTGATTAAAACACCATATATTAAAGATATTTACATGACAAATAAAATCTATACCTTGAATTTTCTGTCTGCCTGTGAAGCCCACTTCATTCGGGAGAAATTTTGTATAATCTTGTATAACTGTAAAAAGAATTTATTTCAAATAAGTTTTTTTTTGTAGCATAAACCCTTTTTGATATATCCGTTATTAAAGGTTTGCATTGTTCATTTCTTAGTAATTCTCTTAAAGTCCTGTCAACATGCAGTTGTTTCTCAGATTACGTGGAAACTATGGAATTTTAAGGCCAGCATAGAGCGTGCAGTTGTTAAACATTTGATATCGCTGTTTCCTTCGTATCTATAACGAAATGTGTAATGTAGCTATTTCTGCAAAGGTTTATTTCGATTAAAATGTAATAAATAGAAAGATAACCTAGCTCGTATACCCACTAATAGAGATAGAGGATGGAGAAAGTCATGTGATAGTATCACATAAGATTTTTTTGCTATTAGTTTGAATTTTCAATACTTTTACAAGTGGTAAGCAGCCAGAAAAGTGAGCATAGAAAGTAATGTGAATGCAACACATCGGATTTTTATGAATGATTTAGAATTGTCTAAATTGAAATAATGTTAATGTTAAGATTTCGTTAATGAAATCCATAGAACGAATGCCTTTCTCACTGGTTTTAAATCCGTGTGCATACTTTTGAATTACGGAACCCGCCCGCAAATAACTCATACTTAATGGGCGAACGATATACAATTAGATAATAAATTTTGCGCAGTGGCGCCAACAGCTGATACGCGATTGAAAAAAAAAAAAGTAGGTTAAATGTTGAACCTTGGCCATAGCATTGACCAGCGCGCATACCAGTTGAAGGCGTTTGGGCTGTCATAGTTATTATTGATTACCCGCTCATTAGCTTGGTTGGAACCAAGAGGAGCAACTTCCTGTATAATTGTTTCCGGAACAGGTTGATGAGAGTCTTGCGCGCCATCGAGTACAATAAGGAAATAAATGCATGTTTTAAAATAAAACACAAGTATAGCTGACCTCGCCACCCACGCGCACTGGTTTCTATGACGTGCATGTACGCCTCTCCGACCCGGAAGCAAGCAAAACCAGTGACAGCGAGCTACGTCATATAGTGACGTCAGTTTTAGGGGGCGACTGAATCGATCGGCGTCCCTCCTGCCTTGCGCTTCAGATCCAGCCATTGAGTAGTGCACTGTTGGCCATCAGCCCATCGCCAATCAATACCAGCAGCGAGCAAGGTTACATCGCCAGCCCTAAGAAACTCAACCCTTAGGCAGGCGCGCTTCTTTCTTGGTTACTGAAGGACCGTGCAATTATTTTAAAAACTTTATGCCCATAATATAATGCACATTTATACAGTTTAACCACGATATTATTTAATGCTAATTATGCAAGCAATTTCTTTCTGATAAGGATTTTGGGAATCTACAACAATAATTGAAAAATTTCTGGTAATGGTTTATTTTTGGTGAAGGGAAAACTCTCAGCGTGTAACATAGACAGGTCCTACTAAGAATGCGCTGTAAACCATCTTAATTACTTTACCTAAGGCCTCTTTTGGAAGCGAAAAAAAAAGTCTTGGTTATTATTAAGTTTAAAAAAATGCTATATAACAATAGTTCATAAACATAATGTTTCTGATAAGTTTTGTTATGTACAAACTTTGGATTGGATGAATACCGTCAAGTGGTCAGCGTTTTGGGTTCGATTTTCGGCTTGGGTGGGGTAAGTTTTCTTCAGCTAATTTTTATCCACCCTATGTTCTGGAAGTAATGAATTTGACATTTAAGATTCTGGAAATAATGAATTTGATAGTGAAAATGAGTGTTTTATGACAAAAATGTATAAATCAACATTAGAAAACCTGCCATAGCCGGGATTTGATCCACGAGTCTCCCGGTCTCCGTCCGGTTGCTCTAACCACTGAGCTACCATGGCAACATGCCGACACGACATTAAATTCAACTGATTCGCAGCTCAGTGGTTAGAGCAACCGGACGGAGACCGGGAGATCCGTGGTTCAAATCCCGGCTATGGCATTGAATTTTTCAGTCATCTGATTCTACCTTTCCAACCCTGCCCAACACACGACTTGTGTGAAACAACAATTAATTCCATTAGAAAACCTGTTCTTGGAGTTAATCAGTTCTTTTTCAAGTCAAAGCCCCTGATATGAGCAAAGTTAAATGGGCTGGGGGGCCAACAACAATAATGTAGTTGTGGCTGCAATGCAAGCATAAGGAAAAGTTACATATATATTTTAAAGCAATTTCATTACTGGTCTTCAAAAATCTCGTGACATGTACATTGCATAGAGGGAGGGAGAGAAAGAGAGAGGAGAGAGTAATGGGAAGATATTGAGAAAGAATTAGAAAATAGAGAGGAACAGAGACGTAGCTAGGGAGGGGTTTTGGGGGCTAGAACCCCTCTCCCCCTTCCTAAAAATGTAAAAATTAATAGCAAAATTAGCTTCGTTGAAATAATATCTTTGTAGGTTGGTGGGAATGAATATCGCCAAAGGTAACAGCAACAGAAAGTGTACTCAGCATGGTGCAAACATGTTAAGATATTGGGGGCATGTTTTCATTCTGATCTAAATTTGAGTGGTTTTGAAATTAGTGCAATACCTCCTACTTTAGAACATGAATAGAAACCCTATTTTGCAGTGAAATAAAATGGCCTACAGTGGTAATATAAAACAATTCACACTGGTTATTGATTCTCATGCCACAACATATTTTCGCTTAGAATATGCAAAACACCCTATCCTAATTTTAATTTCAATTGCCGCAGCTTAATCTGCAAATATAAAATTTATTTATTTAAATATTTCAACTAGGAATTAATTAATATTTATCATTTGAATTGATACAATTTTATTATTGATACGTTAAATCCCCCAACAATTTTCTAATTTGATGGCTATGCTACTGGAGAAGAATCTCCACCTTAAACACAATATGCGCACAGTTGTTTAGTTTTAGTAGTTTGGGGGGGATTCTTGAAAATTTTCGAGTAGCACCGTGGAAAAATGCTGAATTCAACACAAAGTTTGGTATTCATCAAACTTCTCATTTTTCAGTTATGTTGTTCCCAGACCTTTCTCAAAAAATGATATGGATGGATCCAGGGGACCTAACATGTATAGTTCATGTGAAAGCTTGATATCAGTTTTTTAGTAGGTGCTAGAGAAAGTAAAAATCTTAGTATTTCATGCTTTTTCAACTACAGAGGAAAACATCTGACATGTATACATATTTGTAGTATCGTATCACAATGCTTATAAAAGTTATATTACTGTCTGTTCATCAGTATTTTAGCTAGTGGGTGGGGGAGACCTTCCAAGCAGGTATGTAGCTTTAGCAACTGGAAGAAGGTAGTGTTTACTTAGTATGAGGCAAGTGAGGGGTAAAGATGCACGATAGTGAAATACGCTTGGCAGTTTTCCATTGTACGCATCACATGCGGCAGGAGTTCAGCATACTGCATACCCCTCCCACCAGCTAAAGCCTTGCTTGTGAGATAATCCTTATTCCATTAGCTAAAACATCACAGTAATTAAACTTTGTATGATACATCACATTCTGATTGCAATTGTGAACAAAGTTTTTGAGTTTAAGATCTTAAGTATTGTGAAGGGAGTACGGATGCAGTTTTTGATTAGTAGCATGTTTTACAAAAAATAACTTCTAAAATATGTGAGGTTTTGAAATTTATTGTATATGGATGATTTTGTATAAGTATCATCCTATATCACAATTGCAATCGGGTGAAACAAATTCCTATTATTAGAACAATGCCTAGCTACTCAAAACGTGAAGTTAAAGAGAGAGAAATAGGAGAATGACATCAAATGTCTAAACCATATAAATAGAATTTTAACCTGCAAATTTTTAATTCTGAATAGAGAGAATCTTGTTTGTTTCTTTTGGAAATAAGGAGGAGCTAAATTGAGTATGTAAACACTATAACTTTGTGTGACATTAAGGCAGTGCTTCATGGAAATTTGATAAAAAATGTGACATTTTTTGATTTTTTGTTTTTTTTGTGCATGTTTATTATACTTTGATGCTACACACAGTTTTTTTAAAATATCAATTATAAAGTCATAAATAGCTAGTTAATCAGTCCTGTATTATTTAAGTAAAGCACTGCACTGAACTTTTAACTTTATTCTCAATTCCTTCTTTTCAGTATTCAAAATGAGCCTTGGATCAGTTTATAATTTACTAGCATAAAATTTCCAGGATAGCTTCAGGAATTGCAGATTTAAAAATTGTTGTGAACTTGTTAAAAAGTGTAAATAGTTCAGTTGCAATTAATTATATCCAATAAGATGTATACAAGCAATTTTTTTTTGTTTCTTTATAACTAAATAAAATAAAGAAATACATGCACAAGTTTCTTAGGTTTGTATACTAAGCTCAAATTAAAAAGAATTTGGGAGCGATGCGATAAACCATAGGGTCCCAGGAGCATTCACATTACCACATCTAAACATGATTAATTATGAATAAAAAAATGAATATATTAGTAACAGTTTCACATAGCTTGTTAAAATCTGGTTTCATGTTCTGAGTAAATGGGGGGGGGGGGGGAGAAAAGAAAAAAACAGAAAACCTTAAAGCAATCACAAGAAAACTGTGAATTTTTGAATTTGCACAGATGCATTGTCTGAAACTGCCACATGTATGGAGCGCTTTGAGATCAAGAGTTTTTTTTGTGATAATTGTAAATAACTTGCACTGTATCACCTTAAAGGCATTACTGTATTTCACAACCCACATATGTTTTGTTCAACTGGATATATTCATAGAAGAGAACTGTGATACCATAAAACCTATGTTAAGAAGAGTCTAAATGCCCTATCTTGGCAATGATAAATTTAACCAAAAACTGTTTTCAGATTTAGTTGAGTTCAAGGTATGTTCTGCAACACCTACTGTTAATTGATTTAAAAGAATACATTTTATTTACCAGAAGGAAAGTTAGAATTTTTGCTTTCTCTACTACGTATAGTAAGTAGGGGAAGTATTGCATTCCACCCAAAAATTCGATACCGAGATTTCACCGGAAATACATGTTTTGAGGCCTCCTGAATCCAAAAAAAGCATTTTTGGAAACATGTCCGTGTGTGTGTCTGTCTGTCTGTGTGTCTGTGAACAGCATAACTCAAAAATGAAGTCGGGTAAGCACCAAACTTGGTATTTAGGTTCAGTATCATCCAGAGATGCGACACGAAGGTTTTCAAGAAAATCCCCCCACCCCAGACTACCCTTTACATGGAACATTTTTCGAAAATTTTAATTTTCTCAAAAATGGCTCTAACAATTTTGATGAAAATATCATATGTTTAAGACAATGTCATGAGAAATGAAATGTATATCTCGAATTTTCTGGGAATGTCTCCAAACGTATTCTTCATTGTGAACGACTTTTGTATAACTGGTAAACCATAAGAGATAGACAAAATTTTACTACACAAAAAATGTAGATCGCATTAAAATACACAACTTATATCATAAACATTTGTTTTGTTGAGTGAACCGTTTTCGAGATATTGCTTGTTATTTCCTTAAATTTTCCAATACTTATACTTTTTCTCAAATTCGTTATTCATTTTTTTATGTCCTGGACATGCAAAGAGAATGGAATGCGCCACATAGCAACCAGCGATAAAATATTTGACTATCGCTTAAAAGCTACCATATTCCCCTTGCATCTACAAGAAAATTACAAATAAGATTGACATCTCGATATCTCGATTAATATGAAGCATATGGAGAATAGGCATTTGTAAAAATAGATTGTACAAGAGTAGAGAAAGTCATGTGAGTGTAACACATCAGATTTTTTATATTATTATTATTATTATTATTATTATTATTATTATTATTATTATTATTATTATTATTATTATTATTCCTAAATCTTTTTTTGAAGACTACCATGTTTTATAATAACTAAATTATACATCAAAGCTTTTCCATTAAAAAGGGCTTATTTAGTTACAAATGGGTGGTAATAATGTCAGCCTTTGTACCAATTAGTTTCTAAGATAATGGGGCAGTTGTATAGAAAATTGTAACAATGCAGATTTTAAAGAAAACTTAGTTATACTGTACAGAATTTCTCAGTATATGTGATGGCTTTGAAATTCCATTCTCTTTGCATGAACATGCGAAAGAAAGGGGGTAAAAAAGAAAGGAAAAAAATAGTGATTTACACTTAGAAAGGTTTTAAGTATTTAAAAATTCCAAGCAATAACAAAGAATATCTCAGAAATGGTTAATGCCACAAACATTTTTATGTGACATAAATTGTGTGCTTTAATGAGATCTACATTTGTTGAGTACTAAGATTTTGTCTCTTATTTTTTTTTTTACAAAAGTCATTCAGAGTGAAGAGGCCTTCACAGGGTATTCACAGAAGATTCAAGATATACATTTTATTTGTCATGTAAATATCTTAAACATATGATGTTTTAATGCAAATTGTTATAGCCATTTTGAGTAAATATAAAAGAACGAAAACTTTTCTTGGGTATTTTAGGTAAAGGGTATTTTAGGGTGGGGGGATTTTCTCAGAAATCTTGTTGCATCTTTCGAAGATACTGAACTTATATGCCAAGTTTTGTATTTGTTGGACTCTTCGTTTTTAAGTTTTCTGTTCACACACACCTTTGTCAAAATGCTTTTTTGTTGGGGGGGGGGGTCAGTAATATTTTAAAGGTATTTACATTTAGCGCACTGCTGTAAAAGTTAAACAGCAAAATGAGCGGAAGTTTTGAAATACTCACACACACCCAAAATTTGAAAATGTAAAAAAATCATGAGAATCTCATTTAGCACTCCCCTTAAATAGATTTGCAAGGATTTAGAACATCTAGTTGCATAAGTCTTAAAATGAATGCACTAATATCCTTGTGTGGTGTAAGGCTGTATACTCCAGTATGTTTATAACTATAAAAAGTATAAGCCTAAGGTTGTGCACCGTGAATTTGGAGGAACAAAATCATTCCATTTGAGACTGCATTATAAGGAATGTCATTTTCTGAGTAAGGAGCTTCAGTGAGAAATTTGATTGGCAAGTGATGTATGGCACTTTCTTTTTCTACTGTTGGGATACTAATTTTACAACTCTGTTTACAGGAAAAGGGAACTTCACTGCCAGCGCAGAGACTGAATAAACATCCATCTCGAGGCTTGCTGCGTCACATCCTGCAGCAGGTGTATAATCAGGCTGTGATTGACCCAGAGAAGTTGAACCAGTATGAACCCTTTTCTCCAGAGGTAAGCATTTGCATATTCTCTAAAAATGCTCACATTATTCCAACCCTTGAAAATCGTACTTACCTGTTTGTTACTGATTTTTGTTTTTGATCTTAAACAACCGTGGTTTTATTATGAAATTCGTTGAACTAAAAAGTGACAGTCATCTGTCCATTATAAAGTCTTCGTCTTCTCAATGTCTGTGAATTGAAAGATATTGATTTCATTTACATAGAATGGAGGATTTGTATCTGTTGAAGCGAGCACTGTAGGTTTATTCAGAGTTGCTATAGTAAATTCATTATAGGCATGACAGAAAGAAAATTTAAGTCCAGGATGAGGTTTTGTAGGAGTTGAAATCTCTTAAAAAAAATCTGAATATAGTCTTTTTCTTTGTGAATTTAAGTGGTTTTAATCTTCACCTGTTTGCTTTTTCGTGTGTAATGTTAATGCAGTATCTGCATATATTTGCTGCATAATGTATGGATGCATTTTACATCTATGAATACATACTAAATGATTTCGAATGACCTCCTTTTTAAAATTCAGAATGTCCGAGAAACAAAACAATTTATTATGGAAAACACGGACCAGAGTAGTTGTGAGCCATTGATGTGAATTATGGGAAAATGTGGTAGTATTCCTAAAAGCAGTACTTTGTTAAGGGCTCACCGGCTGCAAGTGCAATGTTCAAAGTTATCCAACAATTTGCACATTTTTCAGAAAGTTATCAGAAAACTTGTGCTACAACTGTGTCCGCGTACGTCCCTTTGTGTGTTAGATAAAGTGCACATCTATGGAGAGTATCAAATTTAAATTACTCATAGCGGAAGTCAAATGTAGTGGGTTTCCAATTTCAAAGATTCTCTTGCTATTAGTTCCCCTTTTATGCCCAAGTGTGCACTAAATGTTTTAAACAATTTAAAATAGACCTGTGGCCGAATTGCTGAATAGTAAATTTAAATGAGTACTGAGTAAAGCAGAGTGCATGTGCCATTTTAATTTAATTGAACAAAGTTGTTATTGCAAAGTTAGCTGAATGGTTAAAATCACTGGTACCAGTGCACTTATGATTAGAAGGGGGAGAAAAAAAAGTTATTTATATACTGTGCCAAATATCATATCTGGTTTTTACTCAGTCCAAAAATGTCCTTGCAATTACAGGGAAAGTGATAGACTGGTATGCAACAGTAGGTATTATGTATTGGAAGTCTTCATTATGCAGGAAACATTTCTACATCTTATGCTTCCTTTCATTTTAGAACAGAATATAATACACCTGAAAATTACTTATGGAATCTACTTCATGAAGTGAATTATATAAGTTCCTTTGTTATTTCAGTTATATTTGTAGGTTGGAGAGAACTCCTTATGTTTCTTCTTGTTTTAGTGACAGCAGCTCTGAATTTAAAGTGTTAACAAATATGTTTTAATAAATCTCTTTGGCTGTCTTCCTAGAAGAAATTAAAATGATGCAATTCTTCAATTCCTAATAACTTCTTCATAAAAGTGCTGCTAAAATATTTATCACCAAGCAGATGAGTGGTGTTGTATCTATCTTATAAACCCAAAATGATTATATTTGAAGTGATAATCACCAATGTAACTACCACATTACTAGCTCTTGTAAATACTAATACATTAGTTAAAATCTATTGGTAGTAGAGGAGAAAATATTTTCCAGTAGATAGATTGTGGTGTATATACACAGGATGTGGAAAAACAACAAAAAAGGCTGTAGAAAGGCTGTACAACATTTTGAGATTAGGAGCATGGGGTCACAGATGCAGTATAATAATAGGAGCACTGCATGAACATAATTGAAATCCGAGTTTATGAAATATCTTCATTTGCCTGTCAAAATGAAATGTAACTTACACCAGTGTGTATGCACTGTCCCAACTAATGAGTACTGGTATACACTGATAGACTAACCATTGCATGCGCATACTGTACTGAACAAGGCAGTTTTACATACCATCCAGTGGCGTCACATCAAACACACTAAGCGACAGTGACTAATACTGGCCAGAAGTGCATTTTGTTTACATGTGAAACGCCACAAATAGGTTTCACAATCGGAGACTAACATAAAGGATTTAGTGTTGAAGCATGCAGCTCAGTGAAAAAGATGCTGTGGTCTCATGTTTTCTACCTCAAAATGCTTATTTTGGTACTGCCTTTCTACTTTAAAATGTTCTGCACATTGTATTACCAAAACCCAGTATAATACAAGGAGAACCAAAAAACTACAAACTGGCTGCACAGTGTTTTTCCTGTCTGCATCCTCGGCGCTCATTGCCGTCTGCCGCTATCATAGAAAGATGCGGATGAAACCATACAACATTTTTAAAACTACTGTTAAAGGCTTTACCCACGAACTTTATGAAAGGAGATGCTGAAACTGGACACCATCGTCTATACATTATTGACACCTCTTTAGGAAACTAGCCATCACTCGCTGTAGTTTACATTGAGAAATGCTGGCAATTTCCTGGCGAATATTATTTTAATTCTTCCAGGGTGTGTGGGTTTGTCTTCTACACTTTATGTTTTAAGTTACCAATTTTTTTCGAGTCAATATTTGAAGCTGTGCATAAGTGAATACAATTTTGCCCCTTGTTTTTAGAGAGTTAACAGACAGGGATCGTGAATTTGCCTTTTTTCAATAAGACTCTTGCAACAGCTCATATGGTCAATATTTCGAAGTGTGTTTGAGGACAGAATTATTGGTAGAGATTTGTGGCCCCCTCATTCCCCCGACCTATTCCCGTCTGATTTCTATCTTTGGGGTAACTTAAAACATAAAGTGTACAAAACAAACCCACACCCCTGGAAGAATTAAAAAAAAAAATATCTGCCAGGAAATTGCCAGCATTTTTGAATGTGAACTACAGCGAGTGATGGATAGTTTCCTAAAGAGGTGCCAAAAATATTTGGACAACAACGGTGGCCAGTTTCAGCATCTCCTTTCATAAAGTTGGTAAGTAAAGCCTTTAAAAGTAGTTTTTAAAATGGTTCGTAGTTTTTTGGCTCTCCCTGTAGTTTATCTGGCGATTAGTACAGGTCCTAAGTAAGATAATGCATTGGATATCAGAAATCAATCACAGTCAGAAATTGTGGGTGGGGTTAAGGAGTAAAATGTCTGTTTTCTAACTTTTTAAGGATATGTGCTTGAAATTTTGTATACTCACGTATGACAGAGTTTCATTTCTTTAAGACTATTAATTTTGAAGAGTAAAATATAAATGATTATTTTGTTACAACATTGTCTAGTATGTTTTCACAATGAAGTTTAAATAAACGTTTTTGAATATGCTGTAGGTTTATGGTGAAACATCATACGATTTGGTGTGTCAAATGATTGATCAGATAGAGATCACCAAGGATGACATCTTCGTGGACTTGGGATCTGGTGTGGGTCAGGTCGTCCTCCAGATGGCTGCAGCAACACCGTGTAAAATCTGTTTTGGCGTGGAGCGAGCTGAAGTGCCGTCCAAATATGCTGAGGTGAGACTGTTCCTAAGTGCACCTTTGTGTGTGTGTGTGTGTGTAGCTTTCCTTCCTTGTGTTTCACAAACAGCTATACTGGTAGAAAGGATGCAAAAGTAGCAAACTTGCAAAATTATGCATTTACTGAGGTTTATGCATAATTCATAGAACTTGGAAGTACCTTGGAGAATTACACTAGTATGAGTGAGGCACCTTCTTTGATATTCTTCATTAGTTAACTGGTTGTAGCTGCCTGCTTGTAGGAACACAGTTATTTCAGAAGTATATGAGGGAATGACGCACGGTACTTGCAAAAGGAAATGCGAGTAGTGCAGTATTATTTCCTCTGCTTTAAGCATTTAGTGTAATACAGTATGGCAACTCTGGAGTAGCAACTCCTTTAATCAACCTTCTTGCGTTTTTGATGGACTTGCCTCTCACATTGCACCGTTCTTGTGATAAAGCAGCAGATATTTTTGAAGATAGCACTTCACTCATGCTACCGGGTTGCTTACAAGGGCAACAACCCCATTCTAACTGGGGAGATGTTGTACTTACTCTGCAATTTCTTTAACCGAGGGAAATCACGAGCAGCATTGGTGTTTCCAGGTTTCAATTTGAATAGTGAAAGGAATTCTTACGTTAAAAAGTCTACTTACATGTCTTTCTCTATCCACTATGGTTTGTGCTTATATCTCTTCTGCAATCTATTGTTATACAAAAGTTTTATTTTTCTGTAATTGAAATAAACGTTTGTAGAAATGGTTGTAGGCACAAAGAAGATACAGGATACATGTTAGTCGGGTCGCTATACGCTGGCCTTGAAATTCCATACTCATTCCGTGACATCATGAGAAACAACTGTATGATGACCACTTCTAAAAAGGACAAAGTATTGAAAAATTCAAACCAATGACAACGGATATCTCGGAAATGGCTGAAGCTACAGAAAAGTTATTTGAAGTGAATTGTATATTTTAAAGGAATATGTATGTTTCTGTTTAATAAGTTTTTGTCTATCTCTTATGATTTATCAGTCGTACAAAATTCTTGCTGAATGAAGAGGACTTACCAGGCTATTTCCAGAATATTCAAGATATATCTTTTATTTGTCACATAAATATTTTAAATATATGGTATTCTAATGAAAATCTTTGTATGCAATTTTAGGGAGGGGATGAAAAAATTTTCATTTAAAGGGTAGTTAGTTTGGGGTGGGAGAATTTTCTTGAAAATCTTTGTGTCACATCTTTGTAAGGCACTGAACTTAAATACCAACTTTGGAGTTTATCATGCATTTTGTTGAAAGTGCAGTGTAATCGGAGTTTAAATTTTAGGTGGAATACGCTACTTCTTCTGTCTACTTGGCACGTGGGGGGGAAGGGGCGGGAGTAGAGAAAAAAGTTATATGTGAATAATCCAAAATGTAGAAATAAATTAATTACTTTTACTTTAAACTGCAGTTATCATTTTATTGTATTTATACAGCCTTATGACATTTTAGGGAAACTTAACATTTTAATATAGGGCTTTAAGGTAGCCACACACCAACTTGTCAGGTATTTGGGGAGTGGGATTGCACACCACCCAATGAATAGCCTGATTTGTTGGTATGAATTGTATTTTTGGTATGTAAATATGGCTCAGACTCAAAAACATGCGGAGTTGCATTAACAACAATGAATTTAATACAGAGCAATATGACGCCAAAGTAAAGGAAAATATGGGCAAAATATTTTTGCTACAAAGGAAAAGATTAACCCATTCATATCTAGTATAATATTTGCTTTTCCTTTTTAAGTATCGCTAACAATTCCTTATAGGATTCATTTCTATTGTACCTTGGTGAATACTGTGGGCATGGCATGTTTTGCTTAAATTAAATTAAATTAAATTAAATTGAGTTTTATTTATAGACACTCTTTAACTACTATGGTCCTTAGCATCCCATTCTATATTGGGCATGAAAGATTGGCAATTTTGCTCAGAGGCTTCTTTATCAGGCTTGAGGTTCTTTTACGTGCCGTAAATCTACAACACGGGATCACCGGCTTTACTTCCCTTCCGAAGGAAGCCATACTAAGGATTTTTACGCCAGAAAAAATCCATCGCCCTCCGCTGGGTTTGAACCCACGACTAAACACCTGTATAATGTTACTGCTGCCCAAAATTTAAATAACTTTTCCTGCACCAACTTGAGGTGGCATTGTAGTGCACGTGTTACACCGATGTTTACTGCATAAGAATGACTGAGGCTAATTTCTTATTCTTTTGATTCAGTTGTGCTAGATGTGAAACAACCTGTTGTGTGATGTGGAGGAATTGAAAGTTCGGTGGTTCTGCCTCTCCAACCACTTCAACTGTGGTTCAGTTGTAGAACAAACATTTTACAATCAACTGGGTTCGATGCGCTGTTGCCCCGACAAGTTGGGTATTGTGAAGGCTTTAATTTGAAAATCATACTTTTTTATTTAGTTGTGATGGGACAATACCACTATTTCTGGATACTCAATACTGTTTCTGATTTTTGAGTACTGATACTTGGTTCTCACTTTATAAACAACTGTATAGACAATAGTTTGTTCACTGAATTATGTCTATCTTTAGTAGTTTTCCATGTATAAACACATGTAATCAATGTTGTATTGCATGCTAATTACGAAATTCTTCCTGTTTGACTTTCTCCAATTGGCAGTACCAACAACAATAAATAATAATAGTTTATTTGCTTCTCTTTTTATATAACTATATTTTGTGCTGAAAATTTTAAGGATTTTCTATCCATAGAAAAACAAATACCAGAAATTTTTCTTTATTCTTTAATCTTGAAAATATAAACAACTAAAAATGACAAATATTTCCATGTGCTGTATTGTTTCACGTCTTAAGTTCTGATTTTTTTCCCTGCTGGATTCACAGATTTTGGTTATCGGAGTAGATAAATGTGAGTCACCAAGCCAGGCTGTTGCAGAAACATAATTTAGTGCCCCAGCTAAATTCACAACTCGGTTAACCTTGCAGATTACATGGGTACCTCTACTTTTTTCCCATTGTTTTGCATGTTTTCATTCAGACAGAAGAGTCTATGGAATGTTGTATTCTTTCACTCAAGGAAATGCAGCAAAGGTCGATCAAGAACCATAGTCCAGCAACTTTGGGGACATGTATGAGGCAATAATGCAAAGTCTCAACTCTTTTCATTCCTCTAGCATAAAGTTAAATGCAACAACTTTCAATAATGCAAAACTTAAAAAATTTTAAAACATCGAGAAAGTATCGAAGGTTTATCTCAAAGTATTACATGTACTTTGATACCACCGGAGTATTGATGGTATTGAGGTCCTATCCCTCTTGTTTAGATATAAGTGTATAAAAGAACTATTTGAGGTAGAAAGCTGAAATTTCGTGTAATCTTTTAGAGCAAATACCAACTATTATTGCCTATAGTATCGTCACAGGAGTTATGAATCTTGGTTTGGACAAAGAAAGACACTCTTTGTAATCAGTATCAACCATTCATTGGGGCATAACGTAAAGCTCTAATTTAAACATAGTAAATTTAGAGCATATAATAAAAGATATTTTATATTTGAGCTGGGTATATCCAAATTATTTCCTGCTCTGCAGATGTTCATTCCAAATCGAGAAGAGCTCTTCAGCTAAAAACTATGAAACTGTATGATGTAGATTGAGTCACACTTTTTTACACTCACCTTCACGAATTAAAAGTTATATAAAACAGGAAACGTTTTCGAGGACAATCGTCCTCATCGTCAGTGACTGGGTGCCTAAGGGTCGCTTTCTCCCATGTCCTCTTATTCTGACCCTGTTGCCATCTGGTGTTGGGGGCACAAAGTTTTAACACATTGCTTACAGGTGGAATTTCAAAATTAATGAGTTGCCGTTTTTGATGATGTGTATTTTTTCCCAGATGTCGTCTATTGGTGTGGTGAGGGGTTTGTTAACAACTTTATACTTTGGCCAATGTTGTGGTTTTCTGTCCAAAAATGGTGTGATACAGCGGATTTCTCTATTTGTTTTAGTTTTATGTTTCTTTGGTGTTCCTTAAGTCTAGTTTCCAAGTTTCTTTTAGTTTTTCCTATGTACTATTTCTCACATTCATCACAACTAATCTGGTAAATTCCGGATTTTAATGCTTTTGGGATGGTATTTTTGGGAGGAATATACCAGATTAGTTGTGATGAATGTGAGAAATACTACATAAGAAAAACTATAAGAAACTTGGAAACCAGTCTTAAGGAACACCAAAGAAACATAAAACTAAAACAAATAGAGAAATCCGCTGTATCACACCATTTTTGGACAGAAAACCACAACATTGGCCAAAGTATAAAGTTGTTAAAACCCCTCACCACACCAATAGAATTGAACATCTGGGAAAAATACACATCATCAAAAATGGCAAAAACGTCATTAAATTTGAAATCCTGCCTGTAAGCAATGTGTTAAAACTTTGTGCCCCCAACACCAGATGGCAACAGGGTCAGAATTCGCAGGATGAGGAAGAAGAGGACACGGGAGAAAGTGACCCTTAGTCACCCAGTCGCTGATGATGACGATTGTCCACGAAAACGTTTCCTGTTTTATATAACTTTTAATTGTAAAGGTGAGTGTAAAAAAGTGTGTCTCAATCTACATCATGATGAATACTTCACTGTTAATAATGCTTCTATTTTTAATCTTTATGAAACTGTAGCTTAAAATAACACAAGAGTTATAAGGCTGAATAAATTAAAAATTCTCACTGCAGCTTTCTGTGCCTCTGGATATTTTATTTGAGTGATATAGTTTCGATTCATGTATAAATCTCAACAATATAATAGATATTAGTAAGGGTTTTGTGTAGTGCTGGCAGAATTACAAAACTTCAATGTACAGAGGCTGTTTGTGTGGTTTGAAAGGAATGTTCTACCTAACAAATTTACTTTTTTGTTTACAAACTTTACAGACAGTGCTGTAAAGCCACACATGAATATTAATTGCAGTGTATGTAGACTCATTGGTGTTGTTTATTGGGATTTGACACTGAAAACTAATATATTCTTACATATGGAGTAGGTTGGTGTGGCATCAGGAACACTACAAGTTTTGTTTTATAGCACCTCAAATAATAATTCTTTATACACTGTGAATTTTTGCAGATATGCATTGTAAATAGCAGCTTGGATTTCATACTGAAGGTTAAATGTGCAAAGCCTTTCCATTGCTCATCTCAAGGGCTTTCAAGCTTATACAGGGTGAGCAACTTAAAACTAGCCTCCAGCAAATGTAAATATAAGAAAATAAATAAACCTATCTGTGCGTTAAGAAGGAGTTGTGTGCATTATTTAGAGACTTTGTAAATGTATTCACTAGGTAATACATTTTTACTTAGTCACAATGGGACAGAAGTGGTGCGCCTTTTACCAGCAGCCTGTGTGTTGCTTCTTGATATTTGCAACAGGAACTCCAAAGCGTGAACACCTGTCACATTTAAACAGGAAAATTCGAAATGAAATGGAACTGTTCTGCAGATTTATTATGAAGAAACCCCTTGGTAAATATAGAAAATATGTTGGGCAGCAATATCTAGCAAGACATTTAAAGTTTTCTTACAGCACAATGATTCAATGCAGGAATTGTTCGTTATCACACACAATAATTAGTAGATGAATCAAATATAAGCCAAAATTTTTAAAGTATTAATATATGAACAAAACGTACCAAAAAATATATAATTTTTCTACATAATCTTCTGATGTTAAAAGACACTTTTGCCAATGAATTGACAGTTTCTGAATTCCTTCTGGAAAAAAGATAATGGGATAGGTGCACAGTGAGTTGTGCACAACTATTCTACACTTACAATTGTCAAAATGCTGTCCTCTCGTTGTCTCTTTAAGAGGTCTAAACAAATGATAGTCACAGGCAATAAATCTGGGCTATAAGGAGGTTGTTCCAAGGGTGACAAGTGAATCTCCTGCAGTTTTTCCCCGCCAAAAAACACTTGCAAACACTTTTCCTTCTGACCACACAGCATCTCCTTTCTTCCACCACTTCATGCTCACTGGTTTTGATTCAAGAGTAGTGGTGGACCCAGAGTTTATTGCAAGCCACAATATGGTCCAAAACAATGCACTCACCTTCCTCCTCATAATGAGCCAGGAGCCTTTGGCAAACTTCCAAACAAATTGCTCTTTTCTTTGAGAAACCCACCTGGCAGACACTTACCACTCAAGGTCATTATGAATGATGGAATGTGCACTCCCATAGCCTACTCCTCCTGCTTTGCCACTTCTGAAATGTGTATGTGCCCATCTGCTTTAATAGGGTCATGAACAGCAACGATATTTTCAATTGTAGTGCTTGTCCATTGCCATTGCCAGTAAGTTTCATTTTCTACACAAACTTTTTATGTCATAATCATGCACCTGAGTCTTAGAATGAATTTATTCCCTGAACTGCGCCTGGGGCTATCTAAAAATTTCTACTGGTTTTACGCCTTCATTGGCGAGAAACTTGATAATAATGTGTGTTGCAATATATTGTGTAGCTCTTGTTCAATCATTGGTGCACTGGTGCAAAATATGGCTTGCTGCACATGTTTGCTAAATGGAGCAGTAGGAATCTTTACACTACCCATTCATGACCATAAACTATTGGGCTTGCTAATTAATTTTGAAGATTTAGAAGCTAGTAACAATGATGTCTCATAATTTAAAATAAACAGAGTTGAAGGTTGTTACACTACATCACTAAAATGTTCTTACTTGAAAATGAATTTCGAACTATCGCCACCCAGCAGCCTTTAGAGGTTCATCAGCCCAGCACCAGAGAACACCACTAGCCACACACCTTCCGCAGACAATAACCAGCAAAATCAGTTGAAAACATGCTGATGATGGGAGCAAACCGTCTCCCGAAATGCGTTCAAGTAAGAACATTTTGGTGATCTAGTGTAACAACCTTCAATTCTCTTTATTTTAAACTATTGGAACTGCTTTAGGAAAATTCCAGTTTATATTTGATTCAAGTAGTATCAAGTTCTTACATACATATTCCAGTATATGGATTCGTTAACAATTGCTATGTGCCATAGTGGCTCTGACATACTGGGGTAGAAAGGATGCGTAGACAGCATCCTTAAAATAACTCCATAGGGAGCAAGGTCAGTTAAACTGGCTGGCCAATGCAACGGTGAGATGATTAACAGTAGTGTGACCAATCCAGTATCGAGGCATTAAGAATTTATTGAAGTAACACCACACCGCATTGTGATAACAGGCACACTTGAAACAGGTTAGTCAGTCAGTCATTGGAAACTCATCTAATTGTTGCACTTTGCAGCAGCACCCTGATGGAATGTACCGAAAATGTGCAAGTGCTACAAGTGCAGTTGTAAACTTGGAGAATTATTGGCTTCCAAGTATTTTTTTGTATTTAATACTGTCATCATAATAAATACACAGAATAGTTTCATCTAAAACAGCCTGTAGATCATGCGAAACGTACCATTAATTCTTTTCTCACAGGCAATAGCATTTTTTGCTCAGGATTTGAATTAATCTCTGTCTCGTCAAGAAGCATCACCAGCTTGCAATTATAAATTTTCTTCCATTCCAATGAGCAATTCCTCTTAAGTTGTAAGATCTAAGTTCAGAGAAAAATAAAAGTAGCATTTCTGGATAAAAGCATGGATTTCTATTCTTAAACCAAATATTTGCTTTCACTATTCCCGCCCCCCCCCCCCAAGTTTGAACCCTGTCTTTGTTTCTGAGATAACACACACATAGTGCATACATATTTTACAATTAGTCAACGAGTTTGAAGCGTACTGGTTTTATGTTGCTGACTCTGTTGTATATCATTGTTTTACAAGACTTCATGCTGTTAAAATAAAGATATTTACTACTGTTTAAGAAGATTAATCAAGTTAGGCCATTCTAGCTGCTATAGTTTTCATTGACATTTCTCATTGTCAATTGGCATCTCAAATCTTAGGATCAGTTTACATTTAATATCTGTGAAATAAAGTCTAGTACTTCATATTAACGTTCACAGATGTACTGAGGAGTCATGTTATGTTTCGGCAAGTGGAGTGCAGGACCTGATATGGGGCTGGCTCAGCAACTTGGTACTTTATACAGTGACTTGAGCCCTTTATAAGCAACTGAAACTACTAGGGAAAACTGACTAGTGTTGAGAGGCATTTTTCACAGAAATTTCATGGCATTGAAGTTCCAAACAGAAATACAGTTAGGGTAGAAAGTAAACTTTAAAATTTGTAAGTAAAACAAATGGTTTTATTTGCTGTATTATAACTTGTCCCTTGAGACAGTTCATTGACACTGCAGCTTCATGTATGACAGCCAATCACTGTCAATACTCCCAACACCCTTTCGACCCCTCTGCCTGTATCCTCCAGCATAATGTAACACGTTCACTGTTGATGGATTTATTCATACTGCTGGCACGTGATAATATGTATATGCTTTGATCTCATGAACCCTGGAAGGAATGCATGCATGTGTAAAAAAGATAGACAAGGCATTGACATAATATATAATAAACAATAGTCAGGTGTTACTACTACTACTAATAATAATAATAACAACAACAACAACAACAACGTGAAATATGCAAAGTTGGCAAGTAGGAAACAAATCTTGAGTTTTCAGCACTGAATTCTGTCACTGATTTTGAGCACTTAGTGCAATATAGCACATGTATTTGTCGCACTTAGTCCACAGAATTTACAAATACATTTCCGTTATTGTATGAAAATTATTATGGATCGCATTTTATGCATAACTCATTACAATGTTTCTTATGCGTTGATTTGCTTCTGCTATCATCGGAAATGCTACTCAGAAATATGTAGCCTTCCCTCTTCCCACTAACCTCACCTCGCAAGCTATAATTAAATATACAATTGTAATTATGATAGCAGCAATTAATATAGCCTTTGATAATAGCAAAATAAATTTCACCAATATAAACATGAACTTATAATTTCTTGTTTCGTTAACAGTGTGAGAAAAATGTCTTATTTAATCATGTACAATAATCAATCAAGTTTAAAATAGAGAGTTGAGGGTTGTTACACTACATCACTATGCTATTCTTACTTGAACGCGTTTCGGGAGACGGCTTGTTCCCATCTTCAGCATTTTCTCTCAACTGAGTGAAGAGTGTTGAGAGAAAATGCTGACGATGGGAACAAGCCGTCTCCCGAAACGCGTTCAAGTAAGAATAGCATAGTGATGTAGTGTAACAACCCTCAACTCTCTATTTTAAATTATGACACATCACTGTTACCAGCTTTTAAATCTTCAAAATTAGTCAATCAATCAAGTGTTAGCCTTGTCAACTAGTGCGCCAGGTAGCATTTCGCCCTCCCATTTCCCTCCATGCAAAAGGTTGTAATGTAGTTCCCCCACCATTTCACTTACGCCATGTGATGCCAAAGCTGTCTCAGGGGACAAATTGCAATACAGTGGTTATAATGGAAGAAAAACAGGATGAAATTGGTGCAGTGTTAGATTGCTCTCCAAGAAAACCCTATCTCAAGAAGCAGGCGTTTCAAAAGGATCACCCAAAACAGCAATTAAACTGTTGAAAGATGTGACAATAAAGGTGCATGTATTTCTGTAATTGGGCTTTATGGAATATTGTTGAGGCATGGTGGATGCGCACATAATTATATTGTTATGTCTGTATGCAAAACAGCAAATACTGGAGCACGCAGATCGTCAACATAACCCACAAAGTTCCCTTATAAGATACAAAAATTGGTATTTGGTGTGCTTTTACTGCTAGAATAATGGAGCGCATGTTTTTTGAAGGGACAGTAAATTCACAGAGGTACCACACACAGCTACTGATAGAGAAAATGAGTATTTCAACAAGATTTGCCCACAGTCCACACTACTGATTTACATTTGAACAAAATAAGGGAGACTTTTAATGATGGAGGCATTTTCTAGGTATGTGCGCTGCACTTTCTCAAGATCTTATCCCAGGTGACTATTATTAGTGGGAACCCAGAAAAACAGCTTACAGAAGTAACCTCCACAGTATTGATGAACTGAAGGACAATATAAGAGGAAATTTACCAGAATTATGGAACAAGAACTTTTGCATGTGAATGCAAATTTCATCGGAATCAAGATGGCCCTCACTTTTAGCAACTTTAGCAAGTCAGTTCTCAGTAGGCAATGAATTACATTATTTAGATATAAGCAAAAATGAGCAGGACGTTCTGGAATGAAGCTTCCTCCAGGAAGCAGCAATCATTTGCATACCACTTCTGCACTCTTCCGGCTGAAATGTAATCTGACATGATGGCCTAACTCAGGGTAAACAGGCAGATGCAGTTGTAACCCCTGGAGCAACTTAACATCACCTATCATTTATCCTAAAAACATGCAAATTTATTAATATAACATTACATTTGAAGACATACCAAAATGACATTCAGAATGGCATCTTGTATCATTGGTTTAGAGGATGAGCCTTATATCTGTATGTTAAATAAAAAAAAAAGGATTTGTTCCTTGGATACCTATTTTAATTTCAGGTTCAGTTTGTAAGCACTTGAGTAGCAATGGTTATGTACATATTACAAGCTTTTTCTTCTGAAATGCTGGCCATAGCTTGTTGAGGTTTTCTTTCTTGTAATAAATATTATCTATAAGCTACGTATCTGGTGTCCAGTGAATATCTTCGAAGTAATTGTTTCCATTACAGTGGATTGTTTTTCTATTTTGTTGGTCAAAGTGTTGCAAGCAGGGAAAGGTATCATGCTCATGTTGTATTATGTGCTTTTTCATCTTTTGTAGAACATATTTAGATTTGTGATTTGGTATTATTTGTGTAAATGTATTGAATTTATCCTGAGCAATCAAATCCTGTTAATCATATTTTCTCTTCTTCGTATTCTGAATTATCCTTGTCGTTTGATGTACGTTTCAGAGTAACGAGTTCTAGCTTTTGTAGTGAAAATCTTGATAAATGAGCGTTATTCAGAGACATGTTGTGAGGTTTGGAGGGTGGTGTGTAATGGTGTTGGTGGCATGGTATTGTCTCATTGTGTATTTGTTCCAGGTAAGGGCACTATCTACTTGCGAGATCAGCAAAAAAATAACGTAGAACACTCTACAAGACACACTCGGAGTAAGGCCAGGTGTCGGGATGTTGCAAGTTATTTTATCTATAAAATTAAACCTAATGGTTGGAATTTAACACATCAAATGATAGATAAAAACTCCTCAGGTGTTGTTGGTGGTTATATTTCTTCACATGTGGTACACACTATATACAGATAATGTTGTTTTTCTTGAAAAATGATAAATCTGCTTCTTTGGCATATGCTGTGTAATACCTACAAGGGGCCATAGTTACACTGATGATCTAGATTGAGCTGTGATTTTTTATAGTGAAACTATGATGGGATCCAATAAGTAAGTTTCCCTATTTTATAAAAAACATTATCCACAATTGATCTTGTTGAATTAATTTTATTTATATTGTACAATCCTTCTGTTATCTTTCTACATAGTCAACACGTTTTTCCAAGCATTTTTGGGGATGTGACACAAGTTTTTCCAAGCCATTGTTGTACTAGGTCGAGTCCTGTGCTCACAACCAGCTGTTCACGATTTGACTTCATCATTGGTGTTAAAAGTGCTTACCTGAGTTGGAGAAACATGTGAAAATCACTTGGGGCAAGCTCTGGTGAATATGGAGGGTACGAGAAAACTTCCAAGTTGAATCTTGACCCAGGCAGAGCTCAGAAGATTCAACTGGGAAGTTTTCTCGCATCCTCCGTATTCACCAGATCTTTTCCCAAGTGATTTTCACATGTTCCCCTGACTCAAAGGTCATCGTGGAGGTAAGCATTTTAACACTGTGACGAAGATGAATCAGAAGTGTACAGCTGGTTATGAGCACAGGACCCGACCTGGTACAACACTGGCTTGGAAAAACTTGGGTCACGTCCCCAAAAATGCTTTGAAAAACATATTGACTATGTAGAAAAGTAACAGAAGGATTGTACAATATAAATAAAATTAATTCAACATGATCAGTTGTGTGTAATATTTTTTATAAAATAGGGAAACTTACTTATTGGACACCCCACGTATATCAAACACAAAAGCACCCTGTCTTAGCTTTCTCTCTCATATGGTCCCTATTCACCAGGTAAAAAGGATAAAAGCTTTAAGTTATAATGGCTGACTGAGGTCTATCTCATGTTCATTGTTCAGCTGCCTGATACTATGCAATATGCTACATTAAATGTACACAAGGGAAATTAAGGTCATATTTCTCAAGAATCTAAATATTGAATTTGGAACTGACAAGTGAAAATGCTTAATATGCATGAATTAAAAATATAATATTATGCATTTTTAAACATATTTTATATGAAAACGCAGGCACAATTTGCACATAAGAGACTTTCTTATTAGTATTTTTCATATTGCTCATAACTTAAAAAATTTATTTCAAATAGAGTTTATATTAAAAACAAATCTAGACAGATTTTTATAATACGTCCTTGTAAAGAAATAGAGTATTATTGAATTGACATAAACATACATACATCTAACATACGCATTCAGATTTCTAGCAGTTTGATCATTCATATTAATACATTTATTCCCCAATTAATGTTTAAGGATAATTAATACACGCCAGCTGCATGGAAACATAAACCTAATGGAAAGAAAATACTGTATCCCTTCGCCAATGCATCAACACAACTGTGGATGGGACAGGATAATAAACTTTGCCCCACACAGGCTACAGGTATCTGCGTGCAAGACCATAGTAAATATAACTTACAACCAAGATTTCATGTAGTGAAGAGAAAATTTGCTGCAATTACGTTTATTTTTTATTTATTTATGTTTTTATTTATTTATCCCCCCCAGTGATGGCTGCCTCAAAGAAAAAAAACTCTGAGTTAAACATTTCAGTTTTTTAAATTCTCTCATTTAATACCCTTTAAACATATACATACACATACAAGGAATTAGATATTATTAGTGAATCATTCTAATTTGTAAATAACATTTTGTTTGTCAAAACTAGGTCCTATAGGAGAGAAAACTGAGACACGGTTACTTTTATTGTCAATGTACTTAAAAAAAAATCCCAGCTCAAACCATAACATCAGTGTGACAATGGCCCCTAGTTAATTTGCATGCCTAAATTCCCAATTTTTTTCAACAAATTTATGTTAAAAAATAAAGGGATTTACATGTCGTGAGGTGAGAACCAAAAAATTCTGCCTACACTTCTGCTTTTTTCTCCTCGTTTTGTACATTAAATATTACTTAATAGTGGTCTCATCATGCCTAGTTTAGTTTATCTTATTGGGCCATATTCATAGATTTCATATTGGTCTAGACTATCTCCCCAACCATTTGGTCTGCACCAAAGTTAGTCCAAGCTTTAGACATTCATAGATAACAAGAAGCATTGGACCAAGAAAGGCCTTGCATAAGATAGACTTCTGCAAAGTTTTTCTCGTCATCTGTTGCTCTTTAGAATCTTACATGGTGTTCAGGAGGTACTTAAGTAATTTTGTTTTTCAAAGTTCATTTAAGAAAGGATGGGAGATTTATGTGTGGAAGGCAAATGATAATTCCAAATAGTTATAGTATTAAATGAAAACATCTACAGAATTATCACAAATGCAAATGGGGTAGAATAAGGGAGATATACAGTGAAGAAATATAGCTCTTTATTTCACACCAAGTTTATGTATGCTAATTTAATACTGAAACACCTTTTTGTCTATAAGATTTGAAATCTTTTTTCTATTTCAGCCTTTATGAGTCAGGCCTGATTTATTGAAGTGTCAGTTTTAACACTTGCAGCATCCTTTGTATTAAAAGTTGCATCATTTTCCCTTGGAGGTGCTTGAATTATACTATCTTTGCTGTCTGCCATTTTAAGAGACACTATAAAGATGTGTTAATTAGCTTTTCTTTTTTTCCAAAAGGAATTCAATTTTAATTTTGTACATATATTTCATGCTAAGGGGAAAATGCTGCACTTGAATAAACTAGAAAGCAAGTGGTGATAAACAAACAGTGGCAATGGATAGCCATGCCAAGCATGTTAGAGTTTTCACCACTTTGATACAGGTTTTATTGATGATCACCTTTCAAATTTTCTGGTTTTATTTTGATATCTACAGCATTTCCTATTTTGTAACAAGCAGAGTTGAACTGCATATTATAATGGCGGGAATTAAAAGATCTTTTTACAAGGTTTCATAGTAGTTTGTGCACAGAAACATTACTATCCTTAACTACAATGCAGTATTAGACAATTTAGCACCAAAGCTTACAATTAGTTCACGTTTTTACAATTGGACTGTTAAATACATAGCAAATAGCATCCACCTCTTCAGATTGCGCGTGACAAATTTTCATGTGCAGATAAAAACATATTACTCCTCTGTGTTGCTATACACATTTATTCTGGGAAGCATTCTGAGATACTAGAGTCTATATGGTCTAAGAAAGAGTCGGGTGTTCTGCTTGTGCTGCAGAACATCTTTGAAGTGAATGACAATGGTTTATAATTGCATTGTATACTTATATTTTAATTATCGTTTCATTTAAGTATAAACTTATTAGCTCCAATGCATTTCTTTAATTCTTGGTGCAGGTGCATGTGGTTAACATTGGAGAAAGGATGGCTTAGGGATGTCTGAAGGGAGGTAATGGGAAATGGATGTTTTGTTGGTGAGGGGCAGAGTGACGTGAAGGTTTTTCCATTGTGAAGAGTGCAAAAGTCTTGTCTCGTCACACTCCTTATGTTGGCAATTTCTTGAGCTTCTAAAAGAAACCTTCATAGCTTCACAAAATGTCAAGTGTGGAGTGAAACCACGTGGGCACCTATTCCAGCTATTCTGGCATTCTGAGCTGTTCATTGGATATGGTTGTAATATGCACACCTGTATTTGTGTATGTATATATAATTGTAGTATGATATGAAAGGAGTATAGATGTCATATTCTTAGGAGACGAATCTATTATCAAAGATGGATGAAAAACAACAGTATTTAATTTTTTAAAACTATTTTGTGAATCAAGAGTGAAGTTTTCACTTTTTCACCAGAACTTCTATATTTAATGCTTATGTTATGAGTATATGCTTTGGGTTCGTCTATGAAAAATTGGTATTACAAACTTCTCCTGTTTATATCTGAATAATGGTAGCTCATGTAGTACAGTCATATTCTGATGGTGGTTGTTAACAAATTGATGATAATATACCAATATTAAAATACTCCTTGACTTAAAGCTTGTTTCTGGTTGCTGTGAAATAGGAAGAGAAAACACGTGCGAAACCCTCTGTGGTCTAGTGGTCAGCATCCTGGCCTATAACCCCAGAAGTCTTAGTTTTAATTCCCAGTTGGAGACGGGAAGTTTTCTTTGATTAGGATCATTTCCTACCTCCCCCAGAATTTATAAGGTGAAGGTATGAATAAATGTGTAACCTGTAATGATTCGATAATTAATAATTTTTTTTTCCACATTGACATGTGTAGGCTAAAGTTGGAAAGGTAGAATCACACGAAAAATTCCAATGCCAGAATTTTTCAGTTTTATTCTACCTTTTCTAACTAGCCAACACACTGCATGTATGGAAGAACAATTAATTGTCATTTACTGAGCTAATTGAGGTTAACTATGAAGCCAGGATTTAAAGTACTTAAAGATTGTAAGTTGCAATTGGGGTATGTTATCTCAAAATTAATTTTAGAATGCCCTGTGGTTTAGTGGGAAAAATGTGAGTCAGTTGGTGGAATTTAACATGCTACTGACCTGTTGCCTTGGTAGCTCAGTAGCTAAGAGCAACGGCACGGAAAGGCGAAGATCTGTGGTTGAAATCTTGGCTAGGTAATTGAACTTTTCAGTCTGATTCTACCTTTCCATGAAATGTAAAATCTGATTGTAAAATCAGATACATTGATATGACCATTGAAGTTAAAGGTGAATATATGAATAAAGAAATAATAAAACATGAATACAGTGCAATGTTAGGGAAGCATCAAATCCTTCTTGTGAAGTCTTAACTCAAAATTTTGCTTACATAAGTAATTGTCATAGAAAGGCCACATGCAAAAAATTAGCTGCCAACATCAAATCCCCATCTTAACTAACAGGGAAGCAATACTCATACTTATGCTAATTGACTGAAGACGGCTTTTGGTGCTGTAGGGTTGGTATGAATGTACTGCAGTCTTATGTTGAACAGAGATATCAATCTTGGATCACTACTGTGTAGCTGTTGCGGGATTCAGACTTCAGTACTTTTCAAAACCAACAGCTTCTTAATAATGACTACTTTTTTTCCCTGCGTTCTTTCCCATACAAGAATTTAAAATTTGGTTTCAGCAACCTGTATATAATACTTAGCTAGGAGGTGTTATCAAGTTATTAAACTTATTTAGAGTTGGTTCAGTAAAGGTGAAGGATATTGTCGCTATGGAAACGTTTTCATTGAATGCTTCTGGAATGGAACAGAGACGACTTAAATGTATAATCCTTTGAGAAAGCAAGGGAAGCAACATTTAAGAGAGGATATTTTCAGGATAAGGATGTTTTCAGAAAAGGTGATTGCTAGTTGATACAGTACCATTTAATGCTGATGGTAAAACAGGCATTTATTTTGTTATAAAAATCTGTGAAAATGTCGTTTTAATCCGTTAGGCTTGGGTGACTAAATGAAACAATAATGCATCTGTAGCTTTGATGAGCAAGACTTAACTTATTCTTCAGATTTTGATGCGGAAATGCTGACTTGTTTAACATTAAGACTGTTTCTATGTATCTCTTTTCTCCGCTATTGTGTGCCTTGAGAAATGTATGCATTTTTTGGGAACATCTGCATATCATGTTCAATGAAGTGGAGGTCTGTTTCAAAGACACTGTTGCATGCTTCTTCACAATTAGTGTAATCAGTGGCAGTGATGGTAGACAAAACATGTATGTGAACAACCTCATACACTTCCATCAGTGTTGGTGGTTGTACACCATGCAACATTGGGAAACACTGAAAGAAAGTTTTATTGGTTTGATAGTGAATATGTTTTGTGTTGCACCACATTTTTAGTTGTAATAATTTTTTTTATTGCCCTTGTTTATGAAAACTGGCGGAATTACAGAATACAATGTTTTCTTTTGCTCATAGTGGTGCTAGCATTTCCTCAGTTTCAAGCTAGAGTAGTGTATTCTTTGCTTTTCTGTAGAATTTCTCAACAGTGCTTTAGACACACAAGGTTATTTATCTATTTTCTTTTATTCTTACAGTTTATTTTGAAGTACAAAATGCACCTTATTCTGAGTATTATTGAGAAATTTGTGTTTCACATTACATGCTTAGTCAACATCTTAGCCATGTGATATGACAAATGCAGTACCCCCTTCCTCCTCCCCCTCCTCAACCCCCAAAAAATGCACGTAATTTGTCCTGACAGGATATACCTGAGAACAGATGCATAGAAAGATCTAATGCTTTCTGTTTCTACATTTTTGTATTAAATAATGGAACAGCTTAGATGAAAATTATCTGAATTTTCTCTAATATTCAAAACAGGATAAGGAAATAGATGAAACACATGTATTTATTATCCTTTTTACAGTTATATCTTTGATCACTGCTAGAATGGCTATAAAACCTTGTATGCTATAAGTATAGTAGAATACACTAATGAAAGGGCAAAATTAAGTAAGAATGTAGAAAGCACATAGATTGTGCTTAAGTACAAGAAGAGATTTGCAATAATTCGGTAAAAGAAAACACTTCAGGGTTTTTACATTTTGCTTATTAGCATAGTGTGAGGACGCTAGGTTTTCCAGTTTCCATAGGGCTTTCCTTGTGCTGCTTGCTTCTTAAAACTCATTATGCTAATATGTGCAAGATTTGTGTGTACATGCTGTATGTAGAAGGGCATACATGGAAGGGAAAAGAATCATGAGCTCCAATGACAGGTTGATTAAACCTACCAGACGAGGAAAGGAAGGCAAGCACTCGAGAAAGCTTGCATGCGTAGTAATCCTGAATTGAAGGAACAAGAATGTTTCACTCATCATTTGATATCTTTTTCTGGAATATATATATTGAGCCAAAAGACTCCGAACCGCCTACGCGGTGTTTTTCCTGTCCACGTCCTTGGTGCTCGCTGCCGTCTGCCACTATCATAGAAAGGTGCGGATGAAACCATACAACTTTTTTTAAAACTACTTTTAAAGGCTTTACTTACCAATTTTATGAAAGGAGATGCTGAAACTGGCCACCGTCGTCCATACATTTTTGGCATCTCTATAGGAAACTATCCATCACTCGCCTTAGTTCACATTGAGAAATTTCCTGGCAGATTTTTCTTTTAATTCTTCCAGGGTGTGTGGGTTTGTCTTATACACTTTATGTTTTAAGTTACCCTGGAGGGGTAGTTTATGAACAACATTACCGGCTGTGCGGTGTTTTCCACGTGTGGAAATATGATAAAAACATGATAACGCACTGCTGCTATAAAAAAAGTCATGCTGTTGTGGTTCTGCTGTGCAGTGTGAAGTGCAGTTTTGAATTGACGGTGATGTGATGTAGTTCAGTTATTATGAGTTATTTATTCTTTTGTCCTGTACTTAGTCACAAAGTATATTATGGCTTAGTATATGTTTTCTACTGCACAGCATGTATTTATTTATGATTTGTATGTGTTAACTCGGTGAGCTCGCCAAGTGAAAGTACAATTTGCAGAAAGATTTCCAGGTGTAAAAGTTCCAGGCCATACAACAATCAATGAACTTTACAGTAAATTTCAGGCTAAGAAATCTAAAAGACAGTGTTTGGTTCTTGCCGAAGAAACATTAGACGACATCGGTCATCATTTGCAAAATTCCCCCCAAAAATTCCATGATGGATAGTTTCCTAAAGAGGTGCCAAAAATGTATGGGCAATGACGGTGGCCAGTTTCAGCATTTCCTTTCATAAAGTTGGTAAGTAAAGTCTTTAAAAGTAGTTTTAAAAACGTGTGGTTTCATCCGCACCTTTGTGTGATAGTGGCAGACGACGAGCGCCGAGGACACGGACAGGAAAAACACCGCGCAGGCAACCCGAAGTCTTTTGGCTCACCCTATATGTACATATAAGCAGGTATCAGTTTGTGAGCCTTTTGTTGTTCAAATCGAATGTATACAACATTTGCAATTCTCTCTTTGTGCAGTTTTTGCGACATTGTGATCTTGAAATGCAGCTCTGAAACTCAAAACTAAAAGATTTAGTGCTTTAAGATGTTGCTGCTTATAACAGTTTAATAACCCATCGTTAAAGAATCAATATCATGTAAACTGACATTTGAATGGTTTTATATTTTTGTTGTTTTGCAACCTTAGAAATGCAAGTGCAATTTATGGTGATGCTAACAGTTTTTCTGTTTAAACAACAGAAATAATGTATAAAGCAACACGCAATGTTTTTGTGTGTGTTAATAACGGCAGGTAATGTAATGTCATTTGCAGTTTTACCCCAAAATGGCACCATGAATGTGCTTCTGATGTTTTTCATCTCAAAAGGTGAAAAATATCCCCCCATTGTTGCATTTTAAAGCTAATATTTAGGTTTTGAAAACCAAAATTTGTCTTACATGCTGTTTTGTTTATCTTTATGTGTAATTCATTTATCGTCAGTTACATGAGTTTGTTTCTTCGATAACATGCTTTTGTAGCTGTTAATGGTAACAATAATTTACATTGCACCCATAATTCCTTTTAGCTTTATGCAGTAATGAATCTGGAAATGAATGTTCCCTTTTGTCAAGGAGACACTAGGTTTCCTTCATACTATGAGGAACATTCACAAGCTATTTGAAAAATATAATATAAACATTTTCTACTTTCTTTTTAAAGTGAAACTCTGTTGTAATTAAAATTTAAAGTTAATTTGCTTGATGATTGCTCAATAAAATAATTGGCATTTTTTGCATTTAAAATGTTAAAACTTTGTGTTAGGACAGGTGTTTGCTGCCACAAGAATTTATTATTACCTTGCTGTTTCTTTGTTTTACAGGCAATGAACATCCACTTTCGCAAATGGATGAGATGGTATGGAAAGAAATATGGAGAGTATCGCCTTATCAAGGGAGATTTTCTCACAGATGAGCATCGAGAGAAGATAGTCAGTGCCACCATTGTGTTCGTTAACAACTTTGCGTTTGGTCCCAATGTGGATCACATGCTGAAGGAGCGCTTTGCCGATCTCAAGGATGGTGCCCGAATTGTTTCTTCAAAGTCCTTCTGCCCGTTGAATTTTCGCATCACTGACAGGAACCTCAGTGGTAAGGCGTACTGTTTCGTGTGAGGGTGGTAGTTTTGGGAATAACGCTTTCTTGGAATTAAAATGAAGGAACAAGCTATCCACTCCTCAGGGAATGTAAGCAATAAAACAGGTGGCATACACGGTGTGGTGTTTCCTCAAAATTTGAGGTTGCCGCTTGTTCATTGCTGACCACTGCATAGTAACATTTTGTAAGCATGATTTTTTTGAGCATTTGAGTGCAGCTCCCTGTCCATCTGGATTACTTTCATTTGAACTCACAGCATCAATTGTAACCTAAAATTAAAAAGGACTGAGAATTTTAAAAAAAAATCTGATGTGTTAGGCTCATGACTTTCTCTATCTTATACAAACTATTTTTACAAATGCTTATTCTCCATCTACTTCATGTTAATCGAGATATCGAGATGTTAATCTTATTGCTAATTTTCTTGTAGGTGCAAGGGGAATATGGTAGTATTTAAGCGATAGTCAAATCTTTTAAAAGCTGATTGTTATGCGGCGCATTCCATTCTCTTTGCATGTCCAGGACATAATAAAAATCTGATGTGTTACACTCACATGACTTTCTCTACTCTTGTACAAACTATTTTTACAAACGATTATTCTCCATATGCTTCATGTTAATCGAGATGCTAATCTATTGCTAATTTTCTTGTAGATGCAAGGGGAATATGGTAGGTTTTAAGCGACAGTCAAATCTTTTAAGCGTTGGTTGCAGTGTGCGCATTCCATTCTCTTTGCATGTCCAGGACACAAAAAAAAAAAAAATTCAAGAAAAAGTATTGGAAAATTTAAGGGAATAACAAGCAATTCCTCGAAAACGGTTCACTCAACAACAAAAATGTATATGACATAAACTGTGTATTTTAACACGATCTACATTTTTTGTGTAGTAATATTTTGTCTATCTCTTATGGTTTACCAGTTATGCAAAAGTCGTTCACAATGAAGAATACTTTTGGAGACATTCCCAGAAAATTCGAGATATACATTTCATTTGTCATGAAAATATCTTAAGCATATGGATATTTTAATCAAAATCGTTAAGAGCCATTTTTGAGAAAATTAAAGTTTTCGAAAAATATTCCATGTAAAGGGTAGTCTGGGGTGGGGGGGATTTTCTTGAAAACCTTTGTGTCGCATCTCTGGAAGATACTAAACCTAAATATCGAGTTTGGTGTTTATCCGACTGTTCGTTTTTGAGTTATGCTGTTCACAGACACACACACGGACATGTTTCCAAAAATGCTTTTTTTTTTGGATTCAGGGGGTCTCAAAACATGTATTTCCGGTGAAATATCGGTATCTAATTTTTGGGTAGAGAAAGTAAAAATATTGTATGAAAAGAATATTTTTTCTTTGTTTTTAATACTGCAGTAATCTTAAAAGGGATTCAGATTTTTTTTTAATTTTGGCAGAAAATAAAACTTACAACTGTAACTTCCAAAAATACACAATGTCATTAAACCAAAATAATGATGACGACTATGACGCCATGACATACTTGCCAACTTTTACAGCTTGCCCGTGAAACTTATGTGACTAAGCTGTTTACAACGATATAGGAATGAATGCCCTTTCATGGGCTGATACAAAATGTTGAGGTTTTTACCACAGACATGACAGAACATTAATTTCTATTGTTTATATTGTAATATTTTTGATAGTAGTAATGTAAGACTTCTCACTAACTTAAAAGATTATAGCTTGAATTTACTACACTAATAATATATAGTGGCAAGTATGATATGATATAAAACAGTTTTCCTGGAGACATACCAGCTGAAGCTTATTTTTAAGGTTTATAATAGTATTGCAGTACTGAGGTTTCGAATCTCTCAAGTTCCTACATTTTGGTCACTGAGCAAAGAATTTATTATACTGCTTAGAATGTGTAGTTAATGCAGCAGTCAACTAAGCTATTAACATTTTTTTCTTTAATTAGCTGCAAATGTTAAACATCCAACTATGTTTGCAATGATTATATTGATAAAAGTGCTTATGTTTCATGTTCATGGATGCATGGAAATTATTTAGAATCTATGTGCAGTAATCATCATTGCATGTAAAGGTTATATCAGTAGGCATGAATTTCAACGTACATATTCTACAACATGTCCTTAATGAGGCTGGGTGCACACTGAAAGGGGTGAAACTGTCGAAGATGAAATGTCTCGAGACAAAAATGTTGGAGCCTTAAGTATTTGTCTTTATAGTCACATTTAGTCTTGCCATATAGTCCCTTAGTTTCATTTTATGATTTCACACTATTCTGGATCATTGTGATACCTGGTATTATTATTATTATTATTATTATTATTATTATTATTATTATTATTATTATTATTATTATTATTATTATTATTATTATTATTATTATTATTTATTATACTGTGTGTTTACTAGAAAAGCGAGTTTTAAGTTACAAGTACAGTAGAATCTTGTTAGTTCGTTTTTGCAGGGACCTAAGGATTTGGACGTCATAGGCGGGAAAACGTGTTAACGAAAATGCAAAATCTGCAATTTAAGAACATAGGTAATAAAAATCTAATAATTACTACGTCTCCATGGGCAATTTAAATAGATTTTGAGTACAATTTCATACTGAATACGATCTGCGTTTCCATGTTAAATTCAATATGTTTAAATGGATTTGGATACACAAAGCCAGAGAATAAATAATTCAAGCTTTTATTTTGGTCAACTTGGATTTTTTAGGTTATGAATGGTTTTGAGAAAATAAATTGCGAATTGTGGAAGCGACAATAGTGGTTTTGCTGTGTGTTTTATTACACACGTCATAACAATTTCTGCTAAAAAAGAAAACAAAATTATGAGCGTGCATCGTGTTACGAGTACAATAGACGATAGTATCTTTGGTGTATACAGGACGATTTGAATACGGGAGGTGTTTCCATGCAACAAATTTCGTTCTGATCCTATTTTCCAAGAGGAAAGTTTTGTTTTAGTATTTTTCCCTTCTTTAAAAGCAGTTTCAAACAATTTAGGTTTGCTAACAATCGTGTTTAAGGTTGACGGAGGAATGTTTAACTTCCGCACTATATCGACATCTTTTATATTTGGGTTGTGATTACATCAAGGATTTTCAGTTTTTCACTGTTGGTTATTTACCTACCACACTTTCGTTTTTTCATTGTAAATGAAAAGTTAAAATACAACCTACGTTTGTTTGATCATCACTCAACATTAGAAACTATCTTTAGCATTTACCACGCCAAGGTAAAGCATTCTGTATCCCACCCACAGAAATCGTGTCACACAAATATTTAAATGCATGTATGTGATTGGCTGCCGATATCCACCCTGTGACCAAGGATTGACCAAAGTAGCAAATGAGGACGTCAAACTATGTACGTGTTAAACGCCTACTCCCACTGTACCGATCAAGGATTGGCCAAAACAGCGAATGAGGACGTCAAACTTCAAACGTAGTAAGCGGGACCGGGAAAACGCACTAAGCAAACGTTATGTATTATATTTGGTGATTTGGTACCGGGACTTTTATAATTCAACGTAATACACGGGAAACCGTGTTAATGAGAAACGTGCTAATGAGATTCCACTGTACATCCTGTTAACCTCTTCATGCATGAATTATCAAGGAACACGAGAAAAAAAAATATTTAATACTTTAAAGTTGTTATCTAAATTAAATAATATGATTTCAGGCTCATCGATGTATATTATTATTTTTTCAACAAATTATGGACATGGTGTCATATGTGTACATTATGCATTTGGGGCTCTAATACAAACATGCAAAAAAGTTCACAGAAGTGAAAAATTTGAGCAGCATGTATGTTACTTCATGCGGGAAGTTCTTGATGCATTCAGGGCATATTACATTTCTTGCACTTACATCTCGTTCTTCGTTTACATGTCATCATGACAATGCATTGCCTTTTCTTAGTCATCTTCCATAAATAATAACCACTTCCATGGAATCTTAAGTTAGCAATTGCTTTATTTAAAACAGCTGTGTGTTTCTTAGGTGGTGGATCGACATCATCATCATTATTTCAAGGACACCCTCTTTTCTTTTCATATTCACTATCAAGCACAATAAATCTGAATTTCACAAAATAACATTTATTGCCATTAATATCTCTATAAAGGATTTATACATTTACTAGTATGATATTAACCATGTGGCAAACACTTCAAGCACCATTTCTTATTTTTGAACTATTGGGGCCAATGGGCAATCAACCATAGGATCCAGAAGGCCCACTCTACCCATGTACATGTTGACTAAATGGACCAGAAATAGAAACCATGGATTTTTCTTTTCTATTCCGCCTTTAGCTTCATTTTCTTCTGCTTCTAATGCAGGTGGTACTTCTTGTTCATCAGGAAGCAAAATTTCTTCTCCCATTTCCCTTATAACAGCTCTCAGAAGAGCTTTGTTTCAAAATCTGAAGGTGGTAGTAATTTCAGAAGTAATTTCACAATCTCCTCCTCTGATAATTAATTAATACTTCTGTCCTTTACTAAAAAATTTGTATTGAATTACCTGAAATACTAAAATAATTCTCATAAGCAAGAATGCATGATTATTAGATCGAAATACTATGGTGTAAAATTATGAATGATCACATAACCTCAAAATCTTCATCACACCTAAATGCATAATGTTATCATTTGTGTACATCACTATTTTCCAATATTATTAATATTTTAATTAATTGATTTCAAATTATTTATGCATGGTAACTAATAATAGATAAGTACATTTCAAGTAATGTTTTTTTTTTTTTTTTTTGCCGTTTTATAATATGAATTTTTATGTAAAACAGGTCCGAACTTCTGCAAACTAGTACTTTCAATAAGGTGTTACACACTCCTTCCTTCATGCAGGGAGTGCTGCACTCTTGTGCACTTTTGTAGCAATATGCTCTGGTATCAAACGTTACCTTCATGCAGTCATGGGTGGTCCTAATGCCATACTTGTGTAATAAAAGGAAATCAAATCATGTGTTATCATTTGAGACCTTCATGCACGAAGAGGTCAATAATAATAATAATAATAATAATAATAATAATAATAATAATAATAATAATAATAATAATAATAATAATAATAATAATAATAATAATAATAATAATAATGATAATAAGGCGGCACCTTAGCAGTTTTTAATAGAAGTATGATTTAAAACAAAACAAAGAAAATTGAGAAGCAAATTTCGTTTTTAAACACAAATTGTTTCAGGAGCTTGGCATAACAGAGGGTGTTAATAAAGCAAAACATCCCACACAAGTACAAGAGAATGTGCATATACAAAGCAAACTGGAACTCCTATACTTGAGACAAGATATAATTTCAGGCATCTTCATTATTTCATGATACAGTCTCAGTTATAGTGTAAAACAAGCCTGTCAGTCTGATTCTATGGCTGACTCATAACTACAGTCCGGATGTTTAGGCATTAATAACAATCAAAATAGGCAGGCAAAAAGGGCAATAAAACACAAAGAGAAAAGGTAAAAAAGACATAATCATGATATATTCAGTAGCCAATATTTGGTTTACAACAGTACAAATTATAAATTTATATTGCTGTATATAACCACAAGTAATTGCTGTAAATCTTTTTATGTTAAACTCTGTAGGCATCAATGATGATTACACAAATCTAATGAAAACTGATTGTGTGCTAGATGTGCCAACTTGGAATTAGCCTTAATTTCTATCACCATTTTTTGAAGCCAGAGCAGATTTGTGTTTTGTTGTTAACACGTGTTGATTGATAAAACTCTCTTTTTCATGATTAACTGTCTTTTCGCAAACGTTACACATTAAAAATGTTTCATTAGTTGAAAACACATGCGCAGCATAATCACTGACATAACTGCGAAGTTTACTTTTCAGTGGTTGACTGAAGTTCGCCAACTAGATAATTGTATATCTGTTGTCATACGAGTAACTGATCATCACTTCGCCAAAATGTTTTCCCTACAATGTTTCTTGGTACTGGACAACCTATTTTCAGAGAAATGCTAAACCGTTAGCCATAGCAAATATTGCAATACCAAAGATGGTCAGTTTCCAATATAAAGAAGGTCCAAGTGATGTCCATTATCAGGAAGACCCTGAATGTGATAGAAAAAAATGTTAAGCTGATTTAAAAAAGGCAAATATTAGCATATATAATTGAAATAAGACAGCTAGACCGTAAAAAGGCAAACTAAGCAAAATAAAAACTGGTTCTTTAACTTCCAAACACCTCAAAACGTGATTATACGAGGGTTGGAACTTAAATAGTGGCAACTATTTATTTACAGCCGATACAAAAGAGTTACATGTTAGCAACCTTTACTGCCCTTCAATGTAGTCACCAGCATCGTGTATAACCATTTGCCAGCGATGTGGAAGTCGTAGTATACCTTTAGCAGAGCCTGTTCTGTTGATAGTGCGAATGGAGCGGTCTACTGCCTGACGAATCTTTGGAACAGTTCTGAAGTGAATGCCACGAAGTGGTTCCTTCATCTTCGGAATCAAATCAAAGTCACAAGGACTTAAGTCCAGGGAGTATGGTGGATGGTACAGCACTTCCCAGTCCCATCGACCTAACAAATCAGCCACAGCTTGCGCTGTATGCACCCGAGCATTGTCGTGCAAAATGATGGGTGGATTCTGCAGAAAGTGTTGCCGCTTCTTTCTCACAGCTGGTCGCAGATGGTGCTCCAAAAACGAACGGTAATACTGTGCATTGACAGTCTGCCGTGGAGGAGTGTAATGCATTAGGATAACACCATCACAGTCGTACACGAGAATTACCATAACTTTCACATTGCTGGGGCTCTGACGTACTTTAGATTTTTGTGGTGACCCGTAATGATGCCATTCGTTTGATTGGCGTTTCAGTTTGGGCTCATATGATTTGGCCAATGTCTCATCCAGCATTATGATATGGCATAAGAAAGCCTCTCCTTCACACTCATAGCGCTCCAAGTGCATCCTAGCAGCATCGTAACGCAACCATTTCTGCATTTCCGTCAAATTATGCGGAACCCATCGTGATGCAATTTTTCGCATCCCCAGTCGTTCCTTCAGGATGTGAAGCACAGTTGTATGCGTTAATCCGGTTTCTTGGGCGAGGTCACGAATCGTCTGGCGTCGATCACTGTCCAGCAACGCGGCAAGAGCATGCAGTTCTTCTTCACTGACGCTAGGATGACCTGCCTGATGCATGTCTTCCACAGTTTGCCGACCATCATTGAAGGCTTTTACCCAACGTCCCACTGTTCTGTAAGGCAATGCAGATTACCCGCAAGCCTCTTGAAGACCTTGATGACACTATCCTGCAGTACGACCTCTGGCACATTCAATCTTGATCCAACTCCGTTGTTCCTCTTTCGAAAACATTGTGACAACACTATGTTAGACCGCTAGCTCATAAGTGACTCTGTTTCTCTCGACTGTGCGCACACAGGTGAAGTGGGAAGGGAGAGTCCATTTGCTCTGAGGTAGGGTAGGTGTGTAACTAACGTGTGCTATCAGCGACAATATTAGATTCTGTTGCATAGCTTCTCTACAGCAGTGTTGCCACTATTTAAGTTCCAACCGTTGTATCTACATAACTTTTGATTTATTACCATCCAGTAAAAAGGACATTTTGCCTAACCTCCATACTCTACTCATAACAAACAACGCTAATCATTTCAAGTTGACCTGGGGGGGTGTTAATAGTAATTTATGTGATAAAGCTGTTTCTCATCTCTTTTTGCATATACTCAGCTTAATTCTTTGGAGGAGTGGATACTTTTTATGCTCTTGCGGATCTATAAAATTTATTCACATATTTACTTCTGATTAACTTTCTTTGCTTAGAATCTATTATTGGTGTAGGAGGTTAAGCAAATGTTTTATTTTTGGATCTAGTAGGCAAATGTTTCTTTTAACAGTGTTGCTTAGAATGATATTCTGGTAACAATTCCTTATGCTTATTGTCCTGTTAAAAATGCTGCTGCTTCTTTTATTTTAAATACTTTGTCATTTTTCAACTTTGGGAGTTACCTGAAGAAAATTGCATGATTTGTTGACTTATCTCTTATTTTAGTATTTGACTCCTTCCGTGCTACGTTTAACTTTGCCTCCTTTTCTTTTAAAGTATGTTAAGAACTGGTAAAGGCTCAATGCAACCATTTATAAGTAAAATTGTGCTTTCCATTTATGACTGCCAGGTGCAATTTTTTTTTTATTTTTCTGAAACTATTATGGGGCATTTTATGAGGCTCTTGAGTTTCTGAAATGGTTGCCCTTTGTCTTCAGGTTTAACTTCCAATTTTTTTTTCCTGAAATAATCTAAATAAATGCTTCAAAGGCCACTGCATTGCAATAATTTAATTTTAAATGTGACTACAGAAATGTAGAAAAAATTAATAACATCGGTACTATTTTAATTACGAGTATTGAAAGATAAACACTAATATACTTTAGAATAAAAATGAGGAAACTTAACACAGTTGGTACCAGCTTTTTAAATGATTGCTACATTTCTCCATGCATATTATTTAAGTACCATAAGGCTTTCATGACTAAGTGCTGAATGGTGTTTATACACTTAAAAGAAGATTTCAATGCTAACAATTCATAATGTAATGACCCTAAAACTTGCATTTGCACAAACATTCACTCCTTTTGTCCCTCACAATTATACTCATGCACACCATTGCTGCATTCCTTTGTTTGCTAACCACCCTTGAGGAATAGCTGATCAGCTGACCTGTCTAAGATTACATCTGAAGCAGAATCAATTCCAAAATGAACATATAGCAGTTGGAATACACATGCTTATATATCGATGACTTGGTATGCATTTTATATTCAGAATTGAGGAAGTCGAAATGGCTTGTATAAACTCTGATAACTAGATGTTTCTTGCTACTTGGGTACCCAGTATTTTAACTAGTTGAAAAGTGACTGATGACTGAATGTACTTGCAGTATTTATGTGTTAAGCCATCAATATACGAACTTTATCCTGGCGCCAATCAAGAAGGTGATTACATTTCGCGAAGCGAGAGAAGCGACGTTGCCGCTCATTGTGACCACATGGGGAGCGTGTCGAAGGAGACTGGGTTGCACCTGCATTGTAGAACGGATACTATTTATATTCGTATACGAAGACAATTGTACTGTCCATTCCAAACCAGAGTGCCTTTCACTGAAAACAAACTCTTTGTATTATCCGCGCGAAAGTAGTTCGCAATCCCCGCCCATAATGTCCGCTTGTTCCCCTCCCATGTGTTTGTTGAACACTATTTAATCTATAAAAAGGCGCCCTGCATGAGAATCCAAGTTCAAAATGCAACCTGAGGTAACAATCGACGTTATAAGTATGCGGCAATGAACATTTTACTTACGTTAATCACAATCCTCGGGCAAAAGTGCAACACCCAAATCCGAATCTTCCGAAGATAACTCAGCTGCCATATCAGAATCAGAACTACTCTCCAAAATAATGACAAGCTTATCCAATTCCACAACACTGTCGCACTTAAAACAAGTTCCCACATTTTATCCTCTTCTATGTTGTATTATGTCTGTTTATATTCCCTGCTCGCTTTCGTTAGACTTCTCACTGAAACGCCTGTAAAATCCAATATTAGTTTCGTAATATGCACTAATGCAAGTGTTGGGTATTTTTGTAATAGTGAGTTGAATACATGAAGTACTGTTTGCTTTTAGCCACTTTTTAACTGTTTCCCGCTTCTGTGTTTGAACAGTATATTCGCACTGCACGCACCTTCCTCTGCCATGTGAGCTCAAATACCAATTGACTAAATCACAAGATTTGACCTGAGTGAGCATATGTGTGTTAGTGATTATGAATGACTGTTCGCTTATCATATATCCTGTGTTATGCAAAGTGTTTATTGGGTACTCAGATAGCATCTCTGGGAATTCATTGCTGCATTTCTTGTATATGTAAGAGAGTGGCAGTTGTTTATACGGTTGGTATTAACAACCAAGATGCTCTCGGCGTTAGCGCAATAGCAGGCAAAAATCATATTTTGTAATCTCTTAACAGCTAGTATATATCCATTACCTTTAAGGATGAGTTCTTATGATAACCGCAATAAAATGTGCAGTTCTATACCTTTCCCGCTGTAATATTTCATAATACAATCCACGTATTAAGGAACTATTTACGTTGGCGTAAGAGTATATTCTTGGGTTCGTGACAATCCGAAACACGTCCTTCTGTTTACATCAGAGGGATCTCTGATTTGGAATGGACAATAAAGTAATGAATCTATGTGCAGAGGATAGATCATGCAAGAATATATCAGTGTAAAGATCTGCGTTAACAGAAGAAACATACCTGTGAAATATTGATGCTTATTCTAATGGAAAAATGCCACTGATTTCCGAATCGCTTGCATCGCTGTTGTTGCTGCTGCTCGCTTGATAGACTTATTCGGTTCCCGAGTGTGCCCAGTTTTTCGTTTGGCTACGCTATCTTTGTCACTATTTTTGGACATTGTTAAATATCCATTAAACACAATTATAAATGCTCACACAACACACACACGCACAAATACACGAACTCAAACACACGTAACACAAGGCAAATACCATACAAATACGACGACGCAAAAGAACTTTTCAGTACGCAGGCAATCTCTAAACTGATATAAACACACAAGCAAGCTGGGGCTAAAAGGAGGAATTGTTTATAACTGCAGCCACAGCAGAAGATAATACTTCAGTTCATGTTACTGCAACGGCCGCTCGCCCGGCACGTCATGCCAATCACGAGTTACGATATCGCAACAACGCATTTGCATCTATCGTTGCTATAGAAACGTCTTAGTTCTAATTGGTCCTTCTAATGGTTGCTATGACGACCACTGTGACGTATTCATCCCCTCCCATTCATTTAAAGCTTTCCGCCACGTGGTTAGTAACTGTCAATCACCTTCTTGATTGGCGCGAGTATAGGTCCTAAATTAATTGAAGAAAAATAAAATTCAGCTTCCAAAATAATTTTTATGTTATGACTGTCTTAATGGTGGAAATACTGTAACTAATTTAGAAATACTGTAGCATGCACAGGAAAACAAGCAAATAATTTTGATCCCTGATTTATCTATTCAAAATAAATCTTAGTGTATATATCTGATGTGTTGCATTCACATGACTTTCCCTATTCACTTTTCTGCAAACTATTCTTATAAAGGCTTATCCTTCTCTCTTGTTAATTGAGAGAGCAGACTGTTAGTTATCTTAAGATAAGAAGTGAAAATGAAATGTTCTAACGGAGGAAAAAAAACTGACAAAATTGTGGGGAACCCTAAAAATTGAAGTTTATAGGAACAGTCCCCACACCATAGATGAACTTATGGACAATATAAAAACAGAAATTATGAACATTATGCAAGAAGAACTTATGTGTGCGAAATGGAAATTTCATCCAAAGATACCAGGAATATCTTCATGCGGATGGACACCACTTCTAACGCCATGTACAACAAGATTAGTACTCATTATAATGCATATTACTATCACTCATGAGTGAGTACGCAGGAGTTATGGAACGATAAACTCCCACTGCAATAGATAGTGTGCAGAGCATGTATACATGCAACCCATGGCCTCACCATGAAACGAACCGCACTGTACTTTAAACTTTCTCTGTAGGCAGAAAGATTGCTGTCTTGAGTTTATTAATACTTCTGTTTACAGAGCTTAAAACACCTGGACTGACCAGACAGACATGCCTAGCTCAAACACCTTAATTAGCTTATGGTACCGAGTGTGTTAAATTTCTGTAATTTTGTATCCAAAATCTTTTTCATTAATTTTTATTTTAGCATTTTCTGAAATATAAACGATTTAATAAATATTGCATCTTAGCATTTTAGTCTTGCGCTTTATGGATTTTTTTTCAAGAAAAAAGAAAAGGAAGCTAGAAAATGAAATTAAACTGAAAAACTGCACCTGGCAAACAGCAGTGTGAAAGGATTTTATTACTGATTGGTTTATTAAGTGCATTGTAAATACTGGTTTATTTATCTGTCCCTCTGACCTTTTTGCAGGTTTACTATTGTTAAAATTTTGAAGAAGAATCTTATTGTAGCATGTGATGCTCGATGGTCGAAAGCTCTTCAAGCAATGACAGTAACAACGGAAGAAGGCTAGAAGATGCGGGCTGGTATAACTGTGTATCTGGACTCCTTCCACTCGCTTTTTATTGTGTGCTGATTCCAAAATATTTTCTTTTCTCTGGTTTCAGCATCCATAGTGTAAAACATAGAAAGAAGTACAATATTTGTTATTGAAAGAATTCACATAGAGTTTCCTTATAAAATGGGTGTGTTTTTAAAACTGATAATTCCTGTTAGTGATAATTGCATACTTGCTAAATGTGCAGTATCTGTGTGTGGGAGAATTGCTTACTGTCACAGTCTTCCTGTATACTAGAGGTGAATCCAGAATTCCTTTAGGTGAAGAGCTAACTTTTCAGTACCACAAAGCAAAAATGACGAGTAATGTGAAACTAGCGTAAACACTGTGTAAGGTGCAATTTATTGTTATAAATACAATAAACATAGCTATATAATAAACATAGGTCCCGTTTGGTTAGACCTACCTGTTTTCCCAACCTCAACATCATTTGAGACAGTGAAAATGTTAGCTGTTTCCAATAAATATTAGGGGCACTTATCCTTATTTCACTATTTGCAGATTCTAGAAGAAACCTGATCTGCAGAATTTTGACATGTTTTTATTTTCTTTTTAAAAATAATAAGTTCGTTCCACTAGAAAATTTATGTTCATTACTTGTTGCGCAGAAAATAATAAACTATAATAATTACTTGTAAAGTACTTTTCAAAATTGAAGCCCAATCATTGCACGATAGTCGATCAGCCTGTCGTAACTTGTTAAGCACTGGACTCGTATGGTCACCGAAGCAAATGGCTTACATATGGTCACTCCAAAAGTTTTAAGAATGGACGCAATAATATATTAAAAATTTAGATTTTATGATTACACCGTTTCAAAATATTCTCCATTGCATTCTGTACACCGTCTCATCCTTTCGAAGCATTTTTCAAATGCTGAACGCCATTCTTCTTTGGAGACAATGTAAATAAATCCTTTGTAAGCAGCTAGTGCGGTTTCAGGTGGCTCAAATCATTGACCTCAAATTTTTTCTTTCATTTTAGGGAATAGAAAAAAAGTTGCATGGTGCCAGATCTGAACTGTAGGGAGGATGGGACAAATATATGACTCCTGACTGCAGCAGAAATTGTTGGTTTTTGTTCAGTGTGGTCAGAGGCATTGTCATGGTGCAACAAAACTCCATGCAGACCAGTCTTAGGATGCTTTTTTCTCAGTTTGTTGAACACTTGTGGCAGACATTTTGTGGTGTACCATTGTCCCTCAAGCGGAATTGTCACAGTGTGGCCACTTGCTAAGAAGAAGGAACAGATCATCTTCTTGCCAACACTTCTCATTCGCTTCACTTTTGTTAGGGGAGCTTCTCATGGGAATACCCAGACCGATGATTGTCGTTTAGTTTCTGGATCATATTGGTAAATCCAGCTTTTGTCACCTGTTACAATGTTAAATGTGTTTTTGGATTTTCCTCCATTGAATTTTTCAATCATTTCCTGGCACCATTGTACACATGCTTGTTTCTGCTCATTTGTGAGGTGGTGGGGGATCAAACAACTGCAGAGCTTCCTGACGTCAAGTTTTTCTTTCAGGATGGTTTTCATTGCTGTCGATCCAATATTTAGGGCTTCTTGAATCTGACCATATGTGCAACGATCTTCCCGCAACATGCGCTCTGTTTTCACTAAATTTTCATTCATTGTTGCTTTAGCCAGCCGTCCTGTCCAGTCTTCATCTTCGAGGAAATCCATTCCTCTTCTAAACTCTGCATCCATCAATAAATGGTGGATTGTGAAGGGCAAAGATCCCCAAATGTACTATACAGTCTTTCAGTGCATTCTTTCTCCCCATAAATTGAGTTTAAAGTCATAGAAAATCATAGCATGGAAATGCTATTGCTTGAGATCCAACCTAGCATATGGCGCAACACCTGCTATACATATGCACGTGGTGCGGAGAATGCACATTGTTGGAGTGTGCTCAGACTGGCACATGTTGCTATATGAGCTTCAATCTGAAGGTAGGAAAAGCTGCTCTGGCTTACCACTACTTATTGTTGCCCATTCTTAAAGCTTTCAGTAACCCTCATATTGTTGCCAGTCTGACCATTGCTAGGATGAGCTTTAATAGTGTCTATTCAAAGGATGCATGTTTATTCTTAGCATACGCTTTGGTGATATACATATTTAAGGCAGAATTTCGCCAAAGTCTAGAGCTTGGAGCTGTGGTTCTCAGCTACAGAATATTCCCAGATCCCACTTACAGGGTTGCAGATTTGTCTGGGTATAGGACCGTGCTCAATTAGCACCATGAGGAGCTATGATAGACTGTGGTTCTGGCCTCAAGAGCCAACTTTATACCTGGGGAATGCATGATGTCACCTACATCACCTCCCGGTGTTGGTTGGATAATTGTCTACCTCTGACGTATGTAAGTGGGTGTGAGGCTGGCAGTCGGGTTGGCAGGACCAGGCCCTTCGCGGGCTGTAGCACCACAGGATTCTTAGGTTTAATTTCATTAAACAAAAACAACTTAAATATAACTGTGAGGGGGAAGGCGGCTAAAACCTACATTAGCCCTTCACTGGATCCACTGCATACCTTAGCTGCATTGATGAGTATTGCCGATTTCAATCGCTATTTCTCCTCGAAATCATAAGTAATTCTTAGCTGATTATGATAAACTTAAGAGGGGCAGGGGAATGTCTTGGTACTGGTTAAGGAAAAAATGAGTTCATTTCTGTATGCAGTTTTTGGATAGGACAGAACTGCTGTCCTCATGAATATCATTTGATTCATAGACAAGCAGATATGTTGTTTTACCTTCACTGAATGTTATTCCTGCATTGGGAGAAGACTAGAGCTCATTTGATGTGCAGTTTTGGATAGCCAAATACGAGAACCAGTCTTTTACTCGGACATGTTGGATGCCTCTCAACAAATCAAAATTTTCTAGGAATTGCTGATTTCATTCAGGATTATCTTCAACAAGATTATGTAATGTGTCATATATTACATTCCCTCCCACCCCTGATGTAAAGCTTCTCTGAAAAATAATCAAAGCGATTTTATGTGCTCCTAGATAATCTAACTTTGCACCACTTTATTCAAGCAATAAGTCTGGAAAATACTGCTACCAAAAGCAATATTGACCCTCAGTAACACCAGCTACAGACATGTGAGGCAGTATTTTTAGCACTTAAATGATTTCAGTCTAATTATATAATGTATAAATTCAATAACAGCCCGCCTTAAAGCAATATGTGTATAAAATAACATATAAAATGTATGTAACAGTCATTGTATTAATTTTTATATTATTGAGTAGATGTTTAATAATGTTTATGTGAATGTATTAGGTAATTTAACAATATAGGAGCTGTGATAATAGAAGCCGAAAGTTGCTAACAATGAATTGGAAAGTTTAATAATGCTACTAGTAATTCTTGGAAACAATAATGTAATATTTTTTAAAACAGTTTATAAATAGCCAATCAACAACCAGAAAAACGCTTAAGTTAAATAAAAGTATTCTATTGGAGTAGGATTAGCCAATCAGAAACTGAAGTAGAGCAAATTGTACAAATTCAGGCATCAGTTGCTAGTAGACAGCGTTCCTAACTGGACGCGAGACGCATCCTCGAGAAGTTTAATACGTATTCAGTGTGAGACGAGAATATTATATTATGTGTTAAAAAGTGCAAGTAATTAATAAATAATCTCACACCTCCCTATATCAGTGAAGTGTTATTTAATCGTGTCAAGGATTAATAAAAGGAGTGAAGTAAAAATTATAATTTGTGTAAGCCTACATTCTTTAGCCGCACCACTCTCTGCATAGAGACACATGTTTCTACAAATTAATACTGACACAGCCGAAGCAAACCTAAATATATATAATATTTAAAGAAACATAAAAGACAAAGTTGATTCCTAAACGTTGGGGCGAAGGCTACCAGAAACTTTGTACAATACGTGGTTGCAACTACTTCAAGTTCGGCTCCCCAACATTTGAACTACAATACAAATAACGTAATAATAAATCTACTTCACATAGAAGCTAAGAAGGAAAAAGGTTGTTTTGTTTTTCTGTTTACTGTGACAGCCATTCTCCCAGAGATATTGTACATGTAACAAATATTTCTATGTTTGCAATCACAAAAAAGAAAAAGAAATAGCAAAACTTTTTTAATTTATTTGTACATTCTTAACTGGTTTAGAAACCAGAACAGTTTTTAAAGCTGTAGAACTGAAAGTTCACAATTTTTGATTAACTTTATTGGTACTGCACATTTGGAAATTAATAACATAAATGCATTGTGTGTTTTTTTTACTTGTATTACAAAATTTGAACGGGTTATGCTGTTTATAAGTGGGGGGAGGCCAGATAAGTGGATGTGCTGAACATGAAAACAGTGGATGATGGGCCCCATCGCAGGTTTAGTGGACTTTATTATAGTGCCATCAAGACAGTGATGAGTTAAACTTTTTTTGTTTGTTTGTTTTTCTCCATCTCTCAGGCCGGCATAGTGCATTCAAGAATGATACTTAACAGTGGTCCTTAACACAATGAGCTATGCTTTAACGTGGTATTTAACTTGCTGCTTTCTGTGCAAGAAAAGAACGTGACTCATTCAGTTTCATTAAGAAGTGGATTCATCAGTCCTGCATAATAATTTTACTCTGATGATAAAGTTTGAGAAGCCATGAAGAGGAAACATGCCTCAATCAGTGTTTGCTCTAGCTATAATTTTTGAAAATTTAAGCTTTGCCCTATTCCGGCTTGAGGGGTTCCTTATAATCATAACAGCCGCTGGAATGTATGCCTGCCAGATGGCTGGTTAGGTTATTGACATACAGGCTACTGTGCTAAGACTATTTAGTCACATATGCACAGTACTGAGGCTGCTTATGGTTTAGAGGCTCCTTCTGAGAGTTTATTTACAGATTATTTTTGTCTCTTAGGGAATGTTTCACCAACTGATGTTAAATAATAACACTATGTTAAAGTGGTTTAACTTGAAGTTAATGTAAATTTTGTTTTAACAAACAACGTTAGCTGTAACATTACAAACTTCGTCTTGAGTTAACATCACTGCATTCTTGCGCTAAGGCATTTAACAAATGTTAAAAGTTGGAAAGTGACTGTTGCAAATCAAGCTGTTGATGCTAAGTGACTCTATTTGGAGTTTTTGAATACCATTCCTGAACAAAGAAGAGCTGTGTGTCATAATTATTTTGAAAATCTGCAAGAAGGTGGATTTTTAAACCAATACAGACTGTCCAAAGTGGTCATGAGCAGGGTTGTAGAGGAAATATGAGAGGGGTTAGAATATAAACAATAGAAATATGTCTCTTTCTCCAGTGTTACAATTTTTAATTATTTTGAGACTTTCTGCTACTGGCACTCCATTTAATGGTAGGTGATATTGTTGAAATTTTTAAAGCTACCATTGATGGGTTTCTCTGGAGTATTGCTTGCTTCAAGAAGCGAACAGTACCTTTGTATTTTTTTTGGGTTCTGCTTGATCCCCTTCTTCTTTCTCTGTTTAACCTCCTCTTATGTAGGACTTATACCCCCCAGGACTTACAGGCGGGTGCCTGGGGTCAGAGGCCCGTCGAGGAGCAGACACTCATGGATTAGACAGAATATCCAGGATGGGTGATGAGCCCGATGCCTGGTATGGAAGGAAGGAAGTAGATGAAATGAAATGATGGTGAAATGGATGAAAGGAAAGGTGATGATGGAGCAGTTGGTGGAATGAATGGCGGGGGAAACCGGAGAACCCAGAGAAAACCTGTCTAGATGCTGCTTTGTCCACCACAAATCCCACATGCGGGTCCCTGGGATTGAACTTGTGCCGCCTCGGTGAGAGGTCTAACCACTCGGCCATGTCGCCTGCTTGATCCCCACTCAGTGATAACATGCTTTAGTCCACTTTAGTTTCAATGTAGAATCCTCCACCAATTTTAAACGGTTCTAAGTGATTTTTTGGTGCTGCATTTTATGTTAGCATAAAATTGTCACAGTTGTTTATTGTACCAGGGTGAAATGCCTGGATTATATAAATTCCTCAAGGATTTTCTCTCAGACTGCATCATTCCCCTTTAATTTAAGTCCATTGATCTTCTTGCACTTGATAATTCCTCTGTACTGAGCAATCAGTTCTGTAAATAATTCCCTTTTGAACAATGAAAAATTAATTCATCTGCACCTAGATTTTTCAGTTGGCATTGTAATTCTAAGCAAACAATCAGGAAAATCACATGACAATTGTTTATGAACAACTATTTTTGTCCATTACTGAAATAGTGTTCGATGCATAGATAAAAGTCCATCAGAGTTCGTTTCAGGAGCCATATAGTTCGGTCACAGCCTTCCCGAAAGTAATTGTTTACAGTTGTCTTTGATGTTAGCTAACAATTCACTGTAAAAGCATGATGAAGCGCAAGAGTTTAAATGTTATGTTAATCTTTTAACACAGTGTTAGCAAAAAGATGTAGTATTTTTAATATTGGTTGTGAAACTGCCCTTAGTAAACAAAGGCACTCAAAGTCACCGCTTGCAACAACAGAGCCATTTGCTGGCAAGATTATTCTGAAAAGTGAATCTCACTCCAAAAATTTTTTAGATATTTTACACCATCTATGTAAAATAGTGTATTTTGCTCTTGGAGTCCAACATATAACTGCTCTTAAAAATGTTGGTCTGTGTGGCTCAGTTGGTTAGGCGCTGGCCTTCTGATCCCAAGGTCATAGGTTCAAACCCGACCCAGACCAATGGTTTTTAAGTGTGCTTAAAAACGACAGTCCCATGTTAGTAGATTTAGTAGCATGTAAAAGAACTCCTGTAGGATGAAATTCTGGCACACTGGTGGCGCTGATATGATCCTGGCAATTGACAGCGTCGTTAACAAACAAAATACTTCTTTTTCTACTGCTCTTAGAGTATTAGATTTCTTAAGGGTACACACCATATGCTAATTTAATATTCTGCCAAATTAATCAGCCAATTTAAAAAATAATAAGTACCTACTGAATTTGAAGGTGGGCCGTTGCAAAGCCTTTTACAGATTTTGTACTTATTAAAAATTTTTAGTTCCATTTATACTTCCTGCTGATAGCAAATGTTTTTATATAGGGAGAGCATATAAATGTGAAATTTTTGGTTAATTTAATAGTTTGTAGCTCACTTTGTATATGTTGTTTGGATAGAGGTGACAAATAAGTGCTAAGTATTACCTTGGATAAATCTTCTACCTTTTAATGTATAGTCATTAATTAATTTTCACAATTGCTTTTATTTGTACTTCTGTATTTTTAGACATTACCTTGCCGCTATACGTGCAGGGTTTTGTTCCTTAGATTGTCTTTGACCTATTTTCAAGCCTCTGTATTATTTCCTAATATTTATTATATGAGAAGCAGCAATGTTTTCAGTAGATTATTATTTTCGAATCTTGATATTGTGATTAAATGATGAAAATGTTGTGTTTGTTTACATTGACTGGTCCTTTGCTGTATGAAGACTAGAATGTTCTCTTTCCTATCTTAGGAAATTCTGCTGTGCTGAATAGGATTTATTTAAAAACATTTTAAGTTAATAACCAGGCATCTGGAAGACATGGCTGAGAACAGAATCATTCGAAATCAGAAAACAAAACACATACAATTCAGAAAGCATTTGCTAGGAGAAGTAAACAACTTAATATAAAATCATGAGCTTGTTGTCCAAAACATATTCATATTTCTGTTAACAGTTTCTGCTCAGCCTTGTCTTGGTAAGTGCATCTTCTGGCAGTTGTTTTACCCCTGCCAGATCGTTATACAATTTATGGAATGTCATCTTTAATGGTTGTTTCTCTTTACAGATATTGGTACTATTATGCATGTGTCAGAGATGTCCCCACTACGTGGTTCAGTTTCATGGACGGGTAAACCTGTTTCGTACTACCTCCACATCATAGACCGCACAAAGGTAAAGTTGTACCTCTACCCATTAAAAATTTCTCTCTCTCTCTCTCTCTCTCTCTCTCAACCACCCACCCAGAGTTACTGTGGTCGCGGGTTCAAACCCGTCGGATGACGGATTTTGGAAGCCTTAGAATGGCTTCCTTTGTAAGGGAAGTAAAGTTGGTGGTCCGTGTCAGATTTATGGCACATAAAAGAACCTCAAGCCTGATAAAGAGGCCTCTGAGCAAACTTTCCTGTCTTTCATGCCCATTATAGAATGGGATACTAAGAACCATAATAGTAAAACAGTGTCCATAAATAAAACTCGGTTCATTCATTCATCCACCCAGAATATACTGAAGAAAGGAACAAGGTGTTGCAGAAGCATTTTTTATTGTGCTCCATGTGTCAACATTAAATCGCCATGTTAGAGTTTCTGATCGTGAAGCCTGTCTGTGGTGCATCAGATGTAAACAAAATGCACTCTTGTACAGTACTACTGTCCATTCCAAACCAGAGTGCCTCTCACTGTAAACAAACTCTTTGTATTATCCGGGCAAAAGCAATCCCCACCCCTAATGGCTGTTTGTTCCCCTCCCACATACTTGTTGAACATGGTTTCAAGCTATAAAAATCTGATGTGTTACACTCACATGACTTTCTCTACTCTTGTACAAACTATTTTTACAAACGTTTATTCTCCATATGTTTCATGTTACTCGAGATATCGAGATGTCAATCTTATTGCTAATTTTCTTGTAGATGCAAGGGGAACATGGTAGGTTATAAGCGATAGTCAAATATTTTAAGCGCTGGTTGCTATGTGGCGCATTCTATTCTGTTTGCATATCCAGGACATAAAAAATTGAATAACGAATTTGAGAAAAAGTATAAGTATTAGAAAATTTAAGGAAATAACAAGCAATATCTCGAAGATGGTTCACTCAACTAAAAAAATGTATATGACATAAATTGTGTATTTTAATGCGATCTACATTTTTTGTGTAGTAAAATTTTGTCTATCTCTTTATAGTTTACCAGTTATGCAAAAGTCGTTCACAATAAAGAATACTTTTGGAGACATTCCCAGGAAATTCAAGATATACATTTTATTTGTCATAAAAATTTCTTAAACATATGATATTTTAATCAAAATCGTTAGAGCCATTTTTGAGAAAATTAAAACTTTCGAAAAATCTTCCATGTAAAGGGTACTCTGGGGTGGGGGGATTTTCTTGAAAACTTTCGTGTCGCATCCTTGGAAGATACTGAACCCGAATACCAAGTTTGGTGTTTATCCGACTGTTCGTTTCTGAGTTATGCTGTTCACAGACACACACACACACACACACAGACACACACACGGACATGTTTCCAAAAATGCTTTTTTTGGCTTCAGGGGGTCTCAAAACATGTATTTCCGGTGAAATCTCGGTATCGAATTTTTGGGTGGAATACAATACTTCCCCTACTTACTATACGTAGTAGAGAAAGTAAAAAGGTGCCCTGCGTGAGAATCATAGTTCAAAATGCAACCTGAGGTAACAATCGATTTTATGAGTATGTGGAAATGAACATATTACTTACGTTAATCACAATCCTTGGGCAAAAGTGCAACACCCAAATCCTCCGAAGATGACTCAGCTGCCATATCGGAATCAGAACTAATCTCCAAAATAATGACAAGCTTATCCACAATTCCACAGTACTGTCGCACACAAAACAAGTTTCCACATTTGATTCTCCTCTTCTGTGTTCTATTATGTCTGTTTATATTCCCTGTGCGCTTTGGTTACACTTCTCACTGAAACGCCTGTAAAATCGGATATTAGTTCTGTAATATGCACTAATGCAAGTATTGCGTCTTTTTGTAATAGTGAGTTGAATGTATTAAGTATTGTTTGTTTTTCGCCACTTTTAACTGTTTCCCGCTTTTGTGTTTGAACAGTTTATTCGTACTACGCGCACCTTCCTCTGCCATGATAACTCAAATACCAACTGACTAAATCACAAGATTTGACCTGAGCTGAGCATACGTGTGCTAGCATATTATGAATGACTGTTCGTTTATCATATATCCTGTGTTACGCAAAGTGTTCATTCGGTACTCAGATAGCTTCTCTGGGAATTCATGGCTGCATTTCTCGTATATGTAAGAGAATGGCAGTCATGCATACAGTTGGAAACTAACAAGCAAGATACTCTCAGCATTAGCGCAATAGCAGACAAAAATAATATTTTGTAATCTCTTAACAATTAGTATAATCCATTGTCTTTAGCATTGAGTTCTTATGATGACCACAAAAAAATAATTAATAAATAATTTCCTGCTCTAATGTTTCAACATACAATCCATGTATTAAGGCACTATTTACGTTGGCGTAAGAGTGTGTTCTTGGGTTTGTGACAAGCAGAAGCACATGATTTGTTTACATCAGAGGGAACTCTGGTTTGGAATGGACAGTAGTCACTGTTGCTATGTGTGGCTGATGTGAAGCCTACTGGATGATACGGTAATACCGTCTTGTTCAGTACAGCATTCGCTAGTTTCTCATTATGTACCAGTACTCATTAGTTGAGACAGTACGTACAGTACTAGTCACTGTCGCTAGGTGTGTCTGATGTGAAGCCTGCTGGATGATAACGTTAATACTGTCATGTTCAAGCATGTGCACGTTTCTCATTCCAGTACTCATTAGTTGGGACAATATGTACACAGTCGTCATGTGAGCTAGATTTCAGTTTGACCGACAAATAAAGATGTTTCATAAAGTCAGATTTCAATTATGTTATTTCAGCTTTCTTTTTGTTATACTACATCTGCGACTCCATGTTCCTAACCTCAAAATGTATAGTTTGGTACTGCCTTTCTACTCTACAATTTTCTTGCACACTGTGTGCATGCACTGGGCGAAAAAGTCATCCTTTTGGGCGGTGATTCTATGTACAGAGAGGGATGGAAATTTATAATACCATTTCAGTCTTTTATTTCAGTTGAGCAATTTTCATGACACTCTCACACACGCCCAGCACACAGAGGCGTAGCCAGGGGAGCTTTCGGGTGTTGGAACCCCTGCGTTTGCTAAAAACAATGCAAAAAGAAAAAGCAGTTTCATTAGTATAATAGCATCTTTCTAGGTTCGTGGGAATGAGGTACTTCCTAATCGTATCAGTGGTAGTGCTATATTTATGCTGCATGTTTGATACAATTTGTTTAAAAAATGAATGGATCCCTATATATCACACCCCCCTTAATACAGAGTGAGCCAAGAGACTCTGAACCGCCTGCGCGGTGTTTATCCTGTCCGTGTCCTTGGCGCTCGTTGCCGTCTGCTGCTACATAAAACTACTTTTAAAGGCTTTAATTACCAACTTTATTTAAGGAGATGCTGAAACTGGTTACCGTCGTTGTCCATACATTTTTGGCACCTCTTTAGGAAACTATCCATCACTCGGTGTAGTTCACGCTGAGAAATTTCCTGACAGATATTTTGTTTTAATTCTTCCAGGGTGTGTGGGTTTGTCTTGTACGCTTTATGTTTTAAGTTACCCCGGAGGGGTATTTTATGAACAATATTATCGGCTGCGCGGTGTATTTCCATTATGCATGTGGAAATATGATAATGCACTGCTGCTATAAACAGTCACACTGTTTTGATTTTGCTGTGCAGTATTGAGTTGATAGTGATGTGATGTAGTTCAGTTATTAGGAGTTATTTATTATTTTGTTCTGTATTTAGTCACAAAGTATATTATGGCTCAGTATATGTTTTCTACTGCACAGCGTATATTTATTTATGATTTGTATGTGTTAACTCAGTCAACTCGCCAAGTGAAAATACGATTTGCAGAAAGATTTCCAAGTGTAAAAGTTTCAGGCTATACAACAATCTATGAATTTTACAGTAAATTTCAGGCCATAGGAAGTATTCAGGCAAAGAAATCTAAAAGATAGCGTTTGGTTCTTATTGAAGAAACATTAGATGACATCGGTCATGATGTATGGTTTCCTAAAGAGGTGCCAAAAATGTATGGACAGCGATGGTGGCCAGTTTCAGCATCTTCCTTCATAAAGTTGCTAAGTAAAGCCTTTAAAAGTAGTTTTAGAAATGTTATATGGTTTCATCCGCGCCTTGCTATGTAGTGGCAGACAGCAACAAGCGCTGAGGACGCGGAAAAGAAAAACACTGCGCAGCCGGTTCGGAGTTTTTTGGCGCACTCTGTATTTTTCCCTGGCTATACTGCTGCCACCTTACAAAACCCAACCCCACACCCCAAAAAAAAGCATTAAGGCATATGACAACACATGATCTACATTCTTTTTCTATCTTGAATTTCTTCCTTAAGTGAGTTTTTGTTTTGATATACAGGGTTATTCAAAAAGAAGGAACAGACTTTAAATATTTATTTCTAATGAACGACAATAGATAGCGACATATACGACACATTACTAAATGGAGGAAAGTTCAAAGTTTTAATCCTGCACCTATTAGTTCCATTCAGTGCCTATAGCAGTGGTGGGTTTGTTTACGAGAAAATAGCGATGCCACAAAACAGTTGTTTTATGTGCTACATTTGCAAAGAATGAATCCATTGTTTCATTGCAGTGTACATTTCATTGTAAGTTCAACAATGAGCCTCCTTGTCATAAAAAATTTACAATTGATACAATAAATTCGTAGAAGATGGTTGCGTATGCAAACGGAAAAGCACTGGTTGTCCTCGCATTACAAATGGTGCTCATATTTACAATGTTCCTTCTGTTTGAATAACCCTATATATGTTGCAATCCTTTGCTAAATGATTCTGCTACATTGACAGTCTGAAACCAGATCCTTGTATATTACTCTTGCGGGAGGTATGACTAATACTTGACATCATATCATTTTGTTTCATTGAAGGTTCAAACATTGTCTGTTGATTTAATTTTATTATTATATTGAATGCTCTAATATATAATTACAATATAGTTTTTCAGGTAAACCAACATCATCATATAGCCAATGTTTAGGTCTCACTGACTCTACATAAGTTTTGCAATATTGTGAACTGAAGTTGTGTAGAAAAGAAAGTTTATTATTAACTTTACAACAGAAGCTTAGCTTGCAACTAGGGAGGTGTGTGCTCAAACATTGTTATTTTGATGTTGATTTTTAATTTTCTTCACAAAGCTTATTTGTAAACATGCATTTTAATACATTTTTTTTTTTGCTTTTGTTTTCCAGCTGGAACGTTATTTTCAGCGGCTGAAAAATCCAAAAGTTCGGGTATGTAGTATATTTATTGATGACTGAAAATGTAATGCAGAGACTTTGATTACTGTATACCAAAAGGAGACTATAACAACAGAAGAGCTCACTTTCACATAAAAACTGTTATGTGTGACGTGATTCCAAGTTCATGCAACCCTCACGCTGAAATCCAGTAATGATCGGGGACATATGTAAATGTTGGATTATTTCGGTTCTGTATGAATGGATGCCCTAGCCAGTCAAAATAAGCCTTTGCTAATTTTCTGTTTTTATTATTTATTTTTGCACAATTCCTGCGTGTTCTCTTTTCCTTCATCAGTTCATGTGAAGTTGTTGATGTCCTGAAATAACATATGGCATCCAAAAATGAAATCACTTAAACATAATTATAAACATTTAATGTCCCTTGACAAATTGCTCCTTGAATTGGGCATTTCTGTTACAACTTAATATAACTTTCAGGAAATCTGAGGAAGCATTCGATTTCAGTAACTTGCATTGTCTCAGACATTATTAAGAAGCCTATATTACTGCAATGTATAGTGTGGGTTACAGGACTTATTGGAACTACAGCCCGTATTAACATACTAAGGATAGATATTAGTCTCTCTGTTGTTCTAGTCCCCTTGCTCTGTGCTCACCCTTAAACTGTTATTGCACCTTTTTTGCCTTTTTACAAGCACATGGTGATGTACATGCTGTTCGTAAAGCATATAGAAACCTTCATATGACATTTGCAAACTACGTATGTGGTGATAAACATATTCTGTTTGATTCTTAATCCTATTTCCAATATTTTATATACTGCTATTTCCTATGCCTATTAGTTATCAGGTATGTCCCCTTACAAGTACCAGATTTTCAAGGATTCTTATAAAACAGAATTCCCATATATTTTACATATAATTTTTTTATATTTACTGCACTGAACATTTTACACGTTCTAAATTTCATGTCATTGTGAAATTATTACGCTTTGCTGATTGTGGGAAAGTTTTACAGGTTTCAATTTCCAGAAGTTGGCAAGTATGCATTAATAATTAAATGCATATATAAACTTTCGTATAGTATATTTAAGAATGAGTTTGTTCTTAAATTTAAATAGGTAAAATGCAGCTACTTTTTTGCATGTGCTACTTCTACATTGTATTTTTGATTGATTAAAACTCCAAATGGAATTGTGTGTTTGGACAACGATTTTTTAAGGGAAATTAAGACTGTCTGGAGACATAAAAATGAATAAGTCTTATATATTACAGGGTGGAGGTGGTTCAAATGGATCAACAGCAGCCATTACAGGATCATCAGGTGTAGCAGGTGAAGAAGAAAACACACCACCTCGTTCATCAAGGGAAAGAGCACGTCGAGACCTTAGTAAGCAGCTCAACATAGACACTAGCTCTAATAGTTCAAGAGACAGTGATGACAGCTCGACTGTTACTTCACGCTCTCGGACAAATGTATCTACAGGTCCAACCACACGTCGTGCCTGGAGTGATTGGTGTTCCAATTCCAATTCAAAACCTGGAAAGAGCAGTGAAAGTGAGGAGAATACTACCAGTGGTATGTATTATTGTTATTCAGTTTTGATGTTTAAGTTAACAGCTTACTCATTTATTTCATCAAAAATCAGGTTCCTTTGTTTCTGTTCCAGTGTTGGCTTGTTTCTGAAATTTTCCTTTAACAGATGCTATGAGCAGTGTTGAATCAGTCCATTCTAAACCAGAGTTCCCTCTGATGTAAACAAAAACACGTACTTCTGTAGTAAATAGTTCCTTAAAAAATTTATTGTATCATGAAATATTGGGGCAGAAAAGGCATACAACTGCACATTATATTGCGGTTATCATAAGAACTCACTGCTAAAGGTAATGGATATATACTAACTGTTAAAGAGATTACAAAATATGATTTTCGTCTGCTGTTGCGCTAATGCCGAGAGCATCTTGCTTGTTAATACCAACTCTATGCATGACTGCCATTCTCTTACATATACGAGAAATGCAGCAATGAATTCCCAGAGTGCTATCGGAGTACCGAATAATCACTTTGCGTAACACAGGAAATATAGGCAAACAGTCATTTATAATACTCGGGCACATGTGTGCTCAGCTGAGGTCAAATCTTGTGATTTAGTCAGTTGGTATTTGAGTTCTCATGGAAGAGGAAGATGCATGTAGTGCGAATAATCTGTTCAAACACAAAAGTGGAAAACCTTTAAAAAGTGGCAAAAAAACAAACAATACTTAATATATTCAACTCACTATTAGAAAAATACCCGACACTTGCATTAGTGGATATTAAGAAACCAATATACAATTTTACAGACATTACAGTAAGAAGTATAACCAAAGCGAGCAGGGAGTATAAACAGGCATAATAGAACATAATAAAGGAGGAGAGTCAAATGTGGGAACTTGTTTTGTGTGCAACAGTGCTGTGGATAAGCTTTTCATTAACTTGGAGAATAGTTCTGATATCAATATGGCAGCTGAGTCATCTTCGGAGGCTTCAGATTTGGGTGTTGCACTTTTGCCTGGATTATGATTAGCGTAAGATGTTCATTTCTGCATGCTTATCAAATCGATTGTTACTTCTGGTTGCATTTTGAACTATGATTCTCACGCAGCCATTAGAGGCAGGGATTGCGAACTACTTTCACGCGGATAATACAAAGAGTTTGTTTACATTGAGAGGCACTCTGGTTTGGAATGGACAATAGAAAATACACTGTGGCATATATGCAATCTATGCGGATATTCTGCTGCATAAGATTAAATTTATATTACAGAAATGAAAGGTTTAGGTTAATTTATAGTAATTTATACTTCACGATCTGGATTTAATTTTACTATATGAAGCACCTAGATGCAAAACCCGACATTTCCACTTCACTGAATTTTACAGGAAGCAAAAAAAAAAAAAAAAAAAATGTTTGGAAGTTAATAGTTTATAACAATCCTCTTCAGATATTGCAGGTGCCATAAAATTGTGATAAAATGCCCATTTGCACCTGCCATAGGCAAGAATCAATTCATATTACCTAAAATAATAAGCTCAAATATCGGAAATGCTTACGTTTTTTATCAAAATGCCTGAAAACCATACAGTATGAACATGTTTTTGTTTATTTGTACTGCTGTTATTGTGCTGTCCTTCATATCCTTCATTGTTAATGAAGTGCACTGGAAGGATTTGGATATTCGATGATTGCAAGAAGGATACCTCAGAAGTGATGAAGTGCATATCTACAAGAAATTAAAACACATTGTATGAGAAATACATGTAAACGAAAACATTAAGTTATGTAAATATTTCAGTAGAAAGAACTAAATGTACAGTGCTTGAAAAATTAGTGTTACAAGGGCTCAACAATGCAGCTTGCCTTTATAATTTTGCTTTTTCTGGTTTAGAGTTTTCAGTATTTCTTAGCCTTTTCTGTGCTCTTCCAGAATCACAGGAACAAATTGATCTCCATTATTTACTCTGAATACATGCTTTATAATAGGCACACACAAAGAAATAATTTGGTAACAGTACAAAATTATTGTTGCCGCTCGAAATTGCCTCTTGACACTAAGATACCTGATGTTCATCACATGACGTTAGCCTGATTCCACATTGGCTGCATGAAATGTCTCTGTTTTCATCTCAGAGTTACAAGAAAATGTCGGGGTTTGCATTTACAACCTGCTTTCATCAATATGAAATGAATAGGAATGCATCTGATTGTCACATTAAATGATAGATTAGAGTACTGAGAAGTTATAGGATTGCAAGGCACACTTTCGATCAAAAGTGGAAAATGTCGGGGTTTGCACCTAGGCGCTTCATATAACAAATAAAAACTACATTTGTTATTCAGTTTATTGTATTCAACTACTGGAATACTGCAGTGCTATTATTTTTATATTAGGTTGCTGGAGCAAATCAGCTCAAGTTAAGAGAATGTGCTGAGATAACTGTCCTCATGCATTCAGTTCCTGTATAATAGTTACCTATGTTGCTAGAGCTGAGAGGTGAAAAAAACTTTAAAGCTTGAAAATTAAAGTTTTGAGAATAACCGCCATACATTATAAGGACTAAAACACAATGTAACAAATGCTGACACAGGTGTTTGAGCACAGACTGAGGAGTGGGAGGTCTGCTGTTCAAATCGAGCCAGGGCTGTCCTCCCTTACTGAAGCTTTTTCCAGGTTTTCTGCAGTCCTCATAGTTGGCAAATGCCAGGGAGGCACCTTAAACTTTGCGGGAGGTTTTTGGCTTACATAAATATTATTACGTATATTTGAAAAAATGTTATGTTATGTAATTATTTAGCTCCACGTTGAGGGACGCCACTTTGAGAATGTTATGATGATGGTAGTTGTTTGGAGGAGTTTGCCCCACAGTTGTAATTTGAAGAAGTTTGTTTGTTGCCAACTTTGAAAAAGTTATTTAGCTGGATGCGAGATGTGAGAATTCCCATATATGTGCGTTACTTACGAAGAAGTATTTAATTTACGTAATGAAGATTACACTTTGATGTTGTTTGATGCTTGGGGTGCCAAACTTTATAGTGAAGATGATGCTTGTTTTACGTAATATTATTAAAGTTATTTGCCTCGGCTGCTTTCAGTCGCACTATAGAAACACAAGTTCTTTTAAGGTTGTGATAAGACAAGAATTAAAATACGTCACAGAATTTACTTTTTAATTTCACTTCTTTTTATTTCTCTTTATACTTGCACATTTATAAACACAACACTTTATAAAAGAAAAACTTTACAACATCTTGCCCGCGACTTTCACGTCTGCTCTTTACATCATCTTGCCCGCGACGGACTAAATTCAACCGTAAAAATCTCATAGCTTCAATAATGCCAGTCTCCTATTGGCTAATTCTAGTCCAATAGAATTTAAGTATTCAAACTAAAACTTTTCTTTACTTTTGATTGGCTAATTCAAAATGTAAGCGAAATTACATTATTACCGATCTTTTCATAACCAGTATTTTTTTTAAATTCCAGACACATTATTGTCACCAAAATTACATTACTACCTCATTATTAACATCCTAAAATGTATTATTCTCACAGTTTTTGCAATATTAGAGTATATAAACATTTACATAACATTAGTAAATACGTTTACAATAAAAATAAGTATTTACAATGACTTTACATACAATATAAATAATAATTATGTACATACTGTTTTCAAGGTGGGCTGTTATTGAATTTAATTATAATAAAACAATTAATATTATTTAGGCATTATAATACTGCCTCAACTTAGGCCTGAAATGCTTTATTCCTAAACTTCCTTTCCCCTTAATAATTTAATTTTATTTATCATTAGTGTCCACCACCTGTGTTGCTGTATGCATTAAGAATGGGAGTTAACACTACCACCCTCGCCCAAAAAAATACAAGAGAAACTTTAGCACTTTCACAATAGAATTAACATGTATGGAAATTTTATTAAAGGATGTCATAAATGTATGTGTAGCAGACTTTCAACTTTAGTGCACAGAGATTTTCGAAATGCATATGCACATTACATGAATGCTGCGTTTGCTAGCAACCCTAAGAGGTTCATAGAAGACACATTGAAACTACCAAATCTACCAGAAAAACCCTTTAAATTAATAATGGAGGTAGAGGCAGAGGGTTACTTCCCCTTCCTGGATTAGAATTGGGAAACTCAGCTATGCTATACTTTGCAAACCTAGCCTACCCATACAAATAATATTTTAAAAAAGACGGCTTCAACCCTATACAATGTCAACACTTGTTTTCAATAGCATCATGCATAGATGACTACAAAAAGGAAGTACAACAGATCAGAAGCATAGAACTATTAAGTGGTTTTACTATGGACTTAATAGACATCAAAAAGCCTTAGAAGACGCCTCTAAACTCGGAAATTATCCAAAAAGAAGGAAGTAGAATATATCAGTCTTGGGCACTTGACAGATTGTGACACAATCTCATCAGATAGCTCTCAACAGTTAACTGAATTTCACATCTATTTGAAAATCTGTCAACCATTACATCGGTCACTCTTATCAATAATAATGCTGTTAAACAAAATTTCCCCCCATTTCATGGAAATTTACAGATGTCTCAAACCACCCTGGTATTTTATTTTTATTTATTTCTCCATATATATTTAGATACACACATAATTACATTCATTTATCTTACTACTACTAATAACCAGCATAAAAGCAACTGGTATCCAGCTGCTTAACTAACAAAACTTACTACAGAGCTAAAACCTAATCCACTGGTATCCAGCAGTTACATGCTGATATCCAGTACTATATTTCCTTCACTTACCTTTTTATTTATTAATTTCCTTTAAATTAAAAAAAAATTCAAATCATCTATCTTTTTACTTTCTCTACTACGTATAGTAAGTAGGGGAAGTATTGCATTCCACCCAAAATTTCGATACCGAGATTTCACCGGAAATACATGTTTTGAGACTCACTGAATCCAAAAAAAGCATTTTTGGAAACATGTCCGTCTGTGTGTCTGTGTGTCTGTCTGTCTGTGTGTCTGTGAACAGCATAACTCAAAAACGAAGAGTCGGATAAACACCAAACTTGGTATTTAGGTTCAGTATCTTTCAGAGATGCGACACGAAGGTTTTCAAGAAAATCCCCCCACCCCAGACTACCCTTTACATGGAACATTTTTCGAAAATTTTAATTTTCTCAAAAACGACTTTAACAATTTTGACTAAATTATCATATGTTTAAGATATTGTCATGACAAATAAAATGTATATCTCGAATTTTCTGGGAATGTCTCCAAAAGTATTCTTCATTATGAGCGACTTTTTCATAACTGGTAAACCATAAGAGATAGACAAAATTTTACTACACGAAAAATGTAGATCGCGTTAAAATACACAATTTATGTCATATACATTTCTTTTGTTGAGTGAACCGTTTGCGAGATATTGCTTGTTATTCCCTTAAATATTCCAATACTTATACTTTTTCTCAAATTCGTTATTCATTTTTTATGACCTGGACATGCAAAGAGAATGGAATGCGCCACATAGCAACCAGCGTTAAAATATTTGACTATCGCTTAAAACCTACCATATTCCCCTTGCATCTACAAGAAAATTATCAATAAGATTGACATCTCGATATCTCCATTAACATGAAGCATATGGAGAATAAGCGTTTGTAAAATAGTTTGTACAAGAGTAGAGAAAGTCATGTGAGTGTAACACATCAGATTTATATATATATATATATATAATTATTTTATAACACATTTATTTTATGACTTGTATTTTCCTTTCCTATTATCTGGATACTAATGCATTAATTATGCTATTCTAGGAGTTGCTTGACATAGGGTCATATACACTTAACACCCTGGTTGTTTGTGTATATGTATCCTTCATTTTAGTATATACATTTTACAAAATTAGCAATTTAAATTACTCTGCTCATCTATAATTTACCTATATCATCACTTCTATTATTATAATCCTCTTTTTCTTTAATGATTTTCCTCCACCATTTTTCTCGTACCTTCCCTGTTTATTTACCTAATTGTTTAAAAAATTCTTTCTTATTGTTTCCAAAGAGTTTTAAAAATAATATCTGTATCTGTAATTTATCCTACTTCCTATTCCGTATTTCCTCTCTCCAAACTTTGGTTTCTGCATATTCTATTGTACAGCGTAAATTTTTATCCACACTTCCACATTGTGGGCGCAGTTCTTTGGCAACTTTTAAACCCCTTAACATCATGGTTCCTGTTCTTGCTCACGCTATGTCCTCCCTTCCCATTTTGTCACAAACATCAATGTATTTTTCCCTTCCCCAATCTTTTTTCAAATTCAGATAGTATATCAGAGTTCCCTTATCCCTTAAACTACCATATATTTCCTGTTTCTCAATGTCATCAATCCTGGATTTCACTTTGTTCTATAGATTTTGTCACCTCGTCTGAATATTAGCTAGCTCGCCCAATCCTACTTCCCTCACATTTTCCTTTAATTGGGATAACCAACTTCTTTGCCATCTTGTTTTTTCTTGTATCCTTAAACAATTTTTGGCGATATTTCCTTCCTCCAATGCTTGGATCCTACTCCAATATTTCATAATGCGTTTTAACACTATTCCTTCCCTTTCAACTCTTCCTAGTTCAACTAGGGCTACCCCATTTGGAGCTGCTCTTGGTAACCCCAATATCATTTTACAAAAGGTTATGTGAATCTGGTCCACGCATTCCCATCCTGTCCCCCAAATCTCTATACCATGCATCATTCTTGATTCAAGTGTTGCAGTATATATTCTTTCTAACCAATTTACTCTCATATTTGCTAATTTCCTCAAGCATGTTCTTATGCTGTTAATAGTTTACCTTTCCTTTGCCTAGTGCATTTTTTCTTTGCTCGGTCCACCTACCATTGTTATTTAACCTTACCCCCATGAACCACCCTGGTAAGAAAGTCATCACAGAATTTCTCAAACCAGATTGATTCTTCCAATTATTTTCTTTTAAATTATGATACAAAAGAATGCTGTTGGTAATAAAGACCAACCACAACAAATACAACTACTAGATATGATTTGGTCAGTGTATTTTTACCTGAGCCATTGGTTAAAAAAGGCAAATCCATCAAGAAATGTGCGGGACCTTTTCTGTTAAAGTTATAAACAATAGTCAATACGATAGCCAACAATACAGAGAACCTCAGTTCTTAATGTTTGTATGTTTTCTGTAGCAATAGCTTTTGTATTCATAATTTGAAGGCATAATAATACTGAAACGCTTTTGGAATATATTCCCATAGTGAAGGTATTATTAAGAAAAGTGTTTTGGAAATGAAGTTTGTGAAAAATTTCTTGTTACAGTTGGTGGAAGAGGGCGGTCACGGCATGCAAAGAAGTTGCGTCGCAAATTGTCTCGCAAATCCACAGCTTCTACTCCACCCATTATGCAGCCTGTGCGCACCAGTCAGCCAAAACGTGGGGCACGTGGACGTGTGAAGAAAGGGAAACCAAAGAAGGCCATTAAAATCAATGGTTTGGATCTTTTGCATAGCCAGACTCTTCTCAGCACATCACCTCAAGGTATCTCTCTATTCTAAATATTGTTCACAGATTTAAAGAAAGACAGAGGAGGGATGTTCTAGGTAGCCTAAGTTTGGCATGTGCAAGTGTTGAGTGAATATGAAACTATTTAATTTGAAGGGAATGATGTGTCTCGATGAAGTAAGCATGCATCCTATGCCAGTAAGTACTACTGGTCCATGGGATGTCCTTGCCCATTGCTTCCTTTGTGCTTCATCCTATAAGGTTTTCTACATTTGTGTGCTGTACTATAAATTGGGTAGTGTAAAGTACTGTCCTAGGGACATTTTCTTGCCGCCCTTTACATGTTTCTCTACGTTGACGAAGTAAAATAAGAGACAAACACATTGTGGACAAAACTTCATTTCAGATGACATATTCGCCATACGAAGAACACAGCTGACTAGAAAGTGGCATGCACAAAACTTTCCACCACAAATATAGCATCGTGTAAACGCTTGTGCAACATTTCCGTGGAACATGCCACTTTTCTAGTGGCGCAACACAAAATCGTGCAACTTTGCATGCTGTGTGTAAACAAAAAGTGCCATAATTGTGGCCCTCAAGAAAAGTGGCATGCCATAAAACTGGCATCGTGTACGAGAACCTTAAGAACATACAAACTTTGCTTCTTGCATTACAAAAAATTCCTACTCCACTGCATGACCGTGATTGTAAACCAATAAAACACGAGAGAAAGCATGGTCAGGACTTTTCGAAAGTGACCGGTTGCTAGTCGCTTCCAGATGATAGTATACAAATTGTTGTGCAGATGTGCAGGAATTTTTTTCAGAGGCTGGTTACGGTTGTTACAAATGAAGCACATTTTGGCTGCTATGCGAGAAGCAATAGTGGTCGTTTCATTATGCTTGCGTATGCACATTGGAGAACCTTTGGACTTAGAAAATTTCTCGCATCTCTCACGTCATATGTTTGAAAGTATCTCCTACATTTGTATATATTTCTCAACACTAGTTACAATGTTTTACTGTTTTAGAATTTCTTGCTTTTATTACTGATGTTTTTTTTAATTTTGTAGCAATAGGGAAGAAACCTCCGCCAGCTCCAGGATGCGTGGATCAGCAGCTCACGAGTCTTACTACCAACACTACAAACTCGGTGCACACTGAGCTGGATATCCCTCCTGCTCCAGCGGATACTCCTTATGCCTTACAAATTTTGTTGGATATGTACCGTGCGCAGTTTATGCAAATGGTTGATATGATGAAGAGTCCTCACTACAGGGATGAAGTGAATGTTCAAATTGAGAGAGAAAAGGTGAGTAACTGGTGCCGAACGAATCTAATGTATTGATTGACATTGCTGAATGCACTGGCCAGCAAAATTACACCTTTTTACTATCTCTGCCACATATCTAGTAGGTAGAGAAGGTATTGCATTCCATCCAAAAATTTGATATCAAGATTTCACTGGAAATATATGTTCCGAGGCTCACTGAATCCAAATAAAGCATTTATAGAAAGATGTCCATGTGTGTGTCTGTGAACAGCAAAACTCAAAAACAAAAAGATAGCCAAATACCAAACATGGTATTTAGTTTCAGTATCTTCCAAAGATGCAACACAATTTTAAAAGAAATTCTCCACCCCAAACTGCCTTTTACATAGAATATTTTTAAAAATTTTTGAATTTCTAAAATATGGCTCTTGATTTTGATTAAAATACCATATATGAAAGTTATTTACATGACAAATAAAATGTATATCTTGAATTTTCTGCGAATAGCCTGTGAAGTGCACATCCATGATGTCTCAGCCTGGGCGCAGGGGACAATTGCCCCCTTGTACCCGATGCTGAGATCCGCAATGCCTGTTCGCTTAAAGTTGCACCTTTTTCAAGCTCTGATAATCCCCTTATGCTGTATGCCTACGAGGGGCATGGCCGCAGACAGCTGGCTGCTATGGACTCCGGTCCATCTACTCTGTCGGCCGCACCTTCCCCGTGAGACTACTTCATGAAGCCTCATCTCTTCCATATGTGGAAGATGAAATTAGACCCGGGCTACAAAATTCACATAACAAAGGAGTGACACCAACAGCAGCTAAAGCTGACCTCCATTTAATCCAACCAAGAGTTTATTGGTCTCAAAATTACAAACCCAGCCAAAGTTAATTGAATACTATAAATACATACACCAGGGTGCAGAAGGGCCACTGCATCCTAATCATGCAGCTGTCGAGGAGCTACATGCTACCTCCCTTCTTTCATATCTTTCTAAAAACAAAATTGCCATCATAAATAATCTTTTTCCTTACAGTAGACATTCTGCGGTAAAACCCTGTTTAGGGTGGGCATGTAGCAAAATTCACTCAGGCTGAACCACAGCCTGCCAGCAGCAAGTCAGAGTCGAGCCTGTGAAGTCCTCTTGATTCGGAAAGAATTTTGTATAATCTTGTATAGCTGGTAAATGTTAAACGATAGACAAAAAATACTACACAAAAAATGTAGAGCTCTTTAAAACACACAATTTATTTAAAATAAGTGATTTTGTGGCATAAGCCATTTCTGAAATATTCATTATTGAAGGTTTGAATTGTTCACTTCTTGGTCATTCTTTTCTAGGTTCTGTCAACATTCAGTTGTTTCTCGCGATTTCATGGAAACAATGTAGAATTTTAAGGCCAGCATTTAGCTTCCTGTTCTTTGACTATCACTGTTCCCTTTGTATCTATAACGAAATGTGTAATGTAGCTATTTCTGCAAGGGTTTACTTGGATTAAAATGTAGCAGATAGAAAAATAAGCTTCAATAAGAATAGTTTGTGTACCCACTAATAAACAATAGAGGTTAGAGAAAGTCATGTGAATGTATCACATCAGATTTGTTTACTCATGTGTGAAAGATAATTTGAACTAATTTTGTTACGCTAAGTCAAATACAGTTGTTCATTTTCCCCTATCAAATAACAAATGTTATTACAAATCACTCAAGTAATGCTAAAAAGAATTTCTAATGCAAAAAACTATGTAATGAAAAGTAAACCAAATGGTATATTTATCTGCACTAAAATGAGTATGTGTACCTTCTTAAAAACAAGTTCCGGTAAGTCATGGTGGATGTTGCCTGCATATTAAGATTTATCAAGATGCTGGGTCTTGTTTTCAGGTGCCAAAAATTAGTTGCTAACATTGGTAACGTTGCACTGAGTGCAAAATTACCTCTTCATCTCCTTTATGTGAAATTTATCATTCCACTCAGTGTTCAGGTGTTTAGCAAACTGTAAAGATTGAAATACTAAAAGTGCAATTTAACTCATGTTATACCCAAGAAGTTAAAGCCTCTGTAAAATATTTCTCATGGTGCTTTTCATATTGTGGATCTCTTGCATTTATTAATATTTCTTTTGTGAAAGCACACTATGCTTGAAGTTAGCTATTATTCATTGTGTTCAAAATGCAAAGTCCTTCATAATACTTCCTCTTTTATCCTACTACAAGGAACACTTCACTCATTCAAAACTGGGACTTAGTTTGGGTGTTAGGGGTTTTAAGCTTTGAATTTTGAAGATAGAATGTCTTTTCATGTTAGCACCACGCTGTGGGTGCCTATTTGAGAAAATGTTTAATTGTTGTGTTGCACCACGTATTGTGGGAGATATGTTTTTTGGAGTGTTCGCCCCACGTACGATACTAAGTTTCCGGTGGCCTTCGCCCCCACATTTAAAAATCAACTTTGTATTTTAATGTTTATTTAAATATTATATATGTATGTTTGCCTTGGCTGTGTCAGTAGTAATTTGCAGAAACGTGTATCTCTTAGCAGGGGTTGGTGTGGCTAAAGAATGAAGGCTTACACAAATTATAATTCTTTTACTTCACTCCTTTTATTATTCCTTCTCATGATTAATTAACATTTCACTGATGTATCCAACTGTAGAGCTGTAGATTTTTTTTTTTTTTTTTTATTAATTGCACTTTTTAACACGTAAATTTTATATTCTTGCTGTAATGAATTTTCATGTCTCACTGAATACGTACCGAGCGAACTGCTCGGGAACGCTGTCTAGTAGCGTCTGCCACCTGAATTTGCACATTTGCTCTATTTCAGTTTCTGATTGGCTAAGCCTACTGCAATAGAATACTTTTATTTAACTTTTAGCTTTACTAGTTGTGGATTGGCCATTTATAAACTGTTTTAAATATTACATTATTGTTCCAAGAATTATTAGTAGCCTGTATTAAACTTTTTCTAATTTATTGTTGCCTCAAGGTTACCTCATTGTTAGCAACTTTCGGCTTCTATTCCCACAGCTCCTACATTGTTAAATTACATAATACATTCACATAACATCATTATACATGTACATAATAATATAAACATTAATACAATGACTGTTACATGCATTTTACATATTATTACATACACATATTGCTGTAAGGCGGGCTGTTATTATATTTTATATTATATAATTAGACTGATATCATTTAAGTGATAAAAATACTGCCTCAATTTTGAGCTTTTGGTCTTGTGGTTGCATTGTGGGAGGAAGATAATAGGAGAAGAGAGAGCAAAAGTTTAGCATGCTGGTGAGTGGCTCTATGTGCTGAGAACTAAGTAGACAGCCCAAAAACAGTCGTGAATATCAACTTAGGTCAAAACTGTCAGAATATTGGATAAGCACACCACATCTAGTTAGTTACCCATGAAGCCTACAACAGTAAAAACTATTGTCAGCATTTACTACACCAAGCTAAAGCATTCTCTATCCTGCCCACACAAATTTGCACATGCATGTATGTCATTGGCTGCCGGTCTCCACCTTGATTGGACTGATCAAGGGTTGACCAAAGTAGCAAATGAGGACATCCAAGTTCAAATGTAGTAAGTGCCAACCCCCACTGTACTGACCAAGGATTGGCCAAAATAGCGAATGAGGATGTCAGACTTCAAACATAGTAAGCGGGAGTGAGAAAATATATACTAAACAAACATTACTTATTACTTTTTGTGCTGGAACTTTTATAATTTGTCATATACAGGAAAACATATTAATGAGGAACGTGCTAACAAGATCCCACTGTAGTACTATTTTCATGTAGCTTACATCTGAATGGTTTTCTCTCATTCAACAGGAACGGAATCAGAAACTAAAAAGCAGAGCTGCCCAATTGGAGAAGCAGATAAAGGTTCTTATAGATGACAGTGTAGCTCTGCTCAAGGCTCGCATGTCTGAACTGGGAATAAATGCTAATTCACCAGGAGACCTACTGGCAAAAGCAAAAGAGATTGTGTTGAGACATAAGGAATTGCAGGCAAAGGCTAGCAAGCTGCAGGCTCAGGTGAGTAACAACAGCTGCCAGTTTAGTCTTTTTTTCCATTTTGAATTGTATTCCATCTGTAGGTATCGGCCCATGTTGTTTCATACCCAGTAGTATTGGGGTGAGCTCAGGTTGCAATTGAAATCAGTGTAATTTATTCCATACAAGTGTTTTAAACTTCTTTTCTGTACTAATTCTCACTTCCGTTTCCAGCAATTTGCACATCAGACTTATTCCTATATCATTCTTTAAATAATTGATTATTTAGACCATGCAATTGTGCGTAAAATGTTATTTGGTTAAATTTCTCCAAAATACTAAGGGATGTTTTATAAAAAAAACAGTTTAAAAATATATATTTCTAGTTTTAAAATGAATGAATGGAGATTTGATTTCAAATTTTAACTTAAATGACTTTCAGGGAGAATAAAAAGCATAAGCTCTTGTAGTATGCATTAATTAAGTTGTGTCTTATATACAGTGTGTTACGAATGTATGTGACTAATGAGCTGGAAATTGGAGGCACTAAACATCACTTAGTATATTGTTCCACTATTGTTCCAAATTAGTAACATATATAAGCTCTTGTGCCCATATTTTATACACAGAATTAATTATTGTTTTTTGAAAAGTAAAGCAAACCAATTCATGCAATTCACAGACTAATCAGCTGTAAAATAAACAAATTATCTGGTAAGGTATCATGTGTTAGGAATCCCTTTTACCTATTGGTGCATTTTAGGAGATACGAATTCAAATACTAAATCTGTGAGATTGTCATTGTTGATATGGAGTGCTCATATCTCCATTTAATACAAATGATATACTCTTGATTTGGCAAAATGTTCTATGGAAATTGCATGCAGAGTTCGGTAAAAAGATTGCAGTGATATCAATAACTCATTTCCCCCCTCCCAAAAAGTAGGTATTGTGAGGTTTAATTTTGTATGCCCCAATATTTTCCACTTGCATAGCCACAAAACTAGCTTTAATAGTGAGTTAGTATTCTTGCATTAATGAATGTACAATTTTCTTCCAGGTAACTGCAATAGAGCAAGATCAGGTGAAATATGTTTCTCTGCGTCAACAAGAAATTCTGGAGAACTGCCGAAAAGCTGGGTTAATGAATGGAGCCTCACAAAACGGCCAGCAGGTTGATTTCTCAGGTCTTACACAGGAGTACATCTTAAAGGAAATATCAGCCACATTGTCTCATCGTAAGAAGCTGCACACTAAGGTGTCCCGTCTGGAAACTGAATTGAACGCTTTGGAGAAAGCTTCAGATGATCGCAAGCTTGGCCCGCCATTGCCAACAAACGGTGCCATATCTGCTTACCCAGCATCAAATGTGAAGATGAACGGTGTTGTTATGCCACCTTCTGAGAAAGTTTTGCAGCACGCCCATCCACCACTGCAGCCCCCACTTTTATCTGGTCACCACCTTCACCACCACAACCTACCCCAGCAAACCGTAAAACCTCAGCGCAAGTCCCGAGAAACCCGTACCCGTTCTCAGGATTGGCCAGATGTCCCTGATATAGGTAAAATAGAGGAAAACAACCCAGAAATTCTTGCACAAAAAATTCTGGAAACTGGTCGACAAATAGAGGCTGGAAAAATAAGAGAAGTGCCTAAGCTGAATGGCAGCCATAGTGATAACTCCCTGCCCAACCATCATGAGCAGGTGCAGCATGTAAATAATGGCAGATATCCAAGGGAATACAATAATTCTCAGAGGCATGTTAATCATTATCCAGGACATGGCGTTCCCATTGCCAACAAACCAGTGCCAGATGCTACACCTCGTGCAGCAGCTCGAAATGGCACTTATGGTCCATCAGAGGTGAAAGTAAAGCACGGGCGATCTAATGGTAGCAATAAGGGCAGTTTCACCAGCAATAGAGCTCAGGAGCCTCCACGTGTGGCTAACTTTGAAGATCGTTTGAAGAGCATAATTACAAGCGTGCTGAATGAGGATCAGCAGAACAGGCAACAGCAACAGCAGCAAGCTGTAGTGCCTACGTATTCCGCAAATCAGTTAAATGGCTATGGTAATGCAGCAGGGAATGGCTATTATAATGCATCTGCAGATTCTGGCAAGTCAAATGGACGGGAAGCGAAAAAGGAGTCATACAGGTGCAGAGATGCCCAATCTCGAAACCTAACATCCCAACCTGACTACACCCAGGTATAGTAATGAATTTTCATTTGATTAAACACAGTTTTATTTTGTAAGGTAGACACATGTGCTTCACTTATGTTGAATTTAAAAATGCAAGATGCATTTCTGGAAGGATTCTCCCCATCGGTTGATGGTTGACTAATAATGGAAAGAATCCTCCCAGAAATGGGTTTTAAATTTGACAAAAGTGAAGCATATCATCTACAAGGTGCACTCCAAAAGTAATGCATAAAAAATTCTCAAATTATTTATTTGCACATAGACATATTACTTCTCTGCATAGTCTCCTCCTTTGTCTAAGCGCAGTCGTCAGCATTCAACCCACTTTTGATAACGCTTTTTGTAGAATTCTTCAGGTAGCCATTTTAGACTGGTAGACTGCAGAACCCAGACTTGCCTTTGATTAAAATTGTCTCCCATGAAGACCAAGTTTCAGTGTATTAAACATTTAAAAATCACTGGGAGCAAGGTCAGGTGAATAAGGAGAGCATCTCAGTGTCGCAGTCGTCCTCCGTGGACTAGTGGTACCGTGCTAGCCTCTAGTTCCCAAGGTCGCGGGTTCAAACCCAGCAGAGGGCGATGGATTTTTTCGGGCGTAAAAATCCTTAGCATGGCTTCCTTCGGAAGGGAAGTAAAGCCGGTGGTCCCATGTCGTAGATTTACGGCACATAAAAGAACCTCAAGCCTGATAAAGAGGCCTCTGAGCAAAATTAGCGGTCTTTCACGACCAATATGGAATGGGACGCTAAGAAGCATAGTAGTTAAAAGATCGTCCAGAAATAAAACTCAATTTTTATTTTCAGTGTCGCAATACCATGCCCGAGGAGAAATTTGTGACATGTGTCCTGTGAGGTGGTGCGTTGTCGTGATACAAAATGAAATTTCCTACCAATCCAGGTCACTTTTCTGCAAATGCAGGGAGGAGTTTGTTCTTCAGAATGGCAGTGATTGTCATGCCCTTTGGAAGAGAATGGGAGAGGACAAATCCTTTTTGGTCTCGAAAAATGGGTAAAGAATTTTCTCAGCTGAGGTGGCAATTTTGAATTTTTTGGAAGGCGATGAGTCTGCGTGTTTCCACTGGCTTGACTGTCGTTTTGTTTTGGGATTGAATAGAGGGATCCATGTCTCATCCATAGTGATCTCCTTGTCAAGAAAATGTGGATCTGTGTGGTGTCTCTTTACAGCAAGTCATTCAGGTTTTTTTTTTTTCTTTCTTTCTTTTTTTCATTGTCCAGCATCCTTGGCACCCAACATGCTCTCACTTTCGCCATTTTTAAGCCCTCTTTAATGATTCTCATCAGTAAGAACATGCTGACGATGGGAACAAGCCGTCTCCTGAAACGCGTTCAAGTAAGAATATTTTAGTGATGTAGTGTAACAACCTTCAACTCTCTTTATTTTAAAACAGTTTTTACCTTTTGCACAAAAAATTTTAAGATTGCATGCAAAAACTCCATAATTATCAGTACAGAAATCACCACTCAAATGAGCATTTGTCGTCCTCCATGATCTAGGGATACCATGCTAGCCTTTAGTTCCTGAGGTGGTGGATTCAAATCCAGCGGAGGGCGATGAATTTTTTTTGAGCGTAAAAAATCCTAAGCATGTCTTTTTTCGGAAGGGAAGTAAAGCCAGTGGTCCCATATCATAGATTTACAGCACTTAAAAGAACCTCAAGCCTGATAAAGAGACCTCTGAGCAAAATTTCCGATCCTTCACGCCCAAAATAGAATGGGATGCTAAGAACCATAGTAGTTGAATAGCGTCCATAAATAGAACTCAATTAACAAACGTTGATGCAGTAATTTGTATCACAAATTATATAAATGTCAGAGTGATTGTAGTGTGAATATGCATTGTTGTGTGACATTGATTTGAGATGTTTGTTGATTGTAATCATTGTCGAGAAGTGGGTTTATACGGCCTTATTGAAACTGACAATAATAGCGTGCAATAATGTAGCGAGGGGGTGAGCTGTTTATCATTATTAGGGACGAGCAAATGACGTCAGAGTGGCGCGTTTTTCTTAGAATTTGCTGGAACATTTTCCCCAGAGCATATGTTTTCGTAATTTTCATTGGATATAAATATAGACGCTAATGTTGGCGCGTTTTATTAACCAATAGCAGCTCGGTTTTAATCTTTAGGCATATTGGGGCGAGGAAGTATAAATTCAGTGTCAGAATCAAGTTTCACGTAGTCCGACAGAAGCATTCGCATATAAGACATCGATGAGTTCAACGAAGGCATTCATGGAGTATGCGTCGCACGCAGTTTAAGGTTACGCGTAGCAAATTTGTGAAAAATCTCTTGTGTCGTAAAGTTAATTACACAAAAAGTTGAAGTACGCGAATTAATAATGTGCAGTAAATAAGTTATTATAACAGTTTCAGTTTGGCGAGTGTCAAGATTAATAGGTGAAAGTGAATAATGTGTTACGACAATAAAAGTGTAAAACAAATTCTTTCATCAGTGTTATCTTTGGATAAAAACTCCTTTCCGTTTACACACCTGTAAAAGATAAGTGCTTGACCGAGAAATCATAGCTAGCCGGAGGACAGTGAACCCAAAATTAAATACAATAACAGGCGCCCAGTAAAAGATAACACGAAGTGACCGCGACAAATTGTCTTTCATACGTGCGGCAGATAAAAATGAAGCATCTTCCAACTAATAACAAATATACCACTGCAACGTTTACTCCACCTTCATCCACTCACAGAAACGGGCTGACTGACATATCTGCTGATAGCAGAAGGTCTGACCTTGCATCCCCCACTACCACTAAGTGGCTACCCAACATGTACAGTCGACAGTAAAATTTTGTGTGTTACTTCTGGAGTGCATTCTGTTATAGAAATCTGTAGTGCTTCATTTTAACATACACAGTTTTATGTTGCTATTTAGGCCTTATAAAATTTCCATTTACTGTAAAACATATTTTCATACAAATACGGAATTTTTATGTAACGATGTGAATTTAAAATGAAATGCAATTTTCAGATTTCATGTTTAAAACTATTGCAGCTTTTTTCCCCATTTCTAAGATATAAAACTCAGCTCTTTTGCAAATGAAAAGAATTACATACAATTATACAAAAATGGTTAACTGAAATAAGTTGGAATATTAACAACATATTTCTAATATAACTTTGCAAGGACGAATTTCGAGCTGTATGTGCCGATCATTGGTTCTTCTCTAGCTACCCTCACTACATGCTGTATGAAAGTATTCGAGATGTCTGGTAATGACACAGTGAATTAACAGGTTTCTCAACTGTGGAGTAATAAAATTATTAAGTAGCCTTTGCTGTGGATTATAAAAATATTCCTCTGTATTACTAGTTCTAATAATTTGCTGCTGTGGTTCAAAGATATTTTATTTGCTGATACTGTTTTTGCATCCAAAAATACAATTGTTGTTATTACTGAGTTTTCCAAATTTTTACTTTCTCTACTACATGTTTTGAGACCCCCTGAATCCAAAAAAAAGCATTTTTGGAAACATGTCCATGTGTGTGTCTGTGAACAGCATAACTCAGAAACGAACAGTCGAATAAACACAAAACTTGGTATTTAGGTTCAGTATCTTCCAGAGATGCGACGCGAAGGTTTTCAAGAAACTCCCGCCACCCCAGATTACCCTTTACAGGGAAATTTTTCGAAAATTTTAATTTTCTCAAAAATGGCTCTTAACGATTTTGATTAAAATATCATATGTTTAAGATATTTTCTTGACAAATGAAATGTATATCTCAAATTTTCTGGGAAGGTCTCCAAAAGTATTCTTTATTGTGACCGACTTTTGCATAACTGGTAAACCATAAGAGATAGACAAAATTTTACTACACAAAAACTGTAGATAGCGTTAAAATACACAATTTATGTCATATACATTTTTTTTGTTGAGTGCACCATTTTCGAAATATTGCTTGTTATTCCCTTAAATTTTCCAATACTTATACTTTACTCAAAGAGAATGGAATACTCCACATAGCAACCAGCTCTTAAAATATTTGACTATCGCTTAAAGCCTAGCAATTTCCCTTGCGTCTACAAGAAAATTAGCAATAAGATTAACATCTTGATATCTCGATTAACATGAAGCATATGGAGAATAAGCGTTTGTAAAAATAGTTTGTACAAGAGTAGAGAAAGTCATGTGAGTGTAACACATCAGATTTTTATAATATATTTTGTGGTATAAGTTTATTTTGATGTAAGTTTTGCATCATACAATTGCAGCATCAGTATCCTGAAGTTCATATTTAAGTATCCATTGCCTGTAAGTAGCATATTTGGAATCTATGACATTGATTGCATAGATCAAAGAGAACATATGAAATCAGCAACAGCAACACATTTTTGATAAGTTATCAGCAAAAAAAAGAAAATGTTTGAGCCACATAAACAAACCAGTAGATTCAGCCATATGGGAAGAAGCTATTTAATGAAGAAGAGGGACCACTTGAATATCATTATCCTGTTGATGGACATCACTATTTATCATGCCACCACTAGGTAGTTTCCAAGACTTTCTTAGTGTTCATTGACTGTGGCTGGAGGAAAGCTAATGATAGACATGAAGGCTCTTCAAACATATTTTTGCAAAACTATGTAAAAGAAGTAATGTGTTATTAATTTGCTGGCTCATCCTAATTAATTGAATAAGTAGTTTAGTTTTATTGTTTGAAAGAACCACAAGTGATGCAGCAGTTTTAATGTGCAACATAAGCTTTGGAATTTTGTTTGCAGGCAATTGCTAGTTTTGAATTAGCTTTTACTGGGCTCTTTTAATTTGAGAAGTTTCACTCAGACCCAATGGCAAAAATGAATGTAAATATTATCTATGTATTTACAGGTTTCTCCTGCAAAGCTTGCTCTCCGTCGTCATCTCTCACAAGAAAAGCTTGCTGCAGCTTCAGCTCAGCAGTTACAAGCCTTGGGAAATGGAGAGAAGGGCATGGTAGCAACACGCACAATTGGAGATTTAGTTAGTGGGGAAATAGAGCGTACCTTGGAAATTTCAAACCAAAGTATCATCAATGCTGCAGTAGACATGAGCACTATGACTACTACTCCAGCTGGAATTGTTAATCAAAATTTGCCTCCGAGACCTGAACGTGTTAATGTGCGCATTTCACGCATTGTAGAAGATGGTCGTAAGGAACAGGTGGAGGATTCACATGGTGGTAATAATTCTCCATCTCCTTCACTCCATCGCACTCCTGTATATTCTCCCATTTCAAGGCCCAGTTCAGCTGAGAATCCTCCCACACCAACAGGAACAGCGCAGGTGCTTGAAGGGTTGGCGTATCCGCAACATCGGCCCAAAACTCCACCCCATCATGGATTGGCTACTTTGGCACAAGTGGCTTATAACCATCATGGCTATTCTAACGGCACGTACTCTCCTCGCACTACAGTTTTGTATCCTCCATCATCCACGGCATCATTTGCGGCTAAAACAACTTCACAGCATGTGACCTCAACATCTTCGTGTAGATATGCTTCAGAGAGCAGCAACTACACTCCAGTTCAGCTTCCTCGAGCAGATATTAAACCTTATCATGAATCCTATTTTACAGACACAAAACCACCAATAATTGTAAGCACAGCATCTTCAGATCATAAAGCTGCAGATTCATCAGGGGCAAAACCTCAGTACACCAGAGGAAACTCTGAACACTTCACACCTGTTGAAGGTCTGGCTGCAACATTACATGCTCGAATAGTTGGTCAGGGCGAAAACTCAAAACAGTTAGGTCAAACTCAGGAAATGCCGGTGGTAAAAGAGGAAGCAGAAGAGAGAAATAGACATTCAGACTGCATGATGCAGCGAAAGTCATTGGATGGGAGCTCAGGGGACCAAAGGTATGCAGAAATGAGGCAGCAACTGCCGTTGCCAACTGATTCGACAACAGCCATTAAGACAGAAGCTGTGGAAGGGGCGAAGGTTCCAGATATTGGCGAGGACCCTTTTGCTTCTAGATCAGGGCAGCAGTTCAATGGTAGCATGAAGAGAGCATCTCCTGTGATACAAGGACCACCTCGTAAGAAGCTGCATGCTGAAGTTGGTGAGCAGGATGGAATGGGAGTACCGTCAATTGTAAGCACAGGAAGTCAAGCCTTACCAATTGCTGCCATTCCCTCTCCATCTCCTGCTGAGGCAGATTCTGGCAAGTCTACACCTCTCACGCCAGCTGAACTTATTAACGACAAGCAAGCAGAGGAACGTGAAGAAGGTGAGTGTGATTTTCTGTCATTCAATTGGCTGTTGCTTGGCAGTGGTTTGATGGTGCATGTTGTGGTGGCTAGCCTCCAGAAGAAAGATCCAACTTGCATTGGAATTAACTTTTGGCATGAAAGAGCTGAATAATTAGTTTTATTTTGGTGGCTCAAAGGGGTACTGAACAAGTATTTAATATTTTTTAGTGTACCTTTGATAGTTTGACACTGGTAGCAACAATAGTTCAGAATATGATTTTTTGATTAAGAGAACAACGAAATGATTATCTTTTGCAGCTATGATGTCACACTGCTACACCATATAATCCCAGAATCCTTGCATAAGTTTGAGTTAGCAGCTTCTAATAAAATCTTCGTTTCTTCTCATTATTGTATTTTATGATTATGTTGAGAATCAGTCATGAAACCAGTTTTATAAGTAAAGTTTTAGTGCTGCAACAAATTAAATACCCCTATATTGCTTGCTGCATTGTTTTGCTGACATACCTACACTAGTTATTATTAAAACAGAAATGCAGGACGTGCAAAAAGAAAGAACTTCATTCCTGTAGCCATTGTAGTAACATATGAAGTTTGTTTCTGCTAAACCACTTGGTAATGATAAAAGTGTGCTTCCTATCTAGTAGTAAATAAACACTTACAGCTTAATGGAGGTGTTATTTTCTTATGCAAAATTTTCACCGTTGTCACAAGTGAAAATGACTGTGAATTCCTGATAGAAAATATCACATCCATTTTAAGCATATAATAATTTATTTAAATTATGAGGGCCACCCAGAAAGTAAAGAATGTTTGCCATACCAAGATGCCTTTAACATAAGGCACTTGTACCTTGGCACCAGTTTGTGTATACCCTCTTCATACCATGTGGCCGCTTGGCTATTCAACCAGGTCACGACAGCATCCCTCAGGTTTTCATTGTTTGCAAAGTGTTTACCCACGAGGTGCTCCTTCATTTTTGAAAACAGGAAAAAGTGTCATGGTGTCAGGTCCGTACTTTAGGGAGGATGTTCGAAGATGTTGCATGGAATTTTTCACGCAATAAGGCTTGTATCTGCCAGGCAGTATGCGGACGTGCTTTGTCTCTGCAACAGAACAATTCCATGCGAGAGCTTGCCTCTTCGGTGGTTCTAGATAGCCTGACGAAGACACTCAAGGGTAACACTGTCCCAGAATACAGAAGCCATCAGTTTTTGAGTTAATGCAGTTTGTTTGACTTGCGTGGCTTCTGTGGCGACTGAGTATGATACCATTCCATAGACCATTGTTTCCTTGTGGGGGTGTTATGAGAAACCCAAGTTTCATCTCCTGTAACAATGTGGTTGATGAACGTGTTGCCATCCCGATCATAACACTCCAAGAATGCCAATGCAGCACCCATTCTCGCAGCTTTATGGTCATCTGTGAGTATTCGTGGCACCCACCGTGCACAGTTTTGTGGTACCCTAAAGTGCTTGTGCACAATTGAGCGAGACACTTCCTGACATTGTTCATGCATGTACTAATTGTGAATCGGCAATTCTCTCGAATGATGTGATCCACCTTTTGTTTCAACGCATCTGTGATGATGTAGGGTTGCCCTGATCTCTCTCTGTCATGGACATCTGCTCTCCCATTCTTAAACATTATGCACCACTTTCAGACACTGGCCGCATTCATTACACCTTCGCCATAAATAACAAGTCTGCGGTGAATGTCATAGGGTCTAACATTTTCCACCTGCAGAAAATGAATAACACCTCACACCTCATAGTTGGCAGGATTCTCAATTAGCTCAGTCACGGTCACAGCTATCTCTACCCTTACCATGTAACAAGGTCTGACTTACAACTGCATGAGGCCAACTGTCCACATCACACTGAACACCAGAAACCAATGATCGGCTGCCACAAAACAGGTGCACAGACTGTATGCGTATACGTTCTTTATTTTCTGGATGGCACTCATACATTAATGGGAAATCAGCGACGAGTGTTATAAATGAATTATAAAGAAGAGAATGGATTGAGTGTAATTCAAAGAACACATTTCCCCATCAGGTATTATCAAATATGAGCAAATTTTAGGTGATTTGGTAAAAATTTGAGTCAATTAGTGACTACTATACACCATTTACACTAATAACTGGATTTAACATTTTCAGAGATCATTCATCTCTATTTTCACCTATTGTTTGCTGATTCGTTGATGTGATGTACATGAATTGTAGCCTTTTGTTGCAGTTGCAGAAACTCATTGAAAAAAATTTCAGTATTATTTCAAAATTGAAAACTCCATCTTTGGTTTTGAAGAAGGAAAAGAAAAAAAATCTACTCATATAGACACTTGAAGCAATCAACAAAGCAACAGCAACTGACCACTCAGAAGCAAATCTACATTTGGAAAAACAATTTGAAATTTACAAAAGATTTTTTTCACGAGTTCCTGGAGAATCGCCATGAGGGCTACAACTTAACCTACATCAACAATGAATCATGGTCGAACATAGTGCTGAAAATGGAGACGATAGATCTCTAAAGCGTGATCCTAGTCATTAGTATCACTAATCGACTCAAATTCCTCCCAGATTATTAAAGTACGCCATTGTCTTTATTCTCAAATTTTTTTATGGTTTGAACACACAGGCAGTTTCAAATGAAAGCTTATACCTCTATTTTTGTAAATAGGGGTCTGACAGGTTAGCAGCCAAATGCCAAACTACAGTGCAGTTATGCCAATGTGAGCAACACGTATTCACTTGACATGCGCATACATAAAAAATCAAATCAAACCCATGGTGCGCCAGTCCAGAATCGGATTAAGGCCTACTGCCCCGACTCTACATCCCCCACCTCAGCCCATTACATGTGTCATTAGTGAGGGGCAGTACTGGAGAGTGGGATGTGGTCAGCGCCCCGGGCAGTCTTCTCAACCAGGGCCACTACGTTTTCATCACATAGCTCCTCAATTGGCCCCTCGGGACATAACGAAGCTGAGTGCACTCCGTACCGGACCTCCCAACGGGGAAAAAATCCCCACACCAGTATGAAACAATCTACACAGAGACAGCAAACACGAGTAATTTTTAATTATATTTATGAAAACAATGAATAATTAAATAACAATTTGTTTAAGGAATGCTGCAGATTGTTAAGATAAGGAAATGAAGTAAAAAGTCACTGAGTACTTTGGACTGGTCTTGCATGTGCTTATCAGTGCTGAGAAAGGTTCAGATTAAGGCACAAAAAATTGACCATAGGGAATTGTAGTTACACTTCACCTTTTCACCTTAATCACAAATTAAATAAGGTAAACAAATTAGTGTGGAAGAGAAATATAGAGAAGCCAAATAATTTTGACGTACACTTCTGTTACGTGCCGCCATACTGTTTCATGTGTTTACGAAAATGGAGAACTACGCAACATCACGACCTTGTTATTCACTGGCTGTAAAACTTTTTGAATTCAGTGAGCATATTACTTACAACTCTGGAGGAGAAAACAATCTATTGAAAAGACATTTTTATTGGCTAGTCAGAAAAAGTACTAAATGAGAAGATTCTTTAATCCCTGACACTTAGTATATTTCATAGTATGTTGGCAACTGTAACTTATAGGAGAAAGTGGTGCATAGACTCACAATTGCATGTGTGTGGTTTCTAATTGATACATGCATGAAAGCTACAAGTAGTTTACCAATACAAGACAGAGCTGAGCAATGGACATTTAACATGCATATTTAACAAATATCCTGAACTCACCAATCAAAGCAGATGGCCTCAATCAGAATTAGCAAGATTCACTGTAGGATGTGGCCTCGATCAACATCTTTGAGAAATAATTTTCACTGCTGCACAAATAATGTTGATAGAAAATAACTGAAAACTGCAAAAACAAGAGACAGTAATTGTGAGGTGACGCCAAGACATAATGCAAAGAATGAATACAAGCAATGAACAACTACTGGAATGTGGCGTCGGTAACTCTGGCAACAAGGCAGCTGTTACCATACAAAGGGCATGCTGTGCTCACTTGTTTTTCCAACTGCAGCGCTTATGTCAGACTCCAACTTATGAAAATAGAGGTGTAGAATGCTATTACTGTGAAAAATAAAATAGCTGTAGAAAAGGCTCTATTTTAGGTTTGAAGGTATAATTATGTATAAGATCTAATATTGTATCTTTGATAGCTCATTTTCAAAACATTCATGAGTATTCAAAAGAAAGTATAACAAGAAATCAGAAAAATTAATCATCTACTTTTTTATGCAAGTGGGGATATGGATATACGGTGTGGTTGTTTTATGGTGAGGCCAGGGATTGTGCATATGCATGCTTCACGCACTGTCTGCTAGTATGGGTATTTTTTTGTTTTACAACTCTTGCATCACTTACAAGTGATAGTAACACGCTCTATAATGAGTACTAACCTTGTTGTAAGTGGTGTATATAGCGCATATAGCCAGTCTGTGATCTTACCTTAAAACGACCGCACTGTATTAAAAAAAATAGATGAACAGCTGTGTAACTCCAGAGACTAGTTTTAAGCCCCTTGTACACGATCAAACTGTTTTTTCAATTAAAGAGTTTACAAGAAAAATTGTGAAATATTTTTCAATATGTAACAAGATTGGAAAAGACTTGGCAAGACTTGACAATGTCAAAGATGTGTATTAACAAGTTGTCTTTTTGCCAAACTGAAACCCTTCAGAACACAATGGATAATTTTACATGCACAAAGCAATTTAGCATCTGCGTCACAGTACAGTAGAATCTCGTTAGTACGTTTTTGCAGGGACCTAAGGATTTGGACGTCATAGGCGGGAAAACGTGTTAACGAAAATGCAAAATCTGCAATTTAAGAACATAGGTAATAAAAATCTAATAATTACTACGTCTCCATGGGCAATTTAAATCGATTTTGAGTACAATTTCATACTGAATACGATCCGCGTTTCCATGTTAAATTCAATATGTTTAAATGGATTTGGATACACAAAGCCTGAGAATAAATAATTCAAGCTTTTATTTTGGTCAACTTGGATTTTTTAGGTTATGAATGTTTTTGAGAAAATAAATTGCGAATTGTGGAAGCGGCAATAGTGGTTTTGCTGTGTGTTTTATTACACACGTGATAACAATTTCTGCTAAAAAAGAAAAAATTATGAGCGTGCATCGTGTTACGAGTACAATAGACGATATTATCTTTGGTGTATACAAGACGATTTGAACACGGAGGTGTTTCCATGCAACAAATTTCGTTCCGGTCCTCTTCTGATTCTATTTTCCTAGAGAAAAGTTTTGTTTTAGTATTTTTCCCTTCTTTAAAAACAGTTTCAATCAATTTAGGTTTGCTAACAATCGTGTTTAAGGTTGACGGAGGAATGTTTAACTTCCGCACTATATCGACATGTTTTATATTTGGATTGTATTACATCAAGGATTTTCAGTTTTTCACTGTTGGTTATTTACCTACTACACTTTCTTTTTTTCATTGTAAATGAAAAGTTAAAATACAATCTACGGTTGTTTGGTCATCACTCAACATTAGAAACTATCGTTAGCGTTTACCGCGTTTACCACACCAAGGTAAAGCATTCTCTATCCCGCCCACAGAAATCGTGTCACACAAATATTTAAATGCATGTATGTGATTGGCTGCCGATATCCACCCTGTGACCAAGGATTGACCAAAGTAGCAAATGAGGATGTCAAACTATGAACGTGTTAAATGCCTACATCCACTGTACCGATCAAGGATTGGCCAAAACAGCGAATGAGGACGTCAAACTTCAAACGTAGTAAGCGGGACCGGGAAAACGCACTAAGCAAACATTATTTATTATATTTGGTGATTTGGTACCGGGACTTTTATAATTCAACGTAATACACGGGAAAACGTGTTAATGAGGAACGTGCTAACGAGATTCCACTGTATAACAATTTGCAATGAAAATTGCTGTTTATTAATATTATGTAGTACTTTCATGTATTACATCCAATGAAATCACATGAGTGTGGAATACAATGAAAATAACACCAATCGATAGGTTAATCACACTATATAACATTGCATTAATGTATACTTAGGTCGGAAAACTGCATGGCAATCATTTCTTCATAATTGACTTCATCTGCTCCATCTTGTGATAATCCACGGAGCTGTCGATGTACAGACATGTCCAGTTATGTATAACCTAATCAGTTCGCATACGACATACCTTGGCCCGGTAGCCATTTCTGTTTACTTTTCACTTTCAGCCATTTGCAGATTCCGTGACGCACTGTGAATATTCACATTTCATTGTCCAAAGCCATCAAATCATTGTGAAATTGTTGACCATTTAGAACATGTCCTTATTCACTTTCAAGACTTTCAAAGACATTAAAAGTATTGGAAACAATTTGACAAGAAAAGTTGTGAAGTTGTGACAACTCTTGAAAAGTCTTGTAAAGTATTGAATTTAACAAAAATTTGATCGTGTACTTTAGAAAGGACAGGAAAAGTTAAGCACATTAAATAAGAAGTCAAGCAAAACAGATGCAAAAGAATGCCATTTTTCACAGTATGTGTGTTAACTGCAATGGGTATGTCGCTAGGAAATGCATGAACTTACATGCTGAAGAGCAGAACAGCAGTGTGACATCATGTGCTACTAGCATTGTAGTATAAAAGTGTAACTTGGAAACTATTATTTCTAGGATGATATGTCTGAATCAGTACCCCTTTGAGAACTCGCATTTCTTTCCTCCCTGAGCTGGATATAATTTTAACTTTCCCAGAAACTTATGCTATACTTGAAAATGTTTTATAAATAGCTAATAACAGGAAATTTGTTTTTCTAAGCTGTCCTTGAGGCAAGTTTCATCTTTCTGTTTTTCTCACCTCACTGCCAATGCTGTTTTTGCTATTAGTTTTGCTTTTACACTTTATTTTTTCCTGGTGTTTTGCACTTGCATTAATTATGCTACTGGCTATGGCATAAATTCAATGGTAAAGGGAATAATACGCCTTTTTATTTTGCTGTCCATCTTTTAATACAACTAAATGCTCTGAGACACACACTGTTGGGTGCAAATGAAAGCTTTAACCAAGAGAAGCTGTTGGCATAATAACTTATAATTTAAGGATATGCATTCTCAAATGCAATTAGATATCTTAAGCGTTCAGAATATCATAGTTGATAGCGATTCTAAAGAAAAGAATTAGAAAAAGCATTATGCTAATTAGCTATGCACTGCAGATGCTGATCTTCAAGAGACTGAAAAATAGGCAGTAAAATATTATTATTTTAATGGGCCTGTATTGGAATTTTAGATTCTAGTAAAACTTCTTTCTACTACACAGGTAATCAATACCAAAAGTGGGAATGGCAGAAAATGTAGAAAAGCATTAAATGGTAAAACAGGAATTTATTGTTGCTAGTGTGTTCTGACACCACATAATATTAGACTGTTTTTAAAATTTAACATGTTAATGAAAATAAGTAAACAAATTTATTTATCCAGGCGAGGATTAAGTTCAAAAGTCATTCTCTTCCACTCTACCAAGCTTATTATACAATCCTTGTAGAAAATAATGAAAATGACATAAATAGCACATAAAGAAATAATAAATAATATAATTAAAATGAAACAGTGATAATCAAAACCCGAAGTAAAACACATATATTGAATACGAAGGAAGGATGTAACAATAGTAATAATAATGTAATATTTTAATTTGAAATAATAATACGAATAATAATAATATGACAATAATATCACAAATAGAATGGCACTAAACGTTAAGGTCATAATTAGTTGGTAAAGCAATGGATACAGCAGTTTTACTTTCTCTACTAAGTAAGTAGGGGAAGAATTGCATTCCACTCAAAAATTCGATACTGAGATTTCACCAGAAATACATGTTTTGAAGTGCACTGAATGCATATAAAGCATTTTTGGAAACATGTCCGTGTGTGTGTTGTGTCTGTGAACAGCATAACTCAGAAATGTACAGTTGGATTAACACCAAACTTGGTATTTAGGTTCAGTATCTTCCAGAGATGTGACATGAAGGTTTTCAAGAAAATCCCCCCACTCCAGATTATCCTTTACATGGAACATTTTTCGAAAATTTTAATTTTCTCAAAAATGGCTCTTAACGATTTTGATTAAAATATAATATATTTAAGATACTTTCATGACAAATAAAATGTATATCTTGAATTTTCTGGGAATGTCTCCAAAAGTATTCTTCATTGTGAACGACTTTTGTATAATTCGTAAACCATAAGAGATAGACAAAATTTTACTATACAAAAAATGTAGATCGCGTTAAAATACACAATTTATGTCATATACTTTTTTGTTGTTGAGTGAACCATTTTTGAGATATTGCTTGTTATTCCCTTAAATTTTCCAATACTTTTACTTTTTCTCAAATTCGTTATTCATTTTTTTCCCCTGGTAATGCAAAGAGAATGGAATATTCCACATAGCAACCACCTCTTCAAATATTTGACTATCGCTTAAAGCCTAACAATTCCCCTTGCATCTACAAGAAAATTAGCAATAAGATTTAACATCTTGATATTTTGATTAACATGAAGCATATGGAGAATAAGCGTTTGTAAAAATAGTTTGTACAAGAGTAGAGAAAGTCATGTGAGTGTAACATCAGATTTTTTTATTCTGGAAGTCCTTATGTCATCCAGTAGAGTCTTCTAGAGATAAGCTAGTGCTATTATTGAAGAATAGAAGGCTGTATGTTGGGCGAATATGACAAGAATGAAAAATGAACATATTTCTCTAGTATGACAGTCAGAAAGGTTAATTAATGTTTAGAGGAATTTTAATAACAGTGACATCCAATTTATGCTTTTATGTTTGTAGAGTCAGTTTTAACACTACATCATTTACTCTTTAATTATGAGGATCTATACCTTTTTCACTCATAAGTTTAAAGTAGATGTAAACAAAATTTAAAGTGGCACTCTGCCGAGCACATGGCAGCACCATGTGGAGGATGACTGGAACTAAATACCTGCGAGAGGAAATAGCTTCACATAGAATGCGTATACAGTACATTGCTCAGCTTGAGGAACTTAGCTTGTAAACATTATGTGTCTTATTCCTATATTTTTACTTACATTGTAAACTTCTAACACATAATACTAAGAGTAGACAAAAGTGGTATATAAACAATTTGGTATCTGTGATTACAGATACTGGGTTAAACTGTTCTTAACTTCAGATTTTAGAAATCATTCATTTAATGAATAATATACCACCTTTGCTTTAACCTTTTATGAGGCAATGAATTCAAAAAATAATGAGCACTCTAGGTTAAAAAATAAAACAGAAAACAAAACGCAATGCAAACAATCCGAGCAACAATTTTGCATCACTAATGTTTTTAACAAATTCCGTCAAAAGTATCCACCTTTAATCGACAATGAATAGGGCTGGCTGTTGATTAGCAATGATTGTTTCACTGTGGGTTGGTGTAACAACTATGATAGCTCAAAGGAAGAGTGTTGGACCAGCAACATAGAATTTTTAAAATATTATTTAGCTTTTCAACCTTAGGCTACAAATGGCTGTTGAGAAATAACTAAAACCATATGAAATTGTTAACTAGAAGGGTGGAAATTGAAAGCTTTTGGATATTTTAAATCTGGTTCAACTTTGCAATCTTGGTCAATGGTCAGAACAATTGAAAGCCACTTAATTTAGTAATTAAAAGTTGTGTAAATGTAGACTTGGAAATCTTATTTGGTAATTTACAGGGGAAAGGTGAGAAAAATGGATACTTATGAAGTTTTGAGATCTCTGTCACTTGTGTTCCATCAAATATTCTGTATTTGTCAAAACATTTGACACAAATGTACATGCTGAATACTTCCAGAACATGTACCACATAATTCATTATGATAGTTTTATTTATATTTTTTTTGAGGGAGCTTCATTCAATCCGGCAGGTTATGCATTTATTACTTTGATGCTTTTAGCAGATGTAGAAGCATGCCCCTTAAACATACATATGGGAGAGAAAGTTTACTAGTTACTTGAAGATGAATTCATGCTTAACATTTTCTTCTGCTAAGTGTGTGTCCATTTTCACTTAAAATAAAGAGAAATTAAAGAAGAGGGGTAGAGAGGTAATATGACTACAACAACAAACTGTAAGCTGGTCAGTATGGAAAGACATGTAGCATGTCCAGGCATCCAACTCAAACTAATCGAAGTGATCTTGGTTTTCCTTAAAAATAAAAAAGAAATACTGATTACTTTCTTAATACTGTAACAAATAATGACTCCAATTGCTGTTGAACTACTGTATTTGTTACTTAGATGCTCAGTGTAGCCCAACTTCTTTGCTGCACTCACTTGTCAACTGCTCCCAACTGTCTCACAGGATGAAAACTTAATGCCAGCAGTCCCCTGCAATAGAGTGGGATGTTTTCTATGGGGTGGCTTCTCAAGGGGCGGTTTCTCAAACCTGCTGCCAAGGAAATTTCTAGAAAGGCACGAAGTGCACATAAAGGGTTTGTTGCTTGGGCCATTATTGTGTGGATCACTTGTTCTAAAGGGGCTGGCCAAAGGCGCAATCCAAGTGACTGGCAAAGGGGCCCGCATGCTCTCGCACTACATGATATTCACTCTTAGGTTGATCTGCGGCAAAACAAACCCACGTGGTCAGTGCACTGTGTTGCAACACGATAGCAATATGCCCAGGAAAGTAGTCCCATGCTAATCTCTGAATTTTAGAATGAATTTATCCTTAAATAGTATAATATTCTATACACATACCTAAGGTTTTATTTAACGCTGATTTATACCGTAAAACAGAGCTACAAGTCCCATGATGCAATTTGTATTTTGCCTGACATCTGGGTAGGTGCAGAATATTGTTTACAGCCAGAAACGAGTAGTTGTGTTTAGTATCATGGAGGACGGTGAATTCGCTCTTGTGTTTTCGTCGAATTACGTAAAGCAATAGGCGCGCAAACCATTGACTAGTGGTAAAAAAACAATAGTGTTGAATCTTTATTATAAGTTATGTGAGAAGTATCCAACACTTTCCGCGAAAGAAATAACGAAATTAACTTCTGAGTTCACTGGTGTTTCAAGTACAAGTATAAACAGTGCTTGTGCAGAAAAATCTGAAACGAGAAAAGTGGTTACATCCGAAAAAGAAAGAAAATGAAAGCATATGAAATATGTGATGCAAGAATGTAGTGATCTTGAGAAGAATGCAATTCGCGTAACAGTGCACAATTTCTTTTTTAAAATAAGCCGCCAACAGTTAGTAAAGTGCTGTTTCCAGAGAGCAAATAAATTAAGTTATTGCATACCTTTTACTTTATTTTTCGCTCATTTATTTTATAATTAACTATTAATATATGTGCAAACATTTGTTTTGTTACAACTATCAATTTATCATCTTTAACCCTAAACAGAATATGCTAATCACCGCACATGGTCTGAAAGTGTGACAGTATTTCTAGTGCAAATGGCGTAAGGATACATTATAATGGTGCACTGGTCACCTGGGGTTTGTTTTGACACGGATCAACCTAAGAGTGAATACAGTATAGCATGGCCTGCCAGCATCTTCACGTACATGGTCACAATACAGTGTGCGGAAAAACAAACAACACTGAAATGTTAGTTCATAACATTGGTTCAGAATGTGTTCAAAATGTGTACCACCACATGCCACACATTGTTCATAATATTTCTGAAGATTACTGAACATGTTGATGACAAAAGTTTGCTGTAAGGCAAAAGGCAAAAATGATGTTATTATCATGTGCAGTTTGGGAATATTTGTAAATGGGTCATCTATCTTGAAAACTGACTCTTTCAACATTCCGCATATGTGGACATTAGGGGCTGTGATATCCGAGGAGGATACAGGAATGGAGTTCCATAAGAAATTAGGTTATCTCAAAGTGTTGCAGAAGGGCAAATGAATCCCCTATGTAGTGGGCTGTCGCTCGCTCATCCCTTCCAGTTAGATGCTGAGCAAGTTGAATCTAGTATGCAAATCCACCTAGTTCTTTAAACATCTGATGAACAGCCCTATCATTCAAACCAAGTTTCAGTGATTTTCATTGTAGACTACGCTTTGGTGACTCAACACCTGTTGAAGTAGTCCCTGATTCTTGTTTATGGTGATGGTTTTTGGGTGATTGGTTGTCCCCTTTCGTTAACATGGGACTGATCCTGTAAGATGGAACTTGCCAGTGACAGTTTGGTGTCTCTGTGTTAAATCTCTTCTTGTACAGTTCTTTAACATGAAGCAAACTTGGTCCTTTCCTATGTTCTACTCTGTACAACTGGAAATAGTATTCCATGATAAACACCTTCTATTGTGAGAACCATAATTGCAGAAATTAACACATAATTGAATTTGCAATGTGTCAAACTATGGAAACAGAATAGTAAGTCTATAAGTTTTGGGTTTATTCAGCTTAAAAGTAATGAGGATGTTGTGTTCATAGATTAGGTTGCAACTGTAATTTTGTAAAAATTATGATATACAATATTTCTTCGAATACAAGACAGTCTCAAATCAAGATCCCACCTTTTCCCTGAACCTTATTTAGGAACTAGCATGTTATATTAAAAAAATAAAAAAGCTACAGTAACTTAACTTTTAAAATAAAGTTGAGAAGAGTATTGCACATGTGTTTTATATAAATTAAAATAATAATGACACAGCACAAAACAAGGACACAGCGGTTTTGTGCTGCGTCAATACATTTCTAAGTAATCGAAATCAAAAAAGTCGCAATTATAATGATTTTGATTTTAAGATGTTTAATTTTAAAGTTTCCTTTATTGAAGGACAAAGCATAACAAATAAAAAATTACCAGTAAACACACACAAATGGTTGAAAATGGGCAGTAAGAAAAAAAGTCGCCGAATGAAACAGTGTTAGAAAAAACTAATAATGTTACTATTAGTCAATGTTTTTAAAGCTTTTACAAACTCCATGTTGAAGAGATTAAGTATAAACTGTGGGTTGTTTTGAAAATTCATGATTTGGGAGAAGCCAGTAGAGGAACACGGGAGGCATCACTATGGATAACAGGAACTATAATAATTATGTAGATATAACAGTTCTGTTAGGAATTTGCATGAAAATGTATGAAGGGAAGGAGCCCACAGAGGTATTTTAATTGTTTCTGCACTGCCATTGGTGCCAAAACGCTAATTAGGAAAGAAAATCCTTTAAAATTTCTATTTTAAATCTGAAAAGAAAAATTTTGGGCCATTGGAAATCTTCATAGCCCCTTAAATATTTTCTAAAAATTGCTAGGCTTGTTGATAAATTATTTAACTTGCAGAATGAAATAGCTGATGCACTGTGGTCTTGGCAGTAACTTTCAATATTTTCTATATACATTTAATTCTGCTCAACCCAAAATTGTGATGTTTGAAGCTTATTTCTTTGCGTGTGCTATTTAGAAAGTATAGTGAGAGAGGATTTGTGGTTTTAAGTAATATTTTAGGCAGGGGGAACAGTGTCTTATATTCAGAATACCATATACTGTCTCTGAATGTTACCATGCAGAAATTTACTTTTTACTTTCTCTACTACGTATAGTAAGGGAAGTATTGTATTCCACCCAAAAATTTGATACCGAGATTTCACCGGAAATACATGTTTAGAGACCCCCTGAATCCAGAAAAAGCATTTTTGGAAACATGTCCGTGTGTGAGTCTGTCTGTGTCTGTGAACAGCATAACTCAGAAACGAACAGTCGGATAAACACCAAACTTGGTATTTAGGTTCAGTATCTTCCAAGGATGCGACACGAAGGTTTTCAAGAAAATCCCCTCACCCCAGATTACCCTTTACATGGAAGATTTTTCGAAAATTTTAATTTTCTCAAAAATGGCTCTAACGATTTTGATTAAAATATCATATGTTTAAGATATTTTTATGACAAATAAAATATATATCTTGAATTTCCTGGGAATGTCTCCAAAAGTATTCTTCATTGTGAACGAATTTTGCATAACTGGTAAACCATAAGAGATAGACAAAATTTTACTACACAAAAAATATAGATCGCGTTAAAATACACAATTTATGTCATATACATTTTTGTTGTTGAGTGAACCATTTTCGAGATATTGCTTGTTATTCCCTTAAATTTTTCAATACTTATTTTCTCAAATGGGAATTCGTTATTCATTTTTTTGTCTTGGATATGCAAAGAGTATTAATCTGCGGGAAAGGGAATGGTACTGCACCTAGCAACAGCTATTAAGAGATATGTATATGCTTAAAGGCTACTGTATTTCTAGATTGCCCTTGTAAATATATATTCCCCTTACATCTACAAGAAAATTAGCAATAAGATAGACTCTGCAAATGTTTATCTCGATTAACATGAAGTAGATGGAGAATAATCGTTTGTATAAATAGTTTGTACAAGAGTAGAGAAAGTCATGTGAGTGTAACACATCAGATTATTTCCTGAATGTAAAGCATTGTGCCTGCTACGGGGGAAACCAAGCATTTGGTCTTAATTTCATAGGAGAATGAAAAACTTGTTAAATAATAGATCCGTTTGCCACAAAGAAAGCATACAAATCAGGCAACTATTTACTTAGTATAAACCATCTGTTTTTGTTCAGTTCAGTTTATTACAGTTTTGTGCCTTATGGCATGATATTACATCTGCACCCAATATTTTGCTTAATCTTTTATAGAAACAATGTAGATGTTCAGTTTTTCTTACTAGGAACTGAGTAGATAATTCAGTTTTACTTACTTTACTCTGTCTCTTTCATGTTTATACATTATTGCATTATGCCAAGGAGAAATGAAATAACGGAATGTAAGGATTGCACCAGTAACTGTGTGATGTAGCATTTCATGAGTACCTTAGTGTAAACTACTTTTATTTCTCAATAGCAGTAGATGTTGATGTAACTGCAACACCAGTGCAAGAGTATATTCTTAAGTTATTCACGGTTCGTTTCCTCAGCCTGCTCTCCTCATCTAACATCTATGTGGTGATTTGGGACTTAATATTTTGTAACAGTTTACTTGTGTGGTAACTAGAATAAGATTTAAAACTTTATTTCTGTTCACAATACTTGATGCTGCTTTATCTTCATATCTTAAATTAATGCTGGTACTATAGGCTTGGAAGGTGCCGGCCTTATTATTTCAATGACAAATATGTGCTGAGAAGCATTGGAATCTGATGAGTAGAAACCATGTAATAAATTTTCTATCATTACAAATCAAGAGTGAAAAATGTCAACCTAATATGGCAAATTCATTCTTTTAACCTGGATTTATTTAAGATCTTTTTGAGTTACCTGTGTGTACAGGATCACAGGCAAGCATTAGGCAAGACTTCCCAATATGGAGTGTATGTGTATGTAACCACAGAATGAACATCGTCCATATTTTTGGTGTTTAGCAGGGGGGAGTGGGAATCAAGTGTACTGTTATTTTGGACTAGAACTTGTTGGAAGGAATGCTTTTCAAGTATGTGTGAACAAATGAGAAACATATATTAATACAATTACTTTTTATAAATTTACCTAGTTTTAAAACAAGTTTAACTCATAGAAAGTATATAAAATATGTAATTACCAAGAACTTCATTAAATGCATTGGCACTCTGAAATTTAGTTTGAAGAAAATCACTGCTTATTTAATGAAATTTGAAGAAAAGTACACTGCATAACCCATTAAAAGAATCAACCAATAATGCTGGCTTCCATGTTTTTATATTAGTATGCTGTAATGTCAACTGTTGCAAAACCCAAAATGACAGAGAGAAAAGATTGGTGAAAATCTTTTTGTAGCCCAAAACTGTGTCCTATAATATGTTTGTTAAAACAGTAAGACATTATTTGCAAGTTACTTTGCCATTTGGAACTTAAAAGTATATAATTCTACATACTGTAAGAAACAATAGAATTTTAAACAAGCCAGGAGAGCACTAGCAGTTGCTTTTTTAGGTGTGTGTGAATATGGGGGAGGGAGGATAACAGAGTCACTTTGCACTGAATCCATTGGACTTTCTTTCTTCAAATAAAATCTTCCGATAAAGAGGAGGAAGAGGTAGAGGATGATGATAATGCTGGCAATGATGATACATGCATCCCAGTTTTGGGCTTTAGCTTTGAAGCTTAGAATGGCCTGTCTTGTGCTTGATGTATGCAGCCACTCACCAATGCACTATCATGTTGTTTGCTCTAATGTTGGCCCCCCCTCCCCCTCTCCTATATCCTGAGAGCAAGGCTAAAACCTCCAAACTTCAATTCATGAAAATGACCCATGTTACTAAGGCTGAATCCATTTTAATTTCTGAGCAGCATACCACTTCAGCCAACTATGCTTGCAGAAGTTCTAATTCTGAATAAATTGAGTGCTTCTTGCAAGTGCAGTTCATTGTTTAGTATGCTCTGACGTCAGTTGAAGCATATGTACAGTCTTCTTACTTCTTTTTTTTTTAACAGCATAATGAGGTAAGCCATGCACGATTAAGGCTGGTTCACAATAATTGAGAAAGGAAACCAGAACAACAAAGTTAAAATATGTATTATTATGTGAGCGTTTACAATTAACAGAAAGCTTTCCAGGATCCAGGGAGCAGGAAAGAATACTCGCTCAAATTTTAACTATAGAATAACAAATTTAGATCTATATTGTCCATATTAGACTTTCCACTGTAGAAATTATTCAAGGTGTCCATGAGATGAAACAACTGCTAAAGCACTTTCTGTTTGCAAAATGGGAAAATTAAACCGAAAGAAATTCCACCAAATGTATATCCTGGCAACCTCAAATTCATCGAGTGTTGGTTCTTCTAGCGAAAGCGTCACTTGTGTTTTGTTTATATGCAGTTCAGAACTGCTAATTGCCTTAAAAAATAGCAAAAACTGGTAGAAATTAAAAGAGGACAATAAAAAAATAAAACGACTTTAATGTATGCAATTAATAAAGGATTGCCACTTGGTATGACTAGAGGAATCAGAAATAATAATGGATCTGTGTTAAGAAAATGTTAACTCAAATAGATTTTGATGTTGGCTAACTTGCATTATGTTTGCTGACTTGGGAGCAGGTCAGTTACAAACAAATAACATCCCAATGTGCAAAATTGACTTTACTCGTTTCTATCAAAATGACCATTGATATTGTGACAGATATGACCTGAGCTTATTGCATGGAAGGTGACTCTGACTGGCCAATTGAAGAGATAAGGAGATGAATGCTTTCACACAACGTAAATTCCAGAAGCGATATTGAGAGAACCATATTGTTCTTCATGGTTCTCACATCGCCTCCCGAAGACACTCTCGAAACTCCAGTGGCTATATATTGGCAATTGTGCTTGCAAGAGTCAGTGTTGTAGTGAGTTTTTCTTGATGCAACATAAAGTGTTGACTACTCAATGTGTTCTGCAAATGAGATGGTGACACATAGTGAGTGAAGTGGAAAGGTAGTGGTTATCATGCTAGCCTCTAGTTCCCAAGGTGCAGGTTTAAACCCGGTGGAGGGTGATGGACTTTTTCGGGCGTAAAAATCCTTAACATGGCTTCCTTCAGAAGGGAAGTAAAGCTGGTGGTGTAGATTTACAGCATGTAAAAGAACCTCAAGCCTGATAAAGAGGCGTCTGAGCAAAATGTCTGGTTCTTTTATACCCAATATAGAACGGGACGCTAAGAACAATAGTAGTTAAAGAGTGTCCATAAGTAAAACTAAATTTAATTTTTAAAGTGGGAAGAAAAAGAGGCTACTTTGAGGGTGATTCATTTCACAGCTATGCACGAGGAAAAGTGACGTGACCATGAAAATTCACATTAGTGAATTGACAGTGAAACCTGAATTAAGCATAATATACATTCTTGTTCCCATTATTTTGAACCAAAGTTTGTATACTTTTTAGGTTCCTGTTCTTATTGTGAACCAGCCTTTTAATATCTAATGCTTGCTTATTTTTCTAGTGCATCTTTTGGTTATGCATTTTGCTATTTACAGAAGCAGCATTTCTTTGCTGATAACATATCTCCCTCTCTCTTGCAGCCAATATTTAGGTGTTATAAACATCCAAAACTTAAAACAACCATGACCAAGAAAATAAAACTTTTGGAATAAAAGCAAAGAATTATCTTAGAAATACACTCTGGCAGTTTGTGCACTAACATTTTTTCTAGTGTTCATCACCTCATAACCTTAAACTTCTTCAGTTGCATTTTATATCTTATCTACAAAATAACAATAGCTCAAAAGTTGCTCAAAGTACTGACGCACACCTGATTATTTTAAAATTAATTGCACTTTCGTTCATTTTTCATGTTACTTGATGCAAATAGCAAAATAATTATTATTAAACCAAAGGTGGGCATTTCTTGGATTACTGCATACTGCATTCAGTGCGAGAACAGTTGGAAGGGAATCTTGGGTAACTACACAGTTTAACTAGAGGAGTGAATGATAAATATTTGCATTCAGCAAGTTCAAAGTGGATACTATCCCATCTCTGCAATAAACCATACCAGAATATCAAATTTCTCATTTATTTATTTCTTCTGAAATGAAGCCACTGTAACTTGTAAATATATATTAAGTAATATATGTTTGCTGTATGTCCCACAGATCCAAAGGGATTATTGCTGCACTATTTGTTAAACATCGACAGCCAAAATATAAAGAAAATGGGTAATCATCAATAATATAATTGGTTCAAAGTTTGACTTCTGTATTCATGGTGACCCAATTGTGATCTAAAAGTTAGAGAGTTTAAGAAAGGCAACATGGTGTCTCAGAATGGATACTTAAGTACCTAACATTTAAATAAAATATGGGCCATGTTAAAACTTTAATTGTAAGCAGTGTTTGTCACTCTCATTGAAAGAACAATTTTTGGATTAAGACTTTTTACATGGGGAAAGAGATAACCAAGAGCTTGATGTTTGGACACTCCTGCCACTCACCATAGCTCTCTCATGATGCACTACTGACTCATAAACAAGAGAAATGATAGCTTCACCATTCAAAGTCACGCATGCCAACTCTACTAAAGTTGCACGAGTGTTTTTTGTTTTGGCTGACAAGACAATGGAACATAAGAATTTCAAAAGTGTTCGATAATTTAAGCAGATGTATAAATTGAGAAGAAAAGATCAGATCTTCAAAAATCCTTATATGTTCTCATTTTTCCCTTTTTTGCTTTCATTTAATATTTTTTTTGAATTCACCTCAAGGCAGATGTTAGGTATGTATGAAGAGCAGGCTGAGGTAGTTACGTGTTTTGTTGTTGTGTCGAATGTTGTCATGAAGTAATTTTTTGCTGCTTTGCATCCGTAGGCAGAAAAGTATTGTCACGTCCGCCGCCGCAAAGAAGGCGAGGTGGACAGTGCACCTCTTGTAGTGTCACTAGTCTAGTAGGGTTAGGGCAAGCACGCTCTCGCAAACAGAAAAAGAGGCAGGCAAAACTAACATAAGGTAAGTGCTACTAGCCTCCCCCTTTACCCTGCATTTTTTGCTTTCATAGGTTAATATTTCTCATTCTGTGTGTAACATTAAAAACATCTAGGACCTCAAATAGGCCAAAAATTGTACATAGAGTGAGTAGCAGTCTTTTATAATATGCATTTCTAGCTTTCCTTTTCAATGTTTTTATTATTGGTGTTCAATTGATTCTGTGTATTTGGTATTAAAATGCATATTTTTTCTCCCCAAAATTAAACTTTCAGGGCTCTGAGATGTCTTAAGTGTTAAAAAAAATTAGAGCAGTGTTTCACTTAGGAACACTATACCAGAGACATAATCATTATAAGTAATATAAAGAGGGAGCTTCATTTATTTAGATTTTATGACTGCAGAGCAAAACTTTGAAAACATGAAATCACAAATGATATGTACTAAGAATGTTTCATGAATAGGTTATAAGCAAAACGGCAGTAAATAGGGTTGCTTGCAAAAATGATGCATTGTTTAAGGACAAAAACAATGTTCACTTAAGACAGTATCTAAATGTTGAGATATTGATTAATATTTTAATGCTAACTCAGAGGCCAGACAATGTTTAGCACCATTTAAAATGCCATCTACCTGAGAGAGGACGACGAAGCTATGCATTATAGTTTGTGGTGTTTAATGCTATGGCCACAGTTGTTTCTTTAGGAACAGAGTATTCTTGATATTGCAAGTGTTTTATCACAGGGCAGCAACCACGGCCAACTGGATTAAGACGTGTTGCTTTCTCTTACATGGTCTGCATGCTCAAGGAAACTATATTGCTTTTCTTTTAGGAAGACTGACAGACGTACAAGAGGAAAGAGATAGTTGAATACCCCTCTTTTCTTCACCATTCAATCATGCTATGGAAATTCATAATGCACTATTGGCAACAATACATGCATTACTGATTGTTATCACTGCTCAAATTAAGCCACCTTAAGAAGGTCACATCATTGCCATTGTTGTTTGTAATACAAAATATAGCAAAAACGTTGGTAAACTTAAGCATTAAAAAAAAAAAAAATTAAAAATTAAAATACAGTAAGACCTGTCTTCAGCAGAATTGAACGGGGCTCTCGAACATTTCCGTTAAACAAGGGTTTCCGTTTAACGAAGGCTGTTAACAAAATTAAACCATAAACATACACCTGTTCTCACCTTTTAAACACAACGATTTATTCGGTAACGCACAGAAGAATAGGCCCGTCTCGTCGCTGTTTGCTATGTTTTCAGGTTCGTATCCTTCGATTATAGAAGGTAGTTTAGCAATCCACTCAGCGATGGTTTCAATATTAACATCATTTGATTCACCACAAAGTTCATTAAAACTATCTGATGTATTTTGCGGAAACTCTCCAACTACTTTGAATTCAGTCTTATCCAGTTTTTCAGCTACGTTTTTAGCATGTTCCTGCAACATAGGTCCCGTTATGCGGTGATTTTTGCCCTAACACTAACGAACCACTCCCACACTATTTCATTAATGTCCTGTGTTTTCAGTTTTCTTAAGTTTTCTCTTTACTTTTCCATTAGCATAATTTTCCCACTGCTTCAGAATTTCTGTTATCTTCTTTAGAATCTCGTAAACTTGAGTTACACCTTCATGATCTTTATCACGTTCACTAGCATAAAGCACTTTCACTGTTGTGTTAAGATCTAGCACAGCTCTTGTTTTCGAAACCATGGTGACTACTGCTAAACTAAATCATTGCCTATGTAAGTTTAGAGGTGTACTGTTAAGAACTGTATTCTATGCTGTCTGACAAGTCATTAGAGCAGGAAATGGAAAGGGAAGAGACAACAATAAAAGACAATCAGCTGCGCTTATTGTTAACCTAACGATGCAGTGAAGGATAAGTGTGAAGGTTTCTCAATATTCGGACCGTCATTAACGCACCCCTTCCTAGACTGGTCAGGTTTCAACTTAAACATTACGTACTTAGAGCAGACTTTCACAGGGCGCCTGAAAATTTTTCTAAACTCTGCATTCCGGAACTGGAAAGTTTCCGTTAAAAGGCGTACTTTTATTTCCGTTGTCTGTGTAATACAGTTTCCGTTTAATAAAGGGAATTTAGCATGTTATTCAGCCCAAAATTCATGGGACCATGAAATATTTCCGTTTAAGACATATTTCCATTTAACAAGGAGTTCGTTGAAGGCAGGTTTACTGAACATAATATGGAGACAATCATATCACATGAATTCAACAGATTGAATAAATCCATACTTGCCAACTTTTATGGTCTGCCTGTAAAATCTATGGGAGGCCTGTTTACGACTTTATGGCGAAGAAGGTATTTTTACTGCTTTGTGGCCAGATTCAGAGTGTTAGATTTTCACCACGGACTTGACTTCTATTGCATTATATTGTAACTTAAAATTACAGACTGAATTTAGTGTGCTAATTATATACAGTGCTATAATAGGCCAGAGCTTATCTGTGTATATACCGTGTTTACGCAAATCTAATGCGCACCCCATATTTGAAACTTAAATTTATGAAAAGAAGGGTTTGTTTCGAATGTAAAGTACATCAATGACAGAAAATAGGTAATAGGTATTTTATTTAAATTTATTTAATACAACAGTGGATTTATTGTCTATATAAGCAATCAGATTATAGAATTGAAAGTGTTCTATTGTTAGGTGGCACATTGTTAAAGAACAAAGTTACTGTTACACGCTGTTTTTCATACCCTGTTGTTTTGATGACAACTTCCTTTGTCCCCTTCTCAGTAATAGTATAGTTCCACGGCATATCAAACCAAATTGGCATCTCATCAACGTCGCCTATTTGCCCCATTGAAAATTTTTGTTTCTTCCAAAGTGAAATGACATACCTCTGAAATGTTTGTAGTTTGTCCTCAAAATCTGCAGGAAGCTTCTGGCACATTGTTGTACTGCATCTTAGAAATAAACCTGTCTGCTGCATGAAACGATCTATCCATCCACAGCTAGCCTTCAATTCTTGTTTCGGAATACCAAGGACTTCAGCCTCCTCTAGCTTTCTTTTGTATAGTGTCACTAGTCACAGGTTGCCCATTCTTCCTTCTTTCACACACAAATTCCAACATTTTTTCTTCAACTTCAGGATGTCTTATTTTGTGAGGACCCATAAATTTCTTCTTACTAGCTTTAGTAGCAAATAATGCCAATTTCTGTTTTCGCCACAACTGAACATTGCTCTTTGATACATTGGACTTGCTTCCTGCCTTTCTATTACTATTTTTTTTTCAGCATAAAGGATTACTTTACACTTTAAAGTCGCATCATAAGACGTTCTTCTCTCTTTGCCCTTGCCCTCCATATCTTAACCAAAAATTGTTCAGTAACACTAGTCTGCATGATATTGGATGACTGAAAACTAATAAATGATTCTGACTCACTTTTTTATGCTGATTTCAGAACTACTTTTAGTTTTTATCTATCACGTACAGTGTTTTCACAATTTCACTTCAAAAATATACAGATATAAAGATATTGCTTCTGCCACTACACATACAATTGGGCTTGATGAAGCAATTTGTAAGGGCTGTACTACAGGATGGACCTTTCCAAGAAATTTCAAATAAAGAAATTGATGAAGGATGAAGATTTTGAGAGGACAATGAATGAGAGAGAAATAGAAGCATGGATCGCCTTCCAATCAGTTACTGAAAACTTCTTAGGCAATAACAAAGATCCTAATTACAAGGCCATTGTCGAAACAATTTTGGAAAATTTCAAGAAGTGTAACATGAGTGTAAAGGTGCATTTTCTGCATTTACATATCGACTACTTTCCGGAAAATCTGTACATTATAGTGAAGAGCAGGGTGAATGTTTTCACCAAGATATTAAGGAAATGGAGAGGAGGTACCAGGGAGATGGAATGAAACTATGATGGCTGACTATTGTTGGATGTGGAGGAGGGACAGTCATCTTCAAGGATCTGCAAGGAAGTCAAAGAAAACAAAGTTTGAAAAAAAATTAAATGAAACACTTTGGCTTCTTGTTTTGTTATAATGTAGTCGTAAAATAAATTAGGGGAGTTCTTGAGAGTATTCTTAAAATGTTTCTTGAATAAAAACTTACCTTGTGTGAAATGGTATTTGAATACTTTTCTACACTCATTAGTAAAATTGTCAAAACATTACTTATTTTGTGTAAAAACCTGATGTGATAGAAAAAAACTGAAGTTATTTCTGGAATCAGCATAAAAACTTGATTCAAGAACACCTATTTTTAAGAAATCATCCGACAAAAAGTTTGAAAATGCAGACTAGTGTAATAGGCCAATGATAAATGAGCGGCTAGCTTGTCGCAAGTTTCCTGATGCATGTTGACTCCAGCAATCCATTGTGACGTAGTAAACGAAACATTTGAATGAAGTTACTGGCGTTCTATGGAATGGATTTGCACTCGAATCTGATGTGTCAGCAAATCTAATGCACACCTTGATTTTGAATACTACATTTGGTCAGAAAAAGTGTGCATTAGATTCGCGTAAATACGGTATATCATGATCAATAGTCCCTGTTCATTGGCCTGCAACAGAATTCATAACATGCAGGTTTAAAATTTGATTGCACCACTAGTGATCTCTAGCAGTAAATGTATGCAAACATTAGTAATGAATTGTACAGTCAACTGTCTCACGTAAATCTTCATCTTATTTGCAATCTATGGCCATGGGATGTAAGTCTCCCATTTTTTTGTGGCAGCTTTTGTTTATAGTTCATGTTATGAAGTGTAAAATATGGACTAGAAATCTGTATGTATCCTAGGAAGTAGTTGTTCTTTGCTATTTAATGCATGTTTATTGTGGTACAAGGAAGAACTTCAGCATATATGAGCAGTACTACCAGGTGTTCAAGGATACTTACAAAATCGATTTCCCATTTATTTTACATGTAATTTTTGTACATTTACTGCACTGAACATTTTAAGCATTCTAAATTACACGTCATGCAAAATTATTTTGCTTTGCTGGAGTAGGGGAAGTTTTAAGAGTTTCAATTTAGGAAGTTGGCAAGTATGAATATGGTAGTAGTTATATCATGCATACTTATATAATGAATGTACCTAATCTCTCTTTGGTCATATTACATGAAACCAGTTTTGTATTCTTACCTTTACTTATTCAGGTCTGCTGTGCCTCACAGAATTACACATTCATACTCTCTTTATTTTAATTGCCTTTGCATGCAGCTTCCCAAGGCAAATTATTTTGACAATAGCCCGGCATTTGCTACTATCTACAAAAAACGAATCTGGAATGTTCCTTTACATTTCAAACTGTGTGCAAGCCTTGAAAGAGAGAAACTAGTTTTATCTCATTTGTCCATGATTTTAATTCATAAAAGAAACAAAATTAATGCCATAGTAAATTATTTTGCAGTAATAGGAAGTAAATATAATCAGAAATACTTAACAAAGGAAAGGCCTAGAAAGAAATTTCAAAGCAAAATTTCATTTTCCACAGAAAAAGCCAGGTTATGTCAAGCCTGGAGTATACAATGATTTTTAATGTATTTAGGATTAATATTAATACAAACGCATAAGTTGATTTAAGAAATGTTAAGACACAGTACTTGTATTTGAAGCTTAATATTACTTTTCTTTGCCATGGAGCTCTTCCTGGGTGCACTTTTTGAGTCATTTGTTCAGAAATCTTAATAAATCCATTAATTACTCACTTCTTTCCAAATATCCATTCTGCTTCAAATCATGTTTACGGTACAGGTAGTGTTAAAAAATGGTGCAATGCAGCAATGTCTAAAAATAGTGAGTGTTTAGTAGTTGAGCGCTAAATATTGTTTCTACAGCATTTTTATGCATTTAACCAATGTCTAACACATGATGTTGTCTTAAGTAATGTTTTTGCAAACAGCTCATAAAGTCATTGTTCAATTTCAGTTGTTGTAGACTTAAATTTCAAACAGTATAGAAGAGTCTCTAGATTATGCAAATTAAATATACATTGTTCACAGTGAAGCAAGTACATTAAAAATTAAATGAGTCAAAATAAACACACTTATGGCATCACTAATTTAAGTTATTACCTAGAGCATGTTTTACAGGCTGTTTCCTGTATCCTCAGCTAGTCGGAACATGTTGAGAAGCTGGTCGTCATCTTGTGCCATCTTGACGTACTTGTAGTTAGGGTTGTTACGTTGTGTCCTGTAGAGGCCAACACTGACCCCAAGCATTGTTCGAATTGTTTGTTTCCTAGTATGGGCGATCTTGGCCCAGACGAGAGGAGGGGTGGAACTGAGAAACTGTTTTTTGTGTGTAGTTAGTCTGGCAGCCAAGATGTAACTGAAAGGATGTGTACAAGTTCGAGCGAACCAAAGTGTGGAATGTTGCAACTGTTTAGTTTTTATTGTTAATATGTTTTGGTAGTCAAACAGTGTTATAGTAAATATTTAAAGCAGTACCACGAGTTGCACGTTATTATTTAATGAGCTAACCCTGAACACGCGCAGTCCGCTCGGATAGCAAACCATTTGACGGTGCTATTCACACTACGAGAAACAAGGGTTATCCTCCATATTGGTTTCAAAATTCATTATAAATTCTGTATTTGTTTCAAAATATCTACAATGACCAGATGACCAGACATCCAGTTCCAGCTTCAACACAAATAGCTGTCGTCCTCCGTGGCGTAATGGTTACCATGCTAGCTTCTAGTTCCCGAGGTTGTGGGTTAAAACCCGGCGGAGGGTGATGGATCTTTTTTGGGCATAAAAATCCTTAGCATGGCTTCCTTCGGAAGGGAAGTAAAGCCGGTGGTCCCGTGTCGTAGATTTATGGCACGTAAAAGAACCTCAAGCCTGATAAAGAGGCCTCTGAGCAAAATTACTTGTCTTTCATGCCCAATATACAATGGGACACTAAGGATCAAAGCAGTTAGAGCCTCCATAAAATATATATAAAAAAAATCACAGATAGCTGAGGTCCTTACGGCATGGAAACGTGTACATCAGGTCTGTCAGGATTATCTTACCTGACTCATTTTTTTCCAGTTTTCCTTAGTCCTCATAACTGGTAAATGCCAGGGAGGCATCCTAAACTTAGGCCTGGAACATTTCCTTCCATAATTTCCTTTCTCAATAATACTTTCATTTCGTACTCTACATCACTTGTGGTGCCATACGTAGCAAGAGCAAGTGTTAAGCACTACTTTAAAAAAAAATACCCACTATCATTTATTTTCATGTAGCTTCTAGAAGCTATTTTTACGCAAGCTTACTTTTGCACCTGCTTCATGTTGATCAAGATAAACATTTGCAGATGTAGTTTCATTACACATTTTGTTGTAGATACAAGAGGGATAGTGGAAACCAAATTCATGATTAGGTGTTTAAAAGCGACTTGCTCTGGCTTTAAAAATCCACTCTTTCCATGAAATAGCAAGAAACAAGTGATTAGCAATAGGACTTCAAAAATATTACAAAGTATTGAACAATTGAAAACCACTATTAATGAATATCTCAGAAAAGGCTGATGCCATGAAAGAGTTAATTGAAATAAATTGTGTTTTAAAGATCTACCTTTTTTGTGTAGTATGATTTGTCTATGGCTTAACATTTACTGTAATGCAAAATTTTACAAAATTCCTTTGAAATAAATTAGACCTCTCATGCTATCAGCAGAAAATTCAAGATATAAATTTTATTTGTCATGTAAATATCCTAAATATATGGCATTTTAATTGAAATCGTTAGCCATTTTTGAGAAAGTAAAGGTTAGTTTTGATTATGGGAATTTTCTTGAAATACTTTGTGTTAAATCTTAAGGAGATATTCAGCTTAGATACCAACTTTGCCAACTTTTCATTTTTAGTTACAGCAAAACCTTGATTATCCATCACTCGGTTAACCATTTGTCTCTCACACACACATGCACACACAGAGCCTTTTTTGTTGTTGTTAGCGTTGAATTCCCTGTATGCGACAAACTTGTTTTGGAAATGATTGCAGCTTGTAGATGTGGCAACATGTACATGTCATGGCTCAGCTTGAGTAGTAATTGGAGTTAAAGCTACTACATATGTACGTGTATGTTACATTTTGCAAAAGTTAAGTTATTCACAATACATCTATGATGTGTCCTTGGTATGTATTTGCAGGCAGTTTGAGCATGTTGTATATCAACAGATGGCTTCAGTGTTCCAAAAATTCTCAGGCGAAGTGCACCTTAAATAATAATAAAGTTAATGGAACAAAAGTCTGCTATACATTGTGAGCATCGCAACAATGTTATAAATTTAATACAGTGAACATGTACTCTAGTTAAGAGGTGGTTCTGATGCCTTCAGCTGTGTATTACTTAAGCTTTAGTTTCAAAGCATGAAGTGTTCATGCAATCAGACAAAAATAGTGATCATAACATACTGTTGTTGCCTTAACAAAAAATGGATATGAGTGAGCAAGTGTGCATACTTGTATGGGTTTTACAGAACAAAAGCCTGTTGCCTCTTAATGCGCAGCCTGCCCCAAGGACATCAATCCTTTTTACTTTCTCTACTATGTATAGTAAGTAGGGGAAGTATTGTATTCCACCCAAAAATTCGATACCGAGATTTCACCGGAAATATATGTTTTGAGGCCCCCTGAATCCAAAAAAAAGCATTTTTAGAAACATGTCCGTGTGTGTGTCTGTGAACAACATAACTCAGAAACGAACAGTCGGATAAACACCAAACTTGGTATTTAGGTTCAGTATCTTCCAGAGATGCGACACGAAGGTTTTCAAGAAAATCCCCCCACCTCAGATTACCCTTTACATGGAACATTTTTCAAAAATTTAAATTTTCTCAAAAATGGCTCTTAACGATTTTGATTAAAATATCATATGTTTAAGATATTTTCATGACAAATGAAATGTATATCTTGAATTTTCTGGGAATTCTCCAAAAGTATTTTTCATTGTGAACGACTTTTGCATAACTGGTAAACTATAAGAGATAGACAAAATTTTACTACACAAAAAATGTAGATCGCGTTAAAATACACAATTTATGTCATATACATTTTTTTTTGTTGAGTGAACCATTTTTGAGATGTTGCTTGTTATTCCCTTAAATTTTCCAATACTTTTTCTCAAATGGGAATTCGTTATTCATTTTTTTTACGTACTGGACATGCAAAGAGAATGGAATGGGCCACATAGCAGCCAGCTCTTAAAAGATTTGACTGTCGCTTAGTCTACCATATTCCCCTTGCAGCTACAAGAAAATTAGCAATAAGATTAACATTTTGATTAACATGAAGCATATGGAGAATAAGCGTATGTAAAAATAGTTTGTAAAAGAGTAGAGAAAGTCATGTGAGTGTAACACATCAGATTTTTTAACCTATAGTACTCATAATTTTCTTAACCCATTGACTCGCACAAGTTTAAAGCAAAAGTGGTACATTGGTATTAGTCACTAAATGCCCAGGAGGAATAGTAGATAGGTGGAGCTGCCAAACTATTCAGGTGCCACTTTTATTTGTTTACTCTTAGGATAGGGCAGGACGAGGAGCGAAGAGGGACTTACCACCTCAGCCTATGCAGATCTTTTGTACCTAGGTCCCTGACGGAGTGCCCCTGGGAGGGATGAGGTGAGAGAGGAAAGAGGGCAGCAGACCAGGAGGCACAACAGGCAGAGGGCACAGTCCCTATTGTTTACAGATTTAAACTCCCTGAAGTGCAGCTGGTTCAGACGGCTCCCCCCGCCCCCTGTGGGCTTACACATTCCCTGGAGGGACCAGGACCCGGGGACTACCTTATTTCGGGGCACAAGGTTTTACTCAGAGCATCCTTTTCCCTTACCATGCATGCGCTGAGACCTCCCGACAATTGCAATTCTGAAAGAGACCAGGCAGAATAAAATGAGCATGGAGGTGAAATGGAGAGATAGGAAATTTGGGGAATATAATGATCCTTCCCAGCATTCACTTAATGACCTGGGAAACCCCCCCAAAAAAAACCTATGGGTCAGGAAGGTCGGCTGCAGGAATCGAACCCATGAACTCCCGAATGTGGACCACAAGTGTTACTGCCTGTGCCAACCTGCTCGATTTTGTCTACTCTTACTATTATGTTTCAGAAGTTTAGAATGATATATGATTAAGGACATACAAAGCATATTCACATGCTGTCTGGAGCAATTTTCTCTTGCAGGTGCTTAGTTCTGTTCATCTCTCCACGTGTGCTCCCATGTGCTCGTTGGAGTGATACATTAGATTTTTTACTTTTACTTTGAACTTAAGGGTGAAACAGGTTTAGGTAATAACCTAACTCATTGAAGCTATAAGATTGTTTATTTTGACTCATTTCACGTTTTAGTGTCTCCAGATGCTTAATGTGTTCTGTGTTTAATTTTGACTGTTATGTTTAACTAGGAGCAATATTATCAATCAGGTGTGGTAAGATGTACAGAGTTGCAAGTCTGGTGAAAATATTTTTTTAAGCAAAATTATGACAGTCAGGGACTGTTAATGAAATTCACAGTGAACAGATTGTTAAATGGATCATTTGAAAAGAAATGGAATTGTAAACTAAAGTAGTGTTGATAAGAATTTACAATATTTCAAATTTGTTGAATACGTATCTTAGGTTTAATTACAAAGAATGAAGAGAATTTCTTAAGTTTGAGATAAAACTCAGTGTTTTTATATTCTTTTAAATGTGACAGAAACTTGAAATACTTAAAACTACATGCCAAACTAGTAGAATACTCCACACTGACTAGTGTTGGGAATTTAAACTAAGTTCTCAGTATTTGTATTCAGATGCACTAACTTCAAAACATTTTGCAGATGTTGAAAAAGTGTGTAACATTGCCAGATGCATCTCAATTTTAGAAGCATTTTCTACTGTAGAGCACTTATTAGCATTACTTTGGCCATTAGTGTTTATGACTGAAATTTGATATTTAAGATTTTTATATTTTTGTTATTTTTAGGTGTACCACTGTTGTGATTGAATGTTTAAGTATAAGAGAGTGAAATTTTAAATTTTGTTAAATCTGAAACAAAGTTAAATGTCATTATATGCAGATCCTCCAAAAAGAATGATTTTTAGGCAAACTGCTGCACGTGAGCTGAAATGTAATGTACTGGGAGGAAGGTGTACATATGTCGTCTGTTTAGAAGATGGTTTTATGCACAGAGATAGATGTATAAAAATTTGAAATCTGCATTTTGACTTTCTCTACTATATATAGTAAGTAGGGGAAGTATTGTATTCCACCCAAAAGTTCGATACCGAGATTTCACCGGAGATTCATGTTTTGAGACCCCCTGAATCCAAAAAAAAGCATTTTTGGAAACATGTCCGTGTGTGTGTCTGTGAACAGCATAACTCAGAAACGAACAGTCGGATAAACACCAAACTTGGTATATAGGTTCAGTATCTTCCAGAGATGCGACACAAAGGTTTTAAAGAAAATCTCCCCACCCCAGATTACTCTTTACATGGAACATTTTTTCGAAAATTTTAATTTTCTCAAAAATGGCTCTTAACGATTTTGATTAAAATATCATATGTTTAAGATATTTTCATGACAAATGAAATGTATATCTCAAATTTTCTGGGAATGTCTCCAAAAGTATTCTTCATTGTGAACGACTTTTGCATAACTGGTAAACCATAAGAGATAGACAAAATTTTACTAAAATATGTAGATCACGTTAAAATACACAATTTATCTCATACATTTTTTTTTTTTTTTTTGAGTGAACCATTTTCGAGATATTTCTTGTTATTCCCTTAAATGTTCCAATACTTTTTCTCAAATGGGAATTCGTTATTAATTTTTTTTATGTCCTGGACATACAAAGAGAATGGAATGCGCCACATAGCAACCAGCTCTTAAAAATACTATCGCTTAAAGCCTACCATATTCCCCTTGCACCTACAAGAAAATTAGTAATAAGATTAACATCTCGATTAACATGAAGCATATGGAGAATAAGCTTTTGTAAAAATAGTTTGTACAAGAGTAGAGAAAGTCATGTGAGTGTAACACATCAGATTTTTTTGTTTCATTTGTATAATCCCTTTTAACTTCTGTGGTCATTTCAGGAGCTTTGATTTCAGAAACAACTCACCTAAACACTAAATTTTGCTGTTGGTTTTTACCGATTTTCATTTGGAAGCTTACATTCAGTAGCACATTCATACTTCCAGACTTTATAGAGAGCAGGTAGTGATCCTGATTGAAGAATAATTCTGCCCAAGGTTGGAATTGAATCCATGACTTTGTTGAGAAGCTAGAATGCTGACCACTTGGCTATAGACGCAATCAGTCTGCATTTTTGTCACCGTCATTTTCTTACTTAAGTTTGTTTTATAAATCGTTAATTATGCTGGAGTTAAGACAGCAGCCACAAAGAATGACCTTGCATCTTCCTTGGACAGCAGTTGTATTGCATATTATTAAGAGCATCCTGCAACGAAACGTATAAAACCATTTCTGCAAATGTTTATTTCAATCAGCATGAAGCAGATAAAAGATTTAGCTTTTGTAACAATAGTTTTTAAGAAGAGCAGGTGGAGAAAATCATGTGAATGTAGCACAGAATTTTTTCTGGTTTAAAGGATGTCCTCTTATTTCCCTTCTGCCCAGTACAAAAGTTTGAAAACAGTAATAATACTCAATTGTGAAAAGTAAACATCATGTGTATGTTCAAGATCTGGTATTTAACTTTTCAGTGTGGGCAAGAATTATGTTTGTTCTGCTGTTTATGTGCATAGCAAAGCAGGGTTAAATATTGTATCCATAATAAATTGTTTGCATGGTTTTTGCTAGGATTTTATGGCGTATTTTCTAATATGTTAATTAAAGTTTTAAACCTGATCCTTTTTAAATGCCAAAACACATCTATTTCTGTGAAAGGAGTGGTTCTCTGGTCCTAAGATTCTAGAAGCAGTGATTTGTAAATCATTATATTACTTTTAAAGGACTCTACAGTAGAAATGCAGTTAAACTGGAATATAAGTGTTATAATTGTATCATAAATGTATAATAAATTTGAAGGATACAGCCTTGGAAGCTGCTGATAGGTTGTGAGATTTTTATTTACTTAGCAGGTAGCTAGCATAGCTTACTAGGTTAACTGTATTTACTGTTAGAAAAAAAATTGAAAGTGCAGGTAATTTGTCAATCCAGCAAATAATATCCTATTTTCTATACGTTGAATATGTATGCACCAGAACCTTGTTTATCCGACCCTCATCAATCTGGTAGATAGAGAAGGTATTGCATTCCACCCAAAAATTCAATACCGAGGTTTCATATGTGTTTTAAGGCCAGTTGAATAAAAAAAACCCAGCATTTTTAGAAACATGTCCATCTTTGAACAGCATAATATACAAACATGGAAAGTCAGATAAATATCAAACTCAGTACTTAGGTTCAGCACCTTCCAAAGATGGGACATTTTTTAAACATTTTGCTTTTCTAAAAAGTGGCTCTAACAATTTTGATTAAAGCACAATATGTTAAGGATATTTATATTGGAAATAAAGCGTGTATCTTGAATTTTCTGGGAATAGCCTATGAAGTCCTCTTCATTCGTAAGGAATTTTGTATAATCTTATATAACGGGTAAATGTTAAGGGATAGATGAAAACAGACTATGCAAAAAATGTAGATCTCTTTAAAACACACAATTTGTTTCAAATAACTTTCTTTGTGGCATCAGCCATTTCTGAGATATCCGGTATTAATGGTTAGAATTGTTCAATACTGAATCATTCTTTTAAAGTTCTGTCGATGCTCAGCTGTTTCTCGCGATGTCATGGAAAGAGTATGGAATTTTAAGGCCAGCATATAGCATCTAGTTCTAAAACGTTCTACTGTGTAATGCAGCTATTTCTGGAAAGGTTAGATAGAGAAGTAAATTTTGTAAGAATAATTTGTATAGTCACTAGTAAGCAATAGAGGGTAGAGAAGGTCATGTGAATGTAACACATTAGATTTTTTGTTTAATTTTGCTTGCTATTTTGCTTCTCAAATGTGGCACACATATGAAACAAAAGAAACTTGTACATTATTTCAGAAAATAAATACCCAGTGGGGGGGGGGATGGATTTTTTTTTTTTTTGGTGTAAAAATCATTAGCATGGCTTCCTTCGGAAGGGAAGTAAAGCTGGTGGTTCCGTGTTATAGATTTACGGTACATAAAAGAGTCTCAAGCCTGATAAAGAGGCCTCTCGGCAAAATTACCGGTCTTTCACACCCAATATAGAATGGGGCGCTAAGGACCATAGCAGTTAAAAGAGCGTCCATAAATAAAACTCAATTTTTAGAAAATAAATGGAGTACAGTATTGAGTTTAGGTACCATGAAGTGTCTTTTTCCTTGTTTCTTTTCTTATTTTTGTTAGTGCCAAAATAAATGGATAAATTAGTAATTTATATTCATTTAATAATTTGTTTCCAGATTCCTCGATCCCACATAGTTCGGATAAATGAGGTTCTTGTGTACAGTGAACTAAAACAGTAGAATACTGCTTGTAACTTTATAATTTGAATCTTTCATTAGAACATTAAAAACACTACATATCTTTTGCATAGTTTGGAAAACTCACATCCTCGGGTATACAGGAGTGTCAATTCTGTTTGTGTGGATGGCAGCCTATATTTATTTTGCATATTTTAATCATATTACATTCTGGTTAAGGCTAGTTTGTTAATGTGTAAAACTTGTTTGAAGTGATCACCATTGCCATAAACGTGTATCAAAAAATTGTTTAATGGCTTTTACAGTACATATTTATTGGTAGAGGAAATTAAAAGCAATAACTAGGTTCTATATGTGTATATATGCAGAAGCTTATGTGATAAGTAATAACAATATACTGAGTCAGGTTTAAATACACAAACTTCAGTAAAATACATGTTTACCTTGTGAAAGTACAGTCAAACCTGCCTGAAGGGCCACCTTCACTTACTAGTCACCTCAAAAAATGTTCATTTTTCCTTTGGTGTCACTTAATTTGTCCATAAAGCCTGTGTTAATATTCTCTCCCTTTAACGGCCACCTCACACCACGGCAGCGGTCACACAAATTTCACAAAATGACCTGAATTATATGGCTGGCCTGTGACACTTGCAACCACTGAGAATACAGTACAGTACTTTGTTCACTCCTGAGACCCACATGCAATAGGTATATCATGTAGGGTGAGATAAAGTGCAGTTTACTATTACAGATTCTGCAAACATGCAAGCACTGGACGGAGGTGTGGGGACACATTAGGTCGGCTTTTGCTACGGCATCGAACAATAAACATGCCGACACTTATGTTTTTCTGTTTTGTTACTATGTATATTGTTGAACTTCTTGACAGATTGAGTTCAGTCAGTGAATGTGGTAAGAATACTAATAATAATTTTTTTTTTTTAAATTCTGTATGTTGTGTTTGTTCCATTGTTTCTTGTCACAAGGCAACTTCTAATATTAGAAGAAAATAAATAAAAAATGGCCTATTGCTTATGCCTATGTTCATATACATTACTACATAAGGGGTTTACGATGATTTATTGTATTGTATATGGGTTGAATAAGGACTAATTAATCATTGAACATGTCCGTCTCTTTTAATAATATATCCTAGGTCCTGCTGTAGTTAATCATGCAATGAACCAGACTTCTTCCCCGATTTAGAATATTTCATAACCTCAATTTAGCGTTAACCTGTACTAATGGCCGTTTTTCGTAAGGATGGTGATAACTGCTTTAGACAGGCTTCACTGTACAGAAACACGTTTTCATACTAATAGTTGGAACTGAGCTGAGTGCCATGTACACTGAAAATATGTTTCTCCTCACACTAAGTACACGTGTAGTTTTATTGCTTGTGTATTTAAATTTGACTTGGGTATTATTATTAGATTCTATATATTATAGAATTGAGAGAAAAGTTAAAAAATGTGAAAACATTTATGAGTTGCCATTCTTTTGTGAAAGGTTTCTTTCTTTCTTTTTTGTTTTAAACACAAATCTTCTAAACTATGCAAAATATGAAGTGATCAACATTCAACATTTTTAAGAAACATTGCAATTATAAAATTGTAAACAGTATTCCATAAATTTTCTTCTCCCTGCATAATGCAAAAGAAATAGAGTTAGCTTTTGCAGTTTCTGTGGTTGCTTGGCAGCAGGTTCAATGCATTTATCTCCACAAGCCTATGTAAATTTTCTTGAGAATTCACTTGAAATTTGTAGCATATGGGCTTTAATCTCGGCATTCACTGCACATTACTAGCATTGGAAGTCTTTGCTAGCTGAATGCAAAGCATGGGCACTTCATTTGTTATATACTTGTAACTGTTAAGCAGACGCACTTGCACTTAAGCTAGCTTACACACAGGTGATGGCATATATTTAGTGTGGCATGCTGATAATGGTGAAGGTGGTTGTAGTATAGACCAGACTTTAAGCTTATGTTTTATAACAACTTCAGAGGTGTTATTGATTCACATTTTAACAACCATGTGCTGAATTTGTGTCTCAGTCGGTCGGTAAAATACATTCAGAGAGAAAAATAAAAAGGTGTCCATAATTTCAGTGAGATGGAAACCATCTTAGTATCTGTGAAATATGTAAAATTTTATGTAGTTGATACTTCGCTTTAGGGTTTTCCACAATTATGCAAGGAATTTCTTAGTGATCTTGCTTTACATACACACAAAGATTATTTTCTGTGTGAAATCCAGAGTGAGTCAGGAACTCTGCAATGAAGCGAGATAGTTCTTAGATTGAGGAGCATTTTTTGGTTCATGGCATGTCACCGGTTACAATATTATTACTCCACGAGTACTATTAGTGCAGATTTGAGGTGTTCAATGCATGCTCCTTGAACCAAATTATAATCACGTTTGCCTACTTTTATGGTGTGTGTGTAAAATGTATGGGAGGAAGGCCTTCTTATGACTTTATGCCAAGGGAGGTTTTTTACGGCGTTGTAAACAGATTCAAAGTGTACAGATTTTCACCACACACATGACAAAGCGTTAAATTCTATTGCATTATATTGTAAAGTAAGATTACAGACTGGATGTACTGCACTGATTGGTGTACGGTGCTATGATAGTCCAGAGCTTATCAAGTGTGTATCCATCATCATGATCATTGTCCCTCTTCATTGGGTTGCAACAAATCTGCATGCAGATTTAAAATTTGATTGCATCACTAGTGATCTTCAGCAACCAGCAGCAAATGAACGACATGAATTGTTTAGTCAACTCCCCATTAGTTTATATTATTATTCACCATCTGTGGCCTTGAGACATGTTTTCTCTTTTTTTGTGACAGTGTTTGCTTCTAGTTCATGCTATGAAGTGTAAAATATGAACTATACCCCCGCCGCTGTATCTTTGCACTTGACAGTTCGTGTGGCTTCGCGTAAGGTTGGCTACATTGTGGTTGCGATGTTGCGAGAGTGGTTAGTAAACAACAACAGCTGATTGTTCTCCTTTCTATCGTGTCTAAGCCGCATACAAAAAGTGTACGTAAGTAGCGAACGTCAATGAATAATAACTATTTCGTATTATTATTGTTAATCGAAAATAACTCTGCATAAACATTGCAGTGTATGTAGAATAAATTACGCACTTTTGACAATATAGAAACAAAATAATACAAACTTCCGGCTACAATGAGGAGAAATAAAACAAATTATAAGCATGCCATAACAAAGTTATTTTCACCCACCCACTTAAAACTGCAATGGCTCAATTCCATCCAAATCCCCGTTGTCGTCATCCTCGGAAGCATCATTGTCATCATCTTCACCAAGGTATATCATCAATGATTCACAGTCACTAATAATTCCGTCTATTTCTTGTGCTTTTCGTATTAGCTTATTCACATGATCTACTTCTTCCACGAAGCCGCGTCCACCGTAGCCTTGTGAATAACAGTTCTCATGCTTAGTCCAAGAGCTGCTGCAGTTCGTTGTACAGCTTTATCAGCAGGAATAGAGGGATTGCCTGACTATTAAGTGGCACACCTCGGCGCAAAGGATTTTCATTTCGTGAATCATCACTCGGCGATCGGCATCTTTTTCAGACATTGTCGCACTTAAGTTTTGTTTAATTATATAATATGAATGAAATATATATAAAATAGATAAATATAAATAAATATATATATATGTATAAACGAACAATAACAAAACTATCAAACAATAACCACAAATATAAATAACAATGAACAATATGTAGCTTGCAAAGAACAACTCAACGCTCGTGCTAGAGATTCACAAACTGAAGCACGTGGTTGGGAATAGTTGCATCTGGCAACAGAGCCGATTCTAGTTCTGGTTCCGCTTTGTCATCGGCCATCTGGAATGCCGCCTTGTGATTGGCTTAGGAAGTCAATCGGTTGAAGCTTTTCATCTGTTTTTGTGCGAGTGTACCAACTTAAATGCTAGCTGTCAAGAGCAACGTTACATCGGCGGGAGTATAGAAATCTGTGCACAGCCTAGGAAGTGGTGCTATTTGCTTTAATGTGTGTTATGGTACCAGAAAAAATTTCAGCATGTGTGACATAGGCAATATTACTAGGTCTTCAAGGATTCTTACAGATCGGAATTTGTATTTATTGTACATTTATTGCACTGAACATTTTATGCAATCTTGAGTTTCATGCCATCACAAAATTCTTACACTTTGCTGGATGAGGAAAAGCTTTATGTATTTCAATTTTAGGAAGTTGGCAAGTATGCAATCATTATTACATTGCTGTGCCATATATATTGAGCTAGCAAACATTTCGGACCTGTGTTGCATAGGATTGAAACCAACAAATATTTGCTCAGTTTGCATCATGTGTATTCTGGGGTCACTTTTCAGCATTACATTGGGTGATCATGTTGGCTAAGCAACAGATCTCCATTTTCGTAATCAATGTTTCCCAAGATGTGCTTGTGCCACCAGGCTGTCATCCTCCATGGTGTAGTGGTTACCATGCTAGCCTCTGGTTCCCGAGGTCGTGGGTTCAAACCTGGCGGAGGGCGATGGATTTTTTCGGTTGTAAAAATCTTTAGCATGGCTTCCTTCGGAAGGGAAGTAAAGCTGGTGGTCCCGTGTGGTAGGTTTACGACACGTAAAAGAACCTCAAGCTTGATAAAGAGGCCTCTGAGCAAAATTAATGGTCTTTCATGCCCAATATAGAATGGGACACTAAGATTGGAGGTACATCCTCAATAACCTGCAGAAAACGCGTATTTTGAAATAATTCATTAAAACTACCTCATTTAAACAGGTTGGTAAAACATTTCCCAGCAGATAATCACAATCAATTTCAGCCTAAGTGTTTACAGCAAATGTCTGGTGAATGTTAAATGAGGACACCTGTATTGTTTTCAGTGATGTTTGCCTCCTAATGACATGCCAGCAAATTATGTTCCCAAATGTGAGATCTGTCTCGCCAAATTTTGTTGCAGATATCTGGACTCTCGCTTTATAGGAAGTTTTTACAGTTTGTGAAATGAAATTTCACATTTATGTTTTCTTTGTGTGAATGTAGTAGCTAAGTAAAATTCACTAGGAAAGTTCTAATACAGAAAAATGCTTAGGTAGTCACTGGAAAAGCCATTTTATTCCTTTCATTAAATTTAATGCCCTAAAAAAATTTCCTAAAGACTAAGTTTAGTATTAGAAGCACTTAAGCTTATTTCTTCAACTCCTCATTAGACATAGTAGCTGGCTACATATTCTGTGAAAGTGTTTCTAATTCACTGTGCAGTCCCAAAAGTACAAACTTATAATTTATCTGGAAAGGTAGAGTCAGACGACTGAAAAATTCAATGCCATAGCCGGTATTTGAACCACAGATCTCCCAGTCTCCGTCCGGTTGCTCTAACCACTGAGCTACCATGGCAACTTGCCGGTATGACATTAAATTCTGCAACTGATTTGCATTTTCCTGGTAAAACACAAGGAGATCTCAATACAATTTTAAGATCTCATTGTGTTTTACTGTTTCCAGGAAAATGCAGGAATTCAATGTCGTATTGGCAAGTTGCCATAGTAGCTCAGTGGTTAGAGTAACCGAACGGAGACTGGGAGATCTGTGGCTCAAATCCCGGCTACTGCATTGAATTTTTCAGTCGTCTGATACCTTTCCAACCCTGTCCAACACACGGCTTGTGTGGAAGAATGATTAATTCCATTATAATTTCTCTGCTTTCCGTAGACCATTTGGACTGAATAAGCATTGACGATATTTCTTGAGCTGAGCACAAGAAAACTAGTTTTGACAACACGTTAACTGTGCTGCTGCAGCTACTAAATTTTGTTGCCCTCATTCATAACTTGGCTAATAATGGTGAATAAATAAATATACAAATTGCTATGAATGAACATTCTCAGAAGATAACCTGCCCATCCCCCCAAGTAAATTTGGCTTGTGTGAATGGGTGGTATTGAAATGTTTTGGGAATGTTTGACATCCATAAGCAGAAAGTTCTGCTACACAAAGTACCAACCTTCGGGAACTGATCTTACCTCCAAGGAGACTATCATCTCACTTAAGTGTAATATATTTTTTGTAGTAATTTATTGCCAAATGCTATTTTTCTGTAGCAAACATGTTGCTCTTCAAGTTCCATTACAAGAAGAAACTCATAATGCACAATAGATGAATGAAACATTAGGAAATCAGCTCATAACTATAGTGCATTTTAATAAAGTTCAGTGCTTTAATTTAATATTTTAGGAGCAGAAAGAGTACAAACCTATTAGCATACTCTTTTAATGTAAATTTATGAGTATTGAGGAAATATCTCAGTGTAACTAATACTTGTAACCAGTACATTTTTATAAAAATTAATGAAATTACATGTGTACTTAATGAGAAATAATGCAGTAGTGTGTACATGAATGGCAAATGCTCGTGCTAAATAACATTATTGCCACTCTTTGCAGATGTAGAGGAGGATGATTTGGGCAAGGTGGACAAATGGCAAGATAAAATAAGCAGTGGTTTCGATCGACTCATGTCATTCGCCTCCACAGAACTAGACAAACGGCGTAGGAGTACAGAAGGCTCATCACCTCGAGGTGGGGACTCAGCTGCCAGTTGTAACACCAGTCCAGACAGCGGCATTGGACATGGAGATCCTCCACTAGCGCCGCCTGCGCTTGCAGTAAATTCAGCCACACAGTCTCCTGCCAAGAAGCGTTCACCTTCGTCTTCAGAATGCATCAATGGTGGCAGCCCAGGTCCCAGGATGCCACGGCTTTTTAAAACTCCAGCATCAAAACAGTCTCCTGACCACGTGGATCGTGATTCTCCACCGATTTTGGAACCTCCATTAATGGATGAGACAGCAGGTCCTCCACGCACTCCATCCCCGTCATCCTTATCAGCTGATGAACATCCTCCTGCCATTTCTGTTCCACCTTTTAGTCCTGCTCCTCTTGATGGACCATACAGCCCAGTGTCTGCTGGAAGCAATTCATTACAACCTCCTTCTGGAAACGAACCTGCTCTTAGTCCTCCACCACCACCTCTACCACCCTCTGTACCATTAAAATACCAGCGACCTGATGTGAATTCCCAGCGACCTGATCATCACTTCAAGAAGAAATTTTTTCACCGTGAAAATTGGGGTAGTGGTGGACATTGGGGTAGTGGTGGTAGTGGTGGAGGAGGAAGCAGTGGTGGTGGTTCACATCACAAGTTGGGAAGTGGAGCTGGTGGTAAATTCAGGCCCAAAGGCAAAGATTGGGAATGGCATGGCAATAAGGTCCAACAGACACCTACACCACAACCTTCAGTTGCATCTGTGCCACCTCCAGACTTTTCTGTGCCACCTCCCCACATGGTTAACACAGCACTTCCTCCGCCCTCTGCGCCACAGCATCGATTTCATCACCATCCACACCATCCTCGCTATCATCGCCCTCATGCGCCTAACTCTTGGGTTGGTTATTCACCTTCTCAGCAAGAAGAGCATTTGCAAGGCAGTTCAGGGCGGTATCAACCATGGCCTCATTAAGGCTTCTCATGTAAGTTTCTCTTAAATTTAATTTATTGTTATTTGTTTCATTTAGTGGAAGGGTTCTGACCTCTTGAGTTACCATGGTGCAGGCACTCGTGGTACTTTTGACATTACTAGAAGTATGTTGTGCCGAACATCTGAATCTATCTCAAAGCGGAGTTATTGGGATTGGGTTGGACCCGGCAGGGCAGTGTTCATGTGAGATTGGGTACTTCTGGGCATTGATGTCTAGGCAGGGTTGTGGCATGCTCTTGTGTCCTCAGATACCAGCTTGGAGAGCTGGGAGATAGCAAGCTAAAACACTTTTGGCCTTACCGAGGTCTTTGGTTGTCTTCCTCAAGAAGTTAGACCAGTGACACTAACAGACCAATGTTAGTTATGAGTAAGGCTTGGAAACTGAGGAAAAATGTTTTGCTTTTAGAGTGTCTGAAGATGAGCCCCAACATAATATATGTTGATTTTGGGTCACAATAGGCCAGAAAATGGTGTTTTTTTGTGTTTTTCAGTACTTTTTTATTATTGGTCACTTTTTAACTTCTTGCTAGATCCTAACAAATGTTTTTGCAATTTCACCTTTCAACTACTTTTAATTGCACTTTCTAATTCAGACAGACAAGAATGATTTTTTACAGATTAACGCAACAATCTAAAAAATATGACTACAAAGAGCAACATTTGATTAAAGTTTTTGCATTGTATACCCTAGAATGTTGTATTTTTTAAGGAAAAATGTTTAACTCTGTTTCAGAGAATAACACATGGATGTTACATGATAGGTTAAGTGCAAATAACACAGCTTGGGGGAAAATGTCACACATTCCATATTAACAATGGCTGATGTAATACTGAAGCCTATAATTGCTGTATTATAACTTGTGCCTTGAGACAGCTCCAGCACCATATGATGTAAATGAAGTAGTGGGAAAGCTACATTGCAGCCTTTTGCACGCAGGGACAAAAATACTACCTTGCGCACTCGGTTAGCAATATTAACAGTTGTTTCGTTGTGCATGACTATAAAAATTAATCGTCCTTCTCACACTGTTAACGAAAGAAGAAATTATAAGTTAACGTTTATGCAGCAAAACTACTAATGCTATTATCGAAAGCCATATTAATTACCACTATTGTAATTATATATTTAATTATAGTGTTATGACTTGAGATAGCAGGAAGAGGGAAGGCTACATGTTATTTGTGAGTATCATTTCTGATAACAGAATAAACATTCGATAACAGAACCATATCAACACTGATACCATAATTATTGACAGGAAGATATAAATAATTAAAGAAATCATAACTGAGAGAGAGAGAAATAATTACAATAGATAATGTCTGCATATTAAATTAATGTATAATGTAATAAGCATGAATCGAAAACATTTGTCTGGAGAAAAAGATAATTAGTACGCAAAGTCATTAGCAACAACGCTTTAATATAAAGATTCCTGGGATGCAATTAAGGTTTTAAGTTCAGTACGTTTGAACAGCCATGTAGGCCAGAATTCCGTAAAAGAGAATGATAAATGAAATTCTAGGATTCGATGAGGTAGAGCTTAGTAACAAGGTGAGAGATGCATACATATAGTTTTTAAGATTGGTCTTGAATGAGAAATAACCTTGGTGGGATAGTTCTAAGTTAGGTGGAGCTTAAGTAATAAAGAGCGTGTATTGTTTTATCTTTCTTTTCTTTCACTGTTTTTATAAGCATTTTAACGACACAGCAATTATGCTTCTAATTTTTTTATTGCGGAAACAGTTATTTCAAACCTTAAAATGGATACTGCAGAAGTTAGCAGGTATAATAATTCAATTATTAACAGTTTCGAGTACTGTAATTCATAATCAGTTTCATTCTTAATCTTCAAATGTTGGTACCTTGCTTCAATAGCTCAAGTATTAGATCATATTAAATTTTTGAGTCAATTTAAACTGGTTATACTTTTACACTACGCCACGCAAATCCTGAAAGATCTCATAGCCAACCACTGTAGCAGCTGGCAGCAGAATCAACAGTGCAGATATTGGAGATGATAACAAAAGGTGACACTGAGTTCAGCTTCAAAAGGTGACACCGGGCATTTGTTGCCAAAAGTGATGACCATTGCCTGGCTTCAATGCATAAGAAACGCCATAATGAGTATTTAATTTAATTTTCATGTAGTAACAGATAAATGTAGTTGTAAATTCTGTGAACTAAAGTGCAACAAGCATTCCGAATCAGTGACAGAGCTTAGTGCTGAAAATTAAGGATTTGTTTCATCCTTGCACAGTTTGTGTATTTCACTTCATTATTTCTAATAACACCTGACTACTGTTTATTATATATTATGTCAAAGCCTTGTCTATTTTTGTTATACGTCCATGCATTCCTTCCAGGGTTCATGAGACCAAACATATACGTATAAGCATAATTGAATCTGTCGTCAGTGGAAGTGTTACGTTATGCTGGAGGGGTGGTATCGATGGTGATCGATTGTCACACATGTAGCTACAGTGACGTAACATATACTGTCTCAAGGGACGAGTTATAATATGGTGATTATAATATCAAGCATTATATTCATTATTTAAATTGTAATTACTAAAATTATTAGAAATCTTAATTAATTTAATCACATTTTTATGTTCTCTTTTTACTTTCTCTACTACGTACAGTAAGTAGGGGAAGTATTGCATTCCACCCAAAAATTCGATACCGAGATTTCACCGGAAATACATGTTTTGAGACCTCCTGAATCCAAAAAAAGCATTTTTGGAAACATGTCCGTGTGTGTGTCTGTGTGTGTGTGTCTGTCTGTGTGTGTGTGTGTCTGTGTGTCTGTGTGTGTGTGAACAGCATAACTCAAAAACGAACAGTCGGATAAACACCAAACTTGGTATTTAGGTTCAGTATCTTCCAGAGATGCGACACGAAGGTTTTCAAGAAAATCCCCCCACCCCAGACTACCCTTTACATGGAACATTTTTCGAAAATTTTAATTTTCTCAAAAATGGCTCTAACGATTTTGATGAAAATATCATATGTTTAAGATAATGTCATGAGAAATGAAATGTATATCTCGAATTTTCTGGGAATGTTTCCAAACGTATTCTTCATTGTGAACGACTTTTGCATAACTGGTAAACCATAAGAGATAGACAAAATTTTACTACACAAAAGATGTAGATCGCGTTAAAATACACAACTTATGTCATATACATTTCTTTTGTTGAGTGAACCGTTTTCGAGATATTGCTTGTTATTTCCTTAAATTTTGCAATACATATACTTTTTCTCAAATTCGTTATTCATTTTTTTATGTCCTGGACATGCAAAGAGAATGGAATGCGCCACATAGCAACCAGCGATAAAATATTTGACTATCGCTTAAAAGCTACCATATTTCCCTTGCATCTACAAGAAAATTACCAATAAGATTGACATTTCGATATCTCGATTAACATGAAGCATATGGAGAATAGGCGTTTGTAAAATTAGATTGTACAAGAGTAGAGAAAGTCATGTGAGTGTAACACATCAGATTTTTTTCCAGCTATTAGGTCATTTTTAGACCTTTTTATACATGTTTTTAGGCAACTTATGGGTCTTCAAATTTTGTAGCTTAGTTATGTCAGTCATTAATATTTAATGTTGGGGAGCTCAATAAATAAAGTGTTTGAATGGTTTATACAGTTTATTATTTAATAAACTTATACAGAACATATCTGATTGTGACTCAAGCTCCACGCTGTACATGTCATTCATTATCATAAATGGTGTGATGCAAAATAGTGTTTTAAGTTTAATTAATTAATTTACCATAAATTCTAATGAAGTGCTTTACAGTATTAATTCTAGTTATGGGACGATGCCACTATTTCTTGATACTCGATACTGAACCGATTTTTGATACTCACTTATGAAAATAGTTGTAAAGGCGATAGCTTGTTCAGTGAATTATCTTCTCGGTAGTTTCTGTGTTTGAACGCATGTAACCAATTTTGAATTGTATGCTAATTCCAAAATTGTTCCTGTTTGACATTCTCCAATTGACAGCAATTTATTATCTTGTTTAATGCCACAGGTTACAATACATCCCCTATTGTTAGTCAAGGTTAATAATAAAAATCATCATAATAACTTTTTGCTTCCTTTTTTATGTAACTATATTTTGTGCTGGAAACTTTCTTTTAAAGGATATTGTATCCATAATATGGAAATTAGTCGTATGGTATATGTGTAAGCTATGTGCTCGTGAGCCGAGTTTGACTTGCGTAAATGCAAACAGATAAAAGGAAAAATAAAATATTCCATGTGCTGTGTTATCTCACGTCTTATGTTCTGATTTGTTTCTGCTGGTTTCACAGATTTTAGTCAGCGGAGTAGTAAATGTAATGGCTGAAAGTGAGTCAGCAAGCCAGGCTATTGCAGATACAAGGTCTGTCCTAGAAGTACCCGAACTAACAAACACAACACAAAAATCTTGGGATAAAACATCTTTATTTCTCTACATAATCTTCTTTCAGCTCGATATTCAATAGCTTTGATACCCTGCTTATAGTGAGAACTGCAAAATAGCCATCAACTGCAAACTTCACCTCTTCATTGTTGACAAATCTTTTACCACCAAGCCATTTCTTCAACTTTGGAAACAGAAAATAATCAGAGGGGGGCTAAGTCTGGTGAATAGGGTGCATGGGGAAGCAATTCGAACTTTAACTCACTGATTTTGGCCATGGCGATAATGGATGTGTGAACTGGTGCATTGTCTTGACGAAACAGAACTTCCTTTTTCGCTAAATGCAGCCGTTTTTGCTTGATTTCGTCATTCAAATGCTGCAATAAGTTTGCATAATACTCGCCATTGATTGCTTTTCCTTTTTGAAGATAATCAATGAAAATTATTCCACGTGCATTCCAAAAACTGACACCATGACCATGCCTGCAGATGGAACTGTCTTCGCCTTCTTTGGAGCCGGTTCTTTCCTTTCAATCCACTGTTTTGACTGTTCCTTCATCTCAGGTGTGAAGTGATGGGCCCATGTTTCATCCTTGGTTACAAATTGACGCAAAAAATCGGTCTTATTTAGCGAAACATTGCCAAACACTCGAATGAAACATCCTCACAATGCTGCTTTTGTTCCATTGTGAGTAAATGTGGCACCCATCTTGCACACAGCTTTTTCGTGTCTAAATTTTCAGTTAGTATGCGATGTACAACACTTTTTGAAATGCCTACGATGTCTGCTAGCTCGTGCACTTTCAGTCGATGATTATCCAATACCATTTTGTGGATTTTCTTCACAATTTCTGGCGTGGTCACCCAATTTGGTCGACCACTGCGATGTTCGTCTTGGCAGCTCGTACGGCCTCGCTTAAACTCTGCCACCCAATATTTTACTGTTGTAAACAAAGGAGCAGAATCCCCCACAGTAGAATCTAGCTCAGCTTTAATATTAGTTGGACTAAGACCTTTCAAATGAAAGATTTGATGGCCAGTTTTATCCATGTGTACAGATCTGCTGAGAGAGCTCACTATTAATGGCTGCCAAACAATTACTAAACAATGTAGCATTGCCAAACTTCATAGTTAAGCTGTATAAGGGTAGTACTTTCTACCGTAGTCATTTATTTGAAACAACTGCTATATATACTTCAGGTTGGGTACTTCTGGGACTGCTCTTGTATGTGATTTAAATCAACTGATGCACTAAGGTATGACATGACACTGCATGTTACACGAGTACCTCTATTGCTTCCCTATTTTTTGCATGTTTTCATTTAGACACAAGAGTCTATGGAATGTTGCATGCAACACAGTTCAGGTCTATCAAGAACTATAGTCCAGCAAATGCAACAACTTCTAATAATACAAAGCTTAAAGAATTAAAAGTATCAAAGGTTTATCCCAAAGTATTAGACATACTTAAATACCACCGAGTATCGAGAGAGTATCGAGATATCATCCCTAACTAATTCCTTTATAATTAATAAGCTGGGCCAGCACTGAATAGTTGTTTCTTTTGTTGCAGCACTGTTAATCATCTGGACTTAAAGGATAGTCACTGCCATATCATCATGTCTCACAATCATTAGCCAGCCGCCAACACTGCCAACTCAACAGCTAATTACTGCCTACTGCTAAAAAGCGCTGCAGCCTTCCCCAAAAAATGATGTCAATGTAAAAACGCCTTGCTCAAATGCCCTCCACATCTTTAGATGTTAGGAGCATGTATGGCTAATGCGCATTGCAGGGGGCAGATATTTGTACAGAAGGATAGAGGATGTCATTAGTGTTATTTAAAGGGGTCAGCAGGCTTGCCATTGGTTTGTAAATTAGTGTTAGTCTTTTATGTATGTTGAGTCCTTTTATTTGCTAGCCCTGTTGATCCCAGTTATGTAGAATTGTTACCGTGGGGTTTTCACAGAGCATGGGAAAAGTCTTATGTATGTGTGCCACCATTGCTCCAAGGTTATTTATTTTTCTGTTAAACATAATGTTGAATAATGAGTCTGCTTAGTGTAAATTTTATTGTGTTGCTTGTGTTTTTTGTTTCTTTGTTTAAATTAAAGTAATATATATTATTATTAAGGCTTGACGATGTTATTAACGACTATGGTGAACAAAGGAAATAAAAAATGGCTTTTCAAAAGAGCAAAAAAAAACATAAAAAAAAACTGGAAAAAATAATGAAATGTTCTATATGGACTGAAGCAGACATTGGTTGTACAGACTTCCAGATACACTAGATTTGTTGTAATATTTAGATATTCCCCTTTGCCAGCTTGATTTCCCTGAAAGCTATTGTTCATTGAGCTGAGAAAAAGGAATTATTCAATGTGTTCTGCCTCCTCGCATGCTATGTGCCAGTACTTTATAGGTTTTACTGTGACGGCCTGGCACAAAAGAGAGTAAACTCCCCATCCCAATGCATTTGTGATTTTGAGCCAGGGACAATTTTTACAAGAGTGTTGGTTGCGAGGATGAATTTTGTGTACCTGTGACTGATAGTGTTTAAAATATTGGTGAAAAACGTGTATATTTGTGAGCCAAAAGGGGGGGGATGTTTTAATTGACCTTTAAGGATAAGAATGCATATACCAGTGAAGAAAAAGAGATTTATCATTACTACCGTGTTATGCAGCTGAAAGAAAATTCTGTTACATGAACTCTTTAACTTCAGGTTACACTATCTGTAATTTTCATTCCATTCTGGAAACTTTACAGTGGTTTTCAATATTTTATACACTTATTACAATGTTGTTAATGTGTTGTGTATAAAGATGGGGGAAAAAAAAAAAGACCAGCATTAAGAAAGGGATCATGTTTTATGTAGTTTTCACTGCCATTTTTCTTTTGTATTCAACTGAACACTGCCATTGCAGCATGTGTGTTTAAGAAGCAAACAAAGCAAAACAAAACATTTTTTGAGATCTCAGCAAGCATCCATCAACCTCAAACTCTCTCCCTAAGTGATTATTGTTTTGTTTTGTTAGCAGCCCTGTAGAATCAGCCATTTTATTCTCACTTTCCGTGTCCACATTTTGCTGGTCATAGGGAGTAAGCATAGAACTCGAGTGGGAGGTTGAAGGGGATCTGGCTTGCAGATGGAAAAACAGTGTGCATCATTTTGTGGTACTTTAAAAATTGTGAATGTAAACAGAACATTGTTTCTTTTGGAGTGCTGCAAATAAAGTTAACGTCCCATGTTGTTACAAAGTTGCCTTTAAAGCTTATTGCTTTGTCTTCCCATGAAGGTTTGTATGAGAATTCAGGATTTACATCTGCACACTGGGTAGAAATTGAGATTCAGAATTGTTATTTTACATCTGTGTTTTATCACTGCCATGAACGGATTCTGAAGCTTATCCCTGCTTTTTATTTTTTAAATTTCTGGCTGATTCTACTTGGAAATTTTTTGTAGTCATTTTGTTTTGAAAGATGTTAGTATCGTTTACAGAAAGACAAATGATGTGTTGTTATTATTAAATGTGGGTGTCGTATGATACCTTCAAATGAATATATATAAATATATACATATATAAAGAAAGAACAGAACAGAACACCACAGGTTTAGTACATCGGTTTTTTTTTTCCTTTTTTTTTTAGTTTATGCAGTAGGAATGATGTATGGTCTGCATCCTATTGCCTAAAGAAGAATTAACAGTACAAACATTGATTTAAAATTTGAGATCTATTGGTAGTAGTCTTGAAAAATTTGTACTGCATTCACATTTGTAGGTTTTGTGAATAAAGAATTTGAGTCCATGATGAAAAACACTGTAGCCTGTTATTGTGTAAAGTGTAATAAATCATGTAAATTCAACAATTTTTAAATTGATCTTTTAATGTCTTTATAAATCCTCATCGTGCCTTCACTCCTGTGTCATTGTGCTAGACATCTAATCCAGTTTCCCTTTACCTTAACTTATAGGTGAACATACTGGCTGCTGGACACCAGGGGTGGTTAACAAAGGTATAGGTAACTGCAATTATTTCCAGGCTGGCCCCGTAGCTTAGTTGGTAGACCACCTACCTGCCGATTCCTGGCTGGATGGATGGAAATTTTTCGCTAACCAAAATGGGCTAAAGTGATTCCACGGAAAGATTTGCAATTCTCAGATAAAAGTAGAGTCTGTGATTTACATTTTAATGAAGAGTTGATTGTAAAATCAGATTCTTTCATAGTGAGTGGTGAAAAGGTGGAAATTCCTAGAACGGCTGCAAATTAAAACCAGAAGCAGTCCCTCATATACTTGCTAACTTGCAAAAATATTTGTCTGCTCCAATAAAGTCTCGCAAATGACCTGCAGACCGACAGAATGTGGAGACAAAAAGAAGATGGAGAAACGAGCCGCTTAGGGATCCAATAACATCCAAATCAAAAGGCAAGAAAGATTACTTTATTGATAAATTCTCTTCTTCTCAAACTGATATTGTAGATGAATTAGATGTTTAAAAAAAGCATAATATCCAACTAAAAAAACAAATGAAAAATGTGGACCGGAAATTAGCTTGCACTAAAATTACTTTCGGCACTGTGAAAGCAAAAATTACTCTCCTGGAAAAGAAAATCAAATCTACTTGTCAACGTAAAAGTAATAAATATTTGAATAAACAGAAAAAAATGTCAAATTCAAAGTTCACATGGCATGAGGTACAGCAAATTTTATTTTAGAGAGTTTGTTATTGAAAATAAAGTCTCAGAGAGGATATAGGCACTGTGTTAAACGTGACTGCCACCTCTCCCTTCAGAAAGTCATTTAAGAAACCTCTCTAAAGGGCTTAAATGTTCTTATGGCTTAAATCCACATGCATTGAAACTATTTTGGAATGTTATAAAGATGAAATTGATGAAAATAAAAGATACGAGATGGTAATTTTTGATGAGGTTAAACTCGGGTAAGAGCTTCATTTTAATAATTCCACACTCAGATTAGACAGGTTTGTTGACTTTGATGATCTGACTCAGCCGCCCAGACAAATTATATTGCAAACCATGTTTTAGTCTTCATGTTTGTGCCATTCCTCTACGACTGGGTCTAACCAGTAGCTGTTTATGCTAGCAGAAATGCAACACCTGAGATATTCTTGAAAAGATTATTATTCAGGCAATTTTACAATTTGAAGATGCTGGTGAGTCGTCAGATTTACATGTGAGGGAAGTCAAATAAATAAAATGGTATGGATATCTTTAGGAATAAACAGGCATAACAATTTTCTTTATAATCCGCCAGATGATAAAAGGAAATTAGGAGCATTTTTGGACTTTGTGCACGTTTTGAAGTATATAAGAAATTATTTCCATGACAAAATCCAACTTAAACGAACACATAAATTTTAAATTTTATAGGCAACTTTATGAAACTGATACTTGTGAATCTGCAGGACTTACAAGTTGTTCCCAAGCTAAGACTCATTTAGACCCTTCTTTCCAAAAAATGAATGCAAGGCTTGCTTTCCAAATCTTCACAAGGAGTGTTGTGGTTGGAGTAAGATTTTTTCGGGAAACGGGATTCTTGAATTTCGAAGGTTCTCTGCACCAAAAAATTTACCAAAGACCTAAATAAATTTTCTGATGCATTAAATTCATGGATACCTTCAAAATTCCTCAGTAAAGATTCAAATTCACATAAAACTGCAGAATTTAGTTCACCTCCTGAAAACTACAGAAAATAACTTTGCATCGTACAGAACCTGGAATCATTATTAGTGTCAATTGAAATCACCCTGGAATTAAGTGTATGGCTCTGGAGTAAAGGGTACAAGTATATTTTAACTTCCAAACTCAACCAGGATCCTTTGGAATGCCACTTCGGAATTTTGCGATCTTTCACTTCTGATGACCATCCTTCTGTAGCGTAAGGATGTTCTTCAGAAGAAGATTTTCTGCTTCATTTATTACAGCATATTTACATTTCCATCAAGCAGGCCTTGTCAATTAGAGACAGCTGTGAATATAGAGCAAATGTACCACTTACATCTTACGCTAATCAGATGCGATTACTTGCCAAAAAAAAAAAGCAACAAATAACAGGATGATAACAAGAACATTTTAACATCAGTAGAAGAATCATTGAAACAAAAGATTATAATTGAAAACTCAATCGGCAGTACCAAGATTAGGAAAGTGAAATACCAGAATTAGAAAAACCTTTCCTGCTGAAATTGACATGAAAGAGAGATGCTTGGTTTATCATGTTATAAAATATTCCACTAAATTTATTTGTTGCAAACCCAACAAAACTCGGTGTCCTCAGGTGTTGCAGTTCTAATGGAAATAAAATGTTATGGCACCTCTAAAAACAAAAAGTTATTAAATTCAACCATCCTTAGGTGTTTTTAAAATGTTTCTTCAAACTGAGAAGAAAATTAAAGGAAAATTATGTTTGTAGCGAGAGATGTGGATTAAAATTTCTTTCGAGTGCATAGACAAAATTGATTTTATAATTCATTCAAAACATTTAGGTGGTTGTTTGGAACAATAAAAGAGACAGTTCCAAAACTCATATTTCATCATCTAAAATACCGATTCTCGTTTTAAATGAAAGAAATTCACAAAGAACTGCAGACTTCAAACAGAGCGAAGTCTCTCCGGAAACTATCTAAGGTTTCAAACAACTAATACTCGGTGAGTGCAGAACAATTTAAAAAAATCAATGTATTCTAGGTTTTAGGTACCATTCCTTTGATTTCTATCTAATAAACAAAGTTTTATTACAATATATGTTTAAATGTCTCCTTGGTAATGTTTAAGCAGAGCAGTGCTCTTGTCTAAAGCTTACGAGGCAGACAGCTGTTAACCACCCAGTGAGACACTAGTACTGCGCTGTGGTCATACCGTTTGTTACTCGCTCTGATATTAAGAAGCTGTCCCTGTTGGACACAGAACTGAAGCGTGGCAGTGCAAAGTGATATAAGTGCCAAATCTTCGGAAAATAGTCTTTTATTCCCAAAGTAGTCTAAATGCTATTTTCAGTGTCATGCTATATGATCCATGTCAGTTTCTATGCATCTTGGTTTACATGTTTATTGCTAGATGGTGCTGAACATAAGTTCATACTTGCCAACTTTTATGGTTTGCTCGTAAAATGCTTGAGGAGCAGAGGCTTTTTACTTTCTCTACTACGTATAGTAAGTAGGGGAAGTATTGTATTCCACCCAAAAATTCGATACCGAGATTTCACTGGAAATACATGTTTTGAGACCCCCTGAATCTAAAAAAAAGCATTTTTGGAAACATGTCCGTCTGTGTGTCTGTCTGTCTGTGAACAGCATAACTCAGAAACGAACAGTCGGATAAACACCAAACTTGGTATTTAGGTTCAGTATCTTCCAGAGATGCGACACGAAGGTTTTCAAGAAAATCCCCCCACCCCAGATTACCCTTTACGTGGAAGATTTTTCGAAAATTTTAATTTTCTCAAAAATGGCTCTAACGATTTTGATTAAAATATCATGTTTAATCATGACAAATAAAATGTATATCTTGAATTTTCTGGGAATGTCTCCAAAAGTATTCTTCATTATGAACGACTTTTGCATAACTGGTAAACCATAAGAGACAGACAAAATTTTACTACACACAAAATGTAGATCGCGTTAAAATACACAATTTATGTCATATATATTTTTTTTATTGAGTGAACCATTTTCGAGATATTGTTTGTTATTCCCTTAAATTTTTCAATACTACTTTTCTCAAATAGGAATTCGTTATTCATTTTTTTGTCTTGGATATGCAAAGAGTATTAATCTGTGGCAAAGGGAATGGTGCTGCACCTAGCAACCAGCTATTAAGAGATATGTATGTGCTTAAAGGCTACTGTATTTCTATATTGCCCTTGTAAATGTATATTCCCCTTACATCTACAAGAAACTTAGCAATAAGACAGAGTCTGCAAATGTTTATCTCGATTAATATGAAGTAGATGGAGAATAAGCGTTTGTAAAAATAGTTTGTACAAAAATAGAGAAAGTCATGTGAGTGTAACACATCAGATTTTTTCTTGTACCACTTTACAGCAAAGAAGGGCTTTGTTAGTAGATTCAAAGTGTTACAGATTTTCACCACTGACATGGCAAAGCATTAAACTCTGTTGCATTATATTGCAACTCAAGATTACAGACAGAATGTACTGCCCTATTTGCTATGATAGGCCAGAGCTTGTCTGAATGTCTATCCTTCATCATGACCATGGTCCACCTACACTGCACTTCAACAAAATGCATAGCTTGCATACTTTGTTTTGTGGGATTTAAAATTTAATTGCACCCTAGTGCACCCTCTTATTTTCCCTGCATAGTTCTCAAATGGTTTCAGAAATTCTTTGTTTCCAAAAATGCTTAAAGCCAAAATTTCTGCCTCAAAATTAACTCGCTTCTTGTTCCACACTTCATCTCTATACTTTGTTTCTGGGCATTCCAGTAGACACACATGCTTGTTTCTATTTACTCGTAATGGGCACAAAATTTTTGTACTTAATGAGTTTCTGTGGATTGAAATATAATAACCTTGCAAAATAAATTTTTGGGGGGGACATAAAATGAGATTTAAACAGCTATAAATTTTATTCTGTGGATAAATGTGTGTTATTAGTGACCAAAACAATGTGTGTGTTGAAGAGATAAAATTTTGATTTTATTTTGAGGTGGTGTTCTAGGGGGCTTTGGGAGTGTATCGTATATGATACCTTGACTCTGCATCTAACATTTTATGGTATTTTAATTCAACCATCGATACACAGCAGAGATAGAAAAAAAAAAAAAAAAAAAGATGGTGTCACAATTTTGAACTGGAAAGCAAGCGTCAGAGCAAGCAGTGGAAACATGCGACTTCACAACCTCCAAAGAAATCAAACGCTGTGCACCAGTTCTGGTAAGGTCATGATGTCCTTTTTTCACCACAAGGACCCACTGCTTGTCTAGTTCCTGGAATGGGGAACCACCATCAATGCCCAGCCTTATCAAGTCACTTTACAGAATCTTAGACAAGCCATTAAGTCGAAACGCCCAGGCATGTTGTCTGATGGCGTTATTCTTCTGCATGATAATGCCCGCCCACATGTTGCCAATGCGGTGAAGACATTGCAGCAGTTTCGATGGGAAACACTGGAACATCCACCATACAGTCCAAACCTTTCACCGTGTGACTTATGGACCTAAACAAGCTATTCGCGGACATTGATTCACAACGGACGACGAAGTGTGTGAATGGGCCCAGGCCTGAATCTGACAACAGCCTACTAGCTTCTTCAAGGATGGAATCAACCGGCTAGTGTCGCAATGGGGTAAATGTGCCAACAGTTTTGGCGACTATTTTTGAGTTTGGTATAAATGTGCCAACGGTTTTGGCGACTATTTTTGAGTTAATAAAATCGTTACCGTTATTTTACACAAGTGACTGGGTTTCATTTGAATGACCCTTATAATCAATACTGCTTTCAGTAGGTGGTAAAGGTAGTAGAAACACTGTTTTGTATTAAAAAGTCTAGGAAACTTTTGTAACATTGAAAGACACGTTTGACAAAATTATTGTATACTCACAATCACATTGGACAGCTTTTATATACTTAAAAACAATAACATATTTGATACACGTGTATGTTATATCTTACATTCGTTCTTAAATAAAGGCAGGCAGCACTTTCTTTAATACAAGCACAAAGTGTAGCAGAATTAATACTTCAAACATAACAATAATTTCATTATATGTACATAATAAGCAATACTCTACAATATACACAGCCATTTTAATTGTTATCTAACTTGTACTTTAAGGAGGTAACTGTAGAGCAATAGCATGAAGACCCATTTCCCATAATGTGATGGCAAGACGTCCAGCAGTAGCAGTGGAGAGCTTTGACCACGTCTTCAACATCTTTTCCGCCATCTGAAACATAATGTTTTGCATTTGTTTTTCATGTAACATGAATCTTGATTAGAAGAATAGTATTTTATTTGTTAACGATGCTGTCAATTGCCAGGATCATATCAGCGTCACGAGTGCGTTGGAATTTCACCCCGCAGGAGATCTTTTACATGCTAGTAAATCTACTGATATGGGGCTGTCACTTTTAAGCACATTAGAAACCATTGGTCTGGACTGGGTTTGAACCTGCGATTTTGGGATCAGAAGGCCAGCGCCTAACCAACTGAGCCACCCAGACTGACTCGACCAGAAAAGAAAACAAGTATCTGAGTGCAGAAGTAGTCCACAGTACACTGTAGTATACGAGGGTAAGTCAAGTATCCGCACACTATTTTTAATGTTTTGTAGGTTGGCTGTATCGGTTTGTGCACGCGCACGTCGACATGTTGTTTCTTTGTCTCCGCCTGTGGAATATTTGACCGTTATCGCTCCAGTTGAGGTAGTATTTTTAACACAAATAATTTCAGTCTATGTAAATTCAATAACAGCCCGCCTTGAAGCAATATGTGTATGTAATAATCTGTAAAATGTATGTAACAGTCATTGTATATGCTTATATTATTATATACATGTGTAATAATGTTACGTGAATATATTACGTAATTTAATAATGTAGGAGCTGTGAGAATAATAAGTTAAAAGTTGCTAACAATGAGGTAACCTTGAGGCAATAATGAGTAAGAATGTTTAATAATGCTGCTAGTCATTATTGGAGCAACAGTAAAGTAATTTTTGTGACAGTTTATAAAATAGCCAATCAACAACCAGAAAAAGCTTTAGTTAAATGAAGGTATTCTATTGGAGTAGGATTAGCAAATCAGAAACTGAAAAGGAGAAACATTTACAAATTTAGAAGTCAGTTGCCTGCAAACAGTGTTTCTAACCAGACGCAAAAAGTGTCCTCGAGAAATATAATATGTATTCGTGAGAGACGAAAAATAAGTTTACATGTTAAAAAAAGTGTAATTAATTAATAAAAAGAATCTCACACCTCTCTATATCAGTGAAGTGTTATTTAAATCGTATTAAGCATTAATAAAAGGAGTGAAGTAAAATTATAATCTGTGTAAGCCTACATTCTTGTCACATCACAACCCTGCTAAGAGAAACGTGTGTCTAACAATAATACTGACGCAGCCGAGGCAAACATAAATATATAATATTTAAAGAAACAGTCAAATTACAGAGTTAATATTTTTTTTTTAAACTTAGGGCAAAGGCCACATGAAAGTACATTTGGGGCGAAGGCTACCGGAAACTATTTACTATACGTGTGGTTGTAGTTACTACAAGTTTGGCTCCCCAACAGTTGAAATATAATACAACTCCTTCAATACAACATAAGTATCAAATTGGCGTCCATACGTGGAGCTAATAAAATACCTTCCTCACAGTGAATGTTGAATTGTTGCATAATAAGCATGGCTGCACCCTTCACAGTTTGCACCAAAGAACAGCGTGCGGTTACCCTTTTTGTGTCGTCTGAAGGTGTACCAGGAGACGAAATCCATCGAAAACATTTTGTGCAATTTGGGGACAATGTTTTTCATTGGCGAAATGTATATGAATGGATTGAAAATTTCAAAAAAGGTCGGACAACTGTGAAGGGCGAGGAAAGAGCAGGAGGCCCATTCATATCCACTAGTGATGCCAACATTGAGCAAGTCCGTATCCTGATTCAGAGAAAGGAAGATTGACTGTCAATGACGTGACAAACCATGTCTTTTTTGGTCCACTTAAAAATGCCTTAAGGGGCCGTCAGACCAAGAAGTGAAGGAAGCGGTGCATACTACATGGCTTGCTACTCAGACGAAAGAACTTTTTAACTGAGGGCATCAGAAAGCTTGTGAATATGGACCATGTGCATTGAAAAGCAAGGGATGTTGAAAAATGAGGTTTCTATTGTTACAATTAATTTAAAAAATTATGTGCAGATACTTATTGACTTACCCTCGTACAAATAAAACATTTTTATAAGAGAAAAATAATAAAAATCCATTTCAAATTTCTTCTGTGAAACCATCATTGGGCAGTGGCGTGGTGTGGAGTGTTGAGAGTTATTTTATTACCTACCTATTTTTACTGTCTCTACTACTTACCTATAGTAAGTAGGGGAAGTATTACATTCCACCTAAAAGTTCAATACCGAGGTTTCACTGGAAATACACATTTCAAGGCTCCCTGAATCCAAAACATTTGTGTGCATGTGTGTGGGACTGTTCATGAACAACATAACTCAAAAATGAAAAGCCATTAAATACCAAACTTGATATTTATGTTTACCATTTCCAAGAATCTGACACAAACATTTTCAAGAAAATTCCCCACCTTAAATTGTTGTAGTTGTAGTTTGAAAAAGGGGTGGGTTTTATGCCCAAGCACTGCGACCTTATAGATTATTGTGCATCCCTCCTTTCATCAGTTAAGTATTCTGTTGCTCGTTATGAACTTAACCAGACTGCTAACTGAGGCTTTCGATAGTTCATTTATATTTGGAAAGTGATTGCCAAAAATATTTGCTCTTTGATTCGCAAGAGCAGGGCAATCACATAGCAGATGAGTAACAGTCTCATCTCCTTCTAGGCATCTACTACAGATAGGGTTGTTAAACAATCCCATTCTGTATAGATTAAACTTTAGGGCACAGTGTCCTGTAATGAATCCTTTGCCCATGCAAGCCTTCTTCTACTAAGACCGCGCAGGTACTTTGCCCTGCTGTTATCCAGGTCCGTAATAAACAACTTGGAATGTCTGCAACCCTCAATGGAGTTCCAGTAGTTCTTGTGTTCTGCTTGAGCCCAGCACTTGATAGCCTATTTCACTGGTCTGTAGGACACCCCCAGTACAGGCTCCGGACCCCAAAATGGGATTTCGCTGCCAATCTTGGCTGCTTCATCTGCTTTCTCATTGCCTGGTATACCTGTATGTCCTGGCACCCGCATAAGTTGAACCTTATTGTGTTCAGCCAGTGTCATTAAGGATTCCTGGCATTCTGAGACGAGCTTTGATTTTATTGATGGTGATTAAAATGCTTTAAGAGCAGCTTGACTATCTGAGAGGATAAGAACACTTCTATTCTTATATCTCATTTTAATGCTCTCCATGATACTGGCTAGGATTGCACAAACCTCAGCCTGGAAAACTGTAGCTACGGTACCCAGACTATAAGAAATCTTGGTGCCATTACCGTAAAGCCCAGCCCCCGTTCCTGATTTGGTTCTAGAACCATCAGTATACAGATTGGGCCTTTGTTATTATGAGGTTTTACCAGTCTTTCCCATTCACTCCGCTGTGGATAGGAGACCGTAAATTTCAAATCAAACTTGAATCTTGTTTCAAGAATGTCAGTCCCCATGTTGAGTATCTGTTGTACATTCTTATCCCAAGGAAGCTTGAGATGATTAATATGTCCAGTATTCGACACTTTGGTTCACCTTAAATTACTTTTACATGGACAAGTTTTCATTATTTTTTTTATTTTCTCACAAACTCCCTACTGATTTTGATTAAAATACCACATATTTAAGATATTTTCATAATAAAATGTATATCTTGAATTTTCTGCGAATGGCCCTGTTAAGTCCTCTTCATTCTGAATGATTTTTGTATAATTGGTAAACTGTAAGAGACAGACAAAATTTACAAAAAAAAAAAAAAAACACACACACAGAATTTATGTCAAACTTTTTGTGGCTTTAACCATTTCCAAGAAATTCTTTATTTAGAACATGTTTGAGTTTTTAAACACTTATACTTTTTTTCAAATGGTAAGTTACTATTCATTTTTTCTCGTCATGCAAACAGCATGAAATTTCAATGCCATCACACAGCTACGCTCTTTTTAAAAACCTGACCATCATTTAAGACTACTCTATTAATAATGAAGTTTACGCCAGTTAACAAAAAGCAGATACAAGAATAAGCTTTTGTATGCATAGTGTGGAGAAGAGTGAGTAGAGAAAGTATGTGAATGTAACAAGACTCTTTTTACCCATCTAATTCCTATTAATCATAATATATATTTGATAGAAATAGTTTATATTAAGAAATACTATGGTAATATACAGTTTGCAGGCTAAGAGCATGCTCAACAGTGTTGAATACGAAATAATAATTATACGTTAGCCATAATATTAGTACTCTGTTCACGAGTTCATGAAACACAAAGGGATGAAGGCCTAGGACTTCGAACTGGATTTCTGAAAAAATGTAAAAACTTAAATGAACAACAATGAATATTTTGGGACTGATTTCTGCCAAAAAGTTATTTTATAGATAATTCAACGTTTCTCCTATAGTAAATTGCTGTCTGCATTTTAAGTTTATGCAGTTATGTAAGACTAATTGAGTATGAAGGACATTTCCATAGCTACTTCGTGAATATTACATTTTGAAAGACGGAATTATACTTTTTATTTGGATTATATAATGAATGAAAATGCTGTCTGGTGAATAGAGAGAAAGAAATGGTGAAATAAATAAAGGGTTGTGCTTTTCGCATGCCTAACACATTTTGATGCAGAATGGTTATTTCCATTGCTTAAATAACTTCATAGACAGACATAGGACAGCTTAGAGCAGCCCGCATCTGTGGTGTAATGGTTAGCTTTTCTGTCCAATAATTTTAAATCTTGGAGAGAGTTGCAATGTTGCCCGCTTATTTTGAAACATACATACTTCTCAACATTTTGGTCTTTGGACTGTGAGCTCTGGGCCCATTTGAACAACATTTTTCATAATTTCATTGTGTCTGTAGATGTGGGATATTTAGTTTCTAAGGAAAATAAAGGAATAATACAAGATTTCCTACAAAATAATTAGTTTATTGCAAAGTTATATGCATATTTCATTATATTTATTTTATGTCATTTTAACTACATGGTCATATCGCGTTGGATCTGTTACCGAGGGTCCGGAGTTCGATTCCCAACTCTGGGGCGGCGATTTTAAGTCAGCTCTATCCACGCCTTCACCCCGACTTGCTCATTTGAAGTATCCCCGAGGCCCAACGTGGTACGGAGTCCACGGTAAAAGCTGTAGGTCCTCTCCTTCCACCGCCATCCTCACCGTACCATCTGAGGCAACGGATTCCGCCCGCTGGGTGCCTCCACCTCAGAAATGGGTTCAGTCATCTCTTGGTGGAATGAGGTATCCCCAGAAGGACCATATGGGGAGCGTTAGAAACAACGACTTTCTAACGTTTATTTTTGAAGCTGAAAGAGAAAATAAACTAAATTCTGTAGCATTTTGTAATGCAGCTGAGGTCCAGGCTTATCACATGGAAGTTGACCTATCGACTGACCGGTTGAAGAGATAAGTAGACGGAATAGCGCTTTCATCCAGCGTAAACACCAGAAGCGCTAATGAGAGATAACAGATTCTCCTGGAAGTTTCTGACCATCGCCTCTCGCGAACATTCCACAAACTTCCACTTGTGCTGCTACTGCGAGAGATTAGAGAGGTCTTGTGTTTGACGCCCAAGCGAGTTAGGCGGAAGGAAGAAAAGGCTGCTTCACGCGTGTTGTATATACGTGCGCGCGAGGAAAAGTGAAATGACAGTGAAAACTGAACTAAATCAAATTAGTGAAAAGTGAATAGAGTCACAATATCTTAATAGTTAGCATATAATAACGTACGGGAAATGAGTAGAATGTTACCTCCTTTCTATGTAGTATTTGCCAGAGACATCTGCTCACTATATTGGCGTAGATTTGGGCCTTGCAAGAACAAATTTACTTAATTCTAATTGTCTCCTGCGCATATATGAGCAAGCCGAGCTCCCTTTGATCTATGGCTCGTCGGTTTATCTCCGTCGCTCAGGTTCCATTAAGTTTGGACGTACGAGGGTGGTCTGAAAAGTTTCCGACCTATAAAGATACAAGACATTTTTCAGAAATTTTTATTTATTTTTCAACATAGTCTCCTTGTAACTCTACACACTTCTCCCAGCGATGCTCCCATCTCTGTAATCCGTCCAAATAGTACTCTGCAAAATAATTGTTCACGAAGGTGATTGCCTCTTCATTTGACGAAAATCTCTGTCCTCCGAGCGCAATTTTCAGACGACGAAACAAAAAGAAGTCGCTTGGGGCTAGATCTGGTGAGTAAGGCGGATGGTCAAGCAGTTCAAACCGTAATTCGTGGATTTTCGCCATTGCAACCGCTGAGGTGTCAGACGGTGCGTTGTCTTGGTGAAACAGGATTTTCTTTTTCTGCAAATGTGGCCGTTTTTCCGCAAGTTCTGCCTTCAGCTTGTCAAGTAATGATGCGTAGTATGCTCCTGTAATGGTTTTCCCTTCTTGAAGATAATCGATTAAAATAACTCCATGACTATCCCAAAAAAACAGTTGCCATCACTTTCCCAGCCGAAAAAAACATTTTTTGTTTTTTTTGGAGCCGGTTCCCCCTTTGCAGTCCACTGTTTGGACTGTATTTTTGTTTCGGGCGTATAATGGTGTATCCAAGTTTCATCTACAGTAATTAATCGGCGCCAAAACTCGGATTTATTGCGCCTAAACTGCGCCAACAGAGCGTTGGAAATGTACATTCGAACACGTTTTTGGTCTTACGTGAGCAAACGCGGCACCCAATACGCGGACAGCTTTCTCATGTCTAAATGTTGATTTAATATGGGACAAACATGTTCTTTTGACATGTTCATAGCCTCTGCTATCTCTCTCACTTTAATTCGGCGGTCGTTTAGCACCATTTGGTGAACTTTGGCGATGTTTTCGTCGGTAGTTGCAGTTTTTGGACGTCCCGAACGTTCATCGTTTCCCAAGCTCTTACGGCCACGTTTAAAGTCAGCTGCCCAAAATTTCACTGTGGTAAATGATGGTGCAGAGTCCCCATACACAGAATCCAACCCATCTTTGATTTGAGTAGGCGTATTGCCTTTCAAAAACAAATATTTAATGACAGCTCGATACTCGATTTTGTCCATTTTCATAAAAACACTCACATCACCTCACTCAAACGACTGTTACATATCAACTGAGCGTCCAAAATGGCTGAAACTTTGGTGAGTAACTGTCAACAGATGAACAACGAAATTCACTAGCTGTTATTTACGAGTGCTGCCATCTTTATGTTGAGGTCGGAAACTTTTTAGACCACCCTCGTATATTGTCCTTTTAATTGTCATTACTCGTGGAACGTTGTGAAGTTCGCGTTATACTTGTGGAACAAACAACTTCTACAAGCGCGATTTTCAAATCCAGCATTTACTCACTACTTCTCAGTTCCTACTTGTACGCGGATGTGTTGACATGCCTTTTATATTTCGGCAGTGATCAAGGGCTGAAACATCTCCCAAACATTATATCAATTGTCGCGAAAACAATGGCACAGCAATGTGAATATTAATGGAAATAATGTTATCAAACTGTACATACGTGTGTGTTAAATGTTAATGGAGGCTAGCTTGCCGTGAGGGGAAACGTCCGGTAAAAGACGCCAAGCGATACCAGTCGGAGACATCTCCGGGGTAGCAGAACGCACAGGACCTGGGCCAAATATGGCTTGCAGAGACGTTAGAGTAAGATAGCTATAGGTTAGAAAGAGATAGCGAGAGGCGTGGACAGTAGTGGAAAGTCCAGACGTGTCATAATCAGAGACGTGAGGGCAAATATTCTCATACGACGCCAAGGTGAGCAGCCAGTCACCTTAGCGCTTTAAAATAGGTAAGGGGAAAACAACATCATTTGAGAGCGTATAAAAGACAGTGCCCTGAGATTCTCGCGTCTTACTTGTTGGTTTCACTTGCGTCTAACTTCACGCTACTTTGAGGCGGAGCGTGTGCAGAAGTTGTTAGAAATGTAGGAAAGAGATAGAGTTAGAGTGGGAGGTACAGTTTAACAGATAGGCCATGATTCTGTAATATTTGTAGGATAGAAATCACGGCTAGTGGCTAACGAGTGTTAATAAATTACAGTTAAAGTGAAAGTGGATTTTAATTTGTTTCCTGTTACCACCCCCTTGAGAGAGTTAAGAATATAGGCCAACACAGAGGTGTTTCAGGGACCATCTATTACAGCACATTAACGCTCACGCCTGGAAGGAAGGAAGACGATGAGCAACCGAGAGGTCCGTCGCACAAGGAGGATCGAAATCCTGGTCCTTCACGCAAAGTACTCCGACCGAGACAAAGTAAGTACCCAAAAAGTGCGTAAGCAAACAGTTAATATAGTGCGAAATGTCGAGCACTTTTTTCGGGCTGTTGAAAGTGCTGGCGTGTCATCCAGTAGAAACTTAAACCAATTAACGGTAGATCCGACTTTTATAACTCTTAAGAACATTTCAGCCTTAATTTCAAACATGTTCATACCCCCCTCTTTACAAAAAAGAAGAGAAAAACAGGTTTTTAATAAATAGACGACCTTTCTTGTGATTTGTTGCGCAGGACTGTACGACTGCTACTAAAATTGACTTAAGGAATGTTGTATACAAAGTTTTATCGTACTCGTTTCATTTATTGAAAGGATAATAATAATAATATTAATAATAATAAAATACTAACTTAGTGAAACAATCCAGGAAAATGGAATCAAAACTAAAGCTAATAAAAGTAGATGCCAAGAAATAGAAGCAGCGTATCGGCGTACTCAAAGCATCTATAATAAAACGTGCATGTCCAAGCATACCTCGCTCGGTGGCAACTCTATAAAGACACACATTATGATCCTTGGTGTGTGGCCAACAGGTTGGGGGACGGGTGGGTTACTGGGGATGGTTGCTTTGTTCTGTCCTTAATTATAACTTGGCCGAGCTCGGTTTAAAGAGTTTGCCCCCATACCCATTTCACCCATGTTGTCCCCTTTCTGACCTTGAAGCCTGATGTTATTCGTGGCGCGGTTCGGCTCGCATATCTGCACACAGGTCCATGATACTGTTTTACTATTGCAGCTAACGTAAAGGCGTTGCTCTGATGGAACTCGTTAAAACAGAAATACTGGGTTCTTTGATCCTATGAAGATGTTTGCATTGCTTTGACTGCATCACATCATCTGACGCTTTGGATCAAGGTTCTGGAATCTCGGATTTCGTCAAGGCTGTTAAGGAACCAAAAGCACCTCTTCACATCTTGAACCCATGAATAAATGGACGATCTCACTGAGCGTGTGATACAAAGGTAAAATGTGGGTTAGTGTAAATACTTGAACATCATGTTAACACGCAAGGGTATCACATATCGTTGATACTTTATATATTCAGTGGTATTGAAGTGTGTCAAATATTTTGAGATAAACCTTAACATTTGTACTTTCTCTACTACGTATAGTAAGTAGGGGAAGTATTGTATCCCACCCAATAATTCGATACCAATATTTCACCGGAAATATATGTTTTGAGGCCCCCTGAATCCAAAAAAAGCATTTTTGGAAACATGTCCGTGTGTATGTTTGTGTGTGTGTCTCACTGTGAACAGCATAACTCACAAACGAACAGTTACCCTTTACATGGAACATTTTTCAAACATTTTAATTTTCTCAAAAATGGCTCTAACGATTTTGATTAAAATATCATATATTTCAGATACTTTCATGACAAATAAAATGTTTATCTTGAATTTTCGGGGAATGCCTCCAAAAGTATTCTTCATTGTGAACGACTTTTGCATAACTTGTAAACCATAAGAGATAGACAAAATTTTACTACACAAAAAATGTAGATCGCGTTAAAATACACAATTTATGTCATAGATTTTTATTTTCGAGATATTGCTTGTTATTCCCTTAAATTTTACAATACTTATACTTTTTCTCAAATGGGAATTCGTTATTCATTTTTTTTGTCCTGGTAATGCAAAGAGAATGGAATACTCCACATAGCAACCAGCGCTTAAAATATTTGACTGTCGCTTAAAGCCTACCATATTCCCCTTGCATCTACAAGAAAATTAGCAATAAGATTTATCTCGATTAACATGAAGCATATGGAGAATAAGCGATTGTAAAAATAGTTTGTACAAGAGTAGAGAAAGTCATGTGAGTGTAACACATCAGATTTTTAAGTTTTGCATTATTGAAAGTTGTTGGGTTTATCTTTATACTATGTAACGAATGAAAGGAGTCGAGGCTTCATGTTATTGCCTCGCATGTGTCCCCAAAGAGTTGCTGGACTATAGTTCTTATAGGCCTTGACTGCGTTTCCTGTGAGTGAATCAATGCAACATTCCATAGAATATTTGTCTGAATAAAAACATGCAAAAAATGGGAGAAAGAGCAAAGGTACTCGTGTAACATGCGGTGTTAACTGAGTTGTGAATGAAGCTAATTCGGCTGAGGCACTAAATCACGTTTCTGCAATAGCCTGGCTTGTTGACACACTCTCAGCCGTTACATACACCTATTCCGTTGACAAAAATTTGTGTAATCCAGCAAAAACAAATCAGAGCTTAAGACATGAGATAATAAAGCGCATGGAAATATTTGTTCTTTCCTTCCATCTGTTAGTTTGTGTTTACGCAAATCAAACTCGGGTCACGAGCCTAGTTTACAGGTATACCGTACGACTAATTTCCAATATGGGTAGAAAATCCTATAAAGGTGTTTTCAGCACAAAACTTAGTTACATAAAAAGGAAAGCAAAGGAATAAGAACTAATAATAATAATAATAATAATAATAATAATAATAATAGTAAACATTATTATTAACCTTGACTAACAGTAAGGGATATATAACCTGTGGCATAATCAACATAAAATGGCTGCCAGTTGGAGAATGTCAAACAGGAACAATTTCGAAATTAGCTTACAATACAAAACTAGTTAGGGGAAAGGTCCCTAATTTGAACCGCTTCGATATTTTCCAAACTGTTCAACAGATGGCACCATAATCCTAGTAGGAGTTACTGTGTACAGCTGTGAATGCCTGGAGTTGTTGACTTTGCATTCTGAGCTGTGGTTTCAGTTGTATGAAGTGTTGTGTGTTTTTTGGTGCTTCAGAAGTAATATTTGACTCATCTAGCTAAGCTTATACGACCAATTAGATAAGTTTGAAATGATCTATATATATTACATGCTATGAAGTGTTTATTTAGAAACAATATTCCTGCATACGTTTTTTCAAGCAGCGTCTCTCCTTGTCACATAGATGCTAAAGCTTCCAAAATGGCGTGGCTCGTAAATTGAACCACTGTTTGAACCCTATATTGAACTGGTCCAATTTAGGAAACCTATTGAAGTTCTAGGATTGCTCAACTGCGAATAGTATATCTTGTGAATAAATATCGATATAATATTCTAAGTTAAAAAAAACATGCTAAAACAGTGGATGGCACTGAAATGGACTTTGTCTGAAATGGACATGATCCAGTGTATGATTTGTAGGATATGACTTCACCAAAAGTGTGCAAAAGTTAGTGCCAAGAAGAAAGTGTTCTATTGTGAAGACTGTGTATAATTGGACTCTTTTGTATGAGAGTAAAATTAGTAAAACTCTATATTTGCAAATAATACCTACTCCAAAAAAACCAAGTGATTTTGATTATATAAAAATTCAAAATGTTCAAGGAAATTGCTATTCTTATCAGAATTTTGGATTCTACTTTTGCTGCTGATAGCATATTTGTTTTGAATGCACAATAAAATATGTGTATTTTGTATTAATAAAATACTTTTAAGCTTAAAAGTATGTGGTTCATTTTAAGACACGGGTGGTTCAATTTAAGGACCACGTTCCTAATTTGAACCGATTTACACCATCTCACTGTTTAAATGTTATTTAATTGATAATTGTATTAATTTTAAATTGTGTTGAGGATATTTATAGCGCAAGGATTTGTCACTTTAACGCTTGTGTTTCTGAAAATTTTGATTTGAAATTATAATTATTATTTACTATTTAGGCGTAAGTGGTTCAATATATGGACCTTTCCCCTACATGCGTTTATACACAGAAACCTACTAATAAGAACATAATTCAGTGAACAACCTCTAGCCTTTACAGTGTTTTATAACGTGTATCCACATTAATACTGTGTAGTTTAACAATCATAGAACCTAAAGCTATTCCCAGAAAACTGGGAAGGATTATTTGAGATACCTCCTTGTCGTCGATGGACGCTGCTGCAATGTGGTCTAAAACTTCTGGAGGAAAGTTGAGGCGAATACCAAGTTTTCTCCAGCTACCAGCTAAATCTGAAGCTATCACTTTTACATCCTTTTCCGTCAGGCGGCGCTTGCTCGTAAGAAGATCGCCATCCCAGGGTATCACTGCATATAAAGTCAAACAAAAAAGGATTTTAAAAATAGAATTGAACTGCATTGAACTTACCGTTCCAATCTGTGGATAGTGCTAACATTACAGTTACGCTCTTTTATGGTCCATTTGCGGAGTTAGACAACTCAATTGCTTGTGACGTAGCACCTTTGTGCGACATAACACCGTTTGTGAGATCCACAGCCAAGGAGTGCGGAGGGAAAGCAAAGGCAGGTTTACACTCCCACCAGACCTTCGCTAACAGTAATTTCACTTCTCGCCTCACCTGACCTACACTTCTGAATGCTAACTGAGAGCCAGGGGCAAGAACGGGCTTGCTATTAACTTCACAAAGCATTCATTTGGACGACACACACCTATTGCTTATGAGTACTGTTCTGAAAATGAATCAATTAACACTAACAATAACATTTATCATGTAAGTTATTAAAATATTGGTTGAGGCAGTATTTTAACACTTAAATGATTTCAGTCAAATTATATAATATGTAAATTCAATAACAGCCCGCCTTGAGCAATATGTGTATGTAATAATTTGTAAAGTGTATATAACAGTCATTGCATATGCTTATATTATTGTATTCATGTTCAATAATGTTATGTGAATATATTACGTAATTTAATAATGTAGGAGTTGTGAGTATAATAAGTTAATGAGGTAACCTTGAGGCAATAATGAGTTTGAGAGTTTAACAATACTACTTGTGATTCTTGGAAGCAATAATGTAATTTTGGTGAGTTTATAAAATAGCCAATCAACAACCAGAAAAAGCTTTAGTTAAATGAAGGTATTCTACTGGACTAAGATTAGCCAATGAGGAACTGAAATATAGAAAAATTTTCAAATATAGAGTTCAGCTGCTTCTAGACAGCGCTCATAACTGGACGTGTTGCCTACAAACAGTGATTGTAACTGGATGCAAGATGCGTCCTCGAGAGATTTAATATGTATTCGTGTGAGACGAAAAATAAGTTTACGTGTTAAAAAGTACAAGTAATTAATAAAAAGAATCTCACCGCTCTCTATATCAGGGAAGTGATATATAAATCGTATGAAGTATTAATAAAAGGAGTGAAGTAATATTATAATCTGTGTAAGCCTACATTCTTAGTCGTACCACAACCCTGTTAAGAGAAACGTGTCTCTAACAATAATACTGACGCAGCCGAGGCAAACATAAATATTAAATATTTAAAGAAACAGTTTAATTACAAAGTTAATATTTCTTTAAACTTGGGGCAAAGGCCACCTGAAAGTACATTTTGGGGCGAAGGCTACCGGAAAGTGGGTACTATACGTGCGGTTGCAACTACAAGTTCGGCTCCCCAACAGTTGAAATATAATACAACTCCTTAATACAAACTCCTTCAAATTGACGTCCAAAGCGTGGTGCAAACTCCTACAATAAAAATACTTTTTCAAATTGACGCCCATACGTGGAGCTAACAAAACCTTCTAAAATACATCCTTATTCGTGGTGCATTACACTTTAGTCCTGGACTTCATAGTTAACCACCATTAGATCAATCAGTGGCAAATAATTGTATGTAGCTAAGGGTAGAACCAGAATGAAAACTTCAATTGACGTTGTGCCGGCACGTGCCATGGCAGCTCATTTGGTTAGAGCAGCGGCACGGAAGGCCGAAGATTGTGATTCAAATCCCAGCTGTGGCACTGAGTTTTTCGATCTGATTCTAAATTTGCAACTTTAGCCTACACACGGCTTGTGTGAAAGAACACTTAACTGTCATACAATGTGCTTGCTTCGAAGTGTACACCTGCAGAAATTCTGGCTGGCCATGTAGCTCAGTCGGTAGAGCACCTGCCTGCTGTGTGAGGGATCCCGGGTTCGATTCCCGGATGGGGAACGGAATTTTTGTCTAATCAAGATTATTTCGTATCCTCCCCAGAGTCTGGAAGTATAAATGAGAGTGTGAATGTGATCTATTGATTAAAATAAAAACCAAAAATTGCAAGCAACCCAACTAATTGAGAATACGAGTTAACACCATTGCTAATAGGCAATAAGAAAGGCCGCCATAAGGCCAATGCAATTAATGGGAGGGATGGCTCAGGGGTTACGTCTGTGGCCCGCATTCGGGAGGTCCTGGGATTGATCTTCGGCGACCGCTCGCTCTGACCAATGGGCTTTTCCGGAAGTTTTCCGGGTAGACAGGCGAATGCTAGAATGGCTTCTTTCATTCCTCGAATTTCCTGTCCCTCCATTTCGTTCCATTCTTCATTTCCTTCATCTTTCATCACATTGGTCTCTTTCAGGTTGGAAAGTGTCGACGATGGTGTTTCGGTGCAGCGCGACAGGGGAAAAGGATGCTTATTATGACTCTCTCCGTCTCTCGGCCTTCGGTTGGCTGCCAAGGTATCCGAACCCTCTCGAGGGACATTAGATCCCCCTCTATGTGGGGTGGGGTCCACGGTCTGCCTGTCCGTCTGCTGGAGTGTCTTTATCTGGAAACTTAGGAACCCTGCCATTGCTGTGCCATCGCTCCTGGTTCCGGCCGCCTGGTGTCTCCTCTCGGGCACGTCTCTTCGTGGGGCGTAGGTATAAACATCCACTCTGGATCGGTGCCAAATATCCTCCGTAATAAATCCAATCCAAATGTGCGGTATAAATGGAACTAAAAAATAAAAAAAGTCTTATGTGTTACACTCACATGACTTTCTCTCCTCTTGTACAAACTATTTTACAAACGCTTATTCCCCATCTACTTCATGTTAATCGAGATAAACATTTGCAGACTGTATCTACTGCTAATTTTCTTGTAGATGTAAGGGGAATATATATTTACAAAGGCAATATAGAATTACAGTATAGCCTTTAAGCATAAACATTACTCTTAATAGCTGGTTGCTATGTGCAGCACAATTTATTTGTCATGAAAATATCTTAAACATATGATATTTTAATCAAAATCGTTAGAGCCATTTTTGAGAAAATTAAAATTTTCGAAAAATGTTCCATGTAAAGGGTAATATGGGGTGGGGGGATTTTCTTGAAAACCTTCGTGTCGCATCTCTGGAAGATACTGAACGTAAATACCAAGTTTGGTGTTTATCCGACTGTTCGTTTCTGAGTTATGCTGTTCACAGACACACAGACACACACACACACACACACACACACACACACACACACACACACACAGGGACAGACACACGACACACACACACACACACGATCATGTTTCCAAAATTGCATTTTTTGGATTCAGGGGGTCTCAAAACATATATTTCCGGTGAAATCTCGGTATCGAATTTTTGGGTGGAATACAATACTTCCCCTACTTACTATACGTAGTAGAGAAAGTAAAAATAATTGCAGGAAATGCTGGGTTGTTTATAGAATCAATTTTAATTAGGCGTCATGTTCGTTAAGCTCTCCTAGCATATTAAGTTGTCGTACCAATTATAATGTGGACAGTGAAGCATTTAAATTGAGCAAACTTATGTAACCGCATCATCCATGAATGTTAAAACTAGACGACAGTCAAGCATTTTCAATCCAAGACGAAGCGGGTTAATGCGTACCTCCGGTTCTCTGCAACAACTGGAGCTGCAGCAGTTTATCTCTGCTTGCACCTCGCTTAAGAAAAGAAACGCAAAAATAAGCAATGGCAGCAAATTCAATTGCATCACCATCACCACAGTTTTGTGCACTCCTTTCTGTGATTTAAAATCTGACACAATTCTGTGCCTGCAGAATTGAATATTATGGTATTCAAATCGCTTCCAGGGGAGCAGCTATTCTGGATTGGATGGGATTGGATTGACTATGGGGAGGACTCAGCACCGATCCAAAGTGAATATTGTACCTAAGCCCACAAGGAGGCGTCCCCGGAGGAAGGGTGAGACGAGAGGAGACACCAAGCGTCCGGAGCCAGGAGCGACAGTACAGCAATGACAGGATTCCTAAGCTTCCAGATAGGGACAGGCAGACCGGGGACCCCACCTCACACAGAGGGGGCTCCAATGTCCCTCAAGGGGGTTCGGGTACCCCGGCCACCAGCCGAAAGCCTAGGAACGGAGAGAGTCACAAAGAGCATCCCTTTCCCATGCCATGTTGCACCGAAACACTATTGCCGACACTTCCAACCCTGAAAGAGACCAATGTGATGAAAGATGAATGAAATGAAGAATGGAAAACGAAATGGAGGGACAGGGAATTCGGGGGGTAAAAAAAAAACACTCCAACATTCGCCTGTCGACCCGGGGGTCATCGAAAAAGCCCGTGGGTCAGAGTTGGTGGTCACCGAGATCTCCCGAATGCGAGAGCAGTTACTCTAGTATACAGTGTCATTTATCACTGGTATGAGAGCGGTAAATAGCTTCTGTGCCTTACCCTGTCTGCTACAGTGCCAAGTATTCCTCTTCATTCGGCAGAATTCCATTGTTTAAATTATCTGAAATGCAAAAATACAGACATATTATTGAAGATATTCAACAACTTCACTATTAATAACCTCTATTACTTTCTCTGTCACATACAAGCAATATGTTCTGCCTAAGTAAACGGATTTTATGACGTTTAAGCGAATTAGAAGCATTAGGTGTATTTGATAGGGATTTTTTAACAAAATTTCGAGAAAAAAAATCTGATATATTACACTCACATGACTTTCCCTACTCTTGTATAAAGTATTTTTACAAACGCTTATTCTCCATATGCTTCATGTTAATCGAGATGTCAATCTTATTGTTAATTTTCTTGTAGATGCAAGGGGAATATGGTAGGTTTTAAGCGATAGTCAAGTATTTTAAGAGCTGGTTGCAATGTAGCTCATTCCATTCTCTTTGCTTATCCAGGGCATAAAAAATGAATAACGAATTTGAGAAAAAGTATAAGTATTGGAAAATTTAAGGGAATAACAAGCAATATCTCGAAAATGGTTCACTCAACAAAAAAAAATGTATATCACATAAATTGTGTATTTTAACGCGATCTACATTTTTTGTGTAGCAAAATTTTGTCTATCTCTTATAGTTTACCAGTTATGCAAAAGTCATTCACAATGAAGAATACTTTTGGAGACATTCCCAGAAAATTCGAGATATACATTTCATTTGTCATGAAAATATCTTAAACATATGATATTTTAATCAAAATCGTTAGAGCCATTTTTGAGAAAATTAAATTTTTTAAAAAATGTTCCATGTAAAGGGTAATCTGGGGTGGGGGGTTTTCTTGAAAATCTTCGTGTCGCATCTCTGGAAGATACTGAACCTAAATACCAAGTTTGGTGTTTATCCGACTGTTCGTTTCTGAGTTATGCTGTTCACAGACACACTCACGGACATGTTTCCAAAAATGCTTTTTTTTTTGTTTGCATTCAGTGGGTCTCAAAACATCTCGGTATCGAATTTTTGGGTGGAATACAATACTTCCCCTACTTATTATACGTAGTAGAGAAATATAAATACTTGTAAATACTTGTTAAATAATAAATACTTGTTAAATTTCTTTAGACAACATGGCCTAAAAGTAGAACTATTAACATAATGCACACGAAGTGCGATAAAGTTTTTATACCATTCCATTGTGACAAACTTTGGTTTCAAATCCAATCACATGGCAGTTACCCTTTATATTTGCTCATGTATTATAATTCAACTTGGTTTGATTAAGTTTTACTTTTCATTATGTCTTTGTGCATGATTAATTTCTCTTGGCGGTCGCATTATCTGTTCATGATCAAATCTTCATACTTCAATCTATCTCATTTTGTTGTGGAGTTAACTTATACCTTATATTTGCAGCCTTGTGCTTTCTTTGATCTAAAAGGTTATTCTTTTATCTAATATAACCTACATAAATATTAAATGGCGGCAATTATGAATTCAGCGGAAACTGAAAATGACTGCTAATGAATACAACAAAACATCTGACATCTCGCCACACACGTGAGTTTATCTCGTTCTAAACGTGATTTCTTTTAATTTCAGGAATCATATGATAGTATCGTATTGATATTTTAAAAATTCGAGCACTGTCTAAAAAATAGTTTATGCCACACGTGTTAAAAGTAGGACTTCGTTTCGTAATCCTACGAGCAAAATAAAACCTTACTTTTAACACTTGTATCATAATATTATTTCATAGCAAAGAATCTTCAAACATTTTACGAAGGTTGGGGAAAAAGTCATGGCAACTATTTATTTTCTTGAAGACAGTAGTCTGGTTGGAAAATGTGACATATACAGACGAAAGGACAAGGTGTTAGCTACATGTGTGGACAATGAATAGCACTGAAATATCGCAACACACTAATTTATTACGGTAGTAACAGGGCAATATGGCCTTCACGGTGCAAAAGAATGACAACATAGTACACATACAGTTGACACGACAAACCTGGGCCTAAAGACCCTCAAAGTAGTCCCCTGCTACTGTCACCAAACGATGCCAATGATGTGGGTGGCGCTGAATACCATCTGCCTCAGCATTTGCCGCATCATGTGTGAATCCGGTCACCTGTTCGCGCGCAGCATTACCAATGTCCTCTCGTGTTGCAAACCGCCTACCACGTAGTGGTTCCTTAATCTTTTGAATGAGATCGAAGTCACGGGGCGAGATGTCGGGAGAGTACGGTGGGTGCTCCAATTCTTCCCATCCCCAACGTCGCAGTAGCTGCCCTACACACTCTGCTTTATGTGGTTTTGCATTGTCGTGCAGGATTATTGCACTGTCCACAAGATCCGGACGTTTCTCCCGAACGCCACGTCGTACCTGTCGCACCAGGAAGTCCCTGTAGTACTGTGCGGTTACTGTTCTGCCACGTGGAACAAAGTGGCAAACAATGACACCCCTGACGTCATACGCGACGATAACTATCAATTGGACTGGGGAAGGATTCTGACGGAACTTCTGCCTCCTTGGTGATCCAGCATGTCGCCACTCCGCGGACTGACGTTTCAGTTCTGGTTCGTATGCCCTGGCCCAAAATTCATGATGGCGATTATTCGTGACAAGAATTGATCGCCGACCTGTTGCCAGCGTGCAAGGTGTTCGGAGCATATTGCATAGCGCACCCACCTTTGAACTTCCTTCAGTGCATGCGGTACCCACCGCGATGCGATTTTGCGTAGTTGCAGCTCATTACGCAATATCCTGTGGACGTTGCGTTTCTCGATGCCACTTGCCATCTCTAACTCCAGTAGCGTCCATCGTCTGTCTTCATCCAGGAGCTGCTCGAAGACGGCACGTGCCACGTTGGTCCGCACACTGACAGGTCGTCCCGAACGTTGCTCATCACTGGTTGACACACGTCCTTGCTGAAACTTTCCTACCCACCGTGCTACTGTACGGTATGGTAGGGCATTATTTCCAAGGACTTCCACTAATTCACTATGACATTCCATCGCATTTCTCCCTCGGAGAACGGCTATTTTGATATAAGCGCGCTGCTCAACACGGTTTACTTCCATCTCGCACGACACTCACCAACTGACTGATTTCACAGCCCTCGCCGTCCTACTACCAGCTATCACAGAGCCATCTGTTGTTCTGCATACACACTATGCCTGCAGAACTTCCACACGACACATATGCGTTTGTGATCCGTTCACATATATACAAATAAAAAATAGTTGCCATGACTTTTGCCCCAACCGTCGTAGAATGAGGATCCAATAGCGGTTTTGTACTTAGAGTCATTTAAATATCCAATCGCGATGTTTACAGACGTGCGCAGGATGTGTTTGGAAATAGTGTGTGGAATTTTGAAACTTAATTTTCTCATAATACATTTTTGCTAGTTTAAAATTTTCACCGTAGAATAATTTGTTAAATTTCTTTCAAGTTTTTACTGCACGTTCTTTGAAGCTGGAAGAGATCTAAAGAGCCTTTTCTCGATATCAGCATAGTTTTGGGTTAAGGGACTATTAATTTAATACACCATTGATTATTAGAAAACTAACACTCTTACTTATTGTGACGTAGCGGCTATGACCCAAGCTTATCGGGAGGTTAGTGGGGTGCGGTTGGAGAGATAAGTAGCGCTCTCGCTCAGCGTAAACACCAGGGACGCTATATAGAGGTAACCAGAATCTTCTAGAAGTCTCTGGAAAATTTCAGTGGTTATATATAAGCGAGCGTTCTCGCGAGTGAGTCAGTCAGTACATGCGTTTCTGATAAGACTCAAGTGCGGTTCTACAACTGGGTTGCCGACGACATTTTGAAGTACAGGGAATGTTAATTCCGCGAGAGATTACAGACGTAATGCTACATGCTGGGTAGATGGCCTAAACGTTCACATGAAAATTAAATTAATTTCTAATACCCAGCACGCACATTGAGGGGACGTATACTGACTTGGCTGCGGAGGACCGAAACTTGGTGTGGAGGTTAGAGGAAGGCGTGGGTTTTTCACTGTACAACATCCATAACACAAATCGACTTACACATTCCTAGATTTATTTCCCAACCGTTTGGGGTTCCTACATTATTAAAAATAGAAGGTTGGAGGAGATGTCGACCGATCCAAAGCCCGGCTTACACACGCGGTCAGTTACTCATGGAATGCTGAGAGTGACGCTATCCCCCACTACTCGTGGCTAGCAAAGCTACCAGCCAAGAGTGACGTAAACAACAATGTGTCTGGTAATAACAATGTAACCCGCCAAATTATTAGTACACCACAGTATTGTGTTCGATTCCCAAGTGGTGGACCACAGAAGAAGCTAGTCGTCCGTATTTCATTACGCCACGAAGAAAGTGAAATGGGAGGGAACACTGAACTAGTTCGCATTAGCGTAGTGACAGTGTGAACTAAGTGAAGTCACACCATTTATTTAGCCGAGAAAAAGTTTTAATGTTACCCAAAATTTAATATTTGGTTGAAGGGAATTATATTCGAGAAATAGTATGCAAAATGTATGTAATATTACGTGGGACATTTTATATGAACTCGATTTTCGTTTTTATTTTCTCTAGCGCCTACTTATAGTAGTAGAGGAAGAATTTTATTTTCACTCAAAATTTCTATATCAATATTTCACCGGAAATAGATGTTTTGAAGTGTCCTGATTCGAGAAAAATTTTAGATAAAGGCGCACGCGTGTGTGTTTGTGAACGACACAACTAAAAAATCTGATGTGTTACACTCACATAACTTTCTCTACTCTTGTACAACCTAATTTTACAAACGCCTATTCTCCATATGCTTCATGTTAATCGAGATATCGAGATGTCAATCTTATTGGTAATTTTCTTGTAGATGCAAGGAAAATATGATAGCTTTTAAGCGATAGTCAAATATTTTAACGCTGGTTGCTATGTGACGCATTCCATTCTCTTTGCATGTCCAGGACATAAAAAAAATGAATAACGAATTTGAGAAAAAGTATAAGTATTGGAAAATTTAAGGAAATAACAAGCAATATCTCGAAAACGGTTCACACAACAAAAGAAATGTATATGACATAAGTTGTGTATTTTAACGCGATCTACATTGTTTGTGTAGTAAAATTTTGTCTATCTCTTATGGTTTACCAGTTATGCAAAAGTCGTTCACAATGAAGAATACTTTTGGAGACATTCCCAGAAAATTCGAGATATACATTTCATTTGTCATGACATTACCCTAAACATATGATATTTTCATCAAAATCGTTAGAGCCATTTTTGAGAAAATTAAAATTTTCGAAATATCTTCCATGTAAAGGGTAGTCTGGGGTGGGGGGATTTTCTTGAAAACCTTCGTGTCGCATCTCTGGAAGCTACTGAACCTAAATACCAAGTTTGGTGCTTATCCGATTGTTCGTTTTTGAGTTATGCTGTTCACAGACACACACACACACACACACACACAGACACACAGACACACACACACACACACAGACACACACACACGGACATGTTTCCAAAAATGCTTTTTTTGGATTCAGGAGGTCTCAAAACATGTATTTCCGGTGAAATCTTGGTATCGAATTTTTGGGTGGAATGCAATACTTCCCCTACTTACTATACGTAGTAGAGGAAGTAAAAACGAAAAGTGGGATAAATATCAGGTCAACATCTTCCTAGGATAGAATACCTAGATTTTAAATCATCAAACCCCTTTAGATAGAAAACGTTCCGTGGTTTATGATTTCCTGGAATATGTCGCTAACGATTTTGATTAAAACGTCGTATGTTTAAGGCATTTACAGCATTAAAAAAATGTATTTTGAAACTTCTGTGAATATAGCCTGTGAAGTCCACTTCATTCGGAATGAGTGTTGTGTAATGTTTTATAACTGGAAAACCGTAAGAGGTAGGCAAAAAAACGTACCATACAAAACATGCAGAGCTCTTTAAAGTTTACAATTTATTTGAAATAACTTATATTGTGGCATCAGTTATTTCCGAGGTATTCGTAGTTATTGGTTTTAGTTCTTCAATGCTTTGCAATCTTTAGAAGTGCTGTCACAATTCTGTTGATTTTCGCGATATCATGAAAACAGCATGGAATTTCAAACCAAATGTACTTCCAAGTGTAAATCCACTTTTAAAGAACTTTTATTTTCTTGGAGTACAATGTCCTTTAACCTGTAGGTCATATCGGACTAATGAAGCCCAAGCATCAAGTTTCAGTCCTTGGCAGCACGAGTGGAAATGAGTTGGAAAGAAAGTTACCTTCGTCCCTCTGTAATGTTGGGCAACCCTGTATCGGACGATGAATGAATGAGATGGTTGAATTGATGCTCAAATCACCTCCGGGTCCCTAGAGGTTAGAGTTACTGACATTCGTCTTTTCAGGATAAGAGAAAACTCCGGATAAACATCTGATGTGATACATTCAGATGACTTTCTCTACCCTCTATTGTTTATTAGTGGGTGTAAAACTATTCTTACTAAAGCTTATTACTTTCCCTACTACGTATAGTATCTAAGTAGGGGAAGTATTGTATTCCACCCAAAAATTCGATACTGAGATTTCAGCGGAAATATATGTTTTGAGGCCCCCTGAATAAAAAAAAAGCATTTTTGGAAACATGTCCGTGTGTGTGTCTGTGTGTCTGTCAACAGCATAACTCAGAAACAACAGTCGGACAAACACCAAACTTGGTATTTAGGTTCAGTATCTTCCAGTGATGCGACACGAAGGTTTTCAAGAAAATCCCTCCACCCCAGATTACGCTTTACATGAAACATTTTTCGAAAATTTTAATTTTCTCAAAAATGGCTCTAACGATTTTGATTAAAATATCATATGTTTAAGATATTTTCATGACAAATAAAATGTATGTCTTGAATTTTCTGGGAATGTTTCCAAAAGTATTCTTCATTGTGAACGACTTTTGCATAACTGGTAAACCATAAGAGATAGACAAAATTTTACTACACATAAAATGTATATCGCATTAAAATACACAATTTGTCATATACATTTTTCTTGTTGAGAACCATTTTCGAGATAGTGCTTGTTATTCCCTTAAATTTTTCAATACTTATTTTCTCAAATGGGAATTCGTTATTCATTTTTTTTGTCTTGGATATGCAAACAGTATTAATCTGTGGCAAAGAGAATGGTGCTGCACCTAGCAACCAGATATTAAGAGATATGTCTATGCTTAAAGGCTACTGTATTTCTATATTGCCCTTGCAAATACAAAACAAGGGGAACATGTCAAATATTTTTAGAACTGGTCGCTATGTGTAAAATGTAATTCTCTTTGCATGTCAAAAGATCGTTTCTGTAAATGTTTATCTCGATTAATATGAAATAGATGGAGAATAAGAGTTTGTAAAAATAGTTTGTACAAGAGTAGAGAAAGTCATGTGAGTGTAACACAGATCTTTTTTCAGTGTAATACATTTTACTCCAAATTAGCCTTTGCACAAATAACTATATTGCACATTTCGTTGTAGATACAAGGAGAATAGCGATAGTCTAATGTTTAAGAACTGGGCGCTTTACGCTGGTCCCAAAATTCCATACTGTTTCCATGCAATCGTGAGAAAAACTGAAAATCGATGGGACTTAAAACGAATGATAAAGGTATTGAACAAATCCAACCATTAATAATGGATATCTCGGAAATGGCTGATGCTACAAAAAATTATTTTAAATAATTGTGTGTTTTAAATAGATATACATTTTTGTGCAGTACGTTGTCGTCTATCGCTCAACGTTTACCAGTTATATCAGATTAAACATAATTTCTTCCAAATAAAGTGGGTTTCACAGGCTATTTCCAGAAAACTAAACAGATACGTTTTATTTATAAAGTAAATACCTTTAATACGTGGTATTTTAATCAAAATCCTTGGAGTAATTTTTTTAGAAAACCGAAAATTGCGAAAAATCTTCCATGTAAAGTGTAGTCTGGGTGGGAGGATTTTCTTGAAAATCTTATTGTCGCATCCTTAGTAGGTATTGAAGATAATTATCAAGTTTGGTATTTATCCGACATTTCGTTTTTGAGTTATGCTGTTCACACACACACACACAGAACCGTTTTATAGGAATTATTTTTTGGAGTCAGGGGACCTCAAAACATACATATCCGTTGAAATCTCGGTATCGAATTTTTACTTACTCTACGTAGTAGAGAAAGTAAAAATCAATCTGTCTTTGTTGATCAGTCTTCGTATATTGAAAAATGAAATATCCGCGGCATTTGTCTTATTTTAGATGCGTATTCTGTGGAGTAACAAGTTTTTTATACTCCATAGCATTCTCAACTAGAAGTCAAGGCCTTCTTTGCAAACATGTTCTTTTTTATCTCCAATGTGTTGTAGGTATTCAAGTATAAGGGCTTTGTAAATACTTTTTAATATTTTAGTGATTTATTCAATGGAATTAGAAGGTGTTTTATAGCCCCATGTCCGTCAGCAAGACTTCGGCTTTTTAATGGTGAAAGAATTATTAAAATCGGTTGAGTGGTTTTTGAGATTACTCTGCACAAATACTTTTCTTTCTTTATAATGTTTTTGAAATGAAAGAGGAAAACAACCAGGACTTCCAAACGCGTAATCTGTGACGTGTTTCCATCACACGTTTATTCAAATGTGTGTACAAAAATATGAGGCACATGAAGGTTAAAGCCACTAATCTTTGTGCTAAAGCACAATTATCGAAATCTGCTCGAGGCGTTTCAGAAATGTCCAATCAATCGCTTTGTCCTCACGGTAAATAAATAACCGCATGGACATCAAGGAACGCTGGGCAGTAGATTATGACCAGCATGTAATGATAATAATGGATGTGATAATGAATGTTACATCACTGACAAATGTGCTGTAATTCATGCCCTGTGTGACATTTTCGCAGGCCACCGTAACAAGGTTTTTGTGCGACCGTTTCCCTCGCGCGTTAAAAATGCTTCTATCAACATGGTTGCCACGTTAACATGCTCGCATAATGACATGGAAACTACCTTGTTATATGCCCTTGTAACAACGTCTGTCTCGCTAATGTATTTTTGTGACAACGCTATTCTCTCCATTTGAGAGTGTGTTTTAAAATCTTGTGCACCACAATTCGTCCATCATTACGCGAAATATCGGTGCAATCTGCGAGCAATTTCAAAGCCGTTGAATCAACCGGAGGCAATTGTCGATGAATTTAGTGACGGAATGAATTGTGTTAGAGCTGTTTCCGCAATGAAATGATTTAAAATTATCCTCTCTACCTTCTCACAAATTGACAGGCGAAGAGTAATGTCTGCTCTGTGAATAATCTGATGTTTTGTATTACATAACTTTGTCTACCCTCTATTGTGGGTATACAAACTATCCTTATTACTAGATCTACCACGTACCTAGTAGGGAGAGAAGGTATTGCATTCAACCCAAAAATTCGATAACGAAACTTCACCGGAAATACAGGTTTTGAGACCCCTGAATTTAGAAAAAGGTCCTGTGTGTGTCTGTATGACTATGAACAACATAACTCAACCAAACTTAGTATTTAAGTTCACTATCTTCCAAGGATGTGACACGAAGATTTTCAAGAAAATCCCTCCACCCCAAAATCGCCTTTACACGGAACATTTTTCGAAATTTTTGCTTTTATCGGGCATACAAATGAAACCTGGTCAGTGCGTCTAACTTTGCACTACACGTAAGGTGGCAGCACGTAACTGCGTCTATGGTGGCACCATCTGTTGGTAGAACGACTACATTTGACGATGCATAGCGACAGTGTGGTTTCACGCCGAAGAGAAGGTGGTCACACAAGTTATCGTCCACTACTGAACATGAAGGCGAGTAAGCAGGAACAACGAGGAGCGAGTCAGAGCAAACAGTGGAAACATGCGACTTCACCACCTCCAAAGAAATCAAAGGCCGTACACACCAGCTCTGGTAAGGTCATGATGTCCTTCTATTTTGATCACAAGGGCCCACTGCTTGTCGAGTTCCTGGAACGGGGAACCACCATCAATGCCCAGCGTTATCAAGCCACTTTACAGAACCTTAGACGAGCCATTAAGTCGAAACCCCAGGCATGTTGTCCAATGGCGTTATTCTCCTGCATGATAATGCCCGCCCACACACTGCCAATGCGGTGAAGACGACATTGCAGCAGTTTCGATGGGAAACGCTGGAACATTCACCGTACAGTCCAGACCTTTCACCGTGTGACTTTCATGTTTATGGACCTCTAAAACAAGCTATTCGCGGACATCGATTCACAACGAAGTGTGTGAATGGATCCAGGCCTGGATCCGACAGCAGCCTACTAGCTTCTTCAAAGATGGAATCGACCGGCTAGTATCGCAATGGGATAAATGTGCCAACAGTTTTGGCGACTATTTTTGAGTTAATAAAATCGTTACCATTACTTTACACAAGTGACCGGGTTTCATTTGAATGGCCCTTATATAAAAATGGCTCTAACGATTTTGATTAAAACCCATATATTAAAGCTATTTATATGACAAATAAAATATATAGCTTGAATTTTCTGGAAGTAGCCTGTGAACATCTTCATTCTGGAGGAGTTTTGTATAATCTTGAATAACTGGTAAACGTTAAGCGATAGACGAAAACGTACTACACAAAGAATGTAGATCTCTTTAAAGTAGAAATTTGTTTAAAATAACTTTTTTGTGTGGCATAAGCCCTTTCTGAGATAATCCGGTATTAATGTTTCAAATTGTTCATTACTTCTTCATTCTCTTGTAGTCCTTTCAACATTCAGTTTTTTCTCGCGATGTCATGGAAACAGTATGGAGTTAAGGCCAGGATATAGCATCCAGCTAACATTTGAGTATCGCTGCCAAGGACTGAAATTTGATGCTTGGGCTTCATTAGTCGGATATGACCTATAGGTTAAAGAACATTGAACTCCAAGAAAAAAAATCTGATGTGTTACACTCACATGACTTCCTCTACTCTTGTACAAACTATTTTTACAAACGCTTATTCTCCATATGGTTCATGTTAATCGAGATATCGAGATGTTAATCTTATTGCTAATTTTCTTGTAGATGCAAGGGGAATTAGTAGTTTTTGAGCGATAGTCAAATATATTAAGAGCTGGTTGCTATGTGGAGTATTCTATTCTCTTTGCATTACCAGGACAAAAAATTAAACACCAAACTCAACCGAAAGATCCAGCCGCAACGGCAGCTAACCTACCGCCTGAACCCGACAACCCACGATCCCCCTCACCGGACGGAAGCGAACATCTTTCGCAGCCATCTGCCATGTCCACTCCCTCTGTCTCCTTCTCAGCCAGTACCCACTCAATCCCGAACACTCCTGCATCACCCAAACCAATCCAGTTAGCCGAAGCGGCCGGAAACGCCACTCGGGACGCAGTGGCCACAGAGGCTGACGCCACCACTGCCCCGGATAACACCAGCGCCCCTGGCGGAGGTATACTGCAGGCGCCGGCACCAGCCAGCGACAACGCCAGTGGCTCTCACACCAATGCCTTGACGTACGCAGAAGCGGCCAGCACCAGACTAGAGGCTCCGCTGTACGTCAACAAGCAACACGCTTCCCAAATCAGTGACCTCATGGCCGAATTTGAGCGGGACGTGACAAACCAGGGCTATATAATCACCAGGGAACCGCTGTCAGGAGACTTTGTGATACGTACCCGAACCCCAGGAGACCACAGAGCCTTAGTGCACTTTCTCCAACGTAAAAACGTCACACTAAGCATGACTAAACCGGCAGGGGAAACAACACACCGGTTGGTCATAAAACCCATCTATGCTGACAGGGCGGAGACAGAAATCACTAACCAGATTGTCATGGCCGGCCTGAACCCAAACAGAGTGCCGCAATTGAAACGTTACAACAGGCAACGCATCCCTCTCCCAGTGTACATGGTGGAGGTGCGCACGTCAGATGAACGTGACAAACTACTCAGAATGACGGAAGTGATTCACTTCAGGGTACAAATCGAGGACTACACAGCCCCTAAAATACCGGCACAAAGTAACAAGTGCCAGCTCCTGTTGCACATAGAAGACCAATGCCTTTACAGAGCAAGAGTTTGCTCGAAGTGCACCGGAGCACATGATTTCAGGACCTGCACCGTCCCCAATGGGCAACGCAAATGCGCCCTCTGCTGGGGGACTGGGCACGGTGCGCGCTGGCGCTCCTGCCCAGAGTACCTTCGGCAGGTGGCACTTCTCCGCAGCCGCTCATCACGGCTGAACCCTAGGGCGACATCCTATACTCCGGGCATGCAGTCTGAAACCGCCGATGCGCGAGCATCCACAAACGCACGCGCACTGCACACTCAACAGGATACACACACAAGTCAACCAATCGGCAAGCAGCCAACCCCAAACTACACACAGCCGCACACAGCAAGCAGCTGACCGCCCGGCACAAACACAGGGCGACATGCACACAAAATCAGCAGTGCTCACGTTAAACGCCACTGCACAAACGAGCGGCACCACGCCGGACATTGGCACCACAGTGCCGCAGACACGCACGCCAACACGCAAACAAAACAACACTAGACGAACTGAGGCGGACCAATACCCACCCGCAGCCGAAAATCTTCTCATAGCAATGACCAAGCACGGCAAAAACTGGCAGGAGATCAAAGATACTGCCACAGCAGCACTACATGCTCTTGCCTCAGGAGTAAGAACGTTCCAACACGTCATTATGAGCTACGCGGAATTCTTTAGCATGTTCCACAGTGCCTAGCTCAGCTCCTCACCAAAGCAACTAAAATGAATAACTGCCCAAAACTATAGATGACCGAGCAAAGTATCAGGCTTATGACTTGGAATGCATACGGGATCCGTCGACGAAAAGCTGAATGCTTAACCTTTCTTGAGAAACACCGAAACACACCTACATCAGACTGACAAATTCAACCTACCAGGCTACTTAGTGTACCGAACAGACCGAAATCGCCGCGGCGGGGGCACAGCAATTGCCATCAAACGAGGCACAGACCACTGTCAGGCTCTACCTCCCCCACTTATCAGAACCGAAGCAACAACTGCATTTGTAACTATCAACAGCACTCGCGTACTACTAGTTTCCGCGTAAAACCTACCAGGCGAAGTTAAAAGTTATTTATTCTTATTTTTGGTTTACAAGACCACTGTTTTTAGTAAACAAAAAAATTAATTATTAATTTTGATATACTCTGAGACACAAGATACAATAAAATAAATTAACTTAAATTAATTATATAATAATCAAATTTCTTTTACAATACTCTAGAAACAGAGGACCTGGATGCACTCCTTAACCATCACCCACAGGTACTTCTCATAGGTGACCTAAACTGTAAGCACCCACTCTGGAACTGCCGCACCTCAAACACTGCCGGCAACAAGCTCCTTCAGTATGAGAATCGGTTGTTATATATGCCCCCACGGAACCTACGTTTGTACCTCCCAACAGAAATTTGCACCCAGACATTCTGGATATAGCACTTGCCCGCAACATTGCCTTTAACATTGAGATGACCACAATTAACGACCTCTCCTCAGACCACCTGCCAGTGATAGTAACCACCAGAGGCAGCCTTGCCCATGACACACAAATACCGCGCCACAATTTCAAAAGGCCAACTGGCAACACTTCAGCTCCACCATAGCAGACCAGCTCAAACTAACACCGATCTCCTCTGAAGCAGAACTGGAACAAGCCACAGCACACCTTGAGAACACCATTAAATTTGCCATATCGCAAGCCGCACCAATCAGCATCCAGGGCAACCGTAGCCCCGCCCTCCCCTAGACCTGAAGCGCCTCACAGCACAGCGTAACAGAGCCAGACGCGCCTGGCAGCGCTCAAGACATCTAGCTCACTTAGACGAATTTCTCCGGCTCAATGCTGCAGTGAGAGAACGCACCGCAGAACACATTACAAACCAATGGAATGCCACTCTCACTAACCTCGATCCTGAAAACCAAACAGTCTGGCGTATTGCCAAATGCCTCACTAGGCAACCGATGACCATTCCCCCACTACACCACAACCAACGCATAGCACCTCCGACATGGAGAAAGCTGAAGCCCTTGCAGACGCGCTACAAGAAACCCTCGTGCCAAACCCACAACCGATTGATCACGCCTTCGTTACAGATACCCTAGCAGTCACAAATGATTTCCGAACGCGACAGACACACAACAAACTCCGAAATACCTGCCGCTCTGAACTTGCCTGGATGATCAAACACCTTCACAACAAGAAGGCTCCAGGCCCAGATAGCATTCCTAACATCGCCCTGAAACGTTTACCACTTACTGCCCTTCAGGCGCTATCCAACATTTGCAATTTTACACTACAACAAGGATACTACCCTGAGCACGGGAAAACCGCCAAAATCCTGCACTTTCCTAAAAAGAATAAATGCAACACAAACCCACACAACTATCAACCCATTAGCTTACTCAACTCTCTGAGCAAACTACTTGAAAAATTCATACTCAAACGGCTAAATGCACATCTTGCGCGACACGACATTCTAATACCAGAACAATTCGGCTTCCGCGCCAAACACTCCACCACATTGCAGCTCCTCCGTACCACCAACACGAAAAACCACAGGTGCCATATTTCTTGACCTTGAGCGGGCGTTCGACCGGGTATGGCACGAAGGACTACTGCGCAAGCTCAGCCAATACAGCTTTCTTGACACCGCACTCAAGCTCGTTGCTAACTACCTACACAACCGCAAATTTCAGTCTTCTGTTAACTCCTCTCTCTCGACGCTACGCCCAGTCCTGGCCGGAGTTCCCCAAGGAAGCGTACTGGGGCCGGTCCTCTTCACAATATACATGAACGACATTCCAAAAACTAACAACACGCTCCTCTCACTCTACGCAGTTGACACTGCCGTAATGGCACAGTCTGGTGACCTAAAGTTCATTAATTCTCGCCTTCAGCGAGCGCTTTCAGTACATGAGGAATGGCTGACCAAATGGCGCATCAAAGTCAACCCAACCAAGTCACAAGCAATAATCTTCACCAAGCGGGTTAAACACCGCCAACTTGCGCGATTGCAGCCTCCAATTCAACTCTTTTGGCACTCCCATACCATGGAACACCACCGTCACCTACTTAGGCGTCACAATGGACCAGGGTCTCACCTGGAAAGACCACGTACTTAACGTCCGCAGAAAATGCAATGTACAACTATGCAAACTGTACCTTCTTATCAACTACAATAGCACCCTTCTGATACGACTGGGCCTCATCCTCTACAAGACGCTACTCCGACCCATACTCACCTATGCGGCCCCCGTCTGGGGGTACGCAGCTAAAAGCCATATCAGGACACTGCAATTCCTCCAAAACAAAATCCTCCGTATTATAGCCAGAGTACCGAAACTTGCACCCTCCAAACTGCTTCACCAAGAACTCAGGATGCATACCATCTAACAATTCATAAAGAAACTAGCAGCCGATCTGTACACCAACTGCACCAAAAGCAAAAACTCACTCATCCAAACACTAGGCACCTATGAAACCACCATCAACAAACACAAACGACTATTAGCCCTGTTTGACCGCAAATTGTCAGATGAAGTACCTATTGAGGCGATCCTTGAATACCTACATCGTTTCATACCATCATGACTTTGTAACATTGTCACACTCTCACACACTATTAATAAATCTTCAGTTACAGGAAACCACACTGAACTGAAACTTCAAAACAACGGTCTGCCCCTGCCACTGTGCCAGCCCATAAAGGAACCACCTATAAGCCATCCACCACGACAGCAACACTGCAACAGCATCTCGGTAACCCAAAGTAAAATCCCGCCACACCGCTCACTTCGATCAGCTGCATGATGCTAACACTCGCGCCATCCCATTTAGTTTTTAAGCCGAAGCTCCTTAACGCATCCCTAGCATTACCATCCTAACCTAACCCGTACTAACCTGCGCCGCTAAACCCCACCTGACAAGCTTGCATGTTCTGTATCTAGCATCAGTAGCTTAACTTTACTAACCGGGGTGCTTCCGCGGAACCCGAACATCTAACTCACTTCATCCAACACGCACCCGTACGTCACTACTAACAAAGTACCCCCCTTAGCTGCATGTTAGATACTAACAGCATGGGGAGACGATGTAGCCTCTGAGGATGATCGTCACCGGGGGCGGCGGGTGTGGGGTCGCCCCCAGAAAAAGGTCTCCGCATTCAGACTCCCACCACCGCAGACACTGAATCACTTCACCCTGAAGATGCCAAGCTCTGTACTTGGCGAAACGTCGGTATTCACGATGCCTCCTAGACCACGGCCTACAAGCCAGGACAGTTGTAATTCATTTATTAGTTTCCTATTAGCCCTCAGACCGCGTTACCTTAACATGTATGAGAATGTGTGGCTTCAGATCCGTGCGCTTAAGCGTCAGTTCCCTATCTCCGTCTCTATCTGTCTCATTCTATTTCTGCTTACCGTTACCAGTTCCCTGCCTGTTGGCTTGGTGAAAGGTACGCTCCTTATGTTTCCTGGAATTTTTGCTAGCTCGCCCGTTTCTTACAATCAGCTCTGTACAAAAGTTAGATGTTGAATATTTTAACATGTTAGTGAATTAAATGATTACTGTACAATTATTATATGTATGGTTCCCCTTTCATATGTACAATTCCTCTGTATATGTATAATATATCCCCTTTCAAATGTACAATTTCTATATATGTATAATGTATCCCCTTTCACTTGTTACTACTTTTACTGTTTGAATACTTATGGAAGGCTGGCCTTGATGAACTTCGCGTGTATAAATTGAGTCACCACTCGAGTTTTAATTGTCTAGATTTATAATCCGCTTAAAACACGTTCATATATATTGTGAAATAGTATACATCGTTAGGGAGTTAGCGTAGAAAGGGAATACACTGGCATTAATGTAACAATTTAAGTTTGTAATGCTGTCGTTATACAAGGTTTTCAGCCAAAAAGCACCATAAAGTACTCTTTGTTGGTCGTTTAACTTTCAAATGCGATTCAGGTTATGGTCACTGTGGTAATATACGAGTTTTGGGGTAAACATTATGAGCAGGGGAAGTTTATTGCTGATTATGATCATAATGTGGCATAAAGAACACTTTAAATTGCCTGAAAACTATTTGTTTGGAGTAATATAGTTGTTATGACCTCTGAAAATTTGTGCAATGAAAATGTTATGGCCCAATTTCGTAAAAGTAGCTACCATAATGCATAATAAATTATTAAATAACTGCTATCTTCAAGGGAGTGGGTCAGAAGTTGCATTCTGCCGATTATTACCGTAAATATCATGTTTAATTCGCGTATTGAAACATCAGCAAATAGAGATATGGACTGATTCTGTGGTCTGGTGGTTAGCATGTAAACTTCAAATCCAGAGGTCCCGGGTTCGATTCCCGGCTGGAGGTTGGCAATTTTTCTTTAGCCAGGGTTATTCCGTATCGTCCCTAGAACCTGGAAGTATAAATGAGAGAGAGTGTGTGTGCGAATTTAAAATAACCAAATGTATATAAACCCAAAGATTAACACCACTGTAAGCGAATGAATATCATTGCCGAAGAGCAGCTGTTTCAAAGACAAAGCCGCCGATATGACAGATGTTGCAGGCGGCATATAAATGGAACATTAAAATGTAGGTATATACATCTGCAATGAATATCGCTACGGGACCACGAACAGAATCGATTTAATTTAAATCGTCGCCTTGTCGGAGGTATAATACAGGTTGGCGAGAAGTCCCCGTATCTCTTACCCTTGTGAATATAAAATGTTGTTATGTACCTTACTTCTTATCAATTGTCGGAATCAATTGTTGCAATTCATGGTTACATGTTTTCGCCGTCGAGTTTTAATCTGTAGCCATGGCAGATGTGAGCGGTTATAGTTACACTATTGAGGAGCAGTGTTGCCAACTTAGCCATTTTATGGCTAAATCTAGCATTTTCACAGTAGCGTTTAGCCATATAAAGTCGTAAAATGCTTATAGCCTGAAATTTAGCCTATTTAACAAATCCCTTAGACAAAATCTAGCCTAAATAGTAAAACTTCATGTATGCTTTAGCTATGCAAAGGAAAATGGGTAGGGTGAATCCCCGCTACCTGTGTAGCTGTATTATATTCCTATTTTTAGCATGAGTCATGGCATGTCATCAAAATATTTACAAATCTTAAAGTAAATATTGTTATTTAGATAATACGCCATCTTATTATGTTTGACAATTGACTTGCGATTATTCATCGTTGTTACTCCCCATGTAATTTAAAACTGAACTGTGTTGCACTAACTCCATGGTTCCAATTCATGTTTATATTTTCGTTTGTTCTGAGAGAAAAGGAGAGGGGAAAGACGTAAACTTGTAGATGTGTACCAGGCCGTGATGCCAATTTAGCTTTTTTATGGCTAAATCTAGCCTTTTTGAAGAGCTTGTTTGCCACTAATTTGGTAAAAAGCCACTAAAGCAATTTCCAGTCATTTTATATGATTGAGCTAAGTGTGGCTATTTTTCTAAATATTCAACCATTTCTAGCTATTTTTCAGTTTCTATTGTCTATTTTATAAATTAAAATCGCCAAAGTATCAATGAGAAATATGCAGATACAGCGTTAATGAAAAATTAATCGACCAGATAAAACATCTAATTCACAATCTTTTGTAAATTTCCACACTTTGATGTCTGTTTTTGAGGAGTGGGGACAGGGAGGTTGCAGTCTACAGACATTTGCAAGCTTCAAGTTCATATTTGTGTGTACAAATACTGTTTATATGTGACCGGCGAGTGCTGAATCCCAATGTTTCATTTCTCTTTGACTGTTTGTCTGGCGTGACCATATTATTCGTGAGCATTTTAAAATGAGAAGTTAGAAAGCATTTCTAAATGAAATGAATTCCTTTGACAAGCCAGAAAAATTATTTTACAGGGGTGGAAAATTTCTGCCATGTCTTCTATTAATATTAAATCTGAATTGCACTCAAATGACTATTTATAAACTATCCCATACCTAGCCATTTCTGGCCTTTTGGACAGTCACTTTTAGCCAATTTTCATCACCAAGAGTTGGTAACACTGTTGAGGAGCGCTTAGTGACAAGTGTGTGGGTGCACGAACGACGACACACAGGGCGGACAATGGGTGGTATTAATAAAAGCGAGCCGTGACTCGTGAGCCATGGCTTGTAGCAAAACCGAGTCGTCGGTAGCAGCGAGTCGGGAGTCACAGATTTGGTATTAATAAAAACTTCCCCTCCGTGCTGAGCCTTGGTTCTATGATGGCGAGACTCTGACTCGTGTTTTCCCTCTTCCTGATGGTAAATGCATTATTGTCGAGCGGCAGTAAACATTCGATTCAGTTTAGGTATTTTTGTGGCACTATATCCATTAGAAATGACCGAAGAAAGCAATCAGTTTCTATCTTCTTTTGTGAACTTATCAACCAAAAGGGATGAGCAAATCCCAGCTGCCTTCGGACAAGTGGAAAAGGCTTCTGCTATGACCGAAGTGCCGTGAAAACTAAAAGAGAATCTGAATCTTCACCTAACAGAAGAGGAGACAGCGCCTAGAAGTGAAGACTGATCTGCGACGGACAGGCAACAAGCCCATAGCCCTGAAAAATTGGGAAAACAAGCTTTTAGACCTTATTCAAGGGGAATCAAATCCATCTATAGTTTCCTTAAGAGGTAAGAATAGTAAGGGCGACTTTCGATTATTCTCCACTGTATTGATACTAGTAAAGTTCTGTTTTATGAAATAATTCAAGGTTACAAAACTTTTTGCTGTTTTTGAGAGGTTGCAATAAAGTAAAATAACGCTGCCATTCAAATTTAGCAGCTTGTAGTGCTGCATGGTTGCTGGAAATTTGATCCAGTTTCTCGATTTTTGTTTAATGCTAGAAGAAACTTTCCGAAATATATTTAAACTGTACATTGTGAAACGCCAAAGTCCTCTGGTATCCGGCGTCCCCAATGCAGCGTAGAAATATTCTCATTTTTCCATCTCTAGTACATAAGATCCTTTCCTCTTGTCTCCACAGTTTCCGGAAGGAAATTCCGGGCGAGCCATCTCACGTTTTCTTTCTCAAACCTATAAAGTTGTTTATAATTGTAGTCTTAAGAATCCCGGCGCATTTTATAGTATCTTTCCTTTCTCAGGTTGACGTTCACTTGCAGCTAAGCCATCGCCTTCAAGTTTGAGAGAACTACTGAGGTGGCTTAAGAAATTGTAAGCCATGGCAAGTGAAGTCACAGTTCCGTTTTATTAATACCACGGCTAGAGCCGTGACTCGCTAGGAGGAGGAGTTGAGTTGTTGATAAGTCGAAGGTCACGCTAAGCTTGAGTCGTTGCGTTTTATTAATACAGAAGTGAGCCATGGCTCAGAAATTGCGAGTTTAACTCATGGCTCGCTTTTATTAATACCACCCAATGAGACAGATTATGGGAGCATTCCAGGAAAAAATTAATAAGGCTCCACTGCGAAAAGCAACACTTCTTGATTGGTAAAGACGTGCTTTTGGCAGTGATAAAGACTGGCCACGGAGTGGAAGGAAGAAGACACTAGAAGAAACATGTGCCGGAGTCTCTGCTTCGATTGAACAATCTCCTATGAAGTCGACACGTAAACGTGCTTCGGAACTCGTATATCGAGGACAACAATGCGAGATCACATGAAAAAAGAAATTTTCGACCGTCGTTCGTAAACGAGTTATCGGATAGAGACCGGAATGAGCAGGTTTTAGCATGCCGTGTTTTGTTAACTCAATTTCCAAATGTAGTGAACCTTGGCAAGGTTTTCAGATGAATGTGCGATTTATCGCAGCGCATGTGAAAGAAATATTGTCTTTTGGGCCAAAGAGAATCCTTTTTACACAATCGAGTTAGAAGAGAACCCGCCTCACGTATTGATATGGGCAGCGATGACATCACATCTGCTTGGACCATTCTTTTTGAAGGGACTGTGAATGCGGCAAATTATTTACACGTGTTTCAAACATGGTTAATACCTTGAGGAAAGGGACCTCACAGAACGCACATGGTTGCAGCAAGATGGAACACCTCCTCACTACGCTCTTGTAGTGTGCGAGCTCCTACACTGTATTCACTCTTAGGTTGATCCGCGTCAAAACAAACCCCAGGTGAGCACTGCACCGCTATAATGTATCCTTCCGCCATTCGCACTATAAATACTGTCACACTTTCAGACCATGTGGCGAGTACAAGCGGTACGTAGTGCAAAAAAGAACAGAGTCCTTATTTCGACAACTGAAACGGTGACTAGCATATTCTGTTAAAGGTTCAAGATGATAAGATTGATAGTTTTTTTCACCCCGGATGTAACCACCATTCTCGTTTCAGATTTTTCTGCACAAGCACTGTTTATACTTGTACTCGAAACACCGGTGAACTCAGAAGTTAATTTCACCATTTCTTTCGCGGAAAGTGTTGGATATTTCTCACATAACTTATAATAAAGATTCAACACTATTGTTTTTTCACCACTAGTCAATGGTTTGCGCGGCTAATGCTTTACGTAATTCGACGAAAACACAAGAGCAAATTCATCGTTCTGCACGATACTAAACACAACTGCTGGTTTCTGGCTGTAAACAATATTCTGCGCTACCCGGATGTCAGGTGACTCATACGAATTGCATCACGGGACTTGTAGCTCTGTTTTACGGTATAAATCAGCGTCAAATATAACCTTAGGTATTTGTACAGAATATTATACTATTTAAGGATAAATTCATTCTAAAATTCAGAGAATTAGCATGGGACTACTTTTCTGCGCGCATTGCTACCGTCTTGCACTGATCACGTGGGTTTGTTTTGCCGCGGATCAACCTAAGAGTGAATATAGTTTAAATGAACACTTTCCAGGACGGTGGATACGTCGTGGTTCATCACCAACACCAGCTCTCTTTAAATGGCCACCAAGAAGTCCTGACCTCACTACACCTGACAACTAACTCGTTATGGGGAGTCATTAAGGCGTATGTATCTGCACGTCGTTATGCTACAAACAAAGAACTGCGCAATGCTGTTGATGATGCATTTCGCACTATAACACCGGACATGCTCAAGAATATGTCGAGAAGAACATGGAGGCGTATGGAACTGTGTTTACAGCATAATAGGGAACATACAGATGTATTGGGCACTTTGTGAAAGTTATTTATTATCTTTATTGTCTGCCCCACGTTTAGGCGCCAATTTGTAAAAGGTGCTTTGTTATTTTATTTGCACCATGTATGGAAAGCCGATTTGAAGTTGTTTGTATTGTTATATATTAGCACCACGCTTTGGGCGTCAATTTGAAAAAAGGTTGTATTGAAAGAGTTGTATCATATTTCAACTGTTGGGGAACCGAACTTGTAGTAGTTGCAACCGCACGTATGTTAAACAGTTTCCGGTAACCTTCGCCCCAAATGTACTTTCAGGTGGCCTTTGCCCCAAGTTAAAAAAATATTAAATTTGTAATTTGACTGTATCTTTAGATATTATATTTATGTTTGCCTCGGCTGCGTCAGTATTATTATTAGAGACGCGTTTCTCTTAGGCAGGGTTGTGAAGCGACAAGAACGTAGGCTTACACAGATTTTTAGTTTTAATTCATTCTTTTTTATTAATCCTTGACACAAATTAAATAGCACTTCACTGATATCGAGAGCTGTGAGATTCTTTTATTTAATACTTGCACTTTTTTAACACGTATATTATTTTCGTCTCACACGAATGCATAATTAATTTCTCGAGAACACATCTCGGGTCTGGTTATGAGCACTGTTTGGAGGCAACTAAACTGATTTCAACCGTCCAAACTTGTAAATTTCTGTATTTCAAGTCTCTGATTGGCTAATCCTAGTCCAATAGAATACCTGCATTTAACTAAAGCTTTTTCTGGTTGTTGATTGGCTATTTTTAAACTGTCTCAAAATTTACATTATTGCTGCTCTAATAATGACTACTAGTATTTAAACTTTCTTACTCATTATTGCCTCAAGGTTACCTCAATGTTAGCAACTTTTAACTTATTATTCTCACAGCTCCTACATTATTAAGTTACGTAATATATTCACATAACATTATTACACATGCATACAATAATATAAGCATATGCAATGACTGTTATATACATTTTACAAATTATTACATACACATATTGCTTCAAGGCGGGCTGTTATTGAATTTATATTTATATAATTTGACTAAAATCATTTAAGTCCTCAAATTTACTTCCTCAAATTAATACGTAAGTACTTGTGCTAAAATAAATCAATTAGCATTCAATACTGGGGGGGTAAGAGAACTTCTCGCCCACTTGTAGATAGCAATTAATTCTACGTGCACAAACAATGAACAAACTCAATTAATCACGACTGAAAAATTCAATACATAGCCGGGATTTGAACCACGGATCTCCCAGTTTCTTTGACCATCTGAACTATCATGGCAACATGCCGTAGGACATTCAATTCTCCGACTGGCTCTCATTTTTTCCCAGTAAACCACAAGGAGATCTCAAATTGTTTTGAGATGACACACCCCAATGGGGACTTGCAATGTTGTACCTAAGTACTTTTAAGTCCCGGGCTTCATAGTTTCGACTACTATTAGGTCAATCAATGGTAATTGTTATCCGCACGAGCCATATGTAAGGTACGGTTGGAAAGGTAGAATCAGACAACTGAAAAATCCAATGCCACGGATCTCCCGGTTCCCGTATAGTAAGTAGGGGAAGTATTGTATTCCACCCAAAAATTCGATACCGAGATTTCACCGGAAATATATGTTTTGAGGCCCCCCTGAATCCAAAAAAAAAAAGCATTTTTGGAAACATGTTCCTGTGTGTGTGTCTGTGAACAGCATAACTCAGAAACGAACGGTCGGATAAACACCAAACTTGGTATTTAGATTCAGTATCTTCCAGAGATGTGACAAGAAGGTTTTCAAAAAAAATCCCCCCACCCCAGATTACCCTTTACATGGAACATTTTTCGAAAATTTTAATTTTCTCAAAATTGGCTATACCGATTTTTATTAAGATATCATATGTTTAAGATATTTTCATGACAAATGAAATGTATATCTCGAATTTTCTGGGAATGTCTCCAAAAGTATTCTGCATTGTGAACGACTTTTGCACAACTGGTAAACCATAAGAGATAGACAAAATTTTACTACACAAAAAATGTAGATCGCGTTAAAATACAGAATTTATGTCATATACATTTTTTTTGTTGGGTGAACCATTTTCGAGATATTGCTCGTCATTCCCTTAAATTTTCCAATACTTACACTTTTTCTCAAATTCGTTATTCATTTTTTTTGTCCTGGACATACATAGAGAATGGAATACTCCACTTAGCAACCAGCTCTTAAAATATTTGACTATCGCTTAAAGCCTACCAATTCCCCTTGCATCTACAAGAAAATTAGCAATAAGATTAACATCTCGATTAACATGAAGCATATGGAGAAGAAGCGTTTGTAAAAATAGTTTGTACAAGTGTAGAGAAGGTCATGTGAGTGTAACACATCAGATTTTTTTTACTCATTTTTGCTACCGAATAGCAATGTTTCCCGTCGTTAATACACATAAAGCTGTATGTGAACAAATATAGATTTGAATTTTATTCGGGAAACATGACCGGTGTACTACATTTAGTTTGATGAATATACGAGTGCACACTTGTTCAAATGTTTCTTAAAATGTAACCATTTAAAAACGGCTTTCACCATCTCCGAGTTTAAATTTGTGATAAAGCTTGTTGTATGTGCAGAAACATAACAGAGCTGCTGATAAATCATACATATGTACTTCTGCAAATGAGAGATAAAGCAACTTCGAACAGATTATTGCTAGCCACGTGTTTACGATCTAGAATAGGATTTGCAGCTCGATAACGACTTCCTGTTACTTTCTTTATCACGTACATAGTAGGTAGAGAATGTATTGCATTCCACCCAAAAATCGGTTTTGAGATTTCACCGGAAATACGTTTTAAGCCACCTGATTAAAACAAAGCATTTTTAGAAAAATGCCCGTGTGTAGGTCTGTGAACAACATAACTCAAAAACGAAAAGTCGGATAAACTCCAAACTTGGTATTTAGTTTTAGTATCTTTCAAAGATGCGACACGAAGATTTTCAAGAGAATTCTCCCACCTAAGCTACCCTTTACATGAAACATTTTTCGAAAGTTTTCTAAAAATGCTTAAACGAATTTGTTAAAATATGTACCAAATATTAAAGAAATTTACTTTGCAAATAAAATGTATATCTTGGATTTTCTGGAAATAGTCTTTGAAATCCTCTTCATTCCGAAGGAATTTTGTATAATCTTGTATAATGATAAACGTTAACCTATACACGAAAACGTACTAGATGCCTTTAAAACACACAATTTATTCCAAATAACCTTTTTTGTTGCATAAACCATTATTAATGATTGGAATTATTCATTACTTTTGTTATTCTTTCTAAGTCGTGTCGATGTTCAGATGTTCTCGTGATTGCCTGAAGAGAGTATGGAATTTTAAGGCCAGCATATAGCATCCAGTTCTTAAGTATCTGACTATCGCTATTCTACTTATATCTATAACGAAATGTGTAATGCATCTATTTCTGCAAAGATTTATCTTGATTAAAGTGAAGTAGATAGGAAAAAAATCTGATGTGTTGCACTCACATGGCTTTGTCTGCTCTTGTACAAACTATTTTTATAAATGTTTATTCTCCATCTACTTCATCTTAATAGAGATAAACTTTTGAAGAGATTATTACTGTATTGCTAATTTTCTTGTAGGTGCAAGGGAAATATGGTAAGCTTTAAGTGATAATGAAATCTTTTAAGCTGGTTGCTATGTGGAGCATTCCATTCTCTTTGTATGTTCAGGACAAAAAGATCTGATGTGTTACACTCACATAACTTTCTCTACTCTTGTACAAACTATTTTTACAAACTCTTATTTTCCATCCATTTCATATTAATCGAGATAAACATTTGCAGAAACGATCTTTTGAAATGGAAAGAGAATTACATTCTACACATAGCGACCAATTCTAAAAATATTTGACTATCGCTTAAGGCGTACTATGTTCCCCTTGTTTTGTATTTGCAAGGGCAATATAGAAATACAGTAGCCTTTAAGCATCGACATATCTCTTAATAGCTGGTTGCTAGGTGTAGCACCATTCTCTTTGCCACAGATTAATACTCTTTGCATATCCAAGACAACAAATCTGATGTGTTACATTCACATGACTTTCTCTACTCTTGTACAAACTATTTTTACAAACGCTTATTCTCCAAGATGCAAGGGGAATATGGAAGGTTTTAGGCTATAGTCAAATATTTTAACGCTAGTTGCTATGTGGCGCATTTCATTCTCTTTGCATGTTCAGGACATAAAAGAAATGAATAACGAATTTGAGAAAAAGTATAAGTATTGGAAAATTTAAGGGAATAACAAGCAATATCTCGAAAACGGTTCACTCAACAAAAAAAAAAATGTATATGACATAAATTGTGTATTTTAACGCGATCTACATTTTTGTGTAGTAAAATTTTGTCTATCTTATGGTTTACCAGTTACGTAAAAGTCGTTCACAATGAAGAATACTTTTGGAGACATTCCCAGAAAATTCGAGATATACGTTTCATTTGCCATGACAATATCTTAAATATATGATATTTTAATCAAAATCGTTAGAGCCATTTTTGAGAAAATTCAAATTTTCGAAAAATCTTCCATGTAAAGGGTAGTCTGGGGTGGGGGGATTTTCTTGAAAACCTTCGTGTCGCATCTCTGGAAGATACTGAACCTAAATACCAAGTTTGGTGTTTATCCGACTGTTCGTTTCTGAGTTATGCTGTTCACAGTCACACAGACACACACACAGACATGTTTCCAAAATGCTTTTTTTGGATTCAGGAGGTCTGAAGACTTGTATTTCCGGTGAAATCTCGGTATCGAATTTTTGGATGGAATACAATACTTCCCCTACTTACAATACGTAGTAGAGAAAGTAAAAAGAATAACGAATTCCCATTTGAGAAAAGGTATACGTATTGGAAAATTCAAACACACAACAAAGAATATCTCGGAAAATAAATCTCAACAAAAAAAAGTATGTGATAAATTTTATGTTTTAACGGGATCTATATTTTTTGTGTAGTAAAATTTTGTTATGCGAAAGTCATTCATAATGAAGAGGACTTTTGGGGACATTCCCAGCAAATTCAAGATATACATTTCATTTGTAATGAAAATATCTTAAGCAAATGATATTTTAATTAAAATCGTTAGAGTTATTTTTGAGAAAATCAAAATCTGCGAAAAATGTTCCATGTAAAGTGTAGCTTGGGGTGGGTGATTTTTTGAAAATCTTCGTGTGGCATCTTTGGAAGTTACTAAACTTAAATACCAAATTTGGTAAAACGATTTTCAACAAGATCCCCCCACCCCAACTATTTAGATGGAAGATTTTTCGAAATTTGTATTTCTTAAAAATATGGCTCAAACGAGTTTGATTAAAATACATATATTAAAGATATTTACATGACAAATGCAATTATATTTTCTATTTTCTGGGAATAACCTGTGAAGTCCTCTTCATTCGGATGGAATTTTGTATAATGTTGTATAACTGGTACACGTTAAGCGATAGACAAAAACGTACTACACAAAAATGCAGATCTCTTTACAACACACAATTTATTTCAAATAACTTTTTTGTGGTATAAGCCATTTGCGAGATATCGCTATTAATTGTTTGAAATGCTCAATACCAAGCCATTATTTAAAATCCTGTTGATTTTCAGTTGTTTTCGCGATTGCATGGAAACATTATGGAATTTTAAGGCCGACATATAGCGTCCAGTTCTAAAACATTTGACTATCGCTGTTCTCCTTGTATCTATAACGAAATGTGTGATGTAGCTGTTTCCGGATTAAAATGAAGTAGACAGAAAAATAAACTTCGTAAGTATAATTTGTATAGAGTAAGGAAAGTAATGTGAATGTAACATACAAGATTTAAAAACATATTTACTTACTGTTATCCTGGTTGTGCATGCACTATATCTTTGTAGCGCCAGTAAATGTACAAATAGAAAAGCAATAAAATCACATGTGGCTTGGTTCATATCTTTTCTCAGCAATATCAGACGAGTTTATGAAACACTCTCTTTATCTGATACTGCCGTGCAGGAAGAAACACAAACAAAACGTGATAAACGTAAAGAGGTTACCTGTTTATCCACGTTACTGTTCAATCCACAGTTTTAGCGAACATTTGAAGTACTATGATGTTTTTTGGAGTGGAACTGCCTTGCTTTCTTCTCGGACGAAGGTTGTACACTAACCATCTCACTTATCCGTTACCAATTAGCAGTAATGTGTTCTTATCTCGCTCTACAAGGGGGAAATCTGTCGGCAGAAAGAAACAATGACTCATATTTACTGTTTACATTCTTGTGAAGTTTCTGCATGCGCTTTGTTAGAGCATTCTAAAACGTGGTTTGCATTACTTCACGGGGGGGGGTAGGAACGGTGGGTGAAGGTTTGTAATGTATGCTTTTTTTTTTAACCGAGCGGGATAGGTCAGGCAGTTGCGTCTGGCCTCGCACTCGGGAGATCATAGGTTCGATTCCCACGGCCGACTTTCTTGACCCGTGGGTTTTTTTCGGGCGTTTCCCCGAAGGATCATTGTCTCTCCAATTTCTCTCTCCCTCATTCCCTCTCATTTCATCTTCCTTTTTCATGTTACAGATTGGCTCCGGGGCTGTGTTGAGACGACTGCGGACGAATGGCTTGCGTGTTAGAACCTCTTCTCGGCTCCGTCAGATGGAGGCCGCTCGAGTCTTCGCTGCTGGGTCGATCTTTCCCCGGTTCTACTGAAGGGGGTTCTGTAAACCACCCTCCGCTGGGTGGTCAAGTCTCTTGAGAATGGCCATGAAATGGACAGTTCGAACTTTTAATAACGTGTACCTCAGAAACGGCTTATGCCACACAAAAATAATTTAAATACAAATTGTGCTTTAAAGAGATCTAAACTTTTTGTGTAGTACGTTTTCATCTATCGCTTAACGTTTACCATTTATACAATATTATACAAATTTTCTTCTAAATGAAGTGAACTTCACAGGTTATTCCCAAAAAATCCAAGTTATACGTTTTATTTGTCATGTAAATATATTTAATATATGGCATTTTAATCAATCGTTAGTCATTTTTTTAGAAAATAAAAATTTTCGGTAAACCTTCAATGTAAAGGGTAGTCTGGGGTGGGGGATTTTCTTGAAAATCTTTGTGTCGTATCTTTGGAAGGTACTGAAGTCAAATACCAAGTTTGGTGTTGATCCAACTTTTCGTTTTTGAGTTATACTGTTCACAGACACAGATAGATACATGAACATTTTTCTAAAAACATTTATTTATGATGAAATCTTAATATCAATTGTTTTGTTGGAGTACAATACTTTCTCAAATTAAAAATTTGAGTTTTATTTATGGACGCTCTTTAACTGCTGTGGTCCTTAGCGTCCCATTCTAGAAAGACCGGTAATTTTGCTCAGAGGCCTCTTTATCAGGCTTGAGGATCTTTTACGTGCCGTAAATCTACGACACGGGACCACCGGCTTTACTTCCCTTTCGAAGAAAGCCACGCTAAGGATTTTTACGTCCGAAAAAAATCCATCACCCCCCGCCGGGTTTGAATCCGCGACCCCGGGAACATGGTAACCACTACACGACTACAATACTTCCTCTATCTACTAGCGACTTGGCAGAGAAAGTAAAAATACACGTGATTTTACATCTTCGTGAAGAAACCCTTGAAACTATCAAGATTTGCAAGCGGTTTGCAGTCTTGCAGAATTCTACACGTGTTTTATATTACTTCTTCTTTCTCTGTTTAACCTCCTCTTATGTAGGATTTACACCCCCCAGGACTTACAGGTGGGTGCCTGGGGTCAGAGGCCCGTCGAGGAGCAGACACTCATGGATCAGACAGAATATCCAGCATGGGTGATCAGCCGGATGCCTGGTATGGGAGGAAGGAAGTAGATGAAACGAAATGATGGTGAAATGGATGAAAGGAAAGATGATGGAGCAGTTGGTGGAATGAATGGCGGGGGAAACTGGAGAACCCGCCCAGGCGCCGCTTTGTCCACCACAAATCCCACATGCGGGTCCCTGGGATTGAACCCGGGCCGCCTCGGTGAGAGGCGAGTGGTCTAACCACTCAGCCACGGCGCCGCCCGTGTTTAATATTACACTAACCAAAATTGACTTCCAGATGGTTAGAGTCTTTGACTTCGTTGGCATCTCTTAAGTAGATGATCAAATATAAAATGGAGTTTGGTAATGTTTGTTGGGTTTTCTCAACCAACCACTGACAGATAGCATTAAATGTGACGCATCTCTCTCCTTAAGTACAAGATAAGATAAACTTCCTGTAACACGTCAGTTATACAGCCACAGTAATTTATTAAGATAAGATTGTCAGCTTGGTTGAATCTTTAAACCATTTATATAACATTTAAGACAATGCAAGGATTCGTTTGAGATGGCGGTTCCACTGGTCATGTTCACTAAGGCGTTCTATCTGGAGCTGGGGACAGCGAGTACGTCTTGCCTCGGGGTCATTGTCTGTGTAAACATGTGTGTATGTATATTGTATAGATGTATGTGGCGGTTAGGCATGTAAGCCATACATACCAAGCGAGTAAAACAACTAAAAAATAATCTGATGTGTTACACTCACATGACTTTCTCTACATCGAGATGTTAATCTTATTGCTAATTTTCTTGTAGATGCAAGGGGAATTGCTAGGCTTTAAGCGATAGTCAAATATTTTAAGAGCTGGTTGCTATGTGGAGTATTCCATAACGAATTTGAGAAAAAGTATTGGAAAATTTAAGGGAATAACAAGCAATATCTCGAATAAAAAATGTATATGACATAAATTGTGTAGTAAAATCTTGTCTATCTCTTATGGTTTACCAGTTATGCAAAAGTCGATCACAATGAAGAATACTTTTGGAGACATTCCCAGAAAATTCGAGATATACATTTCATTTGTCATGAAAATATGTTAAACATATGATATTTTAATCAAAATCGTTAGAGCCGATTTTGAGAAAATTCAAATTTTCGAAAAATGTTCCATGTAAAGGGTAATCTGGGGTCGGGGTATTTTCTTGAAAACCTTCGTGTCGCATCTCTGGAAGATACTGAACCTAAATACCAAGTTTGGTGTTTTTCCGACTGTTCGTTATGCTGTTCACAGACACACACACACGGACATGTTTCCAAAAATGCTGTTTTGGATTCTGGGGGTCACAAAACATGTATTTCCGGTGAAATCTCGGTATCGAATTTTTGGGTGGAATACAATACTTCCCCTACTTACTGTACGTAGTAGAGAAAGTAAAAAGAGCATAATAAAGAGAACGTAGGGCATTTATGTCGTTTACCACCGAGCGAGGTGGCTCCACAGTAACGTGTGCATTCGGGGTCACGGTTTCGATCTCCGATGACCGCTCACTCCTACCCATGGGTTTTTCGTGGTTTCTCCGGGTCGGCAGGCAAATGCTGGGATGGTTCATTTTCTACCACGATCTTCTTGCCCCTCATTTCTGTTTCAGGGTTGTAGGACAGGCAACACTGTTCGCTCTGAGGTTTCTTCCATGTCGTCGTTGCGGGACTGCTCACTTGGATCTCGCTTCCTACTGGGCCCTGTACCGGGGGACCGCATTCAATATGGAAACGTTAGGGACCCCGTCCAAGCTTTGCCCCGTTGTCATCCGGACCAGGTCGCCCTTCGGGTCTCTCCTCTCAACCCTCCCTCACGGTAGATGTAAAAAAGACCGTCACGGCTTACTTGCTGTGTTGAGCCCCTCCTTTCGTTCGTAATTTTACTTTTACCTCTATGTCGTTAATCACGATTTAGTAGGAGGAATAATGGAAAAGCGATTTCCTTTCAAGGAACAGTAAACACTACAACTACAGCTGCGCCTAATAACAACAATAATACTAATAGTAATGCATAACATGTCTGACACGAAACAAAGGGTGATTTTTGTGAAAGTTTGTTGTTATGTACATAATGAAGTACCCCGTGTTACAGCGGAACGAAATACGTGTAAATTAAATTGCAGTTGAGACTATGGATGGTATGGAGAAAGCAGGAGGAGTTTTCGTGCTTGTACACATTACCTACTTTTGCTACAGTGACTCTTAACTTCTACTATCTAGTGGCATTGACGTAAAATTAGTGGAAACACAGTAAAATTAGTGGAAACACAGTGCGGGAACAACTTCGTGCGCTAGTGCTCTTCTTCAAGTGTGCACGACTCGTACGTATTTGGCCACATAAAGTAATTACTTCATACCAGTTGCGCATGCGCATAAGCTCCTTAAAACGTGCGCAAGTCAAAATTGCTGGGGATGTTGTCATATGTTTCCTTGAGTTTAAAGGAGTAGCGCGGTAGATTTAAACGCCGTAGACTTTAAAATACCGCACACATATTACCTTAGATAATAGCATTCAAAGAAAAAATAAAAAAAGTCTAACGTAATACATTTATATGGCTTTCTCTACCCTCTATCTTTAATAGTGGATATACAAACTATACTTACTAAAGCACATTTTTACCTCTACTATATTTTAATCCAAATAAACCTTTGCAGAAATAGCTACATTACACATTTCGTTATAGATACAAAGAGAACAGCGATAGTCAAATGTTTAAGAACTGGACGCTATATGCTGGCCTTAATATTCCATACTGTTTCCATGCAATCCCGTGAAACAACTGCAAGTTGACAGTACTTGAAAAGAATGACAAACTAATGAACAATTCGAACCTTTAATAACGGACACCACAAAAAAGCTTATTTGAAATAAATTCTGTGTTTTAAGATCTAAAGTACATTTGCGTCTATCCCTTGACGTTTACCAGTTATGCAAGATTATAGAAAATTCCTCCCGAATGGAGAGATATAAATTCTATTTGCCATGTAAAAATCTTTAACATATGGTAAATAAAAAAATTCGAAAAATGTTTCATGTAATGGGGTAGTTTGGATTGGGGATTTTCTTGAAAATGTGTCGCATCTTTGGAAGGTATTAAACTTAAACACCAAGTTTGGTATTTATCCGACTTTACGTTTTGAGTTATGCTGTTCACAGATTCACGGACACACACAGACACAGACATACACATGGACATTTTTCCAAAAATGCTTTTTTGGATTCAAGGGACCTCAAAACATGTATTTGCGGTGAAATCTCGGTATCTCTTATCTGCTAGGTACACGGTAGAGAAGTAATAACCAATAAATCCGCAAGGTGTTAAAAGTTAGGGTGTTCACGTGTCCTTTTACAGCAGCCGCCACTGGTCATGTTCACTAAGGCGTTCGATCTGATGCTGGGGACTGCGACTACGTCTTGCCTCGGGACGGTTGTCTGTATAAACATGATGCATATTGTATATGTGTATATGGCGGGTAGGCAAATAAACAGCGCATTTCAAGCGAGTAAAAGAACTAAAAAAAAGTCTGATGTGTTACACTCACATGACTTTCTCTACTCTTGTACAAACTATTTTTACAAACGCTTGTTCTCCATATGCTTTATGTTAATCGAGATAATCTTATTGCTAATTTTCTTGTAGATGCAAGGGGAATTGCTAGGCTTTAAGCGATAGTCACATGTTTTAAGAGGTGGTTGCTATGTGGAGTATTCCAATTAACAAGCAATATCTCGAAAACGGTTCACTCAAAAAAAATGTATATGACATAAATTGTGTATTTTAACGCGAACTACATTTTTTGTGTAGTAAAATTTTGTCTATCTCTTATGGTTTACCATTATGCAAAAGTCGTTCGCAGTGAAGAATACTTTTGGAGACATTTTCAGAAAATTCGAGATATACATTTTATTTGTCATGAAAATATCTTAAACATATGATATTTTAATCAAAATCGTTAGAGCAATTTTTGAGAAAATTAAAATTTTAGAAAAATGTTCCATATAAAGGGTAATCTGGGATGGGGGGATTTTCTTGAAAACCTTCGTGTCGCATCTCTGGAAGATACTGAACCTAAATATCAATCCGACTGTTCGTTTCTGAGTTATGCTGTCCATAGACACACAGTCACACACACACGGATATGTATCCAAAAAAACGCTTTTTTTGGATTCAGGGGGCCTCAAAACATGTACTTCCGGTGAAATATTGGTATCGAATTTTTGGGTGGAATACAATACTTCCCCTACTTACTATACGTAGTAGAGAAAGTAAAAATCAAATAACTTTCTCTACCTCTATTGCTTATTAGTCGGTATACAAACAATTCACATGAAAGTTTATTACTTTCTCTACTACGTATAGTAAGTAGGGGAAGTATTGCATTCCACCCAAAAATTCGATACCGAGATTTCACCGGAAATACATGTTTTGAGACCTCCTGAATCCAAAAAAAACATTTTTGGAAACATGTCCGTGTGTGTGTCTGTGTGTGTGTCTGTGTGTGTGTGTGTCTGTGTGTGTGTCTGTGTGTCTGTGAACAGCATAACTCAAAAACTAACAGTCGGATAAACACCAAACTTGGTATTTACGTTCAGTATCTTCCAGAGATGCGACACGAAGATTTTCAAGAAAATCCCCCCACCCCAGACGACCCTTTACATGGAACATTTTTCGAAAGTTTTAATTTTCTCAAAAATGGCTCTAATGATTTTGATGAAAATATCATATGTTTAAGATAATGTCATGAGAAATGAAATGTATATCTCGAAATTTCTGGGAATGTCTCCAAAAGTATTCTTCATTATGAACGACTTTTGCATAACTGGTAAACCATAAGAGATAGACAAAATTTTACTACACAAAAAATGTAGATCGCTTTAAAATACACAATTTATATCATATACAGTTTTTTTGTTGAGTGAACCGTTTTCGAGATATTGCTTGTTATTTCCTTAAATTTTCCAATACTTGTACTTTTTCTCAAATTCGTTATTCATTTTTTTATGTCCTGGACATGCAAAGAGAATGGAATGCGCCACATAGCAACCAGCGATAAAATATTTGACTATCGCTTAAAAGCTACCATATTCCCCTTGCATCTACAAGAAAATTACAAATAAGATTGACATCTCGATATCTCGATTAATATGAAGCATATGGAGAATAGGCGTTTGTAAAAATAGATTGTACAAGAGTAGGGAAAGTCATGTGAGTGTAACACATCAGATTTTTTTTCTATGTACTGAGAAGGTATTGCATTCCACCCAAAAATTCGATACCGAGATTTCACCGGAAATACATGTTTTGAGGTCCCCTGAATGCAAAAAAAGGGATTTTTAGAAAAAAGGTCTGTGGTATGTCTGTCTGAGAACAGCATAACTCAAAAATGAAAAGGCGGATAGATACCAAACTTGGTATTTAGGTTCAGTATCTTCCAAAGACGCGACGCTCCAAACTACCTTTACATGAAACATTTTTCGAAATTTTTTATTTTATAAAAAATGGCGCTAACGATTTTGATTAATTCACGACATATTAAATATATTTACATGACAAACAGAATGTATATCTTGAATTTTCTGGGAACAGCCTGTGAAGACCTCTCCACTCGGAAGGAATTTTGTATAATCTTGTATAACTGTAAATGTTAAACGATAGACGAAAACGTACTTCACAAAAATGTAGATCTCACTAAAGCATAGAATTTATTTTAAATAATTTGTTGTGGCATAAAAAATTTCTTAGATATCTGTTACTAAAGGTTCGAATTGTTCATTTCTTGGTCATTCTGTTTAAGTCGTTTCAACATTAAGTTGTTTCTCGCGATGTCATGGAAACGGTATGGAATTTTAAGGCCAGCATATAGCGTCCAGTTCTTAAACATTTGACTATCCTGTTCTCTTTGTATTTATAACGAAATGTGTAATTTAGCTATTTCTTCAAAGGTTTATTTGGATTAAAATGTAATTGATACAAAAGTAAACTTAAGTAAGAAGTTGTACCCCACTAATAAACGATAGGGGATGGAGAAAGTCATGTGAATGTATCACTTCAGCTTTTTTATCTCCAGGTACACTTAACTAAAAACTATCAAGCGAGTTGGCTTCGCGGTAACTCGCATTCGGAAGTTTCTACGTTCGATTCCTGGGACCAGCCACTCTGATCATGGGTTTTTCGTGGTTTTCCCTGGTTGGCTAGGCGAATGCCGGTGTGGTTTCTCTTCTACCACGAATTTCCTTTCCCTTATTTCCTATCACTTCGCTTCCCTTTCATGTTTCAGGTAGGCCGGTCGGTGTCGAACAAATGGCGCGGCTGCTTGCTCGTTGGAAGTATTTCTCGGTCCTGCCAGATGGTAGCCTTCTCTAAGCCGCCCTATGTGGGTCGAGTTCTCCCCAGCCTTCTCTGTGACCACGTATTCCTATCGTTGCGCCATGTTTGACGACGTTCCTCCCTTAACACTTTTGATGTCGCCAATATCTGCTGATGAATCTTTTGCCAGATGCTACAGTGATAGGCTAGGAGATCTTTCTCTCAGGGTATGCATAGTTGGTGTAGAATAGACAACGCCAGTTAAACTAACTGAGAAATTTAATTTGAGCTAGTACTTGATGCAGTAATTTGTATCACAAATTACTTAAATGTAAATAATGATTGTAATATGAATATGCATTTTTATGTGACATTGATTTGAGATATTTGTTTATTGTAATTATTGTTGAGAAGTAAGTTTTTAATGCCTTACTGAAACTGTCAATAATAGCGCGCAATAATGCAGAGGGGGGTTGAGCTGTTTATCATTATTGGAAACGAGGAAGTTACGTAATGTTGGCGCGTTTTTCCGTTTAGAACCTTCTGGAATATTTCCCTAGAGCATATGTATTCATAATTTTCATTGGATATAAAAATAGACGCTAATGTTGGCGCGTTTTATTAGCCAATTGCAGCTCAGTTATAATCTTTAGGCATATCGGTGTGTATGAGTATAAATAGAAGCTAGGTTAGAGGTAAAGTCAGTCAGTCCTTCAGTTCATGAAAATTCTTTGTACACTACACGTCGCATTCCCATCAATTCGTCGAAAGTATTTGCAGGTTACGCGTAACAGAGTTATGAAATCTCAAGTGTTATAAAGTTAATTATACAAAAAGTTGAAGTACGCGAATTAAGAATTATCAGTAATGAAGTTATTATAACAGTTTCAGTTTGGCGAGTGTCAAGATCAATGTATAAATGTGATAGTTAACGTGTTCGACAATAAAAGTGTAAAACAAATTTCTTCATCAGTGTTCTTTTTTGGATAAAAGATTCCTTTCCGTTTACACAACCCTGATCAAGAGATATGTTCGACCGAGAAATAATAGCTAGCCGGAGGACAGTAAAAAAAAATTAAATCAAATAACAGTCGCATTCTTTCGAACACTAACACTGCTGCAAATTGCTAACACCAGATGGAGCTACAAACCGAACAAATGAATGACGTCACAAGATGGCTTCCACGCGTGAAGTAAACATAAATACACAAACATTTGTAAGTAAAACCGTTACAAATTGGCTACCACAACGTGGGGCTACAATAATGTTAAAATAAATAAACACAAACATCACAACTATAACACCCACATACTTGAGCTATTGAATCGAGATTCCGATAGTTTTAGGATGACAGATTAAACTGATTGCGAATCTTAGCACGTGAAACTGAATTATTATATCTGGTAACTTCTGAAATATCAAATTTACAGTTTAAAATAACGGTTTCCGTAATAACAAAAGAAGCGTATGTTACTGTGAATCGCTGAAATGCTATACGATGATTCCCTCGAAGCCACCGCTAAGTATATAAGAATGGTGCGCAGTCTTTAGGCACTATAGACTGCCAATGATTGATCACAGTAAAACACTTCTGTGAGTTCTAAAAGACTGTAAGCCTGAAAACCTTATACGAAAAGATGCTAATTTTAGAAATATACGCTGTTTTATTAACTTAAGTCTCGCCTAGTTTACTACAACCCCACCAAAGTTTCTACGTTATACGTTGCCAAATCTTAAGATTCTATTCGCATCTGAAACACAGTTTTTACTCTTTGATTTGCTAAATTATAAGAATTCTTCCCCTTACTAATTTTCCAGAAATAGTCAACGTGGATTTTATCACAACTCCGATTTCTTAACGCTCTAAGTTATAATTAGCTGAACCTTGAGCTAATGGGTTTCTTGTAGAATGAAATTGCCGGAACACATAACCAGCTGCTTTTCCTGAACACATAATTTGCCTGGTAAAGACTTCCTTAACATCTTGCATATTTTTAACCGTCTCTACTTACATTATGCATTGATTTAATATAGGAAATTATTTATTACAATGATTGTGCCACTCCCCCCCTCTTCTCTCGTTGTGGCACATGTAACCAGCCCATGAACGGCAAAATTCTTCTAGAAAGATGGCGTCATTTATCGTGATCAGCTCAGCAACAGGATGAATGTTCGAGAAAGATTTCATTGATGCCATAGCTTATGGTAGCGCGACATCTTGGTCGTCCAGAGCTACGATTGGCTGGTTCGTCTCACGCCACTGGTTACTCGAGCTTGTGGCCAAGATCAGCAACTCCCGGGCAGGCTGGTTTTGCAGTCTACGCACAAGGATCGAGCGGATGGCTTGTCAGAGCTTAGTGCTCTGTTCGTGACGGCGAGATTTTGGCATAATTCACCAAAGGTAAAGTCTCGACCTTTTCTAAATTGTTCATATTTCTTTGGTAAGCTTTAAAATTTAACTTCTACTCTTGGTGTTTCAAAATTAGTATTTGCGGGAGAAGCATTTATACGAGGGGCGTCCAATAAGTAAGTTTTCCTATTTTATAAAAAAACATTACACACACTTGATCCCGTTGAATTTATTTTATTTATATTGTACAATCCTTCTGTTACTTTTCTATATAGTCAACATGTTTTTCCAAGCATTTTTGGGAACGTGACACAATTTTTTCCAAGCCAGTGTTGTACCACGTCGGGTCCTGTACTCGCAACCAGCTGTTCACTGATTTGACTTTCATCATCGGTGTTAAAAGTGCTTACCTTTGAGTTGGAGGAACATGTGAAAATCACTTGAGGCAAGCTCCGGTGAATACGGAGGATACGAGAAAACTTCCAAGTTGAATCTTGATCCAGGAAGTTTTCTCACATCCTCCATATTCACCAGATCTTTTACCAAGTGATTTCCACATGTTCCCCTGATTCAAAGGTCAGCTTGGAGGTAAGTACTTTAACACCGTGACGTAGATCAATCAGAAGTGATCAGCTGGTTACAAGCACAGGACCCAACTTCTGGTTCACTTCTGATACATCTTCGTCACGGTGTTAAAGTGCTTACCTCTATGATGACCTTTGAGTCAGGGGAACATATGAAAATCACTTGGTAAAAGATCTGGTGAATATGGAGGATGTGAGAAAACTTCTCAGTTGAATCTTCTGAGCTCCGACTGGGTCAAGATTCAACTTGGAAGTTTTCTCGTATCCTCCGTATTCACCGGAGCTTGCCCCAAGTGATTTTCACATGTTCCTTCAACTCAAAGGTAAGCACTTTTAACACCGATGATGAAGTCAAATCAGTGAACAGCTGGTTGCGAGCACAGGACCCAACCTGGTACAAAACTGGCTTGGAAAAACTTTTGTCACGTCCCCAGAAATGCTTGGAAAAGCACGTTGACTATGTAGAAAAGTAACAGAAGGATTGTAAAATATAAATAAAATTAATTCAACATGATCAATTAAGTGTAATGTTTTTATAAAATAGGGAAACTTACTTATTGAACGTCCCTCGTATATTCATTTTTTTGTAAATTGTATTTGTATTACTTGGCTACTTCAGGAAGCAGTCACGACTTTGTAAAGAAAATTAAATGTCGTAACAAGGTGAAAGAGCATTTTACGAGTTTTGTATTTCAATCGTATTACTTGGAGTTGTAAAAATGTTTAAATGTAAAGCAAGCTGATTTAAGTTTGAATGGAATTGTTAACGAATGCAAAGCTTTTCTATAATAAAGTGTTAACATATTTTCTGTGATATTTTTTAAATCCTAACTTCTTCGCAATTAAGCACGATTCACATTACTTAGGACTTTATAAGTATTGTAAAGCCCAACGTAGCATGATTTATCTATCTCCCTATCATGTTTTTATGAAACTATTAATCTTAACAGTTCAATAACTCCGGTGTCATTGAGCAAGCCGCCGGTGTGACCGGGTCATTAAATTTAGAATCTTTAGAGACGTTTACGCGTCTTTGTTGGCTGCCCTGTTTGCGGCCTATAGCCTCCTGTTGTTCTTTCACCTCATCCGTTCTTTCTGGGGGTGATAAGAACAAAAGATCCGTGTTGGGTCGAGATGCAAGGTGTCCTGAGCTTTATACGAGAGCTGATCAATAAAGACTGAGACTGATTTTTTCCTGTAGCTTTCTTGAGAGTTTCCTGTCTCTACCATGAATATTTGAAAAGAGCGGGGTTTCATGTATGTCCATAGGTGGCAGCACTCTCGTATCAGTAGGTTGGTAGTAATTCTGTATATTGTTGACCCTACTTGAATTTCGCATACCACAAAATGAAGGTGCAATAAGATTTTGTTTTCTTTAAATCATACAGCCTCTGAAACTTTGGAAAAGCTGAAGCTAGCATACGGTGAAGATGCACTATCTCGTGCAACAGTGTTTAGGTGGTTCAAAGACTTCAAAGTAGAGCGAATCCTCTGTGCTAAGCAAGGTGGGCCTGGTGCTTCGGCTTCTGTTATGACTAAAGTCAACATCAACGCAGCTACTGTGATTGTTGTTCCCACTCACACCACTGTTACAGCAGCGTACTACACGTCAGTATTGGCTACACCGAGGAAGCACATTGCAAGGAAACATCCAGAACTTATCACAACAACGTGCGGCCTCACGTTGCAAATCAAGTCAGGAATTTTTGGCTGAATTCAACATTACCTGTGTGCCGCATCTGCCTTATAGCCCCAATCTTGTCCCCTGTGATTTCTTTTTATTCCCATCACTAAAGACAAAGCTCTGGGGCATTTGATTTGAGAGCGCTGAAGCAGAGCTGAAGAAAAGTGAGGCGATTCTCAAAGACCTGACAAAGAATGGCCTGTACCATGTGTTCGAGGACTCGCAGAGACGGTATAAAAAGTGCATTCAAGTAGGAGAGGACTACTTTGAAAAAGACCATGTCAACATTGAAATGAAGTAATAAATATCTGTGAAAAAAATTAGTCTCAGTCTTTATTGATCAGCCCTCGTATAAGCTTTATTAAGCTATAATGTGCCTCAACGTTGAATGATTTATTGCTGAATCTACTTTCCTTATCTATAGCACATTCTTTGTTTACCCTTTTGTACAGCTGTCAGTGACGTAAACCTCCAGATCGTCTTCCTCTTACTTTTCTATTGGAAAGCCCTCAGCTGAAGTTAGGAGCTGATATATGCCCTGGCGCTAATGGGCTTATTTTGACATGCCTGCTTTAGGTGGACTGGTACTCCCTGAAGCACCGCGTTCGTGTATATGGAAAGCTAGAACTTTATCCAGAGTGACATCTAAATGGTGAATGAAATCTCCTCATTCAATCCTCCGGCCCTGATATGTAAATGTGGAGGTATTATTGGGGGATGCAGCGCTTGGTAAACAAGACGACGTGGCTTTTGTCTGGATTAGCGGACATACATGCACCTACATCAGTGTTGGGCGGGGTAGAGGTGCGGGTTGAAAGCTTTGCGGAGGTGTTGATCTGTTTTTGTCTCTCCACACGTTCACTCGTGCAACAGTTACCAGAATTTGTCACGGGAATCGGCTCGTGTTATCTTATTTGCTGGGCGCCTGTTATTGTTTTATTATTTTAAAATTTGGTTTCTTTGTCCTCCGGCTAGCTATTATTACTCAGTTAAGCAAGTATCTCTGAGCAGGGCGTGTAAACGGAAAGGAATTGTTACTAAAAGATATAACTGGAGCAAAACTTCTGGAATCGTGACCTTGATTGCCACCCCAGCTGCCGAGCCTAGGAATGGTTTATGTTTAGCTTAATCAACGAAAGCGATATAACACCTTTGCTTACTCACTGTGCGTAACACATACAGTCTGCATAGAAAGTGTCCGCATCTGGTTGTAATTTCAAAGAGGGAGTACCTAAATAGTACTTATTTTATATTTGTTATATTTATAACCATGGCTCCTACGTTTTCAAAGTTAAGTGTAAGGTATTACATAGTCAAAGCAGGAAAACATTGCAAATGTCCTCGACTTCATGAAGCAAGAAGCAGAGATGAAGGAAGAAAATATATGTTCACCCGAATTCCACAAAAGCCTTAAGAGAGTGAAATAAAGAGTAGCCAAAGCAACTGGTATTTCACTGAATTCCGTTTCCAGAGTTCTCAAACATAAGAAAAAAACATATGGATGAAAGAGTATACTTGGATACACCTAGAAAGAAACATAAGGTCCTTAAACGTATTACAGAAATAGACGATACTCTCATTCGGCGCACGATTCACAATTTCTATGTGGAAGAAAAAACTGTGCCAACAATAAGCAGATTGCTCATTAAGCTGAAAGACAGCATAAATTTTCAAGGTGGTGCTACAAATCTCAGAAAAAAATTACAAAAGGTTCAGGGTTCAAGTGGAAGAAAACGAAATCAAACAGAAAGAATTATCATCCAGGATAATGGTGCAGAAAGTAACGACAGCAGTGATGTGAGTGATTCCGCAGAAGAGGAAGGGCTGTAGGATGTGGAAGAATTGGAAGCAGATGATTGCCAGGTTTTTACATTAAGCGCTTTTTACAACGGTGGATTTAAATATACTGTATATAAACTATAAGTTTACCAGTGAAGAGCAATGCAGTGCAGTGCATAATCTGTGTGCGGATATTTGACAATGACTGTCCCACGCACTCCTGCAGCATGCAGACGACGGTCACCTGCAGATCTGGTAAGCAACTCGCTTCATAGCTGTCATTAGGATTTTCACATGTCTAGAACTGTTGCGCCAATTATAACACTGATAAAAGAATTTGTTTTTTACACCTTTATTGCCGCCACACTTAATTAATAATTCACATATTTAATCTTTATGCACGCCTGACTGAAACTGTTATATTTCCGAATGTAACTACAGTCGTTTTATTTACCGCCTACCAATTACTTCGCGCACTTCACATTTTGTAACTAGCTTTGCGACGTGTACCTCGCGAGAGATTCTTCAGGACTGCGCGACGTGCACCTCGTAAAAGACTCTTCAAGACTGCGCGATACTTGCTTATGGCTCGAGAATATATACTCCTTCTCCTCGAATTGCCTAAACATTATAATAGAGCTGCTATTGGTTACCAAATCGCGCCCACTTTAGCGTCTGTTTTGTCAGCCAATCACTACTACTAACATATATACTCTAGGGAAGATATTCCCTCCATTTCTAAAGAAAGGCACGCTACCCTGACGTCATTTGTTTGTCTCTTCTTAGTGATAAACAACTCCCCCCCTCGTTTTATTGTTACCCACTTCTATTGTCAGTTTCAGTGGGGCCGTGTAAACTTATTTCCTAATAATACTTATGGCTAACAAACATCTAAATCCTGTAATACAATAATATTAATTTACACTACAATCACTATGGCATTCACAGCATGTTATGATATAAAATATTGCCTCAAATTAAGCACTAGATACAAAAACTATTAGATAGTTTAATGTTTAAAAATCGAGCTTGAATAACTTAGAGTATTTTTACATTCTACACACTGAGCAGAATGGCTCAGGCGGGAGCGTCTGTGGTTCGATTCCCGGGGCCGACCTTCCTGATCCATAGGTTTTTTTCCAGGTCGCTAGGCGAATACCGGGGAGGTTAATTACATCCCCCGAATTTCCTGTCCCTCCATTTCACCTCATTCTCATTTCACTTTACCTTACATCTACTTGACTGTTTCAGGGTTGCAAGTGTCGGCAGGAGTCTCGGCGTTACATGGCGGGGAAAAGGATGCTCTATGTAACACTTCGACCCCACGAGTCACGGGCCCTCCAGTGGGATGTGCAAGTCTGCAGGGGGAGGGGTGACGTTGTACAGCTGCCATCTGGGGTGTTCAATCTGGAAAAGGTACGGACCCTTCCTCCTAACCTGTTGTGCCTCCTAGTCTGATCGCCCTCTGTCTCCTCTCACTCCAGCCCTTCCTCCAGGGGGCGCCCCGTTAGGGGCCTAGCACAAAAGATCTCCATAGGTCGAGGTGTTAACTCCCCCTCCGCTACTAGTCCTACATTCTACACCACATATCCAGTAGGCAGAGGTCGTATTATATTCCACCCAAAAATTTGTATATCGAAATTTCACCGGAAATATATATATATATATATATATATATATATATATAGTTTACCAGTTATGCAAATGTCCTTCACAATGAAGAATTCTTTTGGAGACATTCCCAGAAAATTCCAAATGTACATTTTATTTGTCATGAAAATATCTTATACATATGATATTTTAATCAAAATCGTTAGAGCCATTTTTGAGAAAATTAAAATTTTCGAAAAATTTTCCATGTAAAGGTGATCTGGAGTGGGGGATTTTCTTGAAAACCTTCCTGTCGCATCTCTGGAAGATACTGAACGTAAATACCAAGTTTGGTGTTTATCCGACTGTTCGTTTCTGAGTTATGCTGTTCACAGACAGACACACAGACACACACACTCACAGAAACACACGTATATGTTTCCAAAAATGCTTTTTTTTGGATTCAGGGGGTCTCAAAACATATTTCCGGTGAAATATCAGTATCGAATTTTTGGGTGGAATACAATACTTCCCCTACTTACTATACGTAGTAGAGAAAGTAATAAACCATAGTGGGTAGAGAAAGTTGTGTGAAAGTAACGCATCAGAATCCTTCTTGCGCAATACTATGTATATAAGAATCCCTCGGATTCATTATACGCAGCATATTCATAATAATTATTTTATTGTATAAAACACACACACACACACATATGAATATATTTTTACTTTCTCTACTACGTATAGTAAGTAGGGGAAGTATTGCATTCCACCCAAAAATTCGATACCGAGATTTCACCGGAAATACATGTTTTGAGACCTCCTGAATCCAAGAAAAGCATTTTTGGAAACATGTCCGTGTGTGTGTCTGTGTGTGTGTGTGTGTGTGTGTGTCTGTGTGTGTGTGTCTGTGAACAGCATAACTCAAAAACTAACAGTCGGATAAACACCAAACTTGGTATTTACGTTCAGTATCTTCCAGAGATGCGACATGAAGATTTTCAAGAAAATTCCCCCACCCCAGACTACCCTTTACATGGAACATTTTTCGAAAATTTTAATTTTCTCAAAAATGGCTCTAACGATTTTGATGAAAATATCATATGTTTAAGATATTTTTATGACAAATAAAATGTATATCTTGAATTTTCTAGGAATGTCTCCAAAAGTATTCTTTACTGTGAACGACTTTTGCATAACTGGTAAACCATAAGAGAGAGACAAAATTTTACTACACAAAAAATGTAGATCGCGTTAAACTACACAACTTATGTCATATACATTTCTCTTGTTGAGTGAACCGTTTTCGAGATATTGCTTGTTATTTCCTTAAATTTTCCAATACTTATACTTTTTCTCAAATTCGTTATTCATTTTTTTATGTCCTTGACATGCAAAGAGAATAAAATGCGCCACATAGCAACCAGCGTTAAAATATTTGACTATCGCTTAAAAGCTACCATATTCCCCTTGCATCTACAAGAAAATTACCAATAAGATTAACATCTCGATATTTCGATTAACATGAAGCATATGGAGAATAGGCGTTTGTAAAAATAGATGTACAAGAGTAGAGAAAGTCATGTGAGTGTAACACATCAGATTTTTTTGTCTTGGATATGCAAAGAGTAATAATCTGTGGCAAAGGGAATGGTGCTGCACCTAGCAACCAGCTATTAAGAGATATGTATGTGCTTAAAGGCTACTGTTTTTACTTTCTCTACTACGTATAGTAAGTAGGGGAAGTATTGTATTCCACCCAAAAATTCGATACCGAGATTTCACCGGAAATACATGTTTTGAGACTCACTGAATCCAAAAAAAGCATTTTTGGAAACATGTCCGTGTGTGTGTCTGTCTGTGTGTCTGTGTGTCTGTGAACAGCATAACTCAGAAACGAACAGTCGTATAAACACCAAACTTGGTATTTAGGTTCAGTATCTTCCAGAGATGCGACACCAAGGTTTTCAAGAAAATTCCCCCACCCCAGACTACCCTTTACATGGAACATTTTTCGAAAATTTTAATTTTCTCAAAAATGGTTCTAACGATTTTGATTAAAATATCATATGTTTAAGATATTGTCATGAGAAATAAATGTATATCTCGAATTTTCTGGGAATGTCTCCAAAAGTATTCTTCATTGTGAATGACTTTTGCATAACTGGTAAACCATAAGAGATAGACAAAATGTTACTACACAAAAAATGTAGATCGCGTTAAAATACACAATTTATGTCATATACATTTCTTTTGTTGAGTGAACCGTTTTCGAGATATTGCTTGTTATTTCCTTAAATTTTCCAATACTTACACTTTTTCTCAAATTCATTATTCATTTTTTTATGTCCTGGACATGCAAAGAGAATGGAATGCGTCACATAGCAACCAGCGTTAAAATATTTGACTATTGCTTAAAACCTACCATATTCCCCTTGCATCTACAAGAAAATTATCAATAAGATTGACATCTCGATATCTCGATTAACATGAAGCATATGGAGAATAGGCGTTTGTAAAAATAGTTTGTACTAGAGTAGAGAAAGTCATATGAGTGTAACACATCAGATTTTTTAGACAGCATGGCCTAAAAGTGGAACTTCTAACACAGTGCACGCGAACTAAAAGCATTAGATTATCACACTAGTGCGATAATCTTTACTGTGAACCAACTTTGGTTTCAAGTTCAATCACATGGTAATTAGCTCTTGTAAATTAAAAAAATCTGATGTGTTACACTCACATGACTTTCTTGTACAAACTATTTTTACAAACGCTTATTCTCCATCTATTTCATATTAATCGAGATAAACATTTGCAGAAGCGATCTTTTGACATGCAAACAGAATTACATTTTACACATAGCGACCAGTTCTAAAAATATTTGACTATCGCTTAAGGCCTACTATGTTCCCCTTGTTTTGTATTTGCAAGGGCAGTATAAGCACATACATATATCTTAATCGCTGGTTGCTATGTGCAGCACCATTCTGTTTGCCACAAATTAATACTCTCTACATATCCAAGACAAAAAAATGAATAACGAATTCCCATTTGAGAAAATAACTATTGAAAAATTTAAGGGAATAACAAGTAATATCTCGAAAATGGTTCACAAAAAATGTATATGACATAAATTGTGTATTTTAACGCAATCTACATTTTTTGTGTAGTAAAAGTTTGTCTATCTCTTATGGTTTACCAGTTATGCAAAAGTCGTTCACAATGAAGAATACTTTTGGAGACATTCCCAGAAAATTCGAGATATACATTTCATTTCTCATGACATTATCTTAAACATATGATATTTTCATCAAAATCGTTAGAGCAATTTTTGAGAAAATTAAAATTTTCGAAAAATCTTCCATGTAAAGGGTAGTCCGGAGTGGGGGGATTTTCTTGAAAACCTTGGTGTCGCATCGCTGGAAGATACTGAACCTAAATACCAAGTTTGGTGCTTATCCGACTGTTCGTTTTTGAGTTATGCTGTTCACAGACACACAGACACACAGACACACACACACAACACACACACACACACAGACACACACACGGACATGTTTCCAAAAATGCTTTTTTTGGATTCAGGAGGTCTCAAAACATGTATTTCCGGTGAGATTTCCGTATCGAAATTTTGGGTGGAATGCAATACTTCCCCTACTTACTATACGTAGTAGAGAAAGTAAAAAATTAAATAAAGTGTAAAACAGATAGAACAAGGTAATTCTGCAAGGTGAGTTGGGCTCAGAAGAGGGAAAAGTTAGCAAGCTGCAACGACAGGCATGAGGGAGGCCCTTAAGAACCTTTCAACATACAAAAGAATGTTAGGTGATAGGGGAAGCCCGTAGCAGGAGACTCCGAAAGTGGACAATACTTGAAAATCCCACGTGCACTCATGCGAAAATAAAACGCAGCGAAGCAGTAATAATACAGTACTGTTAGACGCTAGACAAGTCGATCATACAACATTTTTAGAACCAATAAGATAAAAGAGAAGGTAACAGAGATAGCAAATAATAACCTAGAAAAATCACGTGCCTAGACAAAGGACTGTGCTCATATAGAATATGGATGTGAAATAGAAAGTTTTCTATGAGCGGAGCACAGTTTCATACAGGGGTAACTTGGTTATTCGTGTCGATCATTTGTAAGAGAAGGTTACGTCATACGGTGTCAGAAATGTTAGAGAAAATTTCAGTGTTAAATTAAAGTGTTTAGTAATAATGTTACATAATGGGAAAGCGGAATTCAGGTAGGGAAGCCAGTAATAGCAGCAAAAGTTGCAGGTGGATTCAGATATAAGGTCTTGTGTGAAGGGAAGTCATAAAGCCATAAGTGTTAATTATGCTCGTGTGGATTTAACGTATAAAGGGCAAAGCGAAGGAGAGCACGCCTTTCATTTTTCTCCGGTCCACACTCCCCTCAGGTGTCCATCCTCTACCTGAGCCGGCCAAAGTCAACATCTTTATATTAGTCCTCTCCTTCACCCAGCTATCTACCATCACAGAACCGCTACAACTTGTACAGGGTGATTTATGAAGAACTGACACATATTTCTTTAATTGTTTCAAAACGAGTTATGCTGGCGACAACTTATTATAACTGAAGTTCAGAGGAATTTTGGGAGATTATTTACCTCTATAGCAAATTTTGAAAACGTCCTCCATCCTGCATAAGGCACAACTCAACACGTCGTTCCATGTTACTGGCCACTCGTTGGAGGACTCTGTTGCCAATGTCTTGAATCTTTTGTAATGTTGTGCTTCAGATCGTCCAATGTCTGGGGAGGTGTGGCATAAATCCTGTGTTTTAAGTAACCCAATAGAAAGAAATCCGGCGATGTCAAATCCGGAGATCTCGATGGCCACAGGTTCTTGGCAATTATTCGGTCGTCAAAGAAACTTGCAATTAGTGCCATGGATTCATTTGATGTATGGCACGTAGCGCCGTCCTGTTGAAAAATCCTTGACTCAGCTCTACATCGTCTAGTTGCTCAGCAAACTCCATGAAAATCCGTCAGTACTCTGCAGTGTTCACATTGCTTAAAAATAATTGGTCCCACTATTCTCTGTGCGGATATTACGCACCAAACTCCGATTTTAAATGGGTGCATAGGAGCTTCATGAATAACATGTGAATTTTCGCTGGCCCAATAGCGTGAGTTATTTGAGTTCACATAGAACCATGCTTCATCTGTGAACCATGTGATGGACAATATGGCAGGATTTTGCACAATGAAGCCTGAAACCAACGACAATAATTCAGTCATTTATCCTTATCTGGTTCCTGTAACTGATGGACAACCGTAATCCTATACGGCTTTAGGCCTGCACTTTTCACAGTTCTCTGACACATTCAGTAGTTGTACCCTGTCTCCTGCGACAAACGTCTTAATGACTTTTTGAGTGACTGATCCAGTCGTGCTCTTACGTCAACAACCATGGGAAGCCTAGATGAACGATTTTTGCCTTTTTCACTCGCCAGAGATCAGGTTGTTTCCAGTTTGTTTACCAGTCCCAGTGTTGTGCTTCTTTGAGGAGGATTCCGAACACCAAATTCTCTCTGGTATGCCCTTTGAGTAGCTGTAATTGAATTCGTAATCCATGTAGCTTTACAAGGAAGAGTCTTTCATTTCATGTGTACTCCATTTTCACGTTGCCTAGAACAAAATCTCAAAAACAGTTGCCGACAATAAAACTAACAATTACGAATAAAACATGAACATCTAGTGACAGGCAATCAAAACTGCAGAACATTCTGTTTAATTTGGTGCTGAAATTGGGGTATTGAGTGAACTTCGAACAGAATAATTAAAGAAATAACTGGTCAGTTCTTCATAAATCACCCTGTATAATATTTACATTATTGCACTCATACACTGATGCACCATTGTTCCCGCTGCATCCTTACATAATGAGAGACCAATGTAAAAGCGAACGCGCCTAACTCATCGACTGGGAGATGGCGGATTGTAGAAAGCAAGTGCCTTCTGTTTTATATATATAGAAGAAGCAGTCTTGGGATTCATAACTATATCCACATTTTTTCCTTCCTGAAAATGTTTTTTAATATTGGTGGAATCAGCAACTAAGGTATTTTCTGAGATAGCGTCTTTGTGTGCATGTACAAAATGCAGCATATAACAAGAGGCCATAGCGACTTCCTTATTTGGTTGAGTGGGGAATGTATAAGCCGAGCTCTTCGAGAGGCAGGCAACGAGAAAGCTCGCAATATATGGAGAGGTTACCTCAAAATTTATTCAGCACAAATGTAAAGGTCTGAAGGAGAATAATACTCGATGAAAATGCACTCAAGTGGTGCGTCTTAAAAGCATAGGAAGGAAAGGTTACTCTATACGGTGTCCATAAATTATTTGTACAATTTCATGACCTGTTAAACGAAAACAGTGTGACATAAGATTTTTGCTTTCTGTGCCACCTGTGGACACAGCTACGGGAGATCAATTGCCGCTACCACCTCCAGAAGGAGGGGATGAAGTGAAGGAATCACAGGAGGCTGCAGGCCGCGGGCAGACAGACCAGAGACGCGCGGAAGTCCCCAATAGTTCCGGACTCGAAGTTCCTCTGTGAAGTAGGTTACAACCACGCACGATGGTCTTCGCTACAACTTTACTTTCATCTTTATATTTTAATGTTTCTTTAATATTATATATTTAGGTTTGCCTCGGCTGCGTCAGTATTAATTTGTAGAAACATGTATCTCTGAACAAGGTGTGGTGCGGCTGAAGAATGTAGGCTTACACAAATTATAGTTTTTACTTCACTCCTTTTTATTAATCCTAGACACGATTAAGTGATATATAGAGAGCTGTGAGATTATTTATTAATTACTTGCACTTTTTAATACGTAAACTTTATAATATCCTCGCCGTAATGAATTTTTGTCCCACACTGAATACCTATTAAACTTCTCGAGGACACGTCTTGCGTCCAGTTAGGAACACTGTCTACAAGCAACTGAACTGATTTCTACCGCCTGAATTTGCAAATTTCATCTATTTCAAGTCTCTGATTGGCTATTCCTAATCCAATAGAATACTTTTATTTAACTTTCAGGTTTTTCTGGTTGTTTATTTGCTATTTATAAACTGTTCCAATATTTACATTATTGTTGCTCCAGGAATTACTAGTAGTATTATTAAACTTTCCAATTCATTATTGCCTCAAGGTTACCTCATTGTTAGCAGCTTTTGAACTATATTCTCACAGGTCCTATATTATTAAATTACGTAATACATTCACATAAAATTATTAAACATGTACATAATAATATAAACATTAATACAATGACTGTTAAATACACTGTTTATATTTTTATTTATACACATATTGCTTTAAGGCGGGCTGTTATTATATTTTATATTATAGAATTAGACTGAAATCATTTAAGTGTTAAAAATACTGCCTCAAATGGACGACCCGTCAACCAAGCAGCACTCCAGTGTCCACGGGGAATACCCTTTCTTTTGAACAAGCATCAACACCATCTGTTCTCGCGCCATCAAACCTAGAGGCACACCTGAAAAGTGAAAAGGAAACGGAATGAAAGGAAATCGTGGTAGATGAGAAAGCAGCATTTGCCTACCAACCAGGGAATACCACGATAACCCTAAGGTCAAAGTGGACGGTCGACGGAAATCAAACCGGGACCCCCAAATCCACACGTTACCGCGGAGCCATCTCGCTCAGTAAGAAGAGGTATAATATTTCACCCAAAAATTCGATAGAGATTTCACCGGATATACATGTTAGAGCTCTCCTGAATCCAAAAAAATCGTTTTTAGAAAAACGCCGGCTATGTTGTGTCTGCGAACAGCGTAACGCAAAAACGAAAAGTCGGTTAAATACCAAAGTTGGTATTTAAGTCTAACATCTTCTAAGGATGCGACGGATATATTTTCAAGAAAATCTCTCTACCCCAAACTACCCTTTACAGGGAGCATTTTCTGGAAATTTGTTATATTCCAAAATTATTATAGCAATTTTGACTGAAATACGTTATTAAGATATTCATATGGCAAATAACTGTATATCTTGCATTTTCTGGGAATTGCCCCTATGAAGTCCTTCATTGGGAAATAATTTTGTATAACTGGTAAACGATAAGACAAAAACTTGCTATTGTCTGTTCTGAGTCTTTTGAGACAGCAATAGGCGCTGGTAGAAAACCGGTTAGTTGCAACAAAGTCGCCTTCGTGTGGTGGGACTTTGTACTAGCTACCGTGCGGCCTCGAGAATTCCTTATCTTTCCTTTCCACTGTCTAAAAAGACTCTGAACAGATAATACACAGAAAACGTGGATATATAGATGTTAAAGCGCACAACTTATGTCAAATAACATTTTTCCTGTCCTTTTCCGAGATATTCTTTGTTATTGATTAGATTTTTCAAATACTTTATTCTTTTCTCAACTATAAATCATTATTATTACTTTCTCTACAACATAGAGTGGGTTGAGAAGCATGGCATTCCACCCAAAATATCGAAACCGAGATTTTACCGGTAATGTTTTGAGACCTCCCGAATAAAAAAAAAAAAAAAAAAAAGAAAGTAGAAAAAGATCTGTGTGTATGTGTCTGTGAATAGTATAACTCAAAAACGAAAAGTGGGATAAATACAAACTTGGTATTTAGGTTCAGTACCTTCCAAATATTCGACACGAAGCTTTTTAAGAAAATCACCCACCCCAAACTATTCCTTACATGGAACATTTTTCGAATTTTTTTATTTTCTAAGTATTTTGATTAAAATACCATATATTAAGGACATTTTCATGGAAAAATTTATATTAATTGGTAAACATTCAGCGACAGATGAAAACGTACTACACAAAAAGTGTGTATGTCTTTAAAACAAACAATTTATTTCAAATAACGGTTTTTGTAGCATCAGCCATTTCCAAGATAACCGTTATTAATGGATCGATTTGTTCAAAACTTTGTCATTCTTTGCAAGTCCCATCATTTTCAGTTGTTTCTCGCGATGTCATGGAAACAGTATGGAATTTTAAGGCCAGCATATAGCGCCCAGTTCTTAAACATTTGACTATCGCTGCTCTCTTTGTAACTATAACGAAATGTGTAATGTAGCTATTTTTGTAAAGGTTTATTTGGATTGAAATGCAGCAGACAGAAAAATAAGCTTTAGTAAGAATAGTTTATATGCCGACTAATAAAGATAGAGGGTAGAGAAAGTCATGTGAATATTTGTTTCGTTTCTTTCTTGTTCGTGTTCATGCAAAGAGAACATAATTTCAAAGTCATCACGCATCGTATAGCCATCGACTTTAAAAGGTTTTGGTTATCGGTTTAGCTTGTACTTAGAACGAAATGTGTAGGTTTATCTGTATTAACAGGAAGTAGGTAGAAAAATAAGCTTTTGTAGTAATAATTTGTGGAAGAATGAGTAGAGAATGGCATGTGAATGTGACACAGAGTTTTTTCCTTTCCTATACGACCTAATACATAGTTTAATGGGTGACTATTCCGTTCATACGCCGCATATTTGATATTGGATGTCATTTTATCGGATAAACAACTCATCACTGAACCATAATAATATCAGATGCAGTGATTAATAGACGACGTCATTCAATTGTTCTAATCGATACACATTCAAATAGTGTCCGTTTCCAAATGAATTATGTTCTTGAAAAAAGTCTTTATTGTGTTCTGATTTTACCTTACCTATCTTAATTTTGAGGTTAACTATTTTCTCACTTTCACTGTTGGTAGCATTGGTAAGTATTCCGTAACATATTCGACGTTCGTTTAATATGTCGTGAGCGAGCAAGATGGCTGCGCGGTAACGTGTGAGGCTCGCATTCGAGGTCCGGGTTCGATTCCCGCCGACCGTCCGCTCTAACCTTGAGTTTTTGCGGTTTTCCCTGGTCGGTAGGAGAATGCTAGGGTGGTTTCTCATCTACCATGGTTTCCTTTCCATCTCGCTTTTCATTACATTTCCTTTTCATTTTTCAGGTGTGCTTTTAGATTTAGTGGCGTATGACGGTGCGGATGCTTCCTTAAATGAAAGAGTATTTCCCGTGGACACTAGAGGACTTCTTGTTCTACGGGTCCTTCATCACTCTCTCTAGGCAGCTCCAGTAGTAAGAGGGGTTTTCAAGCTGGAACAGTTAGGGACTTCCGCGCATCTCTGTGACCTCTCTGCCTACGGCCTGTAGCATCCTGTGATTCCTTAACATCATCCCTTCCTCCTGGGGGATGTAACCTCAATAGATCTATGTACATCGCAGTGTGCGAGGTGTCCCTCTCCGTTGTATAACCTAACCTAATCTAACTTAACCTAACCAAATCTAACCTAAACTAAACTAATCTAACCTAACCTAAACTAACATAACCTAAACTAATCTAACCTAACCTAAACTAACCTAATCTAACCTAAACTAATCTAACCTAATCTAAACTAACCTAATCTAACATAACCTAACCCAATCTAACGTAACCTAACCTAAACTAATCTAACCTAACCTAATCTAACTTAACCTAACCTAAACTAACGTAATCTAACCTAACCTAACCTAGTATGTCGTGATCTGACAGCTGACACAATGCTGATTTGAGTTTTAAACATCACAAATAAGAAAGTAACTATTATTTGTATAATCTGTTACATTTTATTCATAGAATAGTCTTAATAAATCCCACTCGAGGTTACCTATGTTAGAATGTTCAAGAATGTTTTAGTGAAAAGTGAAAAGATTTAATTAATGTTGTTAGCCAGTAGTTGTAACACAGTCATTACGATATTTCCTATACACCACTGATTACGAACTTTACCCATCCTAGATAAAGAAACTAACCTAACTAGGCGTGGTCGTTCTATTGAAGCTGTGGGTTGTTTTCCAGTCTTACTAGAAATATGAATACTCGGCGATCAGCGCCTCTGCCGTCAGCAATCAGAAACTTCGTCTAATCCCTTAAGAATCCGAAATTTGCCGAGGTTTTTATTCACAGTAGTGGGCCATGATTAGACCAACGCCTTCTCTGCCCACCCCAAAAGTTAACAGATGAATAACGAATATCGTTATTGCTTTGTTCTACAGGAAGCAGAGTGGGCCTTGTGCAAAAATTTAAAATGTCTATCAGTTTACCACACACTTAACCGAATTGGTTTGCTGCAGAGGGAGATGGTTTGCTGCTGAAGGAGAGTTAAAATTATAAGATTAAAATAATGATGTTTCTGAATCTGAAAAACAGAAAAAAAGTAGGAATTGAAAGCAGTTTCTGACACACTTAAAATTCACAGTAAGTACAACATTGTTCACAGAACTCCCACGATAAATCAGGATAATAGAAATGTGTTTGTAATTTTAAGATATAGTTGGTGCAGGGAAGGAACTATGACACTACTAATACCGTGAACGGTATGACTGAACAAAAACTGCTTGTTTAATTACTTGATCCAACATGTTACTGCACGTACTGTATGACATTTAGGTCATTTGAGGAATAAACACACATTAAAATTATGGCATTTAACGAGATCTTATTTGTGTTTAAGTTAAGGCAAACACTTAGTGATACAACCACAGTATTTATGACCTTTAGTAATTTACGCTCCAAATAAAATACTTTAGTCCTTTTTTGATTTCCCTACCTCTTATCTACTCTAGGTAGGGCAAGTATTGCATTCTACCAAAAAATTGGATATCGATATTTCTCCAAATATGCGTTTTAAGGTCCAGTGTATACACTTGGTGTATCTTGGAAACGCATAATTAAAAAACGAAAAGTTAGTTAAATACCAAACTTCATATTTGAGTCAGACAGGGTTTAAGCATGCTAAGCGAAGAATTTCTTGAAATTCTTGAAATGTCCCACCCAAACTGTCGTTCACATGTGCACAATTTTGTTACTGTTTATTTCCCCAAATATCTCTAAAGATTTTTATTAAAGTATTATATGTTTGAGATATTTATATGACCTTGACATTTCTGTACATAGGCTGTGAAGTTCTTTTCATTCTGAATGAATTTTGTAGAATTCTTATAATTAGTAAACTACAAACCTTAAAGACGTAGGACTAAATGAAATATAGCTCAAGTATCTCAAATCGTAACTTTTTTGGTAGCATTGTATTTTTCGAAATACTCGTTGTTACGTCTCCAGGATATTAATCTTTCAATTTTGTATCATTTTTTGAAGCGCTGTCAGTTTTTCCCCGATGTCATGGAAAGAATATGCTATTTCAAAAGTAGCGTGTAGCGATCTGTTTTTATTTTCTCTACTGTTTACTTATAATAAGCGCGCGCGTGTTTGTGACTGTGAACAATATAAGTCAAAAAAGAAACTGATATTCAAGTTCAGTTCATCCAGCGAAGAGACGCGAAGATTTTAAAGAAAATCCCCTCACTCTAAAGTACCTTTACATGGAAAATTTGTTGTTATTTTTTAAAACATGACTGTAACGGTTTTTTATTAAAATACAGCATGTTTAGGGCATTTACAAAGAAAATGTATAGGTGTAGGTTATAAAACGGGCGGGGCCTCGCGCATCTAGATCTGTTGTGGACACCGTACCCCCGTATTGGATTGGATTGACTACGGAAGGGACTCGGCACTGATCCACATAGGGGATATTGTACTTACGTCCCAAAAGGGAGAGTCGTGGGAGGAAGGATGAGGCGAGAGGAGATACCGGGCGGCCGGAATCAGGAGTAACGGCACAGAAATGGCAGGGTCCCTACGTTTTCCAGATAGAGACTCCCCGGCAAACGGACAGGCAGACCGGGGACACCATCCCGCACAGAGGGTGTCCAAAGCCCCTCAAGGGGATTCTGATACCCCCGGCAACCAGCCAAAAGCCGAGGGACTGAGAGAGACACAAAGAGCATGCCCTGCCAAAAAATTCATTACCGAGATTTCACCGGAAATACATGTTTTGAGAGTCTCTGAATGAAAAAAAAGAATTTTTAGAAAAATGTCCGTGTGTGTGCGTCTGTGGACAGCATAATTCGAAAACTAAAAGTCGCATAAACTCCATACCTGGTATTTAGGTTCAGAGATGCGACACGAAGATTTTTAAGAAAATCACCCCACCCCAAACTATCCTTCACATGAAAGATTTTTCTAAAAATACCTCTAACGATTTTGATTAAAATATTACAAATTAAAATATATACACGATAAATAAAATGTATATCTTAAATTTTTTGGAATATCCTTTGAAGTCCCTTCATTCGGATGGAATTTTGTATAATCTTGTATAATGTGTAAACGCTAAGCGATAGACGAAAACGTACTGCACAAGAAATGTAGGCCTCTTTAAGACACACAATTTACTTCAAATATTTCTTTTTTGCTACCGTCAGTCATTTCGAAGATATACGTTATTAATATTCGAATTTTTACTTTCACTAGTACGTATAGTAAGTAGGGGAAGTATTGTATTCCACCCAAAAATTCGATACCGAGATTTCACCGGAAATACATGTTTTGAGATCCCCTGAGTCGAAATAAAGCATTTTTTGGAAATATATCTGTGTGTGTGTCTGTGAACAGCATAACTCAAAACCTAACAGTCGGATAAACACTAAACTGGGTATTTAGGTTCAGTATCTTTCAGAGATGCGACACGAAGGTTTTCAAGAAAATCCCCCCAAGATTACCCTTTACATGAAACATTTTTCGAAAGTTTTAATTTTCTCAAAAATGGGTCTAACGATTTTGATTAAAATGTCATATGTTTAAGATATTTTCATGACAAATGAAATGTATATCTCGAGTTTTCTGGGAATGTCTCCAACAGTATTCTTCATTGTGCACGACTTTTGCATAACTGGTAAACCATAAGAGATAGACAAAATTTTACTACACAAAAATGTAGATCGCGTTAAACTTTATGTCATATACATTTTTTGTTGTTGAGTGAACCATTTTCGAGATATTGCTTGTTATTCCCTTAAATTTTCCAATACTTATACTTTTCCTCAAATGGGAATTCGTTATTCAGTTTTTTGTCCTGGTAATTCTAAGAGAATGGAATGCGCCAAATAGCAACCAGCTCTTAAAATATTTGACTATCGCTTAAAGCCTACCAATTCCCCTTGCATCTACAAAAAATTAGGAATAAGATTAACATCTCCATATCTCGATTAAAATGAAGCATATGGAGAATAAGCGGTTGTAAAAATAGTTTGTATGTGAGTGTAACACATCAGATTTTTTAATCATTAGATCATACATTCACACTCTCAGACTCTGGGGAGGATAGAGAAAAATTCCCTCTCCCAGCCGGAATCGAACCCAGGACCCCTCACACAGCAGGCAGTTTCTCCACGTGTTACGGGGCCATTGTTCAGCACTGGTTATTCTTTAAAGTCCTTTTAACATTCAGTTGTTTTTCGTGATCGCATGAAAACAATATGGAATTTTAAGGCCAGCATATAGCGAGCAGCTCCAAAACATTTGACTATCGCTGTTCCCTTTATATTTAGAACGAAATGTATAATGTGGCTATTTCCGGAAAGTTTTATCTCGATTGAAATGAAGAAGACAGGAAAATAAACTTTCGTAGGAGTAATTTGTATACCCACTAATAAGCGCTAGAGGGTAGAGACAGCCATATGAATGTAACACATCGGATATTTCCTAAAACTATCCTTATTGCATTATCTTTACATTCCTTGAACTATGCATTTATTTAAATGTACGTATTTCACAGTTACTAGCAGTGAGGTTTGTTCCCAACGTGTTTGAATGATTTGACTGTTCAGATTAAACCATTTCAGAATGCACATAGCAGTGAGCACTATAGGTTGGTATATCTACACCGCACACGCATTAACTGCCTTACCCTTCAACTGCTTGTCAACAATAGAAACACGTTAATACGACGGTAAATTTGCATGAAGAGAGAAATTGCTTTCAGCTGGTACACAAAGTTCTACCGCAAATACCGATGCAGGGTTATCGTTTAGGGAGAGAGGGTTTCGCGCCCCTGGTACCACTTTAACAGCGACGTCAAGAGAAAGTGTATTTTCGTGACCTTGAAACCAATAATTAAATTGAGTTTTATTTATGGACGCTCTTTAACTACTATGGTCCTTAGCGTCCCCATTATGTATTGGGCATGAAAGACTGGTAATTTTCTCAGGGGCCTCTTTATCTGGCCTCTTTTACGTGCCATAAATCTACGACACGAGGTCACTGGTTTTACTTCCCTTCCAAAGGAAGCCATGCTAAGGATTTTTACGCCTGAAAAAAGAAAGAAAAGCAGTGTCATTATATTTATTTGAGTGTAAAATTATGTACCTTTGCTTCGGATGTTGTTCTTAATGGAGATTCTAAGGGTGAAATGTAACTTCACGATCCCATGTTTTGCAAGAAAGGGGATTTTATCCACTCTACCTGATGCACGCATTATTACTTTCTCTACTACGTATAGTAAGTAGGGGAAGTATTGTATTCCACCCAAAAATTCGATACCGAGATTTCACCGGAAATATATGTTTTGAGACCCCCGGAATCCAAATTTTTTTTTGAAACATGTCCGTGTGTGTGTGTGTGTGTGTCTGTGAACAGCATAACTCAAAAACGAACAGTCGGATAAACACCAAACTTGGTATTTAGGTTCAGTATCTTCCAGAGATGCGACACGAAGGTTTTCAAGAAAATGTCCCCACCCCAGACTACCATTTACATGGAACATTTTTCGAAAATTTTAATTTTCTCAAAAAGGCTCTAACGATTTTGATTAAAGCATCATATGTCTAAGATATTTTCATGACAAACGAAATGTATATCTCGAATTTTCTGGGAATTTCCCCAGAAGTATTCTTCATTGTGAACGACTTTTGCATAACTCGTAAACAATGAGATAGACAAAATTTTACTACACATAAAATGTAGATCGCGTTAAAATACACAATTTATGTCATATACATTTGTTTTGTTGGGTGAACCATTTTCTAGATATTGCCTGTTATTCCCTTAAATGTTCCAATGCTTATACTTTTTCTGAAATTCGTTATTCATTTTTTTTGTCCTGGTAATGCAAAAGAATGGAATACTCCACATAGCAACCAGCTCTTAAAATATTTGACTATCGCTTAAAGCCTACCAATTCCCCTTGCATCTACAAGAAATTTAGCAATAAGATTAACATCTCGATATTTCGATTAACATGAAGCATATGGAGAATAAGCGTTTGTAAAAATAGTTTTTACAAGAGTAGAGAAAGTCATGTGAGTGTAACACATCAGATTTTTTTAGTTTCAACCATTTATACGCAGTCCACTGAATCTTATATACTCCCGTACAACTCATTTACACTTATTATCTTTATTTTGTTCTTTTAGAGCACTTTCGCTGCAAGATGGTAGAAAAGGTTGTATATAAAAGTCACCACTGATTAAGGAATTTTGTTTTATTAAGCCTACTAGCTTTTATTTCTTTTCTGATCTTAGGATTTGCATGACAGAGATAAGATAATTGCTTCTACTAATTTGTCTGCACTGTCTAAACCTACTTTCCAAATTGCACATATTACGAATTTACTTGGGAAATCATGTACTCACAAACAACAATTAGAGTTTTTGATGTCAGTCGGCCAAAATTATGACTTTGACTTATATTGGTTTTCCGTTTTACAAAGCCATGACATGAAGTAGGTGGTTTGTTACGTTATTTACATCATGCTTTGGGCGTCAATTTGAAGTAGTTTGTATTGAAGGAGTTGTATTATATTTCAACTGTTGGGGAGCCGAACTTGTAGTTTGTTTGCAACCGCACCTATGGTACCCGGTTTCCGGTAGCCTTCGCCCCAAGTGTACTTTCCGGTGGCCTTTATCCCAAGTTTAACTTTGTAATTTGACTGTTTCTTTAAATATTATATATTTATGTTTGCCTCGGCTGCGTCAGTCAGTATTTTTATATATATATATATATATTTTTTTAGAGACATGAATATCTTAGCAGGGAGCGGTGCGACTGAAGAATGTAGGCTTACACAGATTTTGCGTTTTTCTTCACTCCATTTATTAATGCTTGACACGATTTAAATAACACTTCACTGATATAGAGAGCTGTGAAATTCTTTTGTTAATTACTTGCACTTTTTAACACATAAACTATTTTTTTTCACAAAATACGTATTAAATTTCTAGAGGACACATCTCACGTCCAGTTATGAGCACTGTCTACAAGCAACACGTCCAGTTATGATCGCTGTCTACAAACAATTGAATAGATTTCAACCGCCTAAACTTGTAAATTTCTGTATTTCAAGTGTCTGATTGGCTATTCCTAATCCAATAGAATACCTTCATTTAACTAAAGCTTTTTCTGGTTGTTGATTGGCTATTTTTAAAAAGTGTCACTAAAATTACATTATTGCTTCCAAGAATCAAAGTAGTATTGTTAAACTTTCAAATTCATTATTGCCTTAAGGTTACCTCATTGTTAGCAACTTTTAACCTATTATTCTCACAGCTCCTACATTATTAAATTACGTAATATATTCACATAACATTATTACACATGGATACAATAATACAAGCATATGCAATGGCTGTTACATACATTTTACAAATTATTACATACACATATTGCTTCAAGGCGGACTGTTATTGAATTTACATATTATATAATTTGACTGAAATTGTTTAAGTGTTAAATATACTGCCTCACACAAAAGCTCCAGTTCTACTGAGCACAACATTTTGCCTGTAAATGCTGCTAATCCACAACCGCCTCCTAATTTCGTCTTTTGGGAACATGAAAGTACTTGTGTGAGCTTTTTTCGGATCTTTAGTTTGATACAGAACTGGTTACACAACAGATATGTAGCATCTGAAAGAAGAGAGGGGAGAAGTGCCGGTAATATTGAATTCTAAGGGTGTAATAGCAACATGATTATTTCTTAACATTGGTAAACACAGTTTTAACGTTTATAGACTGTTCGCTGTAATACTTTTCCTTGGTAATAATTCATCATTGATAATTTTTTCATCATCAAATAAGACAGTAACATTACACTACGCACTGTATAAAAAGTATTCTTGATAAAGTTGCAGCATATAATTAATCACTGAAAGTACAGCTTATATTTTACAATGAGAGTGTGTAACTCAACTGATTTGCATCCGGTAGGAATAGAATGATGCTATGGGGGTGCACCTGATCGCTGAATCAGGCCATCATATAGCGTAGGGTACGGCTAGAGTCGGGAAGGTACACGAAGGTGGAAGGGGGAAAGCCATTGTGCAGAGAGACAGAGATAGTACACTGTCTCTTTCTTTCATTCTTGCTCGCTATGCGCTGGCAGGCCACGTGACACAGAGCAGTGCTATTGCGAAACCTGCATGACCCGCCCTCGTGTGTACTCTCGACTGTGGCTTCTACCAAAGGTCATGGCGTTATTCTGCTAAGCTTCACCATTCGAAGTGTCTAAATGGAAGCACTCTTTTGTAGGTCAAGATGACGGCGGCAGTGCGACTTATGGAGATACTGGTGATGATCATTTTGGTGGCCATTCTCTCCGCCATAGGACTCATCATGATCGCGCTGGAGCGCTTCCTATGGATATTCCTTGCGCTGCTCAAGCCTGTCGTCTACGTCATGGACACAGTTCTTTGTAACGCAGAATACACCTTCCTGATGGTAATAGACAATCTAGTAACTCTTACTGAACGTCTTTCAAATGCTTTCTGGTCCCGCTGAAGTTACACGTCGAGAAGCGAGTTCATCGGTTCATCTCTGTTCAGCAATGCGTTGGAAAGAAAATTGTGACTGTGATAAAATTGTTCGTTAAATCTTGAGCAATGACTGTAAGTATAAGTAAATCTTTGTCAACAGTGTTAGTAAACATTTTTCATGTAAGAACACAGCTGAGCGAGTTAGCGCATTCAACTGTCGGCAACTTATCAATGTATGTCAGTGGATATTTATGTTATACGAAAATGGCCATTAATGATGATAATGAGCATATGCAAATAAAACATTTTCAATTACTGTCACAAAACGCAGATTTGTATGTAAGTGATTTTGAAGTATCGCATAATTTGGTAAATGGTCTATTAGGATAGGATAAGACTAGGAAGAATGGAGGGTGGACTTAGAACCTCAAATTACGCAGATCTTAACGGGGCGCCCCCGGGAGGGAGGGATAAGGTAAGAGGAGACAGAGGGCGGCCGGACCAGGAGGCACGAAGACAGATTGTAGGGTCATTACCGTTTACAGATTTAAACTCCCCAGATGACAGCTAGTGCAACCGGCTCCCCTTGTGGGCTTACACATCCCCTGGGGACCCCGGGACTCATTCCGGGGACGAAGGTTTACTCAAAGTATCGTTTTTCCCTGCCATGCACGAGACCTCCCGCCGACACTTGCAACTCTGAACGAGAAGAAGCAGATGAAAGGTGTAGTGAATGAGAATGAAGGTGAAATGGAGGGGCAGGAAATTCGGGGGATGCAATGATTCTTCTCTGCATTTACCTAGCGACCCGGGGAAACCCCAACACACCCGTGGGTTAGGAAGGTCAGTCGTGGGAATCGAGGCCACAACATCCCGAATTCGGACCACAGAACCCACCTGAGCCATCCCTTTCGGTATGATTAGTGTATAAGAACATCATTTATATTTTCGCTCCTGGGAATGAGGGAATAAATGACTGGAAATTTGATACTTTGTGGAAGAATTTAATTCCTCTTCCAAAGTCAAAACAGGGGAAAGAAAGCAAGAATATAGTTTATCATTAAAAGCCCTATTTTTGTACCCTTTTTCTTCATCATTTGCTATACGAAAACCCGAAAGGTCTGATGTCAGCAGTTGTCTTTGGTAAACGGAGAACCTGATTTTACTACAGAGTCTTGGTTTGGACGCGTTGCCTACCAAACGAATTTGCTTGGCACCCAGAAGTCGGATATTCATAGCACCTTAAATTCATCCACATAGATTTGTCATGCAAATCATAACTACAATAACCACATACATTCGTCATAAAGGTTAAGGTGCTGAGTGGGCCCCCGAAACCGGGGCAGAGCACTGAACGCAGGCCATTCCGCCCCTTATGTTCCTACCGTGACACCTGGTAGGGAGGAATGAGAGGAGAGACACAAAGGGTAACCAAATCCGGATGACGACGGGCGCAGGTGTGGACAGGGGCCGTACAGCTTCATCCACAGTGTTGGCTCGACGCCGGAGCACTGCAACAGGTGTGAACTTGTCTGCATCAACGGTTCGTCGCCGTCTACTGCAGGTTGGACTGGTTGCATGCATGCCATTACGTCGGCTTCCATTGTCCAGAAACCACAAGCTCCTCTGACTATAATGGACGCGTGAACACCGTCACTGGGGTGCTGGATGGTAAAATGTAGTCTTTTCGGACGAGTCTCGCTTCAACGTGTCCTACAGTGATAGCTGCATACATGTACGGCGGTACCATGGTGAGCGCAACCTGGAGGGCTGCTTTGTTGAGCGGCATAGCGGACAAACACCAGGTGTGTTGTTACAACAACCGATCTCGCCTCCTACGAATTGAGGGCACTAACGATGGTTGTAGATCCTGAGGTACTTCCCCTGCTTCAGGCATCTCCACAGGCCACATTTCAACAGGATAATGCCCGGCCACATATTGCGAGGAATGTACAAGCCTTCTTCGAAGAGCGACGGGTACCATTGCTTCCCTGGCCGCACGTTCGCCTGACATGTCGCCCATCGAACATGTCTGGGATATGGTTGGTCGACACCTGGTGCGTCACGGTCCTCCAGTAACCAGTGTCACGGATTTGTGGGCTCGAATGCAAACTGAATGGAGTGAAATCCCTCAGGAACTTATTCAGAACCTTTTTGATTCAATGCCACGGCGTATAGCAGCTCTAATTGTAGCGCATGAAGGCCACACCAAATAAGGGCTCAAAGGCCATATATAGATTTGAAAAGTTTATCATTTGTTACTTGTCATGTACCTAACCTGTGGTATTAAATTCATTGAATTCATGCGTTTCCTTCTTGGTGTTGCAATTTTCACAAACGCAGTGTACAACCCAATGATTAAGGTGATAATAAACGATGAGCAATTGTTCCAAAGGCAAAGCCACCGGTATGACTTACTATAGGATATTAAAGGTGGCATATGTTTAAATGGCAGGTCCAAGCAGCACGTGTAAATACTGTGCTTCGCAAATACCCGTATTTCCAACACAGCGATCGGGGGCGGGAGAGAGAGCTGGTTGTAATTTAAGCCACCCCTACTGAAGGAAACTGTTTACCACAAGTATATTTTGCAGCGACTCGAAAATGATTTATGTAAAAGAAAAACGCACATAATGTTTGTATGCTGGCTGGTTTTACTTTGAAATTATTTCACTCTAATGTGGGAGAGAAGATATCATGTATACTTGGAAATGTTAATGTGGAACATTTTGAATATAAAAGACACAGGGGAGGCGAACTTGCGATTGTATAAAACACATTCCACGGGCCCTTATGCTGTTTTGTCACTTTTGTGGGAAACAATGATAAGTAGAGACAGGAAAATGTAGCGGGAAATCGTCGATCCTTGCGTTGATGTGGTCTTCGGCAGTGTTCTACTTCCTCGGCTATTGGTGCTCGTCGGTTGTTGCGTATTCCATTCCTAACTATATCTAATTATTAGTTCTCAGGTTATAGTGGGTGAGGTTTGAATAATTTTGGGCGCCTAGCTTTTCCCATTTTTATAATCCCACCACTTTAAATAAGTCAGCAGCCTAGCTATCTGCACACGCACCCATGTGCATTTGCAGCACCTTGTGTCGATAACAATTCTTGAAGATCAGTTAGCTAGAGAGAGGGAGAGAGAAAGAGAGAGAAAGTGGGCTCTGAGGCCTTGCCTGCCCTTATATACGGGAGCCTAGTGATGCTCACCTCTGCGTTTAAAATGTAACGACGTTTCCTATTGGCCCTCAGGCCGCTTTACCTTAACATGTATGAGAATGTGTGGCTTCAGATCCGCTTAAGCATCAGTTCCATATCTCCGTCTCTTTCGTTTCTCTATCTGTCTCTTTCTATTTCTCTGTACCGTTACCGGTTCCCTGCCTGTTGGCTTGGTGACAGGCATGCTCTTTATGTTTTCCTGGAATTCTGCTAGCTCGCCCGTTTCTTACAATCAGCTCTGTACACATGTTAGATGTTGAATATTTTAAATGTTAGTGACTTAAATTTTACTGTACAATTCTTATATGTATGGTTTCCCTTTCATATGTACAATTCCTATATATATATATATATATATATATATATATATATATATATATATTTCTATATATATGTCTAATATATCCCCTTTCAAAAACAGAGCATTTCATTTTCTAAACCATGCTTGATATTGTTATGTGAAAAAGTATTTTAAGTTTCTGTACAATGTACAGTAAGAAGGGGAAGAATTGTATTTCGCCCAAAGTAGAAAAATCGTATGTTTTTGAAGCACCATTGAATCCAAAACAGCATTTTAAGGTGAACGTCCGTGTGTCGCGAGACACAATGAATATGGACAAGACTTTAAAATAATGAAAAAGTATTGAACAAATGGACTATTAAGACGGGTAACTCGGAAATGGCTGATGCCAGAAAAAAGTAATTTGAAACAAACTGTGTGTTTTAAACAGATCTAATTACTTTCTCTACTTCGTATAGTAAGTAGGGGAAGTAGTGTATTCCACCCAAAAATTCGATACCGATATTTCACCGGAAATACATGTTTTGACACCCCCTGAATCCAAAAAAGCATTTTTGGAAGCATGTCCGTGTGTGTCTGTGAACAGCACAACTCAGAAACGAACAGTCGAATAAACACCAAACTTGATATTTAGGTTCAGTATCTTCCAGAGATGCGACACGAAGGTTTTCAAGAAAATCCCCCCACCCCAGATTACCCTTTACATGGAACATTTTTCGAAAATTTTAATTTTCTCAATAATGGCTGTAACGATTTTGATTAAAATATCATATGTTTAAGATATTTTCATGACAAATGAAATGTATATCTCGAATTTTCTGGGAATGTCTCCAAAAGTATTCTTCATTGTGAACGACTTTTGCATGTCTGGTAAACCATAAGTGATAGACAAAATGTTACTACACAAAAAATGTAGATCGCATTAAAATACACAATTTATGTCATATACATTTTTTTTGTTGAGTGAACCATTTTCGAGATATTGCTTGTTATTCCCTTAAATTTTTCAATACTTATACTTTTTCTCAAATAGGAATTCGTTATTCATTTTTTTATGTACTGGACGTGCAAAGAGAATGGAATGCTCCACATAGCAACCAGCTCTTAAAATATTTGACTGTCGCTTAAAGCCTACCATATTCCCCTTGCATTACAAGAAAATTAGCAATAAGATTAACATCTGGATATCTCGATTAACATGAAGCATATGGAAAATAAGCGTTTGTAAAAAATAGTTTCTACAAGAGTAGAGAAAGTCATGTTTGTGTTGTACATTTTTCGTCTATTGCTTAGCGTTTACCATTTATACAGGATTATACAAAATTCCTTCCGAATAAAGTCGACTTCAGAAGATATTCTCATAAATATTCATTTATTTGCCATGTAAATATCTTTAATATATTGTATTTTAATCAAATTCGTTGGACATTTTTTTAGAAAATAAGAAATTCCGAAAACTCTTAAAAGGGTAGTTTGGTGTAGCGATTTTTTGAAAATCTTCGTGTTACATCTTTGGAAGGTAGTGAATCTAAATACCAAGTTTGGTGTTTATTCGACTTCTCGTTTTTGAGTTATTCTGTTCACAGATACACAGGGATACAGGGACCTTTTTCTAAAAATGCTTTTTTTTTCTTTTTTTTAAGGATTCAGAGCTTTCAAAACATATATTTATGGTCAAATCTCGGTATCGAACGTCTGGGTGGAATGCAATACATTTTGTACCTACTATGCACGTGGTAGAGAAGGTAAAAATGTAGATATCTTTAAAGCATTTACTTCAAATAACCTTTTTTATGACATCAGCCAATTTCGAGATAATCGTTATTATTTGTTTGAATGTTTCAATACTTCGCCGGTTTTTTAAAAGTGTTGCCGCTATTCAGTTGTTTCTCGTGATGACATAAAAAGAGAGTGGAATTTCAAGGTAAGCATATAGCATCCCGCTTTTAAAATCTGACTATAGATTCGGTTTCCTGTATCTCCCTTGTACCCAAAAGAAATGCGGAATGAAACTATTTCTGTAAAGGATTACCTAAAATAACACGAACTATATTGGGCGGGAAAGAGCGGTAATTTTGCTCAGAGGCCCAAGAGAGAACTTTTACGCGCCGTAAATCTACGACACGGTACCACCGACTTTACTTCCCTTCCGAAGGAAGCCACGCTAAGGATTTTTACGCCCGAAAAAAATCCATCACTCTCCGCCGGGTTTGAACCCGCGACCTCGGGAACTAGAGGCTAGCATGGTAAGCACTACACCACGGAGGGCGACTGCTTTCTCTTGTATATGTAGTATCTCACCGGAATGAGGTTTCAAGGTGAACATTCTCTGATGTTCTCTGCCTGGGCTGCCAGTCATAGAGCTGAGAAGGAATGCCTTTCCTAGTTACCTGTCTTAGGTGAATCGCAGAATATTGTGGGTGAAGACAATTAATAAATTGAATTCCCTTTAACAACTTGATTTATTTTAACACAATAAGTTTTGAGGTAACTAGTAACTCTTCCTCTTTTAAATAATACTGAAGTAATCTATGAGCTGAATTTTCTATCTTACCGCTACTTTAGATTTTGCCATGGACCTATCTACGTCACACACTATATCCCCTACCAATCCACACATCTTCCGTCTGTTAACTCACACGAGAGAATATGAAAGAGTGTTGAAACCTTCCTTTTACACTCCTCTGCTGTGACGCTATCATTCGCGCCTTTTTATTTAACCTCTGTTCTTATTGGTGATTAACTTGGCGCGCTATGAGGACAAAATTGTCCAATATTAGATGTCAAACTTTTGTCTGACTCCTTGGATAAACCCACTATCTTTGGTTTCTTTTTCTATCATCTGACTCTTTTTCCATATTCCTTGACCTTCCAGGAATTCTACCCCTATCTCCGTCCTTGTCTCGCCTCGGACCTCTCTCTCTGTTTGCTGTTGCTTTGCCTAATCCTGTGTACATTAGCGTGTTTATGCTGGTGGACTTTTTATCCTGCTGCTAGCACGCTTCCTTGCTAATTACGTTTCCTTACATATGCATATATTTTATGATAAAAGTTATTTCACAGTATTATATTACATTAATGGATATATTATTATCTTAGTTATTGGTTCCTGTTATTTATCCTGTCGGGGTATATCCCCCAACAGTTTGTAGTAGCTATATAAAAATAAACGATAGTGGATGGAGTTCATGCGAATATTTGCATACGATTTTTCTACTTTATAAAGCATGGTGTTTGTCAATCCCTCGTCCAGGAAGCATATAGGAGTAGAGTAGAAGTAAGTGCGGACGGGGACTTGGCACATCGACCTACAAGATCTTTTGTGCCTAACGGGTGCCCTCGGGAGGGAGAGACCGCGCGAGAGGAGAGAGAGGGCGGCCAGACCAGGAGGCACCATAGGACAGTGGGCAGTGTCCCTACCTTTTACAGATTGAAACTCCCCGGATAGCAGCTGGTGCAACCGGCTCCCCTCTCTCCCTCCCTACAAGCTTGCACATCCCACCGGGGGGCTCGGGACTCGGAGACCGCCCCCATTCCGGGGGAAGAAGGGTTACATAGGTCATCCTTTTCCCCTGCCATGCCGAGACTCCCGCCGACACTTCCAACCCTGTAACAGACCAAGTAAATGAAAGGTGTTTTTAAATGAGAATGGAGATGAATTGGAGGGACAGGAAATTCGGGGGATGTACTGAACTTTCCCTGCATTCGCCTAGCGACCCGGGGAAACCGCGTCAGGAAAGTCGGCCGCGGGAATCAAACCCACAACCTCTCGAATACGGGCCATAGACGATACCGCCTGAGCCATCCCGCTCAGTAGGAAGCATGGTAGTTGCAAGTTAATATTTACTTGCTTTATTGCACGCTTATTCTGACTGAATGAGGCTCTTCTACTTTAGAACTGGATAAAGTTCTATTCTCTTGCCCTTTCAAAAATTAGCATGTATTTTGTTTTGAATTTTATAGACCGCCTCCCATTTAAGGGAAGTATTGGAAAATTTAAGGGAATAACAAGCAATATCTCGGAAATGGTTCACTCAACCAAAAAATGTATATGACATAAATTGTGTATTTTAATGCGATCTAAATTTTTTGTGTAGTAAAATTTTGTCTACCTCTTATGGTTTACGAATTATACAAAAGTTGTTCACAATGAAGAATACTTTTGGAGACATTCCCAGAAAATTCAAGATATACATTTTATTCGTCATGAAAATATCTTAAACATATGATATTTTAATCCAAATCTTAAGAGCCATTTTTGAGAAAATTAAAATTTTCTAAAAATTTTCGATATAAAGGGTAATCTGGGGTGGGGGGATTTTCTTGAAAACCTTCGTGTCGCATCTCTGGAAGATACTGAACCTAAATACCAAGTTTGGTGTTTATCCGACTGTTCGTTTCTGAGTTATGCTGACACACACACGGACATGTTTCCAAAAATGCTTTTTTTGGATTCAGGGGGGTTTCAAAACATATATTTCCGGTGAAATCTCGGTATCGTAAAAAAATTTGTACACCCGTTAATAAACGATAGAGAGTAGAGAATGTAAGAATAAGATTTTTATGCTTTGATCCTACTTGTTGAGGTTTGGGAAACCTAACTTGTCTAACGTACTGTATTACTCTGTTTCGCCAATGGAAGGTTCATTTTCAATTCGGGTCCACTGAGTGTGCAACGACACGAGCTTAGTGGCGGTTGCACTGTTGAAATATTCATACGTGTGTGTTTGTACTTGTTCGTTACGTGAGGGATTGGACTGGCATGCCAATAAATGAAGCAGTTCAGCGTTTTGCATCAGGCTACGTGAGCAAATACTAATATAGTACATCAAAGATACTGATGCTGCTTATGAAAACGAATCTCTAATATATTTGTGAAACCCCCAAGCGATTTTCGTTAATAACATAAAGTACATGGAGAGCTGGGTCTGAGTTCGAAACTTTAGGGCTGGTCAATCTCGCTATCTCGGTTTTTAAAATTATTTTCCTTAGTTATTCAGACGGATACTAGATTTGATATTCCACGATCGTTATCCCTTCATCAGCGTGATGGCTTGACTAAGGCTATTCGGCTTTAACATGTAGGAAAATAATTCCCAACAGTTTTAACTAGCAAGGTGCCTCACTGATAAGCCTACGTTCGGCATGTTTGTTGCAGATAAAAAAATCTGTTGTGTTGCACTCGAATTACTTTTTCTACTCTTGTACAAACTATTTTTACAAACGCTTATTCTCCATCTACTTCATGTTAATCGGGATAAACTTTTGCAGAAATTATTACTTTCTCTACTACGTATAGTAAGTAGGGGAAGTATTGTATTCCACCCAAAAATTCGATACCGAGATTTCACCGGAAATATATGTTTTGAGACCCCCGAATCCAAAAGAAGATTTTGGAAACATATCCGTGTGTGTGTCTGTGTGTTTTTCTGTGTGTGTCTGTGTGTGTCTGTGAACAGCATAACTCAGAAACGAACAGTCGGATAAACACCAGATTTAGGTTCAGTATCTTCCAGAGATGCGACACGAAGGTTTTGAAGAAAATCTCCCCACACTAGATTACCCTTTACATGGAACATTTTTCAAAAATTTTAATTTTCTCAAAAATGGCTCTAACGACTTTGATTCAAATATCATATATGTAGGATATTTTCATGGCAAACCTCAAAAAGTATTCTTCATTGTGAACGACGTTTGCAAAACTGTTAAACCTAAGAGATGGACAAAATTTTACTACACAAAAATATAGATCGCGTTAAAATACACAATTTATGTCATATACATTTTTGTTGTTGAGTGAACCATTTTCGAGATATTCCTTGTTATTCCCTTAAATTTTCCAATACTAATAGTTTTTCTCAAATGGAAATTCATTATTCATTTTTTTGTCCTGGTATTGCAAAGAGAATGGAATACTCCACATAGCAACCAGCTCTTAAAATATTTGACTATCGCTTAAAGCCTAGCAATTCCCCTTGCATCTACAAGAAAATTAGCATTAATATTAACATCTCGATATCTTGATTAACTGAAACATATGGAGAATAAGCTTTTGTAAAAATAGATTGTACAAGAGTAGAGAAAGTCATGTGAGTGTAACACATCAGATTTTCTTTTTATTAATTTTCTTTTACTTGCAAAGGGAATATGGTAGGCTTTAAGCGATAGTCAAATCTTTTAAGAGCTGGTTGTTGCTATGTGAAGCATTCCATTCTCTTTGTATGTCTAGGACATAAAACGAATAACGAATTCCCATTTGAGAAAAGGTATAAATTTTGGAAAATTCAAACAGATAACAAGGAAATGGTTACTCGACAAAAAAGTATATGACATAAATTGTGTGTTTTAACGAGATCTACATTTTTAGTGTAGTAAGATTTTGTCTATCTCTTACGGTTTACCGGTTATGCAAAAGTCATTCAGAATAAGAGGGCTTTTGGGAACATTCTCAGAAAATTCAAGGTATACGTTTCATTTGCCATAAAGTATTTTAAACATATGGTATTTTAATCAAAATCGTTAGAACCATTTTTGAGAAAACCAAAATTTCGGAAAAAGTTCCATGAAAAGGGTAGTTTGGGATAGGGGCATGTTCTTAAAAATCTTCGTGTCGCATTGCTGAAAGATATTAAATTTAAATAACAAGTTTGGTATTTATCCGACTTTTCGTTTTTGAATTATCATGTTCACAGACACACATACACACACGGACTTGGGATTCAGGGAACCCCAAAACATGTATTTCTGGTGAAATCGCGATATCGAATGTTTTGATGGAGTGCAATACTTCCCGTACTTATACGTAGTAGAGAAAGTAAAAAGGGTTAAATTCCCAGTTGCAATCAATCCGAACAGCATTTACCGTGTTTTGCTGTAGCCTCTAATGTATGTCTAGTGGTATATACAGAGTGTCACAACGGAACGAATTGTTTAACACTAATTAAAACTTCATATACAGGGTGGAAATCAAAACACTGGTCATAGAGATTTATTACGGGAAATCAGTGATCTCAAATACTCTCCATGCGATTCTTTTATTGATTAGCATTTGGCCTTTCAGAGCAATGAAATGGCTTTGGCGTACATACCTGCAGAGGGTAACGTCAAGGACCCACGGACAGGTCACGCGAGTCCCGCTCTCTAAGTGGACGGCGCGATGCAAAACTGCTCGGCGCTGGGTGAGTTAGGGACCACTTACGCCATGCAGAGGCATGAAATACCCTTTCACTTCATCCCTCTAGCGTAGTAGCTGGTACACTCGCTTCCGTTTATGCCATCCCCACAGCTTCAGGCGGCGTTCTACTGGCCTTCACAGGTGGAGTGTGCGTGTATATATTTACCTTTTCGCGCATGTAGTCCTGTTTAACATGCACAATACTAGATTATTCGCATATGAATGTATAACTTTAAGCATTAGCTTACTCGTAATCACTTACAACCATGTTTAAATATATAACTAAATAAAACCCTCTTTTGCACAATGTCTCCACTAGAAAGTATTTTTAAAGGCAACATAGTGTAAAACTGAAGTACAATTATGCTTTCCACTCTCATAGAGGACACATTTACTAGGCATTATTGGAATCATCTGTCCAATCTAAATACGAGGGCTGATCAACAAAGACTGAGACTGATTTGTTCACAGATGTTTATTACTCCAATTCAATGTTTACATGATCTTTTTCAAAGTAGTCCCCTCCTACTTCAATGCACTTTTTATAGCGTCTCTGCCAGTCCTTGAACACGTGCTGCAGACCATTCTTTGTCAGGTCCTTGAGAATCGCCTCACTTTTCTTGAGCACTGCTTCAGAGTTCTCAAATCGAATACCCCTAAGCTTTGCCTTTAGTGATGGGAATAAAAAAAAGTCACAGGGTGCAAGATCGGGGCTATAAGGTGAATGTGGTACACAGGTAATGTTGAATCGAGCCAGAAACTCCATGACTTGATTTGCGACGTGAGGCCGTGCATTGTCATGATGAAGTCGCCACCCAGTCCGAGAAAGCTCTGGTCGTTTCTTTGCAATGTGCTTCCTCAGCGTAGCCAATACTGACGTGAGGTATGCTGCTGTAACAGTAGTGTGAGGGGGAACTGCATGCTGGAAAATCATTACATTACAGTCAAAAATGTGATCACCATCACTTTCCCTGCAGATGGAACAACTTTTGCCTTTTTTGGTGTTGGAGAACCTGGCGATTTCCACACTGTGCTGGCTTGTTTTCCTTCAGGATCATAATGATGCAGGCATTACTCATCACCGGTGATAATCGATTTAAAAAAATGCATCCCCTCCATCATCAAAGAGACGCAGCACCTCACGGCCTGTCTCCATTTGCACAGCCTTTTGTTCGGGAGTCAACAGACGTGGCACCCAACGAGCACAAACTCGGGTCATATGGAGATGGTCGTGCATAATTGCAAACACACTGCCATATGAAATTCTCAACACTTCACTGAGGTTACGTAATGTTATACGCCGATCCTCTCGGACAATCACAGCAGCTGTGTTGATGTTGACTTCAGTCATAGCAGAAGCCGAAAAACCAGGCCCACCTTGCTTAACACTGACAAGTCGGCCTTCTTTGAAGTCCTTGAACCACCTAAACACTGTTGCACGAGGTAGTGCATCTTCACCGTATGCTTGCTTCAGCTCTTCCAAAGTTTCAGAGGCTGTTTGATTTAAACGAAAACAACATTTTATTGCGCTGTATTACTCCTCTCGTGTCGCCTCCATTTTGTGGTATGCGAAATTCAAGTAGGGTCAACAATGTACAGCAATACTACAAACCTACCAATACGAGAGTGCTGCCGCCTATGGAAATTATCCATGAAACCCCGCTCTTTTCAAATGTTTATAGTAGAGACAGAAACTATCAAGAAAGCTTCAGGAAAAAGTCAGTCTCAGCCTTTATTGATCAGCCCTCGTACAACTAAATAAAACACTGTTTTCCACATTTTCTCCATGAAGAAATACTTTTAATGACAAAATAATGTAAAACTGAAGTAAATTATACGTTTATTTGACAGGGAGATGAACAGGAGGGACACCGGCCCTTATCACTTAGATGGTGGAAGAACTCTGGCTCTAAAAGCAAATGTTCCCACATTTCATGGCAGTGTTCCCAGAGGGCGACGAGTGCTTCAGTACATAGGCGGTTAAATTAGGTGCTGGACAAGATGGAGATTGAGCCGATTATTAAAATAATATCCAGTAAATCTGTTCTCTTTGAGAGTAAAAAGTGTAATTTACTTCAGGTTTACATTATATTGTCATTAAAAATACTTTTTCATGGAGAAATTGTACAAAACAGTATTTATTTAGTTGTATATTTAAACACGGTTATGACGAGTAAAGCTATTGCTCAAAGTTGTATATGAGAATAATCTAGAATTGTGCATGTAAAACAGGACGCATGCGCGAAAAGGTAAACAGATACCTCCTCCTTGCTGTACATACTCCACCTGTGAAGGCCAGTAGAATGCCTCCAAAAGCTACGGTGACAGCATAAATGGAAGCGAGTGTCCAATAGATCAACTAAGTTAATGAAGTCGCGTTCGCCACTACTGCATAATCTTAACCTCATACCGTAAACTGTTGCTTTGTTATTGAATAACAATAGGTTCAAAGATAAGCTTGTGTAAGCCGATCTGTTTGCAGGAGATGCAAATTCTTGTAATCTGAAAATCCATGACTCCTTTTTATAACTTTTGTGCAAATTTATAGAGTACTAGTAAGAACTGGTTTGCTTGTGTGTGTTCTTTTATTAACTTTGAAATTAATAAAGAGCATAGTCTTTTAGTGTATATCAGTTGGGCCCAAGAGTTTATTATTGTTTTCTATTTACTGTATCAAAACTAGGAGGGGTTATAAGTATGTAGAGAACCAACTTCGAAATATTTCACTTATTACTGAATTTTTGAAATAAAACTATACATTAGCAGTGGTTATCGGCTTGACAATGTTTTTACTTCTAACATTTTATTGGGACAAACACTTTAATAACTATTATGATTAATTTTTATTACTACTTGTTAAAACAAGCAGAGTTGAAATTTAGACAGTTCTGAGAGATAAAAGACTACAGATTTGAAAGTTTCACATTCGAAGTCCATTTCGTTCAGCCATTACAGTAGGTAATAATTTAAAAATTCAAGAATAAGATACACGAACTTTGATTTACGCATTAGTGGTTTTTTAGAAATCTTTAGATGACTTTAGAGTGAGCTTGCTTACCACTCTGTATTTCTATTGATGATAGAAGGTTAAGAAATGAGCTACTTAATCCACTTCTAACCTTAAAGTATTCGTACTGATTTAACTGTAATGTCATGTATTACATCATTCCAAAAGTAATGCCTTCTATTTATTTTCATGGAAACTAGAACAGATACAGAAAGCACAATAACACAGTTAAATAGAGCAAGATTTCAGTTATATATTGTTATTTTTCCACATAATCACCACCATTCGTTATGCACTTTTGACAACGATGAACAAGAGCCTGCATACCACGCTTGTAAAAATCTGAACAAACTGAAGCTAGCCACTGTCTTGGCTGGCTGTGGATGGCTGTGTCTTTAACTTCTTCTCCATGGACTGTCGTTTAGATTCTAGCTCGTAGTGGTGACACCGCGTCTCATCTCCGGCGATCTTAGAGTTCAGAAAATTGTCAGCTTCAGCCTCGTATTGGTCCAGCAGGTCCCGACAAATTTAATTCGACGAGTCTTTACTTTCTCTACTACGTATAGTAAGTAGGGGAAGTATTGTATTCCACTCAAAAATTCGATACCGAGATTTCACCGGAGATACATGTTTTGAGGCCCCCTGAATCCAAAACAGCATTTTTGGAAACATGTCCGTGTGTGTCTGTGTCTGTGAACAGCATAACTCAGAAACGAACAGTCGGATAAACACCAAACTTGGTATTTAGGTTCAGTATCTTCCAGAGATGCGACACGAAGGTTTTCAAGAAAATCCCCCCACTCCAGATTACCCTTTACATGGAACATTTTCAGAAAATTTTAATTTTCTCAATAATGGCTGTAACGATTTTGATTAAAATGTCATATGTTTAGATATTTTCATGACAAATGAAATGTATATCTCGAATTGTCTGGGAATGTCTCCAAAAGTATTCTTCATTGTGAACGACTTTTGCATAACTGGTAAACCATAAGAGATAGACAAAATTTGACTACACAAAAAATGTTCCACGTAAAGGGTAGTTTGGGGTCAGGAATTCTCTTAAAAATCTCAGTGTTTCATCCTTGGAAGATACTGAACTTAAATACCAAGTTTTGTATTCATCTGACTTTTAGTTTTTGAGTTATGCTGTTCACAGACACACATACACACGGATATGTTTCCAAAAATGATTTATTTGGATTCAGGGAACCTCAAAACATGTATTTCCGGTGAAATCTCGGTGTCGAATTTTTGGGTGGAATGCAATATCTTCTCTACCTTCTATATGTACGTGGTAGAGAAAGTACAAATTGAAGTCGAACACTTATGTTGGTATGCAATTAAAATAAATGCGACAAAGATTAACAAGTTCAATTAAGAATGAAGGAAATATTTGGTAGTTAAACGTGTGGACAACATAGAGTATGCAAATTAAAAAAAAATTGATGTTATGTGTTACATTCAAGCAACTTTCTACTCATTCTTCAACAAAAATTATTACAGAAATTTATTCTTCTATCTGCTTCATGTTAATGAGATAAGGATTTGCACCAATGGTTTTATTGTATATTTCCTTGTAGGTACAAGGGGATTAAATGAATACAGTAGACTTAAGCGATAGTCAACTATTTTAAGAGTGGGTCCTATGTGTTGGCCTTGAAAGTGTGTTCTCCTTGCGTGACCACGCGGGGGAAAAAAGAATAGCGATTTTCCTCTTGAAAATTCAAACCAATAACAAAGAATATCTCAGAAATATTTAATGGAAATAAATCACATAAATTATGTGTTTCAACGAGAGCTATATTTTTGCGGTTTTTTAATATTCATCTAGTTTTGCTATGATTGTATGTGGATATTTATTTCTGGCCTTTGCTGTGATTTTATAATGAACATTATCTATGACCTTTGCAATGATCTGTTTTTCTAAGGGTGCTAATGACGTTGCAGTTAAGCGCTCTTAAACACAAATCAATCAATCAATCTTACGGTTTACCAGATATGCAAGAGTCATGCAGAATGAAAAGGACTTCAGAGGCTATTCCCAGAAAATTCAAGATATGCATATTATTTGTTATGTAAGTATCTTAAATATATGGTATTTTAATCGAAATTGTTAGAGTCATTTTTAAGAAAATAAAATAATGTTCCATATAAAGGGCAGTTGGGATGGGGGATTTTCTTGAAAATTCGTGTCGCATTTTTGGAAGATAGTGAACCTAAATACCAAGTTTGACATTTATCAAACATTTGGTTTTTGAGTCATGTTGTTCACACACACACTCACGGAGAATTTTTTTATCCGGGGGTTCTCAAAACATGTATTACCGGTGAAATCTCCGTATGAAATTTTGGGTGGAATGCAATACCTTCTCTACCTACTATGTACATGGTTGAGAAAGTAACAATTGTTGGGAGATTCAGGGGTCCTCAAAACATGTATTTCCGATGAAATCTCCGTATCGAATTTTTGGGTGGAATGCATTACGTTCTCTAACTACTAGGTACGGAGTAGAGAAAGTAAAAATGTTTTTTTTTGGATTCTGGGAGCCTCAAAACATGTATTTCCGGTGAAATCTCGGTATAGAATTTTTGGCGAAAAAAAATCCCTTCCTCTGCTTATTGTAAGTACGAGGTAGAGAAAGCAAAAGTCTGAGAGTAAACATGTTAACTCAAATGTGTGACGGGCATATCGTCTACATAACTGATGGCTCAGAATTGTCCCCTAGTATTTTATAGAATACTATTTGTATTTTGCATCAATCACTAGTTCAATGAATCCCTCAGTATCCCAGCATCGCTTGAAAATGCCTGAAACAAAAACTAAGCGTAAGGCACAGTACATGACATGGAGAAATGCAGCACATTAGACATTACGTAAGGTTAAACAACAATATAAATACATTACAATTTCAACGTTACCTACCCTGCTTTATGTGTTCATTTTCCAGGCTTGCTATATTTTTCGACCTTGTAAGACCAACTGTAGATCAGCATCTGTTTTGGAAGGAACTACTACTAAAATCCGTTGTACATGACTTAAAATTTTCCGTGTATTTATCTACTGCTCCACTGTTTTTATAATCGTTTAAAATGGCGGTAAGCATGCTTATTTTGGATTCTTAAGTACACGATTTTTATTTATCTTTTCAATGTTATATCAGGAACTGCTACAAAAGGAACATCCAACATGATTTTGTTTGGGTGGTTTCAATTTCCGTTATTCGTTGCAGTGCTGTGTAATTTATTCTCTTATGAAATTAATTTGTGCAATATTTACCATTCGAAGTGTATAAACTGTTTGTACTTAGCGATGTAATAGGTTTTGTTGAGCATATAACCTAAAACGTCCACAACCTTGCTAGTCGCCACATCTTAGTTGAGCTGTATTCCGCAAGATTTCACTATGTTCGCATCCGCGGTGGTTGAACAATATAGCCAACTTGTGAATACAGGATCGTGCTGGATGTATTTCTCTTTAATTATAAACTTTAAGTTAAACTTAAGGTTAAGTCAGGTTATGTTTAGTTCTTCTGTATACATTAATAAAAACAACAAAATAACCGGACAACGAACAACGCGAGGTTTACTATAAAAGTTTGGGTTTTTATAACCTTCCTGTCAACGTTACCTTTCATAAGGTTAGCTCTGCGTTTTCTGCCTCAGAAAAGTATAGCAGGAAATATACAGTAATGATGTTTAAGTTTAATAATTTTCTTGTAAACATAACCTTAAGGTTAGCTTTGCGTTTAGTGTTCTTCGTTCTTTCTGAGAAACAGGTGACCAGAAATTAAAGAATAACTTTAGTGACTAACGTTTCTGCAATGTATCCTTGGTGATGCTGATTTTTCCCTGGGCACAACCAAACATCTTGACATAATGCTCTTTTCCCTCCATCAAGCATCTCAAAAAGAACTTTTTATAGATGTTTAGACGATCTAGGACGAGAATTCCATTGTTTGTCTGATGAACTCTGCAACTGCAGGGAAGTATTTGTAAGTTTTGGTGTTTCTTTAACTGTGTAATCACACGTGCTTCATTTCAGGGTTTTTACCTTATTTTATTAATTTTAATGTGTTTTATGTCCATACTTAATGCTTATTTATACATATAATCAAATTGTACTTTACTTGACTTGCTGTATGTCCATGGGTCTCTACGGACAAAAGTGAACTCACACAGCGCAATCCAATATAAATCAAAATCTGCTAGCTCGCTGGGTTAGTGGGGATTGGGGTATGTGTGACGTAATCGTGTTTCCCTCGACCGCTGCTACGCAGCAAAGTTGCGCTAAACATATTTTCATAGATCAATGACGCATTGATCACAAATAATTGCATGGTAGCGATGCAAATACGAGTGTACTGTTAAGCGTATACGGAATGTACCATTCTCATTATGTAAACTGTGTGTAATTTAAGGGCACTTTTCTCAGGAACCACTAAAGTTACATGAATTTTACAGTACTTGTGTGGACAATATACTGGTGCTCTCAGTTTATTTTTTAGGTATTTTATTTAATGAGAACTAAATGTTTTTGTTTAATTAAAACTTTTAATTAATTTTTAAACCAAGTTTATTTTACGCCAATCTTTATTCTTAATTAAAGCTAGAAATAACAGCATCTGCATTTGTACCAATACCACATAAATCAATCTGAAAGTTTTATACCTCCATGTTAAGCAGAGCTAGAGAAAATGTTCCTTAAGTAAGAAAAAGTAATGTTACGATAATCGGTCCTCAAAGTTCTAAATTTAATGCATCCATGCTCCATAGCAGCTGAACCATGACATTTTGGAGCAAAAACGCACGTGCAGCAGTTTATTGAAAATTAAAATCTTTATAACTGATACATAATTTTAAAGATGAGACTTCAAAGCACTAAAAAAATTAGACATCCATTTTTAAAACAAAATCCGAATCCGTATAAAGTTATTTCATAGATATTACAATTTATTACACACAATGCCAGGCTATTGCTTCGCGCGTCGCAGAAGTCGGTTGAGAGTGTGAGAGATAACTAATTCCGAGGCCATTAAATACGTTTCAATAAGCTGACAGCGAGACCCCGTGCGCTACAATATCGAGCTTCCTATATTTCACCATCTTACGACACTTTTCCAACTTTAACGCAATCCTCAGATCTCGGTTCGAGCTTTACCTATGGCTCGCTACAATATTCAAGTGAAAAAGTTAAACAACCGCTTTATTATACTTATGCAATATCCAAACAAATTTCTGTGCGTATTCTTGCTTTGAGTACATACGAAGCGTACTGTCTTTCAAGAAAGTAAATGTACACTTTTCGCCGGTCAGTATCATTCAGGGTTCCGTGAGTAGGGGTTACGAAAACTGAATCGGCTGTTTTTTTTTGAAAGGAGAAGTAAGGAAAGGTATTGGGGTTCCGCTGCTGCACCCCCGTTAGTACGCGGAAGGATGACTGCCAGCTTATTGCGTTGGCAGTGTGGTAAGGAATGTCCGGCTGACGGCCATGACCGAGGCCTTGACCGCCACCACGGGAAGGTACGTGGAAAGGAGTTGGAATGGTTTGTAGCGTTGTTGTTTGTTGTTGTTTATTGCATCAGTTATTAATTTTGGCGCGGTCTTCGAAAGGAGCCCTCTGGTGGGCGATAGTGGCTTGGGAAGAAGCCAGTGACTTCTAGTTGCATCAAGTAGCCGTTTGTGCGTTCCTGTTCACTCTTCATGCCCGAGAGGACGGATGTCCACTCGGCAATCGTTGTAAGCAGGGTTGACGTCGTGTGCCTAACCTCCTCTAGGCATTCTGTCGGAGGTGGCGGTGCTGATGGTGGTGGCAGGCTGGCAATGGATTCCCCCAGGCCTCGGATGGCTGTGTCGGCTCTTTCGAACCGCCGCAGGCAGCGTGCGGTGAAGCTCTGGAAGGCGGTTGTGAAGTCTGTGACGATGGTGTGAAGGTCCTGGATGGCGGTTTCCAATGCGTCAAGGCGGCTGAGTTGTGGTTCCAGGTTGGCAGATTGAGCGGCGGTGGCAAGTGAAGCGAGTGTTTCGTCCTGTGTTAGTGCTTAAAGATCTTCCAGAAACATTTTGCGCATGAGCAAGAAATACAAGGTAAAAAAAGTTGGAATAAGAAGCATGACCATATGCTGGGGCTCGAATCCTGAATCCTCGGCACGCTTGAAAAATGTGCGTTTTACCACTGAACTATGACAGCAGATGTTAGTGAGTGGGTTATGTACAACATAGGTGTTGGTTCTATTAAAGGCATCATTCCACGTGTTTTCCGTTTTCTTGCATATTCTCCAATGCCATGTAATTAATAGCTCAGCTGCAAGAGAATTGCAACTTGTTCTGTAATATTTAGACCACAACAGTACACATCTACGATCACGGCCGATTTAGTTTTCATACCCCTATTCACGGGATGCCTGAATGATAGTGATCCGCGAAAAGAATACATTTACTTTCTTGAAAGATGTTATCTAATTTCCTGAACGCTATGTTAGCTCCCAAGTTCCAATTCACGCACACACACACACACACACACACACACACAAAATCGCTAGATTCTAAATAACGACATTTACTGTTTACGTACAATCATTTACAGTAAAATCCTCTTTAGTCTTTTCGCATTGTCGTGATTCTTCGTTCCATTTCAAGAGTATTGGTATAAGATTGCTCCTTCTCTTTCAGAAAGTATGCAATGTCGGTATATAGCTTATCTAATGCACGCAGGAATTAGAAAGAATCGCGAAGTAACAAATATGTTTGGTGTTATATTTTAGAGTGTATTGATTATTACTGTACCCTTCGTGTTGGTGCATTTAATGCGGCATACCATTAAATACAGCACACTAAGTCATCTCTATAGTCAAATGAAACATTTCCGTTTTCCTGAGATTAAAAGCTATACAAGATGTTGACGGTAGTTACTTAACCAGATACTTTTATAGGATGTAAGATGTGTTTATCGGAGGGTGACATCTCGCTACTGCGACCAGCTTGATCTATTGTGGCTACACTCCCCGAGAGGCAGGGTTGAGGTGAGGAGGTCGCAGGTCCGCAGGCAGACACACCCACAGAGACGCACAGAAGACCCCAATATTTCCAGTTTGAACATCCACGTACCAGTGGAGGCGAAGAATCCCGAGAGAGGGTTACGAAGCGACCCTAATGGGCGGAACAACGCACCCTGGCGTTCACGGGGAGAAATATTTCCAATTCTAAAGCAACTACGCCATCTGCCCGACACCGTCAGCACCGCAGGACCGAAGACACCGTCCTGGCATTAGCCAAGGCGATCAGAGGAAAGTCGCGAAAAACCCATGGACAGAGCGGGCGGTCACCGGGAGTTGGTGGTTACCATGCTAGCCTCTAGTTCCTGAGGTTGCGGGTTCAAATCCAACGGAGGGCGATGGATTTTTTCAGGCGAAAGATTCTTAGCATGGCTTCCTTCGGAAGGAAAGTAATGCCGGTGGTCACGTGTCGTAGATTTTCGGCACGTAAAAGAACCTCAAGCCTGATAAAGAGGCCTCTGAGCAAAATTACCGGTCTTTCACGCCCAATATAGAATGGGACGTTAAGGGCCACAACAGTTAAAGAGCGTCCACAAACAAAAATCAATTTAATTTTACCGGGAATCGGACCCGGGACTTCCCAAATGTGGGCCATAGACGTTGCCACCTAAAATATCCCGCTCGGTATATTTTTCTATAGTTATAGACTATTATTTGCGAGTAAGGAAAAAAAAGAAAAGAAAAAGAGAAGAAACAGTGTATTTATCTATTGGAACTGGGAAGTCGTAAAGAAGAACTTTTCCAAGTCTCGTATCATATTGTAGTGCCCTACGAGGGGGTGGTTAACCTCAGGGGTCGCTTACACTAGGGGGGTAGTAAACTCAGGTGCTAGGACAAAGCGGTATTGGGATAGGTAGGGTGACAATTGTAGCGCTGAATAAAAGGCCCCGGGTGTGAATTGCATTTACGAATTGTATTTGCACTTAAGGTACATAATTGCAATTGGTGGCCGGTCGGTGCTTGAATTAGCGGCCCGTGTGGGCAAGAACTTAGTGCTAGAGCATCTTACCTGGGTTACGGTCGTCTTGAAGTTACACAATGGAAATGTTAACTAAATTACGGTGGAGGTGAAAGCACTCTTTCCGGTTCGGAGCTTCGTCGTCGAATATCGCCTCTATCGCTAATTTATACACGTAACCTTAATAGTTACACTTTCTTCATAAAACTATGCGACTGGATTACACTTACTTCAATAAGGTACAGTTCTCGAAATAAAGAATATTATTGTCCTATTTGTTTTTACATCCATAAGCTACATAATCTTTAAAATATAGTTACAAAGAATTCGAGCAGGCCACTACCGATTTCAATAATTATAAATTTCCTACCTAATATTATATCGGGTGAGTATAATTTATTGATTTCAATACGTAATGATTTATACATTTTCTGCAAGAAATCACTGTAATAAACACATTACTTAACAACATATTTATTTAATTATATTTACTTGAATCAAAACAAGAATTAAATCTTATTACTCCAGTAATAATTAAGAACAATGTAAAACCTTATTGAAGGAAGTGTAACTATTAAGATTACGTGTATAAATTAGCTCCATAAGGCTTCTCGCATACATCCACATTCTTCTGAAACTCTCAGGCACTGTAATTTTCAGTATACACAAGGTGGGAGGCGAGTAAGTGCTAATATTTATATCAGCGTTTGAGAACGATATGATGATCCTGTATGTGCAACTGTTTTTTGCTAGTTTTGAAAGTTATGTTCAGGAGGAAAATTTTACAATGTTTTACGATGGCTATTAGTCCCTCTCTCAGATGTTCGATGTCTAAGTAACAGACCACACAACTGTGCCCCCTCTGTCCTTTGCCTGCCCAACCGTAGCAGGTGGTGTGTTATGAGGGAAGAGTATCGATCGCACGTAATCGCACATACGTAATCAAACGTTATCTAATTAGGATTCACAATGTATTCAGGTTTCCACTAAAAATATCGAACACAATGACATTCTTATGCTTTATTTAAATTTGGTTTGATTGAACACATACACAATTCAAACAAACGCGTAATCATTTGCACTTCCGTTCTTTAAACTACAAAATTACCTTCATTACTCTTACAAAGATAATAAATTAAAATTAAACCTCAACATTTAAAAAGTCTAAAATAAAGGAAAAACAAAACAACACAAAAACAGACTTACAACATCTTGTACCGTTCAGTAAAATAAATTAACAAACCACTCTGTACTATTATATTTTGGTTTTAATATCTTTATGTCTACAACAAGTACTCAAGATGTCGCCCATTAGCTTTACAACAAGCTTCCATGCGTCGATGCCATGATTGTTGTATCGTTTCTCACACATCCACATCAACTACCACATATACCACTGCGTCTCAGATTCATTGTCTAAGAGTTGCTTCATTATTAATTTCGACTGCATGAACTATTTCCTGGAGATGCCCCCAAATATAAATGTCTAATGGACTCAAATCCGAGGATCGCGGTGGCCAACTCACAGAACTGTATGGACCAATCCATCGATGCAGAAATTGGCGCATTGGCCCACTAATGTAGGGAGTTGCCTCATCCTGCACTTCCTCGATAAGTTCCAGTAGTTTTTTTTTGAAAAAATTAAAGTAATGAACACTATTTAGTGTTCTTAGCAGCTCCACCGACCCCAGTAAGTGGTTCCGACGTTTTCGGCCCAAAGATTTACCGCGAATGTGTATTGCAATCTCCCACGGAGAATGGCGTGTGGTTTCTCTTCTGCCCAAGTGTATCCATTGTGGAAATTAAATATGCCATTGTGGATAAACATTGCCTCGTCTTTAGCCATCATATTACAGGGAAACTGCAAATCATTTTCACATCGTTGTAAAAATAAATTACAGAACTACACCTTTTCTTCTGTAGTCCACTTCTTGCAGATGTTGGACTCTCTGATGATGATTCGGGAACAACAAATGCTCGTGTAACGTGTGGCGAGCACTCCACCAAGATGTACCTACTCCCTTTGCCTAGCGCTCGTGTACCAGATCTCTCTTCTACAACAATTTCATCTTTTCGCCGTAGTGCTCTAGCATCACGACGTGGTCCTCGAGCTACAAATTGGGAATGAAGAGAACCTTTGTCATGGAGCCTTCGTTGTAGTGAACATTCGTCTATTGGGAAGGCAACGATTTGGAAATAGCTGACGATACATCGTGATTGATCGAAATCGCTGATGATCGCTGTCCCTCGCAACATTGGCAGACTCCCCAGGCGCTCCGTAAATTAAATGAATATATGCTAATTCAGCAAATGTGAAGCCATTCATTGTGTGAAAGAAGCTTGCGGCTGAATCGGTACCTCTTTCCCTCACTGTCAGTCACGTACTGGCCGGCGCTGTGTGAGTGGTCAACAAGGAGCTGGCCATTGCGCGATGTACGAGGGACATCCAGAAAGTAAAGAACGATTTGGAATAACTAAATAATAACCAAATATATCAAAACACTTTATTTACAAAGATACGGTACCTTACGCTATTTCTCAATGTAGGCGCCATCGCTGTTAAGCCGTTTATTGTAACGTGGTGTCAGTTTTTCAATGCCGATGTTATACTCTACCGCCAAAGACTGTCAATGCCTCTTTCAGATCTTCATTGGTTGAAAACTCTTTTCCACCCAAAAAGTCCTTTAGTTTTGGAAACAAGTGTATATTCTGAATTATTTCATCAACATTTGCTTTCAACTCATCCGTAATGAATGATGGCCTCTCACACCGGTCTTCGTCGTACACTCTAGTTCTTCCTTGGTTGAATATTATGCACCATTTCCTCACTGAAGACTCGTTCACTGCATTATAAGCATTCACTTGCATTATTTGTCTATACATTTCTATTGACAGAACATTTTGAATCATGCTACGCACTTCACGTTTGACGGGATATTGGCGCCGCCATTTGGATATGTTGTAGAACAGACAGGCGTGACCTCACAGCAACGAAACTCGACTCACACTGAGGTGGAGTAAGGAGCTAACTAGAGCGCATGCAATTGTGGTGGTGGGGGACCGGCACCGAGCGTAATGTGCAATTGTTTCTTACTTTCCGGATGCCCCTTGTATGTAAACACAGGAGAGACATAACGCAGGGCCGTTCAAAACACATTGGACTCTGAAATTTGTAAATAATTTATCTCAATGCTAATTAGTAAGCGGTAAAAACGAGGTACACTTATGTATTATGTGGATTGTTCTGTACTAAATAAATTATTTGCACGTATTCACCTCCCACCCTGTATATGGTGTTCATTTTAGAGATTTAAATTGTAATTGAGCTCATACTTAAAGTAAACTAAATTTGTTGTATGATACATTCAAACAATTTACATCCTGAGTGTTGGAGCTAATGTCCAAATGGTACTTCGCCTCCAACCGGTATTCAGCAATTTTTTTTCCGTTGGCGATAGCTTGGTAAATATTGTGTCCGATATTGTAAGTTCTCCAAAAGAATGCGAAATTTCTGGTTCTTACACAACCGCACAGTGGGTGTAAGATCCGGGGAGAGTGGTCAAGCAATGGTTCGTTTTCTTTCCCAATCCGTTATACGGAGGACGTTCATAAAAAATCCTCATATCGCAAATGGTACCTCATCTTAGTATAAAATGGAACAAGGATAAAGTTTAGGCAGGACACAATTTTCCGTGGTACGAGATAATTTGTCCATTTCGTTGTTTTAAATGGGACTTAATCTCCAGTTTTTGATTAATGCACTCCACATATTTAATTCTGGTTAATCTGTTTTCCAGCTCAGATCCACTATTCCAGATCCATATTTTCACTATTCCAGATATGACTATTATGCCTTCCCATAGATAGGATAATATATTTCGCCAAAGAAGCATATCTTATGCAGGAATGCATAGTTCTGTTCAGTCTTACCAAAACTTGTTCAACAAAGTGTCTCTTTGAGCTTGTAATTGGAACAGATTTGAATCCTAGAGGGCTCTAATCTTTAATGGATCATATCATGGCTCGTGTATCAAGGACTAGTGAACACTGAAGTGGCACATGATTTGACTTCTTAGAATTTATTACGAAGATGATAGGAATTCTTTTCACGTTAATCTGAAACATCTCCAATTTGCTGCTCTTCTTAGGAGTGGACCCAAAACAGCCAGTTCCTCATAACTGCTATCTCAATTAGAAAGAATATCGTAGTGACGCCCAAGATTCAATTTATGGAAAAAACGTCGTTGCATAAATTGTACACATATTTCAATTTCAGCCAGTGGAAGAACACGATTTATTCAGGTATCCCGTAGCCATCATTGTATATTAAGATCATGCACGTCACCGTATGCAGATTTCATAAATTGCTACAGATATAATCTTCGTTTTTATATGAAATTTAATACGACGGAAGATTTAAACGTCTAAATTGTTTAACCTACAAGCCGGAAAATCCTTATGGTAGTGGCAATATGCATTGGAACTGCTCTGTTCAGGGCTTCCGTTCTCCCTTTGTCAATTTTTCTTTCTGTTGCATTACTAATTAGTATGTGCGTTTGTTTTGCAGGGCATGTTTGGAGCATTTCAAACGGCATTTACCTCCTTAAAAGTTTGGTTGAGGGAACCAGAGAACCAAACATTAATTTTAGCCGCATCCTTGGTGCTTGGGGGTGCTATGGCAGTGTTCTATGTTGTCGGAACCATCCTTTCTTTCCTTTGTCCTATGTGTATGTTAACCGTGTTCTTCAGCATACTGATGCCCGAAATGGCCAACAGAGTTCTCATGGACTTTCTTGCTCCCCAACTTAACGCATTGAGACAACGGATCCACATTGGTCAAAGCTGACTGAGGTGCCAAGAATTCGAGGAGTATGTAATGTCTCCTTATCTGTCACTCGGAGCAAAACACACATCACAACAGCCGAAAACGAGAAAAAATGTAATCACATAATGTTTAAATGTTATATACTCAATTGTATTACAATTCTGACAAGAGATGTGTTCTTCTACCACAGAACGAAGTATATCAATGGCAGTGTATTACTGAAAAACTGTTTGTCACCGAAAATTCGAGTATTATGTAACAAAATCAGATAATACCTTTGTAGTTAAACTTTAATTTACAAATAAAGCGCTTTATTTGAAGCACAATAGTGAAGAAGTAAGCTGAAATGAAATGAATAAAGTCGCTTTTGAACGACACGCTCATCAGCTTTGACAGGCTTCAGGACTTAAGGTATGAACTTTTCATCTGAACGATGAATGATGAGTGAACGGTTGAAGCAGTTCATAGAAGTGAAGTGGTTCAACTTATTAAGAACTGCAAAGGATGAAGGGTGTAGAAGTGAATGTAAATTAGTCTCAACTTGATTTTATTCATCTCTATAGAAACAAAACGTTACCTTCAAATAGGGCATTTGTCTTACTACAACACCTTCCTGAGGGCCAGAGGGGTTAAATATTTTATTTCATCATTTATCTTAAAAACTGCTCAATTTGAATAAACGTTTCTGCTAGAAAAATGCACCTTTCCTCAGTAATGTTTTAAAATACAACCAAAAATATTTTTTTAACTTGCCTTCGATTTCGATGCATATGAGGATTCTTTTCGATCTATTTGTTTAGTATTAGGAGAGATATACGCCAAAACATGGGTGCGTTCAACATTTGAAAAGTGCACTTATAAGACTTTCATGGAAAAGGTTTCAGCGTTAATCAATATTCCTCCCATTTGTACATTGATATTTTGGGATTTGTGCTCAAAAATATGAACCAGAGTTTATGTAACTATTTCTGTAATACTCGTAACGAGTTGGGGTAAAGTTAGACTTGTTTCCGCTGAAATGACACTCATAGTAAATTGATTTATAACGCACTGCATCATGATCGTTTGTTGGAAGAGCTGACGCTGCGGACGCTGTAAGTAAACACAGTAATGCAGTTAATCAAGACAATGAATTATGGCGACACGTTTCGGGAATGATTGTTGGCATGGCAAGGATAAAAACATGTAATGAACACATATCTGCGAATGCCTCGATTTCGTGATTCCTGATGAGTTTGCTTCATTTCAAAATGCTACTGGTGTACAGTCGAGAGCACGGAAACGTGCCGATACTTTTGGTTTCCTATAGTGTTTTACTTTATCTAATTTTGGCAGAAATTCTTTATCAGCTGCGTTACAAATCAGCCTGGTTGATTTAATCTCTTATTGGTTTGAATTAAACTCCGACACACACGCATTAGCCTATGAACAAAGCTCAGGTCTAGCTGAATGGCAAAAAGAGAGGTGTCAGAAACGTTTAACCTGAGTGGAAGGCATTATTCACAAAGACGGTCCAAACCGACTCCTGGATGAGTCCGTCTCGTATTGGTTTGTTGTCAAAAGTCTGGCACTCAAACATTATTCTATGAACACAGGTTGGTTTCAGTCTCAGGAGCGGAGAAAAGGAGGGGTAGAAGACAAACATAAAATGGAATACTAAAGTCAGGTAAAGGGTGAGTTTTTAGTAGGGCAGAAGCGGTCTAGTATTTCCTTGCCAACATAAACCACTGAGCATTATATCGGCACGATTCCATGCACTAGACTATACAATGTAAGGCAAATTCTCAGCAAAAATTACAATGGAGTCAACATGATAGTTATAATACAACGGGACTTCAGCCTCCCTCAAGTATATCGTTACCTGAAAAACAGATTCTCTTATCGGCCTAGTCGGCGGTCTGCTTGGTCACCTAATGGTGTCTAGAGCTTTACTTTTGGGGAAACATGAAGAGTTGTGGATGTTGAGCACATTTATGAAGAGCAATTTTACAGCACGGTTTAAATGATGCCTGTCGGTACCTACCACGCTCTTCAAAGTGGCCCTTTGATCTTTGAAAGTGTTCGCTGGTACATGTTTCAACGATGCAATGTTCTATTAACCAAGACGGTCGCTTCCAGCATCTGTTCTGATGGCGATGATGGTGTTATACGTATGTTTACACAGAGATTTAATGGTACATTACTAGACATGTTCATAGCGTCTTGTTTGTTCCTTTTCATACCACAAATCATCCCCCAAAACTTGTCCCCATAGTATATTTACAACCTCATAAATTTAACAAATTTGGATATTATGCTATGTCAAAATGAAATCCATTCTTTATTTTGAGAATGTAGTTAGCCACACAGTGCGGCGTTATTTTGCCCGCATATATCAATTATTACCCTACACATTCAAAAAAGTAGGTAAATAAGGTTGCTTAGGCAGATAATTCAAGAGGGTATATATGGTCTATTGAAAGCTGATATAAACAACGAGAGAGAAGGTGGTGTATTAATCTTGTACGTTTCCCTATGCTGAATTGCCTTCAGCTGTATGACTAACTCGTCTGTGCATTTGTTTTCCAGGAGATGAGTGATGCATTAGAAACGGCGCTTGCCTTCTTACCTGACTGGTTGTGGGAGTCAGAGAACCAAACAATACTTATATCTGCATCATTGGTGCTTGGGGGTGCCATGGTAGTGTTCTATGTTGTCGGGACAATACTTTCTTTCCTTTGTCCTCTATGCATGCTTATAGTATGCTTCAGCTTACTGATGCCCGATATGGCCAGCAGAGTTCTCATGGAATTCCTTGCCCCTCAAGTCAGAATAGTAAGACAACGAGTAAGGAGCCTTGCTGAAGGTATCGTTCATTATTATACGTGATGTGCCAAGGACCACGAGTTGCAACTCTTCAGAGGAGTAAAATGCATGTATATACCATTACTTGCCATTCGGAGCAAAACTCTTCATAGCAGTTGAAAAAAAACATTAAATGAGTAATGTTTAAATGTAAAAACTAAAATGCATCACAATTTTTTCAAGGCATAAATTCCTCTTCCTCAGTAAAAAGGAGCTGTGATCATATATTACTTGGAACTTTTTCTCACTGAGAAGCCTTTTTTAATGAAATGCAATGACATGCAAGAGGTTAATCCAGTAGTAAGTTCCCTAAGCTTTTAATCTGTGAAAGACAAACAGTCAATAAAACTTTTTGGATAAGGGATTTAATTAGAGAGTGCTGGTAACATTGAATTATCTTCATTAAATTGCTTACTTACTTTGGCAGTGTTAGTGAGATATCAAAGAGGTGTCACTATAAAGCTGTCCCATTGTGAATGTCATGCAGTCATGCACTATTTTACAATAATCATATGGAAACTTCTTCAAGATCTACCGTCCATGAAAAACGATGAAATCCGGCATTACGAACAGTGCAGCGGAAATTCGGTTACAGTGAATGGCAATAATGTTGTTCTTCAAATCACGAATTGTCTTACCACAGTGGACTGCCGTGCAGGTGCTTCCTGGTGCAAAGCTAGACGTTCATCTAACAGGTAAACCTTGCACAATCATCTAGAGTACGAAAAGGTTTGCGCAGGACATGTGACACGTTTTCTATCAAGAAGCAATACAACATGAACTCGTCCAATTTAATATTTGTTGATTTGCTTTTTGGAAATTCACCAGAGAGATGTTACAATACTGCTGATGAAAACCGGCACATCATTAAGTTCCAAGGCGAAAAGGAAGTGTTTCATTGAAAGAAGACTGACCAAAAACCAAAGGTCTGGACTTTACGGGAAAGGTTATGATGACGGTGTCTTGTGAACTATAGATGATTTCAATGGTGTAGTGTTCTACATTCTTCACATATATCAATGGATTCTGAAATACCCTTTGAAGTCCTGACGCATTTAGTGCCGCGATCAATGGAAACATCCTGAGATATTGAATCCAAATTTCTACTGCTGCATGACAGTATTCGCTATACTCATGTAAGAGAATCGGTACTTGCTTGCCAAACACAATTGGGAAATTTTTCTGTAGTCCACCTTATTCATCTAAGGTAGATGAACGGTTGTATAGAATATCATTAACTTTATTTTAAAATAAAAAATGTTAGTTAAATATATTTTCCCTTATCAGAGAAACTTACTTGTTGGGTGATACTTGTAGTTTTAGCCATAACTTAAGTTTATTTTACAAATAAAGCGCTTTATTTGAAGATAAAGTGTAGTTATCCAAAACTGCATTAAAGCTACGAAATTAAACTTACCTAAAACCTTATTGAGGGTGTTTGCCCAAGAGGAAAAGCATACTATTTCTATTCAATCCCATCATGTAAATGTGACTTTAGATTAATCCAAATTTCTAGAAACAGAAAACTTGTTTTAAAATAAAGCATTCCTCCACTCATAACTTCATTTTACACGTACATAGTTTTTCCTTTACACTGCGGCTACCACACGGTTTCTCGCGCGTGGGTCGCCGTAGCTCTGACTACCGCCGAAACAGTTATAATGTCACCAAAACCGCCTCACGTCCTCATAGTTACAATTAAAATGATAATAAACACATACCGTATCATAAGAGATGTTGGAAATGTCCACATATTTCTGGCATCTTCTCAGGAAATTTTCATTTACATTGGAGAAGTTTAATGTCCGTAATCGAGTGAACTCCCTGATGTTTTCTTTTAGGTCTTACAGTGTATGGGTTTGTTGGACACAGTTTATTACTTTCCCTGCTACGTATAGTAAGTAGGGGAAGTATTGTACTCCACCCAAAAATTCGATACCGAGATTTCACCGGAAATACATGTTTTGAGACCCCCTGAATCCAAAAAGATAACATTTTTGGAAGCATGTCCGTGTGTGTGTCTGTGAACAGCATAACTCAGAAACGAACACTCGGATAAACACCAAACTTGGTATTTAGGTTCAGTATCTTCCAGAGTTGCGACACGAAGGTGTTCAAGAAAATCCCCCACCCCAGCTTACCCTTTACATGGAACATTTTTCGAAAATTTTAATTTTCTCAAAAATGACTAACGATTTTGATTAAAATATCATATGTTTAAGATATTTTCATGACAAATGAAATGTATATCTCGAATTTTCTGGGAATGTCTTCAAAATTGTTCTTCATTGTGAACGACTTTTGCATAACTGGTAAACCATAAGAGATAGACAAAATGTTACTACACAAAAAAGGTAGATCGCGTTAAAATACACAATTTATGTCATATACATTTTTGTTGTTGAGTGAACCATTTTCGAGATATTGCTTGTTATTCCCTTAAATTTTCCAATACTTATACTTTTTCTCAAATTCGTTATTAATTTTTTTGTCCTGGTAATGCAAAGGGAATGGAATACTCCACATAGCAACCAGCTCTTGAAATATTTGACTATAGCTTAAAGTCTACCAGTTCCCCTTGCATATACAAGAAAATTAGCAATAAGGTTAACATCTAACATCTGCATTAACATGAAGCATATGGAGAATAAGCGCTTGTAAAAATAGTTTGTACAAGAGTAGAGAAAGTCATGTGAGTGTAACACATCAGACTTTTTTTCAAGTTCTACCATAACTAAAACTCACATGCAGTTAATTCCGTGAATCGTGAGGACCACAATTATTTACCAATTGTCCTATATTCAAAACTAAATTTAAGACTTATCAACTGTGTGTATGGAAGGAAAGTCTTTTTGGAAAATCCAGACTGACATTCGACGTCTGTCAGCTGTTCAGAAAACTTGTGTAAGTCATTCCTGTACCTCTCTTATTATTTTACATGCATTTCCTGCACACCACATAGCAATTTTCGCATCATGCAAGTGAATCTCGTGTATAAAATCGGGTTTCTTTGTGCTCCAATATTTGCTATTCTGCGACGAAACATAGCTATATAAATGTAACTGCTTCGTCACAGAATAACCTTTACAAAAATAACTACATTACGCATGTCGTTATAACTACAAAGAGAACAGAGAAATGTTTAAGAACCAGACGCTATATGCTGGCCATAAAATTCCATACTGTTTCCATGCAATCACGAGACACAACTGAAAATCGATGGGACTTCAAAAGAATGACAAGTATTGAACACTTCGAACCTTTAATAACGGATATCTCGGAAACGGCTTATGCCACAAAAAGCTTATTTTAAATAAATTGTGTGTTTTGAAGCGATCTACATTTTTTGTATGACATAATTTCGTCTATTGCTTAACGTTTACCAGTTATACAAGATTATAAAAAATCCTACCGAATGAACAGGACTTCCTAGGCTATTCCCAGAAAATTTAAGATGTACATTTTATTTGTCATGTAAATATCTTTCATGTATGGCATTTTAATCAAAATTGTCAAAGTCATTTTTTTAGAAAATCAAAATTTTGGAAAAGTGTTCCATGTAAAGGGTAGTTGGCGTGGAGGCATTTTCCTGAAAATCTTCGTGTCGCATCCTTGGAAGATACTGAACTCACAAAACAAGTTTGTTTTTTTCTGACTTTTTATTTTTTTGAGTTATGATGTCCACAGACAGACACATAGACACACACACGCACACACACACACACACGGTCAAGTTTCCAAAAATGCTTTATTTGGATTCAGGGCACCTCAGAACATGTATTTCCGGTGAAATTTATTATACGTAGTGGAAAAAGTAAAAAGATGCATGTAACAAAACCCCATACGTCACGTATACAGTTGCAGGCAGCAAGACAATTTGTTAGAGATTTGATACTTTATTATATTAGGCAAGCTCTTACATTTTTACACATTTCGTCATTTGTATATTTTATGACCTTTCTTGACCTGGAATTGTAGTTGAAGCTAACTTATAACAGGAAACCGTGATCAGCCACTTCCCTTGGCACTTCAAAGGGATTTCACCATGCATCCTTGGGGATACGTGCCCTTCTGCACGTCTCCCGATGGATCACATGATCCTTATGAAATCCTGAGCCCACGCAATTTCAGAGAGGTAATGCTCATGGCATGATTGTCGAGATCCCCCTAGGCAGTGACTTTCTTTATAAGGAACTGAAGACCTTTCTGGAGGTCGTTCTCATTCTGAACTCCTCGTCAGCAGTCCATGCTGCTGGACCTCCAACTGATACCTGACAACTCTCCAAGGTAAGCCCCATTAGAGAAAGTCACAATATTTTACGTAATATCTACTTAAAAGTCACATCATTGTATGCTATGTGTGTTGAGTCTCCAGTTGTTTCAAGACTGAATGTTAAGTCCCTTCAGGACTGGATTGTTAAACACACCATGTGAAAAAAGTATCCGGACACCCCCACAAACATACGTTTTTCATCTTAGGTACATTGTGCTGCCACCTACTGCCTGGTACTCATTATCCGCGACCTCAGTAGTCATTAGACATCGTGAAACAGCAGAATGGGACGCTCCGTGGAACTCACGGACTTCGAACGTGGTCAGATGATTGAGTGTCACTTGTGTCAGAAGTCTGTACGCGAGATTTCCACACTCCTAAACATCCCTAGGTACACTGTTTCTGATGTGATAGTGAAGTGGAAACGCGAAGGGACATGTACAGCACAAAAGCGTACAGGCCGACCTCATCTGTTGACTGACAGAGACCGCCGACTTTTGAAGAGGGTAGTAAAGAGTAATAGGCAGACATCTATCCAGACTATCACACAGGAATTCCAAACTGCTTCAGGATCCACTCCAAGTACTATGACAGTTAGGCGTGAGGTGAGAAACCGTGTATTCCATGGTCAAGCGGCTACTCATAAGCCACACATCACGCAGGAAAATGCAAACGACGCCTCGCTTGGTGTAAGGAGCGTCAACATTACACGATTGAACAGTGGCAAAACGTTGTGTGGAGTGACGAATCACGGTACACCATGTGGCGATCCGATGGCAGGGTGTGGGTATAGCGAATGCCCGGTGAACGTCATCTGCCAGCGTGTGTAGTGCCAGCAGTGAAATTCGGTGGTGGTGGTGTTATGGTGTGGTCGTGTTTTACCTGGAGGGGGCTTGCACCCCTTGTTTGTTTTGCGTGGCACGATCACAGCGCAGACCTACATTGATGTTTTAAGCACCTTCTTGCTTCCCACTGCTGAAGAGCAATTCGGGGATGGCGTTTGCATCTTTCAACACGAACGAGCACCTGTTCATACTGCACGGGCTGTGGCGGAGTGGTTACACGACAATAACATCCCTGTAATGGACTGGCCTGCACAGAGTCATGACTTGAATCCTATAGAACACCTTTGGGATGTTTTGGAACGCCGACTTTGTGCCAGGCCTCACTGATCTACATCGATACCTCTCCTCAGTTCCGCACTCCGTGAAGAATGGGCTGCCATTCCCCAAGAAACCTTCCAGCACCTGATTGAAAGTATGCCTGCGAGCGTGAACGCTGTCACCAAGGCCAACACTATATTGACTTCCAGCATTACCGATGGAGGGCGCCACGAACTTGTACGTCATTTTCAGCCAGGTGTCCGGATACTTTTGATCACGTAGTACATAACTGGCCTCTTCAAGACCCGAAGCTGGGAGCTGAAGCCCGCCATCATATTCTGTTTAATATAATAAAATGGGAAACAGGGAAACATTACGAGATATTTATTCTACTATCTACCCTCACCTCTAAGCTACGTCTCCCAGTCACAACCCCTAAGTCAAGAAATTCACTCAATTTCGGATACTGAAATCAGAATGAACATTTTCTGAGAAGATGCCAGAAATGTGTGGACAGGGGCCAGCGTTTCCAACATCTCTTATAATAATGTATGCGTTTATCATCTTAATTGTAACTATGTGTACGTGAGGCGGTTTCGGGGATATTATAACTGTTTCGGCGGGAATCAGAGCTGCGTCTATCGGCGCGCGAGAAGCCGTGTGGCGGCCGCAGTGTGAAGGAAAAGCACTGTATAATTTTCTTTTGTAGTCTAATTTCATACGCCACTCAAGCAATTTTAATTATTTAACAATACAATTGCAGAGGCGAGTTCCTCCTGCTGGTCACGGATATGACGTTCTTCTGTGCTGATTTGACTAACTCCTGTGTGCATTTGTTTTCCAGGACTTGCGCAGTGTATTGCAAATGATATCTGCCTACTTACCTGATTTGGCGAGGGTATCGCAGAATGAAGTGGTAATTGTAATGGCAACATTGGTTGGGGGTGCCTTAGTATTGTACTATGTTATCGGAACTATGGTGACTTACCTATGTCCTCTGTGCTTCTTTATCGTGGTTGGCAGCTTTCTGATGCCCGAAACAGCCAGCAGGATCCTTCTGGACTACCTCGCACCTTATTCTCAAGTAGCAAGACAGTGGATAAGAAATAATATTGTAATTAACCGCGACTCTTGAGAAGCCAACGACCTAGAGGAGCAATATGTCTTTCATTCCTAGCAATTTCTCCTCACAGTAGTTGAAAACCAAGAAGAACATGTAATTAATTCACACTTAAATGTTAGAAAATATACTGTATTGCAGTTTCTTTTAGACAAATCCTAAGTTCTTCTCAGTCAGAAAAAAAAGAAATGGCCATGTATTACGTGAAATGTCTTTTCACTGAGTATATTTCTGTACGTATCACTTTTGCGAATAAAGCGCTTTATTTAAGATAACATTAATGGACTATCACAATAGGAATGTGAAAAATAATCAGTAACTATAACGTAAACTTAAAAAATATCTGATGTGTTGCACTCACATGACTTTCTCTACTCTTGTACAAACTATTTTTACAAACGCATATTCTCCATCTACTTCATTTCAATCGATATAAACATTTACAGGAACTATCTTGATGCTAATTTTCTTGTAGGTGGAAGGGGAATATGGTAGGCTTTAAGCGATAGTCAAATCTTTTAACAGCTGGTTGCTTTGTGGAGCATTCCATTCTGTTTGAATATCCACGACATAAAAAAAGAATAACAAATTCCCATTTGAAAAAAGTACAAGTATTTGAAAATTCAAATAAATAACAAGGAATATCTCGGAAATGACAAAAATGTGTATAAGACATAAATTGTGTCTTTTAACAAGATCAATATTTTGTGTGTAGTAAAATGTTGCCTATTTCTTACGGTTTACCAGTTATGCGAAAGTCATTCAGAATGAAGAGGACTTTTGGGGATATTCCCAAAAGATTCAAGATATACATTTCATTTATCATGAAAATATCTTAAACATATGATATTTTAATCAAAGCGTTAGAGCGATTTTTGAGAAAACAAAAATTGTTCCATGTAAAGCGTAGCCTGGGGTGGGGCGATTTTCTTGAAAATCTTCGTGTCTCTTCTTTGAAAGATACTGAAGCGAAATACCAAGTTTGGTATTTATCCGACGTTTTGGTTGTGAGTTATACTGTTCAAAGGCACACAGACACACATAAGGATCTTTTTCTAAAAATGATTTTTTGATTTCAGGGTGCCTCAATACATATATTTCCGGTGAAATCTCGATATAGAATTTTTGGACGGAATGCAATACTTCCCCTGCATACTATACGTAGTGGAGAAAGTAAAAAATGCCCTGTAAACATGGACTCCAAAATGCATACCTAAGAGCTATAAGCACTTGTTCATGTTGGCTTCTGTGAAAACTTCTACTGCAAGCTCTTTGCTATTACAAACGAGGACACATCACTCTGTTACTTTGAAACAGCGTAGCTTCTAATGTAATCTGCTTACTATTACATACGACCTGCACTTGTGAATCATCGCTAAAGTAGGTACTCAATATGGTGCCCATTATAGTAAGACAGGCTTCTGTACGACGTGTTAGGGAATTACCACTCTCTGAAACACTCCAGGTTTGTCACGAATGCTCTGGCAGACATTGATGACGCCTTTCTACATTATTGTACATTATTAATGGGGATTGCATATTCACAGATTTCAAGATAAAACTACAATGTAAAAAGTATTTCACAAATTTATCAAAACACAAATTGATTCCATTAGAACAAATAAGAATATGCACTGCACTTAACCAGAACTGTGAATACGGTTTACATTAACAAATAACTGATATTTACTGAATACTGTATCCATAGACAATAACAGGGTAACGTGTTCTCATATATTTACTGGCTGCTGTAAGTCGTATGTAATAGCAAAGCGCTTGCAGTAGAAGAGATGAACAAGTGCTCTTAAGGTATGCATTTTAGAGCCCATGTTTACTGGATATTTATTTCTTATTTTGGTTCACACTGCCACCTCAAAAATATGGAATACTCTTTTTAACATTCTGGTAGATAATTTATTGCTTGTGTTCCCTTCATTTTACTTACAAATATAATTACAATATGATAGCATTTGTGGTTATAAAATTAACTAGACTGAGTATGAAAACTCCTCCTGAGGAATAAATTAATGTCATGGTCATCATCTACCGGTATGATGGACTACTAAATGTCACATGCATAAAATGAAGAAAATGAGTTATATTTTACTTATGTATTTAAAATGAAAGAGAAAAACGTGAATAGCTTCACAGGGGATTTGAACTTGTAACGTCAGAAACAGCTCTCTACCACTGAGAATGCTGCAGTAAGCGTGGCGTTATAAGAAGCTTTAATCATATTCCACTTGCGAATTATAAATCAATAAAGTGTGTTTTGGTTATAAATATTCAGTGTTGAAACATTCTGAAACATGTCTGTATGAAATCTCACATATGAATTATTTTCTCAGAAGACTATAGTTGTGTTCCCCATGATAACTACTAAAGAATATACGCAGTCTTGTGAACAAAGCCTGGCTGCCCCGAGCACTCACGGAAGTACCCGATTCGAGCTTGTCTCTCCGACGCCGGCCAGTTTTAAATTGACCGAATGCACATGCCCACTTTTCTCTTGTGTACTATGGGTGGTCGCTTTGCAGACCGTTGTATTAGCTCAGCTGTTTTAGCTCTCTTGCGATTGGCTGCTGTTTATGTTTCTATTTGTCATTGTGAATGAAGATATGGCGTTAAGTTTATGCTTAAAATTTAAGTCGTTATGTTAATGATTAATTTTCAATGCGAATGACCTCATAGTCCATAAAATTCAAGGTTGTTACCTGGCTAAGGATCCGGGACAACAAGTGAAGTGTGCTGTGTATCGAGTAGGGTGGAGCGAGGTGGCACATTGGAGTGTTGTTTACCTGTGAGGTCGTGTAGAATCCGCTTCTTCTTTTTTTTTTGATTCTTTAGAATTTTTAATTATTTCAAAAGCTTTTGTAATTGTAAAGGCCTCACAAAGAAGAGCGAGCATGTGTAATTTTTTATATAAATGATGATGTTTACCATAATAACAACAACAACAACAATAATAATAAAAGGAAACAGAAAACCACGCATTACATGGGATTCGATCCACGTTTCGCCATCACTGTTGTTTTGTCTTTTTTGTTAATATTCAAGTAACGTGTTTTTGTTTTTTTTTTAGTTTTTTTAATGTCCTTTTTTATATTTTATTTTACAACAGCATTAACTAGTGACCTCAAAATGTGAAATAAAGGGCTGCATTGTGCGGATGAAACCGGATTTTATCAGCTTCCACCGTTCCTGCCTCAAGAAGCCAAACCATTCCATGCTCTTTGCTACATTGTCGACATTTCGTTTAAAGATCCAGTGTAACGTTCCCGTTACCAACCAAATCACACAGCGCTGGAGGGCCGTATTCTGGAAGCGAAATTCCAAGCGCTGCAGTTCCACAAGGCATGGCGGGCCCCCGGTTGGCACCACCTGGATATATGGCTCCTGAGCACCATCCAGATGTCAGCAACCTGCCGACAGAAGGCAATCCGGTGCTCCAAGGTATCGAGTCCTGAGCAGACTGCACACTTATTAGATTGTGTTCTTCCATGTCGCCAGAGTTTTTCTGCCGTCGGTATGGTCTCGTTTAAGATTTCAGAGGTCGTCTCTTGCCAATCAGTTGGAACATATTTGCAGAACATATTTTGCCAGATAATCTTCCATCTTCGACTATGTTTCCCTTCAATCCTAGGAGTAAAAGGAAACAAAGTTAACAGGTGATATTGGCTCCGTGTACACTCGAAAGCGAGATCACATCGCTGGCATCCAGCATGCGCTGAAGATGAACAATTTGCTTGAATCCTTACTTCTTGACTGGAGGTACAATATACTTGTGGGGTCTCATGAGAGAGGGAGCTATGCCACTTTGACAGAAATGCAAGTAAATTGAGTTCTCTAAATCATTAAGTTGAGACATTATTCGTAGAATAAAGGGTTCACTTTTTACTTCTTAATTTATTGCTAGGTAGATCATGGAATAGGAAAAATATTAATGTCAATATAAAAAGCATATGTTATGAACATGTGGTATAATTTTTGCACAAAAAAACTAAAATAAATTTATACTGGTATATTAAAGAGTCTTTTCCAGGCTTAAATACAGTTTTATGACTCTAAATCATGTTAATAGGTATTACGTAAACTAAAACGATATCTCTTCTGGTGGTACTAGCATGTCAAAGAGTTTTATCAAGCCTTAAATACAGTTTTATAAATCTAAATCATGTTAAAAGGCTTACATAAAAACAAAATTATGTATCTTCTGGTGTATCTTTATTGTCCAATGTTTCTGTAGATTTTAGTTTATGGTAAACACCATAAAACTGGAGAAATTTATGCCATTATTGCTATGAGGTTCTTTTAAATTTGGGGATGATTATGGGCTGTCTGTATGTATAGAGTAAAGTATTTCTTCAAGGAGTTTAATCATGCAAGGATGATCAAGCAAGGGATCTCTTTTGAGCAACGACCTGGCATCTGCCAATCCAATGCCAGTGTTCTATGTATTTGAGAAACAGCATACCAGCTTGTTATCGCAGCAGTTATCTTACTGATATTAAAATTAGATCAGTAACTGCAACTCCACTCTTTACTGTTTAGCTGCTGAAAATTTCTGAAATCTGTAGAGGAAACAATTGCAAATCAATGTAAATATTAATATTAATGGAAATGATGTTATAAAATTGTAAATACGTGTGTGTTGATGTTAATAGAGGCTAGCCAGCCTTGTGGGGAAAGTCAGGTACAAGGCACCAAGCGGTACCAGGCAGAGACATCTTCGGGGTAGCATAAAGCACAGGACTTAGGCTAAATACGACTTGCAGAGATTCTAGAGTGGGAGAGATAGCTATAGGGAGATAGCGAGGGGCTTGAACAGTAGTGGAAAGTTCAGACGTGTCAGAAGCAGAGATATGAGGACAAATGTTCTCATACGACGCTAAGGTGAGCAGCCAATCACCTCAGCGCTTTAAAATAGTTAAGAGAAAACTAGCATCATTTTCAGGATGTACAAAGATAGAGCCCCAGGATTCTCTTGATCTTGTTATGATATCATCGGGGATGAACTTCACGCCACTTTGATGGCGGAGCGTGTGAAGAACCTATTATCTGTTTAGGAAACACGTAGAACTAGAGTGGGGCGTACGGCGTAATCTGTAATATTTGTGATCACGCTAGTTCCAAACAAGTGTTAATAAATTACAGTTAAAGTGAACCTGAATTTCATTTCGTCTCCTGCTTCCACGTTTTAGAGAAAGTTGAGTGCAGGCCAACACAGAAGTGTTTTAGGGACCATCTATTACAGCACATTATCAACACCTACACCTGGAAGAAAGGAACGAAGACGAGCAGCCGAGAGATCCGTCGCAAATCTATCTTCATTCGCCTTAAACGTCCTTTGGCTATGGCATTTTCCACAACTTCATATCACTGGTCATGTGTGCGAATATGATCAATTTATTGGAGTTTATTTTCTACTGTGCCAAAATCTTGGTCACTGGGCGAATAGATATGTCCAGGAACAAGGGAATAATGGTTCACTCAACAAAAAAAATGTATATGACAAATTGTGTAGTTTAACGCAATCTACATTTTTTGTGTAGTAAAAGTTTGTCTATCTCTTATGGTTTACCAGTTGTGCAAAAGTCGTTCACAATGAATACTTTTGGAGACATTCCCAGAAAATTCGAGATATATAATTCATTTGCCATAAAAATATCTTAAACATATGGTATTTTATTCAAAATCGTTAGAGCCATTTTTGCGAAAATTAAAAGTTTTGAAAAATGTCCATGTAAAGGGTAATCTGGGGTGGGGGGATTTTCTTGAAAACCTTCGTGTCGCATCTGTCGAAGATACTGAACCTAAATACCAAGTTTGGTGTTTATCCGACTGTTCGTTTCTGAGTTATGCTGCTCACACACACACACAGACACACACACACACACATGGACATGTTCCCAAAAATGCTTTATACGCATTCAGTGCACCTCAAAACATGTATTTCCTGTGAAATCTCGGGTATCGAATTTTTGAGTGGAACCCTACTTACTCTACGTAGTAGAGAAAGTAAAAATGTGGATCTCTTAAAACACACAATCTATTTTAAATACGTTTTTTGTGGCATAAGGCATTTCTGGGATATCTATTGTTAAAGGTTCGACTTATTCGTTTCTTGGTTATTTTCTTGTTCTGTCAATATTCAGTTGTTTCCCGCGATGTCATGGAAACAGTATGGAATTTTAAGGCCAGTATATAGCATCCAGTTCTTAAATATTTGACTATCGCTGTTCCCTTTGTATCTGTAACGAAATAGGTGATGTAGCTATTTTTGCAAAGGGCTTATTTGGATTAAAATGTAATAAGCAGAAAAATACGCTTTAGTAAGAGTAGTTTGTATACCCACTAAAAAGCAATACAGGGTAGAGAAAGTGATGTGTATTTACCATATCAGATTTTGGGCAGAATAGTTGGAGTGCTTATCAAACACGTGAGGTGACAGACTGGCGTCGTATGTTTGGAGGAGCACACCTTAAATTTGGGTGGAGAGGGGAAGACAAATATTTACCACCTTTCTATATATTCTATTACGGTTTTTAAACTGATACACAAATTTGTACCATAGTGGATACAAACCAAATTGAAGGCCTTCATGGAACGAAAGTGTAAATAAGGTTTTCAGGAGAGAGAAGGGAAAATGTATTTTGAACAACTCATTGAACACAAAAACTTCATGAGAATGAAAGGCGTATAATAAAATATTTGGAAACTATGTTCATTCTTACGTATTTTTTAAATAAAATATTTAAAGCTGTACTCATTTTAACATCACTTGATAGACTGCTGCAAGTAACCATTCTACAAAATACATGTCGCATTTTGCATTAAAATAATAGTTAATAAAACAATGAATATTTAACAATAATATGAAACCGGCCGGAATGGCTCATGCGATAACGCCTGTGGCGTGCATTCGGGAGGTCCCAGGTTCAAATCCCGTGGTCCGATCAGACCGGAATCGATCTCCGGCGACTGCCCACTCTGATACATGTTTTTTTTAGTTTTCCCGGGTCGTCAGGCGAATGCTGGAGTGTTATTTTTATCACCCGAATTTCCTGTCCCTCCATTCGTTCCATTCCTCATGTTTCATTCCAATGGTCCCTATCAGGGTCGGAAGTGTTGGCGATGGTGTTTGGGTACTGCGTGGCAGGGAGAAAGGATGCTCTTTGTGACTCTCTCCGTCCTTTCGGCTGGCAGCCGGGATATCCGAACCGCATTGAGGGGCCTTGTACCCCCTCTGTGTGAGGTGGGGGTCTCATGTCTGCCGGGGTGTCACTATCTGGAAACTTAGGGACCCTTTCATTGCTGTACCATCTCTCCTAGTTCCGGCCGCCGGGGGTCTCCACTCGCCTCATCCTTCCTCCCGGAGAAGTTGAATACGCAAAGTTTCCAAATCGGTGGTTAGGGTGGTCCTGTGAGTGGTCAGCTCGGCCCCCCGACTTGAGGCCATTAGACTACTTTCTCTGGAGCACAGTGAAAGAGTGTATCAAGAAGTACCAACGATATTAGAGCATATGAAACAACGCAGGTATTACTGCGACACGTGCGACAATACCTGTAGAAATACAGTGCCTTCGTTTTACGCCAAGGCCACGACCGCGTTATATGCGTATCGGCCGAGATGGCACTGACCTCCGTATAATGCCACTGCACAGCGGCGGCGCAGGACGTTTCAAGGGTACGTTTATCAGCTGTGAGCTGTCTCAGTCGTTGCTTTGTCTTCGTGCTGTGAAGTGTTTCGACAATACGTGTGTTGTGTGTGGTTTCCTTAGGAATATTATTCTTTTATTAGTCCACGGAAATGCCCAACATTTCACGCTTACGTACGATACATACGTGAAAACTGAATCATATAGACAGGCGTGTAAACAATTTCAGCAGCAATTTCCCGGTTATCCAATTCTGGGTAGAGACACTGTGAGATGTATGGTAAACAAATTTAGAACAATGGGATCGCTAAACGCTAAAAAATGAAGTTTATAGGAACAATTCTCACACCATAGACGAACTTAAGGACAATATAAAAGCAGAAATTATGAATATTATGCAAGAAGAACTTATGTGTGTGAATAGTAATTTCATCCGACGATGTCAAAGATGTCTTCACCCGATGGATACCACTTTCAGCAACGCTTATAACAGGGTTAATACTCATTACTTGTATGTTACTAACTCTCGTGAGCACGTAACGCGAGAGCTACGGAACGGAAAACCCCGCAGTGTGGTAGACTGTGCGCGGAGCATGCATTCGCGCGATCCGCGGCCTTGGCACAAAACGAAGGCACTGTACTACAGTCTGTGCAACACTCCTTTGTTCATCGTCTCAACAAATAAATTGATACAACTTTGAACTTCTGTTGAAGTGCCTCAATTTCATCTGATAAGACATTATTTGTGAGTGCGTTTTCGGTGTTGGATGCAATTTTGGAAGAGTTCTGGGAACATTATCATGAAATGTGGGATCAGCTGAGTTTAGATTCAAAGTTCTTCCAACACCTAATTTTTTCAGTGCCTTAGCGGCTAAATCAGGTATAGCACAAGAACGTAGATAGGACAGATTAAAATAATGTCTAGTAAATGTGTCTTCTTTGAGATAAAAATTATAACGTATTTCAGTTTTACATTATGTTGTCATTAAAAATATTTGTTCGTGAAGATATTGTGCAAAACAGGATTTTATTAGTGTCCGAGGGCAGTCCCAGAAGTACTCGACCTGACATATAGATAGCGGTTGTTCTTTCAAAACAATGACTATGGTAGAAAGTACCAACCCTATAAAGCTTAAGGCTGAAGTTTGATGATGCTACGTTGTTTAGTAATTGTTTGGCAGCCATTAATAGTGAACTCTCATATCGAATTTGTAAATATGGATAAAACTGGCCATCGTTATGTGATACAATACTTTCATTTCAAAGGTCTTAGTCCAACTAATATTAAAGCTGAGCTAGACTCTACTCTGGGGGAGTCTTTTCCTTCGTTTACAACAGTAAAATATTGGGTGGCAGAGTTTAAGCGAGGCCATACGAACTGCCAAGGCGAACATCGCAGTGGTCGACCAAATGAGGTGACCACGCCAGAAATTGTGAGGAAAATCCACAAAATGTATTGGATGACCGTGGACTGAAAGTGCGCGAGATAAGACATCGTAGGTATTTCAAAATGTGCTATACATAGCATACTAACTGAAAATTTAGACATGAGAAGGCTGTGCGCAAGATGGGTGCCGCGTTTACTAACAATGGAACAAAAACAGCGAGGTGAGGATGTTTCAGTCGAGTATTTGGCGATGTTTCGCTACAATAAAGTCGATTTTTTGCGTCGATTCATAACCGTGGATGAAACATGGGTCCATCACTTCACACCTGAGACGAAGGAACAGACAAAACAGTGGATTGAAAGGGGAGAATCGCTTCCAAAGAAGGCGAAGACAGTTTCATCTGCAGGCAAGGTCATGGCGTCAGTTTTTTTTGGGATGCGCGTGGGATAATTTTAATTATCTTCAAAAAGTAAAAGCAATCAATGGCGAGTATTGTGCAAGCTTATTGCAGCGTTTGAATGATAAAATCAAGCAAAAGCGGCCACATTTAGCGAAAAAGAAAGTTCTGTTTCATCAGGACAATGCACCAGTTCACACATCCATTATCGCCATTGCCAAAATCAATGAGTTAAAGTTCGAATTGCTTCCTCATGCACCCTATTCGCCAGTCTTAATCCTCTCTGATTATTTTCTGTTTCCGAAGTTGAAGAAATGGCTTGGTGGTAAAAGATTTGCCAACAGTGAAGAGGTGGAGTCGGCAGTTGATGGCTATTTTGCAGAACTCGACGGTTCTCACTATAAACGAGGTATGGAAGCAATTATACATCGCTGGGGAAAGTGTATCGAGCTGAAAGGAGACTATGTAGAGAAATAAAAATGTTTTTTTCCCAAAATTTTTGTGTTTTATTGTTAGGTCGGGCACTTCTGGAACAGCCCTCGTATATTTAAACATGGTTAGTGATAACGAGTAAAGTTATTGCTTAAAATTATATATTTGTATGTGAATATTCTAGAATTGCGCACTTAAAACAGGACGCCACTGCACGCATAAAAAGGTAACAGATACTTCTTGCTAATCACACCTCACTTATAAAGGTCAAGAGAATGCCTCCCAAGTCGCGGTAACGGCATAACTGGAAGCGAGTGTACATGCCTGCCCATCTACTGTTTATTTTTATGTAAGTTTGTTTTGTTTCGCCTTCCCGCAATTGGTACTGTACTGTGATTCCTGGCCCTTCCAGTGCGGTGGTTTTCCGCTTCGCGGCGTTGTTGACGCTTATTGGTTTCTGGAGTTTAGTGACTGGCTCTTAAAGTGGTAGTAGTGTTTGAATCCTATACTCGTGTGCTTTTCGGTCTTGCTAAGTTCTTACCGTAGAAACACGGCTTTCAATACTTTGAACTTTTGAGGCAGTGTGAACGTCTACCGACCGGCTTTGGTTATTATAAGTTAATCATGGACAGTGATTTTAGTGTAATTGAATTAACTAGGAAGGTACGTAGACATAAAAGCAGGAAGGCCATTTAGAGTACCCTTGGTTGTAGCATTTGTTTATCATATCAAGTTTACAAAGGTAAATGGTGTAATCTATGCGAAATAATTGTAATTCTGCGTAACTGAGGAGCTTTCCAGCTTTATATTCCAATTCAGAAACTGTCGAATGGGGGAGTATAACAGCTAGTCTTTTAAAGGAGTACAAAATCATAATTTAGGCAGAACAGAACTGGGTGTAATTTTTAAGCAAAGTGCATGTAAAGCGCGTGCTCTTGTCTAGTTACTGTTTTACCCTGTAGCTTGGGTTGCGAGAACTGAGGAAATTAAGCTTGTGAATGTGATTTGTTTCGTAACTAAGCTGAGATAATTCACCTTGTGAATGTTATGTTTCGTACGTAAGCCGAGATAATTCACCTTGTGAATGTTAGTTGTTTCGTAACTAAGCTGAGATAATTCACCTTGTGAATGTTATGTTTCGTAACTAAGCTGAGATAATTCACCTTGTGAATGTTATGTTTCGTAACTAAGCTGAGATAATTCACCTTGTGAATGTTAGTTGTTTCGTAACTAAGCTGAGATAATTCACCTTGTGAATGTTATGTTTCGTAACTAAGCTGAGATAATTCACCTTGTGAATGTTATGTTTCGTAACTAAGCTGAGATAATTCACCTTGTGAATGTTAGTTGTTTCGTAAGTAAGCCGAGATAATTCACCTTGTGAACGTTATTTGTTTCGTAACTAAGCTGAGGAAATTCACTTGTGAATGTGGTTTGCTTCGTAACTAACCTGAGGAAATTCACTTGTGAATGTTGTTTGTTTTTGTAACTAAGCTGAGATAATTCACCTTGTGTATGTTATTTGTTTCATAACTAAGCTGAGATAATTCACCTTGTGTATGTTATTTGTTTCATAACTAAGCTGAGATAATTCACCTTGTGTATGTTATTTGTTTCATAACTAAGCTGAGATAATTCACCTTGTGTATGTTATTTGTTTCATAACTAAGCTGAGATAATTCACCTTGTGTATGTTATTTGTTTCATAACTAAGCTGAGATAATTCACCTTGTGTATGTTATTTGTTTCATTACTAAGCTGAGATAATTCACCTTGTGTATGTTATTTGTTTCATAACTAAGCTGAGATAATTCACCTTGTGTATGTTATTTGTTTCGTAACTAAGCTGAAATAATTCATCTTGTGAATGTTATTTGTTTCGTAACTAAGCTGAGATAATTCACCTTGTGAATGTTAGCTGTTTCGTAAGTAAGCCGAGATAATTCACCTTGTGAACGTTATTTGTTTCGTAACTAAGCGATGAAATTCACTTGTGAATGTTGTTTATTTCGTAACTAAGCGATGAAATTCACTTGTGAATGTGGTTTGCTTCGTAACTAAGCTGAGATAATTCACCTTGTGTATGTTATTTGTTTCATAACTAAGCTGAGATAAATCACCTTGTGAATGTTATTTGTTTTGTAACTAAGCTGAGATAATTCACCTTGTGAATGTTGCTAGTTTCGTAACTAAGCTGAGATAATTCGCCTTGTGAACGTTATTTGTTTCGTAAATAAGCGAGAAAATTCACTTGTGAATGTTATTTGTTTTGTAACTAAGCTGAGATAATTCACCTTGCGAATGTTATTTGTTTCGTAACTAAGGGAGGAAATTCACTTGTGAATGTTATTTGTTTCGTAACTAAGCTGAGATAATTCACCTTGCGAATGTTATTTGTTTCGTAACTAAGCTGAGATAATTCGCCTTGTGAACGTTATTTGTTTCGTAACTAAGCGAGAAAATTCACTTGTGAATGTTATTTGTTTTGTAACTAAGCTGAGATAATTCACCTTGCGAATGTTATTTGTTTCGTAACTAAGGGAGGAAATTCACTTGTGAATGTTATTTGTTTCGTAACTAAGCTGAGGAAATTCACTTGTGAATGTTGTTTATTTCGTAACTAAGCTGAGGAAATTCACTTGTGAATGTTATTTGTTGCGTAACAAAGCTGAGAAAATTCACTTGTGAATGTTTTTTGTTTCTTAACTAAGCTGAGGAAATTCACTTGTAATGCTATTTGTTTCGTAACTAAGCTGAGATAATTCCGTTGTGAATGTTATTTGTTTCTTAACTAAGCTGAGGAAATTCACTTGTAATGCTATTTGTTTCGTAACGAAGCTGAGATAATTCCGTTGTGAATGTTACTTGTTTCGTAACTAAGCTGAGATAATTCACCTTGCGAATGTTATTTGTTTCGTAACTAAGCTGAGATAATTCGCCTTGTGAACGTTATTTGTTTCGTAACTAAGCGAGAAAATTCACTTGTGAATGTTATTTGTTTTGTAACTAAGCTGAGATAATTCACCTTGCGAATGTTATTTGTTTCGTAACTAAGGGAGGAAATTCACTTGTGAATGTTATTTGTTTCGTAACTAAGCTGAGATAATTCACCTTGCGAATGCTATTTGTTTCGTAACTAAGCTGAGATAATTCGCCTTGTGAACGTTATTTGTTTCGTAACTAAGCGAGAAAATTCACTTGTGAATGTTATTTGTTTTGTAACTAAGCTGAGATAATTCACCTTGCGAATGTTATTTGTTTCGTAACTAAGGGAGGAAATTCACTTGTGAATGTTATTTGTTTCGTAACTAAGCTGAGGAAATTCACTTGTGAATGTTGTTTATTTCGTAACTAAGCTGAGGAAATTCACTTGTGAATGTTATTTGTTGCGTAACAAAGCTGAGAAAATTCACTTGTGAATGTTTTTTGTTTCTTAACTAAGCTGACGAAATTCACTTGTAATGCTATTTGTTTCGTAACTAAGCTGAGATAATTCCGTTGTGAATGTTATTTGTTTCTTAACTAAGCTGAGGAAATTCACTTGTAATGCTATTTGTTTCGTAACGAAGCTGAGATAATTCCATTGTGAATGTTATTTGTTTCGTAACTAAGCTGAGATAATTCCGTTGTGAATGTTACTTGTTTCGTAACTAAGCTGAGGAAATTCACTTGTAATGCTATTTTTTTCGTAACTAAGCTGAGATAATTCCGTTGTGAATGTTATTTGTTTCGTAACTAAGCTGAGGAAATTCACTTGTAATGCTATTTTTTTCGTAACTAAGCTGAGGAAATTCACTTGTAATGCTATTTGTTTCGTAACTAAGCTGAGGAAATTCACTTGTAATGCTATTTGTTTCGTAACTAAGCTGAGATAATTCCGTTGTGAATGTTACTTGTTTCGTAACTAAGCTGAGGAAATTCACTTGTAATGCTATTTGTTTCGTAACTAAGCTGAGATAATTCCGTTGTGAATGTTATTTGTTTCGTAGCTAAGCTAGGAAATTCACTTGTTCGTGTGTATTGTTTCGTAACTAAGCTGAGGAGATTCCGTTGTGAATGTTATTTGTTTCGTAACGAAGCTGAGATAATTCCGTTATGAATGTTATTTGTTTCGTAGCTAAGCTAGGAAATTCACTTGTGAGTGTGTATTGTTTCGTAACTAAGCTGAGGAGATTCCGTTGTGAATGTTACTTGTTTCGTAACTAAGCTAAGGAAATTCACTTGTGAATGTGATTAGTTTGTAGCTTCAAACCTATGGAAATTCAGTTGTGAATGTAGTTTGTTTCGTAACTTGGACACCGCGGAAATACATTCCACGTAATGTGGTTTGCTTTCGTAATTCTGGAACTGAGGGAATTCATGGCAGGTCACATCATATTTTTCTTAATTGTGAAACGCCAACTCCAATTTCGATTTCTGGAGTGCTTATAATCTTAAAGGTTTCTTTAAGATGTAAATTATTGTGTCAACTTACACAATATAGTTGTTACTTCCCAATTTCTTTAAAACAAAGGGAGAAAAAAAAGAAGTACCGAAAGTATACCCTAGTTATGAATGCATTGAAGTGAGGGAATTTAATGTTATCAAGTAAAGTTCTGCTCAAGCTTGCTGATAGTAGCTTTCTCTTTGGTTACTAATTCTTATCTGTGAATACATAAATACTCTGAGGTGATTACAATATATCAATTGTTATAATTCACCCAAATTTGCTGCTTCTGCCTGCTTAGTTTTAAATAAATAATATTTAAGCCAATTACTTTAAGTAATATGGTCAAGTTAATACCTGATTGCTGTACCGTTTAATTTATGTTTATCTGGCTTCATAGGAATTATTTCCTATCCGTTCAGGGTAGTAACTCCTATCCGCTCGCTAGATTTTCCACATTTTATTTAATTTCGAAAATATTTGAGGGTACAGAGTTAGGTGGGGTACTCTGTATACACACATAAATGCTCTATTTACATACATGTTTTTTCCCGCAAGAATGAAAACGTTGTCAAACTGGTTGTCGTGAAACTTTCTGTATAACCTACCTTAGATCTCAACTAGAAAGTAGGTCATATGACATTTTTAATTACTTTGTCAAATAGGTGCAAAAATAATCTGATGTGATACGCTCATGACTTTTTCTACTCCTGTACAAACTATTTTTACAAACGCTTATTCCCCATCTAATTCTTATTGCTAATTTTCTTGTAGATGCAAGGAGAACATGGTAGGCTCTAAGCGATAGTCAAATCTTTTAAGAGGTGGTTGCTATGTCGAGCATTCCATTCTCTTTGCATGCCCAGGACATAGAAAAACGAATAACGAATTCCCATTTGAGAAAAAATATAAGTACTGGAAAATTCGAACAAATAACAAGGATTATGTTGGAAATGGTTCACTCGACAAAAAAAGAAAAAATATGTGACATAAATTGTGTATTTTAACGAGATGTACCTATTTTGTGTAGTAAAAGTTTGTCTATCTGTTACGGTTTATCGGTTATGCAAAAGTCATTCAGAATGAAGAGGACTTTTGGGGACATTTCCAAAAAAATTGAAGATAAACATTTCATTTGCCCTGAAATATCCTAAATATATGATATTTTAATCAAAATCGTTAGCCATTTATGAGAAAATCCAGATTTTCGAAATATGTTTCATGTAAAGGGTAATCTGGGGTGGGGGATTTTCTTAAAAACCTTCGTGTCCCATCTCTGGAAGATACTGAACTTAAATTCCAAGTTTGGTGTTTATCCAACTGTTCGTTTCTGAGTTATGCTGTTCAGTCACACAGACACACACACACACACGGACATGTTTCCAAAAATGCTTTTTTTGGATTCAGGGGGCCTCAAAACATATATTTCCGGTGAAATCTCGGTATAGAATTTTTGGGTGGAATACAATACTTCCCCTACTTACTATACGTAGTAGAGAAAGTAAAAACGAATAACGAACTCCCATTTGAGAAAAAGTATAAGTATTGTAAAATTCAACCAAATAACCAGGAATATCTCGGAAACAAAAAATGTATAGGACACAACGTGTGTGTTTTAATGAGATATACATTTTTTGTGTAGTAAAATTTTGTCTCTTACGGTTTACCAGTTATGCGAAAGTCATTCAAAATGAAGTGGACTTTTAGGGACATTCCCAGAAAATTCGAGATATACATTTCATTTGTCATTAAAATATCTTAAACATGTATTTTAATCAAAATCATTATTCATTATTGAGAAAATCATAATTTTCGAAAAATGTTCCATGTAAAGGGTAATATGAGGTGGGGGATCTTCGTGTCGCATCCTTGGAAGATACTAAACTCAAATACCAAGTTTGGTATTTATCGGACTTTCCGTTTTTGAGTTATGCTGTTCATACACACACACAAGCGCGCGCGAGAGGACATGTATAAAATGGTTTATATGGATTTATGGCACCTCAAAACATCATTTCCCTTGAAATCTCGTTGTCAAATTTTTGGGTGGAATGCCATACTTCACCTACTAGAGAAAGTAAAAATATAGTGTTGCCATTTAAAGTTGTTGTCTATGAGTCACATCCGATACAATAATAGCTGAATATTTTATCTTTCTTTAAAGATTTTCCTTCAAAATATTATATTGGTGTTCCCGAGCATTTTTTGAAATGAGGTAATTTTAGTTTTATTTGCTTTATTCCTTACTTATGAAATACTCTATATATAAAGGGTAGTTCAATTATATTCGAACCCAGTCACGGCCTCTCTCTACTACGTGAGACAGCCGGCAGTCGCCGGGGAAATTATGCCGGTAGAGGCGGATTAAAATCCTTACCTTATAATAGATGCTGAAATTTCCTGTGATTTCTTGCACATTGTTTTCTCCACGTTCCTGTAGTGTGCGAGGATTGGAACGATACACTTTGTCTTTTAAAGAACCCCATAAATAAAAATCACAACTCGTTAGGTCAGGAGAACGAGGGGGCCACAAATCAACACTAATTATCCTGTCATCAAAGACCTCTGTTATTGCATGTAATGATTCGGCAGCCGTATATGCTGTTGCAGAATCTTGCTGTAACCAACCATGCGATTTCTCCTTTTTTGTCAAGCGATTGCAAAATGGCCTCAGAATTAACCTCTGATATTGCCCTGCATTTATTGTTTCATCAAAGAAGCAATTATTCTTCTAGCACTTATTGCACACCACACTCCAATTTTCTGATCATGAGGAGTTTCATTACAAGAATGCCTGCTGCTGAGCTTTGGAGAGTGAGCGAGAATATTTACACGAGATATGCTGCCTGTTTGAGAGCAGAAGGTCAACATTTCCAGCATCTATTATAAGGTAAGGATTTTAGTCTGCCTCTGCCGGCGTAATTTCCCCGGCGACTGCCGGCTGTCTCGCGCAGTAGAGAGGGGCCTTGAGTGGGTTCGAATATAATTTAACTACCCTATACATATACACAGGGTTGTTAATACAACTAGTGGCTGGCGGAACGGACCGGCTGGTAGGTTACGCGAGAAAAATCGAATCGTCGGGCGTAAAATGTTTACTGAACGCATTATTGAATAATAATAATAATAATAATAATAATAATAATAATAATAATAATAATAATAATAATAATAATAATAATGGAACACTAACCTGTGTTATAGACGGCGTTGAAAATGTTGTCCCTTAGCAACAATACATCGAAGACATCTGCGTTATATTTGGTTGATTTCTGACAGAGTATATTGACACCCCTGTCTCCAGACACGTGATTTTTCCGGCGAATGTTCCCCTTTGTGTCTCACTTCTCTTTAGTAAGAACACTGCGCCTCGTAACCCGTTTCCTATCATTCACAGATCCTGTCTCTCAGAAGTTTGTAACAAATCGTCGAAACTTTCTCTATTTGTAACAAGATTACCAGGGAATTCTCTTGCAAAGTGCTTTATAACCAGTGTTGCCAACCATAAAATATTGAATTTCGTTATATGCCGAACAAAATTCCGCTACAAATATTCTACATTATATCATTACTATAAAAATGATAAAAAGAACATTATAGTCTCTCTGCTGGTACTTTAGGCCTATTTTATTGGGGTAACTTATATCTTTTGATTTAAATGAAGTTAATCATTGTACATTTCTTAGTAAAATATAAATAATATAGTAAATTAATTACCTGAGAAATGTTTGTGCTGTCAGTAGTTTTTAGATTCATTGTGTTTTCGGATTTCACAGTATTTCAAAAGATCACTTATTTTTGCCCCCAAAACAACATTATATGCTCTGCGCTTTGCTTTTGCGCTATCTTCTTTAACTGGTTGTACCTATTTAAAAAAAATTCAATCGCTTACCCGAAAGTATCTGTTTTTACTTTCTCTACTACGTATAGTAAGTAGGGGCAGTATTGTATTCCACCCAAAAATTCCATACCGAGATTTCACCGGAAATATGTGTTTTGAGACCCCCTGAATCCAAAAAAAACATTTTTGGAAACATGTCCGTGTGTGTGTGTGTCTGTGTGCGTGTGCGTGTGCGTGTGCGTGCGCGTGTGTGTGTGCCTGTGAACAGCATAACTTAGAAACGAACAGTCGGATAAACACCAAACTTGGTATTTGGGTTCAGTATCTTCCAAGGATGCGACACGAAGGTTTTCAAGAAAATCCCCCCACTCCAGAGTACCCTTTACATGGAAGATTTTTCGAAAATTTTAATTTTCTCAAAAATGGCTCTAACGATTTTGATTAAAATATCATATGTTTAAGATATTTTCATGACAAATAAAATGTATATCTTGAATTTTCTGGGAATGTCTCCAAAAGTATTCTTCATTGTGAACGACTTTTGCATAACTGGTAAACCATAAGAGATACACAAAATTTTACTACACAAAAAATGTAGATCGCGTTAAAATACACAATTTATGTCATACATTTTTTTTGTTGAGTGAATCATTTTCGATATATTGCTTGTTATTCCCTTAAATTTTCCAATACTTATACTTTTTCTCAAATTCGTTATTCATTTTTTTAGTCCTGGTAATGCAAAGAGAATGGAATACTCCACATAGCAACCAGCTCTTAAAATATTTGACTATCGCTTAAAGCCTACCAATTCCCCTTGCATCTACAGAAGATTAACATCTCGATATCTCGAGTAACATGAAGCATACGGAGAATAAGCGTTTGTAAAAATAGTTTGTACAAGAGTAGAGAAAGTCATGTGAGTGTTACACATCAGATTTTTTCACTAGCTTCTCATCTTGCGACTATTCTCTGCGGTATTTTCTTTTTTTTTTCTTAAGGGTGGATCACCCTTTAGCGTTCATTATTATATAACTGGAAATTCTTAAAATGACTCAATTAATTTTGTAGAATACAATTTAAAGTTTTTGCATGTTTATTTTAGTAATAATCATAAATTTATTTTTTAAAATTAAAATTGACGGAAATAATTACATTTTCCCACGTTTTCCGCAATGTGTCTCGAAGGCTCAAATTTCGCTACGCGTTGCGGAATTCCTTTACGCTGGCAGTAATGCTTATAGCTTCTCTATAAACATTGATTATCGTACTAAATACTGTTTGTTCAACGTCGAATGGCGGCATAATTAACAAAGAACAATAATACTACTACTAACGCATAAGCAATACGCAAGCTGCTTGATAATGACATTTTGTAGATGCAGCATGATTATTCTTATACATTTCCATTTATTGATGAGGAAGATAATTTATTTAGTACAAATGGTATACTTGACTTCCAATCAAAAAGTCTATATTCAGATTATAATGAACAGAAGTACTTTTTATTGTGATGTTATCATATGGTAATTTAAAGAGTCGTTACTTGTTAACGCGACCAGTCAATGAGAATCGTGCCCTCCAAGTGACCCCAACTGACTAGATAACCGCACTCCTGGCACCGGCACTGGCGTACGAGAGGTGTTTTCACGGGGAAGCAGTTGCACTCTGCCGGCTACTAGTTATTTTAAGAACCCTATATATTTATTATAGTTTGGAATGAAATATCGGCAGCAATTTTATTATTTTACATGCATTTTCTATATAGTAATTATTTTCTACTCCATGGCATGTCAAGGAAGAATTCTCCGTGTGTTCCAACGTGTTTGTATTAACGTTTTGTAAGTTAGTTTTAGTCTTTTAATAATTTATGGATTGGAATTAGATGTTTTATAGCTTATATCCGTCAGAAAGAACAATGGTGAAAGAATTATGAAAATAGGTTGAATAGTTTTTGAGATAGCCTACACACATACACATACTTAGCAATTACATCCCTTTAACAGTATGAATATTCTGTTAGTAAATTGGTCTAATTTAAAAAAAATCTGATGTGTTACACTCACATGGCTTTCTCTACTCTTGTACAAACTATTTTTACAAACGCTTATTCTCCATATGCTTCATGTTAATCGAGATATCGAAATGTCAATCTTCTGTAGATGGAAGGGGAATTGGTAGGCTTTAAGCTATAGTGAAATATATTAAGAGCTGGTTGCTATATGGAGTATTCCATTCTCTTTGCATTACCAGGACAAAAAAAATGAATAACGAATTTGAGAAAAAGTATAAGTATTGGAAAATTTAAGGGAATAACAAGCAATATCTAGAAAATGGTTCACCGAACAAAAAAAATGTATATGACATAAACTGTGTATTTTAACGCGATCTACATTTTTTGTGTATAAAATTTTGTGTATCTCTTATGGTTTAGCAGTTATGCAAAAGTCTTTTACAATGAAGAATACTTTTGGAGACATTCCCATAAAATTCGAGATATAATTTCATTTGTCATGAAAATATCTTAAACATATGATATTTTAATCAAAATCGTTAGAGCCATTTTTGAGAAAATTAAAATTTTCGAAAAATGTTCCATGTAAAGGGTAATCTGGGGTGGGGGATTTTCTTGAAAACCTTCGTGTCGCATCTCTGGAAGATACTGAACCTAAATACCAAGTTTGGTGTTTATCCGACTGTTCGTTTCTGAATTATGCTGTTCACAGACACACACACGAACATGTTTCTAAAAATGTTTTTTTTTTTGGATTCAGGGGGTCTCAAAACATGTATTTCCTGTGAAATCTCGGTATCAAATTTACTTACTATACGTGGTAGAGAAAGTAATAATTCTGAATGTTTCTGAATTCTCGTTTTATACAAAATGCTGCAAAAAAGTATCTAAATGTGGGATTTACATCAGAGCAAAAAACATTGCTTTCATATCACAGATGAGTAATATTTTATTGTTACAGCACAACATTCTTTACATTATTTATATGCTCCTTTTTGTTTTATTTCCTTCAAGGGTTATAAATATAAGAGCGTACTGATATGCATTTCAACATAGTTTTTTTTTCAATACATCTACTCGTTTATTTACAAAAGTCTTTGGCTTTCGATTTTTACAAATATATTATATTTTAAAAATTGCAAGACAAACAACCTGTAGGTCATTCTTTAAAAAGTTACCCTATATATACATTTTATTTTCATGGGAAGAGCAATTACTGTCACGTTTATGAGGACTGAAGAAAGTTGAATTAATAATGCACAAACAGGGTGACACAAAATGTAACCTGACTCTCAACAATGATGTCCTCATTGTTGTATTCTTGTAACAGGCATCTCCAAGTGCTAGCTATGCGACAGATAGGGGCTCATTGCTATCCATCGATAACCTCTAAAGCACCGCACCTCCACTTTATCATAATTCCATAGATGTCTCTTAAATTAGGAAGAAACAATAATACATTTGACAAATTCTGTACCACTGCAGTGTACGTTGCAAATTTCTGATGAAAACATGGAAGCAGCTAAAGCCATTTATGGATGGATTTAACTGCAGCCTTTCAGAAACAATGCTGAAATACACTTAAGTGACGTTTTAGCTGAAATGTCTCTTGGTATCACAGGAGATGTATGCTGATGAGTTAAATTAGTGCATACTCTCCTTAACCAGCACAGTACAGTAAGGAACAAGTATTTTTGTGTAATTCACAATACATGGCAGGGGTGTTCTTATATATTTCATATATCAACCTTATGGACTCAACAATAAGTTTCTTAATAACTAAATTATCAGCTGTAACAACTGATTTGTATTTTTGAAACCTTATATGTTAGTACCAAACATAGATATATACTTATGGGCCTATTATGGGCCGTCATTATTTATTAGGGACTGAAGGAACTGATTTTTCTGTTCAACAGCTCCAGAAGGAATTGTATTTTGCTTAACAGTAATAAATAACTACTTTAATGTCTATTTTACGGAGTAAAATGCTTAGATATGAACTATTCAACTGTTTTCATTGAAGGATTTTTCAGGATCTGCAGGCATGCTTACACATTGTATGCAAAAATATAGGCGCGAAGAAAAATATATTAAAAAGTTGCTTGAATGTTTCATACTGTAAAATATCTTCATTCACCGAGTCACTGAAATATACACTGTGCATAATACCATCTAGCAGCTGGCAAAATGTAATTAGAAATGAATCTGACTGTTGGCCAGAGGAGGAGTGGCTTCCTAGTGTTATATTGGGTCACCTTTTCGCCACCACGTGTAATGATGTAGCCATATGGAAATATAAAAGCGAAAATTAGTGTTTGCACCAACTTTGCAGCTGATAAACGGTTGATTTATGTAAATAAGGTTTGTTTGTAACATCTGAGTCGCGTCGCTGACTCCTGCTTGAAGTAATTGTCCTTTTGCTTTCTTTCTCTGAGCTCATGTGTGTTTGCTGTCCAGATTGCTATGAGATCTTGCCAATGTGGCTCACTAAACTTTAATCAGACAGCTCTGAAAATGTGAAATAGCAATCTGATGTATAATAATTATTATGAAGAAGTTAATACAACTGCACCTGCTACCAACAATAATAACAATACATATCTTGTCTGACGAAAGGAAGCGTTGTTTTATGGATGTATGTTGTTAACATAATTAAGTACACCACATTAGGCCAAGAACAAGGTAATGCATAAATTAAGTTGTAGTTGAGAATATGGGTGGTCTGAAGAAACAGCGAGAAGTTTCCGCGCTCGTGCACGTCACCTACTTCTGCTAGAGTGATTAACTTCTGCCGTAGCGTGCTACCACCTAGAGGCATGTATGCAAACTTGTAGTGATAATAAAAACAGAGTGAGGGTAAAGCTTTGCCCGCCAGCGCACGACTTGCATTTATTTTGCCTCATAGATAATTACGTCATACCAGTGGCACATGCGCAGAAGCTCTTTAAAACGTGCAGAGGTAAAGATGTGCTAGGGACGCTGTTGCCACATTTCGTTGAGTTTATAGTAGTAGCGCGGTAAATTTAAATGTCGTAGATTTTAAATTAACAAATACAGGTTGCGTTTAATAGCATTCAAAGAAAAAATAGCTAATAAATCCGCAAGGGTCAGAAGTTAGTGTTCACGTGCCCTTGTGCTCTTTACAGCAGCCGCTGTAAACAGAATAACTTTACCACCAATGGCAGCAACAGCAGCAGTATAATATGCTTCTTTTCAGTAATCATGCAGATTATACTCCTATTAATTTTGGAAGTTTTTATCACAAGGCTTTTTCCTAATTTTCCGAAGAAATCCTAGGATGATGTTAAAACTATTCCCTTAAGATAGCTGTGAAATCTTAGTGACCTTAAGAAATAGAATAAAATACCAATAACTTATTTCTCTTCTAAAGAGAGGATACATTTTGGATACGTTTCTTTGACCAACTCGAAAATAATGATACTTTCTTAAAGTCTGGCAACTTGTTATAACAAAGGGCAAATTTTTAAAGGAAATTTTAGATCAGACATTCAGTTCCCTTCAACTGAATAGGTACAAAGATAAACTTTCATGAACAACATATATTGTTCCTTTTAAGTAACAACATAGAATGGTTTTTTTTAAGCTTAGCTTGGTGTAATTTATATTTCTGACTCTAAGTTAAGATTCTTGCATGCGGGAGACCAAATTTGATGAAGGTTTTGGAATGGCTTGGAAAAGTGTCAGCTCTAGGTCTCAAAAACTGGAAATTTGATACACTGTCATGTCACCTCACAGCAAAGCCAAATAGTTAGGGTAGAGGGTTTAATAATCATTCAGCATGTCCTGATTTGTAAGTTATAGTAACTAGTTAATTCTGTTGTTTTAACTCGTCTTCACCGTCGCAAACCACTAAAGACATTAGGCAAATGATGTGAGGATAGGACTGATCCTGAATGAAAGTGTAACTGATATTTTTATAGTTCAACTGTATGTAATCGGTTGATATTATTTCTGTCCTGAAGCACAATCTCTATTACTATCGTTGAGTTATAGTGGGGACTATAGTTATGCTATTCTTTTCTCCTGGGTTACCCATAGATGCTAAAACATATTGAGACGAAGTCGGGCCTCTCCTTCGTGGATAAGGACATGTCCTTCAGCGCTAGCCGACGCATGATGGTTGGAGAGAGAGAGAGATAGAGGGTCATGGCCGAGGAAGTAACTGGAAGACTAATCGAGAAGAATGGCGAGAGTTAAAAAACTGACATCCCCTTGAAGGTTAAAAGCTCTGTGGGGATAAAGAGGAGCGTAGGTTGTTGTTGTGACGTAGAGATTGTGCGCTGTTTTGCCAGCATTAGTGAGAGATAGAGTGAGAGAAGAGGATCCTGTGTTTGACACTAGTGAGCGAACGTAAGATAGCCGAGTCCTGTGATCGACACTACAATGAGCGACTGGAAGAGAGAGGAAGAGTCCTGTGTTCGACAGTACAGTGAGCGATCATAAGAGAGAAGAGGAGTCCTGTGTTCGACACTGAAGTGAGTCATCGCGGAGACTAGGAGAGGTGTCCTATGTTCGACACTAGTGAGTGACCGGCGCGTGATTTATTGCAACGCCATGCCCAAGAAGAAAGAAAGTGAAGAATGACTGGGAAAAAAACTCGGCAAAGTCAGAATTTCGAAATAGATAATTGATAAAATCTAATTGCTATGAGAGACAAAATGGGCAATATCAAAATAGCAGTTATGCCCAAAGAAAAGCTTGAGAATGTAACCAGGTCTATCAAGGGCAGTTGTATTACTAGGATAAGACTAATAACGTGTTATCTAGCCATAGGATGACATTTTAGACTTTTGATTTTAAAATTATTGCTCCGTAATGCCTAGTCGATTAATTTTAACACAAGGTTAGTGTATTTGGAGCTGTTGATGAACATGACCTACATCTTCAGCTACCTGACTTTTGTGAAGGAAACTTTTCAAAGAAAAAATTGATCCTAGCTTTCCTTTTATGCAATTGTATGTTCGGTCAGTAAAATGTCCATCTTTTTGGAGCATTTGCATAGGGGAAAGCAAGACATGACTCGCACGAGAGTCTCCATTTCTCCGTTTTTAAAACTAAAACAATATTGCATTCTTAATTTATTTGCTGAGAATTTTGCTGAGGTATAAAAGGTTTACGCTATAAGTCATTTGAAAACTAAAAATGTTAATAATTTCATAGGATTGTATCAAACAATGAACTTAAATATTCACACTTATATACCAAATAAATCCTTTTTTACCTTATATTTAGTGTACTTTTGATACCTTATGCCACACCTAATCAATATGCATTATTCTGCCTGAGATAATTTTATTTTCACAACTCTGTCAACATAATGGCTTATTCGTTTTGCGTTTAGTAGTATTTAACGCCCGTTATTACTGCATACGGCACCACAGGCGGTGTATGTTGATGATACATGAAGTTACATTATAATTTGGAAAAGGAAATTAGGGAATAAAACATTCCAGGATTAAGTTTAGAGTATCTCCACTGTTTGCTGGATAGCATGTTGATTGGGATTGAGGAAAACCTGGAAAAAAACCCAGGACGACGGTCCTGGCAGGATTTAAACTTCAGACCCGTTGACGATCCCGTGCCTCAACGATTTGTGCTCCCGTGTCGATGTATAATTGGTGGAGGAGAGTAGATTAGATGCGGAGAAGGCGCAGAAGTACACAAGAGACGTATTGTACCACTGAAGCTCCGGGAGGAAGGAGTGAAGCGAAGGACCTAGAGGGCGACCGGATCCGGGGCGGCAGGCGAGTCTCTAACGTCTCCAGATGCGAGATCCCGACGCCTCCCTCCCCAAGTAGAAGTTTTTTTGGGGGTTCCTCACACAGTGGAAGATAGGACAGACACTCAAGAAAACTCCATCGTAACACGCCTCGCCACACCACCGTACACTCCGACCCCCGAATATGACACGAAAATGAAACGACGGGAAATGGCATAGGAAAAATTCATCCAGCCCAACATTCGCACACTGACTGGGAAAACTGCAGAAAACCAAGGTCAGAGTTGCCGGTCCAACAGAAATAGAACCTGGGACTCCCGAATGCAAGTCTCATACCTTACCGTGGAGCAATTTTGCTCGGTTCGAACATAATGAGTGAATAATTGCATATGAATGGAGTGCTGAGTAAATACCAGACAATTTGATCCAAGCAGGAGTCTGCACTTCATATCTCTAGCTAATTAAGACCAAAACTCATTGTAAAACATTCTATAAAGATGGTGCATGGAAGTGGAGGGAAAATTTATCATTTCAGACAAGCATACTTTTGAGTTTGTTTCGAAAATCTGTTCATTTTGTTTTGAAACTAAAATTTTCATTCTTTGCTTTAAAGAAGCAATGTTTTAAAAGAAGGCTAAAGGAAAGAAATGTTACTGTTCAGACGATTCTGATAACTGCTAGAGTTTTTAGACTCCAAGAAAGGAAAAATAATTTAAATGTGTCTTAAACAGCCAATAAAATCAAGCATTTCAAAATAAAGCGAAGAAAATTCTTTTCCGTTGTATTTTATAAAGGGAAACGCGATTTTGGCTGCATTTCATAATTGTTTCGTCAAAAAAGTAACACTTTAAAACTAAAAAAATAAAGAAGGTAACTTAATTCTACCTCTGGTTTCAGTTCAATAGAGTAAAACATGAACAGAAGTAGTGTGTGTGATCTTTGAATGCTGGGCGATCTTCAGTACCAAGCCTTGTAGGAACATACCCGCTGATAAGTAGTGGACTACTTGCCAGCAATCAAGTGACCATTTGTATCAACAATAGCAAGGTCACACGTAACTTCTACACAATTCTGTGATTATCGTTAGGTTGTAACCTTGGGGACCGTGGACATAGCTGACTGCACTACGGTATACAAACCGGCTCACTGTTGTCTACTGAGCTACAATAAACACGCACTCCGTCAAGAGGCATGTAAACTGAGAGCGTTACATTCCACGTGTCCACACCAAACAATACAGGACTATTCATTATCTGAATATTACAAGCCTTTAGGCCTTTTCAGGCAACTTCATGGCACTCCAAAAATCACCTACAATGACTGAATAAATTGTCTCCTTGTATACAAGAACAGAATAGTCATGATTTCGAATACAAAATTTGATCAAATGGAGTAAAAACATTTTGTTTCATATCTGAGTCCATAAAAAGGGCATATTTTCTTTTTTACATTTCCTAATAGCCATCGTATGATATTATTTGTGTCGTTACAAGCAAAAATAATCTCGCAAGGAATTACATTCATATTTACTTTCGGTTTTAAAAATGAAGTAATTAGTAATAGAAAACTGTGTGCTTCAAAAGTATCTGAATAAGGAAATGCTCATACCTTAAAAACTGAGTAGCCATCATAGAATGCCACTCATACACTCAGGTATTTGGAGAAACCTTAGCTAATGGATGATAAGAGGATAAAATTAACGAGTCGTTTTGTATAGGCTATGAAAGTGTGATCTATTGATCCCAGAGCAGTCCTTTCTTAGCCACATTTTGTAAATGAAATGGTTTAACAAAAGCAGACTTCATGAGTTCATACTGTGACTTCCTCGGTGAAACGGTTTTTGTCATCCAAATTGATTATGATCGCATGAGTACGCGCATGTCCAGATTTGAGATTTCTGTTATTGCCGCTAGGACTAGCTCCTTCGGATGAAGACTGGCTGTGCGTCGCTGTACGTGCAGGAGTCTTTGGTGAGGTCAAAGAGGGCGTTTCCCTCTCCTCGCCGTCCTCGGTCACAGCCTTCAGCTGTCCGATAGAATCCTCACCATGTCTCTTATGACCCTCCCTCGATTTGCTGCGTCTTTTGGCGCCACTAGACTTCCCCCGCTTTTTTCTACTCTCTCCACTGTCACTAACAGACCCATCACCACTTTTTGTACAAGCACTGCTACTCATTTCTACCATTCTTACACCTGATTCCTCTGCAGGAGTCACGGAACTTGGCGAGGTAGAACCTCTATCGGCTTCCATCGTGGTGCTTCCTAAGTTGGCAACACCGTTGCGGTGTGAGGACCCGCTTTCCTGTGGAGCTGCTGCAGACTCCTCCTGGACCTTGTCCACGGCTACGGCTAACACATTGTTGAGCTTGACGCTATCGTCTTCTGGTTCCTCGGCTGCGAGATCATCCTCCTGACGCTGTGCGGCCTCCTGCATTGCTGTGATTTTGGCGGCAAGATGTCGGTTTCCAAGCCTCATGTTCTTTTCTTTGAGCTGCACTAGCTGTGTGTAGAGTCGCTGAAACTCCTCCTGGAACACACAAAAACATACATGCTTGATATGAAGAATTGGAATTAGCCAGTCTGTTGTGTAATTCACAGGTAACCCTCATAGGAGAGAATTTCCCTACCCTCTAGCGCTTATTAGTGAGCATATAAATTATTCTTGCTACAGTTTATTTTCCTATCTTCTTCATTTTAATCGACTCAAAACGTTCTGCAAATACGTGCATTTATATTTTGAGCCTTGGCAACCCCGAATGTTGTAGGTGCCATCTGACGTTTCCAATGGAAAGTTTGACATTTTTGACCATAATCTACTTCAAAAATTTTGTCAATAGAGCGTCATTTGACTTGTTTACTTTAACTTGAAAATCGTGTGTCAACAAAAACATGGAATTAACTCGTGAAAATGTTCGTGCAATGATTTATTACGACCTTCGACGTGGATTATCAAGACAAGAGTGCATCGATCAACTAACTTCCACATTTGACGACAAAGCTCCATCCTTTGCCACTGTGAAACGCTGGTATAACGAATTTAATTGTGGCCACCGTTCGCTCAATGACGAGGTTCGTGAAGATCGTCCAAAATCAGTTTTTGTGCCAGAAGACATTGATGCTGTGCAAAAACTAATAATGAAAGATCGTCATGCGACATATTGTGAGATTGAGGCAACCCTAGGCGTTAGTTCCACCAGCGTTGGCAGAAGAAGCCGTTGATGCATTCAAAAAAACATGTTTTGGAGGTGTCTCAAGAAGACTGGAATAAATGCTTTGATAAATGGTTCAAACGATGCAAAAGTGTATTGATCATAAAGGAGAATATTTTGAAAAACGGTAAAGCAGTTTTCAATCTTTCTTTCTTTTACTTATTAGGCTCAAAATATAAATAGTGCCCCTCGTACACATTTCGTTATAGATATAAAGGGAATAGCGATAGTCAAATGTTTTAGAAGTGGACGTTATGTTGGCCTTAAAATTCATGCTTTTTGCCTACAATTCGAGAAACAACCGAATAGCGAAATGACTTGAACAATTCGAACCATTAATAACGGATACCTCGACATGGCTGATGCAATAAAAAGGTTATTTAAAAGAAATTGTGTGTTTTAATGAGATATACATTTTTGTGTAGTACGATTTGGTCTATCGGTTAACTTTTACCAGTTATACACGACTATACAAAATCTCTTCTGAATGAAGTGGGCTTCACTGCTTATTCCCAGAAAATTCAAGATATACATTTTATTTGTAATGTAATTATCTATAATATATGTTTTTTTTAATCAGAATGATTGGCCATTTTTTTAGAAAACCAAACATTTCGAAAAGTATTCCATGCAAAGGGTAGTTTGGAGTGAGGAATTTTCTTGAAAATCCTTGTGTCGCATTTTTGGAAGGTAGCGAACCTAAATACCAAGTTTGATGTTTGTCCGACTTTTCATTTCTGAGTTGTGCTGTTCACACGTACACACACATACGAACCTCTTTATAAAAATGCTTTTTTTTATTACGTGGTCCTCAAAACCTGTATTTCCGGTGAAATCTCGGAAACGAATTTTTGGATGGAATGCAATACCTCCTCTACCTACAATGTACGTGGTAGAGAAAGTAACAAGCAATGACACATTCTACGAAGTGGACAAAACGGAAATATAAGCTGTGGTTTAAGTACTTGTTTTTAAGGGTCTAACGCCAACAAAAGGAGTTAGATTCCGCATTAAAGCATTCTTCCCCTTCATTTTCGACCGTTAAAAGGGCGCTGCTGAATTTATGCCTGGCCATTCACAATGATGAGCACACAGGGCATCTCAAAACAGTTACGACCGATGGAACTGTGAAAAAATTCACAATTTCATACGCGATGACTGTTGAATGAAGGTACGCAAGTTGACTAAGATTACAAAGACCTCGATAAGTCTTGGCCACTGTATTGTACACGAAGTTTTTGGGCATGAGAAAGATAGCGAATGGAACAAAAACGCATTTGAATGAACATTCCTCAAGAGTATTTAGATTTCTCTAAACACAATTATACTGAGTTTCTTCGACGTTTGATAACGGTAGATATAAAATGGATTCATCCTACACGCCAAAGATGAAGGAGTAGTCCAAAACGTCGGTGGCAACAGGTGAAAGTGCACCTTGGAAAGCGACAACGGTTCCCCTTCAGGAAAAGTAATGGCTACGGTTTTCTGGACTACCTCCAGAAGGGCAGAGCCATCACCGGGGAGTATTATGCTTCACTACTGGACCAATTGAAGGATGATATTGAGACTAAACGTCTACACCTTGCGAAAAGAAAGTTCTTTCATCGCGTTAATGTGCCTTCACACACATCTAGGATTGTTGCTGCAAAACTGCAGTTGTTCGCTTCCAAATGCTTCCACATCCTCCAAATGTGACGGATTTGGCTCCCAGCGATTACTTTGCTTCCAAACCTGAATGGCTTGTTGGACGAAGATTCACATCAAATGATGGGATTGAAACTGAGGTAGACGATTATGTATTTTACTGAGGGATTCAAAAGTTGGAATATATTATTATGTTGAAACCAAAAGGAACATTTCTTTTAAAATGTTTCTTGGCCAGGTCGAGAACTTTTAGAACGACTTCGTACATATAGAGAATGTAATCTGCAAACACGGAAATGCAATTGGTTGTTTTAGTCTCTCCACAGTACCACAGATCAATAACCATCAGTACTCTCCCAAAATGGTTGCTGACATACTATTGTTTAGTGGCTGTCAAGGACACTCTGGTTGCATTCTGTGCTCAAAGCAACATCCCTATACTAATAAGGACCGTGAACTATGATCAGTGTTAGTCTGCCAGTGTGCAAGCGTGCTTTCATAAAACTTTAGTTGAATGTGTTTTCGATTGAACAACGTGTGCTTTGAGGCAGTATTTTTAACATTTAAATGATTTCAGTCTAATTATATAATATGCAAATTCAATAACAGCCCGCCTTAAAGCATATGTGTATGTAATAATATATAAAAAGTGTATATTACAGTCATTGCATATGTTTATATTATTGTGCACATGTGTAATAATCTTATATGAGTGTATTACATAATTTAATAATGTAGGAGCTGTGAGAATAATAGGTGTTGCTAACAATGAGGTAACCTTGAGGCAATAATAAGTACGAAAGTTTAATAATGCTACTAGTCATTATTGGAGCAACAATAATCTAAATTTTGAGACAGTTTATAAAAAGCCAATCAACAACCAGAAAAAGCTTTAGTTAAATGAAAGTATTCTATTGGAGTAGGATTAGCCAATCAGAGACTTGAAATACAGAAATTTACAAATTTAGGCGGCAGAAATCAAGTCAGTTGCTTGTAGACAAGACGTGTGGGTTGTAGACAGTGTTCCTAACCGGACGTACGACACGTCCTCGAGAAATTTAATACGTATTCGTGTGAGACGAAAATAGTTTTACGTGTTAAAAAGTGCAAGTAATTATTAAAAAAAATCTCACAGCTCTCTCTCTCTATATCAGTGATGTGTTATTTAAATTGTGTCAAACATTAATAAAAGGAGTGAAGTAAATTTATAATCTGTGTAAGCCTACATTTTTCAGTCGCAACACAACCCTGCAAAAAGAAACGTGTCTAACAACAATACTGAAGCAGCCGAGGCAAACATAAATATATAATATTTAAAGAAACAGTCAAATTACAAAGTTAATGTTTTTAAATTTGGGACGAAGTCTACCGGGTACCATACGTGCGGTTGCAACTACTTCAAGTTCGGCTCCCCAACAGTTGAACTACAATACAACTCCTACAACAAAATAACGTTCTTCAGCTTTTAGTGGAGAATGATTTTAGAAAAATCTGATGTTACATTCACGTGACTTTCTCTACCCTCTGTAGCTTACAAGTGGGTATACAATATTTGTTTCATATATACGCACTTCATTTTAATCCAAATAAACCTTTGCAGACATAGCTACATTTCACATTTCGTTATAGGTACAAACGGAACAGTGATAGTCAAATATTTAATAACTAACTGTGAATTATGTACTTCATTTTCTTTATATTTTGCTTTGCTCTTATATTTCAGTACCAGAGAAACTTGGATGCCACACGTAAACGATCACTACAGAAAAGAATAGATGATTTTTTTTTCACTCTCAGAGAGTAAACTGCTGTAATAACGTTTCGAAGGCAGTCAAAATATTGGTTCATACAAAGGAAAATAGTCAGCAACTTTATAATGAAGTTTCGCTTTATTTTCTTTTGCTCCTCTCGAACAAAGCCTTCTGAAGTTTTTTTCGCTATTACCATTAACTTTTACCGAAGTCTCGAATTGAATTTACGTTCTGAAATAGAAGGTTGATAATACGTCACGTTGAAAGGAAAAATTCCCATTTACGGAAGCTGTGGAGGAGATATGATGTATTTTTAAACGCGGTGGATGTCAAAGTACGTAAGACAGAATAAAGTCCTAAAATAGTTTTTCGTATCATTCCAGAAACCTTCGGAATTTAAAATATGGTGTGGCATTCGGCGATCATTTGTAGCATAAGCCGATTTTGTCGTCCTGAACCCGCTTATCTGTATGCCAGTAGCTGGACAAGTCCATTATCTTTTGGGAGGCATGTTGGATCAGTAATAAGAGAGTAGCAGGAGCGTACACAACGTGAGATAAGGTGACATCACCATGTGTTATGTACTCCTGTTCCACGCAAGGGGAATACTGGCAGCCGTTCTCCCCCAACGCTAGTCTATCTTCTCCTCCTCTGCGTTTCTACAGGGTCAGGTCGAAAAAATTGACGTTTATCTGTCACTTAGTGTATGACCTATGACTTATGACCAGGGAACGGAGGGGACACATTTGTGTTTACCGCTCTCAATAGGAAAGGACAAGGTTAAAGAACCACAGGAGGCTATAGGCCGCAGGCAGCCGGCCGAGAGAGACGCGCAGAGGTCCCTAACGATTCCAAGCTTGATGACCCGTTCACATCGAGTGGCTGCTCAGAGAAGACTTCCCTCTGGTGGAGCCGGGTAGAACTCGATCCACTTGAACTCGGAGGTTACCATCTGATATCCCAACGTGCAAGTATCTGTGCCATCTTTCCGATAGCGACCGACACTACACAGCCCCTAAGCCTACCTGAAACATGAAAGGGGAAGCGATATGGCAGAAATTAAGCCATCTCAGCATTCGCGTTGTAAACCAGGGAAAATCACGAAAAATCCATGCTCAATCCCCAGGAATTGAACCCAGAACTTCCCGAATACGAGCATCGCACGTTACCGCGGAGTACTGTATTCAAGCCAACAATACATTTTTACTTCTCCACTGCTTACTTACCAATATAGTGGATAAGTAGAGGAGGTATTGTATTTCATCCAAAAATTGGATATAGAGATTTCACCGAAACACGTGTTTTGAGAGCTCCTGATTCCAAAAATGCAATTTTAGAAAACTTTACGCGCGCACTTCTGTCTATAAACATCATAATTCAAAACGGAGATCGTGGTTTCAAACCCCGTTCACGAGCCAATAAGACATTTATATGGTTACCTTCAATTTCATTGATGGATATTCCATACCACGGCTCAAGGTTCCGCTCATAGAGCAAAAGAAGAGATAAATCAGATGGCACAGGAAGGCGATTACATAACTGACATCTATAAATTAGTTTCCCAAAACAGCTGACATTGCTAGGTGACTATGCAACTAAGGCCATTTTTCCAGCATCACACTGACTAGTACTTATCCATACAAAACAGAAATCTCACGATAGCAAAAGGTCTAGTTTCCGGTTAAAGTGCAAGAAACCAGATGTATAGAAAGACGACTATGCAACCGAGGTCATCTAACAAAGTTACTCAAGCAGCTGATACAGTAAGGGGACTATAAGTAGAGCTTTGTGCCTAGCAAAGTTATAAACAATAAACATTAAATAATATTTCGTTAGTTTGAGTAGTGAAGTAGTCAAGATACTTCATTTTAAGTATGAAGAGATAAGTGTATAGCATTTACAAATTTAAATGGATAAAGAATATTAGATGTAAATGTGATATAAATTAAAGGATACATATTTACATTAATAGTAAGTAAAACAAATTATGTTAGGTGTATTAAAACAGAGTAGATAATGTACTTAAGTGAATAAGAAGTAACAATAATGGAAATAAAAAAGGTTTGAGATGAAATAAACTTAATATAGATAATATTTAAAACATTAATATTTATGCAATTATAATTATTATGCAATACTGATTTAAAACCTATTAAAATAAAATAGGTACTGAATTGAACGCGTAATACTAAAGAAAGCAAAGTAATGACCAGATGTGTTTGGAATATATATTATGACCGCGCGCGCGAAGCTAGCTGCGGGCCAATGATAAGTGCCACCCGACCCGGCATCTGGGTGTGGCCTTCGACAGGCCGTCGAAGCAATATCCAATGCGGAACAATAGCCATTGTATGCGCTTACCTGTACCAGAACATTAATTTCGGCATGTTCTGGTAGCCTCCTCTTCTAGAACATTCCGCTTTGTATGCGAGACTTATATAAAGGGGTTGCTCTTGCCAGTGAGCAGTCCAGTATTTAAGAAATGAGGAAATGAAAAGTGAATAGCCAAACTGGACAGTGCGATGTGACTCAACAACCCTGTGAGTTGTGATTCGACGGATCAGTAGACAAGGGATAGAGGGATTTAAGGTAGTTATGTAGTGTATGTTAGAGGTAGAATAAGTTCTGTAGCTAATAGTTGCTTCTGCAAACAATGAATTATAATGTGAATCCAATGAAATGGAAAATGTAATAAAGAAAGGAATGTGTACTTGTTCGTCTAGTATCTAGAAAACAAGAAGGATGAAGTATTTGCATGTTTTTATAATATATATATATTATATTATATATATATTGGGTGATTGGGAAGCCCAAAAAGTATAATCATCAATCGGAAAATAAATATTAACATAGTTGATAAAGATACACATACCTGGACATCTTGCTCTGTGAGTCGAGAGTATTCCTGTGCCCCTGCCGTTGACGAGTTTGTCGAAGGAACGCACTGGGAATTTCCTGAACGCGGCTTGGCCAGAAACTTGGCTGCTTGTGGTTTTGGGATGACACTGGAACCCTCCTCAGCCTTGCCGTGACCTTTAAACACCATGTACGCCTGCCAACATCACAAAACATGAGTGGTTAATGTAAAACAGAAAATATACAGGGTCTATAAAAATGTATGCATACCTTAACAGATTGTGTAAGAGTACAGTAAAGAGTTGCATTGAGTTATATGTGGAATTTGTAATATGAAGCTTTCTCAACAGATATCGTTACCCGTATGGCTCAACTAACACGTCACGTATGAGTGGATCAAAACGGCCGGGCTTTAAATGAGCTTCTGTTTGAGGCACTCTAATTTAATGATTCAAGTTTTAAAATGCCACTGAAGTTCAAGGCGTGAGCTTTTGTTAACACAACCTCCAACATGCTTGGCAATTACACAGCTTTGTGATACATTTGAGATTCATGGTACCGTTTGTGATGTACACAAGGGAAGATCTTCGACAATGATCTTAGAAAAAACTACAACCTCGCCTCAGAAGTCTGCTACACAACTTGCTCGTGAGACAAGGGTTAACAATGGGAGTGTACGACGCATTCTGAAAGCCGCTAAATGGAAAGTGCACTACCCAGATTAATAATAAGCATTAAATGAGGACAATAGTGTTCGAAAATGGGTCAAATTGCTATACGCAAAATTATTTCATGTTCATCAATTAACCATGAGGGATGGCTTTTGTGAATTGTTTCAGCTATGGGGGATGAAGACGAGTTTCTGACAAAGCTTGTGTGGACTAATGAGGTCCAATTCAAACTTAGTGGAACAGTGAATCGTCATAGTTGTGTTTACTGGGCACTAGAAACTCCACACGTTCGTGTCGAGAAGGCAGCCAATCTATTGCTGTGAACGTCTGGTGCGAACTGTCATCTAGGGTTTAATTGGATGCTTCTTTGAAAGTAGAATTACTAGTACAAGGTATCTGAAGCTGCTAAGGATATACGGTGGTTTCCCCTCACACTGCGGCCAACACTCGGCGGCTCGCGCGCCGACATCCTCGGTTCCGCCTACCACATACATTGGAAGAACTAAAGGAAAACATTAGGCGAGAATTTTGAATGCTCGAGTGTAAATGAAATTTCCCTGAGAAGGTGCCAGAAATACGTGGATAGAGAAGGACATTTCCAAAATATCTTATGATAAGGTATGTGGGTATTATCATTGTGGTTGTAATTAACTACGAGAGCTTTAGGCAGTTGCGGGGATATTGTAACTGCTTCGGCGGTAGTCAGTGCTGCGGCCGCCGGTGCGCGAACAGCCGTGGGGTGGCCACAGAGTGGAGGGAAGTCACTGTAGATTTTTCTAGCTGTACGTGCACTTTATGAAAAGAGTCAATTCTTCTACAAAACAAGGCAGTGCACCCCGCAAATACCACCGAGGCGTGCGGACTTTTCTGGACACTACAGGGACACTAGATTGACGAAGTGTGCATTTGATTTCCCAGCACGTTCACCAGATTTAACATCTTCGCACTTTTACCTTTGGGGAACTTTGAAGGATGTTGTGCAACCCAAAAACCACCTATGTGGAGGTGCTTTGTCAAGACATTACAACAGCATCTGCACAAATCCCCGCGGACACACTGAGCAACGTTGTTCAAGAAATCATTTATGAAACTGTTTCGTTGCTCGGATAAGCAGAATGGTGAGAAGCGACTACAGACCGCAGTCTAAGAATCGGATCTGTGTAATACGGTGTGTTAGGAGGGTGTTTCCATAGGGAATCCCACCGTAATTTGTAGGAAAGGAGTGGTAATAGAATATGCAGGATGAATTATGACCCGCATTTCCTCTTTTCTTATTGTTTCTGCCAGTTGTTTTCTTTCTTGGGTGGTATAGCAGAGAAGATAAAAAGCATGAACTTGCCCTGCTGTTACTGAATAATTTATTTTCCTTACAACAATAAGTAATATCACATTTACAAACCGCACACTCCTTCCCTCCAAAGCCATTTCAGCCGCAAAATTCACATTAGTACAGAATTCATATAAAAAGTACATTTACAACGATGTAATTACACATATGCATAAAAGTAACATACGCACTCTATACTATAAAAGTAAAATCAGGAACATCTGAGTTACTCTAGCTCGTGCAGTCGCACATTTAGTCCGAAATTTTGCATATTAGTTTAAGGCTAAATGTTGAATTCATTGGTTACCATCTGGTTTATTTCAATCAATAATTGTGCAGGCCGTCGAAAATACGAAACTGAAAAGCAAGGCCTTGGATAAAGTACCACAACAGCATTTTCCACCTAAATACCCCATATTCGTTTTGGAGATACGTAGCCCGATGTAAAACCTGCAACTTGCTAATCAATATGGAATATATCGACATAATGTTCGTCGTTTGCTTACTAGCTCAGCGCCAACTACAGGGTCTTCGTATAAAACGTGACGCTAGCACTCTGTCTTTGCTTCTTAAATCTGTACATAAAAGATAACAAAATTGACTGTTACCTCATAGATAATCTTGGAAGTGTCGCCCTTCCACAGCTAAACAAGCATTGCACCGAGTAAACACATTTAGATTGACACGATTTAACTCGGCCACTGTAATGTTTTATAAAATAACGTTTATATATGAGGGGCATTCAAATGAAACCTGGCCAGTGCGTCTAACTTTGCATTACACGTAAGGTGGCACCATCAATTGGTAGAGCGACTGCAGCGTGCGCAACGTTTGACGTTGCATAGCGATAGTGTGGTTTCACGCCGAAGAGAAGGTGGTCACACAAGTTATCGTCCACTACTGAACATGAAGGCGAGTAAGCAGGAACAACGAGGGGAGATTCGATTTTTAGCGGCGGAGGGAGTTGGAGGCCGTGAAATGTATCGACGGATGTAAGCTGTGTACGGTAAGTACAGTCTGTGTCGTTCAAGTGTGGTGGAATGACGCAAAAGATTCCTTGAGGAGCGCGAGTTAGTGGAAGACGATGCTCGTCCTGGACAGGCTCATCGTGTCATCACACCTGAAATGATTGCGGAAGTGAATGCTTTAGTCTTGGGCAACCGCAGAATCACCGTGGACGAGATCCATCTGTTATGGATATTAGCGTGGGCACCATTCACACCATAATGCATCAACACTTGAAATTTTGAAAAGTTTGTGCGCAATGGGTTCCCCACCAACTGACCGCCGAACAGCGCAATACTCGAATGGCGCTGTCTTTGAGTCATCTACAACGTTATCATGAGGAGAAATACGGCTTTCTGCCGCATATTGTCACTGGTGACGAAACATGGTGTCACCATTCTGAACCGGAAAGCAAGCGTCGGAGCAAGCAGTGGAAACATGCGACTTCACCACCTCCAAAGAAATCAAAGGCCGTGCACACCAGTTCTGGTAAGGTCATGATGTCCTTTTTTGACCGCAAGGGCCCACTGCATGTCGAGTTCCTGGAACGGGGAACCACCACCAATGCCCAGTGTTATCAAGCCACTTTACAGAACCTTAGACGAACCATCAAGTCGAAACGCCCAGGCATGTTGTCCGATGGCGTTATTCTCCTGCATGATAATGCCCGCCCACACACTGCCAATGCGGTGAAGACGACATTGCAGCAGTTTCGATGGGAAACGCTGGAACATACACCGTACAGTCCAGACCTTTCCCCGTGTGACTTTCATGTTTAAACAAGCTATTCGGGGACATTGATTCACAACGGACGACGAAGTGTGTGAATGGGTCCAGACCTAGATCTGACAGCAGCCTACTAACTTCTTCAAAGATGGAATCGACCGGCTAGTGTCGCAATGGGATAAATGTGCCAACAGTTTTGGCGACTATTTTTGAGTTAATAAAATCGTTACCGTTACTTTACACAAGTGACCGGGTTTATTTGAATGGCCCTTATACCAATATACGTTGTTCTAAAGATAACCGCCTTCCCATATTAGCAAATGAAAGTGGACTACTTACCTTAATGACCACGAGATAACTGAAGGACAGAGAGCCTGTCGTGAGTGTGGAGTGTGGGGGAAGCCAGCCGGCATTAGCCTTGATACACAATACCGTGCAAGCGGTCAGATTTTATACCGAAGACCCAGTAGCGAGTGCACACGACGGAATTACTATCTGTCTTTAAACGATGCGTCTTACGGGATGTATGGAAACGGGTAGCAGGAGTAGTTAAGGCACGGACTTATGAACGGGAGGTCTGCGGTTTAAATGCCGCCAGTATCGTCTTCCCTACTGAGGTTTTTTCTAGGTTTTCCTCAGTTCTCACAAGAGACAAATGCCGGGGAAATTAGGCCCTAAAATTAGACCTGAAATGCCATCGTTCCAAATTTCCATTCCCAATTATCATTTCATTTCATTTATCACCAATGTGCACTGCCTGCGTTGTCGTGCGCTATAAGAGCGAATGTTAAGTTACTATTCACTTGTTGCAGTATGCTACAGTGTCATGCTTTTGGTTGTAATTCCAGGTCTGTGGAAAAAAGGTGTTTCTTTCCATTCTGTTTCTAAGCAGTTTAAATCTGAGGATGTTGAACTACAATTTCAAACTTGACATCGATCTAAACTATATTCACTCTTAGATTGACCCCCGGCAAAACAAATCCACGTGGACAGTGCACCGTGTTGCAATACGGTAGCAATATGCTCAGGAAAGTAGTCCTATGCTAATCTCTGAATTTTAGAATGCATTTATCCTTAAATAATACAATATTCTATACAGATACCTAAGATTTTATTTAACGCTGATTTATACCGTAAAACAGAGCTACAAGTCCCACAATGCAATTCATATGAGTCACCTGACATCCGGGTAGGTGCAGAATATTGTTTACAGCCAGAAACCAGCAGTTGTGTTTAGTATCATAGCGGACGGTAAATTTGCTCTTGTATTTTCGTCGAATTACGCAAAGCATTAGCCGCCATTGACTATTGGTGAAACAACAAGAGTGTTGAATGTTTATTATAAGTTATGTGAGAAATATCCAACACTTTCCGCGAAAGAAATGGCAAAATTAACTTCTGAGTTCACCGGTGTTTCGAGTGCAAGTATAAACAATGCTTGTGCAGAAAAATCTGAAACGAGAAAAGTGGTTACACCCGGAAAAAAAGAAAAACAAAGCATATGAAATACGCGATGCAAGAATGTAGTGATTTTGAGAAGAATGCAATTCGCGTAACAGTGCACAATTTCTTTTTTAAAATGAGCCGCCAACAATTTATAAGGTCCGCTTCCAGAGAGCGAATACATTAAGTTATCGCATACCTGTTACTTTATTTTTCGCTCATGTATTTCAGAATTAACTATTATTATATGTGAAAACGTTTGTTTTGTTACAACTATCAATTTTATCATCTTTAGCTCTTAACTCTTAACTCATCTTTCTGTTTTAAATCCCCCACAGATAAAGATCACTGTGATTTTAAAGAGTAAGTATTAACAAAAACGTTTCCTATGAAAGTTGTTTGTTTTGAAGAGGTCTATCTAATGCCACGCTATTTGAGACTGCTGCCATTTGGAATTTTAAAGTGATACTCCAATGAACTCACTTTCAGTTATTGCTAATTGATACAATCAAGATCGAGTGGAAGTTCACACACGGTTTAGTTATAAATATTTTTTCTCTCTTCAGAATATTTGTGTTGCATTTTCCGAAATAAATGACGTACGGATGGTCTGGTTCACCTATATTCGTTCTTCCACAGAACCGCCTTTAAGAAGTTGAACGACAAGCACGTAACCCTGCTTTGTTTTCCTTAACCAATGTTTCAGATGCTAACTCATAAAAAAGCTCTTATTACTTTCTCTACTACGTATAGTAAGTAGAAGTATTGTATTCCACCCAAAAAATCGATACCGAGATTTCACTGGAAATATATGTTTTGAGATCCCCTGAATCCAAAAAAAGCATTTTTGGAAACATGTCCGTGTGTGCGTCTGTGTGTGTGTCTGTCTGTGAACAGCATAACTCAGAAACGAACAGTCGGATAAACACCAAACTTGTATTTAGGTTCAGTATCTTCCAAGGATGCAACACGAAGATTTTCAAGAAAATCCCCCCACCCCAGATTACCCTTTACATGGAATATTTTTCGAAAATGTTAATTTTCTCAAAAATGGCTCTAACGATTTTGATTAAAATATCATATGTTTAAGATATTTTTATGACAAATAAAATGTATATCTTGAATTTTCTGGGAATGTCTCCAAAAGTATTCTTCATTGTGAACGACTTTTACATAACTGGTAAACCACAAGAGATAGACAAAATTTTACTACACAAAAAATACATAATTTATGCCATATACATTTTTTTGTTGAGTGAACCGTTTTCGAGATATTGCTTGTTATTCCCTTAAATTTTTAAATACTTATTTTCTCAAATGGGAATTCGTTATTAATTTTTTTGTCTTGGATATGCAAAGAGTATTAATCTGTGGCAAAGGGAATGGTGCTGCACCTAGCAACCAGCTATTAAGAGATATGTATGTGCTTAAAGGCTACTGTATTTCTATATTGCCCTTGTAAATATATTTTCCCCTTACATCTACAAGAAAATTAGCAATAAGATAGAGTCTGCAAATGTTTATCTCGATTAACATGAAGTAGATGGAGAATAAGCGTTTGTAAAAATAGTTTGTACAAGAGTAGAGAAAGTTATGTGAGTGTAACACATCAGAATTTTTGGGTAGTGGCGGGAATAGGAAGGTGAAGTTAAGGAGAGGAATTGGTAGGAGAAATAAGGAAAGGTGGTGGGGTTCTGCTTTTGCACCCCATTAGTGCGGAAAAGGCAACTGTCAGCTTGTTGCACTAGCAGTGGGTGAAGGAAATATCCGGGTGACAGCCACGACCGTGCTAGAGCCCTGGTTGCCACCGCGGGGAGTGGATCGGGAATGGGTAGGAATTTTCTGTTTTTCTTTATTGTACTTCAAAGAGATTGCATGAGCGCCTCTCGAGAGGTGAGCTCAGTTGTGTCGGTATCTAGTGCCATGCTTCCAAGGATGTCCTTGCGCCGGCATGTAGCTCCGTCGATGTTCCTGCCCACTCTTCAGGTCGGCTAGTACCGAAGTCCAGTCTGCCGCCGTCGTGAGCAGGACTCGTATTAGGTCAGCGAGGCCTGTGAGCGTGCGCCTAAACTCTTCCAGAGAATCTGTTGGAGTTGGCGGTGGTGAGTTTTGTGGCAGGCAGGTGATGACATCTTCTATTACCGAATAGTTGTGTCTGTAGTCAAGTCGCTGCAGGCAGCTCGTGGTGAAAGATTAGATTATATTGTATTCTGTGAGTTCACTAGCAGCCGTAAAGGCTTGTGAACATAGAACATGTCAAGGAAATGTACAAAAATTACATATAAACATAAATATTACACAGAATATGGAACATTTGAAATAAAATAGACACATACTATATGCGTGTCAAGGAAATGTACAATAAGGTTACATATATACATAAATATTACATAGTATACAGAACATTTAAAATAAAATAGACAATTATATACAAAATGAAGCAAAACAAGCGTAATTTTGTACAGAGTTGAATACCTCCTTACTGTTATAAGGTTAACATACGTATAGGCAATAACAGTTATTTTAACATTCACTAGGATTTTACCTTTGTTCGTCTGATCATTTTGTTCTATTTGATTTGTAATGCATAGCATTTACTGTCAGTTCTTAATATACATACATTTAAATAGCTTCATTAATTCTAGAGCAGGCATCAAATATGACTGGCAATTGCCATTAATATTTACTAATACTACTTACAGAGCTATATAAGTATTATCATCAGGATAATTTGTCATTCAGATAATCTTGTACAGAATAATATTCTTTTGAGCATAGGTACTCTTTAACAGCAGTTTTAAAGACATTTAAATTGTCAACTTTTCACATATAAGTGTTGAAGGCAGTGGAGAAGGCGACGGTGATGGCGTGGAGATCCTCTAGTCCTGGGCCAATGGTGGCGAGTCGGCAGAGGTGATAATCGGAGTTGGCGGAATTGACGGCAGTGGTGAGCGATGGTGTGTTTTCTTACTGTAGAGAGATGCGGGAACCTATGTTCGGAACCTCCTTGTAGAGATCCTGGACCGCATCTCGCAGGGTGGTGTCTGTTGGAGTCCCGAGCTGGAGGTGGTTGTGTTGGCGTTGGAGGAGCTGGAGCTGTGTGCACAGTTGCGGTCGGTGTCTGTTGACGGCTTCTGGATAGAGGGGACACTGCGCCTGCCCGGTGCAGTGGTCGTGGCCGTTGCAGAAGGCGCAGTACCGAAGGTGGCGTCGGAGGTCGTGGCTGGTGCACTGCGCTGAGCTGAGCTGAGCTCAGAGATATTTATTTCTCCACATATTTAGATTCATACATAATTAAATTCAGTTGTCTCTACTACTACTACTACTACTACTACTACTACTACTACTACTACTACTACTACTACTACTACTACTACTACTACTACTACTACTACTACTACTACTACTACTACTACTACTACTACACATTAATCTCATTACATATAAATAAGCATTCCTCGATCCTAAATGTCATGTACCCCAAAACTTGAGTCGCTTGCCAGTCTATTGGTCCCAGCGAGCTACAGTACCATGGTTATCTCGCTGCTGGGACCACTACATACAAACCTTCTTACACCCTATCTACTTCTGGTGTACCTATATATCTTCCTTACATACTTTTCTATAATCCCGGTTCTCGCGCATGTAATTCCTTCCTTGGCTGCTTTACCTACTTTTTGCACCCAAGTTTCCTTTCCCCATTCTAACTTTAACTCTGTAAGTATTCCGTGATTTTTGTTCTTAAAACTACGAAAAAAGCTCCTAAATTTCAATATTATCCATTTTTAATTTAATTCTAGAAGCCTCATTCTTTTAATTCTCTTCTCTCCATATTGCCCCTTCCCCACTTTCCTGCTAAACCCCTTCAATGCTGTTGATCCAAATAGTGTATAGTGTATTTGGTGATGTTTTGCTGTGAAAATAAAACATTGTTTCAAAATACAGTAAAACCTCTCTAACCTGGACACCTATGGTTGAATAAAACATGGTCCAACGTAATCAGATGTCCAAAAAAGAAGGGGTAGACATTTTTGCATTTTATAGTGCAATAGTGTTATAGTTCTATATGTTAAATCACATTCAGTTGAAATTCAGTACATATGTATTGACCAATTGTCACTGCTTTTTGATAACGTATGTTAAAAGACAATGCGTGGTATTTTTAATTTTTGACAATGCCCAGGTTTCTCAGTATCTCGTTCAAGTCCAAATAAAAGTTCAATCATTTGTGGCTGACCATGTGCAAATACACAATTCTCCAATTCCTTAATGCACTCAAGCACTCGTTGATGACTGGGTGGATTTTTATGAACAGAAATCGCATCATCTTCATCTGAAGGTATTTGTTCATTCTTGTCATCGGTTGGTTAATGCCTTTTCTAGCGCTTCTTGAGTGGCAGCAGGAACATCTTCATGTACCTCTAATATGTCATAAAAATGCCCTAGCTTCAATAGTAGGAAGTTGGCTATGATGATCTTCGGGAAGGCGCTCTGTTTCATCACTTAGCAGTTTGTTCTCAATGGGATGTACTTCTGCTGCAGCAATATTCTCAATGATATTTTCTACTTATGTCTCTGCAGTTGCTTCTTGTAGAAATCCTGCTTGCCTAAAACACTTCAATATTGTATCTTGCGATACATCTTTCCATGCACCATGACTCCAGCTTATCTGCAGCATTAAGTTGAATGTCACTTAACCCTAACAGGTACAGACATAGTAGAAATACACAATAGAACTGAAGAATAATTGTCCAAGATAGAACTATAGGAGGTGTCCAACATACAGTGTCTGTTGGACATGTAAAACATAAAAGTTTGACCATTCCCAGAAAATATGTCTAAAGTAATGAGCTGCCTAACATACAGGGGTGTCCAAATCTAGAGGTTTTACTGTACATTGTTCATCCTTATTCTTTAACCTAAACCAGTCAACACTTTCACTCGCAAACTTACTCTTATGAACAGCTCTATTCCACCTTATAACCGCCTCCTCTCCGTAACACTTAAATACGGTCATTTCAATATCAGTGCCCTATAGAGGGCGATGAACTACTTAATCAAGCAGTCCTTTAATGTCCACGGTGTGTACTCTTTCCTTTGAACAAACATCTGCGCCATCGGTCCGTCACCGCCATATGCCACGAAATGTAGAAGCACACTTGAAAGGTGCTAGATGAGTAACCACACCAGAATTCGCCTACCGACCAGGGAACACCACGAAAAACTCAAGTTCAGAGTTGAACCAAATGCGAAACTTATACATTACCGTGGAGCCATCTCTCTCGGAAACTGTGATACTAATAACCATTTGAACTCTGAACACAAGCATTTAAGATTTGGTTTATCACATTGTTCCAAAAAGAAACTAAACGTCCTTGAAACAAAAGTTGAAAACAAGCTTTGCAAGTACAAGTATTTAAAGTCACCTGGGCATCCCCTTAATAGCCTATAGAGAAATCCACATGGATGAGAAGAAAATAAGACAGGGCAAGGAAGAATGGAGAAAAAAGAAAGAAAGAAAATCAAATCTGATGTGTTACACTCACATGACTTTCTCGACTCTTGTACAAACTATTTTTACAAACGCTTATTCTCCATCTGCTTCATGTTAATCGAGATAAACATTTGCAGACTCTATCTTATTCCTAATTTTCTTGTAGATGTAAGGGGAAAATATATTTACAAGGGCAGTATCTAAATACAGTAGCCTTTAAGCACATACATATATCTTAATAGCTGGTTGCTAGGTGCAGCACTATTCCCTTTTCCACAGATTAATACTCTTGGCATATCCAAGACAAAAAAATGAATAACGAATTCCCATTTGAGAAAATAAGTATTGAAAAATTTAAGCGACTAACAAGCAATATCTCGAAAATGGTTCACTCAACAACAAAATGTATATGACATAAATTGTGTATTTTAACGCAATCTATATCTTTTGTGTAGTAAAATTTTGTCTATCTCTTATGATTTACCAGTTTACCAAAAGTCGTCCACAATGAAGAATACTTTTGGAGACATTCCCAGAAAATTCAGGATATACATTTTATTTGTCATGAAAATATCTTAAACATATGATATTTTAATCAAAATAGTTAGAGCCATTTTTGAGAAAATTAAAATGTTCGAACATTTTTCCATGTAAAGGGTACTCTGGGGTGGGAGGATTTTCTTGAAAACCTTCGTGTCGCATCTCTGGAAGATACTGAACCTAAATACCAAGTTTGGTGTTTTTTCGGATTCAGGGGCTCTCAAAACATGTATTTCCGGTGAACTCTCGGTATCGAATTTTTGGGTGGAATACAATACTTCCCCTACTTACTATACGTAGTAGAAAAGTAATAGATCGACGATAGCGTTTCGCTTTTATTTGAGGATAGTGGACGCAGAAACATCTGGCTTGATGCAACAAGCAAATAGTCAAGACGTCAAATGGTAGTTTATTTCAGTGCCATAAACCGTCCCAAAAAGGAAAAGAAACAGCCAGAAGACTTTCTGTTAAACAAGGTTCTGATATGGTGCAAGATCACGAAGACTGCGTGTAATACATTGCATGTTACAGCAAATGGAAAAGTATTGCCGAAAGGAAATGGACTCGCAACGTAGAGGAGTTTGCAGCTTCTTAAAAGAGAAAGTTATTTCTTTTCCTTTAAATTCCCTAAGACATGTCTCGAAATTTCTAGCAGTTTCAATCAGTCGTAGTGTTGGCAATAGCAAATGTAATTAGTAAGAGTTTTCAATTAGTTCTTTTTATTAAGTGGCAAATTCCGATATTACAGTCTGCTGCGTAGTCAGGAGCCCCATATGTAGAAAAAATGCATCGGTTTGATACTAGCACTCCTGGTGGCTAGCTACTAGAATCATATCGGTAGACGACAAAATATACCTACTTTCGTTATCGTGGCCTTTTTGGAAAATAAACAACTTCCTCGCTTTTAAACATTATGGAGATTGTTTAATTTAATATTTTATGATAAATTCCACCATAAACAAGAAGATATGAGAAAGAATGGCAATAATGTCCTTTACTCTAACCGCGAACCGTTGTTTTCATTCTTGGATTGTGTCGACCACAACTGGGTCATATAGCGGATGAAAGGAAGCTTAATCCAATATGTACTTCTTAAAAGGATTAGAAATTAAAATTAAAATAACATTTTGTTCTTTGATCAGCATTTTCGAGAAAATAATAGTTCATGTTTCAAATTAGATGTGTAATTCAACGAGTGTAGGATGGGTAGAGTAACCTATTTCCGACGTAGTTTCAGTAGTAACTGTGTGAGATTACACGGGTTTTTAAAATAATTAATCACTTATAGGGATCTTCCGAACACATTTTTGCTGGCGCAATGTGCCTAAAGCTCAACAACATGCAAACAAGTCGAGATAGGCTACTCGTTCTGAATTGGCTTCCAGACGTAAATAAAACATAGCCTTCCTCACTCATCTTCCTTATCTGAAGGGTGGCTAGCGGTTTGATTTTACTCACGTCGCATAAACCAAAGGATGCTGTAATGTTTTGGGGAAATAAAACGTACAACTGGTAAAATATTGCCTATACTGCAAGAGAGTAAAATGGAAAGAATGCCTTCAGCATCCAATATGAAAATCGGGGTCTACAAAACATTGATTATTGACGTCGAATATTTAAGAGAACCTATTTATCTTGCTGTGGAGGAAATACGCAAAGATGAGGGACGTTTTGAACAGTATCTTTGAAACGGATGAATATTTGGTTTATGGTTTATTCGTTTGCTGCTCGTGTTAAAATTACCATTTAGTAGACTTTGTAGAGGCCTAAAGATGTAGTTGTGTTGTGCTTACATGTCAGAAAGATGGTTTGGTTGATTACATTTAAGTTTAATGTTGATCGAGCTGATTAAAATATCCACATATTGTGAGTTTAGGTTACAAAATGCGTCATTGGAAGATTCAGATTCAAAACAGGAGGTGGAAGGCACGAAACGTCTGTTTGTTTACGCTCATGAGACACACGCTACTGAAAGCGAAAGAGAAACCTGCTTATGTGGTGTCCTCCAACTGTTTTGAAAGTGACAGTGACACCCCCGCTCTCATGGGTCAGCAACGTTGCAATCCTATGCGTTTTATGTTCTAGAAAAAACTGAAATACGTCGGAAGGAAATGGTCATAGAAAAAAGTGGAAGCTATAGAAATTGTGTTCCAAATAATGAGCTCTGAAATAACTTCCCTTCCACCCGATATATTATTATTGTAGGCACAATAATTATGTTTTAAATATATCTTTAAAATGGTACTGCATTCCTATGTTGTACTGTAAATTCTGCATCACTTCACAGGAAAACAATCATAACTACTGCACACTTTGGAATAAGAAGTTAACTTGTACCTCATCTACAAATTGTTACAGTTAGCAGCTTCTGTATGCTCAAGCCATGTGCTGTTTTTCTCTACCAATATATGCAAGTTTGGTTTCTCCAGTTTTACTTTTAACAGCTTTTTCTGTGAATGTCATTTTCTGGTATAAATGACCCGTTTTCTCAGGAACTACTGAAGATAAATTAAATTTTAGGATGATAAAAACAACCTCTAATTGCTGTTCTAAATATACGTTGGAGCTAATAACGTGGTTGGTTATTTTTTAAAAATATAAGTGCTGACAAATTTTAAATCAAGAGGTGGTATAATTAAGAAAATAAGGTGGCATATACAGGGAGTTTATTAGTTTGTTACATTGCAATTTAACAGTTAGGGGAGTATGGACTAGGCATTGTTGTTAGGTCGGTTAGTGTTGTAACGAATTCCGAGTAGAAGCATCGAGATGATAATATAGCTGTCATGAGTGACGGTTAAAGAATCTGGAACCTTTCGCTACAAGAAGTCACTCTGCACATGCGCGACCTTCGCTTATGCGGTGGCATGGCTTCTCGTAGTAGCGAGTCGAGTCCTCGGTCTAGCTGAGAAGAGGGCGTGTGTGCTAGTCTGCCTTCGGGCTCCATATTGGGAGTTGCCGCGAAACGCCTGTAAACCTTATCGCAAATGTAGTCTAGAAGTGAATCCTTGAGTTGACCATGATGCCCTGATCCAGCAATTAATTCTCCATAAGTTTTAGTTATGTAAACCCTTTAAATTAGTAAATACAAGTGTTAGTTTTGATAACGTCTTTTTTGTGTGAAGTGAATTAATGATGTAAACTAAAGTAATATTTTGAATTTGTCATAATGCACCCTAATATAGTAGGGTAGAGTGGAATGATGCAGTTCTTGGTCTTAAAGATTCTAAATGTTCAAACTCATACATCCCACGGGTCAGATAGTCTGTACGTGCTTATATAATACATTGTAGTTCATGCGTTTCAGTCTATATTCATCACACTGAACTTTAAAGTTAATAATATTTTATAAGAATTAGAAAGAAAGAAGAAAAACAGGGAAACTAATACAAAAATCTGATGTGTTACACTCACATGACTTTCTCTACTCTTGTACAAACTATTTTTACAAACTCTTATTCTCCATCTATTTCATATTAATCAAGATAAACGTTTGCAGAAACGATCTTTTGACATGCAAAGAGAATTACATTTTACACATAGCGACCACTTCTAAAAAAATCTGATGTGTTACACTCACATGACTTTCTCTACTCTTGTACAATCTATTTTTACAAACGCCTATTCTCCATATGCTTTATGTTAATCGAGATATCGAGATTTCAATCTTATTGCTAATTTTCTTGTAGATGCAAGGGGAATATGGTAGCTTTTAAGCGATGGTCAAATATTTTAACGCTGGTTGCTATGCGGCGCATTCCATTCTCTTTGCAAGTCCAGGACATAAAAAAATGAATAACGAATTTGAGAAAAAGTATAAGTATTGGAAAATTTAAGGGAATAACAAGCAATATCTCGAAAACGGTTCACTCAACAAAAGAAATGTATATGATATAAGTTGTGTATTTTAACGAGATCTACATTTTTTGTGTAGTAAAATTTTGTCTATCTCTTATGGTTTACCAGTTATGCAAAAGTCGTTCACAATGAAGAATACTTTTGGAGACATTCCCAAAAAATTCGAGATATACATTTCATTTCTCATGACATTATCTTAAACATATGACATTTTAATCAAAATCGTTAGAGCCATTTTTGAGAAAATTAAAATTTTCGAAAAATGTTCCATGTAAAGGGTAGTCTGGGATGGGGGGATTTTCTTGAAAACCTTCGTGTCGCATCTCTGGAAGATACTGAACCTAAATACCAAGTTTGCTGTTTATCCGACTGTTCGTTTTTGAGTTATGCTGTTCACAGACACACACACAGACACACACACACACACACACACACACACACACACACACACACACACACACAGACACACACACGGACATGTTTCCAAAAATGCTTTTTTTGGATTCAGGAGGTCTCAAAACATGTATTTCCGGTGAAATCTCGGTATCGAATTTTTGGGTGGAATGCAATACTTCCCCTACTTACTATACGTAGTAGAGAAAGTAAATATTGGCTATCGCTTAAAGCCTACTATGTTCCCCTTGTTTTGTATTTGCAAGGACAATACAGAAATACAGTAGCCTTTAAGCATAGACTTATCTCTTAATAGCCGGTTGCTATGTGCAGCACCATTCTCTTTGCCACAGTTAATACTCTTTGCATATCCAAGACAAACAAATGAATAACGAATTCCTATTTGAGGAAATAAATATTGAAAAATTTAAGGGAATAACAAGCAATATCTCGAAAATGGTTCACTCAAAACACAAAAATGTATATGACATAAATTGTGTATTTTAACGCGATCTACATTTTTTGTGTAGTAAAATTTCGTTTATCTCTTATGGTTTACCAGTTATGCAAAAGTCGTTCACAATGAAGAATACTTTTGGAGACATTCCCAGAAAATTCGAGATATACATTTTATTTGTCATGAAAATATTTAAACGTATGATATTTTAATCAAATTCGTTAGAGCCATTTTTGAGAAAATTAAAATTTTCGAAAAATGTTCCATATAAAGGGTAATCTGGGGTGGGGGATTTTCTTGAAACCTTCGTGTCGCATCTCTGGAGGATACTGAACCTAAATATCAAGTTTGTTGCTTATCCAATTGTTCGTTTCTGAGTTATGCTGTTCAGACACACACACACGGACATGTTTCCAAAAATGCTTTTTTTGGATTCAGGGGTCTCAAAACATGCATTTCCGGTGAAATCTCGGTATTGAATTTTTGGGTGGAATACAATACTTCCTCTACTTATTATACGTAGTAGAGAAAGTAAAAATCACAGAAACAAAACAGAAGAAATTGTTCACAAGCACACAAAACTGTTTAAAAAACAAATACCCGAGCCTAAGCTACTAATTCTTCCCCTCCCACCCTTGTCCCTCTTCCTTACACTCCGATCCGAGCTGTGTAAACGTTTGTAAAAGTGTATCAATCGCTCCCCCTTCCCTCTCCAGCAAGGCCCAACAAGCTTGTGGCCCTCTACTTGAATTAACAAAGGAATCTGGCCGATACTTTCTCCTCAGCTGTTCTCTTTTAGTACAATGCGCCAGAATGCGAACCCACAACCCCTCTCTACACAAGGGACAGATTCTTATGCCTTTTTCGTTAATAAATTTGATCGCTGGCCATGATCAGAGTCTGAGCTAAGCCAAAAACTTTGTCTTAATATGTTAAATAGTTTTTGGAGCTAATAGGTCATGAATTTGGTAGTTTTAACATGGGTAGAACAGGGTATTTAATCTCCTTAGTCTACTTAAACTATATTATCTTTTATGAAACATCTATGTCATAATGGAGCAAGGCTTGTGGTATAGACACTGAAAACAAAAGAAAAAGTTTCATCAAAAGAAAAACATGTTCGTCCTTTCTTACTTCAGTAAAGCTTGCTTTAAAAGATCTTACCTTACTACCGAAGATGAGGCATAACAATAGCGTTACAGTGAGCTGGGTGTGACAGAAGAAGATGATATATAGCAGGTCTGGGTTCGCTGGAGACTGCAGGAACAGCCTGTGAAAGAGACAGAACACAGACCAGTTATGACTTTTCCGTTTTCACAGCATCATGCTTTCATACCCTTATAAGTTCGTAACAAAGGCTTTAATGTACCATAATGAGATTGTACTGCGGAGTGTAAACTGCTCTTGTCGGATACAGAGGAAATACTCGTGTTACATCCCGGTTTAAACATGCTACTGGACTAAAGAAAGACACGCATCTTGAATTAATTTGTGACGCGTCACGTTGAGAATTTATTATATTACGAGAAGGAGAAGAAACTGAGACACTTTGTTTTTGAGTTATGTTGTTTGGGTGTTCCCCTAATCCTCTTTACCTGCAAAGAAATATGCAATAACAGAATTTCTACAAATGCTTATGTGTATTAGCATGAAGTATATAGAAAGTTAAGCTTTTGTAACAATAGTTTGTTGAAAAATGGGTGCATTTTACACATAGCGACCAGTTCTAAAAATATTTGACTATCGCTTAAGGCCTACTATGTTCCCCTTGTTTTGTATTTGCAAGGGCAATACCTTTAAGCATAGACATATCTCTTAATAACTGGTAGTCAGGTGCAGCACCATTCTCTTTGCCACAGATTAATGCTCTTTGCATATCCAAGACAAAATAATGAATAACGAATTCGCATTTGAGAAAATAAGTATTGAAAAATTTAAGGGAATAACAAGCAATATCTCGAAAATGGTTCACTCAACCACAAAAATGTATATGACATAAATTGTGTATTTTAACGCGATCTACATTTTTTGTGTAGTAAAATTTTGTCTATCTCTTATGGTTTACCAGTTATACAAAAGTCGTTCACAATGAAGAATACTTTTGGATACATTACCAGAAAATTCCAGATATACATTGCACTTGTCATGAAAATATCTTAAACATATGATATTTTAATCAAAAGCGTTAAGAGCCATTTTTGAGAAAATTAAAATTTTCGAAAAGTGTTCCATGTAAAGGGTAATCTATGGTGGGGGGATTTTCTTGAAAACCTTCGTGTCGCATCTCTGGAAGATACTGAAACTAAATACCAAGTTTGGTGTTTATCACACTGTTCGTTTCTGAGTTATACTGTTCACAGACACACACGGACATGTTTTCAAAAATGTTTTTTTCTGGATTCAGGGGATCTCAAAACATATATTTCCGGTGAAATCTCGGTATCGAATTTTTGGGTAGAATACAATACTTTCCCTACTTACTATACGTAGTGGAGAAAATAAAAATACTAAAACAGTATAGTGTATTTGTTTGAAAATTACACGAAAATGTGTCAAAATTTACTTTTTGTTGAACCTACCAATTACGTATATAATCTGCTTATCCAAATAATATTAGAGTTCCTGTTATGAATTCTTCTTCCACACATGCCGTGTGCAGACTAAAGTATGAAAGGTAGATTCAGACCTAAAAATTCAGTGCCATAACCGGGATATGAACCGTCGAGTTTCTTTGTCTGACTTAGTAGTGTTAACTATGGAGCCCGCGACTTGAAGTACTCGAGAGATCGTAAATTGCCATTGTAGTATGCTACTTCAAAACAATTTGAGAACGCTTTGTGGTTTACTGAAAAAATGTGAGTCAGGGGGAATTTAATGTCGTGCGGGTATACTGCTATGGTAGCTCAGTCGATTAGAGCAGCGGCACGGAGACTCGAGGTTTCATTATTAAAATCTCGGCTATGGTATTGAATTTTTTAGTCTCTTCTATCTTTCCAATTTTAGCTTACATACAGCTTGTTCGAAACAATTAATTTAATTGATTGACCTAATAGTGACTTAACTATAAGCCGAGACTTAAAGTAGGTGCTTAGGAGATTGGGGGTATGCTATATAAAATGAATTTAGGAACGCCTTGAGGTTTAGCATAAAAATATTATTCATTTGGGGAATTTAATGTCGTCCGGCATGTTTCATGGTACCTCAGTTGGTATGAGCAGCGGAAAGTTGAAGATCCGCGTATCAAATTCAGTTACGACATTGAATTTTTCAGTTTAATTCTACCTTTCCTATCCTCTATTTTACATCAAATCAGTATAAAGGCCATTTTGAGTGTTGTTATATATTTATTTGATGCATCATGGTGCAGTCACACCCTGACATAAAGGGCATTATGACTTATATTAAAATAATCTTGAGTAAAACAATGTTAACTTTCATGCTGATTAAAAGAGCTGTTGCCACTGATAATAGTTTGGGGCCAATGCTAACGATCCGGTAAAAGAAAAGAAAAAATACTGCGACGAGCACCTCTGGCTGCTTGCCTTACTTTGGGTAGGGCGTATTTCGGCGCCGGTTGGTGAGTGGTTGATTCGAGGGAGGGGGAAGTGGTCTCAGGTCATCGAAATGTTCTAACTCCCATCCGGATACGATAGATATTTCCAGAATTACCCCCTAACTTCTTGCCTCGTGTGAAACTTCTAGATGTCGCTCAGATATAAGAAGGCTGATCGCTGGCTCTGAGTTTGTTCTGTTCTGCTGTTTCCTCATCGAGTTTTTGTCGCGCGCGTTCAAGTAGCAGTTAACGGCGGGAGAGAGCAGAGTTCCGAGTTCGACATGTAAGATTTTGCCCCATCACTGTGTACGGTACCGTCAGATAAAATGGAGGACTTGCTTCAGGTCGCCGCACTTAGAGAAATTGACAATTATTTGTTAAGGAATGTGATTATCGATCATATTAAAAGAAGAAGAGTTACTCCAGATCGGGTTTAAACAACTTAAGCAAACAGAATTGCCGATATACAGGACCTCTGGACAAACTCTGAAGACTTTTCAGAGGGGAACAACCGCCATTCTCCGACGTATCTTTACGGAGTTATTCACCCCTGTTTGAAGCGTATCCGGTGGATAGGTTTGAGAGGAACAGCCAGTACACTCTGTTTACAACCGCTGAATCAAGTGACATGGGCTCTTTCTTGTCTCTTGCATCTGCTTAGGTTTGATAGGTCTGAGACGCCAAGCTCAATTTAACTCAGTGTTTGTTTACAAACAATGTTGAACCACGTGATGTCGGGTTCTTCTTGTCCCTTACCTTACGCACCATGTCATAAGCAACAGTTAGCAATCATTCATCCAGTATGCCTGACTTCGATTTATCTGAGCTTACTGATCTGATAATGTATTACGGTAGGCTGATGGAAACGGCAGAGAAGCTCTCTGTATCTAACAAGAGCGGTTTCCTGGCAAACATCAACCACGCCACACAATGCTTGCTCGAATTTATCAACGCATTCGAGAAATCGGATCTCTTAGTCCATGTCACGTTGGTGAAGGACAGCGTAATGTGAGGACAGCTGCATTTGAAGAAGAGGTGCTTGAGAGATTCAACCATGATACCTCAACTAGCACGCGTGCCGTTGCCCATGCTACGGACACAAGCCCATCATCAGTGCCAGTATGCCTCGTCGACGTCAAAGAGTGCAATATAATCATGTGAATGAGCTGGAACGGGCAGAATGATCGTTCTCTGTGAAGCGGGTTTATCATACAGTGACATTTCTACGACATGCTTCTACGACAGTGATGTGTATGTGTGTGTGTGTGTGTGTGTGTGTGTGTGTTTGTGTGTGTATGGAAGCAGTGGATAGCAAAAGGTCGCACACAGCGTTGAGTGGATACTGACCACACAATAGGACCACAGTGCGGGATGACAGCCATCTTGTCCGTATGGACATAACGGACCACACGGCTTTATCTACAGTGTTGGTTCGACGCTGGAGCGCTGCAACAGATATGACCTGTCTGTATCGACAGTTCGTCACCATCTGTTGTGGATTGGACTGGTTGCACAATGCCATTACTCGGTTTCCATTGTCCAGAATTCACAAGCGCCTCCGATTACAATAGACACGTGAACGCTGTCACTGGCGTGTTGAGTGGCAAAGGTAGTCTTTTCAGAAGAGTCACACTTTAACCTGTCCTATAGAGATGGTCACATACGTGTTCGACGGTACCGTGGCGAGCGCAATCTGGAAGTCTGCATTGTTGAGCGGCATAGCGGACAAACACCAGGTGTGATGGTTTAGGGCGCCATTGGTTACAACAATCGATCTCGCCTCCTAAGAATTGAGGGAAATCTGAACAGCAACCGGTACACGAGGGAGGTTTGAGCCCGAGGTACTCCCCTGCTTCAGGCAACTCCACATGCCATATTTCAGTAGGGCAATCCCCGGCTACATATTGCAAAGAATGTACAAGTCGTCTTCGAAGAATGACGGGTACCATTGTTTCTCTAGCTAGCACGTTTGCCTGGCATGTCGACCACCGGATAAGTTTGAGATATGATTGGTCGGCAACTTGTTCATCAGTAATCAGTGTCAATGATTTGTGGACTCGCATTCAAGCTGCATGGAGGAGATTCCCCAGAACATCCGGAACCTTATTTATTCCATGTCACGGAGTTTAGCGGTAATAATTTTAGCGTATGAAGGTTACACAAAATACTGCATATTCAGGCTCAAAGGTCATGTATAGATTTGTAAACTTAAATATTTGTTTATTGTCGTATATCTAATCTGTGTTATAAAATTCTGTTCAATCATGTGTTTCTTTGTGTTGCATTTTCACATACAGGGCTTTCATTTCAAAACTTACCGGTCTAAATAAACATTTATTTAAATTCAATTTAATGTCAATAAAAAACCACACCAACTTATGCACTGCTCTTAATTGCATTTTAGATTTCACATCCCTCACCCCCAGCCATTCCCACTTTGAAATTTCAAATGACACCCCTATATTTTTATACTTAAATTGGATTTTTTTTGTCTTGTTCGAGCAGCGGTCGGGTGTAGACGCGTTTCCGGTCCGCTCTGTGAGTAGTAGTAATCTCAAGAAGTGTTGTGCAAATATGGCGAATATTGAAGGTCTGTTGGACAAGTTGAGGAGTGAAGTGAAAAGTGGTTTCGCGGAAAGTAAAGTTCGTCACAGCGAGCTATTAGGAATTATTAACTCCATGATGGAATCCCTGGACAAGTCTGAGACACGGGTGAAGGAGTTGGAGGCAAGATGTGAGTGGTTGGAGGGCAAGGTGGACTATTTAGAAAATCAGTCAAGAAGAAATAATATTGTTATACATGGATTAACGGAAGAAGAGAATGAAAGCTGGGACATCACGGAGAACAAGGTGCTAGAAGTTGTGGCCCAGATTGGAGTTCATCTCAGGCCTGACGACATTGAAAGAGCGCACCGTGTCGGTAAAGCAGGCAACAGGCGGCCAATTGTATGTAAGCTCCTGTCATATAAGTGCAAATCCGCCATTCTCCGAGATAGTAAGTATCTTAAAGGTACAGGTGTGTTTATAAGAGAGGATTTCAGTGAAAAGATCCGGCGAGAACGAGAATTTCTTCATCGCCATATGATAAATGCAAAATCACAGGGTTGTCATGCAGTAATCAAATTTGACAAACTTTTAATAAACGGGCGAATAAGAACCAAAGCAGAGCTGGAAGAAATCGACAAGAAGATAGCAGAAATTCAAGGAGAGGAGGTTGGCATTTCTGCAGAGCATCGAGCCCCAGAAGGCAGTATGGTTACACCTCTACCGGAAGGGACAGCAGGTAGCAGGGTCCAAGACGGCCAGATGACAAAAACAATGGCAACGTCAGCAGGGGGGAGGGTGTCAGTGCAACCAGCCCGCAGGTCACAAAGGACAGGGAGAACCAGCACACTAGGTAAGATAACAACAAACAGATAGAATGAAGATGCCCAGCTGTCAGTGGGGTTTTGGAATGTGGAAGGTTTGAGGGGAAAACTGGCTAGTGGTCAATTTTTGAACTTTGTAAATAACTTGGACATAATTGGGTTAGCAGAGACTTGGCTAAAAAACAATGAAACTGTGGACATAAGTGAATTCCAAGGTGTCTTTAGTGGTTCAGAAGTGAGAGGTAGAAGGGGGAGATATCCTGGGGGCGTTGCTACTTTCTTTAAGAGTAATTATGTACAGTCTATTAAGGAAATACAGAGTCATCTCAGGGGAGCAACCTGTATATATTGTAATATAGCTGATATTAATATTGTTGTTATAACTGTATATCGCCAGCCGGTTACGTCCCAGTATGCTGAGCCAGAATTCTTTACAGATTTAGGGGAAACAATTGTAGAAATCAGGGACGAATATCAGGATGTAAAGCTAATAATAATGGGTGATCTGAATGCTAGAATAGGGCAAGAAAATATTACAATTAAAAAAGGGGACTTAGATAACAGAAAACCCGGCAGAAACAGCAAGGACTCAATCCTGAATGCAAGAGGAAAAGAGTTATTGTTCTTTTGTGACGCCTACGAGTTAGAAATAATGAACGGAAAATACGGTTCGGACCTGTCAGGGGAAGTAACATTTGTGCATACGAATGGGAGTAGTGTCATTGACTACATTCTGTGTTCACAGGACGTATTGCCGTTAGTTCAAAATTTTAAAGTTGAAAACAGCATTGACTCTCATCATTTTCCACTGATAATGACTTTAAAAGTATCTCGGCTAGTATCTTATACAAGGGATGAAAGCGCATGCGAAACATTGACGCCATTGTTTAAATATAGATGGAGGGAGGCAGGAAAGGAGATTTTTATTAACACTTTAGAAAACGAAATTATATCTTTTGACGTAGATCAACACAAAGGAACTGAAAGTATACAGAACATAACTAATATTATACAGAAAGCAAGTGCGCACATGCTAACAGGAAGGGGTAATGCATCAAACAGCTTAACATTAAATAGTTGGTATAACGATCAGTGTAAAACAGCGAAGAAAGTAGCGGAATCTGCACTTATCAAATACAGAAGAGAGGGGGGTGAAGAACGTAGAATTTCTTTTGCAAATCTAAGAAAGTCATATAGGGAAGTCCTAAAGCAGAGCAAAACAGCTTGGCAGGACGCAAAGGCAGAAGAGGTACGTCAAGTAGTCGAAACTGGGGAAATTGGTGACATGTGGAAAGTTATTAGACAGATTCGAAGGCGAAGGTCCATTCAGGTAACTATCCCGGCTGGAGAATGGATAAAGCACTTTAAAACAGTCTATGAAGGAGGGGAGTTTAGAATACAATTAAATACTTTGGCCGCTGAAGGGATGACTGGGGCTCCAATTGTGCAAATGCTTGATTATGAAATTAGCACAGCAGAGGTTGTTCGTGCAATAAAATGTTTAAAAAACGGGAAGGTAGCTGGTATAGAGGGCTTGTCAGCTGAGTTTTTCAAGATCTCGCTAGAAGTTAATAAAATGGTAGATTTCTATAGAAAAAGCTTCAATAAAATATTTGAAGGCGGAGAATATCCGGAAGCATGGAAAACCGCCATTATCCAACCTCTTTACAAGGGCAAAGGGAGTTACAGCATTCCAGGAAATTACAGGGGTATCTCGCTGCTCTCTATATTTGGAAAAATTTATAGTAGAATCTTATATGAAAGAATTAAGTGTTGGGCCAAGACACATCATAGGATTTCTAAATTTCAGGCAGGATTTAGGGAAGGTTTCTCGACTATTGACAATGTCTTTGTTCTGAAAACAATAATTGATGACAATTTGAGAAATAAAGGTGGTAAGGTATACACTGTATTTGTAGATTTTAAAATGGCATTTGATACTGTGGAACGCAGTGCTCTCTGGGAGAAATTAACACGTAAAGGACTTTCGGGGAAAATGATTAGAGCACTTAGGGCAATGTATAAAGAAGTTAAGTTTGTTATCAAGACCGATCAGCACAATACATCAGAATGTAACATAGCGCAGAGGGGGGTTAAACAGGGTTGTATACTATCTCCGTTACTTTTTAACTTGTTTATTGATGATGTTGTTAGCGTGATGACGGAGGAAGACATAGATGCACCGACAATCGCAGACCAAAAAATACCAATTCTTTTGTACGCGGATGACATTGTAGTTCTTTCTAAAACGATAAAAGGTTTGCAGTCTGGTTTAAACGCTCTTCGACAATACTGTAGGCAATGGGGTATGGAGGTAAATATTCTTAAAACTAAAACAGTCACCTTTAAAAATGGATATGTGTACGGCCAACATGAAAAGTGGACTTATGGGGAGGAAGAAATTCAAAATGTTAAACACTTCGATTACTTAGGAGTAAGGTTTGATATGGGCGGAAAATGGAACAAGAACATGGAGTTTATAAAACACAAAGGGATTGGACAACTTTCTGAAGTATTAAGGATATTGACACGGGTACCAGATATGCCAGTAAAAACATTACAGACCATGTATGAAGCAATGGTTAGGTCCTCATTACTATACGGCAGTGAAGTGTGGGGATGGGAGAGGGTGGATAATGTAAATAAAATACAATGCAATTTCTGGAAGCGCATTCTAGGGTTGGGGAGGGGTACTTCAAACTACGGAGTTCTTCGGGAGGTAGGATGCTGGGAAGATGCTGTATTTGCTAAACTAAACGTAGTTAGGTACTGGCTGCGAATAATTAAAGGCGATCAAACAACTCTGAGAGCAATATGTTATCGTCATCAAATAAACAACATAGGGCAACCAAAATGGTGGGCAGCGGGGTTGCAACGCGAATTATCAAAAATTGGCTTAAATGATATCTGGCAAAGGGGTAATGAAAATACACACAGTGCTGTAAGAAAGGTCAAAAGACGACTATGCGATATAAACAGGCAGAAAATCGAATCTGAATGTAGACAAAGATCAACATTGGAGCTACAAAATGAAATAAAAACTAGGTGGGGTAAGGAAACATATATTTTGGAATTGAGTATAAAACAGAGGACTGGAATAGCATGGCTTAGGTTGGGAGGGTGGAAAGCTCGCAAGATTGTTGATAACGATGGCAGGAGGATTTGCCCATTATGCGGGGAACAAGAAGACTGGACGCATATTTTGGCAGCATGCGTGCAGACGGAGGGTATTAGGAAAAAACTATTACCGGAAGTATTTTTGGCTTCCAACAGACGGAGGACAGCATGCTGGGACATGATTCTAAACAGCCAAAACTGGCCAAGCTTGGGCACATACTTAATGGAAGTACGTGTACAAAGAGATAGGGTGTTTATGTAATTTTTCTTTAAACATATGTGGTGCTTGAGTACATGTGCGCGACTGTGTGTGTGTGTGTTTGTGTGTGTGTGTGTTGGAGTGTGTGATTCAGTGTGTTTGTTTTTCAATTTTATATGTATGTATGTATATAGTGCGGTGATTGTAAAAAAATAGTTGTTTTCTGGTTGATACTGCAAGTCACGTATACAGACCAGGTATTTATCTAGAGAGCATGTACGGTCTTATGACCCATGCGACTGTGCTATGCAATTAATGTAATACTAAATACCTAATAAATACCACCACTACTACTACTACTACTACTTAAATTGAGGCAGTATTTTTAACACTTGAGTAATTTCAATTAAATTATATAATATGTAAATTCAATAACAGCCCGCATTGAAGCAATATGTATGTAATAATTTGTAAAAATGTATGTAACAGTCATTGCATATGCTTATATTATTGTAAACATGTTTAATAATGTTATGTGAAAGCATTAGCTTAATAATGTAAGAGCTGTGAGAATAATAAGTTAAAAGTTTCCAACAATGAGGTAACCTTAAGGCAATAATGAGTTTGAGAGTTTGAATGTTACTAGTCATGATTAGAGCAACGATAATGTAAATTTTGTGACAGTTTAAAAGATAGCCAATCAACAGCTAGAAAAATCTTTAGTAAAATGCAGGTATTCTATTGGACTAGGATTAGCCAATCAGAGACTTGGAATACAAAAGTTTACGGGTTTGGACAGTTGAAATATGTTCAGTTGCTGGCAGACCTTGGTAGTGACCGGTTGGAAGGTGTGTTCTCTAAAGAAATATTACGTATTCGTGTAAAACGAAAAATTATGTATACGCGTTAACAAAGTGTAAATATTAAAGAATCTCACAGCTCTTAATATCAGTGTAGAGCTATTTAATTTGTGTCAAGAATTAATAAAAAGAAGTGAATTTAAAACTTAAAATCTGTGTATGCCTACATTCTTGTCGCACCAGGCCCTCATTAAGAGAAACGTGTCTCTAAAGTAATACTGACGCAGCCGAGGCAAAAACAAACATAAATACTATCTATAGAACCAGTTTAATAACAAAGTTAAAATATATTTTTTAAACTTGGAGCGTAACAACAAAAATACATCTTCAAATCGGCTTCTTATACGTAACAGCATATTACGTAAATAACTGCTTCAAAATTGACGTCCATACGTGGAGCTAAAAACAAATAAACTCAAAGAACAATACTACTTGAAGTTGGCTTCCCAAGCGTGGGGCTAACAAATAATTTACGTAAACAAAATCAGCAAGCCCATGTTGCGACAATAGCTTCAAGTTGGCGACCATACGTGGGGCAGTTAAGCTAAAGTATCTAACTACTTCAAAATATGGAAGGGTATTCAATTGTTTATACATCTTATTTTTTTATTTTACATCTTTTGTTTTAAATTGTTGCATAGCAACTGGATTGTTGCTATTGTGGAAGAACATTTTGAACATTTATTGTGTATTAGATGTTTGTTAAATGGTATATTCCATTCAAGAGAGAGCAGAAGTCATATTTATTTATGGAACCGAAAAAAGTTGTGCTTGCATAAGCGTTACTGGTTTTACCGAGTGGCATCTTGAGAGTGGCACCATTATGTCATAGACCTAGTACATAAATTTGAATAAACTGGTTCTGTGCAATAAAGTACACAAACAACCTAGAAAATTCGATGATATTTCGTAGATTGAAATATTAGATCGTTTCACTATTGAACATACCACGTCTATTCTAGAAGTATCTGCTGTAACATGCATTTCGGTTGATTCCATACATAAAGTGCTAAAAATGAACAAATTCACCAACAGCTCAGCGAAGACGAGGTTGATAGAGGACTAGAATTTTGTGAACAGATGTCTCAGAGAATCGGAGGTGCTCCAAATTTGACACAAAATATTTCTTTTAGTGATTAAGTGACCTCTTTCTTAAATGGGTTTGTCAACAAACACAATTGTAGGTACTGGTACAATGGAAATCTTCAATTGTTTCGTGAAGATAATACTTAGTTTCCACAGAAGATCAAAGTGTGGGCTGGAATTATGGGGGATAATATTGTTGGACCGATTTTGATTGAAGAAAACCTGACTGAAGAATTGTATCTGGACATACTAGAAAATGTAATTCATCCACTTATCACACTGTCGCTAGACAACCAAGTCAGTGAAGGAAACGAGGCGTTGGACGAACAAAGTTTGCGTTTTCAACAGGACGGAGCTCTCCCATACTATACAGTACCCGTGCGACAATGGCTGAATAGATTTCCAGGAAAATGGATTGATAGGAGAGGTGCTGTAGAATGGCCGGCGAGATCTACAGACGGCACTTGACTTCTTCCTATGGGGTAATTTGGAATCAGTTGTTTATACAGTGCTCCTCCGCCTGAGAATATTCAAGAAATGAGAAATAGTAACTCAAGAATGTAATCGGATTAGTAGTGAAACACACCAGAAAGTTCGCGAGGAATTCCAAAATAGACTGTATTACTGTTTAGTCAACAATGGAGGACATTTTGAACATTTGATTTAGTCCAGAAATTGTGTTTCTTGTCAGGTTGCCAGGTAAAATATAAAATATATGACTGAGATGAATAAACAATTGAATAGTCTTTCATATTTAAGTATAAAAAATATAGGGTGTCGTATGAAATTTCAAAGTGGGGGTACTGCACCACTGGGCGCTGGCTGTTTACAGCTTTTGTTTACCATACCCAGAGGGAAACGTTACCCTGAAAAGGGACTATTGCTTAGGAACTTGAAAATAGGAAATATTCACCAACACATAAATTAACAATTTATGCTTAAATCAGCCCTCTTTAACATTCGTTTAACAAATTATATGCTCAAATACAATGCGATATTTTCTTTCGCTTTTTACACTTAAAGTTGCCATATGAGTTTAAAGATTTTGTAACAAGGTAACGAATACAATAAAGTTACAGATGTCAATACTTCTCAAGTACAAGAATTTAGAAAGGCACCAAGAGATAAAGGTAAAATTTAAAACCTTACCGAATAAAGTGTAAAAGATAATTCAGAAAAGGCCAAAACAACTCTTGGTGAATTATGGCGAAAACCTCGCTGTCACGATGGCTAACTGTTCCGCCTAGGTCCCTGGCGAAAAAGCGACTGCTTGTCTCTGGCTACCCAGGAGTTGCTGGAACCGTCGGAGAGCGTGAGGGCGCTAGCGCAGTGCTGTGTCGCAAACCACCCAATGATGAATGTCCATGATGCACGACGTGGTGGGGTGATTGTGTTACGTCACTCATGGCGATATGTTGTTCGAAGCTTTGAATGTTGCTTTCTCTGGTTATGAATAACGTCATCACTGCGAAGGATTGTGACGTGCTGGTTGCATGAGCCATGCCCATGGGGGAGGCGAAAACGGCACAGTACCTGAGGGTGAGGGGGTGAAATATGAAATGCAATTAAGACCAGTTTTAAGTTCCCCCCACAATATCTAAGTTGACGTGATTTTTTTTGCGAAAATTAAATTAAAATAAATTGTTATTTAGGCTGGGAAGTTTTGAAATGAAAGCCCTGTATATATTTATTTACTTATTTATTTTTTTGGTCTCCCTGTTGTGGAACACATTAGTGTTATGGTGCGGTGAAAGACAGTATAAGTCGTTGTTTCTCAGTGCTTGTATGCAGAACCACCTCATTAGTGAATTGTTTTGCCTTCCTCTGGTAGTTCAATTTTGTTATTTAGAAAACGCAGCAGACTGTAGGACTAGGCAACGGACAGAAGTTTTTATTTATGTAACTTTGATGGATTTGGTGCAAGTCACTCTGCCCTTTGTTTGTTATTTGTTATTAACTTAATACGAGGGCATGGCGTCCCAGACGTTTTGGCCTATTGTGGCGATGAGTAGGGCTAGAGCCGCCATCTTGGTGTTAGAACGATCCTACATTCAGTACGCATCCAGCTGTTGTAGCGTGAGGACTGTGCCTTCCTTACTGTGCTCTCTGTGAGTTGTTAAAGTGTGCGCTGCAATAGAACATCCCGCCACTTGTGAAGTGCGGTTGGCTAAAAAGAACAAAGCAATTGAAATTTATCGTCAACTTTGTGATGTTTACGGGCAGGGAATAATGAGTGAAAGCCGAGTCAGGCATGGTGCATTGATTTTAAAAATGGCTGTACCAATGATCACGACGAGGATCGCAGTGGTAGACCTAGCCTTATGACCGAAGAACTGTCAATGCAAATCAGTGACAAAAGACCTGATTTCACGATTACAGAACTTTCGGAACATTTTCCCCAAATTTCACGAAGTTTGGTGCATCAAATTGATGCTTTGATACTGACGCTGAACTGCATGCCGGTGTAAACCAGTGGTTGAAGTCGCAGGCGGCAGATTTCTACAGAGAGGGTATTGAAAAACTTGTGCCTCAATTTGAATGGCGATTATGTAGAAAAATAGCTTAGGAGTGTATCTTTTAAATGTGGATAATAAACGCTGTTATTTGCATTTTGTTAATTGTTTATTTCAAAACGTCTGGGAATTTCCGGATTACCCTCGTAGTTCTTAGTTCAAATATATTTTATTATTACTTGTTAATAAGAAGGACTAATTTGGATATTGACTGTTACCAGTTTTCCCAGGTTCCGCGGTTCCTAGATCCTCTAGGGCTAGGTTGTACTTTAGCATAGCAAAGTTCAGCAATACACAGTAACGCTTCTCAAAATGTTGCTATTGACGTTATCCTGGTATTGAACATGTCTGAAACTGAAATAAGTTAGCAGTTTTAACAAGGGAACAACGGCTTTGTTAGACTAAGAAACAAAAAGTAGTAACTTTAGTACGAAGTAGTGCCCCTACCAAATACAATACACTACGTGGTTTAACGGAGATTTCGGCGTAACTTTTTCCCTTTTTCTCTGCTAACGAGGCGTTCAATTGATTGGGGACTCGATCAGGCGAGCAAAATTGCTTTTTCACTTCATGACGTTTTCATCGATTTTTAGATACAACACAAGGGATGAGGTAATCTCTTCTTTAATACACCCTCGGTTTCTGAACGTAGAAACAATCTTTTCTAAAAGACAAAATGTATATGGGTTCTATTCTTGTAGGTTGCAGTTAAATAACGTGTTAACATTGTTACTACTTGGTTATTTTACAACTTAACTCGTGTTTTTACTTTCTCTACTACGTATAGTAAGTAGGGGAAGTATTGTATTCCACCCAAAAATTCGATACCGAAATTTCACAGGAAATGTATGTTTTGAGACCCCCTGAATCCAAAAAAGCATTTTTGGAAACATGTCCGTGTGTGTCTGTGTGTGTGTGAACATCATAATTCAGAAACGAACAGTCGAATAAACACCAAACTTAGTATTTAGGTTCAGTATCTTCTACAGATGCGACACGAAGGTTTTCAAGAAAATCCCACTACCCCAGATTACTCATTACATAGAACATTTTTCGAAAATTTTAATTTTCTCAAAAATGGCTCTAACGATTGTGATTAAAATATCATATGTTTAAGATATTTTCATGACAAATAAAATGTATATCTTGAATTTTCTGGGAATGTCTCTAAAAGTATTCTTCATTGTGAGCGACTTTGGCACAACTGGTAAACCATAAGAGAGACAAAATTTTACTACACAAAAACTGTAGATCGCGTTAAAATACACAATTTATGTCATATATATTTTTACTTTCTCTACTACGTATAGTAAGTAGGGGAAGTATTGCATTCCACCCAAAAATTCGATACCGAGATTTCACCGGAAATACATGTTTTGAGACCTCCTGAACCCAAAAAAAGCATTTTTGGAAACATGTCCGTGTGTGTGTCTGTGTGTGTGTGTGTGTCTGTGTGTGTGTGTCTGTGAACAGCATAACTCAAAAACGAACAGTCGGATAAGCACCAAACTTGGTATTTAGGTTCAGTATCTTCCAGAGATGCGACACGAAGGTTTTCAAGAAAATCCCCCCACCCCAGACTACCCTTTACATGGAAGATTTTACGAAAATTTTAATTTTCTCAAAAATGGCTCTAAGGATTTTGATGAAAATATCATATGTTTAAGATAATTCATGAGAAATGACATTATCTCGAATTTCTGGGAATGTCTCCAAAAGTATTCTTCATTGTGAACGACTTTTGCATAACTGGTAAACCATAAGAGATAGACAAAATTTTACTACACAAAAAATGTAGATCGCGTTAAAATACACAACTTATGTCATATACATTTCTTTTGTTGAGTGAACCGTTTTCGAGATATTGCTTGTTATTTTCTTAAATTTTCCAATACTTATACTTTTTCTCAAATTCGTTATTCATTTTTTTTATGTCCTGGACATGCAAATAGAATGGAATGCGCTACATTGCAACCAGCGTTAAAATATTTGACATCGCTTAAAAGCTACCATATTTCCCTTGCATCTACAAGAAAATTATCAATAAGATTGACATCTAGATATCTCGATTAACATGAAGCATATGGAGAATAGGCGTTTGTAAAATTAGATTGTACAAGAGTAGAGAAAGTCATGTGAGTGTAACACATCAGATTTTTTTTTGTCTTGGATATGCAAAGAGTTATAATCTGTGGCAAAGGAAATGGTGCTGCACCTAGCAACCAGCTATTAAGATATATGTATGTGCTTAAAGGCTACTGTTTTTCTATATTGCCCTTGTAAATATATTTTTCCCTTACATCTACAAGAAAATTAGCAATAAGATAGAGTCTGCAAATGTTTATCTCGATTAACATAAAGTAGATGGAGAATAAGCGGTTGTAAAAATAGTTTGTACAAGAGTAGAGAAAGTCATGTGAGTGTAACACATCAGATTTTTGTTGTTGAGTGAACCATTTTTAAGTAATTGCTTGTTATTCCCTTAAATTTTTACATTCTCTATTACGTATAGTAAGTAGGGGAAGTATTGTATTCCACCCAAAATTTTGATACCGAGATTTCACCGGAAATACATGTTTTGAGACACCCTGAATCCAAAAAAAGCATTTTTGCAAACATGTCCGTGTGTGTGTCTGTGTGTGTGTGTGTGTGTGTGTGTGTGTGTGTGAACAGTATAACTCAGAAACGAACAGTCGGATAAACACCAAACTTGGTATTTGGTTTCAGTATCTTCCAGGGATGCGACACCAAGGTTTTCAAGAAAATCTCCCCACCCCAGAGTACCCTTTGCATGGAAGATTTTTCGAAAATTTTAATTTTCTCAAAAATGGCTCTAACGATTTTGATTAAAATATCATATGTTTAAGATATTGGCATGAGAAATGAAATGTATATCTTGAATTTCCTGGGAATGTCTCCAAAAGTATTCTTTATTGTGAACGACTTTTGTATAACTGGTAAACCATAAGAGATAGACAAAATTTTACTATACAAAAAATGTAGATCGCGTTAAAATACACAATTTATGTCATATATATTTTTTTTGTTGAGTGAACCATTTTGGAGATATTACTTGTTGTTCCCTTAAAATTTTCAATACTTATTTTCTCAAATGGGAATTCGTTATTCATTTTCTTGTCTTGAATATGCAAAGAGTATTAATCTGTGGCAAAGGGAATGGTGCTGCACCTAGCAACCAGCTATTAAGAGATATGTCTGTGCTTAAAGGCTACTGTATTTCTATATTGCCCTTGTAAATATATATTCCCCTTACATCTACAAAAAAATTAGCAATAAGATAGAGTCTACAAATGTTTATCTCGATTAACATGAAGTAGATTGAGAATAAGCGTTTGTAAAAATAGTTTGTACAAGAGTAGAGAAATTCATGTGAGTGTAACACAGATTTTTTATGAAAGTGTAGAATGTTTTCGTAATATCAGCTAGCGAAAAGTTAGTTTTTTACTTTCTCTACAAATACCTGACTGTGAAAGGTAAAATGTAAAGGTACAGATGAACGGAAGGGGCACACGAAACCGGAGCAGAGCACTGCACTCAGCCCATCCTGCCGTTTGTGCTTCTACCGTGACCCCTGGAGAGAGTGATGCAGTAATTTGTATCACAAATTACTTAAATGTAAATAATGATTGTAATATGAATATGCATTTTTATGTGACATTGATTTGAGATATTTGTTTATTGTAATTATTGTTGAGAAGTAAGTTTTTAATGCCTTACTGAAACTGTCAATAATAGCGCGCAATAATGCAGCGAGGGGGGGTGAGCTGTTTATCATTATTGGAAACGAGGAAGTTACGTAATATTGGCGCGTTTTTCCGTTTAGAACCTTCGAATATTTCCCTAGAGTATATGTATTCATAATTTTCATTGGATATTAAAATAGACGCTAATGTTGGCGCGTTTTATTAGCCAATTGCAGTTCAGTTATAATCTTTAGGCATATCGGAGTGTATGGGTATAAAAGCAGTAGGTTAGAAGTAAAGTCACGCCAGTTCATCAAAAATCTGTGTACACTACACGTCGTCTTCAGTCAGTCAGTTCGTCGAAAGTATTTGTACGGCAAACGTCGGGTATCGATTCATAAGTTACGCGCAGCAGAATTATGAATAATCTAAAGTGTTGTAAGGTTAATTATACAAAAAGTTGAAGTACGTGGATTAAAAGTGATCAGTAAGAAGTTATTATAACAGTTTCAGTTTGGCGAGTGTTAAGATCAATGTATACATGTGATAGTTAACGTGTTCGACAATAAATGTGTAAAACAAATTTCTTCATCAGTGTTATATTTGGATAAAAGATTCCTTTCCGTTTACACCACCCTGATCAAGAGACATGTTCGACCGAGAAATAATAGCTAGCCGGAGGACAGTAAACAAAAATTAATCAAATAATAGTCGCATTCTTTCGAACACTAACACTGCTGCAAATTGCTAACACCAGATGGAGCTACAAACCGAACAAATGAATGACGTCACAAGATGGCTTCACATGAAGTAAACACACATACACAAACATTTGTAAGTAATACCGTTACAAATTGGCTACCACAACGTGGGGCTACAATAATGTTAAATAAATAACATTAATAACCGTTACAAATTGGCGCCCAACGTGGGGCAGTTATAATTATGTAACCAAACAAAACAAAAGCAACTCAACATAAGATCTTCAAGTTCTAATAATTTACGTAAAAACATATTACGTAAGCACTAAGTTATTACAAGAGGGATGAGGGGGAGAGATCCGAGGGGGATCAGGTGCAGACGGGTGCGGCACGGACGGGTTCCCTAATGTTTCCAGATCGAACACCACCACGCCGTCCCATTGGGTCCCGAGCCTCCCCGAAGGCGCGCCTGCTCGAAAGCACCCAGGGCTGGATGTATAACTGAACGCTCCCTGGAAGACGTCAGGAAGAGACCTTTACAGAACGCACATCCACTGCCCAGGTGCAACGCGCCGAGCGCCGTCGCCTGGTCCTTCAACCCTGAAACGGATGACAAGGTAGATGATGGGTACAGGACATGGAGGCAGGAGAGTCGTGGTGGTAGAAGATGAATTACCCCAGAATTCGCTTACCGACCGGGGGAAACGACGGAAAACCTTGGGTCAGAGTGACCGGTCGCCGGGGATCGAGCCCGGATCACCCAAATGCGAGTCTCACCCGTTACCCCGGCGCCACCTGGCTCGGTGGCGCCTTCTAAGAGTCTTGGTTAAAGACCTCTGAGTAAAAAAGGAGCATTTTTAGAAAAACATTCATGTGTATGTGCAAACAGCATACTGAAAATCGGAAAGTCGGTTAAATAGCAAACTACTCTTTACATGGACAAATTTTTCCTTATGATTTTTTGCTCAAAAATGGCTAATAATTTTGACTAAAATGCCATATTTAGGGTATTTTTATGATAAATAAAATGGACCTATATATCTTACATTTTCTTGTTCTGGCCTGTAAAGTATTCTTCATTTTGTATGACTCTTGCATAACTGGTAAACCGTAAGAGAGAGAAAATTTTACTACACAAAAAATGTAGATCTCGTTAAAGCCCACAGTTGGTCGTGTACATTTTTACTTTCTCTACTACGTATAGTAAGTAGGGACAGTATTGCATTGCAACCAAAAATTCGATACCGAGATTTAACAGGAAATACATGTTTTGAGACCCCCTGAATACCTATAAAGCATTTTTGGAAACATGTCCGTGTGTGTGTGTGTCTATCTGTCTGTGAACAGCATAACTCAGGAACGAAGAGTCGGATAAACAACAAACTTGGTATTTAGGTTCAGTATCTTTCAGAGATGCGACACGAAGGTTTTCAAGAAAATCCCCCCACCCCAGACTACTGTTTACATGGAACATTTTTCGAAAATTTTAATTTTCTCAAAAATGGCTCTAACGATTTTGATTAAAATATCATATGTTTAAGATATTTTCATGACAAATAAAATGTATATCTCGAATTTTCTGGGCATGTCTCCAAAAGTGTTCTTTATTGTGAATGACTTTTGCATAACTGGTAAACCATAAGAGATAGACAAAATGTTACTACACAAAACATGTAGATCGCGTTAAAATACACAATTTATGTCATATACAATTTTTTGCTGAGTGAACCATTTTCGAGATATTGCTTGTTATTCCCTTAAATTTTTCAATACTTATTTTCTCAAATGCGAATTCGTTATTCATTTCTTTGTCTTGGATATGCAAGGAGTATTAATCTATGGCAAAGAGAATGGTGCTGCACCTAGCAACCAGCTATTAAGAGATATGTCTATGCTTAAAGGCTACTGTATTTCTATATTGCCCTTGCAAATACAAAACAAGGGGAACATAGTACGCCTTAAGCGATAGTCAAATATTTTTAGAACTGATCGCTATGTGTAAAATGTAATTCTCTTTGCATGTCAAAAGATCGTTTCTGCAAATGTTTATCTCGATTAATATGAAATAGATGGAGAATAAGAGTTTGTAGAAATAGTTTGTACAAGAGTAGAGAAAGTCATGTGAGTGTAACACATCAGATTTTTTTTCTCACAGCTATTGATTTTATCAACATATTTCATGGCCTACTCAGGCGTAATGTTCAAACTGCGAGTGATGACTTGACTGTTCACTGTTACCTGTAACGTGGATGTCTTCCCGTTTATGTGGATGGTTTCTGTGCGACTGGCCTTTAAGAGTTTATTGCTCCAGGCCTCTGCTAAACACCGATTGTTTTCCAATTAGCCACGTTACACTAAAACTTAACGAGAAGGAAAATATTGACAATGGTAAAGCCTTAAGTTACGTTAAGTCAACCGTAAATAGTTACATTTAATACTACATGTGTGCCTTTCCCGTTATATGGCGTCAAATTACATAACTTCATCGTAATGCCGGTAGAATAAAGAGCCCGGGGCTCAAACCCGTTCAAAAACAGGAGAATTTGTCCTGTCTTATCTTGTCTCTTGTTTCCTTGGTATATTCAAATGAATCTCACATGCACGAGGATAGGAAATCCACTGGGCGTGAACAGAAGCTATGTTAGATGTTTGTACATAGATTTTTAGAAAAAATATCTGATGTGTTACACTCACATGACTTTCTCTACTCTTGTCTAAACTATTTTTACAAACGCTTATTCTCCATATGCTTCATGTTAATCGAAATGTTAATCTTATTGCTAATTTTCTTGTAGATGCAAGGGGAATTGCTAGGCTTTAAGCGATAGTCAAATATTTTAAGAGCTGGTTGCTATGTGGCGCATTCCATTCTCTTTGCATTACCAGGACAAAAAAAAAATGAATAACGAATTTGAGAGAAAGTATAAGTATTGGAAAATTTAAGGGAATAACAAGCAATATTACGGACATGGTTCACTCAATAAAAAAATGTATATGACATTAATTGTGTATTTTAACGCGATCTACATGTTTTGTGTAGTAAAAGTTTGTCTATCTCTTGTGGTTTACCAGTTATGCAAAAGTCGTTCACAATGAAGAATACTTTTGGAGACATTACCAGAAAATTCAGCTATACATTTCATTTGTCATAAAAATATATTAAACATATGATATTTTAATCAAAGTCGTTAGAGCCAATTCTGAGAAAATTAAAATTTTCGTTAAATGTTCCATGCAAGGGAAATCTGGGGTGGGGGGATTTTCTTGAAAACCTTCGTGTGGCATCTCTGGAAGATACTGAACCTAAATACCAAGTTTGGTGTTTATCGTTTCTGAGTTATGCTGTTCACAGACACCCACACACGGACATGTTTCCAAAAATGCTTTTTTTTGGATTCAGGGGGTCTCAAAACATGTATTTCCGGTGAAATCTCGGTATCGAATTTTTGGGTGGAATACAATACTTCCCTTACTTACTGTACGTAGTAGAGAAAGTAAAAACTGTTACATTCACATTATTTTTCTCTTTTTCTACCACTTATTAGTGGGTATATAAATTATTATTACGAACATTTAGTTTCCTATCTACATCAGTTTAATAAGGATAAACCCTTGCGGAAAAGCTACACTACACATTTCCTTATAGATACAAAGAGAACAGCGATAGTCAAATTTTTAAGAACTTCAGCTAAACCCTGACCTTAAAATTCCATACGGTTTCCATGCAATTGCGAGAAAAAACTGAAAATCGACAGGACTTGAAAAGGATGATTCTTGAACGATTCGAAAAATTAATAACGATATCTCAGCGAGCGAGATGGCTCAGGCGGTAAGTTCTGTGACCGCATTCGGGAGGTTCCAGGTTCGATTCCCGGTGACCACCCACTCTGACCATGGTATTTTTCGTGGTTTTCCTCTGGTAGTCTAGCGAACGCTGGGGTGGTGTAATTATACCGTGGTTTTTCCTTCATTTTTTGTCATTTTTCTTTCAGGCAATGTCTCCGGGTTCCGTAGTGCGACTGGTGAAGGACAGATGGCATGGTTGCTGCGTTTTGGAAACATTTCTCCCTGTCAACGCCAGTTAGATTTTGCGAGGGGAGATTTCTATTCGTCTTCTATTACGCCGTAGCAGTAACAAACCGAGTGCAGTGGAAAATCACTGCTTCACGTAAGAAAAATTATCATGTGACTCGCTTAAGTAATGGTGTATAAGATGACGGCGCGTTGTGTTGCCGCAAGGGTCGCTTCGGCTCCCTCTCGTGGAACTCTACGCCTTTACAGGCGAGTGCGGGTGTTTCGTGCTGGAAAAGATAGGGACTTCCGTGCGTATCTGTGATCTTGGCTGTCTGCGGACCTGCGATCATCTGCGGTTCCTTCACTTCATCCCTGCCTCCTGGGGATGTAGCCACAATAGGTCTAGTTGTTCCGGTATTTACATCCTACATACTAATGGATATCTCGGAAGTGGCTAATGCCACAAAAAGTTTATTTAAAATGAATTCCGTTTTTTTAAATAACCAAATTTTTTTAGGCAGTACGTTTTGGTCTATCGCTTAACGTTTACCAGTTATGTAAAATTATATAAATTTCCTTCCGAATGAAGATGGCTTCACAAGGAATTCCCAGAATAGCAAACATTTAAATTTTATTTTTCATTTAAATGTCTTTAATATACTGATATTTTAATTAAAACATTATAGCTATTTTTCAGAAACTCAAACAAATTCAATAAATGTTCAATGTAAACGGTAGTTTGGGGTGGGGAATTTTCTTGAAAACCATTGCATCTCATCTTTGAAAGGGACTGGATTTAATACCAAGTTTAGTATTTATCCAATATGTCGTTTTCGAATTACGGTGTTCACTGCACGCTCACACGTTTTTAATTTATGGACGCTCTTTAACTACTATGGTCCTTAGCGTCCCATTCTATATTGGGCATGAAAGATCGGTAATTTTGCTCAGAGGCCTTTTTATCAGGTTTGAGGTTCTTCTGTGTGCCGTAGATTTACGACACGGTACCACCGGCTTTACTTCCCTTCCGAGGGAAGCCATGCTAAGGATTTTTACGCCCGAAAAAAATCTATCGTCCTCCGCGACCCCGGAAACTAGAGGCTAGTATGATAACCACTACACCATGAAGGGCAGACACACACACACACACACACACACACTGCGCGGAACGTTTTTGAAATATCTTTTTTTTAATTCCGGATTCCAATATCGGTGAACACTTGGTATCGAATTTTTGGTGGAATGCAGTACCTTCTCCACCTGCTGTGTACGTGTCAGTGAAAGTAAAAGCTGGCAGCTTGAAGAAATTAAAAACACTAGGATGACCTGAGTCTCAAAACAGGTTACCTAAACAATCCTGGTTGCTGCGGCTCTACAGTAAAAAGTCGACGAATACCTTCTAATTCAATTTTAGGTAAACAGTGATATATTTTGGCGGTTTGTTGAAGAAGATATTTATTTGCACCACGCTTTGGGCGCCAATTTTAAGTAGTTTGTATTCAAGGAGTTGTATTATATTTCAACTGTTGGGGAGCCGAACTTGAAGTAGTTGCAACCGCACGTATGGTAGCCGGTAGCCTTTGCCCCAAATATACTTTCTGTGGCCATTGCCCCCTAAAAATGCTTTTTTTTTAAAAAAATATTAACGTTGTAATTAAACTGTTTCTTTAAATATTTAATATTTATATTTGCCTCGGCTGCCTCGGTCTTTATTTTAGAGACATGGCAGGGTTGTGGTGCGACTGAAGAACGTAGGCTTACACAGATTATAATTTTACTTCACTCCTTTTATTAATGCTTAACACGATTTTAAATAACACTTCACTGATATATAGAGAGAGAGCTGTTAGATTATTTTATTACTTACTTACATTTTTTAACACGTAAAACTATTTTTCGTCTCACACGAATACGTATTAAATCTCTCGAGGACTCACTCGCATCCGATTACGAACACTGTCTGCAGGCAACTGAATTGATTTCAACCGCCTAAACTTGTAAAATGTTCTTCTTTTCAGTTTCTGATTGGCTAATCCTACTCCAATAGAATACCTTCATCTAAATAAAGCTTTTTCTGGTTGTTGATTGGCTATTTTTAAACTGTCTCAAAATTTACATTATTGTAGCTCCAATAATGACTAGTAGCATTTAAGCTTTCAAATTCATTATTGCCTCAAGGGTACCTCATCGTTAGCTACTTTTGAACTATTTTTCTCACAGCGCCTATATTATTAAATTACGTAATATATTCACATAACATTATTACATGTATACAATAATGTAAGCATATGCAATGACTGTTACATACATTTTACAAATTATTACCTACACATATGTAAAACAATATGAAGCGTTATTAAATTGCAAAGAGGCAAGAGTCAGCGTAATTAGCTGCTGGGCCGCTTTCCCCACCAAAGCTTCGGCTCTTTCCTCTCTGCACGTTCCACTCACCCGCGGTGGTATGGCTCTCTCCCTATTTATCCGCATTCATGTGCAGAGTTTAATGCTTTACCGGCTTTACTTTCTCTCTCTGTGTCACTCTAAAATTTACTTGGAACAGTTTCAGTATGTATGTAATACTTTCAATCATAATAACAGTTATACTTACATGGAAACGTTCAGGAAGACGGAGAGCAGGAACTCGTTGTAGATGGCCATGGAAATGAATCGACTCTCGTTGAATTCTGATGGAGCTTTCCGCACCACAATGCAAAGGCGAATTCCCCACACAAGAAACAGCACCTCCACTGAAATATTCAGAAAACAAGTCTTAGAAAGGATTTACAAATGCCTTAACCTTCAGTCCTGTAACTAAGATTGACAGTGGAGACATTAAACATCAAAGTTCTCTTTGAAGGTATGATCAAAAGAGCTTGCATGAACCCTTATCAAATATTAAAACTAGTTCAGAGTCCTTTGTTAAGACAGTGCGCGAACAAAAATCAATAAAATAAATATATTACTTTCTCTACTACATACCAAGTAGAGGAAGTATTGCATTCTGCCAAAAAAATTGATATTAGGTTTCATAAAAAATAATTGTTTTAAGGCCTTCTGAGTAACAAAAAAAAAAACAGCATTTTTAGAAAAAGGGTGTGTGTATCTCAATAGCATAACTTGAAGAAGATTTGTTGCTGCTACGTATGGAAAGCCAGTTTGAGAAGATGTATTATATTTCAACTGTTGGGGAGCCGAACTTGTAGTAGTTGCAACCGCACGTATAGTAAACAGTTTCCGGTAGCCTTCGCCCCAAATATACTTTCAGGTGGCCTTTGCATCAAGTTTAAAAAATATTAACTTTACAATTTGACTGTTTCTTTAAATATTATATATTTATGTTTGCCTCGGCTGCGTCAGTATTTTTGTTAGAGACACGTGTCTCTTTGCAGGGTTGTGGTGCAACAAGAATTTTAGCTTACAAAGATTATAATTTTACTTCACTCCTTTTATTAACACTTGATACGATTTAAATAACACTTCACTGATATAGAGAGCTGTGAGATTCTTTTTATTAATCAATTACACTTTTTAACACGTAAAACTATATTTCGTCTCACACGAATACGTATTAAATCTCTCGAGGACGCATCTTGCATCCGGTTACAAACACTGTCTGTAGGCAACTGAATTGATTTCAACCGCCTAAACTTGTAAAATGCTTTTCTTTTCAGTTTGTGATTGGCTAATCCTACTCCAATAGAATATCTTCATTTAACGAAACCTTTTTCTGTTTGTTGATTCTCTATTTTTAAACTGTCTCAAAATTTACATTATTGTTGCTCCAATAATGACTAGTAGCATTTAAACTTTCTAATTTATTATTGCCTCAAGGTTAACTCATTGTTACCTCATTGTTAGCAACTTTTAAACTATTATTCTCACAGCTCATACATTATTAAATTACGTAATACATTCATATAACATTATTATATATGGATACAATAATGTACAATAATATAAACATATATAATGACTGTAATATACACTTTTTATATATTGTTGCATACACATATTGCTTTAAGGCGGGCTGTTATTGAATTATATATACTATACAATTAGACTGAAGTCATTTTAGTGTTAAAACACTGCCTCAAACTCAAATACGAAATGTCCAATAAATACTAAACTTGGTATTTAAGTTCAAAGCCTTCCAAGAATGTGACACAAATATCTTTAAGGAAATCTCCAAATCTCAAACTACCCTTTACACGGAGCATTTTTTTGCTATGTTTTATCTTCTCAAAAATGCCTTCAACTATTTTGATTAAATTAAATTAAATGAGTTTTATTTATGGACGCTCTTTAGCTGCTGTAGTCCTTAGCGTCCCATTCTATATTGGGCGTGAGAGACCGGTAATTTTGCTCAGAGGCCTCTATCAGGCTTGAGGTTCTTTTACGTGCAGTAAATGTACGACACGAGACTACCGGCTTTACTTCCCTTCCAAAGGAAGCCATGCTAAGGATTTTTACGCTGGAAAAATCTATCGCCCTTCCCGCGATCTCGGGAACTAGAGGCTATCGTAATACCCCTAGACCACAGAGGACGACACCAAGTAGGTGGAAACGGTCGAGAGGCAGCAGGATGTACCTACGTAACCTGTGCTGTCTGTCAGAGAGCAGCACCCACATAGGAGCTATTGTTCGACATGTGTGTGGGTATAGGTCCCTTGAGACAGATGGACGTTTAGAGCGGCCGTGGATTGTAACTCTGTTACAATCTCCAGGCAATTGGCCCGCCAACACGGTGTAAGCCAAAGGACGATTATAAGTATCCTTCATGACAACCGCTATTACCCGCATTACCTCCAAAGTGTGCAGGGATTATCACGGCGGATTTTCATTGGAAAAGCATTGTGTAGGATGAAGAAAAGTTGTTTTGTTGGAGTTATTATATTTGAACTGTTGGGGAGCCGAAATTGTAGCAGTTGCAACCGTACGTATAGTAAACAGTTTCCGGGAGGCTTCACCCCAAATGTATTTTTAGGTGGCCTTTGCCCCAAGTTTAAAAATATTAACTTTGTAATTAAACTGTTTCTTTAAGTATTAAATATTTATGTTTGCCTCGGCTGCGTCAGTATTGTTGTTAGAGACATGGAAGTCTCGGCAGGGCGTGATACGACAAAAATGTAGGCTTACACAGATTTTAAGTTTTAATTCACTCCTTTTTATTAATCCTTGACACAAATTAAATAGCACTTCACTGATATCGAGAGCTGTGAGATTCTTTTATTTAATACTTGCACTTTTTAACAAGTATACTATTTTTCGTCTCACAAGAATACGTAATTAATTTCTCGAGGACACATTTCGCATCCAGTTACTATCACTGTCCGCAGGCAACTGAATAGATTTCAACCGTCTAAACTTGTAAATTTCTGTATTTTAAGTCTCTGATTGGCTATTTTTACTCCAATAGAATACCTGCATTTAACTAAAGCTTTCTCTTTTTGTTGATAGGCTATTTTTTATAAACTGTCGCCTAAATTACATTAATGCTTCCAAGAATCACAAATAACATTTAAACTCTCAAACTCATTATTGCCTCAAGGTTACCTCATTGTTAGCAACTTTTAACTTATTATTCTCACAGCTCCTACATTATTAAATTACGTAATACATTCACATAACATTATTACATATGGATGCAATAATATAAACATATGCAATGACTGTTACATACATTTCAAAAATTATTACATACACATATTGCTTCAAGGCGGGCTGTTGTTGAATTTACATATTATATATTTTTACTGAAATCATTTAAGTGTTAAAAATACTGCCTCAACGATGAGCCTGTTCCTGCTGTTCATACCCTTCAACAGCGTGTCCACGTAGCCTGTGACGATATTCGGACACAGCCCGAAACATTCAAACGAGTAAGGCAATCCATGATATGACGTGTAAACGAGCGCATCGCATCTCATGGAGGCTACTTTGAACATCTATTGTAATATGCATGGGATTCAGAGCATGCACTGGTGCTAGGGCTCTTTGATGTTTTGTGCTATCTACCATGGAAACTATTCATTTCCGGACAGAAGCTGATACGACTATTGTGCTCCAATTTTAGTCAGGAATTACCCCCTGAATTTTGCAGGTGGATTTCAAGCTCATCCTGTATATTTCTTCTTCAACCTCTTGGTAGAACTTGCACCCCAAGGAGTTACAAGCCAATGCCTTGGGTCAATAGTCTGACGAGAAGCAAGCTCTCTGCATCAAGCATATACAGGATGGGTGATCAACCCAATGTCTGGTATGTTGGTGAAGAAGAAGGAAATACAATGTAATGATGAAAGTGAGACAGTATTTTTAACACTAAAATTATTTCAGTCTAATTGTATAATATATATAATTCAATAACAGCCCGCCTTAAAGCAACATGTGCATGTAACAATATATAAAAAAATGTATGTTACAGTCATTGTATATGCTTGTATTATTGTATCCATGTGTAATAATGTTATGTGAATATATTACGTAATTCAATAGTGTAGGAGCTGTGAGAATAATAAGTTAAAAGTTGCTAACAATGAGGTAACAAAGAGGTAACCTTGAGTCAATAATGAGTTTTAAAGTTTAATAATATTACTAGTTATTATTGGAGCAATAATAATGTAAATTTTGAGACAGTTTAAAAATAGCCAGTCAACAACCAGAAAAAGCTTTAGTTAAATGAAGGTATTCTATTGGATTAGGAATAGCCAATCAGAGACTTGAAATACAGAAATTTACAAGTTTAAGCAGTTGAAATCAGTTCAGTTGGTTGCAGACAGCGTTACTAACCAGACGCAAAAAGTGTCCTTAAGAAATTTAATACGTGTTCGTGTGAGACGAAAAATAGTTTAGGTGTTAAAAAGTACAAATAATTAATAATAGAATCTCACAGCTCTCTCTCTATATCAGTGAAGTGTTATTTAAATCGTATCAAGCATTAATAAAAGGAGTGAAGTAAATTATAATCTGTGTAAGCCTACATTCTTAGTCACATCACTACCCTGCTAAGAGAAACGTGTCTCTAACAATAATACTGACGCAGCCGAGGCAAACATAAATATATAATATTTAAAGAAACAGTTAAATTACAAAGTTAATATTTTTTAAACTTGGGGCAAAGGCCACCTGAAAGTACATTTGAGGCGAAGGCTACCGGAAACTGTATACTATACGTGCGGTTGCAACTATTGTATTCCACCCAAAAATTCGATACCGAGATTTCACCGTAAATATATGTTTTTAGGCCCCTGAATCCAAATAAAGCATTTTTGGAAACATGTCCGTGTGTGTGTGTCTGTGAACAGCATAACTCAGAAACGAACAGTCGGATAAACACCAAACTTGGTATTTAGGTTCAGTATCTTCCAGAGATGCGACACGAAAGTTTTCAAGAAAATCCCCCCACCCCAGATTACCCTTTACATGGAACATTCTTCGAAAATTTTAATTTTCTCAAAAACGGCTCTAAGATTTTGATTAAAATATCATATGTTTAAGATATTTTCATGAACATATGAAATGTATATCTCGAATTTTCTGAGAATGTCTCCAAAAGTGTTCTTCATTGTGAACGACTTTTGCATAACTGGTAAACCACAAGAGATAGACAAAATTTTACTACACAAAAATGTAAATCGCGTTAAAATACACAATTTATGTCATATAAACTTTTTTGTTGAGTGAACCATTTTCGAGATACTGCTTGTTATTCCCTTAAATTTTCCAATACCTTTTCTCGAATGGGAATTCCTTATTCGTTTTTTATGTCCTGGACATACAAAGAGAATGGAATACTCCACATAGCAACCAGCTCTTAAAAGATTTGACTATCGCTTAAATACTACCATATTCCCCTTGCATCTACAAGAAAATTAGCAATAAGATTAACATCTCGATTAACATGAAGTAGATGGAGAATAACCGTTTGTAAAAATAGTTTGTACAAGAGTAGAGAAAGTCATGTGTGTGTAAACATCAGATTTTTTTTGGTTGGAATGGAATACTTCCTCTACTTATTATAGATAAGGTAATAGTGAAAGTAAAAATATACGAAAAGCTTTAAAGTCTTTAAATGCATACAATCAGATTTAATTCACAGATAATACAAATTCTGCTTTCCCAATTAAACCAATTGGGCATTTACTGCAGTACAAACACTGTACAAGTGGCGTAAATTCCAACGATTTTATACGAAATTTACATTTGTATCTCCATTAAAGAAAGTAAACGATATTAACACAAGAGAGGGGAACGTAACGCGAATGGGGCGCTTTAATGCAGGCAATATTTTTGAACATACGGCGTTCTCTGAGGCGTAGCCCCGCCCTTCCGCACGGTGCTTCTAACGGTAATTGGAAAACAATACCCTCGCCCCACCGAATCTAATATTTTCTAATGTGAGCAATGCCGGGAACTTACCGTATACACATTCCCGTGAAATAACGCGCTCAGCCAACAGCCTAAATGTACAAGCGGTAAAATAAACAACAATGGGTTGAACGTTACCCAGCGGTGCTGTGATTTTCTTTCAGAGCCGATACAGGACCGTAATACCACTTTCGAGCTCTCTAAATCCCAGAAAGGTCTGAAATTATGCGCAGAGTGGAGTATAAAGTATGTTCCGTAATGTATTTTTCCTGATCTAGGTTAAGCTAAAGTAACGTAAGAGAAATTTAATCATGAAATTGGACAAGAGATAAAACCACTAAAATTCATTCAGATACCTTCACATTTGGAAATATGGGAAAAGATCTTCATTTGTTTCAGCATTAAGAATGCTTTGAATTTTGAAATACCGCCGACAGACCACTTAATGCAGTTGATCCAATCAAGTTACATGAGAGAAAATAGAAGTTCCCAACTTCCTCCACAGATGGCAACAAATTCAAGACCAAGTGTTTCCAATTCTTCTCAACAGAATGCAGACCAATTAGACTACAAGATTGAAGAAAGAAGTATGATGAGTGACCAACCGACACCACAGATGGCAGCAATACCACCAGGTTCCAATTTTTCTCAACAGAGAGTAGAAGTAGCGTTCAATGAAACATTTCTTGGGGTGAGCGGTGAGGGAGATCCAGTTAGTTGGGTCTCAGCTGAGGATGAGAGAAACAAATCTCTCGAAAGCGCTCCTACGGTAACAACTAGCGCCTTCATGTGATGTGAATTAACATATACCAAACTCAAATTTTAAAGTATCATATAACATCACAATAAGAAATACTTCTGGTTTATCATAAAACGTAAGAGAAGCTTGATGGCATGGGGCTGCGGCTTCATTGTACCCGATACTGAGGTCTGAGATGCCTGTCCCTCTTAAGTTACACCTTTTTCGAGCGCTCATAATCCCCTTCCTGCTTTATGCCTGCGAGATCTGAGGCATGGCCGCAGATTCCAGTCTGCTGCTCCTGCAACGGGTGCAGAATAGGGGCCTTCGGGCTATCTATTCTGTAAACCGCTCCTTTCCTGTGAGACTGCTTCACGAAGCCTCATCTCTTCCTTACGTGGAGGATGAAATTAGGCGCCGTGCCGCAAAATTTTACGACCAGTTGCCATATCATCAGAGCGCCCTCGTTCGGTCTCTTGGGGATTATAACCCCAGAACACGCCGCTTGAGGCATTACCGGCATGCGGGCATATCCGGTAACAGCGGAGTAATTCCAACAGCAGCTAAAGCTGAACTCCAATACAATCCCTTCAAGAGTAGCTTGGACTTCAAAATTAAAATTCCTACATGTTTCAAATTACTAAATTCATATCATCAGCGGTGCACAAGGGCAGTTGCACCATGACCGGCTACCGTTGAGGAACAAACTTTGTTACCTCCTTTCTCTCCCCTACCTAAAGAACAACCGCCATCCTGTAACCCCCATATCCCGTCACTACGTGGTTAAGCCCTAATTAGGGCAGGTACACGCCTAAACACACCATCGGGTTGCCCTCAACCTGCCATCTTGACGCACGCACGCTTGATGGAAACACAAAAACTCTTTCAGGTGAGCATGGCAAAGGAAGATGAAGAGAAAAGTGCTAGGAGTATTCCTGAGAAGCAAAATACGGAACACTAGAATAAGGGAACTCATCTTGGAATATGCTTCTCAACGAGTCTCCAACCTGAAATGGGCATGGGGAGGCCACGTGGCGAAGCTTCAGAGCATCAGGTGGGCACACATAGCTACAATGTGGTCACCACATACCAGAAAGAGACAACAGGAGAACCACGGAACGAGTTGGGCCGACAGTTTTAACCTTCGGACTGCCTTGCGGAGCTGGACCCCGTGTTAAACTTTTTAGGTTTTATAAGTTAAATATCTAATTTTGAATTTTGAAATTTTTGTAATGTGTTATAAATTTATTCAGCTTTATTACCACAAAATAGTTCCGTAAAATGTTCAATAAATACAACTGTAAAAAATCTGATGTGTTACACTCACATGACTTTCTCTACTCTTGTACAATCTATTTTTACAAACGCCTATTCTCCATATGCTTCATGTTAATGGAGATATCGAGATGTCAATCTTATTGGTAATTTTCTTGTAGATGCAAGGGGAATATGGTAGTATTTAAGCGATAGTCAAATATTTTATCGCTGGTTGCTATGTGGCGCATTCCATTCTCTTTGCATGTCCAGGACATAAAAAAATGAATAACGCATTTGAGAAAAAGTATAAGTATTTGAAAATTTAAGGAAATAACAAGCAATATCTCGAAAACGGTTCACTCAACAAAAGAAATGTATATGACATAAGTTGTGTATTTTAACGCGATCTACATTTTTTGTGTAGTAAAATTTTGTCTATCTCTTATGGTTTACCAGTTATGCAAAAGTCGTTCACAATGAAGAATACTTTTGGAGACATTCCCAGAAAATTCGAGATATACATTTCATTTCTCATGACATTATCTTAAACATATGATATTTTCATCAAAATCGTTAGAGCCATTTTTGAGAAAATTAAAATTTTCGAAAAATGTTCCATGTAAAGGGTAGTCTGGGTTGGGGGATTTTCTTGAAAACCTTTGTGTCGCATCTCTGGAAGATACTGAACCTAAATACCAAGTTTGGTGTTTATCCGACTATTCGTTTTTGAGTTATGCTGTTCACAGACACACACACACACAGACACACAGACACACACACGGACATGTTTCCAAAAATGCTTTTTTTGGATTCAGGAGGTCTCAAAACATAAATTTCCGGTGAAATCTCGGTATCGAATTTTTGGGTGGAATGCAATACTTGCCCTACTTACTATACGTAGTAGAGAAAGTAAAAAATGAATAACGCATTTGAGAAAAAGTATAAGTATTGGAAAATTTAAGGAAATAACAAGCAATATCTCGAAAACGGTTCACTCAACAAAAGAAATGTATATGACATAAGTTGTGTATTTTATCGCGATCTACATTTTTTATGTAGTAACATTTTGTCTATCTCTTATGGTTTACCAGTTATGCAAAAGTCGTTCACAATGAAGAATACTTTTGGAGACATTCCCAGAAAATTCGAGATATACATTTCATTTCTCATGACATTATCTTAAACATATGATATTTTCATCAAAATCGTTAGTCATTTTTGAGAAAATTAAAATTTTCGAAAAATGTTTCATGTAAAGTGTAGTCTGGGGTGGGGGGATTTTCTTGAAAACCTTCGTGTCGCATCTCGGGAAGATACTGAACCTAAATACCAAGTTTGGTGTTTATCCGGCTGTTCGTTTTTGAGTTATGCTGTTCACAGACACACAGACACACAGACAGACACACACACGGATATGTTTCCAAAAATGCTTTTTTTGGATTCAGGAGGTCTCAAAACATGTATTTCCGGTGAAATCTCGGTATCGAATTTTTGGGTGGAATGCAATACTTCCCCTACTTACTATACGTAGTAGAGAAAGTAAAAATAAAATACAGCTTGGGGTTCACTTGGAACCCTCATAGCAGTTCATGTCTTGTAGCAGGAAAGCGTAGTTCCTCTGGTTGATACCCTCTACTGCAGTGTTCTTGCCCTCGGCTATTGCTGCTCGTCGGCTTCTGTATTCTCCATACGTAGTAATTACCTATCTAACCAATTTCACGGTTGAAGTAGGTGTATTATTGTAGTATTGTTATTTTCCCCACGCTTTGGGAGCCAATTTGAAGTTAGTTGTTGCTTCACGTATGGAAAGCCGATTTGAAGTAGGAGTTGTATTGTAATTCTAATGTTGGGGAGCCGAACTTTAAGTAGTTGCAACCGCACGTGTGGTAAAAAGTTTCCGGTATCCTTCGCCCTAAATGTACTTTCCGATGGTCTTTGCCCCAAAAATGTTTAAAAATATTTTAACTTTGTAATTCTTGACTGTTTCTTTAAATATTATGTATTTATGTTTGCCTCGGCTGCGTCAGTATTATTGTTAGAGACATGGATGTCTTAGCAGGGAGTGGTGCGACTGAAGAATGTAGGCTTACACAGATTATAATTTTACTTTACTCCTTTTATTAATGCTTGACACGATTTAAATAACACTTCACTGATATAGAGAGCTGTGAGATTTTTGTTTATTAATTACTTGCGCTTTTTAACACGTAAAATATTTTTGTCTCATACGAATACGTATTAAATTTCTCGAGGACGTATCTAGTGTCAGGAACACTGTCTACAACCAACACGTTCAGTTATGAGCACTGTCTACAAGCAACTGACTTGAATTCCCCCCCCTAAATTTGTAAATTTCTGTATTTCAACTTTCTGATTGGCTGTTCCTAATCCAATAGAATACTTTTATTTAACTTAAGCTTTTTTCTGGTTGTTAATTGGTTATTTTATAAACTGTCAAAAAATTATATTATTGTTGCTCCAAGAATGACTAGTAGCATTGTTACACTTTCTTAGTCATTATTGTCTCAATGTTATCTCATCGTTAGCAACTTTTAACCTATTATTCTCACAGCTCCTACATTATTAAGTTACGTAATACATTCAGATAACATTATTGCATGTGTACAATAATATAAACACATACGACTGTAATATACACTTTTTATATGTTACATACACATATTGCTTTAAGGCGGGCTGTTATATTTTTTTATTATAATATTTGACTATAAAACATTTAAGTGTTAAAAATCTGATGTGTTACACTCACATGACTTTCTCTACTCTTGTATATTCTATTTTTACAAACGCTTATTCTCCATATGCCTCATGTTAATCGAGATATCGAGCTGTCAATCTTATTGCTAATTTTCTTGTAGATGCAAGGGAAATATGGTAGGTTTTAAGCGATAGTCAAATATTTTAACACTGGTTGCTATGTGGCGCATTCCTTTCTCTTTGCATGTCCAGGAGATAAAAAAATGAATAACGAATTTGAGAAAAAGTATAAGTATTGGAAAATTTAAGGAAATAACAAGCAATATCTCGAAAACGGTTCACTCAACAAAAGAAATGTATATGACATAAATTGTGTATTTTAACGCGATCTACATTTTTTGTGTAGTAAAATTTTGTCTATCTCTTATGGTTTATCAGTTATGCAAAAGTCGTTCACAATGAAGAATACTTTTGGAGACATTCCCAGAAAATTCGAGATATACGTTTCATTTCTCATGACATTATCTTAAACATAGGATATTTTCATCAAAATCGTTAGAGCCATTTTTGAGAAAATTAAAATTTTCGAAAAATGTTCCATGTAAAGGGTAGTCTGGGGTGGGGGGATTTTCTTGAAAATCTTCGTGTCGCATCTCTGGAAGATACTGAACCTAAATACCAAGTTTGGTGTTTATCCGACTGTTCGTTTTAGAGTTATGCTGTTCACAGACACACACACACACACACACACAGACACACACACGGACATGTTTCCAAAAATGCTTTTTTTGGATTCAGGGTGTTTCAAAACATGCATTTCCGGTGAAATCTCGGTATCGAATTTTTGGGTGGAATGCAATACTTCCCCTACTTACTATACGTAGTAGAGAAAGTAAAAATACTGCCTCAGTTTTATAAGTTAAATGTCTAATTTTGAATTTTTGAAATTTTTGTAATGTGTTATAAATTTACTCTGCTTTATTACAATAAAATAGTTCCGTAAAATGTTCAATAAATACAGTTGTAAAAAAAATGAAGTACAGCACTTGGAACCCTCATAGCAGTTCATGTCTTGTAGCGGAAAAGCATTGTGCATCATTTATAGCTGCAAAACGTTGTTCCTCTAGTTGATGCCCTCTGCTGCAGTATTCTTGACTCCGGCTATTGCTGCTCATCGGCTGCTGTATTCTCCATACCTAATAATTACATATCTAACTAATTTCACGGGTCTCAGGGTTTTTGTAGGTGAGGCAAATTAAAATACACTGCATTTCCCTTAAAAACGAGGTTTATTATCATATAGATACTTATGGGCGGCTAGCTTTTCCCATTGTAACAACTCCCACCATAATAATACAATAGGAGCCTAGTCTAACTGCACACGCTTCCCACTCATATGCGCACACCTGCATATGTCGTCCAGAGAGTATCACTGTGTGTCGCCGAGATTCCCCTTTTATACCGAAGCTTAGCGACGCTCGCCTCAGCGCCTCAAAATATAACGACGTTTCTAATTGGTCCTCAGACCGCGTTACCTTATTATGTATGAGAATATTCTGCTCCAAAAGATTTCGCATACGCGCCCAGTGACGCGAACGGAAGCAGATTAAATATCTCTGTCTCTTTCTATTTCTCCTTATTGCTTACAGATCCTTGCTCATTAGCTTGGTGAAAGGTGGGCTCTACCGAGAATTAGCTTTTACCTGGAATTAGCTAGCTTGCCCGTCTCTTATTTATCTAAGTTACAATCTGCTTTTGTACAATTTTGGTTGTTACATATTCTAAGATATTTCTTGGTGAATTATATTATTATGTACAATGCTTGTTTAATATTGATTTATATGTCTATGTGGTATATCCCCTTTCAAGTCTCATAAAATTTTCTGCATCTTGAGAGTTGTATGTTGGCTGCCTTGTGTTTTTCAGTTATTCTAACATGCTTTGTTGGTTTGAAATTGTGTGGAAATAGTTCAAGTACTCTCCTAGTATGCATTGTAAGGTGTAGTCTTGTCGATGTCTGTTAAGTTCAAGAAAAAATAGAAACAAAGAATGAAAGTTGCAAGAAACTCATTTGTGATACCCAATGTAAGAAAATGCAGAGGGTAGTGTTTTGGATGTTACACTTGGTGAACATGAATTGTAAAACTTCACGTAAAAAACTTAAACTGTAGGTACTGGTAGTACATTATAAAAATGTTAAAATGCAGTTGTGAATCGCAGTAAAAATTAAAACACGAAATAAAGTGAAAAAAACAAAACAAACTATTTCATCTAATGTGATGGTGCTGGAAAATAAAAATAATATTGTAATTTTTAATCCGGTTGTTTGTTTGACAACGCTAATTTTGAGGTACATTTTTGGTAAAAATGTTGAGATATCAGAATTGTTGCTATAAAATGATTTTATTTATTCTAGGTAGAACATAAGGTAATTATGTTGTGTTAATTCGAGTTTTCTGCCTAGGGTCCACTTGGACCCCTCTCATTGGTTTAAGGAGATAAAGCATAGCAGTATGAAGGTTAAGTACTGAAGGGCCCGACAGAGCGACGAGTGTGACATCTAGTGTCCGTTGCATGAACTGAAAAGTGAGCGTATTGCGGAAGGGGCTCAGTGAACGGGCGTAAGCGACAAATGTCAAACACGAAGTGAGGCAATAATTCCACTTATGGGAAGTAGTAGAGTAACTCTAAAGGGCCTCTCCTTCGCAAGAGGCCGCAGCCCTTTAGGGACAAAATGGCTTTCATTCTTGGTACGCAAGCGTCCTGCGCCGCGAAGCAGTGGGCTAGTTCCCGCCACGGAGTGCACCCGGGTTCGACCCCAGCCATTTTAAGTCCAGGGTGTAGGACCGGTGCCCACTCAGAATCGTGAGGAAAGTGAGGAGCTGCGATAGGCAGCGATCAACCACGGAGGCCAACATTCAGGCTGATACTGGTCACATCGCCTCCCCGTATTATTTGGATGATCACCCACCTCTGCCATGCATACGCGGCCGGGATCAAGGCCCTTAATAGATTGTAGCGCCACGGGATTATTGGTATAGTAGGTTGTTATATTCTACTAAAATATTCCATGTCGAGATTTCAACCGAAAATACATGCTTTGAGGCCCCTTAAATAAAAAGTGTCTGACAAAAAGGACTGTATTGTATGTGTGAAATGTTTAATACATACCAAACTTTCAACTTAAGTTTAGGGTCTTCTAAAGATTTGACCCTAATATTTTCAAGAAAATTCTCAAAATAACGAATTTGATCAAAATAGCACACATTTATGATGTTTACATACTAATAAAATGTACGTATTGAATTTTTGGAAACATGTCCGTGTGTGTCTGTGAACAGCATAACTCAGAAAAGAGCAGTCGGATAAACACCAAACTTGGTATTTAGGTTCAGTATCTTCCAAGGATGCGACACGAAGGTTTTCAAGAAAGCCACCCACCCCAGAGTACCCTTTACATGGAAGATTTTTAGAAAATTTTAATTTTCTCAAAAATGGCTATAACGATTTTGATTAAAATATCATATGTTTAAGATATTTTTATGACAAATGAAATGTATATCTCGAATTTTCTGGGAATGTCTTCAAAAGTATTCTTCATTGTGAACGATTTTTGCATAACTGGTAAACCATAAGAGATAGACAAACTTTTACTACACAAAAAATGTAGATCGCGTTAAAATACACAATTTATGTCATATGCAGTTTTTTTGTTGGGTGAACCATTTTCGAGATATTGCTTGTTATTCCCGTGAATTTTCCAATACTTATACTTTTTCTCAAATTCGTTATTCATTTTGTTTGTCCTGGTAATGCAAAGAGAATGGAATACTCCACATAGCAACCAGCTCTTAAAATATTTGACTATCGCTTAAAGTCTACCAATTAGCAACAAGATTAACATCTCGATATCTCGATTAACATGAAGCATATGGAGAATAAGCGTTCGTATAAATAGTTTGTACAAGAGTAGAGAAAGTCATGTGAGTGTAACATCTCCCCTAGAACAAAAGGATTTACAGATCCACCATAGTGGGCAAGCAGGGCAATATAATCTAATCAAACTTCAGGAGTTGAGTGTTGTCTATATCAAGAATCATACTGCACCTGTGGAAAACTTGGTGAATATTTAAGTCCGCAAACAAATGAGTGTAAGTTTGAGAGCCATTGTGCAACGGCTGTCTGCTCGCTAGCTATCTCTATGGCAGAGAGCCAACTTTGATACATATGGCGACATATTGACCTGCAAATGTGGTGTGCACATACAAGCAATAAATATATCTGCTACAGGGAGGAGCTGTTTTGCATTTCCGAAGGGGATGTTGACTGAGGCTGGATTAGAGGTAACTGGGCTGCGTGGCATCCATATTCATCTCATAAAGTATATGGAGGGAATCCTAGTCAAACGGTTTACCTATTATTTGCACAGATCAGGTGAGAACGAAGCAAAAGTAATTTCATTGACAGCAGAGCTTCCCATTATGTTCCCTTTCTCCACCAGATATGCAGTATCTGGATGAAGTATTGCATTCCACCCGTAAATTCAGGTTTTGGGCTTCTGTGAATAAATAAAACGACCTTTCTTTACATTCACTGAATTTCTCTATCTTGTATCGCTTATTGGTGAATATACAAACTATTTTGCTAAAGTTTATTACTTTCTCTACTACGTATAGTAAGTAGGGGAAGTATTGCATTCCACCCAAAAATTCGATATCGAGATTTCACCGGAAATACATGTTTTGAGACCTCCTGAATCCAAAAAAAGCATTTTTGGAAACATGTCCGTGTGTGTGTGTGTGTGTGTGTGTGTGTGTGTGTCTGTCTGTGAACAGCATAACTCCAAAACGAACAGTCGGATAAACACCAAACTTGGTATTTAGGTTCAGTATATTCCAGAGATGTGACAGGAAGGTTTTCAAGAAAATTCCCCCACCCCAGACTACCCTTTACATGGAAGGTTTTTCGAAAATTTTAATTTTCTCAAAAATGGCTCCAACGATTTTGATGAAAATATCATATGTTTAAGATAATGTCATGAGAAATGAAATGTATATCTCGAATTTTCTGGGAATGTCTCCAAAAGTATTCTTCATTGTGAACGACTTTTGCATAACTGGTAAACCATAAGAGATAGACAAAATGTTACTACACAAAAAATGTAGATCGCGTTAAAATACACAACTTATGTCATATACATTTCTTTTGTTGAGTGAACCGTTTTCGAGATATTGCTTGTTATTTCCTTAAATTTTCCAATACTTATACTTTTCTCAAATTCGTTATTCATTTTTTTATGCCCTGGACATGCAAAGAGAATGGAATGCGCCACATAGCAACCAGCGTTAAAATATTTGACTATCGCTTGAAACCTACCATATTCCCCTTGCATCTACAAGAAAATTACAATAAGATTGACATCTCGATATTTCGATTAACATGAAGCATATGGAGAATAGGCGTTTGTAAAAATAGTTTGTACAAGAGTAGAGAAAGTCATGTGAGTGTAACACATCAGATTTTTTTTCTATCTACTTCATTTTAATCTAAATAAACCTTAGCGGAGATAGCTACACCACACATTCGTTATAGATACAAAGGGAACAGCGATAGTCAAATGTTTAAGAACTGGACGCGTATGCTGGCCTTAAAATTCCACACTGTTTCCGTGTCATCGCGAGAAACAACCGAATGTTGAAAGGACTTTAAAGAATGACAAAATACTGAACAATTCGAACTATTACTAATTGGTATCTCTGAAACGGTTTATGCTACAAAGTTATTTGAAATAAATTGCGTGTTTTAAAGAGGTTTACACTTTTTGTGTAGTACGTTTTCGTCTATGATTTAACGTTTAACAGTTACGCGGGATTACACAGAGTTCCTTTGGAATGAAGTGGACTTTACAGGCTTTTCCCAGAAAATTCGTGATATATATTTTATTTGTAATGTTTTAATCAAAATCGTGAGAAGATATTTATTAGCCCCACGTTTTGGGTGCCAATTTGAAGAAGGTTGTATTGAAGGAGTTGTATTATATTTCAACTGTTGGTGAGCAGAACACTTGAAGTAGTTGCAACCACACGTATGGTACCCGGTAGCCTTTGCCCCAATTTTTAAAAATATTAACTCTGTATTGATGCAGTAATTTGTATCATAAATTATTTAAATGTAAAGAGTGATTATAGTATGAATATGCATTATTATGTGACATTGATTTGAGATGTTTGTTGATTGGAATTATTGTTGGGAAGTAAGTTTATACTGCCTTACTGAAACTGACAATAATAGCGTGCAATAATGCAGCGAGGGGGTGAGCTGTTTATCATTATTGGAAACGAGGAAATTACGTAATATTGGCGCGTTTTTCTTTTAGAATCTTCTGGAACATTTCCCTAGAGCATATGTATTCATAATTTTCATTGGATATAAAAATAGACGCTAATGTTGGCGCGTTTTATTAGCCAATTGCTCAGTTATAATCTTTAGGCATATCGGGGTGTATGAGTATAAAAGAGCCAAGTCAGAGGTAGATCGCCCCCAGTTCATCAAAAATCTTTATACACTACACGTCGTCTTCGGTCCGTCAGTTCATCAAAATTCTTTGTACACTACACGTCGCATTCCCGCCAGTTCGTCGAAAATATTTGTATGATACACGTCGCCTTAAGTCCAGCAGAAATATTACACGTCGGCTATTGATTCGCAAGTTACGCGTATAAGAGTTATGAAAAATCTCAAGTATGGTAAAGTTAATGATACAAAAAGTTGAAGTACGTGAATTAAGAATAATCAGTAAATAAGTTGTTATAACAGTTTCAGTTTGGCGAGTGTCAAGATCAATGTGTAAATGTGATAGTTAATGTGTTCGACAATAAAAGTGTAAAACAAATTTCTTCATCAGTGTTATCTTTGGATAAGAGACTCCCTTCCGTTTACACAACCTGTATAAAGAGAAGTGCTTGACCAAAAGATCAGAGCTAGCCGGAGGACAGTTGAAACAAAATTAAATAAAATAAAAGTAGCATTCTTTCAAACAAAAACTAATACTGCCGCAAATTGCTAACATCAGATAGAGCTACAAACCTAACAAAGAATCACGTCACAAAATGGCTTCACCATGTTGAGTAAACACATACACAAATAACATTATAAATTTACCATCGCAAATTGGCTACCACAACGTGGGGCTACAAAAATGTTAAACAAAAACAAAAATAATACCGTTACAGTATGTTTACTGATTCTTTAAATATTATATTTATGTTTGCCTCGGCTGCGTCAGTATTTTTGTTAGAGACATGGATGTCTTCGCAGCGTTGTAGTGCGACTTAAGTATGTAGGCTTACCCAGATTATAATTTTACTTCACTCCTTTTATTAATGCTTGATACGATTTATATAATACTTCATGGATGGAGAGCTGTGAGATTATTTAATTAATTACTTGCACTTTTTAACACGTAAGCTATTTTTCGTCTCACACGAATACGTATTAAATGTCTCGAGGACACTTTTTGCGTCTAGTTAGTAACGCTGTCTGCAACCAACTGAATAGATTTCAACCGCCTAAAATTGTAATTTTGTGTATTTCAAGTCTCTGATTAGCTATTCCTAAACCAATTGAATACCTTCATTAAACTAACGCCTTTTTTGGTTGTTGATTGGCTATTTTTATAAACTGTCACTAAAATTACATTATTGCTTCTAAGAATCACAAGTAACATTTAAAATTTCTAATTCATTATTTCCTCAAGGTTACCTCATTGTTAGCAACTTTTAACCTATTATTCTTACAGCTCCCACATTACTAAATTACGTAATACGTTCATATTACATTATTGAACATGTTTACAATAATATAAGCATATGCCCTGACTGTAACATACATTTTACAAATTATTACATACACATATTGCTTCAAGGCGGTTTGTTATTGAAATTATGTATTATAATTTGACTGAAATAACTTAAGTGTTAAAAAACACTACCTCAATCGTTAGTCATTTTTAGACAATAAAACATTTCGAAAAATGTTTTTTGTAAAGGATAGTTGGTGATGCCAGGATTTTCTGGAAAATCTTCGTGTCGCATCTTACCAGGGTGTTGAACCTAAATGCCAAGTTTGGTATTTATCCCACTTTTTGTTTTTGAGTTATGCTGTTCACCGACAGACAGACACACTCATACACGGCCCTTTTTCTAAAACTGTTTTTTTATTCAGTAACACATGATTTCTGCTGAAATATTGGTAGAGAAAGTAAAAAGCATTTAAAAAAATCTGATGTGTTACACTCACATGACTTTCTCTACTCTTGTACAAACTATTTTTACAAACGCTTATTCTCCATCTACTTCATGTTAATCGAGATATCGAGATGTTAATCTTATTGCTAATTTTCTTGTAGTATCAAGAAGAATTGGTAGGCTTTAAGCTATAGTAAGATATTTTAAAAGCTAGTTGATATGTGGAGTATTCCATTCTCTTTGCATTACCAAGACAAAAAAATCTGATGTGTTACACTCACATGACTTTCTCAGCTGTTGTACAAACTATTTTTACAAACGCTTATTGTCCATCTACTTCATGTTAATCGTAATAAGCATTTGCAGACTCTATCTTATTGCTAATTTTCTTGTAGATGTAAGGGGAAAATATACTTACAAGGGCAATATAGAAAAACAGTAGCCTTTAAGCACATACATATCTCTTAATAGCTGGTTGCTAGGTGCAGTACTATTCCCTTTCCCACAGATTAATACTCTTTGCATATCCAAGACAAAAACTGAATAACGAATTCCCATTTGAGAAAATAAGTATTGAAAATTTAAGGGAATAACAAGTAATATCAACAAAAACAATCTGATGTGGTACACTCACATGACTTTCTCTACTCTTGTACAAACATTTTTTCAAACGCTTATTCTCCATCTACTTCATGTTAAACGAGATAAACATTTGCAGACTCTATCTTATTGCTAACTTTCTTGTAGACGTAAGTGGAATATATATTTACAAGGGCAATATAGAAATACAGTAGCCTTTAAGCACATATATCTCTCTTAATAGGTGGTTGCAAGGTGCAGCACCATTCCCTTTCCCACAGATGTAAAAATGTATATGACATAAATTGTGTATTTTAACGCGATCTACATTGTTTGTGTGGTAAAATTTTGTCTATCTCTTATGGTTTACCAGTTAAGCAAAAGTCGTTCACAATAAAGAAAACTTTTGGAGACATTCCCAGGAAATTCAAGATATACATTTTATTTGTCATAAAAATATCTTAAACATATGATATTTTAATCAAAATCGTTAAAAGCCATTTTTGAGAAAATTAAAATTTTCTAAAAATCTTCCATGTAAAGGGTACTCTGGGGTGGGTGGTTTTCTTGAAAACCTTCGTGTCGCATCCTTGGAAGATACTGAACCTAAATACCAAGTTTGGTGTTTATCCGAGTGTTCGTTTCTGAGTTATGCTGTTCACAGACAGACACACACACACAGACACACACACACAGACACACACACACACAGACACATACACAGACAGACACACACACGGACATGTTTCCAAAAATGCTTTTATTGTATTCAGGGGTTCTCAAAACATGTATTTCCGGTGAAATCTCGGTATCGAATTTTTGGGTGGAATACAATACTTCGCCTAATTACTATACGTAGTAGAGAAAGTAAAAATGAATAACCAATTTTAGAAAAAGTATAAATACTGGAAAATTTGAAGAAATAACAAGCAATATCTCGAAAATGGTTCACCCAACAAAAAAAATGTATATGACATAAATTGTGTATTTTAACGCGATCTATATTGTGTAGTAAAATTTTGTCTATCTCTTATGGTTTACCATTTATGCAAAAGTACTCACTATGAAGAATACTTTAGGAGACATTCGAATTCGAGATATACATTTCATTTGTCATGAAAATATCTTAAACATATGATATTTTAATCAAAATCGTTAGAACTATTTTAGAGAAAATTACAATTTTCAAGCAATGTTCCATGTAAAGAGTAATCTGGGTTGGGGGATTTTCTTAAAAACCTTCGTGTCGCATCTCTGGAAGGCACTGAACCAAAATGCCAAGTTTGGTGTTTATCCGACTGTTAGTTTTTGAGTTATGCTGTTCAAAGACACACACACACGGACATGTTTTCAAAAATTCTTTTTTTGGATTCAGGGGGTCTCAAAATATGTATTTCCGGTGAAATCTCGGTATCGAATTTTTGGGTGGAATACAATACTTCCCCTATTTACTATACGTAGTAGAGAAAGTAATAAACTGGTAACACTGGGTATTACCAAGCTTGGTATTTAAGTTAAGCATCATCCGAGGATGCTACACGAAGATTTTCAACGAAATCTCCCACCTCAAACCGCTTTACATAGAACACGTTTTGTTATTGTTTATTTTACCCAAAATAGATCTAACAATTTTTATTGAAATACAAGAAGTATATTTAGGATATTGACATATTAAATAAAATGTGTATCTTGAATTTTCAGGGATGTAACGTTCTTGCAAAGCCGATTTAGAAGTAGTCGATGCATAGAAGTCACAATTATTTAAAAAAAATAAGAAAGTTAAATGCCGGGCCCGTTATAGAATGCACTGGAAATAATGTATTCCCCCAGATTAATAATTGTTTTGTATCACCAAAGCTTAAAGGAATTGAACAAGGATTTAAAGCAGGTTTATATAGAATTAACAGTCCATACAGCCTCAGAGGTACTGAATATATGAACACTCAAATGTAGAAACAAAGATATGTTACAGTTGAAGCAGATTGTATTTGAATTTGTTCTTCTCACACAACATTTGCCATTTTGAAATGAAATTTAACACGCAATAATATGATATAAACCAGCTTCCGTGAAATATTAAATGCCGCTCCACACATTACAAGAATTTAGAACTTTACTTACGCCCAGAAGTACATCTTATAAATAATTTAGATAAGGCCGAAAAGTGTAGAGACGGCCGCTCCCAGACAAGAAGCTCAATAAAATTCCTTCTTCGCTGGTCGTCGAGAACTGTCACACTCTCTTTCTCTCTTATGGGTCGCTCGGGGTACGCACTGGAAAGGTCAGGTGATGATGACGTGAGCCAACATTAGCGCTACCTATACTGGCGGAGAGGACACAACCTGGCAAGCGCTGTAGAAACCAGCTGCAGCCGGCGTCTTGTGTAAGGCGGGCTGCCGGCGTAATAGGAAGCAGGGACCAACATTGTAGCTCATGATTGTAAGTACAAGAGAACTACGGCCATCTCTGCGAAATAGCCACTCGGGAAAAGAAAGAGCCACAACTGGCTGAGGGAATAGCGATAGTCGTCGTCTTTCTGACCGAGCAAGGTGGCGCGCGGTAACGTGTGAGATTCGTCCCGAGTTCGATATCCCGCCCATTCTGTCCTATGGGTTTTTCGTGGTTTCCCCGGATCGGCCGGCGAATTCTGGGATGGCTCTTCTACCACGACTTCCTGGATCCATCATCTCCTTCAGTGCCATCTGTTTCAGGGTTGTAGGATCAGGCAGGTTGCGGCTGGACGGTGGATTTGCGCTTTGTAAGGACAGGCCTCCAAAGTGTGCCTTACCAGGGAGATTGCTGGTGGTTAGGGGCTTGTGGGGGTTCGATCTGGAACGTTAGCGTCCTGTCCGTGCTTGTGCCCGTCGGTAACCGGATCTGGTCGCCTTCCTGTTACATCAGGGTGTCTTGAGGTCCACAATTCTTTACTAATTACTCTATCTTAAAACATTTCCTTAATTAAACGTAATGACCCATCAACTGTATACGCGGTGGCAAAATATTTGTTGAAACCCAGACTGACGTTGAACGTCGTTAGATGTTGAAAAGATGGAGTGAGTCATTCCTGTACCTCTCTGCATGTATTGTTTGTTTAGAAAATATAGGTCCTATAGTCTGTATGCATTTAGTACACACCACACACATTTTCGCGTCATGCAAGGGAATCTCGTGTTTAAAATGGGTTTCTCTGTGCTTCAGTATCTTTTATTTTACGACGGAGCATGTAAATGGACACTTGCCTCGTCTGATAAGAATATTAAATTCTCTAGCTGACTGCCATTTTTCCGGTAAACCGTAAGGAGATCTTAAATAAAATTGTTTTGAGATGAAATACCTCAATGGCGACATACAGTGCCGTAAGTACCTGGTGTGCAAAATAAGGACGAGATGAGTAAAGTAACATAACAAATGAACTAATTGGTGGAAGTAGATGAAGGTGCGGGAACATATTGACAGAGGTCTCTCACACGTACACAGAAAGCTGGACGTCACATGGCGTGAGTGTAGTCAGCCTATAGTGCCAAATGGTTCTGGTCCCGCAACACGGGTGGTTGACGAAACAGGACAAGACGGTGCGTGGCAATTACCGAGCTGTTACGGTGAACTGTAGTGGTGTTCTTCATTGCAACATATCCATAGACACCATTTGGATGACTTTACACGGGGAAGAATCATCGGGAAACTGGAAGAATGGCGAAGTGTGACGAGTGTTGCTCAAGAGTTTGGAATTGCTCACAGCATTGTTTCACGTGCATGGGGTACCCTCCAAACCACAGGCACTGCTGTTACAAGGAGAGGTGGTGGTCGACCACGCTCAACTACAGCAGGAGATGACCGCTACATTGTGCAACAGGCAAGAAGGGATCCACGCCAAACAGGGGGTGAAATTTCAACCATATTTAACAGGACAGCTAGACACGTAATCTCACGATACACAGTGGCACGGCGACTACACAGAGGTGGTCTCTTTGCCCGATGGCCAGTACGTTGTGTTCCATTGGCATCCACATATCGGCAACACCGTTTGCGATGGTCCCAAGAGCATCAAAATTGGATCAACGAGGAATGGGGTCACGTGCTCTTCTCGGATGAGAACAGATTCAGTCTAAGTAGTGATTCTCGACGTATCTTCATCTGGCGAGAGGTGGGAACACGCAATGAACCCAGTAACATCCTTGAACATGATCGTTGGGTGGTCCGGGTGTTATGGTTTGGGAAGGCATAATGTTGCATGTGCGCACCGACCTCCAAATCTTTGAACACGGTACGCTCACTCGTCAACGTTATTGTGATATTGTACTCCTTCCCCATGTGAGTCTTTTCAGGGGTGCAGTCGGCCCTGACTTCATTTTTATGGATGACAATTCGCGACCGCATCGAACAACGCAGGTGGAGGATCTCTTGGAACGAGAGGATATTCGTCGAATGGACTGGCCTGCCCGTTCCCCCGATTTAAATCCCATCGAACACGTGTGGGATGCATTGGGGAGACGCATTGCAGCACATCCACATGCACCAATGACATCCAACAGTTGTCAACAGTGCTGGTGGTGAATAGAACGCCCTACCACAAGAACTGCTTACCAACCTTGTGGCCAGTATGGGATCACAATGCAGAGCATACACTGCTGTCCGTGGCGGTTGAAATCATTTCAGTTGCCTGCAGACAGTGAGTGTATCCGGATGCGAGATGCGTCCTCGAGAGATTTAATATGTATTCGTGTGAGACGAAAACTAAGTTTACGTGTTAAAAAGTGCAATTAATTAATAAAAAGAATCTCACAGCTCTCTATATCAGTGAAGTGTTGTTTAAATCGTGTCAAGCATTTATAAAAGGAGTGAAGTAAAATTATAATCTGTGTAAGCCTACATTCTTCAGTCGCACCACAACCCTGCAAAGAGAAACGTGTCTCTAACAATAATACTGACGCAGCCGAGGCAAACATAAATATATAATATTTAAAGAAACAGTGAAATTACAAAGTTAATAGCTTTTTAAACTAGGTGCAAAGGCCACCTGAAAGTACATTTGGGGCGAAGGCTACCGAAAACCGGATACCATACTTGTGGTTGCAACTAGTTAAAGTGTTCGGCTCCCCAACAGTTGAACTATAATACAAATCCTTCAATATAACAAAATACCTTCTTCAAATTGACGCCCAAAGCGTGGTGCAAATAACGTAACAAACCATCTTCATCTAGCATGCACTGTTGGTTTTAAATTGTGTAGAAACAGCTCAGTACCCTCATAGTGTGCATTGTAAGGTGCAGTCATGTCGAAACCGAAAGGTGAAACTTTTAAAAGGTCGATGTCAGTTATGTCCAAATAAAAATAATAGAAAAACTAGAACAAGGTGTGAGAGTTGCAAGAAATTCATTTGCTATACCCACTCTTAGAAAATGCAGAGTAGTGTGTCTTGGATGTTACACTTAGTGAACATGCATTGTAAAATCCATGTAAAAGAGTTAAACTGTATTGGTAGTGTAATATAAACATGTTAAAATGCAGTTGTGAATCTCAGTGAAAAATAAAACATAAAATTAATTGAAAAATAAAACGCATTATTTCAACTAATGCGATGAAAATACAAATTATGTTGTAACTTGTAATTCGATTGTTTGTTTGACAAAGATAATTTTGAGGTACACTGTTACTAAAAATAATGTTGAGATATCGAACTTGTTATTTTAAAACGATTTTATTTGTTCCAAGAGAACATAAGATAATTATATTGAGTTAATCTGAGTTTTCTGTTTGAGGTCCACTTGGAAATAACGGTCTGAAGGTTAAAAAACACCTTTATATAAAATATGGTACATATACTAAGCTATAAGAAGTTAAGAGTTACATTGTTAGCTGGGGGACATGTTCTTGTCTCAAAGTTAACTTTGTTGAGCCTATGATATGGCCTTTTTGGAACCTCCTTCCACATTCAAATTTACCCAGCGTAATAAAATAGTATAGAAACAGAATACGAGCGCAAGTCAGTGTAATAAAGAAAGTCGTGAACATAACGCATTAAGTGTTTCGGGGATTATTTAAATGTTCGTATCTCATCCTTTAAACTTGCCGGAGTTATGTACCATGATTGGTATTTATCTCTCTCTCTCTCTCACACACATTTTTGTCTGAGTGCTTTTTCCGTAGATTCGAAACGTGTGTTTACATTGAAATGTCGATATAGAAGTTTTTGGGTAGGTGATAGAATATGTAAAAATCTGATGTGTTACCCTCACATGACTTTCTCTACTCTTGTACAAACTATTTTTACAAACACTTATTCTCCATATGCTTCATGGTAATCGAGATATCGAGATGTTAATCTTATTGCTAATTTTCTTATAGATGCAAGGGGAATTGGTAGGTTTTAAGCGATAGTCAAATATTTTAAGAGCTGGTTGCTATGTGGAGTATTCCATTCTCTTTGCATTATCAGGACCAAAAATACAAAATGAATAACGAATTTCCATTTGAGAAAAAGTATAAGTATTGGAAAATTTAAGGGAATAACAAGTAATATCTCGAAAATGGTTCACTCAAAAAAAAAAATGTATATGACAGAAATTGTGTATTTTAACGCGATCTACATTTTTTGTAGTAAAATTTTGTCTATCTCTTATGATTTACCAGTTATGCAAAAGTCGTTCGCAATGAAGAATACTTTTGGAGACATTCCCAGAAAATTCGAGATATACATTTCATTTGTCATGAAAATATCTTAAACATATGATATTTTAATCAAAATGGTTGGAGCCATTTTTGAGAAAATTAAAATTTTCGAAAAATGTTCCATGTAAAGGGAATCTGGGGTGGGGGGAACTTTCTTGAAGACCTTCGAGTCGCAATTCTGGAAGATACTGAACCTAAATACCAAGTTTGGTGTTTATCCGACTGTTCGTTTCTGAGTTATGCTGTTCACAGGCACACACATACATACACACACACACGAACATGTTTCCAAAAATGCTTTTTTTTTGGATTCAGGGGTCTCAAAACATATATTTCCAGTGAAATCTCGGTATCGAATTTTTGGGTGGAATACAATACTTCCCCTACTTACTATACGTAGTAGAGAAAGTAATAGCTTAACACCCAGTGTGCAGAGAAGCCTAGACAAAGGAAAGTATCTATCAAAGACAAGGATAGTTAGCGCATTAACACAGCGTTATAATCCTTTGCTTAATTGTAACAAACGAGGAATAATATCGCCTTTGAAGCCATTACTGCGAGGAAATGAATTCTCAACATTCGTTTAAATTCAAGAGGTGCTCGTTAAAGGTACAGGATGGAACCTTTATAAGCGGGGTGTGAAAAAGTGAAGTATTACTGTTTCGAGACTAAAACGAATCTAAAGAAATAATTAATCTCAAGTCAGAAACAACCTGATTTTTGTTAGTGGCGCTTACTGTAAAGGATAGTGAAAATGAAACAAACTAAATGCATCACAACGGTGAAAAAGTTGTAAACTTTGTGAAATCAACAAAATCTAGGCGGTTGAAGCAGACTTGAATACATGACCACACACACCGATCATCGGCTCTTCGTGTCGATGCTCTATAAATGTGTACAAGTTAAGATCTGATAGCGACCCTGTTCCATCTTTAATCGAGTTTAGAGTGGCAGCACGGTAGATTTACACGCCGCATTTTAAATTACCGCATATATTACCTTTTTTAAGTTCTTTATTTTAAGGGGACAAGGTACTCTTATGTGTTCAAAAATAGCATTTTTTGTTTTAGGCACTAATAAAATATCTATTATTTTGTTTCAGAAAATGTATACTTTTGGGGGGCTAAGCGGTTTTTAAGACATTTAAATACTATTTAAATGCTAGTCTGCATTCCTTTAAAGCTGTCATGCAACGCCCCTTTTTAGAACATTTTTGTATCTTTCAACAACGAACGGCTATATCGTGCACAGCGAGCAGTTCAGCAATTAACAAAAGAAACCAGGACCAAGAGAAGGCAATCAGAAAAGCTGAAGGAATCGAGGAATGAAGGTGCGGATAATTATGACCCTGGAACGTACTGAAGTGTGTCAGAATTTTAATGTTCCAACTTTAAATTCAATTTTCTCAAAACAACATTTTTGGATACTTATGTATGAGAGATGCAGAGCTGAAATTTTCAGTACAGGTAAACAACACATAGTTAAACGTTCTGAACCACAATCATAATTTTATAGTGCATATTAGTGATATTAAGAAAGCAACAACATTGCAAATTTTTCACGTTTTTACTTTTTTGATTTTGGAAATAGTGTTTTTTCAACTTCTAGTGAACTGATATACATAACTAAGTAATTGAGGTTCAGAAGATAGCTGATTACACTAAGAACAAGCATGTAAAACTGTGATTCTGTATTGCAAGTAGTATCAGAGAAAAAGGTACATGAATTCACATGTTTTAAGAGTAAATTTTATTATTTTTCTGCTGAATGAAATACTTTTTACGGACTTAACTACATAAGCTATCAATGAAAACAACCATTTGAAATACTTTTCATGATTTATAGAGTGATTCATAAAAATGTTAGGAAAAACCATAGAGGACTTTAAGAGCAGTGGTAATTTTGTCGCGGTAATCTCTCGTGTTATCTTATTTGCTGAGCGCCTGTTATTGTTTTACTATTTTGAATTTTGGGTTCTTTGTCCTCTGGCTAGCTATTATTACTCAGTCGAGCAAATATCTCTTGAACAGGGTGTGTAAACGGAAAGGAGTTGTTACTAAAAGATAACACTGATAAAAGAATTTGTTTTTACACTTTTATTGCCGTAACACTCAATTAATTTCACATATTTAATCTTGATACACGCCTGACTGAAACTGTTATAATTTCGAATCTAGCTATAATCACTTATTTGCCGCGTACTATTAATTCGCGTATTTCACATTTTGTAACTAACTTTACGACGCGAGAGATTCTGTAGAATTGCGTAATGAATGCTTCCGTGTAACTCGCGAGAGAGATTTCTTAGAACTGCGCGACGTTTGCCTTGTGAATGATTTTGTAGAACTGCGCGATACTTGTCTTTGGCTCCAGAATTTATACTCCCTCACCCCGATATGCCTAAACATTATAATAGAGCTGCTATTGGTTACTAAATCGCGCCAACATTAGCGTCTATTTCGTCAGCCAATCAAAATTACAAAAGCATATCCTTTAGGGAAGATATTCCCTCCATTTCTAAAGAAAGGCATGCTACTCCGACGTCATTTGTTTGTCTCTTCTAATTGATAAAGAACTCACCCCATCGCTTCATTGTTACCCGCTCCTATTGTCAGTTTCAGTGAGGCCGTGTAAACTTATTTCCTAACAATGCTTATAGTTAACAAACATCTCAAATCATTGTCATACAATAATGTTAATTTACACTACAATCACTCTGGCATTCACAGTGTTATGATATAAAATACTGCCTCAATTTAACACACTTAAGGTGTAATTTCCATATATTCAGACTACCCTGTCCCCTTAAGTCGCTTAAACTCACAAGGTCTATTCGTGACTCTTACGTTAATACAGTTGTGGTTGAACATTATTAGATTTCTAGGAATATACATACATAATATCATTTGGTAATAAAGAGATAAAGCTTTTCTTATGTTATCAATACAATTAAAGAACAGTTATAATTATATTACAATTGCTTTAAATTTCATTATACAGTTGTATATTTTGTAAGAACATTATAATCTTTTTATACATTTTTGAATCATTAAGACTGTTATATATTTTCCTGCGTGGGTTATAACGGTGGCATTCTGTGAGTACATGAGAAATTGTAATGGAGTTTTGCATGTTGAATACTGCGGCTGAGTTTCTTTGGTGATGAGATAAGAGTGTGTCATCTTGGTATGTCCAATTCTTAAATGGGTAATGATACATTAATGTTTCCTATTTAAGTTTGTAAAAATACATTTGTTGCTTGAAGATCCAATTACAGTAAGTAGCTTGTTTCCCTAATTTTGAGACCATAATTACTTTCTCTACTACGTATAGTAAGTAGGGTAAGTATTGTATTCGATCCAAAAATTGATACCGAGATTTCACCGGAAATACATGTTTTGAGACCCCTGAATAAAAAAAAAGCATTTTTGAAAACATGTCCGTGTGTGTGTGTCTGTCTGTGAGCAGCATAACTCAGAAACGAACAGTCGGATAAACACCAATCTTCAGTATCTTCCAGAGGTTTTCAGGAAAATCCACCCACCCCAGATTAACCTTTACATGGAACATTTTTCGAAAATTTTAATTTTCTCAAAAATGGCTCAAACGATTTTGATTAAAATATAATATGTTTAAGATATTTTCATGATAAATGAAATGTATATCTCGAATTTTTTGGGCATGTCTTCAAAATAATTCTTCATTGTGAACGACTTTTGCATAGCTGGTAAACCATAAGAGATAGACAAACGTTTACTACACAAAAATGTAGATCGCGTTAAAATACACAATTTATGTCATGTACATTTTTGTTGTTGAGTGAACCATTTTCGAGATATTACGTCTTATTCCCTTAAATTTTCCAATACTTTTATTACTTCAATCCAATACTTATAGCATTTATAAAAATAGTTAGTACAAGCGAAGAGAAACTCACGTGAGTGTAACACCTCAGATTTTTTAATAAAAAAAATTATGTATAGTTGTTTATGGGATTCTGTAATGTAAGAAAATGCTTGTTTCAGAGTTGTGTAACTCACTAGAATGAATTGATAAGTAATCAGGGAACCTTCTACATGGATTCCATTTGGTAGGGCGGTTGCAATTCCTAATCCATGTTGAGTTTTTGAACCATATATAAATGTTTTTTCATAGTCATAGTAGTTTCCAGAAATTGAAGAAGCATTCAAAGAAAAAATAACGAATAAATCTACAAAGTGCCATGAAGTTCACGTACTTTTACAAAGCAGGCGTCGATGAGTATATATAAGAATAAATATTTACAAGAATAATCTGTAGAAAATATATAAAAGTAAACGACAGTGGGTAGAGAAAGTAATGTGAATCTAACACAGAGGTTTTCTTTATACCTAGTTTTATGTCCAGCAAATGTGTCCTCTTTTGAGAGTAAAAAGTATATTATATAAATATGGTGAAGTGCAGGGTGATTTATGAAGAACTGACACATTTATTTCTTTAATTGCTTCAAAACGAGTTATACTAGCATCAACTTATTATACCTGAAATGCAGAGAAATTTTGGGAAATTATTTACCTCTATAGCAAATGTTGAAAATGTCCTCCATCCTGCATAAGGCACAACTCAACCCGTCGTTCATGTTACTGGCCACTCGTTGAAAGACTGTTGTCGATAGCTTGAATCTTCTGTATAATCTTGTGCTTCAGATCGTCCAATGTCTGGGGACGTGTGGCATAAAGCCTGTCTTTTAATTAACTCCATAGAAAGAAGTCCGGCGATGTCAAATCCGGAGATCTCGGTGGCCACAGGTTCTTGGAAATTATCCGGTCGTCAAAGAAACTTGCAATTAGTGCCATGGATTCATTTGATGTATGGCATGTAGCGCCGTCCTGCTGAAAATATCCTTGACTCAGCTCTACATCATCTAGCTGCTCAGCCAACTCCATGAAAATCCGTCGGTACTCTGCAGTGTTCATATTTTTATAAAAAGAATTGGTCCCACTATTCTCTGTGCGAATATTGCGAACCAAACTCCGATTTTAACTGGCTGCATAGGTAGGTGCTTCATGAATAACATGTGGATTTTCGCTGGCCCAGTAGCGTGAGTTATTTGAGTTCACATAGGCCGATAAATGGAACCATGCCTCATCTGTGAACCATGTGATGGACAATATGGCAGGATTTTGTACAATGAACGCCTGAAATCGGCGACAATAATTGAGTTGTCTATCCTTATCTGGTTCCTGTAGCTGATGGACAATCGTATTCCTATACGACTTTAGGCCTGCACTTTTCACAGCTCTCTGACATATTGAGTAGCTGTACCCTATCTCCTGCGACAAACGTCTTAATGATTTTTTGGGTGACTGATCCAGTCGTGCTATTACTCAACAACCGTGGGAAGCATAGATGAAAGAGTTTTGCCTTTTTCGCTCACCAGAGATCCAGTTGCTTCCAATTTGTTTACCAGTCCCAGTATTGTGTTTCTTTGTGGAGGATTCTGAACAACAAATTCTCTCAGGTATGCCCTTTGAGTAGCTGTAATTGAATTCGTAATCCAGTATTGCTTTATAAGAGGAGTCGTTCATTTAATGTGTACTCCATTTTCGCGTTGACTAGAAGAACATATTAAAACACTTTCCGACAATAAAACTAACAATTACGAATAAAAACATGAACATCTGTGTATCTAGTGACAGGCAATCGAAACTCAAGAACTTTCTGTTTAATTTGGTGTTAAAATTGGGGCATTGAGTGCATTTCGAACAGAATAATTAAAGAAAGAAATGTGTCAGTTCTTCATAAATCACCCTGTATCTGTGAGGTATTGCATTGGGTTATTTACCTTATCAAGGATATACGTTTAAATTCTTTAAAGCTTAGGGCACTTCGGTGTGCATGCATTATTATAGCGTGCTGGTCATGCGGAATTTGTAGCACTTATGTAGTACCTACCTTGTGGCAGCTTTTAAGGTGTGCATGTTTATGACTTTATGGAATGCTTACGAGGGTTTTGCTGTTGCCTCGAGATTATAACGGAGATATTATTCAGATAGAACTGTTGATGTCGAGAATTCTCTGTTACCCATTTGACCTTTGTGAGTCGCAGACTGTGAATATTGTAAGCCAGTTTGCTGCTTCCATAGTCGTTAGCTTTTAAGTCCGAGCACATTACCTGTGTTACCAATTTAGGGCGGCGTGCACCAACCTGGAGTAAGCTCTACTTTCGTAGTAAACTACTATTCAAGTCAACACTCAGCAACTTCCATGTGAGAGTAAACTACTTCCGAAGAATTTTACTCCTTTCAGATACTCCTAGATTATATTACCGCAGAAGTAAATGTCGGAGAGCACCATCATGTAGTATGTTACTACGGAATTAAATAGAGCACAAATATAGGTTAGAATTTACTCTTGCTACCTGGATGGAGTAACTAACCTGTAATTTGAACTAGAATACCGTATCGTATTTGGAGGAAGATATTTTTGATGCGTTCATGGATTACTTAGATTAAATTGATGATCTCGAAGGAAAAAAATCTGATGTGTTACACTCACATGACTTTACCTACTCTTGTACAAACTATTTTTACAAACGCTTATTCTCCATATGCTTCATGTTAATCTAGATATCGAGATGTTAATGTTATTGCTTATTTTCTTGTAGGTGCAAGGGGAATTGCCAGGCTTTAAGCTATAGTCAAATATTTTAAGAGGTGGTTGCTATGTGGAGTATTCCATTTTCTTTGCATTACCAGGACAAAAAAATTGAATAACTAATTTGAGAAAAAGTATAAGGGAATAAAAAGCAATATCTCAAAAATGCTTCACCCATCAAAAACATTTTTATGACATAAATTGTGTATTTTAACGCGATCTACATTTTTTGTGTAGTAAAAGTTTGTCTATCTCTTATGGTTTACCAGTTATGCAAAAGTCGTTCGCAATGAAGAATACTTTTGGAGACATTCCCAGAAAATTCGAGATATACATTTCATTTGTCCTGAAAGTATCTTAAATATATGATATTTTAATCAAAAAAATTAAGATTTTCGAAAAATGTTCCATGTAAAGGGTAATCTGGGGTGGGGGGATTTACTTGAAAACGTTCGTGTCGCATTTCTGGGAGATAGTGAACCTAAATATAAAGTTTGGTGTTTATCCGACTCTTCGTTTCTGAGTTATGCTGTTCACAGACACACACACACACACACACACACACACACACACACACACACACACACACACACACACGCCAACGGACATGTTTCCAAAAATGCAATACTTCCCCTACTTACTATACGTAGTAGAGAAAGTAAAAAACAACGGAAATGCGATAGTGCTATGCGAGGACCATATGATACTTATTCAGAGAGAGGGAGAGAGGGAGAGAGGGTGAGAGGGGGAGAGAGATCAATGAACATTTCGGTATTAGGAAAGAATCTTTTACACGGCTTTTGAACCTACTTGGAGAACTTTTCAAAAAACTCAGACACAAATTCAGCTCTATAATCCAAATTGTAATTATTGTTATGCGTCCTATGAGTGTTTCGTACCGGAATATTTCAGAAACTTGAGCCGGCATTACGATAAATTTAACGTAATGTGACAGCCTTACACTGTATTAAATGAATATATTTAGAATTGACTTAACGCGATGTAACTTAAAAGCTTGGCAAAGTCAAACTTTTCCTTCCCGTTATTCAAGTTTGATTTCACATGGTAATTAGAATCAGTCGGTACTAGCTCGAAGTAATAAAAGGACTATGAATCAAGAGTCATTCCCATTACGTTAAGTGCATGCCAATTATATCTTTAGTTTACCAGCATTTTCATGTCACCTTAAGTAAAGTTCATCGTTATCCCGGTATTACAGGCGATCTTATAAAAAATCGTTCACCAGGCGTCTGCTGGCCGTGTATTTCACTGCGCTGTTAGAGCGCTTTTCTTTTGAGGTTAAGAGAGAGCAAGGTGCCTACACATACACTACGTGATCAAAAGTATCCGGACACCTGGCTGAAAACGACGTACAAGTTCGTGGTACCCTCCATCGGTAATGCTAGAAGTCAATATGGTGTTGGCCCACCCTTGCCTTGATGACAGCGTTCACTCTCGAGGCATACTTTCAATCAGGTGCTGGAAGGTTTCTTGGGGAATGGTACGGCGGGGCCTGGCACGAAGTCGGCGTTCCATAACATCCCAAAGGTGTTCTATAGGTTTCAAGTCAGGACTCTGTGCAGGCCAGTCCATTACAGGGATGTTATTGTCGTGTAACCACTCCGCCACAGCCCGTGCAGTATGAACAGGTGCTCGATAGTGTTGAAAGATGCAATCGCCATCCCCGAATTGCTCTTCAACAGTGGGAAGCAAGAAGGTGCTTAAAATATCAATGTAGGTCTGCGCTGTGATCGTGACACGCAAAACAATAAGGGGTGCATGCCCCCTCCAGGAAAAACACGACCACACCATAACACTCCGCCTCCGAATTTCACTGTTGCACTGCATACGCTGGCAGATGACGTTCACTGGGCATTCGCCATACCCACACCCTGCCATCGGATCGCCACATTGTGTACCGTGATTCGTCACTCCACACAACGTTTTGCCACTGTTCAATCGTGTAATGTTGACGCTCCTTACACCAACGTGTGTTTACCGGAAGTCTTCGGTGAAGTAAGGAAAACCAACAAGAACCGTAGGATAGTTTTTCATCAAGACAATGCGAGCGCACACCATCTCGTCTAACAACAGAGTATTTGAAGGCTCAAAAAATCTAATTGATGGGTCATCCGCCATAGAATCCTGATTTAGCACCCAATGACTTCTTTTTGTCCCCGAACATCAAGAATAAATTGCGTGGACAACGATTTTCGTTGGTAGAAGAAGCCGTTGATGCCTTCAAAATCCAAGTTTTGGAGGTGTTTTAAGAAGACTGGAGTAAATGCTTGACAAATGGATCAAACGGATGCAAAAGTGTATTGAAAGTAAAGGAGAATATCTTGAAAAACAATAAAGCAGTTTTCAATCAGAAATTACTTTGTTTTAATTATTAGGCTCAAAATATAAATAGTGCCCCTCGTATGTTGCAAGAAAAAACAAAAAAGCATACTTGGCGCATACGCCTCTGCTATTCTAAAGGCCTCATTTGAGAGCCCTAAGCCAGCTATCGTCAAGTACCGAACTGACCGGTTTGGGAGCTTACTTGCTGAATACACAGGTTCGATGGGAGTAACTGAAAGAGGAGAAAAGGGGAAAATGCTGACGTCATTCATACCCTCTCTCAGCGCAGCAGTGGCCCTGTTGGGTAGTTTTCATTTACCATGAAAGACAGTGCGTAAGGAACACCAACTAAGGCTCAACCATGCTTGCGGGGAAACATTTTATTGCTGCACAAGATGATGATATACAGTCATTAATGTGTAATAAGGTGTTACGCCATATAAAAAGGTTTAATCTACAGCGCCATTATTCGTCTTGTCATGCGAATCAGAATACCAAGGGGAAGAAAATCAGCTTTACTGGAGCAACTGAAATTTACAACGTTTGTGGATGCAAGTCCAGTACATTTTATAGTATTGTAATTTATTGATGTTGCTGAATTTGTGCATGTTGGTCAGGTTTGCAAATGGTTTATTTTGGCTTTTAACATACGAATTATCACGTTTTTGTTACATAATTTTCTATTCCTTGCTTGTATAATCCGTCCTATGATACGATGCACCATTTAGTAATGTATCGCCATATTGAGCATTGATAATTGTGTTATATAAACTATATGACTACAATACTTCAAATAAATGTGTATTGCAAAGTTACTCCCGTGCAGTTACAACAAACGCCACTGAGTTTACAAACCGGCCTGCTGCTCAGCTTACCTTGTAGCAAACGCTAACGGAAGCGGAGCAGATAAAGGCGGCTCTCTAGAGCTACGTATTGATGATGCTGTCCTAAGCCGCAAAGAGTAGCCGAGGGATGCTTTTTATAATTAGGGTAGTGAATCAGTTACGGAAGGACGACAGCGTAGCCATAGGATTTGTGACGTTAAACTCCTACATTACTTCGCAGTGTTTTCAAATGTTGACATTGATTTAGCAATCTTTTGCCAATTGTTTTAAGGGCCTATCACCAGTTTTCATCTCAAAATGGCGCCAGTTTATCCTAATGTAAACGTAGTTGCCAAAACAGGATTACAGAATAGTAAAATTATCTAAATATAGAATACCATTTGTTTTGAATTTGTTACTAAATTATAAAGTTGATGTCCAATTCTCAAATGGAAATTATATATTTAATGTCCAAAGATCATTAAAAATACCCTTATATCTGAGAGTCTCCAAATATCTCCAAGAACTCAACATTAGACTTCCTCCTGTGTCACAAATAAACCCCTCTCTCGCTTTCCGCCCTGGACAATCACTTCACCTAAAATACATTTAGAACTGAACATTATCACCAAAGAACACACGCATTCTTCAGTTTATCGCCAAGGATTTAATGAATTACATGACAGATATGGAAAACATACACAATCTACACAGATGGATCAGAGTGCAATGATAGAAATTCTTGTGCTGTTGTTTATCCAGACCACACTATGTCAATCAGACTTCCTGATTTTTCACATCTTCTGAAGTTAACTCTTTGCAATTAAACAAGCTGTGATTTATGTTTTGAATACTACTGTTCAAAGTTATTTGTTATATACTCAGTTTCTAAAAGTGCACTACTTGCAATAAACAATCTGTCATCAACCCATATTCTTACACAAGAAATTCAATCACTACTTCATAGAGCCAATAAGCAAAGAAAGCAAGTGTCTTTAGTATGGATTCCATCCCACATTGGAATACAAGGCAACGAATTGACCAATCAGGCAGCAAAACATCCGCTAAGTGACCCAACTATAACTACACCAGCCCATGATGTTATCTCAACCACTAAAAAGAAGCTCTACCAACAGTGGAAGACAGGCTGGCTTGACTCCACGAGAAGTAAACTCCGTGATATAACATCGAGTTTTTCGATCCATCTTCCCAGTAATACCCTTTCCAGACAAGATCAGGTTTTAATATCCCGACTGAAAATGGGCCATACCAAGATCACGCACAGTTATCTTCCTTCAAAGGACCAACCATCCATCTACCACCAGTGTAACATACTGTTAACGACGAAACACAATCGTGGAATGTCCACAATACGACCAATGGAGACAACACTACCAGATACACAATGATTTACAAACAGCACTCAATTATTCGATGTACCCTAAAATAGTTGAATTTTCTAAAAGCATAAATTTATATAAAAGTATATAATCTTCAATCAATTTGATAAGTTATAGGGTCACAATTTTATACTATTTCATTGTAATGGTTTAAAACTGCCAGTATGTTAAATAATCTCATTGTTTTACTGTTAAATATTGATGTAGATTATATTTACGTTATTAGCACCACACTATGGGTGCCAAACTTGCAGTAGTTGCAGCCCCACCTATGGGAGCCAGCTTGAAGTGGTTTAATTGCTTGTAGTGGTTGCACCATGTACGATACAAACTTTCCGGTGGACTTCGCCCCACGCTTACTTTTCCGATGGACTTCGCCCCACGCTTACTTTTCCGATGACCTTCGCTCCCACTTTTAAACATCAACTTTGTATTTTAATGTTTATTTATGTATGTATATATGTATGTATACCTCGGCTGCGTCAGTAGTATTCTTTTAGAGCACGTATCTCTTAGCAGAACTGGTGTGGCTAAAGAACAAGGCTTACACAAATTATAATTGTGTTGTACTTTTGTTTTGTTAATCCTTCACACAAATAAATAATACTTCACTGTGAGATTATTGTTATTTGCACTTTTTAACACGTAAACCTTATATTATTCTCACCGCTATGAATTTTCTATGTCTTGCACTGAATATGTACCAAATCTGACAGCTTGGGTACACAATCTTGTAGCGTCTACCGCTGAATCTGTATATTTTCCCTACTTCAAGTCTCTGATTGGCTAATCCTACTCCAATAGAATACTTCTATTTAACTTAAGCTTTTTCTAGTTTTTGATTTTTCTAGTATTTGTAAACTGTTTTAAATATTACATTATTGTTCCAAGAATTATTAGTAACATTATTAAACTTTCTAATTTATTGTTTTCTCAAGGTTACCTCGTTCTTAGCAACTTTCGGCTTTTACTTTGTAAACCTGTTTGCTAAGGAAAGCAGCTTGGTTATATTCTCACAGCTCCTACATTGTTAAACTACGTAATACATTCACATAACATTATTATAATGTACGCAATAATATAACCATAATACAATGACTGTTACATACACTTTATATATGATATTATACAAATACTGCTTTAAGGCGGGCTGTTATTATATTTTATGCTATACAATTAGACTGATATTATTTAAGTGTTAAAATAGGACTAAAATGTTAAACGGACTATAAACTTACAAATTAAAAAAAAATATTTTTTTGAAACATACAAAAATTTCTGCCGGACATAATATGAAAAGAGCAGATACAAATGTCATGTTCCAATTAACATTTGTGTTACAAAGTACAATAGCGTGGGATATCTTCCGCTCAGTAGACTATTTACAACGAACGTGGAACTGATTAACTGGCCCACACATTCACCCCTCCCCTCAGCGCTTGTGGGTTGCCAATGCTCCCTGTATTGCCCATGTTGGTCATTGGTTTCCAGTGGATTGCGGCACTGGCGAACAAAAAACCCAACTTCTCTGCTGTATGTGGTCGCCATTTATGTTATGTAGAACATGGCTGGGTGTCGTTATTATGGTGAACTTGTATGCCTCCAACAGATCGTGTTTTGTTGCAACATTGTGCACTTATCGGCATTTGTAGAACGCTGATTTCACTACCCCATTACTTTCTATACTACTTACTACTAGAGGAAGTAGTATTACATTCCACCGAAAGTTTTAATATCGAAATGTCGCCGGAAATACTCGTTTTAATGTCCCATAACAAATCTGATGTTATTTTCAACGACGTTTCTCCACCCTACATCACTTATTAGTGGGTACACAAATTATTTTTACAAAAGTTTGTTTTGAAAAAGTTATTTTGTTGTATTTATTTTATGCTGGGGAGCCGAACTTGAAGTATTCCGGTGGCCTTTGCTCCAAATGTTTAAAAAATATTAACTTTGTAATTTTGATTGTTACTTTAAATATTATATATTTATGTTTGCCTCGGCTGCGTCAGTATTTATATTTTTTTAGAGATATGAATGTCTTAGTAGGGAGTGGTGCGACTGAAGAATGTAGGCTTACACAGATTATAATTTTACTTCACTCCTTTTATTAATGCTTGACGCGATTTAAATAACACTTCACTGATAGATAGAGAGCTGTGAGATTTTTTTATTAATTACTTGCACTTTTTAACACGTAAACTATTTTTGTCTCGCACAAAATACGTATTAAATTTCTCGAGGACGCATCTCGCGTCCGGTTAGGAACACTGTCTACAAGCAACGCGTCCGGTTAGGAGCGCTATCTACAAGCAACTGACTTCTGAATTTGTAAATTATGCTCCATTTTAGTTTTTGATTGGCTAATCCTAGTCCAATAGAATACCTTCATTTAACTAAAGCTTTTTCTGGTTGTTGATTGGCTATTTTATAAATTACATTATTGTTTCCAAGAATTACAAGTAGTATCGTTAAACTTTCAAATTCATTATTGCCTCACGGTTACCTCATTGTTAGCAACTTTTGATAACATTATTAAACATGGATACAATAATATAAACATATACAATGACTGCAATATACACTTTTTATATGTTGTTACATACACATATTGCTTTAAGGCGGGCTGTTCTTGAATTTATATATTATATAATTAGACTGAAATCATTTAAGTGTTAAAAATACTGCCTCAATTTTGCTATCTACTTCATTTTAACCAAGGTAAACATCCCCCGAAATAGCGGCATGGCACATTTTGTTGTAGATACAAAAGGAATAGCAATGCCCTTGCTATCTACTCTTCCCAACTCCAACATTGCTGCTGATGAAATAGATAAACCTAACACACATTTACAGAACGATCTATGTACTTTATCAATCATCTCCCATCCTTTGCACTTCCCCAAATCTCTGATCCATAGACCATTTCTGCTTTAACTACAGCTTTGTAAACCCTTTCCAACCATTTAGTTTGCATATCAGTCATTGCTAATCTTCCCTTAGCTAAAGACACTTATCTGCAGCGACAGTAAGTGGAGGCAAGCTCTGCCTTCTTCTGGGGAAGATTCATAGCAGGCCTCTGAGGTTGCTGCGGAGGAGAATCTCCTGGGTTACCTCGGCCAAAGACCTTGGAGTCATTCTCGACTTTCTCCTCGCATTTCAGGTCAAAGGCCGGTCTCGTCTACGTCACTTACAGGCAGTTGCACAATGTATTAAAAATTAAAAATTAAATGGAGTATTATCTATGAACGCTCTTTAACTGTTGTAGTTCTTAGGGTTCCATTTTATATTGGTCGTGAAAGACGGGGTATTTTGCTCAGATATCTCTTTATCAGGCTTGAGGTTGTTTTATGTGCCGTAAATCTACGACACAGGACCACCAGCTTTACTTCCTTTCCTAAGGAAACTATGCTAAGGATTTTAAGTCCGAAAAAAAATCCATCACCCTCTGTCGGGTTGGAACCCCGACCTCGGGAACTACAGGCTATAATGGTACTCCTACACTACGGAGGACGACAGCCTGTAGTCGGATACCTCAAGCTACGCCTGTATCGGTGATTATCTTGCCCCTGATCTTGTATGGCTGTGATGTCTGGGGATAGGCAGCAACGTCTACTATCCGCAGGCTTAAGACCGTCCAGAACAGGGCGCTAAGGATGATACTGAGCGTAGTATCCGTCACACATCCTATATACATATACCGGTCTCCCATACATCGTGGACATGGTGCGGGAGAAAACTTGCATTATGTTCGCGGAACTGCTCACCCCCAGCTGGTGACTCCCGTTCATTACGACCACAGGGCACAAAGAGGGGGAAGAGCCACCGTCTGCCCAAGGACGCTTGATGGACTGCCACTCCTGTCCTTCAACACCTCCACGTTAAGCAACATTGGCCTTGGTGACTGCTGGACGAGTGAGCGGCTAGCGGTATCCCGTCCACATGGTTAACGTGGCCAACCTAAATTATAAACCTTAGACCTATCCTACCTTCCTGCCAGCCGTCCTGTTAAACTTGTCAGCCAGCAAGCGGCCGACCAAGCTAAGCAGCATTCGGCATGGTCGCCACTTGCACGGATGAACGCTCAAGTGGTTCGCTGTAGCCCAGGCCAATGGCAGCGCAGGAAACTAAACCTCACCCATTGACAGACAAACACGAAAATCTTTGAACCTACTGTATCGATCGCAAAGGTAAAGCTGCATTAAACGGCTAGGTACTGTGGTGGTTTTCATCCCGTCAGGTAAACCTGAGTGACCTGCTCTCGAATCCTGGATTACTGGAGGTCGGTCAGCGAGTGCGATTCTGTTGCGACATCAAGTACGGTTCTATAAGCGAGTTTAACAACTGCAGGTGTAGCGAGTGTTACTGCAGGAGAGATTGAACAAGTCCTGTGTTCAACTCCCCAGCAAGTAAACTGCCCGGAAGAATTGGCTACGACGTGCGCATTGTACTATGCCGCTAGTCAAGAAGGAAAGTGAAGTGAGAGGGAAACGAACTGGTTCACATTAGTGAATTGGTAGTGCGAACTAGATAAAACAGTGAAGTGACAGTGGGAACTTAAGAGAAGTGACATTTGAAAATCCTGGACAAAGTTGAATAAGTTTTATAGTTATCAGTATTTCATACTTGACTTAAGCTGTTCCCACATGTTCCTACCGAAATTTTTTGAATTCAGGGGTCCTCAAAACATGTATTATCTGGATGTTTAAGTTTTGGACTACAACAGTACTTTCTCCATCTACCGTAAGTATGTGGATTTTCCGTGGTTTTCCCGGGTCGACGGTGATTCATCTTCTACCACGAACCTCCTCCCTGTCTTTTCCTGTACGCAACATCTTCCCTGTTATCCCTCTCAGGGTTGTAGAAACAGGTGACGATGTTCTGCGGGTTGCGGCTGGATGGTGGCTTGCTCACTGTATGTATGTTTCTTCTCTGGCGTCGCTGCAGGGTCTGCTTGGTTACGTCTCTCCTCCAAGGGGGCCCACAGGAGGTTGGTGACTTGTGGGCGGGGCTGGGTGATGGCGGAGTATGCCTTACATCTGGAAACGTTAGGGGCCGCGTCCGTACTTGCCCCCGTCATCTGGATCTTGTCGTCCTTCAGGTCTCTCCCCTCACTTCTCCCTCCCGGGGTCAGTGATAAGAGCACAAAGGCCGACTGACTTACGTCGATGTTCTGCCCCGTTTCGGGACCTCCCTCCGTTGATTCATACCTTACCTTTACGTTTTACCATAAGTATGTGTTAGAAAAAGTAAAAATGTTGGAAGAACTTGTATTCAGTAATACGAATACCTTTGTCTAATAATAATAATAATAATACTAATAATAATAATAATAATAATAATAATAATAATAATTTGATTAGATCTCTAAATTGGCGATGTCGTGAAAGCACAAATCCTTAAAAATTTCGGAGATATGTTTTTTTACTTCCAGAGTTCAGTTGCAAGCATGTTGTATAGCGGAATGAACTATTTAAAATAATGGGGAGAAAGAACAGGTACTTTCGTGAGCGCTCTTTTTTCATTGCGGCAAGAGTTTACAAAGCGCTTGCTGGAAGGGGTCATTTCCCATTTTGAGAGCCCAGTTTAATATGAGGACCGGTGCACGCTACACTTTTTTCAAAGCCCGCCCCACCTAAAAATAGATGCGAGGTTGGGCTTTTTTCTGTCCATATCCGCATTTGTGAATACGCCATTTACATGAAAGTGTTGTTGTAAACGTGGATATCAGATCAACATTAGAGCACTTCGCTCCCGTATAATGATTTACAAACACTCCTGTCATAAATGATGATTAATCTGTCAACTGAGAGACGTATAAATAATAACACACTAGCGTTTAACACCAGCACATTTCATTTGTTTTCCGTTGTTTGGTCTCTAGCGCATTGTCCTACTGATTGAGTTTATTATTACTGAGCAACAGTAACACGGATAAAATCCGTTTTAAATCCTGAGATACTGTAAGCTCTGCATCACTGGAAGAATTAACTTCATTATCTGTTTTACTCTCATATTTTATATCCAGAAACAAAATATTTTTACGTACTTTACTTTAATTTGTAGCAAGAGCCGTCATTGCTGACAATGACACGTATCACAGTCGTGTGATGTAGCACCGTTTCGGGATTCGTAAGCAAAGGGGAGAGCAGACTTTGTGTCTTATGGTTACATAGGTACAAAGAGCGCCAAAGAAAATCTCACTGCACCTCGCATCTACGTCACATTATTTACCGTTGTATACGTGGCCTTGCAAAGCCATTACCATTTCATTGGTTGCTTTAGGCCCCGGTGCAAGCATGCGCCAATCCTTCTGCTAAGTAGTTGCACCAAAGGTTACGTTCTTCATCGTATTGGCTAAAAGAAAAAAAAAGGTAGAGTGAGTGCATTCAGCTTGTCATGCAGACCTCTTATCGTGATTGGTAGGCCATATCTTATCGGCTAGTGCAAGACACGCCTTTGAAACGGTTAAAAGCTAAGGGGAAAACTTAATGAGCGCCCAGGTTTGCGAAATGTAGAATGTGTAGTGTGAGAAGATTTTCAGGGGGTGCAAATTAGAGCTTGAATGATATTCATTAAACATATAGCAATACTTTATAACAAAAAATAAACAGAACTGTATTCTCATAGTGGTATCAATGCTTGTTGCTGCGTAGAAGCATTAAATAAGTAAATAATAAATAAAGCAAACTATAATGTGTTAATATACCTTTACTAACATATTGCTGATCATAGGAATACAACAGGATTGTAGACAAAACTATAACCCATTTTGTTGCCATAATATGTATGTCATATTCAGTAAATCATATACGTATTTATCTCTAGTTTCTAAACATGATTAGTCAATTATAACAAAAGAGTAATCTGCATTTAGTAAATGAATATCATCATCCGGGGATGTTTTACGAGGAGTGTCCACTTTCTGACGAGAATGTAGACCGTCTTCCCCACTTTCCTGGAATATTTTTATCCAGTAATTTACTATAAAACACTTTAATGCACTGCCGTTGCAGTTTCTGTAACAGTACAACCAGCCTCCCACATACCCACGATACGTCCACGAGTAATTTCGCTAGTATACGGCATGACTGGTTCTGAGACAATAAACATGTTTTGGTTTCAATAACAGCAGAAGAAACAAAGGCATCTACCTCCCCTCTTTTACCCCTTATTGCTGTGTTATCAAGTCACCACTCTCTGCGATAGGTAAGGTGAAGGAGACGCCGCAAAGGACTCCAGAAAACGATACAGAATCCGCCGAAAATTTGGTGCTGTTTGTACAAAATACAACATACATTCCCGTTGTTCCACTAATCCTAATTTCACGTTTGCCCCTGTTACCTACACTAAACTTCTTACATATTTCCCTCCCAGAGCCAGGAGAAAGAAGACTTAACAGAGCATTAAATTGACTGACACTCCTCGGAAGGTTGAGTACCTCCGTCTTCCACATTTTGTTCTGGAAAATCAATATTCAATTGCAGCAGATTTTTGGCTGATTAAGTCACTGGGGTGAACCCTATCCTCTTTTTGAAACTAAGGCCATTGTTTTCTACACCATGCGTATCATTTACAGCCGGGTATAGGTTGCGTATATGCGTAGTTCGCTTTCATTGCAGTGAGCTCAATATGTTCCACTAGCGGTGAATGACGCTAAAGGCTACGTTAATCAACTGTGTTATACTGCGTCATTTGCTGCCTTCAGTTCGAGCTGTAAATACTAGAGTTTCTTCAAGACGTCTGTTTTATGTATGAATTACATTAGATTATACTTATTAATTCACTGAAATGCCTACTGAAAATTCAGGGCTTTAACAAATAATTTTTATATACGACACATACGTAAAAATCGAATCATGTACGTGTGTAGAGAATTTCAGGAGAAACTTCCAGGTAGAGAAGCTCTTAGATGTCCGATTAATAAGTTTAGGAGAAGGGACCACTCAAGCTAAAAAAAGTGTTGTAACCGAGGAAAAATTGACGTAATTGGTGCATTATTCGAGCGCTCTCCAAAGAAATGCCTAAAACGCGTTGCACAAGTGGTTGTTTAAAAAGATATCTGTACATAGAGCTGCTAAACTTTAAAAATGGAAAGCCTACAGAGTGACTCTTAATGTGTAATAGTCACTCTGTAGTCTTTGTAGTCGCTTACACGTGATCCACGGCCCAGCAGTATAAGGAACGCGTTGCATTTATGTTGCTAAGGAGTAACGTTTGCTATTACCACAAACTCAAGATATGGTGTATCAATCATGTATACGGTATAAATCATGCCTTATTGGTTAGGGACAACCGAGACTTGGTTGTTACATTCTGCTAAAGGTAAATCGCCTTACGAAATACGAGGGTAAATTCATAAGCGTCCGCACGCAAATTGTATAATCTGTACGGTACGAATATCGTAATGTATCTATGATAATATGATATTGGAAGATTGACAAACGAGGCCGCAGATAGAATTTGATAAGCAATCGAGTATTGTAATGTCTAGTTACGATATGTGTATCGTACAACATTTTATTTACTTTAGTTAGATATTGATGTTTTTATTTACTTTGGTAAATTAAATTTTTATGTCAGATGTAGTATTAGGAATCACTGAAACAGTACCCTATATTGATACATAGTTGATACGTGTGTACATGGTAGACAGACGATTTGTTTGTTAGGTTTTTGTTTGAACAGGAGAACCTAAGTACTAGGTGAATTAAATGAACTTTGAAAATGAGTTCTGACGAAGATACTGCAAACGCAGCTGATTTTGTTATAGATAGTTTATTTCCTAATAAATCCCGATTTATAATAAATAAAATTGGTTCTATTTTGTTTATTATTTGTGTATAGTTCACAACAAGCAATCAGTTTCGTGATAAGAGTTACATCACGAAAATAGTTGCGTAATAGAGGCTTCATTATGGTACTAGTTGCGTAATGAGGTACCATTACGCAACTAGTTAGGTGGTGAATAGGTTTACAACGTTCTTTTAGTATTGTAAAATCGATATTACCTAGCTGAAGTAGATAAATTACTATACATATAAATTACTATAAATAAGTATAAATGAGCAACGGAAGGACGAACCTACAGAGAAACTATTTGTTATAAACGTGTGTTCGTCGTGCACTCTTGCTGATTTGGAATATAACTCTCATTTTTATGTATCAGATCAGGATTTGATAGAATAAATATTCAGTGAAATGAAGACGATCTATGATTCGATAAATAAAACTTAGTCCATATTTTGGAGATCTCTATTTAGAGATTAACGTTCAAATACCAGAGATGAAGATTTTAAAAGCTAATTTTATGAATACTGTTACGGGTATCTGCTGCTTGACCCGCCTTTGGGGCAGGGCGCGGTGTCGGCGGCGGCTGGGTGTGGTTGGTTAGTGAGATTCTCCCTAATTCTTATCGCGACGCTGGTAGAAGTTTCAAGAACTCCCTTTCGTTTGGTCTGTTAGAATCTTTGAGAATGTGTTGCTGGGGTATAAAAGAGAGGTTCTGTCCAGTTCTGTACTACTGTTTACTCAAGTTCTTACTACGCGTGAATAGCTGTTGTCTGCTTGAGAGACAAGGCGAGTCCGGAGTTGGACACGTCAGTGTGCGACCGGAATATAGAAAAGGCTGATTGGTGCGGCATTAAAGTGCTACCTGCAAGAGTGGAGGAAGTCGCAATATGTACAAAAGTAACAAAATAATCTGATGCGTTGCATTCAGTTGGCTTTCTCTACTCCCAGCAGTACCGCGCAAGCGCCAGGGAGTAATCTTTCCAGAGCGTGTATTTTATCGTCTTGCCGTAACACACAAACCGCCGTCGCCTATATTTTTTATCTTCTTGAAACATGAAGTGAAATAGACGAAAGGAAATGAACAGAAAATTCGTGGTAGGAGAACCATCCCACAACGAAAGAAAACATGGTCATAGTGGCCGGCCGGAAAATCGAAACCAGTATCTCCTGAATGCGAACCTCACATGCTACCGCGAAGCCATCTTGCTCAATCAAGTGGTAAGTCGCTATTCGCATTTTCTTGTTGTCATACAAGAAATATGACATTTCAAAGCCATCACATAGCGATCTGAATTTGAGTTTAGTCTACTCTATCCTTCCTGTACCTATAATGAAATGTATAATGAAAGTATACCTTGAAGTAGGTTTTATTGTTCAACTGTGGTAGTTTATTGTTGTTGAAGGTTGGCTTCACGTTTGGGAAACAAATTTTTTAGAAAGTGTTTTGTTGTTGAAGTTTGCACCATGCTTTGGGTGTTAATTTTAAGAAGATTGTTTGTTACGTAATATGCTACTACGTATGGGAAGCTGATTTGAAGATGTATTTTTGTTGTTACGCTCCAAGTTTAAAAAAATATTAACTTTGTTATTAAACTGCTTCTATAGATAGTATTTATGTTTATGTTTTTGCCTCGGCTGCTTCAGTATTGTTTTAGAGACACGTTTCTCTTAATCAGGGCGTGGTGCGACAAGAATGTAGGCTTACACAGATTTTAACTTCAAATTCACTTCCGTTTATTAATCCTTGACACAAATTAAGATATCAAGAGCTGTGAGATTCTTTTATTTAATACTTGCGCTTTGTTAACGCGTATACTTAATTTTCGTTACACACGAGTATTTCTTTAGAGAACACTTCTTCCATCCGGTTATTACCAAGGTCTGCAGGCAACTGAACATATTTCAACCGTCCAAACCCGTCAACTTCTGTATTTCAAGGCTCTGATTGGCTAATCCTAGTCCAATAGAATACCTGCATTTTACTAAAGGTTTTTCTAGCTGTTCATTGGCTAATTTCAAACTGTCACAAAATTTACATTATTGCTACTCTAATCATGACTAGTAGTATTCAAACTCTCAAACTCATTATTGCCTCAGGGTTACCTCGTTGTTACCTCATTGTTAGCAACTTTAAACTTATTATTCTCACAGTTCCTACATTATTAAATTACGTAATGCATTCACATAACATTATTAAACGTGTTTACAATAATATAAGCATATGCAATGACTGTTACATATATTTTAAAACATTATTACATACATATTGCTTCAAGGCGGGCTGTTATTGAATTTACATATTATATAATTTAATTTAAATTATTCAAGTGTTAAAAATACTGCCTCAACCTCGATTAACAAGAAGTAGATAGAAAAATAAGTATCTTTTGTAAAAACGTGAGTTGATAAAGTAATGTGAGTGCGACTATTCAATTGTAGAAATAAAAATTGGTTATATAAAAGCACGTTTATGAAAAACTGACTAGCGCAATGTAGGCCACAGCTTCTCTCTGTATTGGTTGGATTTCTCGATATATTCCGGACTGTAGGCGTGATGTCGGTGGTTGGTTGGGCACGCTTTTGAGCAGTAACGCCACAGATTATAATGAACAGATATCCTGGAAAATATTAGCTCGGGACAGACGAGGTTTGCTAATTGGAAGCTGCTAAATGCAAGAGTAGGAATGTTAGTAATTGCAAATTTATTTTGAATAAATTTGCATACAATAATAGGAAAACATTAAAACGATGAGATAAAGTAAATATTAAACTCGACTTAGTTACTATTGATGTATCTGGAACACATCGCCATCTGTTCTGTTCCTGCCGCCTCCTACGACTTCCACCTGTATTTGGTTTACCTAGTTCTGATTCACTGTTTGTCTTCCTAATGTGTTTTCAGGCCCCTGAGTGTGGCTTTTCCAACTTCCTTCCCTTTAGTTGCAAGATGGATGTTAATTTTAATGTAAATATGCTTAGAGAAGTAAATTGCTCGTAAACGGAGGTGCATAAATCATCATAGACATTTATGAATTTAAAAATATGATGTGTTACACTCACATGAATTTCTCTACTCTTGTACAAACTATTTTTACAAACGCTTATTCTCCATATGCTTCATGTTAATCGAGATATCGAGATAGTCAAATATTTTAAGAGCTGGTTGCTATGTGGAGTATTCCATTCTGTTTGCATTACCAGGACAAAAACTGAATAACGATTTTGAGAAAAAGTATAAGTATTGGAAAATTTAAGGGAATAACAAGCAATATCTCGAAAATGGATCACTCAAAAAAAAATTGTATGCGACATAAATTGTGTATTTTAACGGGATCTACATTTTTTGTGTAGTAAAATTTTGTCTATCTCTTATGTTTACCAGTTATGCAAAAGTCGTTCACAATGAAGAATACTTTTGGAGACAATCCCTGAAAATTCTAGATATACATTTCATTTGTCATAAAAATATCTTAAAAATATGATATTTTAATCAAATTCGTCAGAGCCATTTTTGAGAAAATTAAAATTTTCCAAAAATCTTCGATGTAAAGGGTAATCTAGCGTGGGCGGAATTTCTTGAAAATCTTCGTGTCTCATCTCTGGAAGATACTGAACCTGAATACTAAGTTTGGTGTTTATCCGACTGTTCGTTTTTGAGTTATGCTGTTCACAGACACACACACGGACATGTTTCCAAAAATGCTTTTTTTGGATTCAGGGGGTCTTAAAACAGATATTTCCGGTGAAATCTGGGTATCGAATTTTTAGGTGGAATACAATACTTCCCCTACTTACTATACATAGTAGAGAAAGTAAAAAAGACCTACTTTGGAAAACAACACATACCTTAAGATATAGCCAAAATGTTGTGTCTCCCTCAAAAAAGCTTTGGCTATGGACCGTCATTCAGGGCTTAGAGATAAACCTTATGTGGTGCATTCAGATGCCTTTCTCTACTCACTATTCTATAAGCTATTGTTACAAACACTTTTACTTCTGTTTCTTCTTGTTAATCCAAATAAACTTACATCACAGATTTCGTTATAAATATAAGAAGGATACAGTAGACTAAAGCATCACTTGAAAAAATCTGATGTGTTGCACTTGAATGACTTTCTATACTCTTGTACAAAATACACTGCGTTTGGGAAAATTGCAACACCAAGAAGGAAACGCATGAATTCATTGGATTTAATGCCACAGGTTAGGTGAATGACAAGTAACCAATGATAAACTTTTCAAATCTACACATGACCTTTGAGCCCTAATATTCAGTATTTGGTATGGCCTCCATGCGCTGCAATTAGAGGTGCTATACGCCTGGCATTGAAGCAAAAAGGTTCTGAATAAGTTCCTGAGAGATTTCCCTCCTCGTAGTTTGTATTCGAGCCCAAAAATCCATGATACTGTTACTGGAGGACGTGACGCACAGGTGCCGACCAACCATATCCCAGACGTGTTTGATGGGCGACATGTCAGGGAACGTGCATGCCAGGGAAGCAATGGTACCCGTCGCTCTTCGAAGAAGGCTTGTACATTGCTCGCAATATGTGGCCGGGCATTGTCCTGTTGAAATGTGGCCTGTGGAGATGCTTAAAGCAGGGGGAGTACCTCAGGTCCTACAACCACCGTTAGGTACCGGTTTCTGTTCAAGGTGCCCTCAATTCCTAGGAGGTGAGATCGGTTGTTGTAACCCATGGCGCCCCAAACCATCACACCTGGTGTTTGTCCGCTATACCGCTCAACAATGCAGCCTTCCAGGTTGCGCTCACAACGGTACCGCCGGACACGTATGCGGTCATCACTGTAGGATACGTTGAAGCGCGACTTGTCCGAAAAGACTACATTTTGCCACTCAGCACTCCAGTGATGGTGTTCACGTGCCCATTGCAGTCGGAGGAGCTTGGTTTTTTTTCAATGGAAGCCGACGTAATAGCATGCATGCAACCAGTCCAACCTGCAGCAGACGGCGACGAACCGTTGATGCAGACAAGTTCACACCTGTTGCAGTGCTCCAGCGTCGAGCCAGCACTGTGAATGAAGCTGTACAGTCCGTTATGTCCATGCGGACAAGATAACGATCATACCATGCTGTGGTCATGTTCCGAGGTCCAGTACCCGCTCTTCGCTGCGTACGACCTTCATCTATCCACTGCTTCCACACACGCATCACTGTTGTAGCAGCATGTATGAGCCGAAATGTCACTGTAGAACAAATCCGTTTCCCGTTGACCGATTATTCTGCCCGTTCGAACTCACTCACGTGCCAATATGGCTCCCTTTGACGACGACGAGACATACTGGCACTCATTTTATTGCTTCCACCTTGTTTGACAGCGCTGCACTAATTACACTGGGCGCAACACTGACCTTGTCGCACCGACACGAGAGGGCTCTGCTCGGCCTACGTGAATTCCCTCTCTCTGCAAACCTAATCACTTATTGCTTGCAAACTCTTCCACACTTCCACCAAGTTTGGAGTTATTCGGAAAATTCTTTCTTGGTGTTACAATTTTCACAAACGCTTATTCTCCAACTACTTCATTTTAATCGAGATAAACGTTTGTAGAAACGATCTTATTGCTAATTTTCTTGTAGGTGCAAGGGGAATATGGTAGGTATTAAGCGATAGTCAAATATTTTAAGAACTGGTTGCTATGTGGGGCACTCCATTCTCTGTGCATGTCCAGGACATAAAAAAAAGAGAGTAACGAAATCTCATTTGAAAAAATGTATAAGTTTTGGAAAATTCAAACAAATAACAAGGAATATCTCGGAAATGGTTCACTCGACAAAAAAAATATATTGCATAAATTGTGTGTTTTACCGAGATCTACATTTTTGTGTAGTAAAATTTGGTCTATTTCTTACAGTTTACCACTTATGCAAAGTCATTCAGAATGAAGAAGACTTTTGGAGACATTTACAGAAAATTCAAGATATCCATTTCATGTCCATGAAAATATCTTAACCATATGACATTTTAACAAAGTCGTTAGAGCCATTTTTGAGAATATCAAAACTTTCGAAAGGTATTCCATGTAAAGTAGTCTGGTTGGGGGATTTCAGTGGAAAATCCTTGTGTCGCATCCTCGGTAGTTAATAAACTCTAATACCAAGTTTGGCATTTATCCAACTTATCATTTTGGAGTTACGCTGTTCAGAGACAGACATATTTCCAAAAATTGTTTATTTGGATTCGAGGTAGCTTAAAACATGTATTTTCGGTGAAATCTCGATATATAATTTTTGGGTGGAATGCAATACTTACCCTACTTTAACTCTACGTAGTAAAGAAAGTAAAAAGTACAAATATTTCAAAATTCCAACCAATTGTTGACTCCGAAAAGTTTACTCGAAAATTCTGTTCTTTAAGGAGATCTACTTTTTGTGTAGTAAGATTTTGTTTATTTCTTACGGTTTAGCAGTTATACAAAAGTCATTCAAAATGAAGAGGATGTTTGCAGAAAATTCGAGACTTAGTAAATTTTATTTAACATGAGAATATATTAATCAGAAGACAATAAAAAGTAACGAAGGGTTTTGCATGTAAAGGACAGTTTGGGGTGGTAGGGGATCTTCTTGAAAATGGAGTTGGTCAGCGAGTTAGCGTTTCTGTTCTCCTACCATGTACAGAGAGTGCAGGAGAGATTGGATAAGTCATGTGTTCGACTACCAGCAAGTGAACCGTCCAAAAGACGAGACTACGTTGTACGTATTTCCCTATGCGGCTACGTAGGAAGTAAATGAAGTGACAGTGAAAAGTTGAACTAGATCACATTAACGGTGTGGTTATGAGAACTTAGTAAAGTGTAAATTAAAAAAACCTGATGTGCTACATTCACATGACTTTCTCTACTCTTATACAAACTATTTTTACAAATGCTTATTCTCCATATGCTTCATGTTAATCGAGATGTTAATTTTATTGCTAATTTTCTTGTAGATGCAAGGGGAATTGGTAGGCTTTAAGCGATAGTCAAATATTTTAAGAGCTGGTTGCTATGTGGAGTATTCCATTCTCTTTACATGTCCAGGACATAAAACATGAATAACGAATTTGAGAAAAAGTATAAGTAGGAAAATTTAAGGGAATAACAAGCAACATCTCGAAAATGGTTCACTCAACAAAAAATTGTATTTGACATAAATTGTGTATTTTAACGGGATCTACATTTTTTGTGTAGTAAAATTTTATCTATCTCTTATGTTTACCAGTAATGAAAAAGTCGTTCACAATGAAGAATGCTTTTGGAGACATTCCCAGAAAATTCAAGATATAAATTTTATTTGTTATGAAAATATCTTAAGCATATGGTATTTTAATCAAAATAGAGCCATTTTTGAGAAAATTAAAATTTTCGATAAATGTTCCATGTAAAGGGTAATCTGGGGTGGGGATATTTTCTTGAAAACCTTCGTGTCGCATCTCCGGAAGATACTGAACCTAAATACTAATTTTGGTGTTTATCCGACTGTTCGTTTCTGAGTTATGCTGTTCACAGACACAGACACACACACACACACACACACACACACACACACACACATGGAGGTGTTTCCAAAAATTCTTTTTTTGGATTCAGGGGTCTCAAAACATATATTTCCGGTTAAATCTCGGTATCGAATTTTTGGGTGTAATACAGTACTTCCCCTACTTACTCTACGTAGTAGAGACGTAGAAACTGGACAAAGTCACAGTCTTGGTATCTAATTACTTTCTCTACTACGTATAGTAAGTAGGGGAAATATTGCATTCCACCCAAAAATTGGATACCGAGATTTCACCGGAAATACACGTTTTGAGACCTCCTGAATCCAAAAAAAGCATTTTTGGAAACATGTCCGTGTGTGTGTCTGTGTGTGTGTGTGTGTGTGTGTGTGTGTGTGTGTCTCTGTCTGTGAACAGCATAACTCAAAAATGAACAATCGGATAAGCACCAAACTGTTCAGTATGTTCAGTATCTTCCAGAGATGCGACACGAAGGTTTTCAAGAAAATCCCCTACCCCAGAGTACCCTTTACATGGAAGATTTTTCGAAAATTTTAATTTTCTCAAAAATGGCTCTAACGATTTTGATGAAAATATCATATGTTTAGGGTAATGTCATGAGAAATGAAATGTATATCTCGAATTTTCTGGGAATGTCTCCAAAAGTATTCTTCATTGTGAACGACTTTTGCATAACTGGTAAACCATAAGAGATAGACAAAATTTTACTACACAAAAAATGTAGATCGCGTTAAAATACACAACTTATGTCATATACATTTCTTTTGTTGAGTGAAGCGTTTTCGAGATATTGCTTGTTATTTCCTTAAATTTTCCAATACTTATACTTTTTCTCAAATACGTTATTCATTTTTTTATGTCCTGGACATGCAAAGAGAATGGAATGCGTCACATAGCAACCAGCGTTAAAATATTTGACTATCGCTTAAAAGCTACCATATTTTCCTTGCATCTACAAGAAAATTACCAATAAGATTGACATCTCCATATCTCGATTAACATGAAGCATATGGAGAATAGGCGTTTGTAAAATTAGGTTGTACAAGAGTAGAGAAAGTTATGTGAGTGTAACACATCAGATTGTTTTTGTTGCAATGCAATGCTTACTCTACTTAGCAGAAATGTAAAACGCGTCTTTAAGCGCAATTTATGGCTCTAAAATGACTTTAAAGAAATCTAGAAAAACAAATTCAAGAAGAAGGGTTGCTGTTTCTGCTGATAATAGATTCACTGGTTCCATTTTGGAATAAAAGTAGATAGTACTTAAAATCTGTGATATACTCAATCGCTATAATTCATGACCGATAAAAAATAAACCCATCACTGTGATCCATAATAATAGGTTAGTTATTCTAATGGTATAGTTACAGAAACAAAACTGTTAGGATTTATTTAAACTACGTCAGAGTAATATGTTTAATTAAGCTAGAGATCTCCATTCCCATTTTGTTAACTGTTAATCACACTTAGCAATTTATATATATTATATTTACACAGCTGTATATAGGTTTGGCAATTTCCTGAAATTGACCGACTATTTATTTTATACGCGCACAAATCATTGATTGGAATGAATGATCCGTAATGGTCATACGCTCAAACGAACCTAATTGTTATTTAACAGTATTTTGTCACATACAATAATATAAATTACTTTACTGAATCAAAATTTACATAGTAGTCGTTAGTTTGAATGCGTATGTGTACCAAAATGACTTTGCCATCTTTTGAGCTGCCGGTGGAACGATAAGTTTATTGAAGAGCATTACGAGGACAGCCCCAGAAGTACCCGACCTAACGTTGTTTCAAAAAATGACTATGATAGAAAGTACCACTCTTATAAAGCTTAAGTTTGAAGTTTGACGATGCTAAGTTGTTTTATTGATTGTTTGGCAGCCATCAATCGTGGGCGCTCTCAGCGAATTTGTAAACATGGGTAAAACTAACCATCGTTATGTGATACAATACTTTCATTTGAAAGGTCTTAGTCCAACTAATATTAAAGCTGAGCTAGATTCTACTCTGGAGGAGTCTGCTACTTCGTTGACAACAGTAAAATATTGGGTGGCAGAGTTTAAGCGAGGCCATACAAGCTGCCAATACGAACATCGCAGTGGTCACCCCAATGAGGTGACCACGCCAAAAATTGTGAAGAAAATCTACAAAATGGTATTCGATGACTGTCGACTGAACGTGCGCGAGCTAGCAGACATCGTAAGCATTTTAAAAAGTATTGTAAATCGCATACTAACTGAAAATTTGGATAGGTGCCGCGTTTACTCACAATGGAAGACTAGTGGTGTTGTGAGGATATTTCAGTCGAGTGTTTGGCGATTTTCTCTTCAATAAACCGAGTTTTTGCGTCGATTCATAACCATTGATGAAATATGGGTTCCATCACTTCACACCTGAGACGAAGTAACAGTGAAAACAATGGACTGAAAGGGAAGAATCGGTTTCAAAAAAGGTGAGACAGTTCCATTTGCAGGCAAGGCGATGGCGTCAGTTTTTTGGGATGTGTGGAATAATTTTCATTGATTATCTGCAAAAAGGAAAATAAATCAATGGCGAGTATTATGTAAACTTATTGCAGCGTTTGATGATGAAATCAAGCAAAAACGTCTGCATTTAGCGAAAAAGAAAAGTTCTGTTTCATCAACACAATGCACCGGTTCACACATCCATTATCGTCATGGCCAAAACCAACGAGTTCAAGGTCGAATTGCTTCCCATGGAGTCTATTCGCCTGATTTTAGCCCCTTCTGATTATTTTCAGTTTCCAAACTTGAAGAAATAGCTTGGTGCTAAAAGATTTGATAATAGTGAAGAGTTGGGAATTTGCAGTTCATGGCTATTTTGCAGAGCTCAATGGTTCTCAGTACAAACACGGTATCGAAGCTATTGAGCGTCGCTGGGAAAAGTGTATCGAGCTCAAATGAGACTGTGTAGAGAAATAAAAATGTTTTTACTTTCTCTACTACGTATAGTAAGTAGGGGAAGTATTGTATTCCACCCAAAAATTTGATACCGAGATTTCACCGGAAATACATGTTGTGAGATCCCCTGAATCCAAAAAAAGCATTTTTGCAAACATGTCCGTGTGTGTGTCTGTGTGTGTATGTCTGTCTGTCTGTCCGTGTGTGTGTCTGTCTGTGAACAGCATAACTCAGAAACGAACAGTCGGATAAACACCAAACTTGGTATTTAGGTTCAGTATCTTCCAGAGATACGACACGAAGGTATTAAAGAAAATCCCCCCACCCAAGATTACCCTTTACATGGAACATTTTTCGAAAATTTTAATTTTCTCAAAAATGGCTCTAACGATTTTGATTAAAATATCATATGTTTAAGATATTTTCATGACAAATGGAAATGTATATCTTGAATTTTCTGGGAATGTCTCCAAAAGTATTCTTCATTGTGAACGACTTTTGCATAACTGGTAAGCGATAAGAGATAGACAAAATTTTACTACACAAAAAATGTAGATCGCGTTAAAATACACAATTTATGTCATATACATTTTTTGTTTTTGAGTGAAGCATTTTCGAGATATTGCTTGTTATTCCCTTAATTTTCCAATACTTATATTTTTTCTCAAATTCGTTATTCATTTTTTTTGTCCTGGTAATGCAAATAGTATGGAATACTCCACATAGCAACCAGCTCTTAAAATATTTGACTATAGCTTAAAGCTTACCAATTCCCCTTGCATCAACAAGAAAATTAGCAATAAGATTAACATGAAGAATATGTGGAATAAGCGTTTGTAAAATTAGTTTGTACAAGAGTAGAGAAAGTCATGTGAGTGTAACACAGATTTTTTTTCTAAAATTTTTGTGTTTTCTTTATTAGGTCGGGTACTTCTGGGACAGCCCTCGTATGTGCATAATAGTGCAAGATATTTGCTTAATTTGCTGCTAACCGTAGTCATATTTCTGGAGTAGCCCTTACTGCTTCAAGATTCAGGGACAGATACATAGATATATATCAGACTTAATACCCCCTTTAGTTGCCTACCATCTTATGGTCAATTGCGGATTCTAGTCTTGCCAACAGGATTAGATGTGAACATGAAGCAAATTCTTCTCTAAATCCACAAACAGTTCACATTTTGTCCAATAGTCTTAACAATGTTTATGTAGCATAGGTATTTCATATTCACTTTAATAATTAGTGGTAATTTCTTTAACACTGACTACGTCACTTAACAATGGGATACTTATAAATACTAGGTATGTTAGGCATAAATCCACTGTTGTACAAAATGAATTTAAATGAACTCATCCTACCATTGTTGCGCATTATATTAGCCGACGTACTGTTTTTATTAATAATTTCGAGTTTCAAATTTGGGGTGCGCATTAGATTCAATTATTAATAATATATCTATTTTATGTGGATTTAACTACAGGGTCATATCGCGACGAATCTGTTGGTAGATAACCTGTGGATCGATGTGTGGCGGACGGTTAACCTCCTAGGTCTCATTCCTGTAACCATCTTGCTTCGTCACGTGTCCACAGAGACCTTAGTACATAGCAACTGTATCTTCTGCTTCGTACCGTGCAGATGGCATTAGGGTGTCGTCCAGTCTATCTGCTTTCATTGTCTTGCTATTACCACCTACTTTTCATGTTTGCAATTGTTTTATAGACTTGAGGTGTTACTTTGAATCGTGGTATTAAATATCCAATCAACGGCTGAGGGAAACCACGAAAAGAACTCGGTAAAGTTGCTTGGCCCACGGGATTTGATCCCGGTACCTCCCGGTTGCGGGCCACAGAAATTACCCCCAGAGCCATACTGTTCGGTCATTAGATTCAATACCGCATTAGATTCGCGTAAATACGGCATTGTTTGGTTGGGTTCAATGTGTTACACAGGATTATGTGTTTATTTTGTGTATGCTTTTAATAATGAGTTAACATTTAAGAGGACGTCAACGTCCGCGTGGTATAGTGGTAAGGGATTCTTCAACAGTACGACCCAGAATACGAATAATGGTACAAAATATGTGTAAAAGTATACAGGACTCGCCACTGTTCATGATTAAGAGCAACAATATGGGAAGGAAAACTTAGATTCACGTGACTCTCTAACCACTGTCGTTTATTTCTGTATCTATTCTGCTCAATCTTGAAAAATAGTGTTAATTTTTCTGCAAAGAAAGTGTAATAAAACCGTTTCTGCAAATTTTTATGTCGATTATCATGAAGCACCAGAATAAACTTTTGTATGAATAGTTTTTAGAAGAATGAGTAGAAAAGATGTGCCAAGTATCGTATCAAATATTTTTTCTCTTAATCATGGATATGTATTCATTCGTTCGGGTATGGGAAGAGAGAAGAAAATAAAGATGGAAAAAGGAATATTTCTCATTATCGGTTTTCCATGTAGGCAGGCAGGCAGGTATCCGGAATTTGGCGAGTAATTTGTGATAATGAGGGGCTTATGCAACTCGCTGCATGACACTGTGATGTAAGCTGATTTCCTGCTATTAGATAATGGAATAGTGGATTATCGATAGAACCCAGGGGAAATTGTACACGCAATGTGTGCCACCTACTTCCGAAAGGCGGGTGGGGGAAGTGGGGCATGATATATTGCCAAGTAATGTGTATCAATCGTGACTGCACATGGGGATATTTATTTGGGAGAGCCAATAAAGCTCTAACCACATGCGGACTGCTGCGACGAGGACCCCCTGCCATTATGTAATCTGCCGAAGTCGGTGTTACTAACAAGGGCCCCAACTGGGCAGGCCTAGTTTCTTTATAAGTCTGTTTATGGCTAGATTTTTGGTCGACAAAAACATGGTAACATCCATTCCGCTAGAGTTTCCTCCTGTCGGGAGATATCGTGAGGTGAAGGAGGTGGTGTTTCAGGTTTTCCCCCGGTCGCCATGGCGAATGCCGGGGTGGTGTATTCTACCACGATTTCTCCTTTCCTCTCATTTCATTTTCATGTCACATTTCAGGTCCTGCGCTGCTGGTAGTGTCGGGCAGATGGCGTGGATGCATATTGTGGTATATCAGTAAGCATTGTCATACCAGACACATTATTGCGTCGCGTTGTCGACAGTATTATTGGGTGACTGATTATTTCTTTCGGCTGAACGAGTCTTCTCCTTTGGCGCCGACCACGCCAGAGAGCAAGCTTTGTTGCAAATTTCGTCTGGTATGACACCGCCAGCTCTGGCTAGCGTGCCTAGCCAGGGTTGGAGAGGGGAGATATATAGTTATCGTTACTTTGTGTGTGAGCGTCACTTTGTGAGTAAATGTGTAAGGCAGTCCTCGACAACGTGGCACCTCCCCTTATTCCTTTGTTCCCTGTGTGTAATGTAGGACCACCAAGAGTTTCATCAATAAATCACAGGTAATGTGTGTGACGTGAAATTTGGGTATATTTGTTAAAAAACCTCACGCCTTCATCTGAATGTAGACACCAAGGTCTTGGTCCTCTTGCAGTTTGTGAGCTACGTTCCCCCATGTGCATGTTGGGGTAATCAAAATTTACTAATTTGCTGGGGACCTTTTGGTCCTCACCCCGGCATGTAACAATATGCTTTGGAAAGATTTCTCCCCGTGAATGGCAGAGTGAACTGTCCCGCCGGTTAGGGTCGCCGTGTCGCCCTCTTGGGATTCCTTGCCACTGGATCGTGGCCACATCCTCCACGGATATTCAAACTGGAAATATTAAGGACTCTTTGGATCTGTCTGCCTGCGGACTTGGGACCCCCTGCGGCTGCTTCACCTCATCTCTGCCTCCCGGAGGTGTGGCCACAATAGATGAAACTGGTCGCAGTGCGCGATAAACACATCCTACAGTATACAACTAATTGGCTGCTGTCGTGGAGTAGGATGTTATACAATACAAAATAGATCCTTATTTAATATAGTTATTTACCTTAATATGTTAGAAGATAGTTGTCAGTTTGCATTTTCATAACCGCATCAATTAAATATATTACGTAGCAGTGTTAATGTATCTGGAACGCATGTAAATTCTTATTAACAAATAAACAGGAGGAACCTTGAGTTTAAACCTACTCTCAGAATGACGAAAGTACGTGCATCTATTATGACAATGTGTTTATATCGCTTTTATCGTCTCCCCTTGCACTGCACATCGCTTGTTTGTCACCATTCGAATATGTACGTTAACCAACCAGAGCAAAGGAGAAGGAAATGCAGCGCGAAAGAATGCATATATATGGGGAAAGGTTATAAGAAACAGGTTTAAATAGATATGTTGTGACTATCACCTCCCCAGGAGGAATGGATGAAGTGAAGGACTCTAAAGGAGGCTAGAAGTCGCAGGTAGACAGACCACAGGGATGCGCTGAAGTCCCTAAGAGTTCCTGGCTCAAGGAGCCTCCTAGTACTGGAGTTGCCCAGAGAGAGTGATGTAAAACCCGTTCAACTAGGCAGCCCTCAGGTCCACAGGAAGAGCATCCGCGATATCTGTCCGGCATCAAACCTGCAAGCACACTGAAAAATGTGGAGGAAACTGAATGAGAGTGGTAAAAATCGTGGTAGTTGCAAAAACTCCTCAGTATTCGCCCAATGACCAGAGAAAAACCGAGGTCTAAATGGGCGGTTGTAAGGGGACATATCCGATAACAAACAAGCATAGGAAATAACAGCATATATGATATTGGAAATAGGATTAAGAATCAATGTTAAATATTGGGAATAATTTAAAATATGAATCCAACTGGTAACATAGTTTTAATTAGAACACGAGCTAGCAAACGAGAGGTGAAAGTCCATTAAAACGCGTGCTAATGTGTACAGGGTTCAGGCTAAAACGTCAGAATACAGAAATAGAGAACAGAGAATGGAAAGAGACAGAAACAGTGGTCCATTTTCCGGAACTCGAGGGAGTTGGTAAAATAGAAAAGGAAACATGTATTTAAGGGAAGGACGCAGACATTGGATAACTCAGTAGGTCAGAAATTGTGACATTTTATTGTCATAGCCTACCACGTAACGCTACTCAAGAACCAGTAGAAATTGTAGTAACAAATAAAGGTGCGAATTCTGGCCTCATTGGAAAGCAGATAAATAGAGAGGGAAGCCTCGAGTTCACACAATTCTCTCAGATATTCTCTTGGCGTTAGTTTGCGTGCTACTACCGTAGCAACCGAAGTTAAAATCAGTGATGTAATTCAATTGTGCAACAAGCTGGAAGATGCTGCCTATGTGGGTGGGAAGATCATTTGACGAATTAGCTAGGTCCACAGAGTAACATAAAATGCTAGCGGGAAGGTTTAAGATATAATATTAAATAAGCACTTCATAAGGGAAAATTACTAGTCGTCTGAATAGACGTAATTACTCGATAAATCAAGGTTATGGAAAAATCAGTTATTATTTTGCCTTCACCCACAAAATCCCAGAGTTATTCTCCAACCAGATAGGATAGGAATTTTTTTCTAAGCTCTTCGACTGGCAATCGGCAAGAACGTCAAGAAAACAAGAGTTCCAGGAGGAACGGGAGACAACGAGAGCTCCCGCCACACAGTAGACGGGAATTGACGCCGAGACCTCTCAAATGCGAGCTTCGCATGTTTCCGCGGATCCAACTTGCTCATTTGCTAACATAGTAGATATTTTTGTAAACTTTACGCGTGGTTGTTATGTAGTTAGGAATATGTTTATCACTGACCTTATCGGTATTGCATTCAAACAAAAAATTCGATACCGAGATTTCATCGAAAATACGTGTTTTGAGATCCCTGAATCCAAAAAGAGAATGTTTAGAAAAACGTCCATGTGAGTCTGTGAACAACATAACTCAAAACGTAAAGTCTGATAAACAGAAACTTGCTATTTAGGTTCAGTATCTTTCAAAGATGCGACACGAGGATGTTCAAGAAGTTCACCCACCACAAACTACCCTTTACATGGAGCATTTTTCGAAATAATGACAAATAAGATGCATATCTTGAATTATCTGGGAATAGGCTTTTAAGTCCTCTTCATTCGGAAGGAATTTTGTATAATCTTGTATAACTAGATAGACGAAAACGTATTTCATAAGAAATGTACATCTATTTAAAACACAAAATTTATTCCAAATAACTTTTTACGTAGCATCAGCCATTTCCGAGATATCCGGTATTAATGGTTCGAATGGTTCATTACTTGGTCATTCTTTAAAGCCCTTTCAACATTCAATAGTTTCTCGCGATTACATGGAAACAGTATGGAATTTTTTAGTCCGCATACAGGGTCCAGTTCTTAAACATTTGACCATCGCTGTTCCCTGTGTGTCTATAACGAAATGTGTAATATAGCTATTTCTGCAAAAGTTTATTTGGATTAAAATGAAATAGAAACATAAGCTTTAGTAAGAAGATATAGGGTAGAGAAAGTCATGTGAATGTATTACATCAGATTTTTCAATAATGTATCCATAACTTTCTCATGCATATATCAGGTTATCTTTCAAGATTGGTGAGCCGAACTGGTGGCACGCAACAAAATCTGAAACGCTTGTGCATTATGAAACCCTTCTCATGGAGATTTTACATTGCTTCCTTCACTTTACTACAGCTCTTATAGTTTTCAGATTACAATTTTATATAGTCTAAGAATATATGTATAGGAGTTACACGAATCTTGTTTTTGGAGGAATGATTTGAGTCAAAATTCTCCTGTTGTGCAACATGTTTTTTCCTCATCATTAAAGATGGCACTATCATTCTATCTACTCTAAGAATCTAAAAGGAGCAACATATCATATTTAGCATCAGACGCCCCGTGCCTCTTCTGTACTCTCTACTTGTTAGCGCAATTCTGGAATAAATTCAAGTTTCGAATCACGATATCTCTTCAGGTGAAAAAGCTAGCGGAATTACTTGCTTGATTATTTGTTTTATTACTTTCTCTACTACGTACAGTAAGTAGGGGAAGTATTGTATTTCACCCAAAAATTCGATACCGAGATTTCACCGGAAATATATGTTTTGAGACCCCCTGAATCCAAAAAAAGCATTTTTGGAAACATGTCTGTGTGTGTGTCTATGAACAGCATAACCCAGAAACGAACAGTCGGATAAACACCAAATTTCGCATCTAGGTTCAGTATCTTGCAGAGATGCGACACGAAGGTTTTCAAGAAAATCCTCCCACCCCAGATTACCCTTTACATGGAACATTTTTAGAAAGTTTTAATTTTCTCAAAAATGGCTCTAACGACTTTGATTAAAATATCATATGTTTAAGATATTTTCATGACAAATGAAATGTATATCTTGAATTTTCTGGGAATGTCTCCAAAAGTATTCTTCATTGTGAACGACTTTTGCATAACTGGTAAACCATAAGAGATAGACAAAATTTTACTCCAGAAAAAATGTAGATCTCGTTAAAAGACACAATTTATGTCATATACATTTTTTTTGTTGAGTGAACCATTTTCGAGATATTGCTTGTTATTCCCTTAAATGTTTCAATAATTTTCTCAAATGGGAATTCGTTATTCATTTTTTTGTCTTGGATATGCAGAGAGTTATATGTGGCAAAGGGAATGGTGCTGCACCTAGCAACCAGCTATTAAGAGATATGTCGATGCTTAAAGGCTACTGTATTTCTAATTTGCCCTTGAAATTACAAAACAAGGGGAATATAGTAGGCCTTAAGCGATAGCAAATATTTTTAGAACTGGTCGCTATGTGTAAAATGTAATTCTCTTTGCATGTTTAAAAGTTCGTTTCTGCAAATGTTTATCTAGATTTATATGAAATAGATGGAGAATCAGCGTTTGTAAAAATAGTTTGTACAAGAGTAGAGAAAGTCATGTGAGTGTAACACATCAGATTTTTGTTCTATTTTTACCCCGCCTTTAACTGCAATGGTAATATATATTGCTTTGGAATATATTGCTTATCGGTAATGGTGTTAACTCGTGTAAGGTTGTCATTGAATTTCTCATGCATACTTCCTGACTCTGCGGAGTATAGCAAATAATCTTGGCTAAACAAGAATTGCCACGGGACAGCTTGCACAGCAAGTAGGTGCTCTATCGACTGAGCTTGTGGACAGACCTGGAATTACTTTTACCAGGTTTTATGGACTAAAAATCGACTTATATACCAATTTGGAAAGACGTCTTGCGCATATTTGCTCGGAAGCGAGAACCAGAACGGGGGGAAAAGTTAAAACACTCGTTTCCAAATGTAAAATCAATAGGAAATCGATCCGAAGCCCAGGAATAAAAAGATCTATCCGGAGCTGAAGTTCGCCTTCGACCTCGGAAGATGCCAACCTGCATAGAGTTTTCTTATACCAATACCTGATTTCTTAAAAACCAGCTCGCTTGCATAAGGACGAAAGTGGATCCGATACTTAAATGCGTCAACCTCTAAGGGAAAGAATACCGAAGAACCTTGGTAGGTGCAACAGAGTTCTAGCACTCCATCTCCCGGCTCTCCAGGCTGGTACAAGACCATGTTGAGACGTCTCACGACACAACCTGGGCGTCAATGGATGATGCTGCCTGTGATGAAAGCAAAGTCTGCACTTCTTCTTTCATATCATCGTCATTAATATGTTTTCCACCAAGGAATTTCTTCAGATGAAGAAATACATGGTAATCGCTTGGTGTCAAACTCAGGCTGTAGGGAGGGTGGTCGAATTGTTCCCAACCAAACGTTGCGATCAGATCCTGAGTTTGTTTGGATGTGTGGCCGGGCAGTGCGACTCATTCTTTCCCCATAAACCTCACACAATTGGTGATGAATATTTGCTGGCCAAATATTTCTCCCATTCAAAAAACGAATCACTGATCTGACTTCACAGTCGGTGGGTTGTTCGATTGCTTTGAACATTTTGGAACGCTCTAATAAGAGGAAAATACAAAGTGACGATCGCTCACAGCTACGTCTGGCTTCCTAATGAATTGAGGAAGTGACCGCGCATGTTCAAAATCGCGACTGGAGCGCTGCAGTGGCAAAATGTTAAAACGGTACCTACTTTAAAAACATGCATTGTTATAATAACAGGTGACAACACCAGTTGCTGTTAAACACACTTATTTGTCACTTAATTGCTCAACGTAGCCCAAACTTTACACTTTGGACAGTTTTGAGACACACTCAGCACAGAACACAACTGTTCCGTCGAATCACGGCTGAGCACTGCTAATAGTTGAATTGCGGAGTCACAATTCACAACTGAACTACACTCGGCGCTGTCTGAACTCTTAGACTTCTTGACGGCACTTAACTTCGTAATTGACTATGCTGAACTGGGCAGAATAGCCCCTTATACAAAGCGGAGCTTTCTAAAAGAGGAACCTCCTCGAAACGGCCCTTATGAATCCTTTGGGGTCGAGGAAGCCGTACATTAGTCTATTGTTCTGCACGGCAATTGTTCTGAAGGGGACTATTCAGGTGAAAGAGCAGGGAGACGCTTGCACCGCCACTCCATAGGTAACTTCTCGCGCGCGGTCACAACAAACATTATGTTTTGAGGTTTATGACCACCACACCAGAGGTAGTTTTGATGTTTATATTAATGTAAATGTAGAAATATTTAACTATCTTTTGAAATAACCACTTAATTTATATAATAGACTTTCTAATAAGACTAAAGCTCCTTCTTTTGATTCATTTAAGTGGTCAGTGAAGCCAATTGCTGTCAAATCGTTTTTATTATCTCAGTTTTATACAAATGCCAACTTTTTTGACGTTTATTGTATTTGACATTGCTATACTTACAATGTGCTTGTTTTGGCAAATAAACTGTCTATAAATAAACATTCATGGGTAGAGAAATCATGCGAATGTAGAACATAAGATTTCCCCCCCTACTATTTCTATAGAGCGTAAAAGAAAGTAGAAAACGCTAATATAATTCAGGTGAATTACTTGTATGAAATTTTATTAAATTATAATTCTCAGTATTTTAAATATTACTGTCAGTATTAATACTTGGAATCATTTTAAAACTTTATCTATTATATTTTTAATTTCAATTACACTACCAAATGAGATATATTTTATGACGAAATAGAATGCACAGATTGATAAACTTCCTATTAATCTATTTTTTCGTAAAAAAAACCCTGATTTAATAATGTAATAATCAGCTTGAACTGGGTGTTTATTCAGTTTCATGGCCATAATAGAATATATCAGGGAGAGTAGCCGTAAATTAATTTACTCATGTTATGTATAATAAAATAGTGACATGGTACGAGGTTTGATTACATTCCTGATTTATATCTAATTTGAATATTGTTTTATGTTTGTAAATATACATATCACTGTTCTCATTATATCCCACGGCTACGCCCGGATCCCCTTCATAATAATTGCGTTTATTTCATGCATTAACTTCCAAAATAATTAAGCGATACTATGCGCACCTATTGGTATAACCTAGGATAGGGTAGAACTAGCAAAGGAGGGGATTAACACCTTGGCCTACGCAGATCTTTTGTGTTACTTACTCACGAGTTATAGTAACATGCACTATAATGATTATTAACTTCATTATAACCGTGCGGGATGGCTCATGCGGAGGTCCCGGGTTCAAATCCCGTGGGCCAACCAATCTGTCTGAGGTTTTTTCGTGGTTTTCCTCAGTCGCCAAGGTAAATACCGCATTGGATATTTAATACCACGACCCAAAGTTCCACCTTAAGTCTAAAACAATAGTAAAATGAAAAATAAGTGGTAATAGCGAATGCTATGCCATCTATCTACAGACAATGTAAGCTGTTAGACTGGACGGCACCCTAATGCCATCTGCACAGGATGAAGCAGGTGGTTACAGGGATGAGACCTAGAAGGCTAACTGTCCGCCTTTCTGTGTGAGGGCGGCGGTTAGACTGGACGGCACCCTAATGCCATATGCACGGCATGAAGCAGGTGGTTACAGGGATGAGACCTAGAAGGCTTACTGTCCGCCTTTATGTGTGAGGGCGGCGGTTAGACTGGACGGCACCCTAATGCCATCTGCACGGCATGAAGCAGGTGGTTACAGGGATGAGACCTTGAAGGCTAACTGTCCGCCCTTCTGAGTGAGGGCGGCGGTTAGACTGGACGGCACCCTAATGCCATCTGCACAGCATGAAGCAGGTGGTTACAGGGATGAGACCTAGAAGGCTAACTGTCCGCCTTTCTGTGTGAGGGCGGCGGTTAGACTGGACGGCACCCTAATGCCATATGCACGGCATGAAGCAGGTGGTTACAGGGATGAGACCTAGAAGGCTAACTGTCCGCCTTTCTGTGTGAGGGCGGCGGTTAGACTGGACGGCACCCTAATGCCATATGCACGGCATGAAGCAGGTGGTTACAGGGATGAGACCTTGAAGGCTAACTGTGCCCTTTCTATGTGAGGGCGGCGGTTGGACCGGACGGCACTCTAATGCCATCTGCACGGCATGAAGCAGGTGGTTACAGGGATAACCTAGAAGGCTAACTGTCCGCCTTTATATGGGGGCGGCGGTTAGACTGGACGACGCCCTAATACCGTCTGCACGGCACAAGAGCAGAAGATCCGGTAGCTATGCGCTAGCGTCTCTGTGACACGTGACGGAGCGGGTGGTTACAGAAGGCTAACTGTCCATCACATATCGTTCTAATAGTATCCACCAACAGATTCGTCGCGATATGACCAAGGAGCTAAAGCGACGTACAATGAAATAGAGAGAGATAAAAACTTCATTAAAGGTTGTGTTGAAAGAGGTGTCCATATCTTCGGATGAAATTTCCATTTACACATTTTTTATCGCAACGAGGTTCTAATTCGTTAACTATAAGCACTCTGAGGGTTTCAATTTTAAAAGTTTAACAACTCTATGAAAAGAAGCTTTTCAAACACTCACTTGCTGTGTAATAGTGTTTGGCACTTCTTTGGGGAGCGTTGGAATCATGCACCAATTTCGTCAATGTTTTCTTCCGTTAAAATATTCCTTTTATTGCTTCTTAGGTTTAGAAATTCAGCTGTCCTAAACGTATCAACCAGACATCTAACTTACTTACATGGAACTACAAAATAAGGAAATTTCTCCTGAAATTGTCTACACACCAGCAACATGATTCGATCTTTACGTATGTACCGCACATAAGAATCTTTGTTAAAGCTTGAACTTTTCGGTAGCCATTTCAATGTTATAAAAAGACTAATCTTCGTACGTAACACAGATGTCTTGTATAAACATTTACTTTGAGATGCACAATTAACAAACTCTAGTCTTTACAGCTCGAACTGAAGGCAGCAATTAACACATTATCACACAGCTCATAAACGTAGCTTTGAGCGGGTAAACCACCACTAGTATGCTAGCGGAAATATACCTAGTGAAAGGAAACTACGCATATACGCGATCTTTGGCCCGGATATAAATCGAACGCATGATACTGACGCAGCCACGCTACGTCCTCCAAACACTGAAGCAATACCTTTGCCTCACTGTTGCTGCTTTTCTCCTCCTGTTTGTTTTTTTTATTTTGCCACGGCTGCTCGAGCATGAGATCTTAATCACTGGGTATGCGTGAGTGTATGAACATAGAAAAACGAACGCTTTCTTGGAACACTTTTATTCACCATTAAAATAAGACTTAAGATTTGCCGATCACTTTTAACTTCTTACGATGTTACTGTGTCTTTTCCAAGACCGAAGATTATCAATTACAGCTGATCGTTCGACCCTCTTGTAAGTTCGCATCCAGTCTTCGGACCTCGACGAGACCGTTGTTCCTCATCACATGAGCGTCCCAACGAGAATGTCCTCACCACACGCGAGATACAAAGAAAAACCTCCTAACTTCCCCTCTCTCCCCTTAAACATTTCGCACCAAAAATGAGCGCCATGAAGCTTCTAATGACCTTCACATCCCGGCCAGTGCAACTGCACCCATTAATTCCAAGAGAAACTGGCTTCAGCGGTTTTACCCTTTATACCTGGGGCTGGTCCCTAAGTAGCTAAACTGTGCCAGTCTGGTCTTTCTGTCGCTTTTAACAGTGAACAATTTTCACAATGCTTCTTCTTTTAATACATGCACTGATTTTAAATATTTTATTATTTATTTTATTTCGCTATCCTTTCCAGATTATTTAGATAATTATTGACTTTATAATTTCGGCTTCAGTACTTATCACGATGCATTATTCATACATGTTTTGTCATAAAGATTTAAGTTGGTCTATTTTAACTAGGTAATAGGCCGCTAGGCATATCAGAACATCGATTTAATTAACAATGTAGCGGTAAAGTGGCTTATTTTCCGGTGCCTGCTGCGGGAATTTGGGTCAAGCCAAGCACTGTGATAATATCATGTAATTAGCAGAATGTTGTGCTAAAGCGGATTGTGAACTCTGGATTAGCTTGCAGCCTTTTCCACCAGAGTGCAGATGCTCGGGAGCTCTTCAGACGTGTAATGGATTTGCAACCCTCGCTCGCATGAAGTAATACCCTACCCTTGCGATAATGGATTTTAAATACATCTCCGGTCGAGCGGCGCATCGTTTAAAAATACAGGAAACATTAGCAGCGTTCGTTTCCTGTTTTATGTACACACTGAGAGGAAAAGTACAAAGGAAAAACCACTTAACTGTCCATTTATTTTAAACATTTGGGCAAGTGGATGAAAATATTACTTTTAATATACAGTGGCGATGCTAGAAAATAAACAGGCGTTTACTGAGGTACTGAAATTATGAAACTAAAAGTTTTAGTTGTGTCCAACCTTATTTATTCCTACAAACGGCAACACAGGTTGAAAAAATAATTTCTTTACGTTATTTGCCCCACGTTGGGCGCCAATTTGAGAAAGGAGTATTTTATTAGCCCCACGTATGGACGGATTTGTACCGTATTTCAACTGTTAGGGAGCCGAACTTGTAGTAGTTGCAACCGCACGTATAGTAAACAGTTTTTGGTAGCCTTCGCCCCAAATGTACTATCAGGTGGCCTTTGCCCCAAGTTTAAAAAAATATTAACTTTGTAATTTTACTGTTTCTTTAAATATTATATTTATGTTTGCCTCGGCTGCGCCAGTATTTGTTAGAGACACGTTTCTCTTAGCAGGGTTTTGGTACGACTGAAGAATGTAGGCTTACACAGATTTTAAGTTTTAATTCACTCCTTTTTATTAATCCTTGACACAAATTAAATAGCACTTCACTGATGTAGAGAGCTGTGAGATTCTTTTATTTAATACTTGCACTTTTTTACACGTAAACTTATTTTTCGTCTCACACGAATACGTATTAAATCTCTCGAGGACGCATCTTGCATCCGGTTACAATCACTGTCTGCAGGCAACTGAACTGATTTCAAGCGCCTAAACTTGGTCAATTTCTGTATTTAATGTCTCTGATTGCTAATCCTAGTCCAATAGAATACCTTCATTTAACTAAAGCTTTTTCTGGTTGTTGATTGGCTATGTTATAAACTGTCTCAAAATTACATTATTGCTTCCAAGAATCACAAGTAGTGTTGTTAAACTCTCAAACTAATTATTGCCTCAAGGTTACCTCATTGTTACTTCTTGTTAACAACGTTTAACTTATTACTCTCACAGCTCCTACATTATTAAATTACATAATACATTCACATAACATTATTGAGTATGTTTACAATAATATAAGCATTTGCAATGACGTTACATACATTTTACAAATTATTACATACACATATTGCTTTAAGGCGGGCTGTTATTGAATTTACATATTATATAATTTGACTGATATCATTTAAGTGTTAATAATACTGCCTCAAGGTGGTGGATAATGGTGATCAGGGCCCACAATTTGACCTAAAATGTTTGGAGAGTGACATATAAAATGACTTTAAACTTACATAAAACCGAGTTTTATTCGATTTATTAAAATTAGTACACAAAAAGCTATAAACCAATTTATATATGTGTATAATTTCTATACAAGTGAACATTGACCATAAAATACTCCAGGATGATTAAATCAGAATGTTGCTTGAAAAAAGTGGTATAAGATTAATAATGAGATCGTTTAGAAATTAACTATTATGTATTTTTTCTTTGAAGAACCTGAAAGTAAAATTAAGAAAATTATTTTTGAAAGAGGCATTACAAAAACGTGGCGTTAACCCTGTGACTTCTCAAATTATGCCATGTTCATAACGAATGAAGAGGACTTAACGTCTGACACGACACAAAGACGAGAACAAGGACAATAGCAAACTGACTGTACGCACTCATTAAAAACTGACCTGTCTCATCGTTAGTTTGGAATATCTGCTTACCTAACAATAGTCACCCTCTACCTATAAGCAACGCTTTCCAGGCTAAGCATTAAATAGGAATACTACTTTTTTCAAGATTGCTATTAAATAATGTGCAAAGTTACGCTTATTTCGCAGTTAAATAGTGAAATGTTTTATGTTTGAAAAGTTATCCTTATATAAACTGTCAGTTTTTTAATTTTTTTATTATAGGGGCGGCTCTACACTCGCCGCCGATCATCCTCCAAGCCTCTATCGCATGCAATGCAAAGGGGGTGTTTGTTAATAGGTATTCGTGCAAAGATGGATCGGGTTCCGCATGAGCACCCCGGTTAGTACGCTATAGATTAGTTCTAGCATTCATGGATGCGAGCGTGTCAAAGTTGATGCCCGGGGCGACACTCATGACACATCCTGAGTGGCGCTCAGGGATTACTGCATGCAATGAAGATGAATGGTAACAGACTGTGTAAGTTTAGTGGGTTAGTAAGGTGCGTAAACAGGCTTCGCAAGAAGTTCGGAATTTTGACATGCAATGAAATGAAATGTGATGGTTTGGTGGCATGTGATATAAACATCTTTATTTGTACTGAATGTAACTACAAGAAAGTAACTAATAAAGATACAAGGGCAAGGAAATAACAAAATAAAGTGATCAACACATTAATAAACATGCATTTTCATAATCTGAGACCCATGATAACGATTTATCTGCACGTTAGCAATGCCTATGACAAAACATTAAAAGAAGGCATGCCATCAATTTCACCTTGTTGATGATTAAGGCTCGGAAGTTGAGGGTAAATCCTTATCTTTTCGAATGTCCGAAGGTGATGCCCAACATAGTATCTTCATTTCGGGTCATTGTAGGCCATAAAATGGTGGGTTGTATTTGTTCTTTTTTTTAGATCTTTTGCATTTTTGAACTGTTTTGCTTATTGTTCCTTTTTTTAGCGTTTCTAGGTCTTAATGGATTTTTTTGTTGACAACTTCACCTTTTATTTACTGCTCTTTCTCAAAAGGAAGTCTACCTAAAAATGAGCTACTGTTGCATCAGCAACAACGTCATGCAATGGCGTTTTTTATTTAGTGATTTCTTACATTGCAGAAATAGGTTTCTGGAAAATGGGGAAATGAGACAATATACACCCCTTCTTTCTTTCAGGATTGTTACCGCAAAATCAAGGCTTTATCTTTATAACTATGGGATGTATAAAAATCTCATAACCATTTTTATCTTCTCTGCGGTGTAAAATATAATACTGAATCATAATTTAAGTTAAAGAGAAACTATGGGAGCTACCGTAACACAAATTACAAGTGTTCAGTATGTGATTCATTAGTGATACAGTATACATCCAGCCAGTAGTCCATTTCTTTCCACATTGATCTTAGTATATCTGGTGTAACTAGAGAAGGGACCTCGATACCTCGATACTCTCGATACTCGATCGTATCGAAGTATGTCTAATACTTTGAGATAAACCTTCGATATTTTTTCGATACTTTTAAATTTTTAAGCTAGATAAGAAGTGAAAGAAGTTTTCACATTATTGCCTCACATTTGTCCCCAAACAGTTGCTGGACTATAGTTCTTGATAGATCTAGACTGCGTTTCCTGGAGGTGAATCAATGCAGCATTCCATAGGCGTTAGTGTATAAATGAAAACATACAAAATAATGGGGAAGGAGTGGAGGTGCTCATGTAACATGCAGCGTTAACTGAGCTGCGATTGAAGATGATTTAACTGATGCATTAAATCACATCTCTGCAACAGCCTGCCTTGCTGACTCGCTCGCTACCATTACATTTACATATTATGGTGACCAAAATCTGTGAATCCAGCAGAAACAAATCAGAACTTAAGACGTGAGATAATCCAGCGTATGGAAATATTTATTCTTGCCTTCCTTCTGTTACTTTGTATTAAACATGTATATGCTGACATACGAGAGTGGACATTAGAGAGCCTTAATCCACCAAGTCTTACATGGTTAAATACTCATTACCGGTTGAAAAAATACGTATGCTATATGGTAGCTGGGAATAGTGAAATAGGTAGCTGGAAATAGGGTTTTATTATTTTTAGTTTTTTGAGTTTCATGTAATATATATCTACAGGGTTATTCTAAAAGAAGGAACAGATTTTAAATATTCATTTTTAACGAACCACAATAGATAGTAGCACATAGGACACGTCACTGAATAAATAAAAGCTCAAAGTTTTAAGCCCCACCTATTAGTTCTATTCAGTGTCTACAGCGACGCTGTTTTGTTTACGAGAAAATGGCGACGCCACAGGAAAAGTCGTTTTGTGTGCTGCATTATGCAAAGAGTGAATCCATTGTTTCATTGCAGCGTGCATTTCGTTGCAAGTTCAACAACGAGCCGCCTTGTCTTAAACAATTTACAATTGATACTATAAATTCGTAGAAGATGGTTGCGTATGCAAATGGAAAAGCACTAGTCGTTCTCGCATAACAAATGGTGCTCATTTTGAACACAAAAAATATGATGTGAACTTTTCTATATTCAGTGATGTATCGCCATCTATTGTCATTCATTAGAAATAAATATTTAAAGTCTGCTCCTTATATTAGTTTTCAAGTTTGCTGAATGAAGAATTGCTAGTATTTGTTTTCCCTTGGATAGGAAATTATTTAAAAGAAAGTTTTCAGCACAAAATATAGGCTAAGAAATTATATTATTATTAACATTACTTAACAATAGGAGATTAACCTGTGCATTATCAAGATAAAAAGCTTGCTGCAGTTTGGGGGATGTCAAACAAGAAGAATTTTGGAATTAGCATACAATACAAAATTGGTTAAATGCGTTTATGCATAGAAAACTACTAATAAGAACAAAATTCAGAGAACAAGCTATCGACTTTACAGTTTTTTTTATAAAGTATCGAGTATCGAGAAACAGTGGTATCGTTCCATCACTAGGTATAACTGATCCTACCTGTAGGTAGCGGTAACACGTTTCCTTAACACCTTCCACACTGTCGTTGTTGGAATTGCTAGTTCTTGACTCGCCCGGCGCACAGATGTTTTAGAACTGCGCGCGAAAGGCGTTTTGACTCTCTCCACACTCTCACCTAACACACGTGTCCAGTCCTCTTTCCTTTATAGATACTCCATATTTTGTATCTGGCACTACAACTTATGCATGTTTTTACCAGAAGAAAGGTTAAGTCCAAATCTTCGCCTATGCGTCCGCTGAACTATAACCAATGAGTCATACGTCGCGAATTCCAAGACACAAAAAACTTTGTGCAAGCGAGTTACCAAGTTCATTTCGTTACTATGACTACAAAACATGTATAATTAAAACTCCCATAGTTGCTCTTCAATGTAGATTATGATCAAGATTATATTGTATACAGCAGGGGAAAAAAAATTTGTAAACCTCTATAATAATTTCTGTACACCCTGTGTTTATGAGTCAACGATGCCTGTATATTCACCGCCTCGATGCCGGTGTGTTCATCCTCCGAATGCTAAACTGCACGTTTATTTAGACAAATGAACTCTACTACCACATTTGTGGTTGAAGTAATCGATTAGTGCACATTTTGTAATCAATCCGCCGTCCTGCACTTTAATCTTACTCCTCATTTGTCTGAAAAATTAATGGACGTTGGTAGGTTTCGGTTTTAGAAACACTGGAATTCATGATCGTTGGGAACTTAAAGGAATTTCTGCGTTCTATTTTCCCTAATATATGAGGTTGGTCACGTGATCTGTAGTGAGATGGTCAGAGACAAATGATTGCTTCCGAAGCATGGGCGTAGTGGGCAGAGATTTACTTCCCCGACAAACAAGAGGGGACTATTCAAACAAAAACTGCTGGGGGGCTAAAAGGTTCAGCTATACAAATAATACAACGTTCTTCAGAGAAAGTGGATGAAGAAAACAAGGGTTGCAGGTTTGAAGAAAGAAAAAAAGTAGTGTAGATCTTATGGAAATGCAGGTTGTAAATTTTTATGTTCAACAATAAATGTGGTTTTAATATTATAGAACACTTTTGGCTATGTTAGATCATTTCAGACATTTTTAAGGCTTTAAAACGTACAATATCTAATCTTATGATTTTAACCAGCATAATTTAGGAGTATCAGAAGAATATGCAGCAGTATTTCCGTGAATGGACCTAAGTATGTAAATGAAATATTGTTCCTTATTTTCTCTATATATAATTTAACTATTTTAAGGTTACATGCGTCAACATTAAATCCGTCATGTCAGACTCTCCGATTATGAAACGTGTTAGTGGCGTGTCAGATATAAACAAAACGAACTCTTGTACAGTACCAGTCATATCAACTAGGTGTGTCTAATGTGAAGCGTACTGGATGGTATGGTAACACCGTCTTGTTCAGTACAACACGCCCTAGTTTCTCATTGTGTACAAGTACTTATTAGTTGAGACAGTATGTACACACTTGTCGTGTGAGTTACATTGAATTTAACTGGCAAATGAAGGTGTTTCATAAAGTCAAATTTCATTACACAAGAACCTAATTTATCCGGCCCTCATTAATGCAGATCTCTGGTTTTAACACTTGAATTTGCAATATACAGTTCGTAGGTACGGTGTTTGTACATTGTTACGTTGACACCGCAGGTAGCATAGAGGTCGCCGGTCCCACGCTTCCAGCTACGGTTACTACGGCCAGTGTTGATGTGTTCCTTACAGAGTTAAGAACCTGTACCGGTACCGTTCTTTTGTTCCCGTGTTTTAAGCGTGCGTGAGTGAAATAATGTGGAGTAAACGGCACAACTGGAAAAACTAACGGTTTACTTAGCACATCAGCCGGAAACAGCTTCAGCCGAACTGATGTTAGTCAAACGTCTACGCGATCGTGGTTCACTCAAACACCATACACGTTTCAAACAAAAGAAACTTGCACATTACATATTTCAGTAAATAAACGTGAGCAGACGACAGTAAATGCAGAGTAGGTGCCAAAAAGTTTTCTTGTAATTGCAAAAATTAAAGGTTTGTAGATTGTAGCATATATATTATTCTTCATTCATTCATTATCTGTTTACCCTCCTCTTATGTAGGACTTACACCCCCCAGGACTTACAAGCGGGTGCCTGGGGTCAGAGGCCCGTCGAGGAGCAGACACTCATGGATCAGACAGAGCATCCAGGATGGGTGATCAGCCCGATGCCTGGTATGGGATGAAGGAAGTAGATGAAACGAAATGTGGGTGAAATGGATGAAAGGAAAGGTGATGATGGAGCGTTGGTGGAATGAATGGCGGGGGAAACCGGAGAACCCGGAGAAAACCCGCCCAGACGCCGCTTCGTCCACCACAAATCCCACATGCAGGTCCCTGGGATTGAACCCGGGCCGCCTCGGTGGGAGGCGAGCGGTCTAACCACTCGGCCACGGCGCCGCCTGTAGCATATATATTAGAGGTTTTATATTTAGTAGAATATTTCTAGAGTACCTCCGGTACCACCTAGTCCGGATAAACGAGGTTCTTGTGTATGTTCATGTCACGCTCCTGTTATTATACTGCATCTCGACAACATGTTCCTAACCTCAAAATCCTTATGTTGATACTACCTTTCTACCCTACAATTTTCTGCATTGTTCTGCGCACCTCCTGATATGATTTTTTGTTGGTAGTAAAATCCTAAGGTTTTTACGTTCTTACAAATGTAAGCAACGAGTTTGCCCTGATTTGCAAAGTTTCAGCACTATACAATGCCACGCTCCGTACAAAGTCATGAACGAATGGTTTCCTTAGTTATTTCATACTATTTTTTCATATAATTTTGCTTTGTCAAATTCTCTGTACAATGTGAATAAATGTATAAAGTAAGACTACAAGCCTAAGGCTCTGTTACGCAGGTTTTGAGGTCTCTGCTAACAACCAGTGCGACTGGGAACAACGGAGCAGCTTCTGTGGCCGTGCATATTGAGGTGAGCGGTTACTGACCACATTGTCGCGGTCAAGTCCCGTCTGAACATAGGTGTATTTTAATGTGTCTTTGTGGTATTCAGGGTTGTATTATAAACGATAGCTGTGCGTTGTGCGGAATACAGCCATTGTCTCTACCTCTCATGTGTGGTTTAATCACCTTCCATTCGGTCGCCGTATTGAAATGTGAACGGCGAATGCAAATTTTAAGAGCGTAATGCGTATCGTATGCACGTAGGCGCCTAATTTGATTCTGCGGTTGACTCTTATATTTTAAACAGAAAGGGGTATGTGGTTTTATTAACACAGCATCTAAAACAATGTAGAAGTGGTAGTGGTAGTGGTGGTATTTATTAAGTATTTAGTATTACATTAATTGCATAACACAGTCACATGGGTCATAAGACCGTACATACTGTCTAGAAAAATACCTGGTCTGTATACGTGACTTGCAGTATCAACCAGAAAACAACTATTTTTTTATAATCACCGCACTATATACATACATACATATAAAATTGAAAAAAAAACCACTCTGAATCACACACACAGTTGCGCACAAGTACTCAAGCACCACATATGTTTAAAGAAAAATTACATAAACACCTTATCTCTTAGTACACGTACTTCCATTAACTATGTGCCAAAGCTTGGCCAGTTTTGGTTGTTTAGAATCAAGTCCCAGCATGCTGTCCTCCGTCTGTTGGAAGCCAAAAATACTTCCGGTAATAGTTTTTTCCTAATACCCTCCGTCTGCACGCATGCTGCCAAAATATGCGTCCAGTCTTCTTGTTCCCCGCATAATGGGCAAATTCTCCTGCCATCGTCATCAACAATCTTGCGAGCTTTCCACCCTCCCAACCTAAGCCATGCTATTCCAGTCCTCTGTTTTATACCTAATTCCAAAATATATGTTTCCTTACCCCACCTAGTTTTTATTTCATTTTGTAGCCTGAATGTTGATCTTTGTCTACATTCAGATTCTATTTCCTGCCTGTTTATATCGCATAGTCGTCTTTTGACTTTTCTCACGGCACTGTGTGTATTTTCATTACCCCTTTGCCAGATCTCATTTAAGCTAATTTTTGATAATTCGCGTTGCAACCCCGCCGCCCACCATTTTGGATGCTCTATGTTGTTCATTTGATGACGATAACATATTGCTCTCAGAGTTGTTTGATCACCTTTAATTATTCGCAGCCAGTACCTAACTACGTTTAGTTTAGCAAATACAGCATCTTCCCAGCATCCTACCTCACGAAGAACTCTGTAGTTTGAAGTACCCCTCCCCAATCCTAGAATGCGCTTCCAGAAATTGCATTGTATTTTATTTACATTATCCACCCTCTTCCAGCCCCACACTTCACTGCCGTATAGTAATGAGGACCTAACCATTGCTTCATACATGGTCTGTAATGTTTTTACTGGCATATCTGGTACCCGGTCAATATCCTTAATACTTCAGAAAGTTGTCCAATCCCTTTGTGTTTTATAAACTCCATGTTCTTGTTCCATTTTCCGCCCATATCAAACCTTACTCCTAAGTAATCGAAGTGTTTAACATTTTGAATTTCTTCCTCCCCGTAGGTCCACTTTTCATGTTGGCCGTACACATATCCATTTTTAAAGGTGACTGTTTTAGTTTTAAGAATATTTACCTCCATACCCCATTGCCTACAGTATTGTCGAAGAGCGTTTAAACCAGACTGCAAACCTTTTATTGTTTTAGAAAGAATTAGAATGTCATCCGCGTACAAAAGAATTGGTATTTTTTGGTCTGCGATTGTCAGTGCATCTATGTCTTCCTCCGTCATCACGCTAACAACATCATCAATAAACAAATTAAAAAGTAACGGAGATAGTATACAACCCTGTTTAACCCCCCTCTGCGCTATGTTACATTCTGATGTATTGTGCTGATCGGTCTTGATAACAAACTTAACTTCTTTATACATTGCCCTGAGTGCTCTAATCATTTTCCCCGAAAGTCCTTTACGTGTTAATTTCTCCCAGAGAGCACTGCGTTCTACAGTATCAAATGAATGCTGCAAGACCAAAAAAGATAGGATAGTTTAGAATTCCAATTAGTTCCACATCCTGTAGCTGTTGGTTATTGCCTACAGTCATATTGTGATGCAATATGATTTTATTCAAAAATATTCTTTTACCGCCAATCTAGTGTCACAGAAATCACTGCTTAATCTATGGCTATCTACACTCCTTCCATACTACAGGGTGGGCGAGAAGTCCCCGTTGAGGCAGTATTTTTAACACCTGAATAATTTCAATTAAATTATATAATATGTAAATTCAATAACAACCCGCCTTGAAGCAATGTGTATGTAATAATTTGTTAAATGTATGTAACAGTCATTGTATATGTTTATATTATTGCACCCATGTATAATAATGTTATGTGAGTGCATTACGTAATTTAATAATGTAGGAGCTGTGAGAATAATAAGTTAAAAGTTGCTAACAATGAGGTAACCTTGAGGCAATAATGAGTTTGAGAGTTTAAATACTACTAGTCATTATTAGGGCAACAATAATGTAAATTTTGAGACAGTTTAAAAATAGCCAATCAACAACCAGAAAAAGCTTTAGTTAAATGAAAGTATTCTATTGGAGTAGGATTAGCCAATCAGAGACTTGAAATACAGACATTTACAAGTTTAGACGGTTGAAATCTATTCAGTTGCCTGCAGACCGTGATAGTAACCGGATGCAAGATGCATCCTCTAGAGAAATATAATACGTATTCTTGTGAGACGAAAAATAAGTATACGTGTTAAAAAGTGCAAGTATTAAATAAAATAATCTCACAGCTCTCGATATCAGTGAAGTGTTATTTAATTAGTGTCAAGGATTAATAAAAAGAAGTGAATAAAAACTTAAAATCTGTGTAAGCCTACATTCTTAGTCGTACCAAACCCTGCCTAAGAGAAACGTGTCTCTAACAATAATACTGACGCAGCCGAGGCAAACATAAATATAATATCTAAAGAAGCAGTTTAATAACAAAGTTAATATTTTTTTTAAACTTGGGACAAAGGCCACCTGAAAATACATTTTGGGGCAAAGGCTACCGGAAACTGTTTACTATACGTGTGATTGCAACGAATTTCAAGTTGGGCTCCCCAACAGTTGAAACACGATACAACTCCTTCAATACAAAGTACTTCAAATCGGATTTTCATACGTAGCAGCAAACAACTTAAAGACAACTAACTTCTTCAAATTAGCGCCTAAACGTGGAGCTAATAAACAAACCTTCTTCACCGTACTCCTAGTATCGAATGCTAATTGTTTTGTTTAGCACAAGTACTTACGTATTAAGGTCCAATACATCTGTATGTTCCCCATCTTGCTGTAAACTAGCCTCTAGTTCCCAAGGTCGCGGGTTCAAACCCGGCGGAGGGCGATGGATTTTTTCGGGCGTAAAAATCCTTGGCATGGCTTCCTTCGGAAGGGAAGTAAAGCCGGTGTCGTAGATTTACGGCACGTAAAAGAACCTCAAGCCTGATAAAGAGGCCTCTGAGCAAAATTACCGGTATTTCACGCTCAATATAGAATGGGACGCTAAGAACCACAACAGTTAAAGAGTGTCCATAAATAAAACTCAATTTAAATTTCATACGCCTCCATGTCCTTCTTGACGTATTCTTGAGCTTGTCCGGTGTTATAGTGCGAAATGCATCCTCAACAGCATTGCGCAGTTTGTAGCATAACGACGTGTAGATAGATACGCCTTAATGACTCCCCATAACGTGTTAGTTGTCAGGTGTGGTGAGGTCAGGACTTCTTGGCGGCTATTTCAAGGGAGCTGGTGTTATTGAAGAACCACGACCTATCCACCGTCCTGGAAAGTGTTCATTTAGGAACTCGTGTACTGCAAGGCTACAGTGAAGAGGTGCTCAATCTTACTGTAATCATATGCGTTCTGTGAGGCCTCTTTCCTCAAGCTCAGGTAGATGTGATGTCATCGCTGCCCATATCATTACGTGAGGCGGGTTCCTTTCTAACTCGACTGTGTAATGGGGTTCCGCTTTGGCCCAAAAGACAGTACCTCTAGCACGTGAGCTTCGATAAATCGCACATTCATCTGAAAACATAACCTTGGCACGATTCACTGCATTTGGAAATCGAATTAGCAAAGCACGGCACGCTCATTTCGGTCTCTATCGATAACTCGTTTACGAACTTCTGTCGAGAACGTCTTTTTACATGTATCTCACCTTGTCCTCGGTACCGAGTTCCAAGCACGTTTACGTGTCGATTTCATAGGAAATTGTTCAGTCGAAGCAGAGACTCCGACACAGGTTTCTTCTCGTGTCTTCTTCCTTCCACTCCGCGGCTTGTCTTTAACAATGCCAACGGCAAAAGCACGTCTTTCCCAATCCTGAAGTGTTGCTTTTCGCTATGGAAATTTATTAAACCTTTCCTGGAATGCTCCCATAATCTGTCTCATTATCATTCGTCACTTGCCATCGAAATATTGGCTCTATGGGCAGTACCGCATAGCAGAGCAAAGCAAAGCCAGCTCAGTAGCGTCAATTCAGATTTCAGCGGCGGCGGGAAACACGTGTCTACACGCCCAGTGGAAAAACACCGCGCAGCTGGTATATAGTGCATTGGATCTCTCGGTATTTCTGAGGAATTTTCTTTTTTCGAACATGTATTTGGCTAGGATGAAGCCAAGGGATGAAACTATAAGTAGTAATTTTCCCTCGCTATCATTCATCTACACAAATCGTTAGACGCATTGTAAGTTACCCGGGAAACAGGATTCCTATCGCATAAGGAAGACATAAACCTATCATTAAGTTTTTCACGCATATTTTAATTTCCATAATATCCCAGAAACAGCTTTAACTGATTAACAAACAGTGTGGGATTGCTTCGTGGTAACGTGTGGGGTCCCAGGTTCGAATCTCGTTGAGCCCCCGCTGACCTTGGATTATTTTGTGATTTTCCCAGGTCGGGTTCCTCTTTAACCACGAATTTCCAGTCCAACGGTTCCTATCCCCATCATTTCCTTTCACCTTCATATGTTTCAGCATTGCAGGACCTGGCGACGAAGATTGGTGCGTGAAGGCGAGAGATGGATTTTACACTGCGCGAAGTGTTTCTCCCTGGCGTTTAGATGGCCGGCTAGTGCCCTTCCTGGAGGCATGCTCGTTTCAGGGAACCTCCAGGTTAAGGATGGCTTAGGCGGGTTTGCATCAAGATTAGTGTCACTCTGGAATCCTAAAGGACCCAGTCCTTGCTGGCAGGCATCGTCGTCTAGATCTGATCGCATTCCCCTTCTTCTCAGGGGTCACGTGATATACAATGGGCCTACTAGATGGCCTATGTGTGATTCAGTGAAGGACCCCCACCATTTGACCATCCTATTCTGCTTGTTTACTAAACACCACGTTACATGCACGTGGCACGGAGAGAGAAGTAACCTTGGTGATTAGAGAGGGAGGAGCGGGTTAGAGGGAGTAAAATAGACGGGAATGAAATAGGGAAGGGGAAAAGCAAGAAAAGAGAAAAAAAATGTTCTGTGTAATAGTGTCAAAGGTTAGAATTTCTATTAATAAACGCATAAAGCGAAACAGTATATTATGCCTAGGTATATGCTGCTAACCAACTCTTGGCTAAGGTTGGAGTTTTCATTTACCAAGGGTGATCGTATGGCAGAAGCCTATAGTAATGCTATACACCTACGTAATCTTTGATAAGCAAATCTATGACTTTATATCAAGTTACTACCATCAGATAGTCTCTATTTCACGGCCGGAGGTACGCTATCTGTGGGGTGTGGTTAGACCCACTGGGTGTACTATCTCGCCAGTGGGTTTGGAAGGGGTGGGCCCAGGTTAAATAATCGGTGTTACGGCGTGCCTGGATAACGAAGGGGCAGGTAGAAGCACCCATTGTGAGACCTATTTTGTAAATTTTGTAAATATATCACTGTATCATTTTTAAGCTAAATTTTCATTTTAATTTAAGGGTTTCAAATAGTTCTGAAGCTTTACAAGTCTATTTAACAGAATTACATGAATACGTTTCCTCGTTTATACAGATGCATACTTATTAATGTGAACCACCAACTTTAATAATTTTTGTATACTTTTTGGTAAAAAATTTAAATATTTTAAAATATTTTGTATTTTGAACTTTTATAAGTAAAATTTCTCAATTTAAAGGCAACTGACCCCACAAAAGAAACTGGTGGTTCAAATTACTTCTGAGGGTATTTTTAATAGGTTGTAGAAGTATGAAATCTAACATGACAGTATTAAGTGAGAAAGGTAATGAAAATCACAAATATGTATAATTATAACAATTAATATAGTTGGTGAATACAAAACACCGTATTACATGCACGTGGTATGGAGACAGAAAGAGAGAGAAAGGATCATGGAGAGTAGGGAGAGGAGGAGAGGAATAGAGGGAATGACAGTGATAGAGGGAGTATAATGGAAGGTAATGAAATAAGGAAGGAGAAGAGGAAGAACAGAGAGAAAATATGAATCGCCCTGTGCAATAGTGTTAGGGGCTAGAAGTTCTATTAATAAAGTATCAAAAAATATGTTTTACATGCTGCTAGCCTACTCTCGGTTGAGGCTAAATTTTTCATTTACCAAGGATGCTGATCCTGTGGTAGATGGCTGTAGTATAAAGAAGTATTTTATTAGCTCCACGTATGGACGCCAATTTGAACAATGTTATTGTCTTTACGTTTTTTGCACCACAGCTTTGGGCGTCAATTTGAAGTAGGTTGTATTGAAAGAGTTGTATTGTATTTCAACTGTTGGGGAGCCGAACTTGTAGTAGTGGCAACCGCAACTTTGTAATTTGACTGTTTCTTTAAACATTTAATATTTATGTTTGCCTCCGCTGCGTCAGTATTAATTTGAGACATGGATGTCTTGGCAGGGTTGTGATGCGACAAGAATATAGGCGTACACAGATTATAATTTTACTTCACTCCTTTTATTAATGCTTGACACGATTTAAATAACACTTCACTGATAGAGAGCTGTGAGATTCTTTTGTGAATTATTTGCTCTTTTTTAACACGTAAACTATTTTCGTCTCACACGAATATGTATTACACTTCTCGAGGACGTGTCTCGCATCCGGTTAGGAACACTGTCTGCAGGCAACTGAACTCTAAATTTGTAAAATTTTCTCCTTTTCAGTTTCTGATTGACTAATCCTACTCCAATTTAACTACTCTAATATAATCCTACTACTTTGTTTAACTAAAGCTTTTCCTGGTTGTTGATTGGCTATTTTATAAACTGTCACTAAAATTTACATTATTGTTGCTCCAATAATGACTAGTAGCATTTAAACTTTCAAATTCATTATTGCCTCAAGGTTACCTCATTGTTACCTCATTGAAAGCAACCTTTAACTTATTATTCTCACAGCTCCTATATTATTAAATTACGTAATATATTCACATAACATTATTGAACATGTATACAATAGTATACAATAATATAAACATATACAATGAACTGTAATATACACTTTTTATATATTGTTAAATACACATATTGCTTTAAGGTGGGCTGTTATTGAATTTACATATTATATAATTAGACTGAAATCAATTAAGTGTTAAAAATACTGCCTCAAATAATACAGATATATCTACGTAAACTTTGATAAACAGCACTGAATAGCAAGTCTACGACTTCGTATCAAGTTACTGACAGAAACATTTCGCCAAGTTACACACAAAGTAAATAAAACACATTTGTGGGTTCTTCGAATCTCATGTTTACTTTTCTGTGACTCCTTGAATACACGCATCGTATCTAAAATATTTCTTCCCGTTGCCTGATTTCACGAAATACGCCAGTGTCTAACAAGTGAGGCTTGAATACATACTCAACGTGTTTGTATCTAAAAGGTAAAGGAACTCTACATGTCACAGGTAAGTTTGGTAAATACGATATAAATACAATTGGTTTAGAAAGACAGAGTATAAATTTGCCTTAGTTAAGCGTTTCCCAGAGCTGAACGAAGTTTACTGAAACAAGACGGAGATACGAAATTCACAACTGTGTGCCTATTTAAATTACCAGATAACGATGAAATTACATGCATGGTTGTAATATCATTTTCAGAAACATACAAAAATTAATAAACAATGTATATTGAAACGATGATTTCTGAACAAGGAAAGTATCAGACCCCTCATACGACAAAATATCTTGAAATTTCTATAACAGAAGTGATATAGTATAAGGAGGTCATATCCAAAACATCAGCTGCTATTTTAACTGCAAGGTGCTAAAATCGAAGCTGGAATCTTTCAAAGGCTGTCCGGTATGCGATCCGGATGGTATCCCTACTTCAGAGCCGTGTGTCGTTCTCTGTGGTCTGGGGGTACCATGCTAAGCTCTGGTTCTCGAGATCGCGGGTTCAAATCCGGTGTCGTAGATTTACGGCTCATAAAAGAACTTCAAGCCTGGTAAAGAGGTCTCAGAGCAAACTTTCCGGTCTTTCACTCCAAATATATGTAGGATGGTACGCTAAGCACCATAATGGTTAAAGAGTGCTCACAAATAACACCCAATTTAAAGCTTTTTCAGAGCCGTGCTTCAATGTAGCGCGCGTAATTTAAATAACTGATAGGGGCACACTGTCTCCACACCACTTGGACTCAGGGCAATGGTTCCCGACACCCATGGGATATTGGGTACGTCTGGGCGGTCCTCCGGTACCGTCCTGGAGAGTCGGTAGACAGTCCCTAGGTAGCTGTCGGTCCCACCGAGGTTTTTCGGTAGTCTTCTGCTTTGAGGGTTGACGCGCCTAAGTAGCGTATTTACTTCTACCCTGTAATGAGGGGAAAGCTCTTGGGGGAGGGAGAGTCACTCTGATGGTGCCCTCCTCCCAGGGTCACGTGGGGTCAGAGTCAACTGGTGTCTCCTGTCCCCACACCCCACCCGTGAATCCAGTAATTTCGGCCTGTCCAATGGAGCTAGTTAAAATAAATATTATTTCCATGTAGGTTATATGGAGAATTTAGCGTTCGTTTCCAGGTTTTGCAATTAAGTTTGGCAGCTGATGTTTTGCATGTGGTTGATTAAAATATGGACACGGTTTCAGTTGGCTATATTTCCTGAACTTATGTTGTACTTTAATTCTGTAAATTACATTTGATTATACATACATGGAGGTTTACAAATGTACAATTATGCCCCCTCCGGCTGCACGGATAATATCTAGACGGACATTCTTCATCCAACACTCGATGAAGAATGTCTTGAATCACTTGAGTTCACCACAATTGTGATATGACTTCTTGGGTCATTCAAATTCGTGGAAAGAGGTGGTATGTAAACTGCATCTTTCACGAAACCCCAGAAGAAGAAATCACAGGGTGTGAGATCGGGAGACCTCGGTGGCCAGAACTGAAGTGCTGTCACAACCTGGGGGTTGCGACTGGAGGACGAGGGATTCAGGATCAGAAGTTAGAGCAATATCAAAAAGTTTGGTTTAACTGCGACTAACGTACGGAGCAGTATTTTAATGACTTCAAGTGGCTAGTGTTTGGTTTATATGACAGAGCTCCTAAACTGAATCTTTACAATTGAGACTATGATGAAGATTAAGACACGTGATTAGCCATCAGGCCTTACCTTAGGGGAAGTGTAGAAAATATGTCATCGGCGAGCCTACGGACGGGTCCAGAGCGTCGTAGAGTGTCTATCTTGAGACTTGGAGATCAGACAACAAAAAGCTCCCGAGGGGACTCGCGGGCTCACTTAAGTAACACATTAATATCCTGTTTAATGACGTCAAATTGACATGGGGCTTTACCATATTTGGTGTGCAAGTCCCCAGGATTTACGTGGGTTGGTAGGACAATTCCTACCGGAGGTTCTACATCGCAAGTTGCAGATGTAACATTGTTCCAGGGCTTTCCACCAGGAAATTGCGTTACTAGAACATCCCTGGGTTCTACCATAGGAAGTGGTAGCTACTTACATCCCTCACGTACGCAGCTTAACAAAGCTTCTATATGTTAAGAGATATAAAATAGTAAGTTTCGATTAAATTTTGAATGTTTTAAAATCCTCAATGAAATGTTATCAAAATAATGTAAGTTAATTGCTTTTGCTGATGACATGTGACAGTGCCAAGTCTTCCCTCCCCATACGGTCTATCCATAGTTGAGATAGACATTCATTCAGGGTCGAAAATTTCGATGCCAATGGGTTGGAGTTCCGTCCTGCTGGAAAATGTCTGAATCTTCATTCATTTGAGGAACAAGCCAGTTCGTCAAAAAAGAAGAGTCCATAAACGTTTGTCAACGATACGGCGCAAAACACATTAACTTTGGTGCTGTCCCGCACATGTTCTAGTGTTACATGGGGATTCTGTAGTCTCCATATCCGAACGTTGTACCTATTGGCTTTCACTAAAAATTATACGAGTCAGAAGCAATTTATCTTCCATGCTTCGGAGCATACTGTCACAAAATTCCACACGCTTTACTTTATCATTTGCGCGAAGAGCCTGTAGCAGTTGTAGATGGTATGGTTATACACTAACCCGCGCCTCAATTCACGCAGACGCTAGTGTAAGTTCCTTACTCGCTCTATGAGCAGATTTCATTGGGTTACGTGCAAAGCACGCTTGAATGCGCTCCACGTTCTGCTCCGATACACGCGTCGACCTGGGTTTTTACCTGTTCACAGAGAGCCTGTTTCGTCAAATTGTTTATTCCAACGATAAATGCTCTTACTCGTTCAGGTTAAACAATAAACTTACGCTGAAATACATTTTGCAATCGCAGACTCACCTACTCACCTTTACTGAGCTCACGAATGCAGAAAATATTAGCCATGTCGCCTACAACTATAGGTATGTGGAACAGCTGACGTTACAGTGCGGTGCTGGAGCGCTTCAACTTTACAACACCCGCTTTAGAATATATTTGGCAGCATTCATGTACAATGTATAGTGTAGGAAATATAACAGAGTGAAGATGTGTCCACCTTGTTGAATCGCCTCTGTCACAGAAATTGTAGGATACGTTTCGATATGGGGAACGTGATACTTCCCTCATAAGAAGCATAGTCCATTCCGCTTCTACGGTTGACATTCGCATAACACTTTTAATCAAAATGCTGTCCCTGAAATCTTCCAGTGGAATTATAACCCCCTTGAATGGGTTCACAGTGTAGCCCAGTATATCCCGTAACTACTTTAAATAATTATTGCAGCATTATAATAGCAAATATTAAAACAGCACCTCCTTTGGTATCCAAGGAGAGATGTGAAAAAAATATGCACTTGCAGTGAACCCTTCAAGCAAAGAAAAGAAAACCCATGGGGAGTTATAAGATAAATATATCTAGGTTTTATGAGTGGGTGAAGTTGATAAAAGGATATTAGCTTATTAAACAAATTTTTCTTGCCTTTATAACTCATCAATTTTAAATAACTTCTTTTCGTAGTAAATTATCCAAAAATAAAAGAAACAGGAAGACAAGGTAGAGCTGCTTAAACCAAGAAAGCAATTCTTAAGCATTATTCTAATTCTTAAAAGTAAACACATAGCATCAAAACGACTGAGTTTGATAGTAAATAAAGTTATGTGTGCAAAAACTTGTCTTAGTGACGAAAGCATATATATCTTGAAGCATTTGAAGTATGCATATGAAGCCAGAAAGTACTCTGTCACTTTGTCAAACGGCGCCTGCACCAGATGTAACGGCCCCACTTCTTCACTGGTTGGGACGAGGACGGGAGATTAAAGCTTGGCAGAGGGGAGCACTGGTGAAGTGTGGCAAATTACTGAGTGAAACTCTGGCTCCAAATTTAGTTTAACTATCTACAGTACTACTCTACACTACAATAAACTTGTCAGCAAGATTTGGTTGACTTATGTTCTATTTCACATTACTATAAGCACGTCTGCCAATGATAAGGCTGTAAGAGCCAAATATACTTGCGTTGAGCGTAGCTGAAGGATATTATTTCTTAAGAGATGCAATGGAAGCAAATGGGAAAAGGTCCGAGGCGGAGAAATATTCCGGAAGATAGAAAAAATTTAGAAAAATGGTTCATATACAGAGACGGAAAAAAGGATAGAATAGAGGAAATTGGACCTTCATTAAGGACCTGCAGAAAAATGATTGATTGATTATACTTACTTGTAGTGAAAGAGTGATCCCACCAATCTGTGCGACACAGAAAGGCCTTCAGGTCATCTGCTGTTCTCCCAACAATGACGTACGGCGGCGCCACCAGCGTCCGGATCACAAGAAACACGCTGAAGATGGCGACGATCACACCCAAGCGCTTTAGAAGGTCTAAATCCGTGATTTTCACGGCCTTTGCCGACCTCACGCGAAAAATCACAGAGATCCTAAAAATAAAAGAAGAATTTTCTAAAGAAAACCATGGTTACCTATTAAAATATCCTTAGCAAGATCTTATTGTAGCAGTGTAATAGAAACTACCGCTCGAACCAGAATTGAAGAACCTGTAGGCGAAAACATTACACGTGTAAACTTATTTCAAGGGCGATTACTTTCTCTACTACTTGCATTCCACCCATAAATTTGATACCGCGATTTCATCAGAAATATATATTTGAAGCCCCTGAAAAAAGACATTTTTAAATAAAGATCCGTGTATATGTGTACGCGGGTTTATCGGATAAATACCAAACTTAGCATTTAAGCTTAATACCTTCCAAAGATGCGATACAAGGATTTTTAAGAAAATACCCCATCCAAACTACCCTTTATTCGGAACGTTTTTCAAAATTTTCCATTTTCTCAAAAAACGGCTTGATTTTGATTAAAATGCCATAGGTTTACATGACAAATAAGATGTATATCTTGAATTTTCTGGGAAGACACTATGAAGTCCTTCTCATTCGGATGTAATTTGGTATAATCTTGTATAACTGGAAAACCTTAAGTGATGGACGAAAACGTACCCCACAAAGTGTAGATCTCTACATCTCTATAAATAAACACACCTTTTGTGGCTTAAGCCATTACAAAGCACACCTCCACCGTCCAGCCGCAACATGCCAACACTGTTGCCTGGTCCTTCAACCCCGAAACACATGATGTTAAAGGAAATGGTGGACAGCAAATTTATGGAGAAGAGAAACTATCCTAGCCTACCGACCCGGGGAAGCCACGAAAAACCATACGCCAAGAAACCTAAGAGACACATCTGGAACATAAGGAGACGAATGAAAGGATAATCAAATTCGCCTACCCACCAGGGGAAACTACCAAAACCCAAGTTAACAGTGGGCGGTAGCCGGGAATCGAACCTGGGACCTTCAGAATGCAATCCTTGCACATGCCTGGGGAGGTTTACTCTTCTAAATACGACAGTTACATATGTGTAAGCAATGTGATATTTTACTTGTAGATATATGCGAGTTTATTTCTCATTTTTATTTTGAAGAGTTTTTTTTCTCATATTGATGACTTTCTTTCTCAGGAACTATTAAAGATAACTAGATGAAATTCTGATGCAATAGAAACAACCTCACTGCTGTTATTGATCTACTGTGATGTTAATAAGTTTATAAAACTAGTTGTGGATACATTTTAATAAAATTTGTAATTTAGAAGACATCTTGACTTTCTTAATTAACCACATTATGTATAACATTCGATTAGTGAACTTATAAGACAAGCATACCATCCTATAAACATGTTAATCTGATACAGTGATACCCAACCTTAAGCGAAACAGGAGAAGGCGGATTTACCCCCACGCATTGTTCGCAGAGCTATGACGTGTGCCAATGGTAATTGCAAACTCTGTTTGGTTACCTTGGAACGTGTCAATGTGATTTCCGTCAACAGTGAATGAAGGGGAAATGCTTCATAACACACAACGAAGAAGGTGGGTGGAGCGACAATGTGACGTCATTAGCCCATAAGAGGTGTTTGGGCTGTTAAATAGTTTCTTACATAATGAGTCATGAAGTCCCTAAATTTAACTTGGCGGAGTAGGGTTCTTGGTCTCCCTTAAGACATTTGTATTCACTAAAATCAGTTGCATTTACAAATTTTAACGTGTTAAATGTTCATTTAACTGTAAAATAAATCGCATAGAGGAATGAACGGCGACCTCTTAATAAATTGTTGCACTCTAAAAGTAGCTCGGTTCCAAAGTTTTCGCACCATTGTCCTATACCAAAATAATTTAAAAGTTAAGACCAACGCAGTACGGGCAACAAGAAATGTGTCTTCTTCTCTTAAGGATCAATTTTTGTGGCAAATATAGGGTATAGTGTATACAACGGAGGGGGACATTCGCGCACTGCGGCCTACAGAAATCAATTGCGTCTACCACCTCCTCAGGAGGCTAGAGGCCGTAGGAGGACGCCAGAGACGCGCGTATGTACCTAAAAGCTCATAACTCAGAGATCCTGGAGCTGCGCAGAGAGGGTGATGAGCAACCTTTAACGAAGCAGCCTTCTAGTGTCCAAGGGAAATAGATGGCAAGCATCTGTGCCATCTATCCGGCACTGACACGCCACCTGAAAGATAGAATGAAAGGGAAATGATGGGAAGGAATGGTGTTAGATGAGGAACTCTCCCAGCTTCACCTGCAGAGCACGATAAACCACGAAAAACCCTAGCTTAGAGTAGGCAGTCCTTCCTGAATGAGAGTCCCACACGCTACCGTAGAGCCATCTCGCTAGGTTTTGTGGCAAATAACTACTAGCTAGTATGATTAAGGCGGTGTTTGCTTCAGAATGGTTTTTAAAGGTTTTCTTTTTTCCTTTATAACAATTGCTTTCAGCGAGTTATTATTGCAATGATGTGTAGTATTTTCTTTTGAATCTTTCTTCATCGTTGCTGCTTTAGCTCGCACTTACCAGAACCATTAACATCATTAGCCAGCATTTCCATTCTCTTTATGATTTCTAAAGCGCTGTTCAGTGCATCCGACAATAGCGCTATCTAGGTCTAATAGCATTACTAGCTCTGCTCTTTAATAATGGAAAAAGAAACAAAAGATCAAAGATCTAAACAGTTCCATGGGAAACACGCTCAGATGTTAAAGGTGACGTCAAAGCTTTTACTTTCCAGAGAAAGCTGCTGTAATACAAAAGCAACACGTAATTCCTATCATACAGAATAGGCACTAGCGTGCTTTCTAAAGAAAACATAGGCAAGCATGTGGATATACAGGGTGGAAGGGATATAAATGTATACAGGTTTAAGTTGAAACATGACCATTTTGACGCTACCTGACCGGTCTAGGAGAGGGGTGCGCTAATGATGGCCCGAGTGATGAGAAACTCAGGCAATATTTTTAGCACTTGAATTACATAATATGTAATTTCAATAACAGCCCGCCTTGAAGCAATATGTATGTAATAATTTGTAAAAATGTATGTAACAGTCATTGCATATGTTTATATTATTGTAAACTTGTTCAATATTTATATATGAATGCATTAGGTAATTTAATAATGTAAGAGCTGAGAAAATAATAAGTTTAAAGTTTGCTAACAATGAGGTAACCTTAAGGCAATAATGAGTTTGAGAGTTTGAATACTACTAGTCAGGATTAGAGCAACGATAATGTAAATTTTGTGACAGTTTAAAATGGCCAATCAACAGCCAGAAAAATATTTAATTAAATGCAGGTATTCTATTGGACTAGGATTAGCCAATCAGAGACTTGAAATCCAGAAGCTTACATGTTTGGACAGTTGAAATATGTTCAGTTGCCTGCAGACCTTGGTAGTGACCGGATGGAAGATGTGTTCTCTAAAGAAATGTTACGTATTCGTGTGAATCGTAAAATTAAATATACGCGTTAACAAAGCACTAGTTTTAAATTAAAGAATCCCACAGGTCTTAATATCAGTGTAGTGCTATTTAATTTGTGTCAAGGATTAATAAAAAGAAGTGAATTTAAACTTAAAATCTGTGTAAGCCTACATTCTTGTCGTACCACGCCCTGTCTAAGAGATACGTGACTTTAAAGCAATACTGACGCAGCCGAGGCAAACATAAACATAAATACTACCTATAGAAGCAGTTTAATAACAAAGCTAATATATTTTTAAACTTGGAGCGTTACAACAAAAATACATCTTCAAAATCAGCTTCTCATACGTAGCAGCATATTACATAATGAACAATCCACTACAAAATTGACGTTCATACACGGAGCTGATTAAATAAATAAACTCCAAGACAATAACTACTTCAAGTTGGCTTCCCAAGCGTGTGGCTAACAACATCAGTAAAGTTTCAACAACAATAAACTACAACAGTTGAACATAGCTTCTTCAAGTTGGCTCCCAAACGTGGAGCTAAATAACTTCAAGTTGTTTCCCAAGCGTGAGGCTAATAAATTACGTAAACAAAATAACATCTTCAAAACCTTGTTAGTCACCCTTCACTGCCTAGTCTCTCAGTATCAGCTGTAGTGTTGTCTTTTGGCAGTGAAATATGGAAAATATCTTGATTTTTGCTTCCGTATTGTTACAAGAGTATGCTGGTTGTTATCTTCTAAATTTCATGTTTCAACCTAACCCAGATTTTAAATAGTAAGATTCAATAGTAAAGGTTTTGATATTAGGCAGTTAAGAATTACCAACTGTCGTGTAGAATATAAGTGTTATTTCTTTCTACTTTCGAGACTCGCGGAATCCAAAGAAGCATTTTTGGAAAAATCAGATGTGCTGCACTCACATGACTTTCTCTACTCTTGTACAAACTATTTCTACAAACGCTTGTTCTCCATCTACCTAATGTTAATATTATTGCTAATTCTCTTGTGAGTGCAAGGGGAATTGGTAGGCTTTAAGCGATAGTCAAATATTTTAAGAGCTGGTTGCTATGTGGAGCATTCCATTCCGTTTGCATGTCCAGGACATAAAAAAACGAATAAGAATTCTCGTTTGAGAAAAAGTGTAAGTATTGGAAAATTCAAACAAATAACAAGGAGTACCTCGGAAATGCTTCACTGGACAAAAAAAATATATGAAATAAATTGTTTGTTTTAACGAGATCTACAGTTTTTGTGTAGTAACGTTTGTCTATCGCTTATCGTTTACCAGATATGGAAAAGTTATTGAGAATAAATAGAACTTTTGGGGACATTCCCTGAAAATTAGAGATATATATTTCATTTGCCATGTTATTTTAATCAAAATCGTTAGTACCATTTTTTAGAAAATAAAAAATTTCGAAAATTGTTCACTTTAGAGCGTAGTCCTGGATGGGGGGGATCCCTGGAAGATACTAAACTCAAATACCAAGTTTGGTATTTATATGACTTTTTGTTTTTCAGTTATGTTGTTCACAGACAGACACACAAACGGATATGTTTCCAAAAATGCTTTATTTGGCTTCAGGGCACTTCAAAACGTGTATCTCCGGTGAAATCTCGCTATCAAAATTTTGGATGGAATGCAGTATTTACTCCGCTTACTTTATGTAGTAGAGAGACAGTAAAAATGTCTTTGTACTTCTCTGTGAACAGCATAACTCAAAAGCGAAAAATATAATTAATACTAAACTAGGTATTTAAGTTTAATATCTTCCAAAGTTGCAACACGAAGATTTTTAAGAAAAAATGCCAATCCCAACTACGCTTTACATGAAACATTTTTGAGGAATGTTGATTTTCTAAAAAATGGCTCCAACGATTTCGATTAAAATACCACGTATTAGAGATATTTACGTGACAAAATGTATATCTGTAATTTTGGGTATAGGCTGTGAAGTCCTCTTCATTCGGAAGGACTTTGTACAATCTTGTATAACGAGTAAACGTGTAGACGAAAATGCACTATACAAAAATTACGGACCTGTTTAAAACACACAATTATTTCAAATAACTTTTTATGGTATCATCCATTTCCGAGGTATCCGTTATTAATGTTTCGAACTTTTCAACATTAGTTTTAAAGTCCTGTCGGTTTTCAGTTGTTTCTCGCGATCTCGTGGAAGGTATATGGAATTTTAAGGTCGGCATACAGCATTCCTAAAAAATTTGACTCTCGCGATTCCCTTTGTATCTTGTCGCAGTTCTCATGGCTCGTGTTATCTTATTTGTTGAGCGCCTCTTGTTTTATTATTTTAAATTTGGGTTCTTAGTCCTCCGGCTAGCTATTATAACTCAGTCAAGCAAGTGTCTCTAAGCAGGGCGTGTAAACGGAAAGGAGTTGTTGTTAAAGATAACACTGATACAATAATTTGTTTCTACACTTTTATTGCGTCACACTTAATTAATGATTTACATATTTAATCTTTATACACGCCTGACGGAAACTGTTATATTTCCGAATGTAACTACAGTCGTTTTAGTTGCCGCGCACAAATTACTTCGCGTGCTTCACATTTTGTAACTAACTTTGCGACGTGTACCTCGCGAGAGATTCTTCAGGGCTACGTGACGTGCACCTCGTGAGAGATTCTTCTGAACTGCGCGATACTTGCTTATGGCTCGAGAATATATACTCCTTCACTCCGAATTGCCTAAACATTATAATATAGCTGCTATTGGTTACCAAATCGCGCCCACTTTAGCGTCTGTTTTATCAGCTAATCAATGCTACTAACACATATGCTCTAGGGAAGATATTCCCTTCATTTCTAAATAAAGGCACGCTACCCTGACGTCATTTGTTTGTCTCTTCTTAGTGATAAACAACTCACCCCCTCGGTTTATTGTTACCCACTTCTATTGTCAGTTTCAGTGAGGCCGTGTAAAGTTATTTCCTAACAGTACTTATGGCTAACAAACATCTAAAATCTTGTACATACAATAATGTTAATTTACACTACAATCACTCTGGCATTCAGAGTGTTGTGATATAAAATACTGCCTCAATTTATAACCAAATGTGTAGTGCAACTATTTCCAGAAAGGCTAATCTCGATTAAAATGAATTAGATAGGAAAATAACCTTTCGTAAGAATAATTCATGCATCTAATAAAAACAATAGAGGGTAGAGAAAGTCATCTGAACATAATACACACGACTTTTAGAAAACGGTCCGTGTGTATGTGTGTGTTAGAGCGTGTGGGTAAACAGCATAACTCAAAACCGAAAAGACAGATAACTACCAAACCTCATATTTAGGTTCAGTACCTTCCAGAGATGCAACGTGGGAATTTTTAAGAAAACCTCCCAACTTCTACCTTTAGATGGAAAATTATTCGAAATTTCTGCTTTTCTAAAAACTGGCTTTAACGATTCTGATTAAAACCTATTAAAGATGTTTACATGACAAATCAAATTTATATCTTGATATTCTGGAAATAGCCCGTGAAATTCTCTTCATTTGGAAGGAGTTTTATAACAGCTTGCATAAGTCTTAAACGTTAGGAGAAAGACGAAAATGTAGATTCCTTAAAACACACAATTTATTCCAAATAACTTTTTTGTGCTATAAGCCATTTCGTAGATATTACTTATTAGTAGTTAGAATTGTTCAACACTTTGTAATCCTTTTAAAACTTCTTTCGTTATTCAATTGTTTATCGCGTTGTCATGGAAGTAGTATGGAATTTTAAGGCCAGCATATAGCGTCCAGTTCTTAAATATTTGACTGTCGCTGTTCCCTTTGTATCCTAACGAAATTTGTAATGTAGCTATTCTGCAAAGGTTTATGTCGATTAAAATTAAATAGACAGAAAAATAATCTTCACCCTAATAAGGTAGACAAAATCATGTGAATGGAACGCATAATATTTTTGGTGTAGTAAGATTTAGTCTGACTATTTTGCTAATTATGCAAAGGCATTTAATGTAGATGTATTTAAAGGCTACTCGCAAGAATTTCGAGATATATATTTAGGCGTATCAGTAACCATTTTCATACCAGACGCATTATTGTGTTGCATTGTTGAGTGACTTTGGCTATTTCTTTCGGCTGAACGAGCAGTATCCTTTGGCGTGGAACACGCCAGAGAGAGAAGGCTTTGTTTGAATCTCGCCCGGTATGGCGTCTAGTTTGCCTAGACAGGGTTGGAGAAGGGGGATATATAGTTAGCGTTACTTTGAATGTGAGCGTCACTTTGTGTGTGAGTGTGTAAGAAGCAGGTCGTGTGTGGCCAGTCCTCGACCGCGAGGCATCTCCCCCCATCCTTTGTTTCTCTAAGTGCAATGTAGAGCCTCCCGATCCTCTTGTAGTTACTGAGCTACGCTTCACCATGTGCGTGTTGGGGTGATCAGAATTTAATATTTTGTTAAAAACCGTATGGCCCTCACCCCGTAATGTACCAATATTTTATTTTTTATGAAAATATCTTAAACATATGCCATTTGAATAAATATCCTTCGAGGCATTTTTAAAAATTAGAAGCAATAACATTTTCGTATGCAAAAGGCAGTAATGTCCTGCTCAGAAGTGAGTTAAAACTACCAAAATGCTTGTTGAGTACGACTAAGGTTTCACTTTTCACCTCACAGCTGACTATGCATGTGCTCCAGCGCTTGCCGATGACACACAGTGCGGGGATACTGCCGAGTAAAGCGTACAATTTCTCACTTCGGGATGTCAAAGTGCACTTTCTCGTGAAATTGGCGGTTGGACAGTAAATTGTATTCACTGTTCAGTTACGTTGGAAGGCAGAGGGAGAAATGCGTGCTATAACGATGCCAATCAGTGCTTTATTTGCGGGGAAATGTGCAACTTGGCGAGTGCGGCTAATTCGTTCGCATCGACGCGCTACTCTCAGCATCAACTGCAGCAAACATCAGGCTTGAAAGCCTACTGGAATACTAAAGAGTAGGTGACGCTTCATAAGTGTATGTAGAGGGCATTTATGTCCTCATAACTAAAGCTATGATGAAAGCTTTTTGGTCCACTTAAGATTCCCTATTAAAACGTGGTTTTACTTTATCCAGAGCCTAGCTATACTGATGGGGAAGTATTGCATTCCACGATAAAGTTCAATTACGAGATTTAATTTCTACCTTCCCTAGGACTGCCTATACTAGGAGAGGTAGTATTATATTCCTCGATAAAATTCAATATCGAGATTTCATATTTACTTTCTCTACGCCCTGTGTCTGTCTGTGAACAGCATAACTCAAAAAGGATAAGTTGGATAAATTTTAAACATGATATTTGAGTTTGGTATCTTCCAAGGGTAAGAATCGAGGATTTTCAAGAAAACCCCTCACCCCGGTTACACTTTTAGAAAAATTTGATGTTCTCAAAAATGAATCTAACGATTTTGATTAAAATATCTTATATTTAAGATATTTTCATGGCAAATGGGATGTATATCTGGACATTTCTGAAAATGTCTCCAAAAGACCCTTCATTCTGAATGACTTTTGCATAACTGGTAAACCGTATGAGAGAGACAAAATGTTACTACACAAAAATGTAGATCTTGTTAAAACACAATTTATGTCATATACATTTTTTTTGTCTAATGTACCATTTCTGAAATATTCCTTGTGATTTGTTTGAATTGTCCAATAGTTATATTTTTCCTCAAATGGGAATTCGTTATTTGTTTTTTTATGTCCTGGACATGCAAAGAGAATGGAATACTCCACATAGCAACCATCTCTTAAAAATTTGACTATCGCTTAAAGCCTACCATATTCCCCTTGTATCTACAAGAAAATTAGCAATAAGATTTAACATTTCGATTAACATGAAGCATATGGAGAATAAACGTTTGTAAAAATAGTTTGTACAAGAGTAGAGAAAGTCATGTAAGTGTAACACATCAGATTTTTTTATTGTGTACCGGTACTCATTGAGACCGTGCGAGGTAGCGCCACAGTAACGTGTGCGACTCATATTCGAATGGTTCCTGGTTCGATCTCCGGTGACCGCGCACTCTGACCCATGTTTTGTGGTTTCCTCAGGTTGGGAGACGAATGCTGAAGTGGTTCTCCTTCTACCACGTTTGTCCTGCCCCTAATTTCCTGTACCATCATCTCCTTCATTATCATTTGTTTCATGGTGGTAGAACCAGGCGATGGTGTTGTGGTTGGGTGTGGATGTGCGTTTTGTAGAGGTTTCTTCCCTGTCGTCGTTGCGGGACTGCTTAGAGGTCTCGTCTTTTAGTGGATCCCAGCAGGGGGATCGTCGGGAGTCTGGAGGCCTGCAGGTGGGCCTGACGTCTTCGGATGTGCTCGAGTAGGGACTCTATCCATGTTTGCTACCGTCCTCCGTATCTGATCACCTTTCTGGCCTCTCTCCTTATCCCTTCCTCCCAGGGGCACGGTAGAAGCAAAAAGAGCCCTTATGGCCTAATTACATTGCTCTGCCCCCGTTGCAGGGGCCCTTCCGTTCTTCCGTACCTTTGCCTTTTTATCATTATTTGAGATAGTACAAAGGGCGCCACAGAAAATCTTCGGCGGATTTTGTATCATTTTCTGGGGTCTCGCGTGTCCCTCACTTTACCTATCACAGAGCGTAGTGGCTTGATAACACAGCAATAAGGGGGAAAGAGGGGAGGTTGATGCCTTTGTTTCTTCTGGTGTTATTGAAACCAAAACATGTTTATTGTCTCAGAACCAGTCATGCCGTATACTAGCGAAATTACTCGTTGACGTATGGTAGGTATGTGGGAGGCTGGTCGCACTGTTACAGCAATTGCAATGGCAGCACATAAAAGTGTTTTTATAGTAATTTACTGAATAAAGATATTCCAAGAAAGTGGGAAAGACGGTCTACATACTCGGAAAGTGGGCGCTCCCCGTAAAACATCCGCAGATGATATTCGTTTACTAAATGCAAATTACTCTTTTGTTATAATTCACTGATCATGTTTATAAACTAGAGATAAACGTATATATGGTTTACGGAATATGACACACATATTATGGCAATAAGTTGGGTTATATTTTGTATTCCTATAATCAGCAATATGTAAGTAAAGGCACATTAACCTATTATAGTTTGAATTAGAGCGAAAACTTGCTGCCTTATTTATTTATTATTTAGTTATATTTGCTTCTATGCAGCAACAAACATTGATACCATTGTGAGAATACAGTTCTGTTTATTTTTTGTTATAAAGTGCAGCCTTGCTATGTTTTTAATACATACCATTCAACCTTTAATTTGCATCCCCTGAAAATCTTCTCACACTACACATTCTATATTTCGCTAACCTGGGCGCTTATCAAGTTTCCCCCTTAGCTTTTAACGCTTTCAAAGGCGTGCCCTGCGCTAGCTGATATGGTATGGGCTACCAATCAGGATAAGAGGTTTGTAGTACAAACTGAATGCACTCACTCCACCTCTTTCTCTTTTAGGCAATACGATCGAGAGCGTAAATATATATTTAGTTTCTACGCCATTTTGTAACATTTGTTGTGATTATTGGCGTAACAACTTAGCAGAAGAACTGACGCACCCTTGCACCGTGGCCTAAAGCAAGCAATGAAATGGTCATTGCTTCGCAAGGCCACGTACAACGATAAATAATGTGACGTAGAGGTGCAGTGAGATTTTCTTTGGCGCTGTTTGTACGTACACACTTGGCTTGCGAGTTAATTTCATTTTGACTAACAAATGAAAACGTTTCATAAAGTCAGATTTCAATTATGTTCATGGAACGCTCCTGTTATTATACTGCATCTGGACCCCATGTTACTATCCTCAAAATATTTAGTTTGTTAGTGTCTTTCTACTATACAGTTTCTTGCACATTGCTTTTCTGCATTCTGTACACCGAATAGGCATTTTAACTCGTTAATATTTGTGGTTGCAGATAAATACGTTTTATCCACTGAAGTAAACTGAGGAAGTAGTTGTATTGTATTTCGACTGTTGGGGAGCCGAATTTGAAGTAGTTGGAACCGCACGTATGGTGAAAAGTTTCCGTTAGCCTTCGCCCCAAGTTTTAAAAATATTAACTTGGTAATTTGACTGTTTCTTTAAATATTATATATTTATGTTTGCCTCTGCAGCGTCAGTAATAATTTGTATATACATGAATTTCTTAGCAGGGTGTGATGCGGCTGAAGAATGTAGGCTTACACAGATTATAATGTTTACTTCACTCCTTTTGTTAATTCTTGACACGATTTAAATAATCACTGATATAGAGAGCTGTGAGATTATTTATTAATTACTTGCACTTTTTAACACGTAAACTATTTTTGTCTCACACTGAATGCGTATTAAACTTCTCAAGGACGCATCTCGCGTCCGGTTAGGAACGCTGTCTGCTGGCAACTGATTTCTGAATTTGTACAATTTGTTCTATTTCAGTTTCTGATTGGTTAATCCTAATTCAATAGAATACTTTTATTTAATTTAAGCTTTTTTCTTGTTGTTGATTAGCTATTTATAAACTGTTTTAAAAATATTACATTATTGTTTTCAAGAATGACTAGTAGCATTATTAAACTTTATAATTCATTATTGCCTCAAGGTTACCTCATTGTTAGGAACTTTTAACCTGTTATTCTCACAGCTCTTACATTATTAAATTACGTAATACATTCACATAACATTATTGAACATGTACATAGTAATATAAACATTAATACAATGACTGTTACATGCATTTTATATATTTTTACATACACATATTGCTTTAAGGTGGGCTGTTATTATATTTTGTTATATAATTTGACTGTAATCATTTAAGTGTTAAAAATACTGCCTCAAAACGAATGAAAGTACTTCAGCAAAATAAGCTTGCGAGTTTTGTTGAGAAATGAAAGAACAGTTTAGGCTTGGCCTGGTTTTATTGTTCTTAGGAAGTAATTGAATTACGAGCTGGACAATGAAGCGATCATAAACTGTGTCTTTATTTCTTTCCTAGTGGCGAATTTGACCGCAAGTTTGACTATGAGGGACTTTTTTCTCCTTGCGGTTCATATTTTCCATCAGCAACTGCTTCTGCACCGTTGGTATCTGCAATGGTAGGTAACATAAGCTACATGTCATTACTTCTGCTATAAAAGTAAATGTAGTAAAAGGAAGGCAGTTTAGCTTCCAACCAGTGAACATTCTTTCACAGGGTGTTCTGTTCTTCCAACTTTAAGGCAGGTTCCTTAAAGTTTACCTTTGCCAGTTAAGGGTTACACGTAAAAGAAAAGAACCTTAATATTGGGTTGTCGCATAAGTTCTTCGTTTTGCTCGCAAGTTTCATCTATAGCGCCTGAAAACCCTGAACCTCTGTACACTCAAGTATCCTAGTTGCCTAACCATCCCTACGACTTAGAGAACAATAACCAGACTCACTATTGGATATGTCAGTGCGTATTTGTGACTGACGTTGGATAGAACGGCGTGAACTTGCGTTTACAAAACTATGGAAAGGAAAAAGGAACATTTCCGACATGTTATGCTGTTTTACTATCGTAAGGGTAAAACCGCCTCACAATGTCGGCAGACAATTTGTGCTGTCTACGGGGAAGATGCAGTAACCAAGCGAGCATGTCAAAAGTGGTTTAGTCGATTTCGAGCTGGGAATTTCTCCCTAAAAGACAAATCTCGGTCTGGACGTGGAAAGAATTCATGAAACGATAGTCAACAATCCACGAATTATAACTCCGGTGTTGGCATTGGAACTCAATTTAGCTCGTGCTACTGTAGCCAGGAACATGGCAATATATGGCGTATACTGCAAGAAATAAATAGCTTGTTTACAAAACATAGCTGCCGTAGTTATTTATCTTTTGAACGACCTTCTGTTTAAAGTTTGTAAACTGAAAGTTCGGCAACTACTCTGTCTTAGCTGTGCTGCGGGTGAGGTGTGTTCCCAGGCGTTCTTAGTGATTGAAACGTAACGAAAAGCGAACGAACATATGAGACAACCTTATATTTTCTTATCCCTAATTCTGCCATTAAAAAAATATGGGACAGTTAAACTTTTGTGTTATATGCCACACTAGCACAATCAGGTTGATTCTTATTTTACTGCTCTACTACTATCTGGTAGATAGAGAAGCTATTGTATTCCTCCCAAAATCTCGAGGTGCATATTTTACCAGAAATACATGCCTTGAGGCCCCTGATCCTCCTAAAAAATCTGATGCGTTACATTCGCATGACTTTCTCTGTCCTCCATCGTTTATTAATGTGTATAGACATTATTCTTACGAAAGTTGATTTTCCTAACTGCTTCTTTTTAATCGATATCGAATTTTTGGATGGAATGCAATACTTCCCCTACTTACTACACGTAGTAGAGAAAGTAAAAACTATGTGATACATTCACATGACTTTTCCTATCCTCTATCCCTATTAGTGGGTATACAAACTAGTCTTACTAAAGTTTATTACTTTCTTTACCACGTACATAGTAGGTAGAGAAGGTATTGCGTTACACCCAAAATTTGATACCAAGATTTCACCAGAAAAACATGTACATGTTTTGAGACCCCCTGAATCCAAGAAAAACATTTTTAGAAAAGAGTCGGTGTCTGTGCGTATCTGTAATAAAAAACGAAATGTCGCATAAACACGAAACTCGGTATTTAGGTTCAGTACCTTCCAAAGATGCGATATTAAGATTTTCAGAAAATCCCTCTGCCCCAAACCACCCTTTACTGGAACATTCTTTTAAATTTTTGATTTTCTAAAAAAATGTTCCAAAGATTTTGATTAAACTACTACATGTTAATGATATTTAACATGACATACAACACAAAACATGTAGATCTCTTTAAAACACAATTTATTTCAAAAAATTTTTGTAGCGTCAGCCATTTCCGAGATATCCATATTAATGGTTCAATTTGTTCAATCGTTTGTCATTCTTTATAAGTCCCATGATTTTCAGTTTATTTTTGGCGATTGCATGGAAACAGCAAGGAATTTTAAGGCCAGCATGTAGTGTCCAGTTCTTAAACATTTGACTATCGCTGTTCTCTTTGTATCCTAAGGAAATGTATAATGCAAATATTTTTTATAAAGGTTTACCTGGACTAAAATGAAGAACATAGAAAAATATACTTTGTAATACATATTGTATAGCTTTTAATAAACAAAGGCAGAGAAAGTTACGCGAATGTAACGTATCATATGTTTTGAATATGTGATAGTAATTATTATTTCAAGCGATTTTACTTAAGAAAAAATGCTAAAAATATGAAAATTCGAAGAAATAAATTCCATAAATTTATGAAATGTGTATTTTAAAGCCAAAAATCCTATAACTTTAGGGTTTGGAGCAGGTCTGCTTTATTATTTTGTAGATCTTGAGGCTTTGTAGAACTTTGTCCGTACTTAAAAATAAAGTATGAAATAAAATACAACAAATTACATGGAGTTTATATGTTTTAATCGTCGTGTAACTCTTCACTTGGGTAAAAAAGAAAAATGAGTTACTGTTTGTTTTGTTCTTGCTTAACACTAATTACAATATGCCACTAAAAGCACCGGTTCACGAAAATAAAATCTCTTCAATAATAAAAGGCGTTTAGTTTCGCAGCTGATGTCAAGTGGAAGAAATGCTACATTTTAAACTGACTTGGAAAGAGTGGCTTGGATTTTCTAAATGTGTTCCACAGTAAACTAACCGAATAGAATATCTGGAAAGCCCAATTCATTACTAACGGAAATTATTTTAAAAGGGAAAAATCGTAGCGTTTACAGAATGTGAAGAAATATGAAGATTTTCATAAAATATTAACATTTTACCAAAACATTATCAAATATAAATGTTTTTGTCGCGTACATTGACTTATACATATTGAATAATATAAAAATAATACTTGTTTCCATAATGATAGCCGTGGTTTAGAGCAGGGGTTGCTGAACGTTTCATAATGGGGGCCACATTAACCCTCAGAGAAGTATCTGAGCTAAGCCACCCGAGTTGAAGATAGGAAGCAAAATTGAACTAAAATATACATTTATATATTAATATATAATGCATTTAAATATTTAATAAGTAACAATTTCTCATAGTATCATAGCAATGTAGCCCTCACACATCTTTTACGGCCATCCAGAAAGTACGGTACAAGGGCTCCTGATGCCTGGGAAAAATTTTAATTTCAAAGTTGGCGCACCTGGCTTGTAGGGTGGATCCTAACGATCAGTTTGTTTGGTCTCTCATGTTTGTTGGCCATTTTATTTAGTCATAATAAATTCTTCCGATAGAGAGGTCATTGCGCGCTCCCGCCACCTCCCGTCCGTGTGAGTTACGCGCGGTCATCCGTTTTTAACTTTGCAGAATACCGCTGCGAATATCCATTGGAAGCTCGTGGAAGTTTATGGTAGAGATGTGATGACAAGACAATCATTTCAGTGGTGTAATTCATCTTTCCTAGCCACTAAAATGTTCAAGACGAACCCTTCAGCCGGAAAAGTCATGGCATCTGTTTTCTTGGAGGGGGGCCGTAAGAGGGTGCTTTTGGTGGATGTTATGGCTAAAGGGACTACCATTAATGCAGAGCGTTACTGCAATACCCTAAAAAACTTCGAATAACGATTCAATGCCGTAGAAGGGGAGTGCTGACCCGGAGAGTCATCCTCCTGCATGACAACGCAAAGCCTCGCGAGTTTCACAGGAGCTGCTGACATCGTGGATGGGATATTCTCACCCATCGCCCTATTCACACCACTTGGCGCCTTTGGACTATCTACAGGGTGATTTATGAAGAACTAACACATTTATTACTTTAATTGTTTCTAAACGAGTTATGCTAGCGACAACTTATTATACCTAACATGCAAAGGAATTTTGAGAGATTATTTAGCTTTATAGAAAATTTGAAAATGTCATCCATCCTGCATAAGGCCCAACTCAACACATCGTTCCATGTTACTGGCTACTCGTTGGAGGTATCTGTTGTCAATAGGATGAATCTCCTGTGCAATGTGTGCTTCAGATCGTCTAATTCTGGGGACGTGTGGCAGAAATCCTGTCTTTTACGTAATCCCATTGAAAGAAGTCCGGCGATGTTAAATCCGGAGGCCGCAGGTTCTTGGAAATTATCCCGTCGTCAAATAAACTTGCAATTAGTGCCATGGATTCATTTGATGTGTGGTATGTAGCGCTGTCCTGCTGAAAATATCCTTCACTCAGCTCTACATCGTCTAGTTACTCAGCAAACTCCATGAAAATCCGTACCCTGCAGTGTTCACATTGTTTTAAAAAGAAAAGGTTCCACTATCTCTGTGCGGATATTGCGCAACAAACTCCGATTTTAACCGAGTGCATAGGTGCTTCATGAATAACATGAGGATTTTTCGCTGGCCCAATAGCGTGAGTTATTTGAGTTCACATAGCCGGATAAATGGAACCATGCTTCATCTGTGAACCATGTGAAGGACAATATGGCAGGATTTTGCACAATGAACGACCGAAACCAACGACAATAATTTAGTCGTCTATCTATCTGGTTCCTCTAACTGATGGACAACCTAATCCTATACGACTTTAGGCCTGCACTTTTTACAGCTCTCTGACACATTGAGTAGCTGTACCCTGTGTCCTGCAACAAACGCCTTAATGATTTTTTACTTTCTCTACTACGTATAGTAAGTAGGGGAAGTATTGTATTCCACCCAAAATTTCGATACCAAGATTTCACCGGAAATACATGGTTTGAGACTCACTGAATCCAAAAAAAGCATTTTTGGAAACATGTCCGTGTGTGTGTCTGTCTGTGTGTCTGTGTGTCTGTGAACAGCATAACTCAAAAACGAAGAGTCGGATAAACACCAAACTTGGTATTTAGGTTCAGTATCTTCCAGAGATGCGACACGAAGGTTTTCAAGAAAATCCCCCCACCCCAGACTACCCTTTACATGGAACATTTTTCGAAAATTTTAATTTTCTCAAAAACGGCTCTAACGATTTTGATTAAAATATCATATGTTTAAGATATTGTCATGACAAATAAAATGTATATCTCGAATTTTCTGGGAATGTCTCCAAAAGTATTCTTCATTATGAACGACTTTTTCATAACTGGTAAACCATAAGAGACAGACAAAATTTTACTACACGAAAAATGTAGATCGCGTTAAAATACACAATTTATGTCATATACATTTCTTTTGTTGAGTGAACCGTTTGCGAGATATTGCTTGTTATTCCCTTAAATTTTCCAATACTTATACTTTTTCTCAAATTCGTTATTCATTTTTTTTATGTCCTGGACATGCAAAGAGTATGGAATGCGCCACATAGCAACCAGCGTTAAAATATTTGACTATCGCTTAAAACCTACCATATTCCCCTTGCATTTACAAGAAAATTATCAATAAGATTGACATCTCGATATCTCCATTAACATGAAGCATATGGAGAATAAGCGTTTGTAAAAATAGTTTGTACAGGAGTAGAGAAAGTCATGTGAGTGTAACACATCAGATTTTTTTGGTTACTGATCCGTTAACAATAACCGTGGGAAGCCTAGATGAACGAGTTTTGCCGTTTTCACTCACCAGAGATCCAGTTGTTTCCAATTTGTTTACCAGTCCCAGTATTGTGTTTCTTTGGGGAGGACTCCGAACACCAAATTCTCTCTTGTATGCCCTTTGAGTAACTGTAATTAATTCGTAATCCAGTATTGCTTTACAAGGAAGAGTCGTTCATTTAATGTGTACTCAATTTTCACGTTGACTACAACAAAACCTCAAAAAAAATGAACGTCTGCGCATCTAGTGACAGGCAATTGAAACGCCACAGCATTCTGCTTAATTTGGTGCTAAAATTGGGGCATGGAGTGAATTTCGAACAGAAAATTAAAGAAATAAATGTGTCATTTCTTCATAAATCACCCTGCATGTATCATCTTTTCACAAAACTAAAGGAGTTTTTGGGTGGGAGACGTTTTTTCAGTGATCAGGAGGTCGAGGAAGCTATGAAGAAGTGGCTGAAGGAGCTGGCGGCGTAGGTCTATGGCACTGGCATACAAAAGCTGGTGCTCCGGCTACAGAAATATGTCTATCTCGACTACAATTACGTTGATAATATATTTGTGAAGTATCCTGTGAATTTCAATTAAATACAAGCATTTTTCGATCCTATATAAAGGTTGTAACCTTACTTTTTGGGTGGCTTTCCTATGTTTGTATAACGTAGCAGCTCATATTCAATGAGAAGAATGAAACTCTGTGATGTCTATCATCAAAACGGATTTTTAAAGTTCATTTTCACAGCAGACTTATATTTAGATTTTGATGTCCAAGGACGCTAGAAGCATTGGACAGTTTTTGTGTAAAGTGAAAAATAAATGGCTTTGGACAGAGAAAAGAAAAGTAGATAGAGAAAAGTTCGAGGTAGCGTATCTTACTCTGAATAGAAAACTATAGTGAATGTGTGATGGTTAAATAATCAATAAGTGAAAAGTGAAAAGCAAGTGGAAATGGGACTTGAAAAACCTGAAAAAACAAGAAAATTTATTGACAAGAAATTGTAAAATGTAAATAAACTGTAGTGATTGTCTACTGAATGAGTGGCCAGGGTCAAAGTGCAGTAGACAATCAAATTGTAAAACTCTTGGCACAATAAATAAATAAATACAAAACATATTTAGATTTGATATATTTCATTTTTAAAAATGTCTTTACAAATAAATGTTGACACAACACTGATACCAGTTCTCGTGCAAAGTTTTTCAAACGAGGAAATGTGTGACTCGGCAGACTTATAAAAATCATCCAAATTAACCTCCTTGCATTTGTTCTTCAGTAGATCATTATACTGTTCATTAGTCTAAACCTGAGCGCTTAATTTTATTTGATCGTTCGAGATTTAGGAATAAATTAATCTAAATCAGGTTCACCGTTTCTTTTTATTTATATTTTTTGAAGTGTAGGCGGATCATACAAAGGCAGTTAGTGGGCCGGGTTCGGCCCAACGGCCGTAGTTTGGCAAACCCCGGTTTAGAACATGAAATTTCACATTTTGCAAATATTTAGTTATGGTTTAAAGAACTGGTAGCCAACTTTATATTGTAAGAAAAGCAGTTTACTTAGAAACAAACATCAAGGGTACACCGCAGGACAAGAAAAATCCCCCCAGGGGGCTTACTTCGGTAAGCACGGGTTTGGCGTTCAAGGGATTCCGAGCCACCGCTCCTGCAGGTTTCGCGGGTGGGTTAGGGTGAACAGCTCTGCCCTAAAACTGCAATGCTCTTCATCCTTTGTGTGTGGACAGCTGTTTTCAGGAAAGCTTGACATACGTTTATTTGAAGGGTAAATTAGAACTTCTGAACGCAGATACTCCGGCAACAATGAAGCTGGAGGTGTATAGTCTTGGTGTCAAGCTAGATGATGACAATGCATTGCTTGGATCCTATTCAGTGGAGAACGATATACAACTGCATGTAATTGATAAGCTTTACGTCATGAAATGGAAGAGTTTTCGAAAGTAAAGAAGTTTGAATGGTCATTGGAAGAATATGCCAGACGAGGAGACTTAGAGCATATCTAATTCGTAATCACTTGGGAAGATACAATGTGGATGAAACGTAGAAGCGAAAGGAGGGAGGGAGAGTGAGAAAGAGAAGCAGATAGGGCTGCAGCAAAGCTTGGTGTTTGTTGTATAGTGACGGTATCCGGCCATTCAACAGGGAGAGCTACAGTAAAGTATATAGGTTGTGTAGAATTTAATCTAGGCTAGTGGACTGGTGTGGTGAGACTTGGGGAAAGATTGATGGGAGTGTTGATGGCAACAAATCCTTGGACTGCCCACCGAATTATGGTGGACTTGTCAGACCTGTGCGTGTTGAAATTGGAGATTTTCTGGAAGAAGCTTCTGAGTTGGATGGAATTTAATAGCCCAGTGTTTTCACTCATTATTGTCTACTTGATCTGAATTTTCTTAAGTACTTTTCTAGAATGCTTAATTTTTAATATTTCACTTTTGTTTCTTTCATGAATATTCTGATGATTTTGTACCAGGATTTAAATTAACACGTAACCAAAGTGTGGCGCTGATGACCTCAGCAGTTTTGTGCACCCAAATGCTATTACAATTACAAGAAAAAGCACATCAACATTACGGATTTTATGAAATTCACATATTCATAAGGACCATGATGGAGCTGTAAAAGTTAAAAAGTACATTTATGTCGTGGCGCGCGTGTGTGTGTATTGTCACGCTAGACACATTCTTGTGTCGTTGGCGATAGCATTGTTGGGGTAATGCTTTCGACTTTGAGTATGAATTTTAATTACTTATTCTAATCGAATATAGAATTTTTGATTGGAAGTCAATTGTACTTTTTATAAACGGCACTAGAAGAAATTATTGCCCCTATTGATGATAACATATTTCATGATGTATAAGCATCAGGATAAGCTGAATACCGTCGTCTGGCGTGGCGACTCGCCACCTTTCGGCTGGTGTTCCTAGCCAGAGGTGGAGAGAGTGGGGAAAGTGAGCGTTACTTCTGTGTGTGTTGAGCGTCACTTTTGGTCGAGTGTTGAGTCTGAAAAGTTGTGTGAATGTAGCCTCGTGTGTGTATCTCTCCCCTCATTTTCTTGCTTTATCTTTTGTGTGTGATGTAGGCACACAATGCTTATACTGAATTAAGCACAGGTAATGCGATTAATGTGAAATTCTGTGTATTTTGTTATAACTATCCCACGGCTGCTCTGGAATGTGTTCTTTAAGGTCCTGGTCCTCTTGCTTCCTCTGCAGCTATGCCTCCCAATATGCATGCTGGAGTAAATAAAATTGATATCTAGCTGTTTTGGCTTCACCTCAGTATGTTATAATATGTGCTGAAAGAGTCGCAAAAAAGAAACGTACCTACTCCAACTTTGAACAAAGATTATTCTGAAGGAAAACTGCCAATAAATTCACAGCAAATAAAAGAAATAATCAAATTTAGTCATTATTTATCAGCCACTGTTGAAACAGAAATTTTATAATGAAAGCTTGATCTACCATTACTAAAGAATGAAACGTTTGAGAATTGATGTTAAACAATCTGAGGATGTACATATTTCTCTGAGATATTATAATTCCAGTAATTTGAAGTATGCAAAGGTGTTTTTTGTATAACTTCTGTATAGTGTTACTTTTAATTAATTTTAATGCACGGGAATAAGTCAATAAGTATCCACATATCATTTTGTAAATTTATTATAGCAATAGAAGCTTAAAATTACCTCATTTTTAACATAGTCTCCTTGCTTCTCAATGCACATGGTCCATCGTTCACAAGCTTTCTGGTATTCTCAGAAAAAAATGTTTTTAGGTTGCGCAGCAAGCCATATATGCAACACTTCCTTCATTTCTTGGTTTGTGGTGAAGCGACGGCCCCTTAAGGCATTTTTAAGTAGACCAAAAAAGGTTTGGTTTGTCACTTCATCGACAGTCAATCTTCGGTTCTCTGAATCAGAACACGCACTTGCTCATTGTTGGCATCACAAGTGGATATGGATGGGCGCCCAGCTCTTTCCTCGTTCTTCACATTTGTCCGACAATTCTTGAACTTTTCGATCCTTTCGTACACATTTCGCCGGAGTAAACATTGTCCCCATATTGTGCGAAAAGTCTTCGATGTATTTCGGCTCCTGGTACACCTTCAGACGACGAAAAACGGATAACCGCATGCTGTTCTTCTTTGGTGCAAACAGTGAGGGGTACAGTGATGCTTGTTATTCAACAATGCAGCACTCGCTAGAGTGATAACGGTCAAACACTCCACAAGCGGAGGCAAAGGAACAACATGTCGACGTGCGCGCGTAGAAACCGATACAGCCAATCTACAAAAAATTAAAAATAATGCGTGGATACTCGCTGACTTGCCTTCATATATTGTAGCCTAAATCCACTAATTCTGAGAGTAGTTCATGAATATCAGAAACACCTCGTGTCCATGTTTTAACATTTTTTACCCACAGACAGGAGTGATGAAAATAAAACTAATCTGACGTGATAAATTCACGTGACTTTCTCTAACCTATAATTTATTAATCTATATACAAACTATTTTAACTAAGGCTTATTTTTCTATATACTACATTTTAAGCCAAATAAACCTTTGCAGAAATAGCTACATTAGACATTTCGTTATAGATACAAAGAGGACAGCGATAGTCAAATATTTAAGAACTGGACGCTATACGCCGACCTTAAAATTCCGTACTGCTTCCATGAAATCGCAAGAAACAACTAAATGCTGAAAGGAGTTTAAAGAATGACCAAGTAATGAACAATTTGAACCTTTAATAACGGATATCTCAGAAATGGCTTGTGCCCAAAAAACTTATTTGAAGTAAATTGTGTGTTATAAAGAAATCTACATTTTTTAATTTAGTAGGTTTTTGTCTATCGTTTAACGTTTAGCAGTTGCATAAGGTTACTCAAAATTTCTTCAACTTCATAGGCTATTCCCAGAAAATTCAAATATACACTTTATTTATCATGTCTTTAGTATATCGTATTTTAATCAAAATCGTTAAAGGAAGTTTTTATAAAATAAATTTCTAAAAATGATCCATTAAAGGATTTTTTGAGGTGGAAGATTTTTTGAAAATCTTCGTGTAGCGTCTTTGGAAGGTATTGAACCTGTGTACCAAGTTTGGTGTTTATCCAACCTTTGTTTTTGTGTTATGATGTACACACACACACACACGCGGAGAGTTTCAAAAACTGCTTGTTTTTTATTAATAGGTCTCAAAACATATATCTGCGGTGAAATTTCGATATAGAATTTTTGGGTGGAATGGAATACTTCCTCTACTTACTATATGTAGTAGAGAAACAAATATATACCAGAAACATGACACTAATCTCTTCAATGCACTATGTATTGCAAAAGCATATTTGTATGGTTTTCTGTTCTTTAATGAAACAATTTTTTATAACTTCATAAAACTGTTATTCAGTGGACATATGGGGTTTCTGAAATTGACGCTGATAATATAAATAAAGTAGATTAGTTAGATTTTAGGGACCAAAGCTCCAATGTTTTTTGCCTAGCAGTGCACTATTAACCACTAAGCCGGTTTAATACATTTTCATAGCTGCATTTTCAACAACGCATCCTCTTGAGGAAAAAATACTGAACGAGTACGCTCAAAACAATTTATAATCTCATAAATAAAGCAAACGCATAGCAATTTACAGAGAACTAATCTCTGCTGCCACTTTTTTACTTATCCTTTGGGGACAAAGTGTAAATCCGCTGTACTCGACGAGGAAATAATGTTTTTCTATGGTTGGTGTTTATTGTGACAGCCGAAACATGGTGGGGATTCATGAATTCCGTCGGGAAACATTTTTCTTGTTGATGGTGCTTTAAACAACGCCAGATTTCCTATAACTAACATATCCTAAGCACACTATGGTACAACAGGTCCTAAACGAAATAGCAGGTGGTTAATCTCTCTTTCAGAAAAATTAAATTGACACAAAATGTCTCTGCTATGGTAATAATTTGTTTATTTCTCTACTGTTGACCTGTAAGTAGAGGAAGTATTGTACTCCACCAAAAAATTCGTTACTGAGGATGCACGTTTGGAGGCTCCCTGAATCTAAAAAGAAGGCCTTTTAGAGAAGGATCCTTGTGTGTAAACTGTCTGTGAAAAACTAAAACTCGATTAAAGGCAATACTTGGTATTTAGGTTCAGCATCTTCTAAAGATGCAACACGAAAATTTTTAAGAAAGTCCCCATGTTCATGGAAAAGTTTTGTTATTTAACACATATATCGGGTGTTTCAGAAATACTTTTACAAACTTCGGGTATGGGTTCCTCACACCAAAAGAAGGAAAAAAGTTCATATGAACATATGCCCCATAATCCTTGGTTTTCGCATTATTCCGGTCAAAATGAAAGTGTGAGCGCAACGGCCTTCGGGGTCCAACCTCAAAACTTCATTTCTCTATGCATTTATAGAAGGCGTTGACCCATTGTACTACATACGGTAGATGGCGAAGTGTTGCCATGGAGACTTATTTAGTTTGTCATTTGTCATTAGTCTGTCTTCAACGTTTCAATTGTATACATGTAGTGAGTTAACTGCACGTGTTTCGTTCCACCATGGCTGGATATTCATTTCGTGAACAGGCAGACATGATTTTTATGTATGGTCGCGCGAATGGTAATGGACGCGAGGCTGCAGAGCTCTATCAGATGGAGTTTCCAGACCGAAGACAATCGAGTCATCCAACCTTTGTCGCTGTTTATCGTCGCCTTGCTGATAAATGCCTGGCTCCGGCACATTTTAGTCGCATTATTCGAGATGCACTGACTGGTATCTACCATGACCGATGGATAGGCAGAGGAGGACCAGTACCATGGTCTGCACGTTCTCCCGACCTCAATTATCCCGATCTTAAATCATTGATTTATGGAGCAGCCATCCCGGATGCAGAAACGCTTCATCGACGTGTCATGGAAGCCTGCGAAACCATTCGACAGCATCCCGGAGTTTTTGACAGGGTGCGACATTCCATGATTCGACGAGTACAGGCATGCATATAAGCAAGAAGAGGACATTTCGAGCATTTATTATGAGTTTTGTGTGTTATAAGTGTACCACTGTGTTGAACACCTCCTAACGTGAAAACAAAGGATTATGGGACATATGTTCATATGAACTTTTTTCCTTCTTGTGGTGTAAGCAATCCATACCCGAAGTCTGTAAAAGTATAACTGAAACACCCTGTATAATATTACATATATAAGATATTTGTATGAGAAATATAATACATATTTTGAATTTTCTGCGAATAGCCTGAGAAGGTCTCTTAATATTGAATGAATTTTCTATCATTGGTACACCGTGTGCTGTTTATTATTCTCAGCTACCTTTTATACCATTTGTTTTATACGTGCTTGATCCTATAATTCCATTTCTGCCACAGCATATGGATGACTGAAGGTCTTGTTTGTGAGAAGGAAAATATGGAATAATTACCAAACAAATCTCACTATAACATTTTATTAAAATGTAGTAGAACAATGCAAGAAAAAACAAAAAGCAAAGCAATCTCTGATTACCCTCCCCTTCGTAGGACTTCCACCCCGAGGACTTAGAAGCCAATGCCTGTGGTCAGATGCCTGTCGGAAGGTATGGGTCAGAGAGTGACAGCCAGGGTGGGGGATCAGCCCGACGCCTGGGATGTGAGCGAAGGAGGAGGTGATGGATGAGATGCAAGAGATGACTGGCAGGAAAGGTGAAGATGGAGCACCGGTGGAATGACGAACGGTGGGGAAACAGGAGAAAACCAACCCAGATGACGTCTAACCCTCGGCCATGATGCTTTCCTAGTATAACAATGAACAATGTTAATGAAATGCTTTCAATTTGCAATTAACTTTTCACTTTAGTAACATTCATATTTAAAGTTTACTTTAATTACTTTATAATAAAATAATAACATTACAAGTCCAGGTTCTTTCTGCATATTTTCTTTGAACAATCGGTATACACAGTAGAAGCGTGTAAATTTATGTCTCACCAAACACTGCCACGAATCATGAAATATTTGTAATAAACCAAAGCCTATGCGTATTCCCTTTCCGAGGAAACAAATTACTGTCGGATGGCACCATATAAAATTTATAAGGCGCTGTTCATAGACCCACAACAAAAGCACACACACATACATTCACAGGATATTTTTGCCTTTTTTGGATTCAGGGGTCCTCAAAACGTGTATTTACGGTGAAACTCCATATCGAATTTTTGGGTGGTAGTACGTGGTAGAGAAAGTAAAAACTGGTATTTGATTTTTGACAGACTTTAAATTGTTCCAGATATAACATTATTAATTAGACCCTGAGGATAAATTGTTACAAAAATGCTGATGAGTTACACTCACATGACTTTCTCTACTCTTGTACAAACTATTTTTACAAACGCTTACTCTCCATATGCTTCATGTTAATCGAGATTTTAATCTTATTGCTAATTTTCTTGTAGATGCAAGGGGAATTGGTAGGCTTTAAGCGATAGTCAAATATTTTAAGATCTGGCTGCTATGTAGAGTATTCCATTCTCTTTGCATTACCAGGACATAAAACAAAATGAATAACGAATTCCCATTTGAGAAAAAGTATAAGTATTGGAAAATTTAAGGGAATAACAAGCAATATCTCGAAATGGTTCACTCAAAACAAAATGTATGTGACATAAACATAAATTGTGTATTTTAACGCGGTCTACATTTTTTGTTTAGTAAAATTTTGTCAATCTCTTATGGTTTACCAGTTATGCAGAAGTCGTTCACAATGAAGAATACTTTTGGAGACATTCCCAGAAAATTGGAGAAATACATTTTATTTGTCATGAAAATATCTTAAACATATGTTATTTTAATCAGAATCGTTAGAGCAATTTTTGAGAAAATTAAAAGATACTGAACCTAAATACCAAGTTTGGTGTTTATCCGACTGTTCGTTTCTGAGTTATGTTGTTCACAGGCACACACACACACACACACAGAACACAGAACACAGACACACAGAACACACACAGAATACAGACACACACACAGAACACAGAACACACACACACACAGAACACAGACACACACACAGAATACAGACACACACACAGAATACAGACACACACACAGAATACAGACACACACACAGAATACAGACACACACACAGAACACAGACACACACACAGAATACAGACACACACAGAATACAGACACACACACAGAACACACACACACACAGAACACACACACACAGAATACAGACACACACACAGAACACACACACACAGAACACACACACAGAACACAGAACACAGACACACACACAGAATACAGACACACACACAGAATACAGACACACACACAGAACACAGACACACACACACAGAACACAGACACACACACAGAACACAGACACACACACAGAATACAGACACACACACACGGACATGTTTCCAAAAATGCTTTTTTTGCATTCAGGGGGGTCTCAAAACATGTATTTCCGGTGAAATCTCGGTATCGAATTTTTGGGTGGAATACAATACTTCCCTACTTACTATACGTAGTAGAGAAAGTAATTACAAATCAGGGCTTATCATTTTTTCCACCGAGCGAGTTGGTGCCGCGGTTCTACGTGCTACTCGCATTCGGGAGGTCCCGAGTTCAAACCCCTTGGGCCGACTAACGTGACCGCCACACCGGACATTGGGCTGATCACCCATCCTGGATATACTATGATTCAGAGTTTGCCTGCTCCTCGACAGACTACTGACCCAAGGCATTGGCTTGTAAGTCCTACAAAGCGGAGGGTTATGTGTTAAAAAAGAAGTATATTTTTCTGAAACAACCAGAAGAGTAAAGTATGTTCTGTATGCCAGTTTTTTTAAATTAGTATTTAAATCAGGTTGTAATATTTCTTTTTCAAAATTGCGATTTCTGCATCGTAATATCTGCATGAAATTTAAAGCACACTTATAATTCTGGTAGAGCAATATGTTACAAAATTGTAAAACATTTGGGTAAAAACTGAAATATTTAGATAATTAATACGAGGGTCGTCCAATAAGTAAGTTTCCATATTTTATAAAAAAACGTTACACACAACTGATCATGTTGAATTAATTTTATTTATATTGTACAATCCCTCTGTTACTTTTCTGCATAGTCAACATGTTTTCCAAGCATTTTTGGGGACGTGACACAAGTTTTTCCAAGCCAGTGTTGTACCAGGTCGGGTCCTGTGCTCGCAATCAGCTGTTCACTGATTTGACTTCATCATCGGCGTCAAAAGTGCTTACCTTAGAGTTGGAGGAACATGTGAAAATCACTTGGGGCAAGCTCCGGTGAATACGGAGGATACGAGAAAACTTCCAATTTGAATCTTGACCCAGGCGGGGCTCAGAAGATACAACTGGGAGGTTTTCTCACATCCTCCATATTCACCAGATGTTTTCCCAAGCCAAGATGTTTTCTCTGGATCAGATACTGATTACCATATCGACCGTTACCCCAGCCAAACAAAGTTTACTTATGCATTCATTACGTCGGCAGTGTGATTGATTCTCTCAGCAGTTCTATTTTAGGTAGAGATTACCTTCCATTCCAGTGGGCAAGAACGTTACGGTATTTTGAAGCATCATATCTCAAAGTGAATTCTAATCATGGGATGCATATTAAAGTACAAAAGCTATTAAATTTAATTAAACCAGGGTTAGTACAAATAGTCAGGAATTTTTAAAATGTAAATCCAGGACCAAAGGAAATGGGGTTAATCAAGCGAGTTTGCTCCGCGGTAACGTGTGAGGTCCCGGGTTCGATTCCCACTCTATGGGCTTTTTGATTTCCCCTGGTTGACGTAGCGAATGCCGGAGTGGTGTATTCTACCACGGATTTCCTCTCCGTTCATTTCCCTTTTCATGTTTTACGTTGATTCCAGGGCTGTGCTTTGGTCAGTGACGTAGAGCCTTCCGATTTGCAACTTCTCCTCGGCCCTGCTAGAGGGAAGCCTCCAATACTGGGTCGTGTTTCCCCGGTCCCACTAGAGGGACGTCTACGAACGACCATCTCATGGTCGGGTGGTCAAGCCTGGAACTGTTAGGGAACTCTGCGCGTCTATTTCGACTTGCGCCGGCCTCGCACTGCTCCCCATACATCTCCTGCGGTTCTCTCACCTCACCTCATCCATTCCTCCCGGGGGGGGGTACGCATAGAATATTTACTAGGGGTTGAAGTGCAAGGTATACCCTCCGTTAATTAGTTCTATCCTATCCTGTACTGGTACCGGACTTGGCGCAGTGACATCGCAGGTTACAAACCGCCCCAATTCCTCTTCCAGTCTGTTGGCATGTGCAGACAGCACTTATCAGACCGTGAGCGAACCTTGGCCACTGTTGTATACATTCTTCGTAATGGCTGAACCATTCCTGGCTCCTCTTTATGTCAATATTCAAGCTGACCAGTGATAGCTCACTTTATTTTCATCAGTACCAGCTCCATCACTTACGTGTTGCGCCTGCCAAGACTTATAAGGCAACCAGTCATCGAAGCTGCTTACAGATACGTCGGTAGAACGCTAGAGTGCGTTCTCTCCCCCCCTCCAGGTGGCGCTTACAGCAACCAAGTGAGGAACGACGGTTTGTTGTATTGTTATTTACCCCCCGCTTTGGGAGCCAATTTGAAGAACGAAGTTTCTGCCCCACGTATGGAAAGCCACTTTTAAGTAGGTGTTGTATTGTATTTCGACTGCTTGGGAAGTCGAACTTGAAGTAGTTGCAACCGCATGTACGGTAAAAAGTTTCCGGTGGCCTTTGCCCGAAATTTTTAAAAAATATTAACTTTGTAATTTTTATTGTTTTTTTTAAATATTATATATTTATGTTTGCCTCGGCTGCGTCAGTATTATTGTTAGAGACATGGATGTCTTAGTAGGGAGTGGTGCGACTGAAGAATGTAGGCTTACACAGATTTTAAGTTTTTCTTCACTCCATTTATTAATGCTTGACACGTTTTAAATAACACTTCACTGATATAGAGAGCTGTGAGATTCTTTTGTTAATTGCTTTCACTTTTTAACACGTAAAATATTTTTGTCTCACACAAAATACGTATTAAATTTCTCGAGGACGCATCTAGCGTCCGGTTAGGAACACTGTCTACAAGCAACTGGCTTCTGAATTTGTACAATTTGCCCTATTTCAGTTTCTGATTCACTAATCCTGCTCCAATAGAATACATTGATTTAACTTAAGCTTTTTTGGTAGTTGATTGGCTATTTATAAACTGACTCAAAATTTACATTAGTTTTACTTCAATAATGACTAGTAGCATTATTAAACTTTCCTACTCATTATTGCCTCAAGGTTACCTCATTGTTAACAACTTTTAACCTATTATTCTCACAGCTCCTACATTATTAAATTACGTAATACATTCACATAACATTATTAAACATGTATACAATAATATAAACATATATAATGACTGTAATATACACTTTTTATATATTGTTACGTACACATATTGCTTTAAGGCAGGCTGTTATTGAATTTATATATTGTATAATTTGACTGAAAATCATTTAAGTGTTAAAAATTCTGCCTCACAAGTCACGTGGTTCGCTCCTCCATGGGTGACTGCTTAGCCTATCATCAAGAGGAATTAGTTTCGAGTTGAGATCTGCTAGTGGATGGCGCATCAACAGCTTCAGCTTTGCGCTGGGAGTAGCGACCACCATACACATGCTTCTCGGCCTAGTCAGAATTGTTGATAACCTTTTGTAAGTAGAGTTCAAAATTCTATATCATGCGAGTGGAAAAAGTTATTCCTTAGGAATTGAGCGGGCTAATTCAGAACAATTGTAACGTAAACTAATTATTTGAATTCAATGAAAGAAGAATGGGCGGCGCCGTGGCCGAGTGGTTAGACCGCTCGCCTCCCACCGAGGCGGCCCGGGTTCAATCCCTGCTTATGGGATTTGTAGTGGACGAAGCGGCGTCTGGGCGGGTTTTCTGCGGGTTCTCCGGTTTCCCCCGCCATTCATTCCACCAACTGCTCCATCATCACCTTTCCTTTTATCCATTTCACCATCATTTCGTTTCCTCCACTTCCTTCATCCCATACCAGGCATCGGGCTGATCTCCCATCCTGGATGCTCTGTCTGATCCATGACGGGCCTCTGACCCCAGGCACCCGCCTGTAAGTCTTGGGGGGTGTAAGCCCTACATAAGAGGAGGGTAAAAAGATAATGAATGAAAGAAGAATATTTGATATTTCAAAATAGTTTCATCTTTGTCTTTTTCGAGTGAATACATTTATATCCCGGCTGAAAAAAATTGAAGCTCACCAGTGATGGCTCACAGCAATGATTTAGGTGTACATAATTTGAATCTCGCTGCTTAAGAATGTCTATGGCTGTTCATAATTAATTCGAAATGCGCTTTTTTAAAATTTAACAATGTAACAAAAGGTTTTTGGTAATCATAGATTTTTTAAGATATTGGGTTGTTTGAACGAATCATTAATCATTTTTGCTAAATTTATGTTATATAAAATCCAAGCACTTTTATATGGATTTTGGATTCATTAGTACCTACTTTATGACTAGATTTCACTTTTTGTTCCAAAATATCAAAGGTGGGGTTGGTTGTCTCTTATTGTATTTTGTGTGTATATTTACTAACATTATGGTTTCTCAGTGTGTCCTGAACATTTATTCAATCAATTATGTATATCTGCTCTATGATTGATCCTTTACTGTATTTCCAGTTTTCTCAATGCTTGTCTAGCTAGGTTACCCGTAGCTTTTAAAACTTGAATGACCTCCTCCCATTCTTCATGACGTTGTTATACAGTGACATAGAGCATTTTTAAGTTAATCCTCCCCTTTAACTCTTATAATTGTAGTTTTGTAAAGCCCCGGCGATTTATAATAACAGATAAAAAACATCCCTTGATATTCTGCCAAAGGTGTGAAATATTGGCAGAAATGACTTCCGCCTTCCTTAGCCTCCCTCCTCCGGACAGTTTTCCAAGTTCTGGAAATGTTGCATGACCTATAAATACCATATGGCGGTGGAACGATCATCGGTAGGAATGGCCGAGTAATGAGTATTCTCACGCAGCAGCTATAGCCTAAGGTTATCGGCAGGTCGGCGCCAGACAGTCGTATATAAACAAAGATAAGTAGCGCTCTCGCCGGCGTAAACACCAGAAGCGCTATAAGCGATAACCAGAAGTTTCTATACACCTGCCTCCAGAACGTGTGTTTAGATACTTTAGAATGTTGTGTGGAAGATTCCATTGGCTATATAAATGAGCGTTCTCGCGAGAACAGTCGGTCAGTTAATGAGTAAGCGAGTTTGTGAGCGTATTTCTGCTGTGACGTGTAGCTACTACGGAACGAGAGACTGTAGAAGTTATGTTCGACTTTCCAGCGACTGAAGTCCAGTGGAAGAGGCTACGTTGCGAAGAAAGTGAAGTGAGTGCGAAATTGAAGTAGTTCACATTAGTGAAATGATAGTTTGAACTAAGTGAAGTCCCAATGAAAGTTGAATCAGATCAAAACAGTGGCAATGAGAACTGACAAAAGTGAGAGTTGAAAAACGGGACGGAGTCCAATATTTTAAACCTTTATATCTTCTCTTTGCTCTCGTAGTTATTTAATAAACATGAAGGCTATGTAATGTTCATCCATTGAAAAAACCCTTAACATATACTACGTGAACAAAAGTATCCGGACACTTGGCTGAAAATGACGCACAAGTTTGTGGTGCCCTCCATCAGTAATACTGCAAGTCAATATGGTGTTGGTCCACCTTAGCCTTGATGACAGCGTTCACTCTCGTAGGCATACCTTCAATCAAGTGCTGGAAGGTTTCTTGGGGAATGTAAGCCCATTCTTCACGGAGTGCGGAACTGAGGAGAGGTATCGATGTAGGTCGGTGAGGCCTGGCACGAAGTCGGCGTTCCAAAACATTCCAAAGGTATTCTATAGGATTCAAGTCAGGACTCTGTGCAGGCCAGTCCATTACAGGGATCTTATTGTTGTGTAACTGCTCCGCCACAGCCCGTGCAGTATGAACAGGTGCTGGATCGTGTTGAAGGATGCAATCGGCATCCCCGAATTGCTCTTCAACAGTGGGAAGCAAGAAGGTACTTAAAATATCAATGTAGGTCTGCGCTGTGATCGTGCCACGCAAAACAAAAAGGGGTGCAAGCCCCCTCCGGGAAAAATACGACCAAACCATAACACCACCACCTCCGAATTTCACTGTTGGCACTACACACGTTGGCAGATGACGTTCACCATGCATTCGCCATACCCATGCCCTACTATCGGATCGCCACATTGTGTACCGTGATTCGTCACTCCACATAACGTTTTGCCACTGTTCAATCGTGTAATGTTGACGCTCCTTACACCAAGCGAGGAGTCGAGCCATTTTTGAGACATCCGTTATTAATGGTTCGAATTGAACATTAATTGTCATTCTCTTATTGTCGTCCCCCGTAGTGTAGTGGTTACCATGCTAGCCTCCAGTTCCCGAGGTCGTGGGTTCAAACCCGGTGGAGGGTGATGGATTTTTTCGGGCGTAAAAAATCATTAGCGTAGCTTTCTTCGGAAGTGAAGTAATGCCGGTGGTTCCGTGTCGTAGATTTATGGCACGTAAAAGAACCTCAATCTTGATAAAGAGGTCTCTGAGTCTTTCACGCCCAATAAAGAGTGGGACGCTAAGGACCACAGCTCTTAAAGAGCGTCCATAAATAAAATTCAATTTAATTTTCATTCTTGAAAGCCCTGTCAACATTCAGTTGTTCCTCGCGAAACAGTATGGAATTTTATGGCCAGCATATAGGTTCAGTTCTTAAACATTTGATTATTACTGTTCTCTTTGTATCTACAACGAAATGTGAAATTTAGCTATTTCGGCAAAACTTTATTTGGATTAAAATGAAGTAGACAGAAAAAAAGTCTGATGTGATACCTTTATTAATGGGTATAAAAACTATTCCTACTAAAGCTTATATTTAAATATATTATAGACACACACAGACAGAGGCAACTTTTTTCTAAAAATGCTTTATTTGAATTCAGGGGCATCAAAACATGCATTTCCAATGGGTGGAATGCAATACTTTCTTTACCTACTATGTAGGTGGTAGAGAAAGTATAAATCTTTCCTTAAGAATAGTTGTGTACCCACCAATAAGCGATAGAGGGTAGAGATAGTCATGTGAATGCATCATATAAGATTTTTATTTTTACATCAGAGAAATGGAGATACTATGTATACTAAATTTAGGTTCACGTGGGACTTGTAGTTAATAGTAACTGTTTATATCAAAAGTACCCTCAATCTATTTAATGGTTTACGCTAATTCTCTTGCTGCTCAAACGCCTATAGTTTACTAATGCATTTATTTTGATGTGTATTATTCAATATCTACATGCAATTTTGTATAATTTGAAAGTAAAGGAACTTTAGCAGAGACTTTTGTGTTTAAATTTTGGGTGTTCACAAACTTTTAGTCATACAATTCTGAAAATGTGAAATAGGATCTGTTTTATTACAGTTATGATTATGATCAAATTGATGTAACTGCAACCGCTCCTAACAACGGCAATAATAATAAGAACGCAAGAACGAAGTAATGTGTAAATTAAAATGTGTTGAGGTTATGGATGGTATGGAGAAACTGAGAGAGGTTTCCGCGCTTGTACACGTTGCCTACTTCTCTTCTGCCGTAGTGTGCTACCACCTAGTGGCTTTGACATAAAGTTGTAGTGATAGTATGGAAACGAATGCGGGAAAGCTTCGCGCTGGTACACTTCTTTACGACGAGCGGGATGGCTCAGTCGGTTGCGTCTGTGGCCCGCACTTTGGAGGTCCCGTGATCGATCCCCGGCGACCGACCACTCTGACCTATGGCTTCCTTGTTATCTGTTTCAGCGTTGAAGGACCAGGCGACGGTGTTTGGCGCGTTGCGACTGGGTGCTGGCTTGCGCTCTATAAAGGTTTCTTCCCTGGCATCGTTGCGGTACCTGTCAGTTAGGTCTCTCCTCAGTGTGGGGTCCCAGGAGGTTGGTGACGTGGGCAGGGACCGTGCCGCGTTGGATGCGCTTTATCTCGAATCGTTAGGGACTCCGTCCATGCTTGCACCCGTCGTCATCCGCCCACCGGGTCTGTCCCCTCATCCTTCTCTCCCAGGGGTCACGTTGGAAGTAAAAAGAGCCGACTGGCCTATTTGCGGCGCTCTGTCACGGTTCCGGGGGTATCTTCGTGATGCGTACTTTTACCTTCACTTTTTACACTTCTTCGCGTGTGAACGACCTGTACGTATTTGCCTACATAAAGTAATTACGTCATACCAGTTACGCATGCGCAGAAGCTCCTTAAAACGTGCACAAGTCAAGATGTGCTAGTGATCCTGTTGCCATGTTGCATGAGCTGAGAGGAGTAGTACGGTGGATTTATATGCCATAAAATTTAAAGTACCACATATACGTTACGTTTAGTACTCGTAGCATTCAAAGTAAAAATAACCAATAAATCTGCAAGTTATGAAAAGTTAGTGTGTTCACGTGCTCTTATGCAGCAGTCTCACCGTTTCCCATTAGTACGTAGCGTACACTAATCTGCCACTGTTCTATTTAACCTACCCTTACCTCAAGGTTTGTTTCCTAGGACATGAATCTAGTTAAGTAGCGTCTTGAAAGTTAGGCGGAAGTTTTTGCCGTGTATGCCCTACATAATACATAAATACAAATTTTCTCACTTTATAATATAAGTTTTTGTAGCGTCTACAGTTTTTCAACCGATGATGACCTACTCGAGGTTTTCCAGGTAACACAGGAGCAGCATTTAACAACAACAGAGACAGAAAATCATCAGAAGTTGTATGCTATGTTGCTTCTAAGTGAAAAACGTAGTAGGGGAGAGTTGGCGAAGCATACCATAGTCCAGGGAATATGCCGAAAGGCAGCTGGCCGTATTTACTTTGTCAGATCGTGCCTGTTTGGAGGAATGGGGACAGTTCTCCTCATTGATGATACCAGATTTAACCTTGGGGCCATCAGAAAGAAGGGAGAGTTTGAAAGAGACCTAGAGAACGATTTTGTCTGGACAGGTATACATGCAGAAGATCGCAACGACTTATTTTCACTGAAAACGGTTCGTTCAGAGCACAAAAGCACACTCAAGAGATACTCGAACATCATGTTGCCCCTTTGGCAACAATGTTAGCGGACAAAAGGTAATATACGATAATATATGTCTCGAGGGTACTCGCTGGATGAAGAATTACTGCTGGAAGTTGAGGGATCCATTACCTCCAATGGCGAAAAGGCGACTTATCTAAATCCTATCGAATATCACTGATCAAACGTTGAGGTGATTACTTTCTCGCAGAATTTCGGGTGAACTATGTCGTATGGCAGCTTAAAATATTCAGGACCTCTCTTAGTGACGATTTATGTAATGTTGCTCTTCAAACGAAAATACTGTAGTGGAAGCAAAATACGTATATATTTTGTGACTTTTATGCACTACTGCTTATATTTGTTTCGTTCATAGCAACCTATTTTAATCCCAATAGTGAATTAAAACTTTTTAATTTATTGCTATAATTATTTCTCTACTACGTATAGTAAGTAGGGGAAGTATTGTATTCCACCCAAAAATTCGATACCGAGATTTCACCGGAAATATATGTTTTGAGACCCCCTGAATCCAAAAAAAGCATTTTTGGAAATATGTCCGTGTGTGTCTGTGAAGAGTATAACTCAGAAACGAACAGTCGGTTAAATACTAAACTTGGTATTTATTTTCAGTACTTTCCAGAGATGTGACACGAAGGTTTTCAAGAAAATCCCCCCACCCCAGATTACCCTTTGCATGGAACATTTTTTTGAAAATTTTAATTTTCTCAAAAACTGCCCTATCAATTTTGATTAAAATATCATATGTTTAAAATATTGTCATGAAAAATGAAATGTATATCTTGAATTTTCTGGGAATGTTTCCAAAAGTATTCTTCATTGTGAACGACATTTGCATAACTGGTAAACCATAAGAGATAGACAAAATTTTACTACACAAAAAATGTAGATCGCGTTAAAATATACAATTTATATCCTTTACATTTTTTGTTGAGTGAACCATTTTCGAGATATTGCTTGTTATTCCCTTAAATTTTCCAATACTTGGTATTTTTCTCAAATTCGTTATTCATTTTTTTATGTCCTGGACATACCAAGAGAATGGAATGTGCCACATAGCAACCAGCTCTTAAAAGATTTGACTATCGTTTAAAGCCTATCATATTCCCCTTGCACCTACAAGAAAATTAGCAATAAGATTAACATCTCGATTAACATGAACCATATGGAGAATAAGCGTTTGTAAAAATAGTTTGTACAAGAGTAGAGAAAGTCTTGTGAGTGTAAAACATCAGATATTTTTTTATTTTATTTCCGAAACTAGACTTCGAGCAACACTAGTTAACAGAAATAAATTCTCAACAACTATACAATAGATGTATATCCCATAACGTCCTCTCTAATATACATATGGTCTGTATTTACTTATAGTTTTGAAAGTTATGTTAGATCAATATCTTCCTTAACTCCCTTTACGTTCCTTCGTCTTCTCCTCTCAGAAATGGCTTGTAGGATGTGCTTATCGGAGGGGGACACCTCACGTACTGCGATAAGCTTGATTTATTTTGGCTACACCTCCCCCGGGGAGCAGGGATGAGGTGAACGAGCAGTAGGAGGTCGCAGGTCCAAGGGCAGATAGGCCCACAGAGACGCGCATAAGTCCTTAAGAGGGTGACGAAGCGACCCTAAAGGGCGGGAGAACGTAGTCTCGCGTTCACGGGGAGAAATCTTTAGAATGCGCGAGCATCAACGCCATCTACCCGGCACCGCCAGCATCACAGGGCCTGAAAACACACCTGAAGCGTGAAAGGGAGAGAAATTAAATTAAGTTTTATTTATGGACGCTCTTTAACTGCTATGGTTCTTAGCGTCCCATTCTATATTGGGCGTGAAAGACCGGTGGAAAATAGGTGGTAGGATACACCGCCCTGGCGTTCGATCAGGGGAACAACCGCAAATCGAAACAGGGAGCTCCCAAATGCGGGACACAGACGTTGCCGCCTTAACCATCCCGTTCAGTGCAAATGAATTGTACTCCTTATCATGTAGAGAACGAGACTTTTTATTCACTGCACTCTGAACACACATTAGAACGTCTTCGGGAATAAATATTTTACCTTTTTCCGTATACATTTCAATTTACGCTTAAACTATCTGTCATCAATTTCAGCTTTCTTATGTCCATTATTTTCAAGATGACCAGCATTGGGCCCCATATCCCCACCCAACAAAGACAAGTCTACATACTTAATTAAAATAATTACTGTGATTTATGTTTTAAAGCGAATAAAATATTGTATGCCATACGAGATGAGAGATGATCATATATAAAATCATCCCTCATCTCGTATATATACAGAATGTTTCAGAAATACTTTTACAAACTTCGGGTATGGATTCCTTACACCACAAGAAGGAAAAATGTCATATGAACATATGTCCCATAATCCTTTGTTTTCTCGTTAGGAGGTGTTCAACACAGTGGTACACTTATAACACACAAAACTCATAAGAAATGCTCGAAATGTCCTCCTCTTGCTTATATGCATGCCTGTACTCGTCGAATCATGGAATGTCGCACCCTGACAAACCTCCGGGATGGTGTCGAATGGTTTCGCAGGCTTCCATGACACGTCGATGAAGCGTTTCTGCATTCGGGATGGCTGTTCCATAAACCAATGATTTAAGATGCCCCCAGAGGTAAAAATCCACAGGGTTGAGGTCGGGAGAACGTGCAGGCCATGGAACTGGTCCTTCTCTGCCTATCCATCGGTCATGGTAGATACCAGTCAGTGCATCTCGAACAATGCGACTAAAATGTGCCGGAGCCAGGCATGTATCACATTCATCAGCAAGGCGACGATAAACAGCGACAAAGGTTCCATAACTCGGTTGTCTTCGGTCTGGAAACTCCGTCTAATAGAGCCGTGCAGCCTCGCGTCCATTACCATTCTCGCAACCATACATAAAAATCATGTCTGCCTGTTCACTAATGACAAATGACAAACGTAAATAAGTCTCCATGGAATCACTTCGCCATCTACCGTATGTAGTACAATGGATCAATGCCTTCTATGAATGCACAGAGAAATGAAGTTTTGAGGTTGGACCCCGAAGGCCGTTGAACTCACACTTTCATTGTGACAAGTATAACGCGAAAACCAAGGATTATGAGACATATGTTCATATGAACTTTTTTCCTTCTTTTGGTATGAGGAACCCATACCCGAAGTTTGTAAAAGTATTTCTGAAACACCCGGTATATATAATATGTAATCACAAATTAACTGAGCACAGTAGCTCAGGCGATAAGTCTATGACCCACATTCGGGGGGTTTCGAGTTCAAACTCCCGGGGACGGCAATTTGACCGAAGGTTTTTTTCGCGGTTTTCCTCGGTCGGTAGGCGAATGCTGGGTTGGATAATTTGATCCGCAAATTTTGCTATCAGTCTTTTCTTCACTACATATTGTTTCCTTCTTATTCACCCCATACGAGGCTTTGGGCTGATCATCCATCCTGGGTATGCTATGATCCAGAGTTAGTTTGCTCCTCAATAGGCTACTGGCCCAAGGTATTAGTTTGTACGTTCTTGGGGATGTAAGTCGTGCAAAAAGGAGGATAATTAATTAAATAAGAAGATAGTATAAACTATATTACTCATTTTAACCCAAACGGTTTTCTATAGCGAAGATTAACTTCGGGAATGAGACCCATATAAATACTTATCGTATCTGTTTGTGTGTTAATACTGTTACTGTGTGTTCTCGTGTTAATGAATTGATAATCACTAGCCAGAATTTCAAAGTAGGAGGTTAACTAGATTTGAATGTTCACTATGGTTGTATAGGTTTGTTATTACAACTAACTTCCCTGTGAAATGATAACGTCTTGCTTGCCAGTCCCGGTGCCGGGCGTACGGTTATCTAGTCATTTGGGGTAACCTGTAGCGCGTGATTCTCAAAGACTGGCAATGCTATACACACTTCTTGTTTACCTTGTGTATTAACCTACGTTGTGTATTAGTTTACGTGTTACTTATTATTATTATTATTATTATTATTATTATTCTTTGTTAATTATGTCGCCATTCAGTGTTGAACAAAGAGTGTTTATGTACGATAATTATATGAACACTGATTCTTGCAGAGAATTGATAAGCTGCCTTGCAAGATAATACCCTGGTAATTGTGTTCCATGTAGAGAAACTGTTCGACGACTTGTTACAAAGTTCCGAGAGACAGGATCTGTGAATGATAGGAAACTGTTACGAGGCGCCGTGTTCATACTAAGGAGAAGGTAGACACAAAAGGGTTTGATTAGGTTTTGGTTTCCATTACGCTGTTTCACATGATTCACTTCTCATGGCGCTCGCATTATCTGTTCACATTTCAAATTGTCATACTTAAGTTATCGCAATTCCTTGTAGAGTTAACCTATACGTTATATTGGTAACTTTGAAGAAACGTTAATTTTAGGAGTTGTATCGTATTTAGACTGTTGGGGAGCCGTTTTTGAAGTAGTTGTAACCACGTATGGTACCCGGTTTCCGGTAGCCTTCGCCCTAAATGTAATTTTGTCTGTTTCTTTAAATATTATATACTTATGTTTGCCTCGGCTGCGTCAGTATTTATTTTTAGAGACATGAATGTCTTAGCAGGGCATAGTGCGGCTAAGAATGTAGGCTTACACAGATTATAATTTTTTAATTCACTCCTTTTTATTAATGCTTGACACGATTTAAATAACACTTCACTGATATAGAGAGCTGTGAGATGTTTTTATTAATTGCTTGCACCTTTTAACACTTAAACTATTTTTGATTCACACTGAATACGTATTAAACTTCTCGAGGAAACATCTCGCGTCTGATTAGTAATACTGTCTGCTAGCAACGTGTCCAGTTATGAGCACTGTCTACAAGCAGCTGACTTCTAGATTTGTACATTTTGCTATATTTCAGCTGCTGATTGGCTATTCCTAATCTAATAGAACACTTTGATTTAACTTAAGCTTTTTTCTAGTTATTGATTGGTTATTTTATAAACTGTCAAAAAATTACATTATTGTTGCTCCAAGAATGACTAGTAGTATTATTAAACCTTCTAATTCATTATTGGCTCAAGGCTACCTCATTGTTACCTCATTGTTAGGAACTTTTAACCTATTATTCTAACAGATCCTACATTATTAAATTATGTAATACATTCACATAGCATTATTACACATGTATAATATTACACAGATAATATAAACATATACATTGACTGTAGTATACACTTTTTATATATTGTTGCATACACATATTGCTTTAAGGCGGGCTGTTATTGAATTTATATATTATATAATTAGACTGAAATCATTTAAGTGTTAAAAATACTGCCTCAGCTTTCTTTGATCTAAAACGTTACCCTTTTATCCAACCTACATAAAGATTAAATGGAGGAATTTATGAATTCAGAAGAAACTGAAATGGAAGTGAAATTATAGAAGCAGCAGAAAGAGTAACACCAGAAGCACTTACCCAAAAAACCCAGAAAGCAATATGATACAGCATTTAACCGCTTCATTGCCTGGTGTAGACAATAATGGTGAAAATAGTTTAACTGAAGATGTCAGCTATCTTACTTTTTTAACGTCGTTGCTCTTGTTTCAAGAACCGCGTTCTAAACGTGATCTCTATTAGTTTGAGAAATGAATATAATATTATTGATATTTTACAAATTCGATCACTGTCTATAAATAGTATATGCCACATGTGTTAAAAGTGGTTTATTTTGCTCTAGGAGTGCGAAATAAAACCCAACTTGTATCCCGTTTTATCATAATCTACAATTAAACAACATTAAGTACGAAATAATATTTTAGCATTTTAATTTTTAAACTACCTGTTATGGGGTTTTTATTTCTCGGCACATTCTCATCTTCAAAATATTCCACACGACGTAGTTTTAGGTATAAATCAATGAATTTTAGTATACCTTCTTGTTATTAACAGAATAAAAAATGATGATGAATGTTGTTAACGTATTTAGTTGTGATGTTATTAAATAATAATTTTCATTGTTTGAGCTTTTATTAAAACATTTAAATTTTCTAGCAAACTTATAGGATAATTAAAACTTTAGCTCTACAATTTATTTATACATTATTAAAGAGTTTAACTACGAAGTATTAATTTTTTTCAAAAACTATTTGCATCGTATTGAGCACTTTTTTGGTACAGTAAAAAAATAATAAAATAATTAATGTCTCTGGAAATAATTTAGAAATGTGAACGAAGTTTGGTTTACATATTGTATACTAAACCCTCATTGGTATATTAAAATTTCAAATGAATTGAAATGAAATTGTGGACTTTTGAAATTCAGAGATGTGTATTCTTAAATACCAAACGTCATTTCGTTTCGAGTTATGTTGTTCTGTCTCTCTCAAAAACACACACACATATCCTACTGATCTTTGCCCGAAATTGCTTTCTTTTTAGATTCAGGATGTTTCAAAATTTCCGATGATTTTTCGGTATCGAATTTTTGGGTGAAATACGATATTATCTCTAATTTGAGGTAGTATTTTTAACACTTAAATGATTTCAGTCAAATTATATAATATATAGATTCAATAACAGCCCGTCTTAAAGCAATATGTGTATAATATAACATAAAAATGTATGTAACAGTCATTTTATTAATGTTTATATTATTATGCACATGTTCAATAATGTTATGTGAATGTATGACATAATTTAATGATGTAGGAGCTGTGAGAATAATAGGTAAGGTACCAACAATGAGGTAACAATGAAGTAACCTTGAGGCAATATTAATTAGAAAGTTTAATAATGCTACTGGTAATTCTTGGAGCAACAATAATGTAATTTTTGAGACAGTTTATAAAATAGCCAATCAACAACCAGAAAAAAAGCTTAAGTTAAATAAAAGTATACTATTGGAGTAGGAATAACCAATCAGAAACTGAAATAGGGCAAATTGTACAAATTCAGAATTCAGTTGCTAGCAGACAGCGTTCCTAACCGGACGCGAGACGCGTCCTCGAGAAGTTTAATACGTATTCAGTGTGAGACAAAAATAGTTTGCGTGTTAAAAAGTGCAAGTAATTAATAAATTATCTCACAGCTCTCTATATCAGTGAAGTGTTATTTAAATCGTGTCAAGGATTAATAAATGGAGTGATGTAAAATTATAATCTGTGTAAGCCTACATTCTTCAGCCGCACAACACCCTGTTAAGAAATTCATGTCTCTATAAATTAATACTGACGCAGCCGAGGCAAACATAAATGTGTAATATTTAAAGCTACAGTAAAAATACAAAGTTAATATTTTTAAACTTGGGGCGAAGGCCACCGGGTACCATGCGTGTGGTTGCAACTACTTCCAGAAGGGCTCCCCAACTGTCGAAATACAACTCCTCCTAAAATAAATAACCTTCTCAAATTGGCTTTACATAAGTGAAGCGACAAGTTTCTCAACTTGCTGTAGGTAAATATTAGAGAAAGTAAAACAAAACCTATCAATGCATTCTTTATGCACACATATAATCAAAATACGCAAATATGTTGCAGAAAAGCTATAGAATTGAAATTGTCTGCAATCTTAATTTGGTTATGCAGCAAACAGATTTATAAAAGGGTGTGCAGTAAGTATACTGTGAGGCAGTATTTTTAACACTTGAAGCAATATGTATGTAATAATTTGTAAAAATGGATGTAACAGTCACTGCAAATGCTTATATTATTGTAAACATGTTTAATAATGTTATGTGAATGCATTGTGTAATTTAATAATGCAAGAGCTGTGAGAATAATAAGTTTAAATTGGCTAACAATGAGGTAACCTTGAGGCAACAATGAGTTTGAGAGTTTAAATGTTAAATTATTAGAGCAACGATAATGTAAATGTTGTGATAGTTTAAAAATAGGCAATCAATAGCCAGAAAAAGCTTTAGTAAAATACAGGTATTCTATTGGACTAAGATTAGCCAATCAGAGACTTAAAATACAGAAGCTTACGGGTTTTGACGGTTGAAATATGTTCAGTTGCCTGCAGACCTTGGTAGTGACCGGATGGAAGATGTGTTCTCTAAAGAAATATTACGTATTCGTGTGTAACGAAAATTAAGTATGCGCGTTAACAAAGCGCAAGTTTTAAATTAAAGAATCTCACAGTTCTTAATATGAGTGTAGTGCTATTTAATTTGTGTCAAGGAATAAGAAAGAGAAGTGAGTTTAAACTTAAAATCTGTGTAAGCCTACATGTTTGTCGCACCATGCCCTGATTAAGCGAAACGTGTCTCTAAAGTAAGACTGACACAGCCTAGACAAACATAAGCATATAGAAGCAGATTATTAACAAAGTTAATATAATATTTTTAAACTTGGAGCGTAACAACAAAAATACATCGTTTTAAAAGTCAGCTTCCCATACGTAGCAGCATATTACGTAATAAACAATCTACTTTAAAATTGACGTTCATACATGGAGCTGATTAAATAAATAATGTCCAAGACAATTTTCTTCAAGTTGGCTTCCCAAGCGTGTGGCTAACAACAACAGTAAAACTTGAACAGGAGGGACGAGATAATTCAGCGGACACACAAACGGAGGCAGAATGCTAGAGGGGTGTTCTACTCTGCAGTAACGGTCATTGAACTTTGTTACGCAAATCTACACGTAACACAGAGGTGCGGAGCCTATTGGTGACACAAACAAGTGTGGTGTTGTGTTCATTAAAATGTAGCCCGGGGCTGATATTGATCGACTGAGAAACCTGAACTGGATAACCCTCCATTAGTATGTAAACCCCCCGCTAGTAGTGCTGTAATAAATACTCCGTGAACTTGAGTTTGTCTCTGAAGCTAAATTTGTGGCTGGGAAGGCAAAGATTAGCCAATAATGTGGTTGTAAAGATAGCTTAAAGGAAGGACATGTTCCTGTAGGAATCTGATTTCTGTCTCGGATGAAACTATGTGCAATGCAGTAGAAACTCTGTTAACCAGAACAAAGGCGGGGGGATGTGAGGGGATAACCAAAATTTCGGCTGAAAATAAAAATATCATTTTTAGGGGTTAAGGAACGTTTTTTGACGTTTTAAGTGAAAGTAAATCAAAAAAGTTTATCAATAGTCGTAAGCTTTCACGGCCGGAGTCCAAATTATAGCTAGCAGAATTTTAAGGGCTGAGAAGACGTGGTCTGCTGGAGTTTTCAGGTCCAGACGTTTCGTTCACGACTGCGGTGAACATTTTCAGTGGCGTAGTCTAAGTCTTCTCGGTGAAGGTTTGGTCGCAACTGACTCGTTGGAGTGGAGTGCATCTGGTAGGTTCGTGGTGAACCTACGTGAGTTTGCTGTGTATCTACCCTTGGAAGGGCTTTTCCATAGGTAGGATGGATTTTTGTAGGGTGTCGGTTTCGTGTTGAAGATGGACTCGTTGGCTGAAATAGCGGCAGTGTTTATACTCAGGCTGCTCTCACGCGATTGGTCCGGCTGGAGGTGCATGTACGGTGGTGGAGGGAGGGGGTTAGCCACTCCGGTGCTTTTGATTCATGATTGGTTCGAATGATCTCGTTGGGTTTGTGCCTGTTTGATGTTCTCAAGTCACTTTTGTAGTTTCGGTTGCGGGACACAAATCTACACTAAGGCCAATACGAGGCGGAGTCCCCGAAGGTTCTGTGTTATCCCCCACACTCTTTAGTGTATATGTGGCCGACCTACCCACAGAGCAGCACGTCAATATGGCACAGTACGCTGATGACGTGCTTCCTGTATTGCACAAGTAAAAACCCACACAGAGCCTTCAACCCCATTCAGAGACACCTCCGCCTCCTCCAAGAGTGGTGCAGGCGTTGGCGATTATCCATTAACCCGGCAAAAAGCCACGCCATTCTCTTCACCAAGCGCCGCTTTCCCGCAATCTTCCCCACATTCAGCTACCTCGGAAGAAGGATAGAATGGACAAACGTCATTACCTACCTAGGGGTTAAGTTAGATAAGGGCCTAACTTTTCGGGGACACGTCAGGGACGTCGCGCGTCGGAGGCATGGGGCTGCGGCTTCATTGTACCCGATGCCGAGGTCTGAGATGCCTGTCCCTCTTAAGTTACACCTTTTTCGAGCCCTCATAATCCCCTTCCTGCTCTATGGCTGCGGGATCTGGGGCATGGCTCAGATTCCAGTCTGCTGCTCCTGCAACGGGTGCAGAATAGGGGCCTTCGGGCTATCTATTCTGTAAACCGCTCCTTTCCCGTGAGACTGCTTCACGAAGCCTCATCTCTTCCTTACGTGGAGGATGAAATTAGGCGCCGTGCCGCAAAATTTTACGACCAGTTGTCATACCATCAGAGCGCCCTCGTTCGGTCTCTTGGGGATTATAACCCCAGAACACGCCGCTTGAGGCATCACCGGCTTCCCCGCATGGCATGCGGGCATATCCGGTAACAGCTAAAGCTGAACTCCAATACAATCCCTTCAAGAGTAGCTTGGACTTCAAAATTAAAATCCCTACATGTTTCAAATTACTAAATTCATATCATCAGCGGTGCACAAGGGCAGTTGCACCATGACCGGCTACCGTTGAGGAAAAAACTTTGTTACCTCCTTTCTCTCCTCTAACTAAAGAACAACCGCCATCCTGTAACCCCCATATCCCGTCACTACGTGGTTAAGCCCTAATTAGGGCAGGTACACGCCTAAACACACCATCGGGTTGCCCTCAACCTGCCATCTTGACGCACGCACGGATGCCAGTTTTTGCTTAGTTTTTGTGTCTCTTCTTTGCTATTAAATTTATTTGGATGTTTATAAATTTCTATTGCTTCACGTTGTAATCTATCATGGTAATAAGGCATAGATGAAAGAACGGCTGTTTCATGATATTGAATTATGTGTTCCCCTTCTGCCCAAAGTGCATGTTCAGCGATCGCGGACTTCTCAGGTTGACCTAGACGGCAGCATCTCTTGTGTTCCGTAAGCCGGGTGTTGACGCTACGTTGCGTGGTACCTATGTAAACCGCACCACAAGAGCAGGGGATCTGATAGACGCCAGCCGAAGTAAGCGGGTCCCTGGGGTCTTTGGCGGAGCGAAATAATGTGTTTATCTGTCTAGTCGGTTTGAACACTGTTTTAATATTATGATGCTTGAGTAGGCGTTCTATTCTGTCAGTGACATCCTTGAAATATGGCAGGAAGGCCGTGCCTTTGCTTTTGGGTAGTTCTGGCTGATGCGCTGTGGTTTGCGTGGACGTAGAGCTCTGCGGACTTCTTGTGTTGTATAATTATTTGCACATAAGGCGTGTTCTAGATGACGTAACTCCTGTTGTAATGAATCCGGTTCACAGATGCGGGTGACACGATCTGCAAGGGTCTTTATCATGGCTCTTTTCTGTCGCGGATGATGGTTGGAATTTTTATTCAGGTATCGGTCTATATGTGTAGGTTTACCGCCGCTATTTCAGCCAACGAGTCAGTTGCGACCATACCTTCACCGAGAAGACTTAGACCACGCCACTGAAGATGTTCACCGCAGTCGTGAACGAAACGTCTGGACCTGAAAACTCCAGCAGACCACGGCTTCTCAGGCAGGAAAATTCTTCTAGTAATAAAACAATTTATAAATTTGTATATCCTTTCACTTTTTGAAGCAGATTGGTCTTGGCAGCTTTACCCTGTGTTTCTAAAGCTACACCAGCTTGTATCTAATAACAGATAGATATAAATGAGTTGAATAAATTAGGAAGGCTAATTGTATAAGTTAATAGTGGTCTAAAATAGCTCCCCATTGTTATGTATTTAGCATAAATATGAATGGTACTATAGAAACATTTATTACCTCCAAGTCTTGAGCATAAGGGCGCCGTATGTCAAAGAGAAGCCAATTTCTCGTAGCCACACTCTTGCCGTGCAGGTGTAAATGCTGGGCCTAGGGTACATGACGATGGTCTGAAACAGATCAGAGATAAATATTCAGTATATTCTAATATACCATGCAATGGAAATGTCACAATATTAAACTTAAGAAGGTTGTAAAGATGAGATAAATATGTTTACAAAATATAAGTAACATTAATAGGTGTTTACGTATCAAGTGCGCAAAATAACCCTTTAGCGGATAAATTAAGTATGTAGTTCGTGGCGTAAGCTAGTAGATGGGCATATTGAACCTATGTTACCTTCGAGGGAAGAATGAGATGAAATAAAGAGGTTGGCTAGATCTGGTGGCAGTAAGGACAACATAAGCGGGGTCGTTAACGTTTCCAGATGTAGCTTGTCGAAGGTACCGCTTCCATTCCATGGATCATTTTGGGCACCATATAAACTATTCCTAGGGGCATGTCCAACATCATGTTCTGAAACCACAGTCCTTCGCCCAGAATCCAGAAATTCGATACCCTGATTTCGCCGAAAATGCATGTTTTGAGGTCCCTGAACCAAAAAACGGCATTTATAGAAAAAGGCCGGTGTGTGTGGATAGCATAGCTCAAAAATGAAAAGCTTGTTAAATGCGAAACTTGGTATTTAAGTTCAGGAACTTTCAAGCTTACGACACGAAGATTTTGCAGAAAATCCCCTCACCCAAACTACCCTTCATATGGAATATTATTCATTTTTCTTTTTCTAAAAATTGGCTTTAAAAAGTTTGATACAAATATCACATATTTAAGCTATTTTAATGAGAAATGTACATCTCGAATTTTCAGGGAGTAACCTATGAAGTCTTTCATTCTGAATGACATTTGTATAGTTGGTAAGCTTAAAACGATAGATAAAACCTTATTGCACACAGATGTAGATCTCATTAAAACGCAGAAATTACGTCAATTTTCTTTCACTGTTGGTTGCAATTTTCAAATACTGCAACGAAATGTGTAACGAAATTATTTCTGCAAATAGTTTCAAAGGATAGAAATACAAACATTCGTAAGTATAGTTTGTGCAAGATATGTAAAAATATTTTTTTTCTGATAAGTTACATTCACATGACTTTCTCTACCCAATACGCTAGGGTATACAAATTACTCTTATGACAGTTCATTTTTCTAACTACTTTATTTTATTGCAATAAAATCTTTTCGGAAATAGCTAAATTTCACTTTTCGTTATTGATACAAAGAGAGCAGCGACAGTCAAAATGTTTTAGAACTGGACGCTGTATGCTGGCCTTAAAATTACACACTGTTTCAATAAAATCGCGAAAAACAACTGAAAATCGACAGGACTTGAAGAATGACCAAGTAATTCGTACCATTAATAATGGATATCTCGGAAACGGCTAATGCCATAAAAAGTTACTTGAAATGAACTGTATGTTTTAAAGAGATCTACAGTTTAACTTTCTCTACTACGTATAGTAGTAGGTAGGGGAAGTATTGTATTCCACCCAAAAATTCTATACCGAGATTTCACCGGAAATACATGTTTTGAGACCCCCTGAATCCAAAAAAGCATTTTTGGAAACATGTCCGTGTGTGTGTGTCTGTGAACAGCATAACTCAGAAACGAATAGTCGGATAAACATCAAACTTGGTATTTAGGTTCAGTATCTTCCAGAGATGCGACACGAAGGTTTTCATGAAAATCCGCCTCACCGCACATTACCCTTTACATGGAACATTTTTCGAAAATTTAATTTTCTCAAAAATGGCTCTAATGATTTTGATTAAAATATCACACGTTTAAAATATTTTCATGACAAATGAAACGTATATGTCGAATTTTCTGGGAATATCTCCAAAAGTATTCTTCATTGTGAACGACTTTTGCATAACTGGTAAACCATAAGAGATAGACAAAATTTTACTACACAAAAAGTGTAGATCGCGTTAAAGTATACAATTTATGTCATATACATTTTTTTTGTTGAGTGAACCATTTTCGAAATATTGCTTGTTAATTCCTTACATTTTCCAATACTTTTTCTCAAATGGGAATTCGTTATTCATTTTTTTATGTACTGGACATGCAAAGAGAATGGAATGCGCCACATAGCAACCAGCTCTTAAAAGTCTACCATATTCCCCTTGCACAAGAAAATTAGCAATAAGATTGACATCTCGATATCTCGATTAACATGCAGCATATGGAGAATAAAGCGTTTGTAAAAATAATTTTTACAAGAGTAGAGAAAGTCATGTGAGTGCAACACATCAGATTTTTTGTTTAGTACGCTTTCGTGTATCGCTTAACGTTTACCAGTTATACAAGATTATACAAAGTTCCTTCCAAATGAGGTCTTCATGGCTATTCTCACAAAATGCAAGATATACATTTTATTTGACATGCTAATCTCTTTAATATATAGTATTTCATGTCACATATTTGGAAGATCTGAACTTAAGTGCTAAGTTTGGTAATTACCTGACTTTTCGATTTATGGATCGTCTTGTAAAAATGTTTTTTTTGCATTCAGGGGGCCTCAAAACATGTATTTCTGGCGAAATCTCCGTATCAAATTTTTGGATAGAATATAATATCTTCGCTACGTAGTAGAGAAAGTAATTAACAATATCAGGTAATGGAAATCATGTAAATGCGATACATTAGACTGCCCTATGTTTTTACCCTCTGCTCCCATATCTCTAACTTCGAAACATTAATGCACAGTCTTTAATTGCTGCTCGGTCGAAGTGCTTTTGTTTGTTGAGATGCTATGGGCGATGCTTTATTTGAATTTCCATACTAATTACTCTCACTTTATATGGTGTAACTTATGGCCACCCTACGTAGCCGATTTAAACCCTTTGGATTACTTTCCAGGGCAATAGTATGCCACAAAATGCGAATTTTAAGTATAAATCTTCTCAGAAAGGGAATAAGTGATAAGAGGATTTAGGAGAAAGCGGCTGCAAATTGTGAAGAAAAAATACAGGTCTTACCTTACCGTAATTACGAGAAGAGAAGTTTATGTACGCCATTAATTATTGTTTTGTAAGACTTAGTTACAGCACAGGTATTTAGAGAGATAGAAGCGATTTACTCCCCACTTCCCTCCCCAATCAGAAGCTACCAACAATACTCCACATGCAGCAACGCACTATACTCTGCCGTTTGTGAAAATTGCAACACCAAGAAGGAAACACATGAATTTAATACCACAGGTTAGGTACATAACAAGTAACAAATGATAAAACTTTGCAAATCTATACATGTCCTTTGAGCCCTAATATTCAGTATCTGCGCTGCAATTAGAGCTGCTATACTCCGGGCATTGAATCAAAAAGGTTCTGAATAAGTTCCTGAGGGATTTCCCTCCATGCAGTTTGTATTCGAGCCCACAAATATATGACACTGGTTACTGGAGGACCGTGACGCACCAGGTGCCGATCAACCATATCCCAGACATGTTCGTTGGGCGACATGTCAGGCGAACGTGCAGGTCAGGGAAGCAATAGTACCCGTCGCTCTTCGAAGAAGGCTTGTACACTCCTCGCAATATGTAACCGGGCATTGTCCTGTTGAAATGTGGCCTGTGGAGATGCCTGAAGCAGGGAGAGTACCTCAGGCTCTACAACCACCGTTAGGTACCGGTTGCTGTTCAAAGTGCCCTCAGTTCGTAGGAGGCGAGATCTGTTGTTGTAACCAATGGCGCCCCAAACCATTACACCTGGTGTTTGTCCGTTATGCCGCTCAACAATGCAGCCCTCACCCCGCTACCGCCGGACACATATGCGGGTATCACTGTAGGACAGTTGAAGCGGGACTGGTCTGAAAAGACTACATTTTGCCACTCAGCACCCCAGATGGTGTTCAGGTGCATATTGCAGTCGGAGGAGCTTGTGGTTTCTGGACAATGGAATGTTGTTCTCTCACTCCTCATATGAAACTAAAAGCATTTGTATAAAGCACTTTCAAATTGTTCTTACACCAACGTAAATAACAATGAAAATTTTGAATGGCTGTGTACGAAGAGCGCAATGAATAGTTGAACCACCATGAATGGTCAAGTTACGTTTCGTAATTGGGAACCAACATTTTTACTTTCTCTACTACGTATAGTAAGTAGGGGAAGTATTGTATTCCACCCAAAAATTCGATACCGAGATTTCACCGGAAATATATGTTTTGAGAACCCCTGAATCAAACAAAAACATTTTCGGGAAACATGTCCGTGTGTGTCGCTGTGTGTGTGTCTGTGAACAGCATTTGATTAAAATATTATATGTTTAAGATATTTTCATGACAAATGAAATGTATGTTCATGAGACATTCTCAGAAAATTCAAGCTATGCATTTAATTTTGCCATGAAAATACCTTAAACATATGTTTTAAACAAGACCGTTAGAGCCATTTTTGAGAAAATCAAAATTTTCCAAAAATTTTACATGTAAAGGGTAGTTTGGGGTGGGGAGATTTTCTTGAAAGTCTGCGTGTCGCATTATTGGAAGATACTAAACTGAAATACCAAGTTTGGTATTTATCCGACTTTTCGTTTTTGAGTTATGCTGTTCAAATACAGATACACACACGGACATGTGTCCAAAAATTCTTTATTTGGATTCAGGGCACCTCAAAACATATATATTTCCGGTGAAATCTCGGTATCGAATTTTTGGGTGGAATGCAATACTTCCCCTACTTACCATACGGAGTAGAGAAAGTAAAAGAAGGATAATTAGAAATGTCGAAAGTGAGAATTCAGTTGTTTTCGAATTAGCGATTGAAAGAAGATACTATTTTTCAAAATGGTTACAACCAGTTAAAGAAGACAGTGCAAACGAAAAGTGCAGAGCATGTAATGTTTTGGGGACAGAAAGAAGTGATCTTTTGAAACACTGTGAAAGCCAGGAACACATTGAAAAACCTAAAAGTTGCTGACCCACAAACGTTTCTCACGTAATTAGTAAATTAATTTATTTAAAATAAATCCACAATGATTATTCATTTTAACTTAATTATTCACTTAATTAAATATAGGTTACTGCTACATAAACAGGCATAAATTACCAACAGAGGGAATATAGTAATTTCTCTATTACGTATAGTAAGTAGGCGAAGTATTGTATTCCACCCAAAAATTCGATACTAATATTTCACCAGAAATACATATTTTGAGGTGCCCTGAATCCAAATAAAGCATTTTTGGAAACACATCCGCATGTGTGTCTCGATTAATTAACTAATTAGATTCACTAGTTGGTTATTGATAAGAGTTTACACACAGTTCAGATGAATTAAGTAGTATATTTGATTCATTGAGAAAGTTATATTATTAGAGGCGTATTATATTTCAACTGTTGGGGAGCCGAACTTGTAGTAGTTGCAACAGCACGTATAGTAAACAGTTTCCGGTAGTCTTCGGTCCAAATGTACTTTCAGGTGGCCTTTGCCCAAGTTTAAAAAAAATATTCACTTTGTAGTTTAACAGTTTCTTTAAATATTATATACTTATGTTTGCCTCGGCTTCGTTAGTATTATTGTTAGAGACATGGATGTCTTGGCAGGGTTGTGGTACGACTATGAATGTAGGCTTACACAGATTATAATTTTACTTCACTCTTTTATTAATACTTGCTACGATTTAAATAACACTTTAATGATATAGAGAGCTGTGAGATTCTTTTAATTAATTTCTTGTACTTTTTAACACTTAAAACTATTTTTCGTCTCACACGAATACGTATTAAATTTCTTGAGGACACTTTTTGCGTCTGCTTAGTAACGCTGTCTGCAGGCAACTGAACTAATTTCAACCGCCTAAACTTGTAAATTTCTGTATTTCAAGTCTCTGATTGGCTATTTTTAATCCAATAGAATAGCTTCATTTAACTAAAACTTTTTCTGGTTGTTGATTGACTATTTTTAAACTGTCTCAAAATTTACATTATTGTTGCTCCAATAATGACTAGTAGCATTTAAACTTTCAAATTCAAGGTTACTTCATTGTTAGCAACTTTAAACCTATTATTCTTACAGCTCCTACATTATTAAATTACGTAATAAATTCATGTAACATTATTGAACATGGATACAATACTACAAGCATATGCAATGACTGTTACATATATTTTACAAATTATTACATACACATATTGCTTCAAGGCGGGCTGTTATTAAAAGACACTGCCTCATCATATAGTTATGATAACATAAATATGTAAATTATGTTCGAAAATATTAAGATAAATGATGTTAAATAAGAAACTAGTTGTATCGCACAACAATCTATTCCTCGACAGCTGCCAATGAGACGTGACTAGTGCACGTGACAGTTAAGAGAGAACAGTTATACGGTACAGCGTTAAGGTACTTTAGTGCTCAAAGTCCTATATCACGGTCTTACATCGTAAATAAGTATTAGAGCTTAGGCAGAATTAAAATCCAAGAATTTATTTGGTTTTGTACTTGCAAAAAAATTACTATAAAGGTGTTTTAGAGAACTATATTTAGTACTTTATATGCAGTCCATATCTGATCTCACCCTACACTCATTATTATTCATCCAGTACACTTCTGCCTCATATACCTTTTCACTATTCTTTTTTTCCCCTCCCCTCTGGCACATGTTTCGCTTCCACAGGGATATGGTGCGTGAGTAGCACTCAAATTGGATTTGCTCTCCGAGCGAACGTTTCCGAAATGTGATGTAAATTTCCCGTGGAAACTTTGCGGATGTTGCTTACTGACGTGCGATAACTTATGCACAAAATATCACAGATGTCTGCAGAATCAGCCGGAAGATACAAAAAAAAACTTTGTTGTTAAAGCGTATCAGCAGTTTATCTCTTATGTTCCTTGAGGCATATGCCTGAAGCTGAGAATATATAAAGACGGATTTTTAGGAAAGATGAACTGAACAGAATGTATTTCAGATAGCTGTGTTAGAACTCCAAACTACATTAAAAGAAAAATTCTACATTTGGACAATTTTTCGAAGAGAATGCGATAATTGGATTTTTCTAAAGCCTTTGATACAGTGGAAATTGACTTATAAATATGTAATATTGAAAATTTGAATTTGTCAAATAGCTTTCCACCATGAATCAGGTCTTATTTGGTGAGTAAATTGTTTTAGGTGTAAATATATCAAACCGATCTCATTGGAAAGAAACGAAACTGGTGCATCACAGGGATCAGTACTTGGACCTTTGTTGTTTGCTATTTCCATCAGACCTTATAAGCCGTTGTAAACAGCATATTTTCGCTGATTTCTTACAACCATGTTTACGCACAGACTAATAGTTTACACGACTCAAATAAGGTTCTAAATGAAGACTTAAATTAATACCAACCTGATTATTAATATATGGGCTAAACTGAACACAGGAAAGTCATAACCAATCATTATGTAATATGGGCGATTGTTAGGATGTCTGAATTTGGATAACACAGAACGCCTTGCATTAAATAATTTTGAAATTCCATTCCGTAAACAGTAAAAAAATCTTGGAACTTCTATGCATCAAAATTTAAACGCATGTCTTTCTCTACCCTCTATTCCTTATTAGTGGGTATACACATTATTTTTAGAAAGTTTATATTCCTATCCACTTCATTTTAATCGAGATAAATCTTTTCGGAAATAGATGCATTATACATTAGGTAATAAATGCATTCCATATTCCTTCCATGCAGTCTCAAGAAACAACTGAATGTTGAAATGACTGGAAAAGAATGGAAAAGTAATGAACAATTGGAACCATTGATAATGGATATTTTGGAAATGGTTGGTGACAAAAGGTTATTTGAAATAAATAGTGTTTTTTCTTCACAGTTCTTCACAGGCTGTTCCCAGAAAATGCAGTGTATGCTGTTCACAACACACAAAGATTGGCCTTTTTCTAAAAATGTTCTTTTATTCAGGGATCCCAAAATATGTATTTCCGTGAAATCTCGATATAGAATTTTTGGGTGGTATGCAATACCTTCTCTGCCTATTTACATCGTAGATTAAGTAAAAATTATCGCCAAATTCTATCCTTTAAAACGTATGAATGATTCTCTGCCAACTTCACTTAAGAAAATATTAATACGAGGGCGAATCAGAAAGTCTCTGCTCCTATTTTTACTTTCTCTACTACGTATAGTAAGTAGGGGAAGTATTGTATTCCACCCAAAAATTCGATACCGAGATTTCACCCGAAATACATGATTTGAGACCTTCTGAATCCAAAAAAACCGTTTTTTGAAACATGTCCGTGTGTCTGTGTGTGTATATTTGTCTGTGAACAGCATAACTCAGAAACGAACAGTCGGATAAACACCAAACTTGGTATTTAGGTTCAGTATCTTTCAGAGATGCAACACGAAGGTTTTCAAGAAAATCCCCCCCACCTCAGATTATCTTTTACATGGAACATTTTTCGAAAATTTTAATTTTCTCAAAAATGGCTCTAACGATTTTGATTAAAATATCATATATTGAAGATATTTTCATGACAAATGAAATGTATGTCTCGAATTTTCTGGGAATGTAACCAAAAGTATTGTTCATTGTGAACGACTTTTGCATAACTGGTAAACCATACGAGATAGACGAAATTTTACTATACAAAAAATGTAGATTGTGTTAAAAACACAATATATTTCCGGTGAAATCTCGGTATGGAATTTTTGGGTGGAATACAATACTTCCTCTACTTACTATACGTAGTAGAGAGAGAGAGTAAAAATTCTAGTAAAAGTGGGTTCTAAAATGTATACCTTTAAGAGATATGATCAGTTGTTCATCTTCGCTATTATGAAACATCTCCTCTACTGCAAGCTCTTTGCTATTACGTACGACCTACAGTATTCAGTAAACATGTGTTAGTGTTGTTACTGTAAACCGTATTCACAGTTCTGGGTAAGTACAACGTGTATTCTTATTAGTTCTAATGGAATCAGTTTGTGTTTTGATAAGCTTGTGAAGTGCTTTTGCGTTGCAGTTTTATTTTTAAATCTGCAACCCCCATTAATGATCCGCAAACACTACAAAGGTGTCATCAGTGTTTGCCAGAGCATCCGTGACCAAACTGGGTCTTTCAGAGAGTGTGTGATTCCCTAAGACGTCGGACAGAATCATGCCTTACTATGAATGGACCCATATTGAACACCTCCTTTAGCGAGAGTTCACAAGTGCAGGCCGTATGTAATCGCAACCAGATTACATAAGAAGCTATGCTGTTTCACAGTAACAGAGTAATGTGTCATTTGTTTACTGCGTACTGTAGGTAATGCGTAATAGCAAAGAGCTTGCAGTGGAAGAGATGTTTCATAGGAGCGAAGATGAACAAGTGCTTACAGCTCCTATTTTAGAACCCATGTTTACCGGGGAATTTTTTTCTTGTTTTGGGCCACACTAGCACCTCTCAAAATATGGATTACTTTTATTTTTAACGCTCGTATTTCTGTCATAATGGACAAGCTCGCTCACGGAACGCTTTGATCATGCTATACCTGCCCATCACATAACCTTCTATGCATCATCATTCACCATAGCACTAGCTTGTCTTTGGAATTCCCTGTCGGAGGTTATAAAGGACTACTGGAAGGTTATACATTCAAGAGGAAAATTAGGGAGTATATTGATGGCTCAGCCTAATCTGCTGTTCTATTGTAGTGATAAATATCTCTGCAAGCTTTATTTTTACTAGTGTTATTTTATGTATTTTCAAATAATGTTTCAAATTTAAATATTAAATCGTTTACAGTAATTGTTTTACATGTATGAATATTCCGCTTAAAAGTATTTTGGTTATGACTTTCTTTTCTTCATTTTAATATGTTTTTTCGACACTTAAACGTCTTTCATAACAAACACATTACGTATGGCTCTGTGCAAAGAGCTACTACATTGCTGAATTTAAAGCCATATAAAATAACCGTAGCAGATGCTCTTCAACCAGGTGGATTCTTTACGTAGATTAGTGGAGTCTAAATAGTAATACAATTACGAACTATATCCATATTTAATATTTTACTCGGACAAATTCTGGTTCCACCTTCAAGTATATGTGTATACAAAATCATTACTCCTCAATGATAAAACAATATAATTGTTACATACATGAATTTCGCTACCCTCTAGCGCTTATTAGTGGGTATACAAATTATTCTTATTAAATTTGGTTTTCCTTATATTCATTTTAATGAGATAAAGCTTTCCGGAAATAGCTGCGTTGCATATACCCTTTGTGTGCAATTCGAAAAACAACTAATATCAAAAGGACTTGTAAAGAATAACAAAGTATTGAACAATTCGGACCATTAAAAACGGATATCTCGGAAACGGCTGATGCCACAAAAAAGGTATTTGAAACAAATTGCGTGTTTTAAAGAGATCTAGAATTTTGTTGGAGTACGTTTTGGTCTATCGCTTAACGTTTACCAATAATACAAGATTATACAAATTTCTTCCAAACTAAGTGGGCTTCACAGGTTATTTTCTTAAAATTTAAGATATAATTTTATTTACATCTTTAGTATATTGTAGTTCAATGAAAATCGTTAGAACAATTTTTTAGAAAATAAACAATTTCGAAAAATCTTCCATGTAAAGGGTAGTTTGGGGCGGGGGGGTCTTCATGCAAATCTTCGTGGCGCACCTTGGTAGGTACTGAACTTAAACACCAAGTTTTTAAGTTATGCTGTTCCCCCCTCTCTTACGGGCCCTCTTACTGCTGTTTTTTGGATTCAGGGACTTCAAAACATGTATTTCTGGTGCAACTTTAGTTTCAAATTTTTGGTTGGAATGCCTACCTACTATGTACGTGGTAGAGAATGAAAAAATTGGTGTATGGTGCGCAATAAGCGAGAACAAATTTCAGTGTCAATGTTTTTCAAGTGAACAGTTGACGCCCCCACATACGTGAGTATATATTGCCCTTCCACATTTTTAACAGAAGTGACAGACATGGAGCATGCCTTTGCCTTTTTGCAACAACACTGTCACAGCCCATACAGCCAATATTTCAATGAGAACAATATTTTAAATTGTGTTTGAGGACAGAATTATTAGTAGGGATTTATGGCCTCCCTCGGTTTCCCCATCTAATCCGCTGTAACTTTAGGGTATATTAAAACATAAGGTATATAAGACAAACCCACACAACCTGGAAGAATTAAGAAAACATCTGATGTGTTACACTCACATGACTTTCTCTACTCTTGTACAAACTATTTTTACAAACGCTTATTCTCCATTAATTAATTTTGTCTATCTCTTATGGTTTACCAGTTATGCAAAAGTTGTTCACAATGAAGAATACTTTCGGAGACATTCCAAAAAATATATTATTTGTCATGAAAATATCTTAAACATATGATATTTTAATCAAAATCGTTAGAGCCATTTTTGAGAAAATTAAAATTTTCGAAAAATGTTTCATCTAAAGGGTAATCTAGGATGGGGGGATTTTCTTTAAAATCTTTGTGTCGCATCTCTGGAAGATACTGAACCTAAATACCAAGTTTGGTGTTTATCCGACTGTTCGTTTCTGAGTTATGCTGTTCACAGACAGACACACAGACACACACACACACACGGACATGTTTCCAAAAATGCTTTTTTTGGATTCAGGGGATCTCAAAACATGTATTTCCGGTGAAATCTCGGTATTGAATTTTTGTGTGGAATACAATACTTCCCCTACTTACTATACGTAGTAGAGAAAGTAAAAATATCCGACTGGAAATTGCCAGTATTTCGCAGCGTGAACTACGGCGAGTGATGGATAACTTCTTAAAGAGGTGCCAAAAATGTATGGACAACGTGAGGCAGTATTTCAGTATTTTTAACACTTAAATGATTTCAGTCCAATTATATAATATATAAATTCAATAACAGCCCACCTTAAAGCAATATGTGTATGTAACAACATATAAAAAGTGTGTATACAGTCATTGTATATGTTTATATTATTGTATACATGCGTAATAATGTTATGTGAATGTAGTACGTAATTTAATAATGTAGGAGCTGTGAGAATAATAGGTTAAAAGTTGCTAACAATGAGGTAAGCGTAAGGCAGTAATAAAATTTCAAAGTTTAACAATGTTACTTGTATTCTTGGAAACAATAATGTAATTTTTGGTGATAGTTTATAAAATATCCAATTAACAAACCATAAAAGCTTTAGTTAAAATGAAGGCATTCTATTGGACTGGGATTAGCCAATCAGAAACTAAAATGAAGCAAAATTTACAAATACAGAAGTTAGTTGCTTGTAGACAGTGTTCCTAACTAGACGCGAGATGCGTCCTCGAGAAATTTAATACGTATACGTGTGAGACGAAAATAGTTTTACGTGTTAAAAAGTGCAAGTAATTAATAAAAGAATCTTACAGCTCTCTATATCAGTGAAGTGTTATTTAAATCGTGTCAAGCACTAATAAAAGGAGTGAAGTAAAGTTATAGCCTGTGTAAGCCTACATTCTTCAGTCGCACCACTCCCTGCTAAGACATTCATGTCTCTAAAAATAAATACTGATGCAGCCGAGGCAAGCATAAATATATAATATTTAAAGAATCAGTCAAATTACTAAGTTAATATTTTTTTAAACATTTTTGGAGCAAAGGCAACCGGAAAGCACATTTGGGGCGAAGGCTACCGACATGTTTTTTTACCATACGTGCGGTTGCTGCTACTTCAAGTTCGGCTCCCCAACAGTCGAAATACAAAAAACACCACCATAAAATTAAACTACTTCAAACGACGATGGCGTTTCAGTACCTTTCATAAAGTTGTTAAGTAAAGCTTTTAAACATAGTTAAGGAAATTGTTGTATGGCCGTATCAGCGCCACTCTATGAAGGCACAGACGGCCACGGGCACCGCCGTCACGAACCGGAAAAACACCGCGAGCCGGTTCATAGTTAATTGGGTCACTCTGTATCTTTGTTGGATCTTGTATGTTATAGTTTTGTTATGTTGTATTGCCTGGTAGAGTGGAGGAGAAGGCCTTATGACCTTAAATCATACCAAGGTAAATAAATAAATACATTTTCTTTCTCCTCTGATCTGTGTTTGAATATAGTGTTATTTTTGTCTTGATTATAAAGAAAGCGAAATGTGAAAAATAAGCAATGAGTTTCGGAAATACAAAATATTAAGGAAAGCAGCCTAAGCTAAAATATCTGAATAATTCAATGTCATAGCCGTTTTCCGTGCAGTTTCTCTAACCAGTTGAGCTACCATGGCAACATGCTGGTTGGTCATTAAATTCACCAAATGACTTGCAGTTTTTGCTGGTAAACCACAAGAAGATCTCAAATAATTCTTTTAGATAACATACTAATGGCGACTTTGTGGCTAACCAGCTAGATCGGCTACGCGCGAACTGAAATCACCTGATACTTCTAGTCCAGTCATGGCCCAATGAAGTGAAATTACAGTCGCCTAATATATCCATGATTTTGAAGAAGTTGTTTTGTTGTATTGTTATTTGCCCCACGCTTTGGGAGCCAATTTGAAGCAGTTAGTTTCTGCCCCACCTATGGAAAAGCGTTTCCGGTAGCCTTCGCCCCAAAATTTAAAAATATTGGCTTTGTAATGTGACTGATACTTTAGATATTATATACTTATGTTTGCCTCGGCTGCGTCAGTATTAATTTTAGAGACCAGAAATTCTTAGCAGGGCGTGATGCGGCTGAAGAATGTAGGCTTACAGAGATTATAATTTTTAATTCACTCCTTTTTTTATTAATTCTTAACACGATTTATATAACACTTCACTGATATAGAGAGCTGTGAGATTCTTTAATTAATTACTTGCACTTTTTAACACGTAAACTATTTTTCTCTCTCACACGAATATGTATTAAATTTTCTCGAGGACGCATCTGGCATCCGGTTAGAAACACTGTCTGCAACCAACTTAACTCTAAATTTGTAAAGTTTGCTATATTTCAGTTTCTGATTGGCTAATTCTACTCCAATAGAATACCTTTTTTAACTAAACTTTTCTGGATGTTGATTGGCTATTTTTAAAACTGTCTCAAAAATTACATCATTGCTTCCAAGAATCATAAGTGGTATTTTCAAATTCATTATTGCCTCAAGGTTACCTCATTGTTAGCAACTTTTAACCTATTATTCTCACAAGCTCCTACATTATTAAATTACGTGATACATTCACATAATATTATTGAACATGTATACAATAATATAAACATTTACAATCACGGTAATATACACTTTTTATATATTGTTACATACACATATTGCTTTAAGGTGGGCTGTTATTGAATTTACATATTATATAATTAGATTGAAATTATTTAAGTGTTAAGAATACTGCCTCAATTTGACGTATTACTAATTTGGGGACTTACATTGTCATTGTCTTTGCCAGACGTATGATTGTTCTACATTGTCATTACCAGAAACATTGTTGTTTACGTCACCCTTGACTGGTAGCTTTGCTAGCCACGAGTGGTGGGAGATATACGTCTGTCTTAGTTAGAATTCCGTGGGAGGAGGATCGCACTGCAAGCCGGTTTTTGGATCAGTGGACATCTCCCCCTCACGTTTCATATTTATTAATGTAGGAACCCCAAACGGTTGGCAAATAAATCTAGGAATGTTTGAGTAGATTTGTGAAATGGATTTGTACAGTGAAAAACCCACACCTTCCTCTTAACTTCCACACCACGTTTCAGTCCTCCGCAGCTAAGCGAGTATATCATGAAGCTATTCAATGTTAGCCATGTTTAAGATAATCACTACTACGTAACTCTTATTCGCGCCGTAGCCTGTCTATCTCGTTAGCCACGTGCGATTTAAAATGTCAAGTATTTTATATCCGGGCTTCTAGTTAATTTCTATTAGGAAAATCAGTGAAACTTAATTGTCCTTTCATACGAGGACAAGGGTTGAGATTCCCCTACCTACCCAAGAAGCTGCTAGAGCAAGTGTTGTTACAAGTGAAAACACTGGTTGCTGTTAAACAACTTTGTCACTTGGTTCAGTGTAGCACAAACTTTACACTTGACACACATTCGGAACAGAACACAACTGATCCGTCGAATCGAATAACACTAACTGAAATGAACTGCACTCGGCACTACCCAAACTCTTAAACTTCTTGACTAACTCCCGGGAAAGAGTAGCCCCTTTATATAGGCCCTGCATACAAAGCGGAGTGTTCTAGAAGGGGAATCTATCGGAAACGGCCGAAAATCTTCTGGAGCAGTAAAACCTGTAAGGAATAAGTGGCACGTAATGGGTTCGTTGCGCGTCTGTTGTTCTGAAGGCGCCACCCAGGTGTAGTGCCGGAATGCACTTATTGATGGCCCGTGGGTTGCTTCTTGTAGTTTTGTATGAAACACCTGTAGAATAGCTCTATGATATTATAATGGGTTAAGTAGGTCGTGTGATTGTTACATATTATTGTTTTCCGTGGTCGGATATAGATTTTTGTATTTCCTATTCAGGCTAGAATCTAAAATTATAACAAACGTAGTTTACTTTTCTCATTTGTTGTAATTATTAGCCCCTCTTGTCGTTCAGCCCAAGTGGACACGTACTTTAAGCATACAACATAATAATGTCGTTAATTTAGAGCATATGACTCATGACGTCACTTGCAAACACTTCATTAAGCACCATCTGTATCCATACCAATTCGTTTCGTTTTTAACACCCCTCCAGCTGTTTCCCAGAGCCCAACATAAAAAGGACCTGGTGATGTCCAGTGGGGGAATAGTTTGAAATATTGCGCAGCTTTGGGAAACATGGAAATGAAAGCAAGGCGTGTGTACAGACGTAGCAGGCAATAAACGAACGCTCTGAGGATTTTAATAAACTCTGCTGTGTGCCTTCTCATTAAGTGAAACGTTAAGAATTCCTTCATATGTGTGTGTGTATGTAAAATTACGGTCTATGAACATGGAAACAGTTAATGGCTGGAGGAAATGAAAGGGTTTTATGACAGAAACATTCTTTTCAAGAAAATCTGTAGAGCTTTTACGTTTTTTTCTTTAATGATGCAGTAGAATATTAGTTACAAGCTTTTGAGGAAGTGATATGTGTTTTCTTTTTCAGACCCTCAAACAACACTTAGAGTGATCACATGCTTGTTCTAAGGTCTTTCCTATTATTAACGAGTATTCCTTTTGAGAGTTAGCAAATGACAACGTTTTTCTAAAAAAAATCTGTTTCCTTCACACGACTTCCTTCTTCAAACCATTTTAAGCGTATTCTTCGATCTGCTACTTGTTAATCAAGATAAACATTCATTACGCATTCTCACATTTCCCTGTAGGTATAAGAGAAATATGCTTAGCAGAAGCCATGGTCAGATTTTTAAAAAGCGGGTTACTATGAGCTTGCTTTAAAATTCCATAGCCTTTGTATGCTGATCACGAGAAAAAGAGTTTATTCAAGTGTATATATTGAGATTGTTCAATTTTCACTATCGTTTCATTAACCTGATTTAGTTAGTTTTCACTGCCACTTCAATAACGTCATTTAATCCAGTTTTCAATGTTAGTTCATTACATGATTTAGTTCAGTTTTCCCTGTAGTTTCAATAACGTAATTTAGTTCGATTTTCACTGACGCTTCATTTATGCAATTCAGTTCAGTTTTACTGTCACTTCATTAATGTGCTCTAGTTCAGTTTTCTATCACTTCACTAACGTGATTTAATTCAGTTTTTACTGTCACTTCACTAGTGTGTTTTAGTTCGATTTTCACTGTCACTTCACTAACGTGATTTAGTTAATTTTTCAATGAAACTTCACTAACGTGATTTAGTTCAGTTTTCACTGTCACTTCACTAACGTGATTTAGTTCAGTTTTCACTGTCACTTCACTAACATGTTTTAGTTCAGTTTTCACTGTCACTTCACTAACGTGTTTTAGTTCAGTTTTCACTGTCACTTCACTAACGTGTTTTAGTTCAGTTTTCACTGTCACTTCACTAGCGTGTTTTAGTTCAGTTTTCACTGTCACTTCACTAGCGTGTTTTAGTTCAGTTTTCACTGTCACTTCACTAACGTGGTTTAGTTCAGTTTTCACTGTCACTTCACTAACGTGTTTTATTTCAGTTTTCACTGTCAATTTACTAACGGGGTTTGGTTTAGTTCTCATGTCGCTTCATTAATGTGACTTAGTTCAGTTTCCATTGTCACTTCGCTAACGTGATTTAGTTAAGTTTTCATAGTCACTTCATTAATGTGATTTAGTTTAGTTTTCATTGTCACTTCACTAACGTGATTTACTTCAGTTTTCATTGTCACTTCACTAACGTGATTTAGTTCAGTTTTCACTATCATTTACTAACGCGGTTTAGTTCATTTTTCATGTCGCTTCCTTAATGTGTTTTAATTCAGTTCATTGTCACGTCATTAATGTAACTTAGTTCAGTTTCATTGTCACTTCATTAATGTGTTTTAGTTCAGTTTCATCGTCACTTCATTAATGTGTTTCAATTCAGTTTTATTGTCACATCATTAATGTGTTTTAGTTCAGTTCTCTTGTCGCTTCATTAATGTGACTTAGTTCAGATTTCACTTCGCTTCACTAATGTGATTTAGTTCAGTTCTCACTGCCACTTCACTAACGCGATTTAGTTCAGAATCTCAGAGTCTAAAATTAAAAATGGATTTATGAATAAATATGCGCTAATCTTTTGGGATCCAAAATAGGAAGAGGAATGATAAATAGGTCAATATCGTATCTGAAGCTATGGGCGGGCCAATTAAAATGTCTTAACGGGCCAAGTTTGGTCAACCCTCCACTAACCTAAGCTTAATTTACATACATCTGTTCTCTAGACTGTTGTGCTTTATTCACATTTTGTGTGAAGGTTTCGACTGTATGAAGGTACACATTTTGAGTTATTCACGACGACTTAATTGCATATTTAGCAAATCTACATCTCCCTGCAGCATTTTCTCTGAGAGTATACTAAACTGCACCAAGAGTTAAACATTGTTACCCATTTGAATGTCGGAGGAAATGACTTTAGGAATTAGCCCAAAGTTGCCAAACCGAATTTCCCTATCCTTTGGTAATTTCATCAAAAATGAATAAATTTCTTTAAACCCGTTAAAGCGTACCGTTGAAGAAAACTTTAGTGTATCACGGAACGAGACTATAATACTAGTAATTAAGACACGAGTATGTTTATAAAACGAGCGGTAGCGAGTTCAATGACACTAACGATTTTGATTAAAACACCATGTATTAAAGGTATTTACATGGCAAATAAAATGTATATATTGAATTTTCTAGGAAAGCTGTGAAGTCTCCTACATTCGAAGGATATTTATACAAGCCTGGTAAACGTCAAATTATAGACGAAAATTACTGAACAAAAAGCGTAGATCTCTTTAAAACCCACAATTTATTTCAAATAACTTTTTTGTGGCGTTAGTAGAGTTTTAAAACTACCGTAGGCTATCATAAGTAAGCAGGACTACGGTAGTTTTCTTAGTAGAATTGGTCAGATAAGATCCTACCCGCGTTACCTGTACGTCAGGTGTGTTGCATACGTATCGGGCGTTACCTCTTATCGATCGCTTTGTTTACGTTTGTTGGTCAGTGGTTTACTAGATTGCTCTAGAAACCGGAAGCGTTGAACATGGGAGGATCGGTGCATGGGAGGATCCATAGTAAAATTAGAAACGGGTTTTCTTCTGCAAAACCCGAAAAGATAGTTTCCGTGCAATGGAACTTAAGTTATATGGCAGACAATGAATTTGGGTTTCCATAAGCTTTTGGAAGCTCCACTGCATATACTAGAGTTCCAATCGAAGACATTGATAGTGATCACGAGTAATGTTATTTTGAACATTTTTTTTACAATGAATGAAGTTATGATCACAGTTGTTGGTGATCATGCTGTCTGAATTTATCATTAATTTCCTTAATTCCTGGCATTTTGTGTCAAGTTTGTTTACCTACCAATGCTACCAATACTACCGGTAATCCTACCATTTACTATGCCATTTATGTATTGTACCACAAATACCTACCGTAGTTTTGGTAGAGTTGAGGCAGTATTTTTTAACACTTGAATAATTTCAATTAAATTATATAATATATAATTTAATAACAGCCCGCCTTGAAGCAATATGTATGTAATACCTTATAAAATGTATGTAACAGTCATTGCATATGCTTATATTATTGGAAACATGTTCAATAATGTTATGTGAAAGCATTAGGTAATTTAATAATGTAAGAGCTGTGAGAATAATAAGTTTAAAGTTGCTAGCAATGAGGTAACCTTGAGGCAATAATGAGTTTGAGAGTTTAAATGTTACTAGTCATGATTAGAGCAACGCTAATGTAAATTTTGTGACAGTTTAAAATTAGCCAATCAACAGCCAGAAAAAGCTTTAATTAAATGCAGGTATTCTATTGGACTAAGATTAGCCAATCAGAGACTTAAAATATAAAAGTTTACGGGTTTGGACGGTTGAAATATGTTCAGTTGCCTGCAGACCTTGGTAATGATCATATGGAAGATGTGTTCTCTAAAGAAATATTACGTATTCGTGGGAAACGAAAATCAAGTATACGCGTTAACAAAGTGCAAGTATTAAATAAAAGAATCTCACAGCTCTTGATATCAGTGTAGTGCTATCTAATTTGTGTCAAGGATGAATAAAAAGAAGTGAATTTAAACTTAAAATCTGCGTAAGCCTACATTCTTGTCGCACCACGCCCTGACTAAGAGAAACGTGTCTCTAAATTAATACTGAAGCAGCCGAGGCAAAAACAAACATAAATAATATCTATAGAAGCAGCTTAATAACAAAAGTTAATAATATTTTTTTAAACTTGGAGTGTAACAACAAAAATACATCTTCAAATCAGCTTTACATACGTAACAGCATATTACGTAGCAAACAATCTTCTTCAAATTAACGCCCAAACGTGGGGCAAACCTTCAACAACAATAAACTTCAACAACGTAAACAACTACCGTCTCAGAGTGCAACTCTAAGCATTAGCAATTTCGTTATTAATGGTTCGCATTTTTCATTACTTTGTAATTATTTGAAGTCCTTTGGACCATCAGTTATTTCTCCCAATATCACGGAATCACTATGGAATTTTAACGCCAGCGTATAGCGCCCAGTTCTAAAACATTTGATTAATGCTATACCCACTAATAAGTGATAGATGATAGAGAAAATGTGATTGTAACACATTAGGTTTTTTCTTGCTTAACCTTTTTTGAAACTACAGAACCTTCATAACTATGTAGATATAGTATAATAATGAAAACGTTTAGCAGGTTAAAAGAAGCGATATAATACCTTTTATCAAAATTTATTAAGGCAGCATTATTTTAAGGCTTCTGAAAGAGTGAAATGGAGAAAATAGAATAGAGTTCAATAGACTTAGAGCTCTAGTAAAGAAAGAAACTAAGAAAATAAATAGACATACATTGGACTGTTATGTATCAAACCTAGAGTACGATGTATATAGAAAACAGAAAAAAGCATTCAAGATTGAAAGTAGGATAAAGTAGAGAAGGATAAAGTTCAAATAAACCCCGTAATAATTATCGTATGGGCAACATTCTATAGAGAATTATGGACTGCACCTAAAGAAGAACCATTCATACTAATGGAAAACGATTCTAACTTGATCTTATTGCTAAAGAGGAGTTAGAAATTGCACTGAATATTTTTAAGAACAGAAAATCACCTGGTTTAGATCAAATAAACATGGAATTAATTAGATACAGTTCTGGCTGTTTTCATGATAGAATTTACATCTTTTAAATGAATGTTGGATGTCAGGTAGTATACCTGATAATTGGAAAGAAGCCGTGATAATTCCAATATTTAAAAGAGCGAGTAATATGACTGTAGGAACTATAGGGAATCATTATATTAAATACATCTTATAGGATTTATGCGAAGATTGTGGCAAGCAGAATAAAGAATATAATGAAATAAATTCTTCTCCAAAACCAACATGGTTTTAGAAAGGGTAGATCTTGCTTAGACTGCACTTTTACAATAGCACAACTGCTCGAAAAAAGAAAGGAGTACATCTTCAACTTTTTATAGCTTTTATTGATTACGTCAAAGCATTTGACAAGGTAATAGAAATAAAATGTGATAAATAATGAAAGATTGAGGACTTCCTAACCATATAATACGTGTTATAAAAAGTTTGTATTTGGGAACCAAGATAGAAATTAAAACTGGAGGAAGTCTCTCAGAAAATTACATTGAAATAAATCAAAGTGTCCGACAAGGGTGTCTGCATTCACCCGCACTATTTAATATTTATTTAGACGACGTAATTCTTAATGGAAAAATATTTTAACTACTAATTTTAAAATGGATAGTATAAATATGGACACTTTAGCTTTTGCACATGGCCAAACAGTAATAGCATCTACTGAAGATAATTTGCAAAGAGCTGTTTATAGTTTAAGTGTAGTATTTATTGAACATAATCTGGAAATTTCAGCTGAGAAAACAAAAATAATGGCATTTTATGGAAAAGATCCCGTCAGAGCCAAAATTGTGATTGATAATACCCCTGTTGAACAAGTTATGGATTTTAACTATTTAGGAGTTTTCATTGGCAAGCATAGAACAAAAAATATAAATAGAATGTTTATCAGAAAAGTTCGCAAAACTGAAATTTTATAACTTTTTAGTAGTTCCTGCACTATTATATGGATCTGAATGTTGGACTCTAAATAAAGATTCTTTGAGACTGTTAGCGGTTGCGTAAATGAAATTCTTAAGGTTTTTAGCAGGCTATACTCTAATGGACAGAGTAGTGAAGATATCAGAGAACAACTGGGGATATTTAAACTAACAGAAAAAATCTGATGTGTTACAGTCACATGACTTTCTCTACTCTTGTACAAACTATTTTTACAAATGCTTATTCTCCATATGCTTCATGTTAATCGAGATGTTAATCTTATTGCTAATTTTCTTGTAGATGCAAGGGGAATATGCTAGGCTTTAAGCGATAGTCAAATCTTTTAAGCGCTGGTTGCTATGTGGAGTATTCCATTCTCTTTGCATGTCCAGGACATAAAAAAAATGAATAACGAATTTGAGAAAAAGTATAAGTATTGGAAAATTTAAAGGAGTAACAAGCAATATCTCGAAAATTGTTCACTCAAAGAAAAATGCAGATGACATAAATTGTGTATTTTAACGCGATCTACATTTATTTTGTAGTAAAATTTTGTTTATCTGTTATGGTTTACCAGTTATCCAAAAGTCGTTCACAATGAAGAATACTTTCGGAGACATTCCCAGAATATTCGAGATATACACTTCATTTGTCATGAAAATATTTTAAACATATGATATTTTAATCAAAATCGTTAGATCCATTTTTGAGAAAATTAAAATTTTCGAAAAATGTTCCATGTAAAGGGTAATCTGGGGTGGGGGGATTTTCTTGAAAACCTTCGTGTCGCATCTCTGAAAGATACTGAACCTAAATACCAAGTTTGATGTTATCCGACTGTTCGTTTCTGAGTTATGCTGTTCACACACACACACACACGGACATGTTTCCAAAAATGCTTTTTTTTTGGATTCAGGGAATCTCAAAACATGTATTTCCGGTGAAATCTCGGTATCGAATTTTTGGGTTTTTAATACAATACTTCCCCTACATACTACACGTAGTAGAGAAAGTAAAAATAGCAGAATGCAGGAAAAATTGGTACAACTATGACTGCAGAATGGAATATGATAGGATTCCCCAAAGAGCACTAAATTATAATCCAAGAGGACAACGAAGCCTGGGAACACGTGTCAGAATTGATGAAGCAGCTTTAGTTTGGAGTCGGAACAGATCACCAGTGGTCTAATCATTGTTTGTATGATGATGATGATCAATCTTTATGTATATTACGTTGCCTTACTTTTTTAATTTCTGTATTTTTATTTACAGTAAGTAGAAGTATTATATTCCAGTCAAAGCCAATACCAACATATAATCGGAAATACATTTTTTGCTTGTGTTGTCTGTAAACAGCATAATTCAATAAATCCGATACATTCACATGACTTTCTCTACGTTCTATCTTTATTAGTGGGTACAAAAGCTATTCTTAATGAAGCTTATTCTTCTGTGTACTACATTTATTCCAAATAAACCTGTGCAAAACGGCTACATTACACATTTTATTATAAACACAAAGAGATCAGCGATAGTTAAATGTTTAAGATCTGGGCTCTATATGGTGGCCTTAAAATTCCTTACTGTTTCCTGCAATCGCGAGAAACAACTGAAAAGCGAAGGAGCTTTAAAAGAATCACAAGTATTGAACATTTAGTAACGGATATCTCAAAAACGCCTTATGCCACAAGAAACTTATGTTAAACAAATAGCGTGTTTTAATAAGATCCACTCTTCTTGCGTGGTACGCTTTCGTCTATGGCTTAACGTTTACAAGTTATACAAAATTATACAAAATTCCTTCTGAATGAAGAGCTATTCTCAGAAAATTCAAGATATACATATTATTTGTCATGTGAATATGTATTATGAGTGATATTTTAATCAAAATCCTTAGAGCCATTTCTTAGAAAATCAAAATTTTCGAAAAATGTTCCAAGTGAGGGTGGTTGGGGTGGTGGATTATCTTAAAAATCTTCATGTCGCATGCTTGGAAGATACTAAACTCAAATACGAAGTTTGGTACCTATCCGACTTTTTGTTTTGAGTTAAGCTGTTCACAAACAGACACACATACGGACATGTTTTCAAAAATGCTTTATTTGGATTCAGGGCCAGTAAAATAAAGAAAATACCTCCAATGCAAAGTACCCTTTACATGCAGAATATTTAATTATTTTATGATTTTTAACTTTTTCTACTACGTATAATAAGTAGATGAACTATTGCATTCCACCCAAAAATTCGATATCGAGATTTCATCGGAAATACATGTTTTGAGGCCTCCTGAATCCAAAAAATGTATTTTTGGAAACATGTCCGTGACGGACTGTGAACAGCATAACTCAGAGACGAACAGTTGGATAAACACCAAACTTTGTATTTAGGTTCAGTATCTTCCAGAGATGCGACACGAAGGTTTTCAAGAAAATCCCCCCACCCCAAATTACCCTTTACAACTAAAACTTTTTCGAAAATTTTAATTTTCTCAAAAATGGCTCTAACGATTTTGATTAAAGTATCATATGTTTAAGATATTTTCATGATAAATGAAATGTGTATCTCGAATTTTCTGCGAATGTCTCCAAAAGAATTCTTCATTGTGAACGACTTTTGCATAACTGGTAAACCATAAGAGGTAGACACACGTTTACTACACAAAAAATGTACATCGCTTTAAAATACACAATTTATGTCATATGCATTTTGTTGTTGAGGGAACCGTTTTCCAAATATTGCTTGTTATTTCCTTAAATTTTCCAATACTTTACACTTTTTCTAAAATGGGAATTCGTTATTCATTTTTTGCCCTGGTAATGCAAAGAGAATGGAATGCTCCACATAGCAACCAGCTCTTAAAATATTTGACTATCGCTTAAAGCCTACCAGTTCCCCCTTCATCTACAAGAAATTAGCAATATGATTAACATCTCGATATCTCGACTAACATGAAGCATATGGAGAATAAGCGTTGTAAAAATAGTTTTTACAAGAGTTTTTACAATTGGTAAACCGTAAGAAGTAGACAGAAACTTGCTACTACACAAAACATTTAGATATCGTCGAAGCACAATTTATTTTAATGGAATGAAAATTGTAGTTTCTAGCTGATGTGCCAACATTTGTGCCAATCGCGTTAGTAGAGATTCCTCAGAAAAATCCGTTAGAATGCATTTCTTCGAACCTAAGGTTAACCTAAAGTTACCAAAGAAACTCGGGCTCAGTTTGTTCCCTGGGGTTGTTCACGTTCTTATACTTCCAGGACATGGAATTTAAGACGTCTGCAAACTTCGTGGAGAGTACTGGAACTTTACCTTGAAACACACTTAGAGGAAGCCGAAACTTTATCCACTGTAATCCTCTTGTCCGCAAAGTTTCGAGCACCGATCAGATTGCCACTTCGAGATAAAAAGTTAAATTCACATTATTAAATCATTTTTATTTTATTCCTCGATTTTGATTTTCTCCACCAGGCACACAATGTTGGGCTGTATTGCATCCTATTGAATAACTCATATCCACCAAAATGATACTTGTTTTAAAGTCCTGCAGGAAACACAAACGCTTATTCTCCATATGCTTCATGTTAATCGAGATATCGAGATGTTAATCTTATTGCTAATTTTCTTGTAGATGCAAGGGGAATATGGTAGGCTTTAAGCGATAGTCAAATATTTTAAGAGCTGGTTGCTATGTGGAGTACTCCATTCTATTTGCATTACCAGGCCAAAAAAATTAATAACGAATTTGAGAAAAAGTATATTATTGGAAAATTTAAGGGAATAACAAGCAATATTTCGAAAAAGGTTAACTCAACAACAAAAAATTTATATGACATAAATTGCGTATTTTAACGCGATCTACATTTTTGTGTAGTGAAATTTTGTCTTTCTCTTATGGTTTACCAGTTATGCAAAAGTTGTTCACAATGAAGAATACTTAAAAACATTCCTAGAAAATTCGGGATATACATTTCATTTCTCATGAAAATACCATAAATATATGATATTTTAATCAAAATCGTTAGAGCCATTTTTGAGAAAATTAAAATTTTCGAAAAATGTTCCATGTAAACGGTAGTCTAGGGTGGGGGGATTATCTTGTAAAGCCTCGTGTCGCATCTCTGGAAGATACTGAACCTAAATATCAAGTTTGGTGTTTATCCGACTGTTCGTTTCTGAGTTATGCTGTTCACATACAGACACACACACACACACGGGCATGTTTCCAAAAATGCTTTTTTAGATTCAGGGGGTCTCAAAACAGGTATTTCCGGTGAAATCTCGGTATCGAATTTTTGGGTGGAATACAATACTTCCCCTACTTACTGTACGTAGTAGAGAATGTAAAAATGATCTAAGAGATTAGTAAAATATTAAGAATAATAAAATACTAGTTGGCCACGATACGCGTGCCTGCGGTGTGAAGAGGAAGTAAACGCTTACGAATCAAGTGGGCGGGACATCGGAAGAACAATCAGGTATAGAAAACATTTGCAGATCTGAGTTCCATTTAGTAGCAAGCTGAGGCCTGCAAAATGTACTATTGTTTTCGTTATGCAATTGTACATTTCTCTATCACCTTGCCATTCATTCCCTTCTGATCCCTCGCCTGGTATTGTCAACAAAAACAGTGGCGCCCTCCTCTAAGCGCACTCACACCGTGGCCGACTAGTACGATAGTAACCATCAGATATAGTCGATACGTTTGCTCAAATGGGAATTTGTTATTCATTTTTTTTCTTCTTGGATATGCAAAGAATATTAATATGTGTGCTGCACATAGCAATCAGTTATTAAGAGATATGTCTATGTTTAAAGGCTACTGTATTTCTATATTGCCCTTGCAAATACAAAACAAGGGGAACATAGTAGGCGATAGTCAAATATTTTTAGAACTGGTCGCTATGTGTAAAATGTAATTCTCTTTGCATGTCAAAAGATCGTTTCTGCAAATGTTTATTTCGATTAATATGAAATAGATGGAGAATAATAGTTTTGTAAAAAATAGTTTGTAAAAGAGTAGAGAAAGTCATGTGAGTGTAACACATCAGATTTTTTTTAAAAAGGTGCCACATATTCATAACAAAATAGCACTTCTGCTTATTCTAAATCTACGCTGGAGAATATATTAAGGTTTACTATACCATAATTAACGTTTTTGTGCGTTATAGCCAACACACAGAGGAAGGACTGATTAGCTGATGGATGTTAAACCTTGAGAATACTAATTACTCACCGTGCAGTAAATGAAGAAGGCACCCAGAGCAATGACACGAAGCAATACTGGACTTGCAGCGCGTACCACCTGCAACGAGAAAAAAATGCACGTTGTAGTGTGAAGATACGAGTATGCACTGAAAACATAAAAAAGAGATTAATTTTGTCTCTTATAGTATTCTTGTTATACTAATGCAAGCATTGAATAATGAAGCACTTAAAATTTGAATCCAAAGGGGACTTGGATTGAAATTTTAAAAAAGTAGTTTTTATTTATTTATTTTAGTTTAACGTCGCTTTAACTTCTTGACCATATTACGACGGCTATCGGTGTATGCCATTCAAATTACATTGGTGTAGTCGCCTCCCTGCGGCATCCATTTTTGGTATTGTGTTTTGGCGAAATCTGGACTTAGGGATCATGAAGCTTCTAGCTTTGAAACTTCACACGTCATGGTGATGCTGGACAGAGGTTGCTTAATCGTCTTCTTGTGCTATGTGTTTAGGCAACTTGTTGATATTTGGCCTTAGTTGCGTAGGCGCTTTCTGTGCTGCCTATCTCTGTTTCTGTTCCTTTTATTCTGTAGGTGAATCTTTGGTTCGTAATACTGAATATTTTGAGGATATTCAATATTCTCTGACTGGAGTCCACGAAAAAAATTACATTTGAAGATCATACGAATGCAAGCCACAGATGCTATCGCCTGCGCCATTTAACTTGCCATATTTATCGTTTCTTCTTCTTTATTCCAAAAATACTTAAATATTTATAGAAGGGAAAGAGGAGATAGAAACAGGACCTTGGGCAGTCAGCTCAACAAGAAATCCTATATTTGTAGTCAAACAGTTAATAGATCAAATAGGACAACGCGTTAACTTTATGTTCATTGGTTTAGAAAAACCATGACAGTGTACCATTTATTAAGAGTAGACGATAACATACACACGAATTAAAATATTTGAAATATATAGAATATAATTTAATTATGTATAAAGTGCAACAATCATAAGTAAGGATAAGAAAAGTATTAAAAACGTAGATGCATAAAAACAACATATTAATGGAGGGGCTCCGGGGGCCCTTTGTACTCCTAACGTGACCCGTGGGAGGAGGTGAGAGAGCGACCTAAAGGGCAACCAAAACTGGATTATGACGGGCGCAAGCATGGACGGGGTCTCTAACATTTTCAGATTGAACGCATCCGAGAATACACGATTCCACACACGAGCCCTACTACCTGGCGGCCCCCCTGGTTGGACCTATTTCGGAGCGGATCCTGCCTGGGTAGTCGCGACCGACATCTGGAAAGAAACCTCTACAAAGCTCACATCTATCGCCTATCTGCAACCCGTCGAACGCCGTCACCTGGTCATACAACCCTGAAACTTATGACAAGGAGACGATGGGTGCAGGAAATAATGGACAGGAAAGTCGTGGAGAGGAGGAACTATCCCAGTATTCATCTGCTGACCAAGGAAAACACGAGAAATCCATGATTCAGAGTGCGTGGTCAACGGAGATCGAACCCTGGGCTCCTGAATTCGAATCACAAATAATATAGTTGTAAAAAAGCATATATCTCTCCAAATAAGTCAAAATAGAGTAAACGTTGGTGGAAAAATTAAAGAGAAAATGTTCCACTATGTTATTTGAGTTGATCAAATAGTAATAATGCAACAGTATGTCGGCAAGGTCCCTCCAGGCGTCGCCTAGCAACTATGGCAAGTGGATCTGCTAAAATAAAAAATTGTCAAAGACCCAAACGGTAGGTCAGAATCGAGTTTCCAGACGCACTACCTTTGTTAGGGCAAACCCGACTACTCCAGGCTAGTCGTAATGCTCGTCCTGTCTCCGTTGCTGCGCCTAAGGTCACTCCGACATCTGCACTCCAGCCTGACAGCCGCCTGCACGCAGCACAACCTCAGGAGCCGCAGTCAGTGCTGCGCCAAATGTAATGGCATTACACAGTTCAAGCGTAGGGCCCACAATACGAGGGGGGACTATTTATATTTGGAGCCTAATAATTCAAACAAAGTAATTTCTGATTGAAAACCGCGTTATTGTTTTTCAAAATATTTTCCTTTATGATCAATACACTTTTACATCCGTTTGAACCATTTGTCAAAGTATTTATTCCAGTCTTCTTGAGACACCTACAAAGCATGGTTTTGGAAGGCATCAACGGCTTCTTCTGCCAACGAAAATCGTTGTGGACGCAATTTATTCTTGATGCTCGGGAAAAAAAGAAGTCATTGGGTGCCAAAACAGGACTGTATGGCGGATGACCTATCAATTCGATTTTTTGAGCCTTCAAATGCTCTGTTGTTAGACGAGATGTGTGTGCACTCGCATTGTCTTGATGAAGAACGATCCTACGGTTCTTGTTGGTTTTCCTTACTTCAGCGAAGACTTCCGGCAAACAAATGGTTGTCTACCATTCGGCATTGACCGTTTTACGTTCCTCTAAAGGCACTGTTGCTACATGGCCAGTTTTGTTGAAAAAGCAGGCGACCATTTGCATCCAAGTGCTTCGAGTGCGAACAACTTTTGTTGGATTTGCTTTGTCTTGAAACACTCAATACAGTCGACTGCTGTTTACGTTCCGGCTCATACGCATAGTTCCATGATTCGTCACCTGTTAAAATCTTATATACGTCTTTTGAGGCACTCCCATTGTATTTCTTGAGCATTTTTGTACACCAATCGACACGAGCATCTTTTTGAGATTGCGTCAAATTATGTGGGATCCAACGAGAGCAAACTTATTTTGATGCAGTAATTTGTATCACAAATTATGTAAATGTCAAGAGTGATTATAGTGTGAATATGCATTATTGTGTGACATTGATTTGAGATGTTTGTTGATTGTAAGCATTGTCGAGAAGTGGGTTAATACGGCCTTACTGAAACTGACAATAATAGCGTGCAATAATGTAGCGAGGGGGTGAGCTGTTTATCATTATTAGAGACGAGCAAATGACGTAATATTGGCGCGATTTTCTTAGAATTTGCTGGAACATTTTTCCCTAGAGCATATGTTTTCGTAATTTTCATTGGATATAAAAATACACGCTAATGTTGGCGCGTTTTATTAACCAATAGCAGCTCGGTTATAATCTTTAGGCATATCGGGGTGTGGGAGTATAAAAAGGGCTAGGCCAGAGTCAAATTCGTTCAGTCCATCGGAAACATTTGTACATTACACGTCGTCTTCAGTCCATCGGAAACATTTGTGCATTACACGTCGCTGAATTCAATAGAAAAAGTCATGGTGAATACATAGCATAGTTTATCGATTTGCAGTGTACGCGTAGCAAAGTTATGAAAAATATCAAGTGTCGTAAAGTTAATTATACAAAAAGTTGAAGTACGCGAATTAATAATGTTCAGTAAAGAAGTTATTATAACAGTTTCAGTTTGGCGAGTGTCAAGATTAATATGTGAAAGTAAATAATGTGTTCGACAATAAATGTGTAAAACAAATGCTTTCATCAGTGTTATCTCTGGATAAAGGACTCCTTTCCGTTTACACACCTGTATAAGATAAGTGCTCGACCAAAAAGATCATAGCTAGCCGGAGGACAGTGAACCCAAAAATTAAACACAATAACAGGCGCTCAGTAAAAGATGACACGAAGTGACCGCGACAAATTGTCTTTTATACGTGCGGCAGATAAACAGTAGCATTCTTTCAAACAAACACTAATACCATAGCAAATTGGCTACCACAACGTGGAGCTAACAAACTTAACAAATAATACCGTCACAATTTCACGGCTAAATAATCATGCAATATTTTGTATATGCTGGTGAAACTAATGCCTAGGGTTGTCTCAATCTCACAATATGTCTCATGACGGTCTTTCATTGTTAGATTTTGCACAGAATCAATGTTTTCTGGCACAACTGATTTTAGACGACCTTCACGAACATCATCATTGAACGAACGGCGGCCACGATTAAATTCGTTATACCAGCGTTTAACAGTGCCAAAAGATGGAGCTTCGTCACCAAATGTGGAAGTTAGTTGATCGATGCACTCTTGTCTTGATAATCCACGTGGAATGTCGTAATAAATCATTGCAAGAACATTTTCACGAGTTGTTGACACACAATTTTCAAGTTAGTGTAAACAAAACAAATGACGCTCTATTGACAAAATGTTTGAAGTTGATGATGGTCAAAAATGTCAAACGTTCCATCGGAAACGTTCAGATGGTACCTACAGCATTCAGGGTTGCCAAGGCTCAAAATATAAATAGTGCACCTCGTACCAATGACGTACTAAAACAGCCACAACAACAAGCATCATCTGAGGTACTCCAGAAGCTGAGCTCCTCTATATCAGTCAGAATCACTGCACTTGAACAATCACTAACGCACTTCAAGACAGACAACTACGAAGAACTTCTGGAACTCAGGAAATTTTCACAGATTCATCATAGTGTATGTAAATATTTATATACCTTCACGCTGACCATTCGAGAACTCGTCAAGGACAAAGTGGCAGTCCTCCATGGAAACCACCGGATCGTATAAGAGTACACAAAACCCCTCTGAAGGGCATTGACAAACCGCCATAGAAATGACTAGACAAGCTTGAGCACATAAAGGCACTTATACTCCCTGAATAGTATGCTTTAATAAAGATAATCACTTCTATCCACATCACATCCCAGAATTCACTGCGGTGACCAACGCCCAACCTGTTTTCCGGTTCTTGATTCATCCTGCAGGTATTCTCCCTTAATCCGCGGCTGCCTCAAGCGATACTGTCACTGAATGTCTCTGAATTCCTATTCCTTAACCTTTATCCCATCTTTGTCTCACTTCCTTTTCCCTTTTGTAAGTTCCTTGCATCCTTTATCCCTGTTTACATACTTCAACAAAAGCCTCGTTGGCAGTCGCTGTTATTCCACCCGAGGATTTGTGCTCTGGAGAGGCAACCAAAGAGTCGAGAGAAACGTGGATGTTAATTTATGCATGAAGCACAGCCTTCCAGCTCAGAATTTCTCACCAGTTTATCAATATACTAAGAAGAGTTTTCGAATGGATTCTACCTGAAAAGAGGGGAAAGTGGTAGACTTCAAAAGACATGGTTATAGGACTTAAAGAAAGCGATGGAACAAAATATACAGTGCTTTTCTTTGACACTGTGGCCAATGCACAGCGGCTCGCACGCCAGTCACTACAGTTCGACTGTTATAATATCTGCGCAACCATCACCCATTCTCATAGTAAAGATACAATGCTGATAAGCACACATACACTATGTGATCAAAAGTATCCGGACACCCCACAAACATACGTTTTTCATCTTAGGTGCATTGTGCTGCCACCTACTGCCTGGTACTCATTATCCGCAAACTCAGTAGTCATTAGAAATCGTGAAACAGCAGAATGGGACGCTCCGTGGAACTCACGGACTTCGAACGTGGTCAGATAATTGGGTGTCACTTGTGTCAGAAGTATGTACGCGAGATTTCCAAAACTCCTAAACATCCCTAGGTCCACTGTTTCTGATGTGATAGTGAAGTGGAAACATGAAGGGACATGTACAGCACAAAAACGTACAGGCCGACCTCGTCTGTTGACTGACAGAGACCACTGATATTTGAAGAGGATCGTAAAGAGTAATAGGCAGACATCTATCCAGACCATCACACAGAAATTCCAAACTGCATCAGGATCAACTCCAAGTACTATGACAGTTAGGCGTGAGGTGAGAAACTTTGGATTCTATGGTAGAGCGGCTGCTCATAAGCCACACATTACGCAGGAAAATGCCAAATGAGGCCTCGCTTGGTGTAAGAAGCGTCAACATTAAACGATTGAACAGTGGCAAAACGTTATTTGGAGTGACGAATGACGGTACAGAATGTGGCGATCCGATGGCAGGGTGTGGGTATGGCGAATGCCCGGTGAACGTCATCGCCAGCGTGTGTAGTGCCAACAGTGAAATTCGGAGGTGGTGGTGTTATGGTGTGGTCGTGTTTTTCTTTGAGGTGGCTTGCACCCCTTGGGACGATCACAGCGCAGACCTACATTGATATTTTAAGCACCTTATTGCTTCCCAATTCGGGGATGGCGATTGCATCCTGCAACACGATCGAGCACCTGTTCATACTGCACGGCCTGTGGCGGAGTGGTTACATGACAATAACATCCCTGTAATGGACTGGCCTGCATGGAGTCCTGACTTGAATCCTATAGAACACCTTTGGGATGTTTTGGAACGCCGACTTCGTGCCAGGCCTCACCGACCTACATCGATACCTCTCCTCAGTTCCGCACTCCGTGAAGAATGGGCTGCCATTCCCCAAGAAACCTTCCAGAACCTGATTGAAAGTATGCCTGTGAGGTTGAACGCTATCATCAAGGCTAAGGGTGAGCCAACACCATATTAACTTCCAGCTTTACCGATGGAGGGCGCCACGAACTTGTACGTCATTTTCAGCCAGGTGTCCGGATACTTTTGATCACGTAGTGTATTATCATAAGGCATGTTGGAAATGTTCGCTATCCACATATTTCTATTATCTTTACAGAACATTTTCATTTAAATTCGAGAGTTCAACATCCGAAACTAGTGAATTTCTCGTTTGATGTTTTCTTTTAGTTCTCCCAATGTACGAGTGTACTGGGGTGTTTGCTTGCGCTTAATTTTTCATGCGATCATCAGGGTCGGGTAAATTCCTGTAATTAGATTTTTCAAAGTGTCAGTGATAGCGTAATTGATTCACGCTTAATATTCCTTTCTGATGAAGCATGCTTCAATTTACATGGCTATGTTTCTGATACTGAAGAACAGAGAAACCCGAATTTACAAACATATTCCCTTGCATGACGGTAAAACTGGTGTGTGCTAAATGCATACAGAATAATAGCATCTAGATTTTCTGAACAAACAATAAATGCAACGCCGATCGACGACGAACGTCAATCTGGGTTTTTCTAACAAGAGTGTTACCGCATAAACAGCTGAATGAGACTTTAGGTTTAATTTCTGAAACTTTTGAAGAGTAATTAATGGGATTATGGCCCTTATGATCCCCCTGAGCGAGTGGGATGTTTTAGGCAGCAACGTCTGTGGCTGAGGCAAAGTGGGTGTTGGTCGCCCACTTTGGCCATGAGGTTTTTCGTGGTTTTCCTCTGGTCACCTAGGCGAATGTTGGAGTGGTGTAATCTACCAAATTTCTCTGTTCCCTCATTTCCTGTCTAATAATCTTTCAGGCAGTATCTCCAGGTTCCGTAGTTCTTCATGGTAGACAGCGTGCATGGTTGCTTTGGAAACTTTTCTTCCCGCCAACGACAGGGCGCTACACCTCCGGGGGTGTAGCTACAATAGGTCTAGTTGGTCGCACTGGCGAGGTGTCCCACTCCGGTGAATACCTCACACCTTCAATGATCCCCTGATTTAACTGTATGCAATTTTCATCTATGGAGGACCTTGAAAAATCAAGTAATGCAACAAATCCCATACTTTGGAAGAATTGAAAGAAAACATCAAGCGAGGAATTCATTTATTTTCATATATTGAACTCTTGAGTGTGAATAAATATTTCCTGAAAAAGATGCCAGAACTGTGTGGATAGAGGACCACATTTCCAGCATCCCTTATGGGTGTTCTTATTATCATTGTAATTGTAACTAAATACGAGAATGTGATACGGTTGCGAGGATGTTATAACTGCTTCGGCGGGGCTTCGAGCTCGGCGGCCGGCGCGCGAGCCACCTTACATTGACCATGTGTGAAACAAAAGCAGTGCATTAAAAGTACCACAATTGGAAAAAGAGATAAAATGGAAGAAAAGGAAGCTGTTCATATGCATTGTTGGTAATCAATAAAATATATTATTGCTATTATTACACATTCACTACATAATAGAAGTAAGTGTTTATGTTTGACAGTAATTCAGTCAGTCGTTTAGTTTAAGAGTTTGAAAGCGCAAATATACAACAGTGACACCCAACGAGGTGGCGCCGCGGCAACTATTGCTACTGGCATTCGGGTGGTCCCCGGCCACCGCCCACTCTGATCCATGGGCTTTTCGTGGTTTCCCCAGGTCAGCAAGGTGGTTCCTCTCTTACCACGACTTTCCTGTCCTTAATTTCCTGTACCCATTATCTCCTCCATTACCATCTGTTTCAGGGCTGTATAACCAGGCGACAGTATTCAGCAGGCTGCAGCAGGGTGGCGAATGTGCGCTTTGCATAGGTTTCTTCTCTGATGTCATTATCGGACTGCTCAGATAGGATACGCCTCCGAGTGGGACCCGCCGGGATCTGGCGTCTTGTACATGAGCCCGAGCGTCGTCGGATACGCACGACTGGAAACATTAGGGACTCCACCCTGTTGCGCCCATCGGCATTCGGATTTGGCCGCCATTCCTCATCCCTTCCTCTCAGGGGACACAGTAGAAGCAAAAAGTTGTGGCTTACTTGCGGTGATCTGCCCGGGTTGCGTGGGCCCCTCTGTTCGTATCATGGAAAATTTTCCTAAAATTTTAATTTTCTCAAAAACGGTCTAACGATTTTCATTAAAATATCATATGTTTAAGACATTTTTATGACAAATAAAATGTATATCTTGAATTTTCTGGGAATTTCTCCAAAGGTATTCCTCATTGTGAACGACTTTTGCATAACTGGTGAACCATAAGAGATAGACAAAATTTTATTGCACAAAAATGTAGATCGCTTTAAAATACACAATTTATGACACATTTGTTTTGGTGAGTGAACCATTTTCGAGATATTGCTTGTTATTCCCTTAAATTTTTCAATACTTATTTTCTCAAATGGGAATTCGTTATTCATTTTTTTATCTTGGTAATGCAAAGAGAATGGAATGCTCCACATAGCAACCAGCTCTTAAAACATTTGACTATCGCTTAAAGCCTACCACATCAAATTTTTGTATAAACATCCCATGCCTGCACTGGCATGTGATGTTCAAAGTTCTGGTCCGCTCGCTGTCTCTGAAGCTACGCCTCCCAATGTGCATGCTGGGTAATTAAAATTTAATACTTTTAGCTGGAAACCTTTTGGCCCTCGCCCCATTGTGTAACAATATGGTTAGACGTCATAGCGGTGTACTGACGCTGCAGGGGCCACTTTAAACATCTTCAATAAATGTTGACTCCATTTCAGCAATACGTTTGCCTGTATTTGAAGTTGTACGCTAGCTGTATTAAATTTTAACTACCAACTTTAACAGAAATTTATAGTAATACACAACGGAAATTTAGTATTTGCATTCAAACGAGAGATGGGCCGCTTTTACCTGCGCTACCGTTTACTTCCCTTCCAATTCAGCATTAAGGTAATTAGGGAAATAAGATCCAGTGCTGTGGGCAGTAGAATAAAGTACTTTAAAAACGTTACACTTATTTCACCACTGTAGTATGTACAACTTGAAGAAGCATTCAAAGCTTTCGCTGCATTAAACACACCCCTTTGTGAGAAATGAGAAATTAAACAGCCGACTGCTAAAGTAATTTACACCTGGGATGGTTCGGTTTAAAGTTAGTTAATGTTCCCAGAGGTGTAAAGGCTCATGCAGAAGTTGCTAACGACCACTACCTGGGAGAAGCTTAAAAGTGAAAACGGCTTAGCGTGAATCAAAATAACGGCTTACTTTCTGCTTGTAGGGGAGGTGCTACGCGTTACACCCCATAAGGTTTAAGTATGATGTCACAGGTGTCTTGGGTAATCCCGTTACTTGCCTTAAGTCATTTAGATGTTTCAACAAGGAGGTGGGGCTAATCTATGGCATTACAATTATTCCAATTAAAGTGTACGTTCATATGATTTTCTCTACTCACTATCGCTTAATTTTATACAGCCTCTACAAACTATTCTTATAAAAAAATCTGATGTGTTACACTCACATGACTTTCTCTACTCTTGTACAAACTATTTTTACAAACTCTTATTCTCCATCTACTTCATGTTAATCGAGATAAACATTTGCAGACTCTACCTTATTGTTAATTTTCTTGTAGATGTAAGGGGAAAATATATTTACAAGGGCAATATAGAAATACAGTAGCCTTTAAGCACATACATATCTCTTAATAGCTGGTTGCTAGGTGCAGCACCATTCCCTTTGCCACAGATTAATATTCTTTGCATAGCCAAGACAAAAAAATGAATAACGAATTCCCATTTGAGAAAATAAGTATTGAAAAACTTAAGGGAATAACAACCAATATCTCGAAAATGGTCACTCAACAGCAAAAATGTATATGACAAAAATTCTGTATTTTAACGCGATCTACATTTTTTGTGTAGTAAAAGTTTGTCTATCTCTTATGGTTTACCTGTTATGCAAAAGCCGTACACAATGAAGAATACTTTTGAAGACATTCCCAGGAAATTCAAGATACGCCTACATTTTATTTGTCATAAAAATATCTTAAAAATACGATACTTTAATCAAAGTCGTTAGAGCCATTTTTGAGAAAATTATACTTTTCGGAAAATGTTCCATGCAAAGGGTAATCTGGGGTGGGGGGATTTTCTTGAAAACCTTTGTGTCGCATCCTTGGAAGATACTGAACCTAAATACCAAGTTTGGTGTTTATCCGACTGTTCGTTTCTGAGTTATGCTGTTCACAGACAGACACACACACAGACACACACACGGACATGTTTCCAAAAATGCTTTTTTTGGATTCAGGGGATCTCAAAACATGTATTTCCGGTGAAATCTCGGTATCGAATTTTTGGGTGGAATACAATACTTCCCCTACTTAATATACGTAGTAGAGAAAGTAAAAATTAATTGACCTAATAGTGGTTGAAGCTATGAAGCCGGGGACTTAAAGTACTTACAGCATTGTAAGTCGCCATTGGGGTATGTCATCTCAATACAATTTGAGATCTCCTTGTGGTTTAGCGGGAAAAAAATCGAATCAATTGGAGAATTTAAGATCGTGCCGGCATGTTGCCAAGGAAACTCGGTGGTTAGAGCAAACGGACGGTTGCCGGGAGATCCGTGGTACAAACGTTTTACTTTCTCTGTCATACACAGTAGGTAGAGATGGTATTGCATTCCACCAAAAAATTTGATATCGAGGTTTCACCCGAAATACATGTTTTGACGCCCTCTGAATACAAATGAAGCATTGTATATGTCTGTGTGTGTCTGTGAACAGCATAACTCATAAACGAAAAGTTGGATAAATACAGGGCTTTGTATTTAGGTTCAGTATCTTCCAAAGATGCGGAGAAGATTTTCAACAAAATCCTCACACCTTAAGCTACCTTTTATATGGGTTATTTTCCAAATTTATGATTTTCTAAAAAATGGTTCTAACACTTTTTATTAAAATTGCACATACTTAAATATGTTTACTTGAATACTAAAACATATATCCAAAATTTTTTGGGGAATAGCTTGTAAATTCCTCTTTATTTCATTGAATTATGTATAACTAGAAAAGCATAGTAGTAGACAAAAATTTACGTGTGAAGAATTATAGAGCTCATTAAAACACATATTTTGTGTTAATGTTTTACTTTCTCTACTACGTATAGTAAGTAGAGGAAGTATTTTATTCAATTTAAAAATTCAATACCGAGATTTCACCGGAAATATATGGTTTGAGACCTCCTGAATAAACAAAAATCTGATGTGTTACACTCACATGACTTTCTCTACTCTTGTACAACTATTTTTACAAACGCTTATTCTCCATCTACTTCATTAATCGAGATAAACATTTGCAGACTCTACCTTATAGTTAATTTTCTTGTAGATGTAAGGGGAAAATATATTTGCAAGGGCAATATAGAAAAACAGTAGTCTTTAAGCACATACATATCTCTTAATAGCTGGTTGCTAGGTGCAGCACCATTCTCTTTGCCACAGATTAATACTCTTTGCATATCCAAGACAAAAAAATGAATAACGAATTCCCGTTTTAGAAAATAATTATTGAAAAATTTAAGGGAATAACAAGCAATATCTCGAAAATGGTTCACTCAACAAAACAAATGTGTATGACATAAATTGTGTGTTTTAACGCGACCAACATTTTTTGTAGTAAAATTTTGTCTACCTCTTACGGTTTACCAGTTATGCAAAAGTCGTTCACAATGAAGAATACTTTTTGAGACATTCCCAGAAAATTCAAGATATACATTTTATTTGTCATGCAAATACATTAAACATATGATATTTTAATCAAAATCGTTAGAGGCATTTTGAGAAAATTAAAATATTCGAAAAATGTTCCATGTAAAGGGAAATCTGGGGTGGGGGGATTTTCTTGAAAACCTTCGTGTCGCATCTCTGGAAGATACTGAACCTAAATACCAAGTTTGGTGTTTATCCGACTGTTCGTTTCTGAGTTATGCTGTTCACACACACACAGGACATGTTTCCGAAAATGCTTTTTTTTGGATTCAGGGGGTCTCAAAACATGTATTTCCGGTGAAGTCTCGGTATCAAATTTTTGGGTGGAATACAATACTTCTCTACTTACTATACGAGGTAGAGAAAGTAAAAATCGAATCAATTGGAGAATTTAAGGTCGTGCCGGCATGTTGCCATGGAAACTCGGTGGTTAGAGCAAACGGACGGATGCCGGGAGATCCGTGGTACAAACGTTTTACTTTCTCTGTCATACACAGTAGGTAGAGAAGGTATTGCATTCCACCAAAAAAATGTTATATCGAAGTTTCATCGGAAATACATGTTTTGACGCCCCCTGAATACAAATGAAGCATTGTATATGTCTGTGTGTGTCTGTGAACAGCATAACTCATAAACAAAATTTGGATAAATACAGGGCTTTGTATTTAGGTTCAGTATCTTCCAAAGATGCGGAGAAGGTTTTCAACAAAATCTTCACACCTTAAGCTACATTTTATATGGGTTATTTTCCAAATTTATGATTTTATAAAAAATGGCTCTAACAAGTTTTATTACAATTGCCATTCTTAATATGTTTACTTGAATACTAAAATATATATCCTGAATTTTTGGGGGAAATAGTTTGTAAAATCCCCTTTATGTCATTGAATTATGTATAACTAGTAAAGCATAGTAGTAGAACAAAAATTTACTTGAGAAGAATTGCAGAGCTCATTAAAACACACATTTTGTGTTAATTTTTACTTTCTCTACTACGTATTGTAAGTAGGGTGTGCTGTTATGTGTTCTTTTTATGTTTTGTTTCTGTATTATACATCCAGCCAGTCACTTTACGTTGCTTGTCCCCTTTGCTTAACGCTCTCTTTGGTGCTCTCATTTTTTTTTCCTCTGTGGTTTGCTGACGTGGCATGTGCTTGGGCCGTACGCGCTGAGTGGTGGATTTCTGTCCGCATTGCAGGGATAGCTCTCTGCCCGGCAACTACTGAGGCGGATTGTGGAAGTTTTTGTAATGAATTTTTAAGGAACGTCTTTGTGATTTTCGGTGGATCGACCTTATGTAAAGGTAGGCTTTATTATCAGTTTTATGTCCTGGTAATGGTGAGTGAATTTTGGGGCGGAAAACGTTATGTGTGTTTGAAATAAGAGTTCGTAAAGTGACTGGCTCTTGGAGTTGTTCATAGGTTTAGTGTGTTTTGTTTCTTTTCCAGTTGAGTTATATTTTCAGTACGTGATTTTCAATGTATAGTTAGTTTAAAATTTGTGATAAGAGCTTTACACAGTTGTGCAATTTGAAAATGCATATTTTGATTCATGAAGGTAAAAAGCATCAGTAGTGTGAAATTTGTGAGAAAAGCTTTTGGCAATTGTCGTCTGAAATTGCATAGTTTGATAAAAGGAGGGCAAGAAGCAATATAAGTAGAAATTTGTGAGTAGAGCTTTACATATTTTGGGCACTTTGAAAATGCATAGTTAATTCAAAATTACAGATATTCTGTTGTGTAAATTATGAGAGCAGTAATTGCAGTTAAAACCCAGTTATGCTGAACCCATTTATGCTGAACTTTGTAACTGAAAACGGTTGGGTTGTAAAGCTATCTACATCTAGCTTAGCTGGACTTTGAAGCTCTCGGTTTCCTGAATTTCATTAAAGTCTGTTTCGGTCTTGTTCAACATTCTTAGCTAGTCTTTGACTAGCTAAACATAATTAAATTTTTTGGTCTGATGTTTATAGTGGCCTTGTTTTATAAACTTTCTAAATTGATTTGGTTTGTTGAATTTTTGGATTTACTTAATTTTGCTGTATTTAAAACTTGCCTTTACTGCTCTGCTCAATTGGTTTTGGTTGCTTTACTCTTTAAGCCATTTTTGTTTTACAGTTATTCTTTTATGGTTGCTTTACGGTTCTGGTTATTAATGTTTGTTTATTATTATCATTAAAGTACCCAAAAACAAACTTATCAATAGTAGTATATTTTTGAGAGTTCTGGTTTCCTTTTGTTTTCCCCTACGGCACTCGTTAGGGCTTCCCTTTTCGTTTGGCCGGGGTTCCCTAACTCAGTCAAACAGCGGAACCATTGCAAATTACTGGTAGCAGAGCGTGGTTAATTGATTTGTCTGTGTTGGTTAGGGAATATTTTTGGGTTTGTTGTTTGCTCTGTATTCTCCGGATCTCATTTTCTTACTTGTACCATATCCGTAGTTACAAGATGGCGGTATCGGTTACTAATGTGGAAAGATTACGGAAAGGTGAATTGTGGGTAGAGTTGGTTGTACGTGGAGGTCAATGTTCTATGACAACTGAAGTGGCTATTATGTTGGATGTTTTTCGACAAATTAAGGATGCTCCATTAATTACTGTTTCTATTGATCACGTGGTAGTGACTAAGTGTGAGTCCACTTGCTCGTTGGCCTTAGCAGAGATTCAGGATAATTTAATGGATTTTGGGCGCGAGGATTCTCCCTCTAAGGCACAGTTGCTCCGGTGGCAAGTTAGAATTCGACATTACTTGTTCTATTTAGATTATGTCTTACAGAGATACCCTACTTTTCAGTCATGTATAGCGTTGCAAAAGTTAAAGGATCAGTTTAAGGAATTAGCCCGTAAAGTGGAGGAAGATTTTGGGACTTCACAGGAGGATACTGGGTCGTCCCCCTTGTATAATCAAGGATTGTCAGATGTGGTTCAGCCTTCGATTGCGGTGTCTGCGTTTCGGCCACTTAGACTCGCTCATCCCGTCCAGCAATTCGTGGAGGGCGTTCACTTAAACGACATTGTTGATGTACCATCAGCTTTACAGTTTCTCTATTTTCTTGTTCGATTGACGCTAATGGCTAAGCGTTATTTGGTACCCACGGCTCAAGTGATAGAATTATTTTCTGTCAAGGTGTCTGGGATAGTTTCGGACCTGTTAATGCGGTGTGCTGGTTTGGCCGAGCCTGTGACTCGCTTTCATTTGGCCCTATTAGATATGTTCATTCCGCGTAGGGAATGCACGAGACTAATGCAAGACGTATATTTTCGTCCTCAGGGTCTAACGGAACCGTTTACAGAATATATGGTTCGGGTTAAGGAACTTGCTTTAGTGTTGGTGCTCCCTGATACGGAAGCGGAAATTTGTGATGTCATTTTATCAGGACTCAATCCAGTCGTCAGGTCGGCTTTGGTATTAGGACCTCGGCCGTCAAATTTGCAGCAGTTGGAAGCATTGGTTCCTAAACTCAATGAAGTTATGCTTGTTGATAGGCTACGTCTGTCAGAACCTCCAGGCTCATTAGTAACTCCTAATACCACTGTATCAGCTCCTTCTTCGGCCATTGTTCCGGATTCGGGTAGTCTGGCCACTATTAAATGCTTTCAGTGTGGTCAGGAAGGCCATGTTCGACGAAATTGTCCCAATAGGAGGACGGTGAATCGGGGTTTTCTTCGTATTTCTAATCAGGGGCGACAGTTTCGACCTTTATGACGCCAGAAGGTTAAGTCGACCATTTGTTTGTCTCGGCGTATTTGTGGTTATCCGTTTTCGGGTAAACCCTTAGTTCAAGTTTCTCTTGAGAAGTTGCCTTTATTGGCGTTATTAGATTCCGGAAGTTCGGTCTCTTTGATTCAGCTTGATTGGCTTAGGTTAAATTTACCATGTATTATGTCGCGTGCAACCACGTGTCAGTTGGTTTGTTTGATGGTCAATGGTCAGGCCTTTCAAGTTACTCAAAAGGTATCATGTACTATACGTTTCCCACGTTTTACGTGGAAACATAGTTTTTTTGTCGTTCCCAAGCTTCCTTATGCATGTGTCCTAGGTGCCGATTTTATGTCAAGGACTGGGATGGCTATTGATTTTTCCACTAGGCAGATCGCTTTTCATTTTGCTCCCCGGATAAAGTTGGACTTTGTGAGGGATTTTAAACCACCTGGGCCCCCTCTAACCTTGGGAGATATTAATTTGGTAACCCAAAATTGCGCTACTTCTTCTCTGTCTCATTTGTCCCCTGCACAGGCAAAGCAAATAGGGCATTTAGTTGGGGAATTTGATTCGTTGTTTACAGATGTTTTAGGGGTCACTCATTTGACTCAATATGAAATTCAGTTAACTGATTCTACTCCGGTCAAGTTATCTCCATATAAGCTCACACCACCGAAGATGGCTATATTAAAAGAGAAAATACAGAAGATGCTTGACCAAGGGGTTATTAGACCATCTACTTCAAATTACAGCAGCCCCATATTTCTAGTACCGAAGGGAGATCAGGATTTTAGACCGGTCATAGATTATCGTCTCTTGAACAAAAGAATACTTATTGAAAGTACCCCTTTGCCCGATTTGCATACAGCTGCTCATCATTTTTCGAAGGCTCGCGTTTTTACGACCCTGGATTTGAACAATGCTTATCATCAGATTCCTTTGGCTGAACATTCCAAGCATCTAACAGCTTTCGCTACCCCCTGGCGCCTTTATGAATTCAATAGGGTCCCATTTGGTTTGGCTACGGGCGCGCAAGTCCTCACTCGTTTGCTGGATAATTTGTTTTCGGACATAAAATTTAAATATTTGTACCATTACTTAGATGATCTTGTAGTATATTCCAAGGATTTTGACTCACATCTTGTTCATTTACGTGAGGTCTTTCGTCGCCTACAGAGCGCCGGGTTATCAGTTAAGCAGTCTAAAGTTCATTTTGCTACCTCTCAAATATCATTTTTGGGCCATTTGGTTTCCCCTTCTGGTATTACCATAGACCCAGATCGCACTAAGGCTATTAGAAATTTTCCGGCACCCAAGAATAAGCGTGAGGTGGCTCGATTTTTGGGAATGGTTAACTTCTTCTCTAAATTTATTTCAAATTTTTCTACTCGGGCGGAACCTCTTAATTGCTTACGTAGGAAAGGGGTTACTTTTGCGTGGGCCGAGGAGCAGGAAGCGGCATTTGTTGATCTAAAAGAGGCTATTTCAAACCCTCCTGTTTTGGCTTTTCCAGATTTTGCTATGCCCTTTATTTTACAGACGGATGCTAGTGCTAGCGCGCTAGCGGCTGTTTTGTTGCAGGAATTTCCTGAGGGTCGTCGTCCCATTTATTATAGTTCGCGTACTTTATCTCCTGAAGAACGTAAATTTTCTACATATGAATTAGAAACCTTAGCGGTGCTTTTTGGATTGGAGAAGTATAGGGTGTACTTAGAACATGTGCATTTCTTTTTAGAGTGCGATAACCAGGCTTTAACGTGGGCGTTAGCTGTCCCAAGGAAGACAGGTCGTCTTGCGCGTTGGGGTGTCCGGATAGGTGCCTTTAAGTTTACACCTTCCTTTATCAGAGGTTCAGAAAATTGTATTGCGGATGCTCTTACCCGGGTATTTTCCGAACCTACTGAGGAGTGTGTTTATTTCGAGACTTTGGATGCTCCTGCGGATACTCAGATTGAGAGTTTCTCATTTTCGGCATTTCCTGAAATGTTTGTCAGTATACCTGAACTTCAACTTACCGATTCTGGGTTGGCCTCAATTATTGAGCAAATTAAGTCAGGAGTTTCACTGCAGGGTTATAAGATTCATGAGGGTGTTTTGATGGGAAGAGCTAGTTTTGATCGGCGTTATAAAGTCATAGTTCCGAAGGCAGCTATTCCCATGATTCTCAGTTATTTTCACGATTCTCCTTTCGGGGGTCATTTAGGCATTGCCAAAACCAGAAATCGAATTCGTGAACAGTTTATGTGGCGGGGCATGGATTTCGATGTAAGAAAGCATGTTAAGTCTTGCCGCATTTGCGCATTGTCCAAACCCGCGCAGGCTACAAATTGGTGATATTTGGCTTCGGAGGTTCCCTCCGCGCCCATGGAAAAACTATTTGTAGATTTTATCGGACCGCTCCCTCGTTCTATTCAGGGAAATATTTTTGCATTGGTGCTCACTGATGCTTTCTCAAAGTTCGTATGGATTTCACCTCTGAGTGCGGCTACTGCTCGCCTCGCTATTCGGGAACTTGGAACAATATTTGGATCTTTTGGTGCTCCTCAATATCTGGTCTCTGACAACGGTTCGCAATTTAAGTCGCGTCTCTTTCGTTCCTTTTGTTTTGATTGGGGTATTAAGCATTTTACTACTACCCCTTATTACCCTAACCCCTCATTAGCGGAACGGGTCAACCGTAACCTTAAGTCCGCTTTAATTGCTTATCATCACCAGCAGCACAATTGCTGGGATAAATACTTGAAGCAACTTCAGTTTGCTTTCAATTCTGCGAGACATGAGGTTCATAAGACGACGCCATTTTCATTGTTATTTGCCTACCAACCTTCGTCTCCTTTGGCTAATTTGTAGGCGTTAAATGATTTATTACCGGCTGACAATTCTCCGCATACCATTCGTACTAATTGGAAGGCTGCCTTGAATAATCTGCGTAGAGGCCACTCTATGAGAAAGCAGCGATACGATGCGTCCCGTCGCCCCTCCCCATTCAAAGTGGGAGATGTTGTTATGTGCCGTAACTATCCTCAGTCCTCGAAAGCAGATGCGTTTGCCGCCAAGTTAGCTCCCCGCTATCTTGGCCCGTTTAAGATTCTCAGAATTTATAAGGGGGTGTCTGTTCTTTTGCAAGAATTGTCTTCCTCCTGCAGGCGCCGCGCTCACCTGTCGCAGCTTAAATTGTATAACTCGGGGTAGCAAGTGAGTCACTTGGCATTGTCCTGATGATGGGTGACTCACTTTCAGGAATTAGCGATCCTGCCCCATGCGAGCTCTTGATTTGTCCCATTCCCTTAACCGGGATAAATCCTGTCCCATTCCTCTCCCAATCATCCTTTCTTATCCCTTCCATATTCATGAAAGCTCCCAATGATACTTTCCTTTCCTCCTACAGTAATGGTATCTTTCGGATGTTAGCATATAGAACTCCAGTGATTTGTCTTCAGATCTTTGACACATGAGAATATCACTATTGCATACTTGCCAACTTTTACAGTTTGCCCGTAAAATGTATGGTTATTCCCGTGTGCTAGGGCTATTCAAGAGTCAGTCACTTGCGAGTTCCTGAATATTTTGGAGGAATTTATGATTTCCTTTTCAAGTCAGTGTGCAAGATAAATATGGTAACATGTATGGTTACCTAATTCTGAAAGTTTTGCCTCATTTCCATTCGCCCTTGCTGGGATATTTAGCTGTTGCGCAGAGCCTACCTTTGCTGTTGATCCTGTTATTTTGAGTGACCTTTTGTGTTCCTATAAATTTGGCTCGAATTTAATATCCTTTGTTCTTTTTTTAATTTTTGGGGGTAATATTTTAAATTATAATTATATATATTTATAAGGTCACTTAATTTCAGTGGGTGTCAGCTTAATTAAATTGTTCTTATTGGGAAAATTTTCATGCTTCCACACCGGTGATGCCCTGCCGGTATGCCCTGTTCACCTGCCTCTCCCCAGTTATAGTTTGTGTGGGGTCGGGGCAAGTGAATTATTATTTTGTTGTACATAGTTGTTATATAGTGCATTATGTCTCATAGCTGTTTCCTTGCATACCATGTTTAATTCTTGTTCTATAATTGTAATGCTATACTTGTCTAATTTAAAAATGCACATGGTTTATTGTGAAATTCAGTATTTATATGTCTATAAAATTATAATTGATTGACGATGATTTAGTTTGTATAAGTAAGTTTATTTTTGCTTTGTGAGCCCCCTCTGCTGCTTTGTTTTATTATGTTTCAAATTCTTATCCTTCTCGGCTACCATCCCTTTTTCCTTCCTCGTGCTACTCTGTGGGGACACGTTCTGGACCTTCTGAGTTGCGATGTGCTGACTGCTGTGCAAGTTTCTTCTGCTCTCGTGGTGTGTGCAGCCGGGTGGTCCTACGTGGGAATTTCACCGTCGGACGCTATTTGGTGGTTTAAAATACTGAAGCCTGTGCCTCCTCTTCCGGATCCTGACAACTTTATACATGTTTTGGCCCGCTTCAGTTTCTGCCTTAGCGTCATCCGTCTGCAGTGTCGACGTTATAAGTAAAGAAAAATCTATACTCCTGGTTAGCGGCTTGTCCGCTTAATATTGCTGCCAAAATTATGATGCAAATTTTCGCCTGTGACTGTTCCTGGGAGTTATATACTTAAGCTTTTATCATCACCTTGGATGGCTGCCCGGTTGCTACGTCGTGGGATATATACTGTTGGGGTTTGCTGGCCTCAATTATGGTCTTCTCCTTGTGTGTTCAGTGTCAGCTACTGAAGTTTGCGGACTGTATGTGTGGAGTTACCTTCTTCGTCTACTTACAGTGTAGCATGTTCCTTCTGTTTTCCTAGTTGTTTCCCCTTTTGGCTACTTATTGTTCCCTTTCCTCGAGTTCCTTTAATTGGTTATTTTTTTTCTTCTCGCAAGCTCGCAGATTGGGGGGGGGCTATTGTGCTGTTATGTGTTCTTTTTATGTTTTGTTTCTGTATTATACATCCAGCCAGTCACTTTACGTTGCTTGTCCCCTTTGCTTAACGCTCTCTTTGGTGCTCTCATTTTTTTTCCTCTGTGGTTTGCTGACGTGGCATGTGCTTGGGCCGTACGCGCTGAGTGGTGGATTTCTGTCCGCATTGCAGGGATAGCTCTCTGCCCGGCAACTACTGAGGCGGATTGTGGAAGTTTTTGTAATGAATTTTTAAGGAACGTCTTTGTGATTTTCGGTGGATCGACCTTATGTAAAGGTAGGCTTTATTATCAGTTTTATGTCCTGGTAATGGTGAGTGAATTTTGGGGCGGAAAACGTTATGTGTGTTTGAAATAAGAGTTCGTAAAGTGACTGGCTCTTGGAGTTGTTCATAGGTTTAGTGTGTTTTGTTTCTTTTCCAGTTGAGTTATATTTTCAGTACGTGATTTTCAGTGTATAGTTAGTTTAAAATTTGTGATAAGAGCTTTACACAGTTGTGCAATTTGAAAATGCATATTTTGATTCATGAAGGTAAAAAGCATCAGTAGTGTGAAATTTGTGAGAAAAGCTTTTGGCAATTGTCGTCTGAAATTGCATAGTTTGATAAAAGGAGGGCAAGAAGCAATATAAGTAGAAATTTGTGAGTAGAGCTTTACATATTTTGGGCACTTTGAAAATGCATAGTTAATTCAAAATTACAGATATTCTGTTGTGTAAATTATGAGAGCAGTAATTGCAGTTAAAACCCAGTTATGCTGAACCCATTTATGCTGAACTTTGTAACTGAAAACGGTTGGGTTGTAAAGCTATCTACATCTAGCTTAGCTGGACTTTGAAGCTCTCGGTTTCCTGAATTTCATTAAAGTCTGTTTCGGTCTTGTTCAACATTCTTAGCTAGTCTTTGACTAGCTAAACATAATTAAATTTTTTGGTCTGATGTTTATAGTGGCCTTGTTTTATAAACTTTCTAAATTGATTTGGTTTGTTGAATTTTTGGATTTACTTAATTTTGCTGTATTTAAAACTTGCCTTTACTGCTCTGCTCAATTGGTTTTGGTTGCTTTACTCTTTAAGCCATTTTTGTTTTACAGTTATTCTTTTATGGTTGCTTTACGGTTCTGGTTATTAATGTTTGTTTATTATTATCATTAAAGTACCCAAAAACAAACTTATCAATAGTAGTATATTTTTGAGAGTTCTGGTTTCCTTTTGTTTTCCCCTACGGCACTCGTTAGGGCTTCCCTTTTCGTTTGGCCGGGGTTCCCTAACTCAGTCAAACAGCGGAACCATTGCAAGGGGAAGTATTTTATTCCATTTAAAAATTAAATACCGAGATTTTACCGGAAATATATGGTTTGAGACACCCTGATTAAAAAAAAGCAGTTTTAGAAATGTGTCCGTGTGTGTCTGTGAACAGTATAACTCAGAAACGAACAGTCGAATAAACACCAAACTTGGTATTTAGGTTCGGTATCTTTCAGAGATATGACACGAAGGTTTTCAAGAAAATCCCCCACCCCAGATTACCCTTTACATGGAACATTTTTCGTAAAGTTTAATTTTCTCAAAAATGGCTCTAACGACTTTGATTAAAGTATCATATGTTTAAGATATTTTCATGACAAATGATATGTATCTTGAATTTTCTGGGAATGTCTCCAAAAGTATTCTACATTGTGAACAACTTTTGCATAACTGGTAAACCATAAGAGATAGACAAAATTTTACTACAAAAAATGTAGATCGCTTTAAAATACACAATTTATGTCGTATGCATTTTTTTTTGTTGAGTGAACAATTTTCGCGATATTGCTTGTTATTCTCTTAAATTTTCCAATATTTACACTTTTTCTCAAATTCGTTATTCATTTTTTTATGTCCTAGACATACAAAGAGAATGGAATGCGCTACATAGCAACCAGCTCTTAAAAGATTTGACTGTCGCTTAAAGCTTACCATATTCCCCTTGCATCTACAAGAAAATTAGCAATAATATTAACATCTCGATTAACAGGAAGCATATGGAGAATAAGCGTTTGTAAAAATAGTTCGTAGAAGAGTAGAGAAAGTCATGTGAGTGTAACACACAAGATTTTTTTTCGTAGTGTTAGCCGTTTAGAAATATTTCGTGTTTTAGTTTTACACATTTCCGAATTGTATCATCTAATGGGTAAACATGAAGTTGTGCCATACTCCTTTGTTTCTTTCTTTTCATTGCAAGCAGACGATTGAAAAATTCAATGCCATAGTCGGGAATTGAACCGCGAATCTCCTGGTCTCCGTCCGGTGCTCTAATCACTGAGCTACCATGGCAACATGCCGGCACGACATTAAATTCTCCAACTGATTCGCTTTTTTCACGGTAAACCACAAGGAGATCTCAAATTGTATTGAAATGACATACCCCAATGGCGACTTACAATGCTGCAAGTACTTTAAGTCCAAGGCTTCATAGTTTGAACCACTATTAGGTCAATTAATGGAATTAATTGGTCTTCCACACAAGCCATGTGTTGAACAGGTTGAATAGGTAGAATCAGACGACTGAAAAATTCAATTCCATAGTCGGGATTTGAATTAATTCCGAAACATTTGAATGTTTACACCGAGAAATTAATTTACTGCTGTGATTTTGTGAACAAATATAAACATCTATGGTAGATTTATAAAAGTTACATTTTATACTTTCAGCGGCTTTTACTTCGAAGGAGTGCTGATTGAAGCAATTTTATAAGACATTAATTCATATCTTATTATTTGATATAGTACCACTTTCAAGTGTTCCTTGTTGTAGTTTCTGGTCTTGTTTTCGTTGCTTAAATTTTAAGACTTTTCATTATGCTGAATAAGGGACGAATCAGCTGTAATTTTAATGCCAAGAAAATGTTTTTCCGCGAAACCAGTCTGATTGCTGGCTCTATGAGTCAAAATAGTATATTTGGTGAAGTTAAACACATAGAATGCATTAACTGCTTAATAAAATAGGTTGTATACGCACTAATAAATTATAGAGAGCAGAGAAAGTCATGTGAATGTATTACGTCAGATTTTTAAAATCAACAAAGGCGTGGATAATCAATCACTGGTTGCCATAAACATGTACACAGGGCCGTGGGAAAATGTCGTTGGATAACAGTAGGTCTATTGCTAGTAGCACATTTACAAGAAAAAGGGAAACTTAATATCGTCACCTTACACAGATAAGGAGAACATACATTCCAGTTTTCGAAGCAATCTCCATGTTTTGTGCTGTAAGGTGGAATATCCTCATTATGGTAAGCTTTTATTGTCTATATAATGTCTCCAAGCAATTTTCTTATCCTTATACAGGTGAGCCAAAAAACTACGAACCGGCTTCGCGATGTTTTCTGTCTGCGTCTTCGGCGCTCATTGCCGTCTGCCCGTATCATAGAAAGACGCGGATGAAACCATACAACATTTTTAAAACTACTTTTAAAGGCTTTACTTATCAACTTTATGAAAAGAGATGCTGAAACTGGCCACCGTCGTTGTCCATACATTTTTGGCACCTCTTTCGGAACTTATCCATCATTCGCCGTAGTTCACATTGAGAAATGCTGGTAATTACCTGGCGGATATTTTGCTTTAATTCTTCCAGGGTGTGTGGGTTTGTATTGTACATTTTATGTTTTAAGTTACCACAGATTGAAATCGCAGGGGGTTATGTCGTGGGACCGAGGGGGCCACAATTCTTAATTCTGTCCTTAAACACACTTTCAATTGTTTTCATATTAGCCGAATGAACTGTTAAAGAGAGTTGTTGAAAAAAAAGGCAAAATCACGCTCTCTGTCTGTTAATACTCTAAAAACAGGGAGCAAAATTGTATTCGCGTATGAACGGGCTTCAACTATCGACTCGAAAACCAGCAATAAAGTTGGCAAGCAAAGCCTTTAAAAGTGGTTTTAAAAATGTACGGTTTCATCCGCGCCTTACTATGATAGCAGCAGACGGCAACGAGCGCTGAGGACACGGATGGGAAAAACACTGCGCAGCCGGTCCGTGGTCTTTTGGCTCTCTCTGTAGTACGGAATAGGTACATGGTAACTGTGTGGGGTACTGTTAAGTTTAGATCTGCTTGCGGAAAACGCTCCCCGAAATTTTTTTCTGGGTACGGGCATTGATGTACACGCCGTTACTACTGAAACCATCATGTTCAACAGTTGTTGGTAATTAATTTTATTTCCATATAAGTACTATTTACATTATTCACTATAATCGAAAAGAATAGTATACAATTCACATGAGTTAAGTGCATTGGGAAATCTCCGAAGCGGGTAATACTTGACTTAGTCTCATATTTTCAAATTCTTCCTCGTTCTCCAACAATGAACGTACCGCACCTGGTCGTCCTCCGTGGACCAGCGGTACCGTGCTAGCCTCTAGTTCTCAAGGTCGCGGGTTCAGACGCGGCGGAGGGCGATGGATTTTTTCGGGCGTAAAAAGCCTTAGCATGGCTTCCTTCGGAAGGGAAATAAAGCCGGTGATCCCGTGTCGTAGATTTACGGCACGTAAAACAACCTCAAGCCTGATAAAGAGACCTCTGAGCAAAATTACCGGTCTTTCACGCCCAATATAGAATGGGACGCTGAGAACCATAACAGTTAAAGAGCGTCCATAAATAAAACTGAATTCTGAATTCTTTACCGCACCTGCATCGCAATACCGCGGGTATCAAAATATGCGGTAATGCTCTAGGCTTTTGACAGAGGACCTAAAAACAAGCAAAAGGTTCATATAAAAATATGGTCAAATATTGTCTCACTCTTTGAGTAAGTCATCTTTTGCCTGTAATTTTTTTCTCCATTCAAGTTATTACAGGGCGATCGAAACTAAGGTTACAAGGCCCATATTCTGGTGTTTCGTCCATTATACAGAAATCAGTAGTGTGCGGTAATTCTAATACATGCGATTGGCAACTGTACAGTGTTTGAGCCACCCGCCATCTACAACGCTATTTGTAGGTAAACACAAATGGTGACTCGTTTGGAAGACTGGACCCGCAAAGAAATCCGCTCCATTATTCGATTTCTGTGGGCGAAACATGTAACCACGGTTGAAATTCACGGGAAGCTGGTAACGGTTTATGGAAAGGCTGTAATGTCTCGTCAGCATGTCGCAGAATGGTGTCGAAGTTTGCGGCCGGTAGAGAAAAAGTCACCGACGAGGATCGCAGTGGCCGACCCAGCACGGCATCAACAGATTCGAACACAGCTCGTGTGGAGGAGCTGATTCAAGATAATAGGAGGTTCACGTTACGGCATATGACGTTAGAAGCGTTCGTCGCATTGTTCACGATATTCTGCAGTACCGGAAAGTTTGTTCCCGATGGGTTCCACAAAATCTGTGCAACAAATACAAAGAGAAGCACATGGGGGCAAGTGTGCAACTTTTGCAACGGTTCTTCACGGAAGGAAACAGTTTTGTACACCACATTGTCACGGGTGATGCATCCACCACTGCACCCTCAGCAGCAAGCGGTTGTCAATGGAGTGGAAACACCCCTCCTCCCCAAAGGCAAAGAAGTTTAAGGTGACGCCATCTGCCGGGAAGGTGATGGCCACAATGTTTTGGGACAGCGTGGGTTTCATACTCCTGGAGTTTTTGGAAAGAGGTCGCACAGTGCAAGACCTTGACACGATTGCACGAAGCAAGCAGGAGGAAACGGCCAGGACTTTTCACTGAGGGCGTTTTCTTCCTTCACGACAACACGCGACTTCAAACAGCTCAGAAGACCACCACGCTGTTGTGAAGTTTCGCTGGGATATCATCGACCACCCTCTCTAGAGCCCGGACCTCGCTCCAGCGACTTTCACCTTTTTCCTCACTTGAAGGATCACCTAGGAGGCCGACGATTTGCTTCAGACGCGATGAAACACTTCGCGATAACGTGGCTGAACACGAAAGGACAGGATGTTTACAGGAGAGAATATCCAAACTGATCCCACGAAGCGACAAGTGTCTAAATCGATATGGAGACTATCCCGAAAAATAATGTAATGTTATTAATTTGTTCTTCATTCAAAACCACCTGATGACCGTTTGAAGTAGTATTTAATAAGGGTGTGGGTAGATTAGATGAGGTGTCGCGCTGGATCTAGGTGGATGATCTGGAAATTCTTGATCCCTTGTATTATGAAACACTCGATTTGAATTTACCGCGCATCTCAACAGTTGGTATGGAAAGTATATGTCTGGCGTGGACTTCTTAGCGGATAATTTTTACTCAGTAATTGTTGTGGGCTTTAGCATGTGTACCGCGTAGCAAAATATTTGAAAGTTTCTTTTTATCCGTTATATTTAAGATATACTGAAAATTCTACTAGCTTTTAGTCGTGGCAATATTGAATCTTATCTCAGGGTTTCCGTGTCTTGAATTGAGAAAGTATTGTTCTTGTAGTTTGTTTATTTTACTGTTGTTGTTAGCCACACGCTTGGGAAGCCAAACTTGAAGTAGTAATATTGTTTACGTAATTTATTAGCCTCAAGCTTGGGAAGCCAACTTGAAGTTGTAATATGGTTTACGTAATTTATTTACATAATTTATTAGCCTCATGCTTGGGAAGCCAAACTTGAAGTTGTATTGTTCCTGGATGCTGTTTATTTATTTATCTCCACGTAAGGACGTCACTTTGAAGAAGCTTGTTTGTTACGTAAAGCCTATTTGAAGATGTATTTTTGTTGTTACGCTCCAAGTTTAAAATATCTGATGTGTTACACTCACATGACTTTCTCTACTCTTGTACAAACTATTTATACACACGCTTATTCTCCATCTACTTCATGTTAATCGAGATAAACATTTGCAAAGTCTATCTTATTGCTAATTTTCTTGGAGATGTAAGGGGAATATATATTTACAAAGGCAATATAGAAATACAGTAGCCTTTAAGGCACATACATATCTCTTAATAGCTGGTTGCTAGGTGCAGCACCATTCCCTTTCCCACAGATTAATACTCTTTGCATATCCAAGACAAAAAAATGAATAACGAATTCCCATTTGAGAAAATAAGCATTGAAAAATTTAAGGGAACAACAAGTAATATCTCGAAAATAGTTCACTCAACAAAAAAATGTAGGTATAGGACATAAATTGTGTATTTTAACGCGATCTACATTTTTTGTGTAGTAAAATTTTGTCTATCTCTTATGGTTTACCAGTTATGCAAAAGTCGTTCACAATGAAGAATACTTTTGGAGACATTCCCAGAAAATTTGAGATATACATTTGTTATTTGTCATGAAAATATCTTAAACACATGATATTTTAATGAAAATCTTTATAGCCATTTTTGAGAAGATTACAATTTTCGAAAAATGTTCCGTGTAATGGGTAATCTGGGGTGGGGGGATTTTCTTGAAAACCTTCGTGTCGCATCTCTGGAAGATACTGAACCTAAATACCAATACCATCCGACTGTTCGTTTCTGAGTTATGCTGTTCACAGACAGACACACACACACACACACACACACGGAATGTTTCCAAAAATGCTTTTTTTGGATTCAGAGGTCTCAAAACATGTATTTCAGTGAAATCTCGGTATCGAATTTTTGGGTGGAATACAATACTTCCCCTACTTACTATACGTAGTAGAGAAAGTAAAAATATATTTTAACTTTGTTATTAAACTGCTTCTATAGCATTTGTTTGTTTTTGCCTCTGCTGCTTCAGTATTATTTTAGAGTCACGTATCTCTTAGACAGGGCGTGGTGCGACAAGAATTTAGGCTTACACAGATTTTAAGTTTTAAATTCACTTCTTTTTATTAATTCTTGACACAAAATAAACAGCACTACACTGATATTAAGAGCTGTGAGACTCTTTTAATTTAACACTTCCACTTTGTTAACGCGTATACATATTTTACGTTTCACACGAATGCGTAATATTTCTTTAGAGAACACATCTTCCATCCGGTCACTACCAAGGTCTGCAGACAACTGAACATATTTAAACCGTCAAATCCCGTAAACTTCTGTATTTCAAGTCTCTGATTGGCTAATCCTTGAGCAATAGAATATATGCATTTAATTAAAGCTTTTTCTAGCTGTTGATTGCCTATTTTTAAACTGTCACAAAATTTACATTATCGTTGCTCTAATAGGGACTAGTAGTATTCAAACTCTCAAACTCATTATTGCCTCATTGTTACCTCATTGTTAGCAACGTTAAACTTATTATTCTCACAGCTCTTACATTATTAAGTTACATAATGTATTCACTTAACATTATTAAACATGTTTACAATAATATAAGCATATGCAATGACTGTTGCATACATTTTTATAAATTATTACATACATATTGCTTCAAGGCGGGCTGTTATTGAATTTACATATTATATAATTTAACTGAAATTATTCAAGTATTAAAAATACTGCCTCAGAATGCAAGACATTTTTTATATACATAATAAATACATTAAGTGAACTTTCACTATAATAGTCTTATTTTATTTATCAACGTGCTTTAATGACGAACAATATATGGCAATTAAATAAAAGATTTACTTAGATATTCACTTTACTTGTGGATATTATTTGTATTATAATAATCCATTCCTTCACTTCTCGTTGAGAATATGTGTTGAATTGCGTAGCAAATTTATCCGCTTCTTCCGCGTTCGCTGTATGCATCTATCTTAGTGAAACATTTTTTAACTATCACAATAGTTTAATGTTGTTTATTTAAGCTGGCGGCCTGGGGTAACCCCTGAAAAAACCCATGGGAAGTTCCGCCACGGGAATCGAACCCATAACCTCCCGAATGTTGTCCATAGACATAACCGCCTGAGCCATTCAGTTCATTATCTCTAGTTGTTTACACCAATCAGAGCACAATTCATTGAGAGGCTATTTCTGACCTCCCCGTTTGTTTCAATTGGAATATAACTTCACTTTCATGTTATTTTTCCTGTAATTTATTTCAAATGTTAGAAGATTAAGGCGAAGGTTAGATAAACATTGAAACGTTATTGCAATAGCAACAGGAAAGAACTACTTGTTTTGCATCTAAGTATAAATAAGATGCTCTGAGTTACAGAACTGGTATCGTGAAGAATACTCGGCCAAATAAATGACGAAAAGGGCATACTTGTGAGTCTCTGATTCTGGTTTATATTTATTTATGCGAGATAAAGGTTCTTAACGATCTGCCTATCGTGGCACCTTAGAAGTCATCAAAGGTTAAACAAAGACGGCCATTACACTTTTTTGTGAGATTCTTTGCTGAGAATAATTCAAATGACTTGCAATTCTTCATCATACATACATTTGTAAAACTTCTGTAAGCTACCGCGGTAACATTAATCTTTCTAATGCATTTCCAATGGAATTTTAATGACCACTATGGGTAAAGGTTGCTTTGAATAGGGCACAAAATTGGAATTTAATAATGACTTTTTCATTCACGTGCGAATGTGTTGTATGCATCCGTTGTTTGGTTTCACAAAAGGAATTCATTAGCAGTCGGGTAATGGTAGGAGCTTTTTCCTCGTTTCCTTTTCTCTTTTATCTTATAGGAGCAGCAATGCTGAACTAAAACTACTGAAAAACAAATGTTGAATAATAATGGATAGGTTAATAAATGTAATGGTGTGAGGTGACGTAGGTTAAAACAAAGTTACACGTACCTAAAAGTGTTATTTAACAAACAAACAGTGAAAACATTGAGAATTCAACAAACACATATTACACGGGTAGCTGAATCCAACTATGTTATTCATATTTCCCTAGCATGTACCATTTATAGCACAGCTACCTCCGAAATTGGAAAAAATTGCACTCGCATGACTTTCTCTACTTTTGTAGAAAGTATTTCTACGAAAGCTTATTGCTAATTTTCTTATAGGTGCAAGGGGAATATGGTAGGCTTTAAGCGATAGTCAAATGTTTTAAGAGCTGGTTGCTATGTGGCGCATTCCATTCTCTTTGTGTGTCCAGGACATAAAAAAACGAATAATGAATCCCCATTTGAGAAAAAGTGTAAATATTTGAACATTCAAACAAATAATAAGGAATATCTCGGAAATGGTTCATTGGACAAAAAATGTGTATGACGTTATCTACGTGTTTTGTGTAGTACAATTTTATCTACCTCTTACAGTTTACCATTTATGTAAGTCATTCAGAATGAAGAGGACTTTGGGACATTCGTAGAAAATACAAGATATACATTTAATTTTCTATAAAAATACGAGGGTAATCCAGAAAGTCCCAGACGTTTTGAAATAAACAATTAACAAAATGCAAATATAAAGTTTATTACCTACATTGGAAAGGTACATTTTTAAGCTATTTTTCTACATAATCGCCATTCAAATTAAGGCATTTGTCATACCGTGGCACAAGTTTTTCAATACCCTCTCTGTAGAAATCTGCCGCCTACAACTTCAACCAAGTGTTTACACCGGCATGCAGTTCAGCGTCAGTATCAAAGCATCAATTTGATGCATCAAACTCCGTGAAATTTGCGGTAAAGTTCCGAAAGTTCTGTAATCGTGAAACGACGATTTTCACGAATTTTGTCATTGATTTCCATTGACAGTTCATGAGTCATAAGGCTAGGCCTACTACTGCGATCCTCGTCGTGAACATTGGTACGGCCGTTTTTAAAATTAATGCACCATTGCCTGACTCGGCTTTCACTCATTATTCCCTGCCCGTAAACATCATAAAGTTGAGATAAATTTCAATTGGTTTGTTCTTTTTAACCAACAAAAACCTAATCACAGACCGCACTTCACAAGTGGCGGGATTTTCTATTGCAGCGCACATGTTAACAACTCGCAGAGAGCACAGTAAGAAAGGCACGGTCCTCACGCTACCATAGCTAGATGCGTACTAAATGTAGGAACGTTCTGACACAAACATGGCAGCTGTAGTCCTACTAATCGCCACGATAGGTCAAAACGTCTGGGACTTTCTGGACTGCCCTCGTATCTTAAAACATATGTCAGTTTAGTCAAAATCGTTACTGCAATTTTTGAGAAAATCAAAATTTTCGAAAATGTTTCATGTAAATTATAGTCTGGGGTGGGTGGATTTTGTTGAAAATGTTCGTGTGGCATCTTTGAAAGATACTGAACCTAAATACCAAGTTCGGTATTTATTCCACGTTTTTGAGTTATGCTGTTCACAGACAGACATGTTTCCAAAACTGCTTTATTTGGATTCAGGGCACCCAAAACATATACTATCGGCGAAACCTCGGCATCGAATTTTTGGATACAATGCAATACTTCCCTCTTACTATACGTAGTAGAGAAAGTAAAAAGTGCATTTTCTTGTTAGCCTTATTGGCAATTTGTCTCTATGATTTTCGCTTTAATGTAAAAATGATAATTGCCACGAATAATTTAATCCTTAGATAGAATTATAAAAGCCTCATAATGGTGCCTGGAAGAATACTTTTACATTGCAATGGGAACCTAAAAGCGGGACCCTCTGCAGTTTCAATTGAATGCACATATATGTATTTTACCCCTCTATATTTCAAAAAATTCATTCACAATATTACGCAGTTAATGAAATCAGACAATGCTGCAAACATCATGTGATCGGATGGCCAAGCGTTTCAAGGCATTGTGACATGATATGGTTATGTTACATAGTCAGAGGTTCGCGCCCCAAAGTAACAAAATGCGTATAAATTGGTAATATACATCCATCAATACCTCTCGCACATTCAGTTAACATTAAAGATACATATGCAAACGTGCAATATCTTTTACGTAAAATAAACTACGAAGACCATTAATGTAGCGTATGTGCTGACCTTATAGTTGTAGCATTGCTGACGGGGCTACAACAGAGGTATACAAAATCCAAATGCTTCATGTGTAAGAAGGAAAAAATGACCACCCCAAGAAGAAAACATTTTAGGTAAAGAAAATATAGGACATTAATCGACAGAACAAAACTATATGGCCCCCTTTTCACATTAAGAAGGTTCAGAATTCGCTTACCTGAAGGAAAAGTATCCACTAATTGGCGAGGCCAAAATAAAAGAAGACATTTTCGTTGGACCTCAAATAAAACAACTTTGAAACATAAATTGAATTTAATCGAGAAAAGGGCCTACATTTTAAGATGCATTTTGCATTTCTCTGGGAAACAAGAAATCTATAACTTATTAAGAAATTATGCTCTAATTGCCTCATTTTGTAACATGGGCTGTAATATGTCTCTGAAGCTGCATTTTTTAAGTTCTCATTTGCACTTTCTCCCCGCAAATAGGGAGATGATGAGCATGGTGAAAGATTTCATCAAGATATAGGTAGCTGAAATGGAAAGAGATATAGCTGGAAATGGAACGACAACATTAACCCACTACTGTTGGACAGTGAGAGACACCTGGAGTATGTAAAAGAAAAATAAGTTTTCCAGTACAGCGGGAATTTTCTTCAGTTGTAATAGTGTTATTGTTAATACTGTTATAGGGCTTAAAAATCTGATGTGTTGCACTCGCATGACTTTCTCTACTCTTGTACAAACTATTTTTACAAACGCTTATTCTCCATCTACTTTATATTAATCGAGATAAACATCGCTAATTTTCTTGTAGGTGCAAGGGGAATATGGTAGGCTTTAAGCGATAGTCAAATGTTTTAACAGCTGGTTGCTATGTTGGGCATTCCGTTGTTTTTGTATATCCAGGACATACAAAAAAAAATGAATAACGAATTCCCATTTGAGAAAAACTATATGTATTGGAAAATTCAAACAACTAACAAGGAGTATATCGGAAGTAGTTCACCGGACGAAATCAATTCATATGCTATAAATTGTGTGTTTTAACTAGATATACATGTTTTGTATAATACAATTTTGTCTATCTCTTACGGTTTACCAGCTATGCGAAAGTCATTCAGAATGAAGATGATTTTTGGGGAGATTCATAGAATATTCAAGATATACATTTCATTTGCCATAAAAATATCTTAAACATATGATATTTTAATCAAAATTGCTGGAGCCACTTTTGAGAAAGTAAAATTTTCGAAAAATGTTCCATATAAACGGTAATCTGGGGTGGGTGTTTTCTTAAAAATCTTGTATGGTATCCTTGGATGATACTAAACTCAAATAACAAGTTTGGTATTTATTCGACTTTTCGTTTTTGAGTTATGCCATTCAAAGACAGACATAGACTTTCTAATACTTATACTTTTTCTCAAGTGGGAATTCGTTGTTCGTTTTTTTATGTCCCGGAGATGCAAAGAGAATGGAATGCTCCACATAGCAGCTCTTTTTTGTGAGTGCAACACATCAGATTTTTTAAATTAAGTTTTATTTAGGATAGTTTTAAATTTCCTAGTTCTTATCACGACCTTCCATGTGCAGTTATCTACAATATTGGATTCCAGTGATAATATTTATACATTATGTGTACGTATACAGGTTACAGTTTGGTTGAATACACTGATGTACGAGTATTTTAATTGCTTTTTTTATTTTTTTTATTTTCTTATTATGCATAAATTATATTGTCTTCTGCAGTTAATGAGCGTCCATAAATTTAAATTATATTGTCTTCTGCTATATTTGGTTTAGACCAAGCTCGTTACCCAGATATTCAAGAGAAAGAAGTTGTGTCGTGTATACGAGTACCTTCTTTTTTCGCGCGTTTTTTATTATTTTTTTCTATTTTATTGTATTTCTTGATAGGGATAGGTTTTAGGATAATATGAAAACTACCGCATAGGAAGTGTAGCTCTCTTTTTTCTTCTCTCTTCTTCTGTTCCCTACTCTTATCATATGCCCTCCTGCAGAGGACACTTAAAGCATCCTTAAATGCGGGAGATCCAAGGCCAAAGTGGTCCTTTTGTCCAACTCCCAGCGTTCCTTCCGGATAAATATCTGGAAGGCCTGTGGATTCACTACATCCCCAACTTTGAGTACCCAAAAATAGGTGGCAAAGATTAGCCAAGTAATGGCATCTGCCAGTTTCTGGTCACCGTGCTGGAATTCGAGGTTCATATATACCCCCAGAGGAAACACTTGCACGCCACGCTCTTAAAAAGGATTAGACTATCGCTTAAAGCCTACCACCTACAACAAAATTAGGAATACGATAGTTTCTACAAAACTTTATCTCGATTAACATGAACTAGATGGAGAACAAGCGTTTGCAAAAATAGTTTGTACAACAGTAGAGAAAGTCATGTGAGTGCAACACATCAGATTTTTTATTTAAGATCGTATTCACGCTTTATACAACCACGCCTTCCACGACGTTACAAAATATAGCTGGTTATGTTTTTAGTAGAAGCTTGAATGTAAATATAATAGTTATTTATAAAAAACTTGAAGTTTCATGCTTCTAGCGTTTGATTTTATGTATGATACTCTCATAAAACATGTTGGGAACGAATTTCTGGAGGCTTTTTAACCTGCGGTACTGCTTTTATTTAATTTAAAATGTGGTCTAGAAATGGAAGAGATTCATTCTTTTAAACTGCCTTAAATTTTTCTAAATTTTCTTAAATATTAAGAGACTTATTTTGCATTGGAGCATAATTTTGTATTCCAACATTTAATGATAAAATTATGGATTGCATATTAAAACTACTGACTAAGTAGAGTTTTAATTAAAATGCTAAGTAAACCAAAGGCAAATTATATACGTGACCTGAAATAAGCTATATTTTGCCAAGAAGCTCAAGTGATATTACATTTATATAGAGACGGGACGTCTATGGTTCAATCCCCGATAGCGACGTGTGTTGCTTGTTTACCCTGTTACGTCCACATTGGCCCTGGGTCACGCATGCCATTCAAATGACCACCTGAGGGATTTCCCTTCTGTATACAACCTTAGGGTGTACAGAGCTGTCCGAGCGCACTGTTGGTCACCTGCCTCAATCTCTTGCCTTGGGCGATGACTTACTGTTCTCTCGAGCTGTCCAGGGTATGTGTACTCAAATTAAAAAGTATCTTACTTGTTACATTCACATGACCTTTTCTAACCACTATCATTAATTCTTATGTCACTTCTACACCCTATTCTTACGAAGCTTCTGACTATTTCATGATGATCCAGATAAACCTTTAACAACTAAATTCATTTCACATTTCGTTGCAGATAAAAGGGAATAGAGGAAACCGAATTGATAGATATTAAGAACCTATCGGTATGTTCTGGCCATGACAGGCTAGAAAAAACTAAGTAGCGACATCAGTTTAAAAAATTTGATGTGTTACACTCACATGACTTTCTCTACTCTTGTACAAACTATTTTTACAAACGCTTATTCTCCATCTACTTCATGTTAATCGAGATAAACATTTGCAGACTCTATCTTATTACTAATTTTCTTGTAGATGTAAGGGGAATATATATTTACAAGGGCAATTAAAAAATACAGTAGCCTTTAAGCGCATACATATCTCTTAACAGCTGGTTGCTAAATGCAGCACCATTCCCTTTGCCACAGATTAATACTCTTTGCATATCCAAGACAAAAAAATGAATAATGAATTCCCATTTGAGAAAATAAGTATTGAAAAATTTAAGGGAATAACAAGCAATATCTCGAAAATGGTTCACTCAACAAAAAAAATGTATATGACATAAATTGTGTATTTTAACGCGATCTACATTTTTGTGTAGTAACATTTTGTCTATCTCTTATGTTTTACCAGTTATGAAAAAGTCGTTCACAATGAAGAATACTTTTGGAGACATTCCCAGAAAATTCAAGATATACATTTTATTTGTCTTGAAAATATCGTAAACATATGATATTTTAATCAAAATCGTTAGAGCCATTGTTGAGAAAATTAACAGTTTCGAAAAATGTTCCATGTAAAGGGTACTCTGGGATGGGGGATTTTCTTGAAAACCTTCGTGTCGCATCTCTGGGAGATACTGAACCTAAATACCAAGTTTGGTGTTTATCCGACTGTTCGTTTCTGAGTTATGCTGTTCATAGACAGACACACAGACAGACACACACACAGACATGTTTCCAAAAATGCTTTTTTTGGATTCAGGGGATCTCAAATCATGTATTTCCGGTGAAATCTCGGTATCGAATTTTTGGATGGAATACAATACTTCCCCTACTTACTATACGTAGTAGAGAAAGTAAAAAGGTATTGACAAGTTCAAACCAATAAGAAGAATATCTCTGAAATGTCTAATGCCACAAACAATAATTTGAGATAAAATATGTATTTTAAACATTTCTACAATTTTTTGAGTACGTCTCTGTCTATCCCTTACGGTTCACCAGTTATCAATAAACAGTTTTCAACAAAAAAATGAATGAAGAGGATTTCATAGGTTATTCCCAGAAAATTCAAGATATACATTTTTATCTCATGCAAATATCTTAAAAAAATATTTTTTAGATAGCAAAGCCTAAAAGTAGAACTTCTAACACGCGAGCTAAAATCTTTAGATTATCGCACTAGTGGCCATCTTTGGTTTCAAGTCCAATCACATGGCAAATACCCTTTGTATTTGTACACGTTTAATAACTTGACTTGGTTTGATTAGCTTTTACTTTTCATTGTATCGTTTCACATGATGAATTTCTCATGGGTCTCGCATTATCTGTTCACAATACAAATCGCCATACTTCAATTTATCGCAATTCGTTGTAGAGTTTACCCATACGTTACATGACAGCTTTCTTTGATCTAAAACGCTACTCTTTTATCTAACTTACATAAAGGTTAAATGGGGAAACTATGAATTCAGAAGAAACTGAAATGGAAGTGAAATTACAGAAGCCGCAGAAATAACAACACTAGAAGTATTTACCCAAAGAAGTCCAGAAAGCAATACGGTATAGCATTTAGTCGCTTCATTGCCTGGTGTAAGGTAAACACGGTGAAAATATTTCACTGAAAATAACTGTTAGTAAATCAACGAAACATCAAAACATCTGGGTTTTTTTAAAGTAATTTCTCTTGTTTCAAGAAGACGTTCCAAACGTGACCTCTTGTTAGTTTCAGGAATCAGCATACTATTATTTACATTTTAAAAATTCGAGCGTTGTCTAAAAATAGTACTATATGCTACACACGTCGAAAGTGGTTTTATCCTTTTATCATAATCTACTATTAGTCAAAATTTAGAAAATCTTTGCGTCACATCTTTGGAAGATACAGAGCTAAAATATAAAGTTTAGTATTTATTCCACATTTTGTTTTTGATTTAAGATGTTCAACGCACACGCACACACATTTCAATTTAACGATGCATGCAAATAATTCTTCATCCCATCCTCTAGACCGAATCCTGTTGCACTGGTTTACATTTGCTTGTGTACAAATCGTAGCGAAACGTTCATGGGGATGGTATCCGAACCATCCCTTCATTTACCATCGGTAATAACATCGTTAATTGGTTCATTTTTCTGTTTATGAATTGTTTTTCAGGTAAGTCACAGAGAAAGCCGAATATCAGCTTGTGTAGACAAAGGTGGGCTCCCTGAAGGTGCAAATCTTTGAGGCAGTATATTAACACTTAATGATTTCAGTCTAATTATATAATACGTAATTCAATAACAGCCTGCCTTAAAGCAATATGTGTATATAATAATATATAAAGACTGTATATTACAGCCATTGTAAATGTTTATATTATTGTATACATGTAATAATGTTACGTGAATGTATTATGTAATTTAATAATGTAGGAGCTGTGAGAGTAATAGGTCAAAAGTTGCTAAAATGAGGTAACCTTGAGGCAATAGTGAGTAAGAAAGTGTAATACTACTAGTCATTCTTGGAGCAACAATAATGTAATTTTTGTGACAGTTTATAAATAGCCAATCAAAAACCAGAAAAAAACTTAAGTTAAATGAACATATTCTACTGGATTAGGATTAGCCAATCAGAGACTTGAAATACAGAAATTTACAAATTTAGGCGGTAGAAATCAATTAAGTTGCTTGTAGACAGCGCTCATAACTGGACGCGTTGCTTGCAGACAGTGTTCCTAACGGGACGCGAGATGCGTCCTCGAGAAGTATAATACGTATTCAGTGTGAGATGAAAATAGTGTACGTGTTAAAAAGTGCAAGTAATTAATAAATAATCTCACAGCTCCCTATATCAGTGAAGTGTTATTTAAATTGTGTCAGGCATTAATAAAAGGAGTGAAGTAAAATTATAATCTGTGTAAGCCTACATTCTTCAGTCGCACCACAACCCTGCAAAGAGAAACATGTCTCTAAAATAAATACTGACCAGCCGAGGCAAACTTAAATAAATAATATTTCAAGAAACAGTCAAATTACAAAGTTAATATTTCTAAACATTTTTTTGGGGGGGGCAAAGGCCACCGGAAAGTACATTTGGTGCGAAGGCTACCGGAAAGCGGGTACGTGCGGTTGCAACGAGCTTCAAGTTCGGCTCCCAACAGTTGAAATATAATACAACTCTTTCAATGCAACCTACTTCAAATTTGCGCCCAAAACGTGAGGCAAATAACGTGAAAATACTATCTACTTCATCTTACGAACGGAAAATCACTATTTCATCCTAGGAAAATGGGTCACGTTTTATGAACCTCAGTGTGCAGCAGAATTATACAAAAGTTTAATTTTAATAAAATTCGTACTTATAAAGTAACTGAAGAGAGCTCCTGGTTTAAAGTTTTGAACAAATACTTTGGATACAAAATAAAGAAGCCATGGATTTTTAACATTCCCTGTTTACAGGTTCAAAGTAAATTCAATTAAGCGATACTGATATACATCGTTTGATTTCAAAAAATGGTCTGCTTTGGAAAGAGATTGTGATTGAAACCTTACAAAGAACAACAGAGGCTCTCACATAAAAACAAAAGTAATATACCACGATCTAAATTCTGTACAAACAAAGAGAAATGCCTATCAGACATAAAACAGCACTACGATATCAATATATTTTGAAGCTGTTAGCGTTGCTCAAGTGTTGTTTTCTTTTACATGCTGTTGATCAAACGCTTTTTCATGCTGCAGACAAACAAAACTTCTCCATGTTTCAATAACATTATACATCGAGAGAATGGATGATAAGAACATATTCTCTCTAAAGCTACCGTGTATGCTTTTTTGTGTATATGGCGCATTTTCCCTGGTGAATCAAAAGCCAGCACAGCCAAAATAGATTGAAATAAATATTTATGTTTCCTCAGAACGTGTTCCCCTTTTTCGGTGGCAGAACAAAGCAGCACTTCAGGGTCCTTTTTCTACAGCTGTTGTCCGCATCTGGTCATTCCATTTTACTCACAGAGATTTCCTTTTACTTTCTCTACTACGTATAGTAAGTAGGGGAAGTATTGTATTCCACCCAAAAATTCGATACCGAGATTTCACCGGAAATACATGCTTTGAGTTCCCCTGAATCCAAGTAAAGCATTTTTGGAAACATGTCCGTGTGTGTGTCTGTGTGTGTCTCTGAACAGCATAACTCAGAAATGATAAACACCAAACTTGGTATTTAGGTTCAGTATCTTCCAAGGATGCGACACAAAGGTTTTCAAGAAAATCCCCCCACCCCAAATTACCCTTTACATGAAACATTTTTCGAACATTTTAATTTTCTAAAAAACGGCTCTAACGATTTTGATTAAAATATCATATGTTTAATATATTTTATGACAAATAAAATGTGTATCTTGAATTTTCTGGGAATGTCTCCAAAAGTATTCTTCATTGTGAACGACTTTTGCATAACTGGTAAACCATAAGAGATAGACAAAGTTTTACTGCACAAAAATGTAGATCGCGTTAAAATACACAATTTATTTCATACATTTTTTTGTTGAGTGAACCATTTTCGAGATATTGCTTGTTATTGCCTTAAATTTTCCAATACTTATACGTTTTCTCAAATTCGTTATTCATTTTTTTATGTCCTGGATATGCAAAAGAGAATGGAATGCGCCACATAGCAACCAGCGCTTAAAATATTTGACTATCGCTTAAAGCCTACCATATTCCCCTTGCACCTACAAGAAAATTAGCAATAAGATTAACATTCCGATTAACATGAAGCATATGGAGAATAAGCGTTTGTAAAACTAGTTTGTATAAGAATAGAGAAAGTTATGTGAGTGTAATACATCAATACATTCCTTTATCTAACTAAGAATGCCATAATGCTAACTACTGACACGGTGGTCGAAGTCATTAAGATATAGACTCTTGAACGAGAAGACGTTACAGTAACATGTGCGATCCGCATTCGGGAGGTCCCGGATTGGATAGTTGGTACTCTGACCTATGTGTTTTTCGTGTTTTACTCTCTACTACGATTTCCTTTCATTCCTTTTTCTTCATCTTCATCTGCCTGATTGGTGGGTCGTTCATCAACCTCTCTCGGCGGCTTCAGCATTTAGACGCTGCGAGCTTGGAAATGTTAAGACTTCAGCGCGTCACCGTTATCGGTGTATCTACACTGCCGTTTGTGAAAATTGCAACACCAAGAAGGAAACACATGAATTTAATAGCACAGGTTAGGTACATGACAAGTAACAAGTGATAAACGTTTTAAATCTATACATGACCTTTGAGCCCTAATACTCAGCATTTGGTGTGGCCTCCATGCGCTGCAATTAGACCTGCTATACCCCGTGGCATTAAATCAAAAAGGCTCTGAATAAGTTTCTAAGGGATTTCCCTCCCCGCAGTTTGTATTTGACCCCACAAATCCGTGACACTGGTTACTGGAGGACCGTGACGCACCAGGTGCAGACCAACCATATCCCAGACATGTTCGATGGGCAAACGTGCATGCCAGGGAAGGCTTGTGTATTCCACGTAATATGAGCCGGGCATTGTCCTGTTGAAATGTGGCCTGTGGAGATACCTGAAGCAGGGGAGTACCTCAGGATCTACAACCACCGTTAGGTACCAGTTGCTGTTCAAAGTACCCCCAATTCATAGGAGGCGAGATCAGTTGTTGTAACCAATGGCGCCCCGAACCATCTCACCTGGTGTTTATCCGCTATGCCGCTCAACAATGCAGCCCTCCAGATTGTGCTCGCCACGGTACTGCCGGACACATATGCGGCCATCACAGTAGGGCACGTTGAAGCGGGACTCGGCCGGGAAGACTACATTTTCCACTCAGCACCTCAATGACGGTGTTCACGTGCCCATTGCAGTTGGAGGAGCTTGTGGTTTCTGGACAATGGAAGCCGACGTAATGGCATGCATGCAACCAGTCAAACCTGCAGCAAACGGCGACGAAACGTTGATGCAGACAAGTTCACACCTATTGCAGTGCTCCAGCGTGTCGAGACAACACTGTGGATGAAGCTGTACGGTCCGTTATGGCCATGTGAACAAGATGACGGTCACCCTGTGCTGTGGTCATGTTCCGCGGTCGAGTACCCACTCTTCGCTGCGTACGACCTTCATCTATCCACTGCTTCTACACACGCATCACTGTCGTAGCAGCATGCCCTGTACGAGCCGAAATGTCACGGTATGACAAACCGATCATTCTGTCCCGTTCGAAGTCACTCACATGTCGATATGGCTCCCTTTGACGTCGACGAGGCATACTGGCACTTGCTTTATTGTTTCCACCTTGTTTGACAGCTGTGCACTGACTACACTGGGTGCAACACTGACCTTGTCGGACCGATATGAGAGGGCTCTGCTTGGCCTATGTGTACACCATCTCTCTGAAAAACTAATCACTTATTCCTTGCACACTCTTATACACTTCCACCAAGTTTGGAGTTATTCGGGAAATTCTTTCTTGGTGCTGCAGTTTTCACAAACGGCAGTGTATGTCCGGTAGCTTTCTGTGGTTCTTGCAATTCAACCCTTCCTTCTGGGGGAGGGGGAGTGGTAGGCACAGGTGTCCTACGAACGAAAAAGAAAAGGAGGAGCTGTGCGGTTGGAATACGCTAATGGCCTAATGCATGAAGAGAAAATCAGGAAGTAAAATACAGCGTTGCTGTCTCACCTCAAGTCCTGGTTCATACAAGGTAGCCGAACTGCAAAACCAGGTCCTCTGCTAGGTCAACAAATGCATGATGCGGCAACAGCCCATAGCTCTTATCTTAGTAATGCCATTCCCACCTGCTAATGTGATCTTACCCCAAGTAAACACAAATACAGCTCAACGAGGCATCTTGGATAGCAGGAGTATCTGCAAGGAAGCGGTGCAGGCCTCGCAAGAGAAGCACCGGAGCAAATGAGATACACTTGGCTGAAATTAATATAACATCTTATGTGTGGCAGTCATACCAGTGTCTCTAGCTTCTTATGCAAGTAATTAGTAAATATCTGATTTGTTACAACCAAATGACCCTCTCCACTCTCTCTTTTGTTTATAAATGGGTATACAAATTATTCTTATAGAAGTTTATTTTTCTATCTACTTCATTTACTGCATTACCCATTTAGTTTTAGATACAAAGGCAATAGCGTTAGTCAAATGTTTTAGAACTAGACGCTATGCACTGACCTTAAAATTCCATAGTTTCCACGACATCGCAAGAAACAACTGAAAATTGTCAGGACTTTAAAAGAATGACAAAATATTAAACAATTGAAACCATTAATAACGGATATCTCGTAAATGGCTGATGCCACAGAAAGGTTATTTGAAATAAATCGTGTGTTTTAAAGAGATCTAGTTTTTTGAATACTACGTTTTGGTTTATCGTTTAACGTTTATTAGTTATAAAAGATTATACGCAATTCCTTCCGAATAAAGTGGACTTTACAGGGTATTCCCAGAAAATGTAAGATATACATTTTATATGTGATGTAACTATCTCTAAGATAATGGTATTTTAATCAAAATCATTAGAACGATGGTAAAAAAAATCGAAAAACGTACCAATTAAGAGTATTGTTTTAAATCTTGTATTGCATCTTTGAAAGATGCTGAACTTAAATACCAAGTGTCGTATTTATCGAATTTTCGTTTTTGAGTTGGTTTCAAAGACACAAAGGCGCGCACGAGGAACATTCAGTTTTTTTTCGCGATTGCATTGAAACAGTGTGGAATATTAAGCTAGCATATAGCGTCCATTTCTTAGGCGTTTGATGTTTATATCTATAACGGAATGAATGTTTTACACGACTTTCTTACCCTCTATCTTTTATAGCCGGTGTACAAACTATTCTTATAAAGCTTATTTTCTAATACATTTATTCCAAATAAACGTTTCCAGAAATAGCCACATTGCACATTTTGTTATAAATACAAAGCAGCGGCATAGGATCGTATTTGGGTGGGATACAAACAGTTTCTGTGGTATCTAGCATCGATAATCTGATTGTGTGTCAATACATTTTCTAGTTGTGGTTTCGTCACCTATAATCCTGCAGGATTGCGGACTGGGAATTAAAAAACATAAAGCAATTAGCTACACCAGTTGAGGTAACGCTTCAATCCACGAGGCAGTAATTTACCCCTAAGCAGCAATAATATGCTACGATGATCAGAGTAAGAAGGAGCTTTGTACCAAAACAAAGAGACGTAAGTGTAATTTTGATGAATGTTGGATCACTTTTCCATTCAAACCCAAATTAAAACGTTGTTATGCCACGATCACTGGGACTTTAATTCAATTTAATTATCATTATCATCCATTATTGGTGTTAACTCCATTTAAAAGCAGAGTACCATGTTAAACCGCATTGGACAAAATCACATAAAATTAAAACCGAATACTATGGAGAATATATAACTTAATAATTTCACAAAGATTAATTTGTTAACACTAATGCACAACTCTGTCAGTAGTAATAATGCAATTCTGATATGTTTTACATTAACTCCACTTTCAAAAGTCATTCACTTCATTTGACACTCAACATAGTGAATGATGCACCTTGATTAAATCACGGTAATCTTAATCTAAACAGAAGCCGACGTCAGTGTATCATAGAGGGTGAGAAAACACTTTACTGAAGAAAATTTCTGTTAGAAGCTTATTGTGCATGATAAAATTAAAAATATGATGTGCTACATTTACATGACCTTTCTACCCTTTATCGTTTATTAGTGGCTATACAAAGTATTCTTACGAAAGTTTATTTTCCTATCTACTTCATTCCGGAAGTAGCTGCATTACATATTTCGTTATAGATACAAAAGGAATAGCGACAGTCAAATGTTTTAGAACTGAACGCTATCACCTGGCCTTAAAATTCCATACTGTTTCCATGACATCGCGAGAAACAATTGAAAATCGACAGGACTTTAAAGAATTGCTAAGTATTGAACAATTCGAACCATTATTAAAGGATATATCGGAAATGGATGATGCCAAAAAAAATTATTTCAAACAAATTTTGTGTTTTAAAGGGATCTGCGTTTTTGTGTATTACGTTTCGTCTATTGCTTAACCAGTTACACAAGGTTATACAAAATTCCTTCCCAGTTAAGAGTACTTTGCAGGCTATTCTCGAAAATTCAAGATGTATGTGAAACATGCGGCTCAGCATTTGCAATAAACCCAGCCGGACAAATATTTATTATTTAGGTTAAAGAAATACATAATGACCAATCACACCTGGAAATATTCAGAAGCCTTGTATTCTAATTACTTCGAGAAAGTTAATATTCATTAAAACCAGAAGCGTTAATTTGGCACGAGTTTCTGCACCCATTCTTCCTTTAAATATTCTTTAAAAATGCTTACAGTTAGATCTAATTTATGTTGAACAATGCATAAATGGTTTCATAGGACGTTCAATTGCAGGTAAAAAGGTGTTACGAGAGTGATAGTCAAATCTTAAAGAAAGGGTTTGCTGTACCCTGGCATTGAAATTACTCTTCTCGTGACCACAAGAAACAAAATAATGACGTTTAGGGCTTTTTAATAAAAGTATAAAGTATATGAAATAGAAATCGATGACGAATATGCCACAAACAGGTAGTTGATATAATTTGCGAATTTTTACGAGCTATACGTTTTTACTTTCCCTACTACGTATAGTAAGTAGGGGAAGTATTGTATTCCACCCAAAAATTCGATACCGAGATTTCACCGGAAATATATGTTTTGAGACGCCCTGAATCCAAAAAAGCATTTTTGGAAACATGTCCGTGTGTGTGTGTGCGTTTGTGTGTGCCTGTGAACAGCATAACTCAGAAACGAACAGTCGGATAAACACTAAACTTGGTATTTAGGTTCAGTATCTCCCAGAGATGCGACACGAAGGTTTTCAAGAAAATCCCTTACACCAGATTACCTTTTACCTGGAACATTTTTCAAAATTTTTAATTTTCTCAAAAATGGCTCTAACGATTTTGATTAAAATATTATATGTTTAAGATATATTCTTGACAAATGAAATGCATATCTCGAATTTTCTGGGAATGCCTCCAAAAGTATTCTTCATTGTGAACGACTTTTGCATAATTGGTAAACCATAAGAGAGAGACAAAGTTTTACTACACAAAAAATGTAGATCGCGTTATAAATACACAATTTATGTCATATGCAGTTTTGTTGTTGAGTGAACCATTTTCGAGATATTGCTGGTTATTCCCTTAAGTTTTCCAATACTTGTACTTTTTCTAAAATTGGTTGTTCATTTTGTTTGTCCTGGCAATGCAAAGAGAATGGAATGCGCCACATAGCAACCAGCTCTTAAAATATCTGACTCTCCCTTAATAATTCCCCATGCATCTACAAGAAAATTAGCAATAAGATTAACACCTCGATATCTCGATTAACATGAAGTATATGGAGAATAAGCGTTTGTAAAAATAGTTTAAGAGTAGAGAAAGTCATGTGAGTGTAATACATCAGATTTGTTTTTATAGTAAACGTTTGTCTATTTGTTATGGTTTACGAATTATACAAAGATAAACGACATTAATTCCGAATGAAGAGGACCTTAGAGGCTGTTGTCGGAAAATTCCGAGATTTAAATGCTATTTTTATGTCACTATCTTAATCAAGTGCTATTTTAACCAAACTAAAATTTACAGAAAATCTCGGGAAAATGAGAAATTTTGGATTGCATCTCTGAGAGTCAAATCATGCAAAAGCAACACACCAGATTTGTTTAAAGTATCCCTAAAGTGGCCCTTTTCTGACCCGTATATACCAGCAGAAAAGAATTTAAACTCCCGATGCACGTGTCGGAAGTGGTAAAGAATTGGTGTCGAGATTTAAACACCTAGACTAGAGGGAGCACGCAAAGGGTGCAGGTTAACGAAAGATATATACTCAGAAAATACTGACCTTATTAACCAGCGAGATTTGTGGCTCTGATTAGATATAGATGAAGTAGGAGCTTTACTAATGGCATAGATGGAGGGATAGCATATTATAAATTGACCGGATGAAGGCCATACAAATTGTTTTGAGAGAAAAAACAGAGTTTACTGCTTCGAAGCTTATCTACCTTGCCTTAAGTAAGACTCAGGAAGTTTAATTAGTCGACATCTGACAGCATAGGTTGAAACACAGGTTGTACCACTAAAGTTTTCGTTGTGTTGGGATGCATGGAGGTCCTCGTCGAGGACCTCTAGTATTTTCTAGTAACAGGAGTCTAAATTGTGATTTTCTTGAGTATTTTTCCATTTTCAAGTTTTGATTGCATGTGAATATTTCAAATTGAGTAACTTTTGTAGCACTACGCTAATTGTAAATAATTTAAAGACACCTGTTGTGACGTTCAGTTTTCACTGTCACTTCACTTTTCTTTTGGGCTTAGCGGCCAATTGTCGGAGTTCTCAATGACTTGTGTTATCTTATTTGTTGGGCGCTTATTGTTTAATTATTTTTTAAATTTGGGTTCTTTGTCCTCCGGCTAGCTATTATAACTCAGTCGAGCACGTGTCTCTAAGCAGGGCGTGTAAACGGAAAGGAGTTGTTGCTAAAAGATAACACTGATAAAAAATTTGAATCTAGACTTTTATTGCCGTCACACTTAATTAATAATTGACATATTTATCTTTATACACGTCTGACTGAAACTGAGATATTTCCGAATGTAACTACAGTCGTTTTAGTTGCCGCGCACCAATTACTTCGCGTACTTTACATTTTTGTAACTAACTCTGCGACGTGCACCTCGTGAGAGATTCTTCAGAACTGTGCGACACTTGCTTATGACTCCAGAATATATACTCCTTCACCTCGAATTGCCTAAACATTATAATATAGCTCCTATTGGTTACCAAATTGCGCCCACTTAGCCTCTGTTTTGGTCAGCCAATCACTACTACTAACATATATACTCTAGGGAAGATATCCCCTCCATTTCTAAAAAAGTCACGCTTCCCTGACGTTAATTTCGGCTTTTTCTTCTTGGCGACAAACAACTCACCCCCTCGGTTTATTGTTACCCACTTCTATTGTCAGTTTCAGTTAGGCCGTGCAAACTTATTTCCTAACAATCCTTATGGCTAACAAACATCTAAAATCCTGTACATACAATAATATTAATTTACACTATAATCACTCTGGCATTCATAGCATGTTATGATATAAAATATTGCCTCACAATGAATCACGCGCGAGCAGCCTCATCTTCCTACCGGTCAGTCACTAAATGTCGAAACCAGAGGACCCCTCTCCCTCGCTCTAGTCGTACTATCACTCGCTTTAGAACACACTAACAAAGCACACTTTATATAGCTCGCCGATATATGTAGCAGGAGCATCGATAGAGTTCGCGGGAGGCGGGGCAAGAAACATCCAAAAACACTTTGTTGCGTCTCGAAGGCCTCTGGAATTTAGTTGGGGAGAGCACCACCACTCCTACCCCTCCAGTAGCCAGCGCCGAAGAAGTCTACTACTTGGAGGTGTTGGATTTGACAAAACATTATTGAAAATAACACTCTGTAGCACATTTTTAGAATCTTCAGGAGCGCTAATATTATTAAAACATCAATAACTTACTAAGCATTAGTGCTGGAGAAGAGATGCTTTTGTTATGAGCAGAAAATTTCAATGCATTTATAGGCAGAACCAAGCAAACGACACCGCAGGCTCATTTTTATTGATAACTGTGAATGCGAAAATAATCTCCATGATTCGCAGAAGAGCTAGGCTTCCAAAGTAAGTGCTTCTTACCGAATAGCGTGAACGAATATTCAGAGTTTTATTGGAATTCTAATCGTTTCCAACTCCAATTGAGTGTTTTACGCATGAAGAAGCTGGAAGAAATGGTGAAGCGGCGTTTCATTTTACTTGCAGATTTGTGCCTTGAGCTCGTTCAGATTTCTTATCGCTGCGTAATGAAACAATACTAAGAAACCGAGTGCGATGGCTAAGGCGGTAAAGTCTGTGGCCCGCATTCGGGAGGTCCCGGGTTCAAATCCCGTGGACCGATCAACCTGGTGAGATTTCCAAAGTTCCATCTTAAGACTAAAACAATAGTAAAATGAAAAATAAGTAGTAATAGCGAATGCTATGGCATCTACCTACAGACAATGTAAGCAGTTAGACTGGACGGCACCCTAATACCATCTGCACAGCATGAAGCAGGGGTTACAGGAATGAGACCTAGCAGGTTAACTGTCCATCACATATCTTTGTAAGAGTTATCCACCAACAGATCCGTCGCGATATGACCAAGGAGATAAAGCGACGTAAAATAAAATAGTATAAAAAACAATTATAAGAAAACACATGTGACTGAAAAAGTATATCTTTCATGTTCTATGAAGTAGAAACGATGAGTAAATTAGGTATTGCATCCCATCCAGGGTTAGGGTTATACAGCGGAGGGAAACACCTTACCACTTAGATCTACATAAAGAGAAGTATGAGGTTAGGGAAGCACAGGAGGCTGCATGCCACATGCAGACAGGTCGCAAAGACGCGCGGAAGTCCCTAAAATTCCAGATTTGAAGATCTGTTTCACTGTTGAGTTGCCTAGAGAGGACGATCAGCGACCCGTCGACCAAGCAGACCTCTAGTGTCTATGGGGAGTACTCTTTCCTTGAGCAAACATCTCTCCGGCACCGCCATACGCAATGAAACCTAGAAGATGAGAAGGGAACGAAATTCTTTCCGAATGAAAGGGACTTCTTGGGCTGTTCCCAGAAAATTTCAATTATAGATTTTGTCATGTAAATATTTTTAATATACGGTATTTTAATAAAAACCGTTACAGCCATTTTTTTAGAAAATAAAATAAATTCGATAAATGTTCCATCTAAAGGATGGTTTGTAGTGGGCGATTTTGAGAATTTTGGTGTCGTATATTTAAAAGATACTGGACCTAAATACAAAGTTAGAAATTTACTGATATTTAATTAATCGAGGCTATAACGGTAATTAGGCTACAGAAAGAGTAGGATATATAGAGGAATTCGAGCACAGTTTTTTGCGTTTATATGGGAAAGGATAGGGAAAACGAAGGTAGATGCTAGGTTGAGAGAGTCTTCAAGGAGGAAAATGCGTTTATATGGGAGAGATAGGGAATACGAGGACTGACGCTAGGCTAGACAGTGGTAGGAGGGGAGTGCGCTTTATATGAGACAGATAGGGAATACGTGGAGAGGTGCTAGGCTAGACAGAGGCTGAGTAATGTATGGTTTATATGAGCGGTATAGGAAAACGATGAGAGGTGTTAGACTAGACAAGGCTTGAAACGTAGTGCATGGTTTATATGAGAGATATAGGAAAACGAGGAAAGGTGTTAGGCTAGGCAGAAGTCGAGGAGTAGAGTAAGGTTTATATGAGAAGTATAGGAAAACGAGGAGAGGTATTAGGTTAGGAGAATTGAGTTTGTGTTTATAAGGAGAGACGAGAAAACGGAGAGAGATCCTATGCTAGGATAGACAGGTGTTAAAGTTAGGTTAGATAGGAAACCAAGGAGTGATACTCAGCTAGAGGGGGGGGGTAGGAGGGAATGAGCTTTTGAGAGGTAGGGGATACGGGGAGTGGTGTTAGACTAGACAGGGCTTGAAACGTAGGGCATGGTTTATATGTATGAGAAGTATAGGAACAGGAAGAGGGGTGCTAGGCTAGACAGAGGTTGAGGAGTAGAGTATAGTTTATATGAGAGGTATAGGAAAACGAGGAGAGGAGTTAGACTAGACAGAGGTCGAGGAGCAGAGTATGGTTTATGTGAGAGTCATAGGTAAACGAGAGAGGCGTTAGGCTAGGTAGAGGTAGAGGAGTAGAGTATGGTTTATATGAGAGGTATAGGGAAACGAGGAGAGTCGGTAGGCTAGACAGATAGTGAAGCAGTAGGAATATGGACTTATATACAGGAGAGATAGGGAATAGGAGGGGAGGTACTAGACCTTGAAAGCGACTTAGACGTGAACATAGTGGTCAATGTTCTAGACATGCCCATCACGTAACCTATTCAGGGAAAAGGTGACTCGTTCAGGGGAAAAAGGTGACTGCTCAGGGAAAAAGGAGACCCACAAAGGGAAAAAGTTGACTAGCAAAGGGAAAAACGTAACCAGCAAAGGGAAAAAGGCGACCAGCAAAGGGAAAAATGTGACCAGCAAAGGGAAAAAGGCGACATGCAACGGGAAAAAGGTGACCAGTAAAGGGGAAAATGTCACCAGCAAAGGGAAAAAGGCGACCACCAAAGGGAAAAAGGTGAGCCATAAAGGGAAAAAGGTGACCTGCAACGGGAAAAGCTAACCCACTAACACTAACAGGTAAGTAATTCAGGTAGTATTGCAAGAGGCTGACTGGATCATAGCAGTGTATGATTTCACAGGTAATTCAGCTAGTATCGTATGCATTTAGGCTAATTCGTCTAGTAACACAGGATAGATTCCAGATGCTAACTGCATCATGGCTCTGCATGATTTCACAGATAATTCAGCTAGTATCGTAGGTGTTTAGAGTAATTAAGCAAGTATCACAAGAGGATAAATTCTAGGGTTGGGTATAGCTTAGTTTCATATTTCACAGGTAATTCATCTAGTATCATTGGTATTTAAGGCAAACCATATAGTATCACAGATGCTAGCGCTAATTTAGAGAAGGAATTCGTATCAGAGGTAGTTAAGATAATTTCACATGTTTCGGGTAGTATCACAGGTATTAAAGTCATTTTAACGGGCAATTCAACTAGTATCACAGGTACTCATGGTAATATAGAGAGTAATTAAATTATAAAACATTTCTCATCCAACGTTACAACAATTTATATACTTTTTTCTAAATCTTACAAACTTATTATATGTTAAACAGTTATTGTACGATGCGGAGAGGGATAAACTGCATATTGGTTCACAAATTGAAAAGCTTTACGTTAACATACCTTTATTTTAGTTCGTTGTAGATGTCTCTACCCTTTTATCTAGGCTTGAAACTAGCACTAGGATTGCTCCTAATGAGAGGGTTACCACCTTCCCTTCCATCTTTTTCTTTCTTCATCAGGCGTCAGCTATCTGCATATACAGCACACAGATAACCTTCTTTTTAAGATTGTAGACTCACGAGAACTATGTAACAACATGATCACGCTATGTAACAACCTGAGCACGCTATGTAACAATACGATCATGCTATGTAACAACCTGAGCACGCTATGTAACAACATGATCACGCTATGTAACAACATGAACACGCGATGTAACAACCTGAGCACGCTATGTAACAACATGATCACGCTATGTAACAACTGAACACGCTATGTAACAACATGATCACGCTATGTAACAACCTGATCACGCTATGTAACAACATGATCACGCTATGTAACAACACGATCACGCTATGTAACAACACGATCACGCTATGTAACAACCTGATTACGCTATGTAACAACTGATCACGCTATGTAACAACATGATCACGCTATGTAACAACATGATCACGGTATGTAACAACATGATCACGCTATGTAACAACCTGATCACGCTATGTAACAACATGTTCACGCTATGTAACAACCTGATCACGCTATGTAACAACCTGATCACGCTATGTAACAACATGTTCACGCTATGTAACAACACGATCACGCTATGTAACAACCTGATCACGCTTTGTAACAACATGTTCACGCTATGTAACAACATGATCACGCTATGTAACAACCTGATCACGCTATGTAACAAAACGATCACGCTATGTAACAACAATTTTTCCAGAGTTACACAGATTCTAAGCTTCTAAATCGAACCTGGTAATACTTTTAATAAATGTATTTTAGCTCCCCAATATCAGCATCTACCATTTAATCTTTACTCGAACCTGATATGATCCATAAGCTTGAAGATATAAGAAATCACCCTTCGGGATTCGATCTGAGTACTTTAAAGTAATATTTGTCACGATAACGATATTTAAGGACTAGATACTCTGTTTGCGTTTACCTTGACATGTTTATCTAAATTAAATTACGAGTTATTAAATTTTTGCAAGTAAATTTCATTGAATCGGTATTCGAACCCAGAACACCAGGAACAAAATAATTTATAATATTAGTCTGACATGTTAAACAAAGCTGTATGTAGTTACATCATCGATCTAAGTGATATATTCTAGTGTACAGAGGAAAATTAAGAAAGTCATTAAAAGATGGGGAATCGAACCAAGCACAACTGATTGACAATTATATACAGCATTAATTACCCATCATAGAAGCCATCAATCATTCTTTAGTCCACTCCTCTACCTCACTTAGTTCCCGAGATAATGAAAATTTTAAAATTAGGATCGAACCCAGGACGTCATGTATCTAATTACACATCCACAAGATACTACCTAATAACATAAATGCAATAAAGTTTATTTGGTGTCTTTATTGTAATTAGTTTAGGAGTAATTAAATTTATAATTAAATTACATTTTATCAGTATTCGAACCCAGAACACCAAGAACAAAATAATTTATAATATGAGTTTGGTATGCTTAAAGGTGTTGTATGTAGTTACAGCATCAATCTAAGCGATATTTTCTAGAGTATAGAGAAAAATTAAGGAAGTCATTAAAAATCGGGATTCGAACTAGGGCCAACTGATTGAAAATTATATACAGCATTAATTACCCATCACAGGAGCTATGAAACATGCTTTGGTCCATTCCACTAGCTTTCTTAGTTTCCGAGATAATGGAGATTTTAAAATTATGGATCGAACCCAGGACACCAGGTACCAAAATATACATCCACAAGAAACTACCTAATGACATTAATGTAATAAAGTTTATTTTACGTCTTTATCTTAATTAGTCTCTGAGTTATTAGAAGATGAATTTGCATTCACTCCTAGGATTCGAACCCAGGCATCCCGGTCAACTTGGAGCAATGTCCTAATGACGCGGCGCATTCCAAAGAATTGATTAGTTTTTATCCCATTGTTCTATCTATTTTCATTCAGGAGATATAAGCGATTAAAGAGTAGCCTTATTATGAGAGAACGGAGCCACAGAGAGATGCCGACATCTGATAAAGGTTCTTTGATCTATGCCGGCAAGCTCCGCCCATAATAAGGCTACTCTTTAATCGCTTATATCTCCTGAATGAAAATAGATAGAACAATGGGATAAAAACTAATCAATTCTTTGGAATGCGCCGCGTCATTAGGACATTGCTCCAAGTTGACCGGGATGCCTGGGTTCGAATCCTAGGAGTGAATGCAAATTCATCTTCTAATAACTCAGAGACTAATTAAGATAAAGACGTAAAATAAACTTTATTACATTAATGTCATTAGGTAGTTTCTTGTGGATGTATATTTTGGTACCTGGTGTCCTGGGTTCGATCCATAATTTTAAAATCTCCATTATCTCGGAAACTAAGAAAGCTAGTGGAATGGACCAAAGCATGTTTCATAGCTCCTGTGATGGGTAATTAATGCTGTATATAATTTTCAATCAGTTGGCCCTAGTTCGAATCCCGATTTTTAATGACTTCCTTAATTTTTCTCTATACTCTAGAAAATATCGCTTAGATTGATGCTGTAACTACATACAACACCTTTAAGCATACCAAACTCATATTATAAATTATTTTGTTCTTGGTGTTCTGGGTTCGAATACTGATAAAATGTAATTTAATTATAAATTTAATTACTCCTAAACTAATTACAATAAAGACACCAAATAAACTTTATTGCATTTATGTTATTAGGTAGTATCTTGTGGATGTGTAATTAGATACATGACGTCCTGGGTTCGATCCTAATTTTAAAATTTTCATTATCTCGGGAACTAAGTGAGGTAGAGGAGTGGACTAAAGAATGATTGATGGCTTCTATGATGGGTAATTAATGCTGTATATAATTGTCAATCAGTTGTGCTTGGTTCGATTCCCCATCTTTTAATGACTTTCTTAATTTTCCTCTGTACACTAGAATATATCACTTAGATCGATGATGTAACTACATACAGCTTTGTTTAACATGTCAGACTAATATTATAAATTATTTTGTTCCTGGTGTTCTGGGTTCGAATACCGATTCAATGAAATTTACTTGCAAAAATTTAATAACTCGTAATTTAATTTAGATAAACATGTCAAGGTAAACGCAAACAGAGTATCTAGTCCTTAAATATCGTTATCGTGACAAATATTACTTTAAAGTACTCAGATCGAATCCCGAAGGGTGATTTCTTATATCTTCAAGCTTATGGATCATATCAGGTTCGAGTAAAGATTAAATGGTAGATGCTGATATTGGGGAGCTAAAATACATTTATTAAAAGTATTACCAGGTTCGATTTAGAAGCTTAGAATCTGTGTAACTCTGGAAAAATTGTTGTTACATAGCGTGATCGTTTTGTTACATAGCGTGATCAGGTTGTTACATAGCGTGATCATGTTGTTACATAGCGTGAACATGTTGTTACATAGCGTGATCAGGTTGTTACATAGCGTGATCGTGTTGTTACATAGCGTGAACATGTTGTTACATAGCGTGATCAGGTTGTTACATAGCGTGAACATGTTGTTACATAGCGTGATCAGGTTGTTACATAGCGTGATCATGTTGTTACATACCGTGATCATGTTGTTACATAGCGTGATCATGTTGTTACATAGCGTGATCAGTTGTTACATAGCGTAATCAGGTTGTTACATAGCGTGATCGTGTTGTTACATAGCGTGATCATGTTGTTACATAGCGTGATCAGGTTGTTACATAGCGTGATCATGTTGTTACATAGCGTGTTCAGTTGTTACATAGCGTGATCATGTTGTTACATAGCGTGCTCAGGTTGTTACATCGCGTGATCGTGTTGTTACATAGCGTGATCGTGTTGTTACATAGCGTGATCAAGTTGTTACATAGCGTGATCAGGTTGTTACATAGCGTGATCATGTTGTTACATAGCGTGATCAGGTTGTTACATAGCGTGTTCATGTTGTTACATAGCGTGATCATGTTGTTACATAGCGTGCTCAGGTTGTTACATAGCATGATCGTATTGTTACATAGCGTGCTCAGGTTGTTACATAGCGTGATCATGTTGTTACATAGTTCTCGTGAGTCTACAATCTTAAAAAGAAGGTTATCTGTGTGCTGTATATGCAGATAGCTGACGCCTGATGAAGAAAGAAAAAGATGGAAGGGAAGGTGGTAACCCTCTCATTAGGAGCAATCCTAGTGCTAGTTTCAAGCCTAGATAAAAGGGTAGAGACATCTACAACGAACTAAAATAAAGGTATGTTAACGTAAAGCTTTTCAATTTGTGAACCAATATGCAGTTTATCCCTCTCCGCATCGTACAATAACTGTTTAACATATAATAAGTTTGTAAGATTTAGAAAAAAGTATATAAATTGTTGTAACGTTGGATGAGAAATGTTTTATAATTTAATTACTCTCTATATTACCATGAGTACCTGTGATACTAGTTGAATTGCCCGTTAAAATGACTTTAATACCTGTGATACTACCCGAAACATGTGAAATTATCTTAACTACCTCTGATACGAATTCCTTCTCTAAATTAGCGCTAGCATCTGTGATACTATATGGTTTGCCTTAAATACCAATGATACTAGATGAATTACCTGTGAAATATGAAACTAAGCTATACCCAACCCTAGAATTTATCCTCTTGTGATACTTGCTTAATTACTCTAAACACCTACGATACTAGCTGAATTATCTGTGAAATCATGCAGAGCCATGATGCAGTTAGCATCTGGAATCTATCCTGTGTTACTAGACGAATTAGCCTAAATGCATACGATACTAGCTGAATTACCTGTGAAATCATACACTGCTATGATCCAGTCAGCCTCTTGCAATACTACCTGAATTACTTACCTGTTAGTGTTAGTGGGTTAGCTTTTCCCGTTGCAGGTCACCTTTTTCCCTTTATGGCTCACCTTTTTCCCTTTGGTGGTCGCCTTTTTCCCTTTGCTGGTGACATTTTCCCCTTTACTGGTCACCTTTTTCCCGTTGCATGTCGCCTTTTTCCCTTTGCTGGTCACATTTTTCCCTTTGCTGGTCGCCTTTTTCCCTTTGCTGGTTACGTTTTTCCCTTTGCTAGTCAACTTTTTCCCTTTGTGGGTCTCCTTTTTCCCTGAGCAGTCACCTTTTTCCCCTGAACGAGTCACCTTTTCCCTGAATAGGTTACGTGATGGGCATGTCTAGAACATTGACCACTATGTTCACGTCTAAGTCGCTTTCAAGGTCTAGTACCTCCCCTCCTATTCCCTATCTCTCCTGTATATAAGTCCATATTCCTACTGCTTCACTATCTGTCTAGCCTACCGACTCTCCTCGTTTCCCTATACCTCTCATATAAACCATACTCTACTCCTCTACCTCTACCTAGCCTAACGCCTCTCTCGTTTACCTATGACTCTCACATAAACCATACTCTGCTCCTCGACCTCTGTCTAGTCTAACTCCTCTCCTCGTTTTCCTATACCTCTCATATAAACTATACTCTACTCCTCAACCTCTGTCTAGCCTAGCACCCCTCTTCCTGTTCCTATACTTCTCATACATATAAACCATGCCCTACGTTTCAAGCCCTGTCTAGTCTAACACCACTCCCCGTATCCCCTACCTCTCAAAAGCTCATTCCCTCCTACCCCCCCTCTAGCTGAGTATCACTCCTTGGTTTCCTATCTAACCTAACTTTAACACCTGTCTATCCTAGCATAGGATCTCTCTCCGTTTTCTCGTCTCTCCTTATAAACACAAACTCAATTCTCCTAACCTAATACCTCTCCTCGTTTTCCTATACTTCTCATATAAACCTTACTCTACTCCTCGACTTCTGCCTAGCCTAACACCTTTCCTCGTTTTCCTATATCTCTCATATAAACCATGCACTACGTTTCAAGCCCTGTCTAGTCTAACACCTCTCATCGTTTTCCTATACCGCTCATATAAACCATACATTACTCAGCCTCTGTCTAGCCTAGCACCTCTCCACGTATTCCCTATCTGTCTCATATAAAGCGCACTCCCCTCCTACCACTGTCTAGCCTAGCGTCAGTCCTCGTATTCCCTATCTCTCCCATATAAACGCATTTTCCTCCTTGAAGACTCTCTCAACCTAGCATCTACCTTCGTTTTCCCTATCCTTTCCCATATAAACGCAAAAAACTGTGCTCGAATTCCTCTATATATCCTACTAGAAAGCAATCAGTGGAACACAGGAATTCTGCGAAGAATGGAAAATTAATGTAAATATAAAGAAATCAAATGTTATGGTATTTAAAAGAGGAAGTAAACTAAAAAAAGGAAGAGAAATGGCAGATGGGGGGTTTAAAGTTAGAAGTTGTCAATGAGATTGATTATTTGGGGTGAGGATGAGCAGTAATGGTTAATGGGGGGCGCATAGCAGGAAGGTTATGGCTAAAGGAAAGGCGACAATGACAGGAATAAGGATGTGCAAATACAAATTAGAAATGCTAACTAAATGGATAGAAAGACTGTATGAGGCATTGGCAGAAGCAAAAATGCTATATGCAGTTGAAATTTGGGAGGGGTCTGAATTAAGCAGAAAAATAGACCAAAGCTATAGGAAGTTCTGTAAAGAGGTATTGGGGTTACCAAGATCAGCACCAGGGGAAGTAGCATTAGTGGAATTAGAAAGAACAAGAAGAAAGTGGGTGATACTGGAAAGGATATTGAAATTTTGGTTTAGATGCCTGAAAAAAGATGAAGGGGAAATTTTAAGTATGGAACAACAAAAGAGTATGAAAAATAAAATAGGTGTTGGACAGGGGTAGAAAGAATTATGGAGAAGATAGGAATGAGAGATACTTGGAGAGCAGGAGAAAGAAATAGCAACGGCTTCTGGATAACAGTAAGAAACAGAGTGGAGGACATAGAAAGACAAGAGATTTGGGGAAGCTTAGAAAATAAAAAGTCACAAGGGTTCTATAGATTAGTAAAAAGGAAATGGCGAAGAGAAGGGTATGTGGATTATCGTAATAGAGCAGAAAAAGAAGCGTTTGCATGGATGAGAACAGGATCAATGTATCTGAGAGGGCAAAGAGGCAAAAAAAGCGGAACTTGTGAACTATGCGGAGTTAGTGAAAGCACAGGGCATTATATGACAGAATACAAAGAATTAGCAGAATGGAGACAAAAAGTATGGGAGGAAAAATGGAAAAAATAGATGGAAAAGTAGTAGCAATTAAAATGTTAACAAGAAAAGAAGAAAAGAAAAATAAGAATATGGGGGAGTTTATAAAGAAAGTAAAGGAGAAATGGATTAGAAAAGTAAGAGTGATAAGAAAGGTAGAAGGGCAAACGGAGGAGGGAGAGGATGGATCACAGGTGATTAAGGGTAGCAAGGGCTGCTCAGCTGAGCCGTAAGGTCAGGGTGCCAGACAAAATGAGTAGTATAGGTAGAACATAGCTGGCAAGAAAGTTTGTACATAGGTTAAGTTAGTTTATAAGCGGGTTATTGTAAAAAGAGTTGTAAAAGAAACACTAAGTTTGATATTTAGCTGACTTTTCGTTTTTGAGTTACAAACACACGCAGAAATATTTTTCTAAAAATTCTCTTTTTGAATGCAGGGGCCTCAAAACATGTATTTCCGGTAAAATATCGTTACATCAATTTTTGGGTGGAATGCAATATCGTCTCTATCTCCGGTGTACATTGTAGAGAAAGTCATGTGAATGTAAAACATGAAGAAGGTTTATTGTCTTTAGTTTATTTGCACCACGATTTGGGAGCCAATTTGAAGTAGGCTGTAGTTTCACCTATGGAAAGTCAATTTTAACTAGGAGTTGTATTGTAATTCTTATGTGTAAGTGGTATATAATGTTTATTTAACATTATTGTAGCCCCACGTTGTGGTAGCCAATTTGTAAAGGTATTACTTATAATGTTTGTGTATTTGTGTTTACTTCACGCGTTGAAGCCATCTTGTGACGTGATTCATTTGTTAGGTTTGTTCGCTCCATCTGGTGTTAGCAATTTGCGGTAGTATTAGTGTTTGTTTGAAAGAATGCGACTGTTATTTGATTTCATTTTTGTTTACTGTCCTCCGGCTAGCTATTATCTTTTCTTGGGTCGAGTACTTCTCTTTATACAGGTTGTGTAAACGGAAAGGAATCTTTTATCCAAAGATAACACTGATGAAGAAATTTATTATACACTTTTATTGTCGAAACACAGTCACTATCACATTTACATATTGATCTTGACACTCGCCAAACTGAAACTGTTATAATAACTTCATTACTGATAATTCTTAATTCGCGTACTTCAACTTTTTGTAAAATTAACTTTATAACACTTGAGATTTCATAACTCTGTTACGCGGAACCTGCAAATTGATATTCAAAGTGTGCCGTACAAATACTTTCGACGAACTGACGGGAATGCGACGTGTAGTGTACAAAGAATTTTGATGAACTGACGGCGATCTACCTCTAACCTACTCTTTTTATACTCATTCACCCAGATATGCCTAAAGATTATAACTGAGCTGCAATTGGCTAATAAAACGCGCCAACATTAGCGTCTATTTTTATATCCAATGAAAATTATGAATACATATGCTCTAGGGAAACGTTCCAGAAGATTCTAAACGAAAAAACGCGCCAACATTACGTAACTTCCTCGTTTCCAATAATGATAAACAGCTCACCCCCTCGCTGCATTATTGCACGCTATTATTGTCAGTTTCAGTAAGGCAGTATAAACTTACTTCTCAACAATAATTACAATAAACAAATATCTCAAATTAATGTCACATAAAAATGCATATTCATATTACAATCATTATTTACATTTAAGTAATTTGTGATACAAATTACTGCATCATATGTTGGGGAGACAAACTTGAAGTAGTTGCAACCGCACGTATGGTACCCGGTAGCCATCGTCCCAAAATTAAAAATATTAACTTTGTAATTTGACTGTTTCTTTAAAAATATTGTATATATATGTCTCTAACAATAATACTGACGCAGCCAAGACAAACATATATATATATGTTTGTCTTGGCTGCGTCAGTATTATTGTTAGAGACATGAATTTCTTTGCAAGGCGTGGTGCAGCTGAAGAATGTAGGCTTACACACATTATAATGTTTACTTCACTACATTTATTAATCCTTGACACAATTTAAATAACACTTCACTGGTATAGAGAGCTGTGAGTTATTTTATTATTACTTGCACTTTTTAACACGCAAACTGTTTTTGTCTCACACGAATACGTATTAAATTTCTCGAGGACACATCTCGCGTCCTGTTAGGAACACTGTCTACAACCAACGCGTCCAGTTAAGAGCGATGTCCACAAGCAACTGAACTGATTTCTACCGCCTAAATTTGTACAATTTGCCCTATTTCGGTTTCTGATTGGCTATTCCTAATGCAATAGAATACTTCTATTGTAACTTAATTTTTTGTTGTTGCTAATTGGCTATTTTATAAACTGTCACAAAAATTACATTATTAATGCTCCAAGAATGACTGGTAGCATTATTACATTTTCTTACTCATTATTGCCTCAAGGTTACCTCATTGTTATCAACTTTTAACCTATTATTCTCACAGCTCCTACATTATTAAATTACGTAATACATTCGCATATGATTATATAATATAAACATATACAATGACTGTAATATACACTTTTTATATATTGTTACATATACATATTGCTTTAAGCGTTAAAAATCAGATATCAAAAATCAGATATTTTGTTTACTTCATTTTGAAATTTGAAGTGTTTCTCCAGCTTCGAATCTGTTACACCGTTATTAGATCCGATTAGTTAAAGGTTGAAGCTTGGCGCGGAATGTGACTGACAACAGTTATCTCATTTCTCTCAAAGTTTACAGTAACTGAACAAGATTTGAGAAAGTCCATTGCCTCAGTTGATAGGAGAAACCCGTTATCTGGAAACTTCTAATTAGTTACCAAATCAAACGGTGTGCCGTCTTCCTGCAGATTGAATTCTCACCACCAACAAAGGTAACCACAGCATCCTTGTGGAATCATTTGTGGTTTGTTTCATGCGGGTAATTCTCAAAAGTTGGAATATCTAAGAGCAAATGCTGCCTTAATGTGGAATCCTCTTTACAAATCCTCTCTTTCTCCCCACTTTCACACCTCAAAATGTACTATAAGGAATACATATGTAAGACACTAAATTTTTCTTTCAGGTACCTAGTAGTTGGAGAAGGTGCTGCATCCCACCCAAAATTCTATACCCAGATTACACCGTAAATATATATATCGTGGAACCCGAACCAGAAAAAGCATTCTTAAAGAATCTGATGTATTACACTCACATGACTTTCTCTACTCTTGTACAAACTATTTTTACAAACGCGTATTCTCCATATGCTTCATGTTAATCGAGATGTTAATCTTATTGCTAATTTTCTTGTAGATGCAAGGGGAATTGCTAGGCTTTAAGCGACAGTCAAATATTCTAAGAGATGGTTGCTATGTGGAGTATTCCATTCTCTTTGGATGTCCAGGACATCAAAACAAATGTATCACGAATTTGAGAAAAAGTATAAGTATTGGAAAATTTAAGGGAATAACCAGCAATATCTGAAAATGGTTCACCCAACAAAAAAAATGTATATGACATAAATTGTGTATTTTAACGCGATCTACATTTTTTGTGTAGTAAAATTTTGTCCATCTTTTATGGTTTACCGGTTATGCAAAAGTCGTTCACAATGAAGAATACTTTTGCAGACATTCCCAGAAAATTCGAGATATACATTTTATTTGTCATGAAAATATCTTAAACATATGATATTTTAATCAAAATCGTTAAAGCCATTTTTGAGAAAATTAAAATTTTTGAAAAATGTTCCATGTAAAGGGTAATCTGGGGAGGGAGGATTTTCTTAAAAACATTTGTGTCATATCTCTGGAAAATACTGAACCTAAATACCAAGTTTGGTGTTTATCCGACTGTTCGTTTCTGAGTTATGCTGTTCACAGACACACACTCACAGAGACACACACACGGACATGTTTACAAAAATGCTTTTTTGGATTCAGGAGGCCTCAAAACATATATTTCCGATGAAATCTCGGTATCGAATTTTTGGGTGGAATACAATACTTCCCCTACTTACTATACGTAGTAGAGAAAGTAAAAAGGTCCCCCTACACGTATCTGTGAACTGCATAACTCAAACATGAAGAGTTCAATAAATATGCAAATTGGTATTTAATTTCTATCCCTTTCAAAGATGGGATACGAAAATTTCCAAGAAAATCCCCCAAAACTCCCCATCCCAACCCAAAGTATCCTTTACAGGATCCTTTTACCTTTTCATTATTTTTATGTTCTCAAAAGGGCTCTAACGATTTTGATTAAAATAGTGCCCGTTTAAGATCGTTTCATGACAAAGAAAACGTATATCTTGAATTTTCTGAGGGTAGCTTTTGAAGTCCTCTTCATTCAGAAGGAATTTGGTATAATCTTGTATATCTAGTAAACATTAAGCGATAGACAAACACCAGAATGTAGATTTTTTAAAACACACAATTTATTTTAAATAAGTTTACTATGGCATAAGCTGTTTCCGAGATATCCGTTATTGATGTTCGAATTGTTCATTACTTGCCTGCGAATGCATGAAACTGTATGGAGTTTTTAAGCTGCGTATGGTGTATGGCGTATTTTGTCTAAAATACCGTATATTAAATATATTCGCTTGACAAATAAACCGTATATTTTGAATGCTCTGAGAATAGTCTATGAAGTCCTTTTCATTCAGAAGGAATCTTATATAATCTCGAGTAACTGTAAACGTGTTAACGAGAGATAGAAACGTACTATACAAAAATGGAGATCTCCCTAAAACACACAATTTATTTCCAATAACTTTTTTTTGTGGCATCTGCCATTTTCGGATATCCGTTAGTAATGGTTCGACTTGTTCAACACTTAGCCATTCTTTTAAAGTCCTGTTGATTTTCAATTGTTCCTCGCGTTGTCATGGAAACAGTATGGAATTTTAAGACCAACATATAGCGTCCAGTTCTTTAACATTTAACGATCGCTGTTTCTTTGTAATGCAGCTATTTCTGGAATGGTTTATCTCGATTAAAATGAAATACATAGGAAAATAAAGCTTTGCAAGAATAATTTGTAAATCCACTAATAAGCGATAGCGCGTGGGGAAAGCCATGTAAACGTAACGCATAAGATAATTTAACTTATGTTAAATAGACTTGGAAGATTTTCCAGTTAACAGGATGAGAGTATTAGAAAAAGATCTGACGTGTTGCATTCACATGACGTTTTCTATTCTTGTACTAACTATTTTCACAAACGCTAATTCTCCATCTATTTCATATTAATCGAGATAAACATATGCAGAAACTAAGTTATTGCTAATATTCTTGTAGGTGCAAAAGGAATATGGTAGGATTTAAGCGATAATAGAATCTATGTGGAGCATTCCATTCTCTTTACATGTCCAGGAAATTAAAAAAAATTAATAACTAAATCCCATTTGAGAAAAAGTATAAGTGTTGTAAAATTCAAACAAATAACAAGGAATATCTCGGAAATGGTTCACTCGAAGAAAATGCATATGACATAAATTGTGTGTTTTAACGACATATACATTTTTTGTTTAGTAAAATTTTGTCTATCTCTTACAGTTTACCAATTATGTGAAAGTCATTCAGAATGAAGAGGACTTTTGGGGATATTTCCAAAAAACTCAAGATATACACTTCATTTGCGAGAAAAATATCTTAAACATGTGATATTTTAATCAAAATCTTTAGAGCAATTTTTGACAAAATTAAGGTTTTCCAAAAATATTCCATGTAAAGGGTAGTATGGGGTGGGGGATTTGCTTGAAAGTCTTCGTGTCTCATTCTTTGAAGATACTCACTTTGGTATTTATCCGACTTTTCCTTTTTGGAGTTATGATGTTCACACGCAGACACACACACACACGGGTATGTTTAAAAAAATGCTTTATTTGGATTCAGACACCTCAAAGGATGTATTTACGGTGAAATCTCGGTAGCGATTTATGGTTGGAATGCAATACTTTCCCTAGTTTCTATACGTAGTACGGAAAGTAAAAATGTATTTATCATGTTCAAAACTAAGCCCAACTATGTAAGCTATCCTTAAAGAACGCCTTTAGTTTCTAAAGTATGTGGTACCTAAAAATCGTTATACAGGGTGATTTATGAAGAACTGACACATTTATTTCTTTAATTGTTTCAAAACGAGTTATGCTAGCGACCTGAAATGCAGAGGAATTTTGGGAAATTATTTACCGCTGTAGCAAATGTTGAAAATGTCCTTCATCCTGCATAACGCACAACGTAACAGTCGTTCCATGTTACTGGCCACTCGTTGAAGGAGTCCGTTGTCAATAGCTTGAATCTCCTGTGTAATGTTGTGCTTCAGATCGTCCAATGTCTGGGGACGTCCCAGTATTGTGGCACAAACCCTGTCAGTAACCCCATAGAAAGAAGTCGGCGATGTCAAATCCGAAGATCTCGGTGGCCACAGGATCTTGGAAATTATCCGGTCGTCAAAGAAACTTGAAATTAGTGCCATGGATTCATTTGATGTATGGCATGTAGCGCCGTCCTGCTGAAAATATCCTTGACTCAGCTCTACATCTAGTTGCTTAGCAAACTCCATGAAAATCAGTTGCTACTCTGCAGTGTTCACATTATTTTCAAACAAAATTGGTCCCACTATTCTCTGTGAGGATGCTGCGCACCAAACCTGATTTTAACCGGATGCATAGGTGCTTCATGAATAACATGTGGATTTTCACTGGCCCAATAGCGTGACTTATTTGAGTTGACATAGCCAGATAAATGGAACCATGCTTCATCTGTGAGCCATGTGATGGACAATATGGCAAGATTTTGCACAATGAACACCTGAAACCAACGACAATAATTCAGTCGTCTATCCTTATCTGGTTCTTGTAACTGATGAACAACCGTAATCCTATACGACTTTAGACCTGCACTTTTCACAGCTCTCTGACACATTGAGTAGCTGTATCCTGTCTCCTGCGACAAACGTATTAATAATCTTTTTGGGTGACTGATCCAGTCGTGCTCTTATGTCAACAACAACCGTTGGAAGCCTAGAGGAACGAGTTTTGCATATTTCGATCACCAGAGATCCAGTTTTTTCCAATTTTTTTACCAGTCCCAGTATTGTGTTTCCTTGGGGAAGATTCTGAACACCAAATTCTCTCTAGTATGCCCTTTGAGTAGCTGTAATTGAATTTGTAATTCAATATTGCTTTACAAGGAAGAGTCGTTCATTTAATATGTACTCCATTTTCACGTTGACTAGAACAAAATCTCAAAAACAGTAAAAATAACAATTACGAATATAACATTAACACCTGCGCATCTAGTGACAGATAATCGAAACTCCAGAACATTCCGCTCAATTTGGTACTAAAATTGGGGCATTGAGTAAATTTAGAACAGAATAATTAAAGAAATAAATGTGTCAGTTCTTCATAAATCACCCTGGATGTAGTTACTACAGTTGAAAACTGCATGAACGTTACATAATGAATTATAAATTCAATTTTGGTAAAATAATAATATAACTTTATTATCAAAGGAAATTTCCAGGTTACTTTCATATGGAAATGCCTCTGGAATGCCGGAAAGTTCACCAGATAACATGCACAAGAGAGCATGCGGTCAGTTCCGACACGGTGGAATCCAGTAACGAGAAATGATAGACCTTGTTCACCGACTTTAATAGATTTGCATTTAGAAAGGCTAGTTTCAGAATGATTGGATCAAAGCTCGTCTAATTTTACCAGGGTGCTGTTGCCATACCCTTTGATTAGCTCCAATTTGAGTAAAAGGCAGGGTTGGAAAGCAAAATGTCTGCGCAGACATGGTTAACATTTGGGCTGTTTTGTTGGTACTATAATTGAAGTTCACCTGTGTGTTGGATATCGTACTGCAAGGGAAATGAATAAAGGTAGTATATTAAACATTGCCCTGCCTTTGTTCCCTTTCAAAACGTTTGAACAAAAGCGTCGTTCCTACCGCAGCCACTAAGCTAATTCCTGCATTAAATTGGGTGGAATTCATGTGCTTAATTACACATGATTAATAAAATATGTCTTATGAGTGGATGAGGTTATTTATTAAGCACAGGTTATTTAAATTTCTCTTCTCTACTAGGAACCTGTAATCAGTAGATAAGGTATTGCATTCTGTAATCGTCACGGTTTTTCCAACCACAAACACCATAGCCCAAAATCGAAATGTCGGATACATATCAAACTTGGTATTGAAGTAGTTATATCTTTACGTTATTTGTCCCACGTTTAGGGCGTCAATTTGAAGTAGGTTGTATTGAAGTAGTTATATCTTTACGTTATTTGTCCCACGTTTAGGGCGTCAATTTGAAGTAGGTTGTATTGAAGGAGTTGTATTATATTTCAACTGTTGGGGAGCCGAACTTGAAGTACCGCACGTATGGTAAGAAGTTTCCTGTAGCCTTCACCCCAAATGTACTTTCCGGTGGACTGTGCCCCAAAAAATGATTAAAAATATTAACTTTGTAATTTGACTGTTTCTTTAAATATTATACATTTATGTTTGCATCGGCTGCGTCAGTATTATTGATCAAGACATGTTTCTCTTTGCAGGGTTGTGGTGTGACTGAAGAATGTAGGCTTACACAGATTATATAATTTTACTTCACTCCTTTTATTAATGCTTGACACGATTTAAATAACACTTCACTGATATAGAGAGAGCTGTGAGATTTTTAAATTAATTACTTGCACTTTTTAACACGTAAACTATTTTTATCTCACACTGAATACGTATTATACTTCTCGAGGACGCATCTCGCGTCCGGTTAGAAACACTGTCTACAAGCAACGCGTCCAGTTATGCGCACTGTCTACAAGCAACTGAACTCTAAATTTGTAAATGTTGCTATATTTCAGTTTTTGATTGGCTAATCCTAGTCCAATAGAATAACTTCATTTAACTAAAGCATTTTCTGGTTGTTGATTGGCTATTTTATAAACTGTCACAGAAAATTAAGTTTATTGCTTCCAAGAATCACAGGTAGTATTGTTAAACTTTCAAATTCATTATTGCCTCAAGGTTAGCTCATTGTTGGCAACTATTAACCTATTATTCTCACAACTCCTTCATTAATAAATTACGTGATGCATTCACATAACATTATTGAACTTATACGTATAATATAAACATTTACAAAGACTGTAATATATACTTTTTATATTGTTACATACACATATTGCTTTAAGGCGGGCTGTTATTGAATTTGCATATTATATAATTAGACTGAAATTATTTAAGTGTTAAAAATACTGCCTCAGTTTTTATATTCAGTATCTTCCAAAGATGCGATACGAAGATTTTGAAAAAAATCCCCCAAACTCAACTATCCTTTACACGGAACATTTTGAAATTTTTCATCTTCTAAATTTGACTCTAACAATTTTAATTATAATAGCAAATATTAATGATATTTACATGACAAAGAAACTGTATATCTTGAATGTTCCGTGAATAGCCCTGTGAAGTCCTCTGCATTCGAAAGAGATTTTATATGATCTTGTATAACTGATAAACGTTAAGCGATAGACAAATAGGCACTACACAAAAGTCTGATGTGATGCATTCACATGACTTTCCCTACCCTATTTCATTTATTAGTGGGTACACAAACTATTCTTAATAAAGTTTATTTTTATATCTAATACGTTTTAATCCAAATAAACCTTTGCAGAAATAGCTACATTACACATTTCGTTAGAGATACAAAGAGAACAACGATAGTAAATGTTTAGGAACTGGACGATATATGCTGGCCTTAAAATTTCTGAAAATCGAATGACAAGTATGGAACAAATGGAAACTATCTCCGAAACAGCTGATGCTAGAAAAAATTATTTTAAATAAATTGTGTGTTTTAAAGAGATCAACATTTTTTGAGTAGAACATTTTCGTTTATTGCTTAGTGTTTACCAGTTGTATAAGGGTGTACAAAATTACTTTCGAGCGAAGAGGACTTCACAGGTTATTCCTAGAAAATTCAAAGTATACATTTTATTTGTCACTATATGTCTTTCATATATTGTATTTTAATAAAAATCGTTAGACCCATTTTTTAGAAAATAAGAAATCTCGAAAATTTTTCAATGTAAAGGGTAGTTTGAGGTGGGGGAGTTTTATTGAAAAATTTATTGTCACATCCTTGGAAGGTGCTGAATTTAAGTATGAGGTTTGGTATTTATCCAATTTTTCGTTTTTGAATTATGTTATTCAAAGACATGGACCTTTTTCTAAAATGCCTTTTCTTGTTTCAGGGGCCCCAAAACATACATTTACAGTAAAATTCTTGGTATAAAATTTTTGGATGGAATGCAACATCTCATTATAAAAATGTGTATCATTTTAACATAAAATTTATTTTAAATACTATGTCATACCTCAGCCATACATACAATATTTCCTTTGAATGTTGTTATCAAGTTCATTAACAGGGCTTGGTAAATAGTTACATAAACGAAGAAACTTCTGTCTAGCAAATATTAGAAATCAGTCAACTGATATTTCATAATCAGCTACTGAGGTTATACATTGAAAGGGCAAAAGTAATAGGCAGGCACTGGTTGTGATATTAATAACGAGTCGCTCTTCTGCGAGCCCTCAAACTGCGGAAACACGTCGAGGGATGGACTCTACGAGGTGTTGGAATCATTCTGGAGGGATACTAGCCCACGGATCTTACAGTGTTACCCACGATTGTTCTTGTGTAGTTGGTGCTTGGTTCAGTGAGCGTACACCGGTTGAGAAAGTATTTTTAACAGAAGGAGTTGTATCGTATTTCAACTGTTGGGGAGCCGAACTTGTAGTAGTTGCAACCGCACGTATGGTGCCCGGTTTCCGGTAGCCTTCGCCCCAAACGTACTTTCAGGTGGCCTTTACCCCAAGTTTAAAAATATTAACTTTGTAATTTGACTGTTTCTTTAAATATTATATTTAAGTTTGCCTCGGCTGCGTCAGTATTTATTTTAGAGACACGTTTCTCTTAACAGGGTTGTGGTGTGACTAATAATGTAGGCTTACACAGATTATAATTTTACTTCACTCCTTTTATTAATGCTTGAAACGATTTAAATAACACTTCACTGATATAGAGAGCTGTGGGATTCTTTTTATTAATTAATTACGCTTTTTAACACGTAAACTTATTTTTCGTCTCACACGAATACATATTAAATTTATTGAGGACATGTCTTGCGTCAGGTTAGCAACACTGTTTGCAGGCAACTGAACTCTAAATTTATAAAATTTTCTCCTTTTCAGTCTCTGATTGGCTAATCCTACTCCAATAGAATACCTTCATTTTACTAAAGCTTTTTCTGGTTGTTGATTGGTTATTTTATAACCTTTCACTAAAATTACATTATTGTAATTCCAAGAATCACAAGTAGTACTGTTAAACTTTCTTACTCATTATTGACTCAAGGTTACCTCAATGTTAGCTCATTGTTAGCAACTTTTAACTTATTCTCACAGCTCCTACGATATTAAATTACGTAATACATTAACATAACATTATAAAACATGTATACAATAATATAAGCATATGCAATGATTGTTACATACATTTTACAAATTATTACATACATGCTGCTTCAAGGCGGGCTCTTATTGAATTTACATATTGTATAATTAGACTGGAATTATTTAAGTGTTAAAATGCTGCCTCGCGGTTCACATCATCCCATAAATGCTGAATTGGGTTAAAATCGGATGCTCTGAAGAGCCAAACCATAGTGTGAACTCACTGGAGTGTTCATCAAACCACCTGCGTGCAACCAAAAAGCGGCGACATGTCGCTATGTCCTGTTGAAAAATGGCATCTCCACCAGGGCACTCCAGAGTCAGAAAGGATGCAGATGACCTGAAAAATCTGCAAATAATGTGAACTTGTCATTGTTCCTTGCAGTCCGACAGTGGAGCCCAATTTCGATCATGGGAACACAGCCCAGACCATAGCGCAGCCAACTCCAGCCTGGACACAACCTTGTTGACACACAGGATCCATAACTTCATGGGACATACGCCACATTCTCGCGCGCCCATACAACTGGAACAGGGATTCATCACCGTGTTATACCCCACTGCTGTTATATTGTACACTGACGATGTTTTCGGGCCTATGCCAATCGCTAAACGTGTCGACGTGTGTCAGACCTGGGCTGATGAATCCTATACGGTTAATTTGTATCCTTACAGCCCTGGTAGAAATGAATTCCTCACTCCCCAATTGAAATGGGTGGTGATCTGATTCAAAGTAGCCTTTGGAGCCCGAACGGCTCTGCTAAGGCAACATGATATGCGTTTGTCAGACACCTGTGGTCGTGATGTGCGGCGATTCACGTGTGTGGAAACATTGTCTGTGCGATATCGAAGATGCGTTCTATACAGGTTGACCTCTTGTGTGATCTCCGATATGCTATGATCCATGCGTCTTGCAGCGATTATCTTCCCACGTTCAAAGTCGGTTAACTCGCGATGTGCTGCCAAGTTCGCTACACAACTGTCTGTAACAGACTTCTGAGATATCGTGTCTACACGCGCCATACGCCGCAACACTCAGGAGTCATATACAGCACATTTTCAAATGGTACAACCCTTCCCGTGACTTTTGGCCACTCACTTTATCTCTCGATGGTCTCACACTAATGTTATGTTTTTACCAGAGCGGTTGATACCACACTCCCAGGCCACCAAGTTAACCACTCAGCTTCACCTATAATTCGTTGCGTATACGTTATGTGTTTCTGTATTATGTGAAAACTACGTAACTCTTGGGCCTGTGGGACTAAAGAGAAGGTAGAAGGGTTTAGAATTTCACTTACTGAAACTATTTAAAGCATTGTTCGGTCATTCCGTTCGATTATTGTTCCACCGCCAAAAGGTTCCGCAGATGATTTGAATTCCTTTGCGTGAATTATGACGCAGTATTTTATATGACAACACTGTGAATGCCAGAGTGATTGTAGTGTAAATTAGCATTATTGTATGACAATGATTTGATATGTTTGTTAGTTATAAACATTGTTAGGAAATTAGTTTACACGACCTCACTGAAACTGACAATGAAGCGAGTTGTTTATCAATTAGAAGAGACAAACAAATGACGTCAGATTAGCGTGCCTTTCTTTAGAAATGGAGGGAATATTTTCCCTAGTGCATATGTGTTCGTAATTTTGATTGGATATAAAAATAGACGCTAATGTTGGCGCGCTTTATTAACCAATAGCAGCTCTGCTATAATGTTTAGGCATATCGGGGTGAGGGAGTATAAAAAGCTAAAGCCAGAGACGGGTAACGCTCAGTCCAACAGAATCATTCGCGGGTTATACGTCGCGCAGTTCTACAGAATAGTTCACAAGGCAAACGTCGCCCAGTTCATCAGAATCATTCACGCGTTAAACGTCGCGCAGTTCTACAAAATCACTCGCGTCGTAAAGTTAGTTAAAAGATGTGAAATACGCGAATTAATAATTTGCGGCAAATAAGTGATTATAGTTACATTCTAAAATATAACAGTTTCAGTCTGGCGTGTATCAAGAGCAAATATGTGAAATCAATAAAATGTGACGGCAATAAAAGTGTAAAAACCAATCCTTTTATCAGTGTTATCTTTTGTAACAACTCCTTTCCGTTTACACACCCTGTTTAAGAGATTTGCTCGACTTTTAATAATAATAGCTAGCCGGAGGACAAAGAACCCAAAATTCAAACTAGTAATACAATAACAGGCGCTCAGCAAATAAGATAACACGAACGATACCGCGACAATATCTGGAATGTTTTCATCCGCTATTAGGAATAGTCTAGGCTCTACAAAATTATAAGTGGTAACAAGAAATATTCACCAAAAACTTCTTCTAAATCATTGTAGAATGATTTCTATAGAGAATGGAGGGATCTAAATGAAATTAGTCATTCATTTAAAAAGCTAGCTGTAGTAGGGTAAATCAAATAGCAAATTAATAATCTGGAAAAAAACATTACCAATAGCTACTGGAGACCAGAAAAATTGTGGCTACCAAAATGTGCATTAAAATCTGATGTACAATAGTAAAATAATGAGAGGCCCTCATCATTCCTAATTTGTATTGAAATAATTGGTAATTTTGTATCAGGAGCATTAAACTTTAAGAATTATCTTCTTACTTTTAAGGGGAGGCTAAAAGCCCCTACACACATTATCTCGGAAATTATTTCAGATATCAGACTGAAATTGTTGCAGAATGTAGACGTATATCTTCCAAGTTCCCTCGTTTGATTATAATTTATAAGCAATTATTTTGACTTACTCCCCTATGTAGAGTAAGTAGGGGAAGTATTGCATTCCACCCAAAAATTTAATTTGATACCGAGATTTAACTGGAAATACATGTTTTGAGGCACCATGAATAAAAAAGTACTTCTGGAAACATTTCCGTGTATGTGTCTGTGTATGAACAGCATAACTCTAAAACGAAAAGTCGGATAAGTACCAAACTTGGTGTTTAGATTGAATATCTTTCAAAGATGCAACACAAAGATTTGCAACAAAATCCCCCTAGCCCAAACTACAATTTACATGTAACATTTTTCGAAACTTTTTATTTTGTAAAAAATGGCTCTAACTTTTTTTTATTAAAATAACATATATGAAAGATATTTACATGACAAATAAAATGTATATATTGAATTTTTTGGAATAGCCTATGAAGTCCTCTTCATTTGGAAGGAATTTTGTATAAACTTGTGCAACTGTTAAACGTTAAGCGATAGATGAAAACGTACTACAAAAAAAACTTTAAAACACACAATTTATTCCAATACTCTTTTTATGACATAAGCCATTTCTGAGATATCCGTTATTAAAGGTTCGAATTGTTCATTTCTTGGTCCTTCTCTTAAAGTTTTGTCAACATTCAGTTGTTTCTTGCAATTGCATGGAAACATTATAGAATTTTAAGGCCAGCATATAGCGTCCAGTTCTTAAACATTTGACTATCGCTGTTCTCTTTGTATCTAAACGAAATGTGTAATGTGGCAATTTCTGCAAAGGTTTATTGGAATTAAAATATAGTAGATAGAAAAATAAGTTTAATAATAAATTGTCTAATAAAGGATACAGGATAGAGAAAGTTATGTGAATGTATCGCATCAGATTTTTTAAAGAGATGAACAGTGATATTAAATTAAAGTAGATACATAACAACAATAGCTTTAGAGATTGTGTTTATCACCCCAAAATTTAACTAAGCTATTTTCAATAGTTTCTAAGAAAACGGGTCATTTATACCAGAGAATGTCATTAACAGAAAAAACTGTTCAAAGCAAAATTAGAGAAAACAAACTGGTATATGTTTGCAAAGAAACCAATGGCTTGAGCACAGAAGCTGCCATACTTATCAGTAGTACCAATTTGCAGAGCAACACATCCCCTTAAAGATGGACTAAAGTTTACCTCTCTACTCCAATGTGAGAAGTGGCGGAAAATTCACGGTACAAAATGGTCGATATAGTACAATTTTTAAGAGTATACTTAAAATATAACTGTTATATCTTCTATTATACAGGGTGGACCATTTAAGTTGAGGCTGTACAATATCTCCAAACTAAGCTTTGTAGAAAGAAGTGTCTTTAATAAAAGTTGCTTCATATGGGGGAAAGCAAATGTCATTAGTCGTGATTTATTTTGGAGGACGTTATGATGGTCATTTTAGGGTTAATTTATTTTTTTTAAGTGGGAACCTACATTTTGTATGCTGTTTTCTTATTAGAAAAGGTTTATAAAAGGCTGTTTATTTTGTGATTCGGAATAATGAAACAAAATAAAAACTTTGGGTTCCCAATTAGGAAAATTAACTTGATTCTCAAATGAACATCTATGGGTGGTTTAACCATTCACTGCGCTCTTCGTACACAGCCATTTAGAATTTTCGTTGTTATTTACGTTGGTGTATGAACAATTGCAAAGTGTTTATACAAATGTTGTTTATTTTTTATGAGGAGTGAGAAAACAATACAAAAACGGTAGGATCCCATTTAAAAAAAGTTAAACTGACCCTAAAAGACCATCACAACATCCTCCTAATAAACATGACAATTGGTTTACTTTCCGCCATAATATCAAGCAACTTTTATTAAAGACATTTCTTTCTACAACGCTTACTTTTGGAGATATTGTGCAGTGTCAACTTAAATGTTCCACGCTGTATATTTAGTGAACTTGTCCATTTTTCACTGTCAGTTCACTTAGTTGACACTTTACTAGTTTCGCGATGTAGCGGCATAATGAAAATAATGAAATAAATAGTGCGAAGTAGTCTCACTCGTTGGGGAGTCGAACACAATCCATCTCTAATCTCTTGCAGTAGCAGCATTCAATTTACTTAACTATCGTCGCAACCACACTCGGAGAAGACACTGAATTCTAGCACCAGTAACGCACTCGCTGACTCGCAATGCCTTGCTTATATAGCCGCTGGCACTTTCCAGATAGTTCTAGAATATTCGGGACGCGGGGAGAAGGGAAACTTCCAGGAGATTCTGGTTATATCTCGGTACCACTTTTTGTGTTCACATACTTACGCCTTATCTTTTCCTATCTCTTCAAGTGCCCGAGCGATTGGTCTTATCCAATTGATAGCTCTAGCCATAGCTATGTCACTAACATATATAATTTGAGTTAATAAGACCGGGCAAAACGCTAAAAATTAATTTTTGACAATTCCCGCCATTTAATCTCTCTTAAACCATCCTACATCTATAGAATTAAGATTCCTATGCAACTACAGCGTAAATGGCCTACCTAGAGAACAGAAATTCTGAACTAGCTGTGAAATCTTGCGGGAAGGTGTAGACTGTCGAAGTTTTGCATGAAATGTTAGGAAAAGAGATCGCCTGGAGCAAATCCAACCAGAAGATTTATTGAAGGGGAAAATTGAAGAGATAAATGGGAGTATAAATTGAAAAGGATGCAACAAGTCTCTACACATATCTAATGCTCTTCCAAGAAATATTTCACGAGTAAAACGACCGAAATCTAGTTCACTTAGTTTCATAAACAGATCAGGTGTACCTTTGGACACGTTTTTTTACCGATATTGACTTTATGAGGTACGTTAATTAAGACTTACCTAACACAGCTTGTTGTCACATGGTGATGCATGTTTTTAATGTTATTTTGATGCTTTAATGCATAGATGATCACTTATTCCGAGTCCATTATACATCAATGAAAATTTGAATAACAATTTGTTGTAATTATACGTCAGAGCAAAGCACTTCTTCGTGAGACTTATTATAAATTCAATTATATGCTAACTTAATTTCCCTTTGTCATCCACCATGCTGAGTCTCATGCATGTTTCACTGTGATTATTTTATGAATGGAAAACTCTGATGTGTTGCATTCATATGCACTTCTCTATTCGCTCTTCTACAGCTGTTCTTACAAAAACTTATTAATCTATCTAATTCTTGTTAATCGAGATAGAGTTGAATCATACATTTACACATTTCGTTTAAGGTATAAGTAGAATACAGTAGGCTAAAGCAATATTCATATTTTTACCTTCTCTACTACGTATAGTAAGTAGGGGAAGTATTGTATTCCACCAAAAAATTCGATACCGAGATTTCACCGGAAATGTATGTTTTGAGACCCCCAGAATCCAAAAAAGGCATTTTTGGAAACATGTCCGTGTGTATCTGTGAACAGTCGGATAAACACCAAACTTGGTATTTCCAGAGATGCCACACGAAGGTTTTCAAGAAAATCCCCCCACCCCAGATTTCCCTTTACATGGAACATTTTTCGAAAATTTTAATTTTCTCAAAAATGGCTCTAACGATTTTGATTAAAATATCATACGTTTAAGATATTTTCATGACAAATGAAATGTATATCTCAAATTTTCTGGTAATGTCTCCAGAAGAATTCTTCATTGTGAACGACTTTTGCATAACTGGTAAACCATAAGAAATAGACAAACTTTTACTACACAAAAAATGTAGATCGCGTTAAAGCACAAATTTGTCATATGCATTTTTTTGTTGAGTGAACCATTTTCGAGATTTTGCTTGTTATTCCCTTAAATTTTCCAATACTTATACTTTTTCTCAAATGGGAATTCATTTTATTTTTTTCGTTCTGGTAATGCAAAGAGAATGGAATACTCCACATAGCAAAGAGCTCTTAAAATAATTGACTATCGCTTAAAGCCTACCAACTCCCCTTGAATCCACAAGAACATTAGCAATAAGATTAACATCTCGATATCTCGATTAAAATGAAGCATATGGAGATAAGCGTTTGTAAAAATAGTTTGTACAAGAGTAGAGAAAGTCATTTGAGTGTAACACATACTTTTAAAAAGGCGATTGCTATGTGGTGGCTTTGAAATTCCATGCTCGAGAACAAACGAATAACGTCTTACCAGTTGAGAAAATTATAACTATTTGAAAATAAAATTTGATGTTACACTCGCATGACTTTCCATGCACTTGTACAAACTATTTTTACAAACGCCTTGTTATCTATCTACTTCATATTAATCGAGATAAACATTTACATAAACTATCTTATTGCTAATTTTCTTGTAGGTGCAAGGGGAACTGGTAGGCTTTAAGCGATAGTCAAATATTTTAAGAGCCGGTTGCTATGTGGAGCATTCCATTCTCTTTGCATTTCCAGGACATTTAAAAAATACTTCCCCTACTTACTATACGTAGTAGAGAAAGTAAAAAGAATAACGAATTTCCATTTTAGAAAAAGTATAAGTATTGCAAAATTCAAACAAATAACAGGGAATATCTCGGAAATGGTACACTCTACAAAAAATGTATATGACATAAATGGTTTGTTTTAACGAGCTCTACATTTTTTTCTCTATAAAACATTTGTTTATGTCTTACAGATTTACCATCTATACAAAAACTATTGGAAAGAAGCGGACTTTTATGGAAATTGCCAACAAATTCAAGATATACATTTTATTTCTCATGAAAATATCTTAAACATATGATATTGTAATCCAAATCGTTAGTCATTTTTGAGAAAATCAGAATTTCAGAAAAATGTTTCATGTAAAAGGTAGTCTGGGTTGAGGAGGTTTTCTTGAAAATATTCTTGTCACATCTTTGAAAGACAGTGAATCTAAATACCAAGTTTGGTATTTACCCTACTTTTCGCTTTGGGTTATGCTGTTCACAGACACACAGATGTACACATGGACCCGTTTCTGAAAGTGCTTTTTTTTTGGATTCGGAGGGGGGGCTTCAACACGCGTACTTCCGATGATTGGAATCCGATACTTTCCTATTTACTATACGTAGTAGAGAAAGTAATAAACTAATAACAAACAATATCTCGGGAATGGTAACGCCACAACATCTTTTTCTGTGACTAAATTTTTTACTTTAACAAGATCTATACGATATTCCGTATGGTATGACAGCATTGTCTTGTATAGGAGACAAAATATGGAAGTCGCTCACTCTTAGCAGAGCAGAATACGCCACACGCAACGTGTTAGGCAGTGCCCTAAAATGTTTCCATCCATACTCCGAATGTATGATCTGACACAGCGTTATTACGAAGCTCATCTGCAGGACGTCTCTGGCATATAGATGGAAGTTCATGGACAAAGCCACATTTAATGCGAGTGGCCGAGTCAACAAGCGTAACTGCATTATTTGGGACACCGAGTACCCACATGTCTCACACGACTTATTTCACATAGTATACAATTCTACGAGTGCGCTGTTGTGTCATGACCACAATTTTGTCTCCTATGCACAATAGCGCTGCCACACAACACGGATGAGGTCTGAAACATCACTCGTGAACTTCCATCCTTTCTGCTTATTTTACAACTAACTGCTCAGAGATGCCTGCATTATTCTTCTATATATACTTTTTAATTTTCTGACATCTTATACGGATCATTTTTTGCCTAGTAAGAGTTTCTTTATTTCTTACGGTTTACCAATTGTATTTGAGGCAGTATTTTTAACACTTAAAGGATTTCACTAACAACAGCCCGCCTTAAAGCTATATTTGTATGTAACAAGATATAAAAAGTGTATATTACAGTCATTGTATATGTTATATTATTGTATACATGTGTAATAATGTTATGTGGATGTATTACGCAATGTAATAATGTAGGAACTGTGAGAATAATAGGTTAAAAGTTGCTAACAATGAGGTAACAATGAGCTAACCTTGAGGCAATAATGAATTTGAAAGTTTAATAATGCTACTTGTAATTCTTGGGAGTAACACTAATGTAATGTTTGTGACAGTTTATAAAATAGCCAATCAACAACCAGAAAAAACTTTAGTTAAATGAAGGTATTCTATTGGACTACGATTAGCCTATAGAAACTAAAATGGAGCAACATTTACAAATGCAGAAGTCAGTTGCTTGTAGACAGTGTTCCTAACCGGACGCGAGATGTGTCCTCGAGAAGTTTAATACGTATTCAGTGTGATACGAAAATAGTTTACGTGTTAAAAAGTGCAAGTAATTAACAAACGAATCTCACAGCTCTCTATATCGGTGGTTATTTAAATCGTGTCAAGCATTAATAAAAGGAGTGAAGTAAAATTAAAACCTGTGTAAGCCTACATTCTTCAGTCACACCACTCCCTGCTAAGACATTTATGTCTCTAAAGAAAAATAAATACTGACGCAGCCGAGGCAAACATAAATATATAATATTTAAAGAAGCAGTCAAATTACAAAGTTAATATTTTTAAACATTTGGGGCAAAGGCCACCGGAAAGTACATTTGGGGCGAAGACTACCGGAAACATTTTACCATACGTGCGGTTGCAACTACTTCAAGTTCGGCTCCCCAACTGTCGAAATACAATTCAACTCCTTCAATACAACAACTTCTTCAAATTGGCTCCCAAAGCGTGGGGCAAATAACAACGTAAAAATAACGTAATAATAAATATCTTCTTCAAATTACAATCAGAAATTCGATGTCACATTACGGTGAACATATGTTTTGAGGCCCCCTGAATACAAAATACATTAGCATAAAAATGTATTTAAATTGATGTTTAAGTTCAACATTTTCCAAGTATGTAATATTTCTCTACCCAAAGCTACCCTTCAACGGAGAATTTGTGGATTTTTTGTTTATGAAAATGGCTCTAATTATTTTTATTAAACCACCACATGTTTAAGATATTTGCTTGAAAAATAAAATGTTTATTTTGAATTTTCCGCAAAGAGCCTGTGAAGTCCTTTTCATTCGGAAGGAATTTTGCATAATTTCTTCTAACGGATAAACCATAAAAGATAGACAAAACTTTACTACACACACATTTAATTTGCATCTTTTTATGGATCAGCCAGAGATATTCGTTATTATTGGTTTGAGTTTTTCAATACTTTATCATTCTTTTAAAGTGATGTTGCTCTTCAATTGTTCCTTCGATGTCATAGGGTATGGAATAGCATATATCGACTTGTCTTAAAACATTTGATTATCGCGTCTCCTGCGTCCTCTTTGTGCCTACAACGGAATGTGTAATTAAATAATTTCTGAAAACATTTCTATCGATTAGTCTAAAGTGGACAGAAGAATAAACCTGGTAACACTGGATTGCAGAAGAAATTTAAGTAAACGAAGTGGGTAGAGAAAGCACGTGAATATAATACACCAGGGTGTTGTTATACAGACATTTTAGGCCATGCACTAGGATTAAGATAATGCATCTATGAAATCTGACTAAAATTGTGAAAAATTAAAAAAATATTCTTTTATAACAGAATAACATGAGTTCTAAGCTTTAAGAAAGCACATACTTTGTCCACTTGGCGCATTAATCTACAAATGAACAGAAATTATAAAAGAGACACGTCCAACTTTAAACCCCTTTTTTATCACAAAACTTTTATTTTCTCAAAATGAATAACACGTGCAATGCACTTTACGAAGAGTAATATATACTTTTTTAAATAATGCTCCTGTTTTGAGAAACAAATTATTAACTTTTGAAAAGTTAAAATTTTGAAAATTAGGAAAAGAAATACGTTTTATACAAACTCATTTACTGTAACACCCGAATTTTTTTATTACAACAATAAATTTATACAATAAAAAGTAATATTTAAATAAACATTCAAACTAGAATATTGAAAAATCAGAAACATTGCTGTTATAGGTATAGGTATAGCAGGTGGATACCTCATTCTCAGCGGCCTACATAGATCGTTGTGACTACCATCTCAGAGGAGGAAATCGAGAGAGGTAGCACCGCAATTTGGATTGCGACCGTTCACTCTGATCTATGGTATTTCATGGTTTCCCCTGGTCGGCAGCCAATGCTGGGGTGGTTCATCTACCATGACTCTCCTCCCTCTCATTTCCTGTATCCATCATCTTCCTTGTCATCTGTTTCAGGGTTGTAAGACCAGGCGAGTGTGTTCGGCGGGTTGCGGCTGTGGAAGCTTCTCCTGACGTCGTCCAGGGACTCCTCGGCTGGAACTCGTGTCTGGATACTTTCGGGAGGGAGCTACTTCGAGGGAGCCCCGGTGGCTCGAGGTCCAATAGAGTGGGTTCGGACGCCATTATAAGCATTCAATCTGGAAACATTAGGAGCTCTATTTGTGCTTGCGCCCGTCATCAGCCAGTTCTGGTCGTACTTCGGATCTCTCTCATAATTCTCTCCCGGGGTTCACGGTAGAAGCACAAGAGGCCGGTGCTTTGCCCCAGTTTCGGAGACCCCCATCTTTATATTTACCCAGGAGGAAGGGATGAAGTGAAGAAACCATAGGAGGCTCCGGCCCATTGAAACGCACAGAAGTTTGTAACAGTTCCGGTCGCACTACTGGAGCTGCCTAGAGAGGGCATAAACGACCCGTCAACCAAGCAGCCGACTGGTTTTCACGGGGAATACTCTTTTCTTTGAGCATGCATCTGGGCCATCTGCCCGGCACCGCCATACATCAGAAACCTAGAGGCACACCTGAAAGAGACAAAAGGGAAATGATTGAAAGGAAATTGTGGTGGATAGGAAACCACCCCAGAAATCGCCTTCCGACCAGGAAATACCACGAAAAACCTAAGATCAGAGTGATAGGTCGATGCAAATCGAATCTGGGGCCTCTCAAATGCGAGTCTCACACATCTCTCTGTGAGCTAGTGAATTGTTATGTTTATGATAAAATTTAAAGTTTTGTATCAGCTAAGTAAGAAACTAAATGCCTATATTAAATGCTAGATAAAGTTACCTAACACATTAATTGAATATTCTAGCCACGTCAGCACTATGAACGTCAATAAAATGATGAAACAGCAGTGACTAGATTTGCGTGCCTTTCATGAATAATTGCAGAAAAATAAATTATTGCCGCGGCTGTGTCATATATTCCCGGACTTACACAATTAATCAGAACTACAAACAGCTTCATAAGCTTATTTATTATAGCAATAACTATACCATAAACTGTCTCGCACATTGGGAGATTTATTGGTTGTTAGACTACATTATACCACAAATAGAGAGGTCAGCTCATATAACCTGATTGAGTATTGGTCAAATGTTTATTCATTTAGGCTTAAAAGCAGAGTTATAAAGGTAACTGCAAGACTAAAAACAGTCATGTGGTTAAGTTTAATATTTTGAAAAATATTTTAAAAATCTAATACGTTACATTGACATGACTTATCTCCTGTCGTATACAAATTATTCTTACTAAAGGTAGAATCAGATGACTGAAAAATTCAATGCCATAGCCGGGATTTGAACCACGGATCTCCCGGTCTCCGTCCGGTTGCTCTAACCACTGAGCTACCATGGCAACATGCCGACACGACATTAAATTCTCCAGCTGATTCGCATTTTTCCCGGTAAACCACAAGGAGATCTCAAATTGTATTGAGATGTCATACCCCAATGGCGACTTACAAACATGTAAGTACGTAAGTCCCGGGCTTTATAGTTGCAACCACTATTAGGTCAATTAGGAGAATTTAATGTCGTGTCGGCATGTTGCCATGGTAGCTCAGTGGTTAGAGCAAACGGACGGAAACCGGGAGATCCGTGGTTCAAATCCCGGCTATGGGATTGAATTTTTCAGTCATCTGATTCTAGCTTTCCAACCCTGTCCAACACACGGCTTGTGTGAAAGAACAATTAATTCTATTCTTACTAAAACTTATTACTTTCTCTGCTACGTATAGTAGCTAAGTAGGGGAAGTATTGTATTCCACCCAAAAATTCGATACCGAGATTTCACCACAGTCGGATAAACACCAAACTTGGTATTTAGTTTTAGTATCTTCCAGAGATACGACACGAAGGTTTTCAAGAAAATCCCCCCACCCCAGATTACCCTTTACATGGAAGATTTATCGAAAAGTTTAATTTTCTCAAAAATGGCTCTAACGATTTTTATTAAAATATCATAGGTTTATGATATTTTCATGACAAATAGAATGTATATCTTGAATTTTCTGGAATGTCTCCAAAAGTATTTTCCATTGTGAACGACTTTTTCATAACTGGTAAACCATAAGAGAAAGACAAAATTTTACAACACAAAAAATGTAGATCGCGTTAAAATACACAATTTATGTCATATAAATTTTTTTTGTTGAGTGGACCGTTTTCGAGATATTACTTGTTATTCCCTTAAATTTTTCAATATTTATTTTATAAAATGGGAATTCGTTATTCATTTTTACTTTCTCTACTACGTATAGTAAGTAGGGGAAGTATTGTATTCCACCCAAAAATTCGATACCGAGATTTCACCAGAAATACATGTTTTGAGACCCCCTGAATCCAAAAAAAGCATTCTTGGAAACATGTCCGTGTGTGTGTGTGTGTGTGTGTGTGAACAGCATAACTCAGAAACGAACAGTCGGATAAACACCAAACTTCGTATTCAGGTTCAGTATCTTCCAGAGATGCGACACGAAGGTTTTCAACAAAATCCCCCCACCCTTTACATGGAACATTTTCGACAATTTTAATTTTTTCAAAAACGGCTCTAACGATTTTGATTAAAATATCATATGTTTAAGACTTTTTCATGACAAATAAAATGTATATGTTGAATTTTCTGGGAATGTCTCCAAAATATTCTCCATTCTGAACGAATTTTGCATAACTGGTAAACCATAAGAGATAGACAAATTTTTACTGCACAAAAAATGTAGATCGCGTTAAAATACACAATTTATATCATATACTTTTTTTTGTTGAGTGAACCATTTTCGAGATATTACTTGTTATTCCCTTAAATTTTTGAATACTTATATTCTAAAATGGGAATTCGTTATTCATTTTTTGTTACTTTCTCTACTACGTATAGTAAGTAAGGGAAGTATTGTATTCCACTCAAAAATTCGATACCGAGATTTCACCGGAAATATATGTTTTGAGACAACCTGAATCCAAAAAAGCACTTTTGGAAACATGTCCGTGTGTGTCTGTGTGTCTGTGTGTGCGTCTGTCTGTGAACAGCATAACTCAGAAACGAACAGTCGGATAAACACCAAACTTGGTATTTAATTTCAGTATCTTCCAAGGATACGACACGAAGGTTTTCAACAAAATCCCTCCAACCCAGAGTACCCTTTACATGGAACATTTTTCGAAAATTTTAATTTTCTCAAAAATGGCTCTAACGATTTTGATTAAAATATCATATGTTTACGATATTTTTATGACAAATAAAATGTATATCTTGAATTTCCTGGAATGTCTCCAAAAGTATTCTTTATTGTGAACGACTTTTGCATAACTGGTAAACCATGAGAGATAGACAAAATTTTACTACACAAAAAATGTAGATCGCGTTAAAATACACAATTTATGTCATATACATTTTTTTTAGTTGAGTGAACCATCTTCGAGATATTGCTTGTTATTTCCTTAAATTTTCCAATATTTATACTTTTTCTCAAATTCGTTATTCAATCTTTTATGTCCTGGATATGCAAACAGAATAGAATGCGCCACATAGCAACCAGCGCTTAAAAGATTTGACTATCGCTTATAACCTACCATGTTCCCCTTACATCTACAAGAAAATTAGCAATAAGATTGACATCTCGATATCTCGATTAACATGAAGCATATGGAGAATAAACGTTTGTAAAATAGTTTGTACAAGAGTAGAGAGAGTCATGTGAGTGTAGCACATCAGATTTTCTTGGATATGCAAAGAGTTATAATCTGTGGCAAAGGGAATGGTGCTGCACCTAGCAACCAGTTATTAAGAGATATGTATGTGCTTAAAGGCTACTGTTTTTCTATATTACCCTTGTAAATATATATTCCCCTTACATTACAAGAAAATTAACAATAAGATAGAGTCTGCAAATGTTTATCTCGATTAACATGAAGTAGATGGAGAATAAGCGTTTGTAAAAATAGTTTGTACAAGAGTAGTGAAAGTCATGTGTGTGTAGCATAGCAGATTTTTTTCTGTGTACTTCATTTTAATTCAGATAAACTATTCCAGAAATGGCTACTTTACATATTTCTTGATATATATATCAAGAAATATGTAAAGTAGCCATATATATATAAAGAGAACAGCAATAGTCAAATGTTTAAGAACTGGACTTAAAATTCCCTACTATTTCCATGCAATCGCAAGAAACAACTGAAAATCGACAGGACTTCATAAGAATGACAAAGTGTTGAACAATTCGAATCATTAGTAATGAATATCTCAGAAATGACTTATGTCACAAAAAGTTATTTGAAATAAATTGTGTGTTTTAAAGAGCTCTATGTTTTTTGTGCCGTACGTTTTCGTCTATCACTTAACGTTTAACAGTTATACGGGATTATACAAAATTCCTTCCGAATGAAGAGGACTTCATCATTATTCCCAGAAAATTGAAGATATAAATTTTGTTGGTCATGTAAATATTTTGAATATGTGGTGACGCAGCGGCTATGTCCAAAGTTACTGGTAGTTCGGCGTTGGACAGTCGGGGATATACAAATAAAGGTCGCGTTCTAGCCCGGCGTGAACACCGGAAGCGCTATCGACAGATATCCAGAATATTTCTTTAGAGGTATATTTTACCCCGCTTCCAGAATATGTGTCCAGATAGTTATAGAATGTTCTGTGGAAGATTCCATTGAGATGTCTACATAAGTGAGCATTCACGCGTGAGGATTCAGTTAGTTGAGTCGATCAGTTTGTAAGTAAGTGCGGTTCTCCGAGTGAGTTTATGACGACTGCTGTGACGTGCAGCGAGTGCTACTGCGGAGCGAGAGATTATAGAAGTCTTGTGTTCGACTCAACGAGTAAACCATACGTAAGAAGAGGCTATATCACGAAGAAACCGAAGTGACAGTTGAGAAACTAGACCAAGCCACTATATGACATTTTTATCAAAATTGTTAGCCATTTTTAAGATAATCCGACATTTTGAAAAATTGTCCATTGAAAGGGTAGTTGGACGCTTCCTAAAATGTTTTTCTTTATTTAGGGAACCCAATATTTAAGAAGAAATCTCGGCATGGACTATAATACTTCTCGTACTTACTGTACGTGGTAAAGAAAGTAAAAAGTGCTACCGGTTTGAAAATAGAAATGTGATAACACCACAAAAACGTTCACATAAATTGTATACTTTAATGAAATATACATTTTTTGGTGTCAATGTTCTTGTCTACCTCTTAGTGTTTACGGTTATACAAAATTACATTAAATTCTTTCCGAACCAGGAGCAGCTAGCAGTTTATTTTCAGAAAATTCAATATATACATTTGCTGTGTAATGCAAATATTATAAATATATTGCATTTTAATTTAAATTGTTAACCATTTATGATAAAATAGAAAATAAGAAAAATGTTGCATGCTAGCTTTGAGTGGTGGGATATTCTTGAAAATCTTCATGTTGTATACTTAGAAGATTTGTAATACCAAGTTTGATATTTAAACCATTTTTAGTTCTGAGTTATGCTGTATGCTGCTTTTACATATACACAGATGCACCTTTTTTAAATGCATTTTTAGGTTCTGTCGTATAAAGATACAGCATTGCAATTGTTGTAGTACTAGTAGTATTTATTAAGTACTTAGTATTACATTAATTGCATAACACAGTCACATGGGTCATAAGACCGTACATGCTCTCTAGAAAAATACCTGGTCTGTATACGTGACTTGCAGAATTGACCAGAAACAACTGTGTTTATAATCACCACATTATAAACATACATATAAAATTAAAAAACACTCGAATCACACACACACAAGTGCTCAAGCACCACATACATTTAAAGAAAATTTACATAAACACCTTATCTCTTAGTACACGTACTTCCATTAGGTATGTGCCCAAGCTTGGCCAGTTTTGACTGTTTAGAATCATGTCCCAGCATGCTGCCCTCCGTCTGTTGGAAGCCAAAAATACTTCCGGTAATAATTTTTTCCTAATACCCTCCGTCTGCACGCATGCTACCAAAATATGCGTCCAGTCTTCTTGTTCCCCGCATAATGGGCAAATCCTCCTGCCATCATCATCAACAATCTTGCGAGTTTTCCACCCTCCCAACCTAAGCCATGCTATTCCTGTCCTCTATGTTATACCTAATTTAAAAATATATGTTTCCTTACCCCACTTAGTATTTATTTAATTTTGTAGCTCCAGTGTTGATCTTTATCTACATTCAGACTCTGTTTTCAGCCTGTTTATATCACATAGTCGTCTTTTGACTTTTTTCACGGCACTGTGTGTATTTTCATTACCCCTTTGCCAGATATCGTTTAAGCCTATTTTTGATAATTCCCGTTGTAACCCCGCCTCCCACCATTTTGGATGCTCTATGTTGTTCATTTGATGACGGTAAAATATTGCTGTCAGAGTTGTTTGATCACCTTTAATTATTCGCAGCCAGTACCTAACTACATTTAGTTTAGCAAATACAGCATCTTCCCAGCATCCTACCTCACGAAGAACTCCGTAGTTTGAAGTACCCCTCCCCAACCCTAGAATGCGCTTCCAAAAATTACATTGTACTTTATTTACATTAACCACCCTCTCCCATCCCCACACTTCACTGCCATATAGCAATGAGAACCTAACCATTGCTTCATACATGGTCTGTAATGTTTTTACTGGCATATCTGGTACCCGGGTCAATATCCTTAATTCAGAAAGTTGTCCAATCCCTTTGTGTTTTATAAACTGTATGTTCTTTTCCATTTTCCACCCAAAGATACAACATGCCAACTTAAAGCATCCCCAACTAATGGATGTATCCCCACAGCTGTGTTTATCAAAGGTATTTCCTGCCAGAAGGTGCTTTAGTAACCTTTTCGACTGCTGGATTTGCACTTGGTGTTAACTAGGAAATATAAATAGGTATAAGCACCTTAAAATTGTTGGAGAAGCCAACATAATACACTTTAGCTAAAATGTGTGCGACAGGTGTTTGTCATTGCTTCCTTTCTTGTGTGTGTATGTGCCGGAGCTCTTATCTTACCCCGGGAAGTTAATACCCTGCCCCTCCTATACCATTGTAAAGGTTATAAAACACCCCCGGTCGAGAGCAAAGGCGGTTACTTTAGATTATCACTGTGTAGCACTGGCAGATCGTTCGACAGTATTCAACAACGAGGACTTACATCTTCGAAGTTTCACTAATAAACTTCCTCTCATCTTTAACCTGTGCCTTCTTATTTGCTAAGATCCTTGTTCTCTAGCTTAGGCTCGGGGTTTGCCTATAAACGCGAAAAGCTTAACTTTAAAGTCGTGTGCAAAACCCGTTAAACAGCAATTCAGGTGACCTCAAAACGTATAATCCCGATTAGATCTCAGGGTCAAGCTTTTTGGTGGAGCTCGTGAACCCAGGAAGGAATGCATATACATACACACAAATATACATGATAACGTAATGAACATAAAATCGCGCACAGGTAGACACGGTGTTGAAAAATATCATGCAGCCTACTTTATATAAGTGGTCATGCTAATTCCGTATCCGATTCTTACATTGGTGAACTATTTGGATATATGAGCAAAGTAGGCTCTGTGAATGCTGCAGGTGAATGCTAACTAAGACCGCATTGTTCGCTGCATAGTAGCTCGTTGCTAACTCAGATTGCATTTTCCCTTCTCCAAATAGTAGTAGAGAAAGTAAGAAATAAACAAACAAACAAAGTATTGCCAAATTGAAACCAATAACAAATCATATGTCAGAAATGGATAATACAACAGTTTGACATAAATTGTGTGTTTTAATGAGGTGTTACTTTTTTGTAATGCAAATTCTTGTCTGTCTCTTGTGGTCTACCAGTTATACGGAATTAAGTCCCAATGAAGAGGACTTAGGGTTTTAGGCAGAAAAGTCAAAATGTGCATTTTACTTGCCATGCACATATCTTATACCAGGTGGCCCAACCGCGCCGTATTTGACGTGTGCAGATAACCCTTCGTGCGTTAAAAGAAGTACAGAACTTAACGGGCAATTGCAAGTAAAAACAGGTTAGTGGGGAACTGGCGCATTAGCGCCCTAATAACCCACCACCACCACCACCACCACCACTACTCTACTAAAACATCAGCGGTTCTCGGAAACGCCTATTCAATGAGCGAAGTAAGCATAACAGTACCGTTAGATGATGATAACAACAATAGTAACAATAACATTTGTAGTAGCAAGCGAAAAATAGCAGTGAAACACTGTGCTCTCATGTTTGTTGCTTATAGTCCGTAATGTTAGACAAGAACAGCGTAAAGACAATTAAAAAATAGCTATGGGCAGATACGTATAGGTCAATCAAATCATTTTAATTATTTTTCAGTCTAAAAAGGGAGTATAATCTCCCGAAAATAAAACCTGTGTAACTGAAGTGTAAACTTTTCTAAGTAATTCTTGTCTATCATCACGGAGAGTGCACTCTAGAGCAAGGGTGTGTTTTTGTCTATCATCACGGACTATACACTCTCTTGTAAACCTGAGAAATTCCTCTCCGCTCATCGTCTTTGCTGATAAGTAAGAGGAGCAGATGGAAGCTGTTTTGGCCCCGTAGCTCAGTCGTTAGAGCATCTGTCTGCTGTGAGAGGGTTCCAGATTCTATTCTCGGCAGGAGGTGACAAATTTTCCTTAGCCAAGATTATTCCTACCGTCTCCAGATTCTGGAATTAAGAATGAGAGCGTGAAAGTGTCTGTGATCTAATGATAGAAGACCAAAGTTTACTAGAAGTCCAAAGACAAGCAAATACGAGTTAAAGTGTCCAAGGAAAGGCTGCCGAAAAGAGCTTTGCAGTTAAAGGAACTTAAAAAAGGCAGAAAAAACCGAAGCTCGGACACGCTATTTCGCCAGTCCCCCACTCACCTGTGTTTACTTCGAATTACCCCTTTGAGTTCCGTAGCTTTTATAACGCAAGAAAGGACATCTATACATTTGAAATACGGCGCGGTTGGGCCACCTAGTACAGATGGTGTTTTCTTCAAAATCGTTAAACATAACATAAACTATTGTAAAGGATTTTCTTGAAATTGTCGCATCCTTAGAGGATGCGAATTTAAATACCAAACTTAATGTTAATCTATATTTCGTTTGAGTTATTGTGCGCGCATGCACACACGCCGTTTACTAACATGTTTTGCATCCTAAGAATCTTAAAACGCGAATTTTACAGTGAAATCTGTGCGGAATTTTTGGGTGGAATACAACAGATCCACTTACTATAGAGTGGAGAAAGTGAAATGACTCCTAATATCTCGTCCATATAAATTCTTGTTTAGCAGCAGAAATTCAAGGAATGGAGCTACATTAACTATTGTAAGATTTTTCAAATTGAAAGTCAGAAAATACACAATATTCCATGACTTTCAGGTTTTTAATGTTGGAGGGCATTTGCTGAAATCGTCTGTAAGAGACGTAGAGGCACGGATAAAGCAGTTCATTTATACGAGTGCTGATCAACAAACACTGAGATGATTTTTTTCACAGATGTTTATTACTCCAATTCAATGTTTACATGATTTTTTTCAAAGTAGTCCCCTCCTACATCAATGCATTCTCTGCCAGTCCTTGAGCACGTGCTGCAGACCATTCTTTGTCAGGTCCTTGAGAATCGCCTCACTTTTCTTGAGCACTGCTTCAGAGTTCTCAAATCGAATACCCCTAAGCTTTGCCTTTAGTGATGGGAATAAAAAAAGTCGCAGGGTGCAAGATCGGGACTATAAGGTGGATTTGGTACACAGGTAATGTTGAATCGAGCCAGAAACTGCATGAATTAATTTGCGACGTGAGGCCGTGCATTGTCATGATGAAGTTGCCACCCAGTCCGAGAAAGCTCTGGTCGTTTCTTTGCAATGTGCTTCCTCAGTGTAGCCAATACTGACGTGTAGTATGCTGTTGTAACAGTAGTGTGAGGGGGAACTGCATGCTGGTAAATCATTCCATTACAGTAAAAAAATGTGATCACCATCACTTTCCCTGCAGATGTAACAACTTTTGCCTTTTTTGGTGTTGAAGAACCTGGCGATTTCCACACTGTGTTGGCTTGTTTTTCCTTCAGGATCATAATGATGCAGCCATGACTCATCACCGGTGATAATCGATTTAAAGAATGCATCACCTCCATTGACTGGTATGCGAAATACACGTAGGGCCTACAAAATAGAGCATTACTACCAACCTACCAATACGAGAGTGCTGTCGCCTACCAACATTATACATAAAAACCCGCTCTTTTCAAATACTTATGTTACAGATACGAAACTATCACGGAAGCTACAGGAAAAAATCAGTCTCAGTCTTTGTTGATCAGCCCTCGTATGTCGCAGGCTATTGAGGGGCATATTTGCGAAAATGGTCCTTGAGAGAAAGTGGTACATCCAATAACGCCTCGCATGTCAATCTACTAGTACTCCAGTTGTCATTTTCTTGAACATTGCTGTAGGTGACATCTTTTTGCACTCTAAGCACATGATGTTAATATCTCAGCTTCTTAGACAATCTGGTTTCAACACAATTGAAGGGCAGGTCAGCTCTAATTCTTCAGCGCAATGATCCTGACATTTTGATACAGTACTAGGACATTTCTTAAGGACACAGGGTTGAATACAAACACAATATTTTAAATATGCTGATACTATCTAATAAACTCTGGTGTGTTACACTGGTATGGCTTTCTCTACCCACTGTCGTTTATTTTTATAAACCTTCTACAAACTATTAATGCAAAATTGTATTACTCTATCTGTTTTAAAATAATTGCTACAAATGGTTTTATTAACATTTTGTTATAAAATCAAGGGGGCGGCGATATTCAGGAGTTCATATATATTGGCCTTAAAATGCCATGCAGTTTCCACGACATCGCAAGAAACAGATGGATGTTGGCGGTACTTCATAAAATTACAAGTATTGAAAAATGCATGAAAAATAATGTGCAGAAAATTTTAGAATTTCTGGTGCATGTGTCCATACTAAATCTGCCATGTCATTTTCTCTGATTGTTGCTTACTTTCTCGGCCACATACATAGTAATTAGGGAAGGTATAGCATTCTATCAAAAATTCTATACCGGGATTTCACCGGAAATACATGTTTTGAGGCCTTCTGGTTCCAAAAAGCATTTTTAGAAAATTTTCGTGTGTGTATGTTTCAACAGTATAACTCAAAAATGAAAAGTTGGATAAAAACTTAAGTGAATATTTAGGTTCAGTACCTTACAAAGATGCGACCCTAAGACTTTCAAGAAACTCCCCTATCCCAAATTACCCTTTACGTGTAAAAATTTCGAATTTTTTTATTTTATAATAAATGGTTCTATTTCAATAAAAATGCCAATATTAAAGAATTTACCTGACAAATGAAATGTATATATCTTCTCTGGAAATAGCCTATGAAGTCTGTTCATTCGGAAAGAAGTTTGTAGAATCTTGCATAACTGCTAATCGTTAAGCTAGGTTGAAAACGTACTACACAAAAACTTTAGATCTCCTTAAAACGCATAATTTATTTCAAATACATTTTTTGTGGCATAATCCTTTTCCGAGTTCTCCGTTACTAACGTTTCGAATTTTTCAGTACTAAGCCTTCGTTTAAAGTCCTGCCGATTTTCAGTTGTTTCTCTCGATGTTACAGAAAGAGTATGGAATTTTAAGGCCGGTATATAACGTCCAGCTGTTAAAAATTTGACTATCGCTGTTTTTTTGTATCTATAACGAAATGTGTAATGTAGGTATTTCCGCAAAGATTTATCTCGACTATAATCAAGTTGATAGGACAATAAACCTTCTAAGGAGTAATTTGTACACTAATAATCGATAGGAGGTAGAAAAAGTTGTTTGAATATAACGTCAGATTTTTAAATAGTGTTAATGCTCATTCTAACTGCTTACGACGCCACAGACGGTGGACTCTGGTAATATATAAGTGATAATTGGGAAAGGACATTTTGGCGGCCTAATTTTAGGGTACCTTGCCTATCTGTCTGGCATATGCAAGAAATGAGGTCTGGGGAAAACCTGGAAGAACCTCAGTCAGGGAGGACGGTTCTGGCGGGATTTGAACCGCATTCCTCCCGTTCACGAGTCCGTGCCTTAACTACCTCGGCTAACCGGTTGGGTATCGAATATGAAACCTATTTTTGGCGTGTCAGGTGTAAATAAGATGCACTCTTGAAGAGTGCTAGTTATTGTCACTAGATGTGTGTTATGTAATGTGGAGCCTACTGGATGTTACGGTAATACGGTCTTGTTTAGTACAGTACGCGCTAGTTTCTCATTGTATACAAGTTCTCATTAGCTGAGACAGTACATAAACACTTGTCGTGTGATGAAGATGTTTCATAAATTCAGATTTCAATTATGTTCATGCAGCGCTCCTGTTATTATACTGCATCTGCGATCCCATGCTCCTAACCTCAAAGTACTTAGTTTGGTACTACCAAAGGATTTTCTGCGAGTCCTACGAGTTTTAAGGTTACGAATAATATATTTTATATTATTCTTTACACTGTTACCACGAAACAGAACGCAGAACACTGTTATTGTAACAGAACGAGAACGTGGTTTTCAGTAAATAAATACGGCAATTCACAATTCCTTTCAGCGTGAATTTCAACGACCCACGAATGTTATGGATCTGGATTAGTTTAAACCACTGAAGTCTTCAGTCTGACTAGATCTGAAAGAATTGCTAAAAGAAAACGGGATAGAGGAATTGCAAACAAATACAAAAACTAAGACAATACGAGAAAGAAGTCTGTAGAAGTAAATGAGTAGAACAAATGAAAACGCGAAACAAAACCAAAACTGGAAAAACATTCTCTTAGAGAAAAACACGATGAAATGAAGTTGAAAGAGAAAAAAACAATAGCTCGTATGTAAAAGACGTAAAGGACAAGAAGCGCCTTTTGAAAGAGAATTGTAGAGATAAGGAGAGAAAGATGGAGCTGCAATACATCAAAGCTGAGGCACACATAGAAGTTTCCCGATTTCCGCTCTTCTGCTACGGATCTGACTAAAATATTCATTCCTGTCGCAGTCAGGAAGTCGATCTATATAGTTACTTGCCGAAACTTTATCACTTACTTCACCGTGATTGAAGGTGTTCCTTCGTACAGCAGAAAATCGATATTTTGATTAGTATTCTGAGATGAATTTTATTCAATTAACTAAATTCGGGATATGCTTACTTGTTGATTATGAAAATTCAGAAGTATCTTTTCACATTGATAATACGTTAACAATTTCCTCTTTTTCATAAATTAAAATGAAAGTGATATTGTAACGATCCTGCAACTAGACCCAAACCAGCGACGTGAAAGTTTTGCAACATATCGGAAAGTGCTGAAGTCAGTGCAGGCTGGAAATCGGTTGATGTGTTTTAGCCAGCGTAAAAAAGCAATATGACCTACCTCCAAGTAGGCCACTTGAACTCATTGTCTCGGTCTCTCTGTCAGTCACCCTGTTGCTGTCGCCCCGTTGCGGGAGTCATGTTTATTTTGTGAACATCCAGATTAGGTAGAACTATCACAGGTATTTGTATTTGCTTTTGTTGAAGTGGCTAGACTAGGTCCATAGGTGTGATCGCAACTAGAAAAATCCTCTTGGGCATTTCAGACGGAGTCAGTCTTAGATACTCTGTCCTTCTAGCTCCTCTCCCTTCAGTAGTCTCTACCCTGAACTAGCCCCTCCTATTTAATAATAATAATAATAATAATAATAATAACTATTCGAGTTATTAAAGCCCAGATCCTAAATAATTTCGTGTGTTGGATCCGGGCTTAAACAACTTGATAGCTTTTATTATTATTATTATTATTATTATTATTATTATTATTATTATTATTATTATTATTATTATTATTATAATTATCATTAAATTATTATTATCATTATTTACTAAGGTTCTGATTTATGCACATGCTGAGTAACATTTTGGTAAAATTTGGACACCTGAAATTCCCATCTGCTTATCTGTTTTAAAGAATATCGCCGAGTTTAGCGAACAACTTTTTCTTTTCTTTAACGGGTAGTTCAATTTTTTGGAGTTGCGGCCTTCGAGCTTCATCTTTCTCAAAGCGCCCGCAGAGGTCCTCCACATTCTTTGTCATGCCGGTAATCCTCTTCCTCATGTAGGCGATCATGCCTTCTATGCCAGATAGCTGTTTCTTTAAGGAGCCCAATGTTGATCTTTTTCATCTCGCCGTGTTTCGTTAGCTTACTCTTAGTTGCTAGTTCATTTTCCTTATCACTGTCATTATTGCACTTTTTTTCTCCTACTTCATTTTGTTAAGCGGCTGATCTCACTCTGAAGAAAATCATGTCGTCCCACCCCTGACACCATGTAGGTGACACTGAAGAAAGTTTTAGATTTCTGAGCATTATTCATAGAATCATTATTTACAAGCTATGGTTTAACAAACTGCAGTTCTTCTGTCTTCTGTAGGTGTTGTCCTCCGTAGTCTAGGGGTACTATACTAGCCTCTAGTTCCCGATGTCGCCGGTTCAAACCCGGCTTGGCTTCCTTCGGAAGGGAAGTAAACCCGGTGGTCCCGTGTCGTAGATTTACGACACATAAAAGAATCTCAAACCTGATAAAGAGGCCTCTGAGCAAAATTTGCCAACTTTCACGCCCAATACAGAGGGATACTAAGAAACATGGTAGTTAAAGAAGATCCATAAATAAAACTCAATTTAATTTAAATTCTTTTGTCGGTGTTCACAACTCAAATGACTGGTTCGGATTTTTATAGCCTCATGTCATCTAGAAATTACCATAGATGTCAATAGACACTTGTCTGTTGATTTTTCTAGAAAGGATGGAGTTGCTACCTCCACTTTGATTTAAAAAGGGATTTCAAGGCAGCTCCTGTCACCATGTGGCAATATTTAAGACCATTTTAATAGATTAATTTAAGAAATGTAACATATGAATTGCTATATGTATGCTTTACTTTTCTCTTACACTGTGTTGCAATGAATGTTGAAAATGTCTTTTTTATTCAAATATATTCTGTTCAGTACATATATTGAAGCAGCTAATTTTGTGCACCGAATTTTTGGGTGGAATACAATACTTCCCCTACTTACTATACGTAGTAGAGAAAGTAAAAAAAGCAATATATTGTGCTTTGTTGTCTAAGGCTACACAGCTCAGTTTGTATACCCTATTAGATTCAGTTCGATCCACCGGCCCTTGGATATTAAACTTCCTACAATTGATGAACGGGGCGTCGGAGTAGCCTGTGGTTTCGTTTCCGGCTCTCGTACTGAGCGTCGGGGTTCAGTTCCTGGCTCTGGTGTGGTAATTTGAAGTCGGCCTTAACCACGCCTTCACCTCTGATTTGCTCATGTGAAGCAGCCCCAAGGTCCAAAGTGGTTCGGAGTCCACGGTAAAAGCTGTAGGTCCTCTCATTCCGTCGCCATCTTCATTACCCTACCATCGGAGGAAACGGATTCTATCCGCTGGATACCTCCGCCTCAGAAATGGGTCCAGTCATCGCTTGGTGGAATGAAGTAATACCGAAGGTCATAGGCCATATGGGGAGCGTTATAAACGACAATTTATGAACGCGCACGCCTATTAACACCTCTGCCGTTTAGTTCAAAGATGTTTGCTTCCTAAGACTTGGCTTGTAACATTCTCTATATACTATATTTTACCCCTGATGGTTCGACAACTTCTCTGCCTTAATAGTCTTCCGGGCGTACAGAGAAATCAGGGAATGCTAGCTAATTGAAATCACTCCTGTTTTGTTACTGTATTATCTTTTGATGTTCTAGAGAAGACAAAATTCTTTCTGGTGGGTTGAGATGAAATCAAATTCAGTGCTTCAGAAATTCGTGTCGGAAATAGAGTACCCAAAAAGAAGTTTTATGGCAAACTTAAACCCTTGTTTATATTTATTTATTTGGTTGAAATTTTTCTTGCTTTCTGCGACTTGGCGTGTAATATTCCGCAAATGCTGTATTTAACCCCTGATGGTTCGGCAACTTCTCTGTCTTAGCTGTTTTGCGGGCGTACTGAGATATCAGGGAATTGAAATCATTCCTGTTTTGTTGCTGCATTATCTTTTGATGTAATAAATAGGATAAAACTTCCTCTGGTGGGTAAAGATGAAATCAGAGTCAGTACTCAAAAATACATGTCAGAAATAGACTACCCACAAAGTAGTTAAATAGCAAATTTAAGTACATATGTATAGTTATTTATTTATTTACTCAAAGTTTTCTTGCTTCCTACAACCTGGCATGTAATATTCCGCAAATTCTGTATTTTACCCCTGATGGTTCGGCAACTTCTCTATCTTAGCTGTTCTGCGGGCGTACTGAGATATCAGGGAATTGAAATCATTCCTGTTTTGTTGCTGTGTTATCTTTTGATGTTCTAGAGAGGATAGAACTCCTTTGGTGGATTGAGATGAAATAAGCGTTCATTACTTAGAAATACACGTCACAAATAAGAGTACCCACAAAGTAGTTAAACAGCAAACTTAAACGCTTATGTATATTTATTTAATTAATTAAAAGGGGTTTTTTTGCTTCCTACGACTTGGCCTGTGACATTCCTAGAATTCTGTATTTTACCCCTGATGGTTCGGCAACTTCTCTGTCTTAGCTGTTTTGAGGGTGCACCGAGATATTAGGGAATTTGATATCACTCCTGTTTTGTTGCTGTATTATTTTATGACGTTCTAGATATGATAGAATTGTTTCTGCTGGGTTGAATGAATTCATGATGAGTGCTTTAGAAATACATGTTAGAAATGTATATTTTAAACCACCTTAAACCTAAAACAGAGTAAACATGAAAAATAGATGGTAACAGCTAATGATCGCGGGTTCAAACCTGGTGGAGGGCGATGGATTTTTTCGGGCATAAAAATCCTTAGCATGGTTTCCTTCGGAAGGGAAGTAAAGCCGGTGTTCCCGTGTCGTAGATTTACGGCACGTAAAAGAACCTCAAACCTATAAATGCCTCTGAGCAAAATTACCGGTCTTTCACGCCCAATATAGAATGGGACGCTAAGAACCATAGTAGTTAAATAGCGTCCATAAATAAAACTGAATTTTTACATATGAAAACAGGTAGACTAGATGACACCCTAATGCCATCTGCCCGACGCGTGTAGGTGCAGAGATACAGTTTCCATGCACTAAGTTTTCTGTGGATACGTGTCAAACCTGCCATCTGGCCGGCACATGCAGAAGCAGAGATACAGTTGATATGCGCTAAGGTCTTGTGTACACTAACTGCCCGTTATGGGTAGAAGCGGAGGTGCAGTTGCCTAGCGCTAAGGCCTATTTGGACGCGTGAATAAGCAAGATGGTATGTATGGGGATGAGAGCTAGATATGAGCATGTAGTTTAAGCGGCATAAAATAAATAAAGAAAGAGGAAAAACAACGTTCGTCACTCCTTTAGACAGTTGCTGTTGATGTTAAAAAAATTAGAGGACAGGGTGAAGCAGGCAAAAAGAAAGTTGTAGAAAAATGCTGAACGGTAAAGCTTTGAGCTTATTCATGAGCTAGCAGTACCAGCACCAGCAGCTTCTACGTGAGACTCGAGCTTACCAGTAGCTGTAAGAAAAATCGATGTGTACCGTGTTCGTGTGATTGGACCACACTGGGTTCAGTGAGTAAAACGTGTTTTTACTTTCTCTACTTTGTATAGTAAGCAGGAGAAGTGTTGTATTCCACCGGAAATGCATGTTTTGAGACCCCTGAATCCAAAAATTTTTTTTGGAAACATGTCCATGTGTGTGTCTGTGAGTGAACAGCATAACTCAGAAACGAACAGTCGGATAAACACCAAACTTGGTATTTAGGTTCAGTATCAGCCAGAGATGCGACACGAAGGTTTTCAAGGAAATACGTCCACCCCAGATTATCCTTTACATGGAACATTCTTCGAAAATTTTAATTTTCACAAAAATGGCTCTAACGATTTTGATTAAAATATCACATGTTTAAAATATTTTCATGATAAATGAAATGTATATCTTGAATTTTCTGGGAATGTCTCCAAAAGTATTCTTCATTGTGAACGACTTTTACATAACTGGTAAACCATAAGAGATAGAGAAAATTTTACTACACAAAAAATGTAGATCGTGTTAAAATCCACAATTTATGTCATATATACTTTTTTGTTGAGTGAACCATTTTCGAGATATTGCTTGTTATTCCCTTACATTTTCCAATACTTATACATTTTCTCAAATGGAAATTTGATATTCATTTTTTTTTGTCCTGATAATGCAAAGAGAACAGAATACTCCACATAGCAACCAGCTCTTAAAATACTTGACTATCGCTTAAAGTTACCAATTCCCCTTGCATTTACAAGAAAATTAGCAATAGGATTAGCATCTCGATATCTCGATTAACATGGAGCATATGGAGAATAAGCGTTTGTAAAAATAGTTTGTACAAGAGTAGAGAAAGTCATGTGAGTGTAACACATAATATTTGTTACAATTACAATGATAATAAGCACATATCGTATCATAAGAGATACTGGAAATGTCCTTTTCTATCCAAACATATCTGGCATTCAGTGCCATCGCCGGGATTTGAACCACGGATCTCCCAGTTTCCGTCCGGCGTCCGAAAATTGTCATTCACATTCCAGGCTTGTGTGGAAGAACAATTAATTCAATTAATAGAACTAACTATGAAGCCCGGGACTTAAAGCACTTACAGTATTGTAAGTCGGCATTGGGGTATGTCATCTCAATACAATTTGAGATCTCCTTGTGGTTTACTGGAAAAAATGCGAATCGGCTGGGAAATTTAATGTCGTACTGACTGTTGCCATGGTAGCTCAGTGGTTAGAGCAACCGAACAGAAACCGGGAGATCCGTCGTTCAAATCCTGGCGATGGCATTGAATTTTTCAGTAGTATGATTCTACCTTTCCACTCTCGAGAATTCATTATCTGAAATTAAGTGAATTTCTTGCCTGGTGTATTCACTTCTCCCAAAGTATTGGGGTTTGTAGCAAACAGTTTATTATTCACGTGACCAGGTTACTTTTCGTCACAAAATAACAGATATTGAAGCACAGCGGAACCCGATTTTACACACGAGATTCTCCTGCAGACTGCTGTGTGTGGTACATTACAGATATAAAGGAATGACTTTGAACCATTTTTTGAACAGCTGAACCGACGTTGAATGTCAGAATGAATTTTTCCAAGAAACACTGCTTTCGCCATACAACTGATGAGTATTTAAATGCAATTCCGGATTTTTTTTATATTAGGGTATTCAGTAAAGGATCATGGCCCTCTCGAGTGTATGGAACAAACCCCTATATTTTCGAAGAACATATACACGAGAAATTCACTAAATTGCTCGTCTGAATAAAAATTTCGTGAGAAGATGCCAGAAGTGTTTGAATAGAAAAAGTCAACATTTCCAGCGTTGCATGCATAAGGTATGTGCTTATTATGTAATTGTAAGTGTATCTGTGAGAACGAGGGGCGGTTGCGGGGATATTATAACTGTTTCTACGGGAGTCCGACCAGAGTTTGCCGCTGTGAGAGGAAAAAGCACTGTATAAATCAAAGATCGCATCATTAACACAGTAAGATAAGCATCCTTATTGAGTAGTCGCGGATAAAATACTGCATGCAACTAGAGGGATGAGTATATCTACTGCACTCATGTAGTTGTAGAACTCGACTTACGCCTCGTTCTTGCTGAACCCATTTGAGCGGTAAATATGCTCATACCTCGATAGTTGCATAAATAACCATTACTACACATTTGTTTGTTTTTAATATAAAAATCTGATGTGTCACCTCACATGATATTCTCTACTCTTGTACAAACTATTTTTACAAACGCTTATTCTCCATATGCTTCATGTTAATCGAGATGTTAATCTTATTGCTAATTTTCTTGTAGATGCAAGGTAAATTGGTAGGCTCTAAGCGATAGTCAAATATTTTAAGAGCTGGTTGCTATGTGTAACATTCCATTCTCTTTGCATGTCCAGGACAATAAAAATGAATAACGAATTTGAGAAAAAGTATAAGTATTGCAAATTTAAGGGAATAACAAGCAATATCTCGAAAATGGTTCACTCAACAAAAAAAATGTATATGACATAAATTGTGTTTTAACGCGATCTACATTTTTTGTGTAGTAAAAGTTCGTCTATCTCTTATGGTTTACCAGTTATGTAAAAGTCGTACACAATGAAGAATACTTTTGGAGACAATCCCAGAAAGTTCGAGATATACATTTCGTTTGTCATGAAAATATCTTAAACATATAATATTTTAATCAAAATCGTTAGTGATTTTTGAGAAAATGAAAATTTTTGAAAAATGTTCCATGTAAAGGGTAATCTGTGGTGGGGGATTTTCTTGAAAACCTTCGTGTCGCATCTCTGGAAGATACTGAACCTAAATAACAAGTTTGGTGTTTATACAACTGTTCGTTTCTGAGTTATGCTGTTCACAGACACACACACGGACATGTTTCCAAAAGTGCTTCTTTTTTGGATTCAGGGGGTCTCAAAACATATATTTCCGGTGAAATCCCGGTATCGAATTTTTGGCTGGAAAACAATACTTCCCCTAATTACTATACGTAGTAGAGAAAGTAAAAATGTAAAACACACCATAATTATATTTATATACCTTTTATTGCTCTGTGAACATTAGTACCAGCTGATGAGTATAGAACTTTCGGCTTATTTGTTGTGTGAAATTGGTGTTGGAAAAGGAGGATGGTTGTTTAATAGTCTTCTCATCAAACAACTCGGTGTTTGTTGGCTTGCATGCAAGGTTCCAGAAATAGGGATAGCCTTGTAAGTGAAAATACTCAGACTCTGCATTGATGTGAATGTCAGCCCAGAGAAATTCCAATCAGGGTCCGAATCGATGCGGAGTCTATAGAGCAAGGCCCTTGGCGTTCTGTTAAAGATTATCGACAGCTCGCCAGAATATTTCCTTATCAGTGGATTACGACGGCATGATCAGTAGAATGATACCAAAATAACCTGCTCTTAGGCATGCACACTCATTTTATAGTTTGAAATTCCTGATTAGGAGAGTCCAATAATTATTAAATGTTGAACCAGCGTACATTCGCAGTTGTGAGTGAATATTTCTGATTTTTATATTCTCTACCACATATATAGTAAGTAGAGAAGGAATTGCATTTCACCAAAATATTCGGTACCGGAATTTCACCGGAGATGCATTTTTGAAAAAAAAATCTGATGTGCTACACTCCCATGATTTTCTCTACTCTTGTACAAACTACTTTTACAAATGCTTATTCTCCATATGCTTCATGTTAATCTTATTGCTAATTTTCTTGTAGATGCAAGGGGAATTGGTAGGCTTTAAGCGATAGTCAAATACTTGAAGAGCTGGTTGCTATGTGGAGTATTCCATTCTCTTTGCATTACCAGGACAACAAAAATGAATAACGAATTCCTATTTGAGAAAAAGTATAAGTATTGGAAAATTTAAGGGAATAAAAAGCAATATTTCGGAAACGGTTCACTCAACAAAAAAATGTATATGACATAAATTGTGTATTTTAACGCGATCTACATTTTCGTGTAGTAAAATTTTGTCTATCTCTTATGGTTTACCAGTTATGCAAAAGTCGTTCAAAATGAAGAATACTTTTTGAGACATTCCCAGAAAATTCAAGATATACATTTCATTTGTCATGAAAATATCTTAGACATATGGTATTTTAATCAAAATCGATAGAGACATTTTTGAGAAAATTAAAATTTTCGAAAAATGTTCCATGTAAAGGGTAATCTGAGGTGGGGGGATTTTCTTGAAAACCTTTGTGTCTCATCTCTGGAAGATACTGAACCTAAATACCAAGTTTAGTGTTTATCCGACTGTTCGTTTCTGAGTTATGCGGTTCACAGGCACACACAGACATGTTTCCAAAAATGCTTTTTTGGATTCAAGGGGTCTCAAAAGATGTATTTCCGGTGAAATCTCGGTATCGAATTTTTGGGTGGAATACAATACTTCCGCTACTTACTGTACGTAGTAGAGAAAATAAAAGGCTTTTTAGAAAAAATAAAGTCCGTGTGTATGTGTCTATGAGCAGCATAACTCAAATACTAAATTTGGTATTTATCCGTATTTTCGCTTTTAAATCTAGAATCTTCCAAGGATGCGGCACGAAGATTTTCAAGAAAATCCCCCACCACAAACTACCCTTTACACGGAAAAGGCTTTGTAAATTTTTTATTTTCTAATAATTGATTAAGGTTTTGATTAAAATACCATATATTATATATGGTGGCGCCGTGGCCAAGTAGTTAGACCGCTAAACAAGGTGGCCCGGGTTCAATCCCAGGGAACGGCATGTGGGATTTGTGTTGGACAAAACTGAGTCTGCTTGGGTTTTATCCGGATTCTCCGATTTACCAGACAGGCGCCTAGCCCCCAGCATGGGGTGTAAGCCCTAATAACGGGGAGGTAAACAGAAAAATAAAAAGAATATATTCACATGACAAATAACATGTATATCTTGAATTCTTGGGAATAGCTATGAAGCCCTCTTCATTGTGAAGGAATATGTATAATCTTGTAAAACTGGTGAAAGTTAAGGGTTAGACGAAACCGTATTTCACAAAACAATGTAGATCTCTTTAAAACACAATTTATTTTAAATATAATTTATGTGGCATCAGTCATTTCTGAGAAATACAATTTAAATGGTTCGAATTGTTCAAGACTTAGTCATTCTTGAAACATTTTTCGAAAATTTTAATTTTCTCAAAAATGACTCTAACGAGTTTGATTAAAATATCATATATTTCAGATATTTTCATGACAAAAGAAATGTATATCTCGAATTTTCTGGGAATGTCTCCAAAAGTATTCTTCATTGTGAACGACTTTTGCATAACTGGTAAACCATAAGAGATAGACAAAATTTTACTACACAAAAATGTACATCGCGTTAAAATACACAATTTATGTCATATACATTTGTTTTGTTGAGTGAACCATTTTCGATATATTGCTTGTTATTCTCTTAAATGTTTCAATACTTATTTTCTCAAATGGGAATTCGTTATTAATATGAGCATTAATCTGTGGTAAAGAGAATGGTGCTGCACCTAGCAACCAGCTATTAAGATATAGGTCGATGCTTAAAGGCCACTGTATTTCTATATTGTCCTTGCAATTACAAAACAAGGGGAACATAGCACGCCTTTAGAGATAGTCAAATATTTTTAGAACTGGTCGCTATGTGTAAAATGTAATTCTCTTTGCATGTCAAAAGATCGTTTCTGCAAATGTTTATCTCGATTAATATGAAATAGATGGAGAATAAGAGTTTGTAAAAATAGTTTGTACAAGAGTAGAGAAAGTCGTGTGAGTGTAACACATCAGATTTTTTCAAGACCTGTCGATTTTCAGCTGTTCATCGCTATCCCCCTTAGGGAGGGGATTCTGACCCATTCAGCTATTAGAAGTACGCTGGGCCAAACGTGGAGGGTGTCGTTTGGATTGGACTGGACTCGGCGGGTAGCCAAAGAAAATCGTAGGTTGACAGGATTCTTCAAGATAGCTCAACTCACATATTTCACCCACAATAACAAGGAGACAACGGTGGGTGTTTGCCTCTTTGATCAGCCCATGGTCATTAAAATAATGGATAATTAACAGTCTCTAACATATAATCTTAGTAGTTTCTCGCACTACACTGTAACTAAGCGATCTGACTGGCAGATTGGTGTAATTATTAGAAGAGACTCCCAGTAGGAAGTTCAAAGGCGCGTTACACAGACGGAATTACTAGTGAGTAATCAAGCCAGCCAGGATTGCGAACAATGAAGGGGCACAGACAATGCCGTGCAGTGCCACTTTCAACTCCTCTCTGTGTGCTCTTGAAATAGAGCCGCTGCTGGAGTGAATTACCGCTTTACTTTGTAGTTAGCGTTCAGTATTTTTCTAACGTCAAACGTCAGGTTTACTATTGCAAGCACTACTCACAATTAGAGTGCAGCGACCATGACAATTGCTCGCTAAACCGTTGGAGCAGCTCTTAGCGGCCGACTGCAATCATTGTTGGGGAAACAGATAATCCTACATTTCGTATCTCAAACATTTTGTTTCGCTTTTTGCAAAGGAAAAGTTGAGGCAAACTTCAATAGAGATAGAATAATATGCACTTAACCCTCCCTCTTTCTCCCTTCCCCTCCCTCTCTCTCACACACAAAACTAAGACGCTATGGAGTTAAATGAGATACCCCTGTCTCTATTTAACACACGTTTTGCCATTAGCTGCGTCTTTTTACCTTCTCTATTACGTATAGTAAGTAGGGGAAGTATTGTATTCCACCCAAAAGTTCCATACCGAGATTTCACCCGAAATATATGTTTTGAGGCCCACTGAATCCAAAAAAGCATTTTTGGAAACATGTCCGTGTGTGTGTCTGTGAACAGCATAATTCAGAAACGAACAATCGGATAAACACCAAACTTGGTATTTAGGTTCAGTATCTTCCAGAGATGCGACACGAAGGTTTTCAAGAAAATCCCCCCACCCCAGATTACCCTTTACATGGAGCATTTTTCGAACATTTTAATTTTCTCAAAAATGGCTCTAACGAGTTTGACTAAAATATCATATGTTTAAGATATTTTCATGACAAATAAAATGTATATCTTGAATTTTCTGAGAATTTCTCCAAAAGTATTCTTCATTGTCAACGATTTTTGCATAACTAGTTAACCATAAGAGATAGACAAAATTTTACTACCCAAAAAATTAGATCTCGTTAAAATACACAATTTATGTCATATACAGTTTTTTATTGAGTGAGCCATTTTCGAGATATTGCTTGTTATTCCCTTAAATTTTCCAATACTTATACTTTTTCTCAAATTCGTTATTAATATTTTTTGTCCTGGTAATGCAAAGAGAATGGAATACTCCACATAGCAACCAGCTCTTAAAATATTTGACTATCGCTTAAAGACTACCAATTCCCCTTGCATCTACAAGAGAATTAGCAATAAGATTAACATCTCGATTAACATGAAGCATATGGAGAATAAGCGTTTGTAAAAATACTGTGTACAAGAGTAGCGAAAGTAATGTGAGTGTAACACATCAGATTTTTTCTACTCTGACGCTGTCGCTAAGTTGCTAATAACACGGTGTAAATATACATTTGTTATAAATTTCAGCTTTGAATACATTATCCTATGCAAAATATTTTGCTATACCGGATTGTATCATTTCTGCGGATCCAAATTTCTAAAGAAAACGAGTTTTTCAGTAGAAGTCCGATATTTACTGTTTCTATGCTTATCACGCAATAAATAAGTTCAGGAACTTAGAAAAAACCCTTGAGAGGGTAACTCACCTAGTCATGCATCCCCCTCTGTAATTGCCTTGGGCGGGCTTGCCTCTCCTACTCTAACTCGCTGCTTAAGCACCACACACCATAATTTCGTCTAGCCCGTATATTATTCTATTTTATTTTATTCTCATAGAATCATTTTATAACTTCTCCACACCACGTTTGTAACTATCCAACTGTAGAGACAGGAACAAAGACACACGAGCATTGCAACAACAATGCTGTGATTGTAGATTGCTGTGACTCCCCATACAAAGAGCAAGGTGCAGCGGGTGTGAAAACAAATGTTTGCATACAACTAGCGATAGCATTTTACATGCATGCGGTATTATCATGGGAAATATTTTAAAAGTTAATTAACACTTTTTAGGGTATTTCACAGTCTTCACTTCCCCACCTATCTCTCCAAGGAAAAACGTTTCTCGTTGATTTATTTTGAGGCAGTATTTTATATCATGACATGTTTGAATGCCAAAGTGATTGTAGTGTAAATTAATATTATTGTATGTACAGGATTTTAGATGTTTGTTAGCCATAAGTATTGTTAGGAAATAAGTTTACACGACCTCACAGAAAACTGACAATACAAGTGGGTAACAATAAACCGAGGGGGTGAGTTGTTTATCACTAAGAAGAGACAAACAAATGACGTCAGGGTAGCGTGCCCTTTTTAGAAATGGAGGGAATGTCTTCCCTAGAGTATATATTTTAGTAGTAGTGATTGGCTGACCAAAACAGACGCTAAAATGGGCGCGATTTGGTAACCAATAGCAGCTCTATTATCACGAAAGTATAGAAAATAGAGTAAATTTCATTTCCATTCCAAACAACTTTTTATTAAAAATACAAACCAAAAACAATTTTATGAATTTCAAATTATATTGAATTGCACAATAATAATTTTCAGTGTAAATGAAAATCCTTATCTTTAAGTTTAATTTGCTTTTAGGCAATTTGAGGTGAAGGAGTATATATTCTCAAGCTATAAGCAAGTACCGTACAGTTCAGAAGAGTCTCTCACGAGGTGCACGTCGCAGAGTTAGTTACAAAAATGTAAAGTACGCGAAGTAATTGGTGCGCGGCAACTAAACGACTGTAGTTACATTCAGAAATACCACAGTTTCAGTCGGGCGTGCATAAAGATTAAATATGTCAATTATTAATTAAGTGTGACGGCAATAAAAGTGTAGAAACAAAAATAGTTATCAGTATTATCTTTTAGCAACAACTTCTTTCCGTTTACACGCCCTGCTTAGAGATACTTGCTCGACTGAGGACAATGAACCCAAATTTAAAATAATAAAACCAGAGGCGCCCAGTAAATAAGATAACACGAGCCATTGAAAATTAGGATAATTTTCATAATACACATTATTTAAATCGAGATATTAGTAAGAAAACTAGCAGGATTTAATTTTTTACAAGTAGTACAATCACGTCATCATCATCTCGAATTTTGGTCTTTAAGATACCTCTTACAGAACTGGAATAAGAATTTTAGTTTTTGAGTTATTACGATGCAAACAAGATCCTATTAAATTTTTCTACAGTATAAAATTTCTGTGTTCACAACAGTGATGTGACACTTGTTTTCTGTCTATCAGTCCAATTCTGCTTTAAGACACGTCATTGGAAACTCAGTAGCTAAAGGCAAAAGACAAATACAGAGGGGGCGATTTATCCCTCCTGAATACTCGCGTAGTCCATAGACCGAGGAATTTTAGTAAGTTGCTATACTGTAGTATTAAAGCTTTTTCAACCTTAAAAAACAGTAGAGGGTAAATGAGATATGTTTGTCTCTATTTAACGCATGCATATTGCCATTAGGTTTGTCCTTTTCTACTTTCACGCTGTCGCTAAGTTGGTAATAACACTTGTAAATATTCAGTTGTTATAAATTTCAGCTTTGAACACATTATTCTATGCAGAACAATTTCATCTATGATATTATATAATTTCTATGCATCCAAGGTTCTAAAGAAAACGAGTTTTTTTTAGTAAAAGTCTGATAAATGGTGTTTCTATGCTAAGGGTAGAACGTAACAATGTGCTTTTCTTAGCTAGAATTAACTGGATTGCTGACACCTGCCCAGTTTGAATTCTCTACCTTTAATGAGATGACAGTTACAATTTTTTAAATTAAATATAATAAATACCGAGATTTCACCTGAAATACATGTTTTTCATTTCTGAGGTGGAGGCACCCAACGGGCGGAATCTGTCGCCTCCGATGGTAGGGTGATGATGAGGATGGCGTTGGGATAACAGGACCTACAGCCTTTACTGTGGACTCCGAAGCACTTCGCATTAGCAATCCAGAGGTGAAGGCGTGGATAGAGCCTATTTATGGAGACAAAGTACTCTGCAATGGTCAAAAATCACATTTTTACTTTCTCTACTACGTATAGTAAGTAGGGGAAGTATTGCATTCCACCCAAAAATTCGATACCGAGATTTCACCGGAAATACATGTTTTGAGACCTCCTGAATCCAAAAAAAGCATTTTTGGAAACATGTACGTGTGTGTGTCTGTGTGTGTGTCTATGTGTGTGTGTGTGTCTGTGTGTCTGTGTGTCTGTGAACAGCATAACTCAAAAACTAACAGTCGGATAAACACCAAACTTGGTATTTAGGTTCAGTATCTTCCAGAGATGCGACACGAAGATTTTCAAGAAAATCCCCCCACCCCAGACTACCCTTTACATGGAACATTTTTCGAAAATTTTAATTTCCTCAAAAATGGCTCTAACGATTTTGATGAAAATATCATATGTTCAAGATAATGTCATGAGAAATGAAATGTATATCTCGAATTTTCTGGGAATGTCTCCAAAGGTATTCCTTATTGTGAACGACTTTTGCATAACTGGTAAACCATAAGAGATAGACAAAATTTTACTACACAAAAATTGTAGATCTCGTTAAAATACACAACTTATATCATTTACATTTCTTTTGTTGAGTGAACCGTTTTCGAGATATTGCTTGTTGTTTCCTTAAATTTTCCAATACTTATACTTTTTCTCAAATTCGTTATTCATTTTTTATGCCCTGGACATGCAAAGAGAATGGAATGCGCCACATAGCAACCAGCAATAAAATATTTGACTATCGCTTAAAAGCTACCATATTCCCCTTGCATCTACAAGAAAATTACCAACAAGATTGACATCTCGATATCTCGATTAACATGAAGCATATGGAGAATAAGCGTTTGTAAAAATAGATTGTACAAGAGTAGAGAAAGTCATGTGAGTGTAACACGTCAGATTTTTTACTTTCTCTACTACGTATAGTAAGTAGGGGAAGTATTGCATTCCACCCAAAAATTCGATACCGAGATTTCACCGGAAATACATGTTTTGAGACCTCCTGAATCCAAAAAAAGCATTTTTGGAAACATGTCCGTGTGTGTGTCTGTGTGTGTGTGTCTGTGTGTGTGTGTCTGTGAACAGCATAACTCAAAAACGAACAGTCGGATAAACACCAAACTTGGTATTTACGTTCAGTATCTTCCAGAGATGCGACATGAAGGTTTTCAAGAAAATCCCCTCACCCCAGAGTACCCTTTACATGGAACATTTTTTGAAAATTTTAATTTCCTCAAAAATGGCTCTAACGATTTTGATGAAAATATCATATGTTTAAGATAATGTCATGAGAAATGAAATGTATATCTCGAATTTTCTGGGAATGTCTCCAAAAGTATTCTTCAGTGTGAACGACTTTTGCATAACTGGTAAACCATAAGAGATAGACAAAATTTTACTACACAAAGAATGTAGATCGCGTTAAAATACACAACTTATGTCATATACATTTCTTTTGTTGAGTGAACCGTTTTCGAGATATTGCTTGTTATTTCTTTAAATTTTCCAATAATTATACTTATTCTCAAATTCGTTATTCATTTTTTTATGTCCTGGACATGCAAAGAGAATGGAATGCGCCACATAGCAACCAGCGATAAAATATTTGACTATCGCTTAAAAGCTACCATATTCCCCTTGCATCTACAAGAAAATTACAAATAAGATTGACATCTTGATATCTCGATTAATATGAAGCATATGGAGAATAGGCGTTTGTAAAAATAGATTGTACAAGAGTAGAGAAAGTCATGTGAGTGTAACACATCAGATTTTTTACTTTCTCTACTACGTATAGTAAGTAGGGGAAGTATTGTATTCCACCCAAAAATTCGATACCGAGATTTCACCGGAAATATATGCTTTGAGTCCCCCTGAATCCAAAAAAAGCACTTTTGGAAACATGTTCGTGTGTGTGTGTGTGTGTGTGTGTGTGTCTGTCTGTGAACAGCATAACTCAGAAACGAACAGTCGGATAAACACCAAACTTGGTATTTAGGTTCAGTATCTTCCAAGGATGCGACACAAAGGTTTTCAAGAAAATCCCCCCACCCCAGATTACCCTTTACATGGAAGATTTTTCGAAAATTTTAATTTTCTCAAAAATGGCTCTAACGATTTTGATTAAAATATCATATGTTTAAGATATTTTTATGAAAAATAAAATGTATATCTTGAATTTCCTGGGAATGTCTCCAAAAGTATTCTTCATTGTGAACGACTTTTGCATAACTGGTAAACCATAAGAGATAGACAAAATGTTACGACACAAAAATGTAGATCTCGTTAAAGTACACAATTCATGTCATGCACATTTTTGTTGTTGAGTGAACCATTTTCGAGATATTGCTTGTTATTCCCTTAAATTTTTCAATACTGGTTTTCTCAAATGGGAATTCGTTATTCGGTTTTTTGTCTTGGATATGCAAAGAGTATTAATCTGTGGGAAAGGGAATGGTGCTGAACCTAGCAACCAGCTATTAAGAGATATGTATGTGCTTAAAGGCTACTGTATTTCCAAATTGCCCTTGTAAATATATATTCCCCTTATATCTACAACAAAATTAGCAATAAGATAGACTCTGCAAATGTTTATCTCGATTAACATGAAGTAGATGGGGAATAAACGTTTGTATAAATAGTTTGTACAGGAGTAGAGAAAGTCATGTGAGTGTAAGACATCAGAATTTTTGCTTTAGGCCGGAATAAAATCTTCTATTTCCAGTTTCAGGAATTATATACTTTTTGGGGGTTAAGAGGTTTTTAAGATATTTAAATACTATTTAAATGTTAGTCTGTATTCCTTTAAAGCTGTCACGCAACGCGCTTTTTAGAACATTTTTGTATCTTTCAACAACGAACGACTATATCTGCCCAGCGAGTAGTTCAGCAATTAACCAAAGAGGCCAGGATCAAGAGAAGGGAATCAGAAAAGCTAAAGAAATCCAGGAATGAAGTTGCAGATGATCATGACCCTGGAATGCACTGAAGTGTGTTAGAATTTTAATGTTGAAACTTTAAATTCAATTTTCTCAAAACAACATTTTTGGATACTTATGTACCTCTTTCTTAAAAAGTATGAAAGGTAGAGAGCTGAAATTTTCAGTACATGTATACAATACATAGTTAAACTTTCTGAACCACAATCATAATGTTATAATGTATATTAGTGATATTAAGAAAGTAACAACATTGCAAATTTTCCACATGTTTACTTGGAATTGTTTCTTTCCGAATTTCTAGTGAACTGATATGCATAATTAAATAATTGAGGTTCAGAAGATAGCTGATTATACTAAGAAAAAGCATGTAAAAGTGTGATTCTGTATTGCAAGTAGTATCAGAGATAAAGGTATACGAATTCACATGTTTTAAGAGTAAATTTTTTTATTTTTCTGCTGAATGAAATTATTTTTATAAACTCAACTACATAAGATATCAATGCAAAAATCACTTGAAGTAATTGTCATGATTTATAAAGTAATAATAAAACTTTAAGAGGTAATTTAACACACTTAAGGTGTAATTTCCATGCGTTCAGACTACCTCTTCCTCTTAAAATCGCCACCTCAGTATCGGAAACAGCACCCAGGACCGTCAATACGAGAGCCGGAAACAAAACCACTACGCTAACCCGGCGTTCCTGTATCAATATTGTAATTGCTTTGCTTTATTTGAATGTAAATATACAAATATTGTATTCTAACAAAATTGTCAAAGCTCCGGGCAAGGCCGGATATTTCAACTAGCTTTTTCCTATGTGATTAAACGAATACAACCCAGCCTTTGTTTAGCGCTTGCGCAGTTTTGTTTGTATTACCGTTTTTATAAAACGGAATTACATTGGCAGCTGTTCTGATTTCAGGTTTTCCGCTATTTCGTGCTTGAAATTCTTTCTGCTGGGAGTAACACTTTTTTGTGGCATTTAATTGGCTGGCCAACAATTTCTACCCGAGCGGCGTTCTTCGTTTGTTTAGATTTGGCTATGGTTTTATGCAGCCCTTTCATGCCATCTGTCGCAATCCCAGAGTGTATGCTTCGAAACCTTGCAAACTGCAATGAACAAAAAGTAGCGGAAGGCAAAAGAGAACTAATTTGGCATGGGGGAGACACAAAGCGAAGGTACTTAACGGCCACCGCGTAACGAAAATGAGTAATAAGCAAAAACAAAAGTATACTGCACCAAAGCGTTAGTAATAATATTAGAATAGAAGTTTAAAAATAATAACGAGCAAAACAAGGTGATGATTCTAAAAGTTTTTATGTTGCCATCGCGTGAAAAATAAAAAAGCATTTTTTTTGTACAAACTATTGCTACGATTTATGCTAATCCTGCTATTTTTAATTTATTTACTACGTACCTTGTAGGCAAAGAAGGCGTTGCATTCCACCCAAAAATTCAATATCGAGATTTCACCGGAAATACATGTCTTAAGGGCCCTGAATAAAAAAAGAACCAGAAAAAGGCCCAAGTGCGTTTGTGTGTTTCTATGAACAGCATAACTCAAAAACGAAAAGTCGGATAAATACCAAATTTGGTATTATGGCTCACTATGTTTCAAAAATGCGACACGAAGATTTTCAAGAAAATTCCCTCAACCCAGACCACACTTTACATGGAACATTTTTCGAAAATTTTTATTTCCTTATAAATGGCTCTAAGGATTTTGATTAAAATATATGTTTAAGATACTTTCATGGCAAATGAAATGTAAATTATGAATGTTCTGGGAATGTTCCCAAAAGTCTCTTCATTATGAATGGCTTTTGCATAAGTGGTAAACCGTAAAAAATAGACAAACTTTTACTACACAAAAATATGGACAACATCTGTCATACTTTGTTTTCCAGTGAACCAATTGCCAGATATTCCTTTTTATTTGTATGAATTTTCCAATACTTTTACATTTTCTCAAACGGGAATTGGTTATTCGTTTTTACTTTCTCTACTATTTATAGTAAGTAGGGGAAGTACTGTATTCCATCCAAAAATTCGATACTGAGATTTCACCGAAAATACATGTTTTGAGACCCCCTAAATCCAAAAAAGCATTTTTGCAAACATGTCCATGTGTGTGTCTGTGTGTGGTCTGTGAACAGCATAACTCAGAAAAGAACAGTCGGATAAACACCAAACTTGGTATTTAGGTTCAGTAACTTCCAGAGATGCGACACGAAGGCTTTCAAGAAAATCCCCCCACCACAGATTACCCTTTACATGGAACATTTTTCGAAATTTTTAATTTTCTACACAATGGCTCTAATGATATTGATTAAAATAACATATGTTTAAGATATTTTGATAACAAATGAAATGTATATCTCGAATTTTTTGGGAATGTCTCCAAAATTATTCTTCATTGTGAACGACTTTTGCATAACTGGTAAACCATAAGAGATAGACAAGATTTTACTATACAAAAAATATAGATCGCTTTAAAATACACAATTTATGTCATATACATTTTTGTTGTTGAATGAACCATTTTCGAGATATTGCTTGTTATTCCATTAAATTTTCCAATACTTATACTTTTTCTCAAATTCGTTATTCAATTTTTTCATGTCCTGGACATTTAAAGGGAACGGAATGCGCCACATAGCAACCAGCGCTTAAAATATTTGGCTATCGCTTAAAACCTACCATATTCCTCTTGCATCTACAAGAAAATTAGCAATAAGATTGACATCTCGATATTTCGATTAACATGAAGCATATGGAGAATAAGCGTTTGTAAAAATAGTTTGTACAAGAGTAGAGAAAGTCATGTGAGTGTAACACATCAGATTTTTTTGTCCTGGTAATGCAAAGTGAATGGAATGCTCCACATAGCAACCATTTCTTAAAATATTTAACTATCGCTTAAAGTCTTCCAATTCTCCTTGCATCTACAAGAAAATTAGCAATACGTTTCTGCAAATATTTATCTCGATTAACATGAAGTAGATGGAGAATAAGTGTAAAAAATAGTTTGTACAAGAGTGGAGAAAGTGATATGAGTGTAACACATCAGATTTTTAGAAAAAGATCCGCGTGTCCGTTAAATATCCGTTATGTGAACGGCATAACTCAAAAACGAAAAGCTGGATCAACACCAAACTTGGTGTTTTAAGTTCCACGCCTTTCAAAGATACGGCGTGAATATTTGCAAGAAAATCCTTCCTACCCAAATTTCCTTTATGTTAAGGAACTATAAAAAGGTATATGAAAAAATGTGGCTATTTTATTTTTCCAAAATGGCTGTAAGGTATTTTTATTAAAAAGACTATATGCTTAGACACCAGATTTGGAGGCTCATAAAATTTATACCATAATTTATCTGCAATAGACTTAAGTTGTCTTCGTTCTGAAAAAAAGTTGTATATTTCTGTTGAGGCAGTATTTTTAACACTTGAATAATTTCAGTTGTATTATATAATATATAAATTCAATATGTAGCAATATGTATGTAATTATTTGTAAACATGTATATAACAGTCATTGCAAACGCTTATGCTATTGTAAACATGTTCAATAATGTGATGTGAATGCATTGTGTAATTTAATAATGTAGCAGCTGAGAGAATAATAAGTTTAAGGTTGCTAACAATGAGGTAACAATGAGGTAACCTTGAGGCAAGAATGAGTTCGAGAGTTTAAATGTTACTAGTCATGATTAGAGCAACAATAAATTTTGTGACAGTTTAAAAATAGTCAATCAACAGCCAGAAAAAGCTTTAGTAAAATACAGGTATTCTATTGGACTAGAATTAGCCTATCAGAGACTTGAAATATAGAAGTTTACGGGTTTTGGACGGTTGAAATATGTTCAGTTGCTGGCAGACCTTGGTAGTGACCGGATGGAAGATGTGTTCTCTAAAGAAATATTACGTATTCGTGTGAATCGTAAAATTAAGTATACGCGTTAACAAGGTACAAGTTTTAAATTGGAGAATCTCACAGCTCTTAATGTCAGTGTAGTGCTATTTGATTTGTGCCAAGGATTAATAAAAAGAAGTGAATTTAAACTAAGAGATACGTGACTCTAAAACAATACTGACGCAGCCGAGGCAAACATAAACATAAATAATATCTATAGAAGCAGTTTAATAACAAATTTAATAAATATTTTTAAACTTGGAGCGTAACAACAAAAATACATCTTCAAAAATCGGCATCTCATACGTAGCAACATATTACGTAACAGAAACAATTACTTCAAATTAACGCCCAAAGCGTGGTGCAAACTCCAACAGTAACACTACTACAAATCGACGTCCATACGTGGAGAGAAATAAATAAATAAACAACGTAAAGACAATAACTACTTCAAGTGGGCTTCCCAAGCGTGTGGCTAATAAATTAAGTAAAACAATATAACTACTTCACTGTATATTTGTTAAACCGTAAGAAAAAGACAAAGGCTTACTCTACAAAACACGTGCATCTTGTTTAAACACAAATTTTATGTCTAATAAACTTTCTTGTGACATTATCATTTCCGAAATATTCCTTCTTATTGGTTTACATGTGATAATTTTTGAACCAAACTATATTCCATCATGGTATATTGTTTTAACAAAAGCCCCAATACTCGTTTCGCGTGCTTCCTCTATAACACACTGTTTTATTACTGTTGCCAATTAAACAGGTGATAATGCACTCCAGATACAAATGCGCTATCAGATTCATTCACAGTTTTTCAATTTTTGTGCCACTTCCGGTACAAATTACTTGTTATGTGATTCATTAAAAAAACAAATTCACTTTTTCGCAGCAGCACCAACAAGGGATGCAAATTCCTAAATGCAGGAATACTGCCGGAAGCAATCTCTCTTTGATGCCAAGCCAGGATATATTTTTGTTTTAAATATTAATGGTAGCTATCTGCTCACACATTAAGCTCGCAAAGGTATTAAAATTCATGGAAAAGCGGGTTGTATTTACTTAACGATTCTAGAATCTCCGTCCTTCATTTTGATTCCACAGTAAAAATTTATGACAACTACATAACTTTCTGACAGCGGTCAGTTTATTCGGGAAACATACTGAGCATATAGTGAGACGGGTTATGTAGGTAGGAAAAGTTACATTTTACTTTCTCTCCTGATGAAAGTGGCGGGAGAACCTGCTCTATTTGCAGCAGGGGTGCATACCTTGACAAGCCGTTAGAGTACCGAGGAATGGAGGGCAAAATACTTACCGCGATCCTTTATCACTTCGAATGAAGAGTTAAGGGCATGCTGGACGCTACTGGCAGGCAGGAAAGACAGAGGGAATAGGTAAATTGCTACTTAATGCGAGACACCTGAGATCTGAGAAGACTGATTGTATGAAATCAGGGTTGTAAACAACTAAACTTTTGTGTTAGTGGTTTATTTTTTGTCATTTATATTTCACTCACTGTTAGTGTGTTGTACATTTGAATATGTGTTCTGCACCGTGACACAATGGGCTGGAGCGTAAGATGTAGAATGTCACGCAGGTCCACAGAGACGCGCAGAAGTCCCTAACATTTCCAGTTTGAATACCCGTGCAGCAGCGGCGAGGCAATGACCCTAACAGGCGGAAAAACGCACTCTGGCATTCACGGGGAGAAAATTTTCAACGCGCATGTATCCACGCCATCTGCCAGCACCACAGGACCTGAAAGCACACCTGAATCGTGACATGGAGATGAAATGGAGGAAAGGAGAAATCGTGATAGAATACACCACCCCGGCATTCGCCTTGGCAACTAGGGGAAACCACGAAAAAACCTATGCTCAAAGTGAGTGGTCACTGGGAAGCGAACCCGAATGCTGGCCACAGAGTTGCCTGAGCCATCCCGCTCGATGGGCTGGAGTGTGGTGCGCCCGGGTTTAATCCCACCCATGGGGGTGCGGATTTTAAGTCCCGGTTGTAGGACCGGTGCCCATTCAGCATCTTGAGAAAAATGAGGAGCTGTGATAGGCAGCGACCCAACCTCGAGAGCCAAAATTCCGTCTGGGGGATGCATGCAGACTCTAAAACCCATTCTCCTCATTCTATCGCGTATTAGTGGCTATAAAAATCATTCTTACGAACACTTATTTTCCTGTCTACTTCATTTTAAATGGGATAAAACATTTCGGAAACAGCTACATTCAACGTTTCGTTATAGATACACAGGGATCAGCAACAGTGAAATGTTTAAGAACTGGACGCTATATGCCGGCCTTAAAATTCTATACTGTTTCCATGACATCGCGAGAAACAACTGAAAATCGACAGGACGCTGATGCTACAAAAGAGGTTATTTGAAATAATTTTTACGCTTTCGTCTATCGCTTAACGTTTGCCAGTTATACAACATTATACAACAATTTCTTCCGAATGAAAAGAACTTCCCAGGCTATTGTTAGAAATGTATGGTTGTTTAATCAAAATCGATAGGGCTATTCTTTTTAGAAAATAAAAATTTCGAAAGTAGTCCATGTAAAGGGTAGTTTGGGGGGTTTCTTGTAAACCTTCTTGTCACATCTTTGGAAGATGCTGAACTTAAATACCAAATTTGGTATTTATCCAGCTTTTTTACTTTCTCTACTATGTATAGTAAGTAGGGGAAGTATTGCATTCGACCCAAAAATTCGATACCGTGATTTCACCGGAAATACATGTTTTGAGACTCCCTGAATCCAAAAAAAGCATTTTTGGAAACATGTCCGTGTGTGTGTCTGTGTGTGTGTGTGTGTGTGTGTGTGTGTCTGTGTGTGTGTCTGTGAACAGCATAGCTCAGAAACGAACAGTCGGATAAACACCAAACTTGGTATTTAGGTTCAGTATCTTCCAGAGATGCGACACGAAGGTTTTCAAGAAAATCCCCCCACCCCAGACTACCCTTTACATGGAACATTTTTCGAAAATTTTAATTTTCTCAAAAATGGCTCTAACGATTTTGATTAAAATATCATATGTTTAAGGTATTTTCATGACAAATGAAATGTATATCTCGAATTTTCTGCGAATGTCTCCAAAAGTGTTCTTCATTCTGAACGACTTTTGCATAACTGGTAAACCATAAGAGATAGACAAAATTTTACTGCACAAAAAATGTAGATCGCGTTACAATACACAATTTATGTCATATACATGTTTGTTGTTGAGTGAACCGTTTTCAAGATATTGCTCGTTATTCCCTTAAATTTTCCAATACTTATACTTTTTCTCAAATTCGTTACTCATTTTTTTATGTCCTGGACATGCAAAGAGAATGGAATGCGCCACATAGCAACCAGCGTTAAAATATTTGACTATCGCTTAAAAGCTACCATATTCCCCTTGCATCTACAAGAAAATTACCAATAAGATTGACATCTCGATATCTCGATTAACATGAAGCATATGGAGAATAGGCGTTTGTAAAAATAGATTGTACAAGAGTAGAGAAAGTCATGTGAGTGTAACACATCAGATTTTCTTTTTTTAGTTATGCTATTCATAGACATACACACACAGTCTTTTTCGATACATTTGTTTTTGGATTCCAGACGTTTCAAAACGTGAATTTCCACTGAAGTCTCGGTATTGAATTTGTGGTGGAATTTTGAACTTTTGAATTTTTTCTGCCTACCATGTACGCGGTACTTATTCCTCTACTTAGAAGTGTACCAAAAATTCAAATTGTGTAACTAGCATAAGGGAGATGCACACGTTTATGTACTTTAATGGTGGGCAGCGGGGTTACAACAGGAATTATCAAAAATAGGCTTAGACGAATCTGGCAAAGGGGTAATGAAAATACACACATTGCCGTGAAAAAAGTCAAAATATGACTGTGTAATATAAACAGGCAGAAAATAGAATCTGAATGTGGACAAAGATCAACATTGGAGCTACAAAATGAAATAAAAACTAGGTGGGGTAAGGAAACATATATTTTGGAATTAGGTATAAAACAGAGGACGGGAATAGCATGGCTTAGGTTGGGAGGGTGGAAAGCTCGCAAGATTGTTGATAACGATGGCAGGAGGATTTGCCCATTATGCGGGGAACAAGAAGACTGGACGCATATTTTGGCAGCATGCGTGCAGACGGAGAGTGTTAGGAAAAAATTATTACCGGAAGTGTTTTTGGCTTCCAACAGACGGAGGACAGCATGCTGGGACATGATTCTAAACAATCAAAACTGGCCAAGCTTTGGCACATACTTAATGAAAGTACGTGTACTAAGAGATAAGGTGTTTATGTAAATTTTCTTTAAATATATGTGGTGTTTGAGCACTTGTATGTGTGAGTGTGTGATTTAGAGTGTTTTTCAATCTTATATGTATGTATATAATGTGGCGATTATAAAATGGTTATCTTCTGGTCGAATCTGCAGGTCACCAATACAGACCAGGTATTTTGCTAGAGAGCATGTACCTTCTTATGACACATGCGACTGTCTTATGCAATTAATGTAATACTAAGTACTTAATAAATATCAGTACTACTACTAATAAAGTTTTTATGTATTTCAAAAATTATATTAACGTATTGGAAATCATTTTATTACAGAGAGAGAGAGATGTCCATAAAAGCATCTTAGTTTAGTGGGGGTTCTGCTAGGTGCTAGTTAATTTTATTCCAGCATATTCATTCCTTTTCAACGCACAACTTCATGTTTGTTGATAAGAGGAAGGTTTCTGCTAAGACCTCGCCGATGAAAAACAGAATTGCTCTACGATTATTCATTAATTTGAATTTATTACTTCCGATGCAATATTTAGACAAACTGAGGCTTATTTACACGAGCTAGTTGAACAATACGTTTGTGCGAAAAATTAATAACACTGTGAGACTGTAGAACTGGAATACAAACTTACGCTAAAGTTACAAACTTATCCCCTTAGCTACTCCAACATTTTATTTCGTATCAGCTTGCACTTTGTAGCGGGAAATCGTTGGTTCTTTTGGTTGATACTCTCTGCTGCCGTGTTCTGGTCTCCGAGTACCTCTGCTCAGCGGCTGATGATTTCTTCATTTCTAATAAATTACCTAAATAACTAACTTCACTGGTATCAGGGTTTTCGTTGGTGAGGCAAATTAAAATACACTGCATTTCCCTTAAATGTGGTTTATTATCAAATACATACTTACGAGCGGCTAGCTTTTCCCATTATAACAATTCCTACCATAATAATAAAAAATTAGAAGCCTAATCTAACTGCATACGCCTCCCACCCATATGCACACACGTGCAATCATCGTCCACAGAGTATCACTGTGTGCCGACAAAATTCTATAAGAGAGTGAAAATCAGGGGCTTTCTTCCCCCTTTTATACCCAAACCTAGTGACGCTCACCTTTGCGCCTTAGAATGTAACGACATTTCTAAAGGTCCTCAGCTCGCGTCACCTTATTATATATGAAAATATTCTGGTCCAAAACATTTCGCATACGCACCCCAGTAACGCGCCGGAAACAGATTCAATACCTCTTGTCTCTTTTCTTTCTACATCTTTCTCTTTCTATTTATTGTTATTCCTTAAAGTTCCTTGCTCATTAGCCTGGTGAAGGATGGTAGGCTTTACCTAGAATTACTGTTTACCTGGAATTAGCTAGCTCGCCCGTCCCTTACTTATGTAAGTTACAGTCTGCTTTGTACATTTCTTGGCTGCTAAACATTCTAACATCTTGCCGAAGTATATTGTTATGTACAATTATTGTTTGATATTGATTTGTATGTCTATATTTATATATGTGTGGTATATTTCCTTTCAATTTCCAAATTTAAGGAAGAGCTTATTTTTATTTTCTTACCATCCCATTAAATAAACATCGTAATAATCAAATTTAAATTTAAACCCTCTGTTCTCGTACGGAGAAGGTGAAGGATATGTTGGCCATAGAGTTCGTAACTTGCCATTCGTTTTTACTTTATCACGTTGAAGCCGACATTATGAAGTCAATAATTATCACAATAATCTGAGAAGGATAGTGATATAAAATAAATAATAAAATATTTAATTTCAGTGTATATATGAAAAGGAGAAGCATTGTGAAAATTGTTGACTGTAAAAGCTACAGAAAGACAAGACAGGCACAGTTTAGCTAATTAGGGACCAGCCCCTAAATACCATTGGTAAATACCATTGAAGCCAGTTTCTCTTGGAATTATTGGGTGCAGTTGCACTGGCCGGGATATGAAGGTCATTAGAGGCTTCATGACGCTATGTTTGAGGAGAGTTTTGAGGGGAGAGAGGGGAATTTAGGAGGTTTTTCTTTGTATCGCGCGTGTGGTGAGAACATTTCTCGCGGGGACGCTCGTGTGGTGAGGACACACTCTCGTTGGGGCCCTCTTGGGGTGCGGAACAATATTCTCTGGGCGTGAACTTGCAACAGGATCGAACGTTCAGCTGTAATTGATAATCTTTGGTCTTGGAAAAGACACAGTAACATCGTAAGAATTTAAAAATGATCGGCCAATCTTAAGTCTTATTTTAATGGTGAATAAAAAGTGTTCCAAGAAAACGTTCGTGTTTCTATGTACATACACTCACGCCTACCCAGTGATTAAGATCTCATGCTCGAGCAGCCGTGGCAAAGTATAAAAAAACAACTAGGAGGAGAAAAGCAGCAATCGTGAGGTATTGCTTCATTGTTGGAGGACGTAGCGTGGCTGCGTCAACTTATAGTAAGTAGGGTAAGTATTGCATTCCACTCAAAAATTCGATACCGAGATATCACCGGAAATGCATGTTTTCAGGTGTCTTAATACAAGTAAAGCATTTTTAGAAATATGCCCGGCGTATGTCGGGAAATAAAAAAATCCCCCCACCCAAGACCACCCTTTACATGGAACTTTTTCGAAAATGTTGATTTTGCTCAAAAATGCCTCTAACAATTTGATTAAGACATCATATGTTTAAGATTTTTCATGGAAAATGAAATGTATATCTTGAATTTTCTAGGAATGTCCCAAAACGTCCTCTTCGTTCTGATTGACTTTCGCATAACTGGTAAACCGTAAGAGAGAGGCAGAATTTGTACTACACAAAAATGTAGATCTCGTTATAACACACAATTTATATCCTATAGTTTTTTTTCGAGGAACAATTTCCGAGATATTCCTTGTTATTTGGTTGAATTTTCTAATACTTATACTTTTTCTCAAATGGCAATTCGTTATTCTTTTTTTTATGTCCTAGACATGCAAAGAGAATGGAAGGCTACATATAGCAACCAGCTCTTAAAATATTTGACTAACATTAGCATGATTAACATGATGTAGATGGAGAATAAGCGTTTGTAAAATAGTTTGTACAAGAGTATAGAAAGTATGTGAGTGTAATACATAGCTTTTTACTGAAGGTAAATTGTCATTCGAATATTGTTGCTTGCTGTCAGCGTGCTATATATTGCACGAATTGATGATAACTTTTAAGAATTAAGGAATACTGTAGGAGTGAAATACTTTCATTAAATGCTATATTTGCAGGTTAAACTCTGTATAACGCGCAGTGATAGCAGCTTGCAGATAATTCCACGTCAATGCAATGCTGTGGTGTTTCTGTGAGAGAAAGTCAATAATAGTAGAGAAGTGTTGGATTTATGAAAAACCCAGATGCTCCAGATAGGGGTTTACTCGTTAGGGCTGATAATCCACCAGTGTAAAAATAGTATACTCGTAAATCTCTGAGAGTAAGCCGCGATATAATTGCAGAGTCGAAGATCGATTACAGTTGGTTACGATGGTAATGAATAAGATCATGAAGGGGTATAATTTACATGTACCTCCAACAAGAACAAAAAAAAACATGATTTATGGGATAGCGGTAGAGATAGAGGTGGTTCAACCGAGGGTACAGCTCGCGCGATGCCACCTTCACGGATCTATTGTGGCTACCACCCGTTCAGGAGGGAGGGATGAGATGAAGGAACCACAGGAGGTTACAGGTCGTAGGAAGGCAGACCATAGAGAAGACGCGCGGAAGTCCCTAACATTTCCAAGCTCGCACACCCATCCCATTGCTGGACACACCAATCAATTAGCCCTGTGGTGTCCACGGGGAATACTCCTAAGTCGCAACTTTGTCGCGGGAATCGGCTCGTGTTATCTTATTTGCTGGGTGCCTGTTATTGTTTTATTATTTTAAGATTTGGGTTCTTTATCCTCCGGCTGGCTATTATTACTCAGTCGAGCAAATATCTATAAGCAGGGCGTGTAAACGGAAAGGAGTTGTTAACTGAAAGATAACACTGATAAATTAATTTGTTTCTACACTTTTATTGCCGTCACACGTCATTAATAATTCACATATTTAATCTTTATACACGCCTGACTGAAACTGTGATATTTCCGAATGTAACTACAGTCGTCTTTAATTGCCGCGCACTAATTACTTCGCGTACTTTACATTTTGTAACTAACTTTACGATGTGTACCTCGCGAGAGATTCTTCAGGACTACATGGTTCCTCTACACAACAAGAGAGTTCAGTAAAGCGCCCTTCTGATTAACTTGAGCAGTTACGCAAACTACCAACTGAGGTCCTACCAATCGACTACTTGGGTCTACACACCTTGGGTTTTTGGAGCGGGATTCAGTCGACTTTCAACCGCTGATGATGGGGCATTGACAGCCTCGAAACGATGGTCCATCCTTTGACCATCATGATGTAAGTGAAAGCTTTTAATATCTTTTAGACTCATTATTACTTTCTCTACTGCGTTTAGTAAGTAGGGGAAGTATTGTATTCCACCCCAAAATTCGATACCGAGATTTCACTGGAAATATATGTTTTGAGACCCCCTGAATGAAAAAAAAAACATTTTGGAAACATGTCTGTGTGCGTCTGTGAACAGCATAACTCAGAAAGGAACAGGCGGATAAACAACAAACTTGGTATTTAGGTTCAGTATCTTCCAGAGATGCGACACGAAGGTTTTCAAAAATCCCCCCACCCCATATTACCCTTTACATGGAACATTTTTCGAAAATTTTAATTTTCTCAACAATGGCTCTAAAGATTTTGATTAAAATATCATTCGTTTAAGATATTTTCATGACAAATAAAATGAATATCTTGAATTTTCTGGGAATGTCTCCAAAAGTATTCTTCATTGCGAACGACTTTTGCATAACTGGTAAACCATAAGAGATAGACAAAATTTTACTACATAAAAATGTAGATCGCGTTAAAATACACAATTTATGTTGTATACATTTTTTGTTGAGTGAACCATTTTTGAGATTGCTTGTTATTTCCTTAAATTTTTCTCGAAAAGTGTTCACTCAACAAAAAAAAATGTATATGACATAGATTGTGTATTTTAACGCCATCTACATTTTTTGTGTAGTAAAATTTTGTCTATCTCTTATGATTTACCAGTTGTGCAAAAGTCGTTTACAATGAAGAATACCTTTGGAGACATTTCCAGAAAATTCGACATACGTTTCGTTTTTTATGGAAATGTCTGAAATATATGATATTTTAATTAAAAATCGTTAGCCATTTTTGAGAAAATTAAAATTTTCGAAAAATGTTTCGTGTAAAGTATAATCTGGAAGCTACTGAACCTACATACCAAGTGTGGTGTATATTCGACTATTCATTTCTGCGTTATGCTTTGCACAGACACACCAACAGACTCACACACACGGACAGGTTTCCAAAAATACATTTTTTGGATTCAGTAGGCCTCAAAACATGTATTTTCAGTGAAATCTCGGTATCGAATTTTTGGCTGGAATACAATACTTCCCCTACTTACTGTATGTTGTAGAGAAAGTAAGAATTACTAATAATTACAAAGAGGAAAAAAAAGATATATGTATGAGATTAATCATCAAATCAATGTAGAGTTTTCTTTAACACGTTATATTCCACATGTCGTGAATTTCAGCCTGATTCATCAATATTTGCTGCAAAAAGTATAGCTCAAAGAAAACAAATTGGTATATGGAGAAAAAAACTACTTAAAGTTTGTGTACACAGTTGTTGGAGTATTACTCTTCAATTACCAATTTCCAGACGGATTTGAAACGTCATTTTATTGGTTGTAGGTATTCTAGGCAGGTTGAAGATACTCTTTCTTTAAAAAATATATGTTTTGCTATTTTGATGTCAGAGTGTTCCCGTAATAGTTTGTGCCATCATGAGCCTATAAAAGTTTCACTGAGATACCCTTATATGCTCGTTGTACGTGTTTACATCGTTAATTTTGAAAAAAAATGCTAAGCACAGCCTCACCCTCACACCAGTATAGCGTATTTATTGACAATCTAAATACGGGACCGGGTCTGCCAACGCAGAGACCACACCCTCGCAAACCCAGGAGTAAACTCGTGGGGCTTTCCATTAGGAGCGGTGCCTATTTTATATACCGCCCCCCCTGCCTGGTCGAAATCGGGCTGGAAACCTCCAGCACCGACCCTTCCAAGCAGGGACGGAAGTGGATACGCCACTTACGCGCGTCAGGCCAGCAGGGCGAACCCTACTGGGGGAGACTACCGAACAACCTCGGTGGGGCCGACAGTTTCTAGCTACCGTCCACCAGCTATCCCTCATGGCTGGTGCCGGAGAGTCTCGAGGCGTCTCACAACCCCGCCTGGCTGGAATTAACATAGCCAAGCGTACCCAATAACCCATGGGTATCGGGAACCACTGCCCCGCCGAGTCCAACCCAATCCGAACAACTCCCATTCGGGAGGGGCTCAGATGTTCGGCCCAGCGTACTTCTGGTAACGTCAGAAGTACCACGAGTGCTAAGGGTCCGCGGCGCCCGCACCACGGCAGCTGAAGGGGTCGCAACCCCCCCCCTTACGGGGAGCGTATTTATTGACACTACACATCCACTTAACAAGCAAGCACCACTGTTGCTGTTAAAGAAATCACTGGCAATTCTTGAAGTGTAAGAATGGTTTCTTTGGCCAGTCAAGAGATTTAAAACTAAGACTACTGGAATGCAAACCATAAACGCCATCTCAGAGCCATCTTGTTCTATAACGTCTTAATTTATTATGAATTTGTGTTATATCAATGGAATTTGGGTTTCTGAAGTTGATCTACAGCAATTTTTGATACAGTACAGAAATAATCACCCAAAGGTGAGCACTTAAAAAATTCTTCCATTGGATGTTTGGACTCAAAATTATAACAGGACCCTATAAATAAACTTTTAGGAAACACGCAGCACCAGCGCTGGAGTAGAGCCATTGCACCCTCACCAGCAGCGGTCGAGAAGTAAAATTGCTACCTCCTTTCACTTCCCCTACCCGTCATCCAGCAATCCCCAATTCATCTAACAAGCGGTTAAACCCATCAAGAGTGGGCACGCTTGTTAATTCTCTCTTGGGCTGTCCTCAGCCTGCCAACGTCTTACTGAACTGGAGACATTGAAATATGAATTCAGATTAGATCAGCTAGAAGGGAGCTATAATATATTGAAGAAAAGAGGTATACCCCCGCCACCTCATAAAAGGATTAAAAAATCTGGTGTGTTGCACTCACATGACTTTCTCTACTCTTGTACAAATTATTTTTACAAACGCTTATTCTCCATCTACTTTCTGTTAATCGAGATAAACATTTGCAGAAACTATCTTACAGCTAATTTTCTTGTAGGTACAACTGGAATATGGTAGGCTTTATGTGATAGTCAAATATTTTAAGAGCTGCTTGCTATGTGGGGCATTCCATTCTCTTTGCATGTCCAGGAAATAAGAAAAACGAATAACGAATTCGCATTTGAGAAAAACTGTAAGTATTAGAAAATTCAAAAAAATAACAAGGAATACCTCGGAAATGGTTCTCTTCACAGAAAGCAAGCATATAACATAAATAGTGTGTTTTAATGAGATCTATATTTTTTGATTAGTAAGATTTTGTCTATCTCTTACGATTTACCAGTTGCGTAAAATCCATTCAGAATGAAGAGGAATTTTTGGGGACATTTCCAGAAAATTCAAGATATAGAGTTTATTTGCCATGAAAGTATCTTAAACATGTAATGTTTTAATCAAAGTTCGTTAGTCATTTTTGAGAAAATCAAAATAAAAGTTTTCCATGTAAAGGGTAGTCTGAGGTGGGGAGATTTTCTTGAAAACCTTCGTGTCGTATCTCTGAAAGATAATGAACCTTAATACCAAGTTTGGTATCAATCCAGCTTTTCGTTTGAGTTGTGCTGTTCACAGAGACACAGATAGACACAAATACACGGGTCTTTTTCTAAGAATGCTTTTTTGAATTCAGGGGTTCTCAAAAACTGTATTTCCGGTGAAATCTTGGTATCAAGCATTGGAGTGGAATACGATACTCCTCTACTTGCTATACCTAGTAGAGAAAGTAAAAACGTTTATAAGAAAACCAAAATCTTAACGTTCAACTGGTCCTATTTCAGAAGAGAATATCAACATGGGTGATAGTTAAGGATGTGGAGTATCCACGCTGTTGTTTAATTTGTATATCGACAATGTTATCCGACAGTAGAAACAACAATTACAAGGTTTAAATATTAACGAGAGGTATAAACATAACGAATTCTGCATCTGAACTTGAAGTTTCACGCTTACAAAATGGTGTTAACTCAAGAACTAAAGCCCCAACGACCATAGGTTGCGCCGTGTATTCGCTGACTGGGCTATGGAGCAATTGGAAGCTGACCCGGATTTTTGTCGAAAAATCATCTTCAGCGACGAAGCCCACTTTTGGATGGATGGTTGTGTTAACAAACAAAATTAACCGCTATTGGAGTAATCACAATCCAATGCAGATTCAGGAACGACCACTTCATCCCCACTTGTGTTGTGTGGATTTTGGTATGGTGGAATCATTGGTCTATATTTTTTCCAAGATGAAGATGGAGAAGCTCAAACTGTAAATGGAGAAAGATATCGGGCTCTTATAAGGGACTATTTTTGGCCTCAATTGGATGGTATGGATCTCAGAAAATCTGGTTCCAGCAAGATGGTGCTACATGTCATTTGAAGGAGAAGTTCAGAGGTTTCATCATTTCCTGTGGTGGTGATGTTAACTGGCCCCCGAGGTCATGTGATTTAACGCTGTTGGATTACTTCTTGTGTGGTTATGTTAAAACTCGGGTTTATGTCAACAAGCCGGAAACAGTAAATGATCTTAAGAATAACATCACGCGTGTTATTCGTGAAGTTGGACCTAAATTACGTTCTTCTGTGATTAAAATTGGGTCAACCGTATACGCGCAACCCAACGAAGTTGCAGCGGTCACTTAACTGATGTTCTCTTCCACACCTAATGACATTAGAAATAATCCTGTATCATTTATAGAACGTATTTTATTTAAGTTCAAAGATAGGACACTCTTGTTGAAAGACCCTATACTAATTCCGAATTAACTATGGAAAGGTAAAATCAGAATAAAAAATCAGTGACATAGCCGGGATGCGAACCATTCATCTTCAGCTTCCCGTGCCGCTGCTCCGCCGTCTGAGCATATGTCGATATGATAACACGTCATGAAATTCTCCAGTGACTCCAATTTTCCCGGTACAACACAAGGCATTCTTAACTTTTCTTGAGATAACATATCCCTATGTCGACTTACATACTTCTTCATTCTGATTCTACCTTTCGATCCTGCAAAAGAACAATTAGTAAAACTGAATTGATTTGCTTCTCTCAAAGAATCTAATACTGCTTTGGATCCTAGTCTCTGGCGCACATCCGCCATCGCGAAAAAAATGCAAAAGCGGCCAATCAACTTGGTTTGCTAGAACTAGGTAAGGGATGGGATGGAAGTTGTGAATGGGGAGGAATCCCTTACCAACTAACACAATTCATTATACAGGATGTTTCAGAAATACTTTTACAAACTTCGGGCATGTGTTCTTCACACCAAAAGAAGGAAAAAAGTTCATATGAATATATGTCCCATAATCCTTTAATCCTTTGTTTTTCGCGTTATTCCTGTCACAATGAAAGTGTGAGTTCAACAGCCTTCGGGTCCAACCTCAAAACTTCATTTCTCTATGCATTCATAGAAGGCTTTGACTCATTGTACTACATACGGTAGATGGCGAAGTGTTGCCATGGAGACTTGTTTACGTTTGTCATTTGTCATTAGTCTGTCTTCAACGTTTCAATTGTGTACATGTAGTGAGCTAACTGCACGTGTTTCGTTCCACCATGGCTGATATTCATTTCGTGAAGAGGCAGACATGATTTTTATGTATGGTCGCGCGAATGGTAATGGACGCGAGGCTGCATGGCTCTATCTGATGGAATTTCCAGACCGAGGACAACCGAGTCATCCAACCTTTGTCGCTGTTTATCGTCGCCTTCCTGAGACCGGAACCGTTGCACCACGGACTATTGATCGAGGAAGACCAAGAGTTGTTCGTACGCCGCAACGCGAAGAACAGATGTTAAAGTGTGTCAAAGACGATCCAGGTATCAGTACAAGGCAATTGGCTGTTGCATCTGGTACATCACACGTGACAGCATGGAGGTATAGGCAGAGGAGGACCAGTTCCATGGCCTGTACGTTCTCCCGACCTCAATCCTGAGGATTTTTACCTTTGGGGCATCTTAAATCATTGGTTTATGGAGCAACCATCCCGAATGCAGAAACGCTTCATCGACGTGTCATGGAAGCCTGCGAAACCATTCGACACAATCCCCGAGTTTTTGACAGGGTGCAACATTCCATGATTCGACGAGCACAGGCAAGCATAGAAGCAAGAGGAGGACATTTCGAGCACTTATGAGTTTTGTGTCTCATAGGTGTACCACTGTGTTGAACACCTCCTAACGAGAAAACAAAGGATTATTGGAGATATGTTCCTATGAATCATTTTCCTTCTTGTGGTGTAAGGAACCCATACCCGAAGTTTGTAAAAGTATTTCTGAAACATCCTGTATAGATATGCTTTTTGCACCCAAGTGTAAATGCATACCAGAAGGATGATACACGAGAAGGTATAAATCGAGAGGTTGGTTGAAACATAAAAAGGATTACCAAAAGATGGGCGGAGCAATTTGAAGACGCATCTAATGCATGCAGTGGAAGAAAAAGAAAAAATCTAATGTGTTACACTCACATGACTTTCTCTACTCTTGTACAAACTATTTTTACAAACGCTTATTCTCCATATGCTTCATGTTAATCGAGATATCGAGATGTCAATCTTATTGATAATTTTCTTGTAGATGCAAGGGGAATATGGTAGGTTTTAAGCGATAGTCAAATAGTTAAGCGCTGGTTGCTATGTGGCGCATTCCATTCTCTTTGCATGTCCAGGACATAAAAAAATGAATAAGAATTTGAGAAAAAGTATTAAGTATTGGAAAATTTAAGGGAATAACAAGCAATATCTCGCAAACGGTTCACTCAACAAAAGAAATGTATATGACATAAATTGTGTATTTTAACGCGATCTACATTTTTCGTGTAGTAAAATTTTGTCTATCTCTTATGGTTTACCAGTTATGAAAAAGTCGTTCACAATGAAGAACACTTTTGGAGATATTTCCAGAAAATTCAAGATATACATTTTATTTGTCATGACAATATCTTAAACATATGATATTTTAATCAAAATCGTTAGAACTGTTTTGGAGAAAATTAAAATTTTCGAAAAATGTTCTATGTAAAGGGTAGTCTGGGGTGGGGGGATTTTCTTGAAAACCTTCGTGTCGCATCTCTGAAAGATACTGAACCTAAATACCAAGTTTGGTGTTTATCCGACTGTTCGTTTCTGAGTTATGCTGTTCACAGACACACACACGGACATGTTTCCAAAAATGCTTTTTTTGGATTCAGGGGGTCTCAAAACATGTATTTCCGGTGAAATCGCGGTATCGAACTTTTGGGTGGAATACAATACTTCCCCTACTTACTGTACGTAGTAGAGAAAGAAAAAAGAAGTTATATCTGAAGTTATATCTGGGATTCCGGACAGACCATTCTGCAGTTGGAAGTTACACTGATATCATTGACATCGCTAGCTTTCCAAAACTGAATTTACCTAGAGCATGAGGAAAACCACGAAATACACGACTTAGATTGAGAAGTACAGGCGATTTCAAACCAGAACTTAACGAATGCCAGCCATAGACGCTACCTCACGAGCCTTGTTGCTCTGTAACATCTTCATTCAATATGAATTCATGATATATGAAGACACTTGTATATCTAAAATTACTTTACAGCAACCTTGAGTAACTCTGAGATATACATAATTCTCCAATCTTTATAGCTTCATCTACAAATTTGTACTCCGAATAAAAATGAACTTAGTGCTGCATTTTCCTTTTGTTCTTCCCCAAAACAAAACGATAACTTTCCCAAAGGACAGGGTTATCTTTGTATCATTGCATTGGCTCGTGAAGTTTTGCAGCTTCTCGCATCCTTCTGTCCAATCCCTTGATTAATGGCTGCGGTTTTAACCTAATTAATCATTCCTTCTTGCAAATGCCGTTTAATTACTTCCACGTGCCCCTTGTGCTCCCTAGAGAGGTCCCGATATCCGAACAGTATGCGCATTAAAACCACAAAGCCTATCCGCTAACGACATCAGCTTCGCCAGTCCTCTTTACGAAGCTATTTTGTCACATTATCGATTCCAATTCGACTTCCGGTGTTTTGCGCTCATTTGCAACCGCGTCCTCGTTACAGCGGCAACGGGAGTCTCAAAAAATTCGTTGGGGATGCTGAAGTTCAGGAGACAGAGGGGACAACAGTTCTAAATTTTTTTTAGCTCGTTTCAATTGTAAACTACATACGAGTTTACAAAAATAAACAGACGATGGGATTGGATTTAACTCCTTCACTAATTTGTGTACATAAGTCGGGATATAACCGACTTTCTTTGTACTAATGAATACATGCTGAACTAAAAGCGTCCTCCTTGGAATTTTTGCTTAGAATAGCTGAATAAAATACAGGATTTTTTTACATTTGCGATGATCATTTGAAAAGTTGATTCACAAAATGATGGGCAGAGATTTTTGAGTTTGTTCTTATTACTCTCCCTACTACGTATAGCAAGTAAGGGAAGTATTGTATTCCACCCAAAAATTCGATACCGAGATTTCACCGGAAATATATGATTTGAGACCCACTGAATAACAAAAAAGCATTTTTGGAAATATGTCCGTGTGTCTGTGAACAGTATAACTCAGAAACGAACAGTCGGATAAACACCAAACTTGGTATTTAGGTTTAGTATCTTCCAGAGATGCGACATGAAAGTTTTTAAGAAAATCTCCCCACCCCAGACTACCCTTTATATGGAACATTTTTCGAAAATTTTAATTTTCTCAAAAATGGCTCTAACGATTTTGATTAAAATATCATATAAGATATTTTCATGACAAATGAAATGTATATCTCGAATTTTCTGGGAAGTCTCTAAAAGTGTTCTTCATTGTGAACGACTTTTGCATAACTGGTAAACCATAAGAGATAGGCAAAATTTTACTACACAAAAAATGTAGACCGCGTTAAAATACACAATTTATGTCGTATATATGTTTTTTGCTGAGTGAAGCATTTTCGAGATATTGCTTGTTATTCCCTTAAATTTTCCAATACTTATACGTTTTCTCAAATTCGTTATTCATTTGTTTGTCCTGGTAATGCAAAGAGAATGGAATACTCCACATAGCAACCAGCTCTTAAACGCCTAAAGTCAATTCCCCTTGTATCTACAAGAAAATTAGCAATAAGATTAACATCTCGATATCTAGATTAACATGAAACATATGGAGAATAAGCGTTTGTAAAATAGATTGTACAAGAGTAGAGAAAGTGATATGAGTGTAACACATCAGATTTTTTTTATTAATCCTTCACACGATTAAATAACACTTCACTGATATATTCTACTATAGAGCTGTGAGATTATTGTTAATTGCACTTTTAACAGGTAAACTTTGTTATTCTCACCATAATGAATTTTCATGTCTCACACAGAACCGGTACCGAACCGAATTGCTTGGGTACGCCTTCTTCTAGGGTCTACTATGGGGATTTATACATTTTTTCTATTTCAAGTCTCTGATTGGCTAAGCCTGATCCAATAGAATACCTTTATTTAACTTTTAGCTTTTCTAGCTTTTGATTGACTATTTATAAACTGTTTTAAATATTACATTTTTATTGTTCCAAGAACTATTAGTAGCCCTTTTAAACTTTATAATTTATTGTTGTCTCAAGGTTACCTCATTGTTAGCAACTTTGGACTTCTACTTTATATTTCTATTTGCTACGGAAAGCAACTTGCTTCTATTCTCACAGCTCCTACATTGTTAAACTACGTAATACATTCACATAACATTTTTATACATGTACATAATAAAATAAACATAATACAATGCCTGTAATATACACTTTATATATTATAACACACATATATATTGCTTTAAGGCGGGATGTTACTTTTTATATTATATAATTAGACTGATATAATTTAAGTGATAAAAATTCTGCCTCAATTTTTGCATTTACGACGGTCATTTAAAAATCTGAAGCACAAAATGATGGCAGAGATTTTCGAGATTGTTCTTATTTTTCTACAAGTCTCCCTTGACATTAATGTACTTGGTCTATCAATGTTCCTTGGATCCTTTATCACTTCTCTGAAGCAGATTCCATCAGGCCTGCAAAATAAACCTCAATTGACGATTTAAGTTCTTCATCGTACGAGTATTTCCTTCTAACCAACGAAGATGGAAGCCTGATAGGCTCTGAACGGGAAAGACTCTGGCAAGAGAATCATATGATGGGAATGAAGGAGTGGGTACACGTTTTGGTAGAATGTGCTCAGTAGGAGAACCAGCGAAAAATAAAATTCACACAAAGATTCTAAGTCCAGCTAGAAGGAGAATGGTATGTTGAGATTTACCGGCTTACCAAAGAAACTGGAAAACGTGGTTAATTTCCTGGATAAAGTATACGAAGCCAGATAAAATTTGTTCAGTTACTCAGATGTAATTTCTCTCTTTTTATGTCTGTTTTCTATTTCCTTTCTTTCTTTTGTTATATTTAACTTGTATCTTAAACATGCATGAATGGTCACTGACCCATGCACTAAGGTTTGTGTAACAACTTTAATAATTTGACACCAATAAAAGATACATTATTCACCTGTCTACGCCAGGGGAATAAATTAGATGTGACTGCAAATCATAACCCATTTCTTGATTTCGCCATTGCAAATAGGTACTTGTGAGAACGAGAAAGGTAAAGGTGCAGATGAAAGGAGCGGCCCTCGTACCAGGACAGAGCACCACAAATAGGCCACAATGGTCCTTTTTTTGCTTCTGCCGGAGGGAGAGATGGATGAGAGGAGAGACCCGAAAGGCAACTAGATCCAGATGACGACGGGCGCAAGCATGGGCAGGATCCATAACGTTTCCAGATCGAAGGCATCCAATGCCCTCCGGCCCACCCACAAAGCACCGAATCCCCAGCGATCCACCCTGGGCGTTTATTTTGGTCTTGAATGTGTCCAGAAGAGTCCCATAATACCCTAGGGCGATGGATTTTCCAGGGAGAAGGTGATAAACAATCAGTAGGACACCTTTGAGATTCCAAAAATGACAGCATCATCTTCTCCACTGCTTTATACACCTTTTTCTTTGGTAGTGGAGAATCTTAGTGTTGCTGTTACCTAGACTGCTGATTTCTTTTAAGTGTACGAGGTGCGATCATTGAATTCCAGGATTGGTCCGGTAAATGAAAATAAAATTACCAAATTTAAATTTGGCTGCCATTCCCTTCAAAGTTGTCCCCTTGGCAGCTATGCACCGATCCCAGCGCCTCTGCCATTTTTGGAATGCACCCTGGAAGTTTCGTTCTTGAAGCGTGTTAAGCACCTTGTAGGATTCGCGTTGGATCTCCTCCACCGTGCGAACCCTCAGCTTCAGTTTCATCTTTCAGAACAAAGAGAGTCCTCAAGGGCGAAATATGATAAATACGGGGGATGGGGAAGGACAACCACGTTGTTACCAGCACAAAACCGGCGTCTTGCGGAAACTCTGTGAGCTGGTGCGTTGTCGTCTTGGAGCATCCAATTTTTCTCTGCCCACAGTTGTGGTCGTTTCCTACGAATGTCCTGCCTAAGACGCCTGAAAGCGTCACAGTAAAAACAGCAGTGACTGTTATACCCGCAGAAACAAATTCACAGTGCAAAATCCCGTGAATGTGTAAAAACCAATGATCATGCTTTTGATTGTCCTCCAGCAAAGCGAAACGTGAATGCCACTCATAACATCTCGTCCGACTCATTGCTTCATTTCCTTAAGCTTGTTTCAACATTCCATCAGTGTTGGTTGCCGATTTCCCGACCTTCACACAGAATATGATGTTTGTTGTGTTCCAGTTTCGAGTCCATCGTGCTATTGCCAAGATGAGCGTGCACGTGCTAGTACAAACTTGTGTAACACAGGTATCAGTGGCGCTATCGCTTTGAAGCGTTGTATACCTTGTCTTAAAGGGTATTACTCGTCTGCTCTGGGCGCGCATGTCAATCACGTGATCCGTTCGGTCACAGCAGACACAGTTCCGGAATTTAATGATCGCACTTCGTACAGGAGTTCAACAATGTTTCATCATTTGTTACGGTTTACCAGATACACATAACTGCACAAAGTTTCTTCCGAATGAAGAAAACTTCACAAGCTGCTCCAATAAAATTCAGTATATATTATTTGTCATGCAAATACCTTAAGTATGTATATGGTATTCTGATCAAAATCATTTGAGCCATTTCTGAGATGACAAAGTATAACTGGAACATTTTATAGGATAATTAGGGACTTTCTTAAAATTCGTCATGTCCCATCCTTGAAACATCTAAACTTAAATACGAAGTTTGGTGTTTAACCGAGTTTACGTTTTTGGGTTGTATTTTTACAAACGCCATACAGTACCACGAACTTACTAAGTAGAAGTATTGCATTTGCCAAAGAATTTGATATACCGAGATTTAAAAAAAATCTGATGTGTTACACTCACATGACTTTCTCTACTCTTGTACAAACTATTTTTACAAACTCTTATTCTCCATCTATTTCATATTAATCGAGATAAATATTTGCAGAAACGATCTTTTGACATACCAAGAGAATTATATTTTACAAATAGGGACCAGTTCTAAACATATTTGACTATCACTTAAGGCGTACTACGTTCCCCTTGTTTTGTATTTGCCCTTGGAAATACAGTAGCCTTTGAGCATTGACATATCTCTTAATAGCTGGTTGCTATGTGCAGCACCATTCTTTTTGACACAAATTAATACTATTTGCATATCCAAGACAAAAAATGAATAACGAATTCCCATTTAAAAAAATAAGTATTGAAAAATTTAAGGGAATAACAAGCAATATGTCGAAAATGGTTCAGTCAACAAAAAAATGTGTATTTTAACGCGATCTACATTTTTTTGTGTAGTAAAATGTTATCTATTTCTTATGGTTTACCAGTTACGCAAAAGTCGTTCACAATGAAGAATACTTTTGGAGACATTCCCAGAAAATTCAAGACATACATTTCATTTGTCATGAAAATATCTTAAACATATGATATTTTCATCAAAATCGTTAGAGCCATTTTGAGAAAATTAAAATTTTATAAAAATGTTCCATGTAAAGGGTAATCTCGGGTGGGGGATTTTCTTGAAAACCTTCGTGTAGCATCTCTGGAAGATATTGAACCTAAATACCAAGTTTGATGTTTATCCAACTGTTCGTTTCTGAGTTATGCTGTTCACAGGCACACAAACGGACATGTTTCCCAAAATGTTTATTTTTTGGATTCAGGGGGTCCCAAAACATGTATTTCCGGTGAAATCTCGGTATCAAATTTTTGGATGGAATACAATACTTCCCGTACTTACGTAGTAGAGAAAGTAAAAATATGTCCTTTTGGTCAAATTGTTGCTAGTGCACTTTGAGTCCAAAGATATGTATGTTTATACCTTCTTGCGTCATTCCTGTCAAATTTAAGTAGTTTTGTACTACACCAATCCACTTCATGTATCTACTTGTTTTTATTTTTATTTTCGTAGAATTTCTTTATTTGTTAGTGAGCCTATTTAAGTTCATTTGTTTAATATGACCTTAAAATTGTAACGTTAGTTTACTAATGTAACTGTGAAGGTCTGTGTACAGTTTTATTTCATTTTTACTTTCACTCTTACGTATAGTAAGTAGGGGAAGCATTGCATTCCACTCAAGAATTCCATGTCAACATTTCACCGGAAATGCATATTTTGAGGTCCTCTGAATAAAAAATTAGAAAAGGTCCGTTTGTGTGGGTCTGTATACAGCATAACTCAAAAACCAAGTCGGTTAAATACCAAACTTGGTATTTAGGTTCAAACCTTTCAAAGAGGGGACACGAAGATTTTCAAGAAAATTCTCCATCCCAGACTACCATATACATTTAAGATTATTCGAAATTTTTTATTTTATAAAAATTACTGTGAAGATTTTAATTTAAATACCATATATTAAATATATTTATACTACAAATAAAATGTATATTTTGAAACCTCTGGGAATAAGCCTTGAAGTCCACTTCATTTGGAAGTAATTTTGTATAATCTTCTATAACTGGTAAACTTTAAGCGATAGACGAAAACGTACTGCACAAAAAGTGTAGATATCTTTAAACCACAGAATTTATTTCAAATAAGTTTTTTTCGTGGCATAAGCCAGTTCTGAAATACCCGTTATTAAAGGTTCCAATCGTTCATTTTCTGCATTTTCCTAAGTCCTGTCAACATTCGCTTGTTTCTCGCGATTGCATGGAAACGGTATGGAATTTTAAGGTATTATTTCTTAAACATTTGACTAATGCTATTCTCTTTGTGTTTTAACGAAATTAATAATGCAGCCATTTCTGCAAAGGCTTATTTGGATTAAAATGTAGTAGACAGAAAAATAAGCTTTAGTAGGAATAGTTTGTAAACCCACTAGTAAACCACAGAGGGTAGGGAAAGTCATGTGAATGTATCACATCAGATTTTTAATTCTGAGTTTGTATTGTTCACTTACGACTTATGGGCCTACATTTTTTCTTATAATTTCGCATTCCTTTTTCACAATATTTTCGATATCTCTTTTCTGTTCAACATTATTGTTTATGAATTGTTATTATTATTATTATTATTATTATTATTATTATTATTATTATTATAGAAATAAGGAACTACGTAATGGAAACAGAGAAGTATGTGTTTTAAATAGAACACAAGTAAACATTTGAAGAAGGTATTTTGTTGTATTGAAGGAGTTGTATTATATTTCAACTGTTGGGGAGCCGAACTTGAATTTCGTTGCAATCAAACATATAGTGCTCGCTTTCCGGTAGCCTTCGCCCCAAATGTACTTTCAGGTGGCCTTTGCCCCAAGTTTAAAAAAATATTAACTTTGTAATTTGACTGTTTCTTTAAATATTACATATTTATCTTTGCCTCGGCTGCGTCAGTATTATTGTTAGAGACACGTTTCTCTTGGCAGGGTTTTGGTACGACTAAGAATGTAGGCTTACACAGATTATAATTTTACTTCACTCCTTTTATTAATGCTTGATACGATTTAAATAACACTTCACTGATATAGAGAGCTGTGAGATTCTTTTTATTAATTAATTACACTTTTTAACACGTAAACTTATTTTTCGTCTCACAAGAATACATATTATATTTCTTGAGGACACTTTTTGCGTCTGGGTAGTAACGCTGTCTGCAGGCAACTGAACCCTAAATTTGTAAAATTTTCTCCTTTTCAGTTTCTGATTGGCTAATCCTACCCCAACAAAATACCTTCATTTAACTAAAGCTGTCACAAAATTTACATTATTGTTGCTCCAATAATGATTAGTAGCATTTAAACTTTCAAACTCATTATTGCCTCCAGGTTACCTCATTGTTACCTCATTGTTAGCAAGTTTTGAACTATTATTCTCACAGCTCTTTCATTATTAAATTACGTAATATATTCACATATCATTATTACATATGGATACAATAATACAAACATATACAATGACTGTAATGTACACTTTTTATATATTGTTACATACAATATTGCTTTAAGACGGGCTGTTATTGAATTTATATATTATATAGTCAGACTGAAATTATTTAAGTGTTAAAAACACCGCCTCACAAGAGAGAAGACAATGTCATCGATAATCCTGCGTTTCTCTCCTCTCCTCTCTCAATGGGGTTTCCAAATATTCCCAACTGTGTAGGCATCAGTGAAAGCGACAGTGGGGGTTTTCATTGATAACAGTGGGGGTTGCTATAACAGATAAGGACATTATTTACATATGGTCGTATCTGTTTTGCCAGATATTGAACAGTCCTCCAAGGAAACGTGGGGCCTGGAGCTGTTGAACGTGTTTCTAAGATAAGGTACAACTAACTCTATTGTGAAACTTGCCGGCTGTGTTGCTGTATTTTATGGTTATTGCAACTTCGTGGTCACCGTTTCTAGTTTATGGAACATTATTCTCTCTGTCTCTCTCCCACATCTATCGTTATACACAGACAGTACATCATTATTTCAAAACATATTAGAATTTATATCCCTCTGGAGTCTTATTAGCTTGGTGTTTCCCGGAGTAAACATGATAATATGCTGAAACATGATGCATATGCCTATCTTGTGTACCCATTGACAACGCTCTGAGAAAGTTCACGTGTAAACAAATAAACAGTAAATTAATTAGTTTGTTTTTCATCACCCCTTTCCGTTTGTTCTTTTTGAAAAATGCCTATTTCTAGCCTATTGTTAGAACTTAATAGTGTTAGACCTTGTATAAAGAATGTTTTGTATTAAATGCCTGCAAAATTTCATTAACAAAGATTTGAATTTAAATGGTCATAGAATACTGAGAAATAAAATTTCTTGTTGAAAATAAAAAAAATAGTAATAAATGTTTTTGTACTTTAAAATTAAGTCAAAAGTATATTCTGTTGAACTGATTGTCTTTAATGAAACTTAAATGGTTTAGTTAAATAAAGGATTTAACTGTATTTTAAATTTTTTTCCTTTTCTCAGGTAAAACAACATTTTTGAACCTATTTTCCTATGTAGAGAAAAATCGATGCACATTGCTATACATATTCTGGAGGATTCTGGAAAACTTAATGATTTAGAAGAAAAATGTTGTTACATTCACAGCACTTTCTCTGCTCATTCTTCTAGAAACTATTCTTACAACAAAAATTTCATCACACATTTACACGTATAGTTGTAGGTATAAGGAGACTGTAAACTAAAGCAATAGTCACCTTTTTGGATTCAGGGAGTCTTAAAGCTGTATTTCCGAAATCTTGCTATCGAAATGTTGGTGGAATGCAATATACCAGGTGTGAAAAAAGGTATTCCATATTTTAAGCGGTAGTAGTGTGGACTAAAACAAGAAAAAATGTCCATAAACATGGGCTCTAAAATGCATCCCTTAAGAGCTATGAACACTAGTTCATCTTCGCTACTGTGAAACATCTCTTCTACTGCAAGCTCTTTGTTATTACATGTGTCCTACAGTAGTACACCAATGAGGACACATCACTCTGTTATTGTCCATGGATAGGTACGGCATACAGCAAACATCTGTTAGTGTTATAAGAGTAAACCGTATTCACAGTTCTGGGTAAGTGCAACGTGTATTCTTATTAGTTCTAATGGAATCAGTTTGCGAAATGCTTTAACATTGTAGTTTTATGTTGAAATCTGGGTGTATGCAAGCCCCATTAATCATATACAAACATACAGGAAGGCGACATCAATGTCTGCCAGAGCCTCCGTGACCAACCTGGAGTCTTTCGTAGGATGCGAGACAGAAGCGTGCGTTGCTATGAATGGGCACCATATTCAGCACCTCCTTTAGCTATGGTTCACAAGTACAGGTCGTATGTAATCTGTGATCTATATTCAGGCTGATAAGCAGCAGAATACCAGTGGAATGTCGTGGAAGAAAGAAGATGCTTGGTTTCTCCCGTACTCGCCTCCTTAACTAAATTAAACGGGTAATATGCACTTCATTATTAAATGTCTAAGTTAAACCCATGCCATACATAAAATGACACTGAAATTTAAAGAAGACTGATGGGTAATTTTAACGCGAAGATCAATTTGTATTGAAGGAGTTGTATTATAGTTCAACTGTTGGGGAGCCGAACACTTGAAGTAGTTGCAACCGCACGTATGGTACCCGGTAGCCGTTGCCCCAAGTTTTAAAAATATTAACTCTGTATTTTTTTACTGTTTCTTTAAATATTATGTTTATGTTTGCCTTGGCTGCGTCAGTATTATTTTTAGAGACATGGATGTGTTGGCAGGGTTGTGGTGCGACTTAAGAATGTAGGCTTACACAGATTATAATTTTTAATTCACTCCTTTTATTAATGCTTGATACGATTTAAATAACACTTCACTGATATAGAGAGCTGTGAGATTATTTTTATTAATTAGTTGCACTTTTTAACACGTAAACTATTTTTTTGTCTAACACGAATATGTATTAATTTTCTTGAGGACACTTTTTGCGTCTGGTTAGTAACGCTGTCTGCAACCAACTGAATAGATTTCAACCGCCTAAACTTGTAAATTTCTGTATTTCAAGTCTCTGATTGGCTATTCCTAATCCAATAGAATACCTTCATTTAACTAAAGCTTTTTCTGGTTGTTGATTGGCTATTTTTAAACTGTCTCAAAATTTACATTATTGTTGCTCCAATAATGACTAGTAGGATTTAAACTTTCAAATTCATTATTGCCTCAAGGTTACCTCATTGTTACCTCATTGTTAGCAAGTTTTAACCTATTATTCTCACAGCTCCTACATTATTAAATTACGTAATACATTCAAATAACATTATTACACATGGATACAATAATATAAACATATACAATGACTGTAATATACACTTTTTATATATTGTTACATACACATATTGATTTAAGGCGGTCTGTTATTGAATTTATATATTATATAATTTGACTGAAATCATTTAAGTGTTAAAAGTACTGCCTCAAAAGTTGTATTGTGAATTAAATTCAATTTAACATGTTAATACTTCATTTGTTACATGCATATTCTTAGTTTGTGGAAGGTTTAATGTTGGGAAAGTTAATACCAAAGTTGTGATAATAACAATAGTAAATTCGGACGTGAGTGGCATTACTCAATTGTAATTATGGGTACCTTATATCACAGAGCCCTTTGGGGGAAGGAAAATGTCTATAAAATCATCACAATTATTATTTAAACTAAGTATATTTTATATGCATTTATTATTTCAGTTATTAAGGCACTAATATGAAATTTTTGTTTTACGTAGTTTCAAAAAAACTACTGCATAAACTAGTCCACCCTTGGGATAAAGGCTGGTCTAATAAACAGGTGGTGAAAGTGTGGGGCAACTTATACTAGGTAAGTCGCTCTTCGTTTTTACACGTGGTCATGCAAAGGGCATACAGTTTCAAAGTCATCACATTACAACTCTTCTTCTTTATCTCTCTTATGTAGGACTTACATCCTCAGGGCTTACAGGCGGGTGCCTGGGGTCAGAGGCCCGTCGAGGAGCAGACACTCATGGATCAGACAGAATATCCAGGATGGGTGATCAGCCCGATGCCTGGTATGGGAGGAAGGAAGTAGATGAAACTAAATGATGGTGAAATGGATGAAAGGAAAGGTGGTGATGGAATAGTTGGTGGAATGAACCGGAACCCGGAGAAAACCCACCGAGACACCGCTTTGTCCACCACAAATCCCACATGCGGTCCCTGGGATTGAACGCGGGCCGCCTCGGTGAGAGGCGAGCGGTCTAACCACTTGGCCACGGCGCCCGCCCTCACATTACAACTCGCTTTTTAAAAATCGTTTTAGCCTACCGTACTCTTCATATACCTACAACGAAATGTTTAAATGTGTAATGGGGATTTATCTCAATTAACAAGAAGTACGCAGAGGAATAAGCTTCTGTAAGAATAGTTGCAAAAGGATGAATTTGATTTTTAACATATATAGGGGTTGGGATGCCATAAAAGTAAAAATTTACATATAGAAGCATAATGGACACATATCTGAGCAGTTTGCTGTAATACAAGCAGAAAGGATGGTATTAACAATGAGTGATGTTTCAGACTTCATCCACATAGCATGGCAGCGCTATTGTGCATATGAGACAAAATGGTGGTCATGACACAATGGCGCACTCACTGTGTTGTATGGTGTGTGAAATATGTTCTATGAGACGCGTGGGTTCTCGATCTCCCAAATAATGCAGTTATGTTTGTTTACTCGGCCACTCACATGAAACGTGGCTTTGTCTATGAACATCCATCAATTTACCATTGCTCGTCCACTTCCTGCCTCTCGCACATCGTGAGAGGCAACTAAAGATGAGCTTCGTATTAGCTGTGTCAGAACATGCTTTCACTGAATATGTATGAAAACATCTTGGGGTACTGCCTAACTCGTGATGTATAGCGTATTCTGCTCTACTAAGTGGTAAGTGACTTTCATGAACTTGCACACATTGTCTCCTATGCACGATAGTGCTGCCATGCCACGCGGATGAGGTCTGAAACATCACTCAGTGTTAACTTGTGGCGTATGAATGGGTATTGTCATACCAGGCACATTGTAGCGTCACATTGTCGACAGAATTATTGAGGTTATTTGTTATTTCTTTCGGCTTGTTGGAATTCCGTCTGGTATGACACTCGCCAGCTCTAGCTAACGTGCCTAGCAAGGGTTGGAGACGGAGGATAGTTGTTAGCGTTACTTCTTTGTGTGTTTGAGCGTCACTTGTTGAGTAGTAGTAGTAGTAGTAGTAGTAGTAGTAGTAGTAGTAGTGGTATTTATTAAGTACTTAATATTACATTAATTGCATAACACAGTAGTATGGGTCATAAGACTGTACATGCTCTCTAGGAAAATACCTGGTGACTTGCAGAATCGACCAGAAAAAACTATGTTTATAATCACCACATTATATACATACATATAAAATTGAAAAACACTCTGAATCACACACACACACACACACACAAGTGCTCAAGTATGCTTGACTATGAAATTAGCACAGCAGAGGTTGTTCATGGAATAAAATGCTTAAAAAACGGGAAGGCAACTGATATAGAGGGCTTGTCAGCTGAGTTTTTCAAAAGTTCCCTAGAAGTTAATAAAATGGCAGATTTTTATAGAAAAAGCTTCCATAAAATATTTGAAGGCGGAGAATACCCGGAAGCATTGAAAACCGCAATTATAGAACCTCTTTACAAGGGCAAAGGGAGTTACAGCATTCCAGGAAATTACAGGGGTATCTCGCTGCTCTCTATATTTGGAAAACTTTACAGTAGAATATTATATGAAAGAATTAGGTGTTGGCTAAGACACACCATAGGATTTCTAAATTTCAGGCAGGATTTAGGGAAGGTTTTTCAACTATTGATAATGTCTTTGTTCTGAAAACAATAACTGATGACAATTTGAGAAATAAAGGTGGTAAGGTATACACTGTATTTGTAGATTTTAAAATGGCATTTGATACTGTGGAACGCAGTGCTCTCTGGGAGAAATTAACACTTGTTGAGTAAGTGTATAGGGGGTAGGTCGCGTGTGCGAGGCATCTCTCCTCAATCCTTTATTCCCCTATGTGTAATGTAGGGCCATCAAGAGATTTATCAATAAATCACAGGTAACGTGTGTGATGTGAAATCTATGTATTTTATTAAAAAACACACGCTTTCATCGAAATGTAGACACCAAGGTCCTGGTCCTCCCGCAATCTGTGCCACGCGTACCCTATGTGCATATTGCGGTGATCAAAATTCTGGTCTCCCTCCTCCAGCATGTAACAATATATATGGAAACATATTAGGGTACTATGTAAAACGTTGCGTATGGTGCATTCTACTCTGCTAAGTGTCGAGTGACTTTCATAAACTTCCACACTTTGTCTACTATGCACGATCGGTTCTGAAACATCACTCATTGTTAACTTCCATCCTTTCCGCTTATATTACAATAAAGTGCTCAGAGATGTGTGTATTAACCTCTAATGTATAACGTTTTACCTTCTGACATCTCAAACGGATCGCCCCATATACCAAAACGTTGCATTTATATAGTTATAGTGCTAGTTTTGAAACTTACACTCAAGATCCACAACTAGAAACTTAAAAAAATCACATGACTTTCTCTACTCTTGTAAAAACTATTTTTGCAAACGCTTATTCTCCATATGCTTCATGTTAATCGAGATGTTAATCTTATTGCTAATTTTCTTGTAGATGCAAGGGGAATTGGTAGGCTTTAAGCGATAGTCAAATATTTTAAGGGTTGGTTGCTATGTGGAGCACTTCATTCTCTTTGCATGTCCAGGGCATAAAAAATGAATAACGAATTCCCATTTGAGAAAAATTATAAGTATTGGAAAATTTAAGAGAATAACAAGCAATATATCGAAAATGGTTCACTCAATAAAAAAATGTATACAAATTGTGTATTTTAACGCGATCTACATTTTTGTGTAGTAAAATTTTGTCTATCTCTTATAGTTTACCAGTTATGCAAAAGTCTTTCACAGTGAAGAATACTTTTGGAGACATTCCCAGAAATTTCACGATATACGTTTTATTTGTCATGAAAGTATCATAAATATATGCCATTTTAATCAAAAACGTTAGAGCCATTTTTGATAAAATTAAAATTTTCGATAAATGTTCCATGTAAAAGGTAATCTGGGGTGGGGGGATTTTCTTGAAAACCTTCGTGTCGCATCTTTGGAAGATACTAAACCTAAATACCAAGTTTGGTGTTTATCCGACTGTTCTGTTTCTGAGCTATGTTGTTCACAGACAGACACAGATATATTTCCGGTGAAATCTCGGTATCGAATTTTTGGGTGGAATACAATATTTCCCCTACTTACTATACGTAGTAGAGAAAATAAAAAAAACACCACGGTATTCCAGAACATTTTTGTGACAACGTGTTAGCTGCACAGATAATCACGACCTTTTAAAATCCGTTGGGATTGACCAATTATCCACCACAAATCGTATTAGAGCCTCATTTGCCAATGAAAACCGGAGGGAAATGGCACAGTGGGAATGCAAATGGGGAGGTATACAAGTGTGTGGTACAAAGGGAATATAACAACGTATAGTTTCATCCCGTCTGTACCTTTGATGTCTGCTGACGAGAAAGCCGCCATAATGTCCGTCCTCAGGAAAGGGCTTATATGGGGTTCACATGGACTGAGAACATTGTGGCGGCGACCTTAGAATACCACTGGATTTAAGTTTAGGCCATGGTATCCTAAGATAGGAGTAATGAGGGAGAATTAAAATTTGAGCTCAGCTTAATTTGAAATAAAGTGAACTAAATGGATAAAGAGAGTATTCTACAAAGCTGTTATTTGTGATTTGAGTAAATGTTTTAAGGGCGACTAAACGCCGAAAGTTGTTACATTTTGTTGGCTTTTTCTACAGTTTTATAGCTTGAAATTCCCTATTTATTCCCTCTATATTTTATCAGTGTAGCCACAATATTTATATTTTAAATGTATTTTTAAAAATATACTTTGTATTTTTTACTGTAAATTCCGCACCACTTCACAGAAAACTAAGTTTAAGTTCTACACATTTTGAAGTCGAGAGGTAGTCCTCTTTTAGAGGAAGGTTTTTCTCTAAAGATTAGCACTTATACCAAAAATATGTGAAAAAAATGAAAATCGACGGGACTTTTAAAGGAATGACAAAGTATTGAACACACCTGATAAAGGATATCTCGGAAATGACTAATGATACAAAAACTATTTGAAATAAATTTTGTGTTTTAAAGAGATATACATTTTTTGTTTAGTATTTTCCTCTATCGTTAACATTTACCAGGTTATACAAAACACATTCGGAATGAAAAGGACTTCGAAGGCTATTCCTGGAAAAATAAAGATATACATTTTATTTATAATGTAAATACCTTTAATATTTGGGGTGAGGGAATTTTTTATAAAACCTTCGTGTCAAATCTTTGGAGGATACTGAACTTAAATACCAAGTTTGGTATTTATCCAACTTTTGAGTAAATTGTTCACAGACTCACACACATACGCGGACGTTATTCTAAGAATGCTTTTTGGATTATTCTTAGGGCCCAAAACATGTATTCCCGCTGAAATCTCGGTATCGAATTTTTGGATGGAATGCAGCACCTTCTCTGCCTACTAGACGTAGTGGAGAAAGTAAAAAGATTGAAAGAAAAGGTTTGCATGCAGAAATATTTTGTCTATCTTTTAAGGTTTATCAATTATGCAATAGTTACTCAGAATGGAGAGAACTTCGCAAGCTCTGGGCTGAAAATTTAAGACATAGATTTTGTTTTTCGTGCGAATACACATTGTATTTTAATAAAAATCCATAAAGTAATTTTTGAGAATAACAAAAATAAACAAATGTTTTCCATTAAAGGGTTGTTTGGTGTATGGCAGAAGGGAGAGACTTAACTTAAATACTAATCTTTAACTGAATTTTCAATTTTGAGCTATGCATGCACACAGGCATGTAATCAGATTGTTACACTCACATGACTTTCTCTCCAAACAATTTTTACAAACGCTTATTCTCCATATGCTTCATGGTAATCGAGATGTTAATCTTATTGCTAATTTTATTGTAGATGCAAGGGCAATTGGTAGGCTTTAAGTGATAGTCAAATATTTTAAGAGCTGGTTGCTATGTGGAGTATTCCATTCTCTTTGCATTACCAGGACAAAAAATAAAAACTAATTGCCATCTAAGAAAACGTATAAGTATTGGAAAATTTAAGGGAATAACTAGCAATATCTGGAAAATGGTTCACTCAACAAAAAAGATGTATATGACATAAATTGTGTACTTTAACGCGAAATACATTTTTTGTGCAGTAAAATTTTGTCTATCTCTTATGGTTTACCAGTTATGCAAAAGTCGTTCACAATGAACAATACTTTTGGAGACATTCCCAGAAAATTCAAGATATACATTTTATTTGTCATGAAAATATCTTAAACATATGATATTTTAATCAAAATCGTTAGAGCCATTTTTGAGAAATTAAAATTTACGAAAAATGTTCCATGTAAAGGGTAATCTGGGATGGGGGGATTTTCGTGAAAACCTTCGTGTCGCATCTCGGGAAGATACTAAACCGAAATACGAAATTTGGTGTTTATCCGACTGTTCGTTTCTGAGTTATGCTGTTCACAGACACACACGGACGTGTTTCAAAATGCTTTTTTTGGATTCAGTGCACCTAAAAACATATATTTCCGGTTAAATCTTTGTATCGAATTTTTGGGTGGAATACAATACTTCCACTACTTACTATACGTAGTAGAGAAAGTAAAAATACTTTAAGGAACCTCAAAACGTGTATTTGCATTGGAAAACTCGGTATTGGGTGAGAATACTATAGGTAAGAATTAGAGACATTAAAAACAGTAAGCTCTTTGTGTTGTTAATATAGTGACACTAAAACTAAAAACGACAGTTGATTTGCACATTTTTTGTGCATTTCAACCAATGCACGCACCCCTGATTTCGACCCTGTGTCCTAGGATGTGAACTCGATACCATGACAAAACTCATTTGCAATGAAAATGACGCAATTGTGTAATAATGCAAGGTGCATATGGTAATACAGTCCCCTGTAATTAGCTATAACCTTTATGAATAATTAGCCCTGTTGCTATAACTCGACCGAAAATTAAATTGTACTCCCCGACTGTGACAAACAAGGCAGTGCCCACGCCGGTACATTCATGAATGTTGTGTACATCCTTGAATAACTTGTCGATATTCCAGTTTTATTGTCAGAGCTACAAAGTGGAACATGAGAATGGTACGTCATTATTCTGTGACGTCAAAAATGGAATTGGTATTGCCTAACGCAATTAGATTTATTGGCAAGTCAACAGGAGCCAGCCTATCTCCTTCTCTCTCTCACGCACAGGTACAAAATTTTTCGTATTCAAAGAGACTGTCTCAGAGAGTCGGTCTATTGCCTACTTACTTTGAGGCAGCATTTTGAACACTTAAATGATTTCAGTCTAATTATATAATATGTAAATACAATAACAGCCCGCCTTGAAGCAATATGTGTATGTAATAATTTGTAAAATGTATGTAACAGTCATTGCATATGCTTATATTATTGTAAATATGTTCAATAATGTTATGTGAATGCATTACGTAATTTAATAATGTAGGAGTTGTGAAAATAATAGGTTAAAAGTTGCTAACAATGAGGTAACAATGAGGTACCCTTGGAGCAATAATGAATTTGAAAGTTTAACAATACTACTTGTGATTCTTGGAAGCAATAATGTAATTTTAGTGACAGTTTATAAAAATAGCCAATCAACAACCACAAAAAGCTTTAGTTAAATGAAGGTATTCTATTGGATTAGGAATTGCCAATCACAGACTTGAAATACAGAAATTTACAAGTTTAGGCGGTTGAAATCAGTTCAATTGCCTGCAGGCAGCGTTACTAACCAGACGCAAAAGGTGTCCTCAAGAAATATAACATGTATTCGTGTGAGACAATAAGTAAGTTTACGTATTAAAATGCGTCATTAATTAATAAAAAGAATCTCACAGCTCTCTGTATCAGTGAAGTGTTATTTAAATCGTGTCAAGCATTAATAAAAGAAGTGAAGTAAAATTATAATCTGTGTAAGCCTACGTTCTTGTCGCACCACAACCCTGCTAAGAGAAACGTGTCTCTAACAAAAATACTGACGCAGCCAAGGCAAACATAAATATTTAATACTTAAAGAATCAGTCAAATTACAAAGTTAATATTTTTTAAGCTTGGGGCAAAGGCCACCCGAAAGTACATTTGGGGCTGAAACTACATATATTCTCAAATTGGCTCCCAAAACGTGGGGCAAATAACGTAACAAACCATATTTCTCAACTTACTAACTCTCCTCGTATGTATCCCTAGGAGTTACAACCGGACTTAGGGTCACAGGCCTGTCCCGAGCAGACGGACAATGAATCATAGAATGAACAACCCGGAACGGGGATTGCCCGTAGTCAGGTATGAGAGTGAGGGAAGGAGATGATATGAAATGAAGGCGAAATGCATGAAAGAGGGGGTGATGAAGGGGCAATTGGTGGAATGAATGGCGGCGAAATCGGAGAAGCCGGACAAAATCTGCCTAGACGCCGCTTCTTTCAGCATCAATCTCACATGCGGGCCCCTGGATCAAAACCCGCCTTAGTGGGAGGCGAGCGGCCATGACGCCAAGCGTTGGTACAAACATAATATTCATTTTTACCTTCTTTACTATATATATTAAGTAGGGGAAGTATTGCACCAAAAATTCGATGTCGAGATTTCATCGGAAATATATGTTTTGAGGTTCCCTGAACCCAAAAAAGGAATTTTTAGAAAAAATGTATATGTGGGTGTCTTTGAACTCAAAAACGAAAAGTTGGATACATACCAAACTTGGTATTTAGGTTCAGTATCTTCAAAAGATGCGACAGGAAGATTTTCAAGAAAATCTCCCAACTCCAAACTACCCCTTATATGGAACATTCTTCGAATCCTTTTTTTATTTTCTCTAAAAGTCTCTCACGATTTTGATTGATGTACATGTTTTAAAATATTTACATGGAAAACAAAATGTATATTTTGAATTTTCTGGGAATAGCGTTTGAAATCCTTTTCGTTTGGAAGGAATTTTGTATAACCTTGTAAAATTGTAAACGTTAAGCAATAGACGAAAACGTAAACACAAAATATGTAGATCTCTTTAAAATACACAATTTAAATAACTTTTTTGTGGCTTAAGCCATGGAGTTGTTAATACCTGGTCATTCTTTAAAAGAGCTGTCGATATTCATTTATTTCGTAATCTTGCCTACGAAAGGGGAGGCGATCCCTTGAGCTGCCGTGGGCGGGTGCTGCTTTCCTGAGCATTCGTATAGTTCTGACGTTACTAGAAGTACGTGAGCACGTTGTTAGATTTGGTTGGACTCGGTGGGGCAGTGGTTTCCAATACCCATGGGAAATTGGGTATGTCTGGGCGGTTTTCTGTCCAGACGGTGTTGTAAGATGCTTCAAGGTCCTCCTGTACCACCGGGGTGATAGTGGGCTGCCGGCCCCTCCGAGATTGTTGGGTGGTTCTGCCCTTTGGGGGTTGATGCGCGTACATGGCGTGTCCCCTTCCACTCTGCAATAGGGGGACCGTTTTAAATTTTCAGGTGACGGCCTACTGGAAAAGCCTTCGGGATGGGAGAGCCCTCCTCCCCGGGTATAGCGGGAGATTTTGCACCTGGGTCTTACCGTTTCTCATTATTGCATGGAAGGATATGAAATTTTAAAGCAAGCATATAGCGTAGGACCTCCACACGTTACCTTGTAATAGCAAACCGACAATGTCCTCGGACTGAAACAAAATACACTAACAATTACTTAGCATAACTTGTGCATGGTCACGTTTAACGACCAATGCATAGAAATAGATTGCGCACTTTTAGATTACATAATAACTGCACTATTAAGATTAGACGTGTAATCGACGAAGACCTCGGACTGAATTATTGGGTGGAATACAATACTTACTATACATAGTAGAGAAAGTAATAAGTTTTATTAAGAATAATTTGTGTACCCACTAATAAACGATAGGGGTTAGAGAAAGTCATGTGAATTTATCACACCAGAATTTTATTACAAGAACGTGTGAGGACATTTCAAGCTTAAAAAATCTGCGTTTAATTTACATGATATTCTCTACCCACTTCTTTTATTTTTTGAGGTACAAAGAGAACAGCAGCTATAGTCAAATATTTAAAACTGGTTATTATATGCTGGCCTTGAAATTCATACTGTCTTCATTATATCGCGAGGAACAACTGAATAGCGACAACAATTAAAATGACAATATACGGAAAAATTCATACCCATAGTGACACATTTCTTGTAAGTGGCAGATGGTACAAAAATTTATACGAAATAATTTGTATTTTAAAGTGATCTGTATTTTTTATGTAATGTTTCGTCTTTATCCTTTAGTACAAAGTTCCTTTTAAATAAAGAGAGCTTAAAACCTTTTCCCATAATATTCAAGATTTACATTTTATTTATCACATAAATATTTTAAATATAAGGCATTTTTGTAAAAATTGTTTGAGATTGCTAAGAGACATTTTCGATAAAATAAAAAATATCTAGAATTTCTCCAAATAAAGGTATCATGTTGGTATTTCCAGGTTTTTCCTTCTTGAGTTATGCTGTTCACACAGAGAGAGAGGGAGAGAGAGAGAGAGAGGGAGGGGGAGAGAGACACACACGGGCGTTTTTATAAACATGCCTTTTTGGATTCAGGTTACCTCAAAATATGTATTAAATATCTACATCAAAATTTTGGGTAGAATACAATACTTGACCTACCTCCTAAGGCTGTGATAGAGAAAGTAAAGGCACAATTTAAATTGAGCACGCTATTGTCAGATGTGGCGTGCTTAGAAAACAAGTAAAGGTTGCTATTTGCAATAGGAAGTTATATATATACACACACACACACGCTCACGCACACACACCAAGGCCTGAGAGGAACAGGAAGGGCCAATCCATCCATGACGTTACGTGACACTTGGGGAGGGGTGGAAAGGGAGTCATGTGTGATGTCACATGTTTCTTCCTCTGTTTTTGTTTGTTTGTTTGTTTGAAAACATCTTGTACAAAGATTCTGTTTGTCATTTAGTTCATTGAACATTTTATTCGTGTTTAGATTAGATTGATATTACTTTAACAGACTGTGGCAGAAATGTTACATTCAATTATAAATAGCAAATAACAAAATTGATTAAAAAAATTCATGAACATGTATCAAATTCTTGTTATCTTATTAAAAGTAGCGTTGCTTAAATATAACAATACAGAGCTAGATGTCTCCGCGGTAACGCGTGAGGCTCGCATTCGGGAAGTCCCGGGTTCGATTTCCCGCAGCCGCCCACTCTGACTATGGGATTTTCGCGGTTTTCCTGGTCGACAAAAGCGAATGCTGGAGTTGTGTATTCCACCACGACTCTCTTCTCTCCCCCATTTGTTCTCATTTCACTTCCCTTTCATATTTCAGATTAACTCTGGGGCTATGGTTCGGTTGGTGTCTTGCAGAAGGCGCAGAGGTTTGCGCTTAGAGTATGTTTCACGTCCATGAGCGGCCCTCCCGTGGCCAGGTGGTCAAGCCTGGAACTGTTAGGGAACTCTGCGCGTCTCTGTCCATTTGCGCCGGCTTTGCTCTGTAATCCATGTGTTTCCTGCAGTTCTCTAATCTCACCCGTTCCTCCCAGGGGTGTAGGCATAATATATTCCTTGAGGGTCACAATGGTAGGTGTCACCTGCATTAACTAGTCCAGTTCATTCAAAGTGTAGCATTACTTATTCAGATTCCCATTCAAAGTACTGATAAACGGTTTCATCCGTAGTAAAATTCATGACTATGACTTTCTGGGATGCTCATGGAATGGTGCTTATGGAACAATTCAGGCCAAACGTCCATAGATCTCTCTCTTCACGATAATGCGCTTCGCACAGTCTGGAATTGTTGCTTTAAAACGACATGTCCTTCGCTTCCGAGTGCTTCCACAGCTACCATACTCGCCAGATTTGGCTTTCAGAGATTACTACTTATTCTCAAACCTAAAGTCATGGCTGTGTGTATGAAGATTCACATCGAAATTAACGATGCTGAAGCTGAGACAAACTATAATTTTGCACAGTTGGACAAATCTTATTTTACTGCTTGTATTAAAGTACTCGTAAATGGTTAGACTGAATGTATTGACCTACAAGGTGACTACGTTGAAAAATAAAAAAGTCTGATGTTTTGCACTCACATGACTTTATCTACTCTTGTAAAAACTATTTTTACAAACACTTATTCTCCATATGCTTCATGTTAATCGAGATATCGAGATGTTAATCCTATGACTAATTTTCTTGTAGATGCAAGGGGAATTGGTAGGCTTTAAGCGATAGTCAAATATTTTAATAGGTGGTTGCTATGTGGAGTATTCCATTCTCTTTGCATGTCCAGGACAAAAACATGAATAACGAATTTGAGAAAAAATATAAGTATTAGAAAATTTAAGGGAATAACAAGCAATATCTCGAAAACTGTTCATCCAACAAAAAAAATGTATATGAGATAAATTGTGTATTTTAACGCTATCTACATTTTTGGTGTAGTAATATTTCGTCTATCTCTTATAGTTTACCAGTTATGCAAAAGTCGTTCACAATGAAGAATACTTTCGGAGACATTCCCAGATAATTCGAGATATACATTTAATTTGTCATGAAAATATCTTAAACATATGATATTTTAATCAAAGTTGTAAGAGCCATTTTTGAGAAAATTAAAATTTTCGAAAAATGTTCCATGTAAAGGGTAATCTGGGGTAGGGGGATTTTCTTGACAACCTTCGTGTTGCATCTCTGGAAGATATTGAATCTAAATACCAATTTTGGTGTTTATGGGACTGTTGGTTTCTGAGTTATGCTGTTCACAGACACACACACGGACATGTTTCCAAAAATGCCTTTTTTGGATTCAGGGGGTCTGAAAACATGTATTTCCGGTGAAATCTCGGTATCGAAGTTTTGGGTGGAATACAACACTTCCCCTACTTACTATACGTAGTAGAGAAAGTAAAAATATGTGGATTGGTAGATAACCTCTTATAATCCGTCTTAATATAGAACGATCCTGTTGTAAACATACAGGTGAGAAGAAAAAAGTAGAGAGAGATAGAGACAGGCGGAACGCTCATAGACCGCTGATTGGTGGCTGTTTTGTTGTATTTGTCATTTCTCAGTAACCGCCTCTAAGAAGTACAGCACTGTAAGTGGAGATCTAAGCACTGCTCAGCGCTAATTATTTTCGGGGAGAGAAAAGTCTAGAAATATTTAGATACATTTCTCAGTATCCTGCACATACACCACAAATGTGTTCTAGGCTCGTGAATTCTGAAAGAAACGTTTGCAATAGACGTATACATAAGCATAGAGGTACAGATTAAACAGACAGGAACAGTTATACAGTTAACTTATTATTGTTAAACAATATGTGTGCTATGAGGCAGTATTTTTAACACTTAATGATTTCAGTCAAATTATATAATATATAAATTCAATAACAGCCCGCCTTGAAGCAATATAAGCGTGTAATAATTTGTAAAATATATGTAATAGTCATTGCATATGCTTATATTATTGTAAACATGTTCAATAATGTTATGTGAATGTATTACATAATTTAATAATGTAGGAGCTGTGAGAATAATAGGTTAAAAGTTGCTAACAATGAGGTAACCTTGAGGCAATAATGAGTAAGAGCATGTAATAATGTTATGTGAATGTATTACATAATTTAATAATGTAGGAGCTGTGAGAATAATAAGTTAAAAGTTGCTAACAATGAGGTAACCTTGAGGCAATAATGAGTAAGAGCATGTAATAATGTTATGTGAATGTATTACATAATTTAATAATGTAGGAGCTGTGAGAATAATAGGTTAAAAGTTGCTAACAATGAGGTAACCTTGAGGCAATAATGAGTAAGAGCATGTAATAATGTTATGTGAATGTATTACATAATTTAATAATGTAGGAGCTGTGAGAATAATAAGTTAAAAGTTGCTAACAATGAGGTAACCTTGAGGCAATAATGAGTAAGAGCATGTAATAATGTTATGTGAATGTATTACATAATTTAATAATGTAGGAGCTGTGAGAATAATAAGTTAAAAGTTGCTAACAATGAGGTAACCTTGAGGCAATAATGAGTAAGAGCATGTAATAATGTTATGTGAATGTATTACATAATTTAATAATGTAGGAGCTGTGAGAATAATAAGTTAAAAGTTGCTAACAATGAGGTAACCTTGAGGCAATAATGAGTAAGAGCATGTAATAATGTTATGTGAATGTATTACATAATTTAATAATGTAGGAGCTGTGAGAATAATAAGTTAAAAGTTGCTAACAATGAGGTAACCTTGAGGCAATAATGAGTAAGAGCATGTAATAATGTTATGTGAATGTATTACGTAATTTAATAATGTAGGAGCTGTGAGAATAATAAGTTAAAAGTTGCTAACAATGAGGTAACCTTGAGGCAATAATGAGTAAGAGCATGTAATAATGTTATGTGAATGTATTACATAATTTAATAATGTAGGAGCTGTGAGAATAATAGGTTAAAAGTTACTAACAATGAGGTAACCTTGAGGCAATAATGAGTAAGAGCATGTAATAATGTTATGTGAATGTATTACATAATTTAATAATGTAGGAGCTGTGAGAATAATAGGTTAAAAGTTACTAACAATGAGGTAACAATGAGGTAACCTTGAGGCAATAATGAGTAAGAGCATGTAATAATGTTATGTGAATGTATTACATAATTTAATAATGTAGGAGCTGTGAGAATAATAGGTTAAAAGTTACTAACAATGAGGTAACAATGAGGTAACCTTGAGGCAATAATGAGTAAGAGCATGTAATAATGTTATGTGAATGTATTACATAATTTAATAATGTAGGAGCTGTGAGAATAATAGGTTAAAAGTTACTAACAATGAGGTAACAATGAGGTAACCTTGAGGCAATAATGAGTAAGAGCATGTAATAATGTTATGTGAATGTATTACATAATTTAATAATGTAGGAGCTGTGAGAATAATAGGTTAAAAGTTACTAACAATGAGGTAACAATGAGGTAACCTTGAGGCAATAATGAGTAAGAGCATGTAATAATGTTATCTGAATGTATTACATAATTTAATAATGTAGGAGCTGTGAGAATAATAGGTTAAAAGTTACTAACAATGAGGTAACCTTGAGGCAATAATGAGTAAGAGCATGTAATAATGTTATGTGAATGTATTACATAATTTAATAATGTAGGAGCTGTGAGAATATTAGGTTAAAAGTTGCTAACAATGAGGTAACCTTGAGGCAATAATGAGTAAGAGCATGTAATAATGTTATGTGAATGTATTACATAATTTAATAATGTAGGAGCTGTGAGAATAATAGGTTAAAAGTTACTAACAATGAGGTAACCTTGAGGCAATAATGAGTAAGAGCATGTAATAATGTTATGTGAATGTATTACATAATTTAATAATGTAGGAGCTGTGAGAATATTAGGTTAAAAGTTGCTAACAATGAGGTAACCTTGAGGCAATAATGAGTAAGAGCATGTAATAATGTTATGTGAATGTATTACATAATTTAATAATGTAGGAGCTGTGAGAATATTAGGTTAAAAGTTGCTAACAATGAGGTAACCTTGAGGCAATAATGAGTAAGAGCATGTAATAATGTTATGTGAATGTATTACATAATTTAATAATGTAGGAGCTGTGAGAATAATAGGTTAAAAGTTACTAACAATGGGGTAACCTTGAGGCAATAATGAGTAAGAGCATGTAATAATGTTATGTGAATGTATTACATAATTTAATAATGTAGGAGCTGTGAGAATAATAAGTTAAAAGTTGCTAACAATGAGGTAACCTTGAGGCAATAATGAGTAAGAGCATGTAATAATGTTATGTGAATGTATTACATAATTTAATAATGTAGGAGCTGTGAGAATAATAAGTTAAAAGTTGCTAACAATGAGGTAACCTTGAGGCAATAATGAGTAAGAGCATGTAATAATGTTATGTGAATGTATTACGTAATTTAATAATGTAGGAGCTGTGAGAATAATAAGTTAAAAGTTGCTAACAATGAGGTAACCTTGAGGCAATAATGAGTAAGAGCATGTAATAATGTTATGTGAATGTATTACGTAATTTAATAATGTAGGAGCTGTGAGAATAATAGGTTTAAAGTTGCTAACAATGAGGTAACCTTGAGGCAATAATGAGTAAGAGCATGTAATAATGTTATGTGAATGTATTACATAATTTAATATTGTAGGAGCTGTGAGAATAATAGGTTAAAAGTTGCTAACAATGAGGTAACCTTGAGGCAATAATGAGTAAGAGCATGTAATAATGTTATGTGAATGTATTACGTAATTTAATAATGTAGGAGCTGTGAGAATAATAGGTTAAAAGTTGCTAACAATGAGGTAACCTTGAGGCAATAATGAGTAAGAGCATGTAATAATGTTATGTGAATGTATTACGTAATTTAATAATGTAGGAGCTGTGAGAATAATAGGTTAAAAGTTGCTAACAATGAGGTAACCTTGAGGCAATAATGAGTAAGAGCATGTAATAATGTTATGTGAATGTATTACATAATTTAGTAATGTAGGAGCTGTGAGAATAATAGGTTAAAAGTTGCTAACAATGAGGTAAACTTGAGGCAATAATGAGTAAGAGCATGTAATAATGTTATGTGAATGTATTACATAATTTAGTAATGTAGGAGCTGTGAGAATAATAGGTTAAAAGTTGCTAACAATGAGGTAAACTTGAGGCAATAATGAGTAAGAGCATGTAATAATGTTATGTGAATATATTACATAATTTAATAATGTAGGAGCTGTGAGAATAATAAGTCAAAAGTTGCTAACAATGAGGTAACCTTGAGGCAATAATGAGTAAGAGCATGTAATAATGTTATGTGAATGTATTACATAATTTAATAATGTAGGAGCTGTGAGAATAATAGGTTAAAAGTTGCTAACAATGAGGTAACCTTGAGGCAATAATGAGTAAGAGCATGTAATAATGTTATGTGAATGTATTACATAATTTAATAATGTAGGAGCTGTGAGAATAATAGGTTAAAAGTTGCTAACAATGAGGTAACCTTGAGGCAATAATGAGTAAGAGCATGTAATAATGTTATGTGAATGTATTACGTAATTTAATAATGTAGGAGCTGTGAGAATAATAAGTTAAAAGTTGCTAACAATGAGGTAACCTTGAGGCAATAATGAGTAAGAGCATGTAATAATGTTATGTTAATGTATTACATAATTTAATAATGTAGGAGCTGTGAGAATAATAGGTTAAAAGTTGCTAACAATGAGGTAACCTTGAGGCATTAATGAGTAAGAGCATGTAATAATGTTATGTGAATGTATTACGTAATTTAATAATGTAGGAGCTGTGAGAATAATAGGTTAAAAGTTGCTAACAATGAGGTAACCTTGAGGCAATAATGAGTAAGAGCATGTAATAATGTTATGTGAATGTATTACGTAATTTAATAATGTAGGAGCTGTGAGAATAATAAGTTAAAAGTTGCTAACAATGAGGTAACCTTGAGGCAATAATGAGTAAGAGCATGTAATAATGTTATGTGAATGTATTACGTAATTTAATAATGTAGGAGCTGTGAGAATAATAGGTTAAAAGTTGCTAACAATGAGGTAACCTTGAGGCAATAATGAGTAAGAGCATGTAATAATGTTATGTGAATGTATTACGTAATTTAATAATGTAGGAGCTGTGAGAATAATAGGTTAAAAGTTGCTAACAATGAGGTAACCTTGAGGCAATAATGAGTAAGAGCATGTAATAATGTTATGTGAATGTATTACGTAATTTAATAATGTAGGAGCTGTGAGAATAATAGGTTAAAAGTTGCTAACAATGAGGTAACAATGAGGTAACCTTGAGGCAATAATGAGTAAGAGCATGTAATAATGTTATGTGAATGTATTACATAATTTAATAATGTAGGAGCTGTGAGAATAATAGGTTAAAAGTTGCTAACAATGAGGTAACCTTGAGGCAATAATGAGTAAGAGCATGTAATAATGTTATGTGAATGTATTACGTAATTTAATAATGTAGGAGCTGTGAGAATAATAGGTTAAAAGTTGCTAACAATGAGGTAACAATGAGGTAACCTTGAGGCAATAATGAGTAAGAGCATGTAATAATGTTATGTGAATGTATTACATAATTTAATAATGTAGGAGCTGTGAGAATAATAGGTTAAAAGTTGCTAACAATGAGGTAACCTTGAGGCAATAATGAGTAAGAGCATGTAATAATGTTATGTGAATGTATTACGTAATTTAATAATGTAGGAGCTGTGAGAATAATAGGTTAAAAGTTGCTAACAATGAGGTAACAATGAGGTAACCTTGAGGCAATAATGAGTAAGAGCATGTAATAATGTTATGTGAATGTATTACATAATTTAATAATGTAGGAGCTGTGAGAATAATAGGTTAAAAGTTGCTAACAATGAGGTAACCTTGAGGCAATAATGAGTAAGAGCATGTAATAATGTTATGTGAATGTATTACGTAATTTAATAATGTAGGAGCTGTGAGAATAATAGGTTAAAAGTTGCTAACAATTAGGTAACAATGAGGTAACCTTGAGGCAATAATGAGTAAGAGCATGTAATAATGTTATGTGAATGTATTACGTAATTTAATAATGTAGGAGCTGTGAGAATAATAAGTTAAAAGTTGCTAACAATGAGGTAACCTTGAGGCAATAATGAGTAAGAGCATGTAATAATGTTATGTGAATGTATTACGTAATTTAATAATGTAGGAGCTGTGAGAATAATAGGTTAAAAGTTGCTAACAATGAGGTAACCTTGAGGCAATAATGAGTAAGAGCATGTAATAATGTTATGTGAATGTATTACGTAATTTAATAATGTAGGAGCTGTGAGAATAATGAGTTAAAAGTTGCTAACAATGAGGTAACCTTGAGGCAATAATGAGTAAGAGCATGTAATAATGTTATGTGAATGTATTACGTAATTTAATAATGTAGGAGCTGTGAGAATAATAGGTTAAAAGTTGCTAACAATGAGGTAACCTTGAGGCAATAATGTGTAAGAGCATGTAATAATGTTATGTGAATGTATTACATAATTTAATAATGTAGGAGCTGTGAGAATAATAGGTTAAAAGTTGCTAACAATGAGGTAACCTTGAGGCAATAATGTGTAAGAGCATGTAATAATGTTATGTGAATGTATTACATAATTTAATAATGTAGGAGCTGTGAGAATAATAGGTTAAAAGTTGCTAACAATGAGGTAACCTTGAGGCAATAATGTGTAAGAGCATGTAATAATGTTATGTGAATGTATTACATAATTTAATAATGTAGGAGCTGTGAGAATAATAGGTTAAAAGTTGCTAACATTGAGGTAACCTTGAGGCAATAATGAGTAAGAGCATGTAATAATGTTATGTGAATGTATTACATAATTTAATAATGTAGGAGCTGTGAGAATAATAGGTTAAAAGTTGCTAACATTGAGGTAACCTTGAGGCAATAATGAGTAAGAGCATGTAATAATGTTATGTGAATGTATTACGTAATTTAATAATGTAGGAGCTGTGAGAATAATAGGTTAAAAGTTGCTAACAATGAGGTAACCTTGAGGCAATAATGTGTAAGAGCATGTAATAATGTTATGTGAATGTATTACATAATTTAATAATGTAGGAGCTGTGAGAATAATAGGTTAAAAGTTGCTAACAATGAGGTAACCTTGAGGCAATAATGTGTAAGAGCATGTAATAATGTTATGTGAATGTATTACATAATTTAATAATGTAGGAGCTGTGAGAATAATAGGTTAAAAGTTGCTAACAATGAGGTAACCTTGAGGCAATAATGAGTAAGAGCATGTAATAATGTTATGTGAATGTATTACGTAATTTAATAATGTAGGAGCTGTGAGAATAATAGGTTAAAAGTTGCTAACAATGAGGTAACCTTGAGGCAATAATGAGTAAGAGCATGTAATAATGTTATGTGAATGTATTACATAATTTAATAATGTAGGAGCTGTGAGAATAATAAGTTAAAAGTTGCTAACAATGAGGTAACCTTGAGGCAATAATGAGTAAGAGCATGTAATAATGTTATGTGAATGTATTACATAATTTAATAATGTAGGAGCTGTGAGAATAATAAGTTAAAAGTTGCTAACAATGAGGTAACCTTGAGGCAATAATGAGTAAGAGCATGTAATAATGTTATGTGAATGTATTACATAATTTAATAATGTAGGAGCTGTGAGAATAATAGGTTAAAAGTTGCTAACAATGAGGTAACCTTGAGGCAATAAAGAGTAAGAGCATGTAATAATGTTATGTGAATGTATTACGTAATTTAATAATGTAGGAGCTGTGAGAATAATAGGTTAAAAGTTGCTAACAATGAGGTAACAATGAGGCAATAATGAGTAAGAGCATGTAATAATGTTATGTGAATGTATTACGTAATTTAATAATGTAGGAGCTGTGAGAATAATAAGTTAAAAGTTGCTAACAATGAGGTAACCTTGAGGCAATAATGAGTAAGAGCATGTAATAATGTTATGTGAATGTATTACGTAATTTAATAATGTAGGAGCTGTGAGAATAATAAGTTAAAAGTTGCTAACAATGAGGTAACCTTGAGGCAATAATGAGTAAGAGCATGTAATAATGTTATGTGAATGTATTACATAATTTAATAATGTAGGAGCTGTGAGAATAATAAGTTAAAAGTTGCTAACAATGAGGTAACCTTGAGGCAATAATGAGTAAGAGCATGTAATAATGTTATGTGAATGTATTACGTAATTTAATAATGTAGGAGCTGTGAGAATAATAAGTTAAAAGTTGCTAACAATGAGGTAACCTTGAGGCAATAATGAGTAAGAGCATGTAATAATGTTATGTGAATGTATTACGTAATTTAATAATGTAGGAGCTGTGAGAATAATAAGTTAAAAGTTGCTAACAATGAGGTAACCTTGAGGCAATAATGAGTAAGAGCATGTAATAATGTTATGTGAATGTATTACGTAATTTAATAATGTAGGAGCTGTGAGAATAATAGGTTAAAAGTTGCTAACAATGAGGTAACAATGAGGTAACCTTGAGGCAATAATGAGTAAGAGCATGTAATAATGTTATGTGAATGTATTACGTAATTTAATAATGTAGGAGCTGTGAGAATAATAAGTTAAAAGTTGCTAACAATGAGGTAACCTTGAGGCAATAATGAGTAAGAGCATGTAATAATGTTATGTGAATGTATTACGTAATTTAATAATGTAGGAGCTGTGAGAATAATAAGTTAAAAGTTGCTAACAATGAGGTAACCTTGAGGCAATAATGAGTAAGAGCATGTAATAATGTTATGTGAATGTATTACGTAATTTAATAATGTAGGAGCTGTGAGAATAATAGGTTAAAAGTTGCTAACAATGAGGTAACAATGAGGTAACCTTGAGGCAATAATGAGTAAGAGCATGTAATAATGTTATGTGAATGTATTACGTAATTTAATAATGTAGGAGCTGTGAGAATAATAGGTTAAAAGTTGCTAACAATGAGGTAACCTTGAGGCAATAATGAGTAAGAGCATGTAATAATGTTATGTGAATGTATTACGTAATTTAATAATGTAGGAGCTGTGAGAATAATAGGTTAAAAGTTGCTAACAATGAGGTAACAATGAGGTAACCTTGAGGCAATAATGAGTAAGAGCATGTAATAATGTTATGTGAATGTATTACGTAATTTAATAATGTAGGAGCTGTGAGAATAATAAGTTAAAAGTTGCTAACAATGAGGTAACCTTGAGGCAATAATGAGTAAGAGCATGTAATAATGTTATGTGAATGTATTACGTAATTTAATAATGTAGGAGCTGTGAGAATAATAAGTTAAAAGTTGCTAACAATGAGGTAACCTTGAGGCAATAATGAGTAAGAGCATGTAATAATGTTATGTGAATGTATTACGTAATTTAATAATGTAGGAGCTGTGAGAATAATAGGTTAAAAGTTGCTAACAATGAGGTAACAATGAGGTAACCTTGAGGCAATAATGAGTAAGAGCATGTAATAATGTTATGTGAATGTATTACGTAATTTAATAATGTAGGAGCTGTGAGAATAATAGGTTAAAAGTTGCTAACAATGAGGTAACCTTGAGGCAATAATGAGTAAGAGCATGTAATAATGTTATGTGAATGTATTACGTAATTTAATAATGTAGGAGCTGTGAGAATAATAGGTTAAAAGTTGCTAACAATGAGGTAACAATGAGGTAACCTTGAGGCAATAATGAGTAAGAGCATGTAATAATGTTATGTGAATGTATTACGTAATTTAATAATGTAGGAGCTGTGAGAATAATAGGTTAAAAGTTGCTAACAATGAGGTAACAATGAGGTAACCTTGAGGCAATAATGAGTAAGAGCATGTAATAATGTTATGTGAATGTATTACATAATTTAATAATGTAGGAGCTGTGAGAATAATAGGTTAAAAGTTGCTAACAATGAGGTAACAATGAGGTAACCTTGAGGCAATAATGAGTAAGAGCATGTAATAATGTTATGTGAATGTATTACGTAATTTAATAATGTAGGAGCTGTGAGAATAATAGGTTAAAAGTTGCTAACAATGAGGTAACAATGAGGTAACCTTGAGGCAATAATGAGTAAGAGCATGTAATAATGTTATCTGAATGTATTACATAATTTAATAATGTAGGAGCTGTGAGAATAATAAGTTAAAAGTTGCTAACAATGAGGTAACCTTGAGGCAATAATGAGTAAGAGCATGTAATAATGTTATGTGAATGTATTACATAATTTAATAATGTAGGAGCTGTGAGAATAATAGGTTAAAAGTTGCTAACAATGAGGTAACCTTGAGGCAATAATGAGTAAGAGCATGTAATAATGTTATGTGAATGTATTACATAATTTAATAATGTAGGAGCTGTGAGAATATTAGGTTAAAAGTTGCTAACAATGAGGTAACCTTGAGGCAATAATGAGTAAGAGCATGTAATAATGTTATGTGAATGTATTACATAATTTAATAATGTAGGAGCTGTGAGAATAATAGGTTAAAAGTTGCTAACAATGAGGTAACCTTGAGGCAATAATGAGTAAGAGCATGTAATAATGTTATGTGAATGTATTACATAATTTAATAATGTAGGAGCTGTGAGAATATTAGGTTAAAAGTTGCTAACAATGAGGTAACCTTGAGGCAATAATGAGTAAGAGCATGTAATAATGTTATGTGAATGTATTATGTAATTTAATAATGTAGGAGCTGTGAGAATAATAGGTTAAAAGTTGCTAACAATGAGGTAACCTTGAGGCAATAATGAGTAAGAGCATGTAATAATGTTATGTGAATGTATTACATAATTTAATAATGTAGGAGCTGTGAGAATAATAGGTTAAAAGTTGCTAACAATGAGGTAACCTTGAGGCAATAATGAGTAAGAGCATGTAATAATGTTATGTGAATGTATTACATAATTTAATAATGTAGGAGCTGTGAGAATATTAGGTTAAAAGTTGCTAACAATGAGGTAACCTTGAGGCAATAATGAGTAAGGACGTTTAAATGCTACTAGTCATTATTAGAGCAGCAAAAATGTAAATTTTGAGACAGTTTAAAAATAGCCAATCAACAACCAGAAAAAGCTTTAGTTAAATGAAGGTATTCTATTGGAGTAGGATTAGCCAATCAGAGACTTGAAATACAGAAATTTATAAGTTTAGACGGTTGAAATCAATTCAGTTGCCTCCAAACAGTGCACATAACCAGACGCGAGATGTGTCCTCGAGAAATTAATTACGTATTCGTGTGAGACGAAAATAGTATACTTGTTATAAAGTGCAAGTATTATTTAAAAGAATCTCTCAGCTCTCGATATCAGTGAAGTGCTATTTAATTTGTATCAAGGATTAATAAAAAGGGGGTGAATTAAGACTTAAAATCTGTGTAAGCCTACATTCTTGTCGCATCACGCTCTGCCAAGACTTCCATGTCTCTAACAATAATACTGACGCAGCCGAGGCAAACATAAATATATAATATTTAAAGAAACAATCAAATTACAAAGTTAATATTTTTTAACTTGGGGCGAAGGCTACAGGAAACTGTTTACTGTACGTGCGGTTGCAACTACTACAAGTTCGGCTCCCCAACAGTTGAGATATAATACAACTCCTGCTTCAAATCGGCTTTTCATACGTAGCAGCAAACAACGTAAAGAACAACCTACTTCAAATTGACGTCCATACGTGTAGCGTAAAGAAACTAACTTGTTCAGCTATTGAAATGTTTCTCGTGCAGGATCGCTTTTGATATTTACGACCGTGCTTCCTACACCTCATCTCACATACCTCATAAGCCCTGAAAACTTGTATACAATTTAAAAGCAGTAGCTTGTCATTATGGAGCAGGCCTGTCACTCTGCCGAAACCTTAGGAAGGGCGAGAGGCAAAAATGGTCGCGAATTGTTTAGCGATGCTTAAGAAAGAGATCCCGAAGATTAAATATTATACTACTGTACGATAATATTAATTATTAATGTTAATTCTGTTACACAGATTTAGTCAGTTGCTGGCAATGTCTTACTCGTTTTATTGTCAAGGAGTTAGCGCTGCAACAGCTAGTGTTGCAAAATTATCTGCACACACGTACGTCAAACACGTGGCGGGTTGAGTTCAGTCCGTCTTGTTGTTTACAACAGGACCGTTCTTGTCTAAGGGGAGCTTCACCACTCTCAGATGTAGCATTTTGGTTTCCTCCCCTCGACGTTAAACCTGAAGGATTCAGCTCCCCGTATGCCAAGGGAAATTGCCTTGAAAGATGGTTTACCTCTTGAGACTAGTAACGACATGACGTTCTGGGGATTGAGCAACACAGAACCAACAATGTGACGGCAGCACTAGCGGAGGAATTCCGAGTCTGGCAAGCAGGCGGCTCCCAGAGGCTGTGGATGAGAGAGAAGGTCAGAGTGAAGGTCAAGAGGTCGACGAGGCACGATACTGGGCAACAATCCGTTAGGCGGCGCCGGTTCAACATTACCCTCTTGGACTTGTCTAAATTTGCACATTTACATCATGATCTGGTGAGTACATGTTCAAAATACCATTTCCTTCGAGAACTAAGTTCAATTCAGGCAGTATTTTTTATCGCTTAACTCATATCAGTATAAACATTCTGATGTGTTACACTCTGTGGCAGTAATTTGTATCACAATAATGTAAATGCCAGAGTGATTGTAGTGTAAATAAGCATTATTGTATGACATTGATTTGAGATGTTTGTTAATTATATGCATTGTTAGGAAATAAGTTTACACGACCTCACTGAAACTGACAATAATAGCGGGTAACAATGAGCGAGGGGGTGAGTTGTTTATCAATTATTGGAGACAAACAAATTACGTCAGATTGGCGCGCTTTTCTTAGAAATAGCGGGAATTTCTTCCCTAGAGCATTTGTGTTCGTAATTTTGATTGGATATAAAAATAGACGCTAATGTTGGCGCGTTTTATTAACCAATAGCAGCTCGGTTATAATCTTTAGGCATATCGGGGTGTGGGAGTATAAAAACCTAAAGCCAGAGGCAAGAATTGCCCAGTTCAAAAAAATCATCCGCGCGTTACACGTCGGTGAGTCCAACAGAACCATTCAGAAGTTAAACGTCGCGTAGTTCATCAGAATCGTTCGCGGGTTAAACGTCGCGTAGTTCAACGGAAGCATACATAAAGTACACGTTACCAATTCTACAGAATCTCTCGCGCCGTAAAGCTAGTTATAAATGTGAAATACGCGAATTAATAAGGTGCAACAAATAAGTGATTATAGTAACATTAGAAAATATAACAGTTTCAGGTTGGCGTGTATCAAGGATCAATATGTGAAATTGAATAATGTGTGACCACAATAAAAGTGTAAAAACAAATTCTTTTATCAGTGTTACCTTTCAGTAACAAATCCTTTCCGTTTACACACCCTGTTCAAGAGATGTGTTCGACCGAGAAATAACAGCTAGCCGGAGGACAATGAACCCAACATTCAAAGTAGTAAAACAATAACAGGCGCTGAGAAATAAGATAACTCGAAGTGACCGCGACAAATTGGCTCCCATACGTGGTGCATATAAACATGAAGCATCTTCCAACTAACTACCTACGAATATCCCACTTCAAGTCACATGACTTTCTCTACTCTTGTACAAACTATTTTTACAAACTCTTACTCTCCATCTGTTTCATATTAATCGAGATAAACATTTGCAGAAACGATCTTTCGACATGCAAAGAGAATTACATTTTACACATAGCGACCAGTTCTAAAATTATTTGACTCGCTTAAGGCGTACTATGTTCCCCTTGTTTTGTAATTGCAAGGGTAATATAGAAATACAGTAGCCTATAAGCATCGACATATCTCTTAATAGTTGGTTGCTAGGTACAGCACTATTCTCTTTGCCACAGATTAATACTCTTTGCATATCCAAGACAAAAAATGAATAACGAATTCCCACTTGAGAAAATAAGTATTGAAAAATTTAAGGGAATAACAAGCAATATATTTGAAAACGGTTCACTCAACAAAAAAATGTATATGGCATAAATTATACACATAGAAACACACACGAACATGTTTCCAAAAATGCTTTTTTGGATTCAGGGGGTCCCAAAACATGTATTTCCGGTGAAATCTTGGTATCAAATTTTTGGGTGGAATACAATACTTCCCCTACTTACTATACGTAGTAGAGAAAATAAGAATAGAACACATTATTTCATCTAATGCGATAGTGCTGGAAAATAAAAAGAATATTGTAATTTATAACTCGGTTGTTTGTTTAATAATGTTAGTTTTAAGATATATTGTTGGTAAAATGTTGAAACATCAGAAATGTTTAAAATTATTTTATTTGTTCTAAGCAGAACATAAGATAATTATATTGTGTTAATTCGAGTTTTCTGCCTGAGGTGAACTTGGCCCCTCTCCGTGGTTTAAAGAGCTACAAAACTATAGCAGTCTGAAGGCTAAAGTAGGCTAATACAGGTTCCCTGCAGTGTTATTACTGATACGGCTGAATCCGAAGGCTTGTTTATAGTATTGGGAACTCGGAGGGATAAGGGGGAGGGTGATAGGAAAGCATCTGCTATACGTGGCTGTCAGTAACTTCTTTTAGAAATCAGACTATAGGCAACCTTTGTGCCTTCTCGCATGAAACAGACTGTAGTGCTAGGCAACTTCTCTGCTTTGCCTGCATCGCGTGTAGCAGGACATCAAGGGGCGAAGGTATGCTTCGGCCGATTAGCTGGGTGTATGGGTCTTTTCGCTTTATAGATTTCTGCATACGTTCACATAATATTTCCTAATGCTCTGAGCTTGTGAGTAACAAAGCAAGAGGGCAGTAAACCGTTTACTACCTCTATAAAGCAAATACACCCGGGTTTGTAAATTTCAACCTAATCTTAAATTACGTAATACATGTAAATTCCGACTTAAGGGGAGATTATAAACTCTACCTAATGAGTTCATGATACTGATGATATCAGGCTGAAGTTTTAGAAGCTTATAAATGCATGCCTTCTAGATATACGGAATATACACGTATCCAAGTTGGTTTATTAAAGACGATAGTGGTGTGTTCTTAAATTTACTATATTTAACTTTATCAGAATAACGCAACTATGCATTTTCTTAACACCAAAGGAAATTGACAACATCACTTAGACGTTTTCACAGCCCCAAAATTTAATTTGGCTATCTGCAATAGTTTCTGAGAACACGGGACATTTATTCAGAAAATATGATTCGTATATTTTTACAAAGAAAGAAAATACATAGTATGAGCGCACATAAGCTGCCATACTTAATACTAATGCCAATCTGTGGACATATTCCCTTTAAAGATGCGCTAAAGTTCACCTTTGTACTTCAGATTGACTACAGTTTCTAAAAACATATTTGAAATATGTGTTATGTGCCTACAAAGTTATAATATGCATTCAATTTATAGCCAGGCCACAGATTCCGTAGGAGTCGTATTTTTAAAGTAAGAACTGATAATGATTTGCTTTCTATACTACATATAGTAAGTAGGGGAAGTATTCCACCCAAAAATTCGATACCGAGATTTCACCGGAAATATATGTTTTGAGGCCCCCTGAATCCAAAAAAACACTTTTGGAAATATGTCCGTGTATGTGTCTGTCTGTAAATAGCATAACTAAGAAACGAACAGTCGGATAAACAACAAACTTGGTATTTAGGTTCAGTATCTTCCAGAGATGCGACACGAAGGTTTTCAAGAAAATACCCCACCCCAGATTACTCTTTACATGGAACATATTTCGAAGATTTTAATTGTTTCAAAATTGGATCTAATGATTTTGATTAAAATATCATATGTTTAAGATATTCTCATGACAAATTAAATATATATCTTGAATTTTCTGGGAATGTCTCCAAAAGTATTCTTCATTGTGAACGACTTTTGCATAACTGGTAAACCATAAGAAATGCACAAAATGTTACTACAAAATAAATGTAGATCGCTTTAAAATACACAATTTATGTCGTATACAATTTTTTTGTTGAATGAACCATTTTCGAGATATTCCTTGTTATTGCCTTAAAATTTTCAATGCTTATTTTCTCAAATGGGAATTCGTTATTAATTTTTTTGTCTTGGATATGCAAAGAGTATTAATCTGTTGCAAAGAGAATGGTGCTGCACCTATCAACCAGATATTAAGAGATATGTCTATGCCTAAAGGCTACTGTATTTCTATATTGCCGTTACAAATACAAAACAAGGGGAACATAGTACGTCTTAAGCGATAGTTAAATATTTTTAGAACTGGTCGCTATGTGTAAAATGCAATTCTCTTTGCATGACAAAAGATCGTTTCTGCAAATTTTTATCTCGATTAATATGAAATAGATGGAGAATAAGAGTTTGTAAAAATAGTTTGTACAAGAGTGGAGAAAGTCATGTGAATGTAACACATGAGATTTTTTAAAATAATGAACATTATTTGCCAAACAGTTTATTAGCATTTATTACTACACACGTTGCACTACTTGTCCACACATTCACCGCCGTTGTTCAGGCACTTGTACAAGGGGAAACCAGTTTTTGTATGCCTTCGTCAAAGAATGATGCCGCATGTGATGATGCACTTCTTGTTTCACAACGTCATCGTCATTGAAATGTTTTCCACTATGGAATTTCTTCAGCTGAATAAACAGATGAATATTGCTTGGTGCAGAATCCGGAATATAGGGAGGGTGGTCGCAATAAAATGCAATAAAATGTTGACCTTCTTTGACTGTATGTGGCCGGGCATTGTTATTCATTATAGTTTCCTCATAAATCTTACACAATTGGCGATGAATGTTTGCTGACGTAACATTTCTCACATTCTAAAGCGAATCAGTGATCTGACTTCACACTCGGCAGATCGTTCGATTGTTTTGAACATTTCGAAGCACTCTAACAACAGGAAAACACAAAGTGACGATTACTCACAGCTGTATGTGGCTACCTAATGAATGGAGGAAGTGATCGCCAATGCTCAAAATCGCAGCTTTAAGATGGTTTGTTGCGTTATATTTTTGCCATGCTTTGGGCGTTAATTTGAAGTAGTTTGTATTGAAGGAGTTGTATTATATTTTAGCTGTTGGGGAGCCGAACTTGTAGTAGTTGCAACCGCACGTATGGTAAACAGTTTCTGGTAGCCTTCGCCCCAAACGTAGTTTCAGGTGGTCATTACCCCAAGTTTAAAGAAAAATTAAATTTGTAATTTGACTGTTTCTTTAAACATTATATATTTATGTTTGCCCCAGCTATGTCAGTATTGTTGTTAGAGACACGTATCTCTTAGCAGGGTTGTGATGTGACTAAGAATGTAGGCTTACACAGATTATAATTTTACTTCACTTCTTTTATTAATGCTTGACACGATTTAAATAACACTTCACTGATATAGAGATGTGAGATTCTTTTTATTAATTAATTAGACTTTATTACACGTAAACTTATTTTTCGTCTCACACGAATACGTATTAAATCTCTCGAGGACACTTTTTGCGTCTGGTTAGGAACACTGCTTGCAGGCAACTGAACTGATTTCAATCTCCTAAACTTGTAAATTTCTATATTTCAAGTCTCTGATTTGCTATTCCTAATCCAATAGAATATCTTCTTTTAACTAAAGCGTTTTCTGGTTGTTGATTGTCTATTTTATAAACTTTCACTAAACTTACATTATTGTTACTCCAATAATCAGAAGTAGTAATATTAAACTCTCAAACTCATTACTGCCTTAAGGTTACCTCATTGTTACCTCAACTTTTAACTTATTATTCTCACATCTTCTACATTATTAAATTACGTAATGCATTCACATAGCATTATTGAACATGTTTACAATAATATAAGCATATGCAATGACTGTTACATACATTTTACAAATTATTACATACACATTTTGCTTCAAGGCGGGCTGTTATTGAATTTACATATTATATAATTTGTCTGAAATCATTAAGTGTTAAAAATACTGTCTCAAACTGCAGCGGCAAAATATTAAAACGGTACTTAGTTTAAACACACCTTGTGTATATATGCAGTTCCCTTTCAGTGAAGTGACCTGGGCACCAACGGTGAAATACCTGCTCAAGGCTTGGTTTATCAGGTGTGTTCCTGCCTTTTTTGAACTGTAAGATCTAGTTTGTTTATTGTGCTTTTAAAAACTGAAAGTTTATTCAAGGCATGTGTTATCCACTGAAATGCCTACCGAAAAATTCACGCACGAACCAAGCATTTTTATGTATGATACATAGGTATAAACCGAATCATGCAGACAGGAGCGTAAACAATTTCAGGAAAAATTTCTTGGTATTCCAATTGCAGGTAGAGAAAGTGTTAAATGTGTGGTTAATAGGTTTAGGACAATGGGCTCGCTAAACCTAAGGAGCGAACAAGAGAAAATGTTCTAACAGAGGAAAAAAATGATGCAATTGCTGCATCATTCGAGCGCTCTCCAAAGAAGTGTCATAGACGTGGGTATTTCTAAAACCTGTGTTTATAAAATTTTAAAATTGAAATCCTACATAATTACTATACTTAGGTAGTTCACGAAATAGTACACTTTCAACATCACTTGTAACAAGGTTAGTAGTAATTGTAGTGCGCATTACTATAACTCATGAGCGGGGATTTTAGAACGGGAAACCGCATAGTGAAATAGACAGTGTGCGGAACAGGCATACCGCGATCCGCGACCCGACAATATAATGTGACGCAGCGGCTACGTTCCAAGGTTTTAGGCAGGTCGGCGCCGGGCGGTCCGAGTAAACAAGATAATGTCGCTCGCAACATAAACACCTGACGCCTATCTGGAGATAACTAGAGCATTTTGAAAGCCATTTCTCTCTCGCCTCCTGCAGAATATTCTAGAATGCTAGAACGTTGAGAACCTAGTGTAAAGATTCCACTGACTAAATAAACGAGCGTTCTCGCAAGAGCAGTCAGAGTTGTTGAGTCGTCAGTGAGCGAGTGAGTTGTCTGTGGCTATTGTGACGTGTAGCGAGTGCTCTGCGAAGCGACGGGTTGTATTCGACTTCCGAGTCACGTAGGAACTGAAGTGACGGACAATTGAACTGTTCACCTGAACGAAGTGAACTTCCACTGAAGTTGAACTAGACAATGACTTGGAACTGTGACAGTGATAACTTACAGAAGTGATAATTGAAAAACTGAACAAAGTCACAATAGCGAACGCACTGTATAGAGTCAAAGAGGAAATTTCAATTAGTAAGGCTGCAAACAAAGTTATATTTTGGTAACTTTTTCCAATTATTTGAGGCATAATTTTTAACACTGAAATGATATCAATCTAATTATATAACATAAAATAAAATAACAGCCCGCCTTAAAAGCAATAAGTGTATGTAATAATACATAAAATGTATGTAGCAGTCATTGTATTATGTTTATGTTATTATGTACATATATAATAATGTTATGTGAATGTATTACAGAGTTTTAACAATGTAGGCGCTGTGAGAATAGAAGCAAGCTGCCTTCCGTAGCAAACAGAATTACAAACTAAAAAGTCGAAAGTTGCTAATAATGAGGTAACCTTGAGGCAATAATAAATTAGAAAGTTTCAATAAGGCTACTAATAGTTCTTGGAACAATAAGAATGTAATATTTAAAACAGCTTATGAATTGCCAATCAAAAACTAGAAAAAGTTTAAATTAAATAAAGGTATTCTATTGGAGTAGGATTAGCCAATCAGAGAATTGAAGTAGAGGAAATGTGCAGATTCAGGTGGTAGACGCTTCAAGCAAGCGTATCTAAGCAGTCAGATTTTATACGGGTTCAGTGTGAGACATAAAAAATTCATTGAGTTGGGAATAATATAAAGTTTACGTGTTAAAAAGTGGAAATAAAAATAATCTCACAGCTCTATAGTAGGATACATCCGTGAAGCGTTATTTAATCGTGTCAAGGATTAATAAACAAAGTACAATACAATTATAACTTGTGTAAGCCTTGTTCTTTAGCCATACCAGCCCTGCTAAGAGATACGTGCTCTAAACATACTAATAACGCAGCCGAGGTATACATATATAATATTTCAATAAACATTAAAATTCAAAGTTGATTTCTAAACGTGGGACCATAACACGCAATTAAATAAGGCTCCTTTATCTAATTCAAGAAGAGACACTATGATTTCCTGGCTACAGCTCCACCTTCCAGAAGAATTCCTTAACACGCAAACCTTAAATATACAATCTCATAAAACCTCTAAAACCCAAGCATCGTAGATATAGGATAGATAGTCTGTTAGAAGAGTGCAATTACAGTGTATTAGGACTTCCCCCATACCATCCAGAGGTCAATCCAATTGAGCTTATCTGGGCTACCGTAAAGAATTGGGTTGCGGACAAAAAAGTATCATTCAAAATGGATGATGTTGTGGAACTGACCGATGAAAAATTCGCACCCGTCACTGCAGAAGAATTGCAAGACCGTTGCAGTCATGTAAGAGATATTGAACAGAAATATATGGAAAAAAATCTCATGTGTTACACTCACATGACTTTCTCTACTCTTGTACACACTATTTTTACAAACGCCTATTCTCCATATGCTTCATGTTAATCGAGATATCGAGATGTCAATCTTATTGGTAATTTTCTTGTAGATGCAAGGGAAATATGGTAGCTTTTAAGCGATAGTCAAATATTTTAACGTTGGTTGCTATGTGGCGCATTCAATTCTCTTTGCATGTCCAGGACATAAAAAAAATGAATAACGAAATTGAGAAAAAGTATAAGTATTGGAAAATTTAAGGAAATAACAAGCAATATCTCGAAAACGGTTCACTCAACAAAAGAAATGTATATGACATAAGTTGTGTATTTTAACGCGATCTACATTTTTTGTGTAGTAAAATTTTGTCTATCTCTTATGGTTTACCAGTTATGCAAAAGTCGTTCACAATGAAGAATACGTTTGGAGACATTTCCAGAAAATTCGAGATATACATTCCATTTCTCATGACATTATCTTAAACATGTGATATTTTCATCAAAATCGTTAGAGCCATTTTTGAGAAAATTAAAATTTTCGAAAAATCTACCATGTAAAGGGTAGTCTGGAGTGGGGGGATTTTCTTGAAAACCTTCGTGTCGCATCTCTGGAAGATACTGAACATAAATACCAAGTTTGGTGCTTATCCGACTGTTCGTTTTTGAGTTATGCTGTTCACAGACACACAGGCAGACACACAGACAGACACAGACACGGACATGTTTCCAAAAATGCTTTTTTTGGACTCAGGGGGTCTCAAAACATGTATTTCCGGTGAAATCTCGGTATCGAATTTTTGGGTGGAATGCAATACTTCCCCTACTTACTATACGTAGTAGAGAAAGTAATAAGGGACTCTTGGATGAAGGACAAGAAATAATTATTCATTTGGGTAACGATAAGGATAGTTAAGAAAGTGAAAAATCCGGTGATGGTAACGAGTTTGATTACGAAGATGAAGCTGAATCAATCTCGGATATTTCTGGAGTGTCCCCATTGCCCTTGGATGAGGGTGATTAATACAGGTAGGCTTACACAGTTGTTTACAATGCATTGTGTATGTGTATGCGACTGCCTACGAGTTCTGATATCACTTGTAGTCTCTTGCTCCCCCACCACTCTCACCGCTTCTCCTCATTTCTCCTCTCTTGCTCATATGTAGTGTCACGACGTATTACGCGAGCTGTACTTCATATTCTCTCAAACATCTACAAATTCAGTAAATTCCTTCCCACTTCTTCCAAACTTAGGACTCGCAGATTTGTCTGGTGTTGTTAAAAGTGCTATATTCACTTGTAGAGTAGTGTATATGTATCTCAAGTAGGCAGACGTACCCCTCTCATGCAGGTGTAACCTCTTGGCTGCGACTTGTGCCTTCCACGTGCCCAATGATATGATTAGGTGGCGAACGGAGGCCGTAATTCCGTAGCGAAGCGCGGCGAAATAATGGAGTCCTAACGTTTATAGCTTTAACCGGAGGTTAGGTTAAGGTTAATGTGTGTGTTTACGTAATCGAGCTACTATTTGCTGTTGCTAACATTTCGGCTTCACAATACAGTTGCGACACCCACAGGTCGCGTTCATTTAAAGTCTACATGCCACTTCTTCTAACAACAACACCGAGTTAGTGGTAAAATTAATTTATGTCGCAATTAGATGACGCCCAATACACTAAGGAAACAACCTAAAGTCCCGAACTTTAGTTAGCTGTTTTATAATTGAAGATTTTAGTAAAACGGTTTATAAAAGACTGCAATATAATAAAACTAGGTTCATTTAGAAGATACCATATGGTAGGGAATTTGAAAGTATGAACGAGTTTCATTCGTAAAAGATACTTTCTACCTTTTACGCCCATGTTCACGATAAAATTTTTGTCAAATTCAATGCTTTACAAGACTTTCCAAGAGTTTGAACTTCGTCACAACCTTTTTTGTGTCAAAGATTTGACAATGATTTGTGAGGCAGTATTTTTAACACTTAAATAATTTCAGTCTAATTATATAATATGTAAATTCAATAACAGCCCGCCTTGAAGCAATATGTGTATGTAATAATTTGTAAAATGTATATAACAGTCATTACATATGCTTATATAATTGTATCCATGTGTAATAATGTTATGTGAATATATTACGTAATTTAATAATGTAGGAGCTGTGAGAATAATAGGTTAAAAAGTTGCTAACAATGAGGCAAAAATGAGGTAGCCTTGAGTCAATAATGAATTTGAAAATTTAAATGCTACTAGTGATTATTGGAGCAACAATAATGTAAATTTTGAGACAGTTTATAAAATAGCCAATCAACAACAACAAAAAAAGCTTTAGTTAAATGAAGGTATTCTATTGGAGTAGGATTAGCCAATCAGAAACTGAAAATGAGAAAATTTTACAAATTTAGAGTTCAGTTGCCTGCAGAGAGTGTTACTAACCAGACGTAAAAGCGTTCTCAAGGAATATAATATGTATTCGTGTGAGACACAAAATAAGTTTACGTGTTAAAAAGTGTAATTAATTAATAAAAAGAATCTCACAGCTCTCTATATCAGTGAAGTGTTATTTAAATTGTGTCAAGGATTAATAAATGTAGTGAAATAAAATTATAATCTGTGTAAGCCCACATTCTTAAGTTGCAGCACAACCCTGCTAAGAGAAACGTGTTACTAACAATAATACTGACGCAGCCGAGGTAAACATAAATATTTAATACTTACAGAAACAGTCAAATTACAAAGTTAATATTGTTAAAAATTGGGGCAAAGGCTACCGGGTCTATACGTGCAGTTGCAACTACTATAATTTCGGCTCCTCAACAGTTGTAATATAATACAACTCCTTCAATGCAAACTACTTCAAATTGACGCCCAAAGCGTGGTGCAAACAACGTAAAGCGAAAACTTACACTTCGTCGCGAAATCTGCAACATGCTGAAAGCGAAAGGTAAACAAAAATGGCTACTTTTGCTGGTGATGTCATGCGAGCAGATTAGTTTATTAAAAATTTCTCTATCTTGTAGGCCCAGTGGATTATCACAACAAGATGAAGACGAGAGCATATGAAGAAATTGCCAGACAGATTTTTAGAGCATACAATAATGATTAATCCAAAGTTATATAGTGTGGTTAACCTGCCAATTCCTGTAATTTCCATTGTATTCCTTCATCGCAATCTGATTCCATGGGCTATAACACATAAAAATGCTATGTAATTGCGTAAATAACAATATTCATTGCAAATTGTTATACCTGACATTAATAATAAATTACTTTTCACGTAATAGATTATGAATATGTTCTGAAGGAGTTCAGCTTGGCAAAAAGACAACGTGTAAATGCACATTTGTAGGCCTGTCAAGTGCTGCCAGATCTTGTCAAGTCTTGTCCACTGTTGTCACATATTTTTCAATATTTGGTAATTTTCCTTGTAAGCTCTTGAATTGAAACACAAGTTTGATCATGTATGTACAAGGAGCATCAGATAGATTTTCATCCCCATATGCTCTAGACGTTCTCGGGCTTAAGCCAGATGAAGTGATGTGGAGACATCGACGTTTCGGGAGCGTACGTCTCTCCCATCTTCAGGATGCTGAGTGATTGAATCGTTTTTTTGGGCTAGTGGACGGGTGTAGGAAAAGAATTTATGGAGAGGAGGGTTGATAGGAGAAGTTAGGAAAGGTGTTGGGGTTCCGCTGAGCACCCCCGTTAGTAAGCGGAAAGTAACTGCCAGCTTATGAAACGCTGGTAGAGGACGTGGAAATGTCCGGGAAACAGCCATGACCGTGTCAGGGCCCTGACTGCCCCCCGGAGAGTGTCGGGATTAGGCAAGGAACTTTATTTGTCTTTATTGATGTCTTCAACTCTTATTTAATCCACATAATCTGAAATATTATTATAACTAAATACTTTTATGGGTTTCATGTATTCTTGCACCTACCTTTACGTTTCCATACTTCCAGGTGAAGAGCACAACCACTGGAAGGCAGCAGATGATGACACAAGAAAGTGCTAGGATGGCGGTACGCATGACCCAGTTGAGAGAGACCACACAAGGACGGTCATCCTCGCAATATTCGCATCCTTCTGCACATTGTAGACACTCGAACATGCCTGGTGCTCCGTACTGAGTCTCCTCTGCCTGTCAACAGAATTGGTAACGCGTGAGGAAGGTACTTAACTAGGTGATCTAGTACTGGAGTGGCTATTAACACTAACCTGATTAACAGTGACTTAAGGGGACTTCAATGAGAGCGCACATGTGTACAGTCGGGTGCATGAAATCATGCCGATATAATGCCCAATGGTTTATGTTGTTATGGAAATATTGTACCGTCTCTGTCACGCCCAGCCCCACCTCTCACCTCTCCACATAAAGTTTTTCTTATTCTCCCCCTTTTCCTTCTCTCCTGAGCCTGAAATCGACCTGTGCTCATAGTTAATATATGAATGCTAGACTTTCGACATCAAACCAATACGAGACGGACTCATCTAGGGGCTACCGAGCGAGGTGCGATTCGCATTCTGGAGAACCCGGATGCTGGGTGCTTCATCTTCTACCACGACTTTCCTGATCCTGGACCCATCATCTTTCCTGTCATCTGTTTCAGGGTTATAGGACCAGGTGATGGTGTTCGACGAGTTGCGCCTGGAGGCTTGTTGATGGGCCGGGGTGGCCTCGGATACATGGTCTTCTTTGTGCTGTGGTGGTTCACATGCTAGGCTGTAGTTCCCGAAGTCGCGAATTCAGACCTGGCAGAGGGTGATGGCTTTGTTTTTTCGGGCATAAAAATCCTTACCTTGGTTTCCTTCGGAAGGGAAGTAAAGCCGTTTACCCCGTGTCATAGATTTACGGCACGTAAGAGAACCTCAAGCCGGCTAAAAAGACTTCCGAGCAAAATTATCGGTCTTATAGGAACGCTAAGGAGCACAGTAGTTAACGAGCGTGCATAAATAACTCAATTTTAATTTTTTGTCGGATACGTTCGATTTGAAAACGTTAAAGATCTGTCCGTGCTTGCGCATGTCGTCATCCGTGTCTGATCGCCCTTCCAGTCTCTCCCCTCATCCTTCCTTCCTTCCTTCCCGGGGGTCACCGTAGAAGTGAAAGGGCCGTTGCGTCCTACTTACAGTTGCGGACACCTTCGTTCGTCCTTTACCACCCAGGGGCTGATGTGGACGGTCGTTGCGAAGCAGGTCTTCCAGCCACTCAGGTGAAATATTTCTGTACTCCTTCCCTTTCGCCGCTCATCTAGGTCTTACCTTTGTTCATAAGCTAATGCGTGTGTGTCGAACTTTAATTCAAACCAATAAGAGATTGGCTCACCCAGGGCAGGTGTAAAAGACAGATGATAGGGAGATTCTCATAACAATAAATGAAGAAAAACACTGTACTAATAAACCAAAGGCGCCGGCACGTTTCTGTGCACTCGACTGTATACTTTCGGGCAACAATTTTGATAAATCCACCCAGGTCGTTATAATCACTTTTACTCTTTCAGACTGCCAAAATGACCTAACAATTTGTATTCATTTTATTTCTCTTGTTTACTAACCAGCTATGATTAATTTTATGAAGTTGTATAAAACTAAACAAAGCGCCTAAGATGCATTAAATTAATTTAACATGTTAATTATGTACCATGGCAAACAATTTCCATGCAATACACTTACAAAATTAACGTATATTTTTAAACAAGTTGTGTGGCTCAATAAGCCCGAGATGATATTTTATACTAAACACAATGTTTGAACCTATTAGATGCTTTTTAAAGAACATTTAGTTTGTTTTATTTTTGTGTTTTCATTCATGTACAGAGAGATCTAGGGTACATAATTCTGGAATAAAAAAATTCGTACTTGGATTGCGTACTGACAATGAAGAAAATGTTAAAACATGCATATTATCTTTAAAAACCAAACTTAGAACGCATACACCTGAACAGTTCTTTTAACATTCACAAATTACACCGCTTGACAGGTAGTTTTCTTGATCCATTGTTTCCAGGATTTCCTTTGTACCATTTTCCTTTACTTCTGTTTCCTTCTCGTGCTTGAGTCTGCTTCTAGGTTTCGTGGTGTGTGGCGATGCCTGACAGATGGCGCGTGTGCTTATTTCAAGGAAAGAGTATTCCCCGTGAACACTAGAGGGCTGCTTGGTTGATCTGGTCGTTCATCGCCTTCTCTGGGCAGCTCCAGAAGTGAGAAAGATCTTTGAGCCATAAATTGTTAGGGCCTTCCATGCGTCTCCGTGGTCTGTCTGGTTGTAACCTGTAGTCTCCGTGGTTCCTTCACTTCATCCCTTCCTCCTGGGGGATGTTAGCCATTACGAGGCGTGTTTCTAAAGTAAGTATCGATAATTTTTTTTTAAAAAATAATGAACATTACTTTCCAAATACTTTAGTATCATCTTACACTATTTCTCCACGTAGTCACAGCCATTATACAGGCACTTCTCGTAACGGTAAACCAGCCTTCGTCAAAGAATGATGCCGCCTGTGATGAAAGTCAAGCCTGCACTTCGTGTTACATAACATCATCGTCATTGAAATGTTTTCCATCAAGGAAGTTCTTCAGATGAAGAAACAGATGAAAACCTCTTGGTGCCAAATCTGGATTGTAGGGCGGTCGGTCGAATTATTGCAAACCAAACGATGAGATCAGATCTTGAGTTTGTTTGGCTGTGTGTGACCGGGCATTGTCATTCATTATATTTCCCCATAAACCTCACACAATTGACTATGCATGTTTGCGACGTAACATTTCTCGCATTCAAAAAACTAATCACTGTTCTGACTTCACTGTCGGCGGGTCGTTCGATTGTTTCCAACATTTTCAAACCCTCTAACAACAGGAAAACTCAAAGTGGCGATCGCCCACAGCTACATCTGGTTTCCCAGTGAATGGTGAAAGTGATCGCGCATGCTTAAAACCATGACTCAAGGCTCAGCGGCAAAATATTAAAACGTTGCTTACTTTGAAGTCCTACACCGTGCTCGGTTATAGGACCGGTGCCCACTCAGCATTGTGAGGAAAGTGAGGAGCAGCAATAGGCAGCGGTCCAGGCCTCGTGAGCCAGCTTTCTGGTTGGGGAATGAGTGATACTGGCCCTGTATCGGTCGGATGATGTCCACCTCTATCGAGCTTAAATGGGCGTCGAACCGTTAATCGGGTTGGCAGGCCCAGGACCTTGCAGGTTGTAGCACAACAGGATTTATTTATTTACCTACTTCGCAGTGCGCAAGGTGTTTCCCTTCGTTGTATAACTTATACCCATGCCCATCACCAGGGATATTGTGTGCAGCAAGGACACACGTTAAAGACAATAAAAGCAAAATTAGATACAGTTCTTATTTGAAGGATAGATCTTGATTTTGAAGATCTGTGTAACTTATAACATCGTACGCAGTAGTATTTCAACTTACATAATTTCTAAGACTTTAAGGACGCAGCAATGAAACAATTCCTTTAGTAATGACAGTAGGTAATTATAAAGTCGCTTTTAATTTGGCAAATGGCTCCAAAAGCTGAATGCTTAACTCTGTCCTCTTTATTTTTGTTTTTCCGCTAATCTCAGAGACGGGATTGTAGCCCCAATTAAAGGCCACATCAGCGAAGAGACGAGCAACGTCATTAGTGAGGCACGCACGAAGCGGACTGCTGTAATCTGACCTGGGATGTCTGGGCTTCAAAACTTTCATGCGGATCTTCGGCTTGAAAAGTAACAAAGCTATCAGCCTGAGGCAGTATTTTTAACACTTGAATATTTTCAATTAAATTATGTAATATGTAAATTCAATAACAGCCCGCCTTGAAGCAAATGTATGTAATAATTTTTAAAATGTATGTAACAGTCATTGCATATGCTTATATTATTGTAAACATGTTCAATAATGTTATGTGAATACATTACGTAATTTAATAATGTAAGAGCTGTGAGAATAATGAGTTAAAACTTGCTAATAATGAGGTAACAATGAGGTAGTCTTGAGGCAATAATGAGTTTGAGAGTTTAAATATTACTAGTCATTATTAGAGGAGCAATAATGTAAATTTTGAGACAGTTTAAAAATAGCCAATCAACAGCCAGAAAAAGCTTTAGTTAAATGCAGGTATTCTATTGGACTAGGATTAGCCAATCAGAGACTTGAAATACAAAGATTTAAAAGTTTATAGGTTGAAATATGTTCAGTTGCCTGCAGACCTTGATAGTAACCGGATGGAAGATGTGTTCTCTAGAGAAATATAATACGTATTCGTATGAGACGTAAAATAAGTATACGCGTTATAAAAGTGCAAGTATTAAATTAAAGAATCTCACAGCTTTTTATATCAGTGAAGTGATATTTAATTTGTGTCAAGGATTAATAAAAAGAAGTCAATTTAAACTTAAAATCTCTGTAAGCCTACATTCTTGTTGCACCACGACCTGATCAAGAGAAACGTGTCTCTAAAGCAATACTAACGCAGCCGAGGTAAACATAAATAGTTTAAGAAGCAGTTTAATAACAAAGTTAACTTTTTTTTTAAACTTGGAGCGTAACAACAATAATACATCTTCAAATAGGCTTTTCATACGTAGCAGCATATTACGTAACAAACAATCTTTCTTCAAATTGACGACCATATGTGGAGCTAAATAAATAAACAACGTAAAGAACAATACTACTTCAAGCCTCAACGTTCACCAAATTTAGCCTCAGTTACCCTACAGATATTCGAAGAACTATACGGCATATTGCTGCCATAGATACAAAGAAAACATCTGATGTGTTATATTCATAAAACCTTCGCTACCATCACTTCTACAAAATATTCCTACAAAGGCTGCTTGATGTTCTTCGAGATAAACATTTGCAGAAAAGCCTTTATTATATATTTCGTTGTAGAATAAGGGTTACAGCAGTTTAAGCGATAGTCAATTCTTTTAGAAGCGAATTCTCTTTACACAACCACTAGAAAAAAAGTTGATGCGTTTCATTCACACACGACATTCTCTACCCTCTGTTTTTATTAATGGCTATAAAATTACTCTTATGAAAGTTTATTTTACAGGGTGTTTATGAAGAACTGACACATTTCTTTCTTTAATTATTCTGTTCGAAATTCACTCAATGCCCCAATTTTAGCACCAAATTAAGCAGAATGTGCTGGAGTTTCGATTGCCTGTCACAAGATGCGCAGATGTTCATGTTTGAGGTTTTGTTCTAGTCAGCGTAAAAATGGAGTACGCATTAAATGAACGACTCTTTCTTGTAAAGCAATACTGGATTACGAATTCAATTATAGCTACTCAAAGGGCATACCAATGAAAATTTGGTGTTCGGAATCCTCCCCAAAGAAACACAATACTGAGACCGTAAACAAATTGGAAACAACTGGATCTCTGGTGAGTGAAAAAGGCAAAACTCGTTCATCTAGGCTTCCCACGGTTGTTGTTGGCGTAAGAGCACGACTGGATCAGGCACCCAAAAATCGTTAAAACGTTTGTCGCAGGAGACAGCGTACAGCTACTCAATGTGTCAGAGAGCTGTGAAAAGTGCAGGCCTAAAGCCGTATAGGATTACGGTTGTCCATCAGTTACAGGAACCAGATAAGAATAGATGACTGAATTATTGTCGTTGGTTTCAGGCGTTCATTGTGCAAACTTCTGCCGTATTATTCATCACATGACTCACAGGTGAAGATGGTTCCATTTATCCGGCTATGTGAACTCAAATAACTCACGCTATTGGGCCAGCGAAAATCCACATGTTATTCATGAAGCACCTATGCATCCGGTTAAAATCAGGTTTGGTGCGCAATATACGCACAGAGAATAGTGAGACCAGAGAACCGACGGATTTTCATGGAGTTTGCTCAGCAACTAGACGATGTAGAGCTGAACGACGCTACATGCCATATATCAATGAATCCATGACTCTAATTGCAAGTTTCCGTGACGACCGGATAATTTCCAAGAACCTGTGGCCACCGAGATCTCCGGATTTGACATCTCCGCACTGCTTTCTATGGAGTTACTTAAAAGACAGGGTTTATGCCACACGTCACTAGGTATTGGACGATCTGAAGCACAACATTACACATGAGATTCAAGATATTGACAACAGAGTCCTCCAACGAATGGTCAGTAACATGGAGCGACGTGTTGAGCTGCGCCTTGTTTAGGATGGAGGACATTTTCAACATTTGCTATAGAGGTAAATAATCTCCCAAAATTCCTCTGCATTTCAGGTATAATAAGTTGTCGCTAGCATAACTCGTTTTGAAACAATTAAAGAAATAAGCGTGTCAGTTCTTCATAAACCACTCTGTAGTTCGTGTTAGAGAAAGTAAAAATGAATTGCTAGTTGAAAATGAAACATATCCTGAAGTGTACCTAACAGTTGAAAAAAGTATAAGAACTGCCTGTCTTACGAAAGAGTGGTATAATCAGGAAGGTTGTTAATGTGCCATTGCTAGGTTTAGACAGGAGACACAACACCCGAACGAGAGTACAGTAAACTCTGACCATTAAAACTTCAACACAACGTACGTAACGTATAGAGACCTTTACATTTCTCTTCTTTACAAAACTGTAACAATTAAATACTTTTCTGCTTTGTGAGCGTATAATTTTGCGTGGCGGTGTTTGCATTTTGACTTGTTTACGAACCCGTCCACTGTGACTAACAGTCTCGCTGCTGCATTTCCTTAATGCAGACCTGTGGATGTTGCGCACTGGGAATGGTGACGTAACCCGGCCTGTCTGTTATGTTTCTGAGCGAACTTATATCTCGGAAAGGTTACTGCCACAAAAATTATTCAACATATATTTTTTATTATAGTGAGTTCTACATTTTTTGCACAAGTTTTTGTAAATGTTTTGGGTTTATAAGTTATATAAAATGAATTCGGAATGGAGAGGAATTCACAGGCTATTCCCAGAAAATTTAAGATATAATTTTTAATTGCGAGGTAGATATCTAAAACATAACGAAAATTGTTAGAAACATTTTTGAGAAAATTAAAATTAATGATAAAATTTCAATGCAAACGGTTGATTGGGGAGGTACAAACTTCTTGAAAGATTCATGTCTGCATTCTTGGTAGACGATACGCTTAGATACCAATGTGCCATATCCAGAGAAGGCACCATGTAATTACGAGCGGTTTACAGACATAGAAAGTTCGATCCTAAAACATAGAAATGAAGCAGTGGTAGTAGAGGATAAGAGTCAGACGAACAGAGCTCTAAGCAACGCAGTAGGCCATCTCTGTAATCCCGTTGTGTCTTTGGTGACCTCTGGGTGGAAGGGAGACCCAAAGGGCGAACAGGTGCGGAGAACGGTGCGCGTTACCAAGGTAAGGATACCTCCAGAGCGGCAACCTGACTGCCATCATCAACCCGGGGATCCCGGAAACGAGCCTCCCAGGAAGGGGCACCAGTCAGCCATCCAAGCGCCAGGAAGAAATTCTTTACACAGTGCAAACTTCACCGTTCCGCCGTCGCCTGGTTGTGCAACCCTGAAATATATGAAAGTGAAGCAGATCAGAGGAAATGGTAGACATGATATTCTTGGTAGAAGATAAACCGCCACAGAGTTCGCCTACCGACCTGAGAAAACCATGAAAAAAATCAGAAGTGTTACGCTCACATGACTTTCTCTACTCTTGTACAAGCTATTTTTACAAACGCTATACTCCATCTACTTCATGTTAATCTAGATGTTAATCTTATTGCTAATTTTCTTGTAGACACAAGGGGAACTGGTAGGCTTTAAGCGATAGTCAAATGTTTTAAGAGCTGGTTGCTATGTGGAGTATTCCATTCTCTTTGCATTACCAGGACAAAAAAAATGAATAATGAATTTGAGAAAAAGTATAAGTATTGGAAAACTTAAGGGAATAACAAGCAATATCTCGAAAATGGTTCACTCCAAAAAAAATGTATATGACATAAATTGGGTATTTTAACGCGATCTACATTTTTACCTATCTCTTATGGTTTACCAGTTATGCAAAAGTCGTTCACAATGAAGAATACTTTTGGAGACATTCCCAGAAAATTCGAGACATACATTTCATTTGTCATGAAAATATCTTAAACATGTGATATTTTAATCAAAATCGTTATAGCCATTTCTGAGAAAACTACAATTTTCGAAAAATGATCCATGTAAAGGGTAATCTGGGATGGGGGGATTTTCTTGAAAACCTTCGTGTCGCATTTCTGGAAGATACTGAACCTAAATACCAAGTTTGGTGTTTATCCGACTGTTCGTTTCTGAGTTATGCTGTTCACAGACACACACGGACATGTTTCCAAAAATGCTTTTTTTTGATTCAGGGGGTCTGAAAATATATATTTCCGGTGAAATCTCGGTATCGAATTTTTGGGTGGAATACAATACTTCCCCTACTTACTATACGTAGTAGAGAAAGTAAAAACGGTTGTCAACGGGATTCTAAACCCGGACCTCCGGAATGCGAGCCTGAAACGACACCAGGAGCCATCTCACTCTGTGGCGATAGAAAATAGATCAGAGGGAGAATTCAACTCAGTACTGACTCAGAAAGGCAAGAGAAATCCTCCTTGTAAGACTTTTATTGCAAAGAAACTATCCATAGCCGATCCATGTCACCGAAAAAGGAAGTATGGACTATAAGTGACCATTGCACGCGTGGCCTAGATCGTTAAAGCATGGACTCGTGAGCGTAAGGCATCAAATCCAGCCAGGACCTTCCTCACTGACTAAGATTTCTTCCAGGTTTTCTTCAGTCCTTAAGAGGCAAACGCTGGGGAGGTACCGTAAGTTAGGCTTAGAACGTTTTCTTCCCAATTTCCTACTCCAGTTATCATTGCATTTCATATATCATCATCCTTCCGAGCGAGATGGCTCCGGATAAAGTGTGAGGCTCGCACTCGCGAGGTCCGCGTTCAATTCCCGTCGTATCAATTGACCTTGGGTTTTTCATGGTTTTCTCTGGTCGGTAGGCGACTTGTATAGTGGTTTGTCATCTACCACGGTTTCCTTTCTATCTTTTCCCTCTGATTCCACTTTCTTCTCAAGTTTCAGATGTGCCTCAAAGTTTCGTGGCGTAGGGCGGTGCCGGACAGATGTCGCGGATGCTTGATACAAGGAAAGAATATTCCCTGTATATACTAGAGGGCTGCTTGGTTGAACGGGTTGTTCATCGCACTATCTGGCAACTCCAGTAGTGGTAGCTTTGAGCCAGGAACTGTTACGGATTCCGCGCATCTCTGTAGCCTTTAGATACCAGTCTCCTGTGGTTCCTTCAGCTCATCCCTTCCTCTTGGTGCACGTGTATGCGCATGCGCGAGGTGTCCCCCTGCGTTGTATCATCAGTGTTGCAGTTGTTGTATTGTTTTGTATTTACCCCACGCTTTGGGAGCCGAACTTGAAGTAGTTGCTTCTATGTATGGAAAGCCAGTTTGGAGAAGACGTATTATATTTCAACTGTTGGGAACCGAACTTGAAGTTGGTTGCAATCGCACGTATAGCACCCGGTTTCCGGTGGCCTTTGCCCCAAATGATTAAAAAAATTAAACTTTGTAAGTTGATTGTTTCTTTAAATGTTATATATTTATGTTTGCCTCGGCTGCGTCAGTATTATTGTTAGAGACATGTTTCTCTTTGCAGGGTTGTGGTGCGACTGAAGAATGTAGGCTTACACAGATTATAATTCTTACTTCACTACATTTATTAACCCTTGATACAATTTAAATAACACTTCACTGATATAGGGAGCTGTAAGATTCTTTTATTAATTACTTGCACTTTTTAAATACGTAAAGTATTTTTGTCTCACACTGAATACGTATTGTACTTCTCGAGGACGCATCTCGAGTCCGGTTAGGAACACTGTTTACAAGCAACTGAACTCTAAATTTGTAAATTTTGCTATATTTTAGTTTCTGATTGGCTAATACTAATCCAATAGAATACCTTCATTTAACTAAAGCTTTTTCTGGTTGTTGATTGGCTATTTTATAAACTGTCTCAAAAATTATATTATTGCTTCCAAGAATCATAAGTAGCATTATTAAACTTTCAAATTCATTATTGCTTCAAGATTAGCTCATTGTTAGAAACGTTTAACCTATTATTCTCACAGCTCCTACATTATTAAATTACGTAATACATTCATATAACATTGTTACACATGTATACAATAATATAAACATATACAATGGCTGTTACATACATTTTACAAATTACTACATATACATATTGCTTTAAGGCGGGCTATTATTGAATATATATATATATATATATATATATATATTATAATTAGACTGAAAGCATTTAAGTGTTAAAAATACTGCCTCAGTGTTCATAGCTTATGGTGCCGTATATCGTAAGAACAGGCGTTAAACACTGCCCAAAAAGAAAGAGAGAGAACAAAGACAGCTTTGCTATAACTTCTTCCTTTATTACTGAACTTCCTTTTTGATAAATGGATTTCAGCGTCTTAAGAACTTAAGTCAATATCGCTGGAGTATATAATGGTATTTTAGTACAAGAAAATAAATTCGAACGTGCATTTACATAAATCCATCTACCTCCCAACTTAATTCGAAGATGCCACCTTATCTTAATGGAAAATGCCGGATGTTTTATTGTGCATTTTCAGCTTCCATCTTCTGCTCTTCTCTTTGAAAGATCTTTCTCAATTTTCTCGCTAATCGTCTCCTAAATGATGCAAGCGTGAAACTTATTAAGAACCTCAAAGGTACTCCCTAAGCTGGGTTTGTTCAGCCGTTTTCGCAAAAACCTTCTTAGAGCTCGCTCTGCGAGAAATCTGTGAAATAGCGAATCCATTATAATCCATTAAGACGTTAAGACTTTTGTACCGCGTTCATTAAAGCACCTACAGTGGCAAATGAAATTTCTTTAGGTACTCTAGTGGTAAAAATAGACTGGTAAGGAGAATACCCATTATCGTTTATTTTTACTTTCTCTACTACTACAGTAAGTAGGGGAAGTATTGTATTCCACCCAAAAATTCGATACCGAGATTTAACGGGAAATATATGTTTTGAGACCCCCTGAATAAAAAAAAAGCATTTTTGGAAACATGTTAGTGTGTGTGTCTGTGAAGAGATACGACTCGAAGGTTTCAAGAAAGTCCCCCCACCCCAGATTACCCTTTACATGGAACATTTTTCGAAAATTTTAATTTTTTTAAAAATGCCTCTAACGATTTTGATTAAAATATCATATGTTTAAGATATTTTCATGACAAACGAAATGAATATCTCGAATTTTCTGGGAATGTCTCCAAAAGTATTCTTCATTGTGAACGACTTTTGCATAACTGGTAAACCATAAGAAATAGACAACATTTTACTACACAAAAAATGTAGATCGCGTAAAATACACAATTTAAGTCATATACTTTTTTGTTGAGTGAACCATTTTCGAGATATTGCTTGTTATTACCTTAAATTTTTCCAATACTTATACTTTTTCTCAAATTCGTTACTCATTTTTTTGTCCTGGTAATGCAAAGAGAATGGAATACTCCACATAGCAACCACCTCTTAAAATATTTGACTATCGCTTAAAGCCTAGCAATTCCCCTTGCACCTACAAGAAAATTAGTAATAAGATTAACATCTCGAAATCTCGGTTAACATGAAGCATATGGAAAATAAGCGTTTGTAAAAGTAGTTTGTACAAGAGTAGAGAAAGTCATGTAACCGTAACACATCAGATTTTTTTTATATACACCTTCATTTAGAAATTCTGTGAGAAAGAAAAACAGCTGAAAGCCAGGGCATTCTGAAAGCATTATTGCCTCATATAATGACGCATTAGATAATTATTTGATAATCCTGGGGATCAGATGCGAGGCCACAAAAATACAACTGGATCTCTTTCATAAATAACTGATTAATTATTTCCCGTTATGAACACTAGAATGTAATAGTTCCGGGTATATTTTGAAAAATCATATTCAGTTTTTATTATAGACACATACACTATGTGATTAAAAGTATCCCGACACAAACATACTTTTTTCATCTTAGGTGCTTTGTACTGACACCTACCGCCTGGTACTCATTATCCGCGACTTCAGTAGTGGTTAAATATCGTGAAACAGTAGAATGAGACGCTCCGTGGAACTCACGGACTTCGAACGTGATCAGGTGATTGGGTGTCACTTGTGTCAGATGTCTGTACTCGAGATTTCCACACTTCTAAACATCCCTAGGTCCACTGTTTCTGATGTGATAGTGAAGTGAAAATGTGAAGGGACATGTAAAGCACAAAAACGTACAGGCCGACCTCGTCTGTTGACATTTGAACAGGGCCGTAAAGAGTAATAGGCAGACATCTATCCAGACCATCACACAGGAATTCCAAACTACATCAGGATCCGCTCCAAGTACTATGACAGTTAGGCGTGAGGTGAGAGACCTTGGATTTAACGCTCATAAGCCACACATCACGCAGGAAAATGCCAAACGACGCCTCGCTTTGTGAAAGGAGCGTCAACATTACACGATTGAACAGTGGCAAAACGATGTGCGGAGTGAGGAATCACGTACACAATGTGGCAATCCGATGGCAGGGTGCGGGTATGGTGAATGCCCGGTGAACGTTATCTGCCAGTGGTGTAGTGCCAACAGTGAAATTCGGAGGTGGTGGTGTTATGGTGTGGCCGTGTTTTTCCTGTAGGGGGCTTACACCCCTTATTGTTTTACGTGGCACGATCACAGCGCAGACGTACATTGATATTTTAAGCACCTTCTTGCTTCCCACTGTTGAAGAACAATTCGGGGATGGCGATTGCATCTTTAAACACGATCGAGCACCTGTTCATACTGTACGGGCTGTGGCGGAGTGGTTACACGACAATAACATCCCTGTAACGGACTGGCCAGCACAGAGTCCTGACTTGAATCCTATAGAACACTTTGGGATGTTTTGGAACCCCGACTTCGTGACAGGCCTCACCGACCTACATCGATACCTCTCCTCAGTTCTGCACTCCGTGAAGAATGGACTGCCATTCCCCAAGAAACCTTCCAGCACCTGATTGAAAGTATGCCTGCGAGAGTGAACGCTGTCATCAAGGTTAAGGGTGGGCCAACACCATATTCACTTCCAGCTTTACCGATGGAGGGCGCCACGAACTTGTACGTCATTTTCAGCCAGGTGTCCGGATATATTTGATCACGTAGTATATATTTATCGTTATAAAGAAATATCGAGTTAAAGTTTGATTCATTGATTATACTACACCATACTTCTTAACAAATATTGCAACTACATGTGGAGTGAAACAGGGTTATATTCTATATCCAATTATACTTATGTTTATTACTGAATGACATTATGGAAAGGTCAATAGGCAGTATTAGAAGAGGCATAAGATGTGGACTGAATGATGCCTTGAACGGCTTAGACTTCGCAGATTAAGCTTTCCTGCTGCTCCATAATTTTTATGATATGCAAAGTAAAATGATAGAAGTCATATGAAAATTAATATAAGGAAAACTGAAGAAATGAGACTACATGGTAAGAAAACAAACAAAATTATAATAGATAATAAGAATGTTGATACTGTTCAGGAATTAAAATATCTGGATAGTATATTTTATAAGGATGGTGGAGCCGTTGAAGAAATAAAGAACGAAATAAAGAAAGCAAATAGTGCTTTTCTCCTATGGATGTACTAAAATTAAAATTTTCTTTACTAATGTGAAATCAGTTTTATTATATGGCTGCAAAATGTAGAAAACGAGTAAAATAATTGAAAGAAAATTACAAATATTTGTTGATAGATGCCCAAGAAGAATTATAAGAATAAGATGGCCAGATACAGTTTCAAATTTAGAGTTACAGAAAATAACAAACCAACAATGAATTACAACAGAAATAAAAAAATGAAAATGGAATTGGGGAGGACATACACTAAGAAAAGAAGATAAAGCAGTGAATTGGAATCCTCAGGGTAGTAGAAGAAGACCAGGAAGCACATGGAAGAGAATAGTTATAAAAATCTGATGTGTTACACTCACATCACTTTCTCTACTCTTGTAAAAGCTATTATTACAAACGTTTATTCTCCATATGCTTCATGTTAATCGACATATCGATATGTTAATCTTCTTGCTAATTTTCTTGTAGGTGCAAGGGGAATTTGTAGGCTTTAAGCGATAGTCAAATATTTTAAGGGCTGGTTGCTATGTGCAGTATTATATTCTCTTTGCATTACCAGGACAAAAAAAAAGAATAACAAATTCCCATTTGAGAAAAAGTATAAGTATTGGAAAATTTATGGGAATAACAATATCTCGAAAAACGTTCACTCAAAAAAAATATATATATGACAAATTGTGTAGTTTACATCTTTTGTTTAGTAAAGTTTTGTCTATCTCTTATGGTTTACCAGTTATGCAAAAGTCGTTCACAGTGAAGAATACTTTTGGAGACATTCTCAAAAAATTCGAGATGTAAATTTCATTTGTCATGAAAATATCTTAAACATATTATACTTTAATCAAAATCATTAGAGCCATTTTTGAGAAAATTAAAATTTTCGAAAAATGTTCCATGTAAAGGGTAATCTGGGGTGGGGGGATTTTCTTGAAAACCTTCGTGTCGCATCTCTGGAAAATACTGAACCTAAATACCAAGTTTGGTGTTTATCCCACTGCTCGTTTCTGAGTTATGCTGTTCACAGACACACACGGACATGTTTCCGAAAATCTTGTTTTAGATTCAGGGTGTCTCAAAAACATATATTTCCGGTGAAATCTCTGTATCAAATTTTTGGGTGGAATACAATACTTCCCCTACTTACTATACGTAGTAGAGAATGTAAGAAATTGCTAAAGAAGACAAAACATGGAATGAAGTAAAGAAGTTGGCAAGAAGTAGGGTTCAGTGGAAATACATTGTGAATGACCTATGTTCCTCATAAGAAGATTGATTGAGACTTATTAACTGATGATTTAGAAAAGCAGGTTGCCGGAAATGAGCTTCATGACAAACAAATTCATGAGTACACAACTTCATGGATAGGGAAGCAAGCTGTATAATCCTCAAAGCGTTACCATGAATAAATAATACGATATCAAGAAGTAATCTGTGCAAGGAAATTACTTTTTTCATCATCTTTGAATATCTCATCTGTTTCTCATTCAAGTAGCTGAATATTAAGGTGATAATATATTCTTTACAAAATGAAGAAAGCGTTCACAAACTTTTCTACTGGAATTTCCCTCCTGCTTAATGTGAGCAAGTCCCTAGAAAACAAGGCAATTTAGAAACGTAAAAGGAAAAGTTATTATTTCTAACACAGCTATTGAATTCTTTCTCTACCTGCTTAAGAACACCTCTAAAGAAATACGATTTAAATAATTTAGTTTCTTTTTCATTCTATACAAATGAGTAAATCTAAAGAATATGATTAACGTTTCATAGAATGCATTTCTTAATTAATTTTGAAGGTTGAGAAGCTAGTAACGGTGATGTGTTATAATTTAAAATAGAGAGAGTTGAAGGTTGTTACACTACAACATTAAAATGTTTTTAAGTAAACGCGTTTCGGTTTGCTTCCATCGTCAGTATGTTTTCAACTGATTTTGCCATCAAAATATACACCATGTGATCAAAAATATCTGGACACCCCCACAAACATACGTTTTTCATCTTAGGTGCATTGTGCCACCACCTACTGCCTGGTACTCATTATCCGCTACCTCGGTAACCATTAGACATCGCGAAACAGCAGAATGGGACACTCCGTGGAACTCACGGACTTCGAACGTGGTCAGGTGATTGGGTGTCACTTGTGTCAGAAGTCTGTACGCGAGATTTCCACACTCCTAAACATCCCTAGGTCCACTGTTTCTGACGTGATAATGAAGTGGAAACGGAACGGACATGTACAGGCCGACCTCGACTGTTGACTGAAAGAGATCGCCGACATTTGAAGAGGGTCGTAAAGAGTAATAGGCAAACATCTATCCAGACCATCACACAGGAATTCCAAACTGCATCAGGATTCACTACAATTACTATGACAGTTAGGCGTGAGGTGAGAAACCTTGAATTTCATGGTCGAGCGGCTGCTCATAAGCCACACATCACGCACGAAAATGCTAAACGACGCCTCGCTTGGTGTAAGGAACGTCAAAATTACACGATTGAACACTGGAAAAACGTTGTGTGGGGTGACGAATCACGGTACACAATGCGGCGATCCGATGTCAGGGTGTGGGTATGGCGAATGCCCGGTGAACGTCATCTGCCAGCGTGTGTAGTGCCAACAATGAAATTCAGAGGTGGTGGTGTTATGGTGTGGTCGTGTTTTTACTGGAGGGAGCTTGCACCCCTTGTTGTTTTGCGTGGCACGATCACAGCGAAGACCTACATTGATATTTTAAGCACCTTCTTACTTGTCACTGCTGAAGAGCAATTCGGGATGGCGACTACATCTTTCAACACGATCGAGCACCTGTTCATACTGCACGGGATGCGATGGAGTGGTTACGCATCTCTGTAATGGACTGGCCTACACAGAGTCCTGACTTGAATCCTATAGAACACCTTTCGGATGTTTTGGAACGCCGACTTCGTGCCAGGCCTCACCGACCTACATCGATACCTCTCCTCAGTTCCGCACTCCGTGAAGAATGGGCTGCCATTCCCCAAGAACCCTTCCAGCACCTGACTGAAGGTATGCATGCGAGAGTGAACGCTGTCATCAAGGCTAATGGTGGGGCAACACCGTATTGACTTCCAGCATTCGTGATGGAGGGCGCCACGAACTTGTACGTCATTTTCAGCCAGGTGTCCGGATACTTTTGATCACGTAGTGTAGGTTCCCATTTCAAAAAATTAAATTGACCCTAAAATGACCATCATAACGTCCTCCAAACACAAAATGACTAATGGTATTTGCTTTCCCCTATAATATCAAACCCTGTAGAATAGGACGCTAATGACCATAGTAGTTAAAGAGCGTGTATAAATAAAAACCCTATTTTTTAAGATGCGCAATGTAGGTATTTCTTCAAAAGGTTTATTTGATTATGATGTAGTAAACGAAAAATAAGTTTTAGCAAGAATATTTTGAATACTAACTAATAAACATGGAGCTCAGAGAAAGTCATGTGACTGTATCACATCAAAATTCTTTTGTCAGTATTTAACTTCGCTTTTGCTGTCTATTGCTTCCACACTGTGGCCAGCACAGGATGGCTTGCGCGTCTGTTGGACTTCCTCCGAAACGCAAACAGCCTCAAACCCTCATAGTAATACTTACAATGATAATAAATACTATTTTGTTATAAGGGATGTTGGAACTTTTTTACTTTCTCTACTACGTATAGTAAGTAGGGGAAGTATTGTATTCCACCCAAAAATTCTAAACCGAGAATTGACGAAATATATATTTTGAGACCCCCTGAATCCAAAAAAAGCCTTTTTGGAAACATGTCCGTGTGTGTGTCTGTGAACAGCATAACTCAGAAACAAACAGTCGGATAAACACCAAACTTGGTATTTAGGTTCAGTATCTTCCAGAAATGCGACACGAAGGCTTTCAAGGAAATCCCCCCACCCCAGATTACCCTTTACATGGAAGATTTTTCGAAAATTTTAATTTTCTCAAAAATGGCTCTAATGATTTTGATTAAAATATCATATGTTTAAGATATTTTTATGACAAAAGAAATGTGTATCTCGAATTTTCTGGGAATGTCTCCAAAAGTATTCTTCATTGTGAACGTATTTTTCATAACTGGTAAACCATAAGAGATAGCCAAAATTTTACTACACAAAAAATGTAGATCGCTTTAAAATACACAATTTATGTCATATAATTTTTTTTGTGTTGAGTGGACCATTTTCGAGATATTGCTTGTTATTCCCTTAAATTTTCCAATACTTATACTTTTTCTCAAATGGGAATTCGTTATTTGTTTATTTTTTGTCCTGGTAGTGCAAAGAGAATGGAATACTCCACATAGCAACCAGCTCTTAAAATATTTGACTATCGCTTAAAGCCTACCAATTCCCCTTGCACCTACAAGAAAATTAGCATTACGATTAACATCTCGATTAACATGAAGCATATGGAGAAAAACCGTTTGTAAAAATACTTTGTACAAGAGTAGAGAAAGTCATGTGAGTGTAACACATCGGATTTGTTTCTCTAGCCACACATTTCTGGCATTATCTCAGGAAATTTTCATTTACACTCTTCTCCAACGTATTACACTCCTCCTTGTTGGACTCAGATCCTTATGGACTTACAAGCCAATGCCTTGTCAGTAGTCTGTCAAGGAGCAAACTCTGGACCATAGCATATCCAGGATGGGTGATCATCCCAATGCCTGGTGTGGCGGTGAAGAACATGGAATAAAATGTATTGACGAAACGGATGATAGAAAAATTTGCGGATCAATATTCGCCTAAAGACCGAGGAAAGCCGCGAAAAACCCTTCGGTCAGATTGGTCGAACCCAGAGGTTTGAATCCAAGACCACTCGAATGCTAGTTGCACACGTTACCGCAGTGTCACCTTGTTCGGTTCATTTACACTCGAGATTCAGTATCTGAAGTTGAGTGAATTTCTCGCCTGATGTTTTCTTTCAGGTCATACAATGTATGAAATATGCTGCACACAGTTTATTTTTCAAGTTGCAGCATAGATGAAAATCGCATCAATTAAATCAGGGGATGTTGAGAGTGGGATCCGAGTTGTAGCGGCCGGCGTGCGACCTTCCTGTGGTGACCACAGTGGGGGAAGCAAATCACTCTAGTTTCTCTACGGCTTACCTATCAGGTGGACCACCCACTCGTATTTCAGGTGCATAGATGTCCCTTCGTGCGTTAAAAGAGTTGTAGAGCAATTGCAAGTAAACAAGGGTCAGTGGGGAACTGGCGGAATTGCGAGAGCGACCTTTGTTCTCTCCTCATGCTTATCAGCAAAGGGATTAACGGATCACGTTCATTAAGAAGTAGTTCCCAGACTTGCACTAGAGTGTAAAATCAGTGATGATAGACAAAAACAGCGTAAACAGTCCGAACATATCTTAGACTGTTTTCCACTTCAGTTACAGAGACTTTATTTACAAGAGAATAAATTAAGTATTGGTTTGATAAATAATTAAAATGTCTTTATGACCTATCAGTGTCCGCTCATAGCTATTTTGTAAATTGTGTTCGCGCTGTTCTTATCTAACATGGATTACAGGCAATGACCTAAATCAAAACGTTACAGTGCTGTAAAGAAAACCATACACGTAATGTGTATCACTGGCATTTGTTCGTTTGATTTATTATTATTATTATTATTATTATTATTATTATTATTATTATTATTATTATTATTATTATTATTATTATTATTATACACCATACTATAATAGAGTGAATCAATACATTAAAGCTCGTAATGAGAACCAGGCAAACACGAGAGCACGTAATGTATATTACTGGCATTTGTTAGTTTGCTTTTATTATTATTATTATTATTATTATTATTATTATTATTATTATTATTATTATTATTATTATTATTATTATTATTATTATTATTATTATGCACTATACGTATGATAGAGTGAATCAATACATTAATGCGTCGTAACGAAAATATGCATACACGAGAGCACGTAATGTGTACCACTGGCATTATTAGCTTGCTATTATTATTATTACGTTTATTATTATTATTATTATTATTATTATTATTATTATTACGCAATATATGCATAGTAGGGTGAATAAAACATTAAAGCGTCTTTACGAATGCAGGCAAGCATGAGAGCAAGTAATGTCCATCACCGGCATTTGTTCCCCTAATAATAATAATAATAATAATATATTATTTATTATTATTATTTTTTACGCACTATACATATAGTACAGTAAATTAAAACATTAAAGTGCCGTAACCACAACCATGCAAACATGAGAGCACGTAATGTGTAGCACTAGCAGTTGTTCCCCTATTATTGTTATTATTGTTATTATTATTATTATTATTATTATTATTATTATTAATAATAATATTATTATTATTTTTGGTACTGGTAGTAGTAGTAATGGTGGTGGTGGTGGTGGTGGTGGTGAATTTGTTATCGAGTCAGCAACACCAGCCGTCTTTCACTAGTGCTCCCAACTTAAAGACCGATCCTTTTGCTCCGTTTTAAGTAAAATAACCTTTAATGACCTCATAGGCTGTGTATGATTGGTCATTGGGCTAATCAGACACTACTAACTAAGCTTAGCATGATAGTACCCCACTCTGCCTGCTGCTCTGTCAAAAGATTAAATGCCTCTTTATGGGACGCGAGTGACATGTGTGCTAAACCAAAGTTATCAGTTATGAACCAAACAATAGGTCCATAGCTCTAATAAGGGCCTTAAAATCGCGTCGAGTAAAACAGAATGATAGAGTTAAGTAAAGAATCGATAATGTTGTTTACATTACTAAAGCTATGAATTGCCTATGCACTAGTTTGCTTCTTATTCTGTTTACCTTTAGCGCAGATCTGGTGCTTTAATGTTTTGAAAAATTAAACTGAGTTTTATTTATGAACGCTCTTTAACTGCTATAGCCCTTAGCGTCCCATTCTATATTGGGATTGAAAGGCCAGAGTCTTGCTCAGCGGCCTCTTTATCAGTCTTGAGATTCTTTCACGTGCCGTAAATCTACAACAGGGACCATCTGCTCTACTTAACTTCCGAAGGAAGCCATGCTAGGGATGGTTACGCCAGAAAAGAAATTCTTCACTTTCCACAGGGTTTGAACCCGCGTTGGCAAAATAGCTATGGACGGATATTGATAGGTCAAATACAGACGTTTTAGTTATTTTTTAATCCATAAAGTGAATTTATTCCCTCGTAAATAAAGCCTGTAACTGAAATGGAAAACATTGTAAGACCTTTTGGGTCTGTTTACGCTGTTTTTGTCTATCATCACTGACTGTACACTCTAGTGCAACCCTGGGGACTGCTTCTCAATGAGCGCGATCCACCAATTGGCTTTCCTGATAAGCAAGGGTGTAGAACAAATAATTTCCTCCTAAACTAGTGGAAACATTAAGGACTGTATCTGTACAATATATTGATGTTGTACCATGTCTGGCATTTCCCCGTTGTTTTACTTCTACAGTACCACAAGGATGCTTAAAGTGGCCTATACTTATGTAACATTAGTACACGGAGGCACTTCACACCTGAAGCGAAGGAACAGTCAAAACAGTCGATTGAACGGGGAGAATCGGCTCCAAAGAAGGCAAGACAGTTCATCTGCAGGCAAGGTCATGGCGTCAGTTTTGTGGGATGCTCGTAGGATAATTTTCATTGATTATGTTCAAAAAGGAAAGGCAATCAATGGGCTGTATTATGCAAGCTTATGGCAGCGTTTGTATGATGAAGTCAAGCGAAAACGGCCGAGTTTAGCGAACAAGAAAGTTTTGTTTCATCAAGACAATGCACCAGTTCGCACATCCATTATCGCCGTGGCCAAAATCAATGAGTTAAAGTTCGAATTGCTTCCTCATACACCCTATTCTACAGATTTAACCCCTTCTGATTATTTTCTATTTCCAAAGTTGAAGAAATGGCATGGTGGTAAAAGATTTTCCAACAATGAAGAGGTGAAGTTTGCAGTTGATGGCGAGTTTGCAGAACTCGACGGTTCACGCTATAAACTGGGTATCAAAGCTATTGAACATCGCTGAGAAAGGTGTATCGAGTTGCAAGGAGACTATCTAGAGAAATAAAGAGGCTTTTTTCCAAAATGTTTGCGTTTTCTTTGTTAGGTCGGGTAACTTTTGGGCTAGCCCTCGTAGTTTAAAAAATATACAGCAAATTATACAATTACATAGTATACATTAGACCGTAATTGCCTTATTATTATTCATGGAATAAATTATTTTTGAGGTTACGAGTTTCATCAGATAAATTCGCAACCTTTCTTTGGATTGATACTTAAGAAAAATTAGAATATAATTTCTGCCACATGTATAACTGATGTATACTGTATTAATAAGAAATTAAATGGGCAAAATTAAGTGTTCTGATTGGTTGCAGAGATACATCAGAGATCCAGGTGTGCTGATTTGCTCTCGTCAGTGAGTTCATCCCCACTTTGGTGCTCAAATGGAGATATGTAACGTTATCAAAGTCTCTCACTCTGTCGGAGTAATTTTATTTTCTAATGGGGAGTGAGTCATGTCCGCGGCTTGGTATAATTTAATGAATGGGACCTAACTGAGGATATTGCAGTATTAATCAAGCGCCCATGCAAAACAATGGAGTGGCCAGTGCACGTACACTAAGTGACGTGGAAACAAGTGGAATGGCGGTAACACGCTGGCCATATGTTCTAATGCACCGGTCACGTGACGGTGCATGTTTCATTACCTGCAACGTCATTCACTCCTGGGATATTAAAGAGAATGGCACTGCATAGGTACGCTCCATAGGCAACTTATTCTGGTCTCACATTTTTTATTATTTATACGCCGAGTACGAGCGACTTCATGTCACAAAGACACCCTCTATTAAGGGCCCTAAAAGAGAAACATAAAGGGCTGAACACCTTTTGCCACAGTTTTAAAGTTGGTACAATGGTTTGGTCTAATTACGACAGGAAGGTAATTTAGCTTTTATCAATTTCAGAAGGCTTTCAGTAAGGCTTTATCCTCAAATCATTTGAAAACTATCTATCAGCGTCTTGGCTCCGCGGTAAGAGTTGAATTCTGGAGGTCCAGGGTACGATTCAGCTGTATCACTAACTGACCTGAGGTTTTTCGTGGTTTTCTTTAGTCGGTAGGCGAATGCTGGGGTAGAATCTCACCTACTGGGATTTCCATTCCATAAATTTCCTTTCATTTCCATTTCCTTCTCATCTTTCTGTTGTGATTCTAGGTTTCGTGGCGTATGGCGGTGCCGCAGATGCCACGGAGCTTACCCAGCAGGATAGCTCAGGCTGTTACGTCGTGGCCCGCATTCAGGAGGTCCCGGGATCGATCACTGACGACGGTCCACTCTGGCTCATGGTTTTTTCGCGGTTTACCCAGGCGAATGCTGGGGTAGTTCATCTTCTACGACGACTCTCCTTTCTCTCATCTGCTGTACCCATCATCTTCCTTGCCATTTATTTCAGCTTCGTAGGACCAGGCACCCAAGTTGGTGGCTTGTGGGCAGGGCGGATAAGTTCTATCTGGAAACGTTAGAGATCCCGTCCATGCTTTCGCCCGTCTGCATAAGGATCTGGTCGCCCTTCGAGTATCTCACCTCATCCTTCCCTCTCAGGGGTCACGTTGGAAGCACAAATGGCCGACTGGCCTGCTTGCAGTTCTCTGCCCCGGTTCCAGGAGCCCCTCCATGATACTACCTTTAATCCGTGGACACTAGACGGCTGTTTGGTCGCCGGGTTGTGCATCGCCATCTCTAGGCAGCTCCAGCAGTGGGACGGGTCCACGAACCCGGAATTGTTAAGGATTTCCGCGCGTCTATGTGGCCTGTCCGCCTGCGGACTGTAGCCTCCTGTGGTTCCTTCGCTTCATCCCTTCCTCCTGGGGTTTGGTAGTCTGAATCTATACAGGTGTAAATGCGCAAGGTGTCCCCCCTTTGTATAAACTATAACGGCCTTATGTGTTTACATCAAGTTGGGTTAAAAGAGTAAAGCAATAAATAGTAGTGTATAAGAGTACTTTTTTATATCTGACACGCCACAAGCAGATTTCACAATCGGAGATTCTAATGACGGATTTAATGTTGACGCATGTAACACGTAGAAAAGCTAATGGTTCTATCCTCAAAATGTTTATTTTAGTATTTACTGCCTTTCTACTCTACATTATCTGCATGTTGTTTTTCCGCACCGAGAATATTATGGCATTTATATAAAAAGTGATCTTCTATTCACGTTACGTTACACAAGATATACTACTTTCACTACTAAGTAGAGTAAGTAGGGGAAGTATTGCATTCCACCCAAAAATTCGATACCGAAATTTCACCGGAAATAGATGTTTTGAGACCTCCTGAATCCAAAAAAAGTATTTTTGGAAACATGTCCGTTGTTTGTGTGTCTGTCAGTGGGTCTGTGTGTGTGTGTGTGTGTGTGTGTGTGTGTGTGTGTGTGTGTGTCTGTGAACAGCATAACTCAGAATCGAACAGTTGGATAAACACCAAACTGTTTAGGTTCAGTATCTTCCAGAGATGCGACACGAAGGTTTTCAAGAAAATCCCCCACCCCAGATTACCCTTTACATGGAACATTTTTCCAAAATTTGAATTTTCTCAAAAATGGCTCCAACGATATTGATTAAAATATCATATGCTTAAGATACTTTCATGACAAATAAAATGTATATCTGAAATTATCTGGGAATGTCTCCAAAAGTATTCTTCATTGTGAACGACTTTTGCATAACTGGTAAACCATAAGAGATAGACAAACTTTTACTACACAAAAATGTAGATCGCGTTAAAATACACAATTTATGTCATATACATTTTGTTGTTGTTGAGTGAACCATTTGCGAGATATTGATTGTTATTCCCTTAAATTTTCCAATACTTTTTCTCAAATAGGAATTGGTTATTCATTCTTTATGTCCTGGACATACAAAGAGAATGGAATACTCCACATAGCAACCAGCTCTTAAAATATTTGACTATCGCTTAAAGCCTAGCATATTCCCCTTACATCTACAAGAAAATTAGCAATAAGATTAACATCTCGATTAACATGAAGCATATGGAGAATAAGCGTTTCTAAAAATAGCTTGTACAAGAGTAGGGAAAGTCATGTGAGTGTAACACATCAGATTTTTTTGCGTCGGAAAGGATTCAAATTAAGCAAGACATGCTTAGGTGTAACGTGCGGAAACAGTATTCAAACGTTTGTTCCTGGTAACAAGTTGTTGCCATGTTTTATTTGATACAAATTGCGTATTTTAAACATCTTTGCATTGTTCCTGTAGTAAGATTTTGTCTGTCTTTTAGGATTTATTGTAATTCAAAATTCTAAAAAAAATCAGTCAAATGAAACATTATAGTCTTTTCACACACACACAAAAAAACCCTATACCTTCTCTACTCTTGTACAAACTATTTTTACAAACGCTTATTCTCCATATGCTTCATGTTAATCGAGATGTTAATCTTATTGCTAATTTTCTTGTAGGTGCAAGGGGAATTGGTAGGCTTTAAGCGATAGTCAAATATTTTAAGAGCTGTTGCTAAGTGAGCATTCCATTCTCTTTGAACGTCCAGGACATAAGAAAGCGAATAACAAATTCCCATTTGAGAAAAAGTATAAGTATTGGAAAATTCAAACAAGTAACTAGGAATATCTCGGAAATTGTTCACTCCACAAGTAATATATATGTCATAAATTGTGTGTCTTAACGAGATCTACATTTTTGTGTAGTAAAATTTTGTGTATCTCTTACGGTTTACCAATTATGCAAAAGCCATTCAGAATGAAGAAAATTAAAGATATACATTTTATTTGACATGAAAATTGTTTAAACATATGGTATTTTAATCAAAACCATAGGAACCATTTTTGAGAAAATCAAAATCTTCGAAAAAGGGTTGTCTGGAGTGGAGAATGTTCATGAAAATCTTCCTGTCCCATCCTTTGGAGATACTAAAGTCAAATACCAAGTTTGGTATTGATCCGACTTTTCGTTTTTGAGTTATGGTGTTCAAAGACACGTGCGCGCGCGCGGACATGTTTCCAAACATGCTTTATTTATATACATGTATTTCCGGTAAAATCTCGATATCGCATTTTTCGGTGGAATGCAATACTTCCCCTACTTAACTATGCGTAATAGAGAAAGTAAAAATATAGATATCTTTAAAACACAGAATTTATTTAAAATAACGTTTTTGTGGCACTAACCATTTCCGAGCTATCGTTATTAAAGTTTCGAACGGTTCATTTCTTCGTTATTCTCTTAAAGTTCTGTCAACATTCAATTGTTTCTTGCGATGTCATGGAAACAGTATGGAATTTTAAGGCATTGTATAGCGTCCAGTTCTTAAACATTTGAGTATCACTGTTCTCTTTGTATATATGGAAAAATCTCTAATGTAGTTATTTGTGCAAAGATTTATTTGGATTAAAATTTAGTAGATAGAAAGATATTGTTTAGTACAAATAGTTTGTATATCTATTAATAAATGATAGAGCGTAGAGAAAATAATGTGAATGTATCCTATCAAAACTGGTATTTCTGGTGAAATCTCGCTGTCGAAAGGGTGGAGCACAATGCTAGAGTTACGTGTTAGAGAAATAAAAATGATATAGTGTCCCTTGTGTGCCTATATGTGAATTGGATATTTTAAATTTACTGCTTCAAACAGAACCACCTAAAGATAAATTTATATATTAATACGAGAAACGGTGATATGAGAATGATAAGCGAGCAAATAGAGGATTTAATGCGCCTGACTATTTTCAACAGTCGACTTCGTTTAGATCCGATCACATTTAACAAATCGACGCTATTATATTTTGCTAAGCAAGGGAATTTATTCAACAGGAAACTGTCAAATCTCTTGATTGATGAACCTGTATTTCACCTGTGCTTTTTGACAACTTCGTTTGTAACATAAAGATAAGCGATTCCATCTCAACAGCCCCACCTAAATACTGACGTATAACAATCACACAATTGCCATTACAATCCCTTAGAGCTTATACTCTTTATAAAAAAAATCGGATATAGTACAGTCACGTGGCGATCTCTGCCTACAGTCACTTATTTCTGTATAGGTTCCACAAACTATTCTTACGAAAGCTTTTAACTTTATTTATCATATACATAGTAGGTAGAGAGGGTTTGCACTCCTACCAAAAATTCGATTCCGAGATTTCACCGGAAATACATGTTTTGAGGCCCCCTGAATAAAAAAATGTGATGTGTTACACTCACATGACTTTCTCTACTCTTGTACAAACTATTCTCCGTACGCTTCATGTTAATCGAGATGTCAATCTTATTGCTAATTTTCTTGTAGATGCAAGGAGAATTGATAGGCTTTAAGCGATAGTCAAATATTTTAAGAGCTGGTTGCTCTGTGGAGTATTCCATTCTCTTTGCATTACCAGGATAAAAAATGAATAACGAATTTCAGATAAAAGTGTAAGAATTGGAAAATTTAAGGGAATAACAAGCAATATCTCGAAAATGGTTTACTCAACAAAAAAAATGTATATGACTTAAATGATGTATTTTAAAGCGATCTACATTTGTTGTGTAGTAAAATTTTGTCTATCTCATATGGTTTACTAGTTATGCAAAAGTCGTTCACAGTGAAGAATACTTTTAGAGACATTCCCAGAAAATTCAAGATATACATTTTATTTGTCATAAAATTATCTTATATATATGATATTTCAATCAAAATCGTTAAAGTCATTTTTGAGAAAATTAAAACTTTCGAAAAATGTTCCATATAAAGGATAATCTGTGGGAGTAATTTTCTTGAAAACCTTCGTGTCGCATCTCTGGAAGATACGAAACCTAAATACCAAGTTTGGTGTTTATCCGACTGTTCGTTTCTGAGTTATGCTGTTCACAGACAAGATACACACATATATGTTTCCAAAAAGAATTTTTTTAGGGGGCCTCAAAACATATATTTCGGTGAAATCTCGGTATCGAGGTTTTGGATGGAATATAATACTTCCGCTACTTACTATACGTAGTAGAGAAAGTAATAATAAAAATGTTGTACTAAGTAAAGAGTAGTTTGGGATTAACGCGCAGAAAGTCAGGAAAAACTGAGCGCTAGCTTCATATTTTGTAATCCAAGGGCCTGCTCATATTTAGCGACAGACTGTTTGGGAAAAAGATAACTAGTGTAATAAATTAAGAATATATTGATTGCGTGAATAAACGTATCTAATGAGGACAGTATCGAAGATCTATAAATCAATCTCGTGTAGCTTTGATGTATTCCCCTCACATCTGTGGAAATCATTACATATTATAAAGCAGATAATTATATAAATATTAATATACAAGGTGATATATCGGCTTGAAGAGGTAGAGATTTCGTCCACCTAAAGGTGGCGATTCTACAACAATGGACTAATGCAAACTTTAAACAGCGTTTTAGTCTGTGAACTCTTCAAGGCTGAATTTGTGGCATGACAGCTCATTTGGATCTTGGCATACTAAAACGGCTAACGACCTCCCGCCGACATGCGTATGTAGACCTTGATGATCATTCGAGGAGATGTCGGCACAATGCTTTCCCCAGCCCAGCTTACGTAACCTGCAGACCGATAGCCATCGTAGACCTTCAAGCACCTGCTTCAGTAAAAAGAAATAATCTGACGTAATACATTCACATCACTTTTTCTACCCTCTATCGTTTATTTGTGAGTATACGAACTATGCTAACTCAAGTTTATTTTTATATCTACCACATTTTAATCCAAAGAAACCTTTCCAAAAATAGCTACATTACACATTTTGTTATAGATACAAAGGGAACAGCGATATTCAAATGTTTAGAGCTGGAGCTATATGCTGGTCTTAAAATTCCATACTTTTTCCATATAATCGCGAGAAACAACTGAATGTGGAAAGGACTTTAAAAATCTGATGCGTTACACTCATATGACTTTCTCTACTCTTGTACAAACTATTTATACAAACGCTTATTCTTCATCTACTTCATGTTAATCGAGATAAACATTTGCAGAGTCTATCTTATTGCTAATTTTCTTGTAGCTGTAAGGAGAATATATATTTACAAGGGCAATATAGAAATACAGTACCTTTAAGCACATACATATCTCTTAATAGCTGGTTACTAGGTGCAGCACCATTCCCTTTGCCACAGATTAATACTCTTTGCATATCCAAGACAAAAAAATGAATAACGAATTCCCATTTTAGAAAATAAGTATTGAAAAATTTAAGGGAATAAAAGTAATATCTCGAAAATGGTTCACTCAACAACAAAAAATGTATATGACATAAATTGTGTATTTTAACGTGATCTACATTTTTTGTGTAGTAAAATTTTGTCTATCTCTAATGGTTTACCAGTTATGCAAAAGTCGTTCACGATGAAGAATACTTTTGGAGACATTCCCAGGAAATTCAAGATATACATTTTATTTGTCATAAAAATATCTTTAACATATGATATTTTAATCAAAATCGTTAGAGCCATTTTTGAGAAAATTAAAATTTTCGAAAAATGTTCCATGTAAAGGGTAATCTGGGGTGGGGGGATTTTCTTGAAAACCTTCGTGTCGCATCCTTGGAAGATACTGAACCTAAATTCCAAGTTTAGTGTTTATCCGACTGTTCGTTTCTGAGTTATGCTGTTCACAGACACACACACAGACAGACACACAGACACACAGGACATGTTTCCAAAAATGCTTTTTGTGGATTCAGGGGGTCTCAAAACATGTATTTCCGGTGAAATATCGGTATCGAATTTTTGGGTGGAATACAATACTTCCCCTACTTACTATAAGTAGTAGAGAAAGTAAAAATGACCAAGAAATGAACAATCTGAACCTTTAATAACGGATATCTCAGAAATGCGACAAAAATTTATTTGAAATAAATTGTGTGTGTTTAAAGAGATCTACATTTTTTTGCGTAGTACATTTTCATTTATGGCTTAACGTTTACCAGTTATATAAGATTATACAAAATTCCTTCCGAATGAAGAGGACTTCACAGGCTATTCTCAGAAAATTCAAGATATACGTTTTGTTCGTGATATAGATATCTTTATTATGTGCATTTTAATCAAACTGTTGAGCCATTTTTGAGAAAATTAAAAAGTTCGAAAACACTTCCATGTAAAGGATAATTTAAAGTGGGGGAGGATTTTCTTAAAAATCTTCGTGTCGCATCTTTGGAAGATACTGAACTTAAATATCAATTTATCCCACATTTATTTTTTGAGTTATGCTGTTCACAGACACACACACACAAGCACGCATAGACAATTTTTTTTAAAAATGATTCTTTTTGTATTGAGGGGGCAACAAAACACGTACTTTTGGTGAAATCTCGTTATGGAATGTATATGTGGAATGCAATGCCTCCTGTACCCATTATTTACAGTCGAGTGCAAAAAAAGAAAAAATTGCCTTCTAATTGATTTAGCTGAAGTACGATACACTTGCATTACCCTATGAAGAAAGGTCAGGCCTAGCTGGGCGATGAAAGTGGTGGAGAATCGATATATGTCGCCTGAACGGTTGAAACAATATATACCAAAGACTGTCCATACTAGCCCCTGAATGAGTCCGGTTCTTATTGGTTCGTACCTCTGTAAAAGAATGAGGGATGGAAATAGAGCGCGGCAGAGGTGTGTTAATTATTGACTGCCAACTTAAAGCGCGGTTTCTACTGTCGGCACGTTTTTTGCACCCGACTGTACATGCAGAATAATTAATAAACCATAGTAGATTGATGCAGTAATTTGTATCATAAATTATTTAAATGTAAAGAATGATTATAGTATGAATATGCATTTTTATGTGACATTGATTTGAAATGTTTGTTGATTGTAATTATTGTTGAGAAGTAAGTTTATACTGCCTTACTGAAACTGTCAATAATAGCGTGCAATAATGCAGCGAGGGGGTGAGCTGTTTATCATTATTAGAGACGAGTAAGTTACGTAATGTTGGCGCGTTTTTCTTTAGAATTTGCTGGAACATTTTTCCTAGAGCATATGTATTCATAATTTTCATTGGATATAAAAATAGACGCTAATTTTGGCGCGTTTTATTAGCCAATAGCAGCACAGTTATAATCTTTAGGCATATCGGGGTGTAGGAGTATAAAAAGGGCTAGATTAGAGGTAAAGTCCGTCAGTTCACCGAAAATATTTGTATGCTACACGTCGCCTTCAGTCCGCCAGTTCGTCGAAAACATTTGTACGTTACGTCGCCTTCAGTCTAGCAGAAATATTTGTACAGTACACGTCGGCTATAGATTCGCAGGTTACGCGTAGCAGAGTTATGAAAAATCTAAAGTGTTGTAAAGTTAATTATACAAAAAGCTGAAGTACGCGAATTAAAAGTGATCAGTAATGAAAATATTATAACAGTTTCAGTTTGGCGAGTGTCAAGATCAATGTGTAAATGTGATAGTGAATGTGTTCGACAATAAAAAGAGTAAAACAAATTCCTTCATCAGTGTTATCTTTGGATAAAAGATTCCTTTCCGTTTACACAACCTGTATAAACAGAAGTGCTCGACCAAAAAGATCATAGCTAGCCGGAGGACAGTGAACCAAAATTAAATAAAATAACAGTAGCATTCTTTCAAACAAACACTAATACTGCCGCAAATTGCTAACACCAGATGTAGCTAACAAACCTAACAAAGAATCACGTCACAAAATGGCTTCACCACGTGGAGTAAACACAAATACACAAACATTATAAGTAATACTGCCGCAAAATTGGCTCCCAAACGTGGGGCTCAACAAATAAATAAATATAACAAAAGTTACCGTCGCAAATTGGCGCCCAACGTGGGGCTCAACAAATAAATAAATATAACAAAAGTTACCACCGCAAGATACAGAAAATCAGGTGAACTTAACACATCTGTTTGACATAGTGGGCCATCAGTTGCTAAACTTTTATCATTGGTAAGATGGACTCTTTAGGAAATACATTTCCTGGCGCGTGATATTTTCCTTCGATAGCCCCTCATGGCTGCAACCGGTAGTGTATTAAGAAATCCTGTGCACCTTTCTTCCTTATCAGCTTCGGTAACTGTTTGGATTTTCCGATAAAATCCGCTATTAGAACCGGGCAGGACGCTTTAAGAAAGAACAATAATACTGTTGATAAAATCTTCCGATTGTCCATTGCTTCCGCAACAACAATGGACATAAAAGGCGCCTGTTCTTGGAGGATGGCACTGTAATCAACGCAACGCTGAAATACTGAAAGCAGTAATGCTCCACGCTCGAGCGGACCGAAACCTCCCAAGATATTTCGCTGCTTCTCACTAATGCCCAATCGCACACGCATACGTGCACGAGGGAAGCCATAGCAGAGGGCTGTCCGCCCTTATTCCCATCAAAATTGGATCGAAATCTTCAGCCAGCGTACTCCATGGAGTCAATTTTGTACACAATCAAGCCGACAGGAATGCAGGTCAGACCAGTACAAAAAAGGAATGCCTTTAGTAAAACAAGGGACTGTATTTGCTGTGAACCATATTGCTTCAAGAATAATTACTGTAAAGAAACAGCTAGAAAGACTACTTTCCGAGCCGAATAGCTCAGTAGGTAACGTTCTGTGGCCCAAATTCAAGCGGTTCCGGGTTCAAATCCCGTAGGCCGGCCAATCTGACTAGATTTTTTCCGTGGTTTCCCTCAATCGCCAAATTAAATACCGGATTGGATATACAGGGTAGCCTTCTTATAAAAAACTAAACCACGTTTGAATAAAGCATTTTGCAATTGTTCTTACATCAACGTAAATAACAGCGAGAATTCTGAACAGTGCAATGAATGTTTGGACCTCCATGGATGATCATTTGGGAGTGAAGTTACGTTTCGTAATTGACAATCAACATGTTTTATTTTGTTTCCTTTTTGCTCATCACAAAATAAAAAGATTTTTCTAAACCATTTTCTAATGGGAAAACAAGATACAAAATGTAGGACCCATTTAAAAAATTCTGATGTGTTACACCCACATGAGTTTCTCTACTCTTGTACAAACTATTTTTACAAACTCTTATTCTCCATCTATTTCATATTAATCGAGATAAACATTTGCAGAAACGATCTTTTGACGTGCAAAGAGAATTACATTTTACACATAGCGACCAGTCCTAAAAATATTTTACTATCGCTTAAGGCGTACTATGTTCCCCTTGTTTTGTATTTGCAAGGGCAATATAGAAATACAGTAGCCTTTAAGCATAGACATATCATTGCCCCCTGTATCCCCGGAGCAGACAACCTTCAAGACCGACAACACCAGCAACTACAACGACACCAGCATCATCAACGACACCAGCATCATCAACGACGCCAGCACCTACAGAGACACCAGCAACTTCAGACGACCACCTCACCAGCGGCATCAACGACGACAAGCACCACGGACTTCAACGCCTCCTGTCAGCCATACAGGCAGGCATACAGAATCTCACCTCACAACTGGCTGAGCTGAGCCGTGCAACCTTCACGCGCCTTTCGGCCGTGGAGGCCAAGCAGCGAACTTCGGCCAGGGTGATCACTGCTCTCACCAACCAGATTCACAAGCTACAGGACGAAGATGGGGTTCTCGCGTCGGCCCAGCGCAAGCTGGGGAGAATCGAGTGCCACCTCGTCGAGCCCTACACAGACGGCAGCGACGACCGGTCCACGAGGCTGGGCGCCCTCGGCGCCTCAGTCGAAGGGATTCGAGAGCTGCATACCAGCACCAGGAACTCCATCACCGAGAAATTCAAGGCGCTCAGCGCCAACTACGACCAGCTGCACGAAGGATACATCTTGATCCGCAACTTCCTTGAATCCAATGTGATGCCACACCCCTCCCAATCCCCTTCCCATCCATATCCTCCCCGAAAACCCAGACGCCATTAACCACATTACCACCAGGAATACCAAACACCTTCTCCTTCACTTCGCTAGGGGGCAGGCTGGGCCTTGGTCAAGCCTGGCTCCTAGCACACATCCTTACTCCACTGGCGACCGCACTGCGGCCCAGTTCTAATCATCACCTCGGACTGCGCGGGTGCTTTAGGCGGTACCGCAGCAAACCTTTTCCTTCCAATCCGGTGGAGGAGTTTTTAGTGGGTATGCCGACGCTCGGAGATTCCCACACTCTCAGTCCCGACTCCCATCGGGGCTGGGGTAAGTGACTAAATCATTTTCTCCTCCACTCGAAAAAAAAAAAAAAAAAAAAAAATAACTGCTTGCTAGGTGCAGCACCATTCTCTTTGCCACAGATTAATACTCTTTGCATATCCAAGACAAAAAAAATGAATAACGAATTCCCATTTGAGAAAATAAGTATTGAAAAATTTAAGGGAATAACAAGCAATATCTAGAAAATGGTTCACTGAACAAAAAAAATGTATATAAAATAAATTGTGTATTTTAACGCGATCTACATTGTTTGTGTAGTAAAAGTTTGCCTATCTCTTATGGTTTACCAGTTATGCAAATGTTGTTCATAATTAAGAATACTCTTGGAGACATTCCCAGAAAATTCGAGATATACACTTTATTTTTCATAAAATATCTTAAACATATGATATTTTAATCAAAATCGTTAGAGCCATTTTTTGAGAAAATTAAAATTTTCGAAAAATGTTCCATGTAAAGGGTAATCTGGGGTGGGGGATTTTCTTGAAAACCTTCGTGTCGCATCTCTGGAAGATACTAAACCTAAATACCAAGTTTGGTGTTTATCCGACTGTTCGTTTCTGAGTTATGGTGTTCACAGACACTCACACAGACAACACACACGGACATGTTTCCAAAAATGCTTTTTTTGGATTCAGGGGTCTCAAAACATATATTTCCAGTGAAATCTCGTTATCGAATGTTTGGGTGAAATACAATACTTCCCCTACTTACTGTACGTAGTAGAGAAAGTAAAAATTAAACTGAACCGTAAAATGACCATCGCAACGTCCTCCAAACAAAACACGACTAATGGCATTTAATTTCCCTCATAATATCAAGCAACTTTAATTCAAGACATCTGTTTCTACACAGCTTATATTTGGAGATATTGTGGTCTCAACTTATATGATCCACTCTGTATAATACCACGATCCAAATTCCACCAGGGGACATTCTAATAACAATTGGACTTTCTTCCCTAATCAGCCAATTTTAATGACATTGTTAGTTTAAACTGCATCTGCCATTATATATTGTTGCTATAAGTTTCATTGTCTTAGATTGAATAATCCTGTAATTAAAGTTAGTTTTATTAAGTATACTACGTGATCAAAGGTATCCGGACACCTGGCTGAAAATGACGTACAAGTTCGTGGCGTTATCCATCGGTAATGCTGGAAGTCAATATGGTATTGGCCACCCTTAGCCTTGAAGACAGCGTTCACTCTCGCAGCCATACTTTCAATCAGGTGCTGGAAGGTTTCTTGGGGAATGACAGCCCATTCTTCACAGAGTGTGGAACTGAGGAGAGGTATCGATGTAGGTCGGTGAGGCCTGGCACGAAGTCGGGGTTCCTAAACATCCCAAAGGTGTTCTATAGGATTCAAGTCAGGACTCTGTGCAGGACAGTCCATTACAGGGATGTTATTGTCGTGTAACCATTCCGCCATAGCCCGTGCAGTATGAACAGGTATCGATCGTGTTGAAAGATGCAATCGCCATCCCCGAATTTTTCTTCAACATTGGGAAGCAATAAGGTTGCTTAAAATATCAATGTAGGTCTGCGCTGTGATCGTGCCACGCAAAACAACAAGGGGTGCAAGCCCCTCCAGGAAAAACACGACCACACCATAACAACAGCACCTCCGAATTTCACTCTTGGCACTACACACGCTGGCAGATTACGTTCACCGAGAATTCGCCATACCCACACCCTGCCATCGGATCGTCACATTGTGTACCGTGATTCGTCACTCCACACAACGTTTTTCTACTGTTCAATCGTGCAATGTTGACGCTCTTTACACCAAGCTAGGCGTCGTTTGGCATTTTCCTGCGTAATGTGTGGTTTATGAGCAGCCACTCGACCATGGAATCCACGGTTTTCTCTCCTCACGCCTAACTGGCTCACGTTAATGGTTTAGCCTGCTTAGGTTTCGGTACTAGTATTTCCTATATGTGTGCTTTTGATTGATGAAAGGGTTTCTTACGTCCTATCCTAATTATAGAAAAAGCATTTCTTAGTCATGCGACATGAAAAAAATCTGATCAGTTGCATTAACATGACTTTCTCTAATCACTTCTCTACAAACAATTCTTACAAAATCTTATTCTTTTATCTACTTCTTGTTATTGTGATAAACTTTGATTACACATTTACACATTTGTTGTGCGTTTAAAGACCGAGTGAGAATTCTCCACGGTAACGTGTGAGGCTCGTGTTCAGGAGGTCCTGTGCTCGATTCCCATCGTTTTTATCGTGGACTCCTTGGGTCGGTAGACGAATGCTGGTGTAGTTCCTCTTCTAGTATGAATGTCCTTTCCATCATTTCCTTTTATCTCGTTAACCTCATCATTTTTAAGGTTAACGGACCAGGCGACGGCTGTTGGTGTGTTGCGTCAGGATGTTTAATTTGCTCTACTGAAGGATTTCTTTGTTGCCTTTGGCGGAACTACTGGGGCGCCCTTCTTTCGGGGGGTATCTCATCTGTATCCGAGACCCCAGGTTCATGTGGTTCGGGCAGGGCTAGGCGACACCATGCTGGAATCATTAGGGTCCCCGTCCTTATTAACCCAGATCATCGTCCGAATCGGATCGCTTTTTGGAATTCCCGTTCCTCCCAGGGGTCACGTGGAACACAAAGGGTTCACTGTGGCCTATATACGGTGCTATGTTCCACTTACTGAAGTCATCTTCGTCAATTAGCTCTAGCCTCTAACTTCTAGATATAAGAAGGATACATCACGCTCTTAAGCGGAAGTAAGAGTTTTGAAAAGCGGGTCGCTATGAAATTTCGTGCTCTTTACATGATCATAGAGAAAAAACCTTTTTTGGGGGGGATTCAGAGATCTCAAAACATAAATAACCGGAGAAAACTCACACTGGAATCTTTGGGTGGAATGTAGTACTTTCTATACCTAATAGTTATACTACTTGATAAAAGTATAAGCATTTGAAGATACAGACCAATTACAAAGAATACCTCGGAAATGGTTAACGCCACAAACTATTTTATTGGACGTAAACTGTATGCTTTAGCGAGATCTGCATTTGTTGTGTAGTAAGATTTTTCTTACGGCTTACCAATTATACCAATTATTTTGACTTGCATAAACACAAACTAGCAGATAGAAATAAAGAAAAATATTTCCATGCACTGTATTATCTCACATCGTAAGTTTTTTATTTGTTTCTGCTGGATTCACAGATTTTGGACACTGGAGCAGGTGAGTGAGTCATTAAGCCAGGCTGTTGCAGAAACGTGAGATAAATCTGCTTCATTCACAGCTCAGTTAACGCTGCATGTTACATGGTACGTCTACTCCTTCCTCATTGTTTTACGTGTTTTCATTTAGCCACACAAGAGTGTATGGAATGTTGCATTGATTTGCCCACAGGAAACGCAGTCAAGATCTATCAAGAACTGTAGTCCAGCAACTCTTTGGGATACGTGCGAGGCAGTAAGGTGAAGTGTCTACTCCTTGCATTCCTTATCTAGCATAAAGTTAAACGCAACAACTTTTCAATAAAGTACAGTTAAAAATTTAAACGTATCGAAGAAGTATCGAAGGTTTACGTCACAGTATCATACTTCGATACCACCGAGTATCAGGTATCGACGGTATCGATGTCCCATCCCTTCCGTAAACATATATTTCCGGTGAAACATCGAGTGGAATGTTTTGGTGGAATAAAATACTTCCTCTGACTAGTTAGTAGGAGGTAGAGAAACTAAAAAAAATCTGATGTGTTACCTCACACGACTTTCTCTACTCTTGTACAAACTATTTATACAAATGCTTATTCTCCATCTACTTCATGTTAATCGAGATAAACATTTGCAGAGTCTACCTTATTGATAATTTTCTGGTAGATATAAGGGGAATATATATTTACAAGGGCAATATAGAAATACAGTAGCCTTTAAGCACATACATATCTCTTAATAGCTGGTTGCTAGGTGCAGCACCATTCCCTTTCCCACAGATTAATACTCTTTACATATCCTAGACAAAAAATCTGATGTGTTACACTCACATGACTTTCTCTTCTCTTGTACAAACTATTTTTACAAACGCTTATTCTCCATATGCTTCATGTTAATCGAGATATCGAGATGTCAATCTTATTGATAATTTTCTTGTAGATGCAAGGGGAATATGGTAGGTTTTAAGCGATAGTCAAATATTTTAACGCTGGTTGCTATGTGGCGCATTCCATTCTCTTTGCATGTCCAGGACATAAAAAAATGAATAACGAATTTGAGAAAAAGTATAAGTATTGGAAAATTTAAGGGAATAACAAGCAATATCTCGCAAACGGTTCACTCAACAAAAGAAATGTATATGACATAAATTGTGTATTTTAACGCGATCTGCATTTTTGTGTAGTAAAATTATGTCTATCTCTTATGGTTTACCAGTTATGCAAAAGTCGTTCACAATGAAGAATACTTTTGGAGAAATTCCCAGGAAATTCAAGATATACATTTTATTTGTCATGAAAATATCTTAAACATACGATATTTTAAACAAAATCGTTACAGCCATTTTTGAGAAAATTAAAATTTTCGAAAAGTGTTCCATGTAAAGGGTAATCTGGGGTGGGGGATTTTCTTGAAAACCTTCGTGTCCCATCTCTGGAAGATACTGAACCTAAATACCAAGTTTGGTGTTTATCCGACTGTTCGTTTCTGAGTTATGCTGTTCACAGACAGACACACACACATACAGACACACACAGACACACAGACAGACACACAGACACACACGGACATGTTTGCAAAATGCTCTTTTTGGATTCAGGGGGTCTCAAAACATGTATTTCTGGTGAAATCTCGGTATCAAATTTTTGGGTGGAATACAATACTTCCTCTTCTTACTATACGTAGTAGAGAAAGTAAAAATGTGCATGACATGCTTTGGAAAATTTGGAAGCATTGGAAATATGTATGTTTGTTTCAGCTGGTTTAAGGTGCCTCTAAAAGATTGGATGATTTACACCTGAAATTTGGTTATCTCCAACTGGAAAGTCTGTGACGTCATAAGCTCTGTGCTCTTAGTGGTGGAGCAAGCGAATTGTACTACGTTACAACGTTGGGGCATAGACGCATTACGGACAGAATTTACATGTATTAAAATTTTTTGAAATATGCAAGCAAGGTTTGAAATATATGCAGCAAATTATGTAGATGTAACTAATCTTTGCATGTTGATCATCACCAACATGCAACATCAATCAAATTATCTCCTAACGCTGCAAATTTAACTTCATTCTCAAATACGAATTCCAATATGTATTTCTAACGTGAGTTCCATAAATGTAGGCAGATACGAGATTTTAATATCAGTGCACTATACTTTTCAACAAGACTAAAATTACGTGAAGAATGCAGTAAATATAAGTAGGAAAGGAAATACAATATTTAAATATAAGGATTAAAGGAAATAAATTGGTTGCGTTCACATGACTCTTCCTACTAAAGCTTCTATAAACAATTCTAACAAAATCTTCTGCCTACTGTTTTTTATTCGCAAAATCTTTCATTACACATTTCTTGTAGACATCATATAAGAAGGATCTTGAATGGGTATGCATAAACTTTGAAATTCAATGCTCTTTACATGACCACGAAAAGAAAACAACGAATAGTTGCTTATCACTTGAAGAAGGTGCTGTGTCCCTCTTACGAGAATGTTGGTGTAAGGAATGTGTTAATATCAACAATTCTAGCGCTATTGAAGAAGATTACAGTTCTACGTTCAACAATCAACAAGACTTAAGGCCTCTTAGAAAACATACGCTCTTGTGCTAGGAATGCTGAATGACCAGTAGCTTTTGTTTGCCTTCTCGTCACAGATTTTAACAACCTTAGCAACTATTTCTGGGGCTTCATTGTCTAGAGTTCTTCTTTTCTTCCTGGGCCTTGTAAATAGCTTTATAAATCACTGGGAAAACGTTACACACTGCTCCAATGAAACACGCTGGAATACTAATGCTGCGCGATGTAGATACTAGATCCATTTATGACATCATCGTTAGCTGCCAAATGGTACTGTCCCCCTCACTCTTCCGGAAAGCAGACACTCACAAACGTGTTCTCATCAGAGGCCTACAGTATAATTATTCGAAAATTCAAACCAACAATAAAGAATATCTCAGAAATGGTTATTACATAAAGAACTGTTTGATAAAAATTGTGTGCTTTAACAATATCTACATTTTTTGTGTAGTAAGGTTTTGTCTTTTCTCTTACAGTACACCTTTATTATACAAGTCATTCAGAATAAAGAGAACTTCACAGCTATTCGGGGAAATTTGTGTCTTGCAGGTGATTTTGGTCTGCTTTAGAGTTTCTTTATATGCTTTTCTTAGATTTATAAAATGCTTCGCTCTACTCCCCCTCTCTTATGTATTTGACAAGCGCAGATTCCGTTGCTTTTTTCGCTGTTTTGCACTGATCGTGGCACCAACTACTTGATGTCCAGCGGTTTGATTTATTACCCCTCCCTGTTAGCATATATGCCTTTTGTATAATATTAGTTATATTCTTTATACTTTTGATTCCTTCGAGTAGGTCTACGTGAAAGGATATAATTTCATTTTCTAAAGCGCTAATAAAAACCTCCTTTTCTAATTCCCTCTACCTACATTTAAACAAAGGTGTCAAAGTTCCGTATGGTCTTACATCCCTTGCATAAGGATCTAGTTGGAATGATTTTAGAGTCATCATAATTGGAAAATAACGAGAATCAGTACTGTTTTATACCTTAAAATTTTGAATAAATGGTAATACTTCTCGTAAACACAGAATTTAGACGCTGCTCTCTTTAGCATGCACAAATGTTACTTCACCTTACATATGCGAGCCATATTTTCCGTTCATTATTTATAACTCGTAAGCGTCACAAAACAATAACTCCTTTCCTCTTGAATTCAGGACGGAGTCCTTGCTGCTTGTGCCAGGATTTCTGTTAACTACGTCCCACTTTTTATATATAATGTTTTTTTGTCTTATTCTAACCCATTATTATTAGATTTACATCCTGATATTCGTCCCTAAGTGCTACAATTATTTCCCTTAAGTCTGTTAAAAAGATTTGGCTCGGCATACTGGGTTGTAACCGCCTGATGATATAAAGTTATAACAATATTAATATTAGCTATATTACAACATATACATGTTGCTTCCCTGAGATGACCCTGTATTACTCTAATCGAGGTGGTGATTGGAGGAGTTAGGGAACAGGAGCGGTAGAGTTATGGTTTTAAGCGAGAGGAAGAAGATGGCGGCGAGGGAAAGTGGAGTGAAAATGTGTTAAGTGGAGATAAAGAGAATAAAATGATAAGTGAAATGAAGTGGTAATAATTTGAATGATACGTATTTATAGTAATTACTGTCTTAAGTGAAGTGAAATATTTTAAGGGTGAGTGTGAAATGAAACGAACAATAAAAAGAATAAGGAAAGAAAGTTTAATCCAGAATGAGTGATAAGCTTAATAAAACTATTAGGTACTATAATTTACCTAAAGCATATTAAGAAAAGTGAATGGTTAAAGTATACATTTTTGAGGAACGTGTAATGAAGTAGTATAGAAAGTATAAAAATAGCAGTTAGAATTTTGAATTTGCATATAAAATTATAACAATATTTTATTATAAAGTTCTCTATCAGCTGAAAATGAAAATATTATATACAGGGTGAACCATTTACGTCGAAACTGCACTATGTTGTTTGTCGTGCTTTATTTGGAGGACTTATGATGGCCATTTTAGAGCCAATTTAGTTGTTTTAAATTGGAACCTAAAATAGGGGTCAAATTAAATTGACCCTAAATTACCATCACAATGCCCTCCAAGTAAAACACGTCATTATAACGTCCTTCATACACGACTAATGGCGTTTACTTTCCCCCATAAAATGAAGTAACTTTTATTAAAGACATTTCTTTCTAAAATGGTTAGATATTGAGGCAGTATTTTATATCATAACATGCTTTGAATGCCAGAGTGATTATAGTGTAAATTAATATTATTGTATGTACAGGATTTTAGATGTTTGTTAGCCATAAGTATTGTTAGGAAATAAGTTTACACAACCTCGCTGAAACTGACAATAGAAGTGGGTAACAATAAACAGAGGGGGTGAGCTGTTTATCATTAACAAGAGACAAACAAATGACGTCAGGGTAGCGTGCCTTTCTTTAGAAATGGAGGGAATATCTTCCCTAGAGCATATATGTTAGTAGTAGTGATTGGCTGACAAAACAGATGCTAATGTTGGCGCGATTTGGTAACCAATAGCAGCTCTATTATAATGTTTAGGTATTTTGGGGAGGAGTATATATTCTCGAGCTATAAGCATGTGTCGCAGTTCTAAGTAATCTCTCGTGAGGTCCACGTCATACAGTTTGTAAGAATCTCTCGTTGCAGTGTTAGTTACAAAATGTGAAGTACGCGGCAACTAATACGACAGTAATTACATTCGGAAATATCAGTCAGGCGTGTATAAAGATTAAATATGTGAATTACTAATTAAGTGTGACGGCAATAAAAGTGTAAAAACATATTATTTTATCAGTGTTACCTTTTAGCAACAACTCCTTTCCGTTTACACGCCCTGCTCAGAGATACTTGCTTAACTGAGTAATAATAGCTAGCCGGAGGACAAAGAACCCAAATTTTAAAATAATGAAACAATAACAGGCGCCCAGCAAATAAGATAACACGAGCCGATTACTGCGACAATATGAAGGTATTGTACAGCCTCCTTAAATGATCCACCTGTATAGTAAATGTAGTTGGGTACTGGATACCAGGGTTTAGAATGTAGTTTAGAATTAGTACGAATTATTTTGATACTTTATTTTGTTCATTTTACTAATTATATACTAGAAATTAAGAACGGCTGGATACCAGTTATTTTATGTCGCCGGCTTCTAGTAGCAGTAGTAGATATATTCCATATTTAAATTTCAATTATACTTATTTCATTTTGGATTTTTACTTTGTTACTTCTATTTTATTCATTTTATACAATTTCTTTTTATTCACTAGGTTATAAGAAAAAATGTGTATAATAATGCATAAAATGAAAGAAGCGTTAAATAAACTACACTTTTGGAATACACGTCCTGGTGTAGGAAATGAGGTAACAGGAAGACATATTGCAGATTTTTTTTAATCGACTGTTTATAATTTGAAGTAAGGTAGTTGTTTTTAGCTCCACGTATGGATGCCAATTTGAGAAGATGTTTTGTTATTTATTAGCACCACGCTTTGGGCGTCAATTTGAGGTAGTTTGTTAGTAAAGTTGTTTATTTATTTTAGCTCCACTTATGGACGCCAATTTGAAGTAGTATTGTTCTTTACGCTGTTTGCTGCTACGTATTAAAAAGCCGATCTGAAGTAGGAGTTGTATTATAGTTCAACTGTTGGGGAGCCGAAATTAAAATTCGTTGCAACCGCCCGTACAGTAAACAATTTCCGGTAACCTTCGCCCCAAATGTATTTTCAGGTGGCCTTTGCCCCAAGTTTAAAAAAAATATTAACTTTGTAATTAAACGGTTTCTTTAAGTATTTAATATTTATGTTTGCCTCGGCTGCGTCAGTATTATTTTAGAGACATGAATATCTTGGCTGGGCGTGATGCGACAAGAATGTAGGCTTACACAGATTATAATTTTACTTCACTTCCTTTAAATGCTTGATACGATTTAAACAACACCTCACTGATAGACAGCTGTGAGATTCTTTTATTAATTAATTGGACTTTTTTAACACGTATACTATTTTCGTCTCACACGAATACGTAATTAATTTCTCAAGGACACATCCCGCATCCAGTTACAAACACTGTCCGCTGGAACTGACAAGATTTCAACCGTCTAAACTTGTAAATTTCTGTATTTCAAGTCTCTAAATGGCTATTTTTTATAAACTATCACTAAAATTACATTAATGTTTCCTAGAATCACAATTAAAATTTAAACTCTCAAACTCATTATTGCCTTAAGGTTACCTCATTATTACCTCTTTGTTAGCAACTTTTGACCTATTTCTCACAGCTCCTACATTATTAAATTACGTAATGCATTCATATAACATTATTGAACATGTTTACAATTATATTAGCATATGCAATGACTGTTACATACATTTTACAAATTATTACATACACATATTGCTTCAAGGCGGGCTGTTATTGAGTTTACATATTATATAATTTGACTGAAATCATTTAAGTATTAAAAATACTGCCTCAAATTATTCCTAAAGTAGCAACGCCCCCTGGTTTACGTGGTAGAAAAAGTAATACATTAAATAAGGCCAAGCGCACTCCCTCTCAATTTAAATACGGACATACAATATGCAGTTCACTTGTTTTGTGCTTTCCTGCTCTTGGTTCACTAGCTTGCTTAATGAAACGTAACTATTCGAAATACAAGCAACAAAGTTTGCGGATGAATGTAACGTGATGCACTGATTACAGTAAAGCAGTAAAGTTGTCGTACAGGGATTTAACTAATGGAAACATTTAGATGTACTGTGGGATGCATGTTAAATTTAATTAAAGCTACAGCCGAAGTGAAAGTGTTTTTTGAAAGCGCTTCCCACAAGCATTTATATAATTGTGTACATTGTAAAGTCAAAGTACGGACGTTAACTTTCCGAATGCAGAATATTTCTTGACGACCAAACAGTTTGTGTCATAATGGGAGTTCCAGGTTTTCTCTTGAGTGCATCTGAGGTTCCAGTGTATTTATTTTGACTGTTTTAATAATAAAATTGTAAAAATCATACTAATTGTGTATGTGATTTAAAACCGTGTACCTACTTATAACAAATTATTATAGATTAGAAATTTAAGTCTGGCATTTTAATTTCAGAGTTAGCGACACCAAGGAAAAATAATCTGACTGCTACATTCACATCACTTTCTCTACTCTAGCACACCTTAGTAGTATATAAATTATTTTACGAAAATTTATTTCCTAGTTCTTCATTTTAATCAAGTAAAACTTTCCGGAAATAGCTGCATTACACATTTCTTTGTATAGATATAAAGGGAATAAGAATAGTCAAATGTTTAACATTTGCACGCTATGTACTGACTTTAAAATTCCATGCTCTTTGCATGCAATCGCGAGAAACAACTGAATACCGAAAGGACTTGAAAAGAATGACAACGTATGGACCTATTCGAAGCAAATAACGAATATCTCGGAAATGGCTGATGCCACAAAAAAGTGTTTGAAGTAAAATGTACATTTTAAAGAGATCAGTATTTCTTTGTAGTACGTTTTCGTCTATCACTTAAGGTTTATTAAATCTACAAGATTATACAAAATTATTTTCTAATGAAGAGGACTTCACAGGCAATTGCCAGAAAATTCAAGATATACACTTTAGTTATAACGTAAAAAAATTAATATATAGTACCTTAATCAAAATCGTTAGAGCCATTGTTTAGAAAATAAAACATCTCGAAGAATGTTCCATGTAAAGGGTATTTTGAGAAGGGGGAATTTTCTTGAAAATCTTCGTGTCGTATGTTTGGAAGATACTAAACCTAAATACCCAATTTGGTATTTATCCGACTTTTCCCTTTTGAGTTATACTGTTTACAGACACACAGACAGAAACAAACCACAGCCACCACACGGACCTTTTTCTAAAAATCTGATGTATTACACTCACATGACTTTCTCTACTCTTGTAAAACCATTTTTACAAACTATTGTTCTCCAATTATTTCATATTAATCGAGATAAACATTTGCAGAAACAATCTTTTGACATGCAAAGAGAATTACATTTTACACATAGCGACCAGTTCTAAAAATATTTGACTATCGCTTAAGGCGTACTATGTTCCCCTTGTTTTGTATTTGCAAGCGTAATATAAAAATACAGTAGCCTTTAAGCATAGACATATCTCTTAATAGTTGGTTGCTATGTGCAGCACCATTCTCTTTCCCACAGAATAATACTCTTTGCATATCCAAGACAAAAAAATGAATAACGAATTCACATTTGAGAAAATAAATATTGAAAAATTTAAGGGAATAACAAGCAATATCTCAAAAATGGTTCACCCAACAACAAAAATGTATGACATAAAATTGTGTATTTTAACGCGATCTACACTTTTGTGTAGTAAAATGTTGTCTATCTCTTATGGTTTACCAGTTATGCAAAAGTCGTTCACAATGAAGAATACTTTTGGAGACATTCCCAGAAAATTCAAGATATACATTTTATTTGTCATGAAAATATCTTAAACAGATGATATTTTAAACAAAATCGTTAGAGCCATTTCTGAGAAAATTAAAATTTTCGAAAAATGTTCCATGTAAATGGTAATTTGGGGTGGGGGTATTTTCTAGAAAACCTTCGTGTCGCATCTCTGGAAGATGCTGAACCTAAATAGCATGTTTGGTGTTTATCCGACTGTTCGCTTCTAGTTATGCTGTTCACAGACACACACACACGGACATGTTTCCAAAAATACTTTTTTTTGGATTCAGGGGGTCTCAAAACATATATTTCCGGTGAAATCTTGGTATCGAATTTTTGGGTGGAATGCAATACCTCATCTACCTGCTATTTACTTGGTAGAGAATGTAAAAAACCAGGTAGAACTAAGGCAGATTAACTACAGGGTCCTATAGGATGATTAATTCCCTATTCATATACAGACAAGTTGGCACACCTAGTGCGTACCGACATCAATATGCGCTAAGCTGTAAACTTAAATATCATACTATTTAAATATGGTTTCTCGTTTTCACTATGAACACAATTCCAATCAAACTATACTAGTAACATTTGCTTGTGCCATCGGAAACAGTGGTCAGTAACACCTTTCTGTATTCTACATTCTCGTATTTAAGCGTCACGGGTGTATTGGAAATTTGTCTCACGGGAGTTATTTTACATGTCACCAAATCTACTGACTATTAGCAATATTTTAACTATCCAGAGCAGGTCATTTACTACAAAATCAAGTTCTTCCATTGATTCTATTTTCCTCTTTCCGTTCAATCACCTTATTCTGTTTCGAATTTTTTTACCATTCACCTTTGTTTTCAGCGAATCTCTTTTGAAGCAATTCTTGTTATTCAATGTCTTAGCAATTTCTTTTCCTGTTCTGATCTGTTTCAGCATGATTCTGTCATGAAACATGCTTTCCAAAACAGCTTCATTACTTATTTTATCTCTATATTTCATCCTGACCGCTCTTCATATACACATTTCAAATGTTTCTAGTTTCGTTCCCGACTTCATCCCAACGTCTTTAAATGTGACATGATTAACACAATGCAATTTACTAATTGTACACCAGGGGTAAACTTGAGTTTTATTTATGGCGCTCTTTAACTACGTCTCCCATTCTATATTGGGTGTGAAAGATCGGAAATTTGCTCAGAAGCCTGAAGCTTGTGGTTCAGACAGGCACACAGACATACACACACGGACATGTTTCCTAAAATTCCTTTTTGGATTCAGGGGGCCTCAAAACATGTATTTCCGGAGAAATCTCGGTATGGAATTTTTGGGTGGAATACAATACTTCCCTTACTTACTATACGTAGTAGAGAAAGTAATAAAGAAATTCGAGAAAAAGTATAAATATTGGAATATTTATGGGAATAACAAGCAATATCTCGAAAACGGTTCACTCAACAACAAAAAATGTATATGACATAAATTGTGTATTTTAACGCGATTTACATTTTTTGTGTAGTAAACGTTTGTCTATCTCTTACGGTTTACCAGTTATCCAAAAGTCGTTCACAATGAAGAATACTTTTGGAGACGTTCCCAGAAAATTCCACATATATACATTTCATTTGTCATGAAAATATCTTAAACATATGATATTTTAATGAAAATCGTTAGACATTTTTGAGAAAATTAAAATTTTCGAAAAATGTTCCATAGAAAGGGTAATCTGAGGTGGCGAATTTTCTTGAAAACCCTCGTGTCGCATCTCTGGAAGATACTGAACCTAAATACCAAGTTTGGTGTCTATCCGACTGTTCGTTTTGAGTTATGCTGTTCACAGACACACACACGGACATGTTGCTAAAAATGTTTCTTTTGGATTCAGGGGGTCTCAGAACATGTATTTCCGGTGAAATCTGTATCGAATTTTGAGTGGAATACAATACTTCACCTACTTACTATACGTAATAGAGAAAGTAAAAATTTGATTATTACTAATTCCTCACTACTGATTTTTTCTCCCAATGTGCTCCTTACAATAATGTCGTCATCTTATGTAACCAAATCTTATGTATTTTATTCTTCTTCAACCTACATTCCTGGCTTATCCCTGTAACACGTCTCTTTCTATTCGTTTCCCTTCGACATGCTAGGGGTGTTTTAAAAGTTCTCAGCTTGAGCATGAAAACATAATAATTTTTACTTTCTCTACTACGTATAGTAAGTAGGGGAAGTATTTTATTCCATCCAAAAATTCGATACCGAGATTTCACCGGAAATACATGTTTTGAAACCCCCTGAATCGAAAAAAATATTTTTGGAAACGTCCGTGTGTGTCTGTGAACAGCATAACACAGAAAAAAACAGTCTGATAAACACCAAACTTGGTATTTAGGTTCAGTATCTTCCAGAGATGCGACACAAAGGTTTTCAAAAAAATCCCCCACCCCAGATTACACTTTACATGGAACATTTTTCGAAAATTTTAAATTTCTCAAAAATGACTCTAACGATTTTGATTAAAATATCATATATTTAAGATACTTTCATAACAAATAAAATGTTTATCTCGAATTTTCTGGGAATGTCTCCAAAAGTATTCTTCATTGTGAACGACTTTTGCATAACTGGTAAACCATAAGAGATAGACAAAATTTTACTACACAAAAAATGTATATCGCGTTAAAATACACAATTTATGTCATATACATTTTTTGTTGAGTGAACCATTTTCGAGATATTGCTTGTTATTCCCTTAAATTTTCCAATACTTACACTTTTTCTCAAATGACAATTCGTTATTCATTTTTTGTCCTGGTAATGCAAAGAGAATGGAATACGCCATATAGTAACCAGCTCTTAAAATATTTGACTATCGTTTAAAACCTACCAATTCCCCTTGCATCGACAAGGAAATTAGCAATAAGATTAACATCTCGATTAACATGAAGCATATGGAGAATAAGCGTTTGTAAAAATAGTTTGTACAAGAATAGAGAAAGTCACGTGAGTGTAACACATCAGATTTTTAGTTGGTTCACTACGAAGCGTAATACCATCCTATGATGGTTCTGCCATCTATGTCTATGAGTATCACACTATGATTATCCCAGAAAACCGTAGCCATGATTTCTCCTGCAGGTGGAAGCGTTTTTGCTTCTTTGGTACATTTTAATCTATTGGTACCCTTGGTATGGATTGCTCCTTCATCTGTAGTTTGCAGTCATGAATCTTCTTTTATCTTAATGAAACGCCAGAGAAACTAGAATTAGGTTTAATCACTCTTGAGAAATGTTCGTTCAAACGCATTCAAATGTTCTTCCAAACCTATTGTTAAACTCGTAGCGCTATACCCATTGAGCGGAAAGATTTCTCACACCCAAAACTTTGTGTGAAATGGATGATGCTTATCAACTATCATGTATAACTTCATATCTGTGGGCTAGGCCGAGAAATTCTTCAGTTCTTATGTTTCTGAAATTCCCTCTTTCAATTTTGTTTTTAACCACAAATGCCATATACATTAATTCTTTATTTTTTCCCAAGTAACCTTCTCCGATTGTTCGCTGCACTACAGCTGCTGTTCTTCTGCCCTTTTTATCGCAATTAAGTACTTTAAATGTCACTGTTTTGGGCTGGGATCAAGCCCGTAATCTAGGGCAGAGACAAAGAGGCCATCCGGAATCACGATGCTATAACATAAGATATTTGAAGCTACACTAAAATCTCAGGCTTGACTGCAATGTAGCACAGTCAGAAGATTCTAGAATTTTTTCTTTAATCTTCGGTACTGCCTAGGTCTTCTTGTTATTGTGAGATGGTTGGAATATGCAATACTGTTTATTTAATAACCCTCTCAGCCAATCAAATGGATTTTAGGATTGCCGCAGAACAAATATTGAGTATAAGCTGAACTTATCATCGGCTTATAAGAAACGCTCAGCTGATTCGCGAGTGGAATTTCGTTTTGGTTACACGGGTAGCTGGCTGAGGTGGTATGCCTCTCAGAAATTGAAACCTTTTCTACCCATTCGAGACGAAATGCTGCAGCACACGGTATTAAGATTCTGTACTAAATTTGAAAAAAAAAATTGATGTGTTACACTCACATGATCTCTACTCTTGTGCAAACTATTTTTGCAAACGCTTATTCTCCATATGCTTCATGTTAATCGAGATATCGATATGTTAATCCTATTTCTAATTTTCTTGTAGATGCAAGGAATATTGGTAGGCTTTGAGCGATAGTCAAGTATTTAATGAGCTGGATGCTACGTGGAGCATTCCATTCTCTTTGCATTAGCAGGACAAAAAAATGAATAACGAATTTCCATTTAAGAAAAAGTATAAGTATTGGAAAATTTAAGGGAATAACAAGCAATGTCTCGAAAGTGGTTCACTGAACAAAAAAATGTAAATAACATAAATTGTCTACATACGCGATCTACATTTTTGTGTAGTAAAATTTTGTGGTTTACCAGTTATGCAAAAGTCGTTCACAATGAAGAATACTTTTGGAGATATTTCCAGAAAATTCGAGATATACATTTTATTTGTTATAAAAGTATCTTAAATATATGATATTTTAATCAAAATCGTTAGAGTAATTTTTGAGAGAATTAAAATTTTCGAAAAATGTTCCATGTAAAGGGTAATCTGGTATGGAGGATTTTTTTAAAACCTTCGTGTCGCATCTCTGGAAGATACTGAACCTAAATACCATGTTTGGTGTTTATCCGACTGTTCGTTTCTGAGTTATGCTGTTCACAGACAGACACACACACGGACATGTTTACAAAAATGCTTCTTTTGGATTCAGGGGATCTCAAAACATATATTTCCGGTGAAATCTCGGTATCGAGTTTTTGGGTGGAATAAAATACTTCCCCTACTTACTATACGTAGTAGAGCAAGTAAAAAACAGGTGAGTCACAGATGGTAAACGTTAAGACGCACAAAGGATGTTTTTCTAAGCACCTTCATAACGAGATGGACAGGGATCAAAGCCAGGTGCTCATCAGCTTTGTAAAGCCAAAGCTTCTGTTAAGGGAGATGCTCAAACCTTGGGTGAAATAGGGATGATAAGTGGATGATAACGAATTATCTCTAACAAAGAATGGAATTAAACCGAGGACATCTTTCAATGATGTTGTATACGTAGGTAATAATTGTGTATCGGCTTGAGAAGAAGCTGTTGCCAATCCTTCACTCCTGAACCTAATTAACGCACCGGATAAGTCAGGGACAAAGGAAGGAAATCACTGATGCTGACAGAACCAAAGACGGGCGAAATCTCCCTAGCCCTCCCACGCAGCAACATTTACCGCCGCAAGGTTGGTTTTCAAGTTGAAGTTTGGAACAGTCTATATACCTCGATGTATGGGGCATACAGACGTAGTCAAATTAAACTGTCTACGGAAGAAAATTTAATCATCGGAGATGAAAACAAACTTTTCTATGCCATCTAGGTACGTAATTTTAAAAATGTTCTTAGTTTTTCTGTACAAGATATAGTTTTTCAGTATAGTGTACAACAAAAGCTGAAAACTTAGTAAATAGTTTGCACTGGATATATCTAATAAACAAAATGTTTCTCAGTCTAACGATGAATACGGAGAAAATTACAGTTAATCACTGTATTTCTCACACCACATATTAAACGTCAGATGATTATTGCATTTCTGTGGTGTTCCTGGTTCGGATTTTATCGTTACACCATCCAGCGAAAGTCTGCCATCATGAAGTCATTCCAAAGTCCCTGAGTATGCTCCATTACCTTGATATCTTTGAAAAACCTTTATTCTTGCTCATCACTGATTTCACCAAGATTATATGGAAAAAAGTTCAAGCATGACTGTAAAAAATGTAATTTTAGCAATATCTGACATCATCGCTTTGTAGCAAACCAAACGTCTTTCCACACCTTCTTTGTAATCTGGGGATTTGTGTCTGCCCAAGGAATTATTACAAACTGTCGCGGGAATCAGCTCGTGTTATCTTATTTGCTGGCGCTTGTTATTGCTTTATTATTTTAAAACTTGGGTTCTTTGTCCTCCGGCTAGCTAGTATTACTCAGTCAAGCAAGTATCTCTGAGCAGGGCGTGTAAACGGAAAGGAGTTGTTACTAAAAGATAACACTGATAAAATAATTCGCTTCTACACTTTTATTGCCGTCACACTTAATTAATAATTCACATATTTAAACTTTATACACGCCTGACTGAAACTGTTATATTTCCGAATAAAATTACTGTTGTATTAGTTGCCGCGTACTTCACATTTTGTAACTAACTTTGCGACGTGTACCTCGCGAGAGATTCCTTAGAACTGCGCGACACATACTTATGGCTCGAGAATATATACTCCTTCACCTCGAAATGCCTAAACATTATAATATAGATGCTATTGGTTGCCAAATTACGCAAACATTAGCGTCTGTTTTGTCAACCAATCACTACTACTAACATATATGCTCTAGGGAAGATATTCCTCCATTCCTCATTTCGTCTATTCTTAGTGATAAACAACTCACCCCCTCGGTGTATTGTTATCCACTTCTATTGTCAGTTTCAGTGAGGTCGTGTAAACTTATTTCCTAACAATACTTATGGCTAACAAACATCTAAAATCCTGTACATACAATAATATTAATTTACACTACAATCACTCTGGCATTCACAGCATGTTATGATATGAAATATTGCCTCAAAACCCACACAAAGCTCTCTCAAGCAGCGTTTTCTTCATCATTTAAAGTTTCCACAAAAGGACAATCTTTGAAGATCTCTCGTATTTTTAGCCTCACAAAAATCCCTTCTTTTAATTTTGCTGATGACATCTTGGGACTTTTACACACAGAGCTTAAATACTCTAGAACTTGTCTTTCTCATAACTTTAAGGAGAGCTTTAATTAAGCCCAATTTAATGCGGAGTAAAGGGAGAAATGTTTCTCCCGATTCACTAAAAGGCATATTTTTAACACAGCACAATGTCTTCCTGGTTCATACTTGTTCCCTAGACCACAATCTCATTTCTCATAATGTATATTTGTATCATGACATAGGAAGCAGTAGAACTTCGTGAAGCCTTTTTTACATGCCGATGAGGATTCCAACGATTCTCAAATCCACACAAATAGCCATTGATGAAGGTTATATTGTATGGTGTCCAAGAGTACTTTGATGTTATCGTATTGTCACGAACACGGTTGTTGAGACAGGGGGGAATAGCTATGGGGGATTAAAAGAATTCTGGAGACAACACAAGCTTGGCTTACATAAGACTATTATACTAACTTTACTTTAAGGTCTTCAGTTGGCGAGTGTTTGGTTTACAAAAGCAGGGTTCCCTATCCTGAATTATTATCCTTGACATTAATATTAAGCTGAAGAGCAGATAACACCCTAAGTTCTCACCTTCAGGGATCTGTCGTGAGTGTGTCTAAGCAAGTGCGTGGAAGGGTCCGGAGCGTCGCGACGAGATGCAGGAACAAGAGCAAAAACCAAGAGCTCTCTAATCGGGGTCTGCAGCTCTTATGCAGGATGTTTCAGAAATACTTTTACAAACTTCAGGTATGGGATCCTTACACCACAAGAAGGAAAAAAGTTCACATGAACATATGTCCCATAATCCTTTGTTTTCTCGTTAGTGGTCCACTTATAACACACAAAACTCATAATACATGCTCGAAATGTCCTCCTCTTGCTTCTATGCATGCCTGTACTCGTCGAATCATGGGATGTCGCACCCTGTCAAAAACTCCGGGATGGTGTCGAATAAGTTCGCAGGCTACCATGACACGTCGATGAAGTGTTTCTGCATCCGGGATGGCTGCTCCATAAACCAATGATTTAAAATGCCCCCAGAGGTAAAAATCCACAGGATTGAGTTTGGGAGAACGTGCAGGCCATGGACCTGGTCCCCCTCTGCCTATCTCTCCATGCTGTCACGTGTGAAGTACCAACTCTTGGTCTTCCTCGATCAATAGTCCGTGGTGTAACGGTTCCTGTCTCAGCAAGGCGACGATAAACAGCGACAAAGGTGGATGACTCGGTTATCTTCGGTCTGGAAACTCCATCTGATAGAGCCGTGCAACCTCGCGATCATTACCATTTGTGCGACCATACATAAAAATCATGTCTACCTGTTCACGAAATGAATATCCAGCCATGGTGGAACGAAACACGTGCAGTTAACTCACTACATGTACACAATTGAAACGTTGAAGACAGACTAATGACAAATGACAAACATAAACAAGTCTCCATGGCAACACTTCGCCATCTACCGTATGTAGTACAATGGGTCAACGCCTTCTATGAATGCATAGAGAAATGAAGTTTAGAGGTTGGACCCCGAAGGCCGTTGAACTCACACTTTCATTGTGACAGGAATAACACGAAAACCAAGGATTATGGGACATATGTTCATATGAACTGTTTTTCTTCTTTTGGTGTGAGGAACCCATACCCGAAGTTTGTAAAAGTATTTCTGAAACATCCTGTATAGCTATTAATATAAGTAAAAAGCAAATCCATTGTAATTAAATTTTTATTTTGCTATGTATTATTATTAATTTATTTAAAGATTCTAAAAGAATTATCTTTATTTATTGAGTTTAAATCCATTGCACTCGCCACTCAGGAAGGGTTTTTCAATATGGCGGCGGTTATGCTAAATATGGAATGCCACCGATCTACGTTTGAATTGTAACAGCCAGTCAGCGTAGCTAATCGAATTGTTCTAGAACATTCAACATGACGGTGCTGGAACCACGTTCCACACGACTCTGTGTAATTCTGTCATCGGAAGATGTTGGTCGCTTCATCCTAACAAAGTGCTGCACTTTTAAGAAGATCTAAAATAAAATCCCAATTAAATTCAGAGTATCATACAATAAGCAGCAAAATATTACCAAATTAATATAAGGTAAGCTCTCGCCAATGGCGCACGTAATAGTACACTGCATGATCAAAAGTATCCGGACACCTGGCTGAAAATGACGTACAAGTTCGTGGTGCCTTCAATCGGTAATGCTGGAAGTCAATATGATATTGGTTCATCCTTAGCCTTGATGACAGCGTTCAATCTCGCAGGAATACTTTCAGTCAGGTGCTGGAATGTTTCTTGGGGAATGGCAGCCCACCGATGTAGGTCGGTGAGGTCTGGCACGAAGTCGGAGTTCCAAAACATCCCAAAGGTATTATATAGGGTTTAAGTCAGATCTTTGTGCAGGCCAGTCCATTACAGGGATGTTATTGTCGTGTAACCACTCCGCCACAGCCCGTGCAGTATAAACAGGTACTCGATCGTGTTGAAAAATGCAATCGCTATCCCCGAATTGCTCTGCAACAGTGGGATGCAAGAAGGTGCTTAAAATATCAATGTAAGTCTGCGCTATGATCGTGCCACGCAAAACAACAAGGGGTGCTAGCCCCCTCCACGAAAAACACGACCACACCATAGCACCACCACCTCCGAATTTCACTGTTGCACTACACACGCTGCCAGATGACGTTCGCCGGGCATTCGCCATGCCACATTGTGTACCGTGATTCGTCACTCCACACGACGCTTTGCCACTGTTCAATCGTGTAATGTTGACGTTCCTTACACCAAGCGAGGTGTCGTTTGGCATTTTCCTGCGTGATGTGTGGCTTATGGGCAGCCACTCGACCATGGAACCAAGGTTTCTCACTTCACGCGTAACTGTCATAGTCTTTGGAGTGGATCCTGATGCAGTTCGGAATTCTCTGTGATGGTATGGTCTGGATAGATGTCTGCCTATTACTCTTTACGACCCCCTTCAAATGTCGGAGGTCTTTGTCAGTCAACAGACCGGGTCGACCTGTACGCTTTTGTGCTGTACATGTCCCTTCACGTTTCCACTTCACTATCACATCAGAAACAGTGGACCATGGGATGTTTAGGAGTGTGGAAATCTCGCGTACAGACTTCTGACACAAGTGACACCCAATCACCTGACCACGTTCGAGGTCCGTAAGTTCCACGAAGCGTCCCATTCTGCTGTTTCACGATGGCTAATGACTACTGAGGTCGCGGATAATGAGTACCAGGCAGTAGGTGGCAGCACAATGCACCTAAAATGAAAAACGTATGTTTGTGGGGTTGTTCGGATAATTTTGATCACAATGAAATGAATCCAGTCAACGGCAGTTGTGTTCCTCTTTCAACTCCTTAAAGAGGCTACTTACATAATTCCAAAATACCATAGGACCATCAACTGTTTACGATTGGTTAACACATAATTTGTTTCTCGATAAAAAGACGCTTCAATATGATTCTCCTGAAGATTGATTTTCTTTTAATCTAGAGGCAAGTCACTCTGACGGTTATTTAGTAAGAGACAGGTCTCTTATGTGGACAGTCATTTCATTCTGATTAAATGTTTATTAAATGTGCTGAAGTCTTAGCATCTGCCAGAAAATTGCTCACTTTCGACTGATGTTAGGCTTCCAAAGTACACTTACTCTATAAATAACTTTTCTCTCTCTCTCTCTGGAGGTTTAGGAAACGGCAAATGTTCACGAGGAACTGGTCTTATAGCATTACAGATTGGTATACACTATATGAAGTTTGTTCTTAAAGTAAAACGAGCAATGTTAAACCATTGAGATTTCAAACAGCATTGCTGCATTTCTGTTGTTTAACCAATCATAATTTTAAGAAGATAATCTGATGTGTTACACTCACATGACTTTATCTACTCTTGTACAAATTATTTTTACAAACGCTTATTCTCCATATGCTTCCTGTTAATCGAGATGTTAATCTTATTGCTAATTTTCTTGTAGATACAAGGGGAACTGATATGCTTTAAGCGATAGTCAAAATATTTTAAGAACTGGTTGCTTTGTGGCGCATTCCATTCCCTTTGTATTATCAGGACAAAATAAATGAATAAAGAATATCCATTTGGAAAAAAGTAGGAATTTAAGGAATAACAAGCAAAATCTCGAAAATGGTTCACTCAACAAAAAAAAAATCTGATGTGTTACACTCACATGACTTTCTCTACTCTTGTACAAACTATTTATACAAACGCTTATTCCCCATCTACCTCATGTTAATCGAGATAAACATTTGCAGAGTCTATCTTATTTCTAATTTTCTTGTAGATGTAAGAGGAATATATATTTACAAGGGCAATTTGGAAATATAGTAGCCTTTAAGCACATACATATCTCTTAATAGCTGGTTGCTAGGTGCAGCACCATTCCCATTCCCACAGATTAATACTCTTTGCATATCCAAGACAAAAAAATGAATAACGAATTCCCATTTGAGAAAATAAGTATTGAAAAATTTAAGGGAATAACAAGTAATATCTCGAAAATGGTTCACTCAACAAAAAAATGTATATGACATAAATTGTGTATTTTAACGCGATCTACATTTTTTGTGTAGTAAAATTTTGTCTATCTCTTATGGTTTACCAGTTATGCAAAAGTCGTTCACAATGAAGAATACTTTTGGAGACATTCCCAGGAAATTCAAGATATAAATTTTATTTGTCATAAGAATATCTTAAATATATGATATTTTAATCAAAATCGTTAGAGTAATTTTTGAGAGAATTAAAATTTTCGAAAAATGTTCCATGTAAAGGGTAATCTGGTGTGGAGGATTTTTTTAAAACCTTCGTGTCGCATCTCTGGAAGATACTGAACCTAAATACCAAGTTTGGTGTTTATCCGACTGTTCGTTTCTGAGTTATGCTGTTCACAGACAGAACACACACACTGACATGTTTTCAAAAATGCTTTTTACTTTCTCTACTACGTATAGTAAGTAGGGGATGTATTGTATTCCACCCAAAAATTCGATACCGTGATTTCGCCGGAAATACATGTTTTAAGACCCCCTGAATCCTGTCTGTGTGTCTGTGACCAGCATAACTCAGAAATGAACAGTCGGATAAACACCAAACTTCGTATTTAGCTTCAGTATCTTCCGGAGATGCGACACGAAGGTTTTCAAGAAAATCCCCCCATCCCGGACTACCCTTTACATGGAACATTTTTCGAAAATTTTAATTTTCTCTAAAATGGCCTTAACGATGTTAATTAAAATATAATATGTTTAAGATATTGTCATGAGAAATGGAATGTATATCTCGAATTTTCTGGGAATCTCTCCAAAAGTATTGTTCATTGTGAACGACTTTTGAATAACTGGTAAACATAAGAGATAGACAAAATTTTACTACACGAAAAATGTAGATCGCGTTAAAATACACAATTTATGTCATATACATTTCTTTTGTTGATTAAACCGTTTTCGAGATATTGCTTGTTATTCCCTTAAATTTTCCAATACTTATACTTTTTCTCAAATTCGTTATTCATTTTTTTTATGTCCTGGACATGCAAAGACAATGGAATGCGCCACATAGCAACCAGCGTTAAAATATTTGACTATCGCTTAAAACCTACCATATTCCCCTTGCATCTACAAGAAAATTAGCAATAAGATTTACATCTCGATATTTCGATTAACATGAAGATATGGAGAATAAGCGTTTGTAAAAATAGTTTGTACAAGAGTAGAGAAAGTCCTGTGAGTGGAACACATCAGATTTTTTGGATTCAGGGGGTGTCAAAATATATATTTCCTGCGAAATCTCGGTATCGAAATTTTGGGTTGAATACAATACTTTCCCTACTTACTATACGTAGTAGAGAAAGTAAAAATACCACTACAGGAAATCATTATTGCACGAAAAAAGTAAAACATATTCAAATATAGCATCTTAAATATAAAAAACCCACAGAACAGCGGTAAACCGTATTCTATGCATTATTATGCCCCATTATAGCAAATAAAGAACGTTTAATAGTAACAATATACACAACACACTAACAGTAAGTTGGAAAAAAATGAAATAACATCAAGAAGCGCTAACATCAATGTTTAACTCTTCTTACTCCCCTATTTCCCTACTATAAGCAATGTCACATTTCAGCTCTGTTGCCTTAAGTTTAAATGTACCTATCCCTACCATGTCTTCCCTGCCTGCCAGTAGCGTCCAGCATGCCCTTAACTGTCCATTCGAGGTGGTAAAGAATCGCGGTAAATATTTTTCCCTCCATTCCTCAGTACTCCTACGGCTTACCAATATATGCACCCATGATTCTTTGAAGGCTAGCGTGCAGATGAGTGGTTCCTGCACCGAGCTCAAGAACTACCGCTCCAAGCTTTAACGCTCGATACTATCGCTAAATGCCACTATAAAACAAAACCGTTTCAATTTGTGAGAAACATGTCACTTTAGCTAGCTACCCAAAACAACCTCCAGTTTCGAAAGAAATGTGTTGTTTGTCAGGGACAAAAACATTCAGAATGGATCTGTTTTTAATTTGAAGGAAGAATCTAATTTTAATTACACTCATGGCATGTAGCTCGTAGCATGTTGTTGATCAGGGTACACTCCGTATTATAGTAGTTGTGTATGACACCCTATGTTAACATCTGGCGATAATCTCACGCTATTTCAATTAAGACGTTTCCTGATCAATTCAGCAGCATGAATTGGATATACATACAGTTGACGCTTCATAGAACCAAACGGACAATAACCTCATTGATGCAACAGGTTTGCATTAATACATCCGATGTTCTGTAGCTTGAGGGTATGCTAAATATGATGCATTTCATTAGTACTGACTAAAGAGTGAGAGGAAATAGGATTATTTGGCCTGCTTTCACTTTTTGATTACTTATTTACGTAACATTAAAACATATCAGTATTAAAGTACAGGTTGGGCTAGAAGTCCCGTACCCCTGTGAGTATAAAATATTATTATACTATGTAGCTACGCTATGCGATGAAAAGCATCCGGACACCCCATAAACATATGCTTTTCATCTTAGGTGCATTGTGCTACTACCTACTGCCTGGTACTCATTATCCGCGACCTCAGTAGCCATTAGACATCGTGAAACAGCAGAATGGGACGCTCCGTGGAACGAACTTCGAACGTGGTCAGGTGATTGGGTGTCACTTGTGTCAGAAGTCTGTACGCGAGATTTCCACACTCCTAAACATCCCTAGGTCCACTGTTTCTGATGGGATACTGAAGTGGAAACGTGAAGGGACATGTACAGCGCAAAAGCGTATAGGCCGACCTCGTCTGTTGACTGACAGAGACCTCCGACATTTGAAAAGGGTCGTAAAGAGTAATAGGCAGACATCTATCGTGACCATCACACAGGTATTCCAAACTGCATCAGGATCCACTCCAACTACTATGGCAGGTAGACGTGAGGTGAGAAGCCTCGGATTCCATTGTCGAGCGGCTGCTCATAAGCCACACATCACGCAGGAAAATGCCAAACGACGCCTCGCTTTCTGTAAGGAGCGTCAACATTACACGATTGGACAGTGGCAAAACGTTGTGTGGAGTGACGAATCGCGGTACATAATGTAGTGATCCGATGGCAAGGTGTGGGTATGGTGAATGCCAACGTGTGTAGTGCCAACAATGAAATTCGGAGGTGGTGGTGTTATGGTGCGGTTGTGTTTTTCCTGGAGGGGGCTTGCATCGCTTGTTGTTTTGCGTGGCGCGATCACAGCACAGACCTACATTGATATTTTAAGCACCTTCTTGCTCCCCACTGTTGAAGAACAATTCGGGGATGGCGATTGCATCTTTCAACACGATCGAGCACCTGTTCATACTGCACGGGCTGTGGTGGAGTGGTTACACGACAATAACATCCCTGTAATGGACTGGCCTGCACAGAGTCCTGACTTGAATCCTATAGAACACCTTTGGGATTTTTGGAACGCCGACTTCGTGCCAGGCCTCACCGACCTACATCCATACCTCTGCTCAGTTCCGCACTGCGTGAAGGATGGGCTGCCATTCCCCAAGAAACCTTCCAGCACCTGATTGAAGGTATGTCTGCGAGAGCGAACGCTGTCATCAAGACTAAGGGTGGGCCAAAACCATATTAACTTCCAGCATTAGCGATGGAGGGCGCCACGAACTTGTACGTCATTTTCAGCCAGTTGCCCGGATACTTTTGATCACGTAACTCATTTACGTAACATTAAAACGTATCAGTATTAAAGTACAGTTTGGTCTAGAAGTCCCCGTACCCCTGTAAGTATAAAATATTATTATACTATGTAGCTATGTTACTTCTTATCAATTTTTGGAATTCATGGTTACATGTTTTCGCCGCCGAGTTTTAATCTGTAGCCATGGCAGATATGAGCGGTATGGGAGCATTCCAGCAAAGATTTAGTAAGGCTCTAGCGCGAAAAGCAACACTTCCTGATTGGAAAACGCGTGTTTTTGCTTTTAATTTTGGCAGGGTTAAAGACAGGCCGCGGAGTGGAAGGAAGAAGACACAAGAAGAACATGCGCCGGAGTCTCTGCTTCAATTGAACAATTTCCTATGAAGTCGACACGTAAACGTGCTTCGGGACTCCATATAACGAGAACAATAATCTGAGATCACATGAAAAAATCGGATGTGTTACACTTACATGACTTTCTCTACTCCTGTAAAAACTATTTTTACAAACGCATAATCTCCATCTCCTTCATGTTAATCGAGATGTTAATGTTATTGTTAATTTTCTTGTAGATGCAAGGGGAATATGGTAGGTTTAAAGCGATAGTCAAATATTTTAAGAGCTGGTTGCTATGTGTAGCATTCCATTCTCTTTGCATGTCCAAGACATAAAACATGAATAACGAATTACCATTTGAGAAAAAGTATAAGTATTGGAAAATTTAAGGAATAACAAGCAAAATCTCGAAAACGGTTCACTCAACAACAAAAAATATATATGGCATAAATTGTGTATTTTAACGGGATCTACATTTTTGTGTAGTAAAATTTTGTCTATCTCTTATGGTTTACCAATTATGCAACAGTCGTTCACAATGAAGAACACTTTTGGAGACATACCCAGAAAATTCGAGATATACATTTCATATCTCATGAAAATATCTTAAACGTATGATATTTTAATCAAAATCTTAGAGCCATTTCTGAGAAAATTAAAATTTTCGAAAAATGTTCCATGTAAGGGGTAATCTGGGGTGGGGGATTTTCCTGAAAACCTTTGTGTCGTATCTCTGGAAGATAATGAACCTAAATACCAAGTTTGATGTTTATCCGACTGTTCGCTTCTGAGTTATGCTGTTCACAGACAGACAGACAGACACACACATGGACATGTTTCCAAAAATGTTTTTTTTGGATTCAGGGGCTCTCAAAACATGTATTTCCGGTGAAATCTCGGTATGGAATTTTTGGGTGGAATACAATACTTCCCCTACTTACTATACGTAGTAGAGAAAGTAAAAAAGACCTTTTCGACCGACGTTCGTAAACGAGTTATCGGACAGAGACCGGAATAATTGCGGTTTAGCATGCCGTGGTTTGTTAACTCAACTTCCAAACGCAGCGAACCGTGCCAAGGTTATGTTTTCAGACGAATGTGCGATTTATCGCAGCTCATGTGGTACAAGTATGTCTTTTGGGCCAAAGAGAATCCTCATTAGACAGTCGAGTTAGAAAGAACCCACCTCACGTAATGTTATGGGCACGATAACGTCACATCTGCTTGGACCGTACTTTTTTTGAAGAGACTATGAATGGCAAAAATTATTTACACGTGTTTGAAACATGCTTAATGTCTTAGCTTGAGAAAAGGGCCTCACAGAACGCATATGGTTGCAGCAAGATGGAGCACCTCCTCACTACGTTCTTGCAGTGCGCGAGTTCCTAAATGAACTATCCAGGACAGTGGATAGGTCGTGGTTTATCAGTAACAGCAACACTAGCTCCCTTGAAATGGCCACCAAGAAGTCCTGACCTCACCACACCTGACGAGTCATTAAGGTGAATGTATCTACACGTCGTTATACTACAAACGAAGAACTGCGCAATGCTGTTGAGGATGCATTTCGCACTATAACACCGGACATGCTCAAGAATATGTCGAGAAGAATGTGAAGGCTTCTGGAGCTGTGTTTACAGCATGATGGGGAACATACAGATATATTGGACACTTAATACGTAAGTATTTGTGTTAAAATAAATCAATTAGCATTCAATAGTAGGGGGTACGGAAACTACTTGCTCATCCTGTATTTTCATAGAATTATTAACAAATATTGTCTTTATAGCCCGTTCTGTCTCAAAGAATCATTTTATAAAATGTAGTTTACAGTAATAGCTTCAACTATTCAAGTATTGCTAGAGGACTGACGTTCGAACCACGTGTTTCATGCCACCGTTTAGGTCTCCCAACATCTCTTCAGCCAATGGGTTAGTAGCTGTATTTTTGCTTTCTCTACCATGTACCTAGTAAGCATGGAAGGTATTGCATTTCACCCAAAAATTTGATACCGAAATTTCACCGAAAATACATGTTTTGTGGCCCCTTGAATAAGAGAAAGTGTTTTTAGAAAAAGTTCCGTACGCTTGTGTGTGCGCGTACGTATTTGTCTATGAGCGGTATAAATAAAAAACCAGAAGTCTGATAAATCTTGTACCATACCTGTTTTTACGTTCACTAACTTCCAAAGATGAGACATGAAAATTTTCAAAAACAGAAAAAATCCAGCTACACTTTACATGATGCATGCAGCGCAGCAGTCGCGACTTTGAGCATGCGTTATCACTTCCTCTATTCATTAGGAAGTCAGACGCAGTTTAAAGCGATCGTAGATTTGTGTTTTCCTGTTGTTAGAGCGTTTCGAAATGTTAAAAACAACTCGAAGGATCCGCCGACTTTGAAGTCAGATCAGTGATTCGATTTTTGAATGCGAGAAATGTTACGCCAGCAAACATTCATCGCCAATTGCGTGAGGGTTATGGGGAAACAATAATGAGTGACAAATCTCGAAAACACACAGTAAAACAAACTTAAGATCTGATCGCATCATTTGGTTGACAGAAGTCCAACAACTCTCCCTACAGTCCGGATTTGGCACCAAGCAACTTTCATCTCTTTCTTCTTGTGAAGAAATTCCTCGATTGAAAACATTTCAAACGATGATGTGAAACAAAGGCAGCATGTCTTTCTTCACAGGTGGCATCATTCTTTGACGAGGGCATACAAAAACTGGTTTTGCGTTACTACAAGTGCCTGAATAACGGCGGTGACTATGTGGAGAACTGTATAAGGTGAAAGGTAATAGATGATACTGAAGTATTGGAAAATAATGTTACACTATTTTTAATTTCTCTACTGCGTATAGTAAGTACGGGATATTGCATTCCACCCAAAAATTCTGTACCGAGATTTCGCCAGAAATACATGCTTTGAGGCCTCCTGGATCCAAAAAAGTCACATGACTTTCTTTACTCTTGTACAAACTATTTTTAGAAACTCTTATTCTCCATATGCTTCATGTTAATCCAGATATCTGGTGTTAATCTTATTGCTAATTTTCTTGTAGGTGCAAGGGGAATATGGTAGGCTTTAAGCGATAGTCAAGTCTTTTTAGAGCTGGTTGCTTTGTGCAACAGTCCATTCTCTTTGCATGTCCAGGACATAAAAAAAATTAATAACGAATTCCCATTTGAGAAAATGTATAAGTATTGGAAAATTTAAGGCAATAACAAGCAATATCTCGAAAATGGTTCACTCAAAAACAAAAATGTATATGACATAAATTGTGTATTTTAATGCGATCTACATTTTTGTGTAGTAAAATTTCATCTATCTCGTATGGTTTACCAGTTATGCAAAAGTTGTTCACAATGAAGAATACTTTTGGAGACATTCCCAGAAAATTCGAGATATACATTTCATTTCTGATGGCAATATCTTAAACATATGATATTTTAATCAAAATCGTTGGAGCCATTTTTGAGAAAATTAAAATGTTCGAAAAATGCTCCATGTAAAGGGTAATCTCGGGTGGGGGGATTTTCTTGAAAACATTCGTGTCGCATTTCTGGAAGATACTGAACCTAAATACCAAGTTTGGTGTTTATCCGACTGTTCGTTTCTGAGTTATGCTGTTCACAGACACACAGACACACACACGGACATGTTTCCAAAAATACTTTTTTTGGATTCGGGGGGTCTCAAAACATGTATTTCCGGTGAAATATCGGTATCGAATTTTTGGGTGGAATACAATACTTCCCCTACTTACTATACGTAGTAGAGAAAGTAATTAATAACGAATTCCCATTTGAAAAAAAGGTATAAGTATTGGAAAATTTAAGGGAATAACAAGCAATATCTCGAAAATGGTTCACTCAACAACAAAAATGTATATGACATAAATTGTGTATTTTAACGCGATCTACATTTTGTGTGTAATAAAATTTTGTCTATCTCTTATGGTTTACCGGTTATGCAAAAGCCGTTCACAATGAAGAATACTTTTCGAGACATTCCCAGAAAATTCCAGATATACATTTCATTTATCATGAAAATATTTTAAACATATGATATTTTAATCAAAATGGTTAGAGCCATTTTTGAGAAAATTAAAATGTTCGAAAAATGTTCCACGTAAAGGATAATCTGGGGTGGGGGATTTTCTTTAAAACCTCCGTGTCGCATCTCTGGAAGATACTGAACCTAAATACTAAGTTTGGTGTTTATCCGAATGTTCGTTTCTAAGTTATGCTGTTCACAGACACACACACACACACGGACATGTTTCCAAAAATGCTTTTTTTGGATTCAGGGGATCTCAAAACATGTATTTCTGGTGAAATCTTGGTATCGAATTTTTGGGTGGAATACAATACTTCCCGTACTTTTTATACGTAGTAGAGAAAGTAAAAAACATTTTAAGAAAGAAGGTTCAGTGTGCGTGTCTGTTTCTGTGTCTGTGAACACCATAACTCAAAAACGAAAAGTCGGATAAACAGCAAACTTGATATTTAGATTCAGTATATTTCAAAGATACGACACCAGGATTTTCAAGAAAATCTCCCACTCTAGACTGCCTTTACATGTAACATTTTTCGGAAATTTTAATTTTCTCAAAAATGACTCTTAACGATTTTGGTTAGAACGTCATATGTTTAACATATTTTGATGTCAAATCAAATGTATGTCTTGAATTTTCTGAGAATGTCCCCAAAAGTGCTCTTCATGCTGAATCACTTTTGCATAATTGGTAAATCGTAAGAGATACACTACATTGTACTACACAAAAAATGTAGATTGTTAAAGCACGCAATTTATGTCATATAATTTTTTCTTTCGAGTGAACCATTTATAGGATATCCCTTTTTATTTGTTTGAATTTTCCAATACTTTTTCTCAAATGGGAATTCGTTATTTGTTTTTTTATATCCTAGACATACAAAGAGAATGGAATACTCCACATAGCAACCAGCTCTTAAAAGATTTGACGATCGCTTAAAGCCTACCATATTCCCCTTGCACCTACAAGAAAATTAGCAATAAGATAGTTTCCGCAAATGCTTATCTCGATTAATATGAAGTAGGTGAATAGCGTTTGTAGAAATTAATTCTACAAGAGTATAAAAAGTCGTGTGCGTTCAACACATAAGTTTTTAAAAATATATTAAAGATATTCATATGACAAATAAAATGCATATTGAATTTTCTGGGAACAGCCTGTGAGGTCCTCTTCATTCGGAAGGAAGTTTGTATAATCTTGTATGCAGTGTCATTTCTTAAGCGTTTGACTATCGCTGTTCTATTTGTATCTATAACGAAATGTGTAATGTAGCTATTTCTTCAAAGATATATCTGGATTAGAATGTAGATTGAAAAATAGGCTTTAGTAATAATAGCTTTCTACCCACTAATAAACAATAGATGGTAGATGAAGACATCTGAGTGTAAGACTTCAGGGTTTTTTTAGTACATAGAACTAATTTTTTAAATATTTGAAAATTTTGACCGAATTTCAACCCTGGGTACCCTTAACAGGATTTTAGTAATGTTAAACGTTTATTAATATTGTAGGTTTATTATAAAGGAGAAACTACTTTTTAAACCGCTTCTAAGTATGTTTTAGATGTGTACTATGTCTATATAAATTTCGAATTTGAGTGGAAATAAACAATTTCAATATGAACCTCGCAAGTAAACATAGTCGAATATTTTTTTCCTGGAACAGCTACAGAATTCCAGCAGCATGCCTGTGCTGGTTTCTAAATTGTTACGTTTATTCCAGCCGATGTTTTGGCGAGGTTGTCATCCTCACTTCACACTCGAGAGTGTGGTTTTATAGGTGAAGACAGTTTCCTTGGCGACCCGAGCCTATTGTTTGCTTGTATCGATTTACAACCATCGTTTATCTGTTATATCCGCCACAGCGCGCACAGAATCGCTACCGCGTACAACCGGTGCATGGGGGAGATCGCTTCAATAAACTCGACTTGGCACGCACAGTGAATCATATCATATCGCTATTATGAGCTTTAACTCCTAACTTTGTCACTTCCAGTTAAGTTTGTATCTTTAGCTCTCTTTAATGATGGTACAATTGCACTCTGCCATTTTCATTTATGCTTAACCCTTTGAAGCACGCATTTAGGAAAAATTGTAAATAATATATTTAACACTAAAATGTCGTTTATATTTGTGCAAGAAAAACAATAAAGTGTTAATATTATACTTTTTTAATTTGTAACTAAAAAATCTGATGTGTTACACTCACATGACTTTCTCTACTCTTGTACAATCTATTTTTACAAACGCCTATTCTCCATATGCTTCATGTTAATCTAGATATCGAGATGTCAATCTTATTGGTAATTTTCTTGTAGATGCAAGGGGAATATGGTAGCTTTTAAGCGATAGTCAAATATTTTAACGCTGGTCGCTATGTGGCGCATTCCATTGTCTTTGCATGTCCAGGACATAAAAAATGAATAACGAATTTGAGAAAAAGTATGTATTGGAAAATTTAAGGAAATAACAAGCAATATCTCGAAAACGGTTCACTCAACAAAAGAAATGTATATGACATAAGTTGTGTATTTTAACGCGATCTACATTTTTTGTGTAGTAACATTTTGTCTATCTCTTATGGTTTACCAGTAATGCAAAAGTCGTTCACAATGAAGAATACTTTTGGAGACATTCCCAGAAAATTCGAGATATACATTTCATTTCGCATGACATTATCTTAAACATATGATATTTTCATCAAAATCGTTAGAGCCATTTTTGAGAAAATCAAAATTTTCGAAAAATGTTCCATGTAAAGGGTAGTCTGGGGTGCGGGGATTTTCTTGAAAACCTTCGTGTCGCATCTCTGGAAGATACTCAACCTAAATACCAAGTTTGGTGTTTATCCGACTGTTCGTTTTTGAGTTATGCTGTTCACAGACACACACACACACACAGACACACACACACACACGCACACGCACGCACACGCACACTCACACACAGACACACACACGGACATGTTTCCAAAAATGCTTTTTTTGGATTCAGGAGGTCTCAAAACATGTATTTCCGGTGAAATATCGGTATCGATTTTTTGGGTGGAATGCAATACTTCCCCTACTTACTATACGTGGTAGAGAAAGTAAAAAGATGGTGGTGTCATGGTAAAACCACTATGACAGCATTAACATTGACTCATTTTGAGTGGAAACTAAAGAAGCAGTTTTTTATCGCATTTAGACAGAGTGCCACTCCACAAGTGTTACAAGTCCATTTACTTCTGTGTGGATTATCTTTAGTGCTGCACTGAGCACAGCGTCTTGAAGTTCCACGCCCAGGCATATGCGCCACCTTGTCAAATCTTTTCTGATAGTGGACAATGGGCTTGAAATAACTCACAGGCTTGGTAAGAGGTTTCCTTCCTTTAGGTGATGGCAGATGTCAGAAATCAGCCAAATCTATTTACGGACATTAGCATTGAAGTATATGAATCCCTAAGTTGTGGATTACTTGACCAGTAATCTCTGTACGAGGGCAATTGTTTTACTCTCATTAGAATATTTATGTCCAAGAAAACCCTTATTTCATCCAAAGTTGCAGGTTCAGATTGTTTACCTGACTGGGTAGCCTACAAATTAGTTTGATATAATATATGCTCTAGCGATTCTGCAGTAAATATGTGCAAGCAAATATCAATAGGAGATTCCACAGTTTCAGGAATATTAGGGCCATAATCTTTCACAAATACATCATTCTCGAATCTACGACGCTTTTTTCCCATATTCCATCCATATTTGAGTCTGACACTCAGCGCTTTCTCATCATCACTATCTTCAACACACTCATCAGGGACACTAGGTTCACCACTGTTCTCATCTTCAATTTCAATTGCACAAACAGGTTCACTGACAGTAGCTGCCACTTCCATTTCGTCACTATCATAAAAAATCAACAGATTAAGCATCCTTAGCGATTTCATTCAGTATGTCATTTATGTTATTCTCCTAATTATCCTATATCAAATGACCAAGATGATCCCAAGTTATCCTTGTAGCCATTTCAATTGAGCTGAAACAAAACGAACATTTTGCAGATTATGGTGTCTGCCTACCCTACTTGCATGGTGGTTACGTCTAGAAACCACGTAATATTTATAATAATAATGGCACTGCAATTCATGTATATACATTTGTAGTAATCAAAGTATATTCAGAACGTTTAGAAGAAACAAAAAACCACATAAAAACATACCTAGATGCAATATTTGAGCATGTAACAGAAATGAAAATGTTTACTGCTGTTCCCGCAACAAAGCAAGCTGCATCAACACCTGACAACTTAGTTTATACAGGCTGGTCATACAAAAAACAGAGTAGTAAACTTTCTATGTGTTTGTAAACGTCCAGTGTTTGTAGCGAGGTGGTAGTGAAGTGGAACCAACATGCAGCCAGGAAGAAAATGCTGCATTAAAAGGAGGTTACGTCTGAGCGCCACTATGCTTCAAAGGGTTAAAACACATACTCATAATTTATTATACCTACATAGTTTATTTTTACTCTCTACTATAGTAAGTAGATGCCAGATTACAACGAAAATTCATGTTTTTGAGTTATCGTATCTGTGAACGTATCTTAAAAACGAAAAGATAAATAGCAAACTTTATATTTAGGTAAGGTATCTTTCAAAGATGCGACACGAACATTTTTAAGAAAATTCCCGCACCTCAAACTACCCTTTACATGGAACATTTTTCTAAATTTTGGATTTTTTAAGAAATAACGCCAAAGATTTTGTTTAACATACCATATATTAAAGATATTTACATCAAAAGTAAATTTTATATCTTAAATTTTTTGGGGATAGCTGTGAATACCCCTTCATTGGGAAGGAATTTTACATACTCTTGTTCAACTAATAAACGTGAAGTGATAGACGAAAGCGTACTACATAATAAATGTAGAGCTCTTTAAAACCCACAATTTACTTAAAGTAAGCTTTTTGTAGCATAAGGCGTTTCTGAGATATCCGTTATTAAAAGTTCGAATTGTTCATTTCTTGGTCATTCTCTTAAAATCCTTTCAACATTCAGTTATTTCTCGCAGTTGCATGGAAAAAGTATGGAGTTTATTCCAGTTCTTAAACATTTGACTACCGCTGTTCTCTCTGTATCTATAACGAAATTAGTAATGTAGCTGTTTCTGCAAAGATTTGTTTGGATTAAAATGCAGTAGATTGAAAAAAAATCTGATGTGTTACACTCACATGACTTTCTCTACTCTTGTACAAACTATTTTTACAAACGCTTATTCTCCATCTACTTCATCTTAATCGGGATAAACATTTGCAGACTCTATCTTATAGCTAATTTTCTTGTAGATGTAAGGGGAGTATATATTTACAATGGAAATACAGTAGCCTTTAAGCACATACATATCTCTTAATAAATGGTTGCTAGGTGCAACACCATTCCCTTTGCCACAGATTAATACTCTTTGCATATCCAAGACAAAAAAATCTGATGTGTTACACTCACATGACTTTCTCTACTCTTGTTCAATCTAATTTTACAAACGCCTATTCTCCATATGCTTCATGTTAATCGAGATATCGAGATGTCAATCTTATTGGTAATTTTCTTGTAGATGCAAAGGAAATATGGTAGCTTTTAAGCGATAGTCAAATATTTTAACCCTGGTTGCTATGTGGCGCATTCCATTCTCTTTGCATGTCCAGGGCATAAAAAAATCTGATGTGTTACACTCACATGACTTTCTCTACTCTTGTACAATCTAATTTTACAAACGCCTATTCTCCATATGCTTCATGTTAATCGAGATATCGAGATGTCTATCTTATTGGTAATTTTCTTGTAGATGCAAGGAAAATATGGTAGCCTTTAACCGATAGTCAAATATTTTAACGCTGGTTGCTATGTGGCGCATTCCATTCTCTTTGCATGTCCAGGACATAAATAAATGAATAACGAATTTGAGAAAAAGTATAAGTATTGGAAAATTTAAGGAAATAATAAGCAATATCTCGAAAACGGTTCACTCAACAAAAGAAATGTATATGACATAAGTTGTGTATTTTAACGCGATCTACATTTTTTGTGTAGTAAAATTTTGTCTATCTGTTATGGTTTACCAGTTATGAAAAAGTCGTTGATTATGAAGAATACTTCTGGAGACATTCCCAGAAAATTGGAGATATACATTTCATTTCTCATGACATTAGCTTAAACATATGATATTTTCATCAAAATCGTTAGAGCCATTTTTGAGAAAATTAAAATTTTCGAAAACTCTTCCATGTAAAGGGTAGTCTGGGGTGGGGGGAGTTTCTTGAAAATCTTCGTGTCGCATCTCTGGAAGATACTGAACCTAAATACCAAGTTTGGTGTTTATCCGACTGTTCGTTTTTGAGTTATGCTGTTCACAGACACACACACACACACACACACACACACAGACACACACACGGACATGTTTCCAAAAATTCTTTTTTTGGATTCAGGAGGTCTCAAAACATGTATTTCCGGTGAAAACTCGGTATCGAATTTTTGGGTGGAATGCAATACTTCCCATACTTACTATACGTAGTAGAGAAAGTAAAAATGAATAACGAATTCCCATTTCAGGAAATAAGTGTTAAAAATTTAAGGGAATAACAAGCAATATCTCTAAAGTGGTTCACCCAAAAAAAAATGTATATAACATAAACTGTGTACTTTAACGCGATCTACATTTGTTTTGTAGTAAAATTTTGTCTATCTCTTATGGTTTACCAGTTATGGAAAAGTCGTTCACAATGAAGAATACTTTTGGAGACATTCCCAGAAAATTCGAGATATACATTTCATTTCTCATGACATTATCTTAAACATATGATATTTTCATCAAAATCGTTAGAGCCATTTTTGAGAAAATTAAACTTTTAGAAAAATCTTCCATGTAAAGGATAACCTGGGGTGGGGGGATTTTCTTGAAAACCTTCGTGTCGCATCTCTGGAAGATACTGAACCTAAATACCAAGTTTGGTGTTTATCCGACTGTTCGTTTCTGAGTTATGCTGTTCACAGACAGACAGACACACACACACACACACACACACACACACACACACACACGGACATGTTTTCTAAAATGCTTTTTACTTTCTCTACTACGTATAATAAGTAGGGAAATATTGTATTCCACCCAAAAATTCGATACCGAGATTTCACCGGAAATACATGTTTTGAGACCCCCTGAATTCAAAAAAAGCATTTTTGGAAACATGTCCGTGTGTGTGTCTGTGTGTGTGTATGTCTGTGTGTGTGTGTCTGTGTGTCTGTGAACAACATAACTCAGAAACGAACAGTCGGATAAACACCAAACTTGGTATTTAGGTTCAGTACCTTCCAGAGATGCGACACGACGGTTTTCAAGAAAATCCCCCACCCCAGACTACCCTTTACATGGACCATTTTTCGAAAATTTTAACTTTCTCAAAAATGGCTCTAACGATTTTGATTAAAATATCATATGTTTAAGATATTTTCATGACAAATAAAATGTATATCTTGAATTCTCAGGGAATGTCTCCAAAAATATTTTTCATTGTGAACGACTTTTGCATAACTGGTAAACCATAAGAGATAGACAAAATTTTACTACACAAAAAATGTAGATCGCGTTACAATACACAATTTATGTCATATACATTTTTGTTGTTGAGTGAACCATTTTCGAGAAATTGCTTGTTATTCCCTTAAATTTTTCAATACTTATTTTCTCAAATGGGAATTCGTTATTAATTTTTTTGTCTTGTATATGCAAAGAGTATTAATCTGTGGCAAAGGGAATGGTGCTGCACCTAGCAACCAGCTATTAAGAGATATGTAGGTGCTTAAAGGCTACTGTATTTCTATATTGCCCTTGTAAATATATGTTCCCCTTACATCTACAAGAAAATTAGCAATAAGATTAGCAATAAGAGTCTGCAAATGTTTATCTTGATTAACATGAAGTAGATGGAGAATAAGCGTTTGTAAAAATAGTTTGTACAAGAGTAGAGAAAGTCATGTGAGTGTAACACATCAGATTTTTAGAAAAGGTCTGTGTATGTTTGTGTGTGTGTGTTTGAAGAGCATAACTCATAAACGAAAAGTAGTGTAAGTTTCAAACTTGGTATTTAAGTTCAGTATCCTCCAAGGATGCTTCAGGAAGATTTTCAAGAAAATCCCCCACCTACCGTTTACATGGAACATTTTTCGGTATCTTGATTTTATAAAAATAGCTCTAACGATTTTATTAAAATGCCATATATTAAAGACAAATAAAACGTATATCTTGAATTTTCAGAGAAGAGCCTTTGAAGTCCTTCATTTGGAAGCAACTCGGTATGCATTTGCATAACTGGTAAACGCTAAGAGATAGAAAATTCCAACCTCAGAAAGCCAATGACCCAGAAGCAGGTCTACATTTGTTGTGTAGTGTGTTTTTTTCTATTTCTTATAGTTTATTCATTATAACAAATCAAATGTGTTACTCTCACATGTCTTTCTCTACTCTTGTACAAACTATTTTTACAAACTATCTAATTGGTGGAATTAATTGTTCTTTCACACAAGCCGTGTGTTGGACAGGGTTGGAAAGGTAGAATCAGATGACTGAAAAATTCAATGCCATAGCCGGGATTTGAACCACGGACCACCGGACGGAGACCGGGAGATCCGTGGTTCAAATCCCGGCTATGGCATTGAATTTTTCAGTCATCTGATTCTACCTATCTAATTAGTGTTAGTCGAGATAAACATTCGCATCTTATTGCTAATTGTCTTTCAGGTGCAAGGGGAATATTGTAGGATTTAAGCGATAGTAAAATATTTAAAGAGCTGGTTGCTATGTGGAGCATTCCATTCTCTTTGCATGTCCAGGATATAAAAAAACTGATGTGGTACACTCACATGACTTTCTCTACTCATCTATTCCATATTAATAGAGATAAACATTTGCAGAAACGATATTTTGACATGCAAAGAGAATTACATTTTACACATAGCGACCAGTTCTAAAAATATTTGAATATTGCTTAAAGCGTACTATGTTCCCCTTGTTTTGTATCTGCAAACGCAGTATTGAAATACAGTAGTCTTTAAGCATAGACATATCTCTTAATAGCTGGTTGCTAGGCGCATCACCATTCTCTTTGCCACAGATTAATACTCTTTACATATCCAAGACAAAAAATGAATAAGAATTCCCATTTGAGAAAATAAGTATTGAAAAATTTAAGGGAATAACAAGCAATATCTCGAAAATGGTTCACTCAACAAAAGAAATATATATGACATAAATTGTGTATTTTATCGCGATCTACATTTTGTGTGTAGTAAAATTTTGTCTATCTCTTATGGTTTACCAGTTATGCAAAAGTCGTTCACAATGAAGAATACTTTTGGAGACATTCCCAGAAAATTCGAGATATTCATTTTATTTGGTGTAAATATCTTGAAATATCCTATTTTAACCCAAATCGTTAAACAGCCATTTTGGAGAAAATAAAATATATTTTCAAAGAAAAGCGGTAGTTTGGGTGAATTTTCTTGAAAATATTTGTGTCGCATCCCTGGGAGATACAAAAGTAAAATATCAAGCTTGGTATTTACCAAATTTCGCTTTGAAGCTATACTTTTAACACACACATACACACAGAAATATTTTTATAAAAATGCTTTGTTAGATTCAAAAGGACTTCAAAACATGCACCTTTGATGTAGGGCTTCTGAGTGAATTGCGATACCTTCTCTACCCACCCGGTGAGTGATATAGAAAGTAAAAGCTTAAATGAGTTAGTCGGGGAATGTTATAACACCGACACATATAGGGTGTTTCAACAAGAGTGTCCTATCTTTGAACTTAAATATAACACGTTCTATAAATGACAGAGGTTTATTTTTTTTTATTTTGGAACATAATTAATGTCATTACGCGTGGAAGAGAACATCAGTTAAATGACCGCCGCGACTTCGTTGGGTTCGCGTATACGATTGACCCAATTTTCAATGACAGAAGAACGTAAATTATGTCCAACTTCACGAATAACACGCGCGATGTTATTCATAAGATCATTTACTGTTTCTGGCTCGTTGACATAAACTTGAGATTTAACATAACCCACAAGAAGTAATCCAATGGCGTTAAATCACAGGACTCGGGGGCCAATAACATCACCACATGAAACATCTGAACTTCTCCTTCAAAAGTTCAATTGTTTCGAGAGCAGTATGGCATGTGGCACCATCTTGCTGTTACCAGACGTTTCTGAGATCCATACCATCAAATTGAGGCATAAAATAGTCCCTTATAAGATCCCGGTATCTTTCTCCATTGACAGAACTTCTCCATCTTCATCTTGGAAAAAATATGGACAAGCGATTCCACCATACAAAAATCCACACCACACAGTATCCTTTTGGGGATAAAGTGATCGCTTTTGAATCTGTATTGGGTTGTGATTGCTCCAATAGCGGAAATATTGTTTCTTAACACAACCATCCCTCCAAAAGTGGGCTTCGTCGCTGAAGATGATTTTTCGACAAAAATTCGGGTCAGCTTCCAATTGCTTCATAGCCCAGTCAGCGAATACACGGCGCAACCTATGGTCATTGGGCTTTAGTTCATTAGTTAACACCATTTTGTAAGCGTGAAACTTCAAGTCCAGATGCAGAATTCGCCAAGTTGTTGTCGGCGAAAGCCCCAATTGTTTCGCTCGATGATCAACTGATTTGTTTCCGTTCTCGGGTATACTCTCACGAACAGCACCTATGTTTTCGTTGGAGCGCTTACGTCGATTACATACAGGCTTTCTTTGATCGCTGACAGAACCACTTATTTCAAATTTATCGATCAAACCCCGATCGTTCTCTCGCAGGGACGATTATGTACACCGTAAAGTTCACGCAATACATGGAAGGTTTGGCGAACAGATGATCCATTTTGATAATAAATTTTCAAAATTTCAACGTGTTGCTGAATGCTGTAACGTCCTATGGCTATTTGTCAATAACAACTGTAACCACATGAAAAAATGACTGCTGTAACTCAATAAAAACGGCAGCTATTACATGTTAAAGATAGGAGACTCTTTTTGAAAGACCCTATATAATAATTAGAATATTATAAGCATTTAATTAATATTTGGGAATGATAAAGGAATAAAATTCCATAGTAACGCAGCAGTTACATCATTAATTTAAGTTTGGTGGTGCCAAGTTCCGAATAAATTTGATCACCCAGTGTTTTAATGATGGGCGTATTAATAATTTGGGGTGTCACATTATTGTTGTACATTGTCATTACCAGACACGTTGTTGTTTACGTTACTCTTGGCTGGTAGCTTTGCTAGCCACGAGTAGTGGGGGATAGCGTCTGTCTTAGTTAGCATTCCGTGAGTAACGGACCGCGTGTGTTAGCCGGACATTGGATCGGTCGACATCTCCTCCACCTTTAAGTTTTAATAATGAAGGAACCCCAAACTTTTGGGAAATAAATCACGGAATGTATGAGTAGATTTGTGTGATGGAGTTTATACAATAAATACCCACGCCTTCCACTTAACCTCCACACCACGTTTCGTTCCTCCGTAGCCAAGCAAGTATACGTCCTCTCAACATGCGTGCTGGGTACTCAAAATTAATTTAATTTTCATGTAGACTTTTAGGCCATCTACCCAACAAGTAACAATACTGAGGGTGGTTTGTCTATTACTCTGTACTGTCACTGATGTTGATCAAGCATTTAACCCATATTTTATGCAATGTCAATCCTTCATTCCTAATAGCCATTTCACGTGATCTTGACGGAACGATTAATTTCGTGTATACCGTTATTGTCCGAGTTATATAGTTTTGTATAACAACAATGTTACGTCTACTAAATAGTAATCCATCTTTCTCTGGAATTTTACCAACACATTTGCAGCTATTCCTAGATACACCTTAGAAGCAGGAAATATTGGCACCATTTTACCTCATTTTTATTTTCTCTACTACGTATACTAAGAAAGGAAAGTATTGCATTTCACCGAAAAATTGGATACCGAGGTTTCACCGGAAATACATGTTTTGAGGCACCCTGAATCCAAATTAGGCGTTTTTGGAAACTTGGCTCTCTGTGTGTCTGAATGTGAACAACACAACTCAAAATCCAAGTTTCAGATAAATATCAAAATTGGTATTTCAGTTTAGTATCTTCCAAGGCTGCAACATGAAGCATTTTAAAGAAAATCCTCCACTCCAACTGCCCTTTATACGGAACATTTACTGAAAATTTTGATTTCCTAAGAAATGGCTGTAACGATTTCGATTGAAATACCATATATAAAGAATATTTACATAAAAAATAAAATGTATATCTTGAATTTTTTTGGAATGGCCTAGGAATTTCTCTTTATTAGGAAAGAATTTTGTATAATCTTGTATAACTTGTAAACATAACGTCACATGCGAAAACGTACCACACAGAAAGGCAGATCACTTTAAAACACAATTTTTTTAAAATAATTAAAGTCCTGACAACATTCCCTGATTTATCGCCGTTGCACGGAAACAGTGTGGAGTTTTAAGGCCAGCATATAGCGTCCAGTTCTTAAACATTTGACTATCGCTGTTCTCTCCGTATCTATAACCAAATGTGTAATGTAGCTATTTCTGCAAAGGTTTATTTGTATTTACATTAACATTTAAAATGGATTCCTCTGAGGCTCGCATTCGGGAGGTCGCGAGTTCAATTCCCATCAACCACCCTCTCTGACCTTGGATTTTTCGTGGTTTTTCCTGGCCGGTAGGAGAATGCTGGTTGGTTTCCCAAATTGCACCTTTTCCTTTCCAACATATTCCGTTCATTCCATTTCCGTATTATTTTCAGGTGTGTTTCTAGGATTCATGGCGTTTGGCAGTGCTGTACAGATGGTGCAGATGCTTTCTCAAAGGAAAGAGTGCTACCATTGGACACCAGAGGGCTGCTTGTTCGACCGGTCCTTCATCGTCCTCCCTAGGCAGCTCCAGCATTGGGACTGGTTTTCGAGCCGGGAATTGTTAATCAGTTCTGCGCGTCTGTGTGGCCTGTCTGCCTGCTACCTGTAGCCTCCTGTAGTTCCTTCACCTCATCCCTTCTTTCTGGGGACTGGTAGCCCAATAGATCTATGAGAGTCGCAGTGCGCGAAATCTCTCACTCCGTTGTGTAATCTACACTATAAGATTTAAAATATACCCAACTCTATGATTCAAAATTAACTTAACCACGACACACAATCCTTCATCTTGTGCCACAAGTCATTTCCTATATCCTTCTTTTTTTATAAAAAATCTGATGTGTTACACTCACATGACTTTCTCTACTCTTGTACAAACTATTTTTACAAACGCTTATTCTCCATATGCTTCATGTTAATCGAGATGTTAATCTTATTGCTAATTTTCTTGTAGATGCAAGGGGAATTGCTAGGCTTTAAGCGATAGTCAAATATTTTAAGAGCTGGTTGTTATGTGGATTATTCCATTCTATTTGTATGTCCAGGACATAAAAATGAATAACGAATTCCCATTTGAGAAAAAGTATTGGAAGCTTTAAGGGAATAACAAGCAATATCTCGAAAATGCTTCACTCAAAAAGAAATGTATATGACATAAATTGTGTATTTTAACGCGATTGACATTTTTTGTGTAGTAAACTTTTGTCTATCTCTTATGGTTTACCAGTTATGCAAAAGTCGTTCACAATGAAGAATACTTTTGGAGACATTCCCAGAAAATTCGAGATATATATTTCATTTGTCATGAAAATATCTTAAACATATGACATTTTAATCAAAATCGTAAGAGCCATTTTTGAGAAAATTACAGTTTTTGAAAAATGTTCCATGTAAAGGGTAATTTGGGGTGAGGGGATTTTGTTGAAAACCTTCGTGTCGCATCTCTGGAAGATACTGAACCTAAATACCAAGTTTGGTGTTTATCCGACTGTTCGTTGCTGAGTTATGCTGTTCACAGACAGAGACACAGACACACACACGGACATGTTTCCAAAAATGCTTTTTCTTGGATTCAGGAGGTCTCAAAACATGTGTTTCCGGTGAAATCTCGGTATCGAATTTTTGGGTGGAATACAATACTTCTCCTACTTACTATACGTAGTAGAGAAAGTAATAAAAATAATCTTTATATTGCCAGGTTCCCCCCGTACATAAGGGAACTTTAGGCCTGGTATATATTAATGTTTTGTGCAAACCTGTACATAACTGTGTTACTTTGACATGCAACTTTCTTTGGAATGTATGTATTTGGTAGGACATAACTGAGAATACAACACAAAATATAATTTTATCATTCTTCCAATAGCTAGAAATATACCAAACTGTAAAGAACACAAAGAAAAACAAAAGACAATGTAAAATAACTACACTCGATGCATTTAATCACTATTTTAATATTTCTTGCATTCAAAAATTGTATCTCCAGTTCCTTCATTGCAGTTGACGCATACTCAAAAAAATACATTTTACACCCTGTACTTTGTCTGAGCGAATCACACGAACACAGTCCACCTTGATTTTTCTAACGGCTAGCGCTAAGCTTGAAACTCACGTGGAAAATACTGGTAGTATAACAATAATAATTACGTTTTATTTATGGACGTTCTTTAACTACTATATTTAACATTGTATATTGGACGTGGAAGGCCGGAAATTTTTCCCAGAAGCCTCTTTATCAGGTTTGGGGTTCGTTTACGTGCGTTAATCTAAGATAGGGTGAGGCAGTATTTTTAGCACTTAAATAATTTCAGTCTAATTATATAATACGTAAATTCAATAACAGCCCGCCTTAAAGCAATATGTGTATATAATAATTTGCCAAATGTATATAACAGTCATTATATATGTTTATATTATTGTATATATGTTCAATAATGTTATGTGAATGTATTACGTAATTTAATAATGTAGGAACTGTGAAAAATAGGTCAAAATTTGCTAAAAATAAGGTAACAATGAGGTAACCTTGAGGCAATAATGAATTAGAAAATAATAATACTACTGGTGATTCTTGGAAGCAATACTGTAATTTTTGTGACAGTTTATAAAATAGCCAATCAACAACCACAAAAATGCTTAGTTAAATGAGGGTATTCTACTGGAGTAGGATTAGCCAATCAGAAACTGAAATAGGGCAAATTGTACAAATTTAGACGCTAGAAATCAGTTCAGTGCCTTGTAGACAGCGCTCATAACTGAACGCGTTGGTTGTAGACAGTGTTCCTAACCAGACGCGAGATGCGTCCTCGAGAAATTTTATATGTATTCGTGTGAGACGAAAATAGTTTACATTTTAAAAAGTGTAAGTAATTAATAAAAGAATCTCACCGCTCTCTGTATCAGTGAAGTATCAAGGATTAAAAAATGTAGTGAAGTAAAAATTATAATCTGTGTAAGCCTACATTCTTCAGCCGCACCACGCCTTACAAAGAAATCCATGTCTCTAACAATAATACTGACTCAGCCCAGGCAAACATAAATATATAATATTCAAAGAAACAGTCAAATTACAAAGATAATATTTTTAAATTTGGGACGAAGGCTACCGGGTACCATACGTGTGGTTGCAGCTACTTCAAGTTCGGCTCCCCAACAGTTGAACTACAATACAGCTCCTACTTCAAATGGCTTTCCATACGTGAAGCAACAGCCTACTTCGAGGGGACCGGCTTTATTTCCCTTCTGAAGGAAGCCATGTTAAGGATTTTTACTCCGCTGGGTTTGAACCTACACCACGGAGGACGCCTCGCGACGTAATGAAATATGCCCGATGTATTCTCTTCTTCCTTCCGCTTCCCTCGTCTCTCTAATCTCTTGCAGTACCTCACTCATAGAACCAGCACTTTATGCATAATAAAGAATAACAACTCGCTATATCACTCATTGAATGGCTCACTCGCAAGCATGCTCGCTTATATATAACCGCTGGAATTTTCGATAGAGTTCCAGAATGTTCGTGGGAGCGGGTAGAAAGAAACTTCCATAAGAATTACGTTATATCTCGATAGCGCTTCAATTGTTTACACTGGGTGAGAGCGCTACTCTGTCTACGTATCTCTTCAACCGGCCAGTCGGTCGGCGCCTTCTACGCGATAACTGAGACCCATTGCTGCATCACAGTGTTAAGTTAATCGGAATATGAAATTTTGGAATCCTCAAACCGCAAAGTGTTGTGTTGGTCGGCGTTAGTTGCATAGTCGCCTTCGTGTGCGTTATAGTTCGTTTCTATTTTATTCTGGGTGGAACATAAGGTGCGGTGTTTTAATACTTGGGGACAGAGAAACCGTGGGAGAAATCCCATCAAATTGGCCAGAATACAGGATTTGAACCGGGAGCGAGTGTGCTACAGTCTCACTCTGTTAGACAAACCCCGTGCATTATGTGGTTACGGCCGTATTGGGGAGGTAGTGGGTTCCATTCTCCTGGTGGACCTTTCTGATCCATGTTTTTCTTCAGAGGTTCCCCTGGTCGCCAGGCGAATGCTGGGGGAAGGATTATTTCCTGGCCCTATCTTTTATCTCCATTCTCATTTCACTTCACCTTTTATATGCTTGGTCTCTTTCAGGTTTGAGAGTGTCGGCGGGAGGTCTCGGCGTGTTCATGGCAGGGGAAAAGGATGCTCTAAGGACCGGATTGCGAGCGGTCTCCGGTCCCGGACTATCCAGGGGATGTGCAGCCTAAGACAGGGAGGGGGACCAGCTGCACCAGCCAACACACAGGGAGTTCAATTCTGTATATGATAGGGACTCTGCCCTCTGCCTGTCGTCCCTCCTAGTCCTACCGCCCTCTGTCTCCTCTCACAATATCTCTCTGTTCCGGGGGTGCTGGAATGGGTTAGGATGGGATGAAATGGATGGATGGATCGATGGATGAATAGATGGGTGGGTGTATGGATGGAAGGAAGGATGAGGTATCCTTATTGGTTTCAAATTATTGAAGTTATTACAAAAGTATTTAGTGCATGGGTCATGGGACCATACATGACAAGATAAACAACAGCAAAACAAAACAAAAAAGAACAAGAAAAAGGAAATAAGAGATAAATTACTTTGACTAACTGAACAAATTTGACCTAGCTACGCGCACCTTAGCCAAGAAATTGCCCATGTTTTGCCAGTTCCTCTGGTCAGCCAGTAGCTCCCAACATGCCAATCTCTTTCTTGACGGAGTTAAGAATTTTTCTTTGAGTTTAATTGTTCGCTAGTTCTCTCACTGCACATTTCGCCAAAATATGTACCCAGTCCTCATCCAAATCACATAATGGACAGATTCTTCTGCCAGAATCGTCAGTCAGTTTCTGTGCCCTCCAGCCCCCCAATCTTGCATTCCACCCAAAACTTTGCTACCGACATTTCACAGGAAATACACGTTTTGAGACCCCCTAAATCCAAAAATATATTTTCAAATTAAAGGTCGGCCTCTGTCTGTCTGTCTCTCTCTCTCTCTCTGCCTGTCTGCGAACTACATAACTCAAAAACGAAAACTTAGCTAAATAGAAAATTTAGTATTTAAGATCAGTCTTCCAAGGATGCGCCACGAAGATTTTTCAACAAAGTTCCCTCCCACCAAACCACATGCAAAAACAAATGCCTTGTTTTTGAATTTCTAAAATGGCTCAAACGATTTTGATTAAATTACCACATGTATATCTTGAATTTTCTGGGAATAGCCAGTGAACAAATTGTGAATCTCATTAAAGTGCAAATTTATATCAATAACGTTTTTGTGGCACTAACCACTTCCGATGTATTTTTTGTTATTATTTTGAATTTTCAAATATTTACACTTTTTTCAACGGGCAAGTTGCCATGCAAGCAGCATGGTATTTCAAAGCCGTCACATAGCGACCCGCTTTTTAAAAATATGAGTATCGCTTTAGCCTACTGTATACTTATTATACCAACAAGGAAATGAATAATGAAAGTTTATCTCATTTAAGAAGACGAAAGAATACACGTTTACAAGAATAGGATATAGCAGAGTAAACAGAGAGTATCATGCAAATGCAACACAATATATTTTAATATATTGTATCTGCTGTTCATGACTCTGTATGCAATGAGTATAAACATATTTAAATAAACAAATGCTTAACAGACAACATATAAAGAGGTATATTTATAATAACCCTTAAGCTGAAAACGCTATCTGGTAACCTTTATACAAATCTAGTGTAACATATGTAAAACAATTACGCACTGAAAAATGAACGACAAGGTTTCATTTACATTCGCATCAGCATGTAACGATCTTGGATTTCTCCCGCCAGGTTTTTACCGGAGGGATTTAGGGACATTTGACGCGAGTTTTTTATGTATGCGCATACATTGGTATGATAATATCTCTTTATATCGAACGAGACAGCTCAGCGGTAACACCGAAGCTCGTATTTGGTAGGAATTAAGGTTAAAACCTTTAGTCCAAAAGCCTTACTAGGGCTTCTCGCGGTTTTCACCGGCAGCCCTGCGGATTCTAGATTGACACATACACTACGTGATCAAAAGTATCCGGAAACCTGGCTGAAAATGACGTACAAGTTCGTGGCGCCCTCCATCAGTAATGCTGAAAGTCAATATGGTGTTAGCCCACCCTTAGCCTTGATGGCAGCGTTCACTCTAGCAGGCATGCTTTCAATCAGGTGCTGAAGGGTTTCTTGCGGAATGGCAGCCCATTCTTCACGGAGTGCGCAACTGAGGAGAGGTATCGATGTAGGTCGGTGAGGTCTGGCACGAAGTCGGCGTCCCAAAACATCCCAAAGGTATTCTATAGGATTCAAGTCAGGACTCTGAGCAGGTCAGTCCATTACAGGGATGTTATTGTCGTGTAACCACTCCGCCACAGCCCGTCTAGTATGAACAGGTGTTCGATCGTGTTGAAAGATGCAATCGCCATCCCCGAATTGTTCTTCAACAGTGTGAAGCAAGAAGGTGCTTAAAATATCAGTATAGGTCTGCCCTGTGATCGTGACACGCAAAACAACAAGGGGTGCACGCCCCCTCCAGGAAAAATACGACCACACCATAACACCACCACCTCCGAATTTCACTGTTGGCACTACACACGCTGGCATTCGCCATACCCACACCCTGCCATTGGATCGCCACGTTGTGTACCGCGATTCGTCACTCCACACAACGTTTTGCCACTGTCCAATCGTATAATGTCGACGCTCCTTACACAAAGGGAGGCGTCGTTTGGCATTTTCCTGCGTGATGTGTGGCTTATGTGCAGCCGCTCGACCATGGAATCCGAGGCTTCTCACCTCACGTCTACCTGCCATAGTAGTTGGAGTGGATCCTGATGAACTTTTGAATTCCTGTGGATGGTCTGGATAGATGTTTACCTATTACTCTTTACGACCCTCTTCAAATGTCGGCGGTCTCTGTCAGTCAACAGACGAGGTCGGCCTGTACGCTTTTGTGCTGTACATGTCCCTTCACGTTTCCACTTCACTATCACATCAGAAACAGTGGACCTAGGGATGTTTAGGAGTGTGGAAATCTCGCTGTCAGACTTCTGACACAAGTGACACCCAATCACCTGACCACGTTCGAAGTCCCTGAGTTCCACGGAGCGTCCCATTCTGCTGTTTCACGATGTCTAATGACTACTGAGGTCGCGGATGTGTACCAGACAGTAGGTGGCAGCACAATGCACCTAAGATGAAAAATGTATGTTTGAGGGTGCTGTCCGGATACTTTTGATCACATAGTGTAGGTGTGAATAAGACTCCCCGAACTCTAATTATTTCGGAAAGTACAATTATGTTTGATACAAAATGTTTATAACAGGGATGGGACCTCGATACACGGTGAAGGTTATTACGCTTAATTTTATACCAGATAAGGAATGAAAGGAGTCGAGACCACGTTATCGCATGTGTCACCAAAGGGTTGCTGGACTATAACTCTTGATAGACCTTGACTGCGTTTCCTGTGGGTGAATTAATGCAACATGCGATGTACACTTGTGTCTAAATGAAAACATGTAAAACAATGGGGGAAGGATTAGAGGTAGTCATGTAATATGCAGCGTTAACTGAGCTGGGAATGAAACTGAATTAGCTGACGCACTAAATCACATTTCTACAATAGCCTGACTTGGTGACTTATTCTCAGACATTACATTTACCTACTCCGGTGCCCGAAATCTGTGAATCCAGCAGAAACACATCAGAACTTCAGACTTGAGATAATACTGCTCATGGAAATATTTGTATTTCCTTCCATTTGCTAGTTTGTGTTTATGCAAGTAAAACTCAGGTCACGAGTGTAGCTTACAGGTATAACGTACGACTAATTTTCGTAATATGTATAGAAAATTCTTTAAAATAGAGGTTTCAAAATATATAGGGTCTTTCAGCAAGAGTGTCCTATCCTTGAGCTTAAATAAAACACGTTCTATAAATGATAGAGGTTTACTTCGTTTTTATTTTGGAACATAATTAATGTGGAAGAGAACATCAGTTAAGTGACCGCCGCGACTTCGTTGAGATGACCCAATTTTCAATGGCAGAAGAACGTAAATGAGGTTCAACTTCACGAATAACACGCGTGATGTTATTCCTAAGATCATTTACTGTTTCTGGCTTGTTGACATAAACTCGAGATTTAACATAACCCCACAAGAAGTAATCCAACGGCGTTAAATCACATGACCTCGGGGGCCAGTTAACATCACCACCACGGGAAATGATGAAACCTCAGAACTTCTACTTCTAAAGATCGATTGTTTCGTCGAGAGCAGTATGACATGTGCCACCATCTTGCTGGAACTAGATGTTTCTGAGTCCATACCATCCAATTGAGGCGAAAAATAGTTCCTTATAAGAGCCCGGTATATTTCTCCATTGACAGATAGAGCATCTCCATCTTCATCTTGGAATAAATATGGACCAACGATTCCACCATACCAAAATCCACACCACACAGTAACCTTTTGGGTTAGAAGTGGTCGTTCTTGAATCTGGATTGGATTGTGATTGCTCCAATGGCGGCGATTTTGCTTCTTAACACAACCATCCATCCAAAAGTGGGCTTCGTCGCTGAAGATGATTTTTCGACAAAAATCCGGGCCAGCTTCCAATTGCTCCATAGCCCAATCAGCGAATACACGGCGCAACCTATGGTCGTTGGGCTTTAGTTCTTGAGTTAACACCATTTTGTAAACGTGAAACTTCAAGTCCAGATGCAGAGTTCGCCAAGTTGTGGTCGGCGAATGCCCCAATTGTTGCGCTCGACGAGCAATTGATTTGTTTCCGTTCTCGGGTACACTCTCACGAACGGCGCCTATGTTTTCGTTGGAGCGCTTACATCGATTACGTACGATTTCACCCAAAAATTCGATACCTAGATTTCACCGGAAATATATGTTTTGAGACCCCCTGATTCCAAAAAAAGCCTTTTTGGAAACATGTCTGTGTGTGTGTCTGTGAACATGCAACTCAGAAACGAAACCATCGGATAAACACCAAATTAGTATTTAGGTTCAGTATCTTCCAGAGATGCAACACGAAGGTTTTCAAGAGAATCCCCCATTCCAGATTACATTTTACATGGAACATTTTTCGAAAATATTTATTTACTCAAAAGTAGCTGTAACGATTTTGATTAAAATATGATATGCTTAAGATATTTTCATGACAAATGAAATGTATATCTCGAATTTCCTGGGAATGTCTCCAAAAGTATTCTTCATTGTGAACGACTTTTGCATAACTGATAAACCATAAGAGATAGACAAAATTTTACTACATAAAAAATGTAGATCGCGTTAAAATACACAATTTTTGTTATATACATTTTTTGGTTGAGTGAACCATTTTCGAGATATTGCTTGTTATTCCCTTAAATTTTCCAATACTTTTTCTCAAATGGGAATTCGTTATTCATTTTTATGCCCTGGACATACAAAGAGAATGGAATGCTCCACATAGCAACCAGCTCTTAAAATATTTGTCTATTGATGGAATTAATTGTTCTTTCACACAAGTCGTGTGTTGGACAGGGTTGGAAAGGTAATTGACCTAATAGTGGTTGCAACTATAAAGCCCGGGACTTAAAGTACTTACAATGAATGTAAGTCGCCATTGGGGTATGACATCTCAATACAATTTTGATCACCTTGTGGTTTACCGGGTAAATGCGAATCAGCTGGGGAATTTAATGTCGTGTCGGCATGTTGCCATGGTAGCTCAGTGTTTAGAGCAACCGGACGGAGACCGGGAGATCCGTGGTTCAAATCCTGGCTATGGCATTAAATTTTTCAGTCGTCTGATTCTATTTGTCTATTGCTTAAAGCCTCGATTATGATGAAGTAGATGGAGATGTGGGATTTGTGGTGGACGAAGCGGCGTCTGGGCGGGTTTTTTCCGGGTTCTCCGGTTTCCCCCGCCATTCATTCCACCAACTGCTCCATCATCACCTTTCCTTTCATCCATTTCACCAACATTTCGTTTCATCTACTTCCTTCATCCCATACCAGGCATCGGGCTGATCACCCATCCTGGATGCTCTGTCTGATCCACGAGTGTCTGCTCCTCGACGGGCCTCTGACCCCAGGCACCCGCTTGTAAGTCCTGGGGGGTGTAAGTCCTACATAAGAGGAGGGTAAACAGATAATGAATGAATGAATCATATGTTTAAGATAATGTCATGAGAAATGAAATCTATATCTCGAATTTTCTGGGAATGTCTCCAAAAGTATTCTTCATTGTGAACGACTTTTGCATAACTGGTAAACCATAAGAGATAGACAAAATGTTACTACACAAAAAACGTAGATCGCGTTAAAATACACAACTTATGTTATATACATTTCTTTTGTTGAGTGAACCGTTTTCGAATATTGCTTGTTATTTCCTTAAATTTTCCAATACTTATACTTTTTCTCAAATTCGTTATTCATTTTTTTTATGTCCTGGACATGCAAAGAGAATGGAATGCGCCACATAGCAACCAGCGTTAAAATATTTGAATATCGCTTAAAAGCTACCATATTTCCCTTGCATCTACAAGAAAATTACCAATAAGATTGACATCTCGATATCTCGATTAACATAAAGCATATGGAGAATAGGCGTTTGTAAAAATAGATTGTACAAGAGTAGAGAAAGTCATGTGAGTGTAACACATCAGATTTGTTTAAGTAATTGTGACTTCTATGCATCGACTACTTCTAAATCGGCCTTGTAAGGAAGAAATGGGGGAATGATCGGAAGGGCAGCCAGATGCGGATGACGAGGGGGGCAAGTATGGACAGGGTCCATAACGTTTCTAGATAGGATGCATACGAGACGCCTGGGTCCACCCACAAACCACCGAACCTGGGGCGGTTCCTTCGGGCCGGGGATCCTCGGAGGCGAGATCTAACTACTCAGGAAGAATCCTCTACAGAGCGCACATCCACCGCCCAGCCGCAACCCGCGAAACACCATCGCCTGGTCCTACAACCTTGAAACAGATTACAAGGAAGATGATGGGTAGAGGAACTGAGGGGCAGGAGAGTCGTGGTAGAAGCTGAAGCACTGTAGAGAAGCCAAAACGCTTTTGTGAATAAATCCCAGGTAATGTTCGTTATGTAACTTTTCAATGTAATATGAAACCCACGCCTTCCCTTTAAATTGACCCGGAGTTTTTGGTACCAGCGTGTTGCACCCTCCCCATGTGCGCGTTGGAGTGACCTAAATTAATCATTTTCTGGTAACCTTTTTGGCCTTCACCCCAACATGTAACATTTTATATATATATATACATCTTTTTCTAAACATTCTTTTTTGGGGGATTCAAGAGGCCTAAAACATATATTTCCGATGAAATCTGGGTATCAAGGTTTTGGGTGGGGTACAAATACCTTCTCTACCTACTATGTATGTCAAAGAAAAAGTAATAAACGATGGTGCTTGTAAAAATTCTTGTGAATATATTACGTATCAGTTGTTTACTGAAAGAAGTGTTAACTTTAAGAATAAGTACCTAAAAGTAAAATAGTTCATACATTGGAAATGTAAAGTGCGCAAATGAAACAATTATATATTGCAAATTATATTTTATTATTGTAACTTATTTGATAGGCTACAACAAGTAATGAATGTTATTATTTGGTGACAATGTTAAATCAACAAGTTTTAGCTACCAGTAGTAATGAAGCCCCATTAAGCAATTGGACTGCTGTAAAGTTCATATTTAAATGCTTATAATGCAGTTTGATAACTGAACTCCGGGTGAAAAAGACAGACTCGTATTCATAATCGGAAAAGCCCTTCGGTTATTAAATTTAATTGGAGGGTACGGGATTTCCTACCCCGCTTTCATTGCCTCCCTTCATTCTCATAAGCGATGAGGCCATGGAAGACTAGGAGATGAACTCTCATGATAAATCTGTTCCCGTTAGTATTGATTTAGTACTGGGAGCAGAAAGCTCATTCCTCGTGCACCGATATTCAGAAGATAGACAGCCAAATTTCAGGATGTCTTTTTTGTGCTTATTAATAGTTTCTTCACCGTGCAATCTAGTTCCCGAGGTCGCGGGTTGAACCTGGTCGAGGACGTTGGAATTTTTGGGCGTAAAAATCCTTAGCATGGCTTCCTTCGGAAGGGAAGTAAAGCCGGTGGTCCCGTGCCGTAGATTTACGGTACGTAAAAGAACCTCAAACCTGAAAAAGAGGCCTATGAGCAAAATTACCGGTCTTTCACGTCCAATATAGAATGGGACTACCATAGTAGTGAAAAGGTATTCATAAATAAAACTCAATTTAAATCATGGAGCAAAATGATTCCACAGTAACTTGTGAGGCTCGCAATCCGGAGGTCCTGATTTCGATTCCGTCGGGCCTGCCATTATGAACATGTTCTTTTTTCATGGTTTCCCCGAGTAAGTAGGCAAATATTGGAGTGGTTCCTGTTCTAACATTCTCTTTCCTCTTTTCATGTTTCAGGAGGACTTCGAGCCTGTACAGTTTAAGTCGGTGTCGGACAAATGGCAAAGATGCTTGCTTAGTAAAGTCCTTCTCGGCCCACCAGATGGTAGCCTTCTTTGTGCCGCTTACGGCTGGTCAAGTTGTTTCCAATTCCGCAAGAGGGAAGCTTTCTCGGAGCAGCCCGACGGTGTTATCGGTCTTCAAGCTTGAAATCGTTAGTGACCTGTGCGTGTTCTCTGCAACCCGCCTGCCTGCGGCTTATAGCCTCCTGCGAATCCGCTTTGTCGAGGTGAGCGACTGTTATCTTGTTGTAGTCAATACTTTCTTCAAATAAGTCAAATGTGAAAAACCTGATGTACTTCATTCACAGGACTTTCTCTATCCTCTATCGTTTACTGTTGGATATACAAACTATTCTTACGAAACCGTATTTTTCTACCTGCGTTATTTTAATCCAAATAAAACCTTTACAGAAATAGCTACATTAAACATTTCGTTATAAATACAAAGGGAACAGCGATAGTCAAATGTCTAAGAACTGAACGTTATATCTACATGTTGAATGTTGAAAGGAATTTAAGGAATGACCAAGAAATTAATAATTGGAGCCACTAATAAGGATATTTCAGAAATGGCTTATGCCACAGAAAACTTGGAGGCTTTTCCCAAGGAAGATTACCCTTCTAAACGTAGTTTTTTATTCTATCGTTCTACTATTAACATAACAATTATTAGCTGTATTAATAGTAATAGTAATAACAATAAGAACCCTGTTCTCACTAAGATCTGAATTCGTCGATTCAAAGTCTATCTTGATAAGCTTAATAATTCATATTGTTTTATGGATTTGGATTAAATTCCTCCGCCTGAATTTTACTTTCTGTACTACGTATAGTAAGTAGGAGAAGTATTGTACTACATCCAAAAATTCGATACCGAGATTTCACCGGAAATACATGTTTTGAGAGCCCCTCAATCCAAAAAAACATTTTTGGAAACGTGTCCGTGTGTGCGTCTGTGTGGGGTCTGTGTGTCTGTGAACAGCATAATTCAGAAACGAACAGTAGGATAAACACCAAACTTGGTATTTAGGCTCAGCTTCTTCCAGAGATGCGACACAAAGGTTTTCAAGAAAATTCACTCACCACAGATTGCCCTTTAGATGGAACATTTTTTTAAAAATTTTAATTTTCTCAAAAATGGCTCTAACGATTTTGATTAAAGTATCATATATTTAAGATATTTTCATGACAAATAAAATGTATATCTCGAATTTTCTGGGAATGTCTCCAAAAGTATTCTTCATTGTGAACACCTTTGAGTAACTGGTAAACCATAAGAGATAGACAAAATTATACTACACAAAAATGTAGATCGCGTTAAAATACACAATTTATGTCACATATATTTTTGTTTAGTGAACCATGTTCGAGATATTGCTTGTTATTACCATAAATTTTCCAATACTTATACTTTTTTCAAATGACAATTTGTTATTCTTTTTTACTTTCTCTACTACGTATAGTAAGTAGGGGAAGTATGTATTCCACCCAAAAAGTCCATACCGAGATTTCGCCGGAAATACATGTTTTGAGACCCCCTGAATCCAAAAAAGCGTTTTTGGAAACATGTCCGTGTGTGTGTCTGTGTGTCTGTCTGTATGTCTGTCTGTGAACTGCATAACTCAGAAACGAACAGTAAGATAAACACCAAACTTGGTATTTAGGTTCAGTATCTTCCAGAAATGCGACACAAAGGTTTTCAAGAAAATCCCCCCACCCCAGATTACCGTTTACATGGAACATTTTTCGAAAATTTTAATTTCCTGAGAAATGGCTCTAACGATTTTGATTAAAGTATCATATGTTTAAGATATTTTATGACAAATAAAATGTATATCTCGAATTTTCTGGGAATGTCTCCAAAAGTATTCTTCATTGTGAACGACTTTTGAGTAACTGGTAAACCATAAGACATAGACAAAATTTTGCTTCACAAAAAATGTAGATCGCGTTAAAATACCCAACTTATGTCATACATATTTTTAAATTTTCCAATACTTATACTTTTTTCAAATGAGAATTTGTTATTCTTTTTTTATGTCCATGTAATGTAACGAGAATGGAATACTCCACATAGCAACCAGCTCTTAAAATATTTGACTATCGCTTAAAGCCTACCAATTCCCCTTGCATCTACAAGAAAATTAGCAATAAGATTAATATCTCGATTAACATGAAGCATATGGAGAATAAGCGTTTGTAAAAATAGTTTGTACAAGAGTAGAGAAACTCATGTGAGGTAACACTCAGATTTACTTTTCCCTCCCACTCAAAAATGTAATACCTAGGTTTCAACGCAAATATGTGTTTGAGGCCCCTGAAAAAAACACCTTTTTAGAAATAGGTCCATGTATGTGTATCTGTGAACATCATAATTCAAAACCGAGAAGTCGGATAAGTTCCAAACTTTGTATTTAAGTTCATATCTTCCAAGGATGTGACACAAAGATTTTCAAGTAAATTAGCCCATCCCAATTTGGAACATTTTTCGAACATTTCTATTTTCTAAAAATACCTCTTAACAATTTTAATTAAAATGCTATATATTAAAGATATTTACATGAAAAATTAAATGTATATTTTGAATTATCTGGGAATAACCTTTGAAAATCCTCTTCACTCGGAAGGAATTTTGTATAATCTTCTATTAAAGCTGAAGCGTAAGACGAAAATGTGCTTCAGAAGAAATGTAGGTATCTTTAAAACACATAATCTGTTGTAAATAACTTTTCTGTGACACCAGCCATTTCCGAGATATCCTTTGTTAGTGGTTCCAATTGATTAATACTTAGTCCTGTCGATTTTCAGTTGTTTCTCTCGCTTACATGGAAACAACATGAAATTTTAAGGCCAGCATATAGCGTGATAGTGGCATTATAGTTTGTGGTTAGCCCCACGTTGTGGTTTCAATTTGAAGTGGTATACTTCTGTTATATTTATTTATTTAATTGAACCCCACTTTTGGGAGCCAATTTGCGATGGTAAATTTATAATGTTATTTGTGTATGTGTGTTTACTTCACGTGGTGAAGCCATTTTGTGACGTGATTCTTTGTTAGGTTTGTAGCTCCATCTGGTGTTAGCAATTTGCGGTAGTATTGGTGTTTGTTTGAAAGAATGCTACTGTTATTTTATTTAATTTTGGTTTACTGTCCTCCGGCTAGCTATTATCCTTTTGGGTCAAGCACTTCTCTTTATACAGGTTGTGTAAACGGAAAGGAATCTTTTATCCAAAGATAACACTGATGAAGGAATTTCTTTTATACTTTTATTGTCGAACACATTCACTATCACATTTACACATTGATCTAGACACTCACCAAACTGAAACTGTTATAACAACTTCTTACTGATCACTTTTAATTCACGTACTTCAACGTTTTGGTATAATTAACTTTACCATACTTGAGATTTTTCATAACTCTTATACGCGTAACTTGCGAATCGATAGCCGACGTGTAATATTTCTGCTGGACTGAAGGCGACGTGTATCATACAAATATTTTCGACGAACTGACGGGAATGCGACGTGTAGTTTACAAAGAATTTTGATGAACTGACGGGCTCTACCTCTAACCTAGCTCTTTTATACTCATACACCCCGATATGCCTAAAGATTATAACTGAGCTGCAATTGGCTAATAAAACGCGCCAACATTAGCGTCTATTTTTATATCCAATGAAAATTATGAATACATATGCTCTAGGGAGAATGTTCCAGCAAATTCTAAGAAAAACGCGCCAACATTACGTAACTTGCTCGTTTCCAATAATAATAAACAGCTCACCCCCTCGCTGCATTATTGCACGCTATTATTGTCAGTTTCAGTAACGCAGTATAAACTTACTTCTCAACAATAATTGCAATCTATAAACATCTCAAATCAATGTCACATAAAAATGCATATTCATACTATTATCACACTTTACATTTAAATAATTTGTGATACAAATTACTGCATCAAGCGTCCAGTTGTTAAACATTTGACTATCGCTGTTCTCTTTATATCTGTAACGAAATGTGTAATGTAACTGCTTCTGGAAGGGTTTGTCTAGAATAAAATGAAGTAGATAGGAAAATAAACCTTTGTAAGAATAATTTGTATACCCACTAATAAGCAATATAAGTAGAGAAAGTCATGTGAATTTAACACATCATCTGGTAATTTGTAAAATTATTTTATTTATGGAATTTGAGGAGCTTTTCTTTAAGGTAGAATTATTCCACGATTTTAGAAATGCATTCTATTGGATAAAGTATTAAATCTAGGTGCAATAATCAACTTGCGGGTTTTCAATTCTGTATTCCAATAACTGGTTACATAGTCTGCAGCCCTGGTGCTGTTCCCGAAGAGGATGATTTGTGGGCCAGATAACAAGCAAGCAAGCAAGCGGTGGAAAACAAATGAAAACGGAATATGACAGCTAAATTGTAGTCGGGTACGTGCTCAATGTTAATTGCTGCTCTAGCGTTAGTGGAAAAATAACAAAAGAGAAATATATTATTTTCGTTAATTACAAATAGCACTTGTAAAGCAAATCATTCCAAACAAACGGTGTAAAAGCAATAAAATGCCTGTTTTGAACCGTAGTTGGCTGCTACACTTAGAAGAGGCCTCGTTAAATGAAAAACAAGTCCGGAATGGCTGTTTTACCATTATTTAGCCTGGAGGAGTTGTATAGTTTGACTGCAGAGGGCCTTATTCCGATGATTAGGTCGTGAAAACAAACTAAAGCCTTTATTCAGTACGTTAGTAAACTTTTGTAAAACATTTAACGTTCATTTTATTTAAAGTCTTGGAGGAGAAAACACTGATGTATTGCATTCACATAAATTTCTCGACTCATTATTCCATAAAGTCTTCTTAAAAAGTTTACTGTTCTATCTACTTCTTGATAATCCAGATAAACTTTCAATATTTATGTATTTCTTTGTAAGATAGAAAAGTAAAGCTATGGGTGTTTAAAGAATGTATAGCGGCTTTGATATTTCATGCTCCTTGCATTATCACGAGAAAAAAAATCTGTGTTGCACTCACATGATTTCTCGCAAGTGCAAGGCTTTAAGCGATAATCAAATATTTTAAGTGCTGGTTGCTATGTGGAGCATTCCATTTGCATCTCCGACAGAAAACGAATAACAAATTCCCATTTGATAAAAAGTATAAGTATTGAAAAATTCAAACAAATAACAAGGAATATAACAGAAATGGTTCTCTCGACCAAAAAATCGATATCTAATTATGTGTTTTAACGAGATCTGGGAAATTCCCAGAAAATTTAAGATATACACTTCATTTTTCAAGAAAATATCTTAAACATATGATATTTTAATCAAAATCGTTAGAACCGTTTTTGAGAAAATCGAAATTTTCGAAAAATGTTCCATTTAAGGGTAGTCTGTTTTGGGGGATTTTCTGGAAAGCATTTGTGTCGCATCTCTGGAAGATACTGAACCTAAATACCAAGTTTGGTGTTTATCCGACTGTTCGTTTCTGAGTTATGCTGTTCACAGACACACAGACAGACAGACAGACACACACAGGGACATGTTTCCAAAAATGCTTTTTTTGGATTTAGGGGGTCTCAAAACATAAATTTCCGGTGAAATTTCGGTATCGAATTTTTGGGTGGAATACAATACTTCCCCTACTTAGTATACGTAGTAGAGAAAGTAAAAAAAATCTGAAGTGTTACACTCACATGATTTTCTCTACTCTTGTACAAACTATTTATTCAAACGCTTATGCTCCATCTACTTCATGTTAATGGAGATAAACATTTGCAGAGTCTATCTTATTGCTAATTTTCTTGTAGATGTAAGGGGAATATATATTTACAAGGGCAATTTGTAAATACAGTAGCCTTTAAGCACATACATATCTCTTAATAGTTGGTTGCTAGGTGCAGCACCATTCCCTTACCCACAGATTAATACTCTTCGCATATCCATGACAAAAAATGAATAACGAATTCCCATTTGAGAAAATAAGTATTGAAAAATTTAAGGAGATAACACGTAATTTCTCGAAAAGGGTTCACTCAACAAAAAAATGTATATGACATAAACTATGTATTTTAACGCGATCTACATTTTTGTGTTGTAAAATTTTGTTATCTCTTATGGTTTACCAGTTATGCAAAAGTTGTTCACAATGAAGAATACTTTTGGAGACATTCCCAGGAAATTAAAGATATACATTTTATTTGTCATAAAAATATCTTAAACATATGATATTTTAATCAAAATGGTTAGAGCCATTTTTGAGAAAATTAAAATTTTCGAAAACTCTTCCATGTAAAGTGTAGTCTGGGGTGGGGGATTTTTTTGAAACCTTCGTGTCGCATCTCTGGAATATACTGAACCTAAATACCAAGTTTGGTGTTTATCCGACTGTTCGTTTTTGAGCTATGTTGTTCACAGACACACACACACACACACACACACACACACACGGTCATGTTTCCAAAAATGCTTTTTTTGGATTCAGGAGGTCTCAAAACATGTATTTCCGGTGAAATCTCGGTATCGAATTTTTGGGTGGAATACAATACTTCCCCTACTTAGTATACGTAGTAAAGAAAGTAAAAATATGTGCTTTGGAGACTCAGGTCTACTGTAACCCCTGATATGCCGGCAACATCTCTGCTTCAACTGTGTAGCATGACGTCTACTCTGCTATTAATCGCCAACTTTCGCCTTAAATAGAATGGATGATACCGCAACACAGCTGAGGCAGAGAAGTTGCCGAAACATCAGGGGTTAGGGCTATAAATTTCATACTCCAAATGAATTGAATTGAAAGCCCTGCATTAACCTATTTTTCCGAAAGAAGGGTTCTCCTGCATATTTGCAGTGCAGTGTGATAAATTAATGTTCGTGAATTTTATACAATGTTGCGTTTATAACTTGTGCCCTACCAACTCAAATGTACAGGAGCCGCCACTGGTTTTAATTAACTAATCCTGTCCTTATTCTTGTGTACAGTAGCAAGATCCCGTAAAATTATTTAGTTTTATATCTTGTATATCTTTTCTTATTTCATGCGAAATATTAAAATACAAATAACTGAAACTGGTGACTTTTCCATAGTTTTATGGTTGTTTTATACAGCGAGTACAGAGTTGAACAGTTCAACTGCGTAGTGACCTTGGACTAGGCAGCATTTGCAGCATTACTGCCAACAACTTCAACTTCACATATCTGAATGATAAATTAAACATGTATCTTGAACTTTCTGGCGATAGTCTATGAAGTCCTCTTCATTCTGAATGAATTTTGTTTTCCTTTAAATAACTAATAAGATTAGAGAAAGAGAGAAGTGAGAGTGGGGGAGGGGTGGACAAATACTCTCTACAAATAGAGATATTGATAAGACACACAATTCATGTAATAACCTTGAGAATGTAGTTGTATTGTATTTCAAATGTTGGGGAGCCGAACTTGTAGTAGTTACAAACACCGTATGGTAAATAGTTCCCAGTAGCCTTAGCACCCCCCAAAAATGTACTTTCCAGAGGCCTTTGCCCACAAAAAAGGTTTAAAAAATATTAAATACTGTTTCTTTAAATATTATATATTTATGTTTGCCTCGGCTGCGTCAGTATGATTGTAAGAGACACGTTTCTCTTAGCAGGGTTGTGGTGTGACTAAGAATGTAGGCTTACACAGATTTTACTTCACTCCTTTTATTAATGTTTGACACGATTTAAATAACACTTCACTGATATAGAGAGAGACCTGTTTGATTTTTACTTTCTCTACTACGTATAGTAAGTAGGGGAAGTATTGCATTCCACCCAAAAATTCGATACCGAGATTTCACCGGAAATACATGTTTTGAGACCTCCTGAATCCAAAAAAAGCATTTTTGGAAACATGTCCGTGTGTGTGTCTGTGTGTGTGTGTGTGTGTGTCTGTGAACAGAATAACTCAAAAACGAACAATCGGATAAACACCAAACTTGGTATTTAGGTTCAGTATCTTCCAAGAATGCGACACGAAGGTTTTCAAGAAAATCCTCCCACCCCAGAGTACCCTTTACATGGAAGATTTTTCGAAAGTTTTAATTTTCTCAAAAATGGCTCTAACGATTTTGATTAAAATATCATATGTTTAAGGATTTTTATGACAAATAAAATGTATATCTTGAATTTCCTGGGAATGTCTCCAAAAGTATTCTTTATTGTGAACGACTTTCGCATAACTGGTAAACCATAAGAGATAGACAAAAGTTTACTACACAAAAATGTAGATCGCATTAAAATACACAATTTATGTCATATACATTTTTTTAGTTGAGTGAACCATTTTCGAGATATTGCTTGTTATTTCCTTAAATTTTCCAATACTTATACTTTTTCTCAAATTCGTTATTCATTTTTTTTGTCCTGGACATGCAAAGAGAATGGAATACTCCACATAGCAACCAGTGCTTAAAATATTTGACTATCGCTTAAAAGCTACCATATTCCCCTTGCATCTACAAGAAAATTACCAATAAGATTGACATCTCGATATCTCGATTAACATGAAGCATATGGAGAATAGGCGTTTGTAAATATAGATTGTACAAGACAAGAGTAAGTCATGTGTGTGTAACACATCAGATTTTTTTTATTAACAACTTGCACTTTTTAAGACGTAAACTATTTTCGTCTCACACGAATACATATTAAATTTCTCGAGGACGCATCTCACGTCAGGAATACTGTCTACAACCAACACGTCCCGTTATGAGCGCTGTCTGCAAGCAACTGTCTCGATTTCTACCGCCTAAATTTGTTAATTTCTGTGTTTCAAGTCTTTGATTGGCTATTCCTAATCCAATAGAATACCTTTTTTTTAGCTTAAGCCTTTTTCTGGTTGTTGATTGGCTATTTTATAAACTGTCTCAAAATTTACATTATTATTGCTCCAATAATATCTAGTAGTATTGCTAAACTTTCTTACTCATTATTGCCTCAAGCGTACCTCATTGTTACCTCATAGTTAGCAACTATGCTTAGCATATTGCTTTAAGGCGGGCTGTTATTGAATTTACATATTATATAATTAGACTGAAATTATTTAAGTGTTAAAAATGCTGCCTCAACCTTTTGGTGTCATTAACCATTTCTTGTATACTCGTTATTGGTTTGAAGTTTCAAGTAGTTTATATATTTCTGAACTGTTAATTCATCATTCCTTTGTTTTTCGTAGTCATGCAAAGAGCGGAATTTAAAACCGAGACATAGCGAACCGCAGTCTTCTTTAATGCCCTTGAACTTACGACGAAATGCGGAATGAAAGTATTTCTGCAGGCGTTTATCTCCATTAACATGAAATATATCGAAATGTAAGCTTCTATATCAATGATTTATGGAAGAATGAATAAAGTAAGTGACGTGAATGTAGAATCAGATTTTAGATATATTTTTATAGTTTTGTCTGATTACAAAAACACCTTTTGAAGGAGCGAAAGTGACCTACCAAACCATATGACATCTAGCCTAAAGTGAAGTGGACAGTATTCTGGCTTCTTATCCTGAAGTTTGATTTTCTTCTGGGGGTCGAGGGAGTTTTTATTTAGATTCATTCCCTATCATCAGAGTATGGAAGTATTAAGGGAAAGTGTGTTTTTCATAAAGAAATATCTGATGTGCTACACTCACATGACTTTCTCTACTCTTGTACAAACTATTTTAACAAGCGCTTATTCTCCATATGCTTCATGTTAATCGAGATGTTAATCTTATTGCTAATTTTCTTGTAGATGCAAGGGGAATTGGTAGGCTTTAAGCGATAGTCAAATGTTTTAAGAGCTGGTTGCTATGTGGAGTATTCCATTCTCTTTGCATTACCAGGACAAAAAAATGAATAACGAATTTGAGGAAAGGTATAAGTATTGAAAAATATAAGGGAATAACAAGCAATATCTCGAAAATGGTTCACCCAAAAAAATGGTTATGACATAAAGTGTGTATTTTAACGCGATCTACATTTTTTGTGTAGTAAACGTTTGTCTATCTCTTATGGTTTACCAGCTATGTAAAAGTCGTTCACAATGAAGAATACTTTTGGGAACATTCCCAGATAATTCGAGATATACATTTCATTTGTCATAAAAATATCTGACACATATGATATTTTAATCAAAATCGTTAGAACCATTTTTGAGAAAATTAAAATTTTCGAAAAATAATCCATGTAACGGGTAATCTGGGGTGGGGGATTTTCTTGAAAACCTTCGTGTTGCATCTCTGGAAGGTACTGAACCTAAATGCCAAGTTTGGTGTTTATCCGACTGTTCGTTTCTGAGTTATGCTGTTCACAGACACACACACGAAAACGTTTCCAAAAATACTGGTCTCAAAACATGTATTTCCGTTGAAATCTCGGTATCGAATTTTTGGGTGGAATACAATACTTCCCATACTTACTATACGTAGTAGAGAAAGTAAAAATACCAAGAAATACAAAAGTGTTAAAGCATCGAAGTTTTTTATTTTCAAAAAATGGCTCTAACGGTTTTGGTTAAAACACCACATATGAAAGACATTTACATGACAAATAAAACGCATATCTTGAATATTCAGAGAAAACAGCCAATGAAGCCCTATTCATTCGGAAGGAATTTTTGTATAATCTTGTATAACTTAATCTGGTTAACGTTATGCGATAGACAAAAGGTACTACACAAAAAATAGAGATCTCTTTAAAACACACGATTTGTTTAAAAAACGTTTTTCCTGGCATAATCTGTTTCTGAGATAACAGTTTTTAAATATTCAAATTGTTCATTCTTAGTCATTGTCGTCAAGTCCTGACAACATTCAGCTGTTTCTCATGGAAACAACAGTATGGAATTTCAAGGCCAACGTACAGTGTCCAATTCTTAAACATTTGACTATCGCTGTTCTCTATGTATCTATAACGAAATGTGTCATGTAGCTATTTTTGCAAAGGGTTATTTGGATTAAAATGTAGTAGATAAAAAATAAGCTTGAGCAATAATTATTTGTATACAAATAATAAACGATAAAGAGTAAAGAAACGCATGTGAATGTATCTAATAATGTTTTTTTATATCACTGAGGGCTTTCTATCTTTGAGCCTAGCATGTACAGTAAATAGGTTAAGCGGGCAACCCTGCCGTACCCCTTGATTAATATTAATCGTGTCACTAAGTCCGTCCCATTTCCTATGGAATGGACGACCACAGGCATGGCCAGAGAGCACGAGTATAAGGGAATACATCGAAGTGCTGTTACACAGCGTGTTACCCTCTCTATGGGCTGTTGACCCAGCCGAGCAATGTCGATCATCAATTTTATGCAGGATAATAGCCACGTGCGCACCTCAGAATTAACGAAGGTTAGGCCTACTGACATACATCTCATGGAATAACCAGAAAAATCCTTACATCGTAATCCAATAAAGCATGATACACTATGTGACAAAAAGTATGCGGACACCCCAAAAACATACGTTTTTCATCTTAGGTGCATTATGCTGCCACCTACTGCCTGGTACCCACTATCCGCGACCTCAGTAGTCATTAGACATTGTGAAACAGCAGAATGGGACGCTCCATGGAACTCACGGACTTCGAACGTGGTCAGGTGATTGGGTGTCACCTGTGTCAGAAGTCTGTACGCGAGATTTCCACACTCCTAAACATCACTAGGTCCACTGTTTCTGATGTGATAGTGAAGTGGAAACATGAAGGGACATATACAGCACAAAAGCGTACAGGCTGACCTCTCTGTTGACTGACAGAGACCGCCGACATTTGAAGAGGGTCGTAAAGAGTAATAAGCAGACATCTATCCAGACCATCACACAGGAATTCCAAACCGCATAAGGATCCACTCCAAGTACTATGACAGTTAGGCGTGAGGTGAGAAACCTTGGATTCCATCGTCGAGCGGCTGCTCATAGGCCACAAATCACGCAGAAAAATGCCAAACGACGCCTCGCTTGGTGTAAGGAGCGTCAACATTATACGACTGAACAGTGGCAAAACGTTGTGTGGAGTGGCGAATCACGGTACACAATGTGGCGATCCGATGGCAGGGTGTGGGTATGGCGAATGCCCGGTGAACGTCATCTGCCAGCGTGTGTAGTACCAAAAGTTCGGAGGTGGTGGTGTTATGGTGTGGTCGTGTTTTTCCTGGAGGGGGCTTGCACCCTTTGTTATTTTGCGTGACACGATCACAGCGCAGACCTACATTGATATTTTAAGCACCTTCTTGCTTCCCACTGTTGAAGAGCAATTCGGGGATGGCGATTGCACCTTTCAACACGATCGAGCACCTGTTCATACTGCACGGAAAATTTAAGGGAGTAACAAGCAATATCTCGAAAATGGTTCACTCAATAAAAAATGTATATGACATAAATTGTGTATTTTAATGGGATCTACGTTTTTGTGTAGTAAAGTTTTGTCTATCTCTTATGGTTTACCAATTATGCAAAAGTCGTTCACAATGAAGAATACTTTTGGAGACATTCCCAGAAAATTCGAGATATATATTTCATTTGCCATGAAAATATCTTAAACATATGATGTTTTAATCAAAACCGTTGGAGCGATTTTTGAGAAAATTAAAATTTTCGAAGAATGTTCCATGTAAGGGGTAATCTGTGGTGGGGGGATTTCCTTGAAAACCTTCGTGTCGCATCTCTGGAAGATACTGATCCTAAATTCCAAGTTTGGTGTTTATCCGACTGTTCGTTTTTGAGTTATGCTGTTCACAGACAGACGCACACACGGACATGTTTCCAAAAATGCTTTTTATTTGGATTCAGGGGGCCCCAAAACGTATATTTCCGGTAAAATCTCGCCATCGAATTTTTGGGTGGAATACAATACTTCCCCTACTTACTATACGTAGTAGTGAAAGTAAAATTGCTGTAAGTTAGATTCCCGGAGGCCGCACACACTATACACGGGTTTTTCTGGTTTTCCCTGGTTGACAAAGGCGAATGCTGGAGTGGTGTATTCTAGCACGGCTCTGGTCTTTCCCCCATTTCCTCTCATTTCATTTACCTGTCATGTTGGCTCCTGGAATGTGGTTTGGTCGGTGTCGGGCAGATGGCGCAGAGGCTTGCGCGTCGGATCGTTAGCCCGATCCCATATGAGGGACATCTCCAAGCGGCCCTACTGTGGCTGGATGGTCAAGCCTGGAATTGTTAGGGAATTCTGCGCGTCTCTGTATACTTGCGCCGGTTTCGCGCTGCTACCCGTGTTTCTCCCATGGTTCCCTTTACTCATATTCCCGGAGGTGTACTAGACCTCTTGAGGATCGCAATGCTAGGTGCCCTCTCCGTTCACTCCAGTTTTCTTCATCCTTTCAGAGTTTCAAGGATTAGGTCACCAGAGCCTGTTCCGAGTCTCAAACCCAACAATTCTCACGTCTACCTACATCTCTTTTTTTCCCGCTGGCCTGTACTGAAATTCCTACTTTGGTACTCTTTGGTAATCCATTCTAAAAGGGTGTTCTTTCCATTTTTGTTTATGCTGTTCTATTTCCTCGACTGCTTTGTTTCCTAAACCTTCCCTTATGATTTGGTAATGAGATCTCTAAGAGTGACTCCCATCAAGGGCCTCGACAATCTCAAGTGTTGGGCTTCAGCCTTTTGTTATCCTGTCTTTTTAAAATCTAAGTTTCGGAACGAAACTTTAGAATAAATTTTACTATAACTTTCTGTAACTTAACTGTACACTTTTTGACGTAACTTTTACAAATGTTCTTTTTATCGGTCCATTTATTTTAATATAGGTAATTATTTAATTTTGTATTATGAAGAAAGATGAGTGGAAGGGGTGGATGTCAACAGTTTTGAAGTCGCCTAACTGAAATGGGACTTGTATCGTACCTTTGCTGTATTTACATTTGGAACTTCATTAACTTGTGTTTTTTTAAACTCGCAATCTTGGCGTGTATGCTGATGGCTAGCTCAAATAATTGGACGGTTTTTGTAGCTTAGAGTGTCTCGGTTTTAATGACGGTGCTTTAAGTTTTTAATAAAAAAACAAATGAAGTAACCGTTGTAAATATTGTTTTTTATCAGGACTTGATGAAATTCTGGGAAATAACGGGGAAAATCATCCACACAACCGCAATGTCGTACAGATAGATTCACCTCGTATCCTTCCAGGTCGAAATGCAAGTTATGTGATCCGTGGTCACCTCAATCGCTTGCAAAGAATGCACAAAATTTCTTAATGAAAAGTAGTTCTGCACCACACAGTACATCAACCTGTTTACGAAGATAGAAACGCATGCTGTCCGAGGTTCAATTTCGCACCTCCCCTTGGAGACAAGGAGCTGGCTGAACTAATAATGATGTAATTCATTTAAACCTACTGGCGATAAAACCCTAATAAATCTGAACCCCCGTTATATACATAAGAAATGAAATGGTTACAGAGAAAACGGTTCTCGAAAGAATAGACAAATATGTGCAATGGTATCGATATGTTCAACGAACGTCGGAGGAGAGGTGTCCAAAGGTGGCATGAAGGAGTAAACACAGCCACGCGGAAGAAGCACAATGGGAGGAAAATAAAGTCTGGAAAACACGTATAGAAGGCAACTGTTGGAAACTGGAGAGCCTAAAAAATAAAGAAAGAGGATATTTTAAATCAGATTTTTAAAATCATTATAATACGTTTCACCTGCTTGTTCACGACCGGTAAACTTTTAATCCCAGTTAAACGCCCCAAAACTCTTAACCCGGCTCCCCTGAATAGAAATGCTACCTAAAAACGGTTAACTACCAATTTTATCGTGACACAGTCGTAACTGAGGTTGTTGCAACCGGGCATTAATGCTATAATCGGCAGCGGAGTATAGTAGATTGATACTGACATTAAGGTTTGTTCTTTGTATGAGAAAGGTATGTTTTATTATCTCCATATATTACTTTCTCTACTACGTATAGTAAGTAGGGGAAGTATTGTATTTCACCCAAAAATACGATACCAGATTTCACCGGAAGTATATGTTTTGAGATCCCCTGAATCCAAAAAAAGCATTTTTGGAAACATTTCCGTGTGTGTCTGTGTGTGTATGTGAACAGCATAACTCAGAAAGGAACAGTCGGATAAACACCAACCTTGGTATTTAGGTTCAGTATCTTCCAGAGATGCAAAGCAAAGGTCTTCAAGAAAATCCCCCCCAGATTACCCTTTATATGGAACATTTTTCGAAAATTTTAATTTTCTCAAAAATGGCTCTAACGATTTTGATTAAAATAGCATATGTTTAAGATATTTTCATGACAAATGAAATGTATATGTCGAATTTTCTGGGAATGTCTCCAAAAGTATTCTTCATTGTGAACGACTTTTGTATAACTGGTAAACAATAAGAGATAGACAAAATTTTACTGTAGATCGCGTTACAATACACAATTTATGTCATATACATCTTTTTTGTTGAGTGAAACATTTTCAAGGTATTGCTTGTTATTCCCTTAAATTTTCCAATACTTATACCTTTTCTCAAATTCGTTTTCTCATATTGTTTTGTCCTGGTGATGCAAAGAGAATGGAATACTCCATATAGCAACCAGCTGTTAAACGCTTAAAGCCTACCATATTCCCCTTGCATCTACAAGAAAATTAGCAATAAGATTAACATTTCGATTAACATGAAGCAAATGGAGAATAAGCGTTTGTAAAAATAGTTTGTACAAGAGTAGAGAAAGTCATGTGAGTGTAACACATCAGATATTTTAACTTTGCCATTCTTGCCAAAAAATATAGGTTTTATTAAAAATATTTCGAATTTTTAAATAAATATTGACACTGAAAAATTTACATAAGTAGATAAAAATCCCTTTTTAATACACTTTAAAATATTTGGACAAAATTTTCAGCTCAGTTATGTGCAAATTTTATGGTAATATAATTAAAAAGAAAATTAAAGCAATAAAAATTGAGATGCAAAAAAACTTCTGCAGTTATTTTAAAGTATACTTTATGTGTACATGTATGTACAGATAAATAACTGGTGACTAACAATTGTACAACCCCTGCAACATAAAGCCAATAAATGCGCCGTGCAAAACTGCGATACATAACTTGAAGAAATGGATCAGCTACGTAAATCTGGTACTCCCACTCTCTAATGCTTTTAAGCTTCATTTATCTATGCAAACTTTTTGATGTGCATATACAAAATCTGCATTCAGTCCGTTTCTGGCTTTATTTATCATAACTAATAGGAGGCAGATGGAGAAATTTGTTATCATTAATTTGTAAAAAAAAAAAGATGATATCGTGTGTTGCATTCACACGAATTTCTCTACTCTTATACAAACTATTTTTAGAAAAGCTTATTGTCCATCTACTTCATGTTAATGGGATAAAGATTTGCTAATGTTCTTGTAGGTGCAAGGGGAATTGGTAGTGTTTAAGCGATAGTCAAATGTTTTAAGAACTGGTTGCTATGTGGAGCATTCCATTCTCTTTGTATGTCCAGGACATAAAAAAACGAATAACGAATTCCCATTTGGGAAAAAGTATAAGTATTGGAAAATTGAAACAAATAACAAGGAATAGCTTGGAAATGGTTCAGTCTACAAAAAATGTATATGGCATAAATTGTGTCTTTTAACGAAATCTACAGTTTTTGTGTAGTAACATTTTGTCTAGTCCTACGGTTTACCAGTTATGCCAAGGACTTTTGGGGGACATTCCCAGAAAATCAAGCTATAATTTTTGTTTGCCATGAAAACATCTTAAACATATGATATTTCAATCATTCAAAAAGTGTTCCATGTAAAGGGTAGTATGGGGTGGGGAATTTTCTTAAAAATCTTCTTGTCTCATCCCTGGAAGATACTAAATACAAATACCAAGTTTGATATTTATCCGACTTTTCGTTTTTGAGTTATTCTGTTCACAGCAAATAGACACTAACACATACATGTTTCAAAATTGATTTATTTGGATTCAGGGGGTCTCAAAATATGTATTTCCGGTGAAATATCGGTATCGAGGTGGAATGCAATACTTCCCACTATACGTAGTGCGAGTAGAAAGGTTAATAATGATGCTGGGTAGAGAATGATTTTGTTTTGCCAATTAAGTACATACAGTTAGCAATATCTGGATTAAGACACATTAAAAGCTAAGTTAACGAGATACCAACTGACGTTTTCATTTATGTAATGTTTTATTTTATTTCTTCCCCGTCTAGGTGGGTTGGAAGTTAGGCAACTGGTGTAAAGTTCGCAGGTCAAACCGCAAAGAGGCAGACGGCATTTAAAGGCCATTAAATGAGATGAAGCTGGTGAGGGTAGATTTATGAGCACTAAAATATCTCCTGCTGAGCGAAACTCCATCATTTTAGAGACTCTAAAAACTATAAAATTCTTCCAAGAGAAACCTAATTACATCTGATTATCCAAGACAACTGCTGATAACGTCGCAGGTTGACTTTAGTTCATGATTATGGTAATTGATAAATTTAAACCAGCACACACACACAGAAATAATGGCACAATCGTCAGCAGTTCAGAATAATTAAGTGTGCTTTATGCGTTGTCTCTCGCTTTCAATTTACATGTCATGCAATGTATTTAACAAGGTAATAAATGTATTGTTTCTGTGGTGTTAATGTATTTAAAACAAAAGTAAAGAGAACAAAAATGTGTGCTTGTTGATTATGCGATGGGATTTACGCTGTTTCCCTGGTAACTGGTTTGTGTATATAACACCGGTGAAAATCGTGTACCATTACCACCCACACAGACTCCGTCATTTTACTTGAAAATAGCTTGCAAGAGACAGGTAACAACGTATATTATTTTATCAAATTAATATATAGTCTTAAAACTTGAAGCAGTATTTCATCGCTTATAATTTAGATTCTGAGAGAGGCTAACTGCGGATTTCCGTGAATTCGGAAGGGGTAAGTCAAGCTCTTGGACACCCTTGGTGAGGTCATCATCCCCTATACAAAAGAGGGGCGCAGGACCGAAGCTTCTCGTAACCAGGTAAGCTTAGCAGGTAACAACCCCCAAGCCTCCCGCGAAACCGGTGTAATTAGCCAGCAGGTGGGGTGGAGTGGGTATGTCTAATTTTTTCCTTGATTTCTTTCAGTGTACGTCAAATTAGTTCACAGTTAACATGTTCTCCGACAGGATTGAAATTACGGTGAGTAGGAAGAGAAGTGTGGACTGATGTTAAAATCCAAGGATGTAAATTTCATCTAACACAAAGCTGGTGGCGAAAGATACAAAACTTGGGACTTGCACATGACTACTATTCCAGAAATGAAACAGGAAAATTTCTGAATTACATATTTGGTTTGCCAATGCTGGATCCTGATATGATTGGTGACTGTTTTGCTGAAGACTTCATGGCAGTGATGCCTGTCTCGGAAAAATTAAAGATGTTTTGCGACTATTTAGTGGAAACTTACATCGATGAAAATGCACTCTTTCCTCCTTGCATGTGGGCAGAACTAAGTTGCAAGATACAGAGAACTACCAACGCTTTCCACAACAAATACAACAAACAGTTTTACTCCTGCAGCCCAGATCTGTATAGATTTCTTGAAGTACTGAAACAAATTCAGCTGGATACTAAAATTGCAATTAATTCATCAACAAATGAAAAATAGGAAAGGTCTTATCCACACTTGAAACTCATGATGCAGCAAGTAGAAAATTTCAAAGCTGGAAAAACTTCAAGAATGGAATACGTGAAGTCGATTTCTTCTAGAACCAAACCTAGAAATACATGGAAATAAAATCTAAAAGGGAAAATACCGCTTATTTTAAAGGCAAAAATACATATTACTGTATGATATAGGTTTAGAATGTCAAAATAACGAAGCATCTAAATGCGGATCCATTGTAAGTAAATTACAGAAAATAAAGAAATAATGACGAAGCTGATAAATGTGGAATCCTTTGGGGTGCGAGCCAGTACGCCTCCTCGTGGTGCACCCTGGGTAACGCTAAACGAACCGGAACAACAACCACTAATTCAAATTTAAGCATTAGAGGTTCATTTTCTTTTGGCACTAGAGCCGTGTTTCCTTTGTTATTAATCATAAACGCAAAAAATGCAACATCTTCAACCCGTATGTAATGCTTCATCAAATATTATAAACACCAAACTGGAACTGTTACCTGTTTCGACCGGGAGGCTTTGGGCCTATGTAATTACGGACTGGAACTGCTACCTGCTTTGGGGAGGCTTGGGGGCTATGTAATTAGGGACCTTTAAAGGTCCGGGAGGCTTCGGGGCTATTTTTCTGACCGCGGGAGGCTTCGGTCCCGCACCCCAAAAGAGACCCAAGCCCTGCATAGCGTCTACTGGCTGGGTTTTAGCCTAACTGTAAACCCCGTAGCGCGTGGGTAAAAATTTGTATAAAATGAGGAGAAATGTCAAGCTCGTTCTCTAGTATTTTGTTGACTTCGGCGAGTAGACATATATCATCGACGCTCCCACGAGCACGTGTTCTAGATGTGAGCATAAGTTAAAGATACTAATATTCCGGGAGCATTTAAGTATTTTATATATCGCCGTGATAATTGGGAGCGAGTTTTGCTTTTATTTAGTGAACGGGAAAATAAGTTTGCGCCGCTATTCCCGTAAAGCCCTCAGTTAGCCTTTACTCCGAGAACATTCTTGCCTTTAAATTGAGTCGTCAATAAACTATGAATCAATGCAAATCGTAGTTTTCATTCCAACGTGGTAAACCTAGTCACCCTGCAGATAAGAGCTACTCATTGGGCATTTGAGCAAGACAGCCTCAAACTCATGTTATATAGGGTGGACATTTAAGTTGAGGGTCGGCTGATAAGTCCTGGGCCTCTCAATGAAAACAACATTTAAATTTGTTTTTATTTCTCAACATAATCTCCAGAAAGGTTAATACATTTGTCATACCGGTGTTCTAATTTAATTAAACCATCTCTGTAGTGAGATTTGTCAAGGTCCTCAAAATAACTGTTTACCTCATCAATTGCCTCCTCGTTGATGTGAAATCTTCGTCCTCCAAGAAATTTTTTGTGATTAGGGAACAGGTGGTAGTCACTGGGTGCTAGATCTGGCGAATAGGGTGGATGTTCAAGCAATTCGAACTTTAATTCGCATGACTGAACGATGGGCCAGAGCATTGTCGTGATGTAACAAGGTATGTTTTTGCCAAATGAGGTCTTTGTCTTTTCACCTCATCACTCAAACGTTGCAGTAAGCTTGTGTAGTAGTCACCAGTGATACTTTTACCCTTTTCCAAGTAATCAATAAAAATAATTCCCTGTGCATCCCAGAAAACACTCGCCATAACCCTGTTAGCTGAAAAAATTGACTTTGCCTTTTTTGGAGTTGGTTCACCTGGCGCAATCCACTGTTTTGACTGTGATTTACTTTCCGGAGTGTAGTGATGTATCCAAGTTTCATCCATGGTAATAAGCCGTCTCAAAAATTCATTGGGAGTTTTACTATAGAGCTCCACATTCTTAACACAAACAGTTTTTCTATGCAACTTTTGATCAGGTGTCAACAAACCTGGCACCCACCTCGCACAGACCTTGTGAAAGCCCAAAAAATTACTTAAAATATTACCTGCATGTACTTTAGATACGTTTACAGCTTCTGCTATCTCAAACAACTTTAATCTGCGGTCTTCCAGTACTAAACGATGAATTTTTTCAATCATCTCTGGAGGTTTGACTTCCACAGGGCGTCCAGAGCGAGGCTCATCACTAGTGCTCGTTCGTGCCATTTTAAACTCTGCAACCCACCTTTTAATCATTGAATATGAAGGGGCAGAGTCTTTCAATGTACTGTCCATTTCCTCCTTGATTTCTTTAAGCGTTAAGCCTTTCAAATGGAAGTATTTAATCACTTTAATCATCCAATTTCCTGAAAACTCTAAAGTTGTCTCGTTTAAAATGCTGTCATTCAAAATCTGAACAAGCTATTGACCTGTAACTATGAGTACAAGCTAGTTTAGAGTAAAACTATACGATGCTACCGTCTAACTGGCCTAGTAGCGCCATCTCTGTGTGAGGCTCGGGACTTATCAGCTGACCCTCGTACAGTATCTCCAAAGCTAAGCGTTGTAGAAAGAAATGACTTTAATAAAAGCTGCTTGATATTATGGGGAGAAATAAATGCCATTAGTCGTGTTACGTTTGGAGGACGTTATGATGGTCATTTTAGGGTGAATTTAATTTTTTTAAATGAGAACCTAAAATTAGGGCCAATTTAAATTGACCCTAAAATGACCATCACAACGTCTTTCAAACAAAACATTACTAATGGCATTTATATCTCCCCATAATATCAAGCAGTTTTTGTTAAAGACATTTCTTTCTAAAACGCTTAATTTTGGAGATACTGTACAGTCTCAACTTAAAAGTATATTCAATTTCGCAAAACATTTTGAAAACTTGACAGTGCGTGTGAAAATAGCTTCCAGAAGTTAGGAAAATTGTGTATTATTACTTTCCTTACCACGTACATAGAAAGTATTTCAACGAAAAATTCGATATCGAGATTATACCAGAAATACATGTTTTGAGGCCCCACAAATCCAAAAAAAACATTTTATAAAAACGTCTGTGTGTGTTCTATGGGTCTGTCAACAGCATAACTAAAAAACGAAAAGTCAGATAAATGCTAAACTTGGTATTTAGACTCAATATCTTTCAAAGATGCAACACGATTTTCAGAAAAATCCCTCCACCCCAGACTACCCTTTACATAAAACATTCTTCGAAAATGTCTCTAACCGTTTTAATTAAGATACATTTAAGATACTTTCATGCCAAATGAAATGTATACCATGAATTTTCTGGGAATTTTCCCAAAGGTGCTCTTCATTTTGAATGACTTTTGCATAACCAGTAAGCCGTAAGAGATAGATAAAATTTTACTACACAAAAATGTAGACTTTTTTGTCGAATGAACCATTTCCGAGATATTCCTTGTTGTTTGTTTGCATTTTCTAATACTTGTATTTTTTCTCAAATGGAAATTCGTTACTCTTTTTTATGTCCTGGACATATAAAAGGAATGAAATGCGCCACATAGTAACCAGTCCTTAAAAGATTTGACTATCGCTTAAAGCCTACCATATTCTCCTTGCACCTACAAGAAAATTAGCAATAAGATAGAGTCTACAAATATTTATCTCGATTAACATGAAGAAGATGGAGAATAAGCGTTTGTAAAAATAGTTTGTACAAGAGTAGAGAAAGTCATGTGAGTGTAACATAAGATTTCTTAGAAAAATGTCTGTGTGTATGTGTATCTGTGAACAGCATAACTCAGAAACCAAAAGTCGGATAAGTACCAAACATGGTATTTAGGTTCAGTATTTCCCAAAAATGCGACATCAAGATTTTCAACAAAACTTCTGATGTTCACAAAAAGGCCTCTAACAATATTTATTAAAATAGAAGATATTTAATGTATTTACACGACAAACAAAATGTAAGTATTTAATTTTCTGAGAATAGCTTGTGAAATCCCCTTTATTTGATTGAATTTTGTATAATTAGAAAACCAGAACATATAGACAAAGTTTGCTTTCGAAGAATTGTAGATCTCATTAAAGCACACATTTTGTGTTCAATTTTTACTTTCTCTACTACGTATAGTAAGCAGGGGAAGTATTGTATTCCACCCAAAATTTCGATACCGAGATTTCACCGGAAATATATGTTTTGAGACCCCCTGAATTAAAAAAAACATTTTTGGAAACATGTCCGTGTGTGTCTCTGTGTGTGTGTGTGTGTGTGTGTGTGTGTGTGTGTGTGTGTGTGTGTGCGTGTGTATGTGTGTGTCTGACTGTGAACAGCATAACTCAGAAACGAACAGTCGGATAAACACCAAACTTGGTATTTAGGTTCAGTATATTTCAGAGATGCGACACAAAGGTTTTCAGGAAAATTTCCCCAACCCAGATTACCCTTTAGATGGAAAATTTTAATTTTCTCAAAAATGGCTCTAACGATTTTGATTAAGATATATATTTAAGATGATTTTATGACAAATGAAATGTATACCTTGAATTTTCTGGGAATGTTTCCAAAAATATTCTTCATTGTGAACAACGTTTACATAACTGGTAAACCATAAGAGATAGACAAAAGTTTACTACACAAAAATGTAGATCGCGTTAAAATACACAATTTATGTCATATACTTTTTTTGTTGAGTGAACCATTTTCAAGATATTGCTTGTTATTCCCTTAAATTTTCCAATACTTGTACTTTTTCTCAAATGGGAATTCTCATTTTTTTTATCCTGGTAATGCAAAGAGAATGGAATATTCTACATAGCAACCAGCTCTTAAAATATTTGACTGTCGCTTAAAGCCTACCAATTCCCCTTGCATCTACAAGAAAATTAGCAATAATATTAACATCTCGATTAACATGAAGCATATGGAGAATAAGCGTTTGTAAAAATAGTTTGTACAAGAGTAGAGAAAGTCAGGGGAGTGTAACACATCAGATTTTTTTTCGTAGGCGTTAGTCATTCCTTAGTTCGTTTGTTAGCCGTTTTAGAAGTATTCCATGTTTTAATTTTACACGTTTCCAAATTGTGATGTAACGGGCATGCACGAAGTTGTGCGATCTTCCTTTATTTCTTTCTTTTCATCTCAAGCGCTTGTTACTAGGAATGAATCAATTGAATGTTTACATTGAGAAAACAATTTACTGCTGTGACTTTGTGAACAAATATAAACATCTATATTAACTTTATAAAAGATACATTTTATGTATCTTCTTAAGTGGCTTTTGCTTCGAAGGAGTGCTGATTGAACCAATTTTGTAAGACACTTTTGTTTTATTAATTAATATCTTATTATCTATTATTTCTACTTTGAAGAGTTCCTTATTTTAGTTTCTGTTATTTTTTTCGTTGCTCACATTTTAAGGCTCTTAATTATGTCTATTAAGAGACAAATGAGCCTTAATTTTAGTATTAAGTGGACAAGGTAGTCTGAACACATGGAAATTACACCTTAAGTGTGTTAAATTACCACTGCTCTTACAATTCTCAATCGTTTTACCTGACATTTTTACGAATTATTTTGTAAAGCATGATAATTACTTCAAGTGGTTGTTTGAATTAATAGCTTAAGCAGTTGAGTCTGTAAAAATTATTTCATTCAGCAGAAAAATAATAAAATTTACTCTTAAAACATGTGAATTCATGTACCTTTTTCTCTGATACTACTTGCAACATAGAATCACACATTTGCATGCTTATTCTTAGTATAATCAGCTATCTTCTGAACCTAAATTATTTCGTTACGTGTATCAGTTCAGTAGAAATTGAAAAAAATGATTTGCAAAATCAAAAAAGTAAAAATGTGGAAAATTTGCAATGTTGTTGCTTTCTTAATATCACTGATATACATTATAAAATTATGATTGTTCAGAACGTTTAACTATGTGTTGTATACATGTACTGAAAATTTCAGCTCTCTACCTCGCCTACTTTTTGAGAAAAAGGTACATAAGTACCAAAAATGTTGTTTTGAGAAAACTGAATTTAAAGTTTGAAGATTAAAACTCTGACACACTTCAGTACATTCCAGGGTCATAATCATGTGCACTTCATTCCTGGATTGCTTCAGTTTTTCTGATTGCCTTCTCTTGGTTCTGAACTGCTCGCTGGGCATGATACAGTCGTTCGTTGTTGAAAGCTACAAAAAATGTTCTAAAAGGGGCGTTGCATGACAGCTTTAATGGAATGCAGACTAACAGTTATATGGTATGTAAATGTCTTAAAAACCTGTTAAAATGCAAAATGTATATATTTTCTGAAACTGGATATAACAGAGATTTTTATTAGTGCCTAAAACAAAAAATGACATTTTTGACCATTTCAGAGTACCTTGTCGACTTAAGTATTTTTTCGTAAAGGCAGTCAAAGTGATTGCTGTTTCTATGAGTAAAAATAATCATATGTTTGTTGGGGTTAAAACACACACAGTGCATTAACTGATTTAGTAAGAATACTTTGGCTTATGCCACTAATAACACTAGTCTGCATTTTAAAACTCTTTGTCAGATGATGTCTTAAAAATAGGTGTTCTTGAATCAAGGTTTTATGCTGATTCCAAAAAATAACTTCCGTTTTTTTCTATCACGTCAGGTTTTTACACAAAATAAGTAATGTTTTGACAATTTTACTAATGAGCGTAGAAAGGTATTCAAATACCATTTTACACAAGTAAGCTTTTATTCAAGAAAATTTTAAGAATGCTCTCAAGAACTTCCCTAATTTATTTAATGACTACATTTAAACAAAACAAGAAGCCAAAGTGTTTCATTTAATTTTTTTCAAACTTTCTCTTCTTTGACTTCCTTGCAAATCCTTGAAGATGACTATCCCTCCTCAACATCCAACAGTAGTCGGCCATCATAGTTTCATTCCATCTCCCCTGGTACCTCCTCTCCATTTCCTTAATATCTTGGTGAAAACGTTCACCCTGCTCTTCACTATAATGTCCCAGAAAGTAGTCGATATGTAAATGCAGAAAATGCACCTTTACACTCATGTTACAACCCATCTTCTTGAAATTTTCCAACATTGTTTCAACAATGGCCTTGTAATTAGGATCTTTGTTATTGCCTAAGAAGTTTTCAGTAACTGATCGGAAGTTCATTCTATTTCTCTCTCATTCATTTTCTTTTCAAAATCTTCATCCTTCATCAATTTCTTTATTTGAGGACCAACAATAATTCCAGCCTTTAATTTGTCTTGTGTAATGAAGGGGACATTTCTTGGAAAGGTACTTGAAGCAGGGTCCATCCTGTGGTAGAACCCTTACAAATTGCTTCATCAAGCCCAATTTTATGTGTAGTGGCGGAAGCAATATCTTTATATCTCTATATTTTAGAAGTGAAATTGTGAAAAAAACTGTACGTGATAGAAAAAATTAAAAGCAGTTCAGAAATCAAGATAAAAAATCTGATGTGTTACACTCACATGACTTTCTGTACTCTTGTACAAAGTATTTTTACAAACGCTTATTCTCCATCTAGTTCATGTTAATCGAGATAAACATTTGCAGACTCTATCTTATTGCTAATTTTCTTGTAGATGTAAGGGGAATATATATTTACAAGGTCAATATAGAAAAACAGTAGCCTTTAAGCACATACATATCTCTTAATAGCTGGTTGCTAGGTGCAGCACCATTCCCTTTGCCAGAGATTAATACTCTTTGCATATCCAAGACAAAAAAATGAATACGAATTCCCATTTGAGAAAATAAGTATTGAAAAATTTAAGGGAATAACAAGCAATATCTCGAAAATGGTTCACTCAACAAAAAAAATGTATACGACATAAATTGTGTATTTTAACGCGATCTACATTGTTTGTGTAGTAACATTTTGTCTATCTCTTATGTTTACCAGTTATGCAAAAGTCGTTCACAATAAAGAATACTTTTGGAGACATTCCTAGAAAATTCAAGATATACATTTTATTTACCATAAAAATATCTTAAACATATGATATTTTAATCGAAATCGTTAGAGCCATTTTTGAGAAAATTAAAATTTTCGAAAAATCTTCCATATAAAGGGTACTCTGGGGTGGGGGGATTTTCTTGAAAACCTTCGTGTCGCATCCTTGGAAGATACTGAACCTAAATACCAAGTTTGGTGTTTATCCGACTGTTCGTTTCTGAGTTATGCTGTTCACAGACACACACACAGATACACAGACAGACACACAGACACACACACGGACATGTTTCCAAAAATGCTTTTTTTGGATTCAGGGGGTCTCAAAACATGTATTTCCGGTGAAATCTCGGTATCGAAATTTTGGGTGGAATACAATACTTCCCCTACTTACTATACGTAGTAGAGAAAGTAAAAAGAGATTCAGAATCACTTATTAGTTTTCAGTCAGCTAATATCATGCAGACTAGTGTAATTTATTTAGGATGGAGAAAGTCATGTGAATATATCGCATCTAATTTTTTTTCAGCTGAACTTATGGGATTAAAACTCAAGTTATGTATTCAATCCCGGAAGAAGTTTGAAGACTTTATATTAGCCTTGAAAATAGCTAATACGAGGCTATATGCGCTGCACACTGTACTACAGTGATCTCAGTATTTTTCCGATGCACAGACTCATTCAAGGTTATCTTTATAAACTGTGCTTCAATCGCTGCTTTGTGTTAGTGCTGTAAGGAAAGCTGTGGATTTCAAAGGTGAAATCTATGTTGTATGCAATTTGTTTAAGAGCGTAAATGTCTTGTTTTTAATTACTGCAATGCCTGCCGACAAATTCTCGCTTGAACAACAAATTGAATTAAATTGGATTTTATTTATGGGCGCTCTTTAACTGCTGTGGTTCTTAGCGTCCCATTCTATATTTGGCGTGAAAGACCTTGAGTTTTGCTCAGAGGCTTCTTTACCAAGCTTGATGTTCTTTTACGTGCCGTAAATATACGACACGGGACCACCGGCTTTACTTCCCTTCCGAAGGAAACCATGCTAAGAATTTTTACACCTTTAAAAATCCATCGCCCTCCGCCGGGTTTGAGACCACGACCTTGAGGCAGTATTTTTAACACTTGAATAATTTCAATTAAATTATATAATATATAAATTCAATAACAGCCCGCCTTGAAGCAATATGTATGTAATAATTTTTTAAAATGTATGCAACAGTCATTGTATATGCTTATATTATTGTAAACATGTTTAATAATGTTATGTGAATGCATTTCGTAATTGAATAATATAAGAGCTGTGAGAATAATAAGTTTAAAGTTGCTAACGAGTTAACAATGAGGTAAACTTGAGGCAATAATGAGTTTGAGAGTTTAAATGCTACTAGTCATGATTAGGGCAACGATAATGTAAATTTTGTGACGGTTTAAAAATAGCCAATCAACAGTCAGAAAAAGCTTTAGTAAAATGCAGGTATTCTATTGGACTAGGATTAGCCAATCAGAGACTTGAAATACAAAAAGTTAAAAGTTTGTACGGTTGAAATCTGTTTAGTTGCCTGCAGACCTTGGTAGAGACCGGATGGAAGATGTGTTCTCTAGAGAAATATTACGTATTGGTGTGAAAGGAAAATTATGTATACGCGTTAACAAAGTGCAAGTATTAAATAAAAGAATTTCACAGCTCTTGATATCGGTGTAGTGCTATTTAATTTGTGTCAGGGATTAATAAAAAGAAGTGAATTTAAACTTAAAATCTGTGTAGGCCTACATAATAGTCGTACCACGCCCTAATTAAGAGAAACGAGTCTCTAAAGTAATACTGACGCAGCCGAGGCAAACATAAACATAAATAATATCTATAGAAGCAGTTTAATAACAAATTTAATATTTTCTTAAACTTGGAGCGTAACAACAAAAACACATCTTCAAATCAGCTTTTCATACGTAGCAGCATATTACGTGACATACTATCTTCTTCAAAGTGACGCCCAAAGCGTGGTGCATCATCAACAACAAATAACTTTCTCAAATTGACGTCCATACGTGGAGATAAATAAACAAACAATGTAAAGAAAAATACTACTTCAACCTTGGGCACTAGAGGCAAGCAGGGTACCTGTAGACCACAGAAGACGACATGAACGAACCCTCTAGTGCGCACGGGGAGTATATTTTTTCCTTTGAGCAAACAATCAAGCATTCGTGGCGTCCGGCAGCGCCATACGCCCCAAAACCTAGAAGCACACCTAAAAGATGAGAAGGAAAAGGAATGAAAGGGAAATTATAGAAAGGGAGTCGTGATGTTTCAGAAACCACTCTAGTATTCACCTACTGACCAGGAAAGCCATAAAAAACCTAAGTTTAGAGTGGGTGGTGGACAGAAATCAACCCCGGAACCTCCCTATGCGAGTAAGTAATATTAAATTATCAAGTTGTCTGATCAAACAGACGAAGTACGCCCATATGATTCTTATTTATTTTGAAACAACGCTGTTTTCATTACAAGTAAATATAAATATTTTAGCATTCTATTTTAATAATAATTTTTGGGTAGGTCGCTTCATTTCATTTGTGAAATAGTCTTAGCAAATTCAATCACTTCGTGACTCGAATTTATCGACGATTTATAAATCACTCGAGGCATTACCAAGTATAACAAGCATTTTTTAAGTCTAATTACGTTACTGGAAAATTATCAGCACCCATATTACTGAACAGAGTTCAACAGAACGTGATGAATTCTACTCCTGAAAACACTATCTTGAAAACGCAAAGAGAATGACAGGCCAACTGTAAATGTAGACATTCCCTTTTTCAAACGTTGATAAGATATTGCAGGGAATTGGATTTGAAAATTGCGTTATAAAATTAGCTAACAAGCCTATCCGTTCCGGAAATGAACAATTTTTTCCCTACTTCAAGATATTTTCGCATTCGTTTCATCATTCGCTTTAATCCTCCTTCACCAGGATTTCCGATCCTATTCAGCGTAAGCCATGCATCTTTTCCTGCCTCGATCAATCTTTCCACCATCCAATAGAAACTTTTCTCCATTCCTATCACATGCTCCAATGAACTCAGGTCCTCTGACAAAGAGCAATTACGACAAATGGTCCGTGTAGTCTTTCAGCCTCGCTTCTACTTCAAATGGTGACGAACTGACCATGAAGCTAGTGGTTAGATGGCCAGCACAATGGAGCGAGTGGCAGGCACCGCACTTTATTGTGCCTCTGCAGAGTGATCCCCTGCATTGGGTTTGTCATTTGAGGCAGTATTTTTAACACTTAAATGATTTCAGTCAAATTATGTAATATAAATATAATAACAGCCGGTCTTAAAGCAATATGTGTATATAACAATATATAAAAAGTGTATATTACAGTCATTGTAAATGTTTATAGTATTGTATACATGTTCAGTAATGTTATGTGAATGTATTACGTAATTTAATTATGTAGGAGCTGTGAGAATAATAGGTTAAAAGTTGCTAACAATGAGGTAACAATGAGGTAACCTTGAGGCAATAATGAGTAAGAAAGTGTAATAATGCTATTAGTCATTATTGGAGAAACAATAACGTAATTTTTGTGACAGTTTATAAAATAGTCAATCAACAACCAGAAAAAAGCTTAAGTTAAATAAAAGTATTTTATTGGATTAGGAATAACCAATCAGAGACTGGAAATACAGAAATTTACAAATTTAGGCGGTTGAAATCAAGTCAGTTGCTTGTAGACAGCGCTCATAACTGGACGTGTTGCTTGTAGACAGCAGTCATAACTGGACGTGTTGGTTGTTGATGGTGTTCCTAATCGGACGCGAGACACGTCCTCGAGAAATTAAATACGTATTCGAGTGAGACGAAAATAGTTTACGTGTGAAAAAGTGCAAGTAATTAATAAAATAATCTCACAGCGCTCTATATCAGTGAAGCGTTATTTAAACTGTGTCAAGAATTAATAAAAAGCAGTGAATTAAAAATTATAATCTGTGTAAGCCTCCATTCTTCAGTCGCAACACAACCCTGTAAAGAGAACCGTGTCTCTAACAATAATACTGACGCAGCCGAGGCAAACATAAATATATAATATTTAAAGAAACAGTCAAATTACAAAGTTAATATTTTTTAAACGTTTGGGGCAAAGGCGACCGGAAACTGGGTGCTATACGTGCAGTTGCAACGAACTTCAAGTTCGGCTCCCAATAGTTAAAATATTTGGCCCAAAACGTGAGTTATGCTGTTCACAGACTGTGTCTGTGTGTCTGTGAACAACATAACTCAAAAGTGAACAGCCAGATAAACACCAAACTTGGTATTTAGGTTCAGTATCTTTCAGAGATGCGACACGAAGGTTTACAAGAAAATCCCCCCGCCCCAGATTACCCTTTACATGGAACATGTTTCGAAAATTTTAATTTTCTCAAAAATGTCTCTAACGATTTTGATTAAAATATCATATGTTTAAGATATTTTCATGACAAATGAAATGTATATCTTGAATTTTCTGGGAATGTCTCCAAAAGTATTCTTCATTGTGAACGACTTTTGCATAACTGGTTAACCATAAGAGATAGACAAAATTCTACTACACAAACAATGTAGGTCGCGTTAAAATACACAATTTATGTCATATGCATTTTTTTTGTTGAGTGAACCATTTTCGAGATATTGCTTGTTGTTCCCCTTAAATTTTTCAATATTTATTTTCTCAAATGGGAATTCATTATAATTTTTTTGTCTTGGATATGCAAAGAGCATTAATCTGTGGCAAAGGGAATGGTGCTGCACCTAGCAACCAGCTATTAAGAGATATGTATGTGCTTAAAGGTTACTGTATTTCTATATTGCCCTTGTAAATATATATTCCCCTTATATCTACAAGAAAATTAGCAATAAGATAGAGTCTGCAAATGTTTATCTTGATTAACATGAAGTAGATGGAGAATAAGCGTTTGTAAAAATAGTTTGTACAAGAGTAGAGAAAGTCATGTGAGTGTAACACATCAGATTTTTTTTGATGAGTGAACCATTTTCGAGATATTGCTTGTTATTCCCTTAAATTTTCCAATACTTATACTTTTCTCAAATGGGAATTCGTTATTCTCTTTTACTTTCTCTACTACGTATATAAGTAGGGGAAGTATTGTATTCCACCCAAAAATTCGATACCGAGATTTCACCGGAAATATATGTTTTGAGACCCCCTGAATCCAAAAAAAGCATTTTTGGAAACCTGTCCGTGTGTGTGTTTGTGTGTGTGTGTGCCTGTCTGTGAACAGCATAACTCGGAAGCGAACAGTCGGATAAACACCAAACTTGGTATTTAGGTTCAGTATCTTCCAGAGATGCGACACGAATGTTTTCAAGAAAATCCACCCACCCCAGATTACCCTTTGAATGGAACATGTTTCGAGAATTTTAATATTATTAAAAATGTCTCTAACGATTTTGATTAAAATATCATATGTTTAAGATATTTTCATGAGAAATGAAATGTATGTCTTGAATTTTCTGGTAATGTCTCCAAAAGTATTCTTTATTGTGAACGAATTTTGCATAACTGGTAAACCATAAGAGATAGACTAAATTTTACTACACAAAAATTTGTAGATCGAGTTAAAATACACAATTCGTTATTCATTTTTTTTTTGTCCTGGTAATGCAAAGAGAATGGAATACTCCACATAGCAACCAGCTATTAAAATACTTGACTATCGCTTAAAGCCTACAATTCCCCTTGCATCTACAAGAAAATTAGCAGTAAGATTAACATCTCGATATCTCGATTAACATTAAGCATATGGATAATACGCGTTTGTAAAAATAGTTTATACAAGAGTTGAGAGAAAGTCATGTGAGTGTAACACATCAGATATTTTTGTGCTTATAAACATATGAGCTTTTTACCGGACTATATTGTGGCGAGCACATGTAGAATTAGGCTGGTATGCCTGACATGGAGTCGGCCCTCCCAGAATGAGTTTCATTCCGGAAGGCTCAACTCATAATTTGGCAACTTGATTTTGTACTAGTTATTTCAGAATGTTCTGGTGGCTTTGATGAAGGTTTTGTTAGGAAGTAGGGGTGCGGATAATTGCATATAAAATTATTGGGTTTAATTGTTCGGCCTCTATTAGCAGCAAGTATTCTTAATTAGAGGAACAGTTAGGTGTGGTCTCTGCACCTGCCTCGTGGCAAGGATGAGTTTTGGGGAATGCCTTCTTTGTGAATAACATGTAAGGTTAAGGTACATCTTTTGTTAATGAAATTGTCATTTGTTAGAATTTAAATTCTTTCTTCTTTACAGATTCCGGTATTTCTCTGTTGCAATTCTTAGTTTTGCATGCTTAGCGAGTTTCGTTCCCGTTGTGATGGCTTTAAGTATGGAAAGGTTCGGGAAGTTGCTAAATTAATCTACAGTCGTGGCAATATTGTAAATCTTGTTTTCCATAGTACATATATTCTATATTGAAAAAAATAATATACTCTACGCAACACAACAATTTGTAATAACAGAGTGCTTGTATAATATTTAATGATGAAATTTTCATAATTTGAAGTGTTATTATTAATGTTATTTATTTAACATTATTGTAGCCCCACGTTTGGGAGCCAATTTGCAGTGGTATACTTATAATGTTTGTGTATCTGTGTTTACTTCACGTGGTGATGCCATTTTGTGACGTAATTCTTTGTTAGGTTTGTAGCTCCATCTGGTGTTAGCAATTTGCGGTAGTATTAGCGTTTGTTTGAAAGAATGCTACTGTTATTTTATTTAATTTTGGTTTACTGTCCTCCGGCTAGCTATTATCCTTTTGGGTCGAGCACATCTCTTTATACAGGTTGTGTAAACGGAAAGGAATGTTTTATCCAAAGATAACACTTATGAAGGAATTTGTTTTACACTTTTTATTGTCGAACACATTCACTATCACAATTTACACATTGATCTTGACACTCGCCAAACTGAAACTGTTATAACAACTTCTTACTGATCACTTTTAATTCAGTACTTCAATCTTTTGTATAATTAACTTTACCATACTTGAGATTTTTCATAACTCTTATACGCGTAACTTGCGAATCGATAGCCGACGTGTAATATTTCTGCTGGACTGAAGGCGACGTGTATCATACAAATATTTTCGACGAACTGACGGACTCTACCTCTAACCTAGCTCTTTTATACTCATACACCCAGATATGCCTAAAGATTATAACTGAGCTGCAATTGGCTAATAAAACGCGCCAACATTAGCGTCTATTTTTATATCCAATGAAAATTATGAATACATATGCTCTAGGAAATGTTCCAGAAGATTCTAAAGGAAAACGCGCCAACATTACGTAACTTCTTCGTTTCCAATAATGATAAACAGCTCACCCCCTCGCTGCATTATTTCACGCTATTATTGTCAGTTTCAGTAAGGCAGTATAAACTTACTTCCCAACAATAATTACAATCAACAAACATCTCAAATCAATGTCACATAGTAATGCATATTCATACTATAATCACTCTTTACATTTAAATAATTTGTGATACAAATTACTGCATCAAATTTTCCAAAATTAGTTGTGACATGCTCATTTCCATTCTCGCCTAAAAAGATAGCGTATTAGCAGAACGTTTTCATGAAATTTTATCCGGTGTAACTGAAAAGGTATCTATAATTTTGTCGGTGATAAGCACTAAAGGGTTTAAATTTCATTTCGATGCTTTTTACTTTTTCTACTACGTATAATAAGCAGGGGAAGTACTGGATTCCACCCAAAAATTCGATACCGAGATTTCATTCGAAATACATGTTTTGAGGTGCCCGGAATCCAAAACAAGCATTTTTAGAAAATTTTCCTTGTGTGTGTGTCTGTGAACAGCATAACTCAAAAACGAAAAGTCACCAAAACTTGGTATTTAGGTTTAGTATCGTTCAAATATGTGACACAAAGGTTTTCAAGAAAATTCCCCACACACCGGACTACCGTTTACAATGGAAACTGTTTTAAAAAATTTTATTTTCTCAAATGGCTCTAACGATTTTGATTAAAATATGACATGTTTAAAATATTTTCATTACAAATGAAATGTATACCTCTTCATTGTGAATGGATTTTTACATAACTGGTAAAACGTAAGAGATAGATGAGATTTTTGTACACAAAAAATGTAGATCTAATTAAAACACACAATTTATGTCATATACATTTTGTGGAGTGCACCACTTCCGAGATATTCCTCGTTATTTGTTTCAATTTTCCAGTACTATAATTTTTCTCAAAGGGGAATTCGATATTCGTTTATGTCTTTGACATACAAAGAGAATGGAATGCTCCACATAGCAAGCAGCTCTTAAAACATTTTCTATCGCTTAAATCTACCATATGGAGAATAAGCGTTTGTAAAAATAGTTTATACTAAAGCAGAGAAAGTCATGTGAGTTCAACACATAGACTTTTTTGTTAATTTTCAAGTTATAATACATTTGCACCATTCAACAACTTAATGGTTTAGAAAATATTGTACATTCCTACTTTTTAAAACGTTCCTCGTTGCTTTTAAAATTAATAACTCGAAAACACTTGGAGTACAGTAAATATAAATTAGAGTTTAAATTTGATTTTTCGAAATGTCTACTAAAAACCTGAGAGAAACTGGATGAAGCGAAAATTTTGAGTGAACGAAAATGCTGAAGAGAGAAGAAAATGGCCCAAAATAACATTTTAAAGAGAAAAGAATTTTATCTGCTTTGGTTGGAACACTTTTGTAGTGCAAAGGATACCATGTCAAAAGTCAGCAGCAGCCCGGAAGGGGAAACCTCGTCAGTTTCAGGCATTCTCTGCGCAACACGTAGAATAAAGTAACAGAGGGAAAGGTATTCACTTAGAAGGTGAATAAAAAGTTAATTTACTGACCATATTGCTCTGTTTAAAAGTAGATTTTCCTCACGCTGTAATACCTAAAGTATTTCGAGGCAAACAGTATATTATATTTTCACCAACCTCCATATTTTTACTTTCTCTACTACGCATAGTAAGTAGGGGAAGTGTTGTATTCCACCCAAAAATTCGATACCGAGATTTCACCGGAAATATATGTTTGAGGCGTCCTGAATAAAAAAAATCCGTGTGTGTGTCTATGAACAGCATAAATCAAAAACGAAACGTCGGATAAGTACCAAACTAGGTTCATTATCTTCCATGGATGCGACACAAAAATTTTCAAGAAAATTCCCCCACCCCGACTCCCTTTACACGTAATATTTTTCGAATTTTTTTATTTTCTAAACAAATGTCTAAAATTTTTATTAAAAACAATTTATTAAAGATATTTAAAATAAAATAAAATTATATCTTGAATTTTCTGGTGAAGTCTAACAGCCTGGAAGAAATTTTGTATAAGTGCTAAACGTTAAGCGATAAACAAAAAACGTACTGCACAAAAAAAATGCAGATATGTTTAAAACACACAATTTACTTCAAATAAGGTTTTTTTCTGGGATATTCGTTATTAAAGGTTCGGATTGTTCATTGTGATGCAGTAATTTGTATCACAAATTACTTTAATGTAAATAATGATTGTAATATGAATATGCATTTTTATGTGACATTGATTTGAGATGTTTATTGATTGTAATTATTGTTGAAAAGAAGTTTATACGACCTTACTGAAACTGTCAATAATAGCGCGCAATAATGCAGCAAGGGGATGACCTGTTTATCATTATTGGAAACGAGGAAGTTACGTAATGTTGGCGCGTTTTCGGTAGAAACTTCTGGAATGTTTCCTCCCTAAAGCATATGTATTCATAATTTTAATTGGATATTAAAATAGACGCTAATGTTGGCGCGTTTTATTAGCCAATTGCAGTTCAGTTATAATCTTTAGGCGTATCTGGATGTGGGTGTATAAAAAGCCAAGTCAGAGGTAGATCGCGGGCAGTTCATCGAAAATCTCAATACATTACACGTCGCCTTCAGTCGTCCAGTTCATCAAAAATATGTGTACATTACACGTCGTCTTCAGTCAGTCAGTTCGTCATACATCGGATATTGATTCACAAGTTACGCGCAGCAGAATTATGAAAGATCTAAAATATGGTAAAGTTAATTATACAAAAGGTTTAAGTACGTGAATTAAAAGTGATAAGTAAGAAGTTATTATAACAGTTTCAGTTTGGCGAGTGTTAAGATCAATGTGTAAATGTGATAGTTAACGTGTTTGACAATAAATGTGTAAAACAAATTTCTTCATCAGTGTTATATTTGGATAAAAGATTCCTTTCCGTTTACACACTCTGATTCAAGAGACATGTTCGACTGAGAAATAATAGCTAGCCGGAGGACAGTAAACAAAACTTATAATTCTTTCAAACACTAATACTACCACAAATTGCTAAAACTAGATGGAGCTACAAACCGAACAAATGAATGACGTCACAAGATGGCAACACGTGATGTAAACAAACATACACACATTTGTAAGTAATACCGTCACAAATTGGCTACCACAACGTGGGACTACAATAATGTTACACAAATAACATTATACCGCATCAAATTGGCTCCCATACGTGGGGCAGTTAAAAATTATGTAATCAAACAAAACAAAAGCAGCACAACATAAGATCTTCAAGTTCTAATAATTTACGTAAAAACATATTACGTAAGCAATAATGTTACTGCATCAATTGGAAACTGTGAAATTTTAAGGCCAGCATATAGCGTCCAGTTCTTAAACATTTGGCAATCGCTGTTCTCTTTGTATATATAACGGAATATGTAATGTAGCTATTTCTGCAAAGGTTTATATGGATTGAAATGTAGTAGATAGAAAGATAAGCTTGAGTAAGAATAAATTGTATACCTAGAAATAAATGATAGAGGATAGAGAAAATCATATGAATGTATCACATCAGAATTTCTTTTTTGTACTTTTTTATTTGTTGTGTTGAAATTTAGATTGCAGGAGTTCTTTTACATGTATAGAATTTGTGTATTTCAAAACGCACTGCCTCCTATGTGGCGTTAGTTGCCGCCATCTGCTCCTTTGGTGGCGTCACGCCAAGAGCCAATGGTTCGGCCGTTTCGATTCTGGTCTAACCTTTAGTAGTTAGACCTTGAGTCGTGGTATTAAATATCCAATCCTGTATTTACCTTGGCAACTGAGGGAAGCCACGAAACAACCCAGTCAGGTCGGGTTACGTGATTTGAATCCGCGACCTTCGGAATGCGGACCTGATTCATTCTGAAGTTGGCTTTCCATTGGAGATCACATATTCCAAGCTCTGTACTAAAGCTTTTGAATAAGCTAGTTGTGCGCTGTCAGTCATCTTGCACCAATGATATACCGTTTCCTCTTGTGTAAATAAAGCAGATCCAACCTGTAATCCAAATGTAGCTGCTCGCTGATGCCGTCTACCGTATGCTAACAATGAATAAAATAGAGAGCAGCACTGTTGGCAATTAACCCAGCTTCTACAGAGAGATCGTCGCTGCTTTCGAATTCGTTGACTTAGTGTAAGCCCAATAACATCCAGCAGATGGATGCTAGAAAGTAGGTTTTCATAAACAGAAGCAAATTGAAGCTATCCATCCAAAGAGAAATGCATATTGGAGCGAAACGATTGAACAAAGAATGTACCTATTTCAAGCGGAAATTAGTGGAGTTAAAGTGGCAATAGACTGAATAGAACTCCAAAAGTATAGTAATTCATCCTACACGATCAACGTTGACGCCACAGCAGCACTATTGGCAATGTCGGATAGAAAGACCAGACAACCAATAACTGTCGATATTAAGACGAAAACAATAAACCTACAAAAGCACATCTCAGCCACCTTACATTGGACTACATACTGGACTTCAGGGAAATGATAGGGCTAACTTCTTTCCAAAACAGTCGCAAGCTATAGAACCATCATAGACCACAACAAAATCCAATTGAGTAGGGGGAAGCAGTTACTGAAGAATCACTATACATCAATCTGAAATTCACCACGTGCGGCATTGCGTCAGATATAGCCACAAGCCACACTTTAAGACAAATCAACATTTTGCAAAAATTCTGATGTGTTACACTCACATGACTTTCTCTACTCTTGTACAAACTATTTTTACAAACGCTCATTCTCCATATGCTTCATGTTAATTGAAATATCAAGATGTTAATGTTATTGCTAATTTTCTTGTAGATGCAAGGGGAATATGGTAGGCCTTAAGCGATAGTCAAATATTTTAAGAGCTGGTTGCTATGTGGAGTATTCCATTCTCTTTGCATTACCAGGACAAAAAAAATGAATAACAAATTTGAGAAAAAGTAGAAGTATTGGAAAATTTAAGGGAATAACAAGCAATATCTCCAAAATGATTCACTCAACAAAAAAATTGTATATGACATAAATTGTGTATTTTAACGCTATCTACATTTTTTTGAGTAGTAAGATTTTGTCTATCCCTTATGGTTTACCAGTTATGCAAAATTCGTTCACAATGAAGAATGCTTTTGGAGACCTTCCCAGAAAATTCGAGACATACATTTCATTTGTCATGAAAATATCTTAAGCATATGTTATTTTAATCAAAACCGTTGGAGCCATTTTTGAGAAAATTAAAATTTTCGAAAAATGTTCCATGTAAAGGGTAATCAGGGGTGGGAGATATTCTTGAAAACCTTCGAGTCCCATCTCTGGAAGATACTGAACCTAAAAACCAAGTTTGGTGTTCATCCGATTGTTCGTTTCTGAGTTATGCTGTTCACAGACACACACACGGACATGTATTCCAAAAATGCTTTTTTTTGGATTCAGGGGGTCTCAAAACATGTATTTCCGGTGTAATCTTGGTATCGAATTTTTGGGTGGAATAGAATACTTCCCCTACTTACTATACTTAGTAGAGAAAGTAAAAAGTACGTATCGGTGAAGCATTATAGAAGTGTTCTTTTTCGAGAATGTATTCCAAACTAGGATTAAATTACTGTTCTTCTTTTTATTCTCTTTCCGTTACAAGTATTAGGTTCTTATAGCCTGTTACAAGGCTCCTTCGTGGTCAGCCTATATCTCTCAATCCATGTAGTTTATATAATAATGCTTGCCTAGGAAAGGTCGCATCCTTTATACACGACCCTCCCACTGCCGCTGATGTTGCTGTATTTCCTGTATTTATACATTGTTCACACAATAGTTTTCTTGCATCATCATTTCTAAGTGATCTGCTCTTATTAATCCTAATATTGATTCTTTAAAATATCATCTCTGCTGCCTCCAATCTTGACTTCTCACGATTTCCAAGCACCCATGTTTCACAATCATATTTCAATGCCCGTTTAGCTATTATCCTATGGATCCTTGGTTTTATTTCCCTCCTCATGTTCTTTCCAAAATTTTTTTATACATATATTAAGTTTATAATATTTCTCAATATTTTCTTCAATATCCACTTTCCTTTAACCGATTGATATTTCCCTAAATATTTGAACGTTGCCACTTATTCGATTCCCTGTTTTTTGTTTGTACATAAAAGAGAGTTCTAAAACTTCTCGATCTGGCTCAGAGATATGAAAATGGCAGATTACAAAGGTATCATCCTTTAAATGAGGCTCTAAGATTTCAGAGTATAAGTTTGATTATTAGCTTTTGATGATCTTGTAAACAAATTAGAGATAAAATTTTCCACAAAATCGTTAAAACTGAAATACAAAATAATATCGAATAACTGGTAAACGTTAAGCGATAGGTGAAAACGCACTACGCAAAAAATGTAGATCTCTTTAAAATACACAATTTATTTCAAATAAGTTTTTAGTGACATAAGCAACTTCTGAGATATCCGTTATGAATGGTTCGAATTGTTCATTTTTTGGTCATTCTTTAAAGTCCTTTCAACATTTAGTTTTATTCGTATTGCATGGGAACAGAATGGAACTTTAAGGCCAGTGTATGGCGTCCAGTTCTTAAACATTTACTATCGCTGTCCGTTTGTATCTATACGAAATGTGTAATTGAGGCAGTATTTTTAACTCTTAACGATTTCAGTCTAATTATATAAAATATAAATTCAATAACAGCCCGCCTTAAAGCAATATGTGTATATATAAAAAGTGTATATTACAGTCATTATATATGTTTATATTGTTGTATCCATGTGTAATAATGTTATGTGAATATATTGCGTAATTTAATAATGTAGGAGCTGTGAGAAATAGGTTAAAAATTGCTAACAATGAGGTAACCTTGAGTCAATAATGAGTAAGAAAGTTTAACAGTACTACTTGTGATTCTTGGAGTAACAATAATGTAATTTTAGTGACAGTTTATAAAATAGCCAATCAACAACCAGAAAAAGCTTTATTTAAATGAAGGTATTCTATTGGAGTAGGATTAGCCAATCGGAAACTAAAAAGCAGAAACATTTACAAATTCAGTGTAAACAGTGTTCCTAACGTATTCGTGTGAAACGAAAATTAGTTTACGTGTTAAAAAGTGAAATTAATTAATTAATAAAAAGAATCTCACAGCTCTCTATATCAGTGAAGTGTTATTTGAATCGTATCAAGTATTAATAAAAGGAGTGAAGTAAATTATAATCTGTGTAAGCCTACATTCTTGTTGCATCACGCCCTGCCAATATATCCATGTCTCTAAAATAAATACTGACGCAGCCGAGGCAAACATAAATATTAAATATTTAAAGTAACAGTTAAATTACAAAGTTAATATTTTTTTTTTAAACTTGGGGCAAAGGCCACCTGAAAGTACATTTGGGGCGAAGGCTACCGGAAACTGTTTACTATATGTGCGGTTGCAACTACTACAAGTTCGGTTCCCCAACAGTTGAAATATAATACAACTCCTTCTAAAATACTCCTTCTACAACAAACTACTTCAAATTGGCGTCCATGCGTGGAGCTAATAAATAACTTCTTCAAATTGACGCCCAAGCGTGGTGCAAATAACGTAAAAATATTACCTTTCTCATAATATAACACATAGGAAATGTGGAAATTATCTTCTATATTCGCGAAATATGTACACTGGTGGACCAAGCGTGTGGATTTTATAAATCCGAAGTCAACGATTTCTTAGTACTTTCATATGCCTTGCACTTAAGCATCTGCGGTCGTTTGTTATAAGTATAACATTACGGACTTGAATGCGGATTCTGCGGTTACAATGGCCAGTATATGAAAGAGGCGTATTCATAACCTGTGGGGTTATTCACTGTCAAAAGATGTACTATATCATTGCTGCACTCCTGGTTTATACAAGCTGTAAAGAAACATGCACAGGCCTCTTGGTCAGGCTTTCGTGAAGACTACAATATTTCTTCTCACGTGAACAATACAGATTTGTTCCCTCAACTTCACGCTAGAGTACCATTACTCACCAGCATGAGTTTCTCGTATTCTTCCTCGATGACGGTACCATTGTAGTAGCGATATGTTGCCTTTACGTCAGGGAAGTAGAAACCTCTTCTGCACACACACTTGTAGCTCCCTCTGCGGAATCCCAGTCCAGGAATGGGCACACACTGCAAACAAAAAGAGGACACTCGTGTTATCTACCTGCTGAAGGATTCTTGTTATGCTTCAGCCAGCTCTTTACATTGTGGGCACAATGGCTTCTCGCTGAGGAATGAGCAGCAGCTCTCAACTGCTGCCCAGTGTTCCCAGAAACACACAGTGAAAGAACAAACCAGAGTATAACGCATATTTCTTCCATTTGTGATACATGAATTTGAGAAGTCACTTCAAGCGATACAAGTTTTTGTAATAGGAAAGGAACTGAAGCCCAACAGTGGCATATGGTATGCAAAAATCTTTGGAAATTGATGCAATTTGATTCTCAAATGAGCATAAATACATGCACAGCAGTATTCAACTTGAATTATCCCAATTTCTTACTGGAGGAAATTATGATTGAAGCTGGTTAAAATCTCGTGAAATGGATATTTGGATTGTGTGTCTTAAAGTATTCTTTGAGAATTACTTTTGACTTTAAATGCATAAGGTAAACATCTCAAAATGTTTTCGTTTGAAGTTTCGAGGTTTGAGATTTTTTTTCTACTGGGAATCTGACTCATTCAAGCTGCTACATGCAATGACATTTTAGACAGTTCCTCTAGAATTTGGATCGTGTGTCATAAAATATCTATAATTCCATAATTCCTTTTGACTTTAGATGCTGGTAAAAATTCTGGAATCAAAATGTTTTCATTTATAGATTTGAGCTTTAGAGAATTCTTTCTCTAAAAACCTGGCTCATTCAAAATGCTCCATACAATGGGAGTTTGTCGTAAAATATTCCACGATTTCAGAATTACTTTTGACTCTAAATGCATAAGGTTAAAATCTGGACTCAAACTGTTTTAATTTGAAGCTTTTAGCATCTCAGAATTCTTTTCCTGATAGCCTGACACATTCAAAATGTTTTATACAATGGAAATTTACACAGTTCCTCTAGAATTTGGATTTTGCGTCTCAAAATGTTCCATAATTTCGAATTCCTTTTGACTTCAGATGAATAAGGTAAAAATCTGGACTAAAAATGTTTTCATTTGAAGTTTCGAGCGTTTGAGAATTCTATTTCTGAGTACCTGGCTGATTGAATATGTTTTATACAATGGGATTTTACACAGTTCCTTTAGAATTTGAATTATGTGTCTTTTGACTTTAGATGCATAAGGTAAAAATCTGGAATACATTTTTTTTTATTTGAAGGTTTCAGCTTTTGAGGATTCTTTCTCTGAGAACTTGTCTAATTCAGAACAGGATGTTCATACAGTTCCTCTATTAATTTAGATTGCGTGTCTTAAATATCCTATAGCTTCAGAATTCTGTTTGACTTTACATGCATAAGGTAAAAATATGGAAAAAAAACTTGCTTTCTCGGAATTCTTTTTCTGAGCACCTTTGCTCATTCAAAAACTCCCATACAATAGAACTTTCGTATATTTCAATTCTGTGTGTTGAAATATTCCATTATTTGATAGTTATTTTTAGCTGTATATGCTATGATTGTTTACTTTTCTATAAATAAGATAAGAGTCTGGAATAAACCTTTTTATTTAGAAATTTTAGCTTTTGTGACCTCTTCTTCTGACTATTTAGGCTTAATCAAACTGTTGCAAAAATGTAATTTTTATGCAGTTTCTCTAGAGTGTTTCATGTACGTTACAAATAGTTGAAACTTACAAATCTAATTAAAAACATTCTTTTGGATTGAAACTAGAAAAAGAACATTGCAAGACAAAATGCAACACAAACAAATATATTGAATGGAATGATGATTTTGAAAACTATATAGTACAAAACATTTAGCATAACAATAAAATTCATTTTTGAATCTCAATACCTTGAAAAACCAAGCGAGGAGGCTAACGTGTGAGACTCGCATTCGGGAGGTGTTAGGTTCAAACTCCATAAAAAGCATTATAGAAAGTGTGTGTGAATGTATATGGACAGTTCAATTAAAAACGAGTCGGATAAGTACCAAACTTGGTTTTACTTTTATTAATATTATATATATTTAATTGAAATTAGCTATACTTTTTATAGACCTTAGCCTGGTCTTGGCAAGCTTTTATTATAGAGTCAACTTAAGAATTTAATGCCACAGCCGGGATTTGAACAGGGTTCTCCCGCTCTCCGTGCGGTTGCTCTAAGATATATAATAATAATAATAATAATAATAACAACAATAAATCAAAACCTTGACACCCATAAACACCCAGCACTGAAGTACTTGCGATTGAAGGTCGCAATGAGATTGTCATCTCTAGTGAGATGCCTTGGTAGTTTGTCTGGGAAACAACTTGAGTCAATTGACGAATTAAAATACCTCACCGGCATGTTGTCAGAGTACCTCAATGGTTAGAGCAGCCGGACGGAGAGCGGGAGAACGGTGTTCAAATCCCGGCTGTGGCATTGAATATTTCAGTTGACTCTATTACCAAACTTGGTATATAAGTTCACTAACTTTCAAAGACACGACATGGAAGATTTTCAAGAAATCACCCACTCCAAACTACTCTTTATATGCAAAAATCGACAACTTTAAATCTTCCAAAGTAGCTCTATTTTAATTTAAAATACCACATGTTTAAGATATCTACATGACAAATAAAATGTATATCTTAAATTTTCAGGGAATAGCCTATGACCTATAAATGTCTTTTAATTCTGAATTATGTCGCAGTTCTCATGGCTCGTGTTTCCTATTTACTGGTTGGCTCTTGTTTTATTATTTTAAATTTGGGTTTCTTTGTCCTCCGGCTAGCTATTATAACTCAGCCGAGCAAGTATCTCTAAGCTGGGCGTCTAAACGGAAAGGAGTTGTTGCTAAAACATAACACTGATAAAAAAATTGTTTCCACACTTTTATTGCCGTCGCACTTAATTAATAATTCACATATTTAATATTTATACACGCCTAACTGAAACTGTTATATTTCCGAATGTAACTACAGTCGTTTTAGTTGCCACGCACCAATTACTTCGCGTACTTTACATTTTTGTAACTTAACTCTGCGACGTGCACCTCGTGAGAGATTCTTCAGAACTGTGCGACGTGCACCTCGTGAGAGATTCTTCCGAAGTGTGTGACACTTGCTTATGGCTCGAGAACATATACTCCTTCACCTCGAATTGCCTAAACATTATAATAGACCTGCTATTGGTTACCAAATCGCGCCCACTTTAGCGTCTATTTTGGTCAGTCAATCACTACTACTAACATATATGCTCTTGGGAAGATATTCCCTCCATTTCTAAAAAAGGCACGCTACCCTAACGTCATTTTTTTGTCTCTTCTTAGTGATAAACAACTCACCCCCTCAGTTTATTGTTACCCACTTCTATTGTCAGTTTCAGTGAGGCCGTGTAAACTTATTTCCTAACAATACTTATGGCTAACAAACATCTAAAATCCTGTACATACAATAATATTAATTTACACTACAATCACTTTAGCAATCACAGCATATTATGATATAAAATACTGCCTCAATTAATTTTGTATAATTTGCAAACCTTAAGAGATAGAGAAAATCTTACTGCACAAAAATGTACACCTCGTTACATTACACATTTTATGTGAAATAAAATTTGTTGTAGCATTAATTATTTCGTAGATATTCTTTATTATTGCTTTGTAGTGACAAATACACTATAGTTTTCTTAAGTGAAGAGAAGCTATTCGTTTTTTCTGGAGATCATGTAAAGAACATGACATCTGAAAGCCATCACATAGCGACCCGCTTCTGAATTGACTATCAGTTAAGCCTACTGTATTCCCCTTGTACATACAACGGGATATGGAATAAAATCATTTCTGCAAATGTTAATCTCAATTAACATCCAGCTACCATCCCCCAGGAGGGAGGGATGAAGTAAGTAAGCCACGCGAGGCTACAGGCCACAGAAAGACATTCCATAAGGAAGCGCGGAAGTCCGTAACAATTCCAGGCTCGAGGACCCGTCCCACTGCTCGAGCTACCTAGAGAGGGCAATGAACGACCTGCCAACCAAACAGCCCTCTAATGTCTATGGGGTGTACTCTTTCATTTGAGCAGGCGCATCCGCCATCTGTCCAGTACGGCCATACGTCTCTGAAAGGTAAAAGTGCGTATCATGGAGGGGCCCCCGGAACCGTGGCAGAACACCACAAGTAGGCCAGTCGGCCCCTTTTGCTTCGAACGTGACCCCTAGGAGGGAAGAATGAGGAGGGAGACGACCCGGATGCCGACGGTAGCAAGCATGGACGGGGTCCCTAACGTTTCCAGATAGAACGAACCTCCAGGGTCCCCTGGGGCGAAACCCCATGCTCAGGAGAGGTCTAAATGAGCGGTACTGCAGCGACGCTAGGGAAGGAACTTTTACAGAGCGCAAGCCACCGTCCAGCCGCAACCCGCCGAACGCCGTGGCCTGGTCCTACAACCCTGAAACAAATGACAAGGAAGAGCGTGAGTACAGGAAATGAGAGGAAGGAGAGTCGTGGTAGAAGATGAACAACCCCAGCATTCATATAGCGATCCGGGGAAACCAGGAAAAACCCATGGGTAGAGTGGGTGGTCGCCAGGGATCGATACCGAGACTTCCCGAATGCGGGTCACAGACGTAACCACCTGAGCGATCCCGTTCGGTAAGCATCCGAAAGATGAGAAGGAAACAGAACAAAGGGGAAGTCATGAGAAACCACCCCAGCATTCGCCTACTGACTTGAAGTAGTTATTCTTTTTACGTTATTATAATTGCCCCACGCTTTGGGAGCCAATTTGAAGTAGGAGTTGTATTGTAGTTCAAAAGTTGGGGAGCCGAACATGAAGTAGTTGCAACCGCACGTATAGTAAAAAGTTTCCGGTAGCCTTCGCCCCAAATGTACTTTCCGGTGGCCTTTGCCCAAAAATGTTTAGAAAAATATTGACTTTGTAATTTGACTGTTTATTTAAATATTATATATTTATGTTTGCCTCGGCTGCGTCAGTATTATTTTTAGAGACATGAATTTCTTAACAGGGCGTGATGCGGCTGAAGAATGTAGACTTACACAGATTATAAATTTTACTTCAATCCTTTTTATTAATTCTTGACACGGTTTTAATAACACTTCACTGATATAGAGAGCTGTGAGATTCTTTTGTTAATTACTTACACTTTTTAACAGGTAAACTATTTTAGTCTCACACTGAATACGTATTAAGTTTCTCGAGGACGCATCTCGCGTCCGGTTAGGAACACTGTCTACAACCAACTGACTTGGTTTTTACCACCTAAATTTCTAAATTTCTGTATTTAAAGTCTCTGATTGGCTATTCTTAATCCAATAGAATACTTTTATTTAACTAAAGCTCTTTCTGGTTGTTCATTGGCTAAAATTACATTATTGTTGCTCCAATAATGGCTAGTATCATTTAAACTTTCAAATTCATTATTGCCTCAAGGTTACCTCATTGTTAGGAACTTTTAATCTATTATTCTCACAGCTCCTACATTATTAAATTATATAATACATTCACATAATATTATTGAGCATGTATACAAAAATATAAACATTTATAATGACTGTATTATACACTTTTTATATATTGTTACATGCACATAATGCTTTAAGGCGGGTTGTTATTGAATTATATATTATATAATTAGACTGAAATCATTTAAGTGTTAAAAATACTGCCTCAGACTCGGGGAAACCACGAAAAACCCATAGTCATAGTGGGCGGTCGCCGGGAATCGAACCCAGTATCTCGTCATTTCGCTCGGAATAGTTTTTGGAAGATTGGGTAGAGAAAGTCATGTGAAGGTAACACATAGGGTATGTTTTTTTATGATTATATTCCTAAGTATTAGTATTATAATCTACTTAGCTGACGTTTGTATTGTAAAATTTGAAATATTCATGACAATACGTCTGTAACCGACATTCTGTGTTGAGTAGATAGCAACAGAGAGAGAATTCCGACACAATGCTTTTGTGCTGCGGTACCTGTGACGTAGCAGTAGGTATTTTCAATTTAAAGAGCCCCGCGTACTACTACGTGGAAACGTCATTGCTCTCCGAGCGCACAAAATTGGAAAAGTTAGCGGTGATCCGGAAGGAGCGCAATCCATCGTTGCGGCTGTCGAAAACTCCTCCACGAAGCGCTCCCTGCTGACGGTGAAAAACAATTGCTGTAGAAGTGACGTATAGACGTTTTCTAATTGTAGGTGTTGGCTGCAGTCTAACAAGATTGTTAGAGAATGCTATCTTAGTGTTTGTACAGTGTTGTGTGTTCACGCGAGCTGACACGAGAGATTATACATAAGTGTGGGGGCTAATTTAGCGCTTAATTTCACCACTCCAACGTCCTGCAGAGCGTTTTGCTACTCTATTCTTGCGGTCATAAACTTGCGCAACGTTACATAGGGAGTTCAGTGCTCCCTTCATCTTAAAGATGCACAGCTATATTGTAGAGGCTAGCCTGTGTGCTTTATACAACTATTAAAAGACACCGTGGCCTAAAAGTGGAACCTCTAACTCGACTTCGTTTTGAGGCAGTATTTTTAACACTTAAATGATATCAGTCTAATTATATAATATATAAATTCAATAAAAGCCCGCCTTAAAGCAATATGTGTATGTAACAAGATATAAAAAGTGTATATTACAGTCATTGTATATGTTTATATTATTGTATACATGTGTAATAATGTTATGTGAATCTATTACATAATTTAATAATGTAGGAGCTGTGAGAATAATAAGTTAAAAGTTGCTAACAATGAGGTAACAATGAGGTAACCTTGAGTTAATAATGAGTAAGAAAGTTTAACAGTACTTCTTGTGATTCTTGGAGTAACAATGTAATTTTAGTGACAGTTAATAAAATAGCCAATCAACAACCAGAAAAAGCTTTAGTTAAATGAAGGTATTCTATTGGAGTAGGATTAGCCAAGCAGAAAATTTTATAAATTTAGAGTTAAGTTGCCTGCAGACAGCGTTACTAACCAGAAGCAAAAAGTGTCCTCAAGAAATATAATATGTATTCGTGCGAGACGAAAAAATAGTTTACGTGTTAAAAAGTGTAAGTAATTAATTAAAGAATCTCACAGCTCACTCTCTATATCAGTGAAGTGTTATTTTAATCGTATCAAGCTTAATAAAAGAAGTGAAGTAAAATTATAATCTGTGTAAGCCTACATTCTTGTCGCATCACGCCTTGCTAAGAGAAACGTGTCTCTAACAATAATACTGACGCAGCCGAGGCAAACATAAATATTTAATACTTAAAGAAACAGTCAAATTACAAAGTTAATATTTCTTAAACTTGGGGCAAAAGCCACCTGAAAGGACATTTGGGGCGAAGGCTACCGGAAACCGGCTACCATACGTGCGGTTGCAACTACTTCAAGTTCGGCTCCCCAACAGTTGAAATATAATACAACCCCTTCAAGACAAACTACTTCAAATTGACGCCAAAGGCGTGGTGCAAATAACGTAAAATAAACAATTTTATCAAGATTAAACGGTGAAAATTACGAATTCAAAAGAAACTGAAATGGAAGTGAAATTACAGAAGCAGGAGAAAGAATAGCACTAGAAGTACTTGCCCAAAAAATCCAAAAAGCAATATGATTTAGAATCTAATTCATTTAATCAACAAAGCATCAAAACATCTGACATCTCGCTTCTTTAACCTCATTTCTCTTGTTTCAAGAACGCGTTCTAAACGTGATCTCTGTTAGTTTCAGTGAATAAATATAATATTATCGATATTTTACAAATTCGAAGGAGTCTAAAAATTAGTATGTGCCATACGTATTAAAAGTGGTTTTATTTTGCTTGTAGAGTTGCGAAATAAAACCTTTATTTTACCCCTTGTATCATAATCTATTATTATAATGCTGAAACACAAACTATAAAGTCATAAACTGCTGTCTGAGATACCAGACGTTGCACGGTTGGCATTTTAAACTCGATTAAAAAATCAATTAATTTAGTTTGCCTCCCTCCATTCTTTATGAAATTATTGTTCAATGATATACAGGAATTTTAAAGCGAATCCTGCCCTTTACCCTTATAATTGTAATTCCGAACAGCCCTGGCAATTACTAATAATCGAGACCAAAAAATTTCGAAGAGAAATTTGCCAAAATAACCGCCTCTCGCCTTGGTGGGGCCTTAGGAACAGTGCGAAACAATAGACAAGCATTCTTTTTCTGTAGCCAGATATCCATTTAGAAACTCATCAGTATGAAAATATGGAAGGAAATCTGTTGCCTAAGAAAGAAGAAGTATTTATCACAATCCTTTAAAACGTAAAAGCACTATCTCACATTTCTTAAGACAAGTTCAATAATAATAATAATAATAATAATAATAATAATAATAATAATAATAATAATAATAATAATAATAATAATAATTAATAATAATAATCTAAGTTTTGAGAAACAATATAGCTGTTCTATTACTCGCCATATGCTACCAAAGCCACAATAAATATACAGCTATCTAGTGGATTAGAATGCAATATGTTTCCATAAAGATATGATAATGAAGCTCAGCTATCTATAGAAAAGAAAAAAATTAAAGAAAATGCCTTATCTTTAACCTGTGATAGGTGCCGTTGTTATTGAGTTACAATAGTCATTTTTTTCATTTGGTTACAGTTGTTATTGAAAAATAGCCATGGGACGTTACAGCATTCAGCAACGCATAGAAATTTTGAAAATTTATTATCAAAATGGATCATCTGTTCGCCAAACCTTCCGTGCATTGCGTGAAGTTTAGGGTGTGCATAATCGTCCCTGCGAGAGGACGATTCGGCGTTTGATCGATAAATTTGAAAGAAGTGGTTCTGTCAGCGATCAAAGAACGCCTGTACGTAATCGACGTAATCGCTCCAACGAAAACATAGGCGCCGTTCGTGAAAGTGTACGGGAGAACGGAAAACAAATCAATTGCTCGTCGAGCGTTAGAATTGGGGCTTTCGCCGACCACAACTTGGCCAATTCTGCATCTGGACTTAAAAGTTTCACGCCTACAAAATAGTGTTAGCTCAAGAACTAAAGCCCAATGACCATAGGTTGTGCCGTGTATTCGCTGACTGGGCTATGAAACAGTTAGAAGCTTCGACAGCTACCGCACGTATGGTAGCTGTCGAAAAATCATCTTCAGCGACGAAGCCCACTGTTGGATGGATGGTTGTGTTAACAAACACAATTGCCGCTATTGGAGCAATCACAATTAAATGCAAATTCCAGAACGACCACTTCATCCCCAAAAGGTTACTGTGTGGTGTGGATTTTGGTATGGTGGAATCATTGATCCATATTTTTTCCAAGATGAAGATGGAGAAGCTTTAACTGTCAATGGAGAAAGACACCGGGCTCTTATAAGGAACTATTTTGACCTCAATTGAATGGTACTGATCTCAGAAACATCTGGTTCCAGCAAGATGTGCCACATGTCATACTGCTCTCGAAACAATCGATCTTTAGAAGGAGAAGTTCAGAGGTTTCATCATTTCCCGTGGTGGTGATGTTAACTGGCCCGCGAGTTCATGTGATTTAACGCCGTTGGATTACTTCGAGTTTATGTCAACAAGCCAGAAACAATAAATGGTCTTGTGAATAACATCACGCGTGTTATTCGTGAAGTTGGACCTAATTTACGTTCTTCTGTCATTGAAAATTAGGTCAACCGTATACGCGCAACCCAACGAAGTCGCGGCGGTCACTTAACTGATGTTCTCTTCCACACGTAATGACTTTAATTATGTTCCAAAATAAAAAAAATAAACCTCTATCATTTATAGAAGGTGCTTTATTTAAGTTCAAAGATAGGACACTCTTGTTAAAAGACCCTATACAAAGGAACTATTCAACAGGGTTGGTAAATTAAAACTCTAGCAAATACAATGCCTTCATTTTTTATGCCAAGGCTACAACCGTGGCCAAGGCCGAGACGTCAGTGACCTGTGTATTATGCCACTTCGCAGCAGCGACGCAGGACGTGTCAAGGGTACGTATGGAACCTGCGAGCTAAGTCGTTGCTTTGTTTTCGTGTTGTGAAGCGCATTGATAATACGTGTGTTGTGTATGATTTGCTTAGGAATATTATTCTCTTATTAGTCCACGGAAATGCCTACAACAAATTCACGCTTGAACAGGGCAGTTTTATGTGCGATACATACGTGAAAACTGAATCATGTTGACAGGTATGCAGACAGTTTGAGCAGTAGTTTCCTGGGTATCCAGTTCCGGGTAGAGACACAGTGAGATGTTTGATCAATAAATTTAGAAGAACGGGATCGCTAAACGATAAAAATAAAGTTTATAGAAACAATCCCCGCACCATAGACAAACTTAAGGAGAATATAAAAGCAGAAATTATGAACATTACGCAAGAAGAACTTATGTGTGTGAATGATAACTTCATCCCACGATGTCAAGAATGTCTTCGCGCAGATGGACACCACTTTTAACAACACTTACAACAAGGCTGGTACTCATTACATGTGTGTTACTAACACCAATGAGTAAGTAAGTTTGTTCTAAATCAAGGGAATTTAATACCTTCTCTACTCTTGTAGAAACTATTTTTACAAACGCTTATTCTCCATATGCTTCATGTTAATCGAGATGTTAATGTTATTGTTAATTTTCTTGTAGATGCAAGGGGAATATGGTAGACTTTAAGCTATAGTCAAATATTTTAAGAGCTGATTGCTCTGTGGAGTATTCGAATTCCCATTTGAGAAAAAGTATAAGTATTGGAAAATTTAAGGGAATAACAAGCTATAACTCGAAAATGGTTCACTCAACAAAACAAATGTGTGACATAAATTGTCTATTTTAACGCGATCTACATTTTTTTTGTAGTAAAAGTTTGTCTATCTCTCATGGTTTACCAGATGTGCAAAAGTCGTTCACAATGAAGAATACTTTTGGAGACATTCCCAGAAAATTCGAGATACACATTTAAACATATGATATTTTAATCAAAATCGTTAGGGCCATTTCTGAGAAAATTAAAATTTTCGAAAAATGTTCCATGTAAACGGTAATCTGGGGTGGGGGGATTTTCTTGAAAAGCTTCGTGTCGCATCTCTGGAAGATACTGAACCTAAATACCAAGTTTGGTGTTTAACCAACTGTTCTTTTCTGAGTTATGCTGTTCACAGACAGACACACACACGGACACGTTTCCAAAAACGCTTTTTTATTTTGGATTCAGGGGGTCTCAAAACATATATTTCCGGTGAAATCTCGGTATCGAATTTTTGGGTGGTATACAATACTTTCCCTACTTACTATACGTAGTAGAGAAATTAAAAATAAGTTTTCATAACAGCTTTTATACCCATTAATAATTAATACAGGCATATTTTTACATTTTGGATTGTCTTTGTAGATTTTTACTGCAACGCTTTTCTTAGGTTCATCTGCAGAAGGGACTGATTCGTATATTTTGCATTTTAACTGAAGCAGCGGGAAATTGAATAGGAATTAACATCAATGCGTTTTTGTAATACAACGCTTTGTGCTCACGCATAATTAGAAAATCGTTGCCTTCAATCCACTTTTTATGAATTAAACCTTCAAGTAATTGGTAATGCGATGGTTTTTTATAAATAAGCCTTTTCCCTGCTGAATATCAATTGGCCATGCATTTTCAATAAGTGCATAGGCAATGAGCAGGAAACGCGGGCAGCGTTTCATAGGATTACCATAATGCATGCCGGTGACGAGCCCGCGCTTGTGAGAGAGCGTAATCTCTGGAATACGGCTACTGATAACAGAACTGCAATCTATTCCTAATGTCTGATGGCTCAGATTTCTTTTGCTGAAATTTAAAACCAGCAGTTATTTTTGTTATCGTTGTGGTTTATGTGTACAGTCAAGTTCATGTAAACGTACCGATACATCTGGTTCCTAGGTTTTCCTTTGTATGTTGGTAGAAACTCCGTATTATTTGTGTTCCACACCAGCCCTTGGTGAACTAATATTTTATTGGTTGGAAATCAAATCTGACACACCCAGAGAGCCTACGAAAGAAGGCCAGACCTAGGTAACTGGCGAAAGGGGAGGAGTAACGAAAGTTCTCACTTGAATGGCTGAAGGTATGCTTCGCAACATCATTCAACAACATCCCCTGGAAGTTAGTCTTGTATTGGTTTGGTGTAAACAATCTGGCACTCAAGGGTTATATATTTATTTATAGATAGATATTTATTTTATCTTGTAGAGCTAGTAAGCCATAAGATAATTCATAAAATTACAACTTAAAATTAGGTTCATGTACATCATAGGGGCACGTTTTAATTAAAATTTTCTTATGATCACATTTAAAATATTTAATATTAACAGGTAAGGAATTAAAAAATTTCAAACCATAGACCATAGGAGATCTTTTAAATTTCGTGGAGTGATGCATTGGAATGTTAAAATTGTGTCTTATACGTGTATCATGAGTAGGAAAATAAACATTTTTAAGAAAGTAATCTCTGTTAATAAATATCAACTCCATTAATTTAAAAATATATAATCCGTAGACAGTCAATATATTATGAGGCAGTATTTTTAACACTTAAATGATTTCAGTCTAAGTATATAATGTTAAATATAACAGCAGCCCGCCTTAAAGCAATATGTGTATGTAACAATATATAAAAAAGTGTATATTACAGTCATTGTATATGTTTATATTATTGTATACATGTGTAATAATGTTATGTGAATGTATTACGTAATTTAATAATGTAGGAGCTGTGAGAAGAAATAGGTTAAAAGTTGCTAACAAAGAGGTAACAATGAGGTAACCTTGAGGCAATATTTTCTCAAAAGGCAATTCGTTATTCATTTTTTTGTCCTGTATATGCAAAGAGTATTAATCTGTGGCAAAGGTAATTGTGCTGCACCTAGCAACCAGCTATTACGAGACATGTATGTGCTTAAAGGCTAGTGTATTTCTATATTGCCCTTGTAAATATATATTCCCCTTACATATACAAGAAAATTAGCAATAAGATAGAGTCTGCAAATGTTTATCTCGATTAACATGAAGTAGATAGAGAATAAGCGTTTGTAAAAATAGTTTGTACAAGAGTAGAGAAAGTCATGTGAGTGTAGCACATTAGATTTTTTTAAATTACACTGATGGTTGTCCTTATTAAGTGTAGACACGCTTAAGGTGAGCATATAAATTAGCGTAAAACATCAGACATACGCGTCAACCGCTATAACACACAACCAACATTATCGACGCACCGTGCACAACTACGAGCTTCAAGAAATGATCGAGAATCCAGGAACACCGTGTGTGTTTAGAATATTAGAAAACAATTGGGCATGGCTGCACCATTCACCAGCAAGTGATATATTAAATGGAATGGAGAGGGTGAGGGGGGAGCATGGAGATAACTGTAGGCAAAGTACAATCCCAAGTTTTGAATTGCATGTCACAGATGGGACACGAATCACCAGCAACTGTTGCATCGAAACATTTCATCCTTCTGTTTAACTTTGGTGATTAATGACCACATGGTGTTCAGGAAAACGATAAAGGCGGAGCATACAAAAGTGAGTAACGTCACGCAATCCAGCCATAACTGGCAGCGGGAACCAAACATTCAGGATAGCCTGATTGATTTATTGCTCCAACTTCGCTCTACAGTGTTGTGTCCGAGGGGAATTCTCTGTTATTCAAGTAATGGAAAGTCGGAAGACGATAACGTTAATTACACTATACAAGTTCGCTCTTGCAGAATGTCTATGCAATAAAACTCGTTATTCTGTACATTAATTTCAGCAGTAAAAGACCTTTGCAAGTGAGTGATGTAATTATTTTCTGTTATACATGACGATGCACGCTTTCGGTTATAGAATTCTACATTTTCACTGACGCAGCTATTCAAATCTGATCTTTTGTATTCATGTGACTTTCTCTACACAATCTTACTACAAACTCTTCTTACAAAATCGTATTCCTTTATCTACACTTTGCTATTCGAGTTAAACTTTCATAACGCATTTACTATTTCTAGGATACAGTCCGCTAAAGCAATATTCACATTTTTAGTTTCTCTTCCACGTCATAGTACGTAGAGAAGGTATTGCATTTCACCCAAAAATTCAATATCAATATTTATCCAGAAATACATGTTTTGAGGCACTCTGAATCAAAAATAAACAAGTTCCCTCTTGCAGAATATCTATGCAATAAAACTCGTTATTCTGTACATTAATTTCGTAGTAAAGTAAGTGAGGGATATAATTATTTTGTGTTATATTGGATTGTTTCATAAGTTCGTTCGTTGTGCTCGCAAGTTCCATCTATAGTGCCTGAAAACCCTGAACCCTCTGTACACTCAAGTTATTCTAGTTGTCTAACCACCTCCACGACTTAGAGAACAACAACCAGACTCACTATTGGATATGTCAGTGTGTATTTGTGACTGACGTTAGATAGAACATCGTGAACTTGTGTTTACAAACTATGGAAAGCAAAAAAGGAACATTTACGAGATCTTATCCTGTTTTACCATCGTAAGGGTAAAACCGCCTCACAATGCCGGCAGAAAATTTGTGCTGTCTACGGGGAAGATGCAGTAACGAAGCGAGCATGTCAAAAGGGGTTTAGTCGACTTCGATCTGGAAATTTCTCCCTAAAAGACAAACCTCGGTCTGGACGGCCACTGGTTACGGTCGTGGAAAGAGTTCATGAAACTATAGTCAACAATTCACGAATTACAACTCGGGTGTTGACATTGGAGCTTCATTTATTTCATGCTACTGTAGGCAGGAACTTGGCAATATATTGTCGACAATAATGGTGTATGCTGTAGGAAATAAATAGTGCGTTTACAAAAACTAACTGCCGTAGTTATTTATTTTTTGAACCATCTTGTGTTTAAAGTTTATAAACGGAAAGTTCGGCAACTACACTGTCGTAGCTGTGCTGCGGGTGAGGTGTGTTCCCAGGCGTTCTTAGAGATTGAAACGTAACGAAAAGCGAACGAACTTATGAGACAACCCTATACATGGCGATGCACGCATTCGCTTATAGAATTTAACATTTTCCTGACGCAACTATTAAATTCTTATGTTCTTTATTCATATGACTTTCTCTACACAACTTGCTACAAACTGTTCTTATAAAGTCGTATTATTTTATCTACTCTTTGCTATTTGAGTTAAACTTTCATATCACATTTACTGTTTCGTAGGATACAGTCCACTAAAGCAATATTCACATTTTTACTCTCTCTAGCACGTACATAGTACGTAGAGAAGATATTACATTCCGCGAAAAATTCGCCAGAAATACATGTTTTGAGGCACCCTGAATAAAAAATAAACATTATTAGAAAAAGGTCTGTGTGTGTGTGTTTGTGTGTCTGTGAATATCATAACTTAAATACGAAAAGTCGGATAAGTATCAAAATTGGTATTTAAGTTTAGTATCTTCCCCACCCCCAACTACCCTTTATATGGAACATTTTTCGAAAAATTGGACTTTCTGAGAAACGGCTCTAATGATTTTGAAAAATTTTTCTTCAAGATGGACACAGACCTGGCTCTCGAAGCTTGCGATGTACCAGACACACCACGACTACTGGGAAGACCAGTTAAATAAGGCAGTTGAAGCGAAAAGGAGACTTTCCTAAATTTAGAAGAAGGCATTTTATTTGTGATGCAGATCTCTTAAACATTCGGTATTTTATTCAAAATCATTCGTCATTTTTGAGAATATCAAATTTAAAAAAAATTTCCACGTAAAGTCGCATCTTTTAAAATGTGCTGACTTTGCATACCAAGTTGATATTTATCCGAGATTTCATTTTTAGCTTTTCACACTCAGACACACGGCTGTTTTTTTATTCGGGGGGGGGGGGTTCAAAGCATTACAGAATAGTGCATCTATTTCTGTTAAACATTTGTCGTAAACAAAGCCTTTCATGCACTCAAAATGAAATTAATTCGGCATAATAGTTCAAATTTTTGGCCTTTAAACCATAATGCTATTTTTTCTTTAAAAATTTGTTTTCAGTATATTTTAAATAAACTGTTTCGTGCAAGTTAAGTTTAGAAAACCTTATATGTATCTAAATGTTTTATACTTTCACAAAAGGAATTCTGCGGAATCGAGCTGGATGGCTTACGCGGTAACGTCTGTGGCCAACATTCGGGAGGTCGTGGGTTTGTTTCCCGTGGACAACCTTCCTGACCCATGTTTTTTCGGGGTTTCACCGGATCGCTAGACGAACACCAGGGAGGGTCATTACATCCCCCGAATTTCCTGTCCCTCCATTTCATCTCCATTCTCATTTCTCTGCACCTTTCATCTGCTTGATTTCTTTCAGAGTTGCAAGTGTCGGCGGGAGGGTTCAGCGTGTGCATGGCAGGGGAAAAGGATACTTTCAGTAAACCTTCGTTCCCCGAACTGCGAGCCGTCCCGGGGCCCCCAGGAGATGTGTAAGCCCACAGGGGGAGGCGAGACGGCTGATCCAGCCAACATCCGGGGAGATCAAATCTGCAAACCTCCTGGTCGTGTCGCCCTCTGTCTTCTCTCACCTCATCTCTCCCTCACTCCCTGGGACCCCCGTCAAGAGCCTAGGTACAAAATATCTGCGTAGGTCGAGGAGCCCTATCCTATCCTAAGTTTCTGAAAAAAAGTGTACGAGATATTATTAATTGTAAAAATATTCATACCACTATTGTGTCGTTTCCCCCACCCCCTTGGTCATGGCTTATACAACCAGCTCAAGAACGGTCCAATGCTTCGAAAATGATGACGTGGATTATCGAGAGAACCAGTGCACATCCGAAGCTTCGAGAAAGATGTTGTCATGCATGACGTGATTCATCATTCCACAACTCAAAGCGTCGTGCAGAGTTACCATTGGCAGGTTTGCTTCTGGCCATTGACGCCTCACGTTCGTGGTCAACTTCAGCAACTCCTGGGCAGGCAGCAGAGGCACTTTTCGGCCAGGGACCGAGTGGATAGCACCCAGACTCGTGGTCTAGTTTTGTGGCGGCGAGATTTGGCGTAAACCACCAAGAGTGACCTTTTGGCTTTTCTAAATTTTTTCAACTGTTTGGTAAGCTACAAAATTTAACCCTTTTACTCTTGGTGTTTCTAAATTCACATTTACGGGAGAAGCATTTACATGTTTCACTTCGTGTAAAATTGCATTGTATTAGTCGTTGTTTCAGAAATATTCTCGATTTATAAGGCAACTTAAATTATAAAAAGGTGAAAAGTATATTACATTGACGTCTCCGAGCATATTATTTGTAAACCACAAAACTTTTAAAATGTTCAAGCAAGCTAATGAAGAAATTGTTAACAAATGAAAAACTTTATAATACATTGTTAACATATGTGGCGGTGATCTTTTCCAATTCCTAGCTCCCACGCAATAGTCTTGTCTACAATGTTTAATACCTCTGGGTATGGGAAAAGTCCAGTGGTGCACTATTAAGACAGTATAACGTCAGCGATGTAAATCTGTTTTTCATATATCCAACATCAGTGATTTTGATATCAGTTAACCATCAATGGAAATTTAGTTCATGCAGATTTTTAGAAAGCTATTTGATTGAAGCATTGAAATTCCTTCCAACTAGCTCCTTTAATAAGGCCTCCATTACGAAATGTTTACAACTTCGATATTCCTGGAGTTCATTCATAAAATAGCACGTCTCTCAAGTTTTTGCTGCTGGTGTCCATTGCGGCTTTGTCTGTTTCTGGATATTGCCAGGGCCACAAATAATTATAACTTTTGCTTATGCTTCGCTCCGTCGGAAGTTTTAATTGCCATGCGGCAATACGCAGAACCCGAGAAAACCGAAAAATAATCTGTGTGTACTGGGTTTTGACAATGTTCGTAAACTGAATTTTCTGAATAATGGGTTGCTAAACACGTGTCTAAACAAACCAAACCACAATACGCAGGCCACAGCGCTAATTCAATTTGAAGTTTCGAGATACATTTTCCTTTCTCCACCACTTAGGAGTATGGAACCGAGGGAGATAACTGTGCGGTAACGTAGGGGGCTTCATTCAGGAGGTCCTGGGTTCGATTTCATGTTTCAGGGGCTGTACAGTGTCGGTCGATATCGGACAGATGCGCGGTAGCTGCTCGTTGGATAGTTCTTGATCCTACCAAATGACAGCCTTCTCTGAGCCGTCTATGCTGGGTGAACTTCTCTCCGGTTCCGCCAGAGGGAAGCCCCTCTGAGCAGTCCTCCGGTATGATCGTTAGGGACCTCTGCACGTCTCTATCGACCGGCCTGTCTGCGGTTCATTGACCTCATTCTTCCTCCGGAGTGGTAAACATTAGATCTGCGTTGGTGCAAGGTGTCCTCTACATTCACTAAATTAAATTGAGTTTTATTTATCGACACTCTTTAACTACTGTGGTCCTTAGCGTCCCATTCTATACTGGGCGTGAAAGACCGGAAATTTTGCTCAGAGGCCTCTTTATCAGACTTGAAGTTCTTTTACGTGCCGTAAATGTACGACACGGTACCACCGGCTTTACTTCCCTTCCGAAGGAAACCATGCTAAGGATTTTTACTCTCGCGAAAATACGTCCCGCTCCGCCGAGTATGAACTCGCGACTTCGGGAACTAGAGGCCAGCATGGTAATCACTACACTATGGAGGACGACCCTACTCCAGGAACTACTGTAGCATGTCCAGGAAGATTGTCTTGTGTTGATAATGAAGGTAGACATCTTAGAATTTGTAAGGTATACTCTGTCCTAATTTAATGTTTATGTTGTAGCAGATCAGGAACATGAAAATGTATTGGGACTTTATGGTGAGGCAGTATTTTTAACACTTAAATGATTTCAGTCCAATTGTATAATATATAAATCAAATAAGAGCCCGCCTTAAAGCAATAGGTGTATGTAACAAGATATAAATGGTGTATATTACAGTCATTGTATATGTTTATATTATTGTATACATGTGTAATAATGCTACGAGAATGTATTACATAATTTAATAATGCAGGAGCTGTGAGAATAATAGGTTAAAAGTTGCTAACAATGAGGTAACAATGAGGTAACCTTGAGGCAATAATGAATTAGAAGGTTTAATAATACTATTAGTTATTCTTGGAACAACAATAATGACACTTTATAAAATAGCCAATATACAACCAGAAAAAAGCTTTAGTTAAATGAAGGTATTCTATTGGACTAGGAGTAGCCGATCAGAAAATGAAATATAGCAAAATTTACAAATAAAGAAGTGAGTTGCTTGTAGACAGCGCTCATAACTGGACGCGTTGGTTGTAGACAGTGTTCCTAACCGGACGCGAAATGCGTCCTTGAGAAATTTAATACGTATTCAGTGTGAGACGAAAAATAGTTTAGATGTTAAAAGTGCAAGTAATTAATAAAAAAAATCTAACAACTCTCTCTCTATATCAGTGAAGTGTTATTTAAATCGTATCAAGCGTTAGTAAAAGGAGTGAAGTAAAATTTTAATCTGTGTAAGCCTACATTATTCAGTCGTACCACTCCCTGCTAAGATATTCATGTCTCTAAAAAATATAAACACTGACGCAGCCGAGGCAAACATGTTTAAACATTTGGGGCGAAGGCTATCGGAAAAGTTTTACCACACGTGCGTTTGCAACTACTTAAAGTGTTCGGATCCCCAACAGTCGAAATATAATACATCTTCTTCAAACTGGCTTTCCATACGTGGGGCAGAAACAAAACATTTTCAATGGACACCCTGTATTTTGATTATTTAATGTTTGCTGCCCCGTAGATGTTTGTTACTCTTTTAGGGAATAGACCACTAATTCAATTTAATCGTTGATTTACTCAGCTTTGTCTTGCATTTCAATTGTTAGTAGTAAAACTCCCCAAGCGTAGAAATGTTTCTGTTTCAGACTCTTTGTAAACAGACTAATTGGATTGGAGGTAAAATATAATATTTTCAGTGTATAGAGAGGGCTCTTTGTGTTTGCATTTATTGATAATGGGCGGGGGGGGGCTATGGAAGACGTAACGTTTTAAAATAACACAAGTCAGACTTGTAAAACAATGTTATATAACAATTATCTGTGTGCATTCTCCAGTACTGTACTTCGTTCATCACAGAATATAGATCGCTATAATGTTCATGCAGCGAATAAAAAGATCTGACTTGGTACGATCACTTAAAGGGAGATTAAACGTCCTATCCCATTAATGTTAAATTTAACTACATTCATTACCCATTTCTCGGAAAAGTAATTTAGAAATATATAAAGAATGTACTAATAATCCTTCTGCGTTCACTACTTTTATCCAAAGAGTATATATATTAAGGAATATAGAAGTTTTATCTTCCCATTATACGATCCTTTGATTAAAATTTATCAGGAATTGCTTTTTTAACAACCAAACCCCTTATTTATACACAGTAGATCCACAACAGCACTTACAGGTTGTTTTTATCACCCAAACTATTTTTACAAACGCTTATTCTCCATATGCTTCATGTTAATCCAGATGTTAATCTTATTGTCAATTTTCTTGTAGATGAAGGGGAATTGGTAGGTTTTAAGCGATAGTCAAATATTGTAAGAGCTGGTTGCTATGTGGAGCATTACATTCTCTTTGCATTACCAGCACAAAAAAATGAATAACGAATTTGAGAAAAAGTATAAGTATTGGAAAATTTAAGGGAATAACAAGCAATATCTCGAAAATGGTTCACTCAACAAAAACAATGTATATGACATAAATTGTGTATTTTAACGCGATCTACATTTTTTGTGTAGTAAACTTTTGTCTATCTCTTATGGTTTATCAGTTATGCAAAAGTCGTTCACAATGAAGAATACTTTTGGAGGCATTCCCAGAAAATTTGAGATATACATTTCGTTTGTCATGAAAATATCTTAAACATATGATATTTTAATAAAAATCGTTACAGCCAGGAAGGAGACCACAGCAAAACTACCAAACGCCAGGGAGAAATTCTTTCCCGAAGAGAAATTCCACCATCCTGCGACGATACACTAATAACCGTCGCCTATGTGAGGATGAGGGAAAGTTATGGACAAGAAATTCGTGGTAGAAGAGGAATCAATATTCGCCTACCGACCCGGGGAAACCTCAAAAAGCCCTTGGTCAGAGTGGCTAGTCCAACGGGAATCATACCCGGGGCCTCTCGAATGCGTTACCTTGGAGTCATCTCGCTCGTGTCGCAGGCTAGAAGCTGATTGAGAATTTGAAGCTCTTAAAGCTAACATTGACACGTGCGTATACCAGTGTTTACGAACGCTGCTCACCAGCCGCACTTTCCACTGTGTACATGGCTGTGTAAATCCTACCTGATGTGACAAAGGGACCGCAGAGTCCTTATGTGTAGAATGTAGACTCACTGTGCTAACATTGTCCTCCAGGATATTTAACTATTTATCACTTCTTCAATGTGAGACGCCATGGACGATCTTCTAAGAAAAACTCGGAGGAAATCGAATACACATTCCCGTTATAAAGAGGTTCACATTAAAAGCGAGTCTCTTGAGTAGTTAAAATCTCTTCCAGTAAACGCGCGGTTCATAACCATCAACTTGGCTAACTCCATAATACAAGCCATAAGGCACTGATTTAGGCTGCCTCCACACCATGCTTGGCTTATAGCAGTGGTTAAGTTACTTCTACGCAAGAAGCTCATGATCAAAAGTATCCGGACTGAAAACGACGTACAAGTTTGTGGCGCCCTCCATCGGTAATGCTGGAAGTGAATATGCTTTTGGTCCACTCTTAACCTTGAAGACAGCGTTCACTCTCGCACGCATACTTTCAATCAGGTGCTGGAAGGTTTCTTGGAGAATGGCAGCCCATTCTTCACGGAGTGCAAAACTGAGGAGAGGTATCGATGTAGGTCGGTGAGGCCTGGCACGAAGTCGGCGTTCCAGAACATTCCAAAGGTGTTCTATAGGATTCAAGTCAGGGCTCTGTGCAGGCTAGTCCATTACAGGGATGTTGTTGTGTAACCACTTCGCCACAGCCCGTGCAGTATGAACAGGTGCTCGATCGTGTTGAAAGATGCAATCGCCATCCCCGAATTGCTCTTCAACAGTGGGAAGCAAGAAGGTGCTTAAAATATCAATGTAGGTCTGCGCTGTGATAGTGCCACACAAAACAACAAGGGGTGCAAGACCCTCCAGGAAGAAAAAACACGACCACACCATTAAACCACCACCTCCGAATTTCACTGTTGGCACTACATACCGGGCATTCGCCATACCCACCACCTGCCATCGGATCGCCACATTGTGTACCGTGATTCGTCACTCTACATAACGTTTTGCCACTGTTCAATCGTCTAATGTTGACGCTCCTTACACCAAGCAAGGCGTCGTTTGGCATTTTCCTGCGTCATGTGCTGCTTATGAGCAGCCGCTCGACCATGGAATCCAAGGTTTCTCACATCACGCCTAACTGCCATAGCACTTGGAGTGGAACCTGATGCAGTTTGGAATTCGTGTGTGATGTTCTGGATAGATGTCTGCCTATTACTCTTTACGACCCTCTTCAAATGTCGGCGGTCATGTCAGTCAACAGACGAGGTCGGCCTGTACGCTTTTGTGCTGTACATGTCCCTTCACGTTTCCACTTCACTATCACATCAGAAACAGTGGACCTAGGGATGTTTAGGAGTGTGGAAATGTCGTGTACAGACAATCACCTGTCCACGTTCGAAGTCCGTGAGTTCCACGGATCGTCCCATTTGGCTGTTTCACGATGTCTAATGACTACTGAGGTCGAGGATGAGTACTAGGCAGTAGGTGGCAGCACAATGCACCTAAGATGAAAAACGTATGTTTTTGGGGGTGTCCGGATACTTTTGATCACATAGTGCAGTTAAATAATTACAACAATGGTGAAATGGGTTATAAAATTAAATTGACTGATTATGAAACCACTTTCCAATGAAAAATTAATGTCATGGTTGCCATTCACAGCATGACAGACTATTAAATAAATACCACATACATAATAAGTGCAGAAAATCTATTATATTTGTACTCATATTTAAAATGAAAGAGAAAAAGTTGAATAGCGTCTCGGAGATTTGAACTTGGAACCTCAGGAACGGAAAGCTAACTCTTTACCACTGAGCTAAGAGTGCTGCAGTAAGTGTGGTATTGTGAGCACTAATCATACATCACTTGGGAACCACTGATCAATAAAGTCTGTTGTGGTTATAGCGAAGCAGTATTTTTAACACTAAAATGATTTCAGTCTAATTATATAATATATAAATTCAATAACACCTCGCCTTGAAGCAACATGTGTATGCAAGAATATATAAAAAAGTGTATATTACAGTCATTGTAAATGTTTATATTATTGTATACATGTAATAATGCTATGTGAATGTATTACGTAATTTAATAATGTAGGAACTGTGAGAATAATAGATTAAAAGTTGCTAACAATGAGGTAACAATGATATAGCCTTGAGTCAATAACGAGTAAGAACGTTTAACAATACTACTTGTGATTCTTGGAGTAACAATAATGTGATTTTTGTGACAGTTTATAAAATAGCCAATCAATAACCAGCAAAATCTTTAGTTAAAAGTATTCTATTGGATTAGGAATAGCCAATCAGAAACTGAAATATAGCAAAATTTACAAATCTAGAAGTCAGTTGCTTGTAGACAGTGCTCATAACTGGACGCGTTGCTAGCAGTCAGTGTTACTAATCAGACGCGAGATGTGTCCTCGAGAAATTTAATACGTATTTTGTGTGAGAAAATAGTTAACGTGTTTAAATAGCGCAAGTAATTAACAAAAGAATCTCACAGCTCTCTATATCAGTGAAGTGTTATTTAAATCGTGTCAGCTATTAATAAAAGGAGTGAAGTAAAATTATAATCTGTGTAAGACTACATTCTTGTCGTATCACAACCCTACAAAGAGAAACATGTCTCTAACAGTAATACTGATGCAGCCGAGGCAAACTGAATATAATATTTAAAGAAACAGTCAAATTACAAAGTTAATATTTTTAAATTTGGAACGAAGGCTACCGGGTACCATACGTGCGGTTGCAACTACTTCAAGTTCGGCTCCCCAACAGTCGAAATATAATACATCTTCAAACTGATTTTCCATACGTAGCAACAACAAAACACTTTCTTCAACAAATATTCAGTGTTGAGACTCTGAAACGTCTGTTTGTTTGGAATCTTGTATATGAATTATTTTTCGGAAGACTTTTGTGATTATAGTTGTGTTCCCCATTATAACTACTAAAAGAATATAGGCATCGCTCTGAACAAAGCCTGACTGTCCCGAGCGCTTACAGAAGTACCTATTCGAGCCAGGGTTTAAGTTGAGCGAATGTACAGCCGACACATTTAATATGGGAAACCGAAATTTACGTCAAAATTAGGCAATAATGCATGCGAATGGATAGAGGCGAAATGGTGGATTGGCTCATTTCAGAATTCTACAATTGTGCTTCTGTAATAATAATAATAATAATAATAATAATAATAATAATAATAGTCAGGGTCGAAGCCAACATCGTCATTCCAGAAAGGATTGTCCTTGAACTAACCGGCTCTAATATGGCCTGTATTTCATATCATCAGCTAGATGTTTACGATATCCGAAAAGCAGAAAATATTGTTTCAAAAAACTGATGGAATCATGTGTTTCACTGCATATATCTGATGGGATATATACAGGGTAGACCATTTAGGTTGAGATGTACAATATCTCCAAAACTAACGTTGTGGAAAGAAATGCCTTTAGTAAGAGTTGCTTGATATTATGGGGGGAAGTAAGTGCCATTAGTCGTGTTTTATTTGGAGGTCGTTGTGATGTCCTTTAGGGTCAATAGTTGTAGGTTCCTATTTAAAAAAAATCGAGATATCGAGATGTTAATCTTATTGCTAATTTTCTTGTAGATGCAAGGGGAATTGGTAGGCTTTTAGCGATAGTCAAATATTTTAAGAGCTGGTTGCTATGTGGAGTATTCTATTCTCTTTGCATGTTCAGGACATAAAAAATGAATAACGAATTCCCATTTGAGATAAAGTATAAGTTTTGGAAAATTTAAGGGAATAACAAGCAATATCTCGAAAATGGTTCACTCAACAAAAAATGTATACAACATAAATTGTGTATTTTAACGCGATCTACATTTTTTGTGTAGTAAAGCTTTGTCTATCTCTTATGGTTTACCAGTTATGCAAAAGTCGTTCACAATGAAGAATACTTTTGGAGATATTCCCAGAAAATTCGAGATATATTTCATTTGTCATGAAAATATCTTAAACATATGATGTTTTAATCAAAACGCTGCAGCCGTTTTTGAGAAAATTAAAATTTTCAAAAAATGTTCCATGTAAAGGGTAATCTGGGAATTTTCTTGAAAACCTTCGTGTCGCATCTCTGGAAGATACCAAGTCACGCACACTCGCACACACAGACACACACACACGGACATGTTTCCAAAACTGCTTGTTTTGGATTCAGGGGGTCTCAAAGCATATATTTCCGGTGAAATCTTGGTATCGAATTTTTGGGTGGAATACAATACTTCCCCACTTACTATACGTAGTAGAAAAGGTAAATACTAAATTTATTAAATGCTATCCCTCCCTCCCGGTGGTCACTGGAAGAAGCACAAGGGGCTTATTGACCTGCGTGCGCTGCTCTGCTCTGCCCCTGTTTCGGGGGTCGCTTTCGATCCTTCGTGCCTTTACATTTTATCTTTACGTAAGTAGTACAGAAAATGAAAAACCATCATTGGAACTCGCGACCTCGGGGACTAGAAGCTAGTATTCTAACCAGTAGACCATAGAAAGCCACAAAACAGCTTCTTCTTCAACGAATTATGCACCTCGCTATAAGACTCACCTACAAGCTAATGCCTTAGATTAGTGGCCTGTCAAGGAACAAGAAAACTCTGATTCACCGAGCGCGATGACTCAGGCGGTTATGTTTATGCTCTGTATTCGAGAGGTCGTGGGTTTTATTTCCGTGGCCGACCTTCTTGACCCATGGGCTTTTTCGGGGGTTTCCCGAGTCGCCAGGCGAATGTTGGGAAGGATTTTCACATCCCCCGAATTTCATCTTCATCCTCATTTCGCTTCATCCTTCGTCTCTTTCTGTCACTCGACTTTCGGTTGGCTGCCGTGTTATCCGAACCACCTTGAGGGGCGTTGGATCCCCTCTGTGTGGGGTGGGGTCCCCGGTCTGTCTTTCCGTCTGCCGGGGAGCCTCTATCTGGAAACTTAGGGACCCTGGCTCCTCTGTGTCGTCACTCCTGGTTCCTGCCGCCTGGTGTCTCCTCTCGCTTGATCCTTTCTCCCGGGCACGCCCCCTTGTGAGACGTAGTTACAATATTCTCTATATGGATCAGTGCCGAGTCCACTCCATATACAATTTATCCAAACTCTGGATCATGGAGCCCAATGCCTGGAATGATGGTGAATAAGAAGGAAATGAATTGTAGTGAATAAAGCGATGATAGAAAAATGCACGAATGAAATTATGCAACCTAGCGAAAGAGGAAAACCGGGAAAAAGCTTTTGGTTGAAGTCGATAGTTTTCTTTACGTTGTTATTATTTGCACCACGCCTTGGGTGTCAATTTGAAGTACGTATGAAGAGCCGACTTGAAGTAGTTTGTATTGAAGGAGTTGTATTATATTTCAACTGTTGGAGAGCCGAACTTAAAATTCGTTGCAACCGCACGTATAGCATCCGGTTTCCGGTAGCCTTCGTCCCAAATGTACTTTCAGGTGACCTTTGCCCCAAGTTTAAAAATAATAGCTTTGTAGTTTGACTGTTTCTTTAGATATTATATATTTATTTTGCCTCGGCTGCGTCAGTATTATTGTTAGAGACATGGAAGTCTTGGCAGGGCGTGATGCGATAAGAATGTGGGCTTACACAGATTTTAAGTTTTAATTCACTCCTTTTTATTAATCTTTGACACAAATTAAATAGCACTTCACTGATATCAAGAGCTGTGAGATTCTTTTATTTAATACTTACACTTTATGATACGTATACTATTTTTCGTCTCACTGCGAATACGTAATTAATTTCTCGAGGACACATCTCGCATCCAGTTACAAACACTGTACGCAGGCAACTGACTACATTTCAACCGTCTAAACTTGTAAATTTCTGTATTTCAAGTCTCTGATTGGCTACTTTTACTCCAATAGAATGCCTGCATTTAACTAAAGCTTTTTCTGGTTGTTGATTAGTCATTTGTTATAAACTGTCACTAAAATTACATTATTGCTTCCAAGAATCACAAATAACATTTAAACTTTCAAACTCATTATTGCCTCAAGGTTACCTCATTGTTACCTCATTGTTAGCGACGTTTAACTTAATATTCTCACAGCTCCTACATTACTAAATTACGTAATACATTCACATAACATTATTACACATGGATACAATAATATAAGCATATGCAATGACTGTTACATTGAAGTAGAATATTTGTTGGTAGTTGGAAGATGCTTTATGTTTATCTGCCCCACGTATGGGAGCCAATTTGTCGCGGTTACTTCGTGTTATCTATTTCTGAGCGCCTTTTATTGTATTACTAGTTCGAATTTTGGGTTCATTGTCCTCCGGCTAGCTATTATTTCTCAGTCGAGCATATCTCTTGAACAGGGTGTGTAACCGGAAAGGACTTGTTACTAAAAGATAACACTGATCAAAAAATTTGTTTTTACACTTTTATTGCCGTCACACGTTATTCGTTTCACATAATTACTCTTGATACACGCCCGACTGAAACTGTTATATTTTCTAATATCACTATAATCATTTATTTGCTGCATATTATTAATTCGCGTATTTCACATTTATAACTAACTTTACAGCGCGAGGGATTTTGTAGAATTGCGCGACGTATAACGCGTGAACGATTCTCTTAAACTGTGCGACGTATAACCTTTTATGATTCTGTTGGACTGAACGACGTTTAACTTCTGAATGATTCTGTTGGAATGAACGATACTTGTCTCTGGCTTCATATATTTATACTCCCTCACCCCGATATGCCTAAAGATTATAACCGAGCTGCTATTGGTTAATAAAACGCGCCAACATTAGCGTCTATTTTTATATCCAATCAAAATTACGAACACATATACTCTAGGGAAGAAATTCTCTCCATTTCTAAAGAAACGCGCGCTACTCTGACGTCATTTGCTTGTCTCTAATAATTGATAAACAACTCACCCCCTCGCTCATTGATACCCTCTCTTATTGTCAGTTTCAGTGAGGCCGTGTAAACTTATTTCCTAACAATGCTTATAATTAACAAACATCTCAAATCATTGTCATACAATAATGTTAATTTACACTACAATCACTCTGGGATTAACATTGTTGTGATATAAAATACTGCCACAACATACATTTTTACAAATTATTACATACACATATTGCTTCAAGGCGGGCTGTTATTGAATTTACACATTATATAACCAGACTGAAATCGTTCAAGTGATAAAAATACTGCCTCATGGTCAGATTGATCGGCCCCGGGGCCTTCCGAATGCGGGCCACAGAGTTGCCGCCTGTGTATTCCTCAGTATGATAAAATAACATGCTACAGAAAACAAATTAAGACTGCTGTGGTATGCTAACGTAAAAAGAATGGAGGATGGTAGGTGACTAATGAAGTTTGGAATAAAGACCCTCTAAATACAACAAAAACAGTAAGCCCTCCGAAATAATAATTAAAATAAGCCTTGGAGCATACATAACAGAAGATTTGGATTAGAACTTGTTAAAAACGGAGAGGCATGGAAGCGAGGATGCAAGCCACTGCTTCATTATCTGAAAACACTCGCTTAAAAATTTCTAAACCTCGGTTTCATTTCCCTGCAATATTTTAATGGTTGCTTCAGCAACAGGGTATTCTAACCCATTTGTAGTATAAACGGAATATTAACAACACCTTTAAATCAAAAATATACACATACAAGTGTACAGAAATCTTACTTGCCAGTGATCAATTAATGCAAAGAAGGTTATGAGAAAAAATCCGATGTGTTACACTCACATGACTTTCTCTACTCTTGTACAAACTATTTTTACAAACGCTTATTCTCCATTTACTTCATGTTAATCGAGATGTTAGTCTTATTACTAATTTTCTTGTAGATGCAAGGGGAATATGGTAGGTTTTAAGTGATAGTCAAATATTTTAATAGTTGGTTGCTATGTAGCGTATTCCATTCTATTTGTATGTCCAGGGCATAAAAAAATTAATAAAGAATTCCAATTTGAGAAAAAGTATTGGAACATTTAAGGGAATAACAAGCAATATCTCGAAAATGGTTCACTAAACAACAAAAATATATATGACATAAATTGTGTATTTTAACGCGATCTACATTTTTTGTGTAGTAAAATTTTGTCTATCTCTTATGGTTTACCAGTTATGCAAACGTCGTTCACAATAAAGAATACTTTTGGAGACATTCCCAGAAAATTCAAGATATAGATTTTATTTGTCATAAAAGTATCTTAAACATATGATATTTTAATCAATATCGTTAGAGCCATTTTTGAGAAAATTAAAATTTTCGAAAGATGGTCATGTAAAGGGTACTCTGGGGTGGGGGGATTTTCTTGAAAACCTTCGTGTCGCATCCTTGGAAGATACTGAACCTAAATACCAAGTTTGGTGTTTATCCGACTGTTCGTTTCTGAGTTATGCTGTTCACAGATAGACACACACACACACACACACACACACACACACACACACACGGACATGTTTCCAGAAATGCTCTTTTTGGATTCAGGGGGTCTCAAAACATGTATTTCCGGTGAAATATCGGTATCGAATTTTTGGGTGGAATACAATACTTCCCCTACATACTATACGTAGTAGAGAAAGTAAAAATTAAATTGAGTTTTATTTATTAATTACTTTGGTCTTAACGTCCCATTCTATATTGGCGTGAAAGACCGGAAATTTTCATCAGATTCCTTTTTATCAGGCTTGAGCTTTTATATGCCAGAAATATACATCTCGGGATCACCGGCTATACTCCCCTTCCGAAGGAAACCGTGCCAAGGATTTTTACGCCCGAAAAAAGTCCTTCGCCCTCCGTCGGGTTGAACCGTGAAGTAGTTATTTTGCTTCACGTATGGAAAGCCAATTTGAAGTATGAGTTGTATTGTGGTTCAACTGTTAGGGAGCCGAACTTGTAGTAGTTGGTTGCAACCGCACGTATAGTAAACAGTTTCCGGTAGCCTTCACCCCAAATGTACTTTCAGGTGGCCTTTGCCCCAAGTTTAAAACAAATTAACTTTGTAATTTGACTGTTTCTTTAAATATTATATATCTATGTTTGCCTCGGCTGCGTCAGCATTATTGTTAGAGACACGTTTCTCTTAGCAGGGTTGTGGTGTGACTAAGAATGTAGGCTTACAGAGATTATAATTTTACTTCACTCCTTTTATTAATTCTTGATACGATTTAAATAACACTTCACTGATAGAGAGAGCTGTGAGATTATTTTATTAATTACTTGCACTGTTTAAACACATAAACTACTTTTGTCTCACAAAAAATACGTATTAAATCTCTCGAGGACGCATCTCGCATCCGGCTACGAACACTGTCTGCAGGCAACTGAACTGATTTAAACCGCTTAAACTTGTAAATTTCTGTATTTCAAGTCTCTGATTGTAATTCCTAATCCAACTGAATACTTTCATTTAACTAAAGATTTTTATAAACTGTCTCAAAATTTACATTATTGTTGCTCCAATAATGACCAGTAGCTTTATTAAACTTTCTTACCCATTATTGCCTCAAAGTTACCTCATTGTTACCTCATGGTTAGCAACCTTTAACCTATTATTCTCACAGCTCCTTACATTATTAAATTACGTAATACATTCATACAACATTATTAAACATGTACACGATAATATAAACATATACAATAACTGTAATATACACTTTTTATATCATGTTACATACACATATTGCATTAAGATGGGCTGTTATTGAATTTATATATTATATAATTAGACTGAAATCATTTAACTGTTAAAAATACTGCCTCACGAGAAACAAATGAAAATTGACGTGACTTTAAAAGAATTACAAGTATTGAACAATTCGAATATTTAATAACGGATATCTCAGAAACAGCTTCGGCAACAAGAACCTTATGTTAAGTAAATTGTGTGTTTTAAAAGGATCTACGTTTTTTACGTGGTACATTTTCGTCTATAGCTTAACATTTAGAAGTTATACAAGGTTATATAAAACTTCTTGCAAATGTAGAGGACTTCCTTGGTTATTCTCCAAAAATTCAAGATAAACATTTTATTTGTCATGTAAATATCGTTCGTATATGGTAGTTTAATCAAAATAGTTTGAGCCATTTTTTATAAAATCAAACATTACGAAAAATATTCCATATAAACGGTAGTTTGGGGTGGGGGATTATTTTTAAAACCTTCTTGTCGCATCTTTGGAAGATATTGAACGACTTTTCATTTTTGAGTTATTCTGTTCATAGATAGACACATAGACACAGACAGACACACAGGTATGCACACGGATGTGTTTCCAAAAAAGCTTTATTTGAATTCAGGGCCCTAAACATCTATCTCCGGTGAAATCTTGATATCGAATCTCGATATCCTCAGCTTGCTATTCGTAGCAGAGAAAGAAAAAACTATGAAATTGTGGATAAAAATAAACAAAATCCGTACTGAAAGGCTTAAACAAAACTTACATTTTTTAAGAATGAAGTGAAATTGACCGGCTTTCCCCAGAATATTGTATGTTAAAGTATGCAGTGTGTTAAAAATATGTTATTTTAATAAAAATCTTGCGAGCCATATTTGAGGAAATAAAAATATAAAAATATTTCTATGTAGTGGATATTTTGGGATGGGAAGATTTTCTTGAAAATTTACTTGTCGTATCTTTAGAAGATGCTGAACTTAAATATAAACTATGGTATTTAACTCAATACCTTTTTACTTTCTCTACTACGTATAGTAATTAGGGGAGTTATTGTATTCCACCCAAAAATTCTATACCAGGATTTCACCCGAGATACATGTTTAGAGACCCCCTGAATCCAAATAAAAGCGTTTTTGGAAACATGTCCATGTGAGGTCTGTGTGTGTATGTGAACAGCATAACTCAGAAACGAACAGTCGGATAAACACCAAACTTGGTATTTAGGTTCAGTATCTTCCAGAGATGCGACACGAAGGTTTTCAAGAAAATCCCTCCACCCCATATTAACCTTTAATTTTCTCAAAAATGGCTCTAACGATTTTGATTAGAATATCATATGGTTAAGATATTTTCATTACAAATGAAATGTATATCTCGAGTTTCGTGGGAATGTCTCCAAAAGTATTAATTGTGAACGACTTTTGCATAAGTGGTAAACCATAAGAGATAGACAAAATTTTACTACACAAAAAATATAGATCATATACATATTTTTTGTTCAGTGAACCATTTTCGAGGTATTGCTTGTTATTATCTTAAATTTTCGAATACTTTTTCTCAAATGGGGATTCGTTATTTATTTTTTATGTCCTGGACATACAAAGAGAACGGAATGCGCCACATAGCAACCAGCTTTTAAAACATTTGACTGTCGCTTAAATCCTACCATATTCCCATTGCATCTACAAGAAAATTAGCAATAAGATTAACATCTCGATTAATATGAAGCATACGGAGAATAAGCGTTTGTAAAAATAGTTTGTAGAAGAGTAGAGAAAGCCATGTGAGTGTAACACATCAGATTTTTTTAGGTGGCCTCAAAACTTGTATTTCCGATGCAATCGTGATTTCAATTTTTTATATGGAATAATATACTTCCTCTACCTGTTAAGGTAAGGGTAGACAAAGTAATAAAAGTCATTTTTAGGTGTTCGGTGTAATAAATTAAAATTCGACCCCAGTTATGTAAAACATCCCGACAAAGCGTGGGAACAAGTTTCTGCAGGTATTGCCATTTCACGGATGAAATTCAGCAGATGATACAGTTTTCCAAATAATAACAAAAAAAAGCTGCACCAGAAAAACGAGCATTTGCCCTGGTGTCACTTTTAATCTCATAATTCTGGATATCCTGTGTGTACTCGGTTTCAACATATATTTTAATGCTGTGAATGCCATGGTCCGCTGGTAAGCTTAATTTAAAAATGCAGGTGTGAGATCTGCGCGTGATGGAATTGTTGCATGTATAGCGCCCAGTACTGCATGTTAATTTAATTTGGCTTGTTTTCTCGCTTTTTACCTTCTATGCACACAGCTAACAGAATCATGAAATAGACTGCGCATGCAACAACTCCACGCTAGAGCAGCGTTCCCTGTTGACGCTATCGCAAACATAAATTTTTTCTGTTTTATTCCATTACAAACAGTTACCACGAATTATAATCTGGTCTATGACTTGTACTTTACAGAAACTGTTTACTATTTTATTTAAAATACACAGTAAAAAAGTATGTTGTGTTGCACTCACATGGCTTTCTCTACTACTGTACAAACTATTTTTACAAAAGCTTATTCTCCATATGCTTCATGTTAATCGAGATGTTAATCTTATTGCTAATTTTCTTGTAGATGCAAGGGGAATTGGTAGGTCTTAAGAGATAGTCTAATGTTTTAAGAGTGGTTGCTATGTGGAGTATTCCATTCTCTTTGCATGTCTAGGACATAAAGAAAGGAATAACGAATTCCCATTTGAGAAAAAGTGTAGGTATTGTAATATTCAAACAAATAACAATGAATTCCTTGGAAATGGTTCACTGCACAAAAAACATGCATACAAGGGGCACTATTTATATTTTGAGCCTTGGCAACTTTGTATGTTGTAGGTGCCATCTGACGTTTCCAATGGAATGTTGGACATTTTTGACCATAATCTACTTCAAACATTTTGTCAATAGAGCGTCATTTGTTTTGTTTACACTTAATTGAAAATTGTGTGTAACAAAAACATGGAATTAACTGGTGAAAATGTTCGTGCAATGATTTATTAGGACTTTCCACGTGAATTATCAAGACAAGCGTGCATCGATCAACTAACTTCCACATTTGGCGACGAAGCTCCATCCTTTGCCACTGTGAAACGCTGGTATAACGAATTTAATCGTGGCCACCGTTCACTCAATGATGAAATTCGTGAAGGTCGTCCAAAATCAGTTGTACCAGAAAACATTGATGCTGTGTAAAAACTAATAATGAAAGACCGTCTTGCGACATATTCTGAGATTGAGGCTCCCTAGGCATTAGTTCCACCAGCATATATAAAATATCGCTTGATTATTTAGCCGTGAAAAAGGTTTGCTCTCGTTGGATCCCACATAATTTGACGCATTCTCAAAAAGATGCTCGTTTCGATTGGTGTACAAAAATGCTCAAGAAATAAAATGGCGGTGCCTCAAAACACGTATGTAAGATTGTAACAGATGACAAATCATGGATCTATGCGTATGAGCCGGAACGTAAATAGCAGTCGACTGTATGGGTGTTTGTTAAAGATGACGCAAATCCAACAAAAGTTGTTCGCGCTCGAAGCACTTCGAAGCAAATGGTCGCCTGCTTTTTCAGCAAAACTAGCCATGTGGCAACAGTGCCTTTAGAGGAATGTAAAACGGTCAATGCCGAATGATACACAACCATTTGTTTGCCGGAAGTCTTTGGTGAAGTAAGGAAAACCAACGAGAACCGTAAGATCGTTCATCAAGACCATACGAGCGCACACACATCTCGTCTAACAACAGAGTATTTGAAGGCTCAAAAAATCAAATTGATGGGGCATCCACCATACAGTCTTGATCTGGCATCCAATGACTTGTTTTTGTTCCCAAACATCAAGAATAAATTGCGTGGACAACGATTTTCGTTGGCAGAAGAAGCCTTTGATGCCTTCAAAAACCATGTTTTGGAGGTGTCTCAAGGAAACTGGAATAAATGCTTTGACAAGTGGTTCATACGGATGCAAAATTGTATTGGTCATAAAGGAGAATATTTTGAAAAACAATAAAGAATTTTTTAATCGGAAATTACTTTGTTTTAATTATTAGGCTCAAAATAAAAGTAGTGCCCCTCGTATAACATCAACTGTGTGTTTTAAGGAATTCTACATTTCTTTTTTGTGTAGTAAAATGTTGTCTGTGTCTACCAGTTATGTAAAAGCCATTCAGAAAGAAAAGGAGCTTTGCGGACATTCCCAGAAAATCCAAGATATACATTTTATTTGTCATGATGTCTTAAAATGTATGACATTGTGGCGTATTAATAATTGGGGGTCTTTCATTGTCATTACCAGACTTATTGTTGTTGCACTTTGATGTTGACTGGGATGGCGTCACTCCTGGCTGGGAGGTTTTGCTAGCCACGAGTGGTGGAGATATAGCGTTTGTCTTACTTAGGATTGCGAGAGAAGTGGATCGTGCGTGCAAGCCTGCTTTTGGATCGGTGGACATCTTTTCTCACCTTTAATATTTAATAATGTAGGAACCCCAAATAAATCTAGGAACGTGTAAGTAGATTTGTGTTGTGAATTTTGTACGCCTTCCTCTTAACCTCTACACCACGTTTCGGTCCTCTGCAGCCAAGTGAGTATACGTCCCCTCAATGTACGTGCTGGGTAGCAGAAATTAATTTAATTTTTCATGTGAACCTTTAGGCGTCTGCCCAGCATGTAACAATATTTTAAGCAAAAGCGTTAGAGCGATTTTTGAGAAAATCAAAATTTTCGAAAAGTGTTCCTTCTAAAGGGTAAATGGGGAGGGGATAGTTTCTTGAAAATCTTCGTGTTACATCCTTGAAAGATAATAAACTCAAATATCAAGTTTGGTATTCATCCTTTTTGTTTTCGAGTTATGCTGTTCACAGATACACACAAACAGAGGAGCTTTTTCTAAAACTACTGTTTTAAATTCAGTGTGTCTTAAAACATGTATTTCTGCTGAAATGTGGGTATTGAATTTTTGGGTGAAATTCAATACCTTCTCTACCTATTATGCACGTAGTAGAGAAACTATAAACGGAAGGACGCAAACAAGTATGCAATAAACGTTGCAAGCCCAAAATTACTGCATTTGATGTGAATTATTGTAACGTAAGAAAGATAATACCAGATTGCAGATATTAATGCGTGGTTAAAATCCGTTGGTACTACAACAAAAAGCATTTATCTTTCAATTAGGTGTCTAATAGTTTATCTAGTTATCGTAGTACAGACCCTAAGCTCATTTTCATTTCCTATAATTATTAGGGGCTTTTATATCATAATAAACATTTTAATATGCATGCTTTTTGCAGTGAAAACTTCCATAATATATAATAAATATGGTGATATAAAATTGGTAAGATATCACATTGACCTGGCTCCGGGGTAGTTGTAAGGCTCGCATGAGGTAGGTCCCGGGTTCGATTCCCGGTGGTCGCCCACTCTGACCATGGGTTTTTCATGGTTGACAATGGCGAATTCTAGTGGAGCGGTGTATTCTGCCACGGATTTCCTCTGTCCCCCATTTCAGTTCCTTTTCATGCTTCAGGTTGACACGGGGCATGATTCGGTCGGTATCGGCAGATGGCGCATAGTCTTGCGCTGGGTTGTGTTTGCCCGGTCCCACTAGAGGGGCGTCTCTGAGCTACACTCCCGTGGCCGGGTGGTCAAGCTTGGAACTCTGCGCGTCTCTGTCGACTTGCGCCCGCCTCATTCTGCAACACACAGTCTCTTGTGGTTCCCTTACCTCTTCCGTTCCTCCCGGGGATGTACACACAAAAAATCTATTAGGGGTCGAGTTACACATCCTATGTAATTTAATTACGGACAAAACCATTGTGGAACGTATATAAGCTAATTAACTCATAAACTTTTATCGTTCATATTGAAAAGTTAGCATATAAGCACAGTAATCCGGCTTGGTCGCTCACTTTTACTTTCGTCATTATTATACTGTTACATAACGGGTGAGGCCAAAAGATTTTGCAGATTAAATATTCAATTTAGTTACCCCGGCATAAACATTGGGAGACGGCAACGAGATGACCAGGAACTTAACTGTACAAAATTTAAAGCAGGCGTGGGATATTCATAACAAAATACACATACATTCACATTTAACACATTACCTGTGGTTTATTATATAATTGACATAGTGCAACTACATCATACACAAAAGATTATAGGACAAGTATTGGAGAGAGGTGTTCCACACTCACAAGAGACACACACGCTACATCCACTCACCCTGAAGACACACACAAGACTGACGCTACTAGTGACGCCACCAGACAAAGAAGCTAGCCCCTTTACTTGTCCTCACCCCCCTGACTAGGAGGTGGGGAGAGAGATGCCGCATCGGACGTAAATTTAAACTCACAAATGAAATAATTAGTTCAACACTGTCATGCTGCAAAGCAATAATGTGTCCGACGCGACAATGCACACACATACACGCTACAATACGAAAACAGGTCCTGCAGCATATACAAGCACCACAACACTGAATTGAATGCTCTGAACTTTCAACTTGAAAAGCATTGCAAAAATGCAGAAATAATTTGAGAGCTGAATTTCTAAAACTATTAACTGCTGAATATTTTGAAACGTTTTCCTTTGTATAAATTAGTAGGTTGCATTTTTATAAATCTTAAAATGCTAAAAAAATATATCCTAAAATCAATTGTAAATTTCATGGACTTCACTAAAGAATGGACTTTGAAATAAGCTTAACCTTCCAACTGCTATGTGGGACCCAGATGGACCCCAGTGTTAAACTTTTTAGTTTTTATGAGTGAAATTTTTGTAGCATGTTACAAATTTAATCAGCTTTATTACCATAAAATAATTCCGTAAAATTTTCAAGAAATACAACTGTAAAAAAATAAAATACAACTTGGCTTCACTTGGATCCCTCGTAGCAATTCATGTCTTATAAAAATTTCTGCATCTTGAGAATTTTATGTTGGCTGTCTTATGTTTTTCAGTTATTCTAGCATGAATTGTTGGAAACAGTTCAGTACTCTCCTATTGCGCATTGTAAGGTGTAGTCATGTCGAAACGGAAAGGTGAAACTTTTAAAAGACCAATGTCAGTTGTGTCCAAGAAAAAATAATAGAAAAACTAAAACAAGGTGTGACAGTTGCAAAAAATTCATTTGCAATACCCACTGTAAGAAAATGCAGAGAGTAGTGTGTATTGGAAGTTACAGTTAATGAACATGAATTGTAAAAACCCTAAACGGTCCTGGTAATGCATTATAAACATATTAAAATGTAGTTGTGATTCCCAGTGAAAAATAAAACAAAACAAATTATTTCGTCTGTTGCGATAGTGCTGGAAAATAAAAATAATATTGTAATGCAGTTGTTTGTTTGACAATGCAAATTTTGAGGTACATTGTTGGTAAAACATGTTATTTTAAAATTGATTTATTTATTTTAAGTAGAACATAAGATAATCATATTGTGTTAATTCGAGTTTCTGTATGGGGTCCACTTGGACATAGCAGTCTGATGGTTAATTTGACGTATAAGTAACCATTACACTTCTACTCAGTTCCGAGATCTGTTTGACAAGCCACCTTCATACCGCGAGGTAACGGCCACGACCAGAAAAGGCGGATATTTCCCAATGTGACGTGATGTGCTGATGGTGTTCTGTCTGTGCTACCATCAGTGTTGCCAAGTTTTAAGACTGACTTGATGGCGTATATTATTCGGATATATCGTGTTTTTAAATCAAATATGAAGTTATAACGAACAAAATAAAAATATATTTATAAAATATGCATGTAGAACTAGCAAATGTGGAGCAATATTTGTAAGCTGTTGAAATAACATGGTTATTAACCAAACAGGCAAAACATGTAACATAAAGTATTATTTAAATTGTTAAAAATGTAGTAGGGGAAAGGTCCCTAATTTGAACCGCCCCGATATTTTCTAAACTGTTCGACAGATGTCACCATAATCCTAGCAGAAGCGTAGTGTGTACTGCTATGAATGCTTGGAGTTGTTGACTTTGCATTCTGAGCTGTGGTTTCAGTTGTATGAAGTGTTGTGTGTTTTTGGTGCTTCAGAAGTAATATTTGACGCATCTAGCCAAGCTTATACGACCAATTAGAAAAGTTTGAAATGATCTATATATTGCGTGTTATAAAGTGTTTATTTAGCAACAATATTCCTGCACACGTTTTTTCAAGCAGCGTCTCTCCTTGTTACATAGATGCTAAAGCTTCCGAAATGGCGTGGCTCGTAAATTAAAGCACTGTTTGAACCCTATATTGAACTGGTCCAATTTAGGAAACCTATTGAGGTTCATGTTAAAATCAGTGGCTGACATGGATATGTGAATGTGGATTGTCTGAAATGATGGGCATGATCCAGTGTATGAGTTGTAGGATATGGCTTCACCAAAAGTGTGCAAAAGTTAGTGCCAAGAAGAAAGTGTTTTATTGTAAAGACTGTGTATAATTGTACTCTTTTATATGAGAGTACAAATTAGTAAAAACTCTATATTTGCAAATAATACCTATTCCAAAAACCAAGTGATAGTCATTATATAAAAATTGAAAATGTTCAAGGAAATTGCTATTCTTATCACATTTTTGGACCCTACTTTTGTTGCTGATAGCATATTTTTTTGAATGTACAATAAATTATGTGTATTTTGTATTAATAAAAATACTTTTAAACTTAAAAGCATGTGGTTCATTTTAAGACACAGGTGGTTCAATTTAAGGACCACGTTCCTAATTTGAACCGATTTATACCATCTCACTTTTTAAATGCTATTTAATTGATAATTGTGTTAATTTTAAATTGTGTTGAGGATATTGATAGTGCAAGGATTTGTAACTTTAACGTTTGTGTTTCTGAAAACTTTGATTTGAAATTATTATTATTATTATTATTATTATTATTATTATTATTATTTACTATTAAGCGTAAGTGGTTCAATATAGGGACCTTTCCCTTAATTGACTTATATAACAAATGAGTTTAGGTTTTGATAGCAGTGAAGAAAATAAATATGTATTTACGTTAAAATGCTATCCTTAGTAATTGTTTAAGGACGTCGCTGTCAGCCTACAGCATACGCTATAGGCGATGGAGATAGTGTAGATTCCTAATATTAGTAGAATTTATTTTCTTTTACGTATTCCTAAAGTCTCAAACGGGGTGTTATGAATTTGCTGATAGACGGTGGCTGTTTAATACAATTTTCCCTAACGTAATATTAGAATGCTGAGAAGAGCTCTAAAATTCCAGAAATATCTTATTGTCCACGTGAATACAAATGAGAGTTTATATCGCGCAATCTTGCGGGAAGGGGAAACCGCTGAGATAGCGAACAAATATAAAGGATATTTCGTTTCCAGTTCAACAGGGAGAGGGGATGAAGAGATAAAAAAGTGTGATGCGAAACAAGAGAATCATGATCTTCATTTGTTATCCTGCAGTAAACTCGAAACATGGATTTCCATGCATTTAAATTACAGACGTTAACATAAGAGAGGTAACGTGTTTTGCGAGCTGCCTCCCATTCCCTCCACCTCCCTAGCATTCTGATGCTCTTTGGATAAATTTGAAACACCGCCTACTATAATGTAATAATGTTACAGCTCTGTGAATTGCTTTCCATTTGCATACATGTTTTTATTTTAGCTCAAAGCTAAATTACGTGTCGCTGTCCATTTTCACTTTTTTCCCCTCTCCTGGGCTTAAAATGCCGAACTCCCTCCCCTCTCTCCCACAAAGAGAGAGCTGCCGCAGCGGCAAGATTTCTTCCCTATTTGTTCTGCGTGATTTGTGTTACCTTTTTTTGTTTTCGAAACGCATTTATAAGGCTTATAACTGCAAACTAATTGCTATGGTAATACATATGTATGGTTAGTATACGCCAGTCATCCAGAGCAATTAAACTTTGGGTTAATTTTTTTTGACTTGCCTTTCACGAAGTATATTGTGACTAGTACTTGAAAACCTTGAACAAACCAAAAAATCTGTCAGCATGGTGTGTTGTTTACAATTCTGCTGGACCTTCGTCTCTCCAAATGTTGGATTCAATACAAACCACTTTGGATACACTTGGAGATTTTTGTACCAGCCCGACAGCAAGTATACAAATAGAAATAAATGAACCTCCACTTGAAGTTAGAAGAAAACAATTGACTTTAACATATGCCCTCAAGATAGCGATGATGTCCGATTATCGAATTAAAAAGTATATGTTTCATAACAAGCCTAAAGAAATAGTTAAAAGATCGTTGGTAATACCGGGGTGGCTCAGGCGGTAAAGTCTGTGGCCCGCATTCGGGAGATCCCGGGTTCAAAACCCGTCGGTCGACCAACCTGTCTGGGATTTTTTGTGGTTTTCCTGTCCCCAAGATAAATACCGGATTGGATATTTAATACCACGACTCAAAGTTCCACCTTAAGTCTAAAACAACAGTAAAATGAAAAATAAGTGGTAATAGCAAATGCTATGCCATCTATATACAGATAATGTAGGCAGTTAGACTGGACGGCACCCTAACGCCATCTGCACGGCACGAAGCAGAAGATCCGGCTGCCATGGGCTGGGAATCTCTGTGGGCAGTGACGAAGCAAGATGGTATTTCCAGGGATGAGACCTAGAAGGCTAAATGTCCGCCCTTCTGTGCGAGGGCGGTGGTTAGACCGGATGGCACCCTAATGCCATATGCACGGCATGAAGCAGGTGATTACAGGGACGAAATCTAGAAGGCTACCTGTCCGGCTTTATATGGGGGCGGCGGTTGGACTGAACGGCACCCTAATGTCATCTGCACGGCACGAAGCAGAAGATTTGGTAGCTATGCCCTAGGGTCTCTGTGACACGTGACGGAGCGGATGGTTACAGGGATGAGACCTAGAAGGCTAACTGTCCATCACGTATCGTTGTAAGAGTTATCCACCAACAGATCGTCGCGATATGACAAAGGAGTTAAAGCGACGTAAAATAAAATAGAGTAAAAAATCTGTGTTACACTCACATGACTTTCCCTACTCTTGTACAAACTACTTTTACAAACGCTCATTCTCCATATGCTTCATGTTAATCGAGATGTTAATCTTATTGCTAATGTTCTTGTAGATGCAAGGGGAATTGGTAGGCTTTAAGCGATAGTCAAATATTTTAAGACCTGGTTGCTATGTGGAGTATTCCATTCTCTTTGTATTAGCAGGACAAAAAAAATGAATAACGAATTCCCATTTGAGAGAAAGTATAAATATTGGAAAATTTGGGAATAACAAGCAATATATCGAAAATGGTTCATTCAACAATAAAAATTGTATATGACATAAATTGTGTATTTTAACGCGATCTACATTTTTGTGCAGTAAAAGTTTGTCTATCTCTTATGGTTTATCAGTTATGCAAAAGTCGTTCAAAATGAAGAATACTTTTGGAAACATTCCCAGAAAATTCGAGATGTACAATTTATTTGCCATAAAAATGTCTTAAACTTATGGTATTTTATTTGACATTGTTAGAGCGATTTTTGAGAAAATTAAAAGTTTCGAAAAATTTTCCATGTAAAGGGTAATCTGGGGTAGGGGGATTTTCTTGAAAACCTTTGTGTCGCATCCTTGGAAGATACTGAACCTAAATACCAAGTTTGGTGTTTATCCGACTGTTCGTTTCTGAGTTATGCTGTTCACAGCAGACACACAGACACACACACGGACATTTTTCCAAAAATGCTTTATATACCTTCAATGCACCTCAAAATATGCATTTCCGGAAATATCGGTATCAAATTTTTCGGTGGATTGCAACACTTCTCCTCTTTACTACACGTAGTAGAGAAAGTAAAACTACCCTTATATCTGAGAGTCTAGAAATATCTCCAAGAACTCAACATTAGACTTCCTCCTGTGTCACAAATAAACTCTCTCTCTTGCTATTCCGCCCTGGATAATCGCTTCACCTAAAATGAATTTAGAACTGAACATCATCACCAAAGAACACACACATTCCTCAGTCTATAGCTAGCTATTTAATGAATTACATGACAGATATGGAAAACATACAGCATCTACACAGATGGATCAAAGTGTAATGATAGAAATGCTTGTGCAGTTGTTTATCCAGACCACATTATGTTATTCAGACTTCCTGATTTTTGTAGCGTGCTCTCAAGTGAACAGTTTGCAATTAATCAAGCCTGTGATTTGAGTTTTGAATACGCAGTGTTCAAAGTTATTTGTTATATACTCAGATTCTAAAAGTGCACTACTTGTGATAAACAATCTGTCATCAGCCCATATTCTTACACAAGAAATTCAATCACTACTTCATAGAGCCAATAAGCAAGTAAAGCAAGTGTCTCTAGTATGGATTCCATCCCACATTGGAATACAAGGCAACGAATTGGCCGATCAGGCAGCAAAAGAAGCCACTAAACAGCCACTAAGTGACCCAACTATAACTATACCAGTCCATGATGTTATCTCAACCATTAAAAAGAAGCTCTACCAACAGTGGGAGACAGGATGGCTTGACTCCATGAGAAGCAAACTCCGTGATATAACATCAAGTTTTTCGACACATCTTCCCAGTAATTCTCTTTCCAGACAAGATCAGGTTTTAATATCCTGACTGAGAATGGGCCATACCAAGATCATACACAGTTATCTTCTTTCAAAGGACCAACCACCCATCTGCCACCAGTGTAACATACTGTTAACGATGAAACACATAATCGTGGAGTGTCCACAATACGATCAATGGAGACAACACTACCAGATACACAATGATTTACAAACAGCACTCAACTATTCGATACACCCTAAGATAGTTGAATTTTTTAAAAGCATAAATTTGTATAAAGGTATATAATGTTCAATCAATTAAATTTGTTATAGTGTCATAATTTTATATACTACTTCCTTGTAATGGTTTAAAACTGCCAGTGTGTTAAATAACCTCATTGTTTTATTGTTAAATATTTATTTTATAAAACGTTATACAGTCTTTAACTAATATGTTAAAGTGACTATAAACTTTATAAATGAAAAGCAATCTGCTCAAGAACCCATCTCATTGCATATTCTAACATAGCTTTTGTAGTCTTCATTCTTATTCTTGAATCTTTCCACCTTCTCCATCACGGTTTAGACTGTTAGCTCGTTCTGACTCCAAACTCTTCTTCTGTCTATCTCTCTCTTGGTCGGTCTTCCTGGTTACGTTTGCCTTGAAATGTATCCTCCTTTTGGTATTCTGTTATAAATCATTCCACGAGACAATTTTGGCAGCATTTTAGCACACACCTTTTTCATGCCCAGATTGCTTTCCTTATTTATGTTCATAGAGTTCATCATCTGTTCATCTCCTTCTGCTCGAAAGATTCTAGCGACCTTCACCACATTCTCTTCAGCTTTCGTGGTGAAAGGAAAGCCCTATTTTGGATTATACCCGACGTCTTCCCTACTCGCCTTAAATTCCATTCGAAAACTGCATAATAAATGGACAATGGCCACCACAAACTTTCGTCAACAATTTATAGGTTTCTGTGGCAGTTTTTCTAGAATTTGATATTAACACGTTGCTCTAGTTTATCACTCGACATTATTCCGACGGAGCTCAGACACACGATCCGTTTCTAATACTGGTCACGGCCAGACTAACCGCTGCGCATGACTGAAACTTCGTGCCATGGTAGCGGGGAGTCCACAGGTCAATGCTCTGTTCCTCGAAATGGTGGAAAACCATTTTTAGAAAATCACTTTTAGTTAAAGGTCCGTGTATGTATCTGAGAACAGCATAACTCAAAAATGAAAAGTTAGATAAAAGCCAAACTTGGTTTTTGGGTTGAGTATCTTTCAAACGTACAACACGAAGATTTTCAAGAAAATCCCCCACCACAGACTACCCTTTACATAAAACATTACAAAGTGTTGATTTTCTCAAAAATGTCTCTAACGACTTTGATTAAAATATCATATGTTCAAGATATTATCATGACAAATAAAATTTATATCTTGAATTTTGTGGGAATGTCCCCAAAAGTCCTCTTCTTTCGAATGGCTTTAGCATAACTGGTAAACCGTAAGAGATAGACAAAATTTTACTACACCGAAAATATATTTGTATGTCATATACATTTTTTTGTGTAGTAAAGAATTTCCGAGATATTCCTAGTTAAGTGTTTGAATTTTCTATTATTTATACTTTTTCTCAAATGGAATCTGTTATTGTTTTTTTGTCCTAGATATGAAAAGAAAATGGAATGCTCCACATAGCAACCAGCTCTTAAAACATTTGACTATCGCTTAAAGCCTATCCTATTCTCCTTGCACCTACAAGAAAATTAGCAATAAGATTAACATCTCGATTAATATGAAGCATATGGAGAAATAGCGTTTGTAAAAATAGTTTGTACAAGAGTAGAGAAAGTCATGTGAGTGTAACACATAAGATTCTGTTTATTGCTACACCTCGTTTCCATGTGTACGTATTACTTTCTCTACCTCGTATACTAAGAAGAGGAGGCATTGCATTCCATCCAAAAAAAATCTGATGTGTTACACTCACATGACTTTCTCTACTCTTGTACAAACTATTTTTACAAACGCTTATTCTCCATATGCTTCATGTTAATCGAGATAAACATTTGCAGAGTCTATCTTATTCCTAATTTTCTTGTAGATGTAAGGGGAATATATATTTACAAGGACAATATAGAAATACAGTAGCCTTTAAGCACATACATATCTCTTAATAGCTGGTTGCTAGGTGCAGCACCATGCCCTTTCCACAGATTAATACTCTTTGCATATCCAAGACAAAAAAAATGAATAACGAATTCCCATTTGAGAAAATAAGTATTGAAAATTTTAAGGGAATAACAAGTAATATCACGAAAATGGTTCAATCAACAAAAATATGTATATGACATAAATTGCGTATTTTAACGCGATCTACATTTTTTGTGTAGTAAAATTTTGTCTATCTCTTATGATTTATCAGTTATGCAAAAGTCGTTCACAATGAAGAATACTTTTGGAGACATTCCCAGAAAATTCAAGTTATACATTTTATTTGTCATGAAAGTATCTTAAACATATGATATTTTAATCAAAATCGTTAGAGCCATTTTTGAGAAAATTAAAATTTTCGAAAAATCTTCCATGTAAAGGGTACTCTGGGGTGGGGGGATTTTCTTGAAAACCTTCGTGTCGCATCCTTGGAAGATACTGAACCCAAATACCAAGTTTGGTGTTTATCCGACTGTTTGTTTCTGAGTTATGCTGTTCACAGACACACACACACGGACATGTTTCCAAAAATGCTTTTTTTGGATTCAGGGGGTCTCAAAACATATATTTCCGGTGAAATCTCGGTATCGAATTTTTGGGTGGAACACAATACTTCCCCTACTTACTATACGTAGTAGAGAAAGTATAAAAGGTCCTGGTGTATGTCTGTGAACAACATAATTCAAAAACGAAAAGTGGAATACATACATAATGACATACCCGGTACCAGACTTTCAATGTTTCTTTCAATGATTCGACACAAAGATTATAATGATTGAAATGATAAATTATAATGACACTTTTTGGAAATTTCTCCCCTAAAGGAGACATGGAATCCCACCAACCGAAGGCGGAAGGAATTTAGGAAGAAGGGAGAAGCAAATCTGAGGGTTGAAACAGGCCAATTCGCCTGGTCCGTGAAATAGAGGAGGAAAGGAATCAGATCATGCTATGGACAACCTTGATGCCTTTATCTCACCTCTTTGCCTTCGAGCAGGAATAGAAGGCTACTTTCCAAACAGTTTCCATTTTCCTCCACTTGATTCCAGCAAATAACCTCCCTAACCAAAGGAAATACCTATACTAGGCTGCAATCTGCAGGCGGGGTAAAACCCCACCAGTATCGCTCAAAGGATCATTCCTTCATGATGTTAGGTTTTCCCTGCTTCAAAACATTTCCTCCGGCTGGGAGCTTTTATTTGCTTTTCCAATTGCTAGTATTTTTGCTTTCTCTACCACGTATATAACAGGCAGAGGAAGTATTTCATTCCATGCAGAAATTCTATGTCGAGGATTCACCGAAAATACGTTTTATGAGGCCTCCTGAATAAAAGAAAATTACTGAAACCTCGACGGCAGGGAGTGAGTATGTGTGTCTGTGAACAACCTAACTCCGAGATGAAAAGTCGGTTAAATGCCAAAATTGGAATTTAAGTTAACTAACTTCAAAATGTACAAGTGAATAATACGTTATCAAACATGTAACTAAAATACATTTTTTACTTTCTCTACTAAGCTAGTAAGTATGGGGAAGTACATACTGTATTCCACCCAAAAATTCGATGTCGCGATTTCACCGGAAATACACGTTTTGTGGCGTCTTGAATACAAAAAAAAAGCATTTTAAGAAAAAGGTTCACGTGCTTTAAAGAGATCTATAATTAAAAATATACATTTTATTTGTCATGTACATTTCTTAAACGTATGCTATTTTAGTCAAAATCGTTATAGACTAGACCTTTCAAAGAAAATAACGAACATTTTTTTCTCATGTACGGAGTAGTTTGGAATGTAGGGATTTTTTTTAAAAAATCTTCGTGTCGTCACATACTTGGAAGACAGTGAACTTGAATAGCAAGTATGGTAGTTACCTAATTTTTCGTTTTTGAGTTATGTTGTTCGCAGATACACACATACATGGACTATTTTCTAAAAATACTTTTTCTTTATTTGGGGAGTCTCAAAACATCTATTCCGGTGAAATCTCGGTACCGGGCTTTTGGACTGAATTCAACACCTTCTCTACCTTTTTCATTCATTCATTATCTGTTTATCCTCCTCTTATGTAGGACTTACACCCCCCAGGACTTACAACCGGGTGCCTGGGGTCAGAGGCCCGTCGAGGAGCAGACACTCATGGATCAGACAGAGCATCCAGGATGGGATGAAGGAAGTAGATGAAACGAAATGTTGGTGAAATGGATGAAAGGAAAGGTGATGATGGAGCAGTTGGTGGAATGAATGGCGGGGGAAACCGGAGAACCCGGAGAATACCCGCCCAGACGCCGCTTCGTCCACCACAAATCCCGGGATTGAACCCGGGCCGCCTTGGTGGTAGGCGAGCGGTCTAACCACTCGGCCACGGCGCCGCCACCTTCTCTACCTACTGTAGGTAAATAGTAGAGAAGGTAAAAAGAGCGAAGGAAGAACAGCACAAACAGGATGGGAAGAGGAAATGAAATTGACTAGGACATTGGATGAGCATAAGGTATAGGTACTAACAGTTGCAATGAAAGGAATAGTGAAAGGGAAAGAGCATAATTCAAAAACAAAAAGTCGGATAAATATCAAACTTATTATTTAGATTCAATACCTTCCAAAAATGCGACACGAATATTTTCAAGACAATCCCCTTACTCCCAACTAACCTTTAAATGGAATTTTTTCGAAATTTTTGATTTTCTAAAAAATGGCTGTAGTCATTATAATTAAAACACATTTACTAAAGATATTTCCATTATTAATAAAATGTATATCTCGAATTTTTTGGAATAGCCTTTGAAGTCCTCTTCATTCGCAAGAAATTTTGTATAATCTTGTAAACGTTAAGCGATAGACGAAAACGTACCACACAAAAAATGTAGATCTCTTTAAAACACACAATTTATTTTAAATAAGTATTTTGTGGCATAAACCCTTTCTGAGATATCCATGTTAATGGTTTGAATGGTTCATTCTGGTTATTCTTTAAAATCCTTTCAACATTCAGTTGTTTCTCGCGATGTCATGGAAACACTATGGAATTTTAAGGCAGCATATAGCGTACAGTTCTTAAACATTTGCCTATAGCTGTTCTCTATGTATCTATAAGCAATGTGTAATGTAACTATTTCTGCAAAGGTTTATTTGGATTAAAATGTAGTAGATAGAAAAATAAGCTTTAGATATATACCTACTAATAAGTGATACAAGGTTGAGAAAGTAATGTGAATGTATCATGTCATATTTTTATGTTAATGTGCAATAAACATTGTTTAATTTGTATTCCTTGTTGAGCATATGGCAAATGAAACCTAGAAAGCCAGCCAGTATGGTTGTATATGATACAAAGTTGTAGATCTTCAAGAAAGTTCGAACACTCCAAACTACCACTTGCGTGGAAAATGTCGTTGTTTTTGTTTTCTCAACAATGGTTCTAATAATTGCGATTAAAATACCATATTTTTTAAAATATATACATATTTTATATCTTAAATTTACTGGTAATCATTCTGAAGAACTTTTATGTGATAGCCAATTTTAGTCAAACATTTTTGTGGCTTTAACCCCTTCCGAAGTGCTTTTACTTTCTCTACTAATTACCTATAGTAAGTAGAGGAAGTATGCAGTCCATCCAAAAATTCGATGTTCAGATTTCAGTATAAATATACGTTTTGAGGTGCCATAAAGCTTAAAAAAGCAATTTTAGTAAAGTTCTGTGTGTATGTGTGTGTGTGTGTGTGTGTGTCTCTTGAGAAAGCATAACTCAAAAACGATCAGGTATATACCAAAATTTCTATAAGTTCAGTACCTCCTTATAATGCGACACAAATATTTTCCAGAAAATCAGCCTATCTCAAAATAACCTTTCCATGGAAAAATTTTCAAACAATTTTATTTTCTCAAAAATGGCTCTAACGATTTTGATTAAAAAACCATATGTATAAGTTACTTTCATAACAAGCGAATTTTCTGGGAATAGACTCTGAATCCGCTTCATTCTTAATGAATTTTACATAAATGGAATCGTAAGATATACACAAATTCCTACTACATACAAAATGCGAATCTCGCGTTTAAGCATGCAATTTATTTCAAAGAGAAATTGTTGTGCCGTTAACCATTTCGAGATATTCTTTGTACCGGTATGAAATTTCAAGTATTTATACTTTTCTCAAAAGGAAAATCGCTGTTCTCTGTCTCTCTATCTCTCTCTTGGCCATGCAAAGGGAATAGGATTTTAAAGCCCTCACATAGTCACCCGCTCTTTAAAGCATTTGATTACCGCTCAAAGCCTACTGTATTCCCTCTATTCCCTTGTACCTAAAAGCAAATATGGGGCATCCCATTTCAAATCGTCCGAAATAGAAGAAAAATCGACCTTTCATTTTTTTAAACGAAAGAAACCTTTTGTATTTGTAGAAAAGCATGATTCAGTGATTTAAGCAAACTCTTAAAACTTAGTACCTCATAGTTTTCAATTAAAATTGTTCATATTTATAATATCTTCCTAAAATTTCCAATTTCAAGCTGTTCTAGCTTTATTTGTATTCGCCAAACTTTAATTTCATACTGATAAGTAAACATGTTCTTCTTAGTTTTATGTAAATGAGGAAACTTCTGTTTGTTTAAAGTGTAGGCGGCTACGGATTAAGAAAAATAATTTTATTATATACGGTAAGATTCGGTAATTTAAACACAATCAAACACATATTTTACTGTAATGATTACTGATAAGGTTTTGCCTAAAATAACTAAAGAAGTAAAATACTTTACGCGCTCATGGTCGCTCCCGCACATTTGTTTTGAACTGAAGGTCAAGCAAGATGCTGCGCATGGTTAAACAATGATTATCGTGCATCAACTACGTAAATTGATGCGTTTATTCAGTGTTTGTGTTGTAATTACGAACACACAAACATAACAATTTTACCAACTTTGCCGACTTGTATTAATGACACTATGCGTTATTCTCAATCTAATATTTTAGTTTTATAAAAATTCGGAGACACTTAAAATAAGTAAAATCTGTATATAGATTTTTGTGAATATTATAAACATAAGTAGTATATGCTGTAATGAAGTATGGGCATTTATCTATAGAATGAGATTTGGTACAATGTTTTGAAATAATGGGTTCCGGAGTTTTGTGCACTTAAAATGTGATAAAATGAATTAATACGATACCTTTATCGTTCAATAACGTGACAACCATTGGGTTTTTTGGATGCTAAATGTGTTTTCCTTAGCACCCTTATGAATATGAAAAATTGCAGCGCAAAGAAAAACGCGAATTTTTTGCCCTTCGACTCCAGCAATCCAGCAATCGAGAACAGGTCGCCCAGGTTCACCAGTAACTAGCCGCGTATGCGGCTTTACCTGTGCGATATAGAAGGTTTTACAGAATTTACACAAGCTTTTGATGTTTGTCTATTTATCTTGGGCGGTGTTTAGCTCTCTGCACTACCATTGGCTGGGTCTCGTTGTTCCCACATGGGCGGACTAGCGACCACGTGGTGACCAAACCCAATAATGCTTAACTTGGGCGACCGCTTGCGTGGTCGTCAAGTCGTGGCAGCAAAGCAGGATGGGAAAACTAGGTAAGTTGGTATCCAAGTTGGCAGCAGGGTGGGTCGCTGCTAGAGGGTCACTCATCCAGCTAGTGACCAAGCCCAATGCTGCTTAACTTGGGGTAGTTTTTGATGTGAGGGATTGGCAGACCTTAGCCTCGGGGGCTCAAGCCGTCCTTCGGCAACCGGTAACTCTTTCTCCACCTTGGCGCCTTGTGGTCGTAGGGGCCCAAAGAGTTCACCAGCTGGTTGGTGTGGTAAGTAAGTTTCGTGTACATGGTACGGGTTCTCTCCCACACCACGTCCACGATGTATGGGAGACCGGAATGGGTGTGTAGGATGTGTTGCGGGAATCTACGCCCGGTATCATAGATCATCCGAAGCGCCCTGTTCTGGACGGTCTGTAGGCTGCAGATAGTGCTCGCTGCCGCCGATCCCCTCACATGGCTGTTCCATATAGAGTAACCAAGAGGCGGTTACGTCTGTGACCCGCATTCGGGAGGTCCCGGTGACCGTTCACTCTGGTCCATGGTCGCCAGGCGAATGCTGGTGTGGTTCATCTTCTACCACGACTCTCATTTCCTGTACCCATCATCTTCCTTGTATCTGTTTCAGAGTTGTAGGACCAGGCGACGGTGTTTGGCGGGTTGCGGCTGGGCGGTGGCTTGCATTCTATAACCGTTTCTTCCCGGCGTCGCTGCGGTACCGCTCAGTAAGATCTCTCCTCAGCGCGGGCTCGGCTCTGGGGGGACCCTGGAGGTTGGTGGCTTTAAGGCGGGGATCGTGCGGCGGATGCGTTCTATCTGGAAACGTCAGGGACCCCGTCCATGCTTGATCCCGTCGGCACCCGGATCCGGTCGCCCTTCGGGTCTCTCCCCTCATTCTTCCCTCCCAGGGATCACGTTGGAAGACAGTTCTGCGAGCGGTGCTCTGCCCCGGTTCGAGGGGCCCCTCCGTGTACGCATCCTTTACCTTTATCCATTTCTGGAAACGTTTGTCTTGATTAACACGAAGCAGATAGAGAAATACGCTTTTGTAATAATTGTTTGTTGAAGAGTGGGTATAGAAGGTTATGTGAACGTAACACATGACAATTCTTTATTGTTTTGAAAAATCTAATGCAACACAAACCTTTTTATTTCATTCTGTTACTTTTAAACAAACAATCTGTGATTATAAGTTGTTGACTTCGATACAATTGTTGACATTACTGATTTCTCTTCATTTTTAGTCCAGAGCCTGCCAATTACAGGTTATCCAACTGTAACAGAAAATTGTTATTGAATTGTTTTCCTTGGAGGCTTCCATTCTGCCGTAAACTAATAAAAATGCAATCAGAAGGCTCCGGTCTAATACATTATGGAAGAGAGACTGTCATTGTTCTCATTCCATTGTCGTCCCGAATGTAAAGAGGAAAGGAAAGCCTTCGAGTGGCAAAAAATCGGCCTGACAAAGAATGGAGCCTGGCGTTTATTTTTCGCGCATTTAAAAGTCTAATATATCCCGCTGAAATTAAAAACCTACGGTTTGTTCTCTGGGATCTGGCAACTATAAGACATTTATACTTCAATAACTGATTTATATTTTCAGAACTTTTTGGACAGTTTGAAGATATAATTTATCCCTTCCGCCACCACTGAAGTGTCTGCTTCACCGTTTGTACAAACTATAACAATTACTTTCCTGCCTTTAAGGGAGCCCATCAGTGAAACCTGGACAAAAATGGTAAAAAATCTGATGTGTTATACTCATATGACTTTCTCTACTCTTGTACAAACTATTTTTACAAACTCTTATTCTCCATCTACTTCATGTTAATCGAGATAAACATTTGCAGACTCTATCTTATTGCTAATTTTCTTGTAGATGTAAGAGGAATATATATTTACAAGGGCAATATAGAAAAACAGTAGCCTTTAAGCACATACATATCTCTTAATAGCTGGTTGCTAGGTGCAGCACTGTTCTCTTTGCCACAGACTAATACTCTTTGCATATCCAGGACATAAAAAAAATGAATAACGAATTCCGATTTGAGAAAATAAGTATTGAAAAATTTAAGGGAATAACAAGGAATATCTCGAAAATGGTTCACTCAACAAAAAAAAATGTGTATGACATAAGTTGGTATTTTAACGCGATCTACATTTCTTGTGTAGTAGAATTCTGGATATCTATTATGGTTTACCGTTATGCAAAAGTCGTTCACAATGAAGAACACTTTTGGAGACATTCCCAGAAAATTTGAGATATACAGTTCATTTGTCATGAAAATATCTTAAACACACACACGGAAATGTTTCCAAAAATGCTTTTTTTTGGATTCAGGGGTCTCAAAACATGTATTTCCGGTGAAATCTCGGTATCGAATTTTTGGGTGGAATACAATACTTCCCCTACTTACTATACGTAGTAGAGAAGGTAAAAAAAACATTTTTATAAAAATGTCTCTGTGTGTGTCTGTGAACAGCATAACTCAAAAACGAGAAGTCGAGAAATATCAAATTTGATATGTAGGATCAGTAGCTTCCAAAGATGTGACGCAAAGATTTGTAACAAAATTTCCCACACGAAATAACCCTTATAAATGAACATCTTTCAATATGTAATTTTCTCAAAAGTGACTCTAACGATTTAGGTTAAAAGACATTTACATGAAAAATAGAATGCATAACTTTCTGGGAATAGCCTGTGAGGTGCTTTTCATTCGAAAGGAATCTTATATAACCTTATACAACTGATAAACTTTAACCGGTAGGCGAAAACACACTAAACAAAAAATGTATCTAGATATCTTTAAAAACACAATTTATTTCAAATAAGGTTTTTGCGTCATAAATCGTTTCCGCGTTATGCGTTATTAATGCTTCGAGCTATTCAATACTTTGTAATTGTTTTAAAATTGAAGGCAGTATTTTTAACACTTAAATGAATTCAGTCAAATTATACAATATATAAAGTCAATAACAGCCCGCCTTAAAGCAATATGTGTATATAGCAATATATAAAAAGTGTATATTACAGTCATTATATATGTTTATATTATTGTATACATGTTCATGTAATGTTGTCTGAATGTATTACGTAATTTAATAATGTAGAAGCTGTGAGAATAATAGGTTAAAAGTTGCTAACAATGAGGTAACTTTGAGGCAATAATGAGTAAGAATGTTTAATAATGCTAGCAGTCATTATTGGAGCAACAATAATATACATTTTGAGTCAATCAACGACTAGAAAATGCTTAAGTTAAATAAAAGTATTCTATTGGATTAGGATTAGCCAATCAGAGACTTGAAATACTGAAATTTACAAGTTTAGGCGTTTGAAATCGGTTAAGTTGCTTGTAGACAGTGCTCATAACTGGACGCGAGATGTGTGCTCGAGAAATTTAATACGTATTTTGTGTGAGAAAATAGTTTACGTGTTAAAAAGTACAAGTAATTAACAAAAGAATCTCACAGCACTGTATATCAGTGACGTGTTATTTAAAACGTGTCAAGCATTAATAAAAATGCGAAGTAAAATTATAATCTGTGTAAGCCTACATTCTTCAGTCGCACCACAACCCTGCTAAGAGAAACGTGTCTCTAACAGTAGCACTGACGCAGCCGAGGAAAACATAAATATTTAATACTTAAAGAAACAGTCAAATCACCAAGTTAATATTTTTTAAACTTGGGGCAAAGGCCACCTGAAAGTACATTTGGGGCGAAGGCTTTTGGAAACTTTTTACTATACGTGCGGTTGCAACTACTACAAGTTCCGCTCCCCAACATAAGAACTACAATACAACAAAAAATAAATTCTTAAAATTGGCTCTCAACGCGTGGGGCAAATAATAATACAACCACCTACCTCAAATCTTTTCTATATCCAGTTGTTCTCGCAATTGCATAGAAACCGTATAGGATTTTATGGCCAGTATATGTCGTCCTGTTCCTAAACATTTGACTATCACTGTTCCCTTTTGTGTTAACGAAATGTGTAATGTAGCTATTTCTGCAAAGTTTATCCAAAAATAAACTTTCGTAGGCATAGTTTGTATACTCCTAATAAACGACAGAAGTTTTTTAATGTTTTCTTTTTAGTATAAGGGGATTGAATATTACCATGAAATATTCATGTGAAATTTTTGTGTGGAATGCAATTCTTCCTGCACCTACTAGTACGAATTAGAGAAAGCAGAAACAGGGGCAGAAAACCGATAACTCTTGGTTAAAATGAACCAGCTTGTAGGAGGTTGGGCTTGATCCCAACCAATCATCTGCTGTCATCAAACCAGTGGATTTCCAAGGCGTAACGTTAAAGAGAGCAATGTCATAATTTCTAACTCTCTGTCATTGTCTGGAGTGCAAACTTGGCAGAAACTTAATGTCAGAGGGTAGCGGTTAACGTCCTCATCATGATGGAGTTTATGGACTTTGTCTTTCCCGAAACTACAATATAATTTTGAATGGGTTGGATTCTGGAGTCTAACCAAGGACAGTATAGCTCTGGATGTATTAAGGGCAAGAATACAAGGGCAAATTTGTGGGCCGTATTCGGGAGGCCTGGGTTCGATTCCCGTGGCCGACCTTCCTGACCCATGGTTTTTTCGGAGGTTTTCCCGGGTAGCCAGGCGAATGCTGGGAAGAATTCTCAGATCCTACGAATTTCCTGTCCCTTCATTTCATCTCCTTTCTCATTTCATTTCATCCGTTGGTCTACCTCGGGTTGGAAGTGTCGGCGATGCTGTTTGGTGCAGTGTGACAGGGGAAAATGTTGCTCTTTGGGACTTTCTCCGTCCCTCGGCTTTCAGCTGGCTGCCGGCGGTTTCCGAACTCCCTTGAGTGGCGTTGGATCCCCTCTATGCGGGATGGGATCCCCGATCGGCCTGTCCATCTATCGTAGAGTCTCTGAAAACTTGGGGACTCCGTCCGTCAATCCTGGTTCCGGCCGCCCGGTGGTTTCTCTCCCCTCATCCTTCCTACCGGGTACGCCCCTTTGTGGGGCGTAGTACAATATCTCCTATGTGGATCAATGCCGAGTCCCCTCCGTAACAATCCAATCATGTTTCCAACTCAAGACCTATAACGTCTGCACCTTCCTGAAGGACGTGTTTACCCTTGGCATAACAGTTAATGTTTACGAATCACGTGTTAAACTTATAAACGCTCTGCATAAAATTCATAAAGCAGCTATAGTTTTATAGGGAAAAGTTAGCTAATGTAAATATTTTATGTTAGAGGCAGCTAATGATTCAGTTATTTATGATGCATATAGATGGTGTTAGGAATTTAATAAATGTCCCAAGAATATGGGTTGAATAAGGTTTGTGCTTACGTAATATGTTTTTACGTAACTTATTAGCTGCTTTATGAAGTTTGCAACACGTTTTGGGCGTCGGTTTGAATTTGTTGATTACATAATAGTTACTGTTAATACGCAATATGCTGCTCTTCTACATCTAACCTATTTGTTTTCTCTAGCTCATATTGTAAATCTACATTACAATCTGTAATGTCTGACCTAACCTCAACTACTTCCATACTTTCATTGTTTACAGTTTCCATTTTACTTTGTATATTTGCCTTTGAATTGATTAATTTTAGCTTTCCACTTCTTAATAACATGAATTTTGCTCAAAAATAACAATATATTTTCTAAAATTGACAATTATTATAATATACAATGGCATTTCCTGACCTTTTGTTCTGGCTGTTATTAAACTTTTATACTCAAAGAGTTCCCGCGCAGATTGTTGTTAAGATGTTAACCATGTGACCCCTACTCCTGAAGAATTGTTGCTGTACTTGGATTTTGTTGACGATCTTGAAATTCTGAGATGCAGTCTCGGTGTTTCGTTGATTCTGGTCGTGTTGTTTCGTCGAACTTTTCTTCTTTGATGTCATAAATTGCTGTTGATTCTCGCCGTCTATTCGTGCTGTTATTCTTGCTGTCAATTCTTGCCCCGCAGTTGGACGCCAACTTGAAGATGGTTTGTGCTTACGTAATATGTTTTTACGTAACTTATTACTTGCTTTATGAAGTTTGCAACACGCTTTGGGAGTTGGTTTGAATTTGTTGATTACGTAATAGTTACTGTTATTATGCAATATGCTGCTACGTATGAGAAGCTGATTTTAAGATGTGTTTTTGGTTATTACACTCCAAGTTTTACACTATAATATTTAACTTTGTTATTAACACTGCTTCTATATATTATTTGTGTTTGAATTTGCCTCGGCTGCGTCAGTAATGTTTGTAGAGGCATGTGTCTTAGGCAGGGCGCGGTATGACAATGATTGTAGACATCACAGAATTTAAGTTTTTAAATTCACTTCTTTTATTAATTCTTGCACTTGTTTAATAAAGTACTACACTTTTTAAGAACTGTGAGAACCTTCAATACTTTCACCTAGTGCGTATACATATTTTACGATTCACACGTGGAGAACACATCTTCCATCTGTTCACTACCAAGGTTTGCCAGCAACTGAGTAACTTTCAACGGTTAAAACCCGTAAGCTTCGGTATTTCAAGTCTCTGATTGGCTAATTCTAGTCCAATAGAATATCTGCATTTTACTTAAACCTTTTTTTTTTTTTTTTTTTTTTTGCTGTTCATTGGCTAATTTTAAACTGTTAGAGAAATTACAATATCGTTAGCTTTAACCTGACTAGTAACTTTCAAACTCTAAAACTCATTATTGACACAAGGTTACCTCATTATTATCTCATTGTTAGCAATTTAAAACTTGTTATTCTCACAGCTCTTGCATTATTAAAGTATATAATGTATTCACATAACATTATAAAACATATTTATAATAAAAAATAAGCATATGCAATGACTGTTACATGCATTTTAAGTAATTATTACATACATATTGTTTCAAGGCGGTCTGTTATTGAATTTACATATTGTAAAATACAATTGAAATTATTTAGGTATTAAAATACTGCCTCAGGGTTTAATTAGTGGGTCGATACCACCATTCTCGATACTCAGTATCGATAGTAATTTTGGTGCACTGATTTTGACTCTTTTATAAAAATTCGATGTGATACATTTGTATGATTTTCTCTACCAATTCACGATATTTTAGATGCTTATACAGAGCGTTCGCTATATTGCGGAGAAGCAGATCGCGTGTATGCGTGTTCCGTGCACTGTCTATAGTGCTGGGAGGTTTTCGTTCTAAATCTCTCATGTTACTAACTCACGAGTGATGTAACGTGCACTATAATGAGTACTAACCTTGTTATAAGCGATGTCCATCTACATTGAGGCATTACTGGCATCTTCGGATGAAATTTCTAATCATATTCCGTTCTTAAGTAATTCTTTATAATTTCTGTTCTTCTGTTGTCTACATTATTCAGTTTATACATAGATATCATACATAAAAATCGTTGTTCAAGCGTGAATTTGTCATTAGGAATTTCAGTGGACTAGTAACAAGACAAGAACAGCAAAATAGCAAGAACACTCTTAAGCAAATCACACACAACACCCTTTCACCTTGAGATGCACAAACGCTAGTGCTTACAGCAGGGCAGGAGGTAGTAGCTGATGCAGTGCAGGTCTGACACAGCTGATAAAAATAGCCTTGAGCGGGTCATTCACCACTGCAGTGCAGGCGGAGCATGCACACGTGCGATCTATGGTCCCACCATACAGCGACCTCTCTGTATTGTGCAATTCATATTCTCGGTCAGATTGCCGCCCGACGGAATTCGAACCCGGGATCTTCCGAATGCAAGCCTCACACATTACCGCGTAGGCATCTCGCTATCTGGAATTTATTTACTGAATTAAGTTACGAGGAACCTTTTTCTTGGACTTCGCTAATAGCTGACCGCACTCTTAGCCACTAATTACTTCCCGTCTACCAAAATGTTAATATATATTACACGAGGTTTTAAATCACAATTGGTATACAAATGAGTAAATTGCTTGTATCCCTATTAATATTCCGTATTCACTTTTCTGTTAGTACCATTATTATTCTGGGTTCCTAATTCTTATGTAGCACTCGAATACCTATTTAACTTATTTATTATTGAATATTAATTACTAGCGTAGTTACCTACCGGGAAGAGAAATTATTACATTCCCTCCAATATGTGCTTCATAGAATGTATTACAAATAAAAAGTATAACACCATTTCGTTCTTTGATCATCAAATAATGTTTGTTCCAAATTAGATGTTTAATTGAACGAGAATGTATATGAAGATAATAGTTTTTACTTATAAGATAAGTGGAGTAACCTATTTCTGACAGATTCGTTACACAGAGTTTTTAAACAGCTAATCATTTAAAAGGATATTCCGAACACGTTTTTGCAGACGTGTACTCGAGAACAGTGCAAATATGTCGAGGTCACGCGATCTGAACTGACATCTAGATGTAAACAAAACATAGCCTAGCTCATCTCCTTATCTGTAGGGTGGCTAGCGGTTTTTTCCCACACGCCCCTTAATCCAAACAAACACAACGAAAGGAAGATGTAATATTTTGGCGAAATAAGAAGCACAACTTACAAGGTATTGACCTGCGCTAGAACAGCGTAAAATGGAAGGAATAACTTCAGTAACATTAAAACATCAATTACTGACGTCGAATCTAGGAGAACGTATACGCAACAATGAGGTGTATTTTCCAAAATACGAGTAATTGTTAACAAGCTGTGAAGCTTGCCAATGCCAGTTGGTGAAGAGAAGAGGGTGAATCATTTGGTTTTACTTTTTTGGTGCTCATGTTAAAAGTGCCATTAGTAGACTTTGTAAGGGTATAATGATGTAGTTGTTTTGTGTTTAACGCCAGAAGGATGGTTTGGTTAATTTTAATACAGCAGTATCAATTCCGAAGGGTATTTAAGTTTAATATTTAACGAGCTGATAAGAATATCCATAGATTGTGAATTTAGGTTACGAAATTCGTCACTGAAGATTCAGATGCAACTATTAGGAGGTGGCATATACGAAACGTTTTTTTGTTTACGGTCATGAGACACATGCCACTGAAAGCGAAAAGGAAACTTGTTTATGTAGCGTTCTAGATGGTTTTGAAAGTGAAAATGACACTCCCACTGCCATAATTCAGCAACCCTTGCAACCTGTCTGTTTAATGTCCTCGACAAACCAAAAACATCTTCACAGTAAATAGAGGACTAATAGTAATAGAGGAGTAACGCACAATAATTTTTTTCTGCCTTGGTATTGCAGATGGAATGTTTCAATTTCACACAGATGTAGTTTGAAGTTTTCACTACAGAGAGTGTGTTTTGTTTCATGAGCAGCTCTAGCGAGAGAAGCGTGAACTACACAACAAAGATGGCGCCCATGTTACTCTTCCACGTGTTAAGAGCAGGGGGTTTATGCCCTTTGTGAACCAAAGGGCATAAACCGAGTGATATTTACAGGGACATGCGTGGCTTGTATCCCCATTATTGTATGGGCCGTAGCAATGTCTCCAAGTGGTGTGCATTCTTCCTAGAGAGCCATGTGAACCTTAGTGATTCGCCACGCTCCGGGAGGACTGTAACAGCTGCAACCCCGCACAATGTTTTAGGCATTGAGGCGGCAATTTTAAACGACCGGCGTGTTCAACTGCGAACCTTATCGCAACAGTTCAACATTTCCTATGGTGCAGTATACGATATTGTTCATGACACGTTAAAATTTCGTAAATTTAGTGCTCGCTGGGTGCCTAAGAAAGTGACAGACAACCACAAGGGCCAGAGAATGATGACGAGCTTGGGTCACCTAACGCAGTACACCACAAAAGGGCACGACTTTCTGAAAGGAGTCGTCACTGGTGATGAGTCTTAGGCATACTACTACACGCCCGATACCAAGCAGGCAAGTATGCAGTGGAAACATGCTGGTTCCCCAGTGAAGAAAAAATTAAAAGTGACTCAATCTGCTAGGAAAGTGCTTGTGATGGTGTTCTGGGATATACATGGTGTTGTATTGGTGGACTTTGCTGAACACGGGAATGCTGTGAATGCTACAGTCTACATGAAAACTTTGGTGAAGTTGCGTCGTGCCCTTCGTGACAAACGTCACAACATGAATGCTGACGATGTCAAAATTCTTCACGACATTGATGCTGCTGTTCGTCAGAAAAGCACCATATTTGGTTGGGAAGTGCTCCAGCATCCACCATAAAGTCCAGACCTTGCATCGTCGAACTTTCATCTGTTTGGTCCCATGAAGGAATTCCTAGCCGGCCAACGCTTTGCGACAGATGCGGAAGCGAAATCAGCAGTCCGCAGATAGCTATACTCCAAGGAAACGGACTTCAACGAACAGGACATATTGAAACTGGTATCACAATGGGAGAAATGTGTTGAGAAATTTGGTGACTATGTCGAAAAATAGTTAAAAGGTGTATGTTCATTTGTGGTTTTTGTTGTTGTTTTAACTTTTAACTTTGTTTAAAAAATTATTGTGCGTTACTTTTCGATTCGTGCTCGTAGTTAAAAGAAATGGAGTTACAAAATGTGAACAATTAGATCTCTCACTGGTTTAAATGAATGTAATAACTTTTCTTCCATCTGCATACGCCTCAGCTCCCTGACCAACAAACGCACCGTGAACTCTGAAACAGTTTTCCAAAGACAACTTGTTAGCTCCCAGAAGAATCAAATCTTAGTAAAGGTTTAAACAGGATTAATTCACTGATAGACGTTGTACGAAAGCACATATACCAACTTTTCCAGGTTCACTCGCCAATGTCTGAATGAGAAGAACACCAGAAGTGTTATGAACGAAGTGTAGCTACTGTTCAAGAAACACAAAGAGGAATAGAACATGTAAAATTTTGAAATGTTGCTTCATCACATATGACAAGAGCAAGATCATGAAGCTTACATACAAGCCCTTCTCTCTTTGCAAAGATAAAGGAGCAAAGAAGAACTTTCACTAGACAAAGAACTGTCAAGGGATATCATTTCATCTACTTCTCTAAGGAAGGTGATATCCTTTATAGCCTCCAAGTACTGTCTTATTCATTCATTAAAATTCTCTTTAGTTTTCTTGAATTTCTCTTCTCTGTTTTATCAGTTTTGTCTTTGTTCCTGAAATATGCCAATGTTTGAAGTGACAGGAAGATCAAAGCAGCAATTCCCTTTATCAACCGCCTCTGACGAAATGTCGATATTCTGTCAGAAGCTCTTCCTGGGTTTAATGCTCCTAAGAAGGAGAAACTCTATGCGACGTATGCAGTACAAGCTTTATCTTCTGTAGGCATATAGGATACCTACATTTCTTAATGAACCTAATATCTTCTACATACCTCTCTTTGGCCAAAATGCACACCATTTACAATCAACGTATTTGGATCTGGAAGTGTCAAATGACTAAATTTTATTTTCTGACTACTTGCATACATATCGTAAGTAGAAGAAGTAGGTATTGCATCCCCCAACCAAAATTTGATACCGACATTCCACCAGAAATACACATTTTCAGACTCACTAAATCCAAAAATAACAATTTTTACCATCTCTGAATCCAAAACAGGTCCGTTGTCTGTGAACAACATAACTCAGAAACGAAAAGCCGGATAAGTAAAACACCTGGTATTTAAGTTCAGTATCTTCCAAGGGTACGTAGATTTTCGAGAAAATTCTTCCACCCTAAACTACCTTTTACATGAACAGTTTTCGAAATATTTTATTTTCTAAAAAATGGCTGTAGCAATTTTGATTAAAATGTCATATATTAAATGTATTTACACGACAAAAGGCATATCTTGAATTTTCTAAAAGTAACCTGTGAAATCCTCTTCATTCAGAAGGAATTTTAACCTTGTATATCTATTAAACGTTAAGTGATAGACGAAAACGTACTACACAAGAAATGTAGATCTCTATGAAACACACAATTTATTTCAAATAACTTTTTCAGGCATCAGTAATTTCTGATATTCGTTATTAATGGTTCGATATGTTCAATACTTTGTCATTCTTTTTAAGTCCCTTCGAATTTCGGCTGTTTCACCCGATTGTATGGAAACAGTATGGAATTTTAAAGCCAGCATATAGCGTCCCGTCCGTTAACATTTGACTATCGCTGTTCTAATTATCAAGAATATCTCTCAACCCCCACCTACCATTCACATGCAATATTTTCGAAAACTTTGATTTTCTAAAAAATGACTGTAACGATATTCATTAAAACACCATATATGTAAGATATTTACACAATAAATAAAATGATTATCTTGAATTGTTTGGGAATAGCCTAGAAAGTCATCTTCATTCAGAAGGAATATTTTATAATCTTGTATAACTTGTAAACGTTAAGCGATAGACGAAAACGTAGCATTAAAAATGTAGATCTCTTTAAAACACACACTTTACTTCAAATAATTACTTCCTCTATTACGTATGGTGGAAGTATTGTATTCCACCCAAAAACTCTATATCGAAATTTCACCGGAAATATATATTTTTTGATACACCCTGAATCCAAAAAAAAAAAAGCATTTTCGGAAACATGTCCGTGTGTCTGACTGTGAACAGCATAACTCAGAAACGAACAGTCGGATAAACACCAAACTTGGATTTTAAGTTCTGTATCTTCCAGAGATGCGACACGGAGGTTTTCAAGAAAATCCCCCCCCCCAGATTACTTTTATATGGAACATAAAAGTAATCTGGGCTCTAACGATTTTGATTAAAATATCATATATTTAATATATTTTCATGAAAATTAAATGTATATCTCGAATTTTCTGGGAATGTCTCCAAAAGCATTCTTCATTGTGAACGACTTTTGCATAACTGGTAAACCATAAGAGTTAGACAAAATTTTACTACACAAAAAATGTAGATCTCGTTAAAATACACAATATATGTATTATAATTTTTTTTTTGCTGAGTGAACCATTTTCGAGATATTCCTTGTTATTCCCTTAGCTTTTCCAATACTTATACTTTTTCTCAAATGGAAATTCGTTATTCATTTTTTTGTCCTGGTAATGCAAGGAGAATGGAATACTCCACATAGCAACCAGCTCTTAAAATATTTGACTGTCGCTTAAAGCCTATCAATTCCCCTTGCATCTACAAGAAAATTAGCAATAAGATTAACATCTCGATTAACATGAAGCATATGGAGAATAAGGGTTTGTAAAAATAGTTTGTACAAGAGTAGAGGAAGTATGAGAGTGTAACACATCAGATTTTTTTTCAAAGGTTTATTCAGAATAAATGTGGTAGGTAGAAAAAAAATCTGGATTCAGGGGGTCTCAAAACATATATTTCCGGTGAAATCTCGGTATCGAATTTTTGGGTGGAATACAATACTTCCCCTACTTACTATACGTAGTAGAGAAAGTAAAAAAAAAAACTGATATACTGTATAGGTAAAGGTTATACGACGGAGGTGGACAACTCGCGCACTGTGACCTACTATTGTAGTCAACATCTCTTAGGAGGAAGGGATGATGTGAAATAGGCTGCAGGAGGACATGTCACAGAGACGCGCGGAAGACCCGCCTTACTGCTGAAGCTGCCTAGAGAGAACGATGAACGACCCATAAACCAAGTAGCCCTTTATTGGCCATTAGGAGTTCTGTTTCCTTTGAAGAAGCATCCGTGCAATCCGTCAGACACTACGACACGCCATGAAACCTAGAAACACACCTAAACATGAGAAGGAAGCTGAATGAAAGGGAAATGGTGGAAATAAAATCGTAGTAGATGAGAAACTACACCAGCATTCACCTGCCGACCAATGAAAACCACGAAAAAACCCAATGTCAGTGAGGGCGGTCAACGGGGATCGATCTTGGAGCTCCCGAATGCGGATATACTATAAGTAAACAGACAACATTTTAATCAACTACTGAAGGTAGTCAAAATAGCTGCTGCCAACTTCCATATATTTCTTGAATCGCTAGATTATGTGTGTCAAACTCTTGGTGTGTGGACGTCCATATGCGTGTTTGTTAGGACTAAGCTGCCTGCCTCTTCCGTCTTGGAAAAATGGTGTGGGTGGGTGATGCCTGTTGCGGTAACGTTGTTGATATAACATTTGTGTACAACTGGCCATTGTTCACTCTCACTTGACAATACGTAGGGCACTATTTATATTTTGAGCCTTGGCAACCCTGAATGTTGTAGGTGTCATCTGACGTTTCTAATTGAAAGTTTGACATTTTTGCCATAATCTACTTCAAACATTTTGTCAATAGAGCGTCATTTGTTTTGTATACACTAACTTGAAAATTGTGTGTCAACAAAAACATGAAATTAACTCGTGAAAATGTTCGTGCAATGATTTATTACGACTATCGACGTGGATTATCAAGACAAGAGTGCATCGATCAACTAACTTCCACATTTAGCGACGAAGCTCCATCCTTTGCCACTGTGAAACGCTGGTATAACGAATTTAATCGTGTTCGCCGTTCGCTCAATGATGAAGTTCGTGAAGGTCGTCCAAAATCAGTTGTTGTGCCAGAAAACATTGATGCTGTGCAAAAAACTAATAACGAAAGATTGTCATGCGACATATTGTGAGATTGAGGTAACCCTAGGCATTAGCTCCACCAGCACATATAAAATATTGAACGATTATTTAGTCGTGAAGAAGGATTGCTCTCGTTGGATCCCACATAATTTGACGCAATCTCAAAAAGATGCTCGTGTCGATTGGTGTACAAAAATTCTCAAGAAATACACTGGCGGTGCCTCAAAAGACGTATATAAAATTGTAACAGGTGACGAATCATGGATCTATGCGTATGAGCCGGAACTAAACAGCAGTCGACTGTATGGGTGCTTGAAGATGAAGCAAATGCAACATAAGTTGTTCGCACTCGAAGCAAATGGTCGCCTGCTTTTTCAGCAAAAATGGCCATGTGGCAACAGTGCCTTTAGAGGAACGTAAAACGGTCATGTCGAATGGTACACAACCATTTGTTTGCCGGAAGTCTTCGGTGAAGTAAGGAAAACCAACAAGAACCGTAGGATCGTTCTTCAACAAGACATTGCGAGCGCACACACATCTCGTCTGACAACAGAGCATTTGAAGGCTCAAAAAATCGAATTGATGGGTCATCCGCCATACTGTCCTGATTTTGCACCCAATGATTTGTTTTTGTTCCCGAACATCAAGAATAAATTGCGGGGACAACGATTTTCGTTGGCAGAAGGTGCTTTCAAAAACCATGTTTTGGAGGTGGAATAAATGCTTTGAAAAATGGTTCAAACGAATTCAAAAGTGTATTGGTCATAAAGGAGAATATTTTGTAAAACAATAAAGCAGTTTTAAATCAGAAATTACTTTATTTAAATTATTATGCTCAAAATATAATTAGTGCCCCTCGTACTACCAAATGAATTCGACGTCTACTGTTTGTCGGGGAGTCTCTTTGTTTACCTAGTGTCATTACCTTTCCCGTTTTGGAGGCTCTAGCATTAAACAAACAGTTTTTGGGCATAGATTTATAAACAAAGTATAATCATATGGCAAGTATGTACTACCGAACCGTGTAACACATATATTTTTTACAACTTGCATACTCGTAAGCATCCAGACATTTATTTACCCAACATAATAGAGCGAGAAAAGATATTTGCTAGTACGAATGGACTGCGCTGCTATTATTTAAAATTCAATAGGTGCACTATCCTAACTTAGCACGTTTCAAGAAGTTTGCAATAAAGGGTTTTATGTTTAGGTGGTCGGCTCTTTGAGGTAATTTCGTGGGGTTGCCCTGAGGTGCACCGTCTACGTTTTGGGGTTAATGAGTATATCAGCGCAGTTTTAGCTGTTCCCTGCAGTAACATTCCATTTTATGGTCTAGTGCGATTATTCGTAATCTTCGCGCCATTCCAATTAACACCGATATAACGGATGCTGAGAGTATGTTGTTTTTATTGCCAAACAACAAATGACTGTCTGGACGTGAATTACCCACGGTAATATTCCTGCTATCAAGAGGAGCACAACAGAAACGGCGCTTTGAATATGCAGTGGGTTTGTTTGGTTTTATATCTCTTAAATTACCCAAAGCTTCAGTTTTCTTAATACACATAAACCCAAAAATTGAAGTAGATTGTTTGTTGTATTGTTATTTTTAAATTATTTGCAACATGCTTTGGGCGTCAATTTGAAGAAGAATGTTTGTTGTAGTTCAACTGTTGGGGAGCCCAACCTGAAGTAGTTGCAACCGCACGTATGGTAGCCTTCGTCCCCCCAAAATTTAAAAATATTAACTTTGTAAATTGACTGTTTCTTTAAATATTTATGTTTGCCTCGACTGCGTCAGTATTTTTGTTAGAGACATGGATGTCTTAGCAGGGCGTCTTGCGCCTGAAAAATATAGGCTTACACAGATTATAATTTTTAATTCACTCCTTATTATTAATTCTTGACACAATTTTAGTAACACTTCACTGATATAAAGAGCTGTGAGATTCTTTTGTTAATTACTTGCACTTTTTAACACGTAAACTATTTTTCGTCTCACACTGAATACGTATTAAATTTCTCGAGGACACATATCGCGTCTGATTAGTAACACTGTCTACTAGCAACGCGTCCAGTTCTGAGCACTGTCTACAAGCAACTGACTTGATTTCTACCGCCTAAATTTCTAAATTTCTGTATTTCAAGTCTCTGATTGGCTAATCCTAGTCCAATAGAATACCTTCATTTAACTAAATCTTTTTCTGGTTGTAGATTGTCCAAAATTTACATTATTGTTCCTCCAATAATGACTAGTAGCATTATTAACTTTCTTACTCTTTATTGCCTCAAGGTTACCTCATTGTTAGCAACTTTTAACCTATTATTCTCACAGCTCCTACATTATTAAATCACGTAATGCATTCACCCAACATTATTCACATGTATACGATAATATAACATATAAAATGACTGTAATATACACATTTTATATAGTGTTACATACATATATTGCTTTAAGGGGGGCTGTTATTCACTTTATATATTATATACTTAGACTGAAATTATTTATGTGTTAAAAATACTGCCTCAAAGTGTATGATAATTCGGAGACGTGCTGACAGAAGTCTTAAAAAATTAACGCGGTTTGGGGTTCTCTGATAAGGCGAAAAGTTTAAAAATGTATTTCTAGTATCAATAACAACTAGTATATTGAGATATGCGTGGGAAAGTACAGTATTATAGAATCGAGGAATGTTGTGAAAAGACGAGACAAGGTCCAGTATTGCACACAATATATTTTTTTTCTCCTATTTCTTTACGTCGCTTTAACTACGTGTTTATATCGCGAAGATCTGTTAGGAGATTCTATATGGTAATTTTCCTTCGCATCATCGTACTCACTCGGCAGTATTCGTCTGGGCTCGGCTTGGCAGCCAAGGCTAAGGGTAGTAAACAAAGCGCAAGCGGGAATAAATCGAGAATGTCGTGGTCACGATTCTTTTTGAACAACGATACATTCACGATTCTTGCGGTTCATTTTGAACGACGATTCGTCCTAAGACTGACGCGATTCATGTGATTCATGCGATTTTTAACGACGACTCATTCACGATTCTTGCGATTGGTTTTGAACGAAGATTCATCCTAAAATTGACACGATTCTTGGGATTGTTTTTGAACGACGCTTCATGCACGATTATTACGATTCTTTTTGAACACCGATTCATCCTAAGGCTGACACAATTCTTGCGATTCTTTTTGAACGACGTTTCATAAATGATTCTTGCGATTCTTTTTGAACGACAATGCATGCACGATTCTTGCGATTCCTTTTGAACGATGGTTCATGCTAATACTGACACAATTCTTGCGATTCTGTTTGAACGACAATTCATGATCGATTCCTGCGATTGCTTTTGAACGGTGATTCATGCTAATACTGACACGATTCTTGCGATCCTTTTTGAACGACGTTTCATACACGATTCTTACGATTCTTTTTGAACAACGATTCATGCTAATAATGTAGTAACATTATTGCTTACGTAATATGTTTTTACGCAAATTATTAGAACTTGAAGATCTTATGTTGTGCTGCTTTTGTTTTGTTTGGTTACATAATTTTAACTGCCCCACGTATGGGAGCCAATTTGAGAGTGTTTTAACGTTATTTATTTAACATTATTGTAGCCCCACGTTGTAGCCAATTTGTAACGGTATTACTTGTAATGTTATTACTTGTGTATGTGTGTTTACTTCATGTGAAGCCATCTTGTGACCTCATTCATTTGTTCGGTTTGTAGCTCCATCTAGTGTTAGCAATTTGTGGTAGTATTAGTGTTTGAAAGAATTTTAAGTTTTGTTTACTGTCCTCCGGCTAGCTATTATTTCTCAGTCGAACATGTCTCTTGATCAGAGTGTGTAAACGGAAAGGAATCTTTTATCCAAATATAACACTGATGAAGAAATTTGTTTTACACATTTATTGTCAAACACGTTAACTATCACATTTATACATTGATCTTAACACTCGCCAAACTGAAACTGTTATAATAACTTCTTACTGATCACTTTTAATCCACGTACTTCAACCTTTTGTATAATTAACCTTATAACACTTTAGATTATTCATAATTCTGCTGCGCGTAACTTGTGAATCGATACCCGAAGTTTGCCGTACAAATACTTTCGACGAATTGACTGACTGAAGACGACGTGTAGTGTACACAGATTTTTGATGAACTGGACGACTGAAGGCGACGTGTAATGTATTGAGATTTTCGATGAACTGACCGCGATCTACCTCTGACTTGGCTTTTTATACACCCACTCCCCGATATGCCTAAAGATTATAACTGAGTTACTATTGGCTAATAAAACGCGCCAACATTAGCGTCTATTTTTATATCCAATGAAAATTATGAATACATATGCTCTAGGGAAATATTCCAGAAGGTTCTAAACGGAAAAAACGCGCCAATAGTACGTAACTTCCTCGTTTCCAATAATGATAAACAGCTCACCCCCCTCGCTGTATTATTGCGCGCTATTATTGACAGTTTCAGTAAGGTCGTATAAACTTACTTATCAACAATAATTACAGTCAAGAAACATCTCAAATCAATGTCACATAAAAATGCATATTCATATTACAATCATTATTTACATTTAAGTAATTTGTGATACAAATTACTGCATCATATGCCCCACTAGAAGCATAATTATAAATATTTACAAATTTTTTGGAAATTTTATAATTGGGTTTTTAGTCTCCTAAATCTTGGAACACACGCTATCACTTTCACTTGACACTTCACACGTATTTAACACATGACATATGTTTTTTTTTATCTCGCCACTACTTACTGGCTCTGGTTTAATGTGTTTTGACATTAATCTGACATTACAAAATTTTTAGAGCAAATACTGTACCCTGAATTATTTATTTACTGTTACAAAATTGCTTACTTTCTTAAGTTGTTAACAAAAATTTGTGCATTTATGAATTTTGTAATTATTACACATATTTACCAAAATATTCACCCTTTATACAAATATATTTTCATGTCTTAAATCTAGTCACTGTTTCACATTTTCTGTTTGTTACATAAGTATTTGTTTTTAATTATTTTTACCCATTTTTGTTATTTTGTACTTTATTTTAACAATACTCTTGGAATTGTATTTACGTACTTTTAATTTAATATCATATTAAGTTTCAATCTTTGCATTCTTAATTTTCAAATGTAGTTACAGTTACTAAAAATTTAATTTTTTTTTAAACATTTCTCTTTTTTTTGTAATTTATTTCTCTTTTCAAATGACATATAAATAATTAACCCTCTTACGTTCCAATACATTTCTCTGCAAGTCATCTTTAACTATCCAGCATTTACTTTACATCTCATCGCTATTTACCCTCCTGGATCAAATTGTGTGTGGCTAAACATTACTCGTAGCCGTATCCTAACCTTCAAAATTTTGTTCATGAATAACCTCTTATATTCATATGAAATTACGTCCTATGATAACATTTGAAAAAAATCTAAAGTTTCTTAAATAACACATCTTTTAACAACCGTCATTTTCAATTCTTCTACTATCTCTTTAATTTGAGAGTACTCTGACAAATCTTTCATAAGCTGTACTGGATTGGAGTTTTCATTTTGAACATCTTGGTACTTGTTAATTTCAGAAGTTAGCTTTTGATTATTTACAGGCAAAACTTTAACTTCTTCGTACAATTTATTTCTTTGCATTACTGACTCATTATGTATTTCTGATATTTCCCCTCTGAAATTAAATTGCACCTGAATTAAATCTGCATTTGTAGCATCCATGATCTCTCTTAACTCACTTGAAATGCTACTCATTCGGCTACCTGACTCTGTACGTTCTACGTCAACATGTTCATTTTTAGTATTAACCTCACTTTCTTTGTTACCTATTTCCCTGCTCATGTCTTAACATTTTCTTTGAAACTTCTCCTATCTCACTTGCTATTACTTCCTCATTTTCATCTCTCATTTTTGGCATACTACTATCTAGCTTCATAACTTTCTTTTCAATTTCTTCACTGCTTTGATCTACTTTTTGCTCTAATACCTCATTACTCCTACCAATATCTTCCCTTAATTTCCTATGATCTTTTTTTATAGCTTCTCTCAATTCCTCATTATTCTGAGTTAGTTTTCCTAATTTCTCAATATTCTTATTCAAATTTCTCAGAATTTCCATCATTTCCTTCATCATACCAGCATCAATAGTAATATTTCCTACTATTCTATTCTTACTTTCTGCACTAACATTTCCTCCCTCAAATACTACATTGTTTAAGCTATTTTCTGTATCCTGTATTGAATTACAGCTAACTGTTACATTATCTCCCTCCATAATTATTTCTTCTGTATTATTAGTAGCCATTGTTTTCTTTATCCTACCGCTCCTAAGGTACATTTAAAATTTTACACCTTTTTTTTAGAATAAAAATCACACGTTTCTAACCTTTCTGATGCTATCTGCTGATGTAGCTTTGATGTCCAGCTTTCTGCCCCTCTCTCCTAGGTTTGTATGTCGCTTCTGCGTTGTATTATGATGAATCTGCGTTGTCTCGATGTTTTTGTGTCCACTCATCCGCGTAGTCTGTCGTTCCTATAGTTGTTTCTGGAATCTGCGTCTTCTCGATGTTTTTGTAGTTGAATTCCCCTGTTGCCATGTAATCTCGGAATTACGATGTCCAATCATCCGCGTAGTCTGTCGTCCCTATAGTTGTTTCTGGAATCTGCGTCTTGTAGTTCAGTTTACTGCTCCATTCCCTCCACGTCCTGATTCATTCTGCTCTTTCCTGGTCATTATGCTTCTTTCCTGGTCATCGTGTTCCTTTCCTGGTTACTCTGCCCCACGTTCTGGGCGCCAATTTGTAACGGTATTACTTGTAATGTTATTACTTGTGTATGTGTGTTTACTTCATGTGAAGCCATCTTGTGACCTCATTCATTTGTTCGGTTTGTAGCTCCATCTAGTGTTAGCAATTTGTGGTAGTATTAGTGTTTGAAAGAATTTTAAGTTTTGTTTACTGTCCTCCGGCTAGCTATTATTTCTCAGTCGAACATGTCTCTTGATCAGAGTGTGTAAACGGAAAGGAATCTTTTATCCAAATATAACACTGATGAAGAAATTTGTTTTACACATTTATTGTCAAACACGTTAACTATCACATTTATACATTGATCTTAACACTCGCCAAACTGAAACTGTTATAATAACTTCTTACTGATCACTTTTAATCCACGTACTTCAACCTTTTGTATAATTAACCTTACAACACTTTAGATTATTCATAATTCTGCTGCGCGTAACTTGTGAATCGATACCCGAAGTTTGCCGTACAAATACTTTCGACGAATTGACTGACTGAAGACGACGTGTAGTGTACACAGATTTTTGATGAACTGGACGACTGAAGGCGACGTGTAATGTATTGAGATTTTCGATGAACTGACCGCGATCTACCTCTGACTTGGCTTTTTATACACCCACTCCCCGATATGCCTAAAGATTATAACTGAGTTACTATTGGCTAATAAAACGCGCCAACATTAGCGTCTATTTTTATATCCAATGAAAATTATGAATACATATGCTCTAGGGAAATATTCCAGAAGGTTCTAAACGGAAAAAACGCGCCAATAGTACGTAACTTCCTCGTTTCCAATAATGATAAACAGCTCACCCCCCTCGCTGTATTATTGCGCGCTATTATTGACAGTTTCAGTAAGGTCGTATAAACTTACTTATCAACAATAATTACAGTCAAGAAACATCTCAAATCAATGTCATATAAAAATGCATATTCATATTACAATCATTATTTACATTTAAGTAATTTGTGATACAAATTACTGCATCAATACTGACACGATTCTTGCGATTCTTTTTGAACAGTGATTCATACTAATATTGACACGATTCTTACGATTCTTTTTTATCAACGATTCATGCTAATACTGACAGGATTCTTGCAATTCTTTTTAAACGACGATTCATCTTAAGACTGACACAATTCTTGCAATTCTTTTTGAACGACAATTCATCCTAAGACTGACGCATTCATTCAATTCTTTCTTTGTAGTCGTTTTCACGATTCGTTCATGTATCACCCCATGTCTGGAATAAGTTGGTCTCTTTAATGACTCACACAGGTCAGCTTATCCTAATTTATTTTATAATTATACAACAAAAATTACATGACAGAATGGTAACATTAGTAGGTATGAGATACAAACCATTCTAGAACGGCGCTGTTAATTAACATTTTTAATTAACGCTTAATCATATACATCACAGTTCCCGTCACTACAGGCTACTCACCCAAGGCATTGGCTTGTGAGAAAAAGAAGAAGAAATTCTCGTTACACAGCCAACCATGCAGCGCTGGTTAAACTATGTAATAGCAATATTTCTGCAAACTTTTATCTCAAATAATATGAAGCAGATAGGAAAATAAGATTTTGCAAGAATAGATTGTAAAAAGGAGATAAATACATCTGATGTGTTACACACATGAGTTTCTCTACTCTTGTACAAACTATTTTTACAAACGCTTATTCTCCATATGCTTGAAGTAAATTGAGATATCGAGATGTTAATCCTATTGCTTTAAGCGATAGTCAAATATTTCAAGAGCTGGTTGCTATGTGGAGTATTCCATTCTCTTTGCATTACGAGGACAAACAAATGAATAACGAATTTGAGAAAAAGTATAAGTATTGGAAAATTTGAGGGAATAACAAGCAATATCTGGAAAATGGTTCACTCAACAACAAAAATTTGTATGACATAAATTGTGTATTTTAACGCGATCTACATTTTTTGTGCAGTACAATTTTGTCTATCTCTTATGGTTTACCAGTTATGCAAAAGTCGTTCACAATGAAGAATACTTTTGGAGACATTCCCAGAAAATTCAAGATATACATTATATTTGTCAGAAAGGTATCTTAAATATATTATACTTTAATCAAAATCATTAGAGCCATTTTTGAGAAAATTAAAATTTTCGAAAAATGTTCCATGTAAAGGGTAATTTGCGGTGGGGGGATTTTCTTGAAAACCTTTATGTCGCATCCCTGGAAGATACTGAACCTAAATACCAAGTATAGTGTTTATTCGACTCTTCGTTTCTGAGTTATGCTGTTCACAGACACACACACGGACATGTTTCCAAAAATGCTTTATATGCATTCAGTGCATTTCAAAACATGATAGTGGCTATAGAAAGTCATGTAAATGTAACATATGGTTATTTGTTTAGGTTTTTATTCATTTTGGTTTGTAAGTTAATGGGTTTTGTATTGCCTGTGGCGTTATGAAGAGCAATATTAGTATAACAAGCCAGATTATCTCGGCCATAAGTCCATACAATTTTGCTGCTAAAGAAAAGATGGGAAAACTGAATAACGGATAGAAAGTTACACTTCTACACAGTCCATGAGTAGGAAGGCAGCATGAGATAGCAAAAATCCCAAGCCGCAACCGGGAACGGAACTATAGCTCTTCGGCTTATCGTGGTACTGCTGTTGCCATGTCTTGTCACGATGTGACCCGAATTTCAAGCATCTGACTCTGCAATTCCTAGAAAGCTCTAATGTTATCTCGGCGAGAGATTTAAGCCATAACGAAAGATGTAAATTAGGGAACCGTTCTACCGCAAAGCCTGTGGTGTGTGTGAGGATTGGAAGAATGAATCAGAGCGGAATAAAACGGCTGACAATCAAACTATGGGTTTACCATGTCGGATGGAGTTACTCCACATAGCTATAAAACCGATGGGACAAGCTGAACTGGGTTCTTGGGCTTTAACGCCGCTGTAAGAGGAAATGTACATTGTACGCTACGATAAGGGCCGTCCGTCGAACGATATTGGTCAGTATTTTCCGGCGCTCAAAGCTTTTGTTACTAGCACGGCGCGGTGGTGCGATATATCGAAATTCGCTCCGAGTTGGTTTCATTTTGTATAAACATTTGGTGCCATTCAGCTAAGGTAGAAAATCCTGGCTGCAGTTTCAACACTAGTTAATCCTTCTTCTTTCTCTCTTTAGCCTCCTCGTATGTAGGACTTACACCCCCAGGACTTACAGGCGGGTACCTGGTGTCAGAAGCCCGTCGAGGAGCAGACACTCATAGATCAGACAGAATATCCAGGATGGGTGATCAGCCCGATGCCTGGTATGGGAGGAAGGAACTAGATGAAACGAAATGATGGTGAAATGGATGAAAGGAAAGGTGATGATAGAGCAGTTGGTGGAATGAGTGGCGGGGGAAACCGGGGAACCCGGAGAAAACCCGCCCAAACGCCGCTTTGTCCACCACAAATCCCACATTCGGGTCCCTGGGATTGAACCCGTGCCGCCTCGGTGAGAGGCGAGCGGTCTAACCACTCGGCCACGGGGGGTGAGATGGCTCAGCCAGCGTCTGTGGACCGTATTCTGGAGGTCTCGGCTTCGATCCCCGCTCGCTCTAACAGTGGATTCTTGGGGTATCCTCGGAGTCAACCCAGTGCTGGGTTGGTTTCTTCTCTGCCACGATTTCATTTAATTCCATTTGCTTATCATCTTTCAAGTATGCTTCTGGGTTTTGCGGTGAATGGTGGTACTGGACAGATGACGCTCAAAGAAAAGAAAACTCCCCATGGACACTGGTTGACGGGTCGTTCATCGCTCCCTCTCGGCGGATCCAAATTGAAGGGATATCATGAAGGGTCTGAGCATTTGGAAACGTTAGGGACATCCGCGCGTCTGTGTGGCCTTTAGCCTCCTGTGTGGTTCCTTAATTTCATCCCTTCCTTCTGGGAGGTGGTAGGTACAATAGATCTATGCAGTTCGCATGCACGGGATGTGTCTTTCCATTGTTTAACCTGTACCTATAACATTGGCTTTACTTAACAAAATTAAATTCAGTTTTAGGCCTCTTTGTAAGTCTTGAGCTTCTTTTATATGCCGTAAATCTACGACACGGCACCACCGACTTTACTTCCCTTCCGAAGGAAGCCATACTAAGGATTTTTACGCTTGAAAAAATCCATTGACCTCTTCAAGGTTTGAACCCGCGACTTCGGGAACTAGAGGCTAGCATGGTAACCACTACACCACGAAGACGATGCTTTATTTCACTGCCACTATTCGTTTCGAGAGAAGGGTAACTAGGCAAATATTGAGGCGTGTATGTGTGTATTGTCACGCCAGACACATTATTGCGTCGTTGGCGACAGTATTGTTGAGGTAACTCTTTCGGCTGTAGTTTTGAAGTTCGTTTGGCGTGAGGACCTCCCCACTATCTAGCTGGTGATCTTACTAGCGGTGGAGAGTGGGGGAAGTGAGCATGATTCCTTTGTGTGCTGTGTGGTGAGCGTCACTTCTGGTCGAGCGTCTGGTGTGAAGGTCTATGTGAATTGTGTGAATGTAACCGCGTTTGCGTAGTATATCCCTTCAATTTCTTCCTTTTAATCTTTAATGTAGGGACACCGTGCTTATATTCAATAAATCACATGCAATGTGATTAATGTGAAATTCTGTGTATTTTGTGATAACTATCCCACGCCTGCTCCGGAATGTAGAGTTAGTTTCTGTTCCTCTCGCTACCTCTGATGCTACGCCTCCCAATGTTTATGCTGGGGTAACTAAAATTTAATATCTAGCTGCAAACCTTTTGGCCTCACCCCGGTATATAACAATGCAGGTCAACAATAACGAGGATGAGAATTGGAGAAGCAGCGAGCCAGCACTCCAGGTGTTGGTAGCACACGTCACAATCAACCACTCTTGTCTAGCCTTTGAGGACCTATACCTGGTAGGTACTAGAAAAGAGAACATTTGCATTCAGTTTTCAAAAATTCCAGTAACCGACATGAATTATACATTCCGCGAGTAAAACCAAATTTGGAGGCGGAAGGTCGACGGATCGTGCCAGAGGGGTACTTCGGAACCCGCATAGCTAGGAATCTAATGTCCACTACGGCAGAGCACAATGTAATACACTAAATCCCAGTGCTGTAACAGTGTCATTACCCATGGACAGAGTAGTGCCAGCTAGTGGGAATTATCTCCAAAGCCATGATGTGGTAGGGGAACGTAACACAGGGAATTAAACACAGGAGATTTGTTCAACAATAATGTTGTGTGTGGAATGTCTTTCTACCTATGTGCGACCTCAGAAGATACTCATGTATAACTTCACTCCTTCCTCTGAACCTAATTACCACATCTGTGTAGGAGAGAAACAGCCGAGGTAGACAGCCTCTTCAGCGCTCATCCGTTGTAACGTTCTCATACACCTATATAATTAGAATAAAGGCTATTTAGTAGCTTTGATACTGATTTCGATGCAAACTACCATATGTTTAATAAACTGACAAATAAGTAAATACAGAGTACGAATAGTACCGTTATAACCAGAACCGATTTATTTTGTTTCGGTCCGTCTTTCATTTGCTTAGCATTCTAGTAAATTTTTTTCTATATCCTCAGCATGACTTCCTTCGGAAGGGAAGTAAAGCCGGTTCTCCCGTGTCATAGATTTACGGCACGTAAAATAACCTCAAGTCTGATAAAGAGGCCTCTGAGCAAAATTACCGGTCTTTCACGCCCAATATAGAATGGGACGTGAGGACCACAGCAGTTAAAGAGCGTACATAAATAAAACTCAATTTAATTTTTCCGGAATGGGAGTGATCTCCGAGTCCCCGGCCCTCCAGTGGGATGTGCAAGCCTGCAGGTGGAAAGTCGGTTGTACCACCTACCACCGAGAGTTTCAATCTGAAAATTTTAGGGACCCTGCCCGCTACTCTGTCGTGCCTCCTGATGCAGATGCCCTCTGTCTTCTCTCACCTTACCCCTCCCTTATGTGGGCGCCCCGTTAGGGACCTAGTCACAAAAGATCTTCTTAGGTTGAGGTGCTAATTCCACCTCCACTCCTGGTCATGCGTCATATTATCAGTAACTTGTATTGTTGTTATTATTATTATTGATAATGCAATTAAAAGTGCGGTTGAATATCTTTACGTTATTAGCACCACGTTTTGGGCGCTAAACTTGAAGTAGTTGCTGCCCCACGTATGGAACCAAACTTGAAGTTGTTTAATTGTTGTGATTGCACCACTATTGCGGGAGATATGTTTCTTGGAGTGTTCGCCCCAGGTACGATCCAAACTTTCCGGTGGCCGTCGCACCACGTTCACTTTTCCGGTGGCCTTCGCCCCACGTTTAAAAATCAACTTTGTATTTTAATGTTTATTTAAATATTATATATGTATGCTCGACTGGCGAGTAGTAATTTTCAGAACACGTATCCCTTAGCAGGGCTGGTGTGGATAAAGAACAAGGCTTACACAAGTCATAATTGTATTGTCCTTTGTTTATTAATCCTTCACACGATTAAATAACACTTCACTGATGTATCCTACTTTAGAGCTGTGCGATTATTGTTAATTGTACTTTTAACACGTAAACTTTATATTATTCTCACCGCAATAAATTTTCATGTCTCACACTGAACCCGAATCAGATCTGACTGCTTGGGTACGCTATATTTTAGCGTCTGCCGCCTGAATTTGCACATTTCCACTATTTTAAGTCTGTGGTTGGATAAGCCTACTCCAATAGAATACTTTTATTTAACTTAAGCTTTTTTCTAGGTTTAGATTGGCTATTTACAAACTGTTTTAAATATTACATTATTGTTTCAAGAATTATTAGTAGCCTTTATTAAACTTTCTAATTTATTGTTGCCTCAAGATTATCTCATAGTTAGCAACTTTCGGCTACTACTTTATAATTCTGTTTGCTACGAAAAGCAGATTGCTTCTATTCTTACAGCTCCTACATTGTTAAATTATGTAATACATTCACATAACATAATTATATATGTGCATAATAATAAAAACATAATACAATGACTGTTACATACACTTTATATATTATTACATACACATATTGTTTTAAGGCGGGCTGTTATTATATTTTATATTACATAATTACAATGACATCATTTAAGTGTTAAAAAGACTGCCTAAATGAAAGAAACATTCAAGTAAAATAGTAAGACCTCCTTTTTATAATAGGGCATTACTAAATCAGCTGCTTATTGTAACATCTAGTGCAATATTAGCCACCGCATTCCTTATTGCTAAATAACCAGAAAATCTGATGTGTTACACTCACATGACCTTCCCTACTCTTGTACATACCATTTTTACAAACGCTTACTCTCCATATGCTTCATGTTAATCGAGATGTTAATCTTATTGCTAATTTTCTTGTAGATGCAAGGGGAAATGCTAGGCTTTAAGCGATAGTCAAATATTTTAAGAGCTGGTTGCTATGTGGCGCATTCCATTCTCATTGCATGTCCAGGACATAAAAAAAAATGAATAACGAATTTGAGAAAAAGTATAAGTATTGGAAAATTTAAGGGAATAACAAGTAATATCCCGAAAACGGTTCACTGAACAAAAAAAATGTAAATGACATAAATTGTGTATTTTGACGCGATCTACATTTTTGTGTAGTAACATTTTGTCTATCTCTTATGGTTTACCAGTTATGCAAAAGTCGTTCACAATGAAGAATATTTTTGGGGACATTACCAGAAAATTCGAGATATACATTTAATTTCTCATGGCAATATCTTAAATATATGATATTTTAATCAAAATCGTTAGATCCATTTTTGAGAAAATCAAAATTTTCGAAAACTGTTCCATGTAAAGGGTAGTATGGGTGGGGGATTTTCTTGAAAACCTGCGTGTCGTATCTCTGGAAGATACTGAACCTAAATACCAAGTTTGGTGTTTATCCGACTGTTCGTTTCTCACACACACGGACATGTTTCCAAAAATGCTTTTTTTTTGGATTCGGGGGGTCTCAAAATATGTATTTCCGGTGAAATCTCGGTATCGAATTTTTGGGTGGAATACAATACTTCCCCTACTTACTATACGTAGTAGGGAAAGTAAAAAGAAAGCCAATGTTGTCACAAACTCAAATGGTCAGTAAATTACAAGCATAAATAAAAGCAACATGGACCATAATAATGACGTTTGCTTTCAGTACATTTGATGATCGTTTAGCTCGATGAAATTAACAGTTTGTGAAGCATCATTCACTGTCACGCAGAAATGTCTCATGTGCGGACAAAATGGACAGCTGTCAACGGCTGTGACGTGATCCCCTATGGGTGCTCACGTTTCTATTATGTGACAAATGAAACCACAGCATTAAACTCGCAAATACGCTACTCAAGTATCACGTTTACAAAAACGTACAGTACCCCACTTAAAGCTGATGGCTTCTGAGTTTTGCTTAGAAGGGAAATAATATGTTTGCAGTAAATTTATGAGGTAATTTAATTTACTTTGTTTATAGAAAGTAAATTTTAGCCAAAAACACCGAATGAGATGGCTCCGCGGTAACTCTTGTTGGCATTCGGAAGGTCTCGGGTTCGATTCCAGTCGATCGCCCACTCTGACTTTGGATTTTTCATGGTTTGCTTTGGTCGGTAGGCGAATACTGTGATGGTTTCTTATATACCATGATCTCTTTCCTATCCTTTCCCTTTCATTCCGTTACCTTGCACATTTCAGATGTGCTACTAGGTTTTGTGGAGTATGGCGGTGCCGGACAGATGGCGAAGATGCTTGCTCAAAGAGAGTGCCCCCATTCATCTCCCTCTCTAGAGCTCCAGAAGTGAGACGGGTATTCGTACCTGAAACTGTTAGGACTTCGCACGTCTCTGTGACCTGCCTGCCTGCCACCTATAGCCTTCTGTGGTTGCTTCACTACATTCCTTGCTCTTGGAGGGTGGAACCTACAATATATATAGGTCACAGTACGTAAGGTCCCGTGGCTAGCATGTTAGCTTCCAAATCGAGAGGTCCGGGTTCGATTCCCGGCTGGAGGATGGGAATTTTTCTTTAGTCAGGATTATTTTACATACTCACGGGAGTCTGCAAGTGTATATGTGTGTGGATTTATAAAGAAAAACCAACGTAAACAAACCTAAAGATACGAATAGTAAACGAGAGAACATCATTCCCGATGAGTAATTGTTCCAAAGGGGAAGCCTCTGATATGACGTTAAATGTTAAAGGTGGCATATAAATGGAACAACAAATTATAAGACATTTCTTTACATGTAAAAGCAAGATTTTAGTTTAGGTGTGTTATAAAAACAATACAGAAAAAAATCTGATGTGTTACACTCACATGACTTTCTCTACTCTTGTACAAACTATTTTTACAAACTCTTATTCTCCATATATTTCATATTAATCGAGAGAAACATTTGCGGAAACGATCTTTTGACATGCAAAGAGAATTACATTTTACACATAGCGACCATTTCTAAAAATATTTGACTCTCGCTTAAGGCGTACTATGTTCCCCTTGTTTTGTATTTGCAAGGGCAATATAGAAATACAGTAGCCTTTAAGCATAGACATATCTCTTAATAGCTGGTTGCTAGGTGCAGCACCATTCCCTTTATCACAGATTAATACTCTTTGCATATCCAAGACAAAAAAATGAATAATGAATTCCCATTTGAGAAAATAAGTATTGAAAAATTTAAGGGAATAACAAGCAATATCTCGAAAATGGTTCACTCAACATAGTAATGTATATGACATAGAATGTGTATTTTAACGCGATATACATTTTTGTGCAGTAAAATTTTGTCTATCTCTTATGGTTTACCAGTTATGCAAAAGTCGTTCACAATGAAGAATGCTTTTGGAGACATTCCCAGAAAATACGAGATATACATTTCATTAGTCATGAAAATATCTTAAACATATGGTATTTTAATCAAAATCGTTTGAGCTGTTTTTGAGAAAATTAAAATTTTCGAAAAATGTTCCATGTAAAGGGTAATCTGGTGTAGGGGATTTTCTTGAAAACCTTCGTGTCGCATCTCTGGAAGATACTGAACCTAAGTACCAAATTTGGTGTTTATCCGACTGTTCGTTTCTGAGTTATGCTGTTCACAGACACACACTCGGACATGTTTCGAAAAATGCTTTTTTTTGGATTCAAAGGGCCTTAAAACATGTATTTCCGGCGAAATCTTGGTATCGAATTTTTGGGTGGAATACAATACTTCCCCTACTTACTGTACGTAGTAGAGAAAGTAAAATGGCACCTGGGAAGGAGAAGTCATATCGAGCTGCTTAGGTTATACGAAAGCTGTCCATGTCTGTACGTTGTGGGCTCCGTGAATTACAACAAGATGAAGAAGACGAGGATATATAAAGAAATTTCCAGGCAGAATTCCAAAGTATATAATAATGCATTAATGTAAATGTTAACCTATAGTTAACCTATCAATTCCTGTTATTTATATCATATTCATTAATTGTAATTTGATTTTATGGGCCACAATACCTGAAAATGCCATGTAATTACACGAAAAACAATATTTGTTTGCAAATTGTTACACCGTGGGTATAATAGTAAATTACTTTGTACGTGATACATTATCAATGTATTCTAAAGGGATTCAGTTTGGCAAAATCAAATTGTATATACACATTTATGGAACTGTCAGGTCTAGTCCAATGTAGTAAAATATTGAAAAACATTTCACAATATTCCTTGTAAACTAACGAATTAAAAAACAAGCTTGAAATTGAGGCGGTATTTTCATACTTGAATAATTTCTATTGTATTATATAATATGCAAGTTCAATAAAAGCCCGCCTTGAAGCTATATTTATATAATAATTTTTTAAAATGTATGTAACAGTCATTGCATATGCTTATATTATTGTAAACATGTTTAATAATGTTATGTGAATACATTACACACTTTAATAATGTAAGAGCTGTGAGAATAATAAGTGTAACGTTGCAACAATGAGGTAACAATAAGGTAACCTTAAGGCAATAATGAGTTTGAGAGCTTGAATACTACTAGTCATTATTAGAGCAACAATAATGTAAATTTTGTGACAGTTTAAAATTAGCCAATCAAGAGCCAGAAGAAGCTTTAGTGAAATGCAGATATTCTATTGGCCTAGGATTTGCCAATCAGGGACCTGAAATACAGAAGCTTACGAATTTTGACGGTTGAAATATGTTCAGTTGCCTGCAGACCTTGGTAGTGACCGGATGGAAGATGTGTTCTCTAAAGAAATATTACATATTCGTGTGAATCGTAAAATAAGTATACGCGTTTACTAAGCACAATAATTAAAGAATCTCACAGCTCTTAATATCATTGTAGTGCTATTTAATTTGTGTCAAAGATTAATAAAAAGAAGTGAATTTAAACTTAAAATCTGTGTAAGCGTCATTCTTGTCGCACCACACCCTGCCGAAGAGAAACGTGTCTCTACAAACATTACTGACGCAGCCGAGTCAAACATAAGCATAAATACTATCTATAGAAGCAGTTTAATAACAAAGTTAAGTAATATTTTTTAAACTTGGAGTTAACAACAAAAATTAATCTTCAAATCAGCTTCTCATACGTAGCAGCATATTACGTAACAACAGTAAGTATTACGTAATCAACAACTTAAAATTGGCTTACCAAAGCGTGTGCAAACTCCTTAAACAACGTAAACTCCAAGAACAATACTTCTTCAAGTTGGCTTCCTAAGCGTGAGGCTAATAATTACGTAAATAAATTACGTCAACAAAACACCTACTTCAAGTTGGCACCCATAGGTGGGGCACATAACTACTTCAAGTTGGCACCCATACGTGGGGCAGTTAAATAATAACAGCAAAAGCAAATATCTACTTCAAACTTCTAAAAGGGGTTTAAGACGTTGAAAAAAAGGGCAGGGATTCTTTTTGAGCAACTTAAAGAAGCCTTTGTCCTCCGTCAGTTCTTCAAATACCACTGTGTTTCCTAATTCGTTCAAATTTCTTGGATTTGTTTAAAACATAGATAACCATAATTTGATCTGTTTCTACAGATGTAGAAAGAACAGCATCCAGAAGCACCTATAAAACTGTATCTGCTATAACACATGACCGCGTCCAGTCCTCAAGCTCAAAGCCCAATTTTATGAACCTCGAAAAAGCAATGTATGCTAATAGATGTTCTTGCTTCGCCGATTTTGCAGAGTATCACGATGAATAAAAACGCAATAAATTATTACCGGTTATACTGCAGACCTTCATTTATTTGGCTGCTACAGCAAAGTTAACAATATTCAACACTATACCTGACATCGACTGCATAGCTTTATTCTGGCGAATTTCCAAATTGTATTCCTGTCTGCGCTAGAATACAATTATACCGGTTCTATTTTTACTTTCTCCAACGTTTCCCCATGGTTGATAGTGGAAGTATGCATTCCAGCCCACAATTGAATATCGGAATTTCACCAGAAATTTTTAGAAAAAGAAACATGCTGTCGAGTGCGACCTTATAACTCAAAAACGAAATGTTGGGAAGTTATCAAACTTAGCACTTTAACATCTTACATGGTAGCGACAAAAGCCAACTACCCCGTCCCCCAATCCAAACTATCCTTTACATGGTATAGGTATAGGTTATACAGGGTTATTCAAAAAGAAGGAACAGATTTTAAATATTTATTTTTAATGAACGACAATATATAGTGACATATACGACACATCATTGAATAGAGGAAAGTTCAAAGTTTTTAGCCCCCACCTATTAGTTCCCCTCAGTGCCTTCAGTGGCGCTGGGTTTGTTTACGAGAAAATCATAAAAAATTTACAATTGATACAATAAATTCGTAGAAGATGGTTGCGTATGCAAACGGAAAAGCACTTGTCGTCCTCGCATAACAAATGGTGCTCATTTTGAACACACAAAATAAATTTTTTAATTTTTCTATATTCAGTGCTGTATAGCATGTGTCGCCATCTATTGTCGTTCATTAGAAATAAATATTTAAAGTTTCTTCCTTCTTTTTGAATAACCCTGTACAATGGAGGGTGATACCTCGACATGTACAGATCTACTGTGGCTACCACCCCCCGGGAGAAGGGATGAAGTGAAGCTATCATAGGAGGCTACAGGCCACAGAGGTGCGTGAAAGTCCCTAACATTTCCAGGCTCGAAGACACATCCCACTGCTGGAGCTGCCTGGAGAGGGCATTGAACGACCCGTCGACCAAACAACCCTCTAGGTCCATAGAGAATACTCTTTCCTTTGAACAAGCGCCGCCATACGCCACGAAACCTAGAAGCACGTCTGAAACATGAGGAAACGGAATTAAAAGGGAATTATGGAAAGGAAATCGTAACAATGTTGATTAAAACACTTTGATTATGACATCTTTATGCAACGCAAAATCTAGATCTTCCATTTTCTGGGAATAGCCTGTAGTATGATTTTCGCTCTGAACGCTTTTATACAATTAGTAAACCGTACGAAATAGAAAATATCTCACTGCACAGAAAATGTAGATATCGTTAAAGCACACAATTTATGTCAAACAACAATGTTGTGGCGTTAACAATTTCCGAGATATTCTTTGTTCTTGGTTTAAATTTTCAAATGCATACACCTTTCCGAAGTATTAAAGGACCATTCGCAATGAAAATTAAGCATTAACATATCGATGTAAAGTTTGGGTGCAGTTAATGCGATATAATCATTCACAACGACAAACGGAAACATAAACAGCAGGCGGTCGCAAGAAAACAAGATATAACTAGGCTAATATAGCGACCTGCGCAGCGAACACCGAGAGTGCACACGGCAAAAAAGGTTATGTACGTGCATTAAAATGAATAACAGCTAGCTATCCGGCTACAGGACGCTAAACTTACAAAAAAAAGCACTACCTCTCATAACAACACTTTGTGTTACTTTCTTTACTACGTAGAGAATGAAACGAAGCGAAAATGTTATCAGAAAGTTCTTTTCCTTACTTTTATTTCATTATTCCTCTTATATTTATTGTTTCTAGAACCATTTAAAAGGTTTTTAACTATTCTGCACAATTTATATTAACTGTAATATTTTACTTTAACACTGTTATACTTTCCCCATTGCGGTGGTTTCAAAATTGACAAAGTAGAAGGCTTTTCTTCGCAGTAAATATACACAATATTCACATACAAATTTTTACTTTCTCTACTACGTATAGTAAGTAGGGGAAGTATTGTATTCCACCCAAAAATTCGATACCGAGATTTCACCGGATATATGTTTTGAGACCCCCTGAATCCAAAGAAAGCATTTTTGGAAAATGTCCGTGTGTGTATCTCAGTGTCTGTATGTGTATGTCTGTGAACAGCATAACTCAGAAAACGAACAGTCGGATAAACACCAAACTTGGTATTTAGGTTCAGTATCTTCCAGAGATGTGACTCGAAGGTTTTCAAGAAAATCCCCCACCGCAGATTACCCTTTATATGTAACATTTTTCGCAAATTTTAACTTTCTCAAAAATGGCTCTAACGATTTTGATTAAAATATCATATGTTTAAGATATATTCATAACAAATGAAATGTATATCTCGAATTTTCTGGGAATGTCTCCAAAAGTATTCTTCATTGTGAACGACTTTTGCATAGCTGGTAAACCATAAGAGATAGACAAAATTTACTACACAAAAATGTAGATCGCGTTAAAATACACAATTTATGTCATATACAGTTTTTTTGTTGAGTGAACCATTTTCTAGATATTGCTTGTTATTCCCTTAAATTTTCCAATACTTTTTCTCAAATGGGAATTCATTATTCATTTTTTTATGTTCTGGACATACAAAGAGAATGGAGTACTCCACACAGCAACCAGCTCTTAAAATATTTGACTATCCTTAAAACCTACCAATTCCCCTTGCACCTACAAGAAAATTAGCAATCAGATTAACATCTCGATTAACCTAAGCATATAGAAAGTAAACGTTTGTAAAAATAGTTTGTACAAGAGTAGAGAAAGTCATGTGAGTGTAACACATCAGAATTTTTCTAATAAGCGGAAAAGAAAAGAAAAATATTTGATTTTCTACACTGTTATGACATTCTCTACGGTTTGAAAGTCCACATATTATTATATACCTTACGTAATATTGAAACTTAGTCCACTTTTTGAATTGCCACTTCTCTCATTTCTCATTCACTGTTTAGATGTGGTTCAAGTTTCACTGGAACTTCACTAGTTCACACTGAAACTTCACTAATGTAAACTACTTCAATTTCCCTGTCACTTCACTTTCTTATTGACAAGCCTTTTCTTCCGGACCAACTCGCTCGGAGAACCGCAATTGATGTCGCAACAGAAACAAACCAACTCGCTTTCTCTACGCACCCACCGACTCTACTTACATCTCGCAAGAGCGTTTTAATGTCCAACTGGATGTTGCTATGGTAGTTTAGTTGGTTAGGGAGACCGGCAGATTTGTGGTTCAAATCCCGCCTATGGTATGACTTTTTGTCGTCCGATTCTACCTTCAACCTTGTCCTACACGCGATTTGTGTGAAAGAAGAATTAATTCAAGACTGTTTATTGTTTCATTTGTCTTAAATGGACGTAGTACTTAATTAAAGCTTCACTTTAACCATCAATGATTATATCACCTGAGCCTTGTATGGCTACATGACTCCCAACCTCGCAGTGATACTTTTCCTGCCTGACCAAAGTATTAAACATCTAGCTTCAGCGTCTGTATTGCCGGATGCCACCATTCACACAATATCTGCAATACCGGCTAGCGCAACTCTCCACGTGCAGCACCAAATGGCAGGTTAAGGAAATAGTTTGGTGGTGCTGCGGGTTGAAGACTCACGTCGGCTCACGTGATCGTCTTGCCCATGTTGACTCCAGGCGGCTGGTGAGCACTGGAAGTGGAATAATTCGTTTTTCGCCGAGCACAAGGAAGGAATTGTTAATTAGGGCACTAGGGAAGCGGCTTCGTCCACACGCAATTTTGGAATAATGAAAATTTTACAAATTAACATTTTTGGAGCAAATGAAGTGGCTAAATTTTAACTCTTCAGTATGTGTGGCGCAATTCTGGATACACTGGAATACAGAGAGCTTTGGTTATGCTAAAGAATAATTGTAAATTTAACTTTGCATGTTTAAACAAAGAAAATTGTAGTGAATCAGGTATACTATTTGTTTATCTCGTCAAAGTTAAAGAGAATATACATGTATTTATATAGCTACAACATATTTAAAAGTTCATTTGCTTGAGGCTAATGTTTCTCGAAATCTTATATTTAACTCCTTTCCTTATTAATACGAAATCACAACGTTTTCACAATCTCTGAGGATACTTCATTTGCTAAAGTACTTAAAGTTAAATGGGTCTAGAACTTAATTAAATTATAATCTGAACAAGTGGTGGTTGCTTTTATTTAATTACAGTGGAATTTTAATTAGTAGGTTTGGGATTCTAAAGCAACGGCCTTACACTTTATTTTTGCTTTTATTAATAGTGCTTACTGAAACTAAATTAATGGGTATTTTTGAATCCTGAAATTTCTTGCTTTTTTTCCTAATGTAAAAGTATTTTTTTTTATGTTTTTTTGAAAGAAAATTCATTTTCATAAGTTTTAGACGCCATTTTTAGTTTTGGTTTTCTAAATTTTGACTACTTTTTAAATATTGAATTTTATTAATTTCAATAGCCAAATAAATCCATTCTACTCTGTTTTGATTTCCAAATTAATAATCACTCCAACTTACGCTACTTTTCAACCGGAACTGACATTGGATTTTCAGAAGACGAGCTAAACTCGTGGCAGTATTTGCTTTAAACACTCTATACTACCAACTGTAGCTAGACATATAGACCCTGTGCATTTAAAAATAAAACCTTATATCCCAGGACACTACTTACCTCTGTGGTACGCTTTTTGCACTTGTCAGAGGCTGCAAAAATGTTGAGCTGCGTGGAGTCCTGTGGAAGTGGACATTGGTCTATATCCACTCGCCGCAAATCAATATCAATCCCACTCGTGCCCCTGTAGGGAGAAAAACCAACAAGAAATTAATTACCTCCGTCTCTGCTCGTCCTTTACTACATGTACGACACGAAACTTTCAACCAAAAAGCGCGGATATCAGATTGGTATGAGTTGCATCATTAATGTCCTAGGTATTAATTACTGTTTGTTGACGCTGGATTCAAATGGATAATCCCGTACAATATTGCAGCTGCGGGTTTTCTTGTTTACATGCGCTATCGCGCATTTTGTGAAGGTAATTTAGTGGTTTGCATGCGCGTGAGTTTGCACAAACACAGTGTTGCATTTAAGATTTAATCTTGATTTAAATATGATAAGGCTACCAAATTTCAGTGTGTATGATAACATCAGCACTAACCCTGTTATATGTTCAACCGAACAACACATCACAAACTTCTGCAAAATATTTCAGAAAGAAATCTCGAATTAACAGTGAAAAACTTCCATTGCTGGTGTTCTTTAACCTTATAATATTTATTGGACATACAGGGAGGAAGAAATTCAACATGTTAAACATTTGGATTACCTAGGAGTAAGGTTTGATATGGGTGGAAAAATGGAACAATATCATAGAGTTTATAAAACACAAAGGGATTGGACAACTTTCTGAAGCACTAAGGATATTGAGTGGGGTACCAAATATACCAGTAAGAACATTACAAACCATGTATGAAGCAATGGTTAGGTCCTCATTACTATATGGCAGTGATGGGGATGGGAGAGACTGGACAATGTAAATAAAGTACAATGCAATTTATGGAAGCGTATTCTATGGTTGGGGAGGGATACTTCAAACTACGGAGTTCTTCGTGAGTTAGGATGCTGGGAAGATGCTGTATTTGCTAAATTAAATGTTGTTAGGTACTGGCTGCGAATAATTAAAGCTGATCAAACAACTCTGAGAGCAATATGTCATCGTCATCAAATGAACAACATAGAGAATCCAAAATGGTAGGCGGCGGGGTTACAAGGGGAATTATCAAAAAATGGCTTAAACGATACCTGGCAAAGGGGTAATGAAAATACACACAGTGCCGTGAAAAAAGTCAAAAGACGACTATGTGATATAAACAGGCAGGAAATAGAATCTGAATTTACACAAAGATCAACATTGCAGCTACAAAATAAATAAAAACTAGGTGGTGTAAGGAAGCACAGATTCGCAAACTCATGAAAGCGTTCATTTTAGAAATATCATGACAGACATAGAGCTTCAAGCTTGAGATTCATTCAATAAAGTTATGAACAACTTTTTGGGTAATATTAAAGATGACCAATATGAGCATATTGTTAAAAAGTTAAAGACACTTGGGTGCAGTATGAGCTTGAAATAGAATTTTCTGTATTTGAATCTTAAATTTTTCCTTGAAAACTTGGGTGCATTAAGTGAAGAGCAGGGAGAGACATTCCATCAGGACATAAAGGAGATCGAAACAAGCTACCAGGGTCGATGGGACGTCTTCATGATGATCGACTATCGTTGGTGTTTAATTAGAGACAACCCTCGTCAGGACCACTCAGCGTTCGTTTTCAAAAACGCGGAGGAGAAAATAAAAGCGTAAGGTATGTTTGAAATTCCAGTTCAATGTAAACTGTTGCATCTGTAAAATTGAGATTGTTTCTTAGTTTTCATGATTTTGCGTGTTCTAAATTGTACTTAAAAACTACAAATAAACTTATATTACATATTTCCTTTCTGCATGCCAAACAAGGTACGTGATACGAAGAAATGGAAAGCAGATTTGAATTCCGCATACCACAACTACGTTAAGAGACCTATTCAACTGCGTACCGCAGAAAAAGAATTAAATTCGCAGACCATAATTTAAAAACATCTACAGAGAAAACTAAATTGCATTCCGTGGAAAATTCCCAATAAGAGGAAAAGTAGTAATAAATAATATCAATATTGGCTCACCTCGTAGCTCAGTTGGTAGAATACCTACTTGCTGTACAAGGGGTCCCGGGTTCGATTCCTGGCTGAAGGGGTTGGGATTTTTCTCTAGCCAAGATTATTCCCTCTCCTCCTCAGAGTCTGGATGTATGATTGGGATTACGAATGTGTGTGTGTGTGTGATCTAATGATTAAAACACAAAAGATGCAAGAAACCCAGCGACAAGAGAATACGAGTTAACAACCTTGCCAATAGGCAATAAGTTGCAAAGAAAAGGCCACCAATACGACCAATGTACAGTGCCGTTTGTGAAAATTGCAGCACCAAGAAAGAATTTCCCGAATAACTCCAACCTTGGTGGAAGTGTAGAAGAGTGTGCAAGCAATAAGTGATCAGGTTTGCAGGGAGATGGGGTACACTTAGCTCTCTCGTGTCGGTCCGACAAGGTCAGTGTTGTGTAGTGAGTGCTGTCAAACGAGGTAGAAACAATAAAGTGATTGTGCCTCTTCGACGTCAAAGGGAGCCACTCGGCATGTGAGTGAGTTCGAACGGGGAAGAAAGATCGGTCTCCGGGAAGCGGTTTTGTTATACCGACTCGTACAGGGCATGCTGCTACGACAGTGAAGGTCTTACTGGACAACGGAACATACCCACAGCACGGGATGACCGTCATCTTGTCCGCATGACGCTCGACGCTGCAGCACTGCAACAGGTGTGAACTTATCTGCATCAACGGTTCATCGCCGTCTGCTGCAGGTTTGACTGGTTGCATGCATGCCGTTACGTCGGCTTCCATTGTCCAGAAACCACAAGCTCCCTCGACTGCAATGGGCACGTGAACACCGTCACTGGGGTGCTGAGTGGCAAACTGTAGTCTTTTCGGACGAGTCCTGCTTCAACGTGTGACCGCATACGTGTCCGGCAGTACCACCGTGAGCGCAACCTGGAGGGCTGCACCAGGTGTGAGATTTGGGGCGCCATTGGGTACAACCGATCTCGCCTCCTACGAATTGAGGGTACTTTGAACAGCAGCCGGTACCTAACGGTGGTTGTAGAGCCTGAGGGACTCCTCCTGCTTCAGCATCTCCACAGGCCACATTTCAACAGGAAAATACCCGGCCACATATTGCGAGGAATGTACAAGCCTTCTTCGAAGAGCGACGAGTACTATTGCTTCCCTGGCCTGCACGTTCGTCTGACATGTCGCCCATCGAACATGTCTGGGATATGGTTGGTCGGCAGCTGGTGCGTCCTCCAGTAACCAGTGTCACGGATCTGTGGGCTCGAATACAAACTGCGTGGAGGGAAATCCCTCAGGAACTTATTCAGAACCTTTTTGATTCAATGCCACGGCGTACTTTAATTGCAGCGCATGGAGGCCACACAACATACTGAATATTAGGCTCAAAGAGCATGAATAGATTTGAAAAGTTTATCATTTGTTACATCGAATGCCTGCGTTTCCTTCTTGGTGTTGTAATTTTCACAAACGGAAGTGTAGTTACCAGCGGGGTATAAATGGAACTAAAAAAAAAACAGCATTATTGAACAACTTAATAATTTTAGTTGTTAGAATCTATAATAAGTTACAATTTTAATTAGGATATAGAGAGGAAAATTGATTACCTTCAAATAATGTGTGGCACCATCATATGAATGAAGGGGAAAGTAAGGAAGGACGCGCTTCTAAAGCTTTACAAAATTATGGCGGTTCCTGTTCTACTCTACGGATCCGAAACTTGGACTCTAAAAGGTAGACTCCAAGCGTATACAGGCAGCGGAAATGAGATTTCATAGATCAGCGGCAGGCTATAAGTTAAATGATAAAAAGAGAAATGAGGACATCAGAACGGAGTGTTTACTCAATAAATGAAAGGATAAAATGGAAAAGTCACTTAGAGAGACGGCCAGAAAGCAACATAGCCAGAAAAGCCATATATTATACAGCGACGGGCAAAAGAAGTATAGGGCGTCCAAAATCAAGATGGTCGCAGCAATCTTTTGAGGACGGAACGGGCATGGATGCCTAATCCTTGACTGTAGACAACGACAAAATATTCTTAGGAAACCTTGTTTTTCTATATGCTTCATTTTATCTGAATAAACCTTTGCAGAAATATCTACATTACACATTTCGATATAGATACAAAGGAAACAGCGATAGTCAAATGTTTAAGACCTGGACTCTATATGCTGGCTTAAAATTCCATACTGTTTCCATGACATCGTGAGAAACAGAATGTTGAAAGAACTTAATAACCAAATATGGAACAATCAAGCCATTAATAACGGATATGTCAGAAATGGCTTATGCCACAAAAAAGTTATTTGAAATAAGTTGTGTGTCTTAAAGAGGTCTACATTTCTTGTGTAGTACGCTTTTCCTATTGCTTAACTTTTACCAGTTATACAAGGTTATATAAAATTCATTCCGAATGAAGAGGACTTCAAAGGCTATTCCTAGAAAATTCAGAATGTAAATTTTATTTTTCAATTAAATATCATTAATATATGGTAGTATAATCAAAATCATTAGATCCATTCTTAAAATTCTGATTTGTTACACTCACATGACTTTCTCTACTCTTGTACAAACTATTTTTACAAACGCTTATTCTCCATATGCTTCATGTTAATCGAGATATTAATCTTATTGCTAATTTTCTTGTAGGTGCAAGGGGAATATGGTAGGCTTTAAGCGATAGTCAAATCTTTTAAGAGCTGGTTGCTATGTGGAGTATTCCATTCTCTTGGTATGTCCAGAACATAAAAACAATGAATAACGAATTCCCATTTGAGAAAAAGTGTAAATATTGGAAAATGTAAGGGAATAACAAGCAATATCTCAAAAATGGTTCACTCAAAAAAAAATGTATATGACATAAATTGTGTATTTTAACGCGATCTACACTTTTTGTCTATTAAAATTTTGTCTAGCTCTTATGGTTTACCAGTTATGCAAAAGTCGTTCACAATGAAGAATACTTTTGGAGACATTCCCAGAAAATTCAAGATATAATTTCATTTGTCATGAAAATATCTTAACATTGATATTTTAATCAAAATCGTTAGAGCCATTTTGAGAAAATTAAAATTTTCGAAAAATTTTCCATGTAAAGGGTAGTATGAGGTGGAGGAATTTTCTTAAAAACCTTCGTATCGTATCTCTGGAAGATACTGAACCTAAATACCAAGTTTGGTGTTTATCCGACTGTTCGTTTCCGAGTTATGTTGTTCACAGACAGACAGAAACACACAGACATACTTTTTCTCAAATTCGCTATTCATTTTTACTTTCTCTACTACTTATAGTAAGGAGGGGAAGTATTGCATTCCACCGAAAAATTCGATACCGAGATTTCGTCGGAAATACATGTTTTGAGACCCCCTGAATCCAAAAAAAGCATTTTTGGAAACATATCCGTGTGTGTCTGTGTGTCTGTGTGTGTTTGTGAACAGCATAACTCATAAACGAACAGTCGGATAAACACCAAACTTGGTATTTAAGTTCAGTATCTTCCAGAGATGCAACACGAATGTTTTCAAGAAACTACCCCACCCCAGATTACTCTTTACATGGAACATTTTCCGAAAATTTTAATTTTCTCAAAAATGGCTCTAACGATTTTGATTAAAATATCATATGTTTAAGATATTTTCATGACAAATAAAATGTATATCTTGAATTTTCTGGAAATGTCTCCAAAAGTATTCTTCATTGTGAACGACTTTTGCATAACTGGTAAACCATAAGTGATAGATAAAGTTTTACTACACAAAAAATGTAGATCGCGTTAAAATACACAATTTATTTCATATACATTTTTTTGTTGAGTGAACCATTTTCGAGATATTGCTTGTTATTCCCTTAAATTTTTCAATACTCATTTTCTCAAATGGGAATTCGTTTTTCATTTTTTTGTCTTGGATATGCAAATAGTATTAATCTGTGGCAAAGGGAATGGTACTGCACCTAGAAACCAGCTATTAAGAGATATGTATGTGCTTAAAGGCTACTGTTTTTCTATATTGCCCTTGTAAATATATATTCCCCTTACATCTACAAGAAAATTAGCAATAAGATAGAGCCTGCAAATGTTTATCTCGATTAACATTAAGTAGATGGAGAATAAGCGTTTGTATAAATAGTTTGTACACGAGTAGAGAAAGTCATGTAAGTGTAACACATCAGATTTTTTTTTGTCCTGGTACTGCAAAGAGAATGTAATACTCCACATAGCAACCAGCTCTTAAAATATTCGTCTATCGCTTAAAGCCTAGCAATTCCCCTTGCATCTACAAGAAAATTAGCAATAAGATTAATATCTCGATTAACATGAAGCATATGGAGAATAAGCGTTTATAAAAATAGTTTGTACAAGAGTAGAGAAAGTCATATGAGTGTAACACATGATAGTTTTTTTAGTTGCACTTATAACACGCCTTTGACTACATTAGTCTTATCGGTGGCCTTTTCTTTGGAACGTATTGGCAATGGTGTTAACTAATTTTCTCTTGTTGGGTTTCTTGCATTTTTGGGTTTTAATAGTTTGATTACACACACACATCCACTATTTTGGGGGAATAATTTTGACTAGATAAACTTTCCCACCCCCAGCCGAGAATAGATCCCGGACCGGTCGCACAGCAGGCAAGTGCACTACCGACTGAGCTACGGGGCCAGTCTCTACTGATTTAATCTATGGTTAAACTTCATTTCATTTTCAATTGGCCCTTCGGCACAGCATTTCTCATATCAGCTTTCATACAAACCCTTCAGCTTCTTAGTAATCAATAATGACTCTGCTCTGTCTGGTCAGAAATTTCTTGCGAAAACCATACATCTCCACAAAACATTTGTATAACACAAGCCGTGTACTTATTTCTCTACCACGTACATAGTAAGTAGAGAAGGTATTACATTCCCCTCTAAAAACTCGATACCGAGATTTCACCGGAAATACATGCTTTGAAGCCCCTGAAGCCAAAAATTCATGGTATTTAGATTTAGTGCCTTCCAAAGATGCGACACGAAGATTTTCAAGAAAATTCCCCCACCCGAAACCACCCTTTAAATGGAACATTTTCGAAAGTTTTTATATTTTACACGGCGTAAACTCCATTGTCCAGCCGCCACGCACCAATTGCCGTCGCATGGTCTCGCAACATATGGAAGTGAAACAGATGAACGGAAATTATGGGGATAGGAAATTCGTGGTAGAAGACGAACCACCCCAATATTCGCCTAACGACCTGGGAAAACCACGAAAATCGCCAAGGGCAGGGTGACTGACGCAAAGAACCCTGGACCTCGCAAGTTATCCCACAGTTTCCTGCTCGGTTTCTTCAATAACACCATACTATCTTGAGAAGTATGCTATTGCCTAATGACATTTAGTTAATGTGTTTATTCAAAACAAGTAACTGGATGAGCTTATGTTACCTATAATAATGTAATCGTTATAATGCAGCCGTTACGTTATCTTTGGGCCAGTTATATGATGAAATGCCCTTCTCTGACCGTACCTTATCAGTATTCCTGTAAATTAATTTATGCTGCACTTTAATCATCTGACCTTAATTGATATACACTCAGGGTTTATTTAATATCTGCATCACATAACCACTTCCCGTAATAACTAGTTCCTGGAACATGAACAGCCTCTTATACACATGTGGTAATATGTTCCCAAGCTCATGAGACCAGAATTACTGTTGCCTACTGAAGAAGTACGTTCTGAGTAGTTAAATATGACATTATGACCATAGGTAAATTAAATATTAATAACAATAGGAATAGTATTATTAAATAAGGCTGGGAAGTAAATATTACATCTATGGGTGAATATGGGTTGAAAAGACAGTGCCAGGCAGCAGATCGGGAATGGGGTGGTCATCCGTTATTCTAACCGAATGAGAAGATAATACGCTTTATTAGTGTACCGTTAGGTCGCCTGAAAATCGCATGTGTAGAAAAGGGTCAATGTTCTCAAAATCCTCAGGCATCCAATAAAAAAGAAGGCAGAAATCATGGGATAGTGAAATAGGGAGATGGGAATTTTGAAATAAAGAAACAGGAGAGTTTAGAAGACGCATTTCTTCTTCGTGGTAGTTCTTTGGAGGTGGTTCTTAAACAATGTGTTGACGGATAGGGGCAATAGTTGAAGCACAGCAATAAAGAAATGCACGTGTGTGTATGTGTGTGTGAGTGTGTGTGTGTGTGCGTGTGTGTTTGTGGCGAGGAAACATCAGGAGTCAAATTTTATAACAGTGGCGGGAAATAAACGAGCAGGAAAATGAAACATGCGTATTAACCACTAACCCTAGATCCAAGATCCATGCAAATTCCTGAGCTAGCATCAAACCCGGGACTATTCTTGCAAATTCTTGCCGCAAATTGGCTCACAGCACAAAGCAATTCCTGCTAAAAGGGATACTAAATGGCGAAAATGGTAAAAAATGGCATTGTAGTTTTTTGTTCAATCTTATTAACCAAGCGAGATGGTTCAGGCTGTGACCCCGTCCGACTAATCTGACGGAAGCCTTATCGTGGTTTTCCTCGGTCGCTAGGCGAATGCTGGGTTGCATAATTTGATCCACGAATTTTCCTAGCATACCTTCCATCATTACGTTTCATTTCCTTCTTCTTCACCGCCATATCAGGCTTTCGGCTGATCACCCATCCTGGATGTGCTATGATCCAGAGTTTGATTGTTCCTCGACAGACTACTATAGGCTTGTAAGTCCTTGGGATGTAAGCCCTACAAAGGGTAGAATAATCAGTTGAAGAAGAGGGACAAATTTCAATGTTATTAATTGGGAAGTTCTTTAATTTCATGCATATAGTATTATTCTAGACACAATAATATATTTTTAATGTATTTTTAACAATGGTACTCCACCTGCCATTTTTACTGTAATTCTACAGAATTGTACAGTAAACATGCATAACTCTACAAATTTGGAGTAGAAAGGTAAATTTTATCCCATTTGTGGGGAAAGTTGTTGCCTAAAACTTGGCGACTGCTTCTATGCCCCCAATCTACATGATATTACTTTGTCTACTAGGTATAGTAAGTAGGAGAAGTATTGTATTCCATCCAAAAATTCGATACCGAGATTTCACCGGAAATAAATGTTTTGAGACCCCCTGAATCCAAAAAAAAGCATTTTTGAAAACATGTCCGTGTGTGTGTCTGTGAACAGCATAACTCAGAAATGAACAGTCGGATAAACACCAAACTTGGTATTTAGGTTCAGTATCTTCCAGAGATGCGACATCAAGGTTTTCAAGAAAATACCCCCACCCCAGATTACCCTTTACATGGAACATTTTTCTAAAATTTTAATTTTCTCAGGAATGGCTCTAAAGATTTTGATTAAAATATCATATATTTAAGATACTTTCATGACAAATAAAATGTATATCTTGAATTTTCTGGGAATGTTTCCAAAAGTATTCTTCATTGTGAAAGACTTCTGCATAACTGGTGAACCATACGAAATGCACAAAAGTTTACTACAAAAAATGTAGATCGCGTTACAATACATAATTTATGTCTTATACATTTTTTTTGTTGAGTGAACCATTTTCAACATATTGTTTGTTATCCCCTTAAATTTTCCAATACTTATACTTTTTCTAAATGGGAATTCGTCCTGGACTTGCAAAGAGAATGAAGTGCTCCACATAGCAACCAGCTATTAAAAGATTTGACTATCCCTTAAAACCTACCATATTCCCCTTGCACCTACAAGAAAATTAGCAATAAGATTAACATCTCGATTAACATGAAGCATATGGAGAATAACGTTTGTAAAAATAGTTTGTACAAGAGTAGAGAAAGTCGTGTGAGTGTAACACATCAGATTTTTAAAAATATAATTGCTGATAAATTTTGACAAAAAAGGTGTTATAATTAAGAAAATAATCCTGCAGAGGACAAGTATTGCACACCACCCAAAATTCTATGTTGAGATTTCACCGAAAGTAGATGTTTTAAGACCCCCATATACAAAAACATGCACTTTTAGAAAAAGGCGGAATAAAAAACCATGTATTTAACATATTTACATGGAAAAATATTTTACACGAAGTTATGAGTGTGAGGAAAGTTTTCTCTCGATTAATGTCACGATTTGTTACAGTGAACAATAAACACATTCGAATGGACATTTCTCAAGTGTGTTTAGATGTATTAAACGCAATCCCAGTGAGTTTCATTAATGCATAATAACATTAGAAGAAAAACAGACTCTTCGCTACATGCCAGAGATGAAGGAGCAGTCCATACAGGTGAAAGTGCATCTACACGAAAAGTCATGGCTACGGTTTTCTGGGATTCTCATTGTGTGGTACTACTTCCAGAAGGACTTAACCAACACTACCTTTGAACTTCACTTCCAAGTACATCCTCATACGCTATATTCGTCGGATTTTACCCCCAGTGATTATTTGTTGTTCTAAAATCTGAATAAATGAATGGGTGGTGAAGCTTTACATCAAGTGAACTTGAAACTGAAACAGGCATTTATTTCGCACAGGTGGAAAAATCTAATTTTACTGAAGGTATTGAAAGGTTTCGAAATTTTCTGGACTAAGTGTATTTAATTACAAGGTGACAATTTTGAAACATAAAAATAAACAATTATCCTATATTTTTCGATCTCTGTTGAGGCCAAGACGTTTTAGAACACCCCTGTTTTCTTGTGTTTTCCTAGAAACAATCTATAAAATCCTGCATTTTCCCTTAATCTTCTCTTGGAAACAACTTCAGCGTTAACGAAAAACACATTAAAGCGTTTCCAATATAAATTCCGTGGAATTTTTTCCCCCGGCATTGAAATAAATATTTTCCGTCCGCTAAGCCCTTCCAGCGAAAGCAAAGTAAAACTTCTTAAGCATTCCTTTGAAAAGAATGAAGGAAGATGTACAGCTTCCAGTTTAACTTGTCTTCGGGATTTAGTGGTAAAAATGTTTGTTCAACTTTCTCTGTTTAAGTTAATATTACACGTCTGCATTATTCTCACATTTAGTATTATCTAAACATCTAAATGGATAGATAAGGTATTTTATTGGTTTCAAATTGTTGGAGTTATTACATAAGTATTTAATGCATGGGTCATAGACCGTACATGCATATTTAAGATACAAGGTATGGTGACAAAATAAACAACAGAAAAAGAAAAGAAAACAAAAGGAACAATAAAAAGGAAAATAGAGATGAATTACCTCTAACTAACTGAACAAATTTGACCTAGCTTCGGGCACTTTAGCCAAGAAATTGCCCATGCTTTTGCAGTTCCTCTGGTTAGCCAGTAGATCCCAAAATGCCAGCCTCTTTCTTGAGGGACTTAAAAACTTTTCTTTCAGTTTAATTGTTCGCTGGTTCTCCCACTGGGCACATTCCGCCAAAATATGTACCCATTCCTCATTCAAATCACAGAATGGGTAGATTCTCATGCCAGAATCGTCAGTCATTTTCTCTGCCCTCCAGCCCCCCAGTCTAAACCATACCAGTATTGATCTTTCCTTTCTTCTTAAATTATGTATATATATATCTCTTTACCCCAGTTCAACAATAACAGCACGCCTTAAAGCAATATGTGTATGTAACAATATATAAAAAGTGTATATTATAGTCATTGTATATGTTTATATTATTGTATCCATGAGTAATAATGTTATGTGAATGTATTACGTAATTTATTAATGTAGGAGCTGTGAGAAATAGGTCAAAATTTGCCAACAATGAGGTAACAATGAGGTAACATTGAGGTAACATTGAGGCAATAATGAGTTTGAGAGTTTAATAATTTTACTTGTGATTTTTGGAAGCAAAAATGTAAATTTTGAAACAGTTTAAAAATAGCCAATCAACAACCAGAAAAACTTTAGTTAAATGAAGGTATTCTATTTAATTAGGAATAGCCAATCAGAGACTTCAAATACAGAAATTTACAAGTTTAGACGCAGACAGCGTTACTAACCAGACGCAAAAAGTGTCCTCAAGAAATTTAATGCGTATTCGTGCGAGACGAAAATAGCTTTACGTGTTAAAAGGTGCAAGTAATTAATTAAAGAATCTCACAGCTCTATGTCAGTGAAGTGTTATTTAAATCGTATCAAGCATTAATAAAAGGAGTGAAGTAAAATTATAATCTGTGTAAGCCTACATTCTTCAGTCGCACCACAACCCTGCTAAGACATCCAGGTCTCTAACAATAATACTGACGCAGCCGAGGCAAACATAAATATATAATATTTAAAGAAACAGTCAAATTACAAGGTTAATATTTTTAAATTTGGGACGAAGGCTACCGGAAACCGGGTACCATACGTGCGGTTGCAACTACTACAAGTTCGGCTCTCAACAGTTGAAATATAATACAACTACTTCAATACAAACTACTTCAAATTGACGACCAAAGCGTGATGCAAATAACGTAACAAACCACCTACTTCATAATGTAAGACTAAATGGTGAAGGTGGCCAAAATATGACATTTTGTAGTTTTTTGGATAGGTTTAATCATTGGAATTTGCTATTTAATTGATATACATTTTTCGTTGCTGGCAAAATTATTTTTTTTAAATATATTTTGAAATGGTACTCTTGTGATTTCTGCTCCACATTACAGAACATAATTTCTAAACACTTTTGGAGTAGAGAGGTAAACCTTTAGAAGATTTGTCATATCGAACTATGAACATAATGAGCCCGGGGTCTATATAATTATAGTTATCCAACATTCATCTTTTATGGACAAGGGAAAACGCCGGAAAAACCCTTGTTGATAACTCAGCCTAACCGGAATTCGAACTCTGGCTCATGAATGTCAGACAAGCACGCTAGCCCCACACCATGGAGGTAGACCCTATAAAATACTATTGTGAGGTATGTAAGCATTTTTGTGCTGAAGCCATGCGGTTTCTTTCTATGCAAGTATATTTAACTTTTCTTTCTCCAAATTTACTTTGAACAGCGTTTTTCTGTGAATGACATTTTCTGGTGTAAAATGATGATACATAAAGGATATTGCAAGTATAATTCTCTTTGCGGATGACACGAGTGTTCTGGTGACTAGTAAAAACTTGAATGAGTGTGTAATTAAATTGAATTATGTTTTGAACTGTATGTTACACTGGTTTAAAGCTAACAAATTATCTGTAAATCTAGACAAAACAAAAGTTGTTAAATTTATAACCCATCGATCACTACACACTCCAATAGAAATTTGGATTAATGACATGTCACTAGAACAAATAGACAACATTAAATTTCTGAGCCTCCAAGTAGACAGATATTTACATTGGAAAGTTCACATTACGTATATCATACCCAAACTCAGTTCTGCATGTTATGCTATCTGAGCATTGGTAAACTCAGTTCTATAGATACACTTAAGTTATTATACTATGCATATTTTAACTCTATCATTGAATATGGAATATTATTTTGGGTAAATTCGGTAGAAAGTAAACGAATATTCATCATGCAAAAGAAGGTTATAAGAATCATTTCCAGCTCTCATAGTAGACACTCTTACAAACATCTTTTTAGAAGACTGAAGTTATTAACCCTACCTGGCATGTATATATTTTCAATCTTAAAATTCTATGTATGCAATCAAACCACATTTATTACAAACATGGAAATTCATGAGATAAACACATCCCAGTGCAAAGCTTTCTTGCTTCCAGAAAGGTGTATATTACAAGACCATAAAAATATTTAATACTCTTCCTAATGATCTTAAGAGAAAAGTTAACAATTTCAATGTCTTTAAAACTGCTGTTAAAGAGTACCTATGCTCAAAAGCATATTATTCTGTACAAGATTATCTGAATGACAATTTATCCTGATGATAATACTTATATAGCTCTGTAAGTAGTATTAGTAAATATTAATGACAATTGCCAGTCATATTTGATGCCTGCTCTAGAATTAATGAAGCTATTTAAACGTATGTATATTAAGAACTAACAGTAAATGCTATGCATTACAAATCAAATAGAACAAAATGATCAGACGAACAAAGGTAAAATCCTAGTGAATTAGGTTCTTGCCTATACGCATGTTAACCTTATAACGGTAAGGAGGTATTCAACTCTGTACAAAATTACACTTGATTTGTTTGATTTTGTATATAATATGTCTTTATTTTATTTTAAATGTTCTGTGTACTATGTAATATTTATGTATATATGTAACTTTACTGTACATTTCCTTTACACGCATATAGTATGTGTCTATTTTATTTCAAATGTTCCATATTCTATGTAATATTTATGTTTATATGTAATTTTTGTACATTTCCTTGACATGTTCTATGTTCACAAGCCTTTATGGCTGCTAGTGAACTCACAGAATACAATCTAATTCTGAAGGGGATAATGGGTGCAGGAAATGAGGAACAGGAAAGTGGTATAGAAGGGGAACCACCCTAGTATTTCCTTGCCGACCAGGATAAAACACGAAAAACAATGGATCAGAGTGTGTTGTCGCCGGAGATCGAACCTGGGACCTTCCAAATGTGACTCGCACGAGTTACCGCGGCGACACGTTGCTCGATTTGGTGTAAATAAAATTTTGTTTATGTTTAAAAATAATTACTCATAAAGTTTAGTCTAAAGGGGATATCTTGAGGCAGTATTTTTAACACAAATAATTTCAGTCTAATTATATAAAATATAAATTGAATAACTGCCCGCCTTAAAGCAATATGTGTATGTAAGAATATCTAAAAAGTGTATATGCAGTCAGTGTAAATGTTTATATTATTGTAACATGTTCAGTAATATTAATGTAGGAGCTGTGAGAAATACGTTTAAAGTTGCTAACAATGAGGTGACCTTGAGGCAATAATGCGTTTGAGAGTTTAAATGCTACTAGTCATTATTAGAGAGCAATAATGTAAATTTTGAGACAGTTTAAAAATAGCCAATCAACAACCAGAAAAAGCTGTTGTTAAAGGCCTAGGATTAGTAAATCAGAGGCTTGAAATACAGAAATTTATAAATTTAGGCGGTGGAAAACAGTTCAGTTGCTTCTAGACAGTGCTCATAACCAGACGCGAGATGTGTCCTCGAGAAATTAAATACTTATTCGTGTGAGACAAAAATAGTTTACGTGTTAAAAAGTGCAAGTATTAAATAAAGGAATCTCACAGCTCTCTATATCAGTGAAGTGCTATTTAATTTGTGTCAAGAATCAATAAAAAGGAGTGAATTAAAACTTAAAATCTGTGTAAGCCTACATTCTTCAGTCGCACCGCAACCCTGCAAAGACTTCCATGTCTCTAACAATAATACTGACGCAGCCGAGGCAAACATAAATATAATATCTAAAGAAACAGTCAAATTACAAAGTTAATATTTTTAAACTTGGGGCGAAGGTTACCGGAAACCGGGTACGTGCGATTGCAACGAATTTCAAGTTCAACTCCCCAACAGTTGAAATATAATACAAGTCCTTCAACATAAACTACTTCAAATTGACGCCCAAAGCGTGGTGCAAACTCCTACAACAAAGTAACTACTTCAATCTGTAATTGCGATAATAATTCCCATCTACCTAGTAAACAAACTTATGGAATAAATATAGATTAGTGAGCTTGGAAGGTATTAATCTAAGTCCTGTAAGGATTTAAGTCTTTTATCTTGAATAATTTTTTAGATAATGGGTGTTGCATTTAGCAGATTTTATATTGGAGGGATAGAGCTGGTAATCTTCCCTTATTCAGAGGTCTAAAGCATACATTTCCGATGATATCTCGACATACAATTGTTGGGTGAATTTCAATACTTCCTCTACCTGGAAGGTGGTAAAGAAAGTAAAAGGCGCATATCACCATAATTATTTATGCTGCTCTTTTCGCATTTGTAGCTGATTAGCATGGTCACATTTTAAGTTTTTAGAGGCCTGCTTTCTTAAGCCTCTAAGGTAGATTTTCGTTAAATATATATGAAATACTGCTTCCCAAGGCTTAATGCTGTATCGAAACAAATGCCCCTCATTTCAAGAAGGGGCTTCACATTTTCCGTCCGTATACAACTATCTTTTAGCTGGTCTTTGGAAACTGTCTTTCACAAAACCCAAAGGATTACAAACACCGTTTCCCTAAGCCCTGCCGCAACAAGAGAAGTAACATTGTGTTTTCTCGCTTTACTAATCTGCGCCTGCTCGCCAGTAAACTCACCGTTTTACACACCTGTGTCCACGCGCTCTGTTCTAAAACATATGAAGGACTTCACTTTCACTTGAGGGCGTTTCAAGTCCAACCATAATACTGTAACCTGCAGTTCTGCTTGCGCTACTGGTCGACTATAAAAGATTTCCTCCCTCTGGCTACATTATCACTGATCCTTCTTCATTTAACTTCCCTCATTCTCACCTTCTCCCCACTCTTTCTCTGATCTTCACCCCCTTTTGCAATGTACATGTCGCATAATGTTTGAAAACCGGCTCTCATATTGCACCACACCTCTCGACCGATCTTCTTGACCCATGCGTTTTCTTTCGGAGGATTTTCCGGGTTGTCAGGTGAATGCTGGTAACGATTCTCGCATTTCCCGAAATTCCTGTCCCTCCATTTCATCTCCATTCTCATTTCACTTCATGTTTCATCCGTTGGTTTCTTTCAGGGCTTGAAGCGTCCGGTTTTCGGCTGGCTCCCGAGGGTATCAACATCCCGGTCTGCCTGTCCGTCTGCCGGGGAGTCTCTATCTGGAAAACTTAGGGACCCTGCCATTCCGGCCGCCTGGTGGCTCCTCTCGCCCCATCCTTTCTCCCAGGGGTGCCCCCATGTGGGGCGTAGGTACAATATCTACTATGTGGATCAGTGCCGAGCCACCTCAGTAGCCAATCCAGTCCAGCCAATTCACTCCACTTATGGCTGAATCTTTTGCCACTGTATATATATATATATATATATATATATATATATTGTAATAAACAAGAGCATTAGTTGCTGCTAACCACACCACACCTTGTCACTGAACTTGATGGTTTTTTACGTTGTTATTTCTTATTTTTACGTTGTTATTTGCTCCACGCTTTGGGAGCCAATTTGAAGTAGATTGTATTGAAGGAGTTGTATTATATTTTATCTGTTGGGAGCCGAACTTGAAGTTCGTTGTACCCGGTTTCCGTAGCCTTCGCCCCAAATGTATTTTCCGGTGGTCTTTGCCCCAAATATTTAAAAAAATATTAACTTTATAATTTGACTGTTTCTTTAAATATTATATATTTATGTTTGCCTCGGCTGCGCCAGTATTTTTGTTAGATACATGGATGTCTTAGTAGGGCGTAGTGCGGCTGAAGAATGTAAGCTTACACAGATTATAATTTTTAATTCACTCCTTTTTTAATTCTTGACACAATTTAAATAACTCTTTACTGATATAGAGAGCTGTAAGGTTCTTTTATTAATTAATTTCTTGCACTTTTTAACACGTAAAACTATTTTCGTCTCGTCTCGTAAATTTCTGTATTTCAAGTCTTTGATTGGCTATTCCTAATCCAATAGAATACTTTCATTTAACTTAAGTTTTTTTTTGTTTGTTGATTGGCTACTTTATAAACTGTCACAAAAATTACATTATTGTTGCTCCAAGAGTGACTAGTAGCGTTATTACACTTTCTTATTCATTATTGCCTCAAGGTTACCTCATTGTTAGCAACTTTTAACCTATTATTCTCACAGCTCCTACATTATTAAATTATGTAATACATTCACATAACATTATTGAACATGTATACAATAATATAAACATTTACAATGACTGTAATGTACAGTTTTTATATCTTGTTACACACACATCTTGCTTTAAGGGGGCTGTTATTATATTTATATTACATAATTTGCCTGAAATCATTTAAGTGTTAAAAATACTGCCTCATCACTTGGGTGCTCAGTGTAGCATAAAATTTATACTCGAGACACTTTTGACACACAAAATGGAATACAACTGATCTGCGGAAATACAATTCACAACTGAACTGTACTCGGTACCCTCCACTTTTAACTGTCCAAACTCTTCGATTTTTTGACTGCACTTAATTTCGTAACTTCCTAACTAACTGAGCTGACTGTCCGGGCAAGAGGAGTCCCTTATATAGGCACCGAAACAAAGTGGAATGTTCTAGAAAGGGAAGCGTCTGGAAAGGCTGAAGGGAAGCTTCTGGAGCAGTAAAAACTGCAGGGAAGTGGATATAATGGGTTCGGCAACTCTTCTGAATGAAACCGGCCATTAGCACAACCACCGGTCAGCTGAACGAGTCGGAAGGCACTCGCACCACCGATCCGTAGCTAAATTCGCACAATATAAGTGAGGAAAAACAATGTCCGGAATATTGTAGAGTAGAAAGGAGTTCTATACACGATTTTGAGTTTTGAAGCATGGAGGTCACAGATGCAGTATAATCAGCACCGCTGCAATGACCACAATTAAAATCTGATTTTATGAAGCATCTGAAGGGTACAGGGGATAAAGAATCAAAGTTCAGCTTTTGCGAAATTTGAGATTCTGGTACCAATGTATTCTATGTATGCAGTACTGCATTCCAAAAGCTTCATAGGTGGGAAAAACCACATGTAATCCATACAAAATCAGCAAAGGTGTCCAGGGCAAAAGCAATCGAAGTCCTGTGTGAAATGGAAAAGCAATCAGAGTCCATATACATTTTAAATGAAAGTAATTTTGTACCACTTCAGAAGAGTTTATTCTTTTAAATGTTGGTCAGCTTGGGTGTTTTAAATGTGTGACATACCTTAGCTCCTTGGAGTCCTATGTTATTGGTGGCAAAATTTGCCATGCGCAGACTGAAAAGTAACCAAAAGCTTTCTCCAACATTAAATTACGACAACCTACAATCCCTGAAGACATTCTGTTCTGAAAATGCTTAGCTCTATATTTCAAGATTACCAGTAGTCAACAATGAATAATTTGGTGTAGATATTAAATAATTAATTTTATTGGTGTTTTATAATTTACATTTTTCTAAGGCAAACAGCAATGTATAATGTAATGCATTTCTATAAAGCAAGTGGACTGTGATTGTTGTTTTCAAGATTACCCGTAGTCAACAATGAGTAATTTTATGTGGAGATTACGTTAATTTCTTTGGTCTCTTATAGATATTATTAAATAATATCCCACAAATATTGTTTACATTTTCCTAAGGCAAACAGTTATGTATAATGTAAAACATTCTATAAAGTAGGTGGACCATGATTGTTTTTGTTTGTAGACATGTATACTTTGAGTTTTCATTGTTAATAAAGAGGACCCTATAATACATGACACTAATTTCAAAAGAAGGGCCTGTTAGAAAAACACCTGAGAATTGTTCTAGGAATAAAAAGTGTTTTCTTTATGTCTAATGTGCATAATCTGTGCGTTTTTAAACTTAAAATTAATTTACTGCAAAATATTGAAAAGTGCACGCAGCGAAAAAAGAAAGTTGCGCCATCTGAAAGTAGCTTGAACAGTTTAGAAAATTTTTGTGGCAATTTCCGTGCAACCTTGTAATGTCGTCTGTTGTGATAGTAAATAACTGTTTGAGAGTTAGGTACAAGAATTATAAGTTGTGCTACACAATACAGAATTAAGACAAATACGTGCATTTTATTTCCTTAACAATACCAACAGTTTATTGTAGTACGGTGACAATTTTTACCTTCTCCACTACGTATAGTAAGTAGGGGAAATATTCTATTCCACCCAAAAATTCGATACCGAGATTTCACCGGAAATACATGTTTTGAGACCCCCTGAATCCAAAAAAAGCCTTTTTGGAAACATGTCCGTGTGTGTGTGTCTGTGTGCCTGTGAACAGCATAACTCATAAACGAACAGTCGGATAAACACCCAACTTGGTATTTAGGTTCAGTATCTTCCAGAGATGTGCCACGAAGGTTTTCAAGAAAATCCCCCCACCCCAGAGTACCCTTCACATGGAACATTTTTCGAAAATTTTAACTTTCTCAAAAATGGCTCTAACGATTTTGATTAAATATCATATGTTTAAGATATTTTCATGACAAATTAAATGTATATCTTGAATTTTCTGGGAATATCTCCAAAAGTATTCTTCATAGTGAACGACTTTTGCATAACTGGTAAACCATAAGAGGTAGACAAAATGTTACTACACAAAAAATGTATTCATTCATTCATTCATTATCTGTTTACCCTCCTCTTATGTAGGAGTTACACCCCCCAGGACTTACAAGCGGGTGCCTAGGGTGCAAACAAAAAATGTAGATCGCGTTAAAATACACAATTTATGTCATATACATTTTTTTGTTGAGTGAACCATTTTCGAGATATTGCTTTTTATTCCCTTAAGTTTTCCAATACTTATACTTTTGTCGTTTTAATGCAAAGAGAATGGAATACTCCACATAGCAACCAGCTCTTAAAATACTTGACTATCGCTTAAAGCCTACCAATTTCCCGTGCATCTACAAGAAAATTAGCAATAAGATTAACATCTCGATTAACATGAAGCATATGGGGAATAAGCGTTTGTAAAAATAGTTTGTACAAGAGTAGAGAAAGTCATGTGAGTGTAGCACATTGGATTTTTTTCTTCATAGCTAATAATGTTCACAACAATAAATGGACGAGGGAAATGACATAGGAGTTGATTGAACTGATTTAGACCAAAGATTCCTTGTGGAGAGTAGACACTGCGGATTACAGGAATAAACAAAAGGGACAAAATGCGTTACATGATATTATTCAACATGTCAACAGAGGAAATTACAGTAAAAATCCACAATTGAGCTCACCAACGAAAGTAACAAAATGAAGGCAGGGTAATCTGGAAGTGGTGCAAAAGACAAGTATAAAACAAAATGGAAATTTTATGATGCACTACAGTTTGTTTTACCACACTAGCACCAACAATGATGCAGTAGATGAGTAAATTCTTTGGTAAGTACCAACACGCTCACTTTAAACGTAGCGATATTGCCATGGGACCTCTCCTTCACAGCAAAAAATACTACTTGAATTCCTAACGTTTTTTGCTGCAGTATGAGGATTTATACTTACAGTTCTTTGCAACGGCACAAAATCTTAGTTCTTGTTGTGCCAAATATTCGAAATAAATACATCTGTGACTGAGAGCTGTCGCCTAATGTAATCATATTGATTATATGTATTATATATTATTGATAATGTTATATATATTACGTACTGCTCGCTGGGCATGATATAGTCGTTAGTTGTTGAAAGACACAAAAATGAACCAAAAATGGCGTTGCATGACAACTTTAAGGAATGGAGACTAGCATTTAAATAGTATTTAAATGTCTTAAAAACCTCTTAACCCGCATAAAGTATATATAGGGTCTTTCAACAAGAGTGTCCTATTTTTGAACTTAAATAAAACACGTTTTATAAATGATAGAGGTTTATTTCTTTTTTAGTTTGGAACATAATTAATGTCATTACGTGTGGAAGAGAACATCAGTTAAGTGACCGCCGTGACTTCGTTGGTCAATGACAGAGGAACGTAAATTAGGTCCAACTTCACGAATAACACGCGTGATGTTATTTATAAGATCATTTACTGTTTCTGCCTTGTTGAAATTAACTCGAGATTTAACATAACCCCACAAGAAGTAATCCAACGGCGTTAAATGACATGACCTCGGGGGCCAGTTAACATCACCACCACAGGAAATGATGAAATCTCTGAACTTCTCCTTCAAAACTTGGATTGTTTCGAGAGCAGTATGACATGTGGCACTATCTTGCAGGAACCAGATGTTTCTGAGATCCATTTCATCCAATTGAGGTCAAAAATAGTTCCTTATAAGAGCCCGGTATCTTTCTCCATTGACAGTTGGAGCTTCTCCAGCTTCATCTTAGAAAAAACATGGACCAGTGATTCCACCATATCAAAATCCATACCACACAGTAACCTTTCGGGGATGAAATGGTCGTTCTTTAATCTGCATTGGATTGTGATTGCTCCAATAGCGGCAATTTCTACCGAATGAAGTGGACTTGACAGGCTATTTCCAGAAAATTCAAGTTATACATATTATTTGTAATGAAAATATTTTTAATATATGGTATTTTAATAAAAATCGTTACAGCCATATTTTAGAAAATAAAACACTTCGAATCATCTTCCATGCAAGGCGTGGTCTGCGGTGGGGAGATTCGCGTAAAAATCTTCGTGTCGCGTCTTTGGCAGGTACGGAACCTAAATACCAACTTTGATATTCTTTCGACTTTTTGAGTTTTTGAGTTATGATGTTCACAGACACGCGCGCGCGCACACACACACACATAGGCGGACCTTATTTTTAAAACGCTTTCTTTGGATCCAGGGGCCTTAATACATGTTGAAATCTTGATAATGAATTAATGGTTGGAATACAATACTTCTTCTACTCACTAAACGTAGTAGAGAAATAAATCTTTCGTGTGTAATTCTCTACCCTCTATATTTATTAGTGGATATACAAAATGTTCTTACTAAAGCTTATTTCTCTGCCTGCTTTATTTTAATCAATTAGTTAAAGTTCGAATTGCTTCCTCGTGCACCCTATTCGCCAGACTTAGGCTTCCTCTGATTATTTTCCGTTTCCAAAGTTGAAGAAATGGCTTGGTGGTAAAAGATTTGCTAACAAGAAGAGGTGGAGTCTGCAGTTGATGGCTATTTTGCATAAATCTACGGTTCTCACTATAAAAAGGGTATCGAAGCTATTGAACATCCCTGGGGAGAGTGTATCGAGCTGAAAGGCACTGTGTAGAGAAATAAAGATGTTTTTTTCCCCAAAATGTTTGTGTTTTCTTTGTTAGGTCGGGTGCTTCTGGGACAGCCCTCGTATATTTTGAACGCGCGCACGAAGCTACCTGCAGACCGCCGGACAGTAGCCCGGGCGGAATAGTTGCCCATTATGTGCCGCTTCCCTGTTCCAGCATTTCTAGTAGCTTGCCTTTCTAAAACATTCCGTTTTGTATGCGAGTCCTATATAACGGGCTGTTCTTGTCCGTACAGTCACTTAAGAAGTTTAGTAAGTGGATAGTGAAAGAAGTCGGTAGCATTGCAGCTCAGTTGTGAGGTATGATTCGACAGATCCGTTGTGTTTGTTCCAAATGTGTATTATCAATAGTGACTCAAATGTAACGTTTGTACAACGCAGGGTGTGTTATAAATTGAGACAGTATTTTTAACATTTAAATTATATCAGTCTAATTATATAATATAAAATATAATAACAGCTCGCGTTAAAGCAATATGTGTATAATATAATATATATAATGTATGTAACAGTCACTGCTTATATTATTATGTATATAATAATGTTATGTGAATGCATTACGTAATTTAACAATGTAGGAGCTGTTAGAATAGAAACCGAAAGTTGCTAACAATGAGATAACAAAGAGGTAACCTTCAGAAAACAATAAATTGGAAAGTTTAATAATGCTACTAATAATTCTAGGAACAATAATGTAATGTTTAAAACAGTTTGTAAATAGCCAATCAACAACTAGATAAAGCTTAAGTTGAATACAAGTATTCTATTGGAGTAGGGTTAGCCAATCAGAGACTTGAAAATATAGAAATTGTACAAAGGTAGATGCCAGACGTTAGAAGGCAGCGTTCCCGAGCAGTTCGATACGTATTCAGTGTGAGACATAAAAAAATGCATTACGGCGTGAATAACATAAAGTTTACGTGTTGAAAAGTACAATTAGCAATAATCTCACGGCTCTACAGTAGAATACATCAGTGAAGTGTTATTTAATCGTATGAAAAATTAATAAAACGAAGTTAAATACCATTATAATTTGTGTAAGCCTTTATTCTTTAGCCGCATCACCCCCTGCTAAGAGATACGTGTTTCTGCAAATTACTACTGACGCAGCCGAGGCATACATATATAATATTTAAATAAACATTAAAACACAAAGCTGAATTTTAAACGTTGGAGCGAAGGCCACCGGAAAAGTGAATGTGGGTCGAAGGCCACCGGAAACTTTGTATCGTACGTGGGGCTACAGTAATTTTCCTTCAAGTTAAAGTTTGTTTCCCTACTGACGCAGCCGAGGCATACATATATAATATTTAAATAAACATTAAAACACAAAGCTGAATTTTAAACGTTGGAGCGAAGGTCACCGGAAAAGTGAATGTGGGGCGAAGGCCACCGGAAACTTTGTATCGTACGTGGGGCTACAGTAATTCTCCTTCAAGTTAAAGTTTGTTTCCCTTGAACTGGTGTTTTCATTTGTTACAATACTCTCCCCGTTCTCCCACTTACTGGATATATATACTTTTAGTTCCCGAAATCGCGGGTTCGAACTCGGCGGAGGACGATGGATTTTTTTCGGGTGCAAAGATCCTTACGATGGTTTCCTTCGGAAGAGAGGTAAAGCCGGTGGTCGCGTGTCGTAGAATTACGACACGTAAAAGGATCTTAAGCCTATACAAAGGCCTCTGCGCGAAATTTCCGGTCTTTCACGCCCAATATGGAATGGCACGCTGAGAACCACAGTATTTAAAGAGCGTCCATAGAAAATCTGGTGTTTTACTCACTTGACTTTCTCTTGTACAAACTATTTTTAGATTTTCTCAATTTATTCTCTATCTGTTTGCAGAGATAAAAATTTGCAGAAATTGGCATCTGATTGCTAAATTTCTTGTAGGTGCAAGGGGAATATGGTAGCATTTAAGCCCAGGATTAAAAAAAAGAATAACAAATTCCTATTTGAAAAAACTAAGTATTAGCTAATCAAAACAAATAACATTGAGTGTCACGGAAATGGTTCACTTCACAAAAAAACATATGTAACATAAATGGTGTGTTTTAACGACATCTACATTTTTGTATAGTAACATCTTGTCTGTCTCTTATAGTTTACTGGTTATGCAAAACTCATTCAGAATGAAAAGTACCTTTGGGGAGACATTCCCAGGAAATTCAAGATACACATTTCCTTTGCCATAAAAATGTCTTAAACATATGATGTTTTAATCAAACCTTTAGAGCCATTTTTGAGAAAATAAATTTTTTTCGAAAGCTGCTTCTTATAAAGGGTAGTCTAAAGTGGGAAAATTTTTGTGAAAATCTTGGTGTCGTATTTTTGAGAGATACTGAACCTAAATACCAAGCTAGGTCTTTATCCGACTTTTGTTCCTGAGTTATGCTGTTCACAGACACACACACACTGAAGAATGTTTGTTTGTTGTATGAAGGAGTTGTATTCTCTCGTTATTTGCCCCACGTTTTGGCGCAAATTTGAAGTAGTTTAATATTATTACGTTGTTTGCACCACGCTTTGGGCGTCAAATTGAAGAAGGTTTGTTGCTTCACGTATGGAAAGCCGATTTGAAGTAGGAGTTGTATTGTAGTTCAAATGTTGGGGAGCCGAACTTGAAGTAGTTGCAACCGCACGTATGGTACACGGTAGCCTTCGCCCCAAATGTTTAAAAAATATTAACTTTGTAATTTTTACTGTTTCTTTAAATATTATGTATTTATGTTTGCCTCGGCTGCGTCAGTATTTATATATTCTTTTAGAGACATGAATGTCCTAGCAGGGAGTGGTGCGACTGAAGAATGCAGGCTTACACAGATTTTAAGTTTTTCCTCACTCCATTTATTAATGCTTGATACGATTTAAATAACACTTCACTGATATAGAGAGCTGTGAGATTTTTTTATTAATTACTTGCGCTTTTTAACACGTAAAAATATTTTAGTCTCACACGAATACGCATTAAATTTCCGTCCGGTTAGGAACACTGTCTACAACCAACTAACTTCTGAATTTGTAAATTTTGCTCCATTTTAGTTTCTGATTGGCTAATCCTAGTCCAATAGAATACCTCCATTTAACTAAAGCTTTTTTCTGGTTGTTGATTGGCTATTTTATGAACTGTCACAAAAAGTGCATTATTGCTTCCAAGAATCAAATAGCATTAAGCTTTCAAATTCATTATTGCCTCAAGGTTACCTCATTGTTACCTCTTTGTTAGCAACTTTTGACATATTCTCACAGCTCCTACATTATTAAATTACGTAATACATTCACATAACATTATTATACATGTATACAATAATATAAACATATACAATGACAGTGATATACACTTTTTATGTATTGTTACATACACATATTTATATATTATATAATTTGTCTGAAATCCTTTGTGTTAAAAAATACTGCCTCAACACACACGGAGTTTTTCTAGAAATGCTTTTTTTTTTTTGGATTTAGGGCGTCTCAAAACATATATTTAAGGTGAAATCTCGGTGTCGAAGTTATGGGTGGAATACAATACTTCTCCTGCTTACTATACGTAGGGAAAATATAAAGGGATACAAGCCTTCATATACAATGACATCATGTTTTTAAGGAAACTAATGAGATTTGCTAATACAATGCTGGAATGACAAGACTGAAGACATCGCAACTACATTATGAATTTAGAATTCCCTCTCTGAAATAACTACCCAAACTTGGGCGAAAACCTTTCCCGACGGTCGTTGCAGCACTCTCGCTGAGCTAAAGTTATGTACCGGCTATGAAACTACCTCCCAGAACTATTTTACGTATTTATACGCGGCGCTACCTTACTGTAAGTGGAGCATCTATGACGTCACGGGTACACTCCCAATGGTACAATCACAGTTGCATAAAATAATTGAAGGATCTAATGCTATACAAATTTGCGCCTTTTTCTTACTTCTACTTAGTGAAAAATTCTTAAGGGTACACATAAGTGTAAATTGAGCGAAATGCTTTAAAAAGTCAAGTTTTACTTTCTCTACTACGTATAGTAAGTAGGGGAAGTATTGTATTCCACTCAAAAATTCTATAACGAGATTTCACAGGAAATGCATATTTTGAGACCTCCTGAATCCAAAAGAAAAGCATTTTTGGAAACATGTCCGTCTGTGTGTGTCTGTCAGAATTTGCAGAATTATGGCTAATTTTCTTGTAGGTGCAAGGGGAATATGGTAGGTTTTAAGCGATAGTCAAATATTTTAAAAGTTGGTTGTTATGTGGTGGGATTTAATCCTCTTTGTATATCGAGGCATTTAAAAACAAACAAAAAACAAGCGAATAAAGAATTCTCTTTTGAGAAAAAACAGTATTGCAAAATTCAAACAAATAACAAGGAATATTTCGGAAATGGTTCGCTCCACAAGGAAATGTGACATAAATTGTATGTTTTAACCACATCTATATTTTGTCTATCTCTTACTGTTTACTACTTATGCAAACGCCATTCGAATGAAGAGGACTTTTGGGGACATTACCAGAAAATTTAAGATATACACTAGATTTGTCATGAAAATATATTAAATATATGATATTTGTAATCAAAATCGTTAGAGCCATTTTTAAAAAACTGGGGTGGAGGACTTTCTTCAAAACCTTCTTGTCGCATCTTTGAAAAATACTGAACCTAAATATCCAGTTCGGTATTTATCCACTTTTCGTTTTTGAGTTGTGCTGTTCCCAGACACACACACTAATTTTGTTTGGATTCAGGGTCCTCAAAACATGTATTTTCAATGAAATCTCGGCATGGAATTTTTGGGTGGAATGCAACACTTCTTCTACTTTCTTTATGCAGTAGAGAAAGTAAGAAACCGTCCTTAAACATTTAACTATCGCTGTTTCCTTTATATCTATAACGAAATGTATAATGTAGCTATTTCTACAGCGGTTTATCTGGTTTTAAATTAAGTAGACAGAGAAATAAGCTTTTGTAAGAATATTCTTATACCCAGTAATAAGTGATAGAGGGTAGAGAAAGACATGTGAATGTAACATATCGGATTTTTCTTTCACATATTTTCTTTATGTTTAATGCTAGGTAGGCATTCCTTCTTTACAGTATTGTAGTTGGGCTTGACGTTAGCTCAGAGAGTGTAGGGTTGATTGAGAGACCGATAACTCTGGACATCAAGTTGGTATACTTGACGCGTCGCGTAATATAGCTCGGTTGTCAAAACCTAAACAAAGGAAAGGCTGTGGAAGAAGAGAGGTGAGTCTGTGGCATTTTACGGTCCCGGTCGGCTGCAGAGAGGTTAGTTAGCGGGCACTTCGCGTGAGAATGTCTCGGTTACGCGTTTGACATTGTGATATATGTTAGGCTGTGCTAGACAAGTGGTTTAATATAGTGGTTGACTGGTTTATGTAGTAATACTGTCTTTGAGTTTCTTCGTTCAGGCAGTGCCGGTGAGTAAGTCGATGGATTCTTGGAGTAAAACCGGCAGTGAGGTTAAATGGGTCAGCTGTGTACAACTAAATCATATGGGTTCGACGATATAGCCCTCAATAGTTCAACTCTGGCTTTTATTTCGTGTTGATTCAGTAGGCTATCCAAGTTAACGTGTGTTAGTTAACCCCTGCTGAGTTATAAGTTACGAAAATTGAAATACACAATTTCAGGCTAATAAAAACAGTTCGCAATAACGTTAAAAAATCTTGTTACATTTACCTGACTTTTTCTTTACCCATTGTTCGTGTTAGTAGAGTTCGCTGTATGTAAAAGGGGGATACAGTAAGCTAGTAAAACAAAACGAATAGCGTCTAAACAGTTGAAAAAAAGGTATAACATATTTGAAAATTCAAACCAATTATAAACATCTCGGAAATGGTTAATGCTATAAAAATTTGTCATAAATTGTGGTTTTGACGGATATAAATTATTTGTTTAGTAAGATTTTGTGTACGTCTTACGGTTTACAACTTATAAAGCATTTCTTCCCAATGAGAACTTAATAGGATATTCTCAGGATAAACATTGTCTCATGTAAATAATTTCAAAATATAGTATTTTAATAAAAATTGTTAGATCCGTTATTAGAATATAAAAATACCGAAAATGTTTCCATGTAAAGGGCAGTTTGGGGTGAGGGAATGTTCTTGAAAATCTTTGTCTGACATCTTTGTAAGATAATAAGTTTAAATTTCATGTTTGATGTTTTGTCGAACATTTCATTTTGTGATAGTTCTGGTGTTAACAGACTTACCTTCAGCCCTTTTTTATAAACACTTTTTCAATTCAGGGGGCTTGATGCATGTATTTCCGGTGGAATTTCGACAATTGAATTTTTGGGGAGAATACTATAGGAAGGTGGAGAGGAAGTAGAAGTAGGAAGACAGAAGAGTTGTTTACAATAACGTTAGTTGCTATGAAGGAGATAAGCAACACGAGGTGCGGCAGTAGAACGACTCCTACGTCAAAAGGGGCCAGTGGTTCGCGGGCAGTAGTTGTAATTATTGTAGACGAAAAAATTTGTTCTAATCGGAACGGTAACCCTGGTTGAACCTCTATCTCTTCTTAGAGATGCAGCAGTGTGAACGTTGGGTATCCAGGTATGTCATGTATACTTCTAGCAGAGTGACAAAAGTGATAAAATGTGTTTCAGTGAATGACGCGTTGTGAATTTAGTGCAGTGCTAAGTGCAGTATGGATAGGAATTCAAAACCGAAGATGAAGTATTAAGGTAAGACAATCACTTTTCAAATACTAATTAAGGGCCAGCTTTGGCAAAAAAAACTTTGAGTGGGTATCTGATCTAAATCAGTATAATACTATACAAATTCTAGTAAATGAAGCCCGAGTTTCTAATATTAATTAAAGGAAACGAACTATAGAGTGGTGTTAATACTGAGTAATAATACTTTTGAATTCCGCTGAACTAAATACTTTTGTTACTATTACGCATGCGCAGAAAAAAGTGCTAACACATGGGTACTAGCGAAATCCGCGAAAATGACAATATTTACTTTCTCTGCTACGTATAGTAAGTAGGGGAAGTATTGTATTCCACCCAAAAATTCGATACCGAGATTTCACCGGAAATATATGCTTTGAGCATTTTTGGAAACATGTCCGTGTGTGTGTGTCTGTGAACAGCATAACTCAGAAACGAACAGTCGGATAAACACCAAACTTGGTATTTAGGTTCAGTATCTTCCAGAGATGCGACCGAAGGTTTTCAAGAAAATCCCTTCACCCCAGATTACCCTTTACATGGAACATTTTTCGATAATTTTAATTTTCTCATACATGGCTCTAACGATTCTTAATAAAATACCATAACTTTAAGACATTTCGATGGCAAATGAATTGTATATCTGAATTTCCTGGGAATGTCTCCAAAAGTATTCTTCATTGTGAACGACTTTTGCATAACTGGTAAACCATAAGAGATAGACAAAATTTTACTACACCAAAAATGTAGATCGGGTTAACATACACAGTTTATGTCACATACATTTTTTTTGTTGAGTGAAACATTTTCGAGATATTGCTTGTTGTTCCCTTACATTTTCCAATGTTTATACTTTTTCTCAAATGGGAATTCGTTATTCATTTTTTTTTCTTTTAGTCCTGGTAAAGTCATGTGAGAGTAACACATCAGATGTTTAGAAATGTCCGTTTGTGTGTTTTAACAGCATAACTCGAAAACCAAAAGTCTGACAAATACTAAATTTGGTATTTAGTTTCAGTACCTTTTAAGGATGCGACACAAAGATTTTCAAGAAAATCCCCCGCCCCAAACTACCCTTTACATGGAACATTTTTTGAATTTTTTTATTTTATAAAAAATACCTCTTAACGATTTTGATTAAAATACCATATATTAAAGATATTTACATGACAAATAAAATATGTATCTTGAATTTTCTGAGAATAGCCTGTGAAATCCATTTCAGTTTGGAGAAATTTTAAATAAACTTGTACAGCTGCTAAAAGTTAAGCGATTGACGAAAACGCACTACTTAAAAATGTGCAGCTCTTTAAAACAAACAATTTACTTCAAATAATTTTTTTGTGACTTAAGCCATTTGAGATATCGTTATTGAAGGTTCAAATTTTTCATTCTTTAAAATCTTTTCGCTATGCAGCAATTTCTTGCGATATCATGGTAACAGTGTGAAATTTTAAAGTCAGCGTTTTTAAACATCTGAGGATCGCTGTTCCCATAGAATCTGTAACGATGTATGTAATGTGGCTTTTTCTGCAAAGGTTTATTCAGATAAAAATGTAGTAGGTAGAAAAATAAACATTAGTAGAAATAGTATACCCACTAGCAAATGTTAGAGGGTAGAGAATGTCATGTAAATGTATCACATCATAATCTTTGTATTTAAAATGCATATACTTTTACTTCCACCAGTCGCTGAAAACCTTTGATTTTATAAGGTAACAGGGAAACTGCTGCGTCATCTGCTGAGAACACGGACTTACGTTGTACTACACCCCTCCGCCCCTCTGTTAATACAAATGAAAAAAATCTGATGTGTTACAATCACATGACTTTCTCTACTCTTGTACAAACTATTTTTACAAACTCTTATTCTCCATCTATTTCATATTAATCGAGATAAACATTTGCAGAAACGATCTTTTGACATGCAAAGAGAATTACATTTTACACATAGGGACCAGTTCTAAAAATACTTGACTATCGCTTAAGGCGTACTATGTTCCCCTTGTTTTGTATTTGCAAGGGCAGTATAGAAGAACAGTAGCCTTTAAGCATAGACATATCTCTTAATAGCTGATTGCTAGGTGCAGCACCATTCTCTTTGCCACAGATTAATACTCTTTGCATATCCAAGAAAAAAAATGAATAACGAATTCCCATTTCAGAAAATAAGTATTGAAAAGTTTAAGGCAATAGCAAGCAATATCTCAAATGGTTCACTCAACAAACAAAATGTATATGACATAAATTGTGCATTTTAAGGCGATCTACATTTTTTGTGTAGTAAAACTGTGTATCTCTTATGGTTTACCAGTTATGCAAAAGTCGTTCACAGTGAAGAATACTTTGTAGACATTCCCAGAAAATTCAAGATATATATTTCATTTGTCATGAAAATATCTTACATATATTTTAATCAAAATCGTTAGAGGCATTTTCGAGAAATTTAAAAATTTCTAAAAATGTTCCATGTAATGGGTAATCTGGGGTGGGGGGATTTTCTTGAAAACCTTCGTGTCGCATCACTGGGAACCTAATACCTAAATACCAAGCTTGGTGTTTATCTGACTTCGTTTCTGAGTTATGCTGTTCAGACACACACACGGACATGTTTCCAAAAATGCTTTTTTTTTGTATTCAGGGGGTCTCAAAACATACATTTCCGGTGTAATCTCGGTATCGAATTTTTGGTTGAAATACAATACTTCCCTACTAACTATACGTAGTAGAGAAAGTAAAAACTCGCATCTTCTGTGCTATTTTCATTTGCGTTAAAAGCCTCGTATACTTAGCAAGCACCATTGTTAACTCATTCTTAACACAGGGCTAATATGCTGTACAATTACACAACTTTCTATTTAAATGTTATTGTTGCGTATTCATTATTATATAATCCATGTAAAAGTATGTATGCAATAATCATAGTAACAACCTATTACAATAAAACACAAGACATAATTTAAATATTAGTGTTTAAACTGGCGTGCAATTGCGAATAATTCTTCGTATACGTATCGCTGTGTCCTCGAGGACACATACAAAGTTTCCTGAATTTATATAACTATTCTGTTGTATAGTACCTGCAAACTTCATTAGCAGTTTTAATTAAATTAATTAGCTGGTGGTAAGGACTCTCTTTACTATTTGGTGTCAAAAATAGAAGAAATATTCCTAAAATATGAAAATTGTTGCCCAAATATGAAAATGTGTAGACCAATATACAAACATACGAATATTTTTATAGCCAAAATATCCTGCTTTAATGGTTTTGAACAGGTTCATTTTATTATTTAAAAAGAATAGGCTTTGTAGATTTTTTTTCCATGTTTAATAATAAAATATGAAACGAAACACAATAAATTGCATGGAGTTCATGGATTATAATCGTAAAAGCCTTTTGAAAGCCTTAATCTTGGAAAAAAACTAAAAGATGTCCTGGTTGTAATGTTCTTGCTTATCGCTTATTACAATATACCACTAAAAGCAACGATTCGTGAAAATAAAATCTGTTTAAGAATAGGAGACAATTAATTGGAAATGCTACTTTTTCTTAACTATACCTGACTTATTGGAATGGTGATGTGATTTTTTTCCAGATGTGTTTCCTTGAAAGTGTGGCTTGGGTTTTCTAAGTGTATTTTACAGAAAACTGCCTGAATAGAGTATTTGAAAAATCCATTTCATTGTTAAAGGGAATAATTTTAAAAGTAAAGTTCATAAATGGTACAAAATGTAAAGAAATAATATTTTCTTAAAATAGAGGATTTCACAAAAATATGATGCAATAGGTTAACTTTCTTGCCACGTGCATGGAATTCTACACAATGTAAAACAGAAGAATACTTTTTTTCATAAAGATAGCCAGCAATTTTGCAGTAACTACTTTATATTTAGGTTAGTTAAAGAAGAACTTATACTTTTAAAACAAGAAGATAGTGGTTCTTATTTGACAGAACCATTAGAACTGTCCTTTTTCACTATAAATTGATAGGATAAGTAAACAATGTATTACTCCGCAAGCACGTGGCAGCACCACGTGGAGGATGACGGAAACTATAGTCGGCACCAATCAAGAAAAAGATTGACAGATACTAACAACGTGACGGAAAGCTTTAAATGAATGGGAGGGGATGGATATGTCATAGCGGTCGTCATAGCAGCGATTATAAGGACCAATTAGAACTAAGACGTTACCATAGCATTGATAGACGCAGAAACCTTGTTGCCGATATTGTAACACTGATTAGTATGACGTGTCTGGCGAGCGACCGTTGCAGTAACATGAACGCACGCTTTATCTTCTGCTGTTGCTGCAGTTATAAACATTGCTTCCTTTAGCCACAAGTTGCAATATGTCCTATTTATACGGTTATTTTCTTTGTTTTACGTATGTTTGAGTCCGTTTATTTCAGTGTGTCTTGTGAGCATTTGCAATTATGTTAACACTATTAACGTATATTAATAACATCCAAAAATAGTGACAGAGAAGGCGAGTCAAACGAAAAACTGAGTGTACTCGGTAGCCGAATAAAACTGTATTTGGTAAAGGTATCCCAATCGGGAAATTATATGCGCTGTGAAAGAATCAGCAGCATTTTCCCACTAGACTAGGTATCAATATTTCACAGGTATGTCTCTCTTGTTAACGCAGATCTTAACACTGATATATTCTTGGATGTAGACTCGTTATTTATAATTGTCTTCATATACGAATATAAATAATACCCGCCCTACAACGCAGGCGCAACCCAGTCGCCTTCGTGTACATAATTCTAACGCGCTCTCCACGTGGTCGCGATAAGCGGCAACGTCGCCTCTCTCTCTCTCTCTCTCTCCGCGAAATGTCAATCCCTTTCTTCTTTGGCAGCGAGTATAAGTATTCGTGAGAAGAAATTGCTTCAGACAGAACGCAAATACAGTATATTATGCAGCTTGGGGATCATTCGCCTTTAACCATTATATATCTTATTCCCATATTTTGCCTTACATCCTAAACTTCTAACACAAAATGCTAAGAGTATACTAATAAAAGTTGTACCTGAACAGTTTTGCATCTGCGGTTGAACGTACTGGATTAAACTGTTCTTAACTTCAGGCTTTAGAAATCATTAATTTAATGACCAATAGCGGTATACCACTTTTCTTTAAACTTTTATGAGTCAACAGGTTAAGAAAATGATTAGTACTATGGGTTACAAAAACAACAGAAAAAAAACGCGACCCAAGCAATCCGAGTAACAATTCTACATCACTAACAATCAAGGTCAATTATTGCAAATAATGGCCAACAATATTCATTGTCTATTAAAGGTGGGTACGTTTCACATACTTTGTTAAAAGCATTTAACGCAATTGTATTCTTTCCATTTCCTGCGTTTGTTTTCTAAATGGCAGAGGTTTCCCAGTCATAGCACACTCAATTATTTTGCAGCGGCTTTTCCGAAAACCGGAAATAAACTGCAGCGCCTGCGCATAGCCTCTTAAACCCTCTGCTATAACGGTTCATTTAGTTCTAGCTGAATCTAAACAAACAATTTTATTTCATAGATTGAACTGTTGCAATAATGCTTTTTTAATTTCTCTGCACGAGAATAACCACAAAATGTTACGATCTGAACCGAACTGTTTTATGTAGAGGAAGTGACGACATGCAAAGCGGGAAAAGTTGTAGTTTGCCCACCAGTAAATGAGGTGCTCTTGTCACGTGGTTTTGTTTACAACTCCTTTTAAACTTAAAGTAAAACTACTTTAGAACAATTCATATCTCTGAGGGGCCTCCCCGCGGGGAGAGCTAGGCCTGTGGGAAATCCCATCTTCGTCAGGGTGTAATGTATGATGTCTTAAGGGACCCCGCCTATGCCATGTCGCTCTCCATGTTCTTCGCTATACTCCTTCCTCCTGGACATTTCCAGGAGCGCAATAGGCAACTGTGTTAAGTGCTCAAATCCTCTCCGCCCTCTGTCAAGATAAAAGCACCATAAAGTGTATAAACTATTGGCTTTTAGAGATCTAATTTTTTCAAATCCCTCCTCCAGGTGGTTAAGAAATGATTGCGAAACATAATTGAAACATTTGCCTCACTCCTTCGTACGTATTATGCGGAATTATGGTATGGATGCAACGATACCTTTCTTATTTTATAGTCTTTACTAGGTCTAAGAGTTTGAGTTTTCTTTATATTCATGGGCGCTTTTAACTACTATGGTTCTTAGCGTCCCGTCCTATATTGGGCGTGAAAGTCCGGATATTTCACTCATAGGCCTCTTTATCAGGCTTGAGGTTCTTTTACGTGCCGTAAATCTACGACACGGGACCACCGGCTTTATTTCCTTCCGAAGGAAGCCATGCTAAGGAATTTGACGCCCCAAAAATGCATTTCCCTCCATACAGGTTTGAACCCGTGACCTCATTCCTAGCGACTAGGCTAGGATTTTTATGATGGAGTACAAATAATAATTTATTAAGTAATATTTATACATTTATAGCAACTTTTGCATGATAGACCATAAATAAAGGCATAAATTCAATGGTTATATTCCTTATATTTTCACACTTACAAGAAATTAATAATCTCTCTCGTGCACTTTCTTTCTTCTGGCTTCCTTATTCTGCTCGAATTTCCTTGCAAATGCGTGGAGGACAAATATGACTTCTGGGCACAAATTTAAGAAGCCTGGGATGTTATAGCTTCTCCTCCACGTTACTGCAAGGATTTAATTTATTCTTATACCCCGAAGAATGAGGGGCATTATACCCCTGAGGATTCATAAAACCGATATTAATTTTGTTAATTTGCATTTATTTCTTTAGTTATTTAAAACGAGTATGCTTTTGTGTGCATAGATATGCCGAAATTTCAAATGCTAAAGTTATATAATGCTATATTATGTTCTACACATCCAATTATAAAATTAACAGCATAAAAAGCGACTAAAGCGAGATTTTAACTGAAGAGCTTATGAGCGCATGCAGTGCCTTCTTCACCTCTCTGTCGCCACGGTGTTGTTTCGCACTCTGCTTTCAGTAGCTTACATGCTGACCATTACCTCATAAGCGCAGATCATTCTAGTTCCTGCATGTACGTTGCGAACACAACTGCTACGAAGGTACACGAAGCCCGCCGATTCACATATGGAATCTGGAGATGAATCTTTTTGTTTTTGTCCACGGGTATACATTGCAACTCCAGTTCATTAACTGAAGTAAAATAGAAGCATTAAAATAAATCATAGCATAGGTTAACTATGTACTGGTAATTTTAATTAAACAAATTGCAGATTACGATATCAAATTCCATAGTTTAGCTAGTTTCTAATCTGCATTTTATTTTTAAATAAATAGTTCATTGTCATACTCAATTAATTTATTTCTGGTGAAATTTTACCTTATTATAATATTGTTAGGTTGTATTTTTTATGTTACTGTGCACATTTTTGTAAATTTTAGGTTATAACAATGATTTATTTCGCATGTTGTGATTTTTAGGTCGTATAAATCCTAGCCCTAGTAATTGATATAAAGGGGGCATGCCCAAAATGTCCAGTAGTGACCGTGAAAATTTTGCACCCGTTTTTCTCGCAGTAATTTAATACAGGCGTTATGTACATCGCCGTCTCCTGTATATTATAATAAATGTCACTTGCACATAACTAAACGTCACAAATCCTGTGTATTTCACCCACTGCATCAGAATTAATGTTGTGCTACATAAATCCAATGTAAATGGATACAGCTGTCAGAGGATTCAAACCAGATTGACTGAAACATAACACATGGAACCAATACCTTCCTCTTTCAGTAATTTGTGTTGTTTTACCACCCAAAGAAAACCACGTTTTGATATGCAACTAATCTGTTCATTGCTAAATTTAAAATTGCAGTAACACGGGGGGGGGTCTGATTTGTTGCATTCATACGACTTTCTCTATCCACATCTCTCTACTGAGATAAATCTTTCATTAAAATGACGTGCATAAGAAGAAGCTTATAATGGAATGGAGCTGTTTATGTTGGTACTGATAAAATCTAGCCCCAGTCCCTGCTAGCGAGCCCACCTCTGAGTACTTTACTTCCCCCCAAAACTGCCACCTAGTCACATTACAACTTCAACCTTATATTTTCATGCTACACTACCGTTTTCTTAATGCCGGCTTTCTTATTGTCGTTTTTCTCGGTCTCATTTTTTATTACCGTAAACTTTGCTGCGGACCTCATATTTTATATATTCGCGGGCGTTGTGCTTGTTCCCTGCAATTACTTCGTGTCCTTAGTGGCACTTCTTGGGGTGCCGATCGTGACCTCTTATTGCATCTACTGAGCTTTGATACGTTCGAAACTTGACTATGGGTCTATGGCCTCATCTTCTGCTCGGCCATCTATTCTGTCCATCATCAAGGCCCTAGACTAGCCCCGGTAGCTTTTCGTACTAATACCACCTGTAGTTTGTACGCGGAATTTGGTGAACTATCCCTTTGGATAAGTCGGGATGTTCTTCTTTGTAATTATGGCTCCGCTTTGCATGCACTGCCTTTTCACCCCGCCTATTCTACGTTCTTTGGTGCCACTCTGGATTATTATCTTCTTCTTTCTCTGTTTAACATCCTCGTATGTAGGACTTACACCCCGAGGACTTACAGGCGGGTGCCTGGGGTCAGAGGCCCGTCGAGGAGCAGACACTCGTGGATCAGACAGAATATCCAGGATGGGGATCAGCCCGATGCCTGGTATGGGAGGAAGGAAGTAGATGAAACGAAATGATGGTGAAATGGATGAAAGGAAAGGCAATGATGGAGCAGTTGGTGGAATGAATGGCGGGGGAAACCGGAGAACCCGGATAAATCCCGCCCAGAGCCCCTTTGTCCACCACAAATCCTATATGCGGGTCCCTGGAGTTGAACCCGGGCCCCCTCGCCCACGGTGCCGCCGCTCTAGATTATCGTTATCGCAATAGTCCGTCTGCACTGCTTCCCGCGGGGTGTAGGTTTCGGAACTTACTGTCAAAGTTGGATGTAATCCTTCCTTTGCTTTTCCCTAAGGGATTCCATCCCTTTCCTCCATGGATATGCCACACCCCTCTGTGTCGTCTTGATCTGGCTCGGTTGCCCAAGGACACCGCTGCTGCTCCTATATATGCAGCCATTTCGCGGCTTTGAAACACGACTTTCCTGGATACCATTTTCTATATACTGATGGTTCTCGAACGTATCAAGGGATAGGTTGCGCTGTGGTTGTTGATTCATATGTTGTACACAAGACTTGTTTCCCCTTTAGCGCTTCTCTTGAGAAGGTAATTTTATTAGCTCCACGTATGGACGACGATTTGAAGAAGAGGGTTTGTTACGCTTCACGTATGGAAGGAGTTGTATTATAGTTCAAATGTTGGGGAGCCGAACTAGTAGTAGTTGCAACCACACGTATAGTACCCGGTTTCCGGTAGCCTTCGCGCTAAGTTTAAAAATATTAGCTTTGTAATTTGACTGTTTCTTTAGATATTATATTTGTTTGCCTCAGCTTCGTCAGTATTTATTTTAGAGACACGGATATCTTGGCAAGGTCGCGGTGCGACTGAAGAATGTAGGCTTCCACAGATGTTTAGTTTTAATTCACTCCTTTCTTATTAATCCTTTACACAAATTAAATAACGCTTCACTGATATCGAGAGCTGTGAGATTCCTTTATTTAATACTTGAACTTTTTAACACGCATACTTATTTTTCGTCTCACATGAATACGTATTATATTTCACTAGAGGACGCATCTTGCATCTGGTTACAAACACTGTCTGCAGACAACTGACTTGATTTCAACCGTCTAAACTTGTAAATTTCTGTATTTTAAGTCTCTGATTGGCTAATCCTTGTCCAATAGAATATCTGCATTTAACTAAAGCTTTTTCTGCCTGTTGATTGGCTATTTCTTAACTGTCGCAAAATTTGCATTTTTGCTACTCTAATAATGACTAGTAGCATTTAAACTCTGAAACCCATTATTGCCTCAAGATTACCTCATTGTTACCACATTGTTAACAACGTTTAACTTATTATTCTCACAGCTCCTACATTATTAAATTACGTAATGCATTCACATAACATTACTACACATGGATACAATAATATAAACATTTGTAATGACTGTTACATACATTTTACAAATTATTACATACATATTGCTTCAAGGTGGCCTGTTACTGAATTTATATATTATATAATTTGACTGAAATTAATTAAGTGTTAAAAATGCTGCCTCACTGTTTATACTGCCAAACTGTATGCTATATTTAAAGCCACAGTTTTTGTCCACTCCTTTTCCCTGCGCTTTAGTGTCCTTTGTTCCGATTCCCTCAGTGCTATACTTAGTTTACGGGATCTTTATAGCCACCACCCACTTGTTCAGAAAATCCAGGAACAGTTGCACTCTCTCACTCTTGATGGCTTTAGGGTGGTCTTTGTCTGAGTTCCTGGACATCGTGGCATTGCAGGAAATGAACTGCAGATCAGGTCGCGAAGTCTTCGATACTACACCCCGATGGACGTGTTCTCCGCTGCCTCTGTACGGATTTGAAGGGTTTTTGCGCAGACAGATACTCTCTCAATGACTGCGGAGTGGCTTACGTCTACCGCCAAACTCCGAGAGGTCAAGGCTACGGCGCTTCCTTGGCGTTGTTCTCGTCTTTCACGTCGCGAGGAGACCGTTCTTGCTTGGCTTCGTATTGGTCACGGTTATTTTAGTCACGACTACCTTCATAGGGGTGAACCCCGGTCTCGCAGTTCCCACTGCAATATGCCCTTCACATGAAACATTTCCTTACCCGGTGTTGTTTTTATTCCGCCCTTCGCGAACGATTTCGACTCTCTCCTAGTTTAATTGAGGTTTTAGGGGATGACTCTGCCTATAACCCAAAGGTTTTTCACTCGTTAAATTCGGTGGTTTTTTAAAAATAAAATATAATGGTGTAGTTTCCGGTGTGTTACTGCATTTCCAACTGTGTCAGTACAAACTCAAGTGCTTGTGTTTGCTGAGCATTAGTTCTGGTATCTTTTAATTTGTGAGATATTTTGTGTAATTTTTGTATCTTTGGTTTGTTTATTCTTTCTGCTTCTGTAATCTGAGTTGCTTAACTTGTACTTGTTTTGTTTTTATTGTATTGATGTACTGACTTGAATAAATTTATAGCCAGAGGATGGCGCTGATGTCCGCCGCAGTTTTGCACCACTCAAACCGCTATTACTACTACTTATTGCCGTTTAGTAACTGCAACAACTTAACCTTCGTCTCCATGGCGCTGATGAAAGCGCTCATATTTGTAAATGACGTAGTTGATATTTAGTTTAACAACACACACAAAAATGTTCTTCACGCCTTCCTATAGAAGGCCGAATTAGATCACATTAGTCAGGCGTTTTGTTTTGTAGCGAAAGTCTTGTAAAGAGGTGTCCGAACCACTGTCAAAGGTTGGTACCTTAAGGTGGAAACATTATGGAGGGAAAGACACTATTACGATCTAGTAGAATGGGCCACTTTTTATGTACGTTTGTGCACATTTTACAGGCTGGATACATGTAACAGAAGCGATAGTCAAATGTTTAAAAACGTGTCGCAATATGGTGATATAGAAACTCCATACTACTTTCATAAACAACTGAATGATAACCACTTCAAAGGTATCGAACAGCTCACATGGGTAACATCGATATTTCAGAAATGACTGATGCCACAAAAATGTATTGGAAATAAATGCGGTGTTTTAAAGATATCTGAATTTCTGTGAGGTAAGTATTTGTTTATCTCTTATGGTTTAGCAGTTATATAAACTCCTTCAGAATACGACTGTATCCATCACCTCCTTCACCGTCATTTGTTTCAGGGTTGTAGAACCGCCTGGGGTTAGGAAGCTTGTGGGTTGGATCGGGCAGCGCCGAAATCCTTAGATTTAGAAACGTTAGGGACCCCGTCGGGTTCCTACCTCACTGCCTCCCTCCCAAGAGTCACGAATAGCAGCAAAAAGGGCCGTTATGGCCTACTTAGGTGCTCCACCCTTGTCTTATGGGCCCTTCTGTTCGTATGTACCTACATCTTTAACAGGCTATTTTCAGAATGTTCTAGATACACATTTTATTAACATGTACATATTTTAAATACATGATTTTTAATCAAAGCCATTTTTGAAGCAGTAGAAAATTACGAAAAAAATTATATTCAAATTTGGGGTGGAGGAATATCTTGTCAAACTTCGTATTGATCTTTGGAAGGTACTGAACTTAAATTACCAACTGCTGGTCATATTGTTTTTGATTTATGCTGTTCACACGCACACACATATTTTCCTAAATATGCTTCTTTTCTTTCCTTTTTGGATTCAGCTAGCCTCAAAACATGCATTTCCGATGAAATCTCGATGTCGAATTTTTAGGTGAAATAGAGTACCTGCCTCCCCTACTTGTGGTCCTCCGTGGTGTAGTGGTTACCACGCTAACCTCTAGTTCCCGAGGTCGCAGGTTCAAGCCCGGCGGAGAGCTATGGATATTTTCGGGCGTAAAAATCTTTAGAATGGCTTCCTTCGGAAGGGAAGTAAAGCCGGCGGTCCCATGTCGTAGATTTAAGGCAAGTGAAAGAACCTCAAGCCTGATAGAGGCCTCTGAGCAAAATTACCTGTTTTTTACGCCCAATATAGAATTGGACACTAAGGACCACAGTACTAAAAGAGCGTCCATAAATAAACAAAAATCCCCTACTTATTTAGATAACACTAGTCTGCATTTTCAAACGTTTTGTCAGATGATTTCTTAAAATTAGGTGTTCTTGAATCAAGTTTTTATGCTGATACCGTAAATAACTGTTGTTTTTTTCTATCACGTCAGGTTTTTACATAAAATAAGTAATGTTTTGACAACTTTACTAATGAGCATAGAAAAGTACTCAAATACCATTTCACACAAGGTAAGTTTTTACTCAAGAAACATTTCAAAAATACTCTCAAGAACTCCACTAATTTATTTCATGCCTACATTTTAACAAAGCAAGAAGCCAAAGTGCTTCATCTAATTTTTTTCAAACTTTCTCTTCTTTGACTTCCTTTCAGGTCCTTGAAGATGACTGTCCCTCCTCAACATCCAACAGTAGTCGGCCATCATAGTTTCATTCCATATCCCCTGGTACCTCCTCTCCATTTCCTTAATATCTTGGTGAAAACGTTCACCCTGCTCTTCACTATAATGTCCCAGATTTTCTGGAAACTGTCGATATGTGAATGCAGAAAATGCACATTTACAATGATGTTAATACCCATCTTCTTGAATTTTTACAACATTGTTTCGACAATGGTTTTGTAATTAGGATCTTTGTTATTGCCTAAGAAGTTTTCAGTAACTGATCGGAAGGCGGTCCATGCTTCTATTTCTCTCGTTCATTGTCTTCACAAAATCGTCATCCTTCATCAATTTCTTTATTGGAGGACCAACAAAGATTTCAGCTTTAATTTGTCTTGTGTAATGAAGGGAAAATTTCTTGGAAAGGTACTTGAAGCAGGGTCCATACTGTGGTAGAGCCATTACAAATTGCTTCAAGCCCAATTTTATGTGTAGTGGCGGAAGCAATGTCTTTATATCTGTGTGTTGTTGAAGTGAAATTGCGAAAAAACTGTATGTGATAGAACAAAACTAAAAGCAGCTCTGAAATAAGCATAAAAAGTGAGTCAGAATCACTTATTTAGTTTTCATTCATCCAATATCATTCAGACTAGCGTAATTGGCATAGAAGTAGAAGCTAAATCTATGTATAAGGGCTTAAAATTGTCTTACCGAAACGAATAAACTCAAATAAACATATCAAGAAGAGACAGATGAACACACTAAATCACGTGACTAACTTTAAAACAGGCAGTTACCTTAGTGTTTGTGCACTCATAGATTACTACTTTGCTCTTTCTCACAAGTCTGAAATTTATGGGGAACTTTAGGAGGTAAAATTGCTAAGGTTTATTTCTTCCCTAACGATCTTCCGAAATTGCAGAATTTTGATATCACAACGTTACGTCTTCCCATATACAGACGTCGTATAAATTCTCAACTGTTTGGCAAGGGGAATTCCCAAAGTATTACGACACATAATGGTGGAATGCTTTGCATAAAATGTCTGTCAGGGTTTTCCTGCTGAATCTACTTTACCGGAAGACATCACAATTTTATGAATGCAGCATTTTGGGAGGATAATGAAACACGTTATGAGGAAGGGAATAAAAGAAGATATCTTTTAGCTTCTGAGGCGCCGATTTTAACAGTCACTTGCTTTAATCCAGTGAACCTTGGAGTGAAACGTGTGACAAATGAACACTAACTTAAAGGGGAAGTTAATATACCATGCATCTCGAGCTCTTATCCACTGAACGTTTGTCTGCCACGTCAGATCTGATTGATGATCTGTATCTTACAAGATTAATTATCAACTTACGAGTAATTTAACGTTTACTCTGCTTTGTTCTTGAGCTTTTCTGTTGACACATCAAGCAAGAAAACCTTGCAAATGGAAGAGCTGAACTGGATTGTTATCAAACACTTCAGAGCGATATAAAAGAATTTTATGTGGTGTACTCATCTAACTTTCTCTACTCAATATAAATTTGCATGCGTATTTAATAATACGGTTAAAGTTTTATACTGAAATGACGAATTACTGTCGTTCAGAAATGTTTTAGTTAGGCGGTGGAGAGCCCTTCCAAACAGGTAGGGGTAGTGTTTACTTGGGTGTGGCAAGTGAATCGGGCTAGATGGCCCTGGTTCAATTCCCAGCTGCCGCTCGCTCTGAACCATGGGATTTTTCGGGGTTTTCCCGGTTCGTGAGACGAATGCTGCAGTGGTTTCTCTTATCACCCGAATCTCCTGTCCCCAATATTGTTGCATTAATCATTTAATTCATCATTTACCCTGTTAGGTCTGTTTCAGGGTTGAAGGTGTCGGCGATGGTGTTCCGGTGCAGCGTGGCATGCAAAAAGAATGCTCTCTATGCAACTTTCGTGGTCCCTTGGGCTTCGGCTGGTTGCCGGGGTATACGGACCGCCCTTTGAGGGCTTTGGACCCTCTGTGTGGAGCGGGGTCCTCGGTCTGCCTGTCCGACTGACGGGGCGCATGAATCTGAAAACTTCACATTGCCGTGCCGTCACGCCTGGTTCCGGTCGAGCGGTGTCTCATCCCTCTCTCCCGGCCAGGACCCCTTGAGGGACATATATGTAATATCGGCATTCACTGGTTCGGAGCCGAGTCCCTTCAGATACACATTCTATTCCATTCCACGAGTCAAGTGAGGGGTAAAGACGCGTGATAGTTTGAGAGAGAGAGTTTTCTTGTCCATTGGAGAAAAAAAAGGTGTGGGATCCACTAGATTTCTATCGTTTCGGATGTAAAAACGAATAAATTAAAAAAAGTGTATACCTAATGTATAACTTGATAAACAACTAAAGCCAGAAAGAATAAAGCAAAAAACAAGCAGAAAAACTTTCTCACCTGACTAAATAAATATTAGTGGTGCGAGTATAAACTCCTGAATAAGAAACAATTTGTTTGTGGATGTAAAGGTTAAACCAGGGAAATGTATAATAATAATAATAATAATAATAATAATAATAATAATAATAATAATAATAATAATAATAATAATAATCACAATAAAGAAAAATAGTAAAAACTGATGCTGTTTTCACTGTATGCGTCACGCGCGGCAGGAGTTCAACATAGTGTGTACTCCTCAGATCAGCTAAAGCTTTACCTGAAAGAAATTAAATTGAGGTATTTATGGACGCTCTTTAACTACTATGGTTCTTAGGGTCCCATTCCATATTGGGCGTGAAACACCTGAAAGTTTGCTCAGAGGTCTTTTTATCAGGCTTTACATGAGAGAAAGCCTGAGAGAAAGAGAATATAACACAACACATTTTTTAAAAGCAGCATGCTAAGAATAGTAGCTAGTACTTGGAGAGTCTAGGAAGACACTTCAGGGATACAGGCACGCCCGATGGTCCTTGATAACATTTGGTTAAGTCCAAGTTGATTTTAGAATGCCGTGCGTCCCTCACGGCATGGCTATCCACGATTCAGTTGCACATAGATGGGTGCCGGGGCACGTAGGATGTTGGGCAATAAAGGCGTAGAAGAAGCTCCTAAGAAGGAACTGAACAACTTTTTATTGTACTGAAGCATTACTAGGTCTATCTTCAGGACCGTTTAAACTGGCTATCAGAGAGTGATTGATATAGAACAAGAGAAATAATGCAGCTCGCCTGTTGGTTTCAGGTGCTCCGAAGCTCTCATACAGATTTGACAGATGCAGATCGCGATAAGTGTTAAATGCTAAACTAAACAGGGAAATGCTCTCTGGGCAACGGCCACTGTACAGGACACGATGCCCTTACAGGAAACCTCCACAGACTGGCACAGCAAAGGATCGTGCCTGCAGACGGCGTCGACAAATAAATGAGTTACACTATGTGATCAAAAGTATCCGGACACCCCACAAACATACGTTTTTCATCTTAGGTGCATTGTGTTGCCACCTACTGCAGGGTACTCATTATCCGCGACCTCAGTAATCATTAGACATCGTGAAACAGCAGAATGGGACGCTCCGTGGACTTCGAACGTAGTCAGGTGATTGGGTATCACTTGAGTCAGAAGTCTGTAGGCGAGTTTTCCACACTCCTAAACATCCCTAGGTCCAGTGTTTCTGATGTGATAGTGAAGTGGAAACGTGAAGGGACATGTACAGCACAAAAGCGTACAGGCCGACCTCGTCTGTTGACTGATAGAGACCGCCCACATTTGAAGAGGGTCGTAAAGAGTAATAGGCAGACATCTATCCAAACCATTACAGAGGAATTCCAAACTGCATCAGGATCCACTCCAAGTACTATGACAGGCGTTAGGTGAGAAACCTTGTATTCCATGGTCGTGTGGCTGTTCATAAGCCACACATCACGCAGGAAAATGCCAAATGACGCCTCGCTTGGTGTAAGGAGCGTCGACATTACAAGATTGAACAGTTGTGTGGAGTGACGAATCACGGTACACAATGTGGCGATCCGATGGCAGGGTGTGAGTATGGCGAATGCCCGGTGAACGTCATCTGCCAGCGTGTGTAGTGGCAACAGTGAAATTCGGAGGTGGTGGTGTTATAGTGTGGTCGTGTTTTTCCTAGAGGGGGCTTGCACCCCTTGTTGTTTTGCGTGATACGATCACATCGCAGACGTACATTGAAGAGCAATTCGGGGATGGCGATTGTATCTTTCAACACGATCGAGCACCTGTTCATACTGCACGAGTTGTGGCGGAGTGGTTACACGACAATAGCATCCTTGTAATGGACTGACCTGCACGGAGTCCTGACTTGAATCCTATAGAACACCTTTGGGATGTTTTAAAACGCCGAATTCGTTCCAGCCCTCAGCGACCTACATCGATACCTCTCCTCAGTTCCGCACTCCGTGAAGAATGGGCTGTCGTTGATTTGACACGTTTACTATACATTCTGTGTTAGTAACCTGGAGCTAGATGTTTCCATTTTAATTGTGTTGTCGAAAGATAAAAGTTTAATTATGAAAAGGTTTATTGAGGGGCTGTTTGGAAGGGACGTTGGTTGGTGTGGAATGATGAAGTGTCGTCAATTGAATATCAATTTTGATTCACAATGCATACATAAGTATATTTTACTAATTTTGCTCATACACTCCATTGGATATCAGTTTTGTCATTAATTAGTAAGTTTATAAATTATTTCAAATCAATTTTTGTGTATCTGCTCCAATTAAAACTCGAAATTTATAGCTGTGGAAAATATTACACCATAAGTGGTTCTTAATTTCATTTTAAACCTTCAATGAAATGAAGTTTCTTGTAATTAGTTTTAATGTAAAGGGCATGTTTTCTGTGTTATTATACTACAGAACTACGTGAAGTGAATGAATTAGTAACCAGTAAATATTAGAGTGGGAAAAATTATATTAAACATAATGCATGCAAAGTAAACCGAACGTATTGTTACATGTTGGGGTGAAGGCCAAAAGGTTACAGAAAAAGGAATTAATTTAGATCACCCCAACACGCACATGTGGGTGGCGTAACTCGCTGGCAGCTAAAGTCCGGGACCTTGGTGTGAAATTAAGGGGAAGAAGTGGGTTTTATGCTATATTAAAAAATTACATAACACACATTACCTTTACATACTTGATATTTATTCACAACTCGTCTAGCGACTCTACATATTGAACAAAGGAAAAAGTATGGAGGGAGATGCGACTAAACTGTAGACCGGCCACACACACGTCTTGCTCCAACGAACACTTCTACTAGAATGACGCTATCTTACCCCCACCAACCTTGTCTAGCCAAAGCCAGACAGGGTTGACATCATACCAGACAACTTCAAAAAGTTATTTCCCTTTGGCATGGTCTCGTCAAAAGGAAACGCCATTAAGCCATAATATTACTAAAGAAACAACAATGCTACGCCTGGTATCAACAATACAGCACAACAGTGCGTCTGGTAATGACATTAAAATTAATAATATGCCACAAAATTATACTTTATGAAGTAAGTCGTACCATATAGGTGTGACATATCTGCGATAACCTATGGGGATGGAACAAACAGGGAGTCTAAGGGCAAGTGAGTTTCAGATTTTTAAAGGAATTCTGAGGAAGGTAAGTGTTACAGCCAACTGTGAATAATGGGGGAATTCTGGGCGCTTACTGAGAATATAGACTGCAACATTTAAATATTGGTTGAGAATCGTTGGAGATCAATCTCAAATTAGGCAGTCTACTACCATGAGAATGGAAGGAAATTTGACAAGACCATCAAAGTTAAAGGTTTCGTAAACATATAAAAATTCTCTAAAATAGGAAATGGTATAACATGACTAAAAGAGTGAGCTAATATACATTTTCATAATCTGGAACCTATGGTAAGGATTTATCTACATCTTATCAATGCCTATAATGCAACAATTACCTGACATGTCTTCAGAATCCGGGCCAATTTATTTTGCCGCACAGTAGCGTCTAATACTCCGTTCTAGTTAACTTGCAGAGATTAGAAACCTCACTTTCACTGGCAGACATAAACTGAGTGGAGGGTTTGACTAATTTGGTAGCCGTGGTCAGCTGAGTTATTCGAGAAGCGAGGCTAGTTAATGGCTTGGGGGTTAATCCTTCGATTCAGACGCCAAACTTTGCACAAGGTCAGTACTGAGATTCTCTCCGGAACTACCAACTTCACAACTTGAGTAATTAAGTGTCTGAACTTCGTCCTGATGACAAGGAACGTGTTATTAAAAGGGTCTCCTAGACACACTAGCGAGTTCTCGAGTTTACGCCGCGCCCTACTTAGGTCTACCTACGTCTTACAAGCAGCGCTCTGGGTTTGGCTCTCAGCTTGAATTAAGCTACCGGTAGGTATTAATTACTTTCTGTAATTTACTCTTGCTAAAATAATGTAAATGTTAACTCCAAAACTTAGGCGTTTGAGAAGGGTATATTTTAGAGTTGGATCGTATTTCATCTGTTGGGGAGTCGAACTTGTAGTAGTTGCAACCGCACGTATAGTAAACAGTTTCCGGTAGCCTTCGACCCAAATGTATCTTTACTGTTTTTTAAATATTATCTTTATGTTCCTCGGTTGCGTCAGTATTTGCTAGAGATTCTTCACTCCATTTATTAATGCTTGATAACGATTTAAATAAAACTTCACTGATATAGAGTGCTGCGAGATTATTTTTATTAATTTATTACACTTTTTAACATGTAAACTTATTTTTCGTCTCACACGAAAACATATTAAATCTCTCGAGGACGCACAAGCAACGCTCCCAGTTATCAGCACTGTCTGCAGGCAACTGAATTGATTTCAACCGTCTAAACTTGTAAATTTCTGTATTTCAAGTCTCTGATTGGCTATTCCTAATCCAGTAGAATACTTTCTTTTAACTAAAGCTTTTTCTGGTTGTTGATTGGCTATTTTATAAACTGTCACTAAAATTACATTAGTGTTACTCAAATAATCAGAAGTAGTATTATTAAACTCTCAAACTCATTATTGCGTCAAGGTTACCTCATTGTTAGCAACCTTTAACTTATTATTCTCATAGATCCTACATTATTAAATTACGTAATACATTCACATAACATTATTGAACATGTTTACAATAATATAAGCATATGCAATCTCACTTACATTTTACAAATTATTACATACACATATTGCTTTAAGGTGGGCTGTTATTGAAATTATATATTATATAATTTGACTAAAATCATTTTAGTGTTAAAAATACTGCCTCACGTTTAGTCGTACAATTCATTCATCATCTACTTAGTGTTAGCAAAATCATAGGCTGTATTCCCGAACCCTCCTCTCACAGAGCCAAAGTGCCTATTTTGAGATCTTAGAATGCACCTATATTACCCTACGATATACACAGTAGATAGAGAAAGTATAACATTCGTGGTTTCACTAGAAACATACATTTTTTGAGGTCTCTTGAATCCAAAAAAAAAAAACATTTTTAGGCGTTCATTGTGCAAATCCTTGCCGCGTGGTTCACAGATGTGAGCTCGAATAACTCACGGTATTGGGCCAGCGAAAATCCACATGTTAATCATGAAGCACCTATGCACCCTGTTAAAATCAGAATTTGGTGCGCAATATCCGCACAAAGAATAGTGGGACCAATTTTGTTTTAAAACAATGTGACGACAGATGCGTTTATAAAAAAAAGGCATTAGCTGAATTACCTGTATTGCTAATGAGTTACTTCCTGTACGCCGGTTGCCTCTTCGTCTTCCATCTGGTGTGATGGTGAACTGCTGTAAAAGAGCGTCCTATAAACTTCTGTGTTGACCTATGCTTTTTAACTCTTATCTTAGGAGCGGTTACGGAAGACGGAATGAAAAGGTTGAAATTAACTTTTACTTTACATTTATTTACACGCATGTTTACAGCCCATGAATTTCCTCCCACAAGTATTTGACAGGGTTATGGGTGACTTCTATCAACCTGTAACCGTCACACGCTGTCATTCGAGTGGCATGAATGACATCTCCCGAGGAAAGTGTATGCAGTGTGCGATTGGCGGGAATCCGATCTATTTATACATCCAGCTAAAGACGCTATCTTTCTCGTCCGTAGCATATAGCAATACTGTGATTGGCTGATCACAGTGGCGTCATATGAGAACATGTGCTCTCTTCATATCTTTTACGCTTTTGTTCCATGACGGACTCAGACTTCACGTTTCTGTACCGGTTTCTCTCTCTCTCTTTAATTTCTGACTCTCTCTCACTCAAACGTCTCTTTTGGTCATATTCAGGGGATTCCCTGTGCTTTGGAATCTCACCCTGGTACTCCGTGGCTTCAGGCACCTAAATTAGAACATTGCACGGCTAGCTAGCTTCCACCACCCCATTGTTCAGCGAATCCAGGAAGTCCTCCATGTTTTACACGCTTCTGGCGTTAATGTGGAGTGTGCTTGGATACCTGGTCACGTTGGCTTGCCGGGGAATGAGCTTGCGGATTTGGCAGCTAAAGCGGCAACCACAGAACTCAGTGTTAAAATACCTCGGGTAACGTCGGAAGACTTTAGGCTTGTGCGGATAGCGGTGCTGTCGTGCTGGCGCGAGGAGTAGGGTAGTTAAAGACATTCCGATAAACTGGGTAACTTCTTCTCGCGTATCTCGTCGCGAGGAGGTGATTTTGGCTCGGTTGCGTATTGGTCACTGCAATTTTACGCACAGTTATCTTTTTAAGGGTGACCCTGCTCGTATTTGTCCACTTTATGGCGAAGGTTTTTCGGTCCGTCACGTGTTGCTAGAGTGTATTGCTCTAGCACATCTTCGGGGCTCCCTGCAACTGCCGGACAGTCTTGCAGAGGTTTTAGCGAATGATAAGCAAGCGGTTTATAGGATTTTTAATTTTGTTTCTAAAGTAAATTTCCAAATGCTGATGTAATCATATTAAATTAAGGTGTTTTGTACTCATCGGTTTAGTTTATTATATCTGTATTTATATATGACTTGTGCTCTATTTCTATATTGTTATTTATCCCTGGCTTTTGCTTAAAATTTTATTTATTTATTATTTATGTATTTTAATTTGTTTTTATTCAGCTTTATCTGAGGGCTTTGCCATGAAATTTTCTACTAATTTTTATCTCTGGCCTTTGCCATGATCTGCTATAGAAGGGTGCTAATGACCCAGAAGTTGAGCGCTCTTAAAAAAACCAAACCAAACATCGATAGATCAGTATTCGCACTACACAGTGGTTAAGGTCTATGGCTGTTTCCAACGTTTATAAAAATGTTATAGAAAAACGCAACCTCCTGACGTAGCATTAGACCGGTTATTAACGTCATGTCTGCTCCCACCCTTGCCTCTGTGAATTCGATACAGCTATACAATAGCATGCCATTCATACGCGCGATCAGGACAGATATTGCTCCCTGGTATTGCTGACGTGCATATATGTCTGTGCGAAATTCCGTGCCGTCAGAAACAGGGCTCCCACGTCGGTAATTACAAGCCGGTGGGGTAGATATAGACGAAAATACCTCTAATGAGAAATGTATATCGTTCTCACTAATTGAATAGTACGTTCCCCCATGGGAATCTATGTCCCTACAACAAATACAGCAGTGTACTTAGTTATGTGTTAGAAATAAGATTCCTCCTTATTCTGAGGTTTTAAAGAAAATCAAATAACTATAACGATTTAACTAATTGGTCCTGCGAGTAATTCCCACATCATCAAGCCAATCTAAGTATAAAAGGTTTCGGTGAAGCAATTATGTATGATTTAGTTTTCCTGGAGGCCTATTCTTGTGGAAATTTTACGGTGATAAGATGTTTTGTAAATTGAAAATATTTCCTAATGCTTTATTTAATTTTAATTGTACTCTATATTATTAGTGTCATACTGGAATTTTCATTTTAAAATTACGTAAGTGCTATTGATCTAAAACTTCGTTTTTGATATATGGTTTTCTCTATCTCACGCACATACATAACTCTTCTAATGATTTTGTTCGGATCAGGGCCCTCAAAACATGTATTCACTGTAAAATATTTGTATGGAATTTTTTGGGTGAAATGTAATATTTCCTTTAGCTACTAGGTACAGTAGAGAAAGTAATAAAGTAAAAAAAAATCATGATCCAGACTTTCATGTGATCCGTATGTGCCATTCCATTAAATATCGCATAAGAGTCTTCTATTGAAACTTGGAAGGACTAAAGCTGAGCCGGATTCTAGATCTCTTATCTGCCTACTCGTACCGCTATGTTGTAACGCAATGGAGATTCTACGATTGGAGCGTTTGTTACCTTAAAAAACTGATGTGTTACGCTCACACGTCTTTCTTCACCCTCTATGCTTATTAGTTGGTATACAAATTATTCTTAAGAAAGTTTATTTTCCTATCTACTTCATTTTAATTGAGAGAAACCTTTCCAGAAATAGCTACACTACACATTTCGTTATAGATACAAAGGGACAGCAACAACAAATATTTAAGAACTGGACGCAATATACTGGCCTTAACATTCCATATCTTTTCCGTGTCATGGCGAGAAACTGCTGGATACGACAGGACTTTAAAAGAATGGCTAAGTATTGAACAATTCGAACCATTAATAACGAATATCTCGGAAATGGCTGATACCACAAAAACATTTGAAATAAATTATGTTTTGAAGCTGTTTACACTTTTTGTATACTACGTTTTCGTCTATGGCTTAATGTTTACCAGTTATACAAGGTTATACAACATTCCTCACGATTGAAGTGGATTTCACAGAAAATTCAAAATATACCTACATATTTTTCTTCATCTAAACATCTTAAATATACGGTATTTAATCAAAATCGATAACTCAGAAAATCAAAAACTTCGAAAAATGTTCCATGTAAAATGTAGTTTGGGATAGAGGGGATTTTTTGTTGAAAACAATAGTGTCGTATTTTGGAAAGTACTGAAGTTAAAAACTACGTTTGGTATTCATCTGACTTTTTTTTTCAATTATGCACAGTCACACAACAGACCTCTATCTAAAAATCTGATGTGTTAAACTCGCATGACATTCTCTACTCTTGTACAAACTATTTTTACAAACCATTATTCCCATCTATTTCATATTAATCGAGATAAAAATTTGCAGAAACGATATTTTGACATGCAAAGAGAATTACATTTTAAACATAGCGACCAGTTGTAAAAATATTTGACTGTCGCTTAAGGCGTACTTGTTCCCCTTGTTTTGTATTTGCAAGGGCAATATAGAAATACAGTGGCCTTTAAGCATAGACATATCTCTTAATAGCTGGTTGCTAGTTGCAGCACCATTCTCTTTGCCACAGATTAATACTCTTTGCATACCCAAGACAAAAAATGAATAACGAATTCCCATTTGAGAATATGTATAGTATTGAAAAATTTAAGGGAATAACAAGCAATATCTCAAAAATGGTTCACTCAACAAAAAAAATGTATATGACGGAAATTGTGTATTTTAACGCGATCTACATTTTTTGTGTAGTAAAAGTTTGTCTATCTTTTGTGGTTTACCAGTTATGCGAAAGTCGTTCACAATGAAGAATACCTTCGGAGACATTCCCAGAAAATTCGAGATATACGTTTCATTTCTCATGAATATACCTTAAACATATGATATTTTAATCAAAAACGTTGGAGCCATTTTTGAGAAAATTAAACGTTTCGAAAAATGTTCCATTTAAAGGGTAATCTGGGGTGGGGGAAGATTTTCTTGAAAACCTTCGTGTCGCATCTCTGGAAGATACTGAACCTAAATACCAAGCTTGGTGTTTACCAGACTGTTCGTTTCTGAGTTATGCTGCTCACAGACAGACACACACACGGACATGTTTCCAAAAATGCTTTTTTTGGATTCAGGGGGTCTCAAAACATACATTTTCGGTGAAATCTCGCTATCGGAATACAATATCGTGGAGTAAAATACTTCCCCAACTTACTATACGTAGTAGAGAAAGTAAAAATGCTGTTTTGAATTCAAGGGGCCTCAAAATATGTATTTCTGGCGAAATATTTGCATTGAATTTATGGGTGGAATGCAATACCCTCTCTACTCACTATATTCGTAGTAGAGAAACTAATGTTCCAATAATCACGTTGATGCAAAGTTGTACTTGTTTTGTAACTGTATAACTGGTTACATATTTTGCTGCTGCCTCAATTTTGTATAAATATACTTTATTGCGCTTAGAATTGTTTCACACTGGAATAAAAGGGTTTACCTTAGTAAAAAAGTAGACACGTAGAAATAAGAGGAGTGATAATGCAGGAATTGCGCTGGAGTTTTGTAAATATAAGAGAAAGTTTGAGGTTTTTATTATTGATAGAATTTTACTACCTAAACGATGAAAGTTACTTCAGTTTGTTCAGAAAATATCTTACAACGCAATCCGTTGTGAAAGGTAGATGGGGTGGAAGTACGACTTTCATAAACTTCGTTGCGGAAAACACGATAGAAAGATTTTCAGATACCAGTATCTAGGATGGGATATGCATAAATATAGTTCTGTTGACTCGCTTTGTTCTCTGCGGGAACCTGCAGCTGTAAAACATCTTCCATGAACCAGGTTAATTGGAAACCTTGCTTGAAAATTATCCAGACTGAACCAAAGTTAAGATGAGAATTAGATTTAAAGTTAAGCATAGGGGTTTAATGATAGCATAATATTTTTCATCACCTTTGAAACACTTGTTTCCAAAACATACATTGCCAATTTCTACAAATTTCAGCCAATTTAAATTAACCTTGAAGTAGATATTGTATTGTAGTAGTTGTATTATATTTCAACTGTTGGGGAGCCGAACTTGAAGTTTGTTTGAACCGCACGTATGGTACGCGGTTTCCGGTAGCCTTCGCCACAAATGTACTTTCAGGTGGCCTTTGCACCAAGTTTAAAAATATTAACTTTGTAATTTGACTGTTTCTTTAAATATTATATATTTGTGTTGCCTCGGCTGCGCCAGTATTATTGTTAGAGACACGTTTCTCTTAGCAGGGTTTGGTGTGACTGAAGAATGTAGGCTTACACAGATTATAATTTTACTTCACTCCTTTTATTAATACTTGATACGATTTAAATAACACCACTGATATAGAGAGCTGTGAGATTCTTTTTATTAATTAATTACACTATTCAACACGTAAACTATTCTTCGTTTCACACGAATACTTATTAAATCTCTCGAGTACGCACCAGCAACGCATCCAGTTATGAGCACTGCCTGCTGGCAACTAAATTGATTTTAACCGTCTAAACTTGTAAATTTCTGCAATTCAAGTCTCTGATTGGCTATTCCCACTTTAATGGGATACCTTCATTTAACTAAAGCTTTTTCTGATTGTTGATTAGCTATTTTAAAACTGTCTCAAAATTTACATTATTGTTGCTCCAATAATGAGTATTAGCATTTAAACTTTAAAATTCATTATTGCCTCAAGATTACCTCATTGTTAGCAACGTTTAACTTATTATTCTCACAGCTCCTACATTATTAAATTACGTAGTGCATTCACATAACATTATTGAACATGTTTACAATAATATAAGCATATGCAATGACTGTTACCTACATTTTACAAATTATTACATACACATATTGCTTCAAGGCGGGCTGTTATTGAATTTACATATTATATAATTTGACTGAAACCATTCAAGTGTTAAAAATGCTGCCTCATGCGGGAACCTGCAGCTGTAAAACATCTTCTATGAACCAGGTTAATTGGAAACATTGCTTGAAAAGTATCCAGACCGAACCAATGAAAGGTTAAGTTGAGAATTAGATTAGAAGTTAAGGATAGAGGTTTAATGAGAGCATAATATTTTTCATTACCTTTGAATCACCTGTTTCCAAAACATACATTGCCAATTTCTACGAATTTCAGCCGATTTAAATTAACATTCATATCGCATATGTGTTGAAAATAACTATAAATTAATTTTCGTGGTGCTATGTGTTAACATTAAAGAAAGTAGTGTTCAAAAAGAGAAAATCGAATGAAATTCCTATATAATCAAATTTTAAATTATACATATATTTTTGGAATATTGTCAAAACAATACATTTTGGGTAGCATTGAAAGCCTTTTATGTAAAAAAATCTGATGTGTTACACTCGCATGACTTTCTCTACTCTTGTAGAAACTATTTTTACAAACGCTTATTCTCCATATGCTTCATGTTAATCAAGATATCGAGATGTTAATCTTATTGCTAATTTTCTTGTAGATGCAAGGGGAACATGGTAGGCTATAAGCGATAATCAAATCTTTTAAGCTCTGGTTGCTATGTGGCGCATTCTATTCTGTTTGCATGTCCAGGACATAAAAAATTGAATAACGAATTTGAGAAAAAGTATAAGTATTGGAAAATTTAAGGAAATAACAAGCAATATCTCGAAAATAGTTCACTCAACTAAAAAAATGTATATGAAATAAATTGTGTATTTTAACGCGATCTAAATTTTTTGTGTAGTAAAATTTTGTCTATCTCTTATGGTTTACCAGTTATGCAAAAGTCGTTCACAATAAAGAATACTTTTGGAGACATTCCCAGGAAATTCAAGATATACATTTTATTTGTTATAGGAATATCTTAAACATATGATATTTTAATCAAAATCGTTATAGCCATTTTGGAGAAAATTAAAATTTTCGAAAAATCTTCCATGTAAAGGGTACTCTGGGGTAGGGGGATTTTGTTGAAAACCTTAGTGTCGCATCCTTGGAAGATACTGAACCTAAATATCATGTTTGGTGTTTATCCGACAGTTCGTTTCCGAGTTATGCTGTTCACAGACAGACACAGACAGACACACAGACCACAGACACACACACACACGGACGTGTTTACAAAAATGCTTTTTTTTTTGGATTCAGGGGGTCTCAAAACATGTATTTCCGGTGAAATCTCGGTATCGAAATTTTGGGTGAAATACAATACTTCCCCTACTTACTATACGTAGTAGAGAGAGTAAAAAAGGTAAATTTATTTTCTAAAAATCAATCGTATATGGAGGTACTAAAGTCCTAAGTTTAAATATGAAAAGAATCAAACTGTGTAGTGAAAATGATTTTAAACTGCGATAAATGGAATAAAATTCAGTTTTATAATCTAATGTTATATTTAGACACACCTGTGCACTTTCAATTAAATGTCGAGACTGAGTATTTAAATCTACAAAACGAAAAGAACTACAAACGTATCCTGATTTTAAAATGTTTGAGTATTTGATTATCGTTACGGTAATTGAAAGGGGATATACCATGCCATTGAAGTTAGATTTTCTTGAAAATCCTGGTATCTCGTCTTTGGAAGATACTAAACTTGATATCAATTTGATGTTCAACATTTTGTTTTTGAGTTTCTCACACACACAGAGGTTTTTCTAAAAATGTTATTTTGGTTTATTTCAGCGGTCCAGAAAAATCTGTTTCCGGTGAAATCTCAGTATCGAATTTTTGGGGGAATGCAATACCGTTCCTACCCACTAGGTACATGATAGAGTAAAAAGGGTTTCTACTAGTTTCCATAGCTGGGAGAGAGCACGTGTTTGCTATAATTATAACAATGTAACAGTTGTTCTAGGCCGTCAACTGTTCTCATCTAACAACTGCTGATGCTAACTCAGTTTTACCACTTGCATCCCTACACGTGCAACGCACGCTCTCCCTGACAGAGCACGTTACAGAAAACAACTGGTTTCAATTACACACGCAACACTGTTTCGTCATACAATAGTTTTCCTGGGGAGGTGGCTCATGTTGGCTTCATCGGCGTCGCGACGCGGTGGAAACTCCCCCTCTTTTACGTGGAAGTATATTCTGTACTCTCATGTTACATTCCCATGACTGGTTCTACCGGCTATCGTATATTTTTATACTGTTTCCAAAAACTATTCTTACGAAAGGTTATTACTTTCTCTACTACGTATAGTAAGTAGGGGAAGTATTGTATTCCACCCAAAAATTCGATACCAAGATTTCACCGGAAATATATGTTTTAAGACCCCCTGAATCCAAAAAAAGCATTTTTGGAAACATGTCTGTGTCCGTGCGTGTGTGTCTTTGAACAGCATAACTCGGAAACGAACAGTCTGATAAACACCCAACTTGGTATTTAGGTTCAGTATCTTCCAGATATGAGCCACGAAGGTTTTCAAGAAAATCCCCCCCAGGCCAGATTACCCTTTACATGGAGCATTTTTCGATAATTTTAATTTTCTCAAAGATGGCCCTAAGGATTTTGATCAAAATATTATATGTTTAAGATATTTTCATGATAAATGAAGAGTATATCTCGAATTTTCTGGGAATGTCTCCATAAGTATTCTTCATTGTGAACGACTTTTGCATAACTGGTAAACCATAAGAGAAAGACAAAATGTTACTACACAAAAAATGTAGATCGCGTTAAAATACACAATTTATGTCATATAAAGTTTTTTGTTGAATGCACAATTTTCGAAACATTGCTTGTTACTCCCTTAAATTTTGCAATACTTATACTTTTTCTCAAATTCGTTATTCATTTTTTCCTGGTAATGCAAAGAGAATGGAGTACTCCACATAGCAACCAGCTCTTTAAAAGATTTGACCATCGCTTAAAGCCTACCAATTCGCTTTGCATCTACAAGAAAATTAGCAATAAGATTAATTCTCGAAATGTCGATTAACATGAAGCATATGGAGTATAAGTGTTTGTAAAAATAGTTTGTGCAAGAGTAGAGAAAGTCATGTGAGTGTAACACATCAGATTTTCTTTATTCATATTGAGATAAACGTTTATAAAAACGATTTCATTACACATTTCGCTGAAGATGCAAAATAGACTAAACCGAATAGTCAGATGCCGGCTATATGCTGCATTAGAAATTGTATACTGAGGAAGTTTGTAGCCTTTACGTTATTACCACCACGTTTAAGTGCCAATTTGAAGGTTTTATTGTAGTTCCACTGTTGGGGAGCCAAACTTGATGAAGTAACTGCCCCACGTATGGCACAAAGTTTCCGGTAGCCTTCGCCCCAAAGTTTAGGAATCAACTTTATATTTGTATGCTTATTTAAATATTATATATATTTAGGTTTGCCTCGGCTGCGTCAGATTTAATTTGTAGAAACATGTATCTCTTAGCAGGGGGTGATGCGGCTAAAGAATGTAGGTTTACACAAATTATAATTTTTACTTCACTCCTTTTATTAATCCTTCACACGATTAAATAACAGTTCACTTATATAGATAGCTGTGAGATTCTTTATTAATTACTTGCACCTTTTAACATATAAAGCTTATAATATTCTCGCCGTAATGAATTTTCGTCTCACTGAATATGTCCCGAGCGAATGAACTGCTCAGGTACGCTGTTTACTAGCGACTGGCGGTTACGGCTTAAAATTTGTAAATTTTTCTATTTCACGTCTCTGGTTGGCTAATTTTACTCCAATCGAATACATTCATTTAACCTTTCACTTTTATGGTTGTTGATTGGGTATTTATAAACTGTTTTAAATATTACATTATTGTTAAAGAATTACTAGTAGCACTATTAATTATTGCCTCAAAATTACCTCATTGTTAGCAACTTTCAGCTTCTATTCTCATTATTAAATTACCTGATACATTCACATAACATTATACATGTACACAATAATATAAACATATACAATGACTGTAATATACACTTTTTATATATTATAGTATACGCATATTGCTTTAAGGCGGGCTGTTATAATACTTTATATTATATAATTAGACTAAAATCATTTAAGTGTTAAAAATACTGCCTCAGTACTCTTCCCCGACATCACGAGAAACAACGAAATAGCAAAAGCATTTCAAAATAACTAAGCATTAAACCAATAACAACGGAATCTCGGAAATGGCTAGTGCCACAAAAAAGTTATTCGAAATTGCTTGTTTTAAAGAGACCTATACTTTTACATTCTGTATCACGTACATCGTAGATAGAGAAGGTATTCCAAGCAAAAACTTGATTTACTTTTGTCATGGTTACACGCTAACAAGGCTTTCACCATATTCAGGGTGAGCAATGCTCGAGGTAACCGCGGGACCGGCCGGCAGCGCTCGCCGCTATGTTGACGGTGGAGGGGAGTAATTTCCCCTCCGCTATACGAGGCTTCAATGTCAGTAGAAATATTGCGCAAGTAGCACATACAGCCAACTTGTCATTACAGGAACTTCATTACGTGTTTCAAGATAGTTGTCACTAAAAACATATGTCCCTCTCGTTTCCACGATTTAATCCCTTGCTGTTTTTATCTCTGGGGGCATTAAAAGAGAAAATGTACAAAACATATTCACACCACTTTAAATGAACTAAAAACTAACATTGATCAAGAAACTGCCGCCAATTGTCAGAAGGTCATGCAGAGTGTAGGCAGCAATTTCCTAAGCAGATGTCACAAATGCTTGAACGAATGGAGGCGTTCCAGCATCTCCTTGCTTAACGTAGGTGAGTAATGTACTTTTTACTTTCTCTACTACGTATAGTAAATAGGGGAAGTATTGTATTCCATCCAAAAATTCTATATTGAGATTCACCGGAAATATATGTTTTGAGACCCCCTGAATCCAAAAAAAGCATCTTTGGAAACATGTCCGTGTGTGTGTCTGTGTGTGAACAGCATAACTCAGAAACGAACAGTCGGATAAACACCAAACTTCGTATTTAGGTTCAGTATCTTCCAGAGATGCGACACGAAAGTTTTCAAGAAAATCCTCCCACCCCGAATTACACTTTACATGGAACATTTTTCGAAAAGTTTAATTTTCTCTAAAATGCCTCTATCGAGGCATTTTGATTAAAATATCATATGTTTAAAATATTTTCATGACAAATGAAATGTATATCTCGAATATTCTGGGAATGTCTCCAAAAGTTTTTTTTATTTGGAACGACTTTTGCATAACTGGTAAACCATGTGAGAAAAACAAAATTTTACTACACAAACAATGTAGATCGCGTTAAAATACACAGTTTGTCATATACATTTTTTTTGTTGAGTGAACCATTTTCGAGATATTGCTTGTTATTCCCTTAAATTTTCAAATACTTAAACTTTTTCTCAAATTCGTTATTCATTTTTTTCTCCTGGTAATGCAAAGAGACTGGAATACTCCACATAGCAACCAGCTCTTAAAATATTTGACTATCGCTTAAAGTCTACCATATTCCCCTTGCATCTACAAGAAAATTAGCAATAACATTAACATCTCGATTAACATGAAGCATATGGAGAATAAGCGTTTGTAAAAATAGTTTGTACAAGAGTAGAGAAAGTCATGTGAGTGTAACACATACTTCTTTTATCTTTCCAAATAATTTATATAGGCTCCACTAAACATAGGCTCCCAATAGACGCCACTAAAATTATCCCCCGTAATCTCTTGATCAGCTTGTTAATTTGTGCAAAAATATTTTCCATGTGTGCAAGCGTACGTGTGCGGAAACGTGAGGGCGTTTGAGAGTGTGTTTGCCTGATATAAATATGCAAATTGATGGAAATACATTTTTGCCCTCGCCGGTTGTTCAACGTAATACTTAAAACACAGCATAATCCTTAGAGCAAAGCTTTCATTTGGACGCTAACGCGAATTAAATATATACGTTCACAGTTTTATAAGTACACAGAGCCCGAAAGCACCAGAGTGACATACATTTTGCATAATTATAACGTGAGCGTTTTAATAAAACGCTTCCGTCTCTGTACATGTGCACGCGCGTGAGTATAAAAGGAAGTCGTGTTTAGGACGCTTGAGATTTGCGCCCTCCGGTTGCGGACTTATAATTAAATAATAATGGAATTTCCTCCCTTTTTGTTATACTGCTAAAGGCAGTATAACATTAAATTAACATTTAAAGAGGAGAACAACAATAAAGAAGGCGAAATAAACCTTGATTATGTTACACTGAGTTAATAGAAAGCTACACTTATAACGCACATTAATAATGTTATCCTTCCGTGTCACGTACGCTATTGTGGATTAAAAGTAGTCCATTCCTTTAGATTTCAATAGTGTTTTCCCTCCTTCACGTAACGAATCTATGACCAGCTATATCAGTCGTCTATGTGACGGAACTGAAAAACACTCCAGAGACACAAATATGAGCAAATGAACAATGTTATAATTGATGTGAAATGAAGGGGTGGTTCGGAACCCGCCTCTATGTAAGCGTTGCACTACAATTTGTAGAAAGAGCGCCAATGAAAATGTCACTGCACCTCGTGTCTAGGTCACATTATTTATCGTTGTACGTGGTCCTGCGAAGAATTGGCCATTTCATTGGTTACTTTAGGCCACGGTGCAAGGGTGCGCCACTCCTTCTGCTAATTAGTTAAACCAATAGCCACAACAAAGGTTACAAAGTGGCGTAGAAACGAAATATATGTTTACGCCCTCGATCGTATTGGCTAAAAGAGAAAGAGGTAGAGTGAGTGCATTCAGTTTGTCATACAGACCTCTTATCGTGATTGGTAGCTCATACCTTATCGGCTAGTGCAAGGCAAAGGATTAAAAGCTAAGGGGAAAACTTGATGTGCGAAATGTAGAATGTGTAGTGTGAGAAGAATTTCAAATTAAAGCTTTATGGTATTCATAAAATGCATAGCAATATTTTATAACAAATAAATAAACAGAAGTGTATTCTCACAGTGGTATCAATGCTTGAAGCAAACATAACTAATTATAAAGAAATAAAACGCATGTTTTCCATATAATTCAAACTATAGTTGGTTAAGATACCTTTACTAACATATTGCTGATCATAGGAATGCAACAGGATTATAGACAAAAATATAGCCAATTTTATTGCCATAATATGTATGTCATATCCGGTAAACCATATACATATACAAATTTATCTCTAGTTTCTAAACGATTAGTCAATTATAACCAAAGAGAAATTTCGTTTTAGTAAACGAATGACATCATCTACGGATGTTTTACGGGGAGAGCCCATTTTCTGACGAGTATGTGGACCGTCTTCCCCACATCCCTAGAATATTTTTATACAGTAATTTACTATAAAACCACTTTTATGCACTGCCGTTGCAATTGCTGTGCGACCAGCATCCCACAAACCCATGATACGTCCACGAATAATTTCGCTAGTATACGGCATGACTGGTTCTGAGACAATAAACCTGTTTTGGTTTCAATAACATGAGAAAAAGCAACGCATCAAACTCCCCTCTTTTACCCCTTATTGCTGTGTTATCAAACAACCAAGCTCTGCAATAGGTAAGGGGAAGGACACCCTCAAAAGCCCCAGAAAAGATACAAAATTCGCCGAAGATTTTCTTTGGTGCTGTTTGTACAAGCGGAAACGCTAACCTATACGGCCTTTAGAGGAAGGGGTGAAGAATTTTGCGCGTGTCGTTAAACTGAACAACAGCTACGCCATTCTTATCTTTCTGAACGGCATTGATCCAGAGGGGATATTGTATCTACCTCAACGAGGAAGGATGAGGCGAGAGGAGACTCCGGGCGACGGTACAGCAATGACAGGGCCCCTAAGTTTCCAGAACTAGACACAGCGGCAGACGGACAGGCAGACCGGGGACGCCGCCAGATCTCCTGGTAGCCAGCCGAAAACCGAGAGACGGAGGGAGTTTTCAGAGAGAATCCTTCTTCCCTGTCACGCTGCACCGAAACACTATCGGTGACACTGCCGACCAATCAGATGAAGATGAATGAAATGATGAATGGTGGACAAGAAACTCGGGAGCTGAAAGAATCCACTCCAGTATTCACCAGACGTCCCGGAAAAACTCCCGAAATAACCCATGGGTAGGAGCGTACGGTCGCCGGGAAATCAACCTGGGAGCTCCCAAATGCGGCCCTTAGACGTTGCCACCATCAGCTTGTAGCGGGGTTTAAAAAGGAAGGTGTACTGGTTCGGTTCTTGGTGTTGGGTTGGTAATTCGGAAGGATGGATGTTGCTGCCGGCTACTCAGGTAGAGGAATATGGGTTTTGGACACTCTTACCTCAGGTAGTGTGGATGGGAGATGAATGAAGCTCACTGTTCTCTCAAATGGCCCGTTTATTCATGATCCACACTGTTGTCCTCGTCCGAATACCCTTTCACACAAGACGTGATTACCCCTGTCATCCTTGTTTCCTGCTTTACCCTTTCTTAAGTACTTCTCGAAGTTAAAGAAATGTTTTAGACTGTTATTTTAAATGACTTAACCTTTAGTCATGTTCTAGCTACCCTTTTACTCACGTTTACTTCAAACTAATTTGCCCATACATATATAATTATTCATAGACACCTGCACTGTTTCCCTCTCGGATATAAAATACTTTGAATTTCTACATATATCTTATTCTCCCTCACTGCACAACATGAAGTTACCTTCTCTACCCTACGGTTCGACACAAACTCATATTCTCTACCCTACGTTTCGACACAAAGTGAAGCATCTTACACACGTCTGAAAGTCGCTCTCTGTCATATAATTTTCTATTTCACGCCTCTTTTCTAGTTTCGATCTATCTTTTTGCTATGCACGTGACTTTTATTAATGCTTATTGGTTATATCTCTGAATTTTTTTCGTCTTCCATTGGCTCTTAATTTCGTCGCCTGAGCATCGTCCGCGTCTACAATTAACAACTTATGTTCGCTAGATTGAATTTTCTGTGCGCTTGACTGAATTTGGTTTCCGGCCCGTTGTTTTGGCTTCTTGTGAGCTCTACTCGGTTCCTATTGTGACTTAAGAGATTTCTTATGTGTCTCACCCTGTACGTTCCTAAGTCTTCAACTTTTTACGGTTTTCGCCAAGTCTCTTCGTTCTCAAATACACGTTTTCTACATTTTGTTTCACTTTCTGATTATTAATTAATATCTACTCATTACTTTATTTATCTCGTTATGATTTTATTCCCCTTTTCTAATTCTTAATGTTCTCCTTTATTCTTCCCTCATAGTGGTATTCCCCTCCTTCTTATTTTGATTAGATGCTTATTAGTATTCTTATTATGGTTATTATTTACTATTCATATTATTCGGCGGATCTTATCACCTCAAGCTACGCCATTTAAATGAGAGTTCCATCAGCGACATTTGGAAAATACCAAAAGTTTTTCTTATTTCTTTATTTTTTTATTTTATATTATATTCATGTATTTTTATTGCTTTCGTTGAAGATGAAAGTAACATTAGCTATATGCTATGAAGTTGGCTATCGAGACCCAGGAGAAATAATAATAATAATAATAATAATAATAATAATAATAATAATAATAATAATAATAATAATAATAATAATAATAATAATAATAACAATAACAATAATAATAATATACGATCGAACATAACGACAAAGATGTGCTGAATTCATATTAGAAATGGGTTTTGATGAAAAGGCAGAAAAACAAGTTTGTTTTCCTCGAAGCAGATGTATCTACCTGCTTTGGGCGACATCAAGCCTGCCGGAAGTTTCGCCTTTGTACTTTTGGCTCGGACGCGTAGTTTACAACGGTTTCAAAGCTTAGCAGGGTCAGAAAGTATACGTGCCTTATCTACGATCTAAGAATATTCGTGGGAAGATTTTAAAACTCAAAATAAGCTGTAAGAAGCAGATGTGAAAGTTGTCAAGTGGGGGTAGCCAATAATGAAATCATGGAACAAAAATGATAGCCAATCAAAAGATCGCGTATACATCATATGATACGTTTGAACTTAAAACGGAACGAAACATAAGAAAGTGGGGGAAAATTCTAAGTTTGGCCAAAGGCGTGAGAAAGGAAAAGAAAAGCCGAGACACATTCCGGTACAAACTAACCACGAGGACGGTTGACGAAACACAATAAGAAGAAAATAATCAAAAAGTTTATAGTGTGAAAATGAAGTTGTGAAATCTAGGCAATTCGAGGGCTAGTCGGAGGAACACATGAGTAGCGACTTCGAAAGTGACGACAAAAATAACAGTGGTTACGACGACGAAGGTGGCGGGTTGACCAGATAAGAATCTACGTAACAAAATAAAGAAATAACTCAAACTTCGCCGGCAGTATTATTAATATTATTAAGGCAGTGTCACCACCCCTGAAAACCAGAACCTCAGCTCTACCAAAACAAATTCCAAATCCCTGCCATCCAACCATCGAACCCGGGACTCTTGAGTCCCCTGAAGCAACTGCCAGGAACAACACAGATGTGTCAGAGGTCAGCGTCAGCTAAGAGAATTGAAAGAAGAAAACAGAAATTGGGTCTGCAAGTAAAATTATCTAAGACTGAATATATGGTTGTTGGAGGTGTAGTAAATAAGGTAATCTTAGAAGATGGATCTACCATAAAGTGCTGCTAAGTTCCTACACATATTTAGGAATAATGATACCAGACAAAGTGGTAATGTAGCCACTACCTTGTTAAGGGGATTATATATAGGGGTTGTGTTTTAAACAATTTGTATCAATTCAAATGATGATAAATATGAATAAATTCTGAGTTGAAATATTTAAGTAAATGGATTTTGTATTCACAAATTAAGATGCAACAATTGGAATTAAAATGAGTATAGGATTGTTTGCGTATTCTAATGTGATGTGACATGAGAATTAATGCCCACTGTAAGGTGTTTTACATTACGACTTCAGGAGTTTTATTTTACTACAAAATAGGCTAAATTAATGTGGGCTGATTAATGTACAGCAATTAAGTTCTTATTATACTTTGAGCAAGAACTTTACTTAATTATATATTTATATATAACTAAATCATAAAGAATTAATATTTATCCAATGAATTTAAAATTTCTTAAAATGATAAAATAATGCCTGATTCTAGCTATGGGAGATATTGCATTAACTTAGAAAACACTCAAATTTAGCAACGGAACGAAAACATGCTCCTAATTTCTTAACGTGGTTATACCAACGTCATTTAAGTAAATTTTCTGTTGCTGTCTAGGAAGTATCTCGTTCCCACCAAACTAGAAAGTTGCTGTTATTTTAACGAAGCTATTTTTACTTTCTCTACTACGTATAGTAAGTAGGGGAAGTATTGTATTCCACCCAAAAATTCGATACCGAGATTTCACCGGAAATATATGGTTTGAGACCCCTGAATCCAAAAGAAGCATTTTTGGAAACACGTCCGTGTGTGTGTCTGTGAGCAGCATAACTCAGAAACGAACAGTCTGATAAACACCAAACTAGGTATTTAGGTTCAGCATCTTCCAGAGATGCGACACGAAGGTTTTCAAGAAAATCCCCCCACCTAGATTACCCTTTACATGGAAGATTTTTCGAAAATTTTAATTTTATCAAAAATGGCTCTAACGATTTTGATTAAAATATCATAGGTTTAAGATATTTTCATCATAAATAAAATGTATATCTTAAATATCTTAAATTTGGGAATGTCTCCAAAAGTATTCTTCATTGTGAAGGACTTTTGCATAACTGGTAAACCATAAGAGATAGACAAAATTGTACTACAGAAAAAATTTATATCGCGTTAAAATAAACAATTTATGTCATATACATTTTTTTGTTTAGTGAACCATTTTCAAGTTATTGCTTGTTGTTCGCTTAAATTTTTCAATACTTATTTTCACAAATGGGAATTCATTATTCATTTTTTTGTCTTGGATATGCAAAGAGTATTAATCTGTGGCAAAGAGAATGGTGCTGCACCTAGCAACCAGCTATTAAGAGATATGTCTATGCTTAAAGGCTACTGTATTTTTATATTGCCCTTGCAAATACAAAATAAGGGGAACATAGTAGCCCTTAAACGTTAGTCAAATATTTTTAGAACTGGTCGCTATGTGTAAAATGTAATTCTCTTTGCATGTCAATGGTTTCTACAAATGTTTATCTCGATTAGTATGAAATAGATGGAGAATAAGAGTTTGTAAGAAATAGAGAAAGTCATTTGAGTGTAACACAAGATTTTTTGTAATGAAATGAAGGTTGTCTTAAGACGATTGCACCATAAATTGTTTGAATATAACCGTCCGTTAAGGCTAGGCTGAATGTCCTTGTTAACGCCTCAGAGGAAGCGTATAATCATTTGCTTGGTAAGCACCGTTTCGCAATTTGTGGGAATGCTATTGTCGCTAATAGATGCTATAGGGATATATCACTCCAGCGTGTTTCCATGGGAACCGCCTTCTAGCTCTCTGGACATAACAGCGCGAATATGATCTCCTTAGTGTAATGTAGCATTAACTGACACATCAAGCATTTGAACAGGTGCATCACTGTGGCTCAAGCACTGACGTATGTCTGTCAGTTGGCAAGCGTGGATCCTAGTCTTCCTGGGACGTCTTATGGTTTTCTTTCCTTCACAAATATTGTCTTACCTCCAAGAGACAAATAGCATCGCCTTGGTTAAACAGAGCTTTGCGCGGTGAAGGGATTTGCAGGGAGAGCTTCTCAGTTTCAACGCTAGTTAGCGCTAGGGCATGAACGGGTTTAAGGAGAGACCTTATATTGCCAAAGTTAAATTAGTTAAATTCATGATCTATTATCTCATAAACTGATCTCTGATCTTTAGGCTCTCAAATTATAAAAATCTGATGTGTTACACTAACATGACTTTCTCTACTATTGTACAAACTATTTTTACAAACGCTTATTCTTCATATGCTTCATGTTAATCGAGATGTTAATCTTATTGCTAATTTTCTTGTAGATGCAAGGGGAATTGGTAGGTTTTAAGCGATAGTCAAATGTTTTAAGAGCTGGTTGCTATGTGGAGTATTCCATTCTCTTTGCATTACCAGGACAAAAAAAATCAATAAGGAATTCCCATTTGAGACAAAATATAAGTATTGGAATATTTAAGAAAATAACAAGCAATATCTGGAAAATGGTTCACTCAACAAAAAATGTATATGAGATAAATTGTGTATTTTAACGCGAGCTACATTTTTTGTGTAGTAAAATTTTGTCTACCTCTTATGGTTTACCAGTTATGCAAAAGTCGTTCACAATGAAGAATACTTTTGGAGACATTTCCATAAAATTCGAGACATGCAAGTCTCTTGTAATGAAATTATCTTAAACATATGATATTTTAATCAAAATCGTTAGAGCCATTTTTGATAAAATTAAAATTTTCGAATAATGTTCCATGTAAAGTGTAATCGGGGTGGGTGGATTTTCTTGAAAACCTTCGTGTCGCATCTCTGGAAGATACTGAATCTCAATACCAAGTTTGGTGTTTATCCGACTGTTGGAGTTATCCTGTTCACAGACACACACACACACGGTCATGTTTCCAAAAATGTTTTTTTTTTATTCAGGGGGTCTCAAAAACATATATTTCCGGTGAAATCTCGGTATCGAATTTTTGGGTGGAATACAATACTTCCTCTACTAACTATACGTAGTAGAGGAAGTAATATATCTATCGGCAGATAGGATTAGTTCAGATAAATTCATTTTAATTATTATTTGTCAGTCTAAAACACCAGTTTATTCTTTTGAAAATAAAGCTTGTGTAACTGAGGTGGAAAATATTTTAAGACCTTTTAGTTCTGTCTTTTTCCTTTATTACGGACAGTACACTCTAGCGCAAGGTCTGGTTTTGTCTGTCATCACGCTCTCAATGAGTGCAATCCGCTCATCGTCTTTGCTGATAAGTAAGAGTCGTACAATGAGGCACGACTGGCCTCGTACTCAGTCAGTAAGAACACCTACTTGCTGTACGAGGAGCCCAGGGGTCGATTCCCGGCTGGAGGGTGAACTTTTTTGGTAGATAATGTTAGTCCCTATCCTTCCCAGAGTCTGCAAGTATGAATATGAGAGAGTAAATGTGTGTATGTGTATGTGAGTGATCTAATGATTGAAGCCGAGAGTTTACTAGAAAGACAAGCCAATAAGAGTGAACACCATTGCCTGGAGGCAAAACTATGTTCCAAAATAAATGCCGCTGGTAAGTCCATTGTAGTTAAAGGCTAATTCGCCAATTGTCCACTGACCTGTGTGCTCAGCTGATTTCTGGAACTCCTAACGCACGAATGGTTATCTACACACATGAAATACGGCGCGGTTGAGCCACCTGGTATAATTCGGATTATTTCAACAGTGCAAAGTCCCGTTAGCACTGTTGTTCATTAGTTATCTATTTCTATGCTAAATTATAACCACATTGAGCTTTTATTTTTGTTTCTATCCTGAATCGTTTGGGAGGTTTGGTCCCATGAGTAGAAAGATGGAAATAGAGAGTTAACAAAGAGAATCAAGAGGTTCTCATCAAATACACAAAAACGGACATGATTTGCACGCCAATCCTCGGTGGCAGGAAATCATGCAATAATTTCGAAATTAAACCCCACCTCCACATGATCTGAACAGCTCGAGGTTTTGTTTCCATTCGCTGTATGTGGCATGCCTGATTTTAGCAGCGCGCTTAATTAACGAACTGTTCAGCCCGATGGTACCCGCGCTCTGGGATTTGTATGGGCTGAAAATTCCTTTCAATTTCTGTCCGGAGCAGACATCATAGTTGACTGATCCACACCACGTGAGTTACTTTTGTTACCCCTCCCCGAGTTATATTTTTGTACCACCTCTGAAGATCTGAAATCAGCATTACTATAGCATGTTTAGAGCTTTATTTTAAATTAATTCCATGATTAATTTTGCTGAGGTTCATTTAAATAAAAAACAAATAAAGAATAAAAGAAAATAAAGAAAAACCTGATGTATTCCATTCACATAGCCTATTCTATACACTGTTCCGCAAAAGCTTGTTCATTCATTCATTCATTCATTCATTCATTCATTCTCTATTTAATCTCATCTTATGTAAGACTTACCCCCACAGGACTTACAGGCGGGTGCCTGGGGTCAGAGGCCCGTCGAGGAGCAGACACTCATGGATCAGACAGAAGAGCCGGGATGGGTGATCAGCCCGATGCCTGATATGGGATGAAGGAAGTAGATGAAACGAAATCACGGCGAAATGGATGAAAGGAAAGGTGATGATGGAGCAGTTGGTGGAATGAATGACGGGGAAACCGGAGAAAACTTGTCCCGCTTTGTCCACCACCAATCCCACATGGGATTGAACCCGGTTTAACCACTGGGCCACGGCGCCGCCCAAAGCTTATTCTTCTATCTTTTAATCTAAATAAAATTTCAGTAAACATTTACACATTTCGTTGTTCACGTACATAGTAGATAGAAAAGGTGTTGCATTCTATCCAAAAATTCGATACCGAGATTTCACCGGAAATGAATGAATGAACAGCCGATTTGTCCCTGAAGGGCTAAGGCCTCCTCTTGCGAGGGTAGTCCACAAAAGTGGTGTTTTACGTTGCGTCATTTCTTCCGCGCTTCGCACTATTGTTCACTGACTTCTTTGCGATCAGCATTTCATGATCTTGTTTGGGTTCCTTATTTCTCACACTTTTTCCCTGAATTTCCATCGGACACTAGGTGGTTGTGTTTAGCACCTCCTGCCTTCTTCGGGTGTCTCTCCAGATGTGGCGGTCGTGTGCAGTCCTTATCCAGGGTGCTTTGGAGTTTCACAAGCCACATCCAATTCGGGGATATTGAGGGAGGTGGGATGTTATGAAGACACAATACACTGCAAAATAAGAGCAGTAAAGTATTGGCTGAGGCTGATGCAGAGGGATAACTCCACACTACGATCCAAATGTTATAAATACCGGCGAGAAAATCTGTCTCCGAAGTTTTGGGCAGCTGATTTGGAAAGGGGTTTGAGGAGAATAGGAATGGGGTCAATATGGCAAAGAGCTGAAACAAATGACAAAAACATATGGAAAGGTGTCAAAAGAAGACTAAGAGACCTCAGCCAAGAGGAAATAGAATCGGATTGTAAAATTAAACCTTCTCTAAGTCTAGCAAATGAAATAAAATTGATTTGGGGTAAAGAGGCATATATACTTAATTTAGGAAGAAAGGAAAGATTAGGAGTGGCATGGTTTACACGGGGGGCTGGAGAGCACAGTAAGTGACTGACGATTCTGGCAGGAGAATCTGTCCATTCTGGGATTTGGATGAGGACTGGGTACATATTTGGCGGAATGTGCACGGTGGGAAAACCAGCGAACGATTAAACTCAAAGCAAATTTCTGAAGTCCCTCAAGAAAGAGATTGACATGTTGGAAGCTACTGGCTGACCAGAGGAACTGACAAGACATGGACAATTATTTTGGCTAAAGTACGCGAAGCTAGGTCAAATTTATTGAGTTAGACAAAGGTAATTTATCTCTGTTTTCCTTTTGTTTTGTTTTCTTTTTCTGTTGTTTACTTTGTCACCATACTTGTATCTTAAATATGCATGTACGGTCAATAATTGTGTAATAACGTCAATGATTTGGAAGCAATAAACATACTTGAAGCGTCGTCTCATCTTGTTCAGGTTCTGTCTTGTCGCTTGCCGATATAGGGGGTCCACATTGTTTAAATGTATTCCCATCAGTTCTGGAGCCATGTCACGAGGCCTTCCCACTTCCATTTCAAACTGGTGGATCGCAGGGATACATCTTCCAGTTTTATTTCCCTCTGTCTTTGAGGGATAGTCCTAATACGTTCCTCTCCATTTTTCTCTGGCAAACTGAATACGTTTCTTTTGCCCGTAAATATAATCCTGAATCCATAAAAAACATTTTTAGAAAACGTGTGTGTATGTGTCTGTATCTGTGAACAGCATAACCCAAAACGAAAAGTCACATAAACACCAAAATTTATATTTAGATTCAGTAACTTCCAAAGGTGCGACATGGAGACTTTAAAGAAAATCCCCCCACGTCTGACTACTCTTTATATGAAATGCTTTTCAGCCTGTCTCTCAGCATTCAATCCTCACTCCCCTGCTGACCGCACTGCGGCCCTGGTTACACTCACCTCGAAATTCGCGGGTGTTTAAGGCGGTACCGCTGCAAACCTCTTTACCTAATCCGGCAGAGGAGTATTTTTAGTGGGTATTGCCATCTTCGGATGGCGAGTCCCACACTGACCGTCTCCGACTCCCTTCGGGGCGGTGGTTAGCACACTAATTTTCTCATCCACTCGAGGAAAAAGAAGACATTTTGATTTTATTTTTGCCCACACTTAGCCTTGATGACAGCGTTCACTCTCGCAGGCATACTTTCAGGTGCTGGAAGGTTTCTTGGGGAATGGGAGCCCATTCTTCACAGAGTGCGGAACTGAGGAGAGGTATCCATGTAGGTCGGCGAGGCCTGGCACGAAGTCGGCGTTCCAAAACATCCCAAAGGTGTTCTATAGGATTCAAGTCAGGACTCTGTGCAGGCCAGTCCATTACAGGGATGTTATTGTCGTGTAACCACTCCGCCACAGCCCGTGCAGTAAGAACAGGTGTTCAATCGTGTTGAAAGATGCAATCGCTATCCCCGAATTGCTCTTCAACAGTGGGAAGCAAGAAGGTGCTTAAAATATCAATGTAGGTCTGCACTGTGATTGTGCCAGGCAAAACAACAAGGGGTGCAAGCCCCCTCCAGGAAAAACAGAACACACCATAACACCACCACCTCCGAATTTCATTGTTGGCACTACACGCGCTGGCAGATGACGTTCACCGGTCATTCGCCATACCCACACACTGCCATCGGATCGCCACATTCTGTACCGTGATTTGTCACTCCACACAACGTTTTGCCACTGTTGAATTGTGTAATGTTGACGCTCCTTACAATAAGCGAGGCGTCGTTTGGCATTTTTCTGCGTGATTTGTGGCTTATGAGCAGCCGCTCGACCATGCAATCCAAGGTTTCTCACCTCACGCCTAACTGTCATAGTACTTTGAGTGGATCCTGATGCAGTATGGAATTCCTGTGGTGGTCTGGATATATATCTGCCTATTACTCTTTACGACCCTCTTCAAATGTCGGCGGTCTCTGTCAGTCAACAGACGAGGTCGGTCTGTACGCTTTTGTGCTGTACATGTCCCTTCACGTTTCCACTTCACTATCACATCAGAAACAGTGGACCTAGGGATGTTTAGGAGTGTGGAAATCTCGCGTACAGACTTCTGATACAAGTGACACCCAATCACCTGACCATGTTCGAAGTCCGTGAGTTCCATGGAGCGTCCCATTCTGCTGTTTCACGATGTCTAATGACTACTGAGGTCACGGATAATGAGTACAGGCAGTAGGTGGCAGCACAATGCACCTACGATGAAAAACGTATGTTTGGGGGGGTGTCCGGATACTTTTGATCACATAGTATATGTCGTATGCTAACTGATTAGGTTATACATAAATGGCCATGTTTGTACGTTGAGGGCTCCGTGGATTACCACAACAAGATGAAGGCATATGAAGAAATAATTGCCAGCAGATTAATGCAATGTTATATAATGGGTTAACCTATCAGTTGGTGTTATTACCATTGTATTCCATAATTGTAATCTGATTTCATTGGATGTAATACGTGAAAGTGCCACATAATATTATTAAAGAACAATATTTCATTGCAAGTTGTTATACCGTGACGCAAATAGTAAATTGCTTTGTGCGCAATTAATGTATCAGTATGTTCTGAAAGGTTTCAGTTTGGCAATGAGAGAACCTGTAAATGTACATTTATGACATTATCAAGTCCTTCCAGATCTTTCCAATTTTTCACATATTGGAAAATATTTGAAACTTTTTCTTGTAAACTCTTCAATTGAAGAAAAAAAAGTTTGGTCGTGTAGAAGTGGCTTAAGACTTCCTTCCCTTCTGTTATTTTTTCCCCTCTTTGAAGCTATTCGTATATAAATGCTGAGTTTACGAAGTGCATATACTGTTCATACTCTTTTCCTAAAATCAAGTGCATATTTTACAAGAATATCTGTACTTAACTATCTCCGCTTTCTGAAGAAAACCCCGAAAAGAAATTCCGTGCAATTCCCACCAGAGTTTTAACATACACGATGCATAATCCGGCTTTTTTCCCCTTCCACTTAACTATGAAGAGGTGCATTACCGACCAGCTAGCTAGCGATATGAATAATTCATGGCCTCTATAACGCTAGAAAGTAGGTACTTCCTTCCGCTGGTTTGCACGAGATGGAGAAACGATGGCGGGTTAATTCCGATTTTCAGCGACAGCGGTGCGTTAAATTCTGGAGGCTGCGAAAAACCGAACGGTAGACGGCTTTTCAACTGTTAATTAAAACCATTCGTGCGCTTACAAGAGTGGCTTGCAGTTATAAAAGGCGCCCTTTTTGACAAGTGGGAAAGCAATCTATGTCCGTCTATCTCTATGTGCAGTTTAATGAATCTATAGAGTGAGTTTACTGCGACCCCACGACGACAGTTGAGGCTCGTACCAATAGCGAGTGTGTTTATCAGTTGAGTTTGACAGTTATGTGACAATGGAAATATTTCGCTAATTAAGAATGAACTTATTTTGTGTGTTGGTGATGGGCAAGGCTCGAAACACGAGGAAAATTCCTCTTCCTTTTCAATGTCCGAATACTAGGCCCAATATACGAGATCCGTCCAGAAAGTAACTTCCGTCCATGCATAGCACGAGAAGTAGTGGGGGTAGCGCCCCCATTTCGACATCAGCGTACGCAGTGGCTCAGTACGCTTCTAGCTGTGCAAGATGGAACATCGTACTGTCGTGTATTTGCTAGTTATTACTTAACAACATGAGTGCCGAAATAACAAATCCCGCCAAGAATGAAGTGCGTTTGAAGTGTGATAAAGCTAAGAAGAGCAATCCAAAACAAGCATCGTGGTCTTCTGACATCTGGTGTGTTTTTGCATGACGACGCACAGCAAACAACACAAATAAATTTTTGGCCAAGTTCAAATGGGATGTTTTTGACCATCCCCCATACAGCCCGAATTTGGCCCTTAGCATGTTCCCGTGCATGTAAAAGTTGGTTGCAGCTCAGCACTTCGGCAATGACGAAGGGCTTCAAAACGTGACAGGTTGGCTTCGTTCACAGGCGGCAGAATTTTAAGCAGAGGGTATTTCAAAGACTGTGAAGGGGTGTCACAAGTACTTTAATCTGTTTGGAGACTGTGTAGAAATATAGAGAAAAGCTGTAGTTTTCAGGTGTATATAATAAAACTTTTGTATGTATACCGGTTTCATGTTTATTTCAAAACGGAGGTTACTTTCTGCACAGCCCTCGTTTGTTCACTTTGGGTCACTATAGAGCAGAGAATGGTGGGTTTTATTTGTCATTCGTTGCGCCTTTCGCGTTTTTTCTTACTGGGACTTTTTTTTTCATTTTCACTTTCTTTCGACTACTTTCATTTACTCCTCTTTCCCATTTCGAACAGGTAACTATGATTTATACAGATTAACATAATCTAAAATATCTGATGTGATACATTTGCATGACTTTCTCTACCCTCTATCGCTTATTAGTACACAAATTATTCTTACTAAAGTTTATTTTCTTATCTACTTCATTTTAATCCAGATAGACTTCTCGGAAATAGCTACATTACACATTTCGTTATCGATATAAAGGGAACAGCGATAGTCAAACGTTTAAGAACTGGGCGTTATATGCTGGCCATAAAATCCCATACCGTTTCCATGCAATCGCGAGAAACAAAATATAAAATAAAATAAGGTCTGCAATATCCCACCCTAGTATCTTGTTTTCTACACCAGAACTTGTGATTTCGTTGACACATTTCCTAGCATTATACCTGTGATTCGTCACCGTAACTTTTACTGTAATTTTGGATTGATTATTTCTTATCAATACTAGCTTACTAGTTATAAAAAGTTTAATTGTATATACTATATTGTATATAGTTTTATTCATAATCCAGTAAATAAAAAATAGATAAAAGTGAATATAACAAAGTAAAAGTTCGAAATGTAATAATTAAAATTTACATTTAAATAAAAAGAATGTTCAACCACTGTTACTGGAAGCTGCAAACATAAAATGACTGGTCTCCATGTATTCCTAATTTATAGTGATTAGTATATTAAAAAAGGTAAATATAACAAAATATTTCATACTAATCTAAACTACATTTTAACCCTTTGTATCAAGTGGCAGAGGTACTGGTATGTAGTACCAATTGTGCACTTAATATGTAACAAATGATAGAGAATTTTATAATAAAATATTTTTTTTTATAATTTCATAACGAAATTCAAAATTCTAACTCCTATATATTTTTTATTTATTCATTCTATAATACTTGAATACACTTTCCTCAAAAACGTACGCTTTAACCATTCAGTTTTCTTAATATACTTTAAGTAAATTGCAGTATGTAGTAATTCTATTTAAATTATCTCTCTCTTTGAATTAAACTTAGTGTTGCCCAACCTTAAGCGAAATAGGGGAGGGCAGATTTACCACCACGCATTGTTCGTGGAGCTATGACGTGTGCTCATAGCAAACATAAACTCTTGTTTGGTTACCTTGGAACATGCCACTGCGATCGCCATCAGAGTGAAGGGGAAATGCTTCATAACACAAAACAAGGAGGTGGAGTGAAGCGTCATTAGCTTCGAGCTTGGGCTTCGCTGATTAAACTTATCTTAGCTTATTTTTTTATCATTAGAGAAACAACTGAAAATCGACAGGACCATGCATTGAGCAATTTGAACCATTAATAACGGAGATCTCGGAAACGGCTGATGACACACAGAGGTTATTAGAAATAAATAGTGCGTTTTTAAAGATCTAAAACTTTTTTGTGAAGTACATTTTCATCTATCGCTTAATGTTTATCAGTTATACAAGATTATACAAAATTCCTTTCGAATGTAATGGACTTCAAAGGCTGTTCCCAGAAAATTCAAGATATACCTATTTTTATTTTTTATGTAAGTATCTTTAATATATTATACTTTAATCAAAACTGCTAGAACCACTTTTTTAAAAAATAAATTTCGAAAAATGTCCATGTAAAATGTAGTTGGGGTAGGAGAATTTCTAGAAAATATTCGCGCCGGATCTTTAGAAGGTACTGGAAATAAATAAGAGTACAAGTTTGGTATTTATCCGACTTTGTTACTTTCTCTACTACGTATTATAGTAAGTAGGGGAAGTATTGTATTCCACCCAAAAATTTGATACCGAGATTTCACCGGAAATATATGTTTTGATACCCCCTGAATCCACAAAAAGCATTTTTGGAAACATGTCTGTGTGTGTGTGTGTGTGTCTGTGAACAGGATAACTCAGAAACGAACAGTCGGACAAACACCAAAATTGGTATTTAGGTTCCGTATCTTCTAGAGATGCGACATGACGATTTTCAAGAAAATCCCCCTCCACCCCAGATTACCCTTTATCAGGAACATTTTTCGTAAATTTTAATTTTCTGAAAAATGGCTTTAATGATTTTGATTAAAGTATCATATATTTAAGATATTTTCATGATAAATAAAATGTATATCTTGAATTTTCTGGGAATGTCTCCAAAAGTATTCTTCATTGTGAACGACTTTTGCATAACTGGTAAACCATAAGAGATAGACAAAATTGTACTCCACAAAAAATGTATATCACGTTAAAATAAACAATTTATGTTATGTACATTTTTTTGGTTTAGTGAACCATTTTCGAAATATTGCTTGTTATTTGCTTAAATTTTTCAATACTTATTTTCACAAATGGGAATTCGTTATTCATTTTTTTGTCTTGGATATGCAAAGAGTATTAATCTGTGGCAAAGAGAATGGTGCTCCACCTAGCAACCAGCTATTAAGAGATATGTCTATGCTTAAAGGCTACTGTAGTTTTATATTGCCCTTGAAAATACAAAATAAGGGGAACATAGTAGCCCTTAAACGTTAGTCAAATATTTTTAGAACTGGTCGGTATGTGTAAAATGTAATTCTCTTTGCATGTCAATGGTTTCTGCAAATGTTTATCTCGATTAATATGAAACAGATGGAGAATAAGAGTTTGTAAAAATAGTTTGTACTAGAGAAGAGAAAGGTGTCTCAAAATGTGTATTTCCATTGAAATCTCGGTACCTACTTCTTATGTACATGGTAGAGAAGGTAATAGACTTTTTAATGAACCATTTGTAGAACAGAGAAAAGAAAACGACAGTCGCTAGAGAAACATTTCAAAAACAAAGCATTTTTAAGGCAGCAATGCATCGTATTTCACACCCAGAAGTATAACTTCTTCAGCTGTTGCTTAAATCGCTTTCTCCTGTTGCGCTCCAACTTTATGGCTGAAACACCCACAGTGGTGAACGGATTTTCGGTTGCCACCAAGGGTTACTGCGCGATTTACGGTGTTACGATGCCAGGCAGTCGGGTGTCTTTCGGTCTCAGCCGTGGCAAACCTCCAAAAAACAGCACATTTACGAGTGTCAACTTAAGTAGTCAATGAGAATAAATTTTGCACTGTATTAGTCGGAAACAAAACAGCAATAAAGCTTAAAAGCACCGAGCTTTTATATTCAGGGTGGTTTATATAGAGCTAACACATTTGTTTGTTTCTTTCTTTATTATTTCAAAGCGAATGATGTTAGCTGCAACTTGTACCTCAAATGTAAAGGTAGGTAGATGGATAGAGTATCTTTATTGGTTTCTAATTATTGAAGTTACTTCACAAGTATTTAGTGCATGGGTCATTGAACCGTAGATGCATATTTAAGATACAATAGGGTGACAAAATAAACAACAGAGAAAGAAAACACAACATAAAGGAACAAGAAAAAGGGAAATACAGATAAATCAACTTTGTCTAACTGAACAAATTTGAACCAGCTTCGCGCACTTTAGCCAAAAAATTGCCTGTGTTTTGCTAGTTCCTCTGGTCAGCCAGTAGATCCCAACATGCCATTCTTTTTCTTGAGGGACTTCATAATCTTTCTTTCAGTTTAATCGTTCGCTGGTTATCCCACTGTGTACATTCTGCCAAAATATGTACCCAGTCCTCATCCAAATCATAGAATGGGCAGATTCTCCTGCCAGAATCGTCAGTCATTTTCTGTGCCCTCCAGCCCCCCAGTCTAACGTATTAACCTACATAGGAAATATCCACGCTGCATACGACACAACTCGCGCAGACCTCCGTTACAGACTTAGGACTATGTTGCCAATATAATTAATCTCTGCGCTTCAGATCGTCCAATGTCTGGGAGCGCGTGGCCTAAACTCTATATTTTAAGTAATTCCATAGGAAGAGATCTTGTGTTGTCAAATCAGGAAACCTTGACGGCCGCAGGTTCTTGTAGATTATCGGGTCAGCAAAGAAACATTCAATTAGGACCAAGTTTGATGTATGGAATGTAGGACCAGCTTGTTGAAAATGTCCATGCCCAAGTTCCACATCAAACAATTGCTCAACAAACTTAGTCGGTATTCTGTAGTGGTCACAGCGTGGTCAAAAATGTTGGCCGCACTATTCTCTGTACGGATATTGCACACCAAATCCCGCTTTTAACTGGGTGAACGACGTGGATTTTGGACGGCCAGTAGTGAGAGTTATGACAGTTCAAATAGCCGTGTAAATGGAACCATCTGTGAACCATGCTTCATCTGTAAACCATGTGACGGACAATATGTCTGGATTTTGCATAATGAACGCCTGAAACCAACGACAATACTTCACTCTTTTATCCTTATGTTGCTGGACAACTCTAACCCTATATGGTTTCAGGTTAGCACTTTTTCGCAGCCTTCTGATACATTAATAGGTGTACTCGATAAACATCTTAATGACGAACGTTCCAATCGTGCCCGGATTCAGCAGCACTGGGCAGTCTAGATGTACGGTGCTTGCCTTTTACAATCACGAGAGATCCAGTTGTTTTTCCAATTTTTACTTTCTCTACTACGTATAGTAAGTAGGGGAAGTATTGCATTCCACCCAAAAATTCGATACCAAGATTTCACCGGAAATACATGTTTTGAGTCCTCCTGAATACAAAAAATCTGATGTGTTACACTCACATGACTTTCTTTACTCATGCACAAACTATTTTTACTAACGCTTATTCTCCATATTCTTTATGTTAATCGAGATGTTAATCTTATTGCTAATTTTCTTGTAGATGCAAGGGAAATTGGTAGGCTTTAAGCGATAGTCAAATATTTTAAGAGCTGGTTGCTATGTGGCGCATTCCATTCTCTTTGCATGTCCAGGAGATAAAAAAAATCTGATGTATTACACCCACATGACTTTCGCTACTCTTGTACAAACTATTTTTACAAACGCTTATTCTCCATATGCTTCATGTTCATCAAGATAAACATGTTAAAATCTTATTACTAATTTTCTTGTAGATGTAAGGGGAATATATATTTACAAGGGCAATATAGAAATACAGTAGCCTTTAAGTGCATACATATTTCTTAATAGCTGGTTGCTAGGTGCAGCGCCATTCCCTTTGCCGCAGATTAATACTCTTTGCACATACAAGACAAAAAACTGAATAACGAATTCCCATTTGATAAAATACGTATTGAAAATCTTAAGGGAATAACAAGCAATATCTCGAAAATGGTTCACTCAATAGTAAAAATGTATATGACATAAATTGTGTATTTTAACGCGATCTACATTTTGTGTGTAGTAAAACTTTGTCTATCTTTTATGGTTTACCAGTTATGGAAAAGTCATTAACAATGAAGAATACTTTTGGAGACATTCCCAGAAAATTCAAGATATACACTTTATTTTTCATAAAAATATCTTAAACATATAATATTTTAATCAAAATCGTTAGCCATTTTTGAGAAATTTAAAATTTTCAAAAAATGTTCCATGTAAAGAGTAATCTGGGGTGGGGGATTTTCTTGAAAACCTTCGTGTTGTATCTCTGGAAGATACTGAACCTAAATACCAAGTTTGGTGTTTATCCGACTGTTCGTTTCTGAATTATGCTGTTCACAGACAGACACACACACACACACACACGGACATGTTTCCAAAAATGCTTTTTTTTGGATTCAGGGGTCTCAAAACATGTATTTTTGGTGAAATCTCGGTATCGAAATTTTGGGTGGAATGCAATAATTCCCCTACTTACTATACGTAGTAGAGAAAGTAAAAAAGTATTTTTGGAAACATGTTTGTGTGTGTGTCTGTGAACAGCATAACTCAGAAACGAACATTCGGATAGACACAAAACTTGGTATTTAGGTTCAGTATCTTCCAGAGATGCGACTTGAAGGTTTTCAAGAAAATCCCCCCACCCCAGATTACACTTTACATGGAACATTTTTCGCAAATTTTAATTTTCTCAAAAATGGCTCTGACGATTTTGATTAAAATATCATATGTTTAAGATATTTTCATGACAAATAAAATGTATATCTTGAATTATCTGGGAATGTCTCCAAAAGTATTCATTGTAAACGACTCTTGCATAACTAGTAAACCATAAGAGATAGACGAACGTTTACTACACAAAAAATGTAGCTCGCGTTAAAATACACAATTTATGTCATACATTTTTGTTGTTGAGTGAACCATTTTCGAGATATTGCTTGTTATTCCCTTAAATTTTCCAATACTTTTACTTTTTCTGAAATGGAAATTCGTTGTTCATTTTTTTTGTCTTGGTAATGCAAAGAGAATGGAATATTCCACATAGCAACCAGCTCTTAAAAACTATCGCTTATCGCTTAAAGCCTACCAATTCCCCTTGCATCTACAAGAAAATTATTAATAAGATTAACATCTCGGTATCTCGATTAACATGAAGCATATGGAGAATAAGCGTTTGTAAAAGTAGTTTGTACAAGAGTAGAGAAAGTCATGTAAGTGTAACACATCAGATTTTTTTACCAGTACCAGCTACGATTGACCTGCTCGCTCGTCGCTTTCCTTCTATTGTGCTGCTGAATTGCTGTAATAGAGTGTCCTACAACACTTCTGTGTTTGCCTATGCTTTTAACTCTTATCTCTGGAGTTGATACACGAGACGGAATAAAAGATTTGAAGTTCAATTTAACTATATTTGTACCCTTATTCGCAGATAGTCGTGCATTCAATCTCACAATTATTTGAATTGGTTATGGGGTCCTATCTCTCAACCTGTACTTCCCACCTTAAGTTTCTTCTAAATTCCTAACAGGTTATCACGTGCTAGGTCATCTGAGTGGAATGAACTTCACCTCCCGACGAAAATGTAAGCAGTAATGCGATTGCTAAATCGCTATTTTTTCCGCCGTAGCTTATAGAAATACTGTGATTGGCTGATCACATTGACGTCATATGAGAACAGTGTTCTCGCATCTTCCACGTTTCTGTTCCATGACGAATTCGGACTTCCTTTTTTTTCCGGCCTCTATTTCTTTTCAATCTCTGCACTCCTCACCCACTATAGCGTCTCTTATTTGTCAAATTTAGTCGATACCCTGTGTTTTGAGCACCGCATGGCTCCAGGCACTTAAATTATAAGGGCTAGCCTCCTTTATATTTATCATGTAGCACATATTACACTTTTATAATATTATTAAATTAATGCTGATATTTACATTGATGCACCAGTATTCCCAGTACACAGTATTGTGGTGCGAACACCAAGTTCTCTTAGAGTAACTGTAATTGAATCCTAATGCAGGATTGCTTTACTAGGAAAAACCGCTGATTTAATATGTACTATACAACGACTAGAACAAAACCTCGAAAGTAATTGCCAAGTGTGTTTAGTACTTTTATTTTGTTCAAAATTCCGATTTTTTTTTCATTATTTTGACCACCTATATGATTAGCATAATTAAAGTAAAATATAATTTTTATAAAAATGTTTAAAATACGCTTATAATTGAGGTAGTGCAGTGTGATAAAATTTTTAAAAGATTTGGATAAAAACCGCAAGATTTACACATGTCACTATGGATATCCTTAAGATGTAAACACAAATGGAGCTTTTACTAACCCAGTGACAACTTTCGTTTTGATTGCGTGTGTATCACGTTTTTGAGAATGATAACTTCATTTTTGTTATTCTGGAAACCGCTGCGCTGTCTTCTAACAGATAACCAAGAACCTGATCAGGGATTCTGTAGGCATGAGAGATTCTGAAACTTCGCAATGAAACGCTCGGGCTGTAATTAAAGCTTAGACGTTGAAATTAATCGATTAACTTTGCGGTATTCCTGTATGTTTCAAAGTTTGTAACAGGCAAGTCACGTGTTGAAGTTCCACGTACTATCCTTTAATAGCCTTAGCTTGAACATGTATCTGTAAATCTGACTTGATAGCCAAGTAGGCTCCGCTCCTTCACAAAGCGTGCTATTTCTGGTCTGTGAACAGCAACAGACAAATTTGGGATTGATCGGTTCAAGTACAGAAAAATCTGCAACTACAAGTACGTATTAAGGCGAAAATATTAGCTACTGTATGTTCAGCGAATTTTAAGCTTGTTGTTGGTGAGCGCTTCCAAGTAGGTTCCTTTCTAGTGAAGGAAGAACTAAAAGCTACTGTTTACTTGATCTGAGGCAAATGAGGAGTAAAGACGCGCGATACTGAAAGGTTGTTAGATGTTTTCCACCGTGCCCGCCATGCGCGGCACGAGTTCAACATACTGTGTACCCTGTCCACCAGCTCAATCTTTACGTGAGAGATAAGCCACTCCACCCCAATAGCAGGAACATCGTTGAACAGACAGTTATATTCTCTACTACTAAGAAATGAAATAACAGATCGTAATGTTGGTTTTGAAGCATTATGCTTTTCGCTCTACATAGCACTTCTAAGCACAATCTGGTGAAGGATTATGAAGCTCATAACTACCAGTACATACGAGATATACAATAAAATAATAGTTACTGTTATCAGTAATGTTGTCATCCACAGTTGTAATTAAGAATTTCTGAGACATTCTCTGTTCTACACATTTTAGTTTTTATCAATTTTGAACCTCCTGTCTTAGTAAATTTTTCACTAATTACGGACTGTTTAATGAAAAATAAGACAGTTGCATAAAATGTGTTAAATTCACATGTCTTTCTCTACCCTCCATCGTTTATTTTATACACCTCTAGATATTATTCTTATGGGTAGTTATTTTTACTTTCTCTACTACGTATAGTAAGTAGGGGAAGTATTGTATTTCACCCAAAAATTCGATACCGAGATTTCACCGGAAATACATGTTTTGGGACCCCCTGAATCCAAAAAAAGCATTTTTGTAAACATGTCCGTGTGTGTCTGTCTGTGTGTCTTTCTGTGTGTCTGTCTGTGTGTCTGTCTATCTGCCTGTCTGTGTGTATGTCTGTGAACAGCATAACTCAGAAACGAACAGTCGGATGAACACCAAACTTGGTATTTAGGTTCAGTATCTTCCAGGAATGCGACACGAAGGTTTGCAACAAAATCCCCCACCCCAGGATACCCTTTATATGGAAGATTTTTCGAAAATTTTAATTTTCTCAAAAACGGCTCTAACGATTTTGATTAAAATATCATATGTTTAAGATATTTTTATGACAAAAATTTTCTGGGAATTTCTTGAATTTTCTGGGAATGTCTCCAAAGTGTTCTTGATTGTGAACGACTTTTGCATAACCGGTAAACCATAAGAGATAGAGAAAAGTTTACTACACAAAAAATGTACATCCCGTTAAAATACACAATTTATGTCATATACATTTCTTTTGTTGAGTGAACCGTTTTCGAGATATTGCTTGTTATTCCCTTAAATTTTCCAATACTTATACTTTTTCTCAAATTCGTTATTCATTTTTTTGTCTGATATGCAAAGAGTTATAATCTGTGGCAAAGGGAATGGTGCTGCACATAACAACCAGCTATTAAGAGATATGTATGTGCTTAAAGGTTACTGTATTTCTATATTGCCCTTGTAAATATATATTCCCCTTACATCTACAAGGAAATTAGCAATAAGATAGAGTCTGCAAATGTTTATCTCGATTAACATGGAGCATATGGAGAATAAGCGTTTGTAAAAATAGTTTGTACAAGAGTAAAGAAAGTCATGTGAGTGTAACAAATCAGATTTTTCTATCTTACTACATCTGTTCAAGATAAATCTTTGCAACGATACTTTCATTAAATTTTTCGTTAAAGGTACAAGGGGATAAACATATATAGGTTTAAAACGGGGTCGCTGTATGCTGGCCTTGAAATTCCATACTCTGACCTAGCAACAAAGAATGGAATAGCTACAGCACCTTTTTAAAGGTAACGAGGTATCGAAACATTTAAACCAATAATAACGGACATCTCAAAACTTATTGAGGCCACAAAAAGAATATGTGAAATAAATTCTGTGCTAAAAGATATCTACACTTTTAAGCTTTTGTCCACCCCTTTTTGTTTACACCTTACACAAAATTTTATAAAATACGTTCCGAGTGAATAGAAATTCACAAGCTATTTCCATAATATTCAGGAAACATTTTATTTGTCATGTAAATATCTTTAATGTCTGGAATTTTAATAAAAATCGCTACAGCTATTTTTGAGAAAATAAAAAATTTCGAAAAATGATCCAAATAAATGGTAGTTGGCTTGGAGGATATTCTTGAAAATCTTTGTGGCACATTTTAAGAGCATACTGAACTCAAATACCAAGTTTGGTATTTTTCTAAGTCTTCGTTTTTGAGTTATGTTTTCATAGACCTAAACACGGACATTTTTCTAAAAATTCTTTTTGATTCAGATATCTTTAAAACATGTATTTCTGGCGAAATCTCGATATCGAATTTTTTGTATAATGTCGTGCCTAAACAGTGGCCTATTATCTCTAGATCGACAGTGGTTTTTCTCTCCGTAAGGTAAGTTACATTCATTTAACTATCTTTTGACTCTACCCAGCAGTATAAGTTCTCTGACTGCCTGAAAAACAACCCAATGAACGACGTTAATAACCTATATATGTGGAAATGAAGGGGTGGTTAGAATACCACATCTGTGAAAGTGTTTCGGCACGATTCGTACACAAGGAAACGACAGACCAACTACAAATAGTTCGGTCATACAGAGCATGCCCGTACCCAGAAAAAAATTCGGGGAGGGTTTTCCGCAATTAGATCAAAACTTAACAGCACCCCACAAAGTTACCATGTACCTACTCCGTAGTATAGAGAGAGCCAAAAGACTACGAACCGGCTGCGCGGTGTTTTTTCCGTCCGCGTCTTCGGCCCTCGTAGTCAGCCACTATCATAGAAAGGCGCGGATGAAACCATACAGCATTTTTAAAACCACTTTTAAAGGATTTACTTACCAACCTTATTGTTGGTAAGTAGAAAAAAATTGGAAATATTTTTTTCGAGTCGACAGTTGAAGCCCGTGTATACGTGAATAAAATTTTGCCCCCTGTTTTAGACGATTAACAGACAGATCGTGATTTTGCGTTTTTTTCAACAAGACTGCAACATCATGTGACCAATATTTCATGAGAACAATTGAAAGTGTGTTTAAGGACAGAATTATTAGTAGAAATTTGTGGCCCCCTCGGTCCCCCGACATAACCCCCTGCGATTTCTATCTCTGGGGTTTCTTAAAACATAAAGTGTATAAGACAGAACCACAGAACCTGGAAGAATTAAAACAAAATATCCGCCAGGAAATTGCCAGCATTTCTCAATGTGAACTACGGCGAGTGATGTAAAGAGGTGCAAAGAATGTATGGACAACGACGGTGGCCAGTTTCAACATCTCTTTTCATTAAGTTGGTAAGTAAAGCCTTTAAAAGTAATTTTAAAAATTTTGTATGGTTTCATCCGCGCCCTTTCTGCGATAGCGGCAGATGGCAACGAGCGCCGAGGACGCGGAGAGGAAAAACTTCGCGCAGCCGGTTCGAGGTTTTTTGGTTCTCCCTGTATATAGACGTTACATGGATAAGAAAATTGCTTGGAGACATTATATAGATAATAAAAATTCACCATAATGAGGATATTCCACGTTACAGCACAAAATATGGAGACTGCTTCGAAAACTTTTATCTATTGTAAGGCGACGTATTAAGTTTTCCTTTTTCTTGTAAATGTGCTACTAGCAATAGATCTGGTGTTATCCAACCACCTTTTCCCATATTTGTTTGCTATGTATTTAAATAAATAAAACTGTCAGAAGTTTCGGGGGGGGGTTGAACATTAACCCCCCCTCTAAATACGACCTGTTACAGAGAATGGGGTGAAGAATTATTTACATGTGTGGTTAAACTGAACGATAGCTACAAAATTTATATATAGAGCTTTCATCATCGACATGGAGATGGTTAAGTTATTGCTGCTACTAAACGGCAATACGAAAACGGTAGTGTAGCATGAAAATATAAGGTATAAGTTGTAATGTTATCCTTCGGAATTTCGCCCATACTTTGATGCGGGTAAAGTACTCTGACAATTCACTTGATAGTAACATAATGCTCTAAAAATAGAGGTGGTCGCGCTGGTAGGGGATGTGGCTAGATTTTGTCAGTATTAACATAAACAGCTCCGTTCCATTATGAACCGTTTTTATGAGCGCCAGTATACGTGGTAAAGAGAAGGTAAAAATAAAATCTGATGTGTTGCACTCAAATGACTTTCTCTGCTCTTGTACAAACGCTTATTCTCCATCTACTTCATGTTAATCGAGATAAACATTTACAGAAACTATCTTATTGCTAATTTTCTTATAGATGCGAGGGAGTATGGTAGGCTTTAAGCGATAGTCAAATCTTTAAAGAGCTGGTTGCTATGTGATTTATTTTGTATGTCTAGGACATAAAAGAAACAATAATGAATTCCCATTTGAGAAAAGGTATAAGTATTGGGAAATTTAGCAAATAACAAGGAATATCTCGGAAATGGTTCATTCGGCAAAGAAAGTGTATATGACATAAATGATGTACTTCAACCAGATATAAATTTTTTGTGCAGTAAAGCTTTGTCCGTCTCTTACGGTTTACCAGTTATGAAAAAGTCATTCAGAATGAAGAGGACTTTTGGGGACATTCCCAGAAAATACATGATATACATTTCATTTGCCATGAAAGTGTCTTAAACGTATGATACTTTAATCAAAATCGTTAGCCATTTTTGAGAAAATCAAATTCTTCTAAAAATGCTCCATGTAAAGGGTAATCTGGAGGAATTTTCTTGAATATCTCGTGTCGCTTCTTTGAAGAATAGTGTACCTAAATACCAAGTTAGGTATTTATCCGAATTTTCGTTTCTGAGATATGCTGTTCACAGATACATACGAACCATTTTTCTGAAATTTTTTTTTAATTCGGGGGGTCTGAAAACATGTATTTCCGGTGAAAACTCGGTATCGAATTTTTGGGTGGAATACAATACTTCCCCTACTTACTATACGTAGTAGAGAAAGTAAAAAGCTTTCTATAGGAAGTAAGTACATTAAGCCCTCCAGGCCTTCAGTTCATGCAGAAAGGCAAACTTTAAACAGTGTAGCTGTGGCAAGTACAGTGTTGCCGCCATCACTGAGAACTGTTAAACTTTTAAATACCGTTGCATGTGGTAACTTCATGTAATTTAAATTATTTTCTTTGCTTGTGGCCGGTCCGAGCTGAGTTTATTTGAAATTCTATAACATAGAGAAGGGGGAGGATTTGCTGGTTGCGAGATTTCATCACCGCTCTGGTTATCCAGCTCCATTAGTGATTCTGTGCTAACTGTGACCTAGTTTATAACTCAGTTAGTTGGCAGAGAGCAAGGTACGAGCCGGAGTTAACGGAAAAAATGCCTACACTCTTTGATAAGAGGCCATTTGCCATTCACAGCTAACCTAATGCTGACCGGACTAATCTGTCATAGCATGCATATATAACACGAAACTGGTCTTAGTTTTAAATATCAATGACATTTTAACTTTCTCTACTATTTATCTGTGGTGGGTAGAGGAAATATAACGTTCCACCTAAATATTCAATATCGAGACTTCAGCGGAGAAATGCGTCATTCGTCGCCTCTCTATGCTTCGAAGACTGCGCCGTTGGTGGCAGTCCCGGGTTCGATGTCCGCTCGGGTTGGAGTCGAACGCGGTGTAGTGGAAGATACAGGAGATGAAATGTTAGAATTCACTGTACCTGATTTCTCCATCCGAAGTGGCTTCGTCTTGTTGCCCTGGCTAGTTGGTTCTTAGCGGAGATGTCTGCATGGACTTTGCCTATCAGGATTGCTAATAAGCTCGTCGATCTCGTTGGTGGTACAAGGAGCTCAGAGGTGAATTCACTACTATATAATGTTGGGTTTATCGCTGTTTATTGTCACTTCACTCTAATATTACATAATGTTCCTGTTTACTTATCACTTTATATACAACATTATTTGCGCGCCAACTTTGTTTAACGGAGAAGCGTGGATTCCTCGTCTGTATCTACAAGTCAACTCTCAATTTCTGTTGTAAATCTCGACTATTTAAAGACCACGATCTCCCACCTAAAATTTTGGATCTGATTTCTCATTGGAGGAATTTTTGCGATTCTCTCAGCGTGGCTAAATATTATTTAGTTTATATAGATTCCTATTGGCTATTTTGTATATATCATGTGACCGTTTTCCCGGGCTTCTCTCGGTAAACTCCCGTTCTGTGTTATTTTCCTTCACTCCATACTTCCGGAGCCGAGAAAAATAGCCATAAAATCTTACCCTTGGATTGTGACACAAAAGATCCCGTTTTCGCTGCACATGCGAACAGCATATTTCTACCCCAACTGCAGAGTACAAGACATTCTAAACTGAGTTAAACAGCAACATTATGTACAAGACAAATATTGCATTATACAAAATGACTATTTACATGGTGTTCACATTGTACACATACACTATGTGATCAAAAGTATCCGGACACCCCCACATACATACATATTTCATTTTGGGTGCATTATGCTGCCACCTACTGCCTGATATTCATTATCCACGACCTCAGTAGTCATTAGACATCGTGAAACAGCAGAATGGGACGCTCCGTGGAACTCACGGACTTCGAACGTGGTCAGGTGATTGGGTATCCCTTGTGTCAGAAGTCCGTATGCGAGATTTCCACACTCCTAAACATCCCTAGATCCACTGTTTCTGATGTGATAGTGAAGTGAACACGTAAAGGAACATGTACAGCACAAAAGCGTACAGGTGGACCTCGTCTGTTGACTGACAAGAGACCGCCGACATTTGAAGAGGGTCGTAAACAGTAGTAGGCAGACATCTATCCAGACCATTACACAGGAATTCCAAACTGCATCAGGATCCACTCCAAGTACTGTGACAGTTATGCGTGGGGTGAGAAACCTTGGATTCCATGGTCAAGCGGTTGCTCATAAGCCACACATCACGCAGGAAAATGCCAAACGACGCCTCGCTTGGTGTAAGGAGCGTCAACATTACACGATTGAACAGTGGAAAAACGTTGTGTGGAGTGACGAATCACAATGTGGCGATCCGATGGCAGGGTGTGGGTATGGCGAATGCCCGGTGAACGTCATCTGCTAGCGTGTGTAGTGCCAACAGTGAAATTCGGAGGTGGTGGTGTTATGGCGTGGTCGTGTATTTCCTGGAGGGGTCATGCACCCGTTGATGTTTTGCGTGGCACGATCACAGCGCAGACCTACATTGAAATTTTAAGCATCTTCTTACTTCCCACTGTTGAAGAGCAAATCGGGGATGGCGATTGCATCTTTCAACACCATCCAGCACCTGTTCATACTGCAGTGGCGGAGTGGTTACACGACATTAACATCCCTGTAATGGACTGGACTGCACAGAGTCCTGACTTGAATCCTATAGAACACCTTTGGGATGTTTTGGAACGCCGACTTTGTGCCAGTTCTCACCGAGCTACATCGATACCTCTCCTCAGTTCCGCACTCCGTGAAGAATGGGCTGCCATTCCACAAGAAACCTTCCAGCACCTGATTGAAAGTATGCCTGCGAGAGTGAACGCTGTCATCAAGGCTAAGGGTGGGCCAAACCATATTGACTTGCAGCATTACCGATGGAGGGCGTTACGAACTTGTACGTCATTTTCAGCCAGGTGTCCGAATAATTTTGATCACGTAGTGTATATCATTTATATATCAAATTAAACACTAAACAAATTAGCACATAATAAAATTAATTCTGGCACTTTCTGTCTCAGAAACAAGTTATGGGGCTCTGTGAATCCAAAAATAGCAATTTTTGAAAGTTATCGGCATGCGTGAATAAACAGCATATCTCGAAAACGAATTAAATAGCACACAGTTCAGCATCCTCCAAGGATGCGACACAAAGGTTTTAAAGATAATCCCCACCCCACCCCAAAACTACACGCATACTGGATATTCTTAGCTTTTACTTCCTCTACTACGTATAGTAAGAAAGGGAGGTGTTTCTGTCTAATTCTGTATTTCATTAAACAGGAATAGAAAGAAGAGTGGAACTAAATATTCTTCTAACAGGTAAGCTATATCCCCTTCCTTCTTCACTGTAGTATTAAGAAACAGGCGTCAGCGCATATCATAACACACGCCTATTAACGCCCTTAATCAGACGTAGTTTACTTCTTACGGTACGAGGGCTGTCCCAGAAGTACCACACCTAACAAAGAAACCACAAAAATTTTGGGAAAAAAATCATCTTTATTTCTCTACATTGTCTTTTCCCAGCGATGTTCAATAGCTTCGATACCCTGTTTATAGTGAGAACCGTCGAGTTCTGCAAAATAGCCATCAACTGCAAAATCCACCTCTTCATTGTTGGCAAATCTTTTACCACCAAACCATTTCTTCAACATTGGAAACAGAAAATAATCAGAGGGGGCTAAGTCTGGCAATAGGGTGCAGGAAGAAGCAATTTGAACTTTAACTCATTGATTTTGGGCATGGCGATAATGGATGTGTGAACTGGCGCATTCTCTTGATGAAACCAAACTTTCTTTTTCGCTAAATGTGGCCGTTTTTGCTCTATTTCATCATTCAAACGCTGGAATAAGCTTGCATAATACTCGCCATTGATTGCTTTTCCTTTTTGAGCATAACCAATGAAAATTATTCCACGCGCATTTCATAAAACTGACTCTATGACTTTGCCCGCCGATGGAACTGTCTTCGTCTTCTTTGGAGCCAATTCTCCCCTTTTAGTCCACTGTTTTGACTGTTCCTTCGTCTCAGATCTGAATGATAGACCCATGTTTCATCCATGGCTATGAATAGACGAAAAACCTCGGCTTTATTGCAGCGAAACTTCGCCAAACACTCACTGTAACATCCTCACGACGCTACTTTTGTTCCATTATGAGTAAACGCTGCACCCATCTTGCGCACAGTTTCTCATGTCTAAATTTTCAGTTAGTGTGCGATGTACAGCACTTTTTGAAATGCCTACGATGTCTGCTAGTTTGCACACTTTCAGTCGACGGTCATCCAATAGCATTTTGTGGATTTTCTTCACAATTTCTGACGTGGTCACTTCATTCGGTCGACCACTGCGATGTTCTCCTTGGCAGCTCGTACGGCCTCGCTTAAACTCTGCCACCCAATATTTTACTGTTATAAACGAAGGAGCAAACTCTCCCAGAGTAGAATCTAGCTCAGCTTTAGTATTAGTTGGACTAAGACCTTTCAAATGAAAGTATTGTAGAGTTCACTATTAATGACTGCGAAACAATTACTAAACAACGTAGTATCGTCAAACTTTAAACTTAAGCTTTATAAGGATGGTACTTTCTACCATAGTCATTTGTTTGAAACAACAATCGCTATATATACGTCAGGTTGGGTACTTCTGGGACTGCCCTGGTATATGTCCATGGCGCACTGTTGTAGGAATATCTATTTAATACGTTTCTCATTTGAAGGTAACATTAATTTTAATTATCTTATAGATGGCATCCCTGGCGCTCTTGCTAATCTATTAGCCTATATCCTTTGCATTTTCCTATATTAAAGAGAATAAACAAAAGTGCAGAAGGGTGCTTTGATACTAAGGTTTATTAGAGAGCAGAGATAAGGATATCTGCGCATGCGTTTAATAGGAGAAGCCCATCTTAACGGCACATAGCTGCGGGCCAGTAAACTATGTACATGAAAACAAACGACGGCGCACTAATGCGGTAGAAACTTTATTCCTTGATATCATCGCGACCGTTGGCGATGCGGGAGGCTTAGTTTAGGAAAAGTGATAAGTATTTCTTGGAATAACACATTGCGATATCTGGTTTATGCCCTATAAAACTGAATTAAAACTTGAAACTGCGGAAGTGAGAGATGTCATTTCGTAGAATGGGTGAAAAGGAGAGCTATAACTCCTGACTGCGAATGAACAATCATGACGGAAGCTTTTATCGGAGTGGAAATCAAAACACTGTACGTAGGGATTTAGTATGGGGAAGTCGGTTTTTATCTAATACTATCTTCCTGTTAGTTTCAAAGAAAAATCTTACTAGTCCTTTGTAATAAGAATACAGTGTTAAAATGTTTATAGCTTTCTCTAACACATATCTAGTAGGTAGAGAAGGTATTGCATTCCACTCAAAAATCTGATACCCAGATTTCACCGGTAATACACGTTTTGAGGCACTTATTTATTCATTTTTATAAAAAAGGCCCTGTGTGTGTATGAACAGCATAACTCAAAAACGATAAGTCGTAAAAATATTAAACTTGAAATTTAGGTTCAGTATGAGGCAGTATTTTTAACACAAATGATTTCATTCTAATTATATAATTAATTTAATAACCGCCCGCCTTAAAGCAATATGTATATGTAACAATATATAGAAAGTGTATATTACAGTCATTGTAAATATTTGTATTATTTTGTACATATAATAATTTTATTTGAATGTATTCCGTAATTTAATAATGTAGGAGCTGTGAGAATAATAAGTTAAAAGTTGCTAAAAACGAGGTAACCTTGAGGCAATAATGAATTTGAAAGTTTAAATGCTACTAGTCATTATTGGAGCAACAATAATGTATATTTTGAGGCAGTTTATTAAACAGCCAATCAAAAACCAGAAAAAGCTTTAGTTAAATGAAGGTATTGGAGTAGGATTAGCCAATCAGAGACTTGAAATTGATGCAGTAATTTGTATCACAAATTACTTAAATGTAAATAATGATTGTAATATGAATATGCATTTTTATGTGACATTGATTTGAGATGTTTATTGATTGTAATTATTGTTGAGAAGTAAGTTTATACCACCTTACTGAAACTGACAATAATAGCGTGCAATAATGCAGCGAGGGGGTGAGCTGTTTATCATTATTGGAAACGAGGAAGTTACGTAATGTTGGCGCGTTTAGAATCTTCTGGAACATTTCCCTAGAGCATATGTATTCATAATTTTCATTGGATATAAAAATAGACGCTAATGTTGGCGCGTTTTATTAGCCAATTGCAGTTCAGTTATAATCTTTAGGCATATCTGGGTGAAGGAGTATAAAAAGAGTAGGTTAGAGGTAGACCCTGTCAGTTCATCAAAATTCTTTGTACACTACACGTCGCCTCCAGTCCGTCAGTTCGTCGAAAGTATTTGTACGACACTCGTCGGATATCAATTTGCAGGTTAGGCGTAACAGAGTTATGAAAAATCTCAAGTGTGATAAAGTTAATTATACAAAACGTTGAAGTACGTGGATTAAAAGTGATCAGTAAGAAGTTATTATAACAGTTTCAGTTTGGCGAGTGTTAAGATCAATGTGTAAATGTGATAGTTAACGTGTTCGACAATAAAAGTGTAAAACAAATTTCTTCATCAGTGTTATCTTTGGATAAAAGATTCCTTTCCGTTTACACAACCTGTATAAAGAGAAGCACTCGACTCAAAAGCTAGCCGGAGGACAAAGAACCAAAATTAAATAAAATAACTAGCAATTTTTTTTTAAACAAAAAACTAATACTGCCGCAAATTGCTAACACCAGATGGAGCTAACAAACCTAACAAATGAATGACGTCACAAGATGGCTTCAACGCGTGAAGTAAACACAAATACACAAACATTACAAATATTAACACTCGCAAATTGGCGCCCAGAACGTGGGGCAGAGTGACCAGGAAAGGAGTGAAATAACCAGGAAGGGGCGAAGGAACCAGGACGTGAAGCGAATGAAGTAGTAAACTGAACTACAAGACGCAGATTCCAGAAACAACTAGAGGAACGACAGACGATGCGGATGAGTGGACACAAAAACATCGAGACAACGCAGATTCATCATAATACAACGCAGAGGCGACATATACATCTAGGAGAGAGGGGCAGAAAGCTGGACATCAAAGCTACATCAGCAGATAGCATCAGAAAGGTTAGAAAGTGTGATTCTTATTCTAAAAAATCTGATGTGTTACACTCACATGACTTTCTCTACTCTTGTACAAACTATTTTTCAAACGTTCATTCTCCATATGCTTCATGTTAATCGAGATGTCAATCTTATTGCTAATTTTCTTGTAGATGCAAGGGGAACATGGTAGGTTATAAGGATAGTCAAATCTTTTAAGCGCTGGTTGCTATGTGGCGCATTCTATTCTGTTTGCATATCCAGGACATAAAAATTGAATAACGAATTTGAGAAAAAGTATAAGTATTGGAAAATTTAAGGAAATAACAAGCAATATCTCGAAAATGGTTCACTCAACTAAAAAAATGTAGATGACATAAATTGTGTATTTTAACGCGATGTACATTTTTTGTGTAGTAAAATTTTGTCTATCTCTTATGGTTTACCAGTTATGCAAAAGTCGTTCACAATAAAGAATACTTTTGGACACATTCCCAGGAAATCCAAGATATACATTTTATTTGTCATAAAAATATCTTAAACATATGAGCCATTTTTGAGAAAATTAAAATTTTCGAAAAATCTTCCATGTAAAGGGTAGTCTGGGGTGGGGGGATTTTCTTGAAAATCTTCGTGTCGCATCTCTGTAAGATACTGAACGTAAATACCAAGTTTCGTGTTTATCCGACTGTTAGTTTTTGAGTTATGCTGTTCACAGACACACAGACACAGACACACACACACACACACACACACACAGACACACACACGGACATGTTTCCAAAAATGCTTTTTTGGATTCAGGAGGTCTCAAAACATGTATTTCCGGTGAAATCTCGGTATCGAATTTTTGGGTGGAATGCAATACTTCCCCTACTTACTATACGTAGTAGAGAAAGTAAAAAAAAGTGTAAAAATTTTTATGTACCTTAGGAGCGGTAGAATAAAGAAAACAATGGCTACTAATAATACAAAAGAAATAATTATGGAGGGAGATAATGTAACAGTTAGCTGTAATTCAATACAGGTTACAGAAAATAGCTCAAACAATGTAGTAGTTGAGGGTGAAAATGTTAGTGCAGAAAGTCAGAATAGAACAGCAGGAAATATTAATATTGATGCTGGTACGATGATGGAAATAATGGAAATGTTGAGAAATCTTGGTAAAACAATAAATCAGAGTTTTGAGAGATTAGAAAAGAAATTTGATCAAATTCATGAAGATATGGAAAATAGAAATAGGAAAATAATAGAAGGATTTGAAAAGAAAGTTATGAAACCAGATAGTAGTATGCCAAAAATGAGAGATGAAAATCAGGAAGTAATAGCAAGTGAAATAGGAGAAGTTTCAAAGAAAATGTTAGACATGAGCAGGGAAATAGGTAACAAAGAAAGTGAGGTTAATACTAAAAGTGAACAAGTTGATGTAAAACGTACAGAGTTAGGAAGTAGAATGAGTAAATTTCAAGTGAGGTAAGAGAGATGAAAGAGGTTATGAATGTAGATGTGAATCAGGCGCAAGTTAATTTCAGAGGTGAGATATCTGAAATTCAGAAGGAGTCAGTAATGCAAAGAAATAAATTGTACGAAGAAGTTAAAGTATTGCCTGTAAATAATCAACAGCTAACTTCTGAAATTAACAAGTACCAAGCTTTTCAAATTGAAAACTCCAATCCAGTACAGTTTATGACAGATTTCTCAGAGTACTTTCAAATTAAAGAGATAGCAGAAGAATTGAGAATGACAGTTGTTAAAAGATGTGTTGTTCAGGAAACTTTAGATTGTTTTCAAATTATATCAAGGGACGAAATTTCATTTGAATCCTTTAATAGGTTATTCATGAACAAATTTTGGAAGGTTAGGATACAGCTACGAGTAATGTTTAGCCACACACAATTTGATCCAGGAGGGTAAATAGCAATGATATGTAAAGTAAATGCTGGATAGTTAAAGATGACTTGCAGAGAAATGTATTGGAATGTAAGAGGGTTAACTATATATATATATATATATATATATATATATATGTCATGAGAAAAGAGAAATAAATTATAAAAAAAGAAAATTTTTTAGTAACTGTAACAGTATTTGAAATTACGAAAGTAAAGATTGAAACTTAATATGATATTAAAGTAAAAGTACGTAGAGACAATTCCAAGAGTATTGTTAAAATAAAGTACAAAATAACAAATGGGTAAAAATAATCAAAAACAAATACTTATGTAGCAAACAGAAAATGTGAAACAGTCCCTAGATTTAAGAGATGTAAATATATTTATGTAGAGGGTGAATATTTTTGGTAAATATGTATAGTAATTACAAAAATTCTTAAATGCACAAATTTTTGTCAACAACTTAAAAAAGTACACAATTTTGTAACAGTAATTAAATAATTCAGGGTACAGTATTTGCTATAAAAAATTTTTGTAATGTCAGATTAATTTCTAAACACATTAGACCAGAGCCAGTAGATAGTGGCGAGATAAAGGAAAAACATATGTCGTGTGTTAAATGCGTGTGAAGTGTTAAGTGAAAGTGATAGCGTGTGTTCCAAGATTTAGGAGACTAAAAACCCAATTATAAAATTTCCAAACAAGTTGTAAATATTTATAATTATGTTTCTAGTGGGGCATATGATGCAGTAATTTGTATCACAAATTACTTAAATGTAAATAATGATTGTAATATGAATATGCATTTTTATGTGACATTGATTTGAGATGTTTATTGATTGTAATTATTGTTGAGAAGTAAGTTTATACCGCCTTACTGTAACTGACAATAATAGCGTGCAATAATGCAGCGAGGGGGTGAGCTGTTTATCATTATTGGAAACGAGGAAGTTACGTACAGCAGGATCGATGGATTTGTGCCGGTGAAGACTGGGTGCGCAATCGTTTAGAGCCCAGTTGCCGAGCCTATGTTCTCGGTCATGCGCAGTATACTGAAATGGCCAGTATCGTGGAGAGCTTTGACCGTGCAACATCCGTTTTCTACCGCTTCGGTGCCAGCACGTTAATTAAGTTTTACAAGTTTTAGAAAGTGATTATTAATCGTATTCGTGATTAGTGTTTTGTGTTTTGTGTATGTGTGTGCGCGTGTATATGTATTTGCTTATTTAGACTAAAATGCCTCCCATTCAAAGCAAACTTGGTGGAAAAACACTGCACAGCCAAACACGTGAAGTTGTTAATAACATCCATTTCTTCATGAAACGGGAAGCAGCTTCTGGCGATATTCTAATTCCATTGAAGAAAGTGCAAGGGAGGGTGAGTGCAGCAACAAAAGTATCTGAGAGGACAATACGTAAAATAATTAAAGAAGGGGGAACATGTGAGGAACAGGGAACCTCCTTTGGGACACCTGGAAAGGTACATCGTGTACCAAAATGGATCACAGACATTGATGACTTTGATAGGTGTGTGATTCGGCAAACAATTTACAATTTTTATATTCAGGAAAAAACCGTGCCCACTGTCAGAAATCTGCTCCTGAAGCTTAAGGATTCCATTAACCTTAAAGGGGGAAGCACTAGTTTGAATATTATCTTACGTGACATGGGTTTCGCGTGGAAGAAAACAAGGAACAATAAGGTCTTGCTACAGGAGAGACATGAGATAAGAGATTGGCGCGTGTCATATTTGGGTGCCATTAAAAAGTTTAGAGACGAAGTGCAATACATTGTTCTGTGAGCAGCGCGATCTCGCACCCGCCCGTAGCAGCCGTCATTCTAGGAATGAACAACAATACGGTGAGTCACATGATAGTATACTACTTAGTTATTCTTTTGCCGGTTTATTTTCCCGGGTTTTCTGTTTTACTGTTTGTTTACCGTTTCCATACACCACATTTACAAAGAGCTGCCTGGCATTAGACATAGACTCGCTTCAGTGCGCGAGGAAACAAGGTCACCGGCACAAAACCATCGTTTCTGCTGTAATGTTGGCGCGTTTAGAATCTTCTGGAACATTTCCCTAGAGCATATGTATTCATAATTTTCATTGGATATAAAAATAGACGCTAATGTTGGCGCGTTTTATTAGCCAATTGCAGTTCAGTTATAATCTTTAGGCATATCTGGGTGAAGGAGTATAAAAAGAGTAGGTTAGAGGTAGACCCTGTCAGTTCATCAAAATTCTTTGTACACTACACGTCGCCTCCAGTCCGTCAGTTCGTCGAAAGTATTTGTACGACACACGTCGGATATCAATTTGCAGGTTACGCGTAACAGAGTTATGAAAAATCTCAAGTGTGATAAAGTTAATTATACAAAAAGTTGAAGTACGTGGATTAAAAGTGATCAGTAAGAAGTTATTATAACAGTTTCAGTTTGGCGAGTGTTAAGATCAATGTGTAAATGTGATAGTTAACGTGTTCGACAATAAAAGTGTAAAACAAATTTCTTCATCAGCGTTATCTTTGGATAAAAGATTCCTTTCCGTTTACACAACCTGTATAAAGAGAAGTGCTCGACCCAAAAGCTAGCCGGAGGACAAAGAACCAAAATTAAATAAAATAATTAGCAATTTTTTTTAAACAAAAAACTAATACTGCCGCAAATTGCTAACACCAGATGGAGCTAACAAACCTAACAAATGAATGACGTCACAAGATGGCTTCAACGCGTGAAGTAAACACAAATACACAAACATTACAAATATTAACACTCGCAAATTACAGAAATTTACCAATTTAGACGGTAGAAATCAAGTCAGTTGCTTGTAGACAGCGCTAATAACTGGACGCGTTACTTGCAGACAGCATTCCTAACCGGACGCGAGATGCGTCCTCGAGAAGCATAATACGTATTCAGTGTGAGATGAAAATAGTTTACGTGTTAAAAAGTGCAGGTAATTAATTAAAAAATCTCACAGCTTTCTCTATATCAGTGAAGTGTTATTTAAATCGTGTCAAGCATTAATAAAAGAAGTGAAGTAAAATTATAATCTGTGTAAACCTACATTCTTCAGACGCACCACAACCCTGCAAAAAGAAACATGTCTCTAACAGCCGAGGAAAACTATGTAATATTTAAAGAAACAGTCAAATTACAAAGATAATATTTTTAAACATTTTGGGGGGGGGCTAAGGCCCCGGAAAGTACATTTGGGGCGAAGGCTGCCGGAAAGCGGGTACTATACGTGCGGGTGCAACGAACTTCAAGTTCGGCTCCCAACAGTTGAAATATAATAACTCTTTCAATGCAACCTACTTCAAATTGGCACCCAAAAACGTGGGGAAAATAACGTAAAGGTACTATCTACTTCAAGTACCTTCCAAAGATGCGACACAAAGATTTTCAAGAAATTCCCCCACATCAGACTACCCTTTATATTGAACATTTTTCGAAATTTTTTATTTTCTAAATCAAGGCCAACGATTTTGAGTAAAATACCATATAATAAAGATATTTAGATTACAATTTTAATATATATCTTAAATTTCTGGCAAAGCCTTGAAGTCCTTTTCATTCGAAAGGAATTTTGTATAACCTTATATAACTGGTAAACCTTAAGCAATAGACGAGAACGTGCCGTCGAGTGCAAAACAAGTGCCGATGCTTTTGGTTACTTTTAGTGTTTTCCATTCTTGAAGGTTGGCAGAAGTTTCGCGCCTGCCTTAGGTGAGTCAACGTCTAATTGGATTTAGCTGAAGACAAATGCACCAGCATTATCCTATGCAGAGAGGTCAGGCCTAGGCGATGAAAGGAGTGGAGAATCTATACGTGTCACATGAATGGTTGGAACAGTATGCTTTTCTCTGAATGAGTCCGGTTCTTATTGGTTCGGCATTCAAGCATTAACATCTGTAACCGAATGAGGGATGGAAGGCGTGGCAGAGGCGTGTTAATTATTGATTGCCAACTTAAACCATGGTTCCTCATATCGGCACGATATTTTACACCCGACTGTACTACACAAAAATGTAGATCTCTTTAAAGCACAATTTATTTCAAATAACTTTTATGTGGCATCACACATTTTCAAGATATCCGTTATTAATGGTTCGAATTGTTCGATACTTAAGTTATTGTTTTCAAGTCCTGTTGAATTTCAGTTGCTTCTCGCGATGTCATGGAAACAATATGGAATTTTAAGGCCAGCATATAGCGTTCAGTTCTTAAGCATTTGACTATCGTTGTTCTCTTTGTATCTATGACGAAATGTGTAATATAGATATTTCTGTAAAGGTTTATCTGGATTAAAATGAAATAAGAAAATAGACCTTTGTAAAAATAGTTCGTATACCCACTGATAACCGACAGAGGTTAAAGGAAGTCATGTGAATATAAAACATAAGATTTGTTGTTTATTAATCCTTTCTGTTGGCAATGATTCATTAAACTATTAACATTCTTAACTACTTTCTATTAGAGATGTGCGAGTAATCTACGCTCCGTTAGTCTTACTTATTTTAAACGTAATAGCCATAAGCCCAATTACAATGTTCATTATAAAATGCAGTCGCTTACAGCAGTTAATACGTAGCTAATGGAGAAAAGACAGCCGGAATTTATAGATGAAAATGAAAATGATTTTTAGAGAAGTAAAAGTATGAACAACAGAAGCAGCTAGGAAAGAAAGAAAGGGAGAGGGTGGAGAGGGTTGTTAGTTATACAATTTTTTGTTTTATGTTCAATATTTATCTTAATCTACTAATAAGTAATCTAACTATAGCATCGTTGGACTGAATTTCAGACATGTCTAAGTGTTACACATTTCACACATCTCAGAATATATATATACATAATATTCTGTTTAATGGTGAATTTTTATCAATTTCTGTATTTAAATCTTTCTTAAATCTTACTTGGTGTATAAAAGGAATATGTTTGTAGTAATATGCATATAAATCAAATGTAGAACCTCATATAGAAACATTAACACCATGATGTTTCTTCTGAAACTTAAATCCCCAAATTTAAGCTTTTCGAAAAGGCTTTTGTAAATTGTATAATAGGGGAATACGCAATTCTTTTGTACAATAAATATTTAAAACGTTTATTGTACTTTGTCTATTACATTGGTATGTTTTATGGTCTTAGGATTCTAAATGATGTATTCGTATTCAAGATTTTGTCTAACGAAGGAATTGTAAAGTTAGTTTTTCTTTAAATGTGCACGAATTTTTAATAATAAAGCCTATACATTTTAACTATTTTGTTACGATTAATTCAATATTGAAGATGTGTTTTTGTTTATGTTAGAGTTGTTTATTTTTGCACCACGCATGGACGTCAATTTGAAGTAGAATTGTTCTTTACGTTGTTTGCTGCTACGTATGAAATGCCAATTTGAGGTATGAGTTTTGTATTGAAGAAGTTGTATTGTACTTCAACTGTTGGGGAGTCGAACTTGTAGTAGTTGCAACCTCACGTATGTTAAACAGTTTCCAGTAGCCTTCGCCCAAAATGTACTTTCAGGTGGCCTTTGCCCCAAGTTTAAAAAAAATATTAACTTTTTTATTAAACTGCTTCTTTAAATATTTGTTTGCCTCGGCTGCGTCAGTGTTATTGTTAGAGACACAGTTTCTCTTAGGCACGGCGTGATGAGACCAAGAATGTAGGCTTACACAGATTTTAAGTTTTAATTCACTCATTTTTATTAATCACTGACACAAATTAAATAGCACTTCACTAATGTCGAAAGCTGTGAGATTCTTTTATATAATACGTGCACTTTCTAACACGTATATTTATCTTTCGTCCCACACAAATACGTATTAAATTTCTCTAGAGGACGTATCTTGCATCCGGTTACTATCACGGTCTTTAGGCAACTGAATAGATTTCAACCGTCTAAACTTGTAAACTTGTATTTCAAGTCTCTGATTGGCTAATCCTACTCAAATTGAATACCTGCATTTAACTAAAGCTTTTTCTGGCTGTTGGCTGGCTATTTTTAAACTGTCTCAAAAATTTACATTTTTGCTGCTTTAATAACGATTAGTAGTATTTAAACTCTCAAACCCTTTATTGCCTCAAGGTTACCTCATTGTTAGCAACGTTTTAACTTATTATTCTCACAGCTCCTACACCATTAAATTATGTAACGCATTCACATAACATTATTACACATGGATGCAATAATATAATCATATGCAATGATTACATACATTTTGCATTAAGGCGGGCTGTTATTGAATTTACATATTATATAATTTAATTGAAATTATTCAAGTGTTAAAAATACTGCCTCAATATGTCTGGTGAATCTTGATCTGTTGCAAATTGTATTTCTAAATCTTCATTTTCAGCCACTTCAACGAGTGGTGTCCTATTTATACTATAAATATATTTAAAGGGTTGTTTGTTTCTAGTGAAAAGCATTTTTACACATTTACTAACATTAAATGGAAGCTGTGCTCCATTCATTTAGAGATGATATGTCATGTAGAAGTTCTAAGTAATCCTTAACGCTATTAATACCTTCGTATAATTTCACATCAGCAAACATTAACATTTTGGAATGTTTAACAACACTAGGTAGGTCCTCTAGAAAACAAGAAAATAACAAAAGTCCTTGTTCATTTCACGATTCTCATTTGTTATATACTTGTAGTGAGTCATGACTAGAGTTGTAAAAATACTGTATATTACCAAAACGTATTTTACAAGGAGAACCAATGAACTAAGAACCGGCTGCGCGGTGTTTTTTCTGTTCGCGTTGCAGTCTTCGGCTAGCATAGAATGGCGCGGAAGCAACCATAAACGTTTTAAAACTACTTTTAAAGGATTTACTTACCAACTTTAATGAAATGAAATGCTGAAACTGGCCACCGTCGTTGTCCATACATTTTTGGCACCTCTTTAGGAAACTATCCATCACTCGCCGTAGTTCAAGTTGAGAAATGCTGGCAATTTCCTGGCGGATATTTTGTTTTAATTCTTCCAGAGTATGAGAGTTTGTATTGTACACTGTTTTAATTCATCCCAGAGGAATCGCAGGGGATTAGGTCCAGGGACCGAGGGGTCCAAAAATCTCTACTGATAATTTGTCCTCAAACCCACTTTCAGTTGTTCTCATGGAAATATTGACCGTATGAGCTGTGGCAGGGTCTTGTTAGAAAAATGAAAATCACGCTTCCTGTATGTAAATTCTCTAAAAAATGGGGAACAATTGTACGAGGGCTGATCAACAAAGACTGAGGCTGATTTTTTATTGTAGCTTCCGTGATAGTTTCGTATCTGTAACATAAATATTTGAAAATAGCGGGTATTTATGTATAATGTTGGTAGGCGGCAGCACTCTCGTATTGCTAAGTTGGTAGTAATGCTCTATTTTGTAGACCCTACGTACATTTCGCATACCAGACAATGGAGGTGATGCATTTTTTAAATCGATTATCAGCGGTAATGAGTCATGGCTGCATCATTATGATCATGAAGGAAAACAAGCCAGCACAGTGGGGAAATCGCCAGGTTCTCCAACACCAAAAAAGGCAAAAGTTGTTCCATCTGCAGGGAAAGTGATGATCACATTGTTTGACTGTAATGGAATGATTTACCAGCATGCAGTTGCCCCTCACACTACTGTTACAGCAGCATACTACACGTCAGTATTGGCTACACTGAGGAAGCACATTGCAAAGAAACGACCAGAGCTTTCTCGGACTGGGTGGTGACTTTATCAAGACAATGCACTGCCTCACGTCGCAAATCAGGTCATGCAGTTTCTGGCTCGATTCAACATTACCTGTGTAGCACATCCACCTTATAGCCCCGATCTTGCACCCTGTGACTTTTTTTTATTCCCATCACTAAAGGCAAAGCTTAGGGATGTTTGATTTGGGAACTCTGAAGCAGTACTCAAGAAAAGTGAGGCAATTCTCAAGGACCTGACAAAGAATGGTCTGCAGCACGTATTCAAGGACTGGTAGAGACGCTATAAAAAGTGCATTGAAGTAGGAGGGGACTACTTTGAAAAAGATCATGTAAACATTGAATTGGAGTAATAAACATCTGTGAAAAAAATCAGTCTGTCTTTGTTGATCAGCCCTCGTATTTACGTATGTAGGGGCTTCAACTGTTGAATCGAAAAAAATTAGTCCTATAGCTCTTTCACCGCTCATAGTGCAGCAAGCACCATTTTTTTGTCACGGAGGGATACTGCATTAACAATATTAGATTTGTCAGAGCTCCAATACGATTATTTTATGTACACACATATTCATGAAGGTGGAATCAAGCCTCGTCCTGGAAAATATTAAATATGGGTCTATTTCGCCATTGTGTACTCTATTGAGACTCCATTCAGAAAATGTGTGCCTAATTACAGGATCACCTGATTAACAGCATGCGCCACAGTTAATCTTTTAACTTCAACAATTTAGTAGTTCTTCGCATAGAGCTATAGGAAATGTCCGTCTTTGTGAAAGACGTGAAACGTTCTCTTTTGACCCGAGAGGAAATGGATTAAATAAGGAATAATGACAGAATCCTACTTGATAATATATTCCATAAATTAATTAACAAGCCGAATTTCTTCCATTTAATAAACTCACACTTCAATAACATAGATAATTACAATTTACAAAACCCTTATTCCTTCACCATTCTTAAAGGCTTGAATGCTTTAAATTAGACTACAATAATTACAGAATTGCTTCCTGCTCTCACATTTACCGATATATTTCTAAACTAACAGCAATAAGTCTCCAGTTCAGACGATCAATCTTTTCCCAGTGAAACATTACTAAAGAGAATTTTGAATACGTTAAGCCAAAATGAATTTAGTAATACCGTCCAGAATGTCTTCTATCTAAACGTTGTCCTGTTGTTTTCCTCGTAACCTAGCTCGCCGTCGAAGAAAGGCTGCTCAGTCTTGTGGACGGGACGTTGAAGAAAACTGGAACTGATCCGGCGCCTGCGCAGTCGACAACCACAATCGCCTGACGTACTATGAGATTCAAAATAATTGCACCCTTCCTTCTTGTTCTTGTCGTCTGCTTGAGAACAACTACCATAGTTGTTTCACTTCTGTTCCCGTACATGTCAGCCTTCCTTTAGTACAGCCCAGTCGCACAAAGTAGATTTCTCCGGGGAGGGCCAATTTGGCACAGACGCCTAAGCGATTTTTGGAGGGAGCGATATCGTCTGTTTCTTCGGTAAGAACCACACGCTGTCTTTTATACTTCTTAGACTGAATACTTCTTGTGTCCTAAAATTTATTATAAAGTGAATGATTTGTTGTACGGTCTAGAAATTTGATACTCGGAAATATTTCTGCAAGTCGTATTTTCACTTGACGAGCTGACTGACTTAACACATACGAATCGTAAATAAATGCATACTCTGCAGTAGAAAACATATACTAAGCCATAATATACTTCGTGACTAAATACAGGACAAAATAATAAATAAGTCGCAATAACTCAGCTACACCATATCTCTTGTCAACTCAGTACTGCAGAGCCAGAGCAGAGCAAAGCCACGTCAGTTGCGTGACCTTGATTGCAACAGCAGCATTATGTTCACATGCCCAGTGAAAAAACACTGCGCAGCCATTGACACTCTCGGAATAATACAGCATTAATCATACTATGATAGACGGAACCTTCGCTACGGAACGATCGCCGTAGTGCATAACCACCAGGTTTGCACTTGCATTTATCTTCAAGAAACGTGCTAGAATATGACAGTTGAATAATCGTGTTCATATCCGAATTTAAAGCTAGTGATGTTCATTTTTCTTGAAGCACTGTGAACTGCTGCTCAAGATGTCTCGCATTCTACCTGATAGAGAGGCTTGTCTGGCAAACAACCCATTAGCACCGTGACGCAACGGCTATGGCCGAAGGTTATCGGGGGGTCCACGCCAGACAGTCAGAGATAAACAAAGATAACTCGCGTTCTGCTCGGCGCAAACATCGGAAGCGCTATCGACAGATAAAGAGTCTTCTGGAAGTTTCTCCCCTCCCCCAGAGCGTGTGTCCTGTGGAAGATTACGTTGGTTATAGCAGGTGGCCCAAACAAGCCGTCCTTTGCAGTTTTATATTTCCCGCATACATAGGTGCAAAAGAAGTTGCCACATCACTGCTGTTCAAAGGGCAGCGCAGGTATACAGGGAAAGCTCGTTGAGGTAGTGCTGCTGTCTGCGGGTGTTTACGTGGTAGTTTTGTAGTGTCGCGTGGTCGCCTACATGCAGTTCGAACCAGGCCATTCAGACAAAAAGGTAACGTTCACCAATAAAGAACAAACGAATATGATTTCGATCTGTGTGGAGACGCACCAAAACGCAGCCGAAGCTCGAAGGCTGTGTTCTGAATATTTTCAGACGCGGCAACTGACTTTTACGCAAGTTTTTGGATGAACAGAAATAATATTAAGAAATGTGGATCATTCCAGGGAGAACGTGAGCCTGAGAAGCTCTCACATTAATTCGTCCACTAAGTCGTGCGTGTTTTTGCACAGACTTATTATATAAATGTACTAATAGAAAATAATTCAAATTTAACGCATATTAAAGGGTATATAAATATAATAAAAACAAAATATGATGTGTTACACCCACATGACCTTCTCTACTCTTGTACAAACTATTTTTACAAATGCTTATTCTCCATATGCTTCATGTTAGTCGAGATGTTAATCTTATTGCTAAACTTCTTGTAGGTCCAAGGGGAATATGGTAGACTTTAAGCGATAGTCACATATTTTAAGAGCTGCTTGCTATGCGAAGCATTCCATTCTCTTTGTATTTCAGGACATCAAAAAATGAATAATGAATTCCCATTTCAGAAAAAGTATTGGAAAATTTAAGGGAATAACAAGCAATATCTCGCAAATAGTACACGCAAAAAAAATGTATATGACATAAATTGTGTATTTTAACGCGATCTACATTTTTCGTGCAGCAAAATTTTGTCTATCTCTTATGGTTTACCAGTTATGCAACAGTCGTTCACAATGAAGAATACTTTTGGAGACATTCCCAGAAAATTCAAGATATACATTTTATTTGTCATGAAAATATCTTAAACATATGATGTTTTAATTAATATCATTAGAGCCATTTTTGAGAAAATTTAAATTTTCAAAAATATTCCTTGTAAAGGATAATCTGGGGTGGGGGATTTTCTTGAAAACCTTTGTGTTGCATCTCTGGAAGATACTGAAACTAAATACCAAGTTTGGTGCTTATCCGACTGTTCGTTTCCGAGTTATGCTGTTCACACACACACACACACACATACACGGACATGTTTCCAAAAATGCTTTTTTTGGTTTCAGGAGACCTCAAAACATATATTTGCGGTGAAATCTCGGTATCGAATTTTTGGGTGGAATAAAATATTTCCCCTACTTACTATACGTAGTAGAGAAAGTAAAAATATAATTCTGTCCAATCTTGTTAAGCTTGTGGCCCAATTGGTGCTATACAGTTGTACGATTGTAGATTAACTGCCATAGAACTAAATGAATTAACACGTGTGCTCGGGTTTGCGTCAAGTGGCAATCCTGAATTCTTCTTAATGAGCAAATTGGCTATTAAAATACTAGCGATAACACCCCTCACACACACACACACACACACACACACACACACACACACACACACACACACACACACACACACACTTTCGAACACCAGACTCTGGGCATACCGTGAAATGTTTTTGTTAAAGACCACTTTCTGGAGCCCAGAATCGTTTTCAAATATTGGTCTTTCATTTAGCGGTCTTCTCTCTGTCGGGTAGAGTCCCCTTTGCAGTTCTGCATAGGCAAACCTTTTGGCATGAGCGCTATCCGGTGTAAACTAACTTCAACAAAAGAGTCGGATGGGTCACCTGGTACGGGAGAGGAGTCGGTGAGCTGAGCCAGTTATAGTATGTGATTCTGATGCGACGAAAAGTGCTGTTCTCGTAGAGAGTTTGTGAAGACTGCCGTGACGCGAGGTGAGTACTGCTACTGTAGAAGAGCCTGGAGACGTCTTGTGTTCGAATCCCCAGCGAGTAAAGTGAACCATCCGGAGAAGGGGCTGCGCGTTTCATTACGCCTCTATCCACGAAGAGAGTGAGGACAAAGGAAAATGAACTAGTTCACACCAGTGAAGTGACAGAGTGAACTAAGTAAAGTCTCAGTGAATGTTGAAAACTTTGAGAAATGACAGTTGAAACTGTACCAAGTCACATACGCTGGCATCTTAACTTCATCATTAACCGCGCAGTTGGTCTGCTTGTGGGGAATCCACACAAACAGGAACAGAATTAAACTGGTTTTGGTACAATGGAAACTCGAATATGAAGGTGACCATACAGATGCATCAAAACGAGTTGAGAATCGACAACAGCAAGTGTCGTCTGATGAGGTCGATTAATCTTTGGAATAGTTGAAGCTATTAATAAAAATGTGCAATTTTGACATAAAATATTATAATTTTTATTTTCTCTACTACGTATAGTAAATAGGGGAAGTATTATATTCCACCCAAAAATTAGATACCGAGATTTCACCGGAAATATATGTCTTGAGACCCCCTGCATTCAAAAAAAGCATTTTTGAAAACCTGCCCGTGTGTGTGTCTGTGTGTGTGAACAGCATAACTCAGAAACGAACAGTCGGATAAACATCAAAAATTGGTATTTAGGTTCAGTATCTTCCAGAGATGCGACACGAAGGTTTTCAAGAAAATACCCCACCCCAAATTACGCTTTACATGGAACATTTTTCGAAAATTTTAATTTTCTCAAAAATGGCTCTAACGATTTTGATAAAAATGTCATATGTTTAAGATATTTCATGACAAATAAAATGTATATCTTGAATTTTCTGGGAATGTATCCAAAAGTGTTCATTGTAAACGACTGGTAAACCATAAGAGATAGACAAACGTTTACTACACAAAAATGTAGATCGCTTTAAAATACACAGTTTGTCATATACATTTTTTTTTGTTGAGTGAACCATTTTCGAGATGTTGCTTATTATTCCCTTAAACTTTTCAATACTTATTTTCTCAAATGGGAATTCGTTATTCATTTTCTTGTCTTGGACATGCAAAGAGTATTAATCTGTGACAAAGAGAATGGTGCTTCACCTAGCAACCAGCTATTGAGAGAGATGTCTGTGCTTAAAGGCTACTGCATTTCTATATTGCCCTTGCAAATACAAAACAAGGGGAACATAGTATGACTTAAGCGATAGTCAAATATTTTTAGAACTGGTCGCTATGTGTAAAATGTAGTTCTCTTTGCATGTCAAAGGATCTTCTCTGCAAATGTTTATCTCGATTAATATGAAATAGATGGAGAATAAGAGTCTGTAAAAATAGTTTGTACAAGAGTAGAGAAAGTCATGTGAGTGTAGCACATCAGATTTTCTTTCTGTGTTTACGTAAAATCTATATGAGAGCATTTATCATTATTTTACCTTCTTTTACAAGATGAAATGCAGTTACGTTTCATTAAGGTGTAAGCCAAATGCCTTTCATGCAGAAAATTGCAATGGTCATTTTATTTTGATTCTTATTTTATTAATTTTAATACTATATTTAATTTAATAGCAAATAACTACAGCTCAGCAACTTAGAAACATCTCTTTGGAAGGTTTTTGGTCATGTATTCCCACTCTCTAACTGCCTTGGGCCTCTGGTTCATTGCTTGGCAACCCACGTTATAATTTCGGCTAGTCCGAGTTTTATTTGATTCTCACAAAACCGTTTTGCTTAATCACACCACTGTTGTAACTATCCAACTGTAAAGGCAGGACTAAAGACACGAGAGCATTGCAGCAAAAATGCTGTGTTTGTAGATTGCTGTAACAGGCCACGCAAAGAGCAAGGTGCAGCGGGTGTGAAAGCAAGTGTTTGCATATAACCAGCGAGAGCATTACACATACATACCTTATAATGGGACATATTCCAATAGTTAATTCACACTTTTTAGGGTATTTCTTGACCTTTACTCCCCAGCTATCTCTTCTAGGAAAACTGTTTTCTCACTGATTGATTTTCATAATACAAATTATTTCAATTTAAGTATTACAAATAAAACTAGCAGTTTCAAATTTTTTTGGCAGGGAGACCAATCGCACATATTTATTTCGAAACTGTGCTTTTTAACATACCTCTTATAGAACTTGAATAAGAATTTTACTTTTTGAGTTATCACGATGTAAATAAGATCCTATTAAATTTTTCTACATTATAAAATTGCTCTGCTCACAACAGTGACCTGACACTGTTTTTTTTCCCGCGTATCAGCCCACTTCCTCTTTAAGACACCTCATTGGATAACTTAGTAGCTGAATGGCTAAGTTTTTATACCATAATTTATTTATTTTCTTGGAGTATATGTATGATAAATCTATGATGTTATTGATATGACGAACTTAACATAATTAAACAAAAAGTTCATATTTATTGCAAATATTCTTGTCACAAATCCAGCCAATGTTACCACGTTGTGACGGTTATGTTTTAAAATATTGTGATAAATATAATTTTGTAATGCTAGAATGTTCAAAATAAAGATTAAAAGGAGCGATGAAATTAGGTTTAGGAATTCTGGTAAGTAATTTCTCACGCGGTAAATAGCGTGATTCTGAGGGTAACGTTTTCTGAAATTCGCTAATGTATCAATACGTGGGTTAAAATATGCAAATCATGTTGATACCACTTACGTCACTGCTGGAGAAAGCACAAGATTAGCATGCTTGATGGTATATAAAGAGTTTTTTATGGCTCGCTCTGTGCCTGACACGTGTCTAGGCTGGAGCTCTAACATTAACCAGGTAATTATTACAACTGTCTGGAGCAGCTCCTGCATTCTGTGATAAGTAATGTAATGTAGCATAGATCTTAGGAAAATTAACTTAAGTCTTGGTACCAAAGTTAAAAGCCAATAACTGCCACTCTTCACTACTATTCCCCGCGGTCCCTTCGTTAAACTTAAACCTCTCACAGGAAAACCTGAGCTATATCCGTTCCTCGTCTCATTTAATGAAGGTGCTGATGGCGTCGTTATATCTGGTACCCTCTTGAGCAAACATTCTAGCCTTATAAAATCGTGTTTATTTCAATCTTATAAAATAGAGCCATCACGGCATTGTAGTGTATAATACCCCAATTTAGTATTATTTGGTTGTCTCATGAGTAAAGTCGGTTTTTTAATTTTTTTCGAGTGGAGGAGAAAATGATTTAATCACTGTCCCCAGTCCGATGGTAGTCGGGACTGAGAGTGTGGGACTCGCCAATAGTCGGCATACCCACTAAAAACTCTTCCACGGATGGAAAAAAGAAGAAGGAAAATTAGAATAACGTGGCTTTTTGCGGTCCCGCATAGCACCCGCGTTAGTACGTGAAGGCTGTTGGCTGCCGCCGTGTGGGCGGGAGCGGGTAAAGATAGTTATTAGGTTGCAGCCATGAAACCTGACTGCAACACTAGTGGGAATGGCGAGGGTTAGGAAGAGAATGAAGGTTACGTTTGAGGATCGTACCGATGATGCTGCTGCTGGTTTTACGCCTTGCATCGCTGCAAGAAGTTGGTGAATCTCTCCGGGTTCACTTTGATCCTGGGACCAAGAGATGAGACCCGGATGGCTTCGGTGATGGCTGTGAGTCTCAATGAAGTGCTGTCGAACTGCCCAGCCTGGAAAACCTGTTGGGCAGCTAATGAGGTTTGAATCGTACGTATATATGCTTTTATTTTTATCAATACTATTTGTAGGGTGCTATAGTTATTGTTTCATACTGTTAACATGTAGGCAGCCAGCAGTTGGTAATACAATATTTTGAAATGGAGGCAACATAGTTTGAAGTTTAAGAGTCCTTCTGGAGAACTACTGGAAACAAGTTTATAAAGCTGCTGCCGCCGCTTAAATATGTGAAGTCCAAGGTGAATTTCTCGCAGTTCTCATGGCTTGTGTTATCCTATTTGTTATGCGCTTATTGTTTTATTATTCTTAAATTTGGGTTCTTTGTCCTCCGGCTAGCTATTATAACTCAGTCGAGCACGTGTCTCTAAGCAGGGTATGTAAACGGAAAGGAGTTGTTACTAAAAGATAACACGGATAAAAAAAATTCAATCTAGACCTTTATTGCCGTCACACTTAATTAATAGTGGACATATTTAACTTTATACACGCCTGACTGAAACTGTGATATTTCCGAATGTAGCTACAGTCGTTTTAGTTGCCGCGCAACAATTACTTCGCGTACTTTACATTTTTATAACTAACTCTGCGACGTGCACCTCGTGAGAGATTCTTCAGAACTGTGCGACACTTGCTTATGGCTCGAGAATATATACTCCTTCACCTCGAATTGCCTAAACATTATAATACAGCTCCTATTGGTTACCAAATCTCGCCCACTTTAGCATCTGTTTTGGTCAGCCAATCACTACTACTAATATATATGCTCTAGGGAAGATATTCTCTCCATTTCTAAAACAGGCACGCTACCCTGACGTCATTTGTTTATCTCTTCTTAGTGTTAAACAACTCACCACCTCGGTTTATTGTTACCCACTTCTATTGTCAGTTTCATTTAGGCTGTGTAAACTTATTTCCTAACAATACTTATGGCTAACAAACATCTAAAATCCTATACATACAATAATATTAATTTACACTACAATCACTCTGGCATTCACAGCATGTTATGATATAAAATACTGCCTCAAAGTGTCGTTAATGACCGAGTCACATAATAATCGTTCCAACGTTTTAATAAAAGAGACGAAAATATTAACATTTATACAATTCTGGAAGGCCCAATTTATGGAATATTGAGATCACACCAGAGTTTTGGATGAAACAACCACAGATAAGCACTCGGAGGCTGTCAGAACGACTTGGGTCTTCAAAAGATACGATACATCGCCATATTAAGACACTTAAAACTCGCGCAGGAGCTGTAGATATGTACATGAATTGGCACCTGATCAAGCTCAACGTAAAGTGGATAACTGTCATCAGCGTATCACATATCCCTGGGATGATAACATTTAGCTGGAGAATTGTCACATGTGATGAAAAGCGGGTATATTACCGGGACCCTGACACCTCGAAGCAGTGGCTTGATACACCTTAGCCCACAAACATTGTCACTAAAACAAAATCGGTTCCGCCCCAAAATAATGACGTGCTTTGTGCAATTTTGAAGGTGTAATTCAATGGAAATTTGTTTCAAATGGACATGTAGTCGATGCGTATCATTATTCTCAACAACTGGCAGGAGTTCATCAAGTTTTGAGACAGATATACCCGGCATTAGTGAATAGAAACAAGAGTTATCTTGCAGCAGGACAAATCGAGACCCCATACAGCTCAAAGAACAAAATTCAGGAATAGAAAGGAGTGGAACTGCTACTGTATACAGCAAATAGTCCTGATCTTGCGCCATCAGATTACCATATGTTTAGATCCATGGCACATTTCCTACTTGAAAGAAATTTTTAAAACATCGAAGCAATTGAAATGGTTACCAACAAATTCTTCTTAACAAAAAACAAAAACTGGTACCGTTGCGGAATGGCAAACCTAGCTGAAAGGTGGCTCAGAACAATAGAATATAAAGGCCTTTTCTTTGAAGAGTAGAATCATTTCCTGTCACAGCACATTTGAAATAAAGTTTTACTTAAAAGCCGACTTTACTTATGAGAAAACATCTTTAGAACAAAATATCATCTTTGGTTTTAAACAATGCCACGACTATACTCGTATCCGACAGTAATGTAACAAAATTGATGCAAAGAGCTATTAAAATTTACCATATTTTCTCTACATAAAAAAATAAACTTGCTGATTTAGATTTTATTCGTGTTCAATGTGTTTAAATATATTTGAAAGGAGATATACCACACACACAATTACAAATCAATATCAAACAATAATTTACGTAATAGTGTAATTCAACAAGACATATGTTAGAATATTTAGTAACCAAGAATTGCGCAAAAGCAGATAGTAACTTAGATAAGTAAGGGACGGGCGAGCTAGCTAATTCCAGGTTAAAGTAATTCTAGATAGAAGTACACCTTTCACCAAGCTAAACAGTAAGGAACTTGAAGCAATAAAGAGAAATAGAAAGGGATAGATATAGAAAGCAAAGAGACATAAATATTGAATCTGCTTCTGCCCGCGTCACTGGGACGCGTGTGAGAAAAGCTTTGGAGCAGAATATTTTCATACATAGTAAGGTAACGAAGTCTGAGGAACAATTAGAAATGTTACATTTTGAGGCGCAAAGATGAGCGTCACTAAGTTTCAGCATAAAAGGGAAAGAAAGCCCCAGATTTTCACTCTCTTATAGAATCTCGTCGACACAGTGATACTCTGGACGACGGATGCACATCTGTGAATATGGGTGGGAGGAGTGTGCAGTTAGATTAGGCTCCTAATTTATTATTATGGTGGGAATTGTTACAATGGGAAAATCTAGCCGCCCATAAGTATTTATTTGATAATAAACCACATCTTTAAGGGAAATGCAATGTATTTTAATTTGCCTCACCTACTAAAACCCTGAGACCTGTGAAATTAGATAGATAATTTATTAGGAATGTAGAACACAGCAGCCACGACGCAGCAATAGCCGGAGACGAGGACACTGCAGCAAAGGGCATCAACCAGAGAAACGAAGTTTTCCCGTTGCAAAAGACGTCCAACTTTTTCCCGCTACATATTCTTAAAAACATTATCCCTAAAATCAACAGGAGAAACAGTATTGTCTCAGTTCCCTCTGTCACTTCACTTTGTTCCTGACGCAGTGGCGTTACGAAATACGCACGATGCAGCCTCTTCTTCCGGACGGTTCCGGGAGTCGAAAACAAGACTTCTACAATCTCTCGCTCCGCAGCAGCACTTGCTACACGTCACAGTTGTCACTAACTCGCTCGAAGAACCGCACTTGATGTTGTAGCAAAACGTACTCGCTAACCTGCGAGAGCGCTCGCTTATGTAGCTGTTGGAAATATTCACAGAGTTCCAGAACGTTGAGAAAGGGAAACATCCAGAAGATGCTGGTTATCTGACGATAGCGCTTCTGGTGTTAACGCTGGAGAGAATGCTACTTATCTTTATCTCCGACTGCTTTGAGCCGATCTCTAGATACCTTGGACCATATTCGGTGTCGGGTGATTCTATTTCCAGCCCCTACATATCATATTAGTTTCTCTACTACGTATATTAAGTAGGGGAAGTATTGTATTCCACCCAAAAATTCGATACCGAAATTTCACCGAAAATATATGTTTTGAGACCCCCTGAATTAAAAAAAAGCATTTTTGGAAACATGTCCATTGTCTGTGTGTCTGCCTGTAAACAACATAACTCAGGAACGAACAGTCGGATAAACATCAAACTTGGTATTTAGGCTCAGCATCTTCCAGAGATGCGACAGGAAGGTTTTCAAGAAAATCCCCCACCCCAGATTACCCTTTACATGGAACATTTTTCGAAAATTTCAATTCTCTCAAAAATGGCTCTAACGATTTTGATTAAAATGTCATGTTTAAGATATTTTCTTAACAAATGAAATGTATATCTCGAATTTTCTGGGAATGTCTCCAAAAGTATTCTTCATTGTGAATGACTTTTACTTAACTGGTAAACCATAAGAGATAGACAAGATTTTACTACACAAAAAATTTAGATCGCGTTAAAATACACAATTTATGTCATATACATCTTTTTTCTTGAGTGAACCATTTTCGAGATATTGCTTGTTATTCCCTTAAATTTTCCAATACTTATACCTAAAGCCTACCAATTCCCCTTGCACCTACAAGAAAATTAGCAATAAGATTAACATCTCGATATCTCGATTAACATGAAGCATATGGAGAATAAGCGTTTGTAAAAATAGTTTGTACAAGAGTAGAGAAAGTCACGTGAGTATAACATATCAGATTTTTTTGAGTACAAATCATATAAAGAAATTTTATGTCTGAGATTGCACAAAGGAAAGTATGGCAGTATGTGTCATGCAGGCTTTACTTAGGCAAAAACCTGAGCTGAAATGAAATGAGAGATTACGAAACATAGATTTGTTTTAATGCTTGACCAGCCCCTTTAAGATGCTATTTTACCACCATGATAGGAGATTCACATTAGCATGGTGGGTGATTTACCTGAATGCTTTAATTTATGGGATTTGATGCTTCTCTAAATACATCAGGAGCATATAAATGACGGTTTTTAACTTAAGCACCTAAAAAGCAAACCAATCGCAGGTTAAGAGATAAAAGTGAATGCTGGCGGATAAAGAAAGTCCTGTAAACGTAATACATCGAAATTCTGTTCTTTCTCTTTGGTTTATTATTGTATTTGTTCTATTTTGGTGATATCAACTACTTGCTTATCATGGAGTCTGACGATAATGTTAAAGTAGGTTTAGAAACGGTGAGCTTTGTTAAAATGAGAGACGTCACCAGAGAGGTATCTTGCTAGTGTCAAAGAGGATCAATAACAGGCATGTCAAGTACATATACTTCGTGTGCTGAACGAGTTTCCAACTGGCTTCCTTTGAAAAAGCAGCGACAAAAGAAGCACTGGGTACTTCACGAGCTAAAAGCTGAGAGGCAATAAACAGATTTTTACACCGCAAGCCGTGAGCAGGAAATTCGTGTTATAGTTGGTGGAAACAATCAATCATGAAAGAAGAAACAGAGGAAGTAGTAATGTGATAGGTGGCGCCCGGATTATATTTTAATATCTATATCACGAGGATTGCTAACCTTGCATGTATGCTTGTAATGGGCTCCAAATTATGAAACTGCATGTTCAAAAGGTAATTTTTGTTTATTTTATGCTATTTTCAACTTTTAGGACATTGTTTTTTGTCATTAGTTTGTCACGTTCTCTTCCTTTGGTCTTTATTTAGTAATTTTCTTGAATTTACATGGAGTATTTAATAGTAGATTATGATACAAGGGGTAAAAGTAGTGGTTTACGAGGCGCATCCAGAATGTAAATTTTCCTATTGCTTTTAAATAAAGAAAAAAAGCATAGTTACATGAAACATTTTATAGGCAACAAGTTACATCAATGTTTTAGCTATTTTTAGACATAGTCACCACAAGAATTGAGACACTTGTCAAATCGTGGAATCAACTTTTGTATTCCTGTATCGTAGAAGTCTGCCTGCCGCCTGTGAATAGTACCAATACTTCCCCTACTTACTATATGTAGTAGAGAAAGTAATAAAGTTCATAGGAACAATTCCATCTGTACCGACGAACTTCAGGATAACATAAAATTAGAAATTATGAATATTATAGCGTATGTGTATGCATTGTCGCATCGGACACATTATTGCTTTGTAAAATATATTTTTGAACTAATTATTTCATTTGTAACTTGCAATTCCCTCCGACTAGGGGTGCAGGCAATTGAGGGAAGAGGCTTGATTGAGAGCGTGGCGTCGCCAATAGACAGTCTAATGTAGGTCTTCAAAGGGAATGGTTGTGGGTGTGTGTGAGAGAGTGTATGCGTGGGGCATCTTTCCCAGTGTTCTTTTGTAACCTTTTATATGTATTGTAGGGCACCTTATTTATGATAATAAATCAGAGGTAAATTTGTGTTTTTAATGTCTAAAGATCCCACGACCGCTTAGTTTGTGCAGCAAGTTCTTGGCATCTCTCGTGTGCTCCGAGTTACGTCCCCTCAATGTTTATGCCGGGTAAGTAAATTTAACATTTTAGCTGCAAACTTTTCGGCCTCATCCCGGTATATAACAATGCTATACAGGAAGAACTTATGCTTTCATAGAACTTAACTTTCATGCGAAGATGCCAGGAATGTTTTCACGCACTGATAACAAGATTAGTACTCATTATAGAGTTATTATCACTTGTGAGTAATGCAGGAGTTACGGAACAAAAAGAAAAGGCAGTGTAATAGTCTACAGAGCACGCATATGCGCGATCATAAAGTGACCAAACTGTAGAATCAGACTGAAAAATTCAATGCCATAGTCGAGGTATGAACCACGGATCTTCTGCTCTCCGTGCGGTTGCTCTAACAATTGAGCTACCCTGACAACATATTAGCATGGACCAACTGGCTCGCATTTTTTTCGACAAACCACAAGGAGCCCTCAAATTCATTTTCAGTTATGTACCCCAATGGCTACATACAATGTCGAAGAAGTACTTAGTTTAGGGCTTCATAGTTGACCACAAGAGGAGTGAAGTACTGGCTGAGGCTGATGCATGGGGATAACTCCAAACTACGAACCAAATGTTGTAAATACCAGCGAGAAAACCTGTCTCCTAAGTTTTGGGCCGCTGATTTGGAAAGGGGTTTGAGGAGAAGAGGAATGGGGTCAGTATGGCTAAGAGCTGAAACAAATGACACAAACATATGGAAAGGTGTTAAAAGAAGACTAAGAGACATCAACCAACAGGAAATAGAGATGGTTTAACTTTACAATCCGATTTTAAGTCTATAAAATGAAATAAAATTTAACTGGGATAAGGAGGCATATATACTTACTTTAGAAAGAAAGGAAAGATCAGGAATGGCATGATTTAGTCTGGAGGGCTGGAGGGCACAGAAAATGACTGACGATTCTGGCAGGAGAATCGGCCCATTCTGTGATTTGGACGAGGACTGGGTACATATTTTGGCGGAATGTGCACAGTGGGAGAACCAGCGAACGATTAAACTGAAAGAAAAATTCTTAAGTTCCTCAAGAAAGAGTTTGGCATGTTTGTATCTACTGGTTGACCAGAGGAACTGGTGAACATGAGCAATCTTTGGCTAAAGTACGCGAATCTAGGTCAAATTTGTTCGTTAGACAAAGGTAATTTATCTCTATTTCCCTTTTTCTGGTTCCTTTTTCGTTGTTTACTTTCTCTGTTGTTTCTTTTGTCCCTATTGTATGTTAAATATGCATGTACGGTCAATGACCCGTGCACTAAATACTTGTGAAATAACTTCAATAATTAGTTAACCACAATTAGTTAAATCAGTGTTCATTAATTAATCGGTCACACAAACTATGTGTAGGAAAGGTAGAATCAAGTTGTACTTAATCAGTAAGTCCGGCATCCTTCTAATTCTAATTCTCCACCTCCTTCCTGGTATCCTCATTTATCATTCACAGCAATTTATGGCTATTCTTCCCTCCACCAGAGAGAACAGGGGAACTAAAGAAATTTTTACGCAGCTTCCACTCTCTTACCTCTATTCCAAGCGTTTCATTTGTAGCTACATAACCCAGGAGATTAATGGGAAACAAAATGGGGCCTTTGAGTTTGTGATGACTAGGCCTGGAGGTTTTGGACAGGACAGAGGCGGCGTCATGTGTCTGTTCTCTGCTTGTATACGCCAGTGCTGTACGCATGACGGAGTTGACAAAGTAGTGTACTGTCATTTCCGTCTTGGTAACCTAGATGGTTCAGGCGGTAACATCTGCCCACTCTCACCCATGGGTTTTTTTGGGTTTTCCGTGGTCGTCGGGCGAATGCTGGAATGATTTCTTTCACCCCCGAATTACCTGTACTTCCATTTTGTTTCATTAATCACTTTATCCATCCTTCACCCCATTAGGTCTGTTTCGGTGCACCAAGATAGGGGAAAAGGATGCTCTCTGTGAACCTTCTTCGTACCTCGTTCTTCAGCAGGGTGCCGGGGTATAGGGACCGCCCTTAGAGAGGGCGTTGGTTCCTGTTTGTGGCGGTGTCCCCGGTTTATCTGTCCGAATGCCAGGGCATCTCATTTGAAAACTTAGGGACACTGTCATTGCTGTGCCGTCACTCATGATTCCGGCCGCTCGGTGGCTCACTTAAACTCATCCCCCTGTGGGTCATCGGTACAATATCCTCATTTCTCGATCGGTGCCGAATCCCTTCCGCTTCACAATCGCCTCTTGGCTGTTGTAAACAACTCGCTATGTGTAGTTCGTGATGCAGTTAACTTCATACGTTCGCGTCCAAATCTCCAGGTTTAGTGATGTTCAATAAAAGCAGAGTTCCATTTCACCAAATGCGGCATGATTTTGATTACCCAATTCCTGCCAAATCTTGAGCAGCTATTCTTAATTTACCTATCACGTACAAAATGGATAGAGAAGGTATTGTATTCCATTCAAAAATTCGTACTGGATATCAGCGGAAATATGTTTTAAGGCCACATGTCTGTTCTGAACAACATAATACAAAAACGAAGATTCGGATAAATTCCAAGCTTGTCCAAAGATGTGACATTAGGATTTTCAGAAAAATCCATTACCTTCGAAATTTTTATTCTCTAAGAAATGGCTCTAATACGTTTATTAACAAATAAAATCTATATCTTTAATTTCCTGGGAATAGCCTATGAAGTCTCATTTGGAATTTTGTATAATCCTGTATAACTGGTAAACGTTAAGCGATTGACGAAAGCGTACTACACAGAAAATGTGGATCTCTTTAAAGCACACACTTTATTTCAAATAAGATTTTCTGTGGCATAAGCCATTTCTAAGATATCCGTTATTGAAGATTCGAATTGTTCATTTATTGGTCATTCCCTTAACGTCCTTTCAACATTTATCGCTGACAATGAAAGTTATGAGGAACAAAACTACTAAGAAAGAAAGAGAAGGTGGCACGGTTGTTAATTATGTAATTTTTAAAGTTCAAAGTTTATCTTAATCTGTTAATAAGTAATTAATAGAAAAGCTGCGACATCGGAATCGCTACGTGGAGGAAACCGTATAGAATAGAAAGATAAGGGTGTAGCAATAAGGGTTGATTGACCGCGCGCGGTACAGTCTATACAGGAATATGCATGTCTCGTGAACATTTTCTTTATTTCTGCAATACTATTTATAATACACACAGCTGACTTATATATTGGCATGTATTTATTAAATCATTAATACAAAACGCTACGTCACAATGTGCACATGGATAAGATTTTATGTCAGTTTACGGGAATGAATTACAACCCGCAACTTTGTATCCTGTATTTTTACTTTCTCTACTACGTATAGCAAGTAGGGGAAGTATTGAATTCCACCCAAAAATTCGACACCGAGATTTCACCGGAAATATATGTTTTGAGACCCCCTGAATAAAAAAAAAGCATTTTTGGAAACATGTGCGTGTGTGTGACTGAACAGCAAACTCAGAAATGAACAGTCGGATAAATACCAAACTTGGTATTTAGGTTCAGTATCTTCCAGAGATGCGACACGAAGGTTTTCAAGAAAATCTCCCCACCCCAGATTACCCTCTATGTGGAAGATTTTTTGAAAATTTTAATTTTATCGAAATGGCTCTAACTACTTTGATTAAAGTATCATATGTTTAAGATATTTCATGAAAAATAAAATGTATATTTTGAATTTTCTGGGAATGTCTCCAAAAGTATTCTTCATTGTGAACGACTTTTGCATATTTGGTAAATCATAAGAGATAGACAAAATTTTACTACACCAAAAATGTAGATCGCATTAAAATACACAACTTATGTCATATACATTTTTTTGTTGAGTGAACCATTTTCGAGATATTGCTTGTTATTCCCTTAAATTATTCAATACTGATTTTCTCATATGGGAATGATTATTTATTTTTTGTCTTGGATATGCAAAGAGCATTAATCTGTGGCAAAGAGAATGGTGATGCACATAGCAACCAGCTATTAAGAGATATGTCTATGCTTAAAGGCTGCTGTATTTATATATTACCCTTGCAAATACAAAACAAGGGGAGCATAGTACACTTTAAGCGATAGTCAAATATTTTTAGAACTGGTCGCTAGGTGTAAAATGTAATTCTCTTTGCATGTCAAAAGATCGTTTCTGCAAATGTTTATCTAGATTAATATGAAATAGATGGAGAGCAAGAGTTTGTAAAAATAGCTTGTTCAAAAGTAGAGAAAGTCATGTGAGTGTAACACAGCAGATTTTTTACAACGGAATATTTGCAGAAGTAAATGCCGCGCACAGTTCATTAAACGTTTGTTTTTATGGAAGTGGCTCGTTTTGCAATACAACGCTTATGTGTTGACATGTCTTCGCACATTACTCTATCTACTATGCGCAGAAGCAATTGTGCTATTGCACGGTTTGCAATAAGCGTTTTCATTAATAATGAAGAAAATTTTTCCCCTACTCCAATATATAGTTCTGCAACGTTGTGGACTTTCGTACCCTTTTCTTTGGCATTTCGTCTACTTGAACATTGTGCGGCAATACCCTTAACTCAAATGTACAGGCAACCTTCTCGTTGTAAACAGTCAACTACATGACGCCTATAAGCAAACGTAACGACTCCGATGTCGCAGCCCTAGTAATTAACAGTAGCAAATTCTATGAACTGAATTTCAAGCATGTTGAAAATATCTACATAAAATAATGAATTTCGTTATATAAATGCATAATTAAGTTTATTTTAATTCTAATGGTTTTGCTCCGGGTGTGAAAAGGGTTTTTAGGATCTACTTATTTTACTTGGTAGACAAAATGATACGTGGGTAAATGGCAAAGCTTTCGGTATTACCATCTAATTTCATTTTACTATCGTTTTTAAACTTACGATACAACTATAATTCGCGGTATTAAACATCCATTCCAGTGTTTGCCTTGGCAACGAGGGAAGCCACGAAAGAAAACCCAGTCGGATTGTTCAGCACAAGGACTTTGACTCCGTGGCCCCTGAATGCGGGTCACATAAAACATTGCGTGAGCCTACCCCTCATTCTGTATTGCTATGGTTACAACAGTGTTTTAAAGTCTGCGTTGTGCAGATAAGTAAAGCATTTGAAGCAATTGCTGCTTCTTTACGGCGATGCTGTTAAACTATCCAGAGGATGAAAAGGCTGTGGTTGTAGTTTTATCAGTTAAGTAGTCTGTTGCTCGTTATGAACTTAAACAGACTGCTAACTGAGGATTTCGATAGTTCATCTATCTTTGGAAAGTGATTGCCAAAAATGCTTGCTCTTTGATTCGCAAGAGCAGGGCAATCACATGGCAGATGAGTAACAGTCTCATCTCCTTCTAGGCATCTACTACAGATAGGGTTGTTAAACAATCCCATTCTGTATAGATTAAACTTTAGGGCACAGTGTCCTGTAATGAATCCTGTTGCCCATGCAAGTCTTCTACTAAGACCGCGCAGGTACTTTGCGCTGCTGTTATCCAGGTCTGTAATACACAACTTGGAATGTCTGCAACCCTCAATGGAGTTCCAGTAGTTCTTGTGTTCTGCTTGAGCCCAGCACTTAATAGCCTGTTTCACTGGTCTGTAGGACACCCCCAGTACAGGCTCCGGATCCAAAAATGGGATTTCGCTGCCAATCTTGCTGCTTCATCTGCTTTCTCATTGTCTGGTATACCTGTGTGTCCTGGCACCCACATAAGTTGAACCTTATTGTGTTCAGCCAGTGTCAATAAGGATTCCCAGCATTCTGAGACGAACTTTGACTTTATTGATGGTGATTCAAGAGCTTTAAGAGCAGCTTGACTGTCTGAGTGGATAAGAACACTTCTATTCCTATATCTCTTTTTAATTCTTTCCATGACACTGGCTTGGATTGCACAAACCACAGCCTGGAGAACTGTAGCTACGGTACCCAGACTATAAGAAATCTTGGTGCCATTACCGTAAAGCCCAGGCCCCGTCCCTGATTTGGTTCTGGAACCATCAGTATACCAGATTGGTTATTATGAGGTTTTACCAGTCTTTCCCATTCACTCCGCTGTGGATAGGAGACCGTAAATTTCAATTGAAACTTGAATCTTGGTTCAAGAATGTCAGTCCTGATGTTGAGTATCTGTTGAACATTCTTATCCCAAGGAAGCTTGAGATGTTTAATATGCCCAGTATTAGACACTTTGGTTTGGCGACAAATACGGTGATACGCGATCATAGCTTCTGCCTTCATCCATATGTGGAGAGGTGTGAGCCCAATCAGCATCTCCATTGCCGCAGTTGGAGTAGTTTTGAAAGCTCCCATAATTGAATTGCAGAAGGTCCTCTGTAATTTACAGAGTTCCTTTCTGCCCACCTTTATATTAACTCTAGGCCACCACATCTATGCGGCATAGGAGAATATAGGTCTCACCATGGCAGTGTATATCCAATACACTATACTAGGTTTCAGACCCCATGTCTTACCAAGCATACCTGTACATGTCCAAAAGACTCTGTAGGCTTTGGTAATACAGAGATGAAAAGGCTACTGGAGCTATTGGGTAATTTAACGTAATAGCAAATTATCAATTTTACACCAATGGACACATGCCAGGAAGTCGTGCTTTCTCCTGGATATCCACATAGCTTCTGATGCAGTTTACATGTTGTGACACGGTGGTCAGGTGTGTTCACCACAATTTCATATTTCACAATAGTCGACTGAAAATGAGGTTTGAGACAGGAAGAGATAATTACAAAATTTTGACGGGTAACAAGATTGTCAAATGACGCCTTATTCAATGTCAACGTTAATGAATGTGGTTAACTGGAGGTAGTGTGACGTGTGTATTTACAAAAACTTATGCGGTACGCTTCTCTTTTGCTTCCGAAGGCACAACCACAATCAATGAAAAGAGCCATTGCAAATCTTTCAGTTGCTAAGCTTCACATTAGGTGTTGTCATTGTTTAGGCATCACTTTGACGTAACTAGCGTTCATGATACGTAAAAATTAAAGTGTTAGCTTAACGTCCCTTAAACTGGTGAAACTTTATATGAAACATTACGTCATTTGATCAATGAAAAATGAAGAAATTATAGTTGCTTCGTTTTGTTATTTGCCCCACGCATGGGCGCCAATTTGAGGTAACTAGTTTCTCTACGTTATTAGCAACTTGCTTTAGGCGTCAATTTGAAGTAAAGTTATTTATTAGCTCCACGTTTTGGACGCTAATTTGAAAAGGTGTTTATTAGTTTCTTTAAATATTATATTTGTTTGCCTCGGCTACGTCAGTATTTGTTAGAGACATGGAAGTCTTGGCAGGGTTTTGGTGCGACAAGAATGTAGGCTTACACATATTTTAAGTTCTAATTCACTCCTTTTTATTAATTCTTAAAACAAATTAAATAGCACTTCACTGATATAGTGAGCTGTGAGATTCTTTTATTTAATACTTGCACTTATTAACACGTATACTATTTTCGTCTCACACGAATAAGTAATTATATTTCTCGAGGACCCATCTCGCATCCAGTTATAATCACTGTTTGGTGGCAACTGAACTGATTTCAAGCTCCTAAACGTTGTAAATTTCTGTATTTCAAGCCTCTGATTGGCTAATCCTACTCCAATAGAATACCTTCATTTAACTAAAGCTTTTTCTAGTTGTTGATTGGCTATTTTATAAACGTCACTAAAATTACATTATTGTTACTCCAAGAATCACAAATAGTACTGTTAAACTTTCTTACTCCTCATTGACTCAAGGTTACCTCATTGCTACCTCATTTTTAGCAACTTTCAACTTATTATTCTCACAGCTCCTACATTATTAAATTACGTAATATATTCACATAACATTGTTACACATGGATACAATAATACAAACATATACAATGACTGTTACATACATTTTACAAATTGTTATATACACATATTGCTTCAAGGCGGGCTGTTATTGAATTTACATATTATATATTTAGACTGAAATTATTTAGGTGTTAAAAATACTGCCTCAGAAAGACATATGAATAAATTTGGCACGGTAGCAAAAACGTGTAAAGCAGATGTTTATTTTCTTAAAAACCAATTTATAGGCCCCTAAAGTAAGCTTTCAGATTATAAAAAATAGGCACTAAAGACACAGTTTTTGCCATTTAAAATTACGCTTTCCAGGAGCCAAACATTATGTTTTATGGATCTAAAATATATTTTAACTTTCTGAAAGTTTAAAATTTCAATTAATTAGGGAGTATTAAAAATTCCACAATAACAACAAAAACAGTAAATTTACTAAACTGTTATAGCTATATACATGCTATTTTGTCTTCAATTATGAATTTATGGTTGCTAATACATAATATGTGCTCATAAAGTCGAAAAAATATATCTCAAAACTAATTGAATAGATTACAGTGGAACTGCACCTTACACTATAGATCTATAGGGTGTACCACTTAAGTTGAGACTATACAATATCTCCAAAACTAAGCGTTGTAGAAAGAAATGTCTTTGATAAAAGTTTCTTGATATTGTGGGGGAAAGTAAATGCCATTAGTCGTGTTTTATTTGGAGGACGTTGTGGTGCTCATTTTAGGATCAATTTAATTTTTTAAAATGGGAAGCTATCTTTTTTGTGCTTTCTCACTCCTCATAAAATCCAAACAACCTTTGTATAAATCAGTTTGCAGATTATTGTTCTTACACCAACGTAAATAACAACGAAAATTCTGAATGACTGCGTATGAAGAGCGCAATGAAAGTTTGGACCATTCATGGATGATCATTTGAGAGTCAAGTTATGTTTCGCAATTGGGAACCAATATTTTTTATTTTGTTTCCTTATTCCTCATCACAAAATAAACAGCTTTTTATAAATTATTTTCCAATGAATAAACAACATAAAAAATGTAGGTTTTTATTTTAAAAAATTAAATTCACCCTAACATGACCATCATAATGTCCTCTAAATAAAACACGACTAATGGCATTTACTTTCCCTTATAATATCAAGCAACTTCTGTTAAAGACATTTCTTTCTATAACCCTTAGTTTTGGAGATATTGTACAGTCTCAACTTAAATGGTCCACCTGTATAATTGAGACCAAATGCTCTAGAGATTACATGCAGCCAACCCCAAAAGGATGCACACTATAATATATGACTAACAAAAACAATTAAAAGAACTATATGAAATACATTTGAAAAGCAGCATACTAAACCCGAAAAAATCTTACAAATGTATGCATATCAGCAGTTAATGAAGGAGACGAGGTATGGGGGTCACGAAAAAACGGGAGTTACACCAATTTAAGGGGATTTCTGCCGCACTGTAGTCGATGAACAATACCAAAGGATTAGAAAGAGACTTAGGGGACACGTATACTCTTTCTACAAAATAAATTAGTCTTTGTACTAAAACGTTAAAATAAACCAGTATTTTACCCGTAAAGTCTCACTCCTACAACCAAACTATTGTAAACTTTGAGTAAAACTAATCCCATGATATCGATACCTTATCTTTTATTACTGCACAAAAAAATAATTACACAATAAACGGTAAAACAGGCACTTCTAGGCTCTAAAACTTTAAAATAGGTACCAATTGTCAAAATAGGCATTTTAGACCCCACAAACAATTCCATATCTTTATATTTTATATGAAACGAATATAGTTAACTGTTTTTAGTTAACTCGTACACATAAAAATAGGACTTAACCTAAACTTCAGTCTGCTTATATAGGGTCTTTCAACAAGAGTGTCCTATCTTTGAACTTAAATTAAACACGTTCCTTAAATGATAGAGGTTTATTTCTTTTTTATTTTGGAACATAATTAATGTCATTACGTGTGGAAGAGAACATCAGTTAAGTGATCGCCGCGACTTCGTTGGGTTGTGTGTATACGGTTGACCCAATTTTCAATGAAAGAGGAACGTAAATTAGGTCCAACTTCACGAATAACACGTGTGATGTTATTCATAAGATCATTTACTGTTTCTGGCTTGTTGACATAAACTCGGGATTTAACATAACTCCACAAGAAGTAATCCAACATCGTGAAATCACATGAACTCGGGGGCTAATTAACATCGCCGCCACAGGAAATGATGAAACTTCTGAACTTCTCCTTCAAAAGGTCGATTGTTTCGAGAGTAGTAAGACATTGGCACCATCTTGCTGGAACCAGATATTTCTGAGATCCATACCATCCAATTGAGGCCAAAAATATTCCCTTATAAGAGTCCGGTATCTTTCTCCATTGACAGTTAGGGCTTCTCCATCTTCATCTTAGAAAAAATATGGACCAATGATTCCACCATATCAAAATCCACACCACACATTGACCTTTTGGGGATGAAGTGCTCGTTCTTGAATCTACATTCGATTGTGATTGCTTCAATAGCGGCAATTTTGTTTGTTAGCACAACCATCCTTCTAAAAGTGGGCTTCGTCGCTGAAGATGATTTTTAGACAAAAATCGGGGTCAGTTTCCAATTGCTCCATAGCCCAGTTCAGCAAATGTACAGCGCAACCTATGGTCGTTGGGCTTCATTTCTTAGTTAACACCATTTTGTAAGCGTGAAACTTCAAGTCCAGAAGCAGAATTCGCCAAGTTGTGCGGCGAAAGCCCCAATTCTTGCGCTCGACGAGCAATTGATTTGTTCCGTTCTCGCGTACACACTCACGAACGGCGCCTATGTTTTCGTTGGAGCGCTTACGTCGATTACGTACAGGCGTTCTTTGATCACTGACAGAATCACTTCTTTTAAATTTATCGATCAAACGCCGAATCGTTCTCTCGCAGGGACGATTATGCACACACACTTCACGCAATACACGGAAGGTTTGGCAAACAGATGATCCGTTTTGATAATTGATTTTCACAATTTCTAGGCGCTGCTGAATAATGTAACGTTCCATGGCTATTTTGCAATCACAACTATAACCACATGAAAAAAATGACTGCTGTAATTCAATAACGGCAGCTATCATATGATAAAGATGGGACACTCTTGTTGAAAGACTCGAATTTGAATTTGACTCGAATTTACTACCTCGAATTTGAATGCGAGATTGTTAACCTCTACAGAACGTTTAAAAAATATTGTCCTCCTGCATAGGGCACAACTCGACATATAATTCCATTGTATTGTCATTTTTGCAGAGTTACGTTGTCATCAGTCTCCTGTATAACGTTATGTCTTGGGTGTAAACTCTTAAGTCTTTTAAGTAACCCCGTAGGAAGAAGTTCAATGTTGTAAAATTAGGATTTGAAGATTATGCGATCACCAAATAGCGCCATGGATTGGATTGATGCACAGCGTGTAGCTCATCTTGTTGTAAATATCCATGACCCAGCTCTTCATGGTCCAGTAACTGCATGTAAATCCTTCGGTACTCTGCGGTCTTCCACAATCTGGTAAAGTAAAAAAAGTTCGTCCCACTGTTCTCTGTGCGGGTATTGCGCACCAAGCCCCCAGTTTAACTGGGAACATAGTTGCTTCATGAATGACATAGGCATTTTGGATGGCTCAATGGAGTGAGTTTTGCTGGTTCACATAGCCGCATAAATTGAATCATTTATCCGTGAACATGTAATGGGCAGTGAACGCGTAAAACCAATGACATCATTTCACTATGTTATCCATTCTGATTACTAGAGGATAATACAACTATGCTATGATTTTACCAAGAGAAAAGGATCTTAACTGCCTATCTTTGTGCGTTTTGCACACACTCCCCACAACAATTAAAATATTGTTACCAGAAGCGGTGCATTGGTCTTAAGAGATGTCATTAGCCATCACAAATAATCTCCCAGAGTTGCTACTAAGCAAATGGATGGATGATGTCGGATAAGCAGGTGTGGCCACCATCAGGGGAAGGGCATTGAAGTCGCTGAGTGCCTACCCTCCCCGACTTAAAGCAGCTACGCTGATGGTCAGAAGACAAGGAGAGTTTAGCGAGACCCAGCAGTCGACAGACATTTTTTACAGGAGGCTCTCGAGCAACAAATTACGGCATACGCCAGTTCTTTCGGCCTTATTCTAAATTGAGCTTCAACACAATTTATAAGTAATAATTTTATAAATTTATATTCAAGGCGTATGTATGTATATTTTCAGAAGCTTGTCTTGTAAAAATTAGCGAAGCGAAGGTCATATACAATTTGAATTTTCTTTATAGTTTTAATTTCTAATAACAAATTTTCCAGCAGATTGGTAAGTTATTAGCAGGCTGAATGGAATATAGAAGGAGTAAAATATTTTCTTAGGCACATTTGTCAATTCTATAGCGTTTAAAGAACTCTAGATGTTAAGGTTTTATTGAAAATTGGGTTTTACGTATTTAGGAATTCAACTGTTTCTATATTAAGGGTTTAATGCTGGCAGTGTTAGTAATACGAAAACAATATTTATGACGTATTTGTTTAATGTTATGCAGCTGAAAGAATTAAACTTGAATTGTTACACGAAAGTAATAAATTCAATTGAGGCTTTCTTTGCAAAGTCATTTGGAAACAAAAGATTTTTCTTGTATTACCTCATTCTACGTCCTTGACTTTCTAGGATTAGGTAATCAGTGTCTAGAGATCTGAGTGTATGATAAATACTGAATGTGCCACATTACTAAGATACCAGTTAACAGCTTAATGCTCTAGTGTGCGATGGTTTTAATGTTATTTATTTATTTAACAGTATTGTAGCCCCACGTTTGGGAGCCAATTTGCGAGTGTATTTCTTATAATGTTTGTGTATTTGTGTTTACTTCACGCGTTGAAGCCATCTTGTGACGTGATTCATTTGTTAGGTTTGTTAGCTCCATCTGGTGTTAGCAATTTGCGGTAGTATTAGTGTTTGTTTGAAAGAATGCGACTGTTATTTTATTTAATTTTTTGTTTACTGTCCTCCGGCTAGCTATTATCTTTTCTTGGGTCGAGCACTTCTCTTTATACAGGTTGTGTAAACGGAAAGGAATCTTTTATCCAAAGATAACACTGATGAAGAAATTTATTATACACTTATTGTCGAAACAGTCATTATCACATTTACATATTGATCTTGACACTCGCCAAACTGTTATAATAACTTCATTATTACTAATAATGAACTAATATAATAACTTCATTACTGATAATTCTTAATTCGCGTACTTCAACTTTTTGTATAATAAACTTTATAACACTTGAGATTTCATAACTCTGTTACGCGTAACCTGCAAATTGATATGCGAAGTGTGCCGTACAAATACTTTCGACGAACTGACGGGAATGCGACGTGTAGTGTACAAAGAATTTTTGATGAACTGACGGGGTCTACCTCTAACCTACTCTTTTTATACTCCTTCACCCAGATATGCCTAAAGATTATAACTGAGCTGCAATTGGCTAATAAAACGCGCCAACATTAGCGTCTATTTTAATATCCAATGAAAATTATGAATACATATGCTCTAGGGAAAGGTTCCAGAATATTCTAAACGCGCCAACATTACGTAACTTCCTCGTTTCCAATAATGATAAACAGCTCACCCCCTCGCTGCATTATTGCACGCTATTATTGTCAGTTTCAGTAAGGCGGTATAAACTTCTTTTCAACAATAATTACAATCAATAAACATCTCAAATCAATGTCACATAAAAATGCATATTCATATTACAATCATTATTTACATTTAAGTAACTTGTGATACAAATTACTGCATCAAGTGTAAAGGGGTAATTAAGGAAAATTAGCAAAACAATTATGCCTTTTATTCTACGAAGTTTATTTATAAATGCATAGCTGAGAAATTTGAATTAAATGGAACAATTAATGTAGATTGGATTGTAAAGGGAATCAAATCACATTTCAAATAATTCCTAATCCTTGTTAATATTTAAGTATATACTTTTCACTATAACTTCTTTGCGTTTTAAATTCCGCTTTATAATTCTGAGAAGGTTTTGTATTTAGCAGTTTTAAAAGAACATTAAAGTTTGCATCACTGGCAAACACAATTATATGCATTTCTTTCACTAAGTACAATTCATCTTAGAAAGAAAAGAAGTAATTTTGAAGATTTACTCACCAAATGGTTTTGTTCATTAAATTTTAAAAAGGCCGAAATGGTCCCAAGAACCGTACCTAAACTGCCGCAGATACTGAAGAACGATGTTGCTCGCTCGACGGTTCGACGTAATTCAACCTTGTTCAGACCAGAGCGTGTCTCATTGCTAGTCCCAGCTATCGCGAACTGTTGTCTGGTGTTAACCAATAGCAAGCTCTCGAATGGCCATCATGCCTTCCGACCGAGAGCTCGGAGAGGTGACGTCATTATTGAACCTTTGGCCATTTTGGTCCACATCTCGGTAACTGCAGAAGGAGGGGTGGAGAAATCGGTACAAACTGTAACCTTATATTGCTTTATGTCAGCAGTTTTTGCAGCTCTCTGATACATTGAGTAGATGTAATTGACATATGCCTTAATGACTTATGGAGTGACCATTCCAGTCACAACCACCATGGACAGTTTAGATGATAGATGTTTGCCGTTTTCACTTCCGGAGATCCAGTTATTTCCAATTTTTACTTTGTCTACTACGTATAGTAAGTAGGGGAAGTATTGTATTCCACCCAAAAATTCGATACCGAGATTTCACCGGAAATACATGTTTTGAGACCTCCTGAAACCAAAAAAAGCATTTTTGGAAACATGTCCGTGTGTGTGTGTGTCTGTGAACAGCATAACTCAAAAACGAACAGTCGGATAAGCATCAAACTTGGTATTTAGGTTCAGTATCTTCCAGAGATGCGACACGAAGGTTTTCAAGAAAATCCCCCCACCCCAGACTGCCCTTTACATGGAAGATTTTTCGAAAATTTTAATTTTCTCAAAAATGGCTCTAACGATTTTGATGAAAATATCATATGTTTAACATAATGTCATGAGAAATGAAATGTATATCTCGAATTTTCTGGGAATGTCTCCAAAAGTATTCTTCATTGTGAACAACTTTTGCATAACTGGTAAACCATAAGAGATAGACACAATTTTACTACACAAATAATATAGATCGCGTTAAAATACACAACTTATGTCATATACATTTCTTTTGTTGAGTGAACCGTTTTCGAGATATTGCTTGTTATATCCTTAAATTTTCCAATACTTATACTTTTTCTCAAACGCGTTATTCATTTTTTTTATGTCCTGGACATGCAAAGAGAATGGAATGCGCCACATAGCAACCAGCGTTAAAATATTTGACTATCGCTTAAAAGCTACCATATTTCCCTTGCATCTACAAGAAAATTTCCAATAAGATTGACATCTCGATATCTCGATTAACATGAAGCATATGGAGAATAGGCGTTTGTAAAATTAGATTGTACAAGAGTAGAGAAAGTCATGTGAGTGTAACACATCAGATTTTTTTACCAGTGCCAGTATTTTGTTGCCCTTCGAGTAACTGTAATTGAATTCGTAATCCAGCACTGCTGGAAGAGCCGTGGATTTAATATATGCTGGATTTTCACAGCAACTAGAACCAAATATTTAAAACAGTTGCCAAACATCCGTGCAACTCGTGAAAGGGAATCAACACTCCCAAATACCCCACGTAATTTGACAACCTCTGGACTCTGTGTGAATTTCCAGCCGAATAAAGAAAGAAATTTTAGTTCTGTAGCAAGCACTCTGTGTATATTAAATAATCAAACGTAGCCATCTTTACATTATTAGGCATTTCCCAAAGTTTTCACAAATCACTTAAAATTATATATCAAAAAGGAAGTGAAAACGCGAGTGTTACGTGTTGATAAGTGCATAGGTGGTGATATAACGTGTTGCACATGCTGATAAAACGATTTAATTATTCATCACCGAAACAGTAATTAACGCAAATCCAATGGGACATGGGTTATTCATGTCCAGGGGATTAGTTATTAATCACGCAACGCATGCGTGTGTGCACAACAAAACGTGTAAAAAGCTAAAACAATCACCGCACGGGACAGCGCGCTTCCATCAGCGCCAGATTAACCTATCAAGTTTATGAGCTCTGGGTCCACAAGTTCCATGTCCACACTACCAAAATCCCTTGGTACTTATTTACAATAAAGCTTCGTTGCCCAAAAGGGAAATGGAAAACCCTCCCCTTGTGGTTGTCTGTTCGTTGTGAATCCACATCTATAAATCAATATGGGCTTAAAAACACAACGTTTGTCCTATTTTTACGGGTGTACTTTTAACATGCGTTTCGGGTCTTTTACATGTGTCATACAGTTGTATAGGTCATTATTTTGAGTGTGTCGGCATCAAACTTGTGAAAATGCTATAGGATAAGGGTTGTACAGGGTTGCTCTGCTCTGCTGTAGTTGGCTGTAATTTGTAGCGATATTTCCGCCGATTAAGAACACATAAAAAGGAACTCTATAATAATTATATTTTAGGAATTATTAATAATTAATTAATATTCAATTTAATAAATTTCCATAACTTTAAGGCCATAGGATTAAAAATTGTATCAATCGAAAGCCCTTCATAAGCTGTAAATATGTTTTAAGTTTCCATAATATTGTAAAATAAATAAAGGCGTAATTGCATGAGAAAACTGCAAGATTTAGGCAAGAATAAGAGTAGCTTCGTTTTAGACTGTCCATTATGTTTTCCGAGAGTGTGGGGCATAAAAATCGAAACCTTCTTTTGTACTTCGTGGGTACGAGACAAGTTTTCAAGAAAACAGACGCTATGAGGCAACGGACATTCCCTACAGTTAAGCTTTAAATTTTCAACCAGGGAACCAATAAACGCATAAGTGCGAGAACCAGTAAAAACATAGGAAGACGCAGTGACATGTATAAAATTTGGAGGAGAGCAGTCGTTGATATATGTGAATGCGAGCGTGGTTTTGGGACAGTCTGCCATTCATCCATTCTCCGGTAAGGAAACACGCATCACGTTGAGTCAAAAAAAGAAAAAGAAAAGCATAAAAGTTCCAAAATTTACGAAGTGCCGCACCACAATGCAATCATAAAGTAATTCGTGTGGAATAATTATATAGAGTGCTAGATTGTCGTTGAAATTATTTTATCCAAGATAATAAATAACTTAACCCGCCGCAAGTAATGAATTCAAGTTCGTTGGAGTTAAAAGAACGGTGATAGAGCGCCTTGGATGATAAATAATTAGCCGGAGCAGAACGTTAGGGGACCAAAGGGTGAACATATTCTTATCTAAGAACAATACGGGATAGAAAAGGAACAAGAATCTTGCAGGTTTTCTGGCAGGAATACGCGTTTTAGTGAGGAAATGAAAACGTTTTATTCAAGAATAATATCCTGGTGTCACCCTCCTGCAATCCTACCCTGACAATAACAGTAGGGAATTTCAGACCGACTCGTCGACAGTTAACCCTGAGATGCGACGTCCATAAGTGCTTCCTGACTGATGTCGGCGATCTCGAGTCCTGAACACTTCACCCTACAACGACGCAGAGGTAAGAGTAACACAACAAAGTAGTGGCAAAACGCTACAAACCGTAATGGTTTGCTCATTAATCTAAATTCAAAAATAATATACAAAGAATCATGCTGTTATTTTGATAACTTTATGCAGAATTTATGTCCAAAATTACATATTCACCGCGGTTATGGCAGAGACAGATGGCAGGAGAAGTGCGACGTTGTCACACCTTAAAGGGTGAAGCGAAGTTACACGTAGTAATAAGATGAAATGAAAACAATTTATAGGATGTTACTGCAGTACTTCATTAGACTGACTTGGTGTATATTGCTAAAGTTAAAAAGCAGAGTAACCTGAAAGTTAATAATAGTGATAATAATCTTGCGCAGACCATGTAAAAAGAAAAATGAATACATACCGTAAATTGTATTCCTGCTTTGGTGATGCAATGCTTCCCGTTTGTGTTATTGGTTGATTTTCACTACTCCTAGTTTGCTCTTTAAACGATGTTTTGTCTAAACACCAATAAAATAACGCAACACAATTTCTGTAATTGAACTAAGGCAACTGAAATTACGACCGCTAGCTCGAGAGTAAAAATCTCTACTGAAAGCTATAACATCAGCAACTTAGAGGCCTTTTCCTTTATTATCGTTGACCTCATGCTGGTTCTGGTATCTGCTTTGAATCACATGCTGAACACAATAAAAAAAAACCTGATGTGTTACACTCACATGAATCTCTTTGCTCTTGTACAAACTATTTTTACAAACGCTTATTCTACATATGCTTCATGTTAATCGAGATGTTAACCTTATTGATAATTTTCTTGTAGATGCAAGGGGAATGTGGTAGACTTTAAGCCATAGTCAGATCTTTTAAGAGCTGGTTGGTATGTGGAGTATTCCATTCTCTTTGCATGTCCAGGATATAAAAAAGTGAATAACGTATTCGCATTTGAGAAAAAGTATAAGTATTGGAAAATTTAATGGAATAACAAGCAATATCTCGAAAATGGTCCACTCAACAAAAAAATGTATATGACATAAATTGTGTATTTTAACGCGATCTACATTTCTTGTGTAGTAAAATTTTGTTTATTTCTTATGGTTTACCAGTTATGCAAAAGTCCTTAACAATGAATACTTTTGGAGACATTCCCAGAGAATTCAAGATATACATTTTATTTGCCATGAAAATATCTTAAACGTATGATATTTTAATCAAAATCGTTAGCCATTTTTTAGAAAATTGAAATTTTCGAAAAATGTTCCATGTAAAGGGTAATCTGTGATGGGGGATTTTCTTATAAACTTTGTTTCGCATCTCTGGAAAATACTGAGCCTAAATACCAAGTTTGATGTTGATCCGACTGTTCGTTTCTGAGTTATGCTGTTCACAGACCCACTCATACATACGGACATGTTTCCAAAATGCTTTTTTTTATTCAGGGGTTCTCAAAACATATATTTCCGGTGAAATCTCGGTATCGAATTTTTAGGTGGATTACAATACTTCCCCTACTTACTATACGTAGTAGGGAAAGTAAAAATCTCCACTGAAGCTATAACATCAGCAACTTAAAGGCATTTGCCTTCATTATATTTGACCTCATGCGGTTTTGGTATCTGCTTTAAATCACATGCTGAACACAATAAACAAAAGAGGCGCTAAGGGAGTTGGACAGAAACCTTAAAAGCTTCTTAGCAGAATGCCGTGTTAAAAGGTCTCCTCGGTGGTGTAGTGGTTACCATGATAGCTTCTAGCTCCTAAGGCAGCGGGTTCAAACCCGGCGGAGGGTGATGGAATTTTTTCTTAGCATGGCTTCCTTTGGAAGGGAAGTAAAGCCGGGGGTTTCGTGTTGTAGATTTGCGGCACGTAAAAGAACCTCAAGCATGATAAAAAGGCTTCTGAACAAAATTTCCCCGTTTTCACGCCCAATATATAATGGGACGCTAAGGACCACAGCAGTTAAAGAAGGTCCAAAAATAAAACTTGCTAAAAGAGATGTTGAATGCACATCCATATATATTTTCATCACCGGCTTTACAGCATCTTAACTGTACAATGGCGAGGCAAGCTGTCAATGGATTTCGTGATAAACAGCCCCTCCCGCCATCACATTTTGTGACTATCATAGTTGCATTTTGTGTAGACATATCGTTACTGTCGGCTTTTAGAGTTTGGTGTATGATAGACGCAAGGCGCTGTTTCGGCATAGAAATTATTGTCTGGTTTCCAGAATAAGTCAACAATGTAGGGAATGACTCTAGTAAAATACTGCAAGTACATTCGAATGTTGTGATGGATTTGGTAATCTTCATTATTAAGACTGTAATTACAGGAATGGAAGCTAGTTGTAATTTTATCGGTTTACCTTAAGGGTGTATTAAAGTTAGTTGCATCTGCTGCAGGCTACTGGTGTTATTACCGTTCTAATTAGTTACATGTTAATAATTATAAACCAAAAGAAAAAAGACTCGTATTATCATGTATAGAGAATTCCATCGGAAAGGATTAGCTATCAAACTGAATTGTACTTATCACAGGAAATAAATGATCCTAGAAGGCCCAGGACAAGGTGGAAGGAATTGCGGATAAAACGGGATAATAAGCGCTATACTTGTAGATGATAAAGATGACGATGGTGATGATAAAACCAATGGTTTACGATTAGGATTTCATAAACTTTTTCCGGCTCATTTGTTGGCCTGCCTAGATATTTCTTTCTATACCAGGTGGCTCTACCGCGCCGTATTCGACGTGTGCAGATAACCCTCCGTGCGTTAAAAGAGTTGCAAACTCAAAGGGGCAATTCAAAGTAAAATAGATCAGTAGGGAACTGGTGCATTTGCGCCCTAAGAATCTACCATCACCACCACCACTACACCAGCGATTCTCCATATGGATACAAGGAGACGGTTGGAACATCCCTTCAATCAACAAGGACAAAGTTTGAGGCAGTATTTTTAACACTTAAATGATATCAGTCTAATTATGTAATATAAAATTTAACAGCTACCTGCCTTAAAACAATATGTGTATAATATAATATAAGAAGTGTATATTACAGTCATTGTATTACGTTAATTTTATTATGTACATGTATAATAATGTTATGTGGATGTGTTACGTAATTTAACAATGTAGGAGCTGTGAGAATAGATAGAAGCAAGCTGTCTTCCGTAGCAAACCGAATTAGAAAATAGAAGCCGAAAAGTTGCTAACAATAAGGTAACCTAGAGACAGTAATAAATTAGAAAGTTTAAAAAGGCTACTAATAATTCTTGGAACAATAATAAAGTAATATTTAAAACAATCTATAAATAGCCAATCAAAAGCTAGAAAAGCTAAAAGTTAAATAAAGGTATTCTATTGGAGTATGTTTAGCCAATCAGAGACTAGAAATAGAGTTCGGTACGGGTTCAATGTGAGACATGCAAATTCATTACGGCGTGAATAACATAAAGTTTACCTGTTAAAACTGCAGTTAACAGTCACAAAGCCCTATAGTAGGGTACATCAGTGAAGTGTTATTTAATGGTGTGAAGGATTAATAAAGGGAGTGGAGTACAATTATACTTTGTATAAGCCTTCATTCTTTAGCCGTACCGGTCCTGATAAGAGATACGTGTTCTGCAAATTACTACTGACGCAGCCGAGGCATACGTATAAAATATTTAAATAAATAACATTAAAGTTGTTATTACACATAAAGTAAACGTGGGGCAAAGGCCACCGAAATGTTAGTTCTTAAACGTAGGGCGAAGGCCACCGTAAAGTTTGTACCGTACGTGGGGCGAACATGCCTATAAACAATCTCTCGCAAAAATTGAGATCCATTACGTGCGTGGTCTAAAACAGCTTAAAATTGAGGCCCATACGTGGGGCAACCGCTATAACAATTAAACAAGTTTCGAACATGTATTCAGTGACGAAGCCAGCATAAGAGTGCTTACATGATGAAGGTATAATAATAATAATAATAATAATAATAATAATAATAATAATAATAATAATAATAATAACAACAACATATATAATAGCAAGCGACAAATAGTAATGAAACACTGCGTTCTCTCATGTTTGTTGCTTATAATCCGTAATGTTAGACAACAGCGTAAACACAATTGGAAGATAGCTATGGGCGGATAAGGATAGGTAAACACAAGTTAATTTATTGTCAGTGTAAAACATGAGTTTATTCCCTTGAAAATAAAGCTGTGCAACTGAAGTGAATATATTTTAAGACCTTTACGGGCCATTTTTGTCTATCCTCAGAGACTGTAAACTATATTGCAAGCCCGGGAAGTGCCTCTTAATGACCGCGATCGGCTCATAGTCTTTGCTGATAAGCAGGAGGAATAGAACGAAGCTCGACTGCCCCGTAGCTCAGTCGATAGAGCACCTGTCAATGGTTCGAGGGGGTCCCGGGTTCGATTACAGGCTGGGGTTCGGAATTTTTCTCTAGCCAGGATTATTCTCTATTCTTCAGAGTCTGGAAACCTGAATGGGAGTATGAATGTGTGCGCGATCTAATGATGACAGTCCTAACTAGAAACCCAAAGACAAAATACGAAAATCCAACATCACCAGTTTTCAATTCTTAACAACAGAGGGCAGAAGAATCGTCTAATGAAATACTTCTTGGGGTTAGAGGTGAGAACGGTTCGTTAGTCGGCCGTAGCTGAAGATGGGGGAAACATATCTCCTGAAAGCGCTCCTTAGTTAACATCTGGTGATAATGTGATGGGAATTAATAAGTAACGACTCAGTTTAAATTATCATATGATAACATCACAATAAAAAGTACTTCTGTTTATTATAATCTGAGCTGTGTTTACTTCGAATTACCAAATTGAGCGCACGAGGAGTTATCTACACACTTGAAATACGACGCGGTTGGGCCAGGTGGTATGGATTATAATTTCACGCTTGTTGGTCATTAACTTCTTTAAGGAGGGAAATACAACTATTTCTATTCTTCAAGTCTTTTATGTAAGCATATATTCCCAAACCATATCAGGCAATTTCAATTTCGACAGGCAACCCCAAAAGATAGAAGAGAGTACACATTCCCTTTTTGTCTTTGCTTGTAAATTCTACAGTTCTGAATCATGTGTTTAGTCATTGATTTTCAATACACTTTTGTGGCTTTTTTCGCCATTCTGTAATGCTCTTTTGACAATAACATTTGCATTTATCTGGCTTTCTTTCTATATCAGTGTGTCTAATAAGCCACATATTATAACCCAAGTCTTTAAATTCTACGAGGTGTCAAATGATAATAAAATATAATAATAATAATAATTAATAATATTAATTTTACTTCATGGATTAGGCAATTGCCTGTTCCGGCTTCACAGTAATTATCTCCAGCGTGTTCTGGGTCGTCCTTGATCTCTTCTTCCTCTCGGCATGTAATCTCACGCTGCCTTGGGAAATCTGGTGTTTTCCATTCTTAGTAAATGTTCTCCCCAATCTTATATATTATCTATTGTGTATTCTTGTATAATGAATGAATATTCAGTTATTCCCTAATATCTTTATTTTACTTTCTCTAGGACGTACATAGGTAGAGAAGGTATTGCAAACCACCCAAAATTCAATACCAAGATTTCACCAGAATTACATGCTTTGGGGCACACCGAGGCAATCCCAAAAAAGCATCCCGACACGAATATTTTCAAGAAAACTAGCTCACCCTAAACTATGTTTATATGGAACATTTTTCAAAATTGTTGATTTTAAAAAAAATCTCTAACAATTTTGATTAAAATACTATATTAAAGATATTTACGTGACAAAAGGTATATCTTTAACGTGCTGGGAATAGCCTGTGAAGTCCTCGTCATTCGGAAGGAATTTTGTATAACTCGTAAATATTAAACAAAACACTAAAACGCACTGCACAAAAATGTAGATCTCCATAAAACACAATTTATTTCAAATAACTTCTTTGTGACCTCAGCCACTTCCGAGATATTCGTTATTAATGGTTCTTGATACTTAGACAGTCTTTAAAAGTCCCGTCGATTGTCATTGTTTCTCGCGGTCGTGGAAAGAGTGTAGGATTTAAAGCCAGTTTTAAAACACTTGCCTCTATTTTCCGTTTATATCTATAAAGAAATGTATAATCCACTTATTCCCGGAAAGATTTATCTCGATTAAAATGAAGTACATAGGAAACTAAGCCATTGGGGGTAGAGAAAATCATATGAATGTAACACATTCGATTTTTTTCTATTTCATTTTAATCCAAATGATACTTTGCAGAAATAGGCATTTAGTTATAAATACAAAGGGCGCAGAAACAGTCAAAAGTTTAAGAATTGAACGCTATATGCTTCTTTCTTATGCAACCGCAAGAAACAACTGAAAATCGACTTGATTTTAAAAGAATGATCAAGTGTTGAACAATTTAAACTATTAATGACATATCTGAGAAAAATGACTTATCCCCAAAAAAGAATTATGTGAAATATATTGGTATTTTAAAGAATCTATATTTTTTGTGTAGTACGTTTTCCTCTATCGCTTAGTGTTTATCAGTTATACAAGATTATAAAAAATCCTTCAGAGTGAAAAGTTCTTCACAAGCTATTCCCAAAAAACTCAACACATACACTTTATTTGTCTGTAAATATCTTTAACATGGTAGTTTAATTTCAATAGTTAGAACCACTTTAGAAAATCAACAACTTCAAAAAATGTTCCATGTAAAGGGTAGCTGGAGTAGGGGCATTTTTCTTAAAAGCCTTTGTGTCGCATCTTTGGAAGATACTGAACTTAAATATGAGAAAGATATATAGCTTCAGCCCCACATATGGAAGCCAATTTGAAGTAGTTGGTTTGTTACGTTAATTGGACCAGCTTTGGGCGTCAATTTGAAGTAGTTTGTATTATTGTATTGAAGGAGTTGTATTATATTTCAACTGTTGGGGAACCGAACTTGTTGTAGTTGCAACCGCACGTATAGTAAACAGTTTCCGGTAGCCTTTGCCCTAAATGTACTTTCAGGTGGCCTTTGCCCCAAGTTAAAAAAATATTAACTTTGTAATTTAACTGTTTCGTTAAGTATTAAATATTTATGTTTGCCTCGGCTGCGTCAGTATTATTTTAAGAGACATGTTTCTCTTTGTAGGGTTATGGTGCGAAAAGAATGTAGGCTTACACAGATTATAATTTTACTTCACTTATTTTATTAATGCTTGATACGATTTAAATAACACTTCACTGATATAGAGAGATGTGAGATTCTTTTTATTAATTAATTACACTATTTTAAACACGTAAACTTATTTTTCGTCTCACACGAATACATATTATATTTCTTGAGGACACTTTTTGCGTCTGGTTAGTAACTCCGTCTGCAGGCAACTGACTTCTAGATTTGTAAATTTTGCTATATTTCAGTTTCTCATTCGCTAATCATACTCCAATAGAATACCTTCATTTAACTAAAGCTTTTTCTGGTTGTTGATTGGCTATTTTATAAACTGTCACTAAAATTACATTATTGTTACTCCAAGAATCACAAGTAGTACTGTTAAACTTTCTTACTCATTATTGACTGAACGTTACCTCATAGTTACCTCATTGTTATCAAATTTTAACTTATTATTCTCATAGCTCCTACATTATTAAATTACGTAATATATTCACATAACATTATTACATGTATACAATAATATATGCATATGCAATCACTGTTACATACATTTTACAAATTATTATATACACATATTGCTTCAAGGCGGGCTGTTATTGAATTTACATATTATATAATTAGACTGAAATCTTTAAGTGTTAAAAACCCTGCCTCAAATACCAAGTTTGGTACTTTTCGTGTTCGAGTTAAGCTGTTCACACACACACGCACACACGCACACACGCACACGCACACGCACACACATACACACACACATACACATACACACATATTCCAATACGGACCTGTTTATAAAATGCTTTTTTGGCGGGTTCAGGAGTCTAGAATATATTTTCAGTTAAGTTTAAACATCTAATGTTTTGCTGGAATGCAATACCTCCCTTATGTACCATCCGTAGTAGAAAAATAATAAAGCTGCAGAGTTTTCAGACTATAAACGAAATAAAAACACACTCTACAAATGTCTGTAACGGATGAAGTAAAAGTATTATAGATTTAGTAAACAACGTTCGTTGAAGAAAGTCATAAAGAAGTCTGTAGGGATCTCCACGGATCGTAAATTTCACCACAAATGAATCGTTCTTTAACGGAAGTGAGGTTTTCGCTGTTTATCTGATTTAGCAACCCGCGTACATACATGTCGTCAGCATTTTAACACGGCTTAAGGCCGTAATGTATGCACCTACTGTGGAATTATCTCCCACAGCGGAAGACATTGCGGGGCTTTAAGTTGCATAATTAACCGCAGGGGCCTCTATGGTAGAAAATTAAACCAAGCCCGTCTACAAGGAAGATCTTATCCAGACAGGAATGACGCCAAACGCAAAGCTACGTGCTCAAATTAGCTTCATTGTGTATGTGTAGAAGCAAAAGGGACTTCCACTTTCCCTTGTGATTGGAGGTGGCTTTTGAAGAAGTTATTTTGTTTACGTTATTTTCACCACGCTTTGGGCGTCAATTTGAAGTAGTTTGTATTGAAGGTGTTGTATTTTATTTCTACTGTTGGGGAGCCGAACTTGTAGTAGTTGCAACCGCACGTATAGTAAACAGTTACCAGTAGCCTTCGCCCCAAATGTATTTTCAGGTGGCCTTTGCCCCAAGTTTAAAAAAAATATCAACTATGTAATTTAACTGTTTCTTTAAATATCATATATTTACGTTTGCCTCGGCTGCGTCAGTATTTGTTAGAGACACGTTTCTCTAAGGCAGGGTTGTGATACGACTAAGAATGTAGGCTTACACGGATTATGATTTTGCTTCACTTCTTTTTATTAATCCTTGACACAAATTAAATAGCACTTCACTGATATCGAGAGCTGTCAGATTCTTCTTATTTAATACTTGCATTTTTTTAACACGTGTACTATTTTCGTCCCCCGCGAATACGTATTAAATCTCTCAAGGAAGCACAAGCAACGCATCCAGTTATGAGCACTCTCTGCACGCAACTGAATAGATTTCAACCGTCTAAACTTGTAAATTTCTGTATATCAAGTCTCTGATTGGCTAATCATACTCCAATAGAATACCTTTATTTAACTAAAACCTCTCCGGTTGTTGATTGGCTATTTTATAAACTGTTACTAATGTCACATTATTGCTTATCAGAATCACACGTAATATTTAAACTCTCAAACTCATTATTGCCTCAAGGTTACCTCATTGTTACCTCAGTGTTAGCAACGTTTAACTTATTATTCTCACAGCTCCTACATTATTAAATTGCGTAATGCATTCACATAACATTATTGAACATGTTTAAAATAATATAAGCATATGCAATGACTGTTAAATACATTTTACAAATTACTATATACACATATTGCTTCAAGGCGAGCTGTTATTGAATTTACATATTATATAATTTGACTAAAATCATTTAAGTGTTAAAAATACCGCCTCACTTTGTCATTGCTTGATGTCAAAATTTAACCTTTGAGATTTAACGGTAGTTAAATCTTCTAAAGAGTGTGTGTGTGTGTGTTTTTTTCTCCCACTGCAATTGGGTATTACCCGGTGGAAGAGTTAAATATAGGTACTAAACAATATTACAAGAAATAAGTGTACACACAGTAACAATACAACGAACAATAATAATGTGAATAACTATCTATCAACAATTATATTATTGTAGTTACCAGTTATTACTCTATTTGTTTCACTCGCTTTATCTTCAGGGTCAGTTCACGACAGACCTGTTAGTACGTAACTCTTAGATCGAGGTGTGACGGACAGTTAGCCTTCTAGGTCTCATCCCTGTAGCCACTCGCTTACCTATCCATAGAGACCCTGGATCTTCCGCTTCGTGCTCTACAGATGAAATTAGGGTGTCGTCCAATCTACCTGCCTTCATATAGAAAGGCCTGCCTTCTAGGTCTCATCCCTGTAAACATGACATCACGCTTCGTCACGTATCCATAGAGACCCTAGTGCATAGTAACTGGATATACTGCTTTGTGCCGTGCTGATGGCATTAGGGTGCCGTCCAGTCTACCTGCCTTCATGTAATAAGGCGGACAGCTAGCCTTCTAGGTCTCATTCCTGTAACCATGCCATCATGCTTCGTCACGTATCGAGAGACCCTGTGCATAGCAACAGGATATTCTGCCTCGTGCCGTGCAAATGGCATTAGAGTGCCGTCAAGCATAACAGGTAAAAGCTTTGAAATCATTAATTCCTTTACAATTTACATTCATGAATTAACCTATGTAGTCAATATAGCTAATAAGTATACGATTAGTTTTCACAAGTTTATAACATTTCGAACATGCATCTAAGTAACGTTTATAATTAATTATTCAACATTTATTCCATTCAGATTTTTCCTAAATATCCTCACGGACCGAGGGCAGCCTGGAAGGCTATTACAGGCAAATTCTACTAACAAAGGAGGATTTCTTTACGTTGGTTCTCTGCTTTCTTCCCTTACTTTTAAACAAATGGTCGTTTCTTCCGTAATCTGTTCTCCAACGCTTCACTAACAGCCACACATGAATTTATACCAGTATAATCCTTAAATAATGCGCACGCTGAACTTTTAAAGGCTCCCATTTAATCTCGTCCCCTTTTGCAGACCCAAAATATTTACCTCTTTTAATAAATTTATAGCCCTTTCCTGTATATTTTCTAAGGAATCAATTTGATTAATTGTATACGGGTCCCAACATGCCGCTCCATATTCCATAACCGGTCGCGCTAGAGACTTAGGCAATTTCTCTGAACTTAGCGCTCCCCTTTTTCAGTATCCTTATTATGAAATATAGTGTTTCCCACGCTTCCCAAGATTCAGAATTTACCTGGTCGTACCAGCGTTACTCGTCAAGTACACACCCAAATATTTGCAGCTGTCCACCCATGGAGTTTTTTCCCTGTCCATTTGATAGTTATGTAGTATTCCCCCTGAGATCTGTTAAATACAATGGACTTACTTTTCTTAGCAATAATTATCATTTTATTTGCAGGAGCCCAATTACTTATTTCATTTAAATCACCCTGAACCGCGAATTCATCTATAATATATCTGGCATTTAATATTTATATTTATATCATTAACATAAATAAAACAAAGTAGTGGACATAGTACTGAGCCTTGGGGTACACCCGATCTCACGGTGAACCTTTCGCACAGTTCTTTACCTACTTTTACCCTTTGTGTTCTCCCATCCAGAAAATTTTAACCCATAAAACTACGCGTTTATCAATTCCTGTAATAGCTAGCTTCCGAATAGTAAATTATGCGAGCTATTTCAAAAGCTTTGGAAAAATCTATCACCACTACATCAGTTCTTCCTCCTGCATGTACCTGAACTGCTAAATTTTGAAATAATGAAGTTATTCGGCTTTCGCACGAGTACTCAGGCCTACACCCACGTTGCACTTCCTGGAACCACTTTTTGTGTTCGAACTCCTCCCGTATATATTCTGCAATTAAATGCTCGGTCAATTTCCATACTACTGACGTTAGACTAGCTGGTCGACCAGTTATAAGATGAATTGCTTTCTCTACCATGTACATACTGGGAAGTATTGCATTTCATCCGTGATTTTATGCCGAGGTTTCACCGGAATAAGTTTTGAGGCCCTCTGAATAATCCAAAAACATTTTTACATTCTCTGCTACGTACTTAAAGTAGAGTAGAGAAAGTATTATACTCCTCCCGCCAAAATTTTTATTTGAGATTTCACTGAAAATTGGCGTACTGAGGGTCCTAGGTTAGGTTCCTGGATCCGGGGTGGGATTTTAAATCGGCCCTATCCACACCTCTGACCAACTCATGTGAAGTATCCCCAAGAGCCAACGTGGTTGGGATTCCACGACAGAAGCTGTAGGTCCTCTCATTCTACCGCCATCCCCATCACCCTAGAAGGTAAAGGATTCCGCCCGCTGGTGCCTGCACCTCAGAAATGGGTCTGGTCACTACATGGTTGAAGAGGGTATTTTGTTGTACTGCTTTTATTTTTACCACGCTTTGGGCGTCAATTTGAAGTAGAGTTATTGAAGGAGTTGTATTATATTTCAATTGCTAGGGAGCCGAACTTGAAATTTGTTGCAATCGCACTTATAGTACCCGGTTTCCGGTAGCCTTCGCCCCAAGTTTAAAAATATTAGTGTTGACTGTTTCTTTAGATATTACATTTTTTTGCCTCTGCTGTGTCAGTATTATTGTTAGAGACATGGAAGTCTTGGCAGGGTTGTGATATGACTAAGAATGTAAGCTTACACACATTTTAAGTTTTAATTCACTCCTTTTTATTAATCCTTGACACAAATTAAATAGCACTTCACTGATATCAAGAGCTGTGAAATTCGTTTATATAATACTTGCACTTTTTAACACGTAAACTACTTTCGTCTCACACGAATACGTAATTAATTTCTCGAGGACACATCTCGCGTCTGGTTATGAGCACTGTCTGCAGGCAACACGTCTAGTTAGCAACTGAACTGTTTTCCACCTCTTAAATTTGTAAATTTCTGTATTTCAAGTCTCTGATTGGCTAATCCTAGTCCAGTAGAATACCTTCATTTAAATAAAGCTTTTTCTGGTTGTTGATTGGCTATGTTTAAACTGTCTAAAAGTTTACATTATTGATGCTCTAATAATGACTAGTAGCATTTAAACTTACTTACTCATTATTGCCTCAAGGTTACCTCATTGTTAACAACTTTAAACCTATTCCTCACAGCTCCTACATTATTAAATTACGTAATGCATTCACATAACATCATTACACATGGATACAATAATATAAACATATACAATGAATGTAATATACACTTTTTAGATATTGTTACATACACATATTGGTTTAAGGCGGGCTGTTATTCAAATTTATATTTATATAATTTGATTATAATCTTTAAGTGCTAAACATACTGCCTCATGGTGGAATGAGGTATCCTCCGAAGGTCATAGGAAATATGGAGAGCATTCAAAACGACGACGTTTAATATATAGATGACCGGAAGTGAGGTAAACGTTTATATAATGACGCTGTTTATGTGACGAAGGGCAAAGCAATCATCCTATTTTATGCTCTCTGAGTATTAGGTTAACCACTAACATAGAACCTTATGCCCCGACTTCCCTATCACGCACCTCTGCGCTCGCTTGGTTCGTCATGCCCTTGTAGCTGGAAGTGCACTATTTGGCACCTGCAAACATTATAGTCCACTACACAAGATCAGGTGCAATGTACGTGTAACCAGTGAATTTATTTACATTAATGGAAAGTCAAGATTATGGTCGCAACTCAAACGTGTTATCATATTAAGAAGCCGCCCCTGGTCTTCTTGTTCTTTGAACAGACCTCTAGTGTCGCTGCAGTTGGAGTGTAGCCAAGAGAAGTTTCTCTTTGGATCTTCGGAGATTTTAGAGCTCCCTCAACTTTGTTGTCTAAAAGATTCATTAGTTTAGAAATGTTACTCTCAGGTATGTTAGTTCTCTTGCAGCATGTATTTAGAGTTCATTACGAAACGCCCGAAGAAGAATACTGAGTTGAGTTAATTAACATTGCGTTTGTTATGCCATGCGTGTTCGTTGCACAATGAGGTTGAGCAAACGAGATTAGAGTTGTGGCTTGCACATAAGAAATTCCTTAGGTAATTATAGAGGAAGGCACGCCAAAGTGAGTCATATAGGTAAAAGTTGTATTACTTATCTATACGAGTGGATGCAGTGAATGCTGTTACCTGAGGGCGTTTCAGATGTGTGGAAATCGAAGTAAGGACAGGAGATATTTGTATCAGAGGTTCATTTATTTTCCTTAGTTATTCAGTGATATTTGGAATACACTAATATAAAATATCAATTACTTTTGAAACTGAATTCAAGTGTTACCGCAGTAATATTGAAGCAGTATTTTTAACTCTTAAATGATGTCAGCCAAATTATGTAATATAAAATATAATGAAAGCCCGCCTTAAAGCAATGTGTATGTAAAAATATATAAAAAGTGTATGTTACGGTCATTGTAAATGTTTATATGAATCTTATCTGAATGTATTAAGTAATTTAATATGTAGGATCCGTGAGAATAATAGGTTAGAAGTTGCAACAATGAGGTAACAATCAGGTAGCCTTGAGGCAATAGTGAATTGGAAAGTTTAATGCTACTTGTGATTCTTAGAAGCAATAATGTAATTTTTGTGACAGTTTATAAAATAGCCAATCAACAACCAGAAAAAAGCTTTAGTAAAATAAAAGTATTCTATTGGATTAGGAATAGCCAATCAGAGACTTGAAATACAGACATTTACAAATTTAGGCAGTAGAAATGAAGTCGGTTGCTTGTAGACAGCGCTCATAACTGGACGCGTTGGTTGTTGACAGTGTTCCTAACCGGACGCGACGTGCGTCCTCGAGAAATTTAATACGCATTCGTGTGAGACGAAAATAGTTTACGTGTTAAATAATTTACAGCTCTTTATATCAGTGAAGAGTTATTAAAATCGTGTCAAGAATTAATAAAAAGGAGTGAATTAAAAATTATAATCTGTGTAAGCCTACATTCCTCAGCCGTATCACGCCCTGTTTAGAAATTCATGTCTCTAAAAATAATACTGACGCAGCCGAGGCAAACAAAAATATATAATATTTAAAGAAACAGTCAAAATTACAAAGCTAATATTTTTTTAAACATTTATAGGGCGAAGGCTACCGAAAACGTTTTACCATACGTGCGGTTGCAACTACTTCAAGTTCGGTTCCTAACAATTGAACTACAACACAACCCCTACTTCAAATCAGCTTTCCATACGTGAAGCAACAACAATTTTAATATTCAGGGCAACGATATTAGTATCTGTTAACCTTCCATAGATATCGAGTGTTTTGGCGTAATTTCTTATCATTGCTACCAACTTTGTTCTGTGGTAAAACTTCGGGCAAATGGAAAAGTAAAAGAAGAGTTATGAATCCTTTATGCCGCAATGTGCAACAATATTCGGTCCCCAAAACACATTATTATTTTAAACCCAGTTAAGGAAATTATCAAGGAAAACTGCACTTCAAAGTCGTGTAAGAATTAACAACATTCTGTTGTGCTACTTCCACGTGACTTTCTCTATTCACTATTGTTTAATTTAATATAGCTTCTACGAACTATTCATAGAAAGCTTGTTTATCTACTTCATGTTAATACAGATAAATCTCTGCAGAAATAGTTTCATTAAACATAGAAGGTACAAGAGGGATAGAAGAAACGGAATCTATAGATGTTTAAAAGCGGTCAGGGTGGACCATTTAAGTTGAGACTGTATAATATTTTCAAAACTAAGCGTTGTAGAAAGAAATGTCTTGATTAAAAGTTGCTTGATATTATGGGGTAAAGTAAATTCCATTAGTCGTGTTTTATTTGGAGGACGTTGTGGTGGTAAGTTTAGGGTCAATTTAATATTTTTACTTTCTCTACTACGTATATTAAGTAGGGGAAGTATTGCATTCCACCCAAAAATTCGATACCGATATTTCACCGGAAATACATGTTTTGAGACCTCCTGAATCCAAAAAAAGCATTTTTGGAAACATGTCTGTGTGTGTGTCTGTGTGTCTGTGAACAGCATAACTCAAAAACGAACAGTCGGATAAGCACCAAACCTGGTATTTAGGTTCAGTATCTTCCAGAGATGCGACACGAAGGTTTTCAAGAAATTCCTCCACTCCAGACTACCCTTTACATGGAAGATTTTTCGAAAAGTTTAATTTTCTCAAAAATGGCTCTAACGATTTTAATGAAAATATCATATGTTTAAGATAATGTTATAAGAAATGAAATGTATATCTCGAATTTTCTGGGAATGTCTCCAAAAGTATTCTTCATTGTGAACGACTTTTGCATAACTGGTAAACCATAAGAGATAGACAAAATTTTACTACATAAAAATGTAGATCGCGTTAAAATACACAACTTATGTCATATACATTTCTTTTGTTGAGTGAACCGTTTTCGAGATATTGCTTGTTATTTCCTTAAATTTTCCAATACTTATACTTTTTCTCAAATTCGTTATTCATTTTTTTTATGTCCTGGACATGCAAAGAGAATAGAATGCGCCACATAGCAACCAGCGTTAAAATATTTGACTATCGCTTAAAAGCTACCATATTTCCCTTGCATCTACAAGAAAATTACCAATAAGATTGACATCTCGATTAACATGAAGCATATGGAGAATAGGCGTTTGTAAAATTAGATTGTACAAGAGTAGAGAAAGTCATGTGAGTGTAACACATCATATTTTATATGGGAGCCTAACTTTTTGTTGTTTTCTCACTGCTTATAGGAACTAAACATTTGTATAAAGCACTTTTTAATTGTTCTTACACCAACGTAAATAACGTCAATTCTGAATGGTTGTAAACGAAGATCGCAATGAATGGTTGAACCATCCATGGATGGTCATTTGAGGGTTAAGTTACGTTTCGTAATTGAGAACCAACCTTTTTTATTTTTATTCTTTCTTCCTCATCACAAAATAAACGTTTTTTATAAACCATTTTGTAATGATAAAACAACATACAAAACGTAAGTACTCATTTTAAAAAGTTAAGTTGACCCTAACCTGACCATCATAACGTCCTCCAATAAAACACGACTGATAGCATTACTTTCCCCTATAATATCAAGCAACTTTTATGAAAGACATTTCTTTCTACAACCCTTAGTTTTGGAGATATTGTGCAGTCTCAGCTTAAATGGTCCACTATATATATATATATATATATATATATATGAACTGTAACTATATATAATTAACACAATTGTGTAGAAAACAAACTCACTATTGTTGAGAATCCCCAAAATTGCGCTGATCACCTGTTGTGATCTAACTTCCACAGCCTTTTGCTCATTCTAAAGAATATTGTGTGTCCAAATTTGGTCGAAATCACTGCAAAGGTATAGGCATACCTATGGCATGCACGCGCGTGCACACACACGCACTGACCTTGATAATGTAATTATAATTTATAACATGTATTATATAGGTATATATACCAGGTGACCCACACAAGCCGTCCTTAGTTGAAGTTAGTTTATACCGGAGAGCGCGGATGCCGAAAGGTTTGCCTAAGTAGAACTGCAAAGGGGACTCCAGATTGACAAAAAGGAGACCGTTAAATGAAAGACCAATGCTTAAAAAAGAACACTTTAACTGCCATTACTGGTCAAAGAGCTCCTTCGATAGAGAAACTGCCTGCTATATGAGAGGTTCCGGGTTCGATTTCCTGCTGGGCTCCCGAAAATGCTCTTTAAAGAAAAAATTTTCACGGTATGCCCAGAGTCTGGTGTTTGAATATGAGAGTACTTATATGATATACGTGTGTTTGTGTGCTTGGGGAGACTGCTATCGGCTATTTTATAAGCAATTCGCCCATTAACAAGAATTCAGGATTGTCACTTGTCGCAAACTTGAGCACACGTGTTAAGTCGTTTAGTTCCATGACAGTAAACCTACAATTGGTACAACTGTATGAAACCACCTATTGCGCAAAGTTAACAAGATTAAACAAAATTCTATTTTATTGTATTTATGTACCCTTAAAGGTGTGTTAGAATTAAATAATTTTCAATCGGAGCATTATTCATAATAAACATAAGCAAAAACATGCCGTCCTGGTGGACGTATTGATGTAAGGGCCTCTCATTCTATCCGGAATGATCCATCACTTCTTGATATTATTTCTGTACATCGGAATAAAAGTAAAAAGAAAACTCTGATATGTTACACTCATACGACTTTCTCTACTCTTGTACAAACTATTTTTACAAACGTTTATTCTCCATATGCTTCATGTTAGACGAGTAACGAATTTGAGAAAAAGCATAAGTATTGGAAAGTTTAAGGGAATAACGAGCAATATCTTGAAAATGGTTCACTCAACAACAAAAATGTATATGACATAAATTGGGTATTTTAACGCGATCTGCATTTTTTGTATAGTAAAATGTTGTCTATCTCTTATGGTTTACCAGTTATGCAAAAGTCATTCACAATGAATACTTTTGGATACATTCCCAGATAATTCGAGATATACATTTCATTTGTCATGAAAATATCTTAAACATATAATATTTAATCAAAATCGTTAGCCATTTTTGAGAAAATTACAATTTTCGAAAAATGTTCCATTTAAAGGGTAATCTAGGGTGGGGGATTTTCTTGTAAACCTTTGTGTCGCATCTCTGGAAGATACTGGACCTAAATACCAAGTTTGGTGTTTATCCGACTGTTCGTTTCTGCGTTATGCTGTTCACAGACACACACACGGACATGTTTCCAAAAATGCTTTTTTGGATTCAGGGGGGTCTCAAAACATATATTTCCGGTGAAATATCGAATTTTTGGGTGGAATACAAGACTTCCCCTACTTACTATACGTAGTAGAAAAAGTGAAAAGTGCGCAGAAGGCAGATGTCGCGTCTTCGAGCCTTAGCTGCATTTTGGTGCGTCTCCACACAGATTCTAACCATATGTGTGTGTTCGTTATCAGCGAATGTTACCTTTCTATCTGAATGACCTGGCTTGAAGTGCATGCAGGCGACCACGCGACGCTTATCGGTACAAAACTATCACGTAAGCACATGCAGGCAGCAGCACTATCTCAGTGACCTTTAGCTTTGTACCTGCACTGCCCCTTTGAACAGCAGTGATACGGCAACTTATTTGCACCTAGGTGTGCGAGAAAAATAAAACTGCAGAGAATGTTTGTTTGGGTCACCTGGTTTATCGAAGGCAGTGGGTAATTCTAAAACCCTGCTACGCTGCAGTATTCAGAATTTATTGTTGGCTAACACTATCGCATGACTTCTCAGAATTAAATCGGATTTCCTTTTGTTTTTCTGTAATTTGTCTTAATATAAGCATAGCACACTGCCAAATCCATCCTAATATGATATTACATTTTTGAGCTGAGGTTTAAAAAGTTTGCGTTCTGTTTTATGTCTAGCAGTAACGATGCAAAATAAGTATTCATAACGTAATTCTGGGTTATTTGAAAGCTGTTTCTACCTATTTATTAGTGTGCAATAAGACGGAATGACTAACTGCAACTGCTTGATATTGCTTGTAACAATTCCGGTAATTCTGGAGATTGTAACTTAGAAGATAACTCTCATATTTCTTCATTTGGAGGGATCAATTACCTCAAAATCTATATGTGCTGCTTAGACCTAACTACCTTAGCTGAATGTTTCTCTTAAGAAAAAGGTTTTTAAAGTTAAGATCGTTGAAAATACTGTTTAAGAATTATTAAGAAATCTCACGTGTTTCAAATGACTTTCTCTACTCACTCTTTGCAATCTATTCTTACAAAAGCTTATTCCTTTTATCTGCTTCTTGTTAATCGAGAAAAACTTAAGTTATAAATTTTGTTATAGGTATAAGAAGACTATTGTAGGTTAAAGTGATAGAGGAAGTGATAGAACAGGTGCTCGATCGTGTTGAAAGATGCAATCGCCATCCCCAAATTGCTCTTCAACAGTGGGAAGCAAGAAGGTGCTTAAAATATCAATGTAGGTGATCGAGCCACGCAAAACAACAAGGGATGCAAGCCCCCTCTAGGAAAAACACGACCATACCACAACGCCACCACCACATCCGAATTTCACTGTTGGCACTACACACGCTGGCAGATGACGTTAACCGGGCATTCGCCATACCCACACCCTGCCATCGGATCGCCACATTGTGTACCGCGATTCGTCACTCCACACAACGTCTCGCCACTGTTCAATCGTGTAATGTTGACGCTCCTTACACCAAGCGAGGCGTCGTTTGGCATTTTCCTGCGTGATGTGTGGCTTATGAGCAGCCGCTCATAATCCAAGATTTGTGACCCCACGCCTAACTGTCATAGTACTTGGAATGGATCCTGATGCAGTTTGGAATTACTATGTGATGGTCTGGATAGATGTCTGCCTATTACTCTTTACGACCCTCTTAAGATGTCGGCGGTCTCTGTCAGTCAACAGACGAGGTTGGCTTGCACGCTTTTGTGCTGTACATGTCCCTTCACGTTTCCACTTCACTATCACATGAGAAACAGTGGACCTAGGGATGGAAATCTCGCGTACAGACTTCTGACACAAGTGACACCCAATCACCTGACCACGTTTGAAGTCCATGAATTCCACGGAGCGTCCCATTCTGCTGTTTCACGATGCCTAATGACTACTGAGGTCGCGGATAATGAGTACCAGGCAGTAGGTGGCAGCACAAAGCACCTGAGATGAAAAATGTATGTTTTTGGGGTGTCAGGATACTTTTGATCACATAGTGTATATGGGGAATGGATTCTAGTGGCTGCTGCTTTGAAGGTGTTAAAAGGTATGGGCGATAAAGGATCTGCGCGCGCCATAATAAATCACTGAATAAGTATTATGGACAGTTGATTACGTCACATGCAATAAGTGTATTTCAGTGTGCTCGACCAAAAAGTAACAAATAAACATACTTATTGAATCCAAAGGTAGCACAACAGCATTCATTTAGATGTTTGAAATGCCAGTGCCATTCTGATATTGTGTTCATCTTGCAGTTGAAGTAGGATGCCGTGGAAACTGCTCGAGAATCTCCCCCAGGAAGTGCAACTTTCGAACAAAAAGCTAGAGTTGCCGCTGTAGAGAAATATGTTGCTGGAAAGTTCTCATTTAGAACAGCCTCGAATTAAACAAGAAGGTTACAGCTGACGATTTGGCCGAGGCCCAAGTAATACACAGCATACTCTCCTCTTACGAGTCTTCTCGGGGAGAAAGCAGCCTCACAGTGAGATACTCTTCCCAGATTAGCTGCTTTAGAGAGAAAGCAATTTCCTGTACGCCTGAAACTGCTTCCGAATTATCTTTCACGTAAGGAGGCTCGTTTTGTTTCACTAAGAAGTTTAGAATGTTCTTTTAAATATGTCTATCAGTTACAAAAATGTGCTGTGGATTTTATTAGGCTGTCGCAAGACAAATATTGAATATTTTACAAGTCGTATTTTAAACGTAACTTCCTTTTGAAATAAAGTACGAAGTATTAAATATTTTAGGATGGTTTATTACTTTCTTTACTACGTATAGCAAGAAGGGCAGGTATTGCATTCTACCCAAAAATTCCATATCGAGGTTTCACCGGAAATACATGTTTTGAGGCACCCTGAATCCAAAAAAAATCATTTTTAGAAAAAAGGTCCGTGCATGTTCCTGTGAACAGTATAACTCGGAAACAAAATGTCGAATAAATACCAAACCTGATATTTGAGTTTATTATCTTCCAAGGATGCGAAGAGTTTAAAGAAAATCCCCTCACCCCAGGTTACATTTTACCCGGAACATTTTTCCAAAACTTTGATTTTCTCAAAAATGGCTCTAAGGATATTGATTTAAAAATGTTTAAGATGTTTTCATACCAAACGACATGCATATCCTGAACTTTCTGGGAATGTCCCCAAAAGCCCTCTTCATTCTGAAGGACCTTCGCATAACTGGTAGACTGTAAGAGATAGCCAAAATTTTACTACACAAAAAATGCATTTCTCGTTAAAACACACAATTTATGTCGTATACATTTTCTTTGTCGAGTGAACCATTTCGGAGATATTCCTTGTTTGTTTGAATTCCCAAATACTATACTGCTTCTCAAATGGGCTTCGTTATTCGTTTTTTAAGTCATGGACCTGCAAAGAGAATGGAATACTGCACATAGCAACCAGCTCTTAAAGTATTTGACTATCGCTTAAAACCTAGCAATTCCCCTTGCATCTACAAGAAAATTATCAATAAGATTAACATCTCAATATCTCGATTAACATGAAGTAGGTGGGGAATAAATGTTTCTAAAAGTAGTTTGTACAAGAGTAGAGTAAGTGATGTGAGTGCAACACATCAGATTTTTACAAAAAGTCTGTGTGTGTGTGTGTGTGTGTGTGTGTGTGCGCGCGCGCGCAGCATAACTCGTAAAAGGAAAAGTCGAATAAATACCATCTTTTCCAAAGATGTGACACGAAAATTTTCAAGGAAATTCTCACCCCAACTACCGTTTACATGGAACTTTTTTTCGAAAATGTCAACTTCCTAAAATGGCGCTAACGATTTTGATTAAATTGCCATACCTATATTAAAAACATTAATATGAAAAATAAAACGTATATCTTGAATTTTCCTGGAACAGCATTTGAAATCCTCTTTACTCGGAAGGAATTTTGTATAATCTTGTATAGCTGGTAAACGTTAAGCGATAGACGAAAACGTAGTACTCAAAGGTAGGGATGTCTTTAAAGCACACATTTAATTTAAATAACTCTTTTGTGGCTTAAGCTATTTCTGTGATATCCGTCCTTAATTTTTCGAATTGTTAATTACTGGGTCATTCTCTTAAGTCCTGTCTACATTTAGTTGTTTCTCGCTATGTCATGGAAACAGCATGGAATTTAAGGCCAGAAATTAGCGTCCAGTTCCTAAACATTTGACTATCGCTGTTCTCTTTGTATCTATAACGAAATTTCTAATATAGGTAGCCCTTCAAGAAGCTTTCTATAAAGTGGTTCTAACGATTTTGTTTAAAATACTAAATGTTTAAGATCTTCACATGGCAAAATGTATATCTTGAATATTCTGCGAAATGCCTGTAAGGGCTGAATGAGTTTTGCACAATGTAAACCATGTAATTGTATTACTTGTGGTTAATACCGTTTATAGTTAGACATTTTGATTAAAATTAGTTATATACTTCGATGAAAGGGAATGCTGATTTCTGAGAAGAGAGGGGAGTAGACGCAAATAATGGAACAGCGAGCTTAGCTGTTAGCCCACGTGAGAGAGATTGCTTCGTGTGCACAAGCAGGTCACTTTGTGGCTGATAACAGTCGTTGGGTGACTTTTGTACCTGGAAATCCATGATCCTTGGGTCGTTGTCGCCTGTTGCAGTGTTCTTCTTCCTCGGCTATTGGTGCTCGTCGGTTGTTGAGTATTCCATTCCTAGCTATATTTAATTATTGAATCTCAGGTTCTAGTGGGCGAGGCAAGATAAAAATACACTGCAAGTTTCCCTTAGTCAATGATGTTTATTTCACACTTTGAATAGTTATGGGCGGCTAGCGTTTCCCATTATTATAATAATAATCCCACCACTTTAAGTTAGTCAGAAGCCTAGCTAAATTCACACGCACGCCACCCTTGTGCACCCACGTGTATCTGTAGCACCTCGTGTCGACGTGACTTCTCGATGAGATATAATCAGAATAAGAGCGGGCTCTGAGGCTTTGTCTGCCCTTATATACGGGAGCCTAGTGACGCTCACTTCCGGGATTGAAAATGTAACATTTCCGATTGGCCCTCAGGCCACGTTACCCTGACATGTATGAGAATGTGTGGTTTCAGATCCGTGCGCTTGGGCGCCATCATGTAGCGTTGTACCGCTCGGTGCCAGGTACGGTCTTTATGATTTCTTGGAATTCTTGCTAGCTCGCCCGTGCCTTAAAATCAGCTCTGTGCAAGTGTTAGATGTTGAATACTTTAACATGTTTGTGAATTAAATTATTACTGCACAATTTTTATATGTATGGTTCCACTTACATATGTTCAATTCCTCTATATATGTATAATATATCCCCTTTCAACTTCTCTTTATGCTAGCTCACCATTTGTCGCTGATAGCAGTAGTAGGGTCGTATGGAAATTGTGGGCAATGTTTGCTAGGCAAGTTTCATTACGCCATGTGATATAAAAGTCAGTTGACAAATGGTGGAAGAAACTTCCTTTCTAAAGTACACTTTTGTTTAATGTATTTTTGGACAATTTTGGGATTATTTACTTACGTTGCCGTTATTTCCGTCTTATGCAGTTGGTTTATGTCAAACACAAGTAAAATCAACTATCATTTCTTAATGTTCATTTGTGTGTTATTCAGTAAATTAAACTTCTGTTACAGTATGTTTGTTTCCTGCCGTAGTTCAAAACGTTGTCCATTGACTTGAAGACAGTGTACCACTCCATCCTGACATTCTTTTGTCAAGATATTCTGAATAGTATAGGTGGTCCTTGGTTTTAACTCTCCTAAAGTTGTGGGCTTTGTCTGATAAAAAAAACTTCTGCTTTACGTATGTCCATAGAAAAAATCATGGAGTGTGAGGTCTGGTGTCCGTGGAGACCACGCCTGAGGTCCACCTCTTTCAATTCATTGCACACCATTTACCTCATGGCGAACGGTCAGAGGATAATGTGCCGTGGCCCCATCTTGTTGAAATCACATGCTGAACAGTTGATTCAGTGGCATACCATCCAGGAGCTCCTGTAGAATGGTGTCCAGCAATTCCTCATGTGTGTGCTGGTTTACATTTCCGTCAAAGAAACGTGGTCCAACAACCAACCATATCTCCAATTATTCCTCACTAGACCCTAACCTTTGGAGCACTCAAAAAGGAAAATTTTCAAGAAAATCGCCCATATCAGATTATCCTTTACATAGAGTATTTTTCTAAAATTTTGATTTTCTCAAAAATAGCTAACGATTTTGATTAAAGTATGATATATCTAAGATATTTTCATGACAAATAAAACTTAGACCATAAATTTTCTGGGAATATCCCCAAATTCGTCTTCTTTATGAATGGGTTTTATATAACTGGTAAACCGTTAAATCACACAATTTATCATACCCATTTTTTGTCGTGTGAACCATTGCCGAGATATTTGTTGTTATTTGTTTGAATTTTCCAAAACTTATACTTTTTCTGAATTGGGAATTCGTTATCCGTTTTTTTATGTTCCTGGACATGCAAAGAGAGTTGAATGCGCCACATAGCAACCAGTTCTTAAACATTTGACTATCGCTTAAAGCCTATCGCTATATTCCCTTTGCACCTACAAGAAAATTAGCAAATGTTTATCTAGATTAACATGAAGTAAACGGAAAATAAGCGTTTGTAAAACTAGTTTATGCAAGAGTAGTGAAATTCATGTGGGTGCCGTACATTAGATTTTGTTTAGATACTTAAATGCTTCATGTAAATTCAACCTTAGTTATGAAATTACTTATTTAACTAAAGCATTTTTAAGGCAACAGATTTGGCTCTTAAAGTATGTTTATACAAACATCAATATAAATGATACAAAAGTATTTCACTGGTGAAACTGACTTTCGCTGATATTAAATCGAGCACTCCTAAACCCTTAAGCTGATCAATTAATTGTCTGTCACAAAACATTACTACCTAGGGGCAATCATAATGTAATTTGTAAGCCAGGTAGTATTAGCAATTACCCGCTTTTACTTTGTAGGTTTAATTTGCAAACTACCGATGCAATTATTACCTGCTTTTTGACGTAAAAAAGTAACTGGATCGCATTCTCTACTACTGATTTGATTTAAAAGGTCAGCCAATCAGCAACTATCATGTTACCGTGGTGGTGTTGGTCTGAGGTAATACCGGGATAGATATTGCATTCGTTGTGACTCAACCATGAATCATCAAATTGAACCACAAAGGAAGATATGTTGTTTTTTTGTTGTTGTTTTTTGTGACGCATTTAACCGAGCGAGGTGGCGCTGGGTAATGTGCGAGTTGCATTTGGAAGGTCCCGTGTTCGATCCCCGGCGATCACCAACTCTGAATCATGGAGTTTCGTGGTTTCCCCAGGTCGTCAGGCGAATGTTGGGGTGGTTTAACTTCTATCACGACTCTAATTATCTCATTTCCTGTATCCTTCATCTTCCTTGTCATCTGTTTCGGGGTTGTAGGACCAGGCGGTCGGCAGTTTTCGGCTGGGCGGTAGCGGTGCACTTTGTAACGGTTCCTTCCTGATACTCGTCTCTGGGTGGTTTCGAGTAGACGCTCCTTCGGAGGCTCCTCGGGGGCTCGGGGCCCAATGGATGCGTCCAATGTGTTGCATCTGGTCGCCCTTCGGGTCGCTCTCCTCATTCCTCCCTTCAGGAGTCACGGTAGATGCACAAAGGGCCGGATGACCTGCGTGAGGTGCCGTGCACCGGTTTGGGGGCGCCCATTTGTCAGTACCTTTACCTTCATGCCACCTTTAACATCTCAGGTCATATAGGTGGCTTTTTGAAGCAATGCTCATCGGCAATGGTGTTTAGTTGTTTAGTGTTGAGTGTACTACTTTGGATATATTAAATTCACACACACACATACATTCTCACTATCATTCATTATTTTTAACACTAAAATGATTTCAGTCAAATTATATAATATATAAATTCAATAACAGCCCGCCTTGAAGCAATATGTGTATGTAACAATGTATAAAAAATGTATATTACAGTCATTATATATGCTTATATTATTGTGTACATGTGTAATAATGTTATGTGATTGTATTACGTAATTTAACAATATAAGAGCTGTGATAATAGAAGCCGAAAGTTGCTAACAATGAGGTAACCTTGAGGCAATAATGAATTAGAAAGTTTAATAATGCTACTAGTAATTCTTGGAGCAACAATAATGTAATCTTTTAGACAGTTTATAAATAGCCAATCAACAACCAGAAAACCCGAAAGTTATATAAAAGTTTTCTATTGGAGTAGGATTGGCCAATCAGAGACTTGAAATAGATGAAAGTTGCAAATTCAGGCGGTAGAAGTCAGTTGCTAGAAGGCAACGTACCTGAGCATTTCGTTCGCTCGTTGCGTATCCAGTGTGAGACGAAAATGCATTATGACGAGAATACTACAAAGTTTACGTGTTAAAAAGCGCAAGTAATTAATAAATAATCTCACAGCTCTCTCTATATCAGTGAAGTGTTATTTAATCGTGTGAAGGATTAATAAATCGAATGAAGTAAAATTTATAATTTTACTTTACTTTGAACAGTCTTTAGCCGTATCACCCCCTGTTAAGAAATACATGTTTCTATAAATTAATACTGACGCAGCCGAGGCAAAAATAAAGATATAATATTTAAAGAAACATAAAAATACAAAGTTGATTCTAAACTTGGGGCGAAGGCAACTGGAAACTTTGTATCATACGTGGGGCTACAACCATTAAGAGAAAATTTCCTTCGTTCCATACTCTAGGGAGGGTCATGAATAATCCTGGTTGAAGAAAAATTCTTCGTGTGCAAATGCAGAAACTGGTACCGTTGCGGGGTAGCAAGCCTCGCTGAAAGGTGACTCAGGACTATAGAATCTAATGGTGTTTACTCTGAAGATTAGAATAATTTCCTGTATTTGAAATACAGTATTACTTATGAGACATGACTACTATAAAGCAAATAATAAAAACAACCACCACCCTGAATCCCATGTGACATTCATAGATTTTGAAAAAGCTTTGGATAGAGTAGATCCAGAAATACCGCGGCAGACACTAGAAAACGGAGGATGCACTTTACATTTGCGGAGATTCATAGAGATTTTATATAAAAATGCAGATATAGTAACTGAAAATTATGCGAGATTAACAAAAGAAATTATAATAGATCAAAGCTTAAAACATGGACGTAGTCTATCCTAAGTGCTTTTTTAACATTTATCTGGGCAACCTTATTAAAGACTAGAAAAGTTTAGCAATAACGGCATCAAAGTATGATAAAGCGAAGCTTCAAATAGTTTAGCATTTGCGGGTGACGTAGTTCTGAATTTTTCCAATAAGGATAGCCTACGAGTGGCTGTGCAACAACTTAATTTGTAAACTATATAATTTACAAAACTAAAATAAAGACAATCGCGTTCAATAAACAAATATAGTGATAGATGACACTCCAATATAGCAAAAAAAAAAAAAAAAAAAAACACACTTCCAGTATCTAGGTTGCAATGTGACGTATGAAAAAGAGGAGATACAGATAAAAAGCTACATAGATTCCAAGCAGCTTGCGGAATAATACATAGAACATTTAAAATAAAAATAAAAAGAGATAAAACTGAGATTTTAGTCAGTAATGGCCTTACCAGTAATATTATAGAGGCGAGACATGGACTCTTAAAGCAAAACATAAAAAGTAAACTCCATGCAGTAGAAATGAGATTCTTAAGTGCAGTGAAGGAATATACAAGACAAGAACATATTCGTAACAAAGAAATATAAGAAACCAAGCGGGATGGCTGAGATGCTAACGTCTGTGGGCCGTATGCGAGTGGTCCCGGGGTCGAATCCATGGGCCGACCAATCCGACTGAGGTTTTTTCGTGGTTCCCCATAGTCGCTAAGGTAAATACCGGATTGGATATTTAATACCACGAACCAAAGTTCCACCTTAAGTCTAAAACAATGCTAAACATGAAAAGTAGGTGGCAATGGCAAATGCTGTGCCATTTATCTACAGATAATGAAAGCAGGTATACTGGATGGCTGCACAGCACAAAGTAGAAGATCCGACTGTTAAGCGCTAGAGTTTCTGTGGGTATGTGATGAAACAATATGGCATTGTTATAGGGATGAAACCTAGAAGGCTAACTGTCCGTCTTTCTATATGAAAGACATCTTAATGCCATCTACACGACACGAAACAATATGGCATGGTTACAGGGATGAGACTTAGAGGGCTAACTGTCCGCCTCTATATACGAAAGAAGCAGTTAGACTGGACGGCACCACCCTAATGCCATCTCCATGGCACGAAGCAGAATATCCAGTTGCTATGCACCAGTGTCTCTGTGGATACGTGACAAAGCGGGTGGTTACAGGGATGAGACCTAGAAGACTAACTGACCGCCTTTCTATATGAAAGGTGCATTTAGACTGGAAGGCACCCCAATGCCATCTGCACGGCACGAAGCAGAATATCCAGTTGCTATGCGCTAGTGTCTCTGTGGACACGACGAAGCGGGTGGTTACAGGGATGAGGCCTAGAAAACTAACTGTCCGTCACACCTCGATCTAAGAGTTATTCACTAGCAGATCCGTTGTCATATGACCCTATAGCTAAAGCGACGTAAAATAAAGTAATAAAACTAGGAGGCAGGAGTTAAATCATAGCTAATACAAGATTATGGGAAAAAAGGGGTGGATACTCTTTTACAAATAATGGAGGAAAGAAATCCTAAACAAGCTTATAACTAAGTCTTGAGGTCACAGATTGTTTGAAAGGCTAAAGAAACGTTGGGGAGAGGATATGTGAGACCGGCACGGGTAGAGCCAATCCATGTGGGAAGAAGAAGAAGAAGAAGAAGAAGACATAGCTGCAATGATAAAATACGGGAACTTCATATTTATTCCGCCGCCTTGTCTGCGCATGACGTCAATACTTTGAAGCGAGTTTATCACCAGTGTCTCTGGTAGAGGGATAGGAAGGGGTGGGTGTCAACAGTTTCGAGGACTTCAGCGAAATGGGACTTCAATCGTACTTCTATCGCAATTTCAGTACCTATGCTGATGGGTAACTCAAATAATTGGACAGTTTTTGTAGCGTAGAGTGTCTCGGCTTAGCACTCAACCATACAAATTGTGTGATTGGTGGTCGCTTACATCTCGCGTGCAAAGAATGCAGAAAATGTCCTAGTGAAAAGCAATTCTGCACCGCCGCAGTACATAAGCTGTTTACGAACTCGGAAATGCATGCAGTCGGAGGTTCAATTCCGCACCTCTCCTTTTGAGACAAGGGACGCACTGAATTAATAATGACGTCATTGATGTAAACCGACTGGCGGTAAATGATGAATAAATCTGAAGAACAGGTATATATTAAATTAAAGAGGATACTCCAGTTTGTAAGACTAGAAAAAGCGTTTTTGATAATGTCGCGGTATTGTTCGTGTTATCTTATTTGCTGAGCGGCTGTTATTGTTTTACTATTTTGAATTTTGGGTTCTTTGTCCTCCGGCTAGCTATTATTACTCAGTCGAGCAAATATCTCTTGAACAGGGTGTGTAAACGGAAAGGAGTTGTTACTAAAAGATAACACTGATAAAAGAATTAGCTTTTACATTTTTATTGCCGTCACACTTCATTAATTTCACATATTTAATCTTGATACACGCCTGACTGAAACTGTTATATTTTCGAATGTAACTACAATCACTTATTTGCCGCGCACTATTAATTCGCGTATTTCACATTTTGTAACTAACTTTACGACGCGAGAGATTCTGTAGAATTGCGTAACGTGTACTTCGTGAATGCTTTCTTCCTTAGAACTGCCTGACGTGTAACTCGTGAATGATTCTGTTGAACTGCTCGATACCTCTTTGGCTGTAGAATTTATACTCCCTCACCCCGATATGCCTAAACATTATAACAGAGCTGCTATTGGTTAATAAAGGGCGCCAGTATTAACGTCTATTTTTTTTATCCAATCAAAATTACGAACACATGTGCTCTAGGGAAGATATTCCCTCCATTTCTAAAGAAAGGCACGCAACTCTGACGTCATTTATTTTGATAAACAACTCACCTCCTCGCTTCATTGTTATTCGCTCCTATTGTCAGTTTCAGTGAGGCTGTGTAAAGTATTTCCTAACAATGCTTATAATTAACAAACATCTCAAATCATTGTCATACAATAATGTTAATTTACACAACAATCACTCTGGCATTCACAGTGTTGTGATACAAAATACTGCCTCCACGATTCTCGTCGTTTATACTCCCTCGTCACCGTTAATCCAAAATAACCGATTTATATCGGTTACAGAAAATAACCGGTTTTTCGCACCTCTTTTAGGAAACTGTAGTGTTGTATCTCCTTTAGAAGAGCGGCTGCCAGCATTCTTTTTGAAGCGCTTGGCGAGGATGACAGATCTGGATCGTTATCTTGTTGAGGCGTGCCCAGTCTGGCGTGCTCGAGTACATAGAGTATCTTGTTACGCGGGATTGCAGAGTTGTCAGGAAATATCGGCTTCGCCTTAATGAGAAACCTTTTGACTTCCGCGCGAATGGCTAATAAGCAAATAAATATAAAATGCAAATGAGACTGTGACGTAGGTGGCGCTGAAGACTCTCGAGTTAATGTCGGGTGTAACAAATTGCTTGAGTTACCATGGCAGCAAGAGATCGACAGCGCGTTCTTCGAGGTTAAAAGGAAAATGAAGCGAAACAAGTGGTTTTAGTGCTAGGCCTGCCGAAAGATTTACACGCGCGAAAATAACAGATGTTTCAGTTATTCATAAGGTTCCGAGCTACACAGTGACCCCGTGGGGGTCTAAACCTTCCCCGGGGGAATATTACGGACAAGAAAAGCTGCGAAAATTCCGCCTACAAAAATGAAAATAAAAAAAGAAGACCTGCATAAAGGAAGACGAATAGTAGGCGATGTCTTGACATCCCATAGCATGAATCTTACCAGAAGAAATATATAACATCTGAGAAAATGTCGCACATAAAAAAAGAAAGAAAAAATTTGATATATTGCACGCACTTGAGCTTTCTATATCGTTATTACTTCGCTAGTACGTAGTTTAAGTAGACGAAGTATTGTATTTCACCACCTAAGCATTCCAGGTTCTGATCTCAAAAATGCCTCTAAAGATTTTGATTAAAATAATCAAAATAATGTATATGTAAAATATAATGTATACCTTGAATTTTTTAGGAATAGCCTGTGAAGTTCCCTTCATTATGAATGACTTTTGCAAAACTGGTAAACTTTAAAACACACAGTTTATATAAAATACTATCTTTTTTCCTGTGTTATCACTATTTCCAAGATATTCGTTATTTTTGGTATGAATTTTCCAGCACAATTTCCAAGTGCTGTTGCCTTTCATTTTTTCTCACATTGTCATGGAAAGTGTAGAAAATTAAAAGCTGGCTCATAACCACCCGAGAACCAAAGCGAGAACGGAAAGTAATGCAACATACCGAGCGGGATGGCTCAGGCGGTAACGTCTGTGGCCCGCATTCGGGACGTCCCGGGTTCAAATCGCGTTGGCCGACCAATCTGGCTGAGGTTTTTTCGTGGTTTCCCTCAGCCGCTAAGGAAAATACTAGACTGGGTATTTAATACAACGACCCAAAGTTCCACTTTAGGTTTAAAATAATAGTAAACCGAAAAATAGATGGTAATAACGAATGCTGTGCCATGTGTTTACGTATAATGAGAGCAGGTAGACTGGACGGCACCCTTATTGCCATCTGCCCGGCATGAAGCAGGAGATCCGGTGGATCTCTAGGATCTCTGTGGACCCGTGAAAAAGCATGATGGCATGGTTACAGGGATGAGACTTAGAAGGCTGTCTGCCTTTCTATATGGGAGCAGGAGGTAGACTGGACGGCATCTGCCCGGCACGAAGAGATCCAGTTGCTATGCACTAGGGTCTCTTTGGACACGTGACGAATCAAGATAGTATGGTTAAGGGATGAGACCTAAAAGCTAACTGGCCGCCACACATCGATGCACGAGTTATCTATTAACAAATCCGTCGCGTTAAGACCATGCAGTTAAAGCGACGTAAAATAAGTATATTAAAAAAATCTGATGTGTTACATGACTTTCTCTAGTCTTGTACAAACTATTTTTACAAACGCTTACTCTCTATATGCTTCATGTTAATTGAGATATCGAGATGTCAATCTTATTGGTAATTTTCTTGTAGTCGCAAGGGCAATATGGTAGGTTTTAAGCAATAGTTAAATATTTTAACGCTGGTTGCTATGTGGCGCATTCCATCCTCTTTGCATTACCAGGACAAAAAAAAATGAATAACGAATTTGAGAAAAACTATAAGTATTGGAAAATTTAAGGGAATAACAAGCAATATCTCGAAAATGGTTCACTCAACAAAAAAATGTATATGACATAACTTGTGTATTTTAACACGATCTACATTTTTTGTGTAGTAAAAGTGTGTATGTCTTATGGTTTACCAGTTATGCAAAAGTCGCTCACAAGGAAGAATACTTTTGGAGACATTCCCAGAAAATTCGAGATATACATTTCATTTGCCATGAAAAGATCTTAAACATATGATATTTTAATCAAACTCGTTAGAGCCATTTTTGTGAAAATTAAAATTTTCGAAAAATGTTCCATGTAAAGGGCAATCTGGGGTGGGGGGATTTTCTTGAAAACCTTTGTGTCGCATCTCTGGAAGATAATGAACCTAAATACCAAGTTTGGTGTTTATCCGACTGTTCGTTTCTGAGTTATGCTGTTCACAGACAGACAGACACACAGACACACACACACACCACACACGGACACGTTTCCCAAAATGCTTTTTTGGATTCAGGGGGTCTCAAAACATATATTTCCGGTGAAATCTCGGTATCGAATTTTTGGGTGGAATACAATACTTCCCCTACTTACTATACGCAGTAGAGAAAGTAAAAAAGGATACTGGTTCATAACGGCCCGGCAACGAGTACGGGAATGCATATCTATGATCATCTGGATCACAAAATTAAAGTCGATTTTGCGTTTTGGGATTTCATTTTTTTTTTAACTGACCAATTATATTTTGTTACTTAACTTCCAATTTAGCCAACATACTGCTAGTTAGCCAACGTCAAAATTCGATAGAGTAAACATTATCTAAATGCACATCCATTACTTATACCTTAGTTATTTATTGTTATTTGCTAATTTCCACCGGTTTTTGCTGTTCTTTTTAGCCTTTCCTATTGTTTTTGAGGCAATAGTCAGTTTTGAGTTGCATTAAATAAACTACAGATGACCAAACGCTCAATGGATCTACGGGTGTTAGGGTGTCTGAGTTAGAAAGCACATTTACTACTAATTACTTTCAGTTTCACGTTTCCAGCTAGGGACTGTTTCATGTCACGGCTGCCTAGAAAACCTTTACAGGGAAGAGTCTAATATGCGCAATACGGATCTAATATGCCGTGCCCGGGAAGGCTTACCGTCGATTGTGAACGCTTTGAATACATGTATTTTTGCTCTCCCGTCCTCGTCCTGGTTACCGTTCTGTTGGTTGTGAACAGTCTTAAGGCCATCACACATCCTGTACTTACAACGAAATGTATAATGAAGCTATTTCTGCAAAGGTTTGCTTCTAGTACCACGAAGTAGATAGAAAAGTAAGCTTTTGTGTGAATAACCTGTAGGAGCTATATATAAACAAATTGTGATGGATAGAGAAAGTCATGTGTATGTTACTCAATAACTGTATGTTACTTTAAAACAGTGAAGCCAATAACACATATCTAGGAAATGGATGATGCCATAAAAGTTATTTGAAATAAAGTGTGAATTTTAAAGAGATCTACATTTTTTCTTTCTCTACTACGTATAGTAAGTAGGGGAAGTATTGTATTCCACCCAAAAATTCGATACCGAGATTTCACCGGAAATACATGTTTTGAGTGTCATGAATCCAAAGAAAGCATTTTTAGAAAAGGTGCGTGTGTGTCTGTGAACACCATAATTCAAAAACAAAAAGTCAGGTAAATACCAAAATTAGTATTTGAGTTTTGTATCTTCCAAGGATGCAACCCAATGATTTTCAAGAAAATCCCCTCACCCCAAAATATAATCGTACTTTCCCTACTTACTATACGTAGTAGAGAGAGAGAGAGAGAGAGAGAGAAAGAGAGAGAGAAGCAAAAAGGTATTTTAAGCAGCACAATAATGGAAGCCAGGTTAAGTGTGTTAGCTGTTTTGAGCATAGAAAACAAAAGATACTGTAAACTCGTATAATATTAGCACAACATACAACTTTGAGCAAAACTAAGTTATACCTCCATTGCTCCAACTCTATTGCAACTTAGTCACAGCGTCTCTGTTTGTCTTTTATATAACGTTGTTGTAAAACCATAATTTGTATCCGAAATGCCTGAAGGTATTCATAATACGTTCCCAGTACCGTAAACGCTAAAATAAGTAGTAGTAGTAACAGCTTAGGAGAGATGATTGTGAAAACAATGAAAATTCTAGATTGGTTTCAGCAAAACAAAGCTGGCCATGAATGACTCACAATATAGCCAAGATTAGCTTTAAACCTGCAAACAGTCGAATAGCTATCTAAGGAATAAAATTGTATCGTATAACCGTCACCACATTTATACCCTTGATATGATATTCCAAGAATTACTGTTCCAAGAGTTATTCTGAGTTAGTACAACCGGTCCTTAGTAAGTTTTTGTCTGTCTCTTAAGTTTCACAGAATCATACCAACTATCTTCCGAATGAAGGTAGTTGGTATGTGCTCAAAAGTATTCGGACACCCCCACACCATACGTTTTTTATCGTAGGTGCATTGTGCTGCCACCTACTGCTTGGTACGAATTACCCGCCACCTCGGTAGTCGTTAGACATCGTGAAACAGCAGAATGGGACCTCCATGGAGCTCACGGACTTCGAACGTGGTCAGGTGATTGGGTGTCACTTGTGTCAGAAGTCTGTACGCGAGATTGCCACACTCCTAACCATCCCTAGGTCCATTGTTTCTGATGTGATAGTGAAGTGGAAACGCGAAGGGATATGTACAGCACAAAAGCGTACAGGCCGACCTCGTATGTTGATTGACAGAGACCGCCGACATTTAAAGAAGGCCGTAAAGACTAATAGGCAGACATTTATCCAGACCATCACACAGGAATTTCAAACTGCATCAGGATACACTCCAAGTACTCTGGCTGTTAGGCGTGAGGTGAGAAACCTTAGATTCCATGGTCGAGCGGCTGTTCATAAGCCACACATCACGTAGGGAAATGCCAAACGACGCCTCGCTTCGTGTAAGGAACGCCAACATTACACGATTGAACACTGGCAAAACGTTGTGTGGAGTGACGAATCACGGTACACAATGTGGCGATCCGATGGCAGGGTATGGGTATGGCGAATGCCCGGTGAACGTCATCTGCTAGAATTTGTAGTGCCAACAGTGAAATTCGGAGGTGGTGGTGTTATGGTGTGGTGGTGTTTTTCCTGAAGGGGGTTTGCACCCCTTGTTGTTTTGCGTGGCATGTTCACAGCGCAGACCTACGTTGATATTTTAAGCACCTTCTTGCTTCCCACTGTTGAGCAATCCGGGGGTGGCGATTGCATCTTTCAACACGGTCGATCACCTTTTCATACTGCACGGGCTGTGGCGGAGTGGTTACACGGCAATAACATCCCTGTAATGGACTGACCTGCACAGAGTCCTGACTTGAATCCTATAGAACACCTTTGGGGTGTTTTGTAACGCCGACTTCGTGCCAGGCCTCACCGACCTACATCGATATCTCTCATCAGTTCCGCACTCCGTGAAGAATGGGCTGCCATTCCCCAAGAAATCTTCCAGCACCTGATTGAAAGTATACCTGCGAGAGTGAACGCTGTCGTCAAGGATAAGGGTGGGCCAACACCATATTGACTTCCAGCATTACCGATGGAGGGCGCCACGAACTTGTACGTCATTTTCAACCAGGTGTCCGAATACTTTTGATCACGTAGTGCACCTTTGACGTGTAAATTTCTTAAATCTATTGCATTTTAATCGAAAGCGTTATCCATTTTTGAGAAAATTATAAATTTTTAAAGATTTCCTTAGTTTAGTGAGGTAGGATTTTCTTGAAATTTGTGTCGCAACTTTGGAAGATACGGAACTTGTTTGGTATTTATCCTACATTTCAATTTTGAGTTACGCTGTTCGTCACTCAAACACGTAAATTATTTTTAAAAATGCTTTCTTTTATCCTAGGTGCCTCATGTATTTGTGATGAATAGCCTATATAAATTTTTTGGATACAATGAAATATTCTACATACGTTCTGGTGGAGAAAAGAATACACAAAGAAGCAATGACATAACATTCCGTCTTGCTTCAGTCCCATTTGTTACTGTTATGACTAGGGATTGAAGTAGGTTTATTTTAGGTGTTGTACTGTCTTCTTATGTTGGGGAGCCGAACTTGAAGTAGTTGCAACAGCACGTATGGTAAAAAGTTTCCGGTAGCCTTCGTCCCAAATGTACCTTCCGGTGGCCTTTGCCCCAAGTTTAAAAAAATATTAGCTTTGTAATTTTGACTGTTTCTTTAAATATTATATATTTATGTTTACCTCGGCCGCGTCAGTACTTATATTTTTTTAGAGGCATGAATGTCTTAGCAGGGAGTTTGCGACTGAAGAATGTAGGCTTACACAGATTTTAAGTTTTTCTTCACTCCATTTATTAATGCTTGACACGATTTAAATAACACTTCACTGATATAGAGAGCTGTGAGATTCTTTTGTTAAGTACTTGCACTTATTAACACGTAAACTATTTTTGTCTCACAGTGAATACGTATTAAATTTCTCGAGGACACATCTCGCGTCCGGTTAGGAACACTGTCTACAAGCAACTGAACTTTGAATTTGTAGATTTTGTAAACTGTCACAAAAATTATATTATTGCTTCTAAGAATTACAGGTAGTATTGTTAAACTTTCAAATTCATTATTGCCTCAAGGTTACCTCATTGTTAGCTACTTTTAACCTATTTTTCTCACATATCCTACATTATTAAGTTACGTAATACATTCACATAACATTATTACACATGTATTCAATAATATAAACATATACAGTGACTGTAGAATACACTTCTTATATATTGTTACATACACATATTGCTTTAAGGCGGGCTGTTATTGAATTTATATATTGTATAATTAGACTGAAATCATTTAAGTGTTAAAATTACTGCTTCAGGATGGGATCTCGACACCATCGATACTTTTAAATTCTTAATTTTTGCGTCATTTAAAGTTGTTGCGCATAACTTTAGGCTAGATAAGGAATGGAGACTTCCTGTTATTTCCTCGCACCTGACCCCAAAGAGCCGCTAGACTATAGTTCTTTATAGACCTTGGCTTTCCTGTGAGTGAATCAATGCGGTATTCCATTAAGTTGTGTCTAAATGAAAACTTGCAAAACAATGGGGAAATGTTTAGAGGTACTGGTGTAACATGCAGCGCTGAGTGCTGAATCAAGCTTCATTCATGAAATATTTTTTCTTTAGTTCCATCTGCTAGTTTGTGTTCACTCATGTTACTCGGCTCACGAGCGTAGCTTACAAAAGTATAATTACATAAAGGGAAGCAAATAAAGAATAATAATAATGATGATTATTATTGTTATTAATAGCGTTGACTAACAATAGGGGATATGTAACCTGTGACATTATCAAGATAAAAAATTGCAGCTAAATTGAGAATGTCAAACCGAAACAATTTCAGAATTAGCATACAGTACAAAATTGATTACATGCATTTACACACAATATAATTCAGTGAAAAAGATAACTTTTACAGTTTTGTATAAAGCAAGTATTGTGGCGTATCAGTAAGTGCATTGTCATTACCAGACGCATCATTGTGTTGCATTGTCGATAGCATTATTGGGTTCCTTTGATTATTTTTCGCTTAATGGTCCCTCCTTTGGCGCGGAACACGCCAGAGAGGGGACTTTGTTTGAAAACGGTCTGGTATGACGCAACCCTGTCTGGCTTGGCTAGACACAATTGGAGGGGGGAACATATTTGGCGTCACTTGTGTGTGAGCAGTGGAAGCAGCAAGTCGTTTGTGTGGTCAGGCCTCGACTTCGGGGCATCTCCCCTCAACCTGTTTTCCTAAGTGCATAATGCAGAGTCGCCAAACATTTGTAAATAAATTCCAGGTAATGTGTGTTATGTAATGTTTTTGTATAATGTAAGACCTCATGCCTTCATCTAAATCTAAACACCAAGGTCCCGGTCATCTTGCCGTTAGCGAGCTACGCTCCTCCATGTGCGTGTTGGGGTGATCGAAATTTAACATTTGCTGGAAATCCTTTGGCCCTCACCCCAGCATGTAACAGTATCGGGTATTGAAAAATAGTGACACCGCCCCATCACTAGTTCTGACGCCGATGCTACATAATATCTGCATTTGATTTTCACTGGTTATCTAAGTTGGTCTAAAGCTTTATGTAGAGATATCACCGGAAACATATATTCTGAAGGACCCTGAATCCAAAGCGTCTGATGTTTAAAGTACGCACGAATTTATACTGTAGTTACTGTCGATGGGTGAAAGAACTACGCTCTCGTGGGAACGAACACGTTAAGCGGGTAGGCAGCCAACAAGGGGCAATATACAGTAAACGTGTTACTGGAAGAAACTCGAACATTTTCCGTATTCTTTGCCTCCAGTGAGCAGCTAAAATAGATAATACAACATCTCCACGATTGTTATAGGATTGTTATCAATGCCCGCTGCGTGTGTTTGCATAGTAGCATTTTCAGAATTCACTGATATTAAATTTCATTCTTACAGAATCCCCTAAAATTATGTGATTATGCCAAGCAACAAGAAAAGGTGATATTTCTACATTTCATGACAACATAAATGTGAAAATAGAAATTCTAATTCTACTTACTACAATTTATGTATTTATTATTTATTTGTTAAATATAAGTAGGCCGTTGGCCAGTTCTCAGTCAAGGAATGGTATTTAATCCATCTCGTTACTGACCTGCCATATAGCTAGTAATGTAATGTGTCTTGCATGGATCTCATGTTAGAATCCATCCGACTGGCTTCTCTCTCCATTTGCACCACTAATGAGGTCTTTCCTGACTGCATTATGAGCGCTGCGCCGAACTAGCTCGATGATGGGACGCCATCTTACTCTCCGTGCAGATTGCATTATACGCTCTGTCCTAGATGCATTGCTTTCAACTCGGCTATAGAGCGGCATCTACTCGTTTTGGGCCTCTTAGTTTCCCCTCGCACATATTATGTGCATTCTTTACCGAGATAAAAGGCTTGTGTATTTTCTGGAAGTTTCATGCTTTTCAGTAGTACATATAAATTGATGTATTTTAATTAATATAAGGCATTAATAGAAATACAATTATTGCAATAAACTCTTTATAGATTGCATTTCATAAGAAGTACATTTTGAAAGGGGAGTTTGTTATATGATTGAACTGTTTTATAATACAAGCATTAAAAGCATTACTTTAAAATGTTATTTCAAATATAGTTTATACAAAAAAATCCAGACACATCTTTATAATACGTCCTTATAAAGAATTGGAGTATTATTAAATTGACGTAAACATACATATAAGATACACATTCAGGCGTTTCAGCAATTTGACCATTAATTAGTACATTTATTTCCCAATTAATGTTTAAGGAGAATTTCCTCGCACTAGACTGCATGGCGACGTAGAACTAATGGAAAGAAAATACTCTATCCCTTAGTCAATGTATCAACACAATCGCGGTAGGGACGCAAGACTACACATAACTTACAATAAAGATTTCATCTAGCGAATTGAAAATCGACCGCACTTACGTTTCATTCTTTACCTCCGTGATGGTTGCCTCAAAGAAGGCATAAAAATTCTAATTTTGCAAATTATCTGATTAATAATTTAAACATCGTTATATGCAAAGAATTAGATGATATTAGTCAATCATTATAATTTGTAATTAATGTTTTTCTTGTCAAACTTGGGTTTATGGGGAAGAAAAATTATTTTTTTATTTACTTCCACTAAAGATAATCCCAGCTCATCTGTAATCTCAATGTGACAATGGTCCATTGTAAGTAAATGCTTTTATTTCTAAAGCTACTGCTCAGATTTAACTAAAATGTATTGACTCTTTCTATTGCTGATGTATGGAGATGCAATTAAATAAAAGCAATTTGACTAATAATGTGAAATTTTAAAAAATTCAGTACTTTTATAGCTTAACTGCAAAATAGGACAATTTCTTGTTATACAAGGTGAATCATTCAAGTTCGGACTCTACAATATCTCCAAAACTAAGCGTTGTAGAAAGAAATGTTTTAAATAAAATTTTCTTAATATTATGGGGGAAAGTAAATGCCTTTAGTCGTGTTTTGTTTGGAGGACGTTATGGTAGTCATTTGAGGGTGAATTTAATTTATTTTAAATGCGAACTTAAAAGTACAATCAAATTAAATTGACCCTAAAATGACCATCACAACGTCACCCAAATAAAAGACGACTAATGGAATTTACTTTCCCCCATAATTTCAAGGAGCTTTTGTTCAAGATATTTCTTTCTACAACGCTTGATTTTCGAGATATTGTATAGTTAAACTTGAATGGTCCACCCTGTATTACACTAACCTGCTGAGGTGTATACCAGGCACTACAAATAACGGTAATACTCTTGTACACACCCCACAAGAAGTATTCCACATCCGTTTTCTGATCGTCTGTAAGGGCGTTAATAAGGCGTGACTTGAGATATCCGCTGGCGCCTCTTTCACCCTTAGTGCTTTGAAGAAGGAAGGGAGCTATAGCTTTTTACTTTCTCTACTACATATAGTCAGTAGGGGAAGTATTGTATTCCAGCCAAAAATTCGATACCAAGATTTCACCGGAAATATATGTTTTGAGACCCCCTGAATCCAAAAAAAGCATTTTTGGAAACATGTCCGTCTGTGTGTGTGTTTGAACAGCATAAATCAGAAACGAACAGTCGGATAAACACCAAACTTGGTATTTAGTTTGAGTATTTTCCAGAGATGTGACCCGAATGTTTTCAAGAAAATCCCTCCACCCCAGATTACCCTTTACATGGAAAATGTTTCGAAAAGTTTAATTTTCTCAAAAATGCCTCTAACGATTTTGATTAAAATATCATATGTTAAAATATTTTCATGACAAATGAAATGTATATCTCGAATTTTCTGGGAATATCTCCAAAAGTATCCTTCATTGTGAACGACCTTTGCATAACTGGTAAACCATTAGAGATAGACAAAATTTTACTACACAAAAAATGTAGATCGCGTTAAAATACACAATTTATGTCATACACATTTTTGTTGAGTGAACCATTTTCGATATATTGCTTGTTATTCCCTTAAATTTTCCAATACTTATAAATTTTTCTCAAATTCATTATTCATTTTTTGCCCTGGTAAGGCAAAGAGAATGGAATACTGCACATAGCAAACAGCTCTTACAATATTTGTCTGTCGCTCAAAGCCTACCAATTCCCCTTGCATCTACAAGAAAATTAGTAATTTGATTAACATCTCGATATCTCGATTAACACGAAGCATATGGGGAATAAGCGTTTGTGAAAATAGTTTTGTACAAGAGTAGAAAAAGTCATGTGAGAATAACATCAGATTTTTTTGTCCTGGTAATACTCAACATAGCAACGAGCTCTTAAAATATTTGACTATCGCTTAAAGCCTACCAACTCCCCTTTCATCTACAAGAAAATTAGCAATAAGGTTAACATCTCGATATCTCGATTAACATGAAGCATATGGAGAATAAGCGTTTGTAAAAATAGTTTGTACATGCGTAGAGAAAGTCATGTGAGTGCCACACATCAGATTTTATAAGAACATGCAAATATCTATGAAACGCCAATTTATATGAGGACCTAAAACTGATGTTTGAGGACTAAAATACTAACATCTCGAGAATTGACTCATATTCAAGAGCATTTCCAAACAAATGTTGTATACTCGCAATTGACCTTGCGAAAGACCAACAAAATCGGTCACCATTCCCCACCTATACCTATTCGTAATATGCCAATGAGTTGATAGAACTAGCATAGGTATGCTTATTGGTGTGATACACAGCACAAGGCGTGATAACACCTACAAGGCGACGCCACAAGCCAATAAAATGAAGCCATGAGGTCATGAAGTACCCTAGAAACGGCAACACATGCGGTTTGACTAGGAAAGCCATGTTTATTTCTTCCTGGCATTTCTGCTAGAGTACAGTTCTACACATCTACTTATCAACTGTGCTGGTGAAATCTCTTATCAGGATGAGTAAAAACAACTTCTAGTTCTTACAGTCAGTACATTTAAAATGTACTTTAACTATAAGTTTTTTCTTCTTATGCACTACAGGGAACAAGGAAATATTTTTTTTATTTCTACACATATTCATTTTTCCTAAAATCATATGACTATTTCGTTTCATTGATATCTAAAAAGCAAACGTAATAGTGTTTTGAGGCCCCCTAAATAAAAAATAAGCATTTTTAGAAAGATTCTCTTATGGTGTTCACAGACAATATACACAACTCAAAAATGAAAAATGAGATAAATACCAAACTTCGTATTTAGGTTCAGAATCTTCCTAAGATATGACACAAAGATTTTCAAGAATGTTCCTGGAACCAGTATCTACCTTTTACTGGAAAACGTTTCGAAACTTTTGATTTTCTGTATATCTTAAAATTTCTGGGAACAGCCTATGAAGTCCACTTCAATTGAAAGAAATATTGTACAATCTTATACAATGAAAAACGTTAAGCGATAAACGAAAACGTACTACCTAAAAATATAGATTCCTTTAAAAGACACAATTTTTTCAAAGAAATTTCTCTGTAGCATCAGACAATTCCAAGTTACCGTTTTTAATTCCATTTGCACAATACTTTATTCTTTTTAAGTCCCATCGATTTTCAGTTGTTTCTGATGATTACATGGAAATAGTATGTAATGTTAAGACCAGCATTTAGCGTCCAGTTCTTAAACATTTGACTGTCGCAATTCCCTTTGTATCTATAACGAAATGTGTAATTTAAATTCTGCAAAGGTTTGTTTGGATTTAAATGTATTAGACAGAAAAATAAGCTTGAGTGAGAGTAATTTGTATGGTCACTAATAAACGATAGAAGGTAGAAAAGGTCATGTGAATGTATCATATCTGATGTTTTTTGCAATTCAGGAAGTCTCGCATACCTACTATAGGTAATCAGTAGAGAAAGTAAAAATGAACTAAAATGAAATAGTTTTCACTATCGCATTATAACATCCTGCAATGTTACTACTTGCTGGAAATGGAGATCGCGTAGTGCGTTGCAGGATGGACCTCATAGTCCGCTTTTTACAGGCAGGATAAAGCAGAGCAGGCCACGTCATGTGCAGGCCCTATTGTTCTCGGTGGCTGCGAGAAAATCAATTTATAGCATTAACTTCGACAAGGGCTCTCCAGACAATTAAAAGCCTGGGCTGCAGAGTGCGTTTTGGAAGCAGAACCCAAGGGCTTTCTTTCCGTTCTCCACGCTGCTCTCGACAGATTCGCGCGCTTCTGCGAGCGAGAAAATAATGTTGAAAATTGTTCTCACCGTACCCTTTTATGTTATTGCAGCCCTTGTTGATTTGTGGTAGGGGCAAACGGTCGTAAACATGTAGTTAAACCTAGTGTTACTAACGTACACTATCGTGCATAAAAAGGGCCCATTCCCCTAGGTCGCCGTAGTGTGTATCCCTCCTCAGGTACCCAACTTTTGACTCCACCCAACCGGTAGCAATGTTCTGCAATTGTCCTAAAGAACCATTTACGAAAATAAAACTTAACCAATGTACTATGTTTATAATCTATGTAAAATGGAGGGATGATTCGAATACCACCTCTATGAAAGAGTTTCGCTATGATTGGTACACAAAGAAAGACCAAACCAATAAAATACAATTCAGCCTTCTAGAGGAAGGGCTGAAGAAATATTCGCATGTCTGGATAAACTGAACGACAGCTACCACATTTGCATACCGAGTGTTTCAGAAATATTTTTACAAACTTCAGTTATGGGTTCCTCACATCAAAAGAAGGAAAAAAGTTCATATGAACATATGCCCCATAATCCTTGGTTTTCGTGTTATTCCTGTCACAGTGAAAGTGTGAGTTCAACGGCCTTCGGGGTCCAACCTCAAAACTTCATTTCTCTATGCATCCATAGAAGGCTAGCCACGGTAGATGGCGAAGTGTTGCCATGGAGACTTGTTTACGTTTGTCATTTGTCATTAGTCTGTCTTCAACGTTTCAATTGTGTACATGTAGTGAGTTAACTGCACGTGTTTCGTTCCACCATGGCTGGATATTCATTTCGTGAACAGGCAGACATGATTTGTATGTATGGTCGCGCGAATGGTAATGGACGGGAGGCTGCACGCCTCTATCAGATGGGGTTTCCTGACCGAGGACAACCGAGTCATCCAACCTTTGTCGCTGTTTATCGTCGCCTTGCTGAGACAGGAACCGTTGCACCACGGACTATTGATCGAGGAAGACCAAGAGTTGTTCGTACGCCGGAAGGCAAAGAACAGATATTAAAGTGTGTCGAAGACGATCCAGGTATCAGTACAAGATAATTGCCTGTGGCATCTGATACATCACACGTGACAGCATGGAGGGTGCTTCACGAGCAGCTCCTGTATCCATATCATATTCAACATGTGCAGGGCCTTTCGCCTGCCGATTATCCACCACGGGATAACTTTTGCCGATGGTTTGAAGCACAAACAGCCAATCCATTATTTGTCTCATCAGTTTTGTTTACAGACGAGGCAACGTTTGGGAGAGATGGAGTTACTAATTTCCACAACGTACACGTATGGGCAGATCGTAATCCTCATGCTGTACTTCAGGCTAGACATCAGCAACAGTTTAGTCTGAATGTGTGAGCTGGCATTGTAGGTGAATGTCTGGTTGGTGCATACGTTTTACCAGCACGTCTTACTGGTGCTGTCTACAGGGACTTTATCCAGCACACTTCCCGACTTACTTCACGAAGATGTGTCCCTGAAAATAAGAAAAAAAACATGTGGTTTATGCATGATGGGGCTCTGGCTCATTTTAGTCGCATTGTTCGAGATGCACTGACTGGTATCTACCGATGGATAGGCAGATGGGGACCTGTTCCATAGCATGCACGTTCTCCCGACCTCAATCCTGTGGATTTTTACCTCTGGGGGCATCTTAAATCATTGGTTTATGGAGCAGCCATCCCGGATGCAGAAACGCTTCATCGACGTGTCATGGAAGCCTGCAAAACCTTTCGACACCATCCCGGAGTTTTTGACAGGGTGCGACATTCCATGATTCGACGAATACAGGCATGCATAGAAGCAAGAGGAGGACATTTCGAGCATTTATTATGAGTTTTGTGTGTTATAAATGTACCACTGTGTTGAACACCTCCTAACGAGAAAACAAAGGATTATAGGACATATGTTCATATGGGCTTTTTCCCTGCTTGTAGTGTAAAGAACCCATACCCGAAGTTTGTAAAAGTATTTCTGAAACATCCTGTATATGAGAGCTTTCATCAGTGACATGGGGACTAGGGTTAAAGTTGTTGCTGCTACTAAACGGCCATAAGAAAACCAGCATTAAGAGAACGGTAGTGTAGCATGGAAATATAAAGTTTAAGTTATACTTTGGGGGAGGTAAAGTACTCTGCCAATCTAGTGACTAGAATTGTACTCAAAGACAGAGGTTGTCACATACTTAGGGGACGGGGTTAAATTTTGTCAGTACCAACAGAACCAACTTCGTTCCATTATGCGCCATATTTTATGCACGCTGAGCTTTATTAGCGTTTTGGGAGCCAATTTGAAGAACGATGGTTTATTAGCTTCACGTGTGGAAGCCAATTTGAGAAGATTGTTTGTTGTATAGAAGGAGTTATATTATATTTCAACTGTTGGGGTGCCGAACTTGTAGTAGTTGCAATCGCACGTATGGTAAAAAGTTTCCGATATCCTTCGCCCCAAATGTACTTTCAGGTGGCCTTCGCTCCAAGTTTAAAAAATATATTAACTTTGTAATTTGACTGTTTCTTTAAATATTATATACTTATGTTTTCCTCCGCTCCGTCAGTATTATTATTATTAGAGACACGTTTCTCTTAGCAGGGTTGTGATTCAACAAGAATGTAGGCTTACAAAGATTATAATTTTACTTCACTACATTTATTAATACTTGACACAATTTAAATAACACCTCACTAATATAGAGAGCTGTGAGATTCTTTTTATTAATTAATTACACTTTTTAACACGTAAACTTATATTTCGTCTCACACGAATACATATTATATTTTTGAGGACACTTTTTGCGTCTGGTTAGTAACGCTGTCTGCAGGCAACTGAACTCTAAATTTGTAAAATCTTCTCCTTTTCAGTTTCTGATTGGCTAGTCCTACTCCAATAGAATACCTTCATTTAACTAAGGCTTTTTCTGGTTGTTGATTGGCTATTTTATAAACTGTCACAAAATTTACATTGTTGTTGCTCCAGTAATGACTAGTAGCATTATTAAACATTCTTACTCATCATTGCCTCAAGGTTACCTCATTGTTAGCAGCTTTTAACTTATTATTCTCACAGCTCCTACATTATTAAATTACGTAATATATTCACATAACATTACACATGGATATAATAATACAAATATATACAATGACTGTTACATATAGTTTTTTATATTGTTACATACACACATTGCTTCAAGGCGGGCTGTTATTAAATTTACATACTATATAATTAGACTGAAATAATTTAAGTGTTAAAAATACTGCCTCAACGCCAACATACATTATCTATAACTTTAAATGTTATTTTTAATTTACTGTAATACCGGTATGAAAGTTGTAGCTATTTCCAGTCAATATTTCTAAAATTGTTTTCTTCGGGCCTGATGCAGTGAACCATTGATTTTTATAAAATTCAAATGTTTCGTCTGTTACTGTGGCGGACATCTTCAGAGGAGACGTATGGGTATGTTCCGTGCGTTTGTTATAAAGATGTTTTTTTTTTCGTTTTTTATTTTTCACCTGATTACTTTGAAATTAACATGTATTGAAGAATACAATTTATAGTAAATGTTTCTTACTTTTAGGGAGAAACACAATGCTATTAGCTACATGTTATTTAATGTTAGTTCAGAAAACAACTTTTGCCTAAAACTACGTTTTACTACAGCAACCATAATTTAAAAAATGAAATATGTAGATGTTAAACTAAATCTAATGTTTATACTTAAACTGGATTAGTGTTTTGTTATATTCAAACAAATGAAATCAAAGTTAGTCTTTTCGAAGCATTAACTTTAATAATTTTTACTTTCTCTACCACGTACCTAGTGAGGCGTTTCGAATTTAAAGGAGGCATTTTATGAAAAAGGTCCGTCTGTGTGCATATCTGTGTGCTTGTGTTTGTGAACAGCATAACTAAAAACGAAAAGTCGGATAAACACCAAACTTAGTATTTACGTTCAGTACTTTCCAGAGATGCTACATGATTATTTTCAAGAACCCCTCTCCCCGAAAACCAAAATACACTTTACATGGAACTTTTTTCGAATTTATTGATTCTCTGAAAAATGGCTAACAATTTGTTTAAAATGGCACATATTAAAAGTATTTACATGATAAATAAAGTGTTATCTTGAATTTTCTGGGAATACCTTGTGAAGTCTTCTTCCTTCCGAATGGAAATTATACAATGTTGTATAACAAGTAAACTTTAAGCGATGCAGGGAAACATACCATAAGCAAAATGTAGATTTATTTAAAACACACAATTTATTCCAAAATAACATTTTCATGGCATAAGCCATATCCGAGATATCCGTTGTTAATGGTTCGAATTGTTCAATACACTTAAGAAATTCTTTTAAAGCCCTGCCGATTTTCAGTTGTTTCTTGCGATGTCATGGAAACAGTATGGAATCCTAAGATCAGTGTATAGCGTTCAGTTGTAAAACATTTCACAAACGCTATTCCTTTTGCATCTATACCGAAATTTGTCCGGAAAGGTTTATCTCGATTAAAATGAAGTAGATAGTAAAATAAACTTTTGTAAGAATAATATACATACCCAGTAATAAGTGATAGAGAGTAGAGAAAGGAATGTGAACGTAATTGAGCAGGGTTTTTATACTTGGTCATTCTTTTAAAGACCTGTCGAGATTTGGCTTTTTCTCGTGATTTCATGGAAAGAGTACGAAATTTTAAGGCTAGCAAATATCGTCCAATTATTAAAAAAATTCTGATGTGTTACACTCACATGACTTTCTCTACTCTTGTACAAACTATTTATACAAATTCTTATTCTCCATCTATTTTATATTAATCGAGATAAACATTTGCAGAGACGATCTTTTGACATGCAAAGAGAATTACATTTTACACATAGCGACCAGTTCTAAAAATATTTGACTATCGCTTAAGGCGTACTATGTTCCCCTTGTTTTGTAATTGCAAGGGCAATATAGAAATACAGTAGCCTTTAAGCATAGACATATCTCTTAATAGCTGGTTGCTATGTGTAGCTCCGTTCTCTTTGCCACAGATTAATGTTCTTTGCATATCCAAGACAAAAAAAATGAATAAGCAATTCCCATTTGAGAAAATAAGTATTGAAGATTTTAAGGAATAACAATCAATATCTCAAAAATGGTTCACTCAACAAAAAGAAGTGTATATGACATAAATTGTGTATTTTAACGCGATCTACATTTTTTGGGTAGTAAAATTTTGTCTATCTCTTATGGTTTACCAGTTATGCAAAAGTCGTTCACAATAAAGGATACTTTTGGAGATACATTCTCAGAGAATTCAAGATGTACATTTTATTTGTCATAAAAATATCTTAAGCATATGATATTTTAATCGTTAGAGCCATTTTTGAGAAAATTAAAATTTTCGAAAAATGTTCCATGTAAAGGGTAATCTGGGGTGGGGGGATTTTCTTGAAAACCTTCGTGTCGTATCTCTGGAAGATACTGAACCTAAATACCAAGTTCGGTGTTTATCCGACTGTTTGTTTCTGAGTTATGCTCTTCAGACATACAGACACATACGGGCATGTTTTCAAATTGTATTTTTTTTTTGGATTCAGGGGGTCTCAAAGCATATATTTCCGGTGAAATCTCGGTATGGAATTTTTGGGTGGAATACAATACTTCTCCTACTTGCTATACGCAGTAGAGAAAGTAAAAACATAGTATCTCTATTTCGTTTGTTTCTATAATAAAATCCACAAACTAGCTGTTTTTGCAAGGGTTGGTCTGGATTAAAATGAAATAGGAAAGCATACTTTAATAAGAACTTTTATAAACACTAATAACGGTCAGAAGTTAGAGAAAGTCATGTGTATGTAACACATCAGACTTTTTTCAATTTTGTATATCGGTAAACTGTAACAGATAGACAATAACACGTAACACAGAGAAATGTAGATTAAAGCATGTTCAAGGCCAGCACATGGGGACCTGTTTTTAAACATTTGACTATATTTCGGTTTCCTATATCCTTCTGGTACCTAACAACAAAGGAGGTAATGAGGATATTATTCCCTGTATCTGCAAGTTCATACATTCTAGTGAAAGATAAAATTTCAAAGAGACTATACATTTCCTGAACGTTAAGTTACCTTCTCCGTCAGTATTTTGAATTTTTCAAGGTATAGATTTGACATAGATTTTATGTTTTGCCCCACTAAAAGAGGTTTCCCTTTTGAAAATCTATGCGTCTATAAACCGGATAAAACGTATTGATTTCTCCCTCTAAAACTGTATACTATAATGATAAACTTTACATCAGGCAAACTTCTATTGTTATTGTTGACTGTCGAGATAATGCAAGCTTATCTACAATATAAATGATTGACTGACACAAACAAGTGCACGTAAATATAACATAAAGTACCATCTATCCAGTGTAGCTATGTGATAACATCTGTTGTGTTTGACGATATCCAGCAATGTTGTGTTAAATGCCTCTATCACTTTGTTATCGGTTTCAATAAATGCAGCTATTGTGTATTTCATGCTTCAGTAAAACCACTAAGTCTTCATACGATTCCTCCAGTTGAATGAACCCTTTACATAGTAACAAATTTCATTATTGCTTTCCGTTTTCTCAAAATACGAGGCCGGTATAAGTCCATGACTTTGACGATAGATAGCGTTCTAATCACAGGTTTCTTGTTTGCACCCAAGTCTTACATCTATTCTGGGTATAATCGCAGAAATTCGTAGTCATTTGTTTCTTAAAACATTGTTTGGAACGTCTAAAATAAGCAGATGTGTGTTGCTTCGTATACAATGGAAAAAAGCGAATTTCGTGTTCTGATAAAGCACTGCTTTTTCGTGGTAAGGCCGTAAAGGAAACGGAAGCAATGCTGAACGAGTATTATGGGGCCTCTGCTCCATCACATGGCATGGTTCACAGAATTTCGATGTGGTCGTTCGAGCACAAGAGATGCCGTGTGCACAGGACGGCCGGCTGAGATCACAACAGAAGAAATGGTGAACAATGTTCACGATATTGTGTTGGAAGACCGCCGAGTGAAAATCCGTGAGATAGCCAAGACCGTAAGCATCTCGAGTGAAAGGGTGTATAACATTCAACAAGAATTTTTGGGTATGAGAAAGCTGCCGCGACTGCTCACAGTTGAGAAAAAGCGGAATCATGTGACCATCTCGCAGAAATGTTTGGACATGTTCCAGCGACCGCAAATGACTTTCTGGGGCGTTATGTCACGGTTGATGAAACTTGGATCTATTACTATCAATCTGAAATCAAGCAATAATCAAAGCAGTGGATTTCCTTCGGCGAAGCTGCTCCAAAGAAAGCGAAAACCATTCCGTCGGCAGGAAAAATCGTGGTAGCTATCTCTTGGGATTCACAAGAGGAATAGACATTTACTTACTACCTGGAAAAGGGTAAGGTTCATGTTATGCCACAATGCTGGATCAGTTTCACAAGGAATTGTTAAAGAAACAACCCATTTTGGTGAAGAAAAAGGTTCTCTTTCGCCAGGAAATGCACCCGCACACAAGACAAAATTTGTGGAATTGGGCTGCGAACTGCTACCTCACCCACCATATTCTCCAGATTTGGCTCCGAGCGACTTCTTCCTCTTGCAAACCTGAAAAATTAGCTCGATGGGAAGAAATTCACGTTCAGTGAATACATCATGGCAAAAACCACCTCATATTTTGCAGACTTCGAAACCTCATATTTTTTGGAAGGGTTAAAACATTTGGAGAAACATTGAACAATGTGTATTGAATTGAGAGACGACTATGTTGAGAAATAAAATTTATTTTTTTTGGAAAAAATTGTTATTTTCTTTAAAAAGTCGCTGAATTATCAATCATCCCACGTACATTAAGATTTTTTTAAAATATTAATATTTGGGACATATTGTATTCAAGAAATTTTCACAGAAGGAAAATAAATCTGATATGTTTGTTATAATATGACTATCTCTACCCCTATATAGAATATAGTTGCAAAAACTTATTCTTCTATCTATTTCATGTTAATCGAGATAAATTTTGATCATACATTCACACACTTCGTTGTATGTAACGGGTCTTCATATTTATTCCGCCTTTATCGCTACTCGGTTTAAATGGTTGACGTCATCATTATTCCGCGAGTCCCTTGTCTCAAAGGGGAGGTGCGGAATTGAATGTGTTTCCGACTTCGTAAACAGCTTGATCATTGAAGTAGTTCTTATTTTAGGAGTTGTATTGTATTTCGACTGTTGGGGAGCCGAACTTGAAGTAGTTGCAACGCACGTATGGTAAAAATTTTCCGGTAGCCTTCGCCCCAAATGTACTTTCCGGTGGCCTTTGCCCCAAAATTGTTTAAAAATATTAACTTTGTAATTTTGACTGTTCCTTTAAATATTATATATTTATGTTTGCCTCGGCTGCGTCAGTATTTATATTTTTTTAGTGACATGAATGTCTTAGCAGGGAGTGGTGCGACTGCAGAATGTAGGCTTACACAGATTGTAATTTTACTTCACTCCTTTTATTAACGGTTAACACGATTTAAATAACACTTCACTGATATATATATATATATATATATATATATATATATATATATATATATATATATATATATATACAGAGAGAGAGAGAGAGCTGTGAATTTTTTATTAATTACTTGCACTTTTTAACACGTAAACTATTTTTGTCTCACACGAATATGTGTTAAATTTCTCGAGGACGCATCTAGCTCCGGTTAGGAACTCTGTCTACAAGCAACTGGCAACTGAATTTGTAAATTTTGAGTTTCTGAATGGCTAATCCTAGTCTAATAGAATACCTTCATTTAACTAAAACTTTTTCTGGTTATTGATTGGCTATTTTGTAAACTGTCACCAAAATTACAATATTATTGCTTCCACAATGACAAGTAGCATTATTAAACTTTCAAATTCGTTATTGCCTCAAGCTTATCTCATTGTTAGCAACTTTTAACCTAATATTCTCACAGCTCCTACATTATTAAATTACGTAATACATTAACATAACGTTATTACATATGTATACAATAATATAAACATATATAATGACCGTAATATACACTTTTTATATATTGTTTTATACACATATTGCTTTAAGGCTGGCTGTTGTTATATTTATATTGTATAATTTGACTGGAATCATTTCAGTGTTAAAAATACTGCCTCAAATTTTAAGAGTTTGCACAAACCATAGTATCGGCCATGTCTACAAATACAAAACATTTCGTTTCGTTTAAAAGATATATTGTCGACTTTCCTTATATTTCGGAAGATTTTAAATGGAATGTCCCGCAAGCAGGATATGAAGATAACTAAACTTTCTGCTTCAGGTTTTAGAAACGCCGGTTAGAAACTCTGTCTACAAGCAACTGACTTCTGAATTTGTAAATTTTGCTCCATTTTAGTTTCTGATTGGCTAATCCTACTCTAATAGAATACCTTCATTTAACTAAAGCTTTTTCTGGTTGTTGATTGGCTATTTTATAAACTGTCACAAAAATTACATTATTGCTTCCAAGAATCACAAGTAGCATTATTAAGCTTTAAAATTCATTATTGCCTCAAGGTTACCTCATTGTTAGCAACTATTAACCTATTATTGTCATAGCTTCTACATCATTTAATTAGATAATACATTCACATAACATTATTACACATGTATACAATAATATAAACATAATACAATTTATGTTACATACATTTTATATGTTATTTATACACATATTGCTTTAAGGCGGGCTATTATTGAAATTTATATTATATAATTTTACTGAAATCATTTTAGTGTTAAAAATACTGCCTCATGATATGCGGCGGTGCAGAACTGCTTTTCACTAGGATACCTTGCATGCCTGAGTGCTACTTTCTAACTGCAAGGATTCGAGGGGAAGTCTATCGTTACCGTATTGACCACTCTGGGAATGATCTTTCTCTGTTCTTTCCCAGAATTTCATTACACGTTTACACAGTTCGTTGTGTAAAGTTTACATGTCCACGAGAAAAAATAGCAATTTTCCACTTCAGAAAAATATAAGTATTTGAAAACTCAAAATCAGTATCAACAGAACATCTCGATTATGGTTAATGTAAGAAACCTCCCAAGGAATTCAAAATGCGTATTTTGTCATGGAAATATCTTAAACATGTGGTATTTTAATCAAAATCATTAGATATTTTTAGAAACAATTCAAAGCTAACGAAAAATGTTCAGTGTAAGGGGTACTTTGGGGCGGGCGAGATTTGTTGAAAATCTTCTTGGCGCATCCTTGGAAAATAATAATAATAGTACTGTGGCATATTAATCTTATTTTCATTACCATGTTGCTACCAGACGTAGCATTATTGGGTCTCCTGAGTTATATTTCTTTCTGACGGTCTTTCCTTTTTGCGCGGACCACGCTAAAGGGAAGGATCTGTTTGAAATTTTCTGGCTTTGACTAGACACGGTTGGTGAGGGCATGATAGCGTCACTCTCGAGTGGCAGTGGTCGATGGAGCCAATCGTGTGTGGCCGGTCTACGGTTTGTGGCATCTCCCTTCGTCCTGCTTCCTTAGTTAATTATGTAGAGTCGCCAAACGTTTGTGAATAAATCCCAGGTAATGTGTTTTTTGTAATTCTTCGGTGTAATATAAAATGTTACACCGCATTGGCCTTAAATTTACACACCAAGTTCCCAGGCATTTTGCAGCCGCAAGTTGCGCCCCCATATGCGTGTTGGGGTGACCTAAATTAATCATTTCTTGTAACCCTTTCTGCCTTCCTCCCAACATGTAAAAACAATAATAATAATAATAATAATAATAATAATAATAATAATAATAATATATTAATCCTGTGCGGCTAAGGCAATAAAGTGCCTTGACGTGCCGACCTGACTGCCGACCTCACGCCCACATATGCACGGCAGAGGTGGGCGATCAACCAACTGATATACAGGGGTGATGTGGCCGGCATCACATATCCCCAGCTCGAATGTTGGTTCCTTGGCCGGGATCGCTGCCTATCGCAGCTCCTCACTTTCCTTACAATGCTGAGTAGGCACCGGTACTACACCCGGGACTTAAAATCCACACTCCCATGGGTGGTATCGAACCCAATTCTTCATACCAAGATTGATATTTAACCAAAGTTTTGTTTTTAAGCTATGCTTTTCACGGAAACGCTCGCCCGGACCATTTTCAAATTTCAGTTTTGGATTCAGCAGACAAAACATATATCTTTGATGAAATATCCATAACAAATGGAATGAAGTGCTTCCTCATCTTACTATAGGCATGCAAGGGATAAAGTAAAAATGATTTACTTGTTTAGGGAACCTGTGGTGATAACTTCACGCTTCCATCTATTGAACACAAATGGGAATGTAAAGCAAAAGAGAAGCTTAATAAATTATGCGACACATCGTGTACTATAAGAAATGTTAATGGAATATTTGGTAAGCTGAGCGGGAGTAGGAGAGCAGTACGTGGAGATCACTTTAAAATACGAAACCTCTGGAATTTCCCATTACTAGACAGGAACAAATAGCGCGGCGCAAAGGAGGTTCCACTTTGTCGACACTAGAGGGAAAGAATGCGGCAAAAGGAGAAACACGGAATGTACAGTACCTAAAGTGGCTTAGGATAAAAGTTGGACGAAACCGTTGCATCTACAAAGGATAGTGTTTAAGTATACAATATATCGTATTGTAGAAGTTAACGAATTTATCAGTCGCTCAACGCTGTGGATAAATCTCGTACACTGTTGTGTATAAAAAGTAGCCGATTCCCCTAGATCGCCATCATGTTTTTGTCTCCGTAAGGTATCTATTTTCAGGTAACCATCTTTTTACTATTTGAGGCAGTATTTTTAACACTTAAATGATTTCAGTCTAATTATATAATATATAAATTCAATAACAGCCCGCATTAAAGCAATATGTGTGTAAATAACATATAAAAATGTATGTAACTGTGATTGTATTAATGCTTATATTATTATATACATATATAATAATGTTATGTGAATGTATTACGTAATTTAATAATGTAGGAGCTGTGAGAATATAGGTCAAAAGTTGCTAACAGTGAGGTAACAATGAGGTAACCGTGAGGCAATAATGAATTGGAAAGTTTAGTAATGTTACTAGTAATTCTTGGAGCAACAATAATGTAATTCTTGAGATATTTTAAAAATAGAACAACCAGAAAACCTGAAAGTTAAATAAAAGTATCCTATTGGAGTAGGATTATGCAATTAGAAACTAAAATAGAGCAAATTGTACAAATTCAGGCGCCAAATGCTAGTAGACAGCGTTCCTAACCGGACGCGAGACGAGTCCTCAAGAAGTTGTATTTGTGTGAGATGAAAATTCATTACGGCGAGGATATTATAAAGTTTACGTGTTTAAAAAGTGCAAGTAATTAGTAAATAATCTCGCAGCTCACTATATAAGTGAAGTGTTATTTAATCATGTGAAGGATTAATAAGTGGAGGGAAGTAAAAATTATAATTTGTGTAAGCTTACATTCTTTAGCTGCATCACACCTTTTTCAAAGATACGTGTTTCTATAAATTAATGCTGACGCAGCCGAGGGAAATATAAATATATATAATATTTAAGGAAACATAAACATACAAAGTTGATTCCTAATCGTTGGGGCGAAGGCCAGCGGAAACTTTGTAACATATGTGGGGCAGTTACTTCAAGTTTGGCTCCCCAACATTTGAACTGCAATACAACTTCTAAAATACTTCTCCTAAAAATGACTTCAACTCCACCCAACCGGTGTCAGTTATCTGAAAGGGTCATACGTATTAACCAATGAACGATGTTTATAATTATGATAAATGAAGGGGTGGTTAGGGTACCACCAGAGAGTTTCGTACACAAGGAAAGGCTAAACAATTAAAAATAATTCTATTTTCATTTTGAATCCAAGCATCTCTGTTAAGGATTGTATAGGAGCTCAGCTTTGGCTTCTGAGGTAAGGAAGACCACCAGCCATGTTTATGCAGGGTGAATCAGAATAACACCGAATAATTTTAAGGTACTATTCAGGGGCTCTGTTTGAGTATTTTTTTTGGAGAATGTATGTCCTTAAACGTCCTATTATTAATTAAAGGGCATTAACGGTTTTGAAACACGCGTCAAGTTAGATGACATTCCACCCAACAGGTAATATGCATCATTTGCTACAAGGTATTGGAAGAGGTTTGAAATAAGAGTAGTCGATATCTTTAATTTTAAACAATGTAACTCTCTTAAATTGATTAAGCGGTTTCTGAAACTTTATTTAATTATGACACTAAATCCATGTGCTCTGAAGTAGGTATATTATAGTAAGAGAGAATTTGTATTTAGTAATCGAATATCACCATCTGCGGATGTGTTACACTCACATGACTTTCTCTACTCTTGTACAAACTATTTTTACAAACGCTTATTCTCCATCTACTTCATCTTAATCGAGATAAACATTTGCAGAGTCTATCTTATTGCTAATTTTCTTGTAGATAAAAGGGGAATATATATTTACAAGGGCAAAATAGAAATACAGTAGCCTTTAAGCACATACATATCTCTTAATAGCCGGTTGCTAGGTGCAGCACCATTCCCTTTCCCACAGATTAATACTCTTTGCATATCCAAGACAAAAAAATGAATAACGAATTCCCATTTGAGAAAATAAGTATTGAAAAATTTAAGGGAATAACAAGCAATATCTCGAAAATGGTTCACTCAACAACAAATATATATATATATGACATAAATTGTGTATTTTAACTCGATCTACATTTTTTGTATAGTAAAATTTTGTCTATCTCTTATGGTTTACCAGTTATGCAAAAGTCGTTCACAATGAAGAATACTTTTGGTGACATTCCCAGAAAATTCAAGATATATATTTTTTGTTATGAAAATATCTTAAACATATGATATTTTAATCAAAATCGTTAGAGCCATTTTTGAGAAAATTAAATTTTTCGAAAAATCTTTCATGTAAAGGGTAATTTGGGGTGGTGGGATTTTCTTGAAAACCTTCGTGTCGCATCCTTGGAAGATACTGAACCTAAATACCAAGTTTGGTGTTTATCCGACTGTTCGTTTCTGAGTTATGCTGTTTACAGACAGACACACGGACATGTTTCCAAAAATGCTTTTTTTGGATTCATGGGATCTCAAAACATGTATTTCCGTTGAAATCTCGGTATCGAATTTTTGGGTGGAATACAATACTTCCCCTACTTACTATACGTAGTAGAGAAAGTAATAGTTTTATGCACTGCCGTTGCAATTGCTGTAACAGTGGGACCAGTGTCCCACATACCCACAATACGTGCACGAGTAACTTCGCTAGTATACGGCATGACTGGTTCTGAGACAAACATGTTTTGGTTTCAATAACACCTCTTTTCTCCCTTATTGCTGTGTTATCAAGCTACCCCGTTCTGCGATAGGTATGGTGAAGGACACGCCTCAAAAGAACCCAGAAAAAGATACGAAATCCACCAAAGATTTTCTTTGGCGCTCTGTGTATGAATCGTAAGTATGTACATCAGTGTTCTTGAAATTCATCTTCAGTGTAATAAACTTATTAATAAGCATTATGAAAAATCACTTAGAATTATATCCTATGTGTTATCTTAGAACATGATAACATGGTTTTGCCTGGCTGCTTGCTTAACCTGTTTACATGTGTAATACACGCAATAGCTTGCCTAAGGCAATTGTTTGCGCAACAGGGAGTAAACATTGGTCCTGTATAAACCAGGGTTCATTTTCTTCCTTTCTTCTCCGCTCCCTCTGCATCTTCTTTTGAAGCTGTTTTATACAACCCCAGATGATCGATACGTAAGTGAAAAATGTGCTGAATAGGGGAATCCTTCGGCACGTTTATCTCTTAAGCAGGTCATGAGTTTGATGGCGTTCAACAAGGACCTTGGTCCAAGTGCTAATCACCGTAATGTATTACCCCGCTTGTCCCAACCATCCTTGTAATTGGTTAACGAACTAACCTGCTTGTCAAACAGGAACTGCTACCTCTCGGGTTAGTAGCTAAATCAACAACATATTGATCATGTCACATTTCAATTTCCTTTGCAGTGGTTTAAGACAATGCATGTATGAAAAAGGTTTCTTCTGAATGCTTTGAGTGCTTTATTATTACTCAGAAAATAAAGAATACGGTGCCACAAAATGTTAACACCAAGCGCGTTGGATCAAGCGGTAACGTCTGTGGCTCGCATTTGGGAGGTCTGGGGTTTAAATAAGTCGCAAATCTCAATATCTTGTGTTATCGTATTTGTTGGGCGCTTATTGTTTAATTATTTTTAAATTTGGGTTCTTTGTCCTCCGGCTAGCTATTATAACTCAGTAGAGCACGTGTCTCTAAGCAGGGTGTGTAAACGGAAAGGAGTTGTTGCTAAAAGATAACACTGATAAAAAATATGAATCTAGACTTTTATTGCCGTCAAACGTAATTAATAATTGACATATTTAATCTTTATACACGCCTGACTGAAACTGTGGTATTTCTGAATGTAAGTACAGTCATTTTAGTTGCCGCGTACCAATTTCTTTGCGTACTTTACATTTTTATAACTAACTCTGCGACGTGCACCTCGTGAGATTCTTCAGAACTGTGCGGCACTTGCTTATGGCTCGAGAATATATACTCCTTCACCTCGAATTGCCTAAACATTATAATATAGTTGCTATTGGTTACCAAATTGCGCCAACATTAGCGTATGTTTTGGTCAGCCAATCACTACTACTAACATATATGCTCTAGGGAAGATATTCCCTCCATTTCTAAAAAAGGCACGCTACCCTGACGTCAATTTCGGCTTTCTCTTCTTAGTGACAAACAACTCACCCCCTCGGTTTATTGTTACCCACTTCTATTGTCAGTTTTAGTGAGGCCGTGTAAACTTATTTCCTAACAATACTTATGGCTAACAAACATCTAAAATCATGTACTTACAATAATATTAATTTACACTATAATCACTCTGGTATTCACAGCATGTTATGATATAAAATATTGCCTCAAATACCATGGTCCGACCAATGTGACTTTGAGCTTTTTTCGTGGTTTTCGTCAAAACAAATACCGGATTGAATATTTAGTACCACCACCGAAAGTCTAAAGTAATTTTAAAAATAAAAATAGATGCTAAGAGCGAATGCTCGGTCATCTATCCACAGATAATGAAAGCAGGCAGACTGAACGCCATTCTAAAGTCAGAACAGAAGCAGAGGTACAGTTGCCTAGCGCTAAGGTCTCTGTGGACGCGTGATGGTTCGGTACAGGATGAGACCTAGAAGGCAAAATATCCGCCACACACCGAGTCATGAGGTGTCTCCTAGCAGATTTATTATAAAATAAATAGAGAAAAAACTATTTCAAACCGTTAGGACATTTTTATTCATAGATAATCACCTTTGATATGCCATATGAAATGTTCACACTTTATTGTATTGCTCCCAATTTTCTAATATGAGCTTAGTGTAGGAATTTCTTAAGTTTTATTAGTTTAAGCGGGAAAATAGCACACATATTATTGAATTTTAAACTTTTTCAATGTGAATTCTGTAAAAGAATTTAAACTAAACTACAATTTTTAAATCTGTAATTCCTGAAACTATCCTGAAAATTTTAAACTAATAAATAAGTTATAAACTGTGGTTCAGGAACATTTTAATGGTGAAAATGATGAAAAGAAGCAATTGAGAAAGGTGGATGAAGGTGGTTCAATGTGATGCTTTACCCAAGTTTTGTCGGACAAATTAAATATCCATTTTGAGGCAGTATTTTTAACACTTAAATGATTTCAGAAAAATTATATAAATACAAATTCAATAACAGCCCGCCTTGAAGTAATATGTGTATATAATAATTTGTAAAATGTATGTAACAGTCATTCCATATGCTTATATTATTGTATACATGTTCAATAATGTTATATGAATATATTACGTAATTTAATAATGTAGTAGCTGTGAGAATAAGAAGTTAAACGTTGCTAAAAATAAGATAACCTTGAGGCAACAAGGAGTTTGAGAGTTTAACAGTACTACTTGTGATTCTTGGAGTAACAATAATGTAATTTTAGTGACAGTTTAAAAATAGCCAATCAACAACCAGAAAAAGCTTTAGTTAAATGAAGGTATTCTATTGGAGTAGGAAGAGCCAATCAGAGACTTGAAATACAGAAGTTTACAAGTTTAGACGGTTGAAGTCAAGTCAGTTGCCTGTAAACAGTGTTCCTATCCGGACGTGAGACACATCCTCGAGAGATTTAATACGTATTCATGTGGGACGAAGAATAGTGTTAAAAAGTGCAAGTAATTCATAAAGGAATCTCACAGCTCTCTATAACAATGAAGTGTTCTTTAAATCGTATCAAATATTAATAAAAGGAGTGAAGTAAAATAATAGTCTGTGTAAGCCTACATTCTTCTCGCATCACGCCCTGTTAAGAGAGACGTGTATCTACCAATAATACGACGCAGCCGGGGCAAATATAAATATTAAATATTTAAAGAAATAGTTTAATTTTAAAGTTAATATTTTTTTAAACTTGGAGCAAAGGCTACCGGAAACTGTTTAATATACGTGCGGTTGCAACTAATTTTAAGTTCGGCTCCCCAACATTTGAAATATAATACAACTCCTACTTCAAATCCGCTTTTCCATACGTGGGCCTAACAAAACTTTCTCAATTTATGGATTTAAAATTTCTGATATTAAAAGATCAATTGCGTATCATAAAATACGCTGTAGTAAGCAGACGAAATATTCCGTTGCACTCTAACATTCGATAAGGAGATTTCACCGGAAAGGTGTTTTAGAGGTCCGCTTAATCCCGAAAAGCAGAATTTATAGAAAGTGGTGTGTGTATGTATGTGTCTGTGTGAATGGCATAATTAAAACGAAATATTGCATAACCTAAACCTCGAATTAAATTTCATTGTCTTTCAATAAAATCCCTCCACACGAAAACTACCCTTTACATGGATAGTTTTATTTTCTCCAAATTCTTGGTTTTCTAAACATGGCTTACGATTTTGATTTAATTATCATACATTAAAAATATTAGGCGGCAAATAAACACACTTATTTGTCGCATTTGTTTTTTATACTGTCGGAATATACATATAAAATACCATGGAATAATGTGGCGTATTAATAATTTGGGGCTTACATTATAGTTTTACATTGTCATTACCAGACATATTGTTGTTCACGTCACTCTTGGCTGGTAGCTTTGCTAGCCATGAGTAGTGGGGGTAGCGTCTGTCTCAGTTAGGATTTCGTGAGAAGCGGATCGCGTGTGTAAGACGGCTTTTGGATCGGTGGACATATCCTCTCACCTTTCATGTTTAATATTGTAGGAATCCCAAACGTTTGGGAAATAAATCTAGGAATGTGTGAGTAGATTCATTTTATGAGTTTTGTTCAGTGGAAAAACACTCGCCTTCCTCTCAACCTGCACACCGCGTTTTGGTCCTCCGCAGCCAAGTTCGTATACGACTCCTCAATGTTCGTACTGGGTACTAAAATTAATTTTTCATGTGAACGTTTAGGCCATCTCTCCAGGATACAACAATAATGTATTCGAAGAGTAGGGTAAAAAGTCCTCTTCATTCGGAAAGAATGTTATATAATTTTGTAAAAACTGATAAAGAAAAGAAAAACGCTTACCTACTACACGAAAATGCAGAGCTTCTTAAAACACAGAGTTTATTTAAAATAACTTTTATCGGTTTGCTGCTTCCCCTTTTCATCTAAAACGACAAGTATAATGCAAATAATTCTGCAAACATTATCTCTACCACAGAAGAAACCATATCTTTTTTGTAAGAATAGTTTGTAGAAGCTATATACAAATCAACTATAGTGGATAGACAAAATAATGTGAATATATTTTTTTCGTTCGAAAATACTTGACTAACTCTAGGTCTTAAATAAGAATCGAATGTACATTTACTGTAAAGAAGTTACGTATTTACATACATTTAGTGAGAGGAGCTTTGTTAATGTTGAACATCTGATGTGATACATTCATACGACTATCTCTGCTCTCTGTCTTTTATTAGTGGTTATACAAACTTTTTTACTAAAGATTATTTTTCTATCCACTACATTTTAATCCAAACAAACCTTTGCAGAAATAGCTACATTACACATTTCGTTAGGATACAAAGAGAACAGCGATAGTCGGATGTTCAAGAACTGGAACATTTGGAAATGGCTTATGCCATTAAAAAGATTATTTGACATACTGTATTTTAGAGATAAATTTTTTGTGTAGTGTGTTTTCGTCTACCGCGTAGCGTTCACCAGTTATACAAGATTATATAAAATTCCTTCCGAATAAAGACTTCACAGGCTATTCCTATAAATTTCAATATGTGCATTTAATTTGTCATAGAAATATTTAATGTATAGTACTTTATTAAAACTGTTATAGCCATTTCTAAAAATAAACAGTTTAAAAAAATGCTCATGTAAGGGGTAGTTTGGGGTGGGGGATTTTCTTGAAAATCTTCGTGTTGCAACTTTTGAAGATATTGAACCTAAATACCAAGTTTGCTGTTTATCCAACTTTTCGTTTTTGAGTTATACTGTTCTCTCTCTCTCTCTCTCTCTCTCTCACACACACACACACACACACACACACACACACACAAACGCACGCATGCGCGCGCGATCGTTTCTTTAAAAATGTTATTTTCGGATTCTGGGGATCTCAAAACATGTATTTCCAGTAAACTTTCGGCATCCAATTCTTGGATGGAATACAATACCTTTTCCATTAGTAGGTACATGGTAAGGAAAGTATAAACGACGAATTTTGCCAATGTTTAAAGTCCACAAACTATTCAACGTTTCTCTTAATCAGGGCGTGATGCGACAAGAATGTAGGCTTACACAGATTTTAATTTTAAATTCACTTCTTTTTATTAATCCTCGACATAAATTAAATAGCACTACATTGATATCAAGGGCTGTGAGATTCTTTTATTTAATATTTGCACTTTGTTAACGCGTATACTTAATTTTCGTTTCACACAAATACGTAGTATTTCTTTAGAGAACACATCTTCCATCCGGCTACTAGCAAGGTCTGCAGGCAACTGAACATATTTCGATCGTCCAAACCCGTAAACTTCCGTATTTCAAGTCTCTGATTGGCTAATCCTAGTCCAATAGAATACCTGCATTTTACTAAAGCTTTTTCTGGCTGGTGATTGGCTATTTTTAAAATGTCACAAAATTTACATTATTGCTGTCCTAATCATGACTACTAGTATTCAAACTCTCAAACTCATTATTGCCTCAAGGTTACCTCATTGTTAACTCATTGTTAGCACCTTTAATCTTATTATTCTCACAGCTCTTACATTATTAAATTACGTAATACATTCACATATAATTATTGAACATGTTTACAATAGTATAAGCATATACAATGAATGTTACATACATTTTATAAATCATTACATCCATTTTGCTTCAAGGCGGGCTGTTATTGAGTTCACCTATTATATAATTTAATTGAAATTATTCAAGTGTTAAAAATACCGCCTCATAAGTCGCTTGTCATTTTTTCCCATGGTCATGCAAACAGCATGGAATTTCAAATCCATCCCAATGGATACCTTTTAAAAATCAGACTTTCGCTTTAACCTACTGTTCCCAATAACAAAATGTGTAAATTTGTAATAAAGATTTATCTATTAGAACGTAGAGAAAGTGCATGTGAGTGCAACATAATCAGGTTTGAAGTTGATGATTTTTAAGTTGTTATTTTTACTTTTACGTTGTTATTTGCCCCACGCGTTGGGAGCCAATTTGAAGTAGATTGTATTGAAGGAGTTGTATTATATTTTAACTGTTGCGAGCCGAACGTGAAGTTCGTTGCAACCGCACGTATAGTACCCGGTTTCCGGTAGCCTTCGCCCCAAATGTACTTTCCGATGGCCCTTGCCCCAAATGTTTAAAAAAAATTTAACTTTGTAATTTGACTGTTTCTTTAAATATTATATATTTATGTTTGCCTCGGCTGCGTCAGTATTTTTGTTAGAGCATGGATGTCTTAGCAGGGCGTAGTGCGGTTGAAAAATGTAGGCTTACACAGATTATAATTTTTAATTCACTCCTTTTATTAATTCTTGACAAAATTTAAATAACACTTCTCTGATATAGAGAGCTCTAAGATGCTTTTATTAAATACTTGCACTTTTTAAACACGTAAACTATTTCCTCACACAAAATACGTATTAAATTTCTCGAGGATACATCTCGCTTCCGGTTAGAAACACTGTCTACAATCAACACGTCCAGTTCTGAGCGCTCTCTACAAGCAACTGACTTGATTTCTACCACCTAAATTGGTAAATTTCTGTATTTCAAGTCTCTGATTGGCTAATCCTAGTCCAATAGAATACCTTATTTAACTAAAGCTTTTTCTGGTTGTTGTTTGACTATTTTATAAACTGTCACAAAAATTACATTATTGCTTCCAAGAATCATAAGTAGTATTGTTAAACTTTCAAATTCATTATTGACTCAAAATTACCTCGTTGTTAGCAATGTTTAACCTATTATTCTCACAGCTCCTACATTATTAAATTACGTAATACGTTCACATAACATAATTATACATGTATACAATAATATAAACATATACAGTGACTGTAATATACACTTTTTATATATTGTTGCATATACATATTGCTTTAAGGTGGGCTGTTATTGAATTTATATTACATAATTTGACTGAAATCATTTAAGTGTTAAAAATACTGCCTCAGATTTTACCTTTATTGTTTATGAATAGTTCGTTAAACAAACACGAACAGTTTTTAATCTTCTTATAATTATAAATACTGTGTCTATTTGGCTTGCGCAATAAGTACAATATAACTAAATGTTAAGTAAAACATTTACTTTCGTTCATTCAAGCGTGTTCTCGCTTCAGCTGCTTTATTTAACATTTTTCTGAAAATACACAAAACTGTTTACCACTAACAAATTTAATATTGTTTATAAAAACAGCTACATCGGAGTAGCACACGGATCTTCTTTGACGGGCCTGACCTTACCCATCAGATGTGATTTTCTTACCCACTTATAAATAAAGCGTTTTGTTGCTAATTTTCTTGGAGTTTTAAAGCAGATTTCTACAAATTTATGAAGGGTAGAACATTACCCACAAATTTTTCAATGTATTTATTGAAATATATCGCTGGTTTGAACCATGGCATTTGGCTCACTCACTCGGTTAGGCTTGGCTAATTTTTATAACCATTTTGCATCATTACTTTATACACGATTTTTCTGAATCGGCGACTTCTTTGTTCGAATAGACACCACAAATATCATCAATAATTTTAAAATATCTCTGCTGTTTAATAACATTACGTAGGACTACTTGTGTCTTGTTTGTTTTATTTAAAAGCCTTCTGGTATTGATGACACTGTCACCACGTACGAGGCAAACGTAAATATTTGATGCACGATAAATCATTTTTAAAGACATGATAGGGAGATAGATAAATGTTACCAATAAGTAACTTCCATATATTAAAATCGATGCATAATGTAAGAAGAACGAGTTACAACTCCGCAAGATGAGGCAAAGTAAATAGTTAGAAGTCAGAGTACCTAAGGCAAAGCAGCTGTTCCGGCGAACTCGGTCAACTGGAAACCCAAGGTTCAGGTAATTAGGATTCGGTGCGTTCAGAAACCGGAGAGTTGTATGAGAATGCAGGTACACCAGTCCTGAAAATTATAAAGGGAAGGAATTCTTAGAATTTAGCAAGTCAAAGAGTAAAAGTTGTGGTTCAGATGGAATAAGAAGCTTAAGATTTGGCAATGTATATGTAGGAATTTTGGTTGGGAAGTCATTAAGTAGGCAGGACTTAAGTTGATAAAAGCACGTGTATTTCTAAAACTAGGGTATTATATTCTACAGAAGTGCTTCTGTAATCGGATATCGGCAGTCCATAGCGCCTAAGGCACGCACTCGGTATCTCACATACTTGATGGTAGCCGTAAGGGGATTCACCGCTTAGAATTTCAGGGATTGGCTGCAACTCTCGTTGTTAATACGGAAACAGTTGCTTTAAAGCATAAATTTCTTGATACTTCAGAAGTTAGCAGATATTATACTTAAATAGTTAGTTTCTCCTCCTAAGATTCAGAAATACTTTAATTATAATTTGAACTTGAGTCGTTATATGTTAATTCCCATCACATAGGCGTTAGATGTTAACTAAGGAGCGCTTTCGGGAGCTATGTTTCTCCCATCTTCAGCTGATCTAGCACCTATGTGATGAGAATTAACATATAACGACTCAAGTTTAAATTATCATATGATAACATCACAATAAGAGGTACTTCTGTTTCATTATAATACCTTAATTGTTAATCCTTTAACTGTCATCAACTCGCTACAAATAGCTCATGTAGTAGCCTCTAGTCAACTTAACTGGTGTTGTCTAGTCTCAAAACCACTCACGCGTACCTTAAGAGAAAGATCCCATACCTCACCACTCTAGCAGCTGGCAGCAGATATTGGAGACATCAAAGTTTATCGCATATAGGGAAAATATCAAACAAGGCGCTCAATGTGGGGTAACGATTAAGGGAGGATCATCAGAAACTGAGAAGGCCACACTGGGAATCAAACCTAACGACCGACAGCACGAGAAGGAAGGAAGGAAGACAATCCAGATTGGTGGTAGCTCAGGCCACACAGTACACAGTGAGCAAAAATTAGGAAAGAAGACATCATTAGACAACAGTGAGTAAATCAGCAAACTAGGTACTGAGTGTAAATTAACTTTAGTGTTGCTTCAGGTAGATGTGGCTAAGAAGTGGAAAAATGTTATTTGAAGAGAATTCAGTAGTAGTGGAAGTTCAGGAGGAATAAAGCAGTAGTAGGCAGGAAGGTGTACAGAATATAGTAGTAGAAATGGCAAAACATAGTCGAAATGTGCAGAATGCGTCGTGAATTGTTGGATCAACCTAATCGACATACTCTTTGTGTAATAACGATGATAATATGATGGTAAGAAGGAGGAGGAGAAGGAGCGTTCTTCATGAAACAGACATTGGAAGATTACCTGTTAGGTAGCTGGTTTCTCCTACATATCTGCAGCTGTGCTTTGTGGACGAATGATTAGGGTAAGGGTTCCTAACGAAGGGGTCCTGATATCGAATTCCGTTCCCATCTTCAGTTTTTTATACACACACCACTACACTTAAAGAGCCACAGCTCGTAAGTGATTAAAATTTGTATCACGCCGAAACCCCTGGAACATACAACCAACAGTACCGGCGCACCGTGCACAACCATGAGATCTGTTTTTCAAACTGATTTGATGAAATTTCCCTAAGTTATCAATTACAAGCAAAATATTGTTTACAAACCTTATCATATTAAAGATAAACAAGTGAAGTGCAGTAAAACGTCGCTCAACACAACATGGAGAGAAATGGACACAATTATATTAGGGACCTGGAATTACAACAGTCCAGTGATATTCACATACGAAATTGATTTAAAAGCCATAACTGTCACAACATATAGTTATGCCTCCCAAAATGTTTTCATTTAATTTATATTGTGTATTTTTAATTTAAATGTTGAATTTTCATCTGTTAGTGATATTATACCTATATGGATACACCCCAGGGCTCCGCCTACCGCATCAAATAAATATGCAACCGTTTATAAACATTCACTGCATAAACAGATGATGCGGCATGGCAGCTCTGAATTAAACGCCATGAGCTGCGTGTTTTTTTCTAAAAGACGTTGAGAAATTCTTGCTCATACTTCAGCAATTTTAAGTTTTTGGTCTATTCATAAAATCTTTCAGTACAATATTTGCTGTCTGCAATAAAGAAAATATAAACGTTTGACTGTTTGAAACGTTAGTAATCAAAATAAGATTAATAAGGACAGTGGTCATTTTAATAGTTACAAATGTATCAAACGAGTTATCAATAAGAAGACAAGAATTATTTATCTGCACTAAAGTTATGTGCATCATGCACAGGATTGCAACTGAAGAAAATACATACATATCGAGTATCTTATAGTGTACTTAATTTTGGAAAATCCGAGGTTGACTTCTTTTGCTTTGACAACAATAATGATGATGATGATAATATTTAGCTTCTGTTTGAAAGACTATCGCTATTTCAAAAGAACTGCGAGGGCAATACTGAAAATTCTTAGGAAATGAAACAAGGTTAGTTTTAAAATATTTAAATGATTTTACTGTTTTTCAAAATATTCCCCTTTAACATCAATGCACTTTGGCATTCGATAAAGCAATGATGCCACTCTTCTTGAGCCACTTCAGAAAAAGTTTTATAATTTCCCACCGCTTCATCTGAGGACTTAGAGAGCCAGGGAGTCCACGGTGCATCCAGATACTCAGTTGTTAGTTTTGCTGTATGCGACGATGCGTTGCCGTGATGTAAGATATTTTTACTTTCTCTACTACGTATAGTAAATAGGGGAAGTCTTGTATTCCACCCAAAAATTCGATACCGAGATTTCACCGGAAATATATGTTTTGAGACTCCTGAATCCAAAAAAAGCATCTTTGGAAACATGTCCGTGTGTGTGAACAGCATAACTCAGAAACGAACAGTCGGATGAACACCAAAGTTGGTATTTAAGTTCAGTATCTTCCATAAATGCGACACGAAGGTTTTCAAGAGAATTCCCCCGCCCCAGATTACCCTTTACATGGAACATTTTTCGAAAATTTTAATTTTCTCAAAAATGGCTCTAACGATTTTGATTAAAATATCATATGTTTAAGATATTTTCATGACAAATCAAATGTATATCTCGTATTTTCTGGGAATGTCTCTAAAAGTATTCTTCATTGTGAACGACTTTTGTATAACTGGTAAACCATAAGAGATAGACAAAATTTTACTACACAGACACGCGTTAAAATACATAATTTATGTCCTATACATTTTTTTGTTGAGTGAACCATTTTCGAGATATTGCTTGTTACTGGCCAAAGGCGAGATTTTTACCGCAAACCCGGCCTCCTTCATTCCGTGTGAATTCCCGTTTTGCGCTTTTTGTATTTTTGCCTTTATTTTTAGTCGCTTTAACCTAAAGTCATATTGCGACTTTACAGTTATTTGTTCATGAACTTTGCAATCAGAACAAATGTAATATACTTTTATACGTCTTTATACCTTTGAAGAACGGAATGAACTTGAGGAATATTGGAGAGAAGTTAAGGTTACTGATATTTGGTAGTGTTGTCGCCATCGGTTGTAAAGTGGGCATTCCATGATAGTATCCTTGATAGGCAGTTGTACCTTACTGCCGCTTCGTTCCAACATAACCACTTATCTTACGATCATCTCTCATCTACCGAGAGAGATGACTCCGTGGTAAGGGGTGAGGCTTGCATTCGAGAAGTCCTGGGTTCGATCCCCATCAACCACCCACTCTAACCTTGTGTTTTTCCTGGTTTTCTCTAGTCGGTAGACGAATACTGGGTTGGTTTTCTCGTCTACCACGATTTTCTTTCTATCATTTACTTTTCGTTCCGTTTCTAAGCTTTAAGGAATATGGCGGTGCCGGAGAGATGGCGTGGATACTTTCTCTAAGGAAATACTATTCTCTGGAGACTAGAGCAACAGTTAGGGACTTCCGCGCGTCTCTGTTACCCTGTTACTTCATCCCTTCCTCCCTGAGGGGGAGTGACAGCCGTAATAGATCTCCCATAAGTGTTCCTATCTCTCGTCTGGTATCTTCTTTCCCAAATCCATTTTGGGGTTAACATTCTTTATTTTAGTAAGCAATTACTTCTCATTCACTACTTTAGGTAATTTAATATCCTATTCGTTGTCCTGACGGGGTGCTCCCAGGATGGAGGAGTAAGGTGAGAGAAGATACAGGGCAGTCGAACCAGGACGCATAACAAGGCAGAGGCCAGGGTCCCTACCTTTCAGAGATTGAGTTTATCCCCGGATGGCATCTGGTTCAACCGCCTCCCCTCCCCCTGCAGACTTGCACATCCCCGGGGGACCCGGGACTCGGAGACCGCCCCCATTCCGGAAACGAAGACTTACAAGAGCATCTTTTTCCCCTACCATGCAATGCCGAGAATCCCGCCGACACTTTCAAACCTAAAACAGACTAAGCAGATAAAGCTGAAGTAATATTAGAATGGAGGTAAAATGAAGGGACAGGGAATTCGGGGGATATAATGAATCTTGTCAGCATTCGCCTAGCGGCAGGAAAATCCCCCCCAAAAAACCATAAGTCAGGAAGGTAGGCCGTGGGAATTGAAGCCACGACCTCCCGAATACGGGCCACATAGTTTCTGCCTGAACCTTCCGCTCTGTCCGTTTCATTACATTCCATGTCCACATTTCAAATGTATTTTTACTTTCTCTACTACGTATAGTAAGTAGGGAGGTATTGTATTCCACCCAAAAATTCGATACCGAGATTTCTCCGGAAATACATGCTTTGAGACCTCCTGAATCCAAAGAAAAGCATTTTTGGAAACATGTCCGTGTGTGTGTCTGTGAACAGCATAACTCAGAAATGAACAGTCGGATAAACACCAAACTTGGTATTTAGGTTCAGTATCTTCCAGAGATGTGACACAAGGGTTTTCAAGAAAATCCCCCCACCACAGAGTACCTTTTACATGGAACATTTTTCGAAAATTTTAATTTTCTCAAAAATGGCTTTAACGATTTTGATTAAAATATCATATGTTTAAGATATTTTTATGACAAATAATATGTATATGTTGAATTTTCTGGAAATGTCTCCAAAAGTATTCTTTATTGTGAACGACTTTTGCATAATTGGTAAACCGTAAGAGATAGACAAAAGTTTACTACACAACAAATATATATCGCGTTAAAATACACAATTTATGTCATATACATTTTTTTTTGTTGAGTGAACTATTTTCGGGATATTGCTTGTTATTCCCTTAAAATTTTTTCAATACTTATTTTCTCAAATGGGAATTCGTTATTCATTTTTTTGTCTTGGATATGCAAAGAGTGGGAAAGGGAATGGTGGTGCACATAGCAACCAGCTATTAAGAGATATGTATGTGCTTAAAGGCTACTGTACTTCTGTATTGCCCTTGTAAATATATATTCCCCTTACATCTACAAGAAAATTAGCAATAAGATAGACTCTGCAAATGTTTATCTCGATTAACATGAAGTAGATGGAGAATAAGCGTTTGTAAAAATAGTTTGTACAAGAGTAGAGAAATTCATGTGAGTGTAACACATCAGATTTTTTCAAAAGCTAATTATATAATACAATGTTAGGAATGAACAACTGATTATGGAATTCTGTAGGCACTGTAAAGAAAAAATAATGTGATACATTCACATGACTTTATCTATCCTCTATCGTTTATTAATGTGTATACAAACTATTCTTACTAAAACTTATTTTTCCATCTACTACATTTTAATCCAAATAAACCTTTACAGAAATAGCTGTACTACACATTTCGTTATAAATACAAAGAGAACAGCGATAGTCAAATGTTTAAGAACTGGACGCTACATGCTGCCTTAAAATTCCATACTGTTTCCATGCAATCACGAGAAGAAACTGAACATTCACAGGACTTCAAGAGAATGGACAAGTAATGAACAATTCGAATGCTTAGTAAGGGATATCTCGCAAATGGGTTATGCCACAAACAAGTTGTTTTAAATAAATGGTGCTCTTTAAAGAGATCTGCAAATTTCTGGTCCATCGCTTAACGTTTATCAGCTATGCAAGATTATAAAAAACTCCTTTCGAATGATCAGGATTTAGGCTATTCCCAGAAAATTTAAGATATACATTTTATTTGTCATGTAAATTTATTTAATATATGGTATTTTAATCAAAGTCGTTGGCACCATTTTTTATAATTTTAAAGATTTCAAAAATGTTTTATGTAAGGCGTATTGGGGGGAGGCGTTTTCCTTTGAGGGTACTAAAACTAAATACTAAGATTGGTATTTATCAAAGTTTTCCTTTTTGTTATTTTGTTCAAAGACACACACACGTCCATTTCTAAAAATGCATTTTTGTGGGGGATTCAGGGACCTCGAAGCATTTTTTTCAGAGTGAAATCTCGATATCGTATTTTTGGGTGGAATGCAATACCTTCTCTGCCTACAATAGTTACGTGTTAGAGAAAGTATATGATATTCATTGCGCCTTACCAATTCAAATTTAATCAGGCTTATATTCGCTTTGAAAGCTATTCAGTAACAAACTCATTTGGAAATGCAAATGTGGTAAAACATGACAAAGAATTTAATTCTAACAGTATGTATAAATAATAAATGATAGCTCCAATGCGCCGCCCCATAGAAACACTGCTACCCTTTTTCACGAGGGCATACATACGAAAATCTTGATAGCAAACTACACTGGTTTTATAAATTATACGCACTATAAATCTTGTGTAGCATCTCCAGCGCGGCGTAATGAAAAGAAGATTTTGTACGCCAGTGATACTCTTTTGTTATTTACATGCGAAGTATCGGCGAACGTAATTCAGACTCTGATATATTATCAGAGGGTGTACATTACAAAGCGTGATAAATGCTTTCTGCAGTAGTTGTTGTATTTGTGAATCAGTGATAGTTGTTCCGTTTTTTATTCTGTTTGTTTATAAAAACTGAAGCAGAAAGTTTAGTTATCTTCATATCCTGCTTGCATATCTTCCGAAATAGAAAGAAAATCGACAATGTATATTTTAAACGAAAATAATTTTTTTTGTATTTGTAGACAAGGCTGATACTATGGTTTATGCAAACTCTTACAATTGTTCAAATTTATCGTATCTTCATAAAATTTCCAACTTCAAGCTGTTATAACTCTGATACCTTTAAATATAATAAATTAAATCGCGCATCCCGTTTCGGCATCTGATGGGGCCTTCGACCGCCCTTCAGAACAATAGCCGGATTACGAACCCATTTGGTGCCTCTTCTCCGCAATTTTTACTGCTCCAGAAGTTTCATTTCAGACGTTTCCAGCAGCTTCTCCTTTTAGAACATTTCACTTTGTTGCTGGGGTACATAAGGAACGCTCTCTTCCGGACAGGATTTGAGTTAGATAAGAATTTACGAAGTTTATTGCCTTCAAGTAGTCCAAGAGTATACACAGTCCCGAGTGTAGTCAGTTGTGTTCTGTTTCGAGCGTGTTAAAGGTATCTCAAGTGTGAGATTGTGCTTCGCTGACCACCTAAATGACAAAGTATGTTTAACAGCAACTGAAGTTATAATTTCTTACAATAGTCTTTTTTTAGTTGTCTGTATATATTGTTTATATCATTTTTATTTTTAGCAAAAATATTTTGATCGTCTGCAAGATTTTTATAAATACAACCTATCGCCATTTATGTCTATGCCCATGGAGACGCATTTTCTTCTCAAATTTTTCATATCCTCCGATAGGAAGACCTTAAATAAGAGAGATGCTTTACTCTCTTTAACATTGCCATTTGTGTTGCCTATCGAGCAAAGTGAACGGCGGTTCGGGAACACTTTGTGTATAACTTAGGCGAAGAAAGAAGGAAAGTTAAGATTTATTTAGTTTCAGTGCTATAGTTAATTGAAAATAAAATGCAACTACAATATCCTTAGGGAGATATGTTATATGTTTTACGTTGTTTCAAGCATTTCTAATTGTTCATATCCTTAGGCAGCTATGTTTCATGTTTCTCATAGTTTGCAGAATTGCATATGTGTTATATATTTATTATCAGCAGAGTGAGTTGCTAAATTTCTTCTATTTACACTAATTGTGTCTTCCGGCTCAATATGGTTATCGCTGGTACAGAAAAACATAATGCATTTGCTAATTGAACCGATAGAAGAAACATTATTTGCTAAAAAGCTGCTTTCGACTGTAATTGTAACGGTTTTCCTAACATTTCCAATTCTGTAACTGCATATTAAGCAACCTATAATAAACAAAAATAGCAAAATGGCTAAGTAGGTAAAATAAACAGATGGCACGTGTAATAGCCACAAATCTTTCGCTGTCGTCCCCCGTGGTGTAGTGCTAGTTCGCGGATTCATACCCAGCCGATAGTCCCGTGTCGTCTATTTACGACACCTAAAAGAACCTCAAGCATGATAAAGGGGCATCTGAGCAAAATTACCGGTCTTTCAAGCCAAATATAGAACGGGATGACAAGGACTATAGCAGTTAAAGAGCATCCATAAATAAAACCAAAAAATCTGATGTGTTACACTCACATGACTTTCTCTACTATTGTACAAACTATTTTTACAAACGCTTATTCTCCATATGCTTCATGTTAATCGAGATGTTAATCTGATTGATAATTTTCTTGTAGGTGCAAGGGGAATATGGTAGACTTTAAGCGACAGTCAAATGTTTTAAGAGCTGGTTGCTATTTGGAGCATTCCATTCTCTTTGCATGACCAGTACGTAAAAAAAGTGAATAACGAATTCCCATTTGAGAAAAAGTATTGGAAAGTTTAAGGGAATAACAAGCAATATCTCGAAAATGGTTCACTCAACAACAAAAATGTATGACTTAAATTGTGTATTTTAACGCAATCTACATTTTTTGTACAGTAACATTTTGTCTATCTCTTATGGTTTACCAGTTATGCGAAAGTCGTTCACAATGAAGAATACTTTTGGAGACATTCCCAGAAAATTCGAGATATACATTTCATTTGTCATGAAAATATATTAAACAATTGTAATCAAAATCGTTAAAGCCAATTTTTTCTGGGGTGGGGGGATTTTCTTGAAAACCTTCGTGTCGCATCTCTGGAAGATACTGAACCTAAATACCAAGTTTGGTGTTTGTCCGACTGTTCGTTTCTGAGTTATGCTGTTCACAGACAGACACACAGACACACGGAAATGTTTCCAAAAATGCTTTTTTTTTTGGATTCAGGGGGTCTGAAAATATGTATTTCCGGTGAAATCTCGGTATCGAATTTTTCGGTACGTATACTTATACTTAGTCTACGTATAATGCTGCACATTAGCATTTACCAACGCGTATTAGCGTATATTTCTTATCAGTTTTTCTTAACGAGGTCATATATACAGCTTCCTTTGGATGCATGGTCAGTTTAAACGTACGGATGAAAGGGGTGTCCCAAGAACCAGGACAGAGCACCGCATGTGGCCGCAACGACCAGTTTTCCTCTATCATGATCCCTGGGAGGGAGGGATCAAATGAGAGACCGGAAGAGTGATCGGATCTGGATGACGACGGGTGCAAGCCTGGATGGGGCCACTAACGTTTCCAGTTCGACGTTTCCGACGTCGCCCGGACGCACCCAGAAGCCTAAAAACCCCGGTGGGGCCCATTTGGAGGCGAGACATAACCGTGCAGTACTGCAAAGACGCCAGGGAAGAAACCTCTACAAAGGCACAGCGGAACTCGCAATCTGCAACTGGTCCTACAACGTTACAATTAAGGAGGTGATGAGTCAGCAAATAAGGAGCAAGAATAGTCGTGGTAGAAGGGGAACTACCCCAGCATTCTCCTGCCGACCTGGGTAAACCACGAAAAACCCATGAGCCAGAGTGCGCGTCGCCGGGGATCGAAAATGCGAGTTATACACTCTACTGCTACGACAAGTCGTAGGTTCGTTGCCGGTATAACGGGAATTTGCTATCCTTGTCCAACTCAAAAACTCCGTAGGGTAGGGGTTTCGAACCATTCAGCTGCCGTGGAGGGGGCGCTGCGGACCCCCTAGCACTCGTGATACTTCTGACATTACTAGAAGTACGCTTTTCGGATTGGGTTGGACTCGGCGGGGTTGTGAGACTCCTTGATGTTCTCCGGCACCAAACATGAGTGAGAGTTGGTAGACGGCATGCTAGATTGCTGTCGGCTCTACCGAGGTAGAGACCCTTTTTAAGGGTGACTCTCGTATCCACTTCCAATCCCGCGAAAGTGGGGGCATTTTTAGGAGACCCGCTCGGATGTCTGACCCTGGGTTGTTAGGAGGGGGCTTGGGCTTAGGCCCTTGCCAAGGTAAACCTTCGAAGCAAACAGTCACCGGGAAGCACGCTGTTTGGGAGCGGAGTCGGATAGTCTTAGCCCTTTAAGTTCACAGTCATGGATTTTTCATGCAAATTGTAACTACAGTAACCACATGCCTTCGTCATAGAAGATGTTGGAAAATATGTCCTTCGCCACACATCTCTTGCACTTTTCAGGAAAATATGCATTAATACTCATTAATTCTTCATGGTCATGTAAATAAAACCATGATTTGTCTATAAAAACAAAGTAATGAACAAAAATCTGATGTGTTACACTCACATGACTTTCTCTACTCTTGTACAAACTATTTTTACAAACGCTTATTCTCCATATGCTTCATGTTAATCGAGATGTTAATCTTATTGCTAATTTTCTTGTAGGTGCAAGGGGAATTGCTAGGCTTTAAGCGATAGTCAAATATTTTAAGAGCTGGTTGCTATGTGGAGCATTCCATTCCCTTTGCATGTCCAGAACAGAAAAAACGAATAACGAATTACCATTTGAGAAAAAGTATAAGCATTGGAAAATTTAAGGGAATAACAAGCAATATCTCGAAAATAGTTCACTCAATAAAAAAATATATATGACATAAATTGTGTATTTTAACGCGATCTACATTTTTGGTGTAGTAAAATTTTTCTATCTCTTATGGTTTACCAGTTATGCAAACGTTGTTCACAATGAAGAATACTTTTGGAGACATTCCCAGAAAATTCAAGATATACATTTTATTTGTCATGAAAATATCTTAAGCATGTGATATTGTAATCAAAATCGTTAGAGCCATTTTTCAGAAAATTAAAATTTTCGAAAAATGTTACATGTAAAGGGTAATCTGGGGTGGGGGGATTTTCATGAAAACCTTCGTGTCGCATTTATGGAAGATGCTGAACCTAAATACCAAGTTTGGCGTTTATTCGACAGTTCGTTTGAGTTATGCTGTTCATAGACACACAAACACATACACAGACACAGACACACACGGACATGTTTCTAAAAATGCTTTTTTTGGATTCAGGGGATCTCAAAACATGTATTTTCGGTGAAATCTCCGTATCGAATTTTTGGGTGGAATACAATACTTCCCCTACTTACTATACGTAGTAGAGAAAGTAAAAATTAATGATTGTAGGAACTGGAATGTGTTTTTAGCTATTGAGAAATAAATTTAAGTTTGAATATAAGTCCTGCTTTAGTGACCTAGGAGTCAAGATTAGGTATTAAGATTTTATTCGTCTCTTGAGATCCGAATACAACCTACCTCCTCATCGCTATTTCAGAGGTCCTAGCACGTAAACAGTTGCTAGACATGGATTTATTAACAACAAAAAAATGATCACATGGTAATCTCTACATATCACGGTTCCCTGTAAGGTATATTTATTTGCAGCTGCTTATGTTCATAAGAAATATTTTCCCTGGAACCACTGTGCTAAACTAATGGTTTAAGGAGAGGAGAGGACTAGAAGCGCAGTGGGACTTTGCAGCTCGACCTACGCAGATCTTTTGTGCCTATGCTCCTGGGAGGCGCCCCCGGGAGGTAGGTGAGAGGAGACAAACGGCGATCGGACCAGAAAGTACCACAGGCAGAGGGCAGGGTCCCTACCAGTTACAGATTTAAAGCAGCCTCTCCGGCTGGTGCATATGCTTCACCCCCTTATGCTTACACATTCCCTGGAGGAGTCTGGGACCCGGAGACCCCACGCAGTCCGGAGGACGAACGTTTCCATACTGTATCGTCCTCAGTGGTGTAGTGGTTACTATGCTAGCCTCTAGTTCCTGAGGTCGAGGGTTAAAATCCGATGGAGGGCGATGAATTTTTTGTTGGCGTAAAAATCCTTAGTATGATCTCGGAAGAAAGTAAAGCCAGTGTCTCGTATCTTAGATTTGCGGCACGTAAAAGAGCCTGATAAAGCGGCATCTGAGCAAAATTACCGCTAAGGTCCACAGCAGTTAAAAAGCATCCATAAATAAAACTAAGTTGGTTTTTTTTCCCAAAGAGCTTCTTTTCCCCTCCCATGCACCTGCCTAGACCTTCCGCCGACACTTACAACCCTCAAAACGACCAAGCAGAGAAAATGGAGGGACAGGCGATTCACGGAATGTACTAATCCTTCCCAACATTTGCCTAGCGACCCGGGGAAATCCCAAAAAAACCCATGGATCACGAAGGTCGGCCGCGGGAATCGAACTTGCAACCTCCCGATTGCGGGCCACAGACGTAACCGCCTGAGCCTTCTCGCTGGGTGAAGTAATGGTCAAACTATGCTGGTTAATTTTGTAACCACTGGAGTGCATGGTTGTAGCACTCAAAGCACAACATTGGCAGCTACTTACCAAACTTCTTGGCCTGCTTTGGTGAACGTATGTCATCTAGGGAAGGGTGCGGACACTGATTCAAGGAGACGATGGGTACAAACTCGTGCAACCCGCTCGAAATTTAGTCAGCGCCCCGTTAAGAGCGAACGTTAACACCTGAGAAGACATTTAGGGCAGCATGACGTGCTCTCAATGTCTGAGATAAGGATTCCGTGCCTTGAAGCCACCTCATACTTGTGTGTTCTGGTCTCAACTCGGCTATGCCACTTCCGGGAGGGACGGAAGTAGGGCGCACTAATCCATTTAAAGTCGCGGAAATTGGATTGGCACCTCTGAAGAACGGAGCGTAATTCTTTTCTTCCTTTCTTTTTTTCGGCCGCATCATGCATTAGCTTATTTTTTTCTTTGTTGCTTCTCTCTTCTAGATCTGGTGTAGCTGTCACCAAAATAAGAAAACGAGGTTTGGCAGACCGTGGCTACAAAAACCCTGTAGCATCTCTGAAGGAACGCAGGCTTAACAGAGTAAGGTTTTGGAATAAAATACGTAAATGCATTAAGCAAATGTGGAGGGAGTCCTCAGAAAATCTGTCAATAACTAATCCGGAATCCTCAGTGACAAACATTAATGCTTTCATTCCAGCTCTATAGATATCCGGGTAATCGGATAAAGATAATTCAGAATCTATATAAAAATACAATAATCAAGATTGACAATGGCTTTAAAATTAGAAACAAAGCAGATTACCAGGAGGTCGCGGCCGAGTGGTCGCAGTAATCAAGATACCAGCTTAAACACCGGGCGTTATCTCGAGATAACTAGAAACTTCTCCCCCCCTCCTCAGAAAGTGTGTCGAAATGATTCTGGAACGTTCGAGAATCCTTTGTGGAAGGTTCCACTGTGCTGTTCTTTTACGTGGTGTAAATTTACGGCACGGGGCCACCGGAAGGAAGCCATGCAAGTATTTTTACGCCTAAAAAAATTCATAACCCTCTGCCGTCTTTGAACCCGTGACCTCAGGATCTAGAGGCTATAATAGCAGTTCTGCACGCTTTAGTACTCGACCTTTTTATGAAGTCGGAAACGCATGCAGTCCGAGGTTAAATTCCGCACTTCCCCTTTGAGACAAGGGGCTCACTTCATTAATTTAAGCCACTGGCGTTACACGCCGAATAAACCTGAAGACTTGCTATAAATTCCTCTCAATATGCAGACCATGAAACTGTGTAACAGGACGCTGCGACTTTACTTTAAGGTTAAAACCAGAGGTTAAATGTGTTTCCATTTCATTTTCCAAAAACTAGCTTATCGTTAAATTATAGAAACAGCACATATATCACAAGGAGGGGATCAAATGACGTTTTTAATCCGTTTATTATACTCCCTCTATCCCAATTCCACAGTTTCAGAAGAGACTACATGCTCCTGGCACATATACTACTTACTACTATACCAGCTTTCATATTGTGCGGGTCGCCGGTAAGCTCATCGTGAAAATCCCAACCGGTCTCAGAACAATAGCCGTACGGAATAACCTCCCATTGTGTGCTCATTTCCCGCTGCAGAGGATTCCTTTTTGCAATTCGAGTAGATTCCCTTTCTACAACATTATCCTTTATATGCACTGTTCTAACCCGGGAGTGAGTTGAGAAGTTACGAAGTTAAGTGTAGTCAAGAAGTAGAAGAGTTTGGACAGTTGAAAATGGACAGTGCTGAGTGCGGTTCAATTGCTGGTTGTGACTCAGTAGTTCATTTCGATTCGACGGATCAGTTGTCTTCTGTTCTGAGTATGTGTCAAAAGTGTCTCAAATGTAAAATTTCTGCTATGCTGAGCACATACTCGACACAGTGTGTTTAACAGCATATGGTGTTCTTACTTCTTACAATATTTATTAATATACCTTATTGCTTTCGTAAAGTTTTACAGATATGACCTCTCGTAATAAATATTTTTGTACACACTTGAGAAGAGCTTTTTGTCCATTTTTAGGAATAGCCACAGAAAAACACACCCCTTATTTGTTAAAACAGGTGAATGTAAACCTGAAAGTACAGCAATGCTGAGGTGCGAAATCTATTCTAAATTAAAATCGCAAAAGTCAGGTTGAAATTACGAGGATAGGACACTACAAAGGTATGTCGAATGATTGAGAAGTGAACTCTACTTCATTCACGAGGCCTGTTGACTGTCACATTTCATCGTGTGATCCAAGACGAAATCAACAGCGGTTAATTTGTTTACGATTTTCTCTTGAGTTTGTGTTGAAATACAAAATATTTTGTTCATGATTTCCATTTGTGACTCCCAGCAATTTAATACGGATATTTTATACCTAAAAGTTTGCCTAAATAAGAGAAATCCAAGCATATTTGTAATAAAAGCAACGAGGTTTATGTGTTTTCATTAGAGGGCCTTGTATTTCGCTTTCATTACTTTCATGAGATATGTTTTAAACCTGTGGTTTTATTAATACTAATACTGGTGGAATTCGGGTAAATGTAAACAATTCGCGTAATATTAGTCACTGAAGCTTATACCATCGTTAGGCATAGTTGCTGGATTGTAATTTTACTCTTGTATTCACTGTAGCAGCAGGGATGTTTGTATTCCTGCACACCTGTGTTGCTGTGTGGGAAGGTATACACTGCAAACGAGATCACATAAAAACTGAAATGAAGTAATTTGTAGACGCCTTTTACAGCAGTGGAATGCTCTTTAAATTAAAATACAACATGCCCACCAGTAATAATGTACCTTGAGACTAATTGCTCTCAGAACTTTCACTTTACCCTGTGGTCATGAATATTTTTGAGTCAATGCGCATGCCTATCGTTCTAGAAGAAACCACAACGAAAGAAATCCATCGAGGAATTTGACGATAAACGTATTTGACCCTTATCACACTCTTTAACCAAACGTATTGTCCAGAAAATCACGGGCAAGTAAGTATAGTAAGTAGGGGAAGTATTGTATTCCACCCAAAAATTCGATAACGAGATTCCACCGGAAATATATGTTTTGAGACCCCCTGAATCCAAAAAACGCATTTTTCGAAACGTGTCCGTATGTGTCTGTGTGTGTCTGTTGGTCTGTGAACAGCATAACTCAGAAACGAACAGTCGGATAAACACAAAACTTGATATTTAGGTTCAGTATCTTCCAGAGCTGCGACACAAAGGTTTTCAAGAAAATCCCCCCACCTCAGTTTACCCTTTACAAGGAGCATTTTTCGAACATTTTAATTTTCTCAAAAATGGCTCTAACGATTATGATTAAAATATCATATGTTTAAGTTATTTGTGTGACAAATGAAATGTATATCTCGAATTTTCTGGGAATGTCTCCAAAAGTGTTCTTCATTGTGAACGACTTTTGCATAACTGGTTAACCATAAGAGATGGACAAACTTTTACTACACAAAAAATGTAGATCGCTTTAAAATACACAATTTATGTCATATATATATTTTTTGTTGTTGAGTGAACCATTTTCGAGATATTGCTTGTTATTCCCTTAAATTTTCCAATACTTATACTTTTTCTCAAATGGAAGTTCGTTATTCATTTTTTTGTCCTGGTAATGCAAAGAGAATGGATTACGCCACATAGCAACCAGCTCGTAAAATATTTGACTATCGCTTAAAGCCTACCAATTCCCCTTGCATGTACAAGAAAATTAGCAATAAGGTTAACATCTCGATTAACATGAAGCATATGGAGAATAAGTGTTTGTAAAAATAGTTGTACAAGAGTAGAGAACGTCATGTGAGTGTAACACATCACATTTTTTATTTTCTCTACCACGTTACATGGTACTTGGAAATGGTATTGCATTCCGCATAAAAATTCGATATTGAGTGAATAAAAAAAAATTAAAAAAGTTCCGCTCGTGTGCCTTGAAACGGTATAACTCAAAAGAAATGTCGGATAAATACCAATTTGATTACATTGGAATATATTAAAAGTATTTACATGATAAAGTGATATCCCTGGGAACAGGCTGTGAAATTCTCTTCATTCGAAAGGATATTTATATAATCTTGTATAACTGGTAAACGTTAAGCGATAGACAAAAATCTACTTTACAAAAAATGTAGAGCTCTTTAAAACATGCAATTTATTCCATATAACCTTTTTCGTGGCATCACCCATTTCCTAAATATCCGTTATAAATGGCTTGAATTGTTGAGTACTTAAGTCTGATAGCTTTTCAGTTGATTCTCGGAGTTGCATGGAATTTTAAGGCCAGCATATAGCGTCCAGTTCTAAAACGTTTGATATCGCCGTTCCCTTGATATCTATAATGAAATGTGTAATGCAGCTATTTCCAGAAAGGTTTATCTCGTATCTTTCGTATGAATAATAAGCGATAGAGGGTAGAGAAACTCATGTAAATGTAGAGTTTTTACTGTTGTAAGTGTGATTTGACCAAATTGTTAAACATATTCAGGTTTGCACCTGCTTTTGATTGCTGTTATCACTTCCACATTTTTGTTTTTCCCACACGTCTTATTGTATCAGAATACTACTTTACTTCGTAATTTAATGGATACACAAAGGATAAATGTAATCAGATGACATTAAAAATGATCTTTAAAATAACAAAGAATAAGTACGTAAAATTGAAACATAAATATATGATTGTTGGCAGGACAGATTAACTTAAAAGCTATTCTTCACTATGAACAATGTGTAGAAGCTATATAAAAGTAAACATAGTGGCATGTTAATGTAAGAACGTAAGTTTGTTTTAAAATCCTATATACCTGCTATGTTTTTAAACTCTTATTGAGTTCAATAATTTATATTGCATCTAATACACTATATAGTATAATTTAAGTTACTTTCCTTTAATGCAATAGCATTACGAGAGAATAAGAAACAGAATACACCGGAATAACAGTAGATGGATTAGTATATTTATTTTACATGTTCAAAACCGATACTTTGTAGTAGGGTCAGATAGACTATACGTGTTTATGCAATACGATATAGTTCATATTTTTTTCAGATTACACTCATCACACTGAACTTTAAAGTTAATGAGATTTAAAAGAAAAGGAAAAAAAACAGATAAACCAACAACAAAAAATCATACAAACAAAGCAGAAGAGGAAGAGAAAAAACTTGTTCACAAGCACATGCTATTATTTACAAAACAAACAAATACTACTAATCCTTCCCCTCCCACCCTTGACCCTCTTCTTTACACTCTGATATGAATTAATTAACTTTTTGTAAAAATGTACCAATTGTTCCACCCTTCGAGGTCCAACAAGCTTGTAACCCTCTCCTTGAGTTAACAAAGGAACCCGGCAGATACTTTCTCTTCAACTGTTCTGTCGTATTACAATACGCCAGAATATGAATTCAGGTTGTTTCCTTTCCACACTAGGAACAGATTCTTGTGCATTTTTCGTTAATGAATTTGATCGCACGCCATGATCCCAATGCGAGCCAGCAAGCCCTTGCTTGCTGGCTCTATTTCTGGACAAAATATATTGTTTTATGCCCCATTCCTTTTTTAGTTTCGACTAAGTTTAAAGATACATTCCGTTACATTGACAACGTCTACTGTCGATCTATATCTTTAAGTCCTTCTGTAATTTTTTCCATAATTCGCCCTACTTCCAGGTCCTTCATACCAGATATTACCCATCCCTATTCTCTCAAGCACTCACTTGATTTTCGGTGCTCACGTCTTGACCCCTCTCATTCTAATTGTTCCTCATATATACTGTTCTCATAAATGATTTATTCCCTCTCATAATTCTAATTCCTTATCGATTGTTCGCACCTTATATTCAATTGCTTTGCTGTGAAAATCCGCAGTTTGCCGTACCTCTTCCCACTCTCAAGAAATTGTTTTAGAAAACCTGTTCTTTCTTGGTCTAGCCTTTGTAACCCCCAGGTTTCGTCCCATACGCCATTTTGGATCTAACAAAATCAGTATAGAATGACAACGCAGTATAGTTGAGTTGCCACCCGCTGCACAGAAGAGTCGAAGTGGTTGCAGCTGTATCAGTCGCTTGTCTCACAGGAACAATGTTTTTGGCCCTATGGAGTATGTGAATTCGTCAACTGTATGGAGATCTGTTGAATAGACTTTATCTTTAAAAATTCCCTGCAGATAAATATTATATGGGTTAAAATCTGTTTTTCATCGGTTAGAAGTGTTGGCTATGTTTCAGAATGACATAATGAGTAAATCGAATTGGTCTATAGATTTCTTAAAACTTACAGATTACGGATTTGTTAGGAACGGTAACGCCAGAAAAAAAATCTGTATAAATTCAAGCTGACAGTTCCACATTCGACTACGTTCGGACAAAACTTAACACAATAAACACACGCTCTTCTACAGTACACAGCATGATAAGGGTATGACGGAAGGGGACACCACGCGCGCTGCAACCTATGCGAGATAAATTGCAGCTACCAAATCCCAGGAGGAAGTAATGAAATGACGGGCTACAGGCAAACGGGCCACAGAGACGCGCGGAAGTCCCTAACACTTCCTGATCCGAATACCTGAAGCTGCCCAGAGAGAACGTGAACGCCCTGTTCAACTACTCAGTCCTCTGGTGTTCCACGGAATACTCTTCCTTGAAGCAGGCATCCACGTCTGTCCGACACCGAATATTTGAAATATGAGAAGGAAGCAGGAATGAAAGGAAAATAAGGAAAGAAAATTATGGTAAGTGAGAAACTTCTACCGAGCAGTGAAAAATACGAAATATCCAAAGATCAGAGAGATCCAAAAGCGTTGATTTGAACTACAAATGTTGTTGCCCTCTGTAGGAGCGTAATCTAGGCTACCACAGAGCCAGTTCAGTCAATCCGCTACGGTCACGAGACAGACCTGGCGGAAATCATTTGTGTCATTATGGATAAATCCGGTATATAAAAATTGAGTTTTATTTATGGACGCTCTTTAACTGCTGTGGTTCACGTCCCATTCTATATTGCGCGTGAAAGACCGGTAATTTTGCTCAGAGGCCTCTTTATCAGGCTTGAGGTTCTTTTACATGCCGTAAATCTACGACACGGGACCACCGGCTTTACTTCCCTTCCGAAGGAAGCCATGCTAGGGATTTTTACGGCCGAAAAAATCCATCGCCCTCCGCTAGGTTTGAACCCGCGTCCTCGGGAGCTGGAGGCTAGTATGGTAATTACCACATCACGGTATTCCAAATTCGGTATATCCATTCGCTGTGTGTGAAGTCGATACTCTAATTGTAAGAAATTTGAGGATTAGTTTGCGTTGAAGTGCTTAATTTAGTTAGGGAGAGAATACCATTTCCGCTGGGTGAGGCAGCTGGCATTCCCGGCAAAACCTGTGTTGCTTCTTTAAACTGACTGGCATCTCCTTTGCCGGAAACGTTCCTACTTTGCCCAAGTTAGTCATTCTCTTCCGTTTCCTTCAAACAGAAGATTCCTTAATTGAATTTTAACGACATCCGGAATTTCATCCGTTACCTACAGCGAGGATTTAATTTGCTTCTGGTCTTCGAGTGCAAAAGGCGTCGAGTTGCAATGGAGGTTGAATTTACAGAGGAAACAAAACGGTCGATGGAATACAAAACAGCTCGTGCGAACGGACACGCAAACCGTTGCTATCGCCGTGAGGTTCAGAATGTGATAATGCTATAAACTACAACTAATTGACTTAATGACCATCGCACGTTTCCTGTCTTTGAACAAAGCGTAAAAATTTTGGACAGAGCGCTCCTATATTATACAAGGAAGCCAGTGTAGAGGAAAACAGTTTCATGTGTGTGAAACTAACTGTTTTAACATAATTCATTTGTGAATTTTTGACAAATTTTGAAAAATTAAAATATAATATACTTTCAACTAAAAAATTTAAACTTTATAAAATAATATTTTTACTTTCTTTGCCACGTGAGTACTAGTAAATAAGGTACTGCAGTCCACCTAGAAGTTCCATACCGAGATTCACCAGAAATCCTACATGTTTTGGGGCCTCCTGAATAAGCAAAATCTGATGTGTTAACACTCACATGACTTTCTCTACCCTTGTACAAAATATTTTTACAAACGCTTATTCTCCATATGCTTCATGTTAATCGAGATGTTAATCTTATTGCTAATTTTCTTGTACATGCAAGGGGAATTGGTTGGCTTTAAGCTATACTCAAATATTTTAAGAGCTGGTTGCTATGTGGAGTATTCCATTCTCTTTACATGTCCAGGATATGAAAAGTGAATAACGAGTTGGAGAAAAAGTATAAGTATTGAAAAATTTAAGGAAATAATAAGCAATATTTCGAAAATGGTTCACTCAACAAAAAAAATGTATATGACATAAATTGTGTATTTTAACGCGATCTACATTCTTTGTGTAGTAAAAGTTTGTCTATCTCTTATGGTTTACCAGTTATGCAAAAGTCCTTCACAATGAAGAATACTTTTGGAGACATTCCCAAAAAATTCGAGATATACATTTCATTTGTCATGAAAATATCTTAAACACATGATATTATAATCAAAATCGTTAGCCATTTTTAAGAAAATTAAAATTTTCGAAAAACCTTCCATGTAAAGGGTAATCTGCGGTGGGGGGATTTTCTTGAAAACCTTCGTGTCGCATCTCTGGAAGATACTGAACCTAAATACCAAGTTTGGTGTTTATCCGACTGTTCGTTTCTGAGTTATGCTGTTCACAGACACACACATTTTGGACATGTTTCCAAAAATGTATTTTTTTGGATTCAGGGGGTCTCAAAACATGCATTTCCGGTGAAATCTCGGTATCGAATTTTTGGGTGGAATACAATATTTTCCCTACTTACTATACGTAGTAGAGAAAGTAAAAAGAATGTTTAGAAAAACGTTCCTGTGTGTGTGTGTGTGTGTGTGTGTGTGTGTGTGTGTGTGTGTGTGTGTGGGGGGGGTGTGTGAGAGAGACTTTGAACAACATAACTTAAAAAGGAAAAGTCATATAAATAGCAAACTTTGTATTTGTGTTCAGTACCTTCTAAAGATGCTACACAAAGATTTTCAAGAAAATTCTCGACCCGATACTACCGTTTGCATGGAACTTTTTCGAAATTTTGTATTTTCTAAAAAAGTGGATTTAACGATTTGGATTAAAATACCATATCTTAAAGATATTTACATGACAAATAAAATGTATATCTTGCATTTTCTGGGAATAGGCTGTGAAGTCTTCTTCACTCGTAATGAATTTTGTAACGTTAAGCGATAGACAAAAACGCACTATACAAATACTGTAGATCTCTGTAAAACACAATTTATTTCAATAAATGTTTTGTGGCATAAACCATTTCTAAGATATGGGTTAGTAATGGTGGGAATTGTTCATTACTTGGGCATTCTCTTGAAGTCAACATATGTTGCGTGTCAGCGTATATCGTCCAGTTCTTAAACATTTGGCTATCGCTGTTCCCTTTGTGTTTATAACGAACTGTGTAATGTAGCTATTGCTACAAAGGTATATTTGGAGTAAATGTAGTAGATAGAAAGTAAGCTATATTAAGAATACTATGTATACCCACTAACAGACAGAGAGAGGGTAGAGGAAGTCATGTGAATGTATCTCATCTTGATTTTTGCGGTAAGTTTAGGAGCAGTTTTCTTTTTGCGTTCCTTGCATCTCTCGCCTCTTGGAACTCCGGGTCTTCACATGGATTGAGCTTTATATGATATTCATTAAAGTACATCTCTCGCAGCATTTTAGGTGTCAAATTCCATTGTTTTTGTGGCATCAATATAGAGAAATCAAATGAAGAAGAGTACAAGAGATACACTATAAATTTAACTACATAACTGTGTTTTTAAATAATGTTAATGATAAACCAGTGAATTAAAACCAATTAACATTTATCATGCTTTTTCTGTAAAGAAAGTCATAACCCATTGTTAATTTTAGGAGTTGTATTATATTTCAACTGTTGGGGAACCTAACCGCACGTAATATACTTTGTAATTTGACGGTTTCTTTAAACATTATATATTTATGTTTGCCTCGGCTGCGTCAGTATTATTGTTAGAGACACGTTTCTCTTAGCAGGGTTGTGGTGTGACTAAGAATGTAGGCTTACACAGGTTATAATTTTACTTCACTTCTTTTATTAATGCTTGACATGATTTAAATAACACTTCACCGATATAGAGAGCTGTGAGATTATTTTTATTAATTAATTGCTCTTTTTAATACGTAAACTTATTTTTCGTCTCACACGAATACATATTAAATCTCTCGAGCACGCATCTCGCATTCGGTTACAATCGCTGTCTGCAGGCAACTGAACTGATTTCAACCGCCTAAACCTGTAAATTTCTGTATTTCAAGTCTCTGATTGGCTATTTCTAATCCAATAGAATACCTTCATTTAACTAAAGCTTTTTCTGGTTGTTGATTGGCTATTTTTAAGCTGTCCCAAATTTACATTGTGGTTGCTCCAATAATGACTGTAGCATTTAAACTTTCAAATTCATTATTGCCTTAAGGCTACCTCATTGTTAGCAACTCTTGACCTATTATTCTCACAGCTCCATAATTAAATTACGTAATATATTCACATAACATTATTACACATGGATACAGTAATATAAACATATAAAATGATTGTAATATACGCTTTTTATATATTGTTACCTACACATATTGCTTTAAGGCAGGCTATTATTGAATTTACATATTACATAATTAGACTGAAATCATTTTAAGTGTTAAAAATACTGCCTCAAGTACTGATAATATAGGTTTCATTTGTTTCATTTGAGCATTCTCACGTCCGTAGATAAAAGAATAACGAATTCTACTGCAAGTTATTCACGTCAGATGGCAGACACTAATACCTACATATATGATCAAGCAAATAAAACATGACCACACGATTCTAACTTGTTTTCGAAAACAACGCACCTTTATGGCAAATAAATATATACATTTTTGGATTTTTGGGGTAAATACTTAATTTTATTCCTAAAAGAGTCTTATCAGATGTCACTCATGATTTTTAAACCACTTGTGGCTTTATTAAGATGATTAGTTTATCCAAAAGGTAATACTTCCCGTTATATTATGATAGATCAGGTGTGTTTGCCAAACTAATTGCTGAATCACCATTGAACGTGTATGGTGTAACAGGTCAATAGTTAGGGTGCTATTCATAGACATTTCTTCACCCCATTCAATATGCACACGCTAGGCACTAACTGTGCTTCGACCCATTAACTTCCTCACGTGCTTTCATCCTCTGTTACAAAATGATTAATTACGTGTGGCATGCAATTTCCTTCCATTGCTGTGCTCCTCTCTGTTGATATATGCGAGTGTTCGTTTTTGTACCTCCTTCCTTTAATTTCTACCGGCACAAACTGTCCAGCATGCTTCTCGTCACTCAGAAAATTATTACGGATGGGACAAGATCAATAATATTTCACTTATTGCGCGTTTATGGTGTCCAACCAATGAAAATTGTTGTCTATAGTTTTGTATCTTATTAAATTTCATCGCTTGTTACAGCATTTTATACTTAGGATCACTTTGAAACTTTGAGCCAAATCACTCATTTCACTTAAAATACTCCTGCAGGTCTTCACATTTATTCTTTCCTCAAGTCGAATGTCCAAAGCATGAGGTCAACACTTTATCACCAGTGTCTCTGGAAAAAAATGCGTGTAAGGATTGGATGTCGACAGTTTCGAGGTCACCGTAGTGAAATGAGACTTGTTGTCGTACCTTTTTTTTTGTAGAGTAACGTGCCTCGACTTAGCATTCAAGCACACAAATTCTGTGTTTGGTGGTCACTGCTATATGCAGTGCGAGGTTCAATTCTGCCTCCCCTTTGAGACGGGCTCACTGAAATAATTGTGTAATTCATTTACACTGACTCTCGGTAAATCCCAAATCAATCTGAAGGCAGGTTAGTTTGTTCATAAAACTCTGATATAGTTTTTACTTTCCCTACTACGTATAGTAAGTAGGGGAAGTATTGTATTCCACCCAAAAATTCGATACCAAGATTTCACTGGCAATGCATGTTTTAAGATCCCCCTGAATCCAAAAAAGCATTTTTGGAAACATGTCCGTGTGTCTGTGTGTGTGTCTGTGAACAGCATGGTCAGAAATGAACAGTCGGATAAACACCAAACTTGGTATTTAGGTTCAATATCTTCCAGAGATGCGACACGAAGGTTTTCAAGAAAATCCCCCACCCCAGATGGAACATTTTAATTTTCTCAAAAAATGGCTTTAAGATTTTGATTAAAATATCATGTGTTTAAGATATTTCCATGACAAATGAAATGTATATCTCGACATTTCTGGGAATGTCTCCAAAAGTATTCTTCATTGTGAACGACTTTTGCATAACTGGTAAACCATAAGAGATAGAGAAAATTTTATTACACAAAAAATGTAGACCGCATTACAATACACAATTTGTCATATACATTGTTTTTGTTGAGTGAACCAATTTCGAGATATTGCTTGTTATTCCCATAAATTTTTTATTACTTATTTTCTCAAATAGGAATTCGTTATTCATTTTTTTTGTCTTGGATATGCAAAGAGCATTAATCTGTGGCAAAGAGAATGGTGCTGCACATAAAATGTAATTCTCTTTGCATATCAAAAGGTCGTTTCTGCAAATGTATATCTTTATTAATATGAAATAGATGGAGAATAAGAGTTTGTAAAAATAGTTGTTACAAGAGTAACGAAAGTCATGCGAGTGTAACACATAAGATTTTTTTATTTTTACTTGTAGCTACTGCTCGCAAAGTAATGAACACCTGCAAAGAAAACACAAAACATCAGAAACGTGGGATAGCACAGAAAAGTAAAATATTCAAAGTTATTAAATATCAAGGAAGTTTTCATTTTTGATTCACCTTATTTATTTAGCAATTGTAAGCATCTAAACAACAGATCAAAAGGAAAGCGTGCTACCATCTAAAACAAAATGATTACAGGTTCCTGATGAGAATCTGTTAATTAAATTCCATACCACCCCTTTGATGTTGGTATTTTTAATTCGAATGCAATCTAGAAGTTTGTTTCTATGAGAACGGAGTTGCTTTTTCTGTTCGTTACAACTTCTCATTCTTAGAAACACTTGTTAACGACCTAGGTAAGCAGTTCTCCGCAGCAAATTCAAATCATCACAATATAAAACGTATACCAGGGACATATCTTGATATCATTTAACATATGCAGTGGAGCACAGGTTTCAAAGAAGTAGTTGCTAGACTTTTCTGTATATCAAAATATTCTCCAGTGCATCATTTTAATCTTCTTATATTTTGATGCTCAAAGACTTCGTTAACGAAACTTCACAAAAGCTGTGTGTTGAGCAAACAAAGGTTTTGAAATTATAAAGAAACTTAAACAAATGTATGTAGAACAACGCAAATAAAAAGTGCCCCTTCCCCTAGATCACCATAGTGTTTTCCTCTCCATTAGGTTTGCACCTTTAAGACTGACATAAAAATCAATAGAGGAACTTACAAACTAACCAACGAGCGATGTTTATAATTTATGTAAAAGGTGTGATTCGTACGCAACGAAATACTAGACCAGTACGTCATAATTTGACCTTCTAGGGGAAGGGGTGAATAATTATTTTCATGTGAGGTTAAACTGACGCTAGGACATTTACACATATGAGATCTTTCATCAGTGACATGAAGACGAAAGTTAAGTTATTCCTGCTACTAAACGGCAATAGCAAAACGGTAGGTAGCATGAAAACGTAAGGTTTAAGTTGTAACGTTACCCTTCGGAAGTTCATTCCAGTTGCTAGAATTATGCTCTAAAACAGAGGTGGTCATGTTGGTAGGGGCGGGGCTAGGTTTTTTCAGTAACATATGAACAGCTTTGTTTCATTATGGGCCACATTTTATGCACGTGTACACACACATGACTACTCTTAACCCCAAATTAACATCCCTCTTATGTAACAGTTTTCAAACTTAAATTATTTACCTTGTGTTTGGTTATCTTAGTTAAGCAATATAGATTTGGTGTATGCAGGATGCAAACGCAGTACATGTTCTATATCCTATTGAGTTTGTGCCACAAATAAGCCAATGAGCAAAAATAATATTTTTGAAAATGCGTCATACTCAATCTGAAAAAAAATTAAAGTAAGGAGGAACAATTTCAGAAAGGACTATGTACAATAAAATGTATTTGATATTTACCACTTATTTTTGGGGGAGAGCAAATGGAGAAATTTGCCAAAAAAGTGACATTTGTAGTTTTTTGTTCAGTCTTATAAATTTGGATTTTCTCTTACTTGAAATGTGTTTTACCACTGAAGGCACAGTGGAGTAGATAGCTACATTTCATCTGTTAACATTTATTTTGTTTGTGCTAAATTTATCTACCTTGCAGTTTAGAGGAGCGACTCCATTGACCTTAATCATGAAATTCACAACCAAATTCCAAGCGTGGATGATTTTTCCAGCCAGGAAACTTTCAGGCTTAAAACAAAGGAAATAGAAAAAGGCAATACGAAAGGAAAACGCATGATTTCGAAATGACTGTGCAGAACATGGACTGGATTTTACTGTTTGTGTATCACAGTGCAAATATCTTTAACAAACCAACATTTATAAGATTCGCCCTCAAAATACATATCTATCATTTTAATAACGACTAACAAACTTTAACCTTTGGTATAAAAATATATTTTCTTTTAGCTCAAATACTTTTTATATTTGAGCATAAAGTTAGACTCGTCTATTTTCATTTTACTGTGGCGTTTCCTAGTTGGCAAACCTGCTCAAACCTGTAAAAATGTCTAATAGCAAAATGTACGAAGTAAATTATTTCCTCCAACCTCCCACAAACAAAATTTACAATGCTCAAGTTTAAGATAACGTACGTGCGTACGCTCTGAGATAAAAATTTAGAGTATGATTACTTACGAAAAGGCAGTTGCAAACATTTAGAGTAGGCCGAAAAAGTGGGCGTACGCCTTGTGTTCCCTGCTTGGAAGCCCTGCTGTAAAACTCGCCCGGTGACTGGATAGCCACTTCTTCTCAAGCTGGACGAACCACCTCTCGGTGCCGGGGAGGGGAGGACGTTAATAACAGCACTACCTTTCCCCTGACGGTGGCAAAACGATGACCCTTCCCCCTGCTCCGATGAGGTGGTCTTAGCGCTGAATCCTAGTTAAGCAGCCCGGACATAATTCTGGAAAATTCCTGTTTGCCGGATCATAAGTTGTCGTTACAAACACACCACTTCTAGCAGGATCTTATAATTATCGTAAGGGGGGTTGAGCCTAGAACGAGTGCTATTTCCTGATGTAAATGACCCTTTTCTAAAACTAGTGAAGATTAAAAAATGAATTTTATATTATAATACAGCTAAATGTTATTACTGAACTGCTCTAGTGTTAAAAAGTTACATTTTAAAATAGTTGCAAATAAATTTTAATAAAAATGTGAAAGTAACAAATTATCGTCTACATTATATACATTCTGTAATAGTTTGTCTGATATCTTGGATAGTTTCCGAGATAATGGGTCTTGAAGAGTAAATTTAATATTGGAGGGATCGGGCTTTTAATCTCCCCTTAATTTCTTTTTATAAATATTTTGTAGTATACTTCTTCACCAAGAGATGGCTCCGAAGTAACATGTGAGTTTCACATTCGGGATGTCTCAGTTCTTCTCCCGGCATTCGCCCGCACTGGCAGTGAGTTTTCGTGGTTTCCCCGGGTCGGTAGGCAAAAGCTAGTTGGTTCCTCTTCAACCACGACTTTCTTGTACCCACCGTTTCCTTCATCATCATCTGTTTAATGGATCAGAACGACGGCGTTCGGTGTGTTGCGGCTGGGCCGCGGTGATGGTTGTAAAGGTTCCTCCATGGCATCAGTTGGACTGCTCAGGGACCCACCCTCTGTGAGCGGCTTCCTTTAAAGGAGCCTGGGATTTGTGGGCATCCTTGAACGGTAGTCGGATGCGTTTAACCTTGAATTGTTAGGGACCCCGCCCACGCTTGCGCGTTGTCTACCAGATCTGGTCGCTCTTCGGGTCTCGCTAATCCCCCTCTCCCAGGAGTCGCGTTTGAAGCACAAAGGGCCACATTGGCCTATGTGCGGTCCTCTGCCCCGATTTCGGACTTATTACTGATATGTAGATACCTTTTTTTAGATAAATACAACTTCCATAGGAGTAGGACAGGGACTTACCACCTCGACCCACAAGATACTTTGTGCCTAAGCCCCTGACAAGGTGCCCTCCTTCCGAAAAGGAGGGAGAGAGAGGTGAGGATAGAGGAGGCAGAGAAGACGACCAGACCGTGAGGTATGACAGGGCAGAGGGCAGCATCTTTTACAGTTTGAAACTCCTCGCATGTCAGCTGATGCAATTCATTTCCCTCCCCCTTTCGGGCTTACTGGGGGGACACGAGACTCGGAGACCGCTTCCATTAGGGGAATAAAGGGTTACATAGAGCATCCTTTTCCCTACCATGTAACGCTTTTATTCCTGCCGACACCTTCAACCGTGAAACATAGCAAGCAGATTAAAGGTGAAGTGAAATGGAGAGAGAGGAAATAGGGAACCTTCCCAACATGCCCTAACACAGTACACCCCGAAAAAAACCCATGGATCAGGAAGGTCGGCCGCGGGAATCGAAACCATGACCTCCCAAACGTTAACGTCTGAGCCATCCCGCTCGGAAGCACTACCATTGCAATATTTCTTAGTTTGTGCTGTTCTTTAAAATATTTTTGACTACTTTACGCTTTAAGAACTCAAAACCTAATATCAGCCTCTTTGCATACTTATAACGTACTAGAATACACTAAGATGGATTCACAATTGTAATTCACTAAACGCTGCAGAATCCTTCATTTCTTTCTGTCTCCTTTCCACCTTTGTTCTCTGTCCTGCTCTCATTGCCTCAATCTTCCGTTTGAAACACACCCCATCAACTGATGAGCAAATTTCATTTTCCTAACAACGGCTTGTACTGTCGATACGTATATTTGCCCAGAGAGGGAAAGAGCTTTGCATTTCATAAAGTTCATTTCCTAAAGAGCAGATAAGAACGTTTCGAAAGTATCAAAGTTTTTTATTTAAAATCATAAATGAGGCTCTGGGTAGTTAAAAGGAATACTAAAATAAAGGTGGTTTGTATTATATTTTTACGTCGCAAAAATACTTGATGAATGGCAATTCTAATTTATTCAGTGGTGAGGGTTTGTTACATAACCTTATATTGTAAATTTCTGTATTTGGATATTTAAAAATGTTGGAGTAATTGACCCATGCTAATATTCTTCTCCGACCATGACTGGTTTAATTAATATTGCTATGCTTCGTCGCAAGATGACAGATATTGGATTACAGAGAAACTCGACTTTGAAGAAATTATTTTATTATTGAAGGAGTTGTATTATAGCTAAACTGTTGGGGAGCCGAACTTGTAGTTGCAACCGCAGTATAGTAAACAGTTTCCGGTAGCCTTTGCCCCAAATGTACTTTCAGGTGGCCTTTGCCCCAAGTTTAAAAAATATTAACTTTGTAATTTGACTGTTTCCTTAAATATTAGATATTTATGTTTGTCTCGGCTGCGTCAATATTATTGTTAGAGACACGTTTCTCTTGGCAGGGTTGTGGTGCGACAAGAATGTAGGCTTACACAGATTATAATTTTACTTCACTCCTTTTATTAATGTTTGATACGATTTAAATGACACTTCTTTGATATAGAGAGCTGCGGAATTATTTTTTATTAATTAATTACACTTTTTAACACCTAAACTTATTTTTCGTCTCAAACGAATACATATTATATTTCTTGAGGACAGTTTTTGCGTCTGGTTAGTAACGCTGTTTACAGGCAACTGACTTTTGTTTTGTAAATGTTTCTCCTTTTCAGTTTCTGATTGGCTAATCCTAATCCAATAGAATACCTTTGTTTAACTAAAGCTTTTTCTGGTTGTTGATTGGCTGTTTTACAAACTGTCTCAAAATTTACATTATTGTTGCTCCAATAATGACTAGTAGCATTTAAACTTTCAAACTCATTATTGCCTCAAGGTTTCCTCATCATTAACTCATTGTTAGCAACGTTTAACTTATTATTCTCACAGCTCCTACGTTATTAAATTACGTAATATATTCATAGAACATTATTGAACATGTATACAATAATATTTATCTGAATTTTCATTTTTGAGTTATGCTGTTCACAGACTGACAGATACACTGACACACACAGACGGAAATACTTCCAAAAATGCTTTATTTGCATTCAGGGTATCTCAAAACATATATTTCTGGTTAAATCTCTATATAGAATTTTTGGGTGGAATGCAGTACTTCACTATACCTTTGTTACCTGTTGCTGATTACAATTAAATCGAATTTTAATTTTGGGCCCCTTTAACTACTGTGGTCCTTAGCGTCCCATTCTATATTGGGCGTGAAGGACCGGTAATTTTGTTCAGAAATCTCTATCAGGCTTGAGGTTCTTTTACGTTACGTAAATCTACGGGACCACCGGCTTTACTTCCCTTCCAAAGGAACTATGCTAAGGATTTTTACGCCCAAAAAATTCATCGCCCTCTGCTGGGTAACGACTACACCACGGAGGACGGCCTCTGCTGTAGATTTTTGTGTACCAAAAGAATGAAGTAGATAGAAATGTATTTTCCAGTTTTCATAATGACTGCCCTTATGTTAGATATAGAGACAGTTTACGTCCGTAATCCTCGAATATTTTCTTCCGTATCCGCTGAAATATCACCTCCTTCCTGTGGTGATGGTTTTACCATTCGCATGATATTCACCCTCAATTCAATAACCAGGGAAAATCGTGCATCGAGTTTTAAGGATCCAATGCAGACGGAGAAGCGATGCAAGCCTGTTATAGATAGGGATACCGCAACGTTTGCTCTGCTATAGAAAAATCAACTGGCATGCAAAGCATGTCAACTCCAAGCTGTAATTTATTTTAGGGACGGTGACGTTTTTCCATTTCCTGAGATACATGGGTTGCCATCTCCCTATGGTACATCTCGGGCATTGTGTTCCACTCTGGCGATCGTTCCCATTTCTTATAGCTCTGTTGCGAGGGCGAAGCGAGCATTCCAGTAGCGTGTGCGGTGCACTGGAGCGCGAATTACTGGAGCCACTTTTCAGCAACATCCTTACAAGCAAAGGACACGTTTTGACAGAATAAACAAAACCTAGGACCATACTGATATAAACATGAAAACCTAGATTTTATATAAATATAAGTTTAATAATCGCATTGTTTTGTTTTCATAATCTAAAAAGTTTGCTACATTCACATGACATTCTCTACTGACCATATTTATTCTTATGTAACTTTTTAAAATGTCCTTATATATTGCAATATAAATACACGCTTTGAGGTCCGATATATAATAAAAATTAGAAAAAGGTCCGTGTGTTTGTGAACCCATAACCCCTCAAAAAACAAAAGGTCGACTAATATGAAACTTGGTATTTAGGTCCAGAGTCCTCCAAAGATTCAACAGGAAGGTTTTCAAGAAAATTCCCCACATTTACGGAAAAGATTTCGTTCTTAGATTTGTTAAACAATAGCCCTAAAGAGCTAGATGAAAAGACGACGTGTTTAACATATTTATATGACAAATGTTTGTTTATAATTTTATGGGGATAGCCTCTAAGTCGACTTCACTGTGAATGAATTTCTTCTAACTTGTAAACTGCAAGGTATACATAAAAACGTAGTACACAAAAGATGTAGATCTAATTCAATCACACAGTTTATATGAAATAAAAATGTTTTGTGACGTTAACTTTTTCCGAGATATTCTTTCCTAGTGATTTGAATTGTCAAATGCATTCTTAATAATTTCTTTAAATTGGAAAATCCTTATTTTTTTCTGGTGGTTGTACTAAAAGAACGAAATTTCAAAGCCATTACATAACGACCCATTCTTAAAAGGTTTTGACTATTGCTTAAGATTAAAGTATTTCCTTGTATATATAAGGAAATGAGTACTAAAGGCATTTCTGCAAATGTTAGTCTTGATAAATAGATAGATAAGGTATCTTTATTGGTTTCAAGTTATTTCAAAGTATTTAGTGCATGGGCCATTGACCGTATATGCATATTTAGGATACAATAGGGTGACGACAAAATAAACAACAGAGAAAGAAAGCACAACAAAAAGGAACAAGAAAAATGGAAATAGAGATAAATTACCTTTGTCTAACTGAACAACTTTGACCTAGCACCGAGCATTTTAGCCAAAAACTTGCCCATGTTTTGCCAGTTCCTCTGGTCAGCCAGTAGATCCCAACATGCCAATCTCTTTCTTGAGGGACAGATTCTCCTTCCAGAATCGTGTCATTTTCTGTGCCCTCCAGTCTAAACCATGCCATTCCTGATTTTCCATTCTTCCTAAATTAAGTATATATGGCTCTTTACCCCAGTTCAATTTTATTTCATTTACTAGACTTAGAGAAGGTTTAATTTTACAATCCGATTCTATTTCCTGTTGGTTGATGTCTCTTAGTCTTCTTTAAACACCTTTCCATATGTTTTTGTCATTTGTTTCATTCCTTGATTAATATAAGCATACAGAAGAATAAGCTTATTGAGGAATGGGTAGAGAAATTCATGTTTTTTTCCATTCACTTTATGTTTGCAGAAAGTGTTTAACTATCTATTTCGTTGAAAGTTCTGTGCCTTTGTTTTATGCCAAGGATGCGGATCGCGCGATTGCATTGCACACAGTCTAATCACTGCGGGTTTTCTGTTCCGTAACTCCCGCGTTACTTGCGAGTGTTAGTAGCACAATAAGTACTAACCTTATGGTGTCCATCTGCATGAAAACATTCTTGACATCGTCGAATGAAATTACCACTCGCACGCATAAGTTCTTCTTGCGCAATGTTCATAGTTGAGAAAGTATTATTGTCTTTACATTATTTACCCTACGCTTTGGGAGCCAATTTGAAGTAGGTTGTTGCTTCACGTATGGAAAGCAGATTTAAAGTAGGAGTTATATTGTAGTTCAACTGTTGGGGAGCCGAACTTGAATTAGTTGTAACCGCACGTATGGTAAAAAGTTTCCGGTAGCCTTCGCCCTAAATGTACTTTCCGTTGGCCTTTGCCCCAAATGTTTAAAAAACATTAACTTTGTAATTTTGACTGTTTCTTTAAGTATTATATAATTATGTTTGCCTCGGCTGGGTCAGTATTATTGTTAGAGACATGAATGTCTTGGCAGGGAGTGGTGCGACTGAAAAATGCAGACTTACACAGATTATAATTTTACTTCACTCCACTTATTAATGCTTGACACAACTTAAGTAACACTCCACTGATATAGAGAGAGCTGTGAGATTTGTTTTATTAATTACTTGCACTTTTTAACACGTAAAATATTTTTGTCTCACACAAAATATGTATTAAATTTCTCGAGGACGCATCTCGCGTCCGGTTAGAAGCACTGTCTGCAAGCAACGAACTTCTGAATTTGTAAATTTTGCTATGTTTAAATTTCTGATTGGCTAATCCTACTCCAATAGAATACCTTAATTTAATTAAAGCTTTTTCTGGTTGTTGATTGGCTGTTTATAAACTGTTTCAAAATGTACATTATTGTTGCTCGAATAATATCTAGTAGCATTATTAAACTTTCTTACTCATTATTGCCTCAAGGTTACCTCATTGTTACCTCATTGTTAGCAACATTTAAACTATTATTCTCACAGCTCCTACATTATTAAATTATGTAATACATTCACATAACATTATTACACATGTATACTCGTACAATAGTATAAACATATACAATGACTGTGATATACGCCTTTATGTCTTGTTACATACACATACTGCTTTAAGGCGGGCTGTTATTGAATTTATATATTATATAATTAGACTTAAATCGTTTAAGTGTTAAAAATACTGTCTCATAGTTTCTGCTTTTATATTGTCCTTAAGTTGATGTGCGGATTGTTCCTATAAATTTAGTGTTTACGTTTAGCGATCCCGTTGTTTTAAATGTATTGACCAAACATCTCACAGTGTCTGTACACGGAACTGGATAACGAGGGCATTGGCGCTGAAACTGTCTACACACTTATCTGCATGATTCAGTTTTCACGTACGTATCGTACCTAAAAATACGCTATTCAAGCGTGAATTTGTTGGTGGGCATTTCCTTGGACTAAAAAGAGATTAACATTCCTAAGGAAATCACGCACAACACACGTATTGCCAAACACTTTACAACACGAAGACAAAGCAACGACTGAGACTCCTCACAGCTGATAAACGTACCCTTGACATGTCCTGCGCCGCGGTTGGCTGCTGTGGCCTTGGCATAAAACGAAGACACTGTACAAAGGGATAGAGGAAACTGAATCGACAGCTAGGGGATTCAAAATGCTCTCTTTAAAGTTCAGTACTCTCTCCATTATAAACGCGAGAAACAACTGAATAGCGACAGCACTATAAAATGTTGCGAAGGTTGGAAACATTCAAGCTAATAATATTTGAATATCTCAAAAAAGCCCGATGCTATAAAAACTTTTTGTAGACATTTTTGCTTATCTTTGACCAATCTATGGATAGATAGTTATGTGCAGAGATATGTGTCATTTCGAATTTGAACATTGAAATCGGCAACTGAATTTGTGTTGGCAACACTGACCGGAAGCCGTAAATTATCAACAGGAGTCGTAAATTATCAGGAAGCCGTTGATCATAATTATCGGGACCATAGATACATGGTCTATGTTAATCCACTGCAATGTCGCAAACGCTTGCTTGTGCGTGAACCAGAGGTGTTAGAAACTTAGAATTTTATTATATTTATAGAGAGGTCTTACATAGTTTAGGAACATTTTGGGCTATCGATAACTACTTTTAACTAGCAACAAATAATGTAGGAGAAATATGGATTGTTGTAAAAGAAACATACTTTCGGTATTAGAGCTTATATGTCGTGCCAAATTTCTAGTGCGAATTTAACATCACAAATATACAGAATCCTATTTTGAAATAGGGGACTGTAAGAAATCTACGGTTTCAAAACTATTCCTTAATAAGCAAAATGCAGTTGAGAGACCACACCATTGATTCGTCTTCACTTGATTTTTGCAATAAATATTAAAGAAATTTCTTTCTACAACGCTTAATTTTGGAGATATTGATATACGAGGGCTGATCAATAAAGACTGAGACTCATTTTTTTCTGTAGTTTACTTGATAGTGTTACGTCTCTACCACAAATACTTGAAAAGAGCAGGGTTTCATGTATGTATAATGTCTACAAGCGACAGCACTCTCGTAACGGTAGGTTGGTAGTAATGCTGTATATTGTTGACCCTGCTTGAATTTCGCATACCACAAAATGGAGGTGACACGAGAGGAGCAATACAGCGCAATAACATTTTATTTTCGTTTAAATCATACAGCATTGAAACCTTCGAAAAGCTGAAGCAAGCATACGGTGAAGATGCACTACCTCGTGCAACGGTGTTTAGGTGGTTCAAAGAAGGGCGAGTCCTCTGTGCAAAGCAAGGTGGGCCTGGTGTTTCGGAATGGAATCATTTACCAGCATGCAGTTCCCCCCTCACACTACTGTTACAGCAGCTACTACACGTCAGTATTGGCTATACTGAGGAAGCACATTACAAGGAAACGTCCAGAACATCATCGGAATGGGTGGCGACTTCCTCACGACAACGCGCGGCCTCAAGTCGCAAATCAAGTCCAGGAATTTTTGGCTAAATTCAACATTACCTGTGTGCCGCATCCGCCTTAAAGCCCCGGTCTTACCCCTATGATTTCTTTTTATTCCCATTACTAAAGGCAAAGCTCCAGGGCATTCGATTTGAGAGCAGTGCTAAAGAAAAGTGAGGCGATTCTCAAATACCTGACAAAGAATGGCCTGCACCATGAGTTCGAGGACTGGCAGAGACGGTATAAAAAGTGCATTCAGTTAGGAGGGAACTACTTTGAAAAAGATAATGTCAACATTGAAATGGAGTAATAAGTATCTGTGAAAAAAATCAGTCTCAGTATTTATTGATCAGCCCTCGTATATGAGTCAACTTAAATGGTCCTCCCTGTATAGGTCACAGAGGAATTTATTAAGTTAAGAATCGGTTCGTATGTAATAAATAAATCATATAACATTCCTGGATGTTAATATTCTTTGAAACGGAATGGCAAGTTAAAATGAGAATGCTTTTTGGGATGACAAAAACAGGAGAATAAAGAATTAACAAAACACAAAACTTCTATACTTTTTGAAAGAAAGTAAGCAATATAAATGCAAAAAGAGAGACTGACATATATGAGCTGTAGAAATTTAAATAAAATTGAGATATTTTAATACTAATTTTATTTTACACGTCTGTATAACAACCAACGAATCAAAGGAGACAGTACAGAAATTCTATGCCTTATTTTACGAATTGTGGAATAAGAGCATGTTTTAGTTTTCCCTGGGCTTATGTTGTGGTTTCAGCGTTCCGTTACTTCTCACTTTGGGTGATTAAACAAATAAAGAAAGCGCTGAACTCGACCTGCTCTATCTGGACAGATTTTTCATCAGCACTAAGACTAATACAACTGGGCGAAAATTTCATCACTAGCAAGCAATTTTCGCTTGAGGCTGCCAGTATTTCACATATGAGGTTCTTGAGGCGTCACATAGGAGACAGGCCAGGGAGTGACAGAAGGTTGCATGGGCAAGCATTCTAGCTGTCAGGGTTCCAACGCGTTGTCAAGTTGGTGTCGCATATTAATTTCCAAATGAGAATCAACTCTCTTATGCTGATAACACGTTCTTGTATATATTTTAAGGCGAATTGAACTTTTCTAACAAAAATTACGAATTCTTAGAAACAACTTATTGTTGCTTTCTTATGATTTTCTCTTCTTACTCTGCTATAGATTATTCTTACAATGGATTATTTTTCTGTCTACTTCTTTTAAATAGAGATAAATTTTCATTACACGTCCACACATTCCGTTATTGGTATAGGAGAAGTATAGGGACTAAAGGGATTGTCAGATTTTTAAAAAGAGATTTCCATGTGTTGGTTTTGAAATAGCGTTGTATTTACGTGACCAGGAGAGAAATAACGAATGGTTTCCCATCTGAAAACAGTATAAGTGTTTGAAAATTCAAACCGATAACAGAGAATCTCGGAAATGGTTAACTCCACAAAAAATAGACATAAAATGTGTGCTTCAATAAAATATACCTTTATGTAGTAAGGTTTAGCCCATCTCTTACGGTTTACCAGTTATACCAAAGTTACTTGGAATGAAGAGCACTTCAGGGATTATTCCCTGAGAATTCAATATACACATTTTATTTGTTTACTTAAATATCTCTAATCAAAATCGTTTAGAACGATTTTTCAGAAAATCAGAAGTTTCGAAAATTTTTGCATTTAAAGGTTAGGGTAGTATGGAAGATGAAAAATTGTAATTCCTAGTTTGGTAGTTATCAGGCTTTACGATTTTGAGTTATGCAATTCACACACACACACACGCGCGCGCGCGGGGGGGGACTTTTTCTAGATACGCTTTCTTCATTTGGGGGTTCTCAAAACATGAATTTCTCCAAACGAAATATTTGTGTCGAGCAAATACGAGCATTTGTTGCATAAACACATAATGCACACATGGATTTTAATTTTGAGAGCGAGCAGACCTGTCATTTACGAGTATTCCGTCAACAACGCATAATGTGTGGCAGTGATTTCCTTGAGCTTCTTGTTCGCGATAGCCCCTATGTCGTATAAGTTTTCCTCAGTTAGAATTTTTTTTATATTAACCGGATGCAGTCGGCAAAGGTAGAATCAGAATGAAAAATTGAATGTCATTGCCAAGATTTGAATCACGGATCTTCGGCTTACGCTTTCGCTGCTCTATCCAACTGAGCTGGCATAGCAACGTTCCAGCAGGACATTAAGTTTCCCAAATTGCTCACATTATTTCTGGTAAGCCTCCTGGCTTTTTCAAATTCATTTTGAGTTATCATAGCGACTTAAAACCTCATAAACAGTTAAGTTCCAGGTTTCATAGTTAACCAATATTATGTTCATCAGTGTGAATTTGTGAGTCTCTCCTTGTTCAAATTCTGGCTATGGCAGTGAATTTTTCGCCTGAATCTACATGTACAACCTTAGCTACACTAGGCCTGTGTTAGAGAACAATGAATTAGTATGTGCCCAGGCTTTTACGTTCTTCTATTACCTTTTAGGTTTATTAGGAAGCGTGTTCTGTACAAATTTATGGAACAAAAGTTAACCAATTGATAGACGCCGTTCTGTAAAAGGTACACTTCATGATAACTGCAAACAGAAAACACAATCAACATAAAACTTCCATAACATTAAATATCATACCAAAGTAATGTCAGGCTTAATTGCAAACGTCGTTATCCTCCTTAGGTGCGTGAGCTAGGGTACCGGAGAGCTAGGTAACAATGATGTGCTTCCTATAGCAACAATGTAAGACCGGTATTCCAAGTTGCTGTGGTTTGTGGAGAGAAGATGAAACCACCTTGTGACATTTTCTCTGAACAACGAAGAGGTTGTACATTATTGACCAACAATAATTAATATCTGAACTAATAATTAGGAGTAGAGTATTCAGATGGTGGGGCCAACAAGAACTGAAACGCAATATCGCATGTAGACCACAGTGGGTCCTTTGTGCTTCCAACGAGGCCCCTGGGAAGAAGGGATGAAGGGTAGCCCCCGAGGAGCGACTAGATCCGGACAATGACGCACACTAACAAAGACGGGGTCCCTAACGATTCCATCGTGGTACTAATCCTGAGGTCAGCTAGCTGTGCTTCAGCCCCCGGGCCATCCAGGTTCAGCCAACCTGGAGTCTTGGGTGTAAACGAGACAGCTTCCAGGAAGGAAAGGAGCCCCAGCAAGACACCAACCGCTGTGTTATAACCCTAAAACAGATCAGTGAAACAGATTAAATAAATGGACAGGAAATTAGTCGTAGAAGGAAAACCATCCAAGTATTCGACTACCGACCCGGGGGAAACGAGAAGAATCAATGGAAATCGTACACGCTACAGTTTATAATTACTTACCATGCTGCGTTATCACAGTCCGTAACTCCTGCTCACTTCTCTCCCAGGAAGGGAATGCATAAAGTGTTATTGGTTCAACGCGTCAGGTAATAGCAAATGAAGTGGGGGTGACAAGTTCTCTTATTTACGAACATATCGTGACGACAGGTTTACTTTACAAGAATGTGGTACATTGAATTCAATAAGTTCGAGATATTCAGGACAAAATTTAAGTAACTCCATAAAATCGTCTTTAGAATTCCTGCGAGTCATTATGTAAACAAGGTTTGCTGGTATGATTTTTAGAGGAAGGAATCCCTCATGTTCGAAACGTGGTAGATTATGCAAATCATGCCGATGCCCACTTACGTCAGTGCTGACTAAAGCACTAGTTAGCATACTCCTCGCGTATTTAACTTAGTTTTTTTAAAGTTAGGACTCTGTGGCGGTCAGCTCTTTAGATTTATTTTGTGCTAGTCACAACTTCGACATTGGCCCCAGGCACGACGAAGATTGAACGCTGTACTACTTCCGTCCGCCAGGTAAACACAAAGCTGTTTTAACTCTCTCTTTCTTGCAACGTAGTTTAGATTGGTTAAGACGAGAATTCAATGCAGTATAAAATCTCAAAATATGCATAAATTTATGCACTATCATCTGAAAAATACATGAACATATGCACTGTCAGCTTTGTTCCCAATTCATTAATTACTTCCCTATATGGACATGATTTTTTAAACAAAACTGGAATTCTTATTAATTACAAAGAACTGCATAGAACATTTTCGGAAAAGGAATAGGTTATCTCCGTAGTACAATATTCATAGAATACAACATTGCCATCTGATCTAATAAAATCCTTTACTTTTATCCACGGTGCAAGGAGTGCGTTTAATTGGAGGCATATTAGAAGCTCATTAACACATGCAAACAGAATAACACAGACACGTTTACCACTTACGAGGTTCACACCCTGGGAAGAATCTAACTGCGAAGTTTAGCGAATGATTTTAGTTTTAGAAGCATCGAAATTGCTAGTAAGATTTGCTCAAATTCCACAGGATCGCTCTACATCTGTGTCTTTGCCGCGTCAACCGCGGTACCTGACTTAAAAGGCGAAAACAGAGGCTTGCCACTGATGGGATAAATAAGTCTGTTTGGGACAGGTGGTTTGCAGAGGGCTTTAGGTAAAATTCTGGGAAAGTCACCCTACTGTGAGAATCTTATCTTTCTATTTCTGCTATTTGTCGCAGTTCTCATGGCTAGTGTTATCGTGTTTGCTGGGTGCCTTGTGTTTTATTATTTTAAATTTGGGTTCTTTGTCCTCTGGCTAACTATTATACATCAGTCGAGCAAGTATTTATAAGCAGGGCATGTAAACGGAAAGGAGTTGTTGCTAAAAGATAACACAGATAAAAAATTGTTTCTACAATTTTATTGCCGTCACACTTAATTAAAAATTCACATATTTAATTTTTATACACGCCTGACTGAAACTGTGATATTTCTGAATGTAACTACAGTCGTTATAGTTGCCTCGCACGAATTACTTCGCGTACTTTACATTTTATAACTAACTCTGCGACGTGGAGAGATGCTTCATAACTGTGTGACACTTGCTAATGGCTCGAGAATATATACTCATTCACCTCGAATGCCTAAACATTATAATATAGCTGCTATTGGTTACGAAATTGCGCCCACTTTAGCGTCTGTTTTGGTCAGCTAATCACTACTACTAACATATATACTCTAGGGAAGATATTCCCTCCATTTCTAAAAAAGCCACGCTACCCTGACGTCATTCGTTTATCTCTTCTAAAAACCTGTACATACAATAATATTAATTTACACTACAATCACTTTGGCATTCTCAGCATGTTATGATATAAAATATTGTCTCATATTCCCCCATTTTCTTTCTTCAATCAATGATTTCTGAAGCAAAAATAAGGACCATAAAATCGAAAAACTAAGGTGTCTACTCAAAAACATTAAAACATGCATTTAAATTAAAAACAAGGTATGTTATACACATAATTAAGCTAAAAATGCCTTACATATGCATTATGCATGTTTTTATCCCCAAAAAGGTCAAGAAATGCAAATATGCATGGCCAAGTACACACATTTGGAATTGGAAAGTAATGAAATGAATAAGTATTAAGTTTGAGCTATGTCCAATGATCCTATAAAAATGCATTTGCATGGAATATTTCGTCTAAACATCAAAACTCTCTCTCCTCTCCCTCCCTCTCTCTCTCTCTCTCTTTCACCACCCTTCCATCTACAAGCAACCTATAACCCTCTCGATGACACCCTGAGCTACCTTTCCATCCTACGTCACATCCGGTGTAGGCGACGTTTTATGTAAAGCGGTTTTACGTCACATCTGATGGAGTCACCAAGGGCTCCGTGACAACATAAAGATGCTCTCACTTATGAAGGTGGATGGAGAATTATTTCAAGATTTATTTTTCACAATTTATAATGCATAAATGTTGTATTCAACATTCGGGAAACAAATGCCTTTATCAACTGCAAAACATATCTGCAGTACACATTTTTGAATGCGCCTGTTGTACAATTGTATATTATATTTTGTACGCCGTCCACGGGGCTTAAAATGGGTGCAGAGCGATAAATTTTAAACAAGTTAATTTAGCACAGCGTTATATTGACCACAGAGCCAACTACACTGTAGCGCAGTTTTGATTGAGTAGCAGGTGGCGATGCACACAAACACGTGGGTAGGAACTCCCAGGTGATTAAATAATTATTAGCATCGCTCGAGCTTGAAATTAACTACAGAGATTCTCTCCACAACGAGATAGAGCGCTTGATATAGCCATATTTTTGTTTTTTTGCACTGAATCTGCAAAATTTCAGCTTTATTCAACTACGTTACTGCAACTAATCAATTTATTGCTCTCTTTTTTACCAAACCCTTGTCCAAACTAATATTATAAAGAGAGAAAATTAATATGTTACGGTACAAGTGTGGAAAGTGCATTATTATAGAATCGATGATAGTTTAAAAAGACCACACAAAGTCGAACGGAATCGGTGACTTGAGAAATTCATCTGATTACAGAAAGTACCTTTATGATGTCCCTAATACGTCAACGCTGTGACAGGAAAACAACTTAATAGGTTAACTTACAATTTTCAAACTGTCTAGTTTTATTTTCAACTGGAGCAAATTTAAATTTTAAAAAGCTAATGCTACCAAATTGTTCAACTCCACTAAGGTTGTAATATTCGCTTGAAAATAATTGAAGCACAAAGCAAGATTAAGAATAGTATAAGGAATAAACGCGAAATAAATAAAATATTAAAGATAATAACTGGTAACAAAGGATAACGGTTCAAGTAAAGAAATAAAGCTAGAGAGAAGTAGTACAATAAAAAGGAAATTTTATGTAGAATAAATATAAAAATCTGATGTTACACTCACATGACTTTCTCTACTCTTGTACAAACTACTTTTACAAACGCTTATTCTCCATATGCTTCATGTTAATCTTATTGCTAATTTTCTTGTAGACGTAGGGGAATATATTAGACTTTAAGCGACAGTCAAATATTTTAAGAGCTGGTTGCTATGTGGCGCATTCCATTCTCTTTATATGCCGAGGAAATAAAAAAATAAATAACGAATTCCCATTTGAGAAAAAGTATTGGAAAATTTAAGGGAACAACAAGCAATATCTCGAAAATGGTTCACAAAACAAATGAATCTGACATAAATTGTGTATTTTAATGCGATCTATATTTTTGTGTAGTAAAATTTTGTTTATCACTTATGGTTTACCAGTTATGCAAAGGTTGTTCACAATGAAGAATACTTTTGGAGACATTTCCAGTAAATTTGAGATATACATTTAATTTTCATGATGATATTTTAATCAAAATCGTTAGCCCTTTTTGAGAAAATCAAAATTTCTGAAAAATATTCCATGTAAGGGTGGTATGGGGTGGAAGGATTTTGTTAGAAATTCTCGTGTCGTATCTTTGAAAGATACTGAATCTAAACACCAGGTTTGGTATTTATCCAACTTTTGGTTTTTGAGATATGCTGTTCACGGACCTTTTATTCAGGGGGCCTCAAAACATGTATTTTCGGTGAAATATCGATATCGAATTTTTTGGTGGAATGCAATATTTCCCCTACTTACTATACGTAGTAGAGAAAGTTAAAGCGGTTGCGGGGGCCTTTAAACAATTATTTCCATAAAGTCTCGGTACAATACTTCCTATACTAGTGTGAATACGTAATAAAGGAGGTAAGAAGCACATTATCAAATAGGCGAGGAAAGTAGCCTGTCAAGGATTGTATATCGTCTTGCGGTTGAATCCCATGCACCGAAGTTCACTTTCTGAAGTTTAATCTAGGTTTTATGGTCGAGATATTTTGGACGGAAACCGCTAACGTATTTGCAGCGACACTGAAATTCAAAATGATGCAAGCCGCAATTCCACAAAGCTCATTCAACTGTATAACCCAACGGAAGTGCCACATGTCGACCAGATTGTAACGCAGCGGAATGATAAGCCAGGGGCGGTGGTGTCGTCAGACTCTATACTTGCATTACGGGGGAGGGAGTGTGGAGATATGGTGCTAAACTTAATTGACCTAAATGTGAAACCACACTGAGGCACTTCCTACAATTGCAGTTTCCTTCTCTTCTGCGGCTCCACATACAAGACTCGCTACTTCAATGATATTTGACAAGTGTGAGGCGTTTTATTAAAGTAAGGACCGATACTTTTTTAAAAAATAACAGAAGATTATTTTCCACGTACTTTATTATCATTTATTACCTTACACTAATTCTCCACATAGTCACCGCCGTTATTCAGGCACCTGTCGTTACGGGAAACCGGTTTTTGTATGGAAAGGTAGAATCAGATGACTGAAAAATTCAATGCCATAGCAGGGATTTGAACCACGGATCTCCCGGTCTCCGTCCGATTGCTTTGTCTTAACAGTATCCCGTAAACTCGTCAGGAGATTTGTTAGCACCACACCATGGCAGTCCCAAAAATCACTCAGCATCACCTTGCCGGCTAAATAACTCATCTGGTTTGGGCTAACACAGCTGTAATACCTCTGTTGCTACCTCATTCGGCAGGATTTTAGAACGGGTGTGAGCAGTCGCGGAATCTAGCAGGGGGCGACTTTTGTCATGTTCAAAAGGTCATAACAGGATGTTGAAAAGTGATCAATTACTGATTATCGTTTTTTCCAGTAACGCATCGATTGTACGAGGGGCACTATTTATATTTTGAGCCTTGGTAACCCTGTATCTTGAAGGTGCCATATGACGTTTCCAATGGAACGTTTGACGTTTTTAACCATAATCTACTTCAAACATTTTGTCAATAGAACGCCATTTGTTTTGTTTACACTAACTTCAAAATTGTGTCAACAAAAACTGGGAATTAACTCGTGAAAATTTTCGTGCAATGATTTATTACGACATTTGACGTGGATTATCAAGACAAGAGTGTATCGATCAACTAACTTCCACTTTTGGCGACGAAGTTCCATCCTTTGCTACCGTGAAACGCAAGTATAACGGGTTTAATCGTGGCCGCCGTTCGCTCAATGATGAAGTTCGTTAAGGTCGTCCAAAACCAGTTGTTGTGCCAGAAAACATTGATGCGGTGCAAAAACTAATAATGAAAGATCGTCATTAGATTCATACCCATTGTAGTTGAGAGAGCTTTAGTCAAAAAGTAAAATAAGCGAAAAGAATAACTAACTGTCAAACCGGGGCTATTTTTTGAATTGATAAGATAATAAGTTAAAAACATGCAACATATTGTGAGATTGAGGCAACCCTAGGCATTAGTTCTACCAGCATATATAAAATATTGCATGATTATTTAGCCGCGAAAAAGGTTTGCTCTGGTTGGATCCCACATAATTTGACGCAATCTCAAAAAGATGCTCGTGTCGATTGGTGTACAAAAATGCTCAAGAAATACAATGGTGGCGCCTCAAAATACGTATATAATATTGTAACAGGTGACGAATCATGGAGCTATTCGTATGAGCCGGAACGTAAGCAGCAGTCGACTGTATGGGTGTTTCAAGATGAAGCAAATCCAACAAAATTTGTTCGCACTCGAAGCACTTCGAAGCAAATGGTCGCCTGCTTTTTCAGCAAAACTGGCCATGTGGCAACAGTGCCTTTAGAGGAACGTGAAACGGTCAATGCCGAATGGTACACAACCATTTTTTTGCTTCGGTGAAGTAAGTAAAAACAACAAGAACCGTAGGATCGTTGTTCATAAAGACAATGCGAGCGCACACACATCTCGTCTAACAGAGTATTTGAAGGCTCAAAAATCGAATCGATGGATCATCCGCCATACAGTCCTGATTTGGCATCCAATGACTTTTTTTGTTCCCCAACATAAAGAATAAATTGCGTGGACAACGATTTTCGTTGATGCCTTCAAAAACCATTTTTGGAGGTGTGTCAAGTAGACTAGAATAAATGCTTTGACAAATGGTTCAAACGGATACAAAAATGTAGTGATCATAAAGGAGAATATTTTGAGAAACAATAAAGCATTTTTCAATCAGAATTACTTTGCTTCAATTATTAGGCTCAAAATACAAATAGTGCCCCTCGTAATACGCCGGTGTTCGAGCACTAGAGCCTCCACTTTGCTTGCAATTCCAGTTCGTTACAGAGACATGGTTTGTCACTTTGTTCTTCGCAATTCAGACCTTTTTGACCACACTGGAAGTATCTGCGCCACCCAAACACTTTGACATATAATGGTGCATTATTTCGGTACACTTCCCCCAACTCAGCATGTGTTGTTGCAGCGTTGTTATTCATCAAATGCAGAAAACAAATTACCGCATGATACTCCAACTTTATCAATGTGCTGCGCCAGTTTCTTTTGGTCCTCTAGCGGCGTGCTACGCTACCATGGCGCGGGGATTTCAATGTGGACCAGGACTAAAAATAAATAAATATATCAAATTTGAATATACTACTGGCACCTTGGTTACTACACCGGGACATACATTCAAACTTTACATTTATTCTCACAGACACGTTTACATTTCATGTTAAATAATTATTTTCAGATAAAATAACTACAAACTACACAATATCTACAAAATTATAAATGAAAATAAAAGAGGACTGCAGTAAAGGCACCAGAACTGTAGACATGTACAGTACATATACAGACATGTACAATAAACGTACCGATATAAACAACCGCGGTTTAAGTTGACAATCGACAATTAACACACCTCTGTCGCGCTCTATTTGCATCCCTCATTTGGTTACAGAGGTACGAACCAATAAGAACCGGACTCATTCAGGGGCTAGTATGGACAATCTTGTTACAACCATCCAGGTGACATATACTGATTCTGCACCCCTTTCATCGCGCAAGAAGACCTGACCTTTCTTAATAGGGTAATGCTAGCGTACCGGACTTCAGCTAAAACCAGTTAGAGGATGTTCACCTAAGGCAGGCGCGGAGCAAAAATGATGAGATTCTGCCTACTTTCAACAATGCAAAACACTAAAAGTAACCGAAAGCATCGGCACGTTGTTTTTTCTTTTTTGCGCTCGATTGTACACGCAACCAAGGTGTCTTATTGAGGTAATAATTGAAACTTTATCACTACACGTTGTGGGACTTGAGAAAGTTATTGTCTTTACGTTAATTGCCCCACGTTGGGCGCCAATTTTAAGTTGGTTGTTGCTTCACGCATGGAAAGCGGATTTGAAGTAGGAGTTGTATTGTAGTTCAACTGTTGGGGAGCCGAACTTGAAGCAGTTGCGAACGCACGTATGGTACCCGTTTGCCTTAATCCCAAATTTAAAGCATATTAACTTTGTAATTTGTTTCTTTAAATATTAAATATTTATGTTTGCCTCGGCTGCGTCAGTATTATTGTTAGAGACATGGATTTCTTTGCAAGATATGGTGCGGCTGAAGAATGTAGGCTTACACAGATTATAACTTTTATTCACTCCTTTTTATTAATTATTGACACGATTTAAATAACACTTCACTGATAGAGAGGTGTAAGATTCTTTTATTAAATACTTACACTTTTTAAACACGTAAACTCTTTTCGTCTCGCACTAAATACGTATTAAATTTCTCGAGGACGCATCTCGGGTCCGGTTAGGAACACTGTCTACAACCAACACGTCCAGTTATGAGCTCTGTTTACAAGCAACTGAGTTCTCTATTTGTAAATTTTGCTTCATGTTAGTTTCTGATTGGCTAATCCTAGTCCAATAGAATACCTTCATTTAACTAAAGCATTTTCTGGTTGTTGATTGGCTATTTTTTAAACTGTCACTAAAATTACATTATTGCTTCCAAGAATTATAAGTAGTATTGTTAAACTTTCAAATTCATTATTGCCTCAAGGTTACCTCATTGTTACCAACTTTTAAACAATTATTCTCACAGCTCCTACATTATTAAATTACGTAATATATTCACATAACATCATTGAACATGTACAAATGAATATAAACATTAATATAATGACTGTTACGTGCATTTTATATATTACATTATACACATATTGCTTTTAAGGCGGGCTGTTATTATATTTTATATTATATAATTTAACTGAAAGCATTTAAGTTTTAAAAATACTGCCTAACATTGTTTTATTCATGGGACTAAAACTTGTATTTTCAGTAAAACCTACATACTGAAGAGAAAGTATAATTGGGCTATGTATGAGGATATTTTTCTTTTATATTCAAATTTAATCAACTTCTAAAACTTTCTGGTAATTTAATGACTGTGAAAATAATTCTTTGATTTATTTAGGTAGCTGTATATTAATTTAGGGTTAAAAGCATCAGCTTTATATTCACAGTTTGCTAACATTAATTATGTATATAAACTTGCAAGTTTCATTTCTAAACTCTCCATGCATCCTGCAGCATTTGTTTAAATTGGCTGTTTTGTATCCTCTTGTTTGTTATACACTATCCTACAATGTTTAGATTTTTTACAGAGTATTTTTAATAACCTTAGGAAGGCACAGCAACTGCGGAGCTCATTAAGGGGAGCGCCAGCTGGGAAAGTTTGGGAACCAGTGCTATAGCGGTTCTTGGCATTTCGCAACTGGGGACAAAGCAATAGCTGGACATCGCTGCATGCCCTACTCCTGACCCTCGCCGCAAGGGGACCCTACAACGTTCCTTTTCATCACCACATGTTCCCGGAATTCAGCAGTTTGTTCCAGGAATTCGAGACGGGAATGCACTACCGAATACTTACAAATTAGTACGCTGTGGAGATTGGTTTCATAAATCTAGGTCAGCGTTCTGTTGTTTCTCTAAATGCATTCAAACTAAAAGTAGGTATCGCTTTTGAAACTCGGACGTAGAAGTTTATTGGAAACACGTTGGAAACTGAAATCTGAGTCATTAAACTGTTGAATGAAAAGTAATTAAACCCACAAACTCTGAGCATTTGCACTGGGCGGGCGACTACACATAACGTTTATTTACAGTGAGCAGAAAACATAGCTTTACTCGTGTTAGTGTTAAATGCGGTGGGCCTCCTCCTTTTTCTCACACACTTTCCCCTTCTCCCTCTCCTTCTCTTTATCTTCTCTACACCGCACTCTTTCCCCCTCCCTCCTTATAAATTTCTCCACTAATTATCTATATACAGTGCGGTCGTTTTATGGTGAGGCCATGAGTCTCGGGTATGCGTGCTCCGCACACTGTCACGAGTGATAGTAGCATGCATTACAATGAGTTATTATAAGTGGTGTCCATCTGCGTGAAGACATTCCTGCCATCTTCGGATGAAATTTTCTTTGCTTAACTCAAAAAAATGGAGCACGTTTCCATGTAAAGATTAGTTTGAGGTTCACACATTCTCTTTAAAAGGTCCGTGTCGGATCTTTAGAAGATATTAAATTTAGATACCAACTTTGGTGTTTATCAGAATTTTCGTTTTTGAGTTACACACACATACCGGCACGCCCACACGGAAAGATTTATATAGGGGAAGTATTGTATTCCATACAAAAAATCGATACCGAGATTTCACCGGAAATATATGTTTTGAGGCCTCCTGAATCCATAAAAGTCATTTTTGGAAACATGTCCGTGTGTGTTTGTGTCTGTCCGTGAATAGCGTAACTCAGAAACGAACTGTCAGATAAACACCAAACTTGCTATTTAGGTTCAGTATCTTTCAGAGATGCGACACGAAGGTTTTCAAGAAAATCCCCCACCACAGATTACCCTTTACATGGAACAATTTTCGAAATTTTTAATTTTCTCAAAAATGGCTCTAACGATTTGGATTGAAATGTCATATATTTAAGATATTTTCATGACAAATTAAATGTATATCTCGAATTTTCTGGGAATGTCTGCAAAAGTATTCTTCATTGTGAACGACTTTTGCACAACTGGTAAACCATAAGAGATAGACAAAGTTTTACTACACAAAAAATGTGGATCGCGTTAAAATACACAATTTGTTATATACATTTTTTTTATCGAGTGAACCATTTTCGACATATTGCTTGTTATTCCCTTATATTTTCCAATACTTATAATATTTCTCAAATTCGTTGTTTTTTTTTGTTTGTCCTGGTAATGCAAAGAGAATGGAATACTCCACATGGCAACCAGCTCTTAAAATATTTGACTATCGCTTAAAGCCTACCAATTCCCCTTGCATCTACAAGAAAATAAGCAATAAGACAAACATCTCGATATCTCGATTAACATGAAGCATATGGAGAATAAGCGTTTGTAAAACTGGTTTGTACAAGAGTAGAGAAAGTCATGTGAGTGTAACCCATCAGAAGTTTTTTATACACGGAGCATCTTAAACTTGTATTTCCAGTGAAATCTAGACATTTAATTTATGAATGGAATTGAAAAAGTACTTCTACTTACTATCTACATAGTAGAGTAGTCTAAAGAATTCAAACCAATTACAAGGAATATCTCGGAAATACCTGATGTCACAGAAGTTATTTGATATAAATCGTGTGTTTTGGGGCCTACTATTTTTGGGTAGTAAGTTCTTGCATAAACCTTCTGGTATGATATTTATACACAATTCTTTCTGAATAAAGCAGACTTCATGGGCTATTCCCAGAAAATGTAAGATACACATTTGCTGTCTGTGCAGCAAGCTTTCAGCTAATGTGTGGGAGCGCCATTAGAAGTTGAGCTATTGGAAGGAGGTAGTGTTTATCTATCTCAAGCATGCGCGGCACGAGTTCAGCATACTGTGACTTTGTCACTTGTCTTAGTTCTCAATGTCAATTCACTTAGTTCACACTATCACTTCACTAATGTGAACTACTTCATTTCACCATGTTACTTCACTCTCCCTCTCGATGTAGCGGCGTGACAAAAAATCGCAAGCCATAGCCTCTTCTCTGGACGGTTCACCCACAACAGAAGACTTCTCTAATATTTCGCGGAAGCAGCACTCGGTGCACGCAGCGGTTCTTAAACTCGCTCGGAGAGCGGCACTTTTGTCGCACCAAAATCGCACTCGCTAACTCGCTCCTTGTCTAACTCAACAACTGACTCCTGTTGCGAGAACACTCGCTTTTACAACCAATGTAATCTTTCACAGAATATACTAGAGCTATCTGGACATGTTCTGGAGGCCGGAGGAAAGAAACTTCCAGAAGGTTCTATTTATTTGTTGTTTACGCCGGGTGAGAGAGCGACTTATCCTTGTTTATCTCCACCCGATAACCTCGAACCTAACCGCTACTCACAATACTGTGTGCCCCTCCCACTAGCCAAACCTTTGTTCGAGAGAAAATCCACTCCAACCTCCTAGTTAAATCGACGCTGAAAAGAGAGTATTTCTTATGCAAATATGTTAAACATATAGTACTTGAATAAAAATTGATCCTTTTAAGAGATAATCAAATATAAGAAACGTTTTCGTCTTCTACTTGCGCCATTCACAACCACACACACACACACACACACACACACACACACACACACACACACACGACTTTATTCTAATGCTTTTGGATTCAGGGGAAACATGTACGTGTCTTCAGATTTATTTGGCCGTTGCCGCCAGTCGATTGTCTGCGCATATCAGTACTTCGAAGCGAGTTTATCAACAGTGCCTCTGGCTGAGAACCAACGAAAGATGTGTGGAAAAGATGGGTGTCAACAGTCTCGAGGTCACCTTAGTGAAATGGGACTTGTACCGTACCTTTCCAGTATTTATATTTGGAACTTCTTTCGCTTGCGTCTCGTAAACTCGCAATCTCAGTATGTATGCTGATAGGTAACTAAAATAATTGGGTGGGTTTTGTAGTGTAAAGTGTCTCGGCTTAGGACTCAACCAAGTAAATTCTGTGATCGGTGGTCACTTTCATTTCGAGTGCAAAGAACGCATAAAATGCCCTAGTGAAATAGTTCTGCACCGCCGCAGCACATTAACCAGTATACAAAGTCGGAAACGCATGCAGGTTCAATTCTGCATCTCCTCTTTAAAACAAGGGATCGCTGAACTAATGATGGCGTCATATAATTAAACCGACTGCCGGTAAATAACGAATAAATCTGAAAACCCGGCATATTCGAGAAATCTCGATGATAGAAAAAGCAGTAATTCCTCATGTGAAGAAGGAACATTTTGTTTTGAAAGGGGATATATTATACATCCATACGAATTGTACATAAGAAAGGGGAACCATACATATAAGAATTGTACAGTAATACTTTAATTCACTAACATGTTAAACTATTCAACATCTAACATTTGTACAGAGCTGATTGTAAGAAACGGGCGAGCTAGCAAAAATTCCAGGAAAACATAAAGAGCGTACCTTTCACCAAGCCAACAAGGGAACCGGTAACGGTATGGAGAAATAGAAAGAGACAGATAGAGAAAAGAAAGAGACGGAGATATGGAACTGACGCTTAAGCGCACGGACCTGAAACCACACATTCTCATACATGTTAAGGTGACGCTGTCTGAGGGGCAAAAGGAAACGTCGTTACATTTTTAAACGCAGAGGTGAGCGTCACTAGGTTCCCGTATATAAGGGCAGACATGACCTCATAGCCCACTATCACTGATCTTCAAGAATTCACGTCGACACGAGGTGCTACAGATGCACGTGGATGCATACAAGGGTGGGAGTGCGTGTACAGATAGCTAGGTTGCTGACTTATTTAAAGTGGTGGGATTATAATAATGGGAAAAGTTAGTCGCCCATAATTATTTCATTTGTGAATAAAGTTCATTGATTAAGGGAGAATTGTAGTGTATTCTCTAACTTGCCTCAACCCACTATAACCTGAGAATTAATAATTAGATATAGTTAGGAATGGAATACGCAACAACCAACGAGCACCAATAGCCGAGGAAGAACACTGCAGAAGACCATAAAACCCAACGACGATTTCCCGCTAGTTTCCATTCCAGGAAAAACTTACATATGCTTTAAAAGTGTTTCAAGTTGCTTTAAACATTAGTACGTTAATGGCGCAGTTGATACGATTCATTGGCTTTAATAGCATGCAATCTCCTGTCTCTACATGATTATCGGAATTCAAACAAAACAATGTAGAGAATGTTGCCTGCGAGATACAAAGGTACGTAAACAAAGAGCATTGATTGGTAGGCATTCATATCGCTGTTTGTTGACAAGTATGTCATTACTGCTATTTGAGAAATCAAGAGATTGGAGCGACAGATAAACACTAGCGCTGCTTGTGGTACATAATGCGTACTTGAAACCAAGTGCTTCTCACAGATCTGAGAGCTAAATGCTATGCAGGTCGAGTACCTAGAAGTCACTCAAGGTGCATTGCGAGCAAATATAATTACATATCGTATCTACAGGAGTGCTTGTATAAGCTGTACAGACGTGGTCAAATTTATTAACGTAAACGTGCTAAAATACCATTTCTATCATTCTTTTTCTTCTCCTCCTTATTAAACAACGTCCTGAGATAACCTTGATCTCTTTAATGTCCTATACTAACAATATTAAATGATTCATTACATTAAACACTTATTATATTTCATTTGTTTTTCAGTATCAATCCATTTGATATTCCCATTAATTACTTCATTTATCTTTTGTTTTAATAATACTATACGTTTTTCTTCTCATTTAAGACTTTTTTCATTTGCTAGTAAATCTTGATTTATGCTTATGAACGCATGTTTTATTTACTTTATTAAGGGGACAAGGTAGTCTGAACACATGGAAATTACACCTTAAGTGTGTTAAATTACCACTGCTCTTAAAGTTCTCAACGATTTTTCCTTTAAATTTCTATGAGTTATTCTATAAATCATGGCACTTATTTCAAGCGGTTGTTTGCATTGATAACTTATGAGATGAGTCCGTAAACATTATTTTATTCAACAGAAAAATAATGAAATTTACTCTTAAAACATGTGAATTCATGTACCTTTTTCTCTGGTACTACTTGCAATACAGAATCACACGTTTGCATGATTGTTCTTAGTATAAGCAGCTATCTTCTGAACCTCAATTATGTAGTTATGTATATCAGTTCACTAAAAATTTGAAAAAAAAAACATATTTGCAAAGTCAAAAAGGTAAAAATGTGGAAAATTGCAATGTTGTTGCTTTCCGAATATCACTATATACATTATAAAATTATGATTCTGGTTCAGAAAGTTTAGCTATATGTTGTATACATGTACTGAAAATTTCAGCTCTCTACCTCTGATACTTTCTGAGAAAAAGGTAACATAAGCATCCAAAACTGTTGTTTTGAGAAAACTGAATTTAACGTTTGAACATTAAAATTCTGACACACTTCAGTACATTCTAGGGTCATAATCATATGCACCTTCATTCCTGGATTACTGCAGCTTTTCTGATTGCCTTCTCTTGGACCTGGCCTCTTTTGTTAATTGCTGAACTGCTCGCTGGGCATGATATAGTTGTTTATTGTTGAAAGATACAAAAATATTCAAAAAGGGGGCGTTGCATGGCAGCTTTATAGGAATGCAGACTAGTATTTAAATGGAATTTAAATGTGTATTTTCTGAAACTGGAAATAATAGCGATTTTATTAGTGCCTAAGACAAAAAATTTGATTTTCACCATTTCAGACTACCTTGTACCCTTAAAGTCGTCTTTTGTTTTTTTCAAATAAATTCATATTTCTTATATCAGAGTTCCACTTTAAAATCTCACTTTCACCTTCAACAACAATAAAGATGATAATGATATTGCTTTTGTTAATTAACACATTGTCTACACTTTTATTTTAGCTCGTACTGATAAGAACTTCAATATTTATTTTTGTATCTTATTAGCTTTAACACTTTCCTTGAGTAACGCCATATTGTATTTTTTAATGTAAGAATTTTTTTTCATAGTTTTATGACTCTTAATATTGATTTAACGATCTTTGAATTATTCTTCTTTCTTGAATTATATTTAATTTTGCAAATTTCGAAAACCAACTAATTTAAACCAAACAGGTTTTCCTCATCCAAATTTTTATAGCTTCATATTACGCCATTTTCCCACTCCAGTTCTATCATGAATTACTACACTTTAAAATGAAACATAGTCACTGCTGCTACATATAATTTCTTAAACATTTAATATTTGATCTGTTGGATATCATAAATGGGGTAGCAACAATCAAATAGCTTTGTATTGCAGGCCAGACTATGTAGTAATAATTTTAGACATTTTTGCGTAATTATATCATCACAACCTTAATGGTCGGCCAGAAATTACTACACTTATCTAACTGGGTTAATTTGGAAAACATTTTTCCAAAAATGTACCACAAAGTTAAAAATTCGTACTACTCTAAAAGAAAGGTGTGCTAAGCATTAAGACATACATATGTATCGATAAGTATCGAAAATGTTTCGAGAAATAACACATTATTTTCCAAATACTTTGACTATTCATTACCTTACATCTTACACTGCTTCTCCACATAGTCACCGGCGTTATTCCCGTAACAATAAAAGAATTTTATATGCCTTCGTCAAAGAATGATGCCGCCTGTGTAGAAAGCCACATCGTCGATGAAATGTTTTCTACCAAGGAATTTCTACAAATGAAAATCGTTTGGTGCCAAATCCGACTGTACGGAAAGTGGTCGTTTTTTCCCAACCAAATGTTACTATCAGATCTTGTTTGGCTAAGTGTGGCCGGGCTTTGTCGCTCATTGTTATCTCCTCATAAACCTCGCAGAATCGGCGATGAATATTTGCTGGCGTAACGTTTCTGACATTCAAAAAAGCCAATCACTGATCTGAGTTCAGTTGGCAAGCCGTTCGATGGTTTTGAACATTTCCAGATTTCTAAATGGAAGATCACTCCAATCTGTACCTTGCTTCCTAATGATTGGAGGAAGTGACTACGCATGCTCAAAATTGTGACCGCAGAGCTGCAGCGGCAAAATATTAAAACGGTACTTAACATTAAAGACACCCCGTTATTTTCAAGAATTAGGTGAATGAGAATGTTTAAGAATTTAACCACGTCTCTAATACAGTAAAAATATTTCATATTGCTGTTTATTAGCTTCTCTAACCCCTGTTTATGGTGGGTAATGGAAGTATCGCATTTCACCCAAATTGAATTGATATTTTACCGTAAATACGTGTTTTTGATAATCCCCTGAATCCAAATGCAACATTTTCAGGAAATGATTGTGTGTGTGTGTGTGTGTGTGAGAGAGAGAGGGAGGGAGAGAGAGAATAGCATAAATATAAAACTAAAAGTGGGAAAACACAAACTTGGTATTTAAGTTCCTACACAATTTACTTAAAACATTCTTCGATGCTACAAGAATTGTTTGAATTAAATTGTATATTTTAAAGAGCTCTACTTTTTCCATGTAGAAACTTTCTTTATTACTTCCAGTTTATAATACAATTTACACTCTGCCTGTTTTTCTTATATTACGTGAAAGCATATGATAAAGTAAAATGATCCAAATTATTGAAAATAAGATATAAAATACCATAAACCTTAATTAATACCTTACAACGCTTATACTATCAAACCGAAACTAAAATTAGAATATAAAATTAATCTAATTTTGAGTATAGGATTACGAAGTCTTTCTAATTTATTTGATAATCATATTAATTAAATTTTGAAAGTGTGGAAATTAACAAAGCAACAGGCATTTTGTATACCTAGGCACACTGAGGATCCACGGTTCGATTCCGGTAGACCGTCCACTCTTACCTTGGGAGTTTCATGGTTTTCCCTGTCGGTAGCTGAATGCTGGGGTAATTTCTCATTTACCACGATTTGCTTTCCATAATTTCCTTTTCATCTTTTAGGTGTGTTTATAGGTTTCGTGGCGTATGGCGGTGCCGGATAGATGACGCGGATGCTAGCGCAAAAGAAAGACACTACCAGTCGTCCATCGTTCTATCTAGGGTAGCACCAGTGGAACCGTTGCGGACTACCGCACAATCTATATAGGTAGCAATGTGCGAGGTGTTCCCCTCCGTTGTATAGGTTACGCCTATAGTTATCTAGGTATAAAACTTTCAGAATACTAAACTAGTAGAGAGAAAATCTCTTGGGTTTCACTTCACTTGAAAAACCACATACGAAACCACTGAGCTTTAATCTGCTGACTAATGCTGGACTCGAATCCGGAAGCGAAACCGCTACGAAGACAGACGAATATTATATGAGACAAAAGTGCTACAGTGAATGCGTTATCAGAAGGATTAAACGCCTAATTTAAAGATAAGAGAGAAAGAGCCACGAGTAACGCAGTTTTTGTTAAAACTGAAATGCTAATGATTCTCCAGTAAAGTCCGTTTCGCTAATGGCTTATCTCGGTGCATCCTAATGCTTTCCCCTTTAGTTTTGTAGAAGGTATTTACGACTCGCATTAAGGTAATGGCTCTGTAAATCTTGACCAAAAATTGGGAAAATTAAAATCAAAGTACATTAAATAAAAGACAGTACTGCATTTCGCCCAAAAACTGATACCGAATTTTACCGGAAAGACATTTTTGGGACACCCTGAATAAAAAAAAATAGAAAAAGATCCCTCAGTGTGACACTGCGAACAGCGAAACTCGAAAACTTGATATCTGATAAATACGAAACTTTGTATTTAGGTTCAGTACCTTCCAAAAATGCCGCACAAAGATTTTCAAGAAAATCCCTTCACCCCAATCTATGCCTTACAGGGAACATTTTTGGGAACCTAAAAAGGCTCTAAAGATTTCTGTTAAAATACCACATATAATAGATAATTTACATGAAAAATAAAAATGTGTATATTTTGAATTTTCTGGGAAGAGCCTGTAAAGTCCCCTCCATTTCCGAAAGAATCTTTTATAACTAGCAAACCTTAAGCGATAGACGAAAACGCATTATACAAAAACTGTAGATCTCTTTAAAACACACAATTTATTTTCAGTAACTATTTTTGTGACATAAACCATTTCCGAGATATTCGTTATAAATGGTTCGAGTTGTTCAATATTTAGCCATTCCTTTAAAATTCCTGTCGATTTTCAATTGTTTCTCGCAACTGAAAGGAAACTGAGCAGTTCTGAATCATTTGACTATCTGTATACCCTCTGCATTTATAACTAAATGTGTAATGTAGCTATTTCTGCAACCGTTTATCTGGATTAAATGAAGTAGATAGAAAAATAAATGATACAGGGTAGAGAAGATCTAGGCAATGTAACATATCAGGTTCTTTAAAATAATGCTCTAGTTTGAGTAATAAATTATTAACTTTTTAAAAATCGAGAATTTTTCACGGTACAAAAAGTGGTAATTTTTTCCTGAAATAATTAGGGGTTAAAATATGATCTAGGATGAAATAGATCGTGTTTAATCTCATTTACTGTAAAACCTGAATTTTTATAAATGTATCGTGTACAAAAGTTTTATTACAACAATGAATTTAAGCAATAAAAAATTAATATTTAAATGACCATGCAATCTAGAGTTGTGAAACATAGCAAAAACATTACTCTTATATGTATTACTGGTATAAATTTCAATAATATATCTTACATGCTGTGGATTTTACAGAATATGCACGGTGTGAATCTTATTTGTCAATCTTATATCTCAAAACATATGACTTGTTAATCAAAATCGTTAGTTTTGAGAAAAACAAAAGTAATGAAAATATTTCCATGTAATGCAGTTTTGGGTGAAGCATTTCTTCCAAAATGCTTGCGTCGTATTCCTGGAGGACTCCGAACTTAAATACAAAGTTTGGTATTTAACTGACTTTTTGTTCTTGAGTTATGCTTTACACACCGACACGCACACACACACACACACACACACACACACACACACACTCGGAAACACACAGGAACCATTTTGGTAAGAATGTTTTTCTTTTGGATACAGAGGATCTCAAAACTTAAATTTATAGTGGAATATCGGCATCGAATTTTGAATGAATACTACTTCTGCCTACATAATTGAGTGCACCTAGGTTACGTATAGCTTTTTACTTTCTCTACTACGTATAGTAAGTAGGGGAAGTATTGCATTCGACCCAAAAATTCCATACCGAGATTTCACCGGAAATACATGTTTTGAGACTCCCTGAATCCAAAAAAAAGCATTTTTGGAAACATGTCCGTGTGTGCGTCTGTGTGTGTGTGTGTCTGTGTGTGTGTCTGTGAACAGCATAACTCAGAAACGAACAGTCAGATAAACACCAAACTTGGTATTTAGGTTCAGTATCTTCCAGAGATGCGAAAATTCCCCCACCCCAGACTACCCTTTACATGGAACATTTTTCGAAAATTTTAATTTTCTCAAAAATGGCTCTAACGATTTTGATTAAAATATCATATGTTTAAGGTATTTTCATGACAAATGAAATGTATATCTCGAATTTTCTGGGAATGTCTCCAAATGTGTTCTTCTTTCTGAACGATTTTTGCATAACTGGTAAACCATAAGAGATAGACAAAATTTTACTGCACAAAAAATGTAGATCGCGTTACAATACACAATTTATGTCATATACATTTTTTTTGTTGAGTGAACCGTTTTCGAGATATTGCTTGTTATTCCCTTAAATTTTCCAATACTTATACTTTTTCTCAAATTCGTTACTCATTTTTTTATGTCCTGGACATGCAAAGAGAATGGAATGCGCCACATAGCAACCAGCGCTTAAATATTTGACTATCGCTTAAATACTACCATATTACCCTTGCATCTACAAGAAAATTAGCAATAATATTGACATCTCGATATCTCGATTAACATGAAGCATATGGAGAATAAGCGTTTGTAAAAGTAGTTTGTACAAGAGTAGAGAAAGTCATGTGAGTGTAACACATCAGATTTTTCTTTATTTAAACTTGTCAGAATCATATTATTTGAGTTGCACAGTAACCATAGGTGAGCCAATGGCTATTACGAGGAGCACTATTTATATTTTAAGCCTAATAATTAAAACAAAGTAATTTCTGATTGAAAACTGTTTTATTGTTTTTAAAAATATTCTTCATTATGATCAATACACTTTTACATCCGCTTGAACCATTTGTCAAAGCATTCATTTCAGTCTTCTTGAGACCCCTCCAAAACATGGTTTTTGTAGGCATCATCGTTGTCCACGCAATTTATTCTTGATGTTCGGGAACAAACAGAAGTCATTGTTTGCCAAATCAGGACTGCATGGCGGATGACTCATAAATTCGATTTTTTGAGCCTTCTAATACTCTGTTGTTAGACGAGATGTGTGTGCGCTCGTGTTGTCTTGATGAAGAACGATCCTACGGTTCTTGTTGGATTTCCTTACTTCACCGAAGACTTACGGCATACAAATGGTTGTGTACCATTCGGCATTGACCGTTTTACATTCCTCCAAAGGCACTGTTGCCACATGGCCAGTTTTGCTGAAAAAGCAGGCGACCATTTTCTTCGAAGTGCTTCGAGTGCGAACAACTTTTGTTGGATTTGCTTCATTTTGAAACACCCATACAATCGACTTTGTTTACGTTCCGGCTCATACGCATAGATCCATGATTTGTGACCTGTTACAATCTTATATACGTCCTTTGAGGCACCGCCATTGTATTTCTTGAGCATTTTTATACAGCAATCGACACGAGCATCTCTTTAAGATTGCGTCAAATTATGTGCGATCCAACGAGAGCAAACCTTTTCCACGGCTAAATAACCATGCAATATTTTATATATGCTGGTCGAGCTAATGCCTAGGGTGGCCTCAATCTCACAATATGTCGCAAGACGATCTTTCATTATTAGTTTTTGCACATCGTCAATATTTTCTGGGACAACTGATTTTGGACGACCTTCACGAACTTCATCATTGAGCGAACGGCGGCCACGATTAAATTCGTTATACCAGCGTTTTACAGTGGCAAAGGATGGAGCTTCGTCACCAAATGTGGAAGTTAGTTGATCGATGCACTCTTGTCTTGGTAATCCACGTCAAAGGTCGTAATAAATCATTGCACGAACATTTTCACGAGTTAATTCCATGCTTTTGTTGACACACAATTTTCAACTTAGTGTAAACAAAACAAATAACGCTCTATTGACAAAATGTTTGAAGTAATTATGGTAAAAAATGTCAGACTTTCCATTGGTACCTACAACATTCAGGGTTGCCAGGGATCAAAATATAAGCAGTGCCCCTGTTACTTTAAAGTTCGACACACACCATTAGGCTATGAACAATGATGAGGCCTAGGTGAGCGACAAAAGAGGAAGTTTACGGCAGCATTTCACCTGAGTGGAAGGCATGCTTTGTAACGACGGTCCACGCCAGCACCTGGATGTGTTCGTCTCGTATTGCTTTGGTGTCAAAATTCTGGCACGAAAACGTTATGCTATGAACACAGGTCGGTTTCAAGCTCAGAAGCGAAGGAAAAGGGGGTAGTGAGACGATAATTAAGTGGTAAGGAGTGGGGGCTGCGGGAGGCAGAGGAGATTTGTAATGTGTGTACTTAATAACATAAACCACTGATGCATGCACTCGACTATACGTGATAGAGAAAATAAAACAAGTCAATTTATGATGTAAGCGGTTAAATAAGGAACTATTAGCAGCTTTTGGAGTTGTAACATCATTTTTAAATGTGTGCATTTCTACCACTAAGGCTTGGCTTACTCATATATACTTGAATACCCTTTGCATTTATTTATTTCGGTTGCTAAGCCGAATAGAACACGACTCCTAGATTAATTCTGAATCCCTCAGCTTCCGCATTCAAGCTCCCGGCTTCTCGTCAAGGATTGTAGTTTAAGATTATGTAGATTAGTATAAAAGCATTTCGAGTACAGGAAATCCAGCACAAAGCTTGTCCGCTCTCAATTGACCACAGCAAACCGAAGGACGGCGCAGATCCCAAGAACACATTGTTCCACTTTATGGGGAAGGATAAAGCCCAATGACGTAGTGGCGGGAGTAGACCGCGATGGCTTTTGTGTGCAGCTTCGCTTGTGGAATCCAAAAACACATTCGTGGCCATCGTAATTCTTGAAGTTGATAACTTCAGGGGATGTAGACAATGTGCACTCGGCGCCTGGATTGTAATCGCAGGTTTAATGCAAGAATCAGCCCGTTAAATTTGATACAAGAAGTATACGTTATCTCTCATTTGTGTGAGTTTAAGCAAGTAAAATTATCTAAGGATTAGGAAAACCTCCTGCAACAGGGAAAACTAAATCTCCTTGCTTAAACCGAGTATAACCAGGTTTTAAACTAAGTAAGTTACTGTTCATAAGGATAATTTTGGGAATGCAGTAAATGAAACGAAAGGTATTCACAAGGTGCACAGTAATATTATTATTATTATTATTATTATTATTATTATTATTATTATCATCATCCTCCGCAGTTCATAGTCCTTCTTCTGGTCTAGGAGTACCATGCTGGCCTCTAGTTTTCGAGGTCGCAGGTTATGTAGTTGCTGGAGAGCCAAACTTGAAGCGGTTTGCTTCTAGGAGTGTTCGCCCCCACGTAGAGTACAAAGTTTCCGGTGGCTTTCGCCCCACGTTTACTTTTCCGGTGGCCTTCGTCCCACGTTTAGTTTTTAATGTTTATTTAAATAGTATATGTGTATGCCTTGGCTGCGTTATTAATATTTTTAGAACACGTATCCCTTATCAGGGCTGGCACGGCTAAAGAACAAGGCTTACACAAATTATAATTATATTGTACTTTGTTTTATTAATCCTTCACACGATTAAATAACACTTCACTGATGTATCCTACTATAAAGCTGTGAGATTATTGTTATTTGCACTTTTTAACAGGTAAACTTTATATTATTCTCACCGCAATAAATTTTTCTCTCTCACACTGAACCCGTACCATGCCTAACTGGGTGGTTAGTCTTTCTTGTAGCGTCTACTGCCTGAATTTGTACATTTACTCTATTTCAAGTCTCTGAATAGCTAATCCTAGTCCAATAGAATACTTTTATTTAACTTAAGCTTTTTCTAGCTTTTAATTAGCTATTTATAAACTGTTTTAAATATTACATTATTATTGTTCCAAGAATTATTAGTCGCCTTTTTAAATTTTCTAATTGAGGCAGTATTTTTAACAATCAAATAATTTCAGTCAAATTATATAATATGTAAATTCAATAATAGCCCGCCTTGAAGCAATATGTGTATGTAATAATTTGTAATAATGTATGTAACAGTCATTGCATATGCTTATATTATTGTAAACATGTTCAATAATGTTATGTGAATGCATTACGTAATTTAATAATGTAGGAGCTGTGAGAAATAGGTCAAAAGTTGCTAACAAAGAGGTAACAATGAGGTAAACTTGAGTCAATAATGAGTAAGAAAGTTTAACAGTACTACTTGTGATTCTTGGAGCAACAATAATGTAATTTGAGTGACAGTTTAAAAATACGCAATCAACAACCAGAAAAAGCTTTAGTTAAATGCAGGTATTCTATTGGAGTAGGATTAGCCAGTCAGAGACTTGAAATGCAGAAATTTACAAGTTTAGACTGTTGAAATCAATTCAGTTGCCTCCAAACAGTGCTCATAACCAGACGCGTTGCTTCTAGACAGTGATCATAACCAGACGCGAGATGTATCCTCGAGAAATTACTTACGTATTCGTAGGAGACGAAAATAGTATACTTGTTAAAAAGTGCAAGTATTAAATAAAAGAATCTCACAGCTCTCTATATCAGTGAAGTGCTATTTAATTTGTGTCAAGGATTAATAAAAAGGAGTGAATTAAAACTTAAAATCTGTGTAAGCCTACATTCTTAGTCGTATCCAACCCCACCAAGACTTCCATGTCTCTAACAATAATCCTGACGCAGCCGAGGCAAGCATAAACATTTAATACTTAAAGAAACAGTCACATTAGAAAGTAAATATTTTTTTAAACTTGGAGCAAAGGTCACCTGAAAGTACATTTGGGTCGAAGGCAACTCCTATAACAAACTACTTCTTCATAATTCAATGTTGTCTCAAAGTTACCTCATTATTAGCAACTTTTGGCTTTTAATTTGTAATTCAGTTTGCTACGAAAAGCAGCTGCTTCTATTCTCACAGCTCCTATGTTGTTCAACTACGTAATACATTCACATAACATTATTATACATATAGATAATATAAATACATAATATAACTGTAATATACAATTTGTATATATTATAGTATACACATATTGCTTTATGGCGGGTTGTTATTAAATGTTATATTAAATAATTAGACTGATATCATTTAAGTGTTAAAAATACTGCCTCACAGTAGGGGGGGGTGGATTTCTTAGGGCATAAAAGTCCTGAGCATGGCTTTCTTCGGAAGGGAAGCTAAACCTGTGGTCCCTTGTGTAGATTTACGGCACGTAAAAGAATCTCAAGCTGATAGAGGTCTCTGAGCAAAAATCCCGGTCTTTCACGCTCAATATAGATTGGGAAGCTAAGGACCTTAGTAGTTATAGCGTATCCATAAAGAAAACTCAAGTTTATTTATCGACTATTAGGCGGTATTCATATTCTTGGTCCGGACCAACTTGCTACTACATTGGACTATAAATTTTCTTATTCATAGACCGGGACTTGCGTTGTTCCAGGGATCAAACACCTTGATCTGGACCAAATTTTAATCTACCTCAGAGGGGTAGATTAAAGGCATATCTATTTACAAAATGGATGATGGGCGTGGCTACTGTGCATAGAATTTGCAAAATGAGACGGTGGAATAAAACTATCTACCAAGGTTAGACATAATGGAAAGTATGACTAACTAAACTTCAAAACAAATGCAGCTTTAGTAAAGCAAAGGTTAGAAGGCTGATAAAAGTAGTTCATCCTAACCTATATGACAGACGATAACCAGAACTTGAGTATCTCAATTCATATGCAAATGCTAATGAAACCTCCGTATTATTATGCAAGAGAAGTGTATGAAGAAAACGCTACTGAGCTTATTAAGGCGTCAGTAAGCCGTATTATAACTAATGTTTCGTGTGCTATTGCTAGATTTTACTTTCGTTAGACCGGGATTACGATGTACTTTACGTAACATGACGGGATTTAACGCAAAGTTAAATGCTGCTAAAGTAAAGGTCTAATTGAGATGCACTTAACGTAACGGGAATAAATATTGATTGATTGTGCCTTTACTACTTCATGCTACTTCTTCACGCCGATTGGTTGTAATTACCATGTGACATTAAACTTGACGTAATGGAAGGAAAAATTGGACCCTGCCAAATTCTTTACTTATGTCGCGTTTAAATTAAGACATGTTAAGAGAAACCTAAATAGCTCAATTTAATACAGTGTGTAAGGCCGCGTTGTGTAAAGTCACTTGGATTAAGTTCAAAGTAATTTAGGTTTTACTTACGTTTTTCCAGCAAGGAGAGGAGGATTAAAATTCCCGGAAGGTGTAGGATATATCAGAATTTCCTCAGGTAATTATTTATGTATAATTACTACCACACAGTATTTAATTATTTTGTTAAGATCCAGGGTAAGATAGATTTTAATAACAGCCAATGCTACTTGTTATTTAAATTCTATTTCATTCTGTAATTTTGAGGTTAAAAGTTAACCTCTTAAATTCTTATTGAAATGATTAACAATGCCAAAATGTGTATCTGGTGGATAAGAACGTTTCCAAAAAGGAAGGCATGGCAATAGGTTAGAATCATGTACAAAACTCCTACATATCTCCCTTCATGCTTCCTCTTTTTTTTGCATTTGTATTTGTAGAAAAAGAATTATTATAAATATATCCATAATTTTTTGTATTAAGGAAAACAGGCATTTCTCTTTCTGCGGATTAATGCACACCTCTTGGTTAGTTCCATTTTGTTCTGAGGGTGAGGAGTGAACACTGAACCGATGAAAAATAAACAGCTGTAAATTGGCCATGGAAAGTTAAAAAATAGTAAGTGACTGTGGTTAGTTTACTGCTCTATGGAAGTCGCGCATGCGTAGAACTACCTTTATTCTTCGTGTATTGAAGGAGTAATTTTATTGTTGCACGATTTGTATTATATTTCAACTGTTGGGGAGCCAAACTTGAAGTGTGTATGTAACCGCACGTATGGTACCCGGTTTCCGGTAGCCATCGCCTCAAATGTACTTTCAGGTGGCCTTTGCCCCAAGTTTAAAAAATATTAACTTTGTAATTTGACTGTTTATTTAAGTATTAAATATTTATGTTTGCCTCGGCTGCGTCAGTATTATTGTTAGAGACACGTTTCTCTTAGCAGGGCGAGATGCGACAAGAATGTAGGCTTACACAGATTATAATTTTACTTCACTACCTTTATTGATGCTTGACACGATTTAAATAACACTTCACTGATATAGAGAGCTATGAGATTCTTTTTATTAATTAATTACACTTTTTAACACGTAAAACTACTTTTCGTTTCACACGAATATATTAAATCTCTCGAGTACGCATCTTTGGAATCCGGTTACTATCACGGTCTGCAGGCAACTGAATTGATTTCAACCGTCTAAACTTATAAATTTCTGTATTTCAGGTCTCTGATTGGCTAATTCTACTCCAATAGAATACCTTCATTTAACTAAAGCTTTTTCTGGTTGTTGATCGGCAATTTATAAACTATCTCAGAATTTACATTATTGCTGCTCCAATAATGACTAGAAGCATTTAAACTTTTAAATTCATTATTGCCTTAAGGTTACCTCTTTGTTAGCAGCTATTTCTCACAGCTCCTACATTATTAAATTACGTAATACATTCACATAACAGTATTCTACATGTATACAATAATATAAGCATATGCAATGACTGTTACATAAATTTTACAAATTATTACATACACACATTGCTACATGGCGGGCTGTTATTGAATTAAGCAATATCTCGAAAATGGTTCACTAAAAAAAATGTATATGAAATAAATTGTGCATTTTAACGGGATCTACATTTCTTGAATAGTAAAACTTTGTCTATCCCTCATGGTTTACCAGTTATGCAAAAGTCGTTGACAATGAAGAATACTTTTGGAGACATTCCTAGAAAATTCAAGATGTACATTTTATTTGTCGTGAAAATATCTTAAACATATGATATTTTAATCAAAATCGTTACAGCCATTTTTGAGAAAATTAAAATTTGCGAAAAATGTTACATGTGAAGGGTAATCTGGGGTGGGGGGATTTTCTTGAAAACCCTCGTGTCGCATTTCTGGAAGATACTGAACCTAAATACCAAGTTTGGTGTTTATCCGACTGTTTGATTCTGAGATATGCTGTTCACAGCCCCCCACACACGGATATATTTCCAAAAATGCTTTTATTGAATTCAGGGGGTCTCAAAACATATATTTCCGGTGAAATCCCGGTATGGAATTTTTGGGTGGAACACAATACTTCCCCTACTTACTACACGTAGTAGAGCGGCATTTCTGCTAAGAGTAATCGAAGAGTTTCACAGCCACATTCATATAATCGAATGTGTCTGCAGTTATGTATTTCGTGCTTCTATTAGTATATTAAAATAAAACCTTTGTTACATTGTTTTAATGTGGGAATTTTTCACACAAGTGTATGTTATTCCTACGGTATTGATTTAAATTTATAGTCAGTTGCTAATAATGCGTACTGCCACTAGCATCTCGTAAGAATAGTGCGTAGTCGGTTAAAGCTCAGGCACGGTGTCACCACTGTTCAGCTAAAGCTTTTCAGGCTCACTATACAGATATCTCCGGGCAGTGAGCAATTCTGTTCGCGAGTATGACGTCACAGAACAAGGCATCTACCTGCCACTGTGTAGTAGATAGAGCAGGTTCCATCCAGAAATTTGATACCCAGATTTCACCGGAAATACCTGGTGGGCACAACTAAAGTGACGCTGTTCAGTGTGATGTAATTATTGTAGGAGCCTGAAACCTTGTGCATATGCTAAATAAGCAATAGGCTCGCGAATTATCTTCTTTCTGTGTTTACCCTCCCCGTCGTTAGAGCTTACAACTTTCAAGACCTACAACTGGGTGCCTGACGTCAGACGCCTGTCGGGGAGCACAGACTAGGATCTGAGAGAACAGCTAGGATGGATGATCAGCCTGAAGCCTGGTATGAGAGCTAGGAAGGGAATGATATGAAATAACGGTGAGATGAGTGAAAGGATAGATGATGATAAAGCAATTGGTGGCATGAATTGCGATGAACCCGGGCCGCTTTGGTGAGAAGCGAGCGGTCTAAACACTCGGCTATAGTGTCGCCGCCCTCGCGAATTATGTAAAAAATAATTAGTTTCAAGACATGCCACAGGTGAAATATAGCGCTATTCCTACATAAAGTATTACTTTGAGGCCACACGATTACCTTAAGATGGGCAATACGATGATTGTGTTTGTTATTTAACCGGCTCTTCGTTTTTGAATTATGCTCTGTACCCGCGTGGTCGCACGCACGCAAACATACAATGCTTTTCTAATTAAGGTATCTTCCAAACATATATTTCTAATGAAATATCAGTTTGAACTTTTGGTAAAATAAAGTACTTACTCTACTTGTTATAGGTAAACTGAACGGGATGGCTATGGCTCGCATTAATGAGGTCTCAGGTTCGACTCCCTCGACCGCTCCTCTGACCCATGGATTTTTCGTGGTATCCCCTGGTTGATAGGCGAATGCTGGGGTGGTTCATCTTCTAACACGAATTTCCTACCCCTAATTTCCTGTATACAACATATTCCTTAGAAGTTTCAGGTTGTAGCACCATGCTACGGTGTTCGCCGGGTTGCGACTGGATGATGGCTTGTGCTTTGTAAAGATTTCTCCCTGGCGTCGCTGCGGCGACTACTCAGTTAGGTGTCTCCCCCCGAGTGGTCTCCACCCTATAGGTTACTGCCGGGGTTCGGTGGCTTGTGGATAGGTCCAGGCGGTGCCGGGAGTGTTTAATCTGAAAACATTAGGGACCCCGTCCGTACTTGCGCCCGTCGGCATCAGCACCTAGTCGCCTTCGGCTTTCTTCCTCATTCCCCTCTCCCTCCCAGGGGGCACTTTGGAAGTAAGAAAGCAACTGCGTGCTCTGCCCCGGTACCGGGAGCCCCTCCGTGATATATACCTTTACCGTAAGAAAGTAGTAGGGAAAGTAAAACTGGGTAAAGAAGGAGAGTGATTCAGCAAGAATATATTACGTTTCCAAATGAAAATAAATTTAATAACAAGCTTTGTCTGCTACGTCGATTTCTAAAAACTTCATTCTGTGCTTGCAAACGGTTGTACGTGTAGTGGGTATTGAACTGCTGCTTAAATCTGTGTAAAAGCCTTGAATTAGTGTACCGAGTGGGATGGTTCAGCCAGTAATGTCTGTGACCCGTATTCGGTAGATCCCGGGTTTGGACCTCGGCGATCGCCCATTCTGAACCAAGAGTGTTATCGGTAAATGCCGGAGTGCTTACTTTCATCCCCCGAATTTCCTGATCCTCCATTAATCATTTCATTCACCCTTTACTCTTTGGTCTATTTTAGGGTTGGAAGTGTCAGCGATGGTATTCGGTGCAGCGTCGCAGGTAAAGGATGCTCTCTGAACTTTCTCCTTCCTTTGCTAATGGTGGTTGCCGCATCATAAGGGCCACCTCTTGGGGAGGAATGTTAGGGACCCTGTGTAGGACAGAGTCCCCGGAAAACTGGAAGCTTTATGGACCCTATCATTGCTGTGCTGTCACTCCTGGTTCCGACCGCCCAGTGACTCCCTTAACCTCATACCGGAGGCGACACCTCGTGTGCAATGTCCTCATTGCTGGATCGTGCCGAATTCCCCCCGCTTCACAGTCAAATCACTCCAATTTGGATTAGCATGCATATGAAGTAAATTCTATTCGGACTAGGATTTGGGCATCCCTGGCTTGTATTGACGAAATGTCATGCTTTCGGAACTCTTGATTGCTTTTATGTTATATTTAACTTCGGGTTTAAGCTGCATCTTTTTTGTTTTGATTGAGTTACGTAACCACTTCCTTTCTTTGGAAAGGTTCATCGTTTATATTAATTATAAAACCTTTTAAAAGTTTTCCTAAAATTTATTTTTCACAACTCCAGCAGAGCATTTTTTATAATTAATGTAAGAGAAGAGCAACTAAAGAGCTAAAACTAGCCTGAGGCATTAAGCTTATGCCCTTCCCCACCTTCTACGATGACCTTCCTGTATTCAAAAACAACAGAACCCGCTGGCATTTTTTCTCTCTCCATTGTTCGCTCTTGCTTCATCTATGCCATAATTTTAGTGACTTGAATGCCCACCTACATAATTTAAATAAGCTGCAATTTGAGGCAGTGTTTTTAACACTTAAATAATTTCAGTCAAATTATATAATATATAAATTCAATAACAGCCCGCCTTAAAACAATATGTGTATGTAATAATATATAAAATGTGTATATTACAGTCATTGTATATGTTTATATTATTGTATACTGTAATAATGTTATGTGAATGTATTACGTAATTTAATAATGTAGGAGCTGTGAGAATAATAGGTTAAAAGCTGCTAACAATGAGGTAACCTCAAGGCAATAATGAGTAAGCAAGTGTAATAATGCTACTAGTCATTCTTGGAGCAACAATAATGTAACTTTTGTGGCAGCTTATAAAACAGCCAATCAACGACCAGAAAAAGCTTTAGTTAAATGAAGGTATTCTATTGGACTAGGATTAGACAATCAGAAACTAAAATAGAGCAAAATTTACAAATTCAGAAATCAGTTGCTTGTAGACAGCGTTTCCAACCGGACGCGAGATGCGTCATCGAGAAATTTAATACGTATTCAGTGTGAGACGAAAATAGTTTACGTGTTAAAAAGTGCAAGTAATTAATAAAAAAATCTCGCATCCCTCTCTCTATATCAGTGAAGTGTTATTTAAATCGTGTCAAGCATTAATAAAAGGAGTGAAGTAAAATTATAATCTGTGTAAGCCTACATTCTTCAGTCGCTCCACTCCCTGGTGAGACATTCGTGTCTCTAAAAAAAGTATAAATACTGACGCAGCCGAGTCAAACATAAATATATAATATTTAAAGAAACAGTCAAAATTACAAAGAAAATATTTTTTTTTAATCATTTTGGAGCAAAGGCCAACGAAAAGTACATTTGGGGGGAAGGCTACCGGAAACTTTTTACCATATGTGCGGTTGCAACTACTTCAAGTTCAGCTCCCCAACGGTCGAACTATAATAAAACTTCTACTTGACTTCGGCTTTCCATACGTAACAATACAATAAACCATCTTCTTCAAATTTCAGTTAGATTCATTTAAAAATTTAATACAGTAATCAGGGTTTAATATATAATATGTACACTTGGTCAAACTAAAAGTGGCCGGACCCTTGAGCAGCTAAACTTTAACTTACAGTTGCTTGGAGTGAGCACGGGGTTCAAAAACCGTCAACTTCTTTGCGCTGCTTTTACTAATTCTATAATACATGTGTTTTATGAAGAACTGACACATTTATTTCTTTAATTTTTTCAAAACTAGTTATGCTGGCGACAACTTATTATACCTCAAATGCAGAGGAATTTTGAGAGATTAGTTACCTCTATAGAAAATGTTGAAAATGTCCTCCATCCTGCATAAGACAACTCAACACGTCATTCCATGTTACTGGCCACTCGATGGAGGACTCTGTTGTCAATAGCTTGAATCTCCAGTGTAATGTTGTGCTTCAGATCGTCCAATGTCTGGGGACGTGTGACATAAACCCTGTGTTTTAAGTAACCCTATAGAAAGAAGTCCGGCGATGTCAAATCCGGAGATCTCGGTGGCCACAGGTTCTTGGCAATTATCTGGTCGTCAAAGAAACTTGCAATTAGTGCCATGGATTCATTTGATGTATGGCATGTAGCGCCGCCCTTCTGAAAATATCCTTGACTCAGCTCTACATCGTCTGGTTGCTCAGCAAATTCCATGAAAATCCGTCGGTATTTTGCAGTGTTCACATTGTTTAAAAAAATGGTCCCACTATTCTCTGTGCGGATATTGCGCACCAATCTCCGATTTTAACCGGGTGCTTCATGAATAACATGTGGATTTACGCTGGTCCAATAGCGTGAGTTATTTGAGTTCACATAGCCGGATAAATGGAACCATGCTTCATCTATGAACAATGTGATGGACAATATGGCAGGTTTTTGCATAATGAACGCCTGAAACCAACGACAATAATTCAGTCGTCTATCCTTATCTGGTTCCTGTAACTGATGAACAACCGTAATCCTATACGGCTTTAGGCCTGCACTTTTCACAGCTCTCTGACACATTGAGTAGCTTACCCTGTCTCCTGCGACAAACGTATTAATGATTTTTTGGGTGACTGATACAGTCGTGCTGCTACGTCAACAACAACCGTGGGAAGCCTAGATGAACGAGTTTTGCCTTTTTCACTCACCAGAGATTCAGTCGTTTCCAATTTGTTTACCAGTCCCAGTATTGTGTTTTCTTGGGGAGGATTTCGAACAGCAAATTCTCTTTGGTATTTCCTTTGAGTAGCTGTAATTGAATTCGTAATCCAGTATTGCTTTACAAGGAAGAGTCGTTCATTTAATGTGTACTCCATTTTTACGTTGACTAGAGCAAAATCTCAAAAACAGTTGCCAACAATAAAACGAACAATTACGAATGAAACATGAACATCTGCACATCTAGTGACAGGCAATCGAAACTCCAGAACATTCTGCTTAATTTGGGGTATTGAGTGAATTTCGAAAAGAATAATTAAAAAAAGAAATGCCAGTTCTTCATAAATCACCCTGTACAAGCCACAAGGCACTGATTTAGTCTACCTCCATACCGTGGCATGGAGCAGTGCTTAAATACTTAACTTCTATGCAGGCTGGTCAGTACGGTTCTCCGTAGTGAATTATGTTTTTTTTTGGAACCGGCTTTACGGTAATATAGTGGAATAATATTGCCTATGTTACTTCATTTAACTTACAAATATAATTACAATAATGTGAAATTTGTGGTTATACTCGTAGTTGGTAAGGGATTTCTCCCCATTTATGCCTCCACCCCTCGCATTACCTAGTTCTAGCTACCTTAGTTGATTGACAGCTTTGGTATAACCTTTTTTTTCGTGAGGTGTATATGTACCAGAGGCTAGGATCCAAGGCAGTTTTATGTATATTCGTTGAGAAAACATAATTCAGTTTTATTAATTATTCTTCCGCAGGCGAAGGTAGATGCAGAATGAAAAAATCCGATGTGTTACACTCACATGACTTTCTCTACTCTTGTACAAACTATTTTTACAAACGCTTATTCTCCATATGCTTCATGTTAATCGAGATGTTAATCTTATTGCTAATTTTCTTGTAGATGCAAGGGGAATATGGTAGGCTTTAAGCTATAGTCAAATCTTTTAAGAGCTGGTTGCTTTGTGTAGCATTCCATTCCCTTTGCATGTCCAGAACAGAAAAAACGAATAACGAATTACCATTTGAGAAAAAGTATAAGCATTGGAAAATTTAAGGGAATAACAAGCAATATCTCGAAAATAGTTCACTCAATAAAAAAAATATATATGACATAAATTGTGTATTTTAACGCGATCTACATTTTTGGTGTAGCAAAATTTTTCTATCTCTTATGGTTTACCAGTTATGCAAACGTTGTTCACAATGAAGAATACTTTTGGAGACATTCCCAGAAAATTCAAGATATGCATTTTATTTGTCATAAAAGTATCTAAAATATATGATATTTTAATCAAAATCGTTAGAGCCATTTGTGAGAAAATTAAAATTTTCGAAAAATGTTCCATGTAAAGGGTAGTCTGGAGTCGGGGGATTTTCTTGAAAACCTTCGTGTCGCATCTCTGGAAGATACGGAACCTAAATACCAAGGTTGGTGTTTATCCGACTGTTCGTTTCTGAGTTATGCTGTTCAGACACACAGACAGACACACGGACATGTTTCCAAAAATGCTATTTATGTCCACAACGTAGCTCAGTTGGCGGAACAGCGGTGCGTGTTGAAATTCAGTGGTTCGAATCCGGACTATGGTATTGAATTTTTAATTCTGACTTTACCTTTCCATATTTGATTCGCAATTAGCATTAGCTTAAATTGTATTATCAGAGTTTTGTAAGAGAATAAATATAAAGAAGGGGTGCTAACCTTTTCATACCGAAAATGCTATGTTCTGGGACTTTTTTGTAATGCTTTTTCATTTTATGTGGTTCATTTCACATAACTCAGTTCCTTACCATGCATGTTTGGGATATTTTATAATATATCTGTCGCCCTTGCTACGTTGCATACATTTATTAGTAGAAGATAATGTAATAATAACAACCGCATAATACTCTAACCTATTAAATGAGTTATTCGAAGTAAAATACATTTTATTTCTCCTGAAAAACATGAATTATTAAACCGTCTTCTTCACATGTCCTTTAATTCTGCTTTGTATCCCCTTGTTATATATGTTTGAAGCTTCTGGTGCCATGCGAACTGCATTATTCAATTATAATTAAATATCCCACCTGGTTTGCGTGCCCAATAATAACATTCGTAGTATTTATTCCACCAGTTTGGCGCTGTTCTTGGAGTACTGCATACACTACGTGATCAAAAGTATCCGGACACCTGGCTGAAAATGACGTACCAGTTCGTGGCGCCCTCCATCGGTAATGCTGGAAGTCAATATGGTATTGGTCCACCCTTAGCCTTGATGACAGCGTTCACTCTCACAGGCATACTTTCAAATCAGGTGCTGGAAGGTTTCTTGGCAAATGGCAGCCCATTCTTCACAGAGTGCGGAACTGAGGAGAGGTATCGATGTAGGTGGGTGAGACCTGGCACGAAGTCGGCGTTCTAAAACATCCCAAAGGTGTTCTGTAGGATTCAAGTCAGGACTCGGTGCAGGTCAGTCCATTACAGGGATGTTATTGTCGTGTAACCACTCCGCCACAGCCCGTGCAGTATGAACAGGTGCTCGATCGTGTTGAAACATGCAATCGCCATCCCCGAATTGCTCTTCAATAGTGGGAAGCAAGAGGGTGCTTAAAATATCAATGTCGGTCTCCGCTGTGATCGTGCCACGTAAAACAATAAGGGATACAAGCCCCCTGCAGGAAAAACACGACCACACCATAACACCACCTCCGAATTTCACTGTTGGCACTACACACACTGGCAGAAGACGTTCACCGGGCATTTGTCATACTCACACCCTGCCACCGGATCGCCACATTGTGTATCGTGATTCGTCACTCTACACAACGTTTTACCACTGTTCAATCGTGTTATTGTTGACGCTCCTTACACCAAGCGAGGCGTCGTTTGGCATTTTCCTGCGTGGTGTGTGGCTTATGAGCAGTCGCTCGACCATGGAATCCTAGGTTTCTCACCTCACACCTAACTGTCATAGTACTTGGAGTGGATCCTGATGCAGTTTGGAATTCCTGTGTGATGGTCTAGATAGATGTCTGCCTATTACTCTTTACGACGCTCTTCAAATGTTGGCGGTCTCTGTCAGTCTACAGACGAGATCGGCCTTAGGCTTTTGTGCTGTACATGTCCCTTCACGTTTCCACTTCACTATCACATCAGAAACAGTGTTTAGGAGTGTGGAAATCTCGCGTACATCTGACAGAAGTGACACCCAATCACCTGACCACGTTCAAGTCCGTGAGTTCCACGGAGTGTCCCATTCTGCTGTTTCACGATGTCTAATGACTACTGAGGTCGCGGATAATGAGTACCAGGCAGTAGGTGGGAGCACAATGTATCTAAGATGAAAAACGTATGTTTGTGTGGTGTCCGAATACTTTTGATCACATATTGTAGCGCCGCAGCCCTCGCTGCGCTATAACCTTGCTCGGTAGGGACAATCATTTTTAGTTTGTTGTCCACATCCTTTTTTTTCCTTTCATAATAAAGAGGACATCCAACAACTTCAGTTTATTAATTGCCTTAAAGTGTGCAATTTTGACTTGCTTGCACTTAATTTTATATAACATCCTATAGCTTGTATGCTGTACAAGGTAAAAGTAAACATATATCTATGAGATAATGTTTTGTCTTGGCTCTTCCCCTGCGGTTCCTAGGCGGAAATCAACACTATTTTCTGATTAGGGTTTGAGGGGCAGACGTTAGACATCAACCTATAAGAAATTGGCGAGTAACTTGCAGCCATTCAGGTAAAATGTTTCCCACCCCTTTAGTCTGCTCACTTTGTTCAAACCAATAGGAGGTTAGCACACCCGAGTACGTGTGGGTCACAACTGATAAGAGAATTCTTTCAATATTAATAAAGAAAAACACTATGGAATACCAAAAGAATCGGCAAGGTTTTTACACCGGACTGTACACTTGTAAAGATAGAGTGGCGGTGAAGATAGACTCGAGGCGCATCTGTGTCTTAGTGAGTTGCATAAATTTGAAAAAATAGGGGCAGGTGATTCGCCATACTTTCCCTTCTTTCATATATAATGGCCACATATGCATAAAAATGTTATGAAAAATTCCTTTTTCGAGTTACAACTATGGGCCTTTTGTTGTCAAGTTGTATTTGTTCCGTATATCTGTGAAAGTGACGTGTATACCGTAAAGGTACGTAAGTAGAATCTATTTTGTGGAAGTTCACAATGGCCTTGGTGCAATCATTTCTCCTGCAATAATGGAAAAGTGAATGCAGAATGTCGTCGGACCTGAATGGTAACGGCACATTCACCTTTCTCCCCAACCCTTGCTTGAACCTTGGGGACGAGGTGCTTTATTTTCCCACCCTCCACAGATATTCCTATTTTATGTAAGGTTGGCGGTAGAAGGAACTGTCACATTTTCAATAATAGCGCCCTCTAAAAGCAGAGCCACAAACCTTTCTCAGCATCGGAATGTATTTCCTCATGTCGAGACTTCAGGGACAGAGAGACTGGCAAGCAAAGCTTGGATATAAGACGTCAGGGCTTAATTAAGGGAGACGAGTACGTCAAGAAGGCAATTAAGACCAGCTCCAGAATAACATGGTAGCTTAAGAGAAAGGCGAAGGCTTTGAGTATCACATCTTGTAGAAACAAACGAATACGTATATAAAGGCCCTGGAAATCTTCCTCCGATGGTTACAAATGATTCAATGGGGTCTCTCAGTTTCTTACTTAACATCTTAATCCATAGAAAGTTAGACTTTGAGTTAGTGTAAAATTACTTCCATGTTTGAAGATGAAGTATTGTAGTTCCACTGTTGGGGAGCCAAAACATGAAGTAGTTGCAGCCCCACGTATGGTACAAACATTCCGGTGGCCTTCGCCCCACAAATACTTTCCGGTGGCCTTCGCCCCAACGTTTAAAAAATCAAATTTGCACTTTAATGTTTATTTAAATATTATATATGTATGGCTCGGCTGCGTCAGTAGTAATTTGCAGAATTACGTATCTCTTAGCAGGAGTTGGTGCGGCTGAAGAATGAAAATTCAAGATGGCTATAGATGAACGGAGAGTCCCTTGTCGCTGCGGTAGCGTGGGTGATAAAATAGGAGTGGCTAGGAGAAGTACAAAAGAACACTGTGTACTCGCAGTATTAGAAATATCCGTTGCTACTACGTTCTTGTAAAAGCAAAATGATTGCAAAGCACTACTAGAGAGTTTACAAGGTCAAAATGGAAAATCTGAAAAGCAGATTGATTTTTACGACATACCTAAAACATCTCAAATCCACATTGTAAAACTTATAGATTTAAAGAGTGAGAGAGCTCCATGATAACGCGTGAGACTCGCATTCGGAAGGTTCCTGGTTCGACTCCCGTCGTGTGCTTTATAGATACAAACCGAGAAATAAAACATTAGTAAATTTATAGCTGTATAATGATCTCGAAAATGATCTTCCTATATCCGTTATATGAAATATCTTAAGACTTATTCATGCTTCTAACGGTCATATAGCAGATTACCCACTGCTTTATGTTCTAAAATTTTCCAGGTTGTTTTGCTGTAGCGTATAGTTTAAAATGGTTTTACCTAACGCTTCGTTCCTTTCTATGGATGGCAACTTCAGAAGTGTTGGCATCATTCACTTGTTTCTGGACTTACAACTTTGTGAGAGTTTCTAAATTTGTTGGATTTTTACTGTCTCCACAACGTATAGTAAGTAGGGGAAGTATTGTATTCCGCCCAAAAATTCGATTTCGAGATTTCACCGGAAATATATGTTTGAGACCCCTAAATTCAAAAAGAAGCATTTTTGGAAACATGTCCGTGCGTGTGTGTGTGTGTGTGAACAGCATAACTCAGAAACGAACAGTCGGATAAACACCAAACTTGATATTTAGGTTCAGTATCTTCCAGAGATGCGACACGAAGGTTTTTTAGAAAATCCCCCCACCCCAGATTACCCTTTGCATGGAACATTTTTCGAAAATGGCTGAACGATTTTGATTAAAATATCATATGTTAAATATATTTTCATGACAAATGAAATGTATACCTTGAATTTTCTGGGAATGTCTCCAAAAAGTATTCTTTATTGTGAACGACTTTTGCATAACTGGTAAACCATAAGAGATATACAAAATTTTACTACACAAAAAATGTAGATTGCGTCAGAATACACAATTTATGTCAGATACATTTTTTTGTTGAGTGAACCATTTTCGAGGTATTGCTTGTTATTCCCTTAAATTTTTCAATACTTATTTTCTCAAATGGGAATTTGTTATTCATTTGTTTGTCTTGGATATGCAAAGAGCATTAATCTGTGGCAAAGGGAATGGTGCTGCACATAGCAACCAGCTATTAAGAGAGTTTGTAAAAATAGTTTGTACAAGAGTAGAGAAAGTCATGTGAGTGTAACACAAGATTTTTTCCCTTAACAGTATCAAATATTATATAGTTTATAAGGCTTTGGTATAAGCAAGCAAATGTTTTTTAACAGAGAAGTAGTTCGCGTGTAGCCTTCGACCAGCCATGACATGTAATAAGCAAGGCGTGTTCCTGAGAGAAGCACAATGCTCACATCACTGATATTGGTTTTCTTTCTAGCTTCCTCTACAACATGTGCATTCCGCTCCTCTAGAGACATGGATCTTCTGTGCAGTGCAACGTGGCCGACTTCTATTGTAACGTGACCCCTCCGTAATTAATAAGATGGGTGCATATATAGTGAAACGTGCGAGGCGTGTCTTCGTTCTCAAAATCAGACAAACATAAGAATCGTAAATTTTCAAACACATTTTACTTTCTCTACTACGTATAGTAAGTAGGGGAAGTATTGTATTCCACCCAAAAATTCGATACCGAGATTTCACCGGAAATACATGTTTTGAGACCCCTGAATCCAAAAAAAAGCATTTTTAGAAGCATGTCCATGTGTGTGTCTGTGAACAGCATAACTCAGAAACGAACAGTCGGATAAACACCAAACTTGGTATTTAGGTTCAGTATCTTCCAGAGATGCGACACCAAGGTTTTCAAGAAAATCCACCCACCCCAGATTACCCTTAACACGGAACATTTTTAGAAAATTTTAATTTTCTCAAAAACGGCTTTAACGATTTTGATTAAAATATCATATATCTAAGATATTTTTATTAAGAATGAAATGTATACCTCTAATTTTCTGGGTATGTCTCCAAAAGTGTTCTTCATTGTGAATGACTTTGCATATCTGGTAAACCATAACAGATAGACAAAGTTTTACTACACAAACAATGTATATCGCGTTAAAGTACATAATTTATTTCATATACATTTTTTTTGTTGAGTGAACCATTTTCGAGATATTGCTTGTTATTCCCTTAAATTTTCCAATACTTATACTTTCTCTCAAATTCGTTATTCAGTTTTTTGTCCTGGTAATGGAAAGAGAATGGAATGCTCCACATAGCAACCAGCTCTTAAAATATTTGACTATCGCCTAAAGCCTACCAATTCCCCTTGCATTTACAAGAAAATTAGCAATAAGATTAACATCTCGATATCTCGATTAACATAAAGTAGATGGAGAATAAGCGTTTGTAAAAATAGTTTGTAAAAGAGTAGAGAAAGTCATGTGAGTGTAACACATCTGATTTTTTGTAGATTGCAAACCACCGCAAAGTTGAACAGAAAAGCTAGAACGAATATTTAGAAGGGCTTAATGATACGAACAGGTTGTTTGACAAAACCGAGTAGCTTATTCAACGGTACATTTTTACTCCAAGTGTCTGAATGAATGAATAAATAAATAATTAAAAATTCATTTTTGGAAAAAGGTGATGTGAGTGTGTGTGAATCGTGCTAACTCTAAAGAGTTGAATGCCGAAATTGGTATTTAATGTCAGTATCTTCCAAAGATGTGACACGAATATTTTCAACAAAATCCTTCAAACCGCAAGTTCTCTTAGCATAGAAAACTATTCGAAATTTATTTTCTAAAAAAAAGGTTCCTAACGATGCGCTGTATGGGCTTTTTTAAAAAAAAAGTGTAACGACCGTAAATTATTGCGTGCTGGGCCCATTAGATTTTTATTTTTAAACGTGCACACTCTTCAAAGAAAAATGGCCTGGTGACTGACTCAACTAAGAGGCGAGGAATAACAAACAAGGTTAAAATAACACATTTAAGAAACAAACCTTGATTCCTGCAGCTGTACGACTGAATGTATTCTAAAATTTGAAGAAGAATTATTTTAGGTGCAGTTGTATTATAGTTCGACTGTTGGGGAGCCGAAAACTTGAAGTAGTTGCAACCACGTATGGTACAAAGATTTCGATAGACCTCGCCCCAAGTTTAAGAATATTAACTTTGTAATTTGACTGTTTCTTTAAATATTATATATTTATGTTTGCCTCGGCTGTGTCAGTATTAATTTGTGGAGACATGAATATCTTAACAGGGCGTGATGCGGCTGAAGAATGTAGGCTTACACAGATTATAACTTTTACTTCACTCCTTTTATTAATCCTTGACTCCATTTAAATAACACTTCACTTATAGGGAGCTTTGAGGTTATTTATTAATTACTTGCACTTTTTGAACACGTAAACTCTTTTCGTCTCGCACCGAATACGTATTAAACTTCTCGAGGACGTGTCTCGCGTCCGGTTAGGAACGCTGTCTACTAGCAACTGACTTCTGAATTTGTAAATTTTTCTCCATTTCAGTTTCTGATTGGCTAATCCTACTCCAATAGAATACTTTTATTTAAATTAAGCTTCGTTCTGGTTGTTGTTTGGCTATTTATAAACTGTCTCAAAAGTTACATTATTGTTTCCAAGATTCACTAGTAGTATTATTAAACTTTCTAATTCATTATTGTCTCAAGGTTACCTCATTGTTAGCAACTTTTAATCTATTATTCTCACAGCTTCTACATTATTAAATTACGTAATACATTCACATAACATAACTGAACATCTACATAATAATATAAACATCAATACAATGACTGTTACATGCATTTTATGTATTATATTATACACATATTGCTTTAAAACGGGCTGTTATTATATTTTATATTATATAATTTGACCGAAATCATTTAAGCGTTAAAAATACTGCCTCAAATTCACCAACACTTCAAAAATATTTACAATCAAATTGCTATTTATCATATACTTCAAAGTCTTCCCGCGTTTCTTTGAATCAAGAACTCGCTCTATTTCCCGTACGCCACACGCATATTATGTATGGAATTTAGGACAGTACTTACAAAATAAAAGGAAGAATGTAGAAAACTTCGAAAGGCGTGTGGACATAGCCGCTTCCCTATGTTTCGAGTCAAAATCGCCGTGTCCGTTGTCAGTAGATTCTCACTGATCTTGCTTCTTCCTGCTCGGAAACCTTGGTTTGGTCCTGCAGAAATAGACCACGTGGTACGACGTCATGCTGCACCAGTACTGCTCAGCGAGAAACCAGCCCACCATCTATGGTTTGTGGAGCCCAGCTGCTTCCAACCAGCAGGGCAGGCAAACCATACTAGGTTGCGATGTCTCTTCAACAGGCGAAAGCATATAGTATAGTGATCTGATAATACAGTGACATAACACAGTCATCCTCGGACTGATGAGACGAAAAATACTAGAATAAGGAGGAGTCATTCATTGCACAACGAGTTTGATGGCAAATTAGATATACAGCTTGAACTTTCTTGGAACAGCTCTGGGGTCCTCTTCATTCGTAAGGAGTTTTATATAATTTTGTATAACCTGTAAGCTTAGAGAGACGCAAACGTACTAATGTGCAAAAAATTAAAGATCTCCTTAAAACGCAATTTAATTCATATAACTTCTTTGTTGCATTATCCATTTACGAGATATGTGTATTCATTGATGTAGATTTTTCAATTCTTTTGTCATTTTTAAAGCGCCTTCGCTATTCAGTTGTTTCTTGCGACGTCATGGTAAGAGTATCGAATAGTTCAAGGACAGCATATAGCGAATAGCTCTTACTACATATCTATCTATTCAATTTGTTCTATACCTCTGGTACCTTCAGAGGAATATGCAGTGAAATTATGTCTACAAATATTTTTCTTGATTAACATGAAGTAGGTAGAAACATAAGCTTTCCTAAGAATAGATTTCAGAAACTTAATAAAAAATAAATGATAGTGGGTAGAGAAGCACATGCGAATTAAATAACATTTTTACTACGTTAATCTATTGTATATTTCCCTCATTGATTCACAAGTCAACTAGTCTGTAGAAGGCTTTAGAAAAAAATCCAATATATACGATGAATAAAATGGGTGAAATGATGTTCAAATGAGTCCGGGATCCGTAGGGGTTAGGATTACTCGACATTCACCTTTCAGGATAAGGGAAAACCCCGGAAAAAGACTTCTCCGGGCAAGTCGCCTAACCAAGATTCAAATGGAGACCTCTTGAATGTGAGATAGACACGTTACCCCCACACACCAAAGAGGGGGGGAATGATCGTTTTAAGCAACTCAAAGGCTTTTAAGTAAGAAACTGTAAAAACAGTTCACTATACATTATTATTACCGAGGATGGCTCAGGCGTAACGTCTGTGACCCGCATTCGGAAGGTCCCAGATTCAAATCCCGTGAACTGCCTAATTTGACTGAGGTTTTTTCTGGTTTCCCTCAGCCGCTAAGGTAAATATTGAATTGGATATTTAATAACACCACCCAAAGCTACGCCTTAAGTCTAAAACAATAGAAAAACTGAAAATAGGTGATAATAGCGAATACTGCGCCATCTATCCACAGACAATGGAAGCAGATAGACTGGACGGCACGTAATGCCATCTGCACAAGAAGCTAAAGATACAGTTGCTATGCACTAGGACCTCTGTGGACACGTGACGAAGCCAGATGTCATGGTTATAGTGATGATACAGACTATCCATTCCAAACCAGAGTGCCTTTCACTGAAAACAAACTCTTTGTATTATCCGCGCGAAAGTTTCTGCTTGTTCCCCTCCTACGTGCTTGTTGAACTCTGTTTAAATCTATAAAATTCGCCCTGCGTGAGAGTCATAGTTCTAAATGCAACCTGAGGTAACAATCGATTTTATAAGTATGCGACAATGAACATTTTACTTATGTTAATCACAATCCTTGGTCAAAAGTGCAACACCCCAAATCCGAATCCACCGAAGATGACTCAGCTGCCATATCAGAATCAGAACTACTCTCCAAAATAATGACAAGCTTATCCACAATTCCACAGCACTGTCGCACTTAAAACAAGTTCCCACATTTTATCCTCTTCTATGTTGTAGTATGTCTGTTTATATTCCCTGCTCCCTTTGGTTACACTTCTCACTGAAACGCCTGTAAAACCCAATATTAGTTTCGTAATATGCACTAATGCAATTGTCGGGTATTTTTGTAATAGTCAGTTGAATATATGAAGTATTGTTTCTTTTAACCACTTTTTAATTGTTTCCCGCTTCTGTGTTTGAACAGTTTATTCACACTACACGCACCTTCCTCTGTCATGAGAACTCAAATACCACCTGACTAAATCACAAGATTTGACCTGAGCTGAGCATATGTGTGTTAGTGTATTATGAATGATTGTTCGCTTATCATATATCCTGTGTTACGCAAAGTGTTTATTCACTACTCAGATAGCACCTCTGGGAATTCATTGCTGCATTACTTGTATATGTAAGAGAGTGGCAGTCATGCATACGGTTGGTATTAACAAGCAACATGCTCTCGGCGTTAGCGCAATAGCAGGCGAAAATCATATTTTGTAATCCTTTAACAGCTAGTATATATCTATTACCTTTAACGATGAGTTCTTATGATAACCGCAATAAAATGTGCAGTTCTATACCTTTCCTGCTCTAATATTTCATAATACAATACATGTATTAAGGAACTATTTATGTTGGCGAAAGAGTACATTCTTGGGTTCGTGACAGTCCGAAGCACGTACTTCTGTTTACATCAGAGGGAACTCTGGTTTGGAATGGGCAGTAGAAAGCTAACTGTCCACCGCAATTCGATCCTCGAGTTATCTACCAATAGATCCGTCGCCATATGCCATGTAGTTAAAGGGACGTAAAATAAATAAATTTAAATAAATAAGCATTGTTGTTGGAATGCAAGGGACTCGAAGCATCTTCTTTCCATAAAAACTGCCATGTTTATTCCATTTATCGTGTGTGGGTAAAACAGCACTATAAATCCATTCCAGTCATCCTAACTTAAGAATTTTCGGTGATAACGCAATTAGTAATTTTTGTTTCGAAAGTTTTACGTAGAAAACTGAAAGAGTATAACAAGTCAAGTTGATGAAATATATATATCTGCATTTATTACTTTTATTCAATAGTATAATATATATTTAAAGCATTAATAGGAAAGTAGTTTGTTATAGTCGATCAACGATATAAGAATGCGATTTTTCTGTTTCAAATTGTACGCACTTAACTGTAAGGATCTGTTGGTAGATAATTCGTGGATCGAATTGTGGCGGACAGTTAGCCTTCTAGGTCCCATCACTGTAACCATGTCATCTTGCTTCGTCATGTGTCCACAGAGACTCCAGTGCATAGCAACTGGATCTTTAGTTTCTTGTCATGGAGATGGCATTAGCGTATTTATAGTATTTTCATTTCTTTCGAAAGTCTTTTGCATAGGAGTTTATAGATGTTCATAGATCCCAATGTCCTTCTCTGTGTTAAATACAAGTCATAGGAAAGAAATTTATAGGCAAATTTATACACCGTCAGTTAGAAATAATTTCTAAATACGGATTCAATTATTATATATTACTATATAATTGTAGTAAGTGTATAGTTGAGTGGAATAATCGAAGCAGTACTTACGCGAAAAAAATTAATTAATAACGCTGTTGAATATGGTAATTCCAGTAGGAAGTGGGGCAGTCCACTCGCAGCCCGGCTGCGGTTTGGAGGGCGGAGAGAAGGGAGAGGAAGAGCGAAATGGAGGTGTAGATTATCATGTCGCTTCCTGAGATCTTGGTATCAGGACGTGTAGGTGTTGTCGGAGACATAAATAAATTCTTGATTCCGGCTTCAGAATTATTGCTCAATTTATTGTGATTTGATTAGGCTTCTTCAACTCCTAGCGACTTCGCCAGAAACTACTTCAGCATAACGGACGCCTAAGTTTCTCTTTTGGCGTGCTGTAATTTTATATAAACGCGCAAATTTCCATTGTAGTGTTACCTTTAGTGCAATTCACTACTCAGTTTTAATACGCAATTATTCGCATGACGATGTTGACACTGTGATGATGAGTTTGCGACAGCATACACGTGGTTTTTGGAGCTTCTCCACACTGGATAATTGGCCCCTCTCTTTTTTGGTCACATGTTATTTGTTGGCCATGTGACATCTCGTATTTTATTTCGAATAAATGGTTTTAAATATTTTGGATTGGTAGTTCTCAATTCCTGGTCCACCTGCTTCTATTCGGTGCCGTTATTTGCTAGCAGAAATATCTTGTACACTGGTTAAGATTTAACGATAAGGCACATACGTTTTGGCGTTCATTTTTATTGCCATAAACCCGCTAACTGTTTCTTACGCACCTATCTTATAATCTTGATAGAGTTTGCTTCCAGACAAACTGGCGCCGGTCTTAAGCTAAAGCAAGGACACTATTATGGTTATCCGGATACCTGCCCATTGTTAGTCTAGGTTAAATAAAGAGCTGGGATAACGGGACGTCCGCTGAACCCTTGGTTTCAGCTTCTCAGAAAATTCTACAATTTTCCTTGTCTTCAGAATGCGTTTAAATCTCAATGTATAATTTACTTACAGAGGTCGTCTTAATAGCGTTTTAACGTATTTAGTATCATTAGGTATCTTAGCGCATACCAATACTTACTTACTGACGTGACTGCGTACTATTTCTTAACCAATCACTGATATAAATGCGTGTTCTTAATTACAGACAGGAACGGTCGGTGGTAGGTCTTTAACTTTGGTGGCGAACTGGAATCGATTACACTAGTCTGCATGATATCGGATGACTGAAACCTATAAGTGATTCTGACACCTTTTTATGCTGCTTTCAGAACTGCTTTTAGTTTTTTTCTATCACGTGCAGTTTTTTCACAATTTCACCTCAAATATATAAAGATATAAAGATATTGCTTCCGCCACTACACATTAAATTGGTCTTGGTGAAGCAATTTGTAAGGGCTCTACCACAGGATGGACCCTGCTTCAAGTACCTTTCCAAGAAATTTCCCTTCATTACACAAGACAAATTAAACGCTGGAATTTTTGTTGGTCCTCAAATAAAGAAATTGACGAAGTATGAAGATTTTGAGAAGACAATGAATGAGAGAGAAATAGAAGCATGGAGCGCCTTCGATCAGTTACTGAAAACTTCTTAGGCAATAACAAAGATCCTCATTACATGGCCATTGTCGAAACAATGTTGGAAAATTTCAAGAAGATGAGTTGTAACATGAGTGTAAAGGTGCATTTTCTGCATTCACATATCGACTACTTTCCAGAAAATCTGGGACATTTTAGTGAAGAGTGAACGTTTTTACCAAGATATTAAGGAAATGGAGAAGAGGTACCAGGGCAGATGGAATGAAACTATGATGGCCGACTACTGTTGGATGTTGAGGAGGGACAGTCATCTTCAAGGATCTGCAAGGAAGTCGAAGAAGAGAAAGTTTGAAAAAAAATAAATGAAACACTTTAGCTTCTTGTTTTGTTAAAATGTAGTCATGAAATAAATTAGGGGAGTTCTTGAGAGTATTCTAAAAATGTTTCTTGAATAAAAACTTACCTTGTGTGAAATGGTATTTGAATACTTTTCTACGCTCATTAGTAAAATTGTCAAAACATTACTTCTTATTTTGTGTAAAAATCTGACGTGATAGCAAAACACGGAAGTTATTTCTGGAATCAGCATAAAAACTTGATTCCAGAACATCTACGTTTGAGAAATAATCTTACAAAAAGTTTGAAAATGCAGACTAGTGTAATTGACGCCTGGTTGTTGATCTTAAAAATCAAGTACTTGTAGTTCAACTTATCTACTGCATGGATTAAATCTAAGTAAATATTAACAAATAAAACGCAAGTAAAAATAAGTTAAGGTTTAAATGCTAAAATTCAACTACTAAATATGATTATACTTCATGTCTACAACAATAATTATATCAAACTTAGAACGTTTAATATGTTTGAGGCAGTATTTTTTAACAGTTAGATAATTTCAGTATGATTATATAATATATAAATTCAATAACAGCCCGCCTTAAAGCAATGTGTGTATATAACAATATATAAGGAGTGTATATTTGTCATTGTATATGTTTATATTATTGTATCCATGTGAAATAATGCTATGTGAATGAATTACATGATTTAATAATATAGGAGCTGTGAGAATAAAAAGATAAACGTTGCTAACAATGAGGTAACAATGAGGTAACCTTGAGGCAATAATGAGTTTGAGAGTTTAAGAATACTACTTGTGATTCTTGGAAGTAATAGTGTAATTTTAATGACAGTTTATAAAATAGCCAATCAACAACCAGGAAAAGCTTTAGTAAAATGAAGTTATTCTATTGGATTAGGAAAGACCAATCAGAGACTAGAAATACAGAAATTTACAAGTTCAAGTGATTGAAATCAATTCACTTGGTTGCAGACAGCGTTACTAATCAGACGCGAAGAGTGTCCTCAAGAAATATAATATGTATTCTGTAGTTTAATGTTATTTATTTAACATTATTGTGTAGCCCCACGTTGTGGTAGCCAATTTGCGATGGTAAATTTATAATGTTATTTGTGTATGTTTGTTTACTCAACATGGTGAAGCCATCTTGTGACGTGATTCATTTGTTAGGTTTGTTAGCTCCATCTGGTGTTAGCAATTTGCGGCAGTATTAATGTTCGTTTGAAAGAATGCTACTGTTATTTTATTTAATTTTGGTTCTCTGTCCTCCGGCTAGCTACGATCTTTTTGGTCAAGCACTTCTCTTTATACAGGTTGTGTAAACGGAAGGGAGTCTCTTATCCAAAAATAACACTGATGAAAGAATTTGTTTTACACTTTTATTGTCGAACACATTGACTATCACATTTACACATTGATCTTGACACTCGCCAAACTGAAACTGTTATAATAACTTCATTACTGATATTTCTTAATTCGCGTACTTCAACTTTTTGTATAATTAACTTTATAACACTTGAGATTTTTCATAACTCTGTTACGCGTAACCTGCAAATTGATATCCGACGTGTGCCGTACAAATACTTTCGACGAACTGACTGACTGAAGACGACGTGTACTTTACAAATATTTTCGATGAACTGAACGGGAATGCGACGTGTAGTGTACAAAGAATTTTGATGAACTGGGTGCGATCTACCTCTGACTTGGCTTTTATACTCATACACCCCGATATGCCTAAAGATTATAACTGAGCTGCAATTGGCTAATAAAACGCGCCAATATTAGCGTCTATTTTTATATCCAATGAAAATTATGAATACATATGCTCTAGGGAAATGTTCCAGAAGATTCTAAAAGAAAAACGCGCCAATATTACGTAACTTCCTCGTTTCCAATAATGCTAAACAGCTCACCCCCTCGCTGCATTATTGCACGCTATTATTGACAGTTTCAGTAAGGTCGTATAAACTTACTTCTCAACAATAATTACAATCAACAAACATCTTAAATCAATGACACATAAAAATGCATATTCATACTATAATCATTCTTTACATTTAAATAATTTGTGATACAAATTACTGCATCAATTCGTGTGAGACGAAAAATAAGTTTACGTGATAAAAAGTGTAATTAATTAATAAAAAGAATTTCACACACCTCTGTTTCTCTCCTACTCTCTCTCTCTCTCTCTCTCTCTCTCTCTCTATATATATATATATATATATATATATATATATATCCGTGAAGTGTTTTTTAAATCGTGTCAAGCATTAATAAAAGAAGTGAAGTAAAATTATCATCTGTGTAAGCTTAAATTCTTAGTCACACCACAACCCTGCTAACGTGTCTCTAACAAAAATACTGACGCATCCGAGGCAAACATAAATATTTAATACTTAAAGAAACAGTCAAAATTACAAAGTTAATATTTTTAAATTTTGGGGCAAAGACTACCGGATACCATACGTGCGGTTGCAACTACTACAAGTTCGGCTCCCCAACAGTTGAACTGTAATACAACTCCTTCAATGCAATCTACTTCAAATTGACGCACAAAGCGTGGTGCAAGTAACAGCAATAAAATAACTTCTTCAAATTGGCGTCCATACGTGCGGCTAATAAATAACTTCTTCAAATTGGCTCTAAAACGTGGGGCAAATAATAGCAACACAGCCAACCATTCTTCTTCATAGTTCATCTACATACATGCAATGAAATAGGCAAAACCATCACTGAATGCAGGAAATTCAATTTTCCACAATGACAGCATGAAATGGGAGTGGATAAAAATACCTCATGTGTTACATTCACATTAATTTCTCTACCCCTCTATCGTTTATTAGGGTATAAAGTTATTCTCACAAAAGTTTATTTTTCTATCTACTTCATTTTGATCGAGATATACCTTTCCGGAAATATCTGCATTACTCATCTATAGATTCAAATGGAATGGTGATAGTAAAATATTGTATTACTGGACGCTATATTCTGGCTTTAAAATTCCACACTGTTTCAAAGACATCCCAATAATCGACAGGACTTCAAAAGAATGCCTAAACATTGAAAAGTTCGAACCATTAACAACGGTTACCTCGGAAATGGCTGATGCTACAAGCTATTTGAAATAAATTGTGTATATTAAACTAATCTACACTTTTTGTGTAGTGCTTTTTCATCTATCGCTTAACGTTTGCCAGTTATACAACGTTAGGCATACAAAATTCCTTCTAAATGAAGAGTACTTCAAAGGCTATTCCCAGAAAATTCAAGATATATTTTATATGGTATTTAAATCGTCAAAGCAATTTTTGAAAAATGAAATAAAGATCGCAAAAAATATTCCATCTAAAGGGTAGTTCTTGAAAATCTTCGTGCCACATCTTTGAAGGTTGCTGAACTTTTATCCGATTTTCCTTTGGGTCATGATGTATCTACACACAATGTATCCCCGTGAATTCTCAATATCGAATTTTGGGGTGGAATGAAATACATTCTCTACCTACTATGTACGTAATAGACAAAGTAAAACACTACTTAATAATAAAATACTTACAGTATTGCAGCTTCCTCTCAAGGGAGTTATTCAGATCGCCTTGAAACTCACCGAAATACAGGGTTATTCAAAAAGAAGGAACAGATTTTACATGTTTATTTCTAATGAACGACAATAGATGGCGACACATGCGATACATCGCTGAATAGAGCAAAGTTCAAAATTTTATTTTATGTGTTCGAAATGAGCAGCATTTGTTATGCGAGGACGACCAGTGCTTTTCCGTTTGCATACGCAACCATCTTCTACGAATTTATTGTATCAATTTTAAATTTTTTATGATGAGACGGCTCTTTGTTGAAGTTACAATGCTGCAATGAAACAATGGATTCACTCCTTGCATAATGCAGCACACAAAACGATTTTTCCAGTGGCGTCGCCATTTTCTCGTAAACAAACTCAGCGTAGCTGTAGACACTGAATGGAACTAATAGGTGGGGCTTAAAACTTTGAACTTTCCTCTATTCAATGATGCGTCGTACGTGACGCTATCTATTGTCGTTCATTAGAAATAAATATAAAGTCTGTTCCTTCTTTTTAAATAACCCTGTATATTAAATCAGATGAGAGAAATGCAGGTATGTTATAGCATAGCAGCGGTCTTATGTAGACTTGGAATCCAGAGATCTATACTTGTAATTGCCAACTTTTGCAGATTTTTCAAATCTGATTCATCTTTTCAGCTTTTGTCTATGTAAGCTAAAGAATGTTTATTAAATCACATAAGTATCTCTCTGGTGTGATTATCAGCAACACGGAATTGAAAGTATTTGCAGCATTGCGAGATATACGACTTGGTCCCTTTGTAGGGCCTTTATAAGACACTGCTCACTGAAGCAGTGAGAATGTTCAATCTGACCTGCAGCTACACGATATTTCTCCCTGGACTGTAGGAATGAAAGGCTTCAGACGTCAGTGCTCTCATGTCCTACCTCTTTCTAACACGTTGCCAATATCCAGATTTCACCTCAGTGGATCGTGTTTTAACTCTCCTTCCTGCAGAAAAAGCTTTTGCGATCACGGTTATATTATCGCCGTAAAAGCGTTTCGCTGTCTTCCACATTTTGATGGAGGTGAGGCGCCATTGTAGCTGAACCGTCACGCGTGACCGGAACAAAATGTTAACTTATCACTCTATTCTCTTACCGTTACTTACTATACCTCGAGCATAACTTGTATGACTCCTTGAGAAACATTCAACGGTAACGCTTACTGCCTACTGAAACGAATTCCGTTGTTTCTGTCTTAAAAGAAGAAATAAAAATCAATGTAGCGTTTACCTTCTTTAAAGCGAGACTTCAAAGCTTGTCTAGAATGTTAAATTTCTTTACCCTAGGTTCATTTATCGTAAAAGAAATTTCTGATGTGTTGCACTCATACGACTTTTTCTATTCTTGTACAAACTATTTTTACAAAGGCTCTTATTCTTCATCTACTTCATGTTAATCGAGATAAACATTTGCAGAAACCTATTGCTAATTTTCTTGTAGGTACAAGGGGAATATGGTAGGCTTTAAGCGATAGTCAAAGCTTTTAAGAACTGGTTTGTTATGTGGAGCATTCCATTCTCTTTGCATGTCCAGGACATAAAGGAAGGAATTCCCATTTGAGAAAAAGTATAAGTATTGGAAAATTTAAAGAAATTACAAGGAATATTTTTTGTGGAGGATCACTCATAAAAAACATATATATATATATATATATCATAAATTGTGTGTTTTAACGAAATCTACTTTTTCTGTGTAGTAAAGCTTTGTCTATCCTTTACGGTTTAGCAATTATGCAAAAGTCATTAAGAATAAAGAGGGCTTTTAGGGAATACCCAGAAAATTCAAGATGTACAATTCATTTGCCATGAAAATATTTAAAGCGAATGCTATTTAAATCACAATCGCTAGAGCCATTTTTGAGAAAATCAAATTTTTTTAAAAATGTTGCATATAAAAGATTTTCTGTGGTGATGGATTTCACAGTGTGACACACATATACGGACATGGTTCCAAAAATGCTTTTTTGAATTCAGGGTACCTCAAAACATGCGTTTCCGATGATATCTCAACATCGATTTTTTTGGTGGAATGCAATACATTCCCTACTTGCCATACTTAGTTGAGAAAGTAAAAAAGCTGTTAGTACCTTGAGAAACTTTTACGCTTAATTTATATTGGTTTAAAGATTGGAAGGTTGAACTTCTGAAATCGTGATTCAACATTCAACCTTAATTAAAGTCATCCGCTGAAATGTGAACTTAAGTATTACATTCCCTAACTATAGTAAATCCAAGAAGTGTTGCATTCCAACTAAAAATTCCATACCAAGATTTAACCGGAAATACGCGTTTTAAGACTCCCTAAATTAAAAAACGCATTTTTATAAAAAAGAGTGCTGCTTTTAAAGCATTAGGAAGCCAGACGCACATGTGAGCGGCATCAGATAGGATAATATTTTTATTATGCTAAGAGTTTTACAATTTGATGGTCTACTGCACTCATTCAGTAGACAACCACTACAGTTTATTTACATTTTACAATTTCTCGTCAATAAATTTACTTGCTTCAATTTTGCATGTCCCATTTCCACTTGTTTTTCACTTTTCACTTATTGATTACTTAACCATCACACGTTCACTATAGTTTTCCATTCAAAGTAAGATACACTACCTCTTACTTTTCTCTATCCACTGTCCAAAGCCATTTATTTTTTACTTTACACAAAAACTGTCCAATGCTTCTAGCATCCTTGCACATCATTTCGATCATAATAACGGCGGTGAGTACGTGGAGAAGTATGCAACGTAATCAATGATAAGGTATTTGAAAAATGGTGTTCTGCTATTTTTTCAAAAAATTATCGGCGCTTCCTTTAAAAACACGTCTATGTATCTATGAATAGAAGTTCAGTTTCAGTATCTCCTAAGGATGCAATACCAAGATTTTCAAGAAAAACCTTCCCCTCCAAACTACATTTTACAAGGAATATATTTCATTATATCTAATTTTCTAAAAATTGGAATAATTATTTTGTTTAAAATAGCATATGTTAAAGTATTTGCATTGGAAGTTTATATCTTGAATTTTCTGGGAATAACTTCTGAAGTCCTCTTCTTTCTGAATTACACTTGCATAACTGGAGATCCGTAAGAGAGAGAAAATGTTAGTATGCTGAAGCCGAAGTTATAAAGTCAGTAATTATCGTAATAAACTGGGAAGGATAGCGAAATAAAATAAATAATAAAATATTTAAAATCAGTGCATGTATTAAAAGGAGAAGCATTGGGGAAATTGTTGATTGTTAAAAGCGACAGAAAAACCATACAGGCACAGTTTAGCTAATTAGGGACCAGCCCCTGGTACAAAGGGTAAAACCGCAGTTTCTCCTGGAAATAATGGGTGTACTTGCATGGCCAGGATATGAAGGTCACTAGAAGCTTCATGACGCTCAGTTTTGGTGCGAAATTTTTAAGGGGAGAGAGGGGAAGTTAGGAGGTTTTTCTTTATATCGCGCATGTGGTGAAAAGATTCTCGCTGGGGCCCTCTTGGGGTGCGGAACAACATTTTCTGGGTGTGAACTTGCAAGTGGATCGAACGTTCAGCTGTAATTGACAATCGTCGGTCTTTGAAAAGACACAGTAACATCGTAAGAATTTAAAAGTGATCGGCAAATCTTAAGTGTTATTTTAATGGTGAATAAAAGGGTTCCAAGAAAGCGTTCGTGTTTCTATGTACATACACTCACGCATACCCAGTGATTAGAATCTCATGCTCGAGCAGCCGTGGCAAAGTATAAGAAAAAACAACTAGGAGGAGAAAAGCAGCAACCGTGAGGCAAAGGTATTGCTTCATAGTTGGAGGACGTAGCGTGGCTGCGTCAACATAAAAATTATTAATCTCGGTAAAGCACGCAATTTATGTCTAATATATTTTTTTGTGTTGCTAGCAATTTCCGATATATACGTTATTGTTCTGAGTTTTCAAATATTTTCGGAATTTTTAAGTTACTATTTTTTTCGTGGTCGTGCAAGGAGCATGGAATTACAAAAGAAAATAAACCATAAAGGATGGGAGAAACAAATCAGGACAGATTAACCCAGAATGACGGAATAAAGCAAAGCGATGTGAGGAACATAATTATTTGCTATTTGAAAGCATTCCACCCACGCTGACTAACTTTGTCAAAGGTAAACAGTGATGATGCCAAATTTAGATTTTATTAGTATATGTTCATATTTCTATAATAATATATTTTATGATTAAAATCGTATTTCAAAGAACTAAAAATATAATTAGAAGTGCTCTAACGCAGCTGAAGATTAAATCCCTTTAATAGGCTGAACTAGCAGGGATATTTCACTATTTGGTGATATATTATTCACAAGATATCATTAGATCGGCAGACCAATCACTGCTCAGCGTCAAAGTTGGAGCGTACTTATAGTAAATGTGGCAACAGTTCTTCCCATTTGATCTGCACTCTTTTAAGCACGAGATGCGACATACGAGGGCTGATCAACAAAGACTGAGGCTGATTTTTTTCACAGATGTTTATTACTCCAATTCAATGTTTGCATGATCTTTTTCGAAGTAGTCCCCTCCTACTTCAATGCACTTTTTACAGCGTCTCTGCCAGTGCTTGAACACGTGCTGCAGACCATTCTTTGTCAGGTCCTTGAGAATCGCCTCACTTTTCTTGAGCACTGCTTCAGAGTTCTCGAATCGAATACCCCTAAGTTTTTCCTTTAGTGATGGGAATAAAAAAAAGTCACAGGGTGCAAGATCGGAGCTATAAGCTGGATGTGGTACAGAGGTAATGTTAAATCGAACCAGAAACTGCATGACTTGATTTGCGACGTGACGTCGTGCATTGTCATGATGAAGTCGCCACCCAGTCCGAGAAAGCTCTGGTCGTTTCTTTGCAATGTGCTTCCTCAGTGTAGCCAATACTGACGTGTAGTATGCTGCTGTAACAGTAGTGTGAGGGGGAACTGCATTCTGGTAAATCATTCCATTACAGTCAAAAAATGTGATCACCATCACTTTCCCTGCAGATGGAACAACTTTTGCCTTTTTGGGTGTTGGAGAACCTGGCGATTTCCACAATGTGCTGGCTTGTTTTCCTTCAGGATCATAATGATGCAGCCATGACTCATCACCGTAGGGTCTACAAAATAGAGCATTACTACCAACCTACCAATACGAAAGTGCTGCCGCCTATCAACATTACACATAAAACCCCGCTCTTTTCAAATATTTATGTTACAGATTCGAAACTATCACGGAAGCTACAGGAAAAAATCAGTCTGTCTTTGTTGATCAGTCCTCGTAGTTTCTGGAACTGAAATTTCTTCTTTCATTTGTTTAATATTTTATCACTGTAGGCACATACATCACTTTAAACATGCTGCAATTTTCAATTTGTACTGTGAATTCTTCATCCCTTCACAGAAAAAAACATAACTCCTACACGATTTGGAGTAGGTGGTACTCTTTAGCGCTTGTTGTAGGGAAAGCTTTTCTGTACAAATGGGTTCTAATGTTAATATGGTAACTTCTGTGTGCTCGAGCCATGTGTCTTCTTTCTTTGCAAATATCTATATGTGAATTTTATCCATTTTTGCTTTGAACAGCATTTGCTGTGAGTGATATTTTCTGATATATATAACCCTTTCTGAGAAACTATTCTAGATAGGTAATTAAAATTTCAGGAAAATACAAACACCTTTTATGTGTTATTGTGGTCTACTTTGGTGTTAAAAGGTTGGTTTGTTATTTTTTTATCTACCTTAGTAAACGAACTTGCTGTATAAAGGCAGACCACTCAACTTAGAAGGCCTGCATCTACATGCCATAAAAAGTTCAGTCTGATATCCTAAATACTTTTTGAGATACTGCCTGATGAATGTAACAGATTTAGCATTGGCAGGTTAGAGCTTTTAACCTCCCTTTAAGGTTTTAAAATATGTTCTAGATTTAACCATTTTTTTAAACTTTTATAGCAAATGTAGCCTCCGAGCACCCTTAAATGGGATTTTGGTCGGTATTGGTTCACTTCACATTCACAAATTTGAGTAATTGTTTATAATTTCCTTTAGCTGAAATTACATCATACTCGAAATTTGCAATTTGTGTAGAATGGTCCAAGTAAGTTAAGAAATATGGCTCAAATTATTGAATAACAATGCACAATTGCAACAGAACGCCAGTAATCATCATTCAGTATCAACGGAAGGTATTAAAACTCCCGGCTATGTTGTATGAAAAAGGTATTATTACATTGGACGAACTACAATTTGCGCTCGTCACAAACGAGAAGATAACATTGTTTGAATCGACCGCCTATTTCAAACCTCATTTATAACAGGAGAAAACTATATTTTGCACGATTTGTACTTGGCATGAAATAAACCAAATGACATGATTCCAAACTCAATTTTGTTTTTACGTGAATATAATACAATTATCAATATTGTATCTTAAGCTTCCAAAACGTAATATTAATATTTTAATACACGTTGCTTATGACTAGGATCTGGATTCTAATGACGTCATATTTTTTCCCTGAACTTTAAGGTGAATTTTACAACAATTTATGCACGAATCCAGATATTGTAATGTAGAAAAATGTATTAGTATTCTGCATATAAATTCATATTTATACCTGTTTTAATAATAGGTTCATATCTAGACAAACTTTTCCAAAAATGCATATTTTTGTCGTATGTTTAAGGACAAGAATAAAAACATGGAAATGTTGATCACATGACAATGTTTCAGGTGATATTGTCACAAATAAATACGAACAAGCAGAGTAACATACTAGTCGCTTCGCTGATCCAAGGCACTGTTGCGTGGGGTGAACAACAAATTGCAAAGTGTTCTCCAGCGGATTTCTGGATATTCTACAATGTACAAAATTAGTGGCAGTCTTTCTGGGAATATCACATTTGAAGACAATGAATCAAAGCTGGTCTGCAGTAATCCCACCGTCTTCAGGAGCTTTTCCAGGCACAAAACTATCCTCAGCTTAGATCTTTGAAAATATAAAACTTGAAAATGCACCTTGTGACCCAGTGCAACTCTGCAGAAACTTAAGATTGACAGCACGTGTTACCTAATTTAGAGTACCTTAAACAAGTGGTTTGCAGTAGTAAAACATGGTTTTATTGTTTGGATAGGTGTTAGTGTTTGCAATGTACTACGTGATTTTTTTTAAGACGAATCAAAACATTTAAAAAAAATGATGCGTTACACTCACATGACTTTTTCTACTCTTGTACAAACTATTTTTACAAACGCTTATTCTCCATATAATTCATGTTAATCGAGATGTTAATCTTGTTGCTAATTTTCTTGTAGACGCAAGGGAAATATGGTAGGCTTTAAGCGATAGTCAAATATTTTAACGCTGGTTGCTATGTGGCGCATTCCATTCTCTTTGCATGTCCAGGACAAAAAAATGAATAACGAATTCCCATTTGAGAAAAAGTATAAGTAATGGAAAATTTAAGGGAATAGCAAGCAATATCTCGATAATGGTTCACTCAAAAAAAATGTATATGACATAAATTGTGTATTTTAACGCGATCTACATTTTTGTGTAGTAACATTTTGTCTATCTCTTATGGTTTACCAGTTATGCAAAAGTCGTTCACAATGAAGAATACGTTTGGAGAAATTCCCAGAAAATTCGAGATATACATTTTATTTTTCATGAAAATATCTTAAATATATGATATTTTAATCGAAATCGTTAGTGCGAATTTTTAGAAAATTAAAATTTTCGAAAATGTTCCATGTAAAGGGTAATCTGGAGTGGGGAGATTTTCTTGAAAACCTTCGTGTCACATCTCCGGAAGATACTGAACCTAAATACCAAGTTTGGTGTTTATCCGACTCTTCGTTTCTGAGTTATGCTGTTCACAGACACACACACGGACATGTTTCCAAAAATGCTTTTTTTGGATTCAGGGGGTCTCAAAACATGTATTTCCGGTGAAATCTCGGTATCGAATTTTTGGGTGGAATACAATGCTTTGCCTACTTACTATACGTAGTAGAGAAAGTAAAAAATCATCAAGGATGTTTTTGAATAAACTTAAATAAACTGATATTTTATGTTTTAAGGTCATATTTATATACGTTTTAGGTCGTAAATACTTGAATATTTCGGCGTTTTTAGGTCATTAAAATCCGGGCCCTACTTATGACACCCGATATCCAGCAATCTAATGCATGAAACAAAGAAAATGAAATGCAAAGTTATTACTACCTTCTCTGCTGCTTGTGTCAGTCTATGATTTTGTTCCGTGGTAACAGCAGGTGTAGGCAATGTCCGGGATACGAGTGCTATCTGGACTTTTTTGTTTTAGTGTTAATTTTTAGTTGTTTCTTAGGGTCAGATTTTAAGGTTAATTTTCTGGTCTTTTCATGTATCTTGTTATTCTGATTTAAGCGATTTTTAACTCCCGTTTAGTTTGTTGGTAATGTTACGAGACTTTTAACGTGTTTTCTGAATCTTGATTAAGGGTAATTTAATTAATGTCGGGGATATGTTGCTGCTGTTTGTTGATTGGCATTCTGAGAATACCTCTCTCGTGCGGTAATATATAGGGGACAGATGTGTAGATGCTGATAATTGATTTTAGCACCAGTTCATCCTATTACCCTGGTTGTCTGTAAGGTACGCTTGTGATATTCATAGATCGAACATTCCGGTATGTCAGACGTTCAATGTTGTGTAGAAGGATGCATTAAGAGAAATTTGTAGTACAGCTGATTTAACTTCTTTCTAGGAAATCCCTTCCACATCGTAATTTACCCAGACTAATGCAAATAGAAGAAGAACAAAAAACCCACCAAAGTGCTATTGTAGACAAAAGTAGTATTGCACTCCACTCAAAAATTCTATATAGAAATTTTGCTGAAAATACACGTTTTGAGACTCCCTGAATCAAAAAAGGCATTTTTAGAGAAAGGCCTGTGTTTGATTGTGTGCCTATGAACAGAATAACTAAAAATCTGATCTGTTACACACACTTGGCATTCTCTACTCTTGTACAAACCATTTTTACAAACGCTTATTCTCCATATCCTTCATGTTAATCGAAATATCCAGATGTCAATCTTATTGCTAATTTTCTTGTAGATGCAAGTGGAATTGGTAAGCTTTAAGCGATAGTCAAATATTTTAAGAGCTGCTTGCTATGTAGAGTATTCAATTCTCTTTGCATTACCAGGACAAATTCAGAATGAATAACGAATTTGAGAAAAAGTACAAGTATTGGAAAATTTAAGGGAATAACCTGCAATATCTCGAAAATGGTTCACCCAACAACAACAAAAATTTATATGACATAAATTGTGTATTTTAAGGCGATCTACATATTTTGTGTAGTAAAATTTTGTTATCTCTTATGGTTTACCAGTTTGCAAAAGTCGTTGACAATGAAGAAGGCTTTTGGAGATATTCCCAGAAAATTCGAGATATGCATTTCATTTGCCAAGAAATATTTTAAACATATGATATTTTAATCAAAATGTTTAGAGCCATTTTTGAGAAAATTATAATTTTCGAAAAATTTTCCATGTAAAGGGTATTATGGGGTGAAAGACTTTCTTGAAAACCTCCATGCTGCATCTCTGGAATATACTGAACCTAAATACCAAGTTTGGTGTTTATCCGACTGTTCGTTTCTGAGTTATGCTGTTCACAGACACACACACACACACACACACACACACGGACATGTTTCCAAAAATGATTTTTATGGATTAAGGGTGTCTCAAAACATGTATTTCCGGTGAAATCTCGGTATCGAATTTTTGGGTGGAATACAACACTTCCCTTACTTACAATACGTAGTATTGTCGCTTAGATACTAAACCTGGTATTTTAAATTCATCATTTTTCATGGATTTTAAAGATTCACAAAGATTTTAAAGAAAATCCACTCACACCAAACTAGCTTTTACATGGCAAATGCTTCGTTAATATTTATTTTCTCATAATAGATCCAACCGTTTGATTAAAGTACTTTTTGTTTAGAATATTTACATGACAAAATTTATATCTTGAATGTTCTGGGTATAACCTACAAAGTTCTGTTCATTCTGTATTGCGTTTACGTAACTAGTAAACCATAAGAGAGAGTCAAAATATTACACAAAAAATATAGGTGCTGTTAAAGCAAACAGTCTGTTAATTTTTTCAAATCTTATAATTTTTTCAAGTGATAAGTCGCTATTCGTTTTTTCTCGTAGTCCTACAAAGCGCTATGGAGTTTTAAAGTTATCGCATAGTGACAGGTGTTTTCTAAATCTGATAACCGCTTTAGTCTAGTATATCCTGCAATGAAGTGACTAAATGTGTAATGAAGATTTATCCCGATTAATAAGAAGTAAATATAAGAATAAGCTTTTACATAAATACATTGTGGAAGAATGGGTACAGAAGGTCATATGAATGCAACGCGTCATATTTGTTTAATATTGTAAGGTAATGTTAGGCGAAAGGTAAAGAAGCAAATGCGGGCTTTTTGTTCTTAATAATTCAAACGAAATCTGCAATAGGCATCATCTCGAGGGTATTCAAGATAATTTAGTTTCTGTTTGTACCAACATTGCAATATTTTTTGTCCCTAATGATACGTTCCGATGAAAGGGAGACAGCACTGAGATAATGGGAGATTTTATACCGTGGTTATTTCCGGAAAAATTGTGGGTGCAAATGGGCCGTAAAATTAAAATGACATCAGAGATGGTGTATCCTGAATGTTTAACATAACATAAATTATTCATGAGAACACTTCGACTCTCTAACACTCTCCACCCTCTCGTACATTTTTCCTTCATCGCAGCTGTGCAGTTATTAATTTTCGTATTTATTATTTATGCTTGACAAGTAAATAACTATTAAATAGTTTAATCCATGTTCTTTTCTGTATACCCACAGCACCGCTGGTTCTGCTGAAACAGGAACCAAAGCAAGAATTATGAAGCAAGTACGAAATAACACAAGGCAATTATAGCTCGGGCGTTTTATTGCTTAAGGATACGTATGATAGAAATTTTAAAATGCTAAATAGTAAATCTAGATGAAATAGTAAACTCTTCCAGACTGGAAGGCCGTGGTATATGGGTAAAATTGTTTACACCTGTTTCGGTCAACTCTTCGAGAAGCTGGCCAAGGTGATGGTAAATCAAAGAGTTGATTGAAACGTATATAACTCTTGTTTTAATAATTGCTCATGGTTTATGTTCATCTGGTTTATTTTGTTTAGCTAATTTGTGTATTAGCTCGGATGTAAACAATTTTATCCATAGACTACGGCCTTCCAGTCCGGAAGATTTTACTACGGTGTTTTTCAAAAAGAAGGAACAGACTTTAAATATTCATTTTTAATGAACGACAATAGATAGCAACACATTCGACACACCATTGAATAGAGGAAGGTTTAAAGTTTTAAGCCCCCACTATTAGTTCCATTGAGTGCCTACAGTAGCGATGGGTTTGTTTACGAGGAAATGGCGACGCCACAGGAAAAGTCGTTTTGTGTGCTGCAGTATGCAAAGAGCAAATCCATTGTTTCGTTTTAAGGTCAACAAAGAGCCGCCTCGTCATAAAAATGTAGAATTGATACACTAAATTCGTGGAAGATGTTTGCGTATGAAAACGGAAAAGTACTGGTCGTTCTTTGCATAACAAATTGTGCTCTTTTTGAAAAAATAAAATAAAATTTTAAACTTTCCTTATTCGGTGATGTCTCTCATGCGTCGCCATCTATTGTCATTTCATTAGAAATATTTAAAGTCTGATCCTTCTTTTTGAATAACTCTGTATTTTATCAATTAACCGCAGCCGTGAAAGCTTTCGCAGGCATTTAATAAAGCTAGCTTTCTTAAGTTTATACCACAGATGTATTATAACTAGGCAGTGGGATTTTAGTAGAATAGAGAGTGGTGTATTTATGGGTCTTAAACATTTTACATATTCAAACTCGTACATCGCAGGAGTCAGATATACCATACGTGCTTATATAAAACAGTAGTTCATATTTTTCAGATTATATTCATCACATTGTAGTTTAGAGTTAGTGATATTTAGAAGAAATGAAAATAAAATAAAAATAGAAAACAACAAAACGTAAGAACAGAATGAAACTTGTTCACAAGCACAATTTATTGTTTACAAAAAAAAAAAACAAATGCCCGCCCCTAAGCCACTATCCCTCCACTTCCATCCTTGACCCTCTTCCTTAGACTCCGTATGAGCTGTATAACCTTTAGTAAAAATATATCAATTGCTTCCCCCTCCGCCCACACAACCAGCTAAGTCCAACAAGCTTATAACCCTCTCCTTGAGTTATCCAAGGAACCTGACACACTTTTTCCTCAGTTATGTCTTAGTACAATGCGCCAGAATATGAATCCAAGTTTCTTTCTCTCTACACCAGGGACAGTTTCTAATGCCTACTTCGTTAATCAATTTGATCGCCCGCTATGCTCCCAGTCTGAGCCAAACAAGCCCTTGTTTGCTGCCTCTATTTCTGGACAAAATATATTGTTCTATACTCCATTCTGTTTTTAGTTTCGGCTGTAAGCTTAATGATACATTCTCATTACAGTAAACCATAAGTTAGGAACGCACCACTGTTGGTAGCGAGGGAAGGTGGTAGCGCTTGTGACCTTGCAATGTTCTCTATAAGCAAATACGATGTAGAGTTTGAAGACAGTACACCCTACGATAGGTAGACCATAATTAAGGAGTATTAGAAGGAAAGAAAGTAATGTATGTCTACTTATTGATAGTGTGAAATAAAGCTACATCATGATTTAATAAAGGCTTTAATACACAGAAATCTGACTTACATTGTCTTCTCTTTTACATCGAATGTTGTAAAATTTTTAAAGCAATATCCGCTCATATGAGCTTACGACACAAATCCTCGACAAACTTTCATCAATAGTTTGGAGCTGGGGAGTTTGAAAGTCCGCTGACCTATTGTTCCTTTCTAATAATGTCATATGTTCCTTTTTGTTGTTTAATCGACTTATTTTACGTCCGTTTAACCACATGGTCATCTGTTGGTAGAAAACTCGTGAATCGATGCGTAGCAAACAGCTTTCTAGGTCTCATCCCTGTAACCATGCCATCTTCCTTCGTCACGTGTCCACAGAGACTTCAGTGCATAGCAGCTGTATCTTCTGCTTCGTGCAGATGGCATTAGGGTACCGTTCAGCCTACCTGCTTACATTGTCTGTGGATAGATGGCACAGCATTCGCTATTATTATTATTATTATTATTATTATTATTATTATTATTATTATTATTATTATTTTCAGACATAAGGTGGATCTTTGGGTCGTGGTATTGAATATCTAATTCAGTATTTACTTTGACGGCTAAGGGAAACACAGTCAGATTGGTCGGCTCACGGGTTTCGAACCCGGGATCGCCACAGACGTTACCGCCTGAGCCATCCCGATATTTTTGTTTCACTGAATTACAGTGTTGTCTAACATGATGTTTAAATGATCTTTGAACTCTTAAGTTTAGACCTATGATAGTTTTGCCATTTGTGCTGAAGTATTCAATGCCAAACTGCGCTACAAACAATGCTTATTGTGATGATATTTTTCATGTATGAACTCTTCTTTACTTCAGGCATATTGTCAACGTTCTCCACTGATCTGCATATGCATGGAATAATGGAACAGTATCAACGAAACCGTCTTTTGGTTTGGGGAGGAAAGTGTCCGTCACATTACATAAATCACTAACACACTGTGTAGTAACAAGATTGCTCTCTTTATTTACTAAAACCCCTCTGCCTGATTATAATGCAAATATGTTGCAGTCCAGGTTTCATCCATTTTCCTCGAATGATTAGAAATCTGTTGTCAATTTAGTCCATGTTTACGTCATTGAAAAAGTCTTTCGAAAAAAAATACAATAAATAAAATAAAATTTTGGCGAGATATTTTAACCTTTGGTTCACATTACATACACTTTTAAAAATTGCCTAGGTTCGTTTTGTACATATTTCAGTTTGGGCTCTAAACATTTTAAAGTTATCAATATATTATATTTCTGCTTATAAATTTGCAGTGTTTGAAAATTAAAAATGCATAGTTAAACGAATCTCGCCATAAAACCTAGAGTAAGTTTTGTTCATTGTGCCGTGTGGACCAACAGTTTACTGAAACAAAAGCGCTGAAAATATAAATAACAATAAAATGGCGATAACAGATTTTAATATATAAGTAACTCGCATTAAAATCCACCAGGTTGGTGGGAGTGGTAGGTTGGACCTTCAGATTTCTTTTACCTCTATTCCTTACTTAGCAAGAAGCAAGTTGGATCTCGCTTTACTACATTTTCTTTACAGAGTGTACTATATTTACTACATTAAAACATGCAGTGGGGCGTTTAAGAATAGGTACGCAAGGTACTTTGAACTTTTAGCCTCGTTTACATACCATGGTTTTTTCCCTCAGAGCCCTTTAAAGTGTGGCCATTTAAATACCTAAGACCACACGGCCTAATGACCTGTATTTGCTTCCAATGTCTTTTACTCGGCTTTGATTCTCCTTACACTTTTGCGCATTAAAATGTTCCACGCCATGTAGTTTGTAAAGAATCTTGTTCAAATGTTCAGCATAAACTCAGAGAATGAAGTATAAACCTTTGCAAAAATATCTACATTGCACATTTTGTTATAGATACAAAGAGAACAGCGATGGTCACATGTTTAGGAACTGAACGCTATATACTGCCCTTAAAATTCCATACTGTTTCCATGCAACCGCGAGAAACAAATGCAAATAGATGATACGTTAAAAAAGTAAGTATTGAACAATTCGAGCCTTTAATAATAAATATCTCAGAAACGGCTTATGCTACAAAAAGCCTTACTTTACGTAAATTGTGCGTTTTAAAGAGATCTACTTTCTTGTGTAGTGGTTTTCGTCTATCGTTTAACTTTGCAAGTTTTATAAAATTATAAGAAATTCCTTACGAATGAAGAGTTTCCATCTATTCTCACAAAACTTAAGATATCCTTTTTATTTTTTATATAAATATATTTAATGTATGTTATTGTAATAAAAATCGTTAGCCATTTTTTAGAAAATAAAAATTTTGGAAAAATGTTCCATGTACATAAAGGATGTGACATCAGGGGGACTTTGTCTCCAGGTGACCCTGGGAGGAGGGTAACGGCCAAGTGGCACTCCTATTCCCGAGAGGTTTTCCCGTGGGCCGGCACCTGAAAATTTAATCCGACCCCCCATTACAGGGTGCAAGTGAATACGCGACTTAAATCGTCAATCTCAAAAGGAGAAGACTACCGATAAACCTCCGTGGCAGACTGTCCACCAGCCTTACCGGAGGACCCTGAGGCATCTCACAACCCCGCCTGGACGGAAAACCGCACAGACGTACCCAATCTTCCATGGGTATAGGGAACCACTGCCTCGTCGAGTCCAACACAATCCAAATACTTCTAGTACGTTAGAGGCACCACGAGTGCTCAGGGTCCGCAGCGCCCACACCAAGGCACATGAAAGGGTCGGACCCCACCCCTTACGGGGAGATAAAATATAGTTGGGGTGGGGAATTTCCTTGAAAATCTTCGTGTTGCATCCTTAGTATGGTATTTAACTTTTTGTTTTTGAGTTATTCTGTTCACACACACATGAATAGTGTTTCCAAAAATGATTTATTTGGATTCAAGGCGGTATTTCCGGTGCAATCTCGGTATCGGATTTTTGGTGGAATGCAATACTTCTCCTACTTACTCTACCCTTATTCCCCAGTGACGAGAAGAAGGTAAGGAAACAATGGCTTTCCTTAAACTGTACTTTGAGGCAGTATTTTTAATACTTAAATGATTTTAGTCAAATTATATAATGTGTAAATTCAATAACAGCCCGCCTTGAAGCAATATGTGTATGTAATAACTTTTAAAATGTATGTAACAGTCCTTGCATATGCTTATATTATTATAAACATGTGTAATAATGTTATGTGAATAGATTACGTAATTAAATAATGTAGGAGCTGTGAGAATAAGAAGTTAAACGTTGCTAATAATGAGGTAACCTTGAGGCAATAATGAGATTGAGAGTTTAAATGTTATTTGTGATTCTTGGAAGCATTAATGTAATTATAGTGACAGTTTATGAAATATCGCCAATCAACAACCAGAAAAAGCTTTAGATAAATACAGGTATTCTATTGGAGTAAAACTAGCCAATCAGAGACTTGAAATACAGAAATTTACAAGTTTAGACGAATGAAAGCTAGTCAGTTTCCTGCAGACAGTGATGGTAACCGGATGCACGATGCGTCCTTGAGAGAAAAATAATACTTTTCGTGTGAGACGAAAAATAAGTATACGTGTGAAAAAGTGCAAGCATTAAATAAAAGAATCTCACAGCTCTCGATATCAGCGAAGTGCTATTTAATTTGTGTCAAGAATGAATAAAAAGGAGTGTATTAAAACTAAAAATTTGTGTAAGCCTACATTTTTGTCGCATCAAGATATCCATGTCTCTAAAATAATACTGATTCAGCCGAGGAAAACATAAATATATAATATTTAGAGAAACAGTTAAATTACAAATCTATTATTTTCTTTTAAACTTGGGGCAAAGACCACCTGAAAATACATTTGGGGCGAAGGCTACCGGAAACTGTTTACTATACGTGCGGTTGCAACTACTAGAAGTTCAGCTCCCCAGCAGTTGAAATATAGTACATCATCTTCAAATTGGCTTTCCATACGTAGCAGCAACAAATATTTTCTCAACTTCTCTCTATACTTTTCAGTTTCATAGCACTTTATTGTCAATAGACAATCATCATCCTGAGACCACCATGTGTTACTTATGAGAACCAGCTGTAAGAATATCAGTCAAATTGCGTCGATGCAGATGCATAATGCACGAACTGAACTGCTTAGCACGCTACAACCGAAAATAGATTATGTAAAATAAGTGGAAGAGAATTCCACTTCATCCATTATACAAAGAAGTGGTGCAGCGTGCTCTATTCTCTGTGATGTCTTTCAAATTCATGAATATTAATGTAACTCCACAAGGATTTACAACTTTTAGCTGTCTTAACAGAAAAGTAATAAGTGTACGTTATATATAGAATTATTTGTGCTGTCTGGGTTTTTAAATCTTGACGGAATCCGGCAACATTAATGTAAATGTATGCATTTCCCCCAGGAAAAACACGAGATTGTGAGTTTATTAGTACTGTGCGATCTTTAAGTCCCTCCACAGTGCTGGAAAAAGCGAGATATGAGAATGTCATGGTAACCCTGACTCCAAGCATTTTGAAGATATAGTGGTGAACTCCTTAAATGAATTTTGAGAAAGCAATAGAAGCAAATAAATTAAATGTACAGCTGACTCTTTTGCAGAAAATGTTGTAAAGTTCACCCTCCCTGTTGAACTATACCAGGTGAGTCAGCTGCCCCTTGGTATTCGTATCTATGCAACCCGCAGTATGTAGTCTAATGTGAAAACATCGAACCTTTTAGCAAATAAACGTTATTGTATTTCTGCTCTTCTATTCGGTACTATACGCAACTAGCATTAATGATTAAAGGCTTTAATGAGGAGCAAGGAGCTGCAAAAAGCCTTAAAAAGGCGGCTCTTTATGTATATAATGCTTGCAAGGAGATGGAGGTGTGGAAATAATTATTATTCTTTCACACAAGGCGTGTGTTGGACAGGGCTGGAAAGGTAGAATCAGATGACTGAAAAATTCAATGGCATAGCCGGGATTTGAACCACGGATCTTCCGGTCTTCGTCCGGTTGCTTTAACCACTGAGCTACCATGGCAGCATGCCGACACGACATTAAATTCACCAACTGATTCGCATTTTTCCCGGTAAAGCACAAGGAGATCTCAAGTTGTATTGAGATGTTATACTCCAATGGCGACTTACATTGTAAGTACTTTAAGTCCCGGGCTTTATAGTTTCAACCACTATTAGGTCAATTAATGGAATTAATGTTCTTTCACACAAGCCGTGATCATCTGATACCTTTCCAGATAGAGGAGTGTTCTCCCAAAGAGAGAGAGAGAGAGAGAGAGAGAGAGAGCGATTTAGCTGAGTGGGTTAGCTGCCGGAATACGGTGAAGCAAAGGTTAGCTTCAGAGGTTCGAATCTAATACAAGCATCAAGTGTTTTGATTCTTTTTTTTCTTTTTCTTGTGTTTATTTTCTGTATTTTAGTATACTAATTTATTTATTTTTGTTATTTCCTCTCCTGTGAGCCAAAGACACAACAATTACAATCAGATAATTGTTTATCATGTTTACCGTAATAATCTGTATCGTATCTGGTGTTGTAAACCGTGTTACGTAAGCTTTCATTCTCTTGGGTGCATATCGACGATATTAAATATAACAATTTTTGTTACACGTTTAAACCGTATGTTTGACTTCTTCTATTGACAAAGGAGTTGTAAATGTGCTTACGAGTAAACAGAATAATAAATTGTTAAAGAGCGTGGATTTCATCAATGAAGCAAATGTTTAAAATGACGACCACCTTCATCAATGCGCATTTGTGTACGTTGCCGGAGATACCTTCTTGCATGCTGTAATATGCGGGGTGTAATCTCCTGCAGTCTTCACGTACGAGTGTGCCCGTATATGATTTGGGCTTTGCGATGGAAGACATGATTATTCTATTTTGTACACACTTATAATGTTATAAAAATGTTAATTGTAGTATAAATTATAGGCACAAGGAGATAAAATAAAAGGTAATAAAAAGTTAGAACTTAACCCGAAAGATTTGAACCCGAACTGAAATGACAGTGTTAAAGCAACCGTGATAATATTCGGCTAATGCTACCTTGTGAGCTTAGGTTCCTATACGAATTAGTAATCGCAGAAGTAAACCACACCTCGAATCTTTACACGCTTTTTGCAGCGTTATACAGTGTTTTGAGCTCGGTTTGGTAGTTTTAATTCAAACATATAAACTGCATCAGTCTTTTCAGTCACTGTATGAACTGAAATATACCATAGGTTGGGACAGAATAGAAATTATTTAGCATTTTTTGACAAGGCTGTACAACAAGGCTTAAATCCAATTAGTCGCAATACGTAGATCTGCCATTTTGTTTTCAAATGTTTTTGGCAACCGATTCATGCGATAGGCTGTTCCTTCAGGGGCGTTTTCAAAGGGGTGCATGAATGTATGCTAAAAGAATAAAAGTTTATAAAATCAGCTAAAAGTGTTTTTGCAGCTCCCAGTGTCAGGGTAGGATGTTTTTGCAATCGGCATACGTGGCGATCGTATTCTGTCCCGTAAAACACTTATGCACTGAGTTATCTGTCCTACCTCTATAAAGTGTTAGGAAAATCGACCATTACAAGGCATTCAAGAAAGGCGTACGTCGAATATGTCGCATAAATTCAAAAATAAATAGGCGCAGCTGACTCACCTGGTATATACGGTTTAATTTTATTGCTAAACACTGGGATTAAAGTTTCTTTTGTCACTGAATTAATGCATTAGGTTATCTCATAAGTAATGTTGGTGTATAATTGAGTTTATATCATACTTACATATGCTTTTAGTTTTGTCAATACTATTTATAGGATGCTGTGGTTATTGTTCCGTATTGTGAGAAGATGGTTTGTTGTGTTGTTATTTGCCCCACGCTTTGGGAGCCAATTTGAAGAAGGTTTGTTCCTGCTACGTACTTGAAGTAGTTGCAACCGCACGTATGGTAAAACGTTTCCGGTAACCTTCGCCCCAAATGTACTTTCCGGTGGCCTTTACCCCAAGTTTAAAAAGATATTAACTTTGTAATTTTGACTGTTTCTTTAAATATTATATATTTATGTTTGCCTCTGCATCGCTAGTATTTATTTTTAGAGACATGATTGTCTTAGCAGGGAGTGGTGCGACTGAAGAATGTAAGCTTATACAGATTATAATTTTACTTCACTCCTTTTATTAATGCTTGACACGATTTAAATAACACTTCATTGATATAGAGAGCTGTGAGATTTTTGTTTATCAATTACTTGCCTTTTTTAACAGGTAAGCTATTTTTCGTCTCACACTGAATACGTATTAAATTTCTCGAGCGCGTATCTCGCGTCCGGTTAGGAACACTGTCTACAAGCAACTGACTTCTGAATTTGTAAATTTTGCTCCATTTTAGCTTCTGATTGGCTAATCCTACCCCAATAGAATACTTTTATTTAACTTAAGGTTTTTCTGGTTGTTGATTGGCTCTTTTATAAACTGTCTCAAAAATTACATTATTTTTGCTCCAATAATGACTAGTAGCATTATTAAACTTTCTTACTCATTATTGCCTCTAGGTTATCTGACATTTACCTCATTGTTAGCAACTTTTACCCCATTATTCTCACAGCTCCTACATTATTAAATTACGTAATACATTCACATAACATCACTACACACGTATACAATAATATAATGACAGTAATGTACACCTTTTATGTATTGTTACATACACATATTGCTTTAAGGTAGGCTTATATTGAATTTAAATATTATATAATTAGATTGAAATCATTTATGTGTTAAAAATACTGCCTCAATTGTTAACATGTTGGCAGCCATAAGTTGGTAATGCAAGATTTTAAACTGAAGGCGACAAAGTTTGAGGCGAGTATATCTAAAGCACTACTGGAAATAAGGTTATAAAGTTGCTGCCGCGGCTCGAAGAATGTGTGAAGTGGAAGCTGAAAGTGTCGTTAGCAAGCGAATAGCACAACGGTGGTTCCAGCGTTTCAATAATGGAGACGAAAACATTAAATATTTACAACGTTGTGGAAGACCCACGTAATGGAATATTGAGAATGCACCCAGAACTTGGGAAGAAAATCCACGGGCAAGCACTCGGAGGCGTTCAGAAGAACTTGGTGCTTCAAAAGGTACCATACATCGCCATGTTAAGACACTTAAAATGGTTCAGAAGCTGTAAATTTGTATCACATGAATTGACACCTGATGAACCTCAACGTGGAGTGGATATTGTAGTGGACCAGGTTGAGCGCCGAGGATTATGTCAGATGAGGTTATTAAGCATAAAGTGTCGAAACGAGGTTACCTCAACCCGACCGCGCTAAGGAACGCGGAGTCAGCTCTTCTGCATGTATTTATACTACGGGGGTTTGGCTCGAGGGGTTCGATTGTCGAGATAATTGTCTGAATGATTGTGTGAATCGACGTAGTAATCAGTTGAAGGGAGGGTTGTATCATCGACGACCTGAGGTCCGCTTACCTTACACGAGTCGCCAAAGCAACACCAATCAAACAGTTAAGGATGTACCTCCTCTAAGTTCTGCTTGCTTGCCGGGCTTCACCCCAATTTGAGTGACCCACCTACGGGCCCTCATGTACAATTTATTGGCTCAATGCATTCCCTGTACATTATTTAAATACCCCCATCCTGGAACACCACCCTGGCTTACCTACCACCCCAGTACCGACGCATTCACTATCTCTGAGCTATCACCCCCCTAGGTAACCAACTACTGCGGGGTAACCACCCCCGGTAGGGATGTTACAATATCTATCGTCAGCTTATCGCTAATCCCTGGGATGATAGATTCATCAGAAGAATTGTCACATGTGATGAAAAGTACAACCCTGAGACTTCCAAACAGTGGCTCGATACCGGCCAGCCTGCAAACGCTGTCATTAAAACATCGGTTTGTCCCCAAAATAATGATTCTGGTAGAACTTTGAAGGTGTGATTCATGGCAATTTGTTCCAAATGGACGTGCAGTCAATGTGGAACTTCATTCTCAACAACTAGAACGCGTTCATAAAGTTTTGAGGCAAAGGTACCCGGCATTAGTTAATAGAAACAAGAGTTTTCTTGCTGTAGGACAATACGAGACCTCATATAGCTCAAAGAACAATGGAATAAATTAGAAATTGGAAGAAGTCGAGCTACTACTACATCCAGCAGCATCTTGCGCCATCAGATTACCATCTGTTTAGATCCATGGCCCATTCCCTACGTGGAATAAACTTTGAAAACATTGAAGCAGTTGAAATGGGTATCGACAAATTCTTCGCATTAAAAACTAGAAGCTGGTACCGTTGCGGGATAGCAAACCTTGCTGAAAGTAGCTCAGGACTATGGAATCCAATGGTCTTGACTTTGAAGCTTAGAATCATTTCCTGTAACAATACATTTGAAATAAATTTTTACTTAAAAGCCAACATTACTCATGAGACATCTACACTTTTTTATTGCCAATTTCAGCTCATCTATTGCTTTAAGATTATCTTTATGTGCTCTTGACTTTGTAGCATCGAAAAAGAAACAATCCACTTCTTGCAGTGTCATGGACAGAACCAGTCTCACGAAATTTATTTAAAAAAAAATCGAAAATCGAAAACAGTAACTCAAAAAATAATATGGAATTTGGAAACTGTCCTGTAAGTTTTTCACCGAGTAAGGTGGCGCCGCGGTAACGTATGCGACACGCATTCAGATGGTCTCGGGCTCGATACACGGCGACCGTTCACTCTGACCCTGGGTTATTTTCCTTCGCATCTTCCAGTTTTGGTTCGGCAGTACCAGACAAATGGCGCGGATAAATACTCAATGGAAAGAGCATTGAACACCAGGGGGCTGCTGGAAGGTGGGTCGTTCATCGTTCTCTCTCTTCAGTTCCAGCAGTGGGACGAATCTGCGAGCTTGGAAATGTTAGGTACTTCCACGCGTCTCTGTGGCCTGCCTACGACCTGTGGTCCCTTCACTTCATCCTTTGCATCTGGGGATTGATAGGCATAATAAATCTCTGTAAGTCGCGGTACGAGAGGTGTGCCCATCAGTTGAGCCGCTTATACCTATACCACCTTCCCTAAAACATTCTCCACTTAAAAAACAACACTTTTTCAATCAAAAATACTGAACTCAACTTGAATGAAACACAGAGGCACAGACGGTCTGCTAATCATGATCATCATTCACAACCCTTTTAACAATGGGGATGGTACTTTGAGCACTGGTGTGACCACGACAGCCAGTTTCAATAGCTTGACTGTGTATTGAAGGCTATTGACCTTATTGTATACAGGGTTTAACAAAAATGTACGGCACAAATTACAGGTCACATTCCTCGCACGTAGACGAAGAAATTATGTTACATGAACATGGGTCTGCAAACGCTTTTTTTACATGTTACAATTCATGTTCTCCAACTCATTAATCATGGGAAACACACACGAACAGAACGTTAGAATCATGGGTAACATGCACTCATGGGCACGTTGTCATTATCGAAGGTGCACCGTCGTTTGAATGGAACAAACAATTGTCGGGGTGAAAGCTTTTCATAATAAGATTTCTCGTAAACCTCTTGCACTAGAATCTTGCAACAAACGCCTGACATTCTAATTTACCCTACCTTTATTCTGTTAATGTAACTAGGCATTGTTCCATTTAAAAATTGTATGTTTGCTCAAAAAATACACTTTCTGAGTATGTTTAAAATCTGTTTATAGGCTAAATGTACGAGCCCTTGACTACCACTCAATGCTGTGAAAACTACACATCAATAGCACTTTCCATTTCCGAAATATTTGCGGTGCAAGTTTTAGGTGATTCACCCTGTGTGTGTATATATAAATAAAACAAACTGTTATTGGATAAGTAGCACCAATCAGGTACATTGATACATAACTATAATTCAAATACGTAGTTAAGAAAACGGTTGAAGGGAACGCTAACAGAAGCTTGTCAGACATCGAGCAGGAGGTTAGTGTATATGCTCGTCTCTAAATAGACCTAACATTATTTAAAGTCTACCAGTTATACAAATTTTAACATGACAAAGGTGATAGTGAATTGTGAATATTTACATGTGGTTTATCTAAAATAAAAATGAAATAGTTAAACAGAATACGTGTGTGCAAAAATATTTTAACATTCTCCATACCCAATCCTGACAAGACACAAGTGTTATCCGACACAAATACAGCAGCCGTGGCACAGTTATAAAATAATAATTATAAGATACCAACACACACAAGAATACAGATACACGATCATGAGATTGCAGTCTATGAGAACGTTGTGATACATAACGAGAGTACGGGCATCAAGACGACCTACAGGTACGTAATACGCCATCCATCATCTCCCAACGGTACTACGGAGGAACCACTACATAGTGCTGGTAATTCAATGCGTTCTACGAGTGTGATTGCGGCGATAGTTGCCGCGTACTATGTGTTCTGCTACTGCGAGAGATTAGAGAGGTCTTGTGTTAGACTCCCTAGCGAGTGAAATGGAGGGAGAAAGATGCTCCTTCTCACATATTTCATCACGCCGCTACGTCGCGAAGAAAGTGAAGTGACAGGAAAGATTGAACTAGATCAAATCAGTGAGAACTTAGCGAAGTGACAGCAAAAACTGGACGAAGTTGCATAATAGATGTAGGTATTTTCTGTGAAAGCAAATCAGCTCCTTATGTACCAGTAATGATAAAGATTTCATACCCTCCTCTTTAATAGAATAGCACTTTCGGCACATTAGGTATGCTTTCGGCATTGTCATATATCATAAAGTTTACCGCAGAGGAATAAACCATATTCATGGCTAACGGCTGGCCGCAAATCAAACCTGTATTTACAAACCACTTCCGTGCTTCACCGGAATATTCGATTTTACATGTTGCTACGCTTCACAATACCGGATTTGAGGGCACTGTTGTACCTTTTGCAGTGAAATATGCTTGTGCACACAACACCAAGTTAAAAATTGCTCAGCGATTACTACCTTTCGTTTTAAAACGCTATTTTCGTTTAATAATTACCACCCTAAATACACCATAACAAAGCCTGGAAAACTGATTTATCATTACTGTTACATAGAATGGGGTAATACCACTCCGCCTTAGAGGAATTTGTGATAATCCAACTTTCAATAGTAAAATATCTGAAGATTAAAGACTTTTCCTACAGTTTATTAGTAAACATTCCTTATATTTGAACTTTTAACATAAAAAGTTACGGTTTTACCCACTCACATACTGGTTATAATAAACTTTTATCAGGAAACGCCCGGATTAAACATTATACCAAAAGAAAACAATACTTATATCACAAGTCGGTTTTTGTTACTAATGAACCCGTGCAGAAAAAAGACAAATAGATATTTTCAAACGTGTTTCATAGACGCCCTATCCCAGTGCTACCCGAGAAAATTTAAAACATATTTCGAAAACGGTTAATGCTACGCCATAATACTACTATTTTTATTTACTGTACCACGTAGCTAGTAGGTTGAGAAGGTATTATATCCCATTCAAACGTTCCATTGTGTAATATGACCAGAAATACACGTTTTGAGACCCCTGAATCCAAATAAATCATCTTTAGTAGAACCTGTGTGTGTGTGTGTGTGTGTGTGTGTGTGTGTGTGTGTGTGTGAACAGCATAATTTTAAAACAAAATAGTCGGATAAATAAATCAGTGTCTTTCAAGGATCAGCTCATCAAATAAATCCCTCACCGCAAACTATCCTTTATATTGAAGTTTTCGTTATTTTAATTAAAATACCTTTATTTAAATTTTTATGACAAATAAAGAAATAGCCTGTGAAGTCCTCTCCATTCTAAATTACCTTTTTTAAGCACATAAATTCTTAAGCAAGCACATAAATTCTGTCAAATACACCTTTGTACCGTTAACCATTTCCGAGACATTCTTTGTTATTCGTTTTAATTTTAAAAAGGTTTTTCAAGTGGCGAGTCACTGCTTGCTTTTCCCCGTGATCTTGAGCATGGTATTTCAAATACATCACATTGAGAGACGTTTTAAGGAATTGTTTAGTCCTTTCAATGCATGGGGAGTTTGTTGCATAAACCTTTTTTTTCATGATCAAATGATTTGGCTAATTTCTGTAATTAACTTTGTGAAATGATAGAGTAATCGATCCACGGTTAATATACTTCTCTGAGCATGGTTCCATTTATGTGGCTGTTTCGTCGCAAAATGACATATTGGAGTACGGAGAAGCCCGATTTTACACACGAGATTACCTTGTATGACGCGAAAATTGGTGTGCAGTAAATACATACAGTATAATACGACGTGTATTTTCTGAACAAACAATAAATGCAGAGAGGTATAAGGATAACTTACTTATTCTATTTTTACTTTTCAACTACGTATTGTATTCAACCCAAAAATTCGATACCGAGATTTCACCGGAAATATATGTTTGGAGTTATTCGGGAAATTCGTTCTTGGTGTTGCAATTTTCACAAACGGCAGTGTATAACATAACGGATTTAATGTTTGCTCATATAGTGCAGTTAAAACGCTTCTGCGACCATTCTTCCTATCGAATATAGCGGAACAGAGAAAGTCATACGAGTTTTCTTAATTTTTTCCTTTTTTAATTTATTACCTAAATTACATCCCCACATGGCAGTGTAAATAATTATAATTTGCATTACGTCTCTCAGATTTTCTCATGTATTATCAATCACAAAGAGTGAAAATGTTCCGCAAATGAACTAAAGTGCTCTCCACTGCGTAGATAAAAGCTGGCGTATAGATTCATTAAATGTTACCAAACGGAGCTACAGATTTGTTATAATTAAACACCAAAATGATTAGATTTATAGCAGGAGGAGAGCATGAAAACCAGTGCTCTGGTTGTGGTGGCTAGTTCATACAAGCGAGTGAAGACTGTAATTGGAAACGGCCAGCCAACCAATTCAGCAATTACTTAAAGGGAGATATGCTTCAGAGACCGTTCGATGTTGACTTTCTGGCTAAACTTCGTTAAAACTACGCAACTAAATTATCAGTTAGTGAGGGAGGTAATATCACGTGCTGTGAGGGAGATAATATTACCTTTAAAAATAGTATCTGTGCAATGTCTGTTGGATATGTTTGTTTACCATGTGTGGGTTGCAGTTTTTCATTCAGTGGACTTGGGTTTGTGTATCATCGACAAATAAAACAAAGCTAAGGAACAATGTGGGGGGGGGAGACTATGAACCATAAACATCTGATTTCTTCTAGCTATTACATAAGCCACTCTATATGAATATCTCGGACTATGACACAAAAGGGTTATTTGAAATATATTTGTATTAATGACTCCCTGAAACTGAAAAAAAAAAATCTTATAACAATTTTCGCGCGAATATGTGTAACAGCATAATTCAAAAACGAAAAGTTGGATAAATACCAAACTTTGTATTTAGGTTCAGCACCTTCTAAAGATGCTACACGAATGTTTTCGAGAAAATACTCCCTCCCCAAACTACCCTTTACATAGAACATTTTTCAACTTTCGTGTTTTTCTAAAACATACTATATATTTATTATATTTCGATAACATAAAATGTACATCTTGAATTTTCAGGGAATAGCCTGTTCATTCGGAAGGAATTTTGTATAATCTTGTATTAACTGGTGAACGTTAAGCAATACATGAAAACGTACTACACTATAAATGTGGATCTCTACTACGTATAGTAAGAGAGGAAGTATTGCATTCCACCTATAAATTCGATAGCAAGACTTCACTGCAAATACATGTTTTGAGGTGCCCTGAATACAAATAAAGCATTTTAGGGAGCACATCCTTGTTTGTGTGTCTGTCTGTGAACTGCAAAACTCAAAAACGAAAAGTCGGATAAATACCAACTTCCTATTTGAGTTTAGTATTTTTCAAGGATGCCAGATGAAGATTTTCAAGAAAATGTCCCCACCCTAGACTACTCTTTAGATAAAACATTTTTCAAAATTTTTTGAGTTTTTCAAAAATGGCTAACGACTTTGATTAAAATTTCATATGTATAAGATATTTTATGGCATATTTTCTAGGAATGTCTCCAATAGTACTCTTCATTCTGAATGGTTTCTGCATAACTGGTAAAGCGTGAGAGACAGACAAAAGTTTGTTACACAAAACACACAATTTATGTCGCACACATTTTTCTTGTCGAGTGAACCATTATCGAGATGCTCTTTGCTATTTGTTTGAAGTTTTCAATACTTATACATTTTCTTTCAATGGGAATTTGTTATTCGATTTTTTCTTATTCCCTGTTCATGCAAACAGAATGAAATGCCCCACATAGCAACCAGCTGTTAAAAGATTTTAATATTGCTTAAAGTCTACCATAATATGCCCCTTGCACCTACAAAAAAATTAGCAATAAGATTTTGCAAATGTTTGTGTAAATAGTTTGTACAAGAGTTGAGAAAGTCATGTGAGTGAACACATCAGATTTTTTTCAATACTCTTATCATTCTTTGACGGTCTGTCGATTTTCAGTTGTTTCTCGCGATTTATGGAAACAGTATGGAATTTTAAGGCCAGCATATAGCGCCCAGTTCTTAAAAATTTGACTATCGCAGTTCTCTTTGTATCTATAACAAAATGCGTAATGTAGCTATTTCTGCAAAGGTTTATTTGGTTTAAAATCAAGCCATATTCTAAGGAAGATTGCTAGCATAAATAAATAACATAAATAAAATAAAATATCAAGTTTTGGTACTTATCCTACGTTTGGTTTGAAAGCTATGTTGTTCAGGCGTACACGGAAAATGCGTAATATATATTCCCGCTGAAACCTCGAACTCTTACTTTTTGTTAGATTGCAATACTTACTCTAAGTAATAGGTACACTGACGTGCATAAAAAATGGCACATTCTTTTAGATCGCATAGTCCTTAAAGTAGAAGAGTACTTTGAATCCACCCTGCAGGCATCAGTTCTTTATTGACTGGTCTGAAATATAATTCAGGAACATAAAAGCTAACCATTGGAAGACAATATAATAGATGTGAAATGAACGGGTGGCCCGGGTTCCGCCTCAAATTTTGCTACGATTTCTACACAAAACCAATACAACATAAATCGACCTTCTAGAGGAAGGCCTGAAAAATTACTTATGGTGTCGTTAAACTGGACGAGAGCTACGCCACACACCATCTTGTTGGCTATCGGGTGGTCTTTGATTGGGTTCCTGGACATGGTGGCATTGTAGGACCAGAAGGGAGATCAGGCAGCGAAGGTTGCGATTCTACACCCTGAACTTGTCATAACATAACTCCATAACATAACCAGAATACAATAAATCGCGCCAGAATATATAATCGGAGGTGATGTAAGAATTTTAACACATTTGAAAGGCCAAATGCCATACATTCGTGAAACTTTTGCGATGTTTATTCCTAAATGGTAGCCTGCCTGACGTTGCCATGACACGTCGGCCTCTGCAGCAACATTACCAAATACTTGAAGTAATGGAAACCGGAATGTTGCAGGATAGAAAACGGAAAATTGCTGAACAATGGTGTCGGGCAACGGAAAGACGGTGAAAATCGTTATGAAACCGGTGTATGACTACAGTATATTTGGCAGAGAAAGTAAAAATATTATGGATTCGTTTAAAATTCCGATATTATACTCCCTCTGTACCCCATAAGGGACCCGTAGAAGTATTTCCATATCACAGTTTGAAAGCCCCTTGAACCCACAAGATTTAGAAGGCTAAGAATGGATCCATTCATTTAAAACACTTTCGCTTGTAACACTATCTGGAACATTCCATACGTAAAAATGCTGCTTCACTATTCAGCTATAGTTTCATTGTATATAGGAAACTATATAGCAATGACCGTTGCAAATTATTTTTACCTTACGGAACGTATCATTCCATTACTCCAGACTAGTTCCCGAGGTTGTGGGTTCAAGTCCGGCGGAGGGCAATGGATTTTTCGGGCGTAAAAATCCTTAGCATGGCTTCCTTCGAAGGGAAGTAAAGCCGGTGGTCCAATGTCGTGGATTTACGGCATGTTAAATAACCTCAAGCAAAAGTTTCGGTGTTTCAAACCCAATATAGAATGGGACGCTAAGAACCATAGTAGTTAAATAGCGTCCATAAATAAAACTCAATTTAATATTCTACAGTTCCAAGGCACAGGTTCTTTCTGTCTATCTTTTTTCTTCTTCTTTTTGCAATTGATAGAAGGTTCATTTTCTCTAAGGAATTCCACCATAGAGAACAATGAAGATTTTTAGCTAGTTTTAAATCTTTTAATTATAAAATATTTAAACAACGCAAAGTAATTTCTAAAACAAATGTTACTCTCACTTATAGGTGCACTTTTCTCTGAAAATAAAAGTCTTAACTCCCCTAGTTTTTATTACGAGTTTTTATAAGTAGCTTAAGATAGCTGGTTATCTATTTTGGTGCATTTTTTAATTTATAATTATTTTTCTTGGAAACCATGTAAATTAGGATAAAAATCTTTAACCTACTAAATTTAGCAAAACATTCTGTACAAACACACAAAATTTCAAACTTCTAAATTGAATAGATTTTGAGAAAAGTGGACCTGAAGTTTAAAAAATAAATCTTACATGAAATGGCAGAAACCAAGGTCAGCACATTGTTACATACCGATATACTACAACATATTTGGATCATAAGAGCCCTTTAAAGGCGCAAATAATAAAAAATAATTTAATGTATGTTTTTTATGCCATTTATAATCCATTACAACAATAAACATCAGGTGTTTTTAACCCAAATCTCTACCTTGTGTCCTTAAAGGCTGGCAAGAGTCGAAAACACGCAAATGTGAATTACATCTTTATAAAATCAGGTTACATTAATTAACAAAAATAACTAAAAGCATTTATTATCGCTGTAGTAGAGTGCTGTGCTTTTCTCTCTTTCCTCTTTGCCTTTGTTCTGCTAATTGACCTGGTAGGAATTTAAAAAAAAGTTAGTTCTCTGTAAATAAATAATCCCTGCACTCTAGTACTGCATATCTGCTTTAAAATGCTTTAGGATTGCTCTTGTATTTAATTGCATGCTGTCCTGTGTGATGCTTATCTAATTCCCTGTGTAATTTAAATGATAAAAGCTCGTGTTCAAGGGAAACCCTGACACTAATTATCCCTGGCAAGAAGATAAGCCCTGCCTAACAATACCAATATTTATTTCCACGCTGAAGAATGAGGCGGAAGGAGAAGCGAAAGGTACTTAAGTGGCGGAACAGGAGAAAAGTGTAGAACAACCACCAAAAAAGGAGTCGGATAAAAATTAAGAATTCACTTAAACAAAAAGTTTACTGTAGAAGCAAAAGGAAGAGAATTGAGGAAATAAGTTAGTATTACAGAGGAGTCGTACTAAACAGAACCAAGCAATACAAATTATGACAAGGAAGAATATTATAAATAAGCATATTTTCCCACCTGCTTAATCAAAATAAATGTTTAGGGTACTGGTTATATTAGATAGTTTTTAGTAATGACACGGGAATCTGAAGATACAGCTATATATTTGATAAGCAGTTGGTTATAGGTGACTTTGAAATTCCACTCTTTGCATGGAAAAACCGACACATAGTTACGTTTGGACGTTAAAGATGTATAAAGCATTCGACAGTTCGCAACGATTGCAATGAATATCTCGGAAATGCTTAATGCCAAAAGAATGACAAATTTTGTGTTATAACATCCATATTTTTACTTTCTCTACTACGTATAGTAAGTAGGGGAAGTATTGTATTCCACCCAAAAATTCAATACCGAGATTTCACCGGAAATACATGTTTTGAGACCCCTGAAACCAAAAAAAGCATTTTTTTAAACATGTCCATGTGTGTGTGTCTGTGAACAGCATAACTCAGAAACTAACAGTCGGATAAACACCAAACTTGGTATTTAGGTTCAGTATCTTCCAGAGATGCGACACGAAGGTTTTCAAGAAAATCCTCCCACCCCAGACTACCCTTTACATGGAACATTTTTCGAAAATTTTAATTTTCTCAAAAGTGGCTCTAACGATTTTGATTAAAATATCACATGTTTAAGATATTGTCATGAGAAATTAAATGTATATCTCGAATTTTCTGGGAATGTCTCCAAAAGTATTCTTTATTGTGAACAACTTCTGCATAACTGGTAAACCATAAGAGATAGACAAAATGTTACTACACAAAAAATGTAGATCGCGTTAAAATACACAATTTATATCATTTACATTTTTTTTCCAATACTTACACTTTTTCTCAAATTCGTTATTAATTTTTTTATGTCCTGGACATGCAAAGAGAATGGAATACTCCACATAGCAACCAACGCTTAAAATATTTGACTATCGCTTAAAGCCTACCAATTCCCCTTGCACCTACAAGAAAATTAGCAATAAGATTAACATCTCGATTGACATGAAACATATGGAGAATAAGCGTTTTGTAAAAATAGTTTGTACAAGAGTAGAGAAGGTCATGTGAATGCAACACATCAGATTTTTTGTGTACAAATACTCTTTATCACTGCACAAAAATTCATTCAGCATGAATGAAATATTCAATATATTTCATTCGTTATGGAAATCAATTAAACATATGGTTTTTTAAAAACCGTTAGAGCAATGTTTGACAAAATAAACGAAAACATTACCATGTAAAGGGTTGTTTGGGTAATGAGGAATTTAAAATATTTTTATCACATCCGTAACGATGCTTAAATACCGAATTTGGCATTTATCTCAATTTTGTTTTTGGATAATCCTGTTAACAGTTTAACACGGATGTTGTAGATTTTCTAAAAATACTATTTTTTAATTCGAAGACCTCAAAACATACCGAGCGAGATGGCTCAGGCAATAACGTCTATGGTCTACATTCGGGAGGTCCTGGATTCAAATCCCGGAGCAACGAATCTGACTGAAGGTTTTTTTCACGGTTTTACTCGGTCGCTAGGCGAGTGCTGGTTTGGATAATTTGATCCTTGAATTTTCCTATCATTCTTTCATCACTACATTTCAGTTCCTCCTTCACTGCCATACCAGACATTGGGCTGATCACCCATCCTGGATATGCTATGATCCAGGGTTTGATTGCTCCTCGACAGGCCATTGAACCAATGCATTGACTTGTAAATCCTTGGGATGTACCGCTGTAAAATTTCAGACCCGTAAGTTTCTGTGACAATAGTGAAAAACGCTTATTCTCCATATGCTTCATGTTAATCGAGATGTTAAACTTACTGCTAATTTTCTTGTAGATGCAAGGGGAATTGCTAGGCTTTAAGCGATAGTCAAATATTTTAAGAGCTGGTTGCTGTGTGGCGCATTCTATTCTCTTTGCATTATCAGGACAAAAAAAATAATAACGAATTCCCATTTGAGAAAAAGTATAAGTATTGGAAAATTTAGGGGAATAACAAGCAATATCTCGAAAACGGTTCACTCAACAAAAAAATGTATATGACATAAATTGTGTATTTTACCGCGATCTACATTTTTTGTGCCGTAAAATTTTGTCTATCTCTTATGGTTTACCAGTTATGCAAAATTCGTTCCGAATGAAGAATACTTTTGGGACATTCCCAGAAAATTCGAGACATACATTTGCATGTAAAGGGTAATCTGGGGTGGGGGATTTTCTTGTAAACCTTCGTGTCGCATCTCTGGAAGATACTGAACCTAAATACCAAGTTTGGTGTTTATCCGACTGTTCGTTTCTGAGTTATGCTGTTCGCAGACACACACAGGGACATGTTTCCAAAAATGCTTTTTTTTGGATTCAGGGAACCACAAAACATATATTTCCTTTGAAATCTCGGTATCGAATTTTTGGGTAGCATACAATACTTCCCCTAGATATTATACGTAGTAGAGAAAGTAAATACAAACTAGTGTTTATATTTCATACAGAATGGATAAAACTAAAACATGAGCTATGATAAAGCATGTACCTCGTTTTGAAGGTTTTAAAATAAAGCTAAACACAAACGGGGTTAGATTATACATTAAAGGAATCTTGTGCTTCATTTCGACGGTCAAAATATGGGTCGTGCTTTTGTCTGCTCAAGATGATGAGCGCTTAGGGTGTGTCGAAACTTCTAAAAACGGCCAGATCATGACAAAATATCTCAATGTCGTACTCGAAGTACACGGATTGAAGCTACGCTGATGTTGAAAAGACTTTGAAAGGCCCTGTCACATACGAAATTTTGGGTATGAGAAAGTTTTGTGTTGGTTGTGTGCCACGTTTGTTAACATGGCATAAACACGCATTCGAATGAGCTTCTCTCAAGCGTGTTTAGTCTTATTTAAATGCAAATACAGTTAGTTTATCCAACGTTTCATAACAGTAGTCACGGAAAGTTACACTACTAGGTTCTTTTATTGGGAAACCGTTATTTCAAATCGTAAAACTGCAGAAGTTAGTGGTATAATATTTTGGTTATTACAATTTCCAGTGCTACGATTCATAATCAGTCTATTTATTCATCTCAAACGGTTGGCAATTCACTTATATAACTCAAATACTAGTTCTAAATAAATTTCTCAGTCAATTTTGTTTTGTACTTCACAATAAATCCACGCATACCCCTAGGTAAAGGTCTCGTATCCATACCACTGCAGCTGGGACATGAGCCAACAAAGCTACGAGATCACGGCAACAGAATCAACAACGAACCAGGTAAAGTAAACGACATCAAAAGAGCCGTCCATCGTTCGTGCTTCAAATTGGCGCCTCGTCTTGGTGCAATCATCTTCTTCTTTATCCTTGATTGAAGAAGAAGGAAACCAAAAGCATCGGCACGTTTTTGTGCACTCGACTACACATATTTGCGATGAAATCCGGATATCGAATTTTTGGGTGGAAAACAATACTTTCTCTATCACTTACGAGGGCAGTCCCAGAAGTACCCGACCTAACGTATATATAGCAGTTGCTTCAAACAAATGACTATGGTAGAAAGTACCACCCTTATAAAGCTTAAGTTTGAAGCTTGAGGATGCTACGTTTTTTAGTAATTGTTTGGCAGACACAATAGTGAACACTTTCAGCAAATTTGTAAACATGGATAAAACTGGCCATTGTTATGTGATACAATACTTTCATTTGAAAGGTCTTAGTCCAACTAATATTAAAGTTGAGCTAGATTCTACTCTGGGGAGTCTGCGCCTTCGATTACAACAGTAAAATATTGTGTGGCAGAGTTTAAGCGAGGTCAAGACGAACATCGTAGTGATTAACCAAATGAGGTGACCACGCCAGAAATTGTGAAGAAAATCCACAAAATGGTATTGGATTACCGTCGACTGAAAGCACTAGAACAAGCAGACACCACAGGCATTTCCAAAAGTGCTGTACATCGCATACTAACCGAAAATTGAGGGTGTTTCAGTCGAGTGTTTGGCGATGTTTCGGTGCAATAAAGCCAAATTTTTGCATCAATTTATAACCAAGCATGAAACATGGGTCTACCACTGCACACTTAAGACGAAGGAACAGTCAAAACAATAGATTGAAAGAAGAAAATCGGCTCCAAAGAAGGTGAAGATAGTTCCACCTGCAGGCAAGGTCATGGCGTCAGTTTTTTTTGGGATGCGCGTGAGAGAATTTTCATTGATTATCCTCAAAAAGGAAAAGCAATCAATGGCGAGTATTATACAAATTATTGTAGCGTTTAAATGATGAAATCAAGCCAAAACGGTCGCATTTAGCAAAAAGGAGGTTCTATTTCATAAAGACAATGCACTAGTTCACACATTCATTATCGCCATGGCCAAAATCAATGAGTTAAAGTTCGAATTGCTTCCTCATGCACCCCATTTGCCAGACTTAGCCCCCTATGATTATTTTCTGTTTCCAAAGTTGAAGAAATGGCTTCGTGGTAAAAGATTTGCCATAGCTAGGATATCGGTGCTATTGAACATCGCTGGGAATGGTGTATTGTGCTGAAAGGAGACTATTTATTGAAATAAAGATGTGTTTTCCTCATTTTGTTTTGTTTTCTTTGTTAGGTCGGGTACTTCTGGAACAGTCCTCGTACGTATAGTAGTGGAGGAAGTAAGAATAGCCAGATAAAGACCCTCTGAACCTCTTGTGAGGTCAAGATATACAAACCCATGCTCGCGGAACTGCACCATACGTGAATAACTGATATCCCGTCTCATACTAGATCATGACTGTAGCGAATAGCTTTTCCAGACAAACAGCGGCGGTCCTATGCCCTGAGTTGAGTGACAGGAGAAACAGACGACGAAGGCAAAGGCTCTCGACAATCCGCTTGTGCGTTAAGCTGCTTTGGAATCTGCAGCAGCGACTGCTGTCCGGATTCCTTCAAGTGTTGTTCTCCTTCCATTGTTTTAGAACGGTATGATGAAGGGATGAAAGATTCGACTGCCGTAAGGAGCTCAGGAATCTTTTGTTGCTCGCTTGACTTCGTCTTGAAGAGACCAACCAGCACAGCAATGAAATGGAAACGGAATGCGAGCGCGCCGTACAAAGTATTTAGCTTCTGCTATAGATCGCGGAATTCAACTCGACTCGTCCAACATAATTAGCTGCTCAAGGTCAGTGTTTGTCTTGTATGTCAGAAATTTCACTTCCTGGAAGAGAAGGGAGGGGGAAATATTTTTGTTCATTATTTCGTTGCCTGTCTTCAAATGCTCTGAGACTTGCTGACGAAATGGCATTGTTTCCAAGCCTTTATGTTCAGAATTCCTGTACCTTAATTAAACAGAATAGACAAAATTAGATATTATTGCTTTGTCTAATCTTTACATTGATTACATAAGGAAATATTTATTACGTTCATCCAAAAGCTTGATACGGAGATTTCGCCGGAAGATATTTGCATGAAAAATAAAATTTATATTTTGAATTTTTTGAAAATAGCCAGTGAATAACCTTTCTTTGTGATAACCTTCGTATAGGTAATAGGCAAACCGCACAAAAATGTAGTTTTCGTGAAAGCACCACCCAAAAATTCGATACCGAGATCTCACGGCAAGTACATGTTTTGAGACCCCCTGAATCCAAAAAAAGCATTTTTGGAGACATGTCCGTGTGTATGCCTGTGTGTGTCTGTGAACAGCATAACTCAGAAACGAACACTCGAATAAACACCAAACTTGATATTTAGGTTCAATATCCTCCACAGATGCGACACGAAGGATTTCAACAAACTCCCCCTACCCAAGATTACCCTTTACATAGAACATTTTTCGATAGTTTTAATTTTCTCAAAAATGGCTCTAACGATTTTGATTAAAATATCATATGTTTAAGATATTTTCATGTCAAATGAAATGTATATCTCGAATTTTCTGGGAATGTCTGCAAAAGTATTCTTCATTGTGAACGATTTTCGCATAACTGGTATAAACCATAAGAGATTGACAAAATTTTTCTACACAAAAAATGTAGATCGCGCTAAAATACACAATTTAGGTCATATAGAGTTTTTTTGTTGAGTGAACCATTTTCGAGATATTGCATGTTATTCCCTTAAATGTTCCAATTCTTATACTTTTTCTCAAATAGAAATTCGTTATTCATTTTTTTGTCCTAGTAATGCGAAGAGAATGGAATACTCCACATAGCAACCAGCTCTTAAAATATTTGACTATCCCTTAAAGACTACCATATTCCCCTTGCATCTACAAGAAAATTAGCAGTAAGATTAACATCTCGATTAACATGAAGTAGATGGAGAATAAGCGTTTCTAAAAATAGTTTGTACAAGAGTAGAGAAAGTCATGCGAGTGTAACGCATCAGATTTTTTTCAAGTGGTAGGACGCTCTTCGTTTTCACTCTACTAGGTATAGTAAGTAGGGGAAGTTTTACATTCCACTCAAAAGTTCCATACCGAAATTTCACCGAAGGAGCTACCCTGAATCTAAATATAGTATTTTTGGAAACATGTCAGTGTATGTCTGTGAGCAGCATAGCTCAAAAACGAGAAGTCGGATAAATACTAAACTTGATATTTTCCAAGGATGAGACACGGAGATTTTTAAGAAAATTCCCCCACCCCAGAACTACCCTTTACATGGAACATTTTTCGAGAACTTGGATTTTGTGAAAAATGGCTCAAACGATTTTGATTGTACCAAATGTTTAAGATATTTTATGGCAAATAAAATGTATATCTTGAACTTTCTGGAAATGTCCCCAAAAGTCCTCTTCATTTTGATTGACAACTGGTAAACCGCGTGATAAACAAAATTTTAGTACACAAAAAATGTAGATACCTTTAAAACACACAATATAAGTCATATTGATGTTTTTGTCCATGAACCATATTTTTTCGCATTTTCCAATATTTATACTTTTTTATGTCCTAGACATGTACAGAGAATGGAATGTGCTACATAGCAAACAGCGCTTAAAAGACTTGACTATCGCTTAAAGTCTACCATATTCCCCTTGCATCTACAAGAAATTAGCAATAAGGTAGTTTCTGCAAATGTTTATCTCGATTAACATGAAGTCGATGGAGAATAAGCGTTTGTAATAATAGTTTTTACAAGAGTAGAGAAAGTCAGTTGAGTGCAACACATCATTACTACTTCCAGACTCCGCAGGGTGTAGGAATAATCCTTTTTAAAGAAAAATTCCCTCACCCCAGCCGGGAATCGAAACCAGGGTTTCTAGACTGAGAAGTCATATGAATACTTCAATTACATCTTTCATAGATCTGTAGAAAACCCCTTTGAAATGCTGAGATGTTTGAAAAGAGCGCGGTTTTCCTTGTAGATAGCCTGGAACTTCGTACTTGACAGGTAATGTTAAGTCCGCCGCACAGTAGAATGCGTGCTCTGTCTCCGAACCCGCTGCAGCTTTGTTACAACATTATACGAATAGTAACATTCGCAAGATGTCTTTCGTGTAATTTCATCCAAAGGCTGAATTTTAAAAATGAGCAGCTAAAATTCAAACAGCTGTTTCATTATCAGTGACACATGAAAGAAAGGAAACATTTAACTTTACTCACTACTGAAATTGCAAATTTCTGCAAATTTTAATCAATTTAATATAAGTTTTTATCACGGATGCATACAACATAGTTATACGAGCACAAAATTAATTTTCGCGGTCTTATGTGTTTAAATTACTGGAATTCACTTTATAAAACAATTCTGAAGTGATACATTCACATGGTTTTCTCTATCCTGTATCGTTTATTAGTGCGTATACAAATTATTCTTATTCAAGCTTATTTTTCCATCTACTTCATTTTAATCCAAATAAATCTTTGCAGCAATAGCTACATTACATCTTTCCTTATCGATACAAACCGAACAGCGATAGTCAAATATTTAAGAACAGGATGCTATATGTTGTCCTTAAAATTCCATGCTGTTTCCATGACATCGCGAGAAACAAGTGAATGTTGACAGCACTCTCAAGTTAATGACTAAGAAATGAACAATTCTAACTTTAAAAACGCATATCTCAGAAACGATTTATGCTACAGAAAGCTTATTTTAAATAAATTGTGGGTTTTAAGAATATCTACAATTTTTTGTGTAGTACATTTTGGTCTATTGCTTAACTTTATGATGTATACAAGATTATACAAAATTCCTTTCCGAATGAAGAGGACTTCACAGGCTGTTCCTAGAAAAGTAAAAATATATGTTGTATTTCTCATGTAAATATATTTAATAAATGGTATTTTAATCAAAATCGCTAGAGCCAGTTTTTATAAAATCAACATTTTTTCAAGATATCCCGTATAAAGTGTAGTTTGGGGTGGGGTATTAGGTTTAAAACCTGCGTGTTTTATCATCGCAAGATATTGAATCTAAATACCAAGTTTAGTATTTATCAGACTTTAAGTTTTTGGTTTATGGTGTTCATACACACACATAAACGTGCTTCCAATGTTTTATTTGGATTCAGGGGTCTCAAAACATGTGTTTCCGGTGAAATCTCGGTATCGAATTTATGGGTGGAATGCAATACTATACATAGAGAATATAAAAAGAGAATTAAGTCTTATTGAAAAGTTTCCGATTATGAAAATTTCACATTTTAAAACCTGTAATATAGTGCATTATAATTAAACATGAAATGTTGGTGTTTAATGAAAACTTTTCCGGAGAAAAATAATAAGGTATGCAGTATCTAGTTTTAATTTTCTAAATGTCAGTTTTGTTTTAAATTGTAAATACGCTAAACTTAAAAAACGGTAAGTGATACAAAGAAAGCGATATTTAAATCTCTGCGTCCATCTTAAAAGCAGGTATGCTAAAAACCTAACATAAATTAAAAAAATCTGATGTGTTACACTCGCATGACTTTCTCTACTCTTGTACAAACTATTTTTACAAACGCTTATTCTCCATCTACTTCATGTTAATCGAGATAAACATTTGCAGACTCTATGTTATTGCTAATTTTCTTGTAGATGTAAGGGGAATATATATTTACAAGGGCAATATAGAAATACAGTAGCCTTTAAGCATATACATATCTCTTAATAGCTGGTTGCTAGGTGCAGCGCTATTCCCTTTTCCACAGATTAATAGTCTTTGCATATCAAAGACAAAAAAAATGAATAACGAATTTGAGAAAAAGTGTAAGTATTGGAAAATTTAAGGAAATAACAAGCAATATCTCGAAAACGGTTCACTCAACAAAAGAAATGTATATGACATAAGTTGTGTATTTTAACGCGATCTGCATTTTTTGTATGTTAAAATTTTGTCTATCTCTTATAGTTTACCAGTTATGCAAAAGTCGTTCACAATGAAGAATACTTTTGGAGACATTCCCAGAAAATTCGAGATATACATTTCATTTCTCATGACATTGTCTTAAACATACGATATTTTCATCAAAATCGTTAGAGCCATTTTTGAGAAAATTAAAATTTTCGAAAAATGTTCCATGTAAAGGGTAGTCTGGGGTGGGGGATTTTCTTGAAAAGTTTAATGAAAACTTTTCCGAAGAAAAATAATAAGGTATGCAGTATCTAGTTTTAATTTTCTAAATGTCAGTTTTGTTTAAAATTGTAAATACGCTAAACTTAAAAAACGGTAAGTGATACAAAGAAAGCGATATTTAAATCTCTGCGTCCATCTTAAAAGCAGGTATGCTAAAAACTTAACATAAATTAAAAAAATCTTATGTGTTACACTCGCATGACTTTCTCTACTCTTGTACAAACTATTTTTACAAACGCTTATTCTCCATCTACTTCATGCTAATCGAGATAAACATTTGCAGACTCTATCTTATTGCTAATTTTCTTGTAGATGTAAGGGTTCGTGTCGCATCTCTGGAAGATACTGAACCTAAATATCAAGTTTGGTGTTTATCCGACTGTTCGTTTTTGAGTTATGCTGTTCACAGACACACAGACACACACACACACACACACACACACACACAGACACACAGACACACGGACATGTTTCCAAAAATGCTTTTTTTGGATTCAGGCGGTCTCAAAACATGTATTTCCGGTGAAATCTTGGTATCGAATTTTTGGGTGGAATGCAATACTTCCCCTACTTACTCTACGTAGTAGAGAAACTAAAAATGCATCACGAGGCACACTTTAAATTGCCAAAAGGTTTAAGAACAAAAGATCACGAGAAGATAAATTTTAACTTCACGCGCTTTTTGCTTCAACTTGTTTATCTATTAAATGTCCATTGTGTATTTAGTGGTGCGATTTTATAACTACAAATGGATCCTGATTTATCAATTTTTGAAGATTTTTCCGTAAAATTAAAGATTTTTCGAAATTTTGTCGAAAACGCAGTATGAAGTACTGTTAAAATATACCTAAAACTTTTGCACTTAATACAAAAACCATATAGATACAGGCTTTATAACTATGAAATAAAATAAATACATGAACTTATCGAAGAATTCATTGGAAATAACTGTAAAATGGATTTTCAGATTTAAGTGTTTAAGAAAATTATTTTATTTAAACAGTTAATAAAAAGAGACCTACGACTAAACTATAGTAAATGTATTTAAATATCCAATAAAATAATTAACAGCGACTTAAATATTAGCGACAATATTAGTGGGTGATAGCGAGAAGGGAAGAGAGAAAAACAACCGTCTGAGGCGTGTTTTCAGTTATTCGGCCGCTGTTGCGACGTCCTAAATTTCGTGCAAGTTATGTATTATACTAAATAGTGCTTAATTAGGGGCTTAAAATAGTGAAGAGCACCCGGAATAATGTTCCTAAAAATGTAGCCATATTAGTTTTATTTATTACATACTTCAATAAGACTTATCTTAATTCTTCCTATACGAATTACAATGGGGCGAAGAGTACAGGAAACCAGTTTTAGGATTTTATAATTTTTCTTTCGTCCTTATACATATAATCATAACTCAGAGGATTGTACAAGGGCACTTCGGAAAGTAAGTTCCTCTAAGGCGTACTACATTAGTTTTGTTGCTCTTATTAAATATAATTTTTAATACTACTTTCATGTACATTCAGGCATTTGACGTACTGCTTTACAAATCTTGAATTCCTCTGCCTAAAACTCTGTCGCCTATAATTATAGCCACTCTGTGATGTCATCTTTGGCCTGCTCATCCGTTTCTAACCGGTGTGACCCAAGCTATTTCTTCATGCTTGGGAACTGAACCAAGCTGCGTGATCAAAAATCTCTCACCTACTGTTGGAGAATATTTCGTGTGGTTGTAGCAGTATGCGGCCCAGCATTATCATGGAAAAATATACCCTAAAATCCAAAACGACACGTCGTTTGTTTTGAATTGCTCTCCTAAGTTTGGTTAGTGTCTGGTAATAGACGCCAGGGTTTATTGTATGTGCCGTCCCATGAATTACAGCAACAATACACATGCTTGTCCCAAAAACAGTTGTAATCAGCTTCTTTGTTGAAAATGATTGAAGGCACTTTTGTGGTTTAGTAGAGGAGATGGTATGACCCATGCCATTGACTATCCTTTTGTGTCGACGTTCATGTACCGAACCCAGGTCTCGTCTCCCTCATTGAATGCATCTCAGTGCTATTCCTATCCTCATGGCTTTTTTGGACTTCACTCAAAATTTGAGACAGCTAACTTCATAAATAAGTCCTGCTGATTTGTGGAAAATGTTCATGTAGTTATGAAATGGCGATTTTGTCTGGTCACATTTGTAACCGTTGGTTGTTCACAACATACGGTCGTCCACTTCATTATGGATGTTAGTGCATCCATCTTGGAACTGACGTCGCTGACATCCAACACATTGGGAGTTTCTATTGCTGTATATATTTCACAAGTATTGGTGAAACCGAAGGGGATGGATAAGGCGATGATGTCCCAGTAAGTCTCGCATTCAAACTCCCGGGGCCAATCAATCTGAGCGAAGGTTTTTTCGGGTTTTCCTTGTCGCTAGGCGAATGCTGGATTCGATAATTTGATGCGCGATGTTTTCTATCCTTACATCTTACGAGGGCTGATCAATAAAGATTGAGACTAATTTTTTTCACAGATATTTATTACTCCATTTCAATGTTGACATGATCTTTTTCAAAGTAGTCCCCTCCTAACTGAATGCAGTTCTCTGCCAGTCCTCGAACACAGATGGTGCAGGCCATTCTTTGTCAGGTCTTTGAGAATCGCCTCACTTTTCTTTAGCACTGCTTCAGTGCTCTTAAATCGAATGCCCCGGAGCTTTGCCTTTAGTAATGGGAATAAAAAGAAATCACAGGGCGTAAGACCGGGGCTTTAAGGCGGATGCGGCACACAGGTAATGTTGAATTTAGCCAAAAATTCCTGGACTTGATTTGCGACGTGAGGCCACGCGTTGTCGTGATGAAGTCGCCGCCCATTCCGATGATGTTCTGGACGTTTCCTTGTAATGTGCTTCCTCAGTGAGCGAATACTGACGTGTAGTAGCTGCTGTAACAGCAGTGTGAGGGGGAGAACTGCATGCTGGTAAATAATTCCATTCCGAAACACCAGGCCCACCTTGCTTAGCACAGAGGACTCGCCCTTCTTTGAACCACCTAAACACCGTTGCACGAGGTAGTGCATCTTCACCGTATGCTTGCTTCAGCTATTCGAAAGTTTCAAGGCTGTATGATTTAAACGAAAATAAAATTTTATTGCGCTGTATTGCTCCTCTCGTGTCGCCTCCATTTTGTGGTATGCGAAATTCAAGCAGGGCCAACAATATACAGCATTACTACCAACCTACCGTTACAAGAGTGCTGTCGCTTGTGGACATTATACATGATACACTGCTCTTTTCAAGTATTTGTGTTAGAGACATAAAACTATCAAGGAAACTACAGGAAAAAATCAGTCTGTCTTTATTCATCAGCCCTCGTATTTTCTCCTTCAGCTCATACCAGGCATTGAGCTGATCATCCGTCCCGGATGTGCTATGTTCAAGACTTCATTTGCTCCTCAATAGGCTATTTATCCATGGCAATGGCTTGTAAGTCCTTGGGGTATAACTCCTACAAAGAGGAGGGTAATCCGTTAAAAAGGGAACCAGTCGTGGTGAAAGAAATAGTCCAATACAACGCACAATGGCACGACCACGAGCGTACTGAACAAAGCTACACAGCGAGGCAACAGTTGCACCACCTCTCCTACTCGCAAATAACGTAGTGAACTTCAGATTTGATGTTTATACTGCGCGCCTATGAAGTTTCGAACATTTCCGGCAGATGGCAGAGCCGCAGCACAGCGTCAAAATGGCGTCTACATACGAATCCCGTTAGAAGCAACGTGCTGTTATTGAAATCTTGTGTACGGGAAAAGAAACCGTGATCATCATGAACACTTGTGTGCAGTTTATGGCAATGGTGCAGCTAATAGGAGTACAGTTGTGCGATGGGTAAAGAGTTAAAGCGCCAGGAAATGCAAAAACAGAGCTCCAGGATCAGTCACGCTCGGGACGTCGTATCACAGTCACTGTGCCATTATTCATACAGACCGGTGCGTAACAACTCGACAATTATCTCTACAGTTATCGGTCAGCAGTGAGTGTGCAATGATCGAGATTTTCGGATATCCAAAGACATGCTCACGATAGTTCCACGAATGGCACACGATTCAAAGAAAGGCCATTTCATCTGAAATGTTGCAGCGTTTTGAGATCGACGATGAAGCGTTTTTGTCACGGATGATTACGGGGTACGAAACATAAAGCGGCATCGCGGCATCGTCTTCATTCACCGCAAAAGAAGAAATTCAAGGCAACTCCCTCTGTCGGTAAAGTCATGAGCACAGTCTTCTGGGATTATGATGGCGTCATTCTGGTGGTTGTGATGCCAAAAGGGTCAACCATTAATCCACTCAGGAATCCTTTCCGACGTGTTCGGTTCTTACAAGAATCCAGCAGAAATCTTGATCCAACTGAATAATGCGCGCCCACACACAAATCCGAGAGCCCGGGAACACATCACCAAATTGGGGTGGACATCATTGCCTCACCCACTCTATAGTCCATACTTGGCCACCTCGGACTACCATCTCTTTGGACCGCTTAAAGTTTTTCTACGGGGGGGGACACACTTTGAATATGACGAAAGTGTAATTCATGCATGAAAACTTGGCTACGCGTACAGGAAAAGAACCTTTACCGGAAGGTAATACATTCTCTCACACAACGTTGGCGTAACGCCGTAGAACGTGATGGAGGCTGCGTGGAAATGTAGGACATGGACAAGAAATGTTGATTTATATTTTCCCACAAATTCTGACTCTTAAGAATAAATATGTTCTGAGAAAAATGAACGACCCTCGTACTTTCCCAATTGCCTTTCTACCCGATACTCCTACTGGCTCTATAAATTTATTAGGAATGTAAATCCTAACTCCCTCACGAGGGAATTTTGGATTGTAGATATGATTATACATAGATATTTCCATTTAATCACAAGCCAAGTTGAACTCTGTTGTTGAGCAATACTGCATTTGTTTCTTCCAAATTCTAAATGATAATGGGCAACAATAAATTTTAATACCTTTACAACAGGTCATAAAAGGTAATATAAAGTCTCTGGTGGATACAAGTGTGAATTTTCTATTATTAAGTTAAACTTTTCTGGTATTTGTAACAGAAATAGTTTGGTTTAACGTTTTTTTGAGCTTCAGAGAATCTCTAAACTAAAATGAGGGTAACGTATACTAACAGAGAGTTTAAATCTGCAACTGTTGACAAAATATTCGTGTAGAGAGATAGAAAAGGCACCAAGTGTTGCATGTCTTTGCTGGTAACGAAGCATAAATTATAAATAAAAGGTCGCAGAATCGTAACAGTGAAATGAAAGTTTGAACGCAGCTCTATGCCGTTAACGGCGCACCCAGCCATGTCGCCTGCATTTCTTTTGTTAAGCAGAAGCTAACTGTAAAACAAAATATACGAGCAGAGGCACAGTTTTGTAATGAAATTATAGCAAGGGCTGGGTAGTCCGATTATAAAAAGTTGGACCCTGCTGTATTTAACAGCAGCACAAATGAAAACTGTTAGTCCCGATGGTGCTGTAGGGTTTGCCCTGCAACCCAGATTAAAATCCCTACACTTATTCCAAGAAGACTGCGATTATTCTTTGTGGAACTCTGCGAATTGTTCATTGTAAACCACTCGAGATACTTGAACTTTCCTGCATGTGTTTTTATTTTCTAGACTGTGTAAAGTAAGTAGAAGTATTGTATTCCACCCAAAAAGTCGAGGTTAAGATTTCACCAAAAAGATATATTTTGAGGCCCCCTGAATCCTAAGAAGCATTCTTAGAAAAAGGTCCGTGTCTGTGAACGTCATAACTCAAAGTCTGACAAATACCAAACTGACTATTTAGGTTCACTACCTTCCAAAGATGTGACATGAAAAACTTCAAGAATATTCCCCCACCCCAGACTACCCTTTACATGGAAGGGTTTTCAAAATTTGTGATTTTCTAGAAAAAATACCTGTAACGAATTTAATCAAACCATCATATATTAAATATATTTAAATTACAATTGAAATGCATATCTTCAATTTTCTGAGAATAGCCTGTAAAGTCCTATTCATTTGGAAGGAATTTTATACAATCTTCTCTTATCTAGTAAACTTTAGGCGATAGACGAAAACTGTCGTGGTAACTTTCGTGTTATCTTATTTGCTGAGCGCCTGTTATTGTATCACTAGTTTGACTTTTGGATTCTTTGTCCTCCGGCTAGCTATTATTAACCAGTCGAGCAAATCACTTAAACAGGGTGTGTAAACGGAAAGGAGTTGTTACTAACAGATAATACTGATAAAAGAATTTGTTTTTACACTTTGCCGTCACACGTCTTCAATTTCTCACATTTACTCTTGATATACGCCCGACTGAAACTGTTATATTTTCAAATGTAACTATAATCACTTATTTGCCGCACATTACTAATTCGCGTATTTCATATTTTTTTAACTAAATTTACGACGCGAGAGATTCTGTAGAAATGCGCGACGTGTAACCCGTGGATGATTCTATTAAACTGAGCGACGTTTGCCTTGTGAATTATTCTGTAGAACTGCGCGACGTGTAACGTGTGAATAATTCTGATGAACTGGGCAATACTTGTCTCTGGCTCGGAATTTATACTCCCTCACCCCGATATGCCTAAAGATTATAATCGAGCTGCTATTGGTTAATAAAACGCGCCAACATTAGCGTCTATTTTTATATCCAATCAAAATTACGACACATATGCTCTAGGGAAGATTTTCCCTCCATTTCTAAAGAAAAGCGCGCTACTCTGACGTCATTTGCTTGTCTCTTCTAATTAATAAACAACTCACCCCCTCGCTCATTGTTATCCGCTCCTATTGTCAGTTTCAGTGAGGCCGTGTAAACTTATTTCCTAACAATGCTTATAATTAACAAACACCTCAAATCATTGTCATACAATAATGTTAATTTACACTACAATCACTCTGGCATTCACAGTGTTGTGATATAAAATACTGCCACAAAACGCACTACACAAACAATTTAGATCTCGCACAATTTATTGCAAAAAGTTTTTTTGTAGCATAAGCCATTTCTGAGATATCTATTATTAATGGTTGCAGTTGATCATTATGTTAAGCCCTATCAACACACGCTCATTTTTTGCAATTGTATAGAAATCGTATGGAATTTTAAGACCAGCGTACAGCGTCCAGTTCTTAAACATTGGAGTGTCCCTATTCCTTTTGTATCTATAACGAAATGTGTAATGTAGCAATTTCTGCAGAGGTTTATTTGGATTAAAATGTAGTAGATAGAAAAATAAGCTTTAGTAAGAATAGTTTGTATACCTGCTAGTAAACGATAATACGTGAATGTATCATATCGGATTTTTAAGTCTATTTTATCTACATGAGAAGACCAATCTGCATAAATATACACACTGTAATTATATTCGTAGTTATCTTACTAGAACAATTCCTGAACAGATGTAAGTGTACCAAAACACAAAGAAGCTATAAAACTGAATCACTTGAATAAATGACCAACTTTCCTTTGCACCTTTTAAAAAAATCCTTTATTTTTTATTTAGGGAGCCTCAAAATGTGTGTTTCCGGTAATATCTCAGTATGGAATTTTTGGATGGAATGCAATACTGTTACATGGTGGGGTGAGGGCCAAAAGGTTTCCAGAAAAACTATCAAATTCTATTCACCCCAACACGCGCATGGGGGAAACGTAGCACAGAAACTGCGAGGGGACCAGGTGGTTGATGTTCGCATTCTGATGCAGGGGTGGGATTTTTTTAACAAATTACAGAAATTTTACATCATTAACATTACCTGTGGTTTATTAATAAAGCATTACATACACAGGGGGATAGAGGATTGAGGGGAGATGCCTCAACACACGCAACCTACACTTTACTCACCAACTCTCAGACTGACGCTCACACACAAAGAAAGTAGCGCCAACATCTATCCCCTCTCTCTCTCCAACTCTGGCTAGGTTCGCCGGCCGGAGGTGGAGAGTGTCATACTAAATTACCCCAAAAATGCTGTCGCAACTACTTCAATATTAGAAAACGCTGAAAAGTAAGTAATGCATCTGTTTGTAAAATCCACAGTATGTAACATACATTTTTGAAATTCATAGGGTTATTACACACAACATAATACTTTTGACATGTTCATAATGCTAGCTTGCATGGTTATTTAAACATTAATTTTTTATTGTGTAAATTCATTGTTAGAATAAAAATGGGCCACACCATGCATTTTTAAAAGTATTCACATAAAAATTGTGGTTTTGTTGTAAATTAGCTTTAAAAATGGTGTATAATATCATAATTGTTATATTAACCCCCAATTATTGTAGAACAATTATTAGTTTATTATACTCTCAAATATTCTTGATTTTTTTCAAAAGTTAATCGTTTACTTTTCAAAATTGGAATTTTATTTTAAAACAAGTACATGGTAATTTTTTCCAAAGTAGGTTTGAGAGGCAATACTAAACCTTTGGACCAAATTATTGAAAATTTGCATCATGTGGAGTATTTTGAGCATGGAAAAGTACTGAATAAAGTTTACAATAAAACATGGTTTAAAATTAGGTATGTGCATTAATAAACATAAGCCTATCCATTTATAATTTCAGTTGATTGATAGTTTAAGTGGAAAAAGAGAGATAGGTCTTCTTCAAGTTTAGAATTCATATTATTTTATTATAAAAAAGTCTGATGTGATAAATTCACATGAAAAGTCTCTGCCCTTTTATCGTTTTTAGTGGGTATACAAACTAGTCTTATTAAAGCTTATTTTTACATCTACTTCATTTTGAGTAGAATATAATTAGGTAATTGAAATCAACAATTTAAAAAGTAAGTATTGAACAATTCGAACAATTAATAACTGATATCTCAAAAATGGCTGATGCCACAAAAGCTATTTGAAATAAAATGTGTGTTTTAAAGATATCTAAATTTTTTGTGAAATATGTTTTCATTATTGCTTAACGTTTAGCAGTTATACAAGAGTATACAAAATTTCTTCCGAATGAAGAGGAACTTCAAAGCCTATTCCCAGAAAATTCAAGATATACATTTCATTTGTCAAGTAAATTTATTTAGTATTTGGTATATTAATCAAAATCGTTAGAGCCGTTTTTTAGAAAACGATAATATACGAAAAATGTTCATTGTAAAGGTTAGTTTGAGGTAGGGGAATTTTCTTGAAAAATTTCGTGGTGCTTTTTGGAAGGTGCTGAATCTAAATATCAACTTTGGTATTTATCAGAGTTATGCTGTTCAGACGTACACACGGATATTTTTCTAAAAATGCTTTATTTGTATTCAGCTTCATATATTAATTTTTCAAAATTTTTGGTTAAAATCTTAACGAATCAAAACCGTTTGAAAACACTATCACAAATAAAAGAAAACTGATGAGTTACACTCGCATGACTTTCTCTACTCTTGTGCAAACTATTTTTACAAACCTTATTCTCCATCTACTTCATGTTAATCAAGATGTTAATCTTATTGCTAATTTTCTTGTAGATGCAAGGGGAATTGGTAGGCTTTAAGCGGCAGTCAAACTGCACTACCAGGACAAAAAAATGAATAATGAATTCCCATTTGAGAAAAAGTATAAGTATTGGAAAATTTAAGGGAATAACAAGCAATATCTCGAAAATGGTTCACTCGACAAAAAATGTATATGAAATAAATTGTGTATTTTGACACTATCTATATATTTTGTGTAGTAAACGTTGGTCTCTCTTATGGTTTTTCAGTTATGCAAAAGTCGTTCACAATGAAGAATACTTTTGGAGACATTCCCAGAAGATTCGAGATATACATTTTGTCATGAAAATATCTTTAACATGATATTTTAATCAAAATCGTTGGAGCTATTTTTGAGAAAGTTAAAATTTTCGAAAAATGTTCCATGTGAAGGGTAATCTGGGGTGGGGGATTTTCTTGAAAACCTTGGTGTTGCATCTCTGGAAGATACTGAACCTGAATCCCAAGTTTGGTGTTTATCCGACTGTTCGTTTCTGAGTTATGCTGTTCAGACACACACACAGACATGTTTCCAAAAATGCTTTTTTTTGATTCAGGGGGCCTCAAAACATATATTTCCGGTGAAATCTCGGTATCGAATTTTTGGGTAGAATACAATACTTCCCCTACTTACTGTACGTAGTAGAGAAAGTAATGCATAGGATAGGTCTTTATTAAACGGTCTAACACAGCAAACATTTCAATAAGAGACAAAATTAAAAACACGGCGTGAAATTAGACTAAAAGAAGATAATACATGTTTAAAGAAGCACCTTCTAACCATAATTGACTACTGAATTGCCTTAAATGAAGAACAAGATTCAATCAGATGTTGTGGTTTGCAGGAGGTGAACAAGCACGTCTGCAATATCTATCTAGTACTACGCAGTTTATCCTATCTGTAGCAACAAAGAATTACACAGTCCCGGAGGCAATAGGGGTTCGATACCGAACAATATAACTCGCGTTATCACGGAGCTTTCCCGCCTCCTGTAATCGGAAACCTGAGGGCAGGTCGATGCTTGAGACAAACAATATATCCACTAGGAGGAAAGATAACTTCAGGCTAGTCTACGATAGCAACAGTATACTGGTCTCGGCTGTAAAGAGAAAGTTTGCACCATAAAAATCTGGTGTGCTACAACTTTCTCCCCACTATCTTTATTTTTATACTATCTGATTTACCCGACGTTGCACCGGTAGCTCTAAGCTCGAATGACACCATAATTAATTTAATTTATCTCCCCCTCCCCGTTCATTATGAAACTACAAGACACTTAGAGTTGATTACAGCTATCACGATACTATAAGGAACAAAATAAAAACACTGAGAAGACACTATGCAATAGCGCCGTTCAACAATTACAAATACCACAGTTTGTAATGATGATTTTTCGTAAAAGCAGCTGACATCCATGTTGCCACATTTGGGCTACGTATTTATACAGAAAATGTCGTTGGGAAGAAATACTAACGGTTTAAGCTGTAGTAGCAGTAATTTGGAAGTAGGTTTCTCTTTAAGCACCTCGGCTTAAAAGCCTTCTTGTGTACTTCCTGGTACTTTACACTTTGTAAACGGAAAGTTCGGCAACTACACTGTCGTAGCTGTACTGCGGGTGAGGGGTGTTCCCAGGCGTTCTTAGTGATTGAAACGTAACGAAAAGTGAACGAACTTATGAGACAATCCTATATTTCCACGAAATGACAACAACAGCTGAATACCGGACTGCCTCTGTAATCGAGTGGTCTGCAAGCTGACTTCTCACCCGGAGGTTCTGGGTTTGGAACCTTTCTTTAGTTAGTATTCCTCCCTACCTTCCATAGAGTCTGGAAGTGTAGATGCCGGAGTGAATGTGCATGTGAAAATAAGTAAAAAAAGAAAAGAAGAAGAAAAGAAACGAAAACAAAAACCGACAGTAACCTACAGGTTCAAAGAATAAAAACATCAAATGTTTCAGTCAAGGGCCCCGATATGTCCACATCAGTTAAAGGGACATATAAACGAACAAAAAAATTGAATACCTACGGCACTGTAAAATAATTGAAAAATTCAAACCGATAGTAACCAATATCTCGTAGACAGCTGATGCCACAAAAAGTGATGTGAAATAAATAGCATGTTTTAAAGAGATCTATATTTTTTGCCTAGTATGTTTCTATCTCTAGCTTTCACTTATAAAAGTCATACAAAATTTCTCCCGCATGAAGAGAAGTTCACAGGATATTCCCAAATAATTCAAGATACATATTGTTTGTATTGTAAATATGCTAAATATATGGCATTTTAATCACAGTCGTTAGTGTCATCTTTGAGAAAATAAGAAATTACAAACGTTTTTTAAAGTAAATTTTAATTTAGAGTGGGGTATTTATTTTAAATCCTTGTGTCGCATCTTTGGAAGATAATAAGCTTAAATACCAAGTTTGGTATTTACAGGACCTTTCGTTTTTTGAGTTATACTGCTCACAAACAAACACACATACGCAGATATTTTACTTAACATGCGTTTTTACTTTCTCTACTACGTATAGTAAGTAGTAAGTAGTATTCCACCCAAAAATTCGATACCGAGGTTTCACCGGAAATACATGTTTTGAAACCCCCTGAATGCAAAAAAAGTATTTTTTTAAACATGTCCGTGTGTGTGTGTGTCTGTGAACAGCATAACTCAGAAACGAACAGTAGAATAAACACCAAACTTGGTATTTAGGTTCAGTATCTTTCAGAGATGCGACACAAAGGTTTTCAAGAAAATTCCCCAAACCAGATTCCCTTTACATGGAAGATTTTTCGAAAATTTTAATTTTCTCAAAAATAGCTGTAACAATTTTAATTATAATATCATATGTTTAAGATATTTTCATGACAAATGAAATGCATATCTTGAATTTTCTGGGAATGTCTCCAAAAGTATTCTTCCTTGTGAATGACTTTTGCATAACTGGTAAACCATAAGAGATAGACAACATTTTATGTGCACAAACAATGTAGATCGCGTTAAAATACAGAATTTATGTCATATAAGTTTTTTTGTTGAGTGAACCATTTTCGAGATATTGCTTGTTATTCCCTTAAATTTTTCTATACTTATACTTTTTCACAAATTCGTTATTCATTTTTTTGTCCTGGTAATGCAAAGAGAATGGAATACCAGACATAGCAACCAGCTTTTAAAATATTTGACTATAGCTTAAAGCCTACCCATTTCCCTTGCATCTACAAGAAAATTAGCAATAAGATTAACATCTCGATATCTCGATTAACATGAAGCATATGGACAATAAGCGTTTGTAAAAATAGTTTGTACAAGATTGGAGAAAGTCATGCGAGTGCAACACATCAGATTTTTTATTCAGGGGCCTTAAAACGTATATTTCCCCTTAAATCCTGGTACCGAACATTTCTGTGGAATGTCTACCTACCTACCTACCTACCTACCTACCTACCTACCTACCTACCTACCTACCTACCTACCTACCTATCAGATACATGGTGGAGAAAGTAAATCAGGGAACATCAAAGGAGAAGATTCAGGAAAAATACGTTAATTTACGTGATGTCAGTACACTATCATGTACATCGTAACATAATTGCACAGAAGATTTAATGAATTTAAACGTTATAGATGAATTTATGAGTTAAAAAAGTCGGATGTGTTACATTCACTTGACTTTTTATAACCAATATCGTTTAGTTTTGCATTTCTTTTACGAGCTGTTCTTATTAAACAATATGTTTATATGTACCTAATTATAATCGAAATAGACTTTGCAGAAAGGTTTTTGTTACACATTTAGTTATAACTAAATACTAAAAACCGAAGCGATAGAAAAATATTAAGAAACGGGTCACTGTATACTGTCTTTGAAAGTCCGTATGTTTTGCGTGACGTCACAAGAAACAAAAGAATGGTGTCTTAGTGCTTCAAAAGAGTAGAAATATTTGTAAGTCCAAATCAACGGATATCTCTGAAATGTCTGTCATAATAATTTATTTACACTTATGTTTTTTTAATCTTTCACACATGTGACTTGGAGGTTTTCAAAAGAATTCCTCACCTAAACTACACTTCACAGTTGTTCAATAGTTTTTGATTTTCCCTAAAATATCTATAAGGAAATTATTAGTGTCGTATATTTAAGATATTTATTTACATTGTAAATGAAATGTATATATTGAATTTTGTTGAGTATAAATCGTGAAACCCTTCATTCGAGAGGAATTTCATATAGTTTCATATAACGGGTAAACCATAAAATATAAACAAATGCTTAGATACTACAAAAATATATATATTTCTTTAAAACAAATAATTTATTCCGAACAATTTTTTTCTATGGTATGGGCCTAATATTGGATATGCTATTGTTGGTTTTAGTTTTTAGGTATTTAAGTTTATGTGCTGTAGCTATTCATTTGTTTCTGTGATGTTATGGAGAAGTATGAAATTTCAAGGGCAGAACTTATAGACCGCTTTCAAAGCTATTGCCCTTGTACTTACAACGAAATTTGTAATAATTCTGTGAAGGTTTATCTGAATTAACAAGAGGCAGATAGGCATAGAAACTTATGTGACAATAGTTTGTACAGTATATATAAAAATAAAGCGTAATGGTTTAAAAAGGTCATGCACATGCAATACACCGAACTTCGTATTTTGCCTTTTACGAGATACGTGCTTCCGAAGTGATGTAGGTTTCAAGATCAGGGTATAACCTTTATACATTTGACTGTCATCCTAGCTTCCTTTATGCACCAGTATAGCTACAACAAAAACACGCATTGAAGCCATTTCGGTCGACAGTTATAACTTTCTGTTTACTGCCTATTAAAAATTAATCGTTTATGAAGAGCTATGAAAACAAAATTACAATGAGTAGAGAAAGTCATGTATTACGAAGTAGCAGCACGTGGACTAGAACATGTCCGTTTTAATTTACTACCAGAAGCTGAGTTTGTCAACAGTCGCGGTGGGCCTTCACATCATAAATCAAGTTCCTTCATATGTTACCCATCACATTTCCTGGGGGAGTGTTCACAGAAAGGACAGCCATAGAAACACTGCTCGCTTTTTCCTTTGATGTGTGTAAATCAAAGAAAATCCGGAGCAAAATGTTGAATTATAGGCGCCGCACCAACTCAACTAGTGCATTCTTCTATTGGTCTCCTCCTTTGTGGAATTTGCAACTTGTAGGGCAGAGGCACAGATTACGCACCCTCTCTTTATTTGAAATGTTTTTCGCACTGCACTTATGTCTCCCTAATGGCCGCAGTCCAGCATTTCATTGTTTGACACGTTCCATGCAAAGTATGCCAGCATATAATGAGGTGGGACTAACCAGGGTGCTTATGCGGAACCCGGCTATTCTAACCGCATATGGTAGGTGATGTAGTTTGTATGGCTTTACTTTGTAAAATAAAAAATATATTAGAGTACTTCAGATTTAAACCGGCATGATTGAGTGATCCTTGTCTCATTTACCATCCAGTGCAGCGTAAATGATGTTCACACAAAATCATGCTAATATACTTATCTTGCTTACCTGTTTTACACCATATGTTAAAGTATTTCCTTGATCGCAAAAACATTCATTGTATCCGCATTTCGTCCAGTTTGCCTTCATTCGACACCTAGGGTTGTGGAAGTTGCGTTATGTACGAGAGAGGGAGAGGGAGAGGGAGAGGGAGGGAGAGGGAGAGGGAGAGAGAGAGGGGGGGACCTGTAAGTTTGACTTCATTCATGAGATTTTGCTAGGAACAGGAACATCTGTAAGTCTACCATGAAACTTTGCATCCTTCATTACAGAAGAATGTTTCGCATATGCATAATGCAAAAAACGCTGTTTAAGATAGATACGCGGCCAGAATATGCAACGGAACGGAAATATTACGTGGGATGTTTCAAAAGTTATCTGTCTGACCAAAAGAAAAACCCACAGGATTTAAGATTTTTTTTTCATTGTCACTTCGTAAATCAATGCATTTGGTCGAGAAACTTTCCAAAGTTTTAATACCACCTATAAAATATGATTTATACAACTATGCAAAATATGCGTGCAAGATCTTTGTTTGAAACACAATTTTGATGCGTTAAACGTAACTTTCTCTACACTTCATCGCTTGTTAGTGGGTATGAACTTATTCTTACGAAAGTTTATTTTACTATCTACTTCATTTTAATCGAGAGAAACAATTGCTGAAACAGCTGTATTACACATTTTGTTGTAGATACAAAGGGAGTACCGACAGTCAAATGTTTAAGAACTGGACGCTATATGCTGGTCCTAAAGTTCCACATTGTTTCATTGAAATCGATAAATAAGTGAATGTTGACAAGCTTAAGAATGGCAAAGTATTCAATAATTTAAAGCATTTTAATGGGTATTTCGGAAATGGCTGATAAAAAAACAGTTATTTGAAATAAATTGTGTCTTTTAAAGAGATCTACATTTTTTATGGAGTAAATTTTCGTCTATTGCTTAATGTTTACTAGTTATACAATATTATAAAAGCTCCTTCCGATTAAAGAGAATTTTAAAGGCTATTCCCAGAAAATTCAAGATATACAACTTGTCATATAAATATTTTCAGTATATGGAATTTTAATTAAAATCATTACAACCATTCTTTAAAAACTTAAAATTTCGAAAAGTGTTCCATCCAAATGGTAGTTTGTGATAGGGAGATTTTCTTGAAATCCTTTGTTGCATCTTTGGAAGGTGCTGAACTTAAATACCAAGTTTGGTGTTGATTCGACACATACACGGATCTTTTTCTAAGAAATCTGATTTGTTACACTCACATGACTTTCTCTACTCTTGCGCAAACTATTTTTACACACGCTTATTCTTCATATGCTTCATTTTAATCGAGATATCGAGATGTTAATCTTATTGCTAATTTTCTTGTAGATGCAAGGGGAATATGGTAAACTTTAAGCGATAGTCAAATATTTTAAGAGCTGGTTGCTATGTGGAGTATTCCATTCTCTATGCATTACCAGGACAAAAAAATGAATAACGAATTTCTATTTGAGAAAAAGTATAAGTATTGGAAAATTTAAGGGAATAACAAGCAATATCTCGAAAATGCTTCACTCAACAAAAACAGTGCATATGGCATAAATTGTGTATTTTAACGCTCTACATTTCTTGTGTAGTAAAATTTTGTCTTATCTCTTATGGTTTACCAGTTATGCGAAAGTCGTTCACAATGAAGAATACTTTTGGAGACATTCCCAGAAAACTGGAGATATACATTTCATTTTTCATGAAAATATTCAAAACATGTGGTATTTTAATCAAAAACGTTAGAGCCATTTTTGAGTAAATTAATTCTCTTGAAAACCTTCGTGTCAAATCTCTGGAAGATACTGAACCTAGATACCAAGTTTGGTGTTTATACGACTGTTCGTTTCTGAGTTATGCTGTTCACAAACACACACACGGACATGTTTCCAAAAATGTATTTTTTGGACTCAGGGGGCCTCAAAACATATTTCCGGTGAAATTTCGGTATTGAATTTTCAGGTGGAATGCAATACCTTCTCTACCAACTAGGTAGAAAAAATAAGAAAGGAATTGAAACGAAGGTCGCGAAGTTTTGCAACAACAATCCCAGACGTGTGTCAAGGAGCATTATCGTGATGAAAGATAACGGTGTTGAATTTCAGCCTGAAGAGCATCCTTCAGTTGGTCAAGGGGGAAACGTATTACTCCGCGGTGATGCTTATGAAAGTAGTGTATGGGCACCACAGTATGATAATACCAAAAAACTATAGCCATGCATTTTCATGCTGATGGAATCGCTTTTTCTTCCTTTGGATACTTTCCTGTGGCAGCTCAAGGAGGGTTCGAGCCGTGCCACCACCCATAATACGAGGGCGGCTCGAAAAGTAACACACAATAATATTTTTCTGCCTTGGTATTGCAGTTGGAATATTGCAATTACTCATAGATATAGTTTGAAGTTTTCACTACAAATTTATTTTTGTTTCATGTACAGCTCTAGCGAGAGAAGCGTGAACTGCACAACAAAGATATTACTGTCGTCCACGTGTGAAGAGCAGAGAGGTGTGGTTCGATATTTGTGGGCCAAAGGACATAAACCGAGTGATATTCACATGGATATGCCTGACGTATTGGGATATCTCCAGGTGGTGTGCATTCTTCCTTGAGGGCAGTGTAATTTGCCACGCGCCGGGAGGCCGGTAACAGCTATAACCCTGTAGAATGTCAGAGGCATTGATGCGACAAATTTGAGCGACCGGCGTGTGCAACTGGGAACCTTATCGGAACAGTTCAACATTTCCTATGGTGCAGTGTACGATATTGTTCATGACACGTTGAAATTTCGTAAAGTTAGTGCTCGCTGGTTGCCTAAGAACCTGACAGACAACCACAAGGGCCAGCGAATGATGACGAGCTTGGATCACCTAACGCGGTACATCGCAAAAGGGTATGACTTTCTAAGAAATCGTCACAGGTGATCGAATCGTGGGCATACCACTACGGACCCGAAACCAAGCAGGCAAGTATGGAGTGGAATCATGCTGGTTCCCTAGTGAAGAAAAACTTGAAAGTGACTCAATCTGCCAGAAAAGTGCCTGGGATATGCATGGTGTTGTATTGATGGACTTTGCTGAACAAGGGATCACTGTGAATACTGCAGCCTACGTGAAAACTTTGGTGAAGTTGCGTCTTGCCCTTCATGACAAACACCACAACATGAATGCTGACGTTGTCAAATTCTTCATGACAATGCTCGCCCCATGTTGCTGCTGTTGTTCGTCAGAAAATCACCAAATTTAGTTGGGAGGTGGTCCAGCATTTACCATACATTCCGAGCTTGCACCGTCAGACTTTCATCTGTTTGGTCTCATGAAGAAGTTGCTGCCCGGCCAACACTTTGCGACAGATGCGAAGGTGAAATCAGCAGTCCACAGGTGGCTATACTTTAAGGAAACGGACTTCTACGAACAGGCTGGTATCACGACGGGAGAAATGTGTTGAGAAACTTGTCGACTGTCGAAAAGTAGGTAAAAGGTGTAAGTTTATTTGTTGATTTTTGTTGTTGTTTTAACTATTAAACTTTGTATTTGGAGGTAGGAAGGAATTACAAACCATGTTTGCATTCTAACAACTTTCTGGAGATTTTTTGTTACGGAACTGGTGACATGAATCGCTAGAATTGGCAACTTTGGCTATGAACCTCATTGATTGTTTACGTCAAAACATCCCATGCGCGGCAACATAAGCATTACGTTTATAAACAGGAGTGTTTCAGGCTTTCTCCTGGGGAAGTGGGGTGGTAGCCGCAGATCTCTCGTAGATCGCAGTGCTTCAGGTGTCCACTTCCGTTGTATAGATTATACCTTTTGATAAAGATGACTGTTAACCAGTGTAGTCAACTTTCAATTACATTTTCATTTTGTGCATATTTTTAATATTTTTATCTCCTGACGAAAGGGCAAACCCGAAATGTTGAACATTTGAACTCTGTGACTTGGCGTGTTTCTATATTTTCTTCAGAACAATCTTGTTCTTTCACCATATATATCTCGTCTTGAGTTTTATTTATTAATTATCCATGCCAATATACATTTGAGAATGTGTAGAGGACTGATATTACGGATAAAACTTAGGTAATATCTGAAAGCGTGAGGGGGTGGTAATTGCAATGATCGCTCGGGACGGCAAAACTCCTGAGTCGGCCCTGGTACTTCACTGTTACCACACACTATTTGGACTGCTCCTTCTTCCCTGGCCTGTTGTAATGAATCCATTTTTCATCTGCTACTATAAAACGCAGGAGAAACGTACTAGAATTGGTTTTAAAAGTCAAAACACTTAGGTAAATTTGCTTTTGAATGCGTTTTTGGTCCATTTTTACAAACTTGATGGCACCATCAAACGGAAAGCTTTTCATATGCAAAACTTCGGATAAAATGGTCTATCTAAATTTTTGCAATATCAACCAACCTGTGTATCTTCAGTTACAACCTCGTCGGTCGTAGTGGTTTTGGGACAACCTGACCGCTGATCATCTCGGATGGATGTATCGCCACGTCTGCACTTTAACCGTCGAAAACAAAGTGAAAGGGGATACGTTATACATGCATAGGAATTGTACATATGAAAGGGGGACCATACATATAAGAATTGTACAGTAATACTTTAAGTCACTAACATGTTAAAATATTCAACACGTAACATTAGTACAGAGCTGATTGTAAGAAACGGGCGAGCTAGCAAAAATTCCAGGAAAGCATAAAAAGCGTACCTTTCAGCAAGCCAACAGGCAGGGAACCGGTAACGATACGAAATAGAAAGACACAGATAGAGAAAAGAAAGAGACGGAGATATGGAACTGGCTCCACAACGCTACAAGATGGCACTTAAGCGCACGGATCTTAAGCCATTCATTTTCATACATGTTAAGGTAACGTGCTCTGAGGACCAATAGGGAACGTCGTTACATTTTTAAACGCACAGGTGAGCGTCACTAGGCTCCCGTATATAAGGACAGGCAAGGCCTCAGAGCCCACTCTCTCTCTAACTGATCTTCAAGAATTCACGTCGACACGAGGTGCTACAGATGCACAAGGGTGGGAGTGCGTGTGCAGATAGCTAGGCCCCTGACTAAGTTAAAGTGGTGGGATTATAATAATGGGAAAAGCTAGCCGCCCATAATTATTTCAATTGTGAATAAACTTCATTGATTAAGGGAAAATTGTAGTGTATTTTATAACTTGCTCACCCACTATAACCTGAGAATTAATAATTAGATATAGTTAGGAATGGAATACGCAACAACCGACGAGCATCAATTGCCGAGGAAGAACACTGCAGAAGACCACAACAACCCAGGAATAACGATTCCCCGCTACAAATGGCACCCAACGACGATTTTCCGCTACAAAAGACTAAGAATACTTTTAACGTACCTTATTTTGTATTTCTGTTGGGATTAGATCCTTCAAAACGAATTATTTTATCACAGCTCGTATTTCAGCTTTATCTAATTTGTAGAAAATATTAAAACTAGTTTGTTCACGCGATGGTTGCAAACAAGTGACTACGCTTAGACATTTGCAACCTTACAGCGCGTTATCTAAAGGATGTTACTATGTTAATAATTTGGCCATTTACACGACAACTGTAAATCAAGCCGACAACCTTGAGCGCTCCTCGCACTATAAAATACCTCACGATATCTTTGTTTCTCGCTTCAGCTACTGTGTGCTAGAATAACGAACGAATACATTGACTCAAGTGTACAGTTTGATGTCTAAAGCCAACCTGCTTCACCTGCTGTATCGCAAAGCAGTATTTTGTGTAATGTCAAGGGGCTTAATATTTTCCGACCTCTGACCTATATATGTATTTGAATTCGGAGCTAAGCTTATGTTAATGATACTGACATAACGACGACCTCCTGCTGCTTGCAGTGAGAGGTATAATAGCAAAAGAGGAGCAAATAAGCAACAAGATTACCTAGCAGCTTCAGTTCCTTGCGATATTGACACAACTATTGTCAAAGTAGATAATACATCCACGAAAAAATATGAATTCTGCTTCACTTGGAACTATTGAATTACTTTGCAGTTTTTAAATATAATCGTGTGCGCAGAAAACACATTAAATTTTATTTATGGACGACTTTAAGTGATGTAGTCCTTAGCGCTCCATTTAAAATTTGGCGTAAAGCCCGGCAATTTTGCTCAGAGGCCTCTTTATCAGGCTTGAGGCTCTTTTACGTGCCGACACAAGACCACCGGCTTTACTTCCCTTCCTTAGGAAGGCATGCTAAAGATTTTTATGCCCCCAAAAAATCCATCGCCCTCCGCTGGGTTTGAACCCGCGATCTCGGGAACTAGAGCCGTATCTGCAGAATACGTACACTGTCGTGCATATAAAGTGGCCCAACCCTTTAGTTCGCCACAGTGTTTATCTCTTCGTAGGGTTTCTATTTTCAGATAACCCACTTTAGACTCCATCCATTCGGTGACTGGCCTGAAAAACAATTCATAAACACAGAAACTAACCAATGAACGTTATTTATAATCTACATGGAATGAAGGGATGGCTCGGATACCTCATCTTTGAAATACGTTTGCTATGATCGGTAAACAGGGAAGGGCTAAACTAATTACAAGTGATTTGGCGTTCTAAGGAACGGCTGAAGAATTATTTTCATGTGAAATTAAACTGAATGACAGCTACGACATTTACATATATGAGAGCTTTCATCAGAGACATGAAGACCAAGGTTAAGTTATTGCTGCTGGTAAATGGCAATAAGGAAACGGTAGTGTACCATGAAAATATAAGGTTTCAGTTGTAATGTTAACCTTCGACAGTTCAGCCATACTTTGTGGGAGGTAAAGTACCCTAGTGATCCAGTGGCTAGAATTATGCTCGAAAAACAGAGGTGTGGCTAGATTTATCAGTACCAGCATACACAGCTCTATTCCATTATGGACCACGTATATTCACACCAATATATATCTTCATACAAATTACCACAAATTAACTTAAAACTTTAACCTGATATTTATAAATAACCTCGTATATTTTTGCTTAGTCTGAAGGAACTTTTAAGGTAACCAGAAAATTAAAATGGTCAATACGTGAAGATTTTGGGCAAAAAATGAAACTCCGGCAATTTGATACAATTCAATAGTCTAGAATAACATACAAGATAGTAAATGGCAGATATTGACGAGGATTTTATTGCCCTGCAACGTCTCAAGGTTTCTCAGCTCAAGTAATGGGACTTTGTTCACATTTCTCCGTAACGTTTTGCTTTGTGTATTAATCACACAAGGCAGAGGAGGTATTGTATTCCGCTCAAAACTTCCATACCGAGATTTCACAGCAAATACACGTTCTGAGGCTCCCTCAATAAACTATAAGAATTTTTAGAAACAGGTCCACACGTATGCGTCTATATAACTCTAGCTCCATGTTCTCTAGCTCTAGCTCTATTTTCTATAGCTCTAACACTAGCTCTATGTTCTCTAGCTCTGGTTCAATGTTCTCTAGCTCTAGGTCTATGTTCTCTAACTCTAGCTCTATGTTCTCTAGTTCTATGTTCTCTAGCTCTAGTTCAATGTCCCCAGGCTCTAGCTCAATGTCCTCTAGCTCTATGTTCTCTAAATCTAGCTCTATGTTGTCTAGCTCTAGTTCAATGTTCTCTAGCTCTAGGTCTATGTTCTCTAAATCTAGCTCTATGTTGTCTAGCTCTAGTTCAATGTTCTCTAGCTCTAGTTCAATGTTCTCTAAATCTAGCTCTATGTTGTCTAGCTCTAGTTCAATGTTCTCTAGCTCTAGTTCAATGTCCCCAGGCTCTAGCTCAATGTCCTCTAGCTCTATGTTCTCTAAATCTAGCTCTATGTTGTCTAGCTCTGGTTCAATGTTCTCTAGCTCTAGGTCTATGTTCTCTAGCTCCGGTTCAATGTTCTCTAGCTCTAGCTCTATGTTCTCTAACTCTAGCTCTATGTTCTCTAGTTCTATGTTCTCTAGCTCTAGTTCAATGTCCCCAGGCTCTAGCTCAATGTCCTCTAGCTCTATGATCTCTAAATCTAGCTCTATGTTGTCTAGCTCTAGTTCAATGTCCCCTGGTTCTAGTTCAATGCAATCTAGCTCTATGTTCTCTAACTCTAGCTCTATATTCTCTAGCTCTAGTTCAGTGTCCCCAAGCTCTAGCTCAATGTCCTCTAGCTCTATGTTCTCTAAATCTAGCTCTATGTTGTCTAGCTCTAGTTCAATGTCCCCTGGCTCAAGCTCATTGTCCTCTAACTCTATGTTGTCTAGCTCTAGTTCAATGTCCCCTGGCTCAAGCTCATTGCCCTCTAGCTCTATGTCCTCTAGCTCTATGTTGTCTAGCTCTTATTCAATGTCCTCTGGCTCAAGCTCATTGTCCTCTAACTCTATGTTGTCTAGCTCTAGTTCAATGTCCCCTGGCTCAAGCTCATTGTCCTCTAGCTCTATGTTCTCTAGCTCTATGTTGTCTAGCTCTTATTCAATGTCCTCTGGCTCAAGCTCATTGTCCTCTAACTCTATGTTGTCTAGCTCTAGTTCAATGTCCCCTTGCTCAAGCTCATTGTCCTCTAGCTCTATGTTGTCTAGCTCTAGTTCAATGTCCCCTGGCTCAAGCTCATTGTCCTCTAACTCTATGTTGTCTAGCTCTGTGTTCTCTAGCTCTATGTTCTCTAGTTCTAGGTCTATGTTCCCTAGCTCTAGCTCTATGTTGTCTAGCTCTAGCTCTATGTTCCCTAACTCTAGCTCTGTGTTGTCTAGCTCTAGGTCTATGTTCTCTAGCACTAGGTCTATGTTCCCTGACTCTAGCTCTATGTTCTCTAGCTCTAGGTCTATTTTCTCTAGCTCTAGTCTATTTTCTCTAGCTCTAGTCTATTTTCTCTAGCTATAGTCTATTTTCTCTAGCTCTAGACTATTTTCTCTAGCTCTAGGTCTGTTCCCTAGCTCTAGCCCTATGTTGTCTAGCTCTAGGTTTATGTTCCCTAGCTCTAGTTCAATGTCCCCTGGCCTTAGCGCAATGTCCTCTAGCTCTATGTTCTCTAGCTTTACTGTATCTTCTTTAGTTCTATCCTCTATAGCTCTACCTCTATGTTCCCTAGCTCTAACTCAATGTTGTTGTTGTTATTATTATTATTATTATTATTATTATTATTATTATTGAATATTTTGGTGTCGCATCTTTGAAAGGTAGCGAGCCAAAATACGAAGTTTCGTGTTTATCCTACTATCGTTTTTGAGTTATGCTGTTCACAGACACACACACACACGCACACACATGGACTCGAGGGGCCTCAAAAAACTTAAATTGAGTTTTATTTATGGACACTCTACAACTGCTGTGGTCCTTTGTGTCACATAGTGTATGGGACGCGAAAGACCGGTAAATGTGCTCGGAGGCGTCCTTATCAGGCTTGAGGTTCTTTTACGTGCCGTAAATCTATGACACGGCACCACCGGCTTTACTTCCCTTCCGAAGGAAACCATGTTAAGGATTCTTACGCCCGAAAAAAACCATTGACCTCCACCCGGTTTGAATCTGCGACCTCGAGAACTAAGAGCTGGCATATAACCACTACGCCACGGAGGACGACGAGGGCCTCAAACTTCAGATTTCCGGTGAAATATCGGTATCAAATTTTTGGGTGGAGTGTAGTACCTTCTCTGCCCAGTATGCACGCGGTAGAGAAAGCAATATATTTTGAAGGTGTGTGTATGTGTGTTTCCATTATAAAATTTACATAATTCCCGTACTGACTTTTTCCTAAGACGTTAGGACTGTCATAACCACTACAAATAGAATTCCGCATGCATATAAATGTTTAACACTTCACCCACAATTATTTATCACAGTGTTACTTACGACAATTTTACAGCGAGCTGCCGCTATGTCCATTCATTTCATGTGCTAAATTAAACTTTCTACTCAATGAGTATAATATTTTCATGACTTCCCTACTTGTAGATAAAATTAAATGGTTTATTGTCCACATTGTTGATGCGTAAGCGTCCTGAATTGTTTACAGTGAAATGTATTAAAGTTCCCAGCGTGAAATGGCTTACATAACACATTATTAATTAATATAATGTTTGTCTCTTTTTACAAATAAACGAGTCAACAAATGTTGCCTGAGAAATGGAGGGTTTTGTCTAGGGATGGAATCTCGATAACTCGATAATCTGTATACTCGGTGATATCTAGTACTTTGAGATGAACCTTCGATACTTTTTTTAAGTTTTGCATTATTGTGTTTAAATTTATGCTAGATAGGAATGAAAGGAGTCAATGCGTCATGTTATTCCTCGCACGTGTCCACAAAGAGCTTCAGGATTATAGTTCTGGATAAATCTTGTCTGCGTTTTCTGTGAGTGAGTCAATGTAGCATTCCATTAATTCTTGTGTCTAAATGAAAGCTTGCAAAACAATGGGGAAACAGTAGAGGTACTCGTGTAATATGCAGCGTTAACTGAGTTCTGAATCAAGCTTCATTCATGAAATATTTGCTCTAAGAGTTCCATCTCTTAGTTCCGGTTTACGCAAGACAATTCTGGTCACGAGCGTAGTTTATAGGTATACCGCACGACTAATTTCCATTATTGATGTTACGGATAGAAAATCCTTTAAAAGAAAGTTTTCAGCCACGGCTCGTTTTTCAAGCAGTAGCTGTTTCAGCAGAGATGGCCGCAGTTCCTTAAATGATGAACTAACAATTTTCGGCCCCTGCTCAGAACTACATCAGCAGCCCGATTAGGAGTCAGTAACCGGCTGCATCAAATACCAACAGCGCTCAGCAGGTTCCGCCCTCTCCCCTAGCATAGATAGGGTTTATGCAGTCTCCACGTCATCATTTCATTCTAATTATGTAATATATAAATTCAGTAACAGCCCGTCTTAAAGCAATATGTGAATAAAATAACATATAAAGTGTATGTAACAGTCATTGTATTAATGTTTATATTATTGTGTACATGTTTAATGATGTTATGTGAATGTATTGCGCAATTTAATAATGTAGAAGCTGTGAGAATATAAGTCAAAATTTGCTAACAATGAGGCAATCTTGAGGCAATAATGAATTAGAAAGTTTAATAATGCTATTGGTAATTCTTGGAAACAATAATGTAATATTTTTAAAACAGCTTATAAATAGCCAATCAAATACTAGAAAACCTGAAAGTTAAATAGAAGTATTCTATTGGAGTAGGATTAGCCAATCAGAAACTGAAATAGAGCGAATTGTACAAATTCAGGCGCCAGTTGCTAGTAGACAGTGTTCCTAACTGGACGCGAGACACGAGAAGTTTAATGCGTATCCAGTGTGAGACAAAAATGCATTAAGGCGAGAAATCCTACAAGTGCAATTAATCTCGCAGCTCTGTATAAAAGTGAAGTGTTATTTAATCGTGTGAAGGATTAATAAAAGGAGTGAAGTAAAAATTATAATCTGTGTAAGCCTACATTCTTCAGCCGCACCACACCCTGTTAAGAGGAACATGTTTCTACAAATTAATACTGACGCAGCCGAGGCAAACATAAATATGTATAATGTTTAAAGAAACATTAAAATACACAGTTGAAGGTAAAGTTGGGGCGAAGACCACCGAAAAGTAAACATTGGGGGGAAGGCCACCGGAAACTTTGTACCATACGTGGGGCGAGCACTCCAAGAAACTACATCAAATTCGGCTCCCCAAATTTTAACTACAATACAACTCCTAAAATACTTCTCATAAAATAAACTTCTTCACCCTCGAGCGATACGCTCCAACGAAGAAGACAGCGTGTGTAACAGACTTAGATCTCGACGGCCAGTGAAGGAGTTTCTTGGACTTCGAGGCTGGGAGCGGCCGTCTCCACACTTTTCGGCCTTGTCTAAATTTATGCACATATTTTTCGGCGTAGGTAAACTTCTAAATTCTTTCTAATGTGTGGAGCGCCACTTAAACCTTATCGAAGCGAGTTCATATTGGAATATCAGCACGCGTTAAATTCTATTTAAAATCACAAGTATTTGTGTGAGAAGGCAAAGCAAAAATTTTGTGTATTTCAAGTGTAATTTATTAATGCTTCTGGATTTGATTGCGAGTATATTCAGTGCTTTGGCGGCTGCAAGAATCATTAATTTCATTTAGAGCTGTATTAAATCCTTATTTCACTTTTATTTAACTTCATTTGTAGTACAAAGTTTATTATTCTTGGGGAATGCTTTATTCCAATGCATTCTAGACTTGGCCCGGAATTTTACTTTTAGTTAACTTTTTATTAAAAGTTTGTGGCATTCTAAGCATTGACAATATTTAAATCGGCTTTGCAAGATGTCACACACAAAATATGTTACATAAAAACGGTAGCAAATACATTATTATTAATAGATTATTATTAATATTATTATTATTATTATTTATTATCCTTGGCTAAAAATAGGGAATATCTGAGCTGTGACACTATCAAAATAACAAAATGCTGCTAAATGGAGAATGTCAAACAGGAACAACTTCGGAATTGACATACAATAAAAGATTGATTACATTATATTAGTTTTACAAAAATAAAATATCAGATTGAGAATAACCCATAGTGTCATTAAAAGAAGTCGACAATGTTGGGAAACCGATTATGTTTGGGTGTTCGTAGTTATATCACAAAAAGTGAATAAACGAGTGATTTACATAGTTGATGCAGGATGATTATTAAGCGCTCTGTGAATCTGTGTGGAAATACTCGGAGCATCATACTGCTTACTAATTGTTTAACTATGCACAGCAGCTTGCTTGACCTTCAGTTAAAAACAAACGTACGAGAGCGACCATGAGCGCGTAAAATAATTTACTTCTTTAATTATTTTGGACGAAACCTTATCAGTAAACATTACACTAAAATATATGTCTGATTGGGTTTAAATTACGGAATTTAGCATATATAACACTGCTTTTCTTAATCTGTGACTGCCTACGTTTGAAAAAAAAATAGATTTAAAGGTTTTTAAGAGTTTTAAAGTTCGAATATTAGGAAGATAAAATATTTTGAACAATTTTAATTGATAAATTTGATGTTCTAAACTTTAAAGAGTTTGTACAGGATATTGTATCAGTTTTGTCTACAAATACAAAGTGTTTCGTTTCATTTAAAAGTAGAGAGAATGTAAAAATGTATAAACAGCACAGTTGTAAGTTTTTGTAGACTTAAAATTTATCTAAATTAATGGCTGAGTTAGAAATGCTACCTTTCAAATCGTTAATGCAAATGCAAACTACTACTGATACTTGTGGAACATCTTGCCATATTATACTGCCGTAATAACAGTGAGAGTTAATGGAGATAGAATTACAAGCACCATGCTCTAGATACTTGGGAGGTACTTACTTGAAGAAGTAGGTGTCGTTGTGGAAGCCAAAGAAGGGTACTGTGTAAGTAAGCATCCAGATGTTGCCACCACCACAGTCGTAATATGGCTTGCTCCATTTACCATCCTCGTAAGTGACGCTGAGAATCTCGTCTGGAACTCGTTCTGTGTGAGCGGTTTCATTGTAGGTGTACGTGTTATAACCTGAAAAGAGAAGAGCAAATGTGAAGCATAACTTCAGGGCTAAGTCACAGTGTCTCAAGTCATATTCCAGGGTTAAGTGAAATTCTCCACATTTTATGACCTTCCTCGCAACGTGCATCATAAGCTTAAGAAAACCTTTTGAGTACTTCCACAAATCCATCGTCTCTGACTTCTGTGGTTTCCCTGTAAAATAAACTGGTATCAAAAGAACTTCGATTTTCTCTATTAACAAATCATCAAGGCCCGGGTGTTTAGCCACAAAAACATTGCAACATGTTAGTAGTGACCGGGTTACACGCCACCTGTGTCTCGTAAACATAAGGGGCGTAATGCGTGCAACCAAGGTCAAGGTAAACCTATCAAACCTAGTGAAATGGTGGACACTTCCTCATAGAATATATTACATGTTTATTAATAAATTATACAAATAAAAAATCTGATGTGTAACACTCACATGACTTTCCCTACTCTTGTACAAACTATTTTTACAAACGCTTATTCTCCAATCGTTAATCGTGATATCGAGATGTTAAATCTTATTGCTAATTTTCTTGTAGATGCAAGAGGAATAGGTAGGCTTTAAGCGATAGTCAAATATTTTAAGAGCTGGTTGCTATGTGGAGTATTCCATTCTCTTTGCATTACCAGGACAAAAAATGACTAACGAATTCCCATTTGAGAAAAAGTTTTAAATATTGGAAAATTTAAGGGAATAACAAGCAATATCTCGGAAATGGTTCACTCAAAAAAAATGTATATGACACAAGTTGTGTGTTTTTTCGCGATATACATTTTTTTATAGTAAAATTTCGTCTATCTCTTATGGTTTACCGGTTATGCAAAAGTCGTTCACAATGAAGAATGCTTTTGGAGACATTCCCAGAAAATTCGAGATATACATTTCATTTGCCATAAAAATATCTTAAACATATGATATTTTAATCAAAATCGTTTGGGCCATTTTTGAGAAAATTAAAATTTTCGAAAAATGATCCATGTAAAAGGTAATTCGGGGTGAGGGGATTTTCTTGAAAACCTTCGTTCGCATCTCTGGAAGATGCTGAACCTAAATAGCAAGTTTGGTGTTTATATGACTGTTTGTTTCTGAGTTATGCTGTTCACAGACACACACACACGGACATGTTTCCAAAAATGCTTTTTTTTATTCAGGGGGCCTCAAAACATATATTTCCGGTGAAATCTCGGTATAGAATTTTTGGGTGGAATGCAATACTTCTACTTACTATACGTAACAGAGAAAGTAAATACGTTTTTGTGTGTGTGTGTGTGTGTGTGTGTGTGTGTGTGTGTATGTGTGGCTATGAACAGCATAATTCAAAAACGAACAGTCGTATAAACGCCAAACTTGGTATTTAGGTTCAGTATCTTCCAGAGATACGACACGAAGGTTTTCAAGAAAATCCCCCCACCCCTGATTAACCTTAACATGGAACATTTTTCGAAAACTTTAGTTTTCTCAAAAATGGCTCTAACGAATTTTATTAAAACATCAGGTGTTTGAGAAATTTTTATGACAAATTAAATGTATATATTGAATTTTCTGGGAATGTCTGCAAAAGTATTCATTGTGAACGACTTTTGCATAACTGGTACACCATAAGAGATAAGACAACATTTTACTATACAAAAAATGTAGATCGCGTTAAAGTACACAATTTATGTTATATACATTTGTTTTGTTGAGTGAACCATTTTCGAGATATTACTTGTTATTTCCTTAAAATTTTCAATACATTTTCTCAAATGGGAAATCGTTATTTATTTTTTTGTCTTAGATATGCATAGAGTACTAATCTGTGGCAAAGAGAATGGTGCTGCACCTAGCAACCAGCTATTAAGATATACGTCTATGCTTAAAGGCTACTGTATTTCTACATTGCCCTTGCAAATACAAAACAAAGGGAACATAGTACGCCTTAAGCGATAGTCAAATATTTTTAAAACTTGTCGCTATGTGTAAAATGTAATTCTCTTTGCATGTCAAAAGATCGTTTCTGCAAATGTTTATCTCGATTAATATGAAATAGATGGAGAATAAGAGTTTGTAAAAATAGTTTGTACAAGAGTAGAGATAGTCATGCGAGTGTAAAACATCAGATTTTTTTTATGTTGGGTTTCAAGAATAAGACGTATCAGTTTATATTTTCAAGATTGCAGAATAAAGAATAAATTGCTACTATTTGTTTTGAAGTGGTTCTGTGCTTACGTAATATGTTTTTACGTAAATTATTAGAACTTGAAGATCTTATATTGTGCTGCTTTTGTTTTGTTTGGTTACATAATTTTAACTGCCCCACGTATGGGCGTCAATTTGAAGTGGTATTATATTTTTAGTTAGAAGATGCTTCATGTTTATCTGCCCCACGTATGGGAGCCAATTTGCGACGGTATTACTTATAATGTTTGTGTATGTGTGTTTACTCCGCGTGGTGAAGCCATTTTGTGACGTGATTCTTTGTTAGGTTTGTAGCTCCATTTGGTGTTAGCAATTTGCGGTAGTATTAGTGTTTGTTTGAAAGAATGCTACTGTTATTTTATTTAATTTTTGTTTACTGTCCTCCGGCTAGCTATGATCTTTTTGGTCGAGCACATCTCTTTATACAGGTTGTGTAAACGGAAAGGAGTCTATTATCCAAAGATAACACTGATGTACGAATTTGTTTTACACTTTTTATTGTCGAACACATTCACTATCACAATTTACACATTGATCTTGACACTCGCCAAACTGAAACTGTTATAACTTCATACTGATCACTTTTAATTCACGTACTTCAACCTTTGTATAATTAACTTTACAACACTTGAGAATTTTCCTAACTCTGCTACGCGTAACTTGCGAATCGATAGCCGACGTATACTTTACAAATATTTCTGACGGACTGAAGGCGACGTGTAGCATACAAATATTTTCGGTGAACTGACGGACTCTACCTCTAACCTAGCCCTTTTTATACTCCTACACCCCGATATGCCTAAAGATTATAACTGAGCTGCAATTGGCTAATAAAACGCGCCAACATTATCGTCTATTTTTATATCCAATAAAAATTATGAATACATATGCTCTAAGTATAATGTTCCAGCAAATTCTACAGAAAAACGCGCCAACATTACGTAACTTCCTCGTCTCTAATAATGATAAACAGCTCACCCCCTCGCTGCATTATTGCACGCTATTATTGTCATTGTCAGTAAGACAGTATAAACTTACTTCTCAACAATAATTACAATCAACAAACATCTCAAATCAATGTCACATAAAAATGCATATTCATATTATAATCATTCTTTACATTTAAGTAATTTGTGATACACATTACTGCATCAGTTTTTATAGGGGTAAGAAGTTTTTTAAAAGAAACTTTTTAGCACAAACTATAGTTACATAGAGTGGGAAGCAAAGACTATTATTATTGTTGTTATTAATGTTATAATTATCATCATCATCATTGACTGACGATAGGGAAAATATAACCTGTGTAATTATCAGGATAAAAAATTCTGCCAATTGTGAAGGAGCAAACAGGAATAATTTTGAAAATAGCACACAATACAAACCTGGTTACATTATTTAAACAGAGAAACCTGCTAATAAGAACATAATTCATTGAACATCCCCTTTAGAGTTCGAGTATCAGTAACGGTATATCGAGAAATAGTGGTATCGGTCCATCATTATTAAATATGTTATTTACAGTACACTTTTTCCCCTCCTGGCCCTATTCAGCTGGATGCACAGTAGTTGGACGAGCCCATTATCTCCCGGGAGGGATTTTGGGTTAGTTACAGGGGAACCGCCCATACCTTAGGCATTCCTGTTGCACCGCATTAGGGGAATACTGCCTGTCTTCTCTCTCCCCTACTCTCCTACCTTCTTCTCGTTTGCGTTTCTGCAGGGTCAGGTCGAAAAAATCGTAGTATACATCGTATATTAATAATAATAAAGTTTATTTGAAAGATAACCCATGATATCACATTGTGGTCCAAAGTAAAAGTAATATCAACTCATAGGAAGATGTTCTTGGAAATTGTGGCAGTAATGCATCACAATAATGTAAATGCCAGAGTGATTGTAGTGTAAATAAGCATTATTGTATGACATTGATTTGAGATGTTTGTTAATTATAAGCATTGTTAGGAAATAAGTTTACACGGCCTCACTGAAACTGACAATAGGAGCGGATAACAATGTGAGAGGGGGTGAGTTGTTTATTAATTGGAAGAGACAAACAAATGACGTCAGATTGGCGCGCTTTTCTTAGAAATAGCGGGAATATTTTCCCTAAAGCATATGTTTTCGTAATTTTTGATTGGATATAAAAATAGACGCTAATGTTGGCGCGTTTTATTAACCAATAGCAGCTCGGTTATAATCTTTAGGCATATCGGGGTGTGGGAGTATAAAAAGCTAAAGTGAGAGGCAGATTTCGTCAGTCCAACAGAAGCATTGACGCGTTATACGTCGCACAGTTAGTTCATCAGAATCGTTCGCGGGTTACACGTCGCGTAGTTCAACGGAAGCATACTTAAAGTACACGTCGCAATTCTACATAAACTCTCGCGTCTTAAAGTTTGTTATAAATGTGAAACGCGAATTAATAATGTGCAGTAAATAAGTGATTATAGTGATATTAGAAAATATAACAGTTTCAGTTTGGCGTGTATCACGAATCAATATGTGAACTTAATTGTGACGGTAATAAAAGTGTAAAAACAAATTCTTTTATCAGTGTTATCTTTGAGTAACAAATCCTTTCCGTTTACACACCCTGTTTAAGAGATTTGCTCGACTGAATAATAATAATAATAATAATAATAATAATAATAATAATAATAGCTAGCCGGAGCACAATGAACCCAAAATGCAAAAGAATAAAACAATAACAGGGGCCCAGCAATAAGATAACACGAAGTGACTGCGACAAATTGGCTTCCATGCGTGGTGCAGATAAACATGAAGTAACCTCAAACTACCAACTAATAAAAAATATACCACTTCAAAATCTAATTGAACAGCAATGTCGTGCTGATTCCGCAATTGAATTAGTAACTGCGGCACAGAGCTTGTCAGCACTCCCTACACCTGTGAATATAATTAAACTCGAAGTGTTCTGATACTGGAAGGAATATCTCTACTACGGTAACCTCAAACAGCATGCTTTGTTATATTACAGCTTCCCTGTATCGTTCTCGAAATGAATTATAGCCAGCATCATACATTATGCGTGCCTTTAGCAGAATTCCGTTAATAATTAGCTAAACAATTATTGTTCTCGGAAGGTAAGCAATCTAAACACAGTGAGATCCATATAAACCTTGCAGTAGATAGTATCTTTACGTTGTTTGCACCACGCTTTGCGAGCCAATTTAAAGTAGTTTCATTGTAGTTCAACTGTTGGGGAGCCGCACTTAAAGTAGTTGCAACCGCGCGTATGTTACAGGTAGCCTTTGCCCCAATTTTTAAAAATATTATCTTTGTAATTTAAAATGTTTCTTTAAATACTATATATATATGTTTGCCTCAGCTGCGTCAGTATTAATTTTAGAGACACGTTTCTCTTAGTAGGATTGTGAGACGACAAGAATGTAGGATTACACAATTATAATTTTACTTCACTCCTTTTATTAACACTTGAAACGATTTAAATAACACTTCATTGATATAGAGAGCTGTGAGATTCTTTCTACTAATTAATTACGCTTTTTTAACACGTAAACTCTCACACGAATACATATTATATATCTTGAGAACACTTTTTGCGTCTGGTTAGTAACGCTGTCTGCAGGCAACTGAACTCTAAATTTGTAAAATTTTCTCCTGTTCAGTTTCTGATTGGCTAATCCTATTCCAATAGAATACCTTCATTTAACTAAAGCTTTTTGTGGTTGTTGATTGGCTATTTTATAAACTGTCACTGAATTTACATTATTGTTACTCCAAGAATCACAAGTAGTACTGTTGAAATTTCTTACTCATTATTGACTCAAGGTTACCTCATTCTTACCTCATTGTTAGTAACACTTAACTTATTATTCTCACAGCTCCTACGTTATTAAATTATGTAATGACTGTTATATACATTTTACAAATTATTACATACACATATTGCTTCAAGGCGGGCTGTTATTGAATTTCCATATTATATAATTAGACTGAAATCATTTAAGTGTTAAAATACTGCCTCAGCTTTGGGAGAATATAATACATATTTGGGAGATTCACTGTTCATTGTTCTTGGAGCAAATATTGGAAGTGTCCTCCAACGACATCCATACATATCTGTACTCGTTTAACCATATTCTGTCAGGTTCTACAGAGTATCCTCTCCAATGTTGTTTATTTCGTTGCTAATTAATTCACGGAGTTCAGTAGTTATCAGAGTTCTATTCTTATACATTGTATTACTTTCTCTACTACGTATAGTAAGTAGGGGAAGTATGTATTCCACCCAAAAATTCGATACCGAGATTTCACCGGAAATACATGTTTTGAGACCCCTGAATCCAAAAAACAAGAATTTTTGGAAACATGTCCGTGTGTTTGTGTCTGTGAACAGTATAACTCAGAAACGAACAGTCGGATAAACACCAAACGTGGTATTTAGGTTCAGTATCTTCCAGAGATGCGACACGAAGGTTTTCAAGAAAATCCCCCCCAACCCAGATTACCCTTTACATGGAACATTTTTCTAAAATTTTAATTTTCTCAAAAATGGCTCTAACGATTTTGATTAAAATATATGTTTAAAATATTTTTATAACAAATGAAATGTATATCTAGAACTTTCTGGGAATGTCTCATAGAGTATTCTTCATTGTCAACGACATTTGCATAACTGGTAAACCATAAGAGATAGACAAAATTTTACTACACAAAAAAAATGTAGATCGCGTTAAAATACACAATTTGCCATATACATTTGTTTTGTTGAGTGAACCATTTTCGAGATATTGCTTGTTATTCCCTTAAGTTTTCCAATACTTCTAGTTTTCCTCAAATTAGTTATTCATTTTTTTGTCCTGGTAATGCAAATAGATTGGAATACTCCACATAGCAACCAGCTCTTAAAATATTTGACTATCGCTTAAAGCCTACCATATTCCCCTTGTATCTACAAGAAAATTAGCAATAAGATTAACATCTCAACATCTCTATTAACATGAATCATATGGAGAATAAGCGTTTGTAAATATAGTTTGTACAAGAGTAGAGAAAGTTGTGTGAGTGTAACGCATCCGATTTTTTTAAGATACCCCCATAAGAAGAAGTCCGGACAGGTTAGATCGCCACACTTTAGCAATCTAAGGCAATGTGTCATATTTTATGCACGACATGTACGTGGTAAGAAACAATAAATGTTTGAATTTGTTACATAGAGGGTTGTTTGGGAGGGGAAACTTCGACTTTTTGTTTTTGAATTTCACTGTTCACAGAAGAATGGAAAGACGGTAAGCAGAATTATAGGTTCCAGGCTGTAGTCTGTCTAACTTCATTTGTCGCTCGTTCACTTGTTCATCTTTACAGAGAGAGACACACCCCTACATCATTTTTCTTGCTGAATAGAACATCAAAGGTTCGGAAGTTTTGCTGGTGGCATAGGCACTAAAGCAACATGTCATCAGACTGTTGCGCTTGCTTCTGTTTCACTGGTAGCAAAAAAGTTTCGGCGCTTTGAAACGGAGAGTTTTCCATCGAATTCGAAGATGAAACGGGCGTTTTTCTGTCACCACCATCACAACCGCATACATGGATTAGGAACTTATAGTTTACATATATATATATATATATATAGGGCGAATCACCTAAAACTTGCACCGCAAATATTTCGGAAATGGAAAGTGCTATTGATGTGCAGTTTAACAGCATTGATTGGTAGTCAGGGGCTCCTACATTTAGGCTATAAACATATTTTAATAATACTGCGAAAATGTATTTTTTGAGCAAAAATACAATTTTTAAATGTAACAATGCCAAGTTAAAGCAACAAAATAAAGGCATTAGAATGTCAATGAACTTTGTTGCAGGATTCTAGTGCAAGTGGTTTACGAGAAATCGTATTTTGGAAAGTATCCACCCATTCAACCTGCTTAGTTGCTAGGTACGATGTTGTTATGTTTGTTTGCATTGTGCTTTCTGTTCACTGATTGCATTGCGACTTTCTGGTCAGTTAGATAGTGACAGTTCAAGCAGTAAGTCGTGAGTGGAAGATGGGGTTTACTAATGTAGAAAAGCCGACATGCTCATGGTGTATGGAGAGTGTAGGAAGAATGCAGCTCGTTCCTGTACGGTGTATGTGGAGACGTATCCCAATAGACTCGACCATCTCGGCAACCGATTACGTGAAAGTGGTGCTGTAACACCTAGAAAACGTAACAGAAACAAACAAGTGACTGGAGAAGAGGCAGAAATTAATGTTTTGGCTGCCGTTGCAGTAGATCCACAAATTTGTTCCCACACAATCGCATGTGGAAGTGGCATAAGTCAGGCAAGTGTACTGCGCATTCTCCATCGCCATAGGTTGCATCCCTATCACAGCTCTCTCCATCAAGAGCTGCATGGGTATGATTTTTAGAATCGTGTTAACTTTTATACATGGGCATTAAGACATGATACTCCAGATTCATCATGCATCTTGTTTAGTGATGAGGCAACATTTACTAAACATGGTCACGTAAACCGTAGAACCAGAAATAGAAAGAGACAGATACAGAAAGGAAAGAGATAGATATATTGAATCTGCTCCCGGGCGCGTCACTGGGACGGGTGTGTGAAAAGTTTTGGAGCGGAATATTTTCATGCATAGTAGGGTAACGCGGTCTGAGGACCAATTAGAGATGTCGTTACATTTTGAGGCGCGAAGGTGAATGTCGCTAAATTTGGGTATTAAAGGGGGAAGAAAGCCCCATATTTTGACTCTCTTATAGAATCCCGTCGACACACTGTGATACTCTCTGGACGACGGATGCACGTGTGTGCATATGGGTGGGAAGCGTGGGAATTGGTGGAAATTGTTACAGATGGGCAAAGATAGCCGCTCATAGCTATTTTATTGCTAATAAACCACATTCTAAGGGAAATGCAGTGTGTTTTAATTTTCCTCACCTACGAAAGCCTGTGGTAAGTGAAATTAGTTAGATATGTAGTTTATTAAGAGTGGAGAAATCATCAGTGCAGAGATAGCCGGAGACCAGGACATTGCAGTAGAGGGTATCAACCAGAGGAACAACGATTTCCCGCTGCAAAAGACGCCCACATTTTCCGCTACATAATGTCTTTCCTTCAGCAAGCATCTATGCCGTCAGTCCGGTACAAGAAGCAAACGGAATGAAAGCGAAATGATGGAAAGGAAATCATGGTAGTTGCGAAATCGCCCAGAATTCACCTTCCGACCAGAAAAAACACGATAAAACAATGTCATGTGTGGTCGACGGTAATCGAGCCCGAATGCGAGCCTCGCACGTTACCGCGGTTTTAGATTCTTCTTAAATTCGAATTTTCTAATCCCTACCATGTAGGACCAAACTCCTATTATTAATTAATGAACTGCACATAGGTAGTGATTCAGCTGTAAGCACTACTCGGAAGGTTATATTGTCGCATCAAACGGAAAGTGGAACAAACGTATGTCAGCAACTAGTTCGATACGTCAAAGAGAAAGATATATGCAGTCAAATGCAATACTTCATCAACTATTCCATTGAAGTGACCTGAGTAGGATGTGAACATGACACCTTGTCTTGCACACACAGCTGACATCTAAATACCGGCAAACCAATTCTCCTTGAACCTCGCAGAATGTACATCATTTGAAGACTTGACATTATGAATACCTGATGGTAGGAACAACCACGACGTCACCCGGATCCATAAGCTCCCTAAACCTGCTCGCTAACTCCGAGCTGTCCTTGAAACAGCGCATGGGCACAAGAGAAGAGGAAGGAATCACGGAACAACGTAGCATACTTCTGTAAATCTGGTGATTCCATATCGAAATCAATTGTTACTTGCCCACTTTTGAAATATGGTCATAATATTAAAACTCTTGTTACATTCGCATTACTTTCTCTACCCTCTATCGGTTCCTAACTACTTAATTTTAATCGAGGTAAGCCTTTTCGGAATTAGCTACATTACACATTTCGTTAGATGCAAAGGGAATAGCGATGGTCAACTTTTTAGAACTTGGCACTATACACTGGCCTTTTTCCAAAACAAAGTTATGTGAAATGAATTGTGTTTTAAAGAAGTAAGTATTTGTAGTGCTGCTTTAGTTTATTTTAACTGCCCCATGTATGTGAGCCAACTTGAAGTCATTGTTACGTAATATTATTTTACGTACACTATTTAGCTTCTTGTTTGAGAAGACAATTTGAAGTAGTTTTGTTCTTGGAGTTACTTTGTGTAAGAGGTTTGAAACACGGTTTGGGCGTCGGTTTGAAGTTCTTGATTACGTAATAGTTACTGTTGTTACGCAATATGCTGCTACGTACGAGAAGCTGATTTGAAGATGTAATTTTGTTGTTACACTCAACGTTTTACATTATAATATTTAACTTTGTTATTAAAACTGATTCTATATATTATTTATGTGTGAATTTGCCTCGGCTGCGTCAGTAATGTTCGTAGAGTCATGTATCTCTTAGGCAGGGTGCGGTACGACAATAATTGTAAACATACACAAATTTTAAGTTTTTAAATTCACTTCTTTTTATTTTATGCTTTGCACATTTTTATAAAGCACTACACCTTTTAAGAGCTTTGAGATGCTTTAATACTTTCACTTAGCTAACGCATAGACATATTTTACGATTCAGACGTAATATTTCTGTAGAGAACACATCTTCCATCTGGTCACTACCAAGGTTTGCCAGCAACTGAACATTATTTCAACCGTTAAACCCGTAAGATTCGGGTATTTCAAGTCTCTGGGTGTCTAATTATAGTCCAATAGAATATCTGCATTTTACTTAAAGCTTTTCTTTCCTATTGATTGCCTAATTTTAAACTATTACTAAATTTATATTATCGTTGCTCTAATAATGACTAGCAACTTTCAAACTCTCAAACTCATTATTGCTACAAGGTTACCTCATTATTACCTCATTGTTAGCAACTTAAAACTTATTAATCTCACAGCTCTTGCATTATTAAAGTATGTAATGTATTCACATAACATTATAAAACATGTTTACAATAAAAATAAGCATATGCAATATCTGTTACATACATTTTAAAAATAATTATTACATACATATTGTTTCAAGGCAGGCTGTTATTGAATTTACTTATTATAAAAATACGTTGAAATTATTCAAGTATTAAAATGGTGCCTCAAAAAGATCTACATTTTTTGTGTAGTGCGTTTTCGTCTGTCGCTTAGCTGTTACCAGTTATTCAAGATTATATAAAATTCCTTCTGAATGAAGAGGACTTCATAGACTATTCCCAAAAATTCAATGGTATTTTAATCAAGATCATTAGAGCCATTCTTTAGAAAATAAAAAGTTTGGAAAACGTTTTCATATAAAGGTTAGTTGGGGTTAGGTGGGTGTGCTTGAAAGTTTTTGCGTCTCATGTTTGGAAGTTATTGAACCTAAATACGAGGGCTGATCAACAAAGACTGAGACTGACTTTTTTCCTGTAGCTTCCGTGATAGTTTCGTATCTCCAACATAAATATTTGAAAAGAGCTGGTTTTTATGTATAATGTTGGTAGGCGGCAGCACTCTCGTATTGGTAGATTGGTAGTAATGCTCTATTTTGTAGACCCTACGTGCATTTCGCATACCAGACAATGGAGGCGATGCATTTTTTAAATCGATTATCACCGGTGATGAGTCATGGCTGCATCATTATGATCCTGAAGGAAAACAAGCCAGCACAGTGTGGAAATATCCAGGTTCTCCAACACCAAAAAAGGCAAAAGTTGTTCCATCTGCAGGGAAAGTGATGGTGATCACTTTTTTGACAGCAATGGAATGATTTACCAGCATGCAGTTCCCCCTCACACTACTGTTACAGCAGCATACTACACGTCAGTATTGACTACACTGAGGAAGCACATTGCAAAGAAACGACCAGAGCTTTCTCGGACTTGGTGGCGATTTCATCATGACAATGCACGGCCTCACGTCGCAAATCAAGTCGTGCAGTTTCTGACTCGATTCAACATTACCTGTGTACCACATCCAACTTATAGTCCCGATCTTGCACCCTGTGACTTTTTTATTCCCATCACTAAAGGCAAAGTTTAGGGGTATTCGATTTGAGAACTCTGAAGCAGTGCTCAAGAAACGTGAGGCGATGCTCAAGGACCTGACAAAGAAAGGTCTGCAGCACGTGTTCAAGGACTGGCAGAGACACTATAAAAAGTGCATTGAAGTAGGAAGGGACTACTTTGAAAAGGATCATGTAAACATTGAATTGGAGTAATAAACATCTGTGAAAAAAAATCAGTCTCAGTCTTTATTGATCAGCCCTCGTACTATGTTTTCGTTTCTGAGTTCTGGTGTTCAGACACACACATACGGGCTTTTTTCTAATTCTTTTTTGTATTCAATGGGACTCAAATGCTGGCCTTAAAATTCTATACCGTTTCCATAGAATCTCAAGAAACAACTGAAAACAAATAGGACTTTAGAAGAACGACAAGTATTGAACATTTCGGACCTTTAATAGCATATATCTCAGAAACGGCTTATGCCATAGAAAAAACTTATTTGAAATAAATTGTGTGTTTTGAAGAGATATACTTTTTTGTTTGTACGTTTTCGTCTATGTCGTGATGTTTCCCACTTATACAAGATTACACAAAATTTATTCCGAATGAAGAGGACTTCATAGGCTACTTCCAGAAATTCAATGGTATTTTAATTAAGATCATTACAACCGTTCTTTAGAAAATAAAGTTTGATGAATGTTTCATGTAAAGGTTAGTTGGGGCGAGTGGATTTTCTTGATTCTTTTGAAGATACTGAACTTAAATACGAAGTTTGGTGTTTTCGTTTATGAGCTTACGGTGTTCACAGACACACACAGAGACCATTTTCTAATACTTCTTTTATTCATTTTGGGGGCCACAAAACATGTATTTTCTATGAAATCTCGGTATCGTATTATTCGGTGGAATGCAATATCCTGCCTACCTACTATGTACGTTGCACACAAACACACACACATACACAGAGAGAGAGAGAGAGAGAGAGAGAGGGAGAGAGAGAAATGGAGCAAAAGCTAATATTTGTCATAATCTATCAGTATCAAAATAACTTGAATTTAATAATAAATTTAATATCTTGGAATATAATACAGCCATTCTACAACTTTAATCCTCTAATCTAACCAATTATTTCTTTAAACAGTGCAAATATTTAATTTAAATGCATAAAACAAAATTACTAAATTATGAGAAATGCACTGCAATCAATGTTGGTTTATTTTCAGTAACAAACTAATATGTTGATTCATTTATTTTTCTTCTCATGAGTATACAGCTGGATTATGATTAGTAATTTGCAGTGAAACAAACTTTTATTATTATTAGCAATAATATAAAGCAGTTACAAATAAATATTTTGCTACAAACATCTACTATTGTGCAACTATTCCTAAGCAAGTAAACAGGTTTAATTTTAGTGACACGATCTCCTTCAATCAAGAATGAAACACCCTGATGCATATAATACCGGTAGTACACTTTTTTTTAAATTTATCTTTTTAAAATGTGCAAAAAAATAATAGGGGAGGGAGGCGTATTTTATAAAGTAGATACCTCAATAAAGAGAGGAAAAGATTAAATGTGTTCTCTTTAACACGTGGTTGCTTGAAGCCTCTATAGAACGCCTGAAGTGAAATGTAAATTACATTTGAAAAGCGTTATACCATATATCACGTGGTGATCTGACTGTAATCTATATACGCAGTGTATTTAATGTTTTATATACACTGCGTTTGTGAAAATTGCAACACCAAGAAAAATTTCCCGAATAACTCAAAACTTGGCGAAAGTGTAGAAGAGTGTGCAATCAATAATGATTAGGTTTGCAGAGAGGTGGGGTACACGTAGGCCGAGCAGAGCCCTCTCGTATCGGCCCGACAAGGTCAGTGTTGCGCCCAGTGTAGCCAGTGCAGAGCTGTCAAACAAGGTGGGAACAATAAGGATAGGCACGTATGCCCCGTCGACGCCAAAGGGAGCCATATCGGCATATGAGTTCAAACGGGGCAGAATGATCGGTTTCCGGGAAGCGGGTTTGTCATACCGTGACATTTCGGCTCGTACAGGGAATGCTGCTACGACAGTGATGCGTGTGTGGAAGCAGTGGATAGATGAAGGTCGTACGCAGCGAAGAGCGGGTACTGGACCATGGAACATGACCACAGGACGGGAAGACCGTCATCTTGTCCGCATGGCCATAACGAACCGTACAGCTTCGTCCACAGTATTGGGTTGACGCTGGAGCTCTGCAACAGGTGTGAACTTGCCTGCATCAACGGTTCGTCACCGTTTGCTGCAGGTTTCACTGGTTGCATGCATGCCATTACGTCGGCTTCCATTATCCATAAACAACAACCTCCTCCGACTGCAATGGGCACGTGAACACCGTCACTGGGGTGCTGAGTGGCAAAATATAGTCTTTTCGGATGAGTCCCGCTTCAACGTGCCTTACAGTGATAGCAGCATTGTTGAGCGGCATAGCGGACAAACACCAGGTGTGATGGTTTGGGGCGACATTGGTTATAACAACCGATCTCGCCTCCTACAAATTGAGGGCACTTTGAACAGCAACCGGTAACTAACAGTGGTTGTAGAGCCTGAGGTACTCCCCCTGCTTCAGCCATCTCCACAGGCCACATTTCAACAGGACAGTGCCCGGCCACATATTGCGAGGAATGTACAAGCCTTCTTCGATGAGCGACGGGTACCATTGCTTCCCTGGCCTGCACGTTCGCCTAACATGTCGCCCATCGAACATGTCTGGGATATGGTTGGTCGGCAGCTGGTGCGTCACGGTCCTCCAGTAAGTAGTGTCGCGGATTTGTGGACTCGAATACAAACTGCGTGGAAGGAAATACCTCAGGAACTTATTCAGAACTTTTTGATTCAATGCTACGGCGTATAGCAGTTGTAATAGTAGTGCATGGAGACCACACCAAATACTGAATATTAGGGTTTAAAGGTCATGTATAGATTTGAATACTTTATCATTTGTTACTTGTCATGTACCTAACCTGTGGTATTAAATTCATTGAATTCATGCGTTTCCTTCTTGGTGTTGCAATTTTCACAAATGGCAGTTTATGTCTAACTCTATGGACAGTATCCTTTCACTACCACAAAGAAACTTCGTTTATAATTTTTAATGTTTATAAAATTACTTTCTGCTATCATAAACACCATCCGGTTTATAGGCTGTCAAAATTATACAGGGTGGACAATTTAAGTTGGGACTGTACATTATTGTGAAGGATATAATTTTATTTTAACAGATTTTTGATAAATATGAGAATATACAGTTTGAGATGTTCAGGACAGACGTGGTTTACGTTACTACAGGAAATTGTCTTTTAGATTTCTTGCTAGTCATTTCCCAGATGTCGATGTAAGCAGAGATCGGGTGACATAGGGTTTAGAGGAAAAGTTCACCTTATATCTGATACGTGCGGAAATTAAGTAAGCTCTTCTGACACACACACACACACACACACACACACACACACACACACACACACACACACACCCTCAGCTTTTAGTATAAGAACGAGGCAACATTTTGTAGGCATTTAAACATGCGTGCTTTTGATTATCCTTCTTGATCGACCACGTCTGCCCTGAACATCTCAAAATGTATAACCTTATATTCATAAAAAATCTGTTAAAATAAAATTATAACCGTCACAGTACTCCAAAGCTAAGCGTTACCGAAAGAAATATCTTTCTTTTGAGGACATTATAATGGTCATTTTAGGGTGAATTTAGGTTTTTTTAAATGAGAACCCACATTTTGTATTTTGCTTGTATGGGTTTTTTACTATAAAATTAATGAAATTTAATACAAAAAATCTGATGTGCTACACTCACACGACTTTCTCTACTCTTGTACAAACTATTTTTACATATGGTTCATTAATCGAGATGTTAATCTTATTGCTAATTTTCTTGTAGATGCAAGGGGAATTGGAAGCGATAGTCAAATATTTTAAGAGCTGATGTCTTTGTGGAGTATTTCATTCTCTTTGCATTACCAGGACAAAAAAAATAACAACGAATCCCCATTTGAGAAAAAGTATAAGTATTGAAAAATATAAGGGAATAACAAGTCATATCTCGAAAATGGTTCACTCAACAAAAAATGTATAGGATATAAATTGCATATTTTATCACGATCTACATCTTTTGTGTAGTAAAATATTGTCTATCTCTATGGTTTACCAGTTATGCAAAAGTCATTCACATTGAAGAATGCTTTTGGAGACATTCCCAGAAAATTCAAGATATACATTTTATTTGTCATGAAAATATTTTAAACATATGATATGTTAATCAAAATAGAGCCATTTTTTAGAAAATTAAAATTTTCAAAAAAATTTTCCATGTAAAGGGTAATCTGGGATGGGGGGATTTTCTTGAAAACCTTCGTGTCGCAGCTCTGAAAGACTATACGTAGTAGAGAAAGTAATATTCTGTTGCACATACGTGTAAAATGGGACTAACAGTCGGTTAATGATTAAAAACGATTTGCAATGTCGGTAATGACCTTCATAGAAAACTATGACCCCATATAACGAGCAGGTGAGAAGAGTTATTTAAGACGTGTGATGTTTCACTAACTGAGCCCGCTGTTACAAGGTCATGTTTACGAAAAGGTTTCGAAAAGAAAAACGCTGAATTGTGACGAAACTAGATGCTTACACAGGAAAGTAAGGATAAAACAGAATGAAAATTAATTGTATTCTACACTATGCTTTAAGAAGAATTGGCTTAATCGTTCCGTATCTGTATTATAATGCCACAAAACGTATGATTTGTTTTCCGCGAAGTAGGCGTTCACAGACTAAAATGTTACTATATTTTTCATACGCCTTTGATTATAGAAAAATGTCTGAGTGTATACATCTTTAAATTTGTATATTTCTGTTTTACTTTCTCGAAAGTCGATTTGGAGACTGAGAAATATTAGTTTCCCGTCACGCCGTTGGCGTATAGGGATACCCTAGCGGTGTAAGCAGGTGCTTTCTGTAATCACGTGAGTTTATATGGTCACGAATTCTGCCACTAGGCGCACATGGTGGCAATGAGAACCACAACCCATAGATAGCGCCACCGGAGAGAAGCAGGACATGCGGACGGCAAGGGACTTTCTCTTTCAAGGTATGAGGTTTCTTTACGTGCAGATAAGCATTGCAACGGACCAAAGGCTTTACTTCCCTTCCGAAGAAGGTTTTGCAAAGGAATTTTAATTCTATAAAGCCCATTAACTTACACTCGGTTTGAATCTCTGAGAAATGTTACGATAAGTCATAATTTAAGTATCAAAATAGAAATCCTAATATGCTCAAGTGAGAGGTAATTAAATTATCTTACATTATTATGAAGTATTACATTTTACTTTCTCTACTACGTATAGTAAGTAGGGGAAGCATTGTATTTCACCCAAAATTTCGATACCGAGATTTCACCAGAAATACATGTTTTGAGACCCCCTGAATCCAAAAGAAGCTTTTTTGGAAACATGTCCGTGTGTGTGTGTCTCTGTGATCAGCATAACTCAGAAACGAACTGTCGGATAAATACCAAACTTGGTATTCAGGTTCACTATCTTCCAGAGATGCGACACGAAGGTTTTCAAGAAAATCCCCCACCCCAGATTACCCTTTACATGGAACATTTTTAGAAAATTTTAATTTTCTCAAAAATGGTTATAACGATTTTGATTAAAATATCATATGTTTAAGATACTTTCATGAAAAATGAAATGTATATCTCGAATTTTCTGGAAATGTCTCCAAAATTATTCTTCATTGTGAACGACTTTTGCATAAGTAGTAAACCATAAGAGATAGACAAAATTTTACTGCACAAAAGATGTAGATCGTGATAAAATACACAATTTATGTCCCATACATTTTTTGTTGAGTGAACCATTGCTTGTTATTCCCTTAAATGTTTCAATACTTATACATTTCCTCAAATTCGTTATTCATTTTTTTTGTCCTGGTAATACAAATAGAATGGAATACTCCACATAGCAACCAGCACTTAAAATATTTGACTATCGCTTAAAGCCTACCAATTCCCCTTGCATCTACAAGAAAATTAGCAATAAGATTAACATCTGGATTAACATGAAGCATATGGAGAATAAGTGTTTGTAAAAACAGTTTGTACAAGAGTAGAGAAGGTCGTGTGAGTGTAGCACATCAGATTTTTTCGTTCCATTTATACCCCGCGGGCTTTCCTTTGGAACTTTTTTCTATTGGCAATGATGTTGACTCTGTTCTGTTGTCTTTGGGTTTATTGCACTTTACACCATTAGATCTCACACATTCACAATTCCAGACTCTGTGGAGTATATGGAATAATCTTAGCTAGAAAAATTCATACACCCCGACCGGAAATCGAACCCGGGACCCCTCGCACAACAGGAAGGTGTTCTACCGACTGAGCTACGGGGCCAGCCAAGTATTACTTAATATGTGAGGTATATCAGTTTCTTTAAACATAGTAGAAAATAACAGCCGGAACGTGTCGTTTCATTTCCTGCAGTTTTCTGCTTGAAAGGACAACATAAACGTGGAATTGGCGGGAACTAAACAAGCGCTTATCTTATTTTTTTCAACCAGCCTAATAGCCTGGGCGACAGAAGCTGGGAAACAATGGACCGAGTTCCTAATGTTATTCGCAGAAAAGCCAGCGGTTCTAAACAGGATCTCAAACAACAAACATGGTAAGTGCGTTAGCTGGTTATAAGATTATAACAACCGCCTCCGGCATAGCGGCCACATCACCAGGAGAAGTTGGTTATGTTTGTTGTCTTTCCCCTGTGTGCCTACAGCACACTGGAGACTGCCATTGTTGTGGCTTCTGTTGCCGTAGTTTCACTCTTACAGCTGCTAAAATCTCGTTTACTCTTTTAACATCCAGCAGTTTTAATTAACAGTAGAATCGTAGGCAAGTGCCCTGCAATTACGCGCAGAGAATACTGGAGTACTGATAAGGCAGCTTGTATGTTGTGACTTGGTAAGGGCCTCTTCTGGAATATCTTCGCGGTTTGGCTGTGATTCACCTACAAATCTGGTTTTGTTTCCGTCATTGCCTGATTACAGATCTTGTTTAGAGAAGCATCATGATCGGAAACTCTTCACAATACACAATTTGTATCAATTTTTACTTTCTCTACCGCGTATCTAGTAGATGGAGAAAGGATTGCGTATTACCTTCGATATCGAGATTTTGCCGGAAATACATGTGTTTGGGGCCCAGAATCCCGAAAATCGTATGTAGGAAAGGATCCGCGCGCGCGTGTGTGAGTGTACACAAAAACAAAATTCGGTTAAATACTGCAACACGAGGCTTTTCCCATACCCAAAGGTGTTAATTATTGTAGAAAGGACTATTGCGTAGGAGCTAGGAATTGGAAAGAATCACCGCCACATATATTAACAATTTATTATTAAGTTTTGCATTTGTTAAGAATTCCATCATCAGCTTGCTTTAACATTCTAAAAGTTTTATAATTTACAAATAATATGCTCGAAGAAGACAATATAGTATACTCTTTCACCCTTTTATAATTTGTGTTGCCCTAGAAATCGAGAACGTTTCTGAAACAGCGAATAATACAATGGAATGTTACACGAAGTGAAAAATATAAATGCTTCTACCGTAAATGTGAATTTAGAAACACTAAGAGTAAAAAGGTTAAATTTTGTACCTTACCAAACAGTTGAAAGTAATTTAGAAAAGCCAAAGGTTACTCTTGGTGGTTTACGCCAAATCTCGCCGTCACATACCAGACCACAAGTCTGGGTGCTATCCACTCGGTCCCTGGCCGAAGAGTGCCTCTGCTGCCTGCCCAGGAGTTGCTTGAGTTGACTGGCATCAGTGATGTGAAGCAAACCAGCGAATGGTAACTCCGCACGACGCTTTGACTTGTGGAATGATGAATTACGTCATGCATGACGACATCTTTCTCAAAGCTTCAGCTGTTAAACGTTTGGCTCGATGACCCACGTCAACATCCGAAGCATTGGACCGTCCTTGAGCTGGTTGAATAAGCCATGACCAAGTGGTAGGGGGGAAAACGACACAAGTTTGGTATTGTGTCGTTTTCCCCCCTACCACTTGGTCATGGCTTATTCAACCAGCTCAAGGACGGTCCAATGCTTCGGATGTTGACGTGGGCTTACAAAAAGTCAACATGAACACTGTCGAAAAATGCCTTTCTTGGATTCACGGGGCCTCAACGCAATTAGCGTTGAAATCTCGATGTTATTCACAAACTTAATAAACAAATTATACAATTAAGAAAACTATTTTAGACTGAAAAATCCAATGACATAGGCTGGACTTGAACCACGGATGTTCCGGTTTCCGTCCGGCTGCTCTAACAAACAGAGCTACCATTGCAACATGCTGTACGACATTAAATTCTCCAACTAATTCACATTTTTCCGATAAAGCACAGCGAAATCTCCTTTTCATTTTGAGATGACATACCCCAATGGCAACTTACAAAGCCGTAACTACTTTAAGTAAAATGAAATTGAGATCTCCTTGTAGCCATGGTAGTTCAGCAGCCGGACGGAAACCGGAAGATCCGTGGCTCAAATTCTCGCTATGGCATTGAACTTTTCAATCACATTCTACCTTTCCTATCTTGTCCAACTCACGCTTATGCTAAAAAGAATTAGTTAACATATTTTATGCCCTTAATAAAAGACATTATTCTATAAAAGTATGCCAGTGGAGCTAATGCAAGCATATACATCCGGTTAAAATTTCAGTGTAATACCTGAAATATTTTCTGTGACAATTGAGGTAGTTCTTATTTTAGGAGGAGTTGTATTGTATTTAGACTGTTGGGGAGCCGAACACTTGAAGTAGTTGCAACCGCACAGTGGGTAAAACGTTTCCTGTAGCCTTCGCCCCAAGTTTAAAAACATTAACTTTGTAATTTGACTGTTTCTTTAAATATTATATATTTATGTTTGCCTCGACTGCGTCAGTATTATTGTTAGAGCCATGGATTTCTTTGCAGGGAGTAGTGCGGCTAAGAATGTAGTCTTACACAGATTACAATTTGTACTTCACTCCATTTATTAATTCTTTAAACGATTGAAATAACACTTCACTGGTATAGAAGGAGCTGTGAGATTATTTATTAATTACTAGCATTTTTTTAACACGTTAAGTATTTTTTTTCTCACACTGGATACGTATGAAACTTCTCGAGGACGTGTCTCGCGTCCGGTAAGTAACGCTGTCTACAAGCAACTGACTTCTGAATTTGTACGATTTGCCCTATTTCAGTTTCTGATTGGCTAATCCTATTCCAATACAATACTTTTATTTAACTTAAGCTTTTTTCTGGTTGTTGATTGGTTATTTATAAACTGTCTCAAAATTTACATAGTAGCAATATAGTATATATATATAGTAGCAATAATGACTAGTAGCATTATTAAACTTTCTTACTCATTATTGTCTCAAGGTTACTTCATTGTTATAAGATTTTAACCTATTATTCTCACAGCCCCTACATTATTAAATTACGTAATACATTCACATTACATTATTAAACATGTACATAATATAAACATTAATACGACTGTTAACATACATTTTAAATATTATATTATACACATATTGCTTTAAAGCGGGCTGTTATTATATTTTATATTATATAATTTAACTGAAATCATTTAAATGTTAAAAATACCGCCACAAATGAGTCAGGATTTTAGAAAATTTAGCACTTAGCTCCGGATTTTTATCCCCCTAATAATAATAATAATAATAATAATAATAATAATAATACATAATTTAAGGATGTTTAAGTATCTTCCTGTGTCCAGATTATTCTTCTGCATTTTTCTCTATCCTACCAGTCTCCTGTTTCGAGATTTTAATAATTTCTTCCATCCATGTACTCCGTTGTCCGCATTTCTTGCCCGTTTCCTTCAGAATCCTCTCGAATAACTGCTTTGGTAGCTTATTCTCCGGACGTGGCCAGAGGAGTAGAGGAATAATTAAAGTGCTGAATGTGGTGTTATAGAGTAGAAGAATAACAACAATGCAAACAAAAAACCCAAAAAAGATAGTTCTTTACGTCATAGTAAAAAGTATATTCACATATGGGGTAAAAGGTTGGAGTTTATTGGAAGGCCAAAAAAGCAAGATATGGGCAGTTGAAACTGATGGAATAAGGAGAGAGGCTAGCGTCCAGGTCAGAGAAGAGAAGGAACGAGGATAGATGGTAATGGACTTGAAAGTGAGTGAAAGAAGTAAGAGTCAAAAACTTCAGTGTATGGTCACGTAAGAAGGATGGATGAGGGGAGATGGCCAAACATCCTGTTACAGTGGTTCCGGTGGGCAGAAGGAAACGGGGTCGGCCTAGAACACCCTGGAGGTCCGCAATAACACGCGGATGATGGATGAGTGGGGATTGGCTGAAGGGGACTGGAATGGATAGTCACAGATGGAGAATAGGAATAAAGGGTAACCGCTGAAAACTGAAGACGCCATCAAAAGTAAAACAAGCAATCTTGAACATCGTATGAACCTTCTGAGAATATCCAATTGAGATTTCAGGTCTGCGTTTAATATGAGTACTTCTGCACCAGAAGTGATCACGTTCTGATTTATGTACGTTGGAGTTTGTTTTAAAAGCTTGTTTTACCTTAAAAATCCATTCTCATTATTTCACTTTCAGTGCGACCATCATTAGTAACATTCATTCCTAAATATTTGTATTCGTCACATCCTTTGATCATTTCTATTGTTCAATTTTGATCCAAAACTAAATTATGTACCTCATCAGTTCCAATTTCTGTATGGTTGCCTTCATTCGCATTTATTGATACGCCCCAATTCCTTTGTTCCATTTTAATTTTGTCATATACCTTGAACTATTATACTACATGTGTATATAGTATTGTTTCCAATCATTAAACCAATTCTACTACATGTTCTCTACCATATAAGTTGTTTCCAGTAAATCTACTGGCATGAGACTAACATTTCATTATGGTTAAATACATCGTCTTCGGTTGGCATCAATAATATAAACGTGGGTACGAAAAACAAAGCTAATCAGGCGGTAATTTTGTCACAAATTATTTTCTCTCCCAAGTACCACAATATCTACAAGGAAATATTCTGAGTATCACATAACTAAAGCCCACAGAGATAAACTGCATCTTTAAAGGGAATGAAAGCCTTAATTTTATAGTGATAATTTAGTAATAAACTAAAACGTTGAAACATAATATGCAGTTACGCTACAAAAGTTGCTGAACTAGAATTCTAAATAATACTGTAAAGCAAAGCTCAATGGAGAAGAATTCGTACTTTTTACACTTCAAGCTTAGGGTATCTGGGTACCACGTATCATATGTCCAGAAATGATTTGTTTACGTATGTGTTGCACTCGCATAACTTTCCTGCTCTTATACAAACTATTTGTACAAACGCTTATTCTCCAACAACTTCATGTTAGTTGTGATAAACATTTGCAGAAACTATTTCTTGTAGGTGCAAGGGGAACATGGTAGGCTTTAAGCGAGAGTCAAATCTTTTAAGAGCTGGTTGCTATGTCTTTGCATCTCCAGGACATTAAAAAAGAAGAGAGTAACAAATTACAGTTTGAGAAAAAGTATGAGTATTGGAAAAATAGAAAATGGTTCACTGACAAAAAAAAATAGGAATATAAATTGTAGTCTGCAGTTTTACTTTCTCTACTACGTACAGTATGTAGAGGAAGTATTGTATTCCACCCAAAAATTCGATACCGAGATTTCACTGGAAATACATGTTTTGAGACACCCTGAATAAAAAAAAAGCATTTTTGGAAACATTTCCGTGAATTAGTTGTTCATTTTTTTGTCTTGGATATGCAAAGAGTATGGTGCTGCACCTAGCAACCAGCTATTAAGAGATATGTCTATTCTTAAAGGCTACTGTATTTCTATATTGCCCTTGCAAATACAAAACAAGAGGAAAATAGTACGCCTTAAGCGAAAGTCAAATATTTTAGAACTGGTCGCTATGTGTAAAATGTAATTCTCTTTGCATGTCAAAAGATTGTTTCTGCAAATGTTTATCTCGATTAATATGAAATATATGGAGAATAAGAGTTTGTAAAATTAGTACAAGAGTAGAGAAAGTCGTGTGAGTGTAACACATCAGATTTGTTTTATTCGAGGGGCCTGAATATATTTATTTCCAATGAAATCTGGCTACCAAATTTGTTGATGGAATGCAATACCTTTTCTACCTACTATGCATGTTGCAGATAAACTGAAACATTGAACCACTGCAACAAACATTATTATTACCATCGTAACCAATGATTGTAAAAGTAACGTCAAAATACGATTAATTTTCATAGACGGTGATCAAACCTGGTTCCCTCAACATACTGTAGGCTGTTAAATCCGCTCAAAATGACACAATATCATGCTCACGAGAGTTAACCGTGGAAGTTTGTTTACAAATCACTAACTGTGCTGCCACTCGCCAGATAACGCTACTTTTCATAGGCTAATACATGGTATATGCTGTAGCCTGTAGCCTGTACCATGCTAAATGCTCTTTCGTGTACGCATGCTAATACCATGCCATTCCTGTTGCAATGCCTTCGCCTGTCCTACACTACCACTAACTGCACAAGCAATCGTGACTGAGATCCCTAGCATGTCATACGCAATAATGCACACGTAGATATACTGGCTTGCTCGCTGAGATGTGGTCAGGCGTGCACTGATGCTCCACTAATGGGTGGACAATAATGATGGGGTTTACCTGCACATCAAGGACATTACGTATCCTCATAACCAGGGAACTCTACATTTAAAAATCTGATGTGTTACACTCACATGAGTTTCTCTACCCTCTGCCCTTATTAGTGAGTATACAGATTATCCTTACAAAGTTTTATTCTGCTATCTACTTAATTTTAATCGAGATAAAAGCTTTACGGAAATATGTGCATTACACATTTCGTTATAGATAAAAGGAAATAACGATAGTCAAATGTTTTAAGAACTGCACACTGTGTACTGGCCTTAAAATTCCAGGCTCTTTGCATGCAATCGCGAGAAACAACTGAATATCAAAAGGACTTATTGAACAGTAGCTCTACCGTAGTTAAGTCGGTAGAGCAACTGCCTGCAGTGCGAGGAGTCCCGCGTTCGATTCCCGGCTGGAGGTGAGAAATTTTATCTAGCCAAGATTATTCCCTACCCTGCCCAGGGTATGGAAATATAAATGAGAGTATAAATGTGTGTATGATCTAATGATTAAAAACCAAAAGTGCAAGAAATCCAACGGCAAGTCTTACGCGAGTTAACACCATTGTTAATAGGCAATAAGCTCCAAAGGAATGGCCGCCGATAACATCAATGTTGTTAATGGCGGGGTATAAATGGGACTTAAAAAAATCTGATGTGTTACATTCACATGACTTTCTCTACTCTTGTACAAGTTATTTTTTACAAAGGCTTATTCTCCATCTACTTCATGTTAATCGAGATGTTAATCTTATTGCTAATTTTCTTGTAGATGCAAGGGGAATATGGTAGGTTATAAGCGATAGTCAAATCTTTTAAGAGCTGGTTGCTATGTGGAGTATTCCATTCTATTTGCATGTCCAGGACATAAAAAAATGAATAACGAATTTGAGAAAAAGTATAAGTATTAGAAAATTTTAGGGAATAACAAGCAATATCTCGAAAATGCTTTACCCAACAAAAACAATGTATATGACATAAATTGTGTATTTTAACGCGGTCTACTTTTTTATGTAGTAAAATTGTGTATCTCTTATGGTTTACCAGTTATGCAAAAGTCTTTCTCAATGAATACTTTTGGAGACATTCCCAGAAATTTCGAGATATACATTTCATTTGTCATGAAAATATCTTAAACATGTGATATTTTAATCAAAATCGTTAGAGCCATTTTATGTTTCCGGTGAAATCTCGGTATCAAATTTTTGGGTGGAATACAATACTTCCCCTACTTACTATACGTAGTAGAGAAAGTAAAAAATATAAAAAATAATAAAATAAAATCGAACAGGCTGGCTTCGCAGCAACTACCTGCTGTGCGAGGGGTCCCCGGTTGGATTTCCGGCTGGGCGGTTGGATTTTTTTGTGTATCCAAGATTAATTCCTAACCTCGCCAGAGTCTGGAAGTGTGCATGTGTGTACGATCTAATTATTAAAAACCAATAATGCAAGGAACCCAAACATAGGAGTTGCACGAGTTAACACAAAGGAGTTTATTTAAAATAAATTGCATGTTTTAAAGAGCCTTACATTTTCTTTGTGTAGTGAATTTTCGTATATCGTTTAACGTTTACGAGTAATACAAAACTCTTTACGAATGAAGAGCACTTCAAAGATTATTCTCAGAAAATAAAAGATGTACATTTTTTTTGTCATGTGAATATTTTTAATGTATGGTAAATTAATCAAAATCGTTAGAGCTATTGTTTAAAAAATAAACATTTCCAAATACGTACCATATGAAGGGTAGTTTGGCTGGTATATTTTCTTAAAAATATTTATGTCGCATCTTTAGAAAATACTGAACGTAAATACCAAGATTAGTGTTCATGTGATATTTCATCATTGAGTTATATCGTTCTCAAACACACACACACATAGCAGAAGGACCATAGATGATATTTCATTGGGAAATGTGGCTCTCAAAACAAGTGTTGAAGTTGATAAGTTTGTTGTATTGTTATTTGCTCCACGTTTTGGGAGCCAATTTGAAGTAGTTTAATTTCAGGAGGAGTTGTATTTTATTTCGAATTTTGGGGAGCAGAACTTGCAACCGCATCGTCCAAAAATTTAAAAATATTAACTTTGTGATTTGACTGTTTCTTTAAATATTATATATTTATGTTTGCCTGGGCTGCGTCAGTATTATTGTTAGAGACATATTTCTCTTTGCAGTGTTGTGGTGCGACTGAAGAATGTAGGCTTACACAGATTATAATTTTACTTCACTCCTTTTATTAATGCTTGACACGATTTAAATAACACTTACTGATATAGAGAGCTGTAGGAGTTTTTGAATTAATTACTTGCACTTTTTAGCACGTAAAACTATTTTCGTCTCACACGAATATGTATAAAATTTCTTGAGGACACATCTCGCGTCCGGTTAGAAACACTGTCTACAACGCGTCCAGTTATGAGCATTGTCTACAAGCAACTGACTTATTTCTACCGCCTAAATTTGTAAATTTCTGTATTTCAGATTCTGAGTGGCTATCTCCTAATCGAATAGAATCCTTTTATTTAACTTAAGCTTTTTTCCGGTTGTTGATTGGTTATTTTATAAACTGTCATTTTTATTACACTATTGCTTCTAAGAATTACAAGTGGTATTGTTAAACTTTCAGATTCATTATTGCCTCAAGGTTATCTCATTGTTACCTCACTGTTAGCAAATTTTAACCTATTATTCTCATAGCTGCTACATTATTAAATTACGTAATACATTCACATAACATTATTACATATTATACAATAATATAAACATATACGATGACTGTAATATACTTTTTATATATTGTTACATACACATATTGCTTTAAGGCGGGCTGCTATTATATTTTATATTATATAATTTAAATGAAATCATTTAAGTGTTAAAAATACTGCGTCAGTGTTTCCGGGGTATTCTCGTTTAAAAATTTCTTTGTGGAATGCAACACCTTGTCTTCATACTATTTATAAGTTGCCACTTCAGAACAATACGAGAATTTTAAAAGAAAAACATAAAAAAACAAATTCCAGGTAATAACAATGAATATTTTAGTAATGGTTGACGCCTTAAACACCTTTCTTGATATTTTAGCGAGCTATTAATTTTTGTGCAGTAAGAACACAACAGTTTAGCAGTTGTACAGAGGTTATTCAGAATAAAGAGGTCCTCACGGGCCATTCGCAGAAAATTGAAGATAGAAATTTTATTTCTCATGCAAGTTGCTAAGCATACGTTATTTTAGTCATAATCGACAGTCACTTCTTAAAAGCTCCGTAATAACTAAACGCTTTATATTTAACAGTTAGTTGGTGGCTAAGGAATTTTCTTGAAAATATTCGTGTCACATCTTTGTAAGACGCTGAATCCTTACATCAAATTTGGTATTTGGTCAGCCGTTCTTTTTACTTTCTCTACTACGTATAGTAAGTAGGGGAAGTATTGTATTTCACCCAAAAATTCGATACCAAGATTTCACCGGAAATATATGTTTTGAGACACCCTGAATCCAAAAAAAAGCATTTTTGGAAACATGTCCGTGTGTGTGTGTGTGTCTGTGAACAGCAGAACTCAGAAACGAACAGTCGGATAAACACCAAACTTGGTGTTTAGGTTCAGCATCTTCCAGAGATGCGACAGAAAGGTTTTCAAGAAAATCCCTCCACCCCAAATTACCCTTTACTGGAAAAGTTTTCGAAAATTTTAATTTTCTCAAAAATGGCTCTAAAGATTTTGATTAAAATATCATATGTTCAAGATATTTTCATGACAGATGAAAAGTACATCTCGAATTTCCTGGGAATGTCTCCAACAGTATTCTTCATTGTGAACGACTTTTGCATAACTGGTAAACCATAAGGGATCACAAAATTTTACTACACAAAAAACGTAGATCGCGTTAAAATACACAATTTATGTCATATACACTTTTTTGTTGGATAAACCATTTTCGAGATATTGCTTGTTATTCCCTTAAGTTTTCCAATACTTATACTTTTTCTGAAATTCCTTATTCATTTTTTTTGTCCTGGTAATGCAAAGAGAATGGAATACTCCACATAGCAACCAGCTATTAAAATACTTGACTATCGCTTAAAGCCTACCATATTCTCCTTGATCTACAAGAAAATTAGCAATAATATTAACATCTCGATATCTCAATTGACATGAAGTATATGGAGAATAAGCGTTTGTAAAAATAGTTTGTACAAGGGTACAGAAAGCCATGTGAGTGTAAGACATCAGATTTTTTTGTTCAAAAAGTCTTAAAGCGTGTATTTTCAGCCATATTTCGGTATCCAGTTTTGGGTGGTTTCTCTGCTTAATACAGATAAGAAAAAATAAAAATCTGATTTCATACGTTCATATGAATTTCTCTACCCTCTTTTGTTTATTAGTGAGTGTACAAACTATTCTTACTAAAGCTTATTACTTTCTCTGCTACGTATAGTAAGTAGGGGAAGTATTGTATTCCACCCAAAAATTCGATACCAAGATTTCACTGGAAATATATGTTTTGAGACACCCTGAATCCAAAAAAAGCATTTTTGGAAACATGTCCGTGTGTGTGTGTGTGTGTCTGTCTGTCTGTCTGAACAGCCTAACTCACAAACGAACAGAGATGCAACATGAAGGTTTTCAAGAAAATTCCCCCACCCCAAATTACTCTTTACATGGAACATTTTTCGAAAATTTTAATTTTCTCAAAAATGGCTATAACGATTTTGATTAAAATATCATAGTTTTAGATATTTTCATGACAAATGAAATGTATATCTCGAATTTTCTGTGAATGTCTCCAATAGTATTCTTCATTGTGAACGACTTTTATATAACTGGTAAACCATAAGAGATAGACAACATTTTACTACACAAAAAATGTAGATCTCGTTAAAAAAACACAATTTATGTCATATACAACCTTTTTTGTTGAGTGAACGTTTTCGAGATATTGCTTGTTAATCCCTTAAATTTTCCAATACTTTTTCTGAAATGGGAATTCCTTATTCATTTTTTTATGTCCTGGACATACACAGAGAATGGAATACTCCACATAGCAACCAGCTCTTAAAATATTTGACTATCACTTAAAGCCTAACATATTCTCCTTGCACCTACAAGAAAATTAGCAATAAGATTAGCATCTCGATATCTCGATTAACATGAAGCATATGGAGAATAAGCGTTTGTAAGAATATTTTGTACAAGAGTAGAGAAAGTCATCTGAGTGTAACACATCAGAATTTTATTGTAATCATGTTCTGTATTCTAAAAGTAGTCGCAATATGATTTTAAAATTGAATCGAGAATAAAGAATATATAAGAAATAATAGTAATAATATTATACAGAATTCCTTTCGAATCAAAAAGACTTCAAAGGTATTCCCAGAAACTTCAAGATATACATTTCATTCGTCATGTAAATATCTTTAATATATTGTAGATTAATTAAAATGTTTAAGAGCCATTTTTTAGAAAATCAAAACTTTCGAAAAATGTTCCATTTAAAGGGTAGTCGAAGGTACCGGTATTTTTTGAATGAACGTTTATATCGCAACCTTGGAAGATAATGAAATACCAAGTTTGGTACTTATCCGACTTTTCGTTTTCGAGTATTAGGTGTTCACAGTTTCACATATACTATTCCGGTAAAATCTCAGTATCGAATTTTTTGGGTGGAATACAATACTTCCGTACTTACTATACGTAACAGTGAAACTAAAAATATTTTTGTTGCTTAAAATAAATATTCAAATACTTTGTTTTTCAAAATTGCTCCTGTATATTTCGTTCAACAAAATGATTCAGCTTGCCTTGTAAGACACTCCGCTGATTTACTTGGCAGTGTGATCAGCTACGAACACTCCCACAGAGTTGTATTTGCTTGTATACACTTAGATTTTCCTCAGTACATTAGCTCAGTAATCCTTGAGGATGTTAACACAATGACGGCTATAATGGAAAGTGCCAAAATTTCCCCTCGAGCTGCTTTACATAGCCTGCTATATTTTCACACATTATGAAGCTTCCTGTTTGCGTGTAATCAATGGTAGCAAATTTCCTGATAGCGGTTCACATCTCTGCCACTATGTACGTTGGCTCAATATACAACAGCGCTTTGTGGTCCAAGGTTCTTCAGCAAAAAAATTAGGCTCTGTTCTGAATGGCCTCGGGATTGCTTCTCTTTGGCTAACATCCCACAAACCCTTCCGTTCTACAAGGACAGTGTACATCGTATAATTGCATAAACAATAACCATGCTTCAAGACCCTTTATTACAGTTCAGTAGCCAAGCGTGTGTGCATTTCACCCAGCTGATCAAAGTTCAGTGCTGCTACTTCAAGTTTTGAGTAATAGATAAACCTTATTGCGTGATGAGGCAGTATTTTTAACACTTAAATGATTTCAGTCTAATTATATAACATATAAATTCAATTACAGCCCGACATCAAGCAATATGTGTATATAACAATATCTTTATGTTTTGTTATTGTATACATGTGTAATAATGTTATGTGAATGCATTACGTAATTTAATAATGTAGGAGCTGTGAGAAAAATAGGTTAAAAGTTACTAATAATGAAGTAACCTTGAGGAAATAATGATTTAGAAAGTAATAATACTGCTAGTAATTCTTGGAGCAACAATAATGTAATTTTGAGACAGTTAAATAAATAGTCAATGAACAACCAGAAAAAGCTTTAGTTAAATGAAGGTATTCTATTGGAGTAGGATTAGCCAATCAGAAACTGAAATATACCAAAATTTACAACTTCAGAAGTCGGTTACTTGTAGACAGTGTTCCTAACCGGACGCGAGATGCGTCCTCGAGAAATTGAATACGTATTCGTGTGAGACAAAAATAGTTTAGTGTTAAAAAGTGCAAGTAATTAATAAAAAGATCTCGCAGCTCTCTCTCTATATCAGTGAAGTGTTATTTAAATAGTGTCAAGCATTAATAAAAGGAGTGAAATAAAATTATAACCATTGTAATTCTACATTCTTTAGTCGCACCACTCCCTGCTAAGATATTCTTGTCTCTAAAAAATATATAAATACTGACGCAGCCGAGACAAACATAAATATATAATATTTAAAGAAACAGTAAAAAATTACAAAGTTAATATTTTTAAACATTTTGGGGGGGGCAAACGCCACCGGAAAGTACATTTGGGTCGAAGGCTACCGGAAACTTTTACCATTCGTGCGGTTGCCACTACTTCAAGTTCGGCTCCCCAACAGTTGAAATACAATACAACAAAATAACTTATTCAATGACCAATGCTTTTGATACCCCTTGAATGCAAAATCTAATGTGTTACATTCATATGAATTTCCCTACCCTCTATCGTTTATTAACAAGTGTACAAATTATTCTCACGAAAGCTTATTTGTCTATCACTTAATTTCAGTTGAGATAAACCTTTGTAGAAATAGCTACATTACACATTTCGTTAAATGTTTATGTACTGTACTATGCTGGGCTTAAAAACAACTGAATGTCAATAGAACTTAAATGAAGTACTGAACAACCCGAACCTTTAATAAAGGGAATCTCGAAAATGGTTTATGCCACAAAAAAGTTATTTGAAATAAATTGTGTGTTTTAAAACTATCTAATTTTGTGTGTGTGGCACGTTTTCGTCTATCACTCAGCGTTTACCGATTATATAAGATTACATAAAATTGCTTCAAATGAAAAGGACTTCAAAGCTATTCTCAGAAAATTCAGGATAAACGCTTTATTAGTCATTAAATACCTTTGATTATGGTATTTTTATCAAAATCGTTAGATGCATTTTTCAGAAGTTCAAACATTTCAGCAAAAAACTTCCACGTAAAGGGGGATTTTCTTAAAAACTTTCGGGTCGTAACTTTGGAAGATGCTGAACTTGTACTTGCTTTGTGATTCAGAGGGCCTCAAAATGTGAATTTCCGGTGAAATATCGATATACAAGTTTTTGAGTGGAATGCAATACCTTGTCTATCTACAAGTACACTCGCTTGTATTTGTGCCCACCTCACTGCTTTGGGAGGCATTCTACTGGCTTTCACAGGTGAGGATGTGTAGCAAGGAGGAGGTCGTGTATCTGTTTACCTTTTCGCGCACGCAGTGGAGTCCTGTTTTACGTGCGCAGTGTTATGCACAGGGGTGAAGCGAAAATGTTTGCAGCTAAAATATTAAATTTAGTTACCCCGGCATACACATTGGGGAACATAACTATAGAGACAATCAGAAACGTACCAAGAACCTGCTGCACAAACTAAGCGGGCGTGGGATATTTGGAACATTAGAAATGTATAAATTTACATTCACCTCTGATTTATTATACTAAACAAAGGTGCACTACATTATACACAAACCGCTGAAGATGTCCCACTCACACACATCCATCAAGCACTCTTACACACGTATGTTAACACTCAGAAGATTCACGCCCGAATCACGCCACCAAGGACGCTACTGCTAGACCCACGCTATCACGCACACAAACATACAAACACAACAATTAACACGACAAAATTATATACAGCAGTAATGTGTCCAACACGACAATATACATATACACTACAATAGTTCTAGATATAAATATACAACTTTACTCATCAGTCATAATATAAATGTTAAAATAATAGTTTACTAAATAAAACCATGTTTTGAACAATATATGCACGAAAAAATATTTCAAATGGTAACTTAATGTAAAATTGAAATACGTTATACTTTTTACTCTCAAAAAACACACATTTACAAAACTTTTAACAACCTCTCCAATCTCCATTCTTGCCCAATATTCAGTGCCTAGGCTGTTAAATCAGGTATTGGACAAGAATGGAGATTGGACGAATTTTAAAATGATGTCTGTATATGTGTCCTATTTAGGAATAAAAGTATAATACATTTCTGTTTTACATTAAATTGCCATTAAAATACTTTTTAGACAGCATGGTCTAAAAGTAAAACTTCTAACACAGAATACCCTTTGTAAATGCACATATTTAATAACTCCACTTGGTTAGATTAGCTTTTATTACTTTTTCTACTACGTATAGTAAGTAGGGGAAGTATTGTATTCCACCCAAAAATTCGATACCGAGATTTCACGGAAACACATGTTTTGAGATCCCCTGAATCCCAAAAAAAATTTTTGGAAACATGTCCGTGTGTGTGTCTGTCTGTGAACAGCATAACTCAGAAACGAACTGTCCGATAAACACCAAACTTGATATTTAGGTTCAGTATCTTCCAGAAATGTGACACGAAGGTTTTCAAGAAAATCCCACCACTCCAGATTACGCTTTACATGAAACATTTTTCGAAAATTTTAATTTTCTCAAAAATGGCTCTAACGATTTTGATTAAAATATCATATGTTTTAGATATTTTCATGACAAATAATATGTATATCTTGAATTTTCTGGGAATGTCTCCAAAAGCATTCTTCATTGTGAACAACTTTTGCATAACTGGTAAACCATAAGAGATATACAAAGTTTTACTACACAAAAAATGTAGATCGCGTTAAAATACACAATTTATGTCATATACGTTTTTTGGTTGAATGAACCATTTTCGAGATATTGCTTGTTATTCCCTTAAATTTTTCAATACTTATTTTCTCAAATGGGAATTCGTTATTTATTTTTTGTCTTGGATATGCAACGATATTAATCTGTGGCAAAGAGAATGGTGCTGCACCTAGCAACCAGCTATTAAGAGAGATGTATGTGCTTAAAGGCTACTGTTTTTCTGTATTGCCCTTGTAAATATATATTCCCCTTACATCTACAAGGAAATTAGCAATAAGATAGAGTCTGCAAATGTTTATCTAGATTTAGATGAAGTAGATGGAGAGTAAGCGTTTGTAAAAATAGTTTGTACAAGAGTAGAGATAGTCATGTGAGTGTAACACATCAGATTTTTTTTTCATTGTGTTTCTTTAATTTCACATGACTCTCGCATTATCTGTTCACAACACAAATAATCATACTTCAAATTATCGCAATTCGTTGTATAGTCACCCTATTATATTGTTATATTGACAGCTTTCTTTGATCTAAAACTTTCTATTTTATCTAACCTACATAAAGTTTAAATGAAAAAATTTAGAAATTCAGAAGAAACTGAAATGTACGTGAAATTACAGAAGCAGCAGAAAGAATAATACTGGAAGTACTTGCCCAAAAGGTCCAGAAGGTAATATGATATAGCATTTAATCACTTCATTGCTTAGAGCAAGGCAAAACATAGTAAAATGATTTCCTGAAAATGACTGATAGCTAATCGACAAAACATCAAAATATCTGACATTTATCTGTTATCTTTAGGAATTACTATAGTATTATTGATATTTTACAAATTTGAGTGCTGTGTAAAAAAATAATATATGCCACAACAGTTAAAAGTGGTTTTACACCTTGTATCATAATGTACTATTTAATGCAGAAGCTGTGCACAATAGGGTTTATTTAGTTATGTATTCAAACATGCTTTATTATATATAAGTGATGACCAGTAAAGTTATTGCCTGAAGTTATATATATTTATATGAGATTAATCTAGAAATTTGCATGTAAAACACGACGCCACTGCATGCGAGAAAATGTAAAGAGATACACACACATTCTCCATGCAATACGTACTCACCTGTGATGACCAATAGAATGCCTCCCAAAGCTACAGGGACGATGTAAATGGAAGCGAGTGTAAAAGAAGGATAAAAAATCTGATGTGCTACACTCACATGACTTTCTCTACTCTTGTGCAACCTATTTTTACAAACGCTTATTCTCCATATGCGTCATGTTAATCGAGATATCGATATGTCAATCTTATTGGTAATTTTCTTGTAGATGCAAGGGGAATATGGTAGGTTTTAAGTGATAGTCAAATATTTTAAGAGCTGGTTGCTATGTGGCGCATTCCATTCTCTTTGCATGTCCAGGACATAAAAAAAATGAATAACGAATTTGAGAAGAGTATAAGTATTGGAAAATTTAAGGGAATAACAAGCAATAACTCGAAAACGGTTCACTCAACAAAAGAAATGTATGATATAAATTGCGTATTTTAACGCGATCTACATTTTTTGTTTAGTAAAATTTTGTCTATCTCTTATGGTTTACCAGTTATGCAAAAGTCGTTCAGAATGAAGAACACTTTTGGAGACATTCCCAGAAAATTCGAGATATACATTTCATTTGTCATGAAAATATCTTAAACATATGATATTTTAATCAAAATCGTTAGAGCCATTTTTGAGAAAATCAAAATTTTCGAAAAATGTTCCATGTAAAGGGTAGTCTGGGGTGGGGGGATTTTCTTGAAAACCTTCGTGTCGCATCCCTGGAAGATACTGAACCAAAATATCAAGTTTGGTGTTTATCCGACTGTTCGTTCCTGAGTTATGCTGTTCACAGACACACAGACACACACACGGACATGTTTCCAAAAATGCTTTTTTTGCATTCAAGGGGTCTCAAAACACGTATTTCCGGTGAAATCTCGGTATCGAATTTTTGGGTGGAATACAATACTTCCCCTACTTACTATACGTAGTAGAGAAAGTAAAAAACAACACGCTCCTATAACAACGATCAATTTGCTTCTGTCCTTTCACATCAAAGTTAGTGGCGGGTTTGACTACTCGGCTACGTATCAAGGTTTTAATTTCTCTACTACTTATCTGTATTCTATTAATTCGATAATTCGGAGTAGATGGAGAATGAGCGTTTGTAAAAATAGTTTGTACAGGAGTAGAGAAAGTCACGTGAGTGCAACACACCAGGTTTTTGTTTTACAGTAATTATAATTTTATTTTGCCATTTCTAGGTCGTCCTGACTGAACTCTTCCAACAGGTTAATAGTTAAACGTTGTCGGTGTCCATTCTTAGATGTCTGTACCATTGTTGTCGATATGCATCAATATTGTTGATGGTAGGTGCTAGTCTGCCACAATATGCTTGCGCTTGGTGGAGGGCGCCACTGTGTTTTGCTGACAATCAAGGCTACGGATCAGAAGAGAGTGAGGGGGCAAGGCGTTAGGGAATGTACAATCGCACAATAAAAACAGTAATACATGTGCAGGCCTGAGTCTCGCTGGGATGGTTTGTTGTCTGTGGGACGTCACTGAGTATAGTGCTGTAACAGTTCAACCTAATTTCCTTTCAGCAAAGATTAGAATTCCTACGCCTGATTATCACAACGGAATAACGTGAGCGAAGCTGCAGGTTCTGCTATAAAGAAAAGCTCTTTTGTCCTGTGTTTTCATTGTTTACTATTTACCCCACCCAAAAAGAGGAATACATAAACTGTTCAAAAATAAACGGCGGTCGACTGCGAGCTTGAAAAGGCAGCTGTAAACTCCCACCATCCCAAGAAAGTTCTGGAAGTTTCGCTCTGCAGCCAAAGTTCCATCTGCGACGAAACATTACCAAAACAGTCACGTAAGAAAGCGTGGAAAGTTTGTGGGATGAAAGCAACACATCTCAAGAGTAATTTCCTTTGCTCTAATTGCGCCGTCTCCAGCGTCGTCACTCTTCTCCAGCAGTTAAAAGTAATCATGTTTTGGTGTCCTAAATAATAACCCCACATTCGGCTTTAATTGTTCTTTTGGAGCGATTTCTTCACAAAAGAAAAGGTAAACGCTGGCGGAAAGGACGACAGCGGACGGATTTAACTTTATTAAGGTCCAAAAATGTGCAGTTCTTATTTTACACGAATGCTTAGACATAAAATTCTGCTGGAAAAATCTTAAACGTTACATTCACATCAATTCCTCTACTCATTCTCTTACACACTTAAACATTTCCTTATAGGTGATTCAAGAAGACGATTGTCTAAAGCGATACTCAGATTTTCACTTTTTCTGCTACGTAATAGTAGGTAGGGAAGGTATTGTATTCCATCCAAAATTTCTATATGGGGATATAACCGGAAATGCATGTTTTGATTCCCACTGAATAAAAAAGAGTATTTCAGAAAAAAATTTGAAGAAACATCCCAAACCTAACTACCTATTACATGGAACATTTTGAAAAATTTAGTATTTGCTATAAAAAATCAGACGATTTTGACTAAATTCCATTTATTAAACACATTTGCATGATTATAATAATACCTTGATTTTCTGCAAATAGCCTATGAATGTCCTGTTGATTCGGAAGGAATTTTGTATAATCTTGTAAAACTCATAAAAGTTAAGCGATAGACCAAAACGTACTACACAAAAAATGTAGATCTCCTTAAAACACACAGTTTATTTCAAATTAAATTTTCTGTCGCATTATACATACAGGGTGTACCACTTAAGTTGAGACTGTACAATATCTCCATAACTAAGCGCTGTAGAAAGAAATGTCTTTAATAAAAGTTGCTTGATATTATGGGAGAAAGTAAAGTTTTGTTTGGAAGAGATTGTGGTGGTCATTTAAATCTTTACTTTCTCTACTACGTATAGTAAGTAGGGGAAGTATTGTATTCCACCCAAAATTTCGATACCGAGATTTCACCGGAAATACATGTTTTGAGACCCCCTGAATCAAAAAAAAAAGCATTTTTGGAAACATGTCCGTGTATCTGTGTGTGTGTGTGTGTGTGTGTGTGTGTGTGTGTTTCCGTAAACAGCATAACTCAGAAACGAACAGTCGGATAAACACCAAACTTGGTACTTGGGTTCAGTATCTTCCAGAGATGCGACATAAAGGTTTTCAAGAAAATTCCCCCACCCTAGGTTACCCTTTACATGGAACATTTTTCGAAAATTTTAATTTTCTCACAAATGGCTCTAACGATTTTGATTAAAATAGCATATATTTAAGATACTTTCATAACAAATAAAATGTATATCTTGAATTTTTTGGGAATGTCTACAAAAGTATTCTTCACTGTGAACTACTTTTGCATAACTGGTAAACCATAAGAGACAGACCAAATTTTACTACACAGAAAATGTAGATCGCGTTAAAATACACAATTTATGTCGTATACACTTTTTTTATTCAGTGAACCGTTTTCGAGATATTGCTTGTTATTCCCTTAAATTTTCTAATACTTATACTTTTTCTCAAATTCGTTATTCATTTTTTTTTGTCCTGGACATGCAAGGAGAATGGAATACTCCACATAGCAACCAGCTCTTAAATTATTTGACTATCGCTTAAATCTTACCAATTCCCCTTGCATCTACAAGAAAATTAGCAATAAGATTAACATCTCGATTAACATGAAGCATATGGTGAATAAGCGTTTGTAAGACCAGTTTGACAAGAGTAGAGAAAGTCATGTGAGTGTAACACATCAGATTTTTTATGTTGTTTTCTCACTCCTCACAAAAAAGTAAGCATTTATAATAAGCACTTTGCAATTGTTCTTACATCAAAGTAAATAACAACAAAAATTCTGAATGACTGTGTACGAAGAGTGCAATGGATGGTTGGACCTTACATGGATAATCATTTGAGGGCCAAGTTACGTTTTGTAATTGGGTAATCAATATTTTTGTTTTGTTTCCTTATTCCTCATCACGAAAGAAAATTTTTTATAAGCCGCTTTCTAATGAGAAAACAACATACAAAATGAGGGTTCCCATTTGAAAAAATTAAATTGTCCATAAAATGACCATAATAAGGTCTTCCAAAAACACTACTAATGGAATTTACTTATAATGATGTGGCATGTGCACAGACTATATATTGGTAATGCGCCCTCTGGTTACCCAAGTTGAAGGTTGGCAGTTTATCTGAGGAGGGGTGTTTAAGGGGAAACAGTCTCATTGGTGGGGATGGCGTTAGTGACGCCAAGCTTAACGGGTTTTCTCAGTCAGTCTGGGACTAGTCTTTGAGTCAGGTGAACGGATAGCTGCTCTACGATATGGCGTCCTCGCCCCGGCAGACACATGGGGTAAGTCTTTGTTAAATAAATCTATTTGTCGCTCTTCCTTCCAGCTTTTATTATGGTAAAGTAGAATCCTTGCCTCTCCCTTCAGCCAGGAATTATATTAGGGTAAATTATGTTGTGAATTTAACTTTAGCTGCGTCCCTTTGTCGGTGCCTCTTAAATTAAAGTTTCCTTTGTTTGAATAACGATCCCTCTCGCAAGCGAGTTGCCCACCACTGAAGTTAAATAATTAATTACAAAATGTGAGGCACGCGACAATATCAAGCAACTTTTTTTAAATACATTTCTTTCTACAACGTTTTGTTTTGGAGATATTGTACAGTCTCGACTTATGGTTCACCCTGTATAACGAAACGTGTAATGGAGCTATTTCCAGAAATTTTAATCTCGATTAAAATGGAGAAGATAGGATAATAAGTCTTCGTAAGCATAATTTGTATACCCATTAATAAGCAATAGAGGGTAGATAAAGTCGCATGAATGTAGCACATCACAGTTTTAAAAAAACGTATCATTACATGATGGATTTTAAATTCCATGCTCCCTATATACCACGAGAAAAAATAACAACAAGTAATAGACGTATTCGAAACTTTACACCTGTAATAAAGAATATCTCAGCAGTGGTTGAGCCAATAACAAATTCATTTGACTTTAATGAGATATACATTTTTACCTTCTCTAGTACGTATAGTAAGTAGGGAAAGTATTGTATTCCACCAAAAAATTCAATACTGAGATTTCACCGGAAATACATGCTTTGAGGTGCCCTGAATCCAAATAAAACACTTTTGGAAACATGTCCGTGCGTGTGTCTGTGAACAGCATGACTCAGAAACGAAAAGTCGGATAAATACCAAATTTGGTATTTGAATTTATCTTCCAATGATGCAACGCAAATATATTCAATAAAATCCCTCCACCCCAGACAACTCTTTACATGGAAGACTTTTTACAATTTTGATTTTCTAAAAAATGGCTCTAACGATTTTGATAAAAATACCATAGGTTTAAGATATTTTCATGGCAAATGAAATGTATATATTGAATTTTCTGGGAATATCCCCCAAAGTCTTCTTCATTCTGAATGAAGTTTGCATAACTGGTAAACCGTAAGACAAAATTTTGCTACACAAAAAATGTAGATCTCGTTAAAACACACAATTTACGTAAGTTGCATTTTTTTGAGTGAACCTTTTCCATATTATGATCATTTTTTAAAGAGAATGAAGTCCTCCACATAGCAGCCAGCTCTTAAAAGATTTGGCTATCGCTAAAAGTCTACCATATTCCTACAAGAAAATTAGTAATAAGCATCTGCAAATATTTATCTCCATTAACATGAAGTAGATGTTGACACTCTTGATAGAAAGTTGTGGTGGAGATGATATATAAAATGCTTGGGGACTAATTGTTCGACCTCTTTATGCAGCAAGTGTTCTTAATGTATAAATCTCGCCAGGGAAATTGGCGTATAACCATTAAGGCTAGTCCCGTCAGCCAGTCCCCTGGTGTTTGAATACCTCCCTTGCAAGTAGCAAGGTTTTTGCACATGGTTCTTTCTGTCCAGTTTCTTTCACTGTATACAACTCCCGTCTAACTTGCACCATTCTTTGAGCTGCAGCCCCATGTGTGTCTTGCATCTCTATGGGACATGGCTCACATCATAGCTTTCCATTAAAGTTTTCACACGACAAATTCCGAGGCGCGACCTATAATCAACAGTGTGGTGTGCTCTCCGCCTGCCTCGTGGTAAGGATGAATGTTGGACTATAATTTCTTTGTGAACAACATGTAAGGTTAAGGTAACGTCTTTTGTTAATAAAATTGTAATTTATTAAAGTTTAAATGTCTTCTTATTTTAGGCTTCTTTATAGATTCTGGTATTCCTCTGTTGCAATCCTTAAGTTCGCATGCTTAGGGAGTTTCGCCCCCCCCCCGATGTCATGGCTTTTAAGTAAGGAAAGTTCAGTAATTTGTTTTATCTATAGTCGTGACAATATGCGTGAGTGATCTACTTTAAGTTTTTAAGTGTCAAGTATCTGTTAGAAATAATATACGCAACGAACCGTACTATGTTTACTGCGGTCATCCTGTCACCTGCACGGCCGGCCGATCATGCGCTGCGAAACCGGTCCCACCAAATATTGTTCATCCCGTATAAGTTAAATTATCTGATGTGGCACTCGATAAAAAGCTCCTAGCATACTGACAATGCTGTTATTTTGTAGGTGGTATCTCTATTGCACACATCTGCCATTTGGAACTCTCTACGCACTCTCAAAAGTCTTCCCTTGCAGTGTTTTGCCAGAGGTATACCGTCATCTTATACCTCTTACGTTAAGTACCTCCCGTGGTTGGATGGATGGCATTGTGGTTAAGTAGACAGACTGGGGTGACGAATATAAAGGGCTACGTAAATTTCATTTGGGCATGAATGAAGGTAATGCATTTTAATATAGTTGACATAAGAAGCATGATATTGGTATTCGAAATGATTAGTAAACTTAAATTTTAAATCGTTTACCGTTAATAAGTTCCTTCGATATAAAGGATGCTATTTCCCGATGAAAAATTGATATTTTCAGAGTATACGGGCAAAATAGAAAGAAAATACAGTAGTTATTCAAAAACTATACTACAAAATAAGAATGTTGCTAGGCTTTTGCACTTAGCTGTATAACCCGCTATTTTCTGATTCTGCTGCCATGTTTATTAAAAACTCTTGAATTAAGAGTTATGAAATGTAAAGTTATTATACATTTTGCAAGACAAAACTATAGTACGGCTTTTTGAGGTGCCAAGAAAATTGAAAATAGAAACAAAGGTAACAAAACTCGGTTAAAAATCTTGTGTTGTACTCACATGACTTTCTCTACTCTTGTAAAAACTATGTTTACAAACGCTTATTCTCCACCTACTTCATGTTAAGCAAGATAAACATTTGCAGAAACTATCCTTTGCTAATTTTCTTGTAGGTGCAAGGGGAATTTGGTAGGTTTTAAGTGATATTGAAATCGTTTAACAGCTGGTTGCAATATGGAGCATTCCATTCTCTTTGCATGTTAAGGAAACAAAAAAAATAACTAATTTACATTTCAAAAAAAGTATAAGTATTGGAAAATTCAAACAAATAACTAGGAATATCTCAGTTTATTTTCCATAAAAATATCTTGAGCATATGTTATTTTAATAAAAATCATTAGACCCATTTTTTTAAAAAATCTAATTTTTTTAAAAATGTTCCATGCAAAGGGTATCCTGGAATGGGGGATTTGCTTGCAAACCTTCTTGCCGCATCTTTGACAGTTACTGGACCTAAATACCAATACAGTTATGCTGTTCACATTCAAACAGACACACACGGACCTTTTTCTAAAAAAGTTTTTTTATTAGGGGGCCTCAAAACATGTATTTCGAGTGAAATGCAATACTTTCCCTTCCTACTATACGAAGTAGAGTAAGGATAAATGTCATTAAATTGAAACAGCTTGTTTTGATTTTATGCGGCTTAACAAAAGATGATAAATGAATTCCGCCTGGGAAGTAGATGCACAAATTCACATCAGAGACATATTTTGAGAAATAAAACGAAAAATACGAATACAATACAAAAATATAATGTATATTAACACTACAAACTCATAACGTTTGTGTGCATGTAACGCAAAGCGAACCAATTTTGATAATTCTTTCCTATTAAAAATCACTATTATTCCCGACGAATATCTTCTAATTTAAATTCCCAAATGATTAAACAACCAAAGAGAATTTAGAAATCCCGGATATTGGTATAGATGTTGGACTAAAAACAGAATATGCTTGCAAATATAGCTGCAAATTTTTGCTGTATTTTTCTGCATGATGTAATCAAGTTCATTAACAGAGTATGCTAAATAACTACGAGGTACGTTCCATATTGATTTACACATTCGAATTTCCCACTATCCACGGTCCGTTATTTGACTTGCATTACAGTTGCAAATATGTAGTGCATGGTCTGCAAACAGCTGCCAGCACGATGCAGAGGAGAATAATTCCTGCAAACTACATTGCATTTCTCCAACTGCTGGCATTAGGTGAGTTGAAAGAGGATATACCACATAACAACCAAAAATTGTACGAAGCAATTGTAAGAGACGGGTGAGCTAGCAAATTCCAGGTAAAAGATAATTCTAAGTAGAGCCCACCTTTCACCAAGCTAATGAACAGGGAGCTGGTAGCGGTAAGGAGAAATAGGAAGAGACAGAGAAAAGAAAGAGATCGAGATATTGAATCCGTTTCCTGATGCGTCATGGGGTTGCGTATGCGCAAAGTTTTGGAGTATAATATTCCCATACATGTTAAGGTAACGCGGTCTGAGGACCAATTAGAAATGTCGTTACATTTTGAGGCTCGGAGGTAAGCGTCACTAGGCTGAGGTATATAAAGGGAACAAAGCCCCAGATTTTCACTCTCATCTAGAATCTTGTCGACACAAAGTGCTACGCTCTGAACGACAAATACAGGTGTGGGAAGACGTGTGCAGTTAGTTTAGGCTCCTGATTTATTCAAATAGTGGGAATTGGTATAATGGGGAAAAGCTAGCCGCCTGTAAAATATTTGATTTGATAATAAACCACATTTATTAAGGGAAATGCAGTATATTTTAATTGACCTCACCTACGATAAACCTGAGACCCAAGAATTAGCTATGTAGTTAAAGATTAGGAATGGAAACTACAGCAGCCGACGTGCAGCAATAGCCGAGGACAGGAACATGCAGCGGAATGCATCAACCAAAGGGACGACGCTTTCCAGATGCTACTGATCAACGATTTTCCGCTACAGAGTGAGTAACATGGAGCACGATCATCAAGGACAGGAATTGGATGACTGCATATATGTGGAAAGAGGTTGTAAACACTACATATATTCATAGGCAATTGGCGGCAATCTATGAAGAACCTACACCGTCACGAAAATGGTGTGAACTGGGAGAATGTTTGAAAACGTAGCCGCACATCAACGGAGAAGAGAACCTGTTCTGGAACGAAACCGACAATACCAGTCTAGGGGTCGAATTCATAGTCGTCGCTTATTTCAAGGAAATGCTTAAGCAATTATTCGGTACACAGATCTACTCTTTCAGGCGAATAAGGAAATACTTATTCATATAAGCAAGCTCCGACCTCCGCTTATATACAATAAGGGGAGCCAACGCTACCTTGCATGAACTGCTTACAACGGAGGTTAACGATTATAGCAATTTAGTGGCGTATATGGAATTTCATAACGAAATTGTGTGCGCATTAATAAACGACTTTAGTTATTTGCAGAATTCACCTTAAATACATAGGAATGTTGAATTTAAGAATCAATATCTGTTTACCAAAGCCGCTGTTTTAATAATATAATGCTTCAAATAAACGTAACCTTAACGAACAGCGGTTATGAAGTCGCAGGCTTACTTAAAAAGATAATGTATAGCATCTGAGTGCTATGACACTATCCATATGTTTTCTGTTCAGAAGTTTTCCCATTTATGCTGTCCAAAGTCCTTAGGTGCCTAGAAAACAAGATTCCGCTGGACTTATTCAGAATAATTTAATAAAATCCTAAAAACAAAATGCGGATATACTTCTGCAATAAATAAATTATATCTCTGCAGTGCTCTTCTCGATCAAATTGCCTATTTGTATAATTACCATCACTGCAATGGACCACTTAACAAGTCACACGTCTTTACTATTAATTCGCAAATATACGTTGGGTTATCAAAATCTTGAACGAAAGTTTAATTACATGTTAAAGCCAAGCATAGTAAGTTATTGGGTACTTTTGCTTTTCTGATTACTGATAGATGGTGTAGTAATTGCATTTGTGATTTGTTACCATGCATGCATATACACAGTGCGCATATTGTAAACACTTCTAGCTATTAACACTTTACGCTAGAAAGTCAGGTTTTCAGTTTTAAAAAAGTCCACGAGTAGGGTCCCATTGCCTGCATTTTACGATGTCTTTGTATCTCAGCACCAACTCCTTTAGTTGGTTTCTTTCCTGCTCGCTGAAATGTTTTCCTTTTGGCATATTTTCGTCCTAACTAATAACTGTATAAATATTACTACAAACCCTTAACCAAATTTACAATCTACTTGATTTTAAATGATACTTTTATAATTAGTTAAGTTTCGTTTAAAACTCGCAAACTTCTACCACGTGTTCAAAGCTGTTGTGAACAAAACAACAACGAAAATGAAAATGGCGGCTGGCTATGTGGTGACCTGCATGTTCGTTTACAAATTCCTTCTCGCATCCAAGTGGCTGTGAAACAGCTCAACCATGTTGCCACATGTGTTTCGGAAACAAGTAAGCGTTTACGGCTGAGCATATAAGTACCGACTTATTGTTTAAGCATCTCCTTATTATATAAGCGAGGACTATGAATTCGACCCTACATCTTTAGAATAGGGCGGCCTATTTAGAGAAGGTGCATCACGTTCTGGAAATGGAAGCGGCACAAGGACTTGGAAGAAACACTCTGCTCAGTGCATGGACACTAAGATAGATAATTCTGTCTGCTGACAGCGTAAGTATGTGAGCAAAAATCTCCATCAACGCCAAACCAGACCTAGAAGACTTTCTGTCCAAACACATGACTGATGATGAGGCTAGAATCAAATACCTGAGAAGTCCAATCATTGTAGTCTTATCAGGCTGCCCCCATCGAGGAACTTCCTTTAGTACGCAAACGAATGACTACAGTCTTTTGGGAAAGGGATGAATCATCTTCATTGAGTAGTTTACTGACTTCCAGGAACTCCAAGCAGCTGTCCTGACATGGATGTGACAAACTCTGAAAAAGTGGTTCCAGGAGGACCTAGAGAAGCTGCCACAGCAGTGGCGAAAGTATCTACATTTTATTTTGTTTCGAAGGTCTACCTGGGCAAGAGTCTAAGCCCAAGCCCCCTCCTAACAACCCAGCGTCGGCGCCATCCGAGCGGCTCTCCGACCGTGGGGGTTTCCCACGGCAAGTAACTCAAACACATGACCACAGTCTTTTGGGACAAGGGTGAATCACCTTCATTGAGTGGTTTGCTGACTTCTAGAACTCCAATCAGCTGTCCTGGCATGGTTGTGACAAACTCAAAAAAGTCATTCCAGGAGGACCTAGAGAAGTTGTCATATCAGTGGCGCAAGTGTGTACAGCTCAACCAGACACATGACAGGTAACGAGACTTGAATCGAATACCTGAGAAGTCCAAACACAGCAGAGAAAGCATAAAGGCAGCCCCCATCGAGGAACTTCCCTTAATATGCAAACCTATGACCACAGTCTTTTGGTCAAGGGTGAATCATCTTCATTGAGTGGTTCGCCGACTTCCATGAACTCCAAGCAGCCTGGCATGAGTGTGACAAACTCTGAAAAAGTGGTTCCAGGAGGACCTAGAGAATTTGTCACATCAGTGGCACCGGTGTGTAAAGTTTAACCAGATACATGACTGGTAACGAGACTTGAATCGAATACCTGAGCAGTCCATTTGCTGCGAGAAAGCATAAAGACAGCCCCCATCGAGGAACTTCCCTTAGTACGCAAACGTATGACCACAGTCTTTGGTCAAGGGTGAATCATCTTCATTGAGTGGTTCGCCGACTTCCAGGAACTCCAAGCAGCTGTCCTTACATGGGTGTGACAAACTTTGAAAAACTGGTTCCAGGAGGACCTAGAGAAACTGTTAATCAGTGGCGCAAGTATCTACATTTTGTTTTGCTTCGAAGGTCTACCGAACCAAGAGCCGAAGCCCAAACCCCCTCCTAACAACCAAGGGTCAGCGCCATCCGAGCGGCTCTCCGACCGTGGTGGTTTCCCACGGCAAGTCCTCAAACACATGACCACAGTCTTTTGGGACAAAGATGAATCATCTTCAGTGAGTGATTTGCTGACTTCCAGGAACTCCAAGCAGCTGTCCTGACATAGGTGTGACAAACTCTGAAGAAGTGGTTCCAGGAGGACCTAGATAAGTTGTACAACAATGGCGCAAGTGTGTACAGATTAATGGAGACAATTGAGACAATAAACATGTCTGCAGAGGTAGTGAGGTTCTGAGTGACTTAAAAACATGTTTTTACATTTAATTTACATTCTCTACCATCTAATGCTTATTAGTGGATATGCAAGCTATTCTTACTAAAGATTAATTTTCTATCCACTTCGTGTTATTCCAAATAAACCTTAGTAGAAATAGCTACATTACACATTTTGTTATAGAAACAAAGGGAAGGGAGATAATAAAATGTAGTGGAACTGGACGCTATACGCTGACCTTAAAATTCCATACTGTTTTCATGTAATCGCGGAAAGCAACTGAATGTTGACAGTATCTGAAGAGAATGACCAAGTATTGAACAACTCACCAATTAATAACAGATATCTTGTAAATGGCTTATGCCACAAAAAAACTTATTTGAAGTAAACTGTGTTTTTAAAAGAGGTCTACATTTCTCTTGTAGTACATTTTCGTCTATGGCTTAAGGTTTACTAGTTATAGCTACAGGATTGTATAGAATTCATTCCGGATAAAAACGACTTCAAAGGCTATTCCCAAAAATTCGATATATACGAGAGCTATGCTTTGAAAATTTAATTAATATGTGGTAATTTAGCCAAAATCACTAAACATTTTTTAGAAAGTAAAAAATTTTGAGAAATCTTCCATGTTAGGGTTAGTTTGGCGTGGGGAGATTTTCTTGAAAATCCTTATCGTATCTTTAGATGATACTGAACCTAATTACAAAGATTGGTGTTTATACACACACACATACACGCAGACAACTACTTTCTAAAAAATGCCTTTTTGGATTCAGGGGGCATAAAAACATGTCTTTGTTGTGAAATCTGGAATAGAATTGTTGGATGGAATGCAATACCTTTTCTACCTACTTTGTACGTAGTAGAGAAAGTAAGAAGTAAGAGTTATTCAATATGGACACCCCTAGTATACACAAGAAAATTGTGTCTAAAGCTCGAAATAGCTAAACCGATATTTCTGATTAACTGGAAATATTATTTTTCCGAATGATTATTGTCTATATGTAGTTTACAAATTGTAATAATTGGTGGATTGGGGATGGGGAGCAGTTCTGTTCCTACTTCATAGTGAATTGATGAAAGGGATTTTGTATCATGCAAAACTGATAGCCTTTATATTATTTATTATTTATTAACGTTAATATATCAGAAATACAGCATCCAGATATTTCATCCACAGGAACGTGGGTATTACAGATATTTTTCACCCGTCATTAAGAATGTCACGGATGAGCGAGATGGCTTTGTGTTAACATGCGGTACACATATGGCAGGTCCCGGGTTGGAATCTCTTTGGGCCGACCCCATAACCTTTAGGGTTTTAAGGTAGTTAGGCAACTGTTGGGTGGTTCCTCTTCTAGCTTAAAGTTCTACAAGCGGAATAGCTTAGGAGGCAACATCTGTGGTCAGCATTCTGGAAGTCCCGGATTCGATCCCCGCGACCGCCCAAGCTGGTCCATCGTTTCCGTGTTTCCTGTGTCGACGGGCAAATTTTGGGCTGGTTCATCTCCTCCCTCTCATTTCCTCTATTCACCATCTTCCCTGTTATTCCTTTTTTGGACTGTAGGACCAGACGACGGCGTTCGGCGCGTTGCGGCCGGGCGGTGGCTTGCGCACTGTAGGGATTTCTGCTGCGCGGATTGCTCAGTTAGGGGACGCTAGAGTTTGGCTGCTTGTGGGCAGGATTGAGCGGCGTTGGTTGCGTTCAATCTGGAAACATTATGGACCCTTTCTGTGTTTGCGCCCGTCGGCATCCGGATCTGGTCGCCCTTCGGGGGGTCACGTTGAAAGTAAAAAGGGCCATTTCGGCCTACTTGCCGTGCTGAGCCCCGGTTCTGGGGCCCCTCTGTAATATGTACCTGTACCACAAATTTTCTATCCATATAATTTCCTTTCGTCTGTTTCACCTTAACATGTTTGAAGGTTGCATGACTGGGCGACAGCGAGTGGTACGTAGTAATGGAATTTTGCTCTGTGTAATTTATGAAACGTTATTAATTAAAATACAATATATTAAGAATGTTTACATGAGAAATAAAACATATATTTTGAATTCTCTGGGAATAGCCTGTGAACACCTTAATTCAGAAGGATAATAAGTGGTAATTGTTAAACGATAGACGAAAACGTACCACACAAACAGTATAGATTTCTTTAAAACACACAATTTATGTTAAGTACATTTTCTTGTGGTGCAAGCCGTTTCTGAGATATACATTATTAAAGGTTCGAATTGTTCACTTATCTTAAAAGTCCTTTCAACATTCAGTTGTTCCTCGCAATGTCATGGAAACAGTATGGAATTTTAAGGCAGTATATAGCGTCCAGTTCTTAAACATTTGACTACGATCAGCGGTATCATGATGACGGCGATGAGCTCCTCGATACGATCATCACGGGCGATGAGACGTGGATTTCACACGTTACCCCGGAAACCAACCAACGGACAATGCATTGGTGTCACGGTCAAGACGAAATTAAAACACAGTGTCGGTATAGAAAGTGATGTGCACGGTGTTCTGTGACAGTGAACGCTGACCGTTACTGTAAAACACTGCGGAAATTGCAATGTGCCATTCAAAACAAGAGGCGTTGAATGCTCATTGCAGGCGTTGTGCTGCTCCATGACAATGCTCGTCCACATACGGTTCGGCGCACAGCAAGTGTTCTCCAGGAGTTCGACTGAGAGCTGTTTGATCATCCGCCGTACAGTTCTGATCTTGCTCCCAACGATTTCCATGTTTGCTTGCACCTCGAGAAATTCCTGTACTCCGGTCAGCGTTTTGAAAAAGACGAAGAGCTGAAAACGACTGGCACGCGCTGGTACTATTCACAGGCGGCAGACTTCTACGACACAGGAATACAAAACTTGATCCCACGATATGACAAGTGTCTCAATTCTTGTGACGACTATGTTGAAAAATAGCACAAACATTGCTGTACCAGTTTCCAATAAAGTTTTGGCACAATTTTTACCAAACTTTCATAACATTTACTAAATATAAAGTAGCTTAATATCAATAAAATCATTTACTGCATAATCAAATTATAAAATGTCATTAAGAGAATTATAATACATACATTTACATGTAGTATAATATTAAAACAAACAATTTAAGCAAGAATAAAGCTATAAAAACTTTTAAAACATTTAAATAAAGTAATGGAACACATAAAATTATTAATAATTTATACATATAATATAATTAAAATACAAATTAACTATTGTATTAATACAATAATTTTCAAAAAAAAAATTAAGTACAATTTTCCAGAAATTGCTTCTACCTAAAGGAAAGAAATTCTGCCCAATTCGATTTAAAGTTTTTCTCAAAGCATTGGTTCATAAGAATAAATTAAGTTTTAAAACTTCAAAGGAAAGAAAATCTTATCAGAGGTTATTTGATCCAGTTTGATGGAGAAATAATAAATGAATTATAATTATTGCTGTAACAATGAATGGTAATATAAAATGAAATGTGAAAACTCGATTTAAAGTCGCATTATCTACTGCAAAACCTCCTGGTACAAATAGTAGTATTGATAAAATCCCTTTCCACCCCTATTTTACGTTTAAGTATATTTTGGGATTAATTATATTATTTATCTCTTTTATCTCTTAAAGAACCTTATACTCTCGGAGATCGTGATAACTTCATTTAACTACGTTTTCTTTGTTTAAAAAAATAGGGAAACTTACTTTCTGGATCGTATCTATAACGAAATGTGTAATGTAGCTATTTCTGCAAAGGTTTATCTGGTTTAAAATGTAGCAGATGGAAAAATACGCTTTAGTAAGAATAATTTGTATACCCACTAATAAAGATACAAGGTAGAGAAAGTCATGTGAGTGTACCACAACAGGTTTTTCTCCCTCATTCCTTATTCCCTTTCTTTCTCTGTGAGACGTGTCATGTTGATGTTTTGAAACCCCGCAAGCAAATTTCCTCCTCACTGCTGCGAATACTACGTATCTTTCGCATCTAGAGTATACAAAACCAGAGAATTAAATATAATTTGGATATACTAAGAGAGATGCGCCCCACAAATTAAATTCAATTATTAAACGGAGTATTTAGATCACATATAGTTTAAATTCCTCCTTCATTATGTTGGGCCTTCAGTGCACTGTTTAGCTATTGCCCCCACAGCTCATTACCAAAATAATAGAGAACAGGATATTACACTATTAATATTAATACCAATCTCCATCTAGAGTTTTTATAGTATTAATGATGTAAAAGTAGGTAAACTAGAATTGCAAATGTTTACTCATGCAGCAATACAAAGTGATGATGTAGTCATGGGCGTGTCCGCCCTTTCATTAAGTTATAGTAGTAAAGCTATATTAATTAAGCTATAACAGTAATGTAATAACTTTAACACGCATCAAGTGGCTTCAAGTAATGTGAACTGCAAACAGTAATTACTATTAAACTGAAAACTTTATTAAATTAGTGTTACAATGTAGTAACTTAAACAAGCTTCAACTGGCCTCCAGTGTTGACCACAATAGTTGATATTACCTTCGACTCTAATTAAACTTTACATTAGAGATGGGACCTTAATACTCGGTGGTATCGAAGTTCGTCTAGTACATTGATATAAACCTTCGGTGCTTTTAAATGTTTAAGTTTTGGCATTATTGAAAGTTATTGCGTTAACTTTTAAGAAATGAATGGATTCGAGATTCGTTTCCTCAAACAGTTTATGAACTATACCTCTCGATAGACCTTGACTAATTTTCCTGTGGGTAAATCAATACAACATTCCATAGATTTTTTGTGTTGAAATGAAAGCATACTAAACAGTGGAGAAAGCAGAAGAGATAAAAGGTAAAGGTATGTATCAAGAGGGGACCACGGAACCGGATCAGAGCACCGCAAGTAGGGCTTTTTCTTCCAACGTGAAGGGAGACACCAGATCCGGAAGCCGACGGGGTCCATAACATTTCCAGATAGAAGGCATCCGACGTCGCACGGTCAACGCCCACAAGTTACGATCTTCCAGGTTCCCCTGGAGGTAGCTCCACGTTGAGGGACCTAACTGAGCGACACCAGGAGGAAACCTTTACAGAGCGCAAACCACCGACCAGCCGCAATTTGCGGAAAGCCGTCGTCTGGTCCTACAACCCTGTAACAGATTACAAGGAAGATGATGGGTACAGGAAATGAGAGGAAGGAGAGTCGTGGTAGAAGATGAACCACTCCAGTATTCGCCTGGCAACCCGGGGAAGCCACGAAAAACCCAGGGACCAGAGTGAGTGGTCACTCCGGAACCATCCCTCTTGGTAAGGAGTAGATGTGAATGCAGCTGATTTAGTTAACACACTAAATCACGTTTCTGCAATAGTGTGGCTTGGTTATCACCCTCACCCATTACATATACCCCTATCCTGGTGATCAAAATCTCTGAATCCAGCAGAAACAAATCATAATTTAAGACGTGAATAGTACAGCGGATGGAAATATTTCTTCCCTTCCATCTGTTAGTTTGTATTTACGCCAAGCTATTACGCTCTAGTTACGAGCGTAACTACAGGTAAACCGTAGACTAATTTCTATAATATGGATATAAAATCCTTTAAAAGAAAATTTTCAGTATAAAATATAGTTTCATAAAAAGGGAAGCAATGAAATTATTTATTAGCCTTGTACTAATTTCCTTATATGGGAATATGGGAGGCTTGAAGCGATAGTCAAATCTTTTAAGTGCTGGTTGCTATGTGGCGCATTCCATTCCCTTTGTATGTCCAGGACATAAAAAAGCGAATAACGAATTCCCATTAGAGAAAAAGTATAAGTATTGGAAAGTTCAAACAAATAATAAGGAATACCTCGGAAATGGTTCACCCCACAAAACCTTAAACTGTGCGTTTCAACGAGATCTACATTTTTTGTGTAGTAAAATTTTGACTATCTCTTAGCGTTAGGCAGTCATGCAAAAAGTCATTCAGCAAGTCAAGAAGAAGACTTGCGGAATTTCCCAGAAGCTTCAAGATGCACATTTCACTGGCAATGAAAATGTTCTAAAGATAACAATTTTAATAAAAATAATTAGCCATTCTTGAGAAAGTCAAAATTTTCGAAAAGTGTTCCATGTAAGGGGTAATGAAAATCTTCGTGTCGCATCTTTGAAAGATACTGAACATAAATTCCAAGTTTATTATTTTTGGGGTTAGGCTGTTCACAGACACATACACGGACATGTTTCCAAAAATGCTTATTTGGATCCAGGGACCTTAAAACATATATTTTCGGTGAAATCTCGGTATTACAATTTTGGGTGGAATGCAATACTTCCCCTACTTGCTATGCGTAGTACTTACTTTCTGCAGTTACTTGAATACCTGTAAACGAAGTTGATAGCACCAAGAAATAAAACAAAACTTTCTAACATGAGAGTTATTAAAATACTTTGATATTGGTATCTTAGCGTTATAAACAGATTCCACTTTGTTTTTATTTTGCTGTATCTTAATTCCTAAATTGTGATCTACTTATATATTGGAATTAATTGTTCTTCCACAAAAGCTGTGTGTTGGACTAAGTTGGAAAGGTAGAATCAGACGACTGGAAAACTCGATGCCATAGCCGGGATTTGAACCACGTATCTCCCGGTATCCGTCCGGTTGCTCTAATCACTAATCTACCATGGCAACTTGTACGACATTAAATTTCCCAACTGGTTCGCATTTTTCCCGGTGAACCACAAGGACATCTCAAATTGTATTCAGATGACATACCCCAATGGCGACTTACAATGCTGTAAGTAGGTCGCCTTAAGTCCGGAACTTAAGTCAATGCTCCGGCCCAAAGGAATCTAAAGCTGTCCATACGAGTTCCGGTGAAGTCACAATGTGACTGCAAGGAAACCACTGCTTGTCGACTTCCTAGAGCGTGGAGCCACAATCAACGCAGCGCTATACAGACACGTTGCAGAAACTGCAACGCGCCATAAAGTCAAGACGCCCTGAAATGCTGTTGGGCGGAATCACCCTTTTGCATGATAAAGCTCATCCTCATATTGCTTATCTGGTGAGGGTTAAGCTTCAAGAGATTTGGCTGGGAAACATTTCAACATCCTCCGTACAGCCCAGATCTTTCCGCTTGTGACTTCACATTTTTGGCGACATGCAGGAGGACATTCGTGGCCGTCGGTTTCATTCGGACGAGGAAGTGCAAGAGTGGGTGAGATTGTGGATCGGTCAGCGACCTACCTCTTTCTATAAGACTGGAACTGATCGTCTCGTCTCCCAGTGAGATAAGTGTATTAACACTTATGGAAATTACTTTTGAATAAAACAAATTCCATTGTCACTTTGTAGAAGGTGTTCGGTTTTCCTTAACTGCCCCTCATATAATTTACGATTTATGTTCTTTTTAAATTGTTACTTTTGTTTATTTCTACCTAGCCCATAACCCAGTTCTAAATATACATAAAAATGTGAAGGGAGCTCTGAATAAGAAATTCCCCTACTTGGTATAGGTAGGAAAAAGCTGTAACTAAAACACGAAAATATCTGTTTTTACTATTTTATTTCTCCACGGACTTTGTTATAATATAAACGTTTGTGTTAGCTATTAATTACTACATAATTAGTGATATATAATTATATTGATTCCTGTTTCAATTCTGGAAAAATATTGTAACATTACAAATTATGACGTATTGATAGCGTTATAGTCATCTCTCCTTGTTTGCTTGCGTTGTCCACTTGGTACTTCAAATTAAATAATTTTGAAAAGTTAATCACCAAAGCTGCTGTTATATAAATTTTGACTAGACGAAAAAATAGTGCACCTTGACTCTCATTCCTTATTAGCGTGGTACCGGATGGCGTGCCTCTCAATGTCTCTCGTCTTCATTTCGTGCCAAGACCCTCAAGCCTGGCCAAGCTGAATAGTTCTCCATTCCTCCATTGTAGTGCTGCCGCCTCGCTATTGGCGACTTCATTCGCCAATGACACACTCCGACGCCCAAGCTCTTGAATGTCATTCTGCTACTGTAGACATAATTGAACTTTTGGAAGGGGAGAAAATGGCACAAAATTTATATTTATACTATCTGTATGTAGCCAAATAATCATGATATTATGATTGAGCCGTTGTGGGTTATTGTCGTTTGAGTATATATGTATTCATATTCTGGATACTCAAAATAATTCACATGGAACATATAAAAATAAGAAATTTCATGCACATGGATACATTAATTGCATACTGTTCTCTTTAACATCGCTGTAACAGCAGATTCACCCATTATTTATAAAAGTTTTAAATATTATTTAAATAGCTTTGGTATCCCTATATAGACACTAATTACTATTTGAATTCTAAATCGATAGCCAGAAGTTTAAAGAGAGAATGAGTATGTGATAACCTTGAATGATGGTATTCACACGGCCACAAGAAAATAGAATGACGATTAACCACTTCAAAAAATAAAAGTATTTAAATACTTAAACCAACATTAAAGAATATCTCGGAAATGCTTAACGCCACAAAAAGTGTATTACATGCCAATTTTGTGCTTTAATGAGGAGATCTACATTTTCTTTGGTAGAAGCTTTTGCAGTAAGAATTTGTCGATCTCTTACGCTTACCAATTACATTCATGGTGAAAGATGACGTAACAGGATATTCCCAGAAAATACAAGCTACATATTTTATTTTCCATGAAAGTCGTTAGAGCCTTTTAGAAAAAATCTGATGTGTTACATTCACATGACTTTCTCTACTCTTGTCAAACTATTTTTACAAACTCTTATTCTACATCTATTTCATATGTATCGAGATAAACATTTGCAGAAACGATCTTTTGACATGCAAAGAGAATTACATTTTACACATAGCGACAAGTTCTAAAAATATTTGACTATCGCTTAAGGCGTACTATGTTCCCCTTGTTTCGTATTTGCAAGGGCAATATAGAAATACAGTAGCCTTTAAGCATAGACATATCTCTTAATAGCTGGTTGCTAGGTGCAGCACCATTCTCTTAGCCACAGATTAATAAATACTCTTTGCATATCCAAGACAAAAAAATGAATAAGGAATTCCCATTTGAGAAAATAAGTATTGAAAAGTCTAAGGGAATAACAAGCAATATCTCGAAAATGGTTCACTCAACAAAAAAAATGTATATGACATAAATTGTGTATTTTAATACGATCTACATTTTTGTGTAGTAAACTTTTGTCTATCTCTTATGGTTTACCAGTTATGCAAAAGTCGTTCACAATGAAGAACACTTTTGGAGACATTCCCAAAAATTCAAGATATACATTTTATTTGTCATGAAAGTAACTTAAACATATGATATTTTAATCAAAATCGTTATAGCCATTTTTGAGAAAATTAAAATTTTCGAGAAATGTTCCATGTAAAGGGTAGTCTGGGATGGGGGGATTTTCTTGAAAACCTTCGTGTCGCATCTCTGGAAGATACGGAACTTAAATACGAAGTTTGGTGTTTATCCGACTCTTCGTTTCTGAGTTATGCTGTTCACAAACGCACAGACACACATACACGGACATGTTTCCAAACATGCTTTTTTAGGGGTCTCAAAATATATATTTCCGGTGAAATCTCGGTATCGAATTTTTGGGTGGAATACAATACTTCCCCTACTTACTATACGTAGTAGAGAAAGTAAAAATAAGGAAAATGTTGACATGTAAAGTTAATTTCGGTTAGGGGGATTTTTGTTGTTGACATTTTCGTGTTCACATCCTAGGAATACGGTGAACGGTGGGCCTCTTACTAAAACACTGAGGTGTTATACTGTCACGTGTGCTATTTGCAAAAACTTACCTTACATTAATTGGTAATATTTTACTGATTATTTTATGATACTCTGAATTTAGTAAGGAAGCTTTGTTAAGCCACGTATATATAACAGGATAGAAGCTCTAAACCCCTTCCGATGACAAAATCTCGTGCGTTTTACTATTTGCCAACTCCCGCAGGTCTACGCGCAGAATTGCCCGGAGTCGTGTGGAACTTTGTTCCTGCACCCGTCATGTCGGATGTTCTAGAACAATTAGATACGTTACGCTCATTGGTTGTTACAGGTAATACGTAGGGCGGTGGCACTCCATATTTAGTATAACCGCCGCCATATTTAAAAACCCTTCATGTGCAGACTTAAGCTATATAAAGAGCGGCAGACCCCGATTTGGGGCTCCTGGTTTCTGCTCTTGTTCCTACAGCTTGACGGGGCGCTCCGTACCCTTCCACTTACTTGCCCTGACACATTTTCGACACATCTATCAGATAAGAACTTAGGTTACTATCCATTCTCAGCTTAATAATAATAATAATAATAATAATAATAATAATAATAATAATAATAATAATAATAATACCAGAGATAATGGTTCAGGTTAGAGAACCTTCCTGTTGTAAACCAAACACTTGCCACATGAGAATCTTAAATACTGCTCAATACATTAACCTTGTTTAAGCCAAGCTGTTGCCATTTCTCCACCATCAGTTTCCCAACCAACATCTTAAGTAGCACGTTCCCCGTCACAACCTTTATGACTGTGACAATATTCACAGCACTTTTTCTACCCACTATCTACAAACTAAATCCTAGTATTAGTTTTTGAGAATTACGGTTGATGCAATGGCAGACAGATGCAGGTTCGCCTACTTGATACGGTTTTAATTCCAGGAACATAAATACATAAATTTTCAGTGAAATTTTTATATTAAATGTTTATTTATCCATTTAAATAATTATTCAGATAATAGATGTTCATAGAGCGCCAAAGAAAATCTTCGGCGGATTCTGGGATCCTTACCTATCACACAGCGTGGTGGCTTGATAACACAGTAATAAGAGGGAAAAGAGGGGAGGTTGATGCCTTTGCTTTTTCTGGTGCTATTGAAACCAAAAAATGTCTATTGTCTCAGAACCAGTCATGCCGTATACTAGCGAAATTACTCGTGGACGTATGTGGGTATGTGGGAGGCTGGTCGCACTGTTACAGCAATTGTGTTACAGCGTAAGTGTTTTATAGTAAATTACTGGATAAAAACATCCCAGGAAAATGGGGAAGACGGTCTACATACTGGACAGAAAATGGGCACTCCCAAAGATATTCGTTTATCATTTACTAAATGCAAATTGTTATAATTGACTGATCATGTTTGGAAACTAGAGATAAATATGTATTTGGTTTACCCAATATGACATACATATTATAGCAATAAAAGTGGGTTATATTTTGGTCTATAATCCTGTTGTATTCCTATGATCAGCAATATGTTAGTAAAGGTATACCAGTTATAGTTTGAATTAGAGAGAAAACATGCTGTTTTATTTATTACTTAGTTATGTTTGCTTCTATGCAGCAACAAGCATTGATGCCACTGTGATAATACTGTGATGCCACTGTTTATTTTTTGTTTTAAAGTGCTGCCTTGCTATATATTTAATGAATACCATTCAAGCTTTAATTTACACCCCTGAAAATCTCGCACTACACACTCTACAGTTCGCTAACCTTCAAATTTTCCCCTTTAGCTTTTAACCCCTTCAAAGGCGTGTTCTGCACAAGCCAATAAGGTATGGGCTACTAATCACGATAAGAGGTCTGTATGACAAACTGAATACACTCACTCTACCTCTTTCTCTTTTAGCCAATACGATCGAGAACGTAAATATGTATTTCGTTTCTACGCCATTTTGTAACCTTTGTTGCGGTTATTGGTTTAACTATTTAGCAGAAGGAATGGCGCACCCTTGTACCGTGGCCTAAAGTAGCCAATTAAATGTCCATGGCTTCGTAAGTTCACGTACAACGATAAATAATGTGACACATACGCGAGGTGCAGTGAGATTTTCTTTGGCCCTCTTTGTACGTAGCAGTTTGTCCTGTTAGAAGGATAAAATGGAATAAAGATGCAAAATAGTTATGTTTGTGAAATCCCGTTCAGCGCCCTGTATGCAATAACAACGGGGTTATATCATCGTTAAGATATTAAACTGGGTATACAAAGAATTACATGATTCTTTCTTCACTTCATTGGGCTACGAGCTACTAATCAGTTCAGGGATTTGTAAACAAGGTGGAATTTCAGTTACGTGGCATTGCAAATAGCGACTAATTGCAGGGGATATTTAGTTACGCATGCAAAGCCACCGACAAGCTTCATGCTATGTAATTAATTACATACACATTTACGCACTTGCACTCCGTTATAACACGCGTTGCATGGAGTTGAAATCTGGTGCAGACAGAGTGCTGACATCTATCATTCAAAACTACATACTGTAGCATGTCGCACGAGTTAAATAAACGAGAAAACGCCCACTCAAGTTGAAGCAAGGAGACCAAGTAATCAGGGTGCATTTTTATTATGTTAAGTTATATCTTTTGATACTTTTACTTTCTCCACTGCTTACCTATACAAATAGAGGAAATATTGTGTTCCATCCAGAAGTCTTATACCGCAATTTTACCAGAAATACGAGGGCGGATTGATAAGTCAGTGACTTTTTAAAGAAAATAAAATGTTTTTCGAAAATTCGATTTCATTTCTCAACATAGTCTCCTTCCAATTCAACACACGTTGTCCAACATTTCTCTAATTTTTTAGCCCTTTCAAAAATATAATTTTTCGAAGTTTGCAAAATATGAGATTGTTTCTGCTTTGATGTGTTCACTGGACGTAAATTTCTTTTCAGCGAGCCAAGTGTTCAGACTTGCGAAGGGGAAGAAGTCGCTCAGAGCCAAATCTGTAGAGTATGGTGGGTGAGATAGCAGCTCAAAGCGCAATTCCACAAATTTTGCGATGGCAGTGTCTGACTTGTGTGCGGGTGCATTATCCTGGTGAAATGGGGTCGTTTCTGTAACAATTCCTTGTGAAACTGATCCAGCATTGCAGGCGTAACTGTGATCGTTTTACGCTTTTCCAGGTAGTGTATGCCTATCACCCCTTGTGAATCCCAAAAGACAGCTGCCACGATTTTTCCTGCCGACGGAATGGTTTTCGCTTTCTTTGGAGCAGGTTTGCCGAAAGAAATCCACTGCTTTGATTATTGTTTGGTTTCAGGTCGATAGTGAGGCAGCATTTTAATACTTGAATAATTTCAATTGTATCTTATCATAATTAAATTTAATAACAGCCCGCCTTGAAACAATATGTACGCAATAATTATGTTATTGTATGTAACATTCATTTCAAATGCTTATTTTTATTGTAAACATATTTTGATAGTGTTATGTGAATACTTTATATATTCTAATAATACAAAAACTGTGAGAATAGTAAGTTTTAGGTTGATAATAATGAAGTATTGTGGCAATAATGTATTTGGAATTTGAAAATGTACTGGTCATGATTAGAACGACGATGACGTACTTTCAGTGACAGTTTTAAAATTAGCCAATTAACAACAAAGTTGAATGCAGAAATTCTATTGGACTAAAATTAGCCAATCAGAGACTCGCATTACCGAAGCTTAAGGTTTTAACCGTTGAGATTATTCAGTTCCTGGCAACACGTTATAGTATGTAGATGAAAAATGTGTACTCTACGGGTGTTTAGTAAAAACAGATATACGCGTTAAGTGAATGTATAAACGTTTCTCACAGTTCTTTTAAAAGTGTAGTGGTTTATAAATATGTGCAAGAAGTTAATATAAAAAGTTAAAATTTAAAAGTTTAATTCTGTGACGTCTATAATAATTGTCATTACCACACCCTATATTTGAATCCTGACTCTAAATTAAGACTGACGCAGCCGAGGCATATTCAAACAGTAGTATTACGGAAGCATTAAATTCAAACCGGCGCTCAAAGCAACTATTAATACATAACAACTCTTCAAATTTGCGTATATTATTATTATTACACAACATTACGTAACAGCAGCAAAAATCATCTTCAAAGTAGCGCACATACATGGGGCTAACTCAAAAAAGTTAAAAATAATACGTGAGCCAACTCCGGAACCAACCCACATACTTCAAAGTTGAAGAAAATAAAATTCTTCAGTAGTAATGGATCCAAGTTTCATTAGCCAACGCCGCAAGAACTCATTTTGTTTGCGCTGGAACTTGTTGAAACATCCCTGCGAAATGGTCACACGATTCAGGTGTTCTCCACTGTGAGCAGGCGCGGCACTCATCTTGCTGACAGCTTTCTCATACCCAAAAATTCGTGCAGAATGTTATACGTTCATTCATTAAGCTGTTTATGGTCTTGGCCATTTCACCATTTCTTCTGTTGTGACCTCAACCGACCGTCCTGTGCGAACGGCATCTCCTGTGCTCGAACAGCCGCATCGAAATTCTGTGAACCATGTCATGTGATGGAGCAGACTCCCCATAATACTTGTTAAGCTTTTCTTCCGTTTCCTTCACCGTCTTACCAAGTAAACAGTAGCGCTTTATCAGAACACGAAATTCACTTTTGTCAATTTTCTACGAAGCACGTACAACTGCTTATTTTAGACGCTCTCAACAATGTTCTAAGAAGCAAACCCAAACTATACCGAGAATAGCTGTAGGACTTGAGTGCAAACAAGAAACCTGTGATTAGAACGCTATCTCTCGTCAAAGTCATGTACTTTGGATCTCTGAATCCAAACACCAGCATTTTTACGAAAGCGTATGTGTGTGAACATAACTCAAAACGAATAATCCGTTAAATACCAAAGTTGGTATTTAAGTTCAGCATCGCCAAAGGATGCGACACGAAGATTTTAAAGAAAATACCCCCAAACTATCCTTTACATGGAAAAATTTTCGAAACTTTTGATTTTCTAAAACATAGCCCTAATAATTTTGATTAAGTGTTTCTGGTGCGACGAAAAGTTCCGTTCTCCGAGCGAGGTTATGACGACTGCTATGACGTGTAATAATTGCTATTTCTGCGAAATACTGGAGAAGCCTTGTGTTTGATTCCTCAGCGGGTGAACCATCCGGAAGAATAGGCTACGTCACAAAGACAGTTAAGTGATCGTGAAAAGTTAGTGAAGTGATAGAGTTTAGAAAACTGAGAGCTGAAAAACTGGACAAAGTTTATTTTTATTACTTCATAGAAACGATCATTATTCCTACACATTTTGGGGTATAGCTAAATTTTAGCTCATCTTTTAGGGGACGCTTTGCCCTAAAATTTTTACACTGCTAAATACTCCTACCAGTGTACATGGAGGCAGTATTTTTAACAGTTAAATAATTTCAGTCTAATTATATAATATATGTAATTCAACAACAGCCCGCCTTAAAGCAATATGTGTACGTAACAATATATAAAAAGTATCTATTACAGTCATTGTATATGTTTATATTATTGTATACATATGTAATAATGTTCTGTGAATGCATTACGTAATTTAATAATATAGGAGCTGTGAGAATAATGGGTTAAAAGTTACTAACAATGAGGTAACAATGAGGTAACCTTGAGGCAATAATTCATTTGAAAATTTAACAATACTACTTGTAATTCTTGGAAGCAAGAATGTAATTCTTGTGACAGTTTATAAAATAGCCAATCAACAGCCAGAGAATGCTTTAGTTAAACGAAAATATTCTATTGGACTAGGATTAGCCAATCAGAGACTTGAAATACAGAAATTTACAAATTTAGGCAGTAGAAATCAAGTCAGTTGCTTCTAGACAGCGCTCATAACTGGACGCGTTGGTTGTAGACAGTGTTCCTAACCGGACGCGAGATGTGTCCTCGAGAAATTTAATACGTATTTTGTGTGAGACAAAAATTTTAAAAAGTGCAAGTATTTAATAAAAGAATCTCACAGCTCTCTACATCAGTGAAGTGTTATTTAAATCCCAGAATTGATAAAAAGGAGTGAATAAAAAATTAAAATCTGTGTAAGCCTACATTTTTCAGCTGCACCACTCCTTGCAAAGAAATCTATGTCTCTAGCAATAATACTAACGCAGCCGAGGAAAACATTAATATATTATATTTAAAGAAACAGTCAACTTACAAAGTTGATATTTTTAAATTTGGGACGAAGGCTACCATACTTGCGGTTGCAACTACTTCAAGTTCGGCTTCCCAACAGTCGAAATATAATACATCTTCAAACTGACATTTCATACGTAGCAGCAATAAACCTATTTCGAATTGGCTCCTAAAAAGTGGGGCAAATAACAATAAAACAATCAAGCTACCTCAACATATACCAGTGCCACACTCCTATGGCAACTTGTGTGTTTTTGATATATATACACAATAATAATATAACGACAATAACAATAATCCTTACTAGTAGTACTATCATCTCACCATTACTATTTATAGTCAGGATATAAATATGTTTAATTTTGGCATTGGAGAGCATATATTTCATTTTCTTTGTGAATGACAATTACTGATATAAATAACTCACAAGATTTCCCAGAAACTATTGAAAATAGGTGTATAAAATGTTATGATGATGAAGACAATACCTTAATGCCTTGTGTATGTATCTGATTTTATATTAATAAGATTTTATTTTTATAGAATATTCAGTTTCTGATAAACCTTAATAAAATTATACAAATAAGGAAAATATCTCATATTTCTTATAAACAAAGGTATTTTAAAAGAACCAATAAAATCAAAATGAATTAAAAATGATTACTATACTGAACAACAAGTGATGAATATCGAACCACTTAGTATGGGTATGCATTAAGAATGGAAAAGCGTTACACTCACATGACCTTCTCTATTCTTGTACAAACTATTTTTACAAACGCTTATTCTCCATATGCTTCATGTTAATCAAGATGTTAATCTTATTGCTAATTTTCTTGTAGGTGCAAGGGGAATTGGTAGACTTTAAGCGACAGTCAAATATTTTAAGAGCTGGTTGCTATGTGGAGTATTCCATTCTCTTTGCATTACCAGGACAGAAAAAAATGAATAACGAATTCCCATTTCAGAAAAAGTATTGGAAAATTTAAGGGAACAACAAGAAATATTCGAAAATGGTTCACTCATAAAAAACATCTATGACATAAATTGTGTATTTTAACACGATCTAGAGTTTTTGTGTAGTAAAATTTTGTCTATCTCTTATGGTTTACCAGTTATGCAAAAGTCGTTCACAATGAAGAATACTTTTGGAGACATTCCCAGAAAATTCAAGATATACATTTTATTTGTCATAAAAGTATCTTAAATATATGATATTTTAATCAAAATTGTTAGACCCATTTCTGAGAAAATTAAAATCTTCGAAAAATGTTCTATGTAAAGGGTAATTTGGCATGGGGGATTTTCTTGAAAACCTTGGTGTCGCATCTCTGGAAGATACTGAACCTAAATACCAAGTTTGGTGTTTATCCGACTGTTCGTTTCTGAGTTATGCTGTTCACAAACAGACACACACACACAGACACGTTTCCAAAAATGCTTTTTTTGGATCCAGGGAGTCTCAAAATATGTATTTCCGTTGAAACCTCGGTGTCGAATTTTCTCTACTTACTATACGTAGTAGAGAAAGTAAAAATGAATCAGTGAACTTAGAAGGCATAGTTCTACCTGCTGTAAAATTTCAGCTTTGCATCTTAAATGGTTTTTGAGATAATGGGTCATGAATTTTGCAGAATGAACATTGCTGGATTAGAAGTTTTAGTATCCCTTTAAGGGTTAATAAAACTGTTACATAAGGTAAGCTGAACTAGACCAGCATCGACAGGGACAGGCTTCACTGACACGGCAAAGAACTACCTCCATAATTTAACACCGTGGCAGCACTGTAGTTTCCAATACCACTGTAGGGTGAAAAAGGAAAAAAAAGGGGAAAAAAGGCGATAGCAATGCCAGCAGCACAAAACCCAGACCCTGATCAATGAAACTCTGCGATGTGGTCAGATAAATCTACCTCTACACTATTACCCTCTACAAAACGTGTTTACGTGTGGGAAATGTGTTTAGCTGGGCGAAGCGGGTAGCTCACAGATCGCGACCTGAACTCTACATATTAGGCGATTTGATTGCCTGTACAGGGGTAAAGGTTAGTGTGTACTAATGCTAGAACATAAAACATGACGGAAATTAGCGTTAAAAGTCCATGCTTGGGATTCAGCTCTGCGCAGTAGATTTTTATTTTCTCCACCGTTTAGGCGATCTAATATATATCGCATATGAAGTTCACCTGAAAAATATGTGTTACACTCACATGACTTTCTCTACTCTTGTACAAACTATTTATACAAACGCTTATTCTCCATCTACTTCATGTTAATCGAGATAAACATTTGCAGAGTCTATCTTATTGCTAATTTTCTTGTACATGTAAGGGGAATATATATTTACAAGGGCAATATAGAAATACAGTAGCCTTTAAGCACATACATATCTCTTAATAGCTGGTTGCTAGGTGCAGCACCATTCCCTTTCCCACAGATTAATACTCTTTGCATATCTAAGACAAAAAAAATGAATAACGAATTCCCATTTGAGAAAATAAGTATTGAAAAATTTAAGGGAATAACAAGTAATATCTCGAAAATGGTTCACTCAACAAAAAAAATCTGATGTGTTACACTCACATGACTTTCTCTACTCTTGTACAAACTATTTTTTACAAATGCTTATTCTCCATATGCTTCATGTTAATCGAGATATCGAGATGTCAATCTTATTGCTAATTTTCTTGTAGATGCAAGGGGAATATGGTAGCTTTTAAGCGATAGTCAAATATTTTAACGCTGGTTGCTATGTGGCGAATTCCATTCTCTTTGCATGGTCAGGACATAAAAAAATGAATAACGAATTTGAGAAAAAGTGTAAGTATTGGAAAATTTAAGGAAATAAGCAATATCTCGAAAACGGTTCACTCAACAAAAGAAACGTATATGACATAAGTTGTGTATTTTAACGCGATCTACATTTTTTGTGTAGTAAAATTTTGTCTATCTCTTATGGTTTACCAGTTATGCAAAAGTCGTTCACAATGAAGAATATTTTTGGAGACATTCCCAGAAAATTCGAGATATACATTTTATTTGTCATGACAATATCTTAAACATATGATATTTTAATCAAAATCGTTAGAGCCGTTTTTGAGAAAATTAAAATTTTCGAAAAATGTTCCATGTAAAGGGTAGTCTGGGGTGGGGGGATTTTCTTGAAAACCTTCGTGTCGCATCTCTGGAAGACACTGAACCTAAATACCAAGTTTGGTGTTTATCCGACTGTTCGTTTTTGAGTTATGCTGTTCACAGACACACAGACACACAGACACACAGACAGACACACACACGGACATGTTTCCAAAAATGCTTTTTTTGGATTCAGTGATTCTCAAAACATGTATTTCCGGTGAAATCTCGGTATCGAATTTTTGGGTGGAATGCAATACTTCCCCTACTTACTATACGTAGTAGAGAAAGTAAAAAACTGTATATGACATAAATTGTGTATTTTAGCGCGATCTACATTTTTTGTGTAGTAAAATTTTGTCTATCCCTTATGGTTTACCAGTTATGCAGAAGTCGTTTACAATGAAGAATACTTTTGGAGACATTCCCAGGAAATTCAAGATATACATTTTATTTGTCATAAAAATATCTTAAACATATGATATTTTAATCAAAATCGTTGGAACTATTTTTGAAAAAATTTAAATTTTCGAAAAATCTTCCATGTAAAGGGTAATCTGGGGTGGGGGATTTTCTTGAAAACCTTCGTGTTGCATCTTTGGAAGATACGGAACCTAAATACCAAGTTTGATGTTTATCGGACTGTTCGTTTCTGAGTTAATGCTGTTCACAGACACACACACAGACACACAGACAGACACACAGACACACACACGGACATGTTTCCAAAAATGCTTTTTTTGGATTCAGGGGGCCTCAAAACATGTATTTCCGGTGAAATATCGGTATCGAATTTTTGGGTGGAATACAACACTTCCCTACTTACTATACGTAGTAGAGAAAGTAATAAAGAAAAACTATTTTAGAAAACTTTTAAACTTTAGAAAGTTTTAATTATGCAAAGAAGGATCAATGACTCGAAATCCTGGTACAGATTATTTTAATTAATATGCTTTATTGTAACGTTTAATTATACTAAATTAATGATAATTTGCTTCTTATTTATTTTAATAACACTGTGACGCAGCTTCTATGGCCCAAGGTCGATGCCAGGTAGTCGGAGATAAACAAAGGTTTACGCACTCGCCCGGCGTAAATACCAGGAGCACTATCGGCAGATAGCCAGGACGTGCGTCTAGATAATTCTGAAATGTTCAGTGGAAAATGTTCCATTGGATGAGTAAACCAGCGTTCTCGCGAATCAGTCAATTTATTGGGTTAGCGAGAGAGTAGGCGAGTTGGTAAACGTGTTTCTGCTGTGACATATAGTGCGATTCTCCGAGCGAGTTAGTGACGTCTGCTGTCACGTGTAGCGGGTGCTACTGCGGAGCGAGAGAATGTAAAAGTCTTGTGAGCCGTCCGCAAGAGGAGACTACGTCACGTAGAAAGTGAAGTGATGGGAAATTGAACTAGTTCACATTAGTGAAGTGATGTGAACTAAGTGAAAGTGAACTAGATGGAAACAGTGACAGTGTAAACTGACAGAAGTGATTGTTGAAAAACTGGAGAAAGTCACGATATAGTAAAATAGGGATGCTGAATGAGGCCACGAACAGCGTAACTTGAAAATGAAGCATAAATACCAATTTTTACACATTGAGCCAGCAGCTTTTAAGAACGCAAAGCTATGATTTTCAGGATTTTTTTATTCTGTTTTACTACGTCCTTGGTCATATCGATAACTCCTTGGATAACTATTAGAACGATATGTGATGGACAGTTAGCCGTCTAGGTCTGATCACTGTAACCACCCGCTCCGTCACGTGTGACAGAGACCCTAGCGCATAGCTACAGAATCTTCTGTCCCGTGCCGTGCAGACGGCATTAAGATGTCGTCCAGTCTAACCGCCGCTCCCATATAAAGGCGGACAGTTAGCCTTCTAGGTCTCATCCCTGCTTCATGCCGTACAGATGGCGTTAGGGTGCCGTCCAGTCTAACCGCCGTCCTCACACAGAAGGGCGGACAGTTGGCCTTCTAGGTCTCATCCCTGGTAATGCCATCCTTCTTCGTCACGTGCCCACAGGGACCCCCCAGCGCATGGCAACCGGATCTTCTGCTTCGTGCCGTGCAGATGGCGTTAGGGTGACGTTCAGTCTAAGTGCTTACGTTGTCTGTAGATAGATGACATTTTACTAATGTTTTTTTTTTTAGACTTAAGGTGGAACTTTGGGTCGTGGTATTAAATATCCAATCCTGTATTTACCTTGGCGACTGAGGAAAACCTAAGGCAGATTGGTGGTCCACGGGATTTGAACCCGGGACCTCCAGAATGCAGGCCACAGGCATTACCGCCTGGAACAAATTTAATTCTCTCTTATTTTCTCAAAAATGACCGTAACGACTTTGATTAAAATAGTGTGTTTGAAATACCGGAACATACTGACTTTTGCCTAAGTAGGCTTTTGTTTAAGCAGTTCCGTTAATTCGATTTTGAACATTATACCAGGTGAGTCAGTTGCCCCTAGGTATTCGTATCTATGCAACCCGCAGTTATAATCTAATGTGAAAACATCGACCCTTTTAGTAAACAAACTGTTATTGTAGCTCTACTGTTCTATTCGGTGCTATACGTAACTAGCATTAATAATTAAAGGCCTGAATGAGAAACAAGGAGCTGCAAAAGGCTTAAAAAAGGCGGCTGTTCATGGATATAACGCTTGCAAGGAGGTAGAAGAATGTTCTCCCAAAGAACAGCAGAGTGAGTTAGCCGAGTGGGTTAGCTGCCGAAATATGGTGAAGCAAAGGTTGGTTTCGGAGGTTCGAATCTAATAAAAGTACCAAATTGTTTTGGTTTTTTTTTTCTTTCTTTCTACTTGTGTTTATTTTCTGTATTTTAGTATGCTTATTTATTTATTTTTGTTATTTGCTCTCCTGTGCGCCAAAGACACACCAATTACCAGCAGATAATAGTGCATCATGTTTACCGTAATAATCTGTACCGTATCTGGTGTTTTAAGCGTGTTACGCAGTTTTTTATTCTTTTGGGCGGATACCGACGATCTTATAACTAATAGACTTGTTTCATGTTTATACCTTATGTTTCACATCTTCTTTTGACAAAGGAGTTGTAAATGTGCTAAGTTCACGGGTAAACAAAATAATAAATTGTTAAAGAGCGTGGATTTCATCAACGAAGTAAATGTTCAAAATTATGACACCCTTCATCAATGCACATTTATGACGTTGCCCGAGAGACCTTCTTGCATGCTGTAACATGCGCGGTGTAATCTGCCTGCATTCTTCACGTATGAGTGCCCATAGATGATTTGGGCTTTGCGGTGAAAAACATGGCGGTTATTCTATTTTGTACACACTTATATTATCAAAAGTGTTATTTATGTCATAATATCAAATTATAGACCAAAAGTTATAGACAGTTTTAAAGCAACGATGATAACACCATTCGGCTAATGCTACCTTGCAAGCTTAGGTTTCTATACGAATTAGTAACGCCAGACTTGACCCCACCTCGAATCTTTACATGTTTTTTACAGCTTCTTACAGTGTTTTGAGCTCGGTTTGGTAGTTTTAACTCAAATAGATACTTTGTTAGTCATTACAGTTACTACTGAAATATGCATTAGTTTAGGACAGAAGGGAAATTATCTACCTAATACTTAGCATTTTTAGCAAAGTCTGTACTGTGAACCTTTGTTGACTGACAGCTTAAATCCAATTGGTTGCACTGCGTAGATATGCCATTTTGTTTTCAAATAGTTTTGTTAACCGATGCCTGTGATAGGTTGTTCCTTCAGGGGCGTCTTCAAAGGTGTGTATTAATGTATGCTAAAGAATAAAAGTTTGTAAAATCAGCTAAAAGTGCTGCTGCAGCTGCCAGTGTCAGGGTGGAATGTTTTTGAAATCGACATGCGTGGCGATTGCATTCTGTCCCTAAAAAACTTATGCACTGTGTTATCTAACCCCCCTCTATAAGTGTTATGCAAATCAACCATTAGAAGGCATTCAAGAAAGGCGTAAGTCATATATGTAGCTTAGCACGTTGCATAAATTAAAAAATAAATAGGCGCAGCTGACTCAACCGGTATAACCACGAAACCAAGAGATATGCTAAAAGATACGGTATCAAAAATATGATGGTTATCGTTAGTATTTAGAACTGTGATAATTCTCTCTATGAGAACTTTTTTGAGTCCTTACTTCCTATTAAAGTTTGTTTCTCTACCATGTACCCAGTTGGTAGGCATACATAACTCTTCCACTCAAAAATTCGATACCGAAGTTTCACCGGAAATGCATGTTTTGAGGCCCCGAATCCAAATCTTACAGAAAAATGTCCTGTGTGTGTGTGAAAAGTATAACTCAAAAACAAAATGTCGGATGAATACCAAACTTTATGTTTAAGTACAGTACCTTAAACTATGCCGCACAAAAATTGTAAACATAATTTTTGCACCCCACAATATCCCTTACAAGGAAACCTTTTCCATATTTTTACTTTCTCTACTACGTATAGTAAGTAGGGGAAGTATTGCATTCCACCCAAAAATTCGATACCGAAATTTCACAGGAAATATATGTTTTGAGGTGCGTATAAAGCATTTTTGGAAACATGTCCGTGTGTGTATCTGTAAACAGCATAACTCAGAAACAAACAGTCGGATAAACACAAAAACTTGGTATTTAGGTTCAGTATCTTCCAGAGATGCGAGACGAAGGTGCGTATAAAGCATTTTTGGAAACATGTCCGTGTGTGTATCTGTAAACAGCATAACTCAGAAACAAACAGTCGGATAAACACAAAAACTTGGTATTTAGGTTCAGTATCTTCCAGAGATGCGAGACGAAGGTTTTCAAGAAAAATCTCCCCCCCAGATTACCCTTTACATGGAACATTTTACGAAAATTTTAATTTTCTCAAAAATGTCTCTAACGATTATGAATAAAATACCACAAGTTTGACATTTTTATGGGAAATGAATTGTAAATTTCGAATTTTCTGAGAATGTCTCCAAAAATATTCTTCATTGTGAACGACTTTTGCATAACTGGTAAACCATAAGAGAAAGACAAAATTTTACTACACAAAAAATGTAGATCGCGTTAAAATACACAATATATGTTATATATATTTTTTGTTGAGTGAACCATTTTCGAGATATTGCTTGTTAATCCCTTAAATTTTCCAATACTTATACTTTTTCTCAAATGGGAATGCGTATTCTTTTTTTTTTTGTCCTGGTAATGCAAAGAGAATGGAATGCTCTAGATAGCAACAAACTCTTAAAACATTTGACTATCGCTTAAAGCCTACCATATTCCCCTTGCATCTACAATAACATTAGCAATAAGATTAACATCTCGATTAACATGAAGCATATGGAGAATGAGAGTTTGTAAAAACAGTTTGTACAAGAGTAGAGAAAGTCATGTGAGTGTAACACATCAGATTTAAGACAAATAAAGAAACCGTATATCGCAAATAAAATAGCTATCTAGAATTTTTTGGAACAGCTTGTGAAGTCCTCTTAATTCGTAAATATTCTAGGTATAATTTGAGTTACATGAGGCAAAAATAAGTAGGTAAGGACAAACTTTATGTCGAATAAGTTTTATTTATTTTGAGTGTTTCAAGTCTGTGTTATTTTTGAGGTAGTCAGCATTCAGTTGTTTCTCTCCATATCCTGGAAAGTAATTAGAATTTCAAGGCCGGCATATAGTGTCCCACTTTTAATCGTTTAACTATCGCTTCGGTGTCTTGTATCCCGCTTGTACGTACAAGATGTGTTACATTCACATGATTTTCTCTACTCTTGTACAAACTATTTTTACAAACGCTTATTCTCCATCTACTTCATGTTAGCATTCTTATTGCTAATTTTCTTGTACATGCAAGGGGAATTGCTAGGCTTTAAGCTATAGTCAAATCTTTTAAGAGCTGGTTGCTATGTGGAGTATTCCATTCTCTTTGTATGTCCAGGACAAAAAAAAATGAGTAAGGAATTTGAGAAAAAGTGTAAGTATTGGAAAATTTAAGGGAATAACAAGCAATATTTCGAAAATGGTTCACTCAAAAAAATGTATATGACATAAATTGTGTATTTTAACGCGATAGTAAAATTTTGTCTATCTCTTATGGTTTACCAGTTGTGCAAAAGTTGTTCACAATGAAGAATACTTTTGGAGACATTCCCAGAAAATTCGAGATATACATTTCATTTGTTATGAAAATATCTTAAACGTATGATATTTTAATCAAAATCGTTAAAGCCATTTTTGAAGAAATTAAAATGTTCGATATATGGTTCGATGTAAAGGGTAGTCTGGGGTGGAGGATTTTCTTGAATACCTTCGTGTCGCATCTCTGAAAGATACTGAACCTAAATACCAAGTATGGTATTCATCCGACTGTTCGTTTGCTTTTCACAGACCACACACACGGACATGTTTCCAAAAATGCTTTTTTTGGATTCAGGGGGTCTCAAAACATATATTTCCGGTGAAATCTCGGTATCGAATTTTTGGGTGGAATGCAATACTTCCCCTACTTACTATACGTAGTAGAGAAAGTAATAAGCTTAGCTGCTTCGTACGTAGAGAAAGCCATTTTAATCAACTACATAAAGTTTTAATTTAGTCACCAACTCCCGGCAGGTAGAATATTGATTGCTTATGAGAAATACTTGAACTGGTTCGAAACTGGAATTTCGTTCGGATAGCTGGCCTCTCGGAAATAAAAACGGTTTGGACCCGTTTAGGCGATAGATAATACAGGCTTTGACGTTTAGAGCGTTCGGACTTATACTCGGCGCATGGTGTTATTTTACAACCGTTCTTTGTGATGTATCATGGTCGTCTCAGATATATAGGTAGTTAATGTTTTTAAGCAGCATGGGTCAAAACAGGTTCATTTTCACGTGATAACTCTCTTTCCTCTGATTTCCATTGGTCGGCATATTCTTATTTTTAAATTGTTCCGCACATTATACTTTTTGATATAATTTAATGCAATTTTCTTTACCTCCTTATAAATAAAAGATAAAAATTACGGGTGAAAGTTGAATGTTTGTTAACATGTTTAGCTGTGACGATATTATACAAGAATACATATATTGTGCTAATTTTTACTTTTTTGGCCACGTACATAGCGGGTAGAGAAGGTGTTGCATTCTACCCAAAATTTCGATATAGAGATTTTACCGGAAATACATGAGCCCCTTGAATCCAAATAAAGCATTTTTGGAAAGATGTCCGCGCGCGCGCACGCGTGTGTGTGTTTGTGTGTCTGAAAAGAGCATAACTCAAAAACAAAAAGTCGGATAAATACGAAACTTGGCATTTAAGTTCAATATATTCCAAAGATGTGACACGGAGATTTTCAAGAAAATCCCCTACCCTGAACTGGCTTTACAATAGAAATTTTTCGAAATGTTTTATTTTAGAAAAAAATGGCTCTAACAATTTTGATTGAAAGGTCATATATTAGGAATATTTACATGATAAACCAAATATATATGTAGAATTTTCTAGGAATATCCTGTGAAGTCCTCTTCATTCCGAAGGTATTTTGTATAATCTTGTATAACTGGTAAACCTTAAGCGATAGACGAAAGCGTGCACCTCTTTAAGACACACAGTTTATTTAAAATAAGGTTTTTGATGCATAAGCTGCTTCTGGGATATAAACTATTAAAGTTCGAATTCATCATTTCTTAGTCATTTTCTTCAAGTACTATCAACTTTCAATTGTTTCTCGTGTTTGCTTGGGAACGGCATGAAATTTTAAGGCCAGTTTATGGCGTCCAGTTCTTAAACATTTGACTATCGCTGTTTCTGCAAAGGATTAGTTCTATCAAAATTAAGTAGATAGGAAAATAAACCTTAGTAAGAATAACTTGCCATGTGAATATATCACATCAGATTTTTAGATATCGAACTCATGTCTCACATTTAACATTTGTTTTCACAGAAACTAAAAATTCATATCCTTAGTTAATGAATTTTATGCTTTGAAAGAGTTTATATATAATTTTTTTCAAAATATAATTGGATCCTGAAGTGAAATTTTTCAAAACAGTAAATAAACATCATAAAAACTAATATCCCTGGAATTAGTTTCAAAATATAGGTATTAAATATGGTGTACATTAATAATTAAACCCTGACTGATATATCAAAATTTTATATCCTTAAGTCAAGGTAGTAGCACTTTTATATCGAATTCTTCTCTGCCTGTTATCAAGCAGAGAAAGAATTTCATGTGTAACTGATAAGGGAGTACTGGTGTCTGAAAAGCTATCAGGTTCTTTGTTTTAATGCAAATGCTGTTTACTGCAAATCACTTAGTAATTAATCAATAGGGCGGAAGTTAAGGTGCTTAGCATGTGATTACGTCAATTGGCTATTAATCCTGGGGGATATTTAGTTTTCGGATGAAACAAGCTTGGTGCGTAGCATTGTTCCTAATTAATTATTATTCATTTACGCACGCACAAGGGTTGAAACACCGACTGCGTACAGTGGAAATCCGTCTATTTGCAAACTGCTGACATCCATCACAGTTTAGACTTGACAACAATGATACGCTTAGTAAAATCTGCATGGAAGCAGATCCTACTGCTATTTTAGAGCGAGAGAAAAAATGTGTTGAATTCACATACCTTTTTTCACACACTCTTCGACAGACTATCTTTCTGCTAATTTTCTTTTGGGTGCAAGGGGAATATGGTAGCCCTTAGCGATAGTCAAATCTTTTAAGAGCTGGTTGCTATGTGGCGCATTTCATTCTCTTTGCATGTCCAGGACATAAAAAAGCGAATTATGAATTCCCATTTGAGAAAAAGTATAAGTATTGGAAAATTCAAACAAATAACAATGAATACATCGGAAATAGTTCACTCGACAATAAGAATTATATGTCATTAATTGTGTATTTTATCGAGATCTACATTTTTAGTGTAGTAAAACTTTGTCTATCTCGTAAGGTTTACCAGTTACGCAAAAGTCCTTCAGAATGAAGAGGACTTTTGGAAACATTCTCAGAAAATTCAAGATATGCATTTCATTTGCCTTGAAAGTACCTTAAACATATGATATTTTAATCAAATCGTTAAAACATTTTTGAGAAAATCAAAATTTTCGAAAAATGTTCCATGTAAAGGATAGTCTAGGGAAGGGCGATTTTATTGAAAATTTTCGTGTTGCATCCTTGAAAGATACTGAACCTAAATACCAAGTCTGGTACGTATCTGACTTTTAGTTTTAGAGTTATGCTGTTCACAGACACACACACGGGAATCTTTTTCTAAAAATGCTTTTTTGGACTCAGGAGCTCTCCAAACATGTATTTCCGGTGAAATCTCGATATCGAATTTTTGGGTGGAATGCAATACTTCATAAAAAAAACATACTGAGAATTAAGTCGGCTAATCTGCCGATCGGTTAATGGGGTGATAGGAAAATCGAGTTCTACTGTACTGCCAACCTTCAGCTGTTTGTCGGGGTGTTATGGAAAGAGCATGGAATTTCAAGCCTGTTTATAGCGATTGATTTGTAAACATCTGACTGTCGCTATACGCTTTGTACCTCAAATGAAATGTAACGTAACCATCTATGTACACGTTTATCTCAATTAAGTTGAAATAGACAAGCTACATATATACAAATAAAGATAGTGGATATAAATCATTCAATTTTTATTTGGAAAAATATACCAAGTTTTCAAGGGTAGCTATTTATTATATAATCAATATTTTGTATGGACAACTTCAAACCTGCCGGCGTTCTGTCGGGCTGTATGGCACGCGTTAACTGGGGAGAACTGACCGCTTCCTCAAGGCAAGAGACTCGATTGCCACCCACGTCGTACCGGCCGGCCGATCGCTCACTGTCATTCCAATGTATTGTTAAAAATACGGAGTTGCAGTGAAACCTTGTTTACAATGTTGCGGTACATGTCGACAACGAATAATGTGATTTTTGTCTGTGTGGGGGAGGGTTCAACAACCGAAAGTAATTATAAACAATCCACACACTCTTCAAGAACTTCAGAATGAAATTAGCAGAGTGATCAGTGAAATACAGATATAGAGTTCTAGGTGTTTCAGAATTTTCTAGGCCGTTGTGTCTTAGTATCCAGAAAGATGGACAACGTTTTGAAGATATGCTTTGATAAAACTTAAGATCGACGTTACGTTTTCCTATTACCTTCTACCGGCGCATTATTTGTATGGGATGGTATTCCTAGTTGACGCCATTAACCGCACATGGGTTTTCGTACAGTGTAGAGGCGCGCTCGATCTCCCCAATGAACAGACGCCGTACGGCCCGCTAGAACGCCGGCAGTTTTGAACTGGTCCGCACTGTGTTAAAACACCAAGTGTAGAAGCGTTTAGCACCCAAGTTGAGGCAGTATTTTTAACACTAAAATAATTTCAGTTTAATTATATAATATGTAATTCAATAACAGCCTGCCTTAAAGCAATATGTGTATATAACAATATATAAAATATGTATGTAACAGTCAATGTATGTTTGTATTATTGTATCCATGTGTAATAATGTTATGTGAATATATTACGTAATTTACTAATCTAGGAGCTGTGAGAATAATAGGTTAAATTTTGCTAACAATGAGGTAACCTTGAGGCAATAATGAGTTAGAGAGTTTCAATGTTACTTGTGATTTTTGGAAGCAATCATGTAATTTGAGTGACAGTTTATAAAAATAACCAATCAACAACCATAAAGTTAAATGAAAGTATTCTATTGGATTAGGAATAGCCAATCAGAGACTTGAAATACAGAAATTTACAAGTTTAGGCGGTTGAAATCAGTTCAGTTGGTTGCAGACAGCGTTAGTAACCAGACGCAAATAGTGTCCTCGGGAAATTTAATACGTATTCGTGTGAAACGAAAAATAGTTTACGTGTTAAAAAGTGCAAATAATTAATAAAAGAATCTCGCAGCTCTCTATCAGTGAAGTGTTATATAAATCGTATCAAGCATTACTAAAAGGAGTGAAGTAAAATTATAATCGGTGTAAGCCTACATTCTCAGTCGCACCACAGCTCTGCTAAGAGAAACGTGTCTCTAACAATAATACTGACACAGCCGAGGCAAACTCAAAAATATAATATTTAAAGAAACAGTTAAATTAAAAAGTTACTATTTTTTTAAACTTGGGGCAAAGGCCACCTGAAAGTACATTTGGGTCGAAGGCTACCGGAAACTGTTTACTATACGTGCGGTTACAACTACTACAAGTTCGGCTCCCCAACAGTTGAAATACAATACAACTCCTACTTCAAATCGGCTTTTCCATACGTGAAACAATAACCTTCTCAAAGTCACCATCTGATTGCAGTTTAATGGGTTCTAATTGAAGTTTGTTTCTTTTTGGCTAACATCTCTTATATTCCAGTCAAAACATTTAGCTGTAAATCGGTATCAAATTGTTTTCCTTTTATTGCAATAATCGCCAGTGTTTTATTTGTCCGGACGCTACGTGAACCGTGAATTGTTCAAGGTTTATATTGGGGGTTGATTCTAAGTTCCCACTCCAAAAAACAGATGCTTTAGATGTGTTCTGCCCAGGTAGTTGTGGGACTATAAACTAGGTTTGCGTAAAACAGTCACGTACAGGTGAGCGGGTTACCGCGATTACAGGATTTGGTAGCAGACAATGGCTCACATGAGAAGGGTCAACAAGCTCTGAAATGGATCTGTCCTTAACAGGAGTCGTTAAACGCCTCGTCGACACCACGCGGCATACATGATGTGTATTCTCCTTAGACTAAGCTATGTGTGACTAAAGGTGCTGTTGTTTACTATTGCCTTCCGATTGTGGGAATGAGGTGGTAGCGCATATGCGCAGTTTTGAACTCGGGATGAAACCTTCTCTCCACTCCTATAGGGAATCGAAGTTGGATCCCTCTACTGTTAGTCAAGAGCACTGAACATCACGACAAAGGGAGAGATAATATTAGGATAAAACGTTCAAACACAAAGGAGAGGAGAGCGGAAACAGGGAGCAGAAAATCTGTGATTGATTCAAATTGTGGTTTTATTAACTATTCTCGTATAATATTAAAAAAATAACTTATAAATTGCACTCATTTGACTTTCTCATCTCAATCTTCTACAAACTATTCTTACAAAAACTCAACCTTATATCTACTTTTTGATAATCGGATAGCATTTCATTGCACACTTTCACATTTCGTTCTACGTAGAGTGAATTAAGCTAAAGTGATAGTTAGATGCTGAAAACTCAGGTCACTATGTGTTGGATTTTAAATCCCAGGCCCTTTACATGACTACTAGAAGAAAATAATAACTTCCACTTGACAAAACAGGTTTATATATCCCTGTCACAGGCCCATATGTAAATGATTTGGATAACCATGATCGTTAAGTGAGACGAAATGGACTGGTCATCCACTCAAAGCCGAACGTTGTGAGTTCGACTGCAATCAAATCTGAGGGAGGGCCCACATAGAATAAACGGTGTGATGGCACATGTGAATGATGACGAGGTTACATTTGACTGCAGTCGTATGGATTTTGCTTATTGTACACTACAATGGCATTGAAGTTTATAAATATATTTGTTATAAAATAGCTACACATACTGCAATTTATTTGTTAAAAACCACTACAAAATAAAAATAACAAAAAAGTATTCCAAAAATAAACTTTTAATTTGCCCCTTTCACTATGTGTAAAGCATTGAAGGGTTTACCATTTATTGGTTTGAATTAGGAGTCAAGGCCACAAAACCTTCTGACATAAATGAGATCTACCTTTTTGTGTAGTTAGATTTTGCCTATCACTTACAGTTTACACATTTTACAGAACTCGCTTAGAATGCAAGTACTTCAGGATAATCTAAAAAATTCAAATACTTTAACTCCCGGAGATCCGTGGTTCAAATCCCGGCTATGGACATTCCATTTTTGAGTCGTCTGATTCTACCTTTCCAAGATTTCCAACACATGGTTTGTGTGGAAGAACAATTAATTCAATTAATTGGCCTAATAATTGAGGCAGTATTTTTAAAACTTAAATAATTTCAGTCTAATTATATAATATGCAAATTCAATAACAGCCCGCTTTGAAGCAATATGTGTATGTAATAAATTGTAAAATGTATGTAGCAGTCATTGCATATGCTTATATTATTGTATCCATGTGTAATAATCTTATGTGAATATATTACGTAATTTAATAATGTGAGAACTGTGAGAAATATGTCAAAAGTTGCTAACAATGAGGTAACCTGGAGTCAATAATGAGTAAGAAAGCTTAACAGTGCTACTTGTGATTCTTGGAGTAACAATAATGTAATTTTAATGACAGTTTAAAAATAGCAAATAACAACAGAAAAAGCTTTAGTTAAGTGAAGGTATTCTATTGGAGTAGGATTAGCCAATCAGGGACTTGGAATACAGAAATTTACAAATTTAGGCGGTTGAAATCTAGTCAGTTGTCTCCAGACTGTGATAGTAACAGGATGCGGGATGTGTCCTCGAGAAATTAGTTACGTATTCGTGTGAGACAAAAATAAGTTTACGTGTTAAAAAGCGTAATTAATTAATTAATAAAAAGAATCTCACAGCTCTCTATACATCAGTGAAGTGTTATTTAAATCGTATCAAGCATTAATAAAAGGACGGAAGTAAAATTATAATCTGTGTGAGCCTACATTCTTGTCGTATCACAACCCTGCCAAGACATCCATGTCTCTAACAATAATGCTGACGCAGCCGAGGGAAACATAAATATATAATATCTAAAGAAACAGTCAAATTACGAAGCTATTATTTTTAAACTTGGGGCAAAGGCCACCTGAAAGTACATCTGGTGCAAAGCCTACCGGAAACTGTTTACCATACGTGCGGTTGCAACTACTATAAGTTCCGCTCCCCAACAGTTGAACTATAATACAAACTACTTTAAATTGACGTCCAAAGCGTGGTGCAAATAACGTAAGAAACCATGTTTATCAAAATTGGCTCCCAATACGTGGGACAAGAATAAAAATTTCTTCAAATTGGCGTTCATACGTGGAGCTAATAAAAACTACTTCATAGTGCTCGAAACTATGAAGCCCGGGACTTAAAAGAACTTGCAGCATAATAATTTGACATTAGGGTATATCATCTCAATAGAATTTGTGATCTGCTTATGATTTACCGGTAAAAATGCGAATCAGTTGGGGAATTTAATGTCGTACCGGCATGTTGCTATGATTGCTCAGTGGTCAGAGCAACCGGACGGAGACCGGGAGACCCGAGGTTCAAATATCGGCTATGGTATTCAATTTTTCAGTCATGTTTCCAAAAAATGTAAGATTTCTTTATAGTACATTTCAAATAACGGATTTATAACATCGATTTTTTTCGAAGTGTTTGTTATTAATGCTTCAATTTCTTTTTCAAGTCCTTTCGATTCAGGTGTTTCTCTCGATGTCATGGAAAAAGTATCTAATTTTAAGGCCAGCGCATAGCGTCAAGTTCTTAAAACTGATTGTTGCTGTTCCCTTTGCATCTATAATGAAAGTGTAATGTACACAGGGAAATAAACTTTCGTAAGAATAATTTGCATATCCAATAATAAAATATAGACGGTAGAGAAAGTCATTGTTATTTTATTGCTTTTATTATGTTTATTTTATGTATTTAATATTAGTTGTCATATTATTTACATTTTCCAGCCACATTTATATTTATTGTACTTCCTCCTTACGGGCAAACCTTTCATTGGGGAAGTAAACTAAATAAGCAGAAGAAAATGTAAAAATGTAAACACTCGAACACAGCTTCTCTAAGATTTGTCGATATTTCAGGTGGTAGTGGAAGCAATAAAAGTTATTTTTCTTCGGGTATAGTAGCAATTCCATCAACGCTCGCTTCATTCGCAGTTCCTATACGAATGTTCAGTTACAACCAGCAAGATTATATTTGTGGACATTTGAGGCAGTATTTTTAACCCTTAAATGATTTAGTCTAATTATATAATATAAAATATAATAACAGTCCGCCTTAAAGCAATATGTGTATTTGACAATATATAAAAATGCATGTAACAGCCATTGTATTAATGTTTATATTATTATTTAGATGTTCAATAATGTTATGGGAATTTATTACGTAATTTAATAATGTAGGAGTTGTGAGAATAATAGGTTAAAAGTTGCTAACAATTAGGTAACATTGAAGCAATAATGAATTAGAAAGTTTAATAATGCTACTAGTCGTTCTTGGAGCAACAATGTAATTTTGAGACAGTTTATTACATAGCCAATCAACGACCAGAAAAAAGCTTAAGTTAAATAAAAGTGTTCTATTGGCGAAGGATTAGCCAATCAGAAATTGAAATGGAGCAAAATTTACAAATTCAGAAGTTAGTTGCTAGCAGACAGCGTTCCTAACCGGACGCGAGGCGCGTCCTGAGAAGTTTAATAGTATCCAGTGTGAGAAAAAAGAATAATTTACGTGTTAAAAAGTGCTAGATATTAATAAATAATCTCACAGCTCTCTATATCAGTGAAGTATTATTTAAATCGTGTCAAGAATTAAGACATGGAGTGAAGTACAAATTATAATCTGTGTAAGTCTACATTCTTAGCCGCACCACTCTCTGCAAAGAAATTCATGTCTCTAACAATAATACTAACACAGCGGAGGCAAATTTAAATATATCATATTTAAAGAAACAGTCAAATTACAAAGTTAATATTTTTAAACTTGGGGTGAAAGCTACCGGAAACATTTTTTTTGCCATACGTGTGTTTGCAACTACTTAAAGCTACTTGAACTACAATGCAACTCCTCCTAACAGAGCCTTCTTCAAATGTTGAAGTGACTGTTTTTGTTTTTATCCACTTCTATCTTTTCGCTTTAAACCGTTTGCTTGAGAGTGATGACTTCGCCTTTATCGCTTCTGTTCCTCTTTAAACGAGAGTTTTAATCCCTTCAAAGGGACAGCTTCTGCAGAGGCGTTGCCTATTTGGCAAAGATCTTATACTGAATGTTCTTAAATTGTATTTTTAAATGCACCAATGATCCTCAAACGTTGCTAACGATATATCAGGTGTTAAAAAAAAGTACTTCATATTTTGAGAGATGGTAGTATGGACCAAAACAAGAAAAAAAGTCCAGTAAATATGTGCTCTAAAATAGATACGTAAAGAGCTATGAGTACTTGTTCATCTTCGGTACTGTGAAACATTTCTTCCACTGCAAGCTCTGTGCTATTACGTACGACCTACAGCAGCCATTAAACAAATGAGGACACATTACTTTGTTATTGTTCATGGATACGCATGCAGTAAACATCAATTAGTGTTGTTACTGCAAACTGTATTCACAGTTCTGGGTAAGTGGAACGCATATTCCTATTAGTTCTAATGGAATCAGTTTGTGTTTTGATAAGTTTGTGAAGTGCTTTAGCACTGCAGTTTTATCTCGAAATCTTTGGAGTATGCACCCCATTAATGATGCTCAAACACTACACGAAGGCTTCATCAATGTCTGCCAGAACATCCGTGAACAACTTGCAGTCTTTCAGAGAGTGCGTGATTCCCTAAGACGTCGGACAGAAGCATGCCTTACTATGAATGGACACCATATTGGGCACATACTTAACGTTGTTTCAGGTCTTATGTAATTGCAAGCAGATTACATTAGAAGCTGTGCTGTTTCACAGTAACAGAGTAATGTGTCCTCATTTGTTTACTGCGTTCTGTAGTTCATAGGTAATAGCAAAGAGCTTGCAGTAGAGGAAATGTTTCACAGAACCGAAGATGAACAAGTGCTTGTAGCTTTAAAGGTACACATTTTAGAGGCAGTGTTTACTAGAAATTTAATCAATATCAAGATATTGATACTTTTTAACACCCGGTATAAATTAAAAAGTTGTATTATTTCAGGGCATCAACAAATGAGAACCAATTGCTCCTTGCCAAATGCCTCTAATCATTTAATAATAAGTGGAGCTGGGCGCAATAGGCGCTGAAAGCTTAAAATAGTAGGGCAAATAAGCAGTAAAACAGTTCAAAAGAGACTGTAATATAGGCACTATAAAAAACAAACTTTGAATTAGGCACAATCATTTATTCGTTTACCACTTAAAAACTTTGGACATGACAGAATAGTATGGAAATGTCATACACCCATATCCTATATACCAGTTATTAAATTTACTAAATTCTGGTATTCTCATAATTGAGTGTAAACTTTAAATATTATTTCTTTAAGAGGACAAGGTAGTCTGAACACATGGAAATTATACCTTAAGTGTATTAAATTAGTGCTGTTCTTAAAGTTCCCAATGGTTTTTCCTGATAGTTTAATGAATTGTTCTATAAATCATGAAAATTATTTCAAGCTGTTTTTGCATTGATAGCTTATGTAGTTGAGCCCGTAGAAATTATTTTATTCAGCAGAAAAATAGTAAAATTTACTCTTAAAACATGTTTATTCGTGTAACTTTTCTCTGACACTACTTGCAATACAGAATCGCACTTTTGCATGCTTGTTCTTAGCTAAATAATTGAGGTTCATAAGATAGCTGATTTTACTATGTATATCAGTTCACTAGAAAGTAAAAATGTGGCAACTTTGCAAAATTGTCGCTTTCTTAATATCACTAATATAAATTAGAAAATTATGAATTTGGTTCACAAAGTTTAGCTACGTGTTGTATACATGTACTGAAAATTTAAGCTCTCTATCTTTCATATCCAAAAATGTTGTTTTTAGAAAACTGAATTTAGGGTTTGAACATTAAACTTCTGATACACTTCAGTACATTCCAGGGTCATAATCATCTGCACCTTCATTCCTGGGTTTCTTAAGCTTTTCTGATTGCCTTCTCTTGGTCCTGGCCTCTTTTGTTAATTCCTGAACTGCTCAGGCATGATATAGTCGTTCGTTGTGGAAACATGCAAACATTTTCTAAAAAGGGGCGTTGCATGACAGCTTTAAAATACTGCGGACAGCATTTAAATGGTATTTAAATGTCTTACAAACCTCTTAACGCCCCAGAAGTATGCATTTTCTGAAACTGGAAATAGAGATTTTATTAGTGCCTAAAAAATTTTTCCTCATAAATTTGCGCTCTGCGTTTACTGTGTAATGTTTTGGCAAACCCTATCCTCAGTTTTTAAGAAATTTATGTCTTGTGCACCTACGGAATTTGTCGATTGTTGTTTATTACCATTAATTATGTACCATAAATGGCCAAGGATAACTGGATGACATAAATTTTAACTCAAAGTAATCACTGGGTGGCTATTCTCGTTAAATAGAAGTGTTATAGCTGTAATTACTGGTTGGGTCGGCCAGTTACGGGATCGTGTCTTCAGATTCTAACTGCTGCATTTGAAGTTCTTTGTCCACGGCTGTTGTCGGCTGTTAATAAATATTACTGAGCATGAGACTGGAGTTGTGTATCTCAAGGATGTGTTTCATAAGAAGACTTGCTAGAATTGAAAACATGGGATGACTCAGGCGGTAAAGTCTGTGGCCCGCATTCGGGAGGTCCCGGGTTCAAATCCCGTGGGCCGACAAATCTGTCTGAGGTTTTTTCATAATTTTCCTCCGTCGCCAAGGTAAATATCGGTTTGGATATTTAAAACCACGGCCCAAACTATAGTGAAATGAAAAATCTGATGTGTTCCAACTCACATGACTTTCTCTACTCTTGTACAAACTATTTTTACAAACGCTTATTCTCCATATGTTTCATGTTAATCGAGATGTTAATCTTATTGCTAATTTTCTTGTAGATTCAAGGGGAATATGGTAGGTTTTAAGCGATAGTCAAATATTTTAAGAGCTGGTTACTATGTGGAGTATTCCATTCTCTTTGCATTACTAGGACAAAAACAATGAATAACTTATTTGAGAAAAAGTATAAGTATTGGAAGATTTAAGTGAATAACAATCAATATCTCAAAGATGGTTCACTCAACCAAAAAGATGTATATGACATAAATTATGTATTTTAACGCGATCTACATTTTTTGTAGTAAACTTTATTCTATCTCTTATGGTTTACCAGTTATGCAAAAGTCGCTCACAATGAAGAATATTTTTGGAGACATTCCCAGAAAATTCGAGATATACATTTCATTTGTCATGAAAATATCTTAAACATATGATATTTTAATCAAAATCGTTACAGCCATGTAAAGGGTAATCTGGGGTGGGGGGATTTTCCTGAAAGCCTTCGTGTCGCATCTCTGGAAGATACTGAACCTAAATACCAAGTTTGGTGTTTATCCGACTGTTCGTTTCTGAGTTATGCTGTTCACAGACACACACACACACATACACAGACACACACACGGAAATGTTTCCAAAAGTGCTTTTTTTGTGTCAGGGGGTCTCGAAACATGTATTTCCGGTGAAATCTCGGTATCGAATTTTTGGGTGGAATGCAATACTTCCCCTACTTACTATACGTAGTAGAGAAAGTAAAAAGTGGTAATAACGAATACTACGCCATGTATCCACAGGCAAAGTAAGCAGCTAGACTGGACGGTACCTTGACGCCATCTGCACGGCACGAAGCAGAAGATCTTGTAGCTATGCGCTAGTGTCCCTGTGGCACGTGACGGAGTGAGTGGTTACAGAAATGAGACCTAGAAAGGTACCTATGCATCGCATATCGTTCTAAACGTTATCCACTAACAGATACGTTGCGATATATCCAAGGATTTTAAGCGACGTAAAATAAAATAAAAAAAACTAATTAAACTTGAATTTATGGTGTTTACTTTAGATTAATTCGTATGAAAATGTGAATCCTTTAACAATAGAACTTTACAGTGGTTCTGATAGCGATAACTGACGCGTTTCTACTTTGTTGGGCTTTGGATAGCTATTTTGCGCATACAATTTGTTCACTGAAGATTATTCACATTCACATAACACTCCCTTGAAACTGCTCTACTTCGCGCATTCCACACTTCCAGTATTCTTACGGTGCATTTTTGTATGAACGCGCAATTGTTCCTCTGACGTTCGCAATTTTAACGTCAGGTGAGTTTACACAAGTACTTTCACTTTAAAATAGTTACCGTCGCGCACACTATATGCTTTGCATTATATCTTTAAACTTATAGTTTTGGCACGGAATGTTTATGTTAAATGTCGCACATCCAGTAAGTGAATTTACCAGGAAACATAATTTGTGTTCCGGACATTAGTTGATCGGTCCGTATTTTACTTCCAATTTTCTGATTGGCTGATTAATCGCGCGATTTCTCAAATCTAAGAAATCTGGGGGGCTTCAGTTCCTCCCTATTGGCTTCTCAAAAGTCACCATTGACTTAAGTCAATGGTGGAATCCCCGGCTTGTGAATTTGCCGGAGTTTTACTACTTATGCCTTTCTAGCGGGCACTGTGTAGCGATATTTCCACCTGGTTACGCATACATAAAAGGTAACTCTGTAATAATTATAATTTATTAATTATTAATGGTTAATTAACATACAATTTGGTAACTTTCAATAATTTTAAAGCAATCGGATTCAAAACTGCATCAATCCAAAGGACTTTTGAAGTTTTAAATATGTTTCAAGCCTCAATAAAATAGACAAATAAATAAAGGTGTATTTGCCTAAGAAAACTGCAAGAGTAGCTTCGTTTCGCACGGTCCATTATATTTTGAGGCAGTATTTTTAAAACTTAAATGATTTCAGTCTAATTATATAATATATAAGAATACTTTTGGAGACATTCCCTGAAAATTCGAAATATACATTTCCTTTTTCATGAAAATAACATATGATATTTTAATCAAAATCGTTAGAGCCATTTTTGAAAAAATTAAAATTTTCGAAAAATGTTCCATGTAAAGGGTAATCTGGGATGGGGGATTTTCTTGAAAACCTTCGTGTCGCATCTCTGGAAGATACTGAACCTAAATACCAAGTTTGGTGTTTATCCGACTGTTCGTTTCTGAGTTATTCTGTTCACAGGCACACACACACGGACATGTTTCCAAAAATACTTTTTTTGGATCCAGGGGGTCTCAAAACATGTATTTCCGGTGAAATCTTGGTATAGAAGTTTTGGGTGGAATACAATACTTCCCCTACTTACTATACGTAGTAGAGAAAGTAAGAATATGTTTATCAGCATCTAGGAGTACCATGCTAGCCTCTAGTTTCAGAGGTCGCGGGTTCAAATCTGAATGAGGGCGATGGATTTATTTAGGTTGTAAAAATCCATAGCATGGCTTCCTTCGGAAGGGAAGTAAAGCCGGTGGTCCCGTGTCGTAGATTTACGGCACGTTAAAGAACCTCGAGCCTGATAGAGAGGCAAAATTACCGGTCTTTCAAGCCCAATATAGAATGGGACGCTAAGGTCCACAGCAGTTGAAGTGTCCATAAATAAAACTCAATTAAATTTTACCTCGCATGATATAGTTTCCGATTCCTTACAATTAAAACCGTTATGCTGCAAGTGATTTGGAATACCATATGGATCTAACCGGTGAGTTACCAGGTTGTAAGATGCATATATTATTCGTTGTAGAGCTACCCAAAAATTCATAGCAATTCAGACATAATTTGCACGCCTAATGCAAGACGACTACGTCATTTTGTGACGTGTTGGTAGCACTGGAGAAGCTAGTGTTGGCAACGCGGCAGAGTAGGTTGGTAACTCGGACATGATGTGACGTGCAGCAAAGGGAGGGTCTAACTTGATAATTGTGGGGTGTGCGAGTAGTGCCTTCCTCTTTCTACAAGGCAACTGGAGAGGTAACACGTGTTAGAACATGGCAGTCCACGTTGAAACAATTAGGTAAAAGTCATCTGTATATTTCTGTTTAATGTAGTGGCCATCCAAAGATAAAATGGATTAATTATTGAAATAGGTGATCTTACCTCATAATTCCATGTAAATTAAGTGTGAATACATACATTTTAATGAATATTTAGGCTCGCCCATGTCGACCTCGTGGTGATTGTGAAGAAATGTAGAGATTCCGGGTTACCCCTCGCTCTACAATTTAAATTTAAGTGTTACTAATATGTGAGGTACGACAATATCTTACTAGTTTAGAGTACTATTCTCGAGCTACAACAACATAGGTTCTGCCAGAGGCTGTACCAGTTGACATCATTGTCGTGGAGAGGACAATGAAGTGGACCACCTATATCACAGTACCTTGTTCAGCACAAGGTTTCTCGGAGGAGCAGAAAGGGGGAAGCAACAAAGATCGATACCCCATAAGTGTTGTCATCAGCAATTTTCTTCCTGTTATACGACTTCTGTCCTTAATCTTGGATGTCTTCACTGAGGCGTTATGGTGATCAAAGTCCGCAACATTACTGGGGCAATGAAAATACCCATCCCATACATCTAGGAATTGTAAATGGATTGACCGTTACCTTCAGACCAATCATATGAAAGCATTTTTATTCACTTAAAATTATGACATTCACATGAACTTCTCTACTGCCCCTTTTTAAACTATTCTTAAAAAAGCTTCTTCCATCTATATTCTATTCTTGTTTATGGAGATGAACCTTCATATTTACAATTTTCCGTGCAGGTATAATAAGTAAGGGAAGTATTGCATTATTCAAAAAATTCGATACCAAGATTTCACCGGAAATGCATGTTTTGAGGTGCTCTGAAACCAATAAAGCACTTTTAGAAACGCGCACGTGTGTGTGTGTGTGTGTGTGTGTGTGTGTGTGTGTGTGTGTGTGTGTGACAGTATAGCTCAGAACCGAAATATCGGTTAAATACCTAACTTGGTATTTAGATTTAATATCCTCCAAAAAATCAACTAGAATTTTCTCACCAAAATCCCCCAACCCAAACTGCTCTTTATATGAAACATTTTTCGAATTCTTTATTTTGCAAAAAATGACACTCTTGTACAAACGATTTTTACAAACTATTATTCTCCATATGCTTCATGTTAATCGAGATATCGAGATATTAATCTTATTGCTAATTTTCTTGTAGATGCAAGGGGAATGGTTAGACTTTAAGCTATAGTCAAATCTTTTAAGAGCTGGGTGCTATGTGCAGCACTCCATTCTCTTGCATATCCAAGACATAAAAAAAAGGAATGTGTTCCAATTTGAGAAAAAGTATAATGGAAAAAAGAAATAATAATAATAATAATAACAAGGAATATCTCAGAAATGGTCTCTCTAAAAGAAAAATGTATATGTCTAAACAGTGTGTTTTAACGAGATCTGCATTTTTTGTGTAGAAAAACCTTGTCTATCTCTTGAAGTTTACCAGTTATGCAAAAGCAATTCAGAAAGAAGAGGACTTTTGAGTACATTCCCAGAATATTCAAGATATGCATTGTATTTGTCATTAAAATATCTTAAATCTATGATACTTTAATCAAAATCGTTACCCATTTTTGAGAAAATAAAAATTTTCGAAAAATGTTCCATGTAAAGTGTAATCTGGGATGGGGGAATTTTCTTTAAAATCTTCGTGTCGCATCTTTGAGGGATATTGAACCTAAATCCCAAGTTTGCTATTTATTCTACGTTAGTTTTTGAGTTATGCTGTTCACAGACACATACACACACAGAGACCTTTTTATAAAAATGCTTTTTACTTTCTCTACTACGTATGGTAATTAGGGAAAATATTGCATTCCACCCAAAAATTCCATACCGAGATTTCACCGGAAATATATGTTTCGAGGCCTCCTGAATCCAAAAAAGTATTTTTAGAAACATGTCCGTGTGTGTGTGTGTGTGTGTGTGTGTGTCTGTGAACAGGATAACTCAGAAACGGAACAGTTGGTTAAACACCAAACTTGGTATTTGGGTTTAGGATCTTCCAGAGCTGCGACACGAAGGTTTTCAAGAAAATCCCCCCACCCCAGAGAACCCTTTACATGGAACATTTTTCGAAAATTTTAATTTTATCAAAAACGGCTCTAACGATTTTGATTAAAATATCATATGTTTAAGATATTTTCATAACAAATAAAATGTATGTCTTGAATTTTCTGGGAGTGTCTCCAAAAGTATTCTTCATTGTGAACGACTTTTGCATAACTGGTAAACCATAACAGATAGACAAAATTTTACTACACAAAAAATGTAGATCGCGTTAAAATACACAATTTATGTCATGTACAGTTTTGTTGTTGAGTGAACCATTTTCGAGATATTGCTTGTTATTACCTTACATTTTCCAATACTTACACTTCTTCTCAAATTCGTTATTCATTTCTTTTTGTTCTGGTAATTGCAAAGAGAATGGAATACTCCACATAGCAACCAGCTCTTAAAATATTTGGCTATCGCTGAAAGCCTACCAATTCCCCTTGCATCTACAAGAAAATTAGCAATAAGATTAACATCTCAATATCTCGATTAACATGAAGCATATGGAGAATAAACGTTTGTAAAAATCGTTTGTACAAGAGTAAGGAAAGTCATGTGAGTGTAAGACATCAGTTTTTTTATTCAGGGAGCCTTAAAACATGTATTTGCGATGAAATCTCAATATCGCATTTTTGGGTGGAATGCGATATTTTCCCTCCTTTCTTTACGTAGTAGAGAAAGTAAAAATTATAAATTCCTTTTACACTTTCACACATTACCGCATTATTTTTCATTTGTAAACAGCCTTTATGCGCTGAGGGGCCAGTTAGGATATTATTTTAGTGTCCAAAATAACGCTTTTATATAAAATTATTAATACGTAATTTACTTTATAGTCAGGGCAATCAGTTTTTCAGTGTCCGTAACAGCCTTAGTAAACTCCGCTGCCTAGAGGGCAGCAAAACTTCAATTTCGGTTGATGGGAAAGCTCTCCCAAAAGCCCACACGAAGCTCCTGAAGCAGTTTCCGTATCCTCTTAGACTGGATGTTCATCAAAGGAACTCTACCAGTAGAGAGAAACTGGCTCTCGGCATCATTTTAATAACAGCAGTAACGTTTAGTGTCATTCGGGTTAGATACAGTGAAAGAAATCTGATGCAATATATGCACTCCACTCTACGAACGATTATTTCACATATAACCATTATACAGGGCTTCCGAGACGAAACGCCCTAATTAAAAGCACTTATACTGAATATAATAAACAGTTTTGTTAGATGTTAGATTAGCTGTGTAAATTTATATCAAGTTCATTTTAATTTTTATTCATCTTTACGGAGGGTTGCCCCACTTAAGCTCGGAATTTTTTGCTTATGTTTTTCATGGCGAGATTCCCTTTCGCCTCTACCTACTGTGTTCAGTGTGATTTCCATTGAAGAAGGCTGCGTCTAAGAAGGGGGATGTTAGCACACTCCTGGCAAGCTTTTCAGAGTCATTCAATTGGGTGGGATGCTGAGAAAGAAGACACTGTTTCAGCAGACCAAATCCGCAAAAATCCATTTGGGAGGCATCTGGTGACTTCAGAGGGATACTTTTAATGGTATCACATTAGCGTTTGGGTGCTAGTAATGCTGGGAAGACCGAGAAGTGTGACTGGATGCATCATACAACCCAGGAATCCCTTCATCAAAAATTGGTATCCATAACATTCCTTTGAAGGTAAACTGCATTAATTTTTACATTGTTGGCAACTCTGTGAATGCCGAGTTTCCCCGAGGGCAATAATCTGCAATCAACATGAGCCCCTTGGAAAACGTTTCCTTGTTCTCCCTAATAATGTTGGAGCGCACCTTTTGACCCACTTGATGGTAATAAATGGCTAGGATTGTTTGTGTCGCCTAGATAAACCCATGCTTCATCCATTGCCACTTTTCACCTGTCAGGTGGTTTTCATAGAGTTTTCTTGCATTCTCTGATGTGCCGCATTTTCAAGGTGTGTCCACGTGCTTTACGTCGTCGTTCTAGACCCAAATGTTTGTGTATTATCCGATAGACGGTCCCTTTGCATGTTCCATTGTGGCTGGAAATTCTGCTCTGGGTTGGTGGGCTTCCTTGAGTAACTGTTGCAGTCACCTTGGCTACTACTGCTTTAGGTCGTGTTGGTTATGGCCTTCTTCTTGCTAGTTTATTTTTGCAAGCTGAGCCTCAGGTGGGAATACATTTTTATGCAGCTGTGTTATACGCCCCTACATAAGACTTACTTATGGTAAGAAGAAACATGTTGGCAGGTTGAGGGCAGCCCGAAGAAGTGTTATCAAGTGTACCTGCCCTTGCTAGGGTTTAACCACTGGTAGGTAGGAAAGGGTTTTGCAGGATGGCGGTTGAGACTGAGGTTGTGGGGGTGTTAGGAGGTAGCATTGAGCTCCTCGACGACTGGAGGTCATGGGTGCAACGGCCCTAGTGCACCGCTGGTAGATGATGTTTTCGAAATTGTTTTGGATAAATTTTGAATTTACCAAGGAACTCATGGTAGGACTATAGGGAGTTCAGCTTTTGCTGCTGGTTGGAGTAACTCCTTTGTTACCGGGGGTGCCCGCATGCCATGCGGGGAACCCGGTGACGCCTCAAGCGGCGTTCTCTGGGGTTATAGTCCCCTCGAGACCGAACGAGGCACTCCGATGGAATGGCAACTGGTCGTCTAGTATTCTAGCCCGGCGGCTAATTTCAGCCTCCAGGTATGGAAGAGATGAGACTTCGTGGAGTAGTCTCACGGGAAAAGCGCGGCTTACAGAATAGATGTCTCGAAGGCTCCTATTCTGTACCCGCTTCAGTCGGAGCAGACCGGAGTCGGCGGCCATGTCCCAGATCTCGCAGGCGTAGAGCAGGACGGGGATTATAAGCGCTCTAAAGAGACGCAACTTAAGCGGTATCGGCATCACGGATCCCAGGGAGGCCGTAGCCGCCATGCCCCGACGCGAGAGATCCGCGATTTGACCACGGAAAGTTAAACGTCTATCTAACTGAACGCCCAATAGGAGATGGAATTAGTGCACTCTATCCTATGTCGGAGGTAGGTAAATGAGGGGAAGTTGACTTATGGTCAGACCTTTTTATTTGCAACTTTACACTATCATTGAAAGCTGTAACCGGCATCGGAAAGCCCAAAGAAGCACCACTGCCACAAGTCAGCGATTGTTGAAGCCATTACAGTAAACTTTCCCTCATACTGGCCCAGCAGACAGCTAGCACTCGCAATGAGCTGATGCAATAATAAATATAGGCAGTTTGACTAATGATAGGAGTGGGAGGGCGATTCGAGGTCGTCCGACCTTTAGTGGGGCAACCCTCCGTTATTTCATTTTCATTTCAGGTGTTGTAAATCGAAGAAATGGGGGGGGGGAAATTCGAAACGAAGAACTCTTGATGACCTTTCCGTGTAGATAGTACATGGCTTACGTGACGGCATTCGGAAGGATTTCTTGGGACTTCTTGCAAGCGTATCTGAAATGAAATTAAGTATCCTCTAATGCTCTCTTAGCTCTCTCGTAACTACAGACCCTGTCGCTAGAAACGCTGCTTTCCACGCCGCGATTCCCTTGGCATCGGGAGGTTTCTGTCGTACTCTGCAAGAAAACGTCGTTCAATTGTAACATGGACCCTAGTTCTGCACACCACCACATGGTTTCGGTTTTATCAGCATTAGTTTTTATTTTTCAATTTTTTTTTCAAATTTTTAAAATTATTCGGTTTTCAGTACCTGAAGTAAAAAAATTCTGATGTGTTACACTCACATGTTTTTCTCTACTCGTGTACAAACTATTTTTAAAAACGCTTATTCTTCATCTACTTCATGTTAATTGAGATAAACAGTTGCAGACTCTTTCTTATTGCTAATTTTCTTGTAGATGTAAGCGGAATATATATTTACAAGGGCAATATAGAAATATAGTAGCATTTAAGCACATACACACCTCTTAATAGCTGGTTGCTAGGTGCAGCACTATTCCCTTTGCCACAGATTAATACTCATTGCATATCCAAGACAAAAAATCTGATGTGTTACACTCACATGACTTTCTCTACTCTTGTACAATCTAATTTTACAAACGCCTATTCTCCATATGCTTCATGTTAATCGAGATATCGAGATGTCAATCTTATTGGTAACTTTCCTGTAGATGCAAGGGAAATATGGTAGCTTTTAAGCGATAGTCAAATATTTTAACGCTGGTTGCTATGTGGCGCAGTCCATTCTCTTTGCATGTCCAGGACATAAAAAAAATGAATAACGCATTTGAGAAAAAGTATAAGTATTGACAAATTTAAGGAAATAACAAGCAATATCTCGAAAACGGTTCACTCAACAAAAGAAATGTATATGACATAAGTTGTGTATTTTAACGCGATCTACATTTTTTGTGTAGTAAAATTTTGTCTATCTTTTATGGTTTACCAGTTATGCAAAAGTCGTTCACAATGAAGAATACTTTTGGAGACATTCCCAGGAAATTCAAGATATACATTTCATTTCCCATGACATTATCTTAAACATATGATATTTTCATCAAAATCGTTAGAGCCATTTTTGAGAAAATTAAAATTTTCGAAAACTCTTCCATGTAAAGGGTAGTCTGGGGTGGGGGGATTTTCTTGAAAACCTTCGTGTCGCATCTCTGAAAGATACTGAACCTAAATACCAAGTTTGGTGCTTATCCGACTGTTCGTTTTGGAGTTATGCTGTTCACAGACACACACACACACACAGACACACACACACACACACACACAGACACACACACACACAGACACACACACGGACATGTTTCCAAAAATGCTTTTTTTGGATTCAGGAGGTCTCAAAACATGTATTTCCGGTGAAATCTCGGTATCGAATTTTTGGGTGGAATGCAATACTTCCCCTACTTACTATACGTAGTAGAGAAAGTAAAAATGAATAACGAATTCCCATTTGAGAAAGTAAGTATTGAAAAAGTTAAGGGAATAACAAGCAATGTCTCGAAAATGGTTCACTCAACAAAAAAAAATGTATATGACATAAACTGTATTGTAACGCGATCTACATTTTTTGTGTAGTAAAATTTTGTCTATCTCTTATGGTTTACCAGTTATGCAAAAGTCGTTCACAATGAAGAATACTTTTGGAGACATTCCCAGAAAATTCGAGATATACATTAGATTTCTCATGACAATATCTTAAATATATGATATTTTAATCAAAATCGTTACAGCCAATTTTTGAGAAAATTAAAAATTTCGAAAAATGTTCCATGTAAAGGGTAATCTGGGGTGGGGGGATTTTTTTGAAAACCTTCGTGTCGCATCTATGGAAGATACTGAACCTAAATACCAAGTTTGCTGTTTATCCGTCTGTTCGTTTCTGAGTTATGCTGTTCACAGACAGATACACAGACACGGACATGTTTCCAAAAATGTTTTTTTTTTGGATTCAGAGGATCTCAAAACATGTATTTCGGTGAAATCTGGGTATCGAATTTTTGGGTGGAATACAATACTTCTCCTACTTACTATACGTAGTAGAGAAAGTAATATGATGTGATACAATGTTGACAGGATTTAAGAGAATGACTAAGAAATGGAAAATTCAAATCTTAAATAATGGATATCTCGTAAATGACTTATGCCGCAAAAAAGTATTTGAAATAACTTGTGTTTTTTTAAAGAGATCTACATTTTTTGTGTACTAGGGTTTCGTCTATCCCTTAACGTTTACCAGTTACACAAGATTATCAAATTTTCATCCAAATGAAGTGGGCGTCACAGGTTTTTCGCAGAAAATTCAAGATATATATTTAATTTGTCATATATGGTATTTGAATCAAATTGTTTATTTTTACACAATAAAATTTTCGAAGAATATTTCATTTAAAGGGTAGTCTGGGTTGCGGGGATATTCTTGAAAATCTTCTTGTCGCATCTTTGGAAGGTATTGAGCCTAAACGCCAAGTTTGGTATTTATCTGACTTCATTTTTTAGTTATGCTGTTCAGGGACAGACACATACGGATACATGTTTCCAAAAAAATCTTTATTTGGATCCAGGGCGCCTCAAAACATGTATTTCCAATGAAATATCGGTATCAAATTTCCCTACTTACTATACATAGTAGAGAAGGTAAAAATTGATTCTTCTATTTAGTTAACTCAAATTGTGCTTTAGCCTAGGAATGATTTCAAATTAAGCAAGAAGTGCTTAGTTACAACATGCGGAAACAGTATTCAAATGTATATTCCTGGTAACGAGCTCTTGTGAAGGAAAGAAAGGGAGGGGTAGGAAGAAACGTTAGGTAACGCTTACCATGAAACATTTAAAAAACGCCTAATAATGGAAGAAACAGTTGACCCAAGTTGTGTATGTTAATAATCTGCACATTTTATTCCATATTTTAATATTTTAAAGTTTCCTTGTAATTCGACTCTATAAAATTAATTCGGATAAATAGCACTATACGAGCTATTCACAGAAATTTCAAGATACATGTTTTATTTCTCGTAGATATTTAATGGTTAGAGGCATTATGGACATTTTAAGAAGATAAAAAGCAAAGAATATCTCTTATGTAAATAGTAGTTACATAATGGGGGATATTCGTGGAAGTCCTGCTGTCGTACACATTCTTGGAAAATGCTCAACTAAATACTAAATTTGGCATTTAATCGTTTATTTATAATCCTGTTCATACATGCACGAACTTACACGTGTCTTTTTTTTAAAGCTTCTTTTGGATTCAATGTATTTCCGGAAAAACCATCTCTTCATTCGGAATAAATATTATGAGATTTTGTACAATTAGTAAACAGTAAGAGATAGACAAAAGTTAATGTATAAAAATTTGTATATGTTTAAGGCATTCAATTTATGACATGCGCTTTCTGGTGGCATTTAACATTCCGATATATTATTTATTATTAGTTTGAATATTCAAATTCACATTTTTGGTGAGCTAAGTGGCTATTGTTGCTTTTTTTTCCATTATGTTGTGGAAATAGTACGGAATTTCAAGAACATCAGCCAACCACATTTTAAAGATCTTACTATCGCCTCAGCCTCCTGTATTTGTCTTGAACCTACAACGAAATGTATAATAAAATAATTTTTGCAAACGTTTATGTCAATTAACAAGAAGATTGGGCAGGGAAAGTCATCTCAATATAACTCGTCAGTATATTTCTTGCTCTAACTCAAAGAATATACAGGTCATCTCGATTTCTAATCAACATTCCTACTCCTGCTCAGAAATGGACGGATTCTGTAACCTATTCAATAGAAGATTCTTATACTAAAGCTGTACCGCATACCCTTCCTCTCAAGACAACGTTGATACTCCGCGCGCGAGTATCCTAAGGACCGGCGGCAGTACAACTGGTCCCTTTACAATAATAGGCACGTAACAGCTCATTATGTGCCACTTCCCTCTGTTTAGGTAAATATTTTCCAGAAGATTCATTTGGGCCGGTTCTAGTAACCTCCCTTTCTAGAACTTCCGCTTTGTATGCGAGTCCTACACAAGGAGCTACCGTTGCCTAGACAATCAGTTCAGAGTTAAGAAGTTATGAAGCCGAAAATGTCGTGTAGTTCAGTTGTGTTGTATTCCGAGTGTGTACTTAAAGTGACTCAGGTGTAACTTTTGTGCTACCCCGAGTGTCTAAGTGGTAAATAAAGTCTGTTTCGCAGTAACAGGTGTTGTCATTTGTTACAGTATTTTTAGAATCCGAAGCTAATTTAGGCTGATATTTTATACTATCATTGATCATCCAGTATGGGATTCAAGACTGTTATACTTGCAAAAAGTGAAACGGTTCTCATTCCAAATTAATTGAATTGCAACCTCGGGATCAATGTACAGGTTACGGAAAGGCAATGTGCAGAAAACTGTAGAGTTGAAAGGCAGTACCAAAGTAAGCACTTTGAGGTTAGATACCAGAAGCTTCTTTACTGCGCTACAGGCGTCAACATGAAATCTATCATCTCAGAGTCTCCGACTGTGAAACCTGTTTGTGACGCGTCATATGTAAAATATATGTAAACGCACTCTTGTACAGCATTAGTTACTGTACCTAGGTGTGTCTAATGTGAATGCTACTGGATCGTATGATAATACCATCTTGTTCAGCAGAGTACACGCTAGTTTCTCATTGTGTACCAGTACTCATTAGTTGAGACAGTACATACAGTACTAGTCAATGTCACTAGGTGTGTCTGATGTGAAGTCTACTGGTAATACCGTCTCGTTCAGTACAGTACATGCCAGTTTCTTATTGTGTACCAGTACTCATTAGTTGAGACAGTACGTACAGTACTAGTTACAGTCACTAGGTGTGTCTGATGTGAGGTCTACTGGAAATACCGTCTTGTTCAGTACAGCACGTGCTAGTTTCTCATTGTGTACCAGTACTCATTAGTTGAGACAGTACGTACAGTACTGGTCACTGTCACTAGGTGTGTCTGATGTGAAGTCTACTGGTAATACCGTCTTGTTCAGTACAGTACACGCTAGTTTCTCATTGTGTACCAGTACTCATTAGTTGAGACAGTACTAGTCACTGTCACTAGGTGTGTCTGATGTGAAGTCTACTGCTAATACCGTCTTGTTCAGTACAGTACACGCTAGTTTCTCATTGTGTACCAGTACTCATTAGTTGAGACAGTACTAGTCACTGTCACTAGGTGTGTCTGATGTGAAGTCTACTGGTAATACCGTCTTGTTCAGTACAGTACGTGCTAGTTTCTCATTGTGTACCAGTACTCATTAGTTGAGACAGTACTAGTCACTGTCACTAGGTGTGTCTGATGTGAAGTCTACTGGTAATACCGTCTTGTTCAGTACAGTACACGCTAGTTTCTCATTGTGTACCAGTACTCATTAGTTGAGACAGTACGTACAGTACTAGTTACTGTCACTAGGTGTGTCTGATGAGAAGTCTACTGGTAATACCGTCTTGTTCAGTACAGTACACGCTAGTTTCTCATTGTGTACCAGTACTCATTAGTTGAGACAGTACGTACAGTACTAGTTACTGTCACTCGGTGTGTCTGATGTGAAGTCTACTGGTAATACCGTCTTGTTCAGTACAGTACACGCTAGTTTCTCATTGTGTACCAGTACTCATTAGTTGAGACAGTACGTACAGTACTAGTTACTGTCACTAGGTGTGTCTGATGTGAGGTCTACTGGTAATACCGTCTTGTTCAGTACAGTACACGCTAGTTTCTCATTGTGTACCAGTACTCATTAGTTGAGACAGTACGTACAGTACTAGTTACTGTCACTAGGTGTGTCTGATGTGAAGTCTACTGGTAAGACCGTCTTGTTCAGTACAGTACGTGCTAGTTTCTCATTGTGTACCAGAACTCATTAGTTGAGACAGTACGTACAGTACTAGTTACTGTCACTAGGTGTGTCTGATGTGAAGTCTACTGGTAATACCGTCTTGTTCAGTACAGTACGTGCTAGTTTCTCATTGTGTACCAGTACTCACTAGTTGAGACACTTGTGGAAGTTATACTTCATTTTAACTGGCGAATGAAGATTTTCATAAAGTCAGGTTTCAGTTATTGCACACAACGCTCCGTTATTATACTGCATCTTGGACCCCATGCTTCCAATCTCAAAATAATTAGTTTATTTCTGCCTTTCTGCTGTATTTTCTGCACATTGTTTTCTGGAACCTGTATGCATGGAATTCCTGGGGAAATACAACACCTATTTGGTGAAATGTTTTGGATTTAACTTTGAAAGCGCAGACAAAACATTCAGTTGGAGCGCAATGCAGTGAAACTTCCATGTCCAGGGTCTACCATTCCGATCATTCCCTAAATAGTTTGCGTGGTTGTTGACAACGTGTTTGTGTCAGACTCTTGGGCGACAAAAACAATTCCAATGGAATTAATTCTCTATCTAAGGGACACGAATCAATATCAGGTTAGCACTTTATAGTGAGGTATTCTCCTGGGGGCATTCATTGCATGCTCTTAAGTTTTTTTAAGAATAATTTGTTTCTTATTTAGTGGAAAACGAGAAAATTATTGTGACTTTGTCCAATTTTATTTCTGTCACTTCCACACTATTGTTACTGACGCTGTTCAGCGCTAATCTACACTATTTCGTTTAGTTTTCCTCACTAGGGGTTCACTAATGTCACTTATTTTCCTTTGTGACGTAGCTTCTTCACGGAGAGACTACATTATATAACAAGATTATACAATATAATAACAAAAAATATCTCGGAAATGGTTTACTCCACAAACAAATTAATAGGATATAAATTTGTGTTTTAACGAAATACACATTATTTCTGTAGTAAAATTTTGTCTATCTGTTACGCTTTGTCAGTTATTCAAAAGTCATTCAGAACGAAGAGTGCTTTTGGGACCATTCCCAGAAAATTCAAGATATACATTTCATTTGTCATGAAAATATCTTAAGCATATGATATTTTAATCTAAATCGTTGGGTTCATTTTTGAGAAAATAAAAGTTTTCGAAAAATATTCCATGTAAAGGGTAGTCTGGGGTGGATGATAGTCTTAAAAGTATTCGTGTGGCATCTTTGAAAGATACTGAACCTAAATGCCAAGTTTGGTGTTTATCCGACTTTTCGTTTTTGAGTTATGCTGTTCAAAGTCAGAGACAAACACACACAATATTTTCAAAAATGCTTTATTTGGACTAATGGCATCTCAAAACATGTATTTCTGGTGAAATATCGCTATAGAAGTTTTGGGTGGAAAGCAATACTACCCCTACTTACTAAATAAAAAGTTGATTTTATCAAGTTTACTGCATTGTTTTCTGCAAAACGAACGCACCTGAATGTAACGCTATGTGTACATGTGTATTTTCGCTCACGTTTGCATTTTTCTCTCTCTGAATCAACTTTTTATATTATTTAACATCTTTTGCTTTTTTATAGTCATTACTGCAGAGAGTTAAAGGTCTTTTACTGCCATCTGTATATACCTACGCTAGGAAAAATCTACTTAGCGGACGATTAATAACCCCGATAGAATTTTTTTTATTTCCTTCTGCGTTTATGGCACAAGAATAAATTCAGGAAATTATTTCAGTAAATCATGAAATCCGCAGTTCACGTCAAAACCCTGCAGGACTATCCAGAACTAGCTGGAAGTTAATTATAGGAGAGAATACAAGAAATGAGAAGAAAGATGGGGTGTTGTCCTTTCATGGTTGACTTAAAATGGATGAGAGAAACAAACAGTTTTTGTTCACAGTAAGAATGAAGCATCAAGGAAACATCTACAAACAAAGGAAGACAAATTGAACAACCGGAAGTGACGTGAAGAGAAAAGTAACTGAGAACAACAAAAGATACACACTTAAGAAAAAAAGGAAGGCTAATTTAGCTTGTATTTTTACTTTATCGTAATGTTTAATGCAGTGTTTCAAAATTCTCTTCTATATCAGCTAAGTACTTGGATTCAACACTCAGATATGCATTAAACCAAAGTATGTATATGTGATGAAAACAACATTATAATTTTCTTCACTGTAAAGCTATATAACTGTCACACGAAATAATTGCAGTGGTTTCATTATATTGTAAAGTGTTCTCTTGAAGGAAAACGCAGCGTGTTACATTCAACATGTATTTTTATACCCAGAGATATGAATGGTCGGAAAAGGGTAGCATTTTAGGACTATTTCAAGAATAAAATGAAGTGACTTACCCAAACTTCAGGGGACAAAGTAGTCCGAACACATTAAACCTTAAATGTATTAAATTACCACTACTCTTAAAGTTCTCAATGTTTTTCCCCGAAATTTTTATGAATTATTCTATACGTAATGACAACTATTTCAAGTGGTTCATTATATTGATAGTGTATGTAGTTGAGTACGTAAAAACTATTTCGTTCAGCAGAAAAATAATAAAATTTACTCTTAACACATGTGAATTCATATACCTTTTTCTCTGACACTACTTGCAATACAAAATCACATTTCTGTATGCTTGTTATTAGTATATTCAGCTATCTTCTGAACTTCAATTATTGAGTTATGTATATCAGTTCACTTGAAATTGAAAAACAAACGAACATATCTGCAGAAGTCAAAAATTAAAAATGTGGAAAATTTGTAGTGTTCATGCTATCTTAATATCACTAATATACTAATATAATAATAATAATAATAATAATAATAATAATAAAGTAATGATTGTGATTTGAAAATTTACCTATGTGTTGTACACATGTACTGAAAATGTACTATCATACTTTCTGAGAAAAAGGTACATAAGCATCCAAAAATGTTGTTTTGAGAAAACTGAACTTAATTATGAACATTAAAATTCTGACACACTTGAGTATATTCCAGGGTCATAATCATCTGAACCTTTATTCCTGGATTGCTTTAGCTTTTCTGATTGTCTTCTCTTGGTCCTGGCATTTTTTGTTAATTGCTGAACTACTCGCTGGGCACGATATAGTCGTTAATTGTTGAAAGATCTAAAAACGTTCTAAAAAGGAGCATCGCATGACAGCTTAAAAGAATTAAGACTGCATTTAAATGGTATCTAAATATCTTAAAATCCTCTTCACCCCCAAAAAAGTATATATTTTCTGAAAACCGGAAATAATAGGGATTTTATTAGTGCTTAAAACACAAAATGTGGTTTTTGACCATTTCGGATTCTTTGTCCCTTTCATGATAATTAAAATAGTCCTATAACATTTGTATTTACCTGCAATGTAAACGGCGTTGTTTTAAAAGAAATCAGAATAATGTGTTCACACTTCCTTTGTTTGCTCAATGTAGCTTCATTATTTTACTGTCTTCTGGAGTGGGAAACTAGACGTACAGTCGAGTGCAAAGAACGTTGCCGATGCTTTTGGTTACTTTTGGTGTGATAGATGAGAAATCACCCCAGCATTCGCTTACTGACCAGGAAAAACCACCTAAAACCCAAAGTCAGAGTGGTTAGTCGAGGTATTGAACCCGGGACCTCCCGAACGCTGCACTAACTTGCACTTCTCGGTAATCCATAAACTAAACGTTAGCAGCCTGTGAACCTCATGTATAGGATGAAATTGGAGCAAAGTTATTGGAGTTAAGAGATATTTTACGTTTAAGGTAAGACATCTCTGAAAATTCATGACAGCTTTTTTCTGTCTATTCTGACATTTTTGCTTTCTCTATCGCGCAGTGTAGATTTAAAAAAATGTGATTTGTTGCACTTACATGACTTTGTATACTCTTATATAAGCTATTATAACAAACGCTTATTCTCCATCTACTTCATGTTAATCGAGATATCGAGATGTTAATGTTATTGCTGATTTTCTTGTAGGTGCAAGGGGAATATGGTACGCTTTAAACGATAGTCAAACCTTTTAAGAACTGGTTGCTATGTGGAGCATTCCATTTTCATTTTATCTCCAGGACATAAAAAAGAACAACTAATTCCCATTTGAAAAAAGTATTAGTATTTGAAAATTTAAACAAATAAGAAATATCTCAGAAATGGTTCACACGACAAAAAAATGTATATAACATAAATTGTGTGTTTTAACGAGATCTACATTTTTGTAGTAAAATTTTGTTTATCTCATACGGTTTACCACTTATGCAAAGGTAATTCAGAATGAAGAATACTTTTGGGGACATTTGCAGAAAATTCAGGATTTACATATCTTATGCCATGCAAATATCTTAAACATATGAACGTTAGAGCATTTTTGAGAAAATCGAACTTTTCAAAAAACGTTCTATGTAAAGGGTAGTTGGGATAGGGCGTTTTTCTTGAAAATGTTTGTGTCGCATCCCTGGAAGATAAAATGCAAGTTTGGTATTTATCCGACCTAGAGTTTTTGAATTATGCTGTTCACAGACAGACAGACACACGGACGTTTCCAAAAATGCTTCATTTGGATTCAAAACCCCTCAAAACACGCATTTCCGGTGAAATCATAGGTGCAGAAGTTTTGGTTGGAATGAAATTCTTGTCTTACTTACTATAGGTTTTATAGGAATTATAAAGGAACTGAAAGGGAACGGAGTTTAAAGTTTAACGTGATGCTTTACATAAATGCTGCCGAACCAGTTGTGGCTTTAAAATTGTTTATATGAAAACAATTACGCAGCATAAAAATATAAATTATAAGTGTAACGTACTAATTAGTATGATTGCACTATACGAACACACGAGGAATTCTTCCACAAGTCTGGTCTCCTATGTCGCACACGTTCACTGAGAGTCTTCAAAACATTTTTGCAATGAACCTTATTGGCAGTCTGACCTGCAGGTTACCAATCAATGTAGATAACTTCATTATTTTCTCTGAAATTTTATTTTCTCACGCGTGCTTTCTTCTTCCTGGAGATTTTGGGATCTTACAACGCATGGATTATTCCTTAGTCTCTGGATCATATTGAAAATCCAAGTTTTGTCGCACGTAGTTACGTTTCTGAAGAAACCAGGATTATTTACAATATTTTTCTGGAATGTCAACACAGAGTTTCACTCCGTTTCTTTTGTGTGAATGTAAGGATTTTTGGCATCATCATTTTAGACCCCCCACACTCGGGGGGTCTCAAAACATATATTTCCGCTGACATCTGCTCTGTATTCACTCTTAGGTTGATCCGCGTCAAAAGAAACCCCAGGTGATCTGTGCACCGTTATAATGTATCCTTTCCCCATTCGCACTAGAAATACTGTCACACTTTCAGACCATGTGGCCAGTACAAGCGGCACGTAGAACAGGGCCCTTATTTCGACAACTGAAACGGTGACTAGCATATTGTCGCAGCCTCCAATCAAACACGCTCAAGGGGCAGAGCACTCGCTAGAGAGGTAACAGGTAATTAACAAATGGTACTAATTTAAATAAGGCGAGGCTACGACTAGGGACGCAGCTAAAGTGAAAGTGCAGAAATATTATTACAAACTGGCAAAAGGACACTTACATGGCTCAAAATAGGTAGAAGAAGCTTTACACTATCATGAATAAGACAATAAAGATTTGGATGGCACAGTATTTATTGGATAAAACTTATTACATACCCCATCTTAGTTCCATGCCTGTCGGGCGAGGCCGCCATGCATTCCTGCATGGAGAGGGCGAATACACGTCTGGTCTGGTTGACTGCAACTCACTGACTCTCAGCCCCAAGCCACGCTACAAAAAGCGTGGGGGACGTCAACTAACCTACCCCCACCTAAACTGCTAATCCCCACCTAAACATCAACCGCCATCTCGAATCTAGGTGACCAAAGAGACGTATGCGCATACGTCACAACATTCTGTTAAGGTTTAAAGATGATAAGATTGATAGTTGCAACAAAATAAACGTTTGCACATATAATAATAGTTAATTGTAAAATAAATGAGGGGAAAAACAAAGTAACAGGTATGCAATAACTTCATTTATTCTCTCTCTGGTAGCGGCACTTTATTAACTGTTGGCGGCTCATTTTAAAAAAAGAAATTGTGCACTGTTACGCGAATTGCATTCTTTTTAAAATCAATACATTCTTGCATCGCGTATTTCATGTGCTTGCTTTCTTTCTTGCTTTCTTTCTTCCCCGGGTGTACCCACTTTTCTCGTTTCAGATTTTTCTGCACAAGCACTGTTAATACTTGTACTCGAAACACCGGTGAACTCGGAAGTTAATTTCACCATTTTTTTCACGGAAAGTGTTGAATATTTCTCACATAGCTTATAATAAGGATTCAACATTGTTTTTTCATCACTAATCAATTGTTTGCGCGGCTAATGCTTTACGTAATTCGACGAAAACACAAAGGCGAATTCACCGACCTCCATGATACTGAACACAACTGCTTTAAGCAATATTCTGCGCCTACCCGGATGTCAGGTGACTCATACGAATTGCATCATGGGACTTGTAGCTCTGTTTTACGGCATAAATCAGCGATAAATAAAACCTTAGGTATTTGTATAGAATATTATACTATTTAAGGATAAATTCGTTCTAAAATTCAGAGCTTAGCATGGGACTACTTTCCTGGCCGCAATGCTAGCGTATTGCACCACGGTGCACTGACCACATGGATTTGTTTTGCCGCGGATCAACCTAAAAGTGAATATAGTTTAGACAAGCAGTTTTTTTGATGGAATGCAATAATTCCTCTGCCTATTAGCTAGACTACTAGATGGTAGAGAATGTAATAATCGAGACCAGGTGGAGATAATTAATTCTACGACTTTCTCGCATCCACCTGTGCACTCAAATTAGTTTCTTCCCACTGAGTGGCGCTAATAGCACCGTAAGTGCACTTTTAAGCTCATTTACTTAATTCAACTGAGGCCACGTTAACCGTTATGTATGCTAAAAGCATTGAAACAGCTGTTTGTGAACATCAGCATTTTCTTGGCCAGCAGTTAAGTTTTATCTCTTTCTGAAAGTACACGTCCAAATATTGATCCATATGACGTAATAAATCTGAGAAGGCGCAGGAATTTGGTTCATAAAGAGCACAATATTCGCGTCATGTCTGTTGTACCAGAAGGACGTCTGATGTAATACATTCCCAAGACTTTTTCTACCAACGAGAAAGTTCATATATACTGCTTGTATATAACATAGCTTGTCTCGACCTTAAAAGGCAATATGGAGGTATATGGAATACTCCTGTCTCTATCTAACGCATACAACTTGCCATTAGCTTTGTCCTTTCCTACTCTCGCGCTGTCGCCAATAATAATAATTTTAGGTTTTGAATACATTATCTACTGCGTAATATTTTTCTCTATCAAATGATATCGTTTTTAGAAGCTTTATAGATTTCTGTAGGCAAAAATTTCTAAAGAAGAAGAGTTTTTCAGTAAAAGTCCGATACTTAACCGTTTCTATGCTTATCACGCAGTAATTAATTAACTAAAGGTAGAACGAAACAATATAGTTATTTTAGCGTAAAATACAATGCTGTTTATCCTCTACCTTAAATAAGATGAGCGTTATAAATGTTTAAATTAAGTATTTTCGAAATTTTTATTCCTATGCAGTAGAAAAGTTAGCAAGTAAGAGACTTTTTATTATTAGAACCAAGCAAGTGAACATGTTGAGGAGGGTTGGAGACAGTTTTTAAAAGAAGCCGGATCCCTGTAACTTTATGTATTATTTGTTTATGACAAAAAAAAATCATCCATCTATTCAGGCGCCAGGTGCGACGTAGAAGGTAGTAAAGCTTAACATCAGTTGCAAGGAAGAGTACATTTATAGTTTTTTGGACACTATGAAGTGTTATGTAGGTTATGTATTTAACATAAATAGTTATACAGTGTCTTCGTTTTATGCCAAGGCCGCGGATCGCGCAAGTGCGTTCTCCTCACGCAGTCCACTACACAGCGGGGTTTTTTGTTCCGTAAATCCCAAGTTACTTACGAGTGTCAGTAATATGTAATAAGTAGTGTCCATCTGCGCGAAGACATTCTTGACATCGTTCGATGAAATTACCATTCACACGCATAAGTTCGTCTTGAGTAATGTTCGTAATTTCTGCTTTTATATTGTCCCTAAATTCGTCTGTAGTGTGGGGATTGTTCCTGTAATCTTTATTTTTAGTGTTTTAGCGTTGTTCTTTGCTGGAAGTTTAATTTTAGGAGGAGTATTGTATTGTTGTTCAATTGCTGGGGAGCCAAACTTGATGTAGTTTCTTGGAGTGTTCGCCCCACGTATGGTACAAAGTTTCCGGTGGCCTTCGCCCCAACTTTACTTTCCGGTGGTCTTCGCCCCAACTTTACTTTTCGGTAGCCTTAGCCCCAATGTTTAGTAATCGACTTTGTATTTTAATGTTTCTTTAAATATTATATATATTTATGTTTGCCTCGGCTGCGTCAGTATTAATTTGTAGAAACATATGTCTCTTTGCAGGGGGTGATGCGGCTAAAGAATGTAGGCACAAATTATAATTTTTACTTCACTTCTTTTTATTAATCCTTGACACGATTAAATAACAATTCACTGATATAGAGAGCTATGAGATTATTTATTAATTACTTGCACTTTTTAAACACTTACCTTATAATATTCTCGCCGTAATGAATTTTTGTCTCACACTGGATACGTATTAAACTTCTTGAGGACGCGTCTCGCGTCCAGTTAGGAACGCTGTCTGCTAGCAACTGACTTCTACCGCCTGAATTTGTAAATTTCTGTATTTCAAGTCCCTGATTGAGTAGTTTTACTCCAATAGAATACTTTTATTTAACTTAAGCTTTTTCTGGTTGTTGATTGGCTATTTATAAACTGTCTAAAAATTGCACTATTGTTGCTCCAAGAATTACTAGTAGTATGATTAAACTTTCCAATTCATTATTGCCTCAAGGTTACCACATTGTTACCACCTTTTGACCTATATTCGCACAGCTCCTACATTAATAAATTAAGTAATACATTCACATAACGTTATTAAACATGTACATAATATAAACATTACTACAATGTCTGTTACATATATTTTATGTTATTTTATACACATATTGGTTTAAGCCGGGCTGTTATTGAATTTATATATTATATAATTAGACTGAAATCATTTTAAGTATTAAAAATACTGCCTCAACGCATTGAATGTAGCTTTGTCAAGGTAAACAGAGATAATACCCTTCAAAATTATAGCTTTTATCATTTTATATCTTTATATTTCTTTGATAGTATATATTTTTATGCATGTAAAATTATATTTCGAAGTACCAAAAACACTAAGAGGAGGTAAATTGCTAGTATTCATATAAAAAGTCATCCTGCTACCCTCGATAAGTTAGGGTATATTTTTGCTTGGGAATGATTTCAAATTGAGCGAGACGTGCTTAGTTACAACATACGGAAACAGTATTAAAATATTTATTTGTGGCAACAAGCTGTTACCAAGCGAGACGACTCTCCGGTAACGTGTGAGGTTAACATTTCGGAGGACCTGGGTTCGATTTTTGGGGACGGACACTCTGACCATGGACTTTTCGTGGCTTTCCCTGGTTGACAAGGCAATGCTGAGGTGTTTCTCTTCTAACGTGATTATCCTTTTCCTATCATTTCACAGATGTTGCTTCTCGGAAAGTTCATCTCTGTCCTCCCAGTAGCGGCCCTCTCTGAGCAGCCTGCCATTGTGACCAGGTCATCAAGCCTAATATCCTTTAGGGACCTCTGCGCGTCCCTGAGGGGCCGGCTTATCTGCTACCTACAGCCTCCTGCGGTTCTTTAACCTTATGAATTCCTTCATGCACAAAAGATCCGTGTTGAGTTCTTGTTATGGAAAGAAGGGAAAACAGAAAGCAAGAATCGCAAACCTTCAAGGATGTGCGATACATGACGCTCGGGATGGAATATTTAAAAAACGGCTAATACTACGAAAAAGCTCAAGTGACCTAAACTGTGTAGTTTAATGATCTGTACAGTTTTGCTTCTGTAACCCTTTTATTTGTCTTCTAAAGTCCCATTTTCTTTAAAGATAATACAAAATGTAATCGAAAAAGGAAGGCTTCACAGATTAAACGCAGAAAATTCAAGATGTATATTTATCTCACATATGCATATTTTAAAAATGCAATTTTAATCAAAGTTGTTATTGGGAAATTCAAAATCAACAAAAAATTTTCCATCTAAAGGATAGTTTGGGATGGGAAGTTTTCTTGAAAATCGTCGTGTGTCATTCTTGAAAGATGCTGAACTAAATACCAAGTCTGATATTTTCCCAATATTTATATTTTGAGTAGGCATGTTTCTCAAGGACAGACTGACTCACAGAAAAACGCAGACCTTTTCTATGAATACGATGTGATACATTTACATACCATTCTCTACTCCCTCTTCTATAAAGCTTTCATACAGAAGCTTACGTTTCTGTCTACTTCTTGTTAATTGGAATAATCTTTCATTACTAATTTACACACTCGTAGGTATATAAGAGAGATACAGTAGGCTGAAGGGTCAGTCCGATTTTTAAAAGGCAGATAGTTATATGATGACTAAGGGGCAGACGGAGAAACTTTTTATGGCTTTGACTTAGCTTGTACTGTAGTCTGTTTATGTTGAAGGAGAGAGGATGAGTCCACATGTAAACAACGGGCGCGTGCCTGCAGTGCTCGCATAGGTTGTAAAAAATGTGCATCTAGTATGCTGTTAACGTTTTTATTCCGTTATAGAGCACTATATCTTCCGTATAATCAAAGTGAACACTACATAGTGTGAACTGCTGTGGACAATAATGTACATTCGGAAACTATTGAAAGTGAACATTCTCCATCTCTCGCTCAAACAACAACTATATCCTTAGACAGTACTTTCGACATCGCAAGAGGAAATAGATGCATGCGAATAATACACTTATATCACTGTTTGTTTGCGAAACGGAACATAGTGTCTCCTACGGTGTATTTATTTACCCACCGTCTGTGCTCAGGGGACACAGCTCTCTGCATCGGTAACTTGAAATCACGGACCAGGTCCTCTAATCTACCCTCTAGTGATGACTATAAAACTTATGCTCTCCGTATGATTACATTCACATAAAGCTTCTACCCTCTATCGCTATCTATTGATGGGTATAAAAACTATTTTTACTAAAGCTGATTTGTCTACCTACTTCATTTTAATCCAAATAAACCTTTGCAGAAATAATTACATTACACATTTCATTATAGATACAAAGCGAACAGCGATAGCCGAATGTTTAACAAATCTACGCTGTATGCTGGCCCTAAAATTCTATACTGTTTTGAAAAAGGTGTTTTGTTGTATTTTTATTTGCCCCATGTTTTGGGAGCCGATTTTAAAGAAGTTTTATTGTCTTTACGTTGTTGTGTTGTTATTTCGACATTTGGGGAGCCGAACTTGTAGTAGTTGCAACCGCACGTATGGTAAAAAGTTTCCGTTAACCTTCGCCCCAAGTTTAAAAATATTAACTTTGTAATTTGACTGTTTCTTTAAATATTATATATTTATGTTTGCCTCGGCTGCGTCAGTATTTTTGTTAGAGACACGTTTTTCTTAACAGGGCGCGATGCGGCTGAAGAATGTAGGCTTACCCAGATTATAATTTTTAATTCACTACTGTTTTTATTAATTCTTGACACGATTTAAATAACACTCCACTGATATAGAGAGCTTTGAGATTATTTAATTAATTACTTGCACTTTTTAACACGTAAAACTGTTTTCGTCTCTCACGAATACGTATTATACTTCTCGAGGACACATGTTGCATCCGGTTAGAAACACTGTCTGCTACCAACGCGTCCAGTTATGAGCACTGTCTACAAGCAACTGACTGAATTTCTACCTCCTAAATTTGTAAATTTCTGTATTTAAAGTCTGTGATTGGCTGTTCCTAATCGAATTAGAATACCTTCATTTAACTTAAGCTTTCTTCTGGCTGTTGATTGGCTATTTTATAATCTGTCTCAAAATTTCCAAGAATTACAACTAGTATGGTTAAACTTTCAAATTAATTATTGTTCATTGTTACCTCATAGTTAGCAACTTTTAAGCTATTATTCTCACAGCTACTACATTATTAAATTACGTAATACATTCTCATAACATTATTGAACATGTATACAATAATATAAACATATACAATGACCGTAATATACACTTTTTATCTATTGTTACATACACATATTGCTTTAAGGCGGGCTGTTATTAAATTTACATATTATATAATTAGACTGAAATCATTTAAGTGTTAAAAATACTACCTCAGTTTCCATGCAATCGCGAGAAACAAATGAATGCTGAAAGGACTTTAAAAGAATGACAAAGTAATGAGTAGTTCGAACCATTGATAACGCATATTTCGGAAATGACTGATGCCACGAAAATTTGTTTAAAATGGATTGTATGTTTTAAGATCTACATGTGTAGTACATTTTCGTCTATCGCTTAACGTGATTATAAAAAGTTCCTTCCGAATAAAGAAAACATCAAATGCTCTTCCGAGAAAATTCAAAATATACCTTTTATTTATCACATAAATATATTTAATGTAAAGAGTAGTTGGGGCTGGAAGGATCTTTGTGTCGCACCTTTAGAAGGTACTGAATTTAAATGCCAAATTTGGTGTTTATCCAACTTTTTGTGTCCACAGACACACACGGACCTTTTTCTTCTATTTTCGGTTAAATCTTGGTACCGAACGTATGGGTGGAATAAAATATCTTCAACAACAAGGGCCAACCACATGAAAATAGTATAATTATTTGAAAATTAAAACCAATTCTTAACAAAGAATATCTCTGAAATGGCTAACGTCATAAAGCTTTTGTCGTAAATTCTGTGTTTTACGATGTGTAAATTTTTTGTGCAGTAAAATTTTTATCTGTCTCTTACGATTTACCAATTAGAGACCCCACAAGCTATTCGTAGAAGATTTAAGATGTATAGTTTATTTGAAGTGCAAATGGATTAAACATGAGGTACTATAATAAAAATCATTATAGGCATTTTTGTGAAAATCGAAACTGAAACGAAAAAGATTTCTATATAACGGGTAGTTTGAGTGAGGGAATCTCTTGAAAATCTCCGTGATGTATCTTTGGAATACGATGGAATTAATTAGCAGGTCATTTCTTTAAACACTGTATTTATTTAGGGAGGTTTAAAACATGTATTCCCGAATATACAAGTGGTGGAGAAAGTAAAGTGGCCACTAGTTCTGGAGCAAAACCTTAAGTGTAAGGAGTAACGGAGATGAAATTAAACGCCCAAAAGACAGTTCAGTGTTCAGTGAAGGACATTTGAAGAGATAGAGATGAAGTGGTGAAAAAAGGGACAGCTTCAGATACTTGGGATGTAGCAGGAATGGTAACATAAGCTGTTGGCAGGAAGTCAAAGATAGCAACGGCAAAGGAAGCTTTTAGTATAAAACTGCACATTTGTGTACCCTTGAAGAAAGAGCTTGTAGGAGAATGTTAAAGAGTGCGGAGGTTGCAATGAAGTAAAGAAAATCATTGGAAGCATTTTATATGTGAATAAGGACAAGAAATAAGATATTATCCTGCTCTATAAAGATTTCGTAAAGGAAGAAGAATATTGAAGTTGACCAAGAAAAGGAAGTGGGCTGAGACATTCGATGTACCAAATAACTGAAAAGATGATCTGAAAACATTGTAAAAGCGCCAATTGTAGGTCGACTCGTTTGGAAAATTAGTCTCGCGAAGAAATCCGCTCTGTTGTTCGATTTCTGTTGGCGAAACATGTAAACGTGGCTGAAATTCACCGGCAGCTGCTAGAGGTTTACGAATGGACTGTAATATCTCGTCAGCATGTCGCATTTCGGAGTAAAAGTTTGCGGCCGGTAGAGAAATCGTCACCGACGAGGATAGCAGTGACAGACGCCACACTGCATCAACAGATAAATGGAGGAGGTGATTCAGGACAACAGGAAGATCACGTTACGGCATATGACGGTAGATTGGGAAGGTCATATTGTTCACGATATTCTGCAGTACTGGAAAGTTTGTTTCCGATGGGTTCCACAAAATCTGTTTAACTAACAAAAGGTTAAGCGCATGGGCAAGTGTGCAACTTCTGCAACCGGTCTCCACGGAATGAACATTTTTATTCACGAGTGACGAAATATGGATCCACCGCTACACCCTCAGGAGTAAGCAGTCGTCAATGGAGTAAAGACACTCATCCTGTCCAAAGATAGTTAAGTTTAAGGTGATGGCCAGAGTATTTTGGGACAGCGCGAGTGTCATACTCGTGGACTCTTTAGAAAGAGTTCATACAGTGACCGCTGACCGACACTGTGAGACTTAGACACGATTCTGTGAAGCAATTAGAAGGAAACGGACTTCTCACCGAAGACGTCATCTTTCTTCATGACACCGCGAGACCTTGTACAGCCCAGAGGACCACCAAGCTGTTGAAGCAGTTTCCTGGGACATTATCGACCACTCTCCCTACAACCCGGACCTCTCCCCAAGCGGCTTTCACCTTTTTTCTTCACTTGAACGAGCACCTAAAAGACAGACGATTTGCTTCAGACGAGGAGGTAAAAAACTTCGCGACAACGTGGCTGAACACGCAAGGACAGGATTTTTACCAGGAAGGAATATTCAAACTCATCCCACGAAGCGACAAGTGGCTAAACCGATTTGGAGACTATGTAAAAAATAACCTAAGGTATACACTGTCAGTTGACTGTATTGGTTGTATGAAATAAAATGTACAGGTTTCACTGCAGGTCTTGTAACCTTAGTTTCTGGTCACTCCTCTTACAAATCGGAAGCTTAATACAAAATATGAGATTACAACATAAAATATCTGATGTATTACACTCGCATGACTTTCTCTACTCCTGTACAAACTATTTTTACAAACGCTTATTCTCCATATGCTTCATGTTAATTGAGATACCGAGATGTTAATCTTATTGCTAATTTTCTTGTAGATGCAAGGGGAATTGCTAGGCTTTAAGCTATACTCAAATATTTTAAGAGCTGGTTGCTAAGTGGAGTATTTCATTCTCTTTGCATGTCCAGGACATAAAAAATAAATAACGAATTCCCATTTGAGAAAAAGTATAAGTACCGGAAAATTTAAGGGAATAACAAGCAATATCTCGAAAATAGTTCACTCAAAAACAAAAATGTATGACATAAATTGTGTATCTTAACGCGATCTACATTTTTATGCAGAAAAAATTTGTGTATCTCTTATGGTTTACCAGTTATGCAAAAGTCGTTTACAATGAGGCACGATTTGGAGACATTCCAGAAAATTAAAGATTTACATTTTATTTGTCATGAAAGTATCTTAAATATATGATATTTTAATCATAATCGCTAGAGCCATTTTTGAGAAAATTAAAATGTTCGAAAAATGTTCCATGTAAAGGGTAATCTGCCATGAGGGGTTTTCTTGAAAACCTTTGTGTCGCATCTCTGGAAGATACTGAACCTAAATACCAAGTTTGGTGTTTATCCGACTGTTCGTTTCTGAGTTATGCTGTTCACAGACACACACAGACATGTTTCCAAAAAAAACTTTTTTGGATTCATCAGGCCTCAAAACATGTATTTCCGGTGAAATCTCGGTATCGAATTTTTGGATGGAATGCAATACTTCCCCTACTTACTATACGTAGTAGAGAAGGTAAACATTATAGGAATGTAAGAAATTCAGTTAGAATATAGAAGACAAATATTGTACTCATAAATAAATACACATCAATTATACAAGTGATTTTTTAAAACTTTCGGAATGATTTTGTTTCCGATATCCAATTCAAGCAGAACTTGAAGAACAGATCAGGGATAGCGCCCGACGCCAATGATTAGACCAATAAACCTTTATGTCGGAGAGGTTGTGCTTGTTCTTATAATGATTCATATACAATGGCGAGAAGGAAAGCATAAAAGAAGGAAGGATGAGGAAGCCAGGATTTTCACCGAGGGCTTTACTCTTGACATTTAGTTGTTACTGTAAGGTATCATATATTGATTGGATTTAATTTCAGCTGTAGCTCGTACATAAAAATCTTCGTGTTGTATCTTTGGATGATACTAAACTGAAATCCAAGTGTGATATTTACTTGAAACTTCATTTTTTAATTATGCTGCTCACAGGCGCGCACGCGGACTTTTTTAAAATGCTTACTGGATAAACGTACCTCAAAACATGTATTTTGGGTGAAATTTCGGTATCTAAGTGCGGTTGAAATGTAACAGGTATCTGTCTACTTAGTACATGGTAACCTAACAGATGGTGTGAGGCTCGCAATCGGGACATTACGGGTTCCATTCCGTCGACCGCCTACTCTGCACTTGAGTTTTTAGTGGTTTTCGCTCAGTAGGCGAATGTTGGTATGGTTTCCCGTTTACTTCTCAGTTTTCAGCTGTGTTTCTAGGTTTCGTGGCGTAAAGCGGTGCTTAACAGATGGACGGGCTTACATAAAAGTGTTTCTCTTGGGCACTATAGGGCTGCTTGGTTGACGGGTCGTTCATCGCCCTCTCTAGGCAGCTTCAATCTTCAAACCTGGAACTGTTAGAGAATTCTACGCGTCACTGTGGCCTGTGTGCTTGCGGCCTGTAGCGTCCTGTATGGTTTCTTCACTTCATCTCCCTTCCTCCTGGAGGGGTGGTAGCCAAAATAGATCTATGTAGGTCACAGTGCGCGAGGTGTTCCCCCCCCCCCCTTCGTTGCATAACCCATACCTAGATGTACGTGATCCATTCAAATTTAAATTATAAATCAATTCTTATTAGATAAATGTTTTTAAAATTACAAAGAATCCACTGTGCTTCAAGCAAGGTGAGCATATTCATCTTCAGTTTTAACATTTTTCATTTAGATACATTAGTTTTGGTTTTAAAAATCAGTTAAGTTTACAACTGAAAGAAGAATAACATTTTAAATTACCAGTTTCGTGTTCTCTTTCCAACCGAAGATAAGTATTAACGATACTGCAAATGAATGGCCTATTTTCTTCCCTAGAGCAGAAACTAGTCGACTCGCTTGTAAAGTTAAAGTAAAAAAGTTGGCGCAGCGTTTATACAGCAATTAAGACTTCCGTCAAAATGAAATTCTGCTAATGATGCTATTTATATTCATAGCTTCACTAGTTACTTCTGCCCTAATACAATAAGACGGGTTCAAAAGTGCAGCTTTTAGTGTTTTTAATTGCTTGCTTTGCAATTATAATAAACGACTTCTCTTTCTTAACGTACTTCAAGTCTTTCTATTGACTAATTAGCGCAAAGTGTATTATTGGTTAGAAACCTCTAGAATTGTAGACAACTTAATAGACTGAAATTGTTTTATCGGTATGTAGGCGAAGGTTGGAAAGAACAGTACTAAGATCTATAAAAACTCCTGATGTGATACATTCACAAGATTTTCTCTACCCCCTATCGTTTATTAGTGAGTATACAAATTGTTCTTACTAAAGCTTAGTTTGAGGTAGTATTTTTAACACTTAAATTATTTCAGTCAAATTATATAATATGTAAATTCAATAGCAGCCCGCCTTGAAGGAATATGTGTATGCAATAATTTGTAAAATGTATGTAACAGTTATTGGATATGCTTATATTATTGTATACCTGTGTAATAATGTTATGTGAATATATTACGTAATTTAATAATGTAGGAGCTGTGAGAATAATAGGTTAAAAGATGCTAACAATGAGATAACAATGAGGTAACCTTGAGACAATAATGAGTTTGAGAGTTTAAATGTTATTTGTGAATCTTGGAAGCATTAATGTAGTTTTAGTGACAGTTTATAAAAAATAGCCCAACAAAAACCAGAAAAAGCTTTAGTTAAATTCAGGTATTCTATTGGAGTAAAAATAGCCAATCAGATACTTGAAATAATATATTTACACGTTTAGACGGTTGAAATCTAGTCAGTTGCCTGCAGACAGTGATTGTAGCCGGATGCGTGATGCGTCCTCGAGACGCATACTATTCGTGTGAGACGAAAAATATGTTTACATGTTAAAAAGTGTAATTAATTAATTAAAGAATCTCAGAGCTCTCTAAATAAGTGAAGCGTTATTTAAATAGGGTCAAGCATTAATAAAAGGAGCGAAGTAAAATTATAATCTGTGTAAGCCTACATTCTTGTCGCATAACAACCCTGCTAAGAGAAACGTGTCTCTAACAATAATACTGACGCAGCCGAGGCAAACATATATATATATATATATATAATATTTAAAGAAAGAGTTTAATTACAAATTTAATATTTTTTAATACTTGGGGCAAAGGCCACCTGAAAATATATTTGGGGCGAAGGCTATCGGAAACTGTTTACTATACATGCTGTTGCAACTACTACAATTTCGGCTCCCCAACAGTTGAAATACAATACATTATCTTCAAACTGACTTTTCATACGTAGCAGCAAACATTGTAACAAACCAACTACTACAAGTTTTCGATCTACTACATTTTAGTCCAAATAAAACTTTGCGAAAATAGCTACATACATTTCGCTATAGATACAAAGAGAACAGCGACAGTCAAATGTTTAAGAAGTGGACGCTATATGCTGGTCTTAAAATTCCATACTGTTTCCATGATATCGCAAAAAACAACTGAATGTTGAAAGGACTCTGAAGAATGAACAAGAAATGAACAATAAATTTTGTGTTTTAAAGAGATCTACATTTTTTGTGAAGTACGTTTTCGTCTATCGCTTAACGTTTACCAGTTATACAAAATTACACAAAATTCCTTCCGAATGAACAGGGCTTCATAGGATATTCCCAGAAAATTCAAGATATGCATTTTACTTGTCGTAAAAATATCTTTCACACATGGCATTTTAATTAAAATCGTTGGAGCCATTTTCTAAAAATAAAAGATTTCGAAAAATGTTCCAAGTAAAGGGTAGTTTGAGGTGGGGGGATTTTTTGTATCTTTGTAAGATACTGAACTGAAATATCAAGTTTGGTATTTATCCGACTTTTAGTTTTTGATTTCGGCTTTTCATATGCGCGCGCACACACACACGCACACACACACACACGCACACACGCGTGTATTCTTTTTTTGTTCTTTGGATTCTGATGAGATCAAAACGTGTATTTCCGGGTAAATCTCTATATTAAGTTTTTGGGGCGAAATGCAATGCCCGCTCCACCTAATATGTACGTTGTGGCAGAGAAAGTTAAAATCAAATAATCATTGCAGTTTTAAGAACTAAATAAGTGAGAAGTTAGTTAATAGATCGACACATACAAATCTCTGATTCTCCTTCAACAAATTAAAAGAACTTTGATGACAGGATGAAAATAAAATATTCTTAAAAAACCAAATTATTGTAAGAGGATAGATCAGTGAATTAAAGAGCGGGAATGATTCAAACGGTTACGTCTGTGGCCGTATTCGGGCGTTCCCAGGGATCGCCCTTTCTGATCCATGGTTTTTTCGGGGTTTTCCCCGGCCGGCAGGCGAATGATGGGGTGGTCCATCTTGTATTACGACTCACCTGCCCCTAACTTCCTGTATCCATCATTTTCTTGTTATTTGTTTTAAGGTTGTAGGACCAGGCGACGGTGTTCGGCGGGTTGCGGCTGGACGTTCGCTGTGCGCTCTGTAGAGGAAGTTTCTCTTCCTTATGTCGCTGCGGGGACGGCTTAGTTAAGCCTCTCTCCAAGTGAGCCCGCACCGGAGGGACTTCCGGAGGTTCGGTTGTTTATGGGTGAGCCTGGACGGCGTTGGTGGGTTCTATCTGCAAACAACAGGGACCCCGTCTGTGTTTGCGCCCATCCTCATCTGGTCGTCCTTTGAGTCTCTCCTCCTCCCGGGGTCACGGTACAAGCACAAGGGCCCGACTGGCCTGCGTAAGGTATTCTGGCCCTCCCCCTTCATTTGTCCGAACCCATACTTTCAAATCAGTGAATTTAGAAGGATGCACCTACATCCATTGCGTTCTGGTATCTTAAATATTTTTTGACGTAACGAGTGATTAAGTTAGCAAATTTAACTTTGGCAGGATACGACTTTTACCCCCATTAAAGGGACAAGGTGGTCTGAACACACAGAAATTACAGCTTAAATGTGTTAAATTACCACTGCTCTTAACAGTTCTCAATAGTTTCTCCTGAAAATGTTATGAATTACTCTACAAATCATGACAATTATTTCAAGTGGTTGTTTGCATTGATAGCTTATGTAGCCCGTAAAAATTATTTCTTTCAGCAGAAAAATAACAAAATTTACTCTTTAAACACGTGAATTCATGTACCTTTTTCTCTGAACCTACATGCAATACAGAAGCACGCTTTTGCATGCTTGTTCCTAGTATAAACAGCTATCTTCTGAACCTAAATTATTTAGTTATGTATATCAGTTCAATACAAATAATAAAAAAAAGTTTATTGCAAAGGCAAGAAAGTAAAAATGTGGAAAATTTGCAATGTTGTTGTATTGTTAATATCAGTAATATACATTATAAAATTATGATTGGGTCCAGAAATTTTGACTATGTATTGTATAAATGTACTGAAAATTTCAGCTCTCTACCATTCATACTTTCTGAGAAAAATGTACATAAGTATCCAAAAATGTTGTTTTGAGAAAACTGAATTTAAAGTTTGAACATTAAAGCTCTTGACACACTTCAGTACATTCTAGGGTCATAATCATCTGCACCTTCATTCCTGGATTGCTTCAGCTTTTCTGATTGGCTTCTCTTGGTTTTGGCATCTTTTGTTAGTTGATGTACTGCTCGTGGCCATGATATAGTCGTTCGTTGTTGAAAGATACAAAAATGCTCTAAAATGGGGCGTTGCATGACAGCTTTAAAGGAATGCAGACTAGCATTTAAATCGAATTTAAATGCCTTAAAAACCTCTTAACCCACCCAAAAGTATATATTTTTTGAAATTGGAAATAATAGAGATTTTATTGTTGCCTAAAACAAAAAAATGCAATTTTTGACCTTTCAGAGTACCTTGTCCCCTTAAAGAAATACATGAAGACAGGTTACAGTGTTACAAACCGGAAATAGGAACGTTACTGTCCTTTTAGACTGAAACACTGTCTGAAATACCTTTAACCCATGGATATACGGCCTGTATCATCCAACATCTTCAAGCGTTCAACATCCAACATTTCTTCCAGTTCCCCTATTTTGTTTCCTTTTCCATACCATAACGTTTCCAAAGGGAATCAATCTTATCACTGAAGAGAACTTGATCTCAACAATGTGTCCTTGACAGGAAACACTTTAGGAAAGAACCCCCTTTTCTTTCTCTTCCTAGGATATATGTATGTTTTTTCCCAGCTATGTCATTAAACTCTTGTTTTCTTAGCAGTCTTCTTATCGGCCTGAGGCTAAATGTCTTTCCAAACTCTTCCTGGATCTCCGTATAGATTTCTTGAGAGCTGATTCAAGGAGTTTTCTTTCTCCACCCTCTCTCTCCTACGTAAAACTTTCCTCTGTCAGAAAAAATCTTACACAGATTCAACCCCACCTTCATCTCTATAAATCACACATAAGGCGGAAGTAGTTAGGAGACAGACTCGTGAACGAGAGATCCGCGGTTTAAATCCCACCAGAACCGTCTGTTCGGACAGGGTTTTTACCAGTTGTTTCGAAAAAAAATATTTTCCAATTATCATTTTTGTATCACCAGGTCCACCACCTGCGATGCCGTTTATGGCTTTTGAGGCAGTATTTTTAACAGTTAAATGATTTCAGTCTAATTATATAATATATAAATTCAATAACAGCCCGCCTTGAAGCAATATGTGTATGTAATAATTTGTAAAATGTATGTAACAGTCATTGCATATGCTTATATTATTGTAAACATGTTCAATAATGTTATGTGAATACATTACGTAATTTAATAATATAGGAGCTGTGAGAATAATAGGTTAAACGCTGCTAACAATGAGGTAACAATGAGGTAACTTTGAAGCAATAATGAGTTTGAGAGTTTAACAATACTGCTTCTGATTATTGGAAGCAATAATGTAATTTTAGTGACAGTTTATAAAAATAGCCAATCAACAACCAGAAAAAGCTTTAGTTAAACAAAGGTATTTTATTGGAGTAGCATTAGCCAATCAGAAACTGAAAAGGAGAACATAGAGAATGTAGAGTTCAGTTGCTTGTAGACAGTGCTCATAACTGGACGCGTTGGCTGTAGACAGACGCGAGACACGTCCGCGATAAATTTTATACGTATTCGTGAGAGGCAAAAGTAGTTTACGTGTTAAAAAGATGCATGTAATTAATTAAAAAATCTCACAGCTCTCTCTCTATATATCAGTAAAGTGTTATTTAAATCGTGTCAAGCATTAACCCTCCGTCAGGCGCGCGCTTTGGTAGAACACCGTTAGTCGCGCGGGGCCTAGTAGACCCGCGCTATATTTTTGTTGTTATTATTTGTATTTTTGTTTTCTTTCGTTTATTTTCTTTTTTTCCTTTTTTTTACCTTTATTTAGATTAAGCGTAAAGGCTTTCATTAATAGGTATTATCTTACAACATAAAAATACAAGCTAAAATATGAGTACATATACGTTATAAATTGTATTACAGTAAGTATAAAGAAATACATTGCCATTTCCAGGTATACATACAACCTGTAATTTCAAATGTTCAGTTACTCAGAATTATCTACTATTTCACCCGTGTTTTCCCCGACTAAGCAACAATCGCAAATAATTTTAGCATGTTTGCTCAAACACAGGGGGGTGTTGCATTTCCCACATGCATATTTAGTTTTGCAGTTCATTTTGTCTTTGTTGCTGGGTTCACATCGTTTCCTTTTCAATGTGCATAGTGGTGTATTTGACAATTCATCTACGCCGGATTCGTCAAGTTTATATTTTGTCAAAAGTCCTTTTAAATCATCGGATAGATTTGATGCTGTTGCTCTCCTTTGTAGCTGTTGCAACAGTAAAGCTAAAGATAGTGATTTCAAATATTTCTGCCTTGTGGAATATTTTTGGTTTCCAAGGAAGATAACCCTAGAATTAATACCTGCAATGTTCAAGAGATGGTCAAAAATTACCATGGGCCACCTTCTCGTTGTTCTGGCTACATTGTATGTAGGACACAATTTATTTACTGCATCAACTCCACATTTAGTGTCGTTGTAATGCAGGATTATTTCAGGCTTTTTCTCAGCACCTTCTGATAACTGTGTGGATGAAACATGTAGACTTGAGAGCAAAACTACTGTTTTACCCTTTTTTGTAACATATGAAACAAGTGTTTCATTTTTTGTGAAGCCAAATATGCTTTCGTACTGTCTGCGATCTTTTGGAGAAGGGAAATTAGTGGGTAACTCTTTTTTGTTCTTTCGCACTGTACCGACGAAAGAAAGTTGTCTTTTTGCGCAATTCATTCACCAGCGATACAGCGGTAAACCAATTATCTGCAGTAACGTTTCATCCAGTGCCAGAGATTGGTTCAGTTAGTCTCAGCACTACAGCCTCTGCCGAGTTAGTTTGCAAATTGGGTCCGTCCGGCTGCTGTCCACAATAAATCTCCATGTTAGTTGTATAAAACAGTTTTTCATCACTCAAACAGAATATATTTATGCCATACTTGTTTGGCTTGGATGGTATATATTGTCTAAAAGCACATCGACCACGAAATGCCGGCAACTGTTCGTCGACAGTGACATTTTGTCCAAGAGAATAATGGTTCTGACAGTTGTTCAGAAACAATGTAAATATTTCTCCAACAACAGCCAATTTATCCAATCTTCGTCGCTCCAGTCCTGAGCTTTTGTCATCAAGGCGAATGCAGCGTATTAGAAAACTGAATTGTTTTTGGGATATAGTCATTCGGAATAGAGGAATTCCAAGATCGGTTCTCCAAAACTTGTGTATATTCTGGCGTCCACCACGAAAAATTCCTGCCAGGTACAATAAGCCTAGGAAAGCTTTTATTTCTATTACATCTGTAGCTCTGCTGTCTCTTTCACGATCAAATTTGTGCTGCACACTGCTAATGTAAGTATTTGAGCTTTCAACAATCAAATCAACTATATCTTCGGTAACAAAAAGTTACAACAATCAATTTCCGTTTTCGCATTTTTGGCAGCTCCTACCACACCAGGAAGTTTGGTCAACTTATTGTGAGCCCTTGTCTGTGTAATTTTCAAAGGTGTTTTTTTTTTTCATTTTGTTTCATCTCTTCCTGTGAATAACAACAGAATGTATGGTCAATAATAATAATAATAATAAGAAGAAGAAGAAGAAGAAGAAGAAGAATAAAAAGAAGAATTACTATGATACGCATATGTTGTTACCTATAAAATGCATGTTATTACACAAGCTGCTTTCATCGTCTTCCTCATAATCTTCATGGTCAGTTTCTGAATATAAAGGTCTCGTTTCGAGTTTATCTTCTGAATCAGAGTCATCTTATTCATATAAGTTGTCATCCACGGGCAAGGCATCATCATCGCAAAGTAGGCGATGTACTTCTTCCAAATCATTCGGATTTTGTAGATCGTACCTTTTACTCGTATTCATGACTAAGCAGTAACAGCTCCTTGGAATAGTAAAGCAATAGCTAATGAGAAACAAATCTGTCAACAATATGTAACGAGAGCAGGCGCGCGGGGCCTGGTTGACCTGTGCGATACGTAACTGCTGATTATTCATTCCTCCAGCCAAACAAATAAACAGATAAGGTTATCGCTGCAGCAAATAATCGAGCAAGGTGTAATGTTAGATGTCCTGTCAGGCAATTGCATAGGAGCGTTCGTTCGAAAATTATAACATTTATATAATGCCAGGGGTCTCTCAGGCCCCTAGCGACTGACGGAGGGTTAATAAAAGGAGTGAAATAAAATTATAATCTGTGTAAGTCTACATTCATCAGTCGCACCACAACCCTGCAAAGAGAAACAGGTCTCTGACAATAATGCTGACGCAGCCGAGGCAAACATAAGTATATAATATTTAAAGAAACAGTCAAAATTATAAAGTTAATATTTTTAAACTTGGGGCGAAGGCTACCGGAAACTTTTTACCATACGTGCGGCTCCCCAACAGTCGAAACGTAATAAAACTCCTTCAATACTCCTACTTCAAACTGGCTTTCCATACGTGAGGCAATACAAACTACTACACGTTGAACACTACTAACAATAAATCTGATATGTTGCACACGCATCACTGTTTCTACTGTTCTACAAACTATTGTTATAAAGGTTTACCCTTTTAAGTTTAACGTCCTTTTACCAAGTCATATAGGGCGACGATGAAATGGGTGAAATGATCTCAAATGAGCCCGGTGTCCAGAGAGCTTTAAGTTACTGGACATATTCTTCTCAGGATAAGAGAAAATTATTCTCTCTGCCTATTCTCAGATATACATTTTATCTGTCGTGAAAAATTCCTAAATTTGTGGCAATAAAATAACAAACATCTTTACATTTAAAGGGTGGTTCGGAGTGAGGAATCTTCTTGAAAATCTGACTTCAAAGCTCCGTGTTTACTTGTTTCTGAGAAATAGGTATAACTACCGGTACTTTTTCTCTAAGTCAAAGTAATGGAATTGGTATCTTTGTCAGAGAGAATTTAAATAAGCGGCAAGGTTTGGATTTTCTCTAATAGTAGGAATTGGAAACTACCAGATTACATCCAGGTTAATCTGGGACTGCCTAATAAACCGTATACAGCTGTAAAAATACAATATTACTCTTGGGTGGGTGCCTGGGCATAAGGGAATCTTAGGAAACGAAAAAGCAGGTAGCCTTCCTAAGAATGGACTTGCTCAATCATTTACTGAACTAAAACCTTTAAAAACTGTTTGAAAAACCATTGTTGAGTGGAATAGTTATTCCCAACCAAGGCAATGGATTCAAATAGAGGGATTTAAGCACAGTAAGTGAATGATGAGTAAACTATACTTCTCGCATAATGAAGATGTATCAAAACTCGATAGATCCCAAATAAACCAAATAACTTGGCTGTTAATGGGATATTGTAGATTAAGGAATCTTTAAACATGAAACAAGGTGTAGACTATGTATTGAACAAGACGAAACTGCTTTTCATATAATTTTTAAATGCAAATCCTTAGGTACAATGGTACGGATGAATGGAGGCGCCCGAAATCGTGGCAGAGGACCGAAAGCAAGCCCTTTTTTTGCTTCTACTTTGACCCCTGCAAGGTAGGAATGAGGAAGGAGACCCAAAGGAGACCTGATCCGAATGTTGAAGGCAGCATGCATGGGGTCACTAACATTTCCAGACCGAACGTATCCGCCGTAAAGGTACATGGTCCACCCACAAGCCCCTAACCCCCGGGAGTTCCTTAAGAGCACCTGCGAGTGGGTTCTAACTGAGCCATCTCGCAACGGTGCCAGGGAAGAACCCTCTATAGAGCTCACATCCACACCCAGCTGCAACCCGCCGAACACCGTCGACTGGTCCTACAACCCTGAAACAAATGACAAGGGTGGTGATGGGTACAGGAAATAAGGGGCAGGAGAGTCGTGGTAAACATGAACAATCCCACATTCACCTGTCGACCCGGGGAAACCACGAAAAAACCATGGATCAGAATGGGTGGTCGCTGCGAATGGATCCTGGGACTTTTCGAATGCCACTTTTCTCGGCGTTAAGTAGGAAAAGACAGAATCTACTGGGTATTCTAAACCCAGTGGGAGATATTCCTTCAAAGAATTTAGTTAAAAATCTGTTGATCTTATGAAAGGAACAGTTTATATAACTAAAACTATAAATGTAGGAAAATAATACTATATACCTCAAAGGTTTCAGTCTTAAGGGAAGATATAACCCATCAAAATCATTATACAGAGTGATCTGAAGAACCGGCACATTTCTTTCTTTAATTATTCTGTTCGAAATTCACTCAATGCCCCAATTTTAGCAGCAAATTAAGCAGAATGTTCTTGAGTTTCGATTGCCTGTCACTAGATGCGCAGATGCTCATGTTTTATTCGTAATTGTTAGTTTTATTGTCGGCAACTGTTTATGAGATTTTGTTCTAGTCAACATGAAAATGGAGTACAATTAAATGAACTGGATTACAATTTATTTGGTGTTCGGAAACCTCCCCAAAGAAACACAATACTGGGACTGGTAAACAAAAAGGAAACAACTAGATCTCTGGCGAGTGAAAAAGACAAAGCTCGTTCATCTAGGCTTCCCACGGTTGTTGTTGACGTAAGAGCACAACTGGATTAGTTACCCAAAAAATCATTAAGATGTTTGTCGCAAGGAGACAGGGTACAGCTACTCAATCTGTCAGAGAGCTGTGAAAAGTGCAGGCCTAAAGCCGTATAGGATTACGGTTGTCCATCAGTTACAGGAATCAGTTAAGGATAGACGACTGAACTACTGTCGTTGGTTTTAGGTTTTCATTGTGCAACATCCTGCCATATTTTCCATCCCATGGCTCACAGATGAAGCATGGTTCCATTTATCTGGCTATGTGAACTCAAATTGGGCCACTCACGCAATTGGGCCAGCGAAAATCCACATGTTATTCATGAAGCACCTATGTACCCGGCTAAAATCGGAGTTGGGTGCGCAATAACCGCACAGAGAATACTGGGACCATTTGTTTTAACAATGTGAACACTGCAGAGTACCGACGTATTTCCATGGAGTTTGCTGAACAACTAGACGATGTAGAGTTGAGTCAAGGATATTTTCAGCAGAACGCCGCTACATACCATACATAAAATTAATCCATGGCACTAATTGCAGGATTCTTTGACGACCGGATAATTTCCAAGAACCTGTGGCCACCGAGATCTCCGGATTTGACATCGCCGGACTTCTTTGTATGGGATTACTTAAAAGACAGGGTTTATGCCACACGTTCCCAGACATTGGACGATCTGAAGCACAACATTACACAGGAGATTGAAGCTATTGATAACAGAGTCCTCCAACGAGAGGGCAGTGACATGGAACGACGTGGTGAGTTGGGCCTTATGCAGGATGGAGGACATTTTCAACATTTACTATAGAAGTAAATAATCTCCCAAAATTTCTCTGAATTTCTGGTATAATAAGTTGTGGCTAGCATAACTCGTTGAAGCAATTAAAGAAATAAATGTCAGTTCTTCATAAATCACCCTGTATAATCAAATCAATGCACTCGTGCTCATTATGGGTATCAATACATGTGTAATTGCAGAGTTTGCGCCGTTGCATGTGCCTGCACACTCCGTTGGCACGAAAGCCCTGAGACATGTCAGTTATTACTCTGTGTCCATATGTTCAGTAAACGTTGCCAGCTGTAGAAACAATATTTGGCAAAGTTCAGCACAGAACGTTTGTTTCCAGCGTTCATAAGCTGCAATATATCGTTGCAAATTCCTTATATAAATGTTTGTGTTGTATTTTTTGACCCAGTCAACCTGCATTACATCCTTTTAGCGAGTAAGAAGGAAGAACGAGGCTTTAACTGAAGCTAATTAAAAGCAAAGACGATGAGAAATCTTGAAAGCAGAAATCCTCGTTATGATCCCCTCGAAACATTACGTTAACTTGCACGGTTGCTTGCATTTCAGTGCCACCGCGGCGAACTTTGTAACTGAAGAGCGCAGACGAGAAGAAAAGAGAAGAAAAAGCGAGAATTTCTAAAGTCGACCCGAGATTACAAAGAGAAGTAAGTGTCAGCGAGACAAAAATAAACAGCCACACAAAATAAGAGAGATAGAACCCCATGTTAATCAGTGCCTGATGTCGGCAATTACTGTAACTATAAAGTACGCCTTTTAATTCTTTGTACATATAAACATTTTGTTATAAAAACTTTAAAAGATGTATAACCTTGAAAGAAAGATAAGAGATTATTTCAGCTCAAATTTAATTTAGTTTTTATCTTTTTTATTCGATGTCTTCTACCGGGCTTAGACAAAAATGCGTGTTCCATCTACAGGTTATAGTTCAATATTTTCGATAATTTTTTATAAAATCGCAAATCTCACCTATCCTAAGAGTAATATAAACGTTTACTTCCTCTCCACCTACCGAGAGGGGTCGTCAGTTTGATTTTCGTGGCCGACCTTCACCCATGGCTTCTTTTTGGGGACTTTCCGGGTCGCCGGGCAAATGTTGGGAAGGATTCTCACATCCCCCGAATTATCTGTCCCTCCATTTCAACTCCATTTCCATTTCACTTCATCATTCATCTGTAGGTCTCTTTCAGGGTTGGAAGTGTCGGCTATGGTGTTTCGGTGCAGCGTGGCAGGAGAAAAGGATGCTCGTTTGTGACTCTCTCGGTCCCTCGACTTTCAGCTGTCTGCTGGGGGTTTCGAACCCCTGGTGGAGTCTCCGATCTACCTGCCCGTCTGCTGGAGAATCTCTATCTGGAACCATAGTGACCCTGCCATTCCTGTGCCATCACTCCAGGTTCCGGTTGCCTGGTGTTCATCTCGCCTCATCCTTCCTCCCTGGGACGCGCCCTTGTGGGGCATAGGTATACAATATTCCCTATGTGCCAAGTCCCCTCCGTAGCCAATCCAATTCTCTACCATCTCTCTATTGTAGCTAGAAGAAGTGTTTTATTTTACTCAAAAACACAATAACGAGATTTCGCAAAAAATAAATGTTTTGAGGTTCCCTCAAGATTTAAAATGTTTGTGGGTGCACGTGCGTGTATATATATATAATATTGATGAGAGCAATACAGAAACGAAAATTCGATAAATACCACTTGGTAATTTAGTTCAGCAACTTCTAAGGTTGCTATTATCGAGCGAGCTCAGGCAGTAACGTCTGCGGCTCGTATTCGGGAAGTCGTGTGTTCAATTCCCGCGACTGGCCTTCCTGATCCATGGATTTTTTTTTCGGGAGTTTCCGCACATCGAATCTTGGGAAGGATCACTACGTCCCGCAAATTTCCTGTCCCTCCATTTCACATCCATTCTCATACAGTTCACCTTTTATCTGCTTGGTCTGTTTCAGGGTTGCAGGTGTCTTTGGTAGGTCTCAGCATGTGCGTGACAGGGTTAAAAGATTCTCAGATTAATACTTCGTCCCCGGAATAGGGGCAGTTTTAGGCTCTCGGGCCCCTCTAGGGGAAGTATAAGCCCATAGGGGGAGGGGACATACGATACCAGGGACCAAACTGCCCGCGCGTGACCAGGGAGTGTGTGAGCCCCCACCCCCGAGAGATTTACCTTTGGGCCAGCATCTAAGGCTTTTAATCCGGTCCCACATTACAGGGGCGGAAGTGGATACGCCTCTTAGGTGCGTCAACCCCGAAGGGAAAGGTTGTCGAAAAACCTCGCTAGTACTCTAGCGGACCATGTACCGGCTTCCCAGAGCGGTACGGAGGACCTGGAGGCGTCTCACAACCCCGCCTGGACGTCACCGCTCAGACGTATGCAATCACCCATGGATATCAGCAACCACTGCCTCGCTGAGTCCAACCCAATCCCAAAACCTCCCTGACGGGAAGGACCGAGCGTACTTTAAGTATTGTCAGAAGTGCTAGAGTGCTCAGGGCCCGCAGCGCCCGTACAACTGCGGCTGAACGGGTCGGAACCCCTAATTACGAGGAGGGGAACCGGGTGAATCACAACCGGTGAGTTTCAATCTGTAAACGCTAGGGACTCCCCCAAACCTCTCATGTCGCCTCTCTCTCCTCTCACCTCATCCCTCCCTCCCTCCTGGCATAAGGTTGTCCTGTCCTCCCACCCCAAAATAATCTTTATATCAGACACGTACAGGCTTGACTCGAGAGGGCAGTTACTGCCAGCGATGACTGGCAATAGCAACTCGTACTTTTACACAAGGTTACCGTTTCAAGGTTGTCTTTCATTCCACTGTGGACTGTTGACGTCACACTCCTATATCAATGCAATGTGCTCCCTGCCAGTTTCCCAACATCTGCACATTGCTGTTTTACATGAAAAATATTTTTATCTGTGATTTTCTCAAAAATGGCAATTACGATTTTTTATTAAAGCACCATATGTTTAAGATATTTGCATGATAAATAAAATACATAAGGGATATTCTAAAATTAAGGTCCGTTTTGAAATAAAGTACGAACTACTAAATATCGTCCGTTAATTTATTACTTTCTCTACTATGTATAGTAAGTAGAGGAAATTTTGCATTCCGTCCAAAAATTCAAATCAGAAATTCATGTTTTGAGTTCCCTGAATCCAAAAAATCACATTTAAAAAGTTCCATGCTGTGAGCAACATAACTAAATACCGAAAATTTGGATAAATACCAAACTTGCTATTTCGATTCAGTATCTTCCATGGATGAGATACGAAGGCTTTTAAGAAAATCCCCTGCCCCAAGCTACTCTTTACATGGAACATTTTTCGAAAATTTTGTTTTTCTCAAAAATGACTAACGATTTTGATTAAAATACCATATGTTTAAGATATTTTCAGGGCAAATAAAATGTATATCTTGAATTTTCCGGAAATGTCCTCAAAAGTCCTCTTCATTCTGAATGACTTTTGCATAACTGGTAAACTGTAAGAGATAGACCAAATTTTACTACACAAAAAAATTATTTCTCGAAAATTAGCAATAAGATTAACATCTTGATTAACATGAAGTAGATGAAGAATAAGCGTTTGTAAAAATAGTTTGTACAATTGTAGATAAAGTCATGTGAGTGCAACACATCAGATCTTTTTGGGAATAGCCTGTGAAGTCCACCTAAAACACACAATTTATATCATATACATTTCTTTTTGGTTGAGTGAACTATTTTCGAGACATTCTTTGTCATCTGTTTGAATTTTCCAATACTTATACTTTTTATCAAGTGGGAAATCCCTATTCGTTTTTTATGTGCTGGACATGCAAAGAGAATGGAATACTCCACATAGCAACCAGCTCTTAAAATATTTGACTATCGCTTAAAGCCTACCATATTCCGCTTGCATCTACAAGAAAATTACCAATAAGGTAGTTTCTGCAAATGTTTATCTTGATTAACATGAAGTAGATGAAGAATAGGCGTTTGCAAAATTGATTAGTACTAGAGTAGAGCTCTCAACATTAGCGCTTGTGGTGGAGTAGTCAAAAAGTACACAAATTGTTTCAGAAATTCAGAACGACAGACTTCAAGCTTGCTATCATTGAAATAACCTAACCCATTATTATTGCAAGACAAAATTTGGAGCACTGGACTATGTTTCTAAACTTTCTCTTAGGCATTTTGGTTCACACTCTATAACTTAACAACAACTACTAAGACCAGCCTCCTTTATATTGTTTCTTGTGCCCACTGCAGTACTGTTGCAACATTATCTACGATGTCAGATTATACAAAACGTTGCCACTGTGATATCTATTAACGGTTATGTCGCTGTGGTGAGTTTTGACTAAGCTCGTATTTTTTGCGAGTCGCTGAGGCATATAAAAATTAACGAATTGTCGATATGTAAAAACTGTAGGACATTTATAACGTTTCAGAAATTCCTCCCGGACGCTGGACAGAAGGAGACAAAAGATTTACGTTTTTGTACACACATTGCTATCAATTAACGAAGCGTCTATACAAAATTTCATTTCAATGTGCAATTCACTTCTTGAGATAATAATTTATACCAATTTTATTAGCTATAACCTCCTCCAACAGATATTGAAACAGAGGTGTCGGTTTTTCCAATTGCATGTGACGCAGTTAATTTATACTAAAAATCACAAATCCAAGGGAGTGGAAAACAATTCACATGTATTATTATGAAGGCATTGTGTCATGAATAGGTATTATTTGAAAATACCATTTGTATGATGACATTTGCGTAAACAATTTGTATGTTGAGAAGGGTCATTTAAAAGTGTATTAATTGAAAATGAGGGAAAGAAAATGAAAAATGAATAACGTCAAAACTGAAATACGTTACAGAAAACGAACGAAAAATGTCGCATAGCAACAAAACAAGTATGGTAAAACCTATTAAATATAGCAAAAGAGACAATGTGAACAAATCAGAATTGTAAATATGTTATTTGTATTACTGTATGATTTATTTAACCCCAATAAATTGTAAATTGAATGTATTTATTTCGTTATGGTTAGCAACCTGGCACAGAAAAGAAAACAACATTCAATTACCGAGCGGGATGGCCCAGGCGGTAAAGTCTGTGGTCCGCATTCGGAGGTCCCGGGCAAATCTCGTGGGCCGACCAATCTGTCTGGGTTTTTTTCGTGGTTTTCCTCAGTCACCAATTGTAATTTAATACCACGACCCAAAGTTACATCTTAAGTATAAAACAACAGTAAAATGAAAAATAAGTGGTAATAGCGAATGCTATGCCATCTATCTACAGAAAATGTAACCAGTTAGACTGGACGGCACCCTAACCCGATCTGCACGGCACGAAGCAGAAGATCCGGCTGTCATGCGCTGGGGGTCTCTGTGGGCACGTGACTAAGCAAGATGGCATTTTCAGGGATGAGACCTAGAAGGCTAACTGTGCGCCTTTATATGGGAGCGGCGGTTGGACTGGACGGCACCCTAATGCTGTCTGCACGCAGGAAACGGAAGATTCGGTAGCTATAAGATATTTAAATTAAAATATAATAATACTAAAATACTAAAAATAATTATTAAATAAGATTTTAAATCATTATATTGAAATAGTTGATTAAAACCACTTAATTTTATTAAACATAATATAGATTCTGTGCTCCAAAATACTCTCTTCAACCTAAGTCAATACTGCGCTAAGTTCTCTGTGACACGAGACGGAGCGGGTGGTTACAAGGATGAGACCTAGAAGGCCATCACGTATCGTTCTGAGAGTTATCCACCAACAGATCTGTCGCGATATGACCAAGGAGTTAAAGCGACGTAAAATAAAATAAGTAAAAAAAATCAACTTTTTCAGTAACTTAATATTCTTCTTCTGTAGAAGACGCTTTCTAAAAAGCTGAATTCTCATATCTATTCGCAAGACGAATTATATTATATTGTATTGTATACAAGAAAGGGTAAATAATTAACTGTTGAACTACAAAAAAATCTACGTAAAAAATTGTATTCTGAAAGTTAAATACTTGTCATCGTTTAAGCATTCACATTACCCTTGAAAAAAATTAAATTTTCAGTAAATTAAGGTAATGCAATTATTATTTAACTGCCTTACCTTACAAACACTAAGATTCTCGCTAGAGAAGAGTCAATTGCTATATACTGAGCTGTACGTATTTTAAATGATTTAGAATATACCGGACAAATAAAATATGGTATTAGCAAAATTATTACCACTAACACGGCCTGTGTATATTCCAACAATAACTGGGTAAAGGAAATTTCCGCCAGGAATCACTTCTGTCAAGCCAGGCAGATACTATACTACCAACTGCCTTAATTAACGCGGTAAATTCAAATCGGGCAATTCCAAGTTACAGCATCCGAGACTACAGATCATCCAGAACTTCGATCCAAAGAACAACCCGCCCACTTTGGGGCAAGAGACAGGTAAACCGCCTAACATGTCTTAATACCTTTATAAAATTGCTCGGTGAAAGTTTTCATAGTCTTTAAAAACATTTAAATGTGAAAACGTAAAAAGGTCATAAAAAGGGTATATGAATTATGCTCATTTTTTTAAATAAACAATGATATCGAAATTCCATCTGAAATTTTATTACGCACATTCTAAAATGAATTGTAGAAAACCTTGTGACCTCTAGCTACACTTATGTGAGAGAAGATAGCAATAAATACATAAAACAAACCCTTTGAGAACATTACGCATCCAAAAATAGATTTCCTTTAACAAAATTGGTAAAATAGCATTTCGGTCCCCCTTATAGGACATATCTGGAATTTTGAGGATGTTCTGGTAACCCCAGTGATGCATTTACATTAATTTTGGATCAATAATCGACAATACATTGCTTATGTATGGGTGTTTGCTGCTCCGTTAAACCCGTGTGCAACACAATCATATGGAAATGCAGAGAAGAGATTATATCAGATGCATACTAAGATACACTCGAGTGGATAACGGCGAGATTATTCACGCAATATACCTGAAAGGTTGGCCATTTAGTACCAAAACTTCAATTAAACAATCCCTAAACATCGATTAATCATTCTAAAACCATCATCAATTCGGTGCTATGGAAACTAATTGGCAAATGTTGCTCAGAGATGCAGTGTAAAGAGAGCTACAAGCAACAGAGTTTGAGATGAAACAATTCTTGTTTTATGGAGTCTCGTTTGTAAGCTACGCCTACTTCCCTTCTTTGTTGATTTTGCTCACTAGAATAACTTATTCAATTAAAGCTTAAAAGTGCGTGCTTTACCTGATAAGTATTAGTAGAATTACTTGAGCAGAATGCTAATTTTTACTTCATCCCTACTTTTTAATGACTACAGTTTTCTACCTGATTATTGAAGGGAACTCTGCACTGATCCAGTGAGGATATTGCTAGATGTTGGGGTGAAGGTTAAAAAGGTTACCAGAAAATGATTAATTTAGGTCACCCCAACACGGACATGGGGGGGGGGCGCATCTCGCTGGCAGTAAAAATTCCGGGACCTTGATGTGCTTATTTAAGGGGAAGACGTGGGTTTTATATTACACTGCAGGATATGCTTCTTCACAAAACGTTTAGCGACTCTACATAATTAACAAATTAAACAGGATGGAGGGAGATGCCACAGACCGTAGACCGATCACACACACGTCTGGCTCCAACAACCACTTCCACTCGAGTGACGCTATCTTACCCCACCAATCGTGTCTAGCCGAGGTCAGACAGGGCTGACGTCATACTAGATAATTTCAAACATATTTCCCTCTGGCGTGGTCCGCGCCGAAAGGAAAGACCGTCAAGCCGAAACATAACTAGAGAAACCCAATAATGCTACCTCTGGTATCAGCAATATAACACAACAGTGCGTCTGGTAACGGCAATAAAATTAATAATACGCCAGAATATTTACCTACGACCCACAAGGGGGCACCTCCGTGAGGGAGGATTTAAGAGGAGACACCGGGCAGCTGGAATCAGGAGTGACGGCAGGATTCCTAAGTTATCTAGGTTGAAACGCTCCGGCAATCGAACAGACAGACCGGGGATCGAGGATCCAACAACCCGCTCCGATGGGGCGGTGCGTTTATCCCCTGTAACCACCCGGAAGCCGAGGGTCGGATAAAGTTCCACAGAGGGCATCCTTTTCCCTGCCAAGCCGCACCGAAACACCATCACCGACACTTCCAAATCTGAAACAGATCTAAGAGAGTGAAGAATGAATGACTGAGGCGCCGAGAAAAACCGAAAAATCTCATGAGTTGGTGTGTGGTCGCCGGGAATCGATCCCGGGACTTCCCAAATGCTACTCGAACACGTTACCGCGGCGCCAGATTGTTCGGTATGACTACAGCTGTAGAATCATCTGATGTTACTTTCACGTGACTTTCTCTACTCACGCTTTTACAAAGTATTTTTACAAAAGCTTATTCTTTTTATCTACTTGTTCTTAATAGAAATAAATTTTCGTTGTGGGTATAAGAAGAATACAGTAGGCTATAGCCACAACCAGACTTGTGAAGAGCGAGTCAATATCTGATGACTGAAAATTCATGTTCTTTACATGACCACTAGAGGAAACTTTCTACTTGAAGAAAAGATATTTTTGCGTTAAAAGAGTTACAGAAATCAACGGAGCAATTCCAAGTAAACAAAGGTCACTGGAGAACTTGTGAATTAGTGTGAGCGAACTTCCTTTGTGTGTTTGCTAAGTTTCATTTATACCCTGCCTTTAACTACAATGGTCTTATCGGCGGCCTTTCCTTTGGAACTTATTATTACCAATAGGCAATGGTGTTAACTTGTATTCCTAGTATTGGGTTTCTAGTAAACTTTAGGCTTTAATCATTAGATCACACACATATTCACACTTGTACCTCCAGATTTGGGAAGGATAGGAAATAATCTTGGCTAAAGAAAAATTCCCACCCCCAGTTGGGAGTCTAACCCGGAACTCCTCGCACAGCAGGCAGGTGCTCTATCGACTGAGCTACGAGGGCAGTCGAGCTTACTTCTACTCCTCTTGCTTATCAGTAAAGCCGATGAGCGTATCGCTCTCGTGAAGAGGCACTTCCCAGACTTGCAATAGTGTAGAGTCCGTGATGATAGACAAAAACAGACCGAAATATTTATTAGGATATTTTCCCCTTTAGTTACACAGACTTAATTTTTGAGAGAATAAACGCCTTTTATATTGACAAAGAATTAAAATGCCTTTATTTGACCTATCTGTGTTCGCCTTTAGCTATTTTTATTTGCGTTTACCTGTTCTTGCCCAACATTACTGACTAAAAGCAACAAATTTGAGAGCACACACTATTTCAATAACATTGTTTGACTTGGTATTATAAATACTATTGTTATTATTATTATTATTATTATTATTATTATTATTATTATTATTATTATTATTATTATTATTATTATTATTATTATTATTATTATCGTCGTCCAACGGTATTGTTATGCTGACTTTGCTTATTCAATTGGTGTTCGAAATTTTGCCACTGTTGATTGATAGGATGTTGCAACCGTCTCCTATATCCATATGGACGTTTCTGAGAATCGCTGGTGTAGTAGCAGTGGTAGCGATTTTTAGTGCGTTAATGCGCATTTCCCCATTGACTTTTGTTTACTTGGAACAGCCCCGTTTAGTTCTGCAGATCTTGTAGCACGCTAAGGGTTATCTACACCTCAAATACGGCGCGGTTGGGACACCTGGTATATCTCGGAAATGGTTAGTTTACATAATTGTCTGTTTTAACAAGACTTACACTTTTTGTGCGGTTTACCGTTATTTAAACGTCACTGGAAATGCAGAGGACTTCACGGGCAGAAAATTCAGGTATATATTTAATTTGTCATTTAACATTGGTGTTTTACTCAAAATCGTTTTAGCCAATTTTGAGAAAATCAAGAATGACGAAAAGTTTCGTGTAGGCATGGTTTGGAATGGGGAGGGGGATTTTCTTGAAAATCTTAGTTTGAATTCTTGGAACATGCTAATTTTAAATAGGAGGTTTGATATTTAGCTGACCTTCCCTTTTTTATTGTGTTCACAATGAAGTCTCAAAATTTGCATTTTCGATGAAATTTTAAGTACCAAATTTTTGGATGGAATACAATACCTCCTCTACCTACTATAGGTAAGTAGCAGAGAAAGTAAAAATGGCTCTATCGTGCAGTACATATGAAAATAAATGACCGATTCCTTCACATCACAAAATTATATCGTTCATTGCCGAAGGCCTTAGAAACAACACCATCGCATAGACGAAGAAGTCCATGGCATTTCTCAAGAGGGATCCTGTCGGAGAATAGACATGCTTTACCACCTGGTTCTTCATGTTCCTACATTATCGACCCAGCAATGAGACTGGAGTCTCATGAACAACAGCCAGTCGAGGTACATGAAGAAAAGTGCACGATTTATGAGCCCCCAGTGCTCTACTACCGGGTAAAATACGGTCTCCATTTAAATCGACGTCTAATGGAGCAAGAGGCAGGATCCCCAAATTGTTTGTCCACTTCTGCAAGACGTTCGGCCTAGGCAGCCAGCTAAATAAGAACATTTCACTCTTGGACATTAAAGGATCCGTTTGAATTAAAAAAAGCATCTATATATTGTATCCTTTTAATTGCCTTATGAAATTTGATTTTATTAATCGTTCGTTTCTTTATAATTTTGTTACTGTGGCTTATACCCTTTTGATGCATTTTATTACATTTTATATTATTTTTGTACTTGTTTCCTTGTTTAATATGTAGGATTAAGTTATTTTTTTGTTAAGGTTTGCCTTTATGACAGTCACTGAATGAGAAAACGGAAAGACATTTCTTTCAAAATAAGCTATTAAATTAACCATCATCCATTTTTAAAGATTCAGGAATGTGGGCACAAATTCTACATACCTTCTTCCCTGTAGGATTATAATTTATGTTCAGGGCTATTAGCAATGCAACTAATATAGATATTCTGGTTTTAAAATGTTTATATCATCAACAACGACGCCACAGTTTAGTCCATGACTGTTCCATCCTCTTGAAGAAAGAGCTGCTCTCTCCATCTCTAGTATATCTGTATATGTGCTTAGATCTTTTGTAATTTTTGTGTTTCTCCTATTATGCATTTTAGTGTTACCTTCAAACTGCTCTTTGGAATCGCATTTTAATGTCTTTCTAATGCCTATTTCTCAGCGGCATTCGGGAACTTGGTATTGGCATCACTTTGTGGAACTTTGTATGTGTCTCTTTCCTTGAATTTTTAATATATATCCTCTTACTCTGGAGCACATTTGTTTAAATTGATTTAATTTTATTTATAGAACCTCATTTCCTCATAGTGTGATAACAATATTTTATTAGCTGCAGGTATGGACGCCAATTTGAGATGTAGTTTTGTTGTAGGAGTTGTATTGTTATTTGCCCCACGTATGGAAGCCAATTTGAAAGGTAGTGGTTTGTTACGTTATTTGCATCACGCTTTGGGCGTCAATTTGAAGTAGTTTGTATTGAAGGAGTTGTATTATATTTCAACTGTTGGGGAGCCGAACTTGTAGTAGTTGCAACCGCACGTATAGTACCCGCTTTCCTGTAGCCTTCGCCCCAAATGTACTTTCAGGTGGCCTTTGCAGCAAGTTTAAAAAATTAATATTAACTTTTTAATTTGACTGTTTCTTTAAATATTATATATTTATGTTTGCCTCGGCTGCGTAAGGATTTTTGTTAGACACGTTTCTCTTAGCAGGGTTGTGATGCGACAAGAATGTAGGCTTACACAGATTATAATTTTACTTCACTCCTTTTATTAATGCTTGATACCATTTAAATAACACTTCACTGATGTAGAGAGCTGTGAGATTCTTTTTATTAATTAATTATACTTTTTAACACGTAAACTTATTTTTCGTCTCACACGTATACATATTAGATCTCTCGAGGACGCACAAGCAACGCATCCATTTATGAGTACTTTCTGCAGGCAACTGAATTGATTTCAACCGTCTAAACTTGTAAATTTCTGTATTTCAAGTCTCTGATTGGCTATTCCTATTCCAATAGAATACCTTCATTTAACTAAAGCTTTTTCTGGTTGTTGAATGACTATTTTATAAACTGTCACTAAAATTACATTATTGTTGCTCCAATAATAACTAGTAGCATCATTAAACTCTCAAACTCATTGCCTCAAGGTTACCTCATTGTTAGCAACGTTTAACTTATTATTCTCACAGCTCCTACATTATTAAATTACGTAATACATTCACATAACATTATTACATGCTCTTACTCATTATTGCCTCAAGGTTACCTCATTGTTACCTCATTGTTAGCAACTTTTAACTTATTATTCTCACAGCTCCTACATTATTAAATTATGTAATACATTCACATAACATTATTACATGCTCTTACTCATTATTGCCTCAAGGTTACCTCATTGTTAGCAACTTTTAACCTATTATTCTCACAGCTCCTACATTATTAAATTATGTAATACATTCACATAACATTATTACATGCTCTTACTCATTATTGCCTCAAGGTTACCTCATTGTTAGCAACGTTTAACCTATTATTCTCACAGCTCCTACATTATTAAATTATGTAATACATTTACATAACATTATTACATGCTCTTACTCATTATTGCCTCAAGGTTACCTCATTGTTAGCAACGTTTAACCTATTATTCTCACAGCTCCTACATTATTAAATTATGTAATACATTCACATAACATTATTACATGCTCTTACTCATTATTGCCTCAAGGTTACCTCATTGTTAGCAACGTTTAACCTATTATTCTCACAGCTCCTACATTATTAAATTATGTAATACATTCACATAACATTATTACATGCTCTTACTCATTATTGCCTCAAGGTTACCTCATTGTTAGCAACGTTTAACCTATTATTCTCACAGCTCCTACATTATTAAATTATGTAATACATTCACATAACATTATTACATGCTCTTACTCATTATTGCCTCAAGGTTACCTCATTGTTAGCAACTTTTAACCTATTTCTCACAGCTCCTACATTATTAAATTATGTAATACATTCACATAACATTATTACATGCTCTTACTCATTATTGCCTCAAGGTTACCTCATTGTTAGCAACTTTTAACCTATTATTCTCACAGCTCCTACATTATTAAATTACGTAATACATTCACATAACATTATTACATGCTCTTACTCATTATTGCCTCAAGGTTACCTCGTTGTTACCTCATTGTTAGCAACTTTTAACCTATTTCTCACAGCTCCTACATTATTAAATTACGTAATACATTCACATAACATTATTACATGCTCTTACTCATTATTGCCTCAAGGTTACCTCATTGTTAGCAACTTTTAACTTATTATTCTCACAGCTCCTACATTATTAAATTATGTAATACATTTACATAACATTATTACATGCTCTTACTCATTATTGCCTCAAGGTTACCTCATTGTTAGCAACTTTTAACCTATTATTCTCACAGCTCCTACATTATTAAATTACGTAATACATTCACATAACATTATTACATGCTCTTACTCATTATTGCCTCAAGGTTACCTCATTGTTAGCAACTTTTAACCTATTTCTCACAGCTCCTACATTATTAAATTACGTAATACATTCACATAACATTATTACATGCTCTTACTCATTATTGCCTCAAGGTTACCTCGTTGTTACCTCATTGTTAGCAACTTTTAACCTATTTCTCACAGCTCCTACATTATTAAATTACGTAATACATTCACATAACATTATTACATGCTCTTACTCATTATTGCCTCAAGGTTACCTCATTGTTAGCAACTTTTAACTTATTATTCTCACAGCTCCTACATTATTAAATTATGTAATACATTTACATAACATTATTACATGCTCTTACTCATTATTGCCTCAAGGTTACCTCATTGTTAGCAACTTTTGACCTATTATTCTCACAGCTCCTACATTATTAAATTATGTAATACATTTACATAACATTATTACATGCTCTTACTCATTATTGCCTCAAGGTTACCTCATTGTTAGCAACTTTTAACCTATTTCTCACAGCTCCTACATTATTAAATTATGTAATACATTTACATAACATTATTACATGCTCTTACTCATTATTGCCTCAAGGTTACCTCATTGTTAGCAACTTTTAACCTATTATTCTCACAGCTCCTACATTATTAAATTATGTAATACATTCACATAACATTATTACATGCTCTTACTCATTATTACCTCAAGGTTACCTCAATGTTAGCAACTTTTAACTTCTTATTCTCACAGCTCCTACATTATTAAATTATGTAATACATTCACATAACATTATTACATGCTCTTACTCATTATTACCTCAAGGTTACCTCAATGTTAGCAACTTTTAACTTCTTATTCTCACAGCTCCTACATTATTAAATTATGTAATACATTCACATAACATTATTACATGCTCTTACTCATTATTGCCTCAAGGTTACCTCATTGTTAGCAACTTTTAACCTATTATTCTCACAGCTCCTACATTATTAAATTACGTAATACATTCACATAACATTATTACATGCTCTTACTCATTATTGGCTCAAGGTTACCTCATTGTTAGCAACTTTTAACCTATTATTCTCACAGCTCCTACATTATTAAATTACGTAATACATTCACATAACATTATTACATGCTCTTACTCATTATTGCCTCAAGGTTACCTCATTGTTAGCAACTTTTAACCTATTATTCTCACAGCTCCTACATTATTAAATTACGTAATACATTTACATAACATTATTACATGCTCTTACTCATTATTGCCTCAAGGTTACCTCATTGTTAGCAACGTTTAACTTATTATTCTCACAGCTCCTACATTATTAAATTATGTAATACATTCACATAACATTATTACATGCTCTTACTCATTATTGCCTCAAGGTTACCTCATTGTTAGCAACTTTTAACTTATTATTCTCACAGCTCCTACATTATTAAATTATGTAATACATTCACATAACATTATTACATGCTCTTACTCATTATTGCCTCAAGGTTACCTCATTGTTAGCAACTTTTAACCTATTATTCTCACAGCTCCTACATTATTAAATTATGTAATACATTCACATAACATTATTACATGCTCTTACTCATTATTGCCTCAAGGTTACCTCATTGTTAGTAACTTTTAACCTATTATTCTCACAGCTCCTACATTATTAAATTATGTAATACATTCACATAACATTATTACATGCTCTTACTCATTATTGCCTCAAGGTTACCTCATTGTTAGCAACTTTTAACCTATTATTCTCACAGCTCCTACATTATTAAATTATGTAATACATTCACATAACATTATTACATGCTCTTACTCATTATTGCCTCAAGGTTACCTCATTGTTAGCAACTTTTAACCTATTATTCTCACAGCTCCTACATTATTAAATTACGTAATACATTCACATAACATTATTACATGCTCTTACTCATTATTGCCTCAAGGTTACCTCATTGTTAGCAACTTTTAACTTATTATTCTCACAGCTCCTACATTATTAAATTATGTAATACATTCACATAACATTATTACATGCTCTTACTCATTATTGCCTCAAGGTTACCTCATTGTTAGCAACTTTTAACTTATTATTCTCACAGCTCCTACATTATTAAATTATCTAATACATTCACATAACATTATTACATGCTCTTACTCATTATTGCCTCAAGGTTACCTCATTGTTAGCAACGTATAACTTATTATTCTCACAGCTCCTACATTATTAAATTACGTAATACATTCACATAACATTATTACATGCTCTTACTCATTATTGCCTCAAGGTTACCTCATTGTTAGCAACGTATAACTTATTATTCTCACAGCTCCTACATTATTAAATTACGTAATACATTTACATAACATTATTACATGCTCTTACTCATTATTGCCTCAAGGTTACCTCATTGTTAGCAACGTTTAACTTATTATTCTCACAGCTCCTACATTATTAAATTATGTAATACATTCACATAACATTATTACATGCTCTTACTCATTATTGCCTCAAGGTTACCTCATTGTTAGCAACTTTTAACCTATTATTCTCACAGCTCCTACATTATTAAATTATGTAATACATTCACATAACATTATTACATGCTCTTACTCATTATTGCCTCAAGGTTACCTCATTGTTAGCAACTTTTAACTTATTATTCTCACAGCTCCTACATTATTAAATTATGTAATACATTCACATAACATTATTACATGCTCTTACTCATTATTGCCTCAAGGTTACCTCATTGTTAGCAACTTTTGACCTAATATTCTCACAGCTCCTACATTATTAAATTACGTAATACATTCACATAACATTATTACATGCTCTTACTCATTATTGCCTCAAGGTTACCTCATTGTTAGCAACATTTAACCTATTATTCTCACAGCTCCTACATTATTAAATTACGTAATACATTCACATAACATTATTACATGCTCTTACTCATTATTGCCTCAAGGTTACCTCATTGTTAGCAACTTTTAACCTATTATTCTCACAGCTCCTACATTATTAAATTACGTAATACATTCACATAACATTATTACATGCTCTTACTCATTATTGCCTCAAGGTTACCTCATTGTTAGCAACATTTAACCTATTATTCTCACAGCTCCTACATTATTAAATTACGTAATACATTCACATAACATTATTACATGCTCTTACTCATTATTGCCTCAAGGTTACCTCATTGTTAGCAACTTTTAACCTATTATTCTCACAGCTCCTACGTTATTAAATTATGTAATACATTCACATAACATTATTACATGCTCTTACTCATTATTGCCTCAAGGTTACCTCATTGTTAGCAACATGTAACCTATTATTCTCACAGCTCCTACATTATTAAATTACGTAATACATTCACATAACATTATTACATGCTCTTACTCATTATTGCCTCAAGGTTACCTCATTGTTAGCAACATTTAACCTATTATTCTCACAGCTCCTACATTATTAAATTACGTAATACATTCACATAACATTATTACATGCTCTTACTCATTATTGCCTCAAGGTTACCTCATTGTTAGCAACATTTAACCTATTATTCTCACAGCTCCTACATTATTAAATTACGTAATACATTCACATAACATTATTACATGCTCTTACTCATTATTGCCTCAAGGTTACCTCATTGTTAGCAACATTTAACCTATTATTCTCACAGCTCCTACATTATTAAATTACGTAATACATTCACATAACATTATTACATGCTCTTACTCATTATTGCCTCAAGGTTACCTCATTGTTAGCAACATTTAACCTATTATTCTCACAGCTCCTACATTATTAAATTACGTAATACATTCACATAACATTATTACATGCTCTTACTCATTATTGCCTCAAGGTTACCTCATTGTTAGCAACATTTAACCTATTATTCTCACAGCTCCTACATTATTAAATTACGTAATACATTCACATAACATTATTACATGCTCTTACTCATTATTGCCTCAAGGTTACCTCATTGTTAGCAACTTTTAACCTATTATTCTCACAGCTCCTACATTATTAAATTACGTAATACATTCACATAACATTATTACATGCTCTTACTCATTATTGCCTCAAGGTTACCTCATTGTTAGCAACATTTAACCTATTATTCTCACAGCTCCTACATTATTAAATTACGTAATACATTCACATAACATTATTACATGCTCTTACTCATTATTGCCTCAAGGTTACCTCATTGTTAGCAACTTTTAACCTATTATTCTCACAGCTCCTACATTATTAAATTACGTAATACATTCACATAACATTATTACATGCTCTTACTCATTATTGCCTCAAGGTTACCTCATTGTTAGCAACATTTAACCTATTATTCTCACAGCTCCTACATTATTAAATTATGTAATACATTCACATAACATTATTACATGCTCTTACTCATTATTGCCTCAAGGTTACCTCATTGTTAGCAACATTTAACCTATTATTCTCACAGCTCCTACATTATTAAATTACGTAATACATTCACATAACATTATTACATGCTCTTACTCATTATTGCCTCAAGGTTACCTCATTGTTAGCAACATTTAACCTATTATTCTCACAGCTCCTACATTATTAAATTACGTAATACATTCACATAACATTATTACATGCTCTTACTCATTATTGCCTCAAGGTTACCTCATTGTTAGCAACATTTAACCTATTATTCTCACAGCTCCTACATTATTAAATTATGTAATACATTCACATAACATTATTACATGCTCTTACTCATTATTGCCTCAAGGTTACCTCATTGTTAGCAACGTTTAACTTATTATTCTCACAGCTCCTACATTATTAAATTATGTAATACATTCACATAACATTATTACATGCTCTTACTCATTATTGCCTCAAGGTTACCTCATTGTTAGCAACGTTTAACTTATTATTCTCACAGCTCCTACATTATTAAATTACGTAATACATTCACATAACATTATTAAACATGGATATAATAATATAAACATTTACAATGACTGTAATATACACTCTTTATATATTGTTACATACACATATTGCTTTAAGGCGGGCTGTTATTGAATTTATATATTATATAATTTGACTGAAATCGTTTACGTGTTAAAAATACTGCCTGAAGTGTGATATTATATCCTAAATAATTGAATGTTCCTACTTGTTTAATTAGTTTATTGTTGATTACTGTTTTATTATTTAACACTAATTCTAATGAATGACATTATTTCGTTTTTTTAGATGATTGTAGACTTTCTTTTATGCAGTGCCTTCGCTTTATGCCAAGGCCATGGATCGGGCGAATGGGTGCTCCGCACTCAATCTACTACACTGTGGGGTTTTCCGTTCCGTAACTCCCGCATTACTTAGTCACGTGTGTTAATAACATATGTAATGAGTACTAACCTTGTTATAAGTGTTGTTGAAAGTGGTGTCCATCTGCGCGAAGACATCATTGGATGAAATTACCATTCACACGCATAAGTTCTTCTTGCGTAGTGTTCATAATTTCTGCTTTTATATTGTCCTTAAGTTTGTCTATGGTGCGGGGATTGTTCCTAGAAACTATTTGTTAGCGTTTAGCGATTCCGTTGCTCTAAATTTATTAACCAAACATCTCACGGTGTCTCTATCCGGAACTGGATCACCAGGAAGGTGCTGCTAAAATTGCCTTCACACCTGTATATACGATTTACTTTTCACGTAGGTATTGTACGTAAAAATACGCTGTTACTTCACAACACGAAGACAAAGCAACGACTGAGACAGTTCATAGCTGATAAACGTACCGTTGACATATACTGAGCCGCCTCTGCTCAGTGGCATAATACCGAGCCTACTACCGTCACGGCCGATATACATATAAAGCAGTTGTTGACTTAGCATAAAACGAAGGCACTGTATATAATTTAGTATATACTGACTTTCATATTTCTTCTTCCGATCTTGCAGTTTATACCCGACTTTCTGCGTATAGAACTGTATTTATAACAAAATTCCTATCAACGGGATACTTTTTAACTGGAGCTGTTACTCTTATGGCTTGGTATATACAGTGCGTTTCAAAAGTCTTGTTTGTTTTATGATACAGCTTAATGCAACTTTGTTTCAAAAATCGCTCGGACACAGCAAACCGTATATTTTAAAACACGCTTTTTCACACAGACCATTTTAATATCATTGTTTTGTGCAAGCTGTGACGTCCACGGAAAAATTCTATTATTGTATACAATTTCAAAGATTTTATTGTTGTATACACTAGTACAAGTTATGAATGATTTTATACAGCAACGTTGCTATGGTAACAAAATAAAAGGTTGAATTAGGTCATTTATTTGTGTGTGTCTGCAAAACAATAACATGGTTAACATTAGGATAAGTTATCAATAGGAATAATAACTTCATAAGTATATCTGATTGTATTTTATTTTACTGTCCCTTGTATACGTTTTCTGTTATATCTAATTATCATTAACATCTCATTTCTCCTTCTTTCACTTGAAAATAATGTTATTTTGTGTTAATTCCTTAAATAAACCGCATCAATAACGCCAGAAAATGCACCTAATTATTTGGTTACCAGAACATTTGTTGTATAAAACAATTGATTTTTTGTTCAACTATACACAACAATAAAATCTTTGAAATAATATAAAAAATCTGATGTGATACATTCAGAATATTTGCAGAAATAGCTACATTACACATTTCGTTATAGATACAAAGGGAACAGCGATAGTCAAATGTTTAAGAACTGAACGAGATATGCTGCCTTAAAATTCCATACTGTTTCGATGACATCACGATGAACAACTGAATATCGATAGGACTTAAAAGAACAAGTATTGAATAGTTCGAACCTGTAATAACGAATATCTCAGAAACGGCTTATGCCACAAAAAAGTTACTTTTACTTGTGTGTTTTAAAGAGATGTACATTTTTTGCGTGATACGTTTGCGTCTCTCGCTTAACGTTTATAAGTTACACAAGATTATACAAAATTCATCGCAAATGAAAAGGGCTACTGAGCTACACCCAGAAAAGTCAAGATATACATTTTATTTGTCATGTAAATATCTTTCATATATAGTCTTTTAAAGGAAAATTGTAATAGCCATTTTTTTTGGGAAAATCAACATTTTTTAAAATGTTCCATGTAAAAGATAGTTGGGATAAGGGAATTTTCTTGAAAATCTTCGTGTAGCTTTCTTGGAAGATGCTGAACTCAAATACCAAGTTTGGTATTTATCCGACTTTTCGTTTTAGAGTTATGCTTTTCACAGACACACACACACAAACATACAAACGGACCTTTTTGCAAAAATGCTTTTTTTATTCCATGGGGTTCAAAACATGTACTTCCGGTGAAATCTCGATATTTAATCCTGGGTGGATTACTATACATCCCCTACTTACTATACGTAGTGGAGAAAGTAAAATACACAGAGTGCGATTAGAAAATATTTCCGGTGACGTAACAACTTGCACAAGAATGATATTAAAAATGGAAAAGGTGTCTCGTGAAAAGATGCTGTTTGGTTCTTGAAAAAAAATCCATTTAGCTGTAGGAGAAAATATGCGGGACTTTTGAAACGCACTGTATATTAAATAGTACTTGTAATAATGGGCAATTTGTCCAAGGCCCCTAATGCATTTTTTAATAGTTACACTCGTATTCTCTTACATACTTTGGACTACTCTAACTAGCTGTGCTAGGAATCCGATTTATTTCAAAGTATTCCTGTATTATTTCTATGGCACAGAACCATATTAAATGCTTTATAATAATCCATAAATAATAAATGTGTCTCTTTGTTGTAATCTCTGTGCCTCTGTTTTCATTTTTAAATTCTGAGTAATATTTACACAAGATCATCCTTTTCTAACCTCATTTTACTCTTCAATTAACAATGTTTCGCTTATTACACTACTCCCCTAACTAAAATTTTCGCATATATTTTAAACGCTATATTTAGAAACTCTGTTTAGACCTTTTATTTAATTAAAGAAATATTTATATATAAAAAGTTAGCATAGACGTGATTCTTTCCTCAATACTGTGTAATTAAAAAGTATTCTAACAATTATGTTGCACTGGAATGGAGAACATTAGTTTCTTATAAGATAATAGCCAGACATTATAAAACCACAGATTTAAATGTTTTATGGGTATAGATAAACATTTTACATAACAAAGTCTATGAGAAAAACTATAATAACAATTTGCGGGTATCTGTCCTTATTACAAAATTAAATCATATACTTGAGTTTCTGGGGTAGTCGAAATAGTGACCCTCATTTCTTTTTCCCATTTTGGTTAGATGTAAATGTTTCAAATCTTCGGCTCATTTATGTAACTTTATAACGGTGCAATGATTGTAAATAGTTTAAAATATTATTGAAATTAATGCTGAGTCAGTCTTTTAGAATCATATTGTGAGGCAGGTAATACCTGAATAATTTAAATTGCATTATATAATAAGTAAATTCAATAACAACCCGTCTTGAAACAATATGTACGTAATAATTATGCTTATTTTTATTATAAAACATGTTTCATCATGTTATGTGAATACATTATATACTTTAATAATGCAAGAGCTGCGAGAATAATAAGTTTCAAGTTGCTAACAATGAGGTAATAATGAGGTAACCTTGTAGCAATAATGAGTTTGAGAGTTTGAAAGTTACTAGTCATGTTTAGAGCAACGATAATGTAAATTCAGTAACAGTTTAAAATTAGCCAATCAACAGCAAAGAAAATCTTTAAGTAAAACGCAGATATTCTATTGGGATAGAATTAGCCAATCAGAGACTTGAAATACCGAAGCTTACAGGTTTAACGGTTGAAATTATGTTCAGTTGCTGGCAAACCTTGGTAGTGACCAGATGAAAGATGTGTTCTCTACAGAAATATTACGTGTGAATCGTAAAATATGTCTACGCGTTAGCTAAGTGAAAGTATTAAAGAATCTCACAGCTCTTTAAAGTGTAGTGGTTTATTAAAATGTGCAAGGTTTAATAAAATAAGTGAATTTAAAAACTTAAATTCTGTGATGTCTACAATTATTGTCATACCGCACCCTGCCTAAGAAATACATGACTCTACAAATATTACTGACGCAGCCGAGGCAAATTCAAACATAAAATATATTTATAGAAGCAGTTTTTAATAAAGTTAAATATTATAGTGTAAAATCAACTTCTTATACGTAGCAGCATTTTGCGTAATAACAGTAACTATTACGTAATTAACAAATTCAAACCGACGCCCAAAGCGTGTGGCAAACTCCCAAAAGCAACTAATATTTACGTAAATATTTTACGTGGAGCTAAACACCTACTTAAAGTTGGCTCCCATACGTGGGGCAGTTTAAACAATAGCAACAAAAAACTACTTCAATTGTTAAAAAATCAATAATTCTCTATATGTTAATGCTATAGTTGAATTCTTTAATTTTTTTCAGGTGACACAGAGAACTATGACTTCAGAATCGCGGGAGCTGTGAGTTTCTTTTTAATTTTACATCTAATAACATTCTCTATAAAACTAAAATTTTCTATACAATGCCCCAGTATCTTGGAAACTAATTGATACAACGTGCAGAAATCTCACCACTCTTTTACAGATAATTAATTCTTATTTTAATGGAAATTATTTAGTGCATAATATATAGTCACTTTTTATGTTTAAAATCCATTATTTTCCAGTAAAGGTTATGTATTGTATTAAAAAATAACAGCTTTCGTTCTTAACAAAAGCTTATTTATTAGGAACAACACATTCATTGAAAAATTTGCTAATTACTTTAAGTAGAATATTTAGACAATCAATTGGGAAATTTAACATTACCGAGATGGGGTTTTAAGACTCTTCTTTAGAAGGGTCTAACTCCTGCAAATAAACATATGTACATACATATATTACATGTGAATATGTCTCTTTAGTGTTGGCTAAGGTAACAGCTGCTTTGGAGACTTGGCATTTGTAGTCTAAGCCCCTGAAGTATAGGTTACTTCTCTGCCTCAACTGTGTTGCGGTACGATCTAGTCTATTAAAGGCGAAAGCTGGTGATCAATATCATAAGCTCCATTACTAGAGTAGATGTCATGCAGCACAGTTAAATGCAGAGGGGTTTAGATAAGTCTTTCATTCCTCAAAGCGGAACATAACCGAACGTATTATAACTAAAGCATACATCGTATAGTGAGTGTTTAAATCTCTCTCCCTCCCACCGTCTCTCTCTCCCTCCCTCCCTCCTTCCCGCGAGTTATCCTCATCTCCTAAGTGTTTGTAAGGAAATGGGATTGTGCTTTTGTGATTTTGTTTTGGGGTGAAATATAATGTGCGATAACTTCACACTAGTACGATAATCTTCAGTATGACCAACTTTAATTTGAGGCAATATTTGTAACACTTAAATAATTTCAGTCTAATTATATAATATATAAATTCAATAACAGCCCGCCTTGAAGCAATATGTATGTAATAATTTGTAAAAATGTATGTAACAGTCATTGTATGTATTTGCATTATTGTATCCATGTGTAATAATGTTATGTGAATATATTACGTAATTTAATAATGTAGGAGCTGTGAGAATAATAAGTTAAAAGTTTCTAACAAAGAGATAACAATGAAGTAACCTTGAGTCAATAGGGAGTCAGAAAGTTTAACAGTACTACTTGTGATTCTTAGAGTAACAATAATGTAATTTTAGTGACAGTTTATAAAATAGCCAATCAACAACCAGAAAAAGCTTTAGTTAATTTAAGGTATTCTTTGGAGTAGGATTAGCCAATCAGAAACTGAAAAGGAGAAAATTTTACAAATTCAGAGTTCAGATGCCTGCAGTGTTCCTAACCGGACGCGAGACACATTCTCGAGAGATTTAATACGTATTCGTGTGAGACGAAAAATAGTTTACGTGTTAAAAAGTGCAAGTAATTGATAAAAGAATCTCGCATCTCTCTATATCAGTGAAGTGTTATTTAAATAGTATCAAGTATTAAAAAGAAGTGAAGTAAAATTATAATCTGTGTAAGCCAACAGTCTTGTCGCACCACAACCCTGCTAAGAGAAACGTGTCTCTAACAAATACTGACGCAGCCGAGGCAAACATAAATATATAATATTTAAAGAAACAGTTAAATTACAGAGTTAATATCTTTTTTAAACTTGGGGCAAAGGCTACCGGAAACTGCATACTTTACGTGCGGTTGCAACTACTACAAGTTCGGCTCCCCAACAGTCGAAACACGATACAACTCCTTCTAAAATACTCCTTTCTCAAATTTCAAGTCCAATCACATGGCAATTACTCTTGGTATGTGATATGCTTAATAACTCGACTCGGTTCGATCAGATTTTGCTTTTCATTTTCTTTCACATCACTAATTTCTTATGGCATTCGTATTATTTATTCACAATGCAAATCGTCATACTTCAATTTATCGTAGTTTATTGTACACTTAACCTATACGTTTTATTGGCAGCTTTCTTTGATCTAAAATTTGCTGTTTTATCTAACTACATAAAGATAATTGGCGGTAACTAGAAATTCAGAAGAAACTGAAATGGAAGTGAAATTACAGAAGCAGCAGAAATAATAACACTAGAAGTACTTCCCAAAAAATCCAGAAAACTATAAGCTTCATTTTCTGGTGTAAGGCAAAACATAATTTCACTGAAAATGACTGCTAACGAATCAAAAAAACATCAAAGCGTCCTATATATCGCTTTTAAATTCGTTTCCTTGTTTTAAGAACGCGTTCCAAACGCAATCTCTGTTAGTTTCAAGAAACAGTATAATATTATTGATATTTTACAAATTCGAGTACTGTCTAAAAAATCTGATGTGTTACACTCACATGACTTTCTCTACTGTTGTACAAACTATTTCTACAAACGCTTATTCTCCATATGCTTCATGTTAATCGAGATGTTAATCTTATTGCTAATTTTCTTGTAGATGCTATGTGGAGTATTCCATTCTCTTTGCATTACCTGGACAAAAAAATGAATAACGAATTTCAGAAAAAGTATAAATATTGGAAAATGTAAGGGAATAACAAGAAATATCTCGAAAATGGTTCACTCAACAAACAAAGTGTAAATGACATAAATTGTGTATTTTAATGCGATCTACATTTTGCTGTAAAATTTTGTCTCTCTCTTATGGTTTACCAGTTATGCAAAAGTCGTTCACAATGAAGAATACTTTTGGAGACATTCCCAGACAATTCGAGATATACATTTCATTTGTCATGAAAATAACTTAAACATATGATATTTTAATCAAAATTCTTGGAACCATTTTTGAGAAAATTAAAACGTTTGAAAAATGTTCCATGTAAAGGGTAATCTGGGATGGGGGGATTTTCTTGAAAACCTTTGTGTCGCATCTTTGGAAGATACTGAACCTAATACGAAGTTTGGTGTTTATCCGACTGTTCGTTTCTGAGTTATGCTGTTCACAGACACAGACACACACGGACATGTTTCAAAAAATGCTTTTTTTGGATTCAGGGGGTCTCAAAACAAATATTTCCGGTGAAATCTCGGTATCGAATTTTTGGGTGGAATATAATACTTCCCCTACTTACTACACGTAGTAGAGAAAGTAAAAATTATACTGATCCTAAAATGACCATCATAGAATCCTCCAAATAAAATACGTCGACTGGAATTTACGTTTCCTCACAATATCAAATAACTTTTGTTCAAGACATTTCTTTCTAAAACGCTTAGTTTTGTAGATATTGTAGTCTCAACTTAAAAAGTTCACCCTCTATGATATTTTAATCACAATAGAGCCATTTTTAGAAAACAAAAGATTTCGAATAATCTTCCATGCAAAGGGTTATTAGGAGGGGGGAATTTTCTTGAAAATCTTCGTGTCACATCTTTTGGAGATACTAAACATAAATACCAAGTTTAGTATTTATCCGACTTTTCGCTTTTCAGTAATACTATTCACTATACACACAGACCTTTTTCTAAAAATAAGCAATAAGGTGCATACGTTTGTAATTCACGTTCCGGTGTAAGGAACAAAGTACCGGGACGGTGTATTACAGATGTGTGTTTAATTATGTATTTATTTTCATCTTGATTTTCCAGATAAACCGTCACTACGCATTTACACATATTCTATTGGGTGCAAGAAGAATGCAGTAGGCAAAAGCGATAGTCAGATTTTTAAACAACAGGTCCCTGTGTGATTGTTTTGAAATTTCAGGTTATTTACATGAATATGTTTAGCTACTTGTCCCTTAAAATACTTTTAAAATTTAAACCGATAACAAAGAATATCTCGGAATTGGTTAACGCTACAAAAAGTTTCATTTTATAGAAATTGTATGCTTTAGCGAGCTCTGAATTTTTTGTTCAGTAACATTTTGTCCGTCTCTACCAGTTCACTAGTCAAAAGTCATTCAGAATGAGGGGAATCGATAGGTTATTCCAGGAAATTTTAAATGTATGTTTCATTTATCACGCAAATATCTAAAATGATAGTGTTTTATGAAAATTATTGGTCATTTTGAGAAAATGAATAGTAAAGAAAGTATTTCCATGTATGGGTAGTTCAGGGTAGGGGATTTTGTTAAAAATCAAGTGTCACTTTTTTGGAAGACGGAGAATTTAAATATCAAGTTACCGAGAGGGATGGCTTAGGCGTTTGCGCCTGTCACCCGCATTCGAGAGTCTTTCCGAATCACGGTTTTTTTTCGGAAGTTTCTCTGGGTCACTAGGCAAATGCTGGAAAGTCTCATTGACTCACCCGAATTTTTCTTCATCATTATCTCTCATTTCGTCTCCCTCTTTCACGTTACAGTTTGGCTCCGGGGCTGTGTGTCGGCGGAAAGAGGCTTATGTGTTGAAACCTCTTCTCGGCCCCATCAAATGGAGGTCGATCGAGTCTCCGCTGCTGGGTCGAGCTTTCCCCGGTCTCCGCTGGAGGAGGCTGTGAGTCACCCTCTGGTGATTTGGTAGGGCTGTCTTGAGCGTTCTACGGCTGAGTGGTCAAGCTTGTAATTGTTAGGAATTTCTGTCGCGTACGTCGGCCAGTCCTGCAGTTCATAGGTTACCTGCGGTTCCTTCATCTCGCCAGTTCCTCCCTGGGGTGTATGCACCAAAGATCGCTAGGTTTCCACTCCGTAGCGTAATCATAATCCTGTAAACTATGGTACTTAAAGTACTTTTCGTTTTTGAGTTATGCTGTTCACAACCACGTATGGACATTTTTATAATTTTTTTTTATTCACCGGTCCTATAAAGTATATGTCCAGTAAAATATTGACATCGTATGTTTGGGTAGACGCAATACCTTCTCTGCTTACCTACTATATGATGCAGTAATTTGTATCATAAATTATTTAAATGTAAAGAATGATTATAGTATGAATATGCATTTTTATGTGACATTGATTTGAGATTTTTATTGATTGTAATTATTGTTGAGAAGTAAGTTTATACGGCCTTACTGAAACTGACAATAATAGCGTGAAATAATGCAGCGAGGGGGTGAGCTGTTTATCATTGTTAGAGACGAGGAAGTTACGTAATATTGGCGCGTTTTTCTTTAGAATTTGCTGGAACATTTTCCCTAGAGCATATGTATTCATAATTTTCATTGGATATAAAAATAGACGCTAATGTTGGCGCGTTTAATTAGCCAATAGCAGCTCGGTTATAATCTTTAGGCATATCGGGGTGTAGGAGTATAAAAAGGGCTAGATTAGAGGTAGACCCCGTCAGTTCGTCGAAAACATTTGTACGTTACACGTCGCCTTCAGTCCAGCAGAAATATTTGTACAGTACACGTCGGCTATCGATTTGCAAGTCACGCGTAGCAGAGTTATGAAAAATCTAAAGTGTTGTAAAGTTAATTATACCAAAAGTTGAAGTACGCGAATTAAGAATGATCAGTAATGAAGTTATTATAACTGTTTCAGTTTGGCGAGTGTCAAGATAAAAGTGTAAATGTGATAGTGAATGTGTTCGACCATAAAAAGTGTAAAACAAATTCTTTCATCAGTGTTATCTTTGGATAAAAGACTCTTTTCCGTTTACACAACCTGTATAAAGAGAAGTGCTCGACCAAAAAGATCATAGCTAGCCGGAGGACAGTGAACCAAAAATTAAATAAAATAACAGTAGCATTCTTTAAAACAAACACTAATACTGCCGCAAATTGCTAACACCAGATGGAGCTAACAAACCTAACAAAGAATCACGTCACAAAATGGCTTCACCACGTGGAGTAAACACAAATACACAAACATTATAAATAATACCGTCCCAAATTGGCTCCCAAACGTGGGGCTCAACAAATTAAATATAACATTTGAAGTATACCACTTCACATAGGTAAGAGTAGAGAAAGTATAAATGGAGCAAAAAAGCGCTGTGTTTTAAATTTAATAAAATCGAGCGAGATGACTCCAGGATAACGTGTGAGGCTCACATTCGGGAGATCACGGGGTCGATTCCCGTCGACTATTCACTCTGTCTTTGGGATTTTCGTAGGTTTCCCTAGTCGGTAGGTGAATCCTGGATCGTACCCGTCTGTCACGATTTCTTTTCCATAATGTCCCTTTAATTGCGTTTCCTTAACATCTTTTAGGTATGGTTATAGGTTTCGTGGCGTATGGCGGTTGTAGTTGGGCGAAGATAGGATAAGAGCCGAAGCCCAAGCCCCCCTCTAAATTCCAGGATCAGCGCCATCCTAGTTGTTAGGGGTTTCCCATGAGGCCAATACCTGGAGTCTAAAACGACTCCCCCACTTGAAGTGGATATGCCACTTACGCTCGGCATCCCGAAAGGGCGACAACTGATAATCTAGCACGCCGTATACCGGCTATCCAGGGCGGTACTGGAGGACTACACCATTGAAACCAATATAGAACTACCCAATCTCCCACGGGTCTCGCGAACCATTGTCCCGCCGAGTCCAACCCAATCCGAACAACTCCCTTACGAGAGGGGCTGGAATCTTCCGCCAGACGTACTTCTAGTAACGTCAGAAGTACCACGTGTGCTCAGGGTCCGCAGCGCCACGTCGGATATATATAGCATGCATGCTTGCTCAAAGGAAGGCGTACTCTCCGTACACTAGAGAGCTGCTTGGTCGACGGGCTGTTCATCGCCCTCTCTAGATAGCTCCAGCCGTGGGATGAGTCTTCAGCCTGGAACTTCCGCGCATCTGTGCGGCTTGCCTGTAGCCTCCTGTGGGTCCTTCACTTCATAACTTCCTTTTGAGGGGTGGTAGCCATAAGGGATCAATGTATATTGCAGTGTGTAAGGTGTCCGCTTCCGCGGTATACCAATAAGTTTAATGAAATAAATGGGCTGTGAAATTACATGAGTAAATTATAGATACAATTTTATACGTGGCTACTGTGAAAGAAACATTTTCAACACGTTAATTAACTTTCATTAAGATAAATAAATACCCGTTCTCTCTCTCTCTCTACTATTAACATAATAGGCACAAATAAGCAATTATTTACCAGTTTAAACAACAGGAAATTAAACTTCAAAACATAAACTTCGCTACAGAGAGCATCATTAATCATATGGTGTCAAATAAATGGGTTAGTAGGGAGTGAATTCCATATTTGTTGACGTCTCATTTACATATGCCAACAGCTGCACATATGTACAGATTAGCTTACTGAAATCTATGCTTGAGTACTTTGAATATATACCTATCTTGTACCACGGCGATAAACCAGTGGATGATTAAAAATTATTTATTCAACATACTTATTAAACAAATGAGAACACTAGTACGTTAATTAGTTTATTAAATGCACATTTCTACTATTTACATAGCATAGACCAGGCATAATCAGTATATAGCTCTAGGGAGCCGGCTTTATCTGCTCCTCTTCCGAGAACGCCGGCTACAAGAAAATCTGAACAGTAGACCGGTTTATAAATTCAGTGGCGTTTCCTGTAAGTTTGTTCAGTATGACGAGATACGATAAATTTGTGCATTGCATCCTAGGAGAAATTATACAAGGAATGAATAATAAATTATTTAATAAAAACATGATAATTCATATGTTCAAAGGCAAAATAAACAAGTTGTGAATCCGACCAGCAGCAACAATTTCCACAATAGCAATAAATTATGGTAGAAAGTCTACTGGAGTTACATCCACAAACGTTGTACATTGTAGTTGTTCCAATGAAGGGGATATTTCTTCTCCTTAGTATTTTTCTACTGATTTGCATGACGAGATGAATAATGGCGCTTTAGATTAAACTTTTTACATGGTTTAACGTCTTATTACAAATGAAACACTTTACAGCATTGAATCTAGTTGGTGTTGACTTACGCTTTGACGTAACTGTCCTTACTAAATTAAAACTACCCGACAGAACCGCCGCATTTTTCCTGTGGTTCCTCTTTCAGTTACTCCCAACACGCTTATGTGCTGTGCAGGCAAGCTCCCAACTGGTCTCCTCGGTAGTTGACGATAGCTGATATAGACAACCATAATCAGCTTTTAAAGAACATATTAATCTGCGATAAATGTTTTGAGAAAACGTTTTTCCAAGAAAAGACGTCCTAATACATTTTTAGATATGTGATGATTGATACTGCATGGTTCTCTGTACTTTATCACCTGCCTATTTCTGCGTTCGATCCCTGGCGTCCGCTTCTCTTCTCGTGGATTTTTCGTGGTTTTCCCGGGTCGGCAAGCGAATGCTTGGAACTGTTTCAGGGTTGCAGGACCAGGCGACATTATGGGCTCCAACAGTGGGGGTTACTAATGGGGTCGGATGTGTTCGATTCGGAAACGTTAGGACCCCGTTCATACTTGCGCCCCACTGGTTTTTTCCTTAATCCCTCCATTCTAGAGGTCATTTAAGAAGCAGAATGTTCACATGGCCTACGTGTGGTGCTCTGATCCTCTGTACATATGTATTTTTAAACAAACCACATACCTGTAGTAGGTGAGAGTAACTATTGTATTCCAGCCAAAAATTCCATATCCGGATTTCATCGAAATGCATGTCTTAAGGTCACTTGAACCCATAAAGGTTTTTTCTAGAAAACGTGTGTATTTGTGTGAACAGCATAGTCAAAAAAGAATCCGCCTGATAAATACCAAACTCAATATTTATTTTCAGCGTCTCTTAAAGATGCGACAGGAAGGTTTTCAATAATACTCCTCCACTCCAAACCACCCTTTACATAAAAACATGTTTAATATTTGCATAACAAATTAAATATTTTCTGAGAAGTTTATGCCAAACTTTTTTTTTGTGGCGTTAACCAATTCCCAGATATTCTTTCGTTATTGGTTTGAATTTTCAAACAATTATATCTTTATCAAGTTCTAAGTCGCTATTCGTTTTTTCTAGTGATCATGCGAGGAGCAAGGAATTTCAAAGCCATCATATAACTATCCGCTTTTTAAAAGTCTGATCGTCTTGGGATAGCTCAGGCGGTAAGTCTGTGGCCCGCATTTGGGAGATCTCGGTTAAAACCCCCAAGGACCGATCAATCTGACTGAAGGTTTTTCGCAGTTTTCCTCAGTCTCTAGCGGATGCTGGATTGGATAATCTGATCCGCAAATTTTCCTGTCGTCCCTTTCATCGCTAAATTGATTTTCTTCATCTTCTTCACTGTCATACCAGGCATTGTTGATCACCCATCCTGGATATCTATGAAACACAGTTGCTTGCTCCCTTGACAGGCTACTGATCCAGAAGTTGGCTTGTAAGTCCTTGGGGGTGTAAATCATACAAATAGGAGGGTAATCAGTTAGTGAAGACAGTCATAGCTTTAGCCTAATGATTCCTTTTTGTACAATGAACGCCAAAAAAAAGTCTCACTACACCTCGCGTCTATGTCACATTATTTATCGCTTTACGTGGCCTTGCGAAGCCATGGACATTTTATTGGTTACTTTAGGCCACGGTGCAAGGGTGCGCCACTCCTCCTGCTAAATAGTTGCACAAATAACCACAACATAGATTACAAAATGGTTTAGAAACGAAATGTATGTTTACGATCTTGATCGTATTGGCTAAAAGAGAAAGAGAAAGAGGTAGAGTGAGTGCATTCAGTTTGTCATACAGACCTGTTGACGTGATTGGTAGCCCATATCTTATCGGCTAGTGCAGAACACGCCTTTGGAAGGGTTAAAAGCTAAAGAGAAAACTTGATGAGCACCTAGGTTAGCGAAATGTAGAATGTGTAGTGTGAGAAATTTTCAGGTGATGCAAATTAAAGCTTGAATGGTATTCATTAAATACATAGCAAGGCAGCACTTATTAACAAAAACAATCTGATCTGTTACACTCACATGACTTTCTCTACTCTTATACTAACTATTTTTACAAACGCTTATTCTCCATCTACTTCATGTTAATCGATATAAACTCTATTTTATTGCTAATTTTCTTGTAGATGTAAGGGAATATATATTTACAAGGGCAATATAGAAATACAGTAGCCTTTAAGCATAGACATTAGTCTTAATAGCTGGTTGCTCTGTGCCACAGATAAATACTCTTTGCATATCCAAGACAAAAAATGAATAACGAATTCGCATTTGAGAAAAAAAGTATAAGTATTGAAACATTTAAGGGAATAACAAGCAATATCTCGAAAATGGTTCACTCAACAACAAACAAATTATATGACATAAATTGTGTACTTTAACGCGATCTACATTTTTTGTGTAGCAAAACTTTGTCTATCTCTTATGGTTTACCAGTTATGCAAAAGTCGTTCACAATGAAGAATACTTTTGGAGACATTCCCAGAAAATTCAAGATATACATTTCATTTGTCATGAAAATATCTTAAACATATGATATTTAAATCAAAATCGTTAGAGCCATTTTTGAGAAATTAAAGTTTTCAAAAAATGTTCCATGTAAAGGGTAATCTGGTGTGGGGGATTTTCTTGAAAACCTTCGTGTCGCATCTCTGGAAGCTGCTGAACCTAAATACTAATTTTGGTGTTTGGTGTTTTGGTGTTCGTTTCTGAGTTATGCTGTTCACACACACACACACACACACACACACGGACATGTTTCCAAAAATGTTTTTTTGGATTCAGGGGGTCTCAAAACATATATTTCCGTAGAAATCTCGGTATCGAATTTTTGGGTGGAATACAATACGTAGTAGAGAAAGTAATAAACAGAGTTGTATTCTCACAGTGATATCAGTGCAACACATAAGCAACACAACTAAATAATAAATGGATAAATAAAGTGGTATATAATTGTTTCAAACTATAATTGGTTAATATACCTTTACTACCATGTTGCTGATCATAGAAATACAACAGGATTATAGATAAAAATATTACCCAATTTTGTCATAACATGTATGTCGTATTCAGTAAGCTATATACATATACCTACATATTTACCTCTAGTTTCTAAACAAGATCAGTCAATTATAACAAAAGATTAATTTGCATTTAGTAAACTAATATCATCATCTGCGGATGTTTTACGGGGAGTGGCCACTTTCTCGAGTATGTAGACCGTCTTTCCCGCTTTCCTGGAATATTTTATCCAAAAATTTACTATAAAAACACTTTTATACACTGTCATTTCACTTTCTGTAACAGTGCGACCAGCCTCTCACATACCCTCGATACGTCCTCGAGTAATTTCGCTAGAATACGGCATGACTGGTTCTGAGAGACATTAAACATATTTTGGCTTCAATAACATCAGAAAAAGCAAAGGCATCCACCTCCCCTATTTTCTCCCTTATTGCTGTGTTATCAAGCCACCACGCTCTGCGATAGGTAAGATGGACACGCCTTAAAAGACCAGAAAACAATATAACATCCACCAGAGGATTTCCTTTGGCGCTGTGTGTACCTAAAGCGAAATTTATAAACGTGTAATGAAAGGTTATCTAGATTAATAAAAAGAATAAGCTGTAGAAGAGCGAGGAGAGAAATTCATACGAATGAAATACATCAGTTTTTTTAGAAATCCTTTGGAAGTAAGCAGAGTGGAATATGTGGATCTGCAGATGACAAAGTAGGAAAAAAAAGTCGGTGTGCCGCAGGCATATTTGTCGATTCACAGCTTTTAACAGGGAAACCCGCTTCGGCTGTCACTGCCACTTTGATCGTGCGCTCAGGCTTCACCTAAAACATTGCAGGAAGTATAAAACTTCTCTATACAGGACAGTGGTTTCTGAATTTCCTTGCATGAGGACCATTTCGTATGTCCTACTATTCACGTACCCATCTAAGCTATTACAAGTGAAACCTGCATTTGGGCATATTATAGAATAAATGATGTGATAAAAGGTTTCAGTAACTAATTTCAATTTTACTTTTTTGTGCAGTGTTATAAATTGAATTTTTCCTCTTTAAGCATATTTTTAAAAATCTGATGTGACACATTCACATCACTCTCTACCCCTTTAGTTTATTAGTGGGTATATACAAACTAATCCTTACTTAAGGCTTATTTTTTTGTCTACTACAATTTTAATTCAAATAAACCTTTACCACGCTAGGCTCTATTTTCCGAGGTTGCGGGTTCAAACCCGGCGGAGCTCGATGGATTTTTTCGGGCGTAAAAATCCTTAGCATGGCTTCCTTCGGAAGGGAGGTAAAGCCGGTGGTCCCGTGTCGTAGATTTGCGGCATGCAAAAGAACCTCTGAGACTCATAAAGAGGCCTCTGAAATAAACCTTTACAGAAATAGCTACATTACACATTTCGTTATAGATACAAAGGGAACAGTGATAGTCAAATGTTTAACAACTGGACGCTATGTGCTGGCCTTAAAATTCCATACTGTTTCCATGACATCGCGAGAAACAACTGAATGTTGGCAGGACTTTAAAAAAACGGCCATAAAATGAACAATTCTAACTTTTAATTACGGATATCTCAAAAATGGCTTATGCAACAAAAAAGGTATTTTGAATAAATTATGTGTTTAAAGAGATCTACATATCTTGTCTAGTACGTTTTCGTCTATCGGTTAACGGTTACCAGTTGTATAAAATTGCAGAAATTTCTTCAGATTGAAGAGGTCTTAACAGGATATTCTCAGAAAATTCGAGATATACATTTTATTTGTCATGTAAATAGCTTTAATATACTATATTTTAATCAAAATCGTTACAGTCATTGTTTAGAAGATCAAAAAGGCGAAAAATGTTCCATGTAAAGGGTAGTTAGGAGTAGGGGGATGTTCATGAAAATCTTAGTGTCGCATATTTGCAAGGTGCTGTACATAAATACTAAGTTTGGATTTATTAGACTTTTGGATTTTGACTTATGTGTTCCCACGCAAGGACACAAACCCCAGACGTTTTTTCTAAAAATGTATTCTCTTTTTGGATTGTATTTCTGGTGAAATAACGATATCGAATTTTTGGTTAGAATTCAATATATTCTGTACCCACTGTGCATGTATTAAAAGTAAAAGAAGGTTTAAAAAAAACGTTTCTACTTAATGCCAGTTAGGTAACCAAAATACGCGAAATGTATCCGTTTATAGAAAAATACCAGTTTCTCTTAAACTTTTGCAAATATGTTTACCAAATTTCATAGGCGTGTACACCAAAGTCGTTACATATGTAATGAAAAATCTGCTTGTATCTATATTATCTTTTGAGAATCAGCTGTTTTTATCCTGAGGGTGTATTTTTTTAATAATAATAATATATGTTCGGTTTTTTTAAGAAATTACAGATGATATAGTTTTGAAATTTAGTACAGGAACTCTCAAAAGTATTTTTCTTAATTATAACTAGAATGAATTCAATAGCTTTATTACGGCTTTCACCGAAAAAAGCATTTTTGGAAACATGCTGTCTGTGTGTGAGAGTGTATTTCTGAACAGCATAACTCAGAAACGAACAGTCGGATAAACACCAAACTTGGTATTTAGGTTCAGTATCTTCCAGAGATGCGACGCGAAGGTTTTCAAGAAAATTCCCCACCCCAGACTACACTTTACATGGAAGAATTTTCGAAAAGTTTAACTTTCTCAAAAATGGCTCTAACGATTTTGAATTAAATATCATATGTTTAAGATATTTTCATGAAAAATAAAATGTATATCTTGAATTTTCTGGGAATGCCGCCAAAAGTATTCTTCATTGCATAACTGGTAAACCATAAGAGATAGACAACATTTTATTATACAAAAAATGTAGATCGCGTTAAAATACACAATTTGTCATGTACGTTTTTTGTTGAGTGAACCATTTTCGAGATATTGCTTGTTATTCCCTTAAATTTTTCAATGCTTATTTTCTTAAATGGAATTCATTATTCATTTTTTTTGTCTTGGATATGCAAAGAGTATTAATCTGTGGCAAAGAGAATGGTGCTACACCTAGCAACCAGCTATTAAGAGATATGTCTATGCTTAAAGGCTACTGTATTTCAATATTGCCCTTGCAATTACAAAACAAGGGGAACATGTCAGAAGATCATTTCTGCAAATGTTTATCTCGATTAATATGAAATAGATGGAGAATAAGAGTTTGTAAAAATAGTTTGTACAAGAGTATAGAAAGTCACGTGAGTGTAACACATAGGCTTTTTACTAATACTATTCACCGATATCCACATCATTCAATATGCACAGATAATTGTGGTTCAAAATAAGCAGGCTTCATTACTTTCTGTACCGCCTATGATAATTAGAGGAAATAATGCATTCTACCCAAAAATTCTATCGCCATTTCACCCGAAATATGTTTTGAGGCCGCCTGAATCCAAATAAATCAAACCTAGAAAAAAGGTCTGTGTTAATGTCTATTAACAGCATAACAAAAAAACGAAAAATCTGATAAATGCCAAACTGGATACTTAGGTTCGGTATCTTTCTAAGATGCGACAGAAGATTTTCAAGAAAATTCCCCACCCCAAACTACTCTTTACATAGAACGCTTTTAGAACATTTTTGATTTTCTAAAAATGGTTCTAAATATTTTGATTAAAATTCCATATATTATGGACAGTTATAATAAATAAAGTATATATCTTGAATTTTCTGGGAATAGCTTGTGAACTACTATTCATTCGGAAGGAATGTTGCATAATATTTTTATACCTACAATGATTGCGTAAGTGTGTAATGAAAATTTATCTCGATTAATAGGTAGACGGAACAATAGACTCCTGTAAGAATGGTTTATAGGAGACTGAGAAGAGAAACTCATATGAATGCAACACATCAGGGTTTTTCTTTTCAATTTGCTGTGAAACACACATACATTCATTTCCGCATCTATATATCCAGACACTGCGGACGGTAGGGAATTATTCGAAATATATAAAAGAAATTACAACGTCCCAGCCGGGAATCCAATCTGTACCTACAGGTTGAGAAGCTCATTCAACCATGGAGGCAAGCAGAAAAGGTTTTGTATTCTTTTATTACCGGCTTTTGTTTCATGCATTTTGCAGAAGAAAGGACATGAATTAAACATGCTCCCACAATCAGCCTTTGCCATATATTCTGCTTAAGGCGAACAACAGCAGAGGTTTTGCTATTAAATATGAATCCCGAAGCTAGCGTGAAATGCTTTGGTACTAAGATTAGAATAAAAAGACAACCCTCTTATTGGCAATCCATTACGTGGTCTGGCAATAAAAAATGCCATTTTTATACCACGATGACGTAAAGGGGTCAGGGGAGAGAGGTGGCTGTATAAGGCTTATTGGGGTCGGATAGAAAGTGTGAAATATTTGAGGTGAGTCGATAAAGCGCTTTCGAAGTTAGTTGGATCCCGAAACCTTTCAAATCACTTCTATTCTTCACGAACTGCTCTGCTTAAAGGAAATAAATCGGTGTCCCGGCAAAGACAGTCTTAGAAAATGCAGCGCTTCTAAACAAAATAGCAGATAAAAGAACAGAAGATATATGATAGGCTTAAACAGAACTGAATTGAAATATCTCGTCGGTGCAAACTTAAGATAAAAATGGTGCATCTGCCCCGTTTGCGAAGCGGAAGAATGTTGGCAAGCTGTAGAGGTACGTAGGAATGGAGAGAGAAATATTATTAAAGGCGATGCTTTGCTGCCACGTATGGAGGGTTGAGGGCATGTTGGATGCTACTGACAGGCAGGAAAGACAGGTAAATTTCTGCTTCACGAGAGACGACCGAGACTTAAGAAGGCTGATGGTAAGGGAGAGGGTATAAACAGACTTAAATTAACCTACTGAGAGTTGTTTATAACTTTCTCTACTACGTATAGTAAGTAGTGGAAGTATTGTATTCCACCCAAAAATTCGATATCGAGATTACACCGGAAATATATGCTTTGAGGCCCCCTGAATCCAAAAAAAACATTTTTGGAAACATGTCTGTGTGTGTGTCTGTGAACAGCATAATTCAGAAACGAACAATCGGATAAACACCAAACTTGTAACTTCCAGAGATGCAACACGAAGGTTTTCAAGAAAATCCCCCCACTCCAGATTACCCTTTACATGGAACATTTTTTGAAAATTTTAATTCTCTCAAAAATGGCTCTAACGATTTTGATTAAAATATCATTTGTTTAAGATATTTTTATGGCAAATGAAATGTATATCTTGAATTTTCTGGGAATGTATCCAAAAATATTCTTCATTGTGAACGACTTTTGTATAACTGGGCAACTATAAGAGATAGACAAAATTTTACTACACAAAGATGTAGATCGCGTTAAAATATAAAATTTAAGTCATATACATTTTTTATTGAGTGAACCATCTCCCAGATAATGCTTGTTATTCCCTTAAATTTTCCAATACTTATAATTTTTCTCAAATTCGTTATTCATTTTTTTGTCCTGGTAATGCAAAGAGAATGGAATACTCCACATAGCAACCAGCTCTTAAAATATTTGACTGTCGCTTAAAGCCTACCATATTTCCCTTGCACCTACAAGAAAATTAGCAATAAGATTAACATCTCGATTAACATGAAGCATATGGAGAATAAGCGTTTGTAAAAATAGTTTGTACAAGAGTACAGAAAGTCACGTGAGTGTAACGCATCAGATTTTTTATCCTGCTTTCTATTTTTTAGGTATTCTTAGTGTGCTTTTCTATAATAAGCATAATGCACTGTAATGCGTTTTACCGTTATTTTGTGAGTTGTTTTGTTTAAGCTGTTATATTTCAGTATATTTATCTGCCTTTTTTACTTGTAGGACTGTTTTCTTGTCGCAAGCCCTTTGTTTTCTGTTTTCTCGTGCGTTTTATATGGATTAATGTGAGTATATTTTAATTTATACGAGGGTAAGTCGGTAAGTATACGCAAAGAATTTTTTTAATTTATTACAGCAATAATAGATACAATTACCTCATTTTTAACGCAGTTTCCTTGCTTCTCAATGCACATGATTATCATGCACAAGCTTTCTGATTCTCTCAGAAAAATTTTTTCCGTTGAGCAGCAAATCATATATGCACCGCTTCCTTCACTTCTTGGTCTCTGGTGAAGTGACGGCCTCATAAGGTATTTTTAAGTGGACCAAGAAAGATATAGTTTGCCAGTTCATCGACTGTCAGTGTTGGTGTCACAGTGGTTGTGGATGGGCGTCCAGTTCTTTCCTCCTCCTTCACAGTTGTCCGAAAATTTTGACCTTTTCAATCTATTTGTACACATTTCGCCGGAGTAAACATTATCCCCATATTGTGCAAAAGGTTTTTGATGGATCTTGGCTCCTGGTACATCTTCAGGCGACGAAAAACGCATAACCGCACACTGTTCTTTTTTGGTGCAAACCGTGAGGGGTACAGCCATGCTTATTACGCAACAATGCAACACTTACTGGAGTGATTACGGTCAAACATCCCACTAGCGGAGACAAAGGAACAACATGTCGACGTGCGCGTGTACAAACCGATACAGCCTCCTACAAAAAATTAAAAATTGTGAGCGAATATTTATTGACTTACCCTCGTATATATACAAGTTCCTGGTGAAGAATCAAATAGATTCTGTAAAGAAAGATCCTTTTGTGATGGGTACTTAAAATTACTAATGGAGAAACAATGGAATTCAATATGGAAACTCGTATTTCCTTTTGGATTTTGAAAAGGCTTTTGATAGACTGATAGTAGTATTACGTAAACAACAACTTCAAATTGACGTCCATACGTGGAGCTAAATAAATAAACTCCGAGAACAATATCTACTTCAATAACTTCTTCATACTGCACAGGAATTTCATAAATATGTGCTATAAATATGTATTAAAACCTAATTTGCATGTTTTAAAGCTCGACCGTACGATACCGTATAAGCAACGTGTAAAATTTATAAAGTAATATACCGAGTTGAAACAATTAATTTGCAATTCTATTTAATCTAAATTTAAATCGTACTGTTTGGCAGAATATAAATTATACAGCAAAAAAGAAAGCCAAAAATAACCATTGTTTATTGAAAACAAAGAAGTGATTACCAGAACTATAAATGAACCATGGGAATTAACATTTAAATTGAAATGCGTATTAACACTAAATTAGTTCAATGGCTGTAATGACTACTACAAAGATTTAATTCTCCCATTCGACCTGAATCTGTCGTTATAGCATCGCGACAGAAGAGCATTAACTATTTGGAGCCAGAAAATAGGTGTTATGGTTTATGCGTATTACTATTTATGAACTAAACAAACCTTGTAGAGCGAACGAATTTAATTATGAACCACTGGTGCAAGAAACTAGACCGCAAAACTGCTTTAATTTACATTTGGCATTAAAGATAAAGTCGAAAGTGGAGTTTAATACATTGGAATACCCTCTTTGGCATAAGAAATATATTGTATAAGAAATAAAACTAAATAAATAAATGAAATAAATGTAAAAACAACTTCAAGCATGAACAAAATGATTGTTATTTGAGTGTATTAGACGTATGCTAATTAAAAGTATCAATTCAAGTATTTTTGTTCCATTTTTATTAGTGTGGGATGATACCAGTATTTCTCGATACTCGATATCGATATCGATTTTCGAGCTTTCCAGATTAGCTTCTTCACAGAATTATGTTCTTATTTTGTATTGTATGCTGATTCCGAAATTGTTCCTGTTTGACATTCTCCAATTGGCAGCAAGTTTTACTTTCTCTACTACGTATAGTAAGTAGGGGAAGTATTGCATTCCACCCAAAATTTCGATACCGAGATTTCACAGGAAATATATGTTTTAACACCCTCTGAATCCGTAAAAGCATTTTTGGATACATGTCATGTTTGTGTCTGGGAACAGCATAACTCAGAAATGAACAATCGGATAAACACCTAACTTGGTATTTAGGTTCAGTATCTTCCAGAGATGCGACACGAAGGTTTTTAAGAAATTCGCCTCACCCCAGATTAACCTTTATACGGAACATTCTTCGAAAATTTTAATTCTCTCAAAAATAGCTCTAACGATTTTGATTAAAATATCGTATGTTTGAGATATTTTCATGACAAATAAAACGTGTATCTCGAATTTTCTGGGAATATCTCCCAAAAGTATTCTTCACTGTGAATGACTTTTGCATAACTGGTAAACCATAAGAGATAGACGAAATATTACTGTTGTTATTGAGTGAACCATTTTCGAGGTATTGCTTGTTATTCCCTTATATTTTCCAATACTTTTTCACAAATGGGAATTCGTTATTCATTTTTTTATGTCCTGGACATACAAAGAGAATGGAATAAACCAGCTCTTAAAAGATTTGGCTATCGCTTAAAGCCTACCGTATTCCCCTTGCATCTACAAGAAAATTAGCAATAAGATTAACATCTTGATTAACATGAAGCATATGGAGAATAAGCGTTTGTAAAAATAGTTTGTACAAGAGTAGAGAAAGTCATGTGAGTGTAACACATCATAATTTTTTGGTATGAGTTGTACAAACTGTATTCAGCCTATAAAGTTTATTAGGATGGAAAAGAAGAACATAGCACCCTGTTAGAATTTGTCGTTCGACTGCTTGAAAATCCCCCCTCTGAGAGTTCAGAAGAACGCTGCTTTATCATCAGATTTCATGGGTATGATGCTCCGAAGTATCCCATTAGCTGTATATGGACCGGCGTTATCGTATTCCGAAATGGCCGTGATAATGGCTTTTCGCTTTGTGGAACAATAACGTTTTGTCTGTTTTCTTATGTTTCTGTTGTCAGGCACATGTTGCACGTGTATAATAACCCTTCATAGGACGCTAACCTTAAGCGTGTAAATAAAAATGTGTTACATTCATATGAATTTCTATACCCAGTATCTTTTATTTGTGTATAGTTTTTACGAACTGATATTACGAAAGCTTATTTTTCTGTCTGCTTCATGTTAATCGGGTTAAACGTTTGGTGAAATTATTTCGTTACACCTCTCCTGATGCAGTAGAAGTTGGATACAGAAAACGAAAGCGATAGTCAAATGTTCATAAGTCCATACTATTTCCATGGCATGGCGATAAGAACTGGATGCTTAACGCTTTGAAAACTCTCTGATGTGATACGTTCAAACCTTTTCTACTCTCTACATTTATTAGCGAGTATACAAACTATTCTTACTAAAGCTTATTACTTTCTCTACTACGTAGGGGAAGTATTGTATTCCACCCAAAAATTCGATACCGAGATTTCACCGGAAATACATGTTTTTTAGACTCCCTGAATCCAAAAAAGCATTTTTGTAAACATGTCCGTGTGTGTGTCTGTGTGTCTGTCTGTGTGTTTGTGTGTCTGTCTGTAAACAGCATAACTCAGAAACGAACAGTCGGATAAACACCAAACTTGGTATTTAGGTTCAGTATCTTCCAGAGATGCAACACGAAGGTTTTCAAGAAAATCCCCCCACCCCAGATTATCCTTTACATGGAAGATTTTTCGAAATTTTTGATTTTCTCAAAAATGTCTCTAACGATTTTGATTAAAATATCATAGGTTTAAGATATGTTCATGATAAATAAAATGCATATTTTCTGGAAATGTCTCCAAAAGTCCTCTTCATTCTGAATGACTTTTGCATAACCAGTAAACCGTAAGTGATAGACAAATTTTACTACACAAAAATGTAGATCTCGTTAAAACACACAATTTATATCCTATACCTACATTTTATGTGAAGTGAATCATTTAAGAGATATTCCTTGTTATTTGTTTGAATTTTGCAATACTTATGCTACTTCTCAAATGGAAATTCGTTATTGGTTTCTTTTATGTCCTGGACATGTAAAGAGAATGGAATGCTCCACATAGCAACCAGCTCTTAAACATTTGACTATCGCTTAAAGCCTAGCATATTCCCCTGGCATCTACAAGAAAATTAGCAAGAAGTTTCTGCAAATGTTTACCTCGATTAACATGAAGTAGATGGAGAATGAGTATTTGTAAAAATAGTTTGTAAAAGAGTAGAGAAAGATATGTGAGTGCAACACATCAGAATTTTTACTAAGTTATATATAAAATTTAACATAGTTATATTAATAAAATTTTACCGTTAGTGTTTAAGTATTCTAATTAAACGAGGTAAATGGAATGTGAAATGAAATAAATGGGTGAAGAGCGGAAATGTGCGCAGTATAAATGAAGAAGAGCAGTAAAAAGCAAGCTGTGAGCGAGACAAAAGTGTGCAATAGACCAAATAGAGCAACAAGTACCTAGTGGGGTGAAGACAGCCATGCTCTAAGAAAACAGAACGAATGAAAACAATTGCGGACTAAAACGAGGTTAAGAGCCAAGGCGCCGGATAAATTCTGTTAAACTGGACAAAATATAAAATTACTTTACGGTTGTGCCACTTCATAGTTCTATAACTGCAATCTGAAATTTAGAGCACTAAAGAAATGTCTGCACTATAGGATGACAAATGCACAATTAAAAGTTTGCTTTAAAACGTATTACTGAGGAGGTTCACACATTTTAAGGCTGAAAATTATTTTATTTTTTTTCAAATTTCATAATATTTATAACTTTTACTTTCATGGACACAATTGTATTTTGAATATCAACAATTTCAAAGCCACAAATGAATCCTTAACTATTTACGTAAATAAAGCACTGCATTGAACTTTAAACTTCATTTTTCTAGTTCCTTTTCTTCAGCATTTTTACTTCCCCTACTACATAGAGTGAGTAAGGTAAGTATTGTATTCCACTCATAAATTCGATATCGAGACTTCAACAGAAAGACATTATTTGGGTTCCCTGTATCTAAGAAGGTCGTTTTTAGAAAATGTTTCTCTCTGTGTGTGTATGTCTGTCTATTAACAGCATAACTAAAAAACGAAAGGGCAAAGAGATACACAATTTAATATTAAGATTTAGTAACTTCCAGAGATGCAACACAAGATTTTTAAGAAATCCTCCCACATCAGAGTACCCTTTGCATGGAAGATTTTTCAAAGTATGGATTTTCAAAAAATGATTTTAAAGATTTCGATTAAAATTACATTCACATCACAAATAAAATTTGTATCTTGAATGTTCCGGGAATAGTCGATGAAACCCGTTTCATTTGAAAGAAGTTTTATATAATTTGTACAAGTGAACGTCAAGAAAGACGAAAACGTACTACACAAAAAATGTAGATCTCTTTAAAGTGCACAATTTATTTCAAATATTTTTTGTTTGTGTGGTATAAACCCTTTCTAAAATATCCGTTATTAAAGGTTTGAATTGTTCATTTCTTGGTCGTTCTCTTAACATCTGTCAACATTGCATGGAAACAGTATGGAATTTTAAGGACAGCATATAACGTCCAGTTTTTAAACATTTGACTATTGCTGTTATTTTGTGTCTATAACGAAATGTATAATGCAGTTATTTCTGCAAAGAGTTTGTATTAAAATTTAGTAGACGGAAAAATAAGCTTTAGTAAGAATATCTTGTATACCCACTAATAAACGATAGACGATAGAAAAAGTCATGTGAATGTATAACATGAGTTTTTTCACTATTCCTTGGAACACAGTTAATAATTTACTAGTTTGAAATTTCTAGGAGAGTTTCAGAAATTACGACTTAAAAATAGATTTGCACTAGTAAAAAACATAGTACAGTTAAAATTAATTGTCACAGGTCACATTGAAAACGCTGAAAAATTCAATAACATTTATACATAAGCAATTTTCACTGCTAAACCAATTAAAATTAAGAAATTCCTGCCCAACAATTTCTTTAAGCTTGTCTACTAAGCTAAAATTAAAAAGTGTAGAATGATAAGATAAACTGTACGGTCAAAGGGGCATTTCATAGTACTATGTCAAAAAGTGATAGAACTTAATATCTTAACAACGGTTAGACACATCTTCTTAAAATGTTATGTGCACTCTATACACTATGTAATCAAAGTATCCGGACACCCGCACAAACATACGTTTTTCAACTTTGGTACATTGTGCTGCCACCTACTGCCTAGTACTCATTATCCGCGACCTCAGTAGTCATTAGACATCGTGAAACAGCACAATGGGACTTCGAACGTGGTCAGGTGATTGGGTGTCACTTGTGTCAGAAGTCTGTACGCGAGATTTCCACACTCCTAAACATCCCTAGGTCCACTGTTTCTGATGTGATAGTGAAGTGGAAACGTGAAGGGACATGTACAGCACAAAAGCGTACAGGCCGACCTCGTCTTTTGACTGACAGAGACCGCCGACATTTGAAGAGGGTCGTAAACAGTAATAGGCAGACATCTATCCAGACCATCACACAGAAATTCCAAACTGCGTCAGGATCCACCCCAAGTACTATGACAGTTTGGCGTGAGTGAGAAACCTTGGATTCCTATGGTCGAGTGGCTGCTCATAAGCCACACATCACGCAGCAAAATGCCAAACGACGCCTCGCTTAGTATAAGGAGCGTCAAAATTACGCGATTGAACAGTGGCAAAACGTTGTGTGGAGTGACGAATCACGGTACACGATGTGGTGATCCGATGGCAGGGTGTGGGTATGGCGAATGCCCAGTGAACGTCATCTGCCAGCCTGTGTAGTGCCAACAGTGAAATTCGTCGGTGGTGGTGGTGTTATGGTGTGGTCGTGTTTTTCTGGAGGGGGCTTGCACCCCTTGTTGTTTTGCGTGGCACGATCACAGCGCAGACCTACATTGATATTTTAGGCACCTTCTTGCTTCCCACTGTTGAAGAGCAATTCGGGGATAGCGATTGCAGTTGTCAGCACGATCGAGCACCTGTTCATACTGCACGGGCTGTAGTGGAGTGGTTACACGACAATAACATCCCTGTACTGGACTTTCCTGCACAGAGTTCAGACTTGAATCCTATAGAACACCTTTGGGATGTTTGGGAACGCCGACTTCGTGCCAGGCCTCACCGACCTACATCGTTACCTCTCCTCAGTTCCGCACTCCGTGAAGAACGGGCTGCCATTCCCCAAGAAACCTTCCAGCACCTGATGGCAAGTATGCCTGCGAGAGTGAACGCTGCATCAAGGCTAAGGGTGGGCCAACATTCCAGCATTACCGATGGAGGGCACCAGGAACTTGTACGTCATTTTCAGCCAGGTGTCCGTAGTGTATATTGGTTAAATATTGCACTGCATATTATGTTGGGCATGTACGCAGTCATATGCTTCATATGCTCTTTGCAGGACCAATATTAAGTTATGGATTAAACATTGGAAGCGAATAGAATAAGACTAGATAACGGAGGGGGCATATAGCACCTCGACCCCCCATGGATTCTTTGTGCGCGTACCTCCGGGAGGAATGGATGGGGCAGGAGAACCGCAGGAGAGTGTGGGCTGCAGAGACGTTGGCGCAAGTCGACAGAGACGGGCAGAGCTCCGTAATTGATCTGGAGGGTCGCTCGAATACGTGGGACCGGGGACGTGGAGCGAGGTCTACCCGCAGTCGTCACTCCCCTCTGTCAATCAGGGGTAGGGGGTTTTTCCTCCCATGGGTCTTTCTATTACTCCAATAACTTGAGTCTAAAAAGGTCCCCCTCTTGCGCCGGGACGGAAGTGGATACGTAATTTGCGTGCGTCAACCTCGAAGGGAGGACTACTGATAACTAGTTTAATGCCGGAGGACATTAGGGCGTCTCACAACTCCGCCTAGGCATCACCGCCCAGGCGTACCCAATCTCCTATGGATATCGGGAACCACTGCCTCGCCGAGTCCAACCCAATCCGAACAGTACTCTTCCGAGAGGGGCTGAGATGTTCGACCCGACGTACTTCTAGTAACGTCAGGCTTCCCTCTAGCAGGGACGAGAAGTTCTCAATCACAAGTCCCTGCGCTATCTGCTTGACACCTACCGGACCACAGCTCCATAGGCAAAATGAAATAAGAGGAAATGAGGGAGAGAGAAACTCCAGTAGAATACACCACTCCAACATTCGGCTTGTTTCAACCCATGGCCAGAGTGGACGCCACCGGCAATCGAACCCGGGACCTACAGAATACGAAGGTTGCATGTTACCACAGAGCCATTTTACTCGGTTTTGAAATGAATACTAAAAGTATCATGGAGGGAGTTCCAAACAAAGATCTGCAAATGTTTAGTAGCATTATGAAAAGAAATACCTACTTTAAGTAAATTAGTTAAGGTAAGTTATTAAATTATATTAAATATTTGAAATGAATACAGAAACGTGAAATAATACAAAGCAGAAGAAAAATGCCTATGAAACGCTTTTCTCGTAGTAGATTTATCATTGTTATAATTTAAACTGAGTGGTTATGTTTTAATTCCCATCACATTAGCGCTAGATGTTAACTAAGGAGCTCTTTCGGGAGATGTGTTTCTTCCATCATCAGCTACGGCCGACTAACGTACCGTTCTCTCCCCTAACCCCAAGAAGTATTTCATTAGACGATTCTTTTGCCCTCTGTCGTGAAGAATTGGAAACTAGTAGTGTTGGGTTTCTTGCCATCTGTAGTGAAGGTTGGGAACTCATCTGTCTTCTTTCCTCTGTCTTGTAGTCTGATTGGTCTGCGTTGTGTGGTGAAGAATTGGAAACTATTGGTGTTGGATTTGTTGCCATCTGTAGTGAAGGTTGAGGACTCATGTGTCTTCTATCTTCTCTCTTGTAGCCTGATTGGATCAACTGCATTAAGTAGTCTGTAGAAGGTATTTCAAAATTCAAAGCATTCTTAATGTTGAGATGAATAAAAATATTTTCCCAAATTTCCAAGTGTGAAGGGATCTGTATGAATTTTAATAATTTTATCTCTTGTTCTATTTCATGGTTACTATTCCAAAAATGGTTGGCCACTGCTGATTTATCTATTTACTTCAGTTTTATATTTCTTTGATGTTCACTTTGTCTTATTTTTAAATTCCTTTTCTTTCTCCCTATATATCATTATGTATTCCTATGTTGGTGTTTGAGTAAATAACTAAACGGAAAAGTTCAATTTTACTTACCTGTTTGGGGATGTAAAAACGTAAAATTCCGGATAGTACGAAACAAAAAGGGTATTTTAATTTTAACAATGTTATTTGTAATAATGCGGTATGTCAATCAGTTATAATTTAGAGCATGTATTAGTGTTTTAGATTACATTCCAGCTATATATACCGGTTTAATACAGTCATAAACATCGCTTATTATAAAGAACACTATTTTTGAAGGATTATTAAAGGTTACATCCCAGGCAATTCTGGTATAATGCTATGAAGAGTGAAATACTGACTGTTACCTTTGATAGCAAATTGTGTTCCAAGCGGTATTGGTTATATTTTTTGTAATGTAATGATATTGTATTACACGCAATTCGTTCAATGTTAATATAATTACACCGGTGATAAAGGACAGAACATGAAAAATAGACTTTCAAATATTAACAAACAGTTTTCATTAGTCAAACACACAAAGGTATGCGTGTTGGAGTAACATTACGCTATATTAGTGTTACAATCCTGTCCTTGTGTACAATGTATTTTAGAGAACAAATTAAATAAACAAAGCACGGAGGCTCATTAAAGCTGCATGTTGCATGCACGTTGGAACTTTAAACTTTAACCTTCATAGTTAATCTACACAGATAATTTACACGAGTGTAACAGAAGGCGCAATATTATTTATCTTTAGAGCTTAAAAGGGTTTAATATGTAATGTAGTGTTGGCTAATAAGGAATAGATATGACGATCTGAAGGTAAGAAATCTAATGCGACACATTCACATGGCTTTCTCTATAATCTGTCATTTATTAGTGGGTATATAAACTTTATTACTAAATATTATTTTGCTATTTACTACATTTTAATCCAAATAAACGTTTTCAAAAGTAGCCACATTACACATTTCGTTACAAATATAAAAGGAACAGCGATAGTCAAATGTTTACGAACTGGACGCTATATGCTGCCTTAAAATTCCATACTCTTTCCATGATATCGCGAGAAACAACTGAATGTTGACAGGACTTTACGGCAAACACCAAGTAATGAACAATTCAAACCTTTAATAAGGGATATCTAGGAAAGGGCTAATGCCACAATAAAGCTTATTTGAAATAAATTGTATGTTATTGTGAACCAGGTTTTTATCTATCATTTAATTTGCATCAGTTATACAAGATTATACAAAATTCCTTTCGAATGAAGAGGATTTCACAGGCTACGCCAAGAAAATTCAAGATATACATCTTATTTGTAATATAAATATCTTTAATATATAGTATTTTAATCAAAATCCTAGGAAACATTTTCGATAGCATCAAAATTTTCTAAAAACGTTCCATGTAAAGGGTAGTTTAGGGTAGTGGATTTTCTTGAAATCCTTCGTGTCGCATCCTTGGAAGATATTGGACTTAAATACCAAGTTTGGTATGTTTCCGACTTTTCATTAGTTTCTCTACTACGTATAGTAAGTAGGGGAAGTATTGTATTCCACCCAAAAATTGGATACCGAGATTTCACCGGAAATACATGTTTTGAGACCCCCTGAATCCAAAAAAAGCATTTTTGGAAACATGTCCGTGTGTGTATGTGTATGTGTGTCTGTGAACAGCATAACTCAGAAACGAACAGTCGGATAAACGCCAAACTTGGTATTTAGGTTCAGTATCTTCCAGAGATGTGACACGAAGGATTTCAAGAAAATCCCCCCACCCCAGATTAGCCTTTACATGGAAAAGTTTTCGAAAAATTTATTTTTCTCAAAAATGGCTCCAATGATTTTGATTAAAGTATCATATGTTTAAGATATTTTCATTACAAAGAAAATGTATATCTCGAATTTTCTGAGAATGTCTCCAAAAGCATTCTTGTGAACGACTTTTGCATAACTGGTAAACCATAAGAGATAGACAAAATTATACTACCCCAAAAATGTAGAGCGCGTTAAAATACACAATTGATGTCATATGCATTTTTTTTGTTGAGTGAACGATTTTCGAGATATTGCTTGTTATTCCCTTAAACTTTCCAATACTTTTTCTCAAGTGGGAATTCGTTTTTCATTTTGTTTATATCCCGGTAATGCAAAGAGAATGGAGTACTCCACATAGCAACCAGCTCTTAACATATTTGACTATCGCATAAAGCCTACCAATTCCCCTTACAATAAGATTAACATCTCGATATCTCGATTAACATGAAGCCAGTGAAGAACAAGTGTTTGTTAAAAATAATTTGTACAAGAGTAGAGAAAGTCATGTGAGTGTAACACATCAGATTTTTTTGTGTTATGTTGTTCACATACACAACGGAATTTTTCTAAAAAGGCTTTTTTTTATTCGGGATTTCAAAACCTATATCGATATCGAATTTTTTTGTGGAATTCAATGCCTTCTCTCCTATGTACGTAGTAGAGAAATTGAAAATCTGATGTGTTACATACGCATGACCTTTCCTATTCACTCGCGCGCCAGCCGTCGCAGCTTGGACTTCCGCCGAAACTGTTATATCCCCGTTCTCATATTTATAGCTCTGGTGTTAACCAGCACAGAAACGTAGAACCCTGCTGCTGATGCCTGATCGTGTACCGATTGGGAGAGATTAGTACGCACCGACATTGGTACTTCTTCGATCTTGAGTTCAGTTCATATCAATTTTGCCGGAGCAATACGCTAATCGTCTTCCTAATTCTCTCTCCCCTGAAAAAAGAAAGAAAACTCTGTCGCCACTTAAAGACAGTGTCACGAATGTGACTCAGGTGCTCCATATTATATTTATTATTTTATATTAATTAGCATTATTTTATTAACCTGTCACAAGTTTCTGAATTTATATACAATCATATTTTATATTCTTAATTCTGCACAAGCCTGTAAGTGTTTATACGACTGGAAATAGCGGACTGCTACTTCCCTTGACATTTACAAAGAATGTCACTATGTCATTATTTCCTGAGGAGTACGTGTCTTTCTGCAGGCTATTAGCTGAACCTTAAACCGCGTTACGTTACATAGAATGTTCTAGAACATTGACGTATCGAGTTATGATTGGCCTCTATATTTCAAACCCAGAACGGTGGCCGACAATATTTGATAATAGCTGCCACAGTATTAGAATGAACCCCTCTAGGGTATTCAACTCTATATAAGCAAGCGCTTGAGCTCTGCTCGGGGGACTTTGTGTTGTAACGTGGCCGGGACCGCTATGGTACCCGTCGACGGCCGCTACATGGCCGCTCCGGATGGTTTCATTTGGCACCACTAGCGGCTTGACAATGTCGTGTTGAGTATTGGCTCTCCTCATCCACGACGAGACGTTTGTCAAGGTAAGTATCATAAAATAAATTGTTAATAATAACGTTAACTAGTATCATCATGATCCCTGATCTTTTAAACCCAACTATCACACGGTAGAAATGTAACACTTTAGAATATAGTCAGATCGCTCTAGCCAAGCGTTTTAATGATTGTCTCTACCTCTGCAATCCTTAATTTTGAAGTAAATATTCTTTTGTAGTAGTTGGAAGATGCTTCATGTTTATCTGCACCACGAATGGAAGCCAATTTGTCGCGGTCACTTCGTGTTATCTTATTTCTGAGCGCCTGTTATTGTTTTACTACTTTGAATGTTGGGTTCATTGTCCTCCGGCTAGCTGTTATTATTATTCAGTCAAGCATATCTCTTAATCAAGGTGTGTAAACGGAAAGGAGTTTTTACTGAAAGATAACACTTATAAAAGAATTTGTTTTTACACTTTTATTACCGTCACAGTTAATTAATTTCACATATTGACTCTTGATACACGCCAGACTGAAACTGTTATATTTTCTAATATCACTATAATCACTTATTTGCTGCACATTATTAATTCGCGTATTTCACATTTATAACTAACTTTACAACGCGAGAGATTCTGTAGAATTGCGACGTGTAACTCGCGAACGATTCTGATGAACTAAGCGACGTTTAACTTCTGAATGATTCTGTTGGACTCAGCGACGTGTAACGCGTGGGTGATTTTGTTGAACTGGGCGATACTTGCCTCTGGCTTTAGCTTTTTATACTCCCACACCCCGATATGCCTAAACATTATAACAGAGCTGCTATTGGTTAATAAAGCGCGCCAACATTAGCATCTATTTTTATATCCAATAAAAAATTACGAAAACATATGCTCTAAGGAAGAAATTCCAGCCGTTTCTAAGAAAAGCGCGCCAATCTGACGTCATTTGTTTGTCTCTTCTAATTAATATTCAACTCACCCCCTCGCTCATTGTTATCCGCTCCTATTGTCAGTTTCAGTGAGGTCGTGTAAACTTATTTCCTAACAATGCATATAATTAACAAACATCTCAAATCAATGTCATACAATAATGCTTATTTACACTACAATCACACTGGCATTTACATTATTGTGATACAAATTACTGCCACAATTTAGCTATTCCCCCAGTGTCACAACTTAGCACGTGACAACAGCATGTCGGCCCAAGTTGTCTTCACTGTAATCTCGCTTCACCATTTGAAACGTTTTGCTGGCGGATTTGCTTAATTTTTACAGAACTTGAAGCTTGCTCGATCTTCACACTGCGAGATTTTCGAGTACCGAAGCGCACATTCAAATCACCTTCACGACACAGACCGTATTTTGTCAGTACACAACTACCTCTTTCTGGGACGAAAGAATAACTGACATTCACCATCTCGCGATACAATCTATCTAACTAGTCTATCACAGGGCACTATACCTCCAGTCCATTGCCTATGACTAAGGTATTACTTTATACATAAAAATACGAGTAAATAAAATGCCTTGTTTCAAATTCTAAAATGTAATTTAGAAGCGACAGAATTTATTATAAATCTATGAACACCAAGTTTATTAAAAAAAGTAGTAGCAGTATATAATCCATTACTCAGGTATTAGAATATGGAGCAAACAGAGATGATTTCGTGCAATTTAAATGCATGCTTGATTTAATCTATTCCTGTTCAGTTACGCGAAGCATATTATGTTATGTTTTAGCCGTTTTTAGAAGAGTAAAAATGTTCATATGAACATGGGTCTGAAAATCCTTTATTTTAGAGTTACAACACAAAATCGAAAGTTACAAAAATTGCTCGAAGTGGCTTCCTCTTGCTTCGATGCATGTAGTAAGCTTGCGTTCCATGCTCTGGCATGCTCTGTTGAAACTTCCTTGTGTGTTTCGTATTAGATCAAATACAGTTTGGATACGTCCTCTCATAATGTCTATAAGGTACAGGAGTCGCATAAACCAAAGGCTTAAAATGTCCCCAGACGAAGAAATTCATTGTATTCAAATCAGGCGATCGAGCAGAGCATACAATGGGTCCCCCTCGACCAATCCATCTTTGCGGAAATCGATCATTCAAAAACTTACGAACTATCATACTGAAATGAGCTGGAGCACTATCGTGTAAATACCACATTCTTTGGATGATGTCCAGAGGCACATTATCAGTTAAGTGATGCAGCTTATTTCTGAGAAACTGGAGATAGGTTTATCCATTCAGACGCGGAGGGAAGAAGTAGGGACCAATAAGGTGATAATGAATGATTCTATCCAACGTTGAGAGAGATACTCTGTTGAAGGTTTTCCTGTCGTACTCCATTAGGATTTTCAAATGCCCAGTTATGAGTGTTATGAAAATTGAAGATGCCGTCGCGAGTAAAACCAGCCTCATCCGTGAATAAGATACAGGCTAGGAAATTGATCAACACAGCGCACTGCTGTAACATGCGTTAACAGATACGTCTTCTTGGCTCAAAGTCCGCCTCATTTAATCCTTGCACACGTTGAAGGTGATAGGGTACAGAAGATTTTCATGCAGAATTCTCCAGATAGTCGTATGACTAACTCTTTCCCTTACAGACATATGTCTTGTGCTTTGTGATGGGTCTGCACCACAGCACAAAGAACTCGTTCTTCAAGCTCAATGCCTCGTACAGCTCTTTGTCTCCCAACATCTCTAGTACTCCTCTCAAATGCTTCATTCTCTCTCAAGCGTTGGTGAATTTCTGCGAATGTTCTTGCTCACGGTAACGGCCTGTCAGGGTACCTTTCTGCATAAAGTTTACGTGCTCGTGCTGCATTGCCGTCTCTTGGCCATACGTGCAGTACATATCCGTCTGTTCACTCATGGAAAACATCTTATTTGACCTATAACAACAAAACGGTTGATTTTCAGGCTCATGTATATATGAACTTTATTACTGTTTTGATGTCAGTAACACGTCCCCAAATATATGACACCAATAAAGGTACATCCCGTATACTAAAATACATGATTATATGAAATGTTACACTTGTATAATTAATCATGTGTAGCGACAGGTGTTATATTGCAACGTGAGTGAAAATGGAAAAGGTCTGAAAGAAAATCCATAACACAAATTTCAACAGAATGTTTTTAGTTATATATATATATATATATATATATATATATATATGAAGATAACAGAGACGGCTAAATGTTATTTTAAACTGGTGTCATATAGAGAATTAAATAATAAACAAGGTATATTGCTGAACGTTTGTGTCCAATTTCAGTCCCCAGTGTCCCCGTAGCAAACGCGACGGTACTTGCTGGCAGCTGTTTCTAATTACAATATCCAATGCAGTGGCAACTATGCAGACAGCGATGTATTATATATTACTTGTTTGTTTATTGCTGTGCGGTTAATTTTTAGCGCGGATGCAAACAAATTTAGCGCGCTGTCACCAACCGATCTATGTAATTCTATCGCCTTTTTAATAAACTCTGCAGTTTTATATTACACGTATATTTTTAGTTGTTATTTTTACTTTCCCTACTAAGTATAGTAAGTAGGGGAAGTATTGTATACCAGCCAAAAATTCGATGCCAAGATTTTACCGGAAATATATGTTATGAGAACCCCTGAATCCAAAAAAGCATTTTTGGAAACATGTCCGTATGTCTGTGTGTGTGTCTGTGTCTGTGAACAGCATAACTCAGAAACGAACAGTCGGATAAACACCAAACTTGGTATTTAGGTTCAGCATCTTCCATAAATGCGACACGAAGGTTTTCAAGAAAGCCCCCCACCCCATATTACCCTTTACATGCAACATTTTTCGAAAATTTTAATTTTCTCAAAAATGGCTCTAACGGTTTTGATAAAAATATCATATGTTTAAGATATTTTCATCCTAAATGAAATGTATATCTCGAATTTTCTAGGAATGTTTCCAAAAGTGTTCTTCATTGTGAACGACTTTTGCATAACTGGTAAACCATAAGAGATAGACAAACTTTTACTAGACAATAAATGTAGATAGCGTTAAAATACACAATTTATGTCATATACATTTCTGTTATTCAGTAAACCATTTTCGAGGTATTGCTTGTTATTCCCTTAAATTTTCCAATACTTATACTTTTCCTCAAATTCATTGTTCATTTTTTTGTCCTGGTACTACAAAGAGAATGGAATACTCCACATAGCAACCAGCTGTTAAAATTTTTTGACTATCGCTTAAAGCCTACCAATTCCCCTTGCATCTACAAGAAAATTAGCAATAAGATTAACATCTCGATTAACATGAAGCATACGGAGAATAAGCGTTTGTAAAAATAGTTAGTACAAGAGTAGGGAAAGTCATGTCAGTGTAACATATCAGATTTTTTATACCACGTGTGTCTATTAGACAAGGGAGCATTGCATTCCAATCAAAATTTGATAAACAATATTTCAGCGGAAATACATGATTTGAGGCCCTTGAAAAAATTCTTTTAGAAAAAATTCGGTTTGTGTGGACAATGTAACTCAAAAAGAAATTTCAAATAAATTCCAATACGTGGTGTTTCAGTGTCCTCCAAGGATGGTAGATGGTTTTCAATAAAATCCCCCAACTCCAATTATCCTTTATATGGGAAAGTTTTTAGTAATGTTTTATTTTCTCATAACTAAAAAGGCGAAAATAACATCTGTAATAAAAAAACTTGATGTGATATGTTCACGTGACATTCTCTACCCTCCATCGTTTATTACTGGGTACATAATTTATTCTTACACAAGCTTACTTTTCTATCTACTATATTTTAATCCAAATAAACATTTACAGAAACAGCTACATTATACATTTCGTTATAGATACAAAGGGAACAGCGATAGTCAAATGTCTAAGAACTGGACGCTAAATGCTGGCCTCAAAATTCCATACTGTTTCCATGCAATCTCGAGAAACAACTGAGTGGTGGTGGCATTCAGAAAATAATAAAACGCTTAAAAAACTCAAACCAACAGAAGAAAATATCTCCAAAAGGGAGACGCCACAAAAAGTTAATTGAAATCAATTGACGGCTTTATAAGAGATTCACTAGTCAGCCACGATATGATTGCGTGCGGTTGAAAGAGTAATTAAACAGCTACGGAACAAGTGGGAGGGGCATCGGAATGACAGGTAAAGAAAACATCCGCAGTTCTGAGTTCCATCTACTAGCGAGATTGAGACCTACAAATGATATACTGCTTTCATTGTGCAATATTCGCCTATCGCCTTGCCCCTCACTCCCTAGTCTTAATGACGTTCGCATTTTCAACAAAAGAAATAACGCCCTCCTTCAAGCGCAGTCATATCGTGGCCAACTAGTACTTTTTTGTAGTAAGCTTTCAGGTATCTCTTATGCGTTAGCAATTTGAAACAAAACCATTTTCCCAAGTCGTATACTCGCCTCGCCAAGGCCCAAGTGTCGGTGGCAAGGGTCACATTTTCAATGCCTCAATCATCCAAACGCTCTACCAAACAATTTACATATGGCAGGAGTTATAACTCCATAAATTATACAAAACTAATTCAGAGTGAAGAGGGCTTAACAAGTTATTCCCAGAAAATTCAAGATATGCATTTCTATTACTCATGTACATATCTTACATATGTGATGGTTTTATCAAAATCGTTAGGCGATTTTTTTAAAAAAAGAAAATAATAATAAAGATTCTGATGTGTTACACTCACATGACTTTCTCTACTCTTGTACAAACTATTTTTACACTTATTCTCCATATGCTTCATGTTAATCGAGATGTTAATTTTATTGCTAAATCTCTTGTAGGTGCAAGGGGAATTGCTAGGCTTTAAGCGATTGTCAAATATTTTAAGCGCTGGTTGCTATGTGGAGTATTTCATTCTCTTTGCATTACCAGGACAAAAAAATGAATAACGAATTTCAGAAAAAGTATAAGTATTGGAAAAATTAAGGGAATAACAAGCAATATCTCGAAAATGGTTCACTCAACAAAACAAATGTATATGACATAAATTGTGTATTTTAATGCGATCTACATTCTTTGTGGAGTACAACTTTGTCTATCTCATGGTTTACCAGTTATGCAAAAGTCGTTCACAATGAAGAATACTTTTGGAGACATTTGTCATGAATATATCTTAAACATATGATATTTTAATCAAAATCGTTAGAGCCATTTCTTATAAATTTAAAATTTTCGAAAAATGTTCCATGTAAAGGGTAACCTGGGGTGGGGGGATTTTCTTGAAAACCTTCGTGTTGCATCTTTGGGAGATACTGAACCTAAATACCAATTTTGGTGTTTATCCGACTGTTCGTTTCTGAGTTATGCTGCTCACAGAGACACACACACTCACACACACACGCACACACACACACGGACATGTTTCCAAAAAATTCTTTTTTTGAATTCAGGGGGTCTGAAAGCATGTATTTTCCGTGAAATCTCGGTATCGAATTTTTGGGTGGAATACAATACTTCCCCTACTTACTATACGTAGTAGAGAAAGTAAAAAATCATGGAAGATTAGTTTGGGGCTGCAGATTTTCATCAAGAATCTTTGTTTTGTATCTTAAATACTGAAGTAATCTGGTTTTATTCTACTTTTCGTGTTTGAGTTTAGCTGTTACACACAGGGCACATACCTATATGAGCACATAGGACGTTTTTCTAAACTGTTTAATTTTTATTCAGTAGACTTCACAAGGAGTGTTTCCAGACAAATCTCGATATCGGCTTTGATAGTGGAATATAATACTTTTTTATTTACTAACTTGGTGCGAGGTGGCGTGTGCGAATTTCATTTGAGAGGTCCCAAGTTCCATCCCCGGAGACCGTCCACTCGCCCACGAGTTTTTCGTGGTTTCCCCGGACCGGTAGGCGAATGCTGCAGTGGTTCATCTTATTTCACGACTTTCCTGTCCCATTTCCTGTATCCATCATTTTTTCTCACGTGTTTCAGGGTTCCTTTTGGTCGGCAGCACCTTCGGGGCCCAATATGGAAACATTAGGGACTCCGTCTATGGTTGCGCCCGTCATTATCTGGATCTGGTCACCCCTCAGATCTATCCCCTCATACCTCCCTTCCGGTGGTCACGGTAGAAGCACCTGCGATGCTCTGTGGTCGGGGGCGGGTCCCCCTTCGTTCTTACGTACCTTCACCTTCTACTTACTATATATGTGCAGTAGAGGAAGTAACACTTCCTTCATAGAGATTTAATTTCAATGTTAATTATATGCGGAATGTTTGAGTGAGTGAGTCAGTGAGTGAGTGAGTGAGTGAGTGAGTGAGTGAGTGAGTGAGTGAGTGAGTGAGTGAGTGAGTGAGTGAGTGAGTGAGTGAGTGAGTGAGTGAGTGAGTGAGTGAGTGAGTGAGTGAGTGAGTGAGTGAGTGAGTGAGTGAGTGAGTTCCATACACGACACATTTTGATGGAAGACCTCAGGATGCCAATAGACCAGAGCTGTATGCATGGTTTATCTTAGCCGCTCCAGGTTTAAACAAACATCTGGTCTACTGGTTTATCTATTACTCTGTACCATGCTAACAGAAATCACTGTCCTCTCATCCCTTTAGAACAGCACTGCATCTGCTTAAACAAACAAGACGAAATCAACAGACTCCTCGACACCTTCGCTGTTTTGGGGTGTACTTGCACGACAGAATTGAGTTTCAGCAGCCATTAAATGGAATCTGTGGCAAATTTTCCCCTGAATTTGCCTTTTTATTTTGCCAATTCCTGTACAGTCACCATCCATTTGTTGCGCTGAGAAGCATGACTGTAATATAAATGGGGTTTTCCAGTAGTAATCTCAAGAGATAATTTGATTTTACTTAAAGTTAAAGCTTCCAAAATTTACATTTTTACCTTTTTATAGAGTCTTGTAAATTGAAATATATTATTGAAAAATGTAATGCCATAGCCCGGACTTGAACTACAGATCTTCCGATTTCCGTCCCGCTGTTCTAACCAACTGAACTACATGACAAAATGCCACATGACTGAAATTCTCCAACTAACCCGCATTTTTTTTTCAAACCACAAAGAAGTATCAAATTGATTTTGAAATAACATGCCTCAATCATGACTTACAATGTTGTAACTCCCAGGCTTGCAGTATAACCAACTATTAATTGTTCTTTTACAGAAGCCTTGTGTAGAAAACATTTGGAAAGGCAAAATTCAATACTATAGCGGAATTTGAACCACGGATCTTCCGGCTGCTCTAACCGACTGAGATATCATGCCTACAACAGTGATATTATAAATATATTTTTAAAACACTGGTGTGTTGCACTCACATGACTTTCTCTACTCGGGCGCTGATGACCGCAGCAGTTTAGCGCCCTTAAACCGCATATCATCATCATTTCTCTACTCTTCTACAACCTATTCTTACAAACGCTTATTGTGCATCTACTTCATGTTAATCGAGATAAACATTTGCAGAAACTGGTTGCTATGTGGAGCATTCCAATCTATTTTAATGTCCAAAAGAATAACGAATTCCCATTTGAAAAAAATATAAATACTGGAAAATTAAAACAAATAAAAAGGAATATCTCTGAAATGGTTCCTCGAAAAAAAGTGTATTACATAAATTGTGTATTTTAATGCGATCTACATTTTTTGCGTAGTAAATTTTGTCTATCTCTTATGGTTTACCAGTTACGCAAAATTCGTTCACAATGAAGAATACTTTTGGAGACATTTCCAGAAAATTCAAGATATACATTTCATTTTTCATAAAAACATCTTAAATATGTGATGTTTTAATCAAAATCGTTAGTCATTTTTGAGAAAATTAGAATTTTCGAAAAATGTTCCATGCAAAGGGTAACTTGGGTTGGGGATTTTCCTGAAAACCATCGTGTCGCATCTCTGGAAGGTACTGAACCTAAATACCAAGTTTGGTATTTAGCCGACTGTTCGTTTCTGAGTTATGCTGTTCACAGAAACACACACACGAACATGTTTCCAAAAATGCTTTTCTTGGATTTAGGGCGTTTCAAAACATATATTTCCGGTGAAATCTCGGTATCGAATGTTTTGGTGGAATACAATACTTCCGCTACTTATATACGTAGTAGAGAAAGTAAAAAGAAAAATAACCTTTCATAAATATAGTTTGCATAACAATAAATGATAGTGGGTAGAGAATGTGATGTGTTTAGAGTTCTTTGGCATATTCTGCTTATAACCCGCAATACGGTGTTTTATTAATGTGTTACATACATTTGTGTTTAAGTTTGTTATTTAGCTATTCTGATGTTTCTGTATTTCTGACATGTAACTAAAACAGGGCCATGATTTCACTTCAACCCAGTAGAAGGGAATCTACCCTCTCTCATACTACAGCAACAAAACAGGAATACTTTCAATTGGCCGGCATTCCCTGATAACTCTACACGCCCGCAAAACAGCTAAGTCAGAGAAGTTGCCGTAGCATCAGGGATAAAATATAGTATTTGCGGAATGTTTGAATGGAAACTAATAGGCAAACACATACTGAGGGGTATTCCTTAGGCCACGACCGATATTGCTCGTGTAACAAAAGATTCAATTATAGGCTAGTGTATCAGCTGCAAGAACAATAGCCTTTAGAATATGACTCCAGTTAAAAGACGTTAAATTTGTAAGGAACCTTGGGGATTGTATTGTCTGATTTAAAATTGTAATTAGCACATACATTAGCCTATACAGCGCAAGGGACATCTCGCACATTGCGACCTACATGGATCTATTGTAGCTAACAGCCTCTAACACTTCCAGGCTCGAAGACACCTCCCACTGCTGAAGCTCCTTAGAGAGGGGGGGAAAACTTTCCGTCGAGCAAATAGCCCAATAGTATCAACGGGGAGTACTCCTTCCTTTGAGCAACCTTCCGCGCCATTTATCCGGCACCACCATGCGCTACGAAACCTAGAAGAACACCTGATACATGAGCTGGAAAGGAATGAAAGTAAAGTGATGGAAAGGAAATCCTGGTAGATGAGAAGCAACTTCAGAATTCGCCTACCAACCAGAGAAAACTGAGAAGAATCTAAAGTGAGAGTGGACAGTCGACGGAAATGAACACGGGACCTCCTGAAAGCGAGCCTCGTGCGTTACCACGGAGCCATCTCGTTAGGTAATTAACAGATAAGTACGTACGGGAGGATTGAGGTGCTTCACTTAGCATAACAATGTTCAATTACGACGGCAGTGCAGAAGTATCCGACCTGACGTATAAATAGTGATTGTTGTTTCAAACAAATGACTATGGTTGAAAGTACCAACTGTACGAAGTTTAAGTCTGAAGTTTGCCGATGCTACGTTGTTCAGTAATTGTTTGGCAGCCATTAATAGTGAACTCTATCAGCGAATTTGTAAACATGGATAAAACTGGCCATCGTTATATGATAGAATACTTTCATTTGAAAGGTCTTAGTCTAACTAATATTAAAGCTGAGCTAGCTTCTACTCTGGGAGTGTCTGCTCCTTCGTTTACAACAGTAAAATATTTGATGACCGTCGACTGAAAGTGCGCGAGCTAGCAGACATCATAGGTATTTCAAAACGTTCTGTTCATCGCATACTAACTGAAAATTTAGACATGAGAAAGCTGTGCACAAGATGGGTTCCGCGTTTACTTACAATAGAACAAAAGCAGCGTCGTGAGGAAGTTTCAATCGAGTGTTTGGCGATGTTTATCTGCAATAAAGACGAGTTTTTTCGTCGATCATAACAATGGATGAAACATGAGTCCATCATTTCACACCTGAGACGAAGGAATAGTCAGAACAGGGATTGAATGGGGAGAATCGGTTCCAATGAAGGCGAAAACAGTTCCATCTGCAGGCAAGGTCATGGTGCGCGTGGGATAACTTATATTGATTATCTTTAAAAAGGACAAGCAATCAGTGGCGCGTATGTAAACTTATTGCAGTGTTTTAATGATGAAATGAAGTAAAAAACGGCCGCATTTAGCGAAAAAGAAAGTTGTGTTTCATTAAGACAATGCACCATTCACACATAGATTATCGCCATGGCCAAAACCAATGAGTTAAAATTCGAATTGCTTCCTCATGCACCCTATTCGTTACCAAATTTTAAGAAATGGCTTAGATAAAAGATTTGCCAACAATAAAGCGGTGGATTTTACAGATCTCGGCAGTTCTTACTATAAACAGGGTATCGAAGCTATTGAACAACTCTGGTAAAAGTGTATCGAGCTGAAGGGAGACTTGTAAGAAATAAAGATGCTTTTTCACACATTTTTGTGACATCTTTGTTAGATCTGTTACTTCTGGGACAGGCCTCGTATCTACGCCCTCATTATCAAAATGTACCACGTGTGCTACATTTTAAGTTTTTGTGCAGTTCCTCTAAAACATAAAAAAGAACCCTGTCCGGCTGTATCATCGCTTCCTAGGATGTCACTAGATAGAGAGACAGAGAGATTATTCCGCTACGGTGTGCTGGGCACGTTGGACATCATGAATAACGAGAAATGACACAAAGAGCACACGTATTAAAATACAGCAACGCAAGGGCGGGACAAAATATTATGTATATACTCTTTGTTAATATAATCTTTCACGGGAAAGTTATGATGGTGTGAAAGCCACATTTTGCATAATTCTCACATTACTCTGTGCAGAAACAAATTCCTGCATCCTCTTCTGTTTTGGAAACATAAATTAGAGGGCAGAAGGGGAACCAACTGTCGCTGACACGTCACGGAATTTCCACCTGTTTTAGCTCGGACATCGCTTCATACTCACAACCTTCTGTTGTAACCCGGATGAACTTGGACTGCGTTTATAGCAAGTTTAACGCTTGTGAACCATTCCGGTGTAATTCATTTACGCACCATGAGCCTTTCGTTTGTGTTAGTCAGCAGCTCAGAATTAATTCAGGTGCTTGTACAAATTATGGAGGACCTTCTCCTCGCCTTTTCGCATTCCAGTTAAACTGCCTACCTGTTGCGTCGGTGACACTTCTTTACCGGTCACCCGTTACTTTATTTGCTAGCCAACTTCTTAAACTATAACACCGTGCGTGACTTTTTCCCAGAAAGGATTTTGAAATGAAAAATCTGATGTTACACTCACATGACTTTCTCTACTTTTGTACAAACTATATTTACAAACGCTTATTCTCCATATGCTTCATGTTAATCGAGATATCAAGAGGTTAATCTTATTGCTAATTTTCTTGTAGATGCAAGGGAAATATTTTAAGAGCTGGTTGCTATGTGGAGTATTCCATTTTCTTTGCATTACCAGGACAAAAAAAATTAATAACGAAATTGAGAAAAAGTACAGTATTGAAAAATTTAAGGGAATAACAAGCAATATCTCGAAAATGGTTCACTCAACAACAAAAAATGTATATCATAAAAATTGTGTATTTTAACGCGATCTACATTTGTTGTGTAGTAAAAGTTTCTCTTTCTTATAGTTTACCAGTTATGGAAAGTCGTTCACAATGAAGAATACTTTTGGAGACATTCCCAGAAAATTCGAGATATGCATTTAATTTGCCATGAAAATATCTTAAATATGCGATATTTTAATCAAAATCGTTAGAGCCATTTTGAGAAAATTAAAATTTTTGAAAAATGTTCCATGTAAAGGGTAGTCTGGATTGCGGGAATTTTCTTGAAAACCTTCGTATCGCATCTCTGGAAGATACGGAACCTGAATACCAAGTTTGGTGTTAATCCGAACGTTCGTTTCTGAGTTATGCTGTTCACAGACACACACACGGAGATGTTTCCAAAAATGTTTTTTTTTTTGGATTCAAGGGATGTCAAAACTTGTATTTCCGATGAAATATGGGTATCAAATTTTTGGGTGGGATACAATACTTCCCCTACTTTATACATAGTTGAGAAAGTAAAAATGGCTATAACGATTTTGATTAAAAACTATATATTAAAGGTGTTTACTCAAGAAATAGAATGCATATCTGCAATTTTCTAGGAATAGCCTGTGAGGTCCTTTTCATTCGGAAGGAGCTTTGTATAATCTTGAATAACTGGTGATCGTTAACTGATAGATGAAAACACACTACACAAGGATGTAGATCTGTTTAAAACACAACTTATTTCGAATAACCCTTTTGTGGCATAAGGCATTTCCGAAATATCCATTATTAGTGGTTCGAATTGATCAATACTTTTCATTTTTTAAGTCCTGTCGACATACAGTTGTGTTTGTAAAGAGAGTAGAATTTGAAGTCTTAGGATTAAGATTAAAACGAATTACAAAAAAAATCTGCTTTGATATTGATACAGTTTCATCACCTTCTCTACCATCTATTATTTATTAGTGGGAATAGAAATTATTCTTATTTTTATATCTACAACATTTTATACAAATAAACCTTTGCAGAAATAGCTACATTACACATTAGGATATGGATACAAAGAGAATAGCGATACTCAAATGTTTAAGAACTGGACGCTTTAAGCTGGCCTTAAATTCCATACTGTTTCCATGTGTAGCTTTGGCATAGCTCTGCTGGTATTTTGAAATATGGTTGCTTTATAATCTTGGTACTGTTAGTAAAATTAAATCCTGCTGTAGTTAAATAATAACAAGTACCAAAATTCAAGTTATAATTTAATGCTAGGCCCATTTATCTCTAAGTGTCTCAACAAATGAAGCACCCCCAGAGGTTCTGAAAACGTAATTTCGTGTTAATAAGGAAAGGAGTTAAGCACGAGGTTTCAAAAAGCATCTGCCTCAAACAAATAAACTGTAAATACCTTGCAGCTGTATAAACACATGCATATTCTCTTTACCTTTGACAAGATAAACTTTACAAATGTATACTTGGTGTACTACATTTGTTTTAAGAGTGTAAGTCATTTTACTTTCTCTACTACGTATAGTAAGTAGGGGAAGTATTGTAGTCCACCCAAAAATTCGATAACGAGATTTCACCGGAAATAACTCGGAAACGAACAGTCGGATAAACACCAAACTTGGTATTTAGGTTCAGTATCTTCCAGAGATGCGACACGAAGGTTTTCAAGAAAATCACACCACCCCAGACTACCCTTTACGTGGAACATTTTTCGAAAATTTTAACTTTCTCAAAAATGGCTCTAACGATTTTGATTAAAATATCATATGTTTAATAATTTTTCATAACAAATAAAATGTATATCTTGAATTTTCTGGGAATGTCTCCAAAAGTTTTCTTCATTGTGAACGACTTTTGCATAACTGGTAAACCATAAGAGATAGACAAAATTTTCCCACACAAAAAATGTAGATCACGTCAAAATACACAATTTATGTCATATGCATTTTTTGTTGAGTGAACCATTTTCGAGAAATTGCTTGTTATTCCCTTTAATTTTCCAATACTTATAATTTTTCTTAAATTCGTTATTCATTTTTGGTCCTGGTAATACAAAAAATGGAATACTCCACATAGCAACCAGCTCTTAAAATGTTTGATTATCGCTTAAAGCCTACCAATTCCCCTTGTATCTACAAGAAAATTAGCAATAAGATTAAAATCTCGATTAACATGAAGTATATGGAGAATAAGCGTTTGTAAAAATAGTTTCTACAACAGTAGAGAAAGTCATGCGAGTGTAACACATCTGAATTTTTTTAATTTAATGCAACCTCGTCCTTTTCTGTATATTCTGAATTGCACTATATGCACAGAATAGTTCTAATTTAGACACTTTCCTTACTGCCAAAATCTTAATGTGTAGAAATTTGATTAGGCCGAAATTACGTGTGGGCGAAGCCTTCCCTAGTGCCCGAATTAAGAGCTCCTTTCTCGTCGCTTGGCTAAAGGCATCCCAAATCTCTTCCCATTATGGCGGGAGTACACGTTGTTTTCTAGAGGTTCTTGCCGGCTGCCAGTCGAAGAGCTGAGGAAATAATTCCTATCCTATCTAGTTTGATAATAACTTGGTATTTTGTGCATGAAGGAAAAATAATAATCTGATTTTCCCATAACCTTGATGTATTGAAAATAATTATGTCTATTCAGGCGGCTAGAAATTTTCCCTTATGATGTGCATTTCAAATCTCGTAGCTTAAACCTTCCGCTATAATTTTATGTAATTCTGTGGACCTAGCTAATTTGTCACATGATCTTCACATCCACATACACAGCATCTTCCACCTGGTTGCACAATTTAATTACATCATTCATTCTAATATTGGTTGCTAGGGTGGTAGTATGCAAACTAATGTCAAGAGTATCTCAAACAGTCGTGTAGGGGCCTCCGTATGTTTTTATCTGTGTCCTATGACGCCAGAATTCGCGTCTTTATTTGTTACAACAATTTCAATTAGTTCTTAAGTAGCGTTGCGTAGCATTCTATGACAAAATTCCGGGAAATGAACCACTATTTCTGTCTTTTTATATTCTGCGCCCTCTCTTTCTATTATCTAAAGTTTTAGTCTGAACCCTGTGCACATTAGCGCGCGTGTTAATGGACTTTCACTTCTCGTTTGCTATCTCGCGTATTCTAATTACAGCTATGTTACAAGTACGTTTCACATTTTAAATTATTCCCAATATTTCAACATTATTTCTTAATCTTATTTCCCATATTTTATAATCTGTTATTTCCTATGCTTATTTATTATCGTGTATGTGCCCATACACAATGCTCTCGACCTCCACCAGACGACCACGTGAGCTGACGTCAGTTCTCAATCTGCAGCGACACCAATATATCTTCTTAAACTGCCATCTGGTGACTACAGGTGTAGAGTTATGCTGGCCGATAACGCAGTGCTGTGTGACGAGTAGTATCGTCCTCCGGCCAACCGAAAGCTATTCTACTGTCTTGCGCGCCATGCAGATGCTGAAGCTAAATGTTTAATGCTTCTATCAAGTAGCAGCTGTATTATTGCGAGGTAGGGAGCTATAAATTCTCACATGCAATCGCGAAATACAACTGAGTATTGAAAGGTCTTAAAGAGTAAGACCAAGAAATGAACAACTCCTCATTTAATATCGGATATCTCAGAAACGGCTTATACCACAAAACAACTTATATTAAATAAATTGTGTGTTTTAAAGAGATCTGCATTTTTTGTGTAGTACGTTTTCGTATATCGCTTTACGTTTACAGTTATACAATATAATACAAAATTCCCTCCGAATGAAGAGGACTTCACAGGCTATTCCCTGAAAACTCAAGATATACATTTTATTTCCCATGTAAATATATTTAACATACCCTACTTTAATCAAAATCGTTAGAGCCATTTTTAGAAGGTAAAAAATTTCAAGAAAAGTTCCATGTAAAGGTTAGTTTGGAGTGAAGAGGGTTGTTGAAAATCTTCGTGTCGCATCCTTGGAAGATACTGAACTTAAATACCAAGTTTGGTATTTATCCGACTTTTCGTTTGAGTTATGCTTTTCATAGACACACGGACGTGTTTCCAAAAATTCCTTATTTTGATTCAGGACGTCTCAAATCGTGTATTTGAGGTGAAATCTCGTTATCGAATTTTTAGTTGGAAGTCAGTAATAAGCTTTCATAAAAATGGTTTGCATAGCCACTAATAAATGGTAGAGGGTAGACAAGGTCATGTGGATGTAAAACATATCTTTTTCTTCAACATTTAACAGCTCATGAGATAAAATTGCATGTGGATGTAAATACATATTTTCTTTTAGGATTTTGAAAACATAGTTGCCCTTAATGGTTTTGAAGACTTCAGAGAATTTTCTGTTAGTTATGGTTCTTTATATTTATTGAATATTTCATGACAGGAAATAGAAGGTTTTAATGTTTGTAAGCTCTGGGTATTAAACATTCACTCCGACAGAATGTGGCAAAAGCCAAGAAGTAGTTCTGTAATTAATAATGCATCACTTTCATCTCTTTGACTTTTAAGATAAACACTCTCCGTGCAGCATTTAAAAGACGACGCAAGAAATTTTATTCCCTAAAGCAAGGAGTTTTTCTTCTACTTCAAATACGGCGCCTCCCTGAATAGGTGAGTGTGTTTTGAAAGTGATGGGGCAATGCTTTCAGACGAGGCAGCAGTAACGACACTAATTTCACGAAGCTTAGCTTGAGAAGCGCAAGCATGGGAGTTTAGCATGATAATACTTATCCTAGGAAATGGCTATGTGCAGTGTTCATCAACAGACTTCAAGTAATGGTATCTCCCTACATTTGTACACATATACTCGTTCTTATGCTCCTAACTACACTTTCTACTCTTATCTTGAGAAGGCTTGCCAACTTTCTCGTGAAAGATGGTGTGTTATCTTTACCGAGCACTGTCGTTAAACGTTTCTGATACAGCTCGACTCATCCATAACTTCAACGAACACTTCTAATGATACTTCATTCTTAGCCATTAAAGAGGCCAGTAGCGTTTCATTCAGGATAAAACTTATGGCGTTTTCCCTTCCCCCTTGGGTATAAAGTTCGTCACAATGCTTCAGAACTGATGACGTCATGCATCGACAGAGAGAGTTAACATCTGAAGCTTTGAAGAACATATCGGCATGCATGACGTAAGGCATCACTCCACAACGTAAAGCATCGTGTACAGTTATAATTGGTTGGTTTGCTACACACCACTACGCCAGCGACATCATGCTAGTGGACGACTCCAGCAACTCCTGGGCAGGCACTAGCAGCACTCTTCGCCCAGGGACCGAGCCGTTAACAACTAGCTACCGTGACAGCGAGATTTTGGCATAATTCACCAAGAGTGATTTCTTCGACCTTTTTTCCAAATTATTACTGTCTCTACTACGTATAGTAAGTAGGGGAAGTATTGTATTCCACCCAAAAATTCGATACCGAGATTTCACGTAAATATATGTTTTGAGACCCCTGAATTAAAAAAAAACATTTTTGGAAACATGTCCGTGTGTGTGTGTCTGTGAACAGCATAACTCAGAAACGAACAGTCGGATAAACACCAAGCTTGGTATATAGGTACCGTATCTTCCAGAGATGCGTCACGAAGGTTTACAAGCAAATCCCCCCACCCCAATCACCCTTTACATGGAACATTTTTCGTAAATTTTAATTTTCTCAAAAATGGCTCTAACGATTTATTAAAATATCACACGTTTAAGATATTTTCATGATAAATGAAATGTATATCTGGAATTTTCTAGGAATGTCTTCAAAAGTGTTTTTCATTGTGAACGACTTTTGCATAACTGGTAAACCATAAAAGAGAGACGAAATTTTACTACACAACAAATGTAGATCGCGTTAATACACATTTATGTCATTTACATTTTTTGTTTGGTGAACCGTTTTCGAGATATTGCTTGTTATTCCATTACATTTTACAGTACTTATACTTTTTCTAAAATTCCTTATTCATTTTTTGTTGTCCCGGTAGTGCAAAGAGAATGGAATACTCCACATAGCAACCATCTCTTAAAATATTTGATTATCGCTAAAAACCTACCAATTCCCCTTGCATCCACAAGAAAATTAGCAATAAGATTAACATATCAATATCTTGATTAACATGAAGCACATGGAGAATAAGTGTTTGCAACGAGCTTTAGTTATGAGAACTATAAATCAATAAAGGTATTTGGTTAAAGAATTCAGTGTTGGAAAAGTCTGAAGTATCCGTGTTCGAAATCTTGTATATGAATATTTTCTCGGAAATTTCTGTGATTATAGTTGTATTCCCCATTATAATTACTAAAAGAATATACGCAATCTTGTAAACAAAACCTAGATGGTTCGAGTGCTCACGGAAGTAACCGGTTCCAGCTACGTCTCTCAGACGCCATCAGTTTTAAATTGACCGAGTGTACAAATGTGCTTCTGGAAGCGCTTGATATTAGGACAAGAATTTCTTCTATAACTGTCGTTCAATAACATTATTTCCCTCCGTCTGTGTTTGCTCTATTCCTCGGTAATTTCGCTGCTCCCTGATTTTATATCTGATGGTGATATAATCTACTAATTGTTCAGTAAGTGTGAGCGTCCTTTTATATATATACAAAGCACTTTCATAAAAATATGACTGTAGTATTTGTATTCTGCGAATGGTATACTAATAGTTATGTATATTCAGCTCTATATTTTGTTTATGTACGGTTCTATTTATTGTATGGTTAGCAACCAAATGTCAAATAAATAAAATGAAGATACTCTTATTTGTTATTCCGGTAATATTGTATAACAACTTTTGCAACAATTATATTAATAATAAACATTTAACGGTCATGAAAATACACAATTCTATACGATTAACCATGAAGTATACGGAGGAGATAGAAGAGCGCATATAGATAAACCTCCAATTGTTTTAATATTCATTATTGATAAACGATTATTCTGACGCTTCCCTAGTGCTAACATAGGTTTAAAACGTGGAAATTGGATTTATCATTAATATTGCCAAATAATTATGCAAATCTGTAATACTTACTAATCCTTGGAAACCAATAGCTACTATGCAGCCTGGACACTTACCTGAAACAGAGAGCGCGAGTAATTAGCTAAAGTTGTCATTATTACATCCTCAACTTCATTAGCTCAGAATGCTGAGATTCCATTGTTTCCAGTTTATATCTGCCCAAGAAGAATCTATAGAAACAAGGCAAAGTAATACTGGCAATAGCTTTGAATACTATTTTATCAAATGCAACAAGGAAAGTTCCCAATTCCACTGCATGATTCGAAATCAATTTATTTACTGTCTGGGTTCATTACATACAATGTGCATTTACACTTGTAAAAATGCTGGTTTGGGGATTCAGGTAGCCTCAAAATGGGATGGAAAGGTCATCTACAGCTGACTTAGACTACTGATTAATTTCTTCTAAAGCAACTATTGTCAAGCACTGAGTAGAACGGTTAGGATCTTGTCTGCTCAGTATATAAACGTGATGGGAGCAACTGAAGGAGGAGTAAAGGGGAAAATGTTGACTTTATTCATACCCTCCCTCAGTGCAGCGGCAGCTTGGTCGGGTAGTTTTCATTTACCAAGGAAGAAAATATGTAAAAGCGTAGGTGAACAACACTATCTAGAACCAACCCTGCTTGGGAGAAAACAGGTTTTACTACAGCACCACGGTGCAAAACGTTTAATTTGTAATAAGATGTTAAACCATATAAAAACGCTTAATCTACAGCGCCACTATTTATCTTCTTGTGCGAATAAGTATGAAAAATACAGTGCGTTCATTTTATGCCAAGGCCGCGGATCACGCAGCCTTCTACATTACGAGATTTTCCGTTCCGTAACTCTCGCGTTGCTTACGAGTGTTAGTAACATATATGTAATGTGTACTAACCTTGTTATAAGTGTTGAAAGTGGTGTCCATCTACGTGAAGACATTCTTGACATCGTCGGATGAAATTACCATAAGTTCTTCTTGCGTAATGTTCGTGATTTCTGCTTCTATATTGTTCCTAAGTTCGTTTATGGTATGTGGATTGTTCTATAAACTTTATTTTATAGGTTTAGCGATCCCGTTCTAAATTTATTGACCAAACATCTCACAGTGTCTCTACCCTGAACTGGATAATCAAGAAATTCTCTACACACCTGTCGACACGCTGCTCAAGCTGAATTTGTTGGCAGGCATTTCCGTGGACTAATAAGAGAATAACTTTCCTAAGGAAATCACATGCAACAGACGTATTGTCGGAACACTTCACAACACAATGACAAAGCAACGATTGAGACAGCTCACAGCTACTAAACGTAAACTTAATAAGTCCTGTGCCGCTTCTACGCAATGGCATAATACCGAGGTCACTGCCGTCTCGGCCGATACGCATATACGGCGGTTGTGGCCTCGGCATAAAACGAAGGCACTGTATTAATCAACTTTATTGGAACAACTAAACTATAACGTTTATTAATGTAAGCCCGGTACATTTTATACTATAATTTATTATTTATTGCTTGTATATTCCCTCATAAAATGCAATGCACAAGTTAATCATATCTCACCTTAGTAAGCATTGCTAATTGTATTATTTAATAATTGATACTGGTGATAATAATGTTGTCATCTAAGAAATAGGACTTCCGTAACAAAATATGATTATAGCATTTCAAATCAATTTGTATTGCGAAGTTATTCTCGTGCACTGAGTTTACAAACCGGTCTGTTGCTCAGATTTCTGTGGCAGACACTAACTTGAACGGAGCAGGTAAAGCCGGCTCCCTAGAACTACATACTGATTATACCTATCTATAACGTGTTTCTACTTCGTAAGAAAGCGATGAGAATTCTAAGTCAGCTGCAGATGGTCTTTTTGGACCACTATTTATTAAAGTAAAAATGACTTGCACCTTTGTACATATGCAATGCACTAAATTTTGTACCATACAATACATTTGATATTCAAAACAATTTGCATTCGTATAACACAAACAACAAGGCAATATCAATGTTCCTTACAGTAGGCTTACACTAACGTGAAGAATCGTCTAATTAGGGATTTTAAAATAGCTAATAAGTTTCCACTAAATACAGTTCAATGAAAAAAGCATCATTTAAAAGGGTTATCTCTAGCTACCTCATTAATAAGGATTTTTATTCCATCGATGTGTTTTTCCACTGTGAAATTAATTTATAATTATAATTGTAATATTTCAATAATCATACTGACAATGGTAACTGCACAAATTTAGCGCTCTAAGGCAGTACTGTATACAAATAGAGGATACAAATTTCCCCTACTTAATATAGGTAAGTTGTAGAAAAAGTAAAATCATCGTTGTTGGCTTAGGGCAATTACAATAAATAATGCAGAGAATTGTATGGTGGTATTTTTTGTGATAGTACCTTGCTCAAAATAGCAGTAAATTGATCAGTTTCAACTCCTGTCTACGAACGTATACCACATTCTCTAACGAATATGTAATACAAGTTTTATAAAAGCAATAGGCTTTTTTGGTTTTAATTAAAATTGTATCTGCTATATCACAAGGCTTTCTCTTTCCATTCTTCAATTTGTTATTACAAAAGCCCTATTCTTCTATTTAATTCATGTTAATCGAGATTAAGTTTTGCAGAAAACGTTTTATTACATAATTCAATATAGCTACAAAGGAATTAAGAGAACATGGTAGGCTTAAGCGATAGTCAAACCTTTTAAGAACGGGACAGTGTGTGACGGATTTGAAATTTAGTTCGTTTTGTATGACTACGAGAAAAAAAATCTGATTTGCTACACTCACATGACTTTCTCTACTCTTGTATAAAATATTTTTACAATTATCCATCTACTTCATGTTAATCGAGATAAAGATTTGCAGAGCCTATCTTATCGCTAATTTTCTTGTAGATGTAAGGGGAATATATATTTACAAGGGCAATTTGGAAAAACAGTAGCCTTTAAGCACATACATAACTTTTAATAGCTGGTTGCTAGGGGCAGCACCATTCCCTTTCCCACAGATTAATACTCTTTGCAAATCCAAGACAAAAAAATGAGTAACGAATTCCCATTTGAGAAAATAAGTATTGAAAAATTTAAGGGAATAACAAGTAATATCTCGAAAATGGTTCACTCAGCAAAAATAATGTTTATGACATAAATTGTGTATTTTAACGCGCTCTACATTTTTTGTGTTGTAAAAGTTTGTCTATCTCTTATGGTTTACCACTTATGCAAAAGTCGTTTACAATGAAGAATACTTTTGGAGACATTCCCAGGAAAGTCAAGATATACATTTTATTTGTCATAAAAATATCTTAAACATATGATATTTTAATCAAAATCGTTAGAGCCGTTTTTGAGAAAATTAAAATTTTCGAAAAATGTTCCATGTAAAGGGTAGACTGGGGTGGGGGAATTTTCTTGAAAATCTTCGTGTCGCATCTCTGGAAGATACTGAACCTGAATACCAAGTTTGGTGTTTATCCGACTGTTCGTTTCTGAGTTATGCTGTTCACAGACACACACACACACACACACTCACACACTCACAGACACACACACGGACATGTTTCCAAAAATTTTTTTTTGGATTCAAGGGGTCTCAAAACATGTATTTCCAGTGAAATCTCGGTATCGAATTTTTGGTTGGAATACAATACTTCCCTACTTACTATACGTAGTAGAGAAAGTAAAAATCTCATGTTACACTCACATGACTTTCTCTACTCCTGTACAAACTATTTTTACAAACGCTTATTCTCCATCTACTTCATGTTAATCGAGATAAACATTAGCAGAGCCTATGTTATCGCTAATTTTCTTGTAGATGTAAGGGGAATATATATTTACAAGGGCAATTTGGAAAAACAGTAGCCTTTAAGCACATACATAACTTTTAATAGCTGGTTGCTAGGTGCAGCACCATTCCCTTCCCACAGATTAATACTCTTTGCATATCCAAGACAAAAAAATGAATAACGAATTCCCATTTGTGAAAATAAGTATTGAAAAATTTAAGGGAATAACAAGTAATATCTCGAAAATGGTTCACTCAACAAAAAGAATGTATATGACATAAATTGTGTATTTTAACGCGATCTACATTTATTGTGTAGTAAAATTTTGTCTATCTCTTATGGTTTAACAGTTATGCAAAAGTCGTTCACAATAAAGAATACTTTTGCAGACATTCCCAGAAAATTCAAGATATACATTTTATTTGTCACGAAAATATCATAAACATATGATATTTTAATCAAAATTGTTAGAGCCATTTTTGAGAAAATTAAAATTTTCGAAAAATGTTCCATGTAAAGGGTAGTCTGGGGTGGGGGGATTTTCTTAAAAACCTTCGTGTCGCATCCTTGGAAGATACTGAAGCTAAATACCAAGTTTGGTGCTTATCCAACTGTTCGTTTTTGAGTTATGCTGTTCACAGACACACACACGTACATGTTTCCAAAAATGCCTTTTTTGTATTCAGGGGGTCTCAAAACATGTATTTCCGGTGAAATCTCGGTATCGAATTTCTGGGTTGAATACAGTACTTCCCCTAATTAGTATACATAGTAGAGAAAGTAAAAAACGAATAGCAATTTTCCTCTTAAATTAAATTAAGTTTTATTTATGGACGGTCTTTAACTGCTGTAGTCCTGAGCGTCCCATTCTATATCGGACGTGAAAGACCAGTAATTTTCCTCAGAGGCCTCTTTATCAGGCTTTAGGTTCTTTTACATGCCGTAAATCTACGACACGCGACCACCAGCTTTACTTCCCTTCCGAAGGAAGCCATGCTAATGATTTTTACGCCCGAAAAAAATCCATCGCCCTCCGCCGGGATTGAACTCGCGACCTCGAGAATTAGAAGCTAGAATGGTAACCACTACACCACGGTGGACGACAATTTTCCTCTTATGGAACGTACAAGTATGTACTTAAACATTCATACCAGCAACAAAGAAAATCCTGGAAATGTTTAATATCATATTAAATTGCACTGTGAATTGTGTACTTTACCGAGATTACATTATTGTTTGTTTGTTAGTAAGCTTCTTGTCAATCCTTACGGATTACCGTTTATACAAAAGTAATGCTGACTAAAGAATACTTCATTGGCTATTTCAAGAAAATTCAAGATATACATTTTATTTAGTGATGGGACGATATCACAATTTCTCGATACCGATACTCGATACTCGATTTATAAAATAATCTGATGTGTTACACTCACATGACTTTCTCTACTCTTGTACAAAGTATTTTTACAAACGCTTATTCTCCATCTAGTTCATGATAATCGAGATAAACATTTGCAAACTCTATCTTATTGCTAATTTTCTTGTAGATGTAGGGGAAAATATATTTACAAGGGCAATATAGAACAGTAGCCTTTAAGCACATACATATCTCTTAATAGCTGGTTGCTAGGTGCAACACCATTCCCTTTGCCACAGATTATAACTCTTTGCATATACAAGACAAAAAATCTGATGTGTTACACTCACATGACTTTCTCTACTCTTGTACAATATATTTTTACAAACGCCTATTCTCCATATGCTTCATGTTAATCGAGATATCGAGATGTCAACCTTATTGGTAATTTTCTTGTAGATGCAAGGGGAATATGGTTGCTTTTAAGCGATAGTCAAATATTTTAACGCTGGTTGCTATGTGGCGCATTCCATTCTCTTTGCATGTCGAGGACATAAAAAAAATGAATAACGAATTTGAGAAAAGGTAAAAGTATTGGAAAATTTAAGGGAATAACAAGCAATATCTCGCAAACGGTTCACTCAACAAAAGAAATGTATATGACATAAATTGTGTATTTTAACGCGATCTACATTTTTCGTGTAGTAAAATTTTGTCTATGTCTTATGGTTTACCAGTTATGAAAAAGTCGTTCATAATGAAGAATACTTTTGGAGACATTCCCAGAAAATTCGAGATATACATTTTATTTGTCATGACAATATCTTAAACATATGATATTGTAATCAAAATCGTTAGAGCCGTTTTTGGGAAAATTAAAATTTTCGAATAATGTTCCATGTAAAGCGTAGTCTGGGGTGGGGGAATTTTCTTGAAAACCTTCGTGTCGCATCTCTGAAAGATACTGAACCTAAATAACAAGTTTGGTGTTTATCCGACTCTTCGTTTTTGAGTTATGCTGTTCACAGACACACAGACACACAGACAGACACACACACGGACACGTTTCCAAAAATGCTTTTTTTGGATTCAGTGAGTCTCAAAACATGTATTTCCGGTGAAATCTCGGTATCGAAATTTTGGGTGGAATACAATACTTCCCCTACTTACCATACGTAGTAGAGAAAGTAAAAATATGAATAACGAATTCCCATTTGAGAAAATAAGTATTGAAAAATTTAAGGGAATAACAAGCAATATCTCGAAAATGGTTCACTCAACAAAAAAAATGTATATGACATAAATTGTGTATTTTAACGCGATTTACATTTTTTGTGTAGTAAAATTTTGTCTATCTCTTATGGTTTACCAGTTATGCAAAAGTCGTTCACAATAAAGAATACTTTTGGAGACATTCTCAGAAAATTCAAGATTTACATTTTATTTGTCATAAAAATATCTTAAACATATGATATTTTAATCAAAATCTTTAGAGCCATTTTTGAGAAAATTAAAATTTTCGAAAAATCTTCCATGTAAAGGGTACTCTGGGGTGGGGGGATTTTCTTGAAAACCTTCGTCTCGCATCCTTGGAAGATACTGAACCCAAATACCAAGGTTGGTGTTTATCCGACTGTTCGTTTCTAAGTTATGCTGTTCACAGACACACACACAGACACACAGACACACACACAGATAGACACACAGACACACACACGGACATGTTTCCAAAAATGGTTTTTTTGGATTCAGGGGGTCTCAAAACATGTATTTCCGGTGAAATCTCGGTATCGAAATTTTGGGTGGAATACAATACTTCCCCTACTTACTATACGTAGTAGAGAAAGTAAAAAACTGTAAAGGCGATAGCTTGTTCACTAACTTATGTTCTTCTTAGTAGTTTTCTGTGTATTAACTCATTTGACCAGTTTAGTATTGTATGGTAATTCTAGAATTGTTCCTGTTTGAGATTCTACAAATGACAGCAGCTATTATCCTTGATAATGCCACTTATGTAATTTTTGACCTGGTAATAAGTAGTTAGCCATATAACACTCGGAAACATAGTAAGCTTGTGTATTAAACCTCTCTACTAATCTCCCTCATATATTGGTACACACGTGTTTAATATAAAGGTATATTAGACACAATTAAACATTTAAAGAAAAAATCTGATGTGTTACACTCACATGACTTTCTCTACTCTTGTACAAACTATTTTTACAAACGCTTATTCTCCATATGCTTCATGTTAATCGAGATGTTAATCTTATTGCTAATTTTCTTGTAGATGCAAGGGGAATTGGTAGGCTTTAAGCGATAGTCAAATATTTTAAGAGCTGGTTGCTATGTGCAGAATTCCATTCTCTTTGCATTACCAGGATATAAAAAACGAATAACGAATTCCTATTTGAGATAAAGTATAAGTATTGGAAAACTTATGGGAATAACAAGCAATATCTCGAAAATCTATCACTCAATAAAGAAAATGTATATGACATAAATTGTGTATTTAACGCGATCTACATTTTTTGTGTAGTAAAATTTTGTCTATCTCTTATGGTTTACTAGTTGTGCAAAAGTCTTTCACAATGAAGAATACTTTTGAAGACATTCCCAGAAAATTCAAGATATACGTTTTTTTGTCATGAAAGTATCTTAAATATATGATATTTTAATCAAAATCGTTAGAGCCATTTCTGAGAAAATTTAAAATTTTCGTAACATTTTTCATGTAAACGGTAATCTGGGGTGGGGGGATTTTCTTAAAAGCCTTCCTTGTCTCATCTCTGGAAGATACTGAACCTAAATACCAAGTTTGGAGTTTATCCGACTTCGTTTCCGAGTTATGCTGTTCACAGACAGACACACAGACATGTTTCCAAAAGTACTTTTTTTTATTCAGGGGAGCTCAAAACATGTATTTCCAGTGAAATCTCAATATCAAATTTTTGTGTGGAATACAATACTTCCCCTACTTACTATACGTAGTAGAGAAAGTAAAACTGACATTTACCTTCGCCCGCAATTTGAGTCAATGTTTATTCAAGTTATTTATTTCTACAACACTTAGTCTGGGAGATATTGTACAGTCTCAACTTAAATGGTCCACCCTGTGTAATTCCCTGTGGATCTCCACTGCCTGTTGAAACTCTTTATTTAGTCTCTACAGTAGTGTGCGTTGTAATGATAAACGTCTTCCTTATTTTCTGTCTGAAAATCTAGCAACTGTAATTATGATGCCAGGAAAACAATATTTCGCCTTAAATGTAACAAAAGTTTTCTCATAACACTCCACGAGAGAAAATCAATAGAAAAATGTTAATAGAGAAACTGTGGTTCGGTGTGATGCGGTTTTTTGCGATAGATGCAGTAGTTTGGTCCGAAACATGCGGCGGGTTAATTAAACGACCTAGATAACGGGGGCTACCGCGAACTCTGAAATGAACACACCAACTCCTCTCTTTCTGCCGCCTGTCCAGGAGTGATTGGCAAAAACTAAATGGAATACGGAACATTGAAAAGCACTTACCTAGAATTAATCTTGATGTGGAGAACGGCTATTTTCAAGAAGGTACAGGGTAGTGGTTACCTTAAAATACTTTTACGTGAGAAAGTGTGCTCGAGGTGAGATTAGATCACAAAAAGGACGATAAGACTTCGTAATATTGCTGCCACTTTTCTTGCTCTTTTTAATTCCTCTAAAATGTCTTTGTCACTGAGGGACTCGGCACCGATCTAGAGTAGATATTGTATTTACGCCTCACAAGGGAGCATCCCCGGGAGGACGAATGAAGCGAGAGGAGACACCGGGCGGCCGGATCCAGGAGCGATGGTACAGCAATAACAGAGTCCCCAAGTTTTAAGATATACACACCCCGGTATACGGGCAGACAGACCGGTGACTCCAATCCACACAGAGGGTGTCCAACGCCCCTTAAAGGAGTTTCGAATACTCCGGCAGCCAGCTGAAACCCGAGGGACGGAGAGAGTATCCTTTTTCCCTGCCACGCTCCATCGCCGACACTTGCGACCCTGTAAAGAGGCCAATGAAATGAATAATAGAACGAAACGACGGATAGCAAATTCGGGGACTGAAAAAAAAAACACTCCAGTATTTACCTGAACCCTCGGGAAACCCCCGAAAAAATCCATAGGTCAGATTGAGCGGTCTCCGAAGATCGATCTCGGAACCTCCCGAATGTGGGCCACTGATCTTGCTTCCTGAGCCATCCCGTTCGTTCTACCACGTATTTAGTACCTAGAGGAGGTATTTCATTCCACCATAAAATTTGATACTAATATTACACCAAAAATACACGTTTTAAGGCGTTCTGAATCCAGAAAATTTCAGAAATCCTTGTGTGAATGTGTGTGGGACTGTGAACAGCATATCTCAGAATGGAAAATTTGGTATTAAATTCACACCTTCAAGAAAATCCCCGATCCTCTAAGTACCCTTTATGTAGGAAAACCTGCTATCTTTTATTTTCTCAGCAGTGGCTCTAACAATTTTGATTAATACCTTATGTTTAAGAAATTTGTATGACAAATAAAATGTATATCTTGAATTTCCGGAAATAACCTGTGAAGCCCTCTTTATTCTGTATGACTTTTGCATATTGGTAAACGATAAGAGACAATGAAAATCTTACTATACAACAAATGTACTGGGACTGTGTGTCGGACGACTCCGGACAGATGGCTTGTGCGTTGGAACTTCTCCTCGGCCCCGACAGATAGAGACCGCTCGATTATACTCTACTGGGTCGAACTATGTGTGGTCTTCGCTGGAGGAGAGGCTGTGAGCCACCCTCCGGTGGTTTGGGTGGGCTGCCTTGAGTGCTCTACGGCTTGGTGGTCAAGCCTGTAACTGTTAATGACCTCTGCGCGTCTCTGTCGCCTGCGTCGTCCGGTCAGCAGCCCATACGTCCCCTGCGGTTCCTTCATCTCATCTGTTCCTCCCGGGGGTGTATGAACAAAAAATGCCTGTTGCTAGCTGTCACCTCCGTAGCGTATTCCTATCCTAAATCACAAATTCAAATAATTCCCGATGAGGAACATTTTTCAATTCTGATACTACTCTAACCGCAGGTTGCACACGGCCATTGCGAAAGAACAGTATCTAACTATACAACAAACGTATGTTTCTGATTGGTCGGACCGGCCAAAGAAACATTATGCTGTTTCACCAACACGAATATTTATGTAACACTGTACTATCTCGCATGCAGCAGGCTTAGAAATGTAAATATTTGCAGGACAACAGTTTGCTTTGACTACAGGAAGCAGCCGCCCTTGCTTTAATTAAATTTTATCAGCAAACATTTACTATTTAAAAGCTTGCTCGCGACAAGTAAAACAAACTATAAAAAACACACTATGATTTATGATTCTGTTGCAAATAAACAGTAAAAGATGTACAGAAATAGAAGTGGATTTCCGTGTTTACGTTAATTTAGTAAGCAAATATGCAAATTGCTAGCTGCAGCGCAGTAAGTCGAATAAAATATATCAAAGGCTTAACCATATGTGTCATTTTATTTAGATAAGTGTACAGTCACCTCATATAGAATGTGTATGATTGGTATTTGTTACAGATAAACAATGCTTACATCAGCGGCGGCTCGTAGGTCTAAATATGTGCTAACAGAAAAAATAAGATTTCCAAAGTGTGTGTTATTCTTCATTTTGCACCAATGGTTCAAATTAAAAAACTCTAGCGCTTTATTTGTTTATTTATTTATTTTATGTCGTAATAACAGCTAGGTCATGAGTCAGTGCATTATTAAAATTTGCTTTTTATATTCTCAGCAATATACATTTCAATACAATAAATATTCTTACTAATAATAAATATTATACCAGCATGTAATTAAAAGCCAAAAAGCAACAAACCATAGAAATAAATATTTCTATTTTCAGTAACGGAATAATTTATGTAATATGAAACCTTTAAACTTAATATTTAGTTAGGAGAAACCAATACCAAAAAATCTGATGTGTTGCATTCACTTAAGTTTCTCTACTCTCTATCAATTCTTAGCGCGTATAAAAATTAAACTTACGATAGTTTAGCTTCCTATCTACTTTATATAGAATGTGTGCGATTTGTATACCTTACAGACAATGTGTACATCAGCGGCGACTCGTAAATCCAAATACTTATAAAAAAAAGGTCTGATGTATTGCACTCACATGACTTTCTATACTCTTGTACAATCTATTTTTACAAACGCTTATTCTCTATATGCTTCATGTTAATCGAGATATCGAGATGTTAATCTTATTGCTAATTTTTTTCTAGATGCAAGGGGAATTGGTAGGCTTTAAGCGATAGTCAAATGTTTTAAGAGCTGGTTGCTATGTTGAGTATTCCATTCTCTTTGTATGTCCAGGACATAAAAACGAATAACGAATTCCCTTTTGAGAAAAAGTGTAAGTATCGGTATTGGAAAGTTCAAACAAATAACAAGGAATATCTCGGCAGTATGTGAGCAATTGTGTGATCTATATTTTTTGTGCAGTGAAATTTTATCTAACTCTTAGTGTTTACCTGTCATGTGAAAGTCATTCAGAATGAAGAGTACTTTTGAAGAGGTTCCCAGAAAATTCAATATATGTTTCATTTACCATGGAAATATCTTAAAATATGATATTTTAATCAAAATCTTTATAGCGATATTTGACCAAAAAGAATTTTCAAAAATGTTCCATGTAAGGGATAGTCTGAGATGGAGATATTTTCTTGAAGGTGTTCGTAACGCAACTTTTGGAGGTACTAACCTGATTTTTTGAGTTATGCTGTTCATAGACACACCGCAAACACTGACTTTTCTAAAAATATTTTTATCCAGGAGACTTTAAAACATATATTTCCGGTAAAATCTCTATATCGAATTGTTTGGTATGAATGGAATACTTCCTCTACGAACTAGGGACTAGGTAGAGAAAGTATAAGTAAATCACAGTGATGAGGTCGAGCTATGGTCGTCACCTTTGAAGCCGTACCCATTGCTTCAGTATCTGCTATTGATTCTGCTGCCGGCTGCTACAGTATTTGGCTATGAGAGCTTTATCTCAGTGCATGCGTTGGCGTATTTTAAAGGATAACATGAGTTTAAATTGATCGAAAAGCTTAATGTGATATAATACATGAACTATTGAAGCGAGTTGCCGACCGTTTGAAGATAAAGAATGAAACTGATAAAGAATGAAAGTATAACAATTGAATTATTATTGAATTAACTTCTACAGTGTGCACTTTACGGTTTTAAATAACTGTTTCCGCAATAAAATAAACTAGAGGCGTAACTTGCCGTGAGGCGCTAAAATGTCTGCCGTCAAAACCCCTCGCGGCTACCGCTAAGTAACTGATAACCCAAGGCGGTCTTATGCGCTGCGAACGCCCGATCACCGTGGAAGACTGTAAGTCCCTAAGGCTATACACGAATAAAAGAAATGTAACACCCCAATTTTAGCAATATACGCTCTTTTATTAATTTAAGCTCTTCCTACCTATCGCTACCTCCACCAACGTTCTAAAAATACCTTTTTGGATTCAGGGGACCTCAAAACATGTGAAATCTCGGTATCGCATTTTGGGGTGGAATGCAGTATTTTCCCCACTTACTAAACGTAGTAGAGAAACTAAGAAAACTTCGACCCTCCAAAAAAGACAAGACAATGAAATATTTGTGTTCCGACGGGTCAAGTGGGCAAACGACTCATTTCAGTGAAAGCTTTATACCGAATTCAATTACCGTTGTTTCACTTGTGCCGTATTACTCAATTACATACGCTGTATATAGGAAATGTAGCTGCAAATGACCAGGTCCATTACAAGCATTTGTTGCTCGTTAGATATTTCACTGTAAATACCTCTAATGAACTGTTTCAGCTTGTAATTTTAGCAGGGTGTTGGTGTCACTTAACGAGAACATGTAGTAACGCATCGCTCGGGCTTCTCCCTTGTTTTACGTAATTCCACGATTATCTAATTTGATTTGGCCTTCATTACAGTGTTGTCAGAACTTTCTGCAATTGAAATAAAATCAGGAAATTTGTTTTTAATTCCAGAATTTAACTGCTCATACAGATTACAAGATATGACGCAAGCTACAGAATCTCTTATAATGCCTGTCTTTCTTTCACACTGTCCCCACAGCTGGACTCCCACCGAAACAGGTATAATATCCCAACAACCAGCTCACGTTCACATAGTTACAACTACAACGATAAATAAGCACATACCTTATGTAGCGGGGTTTAAAAAAAGGTGTAATGGTCGGTTCTTTGTGTTGTGTTGGTAATTCGCGAGAACTTGTAGCGGGAACTATGATACATCGGGAATATGAATGTAATAGGAAATAAGCTGAGGATTGTAACATATATGTAAAATGAGAAGCTAGCTAGCCGTGAGAAGAGAAACAGGCAGGTTGAAAGGGGGCTTAGAACTGATAACCTGGCTACAGCAGTCACAGGAACTGAGAGAGATAGCGATAAGATAGAAAGAGGGAGAGAGATTTTGACACCTTGGAAATCCCAAACTTGTCAAGACTTCAGATTTGGATGCAAATGTTTTCATAGCACGCTTAGGGGATAGCCAATAACATTCATTCATTATCTGTTTACCTTCCTCTTATGTAGGACCTACACCCCCAGGACTTACAAGCGGGTGCCTGGGGTCAGAGGCCCGTCGAGGAGCAGACACTCATGGATCAGACAGAGCATCCAGGATGGGTGATCAGCCCGATGCCTATTATGGGATGAAGGAAGTAGATGAAACGAAATGTTGGTGAAATGGATGAAAGGAAAGGTGATAATGGAGCAGTTGGTGGAATGAACCCGGAGAAAACCCGCGCAGACGCCGCTTCGTCCACCACAAATCCCACATGCAGGTCCCTGGGATTGAACCCGGGCCGCCTCGGTGGGAGGCGAGCGGTCTAACCACTCGGCCACGGCGCCAATAACAGATAAGCTTTAAAATAACTAGGCGAACTTAGCGTCCCCCTAAGCGAGTATAAAAGCGCGCACGTGCAAAGCTCTCGCGTCTGATATTATTTCGTCTGGTCCTGGAGAAGAGGCAAAATTCACGTCATGTTCGTGGCGATGCGTGTGCAGTCAGATATAGGAAACACATTTAGCTTGGGGAGGTAAATCGCTGAAGATAGGCCCCTTTGAATTGCATATCGATTTAAAACACACGGCTAGCGACATTACAAAACATTATTATCACTAAGCAATAAATTAAAGTTCAAATTATCTGGAGTTTCATTTCGTCTACCGTCACCACACTCTGGGAAGAGTTTAGAAATAGGGCAACACACAAGTGTGCTAGGCTTGAATTCCAGGAACCAGCCACCAACAGCTCCAAGAAGGAAGGAAGACGACGCCACGAGGAGGTCCGTTGCAGACTGATATTGCTGCCGGCTACTCAGGTGGAGGAATATGGATTCTGGAAACTCTTACCTCGGGGAGTGTGGATGGGAGATGAATGAAGCTAACTGTTCTCCTCTCAGATGGCCCGTTTATTGATCTCATCCGAATACCCTTTCACACAAGACACGATTACTCCTGTCATCCCCCTGCTATTGTTTCCGTGCTTTACCCTTTCTTAAGTATTTTCGAAGTTAGGACATTACAATGTTACTTTAATGCCTTAACCTTTAGTCATGTTCTAGCTACCCTTTTACTCACGTTTACTTTAAACTAATTTTTCCCATACATAAATAATTACTCGTAGACAGCTGCACTGTTTCCCTCTCGGATATAAAATACTCTGAATTTTGTATAGTTACATGCCAAGGAAACTGGACAGAAAGATTTCCATTTTGTACAGTTTTACACTAACAGAAATGTTCAGTTTTTGAGATACCTTAAGAACAGCAAATATTATTTCACATATTTCACATGGGCTTCGTAAGTGTGATTCAACTTCTTTAACACTGTTTATCACGTCTAGTCCTCAAACCACAGTTAACGTATTTATTGAAAATGCTAGGCACTTCTTGAAATAATGCTTAAGGTGATCGACTGCACTACACGTAAGCAAATCCAGTGGACATTCCATTAGATGTAGCAGTCATCACGAGGTACGCATGGCCAGACATCGGGTCTTTAGTTCATTTTGAAACACATTCAGTTGTTCAAACTGAGGCATGCACAAGCAACCTTACAAGATACAGGCTTTCTCCGTCCATCAAGAATTTCATGTGTTTGTAAGGTGGTTGTTGGCCATTCCAATGGACAACCCTTTGCCCTATTACAAGCAGCGGGGCTTCTTTTAGTCTCAGAAGCATGATACAAAAATGGCTGTGTTTAATGGCATTGGTAAACTGGTCGCAGGCAACGTTTCCCCAGTCGGCTACAAAGCCAATGGAAAGCTTTGAAGCCTGACCATAAACCCATCAGTAAACGATTAGTAGGGTCTTCGCATCCCTCAACTACAATGTGTGGTCCTTTCTTTAGCTCCACCAAAGCAAAGCGTTGTTGCAATGTCATTTCTGTTGTTACTTCGGTTTCAGTACGTTTTAGCAGCTGTGGCAGTTAAGCTTATATCTTACTTCTTTAGAGAAGTTATATAGTGTTTTACTTAGTGCAATTTTGTATGTTTAGCAGTGTTTAATACTTATTAGCATTTAATAGTTTAATTAAACGAACCAAGTTGCTGACCCTCCGGCCGCACCAACAAATGACACTGCCGAGTACCAGTAGTGCCAAGATCATGAAGAAAGGGGGCTACAAAAGCTTTGAATAAGCAAAGCCAGATTTTTGTGTGTAATGTTCACGAACATGTAGAAAAGAACCCTTTACGTGGAAAATGTTTGCTATTGTTTTGAATTTCTCAAAAACAGCTATAATGATTTTTAGTAAAATACCGCATGTTTAAGATATTTGCATAAAAAATAAAATTTGTATCTTGAATTTTATGTTCTGGGAATAACTTGTAAATTCTTCCTCGTTCTCAACTTTTTGTATAACTGGTACACCGTAAGAGAGAGACAAAATCTTACTGTGCGTAAAATGCAATCTCAGTAAAAGACACATTTTAGGTCAAGCTATGTTAATCATTTCCGGGAAAATCTTTGTTATTGGTTTGAATTTTGAAATACAAGTTGGAAGTCCGTATTTGTATTTTCCTCGTGGTCATGCTAAGAGCATGGAATTTCAAAGTCATCATCTGGTTTTTAGAAATCTGACTATCGCTTTGGCCTATGAAGCCTTATATTTACAACGAAATGTGCAATGAAATTTTATCTCGTTTAAGAAGAAGTAGATAGAAGAACAAGCTTTTGTGAAAGTAATTTGTAGAAGAGTACATAGAGATAATTATGTAAATATAAGACATAAGATTTCTTTTTTATTTTCTTTCTTTTACCTTCCGTATTTTTACTTATCCTGTATTTTATAATAAAGCTATTCATTTAAGTAAACAGAAGCTGTTATGCTTATAAATCTTACATCTTAAGCAATACACAACCTCTTCTTATATTAGCTTTATATTAATAAAAACATTGTTGTGAAGCAAATTTATCATGTTTTCAAAGCTACGTAAAAAGCACCTATCTTCCAAGAGTGATACAAAGACCTGCGTTCGCTTTACGTTTTTCACCTGCTTATTCTTTTTTAATGTTACATATTTACTGTTTTTGTTTACATCTTCTGGAACTTGGTTTTTCTAACATTCTGTGGTTGCAGGACAAACAAAATAAAAAATACTTTCACCATAGCTCCACGCACATAATAATTACAGTAAGCAAAACTGCAAACATGCAACCCTTATTTATAAAAAATAATTTTAGGTTAAATAGCATAATCAAAAATGAGGTTTTGTTTTGGGAGTAAGAGTTTTTTTCAAAATAAATTCATATTTATATATTTTAATTATTTAATGATAGTCCAACAATGTATAGTTTATTTGGAACATGTTTCTAAGTTTCCCTCGGATATGTTAACATGGATTTCCATTCTTGTAGCGTAGTATGTTAGTTCAGGTCATCCTCAGTTATATTTTAAAGCGTTTGTAACATAAATGTAATCATTATGGGATGCATAGTTGTTTACTGCATTTGTGTATAAAGCAAGCAGACAAACTGCATGATTGTATTCTGTACATATGGAAATCAGCTACAAAGTTTTGCTTTTAAATGCTATTTTTAACTGTGGTAACAACGCGCATGTGCACATGGATGTCACTAATATGTTTATGATGGTTGTGGTTAGGGAGGGTAGGGAACAAGTGTTTGGCTACTGCACAAAGGCCGCCGCTTGGGGATCCTTAGACTGCGACGACCTTACTCTTGTGTATTTTGATTAGTACTTCTGCTCATTAAAGCCCCACAAAACTTTAATTCTCTCAGAATATATCTGTTATACTTTAGTTACGACAAAATAGACCAGTCTGTTTAGGAAAAGCGGTCAATGACTGGACTGTCAACAGTATTTATTGTTATGGCATAACCGGAAACTGTTAAACATTTTTACTTTCTCTACTACGTATAAGTAGGGGAAGTATTGTATTCCACCCAAAAATTCGATACGGAGATTTCACCGGAAATACATGTTCTGAAACCCCCTGAATCCAAAAAAAAGCATTTTTGGAAACATGTCCGTGTGTGTGTCTGTGTGTCTGTGTGTGTGTGTCTGTGTGTGAACAGGATAACTCAGAAACGAACAGTCGGATAAACACCAAACTTGGTATTTAGGTTCAGTATCTTCCAGAGATGCGACACGAAGGTTTTCAAGAAAATCCCCCCACCCCAGAGTACCCTTTACATGGAACATTTTTCGAAAATCTTAATTTTCTCAAACATAGCTCTAACGATTTTGATTAAAATATCATATGTTTAAGATATTTTTATGACAAATAAAATGTATATCTTGAATTTTCTAGGAATGTCTCCAAAAGTATTCTTTATTGTGAACGACTTTTGCATAACTGGTAAACCATAAGAGATAGACAAACTTTTACTACACAAAAAATGTAGATCTTGTTAAAATACACAATTTATGTCGTATACATTTTTTTGTTGAGTGAACCATTTTCGAGATATTGCTTGTTATTCCCTTAAATTTTTCAATACTTTTTTTCTCAAATGGGAATTCGTTATTCATTTTTTGTCTTGGATATGCAAAGAGTATTAACCTGTGGCAAAGGGAATGGTGCTGCACCTAGCAACCAGCTATTAACAGATATGTATGTGCTTAAAGGCTACTGTATTTCTATATTGCCATTGTAAATATATATTCCCCTTACATCTACAAGAAACTTAGCAATAAGATAGAGTCTGCAAATGTTTATCTCGATTAACATGAAGTAGATGGAGAATAAGCGTTTGTGAAACTAGTTTGTACAAGAGTAGAGAAAATCATGTGAGTGTAACACATCAGATTTTTTTATGTAATATCTTATAAACGGGCCATCTGAGAGGAGAACAGTGAGCTTTATTTATCTCCCATCCACACTCCCTGAGGTAAGAGTTTCCAGAACCCAACTTCCTCTACCTGAGTAGCCGGCAGCAACATCAATCCTCCCGAATTACCAACCCAACACCAAGAACCGACCATTACACCCTTTTTGTTTTTTAAACCCCGCTACACTTATCATAAGAGAAGTTAGAAATGTTGTCTTTCCCTACCTAGAAATTACTACCATTTTCTCAAGAAATTTTCATTCACGTTCGAGATTTTAATATCGGAAATCGAGTGATTTTCTTGCCCATGTATGAGGTTTATAGCACACACCTTATTCTTGAAGTTACACTATAGCTAAAAATCTGATATGTTTCATTTAATGACTTTCTCTACTCTTGTACAAACTGTTTCTACAAACACTTATTCTTCCTGTACTTCATGTTAATCTTATTGCTAATTTTCTTGTAGGTGCAAGGGGAATTGGTAGGCTTTAAGCGATAGTCAAATATTTTAAGAGCTGGTTGCTGTGTGAAGCATTCCATTCTCTTTGCATGTCCAGGATATAAAAGAAACGAATAATGAATTCCCATTTGCGAAAAAGTATAAGTACTGGAAAATTCCAACATATAACAAAGAATATCTCAGAAATGGTTCAATCCACAGAAAAGACATTGTCACGGTATCGTACGTGTTATCTTATTTGCTGAGCGCCTGTTATTGTTTTACTATTTTGAATTTTGGGTTCATTGTCCTCCGGCTAGCTATTATTACTCAATCGAGCAAATCTCTTGAACAGGGTGTGTAAACGGAAAGGAGTTGTTACTAAAAGATAGCACTGATAAAAGAATTTGATTTACACTTTTATTGCCGTCACATTTATTAATTTCACATATTTATCTCTTGATACACGCTCGACTGAAACTGTTATATTTTCGAATGTAACTATAGTCACTTATTTGCCGCACATTATTAATTTAAGTATTTCACATTTTTGTAACTAGCTTTACGACGCGAGAGATTCTGTAGAATTGCGCGACGTGTAACCCGTGAATGATTCTGTTGAACTATGTGACGTGTGACGCGTGAATGATTCTCTTAAACTGGGCGACGTGTAACCCGTGGATGATTCTGTTGAAGTGCGCGATACTTGTCTCTGGCTTTAGAATATGCCTAAAGATTATAATCGAGCTGATATTGGTTAATAAAGCGCGCCAACATTAGCGTCCATTTTTATATCCAATAAAAATTACGAACACCTATGCTCTAGGGAAGATATTCCCTCCATTTCTAAAGAAAAGCGCGCTACTCTACTCATTTGTTTGTCTCTTCTAATTAATAAACAACTCACCCCCTTGTTTCATTGTTATCCGCTCCTATTTTCAGTTTCAGTGAGGCCGTGTAAACTTATTTTCTAACAATGCTTATAATTAACAAACATCTCAAATCATTGTCATACAATAATGCTAATTTACACTACAATCACTCTGGCATATACAGTGTTGGGATATAAAATACTGACTCAACGTATTTGACTTATGAGACTAACTATGGTCATATACACCATGTATATAATAATGTAAATTATAATGTAAAATAACATTAATAAGCAAAATACTTGTTATATAAATAAATGTTAAGGCATAAATTTTAGGTATGTTTAAGTGTTTAGCTAGAACTGTCGAACCCTTGGTAAAAGCAGACAAACATGTTTTTGTTAGAATTAGCGGCCAGGCAAAAAGGACTTGTAGGGGAAAGTCAAAAGAGCAGACCTTGAGTCATTGTGTAAGAGAATATGCGACATGCTGACACAACATATTTTTGACGAGATGTCACATGTTTGGAAACAACCAATAATAGCCTGGTAAGTTTTCTAGAATGTTCCAAGCTGAACGAAGACAGCCAATGAGATTTTAAGAAAGAATATGTTTAAAATTTTTAAGTTTAGGGAAGTTAGTTATAGCGTCCCCAAAGGCAGTTGCGTATAAATTGCGGCGACGTGAAGAGCACACATGTAAGGTCTCAGAAGCAGGCGTTATTAATTACCTCGCATAATGGGAACGTTGAAATGATATCAATGTAAAAGTTCAAGTTATGAGAAGGGAAACAAGGTGTAGTTTAGGAACGTGTGATAAATACTACCATTATTACTAGAGTTTTACATCCTTTAAGGTACCCTGAATTAAAAAAGTAATTTTTGGAAAGAGGTCCGTGTATGTATGATTGTGTGTCTGTGTAGTGCGTGTATTTACAAAACAAAAGTAATACCAACCCAAAGATTAACATCGCTGTAAGCCAGTGAGCAACAAAGTCGATGAGCAATTGTTCCAGAGGTAAAAAGGCCTTCGATAGAACCTTACGTATCAAAGGCGGCATATAAATGAAACATAAAAAATCTTGTGTTACATTGCTTTCTCTACTCTTGTACAAACTATTTTTACAAACGCTTATTCTCCATCTACTTCATGTTAATCGAGATAAACATTTGCAGACTCTATCATATTGCTAATTTTCTTGTAGATGTAAGGGGAATATATATTTACAAGGGCAATATAGAAAAACAGTAGCCTTTAAGCACATGCATATCTCTTAATAGCTGGTTGCTAGGTGCAGCACCATTCCCTTTGCCACAGATTAATACTCTTTGCATATCCAAGACAAAAAAATGAATAACGAATTCCCATTTGTGAAAATAAGTATTGAAAAATGTAAGGAAATAACAAGCAATATCGAAAATGGTACACTCAACAAAAAACTGTATATGACATAACTTGTGTATTTTAACGCGATCTACATTTTTGTGCAGTAAAATTTTGTCTATCTCTTATAGTTTACCAGTTATGCAAAAGTCGTTCACAATGAAGAATACTTTCAGAGACATTCCCAGAAAATTAAAGATATACATTTTATTTGTCATGAAAATATCTTAAACATACGATATTTTAATGAAAATCGTTAGAGCCATTTTTGAGAAAATTGAAATTTTCGAAAAATGTTTTATGTAAAGGGTAACCTGGGGTGGTAGGGTTTTCTTGAAAACCTTCGTGTCGCATCTCTGGAAGATACTGAACCTAAATACCAAGTTTGGTGTTTATCCGACTGTTCGTTTCTGAGTTATGCTGTTCACAGTCAGACACACAGACAGACACACACACACACGGACATGTTTCCAAAAATGCTTTTTTTTGGATTCAGGTAATCTCAAAACATGTATTTCCGGTGAAATCTCGGTATCGAATTTTTGAGTGGAATACAATACTTCCCCTACTTACTATACGTAGTAGAGAAAGTAAAAACCAAAATTTTGTATGTGAGGAGTAGTTTGGGGTTGGGACATTTTCTGAAATAACTTCGCGTTGCACCTCGGTAGATACTAAACTTAAATACCAAGTTTGGTATTTATCGAAACATCTCGATTTCAATTTTTGAGTGAATACAACATTTCCTCTACCCTTAAAAGTTCATGGTAGATAAAGTAAGGTATGGAAGGAGGGTATATGCTGCTTTTTATGCAGCATCACTCTACATAAACCGTATCAGTACCAATACATCCCACCTTTCAGAAACGCAGTGGCCGTAGAAAGTATTTTGAGCTTTTATATTATACGCAGTGAACACATAACTTGAACAACAAGAGACATAAAACACAGAGATACGTAGAGAATAGGGTAATTTGGAAGAAACGAGAACAAACGAGAAACGCAAAGCGAGTTGTAGAGAGGGCTGGCTGGCAGGGAAGAGAATATAACGATAAATGAGATGGGAGCAGAACTGACTTCGGTCTCAGTACTAATGAAATTGCTGGTGACGTAGCCCCTCGGGAAACACGCCGCTTTCGCCAGAAGCGAGGGATATTGAGGATTTAGTATGTGTGTGCGTAAATCCCCGCGCTTCATCTTCAAGGTAGTTAATAACACCATTATTTCCTGTCTAACTTATGAAATCATACAAGCAGCTTTTTACCTGACATCCGTAGCTAGCAGGAATACAAGAAAAACATTGCAAATAAATCTGATGTAATACATTCACTTGACTTTCCCTACCCTCTACCTTTTATTAGTAGTACCAAAATATTCTTACTAAGCCTTATTTGTCTTGAGGCAGTATTTTTAATACATATATGATTTTAGTCTAATTATATAATATGTAAATTTAATAACAGCCCGCCTTGAAGCAATATGTGTATGTAATAATTTGTAAAATGTATGTAACAGTCATTGTATATGTTTATATTAGTGTATCCATGTGTAATAATATTATGTGAATATATTACGTAATTTAATAATGTAGGAGCTGTGAGAATAATAAACTAAACGTTGCTAACAATGAGGTAACCTTGAGGCAATAATAGTTCGAGAGTTTAACAATACTACTTGTGATTCTTGCAAGCAATAATGTAATTTTAGTGACAGTTTATAAAATAGCCAATCAACAACAAGGAAAAGCTTTAGTTAAATAAAGGTACTCTATTGGAGTAGGATTAGCCAATCAGATACTGAAAAAGAGAAAATTTTACAGATTTAGAGTTCAGTTGCCTACAGACAGCGTTACTATCCAGATGCAAAAAGTGTCCTCAAGAGATTAGTATGTATTTATGTGAGACGAATAATACATTTACGTGTTAAAAAGTGCAATTAATTAATAAAAGGAATCTCTCAGCTGTCCATATCAGTAAAGTGTTACTTAAATCGTGTCAAACAGTAATAAAAGGAGTGAAGTAAAATTATAATCTGCTTAAGCAGACATTCTTGTCGCACCACAATCCTGCTAAGAGAAACTTGTGTGTAACAATAATACTGACGCAGCAGAGGCAAACATAAATATATAATATTTAAAGAAACAGTTAAATTACAAAGTTATTATTTTTTTAAACCTGGAGCAAAGGCCACCTAAAAGTACATTTTGGGGCGAAGGCTGCCGGAAGCTGTTTAATTTACGTGCGGTTGCAACTACTTCAAGTGTTCGGCTCCCCAACGGTTGAAATATAATACAACTCCTTTAATACAAACTACTTCAAAAGGGAACAGCGATAGTCAAATTTTTAAGAGCTGGACGCTATATGCTGGTCTTAGAATTCCATACTGTTTCCATGACAACGCGAGAAACAACTGAAAATCGACAGGACTTTAAATGAATGACAAAGTATGTGACTTCGTCCAGATTTTCAGCTGTCACTTTCTCACCAGTTCTCACTATCACTGTTTCGTTGTTATGTAATCCAGCTTCACTGGGAGTTCACTTCACTATGATGAACTATTTAATTCTCCGGCACTTCAATTACTTCGTGACGCAACCTCTTCACGCCTGACGGCTCACTTCATTCGGGTGTCGAACAAAAGATCTCCGCACCGTCGCTCCTCGGTAACACTCACTGCAGGATACAAAAGCCTTCATCAACTAGATCGGAGAATCGCTCTTGATGTAGCCTTTGGTACTTAGCATGGTTTCTTCGGAAGGGAAGTAAAACTGGTGGTCCCGTGTCGTACGTTTACGACACGTAAAAGAACCTCAAGCCTGATAAAGAGGCCTCTGAGCAAAATTACCGGTATTTCACGCCCAGTATAGAATGGGACGCTAAGGGCCATAGCAGTTAAACAGCGTCCATAAAGCTCAATTTAATTTTTAGATTTTTGCTCTTAATGTCGTACAAGAAACTCACTCGCTCAACTGATAGAAGACTCGCCTCGACTCGCACTCACCTCGCTTTCAACTCGCGAATACCCTGACTGCTCACTTCGCATGACTGACTGCCTGCGAGAGTGCTCGCTTTTATAGACAGTGGAATCTTTCATAAAAGGTTCTGGGACATTCTAGAAGTACTTCAGCACACTTTCTGAAGCAAGGGAAGGATAAAGCAAGCGGCGTTATTACTGTTTACTCGGACCGCTCGGCGCCGATCTCCCGATAACCTTGGGCCATAACCACTGTGTCACAGTATTGAGAATTTGAACCATTAATAACGCATATATCGGAAATGGCTTATTCCACAAGAAAAGTTATATGAAGTAAATTATTTTAAAAAGATCCACCTTTTTGTGTGGTATTTTAAACTATCGTTTAAGGTTTACCAGAGAATTCCTTCCGAAAAGAGGACTTAGCAGGGCATTTCCAGAAAATTCAAAATGTATATATATGTGTGTTTTGTCATGTAAACGTATTTAATATATGGTATTTTAATCCAAAATCGTTAGAGCTATGTTTGAGAAAATAAAAAGTTAAAAAGTCTTCAAAGTAAAGGGTAGTCTGGGAGATGGAGGATTTTCTTCAACATACTTTAATGGTACTGAATTTAAATACCAAATGTTGTAGTTACTCGATTTTTGGTTTTTGAGTTATGATGTTCACACGGGCCTTTTAAAAAATTCCTTCGATTCAAGGAACCTCAAAACGTGTATTTCCGGTAAATTTCGGTATCGAATTCTTGAGTGAATACAATACATCTTCTACTTACTATAGGTAAGCAGTAGAGAAAGTAAAAATCACAAGTGAAAACAAATTCCTAATGTATTACTAAATTTTTTCCATCGTTTCTCTTTAATGTGCTTTTATGTACAAACTATTCTTACGAAAACTTACTTTCTAGCTCTTTCAGAAATACTTTCATTACCACTTCCTTCTAGTTGTAAATGGGGTAAAATAAACCGAAGCCATATTCACATATTTAAGAGCGAGTCCCTGTATACTGCAAGTCCCACGTTATCACGAGAAACAAGTGGATAGCGACAGCACTTACAGAGAATATCTTATGTCAAACATTACACATGATTTTCTCTACTACCTATCGCTTAATTTTATACAGCTTCTATGAAATATTCCTACGAAAGCTTATTGTTCTATTTCAATATAATGCAGATAAAGCTTTGCTGAAATAGCAAAATTACAAGTTTTATTCTAGGTAAACGGGAAATACAGAAAGCTATAGGCTATCCTTGAAACTCTCTACTCTTTCCAAGACTTCGCAAGAAATAACTAAATAGTGACAGCATTTTAAAAAAATACAAACAAATAACAACGAATTTCTCCGATGCGATTTCTAAAACGAAAATATTGTTTGAAACAATTACGTGTTTAGGATATGATAGGACTAGAAGCGATGGGGAACTTAGCACCTAGACCTACGCAGACCTTTTGTGCCTAGACCACTGACGGGGCGCTCCTGGAAGCGAGGAATGAGGTTAAAAGAGGCAGGGCAGGGCCCTTACCACTTACAGAGGCCAGGGCTCGGAGACCGCTTGCAGTCCGGGGAACGAAAGTTTCCTCAGAGCGTCCTTTTCCCCTTCTATGCACACGCCAAGACCTCCTGCCGACACTTGCAACCCTGAAGGAATCCAAGGAGATAAAAGGTGAAGTGAAATGAGAATGGAGACAGAAAATTCGGGGTATTTAATGACCCTTCTCAGCATTCGCCTGGCGATCGGGGAAAGCCCCAAAAAACCCATGGATCAGCAAGATCGGCCACGGGAATCGAACCCATGAACTGCCGATTGCGGGTCACAAACGTTACCGCCTGAGCCATCTCGTTCGGTAATCGTATGTTTAAATGGATCCACATTTTTGTAGTAAATTTATTATCTAGATCTCACGGTTTATTCGTGATAAGAAAATATTCAAAATTCCTCCCGAATGAAGACCTTGAGGACATTCCCAGTAAATTCAAGAATAACATTTAATTTGTTATGCCAATATCTTAAACCGTTAGAGCTTTTTTTTGTCAAAATATAAAAAATATAGCAATCTTTTCATGCCAAGGGTAGTTTAGAGTATCGCATTTTCTTGAAAATCTTTGTGTTGCATCTTTGGAAAATGTTGAACTTTTATTCCATATAAGGTATTTAACCAACTTTTCGTTTTTGAGTTATGAAATTATGATAAAACAAACATATGCATGGAGCTTCTTATAAAAATTAGTTTTTTTTTACTCAGGCAGACTCAAAACATATATTTCCGTTGCAATCTCTATTGAATTTTCTGGGTGAAATGCTTCCTTTAAGTAAGTATTAGAGAAAGTAAAAAAGAATGTTTTTAAGATATTCTGTAATACAATATTTTTAACACGGTCACAACGCCTTTCAATTATTTTATCGCTTTAACCACGTGATCATATCGGGATGGAACTATTCGGAGATACCTCTTGGGTGGGTATGTGCGGACATTTATCTTTCTGGGTCTCATCCCTGTATCATAGCATTCTGCTTCGACACGTGTCCACAGAGGCCTTAGTGCTAGGAAATTGTGTCTTTGCTTCTCTGACGAGCAGATGTCAGCTTCGACACGTGTCCACAGAGGCCTTAGTGCTAGGAAACTGTGCCTCTTCTTCTCTGACGAGCAGATGTCAGCTTCGACACGTGTCCACAGAGACCTTAGTGCTAGGAAACTGTACCTCTGCTTCTCTGGCGAGCAGATGTCAGCTTCGACACGTATCTACAGAGGCCTTAGTGCTAGGAAACTGTACCCCTGCTTCTCAGGTGAGCAGATGTCAGCTTCGATACGTGTCTACAGAGGTCTTAGTGCTAGAAAACTGTACCTCTGCTTCTCAGGCGAGCAGATGTCAGCTTCGACACGTGTCCACAGAGGCCTTAGTGCTAGAAAACTGTACCTCTGCTTCTCAGGCGAGCAGATGTCAGCTTCGACACGTATCTACAGAGGCCTTAGTGCTAGGAAACTGTACCCCTGCTTCTCAGGCGAGCAGATGTCAGCTTCGACACGTGTCTACAGAGGTCTTAGTGCTAGTAAACTGTACCTCTGCTTCTCTGACGAGCAGATGTCAGCTTCGACACGTGTCCACAGAGGCCTTAGTGCTAGAAAACTGTACCTCTGCTTCTCAGGCGAGCAGATGTCAGCTTCGACACGTGTCTACAGAGGCCTTAGTGCTAGTAAACTGTACCTGTGCTTCTCTGACGAGCAGATGTCAGATTCGACACGTGTCCACAGAGGCCTTAGTGCTAGGAAACTGTATCCCTGATACTACTCGTGTCGGGCAGATGATATTAGGGTCTTGTCCAGACTAACCCCTTTCATTTACTGTGTATAATGGCGGAGAATTTGCAGAAAAATCTCTTTCCATGTGTACTATTTTTTTACGCAATGCTTTTGGTCCTGGTATTAAATATCAAATCAAGTATTTACCTTGCGACTGAGATAAATCACAAAAAAAGAAAGCAGATTGTTGGATCCACGGTTTTGAATCCGGGATCTCCCTCTCGGTTTATAAATCTAAACTATGTGCTTAAATAGTGAAACTAATCAGAAAAGCTGAGGGACGCAATAAAACAGTGTTGCCAAAGTAGACTGATGTTATTTCAGATTCAATCAATCGAGTCGTTCTGAAAGCCTGGCATTTAGCTAAGGCTGTAGATTTTTCTTACAAATAAATGTTAGAGTATCATTTTCTAAGTAACCCATGATAGTATAAAACATTCCTTCGATGGCGTTTAAATGATCCCAAAAATTTACAATTCAGAAATTTCTAACTTATTTCGATTTCAAGGAAATTTCCAACTCTTGTGCAATAAAATTACAGCTTCTCTTAGTTTTACACAATTTTCAGTCAATTATCATATTAACTTCCATGCGTCTTCGCCCAAGATTAAGAAAAGGTTTAAACGACATGCTACTTTTTATAAAAGACTATAAATCCAAACGTTCAACAAGCCACGTGTCTTTGTTGTACGGGGTTGGACCTGCAATCAAAAAAACTTGGGGATGCTGAGGTTGCACGTTTCCGCAAAACCTTTTTCTGTCTCTTTCCCTCCCTTCGTTGATAGTGCTGTGTTGTCAATTACGCTAGTTTCTAGTAGACCAGTGTGGCTTGTTTCGCACTGGGATACCGGTGACGGTCACCAGTGATTGCGGTGAACATTCCTAGGTCACTGGTGTCGGACACTGTAAGTATTGCCAACACAGTGGAATGGACTCGAGCGAGGAGAATTTTTTACCTTCGCTACTACGTATAATAAGCAGGGGAAGTATTGTATTCCACCCGAAAATTCGATACCGAGATTTCACCGGAAATATATGTTTTGAGGTCCCTTGAATCCATAAAAACATTTTGGAAACGTGAATAGCATAACTCAGAAACGAACAGTCGGATAAACACCAAACTTGTTATTTAGGTTCAATATCTTCCAGAGATGCGACACGAAGGTTTTCAAGAAAATCCTCCCGCCCCAGATCACCCTTTATATGGAACATTTTTCGAAAATTTTAATTTTCTCAGAAATGGCTCTAACGATTTTAATTAAAATATCATATATTTAATATACTTTCATGAAAAATAAAATTTATATCTTGAATTTTCTGGGAATGTCTCCAAATGTATTCTTCATTGTGAAAGACTTTTGCATAACTGGTAAACCATAAGAGATAGATCGCGTTAAAATACACAATTTGTCATATACATTTTTTTATTGAGTGAATCATTTTCGAAATATTGCTTGTTATTCCGTTAAATTTTCCAATAGTTATACTTTTTCTCAAATGGGAATTCGTTATTCATTTTTTTTACATCCTGGACAAGCAAAGAGAATGGAATGCTCCACATAGCAACCAGCTCTTAAAATATTTGACTATCGCTTAAAGCCTACCATATTCCCCTTGCATCTACAAGAAAATTAGCAATAAGATTAACATCTCGATTAACACGAAGCATATGGAGAATAAGCGTTTGTAAAAATAGTTTGTACAAGAGTGGAGAAAGTCATGTGAGTGTAACACATCAAATTTTTTTGTTAGTACTGCTACACAGAGGAGAAGGAGAGTGAATGAAGAGAAAACGTTTATTACACTTCCATTTAGTGCTTTTGATCGGCTGGAGAAAGGATTGTTTTACACGCTGTAGGACGATTTGTGACAAGATGACAGATGTTTTCAGTATTTCTGAATGTTCAAAAACTTAATTTAATGAACTACTAGAAAATGTGAGAGTAAATCGCAGGAATTGACATTATATTAAAGAAGGCTATCCTAGCAGAAGAAAAAATTGATATCCCGCATAGCAAGTCGACTTTATACTTAGTTTAGACCACTCGTAAACTCTTGTCTTACTCATAGTAGATTCGCCAAAAGCCGCAGTCAACTTTTCGAATACGGTGCTGAACTTAATTCCGTTTTTAAAACAAAATTTAATGCAAATTCCTTGATCCATCTTTTTCGAAAGTAAAAATTCGCCGAGTATTTGAAAACACGTATAACTTTTTCGACTGTCAAACAATAAACAAAATATTTAAAACAGCTGAAAATGCAAACATACATAAGGAACATGCCTACCAACAAGATAAAACAAAGGTTTTGAACATCGGATGTATAAAGCTCGCGGAATTAAAAAAAATTCCCGTTATTTTTTTGTCACAATTCGTATAAAATCTTCCGTATTAATCAAATCTAAACGCATGATTACCATAACGTAGGTATCGCTGTGTTCAAGTATACTACAGTGGTGACTGCCTGTCTCAAAGACTGTTTTGTTGTTGGCAAATCTGCAACGCTATGGTATTCCCCATGAGGCCAATACTTGGAGCCTAAAAAGGCCCCCCGCTGACGCGGAGATGGAGGTGAATACGCCACTTACGCACGTCATCCTGAAAGGGCGACTACCGATAACCTCGGTAGGGCCGACAGAAATCTAGCATGCCGTCTACCGGCTATCCAGGGTGGTAACGGAGGACATTGAGGTGTCTCAAAACCCCGCCGGCATGGAAAACCATACAGCTGCCCCGTCGAGACCAACCCAATCCGAACAGCTCCCAACGTCAGAAGTACCAAGAGTGCTAAGGGTCCGCTGCGGCCGCACCACAGCAGCTGAAAGGGTTGGAACACCTCCCCTACGGGACCTTGTGCGAAAACTCCAATTCAAACTAATGCATGGAGGGCGGTCACTGCTCTGAACTTAGTGAACTTGTCCGTCACATGTGGCGAGGGTGAGACACTTCTGCGTCACAGTGACTGAGTGAGGCGGTGTGGTGCCCCGGAGTGAACACTCCAATTCAAAGGAATGTATCTCCAACAGTGACCGTCCCCAGTGTCCCAGTGTGAAACGAGCCTACACCTTGAAAAACCGCAGTAAATATACGACTGAGTTGAACAAATAAATTGGCAACGCAGATATGTGATTAATAACTCACCTTTAGCTATAAGGTGACTAACAACATCCAATATAATCCTCCTGAAACTGTCAGATCATTATAGAAGAATGTGCGCCTTATTCACTTGCTCACTTTTCTTTTGAGGCGTATTCGTTTGTACCTTTTCTAAATTTTAGACTAATTTCCGAATAAAACACGTTGATTGTTTCTGATTTCAACTAAATCTTTAAAATCTTCTGTAGATTTTTGAACATAATACTTCACTGTAACAGTTAGTGAGTAATTTAATGCGCGTTCTGTAATTACAGCATTAGAGACGGAAGTCCCATAAGTGCTGGGAATGTGTAAGTTACAGATCAACCACGGACAAGAGGGAACACTACATATTCTAATATGTGTCTGGCTGCCCGCCCGCAGCTGAGGTCAGGAAGCGAAGTTCCTAATTAACCTCCACAAGATGGGATTTCACGGGCTGAGACGGACTGTGATAGACAGGCGTAAGGTCGGATGCTAATACTCGATCCTCCCTTTATGTTTTAGAGAACAGACATTCCACTATCCGAAGTTCATCAACTGAAGACAGGTTCGTTAATCTACACCGATATTATCTTCTTCTTCAACGGATTTTCCTATTATTTGTAGGACTTACACCCCAAGAACTTGCAAGCCAATGCCTTGGGTCAGGGAAGTGGATGATCAGCCCATTGTCTGGTATGGCGGTGAAGAAGAAATTAAATATAGTGGTGAAAGGGATGATATGAAAATTCGTGGATCAAATTATCCAACCCAGCATTCGCTAGCGACCGAGGAAAACCGTGAAAAAACCTTATTTCCTTCAATTATGACTTATGGAATAGAAATTCAGCAGATGCTAAAAATATTTCTATTGCAAAGAAAGATGCTAATAAGAATAATAACAGGTGTGTGTAAAACAATCAACAAATTACAAACCACTGTTCAAAACCTTTGGAATTTTACCATTAGTCTGTGAGTATATTCTGGTTCTACTTTTAACTGTAGCTGACCAACCAGAAGTGTTATAAATACCTCACATATATGCAACAAAGAAACAGACACAGGGAAGACATTCAGGCTAAGCAATGACCTAAGGTATTCCAAAAAGCAGTTTACTACAGTGGCAAACTATTATTTAATTCACTTCCAAATAAGGGAACTAAAAACGGATAAAAATAAACTGAAGTTTGCATTACAAAGTTACCTTATCATTCACACTCTAAACAGAGGAAGATTTCATTCATTAAAAAAAACTAGTAATAATTACTCTAAAAGTAATGCCGTTTTTAAGTACTAAATATAAATATTTTTACTGACCATTATAAATATGTTTGTAAATATGTTGAATGTAGGTAACATAGATTTGTAATTTTTAGCTCTGAGATACTCCACATAAGAGCTACAATTTATTTTCCAAATCCTCACAATGTAATTATCTAGTTTTGACGTAAACTACATCCTAGATTAGATTAGCTCCCTCTTAAGCTGGCCTAGCTCAAGATAAGATTGATATTATATATTGCGGCCTACTTTGGTGCTCTGCCCCGAATGCGGACCTCCTCCGTTTGTCCGTACTTTACAGTTACCTTAAGTCAAAAGGGACATATACAGTTATTCTAGTGTTAAGCTTTTTGAGAAGAGATCAATTCAAAATCCCCAAATTGATAAAAGTATTAATATACAAATACTTACAATAAAATAAAAAACTTCTTACATATTGTGGTGGAATGCTGGAGAGAACTATCTTACCTTACCCTACCTCTCAAGAAAATTATTTTAGGAAGGTCGACGCCTCCACCAAATAATACGTTCTAGAGGAATTGGGAGTACTAGGATCGAAATCATGCAAGGCCCGGCGCGTCCACCAAAAGTCACAGTTTAATTTGTGACTAGACGGGCATAAGCAAAGGGTTAGATGGTAGCTCAAAAAGGTCAAATGTCATGCTATGTTGTTTATTAGGAGTTTGGAGCCACAAATTGTAATGAAAGAACTTAAGTATGAAAGCCTTATTACATGGGCTGGCCTTATAGCTAAGGTAGACTAACAATTGAGATTACATTTTACCCTTAAGATATACGACCATACTAGAGGTTAGTTACTGGAGTACAACAACGGTTTTAGCGGCATCTAGGCGAGCAGCACGGCGGCAGGAAAGTTCCTCCCAAGACAGGAGTCCCACAGAGACAGTAAAGCCGGGCGAGTTATCTACACTAGGTATTATACAGGGTTTCCGAGAATGAAAGAGTTCACTGTGAACTAAGTATTACGTGTAATTTATTGAAAGTACTTTTAATTAAATAAATCATAGACTTTCTAAATAGCTTTAATTAGTTTTAATATGGGCTCCATTCACTACACAATAGAGGTCTAAGCGAAATTCAGCTTCAGCGCATACTCTGACTAGAACATCTGGCAATTGCTTGTTTGATTCTTTGTTTTACATAGTCGATATTCTCAGTTATTTCACTGTAGACCTTATTCTTGACATAGCCCCAAACTTAGAAGTCTAGATCTGGACTTCTAGCTGGCATGAGATTTGTGCATTTCTGCCAATCCATCGGCCTGGAAATCGATTATTTAACTCTTCTCGGTTATGGTTTGCGAAATGGTATGGTGTTTCATCTTGTTTAAAGATTATTTGTAACCCAATTTCCATTTTCTCGATTTGAGGAAATAGGAAATTCTGTAGCATGTTGAGAAGATGGATTGTTGTGGTTGATTATTTGCCCCACGATTTGGCAGCCAAATTTCGAGAACCGTTATTTTTGTTTAGTGTTGTATTTCGACATTTGGGGAGTCTAACTTGAAGTAGTTGCAACCGCACGTATGGTAAAAAAAAGTTTCCGGTAGCCTTCGCCCCAAATGTACTTTCCGGTGGCTTTTGCCCCAAATGTTTAAAAAATATTAACTTTGTAATTTTGACTGTTTCTTTAAATATTATATATTTATGTTTGCCTCAGCTGTGTCAGTATTTATATTTTTTAGAGACATGAATGTCTTAGCAGGGAGTGGTGCGACTGAAGAATGTAGGCTTACACAGATTTTAAGATTTTCTTCACTCCATTTATTAATGCTTGACACTATTTAAATAGCACTTCACCGATATAGGGAGCTGTGAGATTCTTTTGTTAATTACTTGCACTTTTTAACACGTAAACTATTTTTGTCTCACAGTGAATACGTATTAAACATCTCGAGCACACATCTCGCGTCCGGTTAGGAACACTGTCTACAAGCAACTGACTTCTGAATTTGTAAATTTTACTCCATGTTAGTTTCTGACTGTCTAATCCTAGTCCAATAGAATACCTACATTTAACTAAAGCTCTTTCTGGTTGTTGATTGGCTATTTGATAAACTGTCACAAAAATCACATTATTGTTTCCAAGAATTACAAGTGGTATTTAAACTTTCTAATTCATTATTGTCTGAAGGTTATCTCATTATTACCTCATTGGTAACAACTTTTAACCTATTATTCTCCCAGCTCATACATTACTAAATTACTAATACATTCACATAACGTTATTAAACATATATACAATAATATAGACATAAACAATGACTGTAACATACACTTTTTATATATTGTTACATATGCATATTGCTTTAAGGCGGGCTGTTATTATATTTTAATATAATACTGCCTCAATTTCCATGTATGCAATGGAGTTGGTTTTTTTCAACAAAAAAGAAGGGACCAAAGATGATGTTGTGCATATGGTCGCATTAAATGTCGGCCTCAGGAGAATCTCAAATGTGTTCGTGTATCACACATGAATTTTACAAGGCCCAAATTTGACAATTGTGCCGATTAACACACCCATTTACTAGAAAGTGGTCTCATGGGGGTGATGATATTCTGAAGTAATTGTGCTTAATCGTGTGGTATCAATGAATACAGCCCTAAACAATTTCTCCTGTGGTTTTATTGCATCCAAGAGTTGAACTTCATAGCAACACAATTTCAATCTCTTCGGCATGACGTTATGCACTATCGCCTTCGGAAGAACTAACTACTGCGTAGAATGGACTTCTGAGGACTTTGAACACAGGACTGTTGGATTCTTTCGACATCTTCTGATGATGATCTAGGTCTTCCTGTTGATTTTCCTTTTTGTACACTGCCGGTCTCCTTAAACTGTTTGTGCCATCGTTAGATGCTATTCTCTGGTAGAGGATCTTTCTTATACTCGCGTTCTCAATTGCCACTGTATCACAATCATGGATTTGTGCTCCACCAGCCGTAAGACAAGTGCAGATTTTTCTGTAAATAAACATATCACAAACACACAAAGAAAACAGTTTGAAGAAAGCAAGGGGCACCTCTATAACACGTCTATAAACATTTCAAATAACATTTTAATACAAATAAAACAATATGGAGAAGATCTACACAGATCGTTTGTATGCAGATTGTGTTTATATGCAATCCAAAAAACTTAAATTTTGCAACAATGAACTTATTATGACGATGGAAACAATGACAGAAAAAGACATGTTAACATAAACTGTTTGAGTCACTGGATTAATTAAAAGTATTTTGTCAATTACAAATAATACTTAGTTCACAGTTGAGGCAGTATTCTTAGCACTTAATGATTTCAGTCAAATTATATAATATATAAATTCAATAACAGCCCACCTTAAAGCAATATGTGTATGTAACAATATATAAAAATCTGATGTGTTACACTCACATGACTTTCTCTGCTCCTGTACAAACTATTTTTACAAACGCTTATTCTCCATATGCTTCATGTTAATCGAAATGTTAATCTTATTGCTAATTTTCTTGTAGGTGCAAGGGGAATATGGTAGGCTTTAAGCGATAGTCAAATATTTTAAGAGCTGGTTGCAATGTGGCGCATTCCATTCTCTTTACATGTCCAGGACATTAAAAAAAACAATAATGATTCCCATTTGAAAAAAGTATTGGAAAATTTAAGGCAATAACAAGCAATATCTCGAAAATGGTTCACTCAACAAAAAAATGTATGACATAAATTTTGTATTTTAACGCGATCTACATTTTTGTGTACTAAAATTTTGTCTATCTCTTATGGTTTACCAGTTATGCAAAAGTCGTTCACAATGAAGAATACTTTTCGAGACATTCCCAGAAAATTCGAGATATACATTTCATTTCTCATGAAAATATTTTAACATATATTTTAATCAAAATCATTAGAGCCATATATGAGAAAATTAAAATTTTCTAAAAATGTTCCATGTAAAGGGTAATCTGGTGTAAGGGGATTTTCTTGAAAACCTTCGTGTCGCATCTCTGGAAGATACTGAACCTAAATACCAAGTTTGGTGTTTATCCGACTGTTCGTTTCTGAGTTATGCAATTCACAGACACACACAGAAACACACACACAGGTACACACACACGGACATGTTTCCAAAAATGCTGTTTTTGGATTCAGGGGGTCTCAAAATATATATTTCCGGTGAAATCTTGGCATCGAATTTTTGGGTGGAATACAATACTTCCACTACTTACTGTACGTAGTAGAGAAAGTAAAAAGTGTATATTACAGTCATTATATATGTTTATATTATTGTATACATGTTTAATAATTTTATGTGAATGTATTACGTAACTTAATAATGTAGGAGCTATGAGAATAATAGGTTAAGAGTTGCTAACAATGAGGTAACAATGAGGTAACCTTGAGGCAATAATGAGTAAGAAAGTTTAACAATGCTACTTCTAATTCTTGTAAGCAATAATGTCATTTTTGTGACAGTTTTTAAAATAGCCAATCAACAACCAGAAAAACCTTTAGTTAAATGAAGGTATTCTATTGGACTAGGATTAACCAATCAGAAACTAAAATGAAGCAAAATTTACAAATTCAGAAGTCAGTTGCTTGTAGACAGTATTCCTAACCGGACGCGAGATGCATCCTGAGATATTTAATACGTATTTTGAGTGAGACAAAAATAGTTTTCGTGTTAAAAAGTGCAAGTAATTAATAAAAACAAAATCTCACAGCTCTCTCTATATCAGTGAAGTGTTATTTAAATTCTGGCAAGCATTAATAAAAGGAGTGAAGTAAAATTATAACCTGTGTAAGCCTCCATTCTTAGCCTCACTACTCCCTGCATAGGAATTCATGTCTCTAACAATAATACTGACGCATCCGAGGCAATATATATAATATTTAAAGAAACAGTCAAATTCCAAAGTTAATATTTTTAAACTTGGGGCGAAGGTTACCGGGTATCTTCTTCAAATTGACGCCCAAAGCGTGGTGCAAATAACGAAACAATACATCTTCACAGTGAACTCGTAAAACTCCACCATTCATTCTCGGAAACCGTGTATAGTCTCGCGGTTGCCTACGGAACAGCGCTACATCGTGGCGAATATTAACTATTAATGGTAAACTGGCGTTCAATTTAAAGTATCAGTGTGCCTACGTGACAGTGTTGAGTTCAGCATGATTCTGCCTGTTACTAAGCGGAAAATGTCACTGTGAAGTCCCATGTAAGTAATTAATGGAAGAGGTAAGCCAGAAAGTTCCGTTTAGGAATGTCCAACTCAAGAGAATTAAGGAAAATTGAAACATCAAACATCGAAAGAATTTAATAAGTTCTAATAAACATTTAAGCTCGTGTAATTTAGTATACTTCCCAATAGCATATGTGACACTACGATTATTGTAAAAGCCGGTTAAAACTGGCAACCACTTGCAATGGTTGGGAAACAGTTTTGTTGGTACGCCATGCATGAACCCAATCAACGAAACAGATTTCAACATGCTATCTTGCTCCGTTGTAAACATTTCATTACGTTGCACAAAATGCTGTTTGAACTGTAACTAATTAGTTCAGTTTAATTAATTGCTTTTCTAGTACTTGTGGTCACGGTAATGTTGGTTTGCTGTATTTTTACCGCACGATTGTATAATAATACATAAAATGCCTCACTACTCTGATCCTCATGCGAAATTACACGCTAACAGTTGCATAGTTATATCAGAACAAACATCCTTGTCAATAACAGCGAAAATGTAAACTGAATTCTGAAGAGTTGTTGCTATAATAAAAGGTTAAAATGGCTAAACGACTAGTGGGTGGATATGTCATTGTGTACTTTATTGTACAATTGTGTTGTACACAAAAGTATATGTCTGTGCGTGTCAGAGTTTATATTTGTTATTATACTCGCTTGTTGATTGTGCTGGAATGATAGATTTTCAATAACAGCAGTCAGGCGACATTGCCAAATACCTATGGGCGAAATCAATCCTACACCGTACTCAATATTGGTCACGGGTTTAAACCCGGCGGAGGGCGATGGATTTTTTCGGGCGTAAAAATCATTAGCATGGCTTCCTTCGGAAGGGAAGTGAAGCCGGTGGTCTCGTGTCGTAGATTTAGGCACGTAAAAGAATTTCAAGCCTGATAAGAGTCCTCTGAGCAAAATTATATAGAATGGGACGCTAATGACCATAGTAGTTAAAGAGCGTTCTACAAATAACACTCGATTTAATTTAATTTCGTACAATGCGACCTGATCCGGATGCCGACAGGCGCAAGCGCGGACGGGTTCCCTAACGTTTCCAGGTTGAACATATCCAGTACCGCAAGGTCCCATCCACAAGTCACCGAAACCCCGGTGTCTCTACAGAGCGCAAGCCATCGTCGAACCCCAACCCGCTCCTACAACCTTGCAATAGATGACAAGGAAGATGATGGGTATAGGAAATGAGAGGGGGAGAGTCGTGATAGAAGATGAAGCACCTAAGCACTGCTCTCTCGACCGGAGAAACCACGAAAAACACATGGGGCCAGAATGGGCGTTCGAGGGCGGTCAATCCCGGGACCTCCCGAAATGGGGCCACATTACTGGCTGAGTCAACCTCCTCGGGAGATTTTTGGAAAAGAAAAATTTTTCATCAATTTTTTTCCTCTAACTGTAGCTGTAATTCATCAGTTACTTTTGATAGTTTTCGCAGGAAGTAACTTAAAGTATTAATATTAAATATTTTGTGAGCTAGAATGTTAATATACACGAGATATCCCTCAAATATTTCATTCATGAATACTTATTATAGGTGATCCCGAAGGAGCTTACGAGTTTATTGATGGGTTTGCGACTGCGAAGTACGAGTCAATTTTTTTTTCTTTCTCTACTACGTAGATTCAGTAGGGAGAGTATTCCATCCCACCCAAAGATTTGATACGATACTTCACCGGAGATTCATGTTTTGAGGTCCCCCGAATAAAGTAGTATTAGAAAAATGTGTGTGTGTATGTGACTGTGAAAGGCATAACTCAAAAACAAAAAGTTGGATAAGGGTAAACTTGCTATTTAGATTTCGTATCTTCCACAAAGATTTTAAAGAAAAATCCTCCAAACCAAACTACCCTTTACATAAAAACATGTTTCGAAACTTTTTATTTCCTAATAAATGAGTCTGAAGGTTTTGTTTAAAATAACATATATTAAAAATATTTACATGGCAAATAGCATGTATGTTTTGAAGTCCTATGAACTTCTAATCATTCGGAAGGAACTTTGTATAATCTTGTATAACTGGTAAACGTTAAGTGATAGACGAAAACGTACAGCACAAAAATGTAGATTTTGTTTAAAACACGTAATCTATTTCAAATAACGTTTTTGTGGCATAAGTGACTTCCGAGATATTCGACATTAACTATTCCAATTTGTACTTTCCCTACTACGTATAGTAAGTAGGAGAAGTATTGTATTCCACCCAAAAATTCGATACCAAGATTTCACCGGAAATACATGTTGTGAGACACCCTGAATCCAAAAAAAAGCATTTTTGGAAACATGTCCGTGTGTGTGCCTGTGAACAGCATAACTCAGAAACGAACAGTCGGATACACACCAATGTTATTATTTAGATGCAGTATCTTCCAGAGATGCGACACGAAGGTTTTCAAGAAAATCTCCCACTCCAGATTATGCTTTACATAGAACATTTTTCGAAAATTTTAATTTTCTCAAAAATGGCTCTAATGATTTTGATTAAAATATTATGTGTTTAAGATATTTTTATGACATAAAATGTATATCTGGAATTTTCTGGGAATGTCTCCAAAAGTATTCTTCATTGAAAACGACTTTTGCATAACTGGTGAACCATAAGAGATAGACAAAATTTTACTACACAAGAAATGTAGATGGCGTTAAAATACACAATTTATGTCATACACATTTTTTGTTGAGTGAACCATTTTCGAGATATTGCTTGTTATTCACTTAATTTTTTCAATACTTATTTTATCAAATGGGAATTCATGGATGTTCAAAGAATATTAATCTGTGGCAAAGAGAATGGTGCTGCGCATAGCAACCAACTATTAAGAGATATGTCTATTCTTAAAGGCTACTGTATTTCTATATTGCCCTTGCAAATACAAAACAAGGGGAACATAGTATGCCTTAAGCGATAGTCAAATATTTTTAGAACTGGTCGCTATGTGTAAAATGTAATTCTCTTTGCATGTCAAAAGATCGTTTCTGCAAATGTTTATCTGGATTAATATGAAATAGATGGAGAATAAGAGTTTGTAAAAATAGTTTGTACAAGAGTAGAGAAAGTCATATGAGTGTAACACATAAGATTTTTCAATTCTTTTTCATTCTTTTAATGTCCTGTCGACATTCAGTTGTTTATCGCGACTACATGGAAAGTAAGGCTAGAAAGTATAGCGTCCAGTTCTGAAACATTTGAACTATCGCTGTTCCCTTTGCGTTAATAACGAAATATGTTAGGTTGTCTCTTAAGTAGTCGATTTTTAAGTTTGGTGTTTTATAGGACATAATTTGTTTTCTTTGGTTCGACAATGCTATTTAAGGGGTGCCATGGCTAGTATCGCGTATATTGAGGAATGTGTCGATCATCAGTTGTTAATATACAATTACAAATTGAAAATTATAAATTTTGAGATTAGAGTCTTTTTAAAACACTATCGAAAACAAGATTATAAAGCTGATGCCGCTCGAAAAATATGTGAAGTGGAAGAAGATGACTTAACGAGCGTGTGACAGGATGGTTCCAACGTTTCAACACTGGAGAAGAAAGCATTAAAGATCTACCAAGTTCTGGATGGCCTAAGTTATGGGATATTGACAATACACGTAGTTTTTGAAGAAAATCTAGGAAAAAAAGTACCGTGGGCTGTCAGAAGAGCTTGGTCCACCATGCAACGCCAGATTTAGAAACTTGGAAAATCAAACAGAAGCCGTAGATCTGTACCTCATGAATTGACACCTCTACAGGCTCAACATAGAGTGGATATCTGTCGACAGCTTATCGGCAATACCATGGATGATAGATTTATCAGGAGAATTGTCACGTGTGATGAAACATGGGTCCATTGCCGCAACCCTGACGCTCGAAGCAGTGGCTCAGTCCCCGTCGACCTGCCAAAGTCGTCGTTAAAAGGTCAATTCGGCTCCAAAATAATGTGTGTGTGGTGAAACTTTAAGACAATGATTCACTGAAAGTTTGTTCTAAACGGGCGTGCAGTCAAAGCGGATCTTTAGTTGTACCAACTATTCATGAACTTTTGCGACGGAGATATCCAGCATTAGTTAACTAAAATAGAGTTTTCTTTCAGCAGGACAATACAACACCCCATACTGCACAATCAACCATGACATAAATTCGGGAATTGGAAACAATCGAAATGTTACCACACCCAGCATACAGCCCTGGTCTTGCGCCTTCACATTAACACTTGTTTCGATCCATGGCTCATTTCTTATGTGGAAGAAATTTCAAACGCGTTGAAGCTCAGCGAATTCTTCGCAAAAAAAAAACCAGAGACTGGTATCTCACTGAAGGATGCCTAAAGACCGTAGAATCTGATAGTCTCTGCTTTGAAGACTGATTTAATTTCTTGTCAGAAAATGTTCCAAATAAAACTTTGCTTAAAAATCGACATTAATTATGAGACACCATTTATATAATGTGGTTATTTCTGCAACGGTTTTTCTCGATTAAAACGAAATACAAAAAATCTGATGTGTTACACTAACATTACATTATCTACTCTTGTACAAACTATTTTTACAAACGCTTATTCTCCATATGCTTCATGTTAATTGAGATATCCAGATGTTAATCTTATTGCTAATTTTCTTGTACATGCAAAGGGAATTGGCAGGCTTTAAGCGATAGTCAAAAATTTTAAGATGTGGTTGTTATGTGGAGTATTCCATTCTCTTTGCATTACCAGGACAAAAAAATGAATAACGAATTAGAGAAAAAGTATAAATTTAAAGGAATACAAGCAATATCTCGAAAATGGTTCACCCAACGAAAAAAAATGTATATAACATAAATAAATTGTGTATTTTAAGCGATCTACATTTTTGTGTAGTAAATGTTTGTCTATCCCTTATGGTTTACCAGATAAGCAAAAGTCAGAAACGAACAGTCGGAATAAACACCAAACTTGGTATTTAGGTTCAGTATATTCCAGAGATGCAACAGAAGGTTTTCAAGAAAATCCTCCACCCCAGATTACACTTTAGATTGATGCAGTAATTTGTATCACAAATTACTTAAATGTAAATAATGATTGTAATATGAATATGCATTTTTATGTGACATTGATTTCAGATGTTTATTAATTGTAATTATTATTGGGAAATAAGTTTATAGGGCCTTACTGAAACTGTCAATAATAGCGCAATAATGCAGCGAGGGGGGTGAGCTGTTTATCATTATTGGAAACAAGGAAGTTACGTAATGTTGGCGCGTTTTCGGTAGAAACTTCTGGAATGTGTTCTCCCTAAAGCAATATGTATTCGTGGTTTTCATTGGATATTAAGATAGACGCTAATGTTGGCGCGTTTTATTAGCCAATAGTAGCTCATTTATAATCTTTAGGCGTATCTTGATGCAGGATTATAAATAGAAGCCAAGTTAGAGGTAAAGTCAGTCAGTCCTTCAGTTCGCCGAAAGCATTCATACATTAAACGTCGTCTTCAGTCAGTCAGTTCGTCATACATCGGATATAAATTCACAAGTTACGCGCAGCAGAATTATGAAAGATCTAAAATATGGTAAAGTTAATTATACAAAAGGTTGAAGTACGTTGATTAAAAGTGATCAGTAAGAAGTTATTATAACAGTTTCAGTTTGGCGAGTGTTAAGATCAATGTATAAATGTGATAGTTAATGTGTTCGACAATAAATGTGTAAAACAAATTTCTTCATCAGTGTAATTTTAGGATAAAAGATTCCTTTCCGTTTCATAACCTGTATTGAGACACATGTTCGACCCAAGATAAGATAATAGCTAGCCGGAGGACATTTGAAATGAAATCAAACGAACACTAACACTGATGCAAATTGCTAACGCCAGATGGAGCTACAAACCAAATAAATGAGTGACGTCACAAGATGGCTTCAACACTGATGTAAACAAACATTTGCAAGTACATCGCAAATTGGCTACCACAACGTGGGGCAGTTAAAATTATATAACCAAACAAAACAAAAGCAGCACAACATAAGATCTTCAAGTTCTAATAACTTACGTAAAAACATATTACGTAACCAAGAATATTTGTTACTACAAGATGGAACAATTTTCGAAAATTTTAATTTCCTAAAAATGGCTCTAATGATTTTGATTAAAATATCATATGTTTAAGATATTTTCATGGCAAATAAAGTGTATATCTCGAATTTTCTGGGAATGTCTCCAAAATTATTCTTCATTATGAACGACTTTTGCGTAACTGGTAAACCGTAAGAGGTAGTCAATATTTTACTACACAAAAAATGTAGATCGCGTTAAAATATATAATTCATATCAAATACATTTTTTAAGTAAACCATTTTCAAGATATCGTTCGTTATTCCCTTAAATTTTCCAATACTTATACTTTTCTCAAATGGAAATTCGTTATTAATTTTTTTTGGTCCTAGTAATGCAAAGAGAATGGAATACTCCGCATAGCAACCAGCTGTTAAAATATTTGACTATCGCTTAAAGCCTACCAATTTCCCTTGCATCTACAAGAAATATAGCAATAAGATTAGTGTATCACATCATATTTTTGTTTTTGAAGTTTATAGTCGCTTTAACATATTAGTCATACAGCGACTTTACAACTACTTATAAACTAAATATTGAACAATAGAACAATATGAGACTATTGAACACCCTGTAGCTTTAAAGCATTAGAATAAACTATATGATATTTTAACACAGTAACTAATCAAATTAATTTAACGTTGTGTGCGTTTAAATAAATATAAGCTTTTAAAAATTCGCTTATCATAGGGTACATTGGAAGCTGAGTGCTGATTCTAGCGCATTTGGATTTCTGATGGCGTTGCTCCATTGATCGTATTGTGGAAACCCCACGATTATGTGTTTGGTCGTTAACAGCATGTTACACTGGTAGCAGATGGGTGGTTGGTCCTTTAATAGAAGTTAACTGTGTGTGATCATGGTATGTTCCATTCTCAGTCGGGATATTAAAACCTGATTTTGTCTGAGAAGAGAAATACTGGAAAGTGAGGCAGTATTTTTAACACTTAAATGATATCAGTCAAATTATATAATATAATTCAATAACAGCCCGCCTTAAAACAATATGTGTATGTAACTATATATAAAATGTATACTACAGTTTATATTATTGTATCAATGTTTAATAATGTTATGTGAATGTATTACGTAATTTAATAATGTAGGAGCTGTAAGATTAATAGGTTAAAAGTTGCTAACAATGAGGTAACAATGAGGTAACCTTGAGGCAATAATGAATTTGAAAGTTTAAATGCTACTATTCATTATTGGAGCAACAATAATGTACATTTTGAGACAGTTTATAAAAAAATATCCAATCAACAACCAGAAAAAAGCATGAGTTAAATGTAACTATTCTATTGCATTAGGAATAGCCAATCGGAGACTGAAATATAGCAAGATTTACAAATTTAGAGTTCTGTTACTTGTAGATAGTGCTCATAACTGACACGTCTTCGAGAAGTATAATACCTATTTTGTGTGAGACAAAAAAATAGTTTACGTGTTAAAAAATGGAAGTAATTAATTAAAAAAAATCTCGCAGCGCTCTCTATATCAGTGAAGCGTTATTTAAATCGTATCAAGCATTAATAAATGGAGTGAAGAAAAACTTAAAATCTGTGTAAGTTTACATTCTTCAGTCGCACCCCGAGCCTGCAAAGAGAAACGTGTCTCTAACAATAATACTGACGCAGCCGAGGCAAACATAAAATATAACATTTAAAGAAACGGTCAAAATTACAAAGTTAATATATTTTTAAACATTTGGGGCAAAGGCCACTGGAAAGTACATTTGGGGCGAAGGCTACCGGGTACCATACGTGCGGTTGTAACTACTTCATGTTCAGCTCCCCAACATAAGAACTACAATACAACTCCTACTTCACACTGACTTTCCATAAGAAGTAACCTAACTTCTTCAAATTGGCTCCCAAAACGTGGGGCAAATAGCAATACAACAAACTTTCTTCTTCAAAATATGTGTTGAAAAACTCGATATTATATTGCAGAGTTTGCTTCCCGTGGAGTCAAGCCTTTCTCTCTTCCACTGTTTGTAGAGCTTCTTTTTAATGGTTGAGATATGGTTTAGTTATAGTTGTTTCACTTAATGCATGTTTAGTGGCCAATTCTTTGCCTTGTATTCCAATGTGGGATGGAATCCATATTAAAGGCACTTGCTTTCCTTGGTTATTGGCTGTATGAAGCATTGCTTTAATTTCTTGCGTAAGAATATGGGTTGATGATAGACTGTTTATTGCAAGTTGTTCACTTTTAGAATCTGAGTACATTACAAATAACTTTGAACGCTGAGTATCCAAAATATAAAGCACACTTGAGAACACAGTCTAAATATCAGAAAGTCTGAATAATATAGTATGTCCGGATAAATAACGGTGCAAGCACTTTTATTAATACACCTTGATCCATTTGCGTAAATTTCTGTATGTTTTTCATATCTGTCACGTAATTTATTAAATAATTGGCGACAAACTTAGGAATAAGGGTGTTCTTTGGAGAATATTTTCGGAAGATTTTCGGTTCATTTTAGCCGAAGTCTTTGTGAAACAGTAGGTAGTCTAATGTTGAGTTCTTGGAGATATTTGTAGACACTAAGATATAAGTTATTAGTAATATTCTTTTGACGTTTGTTATGAAATATATACTTTTTCATTCTAAAATTGGACATGCTGCTATCATGAGGGCATATGTTAAGGTCAATTGTGAAGAAGGTTTGTTACTGCTACGTATGGAAAGACAGTTTGAAGAAGATGTATTATATTTCAGATGGTGGGGAGCCGAACTTTAAATAGTAGCAACCGCACATTATGGTAAAAAGTTTCCGGTAGACTTCATCCCAAATGTACTTCCGGTGGCCTTTTCCCCAAGTTTAAAAATTACTAAATTTGAAATTTTGACTGTTTCTTTAAATATTATATATTTATGTATGCCTCGGCTGCGTCAACATTTATTTTTAGAGACATGAATGTCTTAGCAGGGAGTGGTGCGACTAAGAATGTAGGCTTAAACAGATTATAATTTTTTATTCACTACATTTATTAATCCTTGACACAATTTAAATAACACTTCACTGATATAGAGAGCTGTGAGATTCATTTATTACTTACTTGCACTTTTTAACATGTAAACTATTGTCATCTCACACTGAATACGTATTATACTTCTCGAGGACGCATCTCGCGTCTGGTTAGGAACGCTGTTTACGAGCAACTGACTTCTGAATTTGTACAATTTGCCCTATTTCAGTTTTTGATTGGATAATCCTAATCCAATATAATACTTTCATTTAACTTAAGCTTTTTTCTTGTTGTTGATTTGCTATTTATAAACTGTCTCAAAATTTACATTATTGTTGCTCCAATAATGACTAGTAGCATTATTAAACTTTCTTACTTATTATTGCCTCAAGGTTACCTCATTGTTAGCAACTTTTAACCTATTATTCTCACAGCTCCTACATTATTAAATTACGTAATGCATTCACATAACATTATTGAACATGTACATAATAATATAAACATTAATATAATGACTGTTAAATACATTTTATATATTATATTATACACATATTGCTTTAAGTCGGGCTGTTATTATATTTTATATTATATAATTTGACTGAAATCATTTAAGTGTTAAAAATACTGCCTCAATTGTTTTCTTCTGGCTTCAAGTGAAAGTCATCTGTTGGACTGGTACAAAAAGCTGCAGTTTTATCCCAAGTGCTGTGGTTTGTATTAATCCAACATTTGGAGTGAAGATATTCTGGCAGAATTATAAACAATAGCACCATAATCCAGTGTTGCTCTAATAATTGGTAATGCGCTGCTCAGGTTTTGGTTGCTAGAATTTTCATTAAGACTTTTAAAATGAGGTATGCAATTTAATGTTATTAAAGGTTATCTCCAGGATCTTGATTTTCTTAAGTAGTTTAACTTTCTGGTTGTCAATATACAATTTTGACCATGTCATTACACCTGCTTTTAGAGAAGCAAATATGTTTGCATTTAGTCTTTGAAAGCTTAATACCTCTAAATTCCGCCTAATTTTGAATCATTATAATTGTCTCTTGCAGAAGTTAATAAATTGTGTCAATGCGCAATTTTCAAAGTTGAAAGAATCTGGTTTTCGGTAACGTTGGATGTTGAGGTAGTAGGATTTCGCACGGTCTCCAGAACCGATGAATGACGAGATGGGTGGCATAGGCTATTAGCCACTACATACTCATACTAGTAAGGTTCGTAACGAGATGATGTTTAATACGATAAAACCACCTGGACATTACAGGTTAAACCATTAAGTTGAGACTGTACAATGTCTCCAAAACTAGGCCTTGTAGGGAAAAAAATTCTTGAATAGAAATTGCTAGATATTATGCGGGAAAGTAGATTCCATGGTCGTGTTTTATTTAGGGATGGTCATTTTAGGGTTAATTTCATTTTTAATGGGAACCTACAATTAAAGTCAATTTAAATTGACCCTAAAATCAGCATACATGAAAAAATGCCAAATCAGCAAAACCTAAAGATAAAATACTTATTATTAATCACAACGTCCTCCAAGTAAAACACGACGAATAGCATTTACTTTCCCCCCATAATATCAAGCAACTTTTATTAAAAACATTTCTTTCTACAACGCTTAGTTTTGGAGATATTATACAGTCTAAACTTAAATGCTCCACCCTGTATATCAGCAATTTCTAAATGGTCAATACTAACTATACGCTGTATGAATAGGAAAGTCGTTTTAAGAATGCGATATGATGCATTCACATGGATTTCTCTACACTCTATCGTTTATTAGTGTGTATACATACTATTCTTACTAAAGCTAATTCTTCTATCTCTAAATTTTAAACCAAATAAACTTTTGTAAAAGTGTCTACATTACACATTTCGTTATAGATACAAAGGGAACAGCGATAGTCAAATGTTTAAGAATGGATGCTGGCCTTAAAATTACATACTGTTTCCATGGGATCGCGAATGAATATTAACAGAACAATTCGAACCATTAATAACGCATACCTCAGAAATGACTTATGCTACAAGAAACTTATTTGAAATAAATTGTGAGATCGACATTTTTGTGTAGTATGTTTTCGTCTGTTATTTAATTGTTTATTTATTTCTATTTGTCCTACAGGTTTTATTTGCTGTATGGCACCTTTCTTTGCTAATTGATCCGCATGTTCATTGCCCAGAAGTACAACATAAGCTGGGATCCATTGTAGAGTGACATGATTTCTAGGTTCAACTGCTTTAATTAGGCTTCTTATTTCTTTAATATTTCTTGTTGTTTTATTATTGTAATTTACTTTTCCATTTATGGCTGATTTTGAGTCTGATAAGATGACTATTTTTTGTTTTATGTATGGTCTATATAAAATGTTTTGTAATGCTGTTTTTATAGCTATTAATTCATTATAGTGGTTTCACGTTTCATCTAATGTTAGATACTGTGCAAAATGTTTACAGTATATTCTTGCACCGGCATTTTTTTGATGAGGGATCCGTCTGTATATATTCGGAGCCATTCTTTTTCTGGGCATCTTTCATTTTCCGTAGCTATTGCTATGGCTCTCATTTCATCGGGTATATTGTTTTTTGTGTATTGTATATATCATGTAATTCTGATATTGTATATCAATATATTCTATTGGACTCGTTACCTCTGTTGCAGTTACATTTGTTGTAATTATATTCTTGTATTTTAAGTTATTAATATATGTTCTGAAGCTTATTTGAGTTTTTAAATTACTTATAGTATCTCCTGTATGGTACCATTTGTATCTATTTCTATTGACTTGCAGTTTTTGTGCTACAGTAATTGCTTTCAACTCATGTTCCAATTCTATAGCCATGTTTTTTGTGAAGCTTTGTAGTACTGTAAGTGGTGTTGTTTTTACAGATCCTGTTATTATACTTAGTGAATTATTTTGTGAAATTTCTAGTTTACTTTTAAGTCCCTTGTTTACTGTTGCTAGTAGTTCTCCTCCATACAATAGGTTAGGTTTTATGTATGTTTTATATGTATTATTAAGGACGTTGTCACAGTAATCGGCTCGTTATCTTATTTGCTGGGCGCCTGCTTTGCTTTATTAATTGAAGATTTGGGTGCTTTGTCCTCAGGCTAGCTATTATTACTCAGTCGTGCAAATATCTCTGAGCAGGGCGTGTAAACGTAAAGGAGTTGTTACTAAAAGGTAACACTGATAAAAGAATTTATTTTAACACTTTCATTGCCGTCACACTTAATTAATAGTTCACATCTTTAATCTTTATACACACCTAACTGAAACTGTTATATTTCCAAATGTAATTACTCTCGTATTAGTTGCCGCGTACTTCACATTTTGTAACTAACTTTACGACGCGAGAGATTCTTCTAAACTGTATAATGCGCACTTCACGATAGATTCTTCAAGACTGCGCGACGTGTAGCTCGTGAATGATTCCATAGAATTGCGTGAAACATGCTTATTGCTCGAGAATATATACTCCTTCTCCTCGAAATGCCTAAACATTATAATAGAGCTGCTATTGGTTACCAAATCGCGCCAACATTAGCGTCTGTTTTGTCAGCCAATCACAATTACTAACACATATGCTCAAGGGAAGATATTCCCTCCATTTCTAAAGAAAGGCACGCTACCCTGACGTCATTTGTCTCTTCTTAGTGATAAAAAACTCACCCCATCGGTTCATTGTTATCCACTCCTATTGCCAGTTTCAGTAAGGCCTTGTAAACTTATTTCCTAACAATGCTTATGGCTAACAAACATCTCAAATCATTGTCATACAATAATGTTAATTTACACTACAACCACTCTGGCATTCACAGTGTTTTGATATAAAATACTGCCTTAAGGTCCATGTTTCCTCCCCATTTTATTCCTGCTAAACGTTTTAAAATGTTGTTCTTTTTGTTGATTTTATTCGTTACATTGTTTACATGTTCTTTCATTGATATATTTTGATCTAATTCTATCCCTAGATACGTTGTTGTAGTTGCTTCTTGTAGTTTTTTGTTGTTTATTTGTAGGCATATATTTACTGTTTTATAATGCATTGTGAATAGTGAATAGAATAGCCAGAGGGAAAATGATGCAAATCACTTAATCCCCACTTGAACAACCACAACAACTGTTTTCGTCTATTGCTTAACGTTTAGCAGATATATAAGATTATACAAAATTCCTTCCGAATGAAGAAGACTTCACAGGCTATTCCCAGAAAATTCAAGACATACATTTTTTGTCGTATTAATATCTTTAATATGTGGTATTTTAATGAAAATCGTTAAGAGCCGTTTTTAAGAAGTCAAAATTTTCGGAAAATGTTCAATGTAAAGGGCAGTTTGTGGTTGGGTATTTTCTTGTAAACCTTTGTGTTGCATCCTTGGAAGATACTGAACTTAAATACTCAGTTTGGTACTTATTTGACTTTTCTTTTGAAGCCGGAATTATAAAGGCAATAATTATAATAATCTGAGAAGGATAGTGATATAAAATAAGTAATAATATATTTAAAATCAGTGAATGTATAAAAGGGAGAAGCATTGTGAAAATTGTTGACTGTAAAAGCGACAGAAAGACCAGACAGGCACAGTTTTGTTAATTAGGGACCAACCTCGGGTAGAAAGGGTAAATACCATTGAAGCAAGTTTTTCCTGGTAACTAACCGAGTACAGCTGCACTTAGCCTGGTGAAGGCCACTCCAAGCTTCATGACGCCGAGTAGTGACGAGCGTTTGAGGGGAGAGAGGGGAAGTTTAGGCGTTGGTTTTCCTTGTGCAGCGTGGGGAATTCAGTCTGTCCTGAGTGCCTGGCGAGGACGGGACGACATTCTCGTCGAGTTGTGAACATTGGCGGCGAACATGCTAGAGGGTAGAACGCTTAGCTGTAGTTAATATTTTTCGGTCTTGGTAAAGACAAAGTATCATCGTATGCATTTACAAGTGATCGGCAAACCTAAAGTATTATTTTAAATAGTGAATAAAAGTGTTCCAAAACAGCGTTTGTGTGTTTCTCTGTACACATCTACGCATACCCTGAAGTCACGTTTTTGAGTTATGCTGTTCACAGACACACACAAGGACCTTATTCTAAAAATACTGGATTTAGGTGCCTAAGAAATCTCGGTTTCGAATGTTTGGGTGGAATACAATACCTTCTCTATCTACTGTATACGAGGTAAAGAGAGTAAACATTGTGAAATGGCCTCATTTTAATAATGTTTACATATATCGCTTTCTGCTTAATGAAATACAAGGTGCATTATGTCTAGTTACGGTTTATTGAAGAAACGACCACGCACTTCTGTAATAAATTAATAAAGCTTTCGCAGTTCTCAGATGACTTGGTTATCTTATTTGTTGGGCGCTTATTGTTTAATTATTTTTTTTTAAATTTAGGTTCTTTGTCCTCCGGCTAGCTATTATAACTCAGTCGAGCACGTGTCTCTAAGCAGGGCGTGTAAATGGAAAGGAGTTGTTGCTAAAAGATAACACTGATAAAAAAATCTGAATATAGACTTTTATTGGCCTCACACTTAATTAATAATTCACATATTTAACCTTTATACATGCGTGACTGAAACTGTGATATTTCCGAATGTAACTACAGTCGTTTTAGTTACCGCGCACCAATTACTTCGCGTACTTCACATTTTTGTAACTAACTCTGCGACGTGCACCTCGTGAGAGATTCTTCACAACTGTGCGACACTTGCTTATGGCTCGAGAATATATACTCCTTCACCTCGAATTACCTAAACATTATAATATAGCTCCTATTGGTTACCAAATCACGTCTGCTTTGGTCAGCCAATCACTACTACTAACATATATGCTCTAGGGAAGATATTCCCTTCATTTCTAAAAAAGGCTCGCTGCCCTGATGTCAATTTCGGCTTTCTCTTCTTAGTGACAAACAACTCACCCCCTCGGTTTATTGTTACCCACTTCTATTGTCAGTTTCAGTTAGGCCGTGCAAACTTATTTCCTAACAATACTTATGGCTAACAAACATCTAAAATCATGTACATACAATAATATTAATTTACACTACAATCACTCTGGCATTCACAGCATGTTATGATATAAAATATTGCCTCAAAGTAGATAAAATGGGCAAAAACAGGTCAAATAAAGTATATAATGGACAGTAGAAAAGAATTTTTAGAGAGAGGAGGAAGGAATAAGACTGTTCGTAAGGAATGATAATGTCTTACGACTAGAAATACTCACGCAGCTTACATATTTTGCATTCGTGTCATGGTAATTATTAAAATTTCTGCCTTAAAAACGAAGGAGATAAGTTGAATATAAATTAAATTGCTAGGATTACAAAAAGGTGAATCACAAAGGCGAGCAGGAAGGAAATAAGCCACGTCCATGAATATCAATGTCAGATGTAGGTGAGGACAGACAGGCCATCCTGCATTTAGAGTGCTTCATCTTGCATTTGATGTACGTATTTTGTAGCGTTTCTGTCTGGTATGCTCTGAATTTGTGACACTATTTGTGCTCAATTTATATTCCATGTGTATATGCTTCAAGTCCGGCTATGATTTTGAAAGCACGTGTGTCCACAGCCGTGGAAAAGAACAAATATGGACAAAATACCACCACTATCAGCGTAAAGAAACTCTTCTCGAGGGAAAGGTATACGTTAGTACGAGAAACATTTAAACTGTGTTTTATTTTATCAAAGAGATTGAGACAATGTGTCGAAGTTATCTACTTTTCCACCTTTAAATTGCCGTATATAAACGTAACCAAACACTTATATTAATACCGAAATATTAAAAGTGTTAAGAGGTAACTTTGTATCGAGTTTTATATCGTTGGACTTGGGAAAATGTATTTAAATTATATCATTTGACCTTTCCACTTCAATGAGTGGATGGCGTGGAAGGCGTATAGATGTCATTCTTTTAGGAGGCAATTCTACGCGAAGGGATGACTGAAACATTTGACATGGCTTTCTCTACCCAATCTTCAACAAACTATTATTATGAATTCTTATTACTTTCTCTACTACGTATACTAAGATTTTCAAGAGAATCCCTCCACCCCAGATTACACTTTACATGGAACATTTTTCGAAAATTTTAATTTTCTCAAAAATGACTAACAATTTTGATTAAAATATCAAATATTTAAGATACTTTCATGAAAAATAAAATGCGTATCTTGAATTTTCTGTGAAGAAAGATATAGAGAAACTTTTATTACACAAAAAAATGTAAGTCGCGTTAAAATACGCAACTTATGTCATATACATTTTTTTTTGAGTGAACCATTTTCAAGATATTGCTTGTTATTCCCTTAAATTTTCCAATACTTGTACTTTTTCTCAAATGGAAATTCGTTATTCATTTCTTTTTTGTCCTGGACATGCAAAGAGAATGGAATACGCCACATAGCAACCAGCTCTTAAAATATTTGACTATCGCTTAAAGCCTACCAATTCCCCTTAATCATATGTTGTTTTAATCGAAATCGTTGGATATTTTTGAGAAAATAATAAATAACAAATATTTTGCATATAAAGGGCAGTTTGAGTGCAGTGGTTTTGTCAGTATTTAAGTGCCTTTTCGTTTCCGAGTTAGGATATTCACGAGAAGGGAGCAAAGTTTTCTAAAAAGCGGACTTCAAAGGATATATTTCCGTCAATATTTCGATATTTTGGATGGAATGCAATACTTACTCTTCTTATTATAGATTAGTAGAGAAAGCACAAATTAATAACAACATCACAAATATTTAAAATATAATTTTAAAAGTTGCTGAACATAGTTTTAACTTAAAAGATATCTATGGTAAGAATGTCAATAAGTTTGGAAAAATAGTTTAAAAGTTTCAACAATTACTTTATAGGTACCCCTAAAATTGCAACTATAGCAACATTACGGAGGAAAATGAGATTTTGTAATCAGGGGAACTGTATACATTTTTGTTTTTGAACATACTTTGGCGTTGTCTGAAAGAAAATAAAGCTAATCAACTACGAATATTTGAATGCTATTTGTGAGGCACAAAAGAGAATACCGCATCATCTCTTGTTGGATTACGCCTGTTGCAAACACAAATAGTGACGTCTGTATCACCGAGGATAAACCTTCCTACTGGATATCTCACACGGGAGTTTTTAGGAACATAATCCCTTTTCCACTTAACCCTTTTCGTGCTGTTGGAAAGGAATATATATCTACTCTCCGCGTGTGATAGCGTAGGGAAGGAACTACCTGTCAAGCTGTCTCTTCAGGAAACATTTCCCATCATCCCACAAAATGTCAAGCTTTGAAGATACAGATAGTTCCATTTCAATCTGTCAGGCTAAACCTGAAGGTGTACCTTTCACGATAAACGCCATATCGTCAAGGAGCTTCGATATATATCGACTTGTGCACTCCATCTCATAGGTAATAGACTTGCACGTCTACTACTAGATTTCGTCTCCCTTGGATTCAGCAAGCAATCTCTTTATTTGTCACAAGCAACTTGCTTGTTTTTTCAGATATGATGCTGTCATTGCATTTCTAGTTTCTGGTTCTTCACTTTCCAACAACGTAATAATAATAATAATAATAATAATAATAATTACTGAGGCAGTATTTTTAACACTTAAATGATTTCAGTCAAATTATATAATTTTAAAATATAAGAACAGCCTGCCTTAAAGCAATATGTATATGTAAAAATATATAAAAAATGTATATTAGTCATTGTAAATGTTTATATTATTCTATATATGCAATAGTGCAATCTGAATGTATTACGTAATTTAATAATGTAGGAGCTGTGAGAATAATAGGTTAAAAGTTGCTAACAATAAGGTAACCTTGAGGCAATAATGAGTAAAGAAGTGTAATAATGCTATTATTCATTCTTGGAGCAACAATGTTTTATTCGTGAGAGTTTATAAAACAGTCAATCAACAACCAGAAAAAAGCTTAAGTTAAATAAAAGTATTCTATTGGATTAGGAATTGCGAATCAGAGACTTGAAATACAGAAATTTACAAATTTAGGCGATAGAAATCAAGTCATTTGGTTGTACACAGTGTTCCTAACCGGACGCGAGATGCGTTCTCGAGAAATTTAATATGTATTCAGCGTGAGACGAAAATAGTTTACGTGTTTAAAAAGTGCAAGTATTTAATAAAAGAATCTCACAGCTCTCTATATCAGTGAACTGTTATTTAAATCGTGTCAAGAATGAATAAAAAGGAGTGAATTAAAAATTATAATCTGTGTCAGCCTGTATTCTTCAGCCGCACCACGTCTTGCAAAAAATCCATGTCTCTAACAGTAATACTGACGCAGCAGAGGCAAAAATAAATATATAATATTTAAAGAAACAGTAAAAACTACAAAGTTAATAGTTTTTTAAACATTTGGGGCGAAGGCTAGTGGAGACGTTTTACCATACGTGCGGTTGCAAGTACTTCAAGTTCGGCTCCCCAACAGTCGAAATACAACACCTCCTTCAATAAACAACCTTATTTCATTACATTGTTTATTTTCAGTATTTTTTTATTTTCTCAACTGCTGGCCTATAGTACTGAATTCCATCCAAAACTTCTATAGCGAGATTTCACCACAAAAAAACCTTTTGAGGTCCTTAAACCAAACATTTCTAAAAAAACACCACGCGCGGGTATGTAGGTGTAAACAGCATAACTCAAAAACGAAAAGTTGGTTCAATACCAAACTTAGTATTTAGGTTCAGCACCTTCCAAAATTTATAAGAAGACGAATTAGTTTAATTTACCTCCCCCCGTTCTTTATGACGATTTTTATAGTGAATTATCCCTTTCATCCCTTATAATTAGTCCTGCTTATTCCTAATAACAGATTGGATTCGACTACGAATGTAGGAAATTCTACACCGATCCAGAAATTAGGATATTGTAACACGCCCTACGAGGTGGTGTCTCCGGGAGAGAGGGAGGAAATGACTGCTAACACCGGGCGGCCGGAACCAGGAGTGACGGCACAGCAATGACAGGGTACCTACACTTTCAAGATTCAGACGCCCCGGCAATCGGACAGGCAGACCAAGAACCCCGCTCCCACGCAGGGGATCGTCATTGTACCCCGGCAACTGAGCAGGATGGCTCAGGCGGTAACGTCTTTGGCCCGCATTCGGGGGGTCGTGGGTTCAATTCCTGTGGCCGACCTTCCTTACCCATGGGTTTTTCACGGGTTGTCAGGCAAACGCTGGGAAGCATCACTACATCCCCCTAATTTTCTGTCCCTCCATTTCATCTCCATTCTCATTTCACTTCACTTTTCAACGGCCTGGAGTCTCTTACGTTTGCAAGTGTCGGCGGGAGGTCTCGGTGTGTTCATGACAGGGGAAAAGAATGCTCTAAGGAAACCTTGTCCTCCGGACTGCGAAGGTTCCAGGTCCCGGATCCCCCAAGGGGTGTTGTAGCTTAGGGGGGCAGGGGGCCGGATGCACCGGGAGTTCAAGTCTGTTAATGTTAGGAACCCTGCCCTCTGTCATGCCTCCTGGTCCGACCGCCCTCTATATCCTCTCATCTCATCCCTCATTACCGGGGCGCCCCGTCAGGGGCCTAGGCGCTAAAGATCTGCTTGGGTTGAGGTGTTAAGTTCCCCTCCGCTTGTAGTCCTATCTTATCCTATACCCCAGCAACCAGCCGAAGGTCGAGGGACGGAGTAAGTTTACAAAGAACATTCTTTTTCTCTGCCACGCTGCACCGAAGAACCATCGCCGAAACTTCCAACCAGAAACAGACAAAACGGGGTGAAGGATGAACGTAATGATTAATGGAACGAAATGGATAAACAGCAAATTCGAGGGATGAAAGAAACCACTGAAGCATTCGCTGATGACCCAGGAAAGCTCCCGAAAGAACTCTTGGGTCAGAGTGGGCAGTCATCGGGGATCAACCCTCCTGAATGCGAGCCACAGACGCTACCATCCCGCAGCCATCCCGCTCGGTCTAATAACGGATGAAAAATCCTCTGATATTCACGCAAAGGGATGTAAAACATCGATGGAACATCTGACGTTCTTGACCTCCTCCCGAGAATCTTCCAACTCATGTAACTTTTGCATAGTCTATACATTTCAAACCTTTGTACACTTCTCTTTGGTACCATATTTATTTAATAACATAAAAGCTGCATAGTTTTCACCGAATATTTTTACTTTCTCTACTACGTATAGTAAGTAGGGGAAGTATTGTATTCCACCCAAAAATTCGATACCGAGATTTCGCCGGAAATACATGTTTTAAGACCCCTGAATCCCCTGTCTGTGTGTGTGTCTGTGAACAGCATAACTCAGAAACGAACAGTCGGATAAACACCAAACTTGGTATTTAGGTTCAGTATCTTCCAGAGATGCGACACGAAGGTTTTCAAGAAAATCCCCCACCCCAGATTACCCTTTACATGGAACATTTTTCGAAAATTTTAATTTTCTCAAAAATGGCTATAACGATTTTGATTAAAATATCATATGTTTAAGATATTTTTATGGCAAATGAAATGTATATCTCGAATTTTCTGGGAATGTCTCGAAAAGTGTTCTTCATTGTGAACGACTTTTGCATAACTGGTAAACCATAAGAGATAGACAAAATTTTACTACACAAAAAATGTAGATCGCGTTAAAATACACAATTTATGTCTAGACATTTGTTATCCTGAGTAAACCATTTTCGAGGTATTGCTTGTTATTCCCTTAAATTTTCCATTACTTACTTTTGCTCAAATTAGTTATTCATTTTTTTTCCTGGTCATGAAAAGAGAATGTGCGACAATTTTAATGTTATTTGTATTTACTTGTGTTTTGCCCCACGTTGTGAAGCCAAATATGCGATGGTATTAGTGTTTGTTTGAAAGAATGCTACTGTTTATTTGCCGCACGTATAAAAGACAATTTGTCGCGGTCACTTCGTGTTATCTTTTACTGGGCGCCTATTATTGTATTTAATTTTTGGGTTCACTGTCCTCCGGCTAGCTATGATCTCTCGGTCAAGCAAATCTCTTAATCAAGGTGTGTAAACGGAAAGGAGTTTTTTTATCCAAAGATAACACTGATGAAAGAATTTGTTTTACACTTTTATTGTCTTAACACATTATTCACTTTCACATATTAATCTTGACACTCGCCAAACTGAAACTGTTATAATAACTTATTTACTGCACATTATTAATTGGCGTAGTTAAACTTTTTGTGTAATTAACTTACGACACGAGAGATTTTTTTATAACTTTGCTACGCATAACCTGCGAATCGATAAACTATGCTCTGTATTCACCATTACTGCTTTCGTTGAATTCAGCGATGTGTAATGCGCAAATGATTTCCGATGGACTGGAGACGACGTGTAATGTACAAATGTTTCCGATGGACTGTAGGGATCTACCTCTGACTTAGCTCTTTTTATACTCCCACACCCCGATATGCCTAAAGATTATAACCGAGCTGCTATTGGTTAATAAAACGCGCCATCATTAGCGTCTATTTTTTATATCCAATGAAAATTACGAAAACATATGCTCCAGGGAAAATGTTCCAGCAAACGCGCCAATATTACGTCATTTGCTCGTCTCTAATAATGATAAACAGCTCACCCCCTCGCTACATTATTGCACGCTATTATTGTCAGTTTCAGTAAGGCCGTATAAACCCATTTCTCGACAATGCTTACAATAATCAAACATCTAAAATCAATGTCACACAATAATGCATATTCACACTACAATTACTCTTGACATTTACATAATTTGTGATACAAATTACTGCGTCAAATGGAATACTCCACATAGCAACCAGCTCTTAAAAATATTTGACTATAGCTTAAAGCCTTCCATATTCCCCTTGCATCTACAAGAAAATTAGCAATAAGATTAACATCTCGATTAACATGAAGCATGAAAGGAATAAACGTTTGTAAAAATAGTTCGTACAAGGGTAGAGAAATCATGTGAGTGTAACACATCAGATTTTTAAAGTAAATACCGCTTTGGTGTTTTCAGCACATGCAATCACTTCCTCCAGATGTAGCTGTAGGCGATCGTTACTTTGCGTTTTCCTGTTGTTAGAGCGTTTAGAAATATTCAAAATCATAGAGCGACACCGTCTACTGTGAATTCAGATCAGTGATTCTTTTTGAATGCGAGAAATTTAGGCCAACAAACATTCATCGTCTATGGTATGAGGTTTATGGATATATAATAATGAGTGGCAATGCCCAGCTACACACAGCAAAACAAACTCTACCTCTGATCGCATATGTTTGGGAACAATTCGACCACCCTCCCTACAGCCCAGGTTTGGCACCAAGAGATTTTTTATCTGTTTCTTCGCCTGAAGAAATTCCTTGGTGGAAAACATTTCAACGGCGATGGTATTGTGAAACAAGATGTACAGACCTGCCTATCATCACAGAACGGCATCATTATTTGACGAAGCCATTCACAGAGTGGTTTCACGTTACGACAAGAGCCACGGCGGTGTCTGCCAGAGAGACTTGGGCTTTTTAATTATGAAAGAATTATCAAAATCGGTTGAATAGTTTTTGGAAATAACCCTACATACACACACTCACACACAGATATATGTTTTATAATAATAAAAGTAATAATATAGATTACTATTCCTGTTTCACTTTGTAAATTGGAAACTGGAATATGAGCAAATATTATATAAGCTGAGTTATGAATTCGTTGATGAAATCGGAATCACTGTGCAATAAAATACCAGCGTTTATTGCAAGAGTATATAAAAATTAATTTATATTTCATAGAGAGAGAGGAATTCGTTTCGCAAAGCACTACTCCCTTTAACAGAACTTTATTTCACAGAAATGAAATGCGAAACCTGGTACAACTATTTTGCAATATGTCTAAATTATCCATATTTTGATTGATGCACATTTTTAATAGGTACACTCCACTATAATGCAAACAGACTCTGTTGTGAATGTAACGATGAACCTTACACAGACAATATTTACATACTACAGCAAGCTCGACCTACAAAATTTGCTGTGAGCTGCAGCACAGCACTCGTTTAATTAAAATGCTTGTTAATATTTATGTTTGAGGGAGTCGGTGAGATTAAAGAACGCACGAATAACGTTTTCTACTTTCGGGACACATAACTATGTACTTTTTGATGACGTTACTATTATGCGTATTGCTGTGCTATTCCACAACTTTCTGCCTGAGTTATTCACTATTATTTCATTACATTCTTGTTTTAAAATGCTTGGAGTACTCACTAAGTCATGGGGACACGCATGGTTTAATTTTGCAATACACAGGACTCTCATTTCAAATCTTCTGATTCTAAATAGCGATCTAGCCAAATTTAATTTTCAAAAACCTTACGTATTATTTTCACAAAACTTTCTCTACCCTCTATTGGTTATTAGTGGGACGCAGATTATTTTTAGGAAAGTTTATTTTCCTGTCTACTTCATTTTAATCCAGATGAAACAGTACGGAAACATTTACGTAACTCGTCCACGTGTCGGACGTGAAGTGATCTTTTACCCTAAACCGTGTGTCATCTAATTTCTGCTTACTTCAGCATCCGGGAAGACTGGAGCTAATTTCCTGGGGTTACTTAAAGTTTGTCCTGAATAGCTCAAATTTTATAAAATCATAAGTGTCAAAATCCTTTAAAATAAAATTATAATAGAATGTTTATATGAGAAGTAAAATGTACACCTTCAAATATCTATGAATAGCCTCTAGTGAAGTTTTCTTCATTTGGGGAATTTTATATAATTTCGTATAGGAATAGGGATAGGTCTAACGGAGACAACACCTAGGACCTCAACCCCTAATGGATCTTTTGTGCGTGCACCCCAGGAAGAACGGGTGAGGCCGACGAAAGTCGACAGAGATGCGCAAAGTTGCCTAAAACTTGACCACCCGGCCACAGTAGGGTCGCTCGGACGTCCCTCAAGGGACGGGAAAGCACTACCCAGCAGTCCCAACAGGCTTCCCTCTAGCAGGGCCGAGAAGAAGTTCCAAACTGCAAGCCTTTGCGAGCCATCTGTCCGACACCGACTGAATCGCAATCTGGAGTCACGTGAAAAATGGAAGGTAAATGAAATGAGAGGAAATGTGGGAGAGAGGAAATCCGTGGCAGAATACCCACAAGGGCATTCACCTATGTCAACTGGGGAAAACTCCGAGAAACCTAAGGTCAGAGTGGGTGGCCACCGGGAATCAAACCCGGAACCTCCCGAATGTATACCTCACACGCTACCGCAGAGACATCTCACTTGGTAAATTTCGTTTAACGGGTAAACCATAAGATATAGAAAGAAAATTACTACACAATAAAGTAGATGTCTTTTAAAACAAACAATTTACTTTGAGTAATATTTTCTGTGGCATTAGCCATATCAGAAATGTTCTCCACAGTATTTTGTCATTTCTAAAGTGCTGTCGATGTTCAGTTGTTTCTCGCGATTTCATAGAAAGCATATGGAATTTCAGTGACATCTAAATATCTCTTCTACCTACAACGAAATGAGTAATGAAACTATCTCTGCAAAGGTTTATTTCGCTTAACAAAAAATATATAGAAAAATAAGCTTTCGAAAGAATACTTTGTAAAAGTATATAAAAATAAGCGATATGGGGTAGAGAAAGTCATGTGAATGTAACACTATGAGTTTTTGTGCTTATTTAAATATGTCATCTATTTTAAGGTCCTCTCTTACAGGATCATAAAATAATGGAATATACAAAGAACTCCGGAAAATTAATACGCGAGTTGAGAGCCAATATCCTTTCAGGTACTTAAGTTTCTGAATTCACGTCACAGCCTTTCAAGACAAGCCTCTTAATGATGTTAATCTTAATGAGCCAATATTCGCAGTAAACAAAAACGAAATCGATACTTCATTTCGAAAACTTAAAGTTTTGCTTTCTGGCTTAGCTTAGTAACGTCTATTCCTTTGAGAGGTAAGAAGAAAGAATAATAGGAACAAAGGAGACTTTAAACATCTTACCTCAAAAAAGAAACTTGAAGCAAGGCAAGTTAACGAAAATGCCACTTCCTTGTAGGAGTAATTTTCTACAGACACGTAGAAGGTTTTTAATTACGAGCACCGAAGGAGGTGTTTCCCTGAAATTTTAATTTTTTCTCTTTCTTTAAGCTTTGGACGGGTTTTTTGCGTTTATTTTTGGCAGGTTTCTTGGTGAAGTAATTACCAACATCTCAAGGAAAATAAATTTCCTGTGGTGAGTATTTTAACTTTATAATTTCTGTAGGTATACATGCATTACTGTAAATTGGTTCGTTGCGAAATCAAACTCATGTCATAAGCCCCAAGTTTATGGAACAGTTTCAGTGTTAGATTTTCAATGTGGATTCAAGGGTCTTAGGGCTAAAAGTAAAGGTAAGGATGAACTTAGGGGACCACACAATCGGTCAGAGCCTACGTCCCTTTTTGCTTCTACCGTGACCTTTGGGAGGGAAGGAAGAGGAGAGAGATCTGAAAGGCAACCAGACTCAGATGACTGTAGCCAAGCATGGACGGGGTCTCTAACGTTTTCAGAACGAATGCATTCTACCCACAAGCCCTGAAGCAATATTTTTAACACTTGAATAATTTCAATTAAATTATATAACATATATATTTCAATAACAGTCCACTTTGAAGCAATATGTATGTAATAATTTTTTTAAAAAATGTATGCAACAGTCATTGCATATGCTTATATTAATGTAAACATGTTCAATAATGTTATGCGAATGCATTACGAAATTTAATAATGTAAGAGCTGTGAGAAAAATAAGTTTAAAGTTGCTAACAATGAGGTAACAATGTGGTAACCTTGAGGCAATAAGAAGCGCTGGGACAAGTGTATCAACTCCCAAGGAGACTACTTTGAGGGTGACAGTGCAGATTAGACAAAACAAACTGTTGTGTAGTACGTATTTATGACGTCATTCCTGAAACTTTTTTATCACACCTCGTATGTGTTGTACTCGCCCAGAACTGTGAGTACGGTTTACAGTAACAACAGCAACATATGTTTACTGCATGCCGTACCTATCCATGTACAATAACGAGTAATATGTTTTTCCACTTCTCAAAATATAGAATACTTGTTTTTAACACCTGGCACATTGCTTAGAATGAAATTTCCGCGATATTTGTCTGTTTTTACATGCTTATTCTTTGAAGAACAGCAGCTATTTTCTACTCCATTGCTTTCTCAACTAAACACGATGACCTACAAAACCATGTTCTTTTATAACTCTGTGTTCATATTCGAGTACATGGACTTTGTAAATCCTTTTTAATCGCTTAGTAGTTTATAAAATGGTGAAACAATTATCGAAGTAAGCTAAGAATTTTTTTAGATTATCCTGCATATAATCGCACATACGTTTTCCCTCTTTATAATATTAATATACTTTTATAGAACAGTTATGAAAATAAATTATAGTGGATGTACTGTAATGTGATCATGGAATCAAACGTTAAGCAGGATATAAAGTTTCTATATTGTGAACGAACGTTGTGCAAATTCCATTCAAAGGACCTTTTTCATTGTCTGGACTGTAAAGTTTCTTTTGATCATTTAATTAAACGTTAGGTTAATATATTTCTGAGAACAAGACGTCACCTCTTTGCTATCAAGAAACTTTACAACCAATAAACAAACTTCTGGAACGTTTTTTTGTTTTCGTGCAGTTCAGTTCATGCCTTTCATCGCCTTTCACATGAAAGCTCTGATCAGAGCAAGAGAAAGAAAGATTGATGAGGTGATATCCGAATTCTTTCAATCAAGAGATCTCTTCTCTGGTATCTCAAACGTGACAGGAATGCGTTAGGGATATCTTAGAATTCTTCTGGAGAACAAAAGCTAAATTTGATTCTTTTGTTACGGAACTCAAAAAAATTCTTGGATGTTGATTTACTTCCTTTTGTTTTGATTACGTATGTCAGTGAAAGCTATCTTAGTTTCCACTGTAATCATATTATATTTTCACTTTGGGACTTATTAACTGCTTTAAGATGGGTCTGAAGCCTAAGATATGTTTTTATAATACATTAAATGTAGATGCTTAAGCGTTTGTACAGATATAACCAGCAATTAAATCGGTTTGTGTACAAACTTTCACTTCACTAAAGAAGTGTGTTTTGACATGTTTGTTTATATAAAATGTTTAATGAACCAAATATATTTTATTACACAAATATTGAAGCAATATAGTTATTCTAACAACATAGTTTTTCTTAATATCTTTGTGACAACAGCCTGTGAAATTTGAAAAGAACTGTAAAAATGTTGCATGAAGTTGAATTTGTTTAAAAAATCTGATGTGATACATTCACACGATCTTCTGTACCCTCTATAGTTTATTAGTTGGTAGACAAACTGTTCTTACTAAGCCTTATTTTTCTATCTACTACATTTTAATCCAAATAAATATTTGCAGAAACAGCTACATTATACATTTTGTTATAGATGCAAGGAGAACAGCGATAGTCTAATGTTTAATACCTTGACGCTATATGGTGGCCTTAAAATTCCATACTGTTTCTATGAATCGCGGGAAACAACTGAATGTTGAAGGGACATTAAAGCATGATCAAGAAATTAAAAATTCGAAGCATTAATAAGGATATCTCGGAAAGGGCCAGAAGAAAACTTTATCTGAAATAAACTGTGTGTTTTAAAGAGATCTATATTTTTCGTGTAGTACGTTTTCGTCAATCCCTTAAGGTTTACTAGTATACAATATTATTCAAGATATATTTGTGATGTAAGTATCTTCAATATATAGTCAAAATCGTTAGTAATTTTTTACAAAATATAAATTTTCAAAAGAGTTCTGTGTATAGAGTCGGGGGTGAAGGATGTTTTTGAAAATCTTCCTATTGCATCTTTGGAACATACATTAGAACATACATATGTACTATAAGTTTGTTATTTATCCAACGTTTCCTTTTTGAGTTGTGTTGTTCATAGATGCAAACGGAACGTTTGCTAAAAATGCTTCTTTTTTGGATTGAGGGGGCCTCATAGCATATATTTCCGGTGAAATCTCGGTATCGAATTTTTCGGTGGAATGTAATGCTTCCCCTACTTACGACACGTAGTAGAGAAAGAAAGAATAATGTAATACTTACATCAAAATTTTACTATGCACGTTCTGAAATGTACTGTGGAGAATATTCGGATATCCACCAGGGTTATTTTTGGAAAATTAGGTTTATAACAGGGAAAAATAAAAATAAAAAAGAGAAAATATTGCTACGCTTTTAAAATTACTTCCAAACTAGTTGCATACGTTCTAGAAGGATAAGCGTTTGAAAGAAAGCACTAAAGATTAAAAAAAACAAACATATTTTATTTACCAAGAGATTTTCCATTTAAGTAGCATATTCCTAACAATAAAATACCATCTTAGTAATTGAATTTGAAAGCAGTTTAAACAATGTTACAGCGAACGCGAACGTTGGGACGAGGTAAAGGGTGGAGAAAGAAAATGTTACTACGTTTTATTAAAAGATGCACATATTTATGTATTGTTAGTTCATTATAGTTTCCATACTATAATTCGGTTCTGTTACGTTCACTACTGTGAGGAACCTATTGGCATCTCTTTTTCCAAATGCCTGTACAGACAGCAAAAATGATTGAGTGCTGTAATCTTTCAAATATCGCTTCGGCCTCACGAAGTTAACAGTTCACGTGTACGCGCGGACAAAATTCCAGATACCTCAATAAGGATCTAACATGCATAATACTTAACGGAATCGATTCATAGTAGATGTTATCTCGACTAATCGAAGATGCCCACCCACTCGCCTCGAAAGCTTGCGTTGTTTATATAGGCGAATTTGGCGATACTCTGACTAGGTTCTGCCAAATTAATAACGCGAAATTTGGCAAAGTAATAAAGCGAGGTATGAAAATATAGGGAAATGAGGGTAGAAAACGCGGAAAGGTTTAGCGTAAGGTTCAATTAACTTAAGCTGGGTTTGAAAGTAACAAAAGGGATTTTGAAGGGTGTGAGCATCATCTATTCAATATTCAACAACCACTGGTTGCTACTTTACCTAAGTTTATATAAAAAACTAAGCACTGTTTCTTAATTAATCTAAGTTTAGATATATAAAATATCTTGTATGTTACACTCACATGACTTTCTCTACTCTTGTACAAACTATTTTTACAAACGCTTATTCTCCATATGCTTCATGTTAATCGAGATGTTAATCTTATTGCTAATTTTCTTGTAGATGCAAAGGGAATTGATAGGCTTTAAGTGATAGTCAAATATTTTAAGAGCTGGTTGCTATGTGGAGTATTCCATTCTCTTTGCATTACCAGGACAAAACAAAAATAAAATAACGAATTTGAGAAAAAGTATAAGTATTGGAAAATTTAAGGGAATAACAAGCAATATCTCGAAAAATGGTTCACTCAACAGAAAAAAATTGTGTATTTTAACGCGATCTATATTGTTTGTGTAGTAAAATTTTGTCTATCGCTTATGGTTTACCAGTTATGCAAAAGTCTTTCACAGTGAAGAATACTTTTGGAAACATTCCCAGAAAATTCAAGATATACATTTTATTTGCCATGAAAGTATCTTAAATATATGATATTTTAATCAAAATCGTTTGAGCCATTTCTGATAAAAATAAAATTTTGGAAAAATATTCCATTTAAAGGGTAATCTGGAGTGGGGGGATTTTCTTGAAAACCTTCGTGTCGCATCTCTGGAAGATACTGAACCTGAATACCAAGTTTGGTGTTTATCCGGCTGTTCGTTTCTGAGTTAGCTGTTCACACACAAACACACACACGAACATGTTTCCAAAAATGCTTTTTTTTAGATTTAGGGGGTCTCAAAACGTGTATTTCCGGAAAAACTTGGTATCGAATTTTTGGGTGGAATACAATACTTCCCCTACTTACGTAGTAGAGAAAGTAAAAAAGAACTAAACCTAATAACCTCCCGTGAATCGCAAACCAAGTCAATTTCTTTATTCCGTTTTTATTTACAAAGTTGGGAATACAAGAAAAGCTGCCAAAGTGCCTCGCGTGCATGTGTTTGACGCCAGTATGCAGAGATTTTGTTCGTTACGAACGTATTTCTGTTGATTTTGGTGTATTGCAATCTGTTAACGTGTGTTGAAATGTTTAAAAGGTGTTTAAAAGTGTGTTAAAATGTTCATTATAAATAAAAGACCCAAATATCCGATTCATTCAAAGATCCGTTCAAAACATCCTTGAGATATACGGAATAATAACGGCGTGGGCTACGCTACAAATCAGCCTTGTACATAGTGAGGTAAAACACAGTTTATTACGCTATAATATAAAACTACAACCAGGGAACAATTAAAAGAACTGTTCTTCGCCAACATGCACAGTAAACACTCGCAAACTAAACCAAACTTGAAAGAGTTGAAATGTTCCGTTAAACTTCTGTATAAACAGAGTAGGAGTTTCTATGTGGTAGAAATGGCTTAGTGCCAACGTGCTTTGAAACTTCGCGTACTACTCGGAAAGGTTCGAATCCAGCGATCCCTATAGACCTTTCTTATATAACCAGCTTTTATATTGAGATAGATTACGCTCTATAATATAAAATGCAACCTATGATGTGTAACATATTTGCTACTGTTCTCGCAAACCAGAAAACAAAGAAAGACATAGCGACCTGATGTCCGATTGCATTTAAATGTAACAAAAAGCTAATAAAGCAAGCAAAAAAAAATTCTGATGTGCTACACTCACATAACTTTCTTTACTCTTGTACAAACTATTTTTACAAACGCTTATTCACCATACGCTTCATGTTAATTGAGATAAAGAGATGTTCATCTTACTACTAATTTTCTTGTATATGAAAGAGGAATTGCTAGGTTTTAAGCGATAGTCAAATATTTTAAGAGGTGATTGCAATGTGGAGTATTCCATTCTCTTTGTATTACCAGGACAAAAAAATTAATAACGAATTTGAGAAAAAGTATAAGTATTGAAAAATATATGCGAATTACAAGCAATATCTCGAAAATGGTTCACCCAACAAAAAAAATGTATATGACATAAACTGTGTATTTTAACACGATCTACATTTTTGTGTAGCTAAATTTTGCCTATCTCTTATGGTTTACCAGTTATGCAAAAGTTGTTCACAATGAAGAATACTTTTGGCGGCATTCCCAGAAAATTCGAGATATAAATTTCATTTGTCATGAAAATATCTTAAACATATGATATATTAATCAAAATCGTTAGCCATTTTTGAGAAAATTAAAATTTTCGAAAAATGTTCCATGTAAAGGGTAGTCTGGGGTAGGGTGATTTTCTTGAAAACCTTCGTGTGGCATCTCTGGAAGATACTAAATCTAAATACCAAGTTTGGTATTTATCCGACTGTTCGTTTCTGAGTTATGCTGTTCACAGACACACACACAGACCGACACACACAAGGACATGTTTCCAAAAATGCATTTTTTTTATTCAGGGGGTCCCAAAACATGTATTTCCGGTGAAATATCGGTATCGAATTTTTGGGTGGAATACAATGCTTCCCCTACTTACTATACGTAGTAGAGAAGGTAAAAAAGCAAAACACAATGTAATACTTTGTGTGGTTTCCCGTTATTTTCTGTAACTGCATTGATTCTTAGGGGGAACTCCACCTACGTTTTAAAATAATTTACGTCTTCTGCTAGTGATTACCAAGTGTATATCATAGCACACCAGAGTTGTGCATCATTAGTCATCTGGGACCTCGAGGAAACCTCCACTTTAGTTTAGCCAAAACATGTTGTATTGGGTTAAAAACTAATGATTTCGTAGGCCACGGTATCCGATTTCAGATATCCTTGTGCTCCGAAAACCACTATTGAAACTTGGCCGACCCGCGGACCGAATAATTATCCTGTTGGGATGCAATAATACCTTCAGGATAGCGCTCTTGTGCACACGGGAGCAGAGCATGTTCTAGAAGTTCAGAATAGGTTTCACCATTCAGCTTTTCATGAACACGTTGCAGCATAGCTGCCCCTTCCCGATATATCCACGCCCAAGCAGTAACGCTCATGTACGAATAGCCAGGCAGGGTCTGCCATAGCAACAAGAAAACTACTTCTTTCCAATTGAGGTTGTACTGTGCAACAAATGCCAATAAATGAATTTTGTGGGCATCGATTAGCTCTTGTTTAATTGCCGCACTTCTACGACAAATTCTTGCATCTTTACAACGTTTGATAACCGCCCGTGCACTACCCCAGAATAAATACACAGCCTTGCATTCAGCGGCCGTTAGAAATCTCTTTCGATCTATGCTAAAAGAAACCTGTATTCATGCTCTATAGATACAGTGTACTCTTCCTTTTAGCAACCTGCTCATTTTCTCAATACAATTTCACCCACCTTCTCGCAGTGGACTGTGGAATACCACAAATGCTGCCTGCTCTGGTGCCTGTATAGACCTGTAAAACCAGGGTGAGTACAGCAGCACGTTTATCAACGGCCGCTGCCATTGCTAAAGTATAAATGAGTGCGCGTTGTAGGGTATTAGTAGCGATTTACGATCTGCTTCGGTGATGAATGGAACTGAGCACAAGTATGTAGCAAACACAAAAAATAAGGAAAACAACATCATGATAAAAGAATCAAGGTTATCACCAGTAGTTGGAAGTGTCGGCAATTATTTAGATATATCTGTATATATCTAACTCTCAATTTAAGCAAATATTGTGCAAAATCTAAATTAGTTTCAATTAAGAATGTGAAGTATACAGGGTGGAGCATTTAAGTTGAGACTGTGCAATATCTCCAAAACCAAGCGTTGTAGAAAGAAATGTCTTGGATCAAAGTTGCTTGATATTATGGGGGAAAGTAAATACCATTAGTTCTGTTTTATTTGGAAGACGTTTATTTTAGGGGGAGTTGTATTATAGTTCAACTGTTGGGGAGCCAAACTTGATGAAGTAACTGTCCCACGTATGGTACAAAGTTTCGCCCCAATGTTTACTTTCCGGTGGTCTTCGCCCCAAGTTTACTTTCCGATGGCCTTTGCCCCAAGTTTCGGAATCAACTTTGTATTTTTATGTTTCTCTAAATATTATATATTCTTGTTTGCCTCGGCAGCGTCATTATTAAATTGTAGAAGCATGTATTTCTTAACAGGGGGAGATGCGGCTAAAGAATGTAGGCTTACACAAATTATAACCTTTACTTCAGTCCAGTTATTAATCCATAACATTATTAAATAACACTTTACTTATATAGAGATATGTGATATTATTTATTAATTACTTACGTAAACTTTATAATGAATTTTGTCTCACACTGAATACGTACCGAGCGAACAAACGAACTGCTCAGGTGCGTTGCCTTCTAGTAAGTGGCGTTTACCGCTTAAATTTGTACAATTTCCTCTATTTCAGTTTCTGATTGGCTAATCCTACTCCAATAGAATACTTTTATTTAACTTAAGCTATTTCTGGTTGTTGATTGGCTATATATAAACTGTCTCATATTACATTATTGTTGCAAGAATTACTAGTAGCCCTATTAAACTTTCCAATTATTATTGCCTCAAGGTTACCTCATTGTTACCTCATTGTTAGCAACTTTTGACCTATATTCCCACAGCTACTACATTATTAAACTACCTGATACATTCACATAACATTATTATACATGCATACAATAATATATTCATTAATACAATGCATGTTATATATATATATATATTTTATATGTTATTTATACAGATATTGCTTTAAGGCGAGCTGTTATTTTTTGTATTATATATTTAGACTGAAATCATTTTAGTGTTAAAAAATACTGCCTCATGTGATGGTCATTTTAAGGTCAATTTAATTTTTTTTAAATCGGAATCTTCCTTTTTTATGTTTTTTCTCTCTCATAAAAAACTAAACAACGTTGGTATAAAGCATTTTGCAATTGCTCTTACATCAAGTAAATAACAACGAAAATTCTGAATGGCTGTGTAGGAAGAGTGCGATGAATGGTTGGACCATCCACGAATGGTCGTTTCAGGTCAAGTTATGTTTCGTAATTGGGAACCAAATATTTTTATTTTCTTTCCTGATTCCTCATCGCCAAATAAACAGCTGTTTGTACACCACTTTCTAATGAAAAAACAACATACAAAATGTTACGGACTTCCGCTTGTCTATACAGAATGTTTCAGAAATACTTTTACAAACTTCGGGTATGGGTTCCTTACACCACAAGAAGGAAAAAATGTCCTATGAACATATGTCCCATAATCCTTTGTTTTCTCGTTAGGAGGTGTTCAACACAGTGGTACACTTATAACACACAAAACTCATAATAAATGCTCGAAATGTCCTCCTCTTGCTTCTATGCATGCCTGTGCTCGTCGAATCATGGAATGTCGCACCCTGTCAAAAACTCCGAGTTGGTATCGAATGGTTTCGCAGGCTTCCATGACACATCGATGAAGCGTTTCTGCATCCGGGATGGCTGCTCCATAAACAAATAATTTAAGATGCCCCCAGAGGTAAAAATCCACAGGATTGATGTCAGGAAAACGTGCAGGCAATGGAACTGGTCCTCCTCTGCCTATCCATCGGTCATGGTAGATACTAGTCAGTGCATCTCAAACAATGCGACTAAAATGTGCAGGAGCCAGTCATTTATCATATTTATCAGCAAGGCGACGATAAACAGCACAAAGGTTGGATGACTCGGTTGTCTTCGGTCTGGAAACTCCTTCTGACAGAGCCGTGCAGCCTAGTGTCCATTACCATTCGCGCGACCATACATAAAAATCCTGTCTGCCTGTTCACGAAATGAATATCCAGCCATGGTGGAACGAAACACGTGCAGTTAACTCACTACATGTACACAATTGAAACGTTGAAGACAGACTAATGACAAATGACAAACGTAAACAAGTCTCCATGGCAACACTTCGCCATCTACCGTATGTAGTACAATGGGTCAACGCCTTCTATGAATGCTTAGAGAAATGGAGTTTTGAGGTTGGACCCCGAAGGCCGTTCAACTCACACTTTCATTGTGTCAGGAATAACGCGAAAACCAAGGATTATGGGACATATGTTCGCATGAACTTTTTCCTTCTTTTGGTGTGAGGAACCCATACCCGAAGTTTGTAAAAGTATTTCTGAAACACCCGGTATAGCCTGTCTGCCTGTGGCCTGTAGACTTCTGTGTGGTTCCTTCACTTCATCCCTTCCTCCTGGGTGTGATAGGCACAATAGATCTTTGTAGGTCGCGGTGTCGAAGTGCCCCTTTCCGTTGAACAACCAATAAGACAAACAGTAATTGGTGTTCTAAAACCACTGGGAACTGGGCGTGATAGAAGGGATTTATTGTTTCCTTACCAACATAAACCTGTGCTCATTATATCGGCACGATTCTCTGCACTCGACTGTACCTGGTGGATAAAGTAAAGGTATAAATATTCAATATATATCTCTAGAATGAAGAGCAGTGTTAAAAACGGAAAGGTCAAGGGATAAAAACATAAAATACCACAGGGTAAGCATCGGATGCTGGCTACGCTCAGGTGCATTGTGCGACGTTTATGGAGATAGAAACTGCATGTCATAAATTCACTGTTAAGTTAAATAATCCGCGCGGGACACTGTTCCATCAATCTGGATACTTTAAATACTAGCCGAATTATCATCATTTGTTAACCAGATATTTTCGCTTTCACATAAATCTCCCGGGGCTTAAAGCAGGCTGGGGAATGAAATTGATTTTCATTTCTCTTCATGCCGAGGGCTTAAACGCTACGAGCGTTACTGTTTAATTTCCCAAAGAACTGATAGCTAATGAACAATACTTCCATTAGCATTGCTTTCATTACACATTCACTGTTATGTGGCTTCGACATTTTTACAATTTTAAATGTAAGCAATCATGAAGGAAGCTTTAATTGCAAATCAGTATAAGCAACGTCCTTATGTATAAAACCTAGCATCCTGTTATCTATTAAATTTGAGAACTGAATCATATTTTTAAATATTTGATATGTAACATCCATATAACCTTTTCCATCCCACTAACTCTTGATTCTATAACTTCTACACACAATTCTTAAAAGAGTAGATATTACTTTCTGTACCAATACATAGTACATAAAAACGTAATTCACCCAAAACTTCGATACCGAGATGTCGCTGGAAATACATGTTTTGAGGTCCTCATCAATAAAACAAGTCATTTGTTTGTTTGAACAGCACAATTTAAAAAAAATCTGATGTGTTACACCCACATGACTTTCTCTAATCCTGTACAAACTATTTTTACAAACACTTATTCTCCATGTGCTTCATGTTAATCGAGATGTTAATCTTATGCTAATTTTCTTGTATATGCAAGGGGAATTTGTAGGCTTTAAGCGATAGTCAAATATTTTAAGACCTGATTGCTATGTGGAGTATTCCATTCTCTTTGCATTACCAGGACAAAAAAATGAATAACGAATTTGAGAAAAAGTATAAGTACTGGAAAATTTAAGGGAATAACAAGCAATATGTCGAAAATGGTTAACTCAACAAAAAATGTATATGACATAAATTGTGTATTTTAACGCGATCTACATTTTGTCTATCTCTTATGGTTTACCAGTTATGCAAAAGTCGTTCACAATACACAATACTTTTGGAGACATTCCTAGAAAATTTGAAATATTCATTTCATTTGTCAAGAAAATATATTAAACATCATATTTTAATCAAAATTGTTAGAGCCATTTTTGAGGAAATTAAATTTTTTGAAAAATGTTCCATATAAAGTGTAATCTGGGGTGGGGGGATTTTCTTGAAACCTTAGTGTCGCATCTCTGGAATGATACTGAATTAAATACCAAGTTTGATGTTTATCGGACTGGTCGTTTCTGAGTTATACTGTTCACAGTCACACACACACGGACATGTTTCCAAAAATTCTTTTTTTGAACTCAGGGGGCTCAAAACATGTATTTCCGGTGAAATCTCGGTATCGAATTTTTGGTTGGAATACAATACTTCCCCTACTTACTATACGTAGTAGAGAATGTAACACCTCAGATAAATTGCAAACTTGGCATTAAAGTACAGTGTTTTCCAAAGATGAAACACGAAGATTTTAAAGAAAATTCCCCCACTCCAAAGTACCCTTTACATGAAATATTTTTTTTATTTTTTATTTTCTAGGAATAGATTGTGAAGTCGTCCTTATTCGGATGCAAATTTATATTATCTTGTTTACTATCTATAACAAAATTTGTAAATCATCTATTTTGGAAAGGCTCAGTTCTATTAAAATGAAACAAATAGAAAAATAAATCGGGGATGGCGATTGCATCTTTCAACACGATCGAGCACCTGTTCATACTGCACGGGCTGTGGCGGAGTGGTTACACGACAATAACATCCCTGTAATGGAGTGGCCTGCACAGAGTCCTAACTTTAATCCTATAGAACACCTTTGGGATGTTTTGGAATGCCAACTTCGTGCCAGGTCTCACCGACCTACATCGATACCTCTCCTTAGTTCCGCACTCCGTGAAGAATGGGCTGCCATTCCCCAAGAAACCTTCCAGCACCTGATTGAAAGTATGCCTGCGAGAGTGAACGCTGTCATCAAGGCTCAGGGAGGGCCAACACCATATTGACTTCCAGAATTACCGATGGAGGGCGCCACGAACTTGTATGTCATTTTCAGCCAGGTGTCCGGATACTTTTGATCACGTAGTGTACATGGCTATTTTTCTAAAAATGTTTCTTTTTTGGATTAAGGAGGCCTCAAAACATCTGTCTCTAATGAAAATTGTGTTGGATGGAATGCAATACCTTCCCTATCTACTAGGTACACTGACATGCACAAAAAGTGGCTCATTCCCCCAGATCGCAATAGTGTTTATCCCTCTGCGAGGTTTCTACCTTAAGGCAACCAACCTTTGACTCTACCCAGTCAGCATTAGTTCTCTCTTGATTTGCATGGAAAACATTCAGGGACATAAAAACAAAGCAATGAGTGATGTTATAATGATTGTGAAATGAAGGGGTGGTTTGGATACCGCCTGTATGAGAATGCTTTACTATGATTAGTACACAAGGAAAAGCTTAATAAGTACAATACAACTCGGCCTTCTAGAGGAATATCTGAAGAATTATTTATATGAATTATTTCATCAGCGGCATTGTTTCTGCGGTTTTATTCTACTATATTTTTGCGCCAAAATTCAATGTAGCATATTGCCTTAAGAGTACTCCGCTAGTGAGCACTCTAAGCTTATTATGTTATCCTTATAATTTCGGCCGGGATAAAGTACTTTAATAATACCACGACTAGAATTATACCAGTCGGTTACAATATGAGTGTGTTCGGTGAGAAGAGGAACTAACAGTTACGGATTAAGTGGGCTGAGGGCTACAAATACAGCACTTTTTTCATTGTGTAACTGTACTACCTGTCGGACGAAATAGAGCAGCTTTAGGTGAGGTCGCTAGTGTGCCATGGCTAGGTTTAGATAAGAGATATAAGTACAGTACAGTCTGTTCATCAAAACTTCAACACAACGAACGTAACGTTGACCTTTACGTTTCTTTACAAAACTGTAACACATTGAACATTATCTTTATACTTATTGAGTTTATGACTTCGCGTGGCGGTATTCGACTTGTTTACGATCCTCTTCACCGCGACTAACATATTCAATTGCAGACATGTGCATGCTACGCACCGGGAATGGTGACGTAATACGGCATGTCTGTTATGCTTTTACGTGAGCTTTTCTGCCTCCCGTCTGCACTTATTCTCCCCTAACACCTTGCTCCTCACTCCCCTGTGATTCACTGCCTTGATGACATTAGGCATTGCCAACAAAAACAGCGGCGTCCTCCTCCAGGCGCACTCATATCGTGGTCGACTAATACTGAGAAACAGAGGTGGTCGCGCTGGAAAGGTTGGGTCTAGACTTGTCAGAACCACAGCTGGGTTCCATTATGAGCACATTTTACACACGTCAGTGTACGCGAAAGAGAAAATAAAAAGAATTTGATGGCTGCGTTAAATCGCAGCATTATTGCTCTAAACCATTTTGCACAGCGGCGTGTATTATCACAGAATATCATATGCTGGATGCATTTAGAAAACACAAGATAATTCCCAGCTATTCAAAGGGTAGAGTATTACCGCAGGTGCCCCCATGCGTTCAAGCATTAAGCATTCAGAAATGTGGTCCTTTAAACCTACCATATGAGGTCAAGTGGAAGCGGAACTATGCCCCTGCCTCCCATTCTGCTCCGATGTAGAAGGCTAAATGGACCACCATTCCATTCAGAAATGCTCCACAATACTCCTGAATATTCAGTAGTCGCTCCTTACACATATAGGTTCCATCACAACTGGCATTGCACATAGCGAGCTCTATGTACCTTATTCCATCCTTAACACTAAATTTAAAACTGTGCATTTAAATGAATATAAAGAAACGCTTCAAAAGCAGCACTTAATAAATTTAAAGGATATTTTAAGATAAATGCTTTGGTTACTGGAAGGAAAATGTAAGGGGAACACCTATCCATAATGAATAAAGAGGAGAAAATAGTGGCGGAAAATCAAATATAAGCAAATATACATAACGTAAATAATTCATGTAACATAACAGCAATTTTTAGCAGCATAGCCTAAAGTAGGAATTATAATATAGTGCGCACGAACTATCGCGTTAATTTTACAACACTTCATTGTTACAAACTTTGGTTTCACATGACAATTACTCTTTGTATATGCACATATTTAATACTTTCGGTTTTACTTTCCATTGTGTCTTTTTACACTATTAATGTCTCATGGCGTCCGCATTATCTGTTCACAGTACAAATCGCCATACTTCAATTTATCGCAACTCTTAGTAGAGTTAACCTATATGATATACTGCCAGACTTGTACTTATTTGATCTAAAGCATCATTCTTTTATCTAGTATAACCTACATAAAGATTAGATGGCAGCACTTATGAATTCAGAAGAAACTGAAATGAAAGAACCAGGTGAGTATAGTACAAAGCTTCAATAACAATATTTCAACAGAAATGCATGCTTTGAGACCCCCTGAATAAAAAATCATGTTTAGAAAAAGGTCTGTGTGTGTGTGTGTCTGGGTTCTGTGTGCTTGTGAACAGCATAACTCAAAAACGAAAAGTCGGATAAGTACCACACTTGGTATTTAGGTTCAGTGGCTTCCAAGAGGCAACACGAAGATTTTCATGAAAATACACCCACCCTCAACTACCCTTTATATGGAACACTTTTCGAAAATATTGATTTTCTAAAAAATAGTTCTAACGATTTTGATTAAACTACCGTATATGAAAGATATTTAATATACTAATAAAATGTATATCTTAAACTTTCTGGGAACAGACTAGGAAGTCTTCTTCATTCGGAAGGAAGTTTGTATACTCTTGTATAACTTTTTAACCTTAAGTGATAGAGGAAAGCGTATCACACAAAAAATGAAGATCTCTTTAAAACAAACAATTTATTTCAAATAATTTTTTGTGGCATTGGCAGTTTCTGAGATATCCGTTATTAATGGTTTGAATTGTTCAATACCTGTCATTCTTTTAAAGTTCCATGGATTTTCAGTTGTTTATAGGGATGTCACGAAAACAGTATTGAATTTTAAGGCCAACATATAGCGTCCAGTTCTTAAACATTTGACTATCGCTGTTCTCTTTGTATCTATAACGAAATGTGTAATATAGCTGTTTCTGCAAAGGTTTATTTGGATTAAAATGTAGTAGACAGAAAAATAAGCTTTAGTATGAATAGTTTGTATACCCACTTATAAAGACAGAGGGTAGAGAAAGTCATGTGAATGTATCACATACGATTGTTTAAATGGTGATCATAGAAACAAAGAAAATGCACCTAAAGTATAGTTGCAGTAGTTTGAGCTATGAAATGGGGTGTCACCTATAGCACTTTTGTACAAATTTAAGCAAGTGTTAACTGAACATTTCAGTATAATCATTGTTTTCAGAAACACTTAAGCTATTCAACCAAAATGTTGTTCCCATTAAATCAGTAGTCATTGTGTAAACAGTAGTGTACGCTCTCAAACCTCGTAGTGCAATTAAGACTGATTTTTACAATTTATTAATATACTAGTAATGAGTTTAATTATAAAATACTAACTTTCTAAAATACGAACTACGTTAGCAGCAATTTTATAAAACAGCAAAATAATAATGACGATAATACCAATGATAATAATAGTTATCATAATTATTTATTTTGAATATTAGGAATTGATTTAAACTGTGTCTGAAATTTCGAGTACATATTTTGCATTCAACACTGATTGCTACAATAAAATTTAAAATAAATAATAAAATCGAGATGAAATTGTGGATTTTAGAAATTTTAGGGTTGGATAGAGTTAAGGCAATTCTATAGTGAGATTTTGGTTAACAACTTCCAAATTTTCAGTTTTTTGCCATGTTCTAATAGTTTAGTGTCTATAAAACAATACCGTCTATTTTGGTCATTTACGACTAGAGAATTGTAACCTCAATATGAAGGTCAGAAACGGACACACACATAAAAAATCTGATGTGCTATACTTACATGACTTTCTCTACTCTTGTACAAACTATTTTTACAAACGCTTATTCTCCATATGCTTCATGTTAATCGAGATGTTAATCTTATTGCTAATTTTCTTGTGGATGCAAGGGGAATTGGTAGGCTTTAAGCGATAGTCAAATATTTTAAGAGATGGTTGCTTTGTGGCGCATTCTATTCTCTTTGTATGTCCAGGACATAAAAACAATGAATAACGAATTCCCATTTGAGAAAAAGTTTTGGAAGATTTAAGAGAATAATAAGCAATATCTCGAAAATAGTTTACTTAACAAAAAAATGTATATGACATAAATTGTGTATTTAAACGCGATCTACATTTTTTGTGCAGTAAAACTTTGTCTCTCTCTTATGGTTTACCAGTTATGCAAAAGTCGTTCACAATGAAGAATACTCTTGGAGACATTACCAGAAAATTCGAGATATACATTTCATTTATCGTGAAAATATCATATGATATTTTAATCAAAATCGTTAGAGCCATTTTAGAGAAAATTAAAATGTTCGAAAAATGTTCCATGTAAAGGTATTCTGGGTTGGGGGGATTTTCTTCAAAACCTTCGTGTCACATCTCTGGAAGATACTGAACCTATATACCAAGTTTGGTGTTTATCCGACTCTTCGTTTCTGAGTTATGCTGTTCACACACACACACACACACACACACACACACACAGACACACACACACATAGACACACACACGAACATGTTTCCAAAAATGCTATTTTTTGGATTCAGGGGCCTCAAAACATGTATTTTCGGTGAAATTTCAGTATCAAATATTTGGATGGAATACAATACTTCCGCTACTTACTATAAGTAGTAGAGAAAGTAAAAAAGTGCAGCTTTAAACATGATTTTGCAGGAAACGAAATTTTCAATATTTTTCATATTATAAAATGTTTCACGAAATGCAATTTTTCAACAGTCTTACTGAAACTTACAAGTTAGGCACATAAAACATGAATAGATAGCTTGAAATAGCCATTTTTATTTTCTCTACTACGTATAGTAAGAAGGGAAGTATTGTATTCCATCCAAAAATTCTATGCCGCGGTTTAGCGGAGATACATGTTCTGAGGTGCCCTGAATCCAAAAAACAAATTACTTTTAGAACAAGGTCTGAGTGTGAGTCAATGGGTCTGTGAAGAGCATAACTCAAAAACGAAAAGTCGGATAAATACCATATCCAGACTACCCTTCACATGGAACATTTTTCGAAAATTTTTGTTTTCTGAAAAAGACTTACGATTTTGATTAAAATATCATATATTTGAGCTATTTTCATGACAGGTGAAATGTATATCTTGAATTTTCTGGGAATGTCGCTATTCTTAATGGCTTACGCATAACTGGTAAACCGTAAGAAACAGACAAAATGTATCTACTAAAAAAAGTAAAGCTCGTTAACACACACAATTTATGTCTTATACCCTTTTTGTGGAGTGAACCATTTCCGAGATATTCCTTGTTATTATACTTTTTCTCAAACGAGGATTCGTTATTCGTTTTTTTATGTCCTGGACATTCAAAGCGAATGGAATGCTCCACAGAGGAAGTAAAGCCGTTGGACCCGCGTATAGATTTACGGCACGTAAAAGAACCTCAAGCTTGATAAAGAGGCCTCTGAGCAACATTTCTGGTCTTTCACGCACAATATAGAATGTGACGCTAAGGACCATAGTAGTTAAAGAGTGTCCATAAATAAAACTCAATTTAATTTCCACATAGCAACCAGCTCTTAAAAGATTTGGCTATCGCTTAAAGCCTATCATATTCCCCTTGCATCTACAAGCGATAGAATGGAAATGCTATTTCGATTAACCTGAAGTAGATGGAGAATAGGTGTTTCTAAATATAGGTTGTACAAGTGTAGAGAAACTCATGTGAGTGCAACACATGAGGTATTTTAATGCGTGAATGATTCAAAACTAATTTTGTATAAATTATGCAGAAAAAGAAAAACATGATGCTATGGACCATGCAGGGCCTTGGCCTGCCAACCCGACTGTCGGCCTCACGACAACATAAGCAAGGTAGAGGTGGGCGATCATCCAAACGATAAGGGTAGAAGATGTGGCCAGCATCACACATTCCCCAGGCGGAATGTTGGGTCTCGAGGCCGGGGTCGCTGACTATCGCAGCTCCTTACTTTCCTCAAAATGTTGAGTGGACACTGGTCGGATATCCGGGATTTAATATTCCTACAGCTCAGGACATAAATTATAGAATAAGTGAACATTCTGTGGATTTGTTACATGGAGATGAAGAAGAAAAAAGTTTTCTTTAAATTATACAGATATGTATAAAATGGAAATTTTATATTTTGCCAATTTCAGGAAAGAATGTATTTGCAAAGACGTAATTAATATGAATCGTGGGATATTTTACATAACCACGAATATTTACATAATTATTAAAATAACTTCTAAATTATTTAGACCAGCTATGCAACTTTGTAGACGATTATAAGATAACCTTCCTACCACAGGCTTGCCGTTCATATTTCAGCACACGTGTGCGTATTTAAATTAATATTTCAGAAATGTATTGCTTAGTTTCATGCCCACCTTCTGGTACAATTTCCATCATTAGTGATACAGAGACATGCTCCGTAGCGAAGACACTGACCAGCTCCTGGTTTTACCTCAAGCGATTCACGCCTCTCTCATTGATATTCTGCAACAGGTCTGAGGTGTGGTAGGGGATCATTAATTAGTAACATATACTTGCACTTAATTACCCGGGTGCAAGAGGCAGCTGGAATTGATTTGTATGGTAGGCAACACCTCCACTCCGTGCATAAGCAACACTTAACCTCTTTAAGCAGGAGAAGATAGATAAGATTACTAAACATGTCTTAGTTTCTCCGCATCTGCTCCGTGTTATTATTTTCAGCGTTTTCTCCTCGTTAGCGACATGTCCTGAATATCTAACGCATCTATCCTCTAGAACATCTGTTTTTACTTTCTCTATTACCTGTGATAACTACAGAAACCATTTTACCTACCCCGTCAAAAATCTGCTACTGAGATTTCAACGAAATACACGTTTTGGGACTCCCTAAATCCAAAACTAATGTATTGTTAGAACAATGACCATGTACGAGGGCAGTTCCAGAAGTACCCGACCTGACGTATATATAGCGGCTGTTATTTCAAACAAATGACTATGGTAGAAAGTACTACCCTCATAAAGCTTAAGTTTGAAGTTTGACGATGCTACGTCGTCTAGTAATTGTTGGGCAGCCATCAATAGTGAACGCTCTCAGCAACTTTGTAAACATGGATAAAACTGGTCATCGTTATGTGATACAATACTTTCATTTGAAAGGTCTTATTCCAACTAATATTAAAGCTGAGCTAGATTCTACTCTGGGGGAGTCTGCTCCTTCGTTTACAACAGTAAAATATTGTGTGGCAGAGTTTAAGCAAGGCCGTACGAGCTGCCAAGACGAACATAGCAGTGGTCGACCAAATGAGATGACCACGACAGAAACTGTGAAGAAAATCCACAAAATAGCATTGGATGACCGTCGACTGACTGCGCGAGGTAGTATACATCGTAGGCATTTCAAAAGTGTTGTACATCGCATACTAACTCAAAGTTAGACATGAGAAAGCTGTACACAAGATGGGTGCCGCGTTTATTCACAATGGAATAAAAACAGCATCGTGAAGATGTTTCAGTCGAGTGTTGGCGATGTTTTGCTGCAATAAAGCCGGGTTTTTGTGCGGATTCATAACCACGGATGAAACATGGGTCCATCACTTCAAACCTGAGACGAAGGGACAGTCAAACAGTGGATTGAAAGGGGATAATCGGCTCCAAAGAAGGTGAGACAGTTCCATTTGCAGGAAAGTTCATAGCGTCAGTTTTTGTGAATGCGCGTGGGATAATTTTCATTAATTATCTTGAAAAAGGAAAAGCAATCAAAGGCGAGTATTATGCAAACTTATTGCAGCATTTGAATAATGAAGTCAGGCAAAAACGGCCGCATTTAGTGGAAAAGAAACCTTTGTTTCATGAAGACAATGCACCAGTTCACACATCCATTATCGCCATGGCCAAAATCAATGAGTTAAAGTTCGAATTGCTTCTTTGTGTACCCTATTCGCCAGATTTAGCCTCCTCTGATTATTTTCTGTTTCCAAAGTTGAAGAAATAGCTTGGTGCTAAAGGATTTGCCAACAATGAAGAGGTGGAGGTTGCAGTTGATGTCTATTTTGCAGAACTCGACGGTTCTCACTATAAATAGGGTGTCGAAGCTATTGAACAGTGTATGGAGCTGAAAGGAGACTATGTAGAGAAATAAGAATGTTTTTTCCAAAGCTATAGTGCTTTCTTTGTTAGGTCGGGTACTTCTGGGACAGCCCTCGTACAGGGCAAGTTTTTAAGTACCGATAAGCATACAATGAATCCCAGGATGTGATATCTACGGAACTTATCGCAAATCTGAGACCGGTGGTTCGTCGCAGTTAGGATCTATATATGGACCATCTCCGGAAAGAAACTAAGATAATACTATTTGCAGAGAAGGTCAAACTAGTTAATTATTGGTTACTTCTTCATGCTTCTAAACATCACAAAACCATGTTTACTCATACATTTCGGTGCAATGTTACTGTATACACGTTATCACATTAGCATTGTTCTTCCAAGGTGAACGATGCTCTGTCGTTTTTCCTGTTACAACCTCACGACAGTATCCAAATTATCGCTCAAAAACAGATAAGCGGCGCACCTCGAGTGGAAAACAAGGATAATAAATATTTCTTTTGGCGTTCTAAACCTTTATAGAGATAATAGATTTGTTAGATTCTTATCTGTCCTATGTTTGCTTGTCAGCTGGCGGGATCCATTCCGATGGTAGGGTGATGATAAATATAGCGTTGGAACGAGAGGACCTATAGCTTTTGCTGTGAACTCCAAATTAAATTAAATTAAATTTAGTTTTATTCATGCTGTGGTCCTTAGCTTCCCATTCTATATTGCAAGTGAAGGATCGGTAATTTTGCTCAGAGGCCTCTTTATCAAGCTTGGATTATTTTACGTGCCGTAAATCTACGACACGGGACCACTGGCTTCACTTCCCTTCCGAAGGAAGTCGTGCTAAGGATTTTTACGTCCGAAAAATTTCATTGCCCTCTGCCGGGTTTGAACCTGCGTCTTCGGGAACTAGAGGCTAGCATGGCAACCACTACGCCACGGAGGACGACACCGTAGACTCCGAATCACCTTGGGGTACTTCACGCGAGCAAGTCAGAGCTGAAGGCGTGGATAGCACCGACTTAAAATTGCCACCCCAAATCCGGGAATGGAACACATGATCTTCAATACGAGAGCCGGAAGTATATATGAGAAGCAGGGTTTATTATAGAGTAAAATGGAGTGGAGTGGAATATGTATTGGTTTTAAACATTTTACATTTTCAAACACATACACCGCATAGACCTACGTGGTTATATACAGTACGTTCCCTTCTCCGTGTGGCCGGGCGATCGCATGTAAGTGCGGAGAGCAGTAATACAACCTACAAGCGTGCTGCCTCACTATGGTGGTTTCCGTAAAACAGTCAGTTTACGCTTTTCTGTGTGATGTAAAAGACGCAGTCAGTTTTCATTTATCTCTACAGTGTATAAAACACCTTCTGTGACAAAGTTAGTACTCGAGCGATAACAAGAAATAAACAATAAATCAGTAAGATAAGCTTGAGACCGGCCGTACGGGGAAAGGAACGCTGTAAAACACTGTAGTTCATATGCTTCAGTCTATATATTGATCACACTGAACTTTAAAATTAATTATGTAGGGTCCTTCATGCCCTATTTTTAACATGTGATAGCTGCCATTGTTACTGGGTTACAGCAGTCATTTTCTCATGTGGTTACAGTTGTTATTGACAAATAGCCATGGAACGTTAGAGCATTCAGCAACTCGTAGAAATTGTGAAAATTTATTATCAATATGGATCATCTGTTCGCCAAACCTTCTGCGTATTGCTTGAAGTTTACGGTGTGCATAATCGTGCCTGCGAGAGAATGATTCGGCGTTTGATCGATAAATTTGAAAGAAGTGGTTCTGTCAGCGATTAAAGAACGCCTGTACGTAATCGACGTAAGCGCTGCAACGAAAACATAGGCGCCGTCCATGAGAGTGTACGCGAGAACGGAAACAAATCAATTGCTCTTCGAGCGCAAGAATTGGGGCTTTCGCCGACCACAACTTGGCGAATTTTTCATTTGGACTTGACGTTTCACGCTTACAAAGTGATGTTAACTCAAGAACTAAAGCCAAGCGACCATAGGTTGCGCCGTGTATTCGCTGGCTGGGCTATGGAGCAATTGGAAGCTGACCTGGATTTTTGTCGAAAAATCATCTTCAGCAACGAAGACCCACTTTTGGATAGATGGTTGTGTTAACAAACAAAATTTGTGCTATTGGAGCAATCACAATGCAGTGCAGATTTAAGAACGACCACTTCATACCCAAAAGGTTACTGTGTGGTGTGGATTTTGGTATGGTGGAATCAGTGGTCCATATTTTTCCCAAGATGAAGATGGAGAAGCTGTAACTGTAAATGAAGAAAGATACCGGGCTCTTATAAGGGAGTATTTTTGCCTCAATTGGATGGTATGCATCTCAAAAACATCTGGTTCCAGCAAGATGGTGCCACATGTCATACTGCTCTCGAAACAATCGATCTTTTGAAGGAGAAGTTCAGAGGTTTCATCATTTCCGGTGGTGGATATGTTATATGGCCCCCTAGGTCATGTGATTTAACGCCGTTGGATTACTTCTTGTGAGGTTATGTTACATCCCGATTTTGTCAACAAGCCAGAAACAGTAAATGATCTTATGAATAACATCACGCGTGTTATTCGTGAAGTTGGACCTAATTTACGTTCTTCTGTCATTGAAAATTGGGTCAACCGTATACGCGCAACCCAACGAAGTCGCGGAGGTCACTTAACTGATGTTCTCTTCCACACGTAATGACATTAATTATATTCTAAAATAAAAAAGAAATAAACCTCTATCATTTATAGAACGTGTTTTATTTAAGTTCAAAGATAGGACACTCTTGTTGAAAGACCCTATATTTTCTTCCAATGCCCCTAATTAGAATATATATAAGGTTTTAGAATTCTACAATCATAGTCCCTGCTGTTTCACGCTGAATGTCGCTTTATTTGTAACATCCCGGTACGTAGTAGAAAAAGTAAATGTTTTTGTTAGAATGGTTTGTAGAAAATATTTTAAATAAACCATTTTCTTCTCAACTTGTCAGATCGATCGAATGGGGAACATTCATAATGAAATGACTTCACTTGTGAGAATTAAAAGTGATTTGCTCGTGATGAAGAAAACTCGATACGGTAAACTAAATCTTTCATTAATGTAATTGCAAAAGGTTCGCAGCAGTGTGATTTTATTTAGATGCATTTAAAGAATAAATAATAATAGTTATCGCCTAGAGTTGAAACCCGAGTAAAATGTTTTTTCCCTTTCAGACGCCTTGATACGAACGGAAAACTTTTCCTGGTATATTTCCTCTCACTTTTCTAAATCCCCACTCTACAACAGCGAACAACTGCACTAAGGGATGGGGGTGTCAAAGAAAGCGAAATTTTGACACACTTCCACTCACGAAGGGCATCCACCTCTCTGGCTATTCGGAAAGAAAGATTAACGACTTGAGGATGACCGCCTCACAACGCGCGTCCCCAACATTGGTTTTCTCAGCGGGGTTTAACTCAGCGCTGCAGCGTTAGAAAGCCCTAGAGTGACCAGAAGAGAAAGCAAAGTTTCTTTGGGACGATAATAGTTGCCATTGCTTGGCCTCTCGCTTCTCTCAGCGATGTGATTAATGTTTACGGCTATCGTCATCTTGGGTACCTTTGCTTGTGTTTCTCTACTCCACAACTATAGTGGATACGTAGTGGATGTATTGCAATTTGCCCAAAAGTTCGATAGTACTGCGATTTCAGAAGAAAATAGTTGTTCTAAGATTCCCAGAATCCAAGAAAAGAACTGAGGCAGTATTTTTAACACTAAAATGATTTCAATCTAATTGTATAATATATATAGTTCGATAACAGCCCGACTTAAAGCAATATGTGTATGTAACAATATATAAAAAAATATGTATCGGTTATTGTATATGTTTGTATTATTGTATCCATGTGTAATAATGTTATGTGAATGTATTACGTAATTTAATAATGTAGGAGCTGTGAGAATAATAGGTTAAAAGTTGCTAAAAATGAGGTAACCTTGAGGCAATAATGAATTTGAAAGTTTAAATGCTACTAGTCATAATTGGAGCAACAATAATGTAAATTTTGAGAGATTTTAAAAATAGCCAATCTACAACCAAAAAAGTTTTAGTTAAACGAAGGTATTCTATTGGAATAGGATTAAGCAATTAGAGATTTGAAATACAGAAATTTACAAGTTTAGGCGGTTAAAATCAATTCAGTTGGTTGCAGACAGCGTTACTAACCAGACGCAAAAAGTGTCCTCAAGAGATTTAATACGCATTCGTGTGAAGAAAGATAGTTTTACGTGTTAAAAAGTGGAAGTAATTAATAAAATAATCCCACAGCTCTCTATATCAGTGAAGTGTTATTTAAATTGTATCAAGCATTAATAAAAGGAGTGAAGTAAAATTATGATCTGTGTAAGCCTACATGCTTCAGTCGCACCACAACCCTGCCAAGACATCCATGTCTCTAAAATAAATACTGACGCAGCCGAGGCAAACATAAATATTAATAATTTAAAGAAACAGTTTCATTCCAAAGTTAATATATCATTTTAAAACATTTTTTGGGGCAAAGGCCACCGGAAAGTACATTTGGGGCGAAGGCTACCGGAAAGCGGGTATAATACGTGCGGTTGCAGCTACTTCAAGTTAGGCTCCCCAACAGTTGAAATATAATACAACTCCTTTAATACAACCTACTTAAAATTGACACCCAAAGCGTGGTGCAAATAACGTAAAGAAAACAAGTTCTTCAGAACGTTTAGAAAAAGTTCATGTAAGTATAACAAAAAAAAAACAACACTAAATCAGAAAAAGGAATAATTTGAAAAGACAATAAAAGCGAGAATGAAAGTTATGCAAGTATTTTAATCTTCTCCCTCCAAAATTCTCCTTTCGTAAACATAACTATGAAATCGTTTCTGGTACGTCAGTCACGGTTGGTGTAGGATTATGGAGCTGTCATCGCTGGCTCCTGGTTGATGTTTTCGAAGCTCTCGATTATCTTGTAGACCCGGATTCTGTAAACTTTGAATTTAGCGCGCCCCTCACGAAGTTGGTAATACAAGTTTTTATGCCTGGCGTTTCAGAAGTAAATTTCTAGAGGCATATTTTCTTATTCAGTGGTTGTTGAGTTGTATAGCGTGCACTACGCGTAATAACTTTGTTAATGTTTCTTCTACTCCGCTATATTTTAAGATTTTTAAAATACTACTAACTCATTTCGAAGCAACGATAACTCTTTTCTCAGGATCTTTACGTGTTTGGAAAGTAAGATAATTATTTAAATAACAAATACAATAAATTTTACTAGAAAGTGTGTCTTGTTTCACCTCTGAAAGTACTTGTTAACGATGAACAATATATGTGATAATCAAATATGTTACTTACATATTTATTAAAAATACTTCTTAAATTTCTTAGTCTTACACTTGTAAGCTCTCTTTTTGGATGAAAATTTTTCTGACAATTTAAAATGTTGAAAATTATTTGCTCCAGCTTTGCTTGGTTGCTAAAGAAAGCAAAAAAATACATTTAATTTAACAAGTCTGGTCTTAAATGAGCAACATATTAATAAAAATAACATAATTGGAATTTTAATTCATGTGAAACGTATTTTTGCACAAATTTACTTTTCTTATAATATATTTAATGTTTTAACAATACTTATTTCATTGAGAATACAATTCATTTAGTCTGAATGTTAAAAAATACTTTAAAAAGAATAAACTTTCTTTTTCTTTCTCATTAGCTGTAAATAAATTTTATAATCATTTAAAGCATAAAAAATTTAGGTAAAGTTTATGATATAAACGGCATTTTTCAATCAATAATAATTAACAATTATGATTCACAATGCATATACAAATATATTACATGGATTTTTATTATCCACTCCATTGGGTCTCGCTTTTGCCGTTGCTTAGTAATTCTATAAATTACTTACAATTAATTTGTTTATATCTGCTTCAATTGATAAATTCTAAATGTATGTAACCAGAATCCATTGTCTCCTGAATATAATTTGCGAAAGCATATTGTGACTGCGCGCTCGAGGCTACCTGCGGCCCGACGGTAAGCCGGTGTGCCGCTTACCCGTTCCAGAACATTCCTTTCGGCAAGTTCTAGTAGCCTCTCTTTCTTTCGCTTTGTATCCAAGGCTTATCTAAAGGTCTGATCTTGTGCGGTGTTCATTTCAGAGTTAAGAAGTGAGAAGTGGACAGTGACAGTGCGATTTAGTGTGAATGTTACTCAACAATTCAGTTGTGATTTGATTCGATAGGTCACTTGTGTTGTGTTCCGAGTGTGCCAAAAGTGACTCAAATGTAACGCGTGTGCTACTCTGAATGCTAAGCGATAAATGAAACGTGTCTCGCAGTAACTGGTATTATTATTTCTTTCAATATTGACTGTGACAGTAAGATTTGACTGTCACCTTGTATCATGCAAAACCTACGCTTCTTCCATGCATCCCAAGGTATTCGTAGCCAATAAAACAGCAGTAACAGCATAGGGCTACGAACGTGCAACCTGTAAGCGACTATGTAAGTCGCTTCGGCAGTGAGTCTCAAAAGTATTTGAGTGGTTACTCTTATCCCGTCTTACTCCTCTCTTTGAGGAAAAGCATATCTTCCCTGATCATCAGTTCGGTTTCCATCGTGGACACTCCTCAGCATTCCAGTTATTGCGATTGGTCGATAAGGCTGTCTTAGGCTTCTAGGAAAACTACAACACGATCACAGTGCCCTGGGATTTGGAAAAAGGCCTTCTCCACTACGTGACATCAAAGCTTGTTGTATAAGGTCAAGAAGACAGAGATTCCACCCCCCACACTTCATCTTAATAGACATTTTCCTTCGGAACCACACATTCCGGGCACGGGTAAGTGTCCTCGGTTACACCCATGTCGGCCGGAGTTCCGGAAGGCAGTGTACTGCCGCCGTTCCTCTGTGCTGCCTACATGTCTGACTTCCTCACAGAACCCAGCACTGTTATGTGCCCAATATGCTGACGATGTCCTCAGGATGGCACAGAACAAAAGTGTCTTTTACTGCTTCCTTCCACTACAGAGACCGCTCCAATGCATTGGCCGCAGAAGAATCTTCCCTTCTTCTGGTTAAGGTTCATTGTTGGGGCCGAAACGGCTTTTAAGATTGCCCCGGAGAAGAATCCTTTGGATTACTTCAATCATGGGCTCACATTCACTCCTCATGTGGAGGCAAAGGTTGGTTTAGGCCACGCTACACTATTCAGTTGTACCCAGTTTTCCGCTCTACGAGTACTTGCCTACGTACCTTAAACTACAACACTATCGTGCAGTCATACAGTCATTGATACTGTAGGGTTATAGACCGTGCAGAGCAAGGCAATCAGAAATATTTGCGATACAGACCATAAACTCCCGGCCCTTGCCGAGACGATGGATAAGCTACCACCTGCTCAAGGACACACTGACTTCGTAACTTCTGCCATTTCTTGCACCCAAATCTTACACCGACAAATTAAGCAGCATCGGTCTTGCTCGTGGGCGACAGCTCCGCTATTATACCTCATTGCATGCAGTTTCACGCTATCTGGCGCTGCTTTACTTAAGCGGCTGGCTAAGTTTAAGCAGCATCACAAGTAATCACCGTCTTGCTGCTGACAGGTAGGTTCAGTGTGAATGATTATGCGTGTCGCTCAATTGGGTCTTACCGCAAGGTTTTTGCTATAAGATTGATGTTTACGGATGGCTTTTCTATTTTAGAATGGTTAGATTCGAAAGGAAGGTGACGCCATGGCCTAGTAGTTAGACCGCTTTCCTACCACCAAGGCGCCTTGGGTTTGATCCCATGGAGCCGCATTGGGATTTGTGGTGGACAAAGCGGCATCTGGGTGGATTTTCTCCGGGTTTTCCGGTTTCCCCCGTCATTCATAACTTTACTGGAGCTCCCTCTTCACCTTTCCTGTCCTTCATCTCTCGCAGCTCATCTATCATCTCCTCTTTCGCTCTTATCCCAGGCTGATCCGCCACCCTGGTTGTCACTCTCTGACTCATAGACCCTCAGTTCCCCGACAGGCATCTGACCACAGCCGTTGGCTTGTAAATCCTGGGGAGTATAAATTCTACGAAGAGGAGGGTAATCATAGATTGCTTTGTTTTTTACTTTCTCTACTACGTATAGTAAGTAGAGGAAGTATTGTATTCCACCCAAAACTTCGATACTGAGATTTCACCAGAAATATATGTTTTGAGACCCCCTGAATCCAAAAAAGGCATTTTTGGAAACATGTCCATGTGTGTCTGTCTGTGTCTTTGAACAGAATAACTGGGAAACGAACAGTCGGATAAACACAAAACTTGGTATTTAGGTTCAGTATCTTCCATAGATGCGACACGAAGGTTTTCAAGAAAATCCCTCCATCCCAGATTACACTTTACGTTGAACATTTTCGAGCATTTTAATTTTCTAAAAAATAGCTCTAACGATTTTGATTAAAGTATCATATGTTTAAGATATTTTTATGACAAATAAAATGTATATCTCGAATTTTCAGGGAATGTCTCCAAAAGTATTCTTCATTGTGAACAACTTTTGCATAACTGGTAAACCATAAGAGATAGACAAAATTTTAGTACACAAAAAAATCTAGATCGTATTAAAATACACAATTTATTTCATATCCATTTTTTTTGTTGATGAACCATTATCGAGATATTGTTCGTCATTCCCTTAAATTTTCCAATACTTTTTCTCAAATGAGAATTCGTTTTCCAGTTTTTTATGTCCTGGGCATTAAAGAAAATGGAATGCGCCACATAGCAACCAGCTCATAAAATATTTGACTATCGCTTAAAGCCTACCAATTCCCCTTGCACCTACAAGAAAATTAGCAATAAGATTAACATCTCGAAATCTCGATTAACATGAAGTATATGGAGAATAAGCGTTTATAAAATAGTTTGTCACGAGTAGAGAAAGTCATGTGAGTATAACACATCACATTTATTTCTCTTTTTTTATCGAGGAAATGTATTTTGAAGTCCATCTGTTTTTTGACTGGATTAAGAAGGTAGCTAAGCTTCAGGTGCTGCTGATATGCTCCAGTGTTATCTTGTATGCCCGTAAGCCATGTGGGGAACTTGGTGTCACCTGAAACAGTGAGTTCTGGAATTATAATCCCTTAGAGACCACACCAGGGCACTGTCCGCCTAACGCGGTCTACACATCGCTCTTAAATCAACCATAACGTGATAAAAACGTCACGCAAATTACCTAAAATCTACAATATCGCACCAGTAAATCCGTAATAAACGGACAGATACTGTCGACATTTACTTACCACTCAAGTTAACTCGGGCGTCCCGAATTTGCTGCTGGCTCATGGCCAGGTATGCAATCTACATCAAGCATTAGTTACAGCACCGATAAGTACACCAAGAAGCGACCCGCTTCATAATGAAGGAAAGTTAACTCCGTCGTCTTCGGAGAAGTTTCGGCATGCAGCAATAATAATACAGACATCAGTGCTCTACTCTTCACCTGAGTGGATAGACACATTTATCCTGAGTTTTACAATGTAGACTTTCAACAACACATAGATCATTTAAAATTCAAAATTTTATAGAACCATGCCTTTACTCAAATATGAATAACGTGTTTATGTTTCATTGTGGAGAATAGCAGCGCCGTCAAATGGGAGAATTTCGACTAAAGGAAGTATGACAAATGTAATTATGCTACCTTGATTTTATTTTTACTTTCTCTACTACGTTAGTAAATAGTGGAAGTATTGCATTCCACTCAAAAGAATAGACACCGTTATCTCACCAGAAATACATGTTTTCAGGTGCTCTGAATCCTAATCAAGCATTTTTGGTAAATGTCCATATGTGTGTGTCTGTCTGTCTCTGTGTCTGTGAACAGCATAACTCAAAAACGAAAAGTGGAATAAATACCAAAATTGGCATTTGAGTTTAGTATCTTCCAAAAATGCGACACGAAGGTTTTCAAGAAAATCCCCCCACCCGAAGTTACCCTTCACATGGAACATTTTTCGAAAATTTTAATTTTCTCAAAAATGGCTCTAACGATTTTGATTAAAATATCATGTATTTAAGATATTTTCATGACAAATAAAATGTATATCTTGAATTTTCTGGGAATGTCTCCAAAAAGTATTCTTCATTGTGAACGACTTTGCATAACGTAAATCATAAGAGATAGACAAAATTTTACTACACAAAAAATGTAGATCACTTAAAATACACAATTTATGTCATACAGTATTTTTGTTGAGAACCATTTTCGATGTATTGCTTGTTATTCCCTTAAATTTTGCAATACTTATTTTCTCAAATGAGAATTCGTTATTCATTTTTTTTGTCTTGGATATGCAAAGAGTATTAATCTGTGGCAAAGAGAATGGTGCTGCACCTAGCAACCAGCTATTAAGAGATATGTCTATGCTTAAAGCTACTGTATTTCTATAATGCCCTTGCAAATACAAAACAAGGGGAACATAGTACGCCTTAAGCGATAGTCAAATATTTTTAGAACTGGTTGCTATGTGTAAAATGTAATTCTCTTTGCATGCCAAAAGATCGTTTCTGCAAATGTTTATCTCGATTAATATGAAATAGATGGAGAATAAGAGTTTGTAAAAATATTTTGTATAAGAGTATTGAAGTCATGTGAGTGTAAGATGGAACATTTTTCGAAAATTTTAATTTTGGCTCTAACGATTTTGATTAAACTATCACATCTTTAAGATATTTTTATGGAAAATCAAATGTATATCTTGAATTGGTTGGGAATGTCCCCAAAAGTTCTCTTCATTCTGAATGACCTTCGCATAACTGGTAAACCGTAAGAGAGATACAATTTTTCCACACAGAAAATGTACATCTCGTTAAAATACACAATTTATGTCGTATCCCCCCTTTTTTGTTCAGAGAACCATTCACGAGATATTCCTTGTTATTTGTTTTAACTTTCCAATATTTATACTTGTTCTATATTGGGAACTCATTCGTTGTTTATGTCCTGGACATGCAAAGAGAATGGAATGCTCCACATGGCAACCAGCTCTTAAAACATTTGACTATCGCTTAAAGCCTACCATATTCCCCTTGCATCTACAAGAAAATTAGCAATAAGATTTATCTCGATTAATATGTAGTATATGGATAATAAGCGTTTGTAAAAATAGTTTGTACAAGAGTAGAGAATGTGGTGTAAGTGCAATATATCATATTTTTTTATTTTGAGAAGCCTTATTTAGTTTAAAAGTGTATTGATGTTCAATAATTTTACCTCAATACATAATTATCATACAAAGACACACGGTAGTAGCATATACTTATGACTAAGTTACGTTAAAATAGCTTTTGAATTTAAAAGTGTAGAATCTACACTTGAGGGTTTTCTGCAAAGAGAATCAGTGTTTGTATCATTTGTTCTATCTTCGTAATTAGTATGCTTACATTTCTTTTCATTCTTCATTGGATTGAAGTGTTTGAAACGACAAACTGATAATTTAAGGAGAAATAACATTTAATCAGTTTAAACTTGTAATATAGGTAGTCCATGTTCAATACTTTCAAAAATGAGATTTTCAGGCTTTTGACTACTCATTATTCCGAGTTTTTAATAATTATTCATTAACAGTCGAATGGCATTTCTAAGCATTAAAGGCAGGATGAAAGGAAATGAAGTTGAACTGTAACTGAAGTTTTACTGAAAAAAAACTTCTTTTCCTTAGAAATTTGTGCCCAAAAAATCTATAAATGCTCTCAATATGATGTATCTGATAGAAAAACATTTTTGCATGGGATATTGTGTTCAAAAGCTAAAATTTTTAACAAATTAATATTGTGACATTTATAACTTTATTTTAACAGATTTTGGTAAATAGAATTTTATACAATTTGAAATATTCAAGAAACACTTGGTTTACGTAACTTCAGGAAATTGTCTTTAGATTACTTGCTAGTCATTTCTCGGATGTTGAAGTAAGAGATTAGATGACACGCGGTTTAGAGGAAAGGATCCGTTTCTTGTCCGACACGTGGGCAAGTTTCTAAATTTTGCTGACTTACGCTTACGCCAATTACTAGCTAGGCACTAATCAGCATTTTATTGGGTATTTGAAGGAGCTCTCTTGGCCACCACGTGCCTATCAGGAATCTCTGACGGTTAGTTCGGAAATTGGTTTTTAATTTACAATCGCGATAGGCGCTAGGGTGACGACGATGGACTGGCGGTAAGGTAAATCCACTATGTGTCTACTTCTTTCTGTTTTTCCTTTATAAATCTAGTTTAGGTTAAATTAGGTAAATTAAACATTAGAAAAGATTGGGAACAAAAATTACAGGTGTAATAATGACACCCTTTCACCACCCTTGCTACCGAAACCTAACCCTAGTGAAGCCATCCTGTGCTAGCACCTGAACGTTACATCTGATGGAGGCGCCAATGACGTTAAAATTATTACGCCACATCTGGCTTTAGACGCCGGACTATGCCGCAATATTTACAGAGAGAATAAAAGGCGAAGCTAATTGCAACATGTATGGGATCTTCACCTCCGTACTGTATTTTAAGGTCGAGAGAAGCTATAGAAGTATTTCTCCATTTCGCTACATACCTTCCTCGCGTTTCCCGAGTATAGACCATGTGCTGTTACTGGGAGGGAACAAAAAAAACATAATTTACCCAATAGGTAAGAAAAAGAGGGGCTCATGCCACAAAAGCTATATCCTACCGCTGTCACTACAGTGAAAGTAAATAGATATAAACTTAAATGTCCCTGTCAGAAAACGTCAATGATCTGTTCGCAAGAATGAGTTATTGTTTTATCACATAAGAGTTACTCAAGCTTCACTTGTTTCCACATTTTTAATCTTCCTGCTTTGTGTATGAAGCACAGCTGAAATGAATGTTATCTTCTTTTCCCGGGATTAAAACGAGCCACTAGGAGCAACGTTAGAATGAGAGGGAGGGATTTTGGGGCTCAAATGTTGCAGTAACTGTAAGCACTGTGCGAGATTTCGTTATTAAATGTTTTTACCTAAATGGGACTCCTGAAAGAGGGAGTGCCGCTGCGGTTGGTGAAATGTCCCCAGAGATTTTCAGCAGTCTATATGAATTGTTTATAAGCGCATTTCCTACTCTGAGTAATTCTTCACGTTCACTTAAACTCAGCTTTACTTTGACATCCCATAATTGTTGTTATCCAGGGCATAGAATTTAGTAATTTTATAGTTTTGCTTCATTATGCCTTATGAGCATGGAAACACACACACACACACACACACACACACACACACACACACACACACACACACTGGCATGCAGACACAGAGGAAATGGATTTAAAAAACCTGATGTGTTATATTCACATGACCTTCTCTACCCTACATAATTTAATATACGGGCATAAAACTATTCTTACTAAAGCTTATTTTTCTAGCTGCTTCATTTTAATCGAGACAAATCTTTGCAAAAATAGCTACATTACACATTTCGTTTTAAATACAAAGAGAACACGATAGTTCAAATATTTAAGAACTGGACGCTATATGCTGACCTTAAAATTCCATACATCGCGAGAAACAACTGAATGTGGACAGGACATTAAAAGAATGACTAAGAATTGAATGCTACAAACCACTAATAAGGAATAAATCGGAAACTGCTGATGCCACAAAAAATTATTTAAAATAAATTGTGTATCTTAAAGAAATCAACATTCTTTGTGTAGTGCATTTTCGCTTAACGTTTACCAGATTCTACTAAAATATTTCTAAATGAAGATGACTTCACAGGCTATTCCCAGAAAACTCAAAATATACACTGTTTTTGTCTAAATATCTTTAATATGTGATATTTTAATCAAAATTGTTAGGGCCATATTTTATAAAATCGAAAATTTCGAAGAATGTTCCATATTGAGCGTGATTAAGGTAGCGGAGTTTCTTGAAAATCTTCGTATCGCATCTTTGGAAGAAATTGAACTTAAACACCAAGTTTGGTATTTATCCGACAGATATATATGGACTTAAGGGGCCTCAAAACATACTTTGCGGTGAAATCTTGTTATGACTTTTTGGGTGGAATGCAATACCTTCTCTACCTATTATGTACGTGTTAGAGAAAGTAAAAATTCCTCAGCAATGTCAGGTTTACCAGTTAATCAAGATGCTGTAATATGATTCATTATTTGTAAACAGTAATAAAAAGATGCTTTTATCACCACCAGCACCTACTACCACGGGCTAAGCCTAAGGCTTGTTCCGGTCACATAGATTTTTAATCAGAAAGTTTAATCCCTATCTTCTACCAACATTCCTTTCACCTTTTTGGTTACAATCGACTATAACCTTTAGTATGAGGTCTTCTTTCATCATTTGTGCATGTTATCTCCAGAAATTTCTAACTCATTTGTAATTTCTTCATTTTTCGTTTTATCTAAGAGTATAAAGTCGATTACACTTCGGCTCATCTTATCTCATCTCCTAGTTAAACTCTGACAACAATAGGATAACTGCCATCGCCTTGTAAATATTTTGTTTCCCTAGTAATTTGTTTAATGCTCTATTAGTTGTGTCAGATACAAAATTAAACTTGGAAGCTTTATTAAAATATCTTATTCTATAAAATAACAAGATTACAGCTTAGATAGTTAAAACTATTTGGTTTTTCAGTGGGTTTCCCATTTAAAATAATTCTGATATTATTTTAGTCTAATCGCTTAAATACTACAACTTAGTTTTCTTTGTTTACATTATAAATCGTATTTTATAGTATTTAATTAAATAATTTGTAATATGCCACCTAAGGGATGTAAACTCATGAGTTTTAATTGTATAAAATTATGATTTTATGAATTAAAGCTTTTGTATCCTTGAGATTGTTGAGCCATAACATTCTACTTTGCCTCTTCCTGGACGGAAACTAAAAATCACTGGCCTACGTCTTACTATGTCTGTGCTCCTTAACTCGACAGGCTCTCCAAGGTGACTGTTGAACCTAATGTTGTTGTGTCATGTTGGCATTAGCTGCGCTCGGTCGCGTTGAAATAACTTTGAGAGCCGCGACTTTTGTTTTTTTTTAAGTTCATTTTTTATCCAGCTTATGATAGTGTGTTTTACTGTTTTCGTTACCGCTTATTATTGCAATTACACAACACACACACACAGATACACCCATGCCCATGGAGAGATGGAACCAGCGCCCCTCAGCTTAGCGGAGCGCCGGAGCTATACACACCATCGACCACGGCTACGAGGGCCGGCAAACGTCTTAGCAAGGAAAGAGCCTGCCTGCATGTAAAAGATGAAGGATTTTTAGTTGCTTCACTGTTGGAAAGCCAATTTAAAGAAGTAACTGCTCCACACCAACATTGCTGCTCCATTAGGTGATGAAATAAATTACCCTAACATACATTTACAGAACGATCTATGTACTTTATCAATCATCTTCCATCCTTTGTCACTTCCCCAAATCTCTGATCCATAGACCATTTTTGCTTCAACTATAGCTCTGTAAACCCTTTCCAACCATTTAATTTGCATCTGGCGGCGCCGTGGCCGAGTTGTTAGACCGCTCGCCTCTAACCGAGGCGGCCCGGGTTCAATCCCTGGAACCTGCATGTGGGATTTGTGGTGGACGAAGCGGCGGCTGGGCGGGTTTTCTCCGGGTTCTCCGGTTTCCCCCACCATTCATTCCACCAACTTTATCATCACCTTTCCTTTCATTTATTTCAACAACATTTCGTTTCATCTACTTCCTTCATCCCATACCAGGCATCGGACTGATCACCCATCCTGGATGCTCTGTCTGATCCACGAGTGTCTACTCCTCGACGGGCCTCTGACTCCAGGCACCCGTTGTAAGTCCTGGAGGTGTAAGTCCTACATAAGAGGAGGGTAAACAGATAATGAATGAATGATAATTTGCATCTCTGGTATTTTCTTTAAGCATATTCTTATATCAGGCATTGATAATCTTTCCTTAGCTAAGGCACTTATCTTGTGATCATTCCATCTCCCATTACTACTTATTCTCACTCAAATGTAGGATTATGTACAGAGGAATCCAAAACTATGTGCCAACTTTTTGATAATCTGTATCTTGTAAACCAAATAACACAGACTTACAATTCCTGCGCAGTAGTTCAATGTTTTCTCCCTACCATCAAGACGTCAGGTAGTATGTGGATGAAATTTTACCTGCACGATTGGTAGGTCGAAAAGGTGTCACTGTGTACCCAACACGGTCTCCAGAGCTAACACCTCTCTACATTTACCTATGGGTAATAAAGTTGAAGTCGAAGAACGAAGTTTATAGGTAAACGGCAGCTACACTGGATGCGCTACGAGAATCTATCGAAAAATGGTGTGCAACCATCACACCGGACGCTCTGATATCCGTAGTTTGCTCAGCAGTTGAGCGCCATGGACGCTGTAAAGCTCCTGATGGTGGTCACTTTGAGCACATAAAATGATTGATACCTGAAAGCATTAAACTATGTTACTGTGCAAAAATTATAGGTCTATGCCATTTTGTTCGCAAGATATCGATTATCAAAGAGTGAGTTCATAGTTTTGGATCCCTCTGTATATTGCGATATGGGTTGCTATCAATCGTTTACAAGGAGATCGAAATTTGCGCTATTGTACATATTTATTTTGGGGTTAGAAATGCAGAAACTCTGTATATGTAATATGGGATCGCACGTATGGAATGTGGAATACAGCAAATGTTACATGGGATTTTATACATCCTATTCATATATCCCCATAGGATGAGAAATGGAGTGGATGGTGGTATCCTTCAGCGCCGGCTTACTGGTTGGTTGGAGAGTTAAAGAGGACGGCGCCCTCACCCGATAAAATCCCAAAAGCACTATCGATATATAACGATATATTTCTGGATGTTTCTTCCCCTTCCTCCCAGGGATTATCTCGAAGCTGCTGCAAATATATCAGCGAGCGTGGTTGCGAGTGTCATTTATTGGTTGTGTTGTTGCGATGTACAGCGAGCGCTGCTCAACCTGCAATAGAAGAGAAGTCCTGTGTTCCACAGTTAGAGAGCGAACAGATGAGGGAATCGGATAGTGAATAACCACCCGGAAGAGGGAAGAGGAGTCCCGTGTTCAACACCCCTGCGAATGAAGCGTAAGAAAGAGCATTCTACTTCGCGCATGATTCATTACACAGTTACGGGTAAAAGAAAGATGAAGTGTTAGTGAAGACTGAACTGTCACTATATATAGAAAATGATATTTCCTAGAAATACGATATGGAATTCGGTAGGTCACATACCAGAGTTGGAAACGGATAGGGCGCGTTTAAAGCCTACTATTAGTATTTATTATTATCATTACTATTACTATTATTATTATTATTATTTATTAATGTTTACTAAGTTTGGATAACTAGGATTATTAGCTCCTTAGAGAAAAAGAACACCGCAAAAGCACTTGTAAGGACCAGAAAACTACATATAGTAGTTGCGTATACACTTTCAAAATTAAATTGAGTTTTTTACTTTCTCTACTACGTATAGTAAATAGGGGAAGTATTGTATTCCACCCAAAAATTCGGTACCGAGATTTCACCGGAAATATATGTTTTGAGATCCCCTGAATCCAAAAAAGGAATTCTTGGAAACATGTCCGTGTGTGTGTCTGAACACCATAACTCAGAAACGAACAGTCGGATAAACACAAAACTTGGGTTTTAGGTTCAGTATCTTCCAGAGATGCGACACGGTGGTTTTCAAGAAAATCCCCCCACCCCAGATTACCCTTTACATGGAATATTTTTCGAAAATTTTAATTTTCTCAAAAATGGTTCTAACGATTTTGATTAAAATGTCATATGTTTAAGATATTTTCATGACAAATGGAATGTGTATCTCGAATTTTCTGGGAATGTCTCCAAAAGTATTCTTCCTTGTGAGCGACGTTTGCATAACTGGTAAACCATAAGAGATAGACAAAATTTTACTACACAAAAAATGTAGAGCGCGTTAAAATACACAATTTATTTCATTTACATTTTTTGTTGAGTGAACCGTTTTCGAGATATTGCTTGTTATTCCCTAAAATGTTCCTTAACTTTCACTTTTTCTCAAATGGGAATTCGTTATTCATTTTTTTGTGTCCTGGCAAAGCAAAGAGAATGGAATACTCCACATAGCAACCAGCTCTTAAAATATTTGACTATCGCTTAAAGCCTACCAATTCCCCTCGCATCTACAAGAAAATTAGCAATAAGATTAATATCTCGATTAACATGAAGCATTTGGAGTCTAAGCGTTTGTAAAAATAGTTTTTACAGGATTAGAAAAAGTCATGTGAGTGTAATATATCAGAATTTTTAGTTATAGACTCACTTGAACTGTTTTGATCCTTGGCGTTCCATTCTATATTGGGTATGACAGGCCAGTAATTTTGCTCAGAGGCCTCTTTATGAGACTTGAGGCTCTTTTACGTGCCGTAAATCTTCGACACAGGCCTCTTTATGAGACTTGAGGCTCTTTTACGTGCCGTAAATCTTCGACACGGGACCACCGGCTTTACTTCCCTTCCAAAAGAAGTCATACAAACGATCTTTACGAAAACATTCATCGCCCTCCACCGAGTTTAAACCGCGACCTCGGGAACTAGAGGCTAGCATGGTAACCACTACACTACGGAGGACAATACACATATTGCATATTCGTAGTAAGGAGAGGAAAAAATACAACAAAATCTCACCTTAACATATTTGCTGGTCTGCAATAGTACATACTATAACAACCGGACAACTTTATAGCACAGAAGTGATAATTCTCTATTGGTTTAGCTACTTCTAAATCTCTGACGAGTTAAAATACCTCAGAGCCATAAATTTGTAATGTTTTAATTCAATATTACTTTAAAATGTGAGTATAATAATATGTTTAGACAATTGCAAAACAGGTCTCACATTGGGCGGTTCCACCAGTCCCATCACCATCCAGGCATGCCGCACCATCGATTATTTTACCTCGGCCTACCCCAGTCTAAACCACATGCAAGATAGAGCACCCAGTGTGTCTAACCACACTTCACAAACAGCATATTTCCGGCCGTGAAATACAGGCTGTCTTAATTTAGAGAGCAGTTGGACCCGCACCAAATCACTTGCAGTTTTCAGCAAGTATTAAGCCACAAAAAAAATTCTGATGTGTTACACTCACACGACTATTCTCCATATGCTTCATGTTAATCGAGATGTTAATCTTATTGCTAATTTTCTTGTAGATGCAAGGGGAATATGGTAGGCTTTAAGCGATAGTCAAATATTTTAAGAGCTGGTTGCTATGTCGAGTATTCCATTATCTTTGATGCCCAGGACATAAAAAAACTGGATAACGAATTCCCATTTGAGAAAAAGTATTAGAAAATTTAAAAGAATAACTAGCAATATCTCGAAAATGGTTCACTCAACAAAAAAATGGATATGACATAAATCGTGTATTTTAACGCGATCTAGATTTTTTGTGTACTAAAAGTTTGTCTATCTCTTATGGTTTACCAGTTATGCAAAAGCCGTTCACAATGAAGAATACTTTTGAAGACATTCCCAGAAAATTCAAGATAAACGTTTCATTTGTCATGAAAATATCTTAAATATATAATATTTTAGTCAAAATCGTTAGAGCCATTTTTAAAAAAAATTAAAATTTTAGAAAAATGTTCCATGTAAAGGGTAATCTGGGGTGGTGGGATTTTCCTGAAGACCTTCGTGTCGCATCTCTGGAAGATACTGAATCTAAATACCAAGTTTGGTGTTTATCCGACTGTTCTTTTCTGAGTTATGCTATTCACAGACAAGACACACACGGACATGTTTTTAAAAAACCTTTTTTTTGGATTCAGGGGGTCTCAAAACATGTTAATTTGTTAATTTGTCAATGTTAATTTGTGTAAAGCACAACATTTGTTTCAAACAGACTTTTTTGAACTCCAAATAAATAACTGTTTAAAACAATCTATTAACAATAGAGTATGATAGAGTCTGACACGGAGAATTTGCTGTATTGAGCTTATTATTATTATTATTATTATTATTATTATATTATTGTTATTTATTGTGATTACTGACATAAAATGTGCACTACAAAAGAATTTGTAAATACAACCAGTAGCTAAGCATGAAGGAATGTTAAGAACGAATCAATTGCTATTCCACACAAGTATCAAGTTGAAACAAGCTATATATACCATCTATCAGAAAGAAATGGTACTTCCCCTGAAAGAAACGTCAGTGACTGAAACTTTCTGTTCATGACACGAGAAGTAGCGCTCGGCATTGTAAGTTGAAGATCCGTGATGTGCTGCAAATGTGACACTGAATCTTCAGAGCTGAATACAACTTTCCATTCACTACGAGTTTGTAGCACATGAAATATTGTTATTATTATTTTAGTAGTATTATTAGTGATTTGACGATACCACTATTTCTGATACTCGATATTCACCTTTATAAAATTCTATAAAGGCGATAGCTTGTTCACTGAATTATTTTCTTGTTAGTAGATTTCTGTGTATAAACGCATGTAACCGATTCTGTATTGTATTATATTTTTTTGTTTTACATTCTCTAATTGACAGACATTTTTATTTTGGTAATACCGCAGGTTTGGCATTTTCCTGCGTGATGTGTGGCTTATGAGAAGCTGCTCGGCCGTGGAACCCAAGGTTCCTCACCTCACGCCTGCCATAGTACTTGGAGTGGATCCTGATGCAGATTGGATTTCCTGTGTGATGGTCTGGATAGATTACTCTTTACGACCCTCTTCAAATGTCGGTTTCTGTCAGTCAACAGATGAGGTCGGCCTGTACGCCTTTGTGCTGTACATATCCCTTCACGTTTCCACTTCACTATCACATCAGAAACAGTGGACCTAGGGATGTTTAGGAATGTGGAAATCTCGTGTACAGACTTCTGACACAAGCGACACCCAATCACCTGACCACGTTCGAAGTCAGTGAGTTCCACGGAGCGTCCCATTCTGCTGTTTCACGATGTCTAATGACTACTGAGGTTGCGGATAATGAGTACCAGACAGTAGATGGCAGCACAATGCACCTAAGATGAAAAACGTATGTTTGTGGGATGTCGGGTTACTTTTGATGACATAGTGTATTTCAATGCACTGCATTACATTACTTCTTAAGTTCTGATTTGTTTCTGCTGATTCACAGATTCTGGGTGAATGTAGGTAAATGTAAATATGAGTTATTAAGCCAGGCTGTTGCAGAAACGTGATTTAGTGCGTCAGCTAAATCAGCCCCGGTTACAATCAAGTTAACGCTGTGTGTTACATGTGTATCTCTACTCCTTCCCCCCCACACTGTTTTACTTGCTTTCATTTAGACACAAGAATCTATGGGATGCTGCATTAATTCACCCACAGGAAACGCAGTCAAGATCTGTCAAGAACTGTAGTCCAATAAATCTTTGGGGACACGTGCCAGGCAATAACGTGAAGACTTGACTCCTTTCATTCCTTATATAGCATAAACTTGAACGCAACAACTTTCAATAATGTAAAACTTAAAGATTTAAAAGTTCATACCTAATTATTATTACTATTTTTGTTTAGCCAATGTTTTTTACTTTTTCTGCTATTTGCGTATGGTAAGCAGAGGAAGTATCATATTCCACCCAAAAATCTATATTGGGGTTTAAAAGGTAATACATGTTTGGAGGCACCTGAATGAAGAAAAAACATTTCAGCGAAGTTCCGTGTGGGTGTACGGTGACAGAGAACACCATAACTCAAAAACAAAGTCGGTTAAATACCAGACTCGCCGATGCCGATTGGCTAGACCACCTCACCAAGGCGGCCTGGGTTGAAACCTAGGGAACCGTATGTGGGATTTATGGTGGACAAAGCGGCGTCTAGGCGGGTTTTCTCCGGTTTCCCCCGCCATTTATTCCACCAATTGCTCCATTATCTTTCCCTTCATTCGTCTCACCGTCATTTCATATCATCTCCTTTCTCGCTCTCTACCAGGCTTCGGGCCGATCACACACCCTGGCTGTTTTCGTTTTCTATGATCCATAGTCTTTGCTCCCCTGACACCCGGCACCCGCTTGTAAGTCCTGAGGAGTGTGAGCTCTAACAACGGGTAGGATAAATGGAAAAAGAATAATAAGGAGTCTTCCAAGAATTGGGCACCAAGATTTTTAAGAAAATTTCTCCACCCCAAATTACCGTTTACATGGGAAAAAAAAGGTTCCAAATTTTTATTTTCTCAAAAATTTCTCTTAAGAATTTGGATTAAAATGCAGTATGTTTGAAATATTTGCATGACAAGGTGTATATCTTGAATTTTCTGGGAATAGTCTGTGAAGTCCTCTTCATTGTAGCTGATTTTGTGAAATTTTGCATCGCAGGTAAATCATGAGAGAAGCAAAGACTTGCTTCTCAAAAAATGTTACTTTGTTTAGCACAACATTTGTTTCAAGCAACTTTTTTGTGCTTCAGATAAAAATCTGTATATATAATTAAAATTTTAAAATTATATGTACAACACTTAATCAGAATTAATCAATCACATTCAGGATTACATAATTAATAAAGAAGATATGTTGGTATCCTTTGATGTTACATCACTTTTCACAAATGTGCCTACAGATAAACTACTTAGAGCTGTTGAGAAACTGGTTGGAATAACTTAATTTACAAGAAAATTACATCCAAGAGATGATTACACTTACAATCTATTGTATTAATCAAAATTGTTTTTCTTTGAATAAGAACTTTTACAAGCAGACACACTGGCTCTCCTTTACTGGCTGACCTTTATATGAGCTCTTTGGAAAAAAAATGTTAGCTCTTCACATCCACATATTTTTAAGATTTGACACAGATATGTAGATGACATTTTTGCGGTTGTACCTCAAGATTGTTTGAATTCTTCACTGGATATTTTGAATGAACAAGATATACATATTAAATTTACCATGGAAATTGAAACTAATGATTCACTGCTTTTCTTGGATATACACGTAAAAAGAAAAGAAAACTATCTTAAATTTGGCATTTATAGGAAACCAACGCATGTGGATAATTATATTAAAAATAATTTCTACAATCCTGTATCACATCAACATGCTGTTTTTAGAAGTTTGATTCATAGATTGATTAAAGTACCATTGGAAAAAGAAGATTATATCACTGAATTAAATTATATAAAGAATGTAGCCATTGAAAATGGATTTAAACCTCAACTTATTAATAACCTACTTACTAAATACAAAAAGAAACAAAACTTAAATTGTATCAGTACTCTACAAAACCCAAATAAAAAGGAAGTGATATATAAGAGGTTTACATATCATCCAGTAATGTTTAAAACTTTTGAAAAATTGTTTAGAAAATAGCAGATTCAACTAGCACCTCAGAATGCTTTCAGTTTAAAAAACATGTTGAACACACCTTTAACTAATACAACTGATAACTTAAAAAAATAAGGAATTTAGCGGATTCCATGTCAGGATTATCAAGGCTTATATGTAGGAATAACTAAAAGGAATTTAAAAATAAGACTAAGTGAACATCAAAGAAATATAAAACTGAAACAGATCAGCAATAGCTAACCACTTTTGGAATAGTAATCATGAAATTGGACAAGAGATAAAACTACTAAAATCCATTCAAATACCTTCACATTTGGAAATATGGGAAAAGATCATCATTCATTTCAACATTAAGAATGCTTTGAGTTTTGAAATACCACTGACAGACCACTTAATGCAGTTGATCCAATCAAGTTACAAGAGAGTAAATAGAAGTTCCCAAATTCCTCCACAGATGGCAACAAATTCAAGATCAAGTGTTTCCAATTCTTCTCAACAGAATGCAGACCAATTAGACTACAAGATTGAAGAAAGAAGTGTGATGAGTGTCAAACCGACACTACAGATGGCAGCAATACCATCAGGTTTCAATTTTTCTCAACAGAGAGCAGAAACAACGTTCAATGAAACATTTCTTGGGGTGAGGGGTGAAGGAGATCCAGTTAGTTGGGTCTCAGCTGAGGATGAGAGAAACAAATCTCTCGAAAGCGCTCCACGGTAACAACTAGCGCCTTTATGTGTTGTGAATTAACATTTACCTACTCAAATTTTAGGTTTCATATAACATCACAATAAGAAATACTTCTGGTTTATTATAAAATGTACAACACTATTAAGAATTGAGTGAGACTAATTAGAAGAAGAAACTGGGGGTGTCCATGGAACCGCTGTAAGGGGCAGATTTTAATACTGAAGAAGGAACAGGCACATGACCTGGTCTTAAAGGTCAATTATGAACGTGAAGATGAACTTTTTTTATTCTTCCCAGCATTAGCCTAGCGTCCCCGGAGAAACCCCGAAAGAATCCACGGGTCAGGAAAGTTGACCACGGGAATCGAAACCACGACCTTCCGAATGCGAGCCACCAGCATTAGCGATCTTGGGAATTTAAATGTTCAGCAAAAGCTGTGTGTAACTGAAACTAAACAAAAATATTTTTGGACATAATGGTTAATTTTTTTGGAAAAATGTCATCAAAAATAATGATTTATGCAAGTTTACCTATAACATCCATAAATGGTGTTGCTTTAGTGTTATGGTTTACTTGTTTCAGTTATGGATATAACAGAAATAATAGCTAACTTTATTAACATTATTAATGACTTTTCGGAGTTGATTTATTGCTACAATCTTATGATTCTAAGCATGCAGGCATTTTTAAATTTGTAACAACTATTTACTTAACATCCAAGAAGCATTTGCCTTCTATCTATCTTAACGTAATGTTTTCCCCTTTAACTTCTCGTATATTTCATGCTAAAATGATAACAAATCAGAGATAATAAAGAAAGCGAATGGAATTTCACTTTATTATTACATTCCTTTGTTAAATATATGCTTCCAATTACGGGATGTTTCTGCACGAGGTTGCTATTGCTCTATGAATGGAACCACGCTTTATGAGAAGGAAAATTTCCTCAGGGAAGCAAAGGTTTAATAGCTACATGGTATATTACTAAGGTTTTCAATAGTGAGTAAAGTATCTTAATAAAAATTTCATTTTCATACAAGTCTCTTGGGAATTATAATCCGCTTTCTTCCTTACCAGCTTCTTAAAGATACACTGGTTTCCCTCAATGCAGATTTACTCTTTTGTTGAAAGCCGAAGCATCATGGGAGCCACAAAGAAATACGTATCGACAAAGAGAGCGTGATGGGCGTTTGGGGAAGACTCGAAAAGCAGAAGGTACTTTGTCCTCTTCAGTGAAAGCGGAAGTATATGCCTAACGTACCCTCAGGATTCAAAGTACCTTCCAAAGACTTGCTCAGGTGGGCCGGGATAGAGAGCACTGATTTCTATAACATAAGCATCTCATCTGTTACATTCACCTGACTTTCTCTATCCATTATAATTTATTTTTACACAGTATTGTATTCGAAATATGTGTTTCATACCAATATCCGATATCAAGAATACATGTTTGAAGGTCCACTGAATAAAAAAGAACATTTTAGGATACTCTTAATGGTTGCACTCACATGACTTTCTCTACTCTTGTACAAACTATTTTTACAAACGCTCATTCTCCATATGCTTCATGTTAATCGAGATATCGTGGTGTTAATCTTATTGCTAATTTGCTTGTAGATGCAAGGGAATTGCTAGCCTTTTAAGAGCTGGTTGCTATGTGGAACATTCCACTCTCTTTGTATGTCCATGACCAAAAAAAAAGACTAACAAATTCCCATTTGCGAAAAAGTATAAGGATCGGAAAATTCAAACAAATAACAAGGAATATCTCGGAAATGGTTCATCCACGATTTTGTGTAGTACAACTTTGTCTACCTCTTTGTCTACCTTCAAGATATACATCTGATTTGTCATGAAAATATCTTAAACGTCTGCTATTTTAATAAAAATCGTTAGTCATTTTTGAGAAAATCAAAATTTTCGAAAAATGTTCCATGCCAAGGTTAGTCTGTTGTGGGGGGATTTTCTTGAAAATCTTTGTGTCACATTCCTGGAAGATACTAAACTCAAATACCAAGGTTGGTATTTATCCGACTTTTCGTTTTGGAGTAATGCTGTTCACAGACAGACACACACGGGACATGTTTCCAAAAATGCTTTATGTGGATTCAGGGCACAACAAAACATGTATTTCCGGTGAAATCTCGGTATTGTATTTTTGGGTTGAATGCAAATATATCCCACACCAAAAAAAAATCTGGGTATTCTTATGAACAGCATACCTCCAAATCGATGTATCCAATAAGTACCAAACTTGGATTTAAGTTCAGTATCTTCCAGGGATGCGACACGAAGATTTTCAAGGAAATCACCCCACCCGAAACTAACCTTTCTCAAAGATGGTTAACCGATTGATTAAAGTACTATTATTTCAAATATTTACCGAACGGGAAGGCTCAGTGAGTAGTGTCTGTGGCCCTCTTTCGGGAGGTACCGGGTTCCAAACTCCGGGACCGAGCAATCTGACCGAAGATGTTTTCGCGGTTTTTCTCAGTCGCTGGACGAATGCTGGATTGTAATTTTTTTTCTTGTCATTACTTTCGTCACTGCATTCCATTTCGTCCCCCTTCACCGCCACACCATGGGGGAGCTGATCACACATCCTGGATATGCTATGATCTAGATTTTGCTTGCTCCTCGACAGACTACTGACCCAAGGCATTGACTTGTACGTCCTTGGGGGTGTAAGTCCTACAAAGAGAAGGGTAATCTGTTAAAGAAGACGATGAGGAAGCAGTTTCAGAGAATTTTACATGACAAACAAATGTATATCTTGAAGTTTCTGGACACAATCTGTGAATTCTTTGTTTCAAAGGAGATTTATACAATTTTTTACTTTCTCTACTACGTATAGTAAGAAGGGGAAGTATTGTATTCCACCCAAAAATTCAATACCGAAATTTCACCGGAAATACATGTTTTGAGACCCCTGAATCCCAAAAAAGCATTTTTGGAACCATGTCCGTGTGTGTCTGTGAACAGCATAACTCAGAAACGAACAGTCGGATAAACACTAAACCTGGTATTTGGGTCCACTATCTTCCAGAGATGCGACATGAAGGTTTTCAAGAAAATCCCCCCACCCCAGACTACCCTTTACATGGAACATTTTTCGAAAATTTTAATTTTCTCAAAAGTGACTAACGATTTTGATTAAAATATCATATGTTTAAGATATTATAATGACAAATGAAATGTATATCTCGAATTTTCTGGGAATGTCTCCAAAAGTATTCTTCATTGTGAACGACTTTTGCATAACTGGTAAACCATAAGAGATAGACAAACTTTTACTGCACAAAAAATGTAGATCGCGTTAAAATACGCAACTTATGTTATATACATTTTTGTTGTTGAGTGAACCATTTTCGAGATATTGCTCGTTATTCCCTTAAATTTTCCAATACTTATACTTTTCTCATATTCGTTATTCATTTTTTTATGTCCTGGACATGCAAAGAGAATGGAATGCGCCACATAGCAACCAGCGCTTAAAATATTTGACTATCGCTTAAAACCTACCATATTCCCCTTGCGTCTACAAGAAAATTAGCAATAAGATTGACATCTCGATATCTCGATTAACATGAAGCATATGGAGTATAAGCGTTTGTAAAAATAGTTTGTATAAGAGTAGAGAAAGTCATGTGAGTGTAACACATCAGATTTTTATAATTGGTGAACTATAAGACCAGACAAAACCTTACTACAGAACGGGAGAAGCCGGGAGAACAGATGATTAACAGTGCGGCAAGAAATACGTTTGCCGAAGAGGGAGTGACACGAGTGAGATGTGGGGAAGTAATAAGAGTCAGAACGGTCAGTGAAGCAGAAGAAATTGCAAGAAGGGGGGAGGGTATACAATAATAGATTTGAGAGAGAGGAGAGTAATGCTACAAGGGGAGGAAAGTGTAGACCCGGTATCCAGACGTACTGGACTCAAGAAAGCAATAGAAGAATTTACGTATCAGGACAAAACAAAGAACAAATAGGGAAAGGAAGTAAATTGATACGCAAAAAAAAAAAAAAATCGGAGTAAGACAGGGATGTAAACGTAGTTCATATTAGTAACCTATTCATAGATGATATATTAAGAGTAAAAATAAGAAATTAGATAAGGGGATTCCAGGTTCAGTTTCATTATACGCAGACGATTTTATGATAGACACCATATCGTGGATAGGGTTACAAAAGCAATAAATGGAAATTAAAGAAAGTGTGAAAAAAGGGGAATTGGGGTAAAAATCTAAAGATAACTGACTCAATAAAAGGCTGTAAGAAACAAAACCAAGGACTGAGAGAATAATAACGAATGTAAAGGGAAGAAAATGGTATAGAAAAGTAAGAGAAGCAAGGGCCGTCAGTGAACGAAAACACCAGGGAGCGAAGCAATCTGAGTGGCCCAATAAGGAAACAAGCACCAGACAAATTGTACAATAGATGTAGGGGTATAAACGAATATACATTGTATGTATTGTAAACATGTAGAACAAATTGTACAATAAATGCATTCATTCATACTACAGAACATTGTAGCGTATGTGTGTATTGTTGCATCGGACACATTATTGCTGTGTATAATATTGTTGAGCTAATTGTTGTGTTTGTGTGTTAAGTTCTTGTCCGGCGCGGCAATTCCATCTTCCTAGTTGGGGGGTGAAGGCAATTCGAGGGAATAGCCTCTTTGTGATTGGCTTGGCTTCACTTGTAACCAAGAGTCTAATGTAGTCCTTCAAAGGGAATGGTTGCGTGTGTGTGAGAGGGAGTGTATGCGTGGGATACATCTCTCCCAGTTTTCTTCTGTAACCTTTTGTGTTGAAGCCGGAATTATAAAGGCAATAATTATCATAATATTCTAGGATAGCGATATAAAATAAATAATATATTTAAAATCAGTGTATGTATAAAAAGGAGAAGCATTGTGAAAATTGTTGACTGTAAAAGCGACAAAAGACCAGACAGCCACAGGTTTGCTAATTAGGGACCAGCCTCAGGTATAAAGGGTAAATACCATTGAAGCAAGTTTTTCCTGGTAAACAGCCGAGTACAGCTGCACTTAGCCTGGTGCATCAGCATCAAGACGCTAAGTTTGAGGAGAGCGTTTGAGGGGAGAGTGGGGAAGTTTAGGCGTTGGTTTTCCTTGTATTAGCGTGGGTAGATCAGTCTGCCTGAGTGCCTGGTGAGTGCAGCACGACTTTCTCGTCGTGTGGAGAAGACTGGTGGCGAACATGCTAGAGGGTAGAACGCTTAGCTGTAGTTAATATTCTTCGGTCTTGATAAGGACAACGTATCATCGTATACATTTAAAATTGATCGGCAAACCTAAAGTATTATTTTAAATAGTGAATAAAAGTGTTCCAAGACAGCGTTTGTGTGTTTCTCTGTACACACCCACGCATACCCTGAGGTTAACGTTTCATGCTGGAGCAGCCGTGGCAAGGGGAGACCCAACTGGGAGGAGACAAGCAGCAACCGTGAGGCAAAGGTATTGCTTCATTGTTGGAGGACGGAGCGTGGTTGCGTCATATTGCGCCTAAACGTGGGGCAGAAAGAATTACCTGCGTCAGTGTATAACGTAGGGCACCTTGTTTATTATAATAAATCAGACGTAAATGTAAATTTATGTATTTTTCAATGTTCTAAAGATTCCACGCCCGCTTAGTTTGTGCAGCAAATTCTTGGTATCTCTCGTGTGCCACTGAGCTACGTTCCCCAGTGTTTATGCCAGGGTACCTAATTTAATATTTTAGCTGCAAAACTTTCGGCCTCACCCCGATGTATAACAATACATACATACCGCGTGAGTCTTCTCATCCTGCGGATTGGTAACTAGAAAACCTTCATTTTACAGACGATGCGAAATGAAGCTTTCACCAGCCCGCTGATTACCGCTACAGTGGTGGCCTTTGTTGACGTGATTTAGTAGCGCGAGGAGTCATGCTGAAGGTCGGAAGTTCAAATCATGCCTTCGAATATATGAGGTTTTTAATTCATTTCTTGTATTTATTTATTTATTTATGGTGTTCATTAAATCAAATTCTAACAAATAACAAATTGTGTTTTAATAAAACTCGCATAAGTAAACTAATTAAGTGAAACAACACTGCCATGCCAAACTATCAGTGCTCGTTAAATTTACTAAACATAAAAAGAACCTGTCAATGGCAGTATTTGAACCTGGGACCTTCATCACTGACAGCCAACGCGCACACTGTTGTGCTACGAGTGCAAATCACTGGGGTTGATTATTTCTTTTTAATCTAAAATTGTTTGGTATTAGGGTTAAAGCGGTGCAAAGCAGTCATTTCGGCCGAAGTTGTTACGATACGATGCAGAGACAATGTTTACGGCATAGCCTGTACAACGCCGGGACTGCATAAATTCTCAGTCTGTAGGCTGAGAAGATATATACAGGAAGAGCCAAAAAACTACGAACCGGCTGCGCGGTGTTTTTCCTGTCCGCGTTCTCGGCGCTTGTTGCCCTCTGCCACTATCATAGAAAGGCGCGGATGAAACCATACAACATTTTTAAAACTACTTTTTAAGCCTTTACTTACCAACTTTATGAAAGGAGATGCTGAAACTGGCCACCGTCGTTGTCCATACATTTTTGGCATCTCTTTAGGAAACTATCCATCACTCGCCGTAGTTCACGTTGAGAAATGCTGTCAATTTCCTGGCGGATATTTTGTTTTAATTCTTCCAGGGTGTGTGGGTTTGTCTTGTACACTTTGTTTTCAGTTACCACAGAGATACAAATCGCAGGGTTTAGGTCGGGGAACTGAGGGGCCACAAATCTCTACTAATAATTCTGTCCTCAAACGCACTTTCCCTGTCTGTTAATTCTCTAAAAACAGGAGCAATATTGTATTCACGTATGCACGGGCTTTAACTATTGACTCAAACTAAATTGGTGCCAAAAATGTATGGAAAACAACGGTGGCCAGTTTCAGCATCTCCTTTCATAATGTTGGTAAGTAAAGCCTTTAAAAGTAGTTTTAAAAATGTTGTATGGTTTCATCCGCGCCATCCTATGATAGCGGCAGACGGCAACGAGCGTCGAGGATGCGGACAGAAAAAACACCGTGCAGCCGGTTGGTAGCTTTTCGGCTCTCTCTATACATATAGAGAAGATATTCTGTATTACATATATAACATATTTTAAAAACAAATTTATTTCATACAACTGTTTATGCAACAACCATTTCCGAGGTATCCATTGTTATTGGTTTGAATTTTTAAATACCTTGTCATTTTTAAGCTCAGTTACTATTGAGTTATTTATAGTCGTGGGAAGAGAATGGAATTTCGAGGCCAGGATTTAGCGACCTGCTTCTAAACACCCGAATACCGATTCGGTTTCCTGTACCTCTCCTGTATCTACTAGGAAATGTGTACTAAAACTACTTCTGCAAAGGTTTGTGTCGATTAACATGAAGTATACAAAAAAATATCTAATGTCTTATACTCACATGACTTTTTCTAATCTTGTACAAACTTTTTTTACAAACACTTATTCTCCATATGCTTCATGTTAATCGAGATATCAATCTTATTGCTAATTTTCTTGTAGATGCAAGGGGAATATGGTAGGCTTTAAGCGATAGTCAAATATTTTAAGAGCTGGTTGTTATGTGGAATATTCCATTCTCTTTGTATTACCAGGACAAAAAGAAGAATAACGAATTTGATAAAAACTATAAGTATTGAAAAATTTAAGGGAATAACAAGTAATATCTCGAAAATGGTTCACTCAACAGAAAAAACGTATATGACATAAATTGTGTATTTTAACGCGCTCTACATATTTTGTGTAGTAAAATTTTGTCTATCGCTTATTGTTTACCAGTTATACAAAAGTCGTTCACAATGAAGAATACTTTTGGAGACATAGAAAATTCGAGATATGCATTTCATTTGTTATGAAAATATCTTAAACATATGATATTTTAATCAAAATCGTTAAAGCCATTTTGGAGAAAATTAAAATTTTCGAAAAATGTTCCATGTAAAGGATAATCTGGGGTGGGGGGATTTTCTTGAAAACCTTCGTGTCGCATCTCTGTAGGATACTGAACCTAAATACCAAGTTTGATGTTTTTTTGGATTCAGGGGGTCTCAAAACATGTATTTCCGGTGAAATCTCGGTATCGAATTTTTGGGTGGAATACAATACTTCCCTTACTTACTATACGTAGTAGAGAAAGTAAACAAAAATAAGTAAATAGAAAAAAATATAAGCTTTCCTAAGAATGGTGTGCAAAAGCTATATGAAAATAAACGATTGTGGTAGAAAAAGCTAGGTGACTGTAACACATCGGGCTTAATTAGGTGTCCTCGCGGTAATATGTACTATTCTTTGGAAGCGGTTACACTATATTCACAACTCGGGTCACATTGCAGCCCTCTGAAATTGAAATCTCTGTGAAATCTGGAAAAGTGTAATACAACCTGCTTTCAAATGTCGTGATATGTGACAAGCAATCTTGTTGTTGGAAGGGGAAGGTTTCAACACCAGGGACGAGTAAAAACAGCATCACTAACCTTTATGAGCTGGCGGCAAGTTGTCGTAAACCATCCTCTTGTTTAACAGGGTCTTTAACGCCTTCCATCAGACACGGTATAAAGCAACATTTTATTTGACACTTTCGCGTCAAAGACTCAAACGTTTAACACAAAGGGTTACCTGAATTCTGTGCACTTGGTTACTCTTCCTTTTAGGCAATGGACGCTTAAAAGGGTGTCGGATGTGTTAAATTGACATAACTTTAACTACTATGACCTGCTACAAAGTATTCTTACTAAAGCTTATGACCTTTACTACTACATATAGTAAGCAGGGGAAATGTGAGACAGTATTTTTAACACTTAAGTAATTTCAGTCTAATTATATAATATAAATATTGTATGTATCAAGATATAAAAAGTGTATATTACAGTCATTGTAAATATTTATATTATTGTATACATATAATAATGTTTACTGAATGTATTACGTAATTTAATAATATAGGAGCTGTGAGAATAATAGGTTAAACGTTGCTAACCATGAGGTAACTTTGAGGCAATAAGGAGTAAGAAAGTGTAACAATACTACTTGTGATTCTTGGAAGCAATAATGTAATTTTAGCGCCAGTTTAGAAAAATAACCAATTAACAACCAGGAAAAGCTTAAATTGAATAAAAGTATTCTATTGGATTAGGAATAGCCAATCAGAGACTTGAAATACTGAAATTTACAAATTTAGGTGGTAGAAATCAAGTCAGTTGCTTGTAGATAGTGTTCCTAACTGGACACGAGATGTGACATGGAGAAATTTAATACGCATTCAGTGTGAGACGAATATAGTTTACGTGTTTAAAAAGTGCAAGTATTTAATAAAAGAATCTCACAGTTCTCTATATCAATGAAGTGTTATTTACATTGTGTCAAGAAGTAATAAATGTATTGAAGTAAACATTATAATATGTGTATGCCTACAATATTCAGCCCTGCTAGGACATTCATGTCTCTAAAAATAAATACTGACGCAGCCGAGGCAAACATAAATATATAATATTTAAAGAAACAGTCAAAATTACAAAATTAATATTTTTAAACTTGGGGCAAAGGCCACCGGAAAATACATTTGGGGCGAAGGCTAGCGGAAACATTTTACCATACGTGCGGTTGCAACTACTTCAAGTTCGGCTCTCCAACAATTTAAACTACCATACTTCTCCTACTTCAAATTGGCTTTCCATACGTGAAGCAACTACCTACTTCAAATGCTTACTGTATTCTACCCAAAAATTAGTTACCTAGATTTTATCGGAAATACATTTATTGAGGCTTCCTCAATTTAAAAAGAGGAAGTCTTATGTGATACATTCACATGACTTTCACTTCCCGCTATCGTTTATTCGTGGGTTTACAAACTACTCTTAGCAAAGTTTATTTTTCTATCCAAATAAACCTTTTCAGAAATACTACATTACACATTTCGTTATTGACACAAAGAGAACGCGATAGTCAAATGTTTAAGTACTGGACGCTATATGCTGTTCCATACTGTTCCCATGCAATCACGAGAAACAACTAAATTTTAACAGGACCTTAAGAGAATAACTAAGTAATGAACAATTCGAACCATTAACAATCAAAATCATTACAGCCAGTTTTTAGAAAATTAGCATTTTTGAAATGGTTTCCATAAAGGGTATTTGAGGTGAGGAGATTTTATTGAAAACACAAATACCAGCTTTGTATTTATCAAACTTTTCGTTTTTGAGTTACGCTGTCACAATTCTTTATTTGGATTCAGGAGGCCTCAAAACGTGTTATTCCGGTGAAATCTAGGTATCGAAGTTTAGGGTGGAATGTAAATACCTTCTCTAGCTACTTTGTGTATGGTAGAGGAAGTAAAACTTCTTTTGTGTGTGTGTGTGTGTGTGTGTGTCTGGACAGCGTAACTAAAAAACTAAATGTCGCATAAATACCAAACTTTGTATTTAAGTTTGGTACCTTCCAAAGATGCGACGAAGAGTTTTAGGAAAATCCCCCACCCCTAAGTACCGTTTACATGGAGTATTTTTCCAAATGTTTGAATTTGTAAAACATAGTTCTAGCGATTTCGATTAAAACACCATATATTAAAGATATTTACATGTCAGATAAAATGTATATCTCCAATTTTCTAGGGATATTCTATGAAGGCCTCCTAATTCGTAAGGAATTTTGTATAATGCTGTATAACTGGTGGAGTTAATAATAGATGAAAACACACAATTTACTTTAAGAAATTTCCGAGATATCTATTATTAATAGTTTGAATCGTTCAATTCTTTGTTCTTTTAAAGTACTGTCGATATTGAGTGGTTTCTCGCGGTTGCATGGAAAGATTATGGAATTCTAAGCCAGTTTATGGTGCATTTATAACGAAATGTTTAATGTGGCTACTTCTGCAAAGTTTTTTTTTTAATTTATTTATTTTAAGTCGCTTTAACTCAGAAATATATATTCGCGATTCTTAAATTAATACAGTGGTGGTTGAACATTAATAGATTTCTAGGAATATACATACATAATATAATTTGGTAATAAACAGATATGCCTTTCTAATGTGAACAATGCAATTAAAGAACAGCTATAATTAAATTACAATTGCTTTAAAATTCATTATACAGTTGTATATTTTGTAAGAACATTATGTTTTTATACGTTTTGAATCATTAAGACAGCTCGTATTATTTGGGATGTTATATTGTAGCGGACCAGGTTGAGCGCCGAGGATTGCATCAGTTGAGGTAACCAGGCAGAAAGTGTCGAAACGAGGTTACCTCAACACGACCGCGTTAAGAAATGCGGAGTCAGCTCTTCTGTATGTATTTATGCTACGGGGGTTTGACTCGAGGGGTGCAATTGCCGAGATCATTGTCTGAATGATTGTGGAATCGGCGTAGTAATCAATTGGAGGGTGAGGTGTATCATCGACGACCTCAGGTCCGCTTACCATACACGAGCCCTCAGCACAACACCAGGTGAACAGGTAAGGATGTATCTCCTCTAAGTTCTGCTTGCTTGCCGGGCTTCACCCCAATCTGAGTGGCTCACCTACGGGCACTAATGTATTCACACTAAAGCAATAATACGATTTATTGGGTAAATGCATCCCCGGTGCATTATTTAAATACCCGCATCCTGGAACGCCACCCTGGCCTACCTACCACCCCAGTACCGACGCATCCCCTTCCTCTGAGCTATCACCCCCCTAGTGTAACTAACTACTGCAGGGTAACCTGTGTGGGTTATAACGTTGGCATTTGCGAGTACATGGTAAACTGTCAATAATTTTGCATGTTGAACACTGCGGATGAGTTACTTTGGTGATCAGATAGAAGTGTGTCATATTTGTGGGTAATTAAGTGGGTAATGATAACTTGATGTTTCCTGTTTAAGTTTGTAAAAATACATTTGTTGCTTGAAGATCCTATTGCAGAAGTGGCTTGTTTCTCTGATTTTGAGAGCATATGTTCTCCATGAAATAATGATTTTGGTTTGAAAGTATAGGACTAAGTATTACTGCCATGTTGGTGTTTGAATGACCGCTTTAGCTGCTTCACCCGCTCTCTTATTGGCACGTATTGTTGGTACGATGGAATCCAAAACAATATCCATTTTTTCCCTTGTTCCATTGCGTGGTTATATGACCTGTGTATGTCTTCTATATGTTTGTTTTCTATATGTAGTTGTTTATTGGATTTTGTAATGTATGAAAATGTTTGTTTCAGAGCGTATAACTCACTAGAATAAATTGAGAAGTAATCAGGGAGCCTTTCTATGTGAATTCCATTTGGTAGGACGGTTGCTCTTCCTACTCTATGTTGAATTTTTCAACCATCTGCAAATATTTATTGATAATCATGGTAGGTTCTAGAAATTTCGTTAAAGAGTTGTTAATAAACAGTGGTGGCAGTTTGCTCTTTGTTTGTCTCGATAAGTATTAAGCATTTACAAGAATAGTTTTCAAACACATTAATAAATTATTGAGGGCAGAGAAAGTCATATGAATGTGACATATCAGATTTTATATCTACTTCAGGTTAAGCCAGATAAACTTTTGCAGAAATGGTTTCATTATTTATTTCGTAGCAGGTACAAAGGGGTTACAGGGAACCAAATCGACAATCAGGTGCTTAAAAGCGGGTCATTACATGATTTTGCGAGAAACAACTGAATAGCGACTGAACTTTCAAAAGTGATTAAAATTTAAACGAACAACAAGAAACAACTACCTCGGAAATGGACTGTGCTAAAAAAAACACTGTGTGTTTAAAGAGATGTGAACGTTTTTTGCCTATAAAGTTATTGTGGTGAGTTAAGCAAAATTATACAAGACTCCATCATAATGAAGAAGATACTACAGACTACTAAAAGAAAACTCAAAATATACGTTTTATCTGTTATACAGTCTTAAACATATGGTACTTTAATCAAAATAATTGGTGCCATTTTTGAAAAAAAAATCATGTAAAGGGCAATTTAAGGTAGTTATAATTACTTAAAAATCCTCGTTTCACAACCCTGTAAGACTCTTAAACGCCAAGCTTGGCATTTAACAGGCTTTTCGTTAAGTTGTACTGTTCACACTCGCGTGCATGTGCACATTGTTCTAAAATTGTACTTTTTCTACTACATATAGTAAGTAGGGGAAGTATTGTATTCCACCCAAACATTCGATTCCGAGATTTCACCGAAAATACATGTTTTGAGACCCCCTGAATCCAAAAAAAAGCATTTTTAGAAAAAGGTCCGTGTATGTGTGTGTAGCATAACTCAAAACTGTCGGATAAATGCCAAACTTGGTATTTAGGTTCAGTATCCTTCGAAGATGCGACACGAAGATTTCAAATAAAATCCCCCCCACCCCAGACTACCCTTTAGTTGGAACATTTTTCGAAAATTTTGATTTTCTCAAAAATGCCTCTAACGCTTTGATTAAAATACATCATACATTTCAAATTTTTCATGAAAAATAAAATGTATATCTTGAATTTTCTGGAAATGTCCCCAAAAGTCATCTTCATTCTGAATGGATTTTTCATAACTGGTAAAGCGTAAGAGAAACACAATTTTTTTTCTATACAAACAGTGTAGAGCTCGTTTCGAGATATTCCTAATCATTTGTTTGAATTTTCCAATACTTATACTTTTTATCATGTAGGAATTCGTTATTGGTTTTTTTATGTCCTGGACATTCAAAGACAATGGGATGCTCCACATAGCAACCAGCACTTAAAATATTTGACTATCGCTTAAAGCCTACCATATTCCCCTTGCATCTACAAGAAAATTAGCAATAAGATTGCTAACATGAAGTAGATGGAGAATAAGCGTTTGTAAAAATAGTTTGTACCAGAGTACAGAAAGTAATGTGCATGTGAATGTTATTCGAAGTCCAATATTTCAAACGTGACAGCTTATTAATGTATTCACGAGGTAACCGAAGTAAAACAACCGCAAAACACGCTTTAAATAAGCTTACGGGGCTGAAAATAAAAATAGTATCTGCGTAGCCCTCCAAAGGTCACATCTCGAGAGTCGTTAAGAGCTGAAAAGTTCCTTAGTATTTAACTTGCTGGGTGAGAAAAAAAATATACCTTATGAGATACAAAGGATGAAAAGGAAGAAAGAGGAAAAAAATACAAACAGGTTCCAAGGATTCTTTTTTTTTCTTGTGTTCATTTTCGCCTTGCGACTCCCACGTATCAACGAAGCCATTTTTCATCTAGATTAGAATCTGATCCCCCGAAGTTGGGAATATTTTATCCTTAGTGATTGATGGCACAGTTATGGGCTTCACTTATGTGATTACTTTCAGCTTGAAAGATTGCTTAATAGAGTGAAGCTGATTATACGAATAATCAGTAACCCTCGTTAAATATAAACATTCTAGTAACTTGCTTGACATGTCCTCTTTGATAGGAAGAGCGAATTTTTCTTACCCTCTGGACACTTATGGTCTTTCAGCACTATAAAATTATACATAAACTACCTGTAAGTTACGAACGTTCAGGGGCCCAGTGCTGTACAAACTCTATACTGATGTAGATGAGACGTAATATTAGACTCAGTTTTTACTTTCTCTGCTTCTAATTTTTTTCCAAAAAGAAGGTATGCATAACTCAAAAACGAAAAGTAGATTAAATACAGAACTTGGTATTTAAGTTCAGCGTCTACCAAGCATGAAAACAAAATCCTTCTATCCTAAACTACTGTTTATATCGAAAAAATATTCGGTATTTTTATTTTCTCAAAGGTGTAAGATATTTACATCAACAAGTAAAACATATATCTTGAACTTCCAGGGAATAGTACTTGACGTTCTTTTACTATGAATGAAGTTTACATAATTTTCTGGTAAACTATAAGAAATAGGCGAAAGACGCACAAAACCTTTTGGGATAATACGAGGATAACTCAATAAGTATTTGCACATGACTTTTTACGTTTATTATAGAACAATGTAAACTTACAATTACTTCATTTTTACTTTCTCTACTACGTATAGTAAGTAGGGGAAGTATTGCATTCCACCCAAAAATTCGATACCGAGATTTCACCGGAAATATTTCTGTTGAGACCCCCTGAATCCAAAAAAAAAAAACATTTTTGGAAATATGTCCGTGTGTGTGTCTGTGAGCAGCATAACTCAGAAACGAACAGTCGAATAAACACCAAACTTGGTATTTAGGTTCAGTATCTTCCAGAGATGCGACACAAATGTTTTCAAGAAAATCCCCCACCCCAAAATTACCCTTTACATAGAACATTTTTCGAAAATTTTAATTTTCTCTAAAATGGCTATAACGATTTTGATTCAAATGTTATATGTTTAAGATATTTTTATGACAAATGAATGGGAATGTCTCCAAAAGTGTTCATTCTGAACCACTTTTGCACAACTAGTAAACCATAAGAGATAGACAAAATTTTACTACACAGAAATGTAGATTGCGATAAAATAAACAATTTATGTCATCATCTACATTTTTTTTTGTTGAGTGAACCATTTTCAGATATTGCTTGTTATTCCCTTAAATTGTCCAATACTTATACTTTTTCTCAAATTCGTTATTAAAATTTTTTGTTCTGGTAATGCAAAGAGAATGGAATACTCCACATAGCAACCAGCTCTTAAAATATTTGACTTAAAGCCTACCAATTTCCTTTGTACCAACAAGAAAATTAGCAATAAAACTAACATCTCGATATATCGATTAACATGAAGCATATGGAGAATAAGTGCTTGTAAAAATGGTTTTACAAGAGTAGAGAAAGTCATGTGAGTGTACATGGTCAATCGTTACACAAGCTGTCCAATGCCCTCAGAAAAAAAGGTTTTTTCAGCTGAGTACCGCTTCCTTTACTTCTTGGTCTGTGGTGAATCGATGGCTCCTTAGTGGACCAAAAAAGTATGGTTTACCACTTCATCGACAATCAATCTTCAGTTCTCTGAATCAGGATACGGACTTGATCAATGTTGGCGTCACTAGTGAATATGATGGGCGTCCTGCTCTTTCCTCGTTCTTCACAGTTGTCCGACAATTTTTGAAGTTTTCAATCCCTTATACATTTCGCCAAGGTAAAATCTTTCCCCCATTTATGCGAAAGTCTTCGCTGGATTTCGTCTCCTGGTGCACCTTCAGACGACAAAAAATGAATAACTGCACGCTATTCTTCTTTGTTGCAAACGGTGACGGGTGTAACCATGCTTATTATGCAACAATGCAGTACTTAGTGGAGTGATAACGGTCAAACATTCCACAAGCGGAGACAAAGGAACAACATGTCGACGTGCGCGCGCACAAACTGTTACAGCCAACCTACAAAAAATTAAAAATAATTTCCAGATACTTATTGACTTTTCGTGCCTAAACCATTTCCGAGATATTTTGATTCATTTGCTTGCAATTTTATCTACTATATATTTTTTTCAAGTGGTAAGTCGGTATTCAATTTTTACTTTCCCAACAGCTTGCCTATAGCAAGTAGGGGAAGTATTGCAAACCAAAACCAACATTTCATCGGAAATACACCTATTGAGGCTCCTTGAATACAAAGAAAACAATTTTTTAGAAAAATATCCATGTCTGTTGAAGCGGCGTCTGGGCGGGTTTTCTCCGGGTTCTCCAGTTTCCCCCGCTATTCATTCTACCGACGGCTCCATTATCACCTTTCCTTTCATCCATTTCACCGTCATTTCGTTTCATCTACTTCCTTCTTCCCATACCGGGCATCGGGCTGATCACCCATCCTGGTCATTCTGTCTGATCCATAAGTGTCTGCTCCTCGACGGGCCTCTGCCCCAGGCACCCGCCTGTAAGTCCTGGGGGGGGGTGTAAGTCCTACATAAGAGGAGGGTATACATATAATGAATGAATGAATGAATGAATGAATCAATCCATGTCTGCCTGTCTCTCTCCCTCTCCCCCCTCCCTGTAAACCACCTAGAAACCGAAAACTCAATCTGGTATTTAAGTGCAGCGTCTTCTGAGAATGCAACAGAAAGGTTTTCAAGAAAATCTACCGACACCAAACTAAGGAAAAACGCTTTCAAAACAACGAAGATTGTTGGATGTTTTATACAGGGTGTTTTGAAACTAGTTGTTCAAATTAATACATGTGGTAGAGAACAGCAAAACAAATATATTTCGATAAGGACCATATGGTCTCTGAAGTAAACTTGTAATGTCAGGGAATTGTTTATGAGTGGAGCTGATTGGGAATGTGTACTGACCTTCAAACCTGCTCTGTGTACGAATGGTTGGCTCTGAGGTCTGCTTGGAAACACGACATTCTTGGTGATAGGTTGATTCTTAATTCTCCCTCAACGGACGGAGCTATTGCATTTTCGTGGAACATGCGTTGCCAAAACTGCTGGAAGATGTACCTCTGAATGTTATAAAAAGGATATACTTCCAGCACGATGGGGTGCCAGCCCATTTCAGTGTGGAATCATCTTGATATCCACATTCGGGAATCGATGGCCTAGCCACCCAGGTCACCTGACCACACGTGCCTTGATTGCTTCCTCTGGAGGCATATGAAGCAGCTGGTGTATGAAATCGATGTGGAAGCAGAAGAAGACCTCGTCGTAAGTAGCATTGCGGACATGCCAGGAGTATTCGAAAACATACGACAATCAACGATCCGATGATATACTGCGTGCATACAGGTCAATGGTCGCGTATTCGAGTAGTTCCTGTGAATGCCACTGCTGTAATTAGCATGCTAAACTACCTTCTCTGTAAATTGCTATCCTGCTAAAAAATCCATGATTTCCCTTCAAACAGCTTAGAATTGATACGCTCCTGCACATAAAGCAAAAAACACCCAGCAGTGGTTGGCAACCATGTCCCGGGTTCATCGCTGCTGACTGGCCTAGTGGAAGTCCGCAACTCAACCCATTGGATTATTCCCTGTGGTAGAAGCTCGAGGCGATAGCATGCGAAAAACGGTACCTCAATATTAAGAGGCTAAAAATGTATCACGTCAGCTGTCATGAAAATTCCACTGGACACGATTCGTGCAGCTGTTGATGGGTGGCCTCGACGTCTTCGCCGCTGTGTTGCTGCACGTGGTGATCATTTTGAACAATACCATGTTCATTTTGTAGCATTTTTGTGTTCTTTCAGAATATAACTAATTTAATGTGTTTTCATAGTTTTATTTAGTAGTTATATGCATTGAAAGTACTGACAGAATTTATGCTAGTACTGTGTATAATAGTCATTCATGATAAGGTTTTGTCATATTGTGTTAAATCAGTCTTAAAACCGGTATTAGTTATATACAATACGAGCTCAGAAAGTTTTGACTCGTCTATCTAGAACATTAATAATAATAATGATATTAATAATAATAATAATAATAATAATAATAATTTAGAATATTCATTGTGCTTTTCTACTACAACAACAAAAAATTGCAATGCATAAATATTGTGTATTCACCTATTAAAATAAATAATGAATTGAAATTACTTATTTTAACCTCTTGCCTACTTAACAAAGTGTTAAAAAAAATCACTTCACGTACTATAGGGGTAAAATAAATATATTGTGGTTGCAGGTATTTTTAACATTATCTTTAGATAACAATAATAACTTAGACATATTCAGGCCGTTTTCAATTAGCCAGCCATAATCACGCTATGTAAATGACAGGCTTGCAAATATTTTAATAATAGTATAAGGAATTTTACATCCAATCTGCTCCGAATGTAAGATTTACGGTAACAACATTTGTTGCAGGCTTCGTCGAGATGTTTTAGGTTTTTGCTTTTGATGAAACGAAATAATTGCCCAGAAACGGAAAATTCCCCGTATTTACGAAGCATAAGAGAATGTATTTCTTCGCTGAGCTTGTTAATGATTTTAGGAATATCCTTCAGTAATAAATGGAAAACATAATATATACCCATCTCTTTTCTTCCAGCTCCGTTAGAAAGAACAACTCTCAGAAATAGCGTGAATGGAAATAACTGCGTTCTTTTCGCAGTTCTCACATAAACGAAGTAGTTTTAATAAAATTAGAGAGTCGGGGGAAATTTCTAGAAATAAAATAGGATACGTTGGCAGAAGCGAATGGTTGAGCACATGCGTGACTGGTTTGCTCATCAGAAAACTGAAATTAGATGCATTGTGCCTATACAGTCGAGTGTATGGAATCATGCCAATATAATGTGCAGTGGTTTGTGTTAATAAACAAATATTTAACCACCTTTGCTACGCCCAGTCCTTGCGAAGCATGGCTTCCAGCCACTTAGGCGAAATGTTTCCCTACTCCTCCCCTTTAGCCGCTATCCTAGGTCAAAACTTTGTTCATAGGCTAATGTGTGTGTTGAACTTTAATTCAAACCAATGAGGTGTTTCTACTAACATTAAATAAAGAAAAGCACGTAGGAAATAAAAAGAATCAACACTTTTGTGCACATCCGACTCTATATGTGCTCTGAAACTTGGAGCTCTTGGAGCTACATACGGTAACGCTTTTGTTCTACTCTGCATTCCAAATGAAGATGTTGTATTGAGATAGTCCGTTCCAACAGATCTGGTATCCATATTAGTAGTTGATTGGCTAATGCGCTTGTTTGTCATTCTCGAGGTGATGGTTGAAATACTTTGTCTGTAGGTTTCGTTTATCCTCTCTGAATTACAACAAAGTTGATTGTTTAGTTCCTTAAATGGGGAAAAAGCTTATTGGAGGCCGATCTATATGGCAAAAATGTGCATTGTGGAAAAACCAGGGAATTTGGACTAAGGGAGGACTCAATTTTTTACGGGAATTCTGTACGTAGTGAGGGTTACGACCAACTGCGGAATACTCAGTAAATTCAGGATGAATTAGATGAGGATTGTTCAGGGAGATCAATCACTAGTTAGGTTACTACCGTGAACAACTGAGATTGGAGGGAAAGTTGACTTATTTATCAAAATTAAAGAAAGGCGTGGAAACTACATTTGGATGGCGGGTCAGGGAAATAGACGGAGGTTGTGGTGAAGATTAAGAACCAACTTTGTGACATTTAAGATTACTAAAATTTAGTTTTAAATCTGAACGGAATATGGAGCAGTAAATCAAAACAACGACCAAGCTTATTAGATGGGCTAGCGTGGCTCATACGTGGTGCATGGCAAAACCGTTAACCATTTTTTAGAAAATCAAAAGTTTCGAAATATGTTCCTTGTAAAGGGTAGTTTGGGGTGTTGGAATTTACTTGAAACTCATTTCGTATCTTTGAAAGGTACTGTACTTAAATACCAAGTTTGGTGTTGATTCGACTTCTCGTTTTTCTTTCTCTACTACGTATAGTAAGTAGGGGAAGTATTGTATTCCACCCAAAAATTCGATACCGAGATTTCACCGGAAATACATGTTTTGACACCCCCTGAATCCAAAAAAAACATTTTTGGAAACATGTTCGTGTGTGTGTCTGTGAACAGCATAACTCAGAAACGAACAGTCGGATAAATACCAAACTTGCTATTTAGGTTCAGTATCTTCCAGAGATGCGACACGAAGGTTTTCAAGAAAATACCTTCACCCCAGATTACCTTTTACATGGAACATTTTTCGAAAATTTTAATTTTCTCAAAAATGGCTGTAACGATTTTGATTAAAATATCATATGTTTAAGATATTTTAATGACAAATTAAATGTATATCTCGAATGTTCTGGGAATGTCTCCAAAAGTATTCTTCATTGTGAACGACTTTTGATAACTCGTACACCATAAGAGATAGCTAAAATTTTACTACGCAAAAAATGTAGATCTCGTTAAAATACACAATTTATGTCACATACATTTTTGTTGTTGAGTGAACCATTTTCGAGATATTGCTTGTTATTCCCTTAAATTTTTCAATGCTTATTTTCTCAAATGGGAATTCGTTATTCATTTTTTTGTCTTGGGTATGCAAAGAGTATTAATCAGTGGCAAAGGGAATGGTGCTGCACCTAGCAACCAGCTATTAAGAGATATGTATGTGCTTAAAGGCTACTGTATATCTATATTGCCTTGTAAATATATATTCCCCTTACATCTACAAGAAAATTAGCAATAAGATAGAGTCTGCAAATGTTTATCTCGATTAACTTGAAGTAGATGGAGAATAAGAGTTTGTAAAAATAGTTTGTACAAGAGTAGAGAAAGTCATGTGAGTGTAACACATCAGATTTTTTTTTGTATTCAGGAGGCTCCAAAACACATATTTCCGGTGAAATCTTAGTATAAAAATTTTTGTGTGGAATACAATGCCTATCTATATACTAGGTACGTGGTAGAGAAAGCAAAAATATTGGTCAATTCCGGTTTTCCTGAATTGCCCAGCAGTTGAAGCCTTTATAGGGAGGTGTTATTGTACAAAGGTTTGAAGAGCTTAATGCTTCACGCTTAATTACATACGGCTTATATCAGTTTCATATACATGGTGTAAGCATGAATACTATAGCCTTTTACTAAAATCCTCTTTACCATTAGGAAACAATTAGAGGAGATTAGATCTAGTTTCTGCATGATTACAAATCAATAATCGCTCTGTTTGAGTTACTCTTGTGGAATCATTGATTCCACTGCGGCGTATGTTTATTTGTTCCAGGTTCTAAACAAAACATAGGCAGTAACAATTCCCACCTAAACCCTGCTTGCCTCGCTGACATGTATTCTTTCGCCTTGCCTTTCCTTCCCCTTTCCACTAATTGGTAATGTACACTGGGTAAAACTAACAGTGGTCACTCTCTTGAGCAGTTAATTTTCTTCAAAGTCCCTTCCAGTGAGCTTGTCTGCGCCGTTTTGGTATTTTTGGCTACCTCCACACGCACTTGGCGTAGAGAACGTTTAAGCTATTTAAGTTCTATTCAAGCAGCTCGAGTTCGATTCTCCATAGTGGATTGTTATCTATTTTAGAACTCTTCCTTCTTCTCCTTTCAAGGATTAGGTAGTATCACCTGTTCCAGCCTCTAGCCATCTCTTGCGTGGTCTTCCTAAACTTCTCCTCCCTGCCGGTTGGTTATTCATTATTTCTTTGGTATTGTACCATTTGCAATTCTATCAACATGTACTTTCGCCATTGGGGTATGTCATCTCAATACAATTTGAGATCTCCTTGTGGTTTGCCGGAAAAAAAATGCGAATCAGTTGGAGAATTTAATGTCGTGTCTAATTAAAAATGCAGTCCCAATAATAACGTGAAGTTCATGGAATTCATTTGCTACATAAAAAAGTGGATCCAAAAACTGAATCTGGTTCAAATTTAATTCATTTATATTTTATTTAACATTGATTTTTATTGCTTTTTTATGTATTTGGGTTCGAGAAACCCATGTTGCCATGGTAGCTCAGTGGTTAGAGCAACCGGACGGAGACCGAGAGATCCGCGGTTCAAATCCCGTCAATGGCATTGAATTTTTGATTCGTCTGATTCTACCTTTCCAGCCCTGTCCAACACATGGCTTGTGTGAAAGAACAATTAATTCCATGTACTTTCCAATTTCTTGTATTTTCATCAATCTCATTGTTTACTGGTACAATATTCAAATCTGATCTTATTGCTTTATTTCTTATTTTGTCAGCACCAATGCTTCCCCTTAAATATCTCAAAAATTTCATTTCGGCGGACAGAATACATGATCTCTCTCTTTTTATTATTATCCACGACTCTGAACCATATAATACAATAGGTAAAGCCATATTGTTATAGAAATTAATTTATGTTTCCTTCCTAGTTTTTCTTCCCACAGTTCTGATCGTTCCACAAACGGTTTGAAAACTATCAACTTTCATCTCTATGTCTTAGTCAAATTTAAAACTAATGTCATTCTAGATAATTGAAGTGTGATACCTCTTTTAATATTCTACCATTTATTAGTATCTTTGATCTAACGGGATTCTTCCATTTAAAAGCCACTGCCTATGTTTTATTTGTAGATATGGTTAAGTTGTAATGCATTGCATTTTGGCTTAATCTATATACTGTTCTTTGCAGATTTTCTTCTGTTTCTTGTATAACTATTTTATCATCAGCATATAGTAAAGTGTTTAAAGGTGTGTTTAATTATATTTTGTTCCCGAACTGTAGTTCATCTTTCTACTACAAAACCATATCGTCAATATATAAATTAAATAAAGTGGGCGATATACTATTCCCTTGTCGAACACCTTGATTTGTAAAGATTACAGCTGACATTTTAAAACCATAATTAATTCTTATTTTGGTGTTTACATACAAACACCTGTTAGCATTAATAAAATCTTTAGGAAACCCTCTTGTCTCTAAAATGTTCCATAAAAGGGGTCGTTTTGCCTTATCAAAGGCTTTCTAATAGTCCATATTACCTACGTGAGTTTTTAGGTTAAATTCACGACGTTTTTCAACAATTTGTCTGATTATGAATACATTATCACTAGATGAACGTCCAATTGTTCTTCTGATATCTTTTTATCCTTTTGCTGTAATATGGTTAAATAATATTGCCTATGTTACTTCGTTTTCCTTACAAATTTAACTACAATAGTGGTAAAATTTGTGATTACACACTTTCATACCGAGTATGAAAGCTCCTTCCAACCGATACAAAGTATGTTTGCCATCTACTGGTGAGACAGACTACTAAATAAATGCTACTTATATAAAAAAATAAAGAAAACCTGTTGTATTTTAATTCATGTATTTAAAATGAAAGATAACCAATTTGAATAGCTCCACGGAGATTTTAATTTGCAACCTCTGGACTAGTAAGCTAACTCTCTACCACTTAGCTAAGAGTGCTGCAGTAAGCGTGGTATTGTATCGTTCTTTAGACATACTCTACTTGAGAACTATAAAGTAATAGTGTGTTTTGGTTACAAACATTCAGTTTTGAAATACTCGGAATTGAAAACTTTATATGAATTATTTTCTCGGAGGCTTTTGTGATTATAATTGTGTTCCCCATTATAACTATCACAAGAATATATACAATCTTGTGAACAAAGCCGAGCCAGTTTTATATTGGCCCAGTGTACATAATCTTTGAGTGGCGATGCAAGGTCAAGCTACAAAAGCGTCGTGATATATGCATGAGGTTTAGTAATTCTGAGAGGCAGGCTAAAACCGAAGGATCCTCCTACGTATTTATTGATAAGAATTTACATGTACTCCAGACATAATAACTCTCTTACAAAATATATTTAATTCATACGCCTATGAGAATGTAAATTTTATAGTTCTCCTAGAATACATTAACATAAATGAACATGCTAAATAAGGAACTACTTTGTATTGTACAACAACCTATTGCACGACAGCAAGCAATGAGAGGTGATTAGTGCATATATATATGAAGCAGTGATATTAGGATGCGTTTGTTAGTTGCGTTTAGACTGTGCGCATATAATTCACTATATTGGTGCGCATTACTGACTTCGGTTTCAGTTCCTGTGTAATAAGAAGATGGATAGAAAACGAGAGTGGTGATACCGTTAGTAACGCGTACGACTTGCATTCGGGAGGTCCCAGGTTCGATTCCTGGCGACCACCCACTTTGATCCATGAGATTTTTTGGATGTTTTCCCGGGTCGTCAATCAAATGCTGGAGTGGTTTTTTTCAGCCCCCGAAATTCCTTTCCTTTCATTTATCACTTCATTCACTCATTTTTCCGATAAGAAGAGGGACCAAGGGATCGTAAATCGACGGGGGTGGGCAGTCGACAGAGGATTAGATTGCTCAGCAGCAGCAGCAGCAGCAGAAAGAATTGTGTCTTTGAGATGTTTCACTAAAACGTCTACAGAGTCGTGCTCATTATAATTAAACACAGCCAATTAGGAGTAAACATTCCTGTGTTGAAAGTGTCCGTGATGGTATTTCGGTGCGGGGTGGCAGGAAAACTTCTGTGTGGAACTATCTCCGTCCGTCGGCTTTAGGCTGGCTGCTCGGCGTGTTGGACCCTCTGTGTTGGGCGGACGTGCCCGATCTGCCTATCCGACTATCGGGGCGTTTCACACCGTAGGGACACAGTAACTGCTGTGCTGTCACTCCTGGCTCCGACCGCCTGCTGTCGCCCCCTTGTGGAGCATAAGTAAAATAGGCTGGAGCAGTGCGGAGTCTCCTACGATGATCAGGGAAATAAAAGTTGATTAGAAAGATTAGCTTACCTAAGATTAGTAATTGTACCCACTAATAAACGATATAGAGTAGGGAAAGTAATGTGAATGTAATACATCAGATTTTTTTCTGTGGTGGCTATAAAGTATTAAATGACAGATGGAGTGCCATTTTAAAAATATATTCAATATATAAGTAATGAGCCTGCTGTGACGAATTATGTATCAAAATAGAGAGGAAGTTTAAAAAAATATCGACTAAAGTTGAGGCAGTATTTTTAATACGTAAATGATTTCAGTCAAATTATACAATAACAGCCCGCCTTAAAGCAATATGTGAATGTAACAATATATAAGGGTGTATATTTCAGTCATTGTAAATGTTTATATTATTGTATCCATGTTTAATAATGTTATGTGAATGTATTAAGTAATTTAATAATATAGGAGCTGTGAGAATAGTAAGTTAAACGTTGCTAGCAATTAGGTAACAATGAGGTAACCTTAAGGCAATAATGAGTTTGAGAGTTTAATAATGCTAATAGTCATTATTGGAGCACCAATTTTAGTGACAGTTTATAAAATAGCCAATCAACAACCAGAAAAAGCTTTAGTTAAATGAAGGTATTCTATTGCATTAAGAATAGCCAATCAGAGACTTGAAATACAGAAATTTACAAGTTTAGACGGTTGAAATCAATTCAGTTGCCTTGCGTCAGTGCTCATAACTGGATGCGTTGCTTATGCTACCTCAAGAGATTTAATGTATATTCGTTTGAGATGAAAAATAAGTTCACGTGTTAAAAAGTGTAATTAATTAATAAAACAGAATCTCACAGCTCTCTATATCAGTGAAGTGTTATTTAAATCGTATCAATCATTAATAAAAGGAGTGAAGTAAAATTATAATCTGTGTAAGCCTACATCACAACCCTGCTAAGAGAAACGTGTCTCTAACAATAATGCTGACGCAGTCGAGGCAAACATAAATATATAATATTTAAAGAAACTGTCAAATTACAAAGTTAATATTTTTGTTTAAACTTGGGGCAAAGGCCACCTGAAAGTACAAAGCGGGTGCTATACGTGCGGTTGCAACTACTACATGTTCGGCTCCCCAACAGTTGAAATATAATAAAACTCCTTCAATACAAACTACTTCAAATTGACGCCCAAAGCGTGGTTCAAATAACGTAACAAACCACCTTCTTCAAATTAGCTTCCATACGTGAGGCAAATAACAATACAACTCCTACAACAAAACTACATTTCAAAGTTCAAAATGTTTATTTGTTGGGAAAAATGGATGTATCACAATTATACCGATGCTAAATAGCATTTGAGTCGAAAACCAAGCTTATTGTCTTTGCCAGAATGCGGAATAGATTCTCTGAAGCAAATATGCGCAGGTACATTGGATTCTAAGCTCTAATTAGCAACATTATGAAAGCTACAATGTTCATTTCAGACATTCTTGGCGCATAGCGAGAGACGGAGCGAAATGTTTTCTGATTTGATTACTGATACAGATTGCAGATCCTAGAAAATAGACCATTAGAGAAGCTGTGTTGAAATGGGTACAGGGAACAGCATCCATGTTGTTGTTGCGGTATCCAAGTTGTAACCTGTAGTTTAGCGCACTCGAGGTTTAGTTTCAGCAAAGCTGTGGCTAATTACCAAGCTTTATTTTCTAATTTAATACCATTTTTATTTTCTCTACTGTTTACCTATAGTAAGTAGAGGAAGTACTGTATTATATTGATACCGAGATTTCACCGGAAATATGTGTTTTAAGGCTACCTGAATCGAAAAAAGGTATTTTTAGAAAAAGATCCATGTATGTGTGTTTGAACAGCATAACTCACAAACTCGATGTGTTTCAAGAAAATCACAGCAGCCCAAGGTATTCCTTACATGGATAATTTTCATTACTTTTTTATTTTCTCAAAACTATCCCTAAGGCAGTGTTTTTAACACTTGAATAATTTAAATTAAATTATATTATATGTAAATTCAATAAAAGCCCGCCTTGAAGCAATATATATATATGTAATAATTTGTAAAAATATATGAAACAGTCATTGCATATGCTTATATTATTGAAAATATGTTCAAAATGTTATGAAAATGAATTACGTAATTTAATAATGTAAGAGCTCTGAGAATAATAAGTTTAAAGTTGCTAACAATGAGGTAACACTGAGGTAAGCTTGAGGCAATAATGAGTTTGAGAGTTTAAATATTACTATTCATGATTAGGACAGCAAATAATTTAAATTTTGCGACAGGTTTTTAAAAATAACCAATCAACAGCCATAAAATGCTTTAGTAAATGCAGGTATTTTATTGGACTGGGATTAGCCAATCAGAGACTTGAAATACAGAAGCTTAGGGGTTTGGACGGTTCAAATATGTTCAGTTGCCTGCAGACCTTGGTAGTGACCGGATGGAAGATGTGTTCTCTAAAGAAATATTACGTATTCGTGTGAAACGGAAATTATGTATACGCGTTAACAAAGTGCAAGTATTAATAAAAGAATCTCACGGCTCTTGATATCAGTGTAGTGTTATTTATTTTGTGTCAAGGATTAATGAAATGAAGTGAATTTAAAAGTTAAAATCTGTGTAAGCCTACATTCTTGTCGCACCACGCCCTGATTAAGAGAAACGTGTCTCTAAAGTAATACTGATGCAGCCGAGGCAAACAAACACAAATACTATCTATAGAAGCAGTTTAATAGCAAAGTTAATATATTTTTTTTAAACTTGGAGCGTAACAACAAAAATGCATGTTCAAATCGGCTTCTCATACGCAGCAGCATATTACGTAAACAACTTCAAATTGACGTCCATGCGTGGAGCTAAATAAATAAATAAATAAACTCCAAGAACAATATCTACTTCATCCCTAACAATTCTGATTAGAATAAATATGTTTTTGTTATTTGAATCAAGATAAAATGTATATCTAAAATTGTCTGCAAATATTCTGTGAAGTCCTCTTCATTTTGAATGACCTTTCCATAATTAGTAAACCGTAAGAGATAGATAAAACCTTACTACACAGGAAATGTAGATCTTGTTAAAGGACACAATTTATGTCAAGGCTAGCCCGGTAGCTCAGTCGGTAGAGCACGCGCCTTCTATGCCAGGGATTTCGGTTCCATTTGCTCTAGCTAAAAGTGTTCCTTATCCTCCCCAGAGTCTGGAAGCACAAATGTGAGTGTGAATGTGTATATGTTCTGATGTATAAAACGCAAAGAAATACCAGAAATCCAATGACAAGAGTATACGAGTTAACACCAAAACTAAAAGGCCGCCGATATGACCATTGCAGTTAATGCCCCTGATAAATGGAACACTCAAGAGGAAATATGTCAAGAAAAATTTATTGTGGCATTAATCATTTCCGAGAAATCCTTTGTTATTGGTTTCAATTTTGAAAGCTTTTTCAAGTGACAAATCGGTATTCGTTTTTTCTCGTAATGTATGCAGCATACAATTCCAAAGCCTTAAACAAATTACCAACTTCTAAAAAATGAAGAATAAACTCTTGTAAGAATAGCTTGTAGATCGAGTGACTGGAGCAAGTCATGTAAATGCAATACATCACATATTTTTTCTACGTAAATAGACAAGTCATTTAACAAAGAAAGCAGTATTTCCTACACACTGAATTTCACCCTATAAAGCCTGTTCATTAAAAGGTTTTTTACTAAACATCATACTGCTGTGAAACATTATTAAATTAATTTTAAATGAAGTGAAAAAATAATATACGGATATAAACGTAGTTTCATTTTTATTTACAATATTGTTTACTTTATTTTATATATCAGTTTAATTTAATTTTCATTTACTGCATATGTATATAAAAGAGTAATACGTTGTTTTTCCTGTAGAGAGATTATTAGAATTTTTAATTTTTAAAAAATTCTGAATCGCACACAATTACACTTATTGTTATAGGCAAGAAATAAAAAATAACACATATTTAATTTTAAAAATGTGTCCTTGACCATTCTGTTGAAACCCACAGATAACCTACAGCTATGTCTGATTAATAATAAAATATATGCCATAATACACTAGATAGAAATAAAACACCAGAAATAGTTTTAATTAACTATAGTTTTGCAATAGTATATTTGGATTATTTACTGTTTTTCCAGCTTTTGATGCCGAAAACTGCTTTACACAATATGCTGTTCTGAACGGAGACGTTTATCTCTATCTTTCTCTCTCTCCCTCCCTCCCTCCCTCCCCCATACACACATCACAGACGAATCTCTTTAAAAAAACTCTTTTTCTTTCAACTTGCTCTACTACGTAATTAACATATCGAGCGGTATGGCTCAGGTGGCGTCTGTGGCCCGTATTCGGGAGTCCTGGGTTCGATTTCCGGCACCCGCCCACTGTGACCTTGGGGTTATCTCTGGTTTTCCCCTTAACTCCAAGGCGAATGCCGGGGTGGTTGTTCTACCACGAGATCTTCTTTACCTCATTTTCTCTCATTTCATCTCTCCCTTTCACAATTCAGGTGTGTCCTCGGGTTCTGCGGTATTGACGGTGCCGGGCGAATGGCATAGTTGCTTGCGCACTGAAAATATTTCTCCCCGTGAACGATAGGATGGTTGTCCCGCCTGTTAGGCTCGCTTCGTCGCCCTCACTCAGGATTTTTCGCCTCCATTGCTGCGCAGATGTTCAAGCTGGAAGTATTATGGACATCGAGTCTCTGTGGGCTGTCTGCTTGCCGACCTGCGGCCTCTTACGGCTCATTCACCTCATCACTGCCTCCCGGGGGATGTAGCCACAACCTGACCGCAGTGCGCGAGGTGTCCTCCGAATAACACATCTTACATCCTTAACATATGTAAGTAGAGGAAGTATTGTGTTCCATCAAAACATTTCATGTCGAGATTTCAACGATAATGAATGTTTTGAGGCCCCTAGAGCCCAAAAAAGAATGTTTAGGAAAAGATTATTGTATGTGTGTATGTGGTGTGTGTGAACAGCATAACCCAAAAACGAAAGTTCAGTAAATACCAAACTTGGAAACTTGGTACATAAGCTGGCTATCTTCTAAAGAAACAAAACGAAAATTTGCAAGAAAATCCACTCGCCTTAAACTACGCTTCATATGGAAAATTTTTCGAAATTTTAGATTTTCTCAAACATAGCTCTGACGATTTTTATTAAAATACCGTGTCTGACAAATAAAATCTGTACCTTGAATTATTTGGAAATACCTTGCAGAGTTCCCTTTATTCTGAATGACGTATATAATTTTTAAACCTTAAGAGATAGACAAAAATGTTACTACATAAAAATTCATATCTCGTTAAAGCACGGAATTCATATTAAATGATTCTTTCACCTGTAAAGTAACCAATTTCCAACGTATTTCTTGTTATTGGTTTCAATTTTCAAATACTTCTACCTCTGCCAAATGGGAAGTTATTCGTTTTTTTACTTTCCTACTACATATAATAAGTAGGGGCAATATTGCATTCCACCCAAAAATTCGATACCATATTTCAGTAAAAATACATGTTTTGAAGCCCCCTGAATAAAAGAGCATTTTTAGAAAAAGTTCCGTGTATATATGCTTGTATGCCTATGAACAGCATAACTTAAAAAACGAATATTGTGATAAATACCAAACTTAGTATTTAGGTTCCGTATCTTTCAAAGATACGACAGGAAAATTTTCAAGAAAATCCACCCACGTCAGGCTACCCTTTACATAGAATATTTTTCGAAAATTGTCATTTTTCCAAAAATGGCTAACGATTTTGATTAAAATATCATATGTTTAAGATGTTTTCAATGCATATGAAATGTACATCTTGAATTTTCTGGGAATGTCCCCATGTATATATATATATATGTATATATATATATTTTTTTGTCGAGTGACCCATTTCCGAGATATTCCTTGTTATTTGCTTGAACTTTCCAATACTTATGCTTTTTCTCATTTGGAAATTCGTTATTCGTTTCTTTGTGTCCTGGATATATAAAGAGAATAGAATGCTCCACATAGCAACCAGCTCTTAAAATATTTGACTATCGCTTGAAGCCTACCATATTCCCCTTGCATCAAGTAAATAGAGAATAAACATTTGCAAAAAAGTTTGGGCAAGAGTAGACAAAGTCATTTGGGTCAACAAAATGTGTAAATCTGATTTGAAAGCTTAACAAGAAGTAGCTAAAATAACAAGATTTTGAAAGAATAGTTTGTAGAAGAGCGAGTAGAGAAATTTGTATGAATGTAACTTTGATAGAAATTTTTTTGCCCTCAAAGCTCGATAATTTGTAATGGAGTGCAATATTTGTTCTTCCGGTGCCAGGTGGTGGAAGTAAATATTTCGTGATATTTTAATTGGTTCACAAAAGTGCCCTTATCTGGAACGTTTACCCTTTACCAGCATGACGGGTGAGTGATAAACGTGTAGTGCACACCGTAGGGAAGGATCAAAGTACCAAGTCAAGTCTGGGAATTGCAGGCTGTCAGGAACATGACGTCTCCATTGTCTGCAAAATTACATTTAATTTACTTTATAATCGCCGGAACAGTTCGCTTCTGTAAGTACATAAACAATATGTCGCACATTTTTGTTTTCTTCCTTTTTTGGCTCTTTTCTGGCATTGAACTTTCCGTTTTTCTAAAATTTTCACGTGACAGCGTCTATTATTTAAACACAAAACTTCATAAACACATAGTAGAAACGTCATTCTATATTTCAAGCTATTCAGTTTTTTAAAACTAGGTTTTCAAAGTTAATTGTTATGTGTGTGTACTTTAAAACTAGGTTTTCTAAGTGTCTGGGAAAACATTTTCGATACCTCCAGCATTTTTACTCTCTCTTCGCTCCTTACCTACAGGGTCTTCGGTATAAAACCTGACCGTCGCACGGGGTTTCGCGTCTGGTTAGACGACACACCACAACCGACCATGCCAGTACTGTGTCTTCGTTTCTTAAATCAGTATTCCTGTAAACCCGTACATAAAATATAACAACATTTCCTCTTACCACGTAGCAAATACTAGAAATGTCGTCCTTCCACAGCTAAACAAGCATTGTACCGAGTAGGGTGTAGGATTTGTTTATTGGAGGGGAACATCTCGTCACTGCAATGAAATTGACCTATTGTGACTACACCCCCGAGAGGCAGGGATGAGGTGAAGGGCCGTAGGTAGTGTAAGGGAACATATCCGATTACAAATAAGCATAGGAAATAACAGCGTATAAAATATTGGAATTAGGATGGATAATCGATGTTAAAATATTGGGAATGATTTAAAATGTGAAACCAACTTATAATACAGCTGTAATTAAAATAGGCGAAGTAGCATAGAGAGGTGAAGGTCCATTAATACATGCGCTAATGCGCACAGGATTCAGGCTAAACCTAAACCTTAGAAAATAGAGAGGGCAGAGAATAGAAAGAGACAGAAACAGTGGTCCATTTCCTGGAACTCGAGGGAGTTGGTAAAATAGAAAAGGAATCATGCACTTAAGAGAAGGACAGAGACATTGGATTTTGCCGGATGTCAGCAGGACCCGTGACTTCAGAAATTTGGCACATTTTATTGACTTCAAGAGTGCTACAATCCTTGAATGTGTTTCATGGTGTATAGGACTTCAGCGTGGACGGGGCATGGTAGTCACTAGTCTCACAGTCGTCCTTCGCGCGTGGACTAGTGGTACCGTGCTAGCCTCTCGTTCCCAAGGTGGCGGGTTCAAACCCGGCGGAGGGCGATGGATTTTTTCGAGCGTAAAAATGCTTATCATGGCTTCCTTCGGAAGGGAAGTAAAGCCAGTGGTTCCGTGTCGTAGATTTACGGCACGTAAAAGAGTAGACAAAGGTAGAGATGTAGAGGCTTCTGAGCAAAATTATCGGAATTTTATGCCCAACATAGAATGGGACGCTAAGGACCACAGCAGTTAAAGAGCGTCGATAAATAAGAAGTCAATTTAAACAAGTCTCACATAAACTGTGAACTGTTTAAGAGCAGTGTCAATTTGGGCACATGTCTAAGTGCTGCATAGCTCAGTAACTAACTGCAGCTAAAGTAAATGTTCTTGATCACCACCATGTTCTTGACTCTTTGCAGGTCCCTTTTTGAGCCTTTTTTTTAACATTTCGAACTTACTAAATTCGACTGTGATTAAAGGAATAGCATCTTACTAGACAAAATACTACTCACGGCTTCTTATTCTTCTTCATCTTCATTTGCGTACTGATATAAAATAACACAAAAACATTCAATATAATCGCATTGACTACAAAAGTTTCAATGGTGTTCAAACATTGCTAGCAGATGAGTAATAAATAAGTCGAAGTTCTTATCCATTTATTCTTGATCACACTCCGATGTTTGGATATTCACTTATTATAAGTTATAGTTTCTCTGTTTTTGTAAGCAACGTTTTCTTTCTCTATGGACAACTTGTGATGCTTTTATAAGTAAAATCTGACGTGTTACACTCACATAACTTTCTCTACTCTTGCACAGACGCTTATTCTCCATATGCTTCATGTTAATCGAGATATCGAGATGTTAAATCTTATTGCCAATTTTGTTATAGATGCAAGGGGAATTGCTAGCCTTTAAGCTATAGTCAAATATTTTAAGAGCTGGTTGCTATGTGGAGTATTCCATTCTCTTTGCATTACCAGGACAAAAAAATGAATAACGAATTTGAAAAAACGTATAAGTACTGGAAAATTTAAAGGAATATCAAGCAATATCTTGAAAATGGTTTTCCCAACCAAAACAATTTATATGGCATAAATTGTGTATTTTAACGCGATCTACATTTTTGTGTAGTAAAATTTTGTCTATCTCTTATGGTTTACCAGTTATGAAAAAGTCGTTCAGAATGAAGAACACTTTTGGAGACATTCCCAGAAAATTCGAGATATACATTTCATTTTGTCATGAAAATATCTTAAACATATGATATTTTAATCAAAATCATTACAGCCATTTTTGAGAAAATTAAAATTTTCGAAAAATGTTCCATGTGAAGTGTAATCTGGAGTGGGGTGAACTCTGGAAGATACTGAACCTAAATAGCAAGTTTGGCGTTTATCCGACTGTTCGTTTCTGAGTTATGCTGTTCACAGACACAAACGGACATGTTTCCAAAAATGCCTTTTTGGGGTTCAGGGGGTCTCAAAACATGTATTTCCGGTGAAATCTCGGTATCGATTTTTTGGGCGGAATACAATACTTCCACTACTTACTGTACGTAGTACATTTTGGCTTCATTTTGTGTAGTTTAGTGTATGCTGGTTACTGAGAATTAACAGGTTACACTTAATGTTAATTACACCGCTATTATTTCTTCCCAATCGAGATGTTTTCTATAAATAACGATGAGCATTCCGATTGTGATAGCATGAAATGTCGCTCAGCTGCATTCAAAGAGAAATCATCATTACAAACTGTGATATTTGTGGTTGTTAGCAGTGCTTTTGTATAGTATTTTCTCAGCATTCTTCTTATTTTTTATTACTCTATTTTACGTCACTTTAACTACAGGACCATATCGCGACGGATCTGTTAGTGAATAACTCTTAGATCGAAGTGTGGCGGACAGTTAGCCTTCTAGGTCTCATCCCTGTAACGACCTGTTTCGTCTTGTCCACAGGGACTCTATTGCATAGCAACTAGATCTTCTGCTTCGTGCCGTGTAGATGGCATTAGGGTGCCGTTTAGTCTAACTGCTCTCATTGTCTGTAGATGGATGACATAGCATTCCCCATTACCTCCTATTTTTCATGTTTACTATTGTTTTAGACCTAACGTGGAACTTTGGGTCGTGGTATTAAATATCCAATCCAGTATTTACCTTAGCAGCTGAGGGAAACCACGAAAAACCTCACTTAGATTGGTTGACCCACGAGATTTGAACCCAGGATCTCCCGAGTGCGGGCTATAGACGTTACTGCCTGAGCCATACCCCTCGCTCAACATTCATAATCCTATTATTATTGTTATTATTCATTTGTTCTTTATATAACCCTGAGCATTTTAATTAACTCTTTGTTTAAGTATCTTGTGTAATGATTTTTAAGTGCCTCTGAACAAAGGGAAGGCTATTGGTTAAGTTCAATCTAAGATTGTTGTTGGTATCAACTGTCAAAGCACGGGCAACGCTGGGTGTTTCAGCTAGTAGACAACAATAGTCATAAGGTAACAATGGACGGTAGGGGTACCAACATTAATATCAATATTGTCCATCTCTATGGTGTGTAGGTGGTTTGCCTGCCTCATGTTCAAGAGGCGCTGAGTTTAAATATTTGTTAGGGTGAGTTACCCGGATAAAGTTTCTTTCCGGGGGTTTTCCTTATCTAAAAAGTGTGCCGTTTTTGCACTGCATGATGTAATAATTATTGATTTATAAATAATAAATTTAGAATATACGTCCTGGTTTAGGCAACCAGGCGCCAGTATGATATATTATAGATTTATTTTGTTTTGTTTATTATTGACAGATACACACACATTTTGAACTTTTTAACATACTTTTTTTGGGCCCAGAGGCCCTCAAAATATATATTTCTAATGAAACCCTACATTGAAGTTTTGGGTGAAATACAATACTTCACATAATTACTATTATCACTAGAGACAGATGTTGTTTCCAACGCTCCCCATATGGCCTATGACATTCGGGGGATACCTCATTCCACCAAGAGAAATCTAGACCAATTTCTGGGAGGCACCCAGCAGGCAGGTAGGGATGATGATGAGGATGGGTGTGGAGACCTACAGTTTCTTCCGTGGGCTCCGAACCACTATAGGCCTTGAGTAAACTTCACATAAGCAAGTCAGAGGTGAAGGCGTGAGTCGGGAATCGAGCTCCGCTGCCTCAGTACCAGAGCCGAAAACGAAATCACTGCGCTACCCGGCGCCCCAGTAGATAAAGTAACAACATAATTTTGAAGTGACTTAAAAGTTTATGAAGGAATTTCTAAATGTACGTAAGAAATAAGTTTGCAGATGCAAGTTTACATCTAAGAAGTTTCATATTAGAATAATCCCAAGACATGCCACGCTTTGCTACCACAAAACAAGAAAAACATAGATACAAGTTGGTTTTGTACTGTTTTTCCTTGCTGCTTGTTCTACATTCCTCTGTTTTCCTGTAGTTGGCGAATTTCCGTGGTAATATTTATTTTTACTGCTGCTTTTGGAACAGCAGAAGCACTTTTTACTGCCTCATATGCAATGAAATTGTTCTCTTCAAATAGCTTTAGAAGCTTCGGAATTACCATACATTGTGCGCTCCATACCTCAATTCGTTCAGATTTCTGAATAATGTCATTGTACTGGGCAAATTCCCAATTACACGAATGGTAGCACTGTGTAAGGCCAGTTGTTTGCATCAGTTATTGCCAATTTGCAAGGGAGATAAAAAGAGGCACATCCACGAAGTAGCTTATTCAGAAACAATTTCAATAGCTGTTGATTGGCTACATTTATCATGCTTTGCAAAGTGGAACAAATGTAATGCGAATTTTAAAAATAAATATTACCTTTATGAGTAGCGCAACGCCTTTATTTTTACTATACCTGATGCGTTAACGAAGTTTCAGTAATTTTTCTGCCTTCAATTCATTTATTATATGTATAAAGGGGAGACTAAATTGCCAAAATTGCCTGAAAATGAAATCTATAGTTTTTGTGTAAATTTATTAATTGAAATTTCCTCTTTACTTTAATATATTGTGACTTTGTCCCAGTTTTTACTCAGTCTTACTTCTCTAATGTGATCTAGTTCAATTTTTCTTGTCATTTCACTTGGAACGGGTAATGGAATAGGTGAGGCAGGCTCTTCTTTCCTCCACTTCACTCCCTGGATAGTCGAACACACGACCTCTCTAATCTCTTGCAGTAACAGCACTTGCAGTGTGTCACAAAACTTACTCGTAGGACAGGTTTTGTTGCATCAGAAACGCACTACTATATCACTTACTAACTGGTTCACTCGCGAGAGCGCTTGCTTATATAATAACTGGGATTTTCCACGACTTCCTATACTATTTGAGAGGCGGGGAGAAGGGAAAATTTCAGAAGATTCTGGTGTAGGGATAGGACTTGGCCTAAACTCCAAAAAGACCGCCATAAAACCCTTCACCAGGTAAAGGATACCTTAAAGGTTTACACAATTTAAAAATTGAAAACATGAAGTTTGAAATCTCAGGAAAAGTGAACTATATAGGGATTGTAGTAGATGATAAGCTTACCTGAAATTCAAATCTAGAAAGCATTACCTGCAAAGCTAAATGGACACTTATGTCTGGAAAACGCTCAATGGGGTCTAAAGTCTAACACGCACCGGTGGCTCTATGAGGTTGTGGTAAAACTACAAATCATTTATGGAGCTTTAGTATGGTGGGCAAAGACTCTACAAATTAAAGCAAAAGAAAAACTAAAGTGTCACCAGAGTTTGGCTAGTTTGAGCATATCTGGAGATTTTAGAAGCATATCCTACTTTATTTGGAAAACATTTCTAGGTCTTACCTTGCTAGAACTCCAATCTGAGGCTAGACTAACAGCATACAGAATCACCCAGGTAGGAACGTGGGGAGAGAACCGCTGTAAAACAGGCCACTCCTCCATCTTCAACAACATGGAAGATTGTGTATTATCCATGAAATCCATTTTATGTCAGAATTAATTGCATTTTCTCAACCCTTTAAAGTAAGAATTATTGATAGAAACGCTGAAGAAAAATCTCATCTAAAGCGTAAGAACCATTTGGTAATATATACTGTTGGTCCATAATTATTTGGAAAGCTGGCACAGGTATTTATTGCGAAACAACTAGAAAATGCTATAGCATAAGCCTAGGAAGATTCGATTCTGTCCTTCAGGCAGAAATACTTGCTATACTTGTGCACGCCTTTGCTGGGAAAACAGAACCCTAGGAAATATATCCTTATAAACTCTGATAGCTATGCTGCACTAAAAACTGTTTCCGTCACTTTAAATCATAATTACTATGGGAATGTTATACATATTCATGAAACCTTTCCACCTACAATTCAGTAGAATTGCGGTGGGTACCTGGACACACAGGTAACGTGGGAAATGAAAATGCTGACTCTTTAGCAGAAAGGGTGCATCTCTTCCTTTTATAGGATCAGAATCCGTCTGTGCACAAGGCATACTAAACGCGAAAAACCAGATTTTGGGTTCGGAAAGCAATCCAAAAGAAATGGAAAACCTTTCCAAAAACAAGCACTATAAGCTATTAATTAATAAGACTGGAGAAAAATTAAGTAATTTATTTACTAAGCTTAACAAAACCTCACTCAGAAGAGTTATGTTTCATAACTGGACATGAAAAGTTTAGAAAACAGCTGAAGACAATGGGACTTTATCATATGGAACCCTTTTGCCGTCTTATGTTTACACGCCGATGAAGCGGCGAAACACATTTTATTAGAATGCGAAGCCACAGAGCGGATAAGATACCAAGTACTTGGAGCTACCACAAAATTAGAAATAGGGCCTAATTTAGTGAGATGGTTACTACGGATAACTAAAAATGTAGATATTGAACCTTAAATTAGAAACCACAGCGGCTCGCGTGGCTTAGATTGGGAGCATGGCGTATGATAAAAATTACTGGTGAAAGTGATAGCAGAATCTGTCCATTTTTCAAGGAGGAAGAGTCATTGATGCATATCTTGGCAAGTTGTAGTGGTAAGGAGGAATGGAGGAAAAGATATTTACCTCGATCCTTTAAAATCTGGAATGGGGAGTTAAGGGCACGTTGCACGTTACTGGCAGGCAGGGAAGACATGGAAGGGATAGGTAACTACAAGACTCCCGCCGACACTTGCAACAATGGAACAGCCAAGTAGATGAAAGGTGAAGTGAAATGAGAATGGAGGTGAAATGCATTCCCAGCATTTGCCTAGCGATCCGGGGAAATCTCCGAAAAAAACCCATGCGTTAATAAGGTCGGCTGTGGGAATCGAATCCACCACCTCCCGAACGTTGCGGCCAAGACGTTGCGGCCTGAACCATCCCGCTCGATTTTATACTCATAAGTTTTTCTTGGCATAATTTTCATAATTTTGTTCTTATAATGTGCTTAAATGCTTCGATGGTGCAAGAATATCTCTACATTACCAATTGGAATATACGGCAGAGCTGAAGAATATGAGCCCTAATTATGATTCTGTTTTCTGTTACAACACACTATACACCGAGTTTTATAACATGAAACAGACCTTTATGAATTAATGAGAATTCTCTGTGCTCTAGTATACCCGTTGTTTTGTGAGGCAAAATTACAATTTAAGTCAAATAAAACCGTACCTCAAAATTATTAGATGTGAGTCAACAGTAGCGTTGACGATATTTTGTAAACTTCAGTTACAAAAATGAACACCTTTTTCATGGTCACGAGGCTGCAATTCATGAACTATAGCCACTCTGTAGGGTTTCAATTTGAAAGGTTTAACAGCTCTATAAAAATGCTTTTGAAACACCCAATTGGTGTGCAATACATCTGACACGTCTTTGGAGAGCGTTTCGAATGATGCACAGATTTCATCATTTTTTCCTCTCCATAAGTATATGTCTGTTTCGCTTCTTAGAATTAGCTTAGGTCTGGCGTGAATGTTTTGTAACCATGCTAATAAGAATAATCTAATATAATTCACATACAACACAGATGTCTTGAACAAGGCTTCACTTTTGAGATGCACAGTGAACAAACATTCAGTCTTTACAGTTCGAAATGAGGGCAGTAATTGTCACAGTATAACACAGCTGATATACGAGGGCTGCCCCAGAAGTACCCGACCTAACAAGGAAGACACCAAGATTTGGGGAAAAACATCTTTATTTCTCTACATAGTCTCCTTTCAGCTCGATACACTTTTCCCAGCGATGTTCAACTGCTTTGATACGCTGCTTATAGTAAGAACCGTCGAGTTCTGCAAAATAGCCATCAACTGCAAACTCCACCTCTTCATTGTTGGCACATGTCTTGCCACCAAGCCATTTCTTCAACTTTGGAAACAGAAAATAGTCAGAGGGGGCCTAACTCTGGCGAACAGAGTGCCGAGAAAGCAACTTGAGCTTTAATTCACTGATTTTAGCCATGGTGATAATGGATGTGTGAACTGGTGTATTGTCTTGATGAAACAAAACCTTTTCTTTCATTAAATCCGGCCGTTTTTGCTTAATTTCATCATTCAAACGTTGCAATAAGTTTAAATAATACTCGATTTTAGAATAGCTTCTCCTTTATGAAGATAATCAATGAAAATTATCCCAAGTGCGTCCCAAAAAAAACTGACGCCATGACCTTGCCTGCAGATGGAACTGTCTTCGCCTTCTTTGGAGCCGATTCTACCCTTTCAATCCACTGTTTTGATTGTTCCTTCGTCTCAGGTGTGAAGTGATGACGCTGTTTTTGTTCCATTGTGAGTAAACGCGGCAGCCATCTTGCGCATAGCTTGCTCATGTCCAAATTTTCAGTTAGTATGCAGTGTGCAGCACTTTTTGAAATGCCTACGATCTCTGATAGCTCGCGCACCTTCATTCGATGGTCATACAATACCATTTTGTGGATTTAATTCACAATTTCTGGCGTCGTCACCTCATTTGGTCCACCACTACGATGTTCATCTTGGCAGCTCGTACGGCCTCCCTTAAACTCTGCCACCCAATATTTTACTGTTGTAAACGAAGGAGCAGACTCCCTCAGAGTAGAATCTAGCTCAGCTTTAATATTAGTTGGACTAAGGCCATTCAAATGAAAGTATTGTATCACATAACGATGACCAGTTTTATCCATGTTTACAAATTTTCTGGGAGTGTTCACTATTGATGGCTGCCAAACAATTATTAAACAACGTAGCATCGTCAAACTTCAAACATAAGCTTTATAATGTTGATACATTGTACCATACTCATTTGTTTGAAACAACAACCGCTATCTATACGTCAGGTCGGGTACTTCTGGGACTGCCCTGGTACGTAGCCTTCAGCAGGTATTCACCGCTGGTACGCTAATTACCAAGGTATTTGCAGTGAAAGCGAACTACGTATATATGCGATCTGCGGTCCGGTTATAAATCGAAGGCATGGTATAATGAGCGTTTAACTGGATCAGCATGGCCTGCTGTATTTAAGAGTTTTCGGTGGCTGGCTCTCTCTGCTAGACATGTGCTAACATAAGTCTGCGAGACTGAGTACTTTAATCTTTAATCTTAACCTTCAGTCATGCCGCAAGACTGCCGGAACATGGAAACGCAACCTTCTGCACGGTAGACGTGTTTCTAGTAATGTAGAGTAGAACTTTAGCCAACCAAACCCTACAGTTTAATATAGTATACAATACTACCTACTGCAGATAACCTAATTTGGAACTAGAGTTACACGTGAATAATTTGCCAACTTCACCACTGTTCCATTTCAGCCACCCGTCTGGAAAACCAACTATATCCTCACCCGCATCTGATCCAGTGAAGACTTCGTGCCGAAACATAACCGTCCGAGTATATAAACCATAACGAATTTTAAAAACTAATTAAAAATCCAATAAATAGGTAACTAAAGCAAATTCTGCGTAACCTTAACCTGGCATTTAGATGCTATACCAAGACACTATTCGTTTCTATTCGTAATTGCCATTTCTGTTTATTTTATAAGTTCCGGTATTGTCTGTGGAGATGCAAAATTTAATCTAATCTAAATCCTAACCTACGATTAATGGAAACCAGTAATATTGCAGTTATCATACAACTTCTTCTCTTAACTAACTCTCACTCTACTTCCCTATAACTACTATGATCCGAATACAATATCTTCGTCTTAATCTGGTTGTGGTTCACACCTAATTTTTACCTTCTCTACTACGTACAGTAAGTAGGGGAAGTATTGTATTCCACCCAAAAATTCGATACCGAGAATTCCCCTGAAATACATGTTTTAAGACCACCTGAATCCAAAAATAAGCATTTTTGGAAACATGTCCGTGTGTGTGTCTGTGAACAGCATAACTCAGAAACGAACAGTCGGATAAACACCACACTTGGTATTTAGGTTCAGTATCTTCCAGAGATGCGACACGAAGGCTTTCAAGAAAATCCCCACACCCCAGATTACTCTTTACATGGAACATTTTTCGATAATTTTAATTTTCTCAAAAATGGCTCTAACGATTTTGATTAAAATATCATATGTTTTAAGACATTTTCATGACAAATAAAATGTATATCTTGAATTTTCTGGGAATGTCTCCAAAAGTATTCTTCATTGTGAACGACTTTTGCATAACTGGTAAACCATAAGAGATAGACAACATTTTACTACACAAAAAATGTGGATCGCGTTAAAATACACAATTTATGTCATATTCATTTTTTTGTTGAGTGAACCATTTCCGAGATTTTGCTTGTTATTCCCTTAAATTTTCCAATACTTGTACTTTTTCTCAAGTGGGAATTTGTTATTTATTTTTTTGTCCTGGTAATGGAAAGAGAATGGAATGCTCCACATAGCAACCAGCTCTTAAAATATTTGACTATCGCTTAAAGCCTACCAATTCCCCTTGCATCTACAAGAAAATTAGCAATAAGATTAACATCTCGATATCTCGATTAACATGAAGCATATGGAGAATAAGCGTTTGTAACAAGAGTAGAGAAAGTCATGTGAGTGTAGCACATCAGGTTTTTATATCTGGAGTTTGACCACTTGTGCTCAATTTCCTTTTGTTGTGTTTCCTGTTGGTCACGTCCCAACCGTTGTTGTAGTCTATTTGACGTCTTAATCGGCGTATAAGTCTTTCTCTTTGTTGTGTTGTGTAATCTTTCATCACTCTTGCACAAACTTTGTCGGCCATTTCCACCAAAATTTGGCAGTCTTCTTTATTCCTTAATGTATTCTATACCTGTTTGCCGGCTAAAGTCATTCTGCTCTCCTGTAGTTCCACCGTATATTGTCTACATGAAAACAAGGCGTGTTCTCAACTCTACATAATAGCTCGAAGATATCATTTGTTCTTCCAATCTTATTAAAATGGATCTTGTATGGACCATGTCCCGTAATAAATTGTGTATCTCCCTTCCTTGGTTGTACATAATTTAGCCTTAATCGTTCGTTAATGTTTGTAAACAGATCGTATGTTCTTTCTATGTTAATCGTGTCCCATTCTTTTTGCCAGTCCTCAATTGAAATCCTCCGTATTTGCCCATTAGTTCTACATGATGCTCCAATAACTTCCTCTAGTTTGAGGCAGTATTTTTAACACTTAAATGATTTCAGTCTAATTATATAATATATAAATTCAATAACAGTCCGCCTTAAAGCAATACGTGTATGTAACAATATATAAAACGTGTATATTACAGTCATTGTATATGTTTATATTATTGTATACATGTGTAATAATGTTATGTGAATCTATTACGTAATTTAATAATGTAGGAACTGTAAGAATAATAGATTAAAAGTTGCTAACAAACAGGTAACAATGAGGTAGCCTTGAGGCAATAATGAATTAGAAGATTTAATAATGCTACTAGTTATTCTTGGAAGCAATAATGTAATTTTAGTGATAGTTTATAAAAATAGCCAATCAACCACCAGAAAAAGCTTTAGTTAAATGAAGGTATTCTATTGGACTATGATTAGCCAATCAGAAACTGAAAAGGAGAAACATTTACAAATTTAGAGTCCGTTGCCTGCAAACAGTGTTCCTAACCAGACGCAAAAAGTGTCTTCAAGAAATATAATATGTATTAATGTGAGACGAAAAATAAGTTTACGTGTTAAAAAAGTGTAATTAATTAATAAAAAGAATCTCGCAGCTCTCTATATCAGTGAAGTGTTATTTAAATCGTGTCAAGCATTAATAAAAAGAGTGAAGTCAAATTATAATCTGTGTAAGCCTACATTCTTGTCGCATCACAACCCTGCTAAGAGAAACGTGTCTCTAACGATAATACTGACGCAGCCGAGGCAAACATAAATATAGTATTTAAAGAAACATTCAAATTACAAAGTTAATATTTTTAAATTTGGGACGAAGGCTACCGGGTCCATACGTGCAGTTGCTACTACTTCAAGTTCGGCTCCGCAACAGTTGAAATATAATACATCTTCTTCAAACTGGCTTTCCATACGTAGCAGCGACAAATCTTCTTCAAATTGCCTCCCAAAACGTGGGGCAAATAACAATACAACAAAAATAACTTCAACTTTGATATATTCCTTTCTTTTGAGCCATTGGTATGTTCCTCTCTGTTTTAATGTCAGATCAATCGACCATGTCGCAAGGTTAGCAATGGTGCCATAGTAGACATAGTAGTTACTGCCCCTGTTCATTTAATAGACTTATGGTTGAGTTCCTATTAGTAACGTAATGTTCTTCAGTAATTTTAACCTTTGTGCCCATATCCCCGATCCATATCCAATTATGACAACTATAAGGCCCGTATGATACGCTCGTGTTGCATTTAGCGATTTTTTAAATATTCCAGTTTCATCACTACTCCACTTGCCTTAGCTCTCAACTGATCGTTATGTATATCAAAATTTTTGCTTCCATTGGTATAACAGGGATTGTTAAATCATTTTTTAGCATTTTATTGAAACCGCCAAAAAAAACAAAGATTTAATTTTTGTACCCAGTCTCCGAAACTTGACACACATTCTTGCCATCCAACTGGGAACTTTTTTATGTCATCCTCGAAGAAAGAAGAGAGACATTTTTACAGCCAGTTGCACACGAATTCCTCTACCGCTGCATGGTCATCAAATCGCTTTCCTACCAGCTTTATTTCAGCGGCCCAAACAAGTGGTTGTCAGAGTGTGTCAACTCTGGACTGTAAGGAGGATGCTCCCGAGGTGTCCAATGCATTTCCTGCATTTTTCCATGTTAAGACAGCAGTATGTAGTTTTGCATTGCCATGCAGAACAATTACATCTCGAATTGGTTACCGGCGTCATTTGTTGCGATATGCAGCCTTATCTTCCGTGGTGTAGTGGTTACCATGCTAGACGGGCGTAAAAGTCTTTAGCATAGTTTCCTTCGGAAGGAAAGTAAAGCCAGTGGTCCCGTGTCGTAGGTTTACGGCACGTAAAAGAACCTCAATCCTGATAGAGGGGTCGGAACAAAATTACCGGTCTTTCACGCCCAATATAGAATGGGACGCTAAGGACCACAGCAGTTAAAGAGCGTCCGTAAACAAAACTCAATTTTATTTTTGGCTCGACCGAAAGACGGCAATAATAGTCTGGTTTCACTGTCCTTCGTTCGCCAAGGAAACGAGGGGCTCATTTTCCACCGCTTGCCGCCCTGCCAAAATTGTTGTGCCATTGATATACCTGGGTCTTTGAAAGGGTCGCTTTCCCAAACTGTGTATGAAGCCTTTTCAATATTTGCGAAGCTTTGGTGCATTCTTTCAGCATAAACTTGATTATGATGCATTGCGTAACGGAGGAATGTACGGGAAGTAAACATATAGTTAGGGGATCGGAATGCTGGCTGAACATTTCTGTTGTCTAAGGACACAAGTGTGAGTTGGGGATACAAGGCAGGCAGAAAGTTAGGGTTAAGAAACCTTCAGGAGTGCGAACCAAAGGGTAAATACAGGCACTTGTACTGTGGAATCCGATGTGAGCTGACGTGTGAAGCACCATGGGCTATCATGTGGCTATAGCTTGATTTGGCGATGGTGTAGTTAAATATATTTGTGTGGACGGATCGATTGGGGGAATGGTTTTAAGGAGAACAGAATAAAACGTATAAAATGATATAAATGTCATCGGCTAACACAACCCGAGATTAAGAGAACCCTACATATATTCATGCTCTTCCAACATTTCACCTATCCCCTCCCTTTCCCCCTGCAAAACCGATAACGTACAAATAAAACACACAACGAAGCCGTGCCAATATGGCACCCAGCGTGTCAGGAGAACTGCCGATGACAACGATCGAGTGACAGCGAGCATCGGCACCCAGGCCAGCAGCAGCGGATGAACGTGCTGATCGCCGGAAGAAATCCCCAGTTTCCAGGTCAGCGCACCACAGATCAACCCAGCATCCAGATCAACGCAGCACAGGTCAACACAGTGCAAGTCAACGGAGCACAGGTCAACGCAGCAAAAGTAACGTACACATATACTTCTATAGTTTTCCCGAAATAAATACATGTACTAACACTTTAATAATATCACTAATTAATGTTGCTTAGAAATAAAAACATTTTAAAACAACTTGTAAGTGCTAAAGAGATGGAGAAAGAGATATCTTTTGCTCGCTCATGACGTACGGAAACGAGGATTTCCTCGGCAGTGTGTGAGGCAATAGTGCCGCTATTCCAGACATCCCCAACAACATGCTCTCAAAGCGCCACCCATTTCTATTCACTATTAGAAGCGCCAATTTAAAATCCCGGTTTATGTTTGATTTGCCCAGGTTAATTTAAATACTTTCTCACGTTTTACGGTGTTATTGATTTTTACTATGGGAAGTATTGTACTCCACCCAAAATTTCGATACCGAGATTTCAACGGAAATACATGTTTTGAGAACTCCTGAATCCAAAAAAAGCATTTTTGGAAACATGTTCGTGTGTGTGTGTGTGTGTGTCTCTTTCTGTGAACAGCATAACTCAGAAACGAACAGTCAGATAAACATCAAACTTGGTATTTAGGTTCAGTATCTTCCAAGGATGCGACACTAAGGTTTTCAAGAAAATTCCCCCACCCCAGATTACCCTTTACATGGAACATTTTTCGAAAATTTTAATTTTCTCAAAAATGGCTCTAACGATTTTGATTAAAATATCATATGTTAAAGATATTTTTATGACAAAAAATGTATATCTTGAATTTCCTGGGAATGTCTCCAAAAGTATTCTTCATTGTGAACGACTTTTGCATAACTAGTAAACCATAAGAGATAGACAAACTTTTACTACACAAAAAATGTAGATCGCGTTAAAATACACAATTTATGTCATATACATTTTTTTGTTGAGTGAACCATTTTCGAGATATTACTTGTTATTCCCTTAAATTTTTCAATACTTATTTTCTCAAATGGGAATTCGTTATTCATTTTTTGTCTTGGATATGCAAAGAGTATTAATCTGTGGGAAAGGGAATGGTGCTGCACCTAGCAACCAGCTATTAAGGATATGTATGCACTTAAAGGCTACTGTATTTGTATATTGCCCTTGTAAATATATATTCCCCTTGCATCTACAAGAAAATTGGCAATAAGATAGACTCTGCAAGTGTTTATCTCGATTAACATGAAGTAGATGGAGAATAAGCGTTTGTATAAATAGTTTGTACAAGAGTAGAGAAAGTCATGTGAGTGTAACACATCAGATTTTTATTATGGGGTCCCTTTTAAAAATACTTTCAGCAGCATATAAGCGGATTTTGAGTCGAAATTATTTACTTTGATTGCAACAGTTACCCAATTCCCAAGTACAATGTTGTGTTTGTTTCCAGTTCTATTCGGTTGTCTGCTTCAGTTAGATTCAGCAAATCATTAATATATGCAATTGCATCCAACATCAATATCCCTAATTCTTCTAATATGGATTCAATTAGAATGTTTCAGAATGATGGGCCTAAAATTGAGCCCTGTGGGCACCCTTTCGTAATTTCTCTTATTATAGTCCTATATTTCTCATGGATATATACTCCTGTATATAAGACGTAACTCCTTGTAAACTAGGAAAGGGTACAGAAAGTTATTCGTTGTTTTAATACACTTTTGCTGAGGTTAGGTGCCTTCGCCGTCAGCAGGTTCAACTCCTAGGTGGCGGTGCATTTCCGGCTTTTAAGAGGACGTGCTTCATTAAGTTAACGAGATGCCGTCAAGCTCTATTGCCACTTCAATAGGTGCAGTTCGTGGAATCCTTTGGAATGCTCTGTATAAACAACAGCTATATTTTGCATCTTTACGACCCTAGAGGGGCGCTAGTGGATTATCATCGAGCGCTCACATTGCGAAGTTTCGGCCGATTTCTCATTCGTATGCACTCGGAACAGGTCGGGAGTAAAACGTACAGTTTCAGCAAGATCGTCGTAATTCAGACCCCAGTGTGTTTCTATCTCTTCTCTGTATTTTTCCCTTTCTTTCTTCATAGTCAATAGTTTGTTTTACAATGAAACGAACTACTGTGCTTTGCTTTTTTAATAATTTACTTATAAATGACAATTTTGTTTCTTTTTACCTTCCCTACTACGTATAGTAAATAGGGGAAGTATTGCATTCCACCCAAAAATTCGATACCGGGATTTTACCGGAAATACATGTTTTGAGACCCCTTGAATCCAAAAAAGCATTTTTGGAAACATGTCCGTGTGTGTGTGTCTGTGAACAGCATAACTCAGAAACGAACAGTCGGATAAAAATCAAACTTGATATTTAGGTTCAGTATCTACCAGAGATGCGAAACGAAGGTTTTCAAGAAAATCCCCCCACCCCAGATTACCCTTTACATGGAAAATTTTTCGAAAATTTTAATTTTCTCAAAAATGGCTCTAACAATTTTGATTAAAATATCATATGTTTAAGATATTTTCATGACAAATAAAATGCATATTTCGACTTTTCTGGGCATGTATCAAAAAGTATTCTTCATTGTGAATGACTTTTGCATAACTGGTAAACCAAAAGAGATAGACAAAATATTACTACACAAAACATGTAGATCGCGTTAAAATACACAATTTATGTCATAGACTTTTTTTTTGTTGAGTGAACCATTTTCGGAATATTGCTTGTTATTCCCTTAAATTTTACAATACCTATACTTTTTCTCAAATAGGAATTCGTTATTTATTTTTTTTGTTCTAGTAATGCAAAGAGAATGGAATACTCCACATATCAACCAGTTCATAAAATATTTGACTATCGCTTAAAGCCTACCAATTCCCCTTGCATCTACAAGAAAATTAGCAATAAGATTAACATCTCGATATCTCGCTTAACATGAAGCATATGGATAATAAGCATTTGTAGAAATAGTTTGTACAAGAGTAGAGAAAGTCATGTGACTGTAACACATCAGAATTTTTTGTGTAATGCATTTTCGTCTATCGCTTAACGTTTATTAGTTATACAAAATTCCTTCCGAATGAAGTGTATTTGAGAACATACAAATGCTCCATGTAAACGACAGTTTGGGGTGGGGGAATTTTCTTGCAAATCTTCCTATCGCAGCGTTAGGAGATACTGATCTTAAATGCCAAATTTTGTATCTATCCGCCTTTTCGGTTTTGAGTTATGCTGTTTACAGACATACACATATAGTGAAATCTCGATATCGAATTTTTGGGTGGAATGCAATACCCTCTCTGTGTACTATGTACGTAATAGAGAAAGTAAAGAGGGTGCTGCATCTGGTATTTTGTATTCCGAATTATACTCCACTTCACAGAAAAGGTGTCATGATTCCTAGGCTCTTAGAAGTCCAGAGATATACTACGTGAATAAAAAATTGTTCATAAATGGAACGCAGCTGTTTATGTTGGCACCACGAATATAGCCCCAGCCTCTACCAGCCTCTACTACTGCTTATTTCCCTCAAAATACGGCCATCTGTCAAATGGTAACATTAATGTCCATGTTTTCACTGTCGGAGTGCCGTTACGGCAGTGCTTTGTTGAATTCTTTTTTATTTTAAACCTTGTATTTTCATGCCGTTTTCTTATTGACATTGTATGGCGGCAATAATTTTACCCATCTTGTTCATGTCGCTATGAAAGTTCTCAAACAAATGTGGTAGCTGTTGTTCAGTTTATACGTACAAGTAATTCTTCACCTCTTCCTCTAGAAGGCCGAAATACGTTGCATTGATTTAGGCTTTCCTTGTATACCCATCGTAGCAAAACTCTTTCATACAGGCGGTATCCGAGCCACCCCTTCATTTCAAATCAATTTTAATATCGAATTAATTGCTCTTCCACACAAGACGTGTGTTGGACAAGGTTGGAAAGGTAGAATCAAACGACTGAGAAATTCAATGCCATCGCCGGGATTTGAACCACGGATATCCCGGTTTCCGTCCGGTCCAACACACGGCTTGTGTCAAAGAAGAATTAATTCCATTAATTGACCCAATGTTTGTCGAAACTATGAAGCCCGGACTTATAGCATTGTACGTCGTCATTAGCCATTTTGAGATCTCCTTGTGGTTTACCGAGAAAAATGCGAATCAGTTGCCATGGTAGCTCAGTGGGTAGAGCAACCGCACGGAAATATATCGTGGTTCAAATGCCGGAGATGGCATGAAGTTTTTAGACGTCTGAATCTACCTTTCCGATCATAATATCGTTGATTCATTTTTTGTGGTCTGAATTGTTTTTCAGACCAGTTATATAGAGAACTATGTGAAGTCAAAGAGTGTAGAAATCTTACTCAAGGAAATATACTGTAGTGTAATCTAGGAGAATGGGCAACTTATAATGCACGTCAGTGTAGATTTTAGCCCAATCTTTAGGGGAAGGTTTGATCTACAAATTTGTACCACTTCTAAATATGGCAGCTTCTGTATTGACAAGGAATGTGATTTCTATCTCTAGATATAAATGTTTTTTTCTCGAATTTTAATTTGAACAGCCTTTTTTCTGTTAAAAATGTTACGATATACACTACGTGATCAAAAGTATCAGGACACGTGGCCGAAAATGACGTACAAGCTCGTGGCGCCCTCCATCGGTAATGCTGGAAGTCAATATGGCGTTGGCCCACACTTAGCCTTGATGACAGCGTTCACTCACGCAGGCATACTTTCAATCCGGTACTGGAAGGTTTCTTGGGAAATGGCAGCCCATTCCTCACGGAGTGCGGAGAGGTATCGATGTAGGTCCGCGAGGCCTGGCATGAAGTCGGTGTTCCAAAACATCCCAAAGGTCTTCTATAGGATTCAAGTCAGGACTCTGTGCAGGCCAGTCCATTACAGGGATGTTATTGTGGTGTAACCACTCCGCCACAACTCGTGCAGTATGAACAGGTGTGTGTCGTGCAGTATGGTGTTGAAAGATGCAATCGCCATTCCAGAATTGCCTGAGTTCCACAGAGCGTCCCATTCTGCTGTTTCACGATGTATAATGACTACTGAGGTTGCAGATAATGAGTACCAGGCAGAGGTGGCAGCACAATGCACCTAAGATGAAAGACTATGTTTGTAGGGGTGTCCGGATAGTTTTGATCACATGATGTAAATGAAGTTGGTTAGTTATATTTTTGAAAAAACAAATTCCGACATATTTTAATGAAAATACCTTTCTTATTAAACACACGATTGTATAAAAGTATTTACTTAGAAGTAAATCTTTATCTTTAATACGTGAAATTTTTAAATATTGGAGTTTTTATCCAAATGTTTTCAAAATTTTAAGACATACTGCTTCACTACCATTATACGCGTGTTTTATATTTGTTGTTAGTATTTTTAAAATTTTTAGAAAAAAGTTACTTTTATTATGCTAATTAATTAGGTGTTCCATACGATACACAAACCGTAATTTAGTAAAAAGAAAAATACTAATATATAATATAACTTTGGACAAAATGGGATATAGAATTTTATTTACTTTTCTAGTGAGCAAGATGGCTCCGTGGTAACTTGTGAGGCTCGAATTCGGGAGGTCTCGGGTTCGATTCCCGGTGGCTCTGACCATGTGTTTTTAGCGGGATGCCGTTGTGGTGTATGCTATCACAGATTTCCTCTCTGCCGCATTTTTTCTCATACATGTTCCAGGTTGACTCTGGGGCTGTGGTTCAGTAGAGGAAAGCCTGTCGAGACTCCACTAATGGGTTGCGTTTCCCCTTTAATTAGAACATCTCGGAGCGAACCTTCCATGGCCGGGTGTTCAAGTCTGGATTTGTTAGGGAACTCTGCGCGTCCCTCGACTTGCGCCGGTATTGCTCTATAACCCACACGTCTCCTGTGGATCCCTCATCTCATCAGTTCCTCCCGGAGGTGTACGCACAAATGATCTATTGGGGGTGATAAGTTTCCCCTCCGTTAACTAGTTTTTGCTATTTACTCTTCTGGATTTTTCGGGAAAAAATTTAAAACTTAAATATAATTTTTAAAACAAGTCGTTGAATTAACTAACTCAAATATTGAGTAATTTAAGGGTGCAGCAACATCCATAAACCAATCTTTTAAGTGCACTTTCTCTCAAAGCTTGAACAACATACACACTATATCGTGTGGAATATTTCTAATGCGCAAAAGTGCAAAGAAAATCGAATTCGAGTAAAATGCAGTGGAAGTAAACAAAACCATTACGCCATGTGTTTCTTGGGCACTTAAATTGTCATTGTTGAAGGCTTAAAGGGCTTTGCAAAAGCCGTAGTAAATTGAAGCTAAAGGTTCAAACTATTGTGACAACGCGCTCGGGGCTTCTTGCGGGCCGCCGTCCCGGTACATCCGATGGGCCGTCGGACAATAGCCAGTGCGGAAACAATAGAACAATAGCGCCTGAAGAATAAGAAGTACCTTTATGTGCCGATTACTTATTCCGGAACTTTCGCTTCGGCATATTCTAGTAGGTTCTTGTTCTCGAAAATTCCGCTTTGTATGTGAGGCTTATGTAAGGGACCACTGTCACCAGGACGAGCAGTTTTGAGTTGAGTTCTGTGCTGTTAGAAGTGAGGAGGTGGACAGTTAACAGTGCAGTTTAATTGTGAGTTATAACTCAGCAGTCAGTTATGATTTGATTCGACGGATCAGTTGTGTCTTATTTCGAGTGCGTGTTACGTTGAGTACCTAGTGATAAACAAATTGTGCTTTCGCAGTGCCTGGTGTTTTCATTTTTTACCATATGTTTTCAACATAAAAGCTAATTATTTAATTTCTTTTTTTAAATTTTGAACAAATTTCAGCTATGGGTACAATTAGATAACTTTTTTATATCATGGGTCATTAAGTTCAAATATTTAACATTGGCAGGGTAGACCTTGTCATTTCCCCTTACGTTTATAACTGAATCTCTTCTAAATGGATATTTGTAAACTTATTGCCCTATTCAACCATTTATATGTAATTATTTATTTATTGCACTTTGTCCAAGAGGCAACCGCTCAATAACGGAAGTTTTAAAATAAAAAGTATGATGTAATACATTTGCATGACTTTCTCCACCCTCTATCTTTGTTAGTGGGTATACAAACTATTCTTACTAAAGATTATTTTCTATCTACTTCATATTAATCTAAATAAACCTTTACAGAAATAGCTACATTACACATTTCGTTATACATGCAGATAGTCAAATGCTTAAGAACTGGATGGAATATGCTGCTCTTAAAATCTCATACTGTTTCCATGCAATCCGAGATACCACTGAAAATCGATGAGACTAAAAGACGAAGTATTGAACAATTCGAACCGTTAATAACGGATAAATCTCAGAAACGGCTTATGCCACAGAAAAACTTATTTTAAGCAAATTGTGTGTTTTAAAGAGATCTATATTTTTACTTTCTCTACTACGTATAGAAAGTAGGGGAAGTATTGTATTCCACCCAAAAATTCGATACTGAGATTTCACCGGAAATATATGTTTTGAGACCCCCTGAATTCAAAAAATGCATTTTTGGAAACATGTCCGTGGGTGTGTCTGTAAACAGCAGTCGGATAAACACCAAACTTGGTATTTAGGTTCAGTATCTTTCAGAGATGGGACACGATGGTTTCCAAGAAAATCCCCCTACCCCAGATTACCCTTTACATGGAACATTTTTCGAAAATTTTAATTTTCTCAAAAATGGCTCTAACAATTTTGATTAAAATATCATATGTTTAAGATATTTTCATTCCAAATGAAATCTATATCTAAAATTTTCTGGGAATGTCTCCAAAAGTATTCTTCATTGTGAACGACTTTTGCATAACTGGTAAACCATAAGAGATAGACCAAATTTTACCACACAAAAAATTTAGATCGCGTTAAAATACACAATTTATGTCATATTCATTTTTGTTGTTTAGTGAACCATTTTGGAGATATTGCTTGTTATTCCCTTAAATTTTCCAATACTTATACTTTTTCTCAAGTTCGTTATTCATCTTTTTTTGTCCTGGTAATGCAAAGAGAATGGAAAACTCCACATAGCAACCAGCTTTTAAAATATTTGACTATCGCTTAAATCTTACCAATTCCCCTTGCATCTACAAGAAAATTAGCAATAAGATTAACATCTCGATTAACATGAAGCATATGGAGAATAAGCGTTTTTAAAAATAGTTTGTACAAGAGTAGAGAAAGTCATGTGAGTGTAACACATCAGATTATTTTGGATTCAGGAGGCCACAAAACATGTATTTCCGGTGAAATCTCGATTATGAATTTTTGGGTGGAATTCAATACTTTCCCTACTTACTATACCTACGTAATAGAGAAAGTAATACTGCACTATGCTAGAAAAACACACGATCAGCCCTGGCCATGAAGAGATAGAATTAAAAGAAAATTTTAAAATACGGAGTCGAACATCCATTAATTTCCCGGTCTGGAACATCAGTCCAGGAAGTGAAACCCAGAGGCCCCAGCGTTCAAACAATGGGCGGGGGAGAACCGAACCCACTCCCGAAATAACCGCTCGAAGCGGAGAAAGTAGGTACGAGGGAAAAAAACCTTATGTGTTACATTCACATAACCAACTCTATCCTTTATCGTTTACTTGTGGCTATAATACACTAGCCGTGTAAAAGTATATACAGACTTATTACAAAAGAAATAGACTTTCAATATGTTATAAATCCATAACTATTAATGGTATAATGAATTTGTGTATAGAGTGGGTCTTGAAGTTTAGTTTGCAAACTCGCAAATGTTCAATGCGTTATCCTTGCGTCACACAACATACATCAAGACAATAATCAAGCTCATCCCAAACGCGATGTAACATATCTGCATCGACATTTGCCACTGCTCTTCTGATACGTTCCTTCATGTCAGCTAAATCGCGTGGAAGTGGAGGAACGAAAACTCTGTCTTTGAGAAATCCCCAAAGGAAAAAGCCACACGGGACTCCTCGTAGCCAACGTAGCAAAGCAGTATTGTCATCTGCAGCACGGCCAATCCAACGCTGTTGTAGAATTTCATTCAAGTAAAGTCTAACATCTGTGTACCAGTGAGACGGTGCTCCATCTTGTTGGAAGCTAAACGTTTCCCTGTCCATTTCTTTATACACTTGCGGCAACCAAAGCTGTAACATATCGAGATATGTAGGTCGTGTTACTGTTTTTTCTGCCAAATGAGGGGCTTACACCGCTTACAACACATTAATTTTGGGAGAGTCCACCACAGCCTTCGGTTCTTAAGTTCCCCATATACGTACATTTGGTTTATTCACTTTTCTACTCAAGTGGGAACTAGACTCATCACTGATAATTATTCGTTCACTGAGGACATCGCCTTTTTCATTACGTCGCAACATTTCTGTCGTTTTCATGTAGCTGCTGCAAGAACTACAACCTGTAAGGAGTCAGTTTTAGTCGCTTTCGCAAAATGTTCCATACAGTTGGATGTGGAATACGTTGTCGATTTCTGTGGACTTGCGAAAACACCACGAACACGTTCAACATCCTTGATACGCGTGGTCTTCCCGGGCTCTTTCCTCTGCACAACTATCTGTGCCAATCATAGATCGATTGTATAGTCAGTATAGTTTCCGGAAACGTGTTCTAAAATGTCATTGGACAACAGTTACAGAATTTGTTTTAGCAAGTTCTAGCACACAATATGTTTTTTCCACAGGATTAGTCATTTCTACATCTGCAACAACATTGAAAAACGATTACCAACTACAAAACTACCAATGCAAACTTCCAAAGTTTCCCACCACAACACGGTAAAATTGTTGTTTATATCACACTTAGTTTTTGTTTCATTGGACTTCAAAATTGTCTACTTCTTTTGTAATAACCCTGTATAATTCTGTTCAGCTGGAATTGTATATTTTTTCAAAAGTAAAAAAGTTGGTTTTTTGATATTTCAGTCTTCTATCTTAGCTTAAATTTCTGAATTACTTCATAACTATCACAGTAATTAGAATGCTGAAAGTTGAGCGTAAAGCTAGAATGTACAAACGAAATAAAACACCAAACAATCTGAAAGTAAACCTTTTTACGATTTTGGACAACATTTCACCGATGGGATTCCTTAACGAGTAACCTTCCCTCTAATACTGATATACTGATCCAGGTAAGGTTAATAGATCACTGATATCCTCTAAACGACCAGTACGACGTTATATGAAAATTCATCCACCGAAGACTGCCATTTTGGAAGCTTGTTCAAATACCTGCTTATACATACAAAATCTCTGTCGTTGCCACAGAGTGGATCATGGAAGGCTAAACAGTAATCTCTTTGATTGTAAGTTAAGCTCCATATTATGACGTTGTCCGGACATGTTTGAGCATAAAAGCTATCGAAATATACCTCCATCCTCTACTGTTGTCGTCTCTTCAAGTTTGGAGGAGTATAGGTGACTGCAAGTCTAAAATTACTGCACAGATATTATAATCTTCTGGCAGATCCAGTAATAATTATAATAGTTTTATTATGTTATTTTATTATATTTATTATAATACTAGTTTTCTTTTTTACTTTGTCTACCACGTACATAGTAGGTAGAGAAGGTATTGCATTCCATCCAAAAATTCGATACCGGAATTTAATGGGAACTGCACGTTTTGAGGCGCTCTGAATCCAAATAAAGCATTTTTGGAAACCACTCCGTGTGTGTCTTTGTGAATATCCCCCACACTCAACTACCATTTAAATGGAATATTTTTCCAAAACGTTGATTTTCTCAAAATACCTATAACGATTTTGTTGAAACTGTCATATATTTAAGATATTTTCATGGTAAATAAAACGTATCTTCTGGGCATGTTCCAAAAGCCCTCTTAATTCTGAATGACTTCTTCGTAAATGGGAAACAGTAAGAGATAGACGAAATTTTACTTGAGAATAAATATAGATGTTTTTTGTCCAGTGAACCATTGTCGAGATATTCCTTGTTATTTGTTTGAATTTTTCAATACTTATACTTTTTCTCAAATGGGAATAAGTTATTCGTTTTTTTATGTCATTGACAAAAAAAGACAATGGAATGCTCCACATAGCAACCAGCTCTTAAAAGATTTGACTATCGCTTAAAGCCTACCAATTCCCCTTGCATCTACAAGAAAATTAGCAATAAGATAGTTTCTGCAAATGTTTATCTTGATTAACATTTGCAGAACATTTTCACTACTTGTGAAAGTAGTTTGTACAAGAGTAGAGAAAGTCATGTGAGTGTATGACAACTTAATTTACTAGCTCAGAAATTCGCGTATATTTCGCTATTTTAATTCACTGGTTTTATTGGGTAGTTGTTATGCAGTGTTGCCATACTTATTAAATGTATGTCTTATTTCAGTGTATTATACTTTTGGGCTACGTGTAATCGAGCTTTTTAAATCTGTTCGGCGTATATTAATGTAACGTTAATGCATTTCTGAGGTTCCCTGTACGATGTTTCAATATATATCATATATGTTGGTTATATTCAGCTCACGATTGTTAAGTTTCGAGTTACATATTATTTATGTTCTAGGAATATTAACATTTATTATTAATGGGGCATCTTAGTCAGTTCATTGATTGCCGATCACGAACCTGGACCTCTATTTTCACTTGATATTTCGATAGGTCTTTAGAGTGATAGTTACAAGCATTAAATTTAGCGCAAGTTAGGGCCGTATCATGCTTCTGTTAAAGATCTAGCAGTATTTGAAAAGAAATTGCAAAGTCGTAATGCGACCATACGAAAGTTCAAAAATAAAAAAAAAATCTGATGTGTTACACTCAAATGACTTTCTCTACTCTTGTACAAACTATTTTTACAAACGCTTATTCTCCATATGCTTCATGTTAACCCAGATATCGAGATGTCAATCTTATTGGTAATATTCATGTAGATGCAAAGGGAATATGGTAGGTTTTAAGCGATAGTCAAATATTTTAACGCTGGTTGCTATGTGGCGCATTGCATTCTCTTTGCATGTCCAGGACATAAAAAAAATGAATGACGAATTTGAGAAAAAGTATAAGTATTGGAAAATTTAAGGGAATAACAAGCAATATCTCGAAAACGGTGCACTCAACAAAAGAAACGTATATGACATAAATTGTGTATTTTAACGCGATCTACATTTTTTGTGCAGTAAAGTTTGTCTATCTCTTATGGTTTACCAGTTATGCAAAAGTCGTTCACAATGAAGAATACTTTTGGAGACATTCCCAGAAAATTCGAGATATACATTTCATTTCTCATGACAATGTCTTAAACATATGATATTTTAATCAAAATCGTTAGAGCCATTTTTGAGGAAATTAAAATTTTCGAAAAATGTTCCATGTAAAGGGTAATCTGAGGTGGGGGAATTTTCTTGGAAAACTTCGTGTGCATCTCTGATAGATACTGAACCTAAATACCAAGTTTGGTGTTTATCCGACTGTTCGTTTCTGAGTTATGCTGTTCACAGACACACAGACACAGACAGACACACACAGGTCATGTTTCCAAAAATGCTTTTTTTGGATTCAGGGAGTCTCAAAACATGTATTCCCGGTGAAATCTCGCTATCGAATTTTTGGGTGGAATACAATACTTCCCCTACTTACTATTCGTAGTAGAGAAAGTAAAAAAAACAATAAAAGAACATTCGAAATTTGTTACACGTGATGTTAATCTGAATAAATTTTACTAAAATTTTAGTATTAGTAGAGAAGCGTTGAGTTTTTATGATAATGCAAACTGATTATGGAATTAAAATCCTAGTTTTATTATTAATATTAGTATTATTATTAATATTATTATTATTATTATTATTATATGGCAGGCGTTTTTCAAAGTAAACAACGATAATTTTTTTAAAACATAACAGAACATTATTTTTCAAATACTTTATTATCATTCATAACCTTACACTACTTCTTCACAGTCACCGCCGTTATTCAGGGACCTGTCGTAACGAAAAACCAGTTTTTGTATGATTTCTTCAAAGAATGATGCCGCCAGTGATGAAAGCCAAGTCTGCATTTCTTGTTTCACAACATCATCATTGAAATGTTCTTCACCAAGGAGTTTCTTCAGATGAACAGCTCTTGGTGCCAAATCCGGGCTGTAGGGAATGGATAAAATTGTTCTTAACCAAATGATGCGACCAGATCTTGAGTTTGTTTGACTGCGTGTGGCCGGGTATTACCACTTATTACTGTTTCACCTTAAACCTCACGTAATTGACGGTATATGTTTGCTGGCCTAACGTTTCTCTCGCATTAAAGAAAAAGAAATGCTCTGAACATTTCGAAACGTTCTAACAACAGGAAAACACAAAGTAACGATAGCTCACACTGCGTCTAGCTTTCTAATGAATGCAACAAGTGATCGCGCATGCGCAAAATGGCAACTATAGTGCTGCGGCGGCAAAATATTAAAACGTACTTGTTTTAAAACCGCATCTCGTAATTTTTAGTGAATTAAATAGAATATGAAATCAATATTTGAACATTTTACACCAAATTAGTTAATGAGTGTTTCCCAAAAATCACAAATCGTATTTTTACTTTCTCTACTTCGTATAAGTAGGGGAAGTATTGTATTCCACCCAAAAATTCGATACCGAAATTTCACCGGAAATACATGTTTTGAGACCCCCTGAATCCCAAAAAAGCATTTTTGGAAACATGTCCGTGTGTGTCACTGTGAACAACATAACTCAGAAACGAACAGTCGGATAAACACCAAACTTGGTATTTAGGTTCAGTATCTTCTAGAGATGCGACACAAAGGTTTTCAAGAAAATCCCTTTACCCCAGATTACCATTCACATGGAACATTCTTGAAAATTTTAATGTTCTCAAAAAGACTCCAACGATTTTGATTAAAATATACATGTTTAAGATTTCTCGAATTTTCTGGGAATGTCTCCAAAAGTATTCTTCATTGTGAACGACTTTTGCATAACTGGTAAAGCATAAGAGATAGACCAAATTTTACTACACAAAAAATGTAGCTCGTGTTAAAATACACAATTTATGTCCTATACACTTTTTTTGTTCGGTGAACCATTTTCGAGATATTGCTTGTTTTTCCCTTACATTTACTTATACTTTTTCTCAAATTCGTTATTCATTTTTTTTTTGTCCTGGTGATGCAAAGAGAATGGAATAGTGCATATAGCAACCAGTTCTTAAAATATTTGACTATCCCTTAAAGCCTACCAATTCCGCTTCCATCTACAAGAAAGTTACCAATAAGATTTACATCTCGATTAACATGAAGCATATGGAGAATAAGCGTTTGTAAAAATAGTTTGTACGAGAGTAGAGAAAGTCATGTGGGCAGAAAACTGTAATCCTTCACAGCGTGGAGCATTTTGGAAAAATACAAATTTAGAACCTAAAATGTTAGTAAACATTTATTTTCTCAGTAATGATTTAACTTGCAGATTTCAAATTTGGTATTTTATTCTACAGCATATTTTCACCGCTGGGTTGCCTTAATGCAGGTTTCTGCCGGCAAATGAAATGACGAGAAGAGACCTTTTGTCATATCACGGATACACGCATGTAGACAGAAACAGCGTTATGCTTCTTCATGCACGCTTTTTTATAGCAAAAAGGAAGTGAAACAGCACGCGGAAGAGCAGCAGGTGACAGCGCTGTTGGAGGTCTGACAGGAGACGCAAGTCTAAAACCTTGTTTTTACCCATCAACCAGATTTCATATAGTAATTCAGTTATTGGAAGGGGAATGAGTATCTAGAAAACGAAAAGGAAGTCGAAGGTGCTGCAAAGAAGGCTTTCTACCTCAAAGGAAGCAGATAGTGAAGATAAAAAATACGATACATAATTTTTTTATAAAATCCCTCTGGCATCTGTTATCTTATGAGAAAATTATTTCAGTCGATATCAGAGTATATTTGGAAGGTACCTTCAGGATTGTACGGAATATTCAAAGTTATGAAAAGCTTAAGAATTCTATGTGTTACATTCACAAGTTTTTCTCTACACATAATACAAACTATTCTTACAATGTTTTTCACGTTAACCATTTATAGGAGTTGTCTTATTACACATTTAGTTGTGGGCACAAGGGTAGTGTAGTCTTAAGCGATAGTCAAATCTATTAAAAGCGGGTCGCAATGTGATGGCTTTGGAATTACATGCTCTTTGCCAACCACGAGAAAATAAGAATTAAAATCTAATTCAAAAACAAAGAACCGAGCGTGATGACTCAGGCTGTAACATCAGTGGCCCGCATTTGGGAGGTCCTGTGTTCAAATCCCGTGTGTATCGACCAATCTGGCTGGCTTTCTTTCGTGGTTTATCTCAGTCGCTAAGATAAACACCGGATTGGATATTTAATACCACGAGTTCCACTTTAAGTCTACAATAACACTAAAAATCTGATCTGATACATTCACATGACTTTCTCTACCCTTATCTTTATTAGTCGGTTTACAAAATATTCTTACTAAAGCTCTATCTACAACATTTTAATCCAAATAAACGTTTGCAAAAATAACTATATAACACATTTCAAATGTTTAAGAATTGAACGCTATATGCTGGCCTTAAAATTCTATACTGTTTCCATGCAAAGGCGAGAAATAACAGAAAATTGATGGGACTTAAAAGATTGACAAGTATTTGACAATTCCAACCTTTAAGAACGAATATCTCAGAAACGGCTTATGCCACAGAAAAAACTTATTTGAAGCAAATTGTGTGTTTTAAAGAAAAGTAAGTTTTTGTATGATAAGATTTCGTCTGTAGCTTAAGGTTTACCAGTTATATAAGTTTATCCAAAATTCCTTCTGAATAAAAAGGCCTTCAAAGGCTATTCCCAAAAAAATTCAAGAGATGCATATTTCATATATGGTATTTTAATAAAAATCTTCAGAATCATTTTTTTAGAAAATCAAAGTTTTCGAAAAAATATTCCTTATAAAAGGTAGTCTGGGTTGAGGGATATTTTGGAAAATCTTCCTGTCGCATCCTTGGAAGATATTGAAATCAAATATCAAGTTGGGTATTTATTCGACTTTTCGTTTTTCAGTTATGCTGACAGACACATAGACACACACATAATTAGGTTTCCAAAAATACCCTTTAAGTAATGAAAGCAGGTAGACTGGACTTCACTCTAATGTCAGCTGCCCGGCACGTGTACAAGCAGAGTTGCCAAGCACTAAGATGTCTGTGGACGTGTCGAAGCTGCTATCTACACGACACAGAAACAGAGGTACAGTTGCCTAGCACTAAGGCTTACGTGAACATGTGACGAAGCAAGATAGCATGCTACAGGGATGAGACTAGAGGGCTAAATGTCCGCCACACACAGTCCATAAGGTATCTCCTCGTTATATGACCACGTAGTTAAAACAATTTAAAATAAATAGCAAAAAGTCTGATGTGCTACACTTACATGACTTTTCTACTCTTGTACAAACTATTTTTACAAACTCTTATTCTCCATCTATATCATATTAATTGAGATAAACATTTGCAGAAACGATCTTTTGACATGCAAAGAGAACTACATTTTACACATAGCGACCAGTTCTAAAAGTATTTGACTATCGCTTAAGGCCTACTATGTTCCCCTTGCTTTGTATTTGCAAGGGCAACATAGAAATACAGTAGCCTTTAAGCATAGACATATCCATTAATAGCTGGTTGCTAGGTGCAGCACCATTCTCTTTGCCACAGATTAGTACTCTTTGCATATACAAGACAAAAAAAATGAATAACGAATTCCCATTTGAGAAAATAGGTATTGAAAAATTATGGAATAACAAGCAATATCACGAAAATGGTTCACTCAAGAAAAAAAAAATGTGTATGACACAAATTGTGTATTTTAACGCGATCTATATTTCTTGTGTAGTAAAATTTTGTCTATCTCTGATGGTTTACCAGTTATGCAAAAGTCGTTCACAATGAAGAATACTTTTGGAGACATTCCTATAAAATTCGAGATATACATTTTATTTGTCATGAAAATAATTTAAACATATGAATATTTTATTCAAAATCGTGAGAGCCGTTTTCGAGAAAATTAAAATTTTCGAAAAATGTTCCATGTAAAGGGTAATCTGGGGTGAGGGGATTTTCTTGAAAACCTTTATGTCGCATCTCTGGAAGATACTTAATCTAAATACCAAGTTTGGTGTTTATCCGACTGTTCGTTTCTGAGTTATGCTGTTCACAGACAGACAGACACACACACAGACACACATACGGACATGTTTCCGAAAATGCTTTTTTTTGGGATTCAGGGGGTCTCAAAACATGTATTTCCGGTGAAATCTCTTATAAAATTTTTGGGTGGTATACAATACTTCCCCTACTTACTATACGTAGTAGAGAAAGTAAAAATGTATTGACATTTATTGCGTAATATTTCTTGTATATCTCTCACCATTTACCAGTTACATAAAAGCCGTTCAGAATGAAGAGGATCTCCCAGTAAATTCAACATATATATTTTATTTGTTGTACAAATATCATAAACATATGGTATTTTAATCAAAATCGTTAAAGCAGTTTTTCAGAAAGTCCAAAAAAAAAATGAAAAGTGTGTTTCACTATAAGGATATTTTGGAGTGTGAAATTTTCTTGATAATCTGCGGGTCACATCCTTGGAAGAGGTGAACATAGCCACAATTTGAAGGAGATTTGTTTTTGTTGCTGCATACTGTTGGAGAGCCAAATTTGATGTAGTTGCAACCTCACGTATGAGAGCCAAACTTGAAGTAGGTGCAGCACGTACTGCGGGAGATACGTTTCTTGGAGTGTACGATACAAACTTTCCGGTGACCTTCGCCCCGCGTTCACTTTTCCGCTGGCCTTCGTCCCCACGTTTAAAAATCAAGTTTGTATTTTAATGTTTATTTAAATATTATATATGTATGCCTCGGCTGCGTCAGTAGTAATTTTTAGAACACGTATCTCTTAGCAGGGCTGGTATGGCTAAAGAACAAGGCTTACACAAATTATAATTGTATTGTACTTTGTTTATTAATTAATCCTCCACACGAATAAGTAATACTTCACTGACATATCCTACTATAGAGCTGTGAGATTATTGCTATTTGCACTTTTAACAAGTAAACTTTATATTATTCTCTCCGCAATAACTTTTCATGTCTCACATTGAACCTGTATCATACCGCTCGCGTACGCAATCCTGTAGCGTCTGCCGCCTGAATTTGCACATTTCCTCTATTTCTAGTCTCTGATTGGCTAAGCCTACTCCAATAGAATACTTTTATTCAACTTAAATCTTTTCTGGTTTTTGATTGCCTAATTATGAACTGTTTTAAATATTTCATTATTGTTCCAAGAATTATTAGTAGCATCTTAAACGTTCTAATTTATTGTTATCTCATGGTTACCTCATTGTTAGCAACTTTCGGCTTTTACTTTGTAATTCTGTTGGCTACGGAAAACAGCCTGCTTCTATTCTCACAGCTCCTACATTGTTAAAACTACATAATACATTCACATAACATCATTATAAATGCACATAATAATATAAACACTATTACAATGACAGTAACATGCACTTTATATATTATTATATACACGTATTACTTTTAGGCGGGCTGTTATTAAATTTTATATTATAAGGGGTCTTTCAACAAGAGTGTCCTATTTTAACATGTGATAGCTGCCGTTGTTATTCAGTTATAGCAGTCATTTTTTTCATGTGGTTACAATTGTTATTGACAAGTAGCCATGGAACGTTACAGCATTCTGAAATGTGTAGAAATTATGAAAATGTATTATCAAAAAGGGCCATCCGTTCGCCAAAACTTCCGTGTATTGCGTGAAGTTTACAGAGTGCACAATCGTCCCTGCGAGAGAACGATTCGGCGTTTGATCAATAAATTTGAAAGAAGTGGTTCTGTCAGCAATCAAAGAACGCCTGTACGTAATCGACGTAAGCGCTCCAACGAAAACATAGGCGCCGTTCCTGAGGGTGTACACGAGAACGGATACAAATCAATTGCTCGTCGAGCGCAAGAATTGGTGCTTTCGCCGACCACAACTTGGCAAATTCTGCATCTGGACTTGAAGTTTCACGCTTACAAAATAGTGATAATTCAATAACTAAAGCCCAACGACCATAGGTTGCGTCGTGTATTCGCTGACTGGGCTATGGAGCAATTGGAAGCTGACCCGGATTTTTGTAGAAAAATCATCTTCGGCGACGAAGCCCACTTTTGGATGGATGGTTGTGTTAACAAACAAATTTTCTGCTATTGGAGCAATCACAGTCCAATGTAGATTCAAAAACGACCACTTTATCCCCATAAGGTTACTGTGTGGTGTGGATTTTGGTATGGTGGAGTCATTGGTCCATATTTTTCCCAAGATGAAGATAGAGAAGCTCTGTCAATGAAGAAAGATACCGGGCTCTTATAAGAGAGTATTTTTGGCCTCAGTTGGATGGTATGGATCTCAGAAGCATCTGGTTCCAGCAAGATGGTGCCACATGTCATACTGCTCTCGAAACAATCGATCTTTTGAAGGAGAAGTTCAGAGGTTTCATCATTTCCCGTGGTGGTGATGTTAACTGGCCGCTGAGATCATGTTATTTAACGCCGTTATGGAGTTATGTTAAATCTCGAGTTTACGTCAACAAGCTAGAAACAGTAAATGAATAACATCACGCGTGTTATTTGTGAAGTTGGACCTAATTTATGCTCTTCTGTCATTGAGAATTAGGTCAACCGTATACGTGCAACCCAACGAAGTCGCGGCGGTCACTTAACTGATGTTCTCTTCCACACGTAATGAATTAATTATGTTCCAAAATAAAAAAAATAAATAAAGCTCTATCATTTTTAGAACGTGTTTTGTTTAAGTTCAAAGATAGGACACCCTTGTTGAAAGACCCTATATAATTAGACTGATATCATTTAAGTGATAAAAATACTGCCTCAAATTTCGTCTTGAATTATGCTGTTTCCAGACACCCATATAGACAGAAAACTGACCTTTTTTATATAAAAATATATTTTCTGGTCTATGGGAGTCTCAAAGGGAGTATTTTCGGCGAAATCTCCGTATCGAATTCCTCTATTTATCAGAGGTAAGTATTAGAGAACTATGACTATCAGATCTATTCTATAGCTTATTTGTTAAGAAGGCGACTACAATTATTTGTTAAGCTTAAAGAAGCGCTCTTAACAAATATGCCGCTGTTGGGCATTCTGTAACTTGTTTGTTACCGCGATATTTGTTTTCTCGCGGTTTATGCGATCGCTTGAATTACTAATTGAAAATTCATACGCTCTGACACAGGGTTTTGCTTTCAGATTGCCGTCAACACCGTAATACCGCCTACCGAGTGCTTTTGTTACTCTTACCTTCCAGAATGGAGACAAAGCCTGCTATGAAAGCCCGACATCAAAAATGCAAAATATATGTGGGTTTTTAAAATTCGCACACATTGCTTAGGATAGCTTGGCTTATAGGAGAAAACTCGCCAAGCTGTTGAACATTGTGACAGTGGCTCAATAAAATGAAATTTTAAGTTAGAAATGACAGATAAAACAATTAGCAACGCAGTTTCGTATTGTATTGATGCAAGTTTCAATAACACTAGTCTGCATGATATCGGATGACTGAAAACTAATAAGTGATTCTGACTCGCTTTTTATGCTGATTTCAGAACTGCTTTTATTTTTTTGTATCACGTATGTTTTTTCACAATTTCACTTCAAAAATATATAGATATAGAGATATAAAGATATTGCTTCTGCCACTACACATAAAATTGGGTTTGATGAAGCAATTTGTAAGGGCCCTACCATAGGATAGACCCTGCTTCAAGTACCTTTCAAAGAAATTTCCCTTAATTACACAAGACAAATTAATGGCTGGAATTTTTGTTGGTCCCCAAATAAATAAATTGATGAAGGATGAAGATTTTGAGAAGAAAATGACTGCGAGAGAAATAGAAACATGGACCGCCTTCCGATCAGTTACTGAAAACCTTTTAGGCAACAACAAAGATTCTAATTACAAGCCCATTGTCGAAACAGTGTTGGAAAATTTCAATAAGATATGTGAGTCTAAAGGTGCATTTTCTGCATTCACATATCGCCTACTTTCCAGAAATTCTGGCACGTTATAATGAAGAGCAGGGTGAACGTTTTCACCAAGATATTAAGGAAATGGAGAGGAGGTACCAGGGGAGATGGAATGAAACTATGATGGCTGACTACTGTTGGATGTTGAGGAGTGACAGCCATCTTCAAGGATCTGCAAGGAAGTCAAAGAAGAGAAAGTTTGAAAAGCTAAATGAAACACTTTGGCTTCATGTTTTGTTAAAATTTAGTCGTGAAATAAATTAGGGGAGTTCTTGAGAGTATTCTTAAAATATTACTTTTTGTGAAATGGTATTTGAATACTTTTCTACGGTCATTAGTAAAATTGTCAAAACATTACTTATTTTTTATAAAAACCTGACGTGATAGAAAAAAACTGAAGTTATTTCTGGAATCAGCATAAAAATTTGATTTAAGAACACCTACTTTTAAGAAATCATGTGACAAGAAGTTTGAAAATGCAGACTAGTGTAATTCATATCAACCTGCATTATTGCTTAATTTTCTTTGTGGTTTCTGGCTTTTAATGATACTTTTTAAAGATACCAGTGGTCATGCAGATTTTTCTGAAATGCTAATGTAAACCATCAATCATAAATAGGTACTTGTTCTTCTATTCAGAATTGGCAATGTTCAGCTTTAGTTCAGTTCTGTGGACATATTCCTGCATCTTAAGTTTTGAATGAAAAGCATTGTTGATATATAATAATATCCATATTATTTTAGGTAGGTATTCGTTAAGTGGAAGGTCGCAATGAAAAGAAATATTAGTTTTCCTAGTTGTGTTGTCTGGGAGAATGTTACAGCAACAAGTATTTTATTTCGGATTATATTTCACACTCAAATTTACTACATATAAATTATAATTTTATAAACCAACTGACTGTTATGTTCATCCTCTTCCAGCTACGTCAGTATAAATTCAATGTCTAGGTTACGAGGAACTGGTACCTTTCTGCTAGCCAATTGTTTTAGCATATTGGAAATTATCTTAAAATAATTCTGGGAACGAAAACGTATCGCTGTACTAAGCTACAGCTCTCAAAAGTGTTCAGTTCGTAAACTTAGCCCAAAAATGAGGCAAAGGAATTCGTGGACCATGCAAACAAACACAAGATATGTCACTATTTTGACCAATAATTCTTAAATCACTAACTGTTAGATTTTATTACGATACGAGATTAAACAACATTTATTTTTCTATTAAACTTTGTTAATAGTTACGTTGGGAGCATCATTTACCAAAGCTATTATCTGGAACATTGCTTACTCAAGTGTATTCCGTAATTTATATTTTACGCTAAAATGAATAAATAAGCATTTTATAATTAAAATTCCAAGCTTGTATCCTGCCTTTTCTCTTACAGCAGCAATAAAATGATGTTTCTCTGAATCTGTTGTGTAACAAACTCGTTAGAATGAGCGTCTCGGAGTTTGTTGCTTTTTCAAGCTTAACAAAGCGTTACGGAATAGCCCTGCGTGGTAAGGTAAGGGAGAGGGACACCTTTCTCACCTCGATCCAAGGCGAATTTTTTTGCTGCTTCCCCCCACTAGGATAAACGGCTGAACCGCAGGCAGACAGGACACAGAAACACGCATGGTTCTTTAACGATTTCAAGCTTGAAGACCCAACCACACCGGATGCTCAGAGAAGCCTTCCCTCTGGCGGAGTAGCGAAGAACTCGAACCACCATAGGGAACTGAAAGAGGGTTACCATCTTGCAGGACCGAACTTTCCAATGAGCAAACAACTGCACCATTTGTCCGACACTGCACAGCCACGAAACTCGCCTGAAACAAAAAAGGGGGAGGAAATTCGTGACAGAAAAGGAAACATCCTAGCATCCGCCTGAGGAAACCGTGAAAAAAGCATGGTCACGGTAGCCGGCCCGAAGGCAATCGAATCCGGGAGCTTCGAATGCACGCTATTCATCTCGCTCGATAAGCAGTAGTGGAAAGTAAGGGCTCAGCGCAAAAACATTAGTTGCACACAAAATTAGCTTCTTGAAATTTTCACGTCATATACGCCCCAATGAAGCTGTTATTCTCTGGACCGAATTTCATTGAAGTAGGGGGGGCACGATTAGTCAAGCCCACTCCCCTCACCTCCAAGCCGGGGCTCTCTTGGATCTTTAAAATGCGAAAGAGAGAATTATGTATGAAAAGAAACGGGAAACTCCGAAATAATTTTTTCCCTGGAAAAGCTTCAAAACCACATTTTCTGTGGACGCTTGAAGGATTAGTGAAGTCCATTGTATGGATTATTACGTTGTATAATGCTGCGTCATACGAGAGAAAAACCGAGTAAAATGTGGATGTGGAAGTATATTAATCACGTGAAATTCGAGTATTAATTATGTTATTATTAATGAATAGAAGGCGGATAAGAGTGAATAGCAATGCAGAGAGCGTGATGGCACGTGTCTCTTGGGTACAGGCGGTGGATAAAGAAATATACCAAAGTAGACATTTTATTCCGCTTTGCAAACAGATTAACAAATACATCAGACAGTGATACAAGTACATTACTCGTATGTACCGCCCTCAGGGGCTCACCTTGGTGAGTACGGGAGTAGCGACCCCGAGGTACCTGAGCCACCCAGTGTCTGGGGGTATAACCAGTCCATCCTGTCTCCTGGGGTCAGAAATATGGGGGTTAAGCATGGGGCTCTCAACCCCACTTGTAAAACCCGTGTTAAGAAGGATGGTTTGTTGTTGGCAACTTCAAATATTCAAACTATGTTATGATCTGGAAACGTGAAACAAACTCTTAAGGTATTGGCTGGACAGTATTGTTGCAAGAAAAAAGTTGGAGTAGAAAAGGAAAAATAGATAAACAGGATTACACGATATTGTATTGTGGATCAACTGAGCCTGGACTACACAAGATAGGATTTATTATTGCAAAGGGAATAAAGAAAAGCTAATAGAGCTGGACCCAGTTAATGAAGGATTATCTAAAATAGACTTAAGGTCCAATTTCAGAAATGTGACTATACTTTCTGTTTAAGCATCTGTGCAGGAAAGAGTTTTCGTGAGAGTTTGGAAGGAGAGTGTGGTGAAGGAGTTTGTGGATACGTTGATGTTCTTGGGTGATTTTGGTGCTGGAGTAACGGGGAGGCAAGTGTTACATGAACTAGGTGTCGAGGTTTGTGCCTTGCATGGACAGTTTTTGAATGGAATCAATTGGATTATTAAGGAAGGAAGTTTCTTGTGTTATTGTTTTTATAACTGTATATAATTGCATTGTGCGTTTACATCTCCTCAGGGTTCGTTCTTATTTGCTATATTCTGTGAGATTTCTATTGTTTAATTTTTGCATTTGTTGATTTCCTGTTTATATTATTGTAATCCTAGTGTTTCTCTCTGTGAATGCTCTGACTGTATTGGTTTTGTACCAGAATGTGATTATCTATATAACCAGAGCTGCTTCTGTAATCTGAGTTCACTTGTACCTGTTTTGTTTTTATTGTATTGATGTACTGACTTGAGTAAATTTATAGCCAGAGAGTGGCGCTGATGACCGTCGCAGTTTTGCGCCACTGAAACCACTATTACTACTACTACTACTCGTATGCACCTATAACCTCTTGCGATGTCGAAAGGAGTGTCTCATGATATAGCTTCTGTCTAATCGAGAGAGAGTTTCTACAACCGCCGCATGCTCTATTGATTTAACCTGTACAAGCGCTACAGGCACGCGCCCGTTGTTTGCATCTGGACTCACCTTCTCTCTTTCAACTGAACAGACTACAGCACAAGGTAAGTTATCCTCGTAAAAACGGTCACAATGATCCGCCCCTTAGTATTGAATGTATGACCAGGAAACGAAGGGGACCCAACGCTGTACTTTAGTGCTTATCATTCTCAGGAGGAACGGATACCGCAGGAGGCTATAGGCTGCAGGTAGGCCGGCCAACATATAGAGACGCGCAGAGGTCCCCAACGATTCCAAGCTTGACGACCTGATGCTCTGAGAAGGCAGCCATCTGGTAGGGCCGAGAAGAACTTTTCAAACAGCAAGCATCTACGACATCTGTGTGATACCGAACGACACTGTACACCCCCTAAGCCTACCTGATACATGAAAGGGGAAGTTGGATAATAGAAAATGATGGAAAGGAGATTAGCGGTAGAAAAGAAACGGGGAAAAACATGAAAAACCCAAGGTCAGAGTGGCAGCAGGTCAAACCAGGACCTGCCGAATGAGAGTCTCGCACGTTACCCCTGAGCCACCTCGCTTGGGATTGAATTAATAATTAAGATATTTAGAAAGAGTGGACAAAAATGTACTAATCACTAGAAACAGAAAAAGAAATCCATGAGTCAATGAATTAGAAGGAACCGTTTGCAACGAGATGTATTGGAAGCAATGGTGCTGGGAAAAAGTTTTCGAGGATGTCAGGATGAAAAACAAAGAAAACTGGAGAGTTTAGGTTTTCATTAAAATACCTGACATAATTTTCATGTGGAGCATATATTTTTTGTCATATATACACTACGTGATCAAACGTACCTGGACACCTGCCTCAAAATGACGTACAAGTTTGTGGCGCCCTTCATTGGTAATGCTGGAAGCCAATATGGTGCTGGCCCACCCTTAGCCTTGATGACAGCGTTCACTCTCGCAGGCATACTTTCAATCAGACACTGGAAGGTTTCCTGGGGAATAGCAGCATATTGTTCACGGAGTGCGGAACTGAGGAGAGGTATCGATGTAGGTCGGTGAGGCTGGCACGAAGTCGGCATTCCAAAACATCCCAAAGGTGTTCTATAGGATTCAAGTCAGAAATCTCTGCAGGCCAGTCCTTTACAGGGATATTATTGTCGTTAACCACTCCGCCACAGCCCACGCAGTACGAACAGGTGCTCGATGGTGTTGAAAGATGCAATCGCCATCCTCGAATTGCTCTTCAACAGTGGGAAGCAAGAAGGTGCTTAAAATATCAATGTAGGTCTGCGCTGTGATTATGCCACGCAAAACAACAAGGGGTGCAAGCCACCTCCAGGAAAAACACGACCACACCATTACACCACCACCACCACCACCACCACCGAATTTCACTGTTGGTGCAACACACGCTGGCAGATAACGTTCACCGGGCATTCGCTATACCCACATTCTGCCATCGGATCGCAACATTGTGTACCGTAATTCATCGCTCCACACAGCTTTTTGCCAGTGTTCAATCGCTCCTTACACCAAGCGAGGCGTCGTTTGGCATCTTCCTGCGTGATGTTTGGCTTATGAGCAGCCGCTCGACCATGGAATCCAAGGTTTCTCAGCTCACGCCTAACTGCCATAGCACTTGGAGTGGATCCTGGTGCAGTTTGGAATTCCTGTGTGATGGTCTGGATAAATTTCTGCTTATTACTCATTACGTCCCTCTTCAAATGTCAGCGGTCTCTTGTCAGTCAACAGACGAGGTCGTCCTGTACGCTTTTGTGCTGCACATGTCCCTTCACGTTTCCACTTCACTATCACATCATAAACAATGGACCTAGGGATGTTTAGGAGTGTGGAAATCTCGCGTACAGACTTCTGACACAAGTTACATCCAATCACCTGACCACGTTCGAATTCCGTGAGTTTCACGGAGCGTTCCATTCTGCTGTTTTACGATGTCTAATGACTCAGGTCGCGGATAATGAGTACCAGGCAGTAGGTGGCAGCACAATGTACCTAAGATGAAAAACGTAGGTTTGTGGGGGTCGTCCGGATACTTTTGATCACACAGTCTATATTCAAAGACCTCGATATAATAACCTGAAACAACCAAATAGTAAACCGTCAAAGATAGATCAACTTTTTCTGCACAAAAGATTTAGAGCTCGTTAAAACACACAATTTCTGTCATATGCATATATATTTTTTGGTGGTGGAGTGAACCATTTCCGAGATATTCTTTGTTATTTGTTTGGATTTTCCAATACTTCTATTTTTTTTTTTTTTTTTTTTTTTTGCTTATGAGAATTCGTTATTCGTTTTTTAATGTCCTGGACATACAAAGAGAATGGAATTCGCCACATAGCAACCAGCTCTTAAAACATTTGACTATCGCTTAAAGCTAACATATTCCCCTTGCATCTGCAAGAAAATTAGCTTTAAGGTTTCGGCAAATGCTAATCTGGATTAACATGAAGTAGACGGAGAATAAACGTTTGTAAAAATAGTTCGTACAAGAGTAGAGAAAGTCCTGTGAGTGTAGCACATAAAATTTTAATAGTAAGTTGTTGGTTTACCAGGTTTACAAAATTATGCAAGACTCATTGACATGTTCCCAAAAAATTCGGAATATTATTCTTTATTTGTCATGCAAATATTTATCATACACCTAAGGCATGTCAACTGAAATCATTAAAGCAAAAGTTTAGAAAATAAAAAATAGGAATAATTTAAACTATAATGGTTATTACGATTTTGGGGATTTTTTCGAAAATCTTTCTCTCATACCTGGAGGACGCTGAACTTAAATACCAAGTTTCATACCTAACGGATTTTCCATTTTTGAGCCTGCTCACATAAACCTACATACCAACTTTTTCGAAAAATACTTTTTTTTATTAAGGAAGCCTCAAAACATGTATTTCCGGTAAAATCTCAGCATCAAAATTTTGGTGGAATATAATCTAATGGGAAACATTTAATGCCAGTTCACAGTAAGTGTGGAACACTTATGTAAGTACTAAATATTTCCAAATAAACGCAATGACACATATCCAACAAAGGATTATTTGGTTTAAACGCAACAGTCTCCTTATCTGCAGGATAACACCTGTACCACCAAAGTAACAGCTAAGTAACCAACAACTAAGAAAATAACCTTGCCATGAGTATATTTTAGAAGCAGTTGCTGGTATTGATATCACATGAAAAACAATATGTCACCAAAAGTAACCAGAGAGCACTATAATGGGGTAGATATGTCACAGTTGGCTTTTGTGAATTCCTATACTTGTGTTCTTAATACTTCCTCTGCTCTAAGTTACTGGTAGAGAAAGTGAAAGTTTATAGGATATTGTGACCGCGCCCGTGAAGCTATCTGGGAGTTGCCGGTAAGCTTCCCCCGGTCAGACACCTGGTTGGGGCCATTGGCCGGCCGACGGAAGAATAGCCCATCATGTGCCGCTTCCCTGTTCGAGAATATTCATTTCGGCATGTTCTAGTAGGTTTCCTTTCTAGAACATTCTGTTTTGTTGCCGAAGCCGAAGAGCTTGGACAGTACCGAGTGCAGTTTATCGTGAATCAGCAGTTCAGTTTCTGCTACACTAAATATCTAAATGCAAATAAAGTGTGTTTAGCACCAACTGGAATTCTCATTTGTTACAATATATATTACCTCAACTGAATGTACGACTTAGTTTCCTCATATTTGCAAGTATATTTTATGTATTTTTCACAATATCTCAAAGTGCTTTAAATTTGCAGATTTCTGAACATTGTCCATAGAACTCTAAGACGATTAAATCAAAAGTTTGTTTGATTTAACAGATGTGTTCCGTTTTTGACGCTATTGATTGGTTAATTAACGTGGTTCTCCACCATTCACTTTCCATTAGAAATGTGCAACTGATTTGTAAACCTAGAAGTGGCAAAATATTGACCTTACAGTATATTATGTAACTGTTTTCGTTTTTAAACGAGTAATGGGCAATTTGTGCAGAAGCGTTGCTGAATTAGAGTCACATGATAACGTATAACTGCATTATATCCGCAAACCAGCGTTTTAGTGATACACTTTTAGCCCAAATCTGCTTATTAAAACTCCAGGCAGTATAATGTCCAAACTGCAAATGGAATCTCCAAAAGAGCGCATTGGATACTGATAATCAGAAATTTCTTGTACGAGGGGCATTCAAAAAGTTTTGCAACCAGCCTATCCATTGTTGGACAACAATGGTTACAAGAATGTAACTGATACGGATGGCAACAATTGACCTTATGCTATCAAAAGTGCGAGTTTAAACTTTAATATTCATAGTCGTACATTCTGTTGAGTTCAGTCATGTGGCGAACAACCATGGATATTTCTAAACAGAACATTAGATTCTACATTTTCACACACTACAAGCTAGGGAAAGAACAAAAAAATCTGATGTGTTACACTCACATGACTTTCTCTCCTCTTGTACAAACTATTTTTACAAACGCTTATTCTCCATATGCTTCATGTTAATCGAGATGTTAATCTTATTGCTAATTTTCTTGTAGGTGCAAGGGGAAGTGGTAGGCTTTAAGCGATAGTCAAATATTTAAAGAGACGGTTGCTATGCATAGCAACACACTGCCTAAATCCCTCGGTATGATCCCTTGTAATGCAAAATTATTTGTCACTGCATTTCAGATTACTTTTACATCATCAATTAAAATATCCTGCAGCCAAACCTCATCAGCGCACAAGTAAGGCGGATAGGGCATAACACCATCAAACTTTTAAATTGATTTTAAGTGCAAATATTGCTAAAATGAAGAATTTTATCAATTACTTCAGAAATTCAATATTTATTACAGTTGAAATATATAAAGCCATCACTCAGTTGCTTTAGCATTGTGTGTTTTTAACCTCGCCAAATATGTCGTTATTTTGGCTCAAGATGCCAGCAACCACTTTGGATGCTTTCACGGAAAACAACTTCTTAACATTAAAATTAAAACTGGTTCGTTTCTTACTAGACATTATGAAAAGTCTTAAAACGTAAACCAGTAAACCAAAAACAGAAACCAAAACAGAAACACCTGAAAATGGTACTGTAACAAATAATATATGAAGGAATAAACTGAAACAGACCTTAAACTGTGGAAACAAAAAATATAAACAAAAATGGAAACATTCAAAATGCTGCTATTAGGAACAATAAGATATGAATTAATAAAATGAAACGATCTTACGAAATTGGTTCAAATCAGCACTCCTTTGAAGCAAAAGCCGATAGAAAATTCAAAAAATTCTAGAATTTATCAGTATAACAAATATTTGACTACCGCTTAAGGCCTACAGTAGCCTTTAAGCATATACCTACATATCACTTAATAGCTGGTTGCTATGTGCAGCACCATTCTATTTGCCACAGAATAACACTCTTTGCATATCCATGGCAAAAAATGAATAACGAATTCCCATTTGAGAAAAAGTATAAGTATTGGAAAATTTAAGCGAATAACAAGAAATATCTCGAAAAAGGTTCATTCAACAAAAAAAATGTATATGACATAATTTGTGTATTTTAACGGGATCTACATTTTTTGTGTAGTAAAATTTTGTCTATCTCTTATGGTTTACCAGTTATGCAAAAGTCGTTCACAATGAAGAATACTTTTGGAGACATTCTCAGAAAATCCGAGATATACATTTCGTTTGTCATGAAAATATTTTAAACATATGATATTTTAATCCAAATCGTTAGAGGTAGTTTTAAGAAAATCGATAAATGTTCCATGTAAAGGGTAATCTGGGGTGGGGGAGTTTCTTGAAAACCTTCGTGTCGCATCTCTGGAAAATACTGAACCTAAATACCAAGTTTTATTGATCCGACTGTTCGTTTCTGAGTTATGCTGTTCACAGACAGACAAACACACGGATATGTTTCCAAAAAAAAATTATTCAGGGGGACTCAAAACATATATTTTCGGTGAAATTTCGGTATAGAATTTTTGGGTGGAATACAATATTCCCCTACTTACTAACGTAGTAGAGAAAGTAAAAATCCATAAGGACTGGTTAGTTGTTTATGGTGATCAAATGTGTTAAACTAAAAAATAAATTGAGCTCTATTTATGGACGCTCTTTAACGCTGTGGTCCTTAGCGTTCGCATTCTATATTGGACGTGAAAGACCGGTAATTTGTCTCAGAGGCCTCTTTGTCAGGCTTGAGGTTCTTTTACGTGCCGTAAATCTACAACACGGGAACCACTGGCTTTACTTTCCTTCCGGAGGAAGACACGTTAAGGATTCTTACGCCCGAAAAAATCTATCGTGCTTCGCCGGGTTTGAAACCGCGACCTCCGAAACTAGAGGCCAGCATGGTAATAACCACTACAATACGGAGGATGACAATTAAGTGTGTTCATTTGATACCATTGGCCGATGGATTCGATCATTTGAAGAAGGACGAGATCATTTGAAAGACAACCCTCGTTCTGGCGAGCTCGGGAATCTGTGAACGAAAGAACAATTCAAAGATTGGAGAACTTTGTGGAGGAAAATTAACATATTACTGTTGAAATGCTAAGTATGTAAGTCGGTATCAGTGTTGGTATCTATGCCTGTATACTCTATGAACATTTAAATCTGCGAAAGATCTGTGCCAAATGAGTTCCGCCTTCTCTTATCAATGAAGAGAACAAGAGGAGAAAGCAATGTGCAAGCAAACTAAGGAACATGTTTCCATCTAATGGCCCTACATGTTAGACAGATGTATGCGCTGGTGATGAAAGTCGGTTTTATTATTATACCACACCAAATAAAGCTCAGAATTTGTCTGGGTAAATGAGAATGATCTAAAATAAGATTTTCGTTCTCGGAAGCGAATGTTACCTGTGTTCTTCAACTATGAAGATCTATTAGTGGTTGCCTACATGCCAGAAGGAATGACAATGAATGGGGAATACTATGGCTCTTATGTTTTGAATTCTTTATTTGAAGATATGAGGCGGCAGGAATTTCAAGCCTGTTGCTCTTGCATGACAGTGCGTCTCCTCACAGAACAGTGGCAAATTTGAGGAAACCGGAGGCCGCAAAGTCCAATTGTTTGACCATGCACCCTACAGTCCTTACCTTGCACGTACAATGTCTGGCTATTTCCTCGAATGAAATCTTGCATTGCTGGAAAACCTTTTAATCGACTGCAGCACCTTGCTGAGGCTACAAATTCAGCTCTGATGACAATACCTCAGTCTGAGTATCGTAGTAATTTTGACAAGTGGTTGCACCGTCTAAATTGTGTGTGGGGAGAGATGGAGACTACTATGAAAGATAGTGTTAGTTTGGACTTCAAGATGACCAAAACGTTTTGAATGCCCCTCGTACTATTTTAAACTCACTACAATCAAGCTAGTGGAACATCCAGAAAACTGATTATGCGCGTCCTGCGGCTCCTTAGAACTTTCTTTTAATCCTTTTACTTTTTCTACCACTTACCTACAAGTAAAAAATCGAATGCGTTACACTCACATGACTTTTTACAAACTATTTTTACAAACGCTTATTCTCCATATGCTTCATGTTAATCGAGATGTTAATCTTATTGCTAATTTTCTTGTAGATGCAAGGGGAATTGGTAGGCTTTAAGCGATAGCTATATATTTTAAGAGCTGGTTGCTATGTGCAGTATTCAATTCTCTTTGCATTACCAGGACAAAAAATAATAACGAATTCCTATTTGAGATTGGAAAATTTAAGGAAATAACAAGCAATATCTCCTAAATGGTTCACTTAACAAAACAAATGTATATGCATAAATTGTGTAGTTTTTTGCGTAGTAAAATTTTGTCTATCTCTTATGGATTATCAACTATGCAAAAGTCGTTCACAATGAAGAATACTTTTGGAGTCATTCCCAGAAAATTCGAGATATACATTTGATTTGTCATGAAAATGTCTTAAATATATAATATTTTATTCAAAGTCGTTAGAGCCATTTTTGAGAAATTTAAAATTTTAGAAAAATGTTCCATGTAAAGGGTAATCTGGGGTGGAGGGATTTTCTTGAAAACATTCGTGTCGCATCTCTGGAAGATACTGAACCTAAATACCAATTTTGGTGTTTATCCGACTGTTCATTTCCGAGTTATGATGTCAAGACTCATTGACATGTTCCCAAAAAATTCGGAATATTATTCTTTATTTGTCATGCAAATATTTATCATACACCTAAGGCATGTCAACTGAATTCATTAAAGCAAAAGTTTAGAAAATAAAAAATAGGAATAATGGGGATTTTTTCGAAAATCTTTCTCTCATACCTGGAGGACGCTGAACTTAAATACCAAGTTTCAGACCTAACAGATTTTCCATTTTTGAGCCTGCTCACATTAACCTACATACCAACGTTTTCGAAAAATATTTTCTTTGATTAAGGAAGCCTCAAAACATGTATTTCCGTTAAAATCTCAGCATCAAAATTTTGGTGGAATATAATCTAATGGGAAACATTTAATGCCAGTTCACAGTAAGTGTGGAACACTTATGTAAGCACTAAATATTTCCAAATAAACGCAATCACACATACCCAACAAAGGATTATTTGGTTTAAACGCAACAGTCTCCTTATCTGCAGGATAACACCTGTACCACCAAAGTAACAGCTAAGTAACCAACAACTAAGAAAATAACCTTGCCATGAGTATATTTTAGAAGCAGTTGCTGGTATTGATATCACATGAAAAACAATATGTCACCAAAAGTAACCAGAGAGCACTATAATGGGGTAGATATGTCACAGTTGGCTTTTGTGAATTCCTATACTTGTGTTCTTAATACTTCCTCTGCTCTAAGTTACTGGTAGAGAAAGTGAAAGTTTATAGGATATTGTGACCGCGCCTGTGAAGCTATCTGGGAGCCGCCGGTAAGCTTCCCCCGGTCAGACACCTGGTTGGGGCCTTTGGCCGGCCGACGGAACAGTAACCCATCATGTGCCGCTTCCCTGTTCGAGAATATTCATTTCGGCATGTTCTAGTAGGTTTCCTTTCTAGAACATTCTGCTTTGTTGCGGGACCTATATAAGGGGCTTCTCTTTCCCGTACAGAGAGTCAAGAAGTTACGAAATTAAAGTAGTCAAGAAGCCGAAGAGTTGGACAGTTAACAGTGGACAGTCCCGAGAGCAGTTTATCGTGACTCAGCAGTTCAGTTTCTGCTACACTAAATATCTAAATGCAAATAAACTGTGTTAAGCACCAACTGGCATTCTCATTTGTTACAATATATATTACCTCAACTGTTTGTAGGGCTTAGTTTCCTCACGTGCACATATATTTTATGTACTATTTACAATACTCACAAACTGTTTTAAATGTACAGATTTCTAAACACTGTCCATAGAATACTCTAGTACGGTTACATCAAAAGGTGATGCCTTCCCTTTTTGACGCTATTTATTGGTTAATTAAGGTGGTTCGCCAGCATTTACTTTCCATTAGAAATGAATGAAATTTTGTACAACTGAGTTGTAAAGCCTAGATGTAGCAAAGTATTAGCACTCCAAAATATTATGTAACTGTTTTCGTTTTTAAACGAGTAATGAGCAATTTGTGCAGGAGTGTTGCTGAATTAGAGTCGCATGATAACGTATAACTGCATTAAATCCGTAAACCAGCCTTTTAGTGATACACTTTGAGCGCAAATATGCTTATTAAAATCCCAGGCAGTATAATATCCGAACTGCAAATGGAATCTCCAAAAGAGCGCATTGGATGCTCATAATCAGGAATTTCTTGTACGAGGGGCATTCAAAAAGTTTTGCAACCAGCCTATCCATTGTTGGACAATAATGGTTACAACAATGTAACTGATACGGCTGGCAACAATTGACCTTAAGCTATTTAAATATGCATATGTGCGAGTTTAAACTTTAATATTCACAGTCGTACAGTCTGTTGAGCTCAGTCCTGTGTCAAACAACAATCGTGGCGAACAATCGTGGATATTTCTAAAGAGAACATTAGATTCTACATTTTTCCACGCTACAAGCTGGGGAAAGAACAAAAGAATCTGATGTGTTACACTCACATGACTTTCTCTACTCTTGTACAAACTATTCTTACAAACATTTATTCTCCATATGATTCATGTTAATCGAGATATCGAGATGTTAATCTTATTGCTAATTTTCTTGTAGATGCAACACACTGCCTAAATCCCTCCCTATGATCCCTTGCAATGCAAAATTATTTGTCATTCATTGCAGATTACTTTTACATCATCAATTGCAATATCCTGAAGCCAAACCTCATGAGCGCACAAGTAAGGCGGATAGGGCATAACACAATCATAATTTGAAATTGATTTTAAGTGCAAATATTAACAAAGTGAAGAATTTTATCAATTACTTCAGAAATCCAAGCATCAATATTTATTACAGTTGAAAAACATAACACCATCACCGAGTTGCTTGTGCATTGTGTGTTTTTAACCTCACCAAATATGTCGTTATTTTGGCTCAAGGTGCCAGCAATCATTTTGGCTCATTTCACGGAAAACAACATCTTAACATTAAAATTAAAACTGGTTCGTTTCTTACTAGACATTATGAAAAGTCTTAAAACGTAAACCAGTAAACCAACAAAAGAAACCAAAACAGAAACACCTGAAAATGGTACTGTAACAAATAATATATGAAGGAATAAACTGAAACAGACCTTAAACTGTGGAAACAAAAAATATAAACAAAAATGGAAACATTCAAAATGCTGCTATAAGGAACAATAAGATATGAATTAATAAAATGAAACGATCTTACGAAATTGGTTTAAATCAGCATTCCTTTGAAGCAAAAGCCGATAGAAAATTCAAAAAATTCTAGAATTTATCAGTATAACAAATATTTGACTACCGCTTAAGGCCTACAGTAGCCTTTAAGCATATACCTACATATCACTTAATAGCTGGTTGCTATGTGCAGCACCATTCTATTTGCCACAGAATAACACTCTTTGCATATCCATGGCAAAAAAATGAATAACGAATTCCCATTTGAGAAAAAGTATAAGTACTGGAAAATTTAAGCGAATAACAAGAAATATCTCGAAAAAGGTTCATTCAACAAAAAAAATGTATATGACATAATTTGTGTATTTTAACGGGATCTACATTTTTTGTGTAGTAAAATTTTGTCTATCTCTTATGGTTTACCAGTTATGCAAAAGTCGTTCACAATGAAGAATACTTTTGGAGACATTCTCAGAAAATCCGAGATATACATTTCGTTTGTCATGAAAATATTTTAAACATATGATATTTTAATCCAAATCGTTAGAGGTAGTTTTAAGAAAATCGATAAATGTTCCATGTAAAGGGTAATCTGGGGTGGGGGAGTTTCTTGAAAACCTTCGTGTCGCATCTCTGGAAAATACTGAACCTAAATACCAAGTTTTATTGATCCGACTGTTCGTTTCTGAGTTATGCTGTTCACAGACAGACAAACACACGGATATGTTTCCAAAAAAAAATTATTCAGGGGGACTCAAAACATATATTTTCGGTGAAATTTCGGTATAGAATTTTTGGGTGGAATACAATATTCCCCTACTTACTAACGTAGTAGAGAAATTAAAAATCCATAAGGACTGGTTAGTTGTTTATGGTGATCAAATGTGTTAAACTAAAAAATAAATTGAGCTCTATTTATGGACGCTCTTTAACGCTGTGGTCCTTAGCGTTCCCATTCTATATTGGGCGTGAAAGACCGGTAATTTGTCTCAGAGGCCTCTCTGTCAGGCTTGAGGTTCTTTTACGTGCCGTAAATCTACAACACGGGAACCACTGGCTTTACTTACCTTCCAAAGGAAGACATGTTAAGGATTCTTACGCCCGAAAAAATCTATCGTGCTTCGCCGGGTTTGAAACCGCGACCTCCGAAACTAGAGGCCAGCATGGTAATAACCACTACAATACGGAGGATGACAATTAAGTGTGTTCATTTGATTGATACCATTGGCAGATGGATTCGATCATTTGAAGAAGGACGAGATCATTTGAAAGACAACCCTCGTTCTGGCGAGCTCGGGAATCTGTGAACGAAAGAACAATTCAAAGATTGGAGAACTTTGTGGAGGAAAATTAACATATTACTGTTGAAATGCTAAGTATGTAAGTCGGTATCAGTGTTGGTATCTATGCCTGTATACTCTATGAACATTTAAATCTGCGAAAGATCTGTGCCAAATGAGTTCCGCCTTCTCTTATCAATGAAGAGAACAAGAGGAGAAAGCAATGTGCAAGCAAACTAAGGAACATGTTTCCACCTAATGGCCCTACATGTTAGACAGATGTATGCGCTGGTGATGAAAGTCGGTTTTATTATTATACCACACCAAATAAAGCTCAGAACTTGTCTGGGTAAATGAGAATGATCTAAAATAAGATTTTCGTTCTCGGAAGCGAATGTTACCTGTGTTCTTCAACTCTGAAGATCTATTAGTGGTTGCCTACATGCCAGAAGGAATGACAATGAATGGAGAACACTATGGCTCTTATGTTTTGAATTCTTTTTTGAAGATCTGAGGGGCAGGAATTTCAAGGCTGTTGCTCTTGCATGACAGTGCGTCTCCTCACAGAACAGTGGCAAATTTGAGGAAACCGGAGGCCGCAAAGTCCAATTGTTTAACCATCCACCCTACAGTCCTTACCTTGCACGTAGGACGTCTGCTATTTCCTCGAATGAAATCTTGCATTGCTGGAAAACCTTTTAATCGACTGCAGCACCTTGCTGAGGCTATAAATTCAGCTCTGATGACAATACCTCAGTCTGAGTATCGTAGTAATTTTGACAAGTGGTTGCACCGTCTAAATTGTGTGTGGAGAGAGATGGAGGCTACTATGAAAGATAGTGTTAGTTTGGACTTCAAGATGACCAAAACGTTTTGAATGCCCCTCGTACTATTTTAAACTCCCTACAATCAAGCTAGTGGAACATCCAGAAAACTGATTATGCGCGTCCTGCGGCTCCTTAGAACTTTCTTTTAATCCTTTTACTTTTTCTACCACTTACCTACAAGTAAAAAATCTAATGCGTTACACTCACATGACTTTTTACAAACTATTTTTACAAACGCTTATTCTCCATATGCTTCATGTTAATCGAGATGTTAATCTTATTGCTAATTTTCTTGTAGATGCAAGGGGAATTGGTAGGTTTTAAGCGATAGCTATATATTTTAAGAGTGGTTGCTATGTGCAGTATTCAATTCTCTTTGCATTACCAGGATAAAAAATAATAACGAATTCCTATTTGAGATTGGAAAATTTAAGGGAATAACAAGCAATATCTCCTAAATGGTTCACTTAACAAAACAAATGTATATGCATAAATTGTGTAGTTTTTTGCGTAGTAAAATTTTGTCTATCTCTTATGGTTTATCAACTATGCAAAAGTCGTTCACAATGAAGAATACTTTTGGAGTCATTCCCAGAAAATTCGAACTATACATTTCATTTGTCATGAAAATGTCTTAAATATATAATATTTTATTCAAAATCGTTAGAGTCATTTTTGAGAAATTTAAAATTTTAGAAAAATGTTCCATGTAAAGGGTAATCTGGGGTGGGGTGATTTTCTTGAAAACCTTCGTGTCACATATCTGGAAGATACTGAACCTAAATACCAATTTTGGTGTTTATCCGACTGTTCATTTCTGAGTTATGATGCTCACAGCAGACACACAGACATACACATGGACATGTTTCCAAATATGCTTCTTTTTGGGTTCATGGGGCCTCAAAATATGTATTTCCGGTGAAATCTCGGTATCGAATTTTTGGGTGGAATACAATACTTCCCCTACTTACTAAACGTAGTAGAGAATGTAAACTGTATTTAATTTGGTCCTTGTTCAGAAACAATTTTACGCTGCTGAGGGCATCATTTGTCTTGATAGGGTTAAACTCTGTGTGTTCAAACAGTTCTCTTAAGTTAGCCAAAGTAAACTTATAATGAGCATTTACCTTTTAAGGTAGCAAATATGGAAGACGATCTTAAGATTAGAGCAAGTCTACGCACGCCAGTGTAAATGGAAGTCTAATGTGTTGTGTGTGAGTTCTTACATAGGTTTGTTCTATGCGCTCATTTAATTATACTGCATCTTTGACCCCAGACTCCTAACCTCAAAATGCTTATTTTGTTACTGCCTTTCTACTCTGCAATATTTTTCATTTTGCTTTTCCACATCCTTTCATTGTAACACTGTGCTTTTAAGACCTTGCTTAACTGTTGAATTTACAAAATGGGTAGCTTCCATGAAGAATCAGATTTGATTCCGAAAAGACACTTCTGCCCTGACAGTGTTGATGCTGTCTGCAACCACGACAGATGTGTCCACTGCTCTTTCTGCTATGGTCATTATGCGGTCAGGCATTTGTCATGTATGATCGGAGTTTGTAGCAGCTTCAAATTGCGGTTGTCAATACATCTGTCACAGTCTCGTTTCACCATTGTCATCATCATTCCCTTGTTCTAGCTCAGCCATAAAACATTACACTCTTATATAGCATCAATCATTATCAATGTAAAAAATTATATAATCTGTAACTTCATAAATTACGTTTTAATATACCAACATTCGCTAATGTTGTAGAAGTCAAATTTTAAGCGCAAAATTAAATAAGAATTCATATTTTTACTTTCTCTACCACGTATAGTAAGTAGGGGAAGTATTGTATTCCACCCAAAAATTCGATACCGAGATTTCACCGGAAATATGTGTTTTGAGACCCCCTGAATCCAAAAAAAAACATTTTTGGAAACATGTTCGTGTGTGTCTATGAACAGCATAACTCAGAAACGAACAGTCGGATTCACACCAAACCTGGTATTTAGATTCAGTATCTTCCAGAGATGCAACACGAAGGTTTTTAAGAAAATTCCACCACCCCAGATAACTCTTAACATGGAAAATTTATCGAAAACTTTAATTTTATCAAAAATGGCTACAACGCTTTTGAATAAAATATCTTATGCTTAACACATTTGCATGACAAATAAAATGGTTATCTTGAACTTTTCTGGGAATGTCTCCAAAAGTATTCTTCATTGTGAACGACTTTTGCATTACTGGAAAACCATAAGAGAGAGACAAAATTTTACTACACAAAAAATGTAGATCGCGTTACACAATTTATTTCATATATTTTCTTTTTTGGTGAGTGAACCATTTTCGAGATATTGCTTGTTATTCCCTTAAATATTTCAATAATTATTTTCTCAAATGGGAATTCGCTATTCATTTTTTGTCTTAGATATGCAAAGCGTATTAATCTGTGGCAAAGGGAATGGTGTTGCACCTAGCAGCCAGCTATTAAGCTATATGTCTATGCTTAAATACTACTGTATTTCTATATTGCCCTTGCAAATACAAAACAAGGGGAACATAGTACGCTTTAAGGGATAGTCAAATATTTTTAGAACTGGTCGCTATGTGTAAAATGTAATTCTCTTTGCATGCCAAAAGATCGTTTCTGCAAATGTTTATCTCCATTAATATGAAATAGATGGAGAACAAGATTTTGTAAAAATAGTTTTTACAAGAGTAGAGAAAGTCATGTGAGTGTAACACATCATAATTTTTTCACACTAATGCTCTTTGTAAGTAAAATTAAGGCAACCGATGGTGAAAAAGGAAACTAAACGGTCAAATAATTAACATTTGAGTTTTCACACATTATTTACTGCGATTCCTTGGAAACATTTTGATATACTGATGCCAAACCATTTGAGCTATCTTTTTATCTCTAATTATTCATATGTTAATACAAAATGTTTAGTGTCTTAATATGTTTACTATAACGTATTAAAATTGTACACTCAACTGCAAAAAGGAATATAAAGAAACTGTCTTGCAGTCAATGAATTATTTTAAATACAGTACTAGACCAAATCCAATTTGTATAAGTGATTTTGAATGTTGTATTCTTATGAATTATGAATTACAGAAGTACTTTATTGAAAATGGATAATTGCTTTTAAAGTTATTTGTGTATATTTATTAAATTTCAGCGCACTCAATTCACTCTCGCGGGGATAGATTCTAACTAAAGAAACATTCCTTCATCTGCGACGGACCTGTTCCTCTCTTCGGCTGCTCGTCGGCTTCCTTCTGGTATGGAAAGAGAATTGCTGTAAAAGAATGCCCTACAACACTTCTGTGTTGGCCTACGTTATTACTTTCTCTACTACGTATAGTAAGTATGGGAAGTATTGTAATCCACCCAAAAATTCGTTACCGAGATTTGACCGGAAATATATTTTTGAGACCCACTGAATCCAAAAAAAGCATTTTTGGAAACATGTCCGTGTGTATGTCTGTCTGTGAACAGCATAACTCAGAAACGAATAAAACGGATAAACAACAAACTTGGTATTTAGGTTCAGTATGTTCCAGAGATGCGACACGAAGGTTTTCAAGAAAATCCCTCCCACCCCAGATTACCCCTTACATGGAAAATTTTCGAACATTTTAATTTTCTCAAAAATGGCTCTAACGATTTTGATTAAAATATCATATGTTTAAGATATTTTCATGACAAATCAAATGTACATCTTGAATTTTCTGGGAATGTCTCCAAAAGTATTCCTCATTGTGAATGAATTTTGCATAACTGGTAAACCATAAGATATAGACAAAAGTTTACTACACAAAATGTAGATCGCGTTAAAGTATACAATTTATGTCGTATACATTTTTTCTGTTGAGTGAACCATTTTCGAGATATTGCTTGTTATTCCCTTAAATGTTCCAATACTTGTACTTTTTTACAAATGTAAATTCGTTATTCATTTTGTTTTTGTGCTGGTAATGCAAAGAGAATGGAATACTCCACATAGCAACCAGCTCTAAAAACATTTGACTATCGCTTAAAGCCTACCATATTCCCCTTGCATCTGCAATAAATTTAGTAAACTTCTCGATTAACATTAAGCATATGGAGAATAAGCGTTTGTAAAAATAGTTTGTACAAGAGTAGCGGAAGTCATGTGAGTGTAACATATCAGATTTTTTTAAACAACCTGTTTTGGGTCACGGCATCGACCAAAAAAAAAATAGACTCAAGGTCTACTAAATTATAGTATCTTAATAATAGCTGTTGAATTGGCAGCACTGGTTTCCCGGAAATCCGAGGCGACGATGAGCAAATTCATTAGAAAGCGTTTTCTTAATAATTTATTCAAAATAGTATGCCAAAAATATTTATTTGAAATAAATTGTGTTTTAAACAGATCTACATTTTTTGTGTAGTACGTTTTCGTTTATCGCTTTCTAGTTATGCGGTATTACACCAAACCTCTTCCCAATGTCGAGGACTTCACAGGATATTGCAAGAAAATTCAAGAAAAAAATGTTTGTTATATAAGTAAATTTTTTGTTTTATTTTAATAAAAAATCGTCAGCCATTTTTTAGAAAAGTAAAAATTTCGAAAAGTGTTCCATTTAAATGTAGTACAGGGTGGAGGGATTTTCTTTAAAATCTTCGTGTCGCATCTTTGTAAGGTACTGAACCTAAATACTACTTTTGGTATTTATCAGACTTTTCGTTTTTGAGTTATGCTGTTCACAGACACACGCTAATAGGCACGTTTTTCTAAAAATTCTTTTTTGATTCAGGGACCTCAAAACATGTGTTTCCTGTGAAATCTCGATATCGAACTTTGGGTAGAATGCAACTCTTCCCCCATTTACTAATGTGGCGTATTATTCACTTTTGTCATTACCAGACGTAGCATTATTGTCTCCCCTCAGTTATATTTCGGCTTAACGGTCTTTCCTTCCGGTGAGGACCACGCCAAAGGGAAACATCTGTTTGAAACTGTCTGAGATGGCGTCAGCCCTGTCTGGTTGGTGGGGGTAAGATAGTGTCACTTCAGTGGAAGTGGTAGTTGGAGACAGACATACGTGTGGCTGGTCTACGATTTTTGTGCCATCTCCCTCCATCCTGTTTCCTTTGTTCATTATATAGAGTCGCCAAACGTTTGTGAATAAATCCCAGGTATGTGAGGGTAATGTGCGTTATGTAATCTTTCAGTGTAACATAAAACCCACGCCTTCACCCCAACATGTAACAATACTAGTAGAGAAAGTAAAAATACTCGACTTTGTCTCTTATCAAAGTATTCCTTGGCTGTGTAATAATGCACTTTCGACACTGAAGTCGCAAGTTCAGTGTGTCCATAAAAATAGTGTCATACTCCAAACTGGCACTACATCGCCTTGGATAATCGTATTTAAATGAAATTGGTGATATTCTAAAGAAAAATTAAAATATTTTTGTGCATATCAACAATGGACAACAATGGATGTGATCGTGGGAATCAAGCACAGAAACTAAATCCACTCACGTTTGTGTTTAGTCAATATGCGTTCATTTTTGTATATTTAGCAGGCGGGTTACATGTGAATGTTTGCTTTTAAAATTGTGTTGTTATTAAAGAAACTCTAAGGAGTTATGTCGAACACACAAGAACCTAGTTAGTGTGTTTTGGAATATCATAGCGCCAAAAGTCTGGTGTAGGTTTCAACAAGCTCCTACACACCCGTCAATTTCGAAGTGGTATTCTGATTTATATGAATCGTATTGTTACATTTTGGGGAGAATGCCAAAAGATTACCAGAAATGATTAATTTAGTCATCCCAACACGTAGATGGGTTGCAATTCGCTGGCAGCAAAATGTCCGGGACCTTGGTGTGTCAATTTAAGGAGAAGGCGTGGGTTTTTATGTTACATTGAAAGGTTACATAACACACATTACCCTCACATACCCGGGATTTATTCACAAAAACGTTTGGCTTCTCTACATAGTTAACAAAGGAAACAGGATGGAGGGAGATATCACAGACCGTAGACCGACCACACACGATTGGTTCCAACGATTACTTCCACACGAGTGACGCTGTGTTTTTGCTCCCACCAACCGTGTCTTGACAAAGCCAGACAGGGCTGACGTCACACCAGACAGTTTCAAACAGACCTCTCTCTTTGGCGTGATCCGCACCGAATGGAGAGGCCGTTAAGCCGAAATATAACTGAGGAGACCCATTGTAACTACATTGTATAGTAGCAGCAACAGAGCACATCTGTAATTTTTACTTTCTCTACTACGTATAGTAAGTAGCGGAACTATTGTATTCCACCCAAAAATTCGATACCGAGATTTCACCGGAAATATGTTTTGAGGCTCCCTGAATCCAAAAAAAAGCATTTTTGGAACAATGTCCGTGTGTGTGCGTGTGTGTGTATCTGTGAACAGCATAACTCAGAAACGAACAGTCGGATAAACAACAAACTTGTTATTCAGGTTCAGAGATGCGACACGAAGTTTTCAAGAAAATCCCCCCACCCCAGATTATCCTTTACATGGAACACTTTTCGAAACTATTAATGTTCTCAAAAATGGCTCTAACGATTTTGATTAAAGTATCATATGTTTAAGATATTTTCATGACAAATGAAATGTATGTCTCGAATTTTCTGGGAATGTCCCCAAAATTATTTTTGATTGTGAACGACTTTTGCATAACTTTTATTTTTTTGACTGAACCATTTTCGGGATATTGCTTGTTATTCCCTTAAATTTTCCACTACTTTTTCTCAAATAGAATTTCGTTATTCATTTTTTTTATGTCCTGGACATACAAAGAGATTGGAATGCTCTACATAGCAACCAGCACTTAAAATATTTGACTGTCGCTTAAAGCTTACATTCCCCTTGCATCTACAAGAAAATTAGGAATAATATTAACAGTTCGATATCTCGATTAACATGAAGCATATGGAGAATAAGCGTTAGTAGAAATAGTTTGTACAAGAGTAGAGGAAGTCATGTGAGTGTAACACAGCTGAATTTTTTCTCTGTTCTCTTTCTTTTTCGGCGGGGACACCTCATTCTTTTAAGTGGGGGGAGATGTGGCATAATAATTTCATTCATTCATTATCTGTTTACCCTCCTCTTATGTAGGACTTACACCCCCCAGGACTTACAAGCGGGTGCCAGGGGTCAGAGGCCCGTCGAGGAGCAGACACTCATGGATCAGACAGAGCATCCAGGATGGGTGATCAGCCCGATGCCTGGTATGGGATGAAGGAAGTAGATGAAACGAAATGTTGGTGAAATGGATGAAAGGAAAGGTGATGATGGAGCAGTTGGAAATAATGGCGGGGGAAACCGGAGAACCCGGAGAAAACCCGCCCAGACGCCGCTTCGTCCACTATAAATCCCACATGCAGGTCCCTGGGATTGAACCCGGGCCGCCTCGGTGGGAGGCGAGCGGTCTAACCACTCGGCCACGGCGCCGCCTGTGTGGCATAATAATTTCATTGTCATTACCAGACCATTGTGTTGCTGCTAGCAGACGTAGCATTATTGGGTAATAATGAATCACCCCAATAATAATGTCGACGCAATAATGTGTCTGGTATGACCGTATCTACTAATACGTCACAATATCGCCTTGATTCTGGAGTGTCACTCGTGGGGGTCACATTCAATGTCTATGAAGTGTAGTAAAAAATATTTGAGTTTTTTTTCGAATCTCACCAGCTTCACCCAAATACGACTATCCAAAGCGACGCAATACCAGTTCAAAGTATGACAGTTTTTATGGACACGCGGTACTATTTACTCACATGTGTAGTTTCCTTGAAATGGCCCTATTTAATAAGTTTTAATGAAACGTAATAAAATGTATTTATTTTCTTTGCTGGCAATTACGTCCCCTCTTCACTTTCGTGAGCTTTACTTACCCTCCTACACAACCGTCGGTGAAGAGAAATATTTACAAACCCAATGGAAGTAAATGAGGCAGTCACTCTAGCGTGAGAGGATCGTATATCCGACTAATGATTCGTGAACAACATCGCAAAACAGTGTTACAGAATTTTGGTGCGAGGCGTACATAAACCAGTTTTTATATTTTGTACAGAAGAGGCTATTAAGAGCAGCATTTCACAGATTTTAAAGCAAATTCGGTTATCGCTGATATGTAGCTCTCTGGCAGCCAGGCTTAAAATATAATTACTGTTCTGTAAAACGCCAATTTAGAAAGTAGATGTGAACATTAATTCATACAAACTTGCATGGCTATCTACACAGCAAATCCAGTTATAGATGTAACATCTATTTTGTTAGCTTTTATCTCCAACAGCAATCTATGTTATCTAAACCAACATATCAAGTAGCATAGTAAGTAACTTATGTAATAGTATATTACGCAGCAACACTACAATGGTAGTAATTAAGACACGTGTAGGTTTATGAAACGAGCGGTAGCGTTACATACGACTGTTTTTGATCGACCATACCATAATTTTAAAACTTTGAGTTTCTACACAAAGATCTTATATTGTTAATTGATCGCAGTATGTTGAGTGGACGTATATTTATTTCTTTTTGCAGGTAACGTGAAAGTAACACATGTGAAAGCTAAGAAAATGAACTATTCTTATCATACTATTAAAATTAAAATGAACAGAATTTATTTTATTTTAAATACACATGTTACACTGTTTGGCTTGGGAATGGATCACAGTGGACTGCTCCTTTGTAGGTGTTAAAAGATATTGGAGATAGGGGAGCTGCACACGCCGCCGCTGAAGTATTGTGGATGCCATAATGGTTCAGTCCGTTCACATGTAATCAACGTATTACAGTGTGGTCGATGAAATAAATAATTTTCATTTCAAAACACTTTATGAATGCACAGATCCTTCCCCAAAGAATGAGAATTAGGTATGCATCTACCCAAATATTTTATATTCTGTTTTCAAAAATGAAAAGTTGGATAAACACAAAGTTCACTGTGAAACACTGTTTAATGAGACTAAGGTCCAGTTTCACGGTTTAAGCTAAAGCTTCGAATCTAAAAAAAAAATACACTTTCGCAGTATTACTAAAATCTGTTTTCATAGCTAAATGTACGAGCCTCTGACTACCAATCAATGCTGTGAAAACTGCACATCAATAGCACTTTCCAGTTCCGAAATATTTGCGGTGCAAGTTTTAGGTGATTCACCCTGTATACACCACTTATAACAAGGATAGTATTCATTATAGTGCATGTTACTATCACTATGAGTAAATAACACGGTAGTTACGGAATGAAAAACCTCCAGTGTAATGGACAGTGTGTGGAGAACGCATACGCGCAATCCGTGGCCCAACCATAAAACGACCACACTGTAAATAGGTTATAGGTTACACAACGGAGGGACACACGTAGATATATTGTGGCTACCACCCCCTCAGGAGGAAAGGATGAAGCAAAGGTGAGGCAGTATTTTTAAAATTTAAATGATTTGAGTCTAATTATATAATATATAAATTCAATAACAGCCCACTTTAAAGCAATATGTGTATGTAATAATATATAAAAAGTACATATTACAGTCATTGTATGTGTTTATATTATTGTATATATGTTTAATAATGTTATGTGAATTATTACGTAATTTAATAATGTAGGAGCTGTGAGAATAATAGGTTAAAAGTGGCTAACAATGAGGTAACATTGAGGCAATAATGAATTAGAAAGTTTAAATGCTACTAGTAATTCTTGGAAACAATAATGTAATTTTTGTGACGTTTATAAAATAGCCAATCAACAACCAGAAAGAGCTTTAGTTAAATGAAGGACTGTTGGACTAGGATTAGCCAATCAGAAACTAAAATGAAGCAAAATTTACAAATTCAGATGTCAGTTGCTTGTAGACAGCGATCCTAACCGGACGCGAGATGCGTCCTCGAGAAATTTAATACGTATTTTATGCGAGACAAAAATAGTTTACGTGTTAAAATGTGCAAGTAATTAATAAAAAAAATCTCACAGCTCTCTATATATGAAGTGTTAGTTAAATAGTGTCAAGCATTAATAAAAGGAGTGAAGTAAAATTATAATCTGTGTAAGCCTACATTCTTCAGTCGCACCACTCCCTGGTAAGTCATTCATGTCTCTAAAAATAAATACTGACGCAGCCGAGGAAAACATAAATATATAATATTTAAACAAACAGTCAAAATTACAAAGTTAATATTTTTTAAAGATTTGGGGCAAAGGTCACCAGAAAGTACATTTTTGGTGCGAAGGCTACCGGAAACATTTTACCATACGTATGGTTGCAACTTTAAGTACAATACAAAACAAAAATAACGGTTCTTCAGGCTCCCAAAGCGCGGGGCAAATAACAATACAACAAAATAACTTCTTCAAAGGAACTACAGTAGGCTATAGACTGCAGGAAGACAGGCCACAGAGACACATGGAAGTCCCTAATTCGAAGACCCATCCCACTGCTGGAACTGTGATGAACATCCTGTCGACCAAGCAGTCCCCTAGTATCCACGGGGAGTACTCTTTTCTTTAAGCAAGAATCCGCGGCATCTGTCCGGCACCACCATACGCCACGAAACATAGGAGCACATACGAAAGATGGAATGGAAACCAGCCATAGACCAGGGAAAAACACGAAAAACTCTAGATCAGATAGACGGTCAAAAGGATCGAAACTGGAACCTCCAGAATGCGAGGTTTACACATTACCACGGAGCCAATTCGTTCGGTACGTATGGAGTTGGTAGAAAATGTGATCGACAATCTCGACCACAAAGTTCCTGAATGGGCTGTTCATACAAAAAAACTTCTAAAAGGAGTACGTAGACTTATAAAACTTTACGGAATTATACCACGAGAAATATCTTCTAGAATCACAGAGTGTGTGAAACTTTATTGGAAACTTGATGTTAATACCAGGGGAGCTGATTGCAATCCATTCTCAGACCTAAGGCAGTGACAAGCCGCAAAGAGGGGGGAAAAAGTAGAACGAGAAAGGAATGATCAATGAGAAATTCGCTCTGATGTTTATTTGAGGCTTTCTCCGGCTTCAAGTAAAGAGTAATGACCGTTACATGGAATAATCTGCGCTGAGAACTCCAAAGAAAATTTTTAAAGTATCTGTGGGTTCTATTTATGACTTTGATTTGCAAATATTTATAGATTACTTCGCTGACACCATACTAGCAATATTACCTAATATGTGTGTTTGCCTCGGAGTAAAATATCGAGTGATCTAACACTTCTGTCATTAACCATGACAAATTCATATACGTACGTTATACTGGGTGTGGAAAAATAATCTGCAGAAAATTCTAGAGTAGAAAAGAAATAATTCCAATAAATACTTTCCGTATATTGTGACGTAACAGTAAGCATTTTGTTGCATTGTCAATGGCATTATTTGTTTCCTTTGATTATTTTTTGGCCTACGATCACTCCTTTGGCGCAGAACACGTCAGAGAGAAGGCTTTATTTGAATTTAGTCTGGTAAGACATCAACCTTGGTTGGCTATATCCCCACCAAATATAGTTAGTCACTTTGAGTGTTAGGGTCACTTCAGTAAGAGTTGAAACAGCAAGCCGTGTGTGTGGGGGGCTTCTCCACTCATCCTGTTTTCCTAAGTGGAATGTAGAGTCGCCAAAAATTTGTAAATAAATTACAAGTAATGTGTATTATGTAATTTTTACTTTCTCTACCACGTATAGTAAGTAGGGAAAGTATTGTATTCCACCCAAAAATTCGATACCGAGATTTCAACGGAAATACATGTTTTGAGACTCCCTGAATCAAAAAAAAGCATTTTTGGAACATGTCCGTGTGTGTGTGTGTGTCTGTGAACAGCATAACTCAGAAACGAACAGTCGGATAAACACCAAACTTGGTATTTAGGTTCAGCATCTTCCAGAGATGCGACACGAAGGTTTTCAAGAAAATCCCCCACCCCCAACTACCCTTTACATGGAACACTTTTCGAAAATTTTAATTTTCTCAAAAACGGCTCTAACGATTTTGATTAAAATATCATATGTTTAAGATATTGTCATGAGAAATGAAATGTATATCTCGAATTTTCTGGGAATGTGTCCAAAAGTATTCTTCATTGTGAACGTCTTTTGCATAGCTGGTAAACCATAAAAGATAGACAAAGTTTTACTTCACAAAAAATGTAGATCGCGTTAAAATACACAATTTATGTCATATACATTTCTTTTGTTGAGTGAACCGTTTTCGAGATATTGCTTGTTATTCCCTTAAATTTTTCAATACTTTATAATTTTTCTCAAATTCGTTGTTCATTTTTTTATGTCCTGGACATACAAAGAGAATGGAATGCGCCACATAGCAACCAGCGTTAAAATATTTGACTATCGCTTAAAATCTACCATATTCCCCTTGCATCTACATGAATATTACCAATAAGATTGACATCTCGATATCTCGATTAACATGAAGAATATGGAGAATAAGCGTTTGTAAAAATAGTTTGTACAAGAGTAGAGAAAGTCATGTGAGTGTAACACATCAGATTTTTTTTATAATGTTAAAACCTTACGTCTTCGACTAGATTTAAACACCAAGGTTCCGGTCCTCTTCAGTTAGTGAGCTACGCTTCCCCATGTGCGTGTTGGGGTGATCTAAATTTAATAATTTGCTGGAAACTTTTCGGCCCTCAACCCAGCATGCAACAATATAAACCTGTGTGCAATGTAACACCTTTTAGCTGAAATGCTTCTCCGAAAATATGAAGGTAATTAGGAAGACAGGTTAACGAAAATCGTTCGTATCAGCCGAATAAAGAACACAACAGCTTAAGGTTTTCTGGAAACACAGTTAGGTTATAACTTCACTATGCTTGCACAGTCACGTAGTTCAAAATTCTGAAAAAGAAAAGGGAAAGGCATTTCTGAGAGATTTCAACTAGGCCAGCATGGTAACAGTTAAGAGATGCACATGTTAGAGTTTGGAGATTGAGTGCACATGTTGGGGATATTGGTGGGAACATTTCTAATATAGCTTAAGCAATAAAGGTATGTGATTCTAAATCAGAGAGTTATCCTGGTGCCGTCAATTGTACTTACTGCACGTGTGATATTTTAAGCGCCTAGTGTAAGTTAGCGGCTATTGCGAGAAGTCTCCCTGAAAACTTTCAAGTTGAATCTTGACCAAGGTGGAGCTCAGAATATTCAAATGGGAAGTTTTCTCGCATCCTCCATATTCCCCGGTGCTTGCCCCAAGTGATTTTCACATGTTCCTCCAACTCAAAGGTAAGCACTTTTAACACCGATGAAGAAGTCAAATCAGTGAAAAGCTGGTTGCGAGCACAGGATCCGACCCGGTACAACACTGGCTGGAAAAAAACTTTGGTCACGTCCCCAGAAATGCTTGAAAAACATGTTGACTATGTAGAAAAATAAGAAAAGGATTGTACAATATAAATAAAATTAATTCAACATCATCAATTGTGTGTAATGTTTTTTTATAAAATAGGGAAACTTACTTATTGGACGGCTCTCATAAATCTACTACGAGAATAGCTTTTCATAAGTATTTTTCTTCCATGTTGGATTATTTCACTCTTCTATATTAATTTTAAAATTTGAATATTACTTCATAACTCATCTTAGTAGTTTTAGTTGCAAAGATATTCTTTTGAAACACCCTCCGTGATTTTAAGTATTCACTTCAACTGTTTAATCAGTAACTTAACTGTTGGCCCTGCAATGAGCATATGAAACATATAACTGCGTCCATATCCAAAGTAATATGCAGTACAATATTTAACCAATATATAAAGTATTTCGATATAATATGAAACAAAGTATTGGACGTAACTGCAGGAAAGTGGCTTTTTTAGGACTCGTTTCGATATTCCAACCCCAGCTTCGCTTCAGCCGTAAACTCTTATTCGTTCTGAAAAAAAAAAACCACTATCCTTTGCAAATACATAAAGAACTATTTGAGGTTAGAAATCAGAAACTTTCACAGCGCTAGATTAAATCCTTCATGTTAGTGTTTCCGATTGTGAAAGGTGTTTGTGGTCTGTCAGATGTAAATAAAACTCACTCTTGTGCAGTACTAACCACCGTCGCTAGGTGTGTTTGACGTGAAGCCTATGGATGATACGGTAACACCGTGTTGGTCATCACTTTTGAAGCCGTTTACTTTTCCTGCTTCGTTGCTGATTCTGTTGCCGTGATCTCCTAGCTCTTCTTGTCTCGTGTGCCAGCTGCTCCAGTGATATGGATACGAGATTTTTCTCTCAGGGTATACGTGGATGTATTGAAGGACAACACCAGTTTAAATTGACTGAAAAATGTATTGTAATTTAATATTTGAGTTATTGAAGTGAGTAGCCGACTGTTCGACGATAAAAAATGAAACATTATGAATGGCAGCACTCGAAATAGGAAGAAATCAATTATTATATCCGCTAACTTCTGCAGTATCAAAGGTACGGTTAGAAACAACTGTTTCCGCAATAAAAGAAATTTGAGGCGTAACTTGCCGTGAGTCGTTGAAATGTTTATCGGCAAGACCTTTCGCAATAACCGTCAAATCTTTCTCATACAAGTTCTTCACTAGGCGCTTAAAATATACAAACAGTAGTTACCGAAGACGCTACCAGAGTAATAAATGTATGCACAACTGTGTGCACGAACGAATATAAGAACCAGTGTCGGTGCCAGAGTGAGTGACCCTCTGATCTAAAATTCCACGTCTTTTATACCCCTTCTAACTTTACATCTTGACCGGGTCTATATCAAACTCTCTTCAGTGCATCTCTGACTGTTACCAACTCAGCCTTTCACTTTTCTCAGATTGATTTGCCTCTCTGATTTACAAAATTAGCCTAAATGACTGCAAACGTACTGAGTGTATAACCTAACTAAATTCCCAGAATCTTTAAGCTAAGGCGTTATCTCTTCGGCTGTTACTAATGACTTTCGTTAACCTGACCTGCTAATTACCTTCTTCTTGGACTAGAAGTTTGTTGTATTATACATTTATCTAATGTACAGAAGTAATTTATTGCAATTATTTCTTTATCTTGCAATCATTTCTTTATTTAATTATTTACATATTCCCGTCAATAATTACGGTATCAAGAGTAGGCGCTACTTTCTCATTGTGTACCAGTACTCACTGTTTGAGACAATACGTACACACTTGTCGTGTGAGCTACATTTCATTTTGAAGATATTTCATAAAATCAAATTTAAACTATATTCATGCAACGCTCCTGTTATTACATACTTCCATGCTCCTAACCTCAAAATACTTAGTTTGTTACTGCCTTTCAGGTCTACAAATCTCTTCTGCATATTGTTTAAGCGCAAAGTGTTGTAGCAGCATTAGTGGTGCATCAATGTAAATATCAGCACTAATGCAAATAGTATTACCCTTATAACTGTAAAATATATGGTAAATGTAAAGGACGCTAGCTAACCGTGCGAACGATGCAATTAAGGTGCCTGAAACCACGCGATACCAGGCGCAGATATCTCCAGGCTTGTCCAAAGCACAGGTAATGGGAATAAATATGATCAACATAAACGCTTGAGTGAGAGAGAGGGGGGCAGATTGAAAAAAGATAGAGAGAAGCCGGTACAGAAACGGGAAATATTGCTAAAAGCTACTGCGGGAAAAATAACTCTGGTGTACAAATAAGGCGGATCGGCGTCAGTCACACAATGGCATGCATACATTCTCCTCGGGAGGTGTACTTAATGCCATTCAGTTGGCCGAGTGAGTGACGAAGCTATTAGCAATATAGAAACAACTGAGGGTGGGAGGTTCAGGTTGATAGGTAGATCCCATAATCCAGTCAAATAATTGTGAGATAGAGTTCACGACTAACTGCAAACAAATATGAAACTAAAATCAAAATAAAGTGAAGTTCAAGTTTTTTATATTGTCTACTGTAACCACTCCTGAGATAAAAGTTAAAAGCATAGGCCAACACAGAAGTGTTGTAGGAGGCTCATTTACAGCAATTCACCAGAACAGTAGAAGGAAGGCGACGAGGCACCGGCGCAGAGGAGGAGTTCCGTGGTATGAATATTATTATATAATGCTTTTATTTCGTTGAATTTATCTAGGAATGATTTCAAAGTGTTAATAGTTGCTTACTTACATAAAATATTCGGAATGACCACCGCAGACACTGAATCACTTCACCCTGAAGATGCCAAGCGCTGTACTTGTCGAAACGTCGGTATCCAGGATGCCTTCTAGACCACGGCCTACAAGCCCGGGTAGTTGTAATTCATTTATTAGCAACAGCAAATGTTTTAGAACTGGACACTATACGTGGCCTTAGAATGCTATAATCTTTCTGTGTGATCGCGAGAAAGAATTGAAAATTGACAGGATTTTAAAGGAATGGCTAATTATCGAAAAACTCGAACCATTAATAACGGATGTCTCGGAAATGGCTTATTCCACAAACAAAGTTGTTGAAATAAATTGTGTTTTTTAAAGAGATCTACATTTTTTTGTAGTAGTTTACGTCTATCCCTTAACGTTCAGTAGTTACACAAGATTATTCAATGTTTCCAAATGAAGAGGAGTCATAGGCTATTCCCAGAATATTAAAGATGTACAATATATCTGTCATGTAAATATCTTTCATGTATTGTGTTTTAATCAAAATAGTTTCAGGCATTTTTGAGAAAATATATTTAAAAAATGTTTCTATGTAAAGAGTAATTGATAGTGGGGGAATTTTCTTGAAAATCTTCGTGTCGCATTGGTATTTATCCGATTTTTCGTTTTTGGATTATTATATTCACACAGATACACACAAGGATCTTTGTATTAAATTATTTTTATTGACATATTTGAAGTGAATCTTGATATTTAATTTTAGGTGAAAGAAAATACATCCTCTACCTTCTAGGTAGAAAAAGTACAAATAATATTTGTGTATTTTATGGAAGAACTATTTCCAGTTCGATGTATGTAAACGGCCTTCGTGTATTCCGTTAAATGTAAGACATAACACAATATAATTTTGGGGAGTGTACAGTGTCTTATAGATGAGATTAAAGCTTGAAACTGAAATTCGCGTCTGTATTCACTATGCAAATCTAAAGGGAGAAAGAAGAAAGAAACTTCAGTGAAACGTTAAACCTTAATCAGAAGATCAGCAATAATGATTTCGAGAGCTCTTTAAAGTTTTTTGCTGCTCTAAAAGAACGTTTAGATAATTGAAGATTAAAGAAAGAACGCTGAGAAAATTAAATTAAATGAATGTTAAAATGAATAGATAAAAACAACACGAAACGTAGGAAAGCCAAGGAGCAAGAGGCATTTGAATATAAGATAGAAAAAGGAAGGAAAATTATCATCTTAAAATTGTTTGTCACATCTAGGTGATGCGTGTATTTATCACGGTTCTACCGATGGAACTTAGTTTAAGATGAAATTAGGATAAGAACTTTCGAAATTCTACCTTCAATTTATTGTAAAAGTTACTGTATACTTGCTAAGGTGCAGTGGAAACCATACCCGATAACATGCATCTGATACACGATATGATTAAATTCTAAATCTGAAAGCAGAATACATAATGTGCGACATACAGCACGTTTCGGGTCACTAGGTCAACCAGTAGTCTTTTATAACTCGGATATTTTTTGTAGCGGTCCCCCCTTGTTAGGCCCCCACTACGTTGGTGATAATGGATGCTGTGTTACATATCTAAAAGTCATCTTGATGCCCGTACTCTCGTGATGTATCACAACGTTCTCGTAGACTGGAATCTGATGATCGTATATCTGTATCCTTGCGCGTGTGTTAGTGTACTGTAATTATTATTTTATAATTGTGCCACGGCTGCTGTATTTGTGTCAGAGAGCACTTGTGTCTTGTCAGGGTTGGGTATGGAGAAGGTTAGAATATTTTGCACACACGTATTCTGTTAAATATTCACTTTTATTTTAGATAAACCACATATGATATTCACAATTCGCTATTACATTTGTTATTTTAAAATATGTATAACTGGTAGACTTTAAATACTTGGTTTTAGCGTCTATTCAGAGACAAGTTTATACACGGCATTCCTGTTTGAACACTGACAAGCTTCTGTTAGCGTTCCTTCCAACCGTTTTTCTTAAAGTACGTATTTGAATTATAGGCATGTATCAATGTACCATCCAATAAAGGTTTGTTACATGTTTATGTAGATACTACTGCATTTCTCCCAATTTTTTATTACTGTTTATATAGCTAACAATGGCCTTTCCCTATCATATTATATTTTATATGTTATAACGTAATATACTTCTCTACCATATGTACATTATGAACATATGTGTTTTAACGTCCTGTTAATTATTATACGTACAATGTTAGCAAAGAAATCACATAACACGTAAAACTAAGAACAAAAATACCTTATGTGTTACAGTCACATGACTTTCTCTACTCTTGTACAAAATATTTTTCCAAACGCTTCATGTTAATCGAGATGTTAATCTTATTGCTAATTTTCTTGTAGGTGCAAGGGGAATTGGTTGGCTTTAAGCGATAATCAAATATTTTAAGAGCTGGTTACTATGTGGAGTATTCCATTCTCTTTGCATGTCCAGGACATAAAAAAACGAATAACGAATTCACATTTGAGAAAAAGTATAAGTAATGGAAAATTTAGGGGAATAACAAGCAATATCTCGAAAACGGTTCACTCAACAAAAACAATGTATATGACAAATTGTGTATTTTAACGCTATCTACGTTTTTTGTGTAGTAAAACTTTGTCTATCTCTTATGGTTTACCAGTTATGCAAAAGTCTTTCATAATGAAGAATACTTTTGGAGAAATTCCCAGAAAATTCGAGATATACATTTTATTTGTCATGAAAGTATCTTAAATATATGATATTTTAATCAAACTGGTTAGAGCCACTTCTGAGAAAATCAAAATTTTGGAAAAATGTTCCATGTAAAGGGTAATCTGGGAGGGATTTTCTTGAAAACCTTTCTGTCGCATCTTTGAAAGATACTGAACCTAGATACCAAGTTTGGTGTTTATCCGACTGTTCGTTTCTGATTTATGCTGTTCACAGACAGACACATGGACAGACACACACACGGACATGTTTCCAAAAATGCTTTTTTTGGATTCAGGGGTCTCAAAACATATATTTCCGGTGAAATCTCGGTATCGAATTTTTGGGTGGAATACAATACGTCCCCTACTTGCTATACGTAGTAGAGAAAGTAAAAATATTAAAGAAAGAAATTATTAATATGTTGATGCTGAGAAGATGTGACTTAGATATCTTATTACATTAATGAGTTATCGTAATAGTTTGTCCGTGGTTAGTACTGTATGTTCCTTCATTTTGAAGTACCGAGGAAGGCGGCATTTAATTCCAAAATTTAAAACAAATCAGAAACAACTATTCTGAAAATGTTATTGCTTTGATTTTTTTTATAGCATGGTTCGTTTTTACTTTCTCTACCAAGTATAGTCTTGTCAATTTATAACTGGCCCGTGTATGAGAAACGTAGCGCGAATCGGGTATTTCCAGGAGCGCTCGGGATAGCCAGGCTTTGTTTACAAGACTGTCTATATTCTTGTAGTAGTTATAATGGGGAACACAACTTTAGCCACAAAACTCCTCCAAGAAAGTAATTTATATACGAGGTTTCAAACAGACAGATCCTTTAGTGTTTCAACACTGAATATTCGTAACCAAGACACACTAGGTATATTGGTTTATGGTTCGCAAGTGGAGTATGCCTAAAACTCATTACAATGCTACGCTTAATGCAGCACTCTTAGCTGCATGGTAGAGCGTTAGCTTACCATTTCCAAGGTTATAAGTTCAAATATTCGTGGAGTTACTCAACCTTTTATGTGAATGTGGCCTTTATTTAGTAGTCCGTCATACCGGTAGGTGGATGTCATGAGGTTAATTTATCTATCTGCGCAGGTTTCATACACAGTCAGTTTAAACTTATAACCACAAATTTCACCACTATTCTAATTATATTTGTAAGTAAAATGAAGTAACACAAGCAGTACTGTTACATGCTGGGTAGAGGCCTAAAAGTTTACATGAAAATTAAATTAGTTTTTAGTACCCAGCACGTACATTGAGGGGACGTATATAAACTTGGCTGCGGAGTAACGAAACGTGCTGTGGAGGTTAAGAGGAAGGCGTGGGTTTTCACTATACAAAATCCATAACAAAAATCCACTTACACATCCCTAGGTTTATTTCCCAACCGTTTGGGGATCCTAAATCATTAAAAATGAATGGTGAAGGGAGATGTCCACCGATTCAAAAGCCGGCTTGCACATGCGATCCGCTTCTCACGGAATCTGCAGCAAAACAGACGCAATCCCCACCACTAGTGACTAGCAAAAACCTCCCAGCCAAGAGTGACCCATTCAACATGAAAGGAAAACAACATGTCCGGTAATGACAATGAAACCTTCATCACGCATTTGCAATTATCTCGCACATGGCTCGTTTGCGGACCCATGTTTAATACAACGTTTTTACTCCTATGTATACTTTCAACCGTTTCAGTTTGCACTATTAATTATGATACATCCTGTATATTAGCACTGAGCGATATGGGTCTCGTACATAAACTAGCACTAAAATAGTTTAAAGGAATCGTGGAACAAAAATCTATATATCAAGGTATGTTTGTGTTACTTACCGTGGTTTGGAACCCTACTGCTACTATAAAGCCCGAACACTTACCTGAAACAAAAACAAGAGCATCATTAGTTACAATTATTATCACTGTCACAGTCTCTTATCAACATTTACTCAACAAAGACAGAGACCTCGAAAGTTGTAAAGGAACTGAAATTATTGTTTATATCACTAAGGTGGATTATAAATACTTTGTACGAGGATCCAAACATTTCTACTGCACTCTCGTAGTTCAAAAGTTTGCCAGCACAACTGAAGAAAAATAAGGATATGAAAAAAGGTAAAAGAAATAAAGAAAGAAAACTACGCGATGCAGCGCATTAATTTCTGTACTCATTATATAATTCATAAACACTTATAGAAACCAACAAACGACTATCAATTTAGTCTACTATATACTTCTTATACTTTCAACAATATGTGTAAGAATGTGTCAGAAGGGTTTATGTTGATTAACATGAAGAATGAGGCGTGTTCTGAAAGTAAGTACCGTTTTAATATTTTGCCGCTGCAGCGCTGCAGTCGCAATTCGGAGCATGCCTGATCATTTCCTCCATTCATTAGGAATCCAGACGCAGCTGTAAACGATCGTCACTTTGTGTTTTCCTGAATGCCTGAATTATGGTGGTGACTATGCCAGAAGTAGTGTAAGTGTAAGGTAATGAATTAAAATAAAGCATTTGGGAAGTAATATTCTGTTGTTGTTCTTTAAATTACCAGTAATTGCTTTACAAACAAGTCACGCAGAAGGAGGAATAGTCTTTTTAAATATAGTTTGTGAAACCTGGAATAGAGAGTCACGTGAATCCAACATGATGTAGGATTGGCGGTAAGGCTTCGTATAGGGTTTTACCCGCAGTGCGTGTGTATGAATTTTGCCTGGTGATCCGGCTGTCGGTTCTTGACCTCGCATGGGTTGGTTCCTCTCCAGGTGGTAAAGGGGTAAGTGACAGGGAAAAGTCTTTATCTCGGGTGTTATGTGAACGAGAAAAAGTCACGTAAAAAGTATGTGATCTCAACTGTTTTCCGTTTATTTCTGTAGAACAGATGACAAGTTCCGTTGCTCTTAACACGCTTCCCTCTTTTCCCACTCACCAGACACAAGCCGCGGTTGCTATGCCAAACTGTTAACATTACTGAAGCCACTGTCAGCCATTCGTACTAAAGCTAATTATTAAACTCTAGGGGCGTATTCATAGATTTCACATTGTTCTGGACTACCTCCAGACTCATTTGGTCCGGACCAAAGGCCGATCAAGTTTTTGATATTCATAGACGATAAGAAGCCTCGGACCAAGAAAGGCCATGGATCAGCAAGGAGAAAATGTTACACGACAAAGAAAGGTAGTTCTGCGCATGAGCGACTACCATAGAGAAGTAAACTAACTACAGTTACTCCCCAGTTTTTAACTTTCTATGGCAGTTTCACAGCTGTTTTTTCATCGGTTCAGTGCTCACTCCTCGCCCTCAGCAAAAATCCCTTCATGTTAATCGAGATATGGAGATGTTAATCTTATTGCTAATTTTCTTGTAGATGCAAAGGGAATATGGTAGGTTTTAGGCGATAGTCAAATATTATAAGAGCTGGTTGCTATGTGGAGTATTCCATTCTCTTTGCATTACTAGGACAAAAAAATGAATAACGAATTTGAGAAAAAGTATAAGTATTGGAAAATTTAGGGAATAACAAGCAATATCTCGAAAATGGTTCACACAACAGAAAGGTCTATGACATAAATTGTGTATTTTAACGCGATCTACATTTTTTGTGTAGTCAAATTTTGTTTATCTCTTATGGTTTAACAGTTATGCAGAAGTCGTTCACACTGAAGAATACTTTTGGAGACATTCCCAGAAAATTCGAAAATATCTTAAACATATGATATGCTAATCAAAATCGCTAGAGCCATTTTTGAGAAAATTAAAATTTGGGTAAAGGGTAGTCTGGATTGGAAGATTTTCTTGAAAACCTTCATGTCGCATCTCTGGAAGATACTGAACCTAAATACCAAGTTTGGTGTTTATCCGACTGTTCGTTTCTGAGTTATGCTGTTCACAGACAAACATACACACACGGACATGTTTCCAAAAATGCTTTTTTTGGATTCAGTGGGTCTCAAAACATGTATTTCCGGTGGAATCTCGGTATCGAATTTTTGGGTGGAATACAATACTTCCCCTACTTACTATAAGTAGTAGAAAAAGTAATAATGTGCCAATATTTATTGACTTACCCTCTGTATTTTAGTTGAGCATTTTTAGGGATCCGACACGAAGATTTTTAAAAAATCTCCCCACCTCAAACTATGCTCTACATGTAAAAAATTTCATGTTTTAGATTCATAGAAATGGCTTTAATACTTTGATTAATACAACATATGTTTAAGGTATCTGCACGATAACTAAATCGCATGACATATATAATTGTTAAACCGTAAGAGATGAATATGCAGATTATGTACGTTTGTTAAAGAATCACTTATATAAAATACATTTTTTGTGGCCTTAACCACTTCCGAGGTGCTCTCTGTTATTGGTACGAATTTTCAAATACCTATACTTTTATCCAGGTTGGCATATGCGTGATGCCGTATTGGTTGAATGATTGCCAACTTCTGCCGTCTGTGAATGAGTGTGAGGCCGACAGTCTTGTTGGCAGATTCGCCCTTCGGGAGCTAGAAAGCATTTGTTTTATACTTTTTCCAAGTTGTAAGCCACTATTGGATTTTTCTTTTGGTCATGCGAATAACCATCGCATAGCGACCCGCATTTTAAAAGCTTGACTATCGCTTTCGCCTACTGCATCCTTTTTAGTTTCTCTAGTGTGTATAGTAAGTGGGGGAAGTATTGTATTCCACTCAACATTTCGATATCAATATTTCAGGGAAATACATGTTTTGAGGCCCCTCGAATGCCAAAAAAGCGTCTTTAGCAAAAGGTCCGTGTGTTTTGGGTGTGTGTGTGTGTGTGCTTGTGTATGTGCCTGTGAACAGCATAACATAAAAATGAAAAGTCGGATAAATATCAAACTTGGTATTTAGGTTCAATACCTTCCAAAGAGGGACACGAACATTTCCAACCAGCTCTTAAAACATTTGACTATCGCTTAAAGCCTACCAATTCCCCTTGCATCTACAAGAAAATTAGCAATAAGAAGCATCTCGATTTACGTGAAGCATATGGAGAATAAGCGTTTGTAAAAATAATTTGTACAAGAGTAGAGAAAGTCATGTGAGTGTAACACATCAGAGTTTTACTTTCTCTACTACGTATAGTAAGTAGGGGAAGTATCGCATTCCACCCAAAAATTCGATACCGAGATTTCACCGGAAAAATATGTTTTGAGATCTCCTGAATCCAAAAAAAGCATTTTTGGAAACATGTCCGTGTGTGTGTCTGTGTGTGTGTGTGTGTCTGTGAACAGCATAACTCAAAAACGAACAGTCAGATAAGCATTGGTATTTAGGTTCAGTATCTTCCAGAGATGCGACACGAAGGTTTTCAAGAAAATCACCCCACTCCAGACTACCCTTTACATGGAAAAGTTTTCGAAAATTTTAATTTTCTCAAAAATGGCTCTAACGATTTTGATGAAAATATCATATGTTTAAGATAATGTCATGAGAAATGAAATGTATATCTCGAATTTTCTGGGAATGTCTCCAAAAGTATTCTTCATTGTGAACGCCTTTTGCATAACTGGTAAACCATAAGAGACAGACAAAATTTTACTACACAAAAAATGTAGATCGCGTTAAAATACACAACTTATGTCATATACATTTCTTTTGTTGAGTGAACCGTTTTCGAGATATTGCTTGTTATTTCCTTAAATTTTCCAATACTTATACTTTTTCTCAAATACGTTATTCATTTTTTTATGTCCTGACATGCAAAGAGAATGGAATGCGCCACATAGCAACCAGCGTTAAAATATTTGACTATCGCTTAAAAGCTACCATATTCCCCTTGCATCTACAAGAAAATTAGCAATAAGATTAACATCTCGATTAACATGAAGCATATGGAGAATAGGCGTTTGTAAAATTAGATTGTACAAGAGTAGAGAAAGTCATGTGAGTGTAACACATCAGATTTTTTTATGTCCTGACATGCAAAGAGAATGGAATGCGCCACATAGCAACCAGCGTTAAAATATTTGACTATCGCTTAAAAGCTACCATATTCCCCTTGCATCTACAAGAAAATTACCAATAAGATTGACATCTCGATATCTCGATTAACATGAAGCATATGGAGAATAAGCGTTTGTAAAATTAGATTGTACAAGAGTAGAGAAAGTCATGTGAGTGTAACACATCAGATTTTTTAGTGTAATTCCTATATTTACTATAAATAAGTACTAGATACAGGAAAAATGATTTGGTTGTATTCAGGGACCTCAAAACTTGTATTTCTAGTGAAATGTACATACCGAAGTTTTTAGTGGAAAGCAACGTTTCCTCTATTTAGCGAAGACGACAACTTTTATGCCACTCCCTACTTCAAATGTTGATAACACTTAATGTTAGCTGCTCTGTTGAGCTATATGACGTCGTCTCTTATCTTGTGCGCCAGCTACTCTAGTGGTATAGCTATACGTTTTCTATCTCAGGGTATGTGTGAGTGTAATTTGAAAGGATAATACTAGTTTATTAGCTGATCAATTTTTAATGTTGACTACAATGTTCAGTTTGAGAAGTGTCGCTGCTTGTTGAATTTAGGAATTAGTTGCTTTTATAGCAATAATTACGTTGCCGTAAGTCGCAGAAATGTTGCTCGGAAAGATCCCTTGCAATAACCGCTAAATAGTTCTAATGCCTGCGTGTTCAATTGCGGTGCACAAATTAAAAAATCTGATGTGTTATACTCACATGACTTTCTCTAATCTTGTACAAACTATTTTTACAAACGCTTATTCTCATTATGCTTCATGTTAATCGAGATGGTAATCTTATTGCTAATTTTCTTGTAGATGCAAGGGGAATTGGTAGGCTTTAAGCGATAATCAAATATTTAAGAGATGGTTGCTACGATGAGTATTCCATTCTCTTTGCATTACCAGGACAACTAAAATGAATAACAAATTCCCATTTGAGAAAAAGTATAAGTATTGGAAAATTTAAGGGAATAACAAGCAATATCTCGAAAATAGTTCACTCAACAACAGAAATGTATATGACATAAATTGTGTATTTTAACGTGATCTACATTTTTGTGTCGTAAAATTTTTACTATACCTTATTGTGTACCGGTTATGCAAAAGTCGTTCACAATGAAGAATACTTTTAGAGACATTTCCAGAAAATTCAAAATATAAATTTTATTTGCCATAAAAATTTCTTAAACATATGATACTTTAATCCAAATCGTTAGAGCCAATTTTGAGAAAATTAAAATTTTCGACAAATATTTCATGTAAGGGGTAATCTGGGGCGCAGGGATTCTCTTCAAAACCTTTGTGTCGTATTTTCGGAAGATACTGAACCTAAATACCAAGTTTGGTATTTATCGAATTTTCGTTTCTGAGTTATGCTGTTCACAGACACACAGACAGACAGACAGACAGACACTCATGGACATGTTTCCAAAAATGCTTTTTTTTGGATTCAGGGGGTCTCAAAGCATATATTTCCGGTGAAATCTCGGTATCGAATTTTTGGGTGGTATTCAATACTTCCTTTACTTACTCTACGTAGTAGAGAAAGTAAAAATACTCACGAGAGTAAGTCACTCGAGTGTTAAGAATCTCAAGTCACGAATGTGTCTCTTATTTAGAATGCGTCCACTTTCCTTAACTTAAGCTCCACCCACATATCAATACCACTACGTTTGTTCCTTCTCGCGTGGCCAATCTAAAAATCCTACGTATGCGTCTGCTACCTTGTTGCTAAGCCGTACCTTTCACTTTTCTAATTAACAAAATTGCTGCCTACGTGCCGAACTAAACCCTAACTGCATTCAAGAATCTTTAAGCTAATGTGTTCTATACTCGCCTGTTACTAATGCCTTCCTTACATGGCTTGCTAATTGCCTTTTTATTTGTACAAATCCTTCAGCCCACGTATATTACATTGTACACTGATTTAATATAGGCAAATTATATTTTTATTTAATTATTTCTATATTCTTGTCAATAATTACGGTAGGCAGGTAGTAGACAAAGTAGAAATGCTTGTTTCTATTCAGGGATCTTAAAACAAGTATTTGCACTGCAATCACATATGGAATGTTTGGGTGGAATGCAGTACTTTCCCTACTTACTATACTGTATGTTTAAGTAGTGGAGATAGAAACAAAACAATTAATTTGAATAGAAAGACAAAGGACGTGTCTAGCGGATGTTAAACAAAACCACAACGCGAGCAGTACATAATTAGTCACATTGCAAATTGTGGTCGTGACGTTCAATGTAGTGTTATCTTAGAAAAGTGCAGCCACGTCGCTTTATTTGCGCCTCTGTCCTGCTTGGTACATTTATTATCATCTGGTGGGTTTCTGCTGTCATTGTAGATAAAGGAAAATCCTTTTGTTTTCCCAGAAAGACAAGGAATTACCGACAGTTCCATTTTATCTCCACCCAATCTTTTCAAGTTACCGGCACAATGAAAACTCGCAATTTATTTCTCTTTCCAGACAGTATAGTGTTGCTGTCTGATCGTCCCTTTGAGATTTATTTTCAGAGCAGACCGTTTCCGCTGCCCATATTCGTTCCCAGCTGTCTCCCAGTTGAGGTCATATAAAAAGAGTGCCACCCTAGCATATCCGAGGTGACAACTTCTCTCAGTAAACCTTCTCAATTGGTCGTTGGATGAGCTAAGAGATGGGGAGAAAATAGGGTGACGTCAAGCAGTTTTAAACCTAATGGCTAGACGTTGGATTTGCAGGCAAATATATGTTTCATTTCTTATTTTCTCTACAACATATACTGGCGTGCATAAAATGCAGCCTATAATGGAGCGGAACTATTTATATTAGTAATTATAAAAATCTAGCCCCATCCCCTACCAGCGTGACCACCTCTGTTTTTCGAGCACAATTCTAGCCACTGGATAGGCAGGGTACTTTACCTCCCCCAAAGTATTTCGAGCTGTCGAAGCGTAACATTGCAACTTGAGCCATATATGATCATGTCACGCTACCGTTTTCTTCAGGTAACCCTATGGTGAGATTTTCGTTGAAGATTCAAAATTTCAGATCTTTTTGTTTTTACACTTTCTAATATCTAATAACTTAGTCTATAGCAACATATTATACCACAGTAGTTTCCACTACGGCTGTAATGGAGAAATCTCGTGACCCCATATCAAGAACAGAAACAGAAAACAGTGGCACGTGAATCTTTAAATTTTGTTTTCTAGGAAACAAAATTTTTCACATTTTTTTCAATGCATAAAATGTCTCTCACGATGTAATTTTTCGCCAATTGCAAGCTAGGCATACAAAACAAAGTACCTTTAAAAAGCCCCTTTTACTTTCTCTACTAGGTATAATAGGTAGGGGAAGTATTGCGTTCCACCCAAAAATTCGATACAGAAATTTCACCGGAAATAAATGTCTTGAGGCCCCCTGAAACTAAAAAGGTTTTTAAAAAAAGTTCCGCGTGTGTGTGTTTGTGTGAACAGCGCAACTCAAAAACGAAAAGTCGGATAAATAGCAAACTTGGCATTTAGGTTCAGTATCCTTCAGAGATGCGACACAAAGCTTTTCAAGAAAATCCCCCCACCCCAGACTACCATTTACATGGAACATTTTTCGAAAACTTTGATTTTCTCAAAAATGGCTCTAAAGATGTTTAATTAAAACACCATTTTTTAAGATACTTTCAATGCAAATGTCTATCTTGAATTCTCTGGGAATTGAGGCTGTATTTTTAACACTTAATGATTTCAGTCAAATTTTATAATATAAAATTCAATAACAGCCCGCCTTAAACCAGTATGTGTATAAAATAACATATAAAATATATGTAACAGTCATTGTATTAATGTTTATCTTATTATGTACATGTTCAATAATGTTATGTGAATGTATTAGGTAATTTAATAATGTAGGAGCTGTGAGAATAATAGGTTAAAAGTTGCTAACAATGAGGTAACCTTGAGGCAATAATAAATTAGAAAGTAATAATACTACTAGTAATTATTGGAGCAACAACAATGTAATTTTTTAGACAATTTATAAAATAGCCAATCAACAACCAGAAAGAAGCTTAAGTAAAATGAAAGTATTCTATTGGAGTAAGATTAACCAATCAGAAACTGAAATAGGGCAAATTGTACAAATTCAGAAGTCAGTTGCTAGTAGACAGCGTTCCTAATCAGACGTGTCTCGCACACGTCCTCGAGAAGTTTAACACGAATTCAGTGTGAGACAAAAATAGTTTACGTGTTAAAAAGTAATGCTTAGTAATGTCTAGCTTATGTTTTTAGCTCTTTAGCGTTGGTTAGAAAAAGAATATGATTGTAACAACTTAAATAATTTCAGATGTTGGACAATTTATACAACTCACATTATTTATATAAACAATAATCAGTAACTGCTAAGCTCTGTACTCCATTAAAAGATAATCTCCCTAGTATGTGGTTAAAATTAAAAAGAATGGTTAAAAATTAGGGATTTAGGAAATTTTACCATAGGGTTGCCTTAAGATCGGTTTTCTTAATGACATTTGTAGAGGCAATAACTTCGTCTCCATGTCACTGATGAAAGTTCTCATACGAAATGACATTTCTGTAGTTTTGTTTTATCTCACGTGCAAATAATTCTTTATTCCTTTCTCTAGAAGGCCAAAATATTTGTAATTCTTTTAGCATTTCGTTGTGTGCCAGCTATAGCGAAACTCTTTCATAGAGGTGGTATACAAAGCACCCCTTCATTATACATAGATTATAAGCATCCTTCATTGGTTTTATGTCCCTGAATTGTTTTTTTTCAGGTCAGTCAGAAAGAGAACTGATACCGGGTGGGAGGATTCGAAAGTTGGTTACCTGGAGATGAAAACCTTACGGAGAGAGAAACACTATGCCGATCTAGAGGAAAGGACCATTTTTATACACGACATAGTACTTATAGTAAACAGAGGAAGACCAAGCGAGATGGATCTGCGATATCATACAGGGCTCGCATTAGGGAGGTCCTGGTTCGACCGCCCACTCTGACCTTGGATTTTCCATGGTTTTCCCTGTTCGGTAGGGAATGCTGGGTGATTTTTTTATCTACCACTATTTCATTTCCTCCACCTCCCTTTCATTCCATTTCATGTGTTCTTCTGCCGGGTAGAAGGCGCGGATGTTTGCTCAAAGGAAAGACTATTCCCCGTGGCCACTAGAGGGCTGCTTGGTGAGACGGATCTTGAGCCTGGAACTCTTAGGGACTTCCGTGCGTCTCTGTGACCTGTCTACCTGCGACCTGTAGCCTCCTGTGATACCCTCCTCCTTCATAGGTTATTCCTAGAAAATTTTAGACATACATCTTATTTGTGATGTAAATAAATATAAGTATGGTATTTTAATCAGTATTGTTTAGGATTGGGGGATTTTCCCAAAAATCTTCAGGTCACATCTTTGGAGGTTACTGAAGTTAAATACTAGATAGTTTGGTATTTATACACATTTAGTCACGCGTGCGCGCACACACTCACATGCAGTGATTTTTTTTATTTTTTTCATGGGCCCTCAAAACATGCATTTCTGGTGAAATCCTAATATCAAGGTTTTTGGCGGTGAAATATATATGTACAGAGAACGTGGTAGAGAAGGTAGAAATGAGTCGTGCTTTTCAATAAGATTTTTTACATGCAGACTCCTTAAACTGTATTCCTACACTCGATACGCGGGTTTCTTTCTTCCTCCTCACAGTGCTTGCCAGGAGAGAAGCATTACCTCCGTGTTTGCCACATTTCTGCGAAATGGCTTACCGCCCTCCTCTGTTACGACGCCATGAATGGTAATGCGATGCGTTTCCTTTCTCCAAAGCCACTTAGAATACTTGCCTCCTTCTGAGAAGTCTATGTATACAACCATATGTACAGTAGGCGTAATATACAGGGTGGACCATCTGAGTTGAGATTGTAAAATATCCCCGAAACTAAGCGTTGCAGGAAGGAATGTCTAATAAAAGTTGCTGGATATTATCGTGGAAAGTGCCATCAGTCGTGTTTTATTTGGAGGACGTTAAGATGGTCTTTTTAGGGAAATTTAATTTTTACTTTCTCTACTACATATATTAAGTAGGGAAAGTATTGTATTCCACCCAAAAATTTCATACCAAGATTTCACTGGAAATATATGTTTTGAGGCCCCCTGAATAAAAAAAAGCATTTTGGGAAATATGTCGTGTGTTTGTCTGTCTGTGAACAGCATAACTCAGAAACGAACAGCCGGATAAACACCAAGCTTGGTATTTAGATTCAGTATCTTCCAGAGAAGGCGGCGCCGTGGCCAAGTGGTTAGACCGCTCGCCTCCCACCGGGGCGGCCCGGGTTCAATCCCAGGGACCTGCATGTGGGATTTGTGGTGGACGAAGCGGCGTCTCGGCGGGTTTTCTCCGGGTTCTCCGGTTTCCCCCGCCATTCATTCCACCAACTGCTCCATCACCTTTCCTTTCACTCCTTTCATCTACTTCCTTCATCCCATACCAGGCATCGGGCTGATCACCCATCCTGGATGTTCTTCTGATGGGCCTCTGACCCGAGGCACCTGCCTGTAAGCCCTGGGGGGTGTAAGTCCTACATAAGAGGTGGATAAACAGATAATGAATGAATGAATCTTCCAGAGATGCGACACAAAGGTTTTCAAAAAAGCCCCCACCCCAGATTACCCTTTGCATGGAACATTTTTCGAAAATTTTAATTAATTTGATTAAAGTATTATATGTTTAAGATATTTTCATGAAATGTATATCTCGAATTTTCTGGGTAAACCGTAGACAATTTTGACATTTTAATCAAAAGCGTTAGAGTCATTTTTGAGAAATTCAAAGTTTCTAAAAATGTTCAGTTCCGTGTAAAGGGTAGTCTGGGGTGGGGAAATATTCTTGAAAAGCTTCGTGTCGCATCTTTTAAGTATACTGAACCTAAATACCAATTTCGTATTTATCCGACTTTTCGTTTTTGAGATATGTTGTTCACAGACACACACACGGACTTTTTTCTACACATGTTTTTTTGGATTCAGGACGCGTCAAAGCATGTATTTCCGGTGAAATCTCGGAATCGAATTTTTGGATGGAATTCAATATTTCCCCTACTTACTATATGCAGTAGAAAAATTAAAATAATCATAAAAAATAGTAAACCGTAATACGATGCATTTGTTACGCTCTGTTATATTATCAAAAGAACAGCTAAAAAGATAAATAAACCAAACATACCAACAGTACGAGAAAAATGACATAAAATAGCATAAAAGACATCGGTATCATGTGGGTACGTTTAGACTATTTACACCCCAATTCCCTTGTATCAGACTTCAGTTGCGGGTTTATTGCATTGGGGAGTGGTTTTAATATCAAGGATTCCAGGACGGGTGATGAGCTCTATATATGTGTCTCTAGGGGTGTAAGCAGTGATGCAATATCATTGCCGCATGATGGTGTCTCCAATATCTGCTGGAGACTCTAATGCCTGCTGCTCCAGTTTTTCAGCTATGAGTATTTTCCCTCAAGATATGCGTGGATGATTTTGAAGGATAATGCCAGTTTAACTTGTCCCAGAAATTTATTGTGAAATAATATTCGAGTTATTGAAGCGAGTTACCGACCGTTTGAAACAAAGAAATAGACTAATTCTGAATTGTAGCACTCGAAAACATAACACTTGAATTATTACACCTGCTAACTTCTGCAAGATCAATTTAACGGTTTGTAATAACTGTTTTCACAATAAAAGAAACTAGACGCGTAAGTCATTAAATTTTTACCGGCAGGACCCCTAGCAAAAGCGCAACTAGGTGCTTAAAATCACACGTTACTACTGCTGCCGATACCAGTAAGAGAGTAGCTCTCGCAACTAGATGCACGAACATTATTAATTTTAGCTCCGCCTACATATTATTCACCCACCAATGTGATTTTTCACACGCATCCGATCTTCAATTCTTACGTCTCTGACCTTTTTACTAATTGAGGCTGGCTAAATTCTCAGAAACATAAGTGCCTTTCTCTTTTCTATAATTCTGCCTACATGATTGCACACGTACTGAGCTTAAAACCTAACTGCATTCCCAGAAATTTTTAAGCGAATGTGTTCGCTCCTTCTAGGCTCACTAATGGCTCTGGCTAACCTGACTCTCAATTAATTTTTTTCCGGACTAACCTTTCAACTCAGACGACGCCTCTCTTCTTAAGCAGTCCCTTATTTTTTCCGACATTGATTAGCGTTGTCTCCAACTCGTCGCGTATGATAAAGGGCAATACATCCAATCAGGGTGTCGGATGTCCTCATCATCACGATGTCGGTAACGCCACCTTCAACCTCTTCCACGTCCATTATCTCGTGCTCAGCACAGATAACATTCCTGGAAGATGGGGACGCTGTATTGTTCGGTTGACACGGTTCCACCTTGAACCACCATCGGTCAATGCTTAAAAATGCCATTCCTGATCCAGCTGCATCCGGATACTCTTCGGGGTCGTCAATTTTTCGAAGACCTCTCCAAAAAAATCCTGAATCTGCAAAGTGTCGATATCCAACACTGTATTTATGGAAACAGGTATATGCAAAATCATCTTCTCTCCGTCCTTGATAAATATTGCAGAGGTGTGAATAACCAGCTTGATGGAACTCTCCATTTCCAAATATGTTAGGATAAAGTTGACAGCGTCATCGTAACTGCTAATGGTCCAGTACCCTGTCTCGGGTTCGGCTCCAGCCTTCACAACACGAGCCATGTTTGCGACAATACAAATTTTCTCATAAATATAGTACACAGCAAAACCGGGAACTTTGCCAAGCACGTTTTGAGACACGCCATGTTCAATGCAAAAGTCCGGCCGGCCTCACGACGCTCACAGGTGGCGAAATCGGCCGAAATACAATATATATGTTACATTACACACTCCTCTGATGTACGGAAATTATTTATTGCAATTATTTCTCTTTTTAACTGTTATTTATTAATAAATTATTTATATCTCTCTGTCAATAATCACGGTATCGGCAGCAGCGAGATCAATTACTAATTTAGGGATTAGCTGTTGTTTAAAACTCCACTTCTATTGTCATTTGTATTTCATCGCTTACGGCAAACTACTACGTTTTATTCGTTTGTCTGAATCATATTAATCATTGTTTTGTTTTTAGCATTTTAAAATCAGCTTTACGTTTATCATTTTTGGCCTTTATAGCGTTTTGAAGAAAAACGCACAATTTGAGTTATTCCTAAAAATCAAGTAATGTTTTGAGATAGCATATACGTTAAATTAAAGTCGCATTTATAAACTTCGAATATTGAGGAAAAAACACATAAAGTGGGGATTTTTTAAAATTAAACAATACAGAAAAACAGAACAATTTGATAGAATCTAAAGCATAACGCAGGAAAAAAAATATAAATTCTGATGCAAAACCAGAATAAAAGGAAAATACACAAAATTAACTGAAATCATTTAAGTTCATGAATTAGTAACGCTATTGAATTAAATCGAAGAATATGCCTCAGCATTTTGTCCCCTCATTAAAATTAAATTGCATTTACTGAAATATATTTCAATATCTATGCTGTTGAAGGACTCAAAATACACCACAGAACTCTGAGTATTTGAGTTTAATAGCTAACAACATTTGCAGGCTGTTTACATTTTTGTTCCTATGCACAATGTCTACCAGTTGGGAGATAAAATATTCATATACCTAAAAAAAACTATTAATATAGTCATGAGCAAAATAGGGAATGGATTAGGGGTTTCGAAGAGAGAGGCGCTCAACAAACCGACACCTTCCCCAAATTGCCATGGTGGTTTTGGGGGATAAGAGATGCTGCAACGAGTTACAAGGTTAACTACCCAACCACGATCTTGACCCGTGCGAATCCAACAAGTTGTCCTGGGTGGAATAAGGGATGTTTGGAGGGTGAAGGTGGACGCTCAAAGGGGCGCATCCACCAAATGTCACGGATAGGAGTTGGTGTCAATAATCTGGCGACTATGACACAGGCCGAATAAGGGTTGGTAACGGTTTGGGGATAAGGGGTTAAGTGTTACCAAATATCACAGGTAATTGAAGGGGTGCAAGGGGTGTGACTAGCCCCAACATGTAGCGTGAGACTCGTACGTCTACCTATATGTTACTTCTAACTTAGGGGTTCGTACTAGAACCAGAGCTTCTGGTGAACAAGGAAGGAAACTCCGGATGGGGAAGATCTTTAGGTTTTTCTATCTTATAGTACTTGCTAATGGAAAGGATGCAGATATGACCAAGGGGATCTAAACTAGCATATGTATCCAACATGCCTATAGAATATAATTGATTATAAATTGTGGCATGAAGCCGATAAGTAGAATGGAGCCGTTCCTTACCTGCCGTTGAGGGTGTTGATGCATGGCGCTCGTTGATTATCACATTTTAAAATAACACTTTGGACCACATGTCGTTCAAGATTCAGATCGACGCTGCAAAATCGACCAAGAGGTATGGAACCAGAGGGTTTATGATGTAGCGTGTATGTGTGTGCACTGCAGCGTCGGACACATCATTGTTGTGTAGCATGACATTGTTGAACTAATCATTTTGATTGGGAGTTTGAATTAATGTCCGGTGGAACATTTCCCTCCACACCTCCTAGTTAGGGGGGAGTGAAGGCAAGTAGAGGGACTAGCCTCTTTTTGCTGTGGCGTCAGTCGAGTAGTAGCGTGAGTCTTGTGTGTGTTTTCAGGGGGAGTGGTTGTGGTTGTGTGAGCGTGTGGAACATCTCCCTCCAATGCCTTTCCTGTAATCTGTTGTGAACGATGTAGTGGCACCATATCAATTATAATAAAACAACAGGTAATTTGTTAAACGTGTATTTTGTTATGAATATCCCACGCCTGCTTTAGATTTGTGCAGCTAGGTGCCTGGTCCTCACATGCCTCAGAGTTTACGTCCCCCAATGTTTATGCCGGGGTAACTAAATTTAATATTTAGCTGCAAAACCTTTTGGCCTCACCCCGGTGTATAACAATATATACAAAACTTGGCTAGACGCGCCACTACGTCATTATTGCGTGGAACGTTCTCGCTGCAACTCAACTATTTGCCGGGCGATGGTTTCGGGGTTAACGATATCTGATGCACGTCTTCTATATCTCGCCACTCGTCTACCGTATGATAGTTTTAAGTTTCAGGTTTAACAATTTAGAATTATATGGCAAAAAATATACATCCATCATTATAATTATGCTAATGTGAAATGCACGGTAACAATATTAACTCAAAAATCTGATGTGTTACACCCACATGACTTTCCCTACTCTTGTACAAACTATTTTTACAAACGCTTATTCTCCATATGCTTCATGTTAAACGAAATGTTAATCTTATTGCTAATTTTCTTGTAGATGCAAAGGGAACATGATAGTATTTAAGCGATAGTCAAATATTTTAAGAGCTCGTTTGATATGTGGAGCATTCCATTCTCTTTGTATGTCCAGGACATAAAAATGTGATATGCTACACTCACATGACTTTCTCTACTCTTGTACAAACTATTTTTGCAAACGCTTATTCTCCATATGCTTCATGTTAATCGAGGTGTTAATCTTATTCCTAATTTTCTTGTAGATGCAAAGGGAACATGGTAGTATTTAAGCGATAGTCAAATCTTTTAAGAGCTGGTTGCTATGTGGCGCATTCCATTCTCTTTGTATGTCCAGGACATAAACAAAGCTGATGTGTTACACTCACATGACTTTCTCTACTCTTGTACAAACTATTTTTGCAAATTCTTATTCTCCATCTATTTCATATTAATCGAGATAAACATTTGCAGAAACGATCCTTTGACATGCAAAGAGAATTACATTTTACACATAGCGACCAGTTCTAAAAATATTTGACTATCGCTTAAGGCGTACTATGTTCCCCCTGTTTTGTATTTGCAAGGGCAACACAGAAATACAGTAGCGTTTAAGCATCGACATATATATTAATAGCTGGTTGCTAGGTGCAGCACCATTCTCTTTGCCATAGATTAATACTCTTTGCATATCCAAGACAAGAAAACGAATAACGAATTCTCATTTGAGAAAATAAGTATTGAAAAATTTACGAGAATAACAAGCAATATCTCGAAAATGGTTCACTCAATAAAAAATGTATATAACATATTTTTATTTGTCATGAAAGTATCTTAAATATATGATATTTTAATCAAAATCGTAGGAGCCATTTTTGAGAAAACTAAAGTTTTCGTAAAATATTTCATGTAAAGGGTAGGGGATTTTCTTGAAAACCTTTGTGTCGCATCTCTGGAAGATGTTGAACCTAAATTCCAAGTTTGGTGTTTATCCGACTGTTCGTTTCTGAGTTATGCTGTTCACAGACAGACAGACACACACACGGACATGTTTCCGAAAATGCTTTTTTTTTGGATTCAGGTGGTATGAAAACATATATTTGCGGTGAAATCTAGGTATTGAATTTGTGGGTGGAATACAATACTTCCCCTACTTACTATACGTAGTAGAGAAAGTAAAAATGGGATATTTCTTTTACTTTCAGTTAAATCGCAAATATATTGACGATACTCGCGAGGATTAAAACGTTTATCAATCTCTCTTAAAAGAAGAGGTTCTCCGCATTTTATTCTTTGCGACTGCTCAGATTTTTGTTGCACATAAATATGTTTTCATTTTGCGTTTTAGATTTTCATTTGAAAAAGAGTCCATTGATATTGCATTTTAGTATAATTGTGTGTCAATCTCGCACTTTATCGCATTTTCAAAACGCATTAAACAGTGGTTAAAGATAATGATAAATGAAAATAGAGGGTATTTTGCACCGCATCATATTTGCGAAAAATCAACATTTGTAATTATAGTTAATTACACAAACGACCCATAACGCGAGGAATGTGCGCATCTATCCACTTCATAAGTTACTTTAACTTCACTGCTCTTTGAGGCTTAAACCGAGGGGAATGGCTCAATGGGTAACGTCTGTGACCGCATTCGGGAGGTCATGGGTTCAATTCCCACTGACCTTCTTCACCCTAGTTTTTTCGGTGTTTTTTTCCCAGTCACTAGACGAATTCTGGGAAGGTGATTACATCCTCCAAATTTCATGTCCCTCCATTTCACGTCCATTCTCATTTCACTTTATCTTTCATCTGCTTGCCTGATTCAGGGTTGAAAGTGTCGGAGAGAGTCTCGGCGTTGCCTTTTAGGGGAAAAGGATGCTTTACGTATCCTTTCATCACCCGAAATGGGGCAGTCTTGGAGTTCTGGGCCCCACAGGGTGCTGGGGAGTCAGTTGCACCAGCTGGCTTTCGCGGAGTTTCCATCTGTAAATGGTAGGGAGCCTGCTCTCTGCCCTATCGTGCCTCCTGCCAGAGACTTCAGGCAAAAATATTTTGTTGGTCGAAGTGAGAAGTCAACCTCTGCAGTTAGTCCGAGTGCTTGAGGCTAGAAATGCATTTCTAGGGCCGTTGTTGTATACGACACATCTGTCTCTTGTATTCCACTTTATTATGTTACTTTGTGCTTCCAGAAATTACAAATTCCGCCACACTTCACCGTTTAATTCTATTTCCTCGCATTTCTGGTTGCTTCGTATTGTGACCACGCGCGCGAAGTTACCTTCGGAGTGGCTGTGCCAGTGCCTCTCCGGTCGTCTACCTGGCTACGGGTGGAGGCTGTGGCCTGTACGCTTAGGAATAATAGCCGGCGAAACAACAGCCCATTAAATGCCGCTTCCCTGTTCCAGAACCTTCTCCCTTTCTAGAGCATTCCGCTTTGTATGCGAGGTTCATATAAGGAGACAGCTTTTACTCGTGTGAACTTCAGTTAGTTAAGAAGTTAGGAAGTGAAAAGTGGTCAGTGCCAGTGCAGTTCAGTTGAGAGTTTGACTCAGCAGTTGAGTTTTGATTTGACGGATCAGTTATGTTGTGTCCCGAAATTGTAAGTGTAAGTTTGTGCTCCACGTAATAGAGAAAATGTGTTTCACAGTAATAGTGTTCTCATTTGTTACAGTATTATGTGTCTCAAGTAAAACCACTTTAAATCCTGCATTCCTCATTGATTGCTACCTATTGCTGTCTCTCATTTGCGGGCTCGCACGCATTGTAATGATCTTTAAACTGTTCCAGCTAGGTCCTCTTAGCTTGTGTGCAAAGGCGTGTGGAGACCGTTTCGTTAGGGATTTAATATTCCTTTGTTATGTACATATCCATGCGCTTATTGTTCAGCTCGGCCCGATGGAGTTATGAAATAGCTTAATTTATTATCAATATTTACTCCCGCTATACCTGGAAGAATGATATCGCTTCACATTTCGGATCTCAGCTGTCTCGCCTTGTGTAGAAATTTGCCTATCTCCCATGCTCTTCCCTGCCTGCCAGTAGTGTCCAACATGTCCTGTGCCATTCGAAGTAGTAAAGGATCGCGGTAAATAGTTTTCGGCCCGTTCCTCCGTACCCCTACACGTTGCCTAGATGTGCACCAGGACTCTATCTCCACATCGCAAATTGAGCAGATTCTCCGTACCATTTTCATTGGTAATTGTATCAAGTCTAACCATGTGAGCTGTGCAATGTAGATGAAGGTTTTGATGTTTTGTTTCTTGGGAATTTGCAAGAAGGGCTTTGGCCATCAGAACGAGAACTTCTAATGTAAATTCTTCCTTTCTGAGCAATGATTTAAACATTAAAATACTTGAACACTGCGTAATATGAACCAAATGCTGTTCACAGTATGACGTTTCTCGTATTTAAATTAAAAGTGTTTCAGTATTAGAACATTGTCGTGATAGTGCTGCAAAAACCTTATGTGGAAAACACTTTAGGTGTAAAATTTAGTGTTTAGTTTCAAAATAAAAAATCTGATGTGTTACACTCACATGACTTTCTCTACTCTTGTACAATCTAATTTTACAAACGCCTATTCTCCATATACTTCATGTTAATCGAGATATCGAGATGTCAATCTTTTTGGTAATTTTCTTGTAGATGCAAGGGGAATATGGTAGCTCTTAAGCGATAGTCAAATATTTTAACGCTGGTTGCTACGTGGCGTATTCCATTTTCTTTGCATGTCCAGGACATAAAAAAATGAATAACGCATTTGAGAAAAAGTATAAGTATTGGAAAATTTAAGGAAATAACAAGCAATATCTCGAAAACGGTTCACTCAACAAAAGAAATGTATATGACATAAATTGTGTATTTTAACGCGATTTACATTCTTTGTGTAGTAAAATTTTGTCTATCTCTTATGGTTTACCAGTTATGCAAAAGTCGTTCACAATGAAGAATTCTTTTGGATACATTCCCAGAAAATTCGAGATATACATTTCATTTCTCATGACATTATCTTAAACATATGATATTTTCATCAAAATCGTTAGAGCCATTTTTGAGAAAATTAAAATTTTCGAAAAATCTTCCATGTAAAGGGTAGTCTGGGGTGGGGGGATTTTCTTGAAAACCTTCGTGTCGCATCTCTGGAAGATACTGAACCTAAATACCAAGTTTGGTGCTTATCCAACTGTTCGTTTTTGAGTTATGCTGTTCACAGACACACAGACACACACACACACAGACACACACACGGACATGTTTCCAAAAATGCTTTTTTTGGATTCAGGAGGCCTCAAAACATGTATTTCCGGAGAAATCTCGGTATCGAATTTTTGGGTGGAATGCAATACTTTCCCTACTTACTATACGTAGTAGAGAATGTAAAAATTGTTATGCGTTCCACTCATATGACTTTCTCTACTCTTGTACAAACGCTTATTCTCCATCCATTCATGTTAATCGAGATAAACATATGCAGAAAGTTATTGCTAATTTTATTATAGGTGCAAGCGGAATATGGTAGGATTTAAGCAATAGTCAAATCTTTAAGAGCTGGTTGCTGTGTGGAGAATTTGAGAAAGGTTAGTTTTATGGTGGTGTTGTATTGTATTTCGAATGTTGGGGAGCCAAACTTGAAGTAGTTTCAACCGCACGTAAAGTCGCCCCAAATGAACTTTCCGGTGGCCTTTGTCCCAAGTTTAAAAAAAATATTAACGTTGGAATTTTGACTGTTTCTTTAAATATTATATATTCATGTTTGCCTTGGCTGTGTCAGTATGATTGTTAGAGACATGTTTCTCTTAGCAGGGCGTGATGCGGCTGAAGAATGTAGGCTTACACAGATAATAATTTTTAATTCACTCCTTTTTTATTAATTCTTGACACGATTTAAATAACACTTCACTGATATAGAGAGCTGTGAGATTCTTTAATTAATTACTTGCACATTTTAACACGTAAAACTATTTTCGTCCCGCACCAATACGTATTAAATTTCTCGAGGACACATCTCGCATCCGGTTAGGAACACTGTCTACAACCAACACGTCCGGTTATGAGCGCTGTCTACAAGCAACTGACTTGATTTCTTCCGCCTAAATTTGTAAATTTCTGTATTTCAAGTCTCTGATTGGCTATTCCTAATCCAATAGAACGCTTTTATTTAACTTAAGCTTTTTTCTGGCTGTTGAGTGGCTATTTATAAAACACACTCAAAATTTACATTATTGTTGCTCCGATAATGACTAGTAGCATTTAAACTTTCAAATTCATTATTGCCGCAAGGTTACCTCATTGTTAGTAACTTTTAACCTATTATTCTCCCAGCTCCTACATTATTAAATTACGCTATACATTCACATACCATTATTAAACATGTATACAATAATATAAGCATAAAAAATTACTGTAATATACACTTTTTGTATATTGTTACATACGCATATTGCTTTAAGGCGGGCTGTTATTGTATTTATATATTACATAATTAGACTGAAATCATTTTAGTGTTATAAATACTGCCTCAAATTCCTTCCTAATCGCATGAACATGATAAAAAAGTATAAGAATTGGAAAATAGAAACAAATAATAAGGAATATCTCGGAAATGGTTCACCCGAAAAAAATTACGCATATGATATAAATTGTGCTTTTTAACGAGATCTACACTTTTTGTGTAGTAAAACTTTGTCTATCTCTTACGGTTTACCATTTATGCGAAAGTCATTCAGAATGAAGAGGTCTTTTGGAAACATTTCGATTGCCATAAAAATATCTTAAACTTTTGGTATTTTAATCAAAATCGTTTGAGCCATTTTTTAGAAAATCAAAGTTTTCGAAAAATGTTCCATGTAAAGGGTAGTCTGAGGTGGGGGATTTTCTGTAAAATCTTTGTGTTGTATGTTTGGAAGACAGTAAAACTCAAATAGCAATTTTGGTATTATCAGACTTTTCGTTTTTGTGTTATGCTGTTCATAGACACACAGACATACCAACACACACACGAACATGTTTCCAAAAATGCTTTTTTGAATTCAGGGAACCTCAAAGCATGTATTTTCGGTGTAATATCAACGTTGGAAAAAGGAATCTGATGTTTTACATTCAAATAACTTTCTCTAACCTCTATCGCCTATTAGTGTGTCTATATATTATGCTTTTGAAAGTTTATTTTCCTATCTATCTCATTTTTATGGTGATAAAGCTTTCTAGGAATAGCTACATTACCCATCCCGTTAGAGGTACAAACGCAATAGCGAAAGTCGCATGTTTGATACCTTGACGTTGAGGCTGTATTTTTAACACTTAAAAGATATCAGTCTAATCATGTAATAAAAAATAAAATATCAGCCCGCCATAAAGCAATATGTGTCTAATATAATATAGAGAGTGTATGTAACAGTCATTGTATTATGTTTGTTATCATATACAAGCATAAAATGTTATGTGAATGTATTACGTAGTTTAACAATGTAGGAGCTGTGAGAATAGAAGCAAGTTGCTTTCCGTAGCAAACAGAATTACGAAGTAAAATCCGAAAGTTGCTAATAATGTGACCTTGAGACAATAAATTAGGAAGTTTAAAAAGGCTACTAATAGTTTTTGGAACAATAATGATATAATATTTAAAACAATTTATAAACAGCCAATCAAAAACTAGAAAATCTAAAAGTTAAATAAAAGTATTATATTGGAGTAGGATTAGTCAATTAGAGACTTGAAATAGAGAAAATGTACAAGTTCAAGCGGTAGATGCTACAAGGAAGCGTAACTAAGCAGATCGGTACGACACGGGTTCAGTGTGAGACATGAAAATTTATTGCGGTGAGAATAATATAAAGTTTACCTGTTAAAAATGCAAATCTCACAGCTCTATAGTAGGATACATCAGTGAAGTGTTATTTAATCGTGTGAAGGAAAAAATAAAAAAAAAAGTAAAATACAATAATTTGTGTAAACCTTGTTCTCTAGCCGTACCAGTCCTGCTAAGAGATACGTGCTCTAAAAATACTAATGACGCAGCCGAGGTACACTACGTGATCAAAAGTATTCGGACACCTGGCTGAAAATGACGTACTAGTTCGTAGCGCCCTCCATCGGTAATGCTAGAAGTCAATTAGATGTTGGTCCAACCTTAGCCTTGATGACAGCGTTCATTCTCGCAGGCATACTTTCAATCAGGTGCTGGAAGGTTTTTTTGGGGAATGGCAACCCTTTCTTCACGGAGTGCGGAACTGAGGAGAGATATCGATGTAGGTGGGTTGAAACCTGGCGTTCCAAAACATCCCAAAGGTGTTCTATAGGATTCAAGTCAGGACTCTATGTAGGCCAGTCCATTACAGGGATTTTATTGTCGTGTAACCACTCCGCTACAGCCCGTGGAAGTATGAGCAGCTACTCGATCGTTTTGAAAGATGCAATCGCCATCCTCGAATTGCTCTTCAACAGTGGGAAGCAAGAAGGTGCTTAAAACATCAATGTACGCCTGCGCTGTGATCGTGTCATGCAATTCAACAAGGGGTGCAAGCTCCCTCCAGGAAAAACACGACCACACCATAACACCACCACCACCTCCGAATTTCACTGTTGGCACTACACACGCTGGCAGATGACGTTCACCGGGCATTCGCCATACCCACACCCTGCCATCGGATCGCCACATTGTGTACCGTGATTTATCACTCCACACAACGTTTTGCCACTGTTCAATCGTGTAATGTTGACGCTCCTTACACCAAGCGAAGCGTCGTTTGGCATTTTCCTGCGTGGTGCGTGGCTTATGAGCAGCCGCTCGAACATAGACTCAAGGTTTCTCACCTCACGCCTAACTGTCATAGTACTTGGAGTGGATCCTGATGCAGTTTGGAATTCCTGTGCGATGGTTTGGATAGATGTCTGCCTATTACTCTTTACGAACCTCTTCAAATGGCGGTCTCTGTCAGTCAACAGACGAGGTTGGCCTGTACGCTTTTGTGCTGTACATAATCCTTCACGTTTCCACTTCACTATCACATCAGAAACAGTGGACGTAGGGATGTTTAGGAGTGTGGAAGTCTCACTACAGACTTCTCACACAAGTGACACCCAATCACCTGACCACGTTCGAAGTCCATGAGTTCCACGGAGCGTCCCATTTTACTGTTTCACGATGTCTAATGATTACTGAGGTCGCGGATAACGAGTAGCAGGCAGTAGGTGGCAGCACAATGCACCTAAGATGAAAAACATATGTTTGTGGGGGTGTTCGGATACTTTTGATCACATAACGTATATATACATAAATATATGAAAATAGCATTAAAATAGTTATTACACATAAATTAAACGTGGTGCGAAGGCCACTGGAACGTTTGTATCGTACATGGGGCGAACACTCCTAGAAACACATCTGCTGCAAATTGAAACCTAAACCTGGTGTAACCGCGATAACAACAATTAAACCCCTGCAATGCAATGCAATAAATTCTGTGTTTTAAAGAAATCCACATTTTTGTGCAGTAGGGGAAAGTAGAGTGGACAAGTCAGCAGAAATGTTGATTTATTTTTATTTTCTTTTATTATAGCAACATTTCAGCTAATCCAGACATTTCAGTTAATCCTTCTGGAGGGGCTCAGATGTCCGGCCCAACATACTCGCACTAAGGTAGCTGAAGTGGTTGGAACCCCTCCCTTGCACCTCCAACCAATGTGGTATTTTGTACTGTTCAATCCTAGGAGGAACAGATGAAGTGAAGGAACCGCAGAGGCTATAGGCCGCAGGACAGGTCGACTGACAAAGATGCGCAGAGCCCCCTAACAATTGCTAGTTTGAGGAACTGATCACCCAGGCGAACTGCTCAGCGAAGGCTTCCCCTTGGCGGGAACCGGTGAGAACTCGACCTACCTGAGGCGGCTCAGAGATGGCTGAATCTGCCAGAACATGATAGGAAATGAGAGAAAGGAAATTCACGGTAGAAGAGAAACCGCCTAGCATTCGTCTTGCCAACCACGGAAAACCATAAAAAAATCCATAGAGTTATCGACCACTGGAATCGAACCCAGAACCACATTACCATATCGCTAGGTAAAACTTGTGCCTTAAACTCTTGCACTAGTTCCTGGTATTCTTTAGTCCTGTCGTTCTTGCTTTTGTTTACCTCGCTATTTGTGTTTTACAGAGGTGGGACTGTTTTGTGTATTAACACACTCCATATATTACTTCAATTGTGTGCTTTTCCGCAAATTCTCTCACTGTATTAAAACAAAGCATGTATATGCTGGAAATATACGTTCTGAACTGTTGGATAACTAACAGTTAAAGCCAGTAAAGAACCTTTTTATTTTTGCCAGATTTTTCATGCCACGTATGATTCCTGTAATTTCCTCTCGGTATAAAAGGAGTTAAGTGATAATGTTGCTCCATTAGCATTTTAAAACCGAGAAAAAAATGACTATCTCACTTTTGGACTCGTACTTCGGTGGGAACAGGATTTACTTAAAGCTCCAGGCAGATACATTTTTGTAAAATTTGGTTAGCAAAATTCTCGCAGTAATCTTCCTCATGTGGATAATTTAATGTGGTTTATTCTGTTTCTAAAGGTGGTATTTGGACGTAACCTTTTCCATAAGTGTTTATTAATTTTCGGTCTATAAATTCCAGTATTTTTATTTTTATTTTCTGTGGCAGGTACAGAAATTATTATGTTCCCCCTCTCTTTCATTTTACGCTTTAGATTTTTCTGTCCGTGGCGGCTTCTTGAAATTGTAACGCCTATACGTCCCGCGTCTTGGCGCTGCGAGTTAGAGCTTGGAGCTTTGGTTACAGGTTACGGAGTGCACTCGGGTTCGATCCCAACCATTGGATACGCATTTTAATTCTCGGATGTATATACAGGCTGGAACATTTAAGTTGAGGCTTTACAGTATCTCCAAAACTAAGCGTTGAATAAAAATTGCTTGATATTATAGGGGAAAGTAAATGCTATTACTCGTGTTTAATTTGGAGGACGTTATGATGGTCATTCTAGGGACAATTTAGTTTTTTTAAATGGAAACCTACATTTTGTATTTTGCTTTCTCATTAGAAAAGATGTTTATTTGTGATGAGGAATAAGGGAAAAAAATTTTGGTTCCCAATTACGAAACGTAACTTGACTCTCAAATGATCATCCATGGATGGTCAAATCATTCATTGCGCTCTTCGTACACAGCCATTCAGAATTTTCGTTGTTATTTACGTTGGTGTAAGAATAATTGTAAAGTGTTTTATCCAAGGTTGTTTGGTTTTTTTATGAGGCGTGAGAATACAACATAAAAATGTAGATTCTCATTCAAAGTAATTAAATTGACTCTAATATCAGCAACCTTTATTAAAGACATTTCTTTCTACAACGCTTAGTTCTGGAGATATTTTATAGTATCAATTTATATCGTCCACTCTCTATATATAATGAAATCTGCGATCCTCCGTCGGCGTTTCATACCTTTACCGGAACGTGCATATACAATTTTTTTTTGCTTTATTAATTTCCTTCACCATAACAACACGTAAAATTATTTTACAGTAAAAATTATATTAACTAGAAACTAAAAACAAAAAGTAAAAATAAAGTAAAAACAGTATGATTACTAAACATTTAATTAAAGAATTTAAGTTAATAGTTATTTTATCAAACAAACAGCATTACTGGAGGCCAGTAATAATAACTGGCAACTAGCTACTGTCCTAAAATTTATTCGTCCATAACCACAAAAACTGTTGGAATCCTGCAGCTATCTACTAAACTTGCACTACACAAAAACTAAGAATCTAATGTGATACATTCATATGACTTTTCTACCCTTTATCGTTTATAAGTGAGTATAACAAGTAGTCTTCCTGAGCTTATTTATAAATACAAAGGGAACAGAGATAGTCAAATGTTTAAGAAGGCTATACGCTGGCCTTGAAATTCCACACTGTTTCCATGCAATCGCGAGAAACAATTCAGAACGAAGTATTGAACAGTTTGAACCATTAATAACAGATATCTCGAAATGCCTGATGCTACAAAAAAAGTTACTTTAAATAAATTATGTGTAATTTATTGTGTTTTACATTTTCGTCTATCGCTTAACGTTTACCCGTTATAAACGATTATACAAAATTTCTTCGAAATGAAGAGGACTTTGCAGGCTTTTCCCAGATAATTAAAGATATGCATTTTATTTATCACGTAAACACCTTTAATATGTGATATTTTATTCAAAATTAATATAGTCACTTTTTATAAAAAAAAATGTAAATAAATGTTTCATGTAAACTGTGGTTTGATGTAAGAGGTTCTTTTTAAAAACGTTCGTGTCGCATATTTCAAAGATTCTGAACTTAAATATAAAGTTTCATGTTGATTTGAGTTTTTGTTTTTGAGTAATGCTGTTCATACACACTTGCACAGGAACGTTTTTCTATAAATGCTCTGCTTGTTATTCAGGGGACCTCAAAACATGTATTTCTGGTGAAATGTTGTATGACATTTTTGGGTGGAATGCAACACCCTCTTTACGTACTATGTACATCCCTCAAAAAGCTATTCTTCTACACTTGAAGGAATTCTAGCACCCAAAATAATGCAGGGAAAAATCTAATTTTTTGCACATAAAGATCAAATTGTAATACAGTTTACGTGTTTTGGTGATTTTTCAGATTATCACTTTATCAGTTCTATAATTTTTTGAAACATATGTCAAAATTGCTACTTTTTGTACGTGATGTTCTTAAAATTATGTTATATGCATTAAATAGAGAATCTTAATGTAAAAGTTGGTAAATTATCAATGTTTTTGCCTTAGTTTCTCATTTTCGGTTCACTTTATACTGATTCACGAATTTATTTCTGCATAAATGTCAATGAAAGTGTGTGGATGCATGCACAAAAGATTCCCTCTCCAGTGTATGAAAGATAGTTTTGAAAACACTACGTACAAAATAGTTTAAAGTTTGGTATATTTTTCAAAAGTTTATAAAACTGATAAAATGAATGATCTGAAAAACCAATAGGGCGTACGTTATATTAACATTTGTTGGATATGTAAAAAAATAGAATTTTACCCTCCATTGGCTGTTAGAATTTTTACTTTCTCTACTACGTATAGTAAGTAGGGGAAGTATTGTATTCCACCCAAAAATTCGATACCGAGATTTCACCGGAAATACATGTTTTGAGACCCCCTGAATCCAAAAAAGAATTTTTGGAAACATGTCCGTGTGTGTGTCTGTGTGTCTGTGAACAACATAACTCAGAAACGAACAGTCGGATAAAAACTAAACTTGGTATTTAAGTTCAGTATCTTCCAGAGATACGACACGAAGGTTTTGAAGAAAATCCCAGTACCCCAGATTACCGTTTACATGGAACATTTTTCGAAAAATTTAATTTTCTCAAAAATGGCTCTAACGATTTTGATTAAAATACCATATGTTTAAGATATTTTCATGACAAATGAAATGTATATTTCGAATTTCCTGGGAATGTCTCCAAAAGTATTCTTCATTGTGAACGACTTTTGCATAACTGGTAATCCATAAGAGATTGACAAAATTTTACTATACAAAAAATGTAGATCGCGTTAAAATTCACAATTTATGTCATACACATTTGTTTTGTTGGGTGAACCATTTTCGAGATATTGCTTGTTATTTCCTTAAATTTTCCAATACTTACACTTTTTCTCAAAAGAGAATTCGTTATTTATTTTTTTTGTCTTGGTAATGCAAAGACAATGGAAAACTCCGCATAGCAACCAGCTCTTAAAACATTTGACTATCGCTTAAAGCCTACCAATTCCCCTTGCATCTACAAGAAAATTAGCAATAAGATTGACGTCTCGATTAGCATGAAGTATATGGAGAATAAGCGCTTGTAAAAATAGTTTGTACAAGAGTAGAGAAAGTCATGTGAGTGTAACACATCAGAACAAATATTTTCTTGAGGGGTGTACGTGGTAGAGTTTAATTGGAACAGTTTGTACACCCTCTACTAAATGATAAGGGTATAGAAAATCATGTGAATATAAGTGTAAGATTTTTAATTAACTTAAGAGATAAGGCCCCAGGTTTATACGTGTTAATCTCACTGAAGTCGTTTGCCGTTGATTCTGATTGTATCTGAAGCAACACAAAATACCGATTACGTCCTCATTGCTTTCACGGAACGAGTGGAATGCGACATTTCTTTACCGCCAAGGAGGGCTTCTTCAATTGGCGATAGAGGAATTCCAACCAAAGGAAGTCTTTTACTAGCCGCAATCTCATCAGCGAAATAAGATTACGTTTCTCTTCCTACATGCTCAGTGTAGCGGAAAATAATCTTCTTCGAGGGGAACTAAACTGTTACCTTGGAACGCTTTTGAATGGAAGTAGCTGAACGGAGCTATTCAGTGTCATGATTTAGCGTTAAGTCTGCTTTTTGCGATATCCGCCGCATTGCTTAAAGCAGGCATGTGGAGGCTTGGCTCGCTAGAACAGCCACTGCCGGTACACTAGCGATGACCTTTGGGCGGTTACCCTTTCAAGCGTTGTTCTTTCATTCTACCGTTCTACCTTTTCCATAAATAATTGTTATCTGAAATATTAATACCATCTGTTTTGTGGCTATCTTGAATTCAATTCACTTATCTTGGTACTGTAACAAATGAGAACAATAGTTACTGTGAAAACACGTTTTATTTATCACAAGACACTCAACGTAACACCTGACTCACTTTTCACTTCCAACAGCACTGAACTCAATACTAACTGACTCTTCCTGCTAACGGGTCCCTTATATAGCCCTCGCACAAAAAGTCTAACTTTCTAGAACGAGAACCTACCAGAAAGGACCGAAAGGAATCTTCTGAGCGTGGAAGTGGCACACAATGGCTATTGTTCCAAGTGCCCATTGTTCTATAGAAGGACCGGTCATTATCTTAACCTTCAGCCTGCTATGCAAAATCCACCTGGATCCCAGTATTAAGTTTTTTAGTTTTTATGAGTGAAATGTCTAATTTAGAAGTTTGATATTTTTGTAATGTGTTATAAATTTAATCAGTTTTGTTACCATAAAATAATTCCGTAAAATATTCAATAAATACACTTGTAAAAAAATAAAATACAACTGGGAGTCCACTTGGACCTTTCATAGCCGTTCATATCTCATAACATTTTCTGCATCTTGAGAGTTTTATGTTTGCTGCCTTGCGTTTTTCAGTTATTCTAGCATGCACTGTTGGTTTGAAATTGTATGGAAACAGTTCAGTACTCTCCTAGTGTGCATTGTAAGGTGCAGTCATGTCGAAACGGAAAGGTGAAACTTTTTAAAGGCCTACGTCAGTCATGTCCAAGAAAAACTTATAGAAAAACCAGGGGCGGCTTCTTAATATGGTAGCACGTTTGCGCTACAACCAAAGTCCTGGCTCTCCCTTTAATGTAAATAACGTATACGATTCATACATTTCGGTTATCATTCTGACATGATCTTGTGGAGTGGACTTTGGCAAGCGTTGTATTGTTTGCAGGTGCCAAGTAGTGCACTCCCGGCTGCAACCCTTATTGGTATAATGGTGAAGTATAGGGAATGACGAACCAAGGGAGCGCAGAGGTGTATGGGGGGAAGTGAGGGGCATAAGCTGCATGTTGTTGGTTAACCTAGTAGTCAGAGAGCATAGAATAGGATGATCAACAGGAGCAGTACTTTTCGTTTCTTCCCATACACAGAGCCATCTATTGAATTCACAGTAAAGGTTTACCTCACTTACGGTCTTCTATCTACTGAACTGCATCTCTGACTATACTCTAGTTACCCTGCATCTCTGATAATTAGTTGCCTGTATGCCACGTGGTTTGTGCCGTGTTGTGTGTATCGGGTTTTAATTTATGAATCAAAGTGGTTTATTAGCTAAATACAGGTAAACGTTGCTATAAGGAGAAACAATGAATTCCATTCAGTCTCTTTTAATGCAACTGTTTTCAACGCTAAACTTGGAGGAAAAGAATGTAATTAAACGCATTGGCAGGCCCACACCATCACCCAGGCAGTTCAAACAAAAACAAGAAGTTTTAACATTAACAGCGATGTATATGAAAAATATGATTGGATAAGTGGTTGTGATATTAAAAACGCCCTGTTTTGCTTTCCTTGCGTTTTGTTTGGTGGTGAATATACATGGACAAAGCATTGCGTGAATGATCTGTAGCATCTTCATGAAATGTGCATGTTATATATTGTGAATTCCCATTTCTTGTTTGTTTACGTAAATTAATAAGCCTATAGTGAGAAACTTATTCCGTATTTATTACTTAAAACGTTTCAAATTGCAAGGATAGTGTTGTGAACCACCAAAGATCAGAGTCACCAGCCGCCCCTGAGAAAAACTAGAACAAAGTGCGAGAGTTGCAAGAAATTCAATTGCGATACCCAATGTAAAGAAAATGCAGAGAGTAGTGTGTCTTGGATGTTACAATTTGTGAACATGAATGGTAGAAATCCATGTAAAAAGATTAAACGGTACTGGTAGTACATTATAAAATTTTAAAATGCAGTTGTGAATCCCAGTGAAAAATAAAAAATAAAATAAATCATTTCATCTTATGCGATAGTGATGGACAGTAAAAATAATATTGTAATTTGTAATTCGGTTCTTTGTTTGTCAATGCTAATTTTGAGGTACATTGTTGGTAAAAAATGTTGAGACTCAGAATTGTTGTTTTAAAATGATTTCATTTGTTCTAAGTAAAACATAAGATAATTGTATTGTGTTAATTTGAGTTTTCTGCCTGGGTTCCAGTTGGACCCCTCTCAGAGGTTTAAGAGGGTACAAAAGAATAGCAGTCTAAGGTTAACCCGCGGCAGGTAGATGACCCCCAGGCGCTCGCACCGCCGATCCTTAGGAATTTAGAGCACGCTGTCACAATACGCTTAATGGTTTATATTCTTTTATTAAATTTGGACTAAATTCCTACGCCGTTTGTAATCATTTCGCCCATTGAGGAGATATTCTGTAGCGGAAGGAGGAGTAGAGTGCAAACCATGGAAGGGTCTCCAAAGCCGGGGCAGAGCACAGGTCTAAACGGCCCGAAATTCTTAGGCCGGCGCATTCCGAACCCGATTGAAGCACTCGAATAGTTATAATGTACCTCCCGACCCGGGCCCGATTTTCTAACTGCGTTTTATATGAAATTACTTAGTTATTGATTTATTATTATTATTATTATTATTATTATGCCTCGAAACCTGCTGTTTTGGGTGTAAAGAGGCTGGATTTCGAATTCCGGCACTGGCTCAGGAATTGTTTCCCCTGCTGGAGGCAATTTAGGCCTTTGGGACTTATTGAGGAGCCTTTTAAAGAAATAGTGGTCCTGGAGGTCCTGGAACTCCCATGTAGTAAGCGGCCTTACTGACCACAATACTGCCCTCTACCCCGGATGTCCTGAGTGTGGGTGGACGGAGGTAGAAGGAGTTTGTAACTGCTCGCTGCTGTAATGTTACTTGCAAATGGACCAAGCCAGCACTCATTTATTATTACCAGTATTGCTATATACTGCTATGAATGTTGCATTCTTAGATTTTATGTTATTCTGTGCATCTCAACATCTCAGGCCAAAATATGTGAAAAATTAATCTTCTTGATTTTTTATTCTTCTTTTACATGGAAAATGTTCGTTATTTTTTATTTTATCAAAAAATGGTGCTAATAATTTTGATTAAATGCAAATAAAACACACCACATGATCAATAAAATGCTTTAGTATAGATTTTTTCTTATATTTATTTTATTATTATATATTCTTTCTTTCTTTTCTAGTACTAAAATATCTGAAAAATGTTGATTTTTTATTTATTTTATTTCTTAATTAATACCGGTAAGAATTTTAAAAACACGTCCCGCAGTAAAAACTTAAGTACTGGAACGGAATATTGTCGGGTGTGTCATTGGCGAGAGTTTAACTTATATTGTTTTAGTAATATTTTATTAATTAAGAATTAATTAATCTGAGTTTATTGGTATTTAATTCTTACATATTCTTAGAAAAATGCAAGTTTTGTTATAAGCTGATTAAGTAGCAGGATGGAAGTGACTAGCCTCTTCCGACGGCACTTCTAGTGGACTTTTTGATGCCAACTTCCGTTGGTCTACGTGCACATTCGCACTTTGACGTCACACCGGATATTCTAGAACATTTAAAAATTCGGTGGTGATTGGCTAAGTCTACCCACTATCAGGGCGGTGGTTCTCCATATTGGGAGAAGGGCCACCATGTTGTAATGCCCTTCCGGGACGCCGCTAAATCTATTTAAGGGACTGTAGACCCGACCGTCTTGTCTTTGACCGTCGGGGGAACCTCTACATTGTTGTGTGCGTCTTGAGGCGTCGCTACCGGCTACCACTTCGACCACTTCATCTCTTACCTCGCCTAGACACACCATGACACGTTTCTTAAGGTAAGACTTTGTATTAGTAACCCCATAATCAGAATAACATTGGCCAGGTTAATGGAATATATTGCAAACCCCACCTTTGTAAACCAAACATGCGTAACCAACAAATTACTTAATCTTTCTTAATATATTAGCTTAACTTAAGTCCCGTTGTTATATTGCTCTACTATCTGCCTTCCTTTTACCACCCTCAAATAGCTATCCCCACGTCGCCGAATCATGTTCGCGACAATATTTTCAGGCATTTATATATTTATTTGTGCTTCTCGTATACTGTTAAAGGGAATGAAAGTGTTTTTGGTATATAAAGTACAATAGGGACGTGAAAGTGTTATAATTATTAAAATATATGTGTTAAAGTAAGGGAATAGTGAATAATTGGTAATAAGTGAAAAGCAAAAGTGTATTAATTAAATAAAATTCACGGGTGTTAATGAAATTAATAAATAATGGAACCAGTGAAGCGTTGAAAAAGAGACAAAGAGTGATGTGAATTATATAATGAAAAGTATATAGAAGTAATGAAATGATTGTTATAAATTAAAACAGATGTAGTTCAAAATTGGGAAGAGAAATTAAAGTTTTATGTACAGTTTTGGAGAATGAGGTTAAAATTGGAATTAATATAATGAAATAATAACATATATTGTTAAAGTAATTAAAGAACTTAATTTATATAATGGAATTTTGAACTTATATTTGAGAGAACTGTGAAGGGATATTAGAGTAAATAAATCGGGCAATGTGATTTTAATTATAATTCACTATAATGAATAGTTAGTATTGTCAAAACACACATAAAATAAATCTGTGCTTTCACCAGTGCAGATTCTGTTGGATACCAGTTGTATAGGTTCTTTAGTTTTTGCTAATTTTAGAAATAGCATTTATTTATGTTATTGGATTACAGTAATTAATAATAATTAACTTAGTGGAAGTATGAATTATTATCTTACTTTCATATATATAATTTAGTTTATTTTTATCCTATTTCATTTATGTTATTATTTCTTTATTATTCTTTCACTTATTTTACTCATTAGTATATAAGCTATATCTGTAAAATAGAGATCTATGATAAAAAAAATTAAATGTGGTAAATAAATTATCTTTGTAATTTACGGCACCTAGAGGTCAGGAGGTGGTGTTACAAATTCTACTTCATTGTGTGCTTCTAGGGATTACCCCCTGAATAAAAGTCTGAAGTGTTACATTCACATGACCTTCTCTACCGTCGTTTATTACCGTGTATAAAGAGTACTTTTACGAAAGCTTATTTTTGTATGTGCTTCATTATAATCGAGATAAACCTTTGCAGAAATAGCTACATTATACATTTCGTTGTAGATACAAAGTGAACCGCAACAGTCAAATGTTTAAGACCTGGACCCTATATACCTACTGGCCATGACATCGAGAGAAATAACCGAACATTGACAGGACTTGAAAAGAATGTCTAAGTAAAGGATAATTCCAACACTTAATAAGGAATATCTTGGAAATGGCTTATGTCGCAAAAAATATTTGAAATAAATGAGTTGTGAGTATTAAAGAGATCTACATATTTGGTGTACTGGGTTTTCGTCTACCGTTTAAGGTTTACCAGTTATACAAAATTCCTTCCAAATGAAGTGGTGTTCACAGGCTACTCTCATAGAATTCAAGATATACGTTTTATTTGTCATGTAAATATCCGTGATATAATTTTAATCAAAATAGAGCTGTTTTTGAGAAAATTAAAATTTTTTAAAAAGTTCCATGTAAAGAGGGGAAAATCTTCGTGTGGCATATTTGTAGGATACTGAACTTAAATACCAAATTTGGCACTTATCCGACTTTTCATTTCTGAGTTATGCTGTTCACAGACACACACAGACACATACACATAGACCTGTTTTTTTAAAAATACTTTCATTTTAAATCAAGGGGGTTCAAAGTATTTTTTATCTGTGAAATCTCGGTATCGTATTTTTGGGTGGTATACAATATGTCCTCTGATTACTATGCGTAGTAGGGAAAGATGTTCAAGAAAATTTCACCAGCTCAACCTACCTTTATATGGACATTTTCTCGTAATTTTGGATTTTATGCAAAATATCTCTAACGATTTTGATTAAAATATCATATGTTTATAATATTTACATAAAAATAATGTAGGTATATATCTTGAATATTGTAGGAATAGCTTGCAAAAGCCCTCTTTGTTTGGAAAGAATTTTATGCAATTTTATAAATCTCGTACACCATAAAAGATAGACAAGCATACTGCTAAATTGAATTTTTTAAAAAGTACAATTAAAAGCACGATTTATTTCAAATAATTTTTTACTGGCAAGATCCATTTAGGGATATCCCTTATTATTGGTTTGACTATTTCAATATTTTGTCGTTTTTTAAAAGTGCTGTGGCTATTCAGTTTAGTTGCGCAATGTCATGGAAAGAGCATGCAAATTCTAGTCCAGCATGGCAACCCGGTTTTTAAAATAATAACTTTTACGTGAAATAATTTTAAATTTGTAGCTAAATACTTCTTTCTATACTAATATATAGTTTGACTACCTCGTATTCCTGTAAAATAAATAAATATTACTTGTTGCATTTCACCCTGGGAGCGTCTGACAGAAAATGAAAGGGCTTAGGACACTACTGCTTCATTAATACTCGCGAGGGGCTTAACTGTCATGGACACATCCCATAATTACCATTGCACAGCACTAGTTGCTCATCTGTAGTTTGTTTGCGCATGCGCACTTAGTCTCTCCAAAGCCGTTGCTGGGTCAGCGAAACGCATTTTAAAACCTAACTTCCGTAAATTGCTTTGTTTTGTGTAAAAGTAACGGCATATAATTGCTATTAAGGGCCGCTTGAGAGTAATTAAAGAGGGAGGGAGAGTATTTCTTTTTTAGCTATGCGTATTTTGGTACTATTTATAGCCAGCAGTTTGGCTTTTAATTTATGTTTTGGGACTCTGTGCCCAGTTGCACAGTTTTAATTATATGCACAAAAGTATAATCTATTCCTTTGTTTACCTACTATCACACACTAGAAGCATTTCCCAATAGTTGAATAACGCCTGCACTGATTGTTGACCATATTCTACTCGGTATTTGATAATATAATTGCACATTATGAACGAGATTTTCATTTTTATCATCATCATCATCATCATTTAAATCATCACCATCATCACGTTTGTTCCGTCTTCAAGAAAATATATCTAGCCATCTCATTCGCGGTGTGCCAACATACCTCCTACCTATTGGTTTTGTCTGTATTCAATTATTATTACCTTATCTACTACCAATAATAAGTAGGGAAGTGTTGTATTCCACCCAAAAATTTTATATTGAGATTTCAGTGGAAATACATGCTTTGAGGCCCTCTGAATCCCAAAGCAGCCTTTATAGAAAAAGTCCATGTGTTTGTCTGTGAAAAACATAACTCAAAAAAGAAAATTTGGATCAACACCAAACGTGGTATTGAAGTACAGTATTTCCAAAGATGCGCACTAAGACTTTCAAGAAAATTCCCCCACCATAAACAGCCCTTTAAATGGAAGGGTTTTCGAAAATTTTTATTACCTAAAAATTGGCTTCAACAATTTTGACTAAAATACCATATATTAAAGATGGTTACAAGACACACAAAATGTACATCTTGAATTTTCTGAGAATGTCCCCAAAAGTCCCCTTCATTTAAAATGACTTTTGCATAACTGATAAACCGTAAGAATAGACAAAAAGTTTACTACACAAAAAATGTAGATCTCGTTAAATCACACCATTTCTGAGATATATCTTGTTATTTGTTTGAATTTTCCAATACTTAATACATTTTCTCAAAATGGGATTTTTTTTTGGCCTGGACATGCAAAAAGCATGAAATGTTCCACATAACAACCAGCTCTTAAAGGATTTGACTATCGCTTAAACCCTACCATATTCCCCTTGCACCTACAAGAATATTGGCAATAAGATTTTTTGCAAATGTTTATCTGGATTAACATGAAGTAGATGGGGAATAAGCGTTTGTAAAAATAGCTTGTACAACAGTAGAGAAAGTCATGTGAGTGCAACACATCAGTTTCTTTACCTTAATTACGATGAGAAAAATTAATGGTTAATAAATAATAATAATAGAAATAATAATTATTAATAGTGGTGGTGATAGTCCACTTAAAATTACACACAGTTTCTATGCAATCGCGAGGAACAACCGAATGTTGAAAGTACTTTAAGAGTATGACCAAGAAATGAACAATTCGAACCTTTATTAACCGATATCTCAGAAACAGCTCATGCCATAAAAAAGCTTATATTAAGTAAATATTACGTATTCGTGTATCTCAGCGTTTATTAGTTATACAAGATTGTATAAAAATTCTTTCCGAATGAGGATGACTTCCTAGGTTATTCCCAGAAAATTCAAGATATACATTTTATTTGTCAGGTAAATATCTTTAATACGTTGTATTTTAATCAAAATCATTAGGACAATTTTTCATAAAATCAAAATTTTCGAAAAATGTTCCACATAAAGGGTAGTTGGGATTGGAGATTGTCTTGAAAATCTTAATGTCGCATCCTTGGAAGACAGTTAACTCAAATACAAGTTTGGTGTTTGTTTGACTTTTCGTTTTTGAGTTATGTTGTTCACACGCACACATACACACATACTTACACACACGCACCTTTTTCTAAAAATTCATTTTGGATTCAGGGGGCCTCAAAATATACATTTTCGTTGAAATCTCTACATCGAGATTTTGGGTGGACATCAAATTTGGTATTATGTTCAGTTAACTTTCAAGGATGCGACAACAAACAAATAAATCCTTCCACTACAAACCATCCTTTCCATGGACAAGTTTTTTAGAGCTTTTATCAAAAATAGCCATTAGGATTGCGTACAAAATACCATATATTTAAGATATTTTCACACCAGATAAAGAATATATCTTGAATTTTCTGGAGTCTGTGAAGTCCTCTTCTTACCGAATGTCTCTTGTATAATTGGTAAACTGTAAGAGATAGACAAAGTTTTACAACACAAAAAAATTGTAGCTCTCGTTAAAGCACACAATTTCTGCCAAATTTTCGTATGGCATTAGCCATTTCCGATGTATGCTATCTTAATGGTTTGAATTTTTCCCAACTAGTAACACAAAGAGCATGGAATTCCAAATCCATCTCATAGCGACAGATTTTAAAAAGCAGACTAACCCTTTATCTATCGAGTGAGTTTGCTCCGCTGTAAAGTGCCAGACTCGCATTCCAGAGGTCCTGGGTTCTATTCCGAGCCGGCCACTCTGATCGTGGGTTTTTCATACTTTTCTCTGGTTTCTTAGGCGAATGTTGCGGTGCTATCTCATCTACCAGAGATTTCTTTTCTCTCATTTCCTATCGTTTCGCTTGTCCTTTTATGTTCGACTGTGCAGTGTCCATTGTGTCGGATAAAAGGCGTGGATGCCGGCTTCTTGGAAAGTTCTTCTCGACCCTCTTCTCTGAGATAAGTCGAGTCCTCCCCGGTTGTGCCAGAAGAAAGCCTTGGGTGAGTTGAGTTCTCCCTGATTCTGTCAGAGGGAAGTCTTTTCTGAGTCACCTTAGCTGAGTTGAGTTCTCCCTGGTTCTGTCTGAAGGAAGTCTTTTTTGAGCCACCTTAGGTGAGTTGAGTTCTCCCTGGTTCTGTCTGAAGGAAGTCTTTTTTGAGCCACCTTAGGTGAGTTGAGTTCTCCCTGGTTCTGTCTGAAGGAAGTCTTTTTTGAGCCACCTTAGGTGAGTTGAGTTCTCCCTGGTTCTGTCTGAAGGAAGTCTTTTTTGAGCCACCTTAGGTGAGTTGAGTTCTCCCTGGTTCTGTCTGAAGGAAGTCTTTTTTGAGCCACCTTAGGTGAGTTGAGTTCTCCCTGGTTCTGTCTGAAGGAAGTCTTTTTTGAGCCACCTTAGGTGAGTTGAGTTCTCCCTGGTTCTGTCTGAAGGAAGTCTTTTTTGAGCCACCTTAGGTGAGTTGAGTTCTCCCTGGTTCTGCCTGAGGGAAGCCTTTTTTGAGCCACCTTAGGTGAGTTGAGTTCTCCCTGGTTTTGCCAGAGGGAAGCCTTTTCTAAGTCATTTTAGGTGAGTTGAGTTCTGCTCAGTTCCAGTGGTACCCTTTTCTGAGCCGCCTCAGGTGAGTTGAGTTCTTTCCGTTTCTGCCAGAGGGAAGCATTTTCTGAGTCACCTTAGATGAGTTGAGTTCTCTCCATTTCTGCCAGAGGGAAGCATTTACTCAGCCACTTCAGGTGAGTCGATTTCTTCCCGGTCTAAGATACAGCCTTTACTCAGCCGCCTCGAGTGAGTCGAATTCTCCACGGTTCTGCCAAAAGGAAGCCTTTACTAAGCCGCCTCAAGTGAGTCGGGTTTTCTCCGTTTCTGTCAGAACGAAGCCTTTTCTGAGTTATCCTCGGTTCTGCCAGAGGGAAGCCTTTTCTGCGCCACCTTGGGTGAGTTTTCCCTGGTTCTGCCAGAGGGAAGCCTTTTCTTAGTCGCCTCAGGTGATTCGAGTTCTCCCCGGTTCTAAGATACAGCCTTTTCTGAGCCGCGTCTGTGAGTGGAGTTCTCCACGGTTCTGTCAGATGGCAGCCTTATCTGAGTTGAGTCGACTTCTCTCCAGTTCTACCAGAGGGAAGCATTTACTCAGCCACTTCAGGTGAGTCGAGTTCTCCACGGTTCTAAGATACAGCCTTTTCTGAGCCGTCTCGGTGAGTCGAGTTCCCCTCGATTCTGACCAATGACAGCCTTCTCCGAGCCGCATCAAGTGAGTCAATTTGCCCTGGTTTCTTGCCGGAGGTAAGTCTTTTCTCAGCCGCCTCAGGTGAGTCGAATTCTCCCCGGTTCTAAGATGCAGTCTTTTCTGATCAGCATCTGGTGAGCCTTGTGACCGAATCAAACTTGGAATTGTTGGAGACTCTGCGCGTCTCTGTCGACCCCATAGCCTTCCGCGGTTCCTTCATCTCATCCGTTCCAAAGATCCGCGTTGGGTTGAGGTGCAAGGTATCAACTCTGTTCCTTGACCTTATTCAACCTTTATCTGCTGTATCCCTCTTAAGCTACAACGAAATGTGTAATAACAAATTATTGATTGGAGCAAGTGCAACACATGAGAGTTTTTTGTGTGTCCAGGGATCTCAGTATGGAAGTTTTGGATGAAACTCTTCCGGCACCTACCACAAGCAGTAAAGAGAATATAAATTAACTTAGGTCACTGTTGCGTATACCTTCTCAATTTAGGGAATTCTTTCAAAATGGTTGCTTCAAAGCGCATGGAATCCTACTGTTTTACTCTCTTCCCCGCGCTTCAACTTTTTTTTCATCCCTTCTGGTTGCAATTTTGCAGTGCTACAAACCGATATTTCGATATTGCCTGTGCTGGGGGGAGGTAAACACATTTTTCCTCCTCGCACTTGTTGGGAAGTTTGAGCAATAATCGATAAACTCCGGTGAAGCTTAGAATGGGTAAGTATGGGCTATGTGTAATTTACATTGGATCCTGATAAAAGAGACAAGAAACCAGATAAAAACAATACTATGCTTCACTTCAGCTGACATTAATTTCCTTCGTCTGCGAATAACCACCTCAACCGGAAAGTTCATGTTGAATTTATCGTGTGTAAACTTACCTCTATATGTTACACTGTTTACACTTTATTAACCTAGAAGCCCCTCAAGTTTGGTTTATTACTTCCATTTAAACTCAGAAATGAAATATAGCTTCATTCTTGCAGAAAATCAAGCGAAGCTAACGTAACCTACAAATAGGCTTATTTGTTACATTCACATGACCTCACTACTCGTTATCGTTTATTACTTTCTCTACCATACACTCGCACAAAAACATAATAACGAGATTACACCGAGTATTCAAGTGCATGAAGAATTTCAAGAAAATCCTCCACCCCAGTTACCCTTTACGTGGAATTATTTCGAAATTTTTGGCTTTCTAAAAAATGTAAGGATTTTGACTAAAATACCATATATAACATCTCTACGCGACAAATAAAACGTATATGTTGAATTTTCTGAAAAAATCTTTAAAGCTCTCTTCATTCGGAAGGAAAAGTGTATCATTGTATAACGGTAAACATTAAGCGATAGACCAAAACGTACTAAACAAAAACACTCACATAACTTTCTCTACTCTTGTACAAACTATTTTTACAAACCCTTATTCTCCATATGCTTCATGATAATCGAGATGTTAATCTTATTGCTAATTTTCTTGTAGATGCAAGGGGAATTGGTAGACTTTAAGCGATAGTCAAATATTTTAAGAGCTGGTTGCTATGTGGCGCATTCTCTTTGCATGTCCAGGAGATAAAAAAATGAATAACGAATTCCCATTTGAGAAAAATTATTGGAAAATGGTTCACTCAACAAAAAAAATGTATATGACATAAATTGTGTATTTTAACGCGATCTACATTTTTGTGTAGTAAAATTTTGTCTATCTACGGTTTACCAGTTATGCAAAAGTCGTTCATATTGAAGAAAGATTTTGGAGACATTCCCATAAAATTCAAGATATACATTTCATTTGTCATGAAAATATCTTAAACATATGATTATTTAATCCAAATCGTTAGCCATTTTTGAGAAAATTAATATTTTCGAAAAATGTTCCATGTAAAGGGTAGTCTGGGGTGGGGGTATTTTCTTGAAAACCTTCGTGTCGCATCTCTGGAAGATACTGAACCTAAATACCAAGTTTGGTGTTTATCCGACTGTTCGTTTCTGAGTTATGCTGTTCACAGACACACACACGGACATGTTTCCAAAAATGTTTTTTTATTTTTGGATTCAGGGGGTCTCAAAACATATATTTAAATATAAACATAAGTATTAAAGTTATTTAAATAAAATAAATAAAAGTAATTCATAAAACAGAAAAAACTTACGCTGCATTCCAGTACTTAATTTATCGGATGCTGGTAAAAGTTTAAGGTAAAGGAATTGTAATGTTTTAGTTTTGAGATTGTTATACTTATTGTTTAAACTGTTTCGGAAATTATATCCAGTTTAGAGCAGATTGGACGTATCTGAAGAATAATATTTTGTAAAATGTTTGAATGAATTTTAATAAAATTATATGAACTTTGAATGCATGCCGCGGTGTAGGAAACTAGGTACGAGGGTGCAGTATTTCACATTTTTATTTATTTATTTGTTTCTCGTGATGTCATGGAAACAGTATGGAATTTTAAGACCGCGATTAGCGCCCAGGTCTTGAATATTTATCTACATATATTTCCGGAAGGTTTATCTCAATTAAAATGAAAAGGAAAATAATTTCGTAAGACTAATTTGTATACCAACTAATTAGTGCTGGAGGGTAGAGAAAGGCATGTGAATGTAACACAAGTTTTTTTTTATACAGATTCTACAAATACTCCATACTTAAAGTTAATGTGATAACATTAAAAAGTTCCATTATACATTTAGTTGAAGGTATAACGAGGTTAGAAGATAGATGTATAAAAGTGGGTCACTGGCCGGGAAATTCCATACTCTTCTCATGACAGTGCAAGAAACAAGTGAATAGAGACAACACATTAAAAACAATGACGTTCAATTCAATAATGGCGGGTAATTTGGAAATTTTTTATGCCAAACAAATTTATTGGAATAAATAGTGTCTTTCTTTCTTTCTTTCTTTTTACTTTCTCTACTACGTATAGTAAGTAGGGGAAGTATTGTATTCCACCCAAAAATTCGATACCGAGATTTCACCGGAAATATATGTTTTGAGACCCCCTGAATCCAAAAAAAGATTTTTGGAAACATGTCCGTGTGTGTGTATGAACAGCATAACTCAGAAACGAACAGTCGGATAAGCACCAAACCTGGTATTTAGGTTCAGTATCTTCCAGAGATGTGACACGAAGGTTTTCAAAAAAATCCCCCCACCCCAGACTACCTTTTACATGGAACATTTTTCGAAAATTTTAATTTTCTCAAAATGGCTCTAACGATTTTTATTAAAATATCATATGTTTAAGATATTGTCATGAGAAATGAAATGTATATCTCGAATTTTCTGGGAATGTCTCCAAAAGTATTCTTCATTGTGAACGACGTTTGCATAACTGGTAAACCATAAGAGATAGACAAAATTTTACTACACAAAAAATGTAGATCGCGTTAAAATATACAATTTATGTCATATACATTTCTTTTGTTGAGTTAACCGTTTTCTAGATATTGCTTGTTATTCACTTAAATTTTCCAATACTTATACTTTTTCTCAAATTCGTTATTCATTTTCTTTGTCCTGGACTTGCAAAGAGAATGGAATGCGCCACATAGCAACCAGCGTTAAAATATTTGACTATCGCTTAAAACCTACCATATTCCCCTTGCATCTACAAGAAAATTACCAATAAGATTGACATCTCGATTATCATGAAGCATATGGAGAATAGGCGTTTGTAAAAATGGTTTGTACAAGAGTAGAGAAAGTCATGTGCGTGTAACACATCAGATTTTTTTTATCTCTACAGTTTTCGTCTTATGGCTTAACCCCGATACAAAATCATTCCTTCTGAATGAATAATTTTACTGGCTATGTGTTTGTTTGAAATATGCGGTACTTGGTCGCTTTCTTTAAAGTGCTGCTAATAATTAGTTGTTTCTCGTGATGGTATACAAAGGACTATAGAATTTCAAGGCCGTCATATAAAGACATATAACAATAGACTCTGATTTCTCTATTCCGCTTGTACCTATAATGTAAATGCTTCTGCGAATGTTTATTCCGGTTACTACGAAGTATATAGAAAAGTAAACTGGTGTGTTAATTTCACATGACTTTCTCTACCCTGTATCTTTATTGGTGGGTGTACAAACTATTCTTATTAAAGCTTATTTTTCTATCTATTACATTTAATTTAAATAAACATTTGCAGAAATAGCTGCATTATACATTTCGTTATAGATACAAAGAGAACAATGATAGTCATATGTTTAAGAACTGGGCGCTACATACTGCCTTAAAAGTTCATTCTGTTTTCATGACATCGCGAGAAATGTAAAAAGGGCTTTAAGAGCATGACCAAGAAATGAACAATTGGAATCTTCTACAATGGAAATCTCTAAAGTGGCAAATGACACAAAAATTATATGAAAGTTGTGTTTTAAAGATATCTAAATTTTTTGTGTGCTCCGTTTGCGTCTATTACTTAACGTTTACAAGTTATACAACATTATACAAAATCCCTTCCAAATATAGGGTTTCATAGGCTATTCCCAGAAAATTCAGATCCAGTTTTATAACATGAAAAATTTCAAAAAATGTCTTCGTAAGGGGGATAATCCTGAAATTCTTCATGTTGTATCTTTGGAAGGTGCTGAAACTAAATACCAAGTTTTTTATTGTTCGACGCACATACATGCACCTTTTTCTAAAAATGCTTTTTTTATTCAGAGGACCTAAAAACATGTATTTCCGGAGAAATCTCGATATCAACATTTTTGGGTGAGATGCAATACATTTTCTACCTACTAAGTATGTAGTAGAAAAAATCTGATGTGTTACACTCGCATGACTTCCTCTACTCTTGTACAAACTATTTTAACAAACTCTTATTATTCTCCATCTATTTTATATTAATCGAGATAAACATTTGCAGAAACGATCTCTTGACATGTAAAGAGAATTACATTTTACACATAGCGACCAGCTCTAAAAATATTTGACTATCGCTTAAGGCGTACTATGTTCCCCTTGTTTTGTATTTCCAAGGGCAATATAGATATACAGTAGCCTTTAAGAATAGACATATATCTTAATAGCTGGTTGCTATGTGCAGCACCATTGTCTTTGCCACAGATTAATACTCTTTGCATATCCAAGACAAAAAAGTAAATAACGAATTCCCATTTGAGAAAATGTATTGAAAAATTTAAGGGAATAACAAGCAATATCTCGAAAATGGTTCAACAACAAAAATGTATATGACATAAATTGTGTATTTTAACACGATCTACATTTTTGTGTAGTAAAATTTTGTCTATCCCTTATGATTTACCAGTTATGCAAAAGGCGTTCACAATGAAGAATACTTTTGGAGACATTCCCAGAAAATTCAAGATAGACATTTTATTTGTCATGAAAGTATCTTAAACATACGACATTTTAATCAAAATCGCTTGCCATTTTTGAGAAAATTAAAATTTTCGAATAATGTTCCATGTAAAGGGTAGTCTGGGGTGGGGGGATTTTCTTGAAAACCTTCGTGTCGCATCTCTGGAAGATACTGAACCTAAATACGAAGTTTGGTGTCTATCCGATTGTTCGTTTCTGGGTTATGCTGTTCACAGACAGACACATAGACACACACACAGACATGTTTCCAAAAATGATTTTTTTTTTGATTCAGGGGGTCTCAAAGCATGTATTTCCGGTGAAATCTCGGTTTCGAATTTTTGGGTAGAATACAATACTTCCCCTACTTACTATACGTAGTAGGGAAAGTAAAAAGGGTTTTAAGAGCATGGCCAAGAAATGAGCAATTGGAACCTTCAATAACGGAAATCTCGAAAATGGAAAATGCCAAAGAAATTATTTGAAGTAAATTGTGTTTTAAGGATATCTAAATTTTGTGTGGTACGTTTTCGTCTATTACTTAACGTTTATAAGTTATACAAGATTATATAGAGGGCTTTATAGGCTATTCCCAGAAAATTCAAGATAGGTATTTCATTTGCTATGTAAACATCTTTAATGTATGGTATTGTAATTAAAATCATCAGATCCACTTTTATACAATGAAAAATTTCAACAAATGTCCCCTGTAATAGGTAGTTTAGGATGGGGGATAAACCTAAAAATCATGTTGTATCTTTGGAAGGTGATGAACCTAAATACCAAGGTTATTATTGTTCGACTTTTCGTTTTTAAGTTGTGCTTTCACTCACACACACACACACACACACACACACACACACACACACACATGCACCTTTCTCTAATTTGTTTTTATTCAGAGAGCCTTAAAACATGTATTTCCGGAGAAATTTCCATATTAAAATTTTTTGGTGATATGCAATACCTTTTCTACCAAGTGTGTAGTAGAAAAAAAATCTGAATGTATTACACTCACATGACTTTCTCTACTCTTGTACAAACTATTTTTACAAATGCTTATTCTCCATCTACTTCACGTTAATCGAGATAAACATTTGCAGACCCTATCTTATTGCTAATTTTCTTGTAGATGTAAGGGGAATATATATTTACAAGGGCAATATAGAAATACAGTGGCCTTTAAGCAATCTCTTAATAGCTGGTTGCTAGGTACAGCACCATTCCCCTTGCCACAGATTAATACTCTTTGCATATCAAAGACAAAAAAATGAATAACGAATTCCCATTTGAGAAAATGTATTGAAAAATTTAAGGGAATAACAAGCAATATCTCGAAAATGGTTTACTCAACAAAAAAAATGTATATAACATAAATTGTGTATTTTAACGCGATCTACATTTTTTGTGTAGTAAAATTATGTCTATCTCTTATGGTTTACCAGTTATGCAAAACTCGATCACAATGAAGAATGCTTTAGGGGACATTCCCAGAAAATTCAAGATATACATTTTATTTGTCATGAAAATATCGTAAACATATGATATTTTAATCAAAATCGTTAGAGCCATTTTTGAGAAAATTAAAATTTTCGAAACATTTTCTATGTAAAGGGTAGTCTGGGGTGGGAAATTTTCTTGAAAACCTTCGTGTCGCATCTCTGGAAAGATACTGAACCTAAATACCAAGTTTGGTGTTTATCCGACTGTTCGTTTCTGAGTTATGCTGTTCACAGACAGACAGACACAGACACACGCATGGACATGTTTCCAAAAATGATTTGTTTGGATTCAGGAGGTCTCAAAACATGTATTTCCGGTGAAATGTCGGTATCGAATTTTTGGGTGGAATACAATACTTCCCCTACATACTATACGTAGTAGATAAAATTAAAAAGGGTTTTAAGAGCATGGCCATGAAATGAGCAATTCGAAACTTCAATAATGGAAATCTTGAAAATGGCAAATGCCAAAAAAAAATTATTTGAAATAAATTGTGTTTTAAAGATATCTAAATTTTTTGTGGTACGTTTTCGTCTCTTACTTAACGTTTATAAGTTATACAAGATTATATAGAGGGCTTCCGAATATAGAGGGCTTTATAGGCTATTCCCAGAAAATTCATTTGCTATGTAAACATCTTTAATGTATGGTATTGTAATTAATCCATACTTCCACTTTTATACTTTTATACAGTGAAAAATTTCAAAAAATGTCCGCTGTAATAGGTAGTTTGGTGTGGGGGATATGCTGAAATTCTTCATGTTGTTTCTTTGGAAGGTGATGAACCTAAATACCAAGTTTATTATTGTTCGTTTTTTCGTTTTTAAGTTGTGCTTTCACACACACACACACACATGCACCTTTTTCTAAAAATATTTTTATACTTTCTCTACTACGTATAGTAAGTAGGGGAAGTATTGTCTTACACCCAAAATTTCGATACCGAGATTTGACCGGAAATACATGTTTTGAGATCCCCTGAATCCAAAATAGGCATTTTTGGAAACATGTCCGTGTGTGTGTCTGTGTGTCTGTCTGTGAACAGCATAACTCAGAAACGAACAGTCGGATAAACACCAAACGTGGTATTTAGGTTCAGTATCTTCCAGGGATGAGACACGAAGGTTTTCAAGAAAATCCCCCCACCCCAGAGTACCCTTTACATGGAAGATTTTTCGAAAATTTTAATTTTCTCAAAAATGGCTCTAACGATTTTGATTAATGATTTTGATGTTTAAGATATTCTCATGAGAAATGAAATTTATTTCTCGAATTTTCTGGGAATGTCTCCAAAAGTATTCTTCATTGTGAACAACTTTTGCATAACTGGTAAACCATAAGAGATAAACAAAATTTTACTACTCAAAAAATGTAGATCGCGTTAAAATACACAATTTATGCCATATACATTTTTTTTGTTGAGTTAACCGTTTGCGAGATATTGCTTGTTATTCACTTAAATTTACCAATACTTATACTTTTTTCCAAATTCGTTATTGATTTTTTTGTCCTAGACATGCAAAGAGAATGGAATGCGCCACATAGCAACCAGCGTTAAAATATTTGACTATCGCTTAAAACCTACCATATTCCCCTTGCATCTACAAGCAAATTAGCAATAAAATTGACATCTCGATATCTCGATTAACATGGAGCATATGGAGAATAAGCGTTTGTAAAAATAGTTTCTACAAGAGTAGAGAAAGTCACATGAGTGTAACGCGTCAGATTTTTTTATTCAGAGGGCCTTAAAACATGTATTTCCGGAGAAATCTCGATATTAAATTTTTTGGGTGAGATGCAATACCTTTTCTACCAAGCATGTAGTAGAAAAAATAATAACTGACATGCTTTGCCTTTCTCCGTCAACTCCGTGATTATTACAAAATATGGATAAATAGGGAAGTTATACGAGTATTTAATATTAAAATACTATACTATGCGGTAGTTTATTATTGTTGTGGTTGCACCAACCTGAAGCTGTTTTAGATCACGCACGTAATGGATGCCAATTTGCGGGAGATTGTTTCTAGAAGTGTTGCCTCATATGGTACAAACTTTCCGGTGGCCTTCGCCCCACGTCTAAGAACCAACTTTTTAATTTAATATTCATTTATTTATTTATGCCTCGGCTTCGTCAGTAGTAATTTGTAGGGCACGTATCTCTTAACAGGGCTGGTACGGCTATAGAACAAGGCTTACAAAATTATAATTGTATTGCACACCCTTTATTAAGCCTTCACACGATTAAATAACACTTCACTGATATATCCTACTGTAGAGCTGTGAGATTTTTGTTATTTGCACTTTTTAATAGGTAAACGTTATATTATTCTCACCGTAATGAATTTTAATGTCTCGCATTGTACCCGTACCAAACCGAACTGCTTGGGTACGCTATCTTCTAGCGTCTACCGCTTGAATTTGTACATTCCCCCTATTTCTAGTCTCTGATTCGCTAAGCCTACTCCAATAGAATACTTTTTTATGTAAACTTTAGCTTTTATAGCTTTTGATTGGCTATTTATAAACTGTTTTATATATTACATTATTATTGTTCCATGAACTATTAGTAGCCTTTTTAAACTTTTTAATTTATTGTTGTCTCAAGCTTACCTCATTCTTAGCAACTTTCGCCTTCTACTTTGCAATTCTGTTTGCTACGGAAAGCAGTTTACTTCTATTCTCACAGCTCCTACATTGTTAAACTAGGTAATACATTCACATGACATTTTAAACATGTACGTAATAAAATAAACACAATACAATGACTGTAATATATACTCTATGTATTATATTATACACTGTTTGCTTTAAGGTGGGCTGTTATTATATTTTATATTATATAATTAGACTGATATGATTTAAGTGATAAAAGTACTGCCTCAACTATCAACAATAGCTAGTTCCTCTCTATCACCCTCCCCCTCCCACAGAGAGAAGAGGAACCCTTGCACATTGTGGCTATCTCTATCATGAGCAATATTGGACTAATCTGGATATTTACGCATAAATATCAGATCCACAGCAAAAATTAAATCAGGGCTCCACAGTTCAGTGTGCGTTTGACAATACGATTCTGTCTCGTCAATCAGTCAGCGCACTTCAATGACTTTGTTCCCGAAATCCAGATTATTTGATTTTTTTTTTCGAAATATGATCTAATTGCATCTCATTTTGTACCGCGTTCATTCACAGTTCTGTGAGCGAGATAGAATTTAACGGTGCCTCCTATTGTTCGGCGCAAAACATGCAGCATTTAGTGAACTTTTATCTCTTTCATATCAAACGATGCATTAAGGAACGCGATACTGGATTCAAATTAAAATCCTGTCAACTTTTTAGGACCCACAATGGAGCTTAGGCAATAAATGCTGGTTTTAAAAGAATCCAATAAACTTGTTTAATAACTGCACGTTGATTTTCATTTCATTCAATGTATTTAAGCTTCCAGAATACCTAAGCAAATTGGATTTATGAGACAGAAAGTTCAGGAGAACGCTGGAAACGTTCATTAGAACATGTAGGCGACTTGAAAAACTATATTTTGGAATGGGGCATCTTAGGCAACATTTTGGGCTCACTTCTAAAGTTTGCTATGTCGGCATCCTGGAACGTTGAAGAAGGTGTAGTAGAAGCATTTTCGAGATGTGGACCACATCTTCAGTAGAAGGTCATCTGCTTGGAAGTCTCATCACCTGACGTCATTATGGAATTCATCCAATCAGCTCTTAGTAGGCAAGTTGGGAAGAGGAAGGGTTCTCCATCTACATCTCAGAGGGCAGATACATCACTTCACGGAAAACCCGAAGAAGCAGACTTGAGCAGTAACCGGTCACATCAGATGGGAGCAGAAGCGCTTTCCACTACAAGAGAACAGGAGGAACGAACGCAGCAATCAACCTTCAGCTGAAGATGAGGTGAACCCACAACTCGAAAACGTTTTGGCAGCTGAAGATGAGGTGATTTGAAACGGCAACTCTAGGCCGAGCCCGAGAACTGTAATTATAGATAATTTATTAATTAATTTTTATTGATGTTAAATCATACTATGTACATATCTTTTTCTTATACTGCTTGTATAGTTTAAGAAGGGTGATTTAACGTTATGTATGTATCTAGGTTACTAATATTAGAAGAGTTATAAATGGTTTAATGTAAATAATTTAAGCGCTATGTTAAAATACTGTCCGCGACGAAATGTCTTAGCTACAGGAGTAGTGCCTTCGAAGGCAGAAAATCTAGTTTTACGATGTCTCTCTGGTCGCAGGGCCATTATTCCTACCGCGAGGGTGTAGCGCTTTTGTCCCTTTATTTGATAATTCGCCGTGACCAAGTGAGAGAGACAGATAGCTTAACGGTAAATTTAGGAAAAGCCGCGATTTATATTAAACTTGGACCAATGAGATCACTGGAAGTTTATACGAAATAGTGAGACGTGTCGAGTGGCGCTAAAAATGGACCAATAGGAAAGGAAGCAGCCTCAGAAGCCTGCGACTATAAATGGATCTGTTTGGAGCAAATTCGAGGCATTGCTTTTTGGCATTTCATTTCAGTTTGGCATTTTGTCATGTGTGGTCAGGGAGAGATGCTGCAGGATGTGTGAGATATCGCGCCAAAAAGGGAATAAAGACAGTTTTAGAAACACACCTAAGAACCGCTACTCGTAAAGAGATAATAAGCATATTTAAACTTCGTGTCATATCCGCGCCGCGTTTTAACAGCGGTGGACAGTATTTTAACGGCGGCAATACCAGTGTTGTATACTACGTGGGTTAGTTAAATAAAAAGAAACGGCAGGTCATCTTTTCATAACCAAAGCACGTCTATGTCTTCTTATATCACCACCCGAGATCGACGCTTCCTTTACCAAGGATAAGTCCATGCTCCCATATAGTTTAAAGAAAATTACTGCAGCTAGCCGAGGATAAAACTACAGAGAACCAGCACACTGCGAACTTCTGGAACCAACATGGAAGATGCATCAAGGTAAGCCAACAGCAGCGCAGAGCATGAGGTGACTGCCGCAGAATCCACACCTATAAAAGTTTTGGCAGTCGACCTTCAGCTGACGATGGGGTGAATCCAAACCTCTAAAACGCTTTTGCAGTCAACCTTCAGCTGAAGATGAGGTTAATTCACCCCTCTAAAACTGGCAGTCTACCTTTAGCTGAAGATGGGGTGAATACATGCCTCTAACGGCCTGTATTACGATCTCCGGTTAAAAGTCATGGTTTGTAACCTATCAGTTATCGCTACCTGAAGGTTAGGTGCATTGCCGCGTATTACAAACGCATATCAACCGATGGTTAGTAACCCTAAGGTTTATGATGCTGGGCGAGAAGTAGGCAACACCAAAGAGATATGTATTTCTCCTTGGCAATAGTTTTCTGAGTGATTTCACTGTTTATACAACGCTATCTCGTGGTAACCTGCAACATTATAGCGTCATTATTGGTCATTAGTAACAAGGCGAGAGGACAGACTATTATAGATTGTGAACGGTTTTGGAGATTTTTTTAGAGAATTTTGACATGAACATAACCTAAAATGTAATTTATATACATGTCATTGAGCATACAAGATGCGGTTCTAGTACGTTATTGGATTACTGAGCTACAATAGGATACCGTAAACAATAGTTATAATTACCTTTTTATTAGCTTTTCCGTTCGCGAAAGCTATTATATTTATAGAAAAGCAACATCGATGGTTCTAATGTTGATTCGGATTTACACATGTTGCCTGACATTTAAGTTCAACACAATATTCTTAAGTTTGTTGCATCTTTCCAATACCGTTCCTTGGTTATTCTATTTGGAAAACTATTTCACACTTCAAAGTTTCGTTAAAAATAGTGTGAAGGTTTTGACGTAAAAGTTTTACGAATATCACTTTAATAACCAAAAACCATAGTCTTTTGACGCAAACATTTCATGAATATCACTTAAAACTAACGTGGAAAGCCATTCGACAATTTTAAAAACCAACCTAAATATAAACTAACACGCAAAATACGTTTACCTTTGCCCACACTGCTTGTCATTTAACCTAAAATGTTTGGCCTTCCAAAAACAATCCAAGCACAATGGTTAGTTCCTTACGCCCTGACAGTAATATTTAAGACTGGGTGTTGGAGTGAACTATTCTAATGTATAGATAACATTTCCAAAAACTTGAAAATATATTCTGAATCACTCTCAATAATCAATCTCTGCCGGTGGTACGCCATGTTTCATTCGGAAATACGAGCTAACTCCAAGGTATCATCTTTATCCACCACTTGAGGTGGTGGTTAGTTTACCTCCAAAAATAACTCCCGGGTAGCCCTTAACCAAAGATTGTAATACAGTCGCAGTACGTAACTCTCAGGTAAATCTTACCCCAAACCTTAACCGGAGATCGTAATACAGGCCGTAAAATGTTTTGATAGTCGACCTTCAGCTGAAGATAAGGTGAATCCACACCTCTAAAACTGGCAGTCGACCTTCGGCTGAAGATAGGTGAATACACACCTGGAAAACGTTTCTGCCACACTACATTCAATGTTCCAGTGATGCAGCGATAACATGTGGACTTAGCAAAATTTAAAACAACATGAAATTGACATCACTTTGGATATTGCTTCTTTTTATCATAAATTAGGCAACCTTTCTTTGCGATTCCGTTTATAGGGTTACCTATTGGGAAACAGGGAACACAAAAAGAGGTGGCCTCCAACCAGTAGCAGGCTCGCAAGCAAGAGGGCTCATAGTGTTGTTAATACCTAGTCTAAAGACCAGGGCTGCTAGATCTGCAAGCCAAGAAGATGTGCCCAACTTTTCCAGATTAGGGTACAGCGGAGTAATGTGAATAATTGAAAACTTTTTGACAGATTACTCCAACAAAATAATTTTAAATCCCAGGTTTGAAGCATAATTTTTCCGACACGTTTTGTTCTTATTACTCTTTAACTGATCTCATAATTTAGGAATTATATAGAAATTGCATCAACGTTCGTATGTATATTTTTGTGTGTAGTGCTTAGTTAATGTATAACAATCATCTGTATTATGGTACACCTAGATCACTCTCAGTTGTGCTTACTATAATCAACAGTATAACTTCGATATAAATGGGGATTAGCGTTTATGCTTTAGTTTATTAATTTACTTTTCCGTTGTTTTATTATTTATCAGCAGTCTATTTATTATCATTACTATTAAAATTATTTCATATTATTATTGCATATTACTATACTTATTATTATTAATTTTCAATTTATTTTAATAGGACATGTAATATTAAATAATGAATGTCAAAAGAGCCAGCGGATATACCGATAAGCCTAAGCAGAATTCAAACTTATTATATGCTTACTTAACGACGGTGCGGTTTTGCATTTTGTCATGAGATCACGGTAAAAAAACAGTCAGAAATTTTTAACTATTTTTATAAGCTCACTTAATATTGTTAAAATATAAATAGTTATATAGCATGAAATATACCGAAATGACTTGAAGCTAGGAAAAAAGTTATTTAAGGAAAGTTGTGTATTTTAATGAGCTCCATGTTTTTTCTGAAACACGTCTCTTCCTATCTCTTACGGCTGCCATTTTCCTAATATTCACCGAGTGTAAAGCAGAGCTCACAGTGCATTCCCAGAAAATTCATGATATACATTTTATTTGTGATATTGTCACAACCGTTCGTTATTTTAATCCACATCGTTAGAGCAGTTATGGAGAAACTAAAAACTAAAAAAAAATATTTCGTGTAAAGGGGGTGGAGGACTTTATTGAACTTTTGCATTCATCCGATTTTTCATTTTTGAGTTACGCTTTTCGCACAAACACACGCATCTTTTTCTAAATATCTTTTCTTTTGATTCACAGTTCCGTAAAACGTACATTTTTGGTGAAACTGGTATCCAATTTTTGAGTGGAATTCAATATTGTTACATGTTGGGGTGAGGGCCAAAAGATTCCTAACAGCTTATTAATTGTTAATCACCCCAACACGCACAAGGGAGAAACTCAGCACTGAAACTGCGGGAGTACCAGAACCTTGTAGACTACATTCAACTGAAAGCGCGGGGATTTTTTAACAAAATACAGAAACTTCACATCACTCACATTTCCTCCGGTTTATTAATAAAAAAATTAGCAGCCTTACCTTACACACAGGGGAATAAAGGATTGAGGGGAGATGCCTTACATACAGACTTACTCCTTGCACACTTACTCAACAAGAGAAGCTGAAACACACAAAGAAGTAACGCTAACATCTATCCCCTCTCTCCAACCCTGGCTAGGCACGCCGGCCAGAGTTGGCGAGTGCCATACCAGATGGAATTTCTAAAAATAACAAATCACTCCAATAAATTGTTGACAATGCGACGCTACAATGTGTTTGGTATGACAACACACACACATATGTCACAATATTTCCCCTACTCTAGTTGCAGAGAAAGTAAAATAAATAATTGGAGTGGAGCCTAGATGTGTTTTAGTGATTTCTAAATGTTTTAAAGAGAATCCAGGGAACAAAGAGAATGAGCTATGACCATTAGAATTACTCATTAGGCGGTAGGGAATGCCACAACCAGGTAATGAAGCGGGGATGTTGAGGGGTGGTATACAGTTCCATTTCTCGGAAACATTAGTGTTAATACCACCCGAGCGGAAATATCACTAAATTCTACCAGGGCGAAAATGTCATGGGGTGGATCTAACCTTTACACAGAATATTTTTCAAAGTTTTCGATTATCTCAAATATCTGTAACGATTTTGATTAAAATACCATGCATTAAACATACTTACATGACAAAAAAAAGGTATATCTTGAATTTTCTGGGAATTGCCTATGAATTTCTCTTCATTAGTAAGGAATTTCGTATAACCTTGTATAACTTGTAAACATTAGGCGATAGACAGAAACCGCACTACACAAGAGAGATAGGAAGCTCACAATATATTTCAAATAACTTTTTTGTGGCATAAGCCATTTCCAGGATATCTGTCGTTAATGGTTCGAATTGGTGAATCTTTTATGGATCCTGTAAGGAAATACGGTTGCATCAATATCTATGGTGTACCCTTAACGTTCTTATTCGACCAGAATTTGTATCAACTTCAACTTCAATACATAAGTTCTGTGTATGGCTATTAGTAAATACAGTTTATTATCTGTTGCAATATTATGATTATGTGACTCTTTCAGATTATGCATTATATTTGAAAACAGAACACGCCAAGCTCTTCTGTAATAGAAAATCCACCAAATTTTACAAGGTGTACAAAAACTTTTTTGATGGATTTTAATTTCACTGCAAAATTTACGGTTATTCAAATAGAAGGAACAGATTTTAAATATTTATTTCTAATGAACGACAATAGATAGACACATATGACACATTGAATACAGGAAAGTTCAAAGTTTTAAGCTCCACCTATTAGTTCCATTCAGTGCACGCAGTGGCGCTATGTTTGTTTACGAGAAAATGGCGACGCCACAGGAAAATTGGTTTTGTGTACTGCGTTATGCAAAGAGTGAATCCATTGTTTTATTACAGCGTGTATTTCGTTGCAAGTTCAACAACGAGCTGCCTCTTCATAAAAAATTTACAATTGATACAATAAATTCGTAGAAGATGGCTGCGTATGCAAACGGAAAAGCACTGGTCGTCCTCGCATACAAATAGAGCTCATTTTGAACACACAAAATAAAATGTTAAACTTTTCTCTATTCATTGATGTATAGCATGCGTCGCTATCTGTTGTCTTTCATTAGAAATAAATATTTAAAATCTATTCCTTCTTTTTGAATAACCCTGTAGAATGTATTTATACGCACTTTCACCATTAAAATGTTATAGCTTCCAGTTTTCTACAATTAGAATTTTTCGTTTTAAACAATTAAAAATAAATAAATTATCTTAAAATACTGTTCAATACTTCATCATTATTTTTAAGTCCTGTCGACATTCAGTTGTTTATACGATGTAAACATTTGACTATCGCTATTCCCTTTACAGTTATAAATAAATGTGTAGTGTAACTATTTCTGCAACGGTTTAACTCGATTAAAATGAAGTGGACAGAAAAATAAGCTTCATAAAATAATTTTCTATGCCATTAATAAATGATATGGGGTAGAGAAAATGCTGTGAATGTAATATATCACATTTTGTTACCATATTTAATTTGTTTAGCGATACCAATTACATTGTTTTGTACCATAGGCAGATATAAACATAAAAATAAACGCACAGAAACGTTTCTCTCTTTGTAACGTTGGTATATATATATGAATAAAGTAAAACAGTTAAGCCCGGATTTTCAGTAGAAATGGAATTACTCGCTCTTCTTTTCGTTAATGAAATCGTTACAAAGCGTAGGGTGGATATGAAATTAATTTATTTAGAGTTTATTTTCGGTGGGATATGTTTTGCTGGAATGCTAAGAATTTTTTTTTTTCACAATGTTGATATAAAGCTAAAAGTCGAGTATCAGCAGCTTGCTGGGATTTACGCTCCCTCCAGCGTTAATTACTGCCAGCCCAAATGAATTTCATGGCCTAGCGATTTGCCTGCCGCCTGGTGATTAGTGTCCAAATGAAACATTTCACGCCTGGGCCGCCTACTTGCCCTCAACTCCCACCGACCCTCGCTTCTCTATAATGAGATATGACTTTCTGCTGTGCTGCAGGATTTCTCTAATTTTCTTTGTAGTTTCCTGGGTCATAAATATTTCAACAATCTTTCTGTGTTCACTTTTGTTTGCGCAGTACGTATCCACAAAAAGCCTCCAAAAAGATGAAAAGGAGTTGTATGCTTGTTGGATAAGTTACAACCCTGGAGACCAGGGGTCTGCTCCACAATGCCTATAATCCTTATAAATTCCAAATCTTGTTTATAATTGGTGAAAACATGTTTCACAATGTAAATTTGTAATGTTACGCTTTACACACATGCTTAAATATTTACAAATTAACTTTTATGGAATTTGTATGTATTTATTTAGAGATGGGACGATATCGATATTTCTCTATACTCGATACCGATACTGATTTTTGAACACCGGTACTCGATACTCGAAGTCTCTTTATAAAAAAAACAGTAAAGGCGATAGCTTGTTCACTGAACTACGTATAGTAAGTAGGGGAAGTATTGTACTTCACCCAAAAATTCAACACCAAGATTTCACCGGAAATATATGTTTTGAGACCCCTGAAACCAAAAAAAAAAAGCATTTTTGCAAACATGTCCGTGTGTGTGTCTGTGTCTGTGAATAGCATAACTCAGAAACGAACAGTCGGATAAACCCCAAACTTGGTATTTAGGTTCAGCATCTTCCAGAGATGCGACACGAAGGTTTTCAAGAAAATCCCCCACCCCAGATTACCCTTTACATGGAACATCTTTCGAAAATTTTAATTTTCTGAAAAATCACTAACGATTTAGATTAAAATATCATAGGTTTAAGATATTTTCATGACAGATAAAATGTATATCTTGAATTTTCTGGGAATGTCTCCAAAAGTATTCTTCATTGTGAACGACTTTTGCATAACTGTTAAACTATAAGAGATAGACAAAATTTTACTACACAAAAATGTAGATCGCGTTAAAATACACAATTTATGTCATATAGATTATTTTTGTTGAGTGAACGATTTTCGAGATATTGCTTGTTATTCCCTTACGTTTTCCAATACCTTTTCTCAAATGGGAATTCGTTATTCATTACTTTCTCTACTACGTATAGTAAGTAGGGAAAGTATTGTATTCCACCCAAAAATTTGATACCGAGATTTTACCGGAAATACATGTTTTGAGACCCCCTGAATCCAAAAAAAGCATTTTTGGAAACCTGTCCGTGTGTGTGTTTCTCTCTATGACCAGCATAACTCAGAAACGAATAGTCGGATAAACACCAAACGTGGTATTTAGGTTCAGTATCTTCTAGAGATGCGAATACTAAGGTTTTTAAGAAAATCCCCCACCCCAGATTACCCTTTACATGGAACATTTTTCGAAAATTTTAATTTTCTCAAAAATGGCTTTATCGAGTTTGATTAAAATATCATATGTTTAAGATATTTTCATGACAGATAAAATGTATATCTTGAATATTCTGGAAATGTCTGCAAAAGTATTCTTCATTGTGAAAGACTTTTGCATAACTGGTAAACTATAAGAGATAGACAAAATTTTACTACACAAAAATGTATATTGCGTTAAAATACACAATTTATGTCAAATACATTATTTTTGTTGAGTGAACTGTTTTCGAGATATTGCTTGTTATTCCCTTAACTTTTCCAATACTTTTTCTCAAATGGGAATTCGTTATTCATTTTTTTCGTCCTGAACATACAAAGAGAATGGAATACTCCACATAGCAACCAGTTCTTAAAATATTTGACAATTGCTTAAAGTCTACCAAATCCCCTTGCATCTACAAGAAAATTAGCAATAAGATTAACAACTCGATTAACATGAAGCATATGGAGAATAAGCGTTTGTAAAAACAGTTTGTACAAGAGTAGAGAAAGTCATGTGAGTGTAACGCATCAGATTTTTTATCTTGATAATGCCATATTGTTTGTGCTGCAAGTTTTCTTTTTAAGGATTCTCTATGAAAATCAGTCGTAAGGTATACCTGTAAGCTATGCTCGTGACCCGAGTTTGATTTGCGTAAACAAAAACTAACAGATGGAAGGAAAGAAGAAATATTTCCATGTTGCAGATACGTGATTTATTATTTTTATTACTCTATTTATTTTACGTCGCTTTAACTACAGAGTCATATCGCGACGGATCTGTTAGTGGATAACTCTTAGATCAATGTGTGGAGGACAATTAGCCTTCTAGGTCTCATCCCTGTAACCATGCCATCTTGCTTCGTCACGTGTCCACAGAGACCCTAGCGCATGGCATCTAATCTTCTGCCTCGTCCGTGCAGATAACATTAGGGTGCCGTCCAGTCCACCTGTTTTCATTGTCTGTGAATAGATGGCATAGCATTCGCTATTACCAGCTATTTTGAATTTTTACTGCTGTTTTAAACTTAAGGTGGAACTTTGGATCGTGGTCTGAGGGAAACCAAAAAAAAAGCCTCAGTCAGATTGGTCGGCCCATAGGATTTAACCTAGGACCTCCCGAATGCGGGCCACAGACGTTAAACCTGAGCCATCTCGCTTGGTAACGTAATTCAGTGCGTCAGCTAGATTAGCTTCATATACCACTCAGTTAACGCTACAAGTTACACGAGTACCTCCACCAATTCCTCCATTGTGTTGTATGCTTTCATTTAGACACTAGAGTCAATGGAATGGAGCATTGATTCACCCACAGGAAAGGTAATCCAGGTATATCAAGAACTATAGTTTTGCTATACTTTGGGGATACGTCCAGGGCAATAACGTGAAGCCTCGACTCCTTTCATTCCTTATCCAGTCATAAGTTAAACTCAACAACTTTCAATAATATGCTTAAAAATTTAAAAGTATCCATGGTTTATCTCAAAATATTTGACATAATTCGATGTCAACGAGCATTCAGAGTACCGAGGTATCGGCGGTAACGAGGTCCTATCCCTAGTTTTGTTTCACAATCAAATAGTAAAGCGTATTTGTAAATTACGCAGTTTATCTACAAATGGATTTGTAAAGGAAGCCATGATTAATAAAAGAAATAAAGAATTTTTGAGTGAGTAAACAATAAAATATGACGACATATTCCTATAGTTGCGCCATGTTTGACGACCTTCCACTCTTAACACTTTTGATGTCTCTAAAATCTGGTGCCGGATGGCTATGCTTGGGTGGAGTGAGGGTAGACAACATCAGTTAAATTGACTGTGAAATTTATTATAATCTAATACTTGAGCTATCGAAGTGATTTGCCGACAGTTTGAGATGAGGAATTAAACTGATTCTGAGTCTTAGCACTAGAAAATGTAACAGTTGAATTGTTGTATCTGTTAACTTCTGAAGTATGAAATACGTGGTTTAAAGTAGTGTTCCCTAATAACAATGGAAGCATAAGTTGTCGTGAATCGCAGAAATGCTATACGGCGAATATCCTTTCGACTACCGTCAAATATGTGATAATATAGCGCGGTCTTTAGGACTGCCTGTAACATTTGATCACAGCAAAAGACTGTCACTGAAAGACGAAAACGAAAGTCGCTCTTTTATTAATTTAAGTTCCGCCTACTTTACAACTACCCTAAGTTGGCAAATCTTTCGTATCCTAAACATAACCTTTACTCGCTGACTGGGTAAACTCTAAGAATTCTTTCCCTTTCTAAATCTTTGTATTTTGTCTACGTGTACTTTCTCACACCTCTCTGATCTTAACGTACTGAGGTCTAGTTATATGAACCTTGAGCTAATGGGTTTCTTGTTGACTGAGTTAGCCGGAAACTAATTACCTTAGCTACTCTGAGTTCTACCTAACTGCTTTTCCTGAACACATAGGAGTAGGACTACAGATCTTTTGTGCCTCTACCCCTGACGGGGTGCCCCCGGGAGGGAGGAGTAAGGTGAGAGGAGAGAGAGGGTGACCGAAGGCACTACAGGGCAGAAGGCGGCCCCCTACCTTTTACAGATTGAAACACCCCAGATGGCAGCTGATGTAACGGGCTCCTCTGCCCTTAAAATTAAATTTAGCTGTATTTAAGAACGCGCTTTAACTACTATGGTTCTTAGCGTCCTATACTATATTGGGCGTGAAAGATTGAAAAAATTTCTCAGAGGTCTCTTTATCAAGCTTGAGGTTCTTTTACGTGCCGTAAATCTGCCTCACAGAACCACCGGGTTTACTTTCCTTCCGAAGGAAGCCATACTGAGAAAATATCCAACGTCCTCTCAGGGCTTGAATACGCGACTTTGGAAACTAGAGACTAACACAGTATCCTTACACCACGGAGAACAACACCGTACCCCCTGCAACTGGGGGCTTGAGACTCCGGACCGCCCCCATTCCGGAGACGAAGGGTTACATAAAGTATCCTTTTCTCCTGTCATGCAACGCTGAGACTCCTGCCAACACACTCAACCCTGAAGTATGAGGCAGTATTTATAACACTTAAATAATTTCAGTCCAATTATATAATATGTAAATTCAATAACAGTCCGCCTTAAAGCTTTATGTGAATGCAACAACATATAAAAAGTGTATATTGCAGTCATTGTACATGTTTATATTATTGTATACATATGTAATGTTATGTGAATGTATTTCAATAATGTAGGAGCTGTGAGAATAATGGGTTAAAAGTTGCTAACAGTGAGGTAACAATGAGGTAACCTAGAGGCAATAATGAATTTGAAAGTTTAGCAATGCTACTTGTGATTCTTGAAAGCAATAATGTAATTTTTGTGACAGTTTATAAAATAGCCAACCAACAACCAGAAAAAGCTTTAGTTAAATGAAGGTATTCTATTAGACTAGTATTAGCCAATTGGAAACTAAAATGGAGCAAAATTTACAAATACAGAAGTCAGTTGCTTGTAGACAGCGCTCCTAACCGGAAGCGAGACGCGTCCTCGAGAAATTTAATATGTATTTTGTGCGAGACAAAAAATAGTTTACGTATTAAAAAGTGCAAGTAATTAATAAAAGAAATCTCACAGCTCTCTCTGTCAGTACAGTGTTATTTAAATCGTGTCAAGCATTAATAAAAGGAGTGAAGTAAAATTAAAATATGTGTAAGCCTACATTCTTCAGTCGCACCACTCCCTGCTAAGACATTCATGTCTCTAAAAATAATATATATAAATACTGACGCAGCCGAGGCAAACATAAATAAATATTTAAAGAAACAGTCAAAATTACAAAGTTAATATTTTTTAAACATTTGGTGCAAAGGTCACCGGAAAGTACATTTTTTGGGAGGGAAGGCTACCGGAAACTTTTCACCATACGTGCGGTTGCAACTACTTCAAGTTCGGCTCCCCAACAATCGAAATATAATACATCTTCTTCAAACTGACTTTCCGTACGTGCAGCAACAAATCTACTTCAAGTAGGCAAAGCAGAGAAAGGTAAAGTGAAATGAGGATGGAGGTGAAATTGAGGGACAGGAAATTCAGAGGTATTCGCCGTGGAAACCCCCAAAATATCATGGGTTAGGAAGGTAGGACGCGGGAATCGAACCCACAGCCTCCCAAATGCGGGCTACAGATATTACCGCCTGAGCCATCCCGTTCTGATCCTGAGCACATCATCTGCCTGGTAATGATTGCCTTATTCACTGAGATTAATTGTTCTTCCACACAAGGCGTGTGTTGGACAAGGTTGGAAAGATAGAATCAGACGACTGAAAATGTCTTTTACCGGGAAAAATGCGAATCAGTTGGAGAATTTAATGTCGTGCCGGCATGTTACCATGGTGGCTCAGTGGTTATAGCAACCGGAACAGGCTGAGAGATCCGTGGTTCAAATCCCGACTGTAAGATTGAATTTTTCAGTCGTCTTATATACCTTCCCTTCCTTAATCACTCACAAAATTGTAACCCTTTCTGCTTCCATTATGCATTGATTCAATATATGGAAATTATTTAATGGCATTGTTTATCTATCTTCCTATCATGCCTTTATAAAATTGTTAATCATACGAGTTAATAATTCTGGTATCAAATATCACTGAAAATTACATAAAATACTATTTAGCAGCAGTTCCGGCTCTTCAAACAGTGATGGTGTTCTTCACATCTATTTATGAATATAATGAAAGGTTTCGAATACGTCCTTTAACAATGGTACTGCTATTGCGAAATATTGGACATCACATTCAGCATGCAAGAGGCAAAAGTGGGGCTTAATCTCAAAACAACAGCTGTGTGTTGCTTTGCACTGGATGTGAAATGGTTGTAACGTGCAATAGCAGACATGTGATTATGTAGTAGTAGTAGTAGCAGCAGCAGCAGCAGCAGCAGCAGCAGCACATTAATTGCATAACACAGTCACATGGGTCGTAAGACCGTACATGCGCTCTAGAAAAATAGCTGGACTGTATACGTGACTTGCAGTATCGCGGTTACTTTCGTGTTATCTTATTTGCTGAGCGCCTGTTATTGTATTACTAGTTTGAATTTTGGGTTCTTTGTCCTCCGGCTAGCTATTATTACAAGTCGAGCAAATCTCTTAAACATGGTGTGTAAACGGAAAGGAGTTGTTACTAAAAGATAACCCTGATAAAAGAATTTGTTTTTACACCTTTATTGACGTCACAATTAATTAATTTCACATAATTGCTCTTGATACACGCCCGACTGAAACTGTTATATTTTCAAATGTAACCATAATCACTTATTTGCCGCACATTATTAATTCGCGTATTTCACATTTTATAACTAGCTTTACGACGCGAGAGATTCTGTAGAATTGCATAACGTATATTTCGTGAATGATTCTGTAGAATTGCATAACGTATATTTCGTGAATGATTCTGTTGAACTGTGCGACGTGTAACCCGTGAATGATTCTGTTAAACTGCGCGACGTGTAACCCGTGAATGATTCTGTTGAACTGTGCGACGTGTAACCCGTGAATGATTCTGTTACACTGCGCGACGTGTAACCCGTGAATGATTCTGTTACACTGCGCGACGTGTAACCCGTGAATGATTCTGTTGAACTGTGCGACGTGTAACCCGTGAATGATTCTCTTAAACTGCGCGACGTTTGCCTTGTGAATTATTCTGTTGAACTACGCGTTACCCGTCTCTGGCACGAAATTTATACTCCCTCACCCCGATATGCCTAAAGATTATAACAGAGCTGCTATTGGTTAATAAAGCGCGTCAACATTAGCGTCTATTTTTATATCCAATCAAAATTACGAACACACATGCTCTAGGGAAGATATTCCCTCCATTTCTAAAGAAAAGCGCGCTACTCTGACGTCATTTGTTTGTCTCTTCTAATTGATAAACAACACACACCCTCGCTCATTGTTACCCGCTCCTATTGTCAGTTTCAGTGAGGCCGTATAAACTTATTTCCTAACAATGCTTATAATTAACAAACATCTCAAATCAATGTCATACTATTATGTTAATTTACACTACAATCACTCTGGCATTCACAGTGTTGTGATATAAAATACTGCTTCAAAAACAACTATTTTTTATAATCACCACACTATATGCATACATATAAAATTGAAAAAACACTCTGAATCACACATTCAAACAAACACACACACACACACAGTCGCGCACAAGTACTCAAGCACCGCATATGTTTCAAGAAAATTTACATAAACACTTATCTCTTAGTACACGTACTCGGTGCTCTCTCGGAGAAATTAACACTTAAAGGACTTTCGGGGAAAATGATTAGAGCACTCAGGGCAATGTATAAAGAAGTTAAGTTTGTTATCAAGACCGATCAGCACAATACATCAGAATGTAACATAGCGCAGAGGGGAGTTAAACAGGGTTGTATACTATCTGCGTTACTTTTTAATTTGTTTATTGATGATGTTGTTAGCGTGATGATGGAGGAAGACATAGATGCACCGACAATCGCAGACCAAAAAATACCAATTCTTTTGTACGCGGATGCCATTGTAATTCTTTCTAAAACGATAAAAGGTTTGCAGTCTGGTTTAAACGCTCTTCGACAATATTGTAGGCAATAGGGTATGGAGGTAAATATTCTTAAAACTAAAACAGTCACCTTTAAAAATGGATATGTGTACAGCCAACATGAAAAGTGTACCTACGGGGAGGAAGAAATTCAAAATGTTAAACGCTTCGATTACCTAGGTTTGATATGGGCGGAAAATGGAACAAGAACATGGAGTTTATAAAACACAAAAGGATTGGACAACTTTCTGAAGTATTAAGGATATTAACCCGGGTACCAGATATGCCAGTAAAAACATTACAGACCATGTATGAAGTAATGGTTAGGTCCTCATTACTATACGGCAGTGAAGTGTGGGGATGGGGGAGTGTGGATAATGTAAATAAAATACAATGCAATTTCTGGAAGCGCATTCTAGGGTTGGGGAGGGGTACTTCAAGCTACGGAGTTCTTCGTGAGGTAGGATGCTGGGAAGATGCTGTATTTGCTAAACTAAACGTAGTTGGGTACTGGCTGCAAATAATTAAAGGTGATCAAACAACTCTGAAGGCAATATGTTATCGTCATCCAATGAACAACATATGATTATGTAGTTGTTAGTTCATTCGTTCCCAGTTTTTTCTAAAACAACAATTTTATTTTCGTTTCAGACCTTAAGTAGCGTCATGTTGAACCTAAAGTGAAAATTCCGGGTTTGCGCTTTGATCAAACAACACAATGGTAATAAAACAAATGACCTAACAAATCACAGTTCATCAGCATAACCAGCATAGCACTTTCAGATTAAAGAAACACATAATACCGGCAGATCCAATGGACTAAGATCCGGCTGTGCAGTGTTTACCCACGTTATCGGCGCTCGTTGCCGTCTGTATCTATCATAGAATGGCGCGGATACAACCAACATTTTTAAAGACATTACTTACCAACTTTGTGAAAGGAGGATGCTGAAACTGGCCACCGTCGTTGTCCATACATTTTTGTTACCCCTTTAGGAAACCATCCATCACTCGCCGTAGTTCACATTGAGAAACTCTGGCAATTTCCTGGCGGATATATTGTTTTAATTCTTCCAGGGTGTGTGGGTTTGTCTTATACAATTTAAGTTTCAATTTGCCCCAGAGATGGAAATCGTATGGGGTTAGGTCGGTGGACCGAGGGGACCACAAATCTCTACTAATAATTCTGTCCTCAAACGCACTTTAAATTGTTCTCGTCGAAACATTGGTCGTATAAACTGAAGCAGAGCCTTGCTGAAAAAGGGCAACATCACGATCCCTGTCTGTTAATTCTCTAAAAAAAGTGGGCGAAATTTTATTAACGTGTACGTAGGTGTGTCAACCGTTAACGCGAAAAAATTCACCCTATAACATTTTCTCCGCTCATGGCACACTGTACAGCAATTTTTCATAATGGAAGGGTACTTCATGAACATCTTCAGATTTTTCAGAGTTGCAATAACGATTGTTTGTATACACACATATCCATGAAGGTGGAAACAAGCCTCATCCTTGACGAGATGACAGAGTTAATACATACGAATCACAAATAAATATACGCTGGGCGATAGAAAACATATACTATATTATACTTTCTGACCAATACAGAACAAAACAGTAAGTAACTCTTAATAACTTAACCACACCATATCACTAATAATGCAAAGCCAGAGCAGAGCAAAGCCGCGTCAGTAGTGTGACGTTTATTGTAGCAGCGTGAAATCATGTGTCCACACGCCCAGTGAAACAAATCTTATGTGTTACACTCACCTGATTTTCTCTACTCTTGTACAAACTATTTTTTACAAACGCTTATTCTCCATATGCTTCATGTTAATCGAGATGTCAATCTTATTGCTAATTTTCATGTAGATGCAAGGGGAATATGGTAGGTTTTAAGCGATAGCCAAATGTTTTAACCACTGGTTGCTATGTGGCGCATTCCATTCTCTTTGCATGTCCAGGACATAAAAAAATCTGATGTGTTACACTCACATGACTTTCTCTACTCTTGTACAAACTATTTTTACAAACTCTTATTCTCCATCTATATCATATTAATCGAGATAAAGCTTTGCAGAAACGATGTTTTGACATGAAAAGAGAATTACATTTTACACATACCGTCTAGTTATAAAATATTTGACTATCGCTTAGCCTTTAAGTATACGCATATATCTTAATAGCTGGTGCTAGTGCATCACCATTCTCTTTGCCACAGATTAATACTCTTTGCATATCCAAGACAAAAAAAATGAATAACGAATTCCCATTTGAGAAAAAGTAAAAGTATTGGAAAATTTAAGGGAATAACAAGCAATAACTCGAAAATGGTTCACTCAACAACAAAATGTATATGACATAATTGTGTATTTTAACGCGATATACATTTCATGTGTAGTAAAATTTTGTCTATCTCTTATGGTTATTATTATGGACCCTATTTGAGCTATTCGTTAATTAATATAAGACTCACCTTACTGCTTATACATCACCACGGTGTTTCTTTATTTTATTTTTACGAAAGCCTCTGTGATGTGTTCACATAACACACAGTAATCGCTAACATTTAAGAGAAAAAAATTACATTTTAGCACACGATGCAAATCGATATAAACAACAGTAGCTAGATTCGCCCTAAGCGCTGCCACTTCTCCCAACCCATTTCACTTCAAATAGATGATAAAACGCTAAAAATAAGTCCTTGCGTTGTGCTGAAACGCGTCCGTAGTCATGACAACCAAATATGCTTTCCCTCCCCCCCAAAATGTTTACGCTCTACATTGTGATACTCTGCGTTGCGAGTGACTTTCCTTTTTGAAATCGCGTCTTTGTTGATGAAGTAAACAAGCTTCATGACCAATCCGAGGGATCTGATTAAGAAAAATACAATTTGCAGGTTCGTGAGAAATGTAGGTGACTCGCCGATTCAAATGCTTCAAGGGATAATCGCACCTGCTATCTTATGTTAGTATTGATAGTTTAAGAACATGCAAAAACGTTGGTTAAACCTAGGTAATTCGTGTGAAATGATAAGTCAACTGGGAGTCAGATCGGTGATCGGTTGCTACTCAGAGCATTGCTGTGGTCATTAGTTAAGCCCACCAAACCTGTAATCATTAGCTTGGCACAATTACACAAACTGACTCATATTACATTAATGGGCTGAGGTCATTACCTATCACCCAAGGTGCAAATTGTGTCTAAGACCCACTGGGATGTAAATTAAACTAAGGCTCTCGTTTCATAACACTTGCAACTTACTTATTAACAGTTTACAAATGACAAGGAAAAGATTAATGATATTTATAAACTCTGTTTTACAATAAAAGTTTAACTTGTAAAGTTTGAGAAACTTTACAAATCCAGATAAACAATTGACAACCATAAGTATCATGTTCATTCCGTTGTATTCCCATTTCGAAACGTCACCAACCACGCATTACAAAAACCGCTAAAGATCGATGTTTAAGATTCCATATTTCAAGTACATTTGACAAGTACCGAGGGAGCCAGTGGACTAATAACCGGATGCACGATGTTTTTTTTATTTTCCCTACTAGGGGAAGTAGGGAACTAGTAGGGGAAGTATTGTATTCCACCCAAAAACTCGATACCGAGATTTCACCGGAAATATATGCTTTGAGACCCCCTGAATCCAAAAAAAATCATTTTTGGAAACATGTCCGTGCTTGTGTCTGTGTGTGTCTGTGAACAGCATAACTCAGAAACGAACAGTTGGATAAACACCAAACCTGGCATTTAGGTTCAGTATCTTCCAGAGATGCGACACGAAGGTTTTCAAGAAAATCCCCCCACCCCAGATTACCCTTTACATGGAACATTTTTCGAAAATATTTATTTTCTCAAAAATGGCTCTAACGATTTTGATTAAAATATCATATATTTAAGATATTTCATGGCAAATAAAATGTATATCTCAAATTTTTTGGGAATGTCTTCAAAAGTATTCTTCACTGCAAACAATTTTTGCATAACTGGTAAACCAAAAGAAATAGACAAAGTTTTACTGCACAAGAAATGTAGATCGCGTTAAAATACACAATTTATGTCATATACATTGTTTTTGTTGAGTGAAACATTTTCGAGATATTGTTTGTTATTCCCTTAAATTTTCCAATACTTACACTTTTTTTCAAATCGGAATTCCATATTCATTTTTTTGTCCTGGTAATGCAAAGAGAATGGAATACTCCACATAGCAACCAGCTCTTAAAATATTTGACTATCGCTTAAAGCCTAGCAATTCCCCTTGCATCTACAAGAAAATTAGCAATAAGATTGACATCTCGATATCTCGATTAACATGAAGCATATGGAGAATGAGCGTTTGTAAAAATAGTTTGTACAAGAGTAGGGAAAGTCATGCGAGTGAACACATCATATTTTTTATTATTGCTGCATATAGTTTATAGCAAGGATTCAATATGCTTATTCTCTATAATTATTGCAGTTATTTCTATGGCCTTCTTATATGTTCTTTTTTATGCTCATATAAAACATTAAATCATGTTACCACAAAGCTAAAGACCTTTTCTTTCAGTTCGGCTCGTTCCTTCTTTCTCAGATGTTATGTAGGCAATTACGTCACAAGTCTTTTGTTCGTCTTTCAAGACCTTGTCTCTTGGGTGAGCCTCCTAAAAAGAATTTTTTTTCATTCAACTTTGTCCTCGAAAAAGTCGAGAATTTTCTCTTTCTTTTATCACCTTCTTTCACCTCGTTTTTCCTTTTACATAATTCATAAGTTTTAATTTGCTTCTCGGCTACAAGTTCCGAAAATCTTCTCTTTCGCTTGTTCTTGGAGGCATGAAAGCAGAAGTCGTTGATTACAAGTAAGGATATCTTCGTTTACTGGGGTATAAGTCACGTTTAGGAACTCGTGAAATGAGCTTGATGAATATTAAACGTTCAAACTTAATTGCGGAGAAAATCAGAAACGGTTCACAAGAGCCTGCTATTAAATCACAGAATAACATTTGAAAACGTCTGATCATCTCTGCTAATAACGTTTATTACTCTACCATGTGCATGGGAGGTAAGGAAGGTGCTGCATTCCAACCAAAAATTGCCGATATTCCACAAACCCCTGAAACCAAAAACACGTTTTAAGATAGTGGCCCTTGTGTGTGTATGTCTGAGAACAGCTTAACACAAAAACGAAATGGCAGATGAATACCAAACTCGGTATATAAGCTCAGTACCTTCCAAATATATGACACGAGGATTTTTTAAAAAAAATATCCCCACCCAAACTACCTTTTATGTGGAGCATTGTTAGAAATGTTTTGAGTTTTAAAAAATTGCCCTAATGAATTTGATTAAAGTAGTATATATTAAAGATATTTGCTTTAAAAATAAAATATATCTTGAATTTTATGAGAATAGCTTACGAGATCCTCTTCATTCAGAAAGAAATTTAAATAAACTTGTATAACTGGTAACGTTAAACGATAGACGAAAATTCAAAATTGTACATTTCTTTAAAACACACAATTTATTTCAAGTAACCTTCTTTGGTATCAACCGTTTCCGAGATATCTTTGATTAATCGTTCGATTTGTTCAATATTTGAAGGTTTATTTTAAGAGGAGTTGTATTGTATTGCTGCAATTGGAGAGCCAAAATTGAAGTAGTTGCAACCCCACGTATGGTACACAGTTCCGAAGTTCCGGTGGCCTTCGCCCCAATGTTCACTTTCCGGTGGTCTTCGCCCCAAGTTTACTTTCCGGTGGCCTTTGCCCCAATGTTTAGGAATCAACTATTTTTATGTTTCTTTAAATATTATATATATTTATGTTTGTCTCGGCTGCGTCAGTATTAATTTCTAGAAACATGTATTTCTTAACAGGGAGTAGTGCGGCTAAAGAATGTAGGCTTACACAAACTATAATTTTTACTTCACTCCATTTATTAATACTTCACACGATTAAATAACACACTTTGAGATTATTTATTAATTACTTTCACTTTTTAATATGAAAACTTTATAATATTCTCGCCGTAATGAATTTTCATCTCACACTGAATACGTATTAAACTTCTCGAGGACGCGTCCTGCGTCCAGTTAAGAACGCTGTCTACTAACAACTGATTTATACCGCCTGAATTTGGAAATATCATCTATTTCAAGTCTCTGATTGGCTAATTTTGCTCCAATAGAATACTTTTATTTAACTCTCAGGTTTTCAATTGGCTATTTATAAACTGTCTCAAAAATTACATAATGTTGCTCCAAAATTACTAGTAGCATTATTAAACATTCGAATTCATTATTGCCTCATTGTTACTTCATTGTTAGCAACTTTTGACGTCTATTATTACAGCTCCTATATTGTTAAATTACGTAATACATTCACATAATATTATTATACATGTATACAATAATATGTATGAACATTAATACAATAACTGTTACATATATTTTATGTTATTTATACACATATTGCTTTCAGGCGGGATGTTATTGAATTTATATTTTATAAAGTAGACTGAAATCATTTAAGTGTTAAAAACACTGCCTCATACTTCGTCATTCTTTTCAAGTCCTGACATTTTTCATTTGTCCAGTTCAAAACATTTGAATATCTCTATTCTCTTTGTATCTTAACGAAATCTGAACGCAGCTATTTCCGAAAAGGTTTATCTCAAAATGAAGTAGATGCGAATATAAAATTTCGTAAGAATAAATTGTATACCAACTAATAAGTGACAGAGGGAAGATAAGTCATGTGAATGTAACATACATTTTTTTTCTACCTGCTTCATGTTAATCGAGATAAACATTTGCAATTGTTGCATTATACATTTTGTTGTAGGTGCAAACAGCACCAAACAAAATCTTCGGCGGATTTTGTATCGTTTTCTGGGGTATTTTGAGGCGTGTCCTTCACTTTACCTATCGCAGAGCGTGCTGACTTGACAACGCAGTAATAAGGGGGAAAAGAGGGGAGGTTGATGCCTTTGCTTTTCCTGGTGTTATTGAAACCAAAACATGTTTATTGTCTCAGAACCAGTCATGCCGTATACTAGCGAAATTACTCGTGGACGTGGGAGGTTGGTTGCACTGTTACAGAATTGCAACGGCTGTGCATAAAAGTGTTTTATAGTAAATTACTGGATAAAAATATTCTAAGAAAGTGGGGAAGACGGTCTACATACTCGTCAGAATGTGGGCACTCCCCTTAAAACACCCGCAGATAATGATATTCGTTTACTAAGTGCAAACTACTCTTTTGTTATAATTGATCATGTTTAGAAACCAGAAATAAATATGTGTATGGTTTATCGAATATACCATACATATTATGGCAATAAAATTGGGCCTATATTTTTGTCTATAATCCTTTGTATTTCTATGATCAGCAATATGTTAGTAAAAGTATATTAAACAATTATAGTTTGAATTAGAGGAAAGACATGATGCTTTATTTATTTAGTTATGTTTGCTTCTATGCAGCAACAAGCATTGATACCATTGTGACAATACAGTTCTCAAAGACAACCTCGCGTCTGGTTATGAGTACTGTCTAGAAGCAACACGTCCGGTTATGAGCACTCTTTGGAGGCAACTGAATTGATTTCAACCGTCTAAACTTGTAAATTTATGTATTTCAAGTCTCTGATTGGCTAATCCTAATCCAATAGAATACATGCATTTAACTAAGGCTTTTTCTAGTTGTTGATTGGCTATTTTTAAACTGTCTCAAAATTATATTATTGCTGCTCTAATAATGACTAGTAACATTTAAACTTCCTTACTCATTATTGCCTCAAGGTTACCTCATTGTTAGCAACTTTTAACTTATTATTCTGACAGCTCCTACATTATTAAATTATGTAATACATTCACATAACATTATTACATGCTCTTACTCATTATTGCCTCAAGGTTACCTCATTGTTAGCAACTTTTAACTTATTATTCTCACAGCTCCTACATTATTAAATTATGTAATACATTCACATAACATTATTACATGCTCTTACTCATTATTGCCTCAAGGTTACCTCATTGTTAGCAACTTTTAACTTATTATTCTCACAGCTCCTACATTATTAAATTATGTAATACATTCACATAACATTATTACATGCTCTTACTCATTATTGCCTCAAGGTTACCTCATTGTTAGCAACTTTTAACCTATTATTCTCACAGCTCCTACATTATTAAATTATGTAATACATTCACATAACATTATTACATGCTCTTACTGATTATTGCCTCAAGGTTACCTCATTGTTAGCAACTTTTAACTTATTATTCTCACAGCTCCTACATTATTAAATTATGTAATACATTCACATAACATTATTACATGCTCTTACTCATTATTGCCTCAAGGTTACCTCATTGTTAGCAACTTTTAACCTATTATTCTCACAGCTCCTACATTATTAAATTATGTAATACATTCACATAACATTATTACATGCTCTTACTGATTATTGCCTCAAGGTTACCTCATTGTTAGCAACTTTTAACTTATTATTCTCACAGCTCCTACATTATTAAATTATGTAATACATTCACATAACATTATTACATGCTCTTACTGATTATTGCCTCAAGGTTACCTCATTGTTAGCAACTTTTAACTTATTATTCTCACAGCTCCTACATTATTAAATTATGTAATACATTCACATAACATTATTACATGCTCTTACTGATTATTGCCTCAAGGTTACCTCATTGTTAGCAACTTTTAACCTATTATTCTCACAGCTCCTACATTATTAAATTACGTAATACATTCACATAACATTATTACATGCTCTTACTCATTATTGCCTCAAGGTTACCTCATTGTTAGCAACTTTTAACTTATTATTCTCACAGCTCCTACATTATTAAATTATGTAATACATTCACATAACATTATTACATGCTCTTACTCATTATTGCTTCAAGGTTACCTCATTGTTAGTAACTTTTAACTTATTATTCTCACAGCTCCTACATTATTAAATTATGTAATACATTCACATAACATTATTACATGCTCTTACTCATTATTGCCTCAAGGTTACCTCATTGTTAGTAACTTTTAACTTATTATTCTCACAGCTCCTACATTATTAAATTACGTAATACATTCACATAACATTATTACATGCTCTTACTCATTATTGCCTCAAGGTTACCTCATTGTTAGTAACTTTTAACTTATTATTCTCACAGCTCCTACATTATTAAATTATGTAATACATTCACATAACATTATTACATGCTCTTACTCATTATTGCCTCAAGGTTACCTCATTGTTAGCAACTTTAAACCTATTATTCTCACAGCTCCTACATTATTAAATTACGTAATACATTCACATAACATTATTACATGCTCTTACTCATTATTGCCTCAAGGTTACCTCATTGTTAGCAACTTTTAACTTATTATTCTCACAGCTCCTACATTATTAAATTATGTAATACATTCACATAACATTATTACATGCTCTTACTTATTATTGACTCAAGGTTACCTCATTGTTAGCAACTTTTAACTTATTATTCTCACAGCTCCTACATTATTAAATTACGTAATACATTCACATAACATTATTACATGCTCTTACTCATTATTGCCTCAAGGTTACCTCAATGTTAGCAACTTTTAACTTATTATTCTCACAGCTCCTACATTATTAAATTATGTAATACATTCACATAACATTATTACATGCTCTTACTCATTATTGCCTCAAGGTTACCTCATTGTTAGTAACTTTTAACTTATTATTCTCACAGCTCCTACATTATTAAATTATGTAATACATTCACATAACATTATTACATGCTCTTACTCATTATTGCCTCAAGGTTACCTCATTGTTAGTAACTTTTAACTTATTATTCTCACAGCTCCTACATTATTAAATTATGTAATATATTCACATAACATTATTACATGCTCTTACTCATTATTTCCTCAAGGTTACCTCGTTGTTACCTCATTGTTAGCAACTTTTAACTTATTATTCTCACAGCTCCTACATTATTAAATTATGTAATACATTCACATAACATTATTACATGCTCTTACTCATTATTTCCTCAAGGTTACCTCGTTGTTACCTCATTGTTAGCAACTTTTAACTTATTATTCTCACAGCTCCTACATTATTAAATTATGTAATACATTCACATAACATTATTACATGCTCTTACTCATTATTGCCTCAAGGTTACCTCATTGTTACCTCATTGTTAGCAACTTTTAACCTATTATTCTCACAGCTCCTACATTATTAAATTATGTAATACATTCACATAACATTATTACATGCTCTTACTCATTATTACTTAAAGGTTACCTCATTGTTAGCAACTTTTAACTTATTATTCTCACAGCTCCTACATTATTAAATTACGTAATACATTCACATAACATTATTACATGCTCTTACTCATTATTGCCTCAAGGTTACCTCATTGTTAGCAACTTTTAACTTATTATTCTCACAGCTCCTACATTATTAAATTATGTAATACATTCACATAACATTATTACATGCTCTTACTCATTATTGCCTCAAGGTTACCTCATTGTTACCTCATTGTTAGCAACTTTTAACCTATTATTCTCACAGCTCCTACATTATTAAATTATGTAATACATTCACATAACATTATTACATGCTCTTACTCATTATTGCCTCAAGGTTACCTCATTGTTAGCAACTTTTAACTTATTATTCTCACAGCTCCTACATTATTAAATTACGTAATACATTCACATAACATTATTACATGCTCTTACTCATTATTGCCTCAAGGTTACCTCATTGTTAGCAACTTTTAACTTATTATTCTCACAGCTCCTACATTATTAAATTACGTAATACATTCACATAACATTATTACATGCTCTTACTCATTATTGCCTCAAGGTTACCTCATTGTTAGCAACTTTTAACTTATTATTCTCACAGCTCCTACATTATTAAATTACGTAATACATTCACATAACATTATTACATGCTCTTACTCATTATTGCCTCAAGGTTACCTCATTGTTAGCAACTTTTAACTTATTATTCTCACAGCTCCTACATTATTAAATTACGTAATACATTCACATAACATTATTACATGCTCTTACTCATTATTGCCTCAAGTTTACCTCATTGTTAGCAACTTTTAACTTATTATTCTCACAGCTCCTACATTATTAAATTATGTAATACACTCACATAACATTATTACATGCTCTTACTCATTATTGCCTCAAGTTTACCTCATTGTTAGCAACTTTTAACTTATTATTCTCACAGCTCCTACATTATTAAATTACGTAATACATTCACATAACATTATTACATGCTCTTACTCATTATTGCCTCAAGTTTACCTCATTGTTAGCAACTTTTAACTTATTATTCTCACAGCTCCTACATTATTAAATTACGTAATACATTCACATAACATTATTACATGCTCTTACTCATTATTGCCTCAAGGTTACCTCATTGTTAGCAACTTTTAACTTATTATTCTCACAGCTCCTACATTATTAAATTATGTAATACACTCACATAACATTATTACATGCTCTTACTCATTATTGCCTCAAGTTTACCTCATTGTTAGCAACTTTTAACTTATTATTCTCACAGCTCCTACATTATTAAATTATGTAATACACTCACATAACATTATTACATGCTCTTACTCATTATTGCCTCAAGTTTACCTCATTGTTAGCAACTTTTAACTTATTATTCTCACAGCTCCTACATTATTAAATTATGTAATACATTCACATAACATTATTACATGCTCTTACTCATTATTGCCTCAAGGTTACCTCATTGTTAGCAACTTTTAACCTATTATTCTCACAGCTCCTACATTATTAAATTACGTAATACATTCACATAACATTATTACATGCTCTTACTCATTATTGCCTCAAGGTTACCTCATTGTTAGCAACTTTTAACTTATTATTCTCACAGCTCCTACATTATTAAATTATGTAATACATTCACATAACATTATTACATGCTCTTACTCATTATTGCCTCAAGGTTACCTCATTGTTAGCAACTTTTAACGTATTATTCTCACAGCTCCTACATTATTAAATTATGTAATACATTCACATAACATTATTACATGCTCTTACTCATTATTGCCTCAAGGTTACCTCATTGTTAGCAACTTTTAACGTATTATTCTCACAGCTCCTACATTATTAAATTACGTAATACATTCACATAACATTATTACATGCTCTTACTCATTATTGCCTCAAGGTTACCTCATTGTTAGCAACTTTTAACTTATTATTCTCACAGCTCCTACATTATTAAATTATGTAATACATTCACATAACATTATTACATGCTCTTACTCATTATTGCCTCAAGGTTACCTCATTGTTAGCAACTTTTAACGTATTATTCTCACAGCTCCTACATTATTAAATTATGTAATACATTCACATAACATTATTACATGCTCTTACTCATTATTGCCTCAAGGTTACCTCATTGTTAGCAACTTTTAACTTATTATTCTCACAGCTCCTACATTATTAAATTATGTAATACATTCACATAACATTATTACATGCTCTTACTCATTATTGCCTCAAGGTTACCTCATTGTTAGCAACTTTTAACTTATTATTCTCACAGCTCCTACATTATTAAATTATGTAATACATTCACATAACATTATTACATGCTCTTACTCATTATTGCCTCAAGGTTACCTCATTGTTAGCAACTTTTAACCCATTATTCTCACAGCTCCTACATTATTAAATTACGTAATACATTCACATAACATTATTACATGCTCTTACTCATTATTGCCTCAAGGTTACCTCATTGTTAGCAACTTTTAACCTATTATTCTCACAGCTCCTACATTATTAAATTATGTAATACATTCACATAACATTATTACATGCTCTTACTCATTATTGCCTCAAGGTTACCTCATTGTTAGCAACTTTTAACCTATTATTCTCACAGCTCCTACATTATTAAATTATGTAATACATTCACATAACATTATTACATGCTCTTACTCATTATTGCCTCAAGGTTACCTCATTGTTAGCAACTTTTAACCTATTATTCTCACAGCTCCTACATTATTAAATTATGTAATACATTCACATAACATTATTACATGCTCTTACTCATTATTGCCTCAAGGTTACCTCAATGTTAGCAACTTTTAACTTATTATTCTCACAGCTCCTACATTATTAAATTATGTAATACATTCACATAACATTATTACATGCTCTTACTCATTATTGCCTCAAGGTTACCTCATTGTTAGCAACTTTTAACCTATTATTCTCACAGCTCCTACATTATTAAATTATGTAATACATTCACATAACATTATTACATGCTCTTACTCATTATTGCCTCAAGGTTACCTCATTGTTAGCAACTTTTAACTTATTATTCTCACAGCTCCTACATTATTAAATTACGTAATACATTCACATAACATTATTACATGCTCTTACTCATTATTGCCTCAAGGTTACCTCATTGTTAGCAACTTTTGACCTATTATTCTCACAGCTCCTACATTATTAAATTACGTAATACATTCACATAACATTATTACATGCTCTTACTCATTATTGCCTCAAGGTTACCTCATTGTTAGCAACTTTTAACCTATTATTCTCACAGCTCCTACATTATTAAATTACGTAATACATTCACATAACATTATTACATGCTCTTACTCATTATTGCCTCAAGGTTACCTCAATGTTAGCAACTTTTAACCTATTATTCTCACAGCTCCTACATTATTAAATTACGTAATACATTCACATAACATTATTACATGCTCTTACTCATTATTGCCTCAAGGTTACCTCAATGTTAGCAACTTTTAACCTATTATTCTCACAGCTCCTACATTATTAAATTACGTAATACATTCACATAACATTATTACATGCTCTTACTCATTATTGCCTCAAGGTTACCTCATTGTTAGCAACTTTTGACCTATTATTCTCACAGCTCCTACATTATTAAATTACGTAATACATTCACATAACATTATTACATGCTCTTACTCATTATTGCCTCAAGGTTACCTCATTGTTAGCAACTTTTAACCTATTATTCTCACAGCTCCTACATTATTAAATTATGTAATACATTCACATAACATTATTACATGCTCTTACTCATTATTGCCTCAAGGTTACCTCATTGTTAGCAACTTTTGACCTATTATTCTCACAGCTCCTACATTATTAAATTACGTAATACATTCACATAACATTATTACATGCTCTTACTCATTATTGCCTCAAGGTTACCTCATTGTTAGCAACTTTTAACTTATTATTCTCACAGCTCCTACATTATTAAATTATGTAATACATTCACATAACATTATTACATGCTCTTACTCATTATTGCCTCAAGGTTACCTCATTGTTAGCAACTTTTAACTTATTATTCTCACAGCTCCTACATTATTAAATTACGTAATACATTCACATAACATTATTACATGCTCTTACTCATTATTGCCTCAAGGTTACCTCATTGTTAGCAACTTTTAACTTATTATTCTCACAGCTCCTACATTATTAAATTATGTAATACATTCAGATAACATTATTGAACATGTTTACAATAATATAAGCATATGCAATGACTGTTACATACATTTTACAAATTATGACATACACATATTGCTTCAAGGCGGGCTGTTATTGAATTTTACATATTATATAATTTGACAAACTATTTAATTGCTAAAAATACTGCCTCAAGTCTTACATCGCACCTAAGGTGTTCACAGCAGTAAAGCGGAAGGAACCCCTACCACGTGATTTACCCCACGTGGGGAAGATATTCTGATGGCTTTGATTGACTAAGTTGGATATGAAAGGATTCATACTGGATGGAGACAGAGTAGCAGCCAACCAATGAAGAATGTTACATTGGCATTTCAAGGATAGCATGTACCGACCAGCTTTTAAACATCTATCGACGCGGTTTCTTCTATCCCCTTGTACAAAGAGCACCAAAGAGCAACTCATGTCTGTGTCACTTTATTCATCGTTGGCCTTGCGAAGCCATGGCCATTTCATTAGTTGCTTTAGGTCACGGTGCAAGGGAGCGCCAGTCCTTCTGCTAAATACTTGTACCAATAACCACAACAAAGGTTACAAAATGCCGTGGAAACGAGACATATGTTTACGCTCTCGATCGTATTGGCTAAAAGAGAAAGAGGTAGAGTTAGTGCATTCAGTTTGTCATACAGACCTCTTATCTTACAGACCATACCTTATCGGCTAGTGCAGGACACGGCTTTAAAAGCTAAGGGGAAAACTTGATGAGGGCCCAGGTTAGCGAAGTGTAGCATGTGCAGTGTGAGCAGATTTTCAAATTAAAGCTTGAATGGTACTCATTCAATACATAGCAATACTTTATAAAAAAAATCTGATATGTTACACTCACATGACTTTCTCTACTCTTGTACAAACTATTTTTACAAACGCTTATTCTCCATATGCTTCATGTTAATCGAGATGTTAATCTTATTGCTAATTTTCTTGTAGATGCAAGGGGAATATGGTAGGCTTTAAGCGATAGTCAAATATTTTAACAGATGGTTGCCTTGTCGAGTATTCCATTCTCTTTGCATTACCAGGACAAAAAATGAATAACGAATTCCCATAAATAAAATCGAATGAGCACACCATTTGAGCAAAAGTATAAGTATTGGAAAATTTAAGGGAATAACAAGCAATATTTTGAAAATGGTTCACTCAACAAAAAAAAATGTATGTCACATAAATGGTATATTTTAACGCGATCTACATTCTTTGTGTAGTAAACTTTTGTCTATCTCTTATGGTTTACCAGTTATGCAAAATGAAGAATACTTTTGGAGACATTCCCAGAAAATTCGAGATATACATTTCATTTGTCATGAAAATATCTTAAACATATGATATTTTAATCAAAATTGTTTGAGCCATTTTTGAGAAAATTAAAATTTTCGAAAAATGTTTCATGTGAAGGGTACTCTGGGGTGGGGAGATTTTCTTGAAAGCCTTCGTGTCGCATCATCGGAAGATACTGAACCTAAATACCAAGTTTGGTGTTTATCCGACTGTTCTTTTCTGATTATGCTGTTCACAGACACACTCACAGACACACACACGGACGTGCTTTTTTGGATTCAGAAGGTCTCAAAACATGTATTTCCGGTGAAATCTCGGTATCGAATTTTGGGTGGAATACAATACTTCCCCTACCTACTATACGTAGTAGAGAAAGTAAAAATTCAGTACTTACTGTATTAAGAATAGATGTAGAATTTGTATTTCTTGAAGCTCCTTGCTGATTCTAAAAGTTAATTGTTTTTCAGGGCTGTTTTGTGGAATTTCTGACAGCTTACACTCAAGTTAACTTTAAAACATAGTTTCGTTTTCACTAGTTCTGCTTTAACCCAACATACTTTACTGTAAACGAAATATCGTGCACTTTACACCTGCAAGAAAGTTCGTCCTTATAGCTATCATTTGTCAACCATTCATCAAGAAAAGAATTAGGGTGTATCTTTTTGTTGGATTCAGTTGAACACAATAATAAAAGTTCGCACAAATTCCCACGCTCGAATAATAGAACTGCACTACACAATAAAGCTGTAAGAATTTCAGGTTTCGTTAAAACACTACTACAATTAATTACAAAATTTCCATTGCCGGCGTAGTGACAGCGTGACCGTGTAAGACTAGTGTCTGATTGGCGCAAAGAGAAGCGGTGAAACTTCAAACTACCACTCGTCCACAGACGGCCATTTTGTTATTTAACGAACAGTAAATTTTTACCATGCATATTAATAATTATTAAGCAGAGGGATTTTAGTAACTAAACCATCAAGTTATGAACGCACCGGGGGTTGGTGACCTGAGAAGTGGAAGCGCTTGTCTCGTAGTGTTTTCTGATGTATAGTGTTTGAAGGCATCACACCCTGCTTCACCGAGCGGGATGGCTCAGGTGGTTTCGAATGCGGGAGGTCGTAGTTTCGATTCCCGTGGCCAACCCTCCTGACCCATGGTTTTATTGGGGGGGGTTTACACAGGTTGCCAGGTGAGTTTCGGGAACGGTTCTCACATACCCCTAATTTCTTGTGCTTCTATTTCATCTCTATTCTCATTTCGTTTCATCTTTCATCCGTTGCTATCTTTCAGGGTCGGAAGTGTCGGCGATGGTATTTTCTGGTGGAGTATGGTAGGGTCCCTCGGATTCGGCTGACTGCCGGAGATATGGAACCCCTTTGAGGGGCGTTGAACCCCTTCTGTGTGGGGTGGGGACCTCCAGGTGTGCCTGTACTTCTGCCGGGGAGTCTATATTTGAAAAATTAGGGGCCCTGCCATTCCTGTGTCGTTACTTCTGGTTCCAGCCGCCTGGTGTTTCCTCTCGTCTCATCCTACCTCCCAGGGACGCCCCCTTGTGGGGCGTAGGTACAATATCCCTTATGTAGGCCAATGTCGAGAACCCTCCGTAGCCAATCAAACACCCTGCTTTGTTAACAGGCAGACCAGTATTAACGAGTATTAGAAGGAAAAAAGTAACGTACACTCTGTGAATCAAAAGTATGCGGACACCGCCACAAACATAGGTTTTTCATTTTAGGTGCTTTGTGCTGCCACCTACTGCCTGGAACTCATTATCCGCGACCTCGGTAGTCATTAGACATCGTGAAACAGCAGAATCGTGATATTACGCCCCGTGGAACTCACGGTCTTAGAACGTTATCAGGTGATTGGGTGTCGCTTGTGTCAGAAGTCTAAGCGAGATTTCCACACTCCTAAACATGCCTAGGTCCACTGTTTCTGATGTGATAGTAAAGTGGAAACATGATGGGACATGTGCAGCACAAAAGCGTACAGGCCGACCTCGTCTGTTGACTGACAGAGACCGCCGACATTTGAAGAGGGTCGTAAAGAGTAATAGGCAGACATCTACCCAGACCATCACACAGGAATTCTAAACTGCAGCAGGATCCACTCCAAGTACTATGACAGTTAGGCGTGAGGTGAGAAACCTTCGATTCCATTGTTGAGCGGCTGCTCATAAGCGGCACATCACGCAGGAAAATGCCAAACAACGCCTCGCTCTTTGTAAGGAGCGTCAACATTACACGATTTAACAGTGGCAAAACGTTGTGTGGAGCGACGAATCCCGGTACACAATGCGGCGATCCGATGGCACGGCGTGGGTATGCCGAATGCCCGGTGAACGTCATCTGCCAGCGTTTGTAGGGTCAAAAATGAAAAATCGTAGGTGGTGGTGTATGGTGTGGTCGTGTTTTTCCTTAGAGGGCTTGCACCCCTTGTTGTTTTGCGTGGCACGATCACAGCGCAGACCTACATTGATATTTTAAGCCTTTCTTGCTTCCCATTGTTGAACAGCAATTCGGGATTGCATCTTTCAACAAGATCGAGCATCTGTTCATACTGCACGGGCTGTGGCGGAGTGGTTACACGACAATAGCAATCTTCTAATGGACTGGCCTGCACGGAGTCCTGACTTGAATCCTATAGAACAGCTTTGGGATGTTTTGGAACGCCGACTTCGTGCCAGGCCTCACCGACCTACATCGATCCCTCTCCTCAATTCCGCACTCCGTGAAGAATGGGCTGTCATTCCACAAGAAACCTTCCAGCACCTGATTGAAAGTATGACTGCTAGAGTGAACGCTGTCGTCAAGGCTAAGGGTGAGCCAGCACCATATTGACTTCCAGCATTACCGATGGAGGGCGCCACGAACTTGTACGTCATTTTCAGCCAGGTGTCCGGATACTTTTGATCAGTAGTGTATATTTGGTTATTGATAGTGTGCAATGAAGTTACTTTATGATTTAATCAGGGCGTTAATATACAGACATTTGGGTTACATAAACTTTTTTTTATATCGAGAGCTGTACATGTTTATAAAGCAGTATCCACTCATAACGGTTCTACCAAAAGTTTAAGGACACCCATTGAAATTCTGAAAGATTTTATTTTAAGCACACGTAACATTATATGGTATTTCACTATAATGACCCGTTGCTCCAAACATACATTGCAATAGTCTACTGGGCCACCTTTGGCTTTCAAACACAGTTTCAAGCCACCCTGGACCGCAGGTGACAAACAGGAGAGAAGGAATCTCTCAGTAGCTGTTCGCCTTGCACGAACACTCTGGTTGGGATAAAGCTGAAATCGGGACTCATGACTAAGTAAAACCTTACCCCTCCTTTCCATTCCCCAGTTCTTCTTACCTCTGCACTAAATCTTTCGATTTTGACGCCTAATCGCACGTGGGAATCGAGCCTTGCTCCCGAAGTCTCTGAGAACAAGTCATTGGCGACACTGTTTTACCAGTTCCTTCCTGATATTACGTTTGAATTTTGGGAATAAAAGCCTTCCGATCTCGTTTGGATATAACTACAATAATTATATCATCCGGGGTAATGTATCCTTTGGGCTTTGCTGTGACACTTTACCGTTTTTCCTTTATTTGTCAACTGTCTGTGCCACATACGTTTACTTATCCCTAATTGCGTGGCAATATCTCTGTATTACTTTCCACACTTAGCATACCAACTACTTGCCATTCTATATACTTCTTTACACTTGTTTTCCATTCTTACGTAGCAGTCAGTTTTCACGCCAAAACAAAATGGAAGGTTGAGAATGGAGTATTTTAGAAGGAGTTGTATCGTGTTTCAACTGTTGGGGAGCCAAACTTGTAGTAGCTGCAACCGCACATATAGTAAATAGTTTCCGGTAACCTTCGCCCCAAATGTACTTTCAGGTGGCCTTTGCCCCAAGTTTAAAAAAAAATATTAACTTTGAATTTGACTTTTTTTAAATATTATATATTTATGTTTGCCTCGGCTGCGTCAGTATTACTGTTAGAGACATGGATATTTTGGCAGGGTTGTGATACGACTAAGAATGTAGGCTTACACAGATTATAATTTTACTTCACTCCTTTTATTAATACTTGATATGATTTAAATACCCCTTCACTGATATAGAGAGGTGTGAGATTCTTTAATTAATTACTTGCACTTTTTAACACGTAAACTTACTTTTCATCTTACACGAATACGTATTATATTTCTTGAGGACACTTTTTGCGTCTGGTTAGTAACGCTGTCTGCAGGCAACTGAACTCTGCATTTGTAAATGTTTCTGCTTTTCAGTTTCTGATTGACTAATCCTACTCCAATAGAATACCTTCATTTAACTGAAGCTTTTTCTGGTTGTTGATTGGCTATTTTATAAACTGTCAGTAAAATTATATTATTGTTGCTCCAATAATGACTAGTATCATTATTAAACATTCTTACTCATTATTGCTTCAAGGTTACCTCATTGTTACCTTTTTGTTAGCAACTTTTACTTATTATTTTCACAGCTCCTACATTATTAAATTACGTAATAGAGTCATATAACATTATTGAACATGTATACAATAATATAAGCATATACAATGACTGTTGCATACAGTTTACAAAGTATTATATACACATATTGCTTCAAGGCGGGCAGTTATTGAGTTTACATATTATATGATTAGACTGAAATTATTTAAGTGTTAAAAAGTCTGCCTCAACACTTAGCCTAGCAACTACTTGCCATTTTATATCCTTCTTTACTCTTGTTTCTCCATTCTTACGTAGCAGTCACTTTTCACGCCAGAATAAAATGGAAGGTATAGCAAGTACTGAACGTTGTGACAGTATAACGAGGTCAATCTATCCGCATTCTGTACTACAGAACCATGGTACACTATAAACAGACACCGTTCTAACTTCAGTGGCTGATTTAATGCAAGGTCAAATATGCTAAATTTAGGAACCTTTTTCAAATTTGTTGAAAACAAATAAACATTGTGTAATTCTTTATAAAGCAGAATAGGATAGTATTATTACATTAAAAATGCTCCTTATAAGTCAACGTTTCTCCTCAGAAAAGAAAGGTTTTCTGGGCACATCTCACAAAAATTTTAAAAACGTGAATGTTTTCAAGATTTCTGAAAGTGAATAAATTCCTTACTTATGAAAAAAAATCTGATGTGTTTCACTCACATGACTATCTCTACTCTTGTACAAACTATTCTTATAAACGCTTATTCTCCATATACTTCATGTTAATCGAGATAAACATTTGCAGGCTCTATCTTATTGCTAATTTTCTTGTAGATGTAAGGGGAATATATATTTACAAGGGCAATATAGAAAAACAGTAGCCTTTAAGCACATACATATCTCTTAATAGCTAGTTGCTAGGTGCAGCACTATTCCCTTTGCCACAGATTAATACTCTTTGCATATCCAAGACAAAAAAATGAATAACGAATTCCCATTTGAGAAAATGAGTATTGAAAAATTGAAGGGAATAACAAGCAATATCTCTAAAATGGTTCACTCAACAAAAATGTATATGACATAACTTGTGTATTTTAACGCGATCTACATTTTTTGTGTAGTAACATTTTGTCTATCTCTTATGGTTTACCGGTTATGCAAAATTCGTTCACAATGGAGAATACTTTTTGAGACATTCCCAGAAAATTCAAGATATACATTATATTTGTCATGAAAATATCTTAAACATATGATATTTTAATCGAAATCGTTAAGAACCATTTTTGAGAAAATTAAAATTTTCGAAAAATCTTCCATGTAAAGGGTAATCTGGGGTGCGGGGATTTTCTTGAAAACCTTCGTGTCGCATCTCTGAAAGATACTGAACCTAAATACCAAGTTTGGTGTTTATCCAACTGTTCGTTTCTCAGTTATGCTGTTCACAGGCAGACAGACAGATTTCCGGTGAAATCTCGGTATCGAATTTTTGGGTGGATTTTACTTTCTCTACTACGTACTTACTGTAAGTAGTAGAGAAAGTAAAAAATCACAGACACACACGGACATGTTTCCAAAAATACTTTTTTTGGACTCAGGAGGCCTCAAAACATGTATTTCCGGTGAAATCTGGAATTTTTTAGTGGAATGCAGTACTTCCCCCACTTACTATACATAGTAGAGAAAGCAAAAATCGTGGCTTTACTAGCAACTTAATGACCAGCTCACAATTAGCAGAAGCGAGACACAGAGAGAGAAAACTACGTAAAGTTAAAAATGTTTGCTACTCATTAAGTTTACATTTCGTTGGTGATTAGTTGCACTGTATTTGTGTTAAATACGAAGTATGAATTAGTAATGTTTATAATAAATATGTAATAATAACTATAACAATTATAACAATAACAATACACGAAGCATGCTATTTGCGATAGAAGCGTTCTGGTAGTTTTTCGTTTACCACCACACCGCTGCACTCATTTCTTCATCATTGTCTAAATTGCCGCTTCTTGCATAAGCACTTTACCCTCTAAGTGCCCTAATTAAAATCTTTTTATTAAGTTGTTCAAATTTGCATAGACAAACTAAGTTGCTTTAATTAACTTAACCCAAAATTCAAGTAAAATTGAGATTAGCTGTAACAAAATTTTGAAAGTTAAACTTGCTCAGGGTCAAAATTGATCGTACCGTTGCGAGAGTCGGCGAGCTAGATTACGAAACTACTCTAAGAGAAGACAGACTAATGGATCCCCCTACCGTTACGTGGGGGCAGGCCAAGTACAAGAAGATGAAACAAGGTCATAAAATCGAGCGCAATGCAATGATACAACAACCACGGAACACTCGTTCATATAACCCCTTCCCACACAACACACACACAAACCAGCATGGCTCACCTTTGAGACACAAGTACTGTATTCTGAAAGCTCTCTAAGCTACAGAACTTCTCAAATATTCTTCAAAATAAATGCAACTAAGTAGTTTCATTTATTTTCATAGTCCTTTCTATTCTTTTTACTTTCTCTACTATGTATAGTAGGTAGCGAAAGTATTGTATTCCACCCAAATATTCGATACCGAGAATTCACCGGAAATATATGTTTTGAGACCCCCTAAATCCAAAAAACATTTTTCGAAACATGTCCCTGTGTGTGTCTGTGTGTATGTGTTTCTGCCTGTCTGTCAACAGCATAACTCAGAAACGAACAGTCGGAAAAACACCCAAACTTGGTATTTAGGCTCAGTATCTCCCAGAGATGCAACACGAAGGTTTTCAAGAAAAACCCCCTAACCAAGGTTACCCTTTACATGGAACATTTTTCGAAAGTTTTAATTTTCTAAAAAAATGCCTCTAACGTTTTTAATTAAAATATCATATGTTTAAGATGTTTTCATGACAAATGAAATGTATATCTCGAATTTTCTGCGAATGTCTGCAAAAGTATTCTTCGTTGTGAACGACTTTTGCATAACTGGTAAACCATAAGAGATAGACAAAATGTTACTACACAAAGAATGTAGATCGCGTTAAAATACACGATCTATGTCATATACACTTTTTTGTTGAGTGAACCATTTTCGAGATATTGCTTGTTATTCCCTTAAATTTTCCAATACTTTTTCTCAAATGGGAATTCGTTATTCATTTTTTTTTGTCCAGGTAATGCAAAGAAAATTGAATACTCCACATAGCAACCAGCTCTTAAAATATTTGACTGTCCTTAAATCCTATCAATTCCCCTTGCATCTACAAGAAAATTAGCAATAAGATTAACATTTCGATTCATGTGAGTGTAACACATCAGATTTTTTACCTTCTCTACTACGTATAGTAAGCAGGGGAAGTATTGCATTCCACACAAAAATTCCATATGGCGATTTCACTGGAAATAAATTTTTTGAGGTGCCCTAAATCCAAATAAAGCATTTTTGAAACCATCTCGGTGCGTGTGTCTGTAAACAGCATAACTAAAAAACGAAGAGTAAAAAAAAATAAATACCACACTTGGTATTTGAGTTTAGTATCTTCCAGGAATGCGACACACAGATGTTCAACAAAATTCCTCACTCCAACTACGCTTTATATTGAACATTTTTTCGAAAATTTTGGTTTTCTAAAAACTGGCTTTAACGATTTTTATTAAATTATCATACATGAAAGATATTTTACATGACAAATAAAATGTATATACCCAATTTTCTTGGAATAGCCTAGGAAGTCCTCTTTTTCGGAAAGAATTATATATAATCTTGTGTAAGTTGTAAACGTAAAGCGATAGACGATAATACACCAGAGAAATATGCAGGTCTTTTTAAAACGCACAATTTATTTAAGATAAGTTTTTCTGTGGCATAAGCCATTTCTAAGATATCCGTTATTAAACGTTCGATTTGTTGAATACTTGTCATTGAGTACCTTCGATTTTCAGTTGTTTCTCGCGATTGCATGGAAACAGTATGGAATTTTAAGGCCGCCGTCCAGTTCTTAAACATTTGACTATTACTGTTTCCTTTGTGTCTAAAACGAAATGTGTAATGTAGGTGTTTTTGCACAGGTTTATTTGGATTAAATGTAGTAAATAGAAAAATAAGATTTAGTAAGAATAGTTTGCAAACCATTAATAGAGATATAGGGTAGAGAAAAGGTATAACATCGGATTTTTTCTCGTGTAACTTGGAATTTCAAAGCATCACATATATTTAATGTATGTGGCCATTTCACTTTTACCTACAACGAAATTCGTAATAAAACCATCTTGAAAGCGTTTAACATGCAGAAGTTGATGGAAAATAAGCATTTGTAAGAAAGATTTTCAGAAGAATGAACAGGGAAAGTCATGTCAGTGTAACACATCAGTTCTAAACTCACAACACTGGCTTGCTGTCTTAAAGCATTTTTAACACGTGATTCGTTTTTCTGCTTCAGAGTTAAAGCAGAATGCATGTTTAAAGCTGAGGTATAAGTCGATACGACTTGGTAACGCACGATAACCAATGTTTTGTGAAACGAGAAAGAAAAATCCGATGTGTTGCATTCACATGACCTGAGGCAGTATTTTTAAAAATTAAATAATTTCAGTCTAATTATATAATATATATAATTCAATAACAACCCGCCTTAAAGCAATATGTGTATGTAACAATATATAAAAAATGTATATTACAGTCAATGTATAAGTTTATATTATTGTATACATATGTAATAATGTTGTGTGAATGTATTACGTAATTTAATAATGTAGGAGCTGTGAGAATAATAGGTTAAAAGTTGCTTACAATGAGGTAACCATGAGGCAATATTGAATTTGAAAGTTTAACAATATTACCTGTAATTCTTGGTAGCTGAATCGCATTTTCTCCGGTAAACCACAAGGAGATCACAAATTGCTTTCAGATGACATATATTTACGTTTTTAGGATTTTTACGCCCGAAATTATCCATCGCCTCAGCCGGGTTTGTAACCGCGACCTCGGGAACTAGAAGCTAGCACCTGGGAGGAAGGGATAGACCCGAAAGGCGAACAGATCTGGATAACGACGAACACAAAACCCACCTCCCACCCGCAACCCACCGAACATCGTCACCTAGCCTTAAACCCTGAAACAGATAACAACTAAGGATAATTTTTTTAAATTTATTTTATTTTATTTATGGACTTGTTTAACTACTATGGTCCTTAGCGTTCAAATTGAGGCAGTATTTTTAATATGTAAATTCAATAACAGCCCGCCTTGAAGCAGTATGTATGTAATAATTTGTAAAAATGTATGTAACAGTCATTGCAAATGCTTATATTACTGTAAACATGTTTAATAATGTTATGTGAATGCATTACGTAGTTTAATAGTGCAAGAGGTGTGAGAATAATAAGTTTAACGTTGCTAACAATGAGGTAACCTTGAGGCAATAATGAGTTTGAGAGTTTAAATGTTACTAGTCATGATTAGAGCAACGATAATGTAAATATTGTGACAGTTTAAAAATAGCCAACAGCCAGAAAAAGCTTAAATTAAATGCAGGTATTCTATTAGACTAGGATTAGCCAATCAGAGTCTTGAAATACAGAAGCTTACGGGTTTTGACGGTTGAAATATGTTTAGTTGCCTGCAGACCTTGGTAGTGTCCGGATGGAAGATGTGTTGTCTAAAGAAATATTACGTATTCGTGTGGATCGTAAAATATATATACGCGTTAACAAAATACAAGTATTAAATTAAAGAATCACACAGCTCTTTATATCAGTGTAGTGCTATTTAATTTGTGTCAAGGTGACGCTGACCTCTGACTCATCAGCTGTGGTGTTCCTGGCAGTTGCTTCAATGGACTCAGAGTCCTGGGTTCGTTGGTTGGATGGCAGGGATTTGGGGTTTGATTCGGTAGAGCTGAGGTTCTTGTTTTTCAGGGGTGGTGACACTGCCTTGATGAGATTAGTAATACTGCCGGAGAAGTTTGGGTGATATCTTTATTTTGTTACGTAGATTCCTATCTGGTCAACCCGCCACCTTCGTCGTCGAAACCACTGTTATTCTTATTACTCTCGAAGTCGCTACTTATGTGTTTCTCCGACTAGCCCTCGAATTGCCTAGATTTCACAACTTCACTTTTACGCTATAAATCTTCTGATTATTTTGTTCTAATTCTGTTTCGTCGCGTCCTCGTGGTTAATTTGTACCGGAATGTGCCTCGGCCGTTGTCATGGTTAGTTTGTCCCCAAAAGTCTCGGCGTGTCTTTCCTCCCTCACGCCTTTCGCCAAAACTGTAGAATTTTCCCCTCTCCCTTTCTTAAGTTTCGTTCTGTTTTAAGTTCAAACGTATCATGTGATGCCTACGCGATCTTTCGATTGGCTATAATTTTTTTTTCCTGATTTTTTTTTGTTATTGGCTACCCCCACGTGACAACTTTCACATCTGCTTCTCACAGCTTATTTTGAGTTTTAAAATCTTCCCCCGAACATTCTTAGATCGTAGATAAGGCACATCTACTTCCTCACCCTTTTAAGCCTTGAGAACCGTTGTAAACCCTGTCCGAGCCAAAAGTATAAAGGCGAGACTTCCGGTATGCAGGTTCGTTGACCATCGCAGGTAAAATACCTCTGCTTCGAGGGAACAAACTTTGTTTCTCTGTCTTCCCGACAAAACCCATTCCTAATATGAATTCAGCACATTTTCGTCGCTATATTCGATCGTATATTATTATTATTATTATTATTATTATTATTATTATTATTATTATTATTATTATTATTATTATTATTATTATTATTATTATTATTATTATCATCATCATTATTATTATTACTATTATCATTATTATTTCTCCTGAGTCTCGATAACCAGCTTCAAAGGATTAATAAAAAGAAGTGAATTTAAACTTAAAATCTGTGTAAGCCTACATTCTTGTCGCACCACGCCCTGATTAAGAGAAACGTGACTCTAAAACAATACTAACGCAGCCGAGGCAAAAACAAATATAAATAATATCTATAAAACAGTTTAACAAAGAAAAAGTTAATATTTTTTAACTTGGAGTGTAACAAACAAACATCTTCATATAGGCTTTACATACGTAGCAGCATATTACGTAAAAAAACAACCTTCTTCAAATTAACGCCCAAAGCGTGGTGAAAACTTCAACAGAACACTTTCTCAAATTGTTTTTATTTTAAGTATGAAAATAAATAAACAAACAACGTAAAGACGATATCTACTTCAAGTTGGCTTCCAAAGCGTGGAGCTAAATAAATAAATAAACCCCAAGAAAATAACTACTTCAAAACTGACGTTCAAATTGTCCGAAAAGTTTGCTCAGTCGCCTGTTTATCAGCTGGAGGTTATTTTACATGCCGTAAATCTAGACACGGGACCACCGGCCATACTTTCCTTCTGAAGGACGCCATGCTAAGCCCAAAAGGCTTTGGAAACATGAAGGAGATGATGGGTACAGGAAATGAGAGACAGGAAAGTCGTAGTAGAAGAGGACACACATCAGCATTCACCTACCGACCCGGCGAAACCATGAAAAACCCATGGTTAAGAATGGGCGGTCACTGGGCATCGAATCCGAGACCTCTCGAATGCATGTTGCACGCGTTACCGCGGTTCCGTTCATAAGAGTTTTTGTTTGCTTTGTATTAGAAATTATAATTTCATATTATTATTATTATTATTATTATACTTAGTTCAAAGTATATTATGCTAAGATCAGAAGAAACACCCTGTGCTGGACTGCTCCAAAACCTAAATGATAACACAGTATTCTGAGGAAAATTCAAATGAACGAGATGTTATTGCATTCAAAATCTATTTTCACAGCATTTCTGAACAAAACTGTGATGAAACGTCTTGAAAGTAAATTGGAAACTCTGCACGTATAGGTCACATACTTGTCTGATTGCTTCGTTCTACTGTTTCCGGAAGAGGGGGGGATTTCACTTAACTGCTTGGTGTGTTCGAGAGCTAAGGGTATTGTTGTTCTCTTATAGTTATAGGAGCACGGTAACAATCAAGCAGGAGCTTTATCAGAATGTCATCACATCGTTCGTTGGTAAATTGGACCGCTGTGGGATCATCGATTTCCAGGCTTTCAAGAAAATGATGCCACTCCGCAGACGGTAAATTCCACCGTGGCCCTGACTCTTGAGCCTTTAAGTGATCGAAAACGTTTCCAGAATAACGTGCCTGCCTTGGATTACTTATTCTACACATCTAGCTAAGTTAGGTTAGGACTGCATGCGGAACCAAATGCATGCAGAAAATAAACTAATTCAATTCTTCAGTGAAACAAATCAATGAAGCAGATTATACTTAGAAAAACGTGTTAAGGCGTATGTTTAGAGTAAGAAGTGATAATTTTTTTTTAAAAAATAACACATTGTTTTCTTAATACTACTTACACTTTACACTACTTCTCCTCAGTCACCACCTTTACTGAGGAACTTGTCGTACCGGGAAACCAGCTTTTATATGTCTTCGTCAAAGACTGTCATGAAAACAAAGTCTGTACCTCTTGTTTCACAACATCTTCGTCGTTAAAATTTTTTCCACCTAGGAATTTCTGCAGATGAAGAAACATGAAAATCTTTCATGACAATTCCCGGCCACACACAGCCAAGCAAACTCAAGTACATGGTTGGGAATAATTCGACCACCCTCTTTACAGTCCAGATTTGGCACTAAGCGATTTTCTCCTATTTCAATTATACTACAGAATTTTGGCACTTGCTTCAATTTTAGCATCACATTTATGCCCTGCACCTGTGGAATAGAGCATGGAGCTTGGAAGCCCGGCCACGGAATGTGCCAGGGTTAGATCCCACTCATGGTGGTTTGGATCTTAAGTACTGTTAAAATCGGTGCCCACTCAGCGTTGGGAGGAAAATGAGAAACTGCGATAGGCAGCGATTCTGGTTACACAGGGCAAGATTCTAGCTGGGAAGTGCGTGATGCTGGTCACATCGGTATTGGTTGGATGAACTCCCAACTCTGCCATGCGTACTTGGGCATGAGGCTGTCAGGCGATTTGGCGGGTATAAGCCCTTCATGGACTTTAGCGCTACGGGATTACTATTATTTTATCACACTTCATGGTAAATAGAACATATATATCTAATTATAAAATTTACCAGAAGCTACTATAATAATTTAAGTATTTTTTAATAACTGATTAACGCGCGTAATTAATTCTCCCATAATAAAAAAACGTTGTGTTACACCCCCATGACTTTCTCTACTCTTGTACAAATTATTTTTACAAACGCTTATTCTCCATATGCTTCTTGTTAATCGAGATGTTAATCTCATTGCTAATTTTCTTGTAGGTGGAAAGGGAATATGGTAGGCTTTAAGCGATAGTCAAATGATTTAAGAGCTGGTTGCTATGTAGCGCATTCCATTCTCTTTGTATTACCAGGACAAAAAAATGAATAGCGAATTCCCGTTTGAGATAAAGTATTACAACTATTGGATAATTTTAGGGAATAACAAGCAATATTTCGAAAATGATTCACTCAACAAAAAATGTATATGACATAAATTGTGTATTTTAACGCGATGTAAATTTTTTTGTGTAGTAAAATTTTGTCTATCTCTTATGGTTTACCATTTATGCAAAATTCGTTCACAATGAAGAATACTTTTGGAGACATTCCCAGAAAATTCAACATATACATTTTGTTTGTCATGAAAGTATCTTAAATATATGATATCTTAATCGAAGTCGTTAGAGCCATTTCTGAGAAAATTAAAATTTTCGAAAAATATTCCATGTAAAGGGTAATATGGGATGCGGGAATTTTCTTGAAAACCTTTGTGTCGCATCTCTGGAAGATACTGAACCTAAATACCAAGTTTGGTGTTTATCCGACTGTTCGTTTCTGAGTTATGCTGTTCACAGACAGACACACACAGGGACATGTTTCCAAAAAAGCTTCTTTTGGATTCAGGGGGTCTCAAATCATGTATTTCTGGTGAAATCTCGGTATCGAATTTTTGGGTGAAATACAATGCTTCCCCTACTTACTATACGTAGTAGAGAAAGTAAAAACCTTATGTAATACATTCACGTAGCTTTCTCTACCCTCTACCGTGTATTAGTGGGTGTACAAACCAGTCTTACTAAAGCTTATTACTTTCTCTACAACATTCATAGTAGTTAGAAAAGGAAAATTTGATACGGAGATTGCTTCGGAAATGCAAGTTTTAAGACCCCCTGAATCCAGAATAACCATTTTTGGAAAAAGGTCCGTATGTGTGACTATGAACAGCATAACATAAAAGCGAAAAGTCTGATAAATACCAAACTTGGTATTCAGGTTCAGCATCTTCCAATAATGCGACACGAAAATTTTCAAGTTAATTCCCAACCCCAATTACCCTTAGCTGGTAAATGTTCCGAAAATGTTAAATTTCTAAAATATTGATTAAAATAAAACATATTAATGATATTTACATGAGAAATAAAATTTATATCTTGAATTTTCTGGAAACAAACTTTAAAGTCTTCATTTGGAAGGAATTTAGTATAATCTTCTATAAATGGTAAACGTTAAGCGATAGACGAAAACGCACTACAGAAGAAATGTAGATCTGTTTAAAACACACAAATTATTTCACCTAAGGTTTGTGGCGCAAGCCATTTATGAGGTATCTCTTATTAATGGCTCGAATTGTTTAATTATTGGTCATTCTTTAAAGTCCTTTCAGCATTCAGTTGTTTCTCGCGATTGCATGGAAACATTATGAAATTTTAGGGCAGCATATAGCGTCTAGTACTTAAAATATGACTATCGCTGTTCTCTCTATATCCATAACGAAATGTGTAATGTAGCTATTTCTGCAAATATTTATTTGGTTTAAAATTAATAGATATAAAAATAAGTTTTAGTAAGAATAACTTCTATACCCACTAATAAACGATAGAGAGTAGAGAAAGCCATGCTCATGTATCACATCGGATATTTTTTGTATCTACTTCATTTTAATTCAAATAAAATGCAATCCAAATAAATGCAATCCCGAGGAACAGCTGAATGTTGACAGGATTTAACAGAAGCATCCAAGCACCAATAATGGATAGGTTTCTGGGAAATGGATGATGACAGAAAAAGAAATTGAAATAAGTGTGAAATAAAGTAGTACGTTTTCGTCTATCGCATAACGTTTATCAGTTGTACAAGATTATACAAAATTCCTTCCAATGAAATTCAAGATATGGGCACTTTTATTGTAATGTGGGTAAACATGTTTCATGTATGATATTTTAAACAAAATCGTTTGAGCCATTTTTTAGAAAGTGAGAAAGTAGTGGTATTGTATTTCAAATGTTGGGGAGCCGAACTTGATATAGTTGCAACCGCACGTATGGCAAAAAGTTTTCGGTAGCTTTCGCCCCAAATGTACCTTCCGATGGCCTTTCCCCCCAAAAAAATGTTTAAAAAAATACTAACTTTGTGATTTTGACTGTTTCCCGGCTGCGTCAGTATATATATATATATATATATATATATATATATATATATTTTTTTTTTTTTTTTAGAGACATGAAGGGAGTGGTGCAACTGAAGAAATTAGGCTTACACAGATTTTAAGTTTTTCTTCACTCCATTTATTAAGGCTTGACACGATTTAAATAACACTACACTGATATAGAGAGCTGTGAGATTTGTTTATTAATTACTTACACTTTTTAACACGTAAAACTATTTTCGTCTCACACGAATACGTATTAAATTTCCCGAGGACACAACTCGCGTCCAGTTAGAAACACTGTCTACAACCAACTGACTTCTGAATTTGTAAATTTTGCTATATTTCAGTTTCTGATTGTCTAATCCTACTCCAATAGAATACCTACGTTTAACTAAAGATTTTTCTGGTTGTTGATTGGCTATTTGTGAACTGTCACAAAAATTACATTATTGCTACCAAGAATCAAGTAACATTAAACTTTCAAACTCATTATTGCCTCAAGGTTACCTCATTGTTACCTCAATGTAGCAACTTTTAACCTATTTTTCTCGTAGCTCCTACATTATTAAATTACGTAATATATTCACATAACATTATTACACATGGATACAATAATATAAACATATACAACTGTAATATACAGTTTTTATATCTTGTTACATAACTTATTGCTTCAACGGGGGCTGTTATAGAATTTATATATTATATAATTAGACTGAAATCATAAGTGTTACAAATACTGCCTCAAAAGGGATTTGGGTAGAGGATTTTCTTTAAAATTCTATTGTCGCATCTTTGTAAGATACTGAACTTAAATACCAAGTTTGGTATTTATCCAACTTTTCAATTTTTAGTTATGCTGTTCACAAGAACAAGCGCCGCGCACTGCTTTTGTGAGTGAAGTTTTGGTACAAAATTTTTGGAGGGAATACAAAACTTCCTCTAGTTACTATAAGTAAGTGTTAGAGAAAGTAAAAGTACAAGTATTCGGATTTTCAAATCAGTAACAAAGAATTTATCTGAAGTACTTAACGCCACATAAAATGTATGACATAAATTATGTCCTTAAGCAATAAATAATTTTTTGTGTGGTAAGATTTCGTTTTTCTTACGTCTATCAATTATACAAACTTGAGAATACCCTAAAGGATATTCCCCAAAAAATCAAGACACAGTTTATTTTTCATATAAATATCTTCAACATACAGTATTTTAAACAAAATCGTTAGAGGAATTTTTGAGAAAATCAAAAATAAAGAAACGTTTTCCATGTAAAGGTTGTTTGTGATGTCGGATTTTATTAAAAAGACTTAGTTCCATCTTTACAAGAAGCTGAAAATAAATACCAAGCTTGTTATTGTTTACGAGTACTGGTTTTCGCGCGCGCGCGCACACACACACACACACACACACACACAAACCCAGGGTATCCGGACCCTTTTCTAAACATCTTATGTGTTATATTCACATGACCCTCTCTGCTCTCTATCATTTATTAATAGGTCTAGAAACTATTATTACGAAAGCTTATTTGCCTAACAACTTCATTTTAAACGAGATAAATATTTGCAGAAACACATACATTACAAATTTCGCTACAAATGAGAATTTATAACCAGGGAACAGCGATAGTCAAATGTTTAAGAACTGGACGCTATATGCTGGCCTTAAAATTCCATACTGTTTCCATGACATCGCATGAACTGAAAATCGTCAGGGCTTTAAACGTATAGCACAATCCGAGCTGTTAATAACGAATATTTCAAAAATGGCTGATGCAACAAAAAAATGTGTTACACTCACATGAACTACTCTACTTTTGTACAAACTATTTTTACAAACGCTTATTCTCCATATGTTTATGTTAATCGAGATATCAAGATGTCAATCTTATTGCTAATTTTCTTGTAGATGCAAGGGGAATTTGTAGACTTTAAGCGATAGTCAAATATTTTAAGAGCTGGTTCCTATGTGGCGTATTCCATTCTCTTTGCATGTCCAGGACATAAAAAATGAATAACGAATTCTCATTTCAGAAAAAGTATAAGTATTGGTAACTTTAAGGGATAATAAGCAATATCTCGAATATGGTTCACTCAAGAAATAAAATGTATATGACATAAATTGTGTATTTTAACGCGATCTACATTTTTTGTATAGGAAAAGTTTATCTATCTCTTATGGTTTATGAGTCATGCAAAAGTCGTTCACAGTAAAGAATTCTTTTTGAGACATTCCCAGAAAATTCAAGATATACATTTCATTTGTCATGAAAATATCTTAAACATATGATATTTTAATCAAAAATCTTAGAGCCATATTTGACAAAATTAAAATTTTCGAAAAATGTTTCATATAAAGGGTAATCTGGGGCGGGGGGATTTTCTTGAAAACCTTCGTGTCACATCTCTGGAAGATACTGAACCTAAATACCAAGTTTGGTGTTTATCCGACTGTTCGTTTCTGAGTTATGCTGTTCACAGACACACACACGCACATGTTTCCAGAAATACCTTTTTTGGATTCAGGGGGTTTCAAAACATATATTTCCGGTGAAGTCTCGGTATCGAATTTTTGGGTGGAATACAATACTTCCCCTACTTAATATACTAGTAGAGAAAGTAAAAATGCTTTTATTTACCATTAAGGGACCTCGAAATCTGTATTTCCTCTAAGCTATTCATATAGAATTTTTGGACAAATGCAGTACTTCCCCTACTTACTTTAAGTAGTAGAGAATGTAAAGATTCAGACACTGAACTGGGGCAATGTTAACAGAAAGGATAGTATATCGTTGGTTGGACGCAGTATGCGGATCCGGGGAAGAGAGTTGAGCTATTCAGAGCGATCTACAAGAACTAAGTAGCCGTGAACCGCCTGAAGCCTTGCCAAAAAATGAGAGCTTTCAGAGAGGAGCCTCTTTGTTACGTAGACTGCCTTCTGGTGGCATCGGCTAAATCTCTGAGCACATCCAGTCTCTGACGAAGAAAATGCAATGCTAAAAAATTCCCCTCTCAACTTAGGTCATTTTTTCTTGCATACAGAAAACAGAAAATGAACAGAAAACAGAAGAATGCGAAGCAACGAACAACAAAAACGAGTAAAAGGAAATATGATGGGGATAAAGCTGTGTTGCCGGAAAGAGATGAAACGGAAGAAGGCGAAACTGAGGATAAAGGCAGCAAAAGAATTCGTTTAAACGCGGATTACTTTAGAGCAAAAAAAATTATGAAACTTATTGAAAACTTGATAGGCGAAAAAGGAAGTGAAATTTTAAACAGATAGGGAAAGAGTGGTTACGACAAAGAAAACATGAAAACAACTGTTAAAGCATCTCCTAGAGGGAAATAGTTTTGATTAAGGGGAGACAAAATTGCGAAAATTTCCAAAATTTTTACAATTTTAGTTTTTTGTACAGTCGCATGTGTTGCTTTTTAAACTGAAATGACGATATAACTAATTTTATTTCAAAAATAATCATTCCTTATAAACTGCAAGGAACTTAAACAAAGAGTTAATTAAACCTCTCAGGATAATATAACGAACAAAATAAAACAAATCTGATGTGCTACACTCCTATGACTTTTTCTACTCTCTACTTTGTACTCTTTGAGGCAGTATTTTTATCACTCAAATGATTTCAATCAAATTATATAATATGTAAATTCAATAACAGCCCGCCTTGAAGCAATATGTGTATTTAATAATTTGTAAAATGTATGTAACAGCCATTGCATATGCTAATTTTATTGTAAACATGTTCAATAATGTTATGTGAATGCATTACGTAATTTAATAATGTAGGAGCTGTGAGAATAATAAGTTAAAAGTTTCTAACAATGAGGTTACAATGAGGTAGCCTTGAGGCAATAATGAGTTGAAAGTTTAAATGTTACTATACAATATTGGAGCAACAACACTGTAATTTTAGTGACAGTTTATAAAATAGCCAATCAACAACCAGAAAAAGCTTTAGTTAAATTGAGGTATTCTTTATATTGGGAATAGCAAATCAGAGACTTGAAATACAGAAATTTACAAGTTTACACGGTTGAAATCAATTCAGTTGCCTGCAGACAGTGATCATAACTAAATGCGTTGCTTGTGTGTCCTCGAGAGATTTAATACGTATTCGTGTGAGACGAAAAATAGTTTACGTGTTAAAAAGTGCAAGTATTAAATAAAAGAATCTCACAGTTCTCGATATTAATGAAGTGCTATTTAATTTTGTCAAGGATTAATAAAAAGGAGTGAATTAAAACTTAAAATCTCTGTAAACCTACATTCTTCAGTCGCATCACAGCCCTGCCAAGAGAAACGTGTCTCTAACAATAATACTGACGCAGCCGAGACAAACATAAATATAATATTTAAAGAAAGAGTTAAATTACAAGGTTAATATTTTTTTAAACTTGAGCCAAAGGCCACCTGATAGTACATTTGGGGCGAAGGCTACCGGAAACTTTTACCATACGTGTGGTTGCAACGAATTTCAAGTTCAGCTCCCCAACAGTTGAGATATTATACAACTCCTTCAATACAAACTACATCAAATTGGCGTCCAAAGCGTGGTGCAAATAACGTAACAAACAACAATATTCCTAAAATTGGCGTCCATACATTTGGGGCTAATAAAAAAAATACATTCTCTACCTTAATTTGCTTCAGGGTTGTAGGACTAGGCGACGGCGGTTAGTGTGTTGCAGTTGGACGGTGGAACTTGCACTTTAGAAGTATTTCTCTCTGGTATTTGGCAAGACTGCTAGGGCAACCTGCCCTCCTAGGAGCTGTTTCGCTTATCCTCGGACTCCCAGGTTGCAGGTGGTTTAGAAAGAGCCAACTGGGGACAGGATTGGCGCCATATTGCAATCGTTAGGGACCCTGTCATTGCTCGCACATCGTCGTCCGCCCTTCGGGTCTCTCCTTTATCCCTTCCTCTTACTGAAAGCACAAAACGCCCACTATGGCCTACATGCGGTACTTTGTTCTAGTTACTTGAGGCCCCTAAGTCACTACTCCTAACTCCTCCTTTCACAGCAACACAGAGTAGATTTGGAGTAGAGAGGTAAACATTAGTTTATCCTTTGGATAAGGTTTTGTTCTACAAATTGGTACTGCTGTTAAGTATGGCAGCTTCTGAGGGTTGCGATTGAGCGGTGGCTGTGCACTCTGTGAGGATTTCTTTCAGACGTGGTCCAGGGACCGCTCGGTTAAACACCCTCCTCTGGGTGATTTTGGGCAGGCGCTCCTTCGGCGCTCACGGGTGGACTCGAGCGGCGTTTGAAATGTTCAATCTGAAAACATTAGAGACCCCTCCATGCTTGCTCCCGTCTTCATTCGGATCTGGTCGCCTTTCGGGTCTCTCCCCATCCCTACCTCTCTCCCAGAGGTCACGGTGGAAGTACAAGGGGCCGGATGGCCGCTGCGTGGGGTGCTATGTCCCGGTTTCGGGGGCCCTTTCCGTTTGTCAGTACCTTTACCTTATATCGCAGCTTCTATGATCTCAAACCATATGTTTAGTTCCCAAGGTCGCGGGTTCAAACCCGGCGGAGGGCGATGGATTCTTTTCGGGCGTAAAAATCCTTTGCATGGCTTCCTTAGGAAAGGAAGTAAAGCTGGTGGTCCCGTGTCGTAGATTTACGGCACGTGAAAGAACCTCAAGCCTGATAAAGAGGCCTCTGAGAAAAATTATCGGTCTTTCACGCCCAATATAGAATGGGACGCTAAAGAGCATAGTAGTTCAAGAGCATCCATAAATAAAACTCATTTAACCATGTGTTTTCTTTCTTTGTAAATATATGGGAGTTTTTTTCTCCATTTTCGCATTTAATAACTTTTTCTGTGAATGATAATTTCTGATATAACTGACACTTTCTCTCAGAAAAATGCTAAATCAAATTTTAGAATAAAAACAACCTCTAAATGCTACTGTGGATCCCCTTTGGTGTTAATAACATGTTTAGTTTTTTTTTACCAAATTCCACCGTATTCCAGTTGCCCGACATAATTGTTGTTTATCTCTCCATTCTACTTCCTGCAACCCTCTGGTTTCTATTGTCTGCTGTGCTTCACCCCTCCAGGTAATTCTGGGACGACCTCGTTTTCTTCTTTCTTGTGTAGTCTATTCAAACAATTGTCATAGCATTCTTCTATCTTCCATTCTTTTTAAGAGTCCATATCATTTCAATTGTTTATTTTGCATATCTAATATGGTTCCAGTATATGCATGCTTTGTCTAGTTCATTCATTCCTTATTCTTCTAAACGAGAAACCCTAAGAGCGTCTTAGACAATCCATTTCTAATGCCATTACGCGCCTCTTCTCCTCTACTGATAATGCCCGTACTTTCGAGTGTTCGTACTCCAGGAAATTTAATTTAATGTGTATATTAATTTCTACTTGAATTATTCCTTCTTTTATTTGATTATTCAGTTTTCCTATTGAACTCAGTTATATACGTAAGTATTTAAATTCTTCTAAAGCATACATCTCTCTTGGTCATATTCAAAATATGGATGTCTATAAATTTCAAGTACATCGCCTCGCTTTCTCCAACATGACGTTTTACCATTCGTTTTTCTTTACACAAACATAGTCCATTTTAGCGAGTAGTACAATAAATCACGCGAGGCTTAAAAACAGTAAGCTTATATGTAATCCAAGCCAAGTTTAAGAATTCGCTAAAAACGCCAATAAATCTATCACTGAGCTGACAGGATATACATTTTGTTTTGTTTCCGAGCAGGGCACTCAAGCTGTTTTAGTTATTTAAGAAAATAAATAATATTACGAAATGGTGATTTATTAATATGTTATAATCATTCATTGAAATGAAAAGAAAATATTATGGTACCGACGTAATCTGTACCCACATCGTAAATAGAGAAAATTTGTATGTTCATACGTATGCGCCAGGTGGCCCATACAAGCCGTCCTTCGTTGAAGTAAGTTTATCCCGGATAGCGTGGATGTCAAAAGGTATACCTAAGCAGAACTGTGAAGGGAACTCCATACCAACAGAGAGTAGACTTCTAAATTAAAGACTAATGCTTGAAAACAAACACGTCAACTGCTATTGCTGGTCTTGGAGCTCATTCGGTGGAGCAATTGCCTACTGTATGAGGTGTTCCGGGCTCAATTCCCGGCTAGGCTTCAAAAACTTGTCTTTAAACAAAAACATTTTACGGTATGCCCAGGGGTCTGGCTTTTAAATGTGAGAGTACCTGTTTGAGTGTGTGTGTGTGTTATCGGCTATTTAATAACCAAGTGGTATCACAAAGTTAACAACATTAAACAAAATTCTATTTGTATTACATTTATGTACATTTAAAAAGTTCCTTAGAATTAAGTTGCTTTCTATTAGTGCGCTTCTAAGGATAGTATTCCGGCAAACATTAGATCACCACAGATAGATCCTTCCACAACTCCTTGTACATGGAATTATCCATTATTTGTTAATTTGTGGACTTCTCCAAAAAAAAAGTGCACACCCTTCGAGCCTCAGCTATATTTTGGTGTGTCTCTGCACAGATCGTAACCATAACCATGTGTTCGTTATTCGTGAACATTACCTTTTTGTCTGAATGACCTGGCTCGAAAAGCATGCAGGCGACCATGCGGCGCTTATCAGTACGAGACTACCACTTAAACACCTGCAGACATCAGCACTGCCCCTTTGAACGTCAGTGATGCGGCAACTTATTTTACACCTATGTATGTGGGAAACATAAAACTGCAAATGATGACTTGTTTGGGTCACCTGGTGTATCTTTTTCTTCTTCTTCTTCTTCTTCAGCGGATTGCCGTCTTCTTTGTAGGGATTAACTCCCAGGACATACAAGTCAATGGCTTGGGTCAGCAGGAAGGAGGAAATAAAATCTGGATCATAGCATATCCCGGATGGGTGATCAAAACAACGGTGAAGAGGGAAATGGAATGTTGATGAAAGGGATGATAGGAAATTTCGCGGATCAAATTATCCAACCCATTTGCCTAGCAACCAAGGAAAGCTGCAAAAACCCTTCGGTCAGATTGGTGGGCCCCGGGGTTTGAACCTGGGACCTCACGAATGTGGGCTGCATACATATGTATATCAAGTAACAAAATTTAATGTAAGGTATTAAGGATAATCCTTAAAACGATAACTCTTTCACCACTGAAAAGTCCTATCCTTTCTGACGAACATTGGACTATAAAACACCTAATTTAAATTCATAAATTACTATAGTACAAAAAGGATTTTAAAAGCCTATGTATTTGAATACATTGGAGTTATAAAAAGCATGCTTGCGAAAAAGGCCTGGCGTTTAGTTACGTTGTTAAAGTAAGCTACGTTAACACAACCCTAAATAACTCCATTTAAGACAATGTATAAGATCTTCACGTTGTGTCACGTTGAGTTAAGTCACTTGGGTTAAATACGAAGTAATTCAGGCTTTACTTGAGTTTTCCTGGTGAGGAGAGGAGGATTACAACTCTCAGAAGGTTTATGATATATAAATTTCCTCTGGTAATTATTTCTGTATATTTACTCTCACTCATTGCCTCTTTAATTAGTTGCTTAAGATCCAGGGTGAGATTTTAATAACAGTAAATATACCCTTCCTATTTAAATAAGATTTAATTCTGTAATTTTAAGGTTAAAAGTTAATATTCGACCAAGTTAAATTCTTATTGAAATGATCCACAATGCCATGAAACTGTGTATCTGGTGTATAAGAACGTTTCCAAAATGGGAGGCGTGGCAATAGGTTAGTACTATGCAAAAAACTGCCTATATATGTATTATTTCTCGTTTATTGCGTTTGCATTTGTCGAAACCCAATTGTTTTCAATAATATCAATCATTTTTTGTATTAAGGAAAACAGGAATTTTCCTCCGAGCGTTTTAATGCACATTTCTTGGTTATCTCCATTCTTTGCTGAGGGCGAGGAGTGAGCACTGAACCGATGAAAAAAACCTGATGTGTTACACTCACATGACTTTCCCTACTCTTGTACAAACTACTTTTACAAACGCTTATTCTCCATCTGCATCATGTTAATCGAGATATCGAGATGTTAATGTTATTGCCAAATTTCTTATAGATGCAAGGGCATTTGGTAGGCATTAAACGAGTCAAATATTTTAAGAGCTAGTTGCTATGTGGAGTATTCCATTCTCTTTGCATTAACGGGACAAAAAAAATGAATAACGAATTCCCATTTGAGAAAAAGTATAAGTATTTGAAAATTTCATGGAATAACAAGCAATATATCGAAAATGGTTCACTCAACAAAAAAAAATGTATATGTCATAAATTGTGTATTTTAACGCGATCTACATTATTGTGTAGTAAGCTTTTGTCTATCTCTTATGGTTTATCAGTTATGCAAAAATCGTTCACAATGAAGAATACTTTTGAAGACATTCCCAGAAAATTCAAGATATACATATCATTTATCATGAAAGTATCTTAAATATATGATATTGTAATCAAAATCGTTAGAGCCATTTTTGAGAAAATTAAAATTTTCGAAAAATTTTCCATGTAAAGTCTAATATTGGGTGGGGGGATTCTCTTGAAAACCTTCGTGTCGCATCTCTAGAAGATACTGAACCTAAATACCAAGTTTGGTGTTTATCCGACTGTTCGTTTCTGAGTTACGCTGTTCACAGACACACACACGGACATGTTTCCAAAAATGCTTTTTTTTGGATTCAGGGTGTCTCAAAACGTATATTTCCGGTGAAATATCGCTATCGAAATTTTGGGTGGAATACAATACTTTCCGTACTTACTATACGTAGTAGAGAAAGTAAAAACAGCTGTGAAACGATCATAGAAAGTTAAAAACTAGGGAGTAACAGTGGTTAGTATACTACTCTACGGCAGTCGCGCTTGCGCGAAACTACCTTTCTTTGTCGTTTAACATTTTCTCCTTGCTGATCCACGGCCTTTCTTGGTCCGAGACTTTTTATCGTCTATGAATATCAAAAGCTTGGTCGGCCTTTGGTCCGGACCAAATGAGTCTGGAGATAGTCCAGACATATGTGATATCTCTGAATGTGGCCTTATGGTGTTTACAACTACACATCAAGCCTTCTTTGCAAGCATGATCTTTTATGTCTCCGATGTCTCCGTATTGAACTACAAGAACTTTGTAAATCCGTTTTAATCATTTAGTAATTTATAAAATGAAACTAGAAGGTGTTCTATGGTGAAAGAATTATTAAAATCACTGGAGTAGTTATAGAGAATAGGCTACTTACAAAACATTATCTTTCTTCCTATTATTAATATAGATTTGTGGACCTCTCAGTATAAACCGTCCTTTAAACATGATTGTGCCACGCAAACATTTGCTTGTGCCAAGAATTTCATTTGTTAGAAAAGACTTGTTAAACACAAATCAGGCACTCTATTGGAAGAAATTCAATTACATCGCTGGCTAGTTGTTCATTAGCAAAGAGAACACAAATTGAGAAACAAACGGCACATGTAATTGTTTGTGTATCCCTTGAGGATAAACAGCGCAACACACCAGCTATTGGATATAAAACTGAATGCGTGTGAATTGAATGAAGTGATTTTAGACAGTGCAATAATTGATAGATTTCATGGGTTTACCTACACCCAGTCAACATATACAATATTCATGCTGCAATAGCAACTAAAAACTTGAAATAGAAATTGCAAAAAGTTCAAAATGTATTAATAGAGGCACTATCAGTAAAAATATGATTTGTTACACTCACATGACTTTCTCTACCCTTGTACAAACTATTTTTACAAACTCTTATTTCCTTCTGTTTCATATTAATCGAGATAAACATTTGCAGAAACGATCATTTGACATGCAAAGAGAATTACATTTTACACATAGCGACCAGTTCTAAAAATATTTGACTATCCCCTTGTTTTTGTATTAGCAAGGGCAATATAGAAATACAGTAGCCTTTAAGCGTAGATATATCTCTTAATAGCTTCTTGATATGTGCACCACCATTCTCTTTGCCACAGATTAATACACTTTGCATATCCAAGATAAATAAAATGAATAACGAATACCCCTTTGAGGAAAAGTATAAGTATTGGAAAATTTAAGGGAATAACAAGCAATATCTCGAAAATGGTTCACTCAACAAAAAAAGTGTATATGACATAAATTGTGTATTTTAATGCGATCTACATTTTTGTGTAGTAAACTTTTGTCTATCTCTTATGGTTTATCAGTTATTCAAAAGTCATTCACAATGAAGAATACTTTTGGAGACATTCCCAGAAAATTCAAGATATACATTTTATTGGGTATGAAGATATCTTAAACATATGATATTTTAATCAAAGTCGTTAGAGCCATTTTTTAGAAAATTAAAATTTTCGAAAAACGTTCCATTTAAAGGGTAATCTGGTGTGGGGGGATTTGCTTGAAAACCTTCGTGTCGCATCACTGGAAGATACTGAACCTAAAAACCTAGTTTGGTGTTTATCCGACTGTTCGTTTCTGACTTATGCTGTTCACAGACACACAGGGACTTTTTCCAAAAATGCTTTTTTTGGATTCAGGGGGTTTCAAAACATCTATTTCCGGTGAAATCTCGGTATCGAATTTTTGGGTGGAATACAATACTTACTATACGTAGTAGAGAAAGTAAAAATAAGCACTAAAGTAGGCCAATCATTTATTTATTTACCACTCAAAACCGAAGAGTATTTTAATATTAGATATCAAATAGCCATATCTCGTATACCATATCCATATGACATTTGCTAAATTCCACCATTCTCTTAATGAACTGCAAACTCTAAGTATTATTTCATTAAATTTGGACTCTTCAGTTACTTTATATTTTTTACGGCAAACCCTGTTATTGTTTTAAAGTAATTTCGCTGGAATACGTTTTAAATTCCCAAGCTGATTTGTAATTATTACTGAACCTATTATGTATTATTGTTAAAAAGACTATTGTTGCATTTTCAATCAAATAAAAATTCCATGACGATATTTCACCGGAAATACATGTTTGAGACTGTCTGAATCCCAAAGCAATTTTATAAAAAGGTCCATGTGTGTCTGTGAACAACTTAATTCAAAAACCAAAAGTCGGATAAATACCAAACTCGGTATTTAGGTTCAATACCCTTCAAAGATGCGACATAAAGATTTTCATGAAAATTACCCCATTCAAACTACTTTTTCCATGGAACACTTTCCGAAATGTTTTCAATACTGTGTTATTCTTTTCAAATCTAATCGGCTTTCAGTTGTTTCTCACGCCGTCATGTAAACTACAGAATTTAAGGGCAGTTATAGCGTCCAGCTCTTAAACATTTACTAGCACTGTTCTATTTGTATGCATAACGAAATGTGTAATGTAGCTATTTCTGCAAAGATGATGATAGAGGGTAGAGAAAGACATGTGAATGTATCATATCAGATTTTTTATTATAAGATTTCATCATATTTTATTTCAGAAATGTGCTACTCTACTTACAGCGATGAGTTAATACTAAAATAATTGATTTCCCAGTCGTAATCCAATAGCTTTTTGTTGTTAACTATTTAAAATGTTTTATTGTGGTAAGTAGCCACTACACGAAACAATACAAATATTGATGTTAGGAAAAGAATACCAGTTCCGGAATTTAATGATCGCAACTATAATATTTGAATCTTTCATGAGATAATTATTTCTATATCATGCTATTGTATGAGAAATTTCATTTTTGTATCTTCTATATTCCTTCTTTCTGTCCGAGTTAATTTATGTGTATTCACATCGGTAACTCTTTTATAACGTTCTAGTTGGATGACTTTTCAATCTGTTATCAGCTTATCGGTAACCCCATGGGTGATAGATTTATTAGGAGAATTGTTACATGTGACGAAAAGTGGGTCTATTGCCGCAAACCTGACGCCTCGAAACAGTGGCTCAGTCCCCGTTAAGCTGCCAAAGACCTCGTTAAAAATCAGTTCGGACCCAAAGAAATGTGTGTCTCTCGGAATTTTAAAGAAATGATTCGCTGGGATTTGTTCCAAATTAGCGTGCAGTCAATGCGGATCTTTATTCTCAACAACTGGAACGAGTTCATGAAATTTTGTGACGGAAATACCCAGCATTAGTTAACCGCAATAGAGTTCTCTTGCAGCAGGGCAATGCAACCCCTCTTCCTGAACGAAAAACCATGGCAAGAATTCAGGAATTTGAAGAAGTCGAACTGCTACCACACCCAGCATACAGACCTGATCTTGCGCCTTCAATTACCATCTGTTGAGATCCGTGACCCTCGGTGGAAGTAATTTCGTAAACATCGAAGCTGTGGAAGTGAGGCTCACCAAATTCTTCGCATCAAAAACCAGAGACTGGTACCTTCGCGGGATAATAAACCTCATTGAAATATGGCTAAGGACCATAGAATATGATGGTGTCTACTTTGAAGAGTAGTTTAATTTCTTATTAGAAAACGTTTCATATAAAGGTTTGCCTAAAAACAGACATTAATTATGAGACACTATCTGTACTTGTGATCTCTATATACCATGAAGGCTATCTGTAGGCTGAAATTATACACGCTTCATGTTAAAACCCTAAACATCCTGTCACCGAGCTAGGAGCGACAGTAGTACACAGAATTAGTGACAGTTAATATTAACTTTATTTTACCAGCACTTTTATCATCTTTGTAGCACAGAGCGCTTGCCACTGTTATCTATGATCCTGTTTTATGCTGAAGTTTACCATAGTGATTAAATATTAATCCCTTTCAAAGAGTCTCCTGTGTCATCGCGTATGTTTACCCTACAGTGAATACAGTGTTTTACACCGTAACACAGAAACTCTGTTGAAACAAAATACCATATGCACGCAGCTGTGCTATATGTTAATAAATTATTGGGTGAAGAATTAAGGACTTAATGACACAGTCTAAGCGACTCTTAGTTATTTATACTGACAGCGCTGCCCTGCTTGTAAAAATGTTCACCGAAATATACTGAGCGTTCAACACTCGATAATAATTACGTGTTGATAGGAATTAATGCAAAAATTGACACACTTTCTAAGAAGAAATAAACCTAAAGGTGAAGGAAGTATGTTATTTAGAACAAATATTATAAATATTTTAATGGGAAAACGGATTTTGAGATCCAGCAAATAAAACACACACACACATATATATATGAGGCAGTATTTTTATTGCTTAAAACGATCTCAGTCTAATTATATAATATATAAAAAAATAGCAGCCCGCCTAGAAGCAATATGTGTATAGTATAATATATAAAGGTATATTACAGTCATTGTATTATGTTTATTTTATTACGTACATGTATAAAATGTTATTTGAATGTATTACGTAATTTAACAATATAGAAGCCGTTAGAATACAAGCAAGCTGCCTTACCAAACAGAATTACAAATTAGAAGCCGAAAATGGCTAACAATTCGGTAACCTTGAGACAACAATAAATTAGAAAGTTAAAAAAGGCTACTAATACGTTCAGTGATTGTATGTGAGACGAGAAAATTTATTTTTGGGGTGAGGATAATATAAAAACGTTTACCTGTTAAAAGTAAAATTAACAATAGTCTCACAGCTCTATAGTAAGATACATCAGTGAAGTGTTATTTAACCTTGTGAAAGATTAGTAAATAAGTAAAATACAATTATAATTTATGTAAACCTTATTCTTCAGCCGTACCAGCCCTAAAGAGATGCTTGTTCTGCAAAATACTACTGACGCAACCGAGGTATAAATACATAGACATAAAAATAATTATTACACATAAAACACACGACACCGCCGCAAAAATTGGTTCCTAAACATGGGGCAAAGACCACCGGAAAGTTTGTATTCAAAGCGTGGGGTGAACACTCCTAGAAGCATATATTCCGCAAATTGGCAATATACACTACGTGATCAAAAGTATCCGGATACCCGGCTGAAAATGACGTGCAAGTTCGTGGCGCCCTCCATCGGTAATGCTGTAAATCAATATGGTGTTGGCCCACTCTTAGCCGTGATGACAGGGTTCACTCTCACAGGCATACTTTTCAATCAGGTGCTGGAAGGTTTCTTGAGGAATGGCAGCCCATTCTTCACGGAGTGCGGAGAGGTATCGATGTAGATCGGTGAGACCTGCACGAAGTCGGCGTTCCAAAACATCTCAAAGGTGTTCTATAGGATTCAAGTCAGGACTCTGTGCAGACCAGTCCATTACAGGGATGTTATTGTCGTGTAACCACTCCGCCACAGCCCGTGCAGTATGAACAGGTACTCGATCGTGTTGAAAGATGCAATCGCCATCCCCGAATTGCTCTTCAACAGTGGGAAGCAAGAAGGTGCTTAAAATATCAACGTACGTCTGCGCTGTGATCGTGCCACGCAAGACAACAAGGGGTGTAAGCGGATTTTTTTGGAACTAATAATATGCCTGTTATCCAGATTCTTTTTGTAACTTCTTTTTCTTTTGCCGATTTCTTTTTCCTGAGGCTCTGATTGCTTTTTTTCTGTTTTTTTATTTACACACTCGCACACGTACACACAAGTTTGTGGCGAAGGTTTACCCCCATTCTAGGACCAGAGAAAGGCGCCAGTTACACTTCTCCCCGTAATTGTCTCTCTTAGTCCTATACCTGGTTTCCTAAAGTGGATATGCCACTTACGCGCGTGAACCCCAGATGAGAACAGCGTAACACCGGTAGGTAGGACCGACAGAGTTGTAGCTCCCATTTATCAGCTCTCCAGGGTGGTACGAAGGACATTGGGGTGTCTCACAACCCCGCCTGGGCATCAACGCCCAGACGTATCCAATCTCCCAATGGTTTCGGGAACCACTGCTTCGAGACCAACCCAATCCGAATAGCTCCCTCAGATGTTCCACCCGACGTACTACTGGGAATGTAAGTAGTGCCACGAGTGCCAAGGGTACGCAGTGCTCGCACCGCGGCTGCTAAATGGGTACAAACCCACCCACACCCATACACAGTTACATGGACACAAACACCCTAGCTTCACACGGAACTGGAAATCCCGGCCTTCCACGCTACCGAACACCAGAGACAAAAACTCTGGAGACCATGGCCCCTTGGACCGCCGACTCGCCCCCTACACGTGTTCGCAAAATCAGCTGAGACGACGTAGTTAGATGTGCAAGGAAAACAAATTAAAAAGACTTGTGTTACACTCGCATGACTTTATCTACTTATTAAACTATTCTTACAAAAAGTTAGTGATTGAGATAATTTTTTGTAGAAATATTTTCATTGTACGTTTCGTTATATGTATAAAGTGATAGTCAGATATTTGAAAACCGGTCTCTAAATCCTGGCCTAAATTTCTTACGCATGATATCATGAGAAACAACTGAATGGCGACAGAGTTTTAAACAGTATTGAAAGATTTAAGCTAATAATAACAAATATCTCAGAAATGGTTGACGCCAAACATTTGGAATAAATTGTGTATTTTAGTGTGTTTTGTGTAGTAATTTTTGTCTATATCTGTTTATCCCCTTATACACACACAAAGTTATATAAATTCCTTCCGAATGAGTAGAATATCACAGGGTATTATTAAAACATGTAAGATACACATTTCGTTATTAATGCACATATTTTGAACATATGCTGCTTAAATTAAATAGTTTGAGCCATTTTTGTGAATATCAGAGTTTCCAAAAATTGTGTGCTACAGTGGTTATGGTCGGCACCAGGCAGTCGAAGATAAACAAGGATAAGTCGCGTTCTCACCGGTGTAAATACCTGAACCGCTATCGGCAGATAACCAGAATCCTCTGAAAATTTCCTTCTACCCCGTTTCCAAAATGTGTGTCCAGAAAATTTTAGAATGTTCTAGGAATATTCCATCGGCTATATAAGCGAGCGTTCTCGCGAGAGGAGTCGGTCAGTTTCTCTGGGACATCAAGTGCTGTTCTCCGAGCGAGTTAGTGACGCGCAGCGAAAGCTACTGTGGTGCGAGAGATTGTGGACATCTTGTGTTCAACTTCCCAGCAAGTGAGCCATCCAGAAGAAGAGGCTACGGCAAGAAGAAAGTGAAGTAACGGGAAATGGAACTAAGTGGAGTCTCAATGAACGCTGAAACAGATAAAAACAATGACATTGAGAACTGAGAGAAGTTACACTTGAAAAACTGGACAAATTCAGAATGTTCTTATAAAGGGTAGTTTAGAGGTGGGAGATATTTCTGTTATGTTTAGATCTATGTGTGTTTACAAGCTACAATAGTACGCTTTTGTTTTTTGCTTTCAAAGCGCAACACATAAAATCGCTGGTTGTTCATGGTTTTTATTCGACTGAAAACTGGCATAAACTTGCGGACAAAAAAAGGAGTAAACAAAAAAAAGGACATCCATTCCGCAGATTCGCGCCCCGAACCATATCCTGCGATGTGAACTTTATCATCTGTCCGTTAATACGCATACGGTGGGTTCATGCGTGAACTGAACGTTCCAAACCAGTTCTCCGTATATAGATAATCGAAGATGGGTTTATTTCGCGAAATGTACGGGGCTTGTTACATTGCAAAAACCGATGAGGTCCTTGGAATAACAAAACAAACCTGACAAGTTCAACAGGCAAATATCGGATATTTTGTCGGAGTCGATACGATTCCATAAATATTTTCCCAACTCCCAAACACAGAACGCACTTCTGATTTTTTAGCTGGTCGCAATCATGTTTAACATTCCGAATGATGCAAGCTTGTCACTGTTTGGGCTCAATTCATTACTAGGTAGTCCCAGCTGAATGTGTTTCTCTCTGACATGTAGGAGCAAAACGTTTTAAAACTGACACGATTCTCCCTTACAAACCCTATCAATGAAAGCTTGAAAATGAAACTGTCACATTATTTCCTGATAGGGATGGCACCTCGGTACCTTCGATACCTCGATACTTTGATACTCGGTGTTATCGAAGTCTGTTTAATTCTTGGAGATAAGCCTTCGATACTTTTTTGATACTTTTAAATTTTTAAGTTTTTCAGTACTGAAAAGCTGATGCGTTTAACTTTATACTAGATAAGGAATGGACGGAGTCGAGACTTAACGTTGTTGACTCGCATATGTCCCCAAAAAGTTGTTGGACTACAGTTCTTGATAGACCATGACTGCGTTTCCTATGGCTGAATGAATGCAACATTCCAAAGACTCTTATGTCTAAATGAAGACATGCTAAACATTGGGGGAAGGAGTAGAGCTACTCGTGTAACATGCAGCGTTAACTGAGTTGTGAATGAAGTTGATTTAGCCGACGCACTAAATCACGTTTCTGCAATAGCCTGGCTTGGTGACTCATCATCTGCCATTACATTTACCTACTCCGCTGACCTAAATCTGTGAATCCAGCAGAAAAAAAATCAGAGCTTAAGACGTGAGATAATACAGTGCATGGAAATATTTGTAGTTTTCCTCCTTCTGCTAGTTTGTGTTTAGCAAGTAAACACTTTGCATTAAACATGTATTGAGGTATGAGGGAGAGTAGTAGAGGGGGTTAATCCATAATGAAAAAATCTCAAATGACTTTCTCTACTCTTGTACAAACTATTTTTAAAAACGCTTATTCTCCATATGCTTCATGTTAATCGAGATGTTAATCTTATTGCTAATTTTCTTGTAGATGCAAGGGGATTTGGTAGGCTTTAAGCTATAGTCAAATCTTTTAAGAGCTGGTTGCTATGTTGAGTATTCCATTCTCTTTGCATTACCAGGACCAAAAAAATGAATAACGAATTTCCACTTGAGAAAAAGTAGAAGTACTGGAAAAATTTAAGGGAATAACAAGCAATATCTCGAAAATGGTTCACTCAACAAAAAAATGTGTATAACATAAATTGTGTATTTTAACGCGATCTACATTTTTTGTGTAGTAAACTTTTGTCTATCTCTTATGCAAAAGTCATTCACAATGAAGAATATTTTGGAGACATTCACAGAAAATTCGAGATATACATTTCATTTGTCATGAAAATATCTTAAACATATGATATTTTAATCAAAATCGTTAGAGCCATTTGTGAGAAAATTAAAATTTTCGAAAAATGTTCCATGTAAAGGGCAGTCTACGGTGGGGGATTTTCTTGAAAACCTTCGTGTCGCATCTCTGGAAGATACTGAACCTAAATACCAAGTTTGGTGTTTATCCGACTGAGTTATGCTGTTCAAAGACACACAGATGAGGGTACGTCTCGACTGTAATACGCACGTTTTATATATTTTTACATACACATATTGCTTTACACTCATTGTAAATGTAACTGAAATCTTTAAGTATTAAAAATACTGCCTCAAAGTTACTACATCGAAAGGTTCAAAATTACTCTGAAAAGCAAAGACTTAAAAGCGGAAATTACTTGTAAGTTTATTTAACTATTTGCTACAAATCGACTATAAAATGGTGTTCTGAAATTTTAGTCCTTACATCACAGATCAGGTTAGCCTTGTTTAGTTCTGGTGTTCACGGGACAAATGCTTTCAGGTATTTTTTTTAAACTCTAAGATAGTTTTAATTTTAGTGCCACTGTGTGTCAGGTAGTTGAGCTTCTCCACTTTTCGAATCAGTAAACGAAACTTGCTCGCTTTTGCGCATTTTCTCGAAAACAAATTATTTGCGATGCCCAAGAGGAGGGACATAAGCATATAAAGAAGTACCGAGAACGTTTAAAAGAGGACATTTTAAGTGATGTACTTCTCCGGCTGCTCGTTTCAAGTTACCCTCCCCTGCGTGGATTATTGGTGTGGTGTGATTTTTATCTAGCTATTGTTTGCAGTCGAGCATGTATCTCTTGGGTCAAAGACTGTCTGATCGGAGAGGCTGTTGTGATTAGTAATAACAGTGAAGACTTTTCTGATCATTTATTAGAAAACCCAACACACTATGAATATTTATGTATTTATTTATTAACACTTCCCTCAACTGAGGGCTGCCATATAGACAAAGTCTATGTATAAGAATTAGCAATTTGAAATTAACGATATAAATGATTTATAGTTAACATATTGTGGCATATTAGTCGGTATGGTCATGCCAGACACATTATTGCGTCGCATTGGCAACAGCATTGGTGGGGTAATTTAGCATTTCTTTCGGCTTGTGTTTGAATTCCCATCTGGCATGATACTCTCCACCTCTGGCCGGCAAGCCTAGCCAGAGTTCGAGAGAGAGGGGGGGATAGATGTTAGTGTTACTTTTCTTTGTGTGTGAGCGTCAGTCTGAAAGTTGGTGTGTAAGGTGTAGGTTGTGTGTATGTGAAGCATCTCCCCTCAATATGTTTGTTCTGTTTAAGTAATGTAGATTTGCAAACTACTTTATTAATAAACCACAGGTAATATGAATGAGGTGAAATTTGTGTAATTTGTTACAAAACCCCACGCCTGCATCGGAATGTGAACATCAAGGTCCTGGTCCTATCGCTGTTTATGTGGCTACGCTCCTCCATGTGCATGTTAAGGTGATCGAAATTTAGTATGTTGCTGGGAACCTTTAGGCCCTCACCCAACATGTTACAATATGAAAATAAACTTAAAATAGAAATATAAATGTATTTAAATCAAACATAAAAGTACAATCCTAATCATGTGTTTAAAAAAATAAGTATATAATAATTTCAATGATTTTAAAGCGGTGTATCGACATTATAATGAATATAAATCATTTTTAGGATCAGAATTGATCCTCTAATAGCCATGATTGCCATTTCATAAAGTAGGCGTTTATCTAGGCCATAATATACCCAAAACTTGTGTAACTTTTTGGGTATTGTCCCTCTAGCTCCTATCATCAATCCTGTGACTGAGATTTTATTTAAATTGTATTTATCCTTGTAATAGGAGACAGTGGTATCATAATTGCCTTTTTTTCTGCGTCTACTTCTTCGGGCTGTTGACAGTGGGATTCAAAACACACAGTAGGATCAGAGATTAATCCGCTAGTGTCAGATGATATCGATGCGTCTGCTGCTACCCCTGTTGGGTAATCCATATACCTCCTCGTGGACCTGAAAACCCTTTTCCTTTTGAGACAGTATTTTATATCACAACACTGTGAATGCTAGAGTGATTGTAGTGTAAATTAGCATTATTGTATGGCAATGATTTGAGATGTTTGTTAATTATATGCATTGTTAGGAAATAAGTTTACACGGCCTCACTGAAACTGACAATAGGAGCGGGTAACAATGAGCGAGGGGGTGAGTTGTTTATTAATTAGAAGAGACAAACAAATGACGTCAGAGTAGCGCGCTTTTCTTTAGAAATGGAGGGAATGTCTTCCCTAGAGCATATGTGTTCGTAATTTTGATTGGATAAAAAATAGACGCTAATATTGGCGCGCTTTATTTACCAATTGCAGCTCTGTTATAATGTTTAGGCATATCGGGGTGAGGGAGTATAAATTATGAAGCCAGAGACAAGTTACGCACAGTTTAAGAGAATCATTCACGCGTTACCGTCGCACAGTTCAACAGAATCATTCACGGGTTACACGTCGCACAGTTCAACAGAATCACCCACGGGTTACACGTCGCGCAGTTCAACAGAATCATTAACGAAGTACACGTTAGGCAATTCTACAGAATCTCTCGCGTCGTAAAGTTAGTTACAAAAATGTGAAATACGCGAATTAATAATGTGCGGCAAATAAGTGATTATAGTTACATTCGAAAATATAACAGTTTCAGTCGGGCGTGTATCAAGAGTAGTTATGTGAAATGAATAAAGTGTGACGGCAATAAAAGTGTAAAAACAAATTCTTTTACCAGTGTTATCTTTTAGTAATAACTCCTTTACGTTTACACACCCTGTTCAAGAGATTTGCTCGACTGGGTAATAATAGCTAGCCGGAGGACAAAGAACCCAGAATTCAAAAATAGTAAAACAATAATAGGCGCTCAGCAAATAAGATAACACGAACGGACCGCGACACTTTATACCTGCTGCAATCACACATCTTATTTTGTGATGTCTGCTGTTTCGCAGCACTTCTCCGTATGGTCAAGCACCCAGAACGTGTGCAAGGGTTTCGTGCTCTGTACCACAACATCGACAGAGGGGTATTGTTCTGGGAGCTCCCTGGTAAGGAGAGTACAGCAATAACTCCAGCAGTCATTTTGATGGCATCTCTCCATTCAGAGCAAGAAAGTCCGCGATGATCTCGGATCTATTTATTAGCAGGTGTATAATCACTGAACATTTCAACTCCTCTTCCTTTGTGCCTATCCGGGCCTGCCCTGAAACTTTACACACATTCTAAAACATCTACGTATTTACTTTGTCATCGGGTACCATGACTGCTTTAACTACTTGTTATTTCCGTACCAACATCAACTGCTTGTTACACTCACAACACTTTGCGCTTGGCGTTACATATTAACACGTCGCAGTTGAGTGATTTACTCTTAACGAAACGTGTCCTGCATTGAAAACAAAATGGAACTGACGGGTCCTTCTGGTTTGTTCCGTAATTTATAGCTTTGCGTTAGGCTTTTCCCTAAGCTCTTACAAACTTTTAGGATTGGCTTAACTTTCGCGCTACAAGCAGCGTCGAATTTTTACTTTCTCTACTACTATAGTAAGTAGGGGAAGTATTGTATTCGACCCAAAAACTCGATACCCAGATTTCACCGGAAATATATGTTTTGAGACCCTCGTGGAAACATGTCCGCGTTTGTGTGTCTGTCTGTGTGTGTGTGTGAACGGCATAACTCAGAACGAACAGTCGGATAAACACCAAACTTTGTGATTCGGTTCAGTATCTTCCAGAGATGCGACACAAAGGTTTTCAAGAAAATCCCCCCACACCAGAATACCCTTTTATTTTAATTTTCTCAAAAATGGCTAAGGATTTTGATTAAAATATCGTATGTTTAAGATATTTTCATGACAAATGAAATGTATATCTCGAATTTTCTCGGAATGTCTCCAAAAGTATTCTTCATTGTGAACGACTTTTGCATAATTGGTAAACCATAAGAGATAGACAAAATTATACTGCACAAAGAATGTAGATCGCGTTAAAATACACAATTTATGTCATATACAGTTGTTTTGTTGAGTGAACCATTTTCGAGATATTGCTTGTTATTCTCTTAAATTTTCTAAAACTTATCCTTTTTCTCAAATGGAAATTTGTAATTCATTCTTTTTGTCCTGGTAATGCAAAGAGAATGGAATACTCCACATAGCAACCAGCTCTTAAAATATTTGACTATCGCTTAAAGCCTAGCAATTCCCCTTGCATGTACTAGAAAATTAGCAATAAGATTAACATCTCGATATCTCGATTAACATGTAGCATATGGAGAATAGATGTTTGTAAAAGTAGTTGTGCAAGAGTAGAGAAAGTCATGTGAGTGTATCACACCAGATTTTTATAACGAATCAACGCTGAGCTATAGCCTCTTTTAGGTGGGAACCCATGCTAACTTTCTAAACTGCAACTTTCTGGATCGCTTCACCCTAATGTTACTCCTTTTGGTTCAAAACTTCTTCTTTATTGTTAGCTACCCCATCTTCAAACTAAGCTTTCGTCATGATTCCTCTTGCACTAAATTTCCCTTCCGAGTTTCAACTTTTGGCCTCATACTAAGAAATCTTATGCTATGTTACACAAAGTTCTGTATATCTTATCTTAATTCATATGTTATACACTGACCATTATCTTAACTAATACATGTTATAGATTGATTGTACAGAGTGGTTTATGAAGAACCGACACAATTATTTCCTTAATTGTTTCAAAACGACAACTTATTATACCTGAAATGCAGAGGAATTTTGGGAGATTATTTACCTCCATAGAAAATGTTGCAAATGTCCTTCATCCTGCATAAGGCACAACTCAACATGTCGCTCCTTGTTACTGGCCACTCGTTGAAGGACTCTGTTGTCAGTAGGTTGTATCTCCTGTCTAATGTTTTGCTTCAGTTCGTCCAAAGTCTGGGGACGTGTGGCATAAACCCTGTCTTTTAAGTATAAGTCCGGTGATATCAAATCCGGAGATCTCTGTAGCCACGGGTTCTTGGAAATTTTCCGGTCGTCAAAGAAACTTGCAATTAGTGCCATGGATCCATTTGATGTATGCATGTAGAGCCGTCCTGCTGAAAATATCCTTGAACTCAGCTCTACATCGTCTAGTTGCTCAGGAAGCTCGTTAAAAATCCGTCGGTACTCTGCAGTGTTCACAATGTTTTAAAAATAAATTGGTCCCACTATTCTCTATGCGGATATTGCGCACCAAACTCCGATTTTAACCGGATGCATAGGTGCTTCATGAATAACATGTAGATTTTCGCTGGCCCAATAGCGTGAATTATTTGAGTTTTCGTAGCCGGATAAATGGAACCATGCTTCATCTATGAACCATTTGATGGCAGGATTTTGCACAATGAACGCCTGAAACTAACGACAATAATTCAGTCGTCTACCCTTATCTAGTTCCTGTAATTGATGGACAACCGTAATCCTATATGCTTTAGGCCTGCACTTTTCACAGATCTCTAACACATTGAGTAGCTGTACCCTGTCTCCTGCGACAAACGTCTTAAGATTTTTTGGGTGACTGATCCAGTCGTGCGCTTACGTCTACAACATCCGTGGGAAGCCTAGTAGAATGAGTTTTGCCTTTTTCAGTCACCAGCGATCCAGTTGTTTCCAATTTGTTTACCAGTCCCTGTATTGTGTTTCTTTGGGGAGAATTCCGAACACCAAATTCTCTCTGGTATGCCCTTTAAGTCGCTGTAATTGAATTCGTAATCCAGTATTGCTTTACAAGGAAGAGTCGTTCATTCAATGTGTATTCCATTTTCACGTTGACTACTACAAAGTCTCAAAAATAGTCAGCGACAATAAAACTAACAATTACGAATAAAACATGAGCATCTGCTCATCTAGTGACAGGCAATGGAAACTCCAAAACAATCTGCTTAATTTGGTGCTAAAATTGGAGCATTGAGCGAATTTTGAACAGAATAACTAAAATAAATGTGTCAGTTCTTCATAAATGACTCTGTATTTGTCATCGTGTAATTGACAACTGAAATACTACTGCATCAGAAAGCCAATGACCAGAATGTATATTAATCGTGAATATAAAATATAAATAAAAAGTCCATTGACCTCTTACTTTATACTCTTAATACTAAGCTTATTTTTCTAGCTGCTTCATGTTAATCGAGATAAACCTTTGCTGAAATAGCTGCAATACATATTCGTTATAGGTGCAAGGAGGGTATAGAGAAAACCGAATATATGATCATATGTTTAAAAGCAGACCATTATATGCCTGCCTTGAAATAGCATACTGCTTCCATGACACAACTGAATAGCGACAACACTTTAAGATGACAAAATATTGAAAAGTGCAAACCAATCATAGCAGTTATCCCGAAAATGGCTGATGTTACGAAATTTCTTCCTAATGAAGAGATCCTTACAGCCTATTCCCAGAATATTCAAATTATACATACTATTGGTCATTTAAATATTTTAAATATAAGGTATTTTAATATAAATCGTTTCAGCCATTTTTGAGAAAATAAAATATAACATAACATTAGCTACTCTTTATGTTATAAGGTAATTTGGGGGAGAGAGGAGATATGAAATAAGCGCGCACAGTAATGGATCTATTGTAAAAACGCCCTTTTCTACTTTCTCTTTTACGTACAGTAAGTAGGGGGAAGTATTGTATTCCACCCAAAAATTCGATACCGAGATTTCACCGGAAATACATGCTTTGAGACACCCTGAATCCAAAAAAAAGCATTTTTGGAAACATGTCCGTGTGTGTGTGTCTGTCTGTGAACAGCATAACTCAGAAACGAACAGTCGGATAAACACCAAACTTGGTATTTAGGTTCAGTATCTTCCAGAGATGCGACACGAAGGTTTTCAAGAAAATCCCCCCATCCCAGATTACCCTTTACATGGAAGATTTTTCGAAAATTTTAATTTTCTCAAAAATGGCTCTAACGATTTTGATTAAAATATTATATGTTTAAGATATTTTCATGACAAATAAAATGTATATCTTGAATTTTCTGGTAATGTCTCCAAAAGTATTCTCCATTGTGAACGACTTTTGCATAACTGGTAAACCATAAGTGATAGACAAAATTTTACTACACAAAAAATGTAGATCGCGTTAAAATACACAATTTATGTCCTATACATTCTTTTGTTGAGTGAACCATTTTCGAGATATTGCTTGCCATTCTCTTAAATTTTTCAATACTTATTTTCTAAAATGGGAATTCGTTATTCATTTTTTGTCTTGGATATGCAAGAGTTATAATCTGTGGCAAAGGGAATGGTGCTGCACCTAGCAACCAGCTATAAAGAAATATGTATGTGCTTAAAGGCTACTGTATTTCTATATTGCCCTTGTAAATATATTTTCCCCTTACATCTACAAGAAAATTAGCAATAAGATAGAGTCTGCAAGTGTTTATCTCGATTACCATGAAGTAGATGGAGAATAAGCGTTTGTAAAAATAGTTTGTACAAGAGTAGAGAAAGTCATGTGAGTGTAACACATCAGATTTTTATTCAGGGGGTCTCAAACCATGTGCTTTCAGTGAAATCCGGACATAAAATGTTTGTTTGGAATATAATACTCCCTCATACCTATTATATCGTGATAGAGAAGGTAACAATTCTAGCATATATTTTTTCCTGCCCTGTATGTCTGCTTTAACGTAGCTTTTACAAATGGATTTGAAACGATACCTAGATTTCTGTAACACTAAGGAATGCGCACAAGAGCCATAATATTTCCTTCCTTCTTCTCAACACGCACCGGTCGGGAGATCTCATTAGCGATGGGTCGAACCAGCTCTTTTCAAACAGCTTTCTCTTCTTTTCTGTCCTCGCTTTCAAGAGTCGTTCAATTGAAATAGTTTTGTTAGGAAACGAGACAAAGCCCTTCATATTCCTACGATGGGGTGCAGATGAGATGTACGTATCACGCTTCCAAAAATGTTCCTTGTTAGTGACAAGACTAGCTAAGATGGGAAGCGAAAAGGATTAATGCCATGTATTCAGTAACGGCTTGTAAGCATACATTTTGGGTGTTAACACTTTAGTTCAGACGGCCCCGAAAATGTGAAATACCATCTGCTGCGGATACAACTGCAGCCGCTTCTAACAACGACAGCATAAAATAATAATAATAATAATAATAATAATAATAATAATAATAATAATAACTTGTCTGAAAAACATATCTTTTTGCATTCTCTAATACGTATAGTAAGTAGGGGAAGTGTTGCATTCCACCCAAAAATTCAATATTGAGATTTTACCGAAAATACATGTTTTGAGATCTACTGAATAAAAAAATCTGATGTTACACTCACATGACTTTCTCTACTCTTGTACAATCTATTTAAACAAACGCCTATTCTCCATATGCTTCATATTAATCGAGATATCAAGATGTCAATCTTATTTGTAATTTTCTTGTAGAAGCAAGGGGAATATGGTAGCTTTTAAGCGATAGTCAAATATTTTATCGCTAGTTGCTATGTGGCGCATTCCATTCTCTTTGCATGTCCAGGACATAAAAAAATGAATAACGAATTTGAGAAAAAGTATAAGTATTGGAAAATTTAAGGAAATAACAAGCAATATCTCGAAAACGGTTCACTCAACAAAAAAAATGTATATGATATAAGTTGTGTATTTTAACGCGATCTACATTTTTTGTGTAGTAAAATTTTGTCTATCTCTTATGGTTTACCAGTTATGCAAAAGTCGTTCATTATGAAGAATACTTTTGGAGACATTCCCAGACATTTCGAGATATACATTTCATTTCTCATGACATTATCTTAAACATATGATATTTTCATCGAAATCGTTAGAGCCATTTTTGAGAAAATTAAAATTTTCGAAAAATGGTCCATGTAAAGGGTAGTCTGGGGTGGGGGGATTTTCTTGAAAATCTTCGTGTCGCAACTCTGGAAGATACTGAACGTAAATTCCAAGTTTGGTGTTTATCCGACTGTTAGTTTTTGAGTTATGCTGTTCACAGACACACACACACAGACACACAGACACACACACACACACAGACACACACACGGACATGTTTCCAAAAATGCTTTTTTTGGATTCAGGAGGTCTCAAAACATGTATTTCCGGTGAAATCTCAGTATCGAATTTTTGGGTGGAATGCAATACTTCCCCTACTTACTATACGTAGTAGAGAAAGTAAAAAAGCATTTTCAGAAAAAGGTTCCTGTGTGTGTGTCTGTGTAGATATGTAAGTGTCTATGTGTCTGTAAACAGCATAACTCGAAAACAAAAGGTCAGATATGTATCAAACTTGGTATTTAGGTTTGGTATCTTTCAATGAGCGACACGAATATTTTAAAGAAAATCCCCCCAACCATACTGACCTTTACATGGAATATTCTTCGAAAATGTTGATTTTCTAAAAAATGGCTCTATCAATTTTGATTAAAATTTCATATGTTTAAGATGCATTCATGGCAAATGAATTCTACATCTTGAATTTTCTGAGAATGTTCCCAAAAATCGTATTCATTCCGAATGATCTTTGCATAACCGTAAACCTTAAAGGGATACACAAAATTTTACCTCACAAAATAATGTAGATCTCTTTAAAACACACAATTTATGTCATATACTTTTTTCTTTTTTGGTCGAGTGAAACTTTTCTGAGATATCACTTGTTATTTTTTAAACTTTCCAATGCATCCTTTTTTCAAATGGGAATTCGTTTCTCGTTTTTACTTTCTCTACTACGTATAGTAAGTAGGGGAAGTATTGCATTCCACCCAAAAATTCGATACCGAGATTTCACCGGAAATACACGTTTTGAGACCTCCTGAATCCAAAAAAAGCATTTTTGGAAACATGTCCGTGTGTGTGTCTGTGTGTGTGTCTATGTGTGTGTGTCTGTGTGTGTGTCTGTGTGTCTGTGAACAGCATAACTCAAAAACGAACAATCGGATAAGCACCAAACTTGGTATTTAGGTTCAGTATCTTCCATAGATGCGACACGAAGGTTTTCAAGAAAATCCCCCCACCCCAGACTACCCTTTACATGGAACATTTTTCGAAAATTTTAATTTTCTCAAAAATGGCTCTAACGATTTTGATGAAAATATCATATGTTTAGGGTAATGTCATGAAAAATGAAATGTATATCTCGAATTTTCTGGGAATGTCTCCAAAAGTATTCTTCATTGTGAACGACTTTTGCATAACTGGTAAACCATAAGAGATAGACAAAATTTTACTACACAAAAAATGTAGATCGCGTTAAAATACACAACTTATGTCATATACATTTCTTTTGTTGAGTGAACCGTTTTCGAGATATTGCTTGTTATTTCCTTAAATTTTCCAATACTTATACTTTTTCTCAAATGCGTTATTCATTTTTTTTATGTCCTGGACATGCAAAGAGAATGGAATGCGTCACATAGCAACCAGCGTTAAAATATTTGACTATCGCTTAAAAGCTACCATATTTTCCTTGCATCTACAAGAAAATTACCAATAAGATTGACATCTCGATATCTCGATTAACATGAAGCATATGGAGAATAGGCGTTTGTAAAATTAGGTTGTACAAGAGTAGAGAAAGTTATGTGAGTGTAACACATCAGATTTTTTTATGTACTGGACATGCAAAGAGAATGGAATGCTCCACATAGCAACCACCTCTTAAAATATTTGACTATCGCTTAAAGCCTACCAATTCCCCTTGCACCTACAAGAAAACTAGCAATAAGATTAATATCTCGATTAACATGAAGCATATGGAGAATAAGGATTTGTAAAAATATTTTTATAAGAATAGAGAAAGTCATATGAATGCAACACATCAGATTTTTACATTCTCTGATATGTATAGTAAGTAGGGGAAGTATTGCATTTCACCCAAAAATTCAATATTGGCGTTTCACCGGAAATCATAACTCAAAAAGGAAAGTCGAATAATTACTAAACTTAGCATTTGATTTTAGTATCTTCCAAGGATGCGACACGAAGATTTTCAAGAAAATCACACACTTCAACTATTATTTGCATAGAACATTTTTAACAAACTTTGATTTTTTAAAAAATGTCTATAACAGCTTTGATTAAAATACATATATGAAAGTTATTTAGCTTACAAATTGTCGCGGTAACTTCGTGTTATCTTATTGCTGAGCGCCTGTTATTGTATTACTAGTTCGAATTTTAGGTTCTTTGTCCTCCGGCTAGCTATTATTTCTCAGTCGAGCATATCTCTAAACAGGGTGTGTAAACGGAAAGGATTTGTTACTGAAAGGTAACACTTATAAAAGAATTTGTTTTTACACTTTTATTGCCGTTACACTTTATTCAATTCACATAATTATTCTTGATACACGCCCGAATGAAACTGTTATATTTTTTTGTTACTATAATCACTCATTTGCTGCACATTATTAATTCGCATATTTCGCATTTATAACTAACTTTACGACGCGAGAGATTCTGTTAAACTGTGCGACGTGTAACCCGCGAATGATTCTGTTGAACTGAGCGACGTGTAACCTTTGTATGATTCTGTTGGACTGCACGACGTATTACCTGCGAATGCTTCTGTTGGACTGAACGTTACCCGTCTCTGGCTTCATAATTTATACTCCCTCACCCGATATGCCTAAAGATTATAACAGAGCTGCTATTGGTTAATAAAACGCGCCAACATTGGCGTCAATTTTTATATCCAATCAAAATTACGAACACAAATGCTCTAGGTAAAAAATTCCCTCCATTTCTAAGAAAAGCGCACTAATCTGACGTCATTTGCTTGTCTTATAATTGATAAACAACTCACCCCCTCGCTCATTGTTACCCGCTCCTATTGTCAGTTTCAGTGAGGCCGTGTAAACTTATTTCCTAACAATGCATATAATTAACAAACATCTCAAATCAATGTCATACAATAATGCTTATTTACACTACAATCACTCTGGCATTTACATTGTTATGATATAAAATACTGCCACAAAATATAATGTGTCTATATCATAAAATTTTCTGAGAATAGCCTAGGAGGTACTCTTCATTCGGAAGATATCTTGTATAAGTTGTAAACGTTAAGTGATAGAAGAAAAACGTACCACATAAAAATGTAGATCTTTAAAACACACAATTTCTTTAAAATAAAGTTTTCTTGTGGCATAAGCCGTTTCTAAGATATGCGTTATTAAACGTTCGAATAGTTCAATGCTGATCATTCTTTGAAAGTCCCGTCGATTTTCAGTTGTTTCTCGCGATTGCATGGAGGCAGTACGGAACATTTCTTAAACATTTGACTATCGCTGTTCTCTTTGTATTTAGCTTCCTTGGAAATTTAGCAGTAAACTTACATTTAAACCCTTAACGTATACAGTAGCACCTCTGTTATCCCAAACACTTTTAACCGAAATAACTGTTAACGAAACGACCGAAGAAATAAACATTTTGGTTAAAACGAATTGAAGAAACATCATATGTTAACTTTTGTTAGGAATGATAAAGGGGATGCATAACGGAATGCGTTAAGCTCGACCTTAATTATCTCTATCCGTTCCCTATCGACAACTGTCTTGGTTCTTTCGTTAATGGCAGGCCAGACCTTCCTTTTGTCAATTATTTATGGTCGCAGTCACAGCGGCGGACTGTCATTATTTAAGTTTTTAAGTGTCCTCGGTGGGGAACATAGTATTGTCGGCAGTGAAAACAGACCATTCTGCCAGTTTTTCTTGGAAGGGATTTTCCATTTGCCGTCAAGTCCTAAAATAATGAGAAGGAGAAGTGAATCTACCTTTCTCTTTCTAAAAGTGCTTACCAGATAGCATTACGGTTTGTCGAAGATGTCAAGAACCAAAACCTTCTGACATTCTGCTAATTAAACGTTGGCGTGACAAAGCGGCTAGAAAACCAAGTAAAAATAAAAATCAAACGGAAATAAGAAGACTTTTTCAAACAAAATAATTACTATATATGCAGTTAAAAGAATTTTGTTTTGTAAATAGAGTAGCTTGCGTTTATTAAATACTTTGTTAATATTGTATGTAAGTATCTATTGTTTTGTCTTCATTTAGTTTCACTAAAACTTCAGAAAACGTTTTTTATCCCCTAAAATGACATTTTTATCCGAAATATAGGTTTTGAGCGATCATATTTTCTACTATAGTCCTCAAAGTTTCACCAAACGGTGTTAAAAACAATCTTAATATTTTTTTTTGCTAACGTTAATTTAAATATTATACATAATATTGAAACTCTTGCGTTATATCAAGCTTTTGTCGTGAATTGTTAGCTAACAACCTATTAATATCAAAGACAACTGCGAACAACAGCTTTCGAGAAGGCGGTGACCGAACTACACGGCTTCTGAACGCGCTCTGATGCGCTTTTGTCTACACATCGCAGCGCTCTCTTGTTTCAGAAGCAGACAACTGGTTACGTTCATGGACAATTACCGTGTGATTTTCCTGATTGTTTGATGTTAAAGTAAGTGCAAAAGATAAAGCGTATTAGCGCAGGTCAATGCTAGTGCAAAGTGCTGTTCCCAAGCGTTGTAGGCGTGTACTGGTGGCAACTCTGTACATCAAAACACGTTAAATATCCTTAAAACATTAAAATCTTGAATTGATGGTGTTAACCTATGACACACCTTAGATCAGTGGAACAGTAAGCAGTTCAGTTCGTGATCTTCGAAAGTATTTAATTCGGAGTCGTCACTTTCATCCCGTAAGTTAATGATAATCCATTTCATAGTGACGTCCCGGCAATCTCTTTTTTGAAATTACTCCTGAAGTTGCAATACATGCCCTGCTTGTCAAATCCAATTGTCCTGAGTTTCATTATACTGTTGCATACATTAAAAACAAATTTTCTGCCCTGAACATGAATCGCTTCACGTAAGACAATGAAACGAACCATTTGCCCCAGCTTCGATGGGCATATTCACACACTCGTATCACAAACACAGGGAAAAAGAAATATAATAATTTCATTTGTATATTAGCAATGTTTCAGCTCGGGCCCGGTGTTTATGCTGGCGAGCGGCAGTTATCGTTGTTTACTCCATTTGTCCGGTGCTGACAACCCAATGGTGCAAAGAAAGAACCAAATCTCTAACAGCCTATACTGAAGTATGATTGAAGTATGAGCGAAAATTATAATGGAGGCCATTGTGCTGAAACTGTTTGAAAATTGTGCCTTATTCCTTTGTTATTATTATTTATTTATTTTAACCTAGTTTAAAGATTGCTATTTTTATTTCTCTATTACGTGCTTACAGTAGGTAAGTACACAGGTAGATGAAGTACGTATAGTATTCCAGTCACAAATTAGTTACATTTCACTTAGAATGCCTCTCTGAACGACGGATAAGTAACAAACTTGGTATTTGGGTACAGTAACTTCCAAAGATATGACATTAAGATTTCCATGAAAATCCCCCGACCCCAAACCACTCTTCAGATGGAACATTTTTTATTTTCTAGAAAAAAGGCTAGCGATGTTCATTAAAATATTATATATATAAGATATTTATATGAAAAATAAAATGCATATCTTGAATTTTCTGGGAATAGCCTCTCAAGTCCACTTCAGTTGGAAAAAGTTTGTATTAGCTTGTACAATCGCTAAGCGTTAACCGATAGACGAAAACGTACTACAGAAAAAATGTAGATATCTTTTAAACACACAATTTATTTCAAATAAATTTTTTGTGGCATGAGTTCATTTCCAAGATATCCGTTATTAAGGTTCAAATTGTTCATTATCGTCCTCCGTGCTAGCCTCTAGTTTTTTTACGGGCGCTTGGCTTCCTTCGGAAGGGAAGTAAAGCCGGTGGTCCCGTGTCGTAGATTTACGGCACGTAAAAGAACCTCAAGCCTGATAAAGAGGCCTTTCCTGTCTTTCACACCCAATATAGAATGGGACGCTAAAGACCACAGGAGTTATAGAGCGTCCATTAAAAAGCCTTCAGCATTTGTTGTTCTCGCGATGTAATGGAAACGGTATGGAATTTTAAGGCCAGCATATAGCGTCCAGTTTTTAAACATTTGACTGTCGCTGTTCCCTTTGTATTTATAACGAAAAGTGTAATGTAGCTATTCCTACAAAGGTTTATTTCGATTAAAACGTAGTGGATAAAAAATAAGCTTTAGTAAAAATAGTTTGTATATCCACTAATGAATAATATAGGGTAGAGAAAGGTATGTGAATATATCGCATCAGATTTTTTTCTGTGGAGAAAGAAAGAATGGTTTATGCTGTGACAAAGAGAAAAAGTAGTGATTTATGGAGCCTAAATAAAACTGTTAATCCTGTTTACTGAAATAATAAACGTATGGTCTATGTATCATATCAGAGTGATAGGTGCATGCCCACATTTCAAATGCTGTCCGCGTTATTACTCCCGGTACCTGGCACGTTTAATTTATTATCTATCGTAAATAAAGAGCTTTGAGTACACCTTCATGTATCTATGTAGAGCAGTGTTGCATTCACATGATCTTCTCTATTCACTCTTGCACAAACTATACTTACAAAAGTATGTTCTTCTATTTACTTCTTGTTAATTAAGATAAACCTTCATAGCAAGTTTACACATTTCGTTGAAGTATATAGAGGCTAAAGCGATAGTCAGAATTTTAAAAAGCGGGTATTTATGTGATGGCTTTGAAATTCCATGTTCCTTGCATGAGCACAAGAATATGAAGTTATATACAGCTGCCAAATCACTACATGTAACAAGAGAGGTGTTTGATGACAGAATAATTAGTGTTGATTTGTGGCCCCCTCGTTCTCCTGACCTAACGAGTTGTGATTTTTATTTATGGGGCTCTGTAAAAGACAAAGTGTATCGTTCCAAACCTCGCACACTACAGGAACTAACAAAACATTGTGCAGAAATCACAAGAATTCCTGCTACTGAGCTTCGGAGAGTGAGCGAAAATATTTAAACGAGATATGCTGCCTGTTTGAGTTCAGATCAACTTTTCCAGCATCTATTATAAGGTAAGGATTTTAGTCCGCCTCTGCCGGCGTAATTTCCCCGGGGACTGCCAGCTGTCTCGCGCAGTAGAGAGAGGCCGCGAGTGGGTTCGAATATAATTTAACTACCCTATATATTTAAGTTGATGGGGTATCATATTCAGCGAAGATGGAATGTTTTCAGACAGAAAAGAAATAACAACGTGCCACACTGCGCTTTGCGCTATATCATCATATTGTGTTAACCTATTGTGCTTTTGTTTTCCCCATCCTTTTTTGTTTTCTTTTTATGGGTCCTTAGTGGTCCTTTAATTCGTTCCTTTTTTATCCTATACACCACTGTTTCTGAATATCCATTCAGGTCCGGTAGCCTTAGCTGTTTGTCTTGCTACCTTACAAAAATTCATTTTATTTGAAAATTATATAATTGAAAACTTTCATTATTAATTTGCGTTTATTCTTTAATACCACCACTGGTCTCTCCATATCCATAAATATTTATGTAAAATGTTAAATACTAACCTACATAAACCTTTAGTGTTCCACACCCTAAAACATACACACTTCTCTAAAACTGATGTTAACCTATACTTCCTTCTGCCGCGCGCCTACCGACTATAAACTGGCTTTGTTTGTGACACACAATGATTGGAAGAAGTTACATGATTCCGGCTTCTTTTAAAAACTGTCTCAAACCCTCTTCAGTATTTTCTCTCACTTGGTCTCCGTTGTAAACCCAACAACAAAAGTTTCTCGTTGACTGACTTTTCTACTGCATAGGTACAGATTTTCCAAAAATCTTTAATTTAATAAACTATCACGATCATCTAATTAAAGATAGAGAATTCAACCTGCCAGATATTCGCACTATGTATCGGAAATTTACTGAAAATCTCTTTTTTCAAGAAATGTGTACCCACAAAAATCTATAAAGAATCTTAAAATGATATAATCTGATAGAGAAATATACTCTGCATAGGATAATGCGTTTAAAGTTTAAATTTATAACAGTTAAACATTTACAACATGTTATTAGCAAGTTAATGAGAGCGTACAGATAGAAAAGGACAAACTAATTGCAACATGCATGCAGGATTTATCTCCATACTGTCTTTCAAGGTTGAGACATTATGAACCTCTAGGTTTAGTATGCAGAAGACTACTAGGTCGAGAGGCAGTCATGTTCTACAGAAGGGTATCTAAACCCACTTCCGAAACACAAACATAAACCAGTTCCACTGCGTAGACCCAGCCTAATGCAGTTGAGTGCTTCGCTTCCTGTACGAAATGTTATACGCTTGTGGTGTAAACACCCGGTTTACTTCTCTATGCAGAAATACACAGCACAGCACCGTAAAACGCAAAATTCATTGTACTGAGCATTTTTATCATTTGAGTTTTATAGTAAATCAATAAGAATGCCTTTCCGCATTTTCATTTCAACGCCAGTGGGGTCATTAACCTTTCCCTTCGCAATCAGCGCGATGTAATAAACCTTTCTGGGCTTTCACCGCAAGTTCAGAATCTCTCCCCTTTGCTTTTCAAATCGCGATATATCTTATTTATGGCTGCACACAGTTTTGAAATGGGGGACTTTTCGCTCCTAAGGGGAATCAATCATGTTTTCAGAAAACCATTACTCAAATGTGAAAATGCAGTAGCTAGTCCCATAGAATAGTTCATTTCGAATTAAAGTAACGAAGAGAAATATCAAAGTGAGAGAATATTTATTGTTGCTAGTTCTAGTATGACATTTATTCAGTGAAATAAGAGCTAGCCTTGCTTTCCCTGCAGAGTGATTTATTTTACCTCCACAAGTTGAAGTCGCACTGTTATCTTCTCCGTGATTCCGACCTCCGCAATAAATTATTGATGCTATTGAACACTTTATCAACAATTTTCTATTTGTCGCGAACAGAGCTGCTAACTTTTCGACATACACCATTAGAAGAAATTGTCATCTTTGAGGCGAGATGAGCTGTTAACCCTAGTTTATAAATTTACATGCTAAAAATTCTATGGGTGTGTTCGATTCCCGTAGCCGACCGTCCTGACCCATGGGTTTTTGGGGGTTTCCCGGGTCGCCAGGTGAATGCTGGAAGGATTCTCACATCCCCCGAATTTCCTGTCTCTTCATTTCATCTCCATTCTCATTTCACTTCATCTTTCATCCGTTAGTTTCTTTCAGGGTTGGAAGTGTTGGCGATAGTGTTTCGGTGCAGTGTGGCAGAGGAAAAGATGTTCTTTGTGTTTCTCTCTGACCTCGGCTTTTGGCTAGCTGCCGGGGGTATTCCAACCCCCTTGAGGGGCGTTGGAACCTGTCTATGCGAGGTGAGATCCGCGGTCTGCCTGTCTGTCTGCCGATCTTGAAATTTAGAGACTCTACCTGTGCCGCCACTTCTGGTTCCTGACTCCCGGTATCTCCTCTCGCCTCATCCTTCCTCGCCCACTATGCGGATTGGTGCCGATTTTCCTCAGTAGCCAATCCAATCGGTTGCATTCACATGCTTTTCTATTCACTTTTCTAAAACTATTCTTAAAAATTGTAATTAAATGTTCTTTCACACAAGCCTGTGTAGGACAGGATTGAAAAGCTAGAATCAGGCTGAATCAAATCAGCCGGGATTTGAACCATGGATGTTCCGGTTATCGTCCGGTTTATTTAACCAACTGTGTTACCATGGCAACATCCCGGCATGAAATTAAATTCCCCAACTGACTCGTATTTTCTCCTGTAAATCACAAAGAGACCACAAATTCAATGGCGATTTAAAATGTCGTTAACTGTTTTAAGTCCCAGGCTTCAAAGTTTAACCAATTAGGTCAATCAATGTTGTGCCGATCATGGTAGCTAAGTCGATTAGAGCAACCGGATAGAAACCGGAAGATCCGTGGCTATCGCATTGAATTTTTCAATCTCATTCTACTTTCCAAGCTTATCCTTTATATGACTTGTGTGGAAGAACACCGTTTGATTTCAATACCGCAATATTGGCTTCGTCAACAATAAAATTATTAGTACAAAAAGAACAGGTCTAATTAGATGTAATACACAAATACTTAAATCCTAATTTCTTACATGAGGAGGTACCTAAACTAAATTTTGGATTTGTAAAACATACTGTATTTCATGAGAAAGCATATAAACTAATTCATTTCTAGATATTCATCCACTGAATAAAAACAACCCTGTATTAGGAATTTTTTAAAATCTTTTTGAAGACTATTAATACAATAACACATAAAATATAAACATAATAACCAAAAAAGAAAAACAAAGAAAAAAATACAATCATAATTCCCATTGATTGATCAAATAATTGGTTAAACTATGATGCCGGAGACTTACGATATTGTAAGTTGCTAATGGGGTGTGTCATTTCAAAATGAATTTGAGATTTCCTTGTGGTTTACCATATTTTGTGAGTCAGTTGGGGAATTTAATGTGGTGCCGGCATTTTGCCATGATAGCTTAGTTGGTTAGAGCAACGAACGAAATCGGAAGTTCCGTGGTTCAAATCCCAGTTATGGTATTGAATTTTTCACTGTGATTTAATCCTTTTATTTTTACAGCTTATTCTATAACGTACTTCTTGATAATCAAGATGAACTTTTATTACACTTTCTTTTTACGCATAAAAAAGATGTAGTAAGATAAAACGATAGGTTATTAAAAATATGATGTGTTACATTCAAAGAATATCTCTATCTTCAAGCTTAAGGGGACAAGGTAGTCTGAACGCATGGAAATTACACCACAAGTGTGTTAAATTACCACTGCTCTTAAAGTTCTCAATGGTTTTTCCTGAACTTTTTATGAATTATTCTATAAATCATGATAATTATCTCAAATGGTCGTTTGCATTGATAACTTATGCAGAAGAATAATAAGATTTACTCTTAAAACATGTGAATTCATGTACCCTTTTCTCTGATACTACTTGCAATACAGAATCACACTTTTCTATGCTTGTTCTTAGTATAATCAGCTATCTTTTGAACCTCAATTATTTAGTTATGTGTATCAGTTCACTAGAAATTGAAGAAAAAAGAGTACTTGCAAAGTCAAACAAGTAAAAATGTGTAAAATGTTCAACGTTGTTGCTTTCTTAATATCACTAATATACATTATAAAATTATGATTGAGGTTCAAAACGTTTATCTATGTGTTGTGTACATGTACTGAAAATTTCAGCTCTATACCACTCATACTTTCTGAGAAAACGGTACATAAGTATCCAAAGTATTTTAACGTGATCTACATTTTTTGTGTAGTAAAATTTTGTCTATCTCTTATGGTTTACCAGTTATGCAAAAGTCGTTCACAATGAAGAATACTTTTGGAGACATTCCCAGAAAGTTCAAGATATACATTTTATTTGTCATGAAAATATCTTAAACATGTGATATTTTAATCAAAATCGTTAGAGCCATTTTTGAGAAAATTAAAGTTTTCGAAAAATGTTCCATGTAAAGGGTAATTTGGGGTGGGGGATGTTTTTGAAAACCTTTGTGTCGCATCTCTGGAAGATACTGAATCTAAATACCAAGTTTGGTGTTTATCCGACTGTTCGTTTCTGAGTTATGCTGTTCACAGGCGCACACACACACGGACATGTTTCCAGAAATGCTTTTTTTGGAGTCAGGGGTCTCAAAACATATATTTCCGGTAAAATCGAATTTTTGGGTGTAATACAATACTTCCCCTACTTACTATAGGAGTAGAGGAAGTAAAAAAAGGTACGCAACCGGAGCACAGCAAGTAGGCCCGCGGTGTTTTTTGCTTTTACTGTATCAAGAGACACAAAGGGCGACCAAATCCGGATGACAAGGGCGAAAGCATGAACGGGGTCCATAATGTTTCCAGTTCGTATGCATCCGACGCCGCCCGGGCCGACTTAAAATCTTTCTAACCCATAGGTCCCAATCGAGGGGAACTTAACTGAGCAGTCCCACAACGATTCATGGAAAGAATCTTCTCCAAAGCGCGCATACACCGCCCAGCCGCAACGTGCCGAACAACGTCGTGTCGTCCTACAACCCTGAAACAGGTGACAATTAAGGAAGGATGGTACAGGAAATGAGGGGCAGGAATATCGTGGTAGAAGGGAATTCACCCCACCATTCGCCTGCCGACCCGAGAAAATAATAAAAATGAAAAACTTGTGGCGTTCTGCTTTCTGACAACCTCTGCTCTGTGATTTGCCAGGCATCTGTGCACATAACGTTTAGTTGCATTGAACGCAGATCTTGTTAGCCTCTCGTTACAGCGCAGTGGAGGTATGGCTAGTTCTTTGAAGTCCCTTTCATTGAACTTATTACCCGAAAACGCGAATATTCCAAAGGGTTGTTTTTAGATGAGCCAAAACCGGAGGAAAGCGTAGACCCATTCGAAAAATGGCATTGACCGCACTTTCTGTGTGACGAGGAGGACTTCCCTTGTGTTAATGGCTTGTAGTAATGGTAGTAATTATTTTCAGAGCCCGTTCTCGCACAAAGCCTCGCTAAAAGCAATAGGCATCGACTGTTTGAAAGGGACAGCGGTATAGATTTATGTTTAGCAATTCTGTGCACTTTGACATTGCCTATTCCCCGAAAGTGCGACAGCTGAGAGGATTTGTGGCAACAGCTTCCCCTATGGCGTTAAACCGTCGCCCCCCCGCTTAGTCGCACCCATGTTGACACATGAAATGTGCCAAGCTGCATGCTACTTCATGTCACCTGGAATCGCTTGCTCTCTATAGGGTTCATTTTCACATCGATCGCTTCCTAGATATTCCCTCAGTAAATTTCTATATTCTGACGTTACATTATTATAGTTTGGCTATAATGGATATTTATATAAAAATGTTTAACGATAGGCGTTTGCCACGACATACTGAACTTCTACCCTCTAACGCTCTGTTCTCACGAAGGTTTATTTTCCTCTCTACGTCATTTTAATCAGATAAACCTTTCCGGAAATAGCTGTATTGCACATTTCGTTATAGATACAAAGAGAACATCGACAGTCAAATGTTTAAGAACTGGACGCTATATGCTAGCATTGAAATTTAATACTGTTGCCATACAATCATGAGAATCAACTAAATGTTGAAAGATGAGGCAGTATTTTTAACACTTAAATGATTTCAGTCAAATTTATAATGTGTAAATTCAATAACAGTCCGTTTTGAAGCAATATGTGTATGTAATAATTTGTAAAATGTATGTAACAGTCAGGGCATATGCTTATATTATTTTAAACGTGTTCAATAATGTTATGTGAATGCATTACATAATTTAATAATGTAAGAGCTGTGAGAATAATAAGTTAAACGTTGGTAACAATGAGGTAACCTTGAGGCAATACTGAGTTTGAGAGTTTAACAATAGTACTTGTGATTCTTGGAAGTAATAATGTAATTTTAGTGATATGTAAGAACGTAGGCTTTCACGGCCGGTGTCACAATTATAACTAATATAATTTTCCGGGCTGTTATGCCGTGGTCTGCTGAAGAAAGATTTCCCAGACGTTTCGTCCACAACTGCGGTGGACATCTTCAGTGGCGCGGACGAAGTCTTCTCGGTGAAAGTATCGCAGCGTCTCGAAGCATTGAAACTCAACAGTAACTGGCATCTAGTCATCAAAAACAAGAAAGGTCATACAAAACCGAAAAACACTGCGAGCCAATCAGAAGAGAGCAACAACACAGCCGGCGCCAGCCCCCTCATACCAGCGGGCCAATCAGCAGAGAGCGTCCACACTATAAAGATAGCGGCACTAACGGCCAACGCATCAGACGCTGCGATACTTTCACCGAGAAGACTTCGTCCGCGCCACTGAAGATGTCCACCGCAGTTGTGGACGAAACGTCTGGGAAATCTTTCTTCAGCAGACCACGGCATAACAGCCCGGAAAATTATATTAGTTATAATTTTAGTGATAGTTTATAAAACAGCCAATCAACATCCAGAAAAAGCTTTAGTAAAATGAAGGTATTTTATCGGAGTAGGATTAGCCAATCAGAAACTGAAAAGGAGAAACATTTACACATTCAGAAGTCAGTTGCCTGTAAACAGTGTTCCTAACCGGACGCAAGACACGTCCTCGAGAAGTATAATACGTATTCGTGTGAGACGAAAAATAGTTTACGTGTTAAAAAATGCAAGTAATTCATAAAAGAATCTCACAGCTCTCTATCAGTGAAGTGTTATTTAAATCGTGTCAAGCGCTAATAAAAGGAGTGAAGAAAAAGCCTACATTCTTAGTCGCATCACAACCCTGGTAAGAGAAACGTGTCTCTAACAAAAAATACTGACGCAGCCGAGGCAAACATAAATATTTAATACTTAAAGAAACAGTAAAAAATTTCAAAGTTACTATTTTTTTTTAAACTTGGGGCAAATGCCACCTGAAAGTACATTTGGGGCGAAGGCTACCGGAAACTGTTTACTATACGTGCGGTTGCAACTACTACAATTTCGGCTCCCCAACATTTGAAATATAATACAACTCCTTCAATACAACATAATACATCTTCTTCAAACTGGCTTTCTATACGTGGGGCTAAATAAATAAATATTTCTTCAAATTGGCGTCCATACGTGGAGCTAATAAAATTACTTCTTCAAAGCACTTTAAAGAATGACCAAGAAATGAACAATTCGAACCATTAATAATCTCCATGAAAATTATAGATACATATGCAGTTTAGTATGCGAATATGTTAAACATAAGGTACTTAGGAAAAACCCTTAGAGCCATTTCTGAAAAAAAATCAAAACTGTTCAGGTGTTTCAAACCCTAGATGGCTGTGAACTTAAGTAGCAAGTTTAGTTTTTGTCCAATTTTTCCTTACTAAGTTATGTTTTTAGAGTTACTTTTGATTAAAATTAAATATATAGGAAAATACAATTTTGAAAGAATAGTTTGTGCCTATGGCTATTAATAAACCAAACAGGGTAGAGAAAGTTATGTGAATGTAACACATCGGATTTTTATTCCTCCACTACGTACGCAGTGGGTAGAGAAGGTTTGCATTCCACCCAAAAATTCCTTATGGAGATTCCCCGAAAATACATGTTTTGAGGCCTCCTGAATCCAAATAAAGCATTTTTGGAAACATGTTCGTGTATGTGTGTGTGAAACAGCATAACTCAAAAACAAAAGGTCGGATAAATACCAAACTTAGTATTTAAGTTCAGCATCCTCTAAGGATGGGACATAAAATTTTCAAGAAATCCCCCACTCCAACTACCTTTTACACATGAAAGATATTTAAATGACAAACATAATGTTTGTCCTGAATTTTCTGGGAATAGCCTAGGAAGTCCTTTTCATGCGGAAGGAAGTTTGTATAATCTTGTGTAACTGCTAAAGTTAGACGAAAATGTGCTACACAAAAATTTAGATCTCTTTAAAACAGAATTTATTTCAAATATGTTTTTTGTAGCATAAGCTGTTTCTAAGATATCCGTTATTAAATGCTCGAATGGTTCATCCTGTCCTCCATTTTAGTTGTTTCTCCCGATGTCATGGAAACAGTATGGAAGTTTAAGGCCAGTATATAGTGTACAGTTGTTAAACATTTGACTATCGCTGTTCATTTTATATCTGTAACGACATGTGTAATGTAGCTATTTTTGCAAACGTTTCTTTGGATTATAATGTAGAAGATAGAGAAAATATCTGATGTTTCGCACTCACACGACACTCTCTACTGTTGTAAAAACTGATTTTACAAACGCTTATTCTCCATCTACTTCATGTTAATCGAGATAAATATTTTCAGAAACTATTAATCTTATTGCTATACTATTCTAAGTGTTGGAAAATTCACACAAATAACAAGAAATGGTTCGCTGGATAAAACAGTGTGTATGACATAAACTGTTTTTTTAACGAGATCTACTTTTTTCGTGTATTAAAACTTTGTCTATCTCGTAGGTCTACCAGTTATGCAAAGGTCATTCAAAATGAAGAGCGCTTTTGGGGACATTCCGAGAAAATTCAAGGTATACATTTCGTTTACCATGAAAATATCTTAAACATAATCAAAATCGTTAGTCACTTTTGAGAAAATCAGAAAATTTTAAAAATTGTCCATTATAAAGGGTAGTCTGAGGTGGGTGAATTTTCCTGAAAACCTTCCTGTTGCATCTTTGGAACATGCTAAACCCAAATACTATGGTATTTATCCGAATTTTCGGTTTTGAGTTATTTTTTTCACAGACACACACATACGGACATGTTTCCAAAAATCTTTATGTAGATTCAGGGCACCTCAAAACATGTATTTCCGGTGAAATCTCGGCATCGAATTTTTGGATGGAATGCAATACTTCCCTTACATAGCATACGTAGCAGAGAAAGTAAAAAGGGGAAAGGAAATGAACTACCTCAGCATTCACCTACCGATCATAGAAAACCATGAAAAACCCAAGTTTACAGAGGGCGCTCGAGCACGACCTTCCAAATCCGAGCTTAACATGTTTCCGCTGCGCCAACTTGCTCGGTTTTCTGTTCCATGGAAGTATCTTGGACATTTCCAGGGCTGCAGTTCGTGGAAAATGCTACCAGTTGGATTGGAAAAAGAGAGGTTTTAAATTTGAGGAAACGTCGCGAAAATTACTTTTCTACTTATGTAGGAGGCGGACGGTCAAGAGCAGTGACACAAATATAAAAAACAGCCTTTTGCTTTACCAGCAGCGTTCTTTAAAGCAAAAGACTAAAAGGGTTTTCATTTTTAGACAGCTGTGTGAAGCCTTTCCTTTGGAAGCTAATGACGTAGATCTGCTTTGCATTCAAAGCAACTAAAGAGTTGGAACACGTTGCTATATTCAAATAAAACAAGAAGTACTTTTGTAGCTTAAGAGATAAGAGAAAATAATTGTCAAAACTGTTTTCTCTGCAATTAAAGAACTATTCTGCCGCATCACAAGTGATAATAAAATTATAACAACTGCCAGCAAATGAATCCTTTCCAGAGTTCCTTTTCATTGAGTTATTCAATTTTTGTTATTCGCTACTATCCCTACTACACGAAGTGGCGGCTGCAGCCTTTAAATCCTTGTATAAAAACCTAATACGATACATTCACACGACTTTCTCTACCCCATAGTATATTATTGAGTACATAAACTAATCTTAATCTCGCTTATTACTTTCTCTACTACGTATAGTAAGTAGAGGAAGTATTGTATTCCACCCAAAAATTCGATACCGAGATTTCACCGGAAATATATGTTTTGAGACACCCTGAATAAAAAAAAGCATTTTTGTAAACATGTCCGCGCGTGTGTGTGTGTGTGTGTGTGTGTGTGTGTGTGTGTGTGTGTGTCTGTGAACAGCATAACTCAGAAACGAACAGTCGGATAAACACCAAACTTGTTATTTAGGTTCAGTATCTTCCAGAGATGCGACACGAAGGTTTTCAAGAAAATCCCCCTACCCCAGATTACCCTTTACATGGAATATTTTTCGAAAATTTTAATTTTCTCAAAAATGGCTCTAACGATTTGGTTAAAATATCATATGTTTAAGATATTTTCATGACAAATAAAATGTATATCTTGACCTATTACCTGTTTATTATTATCTATTACCTGGGAATGTCTCCAAAAGTATTCTTCATTGTGAACGACTTTTGAATAACTGGTAAACCATAAGAGATAGACAAAATTTTACTACACAAAAATATAGATCGCGCTAAAATACACAATTTATGTCCTATACATTTTGTTTGTTGAGTGAACCATTTTCGAGATATTGCTTGTTATTCCCTTAAATTTTTCAATACTTATTTTCTCAAATGGGAATTCGTTATTCACTTTTTTATTTTGGATATGCAAAGAGTATTAATCTGTGGCAAAGGGAATGATGCTGCACCCAGCAAGCAGCTATTAAGAGATATTACATCTACAAGAAAATTAACAATAAGATAGAGTCTGCAAATGTTTATCTCGATTAACATGAAGTAGATGGAGAATAAGCGTTTGTAAAAATAGTTTGTACAAGAGTAGAGAAAGTCATGTAAGTGTAACACATCAGATTTTTTATATCCTGGACATGCAAAGAGAATGGAATGCGCCACATACCAACCAGCGCTTAAAAGATTTGACTCTCTTAATACCTACTATATTCCCCCTGCATCTACAAGAAAATTAGCAATAAGTTTGAAATCTCGATATCTCAATTAACATGAAGTATATGGAGAATAAGCGTTTTAAAATAGTTTGTACAAGAGTAGATAAAGTCATGTGAGTGTAACATAACAGATTTTTGTACAAAGTTTTATCTCAATGTACTATACCTAAATACTTCTATACCTAATTTAAATATTTTAGTGATCAGCTAGCTATAAAGTATACATGAAATTTATTGGAACCGAACCCATCAGAGATTCGTCTATGCATAACAATAAGTTGTGGTTGGTATTATTTCATATTATGTAGCATAAAAACCTGGGAGTGCCTTTCCAGTTTAAAAAATAATGGAGAAGTGTTTCGCTGTGGGATATGTGATCCGCAATGTACATGAAAACAATCCTGCCATGAGATTAAAATAAACCGCTTCCATTTTCTGTAGTGATGCATTTTTAAAGCATTATGCATTATTTATTTTTGTGAAAATGTTTCTGCCTATCAGCTCAGAACACGCCATGATGCTAATTTCTGTCGATGTACAGCATGCACGTAAATATTTGTGAGATATTTCCGGATATTGCTGCCATAAGCGATGTCGGCAACGTTACCTATTCCTCCTCCTTCTTTAGGTGAGTTCATCAGCTTCTTCCCTAATATTGAGGCAATATTTTCTATCATAACATGCTGTGAATGCGAAGAGTGATTGTAGTGTAAATTAATATTATTGTATGTACATGATTTTAGATGTTTGTTAGCTATAAGTATTGTTAGGAAATAAGTTTACACGGCCTCACTGAAACTGACAATAGGAGTGGGTAACAATAAACCGAGGGGGTGAGTTGTTTGTCACTAAGAAGAGAAAGCCGAAATTGAGGTCAGGGTATCGTGCCTTTTTTAGAAATGGAGGGAATATTTTCTCTAGAGTATATATGCTAGTAGTAGTGATTGGTTGACCAAAACAGACGCTAAAGTGGGCGCAATTTGGTAACACGTGCTTAGAGACACTTGCTCGACTGAGTTATAAGGACAAAGAACTCAAATTCAAAAATAATTAAACAATAAGCGCCCAACAAATAAGATAACACAAGCCATTGATAACTGCGACAATATAAGCCGCATGTGAGTGGTGTAACATAATCTTACACTTCTATCCATTTATGGCTAATCAATATAACTTTACCTTACACATTTAGAATAGGTTAATTCATAGGCAGACTTTTAAAAAGCGCAGTGCAGTGTGATCTCTTTGGAATTCCACGTTCTTTGCATGACCACGAGAAAAAATTCTGTGCTACATTCACATGGCCTTATCTAACCTCTATCTTTATTACTAGGTATACAAACTATTCTTACCAAAGCTTATTTGTATATATGCTACATTTTAATCCAAATAAACTATTGCAAAATAGCTACATTACACATGTCGTTATAGATACAAAGGAAAAGTGATAATCAAATGGATACTGGCCTTAAAATCTCAACTGTTTCCCTGCAATCGCGAGAAACAACTAAAAATCGACGGGACTTCAAAAGAATGACAAAGATTGAACAACTCGAAACTTTACTAATGGATATTTCAGAAACGTTTATGTCACAAAAAACTTATTTAAAATAAATGTTGTGTTTTAAAGAGATCTACATTTTTTGTAATACGATTTGGGCTATCACTTAACGTTTACCAATTATACAAGTTTATACAAAATTTGTTTCGAATGAATTGGACTTCACAGGGTATCTCAGAAAATTCAAAATATGCATTTAATTTGGCAAGTAAATAATGTTCCATGTAAAGGGTTGTTTCCGGCGGGTAATTTTGTTGAACATTTTCGTGTCGCCTATTTGAAAGATGTTGAACCTAAATACCGAGTTTTGTATTTATCTAACTTTTATGTTTTTGAATTATGCTGTTCACACACATACACACATGGATATGTTTCCAAAAATGTTTTATTTCGATTCAGGTCCCTCAAAACATGTATTTCCGCTGAAATCTTGGTATCGAATTTTTTGATGGAAGGCAATACTTCCCCTCCTTACATACGTAGTAGAGAAACTAAAAATCTGATGTGTTACATTCACATGACTTTCTCTACCCCTATCGCTTATTAGTGGATATACAAATTATTCTCACGAAGGTTTGTTGAGTAAACACACATACACAAACAACGTGGGTTATAAATAACATTAAATCACCCACAAATTGGCGCCCAGAACGTGGGGCAGAGTGACCAGGAAAGGAGTGAAATAACCAGGAAGGGGCGAAGGAACCAGGACGTGAAGCGAATGGAGTAGTAAACTGAACTACAAGACGCAGATTCCAGAAACAACTAGAGGAACGACAGACGATGCGGATGAGTGGACACAAAAACATCGAGACAACGCAGATTCATCATAATACAACGCAGAGGCGACATATACATCTAGGAGAGAGGGGCAGGAAGCTGGACATCAAAGTAACAGCAACAGACAGCATCACAAAGGTCAGAGTATAGTAATTATTTTTTTAGAAAACAAAATTGTAACATTCAAATGTACTTGAGGAGTGGTAGGATAAAGAAAACTATGTCCACTGATAATACAGAAGAAACAATGATGGAAAGGGATAGTGTAATAGTTAGCTGTAATTCAATACAGGTTACAGAAAATAGCTCAAACAATGTAGTATTTGATGGAGGAAATGTTAGTGCAGAAAGTGAGAATAGAACAGCAGGAAATGTTAATTTTGATGCTAGTATGATGATTGAAATGCTGAGAAATATGAGGGAAGATATGCAAAAGAATAATGAGAAATTAGAAAAACTAACTCAGGATATGGAAAAGAATAATAGGGAATTGAGGGAAGATATTATTAAGAGTGTAGAACAAAAAATAGATCAGAGTTATGAGAAATTAGAACAAAAACTAACTCAGAGTATGGAAAAGAGTCATAGGAAATTAATTGAGGATATTGGTAGGAGTAATGAGATATTAGAGCAAAAAGTAGATCAAAGCAGGGAAGAAATTGAAAAGAAAGTTATGAAGCTAGATAGTGGTATGCCAAAAAATGGGAGATGAAAATCAGGAAGTAATAGCAAGTGAGATAGGAAAAGTTTCAAAGAAAATGTCAGATATGAGCAGGGAAATATGTAACAAAAAAGTGAGGTTAATAATAAAAGTGAACATGTTGATGTAGAATGTACAGAGTCAGGTAGTAGAATGAGTATTATTTCAAGTGAGATAAGAGAGATGAAAGAGGTTATGAATGTAGATGTGAATCAGGCGCAAGTTAATTTCAGAGGGGAAATATCAGAAATACAGAAGGAGTCAGTAATGCAAAGAAATAAATTGTACGAAGAAGTTAAAGTTTTGCCTGTAAATAATCAAAAGCTAACTTCTGAAATTAACAAGTACCAAGATATTCAAAATGAAAACTCCAATCCAGTACAGCTTATGACAGATTTGTTAGAGTACTCTCAGATTAAAGAGATAGTAGAAGAATTGAAAATGACAGTTGTTAAAGGATGTGTTATTCAGGAAACTTTTGATTGTTTTCAAATGTTATCAGGGGACGAAATTTCATATGAATACAAGAGGTTATTCATGAACAAACTTTTGAAGGTTAGGATACGGCTACGAGTAATGTTTAGCCACACACAATTTGATCCAGGACGGTAAATAGCAATGAGATGTAAAGTAAATGCTGGATAGTTAAAGATGACCTGCTGAGCGATGTATTGGAAAGTAAGAGGGTTAACTATTTATATATGTCATTTGAAAAGAGAAATAAATTATAAAAAAAAGAGAAATGTTTAAAAAAAAATTTTTTTTAGTAACTGTAATAGTATTTGAAATTAAGAATGTAAAAATTGAAATTTAATATGATATTAAAGTAAAAGTACGTAAATATAATTCCAAGAGTATTGTGAATATAATGTATAAAACAACAAAAATGGGGTAAAATTAATTAAAAACAAATACTTATGTAGCAAACAGAACATATGAAACAGTGCCTAGATTTAAGAGATGTAAATATATTTGTGTAGAGGGTGAATATTTTAGTAAATATGTATAATAATTACAAAAATTCTTAAATGCACAAATTTTTGTCAACAACATAAGAAAGTAAGCAATTTTGTAACAGTAATTAAATAATTCAGGGTACAGTACTGGCTATATAAAAAAATTGTAATATTAGATTAATGTCTAAACACATTAGACCAGAGCCAGTAAGTAGTGGCAAGATAAAGACAAAAAACATATCATGTGCTAAATGCGTGTGAAGTGTTAAGTGAAAGTGATAGCGTGTGTTCCAAGATTTAGGAGACTATAAACCCAATTATAAAATTTCCAAACAAGTTGTAAATATTTATAATTATGTTTCTAGTGGGGCATATGATGCAGTAATTTGTATCACAAATTACTTAAATGTAAATAATGATTGTAATATGAATATGCATTTTTATGTGACATTGATTTGAGATGTTTATTGATTGTAATTATTGTTGAGAAGTAAGTTTATACGGCCTTACTGAAACTGACAATAATAGCGTGAAATAATGCAGCGAGGGGGTGAGCTGTTTATCATTATTGGAAACGAGGAAGTTGCGTAATGTTGGCGCGTTTTTCGTTGAGAATCTTCTGGAACGTTTCCCTAGAGCATATGTATTCATAATTTTCATTGGATATAAAAATAGACGCTAATGTTGGCGCGTTTTATTAGCCAATTGCAGCTCAGTTATAATCTTTAGGCATATCGCGGTGTATGAGTATAAAAAGCCAAGTCAGAGGTAGATCGCCCACAGTTCATCAAAATTCTTTGTACACTACACGTCGCATTCCCATCAGTTCGTCGAAAGTATTTGTACGGCACACTTCGGATATCAATTTGCAGGTTACGCGTAACAGAGTTATGAAAATTCTCAAGTATGGTAAAGTTAATTATACAAAAGGTTGAAGTACGTGGATTAAAAGTGATTAGTAAGAAGTTGTTATAACAGTTTTAGTTTGGCGAGTGTTAAGATCAATGTATAAATGTGATAGTTAACGTGTTCGACAATAAAAGTGTAAAACAAATTTCTTCATCAGTGTTATATTTGGATAAAAGATTCCTTTCCGTTTACACAACCTGTATAAAGAGAAGTACTCGACCCAAAATAAGATAATAGCTAGCCGGAGGACAGTGAAACAGAATTAAATAAAAAATAAAAGTAAAATTCTTTCAAACAAAAACTAATACTGCCGCAAATTGGTAACACCAGATGGAGCTACAAACCGAACAAATGAATGACGTCACAAGATGGCTTCAACGCGTGAAGTAAACACAAATACACAAACATTATAAGTAATACCGTTACAGTTTTCCAGTCTGCTTAATTTTAATTAAGATAAACATTTGCAGACATATCTACATTAAACTGTGCAGATACAAAGGGAACAGCGACAGTCAAATGTTTAAGAACTGGATGATGTAAGCTGGTCTTAAAATTCCATACTGTTTCCATGACATTGCAAGAAACAGATAAGGGCTTGAAAAAATGAAGTAAGTGTTGAAAAATTTGAACGATTAGTAAGGGATATCTACGAATTAGCTGATACCACGTACAATACATTTGAAATAAATTGTGTTTTAAACAGATTATTATAAACAGAAATTATTTCATAGGTAATAGTAAAGTTTTAGACCCCCTGAATCCAAAAAAAGCATTTTTTGAAAAAGGTCCATATGAGTGTCTCTCTGTGTAGCTGTGAAGAGCATAGCTGAAATACCAAAAGTCAGATAAGTACCAAACTTGGTATTAAGTTCAGAATCTTCCAAGGACCGATAGGAAGATTATCAAGAAAATCTCCCACCCTAACTACCCTTTACATGGAACAATTATTGACAATTTTGGTTTTATAAAAAATGGTTTTAACAATTTTGATCCAAATACCAAATATGAAGATATTTGCATGACAAGTAAAATGTATATCTTGAATTTTATGAGAATAGCCTGTGAAATGCTCATCATTTGGAATGAATATCTTGTATAATGGTAAACGTTAAGCGATAGACAAACACAAGAAATGTAAATCGCTTTAAAACACAATATATTTCCAACGAGTTTGTTTGTGGCACAAGCCATTTCCGAGATATCCGTTATTAATGGTTAAAATAGTTCATTAGTTTCATTCTCGTAAGATCCTCTCAATATTCAGTTGTTTCTCGCGATACCATGGAAACAGTATGGAATTTTAAGGCAGCATATAGCGTCCCGCTCTTAAACATTCGACCGTCGCTGTTCTCTTTGTATCTATAACGAAATGTGTAATGTAGCTATTTCTGCAAATGTTTATTTGGATTAAAATTTAGTATACATAAAAATAAAGCTTTAGTAAGAATAGTTTGTATATCCACTAATAAGCGATAGAGGGTAGATAAGTTCACGCGAATGTAATGCATCAGATTTTTTTGTGCATACATTTTCGTCTATCGCTTAGGGTTTACAAATTTTTCAAGCTTATATAAATTTCCTTTCGAATAAAGAGGGCTTCACAGGCTATTTTCAGAAAATTCAGGATACACATTTTATTTGTATTGTAAATATCTTTAGTAAATGGGTATTTTACTCAAAATCGTTAAAGCCATTTTGCACAAAATCAAAAACTTCAAAAAGGTTCCATGTAGGGGGTATTTTGGGGTGAGGGGATTTCCTTGAAAATCTTTACGTTGCATCTTTGGATGTAGCTGAGCTTAAACGAAGTTTGGTATATCTGACATTTCGGTTTTGAACTATGTTGTTCACTGATACAAACGCAAAAATTTTTCTAAAATTTATTTTTATATTCAAGGGCCTCAAAATATACATTTTCGGTGGAATATCGTAAGGCAGTATTTTTAAAACTTAAATGATTTTAGACAAATTATATAATATAAAATATAATAACAACCCGCCTTAAAGGAATATGTGTATGTAACAATATATAAGAAGTGTATATTCCAGTCATTGTATATGTTTATATTATTGTATACATGTAATAATGTTATGCGAATGTATTACGTAATTTAATAATGCAGGAGCTGTGAGAATAATAGGTTAAAAGTTGCAAACAATGAGGTAACTATGAGGCAACCTTGAGGCAATAATGAGTAAGAAAGTGTGATAATGCTACTAGTCATTCTTGGAGCAACAATAATGTAAGTTTAGTGACAGTTTATAAAATAGCTAATCAACAACCACAAGAAAGGTTAAGTTAAATAAAAGTGTCAAAACGGCTATGTTTCAAATTAAACCTTGCGCAATATAACTATCTCACTAGCAGCACAGTTTATATTTTTTGGTTCTTCATAATTATTCTTTTTGCATTTAATCACAATTTAAAGAACGACAACTTTGCTACGCATTTTCCTTCAATCTTTCCAAAGTCCCTAATCCGTTGTCAATAGTTCCAAAACACCTCAATTAAATAGTTCCAGCGCAATTCAATAACAAATCTGATGTGTTACACTCATATGGCTTTCTCTACTCTTGTACAAACTACTTTACAAACGCTTATTCTCCACTTAGTTCATGTTAATCGAGATAAACATTTGCAGAAACGATCTTTTGACATGCAAAGAGCATTACATTTTACACGTAGCGACCAGTTCTAAAAATATTTGACTATCGCTTAAGGCGTACTATGTTCCCCTTGTTTTGTATTTGCAAGGGCAATATCAGCACAGACATATCTCTTAATAGCTGGTTGCTATGTGCAGCACCATTCTCTTTGCCACAATTTAATACTCTTTGCATATCCAAGACAAAAAAAATGTATAACGAATTTCCATTTGAGAAAATAAGTATTAGAAATTTTAAGGGAATAACAACCAATATCTCGAAAATGGTTCACTCAATAAAAAAAATGTATATGACATAAATTGTGTACTTTAACATTTTTTGTGTAGTAACATTTTGTTTATCTCTTGTGGTTTACCAGTTATACAAAAGTCGTTCACAATGAAGAATACTTATGGAGATATTCCCAGAAAATTCAAGATATACATTTCATTTTCCATGAAAATATCTTAAAAATATGATATTTTAATCAAAATAATTAGACCCATTTTTAGAAAATGAAACTTTTGGAAAAATGTTCCGTGTAAAGGGTCGTCTTGTGGGATAATTTTCTTGAAAAATCTTCGTGTAACATTCTTGGAAGATACTAAACTCAAATATCAAGTTTGGTATTTATCTGACTTGTTTTTAAGTTATGCTGTTCACAAAAAGAAAGATAGACATACACATGGACATGTTTCCAAAAATGTTCTTTTGGGATTCAGGACACCTCGGAGTATGTTTTTCCGGTGCTATCTCTGTATCGAATTTTTGGGTGGAATACAATACTTCCGCTGCTTACTATATGTAGTAGAGAAAGTAAAATGTAAGAAAATTCAATTATAGTGTCCCGAGAGGGAGAGAGAGAGAGAGATCTAGAAGGTATTGAATAGTGTTCGCTATGGTTCACTATACTCCGAACAAAACTTTTCTACAAATATGTTTTCTTTTCGTCACAGTGAACAAAAGGATAATAAAGTGAAGAGAAATGTAGTAACTGAAGTGTCGAATAGTATCAACTCTTTCAATTCATTTCGTGGCTAAGAACTTTCTCGTTCTGTTTCTGAAAAATGGTTTCTATGTCGTCAATGAACAGTAATTTACTTTCAATCGAAGAAGTTTCGTCTCCTCAATGAAAACAACATCGGCTTTGTTCAAGCGCTGGTACTATCGTATATTCTAAGAAGTAGGTATATCTGACGTTGGTTTGTTATCTCATTACCGTAAACCAATGATCGTGCCTGTTCGTTGTGCGAATTCTGATGGAATACAGCACAGAAACTAATGGAATCGCTGAATTAACAAAGGTAAGCTTTGGCACAAAGGAAAACTTTCCGTAAACTCTGAAATGTTCGCACTTTGTGAGAGGTATTGAATTCAACAACCTTCATAAAAGGAATGTAGCGGTTGTAAAACCAAATGAAAAGCGAGTTTGTTTCTGAGGGTGATTCAGTCTCCATGAGAAATTCTACAAAGAAATTCTTTTGCTTAGGCACGCTTTTTAGAACCAATCCATAATGACTTAATGTTACTTTCTGTATCAGCTACAGTTTATTTTCGTTGATATCTTATACATTCACGAAAAAGTTGTTCTCTTATCTTTTTACTTTCACTACTACTATAGTAAGTAGGGGAAGTATTGTATTCCACCCAAAAATTCGATACCGAGATTTCACCGGAAATACATGTTTTGAGACCTCCTGAATCCAAAAAAAGCATTTTTGGAAACATGTCCGTGTGTGTGTCTGTGTGTGGGTGTGTGTGTGTGTGTGTCTGTGAACAGCATAACTCAAAAACGAACAGTCGGATAAACACCAAACTTGATATTTAGGTTCAGTATGTTCCAGAGATGCGACACAAAGGTTTTCAAGAAAATCCCCCCACCCCAGACTACCCTTTACATGGAACATTGTTCGAAAATTTTAATTTTCTCAAAAATGGCTCTAACGATTTTGATTAAAATATCATATGTTTAAGATAATGTAATGAGAAATGAAATGTATATCTCGAATTTTCTGGGAATGTCTCCAAAAGTATTCTTCATTGTGAACGACTTTTGCATAACTGGTAAACCATAAGAGGTAGACAAAATTTTACTACACAAAAAATGTAGAAAGCGTTAAAATACACAACTTACGTCATATACATTTCTTTTGTTGAGTGAACCGTTTTCGAGATATTGCTTGTTATTTCCTTAAATTTTCCAATACTTATACTTTTTCTCAAATTCGTTATTCATTTTTTTTTGTCCTGGACATGCAAACAGAATGGAATGCGCCACATAGCAACCAGCGTTAAAACATTTGACTATCGCTTAAAAGCTACCATATTCCCCTTGTATCTACTAGAAAATTACCAATAAGATTGACATATCGATATCTCGATTAACATGAAGCATATGGAGAATAGGCGTTTGTAAAAATAGATTGTACAAGAGTAGAGAAAGTCATGTGAGTGTAACACATCAGATTTTTTAAGCATTTTTACTTTCTCTCTTAAGTATAGTAAGCAGGAAAAGTATTGTATTACGCCCAAAAATTTTATGTCGAGATTTCACTGAAAATATGTTTTGAACCCCCCCTTAACCGAAAAAGACGAATTTTTAGAAAAAGATCCGTTTGTGTGTCTGTGAACTGCATAACTAAACATTGTATTGCACTTGCATGACATACTCTAGTCTTACACACACTATTTTTAATCAAGATAAACGTTTGCAGAAACTATCTTATAGCTAATTTTCTTGTAGGTGTAAGGAGATAGTCAAATCTTTTAAGCGCGGGTTGCTATGTGGAGTATTCCATTCTCTTTGCATGTTTATGACGTAAAAATAGAATACCGAATTTACATTTGAGGAGAAGTGTAAGTATTGGAAAATTCAAAGAAATAACAAGGAATATCTCGGAAATGAGTTACTCCAAAAAAGAATGTGCACATATATTCTGTGTTTAAACGAGATCAATATTTTTGTATAGTAAAATGTAGTTTATCTCCTAAGCTTTACCAGTTATACAAAAGTCATTCAGAATGAAGAAGACTTTTGGAGATATTCCCAGAAAATTCGAGATATACATTTCATTTGTCATGAAAACATCTTAAACATATGATATTTTAATCAAAGTCGTTAGAGCTACTTTTGAAAAAATCAAAACTTTCGAAAAATATTCCTTGTAAAGGGTGGTCTCAGGTAGGGGATTTTCTTGAAAATCTTCGTGTCGCATCCTTGAAAGATACTAAACTCAAATAGCAAATTTAGTATCTAACCAACTTTTCGTTTTTGAGTTATGCTGTCGACACACACCCACACACGGACATGTTTCCAAACATGCTTTATTTGGCTTCAGGGCACCACAAAACATATATTTCCGGTGCAATCTCGATATCAAATTTTTGGGTGGAATGCAAGTAAAGAAAGTAAAAAGGAGAAGTTGAATACCAAATTTGATATTTGAGTTCACTATCTTCCGAAGATGAACACGAAGGTTTTCAAGAGGAACTTACCCCAGCTACCCTTTACATGAAACATTTTTCAAAATTGTTGATTCACTAAAAAGGAAAACGATTTTGATTAAAATACCATATATTAAAGATGTTTATACGACAAATAAAATATATATCTTGATTTTCTGGCAATAGTTTGTGAAGTCCACAAACTATTTCGGAAGTAATTTTGTGTAATCTTGTATAACTGGTAAACGTTATGTGATAGACGATAGCGTATCGCATAAAAACGTAGATGTTTTAAAACACTATTTATTTTAAATAAGCTTTTTGTGGCATTAGCCATTTCTGGTTGGAATTAATGGTTGGAACTATTCGTTACTTATTCTTAAGTCTTGTCGACCTTCACTTGTTTCTTGCGATTCATTGGAAAGATTATTGACTTTTAAGGCCAGAATATTGCGTCCAGTTTGAGTGTCGCTGTTCTCTTTGTATCTATAACAAAATGTGTAATGTGGCTGTTTCTGCAAAGGTTTATGCGGATTAAAATTATTTAGGTAGAAAAATTAACTTTAGTAAGAATAGTTTGTATACCCACTAATAAATAATATAGATTAGAGAAGATCATCTGATTGTTTCATATCAGGTTTTAGAAGCATTCCTATATGTCTGGACTGTATAGAGCATAACTCACAAATGAAAAGTCGGTCAAATGCGAAAGTCGGTATTTAAATTTAGGACCTTCCAAGGATGTGACACTAAGTTTTTAATAAAATTCCCCTTGCATCAAACTACCCTTTACGCAGAATAGTTTTCGTTTTTTGTTTAAGCTATTTTCATTACAAATTGATTGTATATCTTGAAATTTCTGGCAATATCTCTGAATTCCTCTTCATTGTGAATTACTTTTGTATAACTGGTAAGCCATAAGAGAGAGACCAAAATGTAGAACTTATTAAAGCACACAGCTGAATGTTAAATGAAATTTCTTATGGTGTTAAGCATTTCCGGTATTCGTTGTTTTTGTTTTGAATTTTCACACTTCATATTTTACTGAACTGAAATTCGTTATTTTTTATTATTTTTGTTTTTCTTGGTCATCCAAAAAGAATAGAATTTCAAAGTCTTTACATGGTTTTGCGGTCTAGTGGTTGGCCTGATAGCTTCCAAATCAGAGGTCCTGGGTTTGTTTCCCGGCTGGATGATGGGAATTTTTCTTTTGCCAGGATTATTCCACATCCTTCCTACAGCATGGAGATATGAGTGAGAGAGTAAATACATGTTTGAATTAATATATATTGTGACGTATGCGCAGATAATAGGATACACGACTCTCTGGGCACCGAGATCCGAAACGGCAGTTTGTCTGTGAGTAGGGGTAAGTCAGGGGGAACTAAGTGTTAGGGAGGGGATAGCGTCAGTGACGCTTGAAGAGTTAGCGTTGGTTTGGGGAGTCAGCAAGTAAGATCCGAGTAGGAAAGACGTAGAACTGCTTTCTTCGTGCTCCGGCACGATGGCCTCGTCAACAGACAATGGGAAAAGAATGTAAGTAATGTAATTAGTCTTTATCTCATTAAACCCTTAGCCATCCACTCTTGACGAGTTTTAATTATGGTAGCGTAGAATCCTTCCTCTCCCTTAAAGGCAGGAATTATTCTGATTAGTAATATTTTCTGTACTTTCTTTAGCTGCGTTCCCCCGTCGTAGCCTCGCCATTTGCAAATCTTGTTTAATTCACCGGTGCCTTTTGCTAAGCGAGTAGCTCCCATCATTTCTGAGAAGTATTTAAAGAGAGGCTACGACATCTTGATGGCAAATTGGTCCTTGACAACCAAAAGATCCCCCCACTCAGAAAAAGCCATCACATAGCCACCTGATTTGAAAAGATTTGACTGTCGCTTTAGCTTGCTGTCTTCTCTGCTTCAAAATGAGCAATTGTTTATCTATATTAACAAGAAATATATATAAGTTGTTATAACAATAGTATACAGGAGAGTGTGTAAAGAAAGTCCCACCAATACGACGCAGATTTTTCTCTCGTGCATTTAGTCACAGTGATATTAGAACGAGAAAAAATAGGTAATTGTATTAAACGGCTGGTTTTAATAAGAATTTAGCTTTCTAAATATTTCTTGGGTAAGTAAACAAGAGCGGTGTCTATTTAGTTTAAAATTTCAGTGAAGTAGCAATATTTAATGCTGTAATAGCATGAAAAAAATCCGATGTGGTGTTACATTCACATAGCTTTCTCCACACCTTATCGCTTATTAGTGGAAATACAAATTATTCTTATGAAAGCTTAATTTTCAATCTACGTATTTTAATTGAGAAAAACCTTTGAAGAAATAGCTACATTACAAATTTCGTTAAGGTACGAAGGGAACAGCAATAGTCAAATGTTTAAGAACAGAACGCTATACGCTGTCCTTAAAAAGAATGAAAAAGCATTGAACAAATCGAATTGTTAATAACACATTCTCGGAAATGGCCGAAGTCACCAAAGATGGTTATTTTAAATATATTGTGTGTTTTAAAGAGATCTACATTTTTTGTGTGGTATGTTTTGCGGCAGTCACCTCCTCCTGTCCGTTGCTCGCGGCTTACCTTGCTGCATCCTCCATGTTGGCTCCAGATGTTTGCAGTGTGCTGGTTCTCTGCATTTTTTTTATCCTCGGCTAGCTGCAGTAATTTTTAAACTATGTGGGAGCATGGACTTATCCTTGGTAAAGGAAGCGTAGATCTCGGGTGGTGGTAAAAGGAGAAATAGACGTGCTTTGGTTACGAAAAGATGACACTGCAGTTTCTTTTTATTTAGCTAATCCACGTAGTACACAACACTGATATTGCCGCCGTTAAAATACTGTCCACCGCTGTTGAAACACGGCGCGTATAGGACGCGAAGTTTAGATATGCTTCTTATCTCTTTACGAGTAGCGATTCTTATGTGTGTTTCGAAAACTGTCTTTATTTCCCTTTTGGCGCGATATCTCTCAAACATCCTGCAGCATCTCTCCCTGCCTGTAGTTTAGCAAAATGTTCCCTGACCACATGACAAATGACCCACAAATGACAAAAGGCCCCCAATTTGTTCCTCGCAGGCTCATTTATAGTCGCAGGCTTCTGGGGCTGCTTCCTTTCCTATTGGTCCATTTTTAGCGCCACTCGACGCGTCTCACCATTTCGTATAAACTTACAGGTATCTCATTGGTCCAAGTTTAACGTAAATCGCGGCTTTTCCTAAATTTACCGTTAAGCTAGCTGTCTCTCTCACATGCTCACGACGAATTATCGCATAAAGGAACAAAGACTCTACACCCTCGGTGTATGAACAATGCCCCTGCGACCAGAGAGACATCGTAAAACTAGATTTTCTGTCTTCGAAGCTACTATTCCTGTAGCTAAAACATTTCGTCGTGGACAGTATTTTAACATAGCGCTTAAATTATTTACATTAAACAATTCATAACTCCTCTAATATTAGTAACCTAGATACATACATAACGTTAAATCACCCTTCTTAAACTATACAAGCAGTATAAGAAAAAGATGTGTACATAGCATGAATTAACATCAATAAAAATTAATTAATCAAATTATCTATAATTACAGTTCTCGGGCTCGGCCTAGAGTTGCCGTTTCAGTTTTCGTCTATTCTTTAACGTTTAGTAGTTACACAAACTATACAAAACTCCTTCCAAATGAATAGAACTTAGGTCCTTCCCATAAACTTCCACATATATATTTTATTTGCCATGTATATATCTTTAATATGTTATTTAAATCAATATTGTTACAGGAAATTTTTAAAAAAATAAATTTGAAATATTTTACATATAAAAGGCATTCGGATGGAGCAATTTTCTTGAAAAATATTCGTGTTGCATCTTTGGAAGGTTCTGAATTGAAACACCAAGTTTGGTGTTTATCTGACTTTTCGTTTTTGAGTTATGCTGTTCACCTTTTAATAAAAATGCTTTTTTGTCCTCAAGGTGCATCAAAACATATATTTTCAGTGAAATCTCGGTATCGAATTTTTTTTGGTGGAACGCAATACCTTCTCTACCCACCAGGAGGTGGTAGAAAAAGCAAAAAGAATCTACATTAACGTTAAGTTGGCTGGTATAAATAACAAGACAGTGCGTTAAAAGGGTTTTACGCCTTTGCCCTTGTGTTTTTCTTTTCTGTTCTTGTCCGTTTGGTAGTTCGTAGAAGTAATGACTAGGGTTTATGTTAAGGTGGTTGTAAACTTTTAAGCTGGCTGGATGTGGATTCTTTAGGACGTTGGTGGGTGAAACATGTTTTTAAAAGGCAGGAAATGCGATGTGTTTGCTAGGTTGACATTTTTATTGCTGCAACAAAGGTGAGTAAAATCAATGAACACAGCAAGTTTTTTCGGGGAATAGCGTTGCGGCGGCTCCGATTTGAGATACAGCATGTTCAAATATAGTAAATCGAACAATCTGACTTCTTTTACTTTCTCCACTATTGTAAAGAGAGGAAATATTGCATTCCACCCAAACATTCGATACCGAGATTTCATCGGAAGTATGAAAATCTCTGAATACAAACCAAAAAAATCTGATATGTTACACTCACATGACTTTCTTGTACAAACTATTTTTACAAACGCTTATTCTCCATATGCTTCATGTTAATCGAGATGTCAATCTTATTGGTAATTTTCTTGTAGATGCAAGGGGAATATGGTAGGTTTTAAGCGATAGTCAAATATTTTAACGCTGGTTGCTATGTGGCGCATTCCATTCTCTTTGCATGTCCAGGGCATTAAAAATGAATAACGAATTTGAGAAAAAGTATAAGTATTGCAATATTTAAGGGAATAACAAGCAATGTCTCGAAAACGGTTCACTCAACAAAAGAAATGTATATGACATAAATTGTGTATTTTAACGCGATCTACATTTTTCGTGTAGTAAAATTTTGTCTATCTCTTATGGTTTATTAGTTATACAAAAGTCGTTCACAATGAAGAATACTTTTGGAGACATTCCCAGAAAATTCGAGATATACATTTCATTTCTCATAACAATATCTTAAACATATGATATTTTAATCAAAATCGTTAGAGCCATTTTTGAGAAAATTAAAATTTTCGAAAAATGTTCCATGTAAAGGGTAGTCTGGTGTGGGGGGGTTTTCTTGGAAACCTTCGTGTCGCATACTTGGAAGATACTAAACCTAAATACCAAGTTTGGTGTTTATCCGACTGTTCGTTTCTGAGTTATGCTGTTCACAGACACACAGACAAACACACGGACATGTTTCCAAAAATGCTTTTTTGGATTCAGAGAGTCTCAAAACATATATTTCCGGTGAAATCTCGGTATCGAATTTTTGGGTGGAATACAATACTTCCCCTACTTACTATACGTAGTAGAGAACGTAAAGGCATTTTTGGAAGATTTTGAGTGTGAATGAGTGAAGAGTATAACTCAACATCGAAAAGTTGGTTTAACTGACATTTAAGGTCAGCGTCTTCCCAGGATGCAACACGAAGTTTCTCAAGAAGAGTCCCCCATCCCCCACATCTCTTACATAATAAATTATTCTTGCTTTTTATTTTCTCAAAAAGGCTAACGATTTTTTTAAAAAATGCACTGTATTTAAAATATTTGCATGAAAATGAAAGTATGTAACTTGAATTTTCTAGGAAGTCTTCAAAATTATCTTCCTTTTTTAGTTTTATTTATGGACGATCTTTAAATGCAATGGCAGAAATTCTGCTTAGAGGCCTCTGTATCAGGCGTGAGGTTCTTTTACGTGCCGTAAATCTACGACACGGAACCACCGGCTTTACTTCTCTTCCGAAGAAGCCATGCTAAAACGTTTTACGTCCAGAAAAATCCATCGCCCTATGCCGGGTTCGGAACCCGCGACATCGGAAACCAGAGGCTGCATGGTAACCGTAAACCACGGAGAACGCCTCTCTTCATCCTGAATGATTTATGCGTAACTAGTAAACCGTAAGAGATAGATAAAGTGATACTGCACCAAAAATTTAGATCTCGTTAAAGCACACAATTTATGTAAAATAAAGATTTTGGAGGATTTAACCATTTTCGAGATATTTCTTGTTATTTATTTAAATTTTTAAATACATACTTTTCTCAAATGGGAAGCATTTTGCTTTCTCTACTACGTATAGTAAGTAGGGGAAGTATTGTATTCCACCCAAAAATTCGATACCGAGATTTCACCGGAATATATGTTTGAGACCCCCTGAATCCAAAAAAGCATTTTTGGAAACATGTCCGTGTGTGTGTCTGTGTGTGTGTGTGTCTGAACAGCATAACTCAGAAACGAACAGTCGGATAAACACCAAACTTGGTATTTAGGTTCAGTATCTTCCAGAGATGCGACACGAAGTTTTTCAAGAAAATCCCCGCACCCCAGATTACCCTTTACGTGGAACAGTTTTCGAAAATTCTAATTTTCTCTAAAATAACTCTAACGATTTTGATTAAAACATAATATGTTTAAGATATTTTCATGACAAATAGAATGTATATCTTGAATTCTCAGGGAATGTCTCCAAAAGTATTTTTCATTGTAAACGACTTTTGCATAACTGGTAAACCATAACAGATAGACAAACGTTTACTACACAATAAATGTAGATCGCGTTAAAATACACAATTTATGTCATATACATTTGTTTTGCTGAGTGAACCCTTTTCGAGATATTGCTTGTTATTCTCCTAAATTTTCCAATACTTTTTCTCAAATGTGAATTCGTTATTCATTTTTTTATGTCCTGGACATACAAGGAGAATGGAATACTCCACATAGCAACCAGCTCTTGAAATATTTAACTATCACTTAAAGCCTACCAATTCCCCTTGCATCTACAAGAAAATTATCAATAAGATTAACATCTCGATTAACATGAAGCATATGGAGAATAAGCGTTTGTAAAAATGGTTAGTACGAGAGTAGAGAAAGTATGTGAGTGTAACAGATCAGTTTTTTTTTTTGGTGTTTTGGTTTTGCTGTATTACTGTGAGTGTGTTGGAAACGCTTGATATGGTGCTTGCATACTTACAGAGGACTATTCCTTCACACTATGGTCACCGCAGCTCGCCTAAGCAGTAATAATATCCTCGCAATTGCATTACGTTATCATAATTGCAATTACACATACCTTATCATAAGACATGTTGGAAATGTTGTCAAGCTCTAATCGCATATAGCTGGTATCTTTTCAGGAAATGTTCATTCACACTGGAGCGTTCAATAACCAAAATTAAGTGAATTTTTCGTCTACTGTTTTCTTTTAGTTCTTCCAAAGTATGAGGTTTGTTGTATACACCTCATTTTTCATGCGCACATTAAATTAGGGTAAATTTTGTATTTGGATATTGCGAAATAATTGAGTAATTGAACCACACTTGATAGTCTTCTGTGATGAAGCATGGTCCTATTCATATGGCTATTATCCGTCGTAAAATAACAGATATCGGAGTACAGAGAAATCCTATTTTATATATGAGATTACCTTGCATGATCGAAAATTTGTGTGGAGTAAATGCATGTAGAATAATAGGACATACACTACGTGATCAGAAGTAACCGGACACCTGGCTGAAAATGACGTACAAGCTGGTGGCGCCCTCCATCGGTAATGCTGGAAGTCAATTTGGTGTTGGCCCACACTTAGCTTTGATGACAGTGTTCACTCTCGCAGGCATACTTTTAATCATGTGCTGGAAGGTTTCTTGGGGAATAGCAGCGCATTCTTCACGGAGTGCGGAACTGAGGAGAGGTGTCCATCTAGGTCGGTGAGGCTTGGCACGAAGTCGGCGTTCCAAAACATTCCAAAGGTGTTCTATAGGATTCAAGTCAGGACTGTGTGCAGGCCAGTCCATTACAGGGATGTTATTGTCGTGTAACCACTCCACCACAGCCCGTGCAGTATGAACAGGTGCTCGATCGTGTTGCATCCCCGAATTGCTCTTAAACAGTGGGAAGCAAGAAGGTGCTTAAAATATCAATGTAGGTCTGCGCTGTGATCGTGCCACGCAAAACGACAAGAGGTGCAAGCCCCCTCCAGGAAAAACACGACCACATCATAACACCACGCTGGTAGATGGCGTTCACCGGGCATTCGCCATACCCACACCCTGCCATCGGATCGCAAGATTGTGTACCGTGATTCGTCACTCCACGCAACGTTTTGCCACTGTTCAATCGTGTAATGTGGACGCTCCTTACACAAGCGAGGCGTCGTTTGGCATTTTCCTGCTGTGGCTTATGGGCAACCGCTCGACCATGGACTCCAAAGTTTCTCACCTCACGCCTGTCGTACTTGGCGTGGATCCTGATGCAGTTTGGAATTCCTGTGTGAAGGTCCGGATAGATGTCTGCCTCTTACTCTTTGCGACTCTCTTCAAATGTCGGCGGTCTCTGTCAGTCAACAGACGAGGTCCGCCTGTGCGCTTTTGTGCTGTACATGTCCCTTCACGTTCCCACTTCACTATCACATCAGAAACAATGGAGCTAGGGATGTTCAGGAGTGTGGAAATCTCCCGTACAGACTTCTGGCACAAGTGACACCCAAATACCTGACCACGTTCGAAGTCTGTGAGTTCCCCGAAGCGTCCCATTCAGTTGTTTTACGACGTCAAATGACAAATGAGGTCACGGTTAATGAGTACCAGGCAGTAAGTGGCAGCACAATACACTTAAGATGAAAAACGTATGTCTGTAGGGTGTCCGGATGCTTTTAATCATAGAGTGTATACTGTGATGCAACGGCTTTGGCGAGGTCGTTGCGAGTGGTCCGAGTAAAGAACTTTCTGAAAGCTTTATCTTCCCTTCCTCCAGAAAATGTATCGAAATAGTTCTAGAATGCTCGAGAACCTTCTTTGGAACATTCCACTGCGTATATAAGCGAGCGGTCTCGCTGGAATTCGGTCAGTGCTAGTCGAGGCAATCGCGAGTTGAAAACGAGTCGAGTGCGATGGATTGGTGTCAGTGCGAGGTGAGTGCATGTCAAGACGAGTCGATTATGAATTGAATGAGCGAGTTGGCGAGTGTTTTTCTCGTGCGACATCAATAGCGATTCTCCAAGAGAGTTAGTGGCGGCTTCTGTGACATGCAGCAAGTACTACCGCGGATTACGGTTGTGGAGGTGGTGTTTTCGACTCCTGAGTGATGTGAGTCGTTCGGCGTGAAGACGTGCCACGAAGGAAGTGAAATGACGGAGAAATGAACTAGTTCACCTTAGTGAAGTGACGTCCTCCGTGGTTACCATGCTAGCCTCTAGTTCCCAAGGTCGCGGGTTTAGACCCGGCGTAAAAATTCAAAGCATGGCTTACTTAGGAAGAGAAGTAATGCCGGTGGTCTCGTGTCATAGATTTACGGCACGTAAAACAACCTCAAGCCTGATAAAGAGGTCTCTCAGCAAAGTTAGCGGTCTTTCATGCCCAGTATAAATGGGGCGCTAAAGGCCATAGTAGTTAAAGAGCGTCCATAAATAAAACTCAATTTTTAATGAAGTGACATTGGTGAACTACATAAAACCGAAACAGTGACAGTGAGAAATGAGAAAAAAGGAAAAACTGAACAAAGTCACTAGTTATATATACACGCGAGGGACATCCAGAAAGTAAACAACTATTTGACATAACTAAATAATAACGAAAGATATCAACACAAAACATTGTCTACAAAGACACAGTACCTTAATCTATTTCTCAGTGTAATCACCATTGCTTTCAAGGCATTTGTTGTAACAGGGTACCAGTTTTTCAATTGCGACGCTATAGTCTTCTACCGTCAAAGACCGTCACTGTCTCTGTGAGGTCTTCATCGGTTTGAAACTCTCTTCCACCCAAAAAGTGCTTTAGTTTCGGAAACAAGTGAGTATTCTGAATTCTTTCATCAACATTTGCTTTCAACTCATCCATAATGAGTGATGGCCTCTCACACCATTCATTGTGCACATTATTCACAATTTCCTCACTGAAGATTCGCTCATTGCATCATCACCATACACGTGCATTATTTGTCTATAAATTTATATTGGCCGAAGTTTTTGTGCATTTAAAAAATGAATCACACTACGCACCTCACATTTGGCAGGATTTTTATTTGGCGCCGTCGTTTGGATACGTTGTAGAACAGACAGGCAACGAAACTCGACTCAAACTGGGTGGAGTAAGGAGCTAATTGGCATGCATCAATTGTGATGGTGCGGAACTGGCACCAAGCGTGATGTGCAATTGTTCTTTACATTCTGGATGTCATTCCTGTGTGTATATAAACAATAAATGCAGAGAGGTACAGATGTGACACACCATTCTGGATTTTTCCAACAAGACTTTGCTTTTCGCCCACAACTTCCAATATCTCTAATGATAACGTATGCTTATTATTATTATTATTATTATTATTATTGTAATTGTAACTATGAGAACGGGAGGCATTTGCGGGAATATTATAACTGCTCGGCGGGAGTCCGACCTGTGTCGGCCGGCGCATGAGCCGCCGAGCGGTGGCCACAATGTGAAGCAAAGGTACTGTAATTAATACACTCATTCATTCATGTGATATATTAAAGACCAAAAAAATAATGTAATACATCATACATCAGCCCTTCGTGAATTCACAGAAAATACTGAATATTTTGCTTATACCCTAGCATCCTCGGGCATCAAACACAATCCCTACGTATTTCGTTTCGCTTTTATTTTTCCCCCTTTCATCGAGATTTTAATATCAGCAGAAGCTTGATGTTGGCGATTCTGTAGGTTTAATATGCCGTTTGATGTCGCTTTGGGAAATATTTTCTAGTTAACCTTATCAGTCACGTAACAGTGATAGGTTGCTCTCGTGGAGTAATAAACTTCGATCATTGTAACTAGCGCTTTTCCATTCTACGATACATTTTAGATCCATATTTGTACTATGTATGCGACAGGCCATTAAACGTGATGTACCGCTGAAGTTTTATAGATTTGCTGACCAAATTGAGATATTTGGCTCTGCAACACGAAATTTCCAGCAGATAAATGTGCTATATTTCTTTAACTTTCGGTAAGTTCCTTGGAGGACAGACGGGAAGAGAATTCGTATATGCACAAAATTAAAATAGAAAGGCCGGCGCGGAGCTTGTACTACTAGATTATGAATTCTAACATAAATCTGCTATGTGCTACCACAATCTAGAGCAACACAGTACTGCGTATTTCGTGGTGGTTTATGATTTGAGCGAGACATTTTGAGACCCTAAATTGCCAACAAAGTCCATACATAATATATAGGATCTAACCAAGTTATTCAACCAAGCAGGATGGCGCAGGCGGTAAGGTGTATTCAGAAGGTCGTGGGTTCGATTCCCGTCGTTGACCTGCCTGACTCATGGGTTATATCAGGGTTTCCAGGGCCCACAGGCGCTTACATCCCCCGAATTTCCTGCCCCTCCATCTTATCTCCATTCTCATTTTACTTCACCTTTCATCTGCTTGGTTTCTTTCAGGGTTGCAAGTGTCGGCGGGAGGTCTCGGTGTGTACATGATAAGGCAAAATGATACCCTCAGGAAACCTTCGTTCGTCGGACTGGGACCGGTCTCCGGTCGATATCCAGAGGATGTGTAATTCCACAGAGGGGAGGGGACCGGCTGCACCAACCAGCACCCGGGAAGTTCGAATCTGTAAATCGTAGGCACCCTGCCTGTCGTGCCTCCTGGTCCGACCACCCTCGCCTCATTCCTCCCTCCCGGGGGGCCTGTAAGGATTTTGTATCTGCGTAGGTTGAGATGCTAGGTCCCCCTCCGTTTCTGTCCTACCCTATCCCATCCCTCTCCCTCACAACGACGATGACTCTGTTCAACATCAAAGTACTCCCCATGCTTACCAGGTGGCCCACACAAGCCGTCCTTAGTTGAAGTTAGTTTATACCGGATAGCGCAGATGCTAAAGGTTTGCCTAAGCAGAAATGCAAAGGGGACTCCATACGGATAGAGAGGAGACCGCTATAATTAAGGCCAATGCTTGAAAACGAAAACCAACTGCTTTTACTGACCCCAGAGCTCCTTTGGTAGAGAAACTGCCTGCTATACGAGATGTTCCGAGTTTGATTCCCGGCTGGACTCCAGCAGTTGCCTTTAAACAAAAACATTTTGCAGTATGGCAAGGGTGTGGTGCTTGGATATGAGAGAACCTATGTCTTTGGGGGTGTTATCAGTTATTTAGTATTGTCGTCCTCCGTGGTGCAGTGGTTACCATGCTAGCCTCTAGTTACCGAGGCCGCAGGTTCAAACCCGGCGCAGGACAATGAATTTTTTCGGGCGTAAAAAAAATCGCTAGCATGTTTTCCTTTGGAAGGGAAGTAAAGCCGGTGGTCCCGTGTCGTAGGTTTACGGCACGTAAAAGAACCTCAGGCCTGATAAGGATGCCTCTGAGCAAAATTACCAGTCTTTCACGCCCAAAATAGAATGGGACGCTAAGGACCATAGCAGTTAAAGAGCGTCCATAAATAAAGCTCAATTTCATTTCATTTAATTTTAGTTATTTAATAAGCAAATCTCCCATTAACAAGAATTCAGGATTGCCACTTGACGCAAACCTGAGCACACGTCATTTGGTTCTAAGACGGCTAATCTCACTCTGGTACAACTATACAGCACCCATTGGTGCCGCAAAGTTAAAAAGATTAAACAAAATCCTAGTTTTGTTATATTTATGTACCTTAAAAGGTGCATTAGAATTAAAATATTAGTGCATTATTCATAACAGGTATGTGCAAAAATATGCCCGCCTTGGTGGACGAATTGACGTAAGGGCCTCTCAAGTCCACGTTCTACCGGGAGTAATCCATTATTTCTTAATATCACTGTATGTGAAGTTGTATTTTATTAGCTCCACGTATGGACGTCTATTTGAAGAAGTTGGTTTATTGCGTTATTTGCACCACGCTATGGGCGTCAATTTGGTGTAGTTTGTATTTAAGGAGTTGTATTATATTTCAACTGCTGGGGAATCGAACTTGAAATTCATTGCAACTACACGTTTATTACCCGCTTTCCGGTAGGCTTCACCCTAAGTTTAAAAATGTTAACTTTGAAATATGAAATATTATATATTTATGTTTGCCTCGGCTGCATCAGTATTATTGTTAGAGACATGGATTTCTTTGCAGGGTGTGGTGCGACGGAGGAATGTAGGATTACACAGATGATAATTTTACTTCACTTCTTTTATTAATGCTTGACACGATTTACTGATATAGAGAGCTGTGAGATTATTTTTTTTAATTACACTTTTTAACACGTAAACTTACCTTTAGTCTCACACAAATACATATTATATCTCTTGAGGACATTTTTTGCGTCTGGTTAGTAACGCTGTCTGCAGGCAACTGACTTCTGAATTCGTAAGTGTTTCTCCTTTTCAGTTTCTGATTGGCTAACCCTACTCCGATAGAATACCTTCATTTAACTAAAGCTTTTTTGTTGATTGGCTATTTTATAATCTGTCACAAAAATTACATTATTGTTGCTCCAATATTGACTAGTAGCATTGTTAAACATTCTTATTCATTATTGCCTCTAGGTTACCTCATTGTTAGTAAATTTTAGCATATTATTCTCACAACTCCTAAATTATTAAATTACGTAATGCATTCACATAACGTTATTGAACATGTTTAAAATAATATAAGAATATGCAATGACTGTTACATACATTTTACAAATTATTACATACACATATTGCTTCAAGCCGGGCTGTTATTGAATTTACATATTATATAATTTGACTGAAGTCATTTAATGTTAAAAATTGAGGCAATATTTTATATCATAACATGTTGTGAATGCCAAAGTGATTGTGGTGTAAATTAATATTATTGTATGTACAGGATTTTAGATGTATGTTAGCCATAAATATTGTTAGGAAATAAGTTTACACGGCCTCACTGAAACTGAAAATAAAAGTGGGTAACAATAAACTGAGGGGGTGAGTTGTTTATCACTAAGAAGAGATAAACAAATTACGTCAGAGTAGCGTGCCTTTTTTATAAATGGATGGAATATCTTCCCTAGAGTATACATGTTATTAGCAGCGATTGGCTAACAAAACAGACGCTAAAGTGGGCGCGATTTGGTAACCAATAACAGCTCTACTATAATGTTTAGGCAATTCGGGGAGGAGTATATATTCTTGAGCCATAAGGAAGTGTCGCGCAGTTCTGAAGAATCTCTCGCGAGGTGCACGTCGCAGAGTTAGTTATAAAAATGTTAAGCACGCGAAGTAATTGGTGCGCGGCAACTATAGTAACTGTAGTTACATTTGGAAATATCACAGTTTCAGTCAGGCGTATATAAAGATTAAACATGTTGATTATTAATTAAGTGTGACGGCAATAAAAGTGTAGAAACAAATTATTTTATCAGTGTTATCTTTTAGCAACAAAACCTTTCCGTTTACACGTCTTGCTTAGAGACACTTCCTCGACTGAGTTGTAATAGCTAGCCGGAGGACAAAGAACCCAAATTTAAAATAATAAAACAAGAGGCGTTCAGCAAATAAGATAACACTAGCCATAGAACTGCGACAAAATACTGTCTCATACGTTAAACAATTTAAAAATAAATAAACATAAAAATTGCACAGAAGACAGATGCCATATCTGAAAAATGTTCAGAGCACAGCCTTTGAGCCTCAGCTGTATTTTGATACGTCCCCGCACCTATCGTAGCCATATCTGTGTGAACGTTATTCTTTTGTCTGAATGACCTAACTCGAACTGCAGCAACGCTTATTTGTGCGAAACTACTAAGTAAACACATGCAGAGACCAACACTACCTCAGTGACCTTTCGCTTTGTACCTGCACTGCCCATTTGAACATCAGTGATGCGGCAACTTCTTTTGAACCCATGTATGCCGTGGGACAGTATTTTTAACACTTATATAATTTCAGTGTAATTATATAATATGTAAATTCAATAACAGCCCGCCTTGAAGCAATATGTGTATGTAATAATTCGTAAAATGTGTGTTACAGTCATTGTATATGTTTGTGTTATTGTAAAAATGTTCAATAATGTTATGTGAGTGTATTACGAAATTTAATAATGTAGGAGCTGTGAGAAATAGGTTAAACGTTGCTAACAATGAGGTAACAATGAGGTAACCTTGATGCAATAATGAATGTGAGAGTTTAACAATACTACTTGTGATTGTTGGAGGCAATAATGTAATTTTAGTGACAGTTTATAAAATAGCCAATCAACAACCAGCAAAACCTTTAGTTAAATTAAGGCATTCTATGGGAGTAGGATTAGCCAATCAAACTGAAAAGGAGAAAATTTTACAAACTTAGAGTTCAGTTCCCCGCAGACAGCGTTAGTAGCCAGACGCAAAGTGTCCTCAAAAAATATAATATGTATTCGTGCGAGACCAAAAATAAGTTTACGTGTTAAAAAGTGTAATTAATTAATTAATAAAAACAATTTCACAGATCTCTATATCAGTGAAGTATTATTTAAATTGTGTCAAGGATTAATAAATGTAGTGAAGTAAAATTATAATCTGTGTAAGCCTACATTCTTAGTCACACCACAACCCTGCTAAGAGAAATGTGTCTCTAATAATAATACTGACGCAGCCGAGGCAGACATAAATATTTAATACTTAAAGAAACAGTCAAATTACAAAGTTAATATTTTTAAAAATTGGGGCAAAGGCTACCGGGTACCATACGTGCGGTTGCAACTACTACAAGTTCGGCTCTCCAACAGTTGAAACATAATACAACTCCTTCAATACAAACTACTTTAAATTGACGTCCAAAGCGTGATGCAAACTCCTACAACAAAATACGAACTTCAGCCGGAAGCATAAAGCTGCAAAAGACGGTTTGTTTGAGCCACCTGGTACCTATGGACTAGAAATGACATGGTACAAACTCCGCACCTTCAGGTCGAAGAGCGTCAAGGCCCACTTTTTGAAGACAACGCTAGGAGTATTTAAATACACCCTATACAGGCTGCTGCACGTACTCCCCGGGAACCGTTTTTGACTGAGGACTTCAGAATGAAATGTAACCTGCCCTAGACTCCAAATTGGAGGAAGACGCTTGAAAGGACAAGAAAGCGAGTAGAAGTCTGGGAGATGTTCTAGACTACGGAAGTCATGACGAACCGGTCATGGACTGGCAGAAACCAGGAACTTCGACGCTTCGTGACATTGTTGGCGGTCCACAGCATTTGCAGAAATCGATCCTTCCAATAACCAAACATTCACTGTGTATGTGACTTATGTGAATACACCTGTGACAGATACAACATCCTAAACTGTCATAAACAGGAAATATAATTGATAAACTTCTGCACAAAATAAGTGACTGTGCTTCACACGGATTATGCGCATTATTATTACCATTATTATTATTATTATTATTATTATTATCATTATTATTATTATTAAAAGATGGAATCAGACTTAAAAATTCAATACCATAGCGGGATTTAAACGGCCTCTCCCGGCACCATCGTTTACCTGGTTCTAGAAATCCACTTAATATTTACTTTACTCTCCCATTTCCTTCGTTCTTAAACCTGAAAATGAACTCTTTTCATAGGTTAATGTTTAATGGCAGTCATTTGACATCAAACCAATACGAGACAGACTTATCCAGGAGCAGCCGTGGATCGTCGTTGCGAAGCATGCCTTCCGGTTGAGGCAGTGTTTTTAACACTTAAATGTTTTCAGTCAAATTATGTCATATAAAAATTCAATAACAGCCCGCCTTAAAGCAATATGTGTGTAACAAGATATAAAAAGTGTATATTACAGTCATTGTGTATGTTTATATTATTAAATACATGTGTAATAAATTAAAAATTTAAAATAAAGAGAGTTGAGGGTTGTTACACTACATCACTATAATATTCTTACTTGAACGCGTTTCGGGAAACGGCTTGTTCCCATCGTCAGCATGTCCTCAACTGATTTTGCCGGTCATTGTCTGGAGGATGTGTGTGGTTAGTGGTGTTCTCTGGTGCTGGGCTGATGAACCTCTAAAGGCTGTTGGGTGGCGGCAGTTCGAAATTCATTAGGTGATTCCTGTGTTTGACAATATGTATTTTTCCCAGATGTCCAATTCATTGCTGCTGTTGATCGGTTTTAAGAGTTTTATGTTCAGAGTGATATCATGGTTTGAAGACCAGAAATGATGTGCTACTGCTGATTTATCTGGCTGCTTTTGGTAAATGCATCTCATATGCTCTTTAAGTCTTATTTCAAGATTTCTTTTTGTTCTTCCTATATATACCAGGTTACATTTATTACAATCAATTTGATATATACCAGCTGATTTATCGTTGGGGATAGGATCTTTTGTTGTGTTGCATATATTCTGTATATTGTGGTTATTCTGGTATATATAGGAAGAACAAAAAGAAATCTTGAAATAAGACTTAAAGAGCATATGAGTTGCATTTACCAAAAGCAGCCAGATAAATCAGCAGTAGCACATCATTTCTGGTCTTCAAACCATGATATCACTCCAAACATAAAACTCTTAAAACCGATCAACAGCAGTAATGAATTGGACATCTGGGAAAAAATACATATTGTCAAACACAGGAATCACTTAATGAATTTCGAACTGCCGCCACCCAACAGCCTTTGGAGGTTCATCAGCCCAGCACCAAAGAACACCACTAACCACACATATCCCCCAGACAATGACCGGCAAAATCAGTTGAGGACATGCTGACGATGGGAACAAGCCGTCTCCCGAAACGCGTTCAAGTTAGTATATTATAGTGATGTAGTGTAACAACCCTCAACTCTCTTTATTTTAAATTATGACACATCACTGTTACTAGCTTCTAAATCTACAAAATTAGCCAATGTGTAATAAAGTTATGTGAATGTATTACGTAATTTAATAATGTAGGAGCTGTGAGAATAACAGCTTAAAAGTTGCTAACAATGAGCTAACAATGAGGTAACATTGAGGAAATAATGAATTTGAAAGTTAAATGAAGGTATTCTATTAGACTAGGATTAGCCAATCAGAAACTAAAATGAAGCAAAATTTACAAATTCATAGTTCAGTTGCTTGTAGACAGCGTTTCTAACCGGACGCATGCTGCGTAATCGAGAAGTTTAATACGTATATAGTGTGAGACGAAAATAATTTACGTGTTAAAAAGTGCAAGTGATTAATAAAAACAGTCTCACAGCTCTCTATCAGTGAAATGTTATTTAAATCGTGTCAAGCATTAATAAAAGGAGTGAAGTAATATTATAATCTATGTAAGCCTACATTCTTCTGTCGCACCACTCCCTGCTAAGACATTCATGTCTCTAAAAATAAATACTGAGGCAAACATAAATATATAATATTTAAATAACAGTCAAAATTACGAAGTTAATAGCTTTAAACTTGGGGCAAAGGCCACCGGAAAGTACATTTAGGGCGAAGGCTACCGGAAACTTTTTACCAATCCACCCAAGTGCGATTGCAACTACTTAAATTTTGGCTCCCCAACATTTGAACTACAATACAACTCCTACTTAAAATCGGCTTTACATACGTAGCAGCAACAAACCTACTTCAAATTGGCTCAGGCGTGGGGCAAATAACAATAATACAAACAAACCTTCTTCACGATGAAACATATCGCTCTCCACCTTTCGCCGTTCACCTAGGTCTGAGCGTTCTTCATAGGCTATATGCGTATGTGTCCGATTTGAATTCTAACAAATAGGAAACTGATTCCCCAGGGCTGGCCTGGAACACAGATAAGGAATTTCTGCCAAAATTAAATAAACCAAAATAATATGGGAAGCCGAAACATCAGCAGTTTCCCTGCACTCAAGTGAACATAATTTTCAATTAGGAGAATTCAAACTAATACAAAACGCCCTATGTGATCAAAATTTGTAAATATTTAAACCTTTAATTTGGTATACTATTCCTCGATTATCCTTCTTCGTCATAAAGCGTTAAATTTTGCGTAACATTAAATATTATGCAAAAAAGTTTAATATAGCAGTTTGAATTTTCTGAAAGCCAATTATGTATTAAACTAATCTAAATCCAATACTTGGATCTCTACCTCCAAACTTCAAGGAACGTTTGCTGAAAATATAAATGAAATTAAATAAAGTTGCATCACAGAGCACATTTTTAATGTGACCTAAACTTAAGAAAATTGGATTATGACAAAATCAAATGCTTATTTTCGCATACCTAACCAAGGACATTTAAATGTCGTGCCTGAGTATTTTAAATTCTCAAGAACACAACACCATAACAGGATCATAACGGGAGGTTGTTTTACGGTACAGTTTTTGAAAAGCTTTTTTTTTTTTCAACTCCGTTGTTAATTCGTTATCAAGTACCCCTCTTTCACATACTTTATTACTTTACCTATCTCACACCTAGTAGGTAGACGAAGTATTACATTGCACTGACAAAATCGATACCGAAATTTCACCGGAAATACAAGTTTGATTTTCTCTGAATCCAAAAGCTCCATTTTTATAAACAAAGGTGTATGTTCTAAATGTGCTATATTTTTAAAGAAACGACAAAAGGAACTTCAAGAAAATTTCCCAAACCCAAACTACGCTTTGCATGCAAAAATTGTAGATAGTTTTGATTTTCCCAAGAAATTGTAAAGATTTTGTTTAAAGTGCCACAACTTTAAGATATTTACATGACAAAACACATTTCTTGAAGTTTCTCGAAATAATATTATATACTTCTGTATCACTGGTAAACACTGCGGGAGAGAGAGTGAGAGAGAGAGAGAGAGCGAACTGTAAATCTCTTTAAAGTAAACAATTTATTTCAATGTTTTACTTTCTCTACTACGTATAGTAAGTAGGGGAAGTATTGTATTCCACCCAAAAATTCGAAACCGAGATTTCACCGAAAATACATATTTTGAGACCTCCTGAATCCAAAAAAAGCATTTTTGGAAACATGTACATTTGTGTGTGTGTGTGTGTGTGTGTGTGTGTGTGTGTGTCTCTGTGTGTCTGTCTGTCTGTGTGTGTGTCTGTGAACAGCATAACTCAGAAACGAACAGTCGGATAAACACCAAACTTGGTATTTAGGTTTAGTATCTTACAGAGATGCGACGCGAAGGTTTTCAAGAAAATCCCTCCACCCCATATTACCCTTTACATGAAACATTTTTCGAAAATTTTAATTTTCTCGAAAATGGCTCAAACGATTTTGATTAAAACATCATATATTTAAGATACTTTCATGACAAATAAAATATATATCTTGAATTTTCTGGGAATGTCTCCAAAAGTATTCTTCATTGTGAACAACTTTTGCATAACTGGTAAACCATAAGACATAAACAGAAGTTTACTATACAAAAAATGTAGATCGCATTTAAATGCTCAATTTATATCATACACCATTTTGTTGTTGAGTGAACCATTTTTGAGATATTGCTTGTTATTCCCTTAAATTTTCCAGTACTTACACTTTTTCTCAAATTCGTTATTCACTTTTTTTGTACTGGTGATGCAAAGAGAATGGAATACTCCACATAGCAACCAGCTCTTAAAATATTTGAATAAAGCCTACCAATTCCCCTTGTATCTACAAGAAAATTAGCAATAAGATTAACATCTCGATATCTCGATTGGCATTAAGCATATGGAGAATAAACGTTCGTAAAAATAGTTAGTACAAGAGTATACAAAGTCATGTGAGTGTAACACATCAGATTTTTTTTCTGTGACATCAGCCGTTTGCAAGATATTTGTTTATACTGGTTTGAATTTTTCAATGCTGTCATTTCATTTCGTTTAAGTATTGCCAATATTCACTTTTTTCCGGCGATATCGCGGAAAAAAGCATGTAATTTCAGTAAAGGTTATACAACGGAGGAGGAGATTTTACACACTGCTACGGAATGGGATGAAGTGAAGGAACCACAGGTGGCTGCAGGCCGCAGGCAGACAAGCACAGAAACGTATAATAATTAATATCATCTTGATTCGTGCATGGCTTCCTTCGGAAGGGAAATAAAGCTGGTGGTCCCGTGTCATAGATTTACCGATATTTCACCGGAAATATATGTTTTGGGATCCCTGATTTAAAAACAAGCATTTTTGGAAACATGTCCGTGTGGGTGTGTGTCTGTGAACAGCATTAACTTGGAAACGAACAGTCGGATAACACCAAACTTGGTATTTAGGTTCAGTATCTTCCAGAGATGCGACACGAAGGTTTTCAAGAAAATCCCCCATCCCAGATTACCCTTTATATGGAACATTTTTCTAAAATGTTAATTTTTTCAAAAATGGCTCTAACGATTTTGAGTAAAATATCGCATATTTAAGATACTTTCATAACAAATAAAATGTATATCTTGAATTTTCTGGGAAGGTCTCCAAAAGTATTCTTCATTGTGAACGACTGTTGCATAGCTGGTAAACCATAAGAGATAGACAAAATTTTACTACACAAAAAATGTAGATCGCGTTAAAATACACAATTTATGTCATACATTTTTGTTGTTGTTCCCCTAAATTTTCCAAAACTTATACTTTTTCTTAAATGGGAATTCGTTATTCATTTTTTTTGCCCTGGTAATGCAAAGAGAATGGAATACTCCACATAGCAACCAGCTCTTAAAATATTTGACTATCGCTTAAAGCCTACCATATTCCCCTTGCATCTACAAGAAAATTAGCAATAAGATTAACATCTCGATTAACATGAAGCATATGGAGAATAAGCGTTTGTAAAAATAGTTTGTATAAGAGTAGAGAAAGTCTCGTGAATGTATCACATCAGATTTTTTTTCTATGTAATTTGTATACTTTGTCCCTGGAATAAGGGTTTTACCTAGGTGAGACTCTATTTAAAAAGCTATTTGTAGCTGAAAGCAGCTGCGTTTTTGGGGTCATTAGGAAGGCAAGCCCTTTCCAAGCATCTAAAACCCTTCTCATCTTTAATTTTAGTAGACGGTACTATATCTCAGTGATCCCCATTTAAAATACACAAAGCCAGATTCTGGGTTCTAAATATGAATTTTAAGCTAACTTCCTATTAGCTAGTTGCCTCTTTAAATATGCTGGCAGCACTCAGGCAGTTTTCGTGAGTTTTATGTCTGCAAGAAGGATGCTTTTAAAAAGTTTGTCATCAAGGGATGTAATGATATGTAATAAAACATCTTACAAGAGAGTCATTAAAAAGGAAAGATATAATTAACTCGATGATATGTTTAGAAACCTAAAACATCTCAGACTATGATTTGTTATCTTTACCAGTGAGAATAATATGCTCCGACTTTCATGTGCCTTTAATGTCAGAGTTATCTGTTTTACTTCCAGGCTTAAATAAAAATTTTAATATTAAAACACTAGGATGAGTTGAAAAAGTTTCTCCTCTTAGAACAACTTATCTCTTGCGCTGAACTGCTGAATTCCGTAAGAAGTTTGTCTTTCAAGTTATATCCCTTGGCAATTTTGTCTTCATCCTTGCAAAGTTTAATGTCAAGAATTTTGATTATTATTTTTTTTAAATAAATTAAGCAGCGCCACATAGTGAGAAGGGCGAACCCAAGCATGTAATATATTCAGTCTTTTGTTTAGAGAACATCATGAACCTGCTTGGGAATTCTTTAAAATGACATATTTAGGGTAAAGCTGGGAAATGTAGTGAAGATTAGCCTCAAAATTACTGGTTAAAAATGGAATATGTTTCACTTTTCTACTGGCTTGACTACAAAATATTCTTACATAAGCTTAGTTTGTGTCTACTTCTTGTTATTGCAGATACAATTTCTTTACACAATTCGTTGCAAGTATAAGAACAAGCAATATCTCGAAAATGGTTTACTAAACAAAAAAAATATATATGACATAAATTGTGTATTTTAACGTGTTCTACATTTTTTGTGTAGTAAAATTTTGTCTATCTCTTATGGTTTACCAGTTATGCAAAAGTCGTTTACAATGAAGAATACTTTTGGAGACATTCCCAGAAAATTCGAGATATACATTTCGTTTGTCATGAAAATATTTTAAATATATGATATTCTAATCATAATCGTTAGGACCATTTTGAGGAAATTTAAATTTTCGAAAAATGTTACATGTAAAGGGTAATCTGGGGTGGGGGGATTTTTTTGAAAACCTTTGTGTCGTATCTCTGGAAGATACTGAACTCAAATACCAAGTTTAGTGTTTATCCGACTGTTCGTTTCTGAGTTATGCTGTTCACAGACAGACAGACACACACGGGCATGTTTCCAAAAATGCTTTTTTGGGATCAGGGAGTCTCAAAACATATATTTCTAGTGAAATCTCGGTATCGAATTTTTGGGTGGAATACAATACTTCCCCTACTTACTATACGTAGTAGAGAAAGTAAAAAGGACACAGAAGGCTAAAGCGGAGTAATATTTTTAAAAAGTGTAACGCTATGTGGTAGCTTTGAGATTTAATGCTCCTTGCATAATCAGCAGAAAAAAATCTAAAATTCAATATCGAGATTCACTGGAAATATATGTTTGGAGGCCACCCTGAATTCAATAGAAAAGCAGTTTTAGAAAAAGGTCCGTGTATGTGTGACTTTGAACAGCATAATTCAAAAACGAAAACTCGGATATATACTAAATTTAGTATTTGTGTCCAGTATCTTTCAAAGATGGGACACAAATTTTTTCAAGAAAATTTCCTCACAACAGACCAACCTTTACATGGAACATTTTCGAAAATTTTGATTTTCTCAAAACAGTATTTTATATTTGATTAAAACGTTACATATTTAAGATATTTTCATGACAAATAAAATGTATATCTTCAAATTTCTGGGAATGTCCCCAAAAATCCTCATTTTCTGAACGGTTTTTGTGTAACCGATAAACCATAAGAGACAGACAACATTTTTCTACACAAAAAATTATAGATCTCGTTAAAACACACAACTGATGTCATACACATTTTTGTGGAGTGAACCGTTTCCGAGATATTCCTTGTTATTTGTCTGAATTTTCGAATATTATACTTTTCCTAAGTGCGAATTTTTTATGTCATGGACATGCAAAGAGAATTGAATACTCTACATAGCAACCAACTCTTAAAATATTTTACTATCGCTTAAAGCCTACCAATTCCCCTTGCATCTACAAGAAAATTAGCAATAAGATTAACATGAAGTAGTTGGAGAATAAGCGTTTGTAAAAGTAATTTGTACAAAAGTAGAGATATCATGTGAGTGTAACACATGAGACTTTTTTTCCTACTACATTTTAATCCAAATAAACCTTTGTAGAAATAACTGCATTACACATTATGGATACAAAGTGAACAGCGATAGTCAAATGTTTAAAATCTGGACGCTATATGCTGGCCTTAAAATTTCATACTTTTTCCATACAATCGCGAGGAACAACTGATTGCTGAAAGGACTTTATAGAATGGCCAAATAGTGAAGAATTTGAACCTTTTATAACGGATATCTCAGTAACGGCTTATGCAAAAAAACTTATTTGATGTAAATTGTGTGTTTCAAAGAGGTCTACAATTTTTTTGAGGTGCATTTTCGCTTGTCGCTTAACGTTTAGCAACAAAGTTTCTTCCAAGTGAAGTGGACTTAACAGGCTATTCCCAGATAATTCAAAATATACATTTTTTTTATCATGTAAATATCGTTAACATATTGTATTTTAATCAAAATCGTTAGAGGGATTTTGAGAAAACCAAAATTTTCGAAAAATATTCCGTGCTGTGGAGATTTTCTTGAAAATCTTCGTGTCGCATGTTTGAAATATACTGAGCCTAAATGCCAAGTTTGGTGTTTATCCGACTTTTATTTTTGAGTTATGCTGTTCACACAGACACACAAATGCACACACGGACGTTTTTGTAAAACAGCTTGTTTTGGATTCAAGGAACCTCAAAACATGTATTTGCGGTGAAATCTCGATACCGAATTTGTGGATGGAATGCAATACTTCCCCTAGTTATACGTAATAGAGAAAGTAAAATGTGTAAGTACAAGCAGATCGCTGTATGGTGGGGCCACAGATTGCGTGTACGTATGCTCGGGCTGCATTGCAGTGATCTCGGTATTTTTACACTGTGCACTAGTGGTGAATGACCCGCTCAAGGCTACTTTATCACCTGTGTTATACTCGTAATTACGTCAGTTTCTACTTTCTGTCTGTGCTGTAAGCACAAAAGTTTGTGCATCTCAAAGGTAAAGGTTTTGTGCATGATTTCTTTGAGAGTACTTGTTATTGTTGCTATTCTTATCTTGTTATTAACCTACTGAAATCCCTGTCGACAAATTTACGCTTGAACAACGAATTTTTTATGTGCTATACACACGTAAAAAAACGACTTCTGTCGACAGTTGGGTAGAAAGAAATTTTATAGTATTCCAGCTCAAGGTAGAGATACTGTTAGACGTATGATTAGTAACCTTAAGACAACGGAATCGTTAAGTGCTAGACCTAAGAAGCTAAAACGAAATGTTGTAATGGAAAAACGCAATACTGCACATCTTTAACTCCGATTAACACGCAGAAGATGAAAAACAAACTACTTTAAGGCTAGTGTGTAGACGAGATAAACGACAACAGTTAACGAAAGTCATGCGGATTTATGCATAATTATAACAGCCTACGTTTGGTGTTTGTACGACGGCTGTCCCAGAAGTACCCGAACTAACAAAGAAAACACAAACATTTTGGGAAAAAACATCTTTATTTCTCTACACAGTCTCCTTTCAGCTCGATACACTTTTCCCAGCGGTGTTCAACAGCTTCAATACCCTATTTATACTGAGAACCATCGAGTTATGCAAAATAGCCATCAACTGGAGACTCCAGCTCTTCACTATTGGCAAATCTTTTACCACCAAACTATTTGTTCAACTTTGAAAACAGAAAATAATCATAGGGGACTAAATCTGGCAAATGGGGTGCATGAGGAAGCAATTCGAACTTTAACTCATTGATTTTGGCCATGGTGATAATGGATATGTGAACTGGTGTATTGTCTTGATGAAACAAAACTTTCTTTTCCTCTAAATGCGGCGGTTTGTTGCTTGATTTCATTATTCGAATGCTACAATAAGTGTGCATAATATCCGCCATTGAATACTTTTCCTTTTTGAAGATAATCAATGAAAATTATTCCACACACATTCCAAAAAGCTGACGCCATGACCTTGCTTGCAAATGGAACACTCTCAACTACTTTGGGGCCGATTCCCTCCTTTCAATCCACTGTTTTGACTGTTCCTTCGTCTCAGGTGGTAACTGATGGACCCATGTTACGTCCATGGTTATGAATCTACACAAAAACTCTGCTCTATTGCAGCAAAACATGGCCAAACACTCGACTGGAACATTTTCACGATGCTGCTTTGTTCCATTGTGAGTAAAGGCGGCACTCATCTTGCGCACAGCTTTCTCATATCTAAATTTTCAGTCAGTGTGCGATGTACAGCACTTTTTGAAATGCCTACGATGTCTGATAGCTGGTGCACTTTCACTTGATGGTCACCCAATACCATTTTGTGGATTATCTTCACAATTTCTGGCATGGTCACCTCATTTGGTCGACCACTGCGATGTTCTTCTTGGCAGCTCGTACGGCCTCGCTTGAACTCTGCCATCCAATAGTTTACTGTTGTAAACGAATGAGCAGACTCCCACAGAGTAGAATCTAGCTCAGCTTTAATATTAGTTGGACTAAGAACTTTCAAATGAAAGTATTGCATCACATAACGATGGCCAGTTTTATCCACGTTTACAAATTTGCTGAGAGGGTGCACTATTGATGGCTGCAAAACAATTACTAAACTACGTAGCATCATCAAATTTCAGACTTTAGCTTTATAAACTTGGTACCTTCTGCCACAGTAATTTGTTTGAAACAACTACCACTATCTGTACATTAGGTCGGGTACTTCTAGGACTGCCCTCGTATGTTTAACATAAAGCCAGTTAGGACATTAATGAAATGGATATACACATGAGCTCGGAAAATTACAGCCCTAAGGCCATATATTAATATAATACGTACATACTGAAAATGAGATGCTATGCATATGCATAGGTATAGACAAATACATAAATGCCGTGCATAATTGTTTAGTTTGTGACAACTGGGTGACATTTATCATTCAACTGAAAATATAACGTATTTAAAAAATTGTAAGGTGGTCCATTAGATATTGTAACTTCTTCCAACAGAATTTATGCTAAGATTTCCTTAAGTGCTGAGGTTAAGGAAGAAATACTTTCTTCCAATTATATCAGGTGTTTCAGAAATACTTCTACAAACTTCGGGTATGGGTTCCTCACACCAAAAGAAGGAAAAAGGAAAAAAGTTCATATGAACATATGTCCTATAATCCTTGGTTTTCAGGTTATTCCTGTCACAATGAAAGTGTGAGTTCAACGGCCTTTGGGGTCCAACCTCAAAACGTCACTTCTCTATGCATTCATAGAAGGCGTTGACCCATTGTACTACATACGGTAGATGGCGAAGTATTGCCATGGAGACTTGTTTACGTTTGTCATTTGTCTGTCTTCAACGCTTCAATTGTGTACATGTAGTGAGTTAACTGCACGTGTTTCGCTCCACCATGGCTGGATATTCATTTCGGGAACAGGCAGACATGATTTTTATGTACGGTCGCGCGAATGGTAATGGAGTATCCAGACCGAAGTCAACCGAGTCATCCAAACTTTGTCGCTGTTTATCGTCGCCTTGCTGAGACAGGAACCGTTGCACCACGGACTATTGATCGAGGAAGACCAAGAGTACACCGAAACGCAAGGAACAGATGTTAAAGTGTGTCAGAGACGATCCAGGTATCAATTGGCTGTGGCATCTGGTACATCACACGTGACAACATGGAGGGTAGTTCACGAGTAGTTCCATATCATATTCAACGTGTGCAGGACCTTTCTCCTGCCGATTATCCACCACGGGATAACTTTTTCCCTTGGTTTGTAGCACAAACAGCTAATCCATTGTTTGTATCGTCAATTTTGTTTACAGACGAGGCAACGTTTGGGAGAAATGGACTTACTAATTTCCACAACGTACACGTACACAACATCGTAATCCTCATGCTGTACTTCAGGCTAGACATCAGCAACAGTTTAATCTGAATGCGTGGGCTGGCATTGTAGGTGACTGTCTGGTAGGTCCATACGTTTTACCAGCACCTCTTACTGGTACTGTCTACAGGGACTTTATCCGGCACACTCTTCCCGATTTACTTCACGAAGATGTGCCCCTGCAAATAAGAAAAAACATGTGGTTTATACATGATTGGGCTCCGGCACATTTTAGTCGTATTGTTCGAGATGCACAGACTGGTGTCTATCATGACCGATGGATAGGCAGAGGAGGACCAGTTCCATGGCCTGCACGTTTACCCGACCTCAATCCTGTGGATTTTTACCTCTGGGGGCATCTTAAATCATTGTTTTATGGAGCAGCCATCCCGGATGCAGAAACGCTTCATCGACGTGTCGTGGAAGCCTGCGAAACCATTCGACACCTTCCCGGAGTTTTTGACAACGTGCGACATTCCATGATTCGACAAGTACAGGCATGCATAGAAGCAAGAGGAGGACATTTCGAGCATTTATTATGAGCTTTGTGTGTTATAAGTATACCACGTGTTGAACACCTCCTAACCAGAAAACAAAGGATTATGGAACATATGTTCATATGAAGTTTTTTCCTTCTTGTTGTGTAAGGAACCTACACCGAAGTTTGTAAAAGTATTTCTGAAACACCTTTATTTAAGATGTTACAGATTATATATGATGGCGAACACCTGGCGCATTGCAACTTGCATAGATCTAATGTGGCTACCATTACCAAGAGGAAGGAATGAAGGAAAGGAACCACAGGAGGCTATAGGCCACAGGCAGAAAAACCGATCACAGAGACGCGCAGAAGTCCCTAATTTGTTCCAGGCTCAAAGACGCGTCACACTGCTGAAACCGTGGACCAAGCTGTCCTTTAGACTCCACAGGGAATACTCTTACCTTTACGTTGTATCTATCCGGCAGCGACATACTCTACGAGAACTAGAAGGACATCTGAAAGATGTGAAGGTAAATTACAGAAAGGAATTCGTGGTAGATGAGAAACCACCGATCAGGGAATACCGCAAAAACCCAAAATAAGAGTGGCGGTCGATAGAAATTGTCGCAGATCTCAATGACTTGAGTTATCTTATTTGTTGGACGCTTATTGTTTAATTATTTTTAAATTTATGATCTTTGTCCTCCGGTTAGCTATTATAACTCAGTCGAGCAAGTATCTCTAAGCAGGGTGTGTAAACGGAAAGGAGTTGTTGCTAAGAGATAACTCTGATAAAAAAAATTGTTTCTACACATTTATTGCCGTCACACTTAATTAATAATTGACATATTTAATCTTTATACACGCCTGACTGAAACTGTGATATTTACGAATGTAACTACAGTCGTTTTAGTTGACGCGCACCAATTGCTTCGCGTACTTTACATTTTGTAACTCACTCTGCGACGTGCACCTCGTGAAAGATTCTTCCGAACTGTGCGACACTTGCTTATGGCTCGAGAATATATACTCCTTCACCTCGAATTGCCTAAACATTATAATATAGCTCCTATTGGTTACCAAATCGCGCCCAATTTAGCGTCTGTTTTGTCAGCCAATCACTACTACTAACATATATACTCTAGGGAAGATATTCCCTCCATTTCTAAAAAAGGCACGCTACCCAGACGTCATTTGTTTATCTATTCTTAGTGATAAACAACTCACCCCCTCGGGTTATTGTTACCCACTTCTATTGTCAGTTTTAGTCAGGCCGTGTAAACTTATTTCCTAACAATACTTATGGCTAACAAACATCTAAAATCCTGTACATACGATAACATTAATTTACACTATAATCACTCTGGCATTCACAGCATGCTATGATATAAAATATTGCCTCATAATCGTCACCAAGACCTCAAGAATGCGAGCCTAACGCATTATCGCGGAGCCATCTGGCTCGATTAGCTAGCATATAACTCTCCAGACGATTTTTAACCTGTATATACAAGCTTTATCTTCCCTACTACTTGCCTATCAGTATGCAGAGGAAGCATTTGTATTCCACCCAAAAATCCGATGCCGAGATTTTCCCATAACAGCACGTTTTTAGAGTCCCTGAATAAATAAAAAAAATATTTATACAAAAACGTCCGCGCATGCGAAAGGTGGTTAAATACTACACTTGGCATTAAGTTCAGCATCTTCCCAGGATGCAGTACAAAGATTCTCAAAATTCACCCTCCCCAAACTCCCTTTAATTGCAAATGTTTTAAACAATTTTGATTTTCTCAAAAGTCATGAATATTTCGTTTAAAGTGCCATATTTTTTATATATTTCCAGGAGAAATAAAATGTATATTAATTTTATGGGAATATTCTTCTTTTTGAATGACATTTGTATAATAGGTAAACCGTAAGACAGAGATTCAATCTTACTACACAAAAAATGTTGATCTCGTTAAGGCACAAAATTTATGCCAAATATTTTTTTTTTTTCTTTTTGCGTTACCTATTTTCAAGATATTTCTTTGTCACTGTTTTGAATTTTCAAATACTCCTTCTTCTCTCAAGCGGAAAATTTATATTCATTTTCACTTTCTTTACTACGTATAGTAAGTAGGGAACTAGTGCATTCCACTCAAAGATTCAATACCGAGATTTCACCGGAAATACATGTTTTGGGATACCCTGAATCTAAAAAAAAGATTATTAGAAAATGGTCAGTGTGCGTGTCTGTGTGTCTGAACAGCGTAACTCAAAAATGAAAAGTCGGATAAATACAAAACTTAGTGTTTAGGTTCAGTTCCTTTCAAAGATGTGACACAAAGATTTTCAAGAAAATCCCCCCCCCACCTTTACATGGAACATTTTTCGAAAACTTTAGTTTTCTCAAAAATGGTTCTAACGATTTTGATTAAAATATCATATGATTAAGATATTTTTATGACAAATGAAATGTAATCTTGTGAATAGCCCTCTTCATTGTGAATGGCTTTTGGACAACTGGTAAACCGTAAGAAATAGAAAAAATTTATTACACAAAAAATGTAGATTTCCTTAAAACACACCATTTAACATTTTTTTTGTCGAGTGAACCATTTCCGAGATATTCCTTGTTATTTATTTGATTTTTCCAATACCTTTTGTCAAATGGGAATTCGTTATTCGTTTTTTTACGCGCTGGATATATAAAGAGAATGGAATGCGTCATGTAGCAACCAGCTCTTGAAAGATTTGACTATCGCTTAAAGCCTACCAATTCCACTTGCACCTACAAGAGAATGAGCAATAGTTTGTAGAAATAGTTTGTTTTTCCCTTGGTCATGCAAAAATAACAGAACTTCGAACTATCCCATAGCGACCTGCTCTTAAAATACTTGACCATCGCTTAGGCGTAGTGTGTTCCCCAATCTGCTTATACCTGCATGAAAAATGTAATAAAGCCATTTCTGATGACATTTTTCGTTATTAGCATGAGGTACAAGAATACGATTTTGTTATAACAGTGTGTAGAAGAATGGGCAGAGAAAGTCTTGTGAATGTAACATCAGAATCCTTTTTAATAAAGTTGCTCTTGTGCCCAAATCAGACCTCTACAGATGCTCTGCTGATCAGCAGCAAAGCAAAATGGTCTCTAATATGTCATATCGTACAGCTCTGCAGAAAAAGAAAAAATAACACACGGCCCTGGCATTTTCATTCCCATCCCCCTTCCTCTTCTTCCTCATTTGATGAGCCGAAGTGAAAGTCCCCCATTCCAGGGACCACAGATAGCCACTTTGAAAGATAAATGGCTAAAATCGAAACGAAGGGCGTAGAAAATACTGTGAGGAATAGCGGCACTTGCAATATGTCGTCCAACATGAGAGGAAAGAGGGCCAAAATAATGCTCCCCTCATTTTGTGTCTGCGTTTTATATTTCCAGCAAGTCTTGTTTATCGTCGCAAGCTCTTTGATACAGCGACAGATATTCTTTTTCTTAATAACCTCTGATATCGTCAACTCCGTCGTGAGGCGGCTTTCCAGTTCGTTTGCTCCTAAAGAAACTTGCAGTATGGAAGTCGCTACGTTTTATAGGTCACACACGTTTTCTTTATGAAGCACGTGTGATTTTAATAACAGTGTCCTTCCGTCGTGTAGCATAGCGCTTCTCTTGAGCGCAGTGCAAACCGGTTGAAAGATATGTCATCATATACCGTTAATAATAGGGATGTGATAAACAGTTATTTTCGCGTAACAGTTATAACTTGTTACGAAGTGTTAACAGTTACATTAACGGCTACTAATAACGACTATTTATACTGCCTCTTCAGTGATTTTTAGCTAAGGGTGGATGATTGTCCTTCAGTTAAAGTTATATCTGATGCGAGGAGTACACAGTATGCCGAACTCTTGCCGCGCGTGACGCGTACAGTGGAAAACAGCATTTGTACTTGCTTCTACATTCCTGCACACACACACACACACACACACACACCATTATTTATTTCTCTGTGTTGCATTTCCCCTTTTGAAAAAAATCTCGTGTGTTACATCACATGGCTTTCTCTATCTTCGTTGATTAGTGGGTATACAAACTATTCTTACGGAAGTTTATTCCTTTCTCTACTACGTATGGTAAGTAGTGGACGTATTGCATTCCACCCAAAATTTCGATAACGAGATTTCACCGGAGATACATGTATTCAGGTGCTCTGAAACAAAATAAAGCATTTTTGGAAACATGTCTGTGTGTCTGCAACACGAAGGTTTTCAAGAAAATTCCCCCAAGCCCAGGGCGGGCGCCATCCAAGTGGTCTCCCAACCATGAGAAAAAGCTCTGTGGGGCCGACAGCAATCTAGCATGCCGTCTACCGGCTATCCAGGGCGGTAACGGAGGACATTGAGGCGCCTCACAACCCCGCCTGCATGGAAACCCATACAGACGTACCCACGAGTCTCGGAAACCACTGCCCTGCCGAGTCCAACCCAATCCGAACAACTCCCTATCGGAAGGGGCTCGAATATTCGGCCCGGCGTACTTCTAATAAGAAGTCAGCAATACCACGAGTGCTCAGGTTACGCAGCGCCCGCACCACGACAGCTGAAGGGGTCGGAATCACCCCTTACGTGGCCCGGTCTCACTGGAAGGAGGTCTCCAAGCAGCTCTGCCGTGGAACCATTAGGAACTCGCGTGTCTCTGTTCACTTGCGTCGACTTTGTTCTGCAACACGTGTTTTGCGGTTCCCTCCGTCTGTTCCTCCCTGGGGTATACGAAAAGGAGATCCCTTGATGGTCGCAGTGCTATGTGTCCCTCCGTTCACTAGTCCAGTGCAGTCCAGTCCAGTCCAGTCCAGTAGCTTGTAATGCTACCCTTCGACAGTTGGGCCATATTTTATGGAAAGTAAGACATTCTGCCGATTCGAGGGCTAAAATTATACTCTTAAGAAACAGAGGAGGTCGTGCTCTTAGAGGGTGGGGCTAGGTTTGTCAGTGCCTGCATAAACAGCTGCGTTCCTTAAGGAGTCACATTTTATCCACATCAGTAATACACAGTTCTATCTCGAGATACACTGCCGTTTGGAAAATTGCAACACCAAGAAGGAAACGCATGAATGTAATACTATAGGTTAGGTACATAACAAGTAACAAATGATAAAGTCTTCAAATCTTTGCATGGCCTTTGAGTCCTAGTATTCAGCATTTGGTGTGGCCTCCGTGCGCTGCAATTACAGCTGTTACACGCCATGGCATTGAATCAAAAATGTTCTGAACAAGTTCCTGGAGGATTTCCCTCCACGCAGTTTGTATTCGAGCCCACAAATCCGTGACACTGGTTACTGGAAGATATTAACACACCAGGTGCCGCTCAACTATATCCCAAACGTGCTCGAATGGCGATATGTTAGGCGAACGTGCAGGACAGGGAAGCAATGCTACCCGTCGTTCTTCGACGAAGGCTTGTACATTCCTCAGAATATGTGGCCGGCATTGTCCTGTTGAAATGTCGTCTGTGGAGATGCCTGAAGCAGGGGAGTACCTCAGGCTCTACAACCGCCGTTAGGTGGTGTTTGCTGTTAAAAGTGCCCGCAATCCGTAGGTGGCGAGGCCGGTTGTTGTAACCAATGGCACTCCAAATCATCACAGACTCTAAATACTTAAAGGTGAGCCACAACGTGTCCCGCTTCTTGTCATGCTTTTTGCCGCACCACGACTTCGGACCCGATAAACTGCTAGGTACGCCTGATGAAGTGAGGTGAATGAATGAATGAATGTATTTATTTAAATAATAGTATACATACGTTGATACTGCACGGGTCCACACACCGTGTGTGCTTTTATAATAGGCAAGATACAAAATGATAAGGAGTGGAAGGAAAAAGAAAAAATCATCACTAGGTTGCGCCGGGCGCGTATGCAGACATCTCTGTAAAGCACGTTAAAGTGGTACTCGTCCGAAAAACTACATTTGCCACTCAGCATCCCAGTGACGGTGTTCATGTGCCCATTGTAGTCGGAGAAGCTTGTGGTTTCTTGACAATAGAAGCAGACGTAATGGCATGCATGCAACCGGTCCAACCTGCATCAGACGGCGACGAACCGTTGATGCAAACAAATTCACACCTGTGCTCCAGCGTCGAGCCAACACTGTGGATGAAGCTGTACGATACGTTATGGCCATGCGAACAAATTGACTGTCATCCCGTGCTGTGGTCATGTTCCGTGGTCCAGTACCCGCTCTTCGCTGCGTACGACCTTCATCTATCCACTGCTTTCACACAGGCATCACTGTTGGAGACTTCCTGGTGACCAATCATTCTGCCATGTTTGAACTCACTCACATGCCGATATGACTCCCTTTGAAGTCGACGAGGCATAGTGGCATCAATTTATTGTTTCCACCTTGTTTGACAGCTCTGCACTGAGCACAACACTGACCTTGTTGGACCGAGACGAAACGGCTCTGCTCGGCCTAAGTGTACCCTATCTCTCTGCAAACCTAATCACTTAATGCTTGCACACTCTAAACTTGGTGGAAGTTTAGAAGAGTTATTCGGGAAATTCTTTCCTGGTGTTGCAATTTTCACACACGGCAGTGTACAACTAAAGCTCGGTATAAATTAATCATTTGATATTCCCTAGAGTACAATGCGGTGGCAAGAGACACGGCACTACATCACAATCTCTCCAAGGTAAGATCCTCCGGTATACAGTTTTAGCAGAAAAAGTCAATTAACTAATTGAATTTCCCTTTGGCACAAGCTGAAAATGAAGTTAGACCGCGGCTGTGTTCCATCGCCATGTGATGATATTATATGGCCATGCGGATCATTTACAATCTCTTTCGGGAGCTAATCACTTCAGAATCTAATTTAATGTTCGTGACGAAGCTTCAACGAGTCGCTTCTCCAATATTGGCTAAGGGCTTATCAGCGTAAACAACTTGAAATTAATATTCATCAGGTAAAATATCACCACAGTCTAATTCTTTTACTTTGTGTTGCTCCACGTTTATAGCATGTCTAAAAATTCGTACATAAGGTCTTCGGGATGGGATTCCATGGACAAAACCGAGCCTTTAGGTGTATATTAATTCAAATAAACTTTCATTACACATTTCGTTGTGACAATATGAAGGTTACAGTACAATAAAGCGATTTGGATTCGGATTCAACGCGGAGGGGGACTTTGCACGTCAACATACACAGATATTTTTTATCTATGCCCCGGATGGGCAGCTCCCGAGAGGGAGGTATGAGGTAAGATGAGACTAAAGGCAGAGGGCAGGGTTCCTATCATTTAAAGACTTAAACTCCCCTGATGGGCACTGGTGCACCTGACTCCCTGCCCCCTCTGTGGGCTCACACATCCCCTGGCTGCCCCATTCCGGGGAACGAAGGTATCCACAGAGCATCCTTTTCCCCTGTCGTGCACACGCCGAGACCTCCCGCCGACACGTGCAAAGAGTGCCAAAGTAAATCTCACCAACCTCGAGTCTACGTCACATTATTTATCGTTAAACATGGCCTTGCGAAGCCATGGCCATTTCATTGACTGCTTTAGGCCACGGTGCAAGGGTGCGCCACTCTTTCTGTTAAATAGTTGCACCAATAACCACAAAAAAAGGTTAAATATGGCGTAGAAACGAAATATACGTTTACGCTCTCGATCGTATTGGCTAAAAGACAAAGAGGTAGAGTGAGTGCATTTAGTTTGTCATACAGACCCCTTATCGTGATTGGTAGCTCACACCTTATCGGCTAGTGCAGGACACGCCTTTGAAAGGGTTAAAAGCTAAGGGGAAAACTTGATGAGCGCCCAGATTAGCGAAATATAGAATATGTACGTGAGAAGATTTTCAAATTAAAGCTTGAATGGTATTCATTAAATACATAGCAGTAGTTTATAACAAAAAATAAACAGAACTGTATTCTCACAGTAGTATCATTGCTTGTTGCTGCATAGAAGCAAACATAACTAAATAACAAATAAATAAAACAGCATGTTTTCCCTCTAATTCAAACTTCAATTGGTTAATATACCTTTACTAACATATTGCTAACCATAGGAATACAACAAGTTATACACAAAAATATAACCCAATTTTATTGCCATAATATGTATGTCATATTCGGTAAACCATGTACATAGAACTACATATTTATCTCTAGTTTATGATCAGTGAATTATAACAAAAGAGTAATTTGCATTTAGTAAACGAATATCAAGTTTTACGGGGAGTGCCCACTTTCTGACGAGTTCTCCACTTTCCTGGAATATTTATACAGTAATTTACTATAAAACACGTTTATACACTGTCGCTGCAATTGCTGTAACAGTGCGACCAACCTCCCACATACCCATGATACGTCCACGAGTAATTTTGCTAGTATACGGCATGACTGGTTCTAAGACAATAAATATGTTCTGGTTACAATAACGCCAAAGAAAGCAACGGTATTAACCTCCCTTCTTTTACCCCTTATTGCTGTGTTATCAAGCCACAACGCTCTGCGATAAGTAAGATGAAGGACACGGCTCAAAAGACCCCAGAAAACGATACAAAATCCACTGAAAGAGACCAAGAGAATGAAAGATGAAATGAAATGAGAATGGAGGTGAAATGAAGGGACAGGAAATTCGATGGCCTTAATTATTCTGCCTAGCACTAGCCTGGCGATCCGGAGAAACCCAGGAAAACCCATGGGTCAGGAAGGTTGGCCACGGGAGTCGAGCCCACGACCTCCCGAAAGCGAGCCACAGACTAAAACGATAGTCAGATTTTAAAAGCTTATATGACGCCTTTGAAATTCGTTATGTGAAAAGCGTTATGTGGGTATATAAGTTTTTCTTAACAAGCGTATTACTTTCTCTACTACGTACAGTCAGTAGGGGAAGTATTGTATTCCATTCAAAAATTCGATACCGAGATTTCACGGAAATGTATGTTTGAGACCCCCTGAATCCAAAAAGGCATTTTTGGAAACATGTCCGTGTGTGTGTCTGTGTGTGTGTGTGTGTGTCGGTGAACAGCATAACTCAAAAACGAACAGTCGGCTAAACACCAAACTTGGTATTTAGGTTCAGTATCTTCCAGAGATGCAAAACAAAGGTTTTCAAGAAAATCCCCCTACCCCAGATTACCCTATACATGGAACATTTTTCGAAATTTTTAATTTTCTCAAAAATGGCTCTAACGATTTTGATTGAAATATCATATGTTTAAGATATTTTCATGACAAATGAAATGTATATCTCGAATTTTCTGGAAATGTCTCCGAAAGTATTCTTCATTGTGAACGACTTTTGCATAACTGGTAAACCATAAGAGATAGACAAAATTTTACTACACATAAAATGTAGAACGCGTTAAAATACACAATTTAGTCATATACATTTTTTTTGACCATCGCTTAAAGCCTACCAATTCCCCTTGCACCCACAAGAAAATTAGCAATAAGATTAACATCTCGATTAACATGAAGCATATGGAGAATAAGCGTTTGTAAAAATAGTTTGTACAAGAGTAGAGAAGGTCATGTGAGTGTAACACAAGATTTTTTTCTATCTACTTCATTTTAATTGAGATAAACCTTTCCGGAAATAGTTGTATCACACATTTTGTTAAAGAAAACAAAACCTTTATTATCAATATTATTATTATTATTATTATTATTATTATTATTACTTTATTTATCTATTACTATGAGAACGTGAAGAGATTGCCGAAATATCATAACTGTTTAGATGGAGGTCCGAGTTGGGCGGCTGGCGCGCAAGCAGCCGTGGTCGGCCATAGAGTAAAGCAAACATACTGCATGTGAGAAAGCCACGAAAAAAACATTTATATTGTAAAACCCAAGGAAATCGAGCCTGGAAGCCGCAGAATGTGAGCTTCTGATGCTACTACGGGACCTATCCACTCGGTTACACTTACTGGAGTTGATATTCAAAATTAAATTAAGTACTTAGGTATGTAGAATATTCACTTCTAGCTAAATTGTCCCCTTAGAGATTCAATAAGGAAGTGCGCGAATAACGCTATATAAGGAGAGAGAGGCACGTCTCTCCCTAAAGCAGAGATATAAAACATCTATGGCAATAGTTTACGACGAACGGTCCCGTTACCCGGAAAATCATTAAAAATATGATCTCGTGGCAGGACTCTCTATGGAAGGAGAGCGCATAAAACAAAGTAATAATTCTGAAGCTGTAATGGAATCCAAACCGCAACGGGGAAGAAAAAACTACACTTGGAGAACAAGAAGTGAAACTGATTTCAGTTTAACATTTACACAAACCTGGAGCTACTAGAAATGCTCACAGCAATTTCGCGGAGTACCACAGCTGGAATACAAGCACAGAAGAGACATTTTTGCATGTTCTACTATTTATCAATCCACCATAAATTCATAACGATATGAAGCCTCCTAAATACAAAAAAATAAAAAAAATTCTGATGTGTTACACACACATAAATTTCTCTACTCTTGTACAAGCTATTTTTACAAACGCTTATTCTCCATCTACTTCATGTTAATCGAGATATCGAGATGTTAATCTTATTGATAATTTTCTTGTAGATGCAAGGGGAATTGGTAGGCTTTAAGCGATAGTCAAATATTTTAAGAGCTGTTTGCTATGTGGAGTATTCCATTCTCTTTGCATTACCAGGACAAAAAAAATTAATAACGAATTTCCATATGTGAAAAAGTATAAGTATTGGAAAATCTAATGGAAAAACAAGCAATATCTCGAAAATGGTTCACTCAACAACAAAAATGTATATGACATAAGTTATGTATTTTAACGCGATCTACATTTTTTGTGTAGTAAATGTTGTCTATCTCTTATGGTTTACCAGTTATGCAAAAGTCGTTCACGATGAAGAACACTTTTTGAGACATTCCCAGAAAATTCGAGATATACATTTTATTTCTCATGGAAATATCTTAAACATATGATATTTTAATCAAAATCGTTAGAGCCGTTTTTGAGAAAATTAATCTGTGGTGGGGGGATTTTCTTGAAAATCTTCGTGTCGCATCTCTGGAAGATACTGAACCTAAATACCAAGTTTGGTGTTTATCCGACTGTTCATTTCTGGGTTATGCTGTTCATAGACAGACACCGGACATGTTTACAATAATGCTTTTTTTGGATTCAGGGGGTCTCAAAACATGCATTTTCTGTGAAATCTCGGTATCGAATTTTTGGGTGGAATACAATACTTCCCCTACTTACTATACGTAGTAGAGAAATAAAAAGAAGAAGAAAAAACAAGAAAGAAAGTTCTGACATGTTACATTCACATTATTTTCTCTACCCTCTATCAAATGAGGTTGATGCCACAAAAAATATATTCCCAGAAAATTTAAGTTGTATATTTTATTTGTTGTGTAAATATCCTTAATACATGGTATTTTAATCAAAAATCGTTAGAGACATTTCGAAAAGTTCTATGTTAATAATGATTTGGGGTGGGGGATTTCTCTTGAAAATCTTCATGTGGCATTTTTGGAAGGTAGTGAACCTAAATACCAAGTTTGGTATTAATCCGACTTTATTTGTTTGAGTTATGCTGTTCATACACACATACATGCGCACATGGACGTTTTTATAAAAACGCTTTTTTTGGGATTCAGGTGCCTGAAAACATGAATTTCCGGTGAAATCTTGGTACCAAATACAAACAAATTGGTGTAACCTCTAAGGTTTTTCACAGAAAATTGAAGATACAGTTTCGTTTTGTCATGAATATATAATATGAGATTTTAATAAGATATTATTGGAAAAAAATCGCAATTATTATTATTTTCTCTTTGTAAATGGTGGTTTGGGGTGAGGGATTTTCTTGAAAATCTTCGTGTTCCATCCGTGAAAGATACTGAACCTAAAAAGCAATCATGGTATTTAACCGACCTTTCGTTTTTGCGTTACACTGTTACAGACGCACGCATCTTTGACCAAAGATGACTCTTGAATTGTGCATTTCGTGTGAAATCTCACGATCGAATTTTTGTGTGGAATACAATACTTGCTCTTCTTACTATAGTAAGTGGTAGGGAATAAAGATTAAAACAATGTGTACAAATAGTCCTATGGGTTTTAAAGATGAATGAAAATGAAATTACAGCAACAAACATATAATGTTATTGCAGTTTATAGCTAAGAAGTATCCTGTCCCACGTTTCCTTTCCTTTCATAGTGCAGGGTGAGAGGGTTAGACGCAGTTGATAGCGGTATGCGCATTTGCACATCGTTATTCCTTCCCTGACATACAACCTTCTATAAATATGTTTTGAGGATGCAAGGGGCAGTGGGAAGTTCTATTTGGAAAAATATCTGTTACACTCACTTGACTTTCTCTACTCTTGTACAAACTATTTTTACAAACGCTTATTCTCCATATGCCTCATGTTAATCGAGATATGGAGATGTTAATCTTATTGCTAATTTTCTTATAGGTGCAAGGGGAACATGGTAGGCTTTAAGCGATAGTCAAATGTTTTAAGAGCTGGTTGCTATGTGGCGCATTCCATTCTCTTTGTATTTTCAGGACAGAAGAAATGAATAACGAATTCCCATTTGAGAAAAAATATTGGAAAATTTAAGGGAAACACAACCAATATCTCAAAAATGGTTCACTAAACAAAAAATGTATATGTCATAAATTGTGTATTTTAACGCGATCTACATTTTTTGTGCAGTAAACTTTTGTCTATCTCTTATGGTTTACCAGTTATGCAAAAGTCGTTCACATTGAAGAATACTTTTGGAGAAATTCCCAGAATATTCGAGATATACATTTCATTTGTCATGAAAATATCTCAAACATATGGTATTTTAATCAAAATCGTTAGAGCCATTTTTGAGAAAATTAAAATCTGGGGTAGGGGGATTTTCTTGAATACCTTCGTGTCGTATCTCTGGAAGATACTGAACCTAAATACCAAGTTTGGTGTTTATCCAACTGTTCGTTTCTGAGTTATTGTGTCCACAAGCAGACACACACACGGACATGTTTCCAAACTTTTTTTTATTTGGGAGGTCTCAAAACATATATTTCCGGTGAAATCTCGGTATTGAATTTTTGGGTGGAATACAATACTTCCCCAACTTACTATACGTAGTAGAGAAAGTTAAAATTAGGGTCCCTATTGCTCTGAGCTTGTCTGGATGAGATCTGGCTGCCTCTCGTAATCTCTCTCTTCATGTCTATCTCTCGAAGGTTTAGTAGGCGCAATAGCCCTAACCTGGCCAAAGTGCTGAAGGAGAATCCCCTTCCCCAATTTTCAGCTGCGTTCCTACAAAGTCATGTCACTAATACCTATGTCTATACCAACGTATTTATTACCAACAGCAGCAACTTTGCTACGATATGTATTTTTAAATATCGATAATTTTTTGAAAATAAGAGAACATTGTCTTCCAAATACCTTATCATCATTCATTACTTTACACGTCACACTACTTCTCCACATAGCCACCACCGTATTCAGGCACTTGTCCTAACGGGAAACCAGGTTTTGTATTTCTTCGTCAAAGAATGATGCCGCCTGTGCTGAAAGCCAGGTCTGCACTTCTTGTTTCAGAACATCATCGTTGTTGAAATGTTTTCCACCATATAATTTCTCAGATGAAGATCTCTTCGTGGCAAATCCGGACTATAGGGAGGGTGGTCGATGCGGCAGTCACCTCCTCCTGTTCGTTGCTCGCGGCTTACCTTGCTGCATCCTCCGTTGGCTCCAGATGCTCGTAGTGTGCTGGTTCTGTGCATTTTTATCCTCGGCTAGCTGCAGTAATTTTCTTTAAAACTAGGTGGGAGCATGGACTTATCCTTGGTAAAGGAAGCGTCGATCTCAGGTGGTGGTGAAAGGAGAAATAGACGTGCTTTGGTTATGAAAAGATGACACTGCCGTTTCTTTTTATTTAACTGATCCACGTAGTACACAACACTGATATTGCCGCCGTTAAAATACTGTCCGCCGCTGTTGAAACACGGCGCGGATAGGATGCGAAGTTTAAATATGCTTATTATCTCTTTACGAGTAGCGATTCTTAGGTGTGTTTCGAAAACTGTCTTTATATTCCTTTTGGCGCGATATCTCTCACACATCTTGCAGCATCTCTCCTTGCCCACAAACGACAAAATGCCAAACTGAAATACCCCGAATTTGTTCCTAGCAGATCCATTTATAGTCGCAGGCTTTTGGGGCAGCTTCCTTTCCTATTGGTCCATTTCTTAGCGCCACTCGACGCGTCCACTATTTTGTATAAACTTACAGGGATCTCATTGGTCCAAGTTTAACATAAATCGCGGTTTTCCCTAAATTTACCGTTAAGCTAGCTATCTCTCTCACTTGCTCACGGCGAATTATCGAATAATAGGACAAAGACTTTACACCCTTGCTGTATGAACAATGGCCCTGCGACCAGAGAGACGTCGTAAAACTAGATTTTCCGCCTTCGAAGACACTATTCCTGTAGCTAAAACATTTCGTCGTGGACAGTATTTTAACATTACGCTTAAATTATTTACATTAAACCATTTATAACTCTTCTAATATTAGTAACCTAGATACATACATATCGTTAAATCACCCCTCTTAAACTATACAAGCAGTATAAAAAAAAGATATGTACATAGTATGATTTAACATCAATAAAAATTAATTAATAAATTATCTATAATTACAGTTCTCGGGCTCGGCCTAGCGTTGCCGTTTCATCGAGTTGTTCCCAACCAAATGATGCAATCAGATCTTGAGTTTCTTTGGCTGTGTGTGGCCGGGCATTGTCACTCATTATTATTTCCCCATTAATTTCATACAGTTAGCGATGAATGTTTGCGGACGTAAAATTATCGCATTCAAAAAACGAATCACTGATCTGACTTCGCAGTCGCCGCGTCGTTCGGTTGTTTTGAACAGTTCGAAAAGCTCTAACAACAGGAAAACACAAAGTGATGATCGCTCACAGCTGCGTCTGGCTTCTTAATGAATGGAGAAAGTGATCGCGCATGCTCAAAATCGCGATTGCAGCGCTGAAGCGGCAAAATATTGTTACTTTCCTCCTGAATCAAATTTGGGATAAGATACGGTATCGGGGTCCAGGTCACATCCATTATACGTTACCAACTCCCATTGCATGCAACCCACCCGAGGCATTATGGTAGCATTGCCAACATCGAGGGCCCTAAGCTGCAAAGCGTAGCCGAGGGATGCTTTTTAGAAATTGAGGAGTGGAGTAGTTGGCGCCGAAGGGCGTAGCCGTAGGATCTGTGCTGCTAAACCCCAGTGATCAAATGGCTTAGTGATCCCTTGGCAACTATTCGCCTCAAAATGGATTTCGTAAGTACTTCACCCATTTTACCCGTAATACAATACCGTACTAGAGCCAAAATTTGTAGTATTGTAATTTCCAACTCTTCTTCTAACAATGAGAGTACATCATATGTTTTATTGGTATAATATTAAATTTTAAATTTACCCTTTAATGCCCTTTCAGGCATGCAAAGCGGCTATTAAGATGTTATTTTAAAAGTACTTTAAGTGTCTTTGTTATTTTCATATGTATCGTTATTTAAATTTACAAATACATTAATTTATCTCAATGGTATGTAATGTTTCCTTTTTGGATCAAAAAGCAAAATAAATGAAACTGCAGTAAAAAATACTCAAAATCCACCTTGTCATTGCACCGATTATTTTACTTGGGCTCTCCCCATCCTTTACTCCAGACACATTTGATATTCGAACCGTTCCCATTAAATATCCGTGGCAGGGGTATTGAAACTGGTTTAGGAATTAGAGTAAGGACGGCATATATAGTAAATTAAGTTGTGTATTGAGGTGTTATGGAATCAATAACCGTTTTGCACATAGCTAACTGCATGTAGGCATTCTAGGGTTTCCAAAATATTCTCCAAATAAGTTCGCCCTGAATGTAGCATTGCAGCAATTTCACGCCAAGAATATCACTTGATTTGTGATTTTCTTAAAGTGCAAACAACAGAAAATACTGCCACAAATTTCGGGATTCTACTCCAGCAACGTTGGTGCCTCTATAAATTAGGACAGGATTGGATCAGGAACCGCTGAGACGAAATAAGCAATGTTCAGCGACGAGGAACGCGCGGAACGGCTCTTGATTTACGGAGAAGCAGAGACGAAAGCAGAAGATCGTTTCCCACAGAGGATTGCACCCTCGCGCCTCTTGGGTACTAGAAACATAAAAAAATGCCTTCTGGACGCCGCGCCGAGGTTTTTCATAGGCGCCCATCTAAATAGTCGGATTTAAACTGTCAGACTTGTGTCTTTTTAGAGTACCGTGGCAATAAATGGAACATTCAGCTAGTATTCACAAGAACGAAGAGAATATTTTTTCTACACCTATTTATTGCCTACGGTCATATATTCTTTGGTGTTTATTTGTATGCTTGTAAAATGTAGGTCTGTTTTCATAGATATTGCGATCTTTCTGTATCTCTCTTGATGGAGACGGAGTTAGACAGATTTTTAGGAATATTTTTGAAGGAAATTAATGATTTATTAACCTGATAACATCACTTTTGATGCTAAGGCTTGGCTTTTAGTCGAGGAACACGAGCAATAGATTTTATTCAAAATTGCATTGCTCATTTTGATGTTTCTCTCTGTTGTAGATTCGTTCAAGCCGAAAAGCATAACTTTTCGCCAGTGTCACCAACTGAAAACTCAAAATATTTGGTACTGTCGAACCACTCTCTGCCTCAGGACAGCTTCTGTTTCACAGCCGGAAATGTGCTATTTGGTAGGGTATGGCTATTGGGTACTCTATCTTGCCTGTGGATTAGGATGGGATTGGCGACGTTTAATAATAGGTGGTACTGTACCTCTGGATGAGACGTGTAAGGTAAAAGTACCCGGTATGTGATCTGTTTTATAAACTTATGAAGCATGTAATCAATTGATTTTTCTTCAATTGTAATAATTGCTGGTTACTATGTGGAATATTCCATTCTCTTTGTATTTATAGGACATAAAAAATAACGAATTCCTATTTGAAAAAAAAATCTGATGTGTTACACTCTCATGTATTTCTCTACTCTTGTACAAACTATTTTTACGAACGCTTATTCTCCATATGCCTCTTATTAATCGAAATATAGATATGTTAGTCTAAGCAATTTGATAAGCAATGTTTATCTCGATTAACATGAAGTAGATGGAGAATAAGCGTTTGTAAAAATAGTTTGTACAAGAGTAGAGAAAGTCATGTGAGTGTAACACATCAGATTTTTTGTAGTACAATGTTGCTATCACTTATGGTTTACCAGTTATGCAAAAGTCGTTCACAATGAATTATACTTTTGGAGACATTCCCAGAAAATTCAAAATATACATTTTATCTGTCATGAAAGTATCTTAAATATATGCTAGTTTAATCAAAATCGTTAGCTATTTTTGACAAAAATAAAATTTCCGAAAAGTGTTCCATGTAAAGCGTAATCTGGGGTGGGGGATTTTCTTGAAAACCTTCGTGTCGCATCTGTGGAAGATACTGAACCTAAATACCAAGTTTGGTGTTTATCCGACTGTTCGTTTCTGAGTTATACTGTTCGCAGACAAACACACAGACATGTTTCCAAAACATATATTTCCGGTGAAATCTCGGTATCGAATTTTTGGGTGGAATGCAATACTTCCCCTACCTTACTATACGTAGTAGAGAAAGTAAAAATGTCTGACATAAATTGTGTGATTTAACGAGCTCTACATTTTGTGTGCAGAAAACTTTTGTCTATCTCTTACGGTTTATCGGTTATGAAAAACCTATTCAGAATGAAGAGGGCTTTTGGGGACATTCCTAGATAATTTAAGATACACAGTTCATTTATCATGAAAACAGCATTAACATATGCTTTTCTAAAGATGTTCCATATAAAGGGAAGTCTGGGGTAAGGAATTTTCTTTAAAATCTTCGTGTCGCGATTTTGAAAGATACTGAACCTGAATGTCAAGTTTGGTGTTTATCCCACATTTTGTTTTTGAGTTATGCTGTTCAGACACACAGAGCGGGATGGCTAAGGTGGTTGCGTCCCACATGCGGGAGTTCGTGGGTTTTTCGGAGGTTTCCCCGGGTCGCCAGGCGAATGCTGAATACTCCGTTCCTCCATTTCATCTCAATTCGCATTTCACTTCCCCTTCGTCTGCTTGGTCTCTTTCAGAGCTACAGGAGGCCTCGGCATGTGTATGGTAGGGGAAAGTGATGCTCTAAGAAAACCTTCTTCCGGACTGCAAACAGACTCTGGGTCCCGGAGCCCCAGGAGATGTGTAAGCCTAAGGGGAGAGTTGGCCGGCTGCACTAGCCAGCACCCAGGAAGTTAAAATCTGTAGTTGGTAGGGACCCTGCTGTCTGTTTGTCGCGCCTCTTGTTCGGGCGCCTCCTGCCTCCTCTCACATCCCGGGGGCGCCTAGTCTATGCTAGCCTCTAGTTCCCGAGGTCACTGGTTCAAACCCGGCGGAGGGCAATGGATTTTTTCGGGCATTAAAATCCTTAGCATAGCTTCCTTCGCAAGAGAAGTACAGCGGTGGTCCCGAGTCTTAGATTTACGGCATGGAAAAGAACCTCAGGCCTGATAAAGAGCCCTCTGAGCAAAATTTCCGGTCTTTTACCCGAATATAGAATGGGGCACTAACAACCATAGTAGTTATAAAGTGTCCATAAATAATATTCAATTTAATTCCTTGCTAACTTCTGCAGTATCAATTTTACGGTTTGAAGTAATTGTTTCCACAATAAAAGAAAATAGAAGCATAATTTGCCGTGAGTCACAAATATGCTTACGGCAAAACCCCTCGCGGCTACCGCTAAGTACTGATAACCCAGCGCGGTCTAAGTCCCAAGCTGTACACGAAAGAAAAGAAATGATGCTAAATTTAGTAATACAAGCTCTTTGATTAGCTAAGTACCACCTACTTTAGAACTACACCACCAAAGTTCCTACATTACAGCTTTCAAATCTTACACATCTCAAACACAACTTTTACTCGTTGTCTAACAAATTCTAAGCATTGTTTCTCTTTCTCATTTTTCCGAACTGGTTTACCTGCAATTTCACACAACTCTTATTTCTTAACATCTTGAATTCTAGCTTCCTGAACCTGGGCTAATGGGTTTCTTGTTTACTTAAGTTCGCCGGAACGCTTAATTACTTTAGCTGTTCTACACTTAAACTAATTACTTTTGCTGAACCCGTAATCTGCCTCGCACTGATTTCCTTACTCACTTACAAGCTTGTGATACTTTCTTTTATCCATTATATTTGATTCAATATGCGGAAATTCTTTACTGCAATTATTTATTTACATATACACCACCTGGTCAAAAGTATCCGGACACCGCTGAAAATGACGTACAAGTTCGTGCGCCCTCCATCGGTAATGCTGGAAGTAAATATGGTCCAACCTTAGCGTTGATGACAGCGTTCACTCTCGCAGGCATACTTTCAATCAGGTGCTGGAAGGTTTCTTTGGGGAATGGCAGCCCATTCTTCACGGAGTGCGGAACTGAGGAGAGGTATCGATGTATTTTGGTGAGGGCTGGCACGAAGTTGGCGTTCCAAAGCATCCCAAAGGTGTTCTATAGGATTCCAGTCAGGACTCTATGCAGGCCAGTCCATTACATGGATGTTATTGTCGCGTAACCACTCCGCCACAGCCCGTGTAGTATGAACAGGTGCTCGATCGTGTTGAAAGATGCAATCGCCATCCCCGAATTGCTCTTCAACAGTGGGAAGCAAGAAGGTGCTTAAAATATCAATGTAGTTCAGAGCTGTGATCGTTCCACGCAAAACAACAAGGGGTGCAAGCCCCCTTCAGGAAAAACACGACCACACCATAACACCACCACCTCCGAATTTCACTGTTGGCACTACACACGCCGGCAGATGACGTTCACCGGGCATTCGCCATACCCACACCCTGCCATCGGATCGCCACATTGTGTACCATGTTTCGTCACTCCACACAACATTTTGCCACTGTTCAATCGTGTAATGGTGACGCTACTTACACCAAGGGAGGCGTCGTTTGGCATTTTCCTGCGTGATGTGTGGCTTATGAGCAGCCGTCGAACATGGAATCCAAGGTTTCTCACCTCACGCCTATCATAGTACTTGGAGTGGACCTGACACAGATTCCTGTGTGATGGTTCGGATAGATGTCTGCCTATTACTCTTTACGACCTTCTTCAAATGTCGGCGGCCTCTGTCAATCAACAGACGAGGTTGGCCTGTACGCTTTTGTGCTGTACATGTCCCTTCACGTTTCCACTTCACTATCACATCAGAAACAGTGGACCTAGGGATGTTTAGGAGTGTGGAAATCTCGCGTACATACTTCTGACACAAGTGACACCCAATCACCTGACCACGTTCGAAGTTCGTGAGTTCCACGGAGCGTCACATTCTGCTGCTTCACTATGTCTTGACTACTGAGTTCGCGGATATTTGGAAGGTACATTATAAAATTTTAAAATATTCTAAAGCATTGATCTGTCTACCCTGTCATAGGCGTGTTTAAAATCAATGAATAAACGCATGTAGTAAAATAATTTTTTACTTTCTCTACTACGTATAGTAAGTAGGGGAAGTATTGTATTCCACCCAAAAATTCGATACCGAGATTTCACCGGAAATACATGTTTTGAGACCTCCTGAATCCAAAAAAAGCATTTTTAGAAACATGTCCGTGTGTGTGTCTGTGTGTGTGTGTCTGTGTGTGTGTGTGTCTGTGTGTGTGTCTGTGTGTGTGTCTGTGTGTGTGTCTGTGAACAGCATAACTCAAAAACGAACAATCGGATAAGCACCAAACTTGGTATTTAGGTTCAGTATCTTCCAGAGATGCGACACGAAGGTTTTCAAGAAAATCCCCCCACCCCAGACTACCCTTTACATGGAACATTTTTCGAAAATTTTAATTTTCTCAAAAATGGCTCTAACGATTTTGATGAAAATATCATATGTTTAAGATAATGTCATGAGAAATGAAATGTACATCTCGAATTTTCTGGGAATGTCTCCAAAAGTATTCTTCATTGTGAACGACTTTTGCATAACTGGTAAACCATAAGAGATAGACAAAATTTTACTACACAAAAAATGTAGATCGCGTTAAAATACACAACTTATGTCATATACATTTCTTTTGTTGAGTGAACCGTTTTCGAGATATTGCTTGTTATTTCCTTAAATTTTCCAATACTTATACTTTTTCTCAAATGCGTTATTCATTTTTTTTATGTCCTGGACATGCAAAGAGAATGGAATGCGCCACATAGCAACCAGCGTTAAAACATTTGACTATCGCTTAAAAGCTACCATATTTCCCTTGCATCTACAAGAAAATTACCAATAGGATTAACATATCGATATCTCGATTTACATGAAGCATATGGGGAATAAGCGTTTGTAAAAATACTTTGTACAAGAGTAGAGAAAGTCATGTGAGTGTAACACATCAGATTTTTTTTTATTTTATTGATGATGTGTAGAAAAGTAAAGGCACAATCAGAGCAGCTTGTTCCTTTACGGAATCCACACTGCTCTTCAATAAAGGAACTATAGGACGTAATTATTACTTCTCTATGGAGCCAACTATCTCCTTCATTCAGAGCTTTATCGAGTGGTCCCAGAAGGCGCGGAATGGTGTGTCGTTATAGCGTTACGGCAAAGAGCTTGGCTCTGTATACTCAAACTTTATTAGAAAAATGTTCAAACGTGGTAACTAACACAGATGTTGGAATGTTTGCCTTTCTCGTCGCTGGTGTTAACAGGCCTCGAGAGAAATAATTGCGTACTTTCATTCCACTGCTTGGCTTTCTGCTTAAATTGTCTTGTGTCGTTGCTGTTATAAAGGATTTATAGAACGTCCAATTAAGTGCTCTACGTTCCAACGAAGATTAAAAGATTCAGAGAATAAATGCTTTACTTACAAGCAAAGTTAAGTCAAAATAGAATAAACGAAACGTTTATACAATTTGAAGTGCTCTTAAAATATCCTAGTTACTGTAACCTAGCTTACAGTTGGGTAACATAAGAATCCCGTTTGGCTGGCACTCATTAATCCATATTTCGAGTTTGTCCAGATAGATTTGAATGTTACTTTCTCTACTACGTATAGTAAGTAGGGGAAGTATTGTATTCCAACCAAAAATTCGATACCGAGATTTCGCCGGAAAGATATGTTTTGAGACCCACTCAATCAAAATAAAAGCATTTTTGGAAACATGTCCGTGTGTGTGTCTTGTATCTGTGAACAGCGTAACTCAGAAACGAACAGTCGGATAAACACCAAACATGGTATTTAGGTTCAGTATCTTCCAGATATGCGACACGAAGGTTTTCAAGAAAATCCCCCCACCCAAGATTACCCTTTACGTGGATCATTTTTCGAAAATTATAATTTTCTCAAAAATGACTAATGATTTTGAATAAAATATCACATGTTTAAGATATTTTCATGAGAAATGAAATGCATATCTCGAATATTCTGGGAATGTCTCCAAAAGTATTCTTCATTATGAACGACTTTTGCATAACTAGTAAACCATAAGAGATAGACAAAACTTTACTATACAAAAATGTAGATCATGTTAAAATACACAATTTATGTTATATACTTTTTTTGTTTAGTTAACCGTTTTCGAGATATTGCTTGTTATTCCCTTAAATTTTCGAATAATTATACTTTATCTCAAATGGGAATTCGTTATTATTTTTTTTATCCTGGTAATGCAAAGAGAATGGAATACTCCACATAGCAACCAGCTCTTAAAAGATTTGACTATCGCTTAAAGCCTACCAATTCCCCTTGCATCTACAAGAAGATTAGCAATAAGATTAACATGAAGCATATGGAGAATAATCGCGTGTAAAAATAGTTTGCACAAGAGTAGAGAAAGTCATGTGGGTGTAACACATCAAATTTTTTAAGAACTGGAGGCAATATGCTGGACTTAAAATTCCATGCTGTTTCCATGACGTCACGAGAAAAAGTTGAATGTTGACAGGACTTAGAGAGGAATGACCAAATAAAAATGGCATTTCAGAAATTATTTATGTCACTTGGAATAAATTTTGTTTTAAAGAGATCTACATTTCTTGTCTCGTTGAACGTTCACCAGTTATACAACATAAAAAATATCCTTCCGAAAGAAGAGGACTTCACAGGCTATTCCCAGAAAATTCACTATATACATTTTATTTCTCATGTAAATTTCTTTAAATTATGGTATTTTAATAAAAATTAAGAGCAGCTTTCAGAAAATCAAAATTTAAAAGAAAGTTTCCTGTAAAGGGTAGTTAAATACCAAGTTTGGTATTTCTCTCTCTCCCTCTCCCTTTCTCCCTATCTCACATCGTCTTCTTCCGTGGTGTAGTGGTTACCATGCCAGCCTCTAGTTCTCGAGTTTGCAGTTTCAAACCCGTCGGAGGGCGATGTATTTTTTCGGACTTTAAAATCCTTAGTATCTTCGGAAGGGAAGTATAGCCGTGTTCCTGGGTCGTAGATTTATGACACGTAAAGGAACCTTAAAACTGATAAAGAGGCCTCTGAGCAAAATTACCGGTCTTTCACGCCCAGTATAGAATGGGATGCTAATGACCGCAGCAGTTAAAGAGCGTTTATAAATAGAACTCAATTTAAATTCTCTATCTTTCTCTTTTCACACACATGTTTCTTTTTCTAAAAATACATTATTTTGGATTCATGGGTGAACGCTTTCCCTAATGTTGTAGGGAAAGTAATACATGTAGGAATATTAAATTCAGGCTTACCTGAATGGTCAGGGAATATATTCAAGAGAAGAGAGGGCTTCAAATTATTTTGAATTCGCAATATTGTTGTACGTTTCCAATCCCACATTATTATTCGATGACTAATTAGTAAGAGGGGTATCATGTTCACTTGTCATTACATGCACGTCATTGACGTCTGTTGCAGATGAGGGAAATGAATAGCTGGAGAAAACTTGTGAACGGGTTGCCAAACGAAGTTTATTTATAGAGCTGGGGAGAGAGGAAAATGTGGACCTCACGCTGATATAGACGGTTTCCTGTATGTATGCTCTATAGTGATTTCCCGGTCCCCATAGGAGAGCAGTGAAATAGCCTAGAAGACATGTTTATTGTGGCTCCATGGGAAGCCCTTGCGGAAATGGGCAACCGCCGTCGTCCGTTCCTTCCCACCCCAACCAATTTACGCCCGCAAAGAACTTGCTCAGGTCGATATGACCCAGGAAGGCAACTCTTTCATCTACTACCGTCAAAGGACATTCTGTATTTTATCAACTTTAATTAACAACATGATGTATATAAAGTCATGTTACATATAGAACAAATGGTCAGAAACATTAAAACTTTGATATATACCTTCCAATTTTACTTTCTCTACCAAGTATATAGCAGGAAGGGAAGGTATTGCATTCCATCCAATAATTTTATACCGTGATTTCACCAGAAATACCTGTTTTGAGACTCCGGTATCCAAAAAAGCGTTCGTAGAAATAGGTGTGTATGTCGGTAAATACCTTTGAAGTCCTCTTTATTAGTAAATAATTTTACATAATCCTGTATAACTAGTAAACTTTAAACGATAGATGAAAACACACTGAGCAAAAATCTGATGTGTTGCACCACATGATTTTCTCTACTGTTGTACAAACTAATTTTACAAACGCTTAATCTCCATCTACTTAATGTTAATCGTGATAAATATTTAGAGAAAGCTCTTTTAAGAGCTCGTTGCTACGTGGAGAATTTCATTCTCTTTGTATGTCCAGGACATAAAAAAACAATAACGGATTCCAATTTGAGAAAAAGAATTGTAAAATTCAAACAAATAACAAGGAATATCTCAAAAATGGTTCACTATATATGGCATAAATTGTGTTTTAACGAGATGTGGATTTCTTATGAAGGAAAGTTTGTCTCTCTCTTACGGTTTACCACTTATGCGAAAGTCATTTAGAATAAAGAGGGATTTTGGGAACATCCCCAGAAAATTCAAGATATTCATTTCATTTGCCATAAAAATATCTTAAACATATGCTATTTTAATCAAAATCACTACATACATTTTTGAGAAAATAAAAATTTTCGAAAAACGTTCCATGCAAAAGGTAGTCTGGGGTGGGAGAATTTTCTTGAAAATCTTCGTGTCGCATCCTTGGAAGATACTAAACTGAAATACCAAGTTTGGTATTTATTCACTTTTCGTTTTTGTGTTATGCTGTTCACAGACAGACACACGGACATGTTTCCATAAATCCTTTATTTGGATTCAGGTTACCTCAGAACACGTATTTCTGGTGAAATCTCGGTATCTAAATTTTGGGTGGAACGCAATACTTCCCCTACTTACTATATGCAGTAGATAAAGTGAAAATGTAAATCTATTTAAAACACACAATTTATTTCAAATAAATTTTTTGTGGCATTAGCCATTTCCGAGGTATCCGTCATTAATGGTTCGAATTGTTAAATACTTAATCATTTTTTTAAAATCGTATCAATTTTCAATTGTTTCCTGCGACATCATGGAAAGAGTAAGGCCAGCATACTTACAAGGTGTAGTTCTTAAACATTTGACTATCGCTGTTTCCTTTGTATCTATAACGAAATGTGTAATGTAGCTGTTTCTGTAAAGGTTTATTTGGATTAAAATGAATAAGAAAAAGAAGATTTCATAAGAATAATCTATATACTCACTAATAGAGGGAGAGAGAGCCATGTGAATGTTACAAATCCGATTTTGACGTTGTCTAGTACGTAGAGGAAGTATTGTATTCCATCCAAAAATTCGATATGGATATTTCATCCCAAATAGTGTTTTGTGTATGTGAACAGAATACCTGAAAAACGAAATGTGGAATGAATACCACAAGTTTTATATGGTTTCAGCACCTTCCAAATGCGCGACACGAAGATTTTGAACAAATTCACCCTCACCCTTTGCATGGAAAACGTTTTGATATTTTTTATCTTTTTCAAAAATGCCTATAACATTGTTTATATAAGTATTGAGGCGTATTAGTAGGTATCGTCATATAGACACATTATTGCGTCGCGTTGTCGACCGTATTATTGGCGCGACTTATTGTTTCATTCGGCTGAACGAGTCTTCTCATTTGGCGCTGACCACGCCAGAGAGAAGAGGCTTTGTTGAATCTGCGATAGTCTTTACACCGACCCTGGCTGGCTAGCGGTCCTAGGCACAGTTGGAGAGGGGGAAAATATAGTTAGCGTTACTTTGTGTCTGAGCGACATTTTGTAAGTGTATAAGGAGTAGGTCACGTGTTGCCTGTCCTCGGCAGCGTGTTTTCTCCCCTCAGTCCTTTATTCCCCTTGTGTGTAATGTAGGGCCCCCAAGAGATCTATTAGTAAATCACAGTTAATGTGAATGATGTGATATTTGCGTATAATTTGTCAAAAAAGCCTCGCGCGTTTGTTGTGGTGATCAAAGTTTAACAATTTGCTGGAAACCTTGTGTCCCTCACCCCAGTATGTAACAGTATCATGTATTTAACATATTTACATGACAAATAAAGTGTATATTTTAAATTTTCTGGCGATAGATTGTGGAATCCTCTTAATTCGGAAAACAATTAATTTAATTCAATTTATTTAATTACAGGATAGACAACAACAACGTAGATTTCCTTAAACACAGTTTATTTCAAATAACTGTCATTTTCGAGATATCAGCTATTATTGGTTTTAATTTTTCAATAAAAGCGCTGTTGCTATTCTTTTGTTTTTCACGATGTCATGGAAAGAATATGGAATTTCAAGGTCAGCATATAGCATGACTGCTGATTCTGTTTACTCTATTCCCCACGTACCTCCAATGAAATATGAAACTATTTCTGCATTGGTTTATCCCGATTAACACAAAGTAGATAGAAAAAGTTGTTTCGTAAAAATAATTTGCAGGAGCTATATAAAAGAATTATAGTGGATAGAGAAATGCATGTGAATGTGAAACATCGTATGTATAATTTAGTTACTGCTTGCCTGTGGTAGATAGAGGACGCGTTGTATTCACGTAAAAATTTCATATAGATAACAGGAATTCATTCTTCGTGGTCCCCTTGGCCCTAATCGCCGTCCGCTTTGTTCGAATGGGCAACCCAAATTACAATATCAGGGAAAGTAGAATATATATGTGCATCTCTATAGCCTCCAGAGATTCCTTCGTTTCATTCATTCCTCCTGGGGAATACAGTTAAGCTGCTCCTGTAAACGTTTATCTCGATAATCCTGAAGCAGGCAGAAAAATAAAATCGGACATTTTACTATAAGATGGTTCCCTGAACATATAATATTAAATATTAAAAATCTGATGTGCTACACTCATATGACCTTCTCTACTCCTGTAGATACTATTTTTACAAACGTTTATTCTCCATCTACTTCATGTTAATCGGGATAAACATTTGCAGACTCTATCTTATTGCTAAGTTTCTTGTAGATGTAAGGGGAATATATATTTACAAGGGCAATCTAGAAATACAGTAGCCTTTAAGCACATACATATCTCTTAATAGCTGGTTGCTAGGTGCAGCAACATTCCCTTTCCCACAGATTAATACTCTTTGCATATTCAAGACAAAAAATGAATAACGAATTCCCATTTGAGAAAGTATTGAAAAATTTAAGGGAATAACAAGCAATATCTCGAAAATGGTTCACTCAATAAAAAAAAGTATATGACAAATTGTGTATTTTAACGCGATCTACATTTTTTGTGTAGTAAAAGTTTGTCCGTCTCTTATGGTTTACCAGTTATGCAAAAGTCGTTCACAATGAAGGATACTTTTGGAGACATTCCCAGAAAATTAAAGATATACATTTTATATGTCATGAAAATATCTTGAACATATGATATTTTAATCAAAATCAATACAGCCATTTTTGAGAAAATTAAAAGTTTCGAAAAGTGTTCCATGTAAAGGGTAATCTGGGGTGGGGCATTTCCTTGAAAACCTTCCTGTCGCATCTCTGGAAGATACTGAACCTAAATACCAAGTTTGGTGTTTATGCGACTGTTCGTTTCTGAGTTATGCTGTTCACAGACAGACAGACACACAGACAGACACACAGACACACACGGACATGTTTCCAAAATGCTTTTTTTTGATTCAGGGGGTCTCAAAACGTATATTTCCTGTGAAATCTCGGTATCGAATTTTTGGGTGGAATACAATATTTCCCCTACTTAGTATACGCAGTAGAAAAAGTAAAAATATGATGTGTTGCACTCACAAGACATTCTCTACTCTTGTAAAAACTATTTTTACAAACGCTTATTCTCTATATGCTTCATGTTAATCGAGATATCGAGATGTTAAGCTTGTTACCAATTTTCTTGTAGATGAAAGGGGAATATGGTAGGCTATAGAGATAGTCAAATGTTTCTAGACCTGGTTGCTATGTGCAGGATTCCATTCTCTTTGCTTGTCCTGGACATAAAAAATTAATATCGAATTCCTATTTGAAAAAAAGGATAAGTATTGGAAAATTTAAGCAATATCTCGAAAATGGTTGACTCAACAAAAAAAAAATGTATATGACATAAATTGTGTATTTACGCTATCTACATTTTTGTGTAGTAAAATTTTGTCTATCTCTTATGGTTTAGCAATTATGCAAAAGTCGTTCACATTGAAGAATACTTTTGGAGAAATTTCCAGAAATTTCAAAATATACAATTAATTTGCCATAAAAAGGTTTTAAACATATGTGTATTTCATTCAAAGTTGTTAGAGCCATTTTTGAGAAAATTAAAATTTTCGATAAATGCTCCATGGGAAGGGTAATTTGGGGTGGGGGATTTTCTTGAAAACCTTCGTGTCTTCTCTGGAAGATACTGAACCTACATACCAAGTTTGGTGTTTATCCGACTGTTCGTCGCTGAGTTATGCTGTTCATAGGCAGACAGACAGACACACACACACGGACATGTTTCCAAGAATTCTTTATATGCATTCAGTGCACCTCAAAACATGTATGTATGTGAAATACCTTCATATGTTATTTGTACAAAATTTAAAATAAATTTAGTCACCTTAATAGAAACTCATACTAATTATAATTTAAACAAATCATTAGCATCATTTCTGACAAACAAAATCTGATGTGGTTCTGTCATATGACTTTCTACACTCACTCTTCTACAGAATATTATTCTGCTGTCTATTTCGTGTTAATCCATATAAATATTAACTACAGAATTATACTTTAAGTAAGGAGGGTTATGTAGGATAATGCGATAGTCAATTTTTACTTTCTTTACTACGTACAATAACTAGGGGAAGTATTGCATTCTAACCAAAAATTCGATACGAGATTTAACATGAGATAAAGGTTTGAGAGGTCTCCTGATTTTGAACAAAATTCTCCCCCCCCCAAACTGCCCTTTACTAAAACGTTTTTCAATTTCTTTCATTTTCTAAAAAATGGCTAACAATTTTGATCAAAATACCATACATGAAATATATACTCAGATGAAAAATAAAATATACATTGCATTATCTGGGAATAGCCTTTGAAGTTTTCTTAATTCGGAAGGAATTTTATATAATCTTGTATAACTGGTAAACGTTAAGCGAGAGACGAGAACCTACTACAAAAAAAACGTAGATCCATACACAGTTGATTTAAAATAAGTTTTTTTTGTGGCATAAGCCGTTTCTGAGATATTATTAAAGGCTCGAATTTTTCATTTCTTGGTCATTCTCTGTAAGTCCTTTCAACATTCAGCTGTTTCCTGCGTCCGCATAGAAACAGTATGGAATTTTAAGACCGGAGAAAGAGTCTGTGAAGTCTCAAAAACTAAAATTAAGACAAATATCAAACTTGGTGTTTAGGTTCAGTTAAAACATTTTCAGAAAATACTCCCACACCAAACTACTCTTCACAAGAACATTTTTCGAATTTTTTTTATTTTCTAGAAAACAGCTCTAACGATTTTGATTAAAATATCATATGTTTAAGATATTTTCATGACAAATGAAATGTATATCTTGAATTTTCTGGGAATGTTTCCAAAAGTATTCTTCATTGTGAAAGACTTTTGTATAACTGGTAAACCATAAGAGATAGACAAAGTTTTACTACACAGAAAATGTAGATCGCGTTAAAATACACAATTTATGTCACAAACATTTTCTTTGTTGAGTGAACCATTTTCGAGATATTGCTTGTTATTCCCTTAAATTTTGCAATACTTATACTTTTTCTAAAATTCGTTATTTATTTTTGTTTGTCCTGGCAATGCAAAGAGAATGGAATACTGCACATAGCAACCAACGTTAAAATATTTGACTATCGCTTAAAACCTACCATATTCCCCTTGCATCTACAAGAAAATTAGCAATAAGATTAACATCTCGATTAACATGAAGAGTATGGAGAATAAGCGTTTGTAAAAATAGTTTATACAAGGGTAGAAAAAGTCATGTGAGTGTAACACATCAGATTTTTTATAATCTTGTGTAATTGGTAAACGTTAAGCGATAGACGAAAACGTACTACACATAAAATGTAGATCTCTTTAAAACACATAATTTATTTCAAGTAATATTTTTGTGGTATCAACCATTTCCAAGATATCCGATATTATTGGTTCAAATTGTTCAATACTGTTATTCTTTTCAAGTTCTCTCCAATTTTAGTTGACCCTGGCGATTGCGCGTAAGGTACATGGAATTTTAAGTCTAGTACATAGCGACGTGTTCTCCTGTTCTTAAACATTTAACTATCGCTGTTCCCTTTGTATCTGTAACGAAATGTGTAATGCAGCTATTTCCGAAACATTTTATTTGGATTAAAGTGAAGAAAATAGGAGAATAAGCTTTCGTAAAAATAATTAGTTTACCAACTAGCAAGCGACTAGAGAGTAGAGATACTCGTATGAATGTAACACAGATTTTTCAGTTATGCTGTCCACAACACTTTGACAATTGTTTTGGGGGGCGATTCAGGGGCCTCAAGTATTTCCAGTAAAACCTGGTATCGAATTTTTCTGTGGTACATATAGTAAGTAGGGGCAGTATTGCATTCCACCCAAAAGTTTGATACCGAGATTTCACCGGAAATGTGTGTGTCTTCTGTCTGTCTGTTTTAACAGCATAACTCATAAACGGAAAGTTGGATAAATGCCAAACTTGGTATTTGAGTTTAATATCCTTAAGTATCCGACACGAACATTTTCAAGAAACTTCCTCCACACACAGCTACCATTTACATGAAACATTCTTCGAAATTTTTTATTTTGTAAAAGATGGCTCTAACCATTTTTATTAAATTATTATATATGAAAGATACATGACAAATAAAATTTATATTTTGAATTTTCTGGGAACAGCCTGTGAAGTCCTTCATTCGGAAGTAATTTTGTATAATCTTGTTTAACTTGTAAGGGTTAAGCGATGAACGAAAAGTATCTTATAAAAAATGTAGTATTCTTTAAAGGTTACAATTTACTTCAACTTAGCTTTTTTGTGGTATAAGCAGTTTCTGAGATATCCGTTATTGTTTAATACTTATCATTCTTTCGAAGTGCCATCGCTTTACAAATGCTTCTCGCGATGTCATAGAAACAGTATGGAATTTTAAGGCCAGCATATAACGTCCAGTTATTGAAAATTTGACTGTCGTTGTTCTCTTTGTATTTCATACGAAATGTATAATATAGCTATTTCTGTAACGGTTTATTTGGATTAAATGTAGTGGTTAGTAAAATAAGCTTTAGTGGGAATAGTTTGTATACCCATTAATAAAGACAGAGTGAATGTATCACATCAGAATTATTTTAGGTTTCAGAGTATTAAACGTGTATTTTCAATTAAATCTCGACAACTGTGGTGTAGTTCACGTTAGGATTAGACAAAGTAATACAGGCAAGCTTGACAGGAGCAGCTGGACTTGACTACTCTAGTTAAAACAGCAGCAAACCGCTCTAATCAACCGCTAGTTTACTTGTCATTGGACAACCACCCACTACGCTGTGTGACCGCTTAATAACATGTGAGGGAAAGGGCCTCATTACCACTGACAAATGAAATGCGATTGTGGAATACATCAAGGGTAGAGATAGAAACTCTCATTGCCATGTAGTTGGTCGTTAGGAAGGAAAACCTCGGGCGGCGGACAGGAGATCTATGCTAACGAGTTTCATCAGCACTTTGAGCTGATAACGATGTCGGTGAAATCTACCTGGAGCTCAGCGCCATTTGCCTCAGCTATAAGCGTCCCAACTTCAGGAGTTCACCCAAGGGTACAATTCTCTTAGTAGGGACTTTTTAATTACACTTTGATTACTCCAATTTCCCTACGTCACATTTACTTTCGACCAATAAAACAAAAGGAAACGCTGAATTTCAAACTACTAGAATTATTGTCACTTTCATTTAGTAAATATTTTCTGAAGATGGTCTAATTGCAACTAGTTGTCGTAGTTCCTAATTCTACAGGAGTACATTTTTTTGTAAAAAGAAATAGTCATTTTAGGGTGAACTTACATTGACTCTAATTGTAGATTCCTGTTTAAAAATATTAAATTAACACTAAAATGTCCAACACAGCGTACTCCAAATAAAACATGACTAATGGTATTCACTTTCCCCCATAATATCAAGCAACTTTTATTAAAGACATTTCTTTCCACAACTCTTACTTTTGGAGATATTGTACAGCCTCAACTTATATGGTTCATCCTGTATATAATATATAGTAATTTATGGTATAAGAGATAAACATAATGAAGCGTTTTTCTTCCATATTTCGGCTCGCAAACGCCACAAATTCGCATAATTATAGTTAGAATTACAATGGTAATAAGCACAGATCTTATCATAAGATGTTGGAAATGTTGTCCTATACCCACACTTTCTGGCATCTTCTCAGGAAATTTTAATTCACACTTGGAGTTTAGTATCCGAAAATGAGCATCTTTCTCGGCAAGAACGTTTTCTTTTCTTTGGGGTGGACAACGCACGTTTGTATGAACATCAAAGCAATGTTAGATTAAGACAAATCTGCAGTTGCCAACCACTTCTGGACTCCTAACCATGAGATAGGAAGAGACATAAAGCTGTTAAAAACCATACACATCTGGAAATTTGGGAAAAGGTCTTCATCCACTACAACATCAAGAATATTCTGAATTTTGAAATTCAACCAGCAGATTCCTTGATGCAGCTCAACCAATCAGCTCGCAGTATAGAAGAAAGAAGACAAGCGAGTTCCCAAACTAACCACAGATGGCAGTAGTTTCAAGACAATCAGGTTACAACTTTTCCCAACAGAGGACAGCAAAATCACCTGTTAGTTGAATTTTTGGGGGTCAGGGTAAGTTAGCTGAGATTAGTCGTTCTTCAACCAATCAGCTCGCAGTATAGAAGAAAGAAGACAAGCGAGTTCCCAAACTAACCACAGATGGCAGTAGTTTCAAGACAACCAGGTTACAACTTTTCCCAACAGAGGACAGCAAAATCACCTGTTAGTTGAATTTTTGGGGGTCAGGGTAAGTTAGCTGAGATTAGTCGTTCTTCAACCAATCAGCTCGCAGTATAGAAGAAAGAAGACAAGCGAGTTCCCAAACTAACCACAGATGGCAGTAGTTTCAAGACAACCAGGTTACAACTTTTCCCAACAGAGGACAGCAAAATCACCTGTTAGTTGAATTTTTGGGGGTCAGGGTAAGTTAGCTGAGATTAGTCGTTCTTCAGCTGAGGATGAAGGAACGTCTTCTTCCGAAAGCGTTTCTAAGTAAAAACCTAAGCGCAGTTGTGATGTGAGTTGAAAAAGAACCGATTCACCGCATTACACAAAGAATGTTTACTTTTAGTTCTTCCAATGTATGGGGTTTGTCCATGCCTTTATTTTCTTACGTGATCATCACAGTTGGGTAAATTTATGTAATTTAATGTTGGAAATGCCAATGACAGAGCAACGGTTATGTTTCCGTTCAGAATGTTTTTAAAAACAGGGTAATCAGTAAAGGATCATGGTCGTAGATAACCTGATCTGTGTGCAGTTATATCGATGGAAACTTTAAAGCAAGGTATATGCAACAAATCTCACACATAGAAAACACCAGGCTGAAAAAGGTATTTTATTAATTCCACGTATGGACGTCAATTTGAGAAAGTGTTTTGCTACATTATTTGCACCAAGCTTTTGGGCGTCAATTTGAAGAAGAAATTATTTTATTGTATTGAAGGATTTGTATTATATTTCAACTGTTGGGGAGCCGAACCTGAAGTTTGTTTGCAACCGCACGTATGGTACCCGGTTTCCGGTAGCATTCGCCCCAAGTGTACTTTCAGGTGGCCTTTGTCCCAAGTTTAAAAAAAATTAACTTTGTAATTTGACTGTTTCTTTAAGTATTAAATATTTATGTGTGCCCCGGCTGCATCAGTTTTATTGTTTAGAGACACGTTTCTCTCAGCAGGGTTGTGGTGCAACTAAGAATGTAGGCTTTACTACTTCACTCCTTTTATTAATGCTTGACAAGATTTAAATAACACTTCACTGATATGGAGAGAGAGCTGTGAGATGTATTTATTAAATATTTGACCTTTAAACACGTAAACTATTTTTGTCATACACAAAATACGTATAAAATTTCTTGAGGATGCATCTCGTATCCGGTTATGAACACTGTCTACAGGCAACTAAATTGATTACAACCGCCTAAACTTGTAAATTTCTGTTTTTTCAAGTCTCTGATTGGCTAATTCTACTCCAATAGAATACCTTCATTTAACTATACCTTTTTCTGGATGTTGATTGGCTATTTTTAAACTGTCTCAAAATTTACATTACTGTTTCTCCAATAATGACTAGTAGCATTTAAACTTCCAAATTCATTATTGCCCCAAGGTTACCTCATTGTTACCTCATTGTTATTAAATTTAGCCTATTATTCTCACAGCTCCTACATTATTAAATTACGTAATACATTCACATAACATTATTGAACATTGATACAATAATATAAACATACAATGACTGTAATATACATTTTAAAAATTATTACATTCACATGTTGCTTTAATGCGAGCTGTTATTATATTTATATTATATAATTAGACTGAAATTATTTAAGTGTTAAAAATACTGCCTCAAGGCAAAAATTCATCAATTTCACACATTGAACTCTAGATTGAAAATGAAAGTTTTCTGAATCCCAAAATGCAAAAATGCCAAAAGTGTGAGGATAGGTATAGGTGACTCAACGGAGGGGGACACCTCGTGCACTGCAATCTAAACAGATCTATTGCGGCTACCGCACACAGGAGAAAGGGATGAAGTGACGGAACCATAGGAGGCTACAGACCGTAGGCAGACTGACCACAAAGATGCGCGGAAGTCCCCATATACCAAGCTGGTAGATCCGTCCCTTTGCTGCAGCAGCCTAGAGAGGACCTTCAAGCAGTCCTCTGGTGTCCACAGGAAACATTCCTTCTATTGAGCATGTATCTGTCGGACACCGCCTTACTTTATGAAACCTATAAGCACACCTGAAAGATAAGAAGGACATGGAATGAAAGGAAAACCATGGTGGACAAGAATCCAGCAGCATTTTCCTGCCGACTCTGGGGAAACCACGAAAAACCCATGGGTCACAGTGGGCGTCGGCCTCCCGAAGGCTAGTCGCACACGCTTCCTAGATATCACTTGGATCTGTGCACAGAGAAGAACATTCCCAATATTTTATAATATAAGGGAGTCCGAGCCGCGGTGACCACAGTGTGAAAAAAGCACTGTATTTTAATATAGGGTGAAAAATTTATCGCCAAGGCTTGCCGAGGGTGATAATTTGTACGAAAACTTACATATATTTTGATCTGTGAGGCACACAATATATTATTTACTGCTTTAACATGGAATGTAGTAATTATTTCCATTAAGCGGAGACTAAAAGTCCTATCGCAAATGTTAAATTGCTAAATTCGTGACCCGTTATTCAAACTACACTGCCGTTTGTGAAAATTGCAACACCAAGAAAGAATTTCCCGAATAATCTCAAACTTGGTGGAAATGTAGAAGAGGGTGCAAGCAATAAATGATTAGGTTCGCAGAGAGATGGGGTACACATAGGCCGAGCAGAGCCCTCTCGTGTCGGTTCGTGTTGCGCCCAGTGTACTCGCTGCAGAGCCAACAAACAAGGTGAAAACAATAAAGTGAGTACCAGTATACCTCGTCGACGTCAAAGGGAGCCAAATCGGCATGTGAGTGAGCTCGAACGGGGCAGAATGATCGGTCTCTGGGAAGCGGGTTTGTCACACCGTAACATTTTGGCTCGTACAGGGCTAGCTGCTACAACAGTGATGCGTGTGTGGAAGCAGTGGATAGATGAAGATCGTACACAGCGAAGAGCGGGTACTGGACCACGGAACATGACCACAGCATGGGATAACTGTCATCTTATCCGCCTGGCCATAACGGACCGCACAGCTACATCCACAGTGTTGGCTCGACACTGGAGCACTGCAACAGTTGTGAACATGTCTGCATCAACGGTTCGTTGCGCGTCTGCTGCTGGTTGCATGAATGCCATTACGTTGGCTTCCATTTTCCAGAAACCACAAGCTCCACCGACTGCAATGGGCACGTGAATACCGTTACTGAGGTGCTGAGAGGCAAAATGTGGTCTTTTCGGACGAGTCCCGCTTCAACGTATCCTACAATGATGGCCGCATACGTGTCCGGTGGTACCGCGGTGACCGCAATAGTGGACAAACACCAGGTGTGATGGTCTGGGGCGTCATTGTTTACAATAACCGATCTCGCCTCCTACGAATTGAACGCACTTTGAACAGCAACCCGTACCTGACGGTGGTTGTAGAGCCTGAGGTACCCCCCCTGCTTCAGACATCTCCACAGGCCACATTTCAACAGGACAGTGCCCGGCCACTTATTACGAGGAATGTACAAGCCTTCTTCGAAGAGCGACGGGTACCATTGCTTCCCTGGTCTGTACGTTCGCCAGATATGTCGCCCGTCGAAAATGTCTGGGATATGGTTGGTCAGCACCTGGTGCGTCACGGTCCTCCAGTGACCAGTGTCATGGATTTGTGGGTTCGAATACAAACTGTGTGGAGGGAAATCCCTAAGGAACTTACTCAAAACATTTTTGAGTGAATGCTACGGCGTATAGCAGCTCTAATTGCAGCGTATGGAGGCCACACCAAATACTGAATATTAGGGCTCAAAGGATATGTATAGATTTGAAAAGTTTATCATTTATTGCTTGTCATATACCCATCCCGTGGTATTAAATTTATTGAATTCATGCGTTTCCTTCTTGGTGTTGCAATTTTCACAAACAGCAGCGTATGTAAGATACCAGAGTGATCTTTTTATAAGATATAGATAGATGCTTGTCTTCAGAGTTGACTGATATACTTTTATATAATAAATTTGTTTATTAAAGAAGACAGAATTGCTTTTTAATTACCTTCTTTTCAACGTTTTAGCTCCTGGATGGAGGTAATGTTTACTTGGCCCGAGGTAAGTGAGTGGTAAAGATGCACGTAGTAAAAGACTGTAGGCTATTTTCGACTGTACGCGTCATGAGTTCAGCATACCGTGTACCCCTCTCACCATCTATAGCTTTATCTGAGAGATAAGCTACCCACTTATCACTTAATATTGAGATGTGTACACATTTTGATTAAAATCTATTAGCAATTGTTTTCTTTTCAAAGTAACTAACCATGTTATTCCAAGATAGGTCCACATCACTTAGTCATTTTCTGTCATCCTAAAGCTTTAGTTTTAGCTATTGCTTTAGCTATCTTTAATACTTTCCGAGAAAACGGAAAATTTGTATTATAAAACAATTCACAGAGAAAGCGGTCCACGATGGCAGCCATATTAACACTACTAAAATTTTTACAGCAAATCGTACCCTAAAATACGGCTTAATCCTTACTAATTTACTCCGGATTGTGTACCAGTTAATTTTTACTTCCCCTACTTACTATACGTAGTAGAGAAAGTATTGTATTCCACCCAAAAATTCGATACCGAGATTTCACCGGAAATATATGTTTTGAGACCCCCTGATTCCAAAAAAAATGTTTTTGGAAACATGTCCGTCTATGTGTCTGTCTGTGTGACATTGAACAGCGTAACTCAGAAACGAACAATCGGATAAACACAAAACTTGGTATTTTGGTTTAGTATCTTCCAGAGATGCGACACGATGGTTTTCAAGAAAATCCCCCCACCCCAGATTACCTTTACATGGAACATTTCTCGAAAATTTTAATTTTATCAAAAATTGCTCTAACGATTTTGATTAAAATATCATATGTTTAAGCTATTTTCATGACAACTAAAATGTATATCTCGAATTTTCTGGGAATGTCCCCAAAAGTATTCCTCATTGTGAAGGACTTTTGCATAACAAAATTTTACTACACAAAAAATGTAGATCGCGTTAAAATACATAGTTTATGTCATATACATTTTTGTTGTTGTGTGAACCATTTATGAGATATTGCTTGTTATTCTCTCAAACTTTCCAATACTTATACTTTTTATTAAATTCGTTATTCATATTTTCTATCCTGGTAATGCAAAGAGAATGGAATACTCCACATAGCAACCAGTTCTTAAAATATTTGACTATCGCTTAAAGCCTAGCAATTCCCCCTGCATCTACAAGAAAATTAGCAATAAGATTAACATTTCGATATCTCGATTAGCATGAAGCATATGGAGAATAAGCGTTTGTAAAAATAGTTTGTACAAGAGTAGAGAAAGTCATGTTTGTAACACATCAGATCTTTTTCTTTGAAGTGATGCAGAGTCAGAACAAAATAGCAGATAAAGAATAATCTTTAAAAATATGTGTTGTGCCTACAGTTATAAAATATGAATAAATCTAAAGAGGATATTCCAATTAATAATACTGCACAGAAAACCAAACGAAATTTTTGGTTTATTTTTCACATTAGTGTTTTCTTAAATATTTATCGTTGCTGTATGGGAATACAGCGACACCAATGCTGGTTGTCTTGGAGATAATGAATATAAATAAACTGGAATTGATCGCAGATAGCGTAGGTCTAAATGGAAATGTATACCGAAGAGATAAATGGATATTTTTGAAGCTAATGGATGTTCAGCTGTAAACTCATTGGTCCCTAAAACAATCTGATTTACTGTATGAGAAATATTACAAGCTATTTATCTCTGTTAATTAAATAAAAAAATGTAGCAATGGATTAAAGCATTTTAATTGACGACTACTGTAATTTAAGACCAGTGTTTATGGTCGTATGAATGACGGAACAAATGATAGTCTATATGGCAACAGCGGATATAATAATTTACTCTTTCGTTGATTTTGGCCAAGGACACATTCTGTACGAACTACTCTACTCTTGTACAAACTTGTGGCAAAGAGAATGGTGCTGCACCTAGCAACCAGCTATTAAGAGATATGTATATGCTTAAAGGCTACTGTATTTGTATATATATTCTCCTTACATCTACAAGAAAATTAGCAATAAGATAGAGTCTGCAAATGTTTATCTCGATTAACATGAAGCATATGGAGAATAAGCGTTTGTAAAAATAGTTTGTACAAGAGTAGAGAAAGTCATGTGAGTGTAACACCAGATTTTGTTTTATTATTTATCGGATTTCTTAAGAATATTATGTAGAGGAGTGGGTAATGATAGTCATGTGAATGTAACACATTATATTTCTTAAGAATATCATGTAGAGGAGTGGGTATCGGCTGTCATGTGAATGTAACCCAATTTTTTTAAGAACATTATGTAGAGGAGTGGGTAACGGCAGTCATGTGAATGTAACACCAAATTTTTTTAAGAATATTATGTAGAGGAGTGGGTAACGGCAGTCATGTGAATGTAACACCATATTTTTTTAAGAATATTATGTAGAGGAATGGGTAACGGCCATCATGTGAATGTAACACCAATTTTTTTAAGAATATTATGTAGAGGAGTAGGTAACGGCAGTCATGTGAATGTAACACCATATTTTTTAAGAATATTATGTAGAGGAGTGGGTAACGATAGCTCTGTGAATGCAACAGTTCAGTTTTTTTCGCTATTTTTCTATGTAAAAGAAGATTTACAGTTGTAGGATCACGTCCATAAAACTGAAGGAATATGAACGCCGAGGAAGCCTCAAATTTCTGCTGGCAACCGTGCAATCACTCAACTCATTTGTTGAACAAGCGCTGTCTGACTCAGCTTTTTTCCCCCCTTCAACAGTAAAGCAACGTTGCCAGATATATTCGAATCGAGGTCAGAGACAACTTCACAGCTAAGTTATCAGTGCACCATCTGGTTTAAGTTAAGCGACGGTAACATCAACAGGTCCTTGTGGTGTTTTTGTTCCACGACGAAAGGCCATTTGGCCTCAGAGCAGCTGGGACATTTTCTCGGACTCCTCATTTATCTTCCTTCTACTTCAACTCCATTCGACGACTTCTTCTTTCACTTTACTAAAGTTAGGAAAAACTTTGTTAAAGAACTTGGCGTCTCGTAATCTGTACCTCTCTTCTGCAGGAACAGTTGAAGCATTCAAGTATAGGAAGTGAAGCCCAAATCAGGTGAATCAGATTGTTGCAGACTGGCATGCGCGTGCACATTCAAAGCGCACGAAGCTCCCAGTTCATGCGGCTGAATCTCTAATGTACATTACAGAACAGTACACTCGATTAAACTAAAAGTGGCCGGTCGTTGTGCAGTAATTTTGTCGAAATTCCTTCGAGTGAGCGCGCGTACACCCCTGGAGGAATGGATGAGGTTAGGGAACCGTAGGAGATGAGTAATGGCAGAGCGAGGCCTGGGCAAGCCGCGCAGAGTTCGCTAACAATTCAGGCTTGACCACCCGGCCATGCAAGGTTCGCTCGGAGACGTCCCTCTACTGGAACGGGGGAAACACGACCTGGAGACACTACAGATTTCCCTCTAGCAGGGCCAAGAAGAAGCTTTAAACACCATGACTCTGTGCCGACCGAGCCACACCCCTGAAGTCAAACTGAAGCATGAAAGTGAAATGAAATGAGAGTAAAGGCGAGAGAGAGGAAATTCGTAGTAAAATACACCACTCTGACATTCGCCTTTCAACTCATGGTCAGACTGGGCGACCACCAGAACCTCTCAAATGTCTCACACTTTACCACGGAGCCATCTTTATTTAAATTACATAAATGGCTAATTAAAATTAATTAAACTCTCGTTATAATCATCCTTAAAATTTACCTACACTTAGGATTTAATGAATTCAAGGAAGCAGCCAGTATTTCCCTTAAACTACCTTTGTATCTTTCCCTTCAATCAAAATCTAGGTCTGTATTTTTCCCTCGTCCCATAGTGAGCTGCACGTAATATTTTAAGTTTTTTACTATATCCGCTCATGTTTCATTCTGCGCATTGTTTTCTCTGTCCAACTATTCTTTCAGCCAATTTAAATGCATTTCATTCATTTGCAATTCAATGCAATATCTATAGAATTGTAACAAAAGCAGTTATTAACATAAGTCAATAAATTAATACAATAAAGATGATACGACACAGCAATAAAACATAAACAACAAAAATATAAAACAGAATCCTTTAAAAGAGAATATAAATATTGGCTTCAAAACATTCATTAACATTATACAGTGCGATCCATATAAATCTAAACTACTTTAGTGTGTCATAATTTCCCTCTAAAGTCTCTTAGAAATATGAAATTTCTTTCAATGATTTAAGTGGCTCTGGGAGCATAAGTACCATTTACATTTGTTGACTATTTTGTTGATTTCTGTGGCAATTATGAGGATTTTTGACAGTCTTTAGTTTGCAGTCGTAACAGAAAATGCAGTATTCACTTAGAGAGCGGGTTTTAATCTTGCAAACGTATTTGAAGACATTCAATAACAACACAAAGGGAATTGAGCAGTATTTTTAATACTTGAATAACTTCAATTAAACTATATAGTATGTAAATACAATAACAGCCCGCCTTGAAACAATATGTATGTAATAATATGTAAAGATGTATGTAACAGCCATTGCATATGCTTATATTATTGTAAACATGTATAATAATGTTATGAGAATGCATTATGTAATTTATTAATGTAAGAGCTGTGAGAATAATAAGTTTAACGTTGCTAACAATGAGGTAACAATAGGGTAACCTTGAGGCAATAATGAATTTGGGAGTTTAAAATGTTACTAGTCATGATTAGAGCAACGATAATGTAAATTTTGTGACAGTTTAAAATTAGCCAATCAACAGATAGAAAAAGCTTTAGTAAAATGCAGGTATTCTACTGGACAATCAGAGACTTGAAATACAAAAGTTTACGGGTTTGGACGGTTAAAATATGTTCAGTTGCTGGCAGACCTTGGTAGTGACCGAATGGAAGATGTATTCTCTAAAAAAATATTACGTATTCGTGGGAAACAAAAATTATGTATACGCGTTAACAAAGTGCAAGTATTAAATTAAAGAATCTCACAGCTCTTGATATCAGTGTAGCGCTATTTAATTTGTGTCAAGGATTAATAAAAAGAAGTGAATTTAAACTTAAAATCTGTGTAAGGCTACATTCTTGTCGCACCACACCCTGATTAAGAGAAACGTGTCTCTACAGTAAGACTGACGCAGCCGAGGCAAAAATAAACATAAATACTATCTATAGAAGCAGTTTAATAACAAAGTTGATATAATATTTTAAAACTTGGAGGGTAACAACAAAAATACATCTTGAAAGCGGCTTTTCATACGTAGTAGCATATTACGTAAACAACAACTTCAACAGTAAACACAAATAACATCAAGCTGGCGCCCATACGTAGGGCAGTTAAACTAAAGCAAATATCAACTTCTTCAGAATTTAAAAGAGAATTCATTGTGTGCGATTTTCCAACAAAGACAATAATTCTGTCGCTAGTAAGAAAGCTGGGGACAACTGGTGTACTTGTCAACGAGAGTTGAAAGCATAGACCACCGATGAGTGTAGAGTCGGTTGATAATGTTTGAAGATGCTTAGTGAACTCTCCAAAGAAATCGTTGTGTTGATTGAGCTAGGAGACAGGCTATTCATATGGCACATGTCAAAGAGCTGCCAAGAAATAGGGATTGTGACCATACAGAGTGCATCACTTGAAAGAAGCAGATCATCAAAAACGAATGTGTTATTGTCCATGTTTTAGGGTTTTCTTATTCCACGTCCAGACTTTCTCTCCATAACGTGGTTTACAGATGAGGCATGGTTTCATTTGTCAGGCTACATCAACACACAAATCAGCAGATACTGGACTGCTGTAAATCCCCATATCATCCACGAAACACCAATGCAGGATGAAAAGGTTGGAGTATGGTGTGAAGAAATTAGTTTCTGTTTCACGTATGGAAAGTCAGTTTGAAGATGATGTATTATATTTCGACTGTTGGGGAGCCGAACTTGAAGTAGTTGCAACCGCACGTATGGTAAAAGGTTTCCGGTAGCCTTTGCCCCCAAAATGTACTTTCCGGTGGCCTTTGCCCCCCCAAAATTTTAAAAAATATTAACTTTGTAATTTTACTGTTTCTTTAAATATTATATATTTATGTTTGCCTCGGCTGCGTCAGTATTATTGTTAGAGACATGTTTCTCTTTGCAGGGTTGTGGTGCGACTGAAGAATGTAGACTTACACAGATTATAATTTTACTTCATTCCTTTTATTAATGCTTGATACGATTTAAATAACACTTCACTGATGTAGAGAGCTGTGAGATTCTTTTATTAATTACTTGCAGTTTTTAACACGTAAACTATTTTCGTCACACAAATACGTATTAACTTCTCGAGGAACCATCTCGCGTCGGGTTAGGAACACTGTCTACCCAACTGACTTGTTTTCTACCGCCTAAATTTGTAAATTTCTGTATTTCAAGTCGCTGATTGGCTATTCCCAATCCAATAGAATACTTTTATTTAGCTTAAGGTTTTTTATGGTTGTTGATTGGCTATTTTATAAACTGTCTCAAAATTTACATAATTGTTGCTCCAATAATGAGTAGTAGTATTGTGTAACTTTAAAAGTCATTATTGCCTCTGGTCTACCTCATTGTTAGCAACCTTTTAACCTATTATTCTCACAGCTCCTACATTATTAAATTACGTAATACATTCACATAACTTTATTATGCATGTACACAATAATATAAGCATGATACAATGACTGTAATATACACTTTTTATATATTGTTACAAACACATATTGCTTTAAGGCGGGCTGTTATTATATTTTTTATACAATTTGACTGAAATCATTTAAGTGTTAAAAATATTGCCTCAGGTAAGCGCTGTTAACTTCCAGGATTGTTGGCCTCATTTTCTTTGATACGAGTGTAGACATTGTAGTTTATACGGGCATTCTCAATACATTTTTGGAGCAGCTGGATGATATCAAATTGACAGAAGGTTATTTCCAGCAAGATGGAGCAACGTGTCATACATCTAACTCCTCCATGCAACTTGTAGCCAGTTTCTTTGATAATCGAATAATCTCAAAAGGTTTGTGGTCTCCAAGATCACCTGACCTAACCTCGGCGGACTTTTTCTTATGGTGGTGTATTAAAACTAGGGTATAAGAATAGACCTCGGACAGCTGCGGGACTCCGTGAATCCATTAGTAACGAAATAAGCAACATTGGCGAAGATATACTTCGCATAATGTCACAGAATATGGTGAAAGGAGTGCAGATATGTATAGATGCCTGTAGAGGACACTTCCAATATTTGCTCTGAAGAACAATAAATAATTTAATCTCCCAATTGTGTATTATATTCTCCCAAAGTTGCACATGTGCCATATTGTTGGTTCAAGATTTATGGACGTTAAAGTGGTTCAGGTTCATGTGGATTTACAGCAAGCCAAGCTTTCAAAACACCTATAAACCTATTTTAGGCTAACTGAATGTTGAACCCTTGGTAATCTATTAAAATATATTAATGCCAATATTGTTTCTTGAATTCAGTAAGCCTTGGATTGCGAGAGGCAGTAAGATAAATATTCCTTATATCGTATTAATGGTGTTGATGAAATATTTGGTTGTGGAAATTAGTCTTTAATTATCAAAATTAAGGCAATGTATTAATAAAAATCTGATGTGTTACATTCACATGACTTTCTCTACTCTTGTACAAAATATTTCTAGGAAAGCTTATTCTCCATATGCTTCATGTTAATTAAATGCTAATCTTATTGTTAATTTTCTTGTAGGTGCAAGGGGAATTGATAGTATTTAAGCGATAGTCAAATATTTTAAGGGCTGGACATAAAAAAATGAATAACGAATTCAAATTTGAGAAAAAGTATTGGAACATTTAAGAGAATAACAAGCAATATCTCGAAAATGGTTCACTCAACAAAAACAAATGCATATGACATAAATTGTGTATTTTAACGCCATCTATATTTTTTGTGTAGTAAAATTTTGTCAAACTCTTATGGTTTACCAGTTATGCAAAAGTCGTTCAAAATAAAGAATACTTTTGGGGAGATTCCCAGAAAATTCGAGATATGCATTTCATTTCATGAAAACATCTTAATATATTAATCAAAATCGTTAGAGCCATGTTTGAGAAAATTAAAATTTTCGAAAAAAGTGTTTACGTAAAGGGTAATCTGGGATGGGGAGGATTTTCTTTAAAACCTTCGTGTCGCATCTCTGGAAGATACTGAACCTAAATACCAAGTTTGGTGTTTATCCGACTGTTCGTTTCTGAGTTATGCTGTTCACAGACACACAGACACACACACGTGCATGTTTCCAAAAATGTTTTTTTTGGATTCAGGGGGTCTCAAAACATATATTTCCGGTGAAATCTCGGTATAGAATTTTTGGATGGAATACAATACTTCCCCTACTTACTATACGTAGTGTAGAAAGTAAAAATTCCAAAGTCCACATACACTAATGGCGCCTTAACATGCAAGTACTTTAGAGGTGGTTAAGTGATGGAGTATTCGCTTTCACGTTATTTGTTTCTAAAATTTGTAGACTCTGAAGTACTCAAACAAACCCATGGAAATTAACTGACATAATATGGAGTTATGTATTAACCAGAAAAAAATAATTACAGTTTAAATTTCACATTTCGTTTTTGCTATTACCAATTATATTAATTGTTTGTTATAATTATACATATTTCTGATTTTAATTACCGTTCTCACTTAGTGGTGCCATGTAAGGGATTGCATACTTGTACAACCTATTAATAACACCGTCAGAATTAATCCGAATCACAAATTTATTTTGTGGGTTCAATTGGTTTTAATTTAAAATTTTTAGTTATAAAAATGAAATTTTAAAATATATTAGCATATTCATATGAATATTATGTAAAAGATGGTGATTCACATGCACAAGCATAAATCTAGGTACACCAGGAAAATAATTCATGCAAATCTGTCAAATAATTTTGAAAAAAAAGTTTAAAAACCATTTGAAGCCCTTAAGTAAAAAATGGAAATTTAGCTTAAAAAGTGACTACAGTAATATGCTTACAAACTTTACAAATCAGGTCTCACTCTGGGTGCTCTTAACCACCCCGTCATCATCTATACAGGGTAGAACATTTAAGTTGAGATTGTATAATAACTCCGAAAACTAAGGTTGTAGAAAGAAATGGTTGGAATACAAGTTGCTGGATATTATGGGAAAGTAAAAACCATTAATCGTGTTTTGTTTGGAGCACGTTATGATGGTCATTTTAAGGTCAATTTAGCTTTTTTAAATTCAGGATATGCATTTAATTTTTCAGTCTGATTCTACCTTGTCCTACACACGGTTTGTGTGAAAGAAAAATTAATTATCAACAGTTAATATTTCTGAAATGAGGCCATTAGATGCTACCTGTAATAAATAAACCTTAATAATAAAATAAGCTCTACGTATATTGGTATACAATAACATTTTGTAGATTGAGTTACGTTTTTCTAGTTAAGAGGTATTTTTGAGAAAATGAAACTTATGATTCCATGTAAAGCGTCTTTCGGATGCCAAATTCACTAAAGTTTAGCCTTGCACCCTTTAAAGTGTTTGCCTAACTATGACTTCTTTGGTTTATCTTTTGATTTTAATGTATCTGATACTAGTAGGGACAGTGTTGCAGTCCACCCCAAAATTAGATAGCTACATTTCTTTGGAAATACATGTTTTGAGGTGCTATGAAACCAAACAAAGCATTTTTGGAACATGTCCGTTTGTGTGTGTGTGTCTGTGTCTATCTCTCTGTGAACAGCATTACTCATAAAAAGTTGGATAAATACCAAACTTGATATTTGAGTTTAGTATCTTGCAAGGATGCAAATTTTAAAGAAAATCCCCTACACTAGACTAAACTTTGCATGGAACATTGTTCGAAAATTTTGATTTTCTCAAAAATGACTCTAACGATTTACATTAAAACATCATATATTTAAAATATTCTTATGGAAAACGAAATGTATATCTTGGATTTTCTTGAATATCCCCAAAAGTCCTCTTTATTCTGAATGGTTTTCGTATAAACCGTAACAGATAGTCAAAATGTTACTACGCAAAAATGTAGGTATTGTTAAAACACACAATTTGCCATATACATTCTTTTTCTTTATGGAGTGAACATTTAAGAGATATTCTTTGTTATTTGTTTGAATTCTCGAATACTTATACATTTTCTCCAATGGGAATTCGTTATTCGTTTTTTTCATGTCCTGGACTTCCAAAGAGAATGGAATGCTCCACATGCACTATGTGATCAAAAGCATCCGAACACTCCACAAACATACGTTTTTCATCTTAGGTGCATTGTACTTCCACCTACTGCTGGTACTCATTATCCGCGACCTCAGTAGTCATTAGACATCGTGAAACAGCAGAATGGGACGCTCCGTGGAACTCACGGGCTTCGAACGTGGTCAGGTGATTGTGTGTCACTTGTCAGAAGTCTGTACGCGAGATTTCCACACTCCTAAACATTCCTAGGTCCACTGTTTCTGATGTGATAGTGAAGTGGAAACGGGAAGGGACATGTACAGCACAAAAGAATACAGGCCGAACTCGTCTGTTGACTGACAGAGACCGCCGGCATTAGAAGAGGGTCGTAAAGAGTAATAGGTAGACACTATCCAGACATCGCACAGGAATCCCAAACTGCATCAGGATCCACTCCAAGTACTGTGACAGCTAGGCGTGAGGTGAGAAACCTTGGATTCCATGGTCGAGCGACTGCTCATAAGCCACACATCACGCGGGAAATGCCAAACGACGTCTCGCTTGGTGTAAGGAGCGTCAACATTACAGGATTGAACAGTGGCAAAACGTTGTGTGGAGTGAGGAATCACGGTACACAACGTGGTAATCCGATGGCAGGGTGTGGGTATGGCGAATGCCCGGTGAACGTTATCTGCCAGCGTGTGTAGTGACAACAGTGAAATTCGGAGGTGGTGGTGTTATGGTGTTTTTCCTGGAGGGGGCTAGCACCCCTTGTTGTTTTGCGTGGCACGATCACAGCGCAGACCTACATTGATATTTTAAGCACCTTCTTGCTTCCCACTGTTGAAGAGCAGTTCGGGGATGGCGATTGCATCTTTCAACACGATTGAGCACCTTTTCATACTGCACAGGCTGTGGCGGAGTGGTTACACGAGAATAATATCCCTGTAATAAACTGGCCTGCACAGAGTCGTAACTTGAATCCTATAAAACACCTTTGGGATGTTTTGGAACGCCGACTTCGTGTCAGGCCTCACCGACCTACATCGATACCTCTCCTCAGTTCCGCACTCCGTGAAGAATAGGCTGCCATTCCCCAAGAAACCTTCCAGCACCTGATTGAAAGTATGCCTGCGAGGGTGAACGCTGTCATCAAGGCTAAGGGTGGTCCAACACCATATTGACTTACAGCATTACCGATGGAGGGCGCCACGAACTTGTACGTCATTTTCAGCCAGGTGTCCGCATACTTTTGATCACGTAGTGTAGCAACCAGCTATTAAAAGATTTGACTATCGTTTAAAGCCTACCATATTTACCTTGCATCTACAAGAAAATTAGCAATAAGTTAGTTTCTGCAAATGTTTATCTCGATTATCATGAAGTAGATGGAGAATAAACATTTGTAAAAATAGTTTTTACAAGAGTGGAGAAAGTCACGTGAGCAAAACACATCAGGGTTTTTGAGTTATGCTATTAACTGGCACACGGAGAAAGAGAAAGAGTGGAAGAAAGAGAGTATATTTAGTTATAATTTCAATTCACCATCCAGCATCAAAACATAAGCTCACGCTAATGAACACTGTGTAGAACATTAGAGAAAGCAAACATAAATTGAATGTTGCTCCTTGGAATCTTCTCTCAGATGGTATTTAAATTACTAGGAGCATTCTATTTAAGACCACGTTTCCTTTAAGTAAACCAGCTAGAAGTAATGGAAATTAACCGCAGTCTCTTTCCAAACATTCTAACTAATTTCTCGTTTCTTGCAATATTCTTGTATTTTCTTAGTAAGCAGGGCAATGAGCCAATGTATTTCTTACGTAAGATGAAGTAGAATATTTGTTGGTAGTTGGAAGATGCTTCATGTTTATCTACCCCACGTATGGGAGCCAATTTGTCGTGGTCACTTCGTGTTATCTATTGCTGGGCGCCTGTTATTGTATTACTAGTTTGAATTTTGGCTTATTTGTCCTCCGGCTAACTATTATTACTACTCAGTCGAGCATATCTCTTGAACAGGATGTGTAAACGGAAAGGATTTGTTACTGAAAGATAACACTTATAAAAGAATTTGTTTTTACACTTTTATTACCGTCACAATTAATTAATTTCACATATTGACTCTTGATACACGCCCGACTGAAACTGTTATATTTTCTAATATCACTATAATCACTTATTTGCTGCACATTAATTAATTCGCGTATTTCACATTTATAACTAACTTTACAACGCGAGAGATTCTGTAGAATTGCGCGACGTATAAACCCGTGAACGATTCTCTTAAACTGTGCGACGTATAACCTTTGTATGATTTTGTTGGACTGAACGACGTATTACCCGCGAATCCTTCTGTTGGACTGAACGAAACCTGTCTCTGGCGCGGAATTTATACTCCCTCACCCTGATATACCTAAACATTATAACCGAGCTGCTATTGGTTAATAAAACGCGCCAACATTAGCGTCTATATTTATATCCAATCAAAATTACGAACACATATGCTCTAGGGAAGAAATTCCCTCCATTTCTAAAGAAACGCGCGCTACTCTGATGTCATTTGTTTGCCTCTTCTAATTAATAAATAACTCACCCCCTCGCTACATTGTTACCCACTCTTATTGTCAGTTTCAGTGAGGCCGTGTAAACTTATTTCCTAACAATGCTTATAATTAACAAACATCTCAAATCAATGTCATACAATAATGCTTATTTACATTACAATCACTCTGGCATTTACATTGTTGTGATATAAAATACTGCCACACAGATGACAAAGGCTAATTTAAGATCAGAGCAAAAACAGGAGAAATGCATAATTGTATACACAATCTGTGCAGGATTTTCATATACATGCAATAAATAATTCGGTGTTATTACACAGGAAACAAAACATTTTCAAATTATTTTTAATGTCCATTTATCCATGATTCAAACTCGATTCCACTAAATATCAGGCCTATAGGACCTCTACTAGTACACTTAACATACTCCTAAGTATGTCTTTGTTTCCTTCTGTTCCTTTAAATTGTACTTCTTAATTTATTTGCGTTTTGGTTTAATGCATTTAAAATGAACCATTTTATACATTTTACCAGTATACTTAAATGCTTTATTTTTTTATTCGAAAGTTTGTACACCAGCACGTCCGTTTATACTGCAGAACTATATGTTATATACTATACTTAAGCCACATTTTTCATTCGCTCCTTTTCCCTGCACTCCAGTGTCATTTGTTTTGATACTTTCAGTGCTTTCCTTAGGTTACTGGATCTCTATAGCCAACACTCAGTTGTGCGGAACATCCATCATCAGTTGCACTCTCTATCTTGCTGGCTTTCGAGTGGTCTTTGTCTGGGTTCCTGGACATCGTGGCATTGTAGGAAACGAACAGACAGCGAAGGCTGCCGTTCTACACCCCTATGAACGGTTCTCCGCATCATATATACATCGTATTTTGGGAATATAATGATAATATTTTCTTTCCTTTGAAGTTTTAAAAGTTAAAACTTTTTTTTATTTGCAGTACCAATGTTTTATTATAAACTATTAAAACACTTAATGTTAGAATATTTTATATTATATTTTTGTGTGGTTTATGGATTGTTTCTTCGAAACGTAAACGCTACAACGCTTCCTTGACCACTATTATTTTAGTCATGGCTACCTCCTTACGGATGAACCCCCGCCTCGCTGTCTCCTCTGCAATGTGTCCTTAAGGGTGAAGCATTTCCTCACCCAGTGTCGTTACTATTCCGCCCTTCGTGAACGACTTGGACTCCCTCTTAATTTAATTACGGTTTTAGGGGATGACGTTTCCGGTATGTTAAATTTATTTTCCTTATAAACACTTAATCGTGTAGCTTCTGGTGGGTTATTGACTTTCAAACTGTGTAATACTGACAACTATTTGTGTTTGCTGAGGATTGAGGCAGTATTTTAACACTTGGATAATTTCAATTAAATTATATAATATATAAATTCAGTAACAGCCCGATTTGAAGCAATATATATGTAATAATTCTTAAAAATGTATGTAACAGTCATTGCATATGCTTATGTTATTGTAAACATGTTTAATAATGTCATGTGAATGTATTGTGTACTTTAATAATGTAAGAGGTGTGAGAATAATAAGTTTAATGTTGCTAACAATGAGGTAACAGTGAGGTAACCTTGAGGCAATAATGAGTTTGAGAGTTTAAAATGTTACTAGTCATGATTAGGGAAACGATAATGTAAATTTTGGGACAGTTTAAAAATAGCCAATCAACAGCCATAAAAAACTTTAGTAAAATGCAGGTATTCTATTGGACTAGGATTAGCCAATCAGCGACTTAAAATACAGAAAGCTAAAAGTTTATACGGTTGAAATATGTTCAGTTGCATGCAGACCTTGATAGTGAGCGGATAGAAGATGTGTTCCCTAGAGAAATATTACGTATTCGTGTGAAACTTAAAATAAGTATACGCAATAAAAGAAATGCAATTATTAAATTAAAGAATCTCACAGCTCTTGATATCAGTGTAGTGCTATTTAATTTGTGTCAAGGATTAATAAAAATAAGTGAATTAAAACTTAAAATCTGTGTAAGCCTACATTCTTTTCGCACCACGCCCTGATTAAGAGAAACGTGTCTCTGAAACAATACTGACGCAGCCGAGGCAAATATAAACATAAATACTATCTATAGAAGCAGTTTAATAACAAAGTTAACATTCTTTTTTAAACTTGGAGCATAACAACAAAAATACATCTTCAAATCGGCTTTTCATACGTAGCAGCATATTACGTAACAAACAAACTTCTTCAAATTGACGCCCATACGTGGAGAGAAATAACTAAATAAACTCCAAGAACAATATCTTCTTCAGGATTAGTTCTGGTATATATTGATTTGTGCGTTTTTTTTAGTATGTAACATGTATTTTTGTTTATTTTTTTATACTTTGTAATCTTAGTTGCTTAATCCTATATGCATTGCTAATGTACATTAATAAATCTATGGCCAGTGGGTGGCGCTGATGACCACAGTAGTTTAGCACCACTCAAACTACTACTACTACTACTACTACTACTACTACTACTACTACTACTACTACTACTACTACTACTACTACTACTACTACTAAATTGAACTAGGGTAAAGAGACATATATACTTAATTTAGGAAGAAAGGAAAGATCAGGAATGGCATGGTTTAGACTGGGGGGGGGGCTGGAGGGCACAGAAAGTGACTGACGATTCTGGCAGGAGAATCTGCCCATTCTGTGATTTGGATGAGGACTGGGTACATATTTTGGCGGAATGTGCACAGTGGGAGAACCAGCGAACGATTAACCTGAAAGAAAAATTCTTAAGTCCCTCAAGAAAGAGATTGGCATGTTGGGATCTACTGGCTGACCAGAGGAACTGGCAAAACATGGGCAATTTTTTGGCTAAGGTGCACGAAACTAGGTAAAATTTTTTCAGTTAGACAAAGGTAATTTATGACTATTTCCCTTTTTCTTGTTCCTTTTTGTTCTCCGTTGATTATTTTATCACCCTATTGTATCTTAAATATGATATACGGTCAATGACCCATGCACTAAATACTTGTGAAATAACTGCAATAATTTGAAACCAATAAAGATACCTTATCGGGTAATATTTACTTTCTAAGAATATGGAATCTGTAACAAAAGATTTTATTCTGCGCAAGAGCCCTCAGATAGGCTGCCCCCCTGTTCAATTTGCTTACATACTACCTAAGACAGGTAAAGAAAATATTATATTGGGCCCAAAAATTCTATGATATTTTCAGAGCAATACCAATTTGAACTTATTTACCTTTAAAAGATTTTCCTTAACCACCCTCCTAATTCTTCTTAATGGAAATATACACGCATTTCGCTGTAGGTACAAAGGCAATACACTAGGCTAAAGAGTGAGAGGGAGATAGAGAGAGGGAGAGAGAGATCTTTATATAAGTATTTGAAACATAAACCAAAATTACAAAGAATATCTCGGAAATAGTTAACTCCAGAACAATGTATTTCACATTAATGTTGTGCTTTAACGAGATCTACATTTTTTTTAAAGTAAGCATGCTTTTTTTATCTCTCACGGTTTAGTAATTATGCAAAACTCCTTCCGAAAGAAAAAGGCTTCGCCGGCTATTGATAAAAAATTTGAGATAAAATACGTGTAATGCAAATGTGTTAAACTTACCGTACTTTAATCAAAACCATTACAGCAATTTTAAGAAAATAAAAAGGATAAGAAAGTAATGGAAGGGGGGGATTTCTTGAAAATCGTGACGCATCCTTGGAACACGCTAAAGTTAGACACCAAGACAGGGTGAAACATACACCCACGGGCTTTTTTTTAAGATCTTTTTATCCAGGGAGCCTCCATACACATCTCCGGTCACATTTTGGCACGGAATGTTTGGGTGGAATGCAATACTTCCTCATTTATGATAGCCAAGTACTAAAGAAAGTAAAATGCCCATTAAAATACACAAGTGTACTTTTCTTTCGAAAATCTATAAAAAGAAAGCTTGAACACATAGCTATAAAAATCTGACGTCTTATATTCACACGACTTTCTCAACCCAATTTAATATTCTTCCTCCAACTACTACAACCATTATTAAACCCAATATTCCATAAACCTCCATAGTTTATTACTGGGTACACAAACTATTCTTCCGAAAGTTCATTTTCCTATATAATTTGAGGCAGTATTTTTAACACTAAAACGATTTCAGTCTAATTATATAATATATAAATTCAATAACTGCCCGCCTTGAAGCAATATGTGATTGCAATAATTTGTAAAATGTATGTAACAGTCATTTCATATGCTTATATTATTGTATCCATGATTAATAATATTATGTGAATATATTACGTAATTTAATAATGTAGGAGGTGTGAGAATAATACGTTAAAAGTTGCTAACAATGAGGTAACCTTGAGGCAATAATGAGTAAGAAAGTTTAACAGTACTACTTGTGATTCTTGGAGCAACAATAATGTAAATTTTGTGACAGTTTAAAAATAGCCAATCAACAACCAGAAAAACCTTTAGTTAAATGAAGGTATTTTATTGGAGTAGGATTAGCCAATCAGAGACTTGAAATACAGAAATTTACAAGTTTAGACGGTTTAAATCAATTCAGTTCCTCCAAACAGTGCTCATAACCAGACGCGTTGCCTGCAGACAGTGCTCATAACTGGATGCGTTGCTTGTGCGTCCTCAAGAAATATAATACGAATTCGTGTGAGACGAAAAATAAGTTTATGTATTAAAAAGTGTAATTAATTAATAAAAAAGAATCTCACAGTTCTCTATATTAGTGAAATGTTATTTTAATCGTGTCAAGCATTAATAAAGGGAGTGAAGTAAAATTATAATCTGTGTAAGCCTACATTCTAGTCGCATCACAACCCTGCGTAAGAGAAACGTGTCTCTAACAATAATACTGACGCAGCCGAGGCAAACATAAATATAATATTCAAAGATACAGTCAAATTACAAAGCTAATATTTTTAAACTTGGGACAAAGGCCACCTGAATGTACATTTGGGGCGAAGGCTACCGGGAACTGTTTAGCATACGTGCGGTTGCAACTACTACAAGCTCGGTTCCCCAACAGTTGAAATACGATACAACTAAAATCTAATACTTTATCAACTTCATTGTAATCGAAATAAACCTTTGCAGAAATAGCTACATTACACATTTATCTATTGATACAAAGGAAACAGCGATAGCCAAATGTTTAAGAACTGGACGCTATATGCTGCCTTAAAATTCCATACTGTTTCCATGACATCGCGAGAAACACTGAAACTCTACAGGACTTTAAAGAATGACTAAGTATTCAACAATTCGAAGCATTAATAACGGATATCTTGGAAACGGCTAATACCACAAAAAGTTATTTACAATAAATTGTGTGTTTAAAAGAGATATACATCTTTTTGGTGTAGTAGGTGTGTTTCCGTCAGTCCTTAATTTCTATCAGTAATACAACTTTACACAAAATTTCTTCCGAATGAAGATGATTTCATAGGATATCCCCAGAAAACTTAAGAAATAGAGGAGATGGCGGCAAGTTAACACAAATTTTAAGGTTTATTTATTAATTTTTTATTGAAACTGCATTTCAGTTAATACATACATGGTACTCTTCTATAAATGTCCTTAACAGTATCTATTAATAATCGCATCATTATTTTACAGTCATATAATGTTAATTTTTTTTAATTTTTCAAATTGCGTAGTGAGTGAACTTGCCTCATCTAGGAGGCAGGTTGCCACAGGATGTGGAGTAAGCTTGGCTACGTGTTATTTAAATGGAAAATGTGCGTTTTAAATAATTTATTAAAACAAGCATCATGATTAAGTTATTAAGAACACTTCAGATATTTAATTACTATTCATCATAGTAAAAACCACCCACATATCAACGGATCCTTAAAGTAAAATATAACGATCAAAGCTAAACTCTTAAATGGCAATGATAGAATGAAACAATGTACACAAATTAATTGTAAATGTCCAAAAAAAACAATTTAAACACGCAAGCTGCCTGTTGCTATACAGGCTGAATCACCCAAAATACTTGCACGGCAAATATTTTGGAAATGGAAAGTGCTATTAATGTGCAGTTTTCACAGCATCGATTGGTAGTCAGGGACTCGTACATTTAGCCTATAAACAGATTTTAATAATACTGAGAAAGTGTATTTTTGAGCTAACATACAATTTTTAAATGAGACCATGCCTAGTTACATCAACAGAATAAAGGTAGGGTAAATTAGAATGTCAATGGTCTTTGTTGCAGGATTCTAGTGCAAGTGGTTTACGAGAAATCGTATTTTGAAAAGTTTCCACCCCGACAATAGTTTGTCCCATTCAACCTACTTAGTTGCTAAGTAGGATGTTGTTATGTTTATTTGCATTGTGTTTGCTGTTCATTGATTGTATTGCGACTTTCTGTTCAGTTAGTTTGTGACAGTTCAAGCAGTAAGTCGTGAGTGGAAGATGGGGTTTACTAATGCGGAAAAAGCCGACATGCTCATGGTGTATGGAGAGTGTGGGAAGAGTGCAGTTGGTTCCAGTACGGTGTATGCGGAAACGTATCCCAATAGACGTCAACCATCTCGGCAATTATTTATCAACCTCTTCAACCAATTACGTGAAAGTGGTACTGTAACACCTAGAAAACGCAATAGAAGTTAGTGTTTTGGCTGCCGTTGCAGTAGATCCGCAAATTAGTTCCCGCACAATCGCACGTGGAAGTGGTATAAGTCAGGCAAGTGTACTACGCATTCTCCATCGACATAGGTTCCATCCCTATCACGTATCCCTCCACCAAGAGCTGTATGGAAACGATTTTGAGAATCAATGCTGTGAAAACTGCACATCAATAGCACTTTCCATTTCCGAAATATTTGCGGTGCAAGTTTTAGGTGAGTCAGCCTGTATTGTGCCAACCTGACCCCTCTTTGTTGTGCCAACTTACTCCTGGTCTATTATTTTTAATGAAAGCTGGATATAGTGATCAAGAATAAGGAATTAAATTACTTAAAATACCAGGGAAGAAAACAATTTAAAAGCACCATCAAACAAAATACATATAAGCCATTTAATATTGGATATGTACCCAGGAAAAAAAACATGCCCATTAAGTTAATATTTACTAGCCTCGCAGGAAAAAAAACTTCATGGCTTCCTTCCACTACAACTTGTAACAAAGATTTGTTCTTCCGTGGAACGTGTATTTGGAGACAAGGAATAGTATGTCTGCATTTGGCTACTATCTGTTGACTAAGGGCTGAAATAAGAGCCATGTGCCAACTTGCCCCTGTAGCCAACCCGCCCCTCTCTCCCTTACATTTTCTTTGTCATGTAAATATATTTAACATATGGCGTTTCAATAAAAAAGCGTTAGCCTTTCTTTAGAAAATCAAATATTCGAAAAATGTCTATGTAAAGGGTAGTTTGGGGTTGTAGATTTCCTTTAAAATGTTTTGTAGCATATATGGAAGGTACTGAACTTAAATACCAAGTTTGGTATTTATCTGAAATTTTGTTTCTGAGTTACGCTGTTCTCACACACACACACACACACACACACACACACACACACACACATACGCATACAAACAGTCGTTTTATCAAAGATGCTGTTTTTGGGTTCCGGGGTCTCAAAATTTATACTTCCAGTGAAATCTCGACATCGAGGCCGTTTTCCGTACTACTTATGCATAGCAGAGAAAGTAAAAAGGGGTTTTAACAGGTTACGTACTCTTAATTTTTGCAATCTGCGATACAAGCTTTAGTCAAAGACTAATTGTACATTTTACTCAACAGATTTCGAATGAAGCATAACATCAAAAACAGCTTTTGAGATTTGTTGCTTCGGTCCAATCCTATAATAGTTCTAGCCTGGCTTTTCCCTCGCTCAATGAGCAGACATCCTGTATTTACATAGAATGTATGTGATTTTATGTACACTGCCGTTTGTGAAAATTGCATTACCAAAAAAGAATTTCCCAAATAACTCTAACCTTGGTGGAAGTGTAGAAGTGTGTGCAAGCAATAAGTGATTAGGTTTGCAGAGAGATGGGGTACACGTAGGCCGAGCAGAGCCCTCTCGTGTCGGTCTGACAAGGTCAGTATTGCGCCCAGCGTAGTCAGTGCAAGCTGTCAAACAAGGTGGAAACAATTAAGTAGGTACCAGTATGCCTCGTCGACGTCAAAGGGAGCCATATCGGTATCTGAGTGAGTTCGAACGGGACGGAATGATAGGTATCCGGAAAGCGGGTTTGTCATACCGTGACATTTCGGCTCGTACAGGGCATGCTGCTACGACAGTGATGCTTGTGTGGAAGGAGTGGATAGATGAAGGTCGTACGCAGCGAAGAGCAGGTACTGGACCACGGAACATGACTGCACGGGATGACCGTCACCTTGTTCGCATGGCCATAATGGACCGTACAGCTTCATCCGTACAGCTCACGGCTGGAGCACTGCAACAGGTATGAACTTGTCTGCATCAGCGGTTCGTCGCCGTCTGCTGCAGGTTAGACTGGTTGCGTGCATGCCAATACGTCGGCTTCCATTGTCCAGAAACCACAAGCTCCTCCGACAGCAATGGGCACGTGAACACCGTCACTGGTGTGCTGAGTACCAAAATGTAATCTTTTTGGACGAGTTCCGCTTCAAAGTGTTCTACAGCGATGCCCGCATACGTTTCCGGCGGTACCGTGGTGAGCGCAACGTGGAGGGCTGCATTGTTAAGCCGTATAGCGGAGGACAAACACCAGGTGTGATGGTTTTTGGCACCATTGGTTACAACAACCGATCTCGCCTCCTACGAATTGAGGGAACTTTGAACAGCAACCGGTACCTAACGGTTGTTATAGAGCCTGAGGTACACCTCTGCTTCAGGCATCTCCACAGGCCAAATTTGAACAGGACAATGCCCATCCACATATTGTGAGGAATGTACAGGCCTTCTTTGAAGAGCGGCAGGTACCGTTGCTTCGCTGGCCTGCACGTTCGCCTGACATGGACACGGACTTGTGGGCTCGAATACAAACTGCGTGGAGGGAAGTCCCTCAGGAACTTATTCAGAACCTTTTTGATTCAATGCCGCGGCGTATAGCAGCTCTAATTGCAGCGCATGGAGGCCACACTAAATACTGAATATTAGGGCTCAAAGATCATGTATAGATTTGAAAACTTTATCGCTTGTCATGTACCTAACCTGTGGTATTCAATTCATAGAATTCATGCGTTTCCTTCTTGGTGTTGCAATTTTCACAAACGGCATTGTAGTTGATTTCCAACGTGGGATGTTTCGCATCTCTCTATTCGGGCACACCATAATTTGAACTCCTTGTACTGGAACAGTTTGAGAGGAAGGCTGGATCTAAAGGAAATATGTCTGCCTCTTTTAAGCAGTATTTCGTATGCAAGACTCGAACGCAGGTGAAAGAATTCACCTCCATATCTAACCTAGTTATTGCGGGAGCACTTGGATTCGTGAGCTTAATGACATTTTCCCTCCACGTCTGACCTTATCTCAGAGCTGTTCGAACTTCGATGCGCAGCGTATGTAAAATAACCTCCAGAATAAAAAAACAAGTATGCAAAAATGCTCACTCGTGCATGCCTTTCCTGCCAAACGTAACAATGTTTCCAAATGTATGGAATGAGGGCAATTCCTTAAAGAGAAATGAAAAGCCACTGTTAAATCTATTACATACATAACCCATTATCTTAAAAAGTGTTTAAGATATCCGAGTGAAACATTTACAAATTGCAGATGCATGTCTTTATGTTTGCTGATCTACTGTTATCTAATAATTTTGTTTAGTCAGGAAGTTTCTTTCTTTCTTATACAACTGTTATTAAAATTTATTAGGAATTATTTTTCCTTTAACTAACAATCTTATTAAAACCAAAGTAGATCTGCAACAGCGTCTTTGATTCTGCTGTTGTATCCTCTGGCCTGTGGCCTTCGTTTCGCAAAATAAGACAACGTTTAGCATGTGAGACATACTATTTATAGCGCTCGAATTAGTAAAATATCAATATTCGTATATTAATTCCTAAAACTAACAGACATTACATTTAGAATGCATTCTAGAAACAAGAGAGATGGCGTTAGTAAAGCGAGATGTCAGATGCGTTAATGTTTTGTTGATTCACCAGCAGTCATTTTCAGTGAAATTTTCACCATGTTTTGTCCTACACCAGGGAATGAAGCGATTAAATGTTATATCATATTGCATTATGGATTTTTTTGGGTAAGTACTTCCAGTGTTATTCTTTCTGCTGCTTCTGTAATTTCACTTCGATTTCAGATTCTTCCGAATTCATAACTTCCGTGATTTAATCATTATGTAGGTTGAAGAAGTAGGTTTGTTGTATTGTTATTTTCCCCACGTATGGAAGTCAATTTGAAGTAGATTGTATTGAAGGAGTTGTATTATATTTCAACTGTTGGGAGCCGAACTTGAAGTTCATTGCAACCGCACGTATAGTACCCGCTTTCCGGTAGCTTTCGCCCCAAATGTACTTTCCGGTGGCCTTTGCTCCAAATGTTTAAAAAAATATTAAATTTTTAACTTGACTGTTTCTTTAAATATTATATTTATGTTTACCTCGGCTGCGCCAGTATTATTGTTAGAGACATGTTTCTCTTTGCAGGGTTGTGGTGCGACTGAAGAATGTAGGCTTACACAGATTATAATTTTTAATTCACTCCTTTCATTAATGCCTGGCACGATTTAAATAACGCTTCACTGATAGAGAGAGAGCTGTGGGATTTTTTTTAATTAATTGCTTGCACTTTTTAACACGTAAACTTATTTTTCGTCTCACACGAATACGTATTAAGTCTCTCGAGGACGTATCTCGCGTCTGGTTACAATCACAGTGTGCAAACAACGCATCCAGTTATGCGCAGTCTACAAGCAACTGAGTTCATTTCTATCGCCTAAATTTGTAAATTTCTGTATTTCAAGTCTCGGATTGGCTAATCCTAGTCCAATAGAATACCTTCATTTAGCTAAAGCTTTTTCTGGTTGTTGATTGGCTATTTATTAAACTGTCTCAAAATTTATATTATTGTTGCTCCAATAATGACCAGTAGCATTTAAACTTTCAAATTCATTATTGCCTCAAGGTTACCTCATTGTTAGCAACTTTTTACCTATTATTCTCACAGCTCCTACATTATTAAATTACGTAATACATTCACATAACATTATTGAACATATATATATAATAATATGAACATTTACAATGACTGTAATATACACTTTTTATATAAAGTTACATACACATATTGCTTTAAGGCGGGCTGTTATTGATTTAACATATTATATAATTTTATTAAAATCATTTGTGTTAAAAATACTGCCTCAAGGTTAGATAAAAGAGTAACGTTGTAGATCAAAGAAAGTTGCCAATACAACGTGTAGCTTAACTACGATGAATTGTGATAAATTGAAGTAAACGATTTGTATTATGAACAGATAATACGAGCGTCATGAGAAATTAATCATGTGAAAGGGAATAATGAAAAGTAAAACCTAATCAAACCAAGTCAAGTTATTAAACATGTGCAAATACAAAGGGTAATTTCCATGTGATTGGACTTGAAATCAAAGTTAGTCACAATGCAGATTATCGCACTAGTGATTACTGCGTTAGAGGTTCTACCTTTAGGCCTTTCTGTATAAAAGGTTTACTTCGATTGTGAATGAATAATAACCAGGGAACGCATGGGGCACTTCGCACCTAGACTAAACGCAGATCTTTTGTGCTTACCACCCCTAAGAAGAACGGATGAGATAATGGAACCGTAGGTAGGCCAACCACAGAGAGTGCAGAGGTCGCTAGCGATTCGAAGTTTTGACGACCCCCTAACACAAGCAGGGGAACGGAGAGAACTCGACCTACCTGAGGCGGCTTAGAGAAGGCTGCCATCTGGAGGGGGCGAGAAAAACTTTCCAAAGAGGAAGTATCTGCAGTATCTGTCCGACGCTGACCGATACTTTACAGCACCTACACCTACCTGAAATATGAAAGGGTAGCGAGATGATAGGAAACAAGGGAAAGTAAATTTGTTATAGAAGAGAAAACTTCCTAACATTCCCCTTGCTAATCAGGGAAAACTACGAAAAACCCTAATCAAGTGTGGTTGGCATACTATCACCAAGCTCTTTCGTCCGGTTAATTAATGGCAAGTAGGTAGTAGTATTCTCGAAATAATCTGTAGTAGCTATATATAAATAACATAGTGGTAGAGAAATTAATGTGAATGTAACACAAATATTTTGTTAGTTTCCCTACCTCGCATAGTAAGTAGGGAAACTGTTGTATTCCAACCAAAAATTAAATGTCGAAGTTTCACCGGAAATATAGGTTTTGAGACCCTGAGGCCAAGAAAAGTTTTTCTAGAAAAAGTTCCGTGTGTGTGAATGTGTGTGACAGTGAACAGCATACTAACCTTGGTATTTAGGTTCAGTACCTTTCAAAGATGCGATACAAAGATTTTCAAGAAAATATCCCCTATAAACTGCCCTTTACCTGGAACATTTTTCAATAACTTATTTTCTAAAACATGCCTTTAAGGAGTTTTATTAAATTAACATATATTAAATATATTTACATGACAAATAAAATATACATTAGAAATTTTCTGGTAACAGCATCTAAAGTCCTCTTCATTGGTAAGAAATTTTGTATAATCTTGTATAACTGGTAAACAATAAAGGAGAGACGAAAACGTACTACATAAAAAATGTAATCCCTTTAAAATGAGCAATTTATTTCAAATAACATTTTTTGTGGCAAAGGCTATTTCTAAGATATCATTATTAATGCTTCGAATTGTTAATCACTTGACCATTCTCTAAAAGGTGCTTTCAACATTCAGCTGTTTCACGCGATGTCATGGAAACAGTATGGAATTTTAAGGCCGGTGTATATCGTCCGGTTCTTAAACATTTGACTATCGCTGTTCCCATTGTGTCAATAGCGAAATTTGTAATGTAGATATTTTTGCAAAGGCTTATTTGAATTAAATTGTGGTAGATAGAAAAATAAACTTTAATAAGAATAGTTTGTATAACAGAGGGTAGAATGTAAATGTAACGCTGATTTATTTTTTCTTTATGTCCTTTCACCAGTTAAACCCTGTTGGTCACGATATTGATGCTTTCTGATACGGAAATGTCCACCAGACGCTGCAGAACATAAATCAACAAAGTTTTGGAGCAGTTTACAAACTAGAAGTGGCATTAGAGCACAGAGTGGCAGAAAGCTGTAAACGCTACATTTTTTATGTGTACAGGAATTCAAGCATGGAGGTATATATCAATCTGAAACTTGCCTTCAACAGAGGCCACTCCCTAAACCCTTATCACAGCAGCTGCGGCAGCGAACTTTGTTGCACAAGTAGAACTTTTCCTGGGTTTGTAAAGCCACAACTAGAGCTGCCACTTACCTGAAACAAAAGAGGAAAAATGTTAAAACGCTCGTTCTATCCGCATAGTTATTTGGGGTTTACATGTTTCCAAACTCACTACAAATGTACTCCTAATTGAAAATGTTAATTACTTCAGTAGAAATACTATGTATTTTGGGATAATTGTAATACGTAAATACTTATTAGTTAACGGAATATATTATTATTATTATTATTATTATTATTATTATTGTATTTATTTAACGCCGCTTTAACTCCTTGGTCATATCGCGAAGGATCTGTTTTATGGATAACTCTTAGAACGATATGTGATAGACAGCCTTCTAGGACTCATCCCTGTAACCATCCGCTCCGTCACGTGACACAGAGACCCTAGCGCATAGCAACTGAATCTTTTTCTTCGTGTAGATGGCATTAAGGTGCCGTCCAGTCTAACTGCCGCTCTCATAAAGAAAGGCGGACAGTTAGTCTTTTAGGTCTCATCCCTGTTACCACCCACTCCGTCACGTGTCACAGAGACCCAGTGTATAGCTACCGGATCTTCTGCTTCGTGTAGATGGCATTAGGGTGCCGTCCAGTTTAACCGCCGCTCTCATATAGAAAGACGGACAGTTCGCCTTCTAGGTCTCATCCCTGTAACCACCTGCTTCGCGCCATGCAGATGGCATTAGGTTGTCGTCCAGTATAGCCGCCGCCTTCACACAGAAAGGCAGGCAGTTAGCCTTCTAGGTCTCATCACTGCAACCATTCGCTCCGTCACAGAGACCCTAGCGCATAGCTACCGGATCTTCTGCTTCGTGTAGATGGCATTAGGGTGCCTTCTAGTCCAACTGCCGCTCTCATATAGAAAGGCGGACAGTAGCCTTCTGGTCTCATTCCTTTAACCACCTGCTTCGTGCCGTGCAGATGTCATTAGGGTGCCGTCAAGTATAACCACTGCCTTCACGCAGAAAGGCGGGTAGGTATCCTTCTAGGTCTCATCCCTGTAATCACACGCTCCTCCACGTGTCACAGAGACCCTAGCGCATAGCAACCGGATCTTCTGCTTCGTATAGATGGCATTAGGGTGCCGTCCAGTCTAATCACCGCTCTCATATAGAAAGACGGACAGTTCGCCTTCTAGGTCTCATCCCTGTAACCATCTGTTTCGCGCCGTGCAGATGGCATTAGGGTGCCGTCCAGTCTAACCGCCACCCTCACACAGAAAGTCGGACAGTCAACCTTCTAGGTCTCATTCCTGGAACCAAGTCATCTTGTTTCGTCACGTTATGTCAACTTGCTTGGAAATATCTCCTTGAATATTCTTATTAAGTATAATTGTACAGTAGAGTGAACAGAAACGTACCGATAAGTCTGTTTTGCTGTAGTGTTTTTCTTTATAAGGGGAGTGATGGGTGAAATTTCAATTTTTTGCACAATTTTAAAGATATATATTTAACTTTTGTACACATATTTGGCGTGTTATATGGAACTATTTGGCACAGCTTCATTTCTGTAACTCAATTAGTTTTTGAATTATTGGAAAATTTCTTTCAAAAACCTGCAAACCAGCGAGCACTAATTGTACGAAATTTCAACGTTTCATGAAAAATATCGTACAGTGCACCATAGGAAATGTTGAAATGTTGCAATAAGGTTCGCAGTTGCACTCGGCGGTCGTTAAAAATTGCCGCTTCAATGCCTATGACATTCTGCAAGGTTCACACGGCCCTCTAGGAAGAATGCACACCACCTGGAGACATTGCTATGGTCCATACATGCCACGCATGACCATGTGAATATCACTCGGTTTATGCTCTTTCGCTCACAAATATCGAACCAACCTCTCTGCTCTTCACACGTGGACGACAGTAACATGCGCGGCATCTTTGTTGCGTAGTCCACGCTTCTTTTGCTAGAGCTGCACATGAAACAAAAAATACCTGTAGTGAAAACTTCAAACTATATCTGTGTGAAATTGGAATATTTCAGCTGTAATACCAAGGCAGAAAATTATTGTGTGTTACCTTTCGATCCGTCCACATAAATACAGAGAGAGCGCAACTGTTTTACATAAAAACAGTAAGGGTATGAATGTGTGCTTGCCGTAAAGAAGAAACGCCACATATAACAAACGAATATTTCGCGGTGGAAACTGAGGCAATTTTAGAAAAGGGATTGTTGTGTTCAATGCCAGTTACCTAAAAAGAGATACTTGAATATGGAGAACATTCTATAGGAACACACAGACTTTGATTGCGAGGACCTGGATCAGTCGAGCGGATGTTTCGCCAGATTCGCCGGGAGTGCCTCTCTGACTTTACTTTCTCTGGTGCTGTGTGTGCAGTTAACATCACCTTTAGTGAAGAAACTGCCGTGTTTATTTTATCCTTACCACAGGGCTTAAAGTGTAAATTAATTTTTCCTGGCTTCTAGTCCTTATAACTTATCTTCAGGCATATGTGGCAATTCTTCAATGTGAGTTGCGTCCTAAGAAATATTACTTTCTCTACTATGTATAGTAAGTAGGGGAAGTATTGTATTCCACCCAAAAATTCGATACCGAGATTTCACCGGTATTTGAAGCCCCCTGAATCCAAAAAAAACATTTTTGGAAACATGTCCGTGTGTGTGTGTGTCTGTGAACAGCATAACTCACAAACGAATAGTCGGATAAACACCAAACTTGGTATTTGGGTTCAATATCTTCCAGAGATGCGACACGAAGGTTTTCAAGAAAACCTCCCCACCCCAGATTACCCTTTACATGGAACATTTTTCGAATTGTTATTTCCTCAAAAATGGCTCCAACGATTTTGATTAAAATATCATATGTTTAAGGTATTTTCATGACAAATAAAATGTATATCTTGAATTTTCTGGGAATTCATTGTGAAAGACTTTTGCATAACTGGTAAACCATAAGAGATAGACAAAATTGTACTACACAAAAAAGTAAATCGCGTTAAAATACACAATTTATATCATATACCTTTTTTTGTTGAGTGAATCATTTTCGAGATATTGCTTGTTATTCCCTTAAATTTTAGTACGGGAGCATGTTGCCAAAGGTCTCTCACACGTACGCAGAAAGCTGGACGTTACATGGCGTGATTGTAGCGAGCCTATAGTGCCAAATGGTTCTGGTCCCGCAGCACGGGACAGTTGACGAAACAGGACAAGACGGTGTGTGGCAATTAGAAAGCTGTTACGGTGCAATTTAACGGTGTTCTTCATTGCAACATGGACACCATTTGGATGACTTCACAGGGGAAGTATCATCGGGAAACTGTAAGAAGGGTGAAGTGTGACGAATGTTGCTAAGGAGTTTGGAATTGCTGACAGCATTGTTTCACGTGCATGGGGAACCTTCCAAACCACAGACACTGCTGTCCCAAGGAGAGGTGGTGGCCGACCACTCTCAACTACAGCAGCAGATGACCGCTACATTGTGCAACAGGCAAGAAGGGATAAATGCCAAACAGCGGGTGCAATTACAACCACATGTAACAGGACAGCTAGGTACGCAATCTCACGATACATAGTGGCACGGACTACACAGAGGTGGTCTCTTTGCCCGACGGCCAGTACGCTGTGTTCCATTGACATCCGCCCATCGGCGGAATCAAAATTGGACCAACAAGGAATGGGGTCGCGATCTCTTCTCGGATGAGAGCAGATTCAGTCTAAGTAGTGATTCTCGACGTACCCTCATTTGGCGAGAGGTGGGAACACGTAATAAACCCAGAAAAATCCTTGAATATGATCGTTTTGGTGGTCCGGGTGTTATGGTTTGGGAGGCATAATGTTGCATGGGCGCACCGACCTCCATATCTTTGAACACGATACGATCACTGGTCAACGTTATTGTGACACCTCTTCCCAATGTGTGTCTTTCAGGGGTGCAGTCATTTCTATGGATGACAATGCGCGACCGCATCGAACAGTGTAGATGGAGGCTCTCTTTGAACGAGAGGATATTCGGCTAATGGATTGGCCTGCCCGTTCCCCCGATTTAAATCCCATCGAACACGTGTGGCATGTTATGGGGAGACGCATTACAGCACATCCATATGCAACAACGATCATCCAACAGTTGTCAACAGCGCTGGTGGAGGAATGGAGCTCCATACCACAAGAACTGCTTACTAACGATGCAGACCATGCATTGATCATACACCCTTTTAAGCACCATGTATCTTTCTGTAAATCTAGAGAGCCATCATATGTCGTATTGACTTTAGTGTAGCTTATGGTCTATGAATAAAAGTGGCATATCTGTTCGTCTCATTGCATATTTCGTTTAGTTGTCTATGTAGCATACCGTAGTAGTTCCCTCTATGTATGATTACAGTTTCAACCAGCTGTTACTTGGCAGTGTCACAACATGCGAATATTACTTTCGTCCTTTTGTTTTGCACACCAGTGTATTTCCAACATGATTTACCACGAAGTGGATAGCTAATTGTTTCCATGAATAGTTTTTGTAATTGTGTGACAGAATCTTCTTGGAACTTATTCATTCTAGTTCAATAAGTCAATATCATTACATATTTTTACCGTTTAGTCTCTTTCTAGTAAAACACGAGGGATATTATAAACTATAGTTTAATTGAAATTCTCGGAAAACGAGAAACAAGAATAAACAATGAAGGCAGACATTACCCACACAAATAGTTCAGTTCATTCCTAGAATATCCCCCAGCAGCTACAGGAAAAATTGTTTCTGTTTACCGAACGAGACTATAATAGTTGCACGATTTACTAACATCTTACCAAGAGATAGCTCCCGATAGCGTGTGAGGCTCGATTTTTGAAGGTCCTGTGTTCAATTCTCTTTCGGAGTGTGTTGATCCCACATGAGTTCCTTTACAAAATCCAAATAATTTCACTATATGCTATCAGGCGAGTCAGTTGTTTTTACAGCTTGGGTCGGGTAACTTGTCACCGTGATCAAGATTTCATTTTCTGCCAGTGCTAAGGGACACATCGTTTTGTGAGCTCTCCAATTGCCTTAGTAAGCTGTGAATGTTTGCTTTTCTAACACATATACAGGCTGTTTCAGAAATACATTTACAAACTTCGGATATGGGTTCTTCCCACCAAAAAAGGATAAAAGTTCATATGAACACATGTCCCATAATCCTTGGTTTTCGCGTTATTCCTGTCACAGTGAAAGTGTGAGTTCCACGGCCTTCGGGGTCCAACCTCAAAACGTCATTTCTCTATGCATTCATAGAAGGCGTTGACCCATTGCACTACATACGGTAGATGGCGAAGTGTTGCCATGGAGACTTTTTTACGTTTGTCATTAGTCTGTCTTCAACGTTTCAATTGTGTACATGTAGTGAGTTAACTGCACGTGTTTCGTTCCACCATGGCTAGATATTCATTTTGTGAACAGGTAGACATGATTTTTATGTATGGCCGCGCGAATGGTAATGGACGCTAGGCTCCACGGCTCTATCAGATGGAGTTTCCAGACCGAACACAACCGATCATCCAACCTTTGTCACTGTTTATCGTCGCCTTGCTGAGACAGAAACCGCTGCACTACGGACTATTGATCGAGGAAGACCAAGAGTTGTTCGTATGCCGCAACGCGAAGAACAGATGTTAAAGTGTGTCGAAGACGATCCAGGTATCAGTACAAGACAATTGGTTTTTGCATCTGGTACATCACACGTGACAGCATGGAGGGTACTTCACGAGCAGCTCCTGTATCCATATCATATTCAACATCTGTAGGCCCTTTTCCTGCCAATTATCCACCACGGGTTAACTTTTGCCGACGGTTTGTAGCACAAACAGCCAATCCATTGTTTGTCTCGTCAGTTTTGTTTACAGACGAGGCAACGTTTGGGAGAGATGGAGTTACTAATTTCCACAACGTACACGTATGGGCAGATCGTAATCCTCATGCTGTACTTCAGGCTAGACATCAGCAACAGTTTAGTCTGAATGTATGGGCTGGCATTGTAGGTGACTGTCTGGTAGGTCCATACGTTTTACCAGCACGTCTTACTGGTGCTGTCTACAGGGACGTTATCCAGCACACTCTTTCCGACTTACTTCACGAAGATGTGCCCCTGCAAATAAGAAAAAACAAGTGGTTTATGCCTGATGGGGCATTTTAGTCGCATTATTTGAGATGCACTGACTGGTATCTACTATGACCGATGGATAGGCAGAGGAGGACCACTTTCATGGCCTGCACGTTCTCCCAACCTCAATCCTGTGGATTTTTACCTCTGGGGGCATCTTAAATCATTGGTTTATGGAGCAGCCATCCCGGATGCAGAAATGCTTCATCGACGTGTCGTGGAAGCCTGCGAAACCATTCGACATCATCCCGGAGTTTTTGACAAGGTGGGACATTCTCTGTTTCGACGACTACAGGCATGCATAGAAGCAAGAGGAGGACATTTCGAGTATTTATTATGAGTTTTGTGTGTTATAAGTGTACCACTGTGTTGAACACCTCCTAATGATAACAAAATTTCACCGGAAATTAATGTTTTAGGCCCGCTAAATCCAACTAAAGCATTTTTGGAGCATGCCCGTGCATTTGTGTCTGTGTATCTGTCTGTGTACATCATAACTCAAAAACGAAAAGTCGGGTAATTACCAAACGTAGCTTTTAAATTCGGTATCCTCGAAGCTTGCGACACGAAAATTACTCCACTGCAACTACCCTTTACATGAAACAATTTTCGAAAATTTTAGTTTTCTAAAAAATAGCTCACACGATTTTTATTAAGATATCTTGATTTTCTGGGAATTACCTTGAAGTCGTCTTTATTCGAAAGGAATTTTGTATAATCTTGTATAACTGGTAAACGTTAAGTGAACCGTGAAGGAGTACTACACAGAAAATGTAAATCTTTTTAAAATGCACAATTTATTCAAGTAACTTTTCTTTGTGGCATAAGCCATTTCTAGCTATCCGTTATTAATGGTTCGAATATCCCCGTACTCTTTGTATCTATACGAAATTTGTAATGCAGCTGTTAGGGTTTATTTGAATTAACATGAAGTAGATAAAAAAGTAAATTTTTTGGGTTTAGTTTGTACACCCACTAATAAACTATAGAGGGTAGAGAAAGCCAGAGAAGTTTTCATATAGGTTCGTCCGTTGCTATTTTCATAAGCCATTTACCCTAAGATGTAATTATTTTGTGGAGCCATAGACGGGATTTATATTAATTAACATTTTATAATCGTCACTTGTTCTTTAAGCAGATTTACACAATTCTAATTGTTTTAAATAGTTTTTTTTATTCTAATTTATTTTACGTCGCTTTAACTTCTTGATCATATCGCAACGGATCTGTTGGTGGATAACTCTTAGAGCGATATGTGATGAACAGTTAGCCTTCTAGGTCTCATCCCTGTAACCGCCCGCTCCGTCACGTGTCGCAGAGACCCTATCGCATAGCTTCTGGTCTCGTGCCGTACAGACGGCATTAGGGTGCCATCCAGTCCAACCGCCGCCCCCATACAAATGCAACCAGCTAGCCTTCTGGGTCTCATCCCTGTAAACCCTGCTTCATGCCGTGCATATGGCATTAGGGTCCAACCGCCGTCTCCACACAGAAAGGCGGCGAGCCTTCTAGGTCTCATTCTTGGAAATGCCATCTTGCTTCGTCACGTGCCCACAGAGCCCCCAGCGCATAGCAGCCGGATCTTCTGCTTCGTGCCGTGCAGATGGCGTTAGGATGCCGCCCAGTCAAACTGCTTACATTGCCTGTAGGTAGATGGCATAGCATTCGTTATTACCACTTATTTTTCGTTTTACTATTGTTTTAGACTTAAGATGGAACTTTGGGTTCTGGTATTAAATATCCAATCCGGTATTTACCTTGGCGACTGAGGAAACCCACGAAGAAACCTCAGACAGATTGGTTGGCCCAGGGATTTTAACTCGAGTCCTCCTGAATGGTGGCCATTGACTTTACCACTTGAGCCTGTTATTTTGATAACCTTTATATGAATTTTTAAGCTGTTGGAATTTTACACAATTTGTTAGTTGTCAAGTCCATTATCAAATTCTTATTGAGGTACCGAGCTTAGAATATACAGGTAAATGTGGCATAGGTATAAGTTACACTACATTACCTTAACTCCTGTAATAACTAAACTCGTATAATAATCTACTGCCATTTCCAAGTTTTTGAGATTGACAATTCTGTGGTTTAATGATGCATGTGACGGTGTAAATTGTTTTGTGTGAAAAGCCTTTTCTAAATAAACCCAATATATAAGACTTTCCCAGTTTCTAATAAGTGATTGAGGGGTATTTCTTTTACCTGGTATCAGTGTGGCCGTCACCACTGAAGCCGAAATTATGAAGTGAACAATTATCATAATAACCTGAGAAGGTTAGTGATATAAAATAAATAATAACATATTTAATTTCTGTGTATGTATTAAAAGGAGAAGCATTGTGAAAATTGTTGACTGCTAAAAGCGACAGAAAGACAAGAAAGGCAGAGGTTAGCTAATTAGGGACCTGCCCCAGGTATAAAGGGTAAAATAGCTGAAGCCAGTTTCTCTTGGAATTCATGGGTGCAGCTGCACTTAGCCTGGTGAAGGCCACTCTAGGCTTCAGAACGCCGTGTTGTGACGAGCGTTTGAGTGGAGAGTAGGGGAAGTAAGTAGCTTGCTTTTCCTTGTGCAGCGTGGGTAAATTCAGTCTGTCCTGAGCGATTGGTGAGAACAGAGCGACATTCTCGTCGAGTTGTGAACATTGGTGGCGAACGTGCTAGAGGGTAGAACCCTTACTGTAGTTAATATTCTTCGGTCTTGGTATAGACAAAGTATCATCGTATGCATTTAATAGTGATCGGCAAACCTAAAGTATTATTTTAAATATTGAATAAAAGTGATCCAAGACAGCGTTTGTGTGTTTCTCTGTACACACCCACGCATATTCTGAGGTTAAGGTTTCATGCTGGAGCAGCCGTGGCAAAAGAAGAACCAACTGGGAGGAGACAAGCAGCAACCGAGAGGCAAAGGTAGTGCTTCATTGGTGAAGGACGTAGCGTGGCTGCGTCACCCCATAGCCAAGGTGGGAAAGCTTCCAAGTAGTTTTTGACAGTTCCATTTAGATAACGTGGATACAGACGTAGGGGGGGTGCAGTGGTTTTCCTGGTTGGTAGCTGAATGCTGGTTGGCTTCTCTCTGCCACTTCCTTTCTCGCATTCCCTTTCATTTCGTTTTCTTCTCACGCTTTCAGGTTGCTTGCTCAAGGAAAGTGTATTTTTCCGTAGACACCACAGGGCTGCCTAACTTGTATGGGTCTTCTTTGCCCACTGTGGCTGACTATGACGGTGATTCGGTCTTCAACCAGGAATTATTTGGTACTTCTGCCCGACTCTGCGGTTTATATCCCCCTGTGGTACCTTTGCTTCTTCCAATTCTCCTGGGGGTGGTAACCGCAGAACCCCTCAGTTGTGTATCCTGTGCTTCACTCTTAATTCGTTTAACACAACACTTTATTTAAAAAAATCTGATGTGTTACACTCACATGACTTTCTCTACTCTTGTACAAACTCTCTTTAAAACGCTTATTCTCCATATGCTTCATGTTAATCTTATTGCTAATTATCTTGTAGGTGCAAGGGGAATTGATAGGGTTTAAGCGATAGTCAAATATATTAAGAGCTGGTTTCTATGTCGAGTATTCCATTCTCTTTGCATGTCCAGGACATAAAAAAATGAATAACGAATTTCCATTTGAGAAAAAGTATAAGTATTGGAAAATTTAAGGGAATAACAAGCAATATCTCGAAAATGGTTCACTCAACAACAAAAATGCATATGACATAAATTGTGTGTTTTAACGCGGTCTACATTTTGTGTGTAGTAAAATTTTGTTTATCTCTTATAGTTTACCAGTTATGCAAAAGTCGTTCACAATGAAGAATAATATTGGAGACATTCTCAGAAAATTCGAGATATGCATTTCATTTGTCATGAAAATATCTTAAACATACGATATTTTAATCAAAATCGTTAGAGCCATTTTTGAGAAAGTTAAAATTTTCGAAAGATGTTCCAAGTAAAGGGTAATCTGGGGTGGGGGGATTTTCTTGAAAAACCTTCGCGTCGCATCTCTGGAAGATACCTAAATACCATGTTTGGTGCTTATCCGACTGTTCGTTTCTGAGTTATGCTTTTCAGACACACACACGGACTTGTTTCCAAAAATGCATTTTTTGGATTCAGGTGGTCTCAAAACATGTATTTCCGGTGAAATCTCGGCATCGAATTTTTGGGTGGAATACAATACTTCCTCTACTTACTATACGTAGGAGAGGAAGTAAAAATATAAAAATATGATGTAATATATTCACATCATCCTCTATCCTTATTAGTGGGTAAACAAAATATTCTTAATAAAACATTTCGGTATGATTCAAAGAGAACAGCGATATTCAAATGTTTAAGAACTGGACGCTATATGCTTGCCTTAAAATTCCATACTGTTTTCATACAATCGCGAGAAACAACTTAAAATCAATGGGGCTTTAAAAGAATGACAAATATTGAACAACTCGAACGTTTAACAACGGATATCTCAGAAATGGCTTATGCAACAGTAAGTAAATTGTGTGTTTCAGGTAGATACATTTTTTGTAACGTACGTTTTCGTCTATCGCTTAACCTTTACCAGTTATACAAAATTCCTTACTAATGAAGAGGACTTCACAGGCTATTCCCAGAAAATTCAAGAAAACATTTTATTTACCATGTAAAAATCTTTAATATCTGTTATTTTAATCAAAGCCGCTGGCCATTTTTAAAAAAATTCAAAGTTTTCAAAAAATGTTACATGTAAAGGGTAGTTGGGGTGAGGGGTATTTTCTTGAAGATCATCGTGTCGCATCTTTGGAAGATACTGAACCTAAATTCCAAGTGTAGCATTTATCCAACTTTTCGTTTTTCGGTTATACTGTTCACAGATACACAGCTTTTTTTATAAAAATGCTATTTTGGATTAAGTGGGCCTTAAAACTTGTATTTCCGTCAAAATCTTGGTATCGAATTTTTGGGTGGAATGTAATATCTTCTTTACTTATTATGTGCGTGGTAGGAAAAGCAGTAAATTAGAATAATTTGGGAAGCTAACAAAACCATAGGATATTTTTGCGTTCTCTAGAACATATGCTGACGTGTGTAAAAAGTGGTCCACAATAGAATGCAGCGGATTATTTTGCTAACGACAAATGAAGCTCTACCCTCAGGCAGCGTGAGCTATTCTATTCCTCGAACATAATTTCTATCCCCTGGATTGGCAGGGTACTTTGACTCCCCCAAAATATGCCGAACTGCGAAAGAGCAACATTACCCGCGTTTTTTCTGACTAGTGGAGTACTGTTTTGTCTTCGTCCGACACACTCAGCTCCAAGATGGCGAAGAAGAAGCTGCGTAGATTAAACCGAGCCTGCTAAGGCAGAACCTTCTTCTTCTCCTCCGGCACCCGCCGAGGAGAACTCGCCGCAGGCGCCACAGCCCGGGACAACCTATGCCTTGACCGCAGCTTCACCGCCATCATCACCGGGGTTCACGCCGCCGATCCTGCGAGCTTCCCAGCCTGCGCCGATCCAGCCTGTGCCTCATCGGAGGTACAGCACTGTCATCCGAGGGGCCCGAGGGACCTGCGTAGCTCACTAGCAGTGGCCTTCAGCCTTGAAGGCCACTCGGAGCTTCAGAGCACAGGGACCCACGTCGCTCGTCAGGATCGAGTACGCAGACACTGGCGACTATGAAGCTGCCTTGAGGATGGACCGAATCAAGTTTAGCCGATTAGAACGCCAGGTACTCTACAGGCGCTGCTGTGCCTACGGGCACGAGGAGACGACCTGATCAGCACAACCGAGGTGCCACTACTGTGGTTCCGCCTGCACCACCTCTTCGTGTACCCAGCACGACCTACGCCGCCGCTACTGTGCAACCTGTGGAGGGTCAACGCACTGCACCGGCCAAGCGCTCTGTCACCTGCATCCTCACAGGAAGGCACCGCTAAAGCCACCAGCTCCTACGCCACAGCCAGTGACCGCTCCACAGCCGCAGACACCAGTGCCGACACCAGCACTATCACTCACACCGATCATCGAGGAAGTCCAGGGCCTATGTGACGCCGTTCAGGATCTCCACGCGGAGTTCCTGAACATGACGACGAAGCTGACAGCCCTGGAGGAACTCATCAGGGATCTTAAAACTTCATCAGCTGCTCAACAGGTTTTCCTGGCTAGGCAGTTAGACAGCACTTCATTCAGACTCACAGCCATCACTGAAGCCATCCAGGTCTCATCACTTGATCCCAGGCTGAAGAGCAACTCGGAGAGCGTCGCGAACTTCTTGCAGCAATGCAAAGAGTTGAACCAGCAACAGCAGCAACATCGTCAGTACCATCCTCAATCCTAACTTCCATTCTCTTCCTAACCCTCGCCATTTCCACTAGTGTTGCAGTCAGGTTTCATGGCTGCAGCCTAGTAACTACCTTTACCCGCTCCCGCCTACAACCTTCAGATACTAACGCGGGTGCTATGCGGGACCGCACAAAGCCACCCCATTCCACTTTTCCTTCTTCCTTTTTCCATCCGGTGGAGGAGTTTTTAGTGCGTATGCCGACTATTGGTGAGTCCGACACTCTCAGTCCCGACTCCCGTCGCGGCTGGGGTCAGTGAGTACATTATTTTCTGCTGCACTCGAAAAAAAGTCTTCGTCCGCAATAAAAACTCCCATATATATGCTGTCTTCAGTTAACACGCAAACAATATTTCCAGTTGAATTATGTTGTATTGATCTAGCATTTTCTTATGCAACAATCGTAGCAAAATGCTTTCATAAAGGCGGTATCAGAACCACCCCTTCATTTCACAGTGATTGCAACATCATTCAGTGGTTAATTTTTGTGTCTCTGGATTGATTTTCAGGCCAGCCACATAGTGAACGGATACGTCGAAGGTTGGTTACCTGCGGGCGGAAACGTTACAGTGGGGAAACACTATTGGGCCACCTTTTACGCACATTAGTGTCCAAATTTGGTGTGGAAGGAATTGCAATCAGTCAAAAATTCGATATTGAGATTTCACTGGAGATAGAGGTTTGTTTAGGATCATATGTATTTCCATTGAAATCTTAAACTCGAATGTTTTGGTGGAATGCAGTAGGGAAACTACGTGGTAGAGAAAGTAAAAAGTTAGTTATATTTCTGAACTTAAATAAGGGTAGAAGGAACACGCTTACCTATGATTACGAAATATTTTATTTAAATAATTCGAGAGGAAGACTTTGGAAACTATACCTGATTAAACGATTGTATTTAAAAATCTGAAGTCGTGCCTGTCAAGAATCTCCATATTCTGAATTTGAATATCCTTTTAGGGGTAATAATTCCATACAACTTTGTGTATGAAGTTTCAAGATTCAGCCCGTAAGAACTTCTGCTCAATACATTTTAATGACTTTCATACGAATGATAAAAGCAATTTAGAACAGAAATCGGAATTCGAACGCCTGACGGAAAATGCAAAAACTAAAACAAAAGTACGAGGGCGGATGTAAAAGTATCGCACCATAATTCTTTTCTGCCTTGATATTGCAGCAGGAATGTTGCAATTTCACACAGATACAGCTTGAAGTTTTCTCTACAGAGGGTATGTTGTTCTTGCGAGAGAAGCGTGAAGTACGCAACAAAGATGGCGCGCATGTTACTGTCGTCCACATGTGAAGAGCAGAGAGGTGTGGTTCGATATTTGTGGGTCAAAGAGCATACCGAGTGATATTCAAAGAGACATGCGTGGCGTATATGCGGATGATTGTATGGACCGTAGCAATGTCTCCAGGTGGTGTGCATTCTTCCTAGAGGGCCGTGTGAACCTTAGTGATTCGCCACGCTCCGGGAGGCCGGTAACAGCTGCATACCCGAGGATTGTCAGATGCATTGAGGTGGCAATTTTGAACTACCGGGGTGTGCAACTGTGAACCTTATCGCAACAGTTCAACATTTCCTATGGTGCAGTGTACGATATTCTTCATGACAATGCTCACCCCCATATTGCTGCTGCTGTTCGTCAACCAAATTTAGTTGGGTGATGCGACAGATCCGGAAGTGAAATCAGTAGTCCGCAAATGGCTATACTCCAAGAAAACGGACTTCTACGAACAGGGCATATTCAAACTGGTATCACGATGGGAGAAATGTGTTGAGAAACTTGGTAACTATGTCGAAAAGTAGGTAAAACGTCTAAGTTCATTTGTGCTTTTGTTGTCGTTTTAAAGTATTATACTTTTTTGTAAAAAAAAAGTTATTGTGCGTTACTTTTCGATCCGCCCTCGTGTATGAAATGGCATAGTAGGGAAGTATGTTGAAATGAATAATTTATACCCCTTATTAGAAATATCACCAAGAGAAATATAAGCGGAAATGGGGCAAAAGTATATTCTTGCTCCTTGATCAGAGAAATTCCATATCAAAGACTAAAGGCAAACATTAGTATGTAGAAAATGTAAAGCAGGAAAAGGGATCGTTTCCCATATATGAAAAGCAATTTTCCTTCCAGTGCACAGTGTTTTGATGTTCTCATTTCCATTTTCAGTGAACTCAGCGTTATAAAGCTTTGAGGCTGGATTTCCTTTTCCTGGTCTAGAAGGTCTACTGAAACCAATATGACACAGAGAGAGGCTTTTTGTAACCTATAATCAATCAAGGTAGTTTTTGCTGCTGTTTTTCCCCTGAAATTACACTAAAATCAGACATAAAGCAACCAAATCGCTTTAGGTAACCATAGTAAACGTTTATCTGAAAATGATTTCAAAATAGGAAACTCAAACTAGTTTGCATTCCAAATGTGGTAACAACACGTAGATACATAAATCAGAGTTCACCTCTGTTGATTATGAGCTGACTGGGGCGGTATAACTGCACAGTTTAACACACCCTTAATTTTGTGGCGAGTCTCGGGTTGATAAATCCTGAGGCCACTAGCAGGGGGTAGTAGTCATAGAGAATAGTCCCATTTGGCACCGGATGGGGGAGTGTCATTGAGGGGACTTGGGGGTAGCGGAAAATACAAGGCGTTTTCCAAAACTAAGGTTCGTTTGGTCATAATAACAATATCGCTCGTAAAACAAGGTTTTTATTGACAGTAATATGTGCTTACATACATACTTTACTTTTTCACATAATCGTCGTTCACATCTATACACTTGCTGTAACGCTGCACCAGTTTCTTTAACCCCTCGGCATAGAATCTGCCGCCTGGGACTTGAACCAGTTGGTATCGCTCGTCATGAGTTCATCTTCGGTTCGAGACTGTACGGAGGGTAGTCAAAGAGCTCCCAACGAAACTCTTGAACATTCCCTTTGGTTTTGGCAGCGGTGTGCGGACGTGCGTTGTCGTGCAGGAGGATAATGCCAGACGAGTTTCCCGCGGCGTAGATTTTGAATCGCACGTCTCAGTTTGGTAAGCATTGCACACTACACGTCAGCTGTAATTGTTGACCCACGGACCCAAGAAATCAATCAAAAGGACGCCCTTTTCGTCCCAAAAACACAGTAACCATCATTTTGCGATTCATGTAGGGCGATTGCTTACACTTTTTGGTTTGGGTGAACCGGATCGGCGCCACTGCATTTACGTTTGTTTCGATTCTGCGTTGGTGTACGCTATTTATGTCTCCTCGCCCGTAACATCTTGTCTATGGCGCTCCAAAAACTGTCTGCACTACGCATTCGTTGCCTTTTGTGTTGACCGGTGAGTAGTTTTGGCACCCACCTCGCGCAAAGTCTCTAATATCCAAGCCGTTTAGTGACAAGCCTGTAAAGTGAGATTCGAGAAACATTTGCGAATTCATCGGCCGGACCAATAATCGTGAAACGCCGATCACTTTGATGTTTTTGATTCTCTTGCTCAACGATGTCGTCGGTTCGAGTACTGGGCCTACCACTCCACACTTCATCGATCACATTTGTGCGGTCATTTCGAAATTCTCGACACCAGTGTCGAACCTGTTTGTCACTCATTATTTCCGGTCTATACACAAGGCATAACTCACGATGGATGTCGGCAACTGACGATCCTTTTGCCAGCAAATATTTAATCATACCGCGCACTTCACAACTGGCGAGATCTACGATTGTCGCGGCCATTGCGATCTGCTCTCACCGACTGGAAAACGCCTACTGCGTCCCAACAACACTCCGGTAGGTTCCTCAGGAGTCGGCAGACAGCGCTGCAGGCGGTAAACATCATTCATGCCTACCAGCCGTTAAATATTGTTCACCACGCCTACTAACTACAGCAGGTCTATCGAAAGATATTGACTAGGCCATTTAATTAAGTGAGCTATAGGTTGGGACCCTTTGAAATGCCCCCAGTGCAGGAGTTAAAATATATATCACCAAGACTTACCTAAAGATAATTCTGGCAGGACTTGAGATACTACGTACAATAAAACTATGTGAAGAGATGGGGTTCGTAACGATTGAGAGATTGAAAGAGATGACCTATAAACGTAGCCAATAAATTGAGGTACTATTTTTAACACTTAAATAATTTCAGTCTAATTATATAATATGTAAATTCAGTAACAGCCCACCTTCAAGCAATATGTATATGTAATAACTTGTAATGTAATAAAATGTATGTAACAGTCATTGCACATGCTTATATTATTGTATTCATGTGTAATAATGTTATGTGAATATATTACGTAATTTAATAATGTAGGAGCTGTGAGAAATAGGTCAAAACTTGCTAACAATGAGGTAACCTTGAGGCAATAATGGGTTTCAAACTTTAACAATACTATTTCTGATTCTTGGAAGCAATAATGTAATTTTAGTGACAGTTTATAAAATAGCCAATCAACAACCAGAAAAAGCTTTATTAAATGAAGGTATTCTATTGGAGTAGGATTAGCCAATCCGAAACTGAATTATTGCAAAATTTACAAATCCAGAAGTCAGTTGCCTACAAACAGAGTTACTAACCAGACGCAAAAAGTGTCCTCAAGAAATATAATATGCATTCGTGTGAGACGAAAAATACATTTACGTGTTAAAAAGTGTAATTAATTAATAAAAGGAATCTCACAGCTCTCTATATCAGTGAAGAGTTATTTAATAAAAGGAGTGAAGTAAAATTATAATCTGTGTAAGCCTACATTCTTGTCGCATCATAACCCTGCTAAGAGAAACGTGTCTCTAACGGTAATACTGACGCAGCCGAGGCAAACATAAATATATAATATTTAAAGAAACAGTCAAAATACAAAATTAATATTTGTTTTAAAAAAACTTGGGGCAAAGGCCACTTGAAAGTACATTTTGGGATTAAGGCTACCGCAAACTGTTTACCATACGTGCCGTTGCAACTACCACAAGTTCGGCTCCCCAAAAGTTGAAATACAATACAACTCCTACTTCAAATCGGCTTTTCCATACGGAAACAAAAACATTTACAAAAGATGTTTCCAAAATACAGACCAGCAAAGTGTTATCCTCACTATTCGGTTTGTTCCAGTCACACCACATCGTGAAATCTGATGCAACTTCCTTGTTGTAGATAGAATCCCACAGAATGTTCGTCTAATCATAAATGGTTTAGCAAAGTAAACTTCAATCAATAAGAGAACATTTGAATACATAACATGAAATACTTTGGTAGGGTCTATTTTTACGAAGACATTTAACATATACAGTATACGTATTTCAATGTGCTTTCTTATGGTTTCTCACTTATATTAAGCGAACAGGAGTTCAATAGTTATTGCCAGAGAATTCAAGGCATGCATGTTGTCTACCATGTCAGTATCTCTTACCTTTTTACTTTCTCTACTAGTATAGTAAGTAGAGGAAGTATTGTATTCCACCCAAAAATTCGATACCAAGATTTCACAGGAAATACATATTTTGAGACCCCCTGAATCCAAAAAAAGCATTTTTGGAACATGTCCGCGTGTGTATGTGAACAGCATAACTCAGAAACGAACAGTCGGATAAACACCAAACTTGGTATTTAGGTCCAGTATCTTCCAGAGATGTGACACGAAGGTTTTCAAGAAAATCCCCCCACACCAGAGTACCCTTTACATGGAAGATTTTTCGAAAATTTTAATTTTCTCAAAAACGGCTCTAACGATTTTGATTAAAATATCATATGTTTAAGATATTTTTATGACAAATAAAATGTATATCTTGAATTTTCTGAGAATACTTCCAAAAGTATTCTTTATTGTGAACGACTTTTGCATAACTGGTACACCATAAGAGATAGACAAACGTTTACTACACAAAAAATGTAGATCGCGTTAAAATACACAATTTATGTCATATATATTTTTTTGAGTGAACCATTTTTGAGATATTGCTTGTTATTCCCTTAAATTTTTCAATACTTATTTTCTCAAATGGGAATTCGTTATTCATTTTTTGTCTTGGATATGCAAAGAGTATTAATCTGTGGGAAAGGGAATGGTGCTGCACCTAGCAACCAGCTATTAAGAGATATGTATGTGCTTAAAGGCTACTGTATTTCCAAATTGCCCTTGTAAATATGCATTCCCCTTATATCTACAAGAAGATTAGCAATAAGATAGACTCTGCAAATGCTTATCTCGATTAACATGAAGTAGATGGAGAATAAGCGTTTGTATAAATAGTTTGTACAAGAGTAGAGAAAGTCATGTGAGTGTAACACATCAGATTTTATCCTTTCCATCCCAATGCTTTAAGTATTTCATATTTTAAAAATTAATTTTCAAAAGTATTTTCAGAATATTTACACCAGAATTGAGAAAATAAAGATATAAGGGTTTTCCAATGAAAAGACTAATTTCTGTCGTCTCTGATTCTTTTTATTTTTGGATCCAGAGGCCAAAATTTTACTTCCGGTGAAATCTTGCCATCTAATTTTTTGGTGTAATACAATACTACTCTGTTTACTACACGTAAGTATAAGGGAATGGAAAAAGGCATTTTAATAGGAAAAGTATTACTGTGTCTGTGTAAAGTATAACTCAAAAGGATGAGACTGTTAAACACCCAAATAGTATTGAAGCAGTATTTTTTGTGTAGTTAAATAAAATTAAAATCATAGGGAGAATAAGTATCGATAACAGTAAGGATAGTGTTAAATAAAACTGGAAAGCGAATGTTACTGTAAGTGAGAATAAGGGTTGAGGAAGATTGTGCCATCAGCGACCGGAAACGGGTGGTTTTTCCCTCTATCGTTAAGTGTCCAGTTAGGTTGCTGGAACGCAGAAGTGTAGAAAAGGGTCAATGTTCGCCAAAAGACAGATAGCCTTAGGCCTCCAATGAAAGAAGCTAGAAATCAGGTGATAGTGGAATGGGGAGATATAGAACGTTTTAAATAGAGAAACAGGAGATTTTAGAATACACACTTGGCAGAGGTAGTTCCGTAGAGATGGTTATCAGAAGTGTTTAGAATACACACTTGGTCGTGGTAGTTCCTTAGAGATGGTTGGCAGAAAAGTTTAGAAGACGGTGGATAGGCGCAATTATATGAAGTGTAACAAGTAAGAAAGTGCGCGTGTGTGTGTCGAAGAAATAGCAGGAATCAAATGTTAAAACGGCGACGGAAAATAAACGAGCAGGAAAACAAACAGTCGTAATCACCACTCCATGCAAAGAACCCTGAGCTAGTACCGAACCCGGGACCATTCTTACAAATCCTGTACCGTAAAATAGCCACATACCACCGCAGAACCGAAATACCTCCGCAAATTGTGGCCCTAACGTGGGGCCAGAATCGAAGTACCACCGCAGTATTTAAGGCAATGCCACTAGGAGGATCCAAAAGTCCGCAGTTTTTTTCTGATTGCTTTGAGCTTTATTTTTTTTTCGCTCTATCACGCACAAGTAGGTAGAGGAGGTATTGCATTCTACCCAAAATTTAGATGTCGAGATGTCACCGGAAATACATGTGTTAGACACTCTGAATTAAAAAAGAAGTCTATTTATAAAAAGATCTGTGTGTGAACGGCATACTCAAGTCGAAAAAAAAATGTACAAACTTGGTATTTAGGTTCAACACTTTCCAAAGATACGAAACGAAGATTTTAAAGAGAATCCCCCACCAAAACTACCCTTTACATAGCATATTTTTCGAAATTTTTATTTTCTAATAAATGTTTCTAACAATTTTGATTAAAATGCCGTGTTAGAGATATTTACATGACAAATAAAATATATAACTTGAATTTTCTGGGAATAGCCTGTGAAGTCCACTTTATTCAGAAGGAATTTTGTATAATCTTGTAAAACTGGAAAACGCTAAGCGATAAACATAGAGGCACACTTATTTCTCATAAACTGCATTAATAATTGAGATTAAAATACGGTCGAAACAGATTACAGTTGATTTGCTTCTTGCTTATTTTGATAAATATATTAGAATACCTCTAACTTGTTGAATGTTAAATGTATTTGCTTGATAAATAAAATGAATATGTTTGATTTTCTGGGAATAGCCTGTGAAGTCATCTTCATTCAGAATGACTTGTATATAATCTGGTAAGCCATGAGAGACAGATGAAATCTTATTGCATAACAAATGTAATATATTTAGGGCATACCATTTCTGAGATACTCTTTATTATTGGTTTGAATTTTACACTTAAATCTTTTTAAGTGTTAAGTCGCTATTCTTTTTTACTCGTGCTTATGCACGGAGCATTGAAAGCGACCACTTAGCCATCCACTTTTTAAAAGTACACACACACACAGAAAGTTTTTCCAAAAATGGCTTTTGGTTTCGTGGGGAACTCAAAACATGTATTTTACTGTGAAATTTTTAGTATTATTTTTTTGGGTAAAATATACTTCGTTTAGTAACTAGTTACTGTAGACATTTAACATTTTTAACACGTCTGCTTTTAGAAATTAAAAACGCTGATGGAGCAAGTCTAAGTCACGATTTTAAATATAAACCAAATTCTCTTCTCTCACTTTGCACATAATATTCTTTGTATGCTGTCTAATTTTTTATCGCTTCCATTCGCTTTACTCTCTCTTTATAGTTTAATTACTTCGAAGAAGCACCATCAAATTCTAAGAACCCCTATTAAAAATATATCCTAAAGGCTGTGTGCAATTTAAGTTCATGTATGTGCAAACTTAGCTAATTTTACACAAGAATTCTAAAATATGTAGCTAGCACTATATATGGCGTAATGCTGTACACACGAAAATAGGATCTGCAAGGAGTTTTGAAGTTTTGATTAAAAAAAGCTTTAAAGTTTTAATGAAGTCTGGCTCAAGTCTTTATTGGAAATCTTATCAAAACATCTAATAAGTTGAAGAGAAACTTGTTCTGAAGTAAAGAGTTGTATTGGTAATACGTATGATTCGGAACGCTTCGATCCAATTTCCGCTTCGAAAACATTGCCTTTCAGCTTTTAGACGCTCAGCTATCGGAGAGTTGCTGTAAACGTTGAATAGCATGGTCATATGCAAACATATAGTGATTAGGTAGAGTGTGTAATCTAGTTAATGGTGTTAAATATTTGTTTTATTTCATGTTTTAAATTGGCTATCAAAGGTTAAAAATAATGCAAAAATTCATAGCGTTGACACTATCTTTTAAATTATTTGCAGTGTTTATTGTACTGCAAAGTTAATAGCATATGTTATAAAGTGCTTTTACAAACTTTTGAAATGCAGTAATGCTTGGCAAGCCCGCATTCACATTTGGGTGGTTTTTATTTACCTTTACAATGAATATTTTTTTAGGAAATGCTAACTGTATACTACATTTTCATGACCTTACGTTCCTTCGCCTATAAAAAAATCTTATGCGTTAAACTTCCATGACTTTCTCTACTCTTGTAAAAAATATTTTTAAAACGCTTATTCTCCATCTACTCCATTTAATCGAGATACGTCAAAAATATTTTATTGGTAATTTTCTTGTAGGTGCAAGGGCAATATGGTAGACTTTAAACGATAGGCAAATCTTTTAAGAGAAAAAGTATGTAATGAAAAATTCAAACAAATTACAGGGAATATCTCGGAAACGGTTCACTCGACAAAAAACAGTATAGGACATATTGTGGCGTATTAGTAGGTATTGTCATGACATATGCATTATTGCGTCACATTGGCGACAGCATTGTTGGGGTAATTTAGTATTTCTTTCGGTTTGTGTTTGACTTTCCGTATGACTGGCGAGCATAGCCTGAGTTGGTGAGAGAGGAGGAGGGATATATGTTAGCGTTACTTTCTTTGTGTGTAAGGCTCTAAGCGTCAATCAGAGAGTTTGGTGTATAAGGTGCAAGTCGTATGTGTATTTGGCATCCCAGATGGAAATTCAAACACAAGCCGAAAGAAATACTAAGTTACCCCAACAATGCTGCCTCCAATGCGACGCAATAATGTGTCTGGCATGACAATGCCTACTAATATGCCACGGCATATTGTGTGTTTTAAGGAGATCTACATTTTTTGTGTAGTAAAACTTTGTCTATCTCTTACGGTTTACCAGTTATGCAAGTCATTCAGAATGAAGCTTATTTTTGGGCATATTTCCAGAAAATTCATCATATACATTTCATTTGCCATGAAAATATCTTAAACATATGATATTTTAATAAAGATCTTTAGAGCAATTTTTGAGAGAATCAAAATCTTCGAAAAGTGTTCCATGTAAGGGGTAGTCTGGAGTGGGGGGTTTTCTTGAAAATGTTGGTGTAGTATTCTTCAAAGATACTGAAGCTAAAGTCCAACTGTGGTATTTATCCAACTTTTCGTTTTTGAGTTATACTGTTCACAGACACACACATGGATCTCTTTCTGAAAATGTTTTTTTTATTCAGGGCACCTCAAAACATGTATTTCCTGTGAAATATCGATATAGAATTTTTGCATGGGATGCCAAAAAAGACACGAATTGGGAAGTCATATTGAACAACTTGTGCCTAAACACAGCTCTGTATTATAACCCTGATTTAGTTTACTACTACTACTACTACTACTACTACTACTACTACTACTACTACTACTACTACTACTACTACTACTACTACTACTACTACTACTACTACTACTACTACTACTACTACTAATAATAATAATAATAATAATAATAATAATAATAATAGCAATAGAAGTGAGGCTAATTGAGCAGAGTGATCATAACTGTAGTTTCTGTCACTGCTTTTGGACATTTCATGCAATTCAGCACGTGGTATTGTGGCATGTGCACAGATTATATTAATGGTAATACGTCCTCTGGTTACCGGGTCGGCGGTGGCAGTTTATCTGAGAGTAGGGGCGATTCAGGGGAAGCAGTGTGTCATTGGTGGGGATATGGCGTTACTGACGCTAAGCTTAGCGTGGGTTTTCTTAGCATTCTGTGACTAGTCTTCGCGTGAGCTGGACGGATAACTGCCTACGATATGGCGTCCTCGCCCGGCAGACACATGGGGTAAGAACTTGTTATAATAAATCTACCAGTTATCCTTTCTTTTCAACTTTTATTATGGTAGAATAGAATCCTTGCCTCTCCCTTCAGCCAGGAATTATGTTGGTGTAATTATTTGGTGAATCTAACTTTAGCTGCGTCCCTTGTCGATACCTCGAGTTTAAAGTTCTTTGTCTGTTCAACGATCCCTCTCATAAGCGAGTTGCTCTCCTCTGAAGTTAAATAATAATTAAATATGTGAGGTATACGACAGTATTTATCACACTTTAGGTCACAGAATTTGCAAACACACTTATCCGTCACTGCATGAAAACTGTTTTTAGCATACTTTATGGTGAAAAGTACGCACGGTCAGCCTCGTTCATGTTTTGATTCGGTTCTGCCAGAATCCTGTCTGTCATGGCGCTTGTTCTCTTCGGCCGCTCTTCCATTCCTCAGGCTTCCTGCCATTAGTTCTCTGTAGGAGCAGAAGTTCGTAGTAAGAATCTTCCATCAGAAACAGCTCCTTCGTTAGAATGTATAAATATCTTGATGGAGTATATTTCGACACCCCAATTACTCGCTTGAGTAAAGTAGCCTTCACTTTCCCCTATTCTCTTAGGTCCTTTTTTTAGGCTTTCTCTATATGATGTATGCCATATGTCAGTACTGGAATAATTTTTTCTCTGAAGAGTTTTGCCACCTCTAGGGAGGTTTGCTGTATATGATGTATGTCGTTTATGGCCCTTAAGGCAATTATAACCCTCTCTTTTGCATGTACCACGAAAGCTGCCTCAGTTGTTTGCAAATTTTCTTTGCAAAATTAGGTTACTATGCCTATTTTAACTCTAATAAAATAAGATATCGCTTTTTATGAAACGTGTTGAAATGTCCTGCTTTGTCCGAACAAACCAAGAGAAGTAATTTCTGACACACACTGTAGACATTCATGGAAAAAATGTTTTTAAAATGTTGGAAAACTAACCCATCCAAGTGAACATATATTATCCATATTGATGTTTTATGTAAAATCTAAGAAGAAAATGTAGAGAACCAAAATAATAATCACAAAAGTATTAGACAGAAAAGAAGCTTGCATAGACGGGTTTAACACTATCCCTTTATAAAAAAAAACTTACATTAGCATGAGTTTCACTGCCCTCTATCGTTTATTAGTAGTATGCAAACTATACTTACGAAAGTTTATTTTTCTAACAGCTTCGTTATAACCGAGATAAACCTTTACAGAAGTAAAGAAGAAGTTAAATGTCAACTGCAATGAATCGTAAACAACTGAAAATCGACAAGACTTGAAAAGGATGACTAATATTGAAGAATTCGAGTCATTAATATAATGGATATATAGGAAATGGCTGATGCCACAACAAATTCATTTGAAGTAAATTGTGTGTTTGAAAGATATTTACATTCTTTGTGTAGTACGTTACCGTCTATCCCTTGTTTACCAGGTGTACAAGATTATTTAGAATTCCTGCCCAATGAAAAGGACTTCACAGGCTATTCCCAGAAAATTTAACATAAATGCTTTATTTTTCGTGTAGATATCTTCAATACAGTATATAATATTTTAATGAAAACAATAAGCCACATTTTAGAAAATACAGAAATTAAAAAAGATTATACATAAACGTAGTTTGAAGTGAGGCCATTTTGTTGTAAAGCTTCGTGTTGCATGTTTAGAAAGAACGGAACCTAAATATCAAGACTGCTATTTATCCAGGTTGCGGTGGTTATATTTATATGTTTATTTATTTATTGTATTTGTTGAGCCCCACTTGGGCGCCAATTTGAAGTGGTATACTTGTAATATTATTTAATTTTTTGGGCCCCACGTTTGGGAGCAAATTTGCGCCGGTATTACTTATAATGTTTGTGTATTTGTGTTTACTTCACGTGGTGAAGCCATTTTGTGACGTGATTCTTTATAATGTTTGTTAGCTCCATCTGGTGTTAGCAATTTGCGGCAGTATTAGTGTTTGTTTGAAAGAATGCTACTGTTATTTTATTTAATTTTTTTTCACTGTCCTCCGGCTAGCTATGATCTTTTTGGTCGAGCACTTCTCTTTATACAGGTGTGTAAACGGAAAGGAATCTTTTATCCAAAGATAACACTGATGAAGGAATTTGTTTTACACTTTTATTGTCGAACACAGTCACTATCACATTTACACATTGATTTTGACACTCGCCAAACTGAAACTGTTATAATAACTTCATTACTGATCATTCTTAATTCGAGTACTTCAACTTTCTGTGTAATTAACTTCACAACACTTGAGATTTTTTATAACTCTGCTAGACTGAAGGCTACGTGTAACGTGCAAATATTTTCGGTGAACTGACGGACTGAAGGACTTTACCTCTAACCTAGCCCTATTTATACTCCTACACCCCGATATGCCTAAATATTATAACTGAGTTGCTATTGGCTAATAAAACGCGCCAACATTACCGTCTATTTTTATAACCAATGAAAATTATGAATACATATGCTCTAGGGAGAATGTTCCAGAAAATTCTAAAAAAAAAACGCGCCAACATTACGTAACTTCCTCGTCTCTAATAATGATAAACAGCTCACCCCCTCGCTGCATTATTGCACACTATAAGGCAGTATAAACCCACTTCTCAACAATAATTACAATCAACAAACATCTCAAATCAATGTCACACAAAAATGCATATTCATAATATAATCATTCTTTACATTTAAATAATTTATGATACAAATTACTACATCAAGGTTATCATTTTAAGTTATACTGTTCGCACGCGCGCAGACACACACGCACACAAGAAACTTTTACTTAAAATGCTTTTATACTTTCTCTACTACGTACAGTAAGTAGCGGAAGTATTGTATTCCACCCAAAAATTCGATATCGAGATTTCACCGGAAATATATGTTTTGAGACCGCTGAATCCAAAAAAACCCATTTTTGGAAACATGTCCGTATGTGTGTCTGTGTGTCTGTTTGTGAACGGTATAACTAAGAAGCGAACAGTCGGATAAACATCAAACTTGGTATTTAGGTTCAGTATCTTCCAGAGATGCGACACGAATGTTTTCAAGAAAATCCCCCCAACCCAGGTTACCCTTTACATGGAACATTTTTCGAAAATTTTAATTTTCTCAAAAATGGCTCTAACGATTTTCATTAAAGTATCATATGTTTAAGATATTTTCATGACAAATGAAATGTATATCTCGAATTTCTGGGAATGTCTCTAAAAGTATTCTTCATTGTGAACGACTTTTGTATAAGTGGTAAACCATAAGAGATAGACAAAATTTTACTACACAAAAAATGTAGATCGCGCTAAAACACACAATTTATGTCATATACATTTTTTTTGGGGTTGAGTGAACCATTTTCGAGATATTGCTTGTTATTCCCTTAAATTTTCCAATACTTATACTTTTTCTCAAATGGAAATTAGTTATTCTTTTTTTTGGTTCTGGTAATGCAAAGAAAATGGAATACTCCACATAGCAACCACCTCTTAAAATAATTGACTATCACTTAAAGCCTACCATATTCCCCTTGCACCTACAAGAAAATTAGCAATAAGATTAACATCTCGATTAACATGAAGCATATGGAGAATAAGCGTTTGTAAAAATAGTTTGTACAAGAGTGTAGAAAGTCATGTGAGTGTAACACATAAGATTTTTACTATTCAGGGTCAAATTTCCGGTGAAATCTCGATATCGAATTCTTGGGTGAAATTCAATACCTCCTCTAACTACTAGGATCGTGAAAGAGAAAGTACCAGATGACCAAATTGGGGCCATCGTATTTCACGTGTGTAGATATCCCTTCTTGTGCTAAATGTTGTAGAATTCAATGGGGCAATTCCAAGCAATGTAGGTCAGTGGAAAATTGGCGCAATACAATGAGGGATCTTCCTTCTACTCCTCTTTCTTATCGGCGAGGACAATAAGTGGACCGTACTCATTGAGAGACAGTTTCCAAGCTTGCACTAGAGTGCATAGTCAGTGATGATAGACAAAAACAGTGTAGGCAGACGGGAAACGTCTTAGAATTTGTTCCACTATAGTTACACAGACTTTATTTTTGAAAAAACCATTTCAGTTTTTAGGTTGACAAATAACCAAAATGTTTTGTTTTGACCTATAAGTAACCGACCGTAGCTACTTTAAAAATTGTTTGCGCTATTCTTGTCTAATATTACGGTCCGTAGAGAAAAGCATGCAAACATGACAGCACATAATATGTATCACTGGCATTTGTTTACTTGCTGTTGTTATTATTTATTAAGCACTATACGCATAGTAGAGTATATAAAACAAAACAATATTGCGCCGTAACAAAAACCATGCAAACATGGAGAGGATGTAATATCTGTAGCTGGCATTTATTTACTTATTATTATTATTATTATTATTATTATTATTATCATCATCAACATAATACTGAAATGTGTTATAGAATATTATATTATATTCGCACTGTAAACATTATATGTAATGCTATACGAAGTACGCAATTAATAATACACTATCAGTATGTCGATTAGATGGATGTAAACAATCAAATAGCTAAATGTTTATACACTAAATACACTTGTCTCGTGCGCGGTGGCAATGTAAGTAATGCAGAACTCTTTTAAATAAAATAACTAAAACAGAAGCAAGTAGTCCTGCGTAATGTAATGATGAAACAGTAGACCTTTAACCAGCATAAATGGTGAAAACTCCCAAAATGTTTAACTTCAGGTTTTATCCATTTTTATTTATTGGAATTGACTGTTTAATTTGTAATTCATGTTTATAATTACGGGCTCATTACTTCTGTTTTAAAAATCTGACGTGACACATTCACATGACATTCTCTACCCTCTATCTTTTATTAGCATGTATACAAACCATTCTTACTCAAGCTTACTTTTCTATCTACTACATTTTAATCAAAATAAACCATTGCAGAAATAGCTACATTACACATTTCGTTATAGATATAGAAAAGGAACAGCGACAGTCAAATGTTTAAGACTGGATGCGTTGTTTCCATATAATTGCAAGAAGCAACGTATGTTGAAAGGGCTTTAAGAGAGCGATCAAGAAATGAACAATTCGAATCGTAAATAACGGATATCTCAGAAATGGCTTCCGCCACAAACAAGCTTATCTGAAATAAATTGTATGTTTTAAACAGATCTATATTTTATGTGCAATACGTTTTCATCTATCGCGTATTGTTTACCAGTTATACAACATTATACAAAATTGCTTCCGAATGAAGAGGACTTCAAAGGCTATTCCCAGAAAATTCAAGATATAGAGTTTATTTGTCATTACATATCTTTAATTTATAGTATTTTAATCAAAATCATTAGTCATTTCCTTAAAAAAGTTTTCGAAAAATGTTCCATGTAAAGGGTAGTTCGGTTGGGAAGATTTTCTTTGAAATCTTCGTGTCGTATCCTTTGAAGATACTAAACAGAAATACCAAGTATTTATCCGACTTTGCATTTTTGAGTTATGCTGTTCACAGACATACATACAGACATGTTTCCAAAAATGCTCATTTGGATTCAGGGCACCTCAAGTTTTGAATGAAATGCAATACCTCCTCTACTTATTATTACGTAGTAGAGAAAGTAAAAAAGTTACGTTGCACATTTCGGAAACCGCGATAGCCAAACATTTAAAAACTGGACGCTATATGCTGGCCTTAAATTTCCATACTGTTTCCATGACATAGCGAGAAACAATTAAAAATCGACAGGACTTTTAAATAATGCCTCAGTGATATCTTGGAAGTGGTCGATGGCACAAAAAAAACTTCTTTGAAATAAATTGTGTATTTTAAAGATATGTATATTTTTTGTATAATAGGATTTCGTCTATCGTTAAATGTTTACCAGTTATACAAGATTATACAAAATTGCTCCCGAATGAAGAGAATTTTAGTCTATTTCCAGAAAATTCATGATATACATTTTATTTAAATATCTTTAATATTGTATTTTAATTAAACCCGTTACAGCCATTTCTATAAAATAAAAAGTTTGGAAAAGTCTTCCATCTGAAAGATAGTTTTTGGTGGTAGATTTTTTTGAAAATCTTGCTTCGCATATTTGGGAGGTACGGAACCTAACTACCAAGTTTGGTATTTATCCGTCTTTTCGTTGTTCAGTTAAGCTTTTCAAACACACACACACAAACGGAGATTTTTCTGAAAACACTGTTTTTATTCAGGGGACCTCAAAACATAAAGTTCTTGTTAAATCTCTGAGTCGAATTTTTGGGCGGAATAAAATACCCTATCAACATATTAGGTACGTGGTAAAGGAAGCAAAAAAAATCCCATCCTTCTTAATAAACTAATAATCTTATTGCGTAGAATTAAATTAATAACTTATAACACATACATCTACATCTTCTAAACATTTATTTCCTATATATTAAATACACTGTTTGTGAAAGTTGGAACGCAAGAACGAATTTCCCGAATAACTACAAACTTGGTGGAAGTGTAGAAGAGTGTGCAAGCAATAAGTGATTTGCAAGCAGATGGGGTATACGTGGGCCGAGCAGAGTCCCTCTCGTGTTGATCCGACGAGGTCAGTGTTCCGCCCAGTGTAGTTAGTGCAGAGCTGTCAAACAAGCTGGAAACAATAAAATGAGTACCAGCATGCCTCGTCGACGTCAAAGGGAGCCATATCGGCATGTGAGTAATTTCGAACGGGCAGAACGATCGCTCTCCGGGAAGCGGGTTTGACGGCTCGTACAGGGCATGCTGCTACGACAGTGATGCGTGTGTGGAAGCAGTGGATAGATGAAAGTCGTACGCAGCGAAGAGCGGGTACTGGAGCACGGAACATGAACACAGCACGGAATGACCTCCATCTTGTCCACATGGCCATAACGTACCGTACAGTTTCATCCACAGTGTTGGCTTGACGCTGACGCACTGTAACAGATGTAAACTTGTCTGCATCAACGGTTCGTCGTCGAGTGCTGCAGGTTGGACTGGTTGCATGCATGCCATTACGTCGGCTTCCATTGTCCAGAAACCACAAGCTCCTCCGACAGCAATGGGCACGAGAACATCGTCACTGGTGTGCTGAGTGGCAAAATGTAGTCCCGGTTCAACTTGTCCTGCAGTGATGGCTGCATACGTGTCTGGCGGTACCGTGGTGAGTTTAACCTGGACTGCTGCATTGTTGAGCGGCATACTGGACAAACACCAGGTGTAATGTTTTGGGGCGCCATTGGTTAACAAACCAATCTTGCCTCCTAAGAATTGAGGGCACTTTGAACAGCAATCGGTGCCTAACTATGGTTGTAGATCCTGAGGTACTCGTCCTGATTCAGACATCTCCACAGGCCACATTTTAACAGGATAACGCCCGGCCACATATTGCGAGGAATGTACAAGCGTTCTTCGAAGAGCGACAGGTACCATTGCTTCCCTGGCCTGCACGATCGCCTGACATGTCGCCCATCGAACATATCTGGGATATGGTTGGTCGGCACCTGGTGCGTCACGGTCCTCAAGTAACCAGTGTCATGGATTGGTGACTCGAATATAAACTGCCTGGAGGGAAATCCCTCAGGAACTTATTCAGAACCTTTTTTATTCAATGCCACGGCGTATAGCAGTTCTAATTGCAGCACATGGAGGCCACACCAAATACTAAGTATTAGGGCTCAAAGGTCATGTATAGATTTGAAAAGTTTATCATTTGTTACTTGTCATGTACCTAACCTGTGATACTATATTCATTGAATTCGTGCGTTTCCTTCTTGGTGTTGCAATTTTCACAAACGGCAGTGTAGTTTAAGAGATACTAGGTGGTGGATTTATCAGATATAACATTGGCAGATATGGTTTTTAATCTCCGATTAATATCTGTATAAATAGGCTTCTTCTTCCGTCGCTGAGTGTCAATAAACCATAGAAAGATAAAGCTCATGTTTAAGACACAGAAATCTGTACTTTCTCGTACTTAAAGCTACAGAGAATTTCGTTCACACTGTAGCTATGCACCTGAGACTCCAGCAGAAATATTTATAATATCCCGGTAACTGCCACACGTCCTTATAGTTACAATTACAATGATAATATGCTCACACCTTATCATAAGATACTTTGACAATTTTGTCCTTCTCTAGCCGCATATTTCTGTCCTGTTCTCAGGAAATTTTCATTCGCACTCGTGAGTTCAATATCAGAAATTGCTGAATTTCTCGTCTGATATTTCCTTTTAGTTCTTCTAATGCATGGGGGTTTGTTGCGCACACCTTATTTTACACGTGATCGTCACGTTAGGGTAAATTTCTGTAATTGGACTTTGCGAAGTGCTGAAGTAATTGACTCGCCTTAAAAATTCTTTCTGACGAAGCATGATTGCATTTACGAGGGCGGATCGAAAAGTAACGCACAATATATTTTTACAAAAAGATTTTATAATTAAAACAACAAAAATCACAAGTGAACTTACATCTTTTTCCTACTTATCGACGTAGTCACCAAGTTTCTCAGCACATTTGTCCCATCGTGATACCTGTTTCAATATGTTCTGTCCGTAGCTATCTGCGGACTGCTGATTTCACTCCCGCATCTGTCGCAAAGCGTTGGCCGGCCAGGAATTTATTCATGGTACCAAAGTCCTACAGTGCAAGATCCGGACTGCATGGTGAATGCTGGAATACCTCCCAAAAAATCGGGTGATTTTTTGACGAACAGCAGCAGTAACATAGGGCGAGCATTGTCATGAAGAATTTTGACATCGTCAACATTCATGTTGTGACGTTTGTCACGAAGGGCACGACGCAATTTAACCAAAGTTTTCATGTAGGCTGCTACCGGCCTCCCGGAGCGTAGTGAATCACTAAGGTTCACGCGATCCTGTAGGATGAATGAACACTAGCTGGAGACATTGCTATGGTCCATAAAATCATTCCCATACACGCCATGCATATTTCTGTGAATATCACTTGGTTTATGCCCTTTGACCACAAATATCGAACCACACCTCTCTGCTCTTCACACGTTGACGACAGTAACATGCGCGCCATCTTCGTTACGTAGTCCACGCATTTCTCGTTAGAGATGCACATGAAGCAAAAAATACCTTCTGTAGTGAAAAGTTCAAAATTTATCTGTGTGAAATTGCAACATTCCAGCTCCAATACCAAGGCAGAAAAAAATTATTTTTAGTTACTTTTCGATATGCCCTCGTATATGGTTTTGTTTCGTCGCAAAATAACAGATATTGAAATGCAGAGAAACTAGATTTTATACACGAGAGTCCCTTGCATGAACGAAAGTTGGAGTGGATAAATTCCTACAGAACAATACATACTATTTTTTTAACTAGCAATAAATGCAGAGAATTACAGGAAAACCTTATCGCACCATTTTTAAATAGGTCACCGATGTTGAATGAGTCTGGATCTTTCCAACGAGACACTGTTATCGCGCAAACCACTCTTGAGTCACTGAATTTAATATAGGAATTTTTTAAAATGGGTAATTATTAAAGAATTTTGGCTTTCGCGATCCCCTGATTTAACTGTGTGTGATTATTATCTACAGGAAGAGCCAAATGACTACGAACCGGCTGCGCGGTATTTTTCTTATCCGCGTCCTCGGCGCTCGCCGCTCGTTGCCGTCTACCGCTGTCATAGAAAGGCGCGGGTGAAACCATACAGCATTTTTAAAACTACTTTTAAAGGCTTTACTAAACAACTTTATAAAGTGTATTTGAGGACAGAATTATTAGTAGAGATTTGTGGCCCCTTCGGTCCCCCAACCTAACCCCCTTGCGATTTCTGTCTCTGGGATAACTTAAAACAAAGTGTACAAGACAAACCCACACACTCTGGAAGAATTAAAACAAAATATCCGCCATGAAATTGCCAGCATTTCTCAACGTGAACTACGTAGGTGATGAATAGTTTCCTATAGAGGTGCCAAAAATGTATGGACAACGACGGTGGCCAGTTTCAGCATCTCCTTTCATAAAGTTGGTAAGTAAAGCCTTTAAATGTAGTTTTAAAAAGGTTGTATGGTTTCATCCGCGCCTTTCTATAATAGTGGCAGACGGCAACGAGCGCCGAGGACACGGACAGTAAAAAACACCGCGCAGCCGGTTCGTAGTTTTTTGGCACATCCTGTATAAGGGAACTTGAAAAATAGAGTGTGTGCAACAAACCTCCGTACATTGGAAGTACTAAAAGAAAACATCGGGCGATAAATTCTCTCAGTTTCGTATATTGAAGCCTCCAGTATGAACAAAAATTACTGAGAAGATGCCATAAATGCGTGGATAGAGAATGACAACATTTCCAACATCTCATATGATTAGTTATATGCTTATTATCACTGTAATTGTAACTATGAAAACGTAAAGATGTTGCTATCCCTCTTTCGGCGGTAGACCAAGCCGAGGTGGCCGGCACGCGAGGCGCCGAGCACTGCCATCAGTATGAAGGAAAAAATCTGATGCGATTCTTCACATGGCTTTCTCTACCCTCTATATTTTATTAGTGGGTGTAAAAACTAGTCTTACTGAAGCTTATGTTTCTATCTACTTTATTTTAATACAAATAAAGCTTTTCAGAAGCAGCTACATTACACATTTCGCTATGGATACAAAGAGAACAGTGATAATCAAATGTTTAAGAACTGTACGCTATATGCTGCCCTTTAAATTCCATACTGTTTCCATGACATTGCGAGAAACAACTGACTGTTAAAAGGACTTGAAGAAAGGACCAAGAAATGAACAGTACGAACATTTAATAACGGATATCTCAGAAACGGCTTAGGCCTCAAAAAACTTACTTAAAATAAATTGTGTTTTAAAGAGATCTGCATTTCTTGTATTCTACGTTTTCGTCTATCGCCTAACGTTTGCCAGTAATGCAAGATTATATAAAACTCCTTCCGAATGAAGTGCACTTCGAGTCTATTCCATTTTATTTGCGAATTAAGTATCTTTAATATATGATATTTTAATGAAAATCGTTTGAGCCATTTTTTATAAAATCAAAACTTTCAAAGAGTGTTGTTGGCGATGGGGAGATTTGTATGAAAATCTCGTGTCGCATCTTTGAAAGATACTGAACTTAGTATTTAAGTTTGGTACTTATCTGACTTTTCGTTTTTGAGTTATGCTCCTCACAGGCACAGGCACACACACACACACACACACACATACACACACGAACCTTTTTCTAAATATGCTTTTTTTTAGATTCAGGAGTACTCAAATCATATTTCTGGTAAAATCTCGACATCGATTTTTTTGGGTTGAACGCAATAGTTCCCCTACTTACTCCACAGAAGAGAAAGTAAAAATTCTGTATTTAGTTGTGCTGTGTTTTTTTATTATGACTAAATAAAACCTTTCCTCAACGAATTTATAATAGAATGTATAAACATTTTCATTAAAGTTTCTGTAAAACTGAGTTATGTACAATAATTCAAATTATTGTTAGCACTTGAAATTTGAGTTTCTGAATGTTCTGGAAATATTAACACGATCTATAATAATTTACAAAAATTTGATGGCAATTAAAAAAAAGGGGTTCTCCAATTGTTCCAGTTGTGTATTTAATTCCACATATTCATTCTCGCTGTACAACAGTGCGAGTGTATTTCTTATAATGTTATTTGTGTATGTGTGTTTACTCAACGTGGTGATGCCATCTTGTGACGTCATTCATTTGTTAGGTTTGTTAGCTCCATCTGGTGTTAGCAATTTGCGGCAGTATTAGTTTTTTTGTTTAAAAAAAACGCTAGTTATTTTATTTAATTTTGGTTCTTTGTCCTCCGGCTAGCTTTTGGGTCGAGTACTTCTCTTTATACAGGTTGTGTAAACGGAAAGGAATCTTTTATCCAACGATAACACTGATGAAAGAATTTTTTATACTTTTATTGTCGAACACTTTCACTATCACATTTACACATTGATCTAGACACTCGCCAAACTAAAACTGTTATAATAACTTCTTACTGATCACTTTTAATCCACGTACTTCAACCTTTTGTATAATTAACTTTACAACACTTTTGATTTTTCATAATTCTGCTACGCGTAACTTGTGAATCTATAGCCGACGTGTAATATTTCTGCTGGACTGAAGGCGACGTGTATCATACAAAATATTTTCGACGAACTGACGGGAATGCGACGTGTAGTATACAAAGAATTTTGACGAACTGACGGGGTCTACCTCTAACCTACTCTTTTTATACTCCTTCACCCAGATATGCCTAAAGATTATAACTGAACTGCAATTGGCTAATAAAACGCGCCAACATTAGCTTCTATTTTAATATCCAATGAAAATTATGAATACATATGCTCTACGTTCCAGAAGATTCTCAAGGAAAAAACGCGGCAACATTACGTAACTTCCTCGTTTCCAATAATGATAAACAGCTCACCCCCTCGCTGCATTATTGCGCTATTATTGTCAGTTTCAGTAAGGCGGTATAAACTTACTTCCCCACAATAATTACAATCAATAAACATCTCAAATCAATGTCGCATAAAAATGCATGTTCATATTACAATCATTATTTACATTTAAGTAATTTGTGATACAAATTACTGCATCAACAGGGAATAAAACAAACGACTATCGTTAAGTGCATAACACAGCATATATCGACACGTCCATAGACCAATGAAACTTTGGTGTTTATATGTACCAAGAGCAACGAACTAGATGATCGATTCTAGCAATCCGGATTCTAATACAATTACCAATTCGGAGAGTCTGTTCCAACCGGATTCTAAATCAATTACCGGTTCGCAGAGTAGGTTTCCAACTAACATGTAAATGCGTTTCTATTAGCACCGCAAATAACCGTGTTTGTGCAATCCCGAGTTCATATTATTTATGTTAGCTGTACTCTCGCAGAAGCGGGGCAGTAATATATGTAACTGTGGATACGGAAGAACCCAAGAAGCTTCCCTCCTCTGGATTATATTAAGCTTGTCGTTTCTACTAGCTAATCAAATATGATTCTATCCTTATACAGATAAAACGGAGGATTTAACCTACAGGCAGTGATAGAGTGATCCAGTTTATTCATACAAGCAACTATTTATACTAACCCTTAGTCTTCCATCCACTTCAAGTTAATGAAACCAATGCCTTGATTACACATCTCCTTGCAGGAGCCTGAGTCGATATATTATAGCTTTAAAACTCCACGTTTTGCTTGAAAAATGTGATAATTCAAACCAATAATAGACAATATGTTGGAAATGGCAAATGCTACAAAGATGCATTTCACACATAAATTTTGTGTTTTAACAAAGTTTACATTTTTCTTGGCTAAAAGAATGAAGAGTGTCGCAGTAGTCTCTTCGTGTTATCGTTTTTACTTGGCGCCTGTTATTATTTTACTATTTTGAATTTTGGGTTCCTTGTCCTCCGACTAGCTATTATTACTCAATCGAGAAAATATCTCTGAGCAGGACGTGTAAACGGGAAGGAGTTATTACTAAAAGATAACACTGATAAAAGAATTTGTTTTTACACTTTTATTGCCGTCACACTTAATTAATAGTTCACATCTGTAATCTTTATACACGCCTGACTGAAACTGTTATATTTCCCAATATAATTACTGTCGTACACGTACTTCACATTTTGTAACTAACTTTATGACGAGAGATTCTGTAGAATTGCATAATGTGTAGTTTGCGAGGGATTCTGTAGAACTGCGCGACGTTTACCTCGTGAATGAATCTGTAGAACTGCGCAATACTTGCTTTTGGCTGAAGAATTTATACTCCCTCACCCCAATATGCCTAAACATTATAATAGAACTGCTATTGGTTAATAAATCGCACCAACATTAGCGTCTATTTTGTCAGCCAATCATAATTACTAAAACATGTGCTCTAGGGAAGATGTTCCCTCCATTTGTAAAGAAAGGCACGCTACCCTGGCGTCATTTGTTTGTCTCTTCTAAGTGATAAACAACTCACCCCATCGCTTCATTGTTAGGAGTGTATTGTCAGTTTCAGTGAGGCCGTGTAAACTTTTTTCTTAACAACGCTTATAGCTAACAAACATCTAAAATCATTGTCATACAATAATGTTAATTTACACTACAATCACTCTGGCATTCACAGTGTTGTGATATAAAATACCGCCTCAAGAGGACCTCACAGTATAATCGCAGAAAATTTAAGATAAACATTTTATTTGCCATATAGATATCTTAAACATGTGGTATTTTAATTAAAATTGCTAGCAATATTTTTGAAAAAATACAAAATATTGAAAGTGTTTCATGTAAAGTGTGTTCTGTGTTACAGAATGTTTTGCAATCCACCCAAAAATCCCATACCAAGATTTCACGAAAATGCATTTCTTAAGATTCCCTGAATAAAAATAAATCCTTTTTAGAAACAGTTCCCTCTGCGCGCGCGCGCGCGCGTGTGTGTGTGTGTGTGTGTGTGTGTGTGTGTGAACAGCATAACACAACAACGAAAGGTACAATAAATACCAAACTTCAAGAAAATCCCTCACCGCAAACTGCTCTTTATAGGAAACATTTTATAAAATTCTTGCGATTTTGATTAAAATACCATATATTAAAGATACTTACATCATAAATTAAATTTATATGTTAAATTTTCTGAGAATAGATTCTTCAGCAAATTCAAAAAATGCGACATAAAAATTTTCAAGAAAATCCCTCACCCCCAACTGCCCTTTGCATGCAACATTTTGTAAATGTTTTACTTTCTACAAATGGCTAACGAACACCATATATTTAAGATATTAAAATTTACATCGCTTTAAAATACAATTTATTTCAAATAGCATTTGTTGTGGCATCAGCCATATCCGAGATATCCGTTATTAATGGTTCGATTTGCTCAATACTTTGTCATCCATGAAACGACGTTCAATTGTTTCTCGCGATTTAATGGAAAGAGTAATGCCAACATAATATAGGGTCCAGTTATTTAAATTTGACTGTCGCTATTCCTTTTGTATGAATCAGGAGTGTGCAATTTAGCTATCTTTGCAGAGATTTATCTCGAATAAATTAAAGTAGATAGAAATAAACTTTCATAAGAACAACATTTATTGCTAATAGTAAACGAAAATGGAAGAAAATTACATTCTGTGAATGTAATAGAGCGGATTTTTTAGCTGAGCGTTCAAGGACCTTTAAAAAAAACTTATTTTTTCGGTGTAAGTAATACTTCCTCTATTTAGTAAGGTAAATAGTGGTGAAACTAAAGAGTTTATTCCATAAAGGTTTTAGTTTTCTATCCCTTTCTTTACTTAATGTTGGCAGAAACTCGTTAATTGTCTTCCGTAGCAGCCTTGGGTGAGCCAATCTCTTATTGATTTGAATTCAAGTCGGATATGCACTAATGAACAAAGTTCAGGCCTAGGTGAACGGTGAAAGGGATGGAGTACGGAAACATTTCACCTGAGTGGACGGAAGGCAACGATGGTCCCCACCAGCTCATGGATGATTCCGTCTCCTATTGGTTTGATGTCAAAAGTCTGGCACTAAAACAATATAAATACAGGTCGGAATAAAACACAATTGAAGTGCTAGAACAAGCTAAGGGTGGGGATTGGGGTTGGCAGGAATTTTGTAATATTGTCACATCCATGACTGGATGGACATAGGGGGAATAGTGGTTTCAGGGTAGAACATCTCAAGCTTGGCTTAATTTTACTTGCTTGGTTTATTAAATTCAGATACCTGCAATGTTGAGTTTACATTGAAGGGGGAACAAAGCTAGAGTACATGTAAGATCTTACCTTGAAGTACTTGTCGTGTGTAATGTGGACGGACCTGTGAACCCATCGTTGTAGATAGCAGATTAGGATGCTGACGGGCAGCGATTCGACCCCTGTCTAGCATGTGTCGGTCTCCCCCGAGCGCGCTCAGGCGCTTGCTTAAATAGGCAAGAACCGACTCAATCCTAATGACGTCTATGTCCTGTTTGTAGTAAGCCGACGCCATACTTTAAGTATGATTCAGCGGACTTGTGTAGGATTGAGCGGAAACATGTGATCGGTTCTATGTTGCAAAATGAAACATTATTCTAAGAATTTCCATGGAAAATAACGCAAATGAAAACGTCCCTTGAGCCAAACCTAGGAAATGAGGTAGCCCACATACATCCTGTCACGTACACATCTTAAGAAAGTTTCTTAAGGCAGAAAATATAAAATATGATTCTATTAGAATTTAGAAGAATGAGCCATATTAATGTTAAGATCCAAATTAATGTAGAATAAACGAGTCCGTCTAACATCACATGCGACAATATTTCTTACCAACATAACCACTACGCACTATATCGGCACGGTTCCATGCATCCGATTGTACCAATATGTGGTCTTATGTCGGAGTAAGGCTAAGAAATGTAGGGAACATAAGAACACACAACGTTTGAGATTTCGTTGAGGGATTACAATGTCTGCTAAACCAGAAGAGGAAATTACATATTTAGACAATTAACATTTTCGTTGTGAATTAGTGTGTTGGAAGGCTTATACAAAGTGTTTCAGACAATGGCGGTTGTAAGACAGATATTCTAGGAATCCTAATACCCTTTCTGACCACTTATGGTAATACTGTTTTGCTAATTTGTTGGAACAACACAGAAGACATTTCTCTGATCCTCTGTTATGGCACGTTTCAGGAAAACAGGACAGTAATGGCTCTAGAAAGCGTTGGTTTCTGTACCATAAACGGAGTTAAATCCCGTCGCATTCCTTAAACGCTGTAGACAGTACAGTCAGAGAAAATAGTTGCTCAGTAAACCGCTCAAACTACCCTCAATCTTTCAATGCTCAGTGTGCGAAACCTTGTAGATATAAAATAATACCTTTCAGTGGTAACTGAATGTTAACGAATCCTTTCGCTATGATCTGCTCCTAGCAATTTTTAGTTTCTCTACTACGTGCTTAATAGTGAGTAGCATAAGTACTGCATTCCACCAAAATATTCGATAGCGAGGTATAATTTTTAACAAAGATCCGCGCGCGCGCATGTATATATGTGAACAGCATAAACCCCCCTCCCCAAAATGAAGTTCAAACTTCGTATTTAAGTTCCGTATCTTCCAAATAATTACCGCCAGAGATATGAAGTTTATTCACCGAACAGCAGGCTACACTAAATGTGACCATCAAATCAAGACATCCTAAAACAATTGCGAATGTAATCTGTCATACTGTGGCGTATAGATGTGTATTGCCATACAAGACACATTATTACGTCACATTGGTGACAGAATTGTTGGGGTAATTTAGTATTTCTTTCGGCTTGTGTTTGAATTTCGGTCTAGCATGACACTCTCCGCCTCTGGCTGGCGAGCCTAGCCAGAGTTGGAGAGAAAGGGGGGTTGTATGTTAGCGTTACTTTCTTTGTGCGTGAGCGCGTCAGTCTGAGACTTATGTAAGACTGTAGGGTGTAGGTTGGTGTGTGTGTGAGGCATCTCCCCTCAATCTTCCTCATGTGCAATGCGGGGGAACTAACTTTATTATTAATAAACCACAGGTAATGTGAATGATGTGTGATTTGTGTATAATTGGTTAAAAAAACCCACGCTTTCAGCTGAATGTAGACACCAAGGTCCTGGTCATCTCGCCGTTTGTAGCTACGGTCCCCCATGCGCGTGTTGGGGTGATTAAAATTTAATAAGTTTGCAGAGAACCTTTAGGCACTCACTCCAGCATGTAACAATACAGTATATTCATCAATATCAACAAAATGGGTTCCAGCACGTCAAGTGTGCACATCCAGAAGCAGGAATCCCCGAGCGATCCTGAACTATAGACCATCAGAGAAGCGATCATTGGCGTGGTGAAGAGATGTCGGAGGAATTTTATGTAGACTGTGAGACAGTACTTTTAACACTTGGATAATTTCAATTATTTTATATAATATGTAAATTCAATAACAGCCCGCCTTGAAACAATGTGTATGTAATAATTTGTAAAAATGTATGTAACAGTCATTGCAAATGCTTATTATTATTGTAAACATCCTTAATAATGTTATGTGAATACAGTACATACATAACAATGTAAGAGCTGTGAGAATAATAAGTTTAACGTTGCTAACAATGAGGTAACAATGACGTAACCTTGTGACAATAATGAGTTTGAGAGTTTGAATACTACTAGTCATTATTAGAACAACGACAATGTAAATTCTGTGACAGTTAATTAGCCAATTAACAGCCAGAAAAAGCTTTAATTGAATGCAGGTACTCTATTGGACCAGAATTAGCCAATCAGAGACTTGAAATACAGAATCTTACGGGTTTTGACGGTTGAAATATGTTCAGTTGCCTGCAGACCTTGGTAGTGACCGGATGGAAGATGTGTTCTCTAAAGAAATATTACGTATTCGTGTGAATCGTAAATATGTTTGCGCGTTAACAAAGTGCAACTATTAAAGAATCTCACAGCTCTTTAAAATCGGTGTAGTGCTATTTAATTTGTGTCAAGGATTAATTAAAACTTGAAATCTCTGTAAGCCTACATTCTTGTCAAGTGACTCTAAAAATTTTTAAACTTGGAGTGTAACAACAAAAATACATCTTAAAATCAGCTTCCCATACGTAGTAGCATATTACATAACAACAGTAACTATTACGTAACAAACAACAACTTCAAATTAACGCCCAAAGCATAGTGCAAAAAAATTCAACAACAAACTCCTAAAGACAATAACTACTTCAAGTTGGCATCCATACGTGGGGCACATATCTACTTCAACAGGAACAGTCTTAGGACTATAGCTTTTAGGAAGATGATGATCTTAGAAAGATTTTCAATAAAATCCCCCCCCCAAAACGTTTTCTTTTCTTGACCAGTGGAGAGAGAGAAAGAATATTCCATTGCCAGGCAGGCCCACGATTTTATATCTGGACCTGACCGGAGTTTCTCCTGAATTTATCTAGAACTAAACTCTGAGTGCTTGTGGGCTATCCTACGGGGCAAAGCTTTCTGCCAAGACATCAATGTATAATGTGTCTTGTACAGGGCCCTCTATGTAGAAAATGTGCAAGGGAATTTGAGATCTCACATCATATATTATGCTAATGCAAAGGTTTTGCAGTGCATAGATGTATCCTTAGGGTACTTCTTGGAAGCTGAGGAGATAAAAAGAGAGATATCAAGGGCATGGTCCGTTTTATACGACCATTGAACTAGAGTAGCGCTAAAATATAAAGCACAATGGGATCTCGAGCCTGCGTGCATGGAGTCTTTCGGAAGCCACTCATTTATCATCATCATGGAGTGGATATAAATAAGGTCTGGATAAAGCTCTCAGGTTCAGGTCTCAATTTTCTTGAGACAATACACCAAGAAACAGTAATACGTGCTATTCCTTTCAGCAACATTCCAGTGAAGTCACCTGATGTATCATCTATGGATTTTGTGATCTAGAGTCCTGAAAATAGCTTTGGGAACAGGCGTACAGGTTCTACAAATACCTAATGAGAAACTTAAGAGAAGTGGGAAAAGAAATTAGACATGTTTGTACTCCGTAAAAGCCTTCTGCAATGGAAATTAAGGTACAGAGCTATAGCTAGAATGAAGAGGCATCCAATGGAGCGTGATAAGTAGTGGAGACATGGAATTTCCTAAGACAAAATTCAAACGGAAGTTGTTGCCAAAGATCGGAAACAACCTCCATATAAATCTGTGTTAGCATAAGCAATCCTAAAGGAACCCCACTTAGTACACGTTCTTTCCATTTGTTTCTGATGATGTTCTATTTCCTCGACTTTGTCTTTTTCTGATATTCACGTTTCTTGTGTCTGTTTTTGTCACTCCTAATACAGATCTTAAACATTCCATTTCTGTCGCTTCCAACCGTTAATTTTCTTTCTTTTTTAATATCCATGTTTCACTTGCATATTTTAAAGCTGTCTTTTATTCTAAGTTATATAGTCTAAATTTGACATCTCTTCTCATGTTTTACCCAAAATGTCTTTTAATGCTTCCTTTATTTTATTAAATATTGCATCTTTTCTTCAATGTAATCATTTCTGTTATGTGTTGATTTTTGTGGAGCACAAGGATTTGAAGGTAGATATATGTTCAATTATTTTATCATATTTCTCAGTGGTCATTCCCTGAGTGGTCATTAGTTCTTTTATAACACATTTCCATATTATAGTCTTTATTAATAGATTTCTTTAATTCATATTCGTTATCTGCCAATAATATCTGGTTGTCTGCAAATAATATGGTATCAGTATATCAATATTATTATTAGTATATTACTTACTGCCTTAGGGTACTAAAAAGACTCCTAAACATAAAAACAAAGGGTGAAATGAACCGCTGTAGCCATGATTGGCAGCCAACTACTGTCCATTCCAAACCAGAGTGCCTTTCACTGAAAACAAACTCTTTGTATTATCCGCGCGAAAGTAGTTCCCAATCCCCGCCCATAATGGCTGCTTGTTCCCCTCCCACTGCTTGTTGAACACTATTTAATCTATAAAAAGGCGCCCTGCGTGAGAATCATAGTTCAAAATGCAACCTGAGGTAACAACCGATTTTATAAGTATGCGGCAATGAACATTTTACTTACGTTAATCACAATCCTCGGGCAAAAGTGCAACACCCAAATCCGAATCCTCCGAAGATGACTCAGCTGCCATATCAGAATCAGAACTACTCTCCAAAATAATGACAAGCTTATCCACAATTCCAGAGCACTGTCGCACTTAAAACAAGTTCCCACGTTTTATCCTCTTCTATGTTGTATTATGTCTGTTTATATTCCTTGCTCGCTTTCGTTACAACTTCTCACTGAAACGCCTGTAAAATTCGATATTAGTTTCGTAATATGCAATAATGCAAGTGACGGGTATTTTTGTAATAGTGAGTTGAATATATGAAGTATTGTTTGTTTTAGCCACTTTTTAACTGTTTCCCGCTTCTGTGTTTGAACAGTTTTTTCGCACTGCACGCACCTTCCTCTGCCATGTGAGCTCAAATACCAACTGACTAAATCACAAGATTTGACCTGAGCTGAGCATATGTGTGTTAGTGTATTATGAATGATTGTTCGCTTATCATATATCCTGTGTTACGCAAAGTGTTTATTCGGTATTCAGATAGCACCTCTGGGAATTCATTGCTGCATTTCTTGTGTATGTAAGAGAGTGGCAGTCGTGCATTTGGTTGGTATTAACCAGCAAGATGCTCTCGGCCTCAGCGCAATAGCAGGCGAAAATCATATTTTGTAATCTCTTAACAGATAGTATATATCCATTACCTTTAGCGATGAGTTCTTATGATAACCGCAATAAAATGTGCAGATCTATACCTTTCCTGCTCTAATATTTCATAATACAGTACATGTATTAAGGAACTATTTACGTTGGCGTAAGAGTATATTCTTGGGTTCGTGACAAGCCGAAGCACGTGCTTCTGTTTACATCAGAGGGAACTCTGGTTTGGAATGAACAGTAGAAGAAGGCATTCCGGAGGCAAACCCGGTCCCCTGGAGTGGAGGTTATGCTTCGAGCTGCTTACCCGCTCATGTAAAAAACAAGCCCTGCTCATAAGGCCGGACAGAGTCAATGGTTGACGTTAAAAGCCTGGAAACTAGAAAAATGAAATTTGATAATATAACAATTTCCGCGTGGAATTTTGAAGGATTGTAAATGACAGCAGAAGAATTGATTAGGGAATTGGAAAAAATGAAGATCGGCATATTTTAGTACCAACTTAAATCTTCTTCCTTCTTTGCTCCTATCCCCACATGCACGGAAACGCGCGGAAACTTCTGATTTTATATAATGTTCTTCTTTATTTTAATGTTGGCAGAATCCATCCCTGAGAGCGAATCTCTTATAAACAATGTTTAGATCTAGTCGAGCGGCAAAAGGGGATGAGTACAGAAACACTTCACCTAAGTGGCTGGAAGGCATGCTTCGCAATGACGGTCCACACCAGCCATTGAATGAGTCCGTCTCGTATTGGTTTGGTGTCGAAAGTCTAGCACAAAAATAACCTATGAACACAGGTCGGTTTCAGATTCAGGAGCGAAGGAAAAGAGGGAGTAAGAAAAAACATTAAATGGAGTGCTAGAACAGGTAAGGGTTGGTCTAGTATTTCTTTAGCAACATTGCGCATTAAATCGGCACGATTTCATGCACTCGACTGTTCATGATGTAATAGGAAGTGAACGAGAAATGCGCATACCATAAAAATAAGGCTTTGAAGTCATAACAAGTTCTGGAAGAAATGGGACGCCTTGTTGGAGCCGCAGAATCGAGAAGACTAGGGTGAGAAATTAAACCATAAGAAATTAAAACAAATGCTGTTTCTCACATAAAAGAGGAAAATAAACAGCAGCTGGGAAATAGATATGAGGAAGTGAGGGTCGTAAAACTTGATATACACATGCAGTAAGAAAAATACGGTTAGAAGACAAAAGAATGGCAGTGCCAGCTTTATGTACTCGGAGTTATAAAGACTTCTTTTATGCTGCATCAGGAATTAAAGTTCACTTAATATTAAAATCAGGCACTTATGCATACCAAATTAAAGAGGAGATTACGGTAGTGTCTTTTCGGTTTTCTTGAATAAATTAGTCCCTAGATGCCTTTATTATTCCTGTGAAGTTGAGTACCATAAAGATTTCTGAGGCATATTAATGAAGCCAATCTAAATTGTCTGCGTTATGTAGACATGGCAGAAACTGACATGTCATATTATTGTACTTTTGTAAATACAAATGTTAACAAGGCTTGGCAGTAGGTAGATCGTATATTGTTAATAAACCCATCTCCCATCTTGGAAACACTGTGTGGGCTGGATGACGCCTGTTAGGGTAACTTTATTGATAGTGTAAACCTCTCATGCATTCCTTCGGGCTTTCCTCATATATGAGAAGTATCTCGTACTAGTTGGCCACGATAAGAGTGCATGTGGTGGGAAGCGGAACCTATGTTAATAAACCCACGTCCAGAGACGCGTCATTTCCGTACTAGGGTCTCTGAAAAATGAAGGTACGCATCACAAAAGATAGGAAAGCAGAGCTCTATATAATTCTTTAATAAATTACTAAGGGTGCTCAACGTGATTATTTTGCTATTATTTTGTGCTATGTAATGTCCGATTCTTGCAGAGAGATCAAAATCTAGCGTGCAGCGCGTCCACGGACAGAGGTGTTTGTTACCACGTACGTAGCCTGTTTTATCTAAACGCCTCTCCAATCTTGGAAACCCGTTTGGGCTGGGTGACGCCTGCTGGGGTAACGTTGTTGATAGTGTCAGAAAGTCTCTCTTGCATTCCTTCGGGACCTCCCATAGATGAAAAGCATCTCGTTGTACTAGTAGGCTACGATATGAGCCAGTGTGCTGGGAAGATGAGCATCGGAAGACAGTCAGTTAAAAAAAATCGCTCTTCCGAGTTAAATTTACTAGCAAGGCTAGGCCTACAAATGTAGTACTGTTTTCATTGTGCAACTGTAAATTCCCCTATCGCCTTAGCCGTCACTTTCCTCTGATCACTAGCCTTGGTTGTCAAATAAGACAGTGGCGCAATCCCCCAAGCGCGTTCATATCGTGGCTGACTAGTACTGTGTATTTATGTACAGGACCACCATTGTTCAATCCCACTTGATGTTCCTAGAGCTAGCTCTGGCCCAAAAAATTCTAAAGCTGCTCCTTGTCTTGCTAATTCATCAGGTTTTACATTTCCCTCTATACAACTATGACCCGGCACCCAAATGAGTTGAATTTCGTTCTGTCAAGCTGGTGAGCATATTTAGGCAGTTTAAAAACAACCCTGGCGTTACCTTATGAGCCTTAATTGCAGCCTGGCCATCTGAGAAGATAAGGACGTATTTACATGTCTCCTTTTGTTTTTATGTATGCATTGAATAATCGCATAAATCAGTATTTTAAAAACAGTAACAACCAGGTCTAGTGCCATATACTCTGGATCCTGTTTCTGAGTCATCCTTTGAGCCGTCTGTAAAGCACATCAAGATTTTCTCAGGGATTTCCAAAGTTGTATTCGTCAAATATTCAGGATTGACAAGGACTGTGAAGTTCTTTATAAGGTGCTTAATTCGAATTATATAGTTTTATGGTATTTCTAAGGATTCATCTCTGAATTTTCCTTTTGTATCTAGTAATTAGGGAGAATATTTTATTCCACCCAAAAATTCGATATCGAGGTTCCACGGAAATGCAGAGATTGAGATCTTCTGAATAAAGCAAAACAATGTGTGTGTGTGTGAGAGAGAGAGAGAGAGAGAGCAGCATGACTCAAACTGAAATGTTGGATAAATATTAAGCCTGATAATTAACTTCCTATCTTCCAAAGCTGAGCCATGAAGGTTTCAAACTAACTGTTGCTTTTATTTTCTAAAACCACTAACCTTTCTTATTAAAAGACCATATTGTGACTTTGTCCAACTTTTTCTTACTGTCACTGTTTTGATGTGGTGCAACTATTCATTGGAACTTCACTTAATCCACATTACCACTTCACAATATGAACAACTTGTTGTTTTCCTGTCACTTCACTTTCTTTGTGGCATAGCCTCATCTTTCGGACGTTTCACTCGTTGGGAAGCACAAGATATCTACAATTTTCCCTCCGCAGTAGCACTCGCTGCATGTCACAGCAATCGCCACCAACTCGCTCGGAGAACCGCACTTGATGTCGCAGCAGAAATGTACTCACTGACTCCTCTCGCGAGAACGCTCGCTTATATAGCCAATGGAATCTTCCATAAAAAATCTAGAATTATCTGGACATATTCTGGATGCGGCGGGAAAGAAGCCTCCAAAAGATAGCACTTCTGGTGTTTACGCCGTACGCGAGCGCGACTTATCTTTGTTTATCTCCCACTGCTTGGTGCATAGTTGCTACATCTTAACTTTTTATGGTATGTGCATGAGAAAGGAAACGTATATCTTGAGTTTTGTGGTAACAACCCCTTCATTCGGAAGGATTTTCTTATATAATTTATTCCAAGTAGGGGACAGGTCCCTGCATTGAACCATTGAAGCCTAAATAGTAAATAATAATTATAATTTGAAATCAAATTTTTCAGAAACACTAGCGTTAAAGTGACAAATCCTTGCGCTACAAATATCCTCAACGCAATTTAAAATTAATAAAATTATCAATTAAATGGCATTTAAAAGTGAGATAGTGTAAATCGGTTCAATTTAAGTACGTGGTCCTTAAATTGAACCACCCGTGTATTAAAATGGACCATATGTCTTTAAGCTTAAAAGTATTTTTATTAATACAAAATACACATATTTTGTTGTACATTCAAAAACAAATATGCTATCAGCAAAAAAGCAGAGTCCAAAGTTGTGATATAAATAGCAAATCCTTGAAAATTTTAAATGTTTATATGTTGAAAATCACTTGGTTTTGGAATAGGTATTATTTGAAAATATAGAGTCTTTACTCATTTTTACTTTCATACAAGACAGTCCAATTATACAACCTTCACAATAAAACACTTTCTTCTTGGCACTAATCTTTGCACACTTTTGGTGAAGCCATATCCTACAACTCACACACTGGATCATGTCTATGATTTCAGACAATTCACATATTCATGTCATCCGCTGTTTTTAACATGATTTTGTTTAATTTAGTGTATTATGTGGATATTTATTCACACGATATAGTATTCGCAGTTAAGCAATCCTAGAACTTCAATAGGTTTCCTAAATTGGACCAGTTCAATATAGGGTTCAAACAGTGGTTCAATTTACGAGCCACACCATTTTAGAAGCTTTAGCATCTATGTGACAAGGAGAGACGCTGGTTGAAAAAACGTATGCATGAATATTGTTGCTAAATAAACACTTCATAACATGTAATATAGATCATCTCAAACTTATCTAACTGGTCATATAAGCTCAGCTAGATGAGTCAAATATTACTTCTGAAGCCTCAAAAACACACAACACTTCATACAACTGAAACCACAGTAAAGTCAACAACTCCAAGCATTCTTAGCTGTACACGCTACCTTCTGCTAGGATTATGGTGCCATCTGTCGAACAGTTTGGAAAATATCGGAGCGGTTCAATTTAAGAGGCGGTTCAAATTAGAGACCTTTCCCCTAACCCTTTTGTGGCATCAGCCATTTCAGAGAGGTCCGTCATTATTGATTGAATTTTTCAATCAGTGCTGTCGAGCCATAATGGAGTACGGAATTTCAAGGCCAGCATTTAGCGACCAGTTTATAAACATTTGACCTTTCCTATCTCCTGTCCCCTATAACGAAATGTGTAGTAAAGTTGTTTATGAAAATGTTTATTTCAATTTACTTGGAATATAATAATACGTTTTTATAATGGCCCCGTAGCTCAGTGGGTACAGCGCCTGACTGCTATGCGAGGGGTCCCGGGTTCGACTCACGGCTGGAGTGTGTGGGAATTTTTCTCTAGCCAAGATTGTTCCCTATGAACAAGTATGAATGAGAGTGTGAATGTGTGAGCTGTCTAATGTACAAAAACACAAAGAAATATAGGAATCAAACGACAATATGACCACCGCCGATATAGAAGTTATAGGCGGAGTATAAATGGAACAGAAACGAAACTTTGCAAGAATAGTTTGTAGATAAACGATAATGAGTAGATAAAGTCATGTAAGTGTGTTTTTGTCTTCATTTCTTAGTTTTCTTCACAAGTTATTTTACACAATGTGAGGTTTCTCGCGTTAATATTGTAAGGGAAGCATTGCATTCCACCCAAAAATTCGATACCGAGATTTAACAGGAAATACATGTTTTGAGGTACACTGAATGCATATAAAGCATTTTTGGAAACATGTCCGTGTGTGTATGTGAACGCATAACTCAGAAACAAACAGTCAGATAAACACCAAACTTAGTATTTAGGTTCAGTATCTTCCAGAAATGCGACACGAAGGTTTTCAAGAAAATCCCCCCACCCCAGAAAACCCTTTACATTAAAATTTTTACGAAAACTTTAATTTTCTCAAAAATGGCTCTAACGATTTTGAATAAAATACCTTATGTTTAATACATTTTTGTACAATGTGAATTGTATATCTCGAATTTCCTGGGAATGTCTCCAAAAGTATTCTTCATTGTGAACGACTTTTGCATAACTGGTAAACCATAAGAGATAGACAAAAGTTTACTACACAAAAAATGTAGATCGCGTTAAAATACACGATTTACGTCATAAACATTTTTTTATTGAGTGAACAGTTTTCGGAATATTGCTTATTATTCCCTTAAATTTTCCAATACTTATACTTTTTCTCAAATGGGAATTCGTTATTAATTTTTTTTGTCTTGGTAATGCAAAGAGAATGGAATACTCCACATAGCAACCACCTCTTAAAATATTTGACTATCGCTTAAAGCCTACCATATTCCCCTTGCATCTACAAGAAAATTAGCAGTAAGATTAACATTTCGATATCTCGACTAACATGAAGCATATGGAGACTACGCGTTTGTAAAAATAGTTTGTACAAGAGTATAGAAAGTCATGTGAGAGTAACGCATCAGATTTTTTAAGTTTCCTTCAAGGTCATTAGGCTTAGAATTGCACTACGTAAATTAGCAGATGGTAATGCTATTAGTCGATTATAAATACATCAGTATTGTCTCATGGACAATGAACAAGTAATTAATATGCTTTAGAAGGCTTATTATTATTCTACGAAGAAACAGAACACTCGTGCACTATTTAAGACTCGAGAATACGTTCACCTAAAGTTTATTGAAGGACGCTATTAGAGATACTCAAATTAATTGGCGATTTACGAGAGGTACTCTTCTATTAAACAGGGAACCGCGTCAGGTTCCAATTATCGTACAACTTGAAAGGAATTATTTTTGTAGAGCTCTTGTGTATGTAGTGCAGTCCAGAGAGCGGATCGAAGAAGAACTTTGAAGTAAAGCAAAAGGACGGAGGTTGGGGTGAATGCTCAAGCCACTGGATCGAACTTTAATCTACGTTAAGTTTCAAGGACCTATTAGACACAGGAAATATTGCATTCGACTCAGAGTTTCAATACCGAGGTTTTACCATAAATACATGTTTTAAGGTCCCTAAATCTGAAGTAGTATTTTATTAACTCCACGTATGGACGCCAATTTGAAGAAGTTTTCTTTTTGTTGTTGTATTATTATTTGCCCCACGTATGGAAAGTCGATTTGGAGTTGATAGTACCTTTACGTTTATTTGCACATCGCTTTGGGCGTCAATTTGAAGTAGGTTATTTCAAGGAGTTGCATTATATTTCAACTGTTGGGGAGCCGAACTTGTAGTAGTTGCAACTGCACGTTTAGTGAACAGTTTCCGGTAGCCTTCACCCCAAATGTACTTTCAGGTGGCCTTTGCCCCAAGTTTAAAACTATTAACTTTGAAATTTGACTTTTTCTTTAAATATTATATATTTATGTTTCCCTCGGCTGCGTCAGTATTTATTTTAGAGACACGTTTCTCTTAGCAGGGTTATGGTGCGACAAAAATGTAGGCTTACACATTATAATTTTACTTCACTTCTTTTATGAATGCTTGACACGATTTAATTAACACTTCACTGATAAAGGATTCTTTTATTAATTAATACACTTTTTAACACGTAAACTTATTTTTCGTCTCACACGAATACATATTATATTTCTTGAGGACACTTTTTGCGTCTGGTTAGTAACGCTGTCTGCTGGGAATTGAACGCTAAATTTGTAAAACTTTCTCCTTTTCAGTTTCTGTTTGGTTAATCCTACTCCAATAGAATACCTTCATATAGCTAAAGCTTTTTCTGGTTGTTGACTGGCATTATTGTTGCTCCAATAATGACTACTGTCCATTCCAAACCAGAGTTCCCTCTGATGTAAACAGAAGCACGTGCTTCGGCTTGTCACGAACCCAAGAATATACTCTTACGCCAACGTAAATAGTTCCTTAATACATGTATTATATTATGAAATATTAAAGCAGGAAAGGTATAGAACTGCACATTTTATAGCAGTTATCATAAGAACTCATCGTTAAAGGTAATGGATATATACTAGCTGATATTACAAAATATTATTTTCGTCTGCTTTTGCGCTAACGCCGAGAGCATCTTGCTTGTTAATACCAACCGAAATGCATGACTGCCACTCTCCTACATATACAAGAAATGCAGCAATGAATTCCCAGAGGTGCTATCTGAGTACCGAATAAACACTTTGCGTAACACAGGAAATATGATAAGCGAACAGTCATTCATAATACATAACACACATATGCTCAGCGCAGGTCAAATCTTGTGATTTAGTCAGTTGGTATTTGAGTTCACATGGTAGAGGAAGGTGCGTGTAGTGCGAATAAACTGTTCAAACACAAGCGGCAAACAGTTAAAAAGTGGCTAAAACAAACAATACTTCATATATTCAACTCACTATTACAAAAATACCCGACACTTGCATTATTGCATATTACAAAACTAATATCGGATTTTACAGGCGTTTCATTGAGAAGTGTAACGAAAGCGAACAGCCAATATAAACAGACATAATGCAACATAGAAGAGGATAAAATGTGGGAACTTATTTTAAGTGCGACAGTGCTGTGGAATTGTGGATAAACTTGTCATTATTTTGGAGAGTAGTTCTGATTCTGATATGGCAGCCGAGTCATCTTCGGAGGATTCGGATTTGGGTGTTGCACTTTTGCCCGAGGATTGTGATCAGTGTTCAACAAGCACGTGGGAGGGGAACAAGCAGACATTATGGGCGGGGATCGCGAACTACTTTCGCGCGGATAATACAAAGCGTTTGTTTTCAGTGAAAGGCACTCTGGTTTGGAATGGACAGTAGTAGCATTATTAAACATTCTTACTCATTAGTACCTGAATGCTACCTCATTGTTAGCTACTTTAACCTATCATTCTCACAACTTCTACATTATTAAATTACCTAATACATTCATATAACATTATTGAACATGTATACAATAGTATACAATAATATAAACATATATAATGACTGTAATATACACTTTTTATATATCGTTACATACACATATTGCTTTAAGGTGGGCTGTTATTGAATTTATATTTATATAATTAGACTGAAATTATTTAAGTGTAAGAAATACTGCCTCAAATCCCCAAAATGCTATTTTACTTTCTTTACCACATACACAGTAGGTGGACAAGTATTGCATTCCATCCAAAAATTCGATACTGCGATTCACCCAGCATGTTTTGAGGAACCCTAAATCCAAAAAAAGGCCTTTTTAGAAAAAGAGTCATGTCTATGTGTCTGCGTCTGTGGGTGTGTTTATGAATAAGCATATTCTATTTCCTAAACGTAAACTAGAATAACCTTCAAACTTGGTATTTATGTTCAGTAGCTTCCAAAGATTCTTAACAAAATCACGTCAACCAGAACTACTCTTTATATGCAATATTTTTCCAAATGTTTGATTTTATAAAGAACGCCTCCAACGCTTTTGATTAAACTACAATATATTAAAGACATTTACATGACGAATAAAATGCATATCTTGAATTTTCTGAAAATAGCCTGTGGATTCCAGTGCATTAGCAAGACATTTTGTATAATTTGTATGATCGTTAAAAGTTATAGGCGAAAACGTACTACAAAACAAAAATTTATAAATCTTTAAAACCTAAAAATTATTTCAAATAACTTTTATTGTAGAATAAACTACTTTCCAAATATCCGTTACTAATGGTTCGAATTGTTAAACACGTCATTCTTTTCAAGTCTTTTCGATATTCAGTTGTTTCTCGCGAATGCACGCAAAGAGTTTGGAATTTTAAGGTGAGGCAGTATTTTTAACACTAAAATGATTTCAGTCTAATTATATAAAATATATAAATTCTATAACAGCCCGTTTTCAAGTAATATGGGTATGTAACAATATATAAAAATGTATATTACAGTCACTATATGTGTATATTATTGTATACTATTGTATACATGTTCAATAATGTTATATGCATGCATTAGGTAATTTAATAATGTAGGAGCTGTGAGAATAATAGGTTAAATTTTGCTAACAATGAGGTAACCTTGAGGCAATAATGAGTTTGAGAGTTTAATAATGTTACTTGTGATTCTTGGAAGAAAATGTAATAAAATTGGCAGTTTATAAAAAAATAGCCAATCAACAACCAGAAAAAGCTTTAGTTAAATGAAGGTATTCTATTAGATTAGGAATAGCCAATCAGAGACTTGAAATACAGAAATTTACAAGTTTAGGCGGTTGAAATCAGTTCAGTTGGTTGCAGACAGCGTTACTAACCAGACGCAAAAAGTGTCCTCGAGACATTTAATACGTATTCGTGTGAGACGAAAATAGCTTTACGTGTTAAAAAGTGCAGGTAATTAAAGAATCTCACAGTCTCTATATCAGTGAAGTGTTATTTAAATCGTATCAAATATTAATAAAAGGAGTGAAGTAAAATTATAATCTGTGTAAGCCTACATTTTTAAGTCGCACAACCACCCTGCTAAGAGAAATGTGTCTTGACAATAATACTGACGCAGCCGAGGCAAATATAAATATTTAATATTTAAAGAAACAATCAAATTACAAAGTTAATATTTTTAAACTTGGGGCGAAGGCTACCGGGTACCATACGTGCGGTTGCAAGTACTTCAAGTGAAATAGGATACAACTCCTCCTAAAATTAACGTTTCTGAAAGGTCAGTACCTACCGTCCGGTTCTTAAACAGTTGACTATCGATTTTTTTTTAAAAAAAAAAGCTTCTTTTTTACTGATTATCAGAGGGAACTCGGTACAGCTTCAGTGAGTTTATTGTACATATCCCCCAAAGGTGGTGATCCAGGGTGAGAGGAGGGTTGAGAGGAGATACCGGGAGGCTGGAACCAGGAGTAGCGGCAGAGCAATGATAGCTTCCAGATTCAGACGCCGCGACAGTCGGACAGACAGGTATGGGGACCGCCGCCCCACCAAGAGGTTCCAATACCCCACTCCGAAGGAGTAGTCCGTTTACCCCGGCAACCAGTTGAAAGCCGAGGGAAGGAGAAAGTTACACAGAGAGCATCCTTTTTACCTGCCACGTCGCACCGAAAAACTCACACTTCCAACCCTGAAGAAGGTTGAAGGGTGAACGAAATATTGAATGGAACGAAATGGAGGGAAAGAAGCCACTCCAGTATTCACATGAAACCCGGGAAAATTCGAAAAAAACATGGTTCAGAGTGTGCGGGCGCGGAAAACCAATCCCGGGACCTCCCGAAAGCAAGTCGCACCGCGTTATGGCGGCGGTAACTCGCACGGTTGCATTCCACCAAAAGGTTAAATATCGATATTTCACCATAAATCCATATTTCAAGGCCTTCTGTATCTAAAAATTCTGATGGTATTAAATTATTCTTACTTCAGCTTATTTTTCTATCTACTACATTTAAAAATAAATAAACCTTTGCAGAAATAGCTCCTTCACACATTTCGTTATTACACTGGTGTGCAAAACCTAAGGACGAGATGGGTAAAGTAACATTACAAATGAATGGTGGAAATAGATAAAGGTGCGAGAGCATGATGCAAAAGGTCTCTCATACGTACATAGAAATCTGGACGTCACAGGGCGTCAGTGTAGCGAGCCTATAGTGCCAAGTGGGTCTGGTCCCGCAACACGGGGCAGTTGACGAAACAGGACAAGACAGTATGTGGCAATAAGCGAGCAGTTACGGTGCACTGTAGTGATGTTCTTCATTGCAACATGACTCGTAGACACCATTTAGATGACTTTACACAGGGAAGAATCATTGGTAAACCGGAACAAGGGTGAAGTGTGACGAGTGTTGCTCAGTAGTTTGGAATTGCTCACAGCATTGTTTGACGTTCATGGGGAACCTTCCAAACCACAGGCAGTCTGTCCCAAGGAGAGGTGGTGGTCGACCACGCTCAACTACAGCAACAGATGACCGCTACGTTGTGCAATAGGCAAGAGGATCGAGGAATGGTGTCGCGTGCTCTTCTCGGATGAGAGCAGATTCAGTATAAGTAGTGATACTCGACGTACCCTCCTCTGGCGAGAGGTGGGAACACGTAATGAATCCAAGAACATTTTTCAACATGATCGTTTTGCTGGTCTGAGTGTTATGGTTTGGAGAGGCATAGCGTTGCATGGGCGCACCGACCTACAAATCTTTGAACACGATACGCTCACTGGTCAACGTTATTGCGATACTGTACTCTTTCCCCATGTGCATCTTTTCAGGGGTGCAGTCGGCCCCGGCTTCATTTTTATGAATGAAATGCGCAACCGCATCGAACAGCGATTTCTTGGAACGAGAGGATATTCGGCGAATGGAATGGCCTGCCCGTTCCCCCGATTTAAATCCCATCGAACACATGTGGGATGCTTTGGGGAGACGTATTGCAGTAAATCCACATGCACCAACGACCATCCAACAACTGTCAACAGCGCTGGTGGAAGAATGGAACGCCCTACCACAAGAACTGCTTACCAACCTTGTGGCCAGCATGGGAGCACGTTGCAGAGCATGCATTGCTGCCCGTGGTGATCACACACACTTTTAAGTACCATGTATCTGTTTCTGTAAATCTAGAGAGTCAGCATATGTCGTATTGACTTTAGTGTAGCTTATGGTCTATGAATAAAACTGGCATTTCTGTTCGTCTCATTGAATATTTAGTTTAATTGCCTACTGTAGCATACGGTAGCAGATGCCTCTATGTATGATTCAAGTTTCATCGAGCTATGTTACTTGGCAGTGTCACAGCATGCGAAGGTTACTTTCGTCCTTAGGTTTTGCACACTAGTGTAGATACAAAGGGAACAGTGATAGTCTAATGTTTAAGAACAGGACGCCATATGCTGGCCTTAAAATCCCACACTGTTTCAATGCAATAGCGAGAAATATCTGAATGTTGAAATAACTTGAAGATAATGACCAAGAAATGAACAATTCGAATGTTTAATAACGGATATCTCGGAAACGGTTTATACCACAAAAAAGCTTATTTTAAATAAATTCTGAGCTTTGAGTGTTAGTTCTATCGTTTAACTTTTACCAGTTAAACAAAGTTAGACAAATTTCTTGCTTCCGAATGAGGACTTACCTCATAGTCCATTCCCAGAAAATTTAAGATATACATAATGTCATGTAACTATCTTTCATCTATGGTATTTTAATGAAAATTGTACAGCAATTTTTAGAAAACAAAAAATATAATAATTGTTATGATGCCCTTGAATCGAATCCATATAAACATTTTTATAAAAAGGTTTTTGTGTGTGTCTGTGAGCATCAAAACTCAAAAAAACCTTCGACATTTTTTATATTCTAAAAATGGCTGTAATGATTTTGATTAAAACACAATAGTTTAAAAATATTCATTTGACAAATAAAATGTATATCCTTCTGTAAACTTTTTATAATCTTGTATAACTGGTAAACGTCAAGAAAACAACGCAAACATACTACACAAAAAATATAGATCTCTTTAAAACACACAGTTTATGGTAAATAAATTTTGTTTTGGCTAAAGATATTTCTGAAATATTCGTTACTAACGCTTCGAATTGTTCATTACATGTTCATTCATTTAAAATCCTGTTAACATTCAGTTGTTACTCGCGAATGCATGGAAACATTATCGAATTTTAAGGCTAGCATATAGCGTCCAGTTCTAAAACATTTGACTGTCGCTGTTCCCTTTGTATTTATAACGAAATGTGTAATGTAGCTATTTCTGCAAGGTTCTATTTGGGTTAAAATGTAGTAGATATGAAAAATAGCTAGTACGTACACACACTAATAAACGATTGAGTGCAAAGAAAATCATGTGAATGTATCACATCAGATTCTTTTAATGTGGAATTCAATACCTAGTTTACTTACTATGGGTAAAGAGTCGAGAAAGTAAAATAGGCAATGCTCTCTTTAAAGCAAGGAACAGAAGAAGTTTTCCTATAAACACTAGACGAGCCAGGGATGCATTTTCAGTGGGGTTAAAAATTGTTGATATTTTATTTCGCTTTTGCTATTCAGACTAAGGAATGTGAAAATTCTTCAGTAGCACAGATTAAAACAAAGCGGCATATAGCTACGAAAATGTAGCTAAGTAAATAAAACAAAGCAAGCCCAGAAACAAAAGAACAACCATTACGTTGTGCTTGGTCTTCAAAATGAAACAAAGGGGTGAATTTAGCAAAAAAGAGAGGTAGAATAGTGTCTATCCTGAGAAATTGCCGGACCAGCTTTAACTAATTAGACTCCACTATCTCACCCCTAGAGAACTGTGACCCGTTTCTTCTAGTGAATTACTGACCGTCCAGCGAAATCCGATTAAGGTTTGTATTGTCCGCTTTCGATTCAGCTTGCTTACACAAGTAGGTCATCCGGCGATCAGCTAAAGAAGTCGTGCAAATGCGGGCCGGGTCGTCGCCTGCGGGGAACGCTTAGAAAACTGTCCTAAGGACCTGTCTTCAAGAATCTGATGTGTCACATTCACATGGCTTTCTCTACCATTATCGTTTTTAAAATTAATTGAGCTAAACGTTTGACATAAGTGGTTTTATACAAATTCGATATCGAGGCTTCAAGGAAAATACAAACTTTGAACAACACCTTAAAGTTAAGAAGCAATTTTTTAAAAATTCCCTGTCTGTGTGTGAACAGCGTGATTCAAAACAAAAAAATTCAGCTATATACCAATGGTGATACGAAGACGTTAAAAAAAACAATCGCCACCTTAAAGTTCTATTTATGTGGATATACTTTTGTTATATTTTTTATTTTTTAAAAATAAATATTAACGATCTATATTGAAATACCATATGTTTAAACCGAGCGAAGTGGCGTCAGCTCTGGGAATCGATTCCTGGTAACCACCCCATAGATTGTTTCGGGGTTTCCCGGGTCGTCAGGCGAATGTTGGAGTGATTTCTTTCAGTTTCCGAATTTTCCGTCTCTCCATTTCGTTCATCCTTCACTCCGTTAGGTCTGTTTCGGGGTCGGCGATGATGCTTCGGTGCGATGTGGCAGGGGAAAAGGATGCTCTCTGTGCAACTCTGGACCATGTCATTGTTGTGTCGCTACTCCTGATTCCGGACGCCCGGTGTCTCCTGTCGCGTCCTACTTCCTCCTGGGGGCGCCCCCTTGTGGGGCATAGGTACAATATCCTCCTTGGAGCAGTGTCAAGTTCCCTCCAATAATTAGGGAGAAAAAAACTGTTTAAGGTATTTGCATAGCTCTCAGTGTAGCATAAACCTTACACTTGGGTCACTTTTGGTTCACACTCGGAACACAACACAAACGATCCTTCGATTCATAACTCACAAATGAACTGCTGAGTTACAACTGAACTACACTGGCACTGTCCACTTTTCACTTCGTAACTTCTTAACAGAACTCCTTAAGAGTGTGCTTTAAAGAGATCTGCAATTTTTGTGTAGTACGTTTTCGCCTCTAGCTTAACCTTTACCAGTTATACAAGATTGCAAAAATTCTTTCCGGATGAAAAGTACTTCACAGGCTATTCTCAGATAATCCAAGATATACATTTTATTTGTTATACAAATATCTTTAATGTATGATATTTTAGTCAAGTTTGTTACGGCCATTTTTTAGAAAATAAAAAATTTCGAAAGGCGTTCCATGTACATAAACCTTCGTGTTGGTATCTTGGGAAGGTATTGAACATAAATGCCATAACTGGTATTTATCCGAATTTTCGTTTTTCAATTATGTTGCTCAAAGACACACACACGGACATTTTCCAAAAATGATTCATTTAGGTTCAAGGTACCTCGAAACATATATTTCTGTTGAAATCTCAGTAGAGAATTTTTGGGTGGAATGCAATACCTTGAGAAAGATTGTTGCTTCAACGTGTAGAAAGCCAATTTGTTGGAGTTGTATTGTAGTTCAACGGTTGGGGAGCCGAACTTGAAGTAGTTGCAACCGCACGTATGGTACCCGATAGCCTTCGTCCCAAATTTAAAAATATTAACTTTGTTATTTGAATGTTTCTTTAAATATCATATATTTATGTTTGCCTCGGCTGCGTCAGTATTACTTTGTAGAGACATGAATATCTTAACAAGGTGTGGTGCGGCTGAAGAATGTAGGCTTACACAGATTATAATTTTTACTTCACTCCATTTATTAAACCTTGACACAATTTAAACAGCACTTCACTGATATAGAGAGCTGTGAGATTATTTATTAATTACTTGAACTTTTTAAACACGTAAACTATACACTGAATACGTATTAAACTTCTCGAAGGCGCGTCTAGCGTCCGGTTAGGAACGCTGTCTACAAGCAACTGACCTCTGAATTTGAATAATTTGCCCTATTTCAGTTTCTGAATGGCTATTCTTACTCCAATAGTTTACTTTTATTTAACTTAAGCTTTTTTCTGGTTGTTGATTGGCTATTTTATAAACTGTCTCAAAAATGACATTATTTTTACTCCAAGAATTACCAGTAGCATTATTAAACTTTCAAATTCATTATTGCCTCACGGTTACCTCATTGTTTGCAAATTTGACCTATTATTCTCACAGCTCCTACATTATTAAATTATGTAGTACATTTTCATAGCATTATTGAACTTGTACATAATAATATAAACATTAACACAATGACTGTTACATGCATTTTATATGTTGTATATACACATATTGCTTTAAGGCCGGCTGTTATTATATTTTATATATTATATAATTAGACTTAAATCATTTAAGTGTTAAAAATACTGCCTCAATCTTCTCTAACTATTATATACGTGGTACATAAAGTAGTAACAGCTGCCTTACCATTCATTTTAAAGAGAGAAGGAGGGTGGAGAAAAAGGAAGATGGAGATTGGAGATAAAAGGAGAGAGAGTTGCAGAAACAAGGGAAAAAGGCGAGGTTTGTGAAAGTCAGAAGGGGAAAGGAAATATATGTTATAGGCGTAGAAGAGAGAGGGGGAGAGAAATATGGAGAAGAATGGAGGCTGACGGAGGGGGAGTATATGATATACAGTATAATATCGTTAACGCAATAATGCAGCGGACCTGCGAGTTCCTGAGACTGGTTCATTCAAGACTGTTTATCTAAATGCACACATTAAGAAAATATGGCTGAAGCATTATTTTGTCAAATCGTATCGGCAAGTAGCATTAATGATGGTTTAGACAGTAAGATCCAGGTTGACGAGTTTCAGTTGTAGTAGCACTTTGAACATGTTGTGACGGATCGAATATGGTTCTAGCTTATCGCTGGTGTTCTTCAGCGCCAGGGGAGATAAGTGAACGGAATAGCGCTCTCAGCCAAAACACCAAAAGTGCTATCGAGAGATAAGCAGATATTTCTGGATGTTTCTTCTCCCCGCCTCCCATGAACATCCTAGAGCTCTCTCGAAAACTCCAGATTCCGAGTGGTGCAGTCAGTGAGTGCGTTTCTGATGCGACATACAATATTGGTTCTAAGCGTTCTACGCTCTACTAGCGAGGTTGTGACGCACTGTGGTGCCATTGCGAGAGATAAGAGAGGTCTTATGTTCGTCGCCCCAGCGAGTGAAGCTGAAGGAAGGAAAGAAAGACTGCTTCGCGCGTATACGATGATAAGTGAACTAAATCACATTAGAGAAGTGACAGTGAAAAATGGACGTAGAATGGGCGTAAAAATCCTTAGCATGGTTTCCTCCGGTACGGAAGTAAAGCCGGTGGACCCGTGTCGTAGATTTACGGCACATAAAAGAACTTGAAGCCTGATAAAGCGGCCCTTGAGCAAAATTACCGGTCTTTTACGCCCATTATAGAATGGGACTCTAAGGACCACAGTAGTTAAAGAGCGTCCATAAATAAAACTCAATTTTATTTTTGGACAGTCACAATATGTTAATAAAATGCTAAGTGCATATATGTTAATGTTCATTTATATTCAGTTACGCGGAGGAATTCAGTTTGTGTAAGCAACATGCCTTTCAATTGTACATCCACTGCGGAGAGAGTTTCCTAACGTACTGCATTACTAAATAAAGAGAAGATAGTACAAATTCTCATGCTGAAAACATTGCGCAGAGCTGAAAGGAATCAGAATGAGGGGATTTTATGCTCTGCATCCTGTGTTACGAGTATCACTAGATCCCCAGGAACGCACGAAGTTGGGATGCAATCCAGACAGTAACTTTCAGGAATCGATTCCATGTTTTCCTGGAAAGCAGAAGCCTTTATTTACCATTCTACACCTACAGAGGCGTTATTTTAGCGTCTGAATCGCATGCTAAAATCCCTTCACTGCACCTTCGTAGCGAATTCATTGTTTGGCTTGAGAAGATGTTTACGTCGGCGAGGATTCAACAAGCGTACACATTGTCATGCTCTGCTCAACACAGAAGGCAGATGTTCGGGTTACAACAAAGTATCTACGTGTTTCAAGGAGCCTTTAAGTAATTAACCTGCTTCAGGATCCTGTTACAAAGAACTGCTGCAGATATGGCATATTAATACAAGCTCCACTGCTAATTATGAGCTGTAGGTTCGTTATTCATTAACCTCGCCTCTTGTGACACTACGGCGACCATATTAGGCATTCTATTGTTCCAGAATATGTAGTTGTAATTCTGGTGCAAACTTTCTGCAGGGTTACATGTTCGGTTAACATCAGAATCTCTTTAAGGTTATCCCTCAACCAGAGTTCTGGGGTCTTTTGTAGTACCAGGCTAAGTGGCCACCCCTGACGTTCCTTTGACACTTTCTTCTTCTCTAAATGCTTTTGTGCAACTTCCCCTATGGTGAAAATTAAGCTAATGGTAATCTATTACCACTATTTATTTTCCACTAATAACGAAATAGTTTGGACGGTATTCTTTCTGAACTTACAACTCCACCTGCTTCCTTAAATGTTTCATTATAAACGGCTTTTTACATCCTCTACGACGTATAGTAAGTAGGGGAAGTATTAAATTCCACTCAAAAATTCGATGGCGAGATTTCACCGGAAATATGTTTTGAGACCTCCTGAATACAAGAAAAAAGTATTTTTGGAAACACGTCCGTGTGTGTGTCTGTGTCTGCGAACAGCATAACTCAGAAACTAACTCTTGGATAAACACCAAAATTGGTATTTAGGTTCAGTATCTTCCAGAGATGCGACACGAGGTTTTCAAGAAAATCCGCCCACCCCAGTTTACCCTTTACATGGAACATTTTTCGAAACCTTTTATTTTCTCAAAGATGGCTATAACGATGGCTCTAACGATTTTGATTAAAATATCATATGTTTAAGATATTTTCATGACAAATAAAATGTATATCTTAAATTCCCATTTGAGAAAATAAGTAATGAAAAATTTAAGGAAATAACAAGCAATAACTCAAAAATGATTCACTCAACAAAAAAAATGTATATGGCATAAATTGTGTATTTCAACGCGCTCTACATTTTTTGTGTAGTAAAATTCTGTCTATCTCTTATGGTTTACCAGCTATGCAAAAGTCGTTCACAATGAAGAATACTTTTGGAGACATCCCAGAAGGTTCAAGATACACATTTTATTTGTCATGAAAATATCTTAAACATATGATATTTTAATCAAAATCGTTAGAGCCATTTTTGAGAAAATTAAAATTTTCGAAAAATATTCCATGTGAAGCGTAATCTGGGGTGGGGGGATTTTCTTGAAAACCTTCGTGTCGCATCTCTGGAAAATACTGAACCTAAATACCAAGTTTGGTGTTTATCCGATTGTTCGTTTCTGAGTTATGCTGTTCACAGACACATAGACACACAGACAGACACACCGACAGACAGACACACAGACACACACACGGACATGTTTCCAAAAATGCTTTTTTGGATTCAGGGGGTCTCAAAACATGTATTTCCGGTGAAATCTCGGTATCGAATTTTTGGGTGGAATACAATACTTCCCCTACTTACTATAGTAGAGAAAGTATAAAAACGCTTCCATAAAAATGTTTTGTATAGACACTAATAACACAGGTGGAGAAAGTCATGTAAATGTAACGCCTTCCAAACCAACTTTGTTTGCATTTTCAAAGCGTTTTGAACACATTGTTTTTTCTACCAATCAGTCAGCGTTTGTTAGACAGCGTGTTTCTAATGGTCCCCCAGTAGCTCAAAGGCTAAACGGAAAGGCGGTTCAGAGACTTCCCTCGAGATTTGTCTGATCAGCTGGTAGGGCTGTTCCCTCCTGGATGCGTGTCTATCGCAATTTAGATGGTGCTAAGGAAATTCACCGATACGGCTTGAACATACAACCTATTCCATTGAGATCTTTCTCAACCCATGATGTCTCTCCGAGGTCAATCTGCTATGCTACTACCTTCTCTTCCCATGGGAAATTATCTACCACGCCGTTAATAGAAGTGTCAGAATATCAACCTCCTCTTCAGAATCTCCCACGAGAAGAAGTACACAGCTCGTAGTGTTAATTCTCGATAATAACAACATAGCATCATGACTACGAAGTTCAGCCTCCGATCAACCACCAGTTGGGCAAAGGCCTGCTTGAATTCGACTCTCCCATTGACTTCATCCTGTTGAATGTCACAGAGCCTGCATGCTTGTCAAGTTAAGATATCATCTAGAAAGGTGGAATTAGACTGAAAAAGATTATGCAATTCATTCATATAAATTTCCCTATTCTTCTACTTTATAAGGGATATTATACCAAAAAGAATAGAGTATTAAAATATTGGAAATAAGTAATAGTGTAAAATAATCCTGAGAAATAGCTGTAATATAAAATAACTTGTACCTCGGTATGTAATTAATGTGAAAGAAAGAATGTAAGAAACATGTAATAACTACCAGGCGAGCAAGCAAGGGGTAAAGTCCACAGGCATATACACGCTAGTGCGCACAAGCTTTAGACAAAGTCACAGAAAATAGAGGGGTCCGAGATTAGAGTGAGACAGAGATAGTGGTCCAATTACTGAAGGACAAGGGAGTTGGAAAAAAAGAAAGAGAAATGAGAGTGTAAATTGAGACGGAGACAGTGGTTTTACCAGAGAAATCAAAGGGAAGCGTGACTGCTAAGTAGATAACTAGTGAGAATAGTTATTATATATAAAGGCGCGAAATCTAGCGTAATAGTAGGAAAGTATAAAAAGGGGGGGAGGTCCCAAGTTATCTCTCTCTAATTTTATTCTCACGATGTAATTATGTGAATCAGGTGTACGATTGTGTGCGTGTATGAGGGTGGGAAAATATAGTGTGACGCAGTTACATAGGGCCACATAAAGAATTCATAGTAGCGGGAAGGTTAAATGTGCAGCTTTTGTATAATTTTGTGTTAAGCAAGGGAAGGTTGCTAGCCGCCTCAACGGGCATTATATTTTAAATAAATTAAACTTTTAAGGGAAAATCAGTTTATTATTTGCCCTCACCTACATAAAATCCTGATAAATGTAAAGTTAGCTGGCTAGGATAGAAATTTCTCCTTGGATCTACGACAAGCAGCTCGGCTGAGAACTTTAAGGGAACTTCGAAGACCCGAGATATCTACATGAGATAGCAAGTGGCACTCGCGTGCGAGCACAGGTTCCGCAACATTTTCTTGTTAATCCAAATAAACTTTCAACACACATTTATGTATTTCGTTGTACAATACAGTAGGTTAAAAATATAGTAAGATTATTAAACAGCGTGTCACTATGTGATGATTTTGAACTTATGTGTATTTTGTATAACCACTAGAAAAAAATCTGATATGCTACACTCAAATGACTTTCTCTACTCTTGTACAAACTATTTTTACAAACGCTTATTCTGCAATGCTTCATGTTAATCGAGATGTCAATCTTATTGCTAATTTTCTTGTAGGTGCAAGGGGAATATGGTAGGCTTTAAGCGATAGTCAAGTACTTTAAGAGATGGTTGCAATGTGGCACATTTAATTCTCTTTGCATGTCCAGGACATACAAAAAATGTAACGAATTCCAATTTTAGAAAACGTATTGAAAAATTTAAGGGAATAACAAGCAACATCTCGAAAGTGGTTCACTCAACAAGAAAAAGTTTGGCATAAATTGTGTATTTTAACGCGATCTAAATTTTTTGTGGACTAAAAGTTTGTCTATCTCTTATGGTTTACCAGTTATACAAAAGTCGTTCACAATGATGAATACTTTTGGAGACCTTCCCAGAAAATTCAAGATATACATTTTATTTGTCATGAAAATATCTTAAACATATGATATTTTAATCAACATCGTTTGAACCATTTTTGATAAAATTAAAATTTTAGGGAAATGTTCTATGTCAAGGGTAATGTGGGGTAGGGGGATTTTCTTGAAAACCTTCGTGTCGCATCTCTGGAAGATACTGAACCTAAATACCGAGTTTGGTGTTTATCTAACAAGGATATGTTTCCAAAAATGCTTTTTTTGGATTCAGGAGGTCTCAAAACATATATTTCCGGTGAAATCTCGGTATCGAATTTTTGGGTGGAATACAATACCTCCCCTACTTATTATACGTAGTAGAGAAAGCAACTAGTGTTTCTAAAGGTTATTTTATACCCGAATAAACTTTTGCAGAAATAGCTCATTTGCAAATTTTGTTATAGATATAAAGGGAACAGCGATAGTCAAATGTTTGATAATTGGATGCTATATACTGGCCTTAAAATTCCATAACGTTTCCATGACATCGCGAGAGAGAAGTAAGTAAAACGAATATCCCGGAAATGGCTAATGCCACAAAAAGAGTAATTTGAAATAAATTGTGTGTTCTAAAGAGATTTACATTGCTGCTCTAGTACCTTTTCGTCTATCGCTTAAAGTTTACCAGCTAACGAGATTGTATAAAATTCCTTCCTTCAAGGGCTTGTCCTAGAAAATTCAGGATATACATTTTATTTCGCATGTAAATATCTTTAATATATGGCATTTGTGCTGTTATGTGTTCCTTTTATGTTTTGTATCTGTGTTATACATCCAGCCAGTCACTTTACGTGGCTTGTGCTTTGGCCGTACGCGGTGAGTGGTGGATTTCTGTCGCATTGCAGGGATAGCTCTCTGCCCGGCAACTACTCATCCGGATTGTGGAAGTTTTTTACTTTCTCTACTACGTATAGTAAGTAGGGGAAGTATTGCATTCCACCCAAAAATTCGATACCGAGATTTCACCGGAAATACATGTTTTGAGACCTCCTGAATCCAAAAAAAGCATTTTTGGAAACATGTCCGTGTGTGTGTGTCTGTGTGTGTGTGTGTGTGTGTGTGTCTGTGTGTCTGTGTGTGTGTGTGTCTGTGAACAGCATAACTCAAAAACGAACAGTCGGATAAACACCAAACTTGGTATTTAGGTTCAGTATCTTCCAGAGATGCGACACGAAGGTTTTCAAGAAAATCCCCCCATCCCAGGTTACCCTTTACATGGAACATTTTTCGAAAATTTTAATTTTCTCAAAAATGGCTCTAACGATTTTGTTTAAAATGTCATATGTTTAAGATAATGTCATGAGAAATGAAATATATATCTCGAATTTTCTGGGAATGTCTCCAAAAGTATTCTTCATTGTGAACGACTTTTGCATAACTGGTAAACCATAAGAGATAGACAAAATTTTACTACACAAAAACTGTAGATCTCGTTAAAATACACAACTTATGTTATATACATTTCTTTTGTTGAGTGAACCGTTTTCGAGATATTGCTTGTTATTCCCTTAAATTTTCCAATACTTATACTTTTTCTCAAATTCGTTATTCATTTTTTTATGTCCTGGACTTGCAAAGAGAATGGAATGCGACACATAGCAACCGGCGTTAAAATATTTGACCATCGCTTAAATGCTACCATATTCCCCTTGCATCTACAAGAAAATTAGCAATAAGATTGACATCTCGATATCTCGATTAACATAAAGCATGTGGAGAATAGGCGTTTGTAAAAATAGATTGTACAAGAGTAGAGAAAGTCATGTGAGTGTAACACATCAGATTTTTTTCTAATGGTTTTAAGGAACGTCTTTTGGGATTATTTGTGGATCGGGCTTATGTAAAAGTAGGCTTTGTTATCAGTTTTATATCTTGGTAATGGTGAGTGAATTTTGGGGCGGAAAACGTAATGTGTGTTTTAAAATACGAATTCGTAAAGTGACTGGCTCTTGGAATTTTTCATATGTTTAGTGTGTTTTGGTTCTTTTCTAGGTTGAGTTATATTTTCAGTACGTGATTTTCAGTGCATAGTTAGTTTAAAATTACAGAAATTCTGTTGTGTTTATTATGAGAGCAGTAATTGCAGTTGAGTTATATTTTCAGTACGTGATTTTCAGTGCATAGTTAGTTTAAAATTACAGAAATTCTGTTGTGTTAATTATGAGAGCAGTAATTGCAGTTAAAACCCAATCATGCTGAACTTTTGTAACTGAATACGGTTGGGTTGTAAAGTACATCTAACTCAGCTGAACTTTGAAGCTCACTGTTACTAGAAATTCCTAAAAGTCTGTTTGGGTCTTGATCAACATTCTTAGCAAGTCTTTGACTAGATAAACATAATTAAATATATTGGTCTGATGTTTATAGTGGCCTTGTTTTATAAACTTTCTAAATTGATTTTGTTTGTTGAATTTTTGGTTTTACTTAATTTTTGCTGTATTTAAAACTTGTCTTACTGCTCTGCTCAATTGGTTTTGGTTGGTTTACTATTTAAGCCATCTTTGTTTTACATTTATTCTTTTAAGGTTACTTTACGGTTCTGGTTATTAATGTTTGTTTATTATTATCATTAAAGTACCCCAAAAAAAACTTATCTATAGTAGTATATTTTTGAGAGTTCTGGTTTCCATTTTGTTTTCCCCTACGGCACTCGTTAGGGCTTCCCTTTTCGCTTGGCCGGGGTTCCCTAACTCAGTCAAACCTTTCTTAAGCGTCTGCATGGTTTCGCTGCCTTGCTCCAGTGTTGTGTTTTGGGAGAAACAGCGGAACCATTGCACATTTCAATCAAAATCATTACAATCATTTTTAGAAAATTAAAATTTCCAAAAATGTTCTATGTAAAGGGTAGTTTGGGGTGGGGGTTTTCTTCAAAATCTTCGGGTCTATTTTTGAAAGATCGTATCTGTTGAAATATTGAAAATCTTCGACAAACCAGTCTAAATAATCACCGTATCCATCTCTCATTAACTAATGAAGAGGTTTCCATTGTATTCCAGAGGCAATGTCGTAATAATCCCAGCTTTTAAATAGATGTGTGACAGCGAAGCTTTCTGCTATGGAGTTAAATAGACTTTCAAATGAGCTCGCTTACAAAATTACTTCATAAACACGCGCTTTAGTATTTGTTTTCTCTTTAATTAAAGAGAACTGTAACTTTATTTCGGTATAAAAGAGCTTAGTCTACGATAAATAAACTTTATTCTTACTTCTCGCACACAGCTCCTGCTTTAATAGAGTAAAGTAAATAAAGCTTGCAGCACATGGCAGCATAATTAAATTTGTAAGGCATACCACATGAATAACGTTGTGTACAAAAGGCAAATCCTACTCTACAAACAGATTTACTGCGAGTATGTTGTATAAACAGCGATATTAAAATAAAGGACAACTTTTAGAAAAATACAGGTGTATGTGTGAACAGTATAACTAAAACCAATCTCATGTGCTACATTAACACGAGCTTCTCTACCCTCTATCGTTTTTTAGTGGATATGCAATTTATACTTAATAAAGCTTATTTTTCTATCTATTTCATTATAATCGAGATAAACCTTTGCAGAAATACAGACATACATTACACGTTTCGTTATAGATACAACGGTAATAGCGATTGCCACTGTTTAAGAACTGGACGCTATAGCTGGCCTTAAAATTCCGTACTGTTTACATGACATCTGGAGAAACAACTGAAAGAAACAACTGAACGTCAACAAGACTAAAAGAAAGACCAAGTATTGAATCATTCGAAGCATAAACGATATAATAGATATCTCGGAAATGACTCATGCCACAGAAAAAGTTATTTAGAATAAGTCTTCTGCTTTTAAAGATACATAGATTTCTTTTTGTAGTACGTTTTCGTCTATAGCTTAAACTTTATCAGTTATACAAGAGTATACAACATTACTTCCAAATGAAGAGGACTTCACAGGATATTCCCAGAAAATTCTAGATATAGATTTTATTTGATATATGAATATCTTTAATTTATGGTTTTTTAATAAAAATCGTTAAAACAGTTTTTTAAAAAATGAAAACGTTGAAAAATGTTCCATATAAACGGAGTTTGGAGTGCAGCTATTTACTTAAATCTTTACGTGGCATCTCTAAAAAAACACTGAACCTAAACACTAAGTTTGATATTATCCGACTTTTCCTTTTTGAGTCATGTGTTCACGTACATACACGAACGCTTTTCTAAAAATTCGTTTTTTTTTGGATTTAAGAGACCTTAAAACATTTCCGAAAAATTTCTTTTGGGTAATCTGATACGTCGTCTTTGAAAAGTTAAACCTAAATGACAATTTGAATGCCGCAGTCGAGATTCGAACCACTGAACTCGGTTTTCCGTGTCGAATATCGAAACTTACTGTTTTATCCTTTCGTATTGCGTTTCACTGTCAATTCTTCTTCGTTTCATGTTTATTTCTAAAATGGAATGCCGATTTAACACGTTTGTGACCTTTCAAAAACGCTGCGCCTAATCTGCGACACATTTTTTTGGCTCCTGTGTCCGCCCGCATGGGGTTCCAAGTACCCACATACACAAAGAAGCAAATGCCGATAATTAAAACGCCCGGAGCTGTTTTCGCTTTGAAACTTTCAAGTTTTAGGTGTCATCAACAGCCAATGTCACCGCCTGACTTTTCACCCATCCATCTTATCCTCTCTCTCTCTCTCTCTCTCTCTCTCTCTTTCTTTGCACCTCTCTTTCTGCTCGTGTCAGCTCGGCATACGTCTAGACTTGGAGAGGGTCCTCGTTATAAATGACACGTCACAACTTCAGCATTCAACTTTAAAGGAAAGTAGTTTTCTCTTGTACTTTTCTTGGAATTACAAGCTATAAAGTAAACACCCTGTTTGGAAACAAGTTTTTATTAACTTTCACTGTTACTTACGGATAGTAAGTAGAGGAAATATGATGGATTATGAAAAGATGGTTTATTAAGTTATTTGCACCACGCTTTGGGCGTTAATTTGAAATAGGTTGTATTGAAGGAGTTGTATTATATTTCAACTGTTGGGGAGCCGAACTTGTAGTAGTTGCAACCGTACGTATTGTACCTGGTTTCTGGTAGCCTTCGCCCCAAGTGTACTTTCAGGTGGCCTTTGCTCCAAGTTTAAAAAGTATTAACTTTGTAATTTGACTGTTCCTTTAAATATTATATATTTATGTTTGCCTCGGCTGCGTAAGTATTTATTTTAGAGACATGGATGTCTTGGCAGGGTTGTGGTGCGACTAAGAATGCAGGCTTACACAGATTATAATTTTACTTCACTCCTTTTATTAATGCTTGACACGATTTAAATAACACTTCACTGATATAGAGAGCTGTGAGATTCTTTTTATTAATTAATTACACTTTTTAGCACGTAAACTTATTTTTCGTCTCACACGAAAGCGTATTAAATCTCTGCAGGACGCATCTCGCATCCGGTTACAAACACTGTCTGCAGGCAACTGAATTGATTTAAACCACCTAAACTTGTAAATTTCTGTATTTCAAGTCTTTGATTGGCTATTCCTAATCCAATAGAATACTTTCATTTAACTAAAGCTTTTTCTGGTTGTTGATTGGCTATTTTTTTTAAAGTGTCACTAAAATTAAATCATTGCTTCCAAGAATCCCAAGTAACATTTAAACCTTCTAATTCATTATTGCCTCAAGGTTACTTTATTGTTACCTCATTGTTAGCAACTTTTGTGCTATTTCTCACAGCTCCTACATTATTAAATTACGTAATATATTCACATAACATTATTACACATCGATACAATAATATAAACATATATAATGACTGTAATATACACTTTTTATGTATTGTTAATACACATATTGCTTTAAGACGAGCTGTTATTAAATTTATATTTATATAATTAGTCTGAAATCATTTAAGTGTTAAAATTACATTCACGGACTTTCTATAGTCACCATAGTTTATTTTTATATAGAATTTGCAAACTATTCTTCTAAAAAGTCTCTTTTCCTATCGACTTCACATTAATCGAGATAAACATTTCCATAATTTGCTTCATTACATATTTCGTTATAGGTACTAAAGGATAGATTGAAATGACTTTCTCTACTCTTTGTTGTTTATTCGTGGGTATACAAACTATTCTTACTAAAGATTATTTTTCTACTTCATTTTAATCTAAATAAACCTTTCCGAAACAGCTGCAAAACACATTACGTTATGGATACAATGAGAACGCGATAGTCATATGTTTAAGAACTGGATGGCTAAGAGCTGAAACAAATGACATAAACATATGGAAATGTGTTAAAAGAAGACTAAGAGACATCAAACAACAGGAAATAGCATCGGATTGTAAAATTAAACCTTCTCTAAGACTAGTAAATGAAATAAAATTGAACTGGGGTAAAGAGGCATATATACTTAATTTAGGAAGAAGGGAAAGATCAGGAATGGCATGGTTTAGACTGGGGGGCTGAAGGGCACAGAAAATGATTGACGATTCTGGCAGGAGAATCTGCCCATTCTGTGATTTGGATTAGGACTGGGTACATATTTTGGCGGAATGTGCACAGTGGGAGAACCAGCGAACGATTAACCTGAAAGAAAAATTCTTAAGTCCCTCAAGAAAGAGATTGGCATGTTGGGATCTACTGACCAGAGGAACTGGCAAAACATGGGCAATTTTTTGGCTAAGGTGCGCAAAGCTAAGTAAAATTTCTTCAGTTAGACAAAGGTAATTTATCTCTATTTCTGTTTTTCTTGTTCCTTTTTGTTGTGTTTACTTTCTCTGTTGATTATTTTTGTCACCCTATTGCATCTTATATATGCATGTACGGTCAATGACCCATGCACTAAATACTTGTGAAATAAGTTCAATAATTTGAAACCAATAAAGATACCTTATCTATCTATATTTATTCCATATTGTTTGGAATAAATCGAACCATTAATAATGGATATCTCGGAAATATCTGATGCTACAAAAATATATTCGAAACAAACTGTGTGTGTTAAAGCGGTTTGTATTCTTGTAGTACGTTTTCGTCTATTCCTTAACATTTACGAGCTATTAGGATTATACATAATTTCTTCCAATTGAAGTGGACTTCGCAAGCTATTCCCAGATAATTCAAAATATACGTTTTATTTGTAACTTACATATCTTTAACATATGACATGTTAATGAAAATCGTTACAGCTATTTCTTAGAAAATAAAAAATTTCGAAAAAATTTTCATGTAATGGGTTGTTTGGGAAAGGGAACTTTCTTGAAAACCTTTGTATTGCATCTTTGAAATGTATTGAACCTAAGCACCAGGCGTGGTATTTAACCAACTTCACATTTTTAATTATGTTGTTCCAGACAGGCAGACACACGTATACACAGCGACCTTTTTCTAAAAATGCTTTTCCGGATTCAGGAGGCCTCAAAACACGTATTTCCGGTGAAATCTCGACATCGAATTTTGGGTGGAATACCCAAAGATTATTCTGAATGCCTTCGTATAACTGGAAAAACCGTAAGAGATAGGCAAAATTTTAACTATACAAATAATGTAGATCTCGTCAAAACACTCAGTTAAATGAAACACTTTGAATTCTTATTTTGTTAAAATGTAGTCATGAAATAAATTAGGGAAGTTCTTGAGAGTAGTCTTAAAATGTTTCCGAGAGTTTACTTGTTATTTGTTTGAATTTTCCAATGCTTATACTTTTTCTCAAGAATGCTCCAAGTAACGACCAGCCTTTAAAAGATTTGACTATCGTTTAAAGCCCACCATATTCTTCTATCACCTGCAAGAAAATTAGCAATAAACGTTTATCTCGATTATCATGAAGTAAGTGGAGAATTAGCGTTTGTAAAAAATAGTTTGTACAAGAGTAGGGAAAGTGATGTGAATGCAACACATCAGATTTTTATAAAAATGTCCAGGGGTGCGTTCGTGAGTGTGTGTGTGTAATGAGGCAGTATTTTTAACACGTAAATGATTTCAGATCTTATTATATAATATATAAATTCAATAACAGCCCGCTTTAAAGCAATATGTGTATGTAACAATATATAAAAAGTGTATATTATAGCCATTGTATATGTTTATATTATTGTATACACATAACAATGCTATGTGAATGTATTATGTAATTTAATAATGTAGGAGCTGTAGGAATAATAAGTTAAACGTTGCTAACAATGAGGTAAGAATGAGGTAACCTTGAGGCAATAATGAGTAAGAATGTTTAATAATGCTACTAGTCATTATTGGGGAAATAATAATGTAACAGTTTGTGACAGTTTATAAAATAGCCAATCAACAACCAGAAAAATCTTTTGTTAAATGAAGATATTCTATTGGAGTAGGATTAGCCAATCAGAAACCGAAAAGGAGAAACATTTACAAATTAGAAGTCAGTTGCCTGCAGACAGCGTTACTAACCAGACCCAAAAAGTGTCCTTAAGAGATTTAATACGTATTCGTGTGAGACGAAAAGAGTATACGTGTTAAAAAGTGCAAGTAATTAATAAAAGAATCCCACAGCTCTCTATATCAGTGAAGTGTTATTTAAATCGTGTCAAGGATTAACAAAAGTAGTGAAGTAAAACGATAATCTGTGTAAGCCTACATTCTTGTCGCATCATAACCCTGCTAAGAAAATGTGTCTCTTAACAGTAATACTGGCGCAGCCGAGGCAAACATAAATGTATAATACTTAAAGAAACAGTCAAATTACAAAGTTTATGTTTTTAAATTTTTTGACGAAGGCTACCGCATACTATACGTGCGATTGCAACTACTACAAATTCGGCTCCCCAACAGTTGAAATATAATACAATTCCTTGCATACAACAAAATACTTCTTCAAATTGGCGACCATACGTGGTGCAAACCACGTAAAGATAATATCTACTTAAAATCGGCTTTCCATACGTGGGGCTGAAACCACGTTTTTCAGTAAAGAGCATAACTGATAAACTAAAAGTCGGATAAATACCAAACAACAGTAACGATGTGCCAAAGAGCAGCAAAACTTGCACATCTCTGGCCATGCAAAGTGAAGAGTACGCGAGCTGAGAGAACCCGACAAAATAAACCGTGCGCGATACTGCAATTGGTTCCTCGGCTTTGTGGAAGGAAACCAAAACATATTGAAAATGACGTGGTTTACAGATAAGCTTGCTATCAACTCACAAGCCATGCAAATTCTCAAAATACAAGGATATGAGCATCAGAAAATCCTCATGTGTACCATGAGACGTCACTTCATGTAGAAAAGCTTGGAGTGTGATATGTAATATCCGGTCACAGGCTTATTGTACCAATTTTCTTTGACGAAACTGTAATCACGTATGTGAAAAACAACATTTTCAAGGAATTCGTGGAGCAGAGAGACGACATCGAACTTACGCAGGGATATTTTCAACAGGATGGCGGCACATGCCATACCTCTAATGAATCCATGGCACAGATCAGCAGCTTCTTCGAGAACCGTGTTATCTGTAAAGGCTTGTGGTCTCCAAAATCACCAGACTTGATGTCAGCAGTTTTTTACGTTCTTTAGTACGTATAGTAAGTAGGGGAAGTATTGTATTCCACCCAAAAATTCTATATCGGGATTTCACCGGAAATATCGCTGAGGCCCCCTGAATCCAAAAAAATCATTTTTGGAAACATGTCTGTGTGAGTCTGAGAACAGCATAACTCAGAAACGAACAGTCGGATAAACACCAAACTTGGTATTTAGGTTCAGTATCTTCCAGAGATGCGACACGAAGATTTTCAAGAAAATCCCCCCACTCCAGATTACCCTTTACATGGAACATTTTTCGAAATCTTTAATTTTTTCAAAAAAGGCTCTAACGATTTTGATTACAATATCATAAGTTTAAGATACTTTCATGACAAATGAAATGTGTATCTCAAATTTTCTGGGAATGCCTCCAAAAGCATTCTTCATTGTGAATGACTTTTGCATAACTGGTAAACCATAAGAGATAGAAAAATTTTTACTACACAAAAACTATAGATCGTGTTAAAATACACAATGTCACATACATTTTTTGTTGAGTGAACCATTTTCGAGATATTGCTTGTTATTCCCTTAAATTTTCCAATACTTATACTTTTTCTCAAATGGGAATTCGTTATTCGTTTTTTTTTGTCCTGGTAATGCAAAGAGAATGGAATACTGCACATAGCAACCAGCTCTTAAAATATTTGACTATCGTTTAAAGCCAATCAATTCCCCTTGTATCTAAAAGAAAATTAGCAAAAAGATTAACAGCTCGATATCTCGATTAAAATGAAGTATATGGAGAATAATTGTTTGTAAACATAGTGTGTACAAGAGTAGAGAAAGTCATGTGAGTGTAACACATCAGATTTTTTTTCCTATGGGGCCATATCAAGGAAAGAGCACCCAGGATCCTCAGACAAAAATCACTGCCAAAATAAGGAATATCGAGGTAACATGCTTACAGTTGTATCTGAAAAGGTGGAGAAATGGACATGAATGTCTCCAGGAGGAGGGGGTATCCTTACAGCACATCTTGTAACTGTCGTTAGTTCTCATAGAGATAATCTGTCATTTACATTTGTGTTATTAGGCTATATATAATTAAAAATCTGATGTGCTACACTCACATGACTTTGTCTACTCTTGAACAAACTATTTTTACAACGGCTTATTCTCCATATTTTTCATGTTAATCGAGATATTGAGATGTTAATCTTAGTGCTAATTTTCTTGTAGATGCAAGGGGAATATGGTAGGCTTTAAGCGATAGTCAAATATTTTAAGAGCTGGTTGCTATGTGGAGTATTCCATTTTCTTGGCATTACCAGGACAAAGAAAATTGAATAGCGAATTTGAGAAGAAGTATAAGTATTGGAAAATTTAAGGGAATAACAAGCAATATCTCGAAAATGGTTCACTCAACAAAAAATGTATATAACATAAATTATGTATTTTAACGCGGTCTACATTTTTGTGTAGTAACATTTTGTCTATCTCTTATGGTTTACCAGTTTTGCAAAATCGTTCACAATGAAGAACACTTTTGGGGACATTCCCAGAAAATTCGAGATATACATTTCATTTGTCATGAAAATATCTTAAACATATGATATATAAATTAAAATTTTCGGAAAATGTTCCATGTAAAGGGTAATCTGGGGTGGGGGGATTTTCTTGAAAACCTTCGTGTCGCATGTTTGGAAGATACTAAACCTAAATACCACGTTTGGTGTTTATCCGACTGTTCGTTTCTGAGTTATGCTGTTGACAGGCACACACACACACGGACATGTTTTCAAAAATGATTTTTTTTGATTCAGGGGGTCTCAAAACATATATTTCCGGTGAAATCTCGGTATCGAATTTTGGTTGGAATGCAATACTTTCCCTACTTACTATACGTAGTAGAGAAAGTAAGAAGTGGGTATTCCACTGAAACACCCTGTATAGAAACAAATTTAGGTAAATGGGAGAAACGTTTTCAAAACTATGAAGTATTCCCTAAAAACTACGAAAACTGCAGAAGAATATGAGAGCTTGTCACTTTGTCTTCACTGTACTTTACCTATATTCCTCAAAGAACCCAATTATTGTACGAAATTACAAAGCAGGAAAGAAATTTACATAAACGTGCGTGGAAAGAAAGCTCGAAACATAATAAGAAATTTCATTCACAAGAAACGAACGTGACATTAACTCAATATTCTACACTGACAGCCACGGCTTCGTGTTTAAGTTCGCATTTAAATTCTGTTTCCTAATCACATCCTCTGAATGTTGTAAGGCTGGAAATGGAGGCTGTTATCTTACTTAAGCATAAGGAGCTGTAGCAGCAAATCTGTATGCAATAAACGTAAAGACGTTCATGTTTCCATTCGAATCGCTAGCAGGGATCGTGCGCTGGGTAGAAAGAACAAGAAAGTGTACGTGCTTCGTTACCTGCTCCCCTCCTGACAAATCTGACGAAGCGGACCTCCTAAAACGCTTTCATGTCTCAACTCCTTAATGGGAGTACAGCGGAACCTTTGGTGTGCTCTTCTGGAGACGCATATATATCTACCATTTCTGTTATGTTTTCTATTTTTGTGTTATGTATCTCTTTGTGTTGCGCTCACATGACTTTCTCTACTCTTGTACAAACTATTTTTACAAACGCTTATTCTCCATCCAGTTCATGTTAATCGAGATACACATTTGCAGAATCTCTCTTATTGTTATTTGTACTTTCTCTACTGCGTATAGTGATGCAGTAATTTGTATCACAAATTATTTAAATGTAAAGAATGATTATAGTATGAATATGCATTTTTATGTGACATTGATTTGAGATGTTTGTTGATTGTAATTATTGTTGAGAAGTAAGTTTATACTGCCTTACTGAAACTGACTATAATAGCGTGCAATAATGCAGCGAGGGGGTGAGCTGTTTATCATTATTAGAGACGAGGAAGTTACGTAATATTGGCGCGTTTTTCTTTTAGAATTTGCTGGAACATTCTCCCTAGAGCATATGTTTTCATAATTTTCATTGGATATAAAAATAGACGCTAATGTTGGCGCGTTTTATTAGCCAATAGCAACTCAGTTATAATCTTTAGGCATATCGGGGTGTATGAGTATAAAAAGAGTAGGTTAGATGTAGACCCCGTCAGTTCGTCGAAAGTATTTGTACGGCACACGTCAGATATCAATTTGCAGGCAACGCGTAACAGAGTTATGAAAAATCTCAAGTGTTATAAAGTTAATTATACAAAAAGTTGAAGTATGCGAATTAAGAATTATCAGTAATGAAGTTATTATAACAGTTTCAGTTTGGCGAGTGTCTAGATCAATGTGTAAATGTGATAGTGAAAGTGTTCGACAATAAAAGTATAAAAGAAATTCTTTCATCAGTGTTATCTTTGGACAAAAGATTCCTTTCCGTTTACACAACCTATATAAAGAGAAGTGCTCGACCCAAAAGGATAATAGCTAGCCGGAGGACAGTAAACCAAAATTAAATAAAATAACAGTAGCATTCTTTCAAACAAACACTAATACTACCGCAAATTGCTAACACCAGATGGAGCTACAAACCTAACAAAGAATAACGTCACAAAATGGGTTCACCACATTGAGTATGCACAAATAACATTATAAGTAATACCGTCGCAAATTGGCTCCCAAACGTGGAGCTCAATAAATAAATATAACATAAATACCGTCGCAGATTAATTTGTGTACCAACTAATAAGCGATAGAGCGTAGAGGAAGTTGAAGGTGTATCTTTGAAGGAGGAGTTGTATTCTATTTCAGTTGTTGGGGAGCCGAACTTGTAGTTGCACCCACGTATTGTACAAAGTTTCGGGTAGCCTTCGCCCCAAGTTTATTTTCAAATTTATATTTTAATCTTTCTTTAAATATTATATATTTAGTTTTGCCTCGGCTGCGTCAGTACTAATTTGTAGATACATGTCTCTCTTAACAGGGAGTGGTGCGGCTAAAGAATGTAGGCTTACACAATTTATAATTTTTACTTCATTCCTTTTATTAACCATTCACACGGTTAAATAACACTTCACTGATATATATAGAGAGCTGTGAGATTGTTTATTGATCACTTGCACCTTTTTTAACACGTAAACTTTATAATGAATTTTCGTCTCACACTGAATACGTATTAAACTTCTCGAGGACGCGTCTCGCGTCCAGTTAGGAATGCTGTCAACTAGCAACTGGTGTTTACCGCTTGAATTTGTACATTTCTGTATTTCAAGTCTCTGATTGGCTAATCCTACTCCAATAGAATACTTTTATTTAAATTAAGGTTTTACTGGCAGTTGATTGGCTATTTATAAACTGTTTTACTAATATTACATTATTGTTTCCAAGAATTACTGGTAGGATTATTAAACTTTCTAATTCTTTATTGCCTCAAGTTTACCTCATTGTTAGCAACTTTTGACCTATAATCTCACGGCTCCTACATTATTAAATTACGTAATACATTCACATAACATTATTAAACATGTACACAATAATATGAACATTAATACAGGATGTTACATACACATATTGCTTTAAGGCGGGATGTTATTGAATTTATATATTATATAATTAGACTGAGATCATTAGGTGTTAAAAATACTGCCTCAAAGTCATGTGATTTTGACGCAGATCTTTTCCTTTGGTCTTCATGCAAAACGTGAGTGGAGAAATTCATGTGAATGGAACACATGAAGTTTTTTCTTTTTATTTTGCAGATGCATCTTTAGGCGAATTAAAAACTTTTCCAACCACGTCGGTTCCTGTGAAAACCCTAACCTTGCCATAGGTTTTTTATGGGGGGGGGAGAAAAAGATCGGATGTTTATTTTACAGCACTTGATTCCGCTGCACTGAATCCCTATGGACGTATTCTATGCTTGACTGAGCACATCTGCAGAGTTTTAACTTTCCTTGAAAAGGCGGTCGTTAGCTACCATCTACGAATTTTAAACAGCCCTTTGCAAACTAATTCTGCAGAATCAGAACTTCTTCATGGAATACTCTTATCATACCAATGAGCGTCGTTTACTCTCGTCATCATCTCCGCTGTATGGGGTTAATTCTGTGCTAGGTACTTGGGAGTTTTGCAGCCAAGTAGTCTTTGAGTTCGTTAGAGGGGTTCCTTGTTATACGTTAAAAACACACGCTTGTCTTAAAAAGAATCTTATGTGTTAAACCACACCCAAAAACCTTAGTACCTTTTCTATCACTTGCATAGTAGGTAGAGAAGGTATTGCATTCCACCCAAAACTTCGATACCGAGATTTCACCGAAAATACATGTTTTGAGGCCCCCCTCAATCCAAAAAAAAGTTTTTATGCAATCGTCTGTGTGTGTGTGTGTGTGTGTGTGTGTGTGTGTGTGTGTGTGTGTGTGTGTGTATCTCTGTGAACAACACAACTCAAAAATAATCTAATGTGTTACAGTCACATGACTTTCTACACTTTTGTACAAACTATTTTTACAAACGCTTATTCTACTTCGTGTTAATAGAGATAAACCTTTGCAGAAACTATCTTATTGCTAATTTTCTTGTAGGTGCAAGCGGAATAATGTAGGCTTTAAGGATAGTCAAACGTTTTAAGAGCTGGTTGATATGTGGAGCACTTCATTGTCTTTGTATGTCCAGGACACAGAACAACCGAAAATAACGAATTCCCAATTGAGAAAAAGTATAAGAATTGGAAAATTCAGACACATAACAACGAAAATCTTGGAAATGGTTCACTCGTCAAAGAAAAATATATATGTGACATATATTGTGTGGTTTAGCGATATCTACAATTTTTGTGTAGTAAAATTTTGTCTATGTCTTATGCTTTTTCAGTTATGCAAAAGTCATTCAGAATGAAGAGGATTTATGCGGAAATTCCCAGCAAATTAAAGATATACATTCCATTCGCTTTAAAAATATTTTAAGTATATGATATTTTAATCAAAATCGTTAGAGGCATTTTTGAGGAAATAAATTTTTTTAAAATGTTCCATGTAAAGGGCAGTCTGTGGTGGGTTATTTTCTTGAAAATCTTCGTGTCGCTTCTATGAATGGTACTGAACCTAAATACCAAGTTTGGTATTGTACTTATCTGACTTTTTGTATTTTAGTTGTGCTGTTCGCAGACTCACTCACACACACACACACACACACGGACCTTTTTTTAAAAAAAACTTTTTTTTTGATTAAGGGGCTTCAAAACAGTAAAATCTCGGTAGCACATTTTTGGGTGGAATACAATACCTAGTAGAGTTAGTAATATAAGTAAGATAAATACCGAACTTGCTATTTAGGTTCAGTACTTTCCAAAGATGGGACACGAATGTTTTCAAGAAAACGTCCTACACCGGAATACCCTTTAGCTAGAATATTATACATTTAAATATTAATATTATAATTAAAATGTATACCTTCTTAATAGTCTGGAATTAACCTATGAAATCCTCCTCATTCGAAATGAATTTTGTATAAATTTGTCTACTGGTAAATATTAAGCGATAGACGAAAACACATCACAAAGAAATGTAAATCTCTTTAAAAGATACAATCTATTTCACTTTTTTGCGGTATAAGTTTCTTCCAAGATATCTGTTATTAACGGTTCGAATTCTTCTATACTTAAGCCCTTCTTTTAAAGTCTCATCAATTTTCAGCTGCTTTTCGCGATTGCATGGAAACAGTATGGAACTTTGCCAGCATTTAGTTCTTAAAATATGACTACCGCTATTTCTGTAAACTTTATCTCGAATAAAATGAAGTAGATAGGAAAATAAACCTTCATAAGAAAGTAATAAACGATAAAGGGTAGAGAAATTCAAGTCTATTTAACGCATATTTTTACTTTGTCTACTACATATAGTAAGTAGGGGAAGTATTGCATTCCACCCAAAAATTCGATACCGGGATTTCACCGGAAATACACGTTTTGACGCTTCCTGAATCCAAAACATTGTGATATGTTACACTCACATGACTTTCTCTACTCTTGTACACACTATTTTTACAAACTCTTATTCTCCATCTATTTCATATTAATTGAGATAAATATTTGCAGAAACGATCTTTTGACATGCAAAGAGAATTACATTTTACACCTAGCGACCAGTTCTAAAAACATTTGACTGTCGCTTAAGGCCTACTATGTTCCCCCTGTTTTGTATTTGCAAGAGCAATATAGAAATACAGTAGCCTATAAGCATAGGCATATCTCTTAATAGCTGTTTGCTAGGTGCAGCACCATTCTCTTTGCCACAGATTAATATTCTTTTCATATCCAAGACAAAAAAATGAATAACGAATTCCCATTTGAGAAAATAAATATTGAAAAATTTAAGGGAATAATAAGCAATATTTCGAAAATGGTTCACTCAACAAAAAAAATGTATATGACATAAATTGTGTATTTTAACGCGCTCCCCATTTTTGTGTAGTACAATTATGTCTATCAGTTATAGTTTACCAGTTATGCAAAAGTCGTTCATAATGAAGAATACTTTCAGAGACATTCCCAGAAAATTTGAGATATACAATTCGTTTCTCATGAAAATATATTAAACATATGATATTTTAATCAAAATCGTTAGAGCCATTTTTAAGAAAATTAAAATTTTAATAAATGTTCCTTGTAAAGGGTAATCTGGGGTGGGGGAATTTTCTTGAAAACCTTCGTGTCGCATCTCTGGAAGATACTGAACTTAAATACCAAGTTTGGTGTTTAGCTGACTGTTCGCTTCTGAGTTATGCTGTTCACAGGCACACGCACAGACATACACACACACACACACACACACACACATACGGACATGTTTCCAAAAATTCTTTTTTTGGATTCAGGGGGCCTCAAAACATGTATTTCCGGTGAAATCTCGCTATCGAATTTTTGGGTGGAATACAATATTTCCCCTACTTACTATACGTAGTAGAGAAAGTAAAAATCATTTTTGGAAACATGTCTGTGTGTGTGTCTGTGAACAGCATAACTCAGAAACGAACACTCAGATAAACACCAAACTGGGTATTTCGGTTCAGTATCTTCCATAGATGCGACACGATGGTTTTCAAAATAATCCCCCAGCCCAGATTACCCATTACATGGAACACTTTTCGAACATTTTAATTTTCTCAAAAATGGCTCTAACGATTTTGATTAAAATATCATATGTTTAAGATATATTCATGACAAATGAAATGTATATCTCGATATACTGGGAATTTATTCAAAAGTGTTTTTATTGTGAACGACGTTTGCATAATTGGTAAACCATAAGAGATAGACAAAGTGTTACTACTAAAAAATGTAGATCGCGTTAAATACACAATTTATGTCATATACATTTTTTTTGAGTGAACCATTTTCGAGATATTGCTTATTATTTCCTTAAAGTTTCCAATACGTATACTTTTCTCAAATGGGAATTCGTTATTCTTTTTTGTCATGGTAATGCAAATAGAATGGAAATAGTTTGTACAGGAGTAGAGAAAGTCATGTGAGTGTAACAAATCAGATTTTTTCCCTACCAATTGTGGAAAGCAACACCTGTATAACAAGAGAATGTTTGGTAAAGTTCACCTTCTATCACTTGCTGAAAAGTCACAGTGATGTGTGCGTATCAGCGAGGATTGTCGTCAGCATCGCCCTACCTTTTAGCCCTGGTCTAACGAGTTCCTACAAAAGCCTTCCCACCCTTAAAGGATAAGTTCGCCGTACACTATCCAAGGTTGCCTTTCATCAAATAGCGGGGAGCTCTAAGCAAGCTTTCTCCTGGTGGCAAAGCCACAATATCCTTCCTGCTCTCTAAAATACGAAATTTTAATTAGGTTGCTAACAACAAAGGGAGGCCTTGATACAATACTGCGGCCTGCCAAGTAGTATATTAACTGCGTATTGGCATCATGTTTACCTTACAAAGGTTATACTGCGTGTGGAAACACTATGTGGAGAAATGTATACAGTAGAAAGGCGGTGTTAAAATACGAGGGTCGAGTTATAAGTAAGTTTCCCAATTTTATAGCCAATTTTACACACAATTGTTCATGTTTAATTCATTTTATTTATATTGTACAATCATTCTGTTACGTTTCTACATATCAACATGTTTTTCAAAGCATTTTTGGGGATATGATACAGTTTTTCCAAGTCCTGGGCTCGAACACCATCGATGTTAAAAGTGCTTACCTTTGAGTTGGAGGAACATGTGAAAATCACTTGGGGTAAGCTCCGGTGAATACGGAGGATACGAGAAAACTTCCAAGTTGAATCTTGACCCAGGCGGAGGTCAGAAAATTCAACTGGGAAGTTTTCTCGGATTCTCCACATTCACCAGATCCTTTCCCAAGTGATTTTCATATGTTCGTCTGACTCAAAGGTCATCTTGGAGGTAAGCACTTTAACACCGTGACGAAGATCAATCAGAAGTGAACAGCTGGTTGTAAGAACAAGACCCAACCTGGTGTAACGCTGGCTTGGAAAAAGTTGTCATATTCCCAAAAATGCCTGGAAAAACATGTTGACTATGTTGAAAAATAATAGAAGGATTCTACATTATATAAATACAATTAATTCAACATGATAAATTGTCTTAAATAAGTGCAAATGTAAAAGGCATATAAACGCTGGCCAATGCTTGAGCAAAGTGCTGTTGCGAAGCATAGTATATTTCTTTATAACACAATTTATTTCAAATACGTTCAATAACCGTTATTAAAGGTTCGAATTGTTCATTACCTGTCACTCTATTTAGATCCCATCGTTTTTCAGTTGTTTCTTGCGATTGCATGGAAACAGTATGGATTTTTAAGGCTAGCATATAACGTAAAGTAAATTTCACTATCGCTGTTCTTTTGTATCTATAACGAAATGTGCAATTTAGCTACATGTTTCTGCAATCTTTATTTGCATTGAAATGCAGTAAATAGAAAAAATAAGCTTCAGTATGAATAGTTTGTATACCCACTAATAAAGATAGAGGGTAGAGAAAGTCATGTGAATGTAAAATGTCGGTTTTTTATGTAGCTTCTACTAGCTATTCTTAAACAAATAATATTTTAGTTAATATCGTTAGAGACTTTTTGAGGAAATAAAATTTGTTTTAAAAGTGTTACATGTAAAGGTTAGTTGGGGGTGTGGGATTTTTTTTAAAAATCTTTGTCTCATCTCAGAAAGGTGCTGAATCCAAATACCAAGTTCGGTATTTATCCGATTTTTCTTTTTTGAGTTGTGCTGTTCAAAGGCAAACATATGTAACTTTTTTGGATTGAGGTGCCTCAAAACATGTATATCGATATAGAATTATTGGGTGGAATGCAATACTTCCCCTACTTACTATACGTAGTAGAGAAAGTAAAAAACGCAAATAAATACCGAACTTGCTATTCAGGTTCAGTATCTTCCAAAGATGGGACAGGAATATTTTCAAGAAAATCTCCTACCCCAGAATACCCCTGACAAGGAAGATTATATATTAAAATATTAATTTTTCTGTCTACTTCATGTTAATACAGAAAGTTAGGAAGAAATACTTGGGTAACACAGTTCGTTATAGATAAAAAAGGTATAGCGGGAGTCGAATCGACAGTCAGATGTTTAAAACATAATACCTATAGGCTGGCCTTCATATTACACACTCTTTGCATGACATCGCGACAAACAACTGAATGACGAGTACAAAAAGGTACAAAAGTGTTGAAAAATTGAAACCAATAGCAACAGGCATATCGGAAATATCTGATGTCGCAGAAAAGTTATCTGAAATAAATTTTGTGTTCTAAAGTTTCTTATAATATGGTCAACCAGTTATACAAAAGTAATAAAAATTCTTTTTGAATGAAGAGGATTTCGCAGGCTACACCCAGAAAACTCAAGATATATGCTTCAGTTGTCTTGTAAATATTCCAAACATGTGGTAATTTATTCAAAATCGTTAGAGGTATTTTTGAGAAGGTCAAACATTTCGAAAAATGTTCAATGTAAGGTGTAGGGAATTGATTTTCTTGAAAAAGTTTGTGTGCTTAAACTAAATACCAGGTTTGGTGTTTATTGGATATTTACTTCCTGGGTTGTGCTGTTCACAGGCACACACGCGTGAACGTTCTTCTTGAGGCAGTATTTTTAACCCTTAAATAATATCAGTAATTATATACTATGTAAATTCAACAACAGTCCGCCTTGAAGCAATATGTGTATGTAATAATTTGTAAACTGTACGTAAAAGTCATTGCATATGCTTATATTATTGTATGTATAATGTTCAATTATGTTCTGTGAATGCATTACATAATTTAATAATGTAGGAGCTGTGAGAATAATAGGTTAAAAGTTACTAACAATGAGGTAACAGTAGTACTTGTGATTCTTGGAAGCAATAATGTAATTTTATTGACAGTTTATAAAAATAGCCCATCAAAAAACCAGAAAAAGCTTTAATTAAATGAAGGTATTTTATTGGATTAGGAATGGCCAATCAGAGACTTGAAATACAGAAATTTACAAGTTTAGGCGGCTGAAATCAATTCAGTTGCCTGCAGACAGTGTTTGTAACCGGATGCGAGATGCGTCCTCAAGAGATTTAATACGTATTCGTGTGAGACAAAAAATAAGTTTAAGTGTTAAAAATGTAATTAATTAATAAAAAGAATCTCACAGCTCCCTATATCAGTAAAGTGTTATTAAAAATCGTGTCAAGCATTAATATATGGAATGAAGAAATACTTAAAATCTGTGTAGGACTACCTTCATAAGTCGCACCAGAACCCTGCTAAGACATCCATGTCTTTGCCTTAAAGTTCCGCACTGTTTCCATGCAATCGCGAGGAATAGCTGAATGTTGTAAGAACTTTTAAGAAAATGACCAAGAAATCAAAAAATCAAAACTTTAATAACGGATATCTCGGAAATAGCTGATGCCACAAAAAACTTATTTGAAATAAATTGTATGTTTTAAAGAGATCTAAAGTTTGTGTAGTACGTTTTCGTCTATCGCTTAACGTTTACTAGTTATACAACCTTATATAAAATTCCTTCATGGAGAAGACTTCAAAGGCTATTGCCAGAAAATTTAAGATAGGGATTTTATTTGTCATGTAATATCTTTAATATATGGTATTTTAATCAAAATCGTTTGAGTCATTTCTAGAAAATTACAGTTTTCAAAAAATGTTACATGTAGAGGTAGTTGGTGGTGGGGGTTTTCTTTTAAAATCTTCATGTCTCACCCTTAGAAGATACTGAACTTAAAGACCAAGTTTGGTACTTATCCAACCTTTCAGTGTTGATTTATCTCACAGACACAGAGACACACATACGAACATGTTTCCAAAAATGCTTTATTTGGTTTCAGGGCCCTCAAAACATGTATTTTCTGTGAAGTATCGTTTAGAATTTTTGCATGGAATTCAATGCCTTCTCTACCTACTAGGTACATGGTAGAGAAAGTAAAAAGTGGTTCCAGTTGTCACCACCAGGGCAAAATATGGCTCTGTAGAAGTATAAATGCTTCCTAGGCAGAGAAGATACAGTAAAATACGGGAGTTGTAGAGCTAATGTTATTGCATTTGTAGCATTTTTTTACAGGTTTATAATATATGCCGCTGTAGCAAGCTACATACGTAATACGACGAGATTAACAGATGCTCGCGGTATGTCTGGTGAAATCCCTGCGACATGTCGCCGAATGCTGGCCTTCAGATCCGACAGAGACCGAACATGTCTCTGATAGACACAACCTTTCAGCTGTCTCCATAGCCAGAAATCACATGGATTGAGGTCAGGGGATCTTGCAGGCATTTGTAGCAAAGCTTCATTGCTAAATCAGTTGTTTAGTATACAACATGGCTTCCAGGCAACGAGTTACGTTGCCACTTACAGAATTTATATTGGTACCACAGTGTCACATTTTGGCCTGTAACGAAAATTTGAACTAATTTTTACTTTGTCTACTACTTGCATATATAGTAAGAAATTAAAACTATTGCATTCCACCGAAAAATTAGAAATCGACATTTCATCGGAAATTTACGTTTTGAGACGGTTTGCAATCACATAACTTTCTCTACTCTGTGCAGACTGTTTTTACAAACGCTTATTCTCCATATTCTTCATCTTAATCGAGATATCAAGATCTTAATCTTACTGCTAATTTTCTTGTAGATGCAAGGGGAATTGGTAGGCTTTAACCTATAGTCAAATATTTTAAGAGCTGGTTGCTATATGCAATATTCCATTCTCTTTGCATTACCCGGACAAAAAAATTAATAACGAATTTCCATTTGAGAAAGAGTATAAGTATTGGAAAATTTAAGGGAATAACAAGCAATATCTCGAAAATGGTTCACTCAACAAAAACCAAATGTATGACATAAGTTGTGTATTTTAACGCGACCTACATTTTTTGTGTAGTAAAATTTTGTCTATCTCTCTTGGTTTACCAGTTATGCAAAAGTCGTTCACAATGAAGAATACTTTTGGAGACATTTCCAGAAAATTCGAGATATACATTTTATTTGTCATGAAAATATCTTAAACATATGATATTTGTATCAAAATCCTTAGAGCCATTTTTGAGAAAATTAAAATTTTTAAAAAATCTTCCATAATTGAAGAGTCACTTCTCATATTAACAATAATTTGTACCACATTTAATCTATCAAGGTTCTAAAAATTTTGTATCTACTTCTAGGGATTACTTATTTAATTTTAGAACTGTTATTTTTGAGTTCAATTATGTGTCAGAAATTATAGAAAAATTTCATGTAACATATCTTATTTATACATATTTGAATCTGTCTTAGTGGAAAATACTTATTTATGTCTGTGTTTGTTATTTTAATACTATGCACCGTAGCAAGCTTTGTGTTAGGCAGCCTTCATTTGAAGAAGAACTTTTTAGTAAATTCTTTCTCTTTGTACCTTCAATGAAATGCATAAATGTGTAAGGAAGTTAATTTTAATTGATAAGAAATAGATAAAAAATTAATATTTATTATGAGTATATTCTAAAAGTGTGAGTAGAGAAGGTAAATGCAAAATACCCGATTTGTCTTTGTTCTGCAAATCACTTTTGCATTCTCTTATTAGGATGGCCCCAAATAGTAATGTCATAATTTTAATACAGTCCATTCTGGAAGACTCGCAGTAGCATTAGCTTAATTTTAATCCCCTGGTACATTACATATCAATTGTTAAGCAATAGGTTGAGCCATTCTTTAGAGAAAATGATAGTACACACAAACAAAAATTTTAAAGGCACTATTATACATTTTAACAATAAATAGTACGAAAATACATAACAATGTAACCATGTAAACATGCTATCAGTTTTGTAAAATTTATCACAATGTACAAGCGACTTAAATGAAACAAAAGCTGTGATGCATTACACTCACATGACTTTCTCTACTCTTGTACAAACTAGTTTTACAAACGCTTATTCCCCATCCACTTCATGTTAATCGACATAATTACTAATTTTCTTGTAGATGCAAGGGGAATTGGTAGGCTTTAAGCGATAGTCAAATATTCTAAGAGCTGGTTGCTAAGTGGAGTATTCCATTCTCTTTGCATGTCGAGAACATAAAAAAAAACTAATAAGGAATTCCCATTTGATAAAAAGTATAAATACAGCAAAATTCAAACACATAACAAGGAATATCTCGGAAATATTTCGCTCGATAAAAACATGTATGTGACAAAGTTGTGTGCTCTGAGATCTACATTTTTTGTGTAGCAAACTTTTGTCTATCTTATAGGATTTACCATTTTAAGCGAAAGTCATTCAGAATGAAGGCTTTTTGGGTATACATATTTGCGATCAAAATGTCCTATGCATATGATATTTTAATAAAAAAGTTAAAAGAATTTTTGAGAAAATAATAATTTTTGTTAAATGTTACATGTAAAGGATAGTCTGGGGTGGAGAATTTTCTGAAAACCTGTGTCGCATCCTTGAAAGATAGTAAACTCAAATACCAAGATTGGTATTTATCCGACTTTTCGTTTTTGAGTTATGCTGTTCACAGAGAGATACATAGACACACACGTGCTTTATTTGGATTCAGGGCACCTCAAAACATGTATTTACTGTGAAATCTCGATATCGAATTTTTGGGTGGAATACAATACTTCCTCTACTTACTATATGTAGTAGAAACAGTAAAAATATGAACAAACAACTTGTTTATAGAACATGTCAAAGTAAATTGGTTTATAATTTTATGCTTGCTTACTTAGTCGACCTACCCTCCTCATATGTAGGTTTACACACCGTGCTTAGGATCAGAGGCCTGTAGAGGAGTAGACGAAACTTGAATCAGGGAATAAAGTACCCTGAACGCGAGATCGGACCGTAGCCAGGTATGAGAGTGAGGGAAGAAGATGATATAAAATGAAGGCAAAATGGATGAAATTAAAGTGATAATAGAGCAATTGATGGAATGAGCGGTGGAGGAAACCGGCGAAAACCCGCGCAGACGCCGCTTCGTCCGCCGCAAATTCCACATGCGGGTCCCTGGGTTCGAACCGGGACCATCTTGGTGGGAGGCAAGTGGTCTAGCCACTCGGACACGGCGCCGCTCTATGATTTTATAATGCGTATAAATCAGATGAAATCCCTATATAGAAATGTCTGTGCAAGGGTAATTGCTTTGGTTAGGTTAGGTTATACAACGCAGGGAGACAACTCGCACGCTGCGACCTACCTAGATCTATTATGCTAACACCCACAGATATCCTACAGAGACGCACGGAAGTCTCTAACAGTTCCAGGCTCGAAGACCCGTCATACTACTGGAGTTGTCTAAAGAGGGAATAAACAACCCGTCGACCAAGCAGCCTTTTAGAGCCCATGAAGGTTACTCTCATTTGAGCCAACATTCACGCCATCTGTCCAGCACCGAGTTACGCCACGAAACCTATAAAAACGCCTGGGAGGCGGGATGAAAAGGAAATTATGGAAAGGAAATATCATTCGCCTACCGACCACAAAAAACCATGGATAACCCAAGGTCAGAGTGGGCGATCTACGGGAATCAACTCGGGACCTCCCGAATGTTACACGTTGCCGCGGAGACATCACGATCGGTATGCAAGGGTAATGCTCAGAAATCAATAAACTGCAAATAAGGAACCAGACAGGGGAATCCGAAAAGTAATACGTTGGTTTCTGGTTTTGGCGAAGACGAATGTATCCCGTTTACCACCCCATGTTTGTTGCCTTGCCCTCGTTCGCCTCTGTGGATGAGATATGGGTTTTTCAGACTAGAAGGACCGAACTTAAGACCGTTATTCACCTCTAGATCCCCTGGGATGCCGGAATCTCCTACAGGACAGCAAGCAGGTAAGCCACCGTATGAACGTAAAACCCTGTCCAAGATTCTTTGCATGCTTGTGTTAACTCATAGCAGCAACGCTATTTAGTAAAGCAGGTTACTTTTCACAGCTAAGGTTACATACTAATTCAGAATCATTGCCGTCACAGCTTAACTCAAAAAGTAAACGTCAGATAAATACCAAACTTGGTATTTTGGTTCAGTATCTTTCAAAGATGTGACAAGAGGCTTTTCAAGAAAATCCCCCAACCCAGACTACACTTTACATGGAACATTTTGTGAACGTTTTTAGTTTCTCAAAAATAGATCTACGATTTTGATTAAAATGTCATACGTTTATCATATTTCTAATGCAAATGAAATATATATATTGAATTTTATGGGAATGCCCCCAAAAGTCCTCTTTATTCTGAAGGACCTTTGCATAACTGGTAAAGTGTAGGAGATGGATAAATGTTTACCACAAAAAAATGTAGATTTCGTTAAAACATACAATTTTTTCGTATAAATGTTTTTTTGAGTGAGCCATTTCCGCGATATTGCTTGTTATTTGCTTGAATTTTCCAATACTTAATTTCCTCAAATGGGAATTCGTTATTCGTTCTCTTTGTCCTGGACATACAAAGAGAATGAAGTACTCTAAGATAGTTTCTGCAAATATCTCGGTTAGCATGAAGTAGATGGAGAATAAGCGTTTGTAAAAATAGTTTGTGTAATAGTAGAGAAAGGCATGTGAGTGCAGCACATCGGATGTTTTTATGTTGTGCTTTAAATAAATATTCTTTTGGCACTTGCAATAATGAGCTTTAGAAATGAACGTCGCTGATGTCAAAACCTGGATCAGCCAATTCTCTACAACTGCGACATGCGGCGTGACGGCAGAAATGTTAACTAACGACGCCGGTGGCACTACTGTCTCTGAAAATGTGAATGAAGGTCAGCATGAGATGTAACATTATTGAAGACTGTTTAAGATTGAAGTTTTTCTATCAGCTGAGAGTTTCTGTATATCTGGTGTGATACTTTCACATTACCTTCTCTAGCTAATGCCGTTTATTTTAATAGCTTCAACCAAATATTCCTTCCAAGTCTCATTTGTATATAAACTTCATATTTATCGAGGTTATATTTTGCAGATGAATTTCGTTAAAATCTCGTTTTAGGCACAAGGGAGTTAAGGAGACTGAACAAAAATTGTGAAAGCAATTTGAAGGTAAAATTCCATACTTCTTCCTTGACATCAGTGAAACAACTATATAGTACTACCATATAAAAATGACAAAGTATCAAAGACTTCAAAGCAATAATAAGAAATATCCGACAAAACATTTTGAAATAAATTGTGTGTAATAAAGAGATAGGCATTATTTTGTGTAGAAGCTTTTTGTCTATCTCTTATGGTTTACGAGTTACACAAAATTCATTCAGAATTCCTAGCACTTTAAGGCTATTCGTAGGAAATAAAGGAATATATTTTATTAGTCAGGCTATACTGTAAATAAAAATAAAATTTTATCAAAATCGTTAGAGCTATTTTTGAGAAAATAAAAAGGAATGAAAATTTTTCCATGTACGGCAGTTGGGAGTGAAGGTTCTTATTTAAAAACATTCTCTTTTTGAGCTGTGCTGTTCACTGACAAAGATAGGCACGTAACGTTTGCTAAAAATTTTTCTTTTCTATTCAGCAGACCTCAAATCGTGTGATTCCGGTGTATTCTCGGCATCGAACCTTTGGATGGAATATAATGCATCCTCTACTAGAGGTAAGTGGTAGAAAGTAAAAACTGTGGTGAAAGTGATATCGTATGCGCAGTATTTATAAAAGTACTGTTATAGAGCGATTAGAAAAAATTCGGTTAATATTGTCGCGAAACGTGACTGAGGAGATCCATATTATGTTTATTATTTTATAATAATTAACAATATTTTATTTACCTGTCAAGTTTCTGAATTTGTATAGAATCACTTTTTATAGTCTTAATTCTGCTCAAGCCTTAGTAAGTGTTTATACGACAGGAAATAGCAGCCTGCTACTTCCCTTGACATTTCCAAGGGATTTCACTATGTCATCATTTTCTGAGGAGTACGTGTCTTTCTGCAGGCTCTTAACTGCACCTTAAACCGCGTTAAGTCACATAAAATGTTATAGAACATTGACGAATCGAGTTATGATTGGCCGCGGTGGCAGATCATATTTGGTAGTAGCTGCCACGGTATTAAAATGAACCCCTCTAGGGTATTCAACTCTATATAAGCAAGCGCTTCAGCTCTGCTCGGGGGACTTTGTGTTGTAACGTGGTCGGGACCGCTATGGTACCCGTCTACGGTCGCTGCACGGGCGCTCCGGATGTTTTCATTTGGCACCACTAGCGGCTTGACAAAGCCGTGTTGAGTATTGGCTCTCGTCATCCACGACGAGACGTTTCTTAAGGTAAGCATTATAAAATAAGTTTTGTAATAATAATGATAGCTAGTACCATCATCATCATCATCCCTGATCTTGTAAACCCAACTATCGCACGGTAGAAATGTAACTCTTTAGAATATATTCAGATCGCTCTAGCCAAGCGTCTTATGATTGTCTCTAGCTCTGCAATCCCTCATTTAGCTATTCCCCCCAGTGTCACAACTTAGCACGTGACAATATTATAAAATAATCACCCTTGTATCTTTTAAACATCTTCCAAGATGGATCAATGGCGAAATTTGCTTTCATAAGGTACCGAATATGATATTAAAGCTCGCGGCAATACTGTATATAGTAACTGCAATACAGAACTCCCTTGCTGAGATATGGCTTACTCTCCCGCGCAGCAGTAGTGTCGGAGAAGTTGCCGAACCTGCAAGGGTGAAGCAAAGTTGATATTATACGCAGCTTGTTACCTTTGTGTTAAATTTCATTTTGAAGAAGTTAAGTGTTATTAACAGAGGAAAACAGTATTTAACCCTGCAGCGCATTGTTCTTGAAATGTGAGAACAATAAACGATGTAATTTTGATATTAAAGATGCTCTTCTGGATTTTATGAAAAAATCATGTTACCTTCACATGTCTTTCTATTCCCACTATCGTTTAGTTTTATAAGTTCTACATTTTATTACAAAATCTATTTTTCTATCTATTTCCTGTTAATTGAGATAAAAGTTCACACATTTCCTTGTAGGAATTGTACAATAGGGATGCAGCTAAACGAAGTGATGTCAAATATTTAAAAATGGATCGCTGTATGCTGGCCTTGAAATAACATAGTACTATTTCCATGACATTACGCGAAAAAACTAAACGTGAGATCATTTAAAAAAGTGACAAAATGTTGAAAAATTTAAACCAATAACAATGAACATCTCCAAAATGGCTGATACTACAGAAACACTACTTGGAATTTTTTGTGTTTTTTTAAAAATATCTGAATGTTTTAAGCAGATAATCTTTGTCTATCTCTAAAGTTTTAGCAGTTATACAAAGCTGTACGAAGTTCCTTCCGAACTAAGAGTTCTTCATATTTTATTCTCAGAGATTCACATTTTCATTAAAATTATATATATATAATATTTGACATTTTAAAACAAATATTTAGAGAAATTTTGTAAGAAAATAGATAATGAAAAAAGGTTTATTTTAGGATGAGTTGTATTGTATTGTACTTCGACTGTTGGGGAGCCAAACTTGATGAAATAACTCCCCACGTATGGCACAAAGTTTCCGGTGGCCTTCGCCCCAACGTTTAGGAATCAACTTTGTATTTTTATGTTTCTTTAAATATTATATATACTTATGTTTGCTTCGGCTGCATCAATATTAATTTGTAGAAACATGTATCTCTTATCAGGAGGTGATGCAGCTAAATAATGTAGATTTACACAAATTATAACTTTTACTTCACTCCCTTTATTAATCCTTCACACGATTAAATAACACTTCACCGATATAGAGAGCTGTTGGATTACTTATTAATTACTTGCACTTTTTAACACAAGCTTTATAATATTCCGGCCGTGATGAATTTTCGTCTCACACTGGGTACGTACCGAGCAAACAAACTGTTAAATGTGTAAATTCTTCTATTTCAAGTCTCTGATTGGCTAATACTACTCCAATAGAATACTTTTATTTAACTTTCAGCTTTTCTAGTTTTTGATTGGCTATTTATAAACTGTTTTAAAATATTACATTGTTGTTACAAGTAGCATTATTAACTTTCTAATTCATTATTGTCTTAAGGTTAGCTCATTGTTACCTCATTGTTAGCAACTTTCGGCGTCTATTCTCACAGCTCCTACATTATTAAATTACTTAATATTTTAGGAAGTTAGTGAAGTTAAATATCAAATATGGTATTTATTCAATATTTGTTTTCAAGTAGCGGCGGCGCCGTGGCCGAGTGGTTAGAACGCTCGCCTCCCATCTAGGCGGCCCGGGTTCAATCCCAGGGACCTGCGTGTGGGATTTGTGGTGGACGAAGCGGCGTCTGGGCGGGTTTTCTCCGGGTTCTCCGGTTTCCCCCGCCATTCATTCCACCAACTGCTCCATCATCACCTTTCCTTTCATCCATTTCACCAACATTTCGTTTCATCTACTTCCTTCATCCCATACCAGGCATCGGGCTGATCACCCATCCTGGATGCTCTGTCCGATCCATGAGTGTCTGCTCCTCGACGGGCCTCTGACCCCAGGCACCCGCTTGTAAGTCCTGGGGGGTGTAAGTCCTACATAAGAGGAGGGTAAACAGATAATGAATGAATGAATGAATGAATGAATGAATGTTTTCAAGTAAGACTTCATAAACCTTTCTTAAAAACACTTATTCTTCTATCTAATTCGTGTTCAAAGAGACAAACGTTTGCAGAATTGGATTTGGTACAAATTTTCTTGTAGGTACAGGTGGAATATAGGGCCCTGCAGTGAAGGAGTGATCTTTAAATTAGTGGGTCGTTATAGGCTGCCTTTGAAATTCCACCCCTTGCATGACCAAGAGAAAGAAAATAAGGCGACTTAGCGCATGAAAAAGGTACATAAGGTATTATGCTAAGAAGACGAATATCATCTAAACGGTTAATGTCTCAAAAATATATTGAGTGTTTTAAACATATCTACAACTTTTGTATAGTGCTTTTGTACGTTTCTTATGGTTTAAAGGTTACAAAGAGGCCTACTAAATTAATATCATAATCTGTACACACACACATACACTTTTTGGTAAATTTTCTAGATTTAGAGCTGCACAAGTTCGACTGCGGCACACATGTACATACTTATGTCTAGAATGTTCCGCAGTCTGTAATGTAAGTAAGATGATAAATGGCTATTGGCTAATTTAATGAGCACGTAATTATCAAACACACTGGTTTCTCTATCACAAAATAGAATGAAAAGTGTGCTGCGGGAATGTATCAACGTTGATATATTCTGATATGATCCTGGAGAACGGAACACCCACGCAGGATCTTTCAAAGTTAAGCTAAATTTGGATAGGCTTATATGGTACCGACAGCTGATGTATAAGGTATATGTTATGACATGAGAGAGGGGAAAATGAAGTTCATGAGATTGCATTCTGTCAGCTACAGACAATCTGGTTTACAGCTCACTTCCCTGTCACGCCGAACCTTTAAGAGTGTTGCAAGTTTTACTTTATTCTACCAGGACGCCTGGATGGCGTAGTAGTTTAACTTCCGGTTCTCGTACACAGAGACCAGGGTTAGATTCCCGGGTTTGGGTGACGATTTTAATTCGGCACTGGCTTCCTCCGTGTGAAACACCACAAGGTCCAACGTGATTTGTAGGTCCTCTCATCACGGGCGCCTTCATCTCAGAAATAGTTCCAGAAATCTCTTGGTAGAAGGAGATAATCCTCAAAGGCCAATTGGGGTACGTTGTAAACGACTTTCTCTATCACGTACAGTAAGTAGAGGAAGTAATGTATTGCCTCCCAAATTTCGAAGTGTAAATTTCACAGAAAATATGTTTTGAGGGCCCCTGAACCCAAAACAAAGCAGTTTTAGGAAAAAGTCCGAGTGAACGTCCGTCTGTGAACTACATAATTTAAAAATGAAAAGCCAGATAAACACTAAACTTGGTATTTAAGTTCAGTATCTTCCAAAGATGTGATATGCAGTTTTTCAAAAAATTTCTTCACCCCAACTACCCTATATATGGGAGATTTTTCGAAATGTTTGATTATCTAAGAATGGCTCTAGCAATTTTGATTAAAATACCGTATATTAAAGATATCTTCATTTCGAATGCATTTTGTATAACATGTAAGAGTTACGCGATAAACAAAAAATGTAGATCTCTTTAAAACACACAATTTATTTCAAATAAGCTTTTTCGTGGTACTAGTAATTTCGAGAAATCCATTATTAATGGTTCGAATCCTTCAATACTTTATCATTCTTTTGAAGTCCTGTCGATTTTCAGCTGTTTCTCGCCATGTCATGCAGAGTATGGAATTTTAAGGCAATGGTATAGCTTTAGTTCTTAAACATTTGACTAACGCCCTACTAAATGTAGTAGATACGAAACAATAACATCGTAAGAATGATTAGTTCACCCATTAATAAGAGATAAAAGGGTACATAAAGTCATATGAATGTAACACATAAGATTTTTTAAATATTCTTTAACACCTATTCCTATTACATGCGTCACCATAGGTGGTGCTCATTGATGATATGTGAGATGAAATGATATCGCGAATGGAAACGTTTCAGACCAAGTTAGGGTATTTCCCCGGTAGCTGTCAACTATGAGCCCGCATAGGAATTCTTAAGCAGTTGACTTCAAATTATCTACATTCAAACCATTGTCAGTGCAAGGAATACAAACAGCAGTGACAAAGGGCCACTGACGGTAGATAAACAAGGTTTGGCGAGTGGTGTCTGCAAACGTCAACAGATTGTACGAGGGAAGGGGGAGGTTTATTATCGGCGACGTCACTGCATAAAGTCCAGTCCTAATTTTCTTTCGTAAATGGCTTTAACATTTAGAAATTCTTATGCCTAGTTCTGAGGACTGAATAAAATCTGGAAAAAACCTCGGTCAGGATTTAACCACACATCTTCCGCTCAGACTCTGAACTTCTGAATATTACCAGTCTATCTGTATTAGTCTACCAAGCACCTAGTGGCCATTATAGGCACAGGAAGTGTTGCAAAATTTAATATCGGTATATCAACATTTTAGGCCACCTAATCATAAATCGAAAATTCACTTAAATACCAAACTTATTAAAATCCAGCGCCTTCTAAGGTTACGGCACGAAGGTTTTCAAGAAAATTCACAAATCTTATACTATCTTTACACCGTGCAATATTTTCGATTTTTTTATTTACTACAAAATCGCTCAAATAATTTGCATTAAGATGACCTATAATTAAAGTACTTAACAAATAAAAGTGAATATTGTATTTTTTGGAAACAGCCTATGAAGTTTTCTTCATTCAGAAGAATGGACTGCAAAATTGATTACAAAGAACCTTTTTGAATCTTCAACAATTTTTGAAATATCCGTTATAATTGGTTTGAATTTTCCAACACAATGCACTTTTTAAAAGTGCTGTCACTATTCAGTTGTTTATCGTGATGTCATGGAAGGCTATATAATTTTAAGATCAGCTGAAGAGATACAGACGAAGGTTCAGGGCGGCCGAGGACGTGGAGGAACATATTCCCCATGAAATTTACAACAACCCTGGTACAAGCATTAGACAATTGGCCCGCCAACACGGTGTAAGCAAAACGACGGTTATCTGTATCCAACATAACAACCGCTATTATCCCTATCACCTCCAACGTGTGCAGGGATTATCACTTGTGGAATTTCCTCCACGGGAAGGATTCTTTGTGCATTGTGCTGCCACCAACTGTCTGTTACTCATTATCTGCGACCTCAGTAGTCATTAGACATCGTGAAACAGCGGAATGGGACGCTCCGTGGAACTCACGGACTTCGAACGTGGTCAGGTGATTGGGTGTCACTTGTGCCAGAAGTCTGTACCCGAGATTTCCACACTCCTAAACATCCCTAGGTCCACTGTTTCTGATGTGATAGTGAAGTGGAAACGTGAAGGGACATGTACAGCACAAAAGCGTATAGGCCGACCTCGTCTGTTGACTGGCAGAGACCACCGACATTTTAAGAGGGCTGTAAAGAGTAATAGGCAGACATATATCCAGGCCATCACATTGGAATTCCAAACTGTATCAGGATCCACTCCAAGTACTATGCCAATTAGGCGTGATTGAGAAACCTTGGTTTCGTGGTCAAGCTGCTGCTCATAAGCCACACATCACGCAGGAAAATGCCAAACGACGCCTTTCTTGGTGTAAGGGGCGTCAACATTACAGGATTGAACAGTGGCAAAACGCTGTGTGGAGTCACGAATCAGGTGCACAATGTGGCGATCCGATGGCAGGGTGTGGGTATGGCGAATGCCCGGTGAACGTCATCTGCCAGCGTGTGTAGTGAAATTCGGAGGTGGTGGTGTTATGCTATGGTCGTGTTTTTCCTGAAGGGGGCTTGCACCCCTTGTTGTTTTGCGTGGCACGATCACAGCGCAGACATTCATTGATATTTTAAGCACCTTCTTGCTTCCCACTGTTGAAGAGCAATTCGGGGATGACTATTGCATCTTTCAACATGATCGAGCACTTGTTCATACTGCACGGGCTGTGGCGGAGTGGTTACACGACAATAACATTCCTGTAATGGACTGGCCTGCACAGAGTCCTGACTTGAATCCTATAGAACACCTTTGGGATGTTTTGGAACGCCGACTTCGTGCCAGGCCTCACCACCTACATCGATACCTCTCCTCAGTTCCGCACTCCGTGAAGAATGGGCTGCCATTCCCCAAGAAACCTTCCAGCACCTGATTGAAGGTATGCCTGCGAGAGTGAACCTGTCATCAAGGCTAAGGGTGGGCCAACACCATATTGACTTGCAGCATTACCGATGGAGGTCGCCTCTAAGTTGTACGTCATTTTCAGCCAGGTGTCCGGATACTTTTGATCACGTAGTGTAAGTTGTGTAGCGAGGGTATCCGGCTATCCAACAAGAAGGGCTGCAGTAAAGTATATGGGCTGTGTAGAACTCAACCTAGGTTAATGCACTGGTGTGGTGAGCCTTCCAGAAAGACTGATTGGAATCTGGGACTGCCCAACAAAATATGGTGGACTCGTCATACCGGTGCGTGTTGAAATTGTAGATATTTCGGAAGACGCTTCTGAGCTGGATGGAATTTAATAACCCAGAGATTTCGAATATTATTGTCTGCTTGTTATGAATTTCCTTAAATATTTTGCTATAACTGTGTGATGAATTAGAATGCTTAATTTTGTATGTTTCATTTTTTTTCCTTTCCTGAGTCTTATGGTGTTCAAAGCAACGAACATTTGCACATATTGTGACGTAAGATCACTTGGTCCAAACCGACGCCTATACCAGATGGGACCAGAACAGGGACATAGCTCAGGAATATCATTGAGGGTGTTATAAGTTGCATGTAGCTGAAAGGATGGTGTTAGAACGACGCTATTAGACGTGTAGTCTGGTTCCAATAGGGGTTTTAATCCTTCGAATCTCAAATCCAAACTACATTGAAAGAAAGAGACAGACAGATTTGAATTTAACTGTTTGACGGAAGGCGTCAGGCGTTCCACCTTCATCGTGCCTAGGGCCTGTGTCGAGGTTGTAAACTATCATAAAATAAATTTAAAGAGACAACCGTCGCAGAGTCCTGTTAGGCAGTCATAGGAAGATCCCCAGCAGTAAAAACCTCTTAGGTTTAAATACGCGAGGAGTATGGTGACTAGTACTTTAGGCAGAACTGACATAAGCGGGTATCCAACAGAAGTGATCATACCCGTGCTTACATAAACATCCGGGAAATGACTCGCAAGATCTCTGAAGCCAATTGCTTGGATTTATTTGAACAAATTTTGTCCTGAATATCCCGAACTTCCATAAACAAGATTTATCACATGTATGCAAAATACAACTATGACTGTCACAATATAAGGGATAGTTTGGGGTGTGGGATTTTCTTGGAAACCTTCGTGTTACATAGTTAAAAGATGCTGAGCTTAAATAACAAATACTTTGATATGTAACCGGCTTTTTGTTTTGATCTATGCTGTTTGCATACACGCACAAACATTTATCTTAAAGGCTTTTTTAAAATTCAAGCTGTCTCAAAACGTGTATTTCCGGTGAAATCTTGGTATTAAATTTTGAGTGGAATAAAATGTTGCCCCTACATTTTATTTCAAAGTAGTAAAAAATAAACATGATGTAAAACTTTGTTTTAAAAATGGAATGACATATTAATGAATGTCGGAGTCCATTAAATATATTTTGAAATATATTACCATTTAAACTGATGCTTATATAGGCAGTTCTCTCTGTCTCTCTCTATATCTGTGTACCCTTTGTAAATACCAGATTTGCATGGTTTTTTAACTATAATTTATATAGAAGCACAAAAATGATGTAATAGCGCATTCCTTTGATAGTGTAGTTATTTTCTATAACAAACCTACTAACAGAGATGATGTCAAACAGAATTCGAGCAGAAAATGTAACTGTATGAATGTGCACTGTGCCTGAAGGCCTAATGAGGCGCGTCGTAATGCTTGCAAAACATGCAGATGCCTGTTTTGAATTTTACGTTTTTGCCCTGCAGTGCGTTTCTGTAGCCCAGTATTCATCTGAGATAGTATTTATATGCGATGAACAAGTCAGCATTGGTTTGCATCTAGCCTGAGACGCCTAATAAATATGTTCACCTACAAGGATTTGGAATAATCGCATTGACATCATGAGTAGAACGGATATAATTTAACCGTAGAGGTAGAAGCAATCCAAAGAAGGGGGATACCTTATGCGCTGTGACCTGCGAACACCAGGGAACCATGAGGCAGTACTTTTAACACTTAAATGATTTCAGTCTAATTATATAGTATATAAATTCAATAACAGCCTGCCTTAAAGTAATATGTGTGTTTAACAATACATAAAAAGTGTATATCACAGCCATTGTATATGTTTATATTATTGTGTACATGTTCAATAATGTTATGTAAATGTATTACGTAATTTAATAATGTAGGAACTATGAGAATAATAAGTTAAAGGTTGCTAACAATGAGGTAACGTTGAGGAAATAGTGAATTTGAGAGTTTAATAATGTTACTTGTGATTCTTGGAAGCTATAATGTAATTTTAGTGACAGTTTATAAAACAGCCAATCAACAACCAGTAAAAGTTTTAGTTAAATGAAGGTATTCTATTGGATTAGGAATAGCCAATCAGAGACTTGAAATACAGAAATTTACAAATTTTAGGTCGTAGAAATCTGTTCGTTGGTTACTAATCAGACACAGAAAGTGTCCTCGAGAACTTTAATACGTATTCGTGTGAGATGAAAGTAGTTTACGTGTTAAAAGTGCAAGTAATTAATTAAAGAATCTCCCAGCTATCTATATCAGTGAAGTGTTATTTAAATCGTATCAAGCATTAATAAAAGGAGTGAAGTGAAATTATAATCTGTGTAAGACTACATTCTTGTTGCACCACAACCCTGCCAAGACATCCATGTTTCTAACAATAATACTGACGCAGCCGAGGCAAACATAAATATATAATATTTAAAGAAACAGTCAGATTACAAGGTTAATATTTTTAAATTTTGGGGGCGATGGCTCCCAAAGCATGGTGCAAACAACGTAAAGATACTATCAACTTCAAATTGGCTTCCAAAGTTTGGTACTAATAAATAACGTAATAATTGTCTACTTCAACCAGCAGGTTACAGGCCGTAGATAGACAGGCCACAGAGGTGCCCGGAATTCCCTAACATTTCCAAGCTCGCAGTCCCGTTCCACTCCTGGAACCGCCGAGAGAGGGTTCTCACTCAAGCAGCCCTCTGGTGTTCACGGGGAATACTCTTTCCACTGAGCATGCATCTGCGCCAATTGTACTTCACCGCCATACGCCACGAAACCAAGTAGCAAACGGAATGAAATCGAAATTATGGTAAGGAAATCGCGGCAGTGAAGAAATCAGCCCTGCATTCGCCTGCCAACTTCTGGGGAAATCACAAAAAACCCACAGTTCAGAGAGAACACGTGCAGGTGATTGAACCGGGGACCTTTCGAACTATTTCTTGTCGCTATAGTAAACATTATAGGTTAATTTCAACAAACAATACTCTTTAAGTCTTGTTTGATAACATTATGCTAACTTAATGTTAAAACTCATCCGTTTCATCAAGATTTTGTAGCGTTTAAAGTCAAATAAACTGCGAGCAATAGCTTTCCAGAGGGCGATGACCAAATCTGCACTGCTTCTGAACACGCTCCGTTACACCTTTTTCTACGTATCACAGTGTTCAAGTAGCATATAACTACAGTACCTTTCAAATGAGAAGAGTTTTGCTCTTCAGCGAAGCATACACTGTTAATAACTGTGTGTTGCCACTTCGTTACCCCCATTCTTTTCATGTTTACCTCTCACTCACACACTCAAGGTAGCATAAGTATCTCGCGAGACGTACTCGCTTTGCCTGCACCACACGCTTTAGTAGTAAGTTGCTAAGCATATTTTTGAATTTCTTTCTTCCTCAATGCTGCATAGTTTAAAAAATATATGTACCCTAAAAATAATAAAAAGCCGAAGCAGGCTTCGGCGTGTGGTTCACTTACGGCGGAGGTAATGTGCTGTAGCGAGGCGGGTGGCAATATTCAGGACCTCAGTGTGGAGGTCTTGGACCGCTTCCTAGAGGTACTCGTCAGTGGTGCGCCCTGGCGAAGTTGTCTCTTCTGGCGTTGGCGGCTATGAGGTCTTCCTGGGTGGAGCCGGTTACTGAGAGATCCTCGTGGATGGAGAGGTTACTGCTCCCTGAGGCGTCTGTTCGCGCTGATGAGGGCACTGAGGGCACTGCGCCTATCCTGTAAAATGGCCTTAGCCGTTGCAGGTGGCGCAGTACCGGCGGCAGTGTCGATATTTGTGAGGTCTCAGTCAGCTGCAGTAATGGGGCACCTAGGTATGCAGCGCAGTGCACAGCGTCGTCAACGTAGCCAAAACAGCGGCAGCCTGGCTGATGGCTTTCCGCTAGGTTGGCGTCGATACGTAAAACTCGCCCCAAGAAATGCAGGCCGTACCTCAAGGCTGCTCCGCAGGTGGATGAGAATGGTTGATCCCTGGGACGCAACGATTCTAGTGGCCTTCGTGTCTGAAGGTCACTGGTGTTGAGCGGCAGTGGGAACGTAGCGTGTAGGCCTATATGCGTATATCCTGCAGTGTGCCTAGCTGAAGGAAATTGCAGCGGTGGTAGCGTCGAAATTTTTAGTAGAGGAAGTTGTAGTTTGGTGCTGACTGTAGTCGGAGTAGGCGCCCGGGGCTCGAGGTGATATGTGGTACTGACTTGTGTTGGTTGCCGCTGTTGCTGTGGTGGCAGGGATGTAGTAAACGTGATGAAGAATGACCCTTGCGGTGGTGGAGAGGCGGCCCACTCGGCAGATGCCGGGGAGCGGCCGGGAGCACGCTACGTCATCTCCGGGAGCTCCGGGGGGTCGGGAAAGGTTTTTCCCGCGCTGGTTCAATTAGGCGTCGGTTCTTCTTGTATTCCGATCTGGTGGCAAGGGACACCTTATGCACGTTAGTGTACTTGATAGAGAAATTAAAAAAGTAAAACGAAAACAAAGCACAGGAAGGTGAACATTAAGAGATGCAAATTCACTCATTTTCCTTCCTTTATATTTGTTTATTTTTATGCGAAGGCTACAAAATTCGTTCCTTCTTTCTGGGTAAAGGTCAAAACAATAGAACAGGGAAGGCAGAGATAATCGGAAGAGAGGATGGAAGGGGAGAATATACCAAACCACCACAGTATCTCCAAGCTATATGCGAGAGTTTTATTACAAAGAGAAGGTCGCTCTTCAAAGATTATTAATAAACTCCTTGACTTAATAACGCTTAGAGTCTAAACGTGTAATGCGGGGTATTGCCTCTGGAATATATGGCTTACAATATAACTCATCTTAAATTCGGTACAGTCATTCTCAAAAGGTGAATGCGAACTGTATTTTAAAACAACAGCCAATTGTTTCGAAGACAGCTACAACTAAAGGGAAGAAACTATGGTGCGGCAACACTGAGAAACTGGCGTGGCCTTATGGTAACAGCGTGGCAGTAAATTAAGAGATTTTATTTGTTTTTCTACACGTGAAGACACACTTTTTTACTTTCTCTACCACGTACATAGTAAGTAGAGAAAGTATTGCATTCCATCCAAAAATTGGATAGCGAGAGTTTAACGCAATACATGTTTTAATGCCCCCCGAGTCTTAAAAGACATTTTTAGAGAAAGCTCCGTATGTGTGTATGTCTGTATCTCCGTGTGTGTCTGTCGTCCTCCATGGTGTAGTGGTTACCGTTCTGACCTGTAGTAGTTCAAACCCGCGGAGGGCGATGGATTTTTTCGGGCGTAAATATCCTTAGCACGGCTTCCTTAGGAAGGGAAGTAAAGCCGATGGTCCCGTGCCGTAGATTTATGGCACGTTAAAGAACTTCAAGCCTAATAAAGAGGCTTCTGAGCAAAGTTACCGGTCCTTCACGCCCAATATAGAATGAGACGCTAAGGACCACAGCAGTTAAAGAGCGTTCATAAATAAAACTCAGTTTAATTTTCCGTCTGTGTCTGTGAACAGCATAACCCAACAAACACCAAACTTGGCATTTAAGTTCAGTATCTCCGAAAGAGCGACCCGAAGAGTTCCAAGAAACTCTGTATACCTCAAACTACAGTATACATGGTAAATAATTCGAAATTTTTCATTTTCTAAAAAAATGGCTCTAACGATTGTGATTAAAATTCCATATATTAATCATTTACAGGATAAATAAAATGTATATCTTGAATTTTTTTACTATAGCCTTTGAAGTACTCTTTATTCCGAAGGAATTCTCTATAGTGTTGTATAACTAGGAAACGTTAAGCGATTCATTAAAGAGGTGGTAAAAGAATTTGATTACCTGGGGATTAGATTCTCAAGCAACGGGAAATGGGAAGCACAATCTAAATATGCACAACTGAAAGGAAAGTTAGCCATGAAAGCTGTCAGAGTTTGCTTGTGTAAAACACCCACGCTATCAATGAACCGGTTGATTGGAAAGGATATACGAAGTTGTAGTGGAGTAAAAAATGTTATACGGAATATAAATATGGGGGGGTGGCAAAGGGATGGTTTAAGATTGATATAGTCCATAGAATGTTTTGTAGAGAAGTTCTGCTTTCACCAAGGTGCGTGGCACTGGCAGAGCTAGGAAGGTAGGGAGAAAAGGTATAATAGTGGAAAGAATTTTGAAGTATTGGTATAGATGCTTAAATCTAGAAGATGATAATATATTAAAGGAATGCATACAGTTCCAAAAGGCCGTCTTAGGAGAAGAGTGTTGGTTTGGTGAGATGGGAAATGTGCTAAAAGAAATTGGCATGAGGAATATTTTCCTATTAGATAAATATAATAACAGTGGGTTTTGGAAAGAAGTGAGACTGAAGGTAGAAGACATCGAGAAACAAGAGATATGGGCTAGTTTTGAGGATAAAAGATCATTGATCTTGTATAAATCGGTTAAAAGAAATTGAGGAAGGGAGAAGTATGTAGATATATGCAATAAATTTGGTAGAATAGGAGTAATATTTTTAAAAAGGAATGGATATAATTGTTCGGGGGGATGTATTATGTGTGATAAATTGGGTAGTACTTTTCATTGGCTAATAGAATGTGATAAGGTTAAAAGGTGGGTAGAGGTTATATGAAATAAAAAATGGAACGAGCTAAATAAAGAAATAGTAGCATTAAGAATGTTGGGAAGCACAAAAGTAGAAACAATTAAAATGATGAGGACATTTTTAGGCAACACAAGGGATAAGTGGATAAGGAGCTTAAGAAAGGTACAGGAGAATGGGCACAGTTTGGAAAGTGGTGAGATGGTATAGTAGCTTTATCCCATATATGCAGCCTAGTGGCTAAATATGGGAGATCTAGAGAACTGAAGAACTAGATTTTAAGCTTTAGATGTAAGTTTTATTTGTATATTGTAATAAGGATGGTAATAAATATTACATTAAAGCGTAACACATTAGAAATTTATAACTCCATGAAACACAGCTTATTTCAAATGAATTTTTTGTAACATAGGTTATTTCCAACAAATTCGATTGTAATGGTTCGAGTTGTTCATTACCTGGTCATTCTTTTAAGTCCTGTCAACATTCAGTTGTTTCTCGTGATATCATGGAAACAAATTAGAACCTTAACGCCAACATATAATGCCCAGTTCTTAAACATAAAACTATCGCTATTACCCTTGTATCTAAAACGAAATGTCTAATGTAAATTTTCAAATAGCTTTATCTGGATTAAAATGAAGTAGATAGAAAAATAAGCTTTAGTAAGAATAGTTTGTATAAGCGATAGATTATAGAGACTCAGGTGAATGTAACACATCAGATTTTTTTTAACTTTATCTAGAGAGTGTATCGTATTCCACCCAAAATTTCCACATCGATATCTCGCCGTATTTCGTGCTTTGTGACACCTGAATAAAAAAGTACCTTTATAAAGTCTGTGCACATGCGGGCGTGTGAGTATATGAACAGCATAACTGAAAAACGAAATTGCGGATAAATACCTAACTCAGTATCTTCCAAAGATACGACACGAAAAGAAAATCCTATCACAACAGTCTCTGTCGTCTGGTAGTTAGCATGTGGGCTTCCAAATCCAGAGGTCTCGAGCTCGATTCCCGGCTAGAGGATGGAAGTTTTTACTTTCGCTACTACGTATAGTAAGTAGGGGAAGTATTGTATTCCACCCAAAAATTCGATACCGAGATTTCACCGGAAATACATGTTTTGAGACCCCCTGAACCCAAAGAAAACATTTTTGAAACATGTCCGTGTGTGGGTGTGTGTGTCAAGAAAACCCCCCCACCACAGATTAACCTTTACATGGAACATTTTTCGAAACTTTTAATTTTCTCAAAAAGGGCTCTAACGATTTTGATTAAAATATCATATGTTTAAGATATTTTCATGACAAATAAAATGTACATCTTGAATTTTCTGGGAATGTCTCCAAAAGTATTCTTCATTGTGAACGACTTTTGCAAAACTGGTAAACCATAAGAGATAGACAAAATTTTACTACACAAAAATGTAGATCCCATTAAACTACACAATTTATATCATATACATTTTTTTGTTGAATGCGCCATTATAGAGATATTGCTTGTTATTCCCTTAAATTTTTCAATACTTAATTTCTCAAATGGGAATTCGTTATTCATTTTTTTGTCTTGAATATGCAAAGAGTATTAATCTGTGGCAAAGGGAATGGTACTGCACCTAGCAACCAACTATTAAAAGATATGTCTATGCTTAAAAGCTACTGTATTTCTATATTGCCCTTGTAAATATATATTCCCCTTATATCTACAAGAAAATTAGCAATAAGATAGTCTGCAAATGTTTATCTCTATTAACTCGAAGTAGATAGAGAATAAGCGTTTGTAAAATAGTTTGTACAAGAGTAGAGAAAGCCATGTGAGTGTAACACATCAGAAATTCTTTTAGCTAGAATTATTCCCCATCCTCCCTAGATTCTAGAGGTGTTAAAGTGTAAATGTGTGTGTTTTTGTTTGTGTAATATTAATATTTAGAAATAAAACACACTGCTCAGGTGCTAAAGCTTGTGGCCCGCATTCGGATAGTTACTGGTTCAAACCCCCCGGGGCCAACCAATTTGACGAAACGTTTTTTCGCGGTTTTCCTCTGTCGCGGGCGTTGCTGGGTTGTATAAGTTTATCCCCGAAATTTCCTATCATTTTTTCATCACTACATTTAATTTTCTTCTTCACTGCTATACCAGACATTGGGCCGATCATCCACCCTGGATATGCAATGACCCAGAGTTTGATTGCTCCTCGACTGGTTACTTCCAAGACATTGGCTTGTAAGTCCTACGAAGGGGAGGGCAATCTGTTTAAAAAGAAGAAATAAAACCCAAGGCAAACACATCCAAACATAACAGAATAGTAAACTAGTGAATGTCATTGCTGACAAGTTCGGCTGCGACATCGGAGTTGCTACGTGGAGGAAAGCGTATAGAATAGGAAGATAAGGATGTAGCGATACGGGCTGACATTGACCGCGCGCGGTGCAGTCTATACAAGAATTGCGCTGCCTCGCGAATATTTACTTTATTTCCACAATATTATTTATAACATTTAAGGCCGACTTATATAACTGAAATGTCTTTATTAAATCATTAATGCAAAACACTACGTCACAATGTGCACATGCATAAGATTCTATATCAGTTTATTGCAATGAATTACAACCCGCAACTTTGTATCCTGTAGTTTATATAACGCAATAAAACGTTTTCTCCGTACTCCAATATATAATTTTGCAACGTTGTGGAATTTCGTATCTTCTCCTTTGGAGTTTTGTCTGCTTGAACACTGTGCGGCAATACACTTGACTCAACTGTAGATTTAACCCTCTCGTTGGAAACAGTCGACTACAGGAAGCCTCTACACAAACGTAACGACTCCGATGTCGCAGCCCTATTGATGAGCAGTTGTTCTAAAGGTAAAGCTGCTGATATGAGCTTAGATGTTAAAGGCAGCATAGTATAGATGGAAAAATGTATATCCGCCCAAACTACCCATTACATGGAAAATTGTTTGTTATTTTTATTTTCTCAAAAATATCTCTTAACGACTGTGATTACTACTACTACTACTACTACTACTACTACTACCACCACCACCACCACCACCACCACCACCACCACCACCACCACCACCACCACCACCACCACCACCACTACCACTACCACTACCACTACCACTACCACTACCACTACCACTACCACTACCACTACCACTACCACTACCACTACCACTACCACTACCACTACCACTACCACTACCACTACTATTTTTCCGTGTTATCAACATCTAATCGTTTCCTTCGATACTATGTATAAAATAATGCAGTTTCAAGGCCAACAAAAACTCCCGATTTTAGACATTTGACCGTGGATTTGCTTCCTTGTATCCCCCTTATACCTACAACGAAGAATGCCCCGAATCTAGTTCTGCATACGTTAACTGTTAACATAAATATTTTGTAGATGCTATACATTAATAAACGATAGTGCTTAAAGAAATTCATCTGAATACTACTGTACATCAGAATTTTTAAAACACTATCTCCCACTCCTTGAGTCTCTTAATTTCTGTTTTCCAATGTAACTTCCACTTTCCACTAGAACACCTGTTTAACTGGTAAATAGTTCGGAGAATCCTGTACGACGCGCGCTTTCGCCTTCGCAGAACTGGCTCGCCTGTTGCACTTAGACTGCTAGGTAGGCTAGATTTTAAATATACACGGCCGTTTGTGAAAATTGCAACACCAACAAGGAAACGCATGAATTTAATGAATTTAATACCATTGGTTAGGTTCATGACAAGTAATAAATAATAAACTTTTCAAATCTATACATGACCTTTGAGGCCTAATATTCAATATTTGGTGTGGCCTTCATGCGCTGAATTTGAGCTGCTATACGCCGTGAAATTGAATGAAAGGGGTTCTGAATAAGTTCCTAAGGAATTTCCCTCCACGCAGTTTGTACTCGAGCCCACAAAATCCGTGACACTGTTTACTGGAAGATCGTGACGCACCAGGTGCCGACCAACCATGCCCAGACATGTTCGATGGGCGACGTGTCAGGCGAACGTGCAAGCCAGGGAAGCAATGGTACCCGCCACTCTTCTAAGAAGGCTTGTGCATTCCTCGCAATAAGTAGCTGGCATTGTCCTGTTGAAATGTGGCCTTTGGAGATGCCTGAAGCAGGGGGAGTACCTCAGGCTCTACAACCCCCGTTAGGTACCGGTTACTGTTAAAAGTGCCCTCAATTCGTGGACGGCAAGATCGGTTTTTGTAACCAATGGCGCCCCAAACCATCACACCTGGTGTTTGTCCGCTATGCCGCTCAACAATGGGTTGCGCTCACCACGGTACCGCCGGAAAATAATGTGGTCATCACTGTAGGACACATTGAAGCGGGAATTGTCCGAAAAGACTACATTTTGCCACTCAGCAACTCAGTGACGGTGTTCACGCGCCCATTGCAGTCGGAGGAGCTTGTGGTTTCCGGACAAGCCGACGTAATGGCATGCATGCAACCAGTCCAGCCTGCAGTAGACCGTTGATGCAGACAAGTTCACACCTGTTGCAGTGCTCCAGCGTCGAGCCAACATTGTGGATGAAGCTGTACGTTCCGTTATGGCCATGCGGACAAGATGACGGTCATCCCGTGCTGTGGTCATGTTCCGTGATCCAGTACCCGCTCTGTGCTGCGTATGACCTTCATCTATCCACTGCTTCCACACACGCATCACTGTCGTAGCAGCATGCCCTGTACGAGCCGAAATTTCACGGTATGACAAAGCACTTCCCGGAGACCGATCATTCTGCCCCGTTCGAGCTCACTCACATGCCGATATGGCTTCCTTTGACCTCGACGAGGCGTACGGGCATTCACTATATTGTTTCTGCCGTGTTTGACAGCTCTGCACCGACTACACTAGGCGCAGCACTGACCTTGTCGGACCGACACGAGAGAACTCTGCTCCGCCTATGTGTACCCTCTCTCTGTGCAAACCTAATCATTTACTGCTTGTACACTCTTCTACATTTCCACCAAGTTTGGAGTTATTACGGTAAATTCTTTCTTGGTGTTGTAATTTTCACAAGTGGAGCGTAGATACGCTACTGCAAGGACAAACTACCGTTTGGATTGCACACAACAAAAGTACCTTACTATCCATAAGAGAAGGTTTACTAAAGTTTCTATCCGATAAAACCACAAATTAAATTCAAAGTTGCTTGCAAAAGGTATGGTCCATAAACTGTGTTCTGTTTCACTTTTTTCCACTCACTCAGCTCCGAGATGGCGAGGAAGAAGGGTCGCTCTGTCGCCGCTCCTGCTAAGGCAGGAACCTCTTCATCTCCTCCGGCATCCGCCGAGGAGATTTCGCCGCAACCACCGCAGCCTAGGGCAACCTATGCCGCAACCGCCGCTTCGACGCCAGCCAGCGCAGCTTCGCCGCGACTGCCTCCGCAGTCGCCGCGTCACTCACCGGCATCCACGCTGCCGATTCTGGGTACATCCCAGCCACCGCAGAGCCAGCCTGTACCTCAAGGGAGGTATAGTGCCGTTATCAGAGGGGTCCCGAGGGACCTGCCAGTCAGGTTCCTCATCGCCGCAGCACACCAGCAGTGGCCTTCAGCTCTGAAGGCCTCCAGGATCATAGGAGCACGGGGACCCACGTCACTAGTCAGGATGGAGCTTGCACACCCTGGCGACTACGAAGCTGCCTTGAGGGCGGGCCTGCCCTTGTTAGGGAGGTGCTTGCACATCGAGGCCAGCCGAGTGGAACGCCAGGCTCCCTGCAGGCGCTGTTGTGCTTACGGGCACATCGAGACGTCCTGCACAGCACAACCGAGGTGCCACTACTGTGGTGCCCACAGCACGACTGCAACGTGCAAGCAACACGACCTTCGCCGCCGACGCCGCTACTGTGCGACCTGTGAAGGGTCAACACATTTCACCGGCCAAGCGCTCTGTCCCCTGTATCCTCGCAGGAAGGCAACGCAGAAGCCGCCAGCACCTTCATCGCAGCTAGCATCACCTCCACAGACGCCGACACCAGCACCATCACCAGCGCCGACTCCAACATCTTCAGCACAGATCATCGAGGAAGTCCAGGGCCTACGCGACGCCGTTCAGGATCTCCACGCGGAGTTCCTGAACATGACGACGAAGCTGACAGCCCTGGAGGAACTCATCAGGGACCTTTAAGACACCTCAGCTGCTCAGCAGGTTTTCCTAACTGGGCAGTTGGAGATCATCACTACCAGAGTCAACTCCATCGACAACTCCATTCAGACTACATCTACAGCATCGGACACCATTGCTCAACACTTAGACTCATTCGACATGACCATCCGATCTCTGGAAGTCCAGCAGCCAGCCAAACCGGAGGCCCGAAGCCACCGCCGAAGGCCTTCGCCCACCGCAGTATACGCAGCAGAATTCATGAGCAGGATGCAGCTTCCCAAGAAGTAAGTTCTACGAAAACCTACACCATCCACACAATCACCTTACGTTTCCTAAACCCACGCCATTTTTCACTAGTGTTGCAGTCAGGTTTCATGGCTGCAACCTAGTACCCACCTATCCCGCTCCAGCCCATAGGGCGGAGACATCCATCTCTCACATACTAACGCGGGTGCTATGCGGGACCGCACTAAGCCACGCCATTCCACTTTTACCTTCTTCCTTTTTCCACCGGTGGAGGAGTTTTTAGTGGGTATGCCGACTATTGGTGAGTCCCACACTCTCAGTCCCGACTCCCATCGGGGCTGGGGTCAGTGATTAAATCATTTTCTCCTCCACTTGAAAAAAGAAGAAAAAAAATGTTTCCTGTGTTCATTGCTGAAACGAGATTTTATTCATAAAGGTAAGGGACAAGATTATAAACTGCATATTTTACGGTATAAAAACACGATACTAATGAATGTGTTTTTCAACATATTTACTTGAGCAGATATTGCAACTCCTGTCCCTAGTTTAATTTTGGAAATAGGTAGCACAAAGTTTGGCGCCTGTTAGCGACTGTACCTTTATTAGCACATAACTTAAATTTTGTTGTATAGGAGAATGTAATTACGCTTCGTCTATTAAGAATGCACTCAAATATGAGGATATCTAGTAAGAGTTTTTTCACGGTTGCTGCATTCCAGTTTATAAATGTACAAGACTTTCTCTAGCCACTATCTTTCACTTCTGTCTCTGTTCTAGTAACTATTGCTTTAAACAATCTGCGTTCACTTGACTTTCTTTACCCATTCTTCCGCAAACCATTATTACAAAAGCTTATTCTTCTATCTACTTCATATTAATCGAAATTGACATTTTCAAAAACTATATTATTGTATATATGAGGTGATTAGGGAAATACGATAGGCTTGAGCGATAGTCAAATCTTTTAAGAGCGGATCGTTATGTCATGACCTATAAATTCCGTTCTGTTTAAATGGACAAGAGAAAAAACCTGATGCGTTACATTCATATGACTTTCTCTACCTGTATCGCATATTAGTAGGTATACAAATTATTCTTAAAAAGTTTATCCAGATAAACCTTTCCGGAGATAGCTGCATTACACACTTAATTACAGACAACAGAAAGAGCGATAGTCAAATGTTTTAGAACTGAATGCTATATGCTGGCCTTAAAGTGCCATACTCCTTCATGGCATCTCGAGAAACAACTGGAAATATACAAGACATTCTAGCAATAAATAACTATATCTTTGAAATGGCTGAAACCACAAAAAGGGTTATTGGAATAAATTCTGTGTTTTACAGAGATCTACATTTCTGTGTAGTATGTTTTCGTGTATAGTTTGACGTTTACCAGCTATACAATATTATGCGAAATATCTTCCAAATGAAGATAACGTCGCAGCTATTCCCAGAAAATTCAAGATATGCATCTTATTTTTCATGTAAATATCTTTCATACAGGGTGGACCATTTAAGTTGAGAATGTAGAATATCTCCATTTATGTCATTTTAGGGCCAGTTTAATTTTTTTTAAAATGGAACCTACATTTTGGATGTTTTCTCATTAGAAAATAGTTTATAAAAATCTGTTTTTTTGTGATGAGGAATAAGGCAACAAACTAAAAATGTTCACAATTACGAAACTTAACTTAACACTCAAATGACCACGCATGGATGGTCAAACTATTCATTGCGCTCTTCGTACACAGCCATTCAGAATTTTCGTTGTTATTTACGTTGGTGTAAAAACAATGCAAAGTGCTTTAAACAAATGTTGTTTGGTGTTTTATGAAGAGTGAGAAAACAGCATAAAAGGGGTAGGCTCCCATTAATTGACCCTAAAAAGACCATATCGTCCTCCAAACAAAAGAAGACTAACGGCATTTACTTTCCCCATAATGTCAAGCAACTTTTATTCAAGACATTTCTTTCTGCAACGCTTAGTTTTGGAGATATTATACAATCTCAAATTAAATGATCCATCCCTTATGTGGTATTTTAATCAAAACTGTTAGAGTCATTTTTTGGAAGTTAAAACATTTCGAAAAGTGTTCCATGTAAAGGGTAGTTGAGGTTGGGGCATTTTGTTGAAAATCTTGGTGTCGCATCTTTGGAAGGTGCCTGAACCTAAATACCAAGTTTGGGATTTAAGATGCATTTGTTGATTCAGGAGCTGTCAAAACATATACGTTCGGTGAAATCTCGATATAAAATTTTTTGGTGGAAGAGGTGCTGGACACGTGGTAGAGAAAGTAGGAAGGAATAGCGATTTTTTGTTGTAATTTTACCTCTTTGTCTCATTTAAAAACACTTTCAACACATCTCAGTTTAATGTATATACGTATCCGATTTAGAATACATTCTAATCTCTATAGTAGAATAGCCTTATTCTTTATATAATCGAAAAACAGGAACAGAGGACCTATAGGGTCTCATAAGCGAACTCCTGATTCAGCCAAGGACCAAGATTTGCAAGTCACGCAGCGTATGTGTTATCAAACAATTGGATAAGGGCATTCCAAATGAAGGCATCACCATATGCACGTAGCGTTTAAACGACTTCAATGTGTGGCTCATTAGTAGTGAAATTGTACAAAGATATGGACCATACCTCTCAAAGCAAATCGATGGGGCTGCACGTGCGTGCATTGCTTTGTAACAAAGGCATAGGTACAGCACGATCTGCATTGCGAATAGTAACTGCACAGAGATAGAGTATACTCAGCTAAAACTAGCGTGTCCTCTCCCTTAAAAAATCACGTGTGTTGTATTTACTGTTGGACAACGAGAAGAAGACGAGCGGATCCTGAGGGGCGAGCGGGATTCTGTAACTGTTTATCTGCTCACGTACTGTCGATTGTTTACTACGTTTACTACAAAATGTGTTTGTGTGCAAATGAACCACCCATGCTGCAAGATCTGATACTAGTAGAACAGCAACCGCCGTAATAGGTGTTAATGCATTGGCTCTTGCCATGGGTGAGTACTGATAGACCACGAGAAGAAGGTAAGCGAGAGGAATGTGTAAGATCAACGCTTTCCTGCGTCCGTATCATATTTACGCTCGCCGTGTGGATACGATAAGCATGTTAGGAGGTTATAAACTACTACATGGTGTTTCAAGTGCTCACCCATGGCAAGAGCCAATGCGTTAACACCTATTACGCCGGTTGCTGTTCTACTAGTATCAGATCTGGCAGCATGGGTGGTTCATTTACACACATAAAAACATTTCGTAGTAAACGTAGTAAACAATCGACAGTACGTGAGCATATAAACAGTTACAGAACCCCGCTCGCCCCTCAGGCCCCGCTCGACTTCTCGTTGTCCAACAGTAAATATGAAGCAATATGTAATAATTTGTAAAAATGCTTGTAATAGTCATTGCATATGTTTATATTATTGTATAAATGTTCAATAATGTTAGGTGAATGTATTACGGAATTTAATAGTGTAGGAGCTGTGATAATAATAAGTTAAACTTTGCTAACAATGAGGTAACAATGAGGTAACCTTGAGGCAATAATGAGTTTGAGAGTTTAATAATACTGCCTCTGATTATTGGAGTAATAATAATGTAATTTTAGTGACAGTTTATAAAAATAAGCAATCAACAACCAGAAAAAGCTTTAGTTAAATGCAGGTATTCTATAAGAGTAAACATAGCCAATTAGAGGCTTGAAATACAGCAATTTACAGGTTTAGGCGCTTGAAATCAGTTCAGTTGCCTGCAGACAGAGTTACTAACCAGACGCGCGATGTGTCCTCGAGAAATTAATTACGTATTCGTGTAAGACGAAAATAGTTTCCGTATTAAAAAGTCTAATTATTGGATAAAAATATCCCACAGCTCTCGATATCAGTGATGTGCGATTTAATTTGTGTCAAGGATTAATAAAAAGGCGTGAATTAAAACTTAAAATCTGCGTAAGTCTACATTCTTGTCGCATCACGCCCTGCCAAGATATCCATGCCTCTAAAATAATACTGACGCAGCCAAGGCAAACATAAATATTTAAAACTTAAAGAAAAAATCAAATTAAAAAGTTAATATTTTTAAACATTTGGGGCTAACAAACATCTTCAACATAAATACGAAGTTTGGTGTTTATCCGACTGTATGTTTCTGAGTTATGCTGTTCACAGACACACACACGGACATGTTTCCAAAAATGCTTTTTTTTGTATTCAGGGGGTCTCAAAACATTTATTTCCGATGCAACCTTTGTATCTAATTTTTGGGTGAAATACAATACTTACCGTACTTACTATAGTAGAAGAGAAAGTAAAAATGCAGATATAGTTAACATTTATTTCAAATAGCTTTTTCTGTCACACGTTATTTCTGATGTGTCCGTTATTAATGGTTCCAATTTTTCAGTACTGTCCTGTGAATATTCAGTTGTTTCTCGTGATGTCATGGAAATAGTATGGAATTTTAAGGCCAGCATATAGCGTTCAGTTCTTAAACATTTGTCTATCGTTGTTCTCTTTGTGGCTATAACGAAATGTGTAATATAGCTATTTCTGTAAAGATTTATTTGCATTAAAATGCAGCGGATAGAAAAATAAGCTTTAGTAGGAATATTTTGTATACTCACTAATAAATATAGAGGGGTAGAGAAGGTAATATGAATGTATCACATATGATTTTTATTCTGGTGAAATCTTTGTATCGAATTTTTGGTTAGAAGGCAATACCTCCTCTTAGCGAAAATTAAAACGAATAGCAATTTACCACTTGAAAAAAGTATTTGAACTTTCAAACTATTACCAAAAAAAAATTCGAAAATAGTTGCTTCTTCATTGGATCACCATCCTCTTTGTAGCACCTACACTCCCAAGGACTTACAACCCAATCCCTTGGGTGTGTAACCTGTCGAATAGAAGCAAACTCTGGATCATAGCATATCCAGCCTGGTATGCTGGTGAAGAAGAACTAAATGTAATGTATTGATAAAAGGGATGTAAGGAAAATTCGCGGATCATACAGTGCCTTCGTTTTATGCCAGGGCCGCGGATCGCGCGAATGTGAGCTCTGCACACAGTCTTCTACATTGCGGGGTTTTCCGTTCCGTAACTCCCGTGTTACTTACCCATGAGTGTTAGTAACACATATTTAATGAGTACTAACCTTGTTATGAGTGTTGTTGAAAGTGGTGTCCATCTACTTAAGACATTCTTGACATCGTCTGATGAAATTACCATTCACACGCACAAGTGCTTCTTGAGTAATGTTCATAATTTCTGCTTTTATATTGTCCTTAACTTCGTCTATGGTATGGGGATTGTTCCTATAAACTTTGTTTTAGCGTTTAGCGATCCCGTTGTTCTAAATTTATTGACCAAATATCGCACAGTGTCTCTCCCCGCAGCTCGATAACCCGAAAATTGCTGCTGAAATTTCCTACACACCTGTCTACATGATTCAACTTTCACGTATAGACATATCGTGTATAAAAATCTGATGTGTTACACTCGCATGACTTTCTCTACTCTTGTAAAACTATTTTTACAAACTCTTATTGTCCATCTATTTCATATTAATCGAGATAAACATTTGCAGAAACGATCTTTTGACATGCAAAGATAATTACATTTTACACATAGCGACCAGTTCTAAAAATATTTGACTATCGCCGCAGGCGTACTGTGTTCCCCTTGTTTTGTATTTGCAAGGGCAATATAGAAATACATATCCAAAACAAAAAAATGAATAACGAATTCCCATTTGAGAAAATAAATATTAAAAATTTAAGGGAATAACAAGCAACATCTCGAAAATGGTCACTCACCAAAAAAGATGTATATGACATAAATTGTGTATCTTAACGCGATCTACATTTTTTGTAATAAAATTTTGTCTATCTCTTATGGATTACCAGTTATGCAAAAGTCGTTCACAATGAAGAATTCTTTTGGAGACATTCCCAGGAAATTCGAGATATACATTTCATTTGTCATGAAAATATCTTAAATATGTGATATATTAATCAAAAGCGTTTGAGCCATTTTTGAGAAAATTAAAATTTACGAAAAATGTTCCATGTAAACGGTAGTCCGGGATGAGGGAATTTTCTTGAAAACCTACGTGTCGCATCTCTGGAAGATACTGAATCTAAATACCGAGTTTGGTGTTTATCCGACTGTTCGTTTCTGAGTTATGCTGTTCACAGACACACACACACGCACACGCACACGCACACACACACACAGACACACGTACGGACATGTTTCCAAAAATGCTTTTTTTGGATACAGGAGGTCTCAAAACTTGTATTTCCGGTGAAATCTCGGTATCAAATTTTTGGGTGGAATACAGTACTTCCCCTACTTACTATACGTAGTAGAGAAAGTAAAAATACGCTGTTCAAGCGTCGATTTGTTGGCAGACATTTCCGTGGACTAATAAGAGAATAACATTCCTAAGGGAATCACATACAACATATACTGTCGAAAAACTTCACAACACGAAGACAAAGTAACGATTGAGAGAGCTCACAGTGGATAAATGAACCCTTGACACGTCCTGCGCCGCTGCTGCGTAGTGACCGGTTGTGGCCTTGGCATAAAATGAATGCACTGTATTATCCAATCCAGCATTCGCCTAGGGACCGAGAAAAATCGCGAAAAACCTTCAGTCGGTCCCTGTCGCAAGCGTTACTGTAGCACTACCTGGCTTTCCCCCAATTTTCTTGACTGGTTTCCTTGGAATTTAAATTCCATCGAATTCATTTTTAGAACTGAAAACAAAATGGGAAGTTCTCTTTTACTACTTTTAAGGTTTTACAGAACCGCACATGCATTCCCGTTTTGTATAAACTTATGGTAAATGAAATACGAACTAAATATTATTTATGACTTGTCTGAATTCTTTTCATTGATTGTAAAAAAGCATTTGAAAAAAGCGTTGTTTATGAAGCGAGTGCTATATTTATAACGACACTGACATGAATTGAATAAGGTAACTTAAAACATAACAGGCAGTTTTTTGCCTGTTTTATCTTTCCTCCTCGCTTATTTTAGCTTTCTTCCATTCCCTCAGGGACTCAATCTTCCTATATGTTTTCCTTTCATCTCATTTTCTCTGACATCCAGTAAAGGTTTTGTATTTCGGAATTCTGTCAAATTGAGTTACTAGAATTTCGGTAGTTTCTGTTCTTGAAGTGAGTGTAATATGACCTGGAAAGGCTTTGTCCTCAGGCTGTAAAAACAATTAATTTGTCCCACAAAACGACACGGGTGGTAACAGGCTTATATATGCACGGCCGAGAATTACTAAAGTAACTCCAAACTTTCAAAATCTATTGTGGTAATCTCATTTTATAAAAATTGTAAAATAATCAGAATGATTTAAAAAAATCTAATGTGTTACACTCACCTGACTTTCTCTACTCTTGTACAAACTATTTTTACAAACGCTTATTCTCCATATGCTTCATGTTAATCGAGATATTGAGGTGTTAATCTTATTGCTAATTTTCTTGTATATGCAAGGTGAATTGCTAGGCTTTAAGCGATAGTCAAATATTTTAAGAGCTGGTTGCTATGTGGAGTATTCCATTCTCTTTGCATTACCAGGACCAAAAAAAAAATGAATAACGAATTTCTATTTGAGAAAAAGCATAACTATTGGAAAATTTAAGTAAATAACAAGCAATATTTCGAAAGTTGTTCACTCTACAAAAAAACTGTAAATGACATAAATTGTTTATTGTAATGCAATCTACATTTTTTGTGTAGTTAAAGTTTGTCTATCTCTTATATTTTGCCAGTTATGCAAAATCGTTCACAATGAAGAATACTTTTGGAGACATTCCCAGAAAATTCAAGATATACATGTTATTTGTCATGAAAGTATCTTATATATATATATATGATATTTTAATCAAAATTGATGGAGCCATTTTTGAGAAAATTAAAATTTTCGAAAAATGTTCCATGTAAAGCGTAATCTGGGGTGGTGGGATTTGCTTGAAAACCTTCGTGTCGCATCTCAGAAAAATACTGAACCTAAATACTAAGTTTGGTGTTTATCCGACTGTTCGTTTCTGAGTTATACTGCTCACAGGCACACACAACACGGATATGTTTCCAAAAATGCTTTTTTTTTTGGATTCATGGGGTCTCAGAACATATATTTCCGGTGAAATCTCGGTATCTCGGAAAGTGTCGTTTCTCGTCTGCAACATGTCCTTTGGGCTCCACCATTTTGAACGTCAAAGCTAAAATTCTGCAAACATAAAGTGCTACCGTCTCTCGGAGGAAAAAATACTACTTATACGTCTGTGAATGAACGCCATCAAACGGAAACTACAAAGCTTTGCATCAAAATCTAAGCTAAAACTTCCCCATCTGATTTATATATTGAAATTACAAAACTATGTTTATCAAGTATGAGCGAGTCGAGGGCCAGAAAAGCCTGTTCAGGAGCCGCGGGTTGCACCATACTGCTTCAATGAGATGTTGGCAATTTAATTAAAATCGTTAGCGATATTTGAGATAATCAAAAGCAGGAAAATTGTTTCATGTAAACGGATTTCTTGAAAATTCTTTGAAGATACTGAAGTCAAATTCCACATATACAACTATTTTCTAAACATTTTTTTTTACTTTCTCTACTACGTATAGTAAGTAGGGGAAACATTGCATTTCGCTAAAAATTCGATATCGAGGTTACATGTTTTGAAGCCCCTGAATTCATAAAGGCATTTTTAAAAAAGATTCACTCTAGATTACCCTTTATATAAAACATTTTTCGAAAATTTTGACTTTCCCAAAACTACCTCTAACGATTTTGATTAAAATATCAAAGATACTTTTACGGGAAATTAAATGTTTATCTTGAATTTTGTGAGAACGTCCCCAAAAGTAGTCTTAATTATTAATGAATTTTACATGACTGAAAAACGGTAATGAATAGACAATGTTGTACTACACAAAAATGTAGCTCTCGTTAAAACACAATTTATGTCAGATACACTTTTTTGTCGTTTTCGAAATATTCCTTGTTATTTGTTTGAATTTTCCAATACTAATACTTTTTGTCAAACGGGAATTCATTTTTCTTTTTTTATATCCTGGACATAAAAAAGAGAATGGAATGCTCCACATTGAACCAACTCTTAAAACATTTGACTATCACTTAAAGCCTACCATATAAGAAAATTAGCTATAAGTTTATCTCGATTAACATGAAGTAGATGGAGAATAAGCATTTGTAAAAATAATTTGTACAGGAATAGAGAAAGTCACGTGAGTGCAACATATGAAATGTTTTATTCAGGGGTCCTCAAAAGTCATATTTCCGGTGAAATATTGCTATCGAATTTTTTAGTGAATGCAACATTTTCTCTTTGTTTATTTTGAAATTTTCCTACCCAACTGTTGGCTGTCAAAGACAAAGAACAACATTTCAACATAATTATATAAAATGATAAATAAATTAAAAAAGGAATTAGAAAGCCGCAACAACACATTAACTACCGAGCGGGATGGCTCAGGAAGTAAAGTCTGTGGGCCGCATTCGGGAGGTCCCGGGTTCAAATCCCGTGGGTCGACCAATCTGTCTGAGGTTTTTTCGTGGTTCTCCTCAGTCGCTAAGGAATACCGGATTGGATATTTAATACCACGACCCAAAGTTCCACCTTAAGTCTAAAACAATAGTAAAACAAAAAATAATTGGTAATAGCGAATATTATGCCGTCTACAGACAATGTAAGGAGTTAGACTGGAAGGCACCTAACGCCATCTGCACGGCACGAAGCAGAAGATCCGGCTACCATGCGCTGGGTGTTCTCTGTGGGCACGTGACGAAGCAAGATGGCATTTCCAGGGATGAGACCTAGAAGGCTAACTGTCAGCCTTTCTGTGTGAGGGCGGCGGTTGGATTGGATGGCACCTTAATATCATCTGCACGGCATGAAACAGGTGATTACAGGGATGAGACCTAGAAGGCTAACTTTACGCCTTTCTGTGTGTGGGCAGCGGTTGAACTAGACGGCACCCTAATGCCATCTGCACGGCATGAAGCAGGGATTACAGGGACGATACCTAGAATGCTATCTGCCCGCCTTTTATATGGGAGCGGCGGTTAGACTGGACAGCGCCCTAATGCCATCTACACGGCATGAAGCAGAAGATTCTGTAGCTATGAGCTAGGGTCTCTGACACGTGACAGGGCGGGTGATTACAGGGATGAGACCTAGAAGGCTAACTGTCCATCACATATCGTTGTAAGAGTTATCTATCATAGATCCGTCGCGATATGACCAAGGAGTTAAAGCGACGCAAAATAAAAAACACACACATATTAAGTTAGTTACGTGGTAGATAAAGTAAAAAGTAGAACAATAAAAACCGACAGCGAAATTTGATAAATATATTTACTCGACATTAAAAGATAATTGAATTCCGTCTGTGGAGATAGGGCATCTGAGATCCTCTGCGCTCCTTTTCGATTAACATTCCAGAGGTATTACAGTATGCATAATGGAATGTTTATTTAATTTTAACACAATATATTGGCTCCCTTCTCATGAAACGCATCATTTCCGTATGATTATTCCATAAACAGGTGGAGGGTTACCTCATGTTGCCGAATGCTCGAGGAGATGGAGGAATTTTTCACCAATAAGAGACCAAAGCGTTGAAACAAAGGAAGAGAGGTTGCAATTACGCTATCCTCGCTGCATCTAAAACAACCCAAACACCACGGACAGACTTGAGGTAGAAGGGTCTATCTTCAACGCCAACTTCAATGAAAGTCGATATTCTGAGGAAGCCGAAAGCAAATTCGAAAGCACCACTCCAATTCGCTTCCTCTCTTTACCTTTCCCCGAAATGCTAGGCATTCCGCTCAGTAGATAACAGTCTATGGTCAATTTGTTACGAAGCACCGTGGTTAATATTGCCTTCTGCAGAAATAACATTTACCTTGCAGATTTCCCTCCATAAAAAGTACTTCCATTCTCCCATCTTCTTCATCAGTAGAGACAGTATTGCATTCTACCCAAAAATTGAAGTTAATGAAGAGAGTAATGTGAATGTATCACATCAGATTTTTTTGAGATCATAAAATTTCATAAGACAACTCCATCTCCATAGAGTATGATTATTAACTTACCAACATTTGTATTTTCACATATACGGAAAAAAATCTCGTGTTGCATTTACATGACATTTTCTACTCACTCTTCCACAAACTGTTCTTACAAAAGCATAAATTTAGGTATATCTACCTTTGTTAACTGAGGTTAACTGAGGGGAGCGATAGAAACGGCATATAAGGTCATATCGGTGGCGTTGCTTTTAACACAGTTGCTTATCGGCAATGATGTTCACGCGTTTATCAGTCTTTGGTTTTATGTTGCATTTTTCTTTATAAATATTAAATTCACGCACACTACACCCTCACTCCATTTCCAGACTCTAGGGAGGATGTTGGATTATCTTAGCTAAAGAAAAATTCACATCTCCCATCCGGGAATCGAACCCGGGACCTCTGGATTTGGAAGACCACGGGGGCAGTCTGGCGATGTTTTGTTGCGTGTAATTATTTTGAGTAATTATATTTGTTTTTATTTAAACTTTGTAAATCTGCATCAAAAGCAAAACGGTTTGATGTAAAGCTCTTTAATATCCCCTCCTCAACGAGATAGTTTGGCCCAAAGGGACTCTAAGGAGGCCATAAGGCGACCGAGTTACCTATATACCTATTTTATTGAATTTTTCGTAGTCTTCCCTGGACGGTAGGCAAATACTGAGGTTATTTCTCACACACCACGATTTCTTTTCCATTATTTCTCCTTCCCTTCTCAGCTTTCAGATGTGTTTCTAGGTTTCGTGGCGTATGGCGGTGCCGGACAGATGGTGCGGATGCTTGCTCAAAGGAAAGAGTGCTCCCCGTGGACACTAGAAGGAAGGCTGCTTGGTCAACGGTTGCTCATATCCCTCTGTAGGTATCTTCAACAGTGGGACGAGCCTTCGAGCCTGAAACTGTTAAAGATTTCCGCGCGTCTCTGTGGTCTGTCTGCCTGCTACTTATAGACTCCTGTGGTTCTTTCACTTCATCCCTTCTTCCAGGGAAGTGGTACTCAAAAATTTAAACAAAAAACACACGTCAGCTTAGTTATTGAGGGGGGAGCTTAAAACAGGTCTCATTTGCATTTTCAGATTTCACCCCCTCACCCACGCCACCCCCACTTTGAAAATTTAAATGGTACTCCTATATTTTTATACTTAAATATGAAAGAGTATTCATTGCTTATTCTTCTTCATTTTATATATTTTGTTTTAAATCGTTGTCTAGCAACCTGGATTGTTGTTATTGTGGAAGATCATTTTAAACATTTCTTTTGTATTAAATGTTTGTAAAAGGTGTATTCCGTTCAAGAGAGAACAGAAATCATTTATTCATGGAGCTGAAAACCGTTGAGCATGCAGAACTGCTACTGTTTTTAAAGAGAGGCATCCTGAGAAAAATGTAAGTCACCGATATGTTATAGATCTAGTACGTAAATTTGAATAAACTGGTTCTGAAAGTGAATAAGCAACCTAGAAAACTCGATGTAATTTCGTAGGTTGAAATATTAGGTTATTTCAGTATTGAACACACCAATTCTATTCCAAAAGTATCTCCTGTAACATACATTTCGGTTGTTTCCGTACATAAAGTGCTAAAAATAAAGACATTTTATTTCTACAGAATACTAACAGCTCGGCGAAGACGAGAGTAGAATTTGTGATCAGATGTCCTAGAGAATCGAATATGGTCTAATTTGATACAAGTTTGTCAACAAACACAATTGTAAGTAATGGGACAAAAATCCTCATATGTTTCGTGAAGATAATACTCAAGTTTCAGCAGAAGATCAATGTGTGGGCTGGAATTATGGGGGATGATATTGTTGGACAGATCCTTATTGGAGAAAACCTGGATGGAGAACTTTATCTGAACATACTAGAAAATGTAAGTGATCCACTTATCACACTGTCGCTAGAAAACCAAGCGAGTGAAGCAAACGTGGTGTGGGCGAACAAAATTTGCATTTTCAACAGGACGGAGCTCCCCCACATTATGCAGTACGCTTACGACAATGGCTGGATAGAAGGTTTCGAGGAATATGGATTGATAGGAGAGGTTTTGTAGAATGGCCGGCGAGATCTCCAGACCTGACGCCGCGTAACCTCTTGTTGTTTATACTCCACCGCCTGAGAATAGTCAAGAACTGAGAAATAGAATAACCTAGGAATATAATCGGATTAGTAATAAAACACACCAGAAAGTTCGCGAGAAGTTCCAAAATACACTGCATTATGTTTAGCCAACAATGCAGCACATTTTCAGCATTTAATTTAGTCAAAAAAATTATGCTTGTTAAGTTGCCAAGTAAAAGATGTAAAATAAATGAATGAGATGAATAAATAATTGAATACTGTTTCATGTTTAAGTATAAAATTATATGGGTACCATTCGAAATTCCAAAGTGAGGCTGCTGGGAGTGAGGTGGGTGAAACCTTAAATGCAATTAGGACCAGTTTTAAGTTTCTCCCACAATATCTAAGATGTTTTGTTTAAATTAGATTTAATTTAAATATAGCATTTAGACTAGAAAGTTTTGAAACGAAAGCCGTGTATATCCTGACATTTCTGCATCATTCGTAAATAATACAGACGGCATAAGAGAGAATGGAAGTAAACGTACGTTAATTCTGATTCTTTGCCCTGCTAGGACATGATGTCACGCCTGAGACTTAAATGAGAAAAGAAACACAAAAAACCAAGTAAAGTGAAGTACATTCGTTGTTACTCCTCTAATGGGATACTCACAGTGTCACAAAATTTATCCGCAGTTCATGGTTGGTTTGATTAAACCTCTGTCTCTATGGAATTGGAGATACTTGTTACTTTCTCTACTACGTATAGTAAGTAAGGGAAGTATTGTATTCCACCCAAAAATTCGATACCGAGATTTCACCGGAAATACATGTTTTGAGGCCCCCTGAATCCAAAAAAAGCATTTTTGGAAACATGTCCCTGTGTGTGTCTGTGAACAGTATAACTCAGAAACGAACAGTCGGATAAACACCAAACTTGGTATTTAGGTTCAGTATCTTCCAGAAATGCCACACGAAGGTTTACAAGAAAATCCCCCGCCCCAGATTACCCTTTACGTGGAACATTTTTCGAAAATTTTAATTTTCTCAAAAATGGCTCTAACGACTTTGATTAAAATATCATATGTTTAAGATATCTTCATAACAAATAAAATGTATATCTTGAATTTTCTGGGAATGTCTCCAAAAGTATTGTTCACTGTGAACGACTTTTGCATAATTGGTAAACCATAAGAGATAGACAAAGATTTAGATCACGTTAAAATACACAATTTATGTCATATACATTTTTTTGTTGGGTGAACCATTTTCGAGATATTGCTTGTTATTCCCTTAAATTTTTCAATACTTATTTTTTCAAATGGCAATTCGTTATACATTTTTTTTGTCTTGGATATGCAAAGAGTATTAATCTGTGGCTTAGAGAATGGTGCTGCACCTAGCAACCAGCTATTAAGAGATATGTCTGGGATTATATTGCCCTTGCAAATACAAAACAAGGGGAACATGGTACGCCTTAAGCGATAGTCAAATATTTTTATAACTGGTTGCTATGTGTAAAATGTAATTCTCTTTGCACGTCAAAAGATCGTTTCTGCAAATGTTTATCTCGATTAAAATGAAATATATGGAGAATAAGAGTTTGTAAAAATAGTTTGTACAAGAGTAGAGAAAGTCATGTGAGTGTAACACATCAGATTTTTTTAGTACGTTTACCATTTAGCCTTCCCTTAATTTCAGTAGACGAAGAAAGTTTGGTGACTTCGGTTACAGATTGAATTATTCAGTAGACAAAGCCATGGAATGCAGCTAAATACCAGGTGCTGACCGCTGTGCACTTGATGAGAAATTGTGGTCTGTGCTATTTCAGGACCAAAGCTTGAATGTGCAAATCAATAGACATGAATATTTCTAGTGTCCGTTATTCTCCTCCAAAACTGTGCACGAACATTCACATTGAAAGGGGATATAACATACATATATAAGAACTGTACATAGTAATAATATAATTCACAAAGAAACATGTTAAAATATTTAACAACCAAGAACTGTACAAAGCAGAATGTAAGAAACGGGCGAGCTAGCAAATTCCAGGTAAAGATAATTCTAAGTAGAGCCCACCTTTCACCAAGCTAATGAACAGGGAGCCGGTAGCGGTAAGGAGAAATAGTAAGAGACAGATAGAGAAAAGGAGACGGAGATATTTAATCCGCTTCATGACGCCCCATGGTGACGCGTAAGCGCAAAACTTTGGAATAGAATATTCTCATACATGTTAAGGTAACGCGGTCAGAGGATCAATTAGAAACGTCGTTACATTTTGAAGCGTCACCTCTGTGAGGTTTAACTTGGCAGGTTTTCTACTGTGCTTGTCTCACACAGTGATATATTTGTCTAGCAGAGAGGGTGGGACATAAACTAACTCTTTTTGTGATTTCTGGAACTTCCTGACCCGTATAAGCTCGCAATCCTCCCGCTTCTATTGTATGCTGACTGAAGGTTGCAGTGGTGGATGCGCTGTGGGTTTGCTGTTTTGTGGATGTTTTCAGTGTTACAACATATGGATATAATGTTTAATTATTTTCTAGAAGTTTTGGTTGTATTTGTATTGTTTCGAATTGGATTTCGAGGGAAAGTTCTAAAGGCAGATGGTAGGGAAATGGTAGTTAAAGTTCACAGTTACTTCAGTATGAATGTGACGCTTTTAAACGTGGAAAACGACTATTTCAGTGACAAGTATAGCTGACAGAATTGCTGCTATTGCTACAGGTATTTCTGCTCGTTCCGTCCAGCGAATTTTAAAAGAACACAAAAATGCTGAAGCTAGTAGTGGTAGGTTGCAAACTCCAGGCAAGAAGCGCCCGAATAGGAGATCGCAAAAAACAGAAATATTCATTCACGGCAGCTGTTATTAAGCGAGCAATCTATTCGTTATATCGTACGGACTTTCTGGCTAGTTTGCAGGACATATATGGGGCTTTAAAAGTTCAAGACTTACTGAAAGGATGCGTGTGGTCGTTAATAAATATTCTTAAAAAGCTTCATTTCAGTTATAGTAAAAATTCGAAAGAAAGACGCTTTTTAATGGAATGAATGAATATTGTTTCTAAACGATTTCAGTTTCTAAGACGAATGGAGGTACTGAGGGCTACTGGAACGCCTGTAGTGTACCTTGATGAAACGTGGGTAAATATAAACCATACGAGAAATAAGATGTGGAAGTGTGACGGTGATGAAAATGATTTCCCTCTTGTTGCCAAACATAATATTTCATTTAAAAGTGGTGATGTAAAAGCGCTGTTTGATAATGTACAAAACACTGAACAGTTTTACTGGGAGAAAGACGGTCTGGTAGAAGAAATTACGGACAGATTAGTCATAAATTTAGAAGAACCGGAATCTGAAGATTCGTTTGATGTTTCTGATGGTGAATCGGAGAATGAACAACTACCGGTCGCAGACGAGTAGGGACATCCCGCCACTGATGCGTGTTTGGCTGGTGTATCTGCTTTGCCTGTGTCACCATAGAGCAAGAGCGAGATGGTGACTATTTCTTTCTCTTTCTAAAAGGGACACGACTATTTAAACCTCACGGACTTTAGGCTCAGGTAAACAAAGGGAAACAAAGCCCCAGATTTTCACTCTCTTCTAGAATTTCGGCGACACGAAGTGCTACACTCTTGACGACAGGTGCACGTGTGTGTATATGGGCGGGAAGACGTGTGCAGTTAGTTTAGGCTCCTGATCTATTCAAATGGTGGGATTGGTATAATGGGAAAGGGTAGCCGCCCATAAACGCTTAAATTGATATTAAACCACACTTATTAAGGAAATGTAGAATTTTTTAATTTGCCTCACCCACGATAACCCTGAGATCCAAGAATTAGCTATATAGGGAAGGATTAGGAATGGAAAACACAGCAGCCGACCAGCATCCATAACCGAGGCTAAGAACACTGCAGCTGATAGCATCAACCAGAGGAACGACGCTTTCCAGATGCTACTGATCAACGATTTCCCGCTACAAATGTCGCCCAACAACCGTTTTCCGCTACAACATCTTAAATTTTATTGTATATGTGCTTCATATTTACATTAGCAGAACCTGAAGCTGCTTAAATGTCTGCTGACTGGATTATTCATCCAGATTTGGCGTTGCCATTTTTCGAAAACCTTATGTTTTGGCAATAAACTATGGTTATTTTGCGGATTTATGTTTGTTTGCTTGCTACCATTTTCTTTGATTTTGCGTGGTCATTTATTTTTATATGTACTTGCGAGTTCCTTTAGCTATTTTAGGCAATATTTAATTGCTTTAATTCTTGTCGTTTTGATAAGTTTTATCAAACTGCTAAATGGTTTAGTATCTATCTAAATTTTTATTTTTTCAGCTTTTACCTAAATTGTTAGTTGATTCAGAATTTATGTAAATGTTAATGCATTCAAAGTTTATCTAATTATCTATATTTTGGGAAGGCCTTACTTTGCAACATTATTTCATAACCGTGTTGTTTTGTTTAATGGCCAGGCAAGTGTGAAGTGAAGAGCTGTAGTGATGGACCTAAACGGTGCAAATCCTTTATGTATTTATGTTAAGATGATCTACCTTATCCCCCCTCTGCAATAAGTCGTTCTGAAAATTCATGAGTATGGAAATTTTGTGTTCATGCTGAAATATGATGTATATTGTCTTATGGCAAAGATTTCTTATTTAAACCCAGTATATCCAAATTGCTCTGTTGCGAACAAATGCTTTGGGGGCAATCCTGTTGGCTTGGCACCTCTATATTAATAATGCAAGAGACATCAAAGATTTTTCTAAATTTTTTATTTTCTAAAAAATGGCTCATTCAAGGTCGATTAAAATGCCATATGTTTAAGATGTTTCATGACAAATAAAATGTACATCGTGAATTTTCTGGGAATAATATTCTTCATATGATAGGAATTTGTATAATTTTGTATAACTGGTACATCATAAGAGATAGGCAAAACTGTCCAGTAAAAAAATCTGATGTGTTACACTCACATGACTTCCTCTACTCTTGTACAAACTATTTTTACAAACGCTTATTCTCCATCTACTTCATGTTAATCGAGATAAACATTTGCAGACTCTATCCTATTGCTAATTTTCTTGTAGATGTAAGGGTAATATATATTTACAAGGGCAATATAGAAATTCAGTAGCCTTTAAGCACATACATATCTCTTAATAGCTGGTTTCTAGGTGCAGTACCATTCCCTTTGCCACAGATTATAACTCTTTGCATATCCAAGAAAAAAAATGATTAACGAACTCCCATTTTAGAAAATAAGTATTGAAAAACTTAAGGAGGATACTGAACCTAAATACCAAGTTTGGTGTTTATCCGACTGTTCGTTTCTGAGTTATGCTGTTCACAGACACACACAGACACACAGACACACACGGACATGTTTCCAAAAATGCTTTTTTGAATTCAGGGTGTCTCAAAACACATATTTCCGGTGAAATCTCGGTATCGAATTTTTGGGTGGAATACAATACTTCCCCTACTTACTATACGTAGTAGAGAAAGTAATAAACGTAGTGGGTAGAAATTCATGTAAATTTAACACTTCACTTTTTTTTCGATTCACTGGTGAATATACCCAGATCCCATCTTGGAAGGATTCTTTGACAATCCCGTCTGTAGTAAATACAACGGCTACATTGGCTGTATCTGCCAGGAAAATGCACTAGTGAAGTAAGCATGAAATCTAAAAGGGAACGGATATGCTAAATAGTTTCTTTCTTTCTTTTGCAGTCGTTTAAGTCCCACTGTTGGAGACCCTAAACTTGCAGTCGTTTAATTTTTGCGGTTGCACAACGTATTGCGGTAGATATGTTTCTTGGAGGTACAACAAACGTACGGTACAAACTATCCGGTGGCCTTTGCCCCACGTTTAAGAACCAACTTTTTATTTTAATGTTTATTCATTTATTATATGTATGCCTCGGCTTGGTCAGTAGTAATTTGCAGAACACGTATCTCTTAACAGGACTGGTGCGGCTAAAGAAGAAGGCTTACACAAATTATAATTGTATTGTACCTTTTTACTTTCTCTACTACGTATAGTAAGTAGGGGAAGTATTGCATTCCACCCAAAAATTCGATACCGAGATTTCACCGTAAATATATATTTTAAGACCCCCTGAATCCAAAAAAAGCATTTTTAGAAATATGTCCCTGTGTGTGTTTGTGTATATGAACAGCATAACTCAGAAACGAACAGTCGGATAAACACCAAACTTGGTATTTAGGTTCAGTATTTTCCAGAGATGCGACACGAAGGCTTTTAAGAACATTCCCCCACCCCAGACTACCCTTTACATAGAACATTTTTCGAAAATTTTAATTGTCTCAAAAATGGCTCTAATGATTTTTATTAAAATATCATATGTTTAAGATATTTTCCTGATAAATGAAATGTATATCTCGAATTTTCTAGGAATGTCTCCAAAAGTATTCCTCATTGTGAACGACTGTTGCATAACTGGTAAATCGTAAGAGATAGACAAAATTTCACTGCACAAAAAATGTAGATCACTTTAAAATACACAATTTATGTCATATACATTTTTTTGTTGAGTGAACCATTTTCGAGATATTGCTTGTTATTCCTTTAAATTTTCCAATACTTATACTTTTTTCTCAAATACGTTATTGATTTTTTTATGTCCTGGACATGCAAACAAAATGGAATACACCACATGGCAACCAGCTCTTAAAATATTTGACTATCGCTTAAAAGCTACCATATTCCCCTTGCATCTACAAGAAAATTACCAATAAGATTGACATCTCGAATATCCCGATTAACATGAAGCATATGGAGAATAAGCGTTTGTAAAAATAGTTTGTACAAGAGTAGAGAAAGTCATGTGAGTGCAACACACCAGATTTTTTTTATTATTCCTCTAAACGATTAAAGAACACTTCACTAATGTATCCTACTATAGAGCTGTGAGATTACGAATCGCACTTTTAACAGGGAAACATTATATTATTCTCACCGCAATGAATTTTTATCTCTCACACTGAACCTATACCGTACCGATTGGGTACGCAATCTTGTAGCGTCTCTGCCTGAATTTGTATATTTTGTCTATTTCAAATCTCTGATTGGCTAATCCTGCAATAGAATACTTTTATTTAACTTAGGCTTTTTATAGTTTTTGATTGGCTATTTATAAACTGTTTTAAATATTACAGTATTGTTCCTAGAATAATTAATAACTTTTATTAAACTTTCTAGTTTATTGTTGTCTCAAGGTTACCTTATTGTTAGCAACTTTCGGCTTTTACTTTGTAATTCTGTTTGCTACGGAAAGCAGCTTGCTTCTATTCTCTCAGCTCCTACATTGTTAAAACTACGTAATACATTCACATAACATTATTATATATGTACATAATAATATAAACATAATACAATGACTGTTTCATGCATTTTATATATTATACTATACACATATTGCTTTAAGGCGGGCTGTTATTTAATTGTATATTACATAATTAGACTGATATTATTTAAGTGTTAAAAATACTGTCGCACTTTCGTTTCTAGACAATGCGTCATTCTCTGCTTTTTCATCGATAATTTTCCCTTCCGAAAATTTTTTGATGTTCGCAAAGAGTATTAGGTGAAAGAGTGAAGTGATTTTATAGCCTCGAGGGTTTTATCCCTATTTCGTAAGTTATTATGAAACTTCTCATGTGCATCTCTCACTCCCTCTAGAGTGGGAACAAGTATGAAATACTTCCATCATCTTCCGTTTAGCACCATGTCTCTGGTGCCTCTTTTCTGGCAGCAGAAAAGTAAACCTCGTTTATATTCAATCGACCATCTTAAGGATAGTAATAGCTTCGGGGAAAATCGATTGAAGGATAAGAATCAAAAGGCCACACATGTAGAATATGATGTAACACTTAAATTCTGAGAACTAAGTTTGTAACAACTTTATATCAAAACCGTTAAAGAAAGCAAGAGCAGTCATTAATTCCGGTGTGAAAATTCTAATTTGTATGTTAAGAGGCTGAATATGCATATTTCTTATTGTTTCTTGTCATTAGTAAATCTCACCTAGTAGTGTGCGTGACAGAATTTGAACCGATGCTGTAAATCGTGCCGCTTTCGGTGCGACTCGAACTTTCGCGATCCTGTAAGTGAAACTTTGCCCAAAAGTGGTCAAATCGATTTGCAGTCTTATACGTGGTTAAGACTTCCTAGTTTCATATCCGACTTTCATCGTTCCAATAACTGTGGTATTTATGAAGTATTTTAGATTTTTAAATGTTGGCGTGCATGTATTTTGCCTGATACTCCACTTTTCAAATATTTTCTTTTCCAATACGTTTTTTTCAACATTCCCTGGTGTCGATTTGGCATATAGGCATAGCGGCGTCTCTATTTTATTCTGTTTATGTTCTCTTCCCCTAGTTAGGCCACTGTCGCGCTTTTAGCTTCAATTAGTCCGATTTCCTTCCAGGAGTTGAGTTGTGTTCTAATTCTTCGACACCTGTGTTCGGATCCCGGCAAATTTTTGTAATAGTAACAAGATGGTTTGTTACGTTATTTGCACCACGATTTGGGCGTCAATTTGAAGTAGTTTGTATTGAAGGAGTTGTATTATATTTCAACTTTTGGGAGCCGAACTTAAAGTTGGTTGCAAGCGCACGTATAGTAAACAGTTTCTGGTAGCCTTCGCCCCAAGTTTAAAAAAAATATTAACATTGTAATTTGACTACTTCTTTAAATATTATATATTTGTTTGCCTCGGCTGCGTCAGTATTTATTCTAGAGACATGGATGTCCTTGCAGGGTTGTGGCGCGACTAAGAATGTAGACTTACACAGATTATAATTTTACTTCACTCCTTTTATTAATACTTGACACGATTTAAATAACACTTCACTGATGGAGAGCTGTGAGGTTCTTTTATTAATTACTTTCACTTTTTAACACGTAAACTATTTTTGTCTCACACGAATACGTATTATACTTCTCGAGGACGTGTCTCGCGTCCGGTTAGGAACACTGTTTACAGGCAACTGACTTTTGGATTTGTAAATGTTTCATCTTTTCAGTTTCTGATTGGCTAATCCTACTCCAATAGAATACCTTCGTTTAACTAAAGTTTTTTTCTGGTTGTTGATTGGCTATTTTATGAACTGTCACTAAAATTATATTATTGCTTCCAAATTATATTATTATTATATTATTAAACACTCAAACTCATTATTGCCTCAAGGTTACCTCTTTGTTAGCAACTTTTGACCTATTTCTCACAGCTCCTACTTTATTAAACATTCACATTCCATTATTGAACATGTTTACAATAATATAAAGATATACAATTACTGTAATATACACCTTTTTATATATTGTTACATACACATACTGCTTTAAGGCGGGCTGTTATTGAATTCATATATTACATAATTAAACTGAAATTATTTAAGTGTTAAAAATACTGCCTCAGTTGCGTAGTCACCGCGATTTGTTAACTTAAAAGACTGTCTGACTATTGCACTTAATTTGAATTTGTTGCATTTTGCGAGTTTGTTTTTTAACACTGTTATAAGAGGTAATTCACAAAATTATATCTGTATCGAAATAGTTCAAAAATGAATTTATTTCTTCCCTGGATTTATTCAGTGTGCGTGAGCTATGTAAATGGTTAAAATATTTTTCAGAACATTTCAATTTTCAGAATCTTTGCAGTTTATTAAGGTTGTTATAATATGTAAAGTCTATTTGTTATAATTGATGTCGTTTTGGTAAATTGTTGTTATTTAGAATACATTTTACTGTGATAATTTGTATTTTATCTAAATTGTTGTAATGGGCTGAGTGTGTTTCAATGGTTAGCCAATTGATCTAAATTGTTAATGTTTGGTGTTTAATCTAGCTTCCGCACTCGTGAATATGGCTGTTTACTCGATGTCAAATGGTGTGTCAGTTGAAGCGGAGGGAGTTTTTGCCTGACTGACGTGATGCCGAGCTTGAGTAACATAGGTTTCTTTTGTTCCCTGGAGTCACTCACACGAGAGTTTTAATCAAGCATTGTACGCACACACACATATCTATACCTGTATATTATACACATTCTGTTTTATAAAGCTATTATTGTGATAAAGACGTAGTAATCTCAAACGCTCTGTGTTTCTGTCTGTTAAGGTAACAGATTATATAACCCCGGTCTAGATCCGGACGTTTTACACGACTATGCTCCTCCATCATAGATGTGACAGAAGTAGCCCATGCACTCTTTATTCGAAAAATAATTTTGCACATACTTGTATAACGGTAAACCTTACCATATTGAGAAAATGTTAGTGCACAAAATATGTGAATCTCTTTAAAACATGTAATTTATTTAAAATATTTATTTTGTGTTAGCAGCCATTTCCTTTTGTTTGCTTTTTGAAATACTTTGTTTATCGCGATGTCATTGAGAGATTATGAAATTTCAAAGCCAACTACCGCAATCTCCCATGTACCTACAGTCGTGGTCTGGCCCTTGGCCGGTGCACATCGCGAGTTAGAGAGCGCTTGGTTTTTGCCGCGCCTCTTGTTTTCGTGTTGCTGGTTTTAAGTCATAGTCAAATATTTTAAGAGCTGGTTGCTATGTGGCACATTCCATTCTCTTTGTATGTCCAGGACAAAAAAAAAGAATAAAGAATTCCCATTTGAGAAAAAGTATAAGTATTGGAAAATTTAAGGGAATAACAAACAATATCTCGAAAATGGTTCACTCAACAACAAAAATGTATACGACATAAATTGTGTATTTCAACCCGATCTAAATTTTTTGTGTAGTAAAACTTTGTCTATGTCTTATGGTTACCAGTTATGCAAAAGTCGTTCACAATGAAGAATACTTTTGGAGACATTCCCAGAAAATTCGAGATATACATTTCATTTGTCATGAAAATGTCTTAAACATATAATATTTTAATCAAAATCGTCAGAGCCATTTTTAAGAAAATTAAAGTCTTCGAAAAATGTTCCATGTAAAGGGTAATCTGGGGTGGGGGGATTTTCTTGGAAACCTTCGTGTCGCATCTCTGGAAGATACTGAATCTAAATACCAAGTTTGGTGTTTATCCCACTTTTCATTTCTGAGTTACGCTACACACACACACACACACACACGGACATGTTTCCAAAAATGTTTTTTTTGGATTCAGGGGTCTCAAAACATATATTTCCGGTGAAATCTCGGTATTGAATTTTTGTGTGGAATACAATACTTCCCCTACTTACTATACATAGTAGAGAAAGTAATACTATAAATGTTGTATTTAATAAGAGTGTGCAACGGTTCACGCTTTTTGAAATTCACGAATGGATGCACCACGCCCTGGCACTTACTCAAGAACAGGCACATACAATTCAGTTGGTGGGAAGAGGAAACACTGTTTATATAAAGTTTCAGCAGTGCATTGTTTATGAAGAATTACTACGTGAATACGAGGGAACATTCCAATTTGCTTTAATGTCCGGTGAAGTGACGGATTGGCAAATTACGGCGGCAGATAGAGAATATACTTTGGTTCGCGTCTACAATGTGCCACCTGAAATCAGCAACGACAGGGTAGTTTACGAGCTTCAACATTACGCAAGACACTGCTCATCACTATTGACGGTTGGTCTGGCCGTTATAGATTTCCAGTTTACAATGGTATACGTTTAGTGCATATTCAACTTACTAAACCGATACCTTCAACGTTAAAGATTGCCGGATTTGAGACTTACATTACCTACAGTGAACAAAATACATGGTGTAGGGAAAATATATAGACATAGTAAATAAAGAAGAGAGATAATCTATTGCATGGGTAAGAACCGGAGCATGGAGGCTAAAAGGGTTAAGACAGGGTAATCCTCAGAACCAATGTCCGTTATGTGGTGGTAATGAAGACATTGAACATTTTTAAGTGCCAAGGAACAGAAAATTGGAGAAAAGAATTGTTTAATAAGAAGTGGTTGAAGGGGGATAGAAATACGCTTATGATCTAAATGATGTGCAAGGATGCTAGAAGCATTGGACAGTTTTTGTGTAAAGTAAAAAATAAATGGCTTTGGACAGTGGAAAGAGAAAAGTAAGAGGTAGTGCATCTTACTTTGAATGGAAAACTATAGTGAATGTGTGATGGTTAAGTAATCAATAAGTGAAAAGTGAAAAACAAGTGGAAATGGTACATGAAAAAACTGAAAAAACAAGATAGTTTATTGACAAGAAATTGCAAAATGTTAATAATCTGTAGTGATTGTCTACAAAATGCGTTGACGGGAAATTGTAAAATGTAAATAAACTGTCGTGATTGTCTTCTGAATGAGTGGCCAGGGTCAATGTGCAGTAGACAATCAAATTGTAAAGCTCCTAGCACAATAAATACAGTAGACAAGAACAGGTTTGTTTCATTTGCAAGGATAACACACATCTGAAAGCAGATTGTCCGCAACGCTAGTTACGGGCACCTGATTCTTCTCAATCACGACCACAGCATCAGCTTATGAGTGAGTTGTTTAAACTGGTGTCCGAGAATACTTCCCCACTTTTTACTTTCTCTACTACGTATAGTAAGTAGGGGAAGTATTGCATTCCACCCAAAAATTCGATACCGAGATTTCACCGGAAATACATGTTTTGACACCTCCTGAATCCAAAAAAAAGCATTTTTGGAAACATGTCCGTGTGTGTGTCTGTGTGTGTGTGTATGTGTGTGTGTGTCTGTGTGTGTGTGTGTCTGTGTGTGTGACTGTGAACAGCATAACTCAAAAACTAACAGTCGGATAAACACCAAACTTGGTATTTACGTTCAGTATCTTCCAGAGATGCGACACGAAGATTTTCAAGAAAATCCCCCCACCCCAGACTACCCTTTACATGGAACATTTTTTGAAAATTTTAATTTTCTCAAAAACGGCTCTAACGATTTTGATTAAAATATCATATGTTTAAGATATTGTCATGACAAATAAAATGTATATCTCGAATTTTCTGAGAATGTCTCCAAAAATATTCTTCATTGTGAACGACTTTTGCATAACTGGTAAACCATAAGAGATAGACAAAATTTTACTACACAAAAAATGTAGATCGCGTTAAAATACACAACTTATGTCATATACGTTTCTTTTGTTGAGTGAACCGTTTTCGAGATATTGCTTGTTATTTCCTTAAATTTTCCAATACTTATACTTTTTCTCAAATTCGTTATTCATTTTTTTATGTCCTGGACATGCAAAGAGAATGGAATGCGCCACATAGCAACCAGCGATAAAATATTTGACTATCGCTTAAAAGTTACCATATTTCCCTTGCATCTACAAGAAAATTACCAATAAGATTGACATCTCGATATCTCGATTAACATGAAGCATATGGAGAATAGGCGTTTGTAAAATTAGGTTGTACAAGAGTAGAGAAAGTTATGTGAGTGTAACACATCAGATTTTTTAAATGCTATCACTTATCCAGGTGTTTCTCTCGAAGTCGTTGGTAAGGGAAAATATTATATATACATAAACATATAAATCAATATTAAACAAGAATTGTACATAATAATATAATACACTAAGAAAGATGTTATAATATTTAAGCAGCTTGTAACTTAGATAAGTAAGGAACGGGCGAGCTAGCTAATTTCAGGTAAAAGGTAATTCTAGGTAGAGCCCACCTTTCACCAAGCTAATGAGCAGGGAACTTGAAGCAATAAGCAGAAATAGAAAGAGATAGAGAAAGGAATCTGCTTCCTGGCGCGTCACTGGCACGCGTATGCGCAAAACTTTGGAGCAGAGTATTTTCATACATAATAAGGCAACGCGGTTTGAGGACCAATTAGAAATGTCACCTTTGAGGCGCGTCCATAAGAAAAATACGGTGTATTTTAATTTGCCTCGCCTACGAAAACCTGAGAGAAGTGAAGTTATAGGTAATTATTAGGAATGGAGAAATCAGCAGCTTCTAAGCAACAGTAAACCAACACTACAGCAGAGCGCATCAACCAGAGGAACACGATGGACCACGATTTCCCGCTACACCTTAAAAGATTATGAAATTTCAAAGCCAGCATATCGCCATCTCCCTTCAGCGAAAAGTATAACAAAATTATTTCTGCAAGCGTTTATCTCTATTATCGGGAAGTAGGTGGAAAAAATAAGGTTGTAGAAGCTATATAAACTTGAAGTAACATTATAGTTGTTTTGTTTATTTAACATTATTGTAGCCCCACGTTGTGGTAGCCAATTTGCGGTGGTTTAATGTTTACGTAATATGTTTTTACGTAAATTATTAGAACTTGAATATCTTATATTGTGCTGCTTTTGTTTTGTTTGGTTACATAATTTTAACTGCCCCACGTATGGGCGCCAATTTGTGGTGGTATACTTATAAAGTTTGTGTATCTGTGTTTACTTCACGCGTTGAAGCCATCTTGTGACGTGATTCATTTGTTAGGCTTCTTAGCTCCATCTGGTGTTAGCAATTTGCGGCAGTATTAATGTTCGTTTGAAAGAATGCTACAGTTATTTTATTTAAATTTGGTTCTCTGTCCTCCGGCTAGCTATTATCTTTTTCTTGGGTCGAGCACTTCTCTTTATACAGGTTGTGTAAACGGAAAGGAGTCTTTTATCCAAAGATAACACTGGTGAAAGAAATTTTGTTTTACACTTTTATTGTCGAACACGTTAACTATCACATTTACACATTGATCTTGACACTCGCCAAACTGAAACTGTTATAATAACTTCTTACTGATCACTTTTAATCCACGTACTTCAACCTTTTGTATAATTAACTTTACAACACTTTAGATTTTTCATAATTCTGCTACGCGTAACTTGTGAATCGATAGCCGACGTGTAATATTTCTGCTGGACTGAAGGCGACGTGTATCATACAAAATATTTTCGACGAACTGACGGGAATGCGACGTGTAGTGTACAAAGAATTTTGATGAACTGACTGACCGAAGACGTCGTGCAATGTATTGAGATTTTCGATGAACTGCAATTGGCTAATAAAACGCGCCAACATTAGCGTCTATTTTTATATCCAATGAAAATTATGAATACATATGCTCTAGGGAAATGTTCCAGAAGATTCTAAAAAAAACGCGCCAACATTACGTAACTTCCTCGTTTCCAATAATGATAAACATCTCACCTCCTCGCTGCATTATTGCACGCTATTATTGACAGTTTCAGTAAGGTCGTATAAACTTACTTCTCAACAATAATTACAGTCAACAAACATCTCAAATCAATGTTACATAATAATGCATATTCATACTGTAATCATTCTTTACATTTAAGTAATTTGTGATACAAATTACTGCATCAAACTACATGAGTGGGAAGAGAGAGAATCATGTGAATGTAATACATCAAATCTTTTTTCTTTACCCACATTCCCTCTGGCGCTTTAATCGCTTGTAATTTGTCCCAATTTTATTTCTTTCTACAATTTCAAACTCTATTAGAGATGAAACATTGGAGCTAGAGTATCCAAATGAACCATTTGTCTGCAGCTTTTGTTTTAATAATCGTTTTAGAAAGATTTTCCGCATCAGCACTCACGTAAAACCTAATCTTTAGAATTCATTATAACTAATTGCTAAGTTGCTATTATCTCTAAAAAGAGAAGTCTGATATGATAAATGACACTACTTAGTTAAGTTTATATCCATTGCTATTTTTCGGTAAAAAGCTGTTTTTCCGTCTACTTCCTATTAACCTTAATGAACCTTGGTCGAAACGGTTTCAAATTTATTACAATCTGGGGGAACGGGCTACCTGTTTGTATTCAACTGTTTGGAGTTAGGCGAAGTCACCAGTAACTAGAACACAGCACTTCACAGGAGTCATACTGGGCTCTTTTCTATTCAAACGTGACCTTTGGGAGGAAGGGATGACGAGGGGACCAGATCTGGACGACGATGTATGCCAGCAACGTTCCCAACATGACACCCTCCTAGCTCTGCCTTAGCTGACGAGGATACGAGCTGTAACCTCCCTAGGTGCAATAGACAATCACAGGAAGGAAGGGGGCCCCAGAAGTCCCACCAAGTACCAGGAAGAAATCTTTCCATAGCGCAAATTCCGCCGACCTGCCACAACATACCAACCGCCGTCGTCTAGTCCTAAATCCCTGAAACAAATTACGTGAAACAGATGAATGAAATTATGGGGATAGGAAATTCGTGGCAGAAGGTGGACTACCCTACCGACCGGGAGAAAACAAGGTAAACCCGACGGGAATCGACCCCAGAACTTTCTAAACTTAAGCCTCACATGTTACCATGCAGACATCTCGCTCTGTGCCCAAATATATATGGTAATATGTTGAGAAGGCTTGGCGCTGTGAAAAGACCATTCACGAGACCTTCTTTAGCCTTATCACTTTTAACTAAGCTTCCTAATGGAAATATTGTATTCCACCCAAAAAGAGATGTCTAGATTTCATCGGAAATATACGCCTTGAGGCCCCCTGAACCCCAAAAAAAATTTTACAAAAAATATCTGTATGTGTCTGTGAATACCATAACTTAAAAACAAAAATTCGGATAAATGCCAAACTTCGTATTTAGGTTCAGTGCCTTCCAAAAATACGACACGAAGGTTTTCAAGAAAATCCCCTCATCCTAAACTACCCTTTACTTGGAACATTTTTAAACTTTTTTAGTTTCTAAAAATGGCTCTAACGATTTTGTTTAATATACCATATACTAAAGATATTTACATGACGAATAAAATATGTATCTTAATTTTACTGCGAATAACCTATAAAGTCTTCATTCAAAAGAGCTTTTGTATAATCTTGTATAAATGGTAAACATTAAGGAGTAGATGAAATCATATCACTCAATAAATGTATATCTCTTTAAAACAAACAGTTTATTTGAAACAGCTTTTTAGTAGCATCAACTTTTTTCGAGATATCCGTTATTAATAGTTTGAATTGTTCATTAATTAGACATTCTTTTCAAGTTCCGTCGATTTTCACTTCCATAAGGAAATGTCTAATGTAGCCATTTCCGGAAAGGTTTATTTCGATTAAGATGAAGTACGTAGGAAAATAACCTTTCCTAGGTATAATTTGTATACCTACTAATAAACCATATAGGGTAGAAAAATTATGTGAATGTAATAATTTCCTTGTTTACTTCAATTTAATCCAGATAAAGTTTGAAGAAATAGTTTAGTTTAATATTTGGTTATAGATACATGGGATTTAGGGTAAACTAAAGCTACAAACAAATAATTTAAAGCATTTTTCTTTTTAATTAGTATGTATAGAATTAATTCAAATGAAATTTGCTCTTCAGAGACTTTAGCCTGGTCTTGGTAAGTTTTTAACGTAGAGTCAACTAAAAATCTCAATAGCAGGTTGCCATTGAAATTGTCATCTTGATGCAGTAATTTGTATCACAAATTACTTAAATGTAAAGAGTGATTATAGTATGAATATGCATTATTATGTGACATTGATTTGAAATGTTTGTTGATTGTAATTATTGTTGGGAGGTAAGTTTATACTGCCTTACTGAAATTGACAATAATAGCGTGCAATAATGCAGCGAGGGGGTGAGCTGTTTATCATTATTGGAAACGAGGAAGTTACGTAATATCGGCGCGTTTTTCTTTTAGAATCTTCTGGAACATTTCCCTAGAGCATATGTATTCATAATTTTCATTGGATATAAAAATAGACGCTAATGTTGGCGCGTTTTATTAGCCAATTGCAGTTCAGTTATAATCTTTAGGCATATCTGGGTGAAGGAGTATAAAAAGAGTAGGTTAGAGGTAAAGTCCTTCAGTCGGTCAGGTCATCAAAATTCTTTGTACACTACACGTCGCATTCCCGTCAGTTCGTCGAAAGTATTTGTACGGCACACTTCGGATATCAATTTGCAGGTTACGCGTAACAGAGTTATGAAAAATCTCAAGTGTTATAAAGTTAATTATACAAAAAGTTGAAGTACGCGAATTAAGAATTATCAGTAATGAAGTTATTATAACAGTTTCAGTTTGGCGAGTGTCAAGATCAATGTGTAAATGTGATAGTTAACGTGTTCGACAATAAAAGTGTATAATAAATTTCTTCATCAGTGTTATCTTTGGATAAAAGATTCCTTTCCGTTTACACAACCTGTATATAGAGAAGTGCTTGACCAAAAGGATAATAGCTAGCCGGTTGACAATGAACCAAAATTAAATAAAATAACAGTAGCATTTTTTTTAAACAAAACACTAATACTGCCGCAAATTGCTAACACCAGATGGAGCTAACAAACCTAACAAATGAATGACGTCACAAGATGGCTTCAACGCATGAAGTAAACGCAAATACACAAACATTATGAGAAATACACTCGCAATCTCGAGTGAGATGCCTTAGTGCTCTATCTGGGAAACAACGTGGGGATTCCCCAATTCAGTCAATTGGGGAATTCAATGTCTCACCATCATGTTGTCACAGTAGCTCAATGGTTAGAGTAACCGCACGCAGAATAGGAGAACTGTATTCAAATCCCAGTTGTGGTATTGAATTTTGGAGTTGTCTCTACATTAAAAAAATCTGATGTGTTATACTCCCATGACTTTCTCTACTCTTGTACAAACTATTTTGACAAATTCTTACTCTCCATCTATTTCATACTAATCGAGATAAACATTTGCAGAAACGATCTTTTGACATGCAAAGAGAATTACATTTTATACATAGCGACCAGTTCTAAAAATATTTGACTATTGCTTAAAGCCTACTATGTTCCACTTGTTTTGTATTTGCAAGGGCAATATAGAAATACAGTAGCCTATAAACATATACATATCTCTTAATAGCTGGTTTCTAGGTGCAGCACCATTCTCTTTGCCACAGACTAATGCTCTTTGCATATCCAAGAAAAAAAATAATAACGAATTCCCATTTGAGAAAATAAATATTGAAAAATTTAAGGGAATAATAAGTAACATCTCGAAAATGGTTCACTCAACAAAAGTGTATATGACATAAATTGTGTATTTTAACCGATCTACATTTTTTGTGTAGTAAAATTTTGTCTATCTCTTATGGTTTACCAGTTATACAAAAGTCGTTCACAATGAAGAATACTTTTGGAGACATTCTCAGAAAATTCGAGATATACATTTCATTTGTCATGAAAATATCTTAAACATATGATATTTTAATTAAAATCTTACAGCCATTTTTGAGAAAATTAAAATTTTCGTAAACTGATCCACGTAAAGGGTAATCTGGGTTGGGGGATTTTCTTGAAAACCTTCGTGTCGCATCTCTGGAAGATACTGAACCTAAATACCAAGTTTTGTGTTTATCCGACTGTTCGTTTCTGAGTTATGCTGTTCACAGGCACACACACGGACATGTTTCCAAAAATGCTCTTTTTGGATTCAGGGGGTCTTAAAACATATATTTCAGGTGAAATCTCGGTATTGAATTTTTGGGTGGAATAAATACTTCCCCTACTTACTATACGTAGTAGAGAGATTAAAAAATTAAAGGCGTGTGTGAGATCCTATACCCCATATAGTTGTAATATTTTAGTCTATTTTTCGAGATTTTTATTTTTATATATACTTAGGGTTAAAGTATGGACTGAGAGTTTCACTAGCACCACTATATTCTTATACTCGAGTATGCTACTTTATGTACTATGTTGTACTCCTGCTGGAGTTATAAATAAATTAAATTAACTCGGGTTCAACGCAACTCAACTCTGCGCTCCTAAGTATGCAAATGTAGCAGTCAGAGTTTAAACGAAATTCATGAGCTGACAGTAGGAAAAAATTGAAATCTGAAACAGTTACAAAGTATTTGACATTCCCCCTACAGAACCACCCTGAAGAGCAAGTCTAGGTTCTATCACCTCGCTGGGACTGCAGAAAATGTAAAAGTTACCCGCTTGGGATAAAGAAGTTGGAAAGGCTTGGAAGAGAATTCGTTCCCTTTGAGAATCGCCCAGTCGTTGTAAGAAACATCAGGTTTGATTTCTTTAGTTCTGTCAATAGAAACTTGAAAACATAGTAATTGCACATATAGAAAAGAAAATTATTGTGATATTTTGAAGGTGGATAGCTGAAAGTATTTCCTAGAGTGAAAATTTACATCGCTTTGGATTGTTTCTAAGGAGATATTAACCTCATAGTGATACAGTGGACGAAGCCTAAATCAGGTTACTAAAACACGAAGATGTCAGGGCTGTCTATGTTCTAATTTAAGTCAGTAGATATATAACCAGAGAAATCACTATACAACCTATTTACAAAAGACGCATATTTCGGTCTTCTGCTTGTATTAGAACATATTTGTAAACATGCCCGTGTGTGTCTGTGAACAACATAACTCAAAAATGAACATAGCTTGATGTTTGGGTTCAGTACCTTCCAAAGATGTGACACAGAGATTTTCAACAAAATCCCCCCATCCCGGACTACAATTTGCCTGAAAGAGTTTTCGAAAATTTTTGTTTTCTAAAAAATGCTCTTAACGATTTTGATTAAAATACCATATATAAAAGATATTTACATCACAAATAAAATGTATATCTTAAATTTTCTGAGAATAGCCTGTGTAGTTTAGTTCATTTAGAAGAAATTTTGTACAATCTTGTGTAACTGGTATGTTCTTATAAAAGATATATACATATATAGAGGCAGTATTTTAACACTTAAATAGTTTCAGTCTAATTATATAATATGTAAATTCAATAACCGCCCGCCTTAAAGCAATATGTGTATGTAACAATATATAAAAAGTGTATATTACAGTCATTGTATATGTTTATATTATTGTATCCATGTGTAATAATGTTATATGAATGTATTACTCAATTTAATAATGCAGAAACTGTGAGAAAAATATGTCAAAAGTTCCTAAAAATGAGGTAACCTTGAGGCAATAATGAGTTTGAGAGTTTAATAATGCTGCTGTGCTTCTTGGATGCAATAATGTAATTTTAGTGACAGTTTATAAATAGCCAATCAACAACCAGAAAAAGCTTTAGTTAAATGAAGGTATTCTATTGGAGTAGGATTAGCCAATCAGAAACTGAAAAGGAGAAACATTTACACATACAGAAGTCAGTTACCTATAGACAGTGTTCATAACCGGATGCGAGATGCGTCCTGAGAAATTTTATACGTATTTTGTGTGAGACAAAAATAGTTTACGTGTTAAAAAGTGCAAGTATTTAATTAGAACATCTCACAGCTCTCTCTATATCAGTGAAATGGTAATTAAATAGTATCAAGCATTAATAACAGGAGTGAAGTAAAATTATAATCTGTGTAAGCCTACATTCTTAAGTCGCACCACAACCCTGCTAAGACATCCACGTCTGTAAGAATAATACTGACGCAGCCGAGGCAAGCATTAAAATATAATATTTAAAGAAACAGTCAAATTACAAAGTTAATATTTTCTAAACATTTTTTGGAGGAGGCTACCGGAAACTGTTTACAATACGTGCATCGCAACCAACTTCAAGTTCGGCTCCCCAACAGTTGAAATATAATACAACTCCTTCAATACAACCTTCTTCAAATTGACGCACAAAGCTTGTTGCAAAATAACGTAACAACAACAATACTTCTTCAATATAGAGCACACATATTATATATATATATATATATATATATATATATATATATTTGTGAGCTATACCGAGTGGCAGGAGTGATTGAACATCTACTTCAACGATGTAACAAATGACCACATCAGTTATTGTGAAACGCACTTTATTTATGGCTTAGACACTCAGCATAGCACAAACGTTACACTTGATTCACTTTTGGCACACACTCGGAACACAATCTGTCGAATCACAGCCCAGCACTGTCCACATTCACTATCCACTTTTCACTTCGTAACTTCTTAACTGACTGAACTCCCCACGGGAAGAGCAGCCGCTTATATAGCCTCACATACAGAGGGGAATATTCTAGAAAAGGAGACTACTAGAACATGCCGAAAGAAATGTTCTGGAACAGGGAAGCAGAGGAAATGGGCTGTTGTTTCACACTGGCGAGTGTTTCGAGGGCAGCCGAAAGCTCCACCCAGATGCCGGGCTGGGAGGTGCTTAGGTCCCGAAGGTAGCCTGCGCATGCAGTCATAATATATATTGCATATACAATTGAAACATTAAATGTCAGTTCTTCAATTCCATTCTTAATTTCATGTTAATTTTAACGTTTTCTTCTAACTTTAAGATTTTCTTTTACTTTTGTCCGCACCGCCATAAGCTACGAAACCTACAAGTACATCCGAAAGGTGAAAAGGAAACGAAATTAAAAGAAAATTACAAAGGAAATCCTGGTATATGAGAAACCACCCCGCATAACGACCAGGGACAAATACGAAAAAGCCAAGGTTAATGATGAAATCGAACCCGGGACCTACCCAATGTGAGTCTCACGCGTTACTACTCAGCCACTTCACTCGATTTCTTGAGATAATAGTTCATGAGGATGCTAAATTTAATAACGACGGAATAGAGCATTTTGAACCCCTTATTCATTCATTGGAAATTAACGTGGAGTTTTAAAACCAATTCAAGAGAGGAACATACGTATACCAAGAGTAAAACCTTTCCAATAGTGAAAGTGTTGTCAAGACAGCATAGTGTTTTATTTGTTTCCTGAATTTTGAGAGAAAAGAAGGTTGACTGCAGAGACGATGAATTTAAGAACGGTTTAGCAGCTCATTTTGTATTTGAAAAACCATTAAACTTTTCCACACGACTTAAGGAGGTTAACCCATTAAGAAAAAGCAGCAACTGATTTAGCACAGCTTCGCTAATAGCTGCTCTTGTAGTCTAATGTGATTTTAATATATAAAAGGGCTTTAATGTTCTTTCTTTTCTCTGCTTTGGCTACCCATTTTTCTTCTGAGTGTATTTAATAATTCTGCGTCCATTTCATAACTTCCTAAGGCCATACTTCTTTTTTAAATTTAAGCTTTAACGCCATATTCTCCTCCTTCTTGTTTCATAATAGTAGATTAAGATACAAGGGGTGAAACTAGGATTTTATTTTGCAAGTAGGAATGTTTACGAAACTCAGCTTATGGTCTTTGTTTGGCAATCCTACGAGCAAAAATAAAACCAGTTTTAACGGTGTGGCATATACTATTTTTAGACAGCACTCGAATTTGTAGAATATCAATAATGTTATAATGATTCCTGAAACTAGCAGAATTTATGTTTAGAACGTGTTCTTGAAACGAGAAATTGTGCTAAAAAATTCGAGATGTTATCTTGATTCGCTAGCAGTCATTTTCAGTTAAATTATTTTCAACAATTGTTGCTTTACACTAGTCACTAGGGCGATTACGTTGGGCACTACTTATATTTTGAGCCTAATAATTAAAACAAAGTAATTTCTGATTGAAAACTGCTTTATTGTTTTTCAAAATATTCTCCCTTATGATCAATACACTTTTGCATCCGTTTGAACGATTTGTCAAAGAATTTATTCCAGTCTTCTTGACACGCCTCCAAAACATGGTTTTTGAAGGCATCAACGGCTTCTTCTGCCAACGAAAATCGTTGTTCAGCAATTTATTCTTGTTGTTCGGGAACAAAAACAAGTCATTGAGTGCCAAATCAGGACTGTATGGCGGATGACCCATCAATTCGATTTTTTGAGCCTTCAAATACTGTGTTGTTAAACGAGATGTTTGTGCGCTCGCATAGTCTTGAAGTATGGTTCTTGTTGGTTTTCCTTACTTCACCAAAGACGTCCGGTAAACAAATGGTTGTGTACCATTCGGTAATGACCGTTTTACGTTCCTCTAAAGACACTGTTGCCACATGGCCAGTTTTGCTGAAAAAGCAGGCGACCATTTGCTTCGAAGTGCTTCGAGTGCGAACAACGTTTGTTGGATTTGCTTCATCTTGAAACACCCATACAGTCGACTGCTGTTTACGTTCCGGTTCATACATCCATGATTCGTCACCTGTTACAATCTTATATACGTCTTTTGAGGCATTGCCATTGTATTTCCTGAGCATTTTTGTACACCAATCGACAGGAGCATCCTTCTGAGATTGCGTAAAATTATGTGGGATCCAACGAGAGCAAACCTTTTTCATGGCTAAATAATCATGCAATATTTTATATATGCTGGTGGAACTAATGCCTAGGGTTGCCTTAATCTCACAATATGTCGCATGATGATGTTTTATTGTTAATTCATCATTTAGCGAATGACGGCCACGATTAAATTCGTTATACCAGCGTTTCACAGTGGCAAAGAATGGAGCTTCGTCGCCAAATGTGGCAGTTAGTTGATCGATGCACTCTTGTCTTGATAATCCACGTCGAAAGTCGTAATAAATCATTGCACGAACATTTTCACGAGTTAATTTCATGTTTTTGTTGACACACAATTTTCAACTTAGTGTAAACAAAACAAATGACGCTCTATTGACAATGTTTGAAGTAGATTATGTCAAAAATGTCAAACCTTCCGTTGAAAACGTCAGATGGCAGCTACAACGTACAGAGTTGCCAAGGCTCAAAATATAAATAGTGCCCCTTGTAAATGCTATGTCATACTCCTTTCTGAATTTTTTCATAGGTAAGTATTTCTAGTGTTATTCTTTCTACTGCTTTTGTAATTTCACCTGACTCTTCCATTTCAGTTGCTCCTTAATTCATAACTTCCGTCATTTAATCTTTATGTAGGTTATATTAGTTAAAATAATAACGTTTTAGAAAGCAGAAGACTGCCAACATAATGCATAGAATAACTCTAAAACCAATTGCGATAAATTGAAGTATGACGATTTTTGTATTGTGAATAGATAATGCGAGCGTTAGGGAAATTAATAATGCGAAAAGACATAAGGAAAAGTAAAACCAAATCAAACCAAGTTGAGTTATTAAACATTTGCAAATAAATGGGTTATTGCCATGGGATTGGACTTGGAACCAATCACAATAGAATCATTTAGCTCGCCTGCTCTGTGTTAGAAATTCTATTTTTAGCCCATGCTGTCTAAGAAAAGACAAAACGGTTTCTATTTATACTCTTAAGCTCTACATAATTCTACTACTATTTTCAAACAACTTTATTTGTAATTGCAATGCTTTTATTTCACACTGTGGCCACAGCATGACGGCATGAATTGACACCAACAGACTCAACGTAGAATGGATATCTGTCATCAGTTTATCGGTAATCCCATGGATGATAGACTTTATCAGGAGAATTGTCAGATGTGATGGAAAATGGGTCTATTACCGCCTCCGAACAGTGGCTCAGTCCCCGTCAACCTGCCAAAGTCATCGTTAAAAGAAAAAATCAGTTTGGCCTCAAAATAATGTTGTGTCTGTTGGAATTTTGAAGGAGTGATTCATTGGGAATTTGTACCAAACGGGCGTGCAGTCAATGCGGATCTTTATTCTCAACAACTGGAACCAGTTCATGAAATTTGGAGACGGAGATACCAGCATTAGTTAACTGAAATAGTGTTCTCTTGCAGCAGGACAATACAACACCCCATACTGCACGAACAACCATGACAAAAATTCAGGAACTGCTACCACACACACATTACAGCTCTGATCTTGTGCTTTCAGATTAACATCTGTTTCGATCCATTGCCCATTTTTTGCATGGAAGAAATTTCGAAAACTTCGAAGCTCTGGAAGTGGGTCTCATCGAATTCTTCGCATCAAAAACCAGAGATTGGTACCGTCGTGGGATAATAAATCTCGCTGTAAGATGACTAAAGACCATAGAATCTGATGAGTAATTTAATTCCTTGTCAGAAATCGTTCCAAATAAAGCTTTGCTTAAAGCCGACATTACTTATGAAACAGCACTATATTTCTTCTTGTCAGGAAAGATAAATTTTCAATTCACACATTTCGTTGTAGAACGTAATAAGCTAAACCGATTGTCAGATTATTAAACAGCGTGTCCCCATGTGATGACTTTGAAACACCATGCATTTTGCATGAGCACGATAAATAAACGAATAGCGACTTACCAGTTAAAAAATCTGTAAGCATTTGAACACATAAACAAATAATAAGAAATATCTCTGAAATGGATGTCTTACAAAAGTGTTATTTGACGTATATTGTGTGCATTAACACGATGTACACTTTTTGAGTACAACGTTTTTATATATCTCTTTCGGTTTACCAATCACACAAAGGTCATTCAGAATGAACAGGGCTTCCCAAGTTACTCCCAAAAAATTTAAGTTGTACCTTTCATTTGCCATGCAAATATTTTAAATATGCCATGTTTTAATTATAATCGTGAGTGACGAGGGGTCCCGGGTTCCATTCCCCGGCTGTGGGGTGGGAATTTTCCTCTAGCCAAGTCTGTTTCCTATGCAACCCAGATTCTGGGACTATGAACGAGAGTGTAATTGTGTGTGTGTGTTGTGTGTTGAAGATTTTATTATTAACCCCACGTTGAGCGCCAATTTGAGGAAGTTAGTTTCTTTAAATATTTAATACATATGTTTGCCTCGGCTGCGTCAGTATTATTGTCTTGGCAGGGCGTGATGCGACAAGAATGTAGGCTTACACAGATTTTAGCTTTTAATTCACTCCTTTTTATTACTCCTGACACAAATTAAGTAGCACTTCACTGATATAGAGAGCTATGAGATTATTTTATTTAATACTTGCACTTTTTAACACGTATGCTATTTTTGTCTCACACGAATACGTAATTAATTTCTCGAGGATACATCTCGCATCTGGTTACAATCAAGCAACACGTCTTGTTATCAGCACTGTTTGGAGGCAACTGAACTGATTTCAAGCGCCTAAACTTTGTAATTTACGTATTTAAGTGTATGATTGACTAATCCTACTCCAATAGAATATCTTCATTTAACTAAAGCTTTTTCTGGTTGTTGATTGGCTATTTTATAAACTGTCACTAAAATTACATTATTGTTACTCCAATAATCGTAAGTAGTATTATTAAACTCTCAAACCCATTATTGTCTCAAGGTTACCTCATTGATAGCAACCTTTAACTTATTATTCTCACAACTCCTACATTATTAAATTACGTAATATATTCACATAACATTATTGAACATGTTTACAATAATATAGGCATATGCAATGACTGCTACATACATTTTACAGATCATTACATACACATATTGCTTCATGAATTTACATATTATATAATTGGACTGAAATTATTTAAGTGTTAAAATACTGCCTCAGTGTGAGATGATGCATAAAACGAAAAGGAAAACCAGAAATCCAATGATAACTGTATACGAGTTAACAGCATTACCCATAACAATATTCTCTAAAGCTAAAAGGCCGCGGATATGACCGTCATAGTTAAAGGTGGGGTGTAAATGGAACAATAGTATAAAAATCATGATCCTGAAGGCTATTTTCTGAAAATTAAAACAACAAAAACTCCTCCATGTAAAGAGTAGTTTAAGGAGGGGGATTTTCTGGAAAATATCGACATCGCATTCCTGGAAGATGCTAACTTAAATACCAATTTTTGGAAAATCATCGACTTTTCATTTTCGAGATATACTGTTTACAGATACACACACGAGTCTTTTCTCTAAAATGTTGTTTTATCGATTCAGGGGTCCTCAAGATGTATGCTTCAAGTGAAATCTCCTTATAGAATATTGTGTGTGATACAGTACTTCGTCTGCTTAATATAGGTAAATAGTAGAGATAGTAAAATTGCAGAATTCTATATGTAATTATGCATTAGATTTGCAGAAAGTAATTTTCTTGTAGCTGCAAGGAGAATATGGTAGACTTTAAGCGATAGTCAAATATTTTAAGAGCTGATTGCTATGCTCCGTTCTCTTTGCAGGACCAGGACATAAAAAAATTAATAACGAATTCCCATTTGAGAAAAAGTAGCAGTATTGGAAATTTCAAACATAAAACAAGGAATATCTCGGAAATAGTTCACTCGACAAAAACATTACATGACGTAAATTGTGTGTTTTAACGAAATTTACATTTTTTGTTGTGTAGTAAAATCTTGTGTATCTCTTACTGTTTGCCAGTTATGTGTAAACCATTCAAAATAAAGAGTACTTTTGGGGATATTCCTAGAAAATTCAAGATATACATTTCTTTTTCTATGAAATTATCTTAAACAATATACTATTTTCATTAAAAATTTCATAAAATGTTCCATCTAAACGAGAGTCTGCAGTGGGGGATTTTCTTGAAAACCTTTTGGTCGCATCCTTGAAAGACTAAACTAGAATACCAAGTTTGGTATATATCCGACTTTTCGTGTTTGAGTTACGCTGTTCACAGATACACACACACGGACCTTTTTCTAAGAATGCTTTATTTGTATTCAGGGCACCCCAAAACATGTATTTCTGGTGAAATCTCGGTATCAATATTTTGAACGAATGCAATACTTTCCCTACTTACTATACATAGCAGAGAAAGTAAAAATAGCGAATTTATATAGGATTGGGGGGATACAAACCAAATGCGTTCAGTTTTCACTCAGAATAATACCATGAATCAGACTGTCGTCTTTAGTTAATTCCCTCTCCGACGTTGCTCCCGCCTTCAGGATAAAGCGATATAATTAGACCCGGGTAGACGTGCGGGAAGTCTTACATGCCAGGAGCATTCATATTACCAATATACGCAACCCATTCTTAGTTGAGGTATTATCAATTCATAGCTATAGTAGTAGCAAAAACCAAAAATGTATATAGAAGATGTTTCACATTAGCACTCGTTTGTTACGTGACTTCACTTTAATTACAAGACAGCTATAAAAGTTAACATCTTTGTCTCTGAGGATATTTTTACTTTCTCTACTACGTATAGTAAGTAGGGGAAGTATTGTATTCTACCCAAAAATTCGATACCGAGATTTCACAGGAAATATATATTTTGAGACCCCCTGAATCCAAAAAAAGCAGTTTTGGAAACATGACCGTGTGTGTCTGTGTGCATCTGTCTGTCTGTGAACAGCATAACTCAGAAACGAACAGTATTTAGGTTCAGTATCTTCCAGAGATGCGACACGAAGGTTCTCAAGAAAATCCCCCACCCCATATTACCCTTTACATGGAACACTTTTCGAAAATGTTTATTTTCTCTAAACTGGCTCTAACGATTTTGATTAAAATATCATATGTTTAAGATATTTTCATGATAAATTAAATGTATATCTCGAATTTTCTGGGAATGTCTCCAAAAGTATTCTTCATTGTGAACGACTTTTGCATAACTGGTAAACCATAAGAGATAGATAAAATTTTACTACACAAAAATGTAGATCGCGTTAAAATACACAGTTTATGTCATATACATTTTTTTATTGAGTGAACCATTTTCGAAATATTGCTGGCTATTGCTTTAAATTTTCCAATACTTATACTTTTTCTCAAATGGAAATTCGTTATACATTTTTTGTCCTGGTAATGCAAAGAGAATGGAATACTCCACATAGCAACCAGCTCTTAAAATATTTGACTATCGCTTAAAACCTACCAATTCCCCTTGCATCTACAAGAAAATTAGCAATAAGATTAACATCTCGATTAACATGAAGCATATGGAGAATAAGCATTTGTAAAAATCGTTTGTGCCAGAGTAGAGAAAGTAGTGTGAGTGTAACACATCAGATTTTTTCTTTCTAAATATGACGCACCTAGTAGGTAGAGGAAGGATTGCAATCCATCAAAAACTTTCTTGTCGAAACTTCACCGTAAACTAATGTTTGAGGTTCCCTGAATTCAAAAAAAGATATTTTTTTTTTACAAAAGGGTACCTAAGAAAAAATCGAATAAATACTAAATTTCAGAATTTTTTGGGATGTACAGGAATATTCCAATGATACTCTGGTACCCAAACTACCCTTTCAGTACTTTGGACTTTCTCAAAACTAGCTACAGTGATTTTGATTAAAATACACTGTTTACCATACTTTAATTTCAATAAAATGTATATCTTAAGCTTTCTCAGAATAGCACGTTAAGTCCTCTTCATTCGGTAGGGGCTTTGTATAATTTTGTAATAGTTAAGCCAAAATTAATGGAGAAATACTTATTTGAAATAGTGTTTTAAAGAATTCTAATTTTTTGTACTAACCTTTTTGTGCCATCAATAATTTTCGAGTTATTGGTTAGAATGTTTCAACAGTGTCAAGTTTTTTAAAAAGCCGTTGCTTCTCGCAATGTTATGGAATAAGTAGGAATTTTAAGTCACGCATAACGATCCGCTTTTAAACATCAGACTATCGATTCGGTTTTCTTCATCCCCCTTGTACGTACATGAAAACGTGCAATGCAACTATTTCTGCTGAGGTTACTTTGATCAATATGAAGTAGCATTTTATTTTATATAATAATGTACCCAAAATATGTTTGCCATAAAGACGCGCAATAACAGGAAAAAATTCTGTGTTACACTCACATGACTTTCTCTACTCTTGTAGAAACTATTTATACAAACGCTTATTCTCCATCTACTTCATGTTAATCGAGATAAACATTTGCAGACTCTATCTTATTGCTAATTTTCTTGTAGATGTAAGGGGAATATATATTTACAAGGGCAACATAGAAATACAGTAGCCTTTAAGCACATACATATCTCTTAATAGCTGGTTGCTAGGTGCAGCACCAATCCCTTTGCCACAGATTTATACTCTTTGCATATCAAAGACAAAAAAATGAATAACGAATTCCCATTTGAGAAAATAAGTATTGAAAAATTTAAGGGAATAGCAAGCAATATCTCGAAAATGGTTCACTCAACAACAGAAAATATATATGACATAAATTGTGTATTTTAACGCGGTCTACATTTTTTGTGTAGTAAAATTTTGTCTATCTCTTATGGTTTACCAGTTATGCAAAAGTCGTTCACAATGAAGAATACTTTTGTAGACATTCCCAGAAAATTCAAGATATACATTTTATTTGTCATGAAAATATCGTAAACATATGATATTTTAATCAAAATCGTTAGAGCCATTTTTGAGAAAATTAAAGTTTTCAAAAAATCCTCCATAAAAGTGTAATCTGGGGTGTGGGATTTTCTTGAAAACCTTTGTGTCGCATCTCTGGAAGATACTGAACCTAAATACCAAGTTTGGTGTTTATCCGACTGTTCGTTTCTGAGTTATGCTGTTCACAGACAGACAGACACACACACACACACAGAGACACAAATACACACAGACAGACAGACACACAGACACACACACGGACATGTTTCCAAAAATGCTTTTTTTGGATTCAGGGGTCTCAAAACATATATTTCCGGTGATGTCTCTATATCGAATTTTTGGGTGGAATACAATACTTCCCCTACTTACTATACGTAGTAGAGAAAGTAAAAATTTACTACAAAGATATATTAAAATAGGCTGTTAAAGAAGGACATAGAAGTATACAATAGCTGCAATAGTTGCACTTTTTTACATAAGTTTTAATTTGAATATTATTTCAATAAGAATATAGATGCAGAAAATGGGAGAAGATTAGTAACCTCTAATAACGTATTTTATTGGGACGAGCTTATCGCGTGGATAGCAGAATCCTTCAGGGCATGTGCAACTATTTAAAGAAATAAAGAGTGTAGCGTAAATACTATAAGCGTTATCCAGGGATAACAGATTTACATTGAGTCTTGCGATCTCTCTCGAAGCTCCTGCGTCTATATACTGGCGAGCGTGCTCGCGACAGTTAGTAAGGTGATTGTTATTGTGATGTCTAATGCTGGTAATTCAGCGAGTGAGTTGGCTGTTGTAACGAACAGGTGCTGCTTAGCGTACGATAGAAGCGAAGTCCTATGTTCGAGAGCGAGCTACCGAAATAGAGAATGGAAGTCATGTATTCGATACTCCAGTCAATAAAGTAGAAGGATAAAGAGGCTGTTTCGTGCATGATTCATTACACTGCTACGCGCAATGAAAAGAAAATAAAAACATGAAGTTGCAGTGAAAACTGAACTATTTTAGACTAGTGACAGTGAAAACTGAGCCAGTTCGCACTAGTGACAGTGAAAACTGAGCTAGTTTGTACTAGTGACAGTGAAAACTGAGCTAGTTCGTACTAGTGACAGTGAAAACTGAGCTAGTGTTCACCACACTGTTTCACCAGTGACAGTGGAAACTGAGCTAGTTCGCACTAGCGAGGTGAACACTGAGCTAGTGTTCGCCACACTGTTTCACCTCAGTCACTGCTTCACCAATGACAGTGAAAGCTGAGCTGGTTCGCACTATTGAAGTGAAAACTGATCTAGTGTCCGCCCAAGTGTTTCACCTGAGTCACTGCTTCACCAGTGACATGGAAAACTGAGCTAGTGTCCGCCCAACTATTTTACCTCAGCCACTGCTTCACCAGTGACATTGAAAACGGAGCTACTTTGCACTAGTGAGGTGAAAACTGAGCTAGTTCGTACTATTGACAGTGAAAACTGAACTAGTTCATGTTAGTGGCAGTGAAAGTAATAACATGAGAATAGAAATTATGTCGAAGACTGGCTACTGAATGCCTTATAATATAGATTATAGTGTTGCTCTGTAATGGCTTATCAATTCTGTTGGAGTGTCTTCATTTAACTAAAATTTGAAATGGTACCGCGTTATCTATGCAATTGATATTGTAAATCTCATAGTTGGTTCAATAATGTTAAATTCAGCTTTTGACCTATTAATCGTTATGTCAATTTGACGACTGCTACTCTTGTCAGCAAGTCATTGCCCCCCTTCATGAACCTCCAGATCTTGAATTCGAATATCATGATTAGTATCATGTCAGGGGCTGTAAGAATAATTTTTAGAAGCTATATAAAAACAAACGACAGTGGGTAGAGAAAGTCATGTGAAAGCAGCACATCAGACATTTTAATGGTTCTGTTGAAAGCTTCCTTTACTATTGTTATTCTGTGTTTGGCATTTTAGCAGCAGTTCAATTATTACTTATGGTACATTCAAAGTACCTAAAGGTTGTGCAATTATTAAAGATTGAAATACAAAACTTTTTCACCCTCACTTGTTCCTTCTCTCTCAGTAGACACTCTCTTCTATACGGATGTTTTGATGTTGAAGCATAAACATAACAGCTAAAGTTCATAGCAGGATTATCGACTAGTGGCAATATGAGTTTTTGTGGTTATAAACTAATGCCCTTGGAAATCTCGGAGGCAGAAAGCGTAGCCACAGATTAGGGAAGGTGCTGGGAAGGTAATGCAATTTCCTTGTTAACTCTAACTTAGGGGTAAAAAACGAATATTGCCTTTCGTGTTCATACATTACGGTTTCGCCATTGCCCTGCCTCTTCCAAACATGCTTTACCTTCAGGCTCACGACCGCAGCCTCCTTGAAGGAAATTATATTACTTGTAGCCCATAAAACACCCTGGGATTTTGTAGTGTCTCTAGGATTTAGTAGACAGTAAAGCTTTCTGAAAATAAATGGCCGAATGTTTCAGATAAATTTAAAAATATTGCAGGAATAGTAACGTCTTCATCCAATTTCAGGGGAGGATAGTTGATATTCATCCAAAAATAGTTGCTCAACATCAAACTATATGCTTTTAAATTGAAATCTCTTAGCCTATAAATTTATATTTGATTTTAATCTGAGAAGCCGGTAAATTTCAATTTTATATGTCAATGTTCACATGTTTAACTATTTTCGCTTTAAACATCAGTTTTTATACAATATTGTAATTCCCCTTTTAAATGCGTGATGCAGTGTCGTATCTGAATCATATAAAACATTCGAATTATGATTAAAGTAAGTTAATGTTTTTTTTTTATTTACCTTAATTTGATTTTTTTTCAACCATTCACATAGAGTATGAAATGGGCACTGTATAACAACAACAAATAAAAGAATACATGCACGTTTTATTTCTCTATTTTAAAACATAATTATATAATTATTGATATATATTACAATTATAGATGTTAAACTGCAAAGCGTAGATATTTTCATTTGTTGAGAAAATGGGTTTAAAAATTAAGATGTTATTCAGTATGACGTGAGGCAGTACTTTTAACACCTAAAAGATTTCAGTCTAATTATATAATATGTAAATTCAATAACAGCCCAACTTGAAGCAATATGTGTATGTAATAATTTGTAAAATGTATGTAACAATCATTGCATATGCTTGTATTATTGTATCCATGTGTAATAATGTTATGTGAATGTATTACGTAATTTAATAATGTAGGAGCTGCGAGAAATAGGTCAAAAGCTGCTAACAATGAGGTAACAATGAGGTAAACCTGAGGAAATAATGAGTTTGAGAGTTTAAATGGTACTTGTGATCGTTGGAAGCAATAATGTAATTTCAGTGACTGTTTATAAAAATAGCCATTCAACAACCAGAAAAAGCTTTAGTTAAATGAAGGTATTCTATTGGAGTAGGATTGGCTAATCAGAGACCTGAAATACATAAATTTACAAGTTTAGATGGTTGAAATCTGTTCAGTTGGTTGCAGACAGCGTTACTAACCAGACGCGAAAAATGTCCTCAAGAGATTTAATCCGCATTTGTGTGAGACGAAAATAGTTTTACTTGTTAAAGGTGCTAGTAATTAATTAAAGAGTCTCACAGCTCTCTATATCAGTGATGTGTTATTTAAAATCGTATCAAGTATAAATAAAAGGAGTGAAATAAAATTATAATCCGTGTAAGCCTACATTCTTGTCGCACCGCAACCCTGCTAAGAGAAACGTGTCTCTAACAATAATACTGACGCAGCCGAGGCAAACGTAAATATATAATATTTAAAGAAACAGTAATAATATTTTTTAAACCTCGGGCAAAGGCCACTTAAAAATACATTTGGGGCGAAGGCTACCGGAAACTGTTTACAAGTTGGGCTCCCCAGCAGTTGAAATACGATACAACTCCTAAAATAACCTTAAGCAGACGAACCACTTACTTGAAATGTTTAAAATGCTGAAGGTATTATTTATTAAAATTATATAAAATCATATTAAAATATTAATACCATCACTGTCAGAATTAGCACTCTCAAACACTTTAGCTTTAGGATGAGAAACACCAGGTTTATCAGTATTCACTGTCTGTTTATCAGTGTTCACCTGTTTGAACACTTTCACAGTTCAAATCCGCTAGCCTGAAGAGTTTTTACGCATTCTTGTTGTTCTTGTGCAAAGAGTAGTAATATTCAAGCCATACATACAGGATGAATCACCTAAAACTTGCACCGCAAAAATTTCGGAAATGGAAAGTGCTGTTGATGTGCAGTTTTAACAGCATTGATTGGTAGTCAGGGGCTCGTACATTTAGCCTATAAACAGATTTTAATAATACTGAGAAAGTGTATTTTCTGAGCAAACATACAACTTTTTAAATGTAACAATGCCTAATTACACCAATAGAATAAAGGGAGGATAAATTAGAATGACAGTGGCGTTTGTTGAAAGATTCTAGTGCAAGTGGTTTACGAGAAATCGTATTTTGAAACTTTTACGCACCGACACTTGTACAACCTGTGGTAGTACAAACTAAAGAAAAACAAAAGGGAATTACAATACTTCTGTGGACTCTTACAAGTTAAGAGAACATAGCCCTTCAAAGGTTGTGTTCAAAATTTCCACCGGCAGCTTCAATGCACGCTTCCAGTCTGCTATGGAAAGACTGCTGCACACGTTCTAGCATTTCAGCGGAAATTTCAGAGCAGGCAGCAGTAATACGTCGTTTCATATTCGTCTGGTGTAGTTGTTACAGCCTTGTAGACAGTATCTTTCAGCCTTCCCCACAGAAGAAAAGTCTAAAGGGATCAGATCCGGTGAACGGGCCGGACAAGCTACAGGTCCTCTTCGTCCAATCCAACGATTTGGAAACAACCCGTTAAGACAAGCTGTAGGGCTGGACAGCCAACATGTTGGTACCACAGGTTCCTCCTAGTCTGCAAAGGAACGTCTTCTAGCATCTGTGGCAGATGGTCTGTCAGGAGGTTGCGATACTTGTGCGAGTTTATTGCTCCTTCTATGAACAAAAGGCCTATGAGCTGATGGTTCACTATCCCATGGACGCTGACGTTCCACCTGACGAAGCCAACGGGGATTGTCAACAGACCAATAGTGCATGTTTTGCGGTTTACCTGGTCATGATTAGTAAATGCTGCCTCATAACTAAACCAGATACATGATGAATCTGGAGTATCATGTCTTAATGCCCATGTACAAAAGTTAACACCATTCTCAAAATAGTTTCCATGCAGCTCTTGATGGTGAGAGATGTGATAGGGATTGAACCTATGTCGATGGAGAATGCGCAGTACACTTGCACTTGCGATTGTGCGGGAACCAATTTGCGGATCTACTGCAACGGCAGTCAAAACATTAATTTCTGCCTCTTCTCCAGTCACTTGTTCGTTCCTGTTGCGTTTTCTAGGTGTTACAGTACCACTTTCACGTAATTGGTTGAAGAGGTTGATAAATAATTGCCGAGGTGGTTGACGTCTATTGGGATACGTTTCCGCATACACCGTACAGAGACGAACTGCATTCTTCCTACACTCTCCATACACCATGAGCATGTCGGCTTTTTCTGCATTAGTAAACCCCATCTTCAACTCACGACTTACTGCTTGTACTGTCATAAACTAACTGACCAGAAAGTCGCAATGCAAACAAACATAACAACATCGTACTCAGCAACTAAGCAGGTAGAATGGGACAAACAATTGTCGGGGTGGAAACTTTTCAAAATACGATTTCTCGTAAACCACTTGCTCGAGAATCCTGCAACAAAGACCATTGACAGTCTAATTTACCCTACCTTTATTCTGTTGATGTAACTAGGCATTGTTCTATTTAAAAAATTGTATGTTTTCTCAAAAAGTACACTTTCTCAGTATTATTAAAACTGCACATCAATAGCACTTTCCATTTCCGCAATATTTGTGCTGCAAGTTTTGGGTGAATATATATATATATATATATATATATATATATATATAATTACTGTGAATAAAGTGGTACAAAGTGTAATATTAAGGCCGCTATCCTTTCATGGCGTTGTTTGTTAATCATATTTTGGCAGCTCTGCAGGTGTGAAGGCAAGAGGAAGCAAACTCAGCGAGACGTAGTAAGTGGCACCTGTAAGAAAATTAAGCACCGCTGGGTGTCCACACACCGTAGTTTAAAGGAATATTGCAATTTACATAATGGGTATTTGAATTTGATGTTTTTAAAGAAGTCGTGAGAATGTAACAAATCAGATTTTTTTCTATACCTCCCGAATGGAACTAGAAGAAATGAATATTGACTGCGTGTGGCTTCTCTGTGCAAAATCTGATGTGCTGCATTCACATGACTTTCTCTACAAACTATTCTAAACAAATTTTATTCTTCTTTCTACTTTTTGATAATCGAGATAAACTTTCATTACACATTGTAGTAGGCTAAAGCAATAGTGAGATTTTCAAACCGGATCGCCATGAGATGTCTGAAATTCCGATGTGCTATATTCACATGACTTTCTCTACCCTCTATCAGTATTAGTGGGTGTACAAAGTACTCTTACTGAAGCTTATTTTTCTATTCACTAAATTTTAATCCAAGTAAACCTCTGCAAAAATCTATATAACATATTTCGTTACAGACACGAAGAGAACAGCGATAGTCAAGTGTTTAAGAACTGAATCCCCGAGTTCAAATCCCGTGGGCCAACCAATCTGACTGAGGTTTCTTCGTGGCTTTCCTCAGTCGTCAAGGTAAATACCGGATTAAATATTTAATACCACGATCCAAAGTGCCATCTTAAGCCTAAAACAATAGCAAAAATAAAAATAGGTTGTAATAGCGAATGCTGTGCCATCTATCCACAGTGAATGAAATCAGGTAGACTGGACGGTACCCTAATGCCATCTGCTCGGTACAAAACAGAAGATCCGGTTGCTATGCGCTAGTCTCTGTGGACACGTAACGAAGCGAATGGCTACAGGGATGAGACCTAGAAGGCTAACTGTCCACCTCACATCGTTCTAAGACTTATACACTAACAGATCGGTGACGATATGACCTTATAGTTAAAGCGACGTAAAATAAATAGAGTAAAAATAATAATAGTAACAATAATAACCATATGCCAGCCTTAAATGCCCATACTGACAATTCGAACCTTTAATAACAGATATCTCAGAAATGACTTGTGCTACAGAAAAACATATTTGAAGTAAATTGTGCGTCTTAAAGAGATCTTTTTTGTGTGTGGTACGTTTTCGTCTATGGCTTAACGTTTACCATTTATACAGATTATACAAAATTCCTTCCGAAAGAAGAGGAATTCAGAGGCTATTCCCAGAAAATTCAGCATATACATTTCATTTTTCATGTAAATATCTTTAATATATGATATTTTGATCAAAATCTTCACAGCCATTTTTTAAAACATCAGATATTTTTTTAAAATGTTCCATGTAAAGTGTTGTTAAGTTAGGGGGATTTCCTTGAAAACCTTCTCTTTGAGACATACTGAACCTAAATACCAAGTTTTGTTATTTATCCGACTTTTTATTTTCAGTTATGCTCTTCATAGACACAAATATAGACTTTTTTTCCAATTTTTTTTCTATTCAGGCGCCTCAAAACATGTATTTCTGGTGAAATCTCGGTATACTTACTACTACTACTTAATACTTACTATAGGTATCGGAGAAAGTAGAAATGTAAAAACTCTTTGCAGAAGTAGAATATCACGTAAATCTTATAGAATTAAGTATTAAGTTTTTTAATGAATACTTCAAAATATTCATTATAAGAGTATTATACTATCGTTTGCTTTTTGGCAGTCTGTTGATGAAAGATTGGATCAACTTAACACAGGATTCTTGAACAAACAGCGTAAAAATATACGTTTTATGTAAGGAAATGGTTGGAGAGCTAAAGATGGGTAGGGAGAAATCTGAAGGGTAGTGCAAACAAGAGGATGTAGCGAAGGAGATTAAGAAAATGAGAGAAATGCAGAGAGAATAAGGGGCTTAGGAGGATTTGAATGGAGAACAGGGGACATGCACGAGAAAAGAGCTAAGCTTTGGATGTCGCCAAAGGCATAAGAGCACTATGTTGATAAGGAAAGTAATAAAAAGAAAGGAATGAAAAGAGAGGAACGGCTATGCAATGGGTTTTCACTGTTCTTTAACAGCGCAGTCTAGCTAAAGTTAACACTTTAAACTACACGAGGTGAAATTGAAATCAAATAAAAGAAAAACCTATTACTGAGGTTACAGTAAATATCTCTGTTTCTATACTAATATTATAAATAGAGAAAAGTTGTGTGTATGTTATGTTAATATCAGATGATTTTTATAATAAACACATGTGTGTGGAAGGGTACTAATATAGGTATACTTCATAGAGGCATTACAAACAAAAAAAATCTGATGTGTTACACTCGCATGACTTTCTCTACTCTTGTACAAACTATTTTTACAAACGCTTATTCTCCATCTACTTCATGTTAATCGAGATAAACATTTGCAGACTCTATCTTATTGCTAATTTTCTTGTAGATGTAAGGGGTATATATATTTACAAGGGCAATATAGAAATACAGTAGCCTTCAAGCACATACATATCTCTTAATAGCTGGTTGCTATGTGCAGCACTATTCACTTTGCCACAGACTAATACTCCTTGCATATCCAAGACAAAAAACATGAATAACGAATTCCCATTTGAGAAAATAAGTATTGAAAAATTTAAGGGAATAACAAGTAATATCTCGAAAATGGTTCACTTAACAAAAAAATGTATATGACATAAATTGTGTATTTTAACGCGATCTACATTTTCTGTTTAGTAAAATTTTGTCTATCTCTTATGGTTTACCAGTTATGCAAAAGTCGTTCACAATGAAGAATACTTTTGGAGAAATTCCCAGAAAATTCAAGATATACATTTTATTTGGCATGAAGATATCTTAAACATATGATATTTTAATCCAATATTGTTAGAGCCATTTTTGAGAAAATTAAAATGTTCGAAAAATGTTCCATGTAAAGGGTAATCTGGGGTGGGGGATTTTCTTGAAAACCTTCGTGTCGCATCTATGGAAGATACTGAACCTAAATACCAAGTTTGGTGTTTATCCGACGTTCGTTTCTGAGTTATGCTGTTCACAGACAGACACACACACACACACACACACACACACACACACAGACATGTTTCGAAAAATGCTTTTTTGGATTCAGGGGGTCACAAAACATATATTTCCGGTGAAATATCGGTATCGAATTTTTGGGTGGAATACAATACTTCCCCTATTTACTGTACGTAGTAGAGAACGTAAAACTTAAAATGAGATTTCGTTTTGTTTTCAACCGTTTTGGAAAATATTGGTCGTTTTTAACAAATTATATAGCTTATTCCGCAAGAATTTATGGAGATAATATTTTGTTATTTGTAAGATGGCTAGATTAACCTATTTCTGATCTAGTTTCGGTAGTAACTATGTGATGTCATACAGGGTTTTGAATAATTAATAATTTTCCTAACACGTTTTCAAGGGCGTAATGTGGTTGGAGACATAGGCAACGTTGCTAGATCAAGATAGGTGAGTGTGAGAACGTCTTTCGGACGTAAACAAAAAACATTGAATTGGGAGGTGGAGAACTAGCGGTTTTGTTTTCTACACGACCCTTAATCCATACAAACACGACGAAAGCGTAAAATTAAATTAAATTGAGTTTTATCTTTGGACGTTCTTTATCTACTTAGTTCTCAGCGTTCCACTCCATACTGGGCGTGAAATACGGTCATTTTGCTCAGAGACCTATTTATCAGACTTGAGGTTTTTTTACGTGATGTAAATATAAGACACGGGATCACCGGCTTTACCTCCCTTCCGAATTAACTCACTCTAAGGATCTTTACGCCCGAAAAACAATCCATCGCCCTCCGCCGCGTTTGAACCAGCGACCTCGGTAACTAGAGGTAACCACTACACCGCGGAGGATGACGAGGAAAGGCAGGTGTAATACTTTGGCGAAATGACAAGTACAACTTGGTAGCTATTGGCCTATAGGTACTAACCGTATAGAAGTAATTCCCTTATCACCCAATAAAGATTGGCGGTCGCTGACTGAAAATCTCACCATCTTTATTCATCTCCACTAGAATTTGTCATTATTAGAGTAACATCGTACTATTAAACTCACAGGTGTAGTGATAAAAGAAACCGAGGTGTGATTAGTGGATAATCAATCGTACCTCATAAAGTTTGCGAGATGCCAATCTTTTCAAATCGCGATTACGTTGATAACGTTTGTTTACACTCGTGAATTACGCACCATACAGCGAAAGTGAAACCTATTTACGTGCTGACCTACCTCTGGTTTTGAAAGGGAGAGTCCCAGCTCCCCGCTACCAGCTACACTCTGTGCTGCCGGCGTGGCGTTTTATGTTCACAGAAAACCTAAAATATTTCCACAGAAAATGGTATAGAAAAAAAGTGAAACATGTTCCATATAATGAGATCTCTAACTGGTATAAATTAATGTAAAGACCTCCTATCCATCCAATATACACAGTGTGTTGGTAAACTCCACCGAAATCATTTCAGAGATTGTAGGCGTCTCTGATATAAACAAAATAATGGGGTCCCTCCTCACTTTAAATATGGTGCACGTGACAATCTTACTGTAACCTTCACAGAATAGTGAATAGGAAGAGAATGTCCTGTTTCCTGACCAGCTCGTTCCCCTGATCTGCCCAATTTGATTTTTACTTCTAAGGATAGGATAAATCTCTGGTGTATGACACACCTGTAGGGACTGCAGAGGATGTCGTTGCAAGAATCCAAGCTGCTGTAATATCGCTTGCATGACTCCACGGGTGTTTGATCGGATGCCGACGGAATCTTTTGCGACGTTATCAGACCTATATTGACGCTGAGGGACGTCACTTTAAGCTCCTTTTATAAAATACGAGGGCTGGTCAGTAAAGATTGTGACTGATTTTTTTTTTCTGTAGTTTCCTTGATAGTTTTAGTCTCTACCACGAATACTTGAAAAGAGCAGGGTTTCGTGTATAATGTCCATAAGCGACAGCACTCTCGTAACGGTAGGTTGGTAGTACTGCTGTATATTGTTGACCCTACTTGAATTTCGCATACCACAAAATGGAGGTGACACGAGAGGAGCAATACAGCGCAATAAAATTTTATTTTCGTTTAAATCATACAGCCTTGAAACTTTCGAAAATCTGAAGCAAGCATACGGTGAAGGTGCACTGCCTCGTGCAACGGTGTTTAGGTGGTTCAAGGACTTCAAAGAAGGGCGAGTCCTCTGTGCTAAGCTAGGTGGGCCTGGTGTTTCGGAATGGAATGATTTACCAGTATGCAGTTCCCCCCCTCACACTACTGTTACAGCAGCTACTACACGTCAGTATTGGTTACACTGAGGAAGCACATTACAAGGAAGCGTCCAGAACATCATCGGAATGGGTGGCGACTTCATCACGACAACGCGCGGCCTCAGGTCGCAAATCCAGTCCAGGAATTTTTGGCCAAATTCAACATTACCTGTGTGCCGCATCCGCCTTAAAGCCCCGGTTTTACCCCTTGTGATTTCTTTTTATTCCCATTACTAAAGGCAAAGCTCCGGGGCATTCGATTTGAGAGCACTGAAGCAGTGCTAAAGAAAAGTGAGGCGATTCTCAAAGACCTGACAAAGAATGGCCTGCACCATTTGTTCGAGGACTAGCAGAGACGCTATAAAAAGTGCATTCAGTTAGGAGGGGGCTACTTTGAAAAAGATCATGTCAATATTGAAATGGAGTAATAAATATCTGTGAAAAAAGTCAGTCTCAGTCTTTATTTATCAGTCCTCGTATATTGACTTACCAACACTATATTGTATTACTGTTATTCCACGTTAATAAATAATCCCAAAACGGATATGGTGTATTAACATTTCTGGACCAGTGTTCTCTAAGTCAAATTGATTCATCCACCATTCTAAATCATCCCTGAAAGTATGCAATAAGGTCACAGAAACATCCTGTGTACATTTCTGTCTAGAGTTGCTCAAGCATTCAAACTAGATTCTGATTGGCTAACCTTGGTGCGATATATAGCGTCCTATTTCAGTGGCCAATCAACACAAACACTATATATATGTTGTCAGCCTTAGGTTGAAAATCCACGCCATCACTTTCTGGTTTCTAAAAATCTAACAAAAGTAACCCCACTTTATAAACTCAAAGTTCCTTCTTTGACAACTCTTTACCCCTCTACCTGTATTGCTCAGTGTTCTTGGTGACAAATTTACCTTGCGAAAAACCGTTTCAGCTTTGGCATACACATCTCATAATGAACCTTACAGCTAACCTACTATCAATATATACATTTGTACGTACGTTACAACTGACTACATAATTGAATTGTGTTTTGTATGACGTTTTATTTAAATCCCACACCCTGCGTCTGTGATTATTATTTGTTGCTGTTGTTATGTGTTATGTGATAGTGTGTGATTAATAATAAATTTACTAGAATTTTTATAAAACAAACAATCGTAAATAGAGAAGTGATCTAAACATAATACCACATTTTTCTCATGGTAATGTAAACACTGAAATTTCAGATTCACGTAGCGATCCGCTTTTGCTTTCTCTACCACCTACAGAGTAGGTATTTCGTCACCCCCAAATTCCACACCAAGGTTTAACTGGAAATACATGTTTTGAGGCCCCTTAATAAAAGAAAAGCAATTTTAGAAAAACGTTCGTTTGTGTGTGTGTTTGTGTCTTGGTATTTAAGTTCAGTATCTTCCAAGGATGCGACACGAAGATTTTCATGAAAATTCCCCTATCCCAAACTATCCTTTACATGGTAAAAATTTCGAAAATGTGTTTTTTTTTAAAAAATGGCTCTAACGGGTTTAATTAAAATAACATATATAAACATATTTACATATCAAGTAAAATTATAACTTGAATTTTCTGGGAATAGCCTATGAAATCTCCTTAAAACATACAATTATATCCAATCAGTTTTTGTACCATTTGACATTTCTGAGATATCCCTTTATTAATGGTTCGAATTTATCATAACTTGCCCATTCTCATAAGTTCTGTCAACATTCAGACGTTGCTCACGATGTCATAGGAACAGTATGGTATTTTAAGGCCAGCATATAACGTCCAGTTCTTAAACATTTGACTATCACTGTTCCGTTTGTAACTATAATGAAGTGTGTAATGTAGCTATTTTGGCAAAGGTTTATTTAGATTAAAATGTAGTAGATAGAAGAATAAGCTTTGCTAGGAATAGTTTGTAGAAGGTTGTAAAGAATGCCATGTAAATGTAACACCTACGATTATTTATATCTCACATTATTGTAACTTCAGGCTATATATTTCCTAGTTTTGATGTTAGAATCTGAGATAGTTTGTTTCAATATATTTCCTTTACAAGAAACAAAGTGGTGCCCTGAGAGATATCTGTTTCCGAAAGGTTATTGGTTGGTAGCGGTTAGGGAAATTATCACGTCTCTTTGAATCTATTTTCCAATGAGAATTTATCTTTGCAGGAAGGCAAATGGACTGTGACGTGGATGCTACACCCCTGGGTCTCTCTTACCCACGGTAATTTATTGCTCCGGACGCTGGGGCACTAGTCTTCCTGTCTTCCAGAGTCGATGGTTTCCTGCCCCGATAAGCGCGAAATGCCCCTCGGCTAAACGCTGTCCTCAATTTCGTGTCTGTTCACAGCCAAATGTAATACTACAAGCTTGTAGTCTAATTCAGATCGAAGTCGTACATACCCTGCTCTCATATACCTCAGGCCAATGTAACGAAAATTAAGAACAACTAAATAAATACGACTGTATTTTATAATAACAATTTTAGTGCAAATAGCTTCATTTTATTCATGAAATAATCCTAGGAATCCTAGGAAAAGCAGCTATTGATTTTGAAATTTTTGGACGAAAAAAAGTAGAAGTGATGAATTTTCAGTATTTTCTCTGAATAGCCTGTTAAGTTAAATTTATATGATTGAATTTTGTATAATATTCAATTACATATAAACTTTAAAGGAAAGCATATAGAGCTTGGTAAAATACAATTAGTGTATAATAATTTTTACTTTCTCTACTACGTACAGTAAGTAGGGGAAGTATTGTATTCCACCCAAAAATTCAATACCGATATTTCACCGGAAATATATGTTTTGAGACCCCCTGAATCCACAAAAAGCATTTTTGGAAGCATGTCCGTGTGTGTGTGTGTGTCTATCTGTGTGTGTGTCTGTCTTTGAACAGCATAACTCAGAAACGAACAGTCGGATAAACATCAAACTTGGTATTTCGGTTCAGTATCTTCCAGAGATGCGACACTAAGGTTTTCAATAAAATCCCCCCACCCCAGATTACCCTTTACATGGAAGAGTTTTCGAAAATGTTAATTTTCTCAAAAATGGCTCTAACGATGTTGATTAAAATATCATATGTTTAAGATATTTTCATTGCAAATAAAATGTATTTGTTGAATTTTCTGGGAATGTCTCCAAACGTATTCTTCATGAACGACTTTTGCATAACTGGTAAACCATAAGAGATAAACAGATTTTTAATACACAAAAATGTAGTTCGCGTTAAAATACATAATTTATGTCATATACATTTTTGTTGTTGAACCATTTTCGAGATATTGCTTTTTATTCCCTTAAATTTTTCAACAATTATTTTCCCAAATGGGAATTCGTTATTCATTTTTTTGTCTTGGATATGCAAAGAGTATTAATCTGTGGCAAAGGGAATGGTGCTGCACCTAGCAACCAGCTATTAAGAGATATGTATGTGCTCAAAGGCTACTGTATTTCTATATTGCTCTTGTAAATATATATTCCTCTTACAGCTACAAGAAAATTAGCAATAAGATAGAGTCTGCAAATGCTTATCTCATTTAACATGAAGTAGATGGAGAATAAGCGTTTGTAAAAATAGTTTGTACAAGAGCAGAGAAAGTCATGTGAGTGTAACACATCATATTTTTTGTTCGTATTGTAAGATGTCTTCGGAATATTGCATGTTAACATTTATTTTCTTTTAATTTAATTATATATAATTAATTGTAATTAATTATACTTTCAGAGACCTTAGCCTGGTCTTGACAAGTTTTTAATACAGTCAACTGAAAAATTCAACGCTACAGCCTGGAATTAAACACGATTCTCCCAATCTCCATGCAGTTGCACTAACCATTGAGCTACTGTGACGATATGCCAGTGGGACATTGAATTCCCCAATCAACTCAAGAACTTGAAAACCTACTATACCAGGCTATAATCTCTAAAAGGTATAATTCATTTGAATAAATTATACACATAATAATTAAAAAGAAAACCTCAAGAAACCCGTAAACATCCACTAATAAAGTACTTGCGATTGCAGGTCGCCATTGTAATTGTCATCTCGAGTGAGATGCCTTGGTGGTCTATCTGGGAAACAACTTGAGTCAGTTGGGGAATTCAATGGCCCATCGGCATGTTGTCACAGTAGCTCAATGGTTAGAGCAACTGCACAGGGAGTGGGAGAACCCTGTTCAAATTTCGGCTGTGGCATTGAATTTTTATGTTGATCCTATATTTAGAAGGAAAAAAAGTTCCATGTTAAACATCACCTTCCGGACATGCTTGAAAGTTTACGATTCTTGCTATGTTGCTCTCTCTTGTATAGTACGAGGGGCAAAGGCAGAAGGAATTCTTGAAAGGGACCTGAGCTGAGAAGAAATAACTTTTCAGACACCGGCATTTTTGGCTTTGGTATCCAGGAACACTTCGACTTGGGAATCAAGCATGTTGAAGTGGTTATTTGTAGTTGGTTGGAAGATGCTTCATGTTTATATGCACAATGCATGGGAGCCAATTTGTCGCGGTCACTTCGTGTTATCTTATTTCTGAGCGCCTGTTATTGTTTTACTACTTTGAATGTTAGGTTCATTGTCCTCCGGCTAGCTATTATTATTATTCAGTCGAGCACATCTCTTGAACAAGATGTGTAAACGGAAAGGATTTGTTACTCAAAGATAACACTGATAAAGGAATTTGTTTTTACACTTTTATTACCGTCACAATTAATTAAGTTCACATATTGACTCTTGATACACGCCAGACTGAAACTGTTATATTTTCTATTATCACTATAATCACTTATTTACTGCACATTATTAATTCGCGTGTTTCACATTTATAACAAACTTTAAGACGCGAGAGATTCTGTAGAATTCGACGTGTAACTCGCGAACGATTCTGATGAACTGAGCGACGTTTAACTTCTGAATGATTCTGTTGGACTCGGCGACGTGTAACGCGTGGATGATTTTGTTGAACTGGGCAATACTTGCCTCTGGCTTTAGCTTTTTATACTCCCTCACCCTAATATGCCTAAACATTATAACAGAGCTGCTATTGGTTAATAAAGCGCGCCAACATTAGCGTCTATTTTTATATCTAATCAAAATTACGAAAACATATGCTCTAGGGAAGATATTCCCTCCATTTCTACAGAAGAGCGCGCCAATCTGACGTCATTTGCTTGTCTCTAATAATTGATAAACAACTCACCCCCTCGCTCATTGTTACCCGCTCTTATTGTCAGTTTCAGTGAGGCCGTGTAAACTTATTTCCTAACAATGCTTATAATTAACAAACATCTCAAATCAATGTCATACAATAATGCTTATTTACACTACAATCACTCTGGCATTTACATTATTGTGATACAAATTACTGTCACAATGTTCAAAGCTTGTTATCTACGGTCCGGATTTCTACGTCGTGCTTGGACGACCAGTCTTCAATGTGGCACATCGCCGCAGGAAAACATGTACGGTTGGGTTCCAGCATCGACTAACCAAGGAGGATGCTATGAAGTTTCAACAGAAGTACGATAGAGTGATCTTTGCAGGAAAGAAGAACTAAGGTTTCAGTAAGAATGAACTGAAAAATAAAATATCAGAGTAATGGGATTGTTTGTACCATGTGAGAAGTGAAATTAAGGTTTATGTAAGAAAAAAATCTTATGTGTTACACTCACATGAGTTTCTCTACTCTTGTACAAACTATTTTTACAAACGCTTATTCCCCATATGCTTCATGTTAATCGAGATAAATATTTGCACACTCTATCTTATTGCTAATTTTCTTATAGGTGCATTCCCATTTGGGAAAAAGTATAAGTATAGGAAAATTTAAGGGAATAACAAGCAATATCTCAAAAATGGTTAACTCAAAAAACATGTATATGACAAATTGTGTGTTTTAACGCGATCTACATTTTTTGTGTAGTAAAATTTTGTCTATCTTTTATGTTTTACCAGTTATGCAAAAGTCGTTCACAATGAAGAATACTTTTGCAGACATTTCCAGAAAATTCAAGATGTACATTTTATTTGACATAAAAATATCTTAATATATGATATTTAAATCAAAATCGTTAGAACCGTTTTTGAGAAAATTAAAACTTTCGAAAAATATTCCATGTAAAGTGTAATCTGTGGTGGGGGATTTTCTTGAAAACCTTCGTGTCGCATCTCTGGAAGATGCTGAACCTAAATACCACGATTGGTGTTCATCCGAATGTTCGTTTCTGAGTTATGCTGTTCCCCTTTTTTTTGTTGAGTGAACCATTTTCGAGATATTGCTTTTAATTCCCTTAAATTTTCCGATACTTATACTTTTTCTCAAATGGAAATTCGTTATTCATTTTTTTGTCCTGATAATACAAAGAAAATGGAATGCTCCACATAGCAACCAATATTTGACTATCGCTTAAAGCCTACCAATTCCCCTTGCATCTACTCGAAAATTAGCAATAAGATTAACATCTCGATTAACATGAAGCATATGGAGAATAAGCGTTTGTAAAAATAGTTTATACAAGCGTAGAGAAAGTCATGTGAGTGTAACACATCAGATTTTTTGTACGATTTTCGCAAAATAGACGCGAAGAAATGACGGTTACTGCCGGTTCACTTCAAACTTGAGGGCGTAGAATACCCCCTTGCATTCGGGGGAGAAGATGCTTAAAAGATGCAGTAGTTAGCATCTCTTGGAGGCTGGTTGAAATTCAAACATTTAAACCGGAGCCAATAAGGAAGTCCTCGAAGCTAGCAGAAAGGACAGCATCCAATGGGATAGAAAAGAATACCGAAGGCTGACAGTTTTGAGTATTTAAAGAGATGTTGTCAGGATTAGTGGCCACCCCGACAGTCTCAGTTGCAAAGATCACTCGCGGCTCGTTATAACAGGAATGTTACACTCTAAGTCCCGTGAATTTTAGACGCAAGGTTTAGTAACTAAGGCACGTTTAATAGCGTACAGAATATTGTAGCGTATGTGTGTGCATTGTCGCGTCGGACACATTAGTGCTGTGCAGAATGACATTGTTGAACTAATTATTTTGTTTGTGACTTTGAATTCTTGTCCGGCGCGGTATTTCCCTCTACCTCCTAGTCAGGGGCTGAGAAGGCAAGTAGAGGGACTCTTGTCTGATAGCGTAGGTCAGACCAGTAGCGTGAGTCTAGTGTATATCTTCAGAGTGTGTGGTTGTGTGAATGTGGAGCATCTCCCTCAAATGTTTGTAATCGTTTAGAAATAATGTAACGGCACCAAGGTAACTTTATAATAAATCAGAGTTCAATGTGAATATATGTGTTATGTTATAAATAATTCCACCCCTGCTTTAGTTTTGTGCAGATAGGTTACTGGTCCTCTTGGTTTGTCTCTGTAGCTACGCCCCCCAATGTTTATGCCGGGTAACTAAATTTTATATTTCTAGCTGAAAAATCTTTTGGCCTTAACCTTGGTGTATAACAATATTGTGGTATATAACTGAATAGTTTGCACAAGTGTTACCTAATTAATTGAAGTGTCGCCAATTGTGAAAATGTAGAAAAGTGCCACGCAGAAGCGAGCCTGTGGACTAAGGAGCTGTGACCAATTATCACAAACGTAAGGAAAGCCGTGTAAGGTGTAATCGGAATAGTGATTGCGTCCGTTGAGGGTCCAGATTAGAGACGTACAGACGTGCGTGTGAGACTAATTAACCTGTAATCTTGCAGAGAGCATAGCAGCCAGAGAGCGGTGTCAGGGATAATTAACCTCCGTGTGCTCATTTCAGTATACCTCGCCCCCCTTTTCTCCTCTTCCCGCCATTCCCACTTCGCCGACAACATTACAGTACAGTACGACGGCGAAACTTTGTGCCGACTCTAAGAACGCTACCGGGCTCAAGAATCAACGCCGAAGAGGTATCTGAGCCAGGCAACCCAAAGGCGAGGGAGGAGCATTTGCAAGCTTCAAGTGCTCAACGACGAGCAGCAGGACACTTCCCCAAGTGTGGCATGACAGGTAAAAAGCGTCCCAACAAATTAGGAAACATTACTCTGTTACTGTAAAACAGCATAACTTCTAATGTAATCTGCTTGCTGTGATATACGACCTGTACTTGTGAACCATCGCTAAAGAAGATGTTCAATACGATGCCCATTCATAGTAAGACATGCTTCTGTCTGATGCCATAGGGGATCACAAACTCTCCCCAATCCAGGCTGGTCACGGATGCTCTGGCATGCATTGATGATGCCTTCCTGTAGTGTTTGTACATCATTGCATACACCAAAAATTTCAACATAAAACTACAATGTAAAAGCATTTCACAAACTGATACCATTAGAACTCCAGAATGCACGTTGCCCTTACCCAGAACTGTGAATATGGTTTACAGTAACAATGCTGTGATAGATGTTTAGTGTATACTGTATCCAGGGACAACAAAAAGTAATGTGTTCTTATTTGTTTACTGCCTGCTGTAGGTCATACGTAATAGCAAAGAGCTTGCAGTAGAAGAGATATTTCACAGTACCCAAGATGAACAAGTGCGTATAGTTCTTAAGGTATGCATTTTAGAACCCAAGTTTACTGGATATCTTTTTCTTGCTTTGGTCCACACAACCACCTGTTTTAACACCTGCTATATACACAAAAAACAAATTGGTTTAGGAACCTGATTTTCACAGGCTATTCGCAGAAAGTTCAAGAGTTACGTTTTATTTGTCTGTAAATATCTTTAATATATGGTATTTTACTAAAAATCGTTAGAGCCATTTTTAAGAAACTCAAAATATTCAAAAAATCTTCATATAAAGGGTAGTTTGGGGTAGGGATTTCCTTGAAAATGTTCTGTCGCAACCATGGAAGATGCTTACCTTAAATAGCAAGTTGAGGCAGTGTTTTTAACAATGATTTTAGTCAAATGATATAATATATAAATTCAATAACAGTCCGCCTTAAAGTAATATGTGTATGTAATAATTTGTAAAATGTATGTAACAGTCATTGCATATAATTGTATCCATGTGTAATAAGGTGATGTGAATATATTACATAATTTAATAATGTAGGAGCTGTGAGAATAATAAGTTAAAAAGTTGCTAACAATGGGGTAACAAAGAGGTAACCTTGAGTCAATGATGAGTGAGAAAGTTTAACATTACTGCTTATGATTCTTAGAGTAACAATAATGTAATTTTCGTGACAGTTTATAAAATAGCCAATCAAAAACCAGAAAAAGGTTTAATTAAATGAAGGTATTCTATTGGAGTAGGATTAGCCAATCAGAAACTGAAATTTAGCAAAAGTTACAAATCCAGAAGTCAGTTGCCTGCAGACAGCGTTACTATCCAGACGCAAAATGTCTCCTCAAGAAATATAATATGTATTCTTGCGAGACGAAAAATAGTTTTACGTGTTAAAAAAGTACAAGTAATTAATAAAAGAATCTCACAGCTCTCTAACGGTGAAGTGTTATTTAAATCGTATCAAGTATTAATAAAAGGAGTGAAGTAAAATTATAATCTGTGTAAGCCTATATTCTTGTCGCATCACAACCCTGCTAAGGCAAACGTGTCTCTAACAATAATACTGACGCAGCCGAGGCAAATATAAATATACAGTATTTAAAGATACAGTTAAATTACAAAGTTAATATTTTTAAACTTGGGGCAAAGGTCACCTTGAGAGTACATTTGGGGCAAAGACTACCGGAAACTGTTTACTATACGTGCGGTTGCAACTACTACAAGTGCGGCTCCCCAACAGTTGAAATATAATACAACTGCTTCAATACAACATCATCTTCAAGCTGACTTTCCATACCTGGGGCAAATACAACTCCTACAGCAATAATCTTTCTCAAAGTTTGGTGTTTAAACGAATTCTTGAGTTTGGTGTTCAAAGACATACACGGAGATTTTTCTAAAACTGCTTTATTTTGGGTTCAGGGGACTCCAAAATATATACTTCCGATGAGATATCGGTATCGAATTTTTGGGTGGAATTGACGCAGTAATTTGTATCACAAATTATGTAAATGTCAAGAGTGATTATAGTGTGAATATGCATTATTGTGTGACATTGATTTGAGATGTTTGATGATTGTAAGCATTGTTGAGAAGTGGGTTTATACGACCTTACTGAAACTGACAATAATAGCGTGCAATAATATAGCGAGGGGGTGAGCTGTTTATCATTATTAGAGACGAGCAAATGACGTAATATTGGCACGTTTTTCTTAGAATTTGCTGGAACATTTTTCCCTAGAGCATATGTGTTCATAATTTTCATTGGATATATAAATAGACGCTAATGTTGGCGCGTTTTATTAACCAATAGCAGCTCGGTTATAATCTTTAGGCATATCGGGGTGTGGGAGTATAAAAAGAGCTAAGTCAGAGGTAGATCGCTCCCAGTTCGTCGGAAACATTTGTACATTACACGTCGCTCCCAGTCCATCGGAAACATTTGTACATTACACGTCGGTCCCAGTCCATCGGAAACATTTGTACATTACACGTCGGTCCCAGTCCATCGGAAATATTTGTACATTACACGTCGCTCCAGTTCATCGGAAACATTTGTGCATTACACGTCGCTGAATACATCGCACAGTCTATCGATTCGCAGGTTACGCGTAGCAAAGTTATGAAAATCTAAAGTGTCGTAAAGTTAATTACACAAAAGTTGAAGTACGCGAATTAATAATGTGCAGTAAATAAGTTATTATAACAGTTTCAGTTTGGCGAGTGTCAAGATTAATATGTGATAGTAAATAATGTGTTCGACAATAAAAGTGTAAAACAAATTCTTTCATCAGTGTTATCTTTGGATAAAAACTCCTTTCCGTTTACACACCTGTATAAGATAAGTGCTCGACCAAAAAGATCATAGCTAGCTGGAGGACAGTGAAACCAAAAATATTAAATACAATAATAGGCGCTCAGTAAAAGATAACACGAAGTGACCGCGACAAATTGTCTTTTATACGTGCGGCAAATAAACAGTAGCATTCTTTCAAACTTAACAAAGAATACCGCCGCATAATTAGCTTCACACCGTGGGGCAAAACACAAGTAAACACAAATACATTAATACCGTCGCATATTTGGCTCCCAAACGTGGGGCTCAATAAATAAATAAACATAATACCGTCACAGAATACAATACCTCCCCTACCTATTACCTATATGTAATAGAGAAAGGAAAAAGGGGTAAACTAGGTATTATTTTCATGGACCATCAGCCACTATGAGCCACGTTCTAAAATATATACAAAGTAAACATTTGTTAAAATGTTGTATAAATATAATTACATTCCTAATGTAAGTTTTTTAATACCTTATGGCCGGAGTACACTAGCCTCTTGTACTTCATGAATCTCCGTTGTTTTTAGACGTTCTTGCCGGCTGCCAGTCGAAGAGCTGAGGAAAGAATTCCTATTCTAGCTAGTTGGATAATACCTTTGGGATTTTGTGGTTAAAGGCAAAATAATAACGATTTTACCATAAGCTTGATTTATTTAACAATTGTGTCTATTCAGGCAACCGGCAATTTTCCCTTATGAAGTGCTTTTTCAATCTTACAGCTTCTCACTATCATTTTATGTTTTCTTCCCACTCACATATGTAGCATTCCTTCACCTGGTTGCACACGTTAATTACATCGCTGATGCTGATATTGGTTGCTACGGTAGTAGCCCACAAACTCATGCCAAGAGAGAGAATCTCAGAGTCGTCTGAACTCGGGGCCTGATGCTGATATTGGTTGCTACGGTAGTAGCCCACAAACTCATTCCAAGAGTGAGAATCTCAGAGTCGTCTGAACTCGGGGCCTGATGCTGATATTGGTTGCTACGGTAGTAGCCCACAAACTCATGCCAAGAGAGAGAATCTCAGAGTCGTCTGAACTCGGGGCCTGATGCTGATATTGGTTGCTACGGTAGTAGCCCACAAACTCATGCCAAGAGAGAGAATCTCAGAGTCGTCTGAACTCGGGGCCTGATGCTGATATTGGTTGCTACGGTAGTAGCCCACAAACTCATGCCAAGAGTGAGAATCTCAGAGTCATCTGAACTCGGGGCCTGATGCTGATATTGGTTGCTACGGTAGTAGCCCACAAACTCATGCCAAGAGAGAGAATCTCAGAGTCGTCTGAACTCGGGGCCTGATGCTGATATTGGTTGCTACGGTAGTAGCCCACAAACTCATTCCAAGAGTGAGAATCTCAGAGTCGTCTGAACTCGGGGACTGATGCTGATATTGGTTGCTACGGTAGTAGCCCACAAACTCATGCCAAGAGTGAGAATCTCAGAGTCATCTGAACTCGGGGCCTGATGCTGATATTGGTTGCTACGGTAGTAGCCCACAAACTCATGCCAAGAGAGAGAATCTCAGAGTCGTCTGAACTAGGGGCCTGATGCTGATATTGGTTGCTACGGTAGTAGCCCACAAACTAATGCCAAGAGAGAGAATCTCAGAGTCGTCTGAACTCGGGGCCTCCATGCCTCTTTATCGTTTTCTTATGACGCCGGAATTCTCCCCTCTATTTGTTACAGCAATTTTTCTTGGTTCTTAACCCTAGAGAGGTGGAGTATTTACGTCTTACATTAGTGATGGCGGGGGTCATTTGCGACCCCAGGAATAAAACGATTGTTGTAAATGGGCCGAATTAATACTTTTGCTTAATTATTGCTTACATATACCGAGTAATACATGATTATTAAAATAACTGTTGGTTGTAGAAATCTACTTTAAAAAATAAAACAAAAACTTTGAATTGACAGTTACTATGTTAAATCCCAGAAACTTGGACTGAATTTCCTCTGAATTTCCGAATTGGTGAATGTAACGATACTTTGGAGCATGTCGTGGTTAAAAAGCACCTTCCAGGCCTCTATAGGAGGTTTGGAATTTTTAGCTGCAGATTTTACACCTGGTAAGTGAGTCACTATCTTGTGGGAGCGAGTTGGTGAATTTTGAGGAGGCTGAACCATTTTCCATGCCGTAACTGATTCTTTCCATAAATATTGCACATTCTTTGTGATAGTGGAATGTCGTCACTCATATGTTCTTCCTCTTCTGCACTTTTCTCACTTTCACTATTTGAACTCAGTATTTCAAGTTCATCTTCGGTTTCACTGCCTTCACCACCTAATGCTTCCTCTTCTTCCACTTCCCTTATTAGGACTAATAACCTTGCCTGATGTCCATCGTAATTTATATTGAGATAAAAACAGCATTACGTTTAGGACTAAAAAATACGTAAATATTATAACCACAACTTCTCTAAGATTCAGTTGAAAACATACTGTAACTACAGAAACAATATGCGGACGAGACACATAACAGGCAATGGGAGACGTGGCGTGAGTCATTTTCTGCCCTCCTTTCAGCCGAAGAACACAAACAGCCTATATTCTAGGAATGTATGACCTGTAATCCAATGCTAATGACCTCTAACAAAAGCCAAGGAATGCAGCGAAAGGTAAGGGAAAGGCAGGGTTCAGGTATCCGAAATCATTATATATAACTTGCAAATAAAACTGACTGGGGTCAGAAAATAACCTCTCTAGGGTTAAGTAGCGTTACATAGAATGCTATGGCAATAAATTGCGCCAAATTTCTGAAGTCACACGTCTTGCTGACTTATCCGGTAAAACCCAATGTCTCCGTCCTTCTGTTAAGTGCATGTTTCCTTTTCCATTTTATCAACTCCCTCCAGTTCCAGGAAATGGATTAAATGACTCTTTCCATTCTCTACCCTGTCTCTGTATTTTCTGAGGTTTAGCCTGAAACCTGTGCGCATTAGCGTGTGTGTTGATGGACTTTCACCTCTCGATTGCTAGCTCGCCTGTTCTAATTACAGCTATGTTACAAGTTAGTTTCACATTTTAAATTATAGTAAAACTTTATTCATCTCATACGACTTAGCAGTTATGCGAAAGTCATTCAGAATGAAGAGGGCTTTTGGAGACATTCCCAAAAAATTCAAGATAAACCTGTTATTTGCATTAAAAATATCTTAAAGATATGGTATTTTTATCAAAATCATTAGAAACATTTTTGAGAGTATCAAATTTTCTAAAACTGTACCATATAAAGGGTGTGTGGGGGATAGTAACTTTTTGTTTTTGAGTTATGCGATTTACAGACTGATACACACATACACTGATGTTTTCAAAAATACTTTATTTGGATTCAGGACAGCTCAAAACATTTATTTCCGATGAATCTCAATATTGAGATTTTGGGTTGAATGCAATACCTCCCCTACTTACTATACGTAGTAGAGAATGTAAAAAAAAACGTAAGAATGCTCAATGCCCCCCCCCCCAAAAAAAGAAGTGTATGTGTGACATAAGTTGTATGCTTCAACGAAATCTATCTTTTTTGCATAGTAGGATTTTGTCTTAAGGTTTGCCAATTATAAAATGGTCATTTACTATCAAGAGGGTTAAGGCTAGTACCAGAAAATTGAAAATATGGATTTTATTATTATGCAAATATCCCAAACATGCACTACGAGATCAAAAGTATACGGACACCTGGCTGAAAATAACGTACAAGTTTGTGGCGCCCTCCATCAGTAATGCTGAAAGTTAATATGGTGTTGGCCCACCCTTAGCCTTGATGACAGCGTTCACTCTTGCAGGCATGCTTTCAATCAGGTGCCGGAAGGTTTCTTGTGGAATGGCAGCCCATTCTTCACGGAGTGCGGAACTGAGGAGAGGTATCGATGTGTGTCGGTGAGGCCTGGCACGAAGGCGGCGTTCCAAAACATCTCAAAGGTATTCTATAGGATTCAAGTCAGGACTCTGTGCAGGCCAGACCATTACAGGGATGTTATTGTCGTGTAACCACTCCGCCACAGCCCGTGCAGTATGAACAGGTGCTCGATCGTGTTGAAAGATTCAATCGCCATCCCCGAATTGCTCTTCAACAGTGGAAAGCAAGAAGGTGCTTAAAACATAAATGTAGGTCTGCGCTATGATCGAGCCACGCAAAACAACACCACCACCACCTCCGAATTTCACTGTTGGCACTACACCGCTGGCAGATGACGTTCACCGGGCATTGGCCATACCCACACCCTGCCATCGGATCGCCACATTGTATACCGTGATTCGTCACTCCACACAACGTTTTGCCACTGTTCAATCGTGTACTGTTGACGCTCCTTACACCAAGTGAGGCGTCGTTTGGCATTTTCCTGCGTGATGTGAGGTTTATGAGCAGCCACATGTGTGATGGTCTGGATAGATGTCTGCCTATTACTCTTTACGACCCTCTTCAAATGTCGGCGGTGTCTGTCAGTCAACAGACGAGGTTGGGCTTTACGCTTATGTGCTGTACATGTCCCTTCACGTTTCCACTTCACTATCACATCAGAAATAGTGGACCTAGGGATGATTAGGAGTGTGGAAATCTCGTGTACAGACTTCTGACACAAGTGACACCCAATCACCTGACCACGTTCGAAGTCCGTGAGTTCCACGGAGCGTTCCATTCTGCTGTTTCACGATGTCTAATGACTACTGAGGATACTGAGTACCAGGTAGTAGGTGGCAGCACAATGCACCTAAGATGAAAAATGTATGTTTGTGGGGTACACATAGTGTATGTTATTTTAATAAAAACTCTTGAGAGTATCAAAACCAACAAATTTTTATCGAAGTAAATATTCAATGATTTTTTTGAAAATCTCTGTGTCTTATTCCTAGAAGATCCTGAAGTTAAATACGAGGTTTGTTATTTATCCTAGATTTCGTTTTTGAACTATGCTGTTCACACACACTGACAGAAACAGAGTAATTTTTCTAAAAATACTTAATTGATTTCTTTTGGATTTAGGGAGTCTCAAAACGTACTTTATTTCAGTGAAGTTTTAATATAGAATTTTTGGGTGCAATATAACGCTACCACCACCTGCTGGGTACGTGGTAGGGGAAGCAAAACTGTCCTTGCTTCTTATAAACGTTTTCATTCTGTATACGTAACACGCTTAATAAGTCCTGCCTGTATGGTGCTCGCAACGGAGACGAGGAAAGCATTTTAATGCCGCTGCACCTGCCTTGTGCAGTTGGTAATGAGTCTGGGGCTTGCTAAGAGAGAGAAAAATTAAAACAGAAACCGCTTCGGAGAAGTGAATTTACCTCCGAGTCTTTCTCCTTGCTTTCGCATTAATCATCGGCTTATTCATTCATTAGCAGAAAGCATAAGATAAAGCAGCACATACAACCACCTGAAGTGCTTTGAATATGGAATATTACAAGCCACAGCAAAGAAAGCTGCAATAAAGGGAACGGGATTTAGATCTTCAGGTGGAAGTTGGTCTTTATATCTCTGTGGTATTGTCTGCCGAAAATAGATGGCGCAGCAGCAAGACCATTAGCTAAATCATCATTCTCCATTTGTTTTCCTTTCTGTTTTGTTCCTTAAGGTTTGTAAAATCTTTGAGAATGAGAACAATATCATAAATAATTGATTTTTACATTCACAGGATTATCTCTACCCACTCTTCTACAAAATATTCTTATAATTCTACCCAGTTCATTTCAACTGAGGTAAACAATTCGTTACAGGTATCAGGGTATAAGCGGTAATAGGTGCAGTGGCTTTGAAATTCTCTTTGTGTGACCACGAGATAAAAAATCTGATGTGTTACACTCACAAGACTTTCTCTACTATGTTAATCGAGATATCGAGATATTAATCTTATTGCTAATTTTCTTATGCAAGGAGAATTGGTAGTCAAATATTTTAACAGCTGGTTCCTATGTGCAGTATTCCATTCTCTTTGCATTACCAGGACAAAAACAAATGAATAACGAATTCCCGTTTGAGAAAAAGTATAAATATTGGAAAACTCAAGGGAATAACAAGCAATATCTTGAAAATAGTTCACTTACCAAAAAAATGTATATGACATAAATTGGTATTTTAGCGCGAACTACATTTTTGTGTAGTAAAAGTTTGTCTATCTCTTATGGTTTATCAGTTATGCAAAAGTTGTTCACAATGAAGAATACTTTTGGAGACATTCCCAGAAAATTCAAGATTTACACTTTATTTGTCATGAATGAATCTTAAATATATGATATTTTAATCAAAATCATGTCATTTTTGAGAAAATTAAAATCTTCGAAAAATGTTCCATGCAAAGTGTAATCTGGGGTGCGGGGATTTTGTTGAAAACTTTCGTGTCGCATCTCTGGAAGATATTGAACCTAAATACCAAGTTTGGTGTTTATCCGACTGTTTGTTTCTGAGTTATGCTGTTCAAAGTCACACACACAGACGCACACACAGACACACATATGGACATGTTTCCAAAAATACATTTTTTGGATTCAGGAGGCCTCAAAACATGTATTTCCGGTGAAATATCGGTATTCGAATTTTTGGGTGGAATGTAATACTGCCTCTACTTACTATACGTAGTAGAGAAAGTAAAAAGTACCGGCTTAGTAGTTAAGAAATCTAAGCTTAAGGGACAAGGTATTCTAAACACTGGAAACTAGATAAGATAAGATAAGATAAGGTATCTTTATTGGTTTCAAATTACTGAAGTTATTACACAAGTATTTAGTGCATGGGTCATTGATCGTACATGCATATTTAAGATACAATAGGGTGACAAAATAAACAACAGATAAAGAAAACACAACAAAAGGAACAAGAAAAAGGGAAATAGAAATAAATTACCTTTGTCTAACTGAACAAATTTGACCTAGCTTCGCGCACTTTAGCCAGAAAATTGCCCATGTTTTGCCAGTTCCTCTGGTCAGCCAGTAGATCCCAACATGCCAATCTCTTTCTTAAGGGACTTAAGAATTTTTCTTTGAGTTTAATCGTTCGCTGGTTCTCCCACTGTGCACATTCCGCCAAAATATGTACCCAGTCCTCATCCAATTCACAGAATGGGCAGATTCTCCTGCCAGAATCGTCGGTCATTTTCTGTGCTCTCCAGCCCCCCAGTCTAAACCATGCCATTCCTGATCTTTCCTTTCTTCCTAAATTAAGTATATATGCCTCTTTACCCCAGTTCAATTTTATTTCATTTGCTAGACTTAGAGAAGGTTTAATTTTACAGTCCGATTCTATTTCCTGTTGGTTGATGTCTCTTAGTCTTCTTTTAACACCTTTCCATATGTTTTTGTCATTTGTTTCAGCTCTTAGCCATACTGATCCCATTCCTATTCTCCTCAAACCCCTTTCCAAATCAGCTGCCCAAAACTTAGGAGACAGGTTTTCTCGCTGGTATTTATAACATTTGGATCGTAGTGTGGAGTTATCCCCATGCATCAGCCTTAGCCAGTACTTCACTGCTCTTATTTTGCAGTGTATTGTGTCTTCATAGCATCCTACCTCCCTCAATACCCCCGAATTTGATGTGCCTTGTGAAACTCCAAGAACTCTTTTCCAAAATGCTACCTGTGTTTTATTTACATGCTCTGCTCTTTCCCATCCCCAGATTTCACTGCCGTATAACAGAACAGGCCTTATCATGGAGTTATACATCTTTTCTAATGTATCTACAGGTACATCCGGTATCCGCGAGAGGGTACGTAATAATTCATTTAACTGCCCTCGTGCTTTGTAGTTAGTTACAGATAGATGTTTGTTCCATTTTCCTCTCATATTAAACATTACTCCTAAATAGGAGAAATGTTTAACGTTTTGTAGTTCTAGCCCCTTGTAATACCATTTCTCATCCCTGCCATACACATAGCCATTTTTGAAAGCCATTGTTTTTGTTTTGTTAATGTTTACCACCAGACCCCATTGTTTACAATATTGTTCCAACCTATTAATACCTTTCTGTAAGCCTTCTGTCGTCACTGACAAAATTGTCATGTCATCCGCGTATAAAAGTACAGGAATGCAGACATCGTCTACTTTTGGGCCATTCATTTCCTCTGCTATTAACACGTCTGTTATATCGTCTATGAATAAATTGAACAATAGGGGCGATAAAATACATCCTTGACGAACTCCTCTACTGGCCGATTTAGATTCAGTTGTTGTGTTTTGGTCTATTTTGATGCTGAAATTCACACTGTTGTAAATTTGCATTAGAGCTTTCATCATTTTACCAGAGAGTCCTTTGTGGTGAAGTTTCGCCCAAAGGGCATTCCTCTGCACACTATCAAAAGCCATTTTAAAATCAACAAAAGCACAATAGAGTTTCCCCCTCTTTCTATTCAAATTTGAATCAATTAATGTTTTTAATATGAAAATATTATCTGCAGTAGAGAACCCTTCCCTGAAACCCGCCTGAAATTTAGAAATCATATCGAACTCTTTTACCCAACCCCTTAACCGTTCATAGATAATTTTGCACATCTTAAGTGTGTTAAGTTACCACGGCTTTTAAAGTTCTCATTGGTTTTTCCTGAAATTTGTATGAATTATTCTATAAATCAAAACAATTTTAAGTGGACTTTTTGCATTAAAAGCTTAATGTAGTTGAGTCCGTAAAAAGTATTTCATTGTGCAGAAAAATAATAAAATTTACACTTAAAACATTTTAATTTATGTACCTTTTTCTCTGATAGTAGTTGCAATACAGTCACACTTTTGCATGCTTGTTCTTAGAAATCAGCTCTCTTCTGAACCTCAATTATTTAGTAATGTATATCATTTCACTAGAAACTGAAAAACAACTATTTGCAAAGTCAAAAAAGTAAAACTGTGAAAAATTTGCAACGTTGTTGCTTTCTTAGTATCATTAATATACATTATAAAATTATGATTGGAGTTCATAAAGGTACATGTACTGAAAATTTCAACTCTCTACCTCTCATACTTTCTGAGAAAAAGGTACCTAAGTATCCAAAATATTGTTATGGAAAAGCTGAATTTAAAGTTTGAACATTAAAATTATGACACAGTTCAGTACATTCCAGGGTCATAATCATCCGCACCTTCATTTTCTTCAGCTTTTCTGATTGCCTTCAATCAGACTTCCTTCAACACTGGACATGATATAGTCGTTCGTTGTTGTAAGATACAAAAATGTTCTAAAAAGGGGCGTTGCATGACAACTTTAAAGGAATGCAGACTAGCATTTAAATGGTATATAAATGTCTTAAAAACCCTCAAAAGTATATATTTTCTAAAACTGGAAATAATAGAGATTTTATTAGTGCCCAAAACAAAAAATATGATTTTCGACCATTTCAGAGTATCTTGTCCTCTTAAAGGTGAACTGAGATAGCGTATGTTGGGCCTGAACCCGGGGTTGGAATCAGTACACGTACTGCTAAAACCTCGGTAAAAGCACACTAATCAGTTGGCAAACCTATCCTGGACAAAGACAAGCCAGAAAACTGGTCTTAGCTCCATGCAACACTCTTTCCTCATCTCTCCTGAGATTGGATAGAACAGGAATAAGTAAAATAGTTGCATTAATGTCCGAATATGGCCAAGTGAAGAAACATCTACGTAAAGTAGGACTCTACAAGGATTAACCCATTTGTGGAACGTGCAAAGAGGAAGAAAAACCCTCACAAATCTTCTTTGAATGTCCATTTCTGGCAAGAAAGAAACTCACTCCTTCTAAAACCAGGGAAGATCTAGGAAAGGACATTGACATTGGAGCCAAGATTGTTCAGAGAACAGGTTTGGGGAAACAATGAGGTCGCCCTTTCCAATGGCGTTGCACAATAAACCTTTTAGGCTGACGTGTGGGAAGTCGATAGAAATCCAACAAAAACCCCTGTTATGCCTTCATCCATCCATCTCTAGTAGTTCAAATAAAGCTTCGAAGTATTTAACAAATCAGACCATTACAAACAATATGTCGAAGACATTAACGCCACAAAATGCTGTATTTAACACACATTGTGTTTTTAATGAGACCTAAATTTTTGTTCTAGTATGCTATTGTCTTATTCTTATGGCGTACCAATTATACAAAAATCGCTGAAAATGAAGAGAGCTTTGTAGGCTATTCCCATAAAATTCAACATACAAGTTTTATTTATCATGACAATTTCTTAAACGTATAGTATTTTAATCAAAATCCTTGAAACTATTTTTGAGAAAATATTTCCATGTAAATCGTAGTTCACTGTTGGGGAGTTTTCTAAAGATCTTCATTTCACATCCTTGATAGATGCTTAACTCAAATACCAAGTTTGGTATTAATCCACTTTTCGTCCTTAAGTTAAGCTATTCTCAGATCTACACATACAAAAACATTTTTTTATTCAGGAAGCCTCAAAACATGCATTTCCGATGAAGTACCGATATAGAACTTTTATGTGGATTGCATTACTTGACTAAGATTTTACTTTACCTTGAAGGTGTTATTTTATTATCCCCAAGTTTAAAAAATGTTTACCTTGTAATTTGACTGTTTCTTTAAATATTATATATTTATGTTTGCCTCGGCTGCGTCAGTATTATTGTTAGAGACACGTTTCTCTTAGCAGGGTTGTGGTGCGACAAGTACGTTGGCTTACATAGATTATAATTTTACTTCACTTCTTTTATTAATGCTTGATACGATTTAAATAACACTTCACTGATATAGAGAGTTGTGAGATTCTTTAGTTACATACTTGCACTTTTTAACACGTAAACTTATTTTTTGTCTCACACGAATACGCATTAAATCTCTCGAGGTCACCTCTCTAATTCGGCTACTAACACTGTCTGCAGGCAACTGAACTGATTTCAACCGCCTAAATTGTAAATTTCTATATTTCAAGTCTCTGATTGGCTAATCCTACTCCAATAGAGTACCTTCATTTAACTAGAGCTTTTTCTGGTTGTTGATTGTCTATTTTTAAACAACATTACATTATTGTTACCAATAATGACTAGTATCATTTAAACTTTCAAATTCATTATTGCCTCAAGGTTACCTCATTGTTAGCAACTTTTAACTTATTATTCTCACAGCTCCTACATTATTAAATTATGTAATACATTCACATAACATTATTACATGCTCTTACTCATTATTGCCTCAAGGTTACCTCATTGTTAGCAACTTTTAACCTAATATTCTCACAGCTCCTACATTATTAAATTACGTAATACATTCACATAACATTATTACATGCTCTTACTCATTATTGCCTCAAGGTTACCTCATTGTTAGCAACTTTTAACTTATTATTCTCACAGCTCCTACATTATTAAATTATGTAATACATTCACATAACATTATTACATGCTCTTACTCATTATTGCCTCAAGGTTACCTCATTGTTAGCAACTTTTAACTTATTATTCTCACAGCTCCTACATTATTAAATTATGTAATACATTCACATAACATTATTACATGCTCTTACTCATTATTGCCTCAAGGTTACCTCATTGTTAGCAACTTTTAACTTATTATTCTCACAGCTCCTACATTATTAAATTATGTAATACATTCACATAACATTATTACATGCTCTTACTCATTATTGCCTCAAGGTTACCTCATTGTTAGCAACTTTTAACTTATTATTCTCACAGCTCCTACATTATTAAATTATGTAATACATTCACATAACATTATTACATGCTCTTACTCATTATTGCCTCAAGGTTACCTCATTGTTAGCAACTTTTAACCTATTATTCTCACAGCTCCTATATTATTAAATTATGTAATACATTCACATAACATTATTACATGCTCTTACTCATTATTGCCTCAAGGTTACCTCATTGTTAGCAACTTTTAACCTATTATTCTCACAGCTCCTACATTATTAAATTATGTAATACATTCACATAACATTATTACATGCTCTTACTCATTATTGCCTCAACGTTACCTCATTGTTAGGAACTTTTAACCTATTATTCTCACAGCTCCTACATTATTAAATTATGTAATACATTCACATAACATTATTACATGCTCTTACTCATTATTGCCTCAAGGTTACCTCATTGTTAGGAACTTTTAACCTATTATTCTCACAGCTCCTACATTATTAAATTATGTAATACATTCACATAACATTATTACATGCTCTTACTCATTATTGCCTCAAGGTTACCTCATTGTTAGGAACTTTTAACCTATTATTCTCACAGCTCCTACATTATTAAATTATGTAATACATTCACATAACATTATTACATGCTCTTACTCATTATTGCCTCAAGGTTACCTCATTGTTAGGAACTTTTAACCTATTATTCTCACAGCTCCTACATTATTAAATTATGTAATACATTCACATAACATTATTACATGCTCTTACTCATTATTGCCTCAACGTTACCTCATTGTTAGGAACTTTTAACCTATTATTCTCACAGCTCCTACATTATTAAATTATGTAATACATTCACATAACATTATTACATGCTCTTACTCATTATTGCCTCAAGGTTACCTCATTGTTAGGAACTTTTAACCTATTATTCTCACAGCTCCTACATTATTAAATTACGTAATACATTCACATAACATTATTACATGCTCTTACTCATTATTGCCTTAAGGTTACCTCATTGTTAGCAACTTTTAACCTATTATTCTCACAGCTCCTACATTATTAAATTATGTAATACATTCAGATAACATTATTACATGCTCTTACTCATTATTGCCTCAAGGTTACCTCATTGTTAGCAACTTTTAACCTATTATTCTCACAGCTCCTACATTATTAAATTATGTAATACATTCAGATAACATTATTACATGCTCTTACTCATTATTGCCTCAACGTTACCTCATTGTTAGCAACTTTTAACCTATTATTCTCACAGCTCCTACATTATTAAATTATGTAATACATTCAGATAACATTATTACATGCTCTTACTCATTATTGACTCAAGGTTACCTCATTGTTAGCAACTTTTAACCTATTATTCTCACAGCTCCTACATTATTAAATTATGTAATACATTCACATAACATTATTACATGCTCTTACTCATTATTGCCTCAAGGTTACCTCATTGTTAGCAACTTTTAACCTATTATTCTCACAGCTCCTACATTATTAAATTATGTAATACATTCACATAACATTATTACATGCTCTTACTCATTATTGCCTCAAGGTTACCTCATTGTTAGCAACTTTTAACCTATTATTCTCACAGCTCCTACATTATTAAATATGTAATACATTCACATAACATTATTACATGCTCTTACTCATTATTGCCTCAAGGTTACCTCATTGTTAGCAACTTTTAACCTATTATTCTCACAGCTCCTACATTATTAAATTATGTAATACATTCACATAACATTATTACATGCTCTTACTCATTATTGCCTCAAGGTTACCTCATTGTTAGCAACTTTTAACATATTATTCTCACAGCTCCTACATTACTAAATTATGTAATACATTCACATAACATTATTACATGCTCTTACTCATTATTGCCTCAAGGTTACCTCATTGTTAGCAACTTTTAACCTATTATTCTCACAGCTCCTACATTATTAAATTATGTAATACATTCACATAACATTATTACATGCTCTTACTCATTATTGCCTCAAGGTTACCTCATTGTTAGCAACTTTTAACCTATTATTCTCACAGCTCCTACATTATTAAATTATGTAATACATTCACATAACATTATTACATGCTCTTACTCATTATTGCCTCAAGGTTACCTCATTGTTAGCAACTTTTAACCTATTATTCTCACAGCTCCTACATTATTAAATTACGTAATACATTCACATAACATTATTACATGCTCTTACTCATTATTGCCTCAAGGTTACCTCATTGTTAGCAACTTTTAACCTATTATTCTCACAGCTCCTACATTATTAAATTACGTAATACATTCACATAACATTATTACATGCTCTTACTCATTATTGCCTCAAGGTTACCTCATTGTTAGCAACTTTTAACCTATTATTCTCACAGCTCCTACATTATTAAATTACGTAATACATTCACATAACATTATTACATGCTCTTACTCATTATTGCCTCAAGGTTACCTCATTGTTAGCAACTTTTAACCTATTATTCTCACAGCTCCTACATTATTAAATTACGTAATACATTCACATAACATTATTACATGCTCTTACTCATTATTGCCTCAAGGTTACCTCATTGTTAGCAACTTTTAACCTATTATTCTCACAGCTCCTACATATTAAATTACGTAATACATTCACATAACATTAATTACATGCTCTTACTCATTATTGCCTCAAGGTTACCTCATTGTTAGCAACTTTTACCTAATATTCTCACAGCTCCTACATTATTAAATTACGTAATACATTCACATAACATTATTACATGCTCTTACTCATTATTGCCTCAAGGTTACCTCATTGTTAGCAACTTTTAACCTAATATTCTCACAGCTCCTACATTATTAAATACGTAATACATTCACATAACATTATTACATGCTCTTACTCATTATTGCCTCAAGGTTACCTCATTGTTAGCAACTTTTAACCTAATATTCTCACAGCTCCTACATTATTAAATTACGTAATACATTCACATAACATTATTACATGCTCTTACTCATTATTGCCTCAAGGTTACCTCAATGTTAGCACTTTTAACTTCTTTCTTATTCTCACAGCTCCTACATTATTAAATTATGTAATACATTCACATAACATTATTACATGCTCTTACTCATTATTGCCTCAAGGTTACCTCATTGTTAGCAACTTTTAACCTATTATTCTCACAGCTCCTACATTATTAAATTATGTAATACATTCACATAACATTATTACATGCTCTTACTCATTATTGCCTCAAGGTTACCTCATTGTTAGCAACTTTTAACTTATTATTCTCACAGCTCCTACATTATTAAATTATGTAATACATTCACATAACATTATTACATGCTCTTACTCATTATTGCCTCAAGGTTACCTCATTGTTAGCAACTTTTAACCTATTATTCTCACAGCTCCTACATTATTAAATTATGTAATACATTCACATAACATTATTACATGCTCTTACTCATTATTGCCTCAAGGTTACCTCATTGTTAGCAACTTTTAACTTATTATTCTCACAGCTCCTACATTATTAAATTATGTAATACATTCACATAACATTATTACATGCTCTTACTCATTATTGCCTCAAGGTTACCTCATTGTTAGCAACTTTTAACCTATTATTCTCACAGCTCCTACATTATTAAATTATGTAATACATTCACATAACATTATTACATGCTCTTACTCATTATTGCCTCAAGGTTACCTCATTGTTAGCAACTTTTAACTTATTATTCTCACAGCTCCTACATTATTAAATTATGTAATACATTCACATAACATTATTACATGCTCTTACTCATTATTGCCTCAAGGTTACCTCATTGTTAGCAACTTTTAACCTATTATTCTCACAGCTCCTACATTATTAAATTATGTAATACATTCACATAACATTATTACATGCTCTTACTCATTATTGCCTCAAGGTTACCTCATTGTTAGCAACTTTTAACCTATTATTCTCACAGCTCCTACATTATTAAATTACGTAATACATTCACATAACATTATTACATGCTCTTACTCATTATTGCCTCAAGGTTACCTCAATGTTAGCAACTTTTAACTTATTATTCTCACAGCTCCTACATTATTAAGTTACGTAATACATTCACATAACATTATTACATGCTCTTACTCATTATTGCCTCAAGGTTACCTCATTGTTAGCAACTTTTAACCTATTATTCTCACAGCTCCTACATTATTAAATTATGTAATACATTCACATAACATTATTACATGCTCTTACTCATTATTGCCTCAAGGTTACCTCATTGTTAGCAACTTTTAACCTATTATTCTCACAGCTCCTACATTATTAAATTACGTAATACATTCACATAACATTATTACATGCTCTTACTCATTATTGCCTCAAGGTTACCTCATTGTTAGCAACTTTTAACCTATTATTCTCACAGCTCCTACATTATTAAATTATGTAATACATTCACATAACATTATTACATGCTCTTACTCATTATTGCCTCAAGGTTACCTCATTGTTAGCAACTTTTGACCTATTATTCTCACAGCTCCTACATTATTAAATTATGTAATACATTCACATAACATTATTACATGCTCTTACTCATTATTGCCTCAAGGTTACCTCATTATTAGCAACTTTTAACCTATTATTCTCACAGCTCCTACATTACTAAATTACGTAATACATTCACATAACATTATTACATGCTCTTACTCATTATTGCCTCATGGTTACCTCATTGTTAGCAACTTTTAACCTATTATTCTCACAGCTCCTACATTATTAAATTATGTAATACATTCACATAACATTATTACATGCTCTTACTCATTATTGCCTCAAGGTTACCTCATTGTTAGCAACTTTTAACCTATTATTCTCACAGCTCCTACATTATTAAATTATGTAATACATTCACATAACATTATTACATGCTCTTACTCATTATTGCCTCAAGGTTACCTCATTGTTAGCAACTTTTAACTTATTATTCTCACAGCTCCTACATTATTAAATTATGTAATACATTCACATAACATTATTACATGCTCTTACTCATTATTGCCTCAAGGTTACCTCATTGTTAGCAACTTTTAACCTATTATTCTCACAGCTCCTACATTATTAAATTATGTAATACATTCACATAACATTATTACATGCTCTTACTCATTATTGCCTCAAGGTTACCTCATTGTTAGCAACTTTTAACCTATTATTCTCACAGCTCCTACATTATTAAATTACGTAATACATTCACATAACATTATTACATGCTCTTACTCATTATTGCCTCAAGGTTACCTCATTGTTAGCAACTTTTAACCTATTATTCTCACAGCTCCTACATTATTAAATTACGTAATACATTCACATAACATTATTACATGCTCTTACTCATTATTGCCTCAAGGTTACCTCATTGTTAGCAACTTTTAACCTATTATTCTCACAGCTCCTACATTATTAAATTATGTAATACATTCACATAACATTATTACATGCTCTTACTCATTATTGCCTCAAGGTTACCTCATTGTTAGCAACTTTTAACTTATTATTCTCACAGCTCCTACATTATTAAATTATGTAATACATTCACATAACATTATTACATGCTCTTACTCATTATTGCCTCAAGGTTACCTCATTGTTAGCAACTTTTAACCTATTATTCTCACAGCTCCTACATTACTAAATTACGTAATACATTCACATAACATTATTACATGCTCTTACTCATTATTGCCTCAAGGTTACCTCATTGTTAGCAACTTTTAACCTATTATTCTCACAGCTCCTACATTATTAAATTACGTAATACATTCACATAACATTATTACATGCTCTTACTCATTATTGCCTCAAGGTTACCTCATTGTTAGCAACTTTTAACTTAATATTCTCACAGCTCCTACATTATTAAATTACGTAATACATTCACATAACATTATTACATGCTCTTACTCATTATTGCCTCAAGGTTACCTCATTGTTAGCAACTTTTAACTTATTATTCTCACAGCTCCTACATTATTAAATTACGTAATACATTCACATAACATTATTACATGCTCTTACTCATTATTGCCTCAAGGTTACCTCATTGTTAGCAACTTTTAACCTATTATTCTCACAGCTCCTACATTATTAAATTACGTAATACATTCACATAACATTATTACATGCTCTTACTCATTATTGCCTCAAGGTTACCTCATTGTTAGCAACTTTTAACCTATTATTCTCACAGCTCCTACATTATTAAATTACGTAATACATTCACATAACATTATTACATGCTCTTACTCATTATTGCCTCAAGGTTACCTCATTGTTAGCAACTTTTAACCTATTATTCTCACAGCTCCTACATTATTAAATTATGTAATACATTCACATAACATTATTACATGCTCTTACTCATTATTGCCTCAAGGTTACCTCATTGTTAGCAACTTTTAACTTATTATTCTCACAGCTCCTACATTATTAAATTACATAATACATTCACATAACATTATTACATGCTCTTACTCATTATTGCCTCAAGGTTACCTCATTGTTAGCAACTTTTAACCTATTATTCTCACAGCTCCTACATTATTAAATTATGTAATACATTCACATAACATTATTACATGCTCTTACTCATTATTGCCTCAAGGTTACCTCAATGTTAGCAACTTTTAACTTATTATTCTCACAGTTCCTACATTATTAAATTACATAATACATTCACATAACATTATTACATGCTCTTACTCATTATTGCCTCAAGGTTACCTCAATGTTAGCAACTTTTAACTTATTATTCTCACAGCTCCTACATTATTAAATTATGTAATACATTCACATAACATTATTACATGCTCTTACTCATTATTGCCTCATTGTTACCTCATTGTTAGCAACTTTTAACTTATTATTCTCACAGCTCCTACATTATTAAATTATGTAATACATTCACATAACATTATTACATGCTCTTACTCATTATTGCCTCAAGGTTACCTCAATGTTAGCAACTTTTAACTTATTATTCTCACAGCTCCTACATTACTAAATTACGTAATACATTCACATAACATTATTACATGCTCTTACTCATTATTGCCTCAAGGTTACCTCATTGTTAGCAACTTTTAACCTATTATTCTCACAGCTCCTACATTATTAAATTATGTAATACATTCACATAACATTATTACATGCTCTTACTCATTATTGCCTCAAGGTTACCTCATTGTTAGCAACTTTTAACCTATTATTCTCACAGCTCCTACATTATTAAATTATGTAATACATTCACATAACATTATTACATGCTCTTACTCATTATTGCCTCAAGGTTACCTCATTGTTAGCAACTTTTAATCTATTATTCTCACAGCTCCTACATTATTAAATTATGTAATACATTCACATAACATTATTACATGCTCTTACTCATTATTGCCTCAAGGTTACCTCATTGTTAGCAACTTTTAACCTATTATTCTCACAGCTCCTACATTATTAAATTATGTAATACATTCACATAACATTATTACATGCTCTTACTCATTATTGCCTCAAGGTTACCTCAATGTTAGCAACTTTTAACTTATTATTCTCACAGCTCCTACATTATTAAATTATGTAATACATTCACATAACATTATTACATGCTCTTACTCATTATTGCCTCAAGGTTACCTCATTGTTAGCAACTTTTAACTTATTATTCTCACAGCTCCTACATTATTAAATTATGTAATACATTCACATAACATTATTACATGCTCTTACTCATTATTGCCTCAAGGTTACCTCATTGTTAGCAACTTTTAACTTATTATTCTCACAGCTCCTACATTATTAAATTATGTAATACATTCACATAACATTATTACATGCTCTTACTCATTATTGCCTCAAGGTTACCTCAATGTTAGCAACTTTTAACCTATTATTCTCACAGCTCCTACATTATTAAATTATGTAATACATTCACATAACATTATTACATGCTCTTACTCATTATTGCCTCAAGGTTACCTCAATGTTAGCAACTTTTAACTTATTATTCTCACAGCTCCTACATTATTAAATTATGTAATACATTCACATAACATTATTACATGCTCTTACTCATTATTGCCTCAAGGTTACCTCATTGTTAGCAACTTTTAACTTATTATTCTCACAGCTCCTACATTATTAAATTACGTAATACATTCACATAACATTATTACATGCTCTTACTCATTATTGCCTCAAGGTTACCTCATTGTTAGCAACTTTTAACCTATTATTCTCACAGCTCCTACATTATTAAATTACGTAATGCATTCACATAACATTATTACATGCTCTTACTCATTATTGCCTCAAGGTTACCTCATTGTTAGCAACTTTTAACCTATTATTCTCACAGCTCCTACATTATTAAATTATGTAATACATTCACATAACATTATTACATGCTCTTACTCATTATTGCCTCAAGGTTACCTCATTGTTAGCAACTTTTAACCTATTATTCTCACAGCTCCTACATTATTAAATTATGTAATACATTCACATAACATTATTACATGCTCTTACTCATTATTGCCTCAAGGTTACCTCATTGTTAGCAACTTTTAACTTATTATTCTCACAGCTCCTACATTATTAAATTATGTAATGCATTCACATAACATTATTACATGCTCTTACTCATTATTGCCTCAAGGTTACCTCATTGTTAGCAACTTTTAACTTATTATTCTCACAGCTCCTACATTATTAAATTATGTAATGCATTCACATAACATTATTACATGCTCTTACTCATTATTGCCTCAAGGTTACCTCATTGTTAGCAACTTTTAACCTATTATTCTCACAGCTCCTACATTATTAAATTATGTAATACATTCACATAACATTATTACATGCTCTTACTCATTATTGCCTCAAGGTTACCTCATTGTTAGCAACTTTTAACTTATTATTCTCACAGCTCCTACATTATTAAATTACGTAATACATTCACATAACATTATTACATGCTCTTACTCATTATTGCCTCAAGGTTACCTCATTGTTAGCAACTTTTAACCTATTATTCTCACAGCTCCTACATTATTAAATTACGTAATGCATTCACATAACATTATTACATGCTCTTACTCATTATTGCCTCAAGGTTACCTCATTGTTAGCAACTTTTAACCTATTATTCTCACAGCTCCTACATTATTAAATTATGTAATACATTCACATAACATTATTACATGCTCTTACTCATTATTGCCTCAAGGTTACCTCATTGTTAGCAACTTTTAACCTATTATTCTCACAGCTCCTACATTATTAAATTATGTAATACATTCACATAACATTATTACATGCATACAATAATACAAACATATACAATGACTGTTACATACTTTTTTATATATTGTTACATACATATTGTTTCAAGGCGGGCTGTTATTTAATTTACATATTATATAATTAGATAAGAAGGTATAGCATTCCATCCAAAAATACGATACCGGGATTTCTCGGAAATGCATGTTACATGTTTTGAGGCACCCTGTATCCAAACAAGGTATTTTTAGGAACAGTTGCGTATGTGACTGGAAGAACATAACTAAAAAATTAAAGGTCAGATAAGAACCAAACTTGGTATTTAAGTTCACTAACTTCCAAGGATGCAACACAGAATATTTTCAAGAAATCCTCCACGCCAACTGCCCTTTACATGGAACCTGTTACAAAAATTTGGATTTTATAAAAAATGGCTCAAACGATTTTAATTAAAACACCACATATTAAAGGCATATTTACACGACAAATAAAATGTATATCTTGGTTTTTGTGGGAATAGCCTGTGAAGTCCTCTTCATTCTGAAGGAATTTTGTATAATCTTGTATAACTGGTAAACCTTAAGCGATAGACGAAGACGCACTTAACAAAATATCTGATGTCTTACACTCCCATGACTTTCTTTACTCTTGTACAAACTATTTTTACAAACTCTTATTCTCCATCTATTTCATATTAATCGAGATAAACATTTGCGGAAACGATATTTTGACATGCAAAGAGAATTACATTTTACACATAGCGACCAGTTCTAAAAATATTTGAGTTAAAGCCTACTATGTTCCCCTTGTTTTGTATTTGCAAGGGCAATAAAGAAATACAGTAAGCTTTAAGCATAGACATATCTCTTAATAGCTGATTGCTATGTGCAGCACCATTCTCTTTGCCACAGATTAATACTCTTTGCATATCCAATACAAAAACATACGATATTTTAATCAAAATCGCTCGATCCATTTTTGAGAAAATTAAAATGTTCCATGTAAAGAGTAATCTGGGGTGGGGGGATTTTCTTGAAAACCTTAGTGTCGCATTTATGGAAGATACTGAAACTAAATACCAGGTTTGGTGTTTATCCGACTATTTGTTTCTGAGTTATGCTGTTCACAGACACACACACGGACATGTTTCCAAAAAGTTTTTTTTTTAATTCAGGGGGTCTCAAAACATACATTTCCGGTGAAATCTCGGTATCGAGTTTTTGGGTGGAATACAATACTTCCCCTACTTACTAAACGTAGTAGAGAAAGTAAAAATATATTTATCTTTAAAACACAATTTATTTCAAATACATTTTTTATGGCATCAACCAGACATTTGTTATTAATGGTTAGATTTGTTCAGTGCTTTTAGTTGTTTTTGGCGATTGCACGGAGGGGTAAGGAATTTTAAGTCCAGCATAAAGCGTCCAGTTTTTAAGCATTTGACTATGGCTGTTTCCTGTATACCCTAAACATGTGTTATATAGCTATTTCAACAATTGCTTACCTCGATTAAAATGAAGTAGTTTAAAAAATTAACTTCCATAAAAATAATTGTATGGCTAGTAATAATCAGGGAATGTTTTGTGAATGTAGCACCAGATTTTTAGTAAACTGTGTGTGTAAACGGCATAAATTAAAAACGAAAAGTGGGATAAATACTAAACTTGGTATTAGTTTCAGTACGTAGCAAAAGGATTTTCAAGAAAATTCCCCTACCCTAGACTGCTCTTTAAATGGAAGAGTTTTCGAAAGTTTTGATTTTCTATTAAACAGTTTTAGCGATTTTGATTAAAATACATATATTAAAGATGTTTACATGGCAAATAAAATCTACTTCCTGAATTATCTGGGAATAGTATATGAAGTCCTCTTCATTCTGAAGGAATTCGGCTCAATCTTGTATAACAGGTAAACGTTACGCGATTAAACGAAAACGTACCACACAATGAATGTGGATCTCTTCAAAATACACAGATAAACTTTTTTGTGGCATCAGCCATTTCTGAGATATTATTAATGTTTCGGATTGTTCAATACTTAGCTATTCTTTTGAAGTCCTCTATGTGGAATGTTTGGTTTGAGTGCAATATCTTATCTGCTTTGGATACTTACGGGGCAAAGAAAGTAAAAATTAAGCGTAGTGTCGAATTAAACACTAAACATGCACTGTGCACATTATTCCTTCCTTTAGCTATCAGCATTAAAATATTTTTGCAATTGTGAAAATTGCAAAACGCTCAATGAGTCTTTGTTTGAATTAAGTACAACAAAAGCTCGTCGTGTTGATTTTCTGCAGTATGCTTGCAACCGATTTTTGCTTCACGAAGCATGCACAGATCATACGAAACAAACTTGACAGACCCCATTGAAATGACGATATTGTTGTAGTAGGCAAATTCCGGGCCTATTTCACAGGAACAACTGACGAATTCCTCTATGTCCGTTCCGTTGACAGCTGTAACAGACATGAATACATGTCACAAGTTTTGTCAGGCTCCATTGTTTCTGGAGCAATGCGATGTCAAATGTCTATCTCTGTAACAGAGTCACTGTATTTGCTTAACACACAAAACATCGATCTATAAACGGTTTCTGTGAAATGTATCTTATAGGATGGATGTTGTGTTCCCTAGATACGTTTGTTGACCTGGCGGTGTCTATGAGAAGGACCAAAAACTATGAAGAAGAAGCTTTTGTTACGTTGTTTATTAGTCACGCTTTGGGCGTCAATTTGAAGAAGATATATTATTAGCCCCACGTATGGACGGCAATTTGAAGAAGATGGTATCTTTGCGTTATTTTTACGTTGTTATTTGCCTCACGCTTTGGGAGCAAATTTGAAGAAGGTATTGTCTTTTCGCCTCAAGTTAAAAAATATTAACTTTGTAATTTAACTGTTTCTTTAAATATTATATATTTATGTTTGCCTCGGCTGCGTCAGTATTATTGTTAGAGACATGGATATTTTGGCAGGGTTGTGTTACGACTAAGAATTAGGCTTACACAGATTATAATTTAACTTCACTCCTTTTATTAATACTTGATACGATTTAAATAACACTTCACTGATATAGAGAGCTGTGAGATTCTTTAATTAATTACTTGTACTTTTTAACACGTAAACTTATTTTTCGTCTCACACGAATACATATTATATTCCTTGAGGACGCACAAGCAACGCATCCAGTTATGAGCACTGTCTACAGGCAACAGACTTGATTTCAACTGTCTAAACCTGTAAATTTCTGTATTTCAAGTCTCTGATTGGCTATTCCTACTCCAATAGAATACCTTCTTTTAACTAAAGCCTTTTCTGGTTGTTGATTGGCTGTTTTTATAAACTGTCACTAAAATTACATTATTGTTACTCCAGGAATCACAAATTACTGTTAAACGTTCTTACTAATATTGACTCCAGGTTATCTCATTGCTCCCTCTTTGTTAGCAACTTTTGACCTATTTCTCACAGCTCCTACATTATTAAATTACGTAAAGCATTCACATAACATTATTGAACATGTTTACAATAATATAAACATATACAATAACTGTTACATACATTTTTTATATATTGTTACATACACATATTGCTTCAAAGCGGGCTGTTATTTAATTTACATATTATATAATGTGACTGAAACCATTCAAGTGTTAAAAATACTGCCTCGACTATAAGCTATTGTGTCTTTCAAAAGTAACGGCGAACTTTTAAGGAGGAAATTTCCATATCCGAAGTGTAAATCACATAGAATCTGAAACAATCATCATTGAATAATGTATATATATGTATATATATTGAAGTAATAGTTTTATCGTTAATAACAAGTTTATGGATCGACATTTCCTAGTCGGTCAATATTTAGATGATAAGGGCAAATTTTTACTATTGCTATTAGTCTTTACAAGTGAAATTGAAAACCAAGCTAATATAAAATCCCTAGTTTCTCTACCACGTAAACTGCCGTGCATAAAAAGTGGCCCTCTCCTAGATGGATATAAGGTTTTACCGTCCGTAAGGATTCCACCTTTAGGTGACCAACTTTTGACTCCCCATACTGTATCAGCTCCCTATGTGACTGACCTAAAATATGCAGACACATACAAAGTCATCAATGAATGATGCTTATACGAAGGGGTGGTTAGGATACCACTTCTACGAAAGTGTTTTGCTACGATTGCTACACTGCTTTATAAAACACAATATACACATTTATGTGTTAATTCATAATTAATATATTTATTCCACAGTTAATGTTTAGGGAGAATTAACATACACCGCGTTGAATGGAAACACAGAACTAAAGAAAGAAAATACTATATTCCTTCGTCAATGCATCAATACAACGCGGGTGGGACGGGGTAATAAACTTTCCCCGCACCGAGTCTACAAGTATCTGCGCGCAAGACCACACTAAAGATAACTTACAACCAAGATTGCATGTAGCGAAGAGAAAATTGCCGCAGATAGTTTCAATTTTGTTTTCCAGACATGGGTGTCTCCAAGAAAAAATCTGTTGTGTTACACTCACACGACTTTCTCTACACTTGTACAAACAATTTTTACAAACTCTTATTCTCCATCTATTTCATACTACTCGACATAAACATTTGCAGAAACGATCTTTTGACATGCAAAGAGAATTACATTATACACATAGCGACCAGTTCTACTGTTTAAGGCCTACTATGTTCCCCTTGTTTTGTATTTGCAAGCGCAATATAGAAATACAGTAGCCTTTAAGCATAGACATATCTCTTAATAGCTGGTTGCTAGGTGCAGCACCATTCGCTTTGCCACAGATTAATACTCTTTGCATATCCAAGGCAAAAGAATTAATAACGAATTCCCATTTGAGAAAATAAATATTGAAAAATTTAAAGGAATAACAAGCAATATCTCGAAAATGGTTCACTCAGCAAAAAAAAGTATATGACATAAATTGTGTATTTTAACGCGATCTACATTTTTTGTGTAGTAAAAGTTTGTCTATCTGTTATGGTTTACCAGTTATGCAAAAGTCGTTCACAATGAAGAATACTTTCGGAGACATTCCCAGAAAATTCGAGATATACTTTTCATTTGTCATGAAAATATCTTAATCATATGATATTTCAATCAAAATCATTAGAGCTATTTTTGAGAAAATTAAATTTTTCAAAAAATGTTCCATGTAAGGGGTAATCTGGGGTGGGGGGATTTTCTTGAAAATCTTCGTGTCGCATCTCTGGAAGATACTGGAACCTAAACACTAAGTTTGGTCTACTGTTCGTTTCTGAGTTATGCTGTTCACAGACACAGACAAATACACAGACACACACACGGACAGGTTTCCAAAAATGCTTTTTTTTGGACTTAGGGGGTCTCGAAACATATTTTCGGTGAAATCTCGGTATCGAATTTTTGGGTGGAATACAATACTTCCCCTACTTGCTATACGTAGTAGAGAAAGTAAAAAGCTAAAGATTGCGGTTGTGTCTGTTTGCATCGGTCGCACCACGTATGGGCGCCGAATTTGCGGCAGTGTAACCACGTATGGGTACAAACTTTGCGGTGGTCTTAGCCCCACGTTTAGGAATCAATTTTTGCGGCAGTGTGGTTATATAGTTTCAAGTTTATGTATAATAATTTTTTTAATGATTATGTATTTATTGTTTATGCCTCGGCTGCGTCAGTAATATCTGGTAGAGCAAGGGCTGGTACGGCTGCAGAATAATGCTTACACACCTTAAACAAATTATAATTGTGAGTTTTTACTTATTTATTAATCTTTGAATAACACTTTACTGACGTATCTTAATATAGAGGTGAGATATATTATTCCTTTGTTATCGTATTACACTGAATTCTCACGTCTACACATTCCGACATACAACCACCGGACCGAACACTGCTTGGGTACGCTACTTCCTAGCGTCAATAGTTTAAACTTGTACATTTTTGTATTTCTAGTTTCTGATTGGCTAAGCCTACTGCAATAAAATACCTCTATTTTGTTTTGGCTTGCTTTCTGCAACCACGTGACCGTTTATAAATTGTTTTGAAGATAACATTGGTATTGTTCCTTGGACTATTAGTAGCCTTTTTAGCTTTTTAATTTATTGTTGTCTTAAGGTTACTTTATTGTTAGCAACCGTCGGCTTCTAATTTGTAATTCTCTTTGCTACGAAAAGCAGTTTGTTTCTATTCTCACAGGTCCTACATTATTAAACTACGAAATACATTAACATACCATTTTATAATATACGTAATGAAATAAACATAATACAATGACTATAATATACATTTTATATATTATAATATGCATATTGCTTTTAGGCGGGCTGTTGTTATTTTAATATGCTATATAATTAAACTGACATCATTTAAGCGATAAAAAATACTGCCTCAAGAGACAAAAATTGCATTGTAAATTCTCTCGTTTTATACTTTTTAGACACCGATATATATCCAAGGAATTACATATCATTAATGAGTCACTCTAATTTGTAAATGCTTTTCTTTTTTGTAAAATTTGGCCTATGGGAGAGAAACCCGAAACACGGATCTTTTGGATATACTTTCACTAAAAATATCCTAGTTTGAATACGTAACCACAATGTGATAATAGCCCTCTGTCAGCAATGTCACACATTCACCTATAGGATACCCAGCTAATAATTAGAAAAATTAGATAAAAAGGGTAAGAGAATATCACACCAGATTGCGGACACGCCTAATAAAAAAGGTAAATTTAATTATATATATCCAAATTGCACCTTTTATGTATAAAGTGGAATTAGATTATATTTACATGTCAAGTATTATCCGATAATTATGAACGAAAAAAAGCTCAAGGAAATATGACGTATCTGAATAATTTGTTATCACTCAGCATTTATAAGCATACAATAACTGACATGCCTATGTTAGTGAGGAATAAACCCCTTGAATAACATCTAGTGAATAAAAGAACCTGGTTGAATTTTATGGAACAAAATGCATAAAATTGGAATAAAATAAAAGAATGATTAAACTTTGCAAGCTTTTGTGTCCAAATTTATAAAAATTAAGACAGAGTAAAACCCCGATACTGACAGGGGTAAATTACTTACTTCTGATTCGATAGGCATACAGTATGTACAAAAAAGCAATGAACATCAACTTTGAGATGGGAGAGAATGTGTATCTATCAAGTAATATTTAAAACAGAGTTTAAAAGCAGGACTTCACTTGTAAATAACTCATTTGTCAAAAAACATATTTTCAATAAATGTTTTCATTTAGGTGAAAAGCAACAGCATTGCATGTATAGACTCGGTTAAAATTATTTAAGTATTTTTAAGTAATTCTTTGCTACATACATTTTGTTTCTCTTCCAAGTGCTTAATAGGTACTGGAAGTATTGCATTCCATTCAAAAATTGGATGTCGGTGATTTTACTGGAAATACATACCTTGTGATCCCCTCAATCAAAAAAGAGCGTTTTTCTTAATACATGTTTGCATGTGAACAGCATAACTCGAAAGTGATAAAATACCAAACTTGGCATTTAAGTTTAGCTTCTTCCAAGGATGCCACACAAAGTTTTCCAAGGAAAAAAATCTGATGTGTTACACTCACATGACTTTCTCTACTCTTGTACAATCTACTTTTACAAACGCCTATTCTCCATATGCTTCATGTTAATCGAGATATCGAGATGTCAATCTTATTGGTAATTTTCTTGTAGATGCGAGGGGAATATGGTAGCTTTTAAGCCATAGTCAAATATTTTAACGCTGGTTGCTATGCGGCGCATTCCATTCTCTTTGCATGTCTAGGACATAAAAAAAATGAATAACGAATTTGAGAAAAAGTATAAGTATTGGAAAATTTAAGGAAATAACAAGCAATATCTCGAAAACGGTTCACTCAACAAAAGAAATGTATATGATATAAGTTGTGTATTTTAACGCGATCTACATTTTTGTGTAGTAAAATTTTGTCTATCTCTTATGGTTTACCAGTTATGCAAAAGTCGTTCACAGTGAAGAATACTTTGGGAGACATTCCCAGAAAATTCGAGATATACATTTCATTTCTCATGACATTATCTTAAACATATAATATTTTCATCAAAATCGTTAGAGCCATTTTTGAGAAAATTAAAATTTTCGAAAAATGTTCCATGTAAAGGGTAGTCTGGGGTGGGGGGATTTTCTTGAAAACCTTCGTGTCGCATCTCTGGAAGATACTGGACCTAAATACCAAGTTCGGTGTTTATCCGACTGTTCGTTTTTGAATTATGCTGTTCACAGACACACACACACACACACAGACACACACACATACAGACACACACACGGACATGTTTCCAAAAATGCTTTTTTTTGGATTCAGGAGGTCTCAAAACATGTATTTCCGGTGAAATCTCGGTATCGAATTTTTGGATGGAATACAATACTTCCCCTACTTACTATACGTAGTAGAGAAAGTAAAAATATATACAGGGTAAGTTTAAGTTGAGACCGTACAGTTACTGCAAAGCTAAGCGCTGTAGAAAGAAATGTCTTGAATATAAGTTGCCTGATATTATAGGGGAAAGTAAATGCCGTTAGTGCTAATTGTAAGTTCCCATTTAAAAAATTTAATATATATATATACCGGGTGAGTCTTCTCGGCCTACGGATTGAGAAGTTAAGCACTCTCGGCGTCGTACAGGCTATGCGTAAACACTGTCCACTGCATAGCGCCGTATCAATTTCGACCGAAATGACTGCGTTGCACAGCTATGCGTGCAGTGACTTTCACACGTAGCGCCACAGTCTGTACATGGGCATTCAGTGGTGAAGATACCAGCTTCAAATACTGTCTCTTTTTATGTTTAGTAAATTTAACGAGAGCTGATAATTTGGCATGGAGGTGTCGTTTCACTTAATTAGCTTAATTGTGTGTATTTAATTAATACACAAATTATTTGTTAGAATATGCTTTAATGAATGCAAGAAATGAATAAAAAAATTTCTGATATGTTACACTCACATGACTTTCTCTACTCTTGTACAAACTATTTTTACAAACGCTTATTCTCTATATGCTTCATGTTAATCGAGATATCAATATTATTACTAATTTTCTTGTAGATGCAAGGGGAATTGGACACGTTTCCAAAAATGTTTTATATGCATTCAGTGCATCTCAAAACGTGTATTTCTTGTGAAATCTCGATATCGAATTTTTGAGTGTAGTAGGGAAGGTAAAAATAATTTAGATAGATAAGGTATCTTTATTGGTTTCAAATTATTGAAGTTATTACACAAGTATTTAGTGCATGAATCATTGACCGTAAAAGCATACTTAAGATACAATAGGGTGACAAAATAAACAATAGAGAAAGAAAACACAACAAAAAGGAAAATAGAGATAAATTACCTTTGTCTAACTAAACAAATTTGACCTAGCTTCGCGCACTTTAGCCAAAAAATTGCCCATGTTTTGCCAAGTTCCTCTGGTCAGCCAGTAGATCCCAACATACCATTCTCTTACTTGAGGGAGTTTAATCGTTCGCTGGTTCTCCCACTGTGCACATTCCACCAAAATATGCACCCAGTCCTCACCCAAATCACACAATGGGCAGATTCTCCTGCCAGAATCGTCAGTCATTAAAAATAATTTATACGCTAGCGTGATTTGAACTTCCAACCTTCACTATGACCTTCCAGCACGTTAACCGTTACGCTCCTAGAGCACGTTAACAATGAGCAACACAGTAGCCCTAATCAGCGGGCTGGTGAATGCGAAGTCAGCACCTGCATTTCGCATCGTCTGTAAAATGAAGTGTTGCCTAGTTATCAATCCACAGGATGAGAAACTCTCACGGTATACACCAGGTGTTAAAAAATCTGCTGTGTTACACTCACATGACTTTCTCTACTCTTGTACAAACTATTTTTACAAATGCTTATTCTCCATATGCATCATGTTAATCGAGATATAGAGATGTCAATCTATTGCTAATTTTCTTGTACATGTAAGGGGAATATGGTAGGTTATAAGCGGTAGTCAAATCTTTTAAGCGTTGGTTGCTATGTGGCGCATTCTATTCTGTTTGCATATCCAGGATATAAACAAAATGAATAACGAATTTGAGAAAAAGTATAAGTATTGGAAAATTTAAGGGAATAACAAGCAATATCTCGAAAATTGTTCACTCTACAAAAAAAATGTATACGATATAAATTGTGTATTTTAACGCGATCCACATTTTTTGTGCAGTAAAATTTCGTCTATCTCTTATGGTTTACCAGTTATGCAAAAGTCGTTCACAATGAAGAACACTTTTGGAGACATTCCCAGAAAATTCGAGATATACATTTCATTTGTCATAAACATACCTTAAACATATGATATTTTAATCAAAATCGTTAGAGCCATTTTAGAGAAAATTAAAATTTTCGAAAATTGTTCCATGTAAAGGTACTCTGGGGTGGGGGGATTTTCTTGAAAACCTTCGTGTCGCATCTCTGGAAGATACTGAACCTAAATACCAAGTTTGGTGTTTATCCAACTGTTCGTTTCTGAGTTATGCTGTTCACAGACACACAGACACACAGACACACACACACACACACGGACATGTTTCCAAAAATGCTTTTTTTGGAATCAGGGAGTCTCAAAACATGTATTTCCGGTAAAATCTCGGTATCGAATTTTTGGGTGGAATACAATACTTCCCCTACTTACTATATGTAGTAGTGAAAGTAAAAAGTGTTCCATATTTTGAAAGGAGGTAAATATGGACCAAAACAAGAAAAAATATGCACTAAACAAGGGTTCTAAAATGCATACCTTAAGAGTTATGAGCACTTATTTATCTTTGCTACTGTGAAACATCACTTTTACAGCAAGCTCTGCTATTACCTACGTACGACCTACACCAGGCAGTAAACAAATGGGGACACTGAAGTTGGTTGTTGCTACCCCACGTTTGGTAAGCCGATTTTGAAGTGGGAGTTGTATTTTGGTTCTTATGTTCGGGAACCGACTTGAAGTAGTTGCAATCGCACGTATGGTAAAAAGTTTCCGTAGCCTTCGCCCTAAATATACTTTCCGTTGGCCTTTGTTACCAATTTTAAAAAATATTAACTTTATAATTTTGACTGTTTCTTTAAATAGTGTGTATTTATGTTTGCCTCGGCTGCCTCAGTATTTATATTTTTTTTAGAGACATGAATGTCTTAGCAGGGAGTGGTGCGACTGAAGAATGTAGGCTTACACAGATTATAATTTTACTTCACTCCTTTTATTAATGCTTGATACGATTTAAATAACACTTCACTGATATATATATATATACATATATATATATATAGATAGAGAACTGTGAGATTTATTTATTAATTACTTGCACTTTTTAACACGTAAACTATTCTTTGTCTCACACGAATACGAGGACGCATCTCGCGTCCGGTTAGGAACACTGTCTACAACCAACTGACTTCTGAATTTGTAACTTTTGCTATATGTCCGTTTCTGATTGGCTAATCCTACTCCATTAGAATACCTTCATTTAATTAAAGCTTTTTCTGGTTGTTGATTGGCTATTTATAAACTGTTTCAAAATTTACATTATTGTTGTTCCAATAATCACTAGTAGCATTATTAAACTTTCTTACTCATTATTGCCTCAAGGTTACCTCATTGTTAGCAACTTTTAACCTATTAATCTCACAGCTCCTACATTACTAAATTACACAATACATTCACATAACATTATTACACATGTATACAATAATATAAACATATATAATGACTGTAATATACACTTTTATATCTTGTTACATACAGATATTGCTGTAAGGTGAGCTGCTATTGAATTTATATTTTATATAATTAGACTGAAATTATTTAAGTGTTAAAAATACTGCCTCAACACATAACTCTATTATTGTCTATGGATACAGCACGCAGTAAACACCTGTTAGTGTTGTTACTGTAAAGCGTATCTACAGTTCTGGATAAGTGCAACGCATATTCTTATTAGTCCTAATGGAATCAGTTTTGTGAAATGCTTTAACATTGTAGATTTATCTTGAAATCTTTGGTGTATGCAACCCCTATAAATGATGTATATACAGCACTGGAAGGAGTCGTCAATGTCTGCCAGAGCATCCGTGACCAAACTGGAGTCTTTCAGAGAGTGTGTAATTCCCTAAGACGTGACAGAAGCATGCCTTACTATGAATGACACCATATTGAGCATCTCCTTTAGCGATGGTCCAGGTCTTATGTAATCGCAAGCAGATTACATTAGAAGCTATATTTTTTCACAGTAACAGAGTAATGTGTCCTCACTTGTTTACTGCATTATGTAGGTCATAGGTAATAGCAAATGTTGTTTCACAGTAGCGAAGATCAACAAGTACTCATAGCTTTAAAGAGTGCACTTTAGAGCCCCTGCTTACTGGACGCTTTTTCTTGTTTTGGTCATACTAGGGCCTTTAAAAATATGAAATAATTTTAACAGTCTGTATATGTACATATACTTGTCATAGTATAGTAAGATTTTTACTTTCTCTCTTCACCGGAAATATATGTTTTGAGACCCCCTGAATCCAAAAAAAAGCATTTTTGGAAACATGTCCGTGTGTGCGTGTGTGTATGTGTGTCTGCGAACAGCATAATTCAGAAACGAACAGTCGGATAAACACCAAACTTTGTATTTAGGTTCAGTATCTTCCAGGATGCGACACGAAGGTTTTCAAGAAAATCCCGCCACCCCAGATTACCCTTTTCATGGAACACTTTTCGAAAACTTTAATTTTCTGAAAAATGGCGCTAACGATTTTTATTAAAATATCGTAAGTTTAAGGTATTTTCATGACAAATGAAATGTATATCTTGAATTTTCTGGGAATGTCTCCAAAAGTATTCATCATTGTGAACGACTTTTGCGTCATAAGAGATAGACAAAATTTTGCTACACAATAAATGTAGATCGTGTTAAAATACACAGTTTATGTCATACATTTTTTTGTTGAGTGAACCATTTTCGAGATAATGCAATACTTATACTTTTTCTCAAATTTGTTATGCATTTTTTGTTGTCCTGGTAATGCAAAGAAAATGGAATACTCCACATAGCAAGCAGCTCTTAAAATATTTGACTATAGCTTAAAGCCTGCCAATTCCCCTTGCATCCACAAGAAAATTAGCAATAAGTTTTACATCTCGATGTCTCGATTAACATGAAGCATATGGAGAATAAGCGTTTGTAAAAATAGTTTGTACAAGAGTAGGAAAGTCACGTGAGTGTAACTCATCAGATTTTTTTCTCTTTCTTACGGTTTACCAGCTACGGAAATGTCATTCAGAATGAAGATGTCCTCGTAGACTATTCCCAGAATTCAAGATATATACTTCATTTGTCCCGAAAATATCTTAAGCAAATGACATTATAATAAAATCCTTAGAGCCATTTTTCAGAAAAAAATCCATATAAACGATAATATGGGGGAGGATTTTCATGAAAATATTTGTGTCGCATCCTTGGAATATGTTTGGTGTTTAACCCACTTTTTTTTTTAGTTTTCACATATTTGTGCGTTTTAAATGCTTTTATGTATTCAATGGCCCTCAAAACATTTATTTATAGATAAATCTAGACAAAGAATTTTTGGGTGGAATACAACGCTTCCCTTGTTTACTGCATGTATTAGCGAAAGTAAAAAAACTCCCTCGTCCCAGCCAGGAATCGTCACTGGACTTCTGAGTAGAGGATTTATTCACTGCTTAAGTGCTTTAATGCCCTCAAAATGAGCTAGAATGGTTCAGAAAGGAAAACTGGCTCACGATAAGATATATTGTTCCTTGCTTGATGTAAAGAAATGCCTCTTTTGTGAGGACAAAGAAATTGTTCTTCCATTATATTAAAATGAGAAAAGTCTATCTAATTGCCTTGAGAGAACAATGAACTCTTAGAAGCAGTCATCTGAATCATGTTGGCTTTAATTATTGTTGCTGCTAAATTAAAAACAGCACCTTTCAACGTTTCTGCCTTTTTATCTCCAGTTCCTTTTTTTTTTTTAGCTTCTCTGAGGAAAGAAAACAGCAGTTTTGTAAATTGGTGGTGTTTTCCTGTGTAACAGCGTACGTGCCTTTGTCACTTTCACACTCAAATGAAGAAGTACAGAGATGAATGAAAGTCGTAGCAGGTATACAGGAAACTCTTTGATGTAAAGGTACTCGTAGAAGTGAGTTTTTGTTCACGTAATAGGATGGTATATTTTTGTGAGGAATTGAAAGTTAATGGAAAAGAAGCCGTTTCCATATACATTCTCTTTGTGCGTGTGCTTGTATTTCTTTTAATTTTTCTTATGCAGACAGCAAAGGGGTAGAACAGAACCAAACACATCTTTTTCAAGAATCTTTTGATATGGAATACATTGAGTCTGAAGTAAGCACATCAATGATGATGGTGGTGGCGATAGTAATAATAATAGAACAATAGTGACTAAATTAGAGAACCAAAATGTCAATTTCACTTGGAGGCAGTATTTTTAAAACTTAAATGATTTCAGTCTAATTATATAACATATAAGTTCAATAACAGCCCGCCTTAAAGCAATATGTGTATGTAACAAGATATAAATGTGTATATTATAGCCACTGTATACGTTATATTATTGTATACATGTGTAACAATGTTATGTGAATGTATTACGTAATTTAGTAATGTAGGAGCTTTGAGAATAATGGGTTAAAAGTTGCTAACAATGTGGTAACCTTGAGGCAATAATGAATTTCAAAGTCTAACAATGCTACTTATGATTCTTGGTAGCAATTGTGTAATTTTTATGACTGTTTATAAAATAGCCAATCATCAACCATAAAAAATTTAGTTAAATGAAGGTATTGTATTGGACTAGGATTAGCCAATCAGAAACTAAAATGGAGCAAAATTTACAAATTCAGAAGTAAGTTGCTTGTAGACAGTGTTCCTAATCGGACGCGAGATGCGTCCTCAAGAAATTTAATACGTATTTGTGCGAGACGAAAATAGTTTACGCTTAAAAAGTGTAAATAATTAATAAAAAGTCTCGCAGCTCTCCCTCTATATCAGTAAACTGTTATTTAGATCCTATCAAGCATTAATAAAACGATTGAAGTAAAATTATAATCTGTGTAAGCCTACATCTCAGTCGCACCACTCCCTGCTAAGACATTCATGTCTCTAAAAATAAATACTGACGCAGCCGAGGCAAACATAAATATATAATATTTAAAGAAGCAGTCAAAATTACAAAGTTAATATTTTTAAACATTTGGGGCAAAGGCTACCGGAAACAGCAAACCAACTACTTCAACATTCTTTACTATGTACCTAGTAGGTACAGGCACTATAGCATACATTAATATCGAGATTTTATAGCCAATGCATAATTTGAGCCCCTGAATAAAAAAATAATTTAAAAAAAATGTGTGAGACTGTCAACAGATAATTCAAATATTAAACTTGATATTTTAAACCCAATACCTTTTAAATATGCGACTTCTTAAGAAACCTCCAAACCAAAAACACCCTATACAAGATCAGCTGTTTTCTTATTTTTAATTTTTTCTGAAATTGCTCTAACGATTGCGGCATAATTTTTAACACTTAAATGATATCAGTCTAATTATATAATAAAAAAATATAATAACAGCCCGCCTTAAAGCAATATATGTATACTATAATATATAAAAAGTCTATGTAACAGTTATTGTATTATGTTTATATTATCAAGTACACGTTTAATAATGTTATGTGAATGTATTACGTAATTTAATAATGTAGAAGCTGTGAGAATAGAAGCAAGCTGCTTTTCGTAGCAAACAGAATTATAAAGTAGAAGCCGAAAGTTGCTAAGAATGACGTAACAATAAGTAACCTTGAGACAACAATGAATTAGAAAGTTTAACAATGCTACTAATAATTCTTGGAACAATAATGTAATATTTAAAGCACTTTATAAATAACCCATTAAAAACTAGAAAAGTTTTAAGTTAAATAAAATTATTCTATTGGAATAGGCTTGGCAATCAGAGACTTGAAATAGAGAAATTTTACAAATTCAGGCGGGAGACGCTACAAGATAGCGTACCCAGTCAGTTAGGTTTGGTACGTGTGCAATGTGAGACATAGATAATTCATGACAGGGAGAATAACATAAAGTTTACCTATTAAAAGTAATTAACAATAATCTCACAGCTCTACAGTGGGATATATGAATGAAGTGTTATTTAATCGTGTGGATTAATAAACAAAGTACAATACAATTATAATTTGTGTAAGCCTTGTTCTTTAGCCGTACCAGCCCTGCTAAGAGATACGTGTTCTGAAAATTACTACTGACGCTGCGAGGCATACATATATAATATTTAAATAAACTTAAAATAAAAAAAGTGATTCTTAAACGTGGGAGCGAAGGCCATCGGAAAAGTGAACGTGGGATAGTGGTGCAGTAACAACATACGTGGAAAAGCAATAACCCTCTCACCATTATGATCAAAATGCCAAATTTATGAGATACTCATATGGCAGATAAATCTATATATTCTTTTTTAATTTTCTGTAAATACATTGTGAAATTCTCATCACTTGAAAGTAATTGAAGAGCTTATTTCCAAAGTGACAGCTCTCCACGAAATCAAACTTTTCACAAATAACGAAATTTAAATAAGTTTCTGATAGAATTTTTTAATTTTAGCACTAGTCTTCTTTCATTTATAGTAAACTTAAATATATGTGGTAAAAAATCTCAGAGTAATACGAATGGTGTAACTGCGATCACCTGGCAGGATTTAATTTAATACCACAAATGCATTTACACTGTATTAAAACAGTAATCACTTAAATTTTTTTCATGAAACAAAGAATATAGTCACTTATTATACATGTAATCTTAAATCGTTTATATATTCACTATTTTAACAACTTAAGATGTATAAAGGATATAATTAATGCCATAATGACGTTCCACAATACGCGGATCGTCCAATGAGTAAGTTATCCTATTTTATAAAGAGCATTGCACACAATTGATCATGTTGAATTAATTTTATTTATGTTGTACAACACTTTTGTTACTTTTCTACATAGTCAACATGTTTCCCCAAGTATTTTTGGGGATGTGGCACAAGTTTTTCCAAGCCAGTGTTGTACCAAGTCGGTTCCTGTACTCGTAACCAGCTGTTCACATCTGATTGATCTCCGTCACGGCGTTAAAGTGCTAACCTCCAAGATGACCTTTGAGTCAGAGGAACATGCAAAATTCACTTGGGAAAAGATCTGGTGAATATGCAGGATGCGAGAAAACTTCCCAGGTAAAACTTCTGAGCTCCGACTGGGTCAAGATTCAACTTGGGAAGTTTTCTCGTATCCTCCGTATTCACCGGAGATTTTCTCATGTTCCTCCAACTCAAAGGTAAGCACTTTTAACACCGATTATGAAGTCAAATCAGTGAACAGCTGGTTGCGAGCATAGGACCCGACCTGGTACAACACTTTCTTGGAAAAACTTTTATCATATCCCCAAAAATGCTTGGAAAAAGATGTTGACTATGTAGAAAAGTAACAGAAGAATTGTCAAATATAAACAAAATTAATTCAACCTGATCAATTGCGCGTAACGCTGTTTATGAAATAGTGAAACTTACTTATTGGACGCCCCTCGTATAATATTTTATTTTACTCTGACAAACTTTCCACTGTTTACTGAGAAAAATAAGTTTCATTAAAGTAAACAAAATAGCAGATACACTGTGTGAACAAAAGTATCCGGACATCCGCAAAAACATGCGTTTTTCATCTTATGTGCATTGTGCTGCCACCTACTGACTGGTACACATTATCCGCGACCTCAGTAGTCATTAGACATCGTGAAACAGCAGAATGGGACGCTCCGTGGAACTCACGGACTTCGAACGTGGTCAGGTGATTGGGTGTCACTTGTGTCAGAAGTCTGTACGCGAGATTTCCACACTCCTAAACATCCCTAGGTCCACTGTTTCTGATGTATTAGTGAAGTGGAAACGTGAAGGGACATGTACAGCACAAAAGCGTACAGACCGACCTCGTTTGTTGACTGACAGACACCGCCGACATTTGAAGAGGGTCGTAAAGAGTAATAGGCACACATTTATCCAGACCATCACACAGGAATTCCAAACTGCATCAGGATCCACACCAAGTACTATGACAGTTAGGCGTGAGGTAAGAAACCTTGAATTCCATGGTCGAGCGGCTGCTCATAAGCCACACATCACGCAGGAAAATGCCAAACGACGCCTTGCTTGGTGTAAGGAGCGTCAACATGACACGATTGAACAGAGGCAAAACGTTGTATGGAGTGACAAATCACGGTACAACAATGTGGCAATCTGATGGCAGGGTGTGGGTGTGCCGAATGTCCGGTGAACGTCATCTTCCAACATGTGTAGTGCCAACAGTGAAATTCGGAGGTGGTGGTGTTATGCTATGGTCGTGTTTTTCCTGGAGGGGGCTTGCACACCTTTGTTATTTTGCATGGCACGATCACAGCGCAGACCTACATTGATATTTTAAGCACCTTCTTTCTTCCCACTGTTGAAGAGCAATTCGGGGATGGCGATTGCATCTTTCAACACGATCGAGCACCTGTTCATACTGCACGGGCTGTGGCGGCGTTGCTACACACAATAACATCACTGTAATGGCCTGGCCTTCACAGAGTCCTGACTTGAATCCTATAGAACACGTTTGGGATGTTTTGGAGCGCCGACTACGTGCCAGGCCGCACCGACCTACATCAATACCTCTCCTCAATTTCGCACTCCGCAAAGAATGGGCTGCCATTCCCCAAGAAACCTTCCAGCACCTGATTGAAGGTATGCCTGCGAGAGTGAACGCTGTCATCAAGGCTAAGGATGGGCCAACACCATATTGACTTCCAGCATCACCAATGGAGGGCGCCGCGAACTTGTACGTCATTTTCAGCCAGGTGTCCGGATACTTTTGATCACGTAGTGTACATCCTACAATACAAACCGTTCAAACTAGAGGATATGAATATATCATTGAATGAATGAACTCTTGGGATATTCAATGCATAGCAGAGAAGATGTTGGCTATTACTCAGTCATTACCAGTGGCATCAGAACATGAAAGGCTGCTTATTATAATAGGCAATAGCAGGATGTCCACCATAATACAAGCTTCTCTATCATTACCTTTACATCATTAACTTTCTCTTTCGTTTCCTTCTTCGTTACAGAGTGGAAGTTTTTCTGTTTGTAGGGAGGACCATTTTTTACCTCTCTTTAGTAATGTAGGAGAGCATGCACGTTTACTGGGATAGCTTGGCCCGCAAACAGCACACTTTGAATTAAAAAACTATTTTAATTTCTGAAGTTTTAAAATTCATTTTTGACTTAAATGTATAATTTCACAGCATATCTGCTACTATAAACATGCCAATCTCTTCTAAGTACTTGAACTTGGCCTAAATATAGCTAGAAATATTCTTATATTGTCGTAACCTCTTCATAATTTAGCTCAATGGGGGGTAGAGCACGGTAAGAGGATCTAACATATCACAAATTGCACGCGGCGAGCTAATAGAAGTCCCTAAATACTTGTAATTTCCTAAAATATATCTAAAGCATGATGGGGATGGAAAGAAGGAACTAGCTACATTATTAATTTACCTGCCAGAAGTTTGGATGAATGGAAGTATATTAAATATAAATTGATACAAATGTTACCTGCTTGCTTTCGGCGGCGAGCCGACCATGATGCGGCCGCAATGTTCTGATGTTATATTCAAAGAGACTGAGCAACAGATGCTTGTTACTAAACGAACCCCTACTATCATGATCTCAATCCGGTCTGTGTTACCAACCCAAACACTAGTACATACATTTCCCTAGCCAACGAACAAACATTACCCTAACCAAATGTCACATCATTTCTCCGAAAGGAGTATCAATTCAGTTTTCCTGAGTATTTACCCCACATATTATGACACAAAAAACGCCAAAAAAGCAAGAAAGCAATCGGGACACAAATAAATTCCTAATAGAAAGCAATGCAGCCACGATACCTCGCAAGGTCACGAGATCACAAGTGGCTTTGCAATTGGTCCAGTGGAAATAAGGCGGTTTGGAAATAAAGCCTCTTTTGCACAATTAGAAATGACCTTCCTAATTGAGTTTCACTCTAAACCTTTTTTTTTAAATAATAGAGATAAGTAATTTTGGAAATAAGCCCTTCAACTTTGCACTATAACCATAAGAGATAGATAAAAGGCTACCACACAGTAAATGTAAATCTCTGTAAAAGAAACAATTTATTATAAATAATTTCTTTTTGGCTTTACCGCTTCGGAGATATTCTTTATAATTGGTTATAATTATTAGATACCTTACACTTTTGTTCAACTTGTTAATCATTATTAGTTTTTTATCATGGTCATCCTAATTGAACAGAATTTCAAAGCCACAACACCGCAACCTGTCAGTAAAGGATTTGACTGTTGTTTTAAAGCTGCTGCTTCCCTTGTACGAAATGTGCAGAAAATGATTTCTGCAAATGAGATCGCGAGAAATAACTGAAAATCGACAGGACTTTTAAACAATGTCTAAATATGGAACATTTCGAACCATTAATAAAGGATATCTCGGATATGTTTGATGCAACAAAAGAAAAGGTTATTTGAAATAAATTGTGTATTTTAAAAGGATCTTTGTGTTTTGTGTAGTGCGTTTTCATCTATCGCTTAACGTTTACCAGTTACAGGCTATTCCCATAGAATTCAATATATGCATTTTATTTTTCATATAAATTCTTAAACATGTGATATTTTAATCAAAGTCGTAAGAGCTGTTTTTTAAAAAATTAAATATTTTGAAACATGTTCCATTTAAAGAATAGTTTGGTTTTGGCTGACTTTCTTGAAATTCTTATCGCATTTTTAATATATGATTACTTAATCTAAATACCAAGTTTGATATTCATATATTGTGCCAAATTAACCCTCCCCAGAGAAATCTACTCTAGGCGACTATGGGCTGCACCAAAGGAAGGTTGACATCTTCGGGAACAGAATTTAAACGACTATGGTAGTGGTTGTCAAGATGACGACAAGAACAAGAAGAAAGGGCGCAGTTGATTTGAGTTATGTAGTACGTCAGGCGATTCTGGTCGTCGACTGCGCAGGCGCCGGATCAGTTGCAGCTCTCCTCAACGTGCAGTCCACAAGGCTGACAGTCTTTCTTCGACGGCGAGTAAGGTCACGAGGAAAACAGCAGGGCAACGTTTAGACAGAAGGCATTCCGGACGGTATTTCTAAATTCCTTTTTGGCTTAACCTATTCAAAATTCTATTTAGTAATTATTCACCGGGAATGATTGATTATTAGTCTTTTAAATTTGAAATATATCGGTAAATGTGAGAGCAGGAAGCAAGTATGTAATTATTGTAATTTAATCCAATGCATTGAAGCCGTAAAGAATGTAAAGAATTGTGAAAGAATAAGGGTTTCTGAAAGTGCAATTATGTATGTTATCGTAGTGCAAGTTTATTAAATGAAAGAAATTCGGCTTGTTAATTAATTTACGTAATATATTTTCAAGTAGTAATCTGTCACTATCCCTAATTCAATACACTCCCTATTGGGTCAGAAACACACGTTTCAATATACATAAAGATATTTTCATGGCAAATGAAATGCATACCTTGAATTTCTTGGGAATAGTCTGTATAATCTTCTACAACTGTTAAACGTTAAGCGATAGACGAAAACGTACTACATCAAAAATGTAAATCTCTTGAAAACACACAATTTACTTCAAGTAAGTTTTTTGTAGCATAAGCCATTTCTTAAATATCCGTTATTAAAGGTTTCAATTGTTCATTACTTGGTCACGCTTCTAAGTCCTTTCAACATTCAGTTGTTTCTCGCGATGTCATGGAAACAGTATGGAATTTTAAGGCAGCATATAGCGTCCAGTTCTTAAACATTTGACTATCGCTGTTCTCTTTGTATCTATAACGAAACGTGTAACGTAGCTATTTCTGCAGAAGTTTATTTGATTAAAATGTAGTAGATAGAGCAATAATCTTTAGTAAGAATAGTTTGTATACCCTCTAATAAAAAATAGAGGTAGAGAAAGTTATGTGAATCCAGAATAAAATTATAAGTCTTTAAAAGTGTTCAATTTTACATGGATCGCCCTGTAAGTCACTGCACGACTACAGTGTACGTTGTATTTGGGCTTATGTATCTTAGTTCATAATAAATAAAGTGTCTTTATACCTATAATGCCCTTTGCATCGTCCTTGTATATAACATTTCTATTTTCAACCATGTTTACTTTTTCTACTACGTATAGTAAATAGGGGAAGTATTGCATTCCACCCAAAAATTCGATACCGAGATTTCAGAGGAGATATACGTTTTAAGGTGCACTGAATGCATATAAAGCATTTTTGGAAACATGTCCGTGTGTGTGTCTGTGAACAGCATAACTCAGAAAAGAACAGTCGGATAAACACCAAACTTGGTATTTAGGTTCAGTATCTTCCAGAGATACGACACGTAGGTTTTCAAGAAAACTCCCCCACACCAGATTAGCCTTTACATGAAACATTTCTCAAAAATTTTAATTTCATAAAAAATGACTAAGGATTTTGATTAAAATATCATATATTAAAGATACTTTCATGACAAATGAAGTTACATCTCGAATTTTCTGGGAAGTCTCCAAAAGTATTCTTCATTGTGAACAACCATTGCATAACTGATAAACCATAAGAGATAGACAAAATTTTACTACACAAAAATGTAGATCGCGTTAAAATACACAATTTATGTAATATACATTTTTTTGTTGAGTGAACCATTTTCGAGATATTACTTGCTATTGGCTTAAATTTTTCAATACTTATTTTCTCAAATGGGAATTCGTTATTCGTTTCTTTTTGTCCTGATAATGCAAAGAGAATGAAGTACTCCACATAGCAACCACCTCTTAAAATATTCGACTATAGCTTAAAGCCTAGCAATTCCCCTTGCATCTACAAGAAAATTAGCAATAAGATTAACATCTCGATTAACATGAAGCATATGGAGAATAAGCGTTTGTAAAAATAGTTTGTACAAGAGTAGAGAAAGTCATGTAAGTGCAACACATCAGATTTTTACGCATAGAATCCGACACAGTGAAAGACGGTAGCACTGAAAAAGGCTCAAAGGAAACAAACAATAATGAATAGCTCTGAATCAGGATCTTCAGTCAGAAGTTTCTTCGGGAAACAATCAGGGAATGCACTGAATGGATAGCAATACTAAAACGAACAGCCAGTGCAAACGATAATGTCTGCGAACAATGTAATACCTGTTCTATATATTCCGTGGAGTAAACCGAACCGCTTTTCACTTGATTCAGTGCTTGCACAATGGATTAACGGTAATAACAGATGTAATGGTTTTGTTATGTGGAAATTCTACAATAGCATCACAGAGATGAACTTCATACAAGTAGCCATAACATTCCGCGATAACCGCTTTTCATCATTCAAAATAGAATGAGCAATTAATGGTTTCCGTCCAAAAGGATTGTCTATCTATTCACACTTGGTTATAATGCTGTAATTATGGCCCAACAGGCTAGCAAATTACACTATAACTCTAGAATTCGACGCTACTAATAAAAGCGATTCATTGTGTTCGACGAATACAACACACGAAGGCGTCCCTGTCCATTTTACAAATTATTATGTGTTTAGTTGCAAAACCAGACATGTCCACTTGATCAAATGTAATTTAAAAAGAAGAATAAATATTTCTTGTTACATTCACATGTCTCCCTACTCATTCTTCTACAACGTATTTCACAAAAACTGATTCCTTTCTCTAACACACAACTGGTAGGCAGAGAAGGTTTTGCAATCCACCCAAAATTCGGATATCGAGATTTCACCGGAAATACATGTTTCTAGACTCCATGAATCCAAAAACAACAACAACAACACATTATTAGATGGGGTTAGTTTCAGTATTTTCCAAAGATTCGACACGAAAATGTTGAAGAAAATACTTCCAACCCAACTACCTTTACATGGAGCATTTTGCAACATTTTTTATTTTCCAAAAATGGCTCTATCGACTTTGATTAATGAACCATATATAAAAGATACATGAAAAATAAAGTTTATATCTTGAATTTTCTGGAATAGCTGTGAAGTCCTCTTCATTCGAAAGGAATTTGTATAATCTTGTATAACTGGTAAACTTTAAACGACAGTTGAAAACGTACCACATAACATTTTTTACATAAAGCTCACAATTTATTTCAGATACTTTTTTTGTGACAAAAGCCATTTCTGACATCCGTTATTAAAGGTTAGAATTCTTCATTTCTTGAGTCATTCTCTTAGAGTCCTTTTAACATTCAGTTGTTTCTGTTCTCTTTGTATTTATAACGAAATGTGTAATGTAGCTATTTCTGCAAACGTTTATATCGATTAAAATGAAGTACATAGGAAAATAAACCTTCATAAGAATAACTATACCCACTAGAACCCACTTTGGGATTTTCGTTGTTTTTCCTGGTCGGTAGGCAAATGCTGGGATATAACACAATTTCCTTTCCATTATTTCCCTTTTATTCCGTTAGTTCTCATCTTTCAGATTGCTTCTAGGTTTCGTGGTCTATGGTGGATGCTTGCACAAAGAAAAGAGTGAGCCACGTGGACACCAAAGGGCTGCTTGATTGCGAGTCGTTCGCCCTTTCAAGGTGACTCCAGCAGTGAGACGAGTCTGCGAGCTTGGAAATATTAGGGACTTCCGTGTGTCTCCGAGGCTGTCTGCTTTCCTCCTGGGAAGTAGCAGCCGCAATTGATCTGCAGCGTGCAACGTGTCTGCCTCCGTTGCATCACTTATACGTATTCCTAATGTATTATTTCTTCATTGCTTTACTATTTGGGTGTATTTTGATATTTCATAGTGATTATAGCAAATTGGTAATCAGTTAGGGCCAGGAAATGGAAGTTATTAGGATTATTTTTAATTTCTTCGAATACACGCTTGATGCCATTATGTTCACGGGGTGTAAAAGTTTGATAGGAGAGACAACTGTACAGGCATAGCCAGTCTCACTTTTGGAGCGATCAGTGTAAATACCTATGCGATGTGGGTGCTTAGTGAATATTTGTTTGAAGAGTAGTTTATATGCAGTTCTAAAGTTTAAACTTTTAGGGTACTTTCTTATCATTGCTAATTTGTGAAGTTTTGATCCTCCATGATCTTTTTGTGTGTTATTTTTGGGAGAGGATGTTTTATTTCAGATATTGCTTCATCCTTAAAGAAAAAGCTACCAAAAGACTTAATGAATGTAATTTTCGTTCTTGGTAATATTCAAGAAAATAAAATCTGATGTGCTACACTTACCTGACGTTCTCTACTCTTTTACAAACTATTCTTACAAACGCTTACTCTCCATATGCTTCATGTTAATCGAGATATCGAGATGTTAATCTTATTGCTAATTCTCTTGTAGATGCAAGGGGAATTGGTAGGCTTTAAGCGATAGTCAAATATTTTAAGAGCTGGTTGCTGTGTGCAGTATTCCATTCTCTTTGCATTACCAGGACAAAAAAAATATAATGAACGAGTTCCCATTTGAGAAAAAGTATTAGTATTGGAATATTTAAGGGAATAACAAAGAATATCTTGAAAATGGTTCACTCAACAACAAAAAATGTATGTGACATAAATTGTGTATTTTAACGCGATCTGCATTTTTTTGTGTAGCAAACTTTTGTCTATCTTTTATGGTTTACCAGTTATGCAAACGTCGTTCACAATGAAGAATACTTTTGGAGACATTCCCAGAAAATTCGAGATATACATTTTATTTGTCATGAAAGTATCTTAAATATATGATATTTTAATACAAATCTTAGAGCCTTTTTGTGAGAAAATTAAAATTTTCGAAAACTGTTCCATGTAAAGTGTAATCTGGGGTGGGGGGATTTTCTTGTAAACCTTCGTGTCACATCTCTGGAAGATACTGAACCTAAATACCAAGTTTGGTGTTTATCTGACTGTTCGTTTCTGAGTTATGCTGTTCACAATCACACAGACACACACACGGACATGTATCCAAAAATGTTTTTTTATTTTTGGATTCAGGAGGCCTCAAAACATGTATTGCCGGTGGAATCTCGGTATCGAATGTTTGGGTGGAATACAATACTTCCCCTACTTACTCTAAGTAGTAGAGAAAGTAAAAAACACGGATACACCCTTGAGTTTGGAGTTGCAGCTATTTCTGGAGCATACATTGTACTAACGTCTTTAAATTTGTTTTATTTGGCTCCAATAATAAGTATTTATAAGAAGCGAGTGATTTATATCAGAAATTGATATTCACAGGAAACGCTGTACACAAGGAACCACTTTGCTCCGACAAACAGAAGCTGGCATACATATACGTGGAACACACAGATCAAAACATTCTCCAAAACAAAGTCTAAAATTTACCTCACTACTCCAAGAAGAGCTGGAAGTATTACTTTATTTCTGTGAAGTGGTGCAAAACTCAAAGTTCAAAATGTAACATTCAGTACCATTTTTAATAAAAATATATCTCATGTAATACATTCGCATGACTTTCTCTACCCTCTATTTTTATTTGAGGGTATACAAACTATTCTTATTGAAGCTTATTTTTCTATTTATTATATTTTAATCCGAATAAACCTTTGCAGAAATAGTTAAATTACACACTTCGTTATAGATACAAAACTCAGATGTGTTACACTCACACGACTTTCTCTACTCTGGTATAAAATATGTTTACAAACGCTTATTATGTATGTACTTTGTTAATCGAGATGTTAATCTTACTGCTAATTTCCTTGTAGATGTAAGAGGAATATGCTAGACTTTAAACTATAATCAAATGTTTTAAGAGCTGGTTGCTATGTGGAGTATTCCATTTCTTTGCATTACCAGGACAAAAAAAAAATGAATAACAAATTCATATTTGAGAAAATAACTATTGAAAAATTTAAGGGAATAACAAGCAATATCTCGAAAAGGTTCACTCAACAAACAAATTTATATGACATAAATTTTGTATTTTAAAGCGATCTACATTTTTTGTGTAGTAACATTTTGTCTATCTCTTATGGTTTACCAGTTATGCAAAAGTCGTTCACAATGAAGAACACTTTTGGAGACATTCCCATAAAATTCGAGATATTCATTTCATTTGTCATGAAAATATCTTAAACATATGATATTTTAATCAAAATCTTTAGAACCATTCTTGAGAAAATTAAAGTTTTTAAAAATTTTCCATGTAAACGATAATCTGGGGGGGAATTTTCTTCAAAAACCTTCGTGTTGCATCTCTGGAAGATACTGAACGTAAATACCAAGTTTGGTGTTTATACGACTGTTCGTTTCTGAGTTATGCTGTTCACATACACACACACACAGATACACACGGGCATGTTTCCAAAAATGTTTTTTTTTATTTTTGGATTCTGGGGTCTCAAAACATGTATTTCCGGTGAAATCTCGGTATCGAATTTTTGGGTGGAATACAATACTTCCCCTACTTACTATACGTAGTAGATAAAGTAAAAAGACAGCGATAATCGAATGATTAAAAACTGGACACCATATGCTGACTATAAAGTTCCATACTGTTTCCATGACATCGCGAAGAACAACTGAATATCGAAATTACATTAAGAGAATGACCAAGAAACGAATAATTCTAACCATTACTAACGGATATATCAGAAACGGCTTAGGTCACAAGAAACTTATTTGAATAAATTGTGTGCTTTTTTTAAAAGGATACGATTTAAGTAATACGCTTTCGTCTATCGCTTAGCGTTTGTCAGTTATACAATATTATACAAAATTCCTTCGGAATGAAGATGACTTCACAGACTATTCCCAAAGAATTTCGTATATACATAAGCATCCTTAATATATGGTATTCTAATAAAAATAATTACGGCCGTTTTTATGAAATAACAATTTTTCAAAAATATCACATATAAAGAATAGTCGTGGGGGTTTTTCTTGAATATCCTTGCGTCATATCTTTGGAAGATACCACGTTTAGTATTTATCCGACTTGTCGTTTTTGATTATGCTTTTCACAGACACACAGATACACACACACGGACCTGTTTCTAAAAATATTTTTTTATTCAACGGGCCTCAAAACGTGTATTTCAGGTGAAATATTGATATAGAATTATGAGTGGAATACAATATTTCCCCTACTTACTGTACGTAGTAGAGAAGGTAAAAATTTAGGGGGAATTCCAATTTACAGAACGGAATAAATAGTAAAATGGTATATTTTGCCAAATGCCTTCATTTGATCTTCTCTTTAATTTCTAAACAAAAACATAGGTTTATTCCTCGATTCGTTTCATAACGCACAATTATATACACATATTTTCCAAAGGGGAGTCGTTAAAACTATCACATCCCAAAAAATACAAGCTTATACAATAAATAATATACCCCAAACTACAATGAATTAAACACTGCATCAACAAATACATTCTTTCATATGAACATTAACAATATAACACCCCAATCATTCTCTTCGATATACTCTGACATCATAGTTGACGTTTTTCTTGACTTATGACGTTACCTCCTACCTATAATTCTCATTAAAAATGTACTATATACACAGTTATACACATATTTCAACTTCAGAAAGCACGACAGCATGAAAAATTGCATATCCCGCAAGAATTGATTACTATCGTTGTTCCAGCCGTCTTGCATTTTCACATTGGGTTTTTCACACCAGAGGGAGCAGAGTGCTGTTTAAAATAAAGAACAAATCTAATATGTTATATTCGCTTGACCTTCTCTACCCAATATCGTTTATTAGTGGATATACTAAGTATTCTTAGGAAAGCTTATGTTTATAACTGTGCCAAATTGACCCTCCCTGGAGAAACCTACTCTAGGCGATGACGGGTTCCACGAAAGGAAGATTGACATTTACGGGAACAGAAGTGAAACGACTATGGTAGGGTTTGTCAAGGGGACGACAAGAAGAAGAAGAAAGCGCGCAGTTAGTTTGAGTTGGGTAGTACGGCAGGCGATGGTGATCGTCGACTGCGCAGGCACCGGATTAGTTGCAGCTCTCCTCAACGTGCAGTCCACAAGGCTGATCAATCTTTCTTCGACGGCGAGAGAGGTCACGAGGAAAACAGTAGGGCAGGGTTTGGACAGAAGGCATTCCGGACGGTATTTCTAAATTCTTTTTTTTTTATTTACTTATTCAAAATTCTTTTTTGTAATTATTCGCCGCGGAAAGGTTGATCGTCCGAACTATACATTTATTGGGGTTTAGATTTCAAAGTTATCGGTAATTGTGAGAGCAGGAAGCAAGTACGTAATTATTGTAATTTAATTTAATGTATTGAAGCCGTTAAAAATGTAAAGAATGGTGAAAGAATAAGGGTTTCTAAAAAGGTAATTATGTATGTTATTGAATGCAAGATTATTAAATGAAAAAATTCGGCTTGTTAATTAATTATGTAATATACCTTTAAGTACAAATCTGCCATTATTCCTACACTTCGTCTTGGGTTAGAAAACACGTTTCATAACCTACTTCATTTTAATCCAGTTAAAGCTTTACAGAAATAACTGCATTATACCTTTTGTTATGCATAAAAGGAACAGCGATGGTCAATTTTTTAAAAACTGGAGTCATATTCCGGCTTTAAAATTTCATACTCCTTGGATACAATCGCGAGAAACAGCTGAAAATAGACAGAACTTTAAAATAATGACAAAGTATTGAACAGTTCAAACCATTAATAACGGATATCTCACAAACGGTCATTGCCACAAAAAAGTTATCTGAAATAAATTGTGTGCTTTAAAGTGATCTAAATTGTTTGTGCACTACGTTTTCATTGTGCACTACGTTCCTTCCGAATGCGGAGGACCTCACAGGCTATTCATAGAAAATTTAATTTTATTTGTTATGTAAATATCTTCAATAATAAAAGTGTTTTAATCAAAATTATTAGTCGCAATTTTTAGAAAAGCAAACATTTTGAAAAATTCCCCATGCAAAAGGATGCTTTGGGAAAAGGATATCTCAGAAATGACTGATGTAAAAGAAAAGTTATTTGAAGGAAATTGTACCTTAGTATCACCTCAACTTTTTGTAGTAAATCTCTGCCCCCCCTCTCTCCGTGGTTTACGAATAATATAGACTGATACAAAATTCCTTCATAATAGCCTTTCTTCCTACTTGCTATTTCCAGGAAGTTAAAAAAGCATTCATTTTGTTCCTCTTATAAATATCTTAAGTAATGGTATATTAATCAAAACCATTGGACCAATTTTGAGAAAATAAAAAACATACAAATATCTCCATCTAAGAGTTTCTCGTGGGAGATTTTCTTGCCTATGGCATTAGCGAATGATCTGCAATTTATCTACAGATATTTAAAGAGGGTACACTTGAACGGTACTTAATGATATCTTCTCTGCAGGTGAAGAAGCAGAGGTAAAGTTGTTTATCACTAAGGTCCCTGCTCGTAACGTATAGCAGCAGAGGTACATTTGCCTAGCACTAAGGCTCTGTGGACACGTATTTGGTATTCATACGAAATTTCGTTTGAATTATGTTGTACATACATACATACATACATACATACATACATACATACATACATACATACATACATACATACACATGGCCATTTTAGAGGTACAAAATCACCATTCAGTTGTTTTTCGCGATATTATACAAGGTGTATGGATTTTCAAAGCCAGCATATAGAGAACGGTTTTGTTAGTTATGTTATTAATTTTAAGTAAACATTTAATTCCATTATTTAACATTTATTTTCCCCTAAACTAATAGGACGATTAAAAAAATCTTATCTAAAGTTTAATTATAATTTAAGAGTTTAATCATAAGAAATTAGTTTTTAAAATTATAATTGCACCGTGTGGAGCAGTTTTCAAAATGATACAAGAAGAAATAAGAAATTACTGACCTAGGAATCAATTTAAACATAAAATTTGGCCTACATCTATACGCTAAACCCTCATTGCTATATAACGAATCTATCTGAAATGGTGAATTCTAGACATTTAAAGTCTCATATTTAACATTTGTCTTCTTCTAAACTTGTAGGACAATTAAAATAATGTGACAGTTATGTATATGTTTTACCAGAATATGATAAATATAATTTTATAAGGATAGGGTGTTCATAACAAAATTTGTTTAAGAGGAACGATAAAATTCGCTTTAGAAATTCTGGCGGGTCAATTTCCTTATGCTTGTGTAATCTGGGAAGTAATGCGTATTTTTAGGGCAGAAGTTTTTCGAACATTCACGAATGTATCGGCACGTGGATGGGATATGCAAATTATACTGACGCCACTTACATCAGTGTTGTCTGAAGCACATTGTCAGCATACTCCTCAGGTGTTTATAACTAGTTTCTTGATGGTTCTCTCTTTGTTAGACACGTGCTAACAGGTATCTGTGACACTCAGTCTCTCTATCTTTAATCTTCAGCTACGCGCAAAACCGCCGGAACCTGTAACGCCCAATCTTCTTCGCATCCCAGGTAAACTTTCATATAGAGTAGAATTTTAGCCAAATAAATGTTATTGGCATGTTCACTGTAAAGTAAAGTACCCAGTAATGAAAATAATTAAACCAAATTTGGAACCAACAGAGATACACGTCAATAATTTTCCAACCTACTGCTATACCCAGCAGACCGGCCGCTAAGCTAAGCCCTCTCACATGGAATCCTGAACTACAGTCCCTTTCTCGTCCCATCTAGTGAGGGCGGCGTTGGCGTCGTCACAGTGTATATCAGAGAATTTAAACATATAGTTTAAATTAAACATTTTATCAAAAAGTAACTGTGTCGTGTAGATATAGTTTTGAAAAAATTTAAAAATAATAAATATAATATCTGCAAACAATTTGAAAATATAGATGAAATTTTGTCTATATACGTTAAAGTCTGATTGCTGTATTGACATTTAAAATGAATTGATCTGAAATTATTAATTTTTTTAAGTTTCACAGATGGGTATCCTTAAGGATGTTGAAAGGGGATATATCACACACATGTATACACGTAAATTAATATCAAACAAGAATTGTACGTAATCATTTAATTCAGCAAGGAATATTTTACAATATTTAGCAGACAAGAAATGTAAAAATCAGATATTAACTTAAATAAGTAAGAGACGGGCGAGCTAGCTAATTCTAGTTAGAGCCCACCATTCACCAAGCTAATGAGCAAGGAACTTGAAGCAGTAAGGAAAATAGAAAGAGAGAGATATAGACACGAAAGAGACAAATGTTCAATCTGCTTCCGGACGCACACTGGAACCCATATGCAAAAACTTTGGAACAGAATATTTCCATGCATAATAAGGTAACGCGGTTTGAGGACCAATTAGAAAAGGAGGTGAGCATCACTAAGCTTGGGTATAAAAAGGGGAAGAAAGCCCCAGATTTTCACTCTCTTATAGAATCTCGTCGACACACAGTGATACTCTCTGGACGACTGATGCACGTGTGTGCATATAGGTGGGAATTATTACAATGGGAAAAGCTAGCCATTCATAAGCATTTATTTGATAATAAACCACATTTTTAAGGAAATGCAGTTTATTTTAATTTGCCTCACCTACGAAAACCCTGAGACCAGTGAAATTAGTTAGATAGGTAATTTATTAGGAATGGAGAAACAGCAGCAATAGCCGGGGAGAACACTGCAGCAGAGGGCATCAACCAGAGGAAAAACGTTTTTCCGCTACAAAAGACGCCCAAGGTTTTCCCGTTACAAAGTGATACACTTAAATGCGCTGTTGTCTGCAATCCCTGAATAATAGGGATTTTCGATAAAGAAATTATCGAACTAGAAACACTACGAGTACGTTCTACATGTGATGCAGTAATTTGTATCACAAATTATTTAAATGTAAAGAGTGATTATAGTATGAATATGCATTTTTGTGTGTCATTGATTTAAGATGTTTGTTGATTGTAATTATTGTTGGGAAGTAAGTTTATACTGCCTTACTGAAACTGACAATAATAGCGTGCAATAATGCAGCGAGGGGGTGAGCTGTTTATCATTATTGGAAACGAGGAAGTTACGTAATATCGGCGCGTTTTTCTTTTAGAATCTTCTGGAACATTTCCCTAGAGCATATGTATTCATAATTTTCATTGGATATTAAAATAGACGCTAATGTTGGCGCGTTTTATTAGTCAATTGCAGCTCAGTTATAATCCTTAGGCGTATCTGGATGAAGGAGTATAAAAATAGTAGGTTAGAGGTAGACCCCGTCAGTTCATCAAAATTCTTTGTACACTACACGTCGCATTCCCCTCAGTTCGTCAAAAGTATTTGTACGGCACACGTCGGATATCAATTTGCAGGTTACGCATAACAGAATTATGAAAAATCTCAAGTGTTATAAAGTTAATTATACAAAAAGTTGAAGTACGCGAATTAAGAATTATCAGTAATGAAGTTATTATAACAGTTTCAGTTTGGCGAGTGTCAAGATCAACGTGTAAATGTGATAATAAATGTGTTCGACAATAAAAGTATAAAACAAATTCTTTCATCAGTGTTATTTTTGGATAAGAGACTCCCTTCCGTTTACACAACCTGTATAAAGAGAAGTGCTTGACCAAAAGATAATAGCTAGCCGGAGGACAGAGAACTAAAATTAAATAAAATAACAGTAGCATGTTTTCAAACGAAAACATTAATACTACCGCAAATTGCTAACACCAGATGGAGCTAACAAACCTAACAAATGAATCACGTCACAAGATGGCTTCACCGCGTGAAGTAAACACACATACACAAACATTATAAGTAATACCGCCGCACATGGAATAACAGAGACACGTCTGCAATTAGAAACGCAGTACATACATTTACGTTCTTCGACAACCCAGTCGTTAAGTAAACTCCCGCTCTTAGCTGTGCATAACAATGAATATCCTGGAAACAGGAGATACGAAGTGACTACCAGCCAGAATGTGTTGAGCCAATCGTCTCTTCAGCTCTATCTACCATGTCAGCCCGTTTTATTAACTACTCCGATTCTCCTTGTAATGCGGACTGATGATATAGCTAATATCCTTTTACTGGTTGCTAAGTGCAGCACTATTCCCTTTGCCACAGATTAATACTCATTGCATATCAAAGACAAAAAAATTAATAACGAATTCCCATTTCAGAAAATAAGTATTGAAAAATTTAAGGGAATAACAAGCAATATCTCGAAAATGGTTCACTTAACAAAAAAAAATGTATGACATAAATTGTCTATTTTAACGCCATCTACATTTTTTGTGCACTAAACGTTTGTCTATCTCTTATGGTTTATCAATTATACAAAAGCCGTTCACAATGAACAATACTTTTGGAGACATTTCCAGAAAATTCGAGATATACATTTAATTTTTCATGAAAATATCTTAAACATATGATATTTTAATCAAAATCGTTAGAGCCATTTTTGAGAAAATTATAATTTTCGAAAAATGTTTCATGCAAAGGGTAATCTGGGGTAGGGGGATTTTCTTGAATACCTTCGTGTCGCATCTCTGGAAGATACTGAACCTAAATACCAAGTTTACAGACATGTTTCCAAAAATGCTTTTCTTGTATTCAGGGGGTCTCAAAACATATATTTCCGGTGAAATCTCGGTATCGAATTTTTGGGTAGAATACAATACTTCTCCTACCTACTATAAGTAGTAGAGAAAGTAAAAATGTAGATCTCTTTATGGCACACAATTTATTTTCAATAACTTTTTTGTAATATAAATAATTTCCTAGATATCCATTACTAATGTTTTGAATTGTTCAATGCTAGCCATTCTTTTAAAGTTGTTAGAATTTTAAAGATTGTTTCTCACGATTTCTTGGAAAGAGTATGGAATTTTAGGTCCAGCGTATACCGTCCAGTTCTAAAACATTTGAAAATGGCTACTATTTTTGTATCTATAACGAAGTATGTGATGTAGCTATTTCCGGAAAGGTTTATCATGTTTAAAACGTAGAAAAGGTAGAAAAAAAGCATATGCTATATTAATAATGGTTTGTATACCCACTAAGAAATGATACAGAGGCGAGAAAGACATATGAATGTAATACATCTAATTTTTCTTGTGGCCATGCAAAGCGAACGGAATTTCGAAACCATCACATACCGACCTGCCTCTAAAACTTTTGGCAAATACTTAAGCCTACTGCTATTCCCCTTTTACCTAGAACGATACGTATAATAAAATCATTCCTGCAAAATATATTTAGATTATAATTGGGATAATGATCATCATGAAGCAGAGAGTAGAATAAGGCTTTGTAAAAATTGTTTGTAGAAGTGTGGGTAGAGAAAGTCATATGAAAGTAACACATCAGATCTTTGTTCATTATATTTCTTTTGTATGCTGTGATTTTAAATGAAACATGGAGGATTACGGAAAAAAACAAGAATGAAATGCCGCTGATACCGACAATGGGGAACACAATGCCTGTTCCCTGTCGTCTTAAGGCAGAAAGTATACGCCCCCGTCAACAGGAGTACTAATAAGGCCACTGGGAGAAAACAATCCCACTAAGAGTACCAACTTGTCTTCTCCGCTATTTTTCTCTAATTAGTCTCATAGCGGCCTGCGCACAACAATGACACAAGGTGCTAATTTGGGACAAAGATGGATTTTCTCATACGACTCCATTTCATTCCCATGAAACCAGCATTTTACTTTAGTGAACGCTCACAAAGGCTTTGTAAAACCGTAGACATATCTGTCTGACGGTTTCGAGTGACGTGGAAATCTACAAAGCGCACGAAAAGCCTGAAAATATGGCACATTTTTACCTTGTAGTCCATATACCTAGTAGGGAGAGAAAGTATTGCGTTTCGCCCAAAAATCCTATCATGTTTCACCGGAAATACTTGTTTTGAGGCACATTGAATCCAAAAAACTCAATTTCAAAATCTTCTGATGTGTTATACTCCCATGACTTGCTCTACTCTCGTAAAACTATATTCACAACGTATATTCTCCATCTACTTCATGTCAATTGATATACAAAATTTGCAGAAACTATGGCATTACTAATCTTCTTGTAGGTGAAAGAGGAATATGGTAGGCCTTAAGCGATAATCAAATCTTTAAAGAGCTGGTTGCTATGTGGAGCATTTCATTCCCTTTGTATGTCTAGGAAAAAAAATTCTGTGTTACACTCACATGACTTTCCCTACTCTTGTACAAACTATTTTTACAAACTCTTATTCTCCATCTATTTCATATTAATCCAGATAAACGTTTGCAGAAACGATCTTTTGACATGCAAAGAGAATTACAGTTTACACATATCGACCAGTTCTAAAAATATTTGACTAACGCTTAAGGCCTACTATGTTCCCCTTGTTTTGTATTTGCAAGGGCAATATAGAAATGCAGTAGCCTTTAAGCATAGACATATCTCTTAATAGCTGGTTGCTAGGTGCAGCACCATTCTCTTTGCCACAGATTAATACTCTTTGCATATCCAAGACAAAAAATAAGTAACGAATTCCCATTTGAGAAAATAAGTATTGAAAAATTTAAGGGAATAACAAGCAATGTCTCGAAAATAGTTCACTCAACAAACAAAATGTATATGACATAAATTGTACTTTAACGCGATCTACATCTTATATGTAGTAAATCATTTGTCTGTCTCTTATGGTTTACCAGTTATGCAAAAGTCGTTCACAGTGAAGAATAGTTTTGGAGAGTTCCCAAAAAATTGAAGATATACATTTTATTTGTACTGAAAATATCTTAAACATATGATATTTTAATCAAAATCATTAGAGCCATTTTTGAGAAAATTAAAATTTTCGAAAAATGTTCCATGTAAAGAGTAATCTGGGGTGGGGGGAGTTTTTTGAAAACCTTCTTTTCGCATCTTTGGAAGATACTGATCCAAATACCAAGTTTGGTGTTTATCCGAATGTTCGCTTCTGAGTTATGCTGTTCACAGACATACACACGGAAATCTCGGTATCGAATTTTTGGGTGGAATACAATACTTCCCCTACTTACTATACGTAGTAGAGAAAATAAAACTGTAGATCTGTTTAACACACAAAATTTGTTTCAAATAACTTTTTATGTGGCATCAGCAATTTCCAAGATACCCATTATTAATTGTTCAGTTTGTTCAAAACTTTGTCATTTCTTTTAGTTGCCGTCGATTTTCTCACGATGCCATGGAAACAGTATGTAATTTTAAGGCCAGCATATAGAGCCCAACTCTAAAACACTTTACCTCGCCATTCCCTTTGATTCCATAACGAAATGTGTAATTCAATTACATTTTTTACTTTCTCTACTACGTATAGTAAGTAGGGGAAGTATTGTATTCCACCCAAAATTTCGATACCGAGATTTCACCGGAAATACATGTTTTGAGACTCACTGAATCCAAAAAAAGGATTTTTGGAAACATGTCTGTGTGTGTGTCTGTCTGTGTGTCTGTGTGTCTGTGTGTCTGTGAACAGCATAACTCAAAAACGGAGAGTCGGATAAACACCAAACTTGGTATTTAGGTTCAGTATCTTCCAGAGATGCGACACGAAGGTTTTCAAGAAAATCCCCCCACCCCAGACTACCCTTTACATGGAACATTTTTCGAAAATTTTAATTTTCTCAAAAACGGCTCTAACGATTTTGATTAAAATATCATATGTTTAAGATATTGTCATGATAATTACAATGTATATCTTGAATTTTCTGGGAATGTCTCCAAAAGTATTCTTCATTATGAACGACTTTTTCATAACTGGTAAACCATAAGAGATAGACAAAATTTTACTACACAAAAAATGTAGATCGCGTTAAAATACACAATTTATATCATATACATTTCTTTTGTTGAGTGAACCGTTTGCGAGATATTGCTTGTTATTCCCTTACATTTTCCAATACTTATACTCTTTCTCAAATTCGTTATTCATTTTTTTATGTCCTGGACATGCAAAGAGAATGGAATGCGCCCCATAGCAACCAGCGTTAAAATATTTGACTATCGCTTAAAACCTACCATATTCCCCTTGCATCTACAAGAAAATTATCAATAAGATTTACATCTCGATATCTCCATTAACATGAAGCATATGGAGAATAAGTGTTTGTAAAAATAGTTTGTACAAGAGTAGAGAAAGTCATGTGAGTATAACACATCAGATTATTTTGTAGTACGTTTTCACCTATCGCTTAACGTTTACCAGTTATACAAGAAGAATTACTTCTGAATGAAGAGAAGCTCACAAGCTGTTCTCAGAAAATTCAAGATATGCGTTTTATTTGTGGTGTAAATATATTTAATAAATGATGTTTTAATCAAATTCGTTTTATCCAATTTTTAAAAAAATTAAGGATTTCGAAAAATGTTTCACATATGGTGTAGTTGCCAGGCTTTGCTTGAAAATGTTCGTGTCTCATCTTTTGAACAATATTGAACTTAATACCTAGTTTGGTATTTATACGATTTTTCCTTTTTGAGTAATGCTATTCACAGACACACACACGGACACAGGACAGACACACAGGTGAAATGTCGTCCTGCGTGGTGTAGTGGTTACCATGCTAGCCACCGAGGTCGTGGGTTCAAACCCGGCGGAGGGCAGTGGATATTTTCGAGCGTAAAAATCCTTAGCATGGAGGTTCCGGAGGTCCCGTGTCTTAGATTTACGGCACGTAAAACAACCTCAAACCTGATAAAGAGACCTCTGAAAAAAATTATCGGCCTTTCACGCCCAATATAGAACGGGACGCTAAGAACCACAGCAGTTAAAGAGCGTCCATAAATGAAACTAAACTTTTTAACACAGCTAAAGTCTGTTATCGAATTGTTGGGTAGAATGCAATATCTTCCCTACCTAATATGTACTGGTAGAGAAAGTAAAAGGACGTTTATTTTCTTAAAACACGGAATTTATTTAAAACAACTTTTTTGGCATTAGCCATTTCCAAATATGCGTTATTGTTGTTTTAATTGTGCTATCAGTATTCAGATGTTTCTCGCGGAAATTGAGAAAGGAGTGTTTTAGAAGGAATTGTATCGTATTTCGACTTGTTGGAGAGCCTAACTTGTAGTAGTTGCAACCGCACGTATAGTAAACAGTTTCCGGTAGCCTACGCCCCAAATGTACTTTCAGATGGCTTTGCCCCAAGTTTAAAAAAAATATTAACTTTGTAATTTGACTGTTTCTTTGAATATTATATATTTATGTTTGCCTCGGCTGCGTCAGTATTTTTGTTAGAGACACGTTTCTCTTAGCAGGGTTGTGATGCGACAAGGATGTAGGTTTACAAAGATTATAATTATACTTCACTCTTATTAATGATTGACACGATTTAATTAACACTTCACTGATATAGAAAGCTATGAGATTCTGTTTATTAATTACACTTTTTAACACGTAAACGTATTTTTCGTCTCACACGAATACCTATTAAATCTCAGGAGGACGGATCTTGCATCCGATTATAAACACTGTCTGCAGGCAACTAACTTATACATTTTTAAACGTTTTTCCTTTTCAGTTTCTGATTGGCTAATGCTACTCCAATAGAATACCTTCATTTAACAAAGCTTTTTCTGCTTGTTGATTGGCTATTTTATAAACTGTCACTAAAATTACATTATTGCTTCCAAGACTAACAAATAACATTTAAATTGTCATTATTGCCTGAAGGTTACCTCATTGTTAGCAACTTTTGACCTATTTCTCACAGCTACTACATTATTAAATTACGTAATACATTCAGATAACATTATTGAACATGTATACAATACTATAAGCATATGCAATGACTGTTACATACATTTTAAAAATTATTACATACACATATTGCTTCAAGGCGGGCTGTTATTGAATTTACATATTATATAATTTGACTGAAATCATTTAAGTGCTAAAAATACTGCCTAAAAATTCCACTTTGTTTACATACTTAGATTGTGAAATATTAAGACCAACTTATAGCCATCCATTTCAAAACATTTCACTATCGCGTCTCCTGTATCTTCTTTGTGCCTGCAACAAAATGTGTGATCAAAGCAATTCTGCAAAATTTATATAGATTAACCCAAGATAGACAAATACAACTTTGTAACAGTATATTGCAGAAGAGATATAAACGATGGTAGATAGAATAATTTGTATTGTCGAGTTTTAATCAAGTTAAAATACAATATGGACCTTTTATAGCATATTTTACATCTGAAAGACGATATAATGGAAATAAACCCTCTACTTTTTGTCAACTTTTGCAGTGCTGCGTGTGGAATAAAATCTCAATACGTCCTTTGAGTCTCTTGACATGGTACGCCCGTGACATATGAATGGACTGGTGAAATATTTTAAAATGAATATCGAAAATAAAAGGCAGGAGAAGAAAATAGGGCGGCTGCAAAATCGACATCCAATAGGAGCCATGGTTCGTTGAATGGGTGGGATTTCTGGACCACAATTCCAGTGAGAGCGAATGCCTGGCAAACAAAATTAAATTCATAACAGAGACGACAAATTGCAGTACCGTGTTTGTGTTGCAGTTTTCTTGTCTTGTTTTGTCAAATGTTTTGCCAACGTAATTTCATCTGCATACAAATTGCGTACGTCGCCAACAGTGCGTTTCGTTTCACAAATAAAACAAAACAAATAACTACATAAAGTGAAAAGGTTTCAAAAATAGTTCATGTTTGTTGCCATGTTACAAGAAAATAAAAAATTCTACACGTAACGATGTCAAGTGTGTGATTTAATTCTTTGTTGGGCACAGCTTTCCCGGTTATGGCAATCAAAATACGCTGAATTCTTCAGCAGTGAAATCCCGAAGTTGAATTTTATTGTATAATGCCATACGTCCTCTACCTAGCAAAGGAAGTATTGCACTCCACCGAAAAAATAGACATTTTGCAGGAAATACAATATTTTCAGGCCCCCTGAACCCAAAAAAGCTTTTAGAAAGGTTCGGTGCGTTTATGTGTGTGAGGGAGTCTGAACAGCATAACTGAAAAGCCAAGTTTCGGATAAATAGCACACTTAGTATTTAAAATCAGTTCTTTCCAAAGTTGCGAAACGAAGATTTTTTAAGAAAAATTTCCCACCCCAAACTACCCTTTGCGTGGAAAACTTTCTTTATTTTGCACTTTGCCAAATATGGTTTTAATGGTTTTGATTAAAATTTTAATCTAAAGAATCTGATGTGTTACACTCCCATGAATTTCTGTACTCTTATACAAACTATTTTTACAAATGCTTATTCTCCATCTACTTCATATTAATCGAGATAAACATTTGCAGAAATAGCTACATTACACATTTCGTTATAGATACAAAAGGGAACAACGATAGTCAAATGTTTAAGAATTGGACGCTACGTGCTGGCCTTAAAATTCCATACTGTTTCCATGACATCGCGAGAAACAACTGAATGTTGACACGACTTTATGTCGGAAATGGCTTATGTCAAAAAAAGTTATTTGAAATAAGTTGTGTGTTCTACATTTTTTGTGTAGAACGTTTTCGTCTATCGCTGAACGCTTATCACTTATACAAGATTTATATAAAGTTCGTTCTGAATGAAAAGGACTTCATAGGTATTTCCAGAAAATTCAAGGTATACGTTTTATTTGTAATGTAAATATCGTTAATATATGGTATTTTAATCAAAATTCTTAGATACAATTTTAGGGAAATAAGAAATGTCCGTGTCTTGAAAATCTTCGTTTTTGCATTTTTGCAAAACAAAATTGAGTTTTACTTATGGACGCTCTTTAATTGCTGTGATCCTCGGCGTCCCATTCTATTTTGGGTCATGAAAGACGGACAAGTTTGCTCAGAGACCTCCTTATGTCTTGAGGTTCTTTTACGTGTCGTAAATCTACGACATGGAACCACCGGCTTTACTTCCCTTCCAACGGAAGTCATCTACTAGACGTATTTGGCATTTATCCACATACACGAAATTTACCTTTTTCTAAAAGTTCTTTTTTTGTGTTTGGGGGCCTCCAAATATATGTTTCTGGTGAAACTGGACATCGAATTTTTGGATGAAATACAACACTTCTACTTGCTATACGTAGTAGAGAAGATAAAACATATTTTTTGCCAAATTTAATAGATGCATTGCCTAAGAAAATATAAATTAGAAAAAAGTCCTTGGACACCCTGTTACTGAACATAATACAACTTTGAAAATGCGTAATAAAAGCAGAACTTCAGAGAACCGATACAGAAAATATTTCAGCTTCCTCTATAATACGTAAACCGAGCTTGTTTTGTGAAATTTCTCTTTTATATGCTATGAGAGAAGTTCGGAGAAGCTTAGATATTGTTTAGTTGGTCCCATCGAGCGTTGTACTTGAATGGCAGTCAAATGTTGAGTCAGTTGACTGCTGCAATGCGTTAAAAGGGACAACCCTCATCCGCAGGCCTGATTTGCTTCCGTTCTCACAAAGGGCACGCAATCATTCGCTGGCACAAAGGAAATAAAGTGGGGAGAAGTTGCGGCAGAACGGCTGACTGATCTATCTGACTAGATTAGTGCGTCTATCACCCACACATATACAGACTGTTTCTCTCAGTTTAGAAAGGGTTCATTGCGGTGGGTTCCAATAGAGACGAATCATTGAAAGACAACATTTGTTTTTATAAACAGACAAGCTACGAAAAACACAGGCAAACATCGCTTGAAAGATTCCGAAAATGACATGCAATTGTGTATTAATACTCACATCACAACAGTTAAAACGACATAGTACAGTACGAGGAGCACTATTTATATTTTGAGACTTGGCAACCCTTAATGTTGTAGGTGCCAACTGATGTTTCAAATGAAAGTTTGACATCTTTTTATCAATATATACTTCAAACATTTTGTCAATAGAGCCTCATTTGTTTTGTTTACACTAACTTAAAATTGTGTCAACCAAAACATGGAATTTACTCGTGAAAATGTTCGTGCAATGATTTATTACGACTTTCGACGTGGATTATCAAGACAAGAGTGCATCGATCAACTAACTTCCACATTTGGCGACGAAGCTCCATCCTTTGCCATTGTGAAACGCTGGTATAACGAATTTAATCCTGGCCACCGTTCGCTCAATGATGAAGTTCGTGAAGGTCGTCCAAAATCAGTTGTGTCAGAAATCATTGATGCTGTGTAAAAACTAATAATGAAAGATCATCGTGCGACATATTGTGAGATGAGACAACCCTAGGCATTAGTTCCACCAGCATATATAAAATATTGCATAATTATTTAGCCGTGAAAAAGGTTTGCTCTAGTTGGATCCCACATAATTTGACGCAATCTCAAAAAGGTGCTCGTGTCGATTGGGTACAAAAATGCCCAAGAAATACAATGGCGGTGTCTCAAAAGACGTAAAGCGTAAAGGAATTCGGCAAATCCAACAAAAGTTGTTCACACTCGAAGCACTTCGAAGCAAACGGTCGCCTGCTTTTTCAGCAAAATTGCTCATGTGGCAACAGTGTCTTTAGAGGAACGTAAAACACTCAATGCTGAATAGTACACAACCATTTGTTTGCCGGAAGTCTTCGGTGAAGTAAGGAAAACCAACAAGAACCGTAGGATCGTTCATCAAGACAATGCGAGCGCACACACATCTCGTCTAACAACAGAGTATTTGAAGACTCAAAAAATCGAATTGAAGGATCATCCGCCGTATAGTTCTCATTTGGCACCCAATGACTTCTTTTTGTTCCCGAACATCCAGAATAAATTGCGTGGACAACGATTTTCGTTGGCAGAAGAAGCCGTTGATGTCCTCAAAAACCACTTTTTGGAGTGTCTCAAGAAGACTGGAATAAATTGTTTGACAAATGGTTCAAACGGATGCAAAAGTGTATTGATCATAATGGAGAATGTTTTCAAAAACAATAAAGCAGTTTTCAATCAGAAATTACTTTGTTTTAATTATTAGTTTCAAAATATAAATAGTGCCCCTCGTATACTAGTAGAAGCAGGCTTCCCTTCAAGCTCTTCGGCCTATTTAGAGGACTAGTTACTAAACCTAATTTGTAACGTGTTGTCTACAATATTTTATCTACGTTCAGAGTATTTTAATATACGAGGCGTATCCATAAAGTAAGTTTCCTTATTTTTAAACAAAGAAAACGTACTTACATAAAAGAAACTTTATTGACAACAAGTACAGCAATGCTTGAGCTATTTTTGGACATAGTCACCACAGGAACTGAGACACTTGTCATATCTGCGATCGGTTTCTGTACTCTGTGTTGTAGAAGTCTGTCGCCTCTTCGTTGTTGTCAAAATGCTGATCGGAGGACAGGAATTTATTGAGGTCCAGAAAAGATGGAAATCGCCGGTAGCAAGATCAGGACTGTTTGGTGGATGATCAAACAGCTCAAAGCAGAACTCCTGCTTAACAGTTGCTGTGTGACGAGCCGTATGTGGACGAGCATTCTCACGGAGCAGCACAACACCTGCAGTAAGCATTCCACGCCTCTTGTTTTCAATGTCACGTCGCAATTTTCGTAACGTTCCTCAGCAACGGTCAGGGTTCACTGTTTCACCTCTGGGCAGGAAGTCAATGAGCAGAATGCCCTTCCTGTCTTAGAACATTGTGCCTATCACTTTCTGCTCCGACACAGTTCGTTTGAATTTCGTCTTGACCGGAGATTCACTGTGACGCCAATTCATTGACTGCTGCTTGGTTTGCGCCCGTGACGATTCTGTGAGGAACTCGTCGCCGTCATAAAGATACCGCTGCAGAAATGTCAGTGCTGCTCCTAAGAATTTCGTTTTGTCCTTGGGTATGAGGTTTTTCGGCACCCATCTGGCTTAGTGACAATTTCATGCAACAAGGATCGCGATATCTGTGGAAAATGCCTGCTGAGCTCTGTAACCGTGAAGCGACGGTTCTCCAGATGCGCTGCCGCAGCAAATAACAAGGTCATCATTGATGAGGGACAGTCGCCCACTGCGCTCTTCATCATGGACACTTTGACGACTTTGGAAAGCTGCCTACACCAGCAACGCACCATCTGTTTGCTGATGATTTTCGGCCCGCAGACCTAACAGAACTGACGACGAATTTCGATCGGCGCTATGTTTTGTGCAGTAAGGAACTTTATCACTGACCGAACCTCACAGGCGGATGGAGAACGAACTAGAGCCGCCATTTCGGGGCACTGCTGCCGCGCTACTGGCACCAGGCGGGGCCTGTTCGGCTGGAATATGATTGATACGCCATAGATCTGCTACGCATGCGCAATTTTCTTGGCTTTAAAGTAAACAAATCGGGAACATTACGTTCTGGATGCACCTCGTATATTTGTATATTTAATGAGATTTATTTATTGCGGAAACAATATGCTTGGAGAAAGAGTAATGTAGGCTTTGGAAAAAAAAGACACGATAAATCAACAAACTTTGTTGTTATATTCTGCAATTTTGAATGCTAGTTTCATATGTGAATTTAAAGTAAAAATGAGAGAAGAAGGTGATTTTCACGGTTCATTAGGAAAAAATTTAAAAGTAGTCCAAGATGCAACTATTAATACACTTCCAGAAAAGTTAAGGAAAGTTTATTTATGTAGCTATACAAAATTCAAGGACTGGTGTGTGAAGCAGACGTAAATGAACATTCTTTCTTGGCGTATTTTACTTTCTCTACTACGTATAGTAAGTAAGGAAAGTATTGTATTCCACCCAAAAATTCTATACCGAGATTTCACCGGAAATCATGTTTTGAGACCCCCTGAATCCAAAAAAGCACTTTTGGCAATATGTCCATGTGTGTGTCTGTTTGTGTATATGAACAGCATAACTCACAAACGAACAGTTGGATAAACACCAAACGTGCTATTTAGGTTCAGTATCTTCCAGATTACCCTTTACATGCAAAATTTTTTGAAAATTTTAATTTTCTCAAAACTTGCTCTTAATGTTTTTTATTAAAATAATATATGTTTAAGATATTTTCATGACAAATGAAATGTATACCTGGAATTTTCTGGGAATGTCTCCAAAAGTATTCTTCATTGTAAACGACTTTTGCATAACTGGTACACAGTAAGAGATAGACAAAATTTTACTACACAAGAAATGTAGATCGCGTTAAAATACACAATTTATGTCATATACATTTTTTTTGTCGAGTGAATCATTTTCGAGATAATCTTGTTATTCCCTTAAATTTTCCAATATACTTATTCTCAAATGGAAATTCGTTATTCATTTTTTTGTCCTCGTAATGCAAAGAGAATGGAATGCTCCACATAGCAACCAGCTTTTAAAATATTTGACTATCGCTTAAAGTCCACCAATTCCCCTTGCATCTACAACAGAATTAGCAATAAGATTAATATCTCGATATCTCGATTAACATGAAGCATATGGAGAATAAGCGTTTGTAAAAATAGTTTGTACAAGAGTAGAGAAAGTCATGCGAGTGTAAGACATCAGATTTTTTCTGATGTTTTAAAAAGACATGAAGGGTTGTAATCGAATACGTCGTGGAAGTATGTGGAGAGGGTAAGAAGGAAATTGCTGATCTATTACTTAGGGGATAAAGTTCAATTACAGGCAAATTGTGAAAAACAATACTTCTGTAATCAAAATGCCTTCAATAAGTATTACGAATTGTAATGATTGTAATATTACAATAACTATCAATTAGGGTAAAAATATTTTGTTTTAATACGTATTGTTATCAAGGAAAATAAGATATAGATGACCATCAGTAAAGTGTGTTTTACGTTTTGTTGAACCTGTATTTTATGTTTTGATAGCGTCTTAGATTACAATATATAGGTTTTGTTGCGTAGTAACTACGAACCAAAGCATTACTAACTATTATAGTAGTAGATAAGACTTTTTGTGTACTTCCTGGTTTCAAATTTAGAGATCAATATCTACATTTGTAGTATTTGTCTCACTAAATTAGGGCCTATTTCTAATTTTGGGATAGCTCCAAGAACTTTGTTTCTTGTCCGTTCTGTGTCTTCGTATTCTAATAGAATGGTTTCGCCGTTTCATCGGCTTGTAGGCATAGATGGCACATGGGTTCCATATGGTATAGTTCCATTGTCTTCATGTCCAGTTATGAAGCTTATAGCTCTTCTGAGTGAGGGTTGCTTAAGCTTGGTAAGTAAATTATGTAATTTTTCTCTAAGGTTGGTAACTAATCACTTATAGGGTTTGTTTTTTGGTGTGATTTTCCATTTCTTTTAATTGTTTTCCGAACCCAAAGTCTGTGTTTTTCGTATTTAGCATGCTTATTCCACCACACAGGTTCTGATCCTATAAAAGGAAGAGATGCTCCCTTCCTTTGTCAAGAAGTCAGCCTTTTTATCTCTCGTGATACCTATTTGTCCAGGTACCCACCACAATTCTGTATTTTCTGTGGAAAGGTTTGATACATATTAACAACATTCCCACACTAATTGTGATTTAAAGTGATGGGAGCTGAGAGCTTTTAGTACAGTCTGGATGTCAGAGCTTATAAGGATATATTTCCCTACAATTCTCTTTTCACAGCATAGGCGTACACTTTCAAGCAGAGCAAGTATTTCTACCTGAAAGATAAAAGCGTATCTTCCTAGGCTTATGATATAGAATTTTCCTGTTGATTGGTAATAAATACCTGCCGCAGTTATTCCATTTATGCGTGAACCATCAGTAAATATTACCAAGTGGTTCTAATGCCCTAGGAGAGATTATTCTTACATTGAAGGGTTGGGAAAATAAAAAACGACATTGTAACCAGTAACGTCAAGGGAGGCCTAGACAGTATCTACCCTAAATTTTTAGACAAAGCTTGTTTTAGATTATTTTAGATTTATAACGTATGTATTTTGTGGTACGTTTTGTGAAAAAAAAACAATATTCAGGAAATTTTAGAGCAGAAATGCAATACCAAGTATTTAGAGGATATAATTTTTAAATAACGAATTAAGACCAAAGTTTAATCACATCAGCCTGTATAAATGTTGCTCAATCTCAAGACAGCTTAAGGGGGAGGAAAAATTTAGTTTCTTTACTAATTCACAAATCAAACTGTAGGAATACAGAAATCAATATTGTTACAAACCACAGCAGGATTCACAGAAACCGGATTGGACTGTAGGCTGGGTGAGGAATTTTTTCGAGATTTTAATTTGTCAATGCACGTCTAACCTGCTGCTCTATTTGACTGATCCAAAAGTTCTAATTCTATTATGCAGGATAACAAACTGAACAGTCTTACTTTCTTTACCACGTACTTAGTTAACTGACAACGTACTGCATTCCCAACCAAAAATTCGATACCGTGATTTCACCGAAAATTGAAGTAGGTATTGTCTTTACGTTGTTTGTTGCTACGTATGGAAGGTCGGTTTGAAAATGATGGTTTCTTACGTTATTTGCACCACCCTTTGGGCGTCAATTTAAAGTAGTTTGTACTGAAGAGTTGTACCGTATTTCACCTGTTGGGGAACCGAACTTGTAGGAGTTGCAACCGCAGGTATAGTAAACACTTTCCGGTAGCCTTCGCTCTAGTTTAAAAATAATAGCTTTGTAATTTAAACTGTTTCTTTAAGTATCAAATATTTATGTTTGCCTCGCCTGCGTCAGTATTATTGTTAGAGACATGGAAGTCTTGGCAGGGCGTGATGCGACGAGAATGTAGGCTTACACAGATTTTAAGTTTTAATTCACTCCTTTTTATAAATGCTTGACACAAATTAAATAGCACTTCACTGATATCGAGAGCTGTGAGATTCTTTTATTTAATACTTGCACCTTTTAATTCATATACTGTTTTCGTCTCACACGAAATACGTATTTAATTTCTCGAGGAAGCATCATGCATCCGGTTACTATCACTGTCTGCAGGCAACTGACTAGATTTCAGCCGTCTAAACTTGTAAATTTCTGTATTTCAAGTCCCTGATTGGCTATTTTTACTCCAATGGAATACCTGCATTTAACTAAAGCTTTTTCTGGTTGTTAATTGGCTATTTTTTTATAAACTGTCACTAAAATTACATTAATGCTTCCAAGAATCATAAATAACATTTAAACTCTCAAACTCATTAAGGCCTCAAGGTTACCTCATTGTTACCTCATTGTTAGCAACGTTTAACTTATTATTCTCACAGCTCCTACAATATTAAATTACGTAATATATACACATAACATTATAACACATGTTTACAATAATATAAGCATATGCAATGACTGTTACATACATTTTACAAATTATTACATACACATATTGCTTCAAGGCGGGCTGTTATTGAAGTTACATATTATATAATTTGACTGAAATGATTTTAATGTTATACTGCCTCAAAATGCAGGTTTTTAGAACCCATGAATCCCAAAAGCATACTTAGCAAAAGGTATGTGAGTGAGAGAGTGTCTGTGAACAGCATAACTCAAAAACGAAAAGAGGATAAATACCCAATTAGTATTTAGTTTCATACCTTCCAAAGGTGCCACACGAAGATTTTCAACAAAAACCCCACGCCAAACTACCCTTTACATGAAACATTTTTCGAAACTTTTTATTAGCCTGTGAAGTCCTCTTCATTGGGAAGAAATTTTGTATAATCTTATACAGCTGGTAAACGTTAAGCGATAGACGAAAACGTGCAACACATTCAAAATGCTGATCTCTTTAAAACACACAATTTATTTCAAATAGATTTTCGAGATATCGTTATTAATGGTTCGAATTGTTGAATACTTAACATTCTTTTGAATTCCTGTCGATCTTCGGTTGTTTCTCGAGAGGTCTGGAAAGAGTATAGAATTTTAAGGGCAGCCTGTAGCGCCCAGTTCTTAAACATTTGATTTTCTCTTTGTATCTATAATAAAATATGTAATGCAGCTATTTCCAGAAATGTTTATCTCGATTAAAATGAAGTAGATAATAAATAAACTTTCGTAAGAATAATTTGTGTATCCACTAGTAAACGATAGAGGGTAGAGAAAGCCATTGTGAAAATAAACCACCAGATTTTTTTCAAACGTGAAACCATATCTAGGAAAACATGGTTTAGTCAATTTGAGAAATCAACGGTTTAAAACGATTCTGATAACGTTGGAAGTGTGTGTTCTACGTTTGGACCAGAAATCTTCACCAAAGCATCACGTACTGCATTTAATTACCAAAGGGGTTCGAGTTGCCAACCTTCTACTTGATTACACGGTGCACATACGTGGTGTGGTTTTGTGCGCTGTACGAGTTCAAACCCCTGCGGTAATTTATTGCACAGAATGATGGCCTTGTTCGCTTGGTGAAAGTTTATTGACAAAAGCATGTGGAAAGGACATCCATCCCCAAGATCGAGGCGCCCCTAGGAGTCCAACTTTTGAAAACAGATCTGACGCATTGCATTCACCTGACTTTTTCTACTTACTCTTCTACAAACCACTCTTACTCTTGTATGAGTTTGTTATTAATCCAGATAAACGGTTAATGATAAGGTAGGTAAAACCATGATCAGATTTTTTGAGCAGCTTGCCACTATATAATGGCTTTGAAGTTCCATGATTTTTACATGCCTAGGAGAAAAAATCGAATAGCGACGCTTGAGAAAAGTATAGTATTTGAACATACAGACGAATCACAAAGAATATCTCGGAAGTGTTTAATGACAGAAACAGTTTTATTTGACATAAATTGTGTCCTTTAACGAGATTTACATTATATGTGCACCAAGATAGTCTATTTTTTACGGTTAATACCGGAATTATTAACAGGTACGATTAATAATTGTATAAAGACATGATAGGGAGATAGATAAATAATTACAATAAATAAGTTCTTTATATTAAATCAATTCCTAATAGAAGAAGGGGTTACAGCTTTGTAAGTGAATAAGGAAGTCATTACAGGCAAACAACGTGTTTAGGAAAAGCAGTGAGTGAGAAGATAGAGTATGTAAGGCAGTTAGGTTACAGTGAACTCGGTCAACTAGAAGCCTATTAGTTCAAGGTTAAGGTAGTTGGGACTCAAGACGTTACGAAATAAGAGCTGTGTGAAACTACACGTAGGCCAATTCTGAAAAAAATTAGAAAGGAAAAGAATTCTTAGAATTTAACAAGTCAAAAGGTAAAAGTTGTATTTCAATGGATACTTTATTACTCAGTGTGTAAAATATCTACAAAATCTATTTTTACGTCCTCTACCACGTACGAAGTAGATAAATAAGGTATTGCATTCCAACCAAAAATTACATACGTATCGAGATTTCTCCGGCAATGCTTTGAGGTCCCATGAATCCGAAAAAAGCATTTTTAGATAAAGGTCCGCGTGTCTGTGAACAGCATACCTCAAAAACGAAATGTGGGATAAATACCCAACTTATTATTTAAGTTCAGTATCTTCCAGTGATGCAACACGAAGATTTTCAGGAAAGTCCCCGACTCCAAACTATCCTTTACAGGAAGAACCTTTGATGATCTGAAAAATGGCCCTTCATGATTTTCATTAACAAGCATATCCATTATAGAACTTGTCAAAACATGCTAAGTATCAGGTAGGTAATTTCGCTTCTGTCACAAAATATTATATATTTCAGTTCATACAGCGATTGAAATGGTTGATGCAGTTGCTTTATTTGAGTTGAAACTACCAAAACGAGCTCCAAACACTGTATGAAGCTGCAAAAAAATGTGTAAAGATTCGAGCTGAGGTCTGAGTTCTGCAATTATTTATTCGTATAGGAACCCTAGCTCGCAAGGTAGCATAGGCCAAATCGTATTATCATGGTTTACATGACATATAAAATGTATATCCTGAATGTTCTGGGAAAACCTGTGAAGACCTCTTCATTCGGAAAGAAATTCATATAATCTTGCATAACTGGTAAACGCTAAGAGATCTACATTAGAAATATAGACGTCTTTAACACACATAATGTAATTTTACATCACTTATTGTAGCTATTTTAGAGATATCCGATATTAATGGTTCGAATTATTCAACACTTAAATTATTTCTTTAAATTTCTGTCGATTGACAGTTGTTTCTTACGATTTATGGAAACAGTATGGAATTCTAAGGGCAGCATATCATCCAGTTGTTGAACATTTGACGATCGCTGTTCTCTTTGTATCTATTCGAAATGTTAATGTAGCTATTTCTGCCAAGGTTTGTCTCGATTAAAATAAAGTGGGTAGTAAAATTAATTTTCGTAAAAATAATTTCCATACCCACTAATAAGCGATAGGGTAGAAAAAGCTATGTGCTCCAAATGCAGCAAATATATTAGGTTTAAGATGTTTTGGCTTTGAAGTATATATCTGATAATATTTTGACAATTTTTACCTTCTCTACTAGGTATGGTAAGTAGGGAAAGTATTGTATTCCACCCAAAACTTCTATACCGAGATTTCACCAGAAATACATGTTTTGATACCACCTGAATAAAAAAAAAGCATTTTTGGAAACATGTATGTGTGTGTGTGTCCGTCTGTGTGTGTGTGTGTCTGTGAACAGCATAACTCAGAAACGAACAGTCGAATAAACACCAAACTTGGTACTTAGATTCAGTATCTTCCAGAAATGCGACACGAAGGTTTTCAATCCCCCCACCCCAGAGTACCCTTTACATCGAACATTTTTCGAAAATTTTAATTTTCTCAAAAATGGCTCTAACGATTTTGATTAAAATATCATATGTTTAAGATATTTTCATGACAAATAAATCGTATATCTTGAATTTTCTGGAATGTCTCCAAAAACATTCTTCATTGTGAACGACTTTTGCATAACTGGTAAACCATAAGAGATAGACAAAATTTTACTACACAAAAAATGTAGATCACGTTAAAATACACAATTTATGTCATATACATTTTTTTGTTGAGTGAACCATTTTCGAGATATTGCTTGTTATTCGCTTAAATTTTCCAATATTTATACTACTTCTCAAATGGGAATTCCTTATTCATTTTTTTTGGGTCTTGATAATACAAAGAAAATGGAATACTCCACATAGCAACCATCTCTTAAAATATTTGACTATCGCTTAAAGCCTACCAATTCCCCTTGCATGTACAAGAAAATTAGCAATAAGATTAACATCTCGATATCTCGATTAACATGAAGCATTTGGAGAATAGGCGTTTGTAAAAATAGTTTGTACAAGAGTAGAGAAAGTCATGTGAGTGTAATACATCAGATTTTTTCTTCGTATATTATCTGTCTGTGGCCATCATATAGGTGCATTACAAAAATGTGTTGAGCCGGCGCCGTTTCCTGCTCTGACCATCTGTACCGCAGTACACCGGAAACTACATTCGCCACATCTATTGAACGGCCGCAACACAGATGCCGTGATGCAGCACGGCCTGCCTCCTGATGCCGCTTACATTGTCTCTCATTGCAGTAAAAACAACGCTAACAGATGACGCACTTTAGCAGGAGCTCAAAACCTGGATGAAAGTAGTTTTCGATGACAGCCGTCTCAAACAAGATATAGAGCGTCCGACCAAACCTAAGCTGAACGTTGTTTGAATCTTTTAATTTATGTTTTCTGCAGTTCAATCGGCTTTATTCCCTATAGAGCCATTTCCTTCTCCTTTAATAAACTTGTATTACTCCAACTTTTCCAAATTCCATTAAAAAAGCTAAAGGCCAAAACACAACACATCAAAGAGCTGCTGCTATACAGTTTCACGCGATGTCATGGAAAAATCACGAAATTTTAAGGTCAGCATATAGTGATATATGACCAGGACCAGGTTCTTCTAGTGTTTATTACTTCCTCTACTACGTACAGTACGTAAGGGAAGTATTGTATTCCACCCAAAAATTCTATAACGAGATTTCAACGGAAATATATGTTTTGAGACCCCCTGAATCCAAAAAAATGCACTTTTGGAACATGTCCGTGTGTGTATCTATGTGTGTGTGTCTGTGTACAACATAACTCAGAAACAAACAGTCGAATAAACACCAAACTTGGTATTTAGGTTCAGTATCTTCCAGAGATACGACAGGAAGTTTTTCAAGAAAATCCTCCCACCCCAGATTACCCTTGACATGGAACATTTTTCGAAAATTTTAATTTTCTCAAAAATGGCTCTAACGATGTTGATTAAAATATCATATGTTTAAGATATTTCCATGGCAAATGAAATGTATATCTCGAATTTTCTGGGAATGTCTCCAAAAGTATTCTTCATTGTGAATGACATTTGCATATCTGATAAACCATAAGAGACACACAAAATTTTACTATACAAAAATGTAGATGGCGTTAAAGTATACAATTTATATCATACATTTTTTTTTGTTGGTTTAACCATTTTAAAAATATTGCTTGTTATTCCCTTATATTTTCCAATACTTATACTTTTTCTCAAATTCGTTATTTAATTTTGTTTTGTCCTGGTAATGCAAAGAGAATGGAATGCGCTACATAGCAACCAGCTCTTAAAATATTTGACTATCGCTTAAAGCCTACCAATTGCCCTTGCATCTACAAGAAAATTAGTAATAAGATTAACATCTCGATTAACATGAAGCATATGGAGAATAAGCGTTTGTAAAAATAGTTTGTACAAGAGTAGAGAAAGTCATGTGAGTGTAACACATCAGACTTTTTTGAAAAGTATAACATTTCGAAAAATGTTCAATCGCTCTTTGCCGGGTTTAAACCCGAGACCTCGATAACTAAAAGCTATGGTAATCCTAGACCACTTTTGATGACGGAATTGATTTTGTTAGATGCATTGCCTTGAATTTGTTACCTTAAATTTCCCTTGCCTGTTTCGAAATGTCTACAAGTTGCACCGAAGTAAATACAGCAGTAAATGTTAGCCAAAGCTTTCATACTTGCTGTGCTGGGCTACCATTATGAAACGTGGTGTAAATGTAGAGTGTCTGAAATGCAGAACATGTAGCAAACTTGCAGGCGTTTCGTCATAGAAAGCGTTTTGTATATGGATGAACAATTCCCTCCATGTTGAAGCCCAGAGCGGGAGCGTTAACTTTAAGTGTCTTGTGATGTATTTCCATTTTGTTGCATGCGAGTTACCGGCATACTAAAGAACTTGATTCTCTAATCTTGGTACATTGCATCGCAGTACGGTAAAGTTGATAAACTTTCCATTCAGGTGCCTGGAAGCAACGAGGGAAAGAAAATCATGCATGAATGGCAATTCTAAATATGCTTTAGTTACTATTTGCTGTGAATGTGCATAATATGCTTTACTAACTTGCATTTCTATGTGCTTCATGGAAACAGAAGTAACGTGATGTTTTTAAATGTGTTTCTTCTACACCACACTCTTGAGTATGGGTCATTTGAAGGATTCCCAGTAAAAAGTACAAAATAATTCCACAGATTTGTGAAACTGTTCTTAATTAACAACATAATTTCATTAACTCATTTCAAATCATGTGCAGCACAGGACAAATAACACTAAAAAAAGCATGGTATGAGAGGAAATTAAAATTCTGTAAGGTAATGCCCATATCAGTTTTAAGTTTGTCTATCCTCTATAGTTTATTAAGTGGGTACACAAATTATTCTTAAAAAACATGTTTTGCTATCTACTACATTTTAATCCAAATATACATTTGCAAAAACCGATACAATATACTTCCTTATAGAACAAAGGGAACAGCGATAGTTAAATGTTTAAGAACTGGACGCTATATTCCGGCCTTAAAAATCCATACTTTTTCCATGACATCGCAAGAAACAACTGAATGTTCAAAGGACTTTAACAGAATGATCAAGAAATTAAGAATTCGAACCTTTAATAAACGGCATATGCCACAAAAAAACTTATTTTAAATAAATTGTGTGTTTTAAACAGGTCTAAATTTCTTGTGTAGTATGTTTTCGTCTATCGCTTAACGTTTACCAGATATACAAGGTTATTTAAAGTTCCTTCCAAATTAAGAGGACCTCATACGCTATCCTCCGAAAATACAACATATACATTTTATTTGTTGTGTAAATATCTCTAACATATGGTATTTTAATCAAAAGGGTTGGAGCATTTTTTAGAAAATAAAAAATTTGAAATGTGTTCAATGTAAAGTGTAGTTTTAATTTTGTTGAAAATCCTCATCTCGCATCTTTGAAAGATATTGAACCCAAATACCAAGTTTGGTGCTGATCTGACTGCTGTAAACACACACATAACGGAAATATTCTAAAAACTGTTCCATGTAAAGTGTAATCTGGGGTGGAGGATTTTCTTGAAAACCTTCGTGTCGATTCTCTGGAAGATACTAACGATTTTGATTAAAATATCATATGTTTAAGATATCTTCATGACAAATGAAGCGTATATCTCGATTTTTCTGGGAATGTCTCCAAAAGCATTCTTCATTGTGAACTACTTTTGCATAACTGGTAAACCATAAGAGATAGGCAAAATGTTACTACACAAAAAATGTAGATCTCGTTAAAATACACAATTTAAGTCATATACATTTTTTTTGTTGAGGAAATCACTTTAGGGGTATTGCTTATTATTCCCTTAAATTTTCCAATACTTATACTTTTTCTCAAATGGGATTTCGTTATTCATTTTTTTATGTACTGGACATACAAAGAGAATGGAATGCTCCACATAGCAACCAGCTCTTAAAAGATTTGACTATCGCTTAAAGCCTACCATATTCCCCTTGCATGTACAAGAAAATTAGCAATAAGATTGACATCTCGATTAACATGAAGCATATGGAGAATAAGGGTTTGTAAAAATAGTTTGTACAAGAGTAGAGACAGCCATGTGAGTGTAACACATCAATTTTTTTATCTTATATTGCCATTTATTGCCATTTTGTGTTATATGCATATGTGGATGCCAAATGGTGTTTCTTAAACATAATGCGCAAACATAATTTTTTTGGACGGCAATACTGTAAAATGCATTGGAAAAGAACTTCATTGTATTATATTACAGCAGAAAATTTGCAGTATTTCTCCCTACCAGATCTGTTCTGTGTTCTCATTGTAAAAACAATATTATGTTCTGTTGGAAGGCACAGTCTTTTGTTCTGCATTTCAAATGGGCACCGGAACAAGAAAATACCTGGCTGCTGGGTGTAACCAAGTAATGCACTTCTTCCAAAGCGATATTGACGGTTAGAGGGGAAGTAAACCGCGTTATACAGAGTGGATGTTACGCCGTATGCCTACGAGAAATAACGCCCCGAATACCTTGCTGCGATCTAGCCCATTTAGTGTAGAGCAGTGGAAGGAAAGCAAAAGGAAATAAGAAAATGGAATAAAAGAAGAAGTCCTTTGTCCCAAGGCTCAACCTGTTACACGCAGCATCATCTCTTTCTGTTTCTGTTGCAATCTACTCAGCCGTAAACATTATGTGTGCTTGGGGGTTATACTGAATTTTCTTCTATCCTTTGTTCCCTGCGCTGTCCGTAGCTGAGAAGAAGAATTTAAATGTACAATGTTTTGGCTTGGGTAAAGAAGGAAGCTTCAAGGAAATGTAGATTGTTATAGTACATGATGGTCGGATTGGACTAGTCACAGAAAGAGGAGTGAGGGACGGAAAGAGAGAAGGAGAGGTGGGGAGAGGAGAGGGAGAAGGGGATAGAGAAATAAATTTATGGTTTAATTTACAAACTTCTAATAATAAATAAAAGTTTTTTAGGATTAACAAGGAGATAGGAGTGGTCATACTGAGGGGCCATAAATATAGAAGTTACAATATAGAGGTGCTAACTAAGTTGAGGCAGTATTTTTAACACTTGAGTAATTTCAATTAAATTATATAATATGTAAATTCAATAACAGCCCGCCTTGAAGCAATATATGTATGTAATAATTTGTAAAATGTATGTAACAGTCATTGCATATGCTTATATTGTTGTAAACATGTTAAATAATGTTATATGAATGCATTACGTAATTTAATAATGCAAGAGCTGTGAGAATAATAAGTTAAACGTTGCTAACAATGAGGTAACCTTGAGGCAACAATAAGTTTGAGAGTTTAAACGCTACTATTCATTATTAGAGCAGCAATAATTTAAATTTTGAGACACTTTAAAAATAGCCAATCAACAGCCAGGAAAAGCTTTACTTAAATGCATGTATTCTATTGGACTAGGATTAGCCAATCAGAGACATGAAATACAGAAATTTACAAGTTTAGACGGTTGAAATCCATTCAGTTGCCAGCAGACAGTGCTCATAACTGGATGCGTTGCTTGTGCGTCCTCGAAAGATTTAATACGTATTCGTGTGAGACGAAAAATAAGTTTACGTGTTAAAAAGTACAAGTAATTAATTAAAGAATCTCACAGCTCTATATATCAGTGAAGTGTTATTTAAATCGTATCAAGTATTAATAAAAGGAGTGAAGTTAAATTATAATCTGTGTCAGCCTACATTCTTGTCGCATCACAACCCTGCCAAGATATCCGTGTCTCTAAAATAACACTGACGCAGCCGAGGCAAACATAAATATTAAATATTTAAAAAAACAGTTTAATTACAAAGTTAATATTTTTTTAAACTTGCGGCAAAGGCCACCTGAAGGTACATTTGGGACGAAGGCTACCGGAAACTGTTTACAATACGTGCGGTGGCAACTACTACAAGGGTTCGGCTCCCCAACAGTTGAAATATAATACCATTCTTTCAATACAACCTTTTTCAAATTGACACCTTTCTCAAAGTGCAACTTTGACATTTTTCCACCGTTATGGGATAAGACACTAGGGTTACATTCGGGCTGTTAGCTTCCATTAATAACTGGCAAATCCTCCTCACCTGTTACGTGTATTGAGAAGGTTAGTTATATTGTATCTATTGCGTTGGCGCGCTGTTTTTATATTCGCAAGTGTTCCAAATGTACACGCTGACAATTTAGTCACCAGGTGACGCATTGATTGTAATACAGTGCCTTATATGCACAACGGCCGAGACGGCAGTAACCTTGGTATTACACCACAGCGCAGAAGCAACACAGGACGTGTCAAAGATATCAGTCGTTGCTTTGTCTTCGTGTTGCAAAGTGTTTCGGTAATACGTGCTTTGTGTGTGATTTGCTTAGGAATGATATTCTCTTATTAGTCCACGGAAATGCCTACCAAGAAATTCATACTTGAACAGCGTATTTGGAGGCAGTATTTTTAACACTTAAATGATTTCAGTTAAATTATATAATATAAAAAATATAATAACAACCCGCGTTAAACCAATATGTAAATAGTATAATATATAAAATCCATGTAACAACCACTGTATTAATGCTTATATTATGTACATGTTCAATAATGTTATGTGAATGTATTACGTAATTTAATAATGTAGGAGCTGTGAGAATACTAGTTTAAAAGTTGCTAACAATGAGGTAGCCTTGACGCAATAATGAATTAGAAGGTTTAATAATGCTACCAGTCATTCTTGGAAACAATAATGTAATTTTTGAGACAGTTTATAAAATAGCCAATCAACAACTAGGAAGAAGCTTAAGTTAAATGAAAGTATTCTCTTGGAGTAGGATTAGCCAATCAGAAACTGAAATAGGGCAATTTTGTACAAATTCAGAAGCCAGTTGCTACCAGACAGTGTTACTAACCGGACGGAAACGCGTTCTCGAGAGGTTTAATACGTATTCAGTGTGAGACGAAAATAGTTTACATGTTAAAAAGTGCAAGTAATTAATAAAAGAATCTTACAGCTCTCTATATCAGTGAACTGTTATTTCAATCGTTTACAGAATTAATAAATAGAGCGAAGTGCAAATTAAAATCTGTGTAAGCCTACATTCTTCAGCTGCATCACGCCTTTTTAAGATATTCATGCCTCTACAAATTAATACTGACGCAGCCGAGGCAAACATAAATATATAGTATTTAAAGAAACAGTAAACATACAAAGTTAATATTACTTTCTCTACTACGTATAGTAAGTAGGGGAAGTATTGTATTCCACCCAAAAATTCCATACCGAGATTTCCCCGGAAATACATGTTTTGAGATCCCCTGAATCAAAAAAAGTATTTTTGGAAACATGTCCGTGTGTGTGTCTGTGTGTCTGTCTGTCTGTCTGTGTGCCTGTCTGTGAACAGCATAACTCAGAAACGAACAATCGGATAAACACCAAACTTGATATTTAGGTTCAATATGTTCCAAGGATGCGACACGAAGGTTTTCGAGAAAATCCCCCATCCCAGATTACACTTTACATGGAAGATTTTTCGAAAATTTTAATTTTCTCAAAAATGGCTCTAACGATTTTGATTAAGATATCATATGTTTAAGATTTTTGCATGACAAATAAAATGTATATCTTGAATTTTCTGGGAATGTCTCCAAAAGTATTCTTCATTGTGAACGACTTTTGCATAACTGGTAAACCATAAGAGATAGACAAAATTTTACAACACAAAAAATGTAGATCGCGTTAAAATACACAACTTATGTCATATACATTTTTTTTGTTGAGTAAACCATTTTCGAGATATTGCTTATTACTCCCTTAAATGTTTCAATATTTTCTCAAATGGGAATTCGTTAGTCATTTTTTTTGTGTTGGATATGCACAGAGTATTAATCTGTGGAAAAGGGAATAGTGCTGCACCTAGCAACCAGTTATTAAGAGATATGTCTATGCTTAAAGGCTACTGTATTTCCAAATTGCCCTTGTAAATATATTATCCCCTTACATCTACAAGAAAATTAGCAATAAGATAGACTCTGCAAATGTTTATCTGGATTAACATGAAGTAGATGGAGAATAAGCGTTTGTAAAAATAGTTTGTACAAGAGTAGAGAAAGTCATGCGAGTGTAACTAATCAGATTTTTTTTTTAAACTTGGGGCGAAGGCTACCGGGTAGCATACGTGCGGTTGCAACTACTTCAAGTTCGGCTCCCCAACATTTGAACTACAGTACAACTCCTAAAATTCTCCTTTTTTCAAATTGGCTTCCATACGTGGGACAGAAACTACCTTCATAAATTTTTATGTATGATACATACGTGAAAACTGAATCATATAGGCAGGTGTGCAGACAATTTCAGCAGTTATCCAGTTATTCATTTCCGGGTAAAGACACTGATATATTTGGTCAATAAATTTAGGAGAACGGGATCGCTAAACGCTAAAAATTAAGGTTTATAGGAACAATCCCCGCACCATAGACGAACTTAAAGACAATATAAAAGCAGAAATTATGAACATTTCACAAGTAGAGCTTATACGTGTGCAGACCTCACATCGAGACAGCTCCGAGATGGCGAAGAGGAAGGTCCGCTCAGCCGCCGCTCCGCCTAAGGCAGGAACCTCTTCGTCTCCTCCGGCACCCGCCGCAACCTATGCCGCAACCGCCGCCAGCCAGCGCAGCTTCGCCGCAACCGCGCCAGCAGTCGCCGCTGCACTCACCGGCACCCACACCGCCGATTCTGGGTACATCCCAGCCACAGCAGAGCCAGCCTGTGCCTCAAGGGAGGTACAGTGCCGTCGTCCGAGGGGTGCCGAGGGACCTGCCAGCCAGGTTCCTCATCACCGCAGCCCACCAGCAGTGGCCTTCAGCCTTGAAGGCCACCAGGACCATAGGAGCACAGGGACCCACATCTCCCGTCAGGATGGAGTTCGCAGACCCTGGCGACTACGAAACTGCCTTGAGGGCGGGCCTGCCCTTATTAGGGCGGTGATTATGCATTGAGGCCAGCAGAGTGGAACGCCAGGCTCCCTGCAGACGCTGCTGTGCCTACGGGCACAATGAGACGTCCTGCACAGCTCAACTCAGGTGCCACTACTGTGGAGCAGCCTGCACCACCTCATCGTGCACCCATCACGACCTTCGCCGCCGACGCCGCTACTGTGCGACCTGTGGAGGGTCTTCACACTTCATCGGCCATGCGCTCTGCCCCCTGCATCCCCGCAGGAAGGCATCGCCGACGCCGCCAGCACCTACACCGTAGATAGTGACATCTCCACAGCTACCGCCTCCAGCACCATCACCAGCGCCGACACCAGTACCACCAACGCCGATACCAGCACCTTCACTCAACTGCCCAACAGGTTTTCCTGTCTGGGCAGTTCGACAGCACCTCTTCAAGACTGACAGCCATCACTGAAGCCATCCGGGTCTCATCTCTCAGTTACCGCCCGAAGACGGATCCGGCCCGAGTCGCGAGCTTCTTGCAGTAATGCAAGGAGTTCAACCAGCAACAGGAACATCATCGTCAGCACCATCCAAAATCCTAACTTCCATTCACTTCCTAAACCCTCGCCATTCCCACTAGTGTTGCAGTCAGGTTTCATGGCTGCAACCTAGTAACTACCTTTACCCGCTCCCTCCCACAGGGCGGCAGCCAACAGCCTTCAGTTACTAACGCGGGTGCTATGCGGGACCGCACGAAGCCACGCCATTCCACTTTTCCTTTTTCCTTTTTTCCATCCGGTGGAGGAGTTTTTAGTGGATATGCCGACAATTGGTGAGTCCCACACTCTCAGTCCCAACTCCCATTGGGGCTGGGGTCAGTGATTAAATCATTTTCTCCTCCACTCGAAAAAAAAAATTACGTGTGAATGGTAATTTAATCCAACGATATCTACGCGCAGATGGACACCACTTTCAACAACACTTATAACAAGGTTAGTACTCATTACATATATGTTACTATCACTAGTGAGTAAGTAATAGGGGAGTTACGGAGCGGATTAACCCGCAGTGTAGTGGACTGTGCGGACCACATATTCACGGGATCCTATAACGAAGGCACTGTATTATTTATATTATATTATTTTAATTATATTAGTATGTATTTAAGTTCGATTACTGACAGTTATATTAATTAGTCTAATTATACGAGCATTTAATTATGAATTACCATTATGTTACGTAATTAGGTTTTTAGAGTATTACTAATTAAGGTCTTACGTTTGCAGTTAATGGAAAATTGGAATTGTTTTTGCAAGTTTTAGTGTGAGCGTTGCGTGTTTGTGTGGGGTTTTATTTTTAAAGAAAGGAGATCTAGGTAGAATAAATCCGAGAAATTTAATTGTTTGGTTTAGATAAGCCCACGAAACCATATTAAAACGTAACTATAAGTTATTCTTATACTTTTACAGTACAGTAATTTGCAGCGTTCAACAACATAAATAAAGTCCATAGCACGGTTTAATGCTTAATTTAACACATCCAGGTTAGAAGTTAGAGTTAAACAGCGCTTATGGCGGCGAAGAAAGATGATGACCAAACCTTAGCACCGAAGAAAATAATATTACATATATATCATATGACAAATAGTCATAATACTAGCATGAGAAGATGGTTATTTGCACCACACTTTGGGCGTCAATTTGAAGTAGTTTGTATTGAAGGAGTTGTATTATATTTCAACTGTTGGGGAGCCGAACTTGAAGTAGTTTCAACCGCACGTATGGTACCCGGTTACCGGTAGCCTTCGCCCCAAATGTACTTTCAAGTGGCCTTTGCCCCAAGTTTTAAAAAATATTAACTTTGTAATTTGACTGTTTCTTTAAATATTATATTTATGTTTGCCTCGGCTGCGTCAGTATTATTGTTACAGACATGGATGTCTTGGCAGGGTTGTGGCGCGACTAAGAATGTAGGTTTACACAGATTATAATTTTACTTCACTCCTTTTATTAATGCTTGAAACGATTTAAATAACGCTTCACTGATATAGAAAGCTGTGAAATTCTTTTTATTAATTGATTAATTACCCTTTTTAACACGTAAACTTATTTTTCGTCTCACATGAATACGTATTAAATCTCTGGAGGACACATCCCGCATCCGGTTACAAACACTATCTGCAGGCAACTGACTTCTGAATTTGTAAAGTTTGCTTCTTTTTAGTTTCTGATTGACTAATCCTAGTCCAATAGAATACCTTCATTTAACTGAAGCTTTTTCTGGATGTTGATTGGCTATGTTTATAAACTGTCACTAAAATTACATTATTGCTTCCAAGAATCACAAGTAACATTATTAAACTCTCGAACGCCTTATTGCCTCAAGGTTACCTCATTGTTACCTCTTTTTAAGCAACTTTTAACCTATTATTCTCACAGCTCCTACATTATTAAATTACGTAATATATTCACATAACATTAACACACATGAATACAATAATATAAACATATACAATGACTATAATATACACTTTTTATATATCGTTAAATACACATCGTTATATATATTGTTACATACACATATTGGTTTAAGATTATTGCTGTTACTGAATTTATATATTATATAACTATAATATAATAATTTAAATGTTAAAAATACTGCCTCAAACTTCAGTTAGGAATATGGCAACAAATAATCGCCACCCTATAGCAGGCGAATACCATTTCTGCTGGGGTAAATAAATAAATATTTTGTCTGTTAGCGACGCAGTCAATGGCCAGAATCACATCAGCACCGCGGGTGTGCCGAAATTTCGCCCCGCAGGAGCTCCTTACAGGCCAGTAAATGTAATGATACCTATGGTCGCTTTTAAGCTCGCTTAAAAACCATCGGACTGGGCCGGGTTTTAAACGGTCGATTATGGGATGAGAAGGCTAGTGCCTAACCAACTAAGCCACTTACACCACTTTCTGCTGGAGTGATCATTTTTGCCAACACTAAACCCTTCCTGGTGCATTTACTTATCCCTGGAGTTGATCAGAGTTGCAAGAAAACGTACAGAACAAATGCATTTTTTACTTTTTCTACTACGTATAGTAAGTAGGGGAAGTATTGTATTCCACCCAAAAATTCGATACCGAGATTTCACCGGAAATATATGTTTTGAGATCCCCTGAATCCAAAAAAAGCATTTTTGGAAACATGTCCGTGTGTGTATGTCTGTGTGTGTGTGTGTGTGTGTCTGTGAACAGCATAACTCGGAAACGCACAGTCGGATATACACCAAACTTGGTATTTAGATTTAGTAACTTCCAGAGATGCGACACGAAGGTTTTCAAGAAAATCCCTCCATCCAGACTACCCTTTAAATAAACACTTTTCGAAATTTGTAATTTTCTCAAAAATATCTCTAACGATTTTGATTAAAATATCATCTGCTTAAGATATTTTTCTGACAAATAAAACGTATATCTTGAATTTTCTGGGAACGTCTCCAAAAGTATTCTTCATTGTGAACGACTTTTGCATAACTGGTAAACCATAAGAGATAGACAAAATTTTACTGCACAAAAATTGTAGATCGTGTCAAAATACACAATTTATGCCAGATAGATTTTGTTTGTTGAGTGAACCATTTTCGAGATATTGCTTGTTATTGCCTTAAATTTTTCAATACTTATTTTCTCAAATGGGAATTCGTTATTCATTTTTTTGTCTTGAATATGCAAAGAGTATAAATCTGAGGCAAAGAGAATGGTGCTGCACCTAGCAACCAGCTAATAAGAGATATGTCTATGCTTAAAGGCTACTGTATTTCTATATTTCCCTTGCAAATACAAAAAATCTGATGTGTTACACTCACATGACTTTCTCTACTCTTGTACAATCTATTTTTACAAACGCCTATTCTCCATATGCTTTATGTTAATCGAGATATCGAGATGTCAATCTTATTGATAATTTTCTTGTAGATGCAAGGGGAATATGGTAGCTTTTAAGCGATGGTCAAATATTTTAACGCTGGTTGCTATGCGGCGCATTCCATTCTCTTTGCAAGTCCAGGACATAAAAAAATGAATAACGAATTTGAGAAAAAGTATAAGTATTGGAAAATTTAAGGGAATAACAAGCAATATCTCGAAAACGGTTCACTCAACAAAAGAAATGTATATCACATAAGTTGTGTATTTTAACGAGATCTACATTTTTTGTGTAGTAAAATTCTGTCTATCTCTTATGGTTTACCAGTTATGCAAAAGTCGTTCACAATGAAGAATACTTTTGGAGACATTCCCAGGAAATTCAAGATATGCATTTCATTTCTCATGACATTATCTTAAACATATGATATTTTAATCAAAATCGTTAGAGCCATTATTGAGAAAATTAAAATTTTCGAAAAATGTTCCATGTAAAGGGTAGTCTGGGGTTGGGGGATTTTCTTGAAAACCTTCGTGTCGCATCTCTGGAAGATACTGAACCTAAATACCAAGTTTGGTGTTTATCCGACTGTTCGTTTTTGAGTTATGCTGTTCACAGGCACACACACACAGACACACAGACACACACACACACACACACACACACACAGACACACACACGGACATGTTTCCAAAAATGCTTTTTTTGGATTCAGGAGGTTTCAAAACATGTATTTCCGGTGAAATCTCGGTATCGAATTTTTGGGTGGAATGCAATACTTCCCCTACTTACTATACGTAGTAGAGAAAGTAAAACGGGGAACATAGTACGCCTTAAGCGATAGTCAAATATTTTTAGAACTGGTCTCTATGTGTAAAGTGTAATTCTCTTTGCATGTCAAAAGATCGTTTCTGCAAATGTTTATGTCGATTAATATGAAATAGATGGAGAATAAGAGTTTGTAAAAATACTTTGTACAAGAGTAGAGAAAGTCATGTTAGGGTAACACATCAAATTTTTACTGTTTCAACATGGACACATCTACTTTAACTGCTGCAATAGCGCCTTGTCAGTTTCCATTCAGTTGTTTCTCGCGATGTCGTGGTAAAAGCATGGAATTTCAAGGCCAGTATATACAACCAATTGTAGAACATTTTACTATCACATGCTCTTGTTATCTACAACAAAATGTGTAGTGAAACTATTTATGCATACGTATATTACAACTTGCTTGATGTAGGTAGAAATAAAAGTGCAATATCTTACACTCATATGATTTTCTCTACTCACTATCATAAGTAGGGGTGTACTGCATTGCACCCAAAAATTCGATACCGAGATTTCACCGGAAATACACGTTTGGAGGCACCCTGAATTTCAATAGACTATTTTGGGAAATATATTCTTTGTGTGTCTGTCTGTGTGTCTAAGAACGGTATAACCCGAAGACTAAAAGTCTGATGAATACCAACTTAGCAGTTAGATTCAATATCTTCTTAAGATGCGGCACGAAGATTTCCACAAACTCCCCTCAGCACAAACTGCCCTTTGCATGGAATATTTTTCGAAAATTTTGAGTTTATAAAAAGTGGCTCTAATGTTTTTGATTGCAGTACCATATATTAAAGATATTTATATTACAAATAAAATGTATATCTTGCATTTTCTGGGAATTGCCAATGAAGTCCTTTTCATTCGGAAGGAGTTTTTGTATAATCTTGTAGAACTGTAAACGCTAAGCGATAGACAAAAATGTACTACATAAAATATGCAGTTATCTTTAAAGCACATACTTTATTTAAAATAAACTTTTTAGTGGCATAAGGCGTTTCTGAGATATCCGTTATTAAAAATTTAAGTTCTTCATTGCTTGGTTATTCTCTTAAAAGTACTTCCAGCATTCAGTTGTTTCTAGCGATTGCAATGAAACAGTATGGAATTTTAAGGCCAGCATATAGCGTCCAGTTCTTAAACATATGACTATCTGTTCTCTTTGTATCTATAACGAAATGTGTAATGTAGCTATTTCTGCAAACGTTTATTTGGATTAAAATGTGGTTGATAGGAAAATGAGATTGAAAAAGAATAATTTGTATACCAACTAATAAACGATATACAGTAGAAAAAGTCATGTTAATGTATCACATCGGATATTTTTTATTCAGCTTCTGCATACTTTAATTAAGAGTGCTTATTTTTCTATCCACTGCCTGTTAATCGAAACAAATCATTGCAGAAAGAGTTTCATTACAGATTTCGTTCCAGGTACAAGGGGAATAGAGCAAGCCGAGTTGATAGATGTTAAAAAACTGGGTCGCTATTGTTGGTCTTAGAATTCCACTGTGTTTCTATGACATCGCGAGAAACAAGTGAATATCGACAACAATTTAAAAACTTGATAAAGGTGATGAGAAATTAAAACCAATAAAAACGGATATCTTGGTAGTGGCTAATGCTACAGAAAAATAAGGTATTTGAAATAAATTATGTGTTAGAGATTTACATTTTCTCTATTTCTTATGCTTTACCCGGTATACAACATTAGGCAAAATTCCTTCCGAATGAACGAAGAATTTAATTTTACCCTAATTCCAGGATTCAATTTTAAAAAATTAAATTCAACCTAAACTGGCTATTATAATGTTCCCCAAATAAAACATGAGTAATGGCATTTACTTTCTCCAATAATATTAAACAATATTTATTAAAGACTTTTTCTACAGTGTTTAGTTTTGGAGATATTGTACAGCCCCACCCTGTATATGCATTTTATTTTTCATATAAGTATCTTAAATGTGTAAAATCAAAATTGTTAGCAATTTTTGAGAACATAAAAAAAAACCAAAATTTTCCCATGAAAAGGATACTTTATGATGCAGGGGATTTTCTTGAAAACCTTCAAGTCGCATCTTTGGAAAGTGCTGAAAGTAAATAGCAAGTTTGATATGTATCCGACTTTTCATTTTTGAGTTTTGCTGTTCACAGACACACACGGATGTTTATCTGAAAAATGCTTTTTGGATTTAAGGGTTCTCAAAATATGTATTTTTGTAAAATATACACATGCAATTTTTGGATTGAATTCATACTTCCTCTACCTACTTGGTATGTGATAGAGAAAATAAGTAATAGTAATAGTAACATTTATCCGACACCCAAGACTGCAGTTTAACATCTAATCAATTTTCTCCATTCTTACCTATTAAACCACAAATTTTCCTCAATATCCCAATCCATATTTGCCCCTCTAATTCCTTGAATCTACGTGCTATGCGGTCTTTCTTTTCTCCTCCTTCCCGGTGGTGTCCACTCCATTATTCTTTTGGGTAATCCTTCATTTTACATTCTTTTAGCATGCCCATACTATTCTAATTGTTTCTGTTGAATAAAATATAAAATTTAATTTTGAACATTCATATTTTATATTCTAAAATCATTTCTAATGTTTTCTCTTTTATATATCCTAGCAGATCTCCAATAATCCATTTCTGTTGCCAAAATTGTTAAAGAGTCCACAGTCGGAGTTATAGGTTATAATACTTCTAAGTTTGTTTTAAAAGTTGTAGTTTTAGTTTCTTTGAGGTCTGTTTATCGCATTTGTAACGTGCTCTTTTGACCCAAGAGGAAGTGGATTAAATTAGGAATAATGGCAGATCACTACTTGAAAATATATCCATAAATTACTTAAAAAGCCGCATTTTTTCAGTTTAATAAACTCACACTTCAATAATACAGATAATTACAATTTACAAAACCCTTATTTGTTTACCATTCTTTACATTCTTTACGGCTTCAATGCTTTAAATAAATTACAGTAATTACAGAATTGCTTTCTGCTCCCACATTTACTGATATATTTCTAAACTAACCACAATAAGTCTATAGTTCAGACAATCAGTCTTTTCCCGGTGAACAATTACTAAAGAGAATTTTGAATACGTTAAGCCAAAAATGAATTTAGAAATACCGCCCAGAATGCCTTCTATCTAAACGTTGTCCTGATGTTTTCCTCGTAACTTAGCTCGCCGTCGAAGAAAGACTGAACAGTCTTGTGGACGGGACGTTGAAGAAAGCTGGAACTGATCCGGCGCCTGCGCAGTCGACGACCACAATCGCCTGACGTACTGTGTGACTCAAAATAACTGCGCTCTTGCTTCTTGTTGTTGTCGTCTGCTTGAGAACCACTACCATAGTCTGTTCCCGTACATGTCAGCCTTCCTTTAGTACAGCCCAGTCGCCTAAAGTAGATTTTTCCGGGGAGGCTCAATTTGGCACATATTATGTACCTGTTTATCCAATAATAACGGTAATAATAAAATACTGGCATGCGACCAACATAACCAGCCACAATACTATTCTCGTCTGTGTAGGCAGTATCGAACCCAGGAATGAGGTGAGATAAATCCTGGGACTAATAAGTTTATCACTAAATGTATATTTAATTTACGTAGAAAGTATTATTTACTCAACTAATCTAAACTGACATAGGAAAGCTTTCGGAATCCTATTTTATAATTCGTGCTGTGTTTTAACACGGCACCAAAACTTTGTAACACCCTGTGAAAGATTTCCGGGGCTAAAAGAGCTTATGCTAATAGAAAAACTTTCTCCAACTGCTGCTGCCAGAAAGTCGGCCCTTTTTCTGAGAGGAAAACAACTACTGAACATGTTTATGTAGATCGAACGTTCCAGAAATTTCAATATGCTACACGGAGGGAAGTCCAAACTTAGTCCCACGTTCCCCTTTAATGGCTCTGATGACGTTGAAAGTGCGAAGTTTTTGGATACGGGGGATTCCCGCTCTACTCTCACAAAGTATAAGGATTTATAGGGACCAGTATATCCTACTAAAGCCCCCTGCAATTTATCAGTAACGCCCAAAGAGAAATATTTTTGTAGGAACGGCATATTCCCAACAGAATCGAGAGTTTGCAAATTAATGCTCTATTCTCTACATAGTTGGTTTAGCCAGCGGATTTTGGGCTTGAAGCAAAACATGAAGAGAGATTTTGCTTAATATAACCTAATATTTATCTTAAATACCCTGAACTTTCACTTTGACTTGAGATAGCTTACTTATTATAATAATAAAGTTTAGTAAATCACCAAACTAAAATTCCTATCCCGCCAGTGCTTCAAATTTTACTAAATTCATGACCCATTACCTCAGTAGCTATTTTTGGTCGACCACACTATACAACAAGAGTGTCCTATTTTTAGCATGTGAAAGCTCCCGTTATTATAGAGTTACAACAGTCATTTTTTTCATGTGGTTACAGTTGTTATTGACAAATAGCAATGGAACGTTACAGCAATCAGCAACGCGTAGAAATTGTGAAACTTTATTTTCAAAATGGATCATCTGTTCGCGACACCTTCCGTGTGATGCGTGAAGTTTACGGTGTGCATAATCGTCCCTGCGAGAGAACGATTCGGCGTTTGATCGATAAATTTGAAAGAAGTGGTTCCTTCAGCGATCAAAGAACACCTGTACGTAATCGAAGTAAGCGCTCCAACGAAAACATAGGCGCCGTTCGTGAGAGTGTACGCGAGAACGGAAACAAATCAATTACTTGTTGTGCGCAAAAATTGGGGCTTTCGCCGACCACAACTTGACGAATTCTTCATCTGGGCTTGAAGTTTCACGTTTACAAAATGGTGTTAACTCAAGAACTAAAGCCCAACGACCATAGGTTGCGCCGTGTATTCGCTGACTGCGCTATGGAGCAATTGGAAGATGAACCGAATTTCAGCGACGTAGCACACTTTTGATGGATGGTTGTGTAAACACAAAATTGCCCCTATTGGAGCAATCACAATCCAATGCAGATTCAATAACGACCACTTCATCCCAAAAAGGTTACTGTGTGGTGTGGATTTTGGTATAGTGGAATCATTGGTCCATATTTTTCCAAGATGAAGATGGAGAAGCTTTAACTGTCAATGGAGAAAGATACCGGGCTCTTATAAGGTACTATTTTTGGCCTCAATTGGATGGTATGGACCTCGGAAACATCTGGTTTCAGCAAGATGGTGCCACATGTCATACTGCTCTCGAAACAATCAATCTTCTGAAGGAGAAGTTCAGAGGTTTCATCATTTCCGGTGGAGGTGATGTTAACTGGCCCCCGAGGTCATGTGATTTAAAGCCGTTGGATTACTTCTTGTGGGGTTATGTTAAATCTCGAGTTTATGCCAACAAGCCAGAAACAGTAAATGATCTTATGAATAACACCATGCGTGTTATTCGTGAAGTTGGACCTAATTTACGTTCTTCTGTCATTGAAAATTGGGTCAACCGTATACGCGCAACCCAACGAAGTCGCGGCGATCACTTAACTAATGTTCTCTTCCACACGTAATGACATTAATTATGTTCCAAAATAAAAAAGAAATAAACCTATCATTTATAGAACGTTTATTATTTAATTTCAAAGATAAGACACTCTTGTTGAAAGACCCTTCACTTTTATTTGGGTAGAACCAACCATGGTCTTCGATTTTCCCTGTGTTACTCTAACGTCTACCATGGCAACATTCGTTACGATACTGAATTTCTTGTTGCCATTGTAGCTTAGAGGAACGGCAAGGAAAGCCGAAGGTCCATGGATCAAACCCGGCTATGGCACTGAACTTTTCAATCTGATACCTTTCCAACTTCACTCCACACATGACATATGTGGATTATCGTTCAATGAATTCATATTTCATATTATCGGCGGCACGCGCGCCTCTCCCAAACCATCAACATCTTCAAAATAGCAGATGAACAATAAAAAATGTATATTTAAAATAAAATAAATTCCGCTTATTCTAATTTAAATATTCTAATAATGTGAGTTCACTTCCTTTGTTTCAATATTGTTCAATACACTTACCTTCAACAAAATCAATAAATACAGCATGGATACAATAGTACTGCCATCCGTTGCACGTTCGAGATAAACTAAATTGAGTTTTATTTATAGACGCTCTTTAACTGCGGTCCTTATCGTTCCATTCTGTATTGCGCTGAAAGACCGGAAATTTACTCTGAGGCCTCTTTATCAGGCTTGAGGTTCCTTTATGTGTTGTAAATCTACGACACGGGACCACCCGCTTTACTTCCCTTCCAATGGAAGCCACACTAAGCATTTATACGCCCGAAAAGATACATCGCACTCCGCCGGGTTTCAACCCGTGGCCTCGGGACAACCCTAGACCACGGAGGACAGGTGCTGCCTCCGTTCGGTATTTAATTATACGCAGCTAATAACATAAGATCTTTTTGTACAAACTCAGATTTGAAATTATAGTGTAGTCGACCAAAAATGTCGTATACAACTTAACTATAATGGTAATTAAGACACTCGCATCCTAATTACTACCATTATAATCTCGTTGCATAATATACAAAAACATACTAAACTGAAGCTTTACAGGTTGACAATGTTAATCTTATCCAATAAATCTAGGTCATTTTTTAAATTAATCCATCTTTTTATTAAAATGATGTTAACAATTATATCTTTTAGAAACTGAAATTTAATCTTTTTCAACCATTAAATAGTATGAAATGATGTGACGCGCGGTTATAGCCCAAGGTTATCGGGAGGTTGACGCCGAGAGGTCGGAGTAAACAAGATAACAGCCGCTTGCTAGCGTATAAAGCGGGCGCGCTATCGGGAGAGAACTAGAACTTTCTTGTAGCTGCTTCTCCCGTTTCGCAGAAAGTGTCTCGAAATAGTTCTAGAATGTCCGAGACCCTTCAGTAGACTCAATTTAGAATAAGACACTTTATTACAAATACTTTTCATATTGTTTCAAATATTTTTATATAAAAACAAATTTAGATCCTTATAATACAATCCTTATAAAGAAATAGTATTACTGAATTGACGTAAACATGCATACACTTCAGACGTTTCAGCAGTTGGATCATTCGTAATTATTACATTTATTGCCCAATTAATGTTTAAGGAGAATTAACGCACACATCGCCGCATGGAGACATAGAGCTAATGGAAAGAAGATACTGCATTCCTTCGTCAATGCTTCAACACAACCGCCGATGGGGCGGTATAATAAACTTTGCCCCGCACCGAGGCTAAGACTGCACAAAAGATAACTTACAACCAAGATTCCATGTAATGGAGAGAAAATCGGTCGCAGTTATGTTTCATTTTTCCCCCAGTGATGGTTGCCACCAAGAAATTAACTAAGACACAAAAAGTTGCACGTTTTTATAAGTTCTCTCGTTTAATACGTTTAAATACCGATATATGCAAAGAATTGGATATTATTGTATATTATTCTAATTTGTAAGTACTTTTTACTTTCTCTACTACGTATAGTAAGTAGGAGAAATATTGAATTCCACCCAAAAAATTCGATACTGAGATTTCACCGGAAATACATGTTTTGACACCTCCTGAATCCAACAAAAAGCATTTTTGGAAACATGTTCGTGTGCGTGTCTGTGTGTGTGTCTGTGTGACTGTGAACAGCATAACTCAGAAACGAAGAGTTGGATAATCACGAAACTTGATATTTAGGTTCAGTATCTTCCAGAGATGCGACACGAAGATTTTCAAGAAAATCCCCCCACCCCAGATTTCACTTTACATGGAAAATTTTTAGAAAATTTTGATTTTGATTAAAATATCATATGTTTAACATATTTTTATGACAAATAATATATATATCTTGAATTTTCTGGGAATGTCTCCAAAAGTGTTCTTCATTGTGAACAACGTTTGCATAACTGGTAAACGATAAAAGATAGACAAAATTTTACTACACAAAAACTGTAGATCGCGATAAAATACGCAATTTATGTCATATACATTTTTGTTGTTGCTTGAACCATTTTAGAGATATTGCTTGTTATCCCCTTAAATTTTTCAATACTTATTTTCTCAAATGGGAATTCTTTATTAATTTTCTTGTCTTGCATATGAAAAGAGTATTAATCTGTGGCTAAGGGAAAGATGCTGCATCTAGCAACCAGCTGTTAAGGGATATGTCGATGCGTAAAGGCTACTGTATTTCTATATTGTCCTTGCAAATACAAAACAAAGGGAACATAGTACGCCTTAAACGATAGTCAAATATTTTTAGAACTGGTCGCTATGTGTAAAATGTAATTCTCTTTGCATGTCAAAAGATCGTTTCTGCAAATGTTTATCTCGATTAATATGAAATACATAGAGAATAAGTGTTTGTAAAAATAGTTTGTACAATAATAGAGAAAGTCATGTGAGTGTAACACATCAGATTTTTTCTTGTCGAACTTGGGCCTATGTTAGAGAAAGTTAGACATGATCTACTTTGACTAAACAAAAATCCCAGCTCGATCTGTAAAATCAACGTACAATGGCACCTTGCTGGTAGTAGGAAGGATGCGATTTTGGATTACATTTAGATATTTTAAATTCAAACAATAAAGAACAATTTTGTTACAAAACTAGGCGGGTTTAATATAAAATCAGAATAATGTTTGGTGAAGTGAAATGTGTTTTCCAAGTAGTAGATCTTTGGGTCTCCCGGTATTTCCATTGGGAAGTGGGTTATTTATTGCCCTACAGCAGGCAGACAGCCTGTTGCTGAGATTGGTTTCTCGCGCAGTTGCTGCGTGCTCTTCCTAAATCACCTGGGGCGAGTGCTCCCATAATTCTATGCGTATAGAAACTCTACTATGCTATCTTGGGGATGTGGTCCTTCAAATAACATTTAACAAGTAAAAGAGTAATGGCACTACATTTTCTATTTATTACTGTTTGTCTCAGAATTTTCAGAGAATTAAAGAGGAAATGAATTCAAAATAAGTTTCATAACAGCAATAACATATCCAGTCAAACTTAAAATGTATATACTGTACAGATGAACAGCGACATTTTTTAAAACATTTTATAACCCACATTCGCATGACCTTCTGCACCCAGCACCTTCTAAACCCATTCTCACGAAAGTAATGAATTCCTCCCAAACATTCGATACCAAAATTCACCGGAAATATATGTTTTGAGCACCCTTGAATAAAAAAGTAGTTTTACAAAAACGTACCTGTGTGTGTGTGTGTGTGTGTGTGTGTGTGTGTGTGTGTGTGTGTGTGTGTGTGAATATAAAAACGAAAAGTCAGATGAATACCAAACCCTTTACATGGAACTATTTTCTAGTTTTTTTATTTTCCAAAAATGCTACTAACGATTTTAATTGAAATACCATATATTAAAGCTGTTTACATAAAAAATAAAACGTATATCTTGAATTCTCTGAGAATAGCCTGTGAAGTCCACTTTATAATTTTGTGTAACTGGTAAACGTTGTGTGGTAGATAAAACGTAATACACAAAAAATTTACATTTCTTTAAAACACTTTATTTATTTCAAATAATCTTTTTATAGGTGGCACCGTGGCCGAGCGGTTAGACCGCTCGCCTCCCACCGAGGCAGCCCGGGTTCGATCCCAGGGACCTGCATGTGGGATTTGTGGTGGATGAAGCGGCGTCTGGGCGGGTTTTCTCCGGACTCTCATTCCACCAATTGCTCCATCATCACCTTTCCTTTCATCCATTTCACCAACATTTCGTTTCATCTACTTCCTTCATCCCATACCAGGCATTGGGCTGATCACCCATCCTGGATGCTCTGTCTGATCCCTGAGTGTCTGCTCCTCGACGGGCCTCTGACCCCAGGCACCCACTTGTACGTCCTGGGGTGTGTAAGTCCTATATCAGAGGAGGGTAAACAGATAATGAATGAATAATCTTTTTATGACACCATCCATTTATATATCCGTTATTAATGGCTGGAGTTGTTCAATGCTTAACAATTCTTTTAAAGTCCTGTTGATTTTCAGTGTTTCTTGCGAAAAAGAGTGGAATTTTAAGGACAGCGTTTAGTGTCCATTCGTTCATTTGACTATCGCTATTTCCTTTATATCTATAACGAAATGTGTAATGTAGTGTTTGTGTAAAGATTTATCTCGATTAAAACGAAGTAGATGGGAAAACAATATTTTGTTAGAATAATTTGTATACCCACTAATAAGCGATCGGTAGCAGAGAAAGTCATGTGAATATAAATAACACTTTAGATTTTGTCTGTCTACTTCGTGTTAATTTAGATAAACCTTCATTGCCTGCTTCGTTGCAGACACAAAGTGAGAGAGGAACCCGGGTCAATAATTAATCAGATGTTTTAAAGTGTGTCGTTATGTGCTAGCCTTAAAACTCAATACCCTTTCTATAACATGCCGAGAAACAAGGGATTAGCGGCTGAATTTTGATAAATGACAAATGAAAAAATTCAAACAAATAAAAACAACAGAGAACTCTGAACTGGCTGATGGCAGAAAAAAAATGTATTTTAAATAAATGTTAAAGATTTGGTTTTTCTATAGTAATATTTTAAGTATTTCTTATGGTTTGTCAAAAATTCTTTAGTGGCAATGGCTTGTGGCAGTATTTTTTTATCACTTAACTGATATTAGTCTAATTATACAGTATACAAATAATAGCCCGCATATAAGAATAAGTATATATTATAGTATATAAAGTGCATATTAGAGCCATTGTATATGTTTTGTTTTATTATATGTGTATATAAAATATAATGTGAATGTATTTCTTAGTTTAATAATGATATGAGCTGTGAGGACAGTAGCAAGCTGCTTTTCGTGGCAAAACAGAGTCATAAAGTGGAAGTGGAAGGTTGCTAACAATAAGGTAACCTTGAGACAACAATAACTTATAAAGTTAAACAGGCTACTAACAGTCAATGGAAAAATACCGATGTAACGTTCAAAACCGTTTGTAAATGGTCACGAGGGCGCAGAAAGCCAATCAAAGTAAAACTATTGGAGCAGGCATAGCCAACCAGAAACTAGAAAGATAAAAATGTAAAAATTTAAACTGTGGACGCTAAGAGGTAGCGTGCCCAAGCAGTTCAGTTCAGTGGTTGTATCTCAGAGTGTGCAGATCGGAGAATTTAGTTCAGTGCGGATAATAGATAAATTTTGACATTTTAAAAAATCTGATGTGTTACACTCACATGACCTTCTCTACTCTTGTACAAACTATTCTTACAAACGCTTATTCTCCATCTACTTCATGTTAATCGAGAAAAACATTTGCAGACTCTATCTTATTGCTAATTTTCTTGTAGATGTAAGGGGAATATATATTTACAAGGGCAATATAGAAATACAGTAGCCTTTAAGCACATACATATCTCATAATAGCTGGTTGCTAGGTGCAGCACCATTCCCTTTGCCACAGATTAATACTCTTTGCATATCCAAGACAAAAAAATGAATAACGAATTTCCATTTGAGAAAATAAGTATTAAAAAATTTAAGGAAATAACAAGCAATATCTCAAAATGGTACACTCAACAAAAAAATGTATATGACATAAATTGTGTATTTTAACGCGATCTACATTTTTTTTGTAGTAAACTTTTGTCTATCTCTTATGCTTTACCAGTTATGCAAAAGTCGTTCACAATGAAGAATACTTTTGGAGACATTCCCAGAAAATTCAATATATACATTTTATCTGTCATCAAAATATCGTAAACATATGATATTTTTATCAAAATCGTTAGTCATTTTTGAGAAAATTAGAATTTTAGAAAAATCTTCCATGTAAAGGGTAATCTGGGGTGGGAGAATTTTCTTGAAAACCTTCGTGTTGCATCTCTGGAAGATACTGAACCTAAATACCATGTTTGGTGTTTATCCGACTGTTCGTTTCTGAATTATGCTGTTCACAAACACAAACACGGACATGTTTCCAAAAATGCTTTATTTGGATTCAGGGAGTCTGTGAAAACATATATTTCCGGTGAAATCTCGGTATCGAATTTTTGGGTGGAATACAATACTTCCCCTACTTACTATACGTAGTAGAGGAAGTAAAAATGAATAACGAATTTGAGAAAAAGTATAAGTATTGGAACATTTAAAGAAATAACAAGCAATATCTCGAAAACGGTTCACTCAACAAAACAAATGTATATGACATAAATTGTGTATTTTAACGCGATCTACATTTTTTGTGTACTAAAATTTTGTCTATCGCTTATGGGTTACCAGTTATGCAAAAGTCGTTCACAATGAAGAATACTTTTGGAGACATTCCCAGAAAATTAGAGATATACATTTCATTTCTCATGAGAATATCTTATATATATGATATTTTAATCAAAATTGTTAGTCATTTTTGAGAAAATTAAAATTTTCGAAAAATGTTCCATGTAAAGGATAGTCTGGGGTGGGGGGATTTTCTTGAAAACCTTCGTGTCGCATCTCTGGAAGATACTGAACCTAAATACCAAGTTTGGTGTTTATCCGACTGTTCGTTTCTGAGTTATGCTGTTCACAGACACACACACGGACATGTTTCCAAAAATGATTTTTTTGGATTCAGAGGGACTCAAAACATGTATTTCCGGTGAACTCTCGGTATCGAATTTTTGGGTGGAATACAATACTTCCCCTACTTACTATACGTAGTAGGGAAAGTAAAAAAATGAATAACGAATTTCCATTTCAGAAAATAAGTATTGAAAAATTTAAGGGAATAACAAGCAATATCTCGAAAATGGTTCACTCAACAAAAAAATGTATATGGCACAAATTGTGTATTTTAACAAGGTCTACATTTTTTGTAAAGTAAAATTTTGTCTATCGCTTATGGTTTACCAGTTATGCAAATGTCGTTCACAATGAAGAATACTTTTGGAGACATTCCCAGAAAATTCAAGATATACATTTTATTTGTCATGAAAACATCTTAAACATATGATATTTTAATAACAATCGTTAGTCATTTTTGAGAAAATTAAAATTTTCGAAAAATCTTCCATGTAAAGGGTTAACCTGGGGTGGGGGGATTTTCTTGAAAACCTTCATGTCGCATCTCTGGAAGATACTGAACCTAAATACCAAGTTTGGTGTTTATCCAACTGTTCGTTTCTAAATTATGCTGTTCACAGACAGACAGACACACACACATACACAGACACACACACGACCATGTTTCCAAAAATACTTTTTTTGGATGCAGGAGGCCTCAAAAATGTATTTCCGGTGAAATCTTGGTATCGAATTCTTGGGTGGAATACAGTACTTCCCCTATACGTAGTATACGTAGTAGAGAAAGTAAAATGTTGTAGTTAGGAATAATATATCACAGCTCCATATTTAGATATGTCATTAAATTGTTATTCAATTGCCGTGAAGGAGTAATAAACAAGTGAAAATTTACAATTATAATTGGTGTAAAGTGTGTAAAATTATTCTACAGCCGTACCACTCCTATTTAGAGATACTTGCTCTACCAGATATCACTGACGCAGCCGAGGCATAAATAAATAAATTTAATAAAAAATCATAAGTATTTAAACTTAAATAATTTATTGCGCATAAACTTTATTAACACACGCCACCGCCGCAAATTTGGCGCCTAATCGTGGGGCGACCGATGTAGCCTTCACAGGCCATTCCCAGAAAATGCATTATTTACATTTCGTTTCTCATTTAAACATCTTAAATGCATATTGCTTTAATCAAAATGGTTACAGTCATTTTGAGAAAATAAACACTAACAAGCAAGTTTCCATTTAAGGGTAGTTTGGTTTGTAAGTTTTTCGAAACTTGTGTTCATATTTGCTATATGCTGAACTTATATATCGAATTTGGTATTATCCAACATTTATTTGTTGTGTTACGCTGTTCAGGCACAAATACACACAAACACATACATGGGGCATTGTCTGAATACACCTTTTTTTTGGACTTGGGGGCCTCAAAACATGTGTTTCTGGTATGTACCTGGAGAGAAAATAATATTTATCATAGGCGCACTATAGTCGTTAAACGTAGCTTAAGAATCTCGTCTACCCATCTATCTAGGCTGTGTAAAACGCGGGTTTGTCACTGGGTTTTCATTTTTACTTTCTCTACTACGTATAGTAAGTAGAGGAAGTATTGTATTCCACCCAAAAATTCGATATCGAATTTCACCATAAAACATGTTTTGAGGGCCTGAATCCAAAAAAAAGCATTTTAGGAAAAGGTTCGTGTATGTGTGTGTGAACAGAATAAACCAAAAACGATAATTCGGATAAATACCAAACTTGGTATTTGGAATTAGTATCTTTAAAAGATGCGACACGCATACTTTCAAGAAAATCCCTTCACCTCAGAATACCCTTTGCATGGAACATTTTTCAAAAAATTGGATTTTCTCATAAATGGCTGTAACGATTTTGATTAAGGTATCTTATTTTTAAGATATTTTTATGACAATGAAATGTATAAATATCCCCAAAAGTTCTCTTAATTCTGAGTGACCTTTGCATAGCTCGTAAACCGTCAGAGATATACAAAATTCTAGTACACAAAAAATGTAGATCTTGTTAAAACACTCAATTTTGTCACTTTTTGTTATTCTTCTTTTTTGTGCCCATGACATGCAAAGAGAATGCTCCACATACAACCAGCTCTTAAAATATTTGACTATCGCTTAAAGCCACCACATTCCACTTGCATCTACAAGAAAATTAGCAATAAAATTAACATAGCATATAGAGAATAAGCGTTTGTAAAAATGGTTTGTACAAGAGTAGAGAAAGTCAGTGAGTGTAACACATCAGGTTTTTGTTCTACGCCACTGAATAGTATCACAATGCTAAATTACAGAGCTGATGCAAAAATGTCACTTTATTTCTAGACTAGATCCAAGCTTCTGAGAAATGAGATAGCGAAACCTTGTTTGTCGATGAGAAGCAAAATAGAGTTTTTACTGTGACTACATTACATCTTGCTATAGATGGAAGTTACCCGCTGTTGACGGAGACAGTGTGCTTTTTATGGAGATACAACATTGTATATCTTACGTCTTTTTCAACATAATGTTGTTCACGAGATCGGTTCTTCGCTAAAATTACAGTTGCTGGCAACAACTAGAGAAATGGCTGCCATAACGTTCGAGGCTCACATTCTGGAAGTCACAGTTTCGATTCCCATTGAGTGGGCCACTCTGACTATGGACTATTCGTAGTTTTCCCACATCGGTAGGCGAATAGGTGTAGGGTATTCATTGGATAGGAAATTCATGGAAAAGGGGAACCACCACAGCATTCGCCTACCAAAAAGAGCGATGGTGCGCCGTGGTAACATGTGCGACTCGAATTCGGAAGGTCCCTGGTTCAATTCCGTCTCTGACCCATGGGGCTTTTAATGATTTTCTTGAATCGCAGGCGAATGCTAGGGGTGGATTCTTCTCTACTACAACTTCCTTTCCATTATTTACTTTACATTTCGTTTCCTTCTCATTTTTCAGTGTGCCTCAAAGTTTCGTGTCGTATAGCAGTGCCGGGCAGATGGCACGGATGCTTGCTCAAAGGAAAGAATACTCCCCGTAGTCACTAGAGGGCTGCTTGATCGACGAGCTGTTCGTCTCTCTCTCTCTCTCTCTCTCTCTCGGCAGCTCCAGCAGTGGGACGGGTATTCGAGCTTGGAACTGTTAAGGATTTTCCTTCCCTCTGTGGCCTGTCTGCATACGGCCTGTAGCCTGTGGTTACTTTATTTCATCCCTTCCTCCTGGCACGTGGTAGCCACAATCCGTTATACAATCTAAACCTGGTACACCAAATACGCTTGCCTCGTACGCGGTGACAGTGCTAAAAATCTGATTTGTTACACTCACATGACTTTCTCTACTCTTGTACAAACTATTTTTACAAACGCATATTCCCCATATGCTTCATGTTAATCGAGATGTTAATCTTATTGCTAATTTTCTTGTAGATGCAAGGGGAATTGGTAGCCTTTAAGCGATGGTCAAATATTTTAAGAGCTGGTTGCTATGTGGAGTATTCCATTCTCTTTGCATTACATGGCCAAAAAAAATGAATAACGAATTCCCATTTGAAAATAGTATAAGTATTGGAAAACGTAAGGCAATAACAAGCAATATCTCGAAAATGGTTCACTCAAAAAAAAAGTATATGACATAAATTGTGTATTTTAACACGATATACAGTTTCTGTGTAGTAAAATCTCTTATGGTTTACAAGTTATAAGAACTGGTCATGGAGGACTGTCCTGACACAATTTGAACCACAGACTTGGAGTTCTTAAGTCTGTGCCTTAACTACTGATACGCGTATTGGTATAAGGATATCTGTGAAATGACAATGAAAAAAAATTAATGTATGTTATAACATATAGTCGCATCCCCCGTCCGTAAATAAGCCCAAAATTACATTACACTCGCTTTGCTGCAAGAGGGTTTCAAAACCGAAGCCCAAAACTATAGAGATTTAACTCCCTAGGCAGGACATGTTAAGAAGTTAACCCTAAATCATATCGCAACTTCAGGAATGAAAGGCGACGGAGCAAGACATAACACATAAGAATAACCAAGCTTCATATTTTCTGACTTTATTAATGGTTTATATTAAACAGTATATTAGCTAATGTAATGGAGCCCTCTTCTTTTAGTGCCCACCGGAGAGACGGGCCGAAACACTTCCTTCTTCCTTGGCTACAAAACCCCACCTCTCACCCCACGCTAATGGCTACAAAACCACCTTTATAAGTCACGTGTTTACCCCCACCCCAGCTTTTGCTAACCGTCCCGAACAATTTAAATATATTCAGGCGCCTTTGTAAACTACGTCAATTCCGACAAGCTCATGTTGAGTAATTCTAACAAATGAAACAAATACAGACGTACATCCCCGCCAGCATAACAGCTGACTAATATAAAAGTTACATCTGCCACATTATTTTATATTTCTTTTTACTTTCTCTACTACGTATAGTACCTAAGTAGGGGAAGTATTGTATTCCACCCAAAAATTCGATATCGAGATTTCACCGGAAATATATGTTCTGAGACCCCTGAATCCAAAAAAAGCATTTTTGGAAACATGTCTGTGTGTCTGTGAACAGCATTAACTCAGAAACGAACAGTCGGATAAACACCAAACTTGGTATTTAGGTTTAGTATCTTCCAGAGATGCGACACGAGGGTTTTCAAGAAAATCCCCAGCCCAGATTACCCTAAACATGGAACAGTTTTGGAAAATGGCTCTAACGATTTTGATTAAAATATCATATGTTTAAGATATTGTCATGACAAATAAAATGTATATCTTGAATTTTCTGGGAATGTCTCTAAAAGTATTCTTGATTGTGAAAGACTTTTGCATAACTAGTAAGCCATAAGAGATAGACAAAATGTTACAACACAGAAACTGTAGATCGCGTTAAAATACACAATTTATGTCATATACATTTTCTTTTGTTGAAGGAACCATTTTCGAGATATTTCTTGTTATTCACTTAAACCTTCCAATACTTTTTCTTAAATGGGAATTCGCTAATAATGTTTTTATGTGCTGGACATGCAAAGAGAATGGAATACTCCACATAGCAACCAGCTGTTAAAATATTTGACTATCGCTTAAAGCCTACCAATTCCCCTTACATCTACAAGAAAATTAGCAATAAGATTAACATCTCGATTAACATGTAGCATATGGAGAATAAGCGTTTGTAAAAATAGTTTGTACAAGAGTAGAGAAACTCATGTGAGTGTAACACATCAGATTTTTAATTTTAGATCTGAAAACACGTTTTTGGGGAAATACTTCTAATGGATACCTAGTTCCGTTTTTGTTAAGTTTTCACTGGAAGGATAGACCAACTCAGTCCACTATTTACTCACCTGGTTTTTAAGGAAGCATGAAACTTTTGCTACAGATCTTTCCTTCTGAAAATCGTGCGAAAGAAGATACTGTGATATTTCCTAGAAAACTCCGGCTTCCATGTAGACACGAAGAACGAAGAGCATTTCTGAAGAAACGCGGCTAATTAAAAATATAATCCTTAATCTCCCGGGAGGCGGAGTCCCTAACTATCTAAACTTTAAACCCCTCGCAACTGGGCTTCCAACATCTAAATTGGCTATCAGCGCCAACCAAGTCCAGAAGCAGTTACGAAAGAATAGAACTCTGATTGGCACCCGGACTACCATCTTTGATTTCTCCACTGGCCCTCAAGAACTTTGTTTCATATAAATGCAACAAATGACCACATATAGTCTTTTAGAATCGTCTTTGTAATAATAGAAGTCATCAAAAAGCAAGCTTTTTCCCTGCAAGTTTAATGTCCTAGAAGAGGCAAGCCATATCAGACGGTGAAGAAAACTAGTGCAATGATACTCAAGTGTATATGAAGTTCATAGAGCGTTAGTACACGGCATTTATTTTACAAGGAAATATCAGACCCCTCATACCGAAACCCAACGTGAAATTTTTGTGATAGAAGCAATGTGGTATAAGAAGGCTAATTCCAAAACATGAGCTGCCAGTTTTAATCGCAAGGAGCAGAAAACTAAAGTCAAAATTCCATACAGACGACATGGAAATAATACACAGCGAGATGTTTCCGCGATAGCGTGTGGGTCTCACATCCAGGAGATCCCGGGGTCGATTCCTGATGTTTGAAGATGTAGGTTTAAGCCCCACATATGGAAAGCCATTTTGAAGTTGTTTGTATTGAAGGAGTTGTATTATATTTCAACTGTTGGGGAGCCGAACTTGTAGTAGTTGCAATCGCACGTATAGTACCCGCTTTCCGGTAGCCTTCGCCCCAAATGTACTTTCAGGTGGCCTTTGCTCCATGTTTAAAAAATATTAACTTTATAATTTGACTGTTTCTTTAAATATTATATATTTATGTTTGCCTAGGCTGCATCAGTATTTGTTAGAGATACGTTTCTCTTGGCAGGGTTTTGGTGCGACAAGAATGTAGGCTTACACAGATTATAATTTTTACTTCACTTCTTTTATTAATACTTGATACGATTTAAATAACACTTCACTGATATAGAGAGCTGTGAGATTCTTTAATTAATTAATTGCACTTTTTAACACGTAAACTTATTTTTTCCTCTCACAGCAATACATATTAAATCTCTCAAGGACACACAACGCATCCAGTTATGAGCACTGTCTGCAGCCAACCGAATTGATTTCAACCGTCTAAACTTGTAAATTTCTATATTTCAAGTCTCTGAACGATTAATTCTAATCCAATAGAATACCTACATTTAAGTAAAGCTTTTTCTGGTTGTTGATTGGCTATTTTTAAACTGTCTCAAAATTTACATTATTGTTACTCCAGGAATCACAAGTAGTACTGTAAAACTTTCTTACTCATTATTGACTCAAGGTTACCTCATTATTACCTCATTGTTAGCAATTTTTAACTTATTATTCTCACAGCTCCTACGTTATTAAATTACGTAAAATATTCGCATAAAATTATTGAACATGCTTACAATAATATAAGCATATGCAATGACTGTTACATACATTTTACAAATTATTACATACACATATTACTTCAAGGCGGGCTGTTATTGAATTTGCATATTATATATATTTAGACTGAAATTATTTAAGTGTTAAAAATACTGCCTCAGGTTTCTCTGGGTCGGTAGACGAATGTTGAGGTAGCTCCTCTTCTACCAAGAATTTCCTCTTCCGTCATTTCCTTTCATCTGCATAGCCTCATCTGTTACACTGTTGAGAACCAGGTGTGGTGCAGTAGGAAGGTGGAAAGATTTCTTCCTGGCGCTTAGCGAGACTATTTAGATCACTTCGTTCCTGGGAGTGTCTCGTCTGCACTCGGGAGCCTCAGGTTGCGAACGGTTAAGACAGGGTTAGCTGGCGCTACCATTGATGCCATATCCTTATCGTTAGGTACCCCACCTTTGCTAGCCCACATCATTGTCCGAGTTTGGTCGCTCTTCAGCTCTCCCTTCATTCTACACTATATTCACTCTTAGGTTGATCCGCGGCCAAACAAACCCACGTGGTCAGTGCACCATGGTGCAACACGGTAGCAATGCGCCCAGGAAAGTAGTCCCATGCTAATCTCTGCATTTTATAATGAATTTAATCTTAAATAGTATAATATTCTATACAAATACCTAAGGTTTTATTTAACGCTGATTTATACGGTAAAAGAGCTACAAGTCTCATGAAGCAATTCGTATGAGTCACCTGACATCCGGGTAGCGCAGAATATTGTTTACAGCCAGAAACCAGCAGTTGTGTTTAGTATCAGGGCGGACGATAAATTTGCTCTTGTGTTTTCGTCGAATTACGTAAAGCATTAGCCGCGCAAACCATTGACTAGTGGTGAAAAAACAGTAGTGTTGAATCTTTATTATAAGTTATGTGAGAAATATCCAACACTTTCCGCGAAAGAAATGGTGAAATTAACTTCTGAGTTCACTGGTGTTTCGAGTACAAGCATAAACAGTGCTTGTGCAGAAAAATCTGAAACGAGAAAAGTGGTTACACCCGGAAAATAGAAAAAAAGCATATCAAATGCGCGATGCAAGAATGTAGTGATTTTGAGAAGAATGCAATTCGCGTAACAGTGCACAATTTCTTTTTTAAACTGAGCCGCCAACAATTAATAAAGTGCCGCTTCTAGGGAGCGAATAAATTAGGTTATCGCATACCTGATACTTTATTTTCGCTCATTTATTTCAGAATTAACTATTATTATATGTGCAAAGGTTTATTTTGTTGCAACTATCAATCTTATCACCTTTAACCCTTAACAGAATATGCTAGTCACCGTTTGAGTTGTCGAAATAAGGACTCTGTTCCTTTTTGCACCACGTGCCGCTTGTACTCGCCACATGGTCTGAAAGTGTGACAGTATTTCTAGTGCGAATGGCGGAAGGATACATTATAGCGGTGCACTGGTCGACTGGGGTTTGTTTTGACGCGGATCAACCTAAGAGTGAATACAGAGTAGGGGTCACGTAGGAAGAGCAAAAGACCCACTTGGCCCATCTCCGGTGCTGTACTCCAGTACTGGAGGCTCCTTCACCTACTAGTCCTAACTCCTAACTGCAAATAATACTTCTATTAACCCTTGATCGGACGTCCCTGACTGCTTACTGGATTGCTGCGCGGAGTGTGGGGACAAGGGCTTTAATTACTGATTCTAACCATAGAGGTGATGCCACTATTACACTTGCGACTCGCATAATGGACATCACGGATTTGATTCCCGATGACCGCCCACTCTAACCCGGGTCGTCAGACGAATGTTAAAATGATTTCCTTCAGCCCCCGAATTTCCTGTCTCTCCATTCCGTTCCATTCTTCATTTCATTCATCCTTCACCCGTTAGATCTTTTGGAGTTGGGAGTGCTGGTGATGATGTTTCGGTGCAGCGTGGTCGGGAAAAAAGGGCCCTCTGTCTGGAACAGAGTCCACGGTCTGCCCTTTCGACTGCCAGGGCGTCTCAATCAGGGAAGTGTAGGAACCCTACCATTGCTGTACCATCAATCCTGGTTCCGGCCACCTGGTGCCTCCTCTCATGTCCTCCTCTCTCCCGGTAGCATCCCCTTTTGAGGTATAGGTACAATATCCTCATTGGATCGGTGTTCCTACGATAGTAAGAGTAATATGTGTACCGGTTTCTATGTCACAATGGGATGCCCCGTTGAGTTATTGAAACGTCACTTTACTTGTAGCAGCCTCTGAAGCATGGGTGTCTATCTGGATAACACACTTTGTTGTTTTTTACTTTCTCTACTACGTATAGTAAGTAGGGGAAGTATTGCATTCCACCCAAAAATTCGATACCGAGATTTCACCGGAAATACACGTTTTGAGACCTCCTGAATCCAAAAAAATCATTTTTGGAAACATGTCCGTGTGTGTGTCTGTGTGTGTGTGTGTGTCTGTGTGTGTGTCTGTGTGTCTGTGAACAGCATAACTCAAAAACGAACAGTCGGATAAACACCAAACTTGGTATTTAGGTTCAGTATCTTCCAGAGATGCGACACGAAGGTTTTCAAGAAAATCCCCCACCCCAGACTACCCTTTACATGGAAGATTTTTCGAAAATTTTAATTTTCTCAAAAATGGCTCTAACGATTTTGATGAAAATACCATATGTTTAAGATAATGTCATGAGATATGAAATGCATATCTCGAATTTTCTGGGAATGTCTCCAAAAGTATTCTTCATTGTGAACGACTTTTGCATAACTGGTAAACCATAAGAGATAGACAAAATTTTACTACACAAAAAATGTAGATCGCGTTAAAATACACAACTTATGTCATATACATTTCTTTTGTTGAGTGAACCGTTTTCGAGATATTGCTTGTTATTTCCTTAAATTTTCCAATACTTATACTTCTTCTCAAATTCGTTATTCATTTTTTTATTGCCTGGACATGCAAAGAGAATGGAATTCGCCACATAGCAACCAGTGTTAAAATATTTGACTATCGCTTAAAAGCTACCATATTTCCCTTGCATCTACAAGAAAATTACCAATAAGATTGACATCTCGATATCTCGATTAACATGAAGCATATGGAGAATAGGCGTTTGTAAAAATAGATTGTACAAGAGTAGAGAAAGTCATGTGAGTGTAACACATCAGATTTTTTTATGTCCTGGACATGCAAAGAGAATGTAATGCGCCACATAGCAACCAGCGTTAAAATATTTGACTATCGCTTAAAACCTACCATATTCCCCTTGCATCTACATGAAAATTTCCAATAAGATTGACATCTGGATATCTCGATTAACATGAAGCATATGGAGAATAAGCGTTTGTAAAAATAGTTTGTACAAATGTAGAGAAAGTCATGTGAGTGTAACACATCAGATTTTTTTTATGTCCTGGACATGCAAAGAGAATGGAATGCGCCACATAGCAACCAGCGTTAAAATATTTAACTATCGCTTAAAAGCTACCATATTTCCCTTGCATCTACAAGAAAATTACCAATAAGATTAACATCTCGATATCTCGATTAACATGAAGCATATGGAGAATAGGCGATTGTAAAATTAGATTGTACAAGAGTAGAGAAAGTCATGTGAGTGTAACACATCAGATTTTTAAATGTTGGGTTTATTTACTTTTATCTGAAACACAATCTCATTTACTCCGACATTCATACTTCCAGACTCCACGAAGCATACAGAATGATCCTAGTTAAAGAAAACTTCCCCCACTTTGGTTGGGAAGCCAGAACGCTGGCCACCTGCTACACAGAAGTTCAGTACATAAGTATTTTTAAGACCTTAGACACAAGACTTTAATTTCCAAAACTGCTGCCTTGTTTGGTTTTTATTTCCAGTGGTGAATTTTTGGACAGATATCTGCCTACAACATAATTAGAGTAATTATTTGTAAAGACATCAGCATAGGAGTGTGAAATCTTTATAACTGTTTAACTTACTCGATGTTTATAAGAGGATAAGCTTAAAATGGCTGTTAGGAGTAAAATTGGAGTTTCGATTGTTTTTTTTTAAAGTTTGTGAGAAATGAATGCAATGCATAAGAATAACTATTCTGACATGTATTTATTTGAGCCATCTTTAGGCCAATATTGCTACTGACAATTTGTTGACTAATAATTATTTTTATAAATTTTATTTAAGATTCATGCTTCACCTCTCAGCCTAAGATTATCGCTAAAGCTACAGCTGTGATTTTTTAAACCTATCTTACAGCCATAAATGGAGGAAGATGACATAAATATTCTGACGCAGCCATGATGCAAGCTTATCGCATGTAAGACGACCGTCCGACTGGCCAGTTGAAGAGATAAGGAAATGAAAGAGTGATATCGAGAGAAAACAAGAGTTTACTGGATAGTTCTCGCCACGGCATACGAGAGCGCTCTCGAATCTCCTGCGGTTATATTATGTCTGCGAACGTGCTCGCGACATTCGATGAGATAGTGAGCGACAGTTATGACGTGTAGTGAGTGCTGCTACTGCGAGGGTTTAGAGAAGCCTTGTGTTCGACGCCCCAGCGATTGGAGCAGAAGTAAGAAGTGGCTGCTCCGTGCGACGAAATTGAAACCACAGTGAGGATTGAACTAAATGACATTATTGAAGTAACAGAGAAAACTGAACGAAGTCACAGTATAAATGAATATTAAGAGTAACCCTGTAAACAACTTAAAGATGCTCTTTATTATAAACATTTGCTTCCTTATAGGGAATGAATATTCTAGAATCAATTAAAAATGACTTCTGACACAGCAAATACATTTATTTCTAATCGAAAGTCTTTGAACTACAACAAATATGCGGTTAGCATAGATTATAAACTTGGTGATAATGTCCGGTTAGCTGTAAAATCCCCCTGATTGTATAAAATTTAATGAAATAAACAGAATTTAATATCTTATTCAAATAACACCCCACTGTACTAATACTATACAGCAGTCCTGCCCAGCCTATCGCCCCCGGGCGCCACGGAGCCCATGTGTTTTCCTGGTTCCTTTAATAAGCAAATTTTTATTGAAACAATTTCTAATATGAAATCAAATTTCAGGGCAAAACTATTTATTTCCGAAAATCTTTCCAGTCCACCAATTAAATTTGTATTTATACACTGAAAGCTATACTCATTATTTCACTGAACAAATAACAGACATCAATTTTATTGTTGGGAATTGGAGACAGTTACTTTAATCCCAACATAGCTTTACCGCAAACAATAAATTCGCTATTTTGAACATTGTTGCTTTTAATGATAGCGAGAGAAATCATAATTAGCACTGCAAGCCAACCAAATTGGGTGTTTAATACCTCGACACCCAAAGTTCCACTTTAAGTCTAAAACAATAGTAAAAATGAAAAATAGGTGGTAATATCGAATGCTGTGGCATCTATTCACAGACAATAAAAGCAGGTAAACTAGACGCACCCTAATGTCATCTGCATGACACAAAGCAGAAGATTTGGCTGCTATGCGCTAGGACCTCTGTGGACAAGTGACGAAGCGATATGGCATGGTTACAGGGATGAGACCTAGAAAGCTAACTGTACGACTTTCTGTGTGACTGGACGCCACCCTAATGTCATCTACACGTCACGAAGCAAAAGATCTATTGATGTGCACTAGGGTCTCTGTGCACACGTCGAAGTGGGTGGTTACAGGGATGAGACCTAGAAGGTTCACTGTCCGCCTTTCCATATGAGGGCAGGGTTGGACTGGACGGCACCCTAATGCCATCTGCACGGCACGAAGTAGAAGATCCAGTTGCTATGCGCTAGGGTCTCTGTGGACACGACAAAGCGGGTGGTTACAGGGATGAGACCTAGAAGATTCACTGTCCACCACATCTTGATCTAAGAGTTATCCACTAACAGATCCGTCGCGATATGACCAAGGAGTTAAAGCAAGTAAAACAAATAGAGTAATAATAATAATAATTATTTCCAGACTCTAGTAGACAGGAATAAATATCTCATGATGCTTAGTATTGCTTTGAAAACTTATTCTTGTTTTGGCTCGACATATCTTTGTGAGGTCACATTCTCACCTATGGGTATCATCAAGAATAAAATATCAATCCAGCCTGACAGACTCACATGTAACTCACGCAGAGATGCGTGTCCAGTTACACACCAGATTTTTCTGAACTTCCAGCGAGCATACAGTGAGTGCCAAACTTCACATTAGTTACACCCCCTCAAGAAAGTATTTGTCTGCACTTTAAAAAATATGTGTTACACTCACATGACTTTCACTACTCCTATACAAACTATTTTTTACAAAGGCTTATTCTCCATAAGCTTCATGTTAATCGAGATGTTAATCTTATTGTTAATTTTCTTGTAGATGCAAGGGGAATTGGTAGGCTTTAAGCCATAGTCAAATATTTTAAGAGCTGGTTGCTATGTGGAGTATTCCATTCTCTTTGCATTACCAGGACAAAAAAATGAATAACGAATTTGAGAAAAAATATAAGTATTGGAAAATTTAAGGGAATAACAAGCAATATCTTGAAAATAGTTTACTCAACAACAAGTATTTTAACGCGATCTACATTTTTTTGTGTAGTAAAATTTTGTCTATTTCTTATGCTTTACCAGTTATGCAAAAGTTGTTCACAATGAAGAATACTTTTGGAGACATTCCCAGAAAATTTGAGATATACATTTCATTTGTCATGAAAATATCTGAAACATATGATATTTTAATCAAAATCGTTAGAGCCATTTTTGAGAAAATTAAAATTTTCAAAAAAATATTCCATGTAAAGGGTAATCTTGGGTGGGGGAATTTTCTTGAAAACCTTCGTGTCGCATCTCTGGAAGATACTGAACCTAAATACCATGTTTGGTGTTTATCCGACTGTTCGTTTCTGAGTTATGCTGTTCACAGACACACACATGGACATGTTTCCAAAATGCTTTTTTTGGATTGAGGGGGTCTCAAAACATGTATTTCCGGTGGAATCTCAGTATCGAATTTTTGGGTGAAATACAATACTTCCCCTGCTTACTATACGTAGTAGTGAAAGTAAAAATTCTAGCAGCCAAATTAATGGAGGGAAAAATGTAACTTTTTTGTACATGAAATAAAATGGCAATACAGTTTACGTGTTTCGGCGATTTTTCAGACCGTTTTGGGTAGAGCATACATCCACGCACTTTCATCAAAGCACTAGAACGCCCAAAGGTGTCCAAATGGCCCTTTTTGTTTGTAAGTGATAGCTATGTTTCACAGAATGATTGGAGCAACATTTCCTTTTATGAGTGTTGTTCATTTGGAGTGTATTTTCGTTATACTGAAAAATAACGCATTTCGCACATCTGATTATGATACAATGTTGTTAATTGATATGCCTTACGTTTATTTCATGCGTTCCCATACTTCAATACTTTACGTTATGATGCAATAATTTACCTTTGTCATTCCCTTACAAAAATGAGTTAATTTTGCACTCCCATATAGAAGCCATTTTATTTTATGATGAAATAGTTCTTTATTCATGTCATTGTGGTATGAACTTACAACAATGCTCACTATATGACATGCATTTGTTAGTTATTCCCTTGCAAGAATCACCGAACGGAATGGCTCTGGCTGTTACGTCTGTGGCCCCCATTCGGGAGGTCCCAGGATCGATCCCCAGTGACCGCCCGCTCTAGCCTATGGGTCCTCGGGACGCCAGGCGAATGCTGGGGTGGTTCATCTTCTACCACAACTCTCCTTACTCTCATTTCCTGTACCCATCATCTTCCTTATCATCTGTTTCAGGATTGTAGGACCAGGCGACGGTGTTCGACGTGTTGTGGCTGGGCGGTGTTTTGTCTCTGTGAAGATTTCTCCCCTAGCGTCGCTGCAGTACCGCTCATTTAGGTCTCTCCTCAGCTCCGCGGGGCACTGAGGTTGGTGGCTTGTGGGCAGGGACCGTGCGGCGTCGCATGAGTTCTATCTGGAAACGTTAGGGACCCCGTTTCTGCTTGCACTCGTCGGCATCAGGGTCTGGTCACTTTCGGGTCTCTCCCCTCTTCCTTCCCTCCCAGGGGTCACGTTGGGAGTACAATGGGCCGACTGGCCTACGTGCGGCGCTCTGCCTCGGTTCCGGGGTCGCCGCCGTGATAGTACCCTTGCAATGTTAAAAGTGATAGTGAGGTGAAGGTTGAAATATATCGGAAACGTTATTTACTTGAAAATGAGCTACTTTAAGAGTTACAAAGAGCTTTAGAGAAGGATTCCGATGGTGGTGTCGACCTAGAAGAAGAGTTTATATCACAGATAACTAGTAAAGATGAATCATCTAATAGTAATGATACTGATTCTCAACAAATTACAGAAGAACTATGCTCTGACTGAGAAGAGTCTCATATTTCCTAGGACCATAGATGATTATGAAAAGAATGGAGATGAAAATAAACGCAAAATAGCATAGAAACTTTTTTCTTAAACTTTTCAAGAGTAATAAAATTACTTTCAAGTGCATTGTTTGTAAGAAGATGCTTTGTGGAAAATGCACAAAAAAACTGAATACAAATGTGTCAATTGTATAGAAGCATGAACTAGCCAAATTGATGTAAACATGAATAATTCAATTTTCCTATGCATTAAAAACCAAGCAAAACCCTATTTTCTTACTCTTGTTTGGGTTTTATGGGTTTCAGTGAAATTTGTGTACTTTACATTAATTGGTGGATTTGTATTCTGTTGCATATTTATTCATCATTCTATATCTTAACTGGCATATAAATCGCGTAGAAACATTAAAATATAATAACTGAATACAAATACAATTTGAAATAACAATAATGTGTATCATTAACGATACTGTTATACAACACGGGTCAAAATGACGCCTCTGGGCGTTATAGAGGTCTGGGCGTCAGAGTGTTAAAATGAAATAAATTCGTGAAGTCGTAAAAAGTGAACAGAAAAGGAGGAATTAGGAAAAAAAACGTTCAAAATCCTTAACTTTGACATTAAAATGTTATACGTCGGGGTGAGGCCGAAAGGTTTACAGCTAAAATATTAAATTTGGTTACCCCGGCATAAACATTCGGGGACGTAGCCACAGAGGCAAACGAAAGATACCAGGAACTTGCTGCACAAAGCTAAAGCAGGCGTAGAGTATTTATAATATAATACATATAAATTCACATTTAACTCTGGTTTATTATAAAGTTATCTTGATTCAGCTACATTGTACACAAATGGTTATAGACAAACATTGGGGCGAGATGCCCCACGCACACACACAGCAACACGCATTCCTACATACGACCACACACCCTGAAGAGTCACTCACGCCACGCTTCCAGATTAAGAGTCTCGTCCCTCAACTTGACTTCACACCCCCCCGACTAGGAAAGTGGAGGGAAATGCCGCGCCGGACAAGAATTCAACTCGCAAACAAAATAATTAGTTCAACAATGTCATTATACACCGCAATAATGTGTCCGACGCGACAATGCACACACATATGCTACAATATTCCTCCGTCAATAAAATCCTATTTTCCCTGCGAAATCAAGTAATTCATAAAGAATTAATTGTTCTACTCAATACATATAAGATAATTTTGAAGACACCGTACACAAAAGGGTTACAATTTTTGTATATGTTTCAAAAATGTATAAAACTGATAAGGAGGCGTCGTGTCCGAATGGTTACACCGCTCGCCTCCCACCGAGGCGGTCCGGGTTCAATCCCAGGGACCTGCATGTGGGATTTGCGGAGGAGGAAGCGGCGTCTGGGCGGGTTCTCCGGTTTCCCCCGCCATTCATTCCACAAACTGCTCCATCATCACCTTTCCTTTCATCCATTTCACCAACATTTCGTTTCATCTACTTCCTTCACCCCATACCAGGCATCGGGCTGATCTCCCATCCTGGATGCTCTGTCTGATCCATGAGTGTCTGCTCCTCGACGGGCCTCTGACCCCAGGGACACGCTTGTAAGTACTGGGGAGTGTAAGTCCTACATAAGAGGAGGGTAAACAGATAATGAATGAATATAAAACTGATAAAATTAACGATATGCAAAACTGCCAAAACACACAAGCTGTATTACCATTTGATCTTTATGTCCAAAACAATTATAGTCTTCCCTCCATTAATATGGCTACTATAAGTTTTTAAAGTGCAACAAAACCTTTCTTGAGAGGGTTAAATTAAATTGAGTTTTATTTATGGACGCTCTTTAACCGCTGTGGTTCTTAGTATACCATTTCATACTGGGCGTGAAAGACTAGTAGTTTTGCTCAGAAGGATGTTTATCAGGCTTAAGGTTCCTTTACGTGCCGTAAATCTACGACACGGACCACCGGCTTTACTTCCTTTCCGAAGGAAACCATGCTATGAATTTTTACGCCCGAAAAAATCCGCGAGCTCGGGAACTAGAGGTTAGCAAGGTAACCACTACACCACGGAGGAGCACATTTATTGACGGGGTGTATGTAAGTTGTAACTCTAAGCAAATTTTTTTATAAATCTTTGAAATACTCTTACAGCATTATATTTTTGTAATAATAATAATAAATAAATAAATAAAATAGTGGTTGTATTGCGGCGGCGCCCGCACTTCCTTAGGCACGAATTAAATAAGAAATTTGGACAACACTGCGTCACAGTTTAATTTTGTTAGGTATACAGATGTATTCTACACACAGGGAAACAGATACATTGGTTGCGGACAGCAGCTCTCAGCATGAATAGGGAGAGAACAATAACATTGCAGACAAAAGATGTTTCTGTCCCTTTTTCCTCCTCAGGTTACATACTGGGGGTAGGGACAACTGCTCAAAAATGCCGCAACACGCATTTCAGAACTTTCGTTTCCTTTCATATCAAAACGAAAGTACTCTATACTTTCTTCACCAAGGTCTATGAGCAGAGGAGGTATTCCACTCCAACAAAAAATTCGATACCGTGATTTCACCGGAAATATACGTTTTGAGGCCACTGAACAAACCAAAACGTATCCGGACACCCACAAAAATATATGTTTTTCATCTTGGTGCATTGTGCTGCCACCTAATGCCTGGTACTCATTATCCGCGACCTCAGTAGTCATTAGACATCGAAAAGCAGCAAAATGGGACGCTCCGTGGAACTCACGGACTTCGAACGTGGTCAGGTGATTGTGTGTCACTTGTGTCAGAAGTCTGTACGCGAGATTTCCACGCTCCTAAACATCCCTAGGTCCACTGTTCCTGATGTGATAGTGAAGTGGAAACGTGAAGGGACATGTATAGCACAAAAGCGAGGGGAATTGCTAGGCTTTAAGCGATAGTCAAATATTTTAAGAGCTGGTTGCTATGTGGAGCATTCCATTCTCTTTGCATTACCAGGACAAAAAAAAACGAATAACGAATTTCCATTTGAGAAAAAGTATAAGTATTGGGGGAAAGTCAAACAAATAACAAGGAATATCGCGGAAATGGTTCACTCGAAAAAAAACCCAAAATGTATGCGATATAAATTGTATGTTTTAACGAGATCTACATTTTTGTACATAAAGATGTTATGTATCTCTTACAGTTTACCAGTTATGCAAACTTCATTCACAGAGAAGGGGACTTTTGGGTACAATCTCAGAAAATACAAGATATACAATTCATTTGTCATTAAGATATCTTAAACTATGATTTTTAATCAAAATCTTAGAGCCATTTTTTGAGAAAATCAAAATCGGAAAGGGTAGTCTGGGTTGGGGGAATTTTATTGAAATTCTTCTTCTTGTATCTTTGAAAGATACTGAACCTAAATACCAACTTTCATATTTATCCGACTTTTCGTTTTTGAGTTATGCTGTTACAGACACATTCTACTTAGAAACACACGTACCTTTCTCTAAAAGGGCTTTTATTGATTCAGGTATCCTCAAAACATGTATTTCGGGTGAAATCTCTGTATCGAATTTTTGGGTTGAATGTAATACCTTCTCTACCTATTCGGTACGTTAAAGAGAAAGTAATCATTTCTTTATGGCTGGTTGAAGTATGAAATTCAATATTGAGGCAGTATTTATAACCCTTAAATGAATTCAGTCAAATTATATAATATAAAAATTCAATAACAGCCCGCCTTAAAGCAATATGTGTATGTAACGAAATATAAAAAGTGTATATTACAGTCATTGTATATATTCATATTATTGTATACATGTAATAATGTTATCCGAATGTATTACGTAATTTAATAATGTAGGTGCTGTGAGAATAACAGGTTGAAAGTTGCTAACAATGAGGTAACAATGAGGTAGCCTTGAGGCAATAATGAATTAGAAGGTTTAATAATGCTACTAGTCATTCTTGGAGCAACAATAATGTAATTTTGTGACAGTTTATAAAATAGACAATCAGCAAGCAGAAAAAAGCTTAAGTTGAATAAAAATGTTCTATTGGATTAGGAATAACCAATCAGAGACTTGAAATACAGAGATTTACAAATTTAGGCGCTAGAAATCAAGTCAGTTGCTTGTAGAGAGCGCTCATAACTGGACGCATTGGTTGTAGACAGTGCTCCTAACCGGACGCGAGATGTGTCCTCGAGAAATTTAATATGGATTTTGTGCGGAAAATAGTTTACGTGTTAAAAAGTGCAAGTATTTAATAAAATAATCTTACAGCTCTCTATATCAGTGAAGTGTTATTTAAATCGTATCAAGCATTAATAAAAGGAGTGAAGTAAAATTATAATCTGTGTAAGCCTACATTCTTAGTCGCACCACAACACTGCTCAGAGAAACGTGTCTCTAACATTAATACTGACGCCGCCGAGGCAAACATAAATATATAATATTTAAAGAAACAGTTAAACTACAAAGTTAATATTTTTTAAACCTGGAGCAAAGGCCAGTGAAGGTATATTTGGGGGGATAGCTACCGGAAACTGTTTACTTTACTTGCGGTTGCAACTACTACAAGTTCGGCTCCCCAACAGTTGAACAGTTGAAATAAAATACAACTCTTACTTCTAATCGGCTTTTCCATACCTGAAACAATAACCTTCTCAAAATGTATCGTTTTTGAGCTACTCTTCACACATTTTCTATTCATATAGGCATCTATCGATCTATATGTCTGTTTCTGTCTCTCTTTTCCTCTCCCTTGTAAGGGCTTTTAGCGTCTATACGTATTTTTAGATGAAAACATACAAGTAGCAGAGAAAGTAAGAAATGCAATTAACGCTAATAGATGGACTTAAGCTTAGATGTTTGCTAACATAAGTCATCTCAGGAAGGTCGAATATCAAAAACACTTGAAAACAGCAACAAACTGGGGGAATAAAACAAAGACAGGGGGAAAAAAGCAGCGTAAAGCTCTCCTTTTGTAAAGAAATCTCTCAAAGTGTTTTACTTTTGTTCTGCATCGCCTTCTTGTTCCAAAAAAAAAAAGCTATCCAACATCTGGCACTTGGAAGGTTAAGCGATTCCGTTCGCTTTTTGTTTCTAATGGAACAACCGAAATCCTCCTTGTTCCTACGCCTTCAAGCCAAAGAGAAAGTTTTTTTCTGTCTGTTTACGGTTGCATGCGCATGTATTCTTAATGCATCCCCAGCACAAAAATTAGGAGATTCTGAAATGTAATGAGAATTGCATGAAAGACAAAGGAGCGAAAACCTTGCACCCATAAAGCGCAGATAGGAGTAGATTACCTCACGGAATTTGAAATAATGTAAAACACAAGGCTACAAAGAAATAGCAACTTAGTTACAAAGGCTAGACACGAATGTGCTGATAGCATTCTTTCAAAGAATGGGTTAGAAGGGAAATTACAAGCACTTCCAGCAATAAAACATGAGTTTTTACTGTCCTGTAGAAATTCCAACCTTTTCAAGAACAAAATTATGTGTTTAGACAACTGAGAATAAAACTCAATCTTACGAGGAGTTGACGCGGTAACGCGTACGACTCGCATACGGGAGGTCCCGCGTTTGAATCCCAGCTACCGCCCACTCTGATCCATGTTTTTTTTTCAGGAGTTTGCCCGGGTCGTACCGAGCGCGTTGGCTTAGCCGATTTTGTCTGTGGCCCGCATTCGGGAGTACCCGGGATCGATCCCCGCTGATCGCTTATTGGTTTTTCGTAGTTTCCCCGGGTCGCCAGGCGAATGCTGGGATGGTTCATCCTTACCACGCCTTTCCTTCCCCTCATTTCCTTACCAATCATCTTCCTTGTCAACTGTTTCAGGTTGTAGGACCAGGCGGTCTGTGAAGGTCTCTTACCTTACGTCGCTCCACTCCAGGGGGGACCCTGGAGGTTGGTGGCTTTTGGGCAGGGACCGTGCGGCGGCGAATTCGTTATATCTGGAAACGTTAGAGACCCCATCGAAGCTTGCACCCGCCGGCGTCGGATCATCTCATCCCTCCCTCCCAGGGGTCACGTTGGAAGCACAGTGGGCCGGCTGGCCTGCGTGCGGTGCTCTGCCCCGGTTCCGTGATACGAACCTTTACCTTTAACTTTTTTCCTAGTCGTCAGATGAATACTAGAGTAGTTTCTTTGGCCCCGAATTTCCTTTCCGAACATTTCATTTCCATCAGTTCATCATTTCATTCACCCTTCACCCTGTTGGGTATGTTTCAGGGTCAGAAGTGTCGGCAATGGTGTTTTGGTGCGGCATGGCAGGTAAAAAGGAAACTCTCTGTGGAGCTTTCTCTGTCGGTTTTTGGCTGGTTGCTGGTGTATACGAATCGCCCCTTCGGAGCAGGATGTTGGACTCTCTTTGTGAGGCACGGTCGCCGGTCTGCGTTATCGACTGTCAGGGCGTCTCAATCTAGGACCCGGTCATTGCTGAGCCGTCACTCCTGGTTACGTCCACCCGGGTCGCCCCCTTTTAATGCACAGGTACAATATCCTCACAAGAGTTTACCGAGTCCCCTTCGATAATCAGGAAAATAAAGTAGAGCTTTTGTCACGAGTCAGTCATACTAGATACTACAGATTATACTACTCAGTTAAATAACATTTTTACAGCACTCCAACTACAAATCAACTCCTTCTAAAATAAACCTCCTTCAAACTGGACATCTTCTTGTCCATGCATATTTGGCACCTCTTTAGGAAACTATCCATCCATGCTGGCAATTTCCTGGCGGATATTTTGTTTTAATTCTTCCAGGGTGTGTGGGTTTGTCCTGCATTTTATGTTTTAAGTTACACCATAGATAGAAATCGCATGGGGTTAGGTTGCGGGACCGAGGGTTACTACAAATCTCTACTAATAATTCTGTCCTCAAACATACTTTCAATTGTTCTCATCAAAATATTGGCTGTATGATCTATTGCAGAATCTTGTTGAAAAAGGCAAAATCACGCTCCCTGTTTGTTATTCTCTAAAAAAAGGGGGCAAGTTCTTTATGTTAAAACCGTATTCCGTCTTTTAGATTTCTTAGCCTGAATACCTCCTGTGGCCTAGAATTTATTGTAAAATTCATGGAATGTCGTATGACCTGGAACTTTTACACCTGGAATACCCTCTGAAAATCCTACTTTCACTTGGTGAGCTGATTGAGTTAACACATACGAATCATAAATAAATACACGTTGTGCAGTAGAAAACGTTATACTTTGTGGCTAAGTACGGGAGAAAATAATAAGTAACTGGTAATAAACGAACTACATCACATCACCGTCAACTCAATACTGCACTTCACACTGCAGATCAACAGCGTGACCTTGTTTACAGCACCAGTGCGTTATCATATTTCCACGCGCCCAGTGGAAAAACACCGCGTAGCCCATACGTAGTTTCTTGGCTCTCCCGTTAATTCTAAGGTACATCCAAACATAAATTAATTTTGTACACTGAACAACCACATTTCTCAAGACGTACAACTTTTGGAAACCCTGTAGCGGATCTGGAACATGAGTAATGGAGAACTACTGCATTTGAGACTTTCAATGAAGCTGATAGTTACTTCAGAGACAGATCGGAACTCAAAGATATCATCTGTCAGCTTCTATCCAGGTGACGACTTGCCCTGGCAGAGGGCACTTCATGCATAGAGTAGCAAGGGAATTGCGAATCGAAATGGGGTGGTGACACCCTCAGTGAAGCTATATTTTGTTCCAGACAGATAAGGCGGAACATTCGGAATGATGCATGGACCTGTTATAGATTTCCTTTAGAAGACTTCTACGTGCAAGAAAACTGCATGGGGTCTGCAAGCGAGAGTGCAATTGTGTGTGTCAAGAGACATAGTAAATGGTTTCCTTTCTTCTGCAGACAAGCTTCAAAATCTGCATTTATCTATGTTCAAATCAGCACATGAATACTATTAAATATATAGCCGACTGCGTAGATATATAGCAACCGAAAGTTGTGGCAGTAATTTGTATCACAATAATGTAAATGCCAGAGTGATTGTAGTGTAAATAAGCATTATTGTATGACATTGATTTGGGATGTTTGTTAATTATAAGCATTGTTAGGAAATAAGTTTACATGACCTCACTGAAACTGGCAATAGGAGCGGATAACAATGAGCGAGGGGGTGAGTTGAATATTAATTAGAAGAGACAAACAAATGACGTCATATTGGCGCGCTTTTCTGTAGAAATGGAGGGAATATCTTCCTTAGAGCATATGTGTTCGTAATTTTGATTGGATATAAAAATAGACGCTAATGTTGGCGCGTTTTATTAACCAATAGCAGCTCGGTTATAATCTTTAGGCATATCGGGGTGTGGGAGTATAAAAAGCTAAAGTCAGAGGCAGATTTCGTCAGTCCAACAGAAGCATTCGCGTGTAATACGTCGCGTAGTTCAACGGAAGCATACATAAAGTACACGTTACGCAATTCTCAGAATCTCTCGCGTCGTAAAGTTTGTTATAAATGTGAAACACACGAATTAATAATGTGCAGTAAATAAGTGATTATAGTGATATTAGAAAATATAACAGTTTCAGTTTGGCGTGTATCAAGATTCAATATGTGAACTTAATTAATTGTGACGGTAATAAAAGTGTAAAAACAAATTCTTTTATCAGTGTTATCTTTGAGTAATAAATCCTTTCCGTTTACACACCCTGTTTAAGAGATTTGCTCGACTGAATAATAATAATAGCTAGCCGGAGGACAATGAACCCAAAATGCAAAATAGTGAAACAATAATAGGCACTCAAAAATAGATAACACGACGAGTTACCGCGACAAATTGGCTCCCATACGTTGTGCATATAAACATGAATCATCTTCCAACAACCAACTACAAATATCCACTTCAAAGTCGTGTTTAAAAACAACATAAACGAAACTTCTGATACCTGATGTACTAATTATTCCTTTCTCTACAACTTACCTACAGTAAATCCGGAAAGTGCTACCGGAAATACAAGTTTAGCGACTTCGTAAATTGAAGAAAAGGTCCGCGTGTGTATGTCAGAACAGCATAACCCAAAAACGAACAATCGGATAAATACAATACTGGTATATAGCTTCAGTATCTTCCAAAAACGCAGTACAAAGATTTTCAAGAAAATTTACCCACCTTAAACTACTCTTTACATTGAGCATTTTTCGAATTTTTTTATTTTCTAAATAATGCCTCTAACGGTTTTTATTAAAATAACGTATATTAAAGACGCCTACTTATCTAATAAAATGTATATATTGGATTTTCTGGAATAGCCTGTGAAGTCCTCTTCATTCGGAAGGAATTTTATGTAATATTGTATAAATGGTTAACTTTAAGCGGTAGACGAAAACGTATTGCACAGAAATTGTAGAGCTCTTTAAAAGACACAACCATTTCCGAGATATCTGTTATTAATGGCTCGAATTGTTCAACAGTTACCTGTTATTTCTAAGTCCTGTCGATTTTCAGTTTTTCTCGCAATGGCATCAAAACAGTATGGAATTTTAAAACCAACATATAGCGCCCAGTCTGAAAAAAATACTATAGTTATTCTCTTTGTATCTACAACGGAATGTGCAATGCACCTGTTTCCGAAAAGGTTTATCTCCATTAAAAAAAATATAGGTATAGAAAAAAAATCTGATGTGTTACACTCACATGACTTTTTCTACTCTTGTACAAACTATTTTTACAAACGCTTATTCTCCATATGCTTCATTTTAATAGAAATGTTAATCTTATTGCTAATTTTCTTCTAGATGCAAGGGGAATACGGTAGACCTTAAGCGACAGTCAAATATTTTGAGAGCTGGTTGCTATGTTCAGTATTGCATTCTCTTTGCATGTCCAGGACATAAAAAAATGAATAACGTATTCCCATTGGAGAAAACGTATAAGTATTGCAAAATTTAAGGGAATAATAAGCAATATCTCGAAAGTGGTTCACTCAACAACAAAAATGTATATGAAATAAATTGTGTATTTTAACGCGATCCACATTTTTTTGTGTGGTAAAAGTTTGTCTATCTCTTATGGTTTACCAGTTATGCAAAAGTCGCTCACAATGAAGAATACTTTTGGAGACATTCCCAGAAAATTCGAGATATACATTTCATTTATTATGAAAATATCTTAAACATATGATATTTTAATCAAAATCGTTAGAGCCATTTTTGAGAAAATTAAAATTTTCGAAAAATGTTCCATGTAGGGGTAATCTGGAGTGGGAGGATTTTCTTGAAAACCTTCGTGTCGCAGCTCTGGTAGATACTGAACCTAAATACCAAGTTTGGTGTTTACGTTGTTTTCTCACTCCTCATTTAAAGCTAAACAAAATTTGAATAAAGCACTTTGCGATTGTTCTTACACTAACATACACAACAACGAAAATTCTGAATAGCTGTGTAAGAAGAGCGCAATCAATAGTTGGACCATCCATGGATGGTGTTTTGAGGGTCAAGTTACGTAATTGCTTTAAGGCGGGCTGTTATTCTATTATATTATATAATTAGACTGAAATCATTTAAGTGTTAAAAATACTGCCTCAAGTTTCAGCATCTTCTTTCATAAAGTTGGTAAGTAAAGCCTTCAAATGTAGTTTTAAAAACGTTGTATGGCTTCTTCCGAGTATTTCTGTGATAGTGCACACGGCAACGAGCGCCAAGGACGCGGGCAGGAAAAACACCGCGAAGACGGTTCGTAGTATTTTGACTCCACTGTAGTTGACCTACTCGACGTTGCAAGCTTGCATTGCAAACTCGAATAGAATGGGGTGCAAAGAACCATAGCATTAAAGAGTGTCTATAAATAAAACAATAAGATTTCGCACCCCGAGGTCACCTAGTTAGCTTCCTGGAAAGTACACAGTCTGCAAATATCGAGAAAAAATAATCTTCGTTAATGAAGGATATCGGGTCACTGATTCCTAATGTTAGTAGCTTTCTATCCTTATAGTGTTATTTAGCGTCTCCTGTTAATGATTTGATTACGACAACTCTATGTCATCAAAAGTATCCCCACAAACATACGTTTTTCATCTTAGGTGCATTGTGCTGCCACCTACAGCCTGGTAATCATTATCCTCAGTAGTCATTAGACATCGTGAAACAGTAAAATGGGACGCTGGAACTCACGGACTTCGAACGCGGTCAGGTGATTGGGTGTCACTTGTGTCAGAAGTTTCTACGCGAGATTTCCACACTCTTAAACATCCCTAGGACCACTTTTGCTGATGTGATAGTGAAGTGGAAACGTGAAGGAACCTGTACAACACAAAAGTGTACAGGCCGACCTCGTCTGTTGTCTGACAGAGACCGCCGACTTTTGAAGAGGGTCGTAAAAAGAGTAATAGTCTAGACATCTATCCGGATCATCACACAGGAATTCCAAGCTGCATCAGGATCCACTCCCAAGTACTATGACAGTTGGGTGTGAGGTGAGAAACTTTGGATTCCATGATCAAGCGGCTGCTCATAAGCCATACATCACGCAGAAAAATGCCAAACGACGTCTCGCTTGGTGTAAGGAGCGTCAGCATTACACGATTGAACGGTGGCAAAACGTTGTGTGGAGTGACGAATCACGGTACACAATGTGGCTATCCGATGGTAGGGTGTGGGAATGGCGAATGCCCGGTGAACGTCATCTGCCAGCAGGTGTAGTGCCAACAGTGAAATTCGTAGGTGGTGGTTTTATGGTTTGGTCGTATTTTTCCTGGAGGGGGCTTGCACCCCTTGTTGTTTTGCGTGGCACGATCACAGCGCAGACCTACATTGTTATTTTAAGCACCTTCTTTCTTTCCACTGTTGAAGAGCAATTCGGGGATGGCGATTGCATCTTTCAACACGATCAAGCACCTGTTCATACTGCACTGTTACACACAATAACATCCCTGTAATGGACTGACCTGCACAGAGTCTTGACTTGAATCCTATAGAACACCTTTGGGATGTTTTGGAACGGCGACTTCGTCGCAGGCCTTACCGACCTGCATCGATACCTATCCTCAGTTCCGCACTCCGTGAGGAATGGCTGGTATTCCCCAAGAAACCTTCCAGCACCTGATTGAAAATATGCCTGTCATCAAGGCTAAGTGTGGGCCAACACCATATTGACTTCCAGCATTACCGATGGAGGGCGCCACGAACTTGTACGTCATTTTCAGCCAGGTGTCCGGATACCTTTGTTCACGTAGTGTATATATATTCTGTAGAGTAGCACAACTATTTCTCCCACTCCATGCCATCCTCAACTAAAATTCAAGGAATTCTTCGCAATCATATTCTTTAATTACTCCAATGTGTTCATATTAATATACAGCGTCTTTATAAATTCCATTTAATGTTCTGGTAATTTATGAAGTGAAATTAGGTGGTCATTTATAGCCCCATTTATAAGGAATTGGGTTTTTCAGTAGTAAAGGATTATTGGTTAGTTAGTTTGAGATTACCCTTCATACACAGCACAAACACAAATTTTCTCTTTACAAATAGTTATAGATGCTCTTTAATTACTTTGGTTCTTAGCCTCCCATTCTATATTAGGCGTGCAAAAGCGGAAATTTTGCTCAGAGCTTCTTTATCAGGCTTGGGGTCGCTTTACGTGTTGCAAATCTACGACACGGGACCACCACCAGCACTAAATATTTTTGTTAACCATTTCTCAGATATTATTGCTTTCTCTACTACATACTTCGACACCAAGAGCTCACCGGAAATGAATGTTTTGAGGTACCCTGAATCCAAAAAAGCACTTTTAGAAAAACGTCCCTACATGTGTCTGTAAAATGCATAACTCAAAAACGAAAAGTCGCATAAATACCAAACTAGGTATTTAGGTTCTGTATCTTTCAAAAATGCGACACGATGTTCAAGTAAATTCCCCCATTCCAGACTACCCTTTGCATGGAACATTTTTCGAATATTTTGATTTTCTCAAAACTGGCGCTTAAGATTTTAATTAAAATATTATAATTAAGGTATTTCCATGAAAAATAAAACATATATCTTGAATTTTCTGAGAAGGTCCCCAAAAGTCTTCTTCACTCTGAATGGCTTTTGCATAACTGGTAAACCTAAGTAAGAGATAGATAAAATTGTTCTACACAAAAAATATAGAGCTCGTTAAAGTACACAATTTCTGTCACATACACTTTTTTGTGGAGTGAACTATCTCCGAGATATTCCTTATTATTTGTTTGAATTTTCCAGTACTTAAACTTTTTACTTTCTCTACAACGTGTAGTAAGTAGGGGAAGTATTGTACTCCACCCAAAAATTGGATACCGAGATTTTACTGGAAATATATGATTTGAGACCCCCTGAATCCAAAAAAAACACTTTTGGAAACATGTCCGCGTGTGTGTCTCTGTGTGCGTGTGTGTGTGTGTGTGTGTGTGTGTGTGTGTGTGTGTGTCTGTGTGTTTGTCTTTGAACAGCATAACTCAGAAACGAACAGTCGGATAAACACCAAACTTGGTATTTAGGTTCATTATCTTCCAGAGATGCCACTCGAAGGTTTTCAAGAAAATCCCCCCATCCCAGATAACCCTTTACGTGGAACATTTTTTGAAAATTTTAATTTTCTCAAAAATGGTTGTAACGATTTTGATTAAAATATCATGTGTTTAGGATATTTTCATGACAAATGAAGTGTATATCTCGAATTTTCTGGGAATGTCTCTAAAAGTATTCTTCATTGTGAACGACTATTGCATAACTGGTAAACCATAAGAGATACACAATTTTAGTACACAAAAATGTAGAACACGTTAAAATACACAATTTAAGTCATATATAATTCTTTTTTGTTGAGTGAACCATTTTCAAGATGTTGCTTGTTATTCCCTTAAATTTTCCAATACTTATACTTTTTCTCAAATGGGAATTGTTTATTCGTTTTTTGTATGCAAAAAAATGGAATGCTCCACATAGCAACCATATTCCCCTTGTACCTACAGGCAAATTAGCCATATTATATTAGTAATTTATATATTTATATTAGAAATTATATTAGCAATTTAAATAATAGAGAGTATATAGAGAATAAGCGTTTCTAAACATAATTTGTACAATTTCTTCAAATATTAACTCGCTATTCGTTTTTTCTCATGATCAAGTCAAACCAACACATGGTGATCAGCTTTTAAAAATCTGAATATTACGAAATGTGTGATGAAAGACTAACTCGGTTAGCAAGAAGTAAATGGAAGAATAAGCCTTTGTAAGAGAAAGCTATTTGAATGCAGCACATTGTATTTTTATATCAGTTCTGAAAAATATGTATAAATAAGTCCTTCTGAATATTTCATTTGTTTCCTCGGTGAACAACAGTGTTGCAAATCGATAGTGAGTTTCGACTTGATGTTTCTTTTGAATAAGATTGTACAAGAAAGTAGAACTGAATGACATTGCTTACCCTGCATGTGAACAACATTATCATATTGGAGTTCTGTTTGCATATCAAGTCACTCACTGTATGAACACTGATGGCGAACGGTTGACAAAGTGAGAGAGGAAAACTCCAGCTTGTCTAGGAGAATGGTTTATGGGAATGAGCTTTTTAAACCTCTGATCCCTTTGAGAACTGAGGCTAGGTGAAACGAGCTGCCAAAACATCTTTTGTATATTCATATCTATAGGAACAGGTGAGAGAGGAGGAGGCATATGATACACAATGGCCCAACCGCGCCGTGTGTAGATAACCCTTTGTGCGTTAAAAGAGTTGTAGAACTCAACGGGGCAATTCCAAGCAAACTGCCGAATAAATATCAGCGAGCTTCGTTTTTGTTTTCTTTCTAAGTTCCATTTATACCACACCATTAAGCACTATGCTGTTATCGGTGGCCTTTCCTTTGGAACATATTATCGCCTATAGGCATTGGTGTTAACTCGCATTCTCTTGTCTTTCGGTTTCTTGGGCTTTAATCATTAGATCTCACACATTTACACTCTCATTCATACTTCCAGACTTAGAGGAGGATAGGGAATTATCTCGGCTAGAGAAAAACCCCACTCCCAAGCCGGGAATCAAAACCTCTACGATGCCAGCCGAGCTTCATTCTAATCCTCTTGCTTATCGCCAAAGACGATGAGTGGATCACGCTCATTGAGAGGCACTTCCCGGTCTTACAATACTGTTTACTGTCCGTGATGATAGACAAAACTAGACGAAAAGGTTTGGAATAGTTTCCACTTCGGTTACACGGGCTTTATGTTCTCTTTTTAGACTGACAAATAATTAAAATGCCATCCGTATGCCCTCATAGCTATTACTTTCTCTACTACGTATAGTAAGTAGGGGAAGTATTGTACTCCACCCAAATATTCCATACCGAAATTTCACCGGAAATATACATTTTGAGGTCCCCTGAATCCAAAAAGGCATTTTTGGAAACATGTCCGTGTGTGTGTCGGATAAACACCAAACTTGGTATTTAGGTTCAGTATCCTCCAGAGATGCGACACGAAGGTTTTCAAGAAAATCCCCCACCCCAAATTACCCTTTACATGAAACATTTTTCGAAAATTTTAATTTTCTCAAAAATGGCTGTAACGATTTTGATTAAACTATCATATGTTTAAGATACTTTCATGACAAATGAAATGTATACCTTAAATTTTCTGGAAATGCCTCCAGAAGTATTCTTCATTGTGAAAGACTTTTGCATAACTTTCTCTACTCTTGTACAAACTATTTTTACAAACGCTTATTCTCCATATGCTTCATGTTAATGGGGATGCTAATCTTATTTTTAATTTTCTTGTAGATGCAAGGGGAATGTGGTAGCGTTTAAACGATAGTCAAATATTTTACGAGCTGGTTGCTATGGGGAGCATTCCATTCTATTTGCATTACCAGGACATAAAAAATGAATAACGAATTTCCATTTGAGAAAAAGTATAAGTATTGGAAAATTTAAGGGATTAACAAGCAATATCTCGAAAATGGTTCACTCAACAAAAAAATGTATATGACATAAATTGTGTATTTTAACACGATTTGCATTTTTTGTGTACTAAAATTTTGTATTTCTCTTATGGTTTACGAGTTATGCAAAAGTCGTTCACAATGTAGAATACTTTTGGAGACATTCCCAGAAGATTCGAGATATACGTTTCATTTATCATGAAAATATCTTAAACATATGATATTTTAATCAAAATCGTTAGAGCCATTTTTGAGAAAATTAAAATTTTCGAAAAATGTTCCATGTAAAGGATAATCTGGGTTGGTGGAATTTTCTTGAAAACCTTCGTGTCGCATCTCTGGAAGATACTGAACCTAAATACCAAGTTTGGTGTTTATCCGAATGTTCGTTTCTTAGTTATGCTGTTCACAGACACACACACATGGACATGTTTCCAAAAATGCTTCTTTTTTGGATTCAGTGGGTCTCAAAACATATATTTCCGGTGAAATCTCGGTATCGACAATTTGGATGGAATACAATACTTCCCCTACTTACTATACATAGTAGAGAAAGTAAAAATATGTGACATAAATTTTGTCTCTCCCTTACGGTTTACCAGTTATGCAGAAGCCATTCAAAATGAAGAGGACTTTTGGTGCTATCTCCAGAAAATTCAAGATATATATTTCAATTGCCATAAAATACATTAAACATATGATATTTTAATCAAAATACAAACTTTTCGTAATATTTTCCATCTAGGGTAATGTAAAGGGACGTGTGGGGTGGGGGATTTTCTTGAAAGTATTCGTGTCGTATTTTTGACAGACACAACCTAAATACCAAGTAGAGAAGGTAAAAAAACGATAATGTTTCATGAAAATACAAGGTTTAAGTTGTAGAGTAACTCTTCAGCAGTTCGAGGGAGGTAAATAACCTTGTCAATCCAGTGGTTTTAATTATACTCAAGGAACAGAGGTGGTCACACTGACAGAGAGTGGGGCTAGATTTCTCAGCACCGACATAAATTGGTGTGTTCCATTATGGGCAACATTTTATGCACGTCAGGACATTATAATTTCCCAAATGATTTAAATACGAGTTGCTGAAGATTATTTCGGCCTGTGCTCTAAGCGCTTCGACAGCAGGACTGTGTTACTGTTATTTAAAACCACAGAGTTTATTTGCATGTTGTACCTAGCTACAGTATACAGCCCTGTTGCGTTTGTTTGCTGCTGCATAATGTACCGCTAAGCAAATAGAACGCTTTGTCGCATTTGAGTTTTGATGCTTAATTCCTTACGAAATCACATTTCGACATTACGTTTTAACGAGACAGCACGGAGCGCAGGAACTAGAGACCTTACACAAGGACTCCTTGAGGAATAACGAACACGCTCTTCGTTTACCTCGAGGCTTTTAAGAATTCAAAGCGCAGGGAAACACCTCGGGGCGTTTGCTGCCCCTTAACTTTCTTTTTTTTTAAGGTGCAGATGACGCTGAAAAAACAAGTTTATATTTTATCGTGCGCTGCGTGCAGGTCTCGGCGCTCGAGCCTAACAAAGATTTAATGTGACACTTGATCTATAACACGACTAGGTTGGAGTAAGGGTTCTTCTTGCGCCAGCTTGACAAATGGCGTCTCCCACAAGAGCGACCTGGGCCTGGACAAAGAGCAAAGAACTGAGTGATAGTCAAAATGCTACGCTGGGAACATAATATGCATTCTTTGGACAATAGGGCAAGTTTTTGTGGCACTGCGAGAAATGCGTGTTCTGCAACGAAGAAAATATTTTGATCGATGGCTTTCTTGAATGTGAAGAAGGCGATATCTTTCTTTTTTGTTATTTTCTCTACCAGGTGCGTAATAGACAGAGAAGCTATTGTATTTCAACCAAAAATTCTGCACCAAGATTTCATCAGAAATACATGTTTTAACACCCTCTGAATCCAAAAGAAAGCATACTTACAAAACAAATCTCTTGTGTTACACTCACATGACTTTCTCTACTCTTGTACAAACTATTTTTACAAACGCTTATTTTCCATCTACTTCATTTTAGTCGAGATAAACATATTCAGACTCTATCTCATTGCTAATTTTCTTGTAGATGTAAGGGGGAATATATATTTACAAGAACAATATAGAAATACAGTAGACTTTAACCATAGACATTAATCTTAATAGCTGCATTCTATGTGCAGCACCATTCCCTTTGCCACAGATTAATACTCTTTGCATATCCAAGGCAAAAAAATGAATAACGAATTCCAAATTGAGAAAATAAGTATTGAAAAGTTTAAGGGAATAACAAGCAATATCTCGAAAATGGTTCACTCAACAAAAAAATGTATATGACATAAGTTGTGTATTTTAATACGATCTACATTTTTTGTGTAGTAAAATTTTGTCTATCTCTTATGGTCTACCAGTTATGAAAAAGTCGTTCGCAACGAAGAATACTTTTGGAGACATTTCCAGATAATTCGAGATATACATTTCATTTGTCATGAAAATATCTTAAACATGTGATATTTTAATCAAAATCGTTAGTCAATTTTTGAGAAAATTAAAATGTTCGAAAAATGTTCCATGTAAAGGGTAATCTAGGGTGGGGGGATTTTTTTGAAAACCTTCGTGTCGCATCTCTGGGAGATACTGAACCTAAATACCAAGTTTGGTGTTTATCCGTCTGTTCGTTTCTCAGTTATTCTGTTCACAGACAGACACACACACGGACATGTTTCCAAAAATGCTTATTTTGGATTCAGGGGGTCTCAAAACATATATTTCCGGTGAAATCTCGGTATCGAATTTTTGGGTGGAATACAATACTTCCCCTACTTATTATACGTAGTAGGGAAAGTAAAAACGTTCCTGCGTGTCTGTGAACAGCATAACTCAGAAACGAAGTCTTATAAGTGCTAAACTGTGTAGTTGGCTTCAGCATCTCCTAAAGATGCAACACGAAGCTTTGCAAGAAAATGCCCCCATTGCCCCTTACGTGGAAACCTTTTTGAAAATTTTGATTTTATAAACAATAGCTCTAACGATTTTGATTAAAATGCCGTATATTAAGGATATTCGCATGACAAATAAAATATATACCTTGAATTTTCTGGGAATAGCCTGTGAAGTCCTCTTAATTCTGAGGCAGTATTTTTAACACTTAAATGATTTCAATCAAATTATATAATATAAAATATAATAACAGCCCGTCTTAAATCAATATGTGTATAATATAATATATAAAATGCATGTAACAGTCATTATATTAATATTTATATTATTATGTACATGTTCAATAATGTTATGTGAATGTATTACGTGATTTAATAATGTAGGAGCTGTGAGAATAATAGGTTAAAAGTTGCTAACAATGAGCTAGCCTTGAGGCAATAATTAATTAGAATGTTTAATAATGGAACAACAATAAATAGACAATCAACAACCAGAAAGAAAGCTTAAGTTAAATGAAAGCCTTCTATTGGAGTAGGATTAGCCAATCAGAAACAGAAATAGGGCAAATTGTACAAATTCAGAAGTCAGTTGCTTGTAGACAGCGTTACTAACCGGACACGAGACACGTCCTCGAGAAGTTTAATACGTATCCAGTGTGAGAAAAAAAAATAGTTTACGTGTTAAAAAAATGCTAGTAATTAATAAATAACCTCCCAGCTCTCTTTCAATATCAATGAAGTGTTATTTTAATCGTTTAAAGAATTAATAAATGGAGTGAAGTAAAAATTATAATCTGTGTAAGCCTACATTCTTAGCCGCACCACTCCCTGCAAAGAAATCCATATCTCTAACAATAATACTGACGCAGCCGAGGCAAACATAAATATTTAATATTTAAACATTCAGTCAAATTACAGAGTTATTTTTAAACTTGGGGCGAAGGCTACCGGAAACTTTTTACCACACGTGCGGTTGCAACTACTTCAAGATCGGCTCCCCAACAGTCGAAATACAACTCCTTCTAAAATAAGAACTACCTCAATTCGAAAGGAATTTTGTATAATCTTGTATAACTGCTAAATATTAAGCGATAGACAAAAGCGTACTACACAAAAAACCCAGATGGCTTTAAAACGCATACTTTATTTCAAATAGGCCTTTTATAAAGAGATATTACTGGTTCCATTTGTTTACTACTTTTTTCATTGTTTTCAGCTCCCGTCGATTTTCATTTTTTTCTCGTATTCGATGGAAAGAGTATGGAATTTTAAGGCCGGCAAGGGTGCAGGTCTTTAAACATTTGTCTATCAATGTTCCGTTTGTATCTTTAACGTAATGCCTAAATAGTTATTTCTAAGAGGTTTTTGTCGATTAAAATGAAGTAGATAAAAATTAACTTTCGTAAGAATAATTTGTATATCCGCTAACAAAGGATAGAGGGTAATGAAAGTCATGTGACTATAACATATCAAACTTTCTAATTTGTGTGTGCTTTTAAATGAGTTTAAGCCCACTACCGGTCTCGTTATTGTCTTTTTTACTTTCTCTACTACGCATAGTAAGTAGGGGAAGTATTGTATTCCACCCAAAAATTCGATACCGAGATTTCACCGGAAATATGAGTTTTGAGACCCCCTGAATCCAAAAAAGCATTTTTGGAAACATGTCCGTGTGTTTGTCTGTGAACAGCATAACTTAGAAACGAACAGTCGGATAAATACCAAACTTGGTATTCAGGTTCAGTATCTTCCAGAGCTGCGAAACGAAGGTTTTCTAGAAAATCCCCCCACCCCAGATTACCCATTAACATGGAACATTTTTCGAAAATTTTAATTTTCTCAAAAATGCCTCTAACGATTTTGTTTAAAATATCATACGTTTAAGATATTTTCATGACAAATAAGATATATACTATTTTCTGGTTGTTGATTGGCTATTTTGTAAACTGTCACAAAATTACATTATTGCTGCTCCAAGAATGACTACTAGTATTATTAAACTTTCAAATTCATTATTGCCTCAAGGCTACAACATTATTACCTCATTGTCAGCAACTTTTAACCTATTATTCTCACAGCTCCTACAATTATAAATTACGTAATATTCACATAACATTATTACACATGGATACAATAATATAAAAATATACAATGACTGTAATATACACTTTTTATATATTGTTACATACACATATTGCTTTAAAGCAGCTGTTATTGAATTTAGATTATATAATTTGACTAAAATCATTTAAGTGTTAAAAGTACTGCCTCACTTAGACCAGCCAATTAAGTGATTAAATGCTATACCATATTACTTTCTGAATTTTTATTGGATAAGTACTTCTATTGTTATTCTTTCTGCTACTTCTACAATTTCTGAATTCATTATTGCCGCCATTTAATTTTTATGTAAGTTATAGTAAACAAAAGCCTGTCAATATAACGTATAGGTTAACGCCACAACGAAATGCGATAAATTGAAGTATGTCGATTTGTATTGTGAAAAAGTAATGCAAGTGACATTAAAGATTAATCATGTGTTAGTTCACAGTGAAAAGTAAAACCTAATCAAACCAAGTCCAGTTATTAAACATGTGCGAATATAAAGAGTAATTGGTATACGATTGGAGTTGAAAACAAAGTTGGTCACAATGGACTAGAACTTTAGACGGTGCTGTATTCTTTTAAAACGCATCCAGGAATATGTTTTCACCATTTTCGTCTCTTGCAACAAGTAAGCTATTCACTTTAAAAAGGGGTAGAGATTTATCTTAAACAAAGTTTAAAATTCATGCTTGTAGTATTTTTATAATAGAAAGAGTCCTACTCAAAACATCTATAATTAAATAGAGGGGAGCTTGTTAAAATATTTCGCATGAACTCATTCATTAAATTATTTATTAATGTAGTAACGTTCTATTTCCTCGTTATTTAAATAGAATATAGTTCAAGCGACGTTTATCTGCTAAAATGACATTCACAATAATTTTCCCGCTTTTACAGGCTGCACATTTTCGTGTTGTCTTAACATTTCTGTAACACAACAGTCACAGAACTTCCTATACGTCCTCGTATTTTATATAATTTATGCTCACTAAGATATAAAACTTAATTAGTTACTCTTCTCTGAAATATTCCAAAGAAAAGTTCCAATTACAAGGACAATATTCCTATGGTTTCGTTCATTATACAGGAATTAGTAGCGGTTAGAAAATGTGCGGAGTTTTAGCCACGCACCACCTGCAGCACTAGTTGTAGGTAAACACAAATTTGGAAAACTGATCCCACGAAGAAATCCGCTCCTAACATTCGATTTCTGTAGGCGAAACATACAACCGCGGCTGAATTTAACCGCAGCTGGTAGAGGTTTACGGAGAGACTGTAATGTCTCGTCAGCATGTCGCAAAATGGTGTCGAAAGTTTGCGGCCGGCAGAGAAAACGTCACCGAAGAGCATCGCAGTGGGCGAACCAGCACGCCATCAACAGACTTGAATACAATTCACGTAAAGGAGCTGATTCAGGACAATAGGAGGTTTACGTTAGATATATGGCGGTAGAGAAATTTTGTTCTCATGGGTTCCAGAAAATCCGTCCAAGCAACAACGGGGATGCGCATGGGAGCAAGTCTGCAACTTTTGCAACGGCTCTACACGGAAGGGAACAGTTTCATTCACTACATTGTCATGGGTGATGAAACATGGATCCATAAGTACACCCCCAGCATTAAGCGGTCGTCAATGGAATGAAAAGAAGTTAAAGGTGACACCATCTGCCGGGAAGGTGATGACCACAGTGTTTTGGGACAGCGCGGGTGACATACTCGTGGAGTTATTGGAAAGAGGGCACAGAGTGAGAGCTGACCGATACTGCGAGACCTTGATACGAATGCGCGAAGCAAAGGAGGAAACAGCCAGGACTTCTCACCGAGGGCGTCATCTTCCTTCACGATAACGCGTATCCTCATACAGCCCAGACGATCACCACGCTGTTGAGGCAGTTTCGCTGGGACATCATCGACCACTCTTCCTACAGCCCGGACCTTGCCTCAAGCGTCCACTTTATCGCCTTAGTTTCAGATCACCCCTCGTAGATAGTAGTAAGTTTGAAAATATGCATTTAGCTTAAAATGCTTTGAGTAATCAGCTGCTTGGAATGGCTCAGGCCGCAACTTCTATGGCCCGCATTTGGGAAGTTCCGGGTTCGATTCCCGGTGGCTCCCACTCTTACTACTTGTATTCGCTCTTAGGTTGATTGCGTCAAAACAAACCCCAGGTGACCAGTGCACCGTTATAATGTATCCTTCCGCCATTCGCACTAGAAATACTGTCACACTTTCAGACCATGTGGCCAGTACAAGCGGCACGTAGTGTAAAAAAGAACAGAGTCCTTATTTCGACAACTGAAACGGCGACTAGCATATTCTGTTAAGGGTTAAAGATGGAAAGATTGATAGTTGTAACAAAACAAACGTTTTCACATATAATAATGGCTAATTCTATAATAAAATAAAGTAAGAGTATGCGATAACCTAATTTATTCGCTCTCTGGAAGCGGCACTTTATTAACTGTTGGCGGCTCATTTTAAAAAAAGGAATTGTGCACTGCTACGCGAATTGCATTCTTCTCAAGATCACTAAATTCTTGCATCGCGTATTTCATATGATTTCTTTTTTTTCCGGGTGTAACCACTTTTCTGCACAAGCACTGTTTGTACTTGTACTCGAAACACCGGTGAACTCAGAAGTTAATTTCACCATTTCTTTCGCGGAAAGTGTTGGATATTTCTCACATAACTTATAATAAAGATTCAACAGTATTATTTTTTCACCACTAGTCAATGGTTTGCGCGGATAATGCTTTACGTAATTCGACGAAAACACAAGAGCAAATTCACCGTCCTCCATGATACTGAACACAACTGCTGGTTTCTGGCTGTAAACAATATTCTGCGCCTACCCGGATGTCAGGTGACTCATACAAGTTGCATCATGGGACATGTAGCTCTGTTTTATGGTATAAATCAGCGTTAAATAAAACCTTAGGTATTTGTATAGAATATTATACTATTTAAGGATAAATTCATTCTAAAATTCCGAGATTAGCATGGGACTACTTTCCTGGGCGCATTGCTACCGTGTTGTACCACGATGCACTGACCACGTGGGTTTGTTTTGCCGCGGATCAACTTAAGATTGAATATAGTTTGGGAGATTTTTCGTGGTTTTACTCCGGTCGCCTAGGCAAATGCTAGGGTGGTATATTCCACCACGAGTTCTCCATTCGCTTATTTTCTGTCATTCCATCTTTCTCCTTTTTATCTTTCGGGCAGTGTCTCCGAGTTCCGTAGTTCGTCTGGTGATAGACATCTGGCATGGTCGCTGCGGTTTGGAAAGATTCTTTCCGCCAATGGCAGGCGGATTGGTCTGCCTGCAAGGGAGAGTCGCGCTCTCGCGGGACCTTTCGCGTCTACTGGCGAGAGCGGGTGTTTCGTACTTCCATACGTCTCTGTAGACTTGCGACCTCCTTCAGCTCCTTCACTTCATACCTGCCTCCCGGGGGTGTAGCTACAATAGATCTAGTTGGTTACAGTGGCGAGGTGTCCCCCTCTGATAATTAAATCCTACATCAGCTGCTTAGAAATTAAGTTATTGTTAAGGGAAGATTAACTGAGCGAGGTGCCGTCGCGGGAACGTGTGCGACTCGCATTCGATCCCCGGCGACCGTCAATTCTGACCCATTAGTTTTTTGTGGTTTCCCCGTTACTTTCAGGTGTACTCTGGGAGCCCCGGACATGGAAAGGGTAGTCTCGTCGACACCAAAGGGCTGCTTGGCCGGAAAGATCTACAAGCTTGAAAATGTTAGAAACTTTAGCGCGTCTCTGTGCCCTGTCTGCCTACAGCCTGTAGCCTCCTGTGGTTCCTTCACCTCCTCCCTTTCTCCTGGGTGGGCGGTAGCCGTAGGTCGCAATGCGCGAGATGTGCCCCCTCCATTGAATAACCTATACCTAAAGGAAGATTAAATGCTCTATCCCACCAATAAACCTAAATTAAATTGAGTTTTATTTATAAACGCTCTTTAACTACTTTGGTCCTTAGCATCCCATTCCATATGGGGCGTAAAAGACCGGAGATTTTGCTCAGAAGCCTCTTTATCAGGCTTGAGATTATTTTACGTGCCGTAAATCTACGACACCGGCTTTACTTCCCTTCCGAAGGAAGCTATACTAAGGATTTTTACACCCTAAAAATATCCATCGCCCTCCACCGGGTTTGAACCTACGATCTCGGGAACTAGAGGCTAGCATGGTAACCCCTACACCATGGAGGACGACTATCCACCCAAGGTTGAGCTTGTTTGAGGATTGAGCAAGTTTGGTATTTATCCATCATTTCGTTGTTGAGCTATGCGGTTTACAGACAGACAGACATCATACAAACACAAGAACATTTTTAACATTTTTCTATCAACTTCTTTTACTCAGGGGGCCGCAAAACATGTATTTACTGTGTAATTTTATATCTCGGGTGCAATGAAATACTTCCTCTACTTAGTAGATATACTGTGTGCAAAGAAGATGGCTCATAATGGTTATGTTGGTACTGACAAAATCTAACCCTACCCCTTGTCAGCGTGACCACCACTGCCTTTCTGGCATATTCTAGTCACTGGACTAGCTAGAATATGGCTTCAAAGTAGGTGCGAACTTCCGAAGGGTTCGATAAAACAATATTTTCATGCTACACAATAGTTTTTTTATTGCCGTTTACTAGCGGCAACAACTTTAACCTTCGTCTCCATGTCGCTGGTGAAAGCTCCCATATATGTAAATGTCATAGCTGTCGTGCAGTTTAACCTCACATGCAAATATATCTTCATCCGTTCCTCTAGAAGGCCGAAATATTTGTGATTGGTTTAGACTTTCCTTGTGTGCCAATATTAGCGAAACCCTTTCATAGAGGTGGTATCCGAATCACTCCTTCATTCCACGTAGATTATAAACACCCTTCAATGGTTAGTTTGTATATTTATTGTTTCTCAGGCCAGTCAAATAGAGAACCGATCCGTCTGGGTGGAGTCAAAAGTTAGTTAACTGAAGGTGGAAACGTTGAGGAGAGAAAAACACTATGGTGTTCTACGGCCACTGTGCACGCAAGTGTACATTGTGGAGAGAATAAAAATTAAAAACAGAGTAAAACTTTCTACGTAAATGATTGTTTGACGTTTTCCCAAATATCTTCTTGTGTTCTTAAGGATTATATTTGTTTTCTCTGCTACGTATAGTAAGTAGGGCAGGTATTACGTACCAGCCAAAATACCTATTTGAGGTCCGTGTGTTTATCTGTGTGTCTGTCTGTATACAGCATAACTCAAAAACGAAATGCATTTAGGTTCAATATCTTTCAAAGTTGTCACACAAAGATTTTTGAGAAAATACCCCAACATATGTATACTACTCTTTACATGGAACATGTTTCGAAAAGTTTGATTTTCTCAAAAATGTCTCAAACGATTTTGTTTAAAATGCATACGTTTAAGGTATTTTCATGGAAAATGAAATGTACATCTTGAATTTTATGGTAATGTACCCAAAAGTCCTCCTCATTCTGAATTACTTTTGCATAACTTGTAAACCGTAGAGGTGGACAAACTTTTACTACACAAAATTCAGATGTTAAAACGCACAATTTATGGCATACACATATTTTTTGTAGAGTGAACCATTTCCGAGATATTCCTTGTTATTTGTTTGAATTTTCTAGTACTTTTTCTAAAATGGGAATTCGTTATTCCTTTTTTTATGTCTTGGACATACAAAGAGAATGGAATGCGCCACATAGCAACCAGCTCTTAAAACATTTGACTATCGCTTAAATACTACCATATTCCCCTTGCACCTACAAGAAAATTAGCAATAAGATAGTTTCTGCAAATGTTTATCTCGATTAACTTGAAGTAGATGGAGAATAAGCGTTTGTAAAAATAGTTTGTACAAGAGTAGAGAACGTCAGATTTTTTAATCATGTAGTTATCACACACATGTTACTTTTTTAACAGTATTGTGGTTTCTGGGTATTTCAAAATGTAAGATTTTGGTGAACTGATACAAAGTGTTTTGGGTGGAATGCAATAATTTTTTACTTATGTAAGCATGAGATAGTCATAACGACATCCTAGTAAAGAGAAACATGTTAGATAAATGGTGAAGGTAATATCGAAAGGAGAAAAAATATGCTACTTTGTCCATGGTTTTGCTCGTTATTTCAACGTCTTCCTCTTCTGATCATTACCGAGGCAACGACAGGTGAACCCCCATTCCAAATCGTCAGCTGCATACATTAATATCAAATGTAACGTGGATGATTTACTTCTGTCCGCTACGCCACGCTTAAATGGCAGATATATTGCTGAACTTTTGATGTCGAATGCGAACCCGTGTTTTATTTCTATGTCAATATTTATTCCCGTTCCTTCTTAGAGCTAATGCGACAAGCATAAATGGTTTCGGTTTACTTTCGTGGTTTGCTGCAATGTTATGAATTTAGTGTGTCAGGTAATTCTTATCCTATTTGAGGCAGTATTTTTAATACTTGAATAATTTCAATTAAATTATATAATATGTAAATTCAATAACAGCCCGCCTTGAAGCAATATGTATGTAACAGTCATTGTATATGCTTATATTATTGTAAACATGTTCAATAATGTTATGTGAATGCATTACGTACTTTAATAATGTAATAGCTGTGAGAATAATAAGTTTAAAGTTGCTAACAATGAGGTAACCTTGAGGCAATAATGAGTTTGAGAGTTTAAATGCTACTAGTCATGATTAGAGCAACGATAATGTCAACTGTGTGACAGTTTAAAAATAGCCAATCAACAGCCAGAAAAAGCTTTAATAAAATGCAGGTATTCTATTGAACTAGGATTACCCAATCAGACATTTGAAATACAAAAGTTTACGGGTTTGGACGATTGAAATATGTTCAGTTGCCTGCAGACCTTGGTAGTAACCGGATGGAAGAAGTGTTCTCTAAAGAAATATTACGTATTCGTGTGAAACGAAAATTAAGTATACGCGTTAACAAAGTGCAAGTATTAAACAAAAGAATCTCACAGCTCTTAATATCAGTGTAGTGCTATTTAGTTTGCGTTAAGGATTAATAAAAAGAAGTGAATTTAAACTTAAAATCTGTGTAAGCCTACATTCCTGTCGCACCACGCCCTTATTAAGAGAAACATGCCTCTAAAACAATACTGACACAGCCGAGGCAAACATAAACATAAATACTATCCATAGAAGCAGTTTAATAACAAAGTTAATATTTTTTTTTAAACTCGGAGCGTAATTACAAAAAAATACATCTTCAATCGGCTTCACATAAATAGTAGCATATTACGTAAACAACAAACAATCTTATTCAAATTAACGCCCAAAGCTCTGGTGCAAACAACTCCAACAACAATAACCCAACGTAACAAAACACCTACTTCATATTGGCTTCCCAAGTGTGGAAATAAATAAATAAATAAACAACGTAAAGAACAAATCTTCTTCATGGCGACCAACAGATTGAAGCGTATGTGCATAGCTTGCTAGCACTGCAGTAACCTAGGTATTCTACTAGCACACTAGTGGTGAAGGCTACCTCAGTAGTGGGTTATACTGTCAATGTCTGCTTACTGTTTGAGCTGTAAAGACTAATTAGTGCATTGTGCATCTCAAAAGTGAAACTTTATTCACTTCACTCTTTATTCTGTGTTGTGTATTAATTCATTAGATTATTATTATTTAACTGAAATTCCTACCGAAAAATTCACGCTTGAACCAAGAATTCTTAACATAACATCTCAATCTGTAGACCCTATAGTGAGCTAGACCAGCTTAGAAAAAGCTAGTCTACTCTAGAATGTAGATTTCGTCATAATAACATAATTACATTGTGTACTTGTATGTAAATAAATTGTAGTTCTTATGTAGAGTACGTTAGAGCTAAAAAAAATTTAAAACAATATTATTTATACTTAATGTAGTTGTAAAATTTGGTAACATATTTTAGTCAGTTATTTTTTTAATGAAAGAAATCCTCCTTTGTATAGAAGTTGTGAGTGATGAGATATCTTTTTAATGCTAGCTTCAATTTTTATTTATTAGTTTTCAGTTCTTTAATATATGATGAAAGTGAATTAAATAATACTAAACCACTGTAGTAAGCCCCATTTTGGAGTACTTGTAGGTTATTGCTTAGCCTGTATAAGTCCTGCCCATTTCTGGTTTGTTTGCTGTGTATGTTTGAATTTTTTATGAACCCTTCTGGGTGATCAACCATGGTTAAAAGTACAGCTAAAATATACTCACAGGCTAGTGGCAGAATTCCAAATGTTTTGAATAGTGGTTTACAATGAGTTGATTACTTTACATCTGCCATTATTCTTATTACCTTTTTTGTAAAAGAAATATTTTTTTTGCATCTACTCAATTTCTCCAAAATGTTATTCCATAAGTCATCATTGAATGAAAATAAGCATAATATGCTGTTTTAGGATGCTTTTATTTGGAAAAGAATTAATGATCTAATTGCAAAATTTGCAGAGCTTAGTTTTGGTAGGATCTAGTCAACATGGTCTTTCCAATCCATATTATGATGTATAATAAGACCAAGAAATTTTATGCTACAAGTTTCAGTAATTTCATTGCCTACATGTTCAATTCTTATGTCTACAGTACTTTTATTTTTTGTGTGAAATTTAATATACTTACTTTTTTCAAAGTTTATATGAGTTTTGTTACTATTGAACCAATTATTTAGCACGCTGAAAATACCGTTGGATAACTCTGAGAGGCGACTGATGTTGTGTTCTTTAATTATAATACTTGTATCACCAGCAAAAGAACTGGGTGAGCATGTTCATTTATTACTGTGGGGAGGTCGTTGACGTATATTAGAAACAATAATGGACCCAAAAACGAACCTTATGGAACACCATGCTTTATTTCTGACCATACATAGGAATAAGGTAGAAACGTGTGTAGACATTCTTAGGAGAAGCTTCCTGGTATTCCAGATCCAGGTAGAAAATTGTTAGACATATAATAAATAAGTTCAGGAAAATGGGATTGCTAATCGCCAAATCTAAGCAGCGAAAAAGAAAATATGTCCTAACAGAGGAAAAAGTTGATGATATTGGTGCATCAATCGAACGCTCTCTAAAGAACTGTCATAGACGTGTCACGGTGGCAGTTTCAAAACCTGTGTTCATAGAGCTGGTAAAAGTTTAAAATTGAAGCTCTACAGATAGACTGTAGTCAGGAATTACACTTTGTGAAGAATGCCAGGAAAAACAGATTGCAAAGGAAAATCACTATAAACATAACTTATAACAAGGTTAGCAGTCATTCTGGTGCATGTTACTATCATGAGCGGGAGTTTTAGAACACCCCCTCCTTGTAATAGAAAATGCATTACGTGGAGGTGGAGGAAGTATTGCACGTTGCCCAAAAACTCCATACCGAAATTTCAACGAAAATACATGTTTTAGGGCACCCTGAATCCAAAAAGGAATTTTTACGTTCTCTACTACGTGTAGTAAGTAGGGGAAGTATTGCATTCCACCCAAAATTTCGATACCGAGATTTCACCGGAAATACATGTTTTGAGACTCCTGATTCCTTTTGGAAACATGTCCGTGTGTGTGTCTGTGAACAGCATAACTCAGAAACGAACAGTCGGATAAACACCAAACTTGGTATTAAGGTTCAGTATCTTCCAGAGATGCGACACGAAGGTTTTCAAGAAAATCCCCTTACCCCAGATTACCCTTTGCATGGAACATTTTTCGAAAATTTTAACTTTATAAAAAATTGCTATAACGATTTTGATTAAAATATCATATGTTTAAGATATTTTCATGACAAATGAAATGTATATCTCGAATTTTCTTGGAATGTCTCCAAAATTATTCTTCATTTTGAACGACTTTTACATAACTGGTAAACCATAAGAGATAGACATAATTTTACTACACAAAAAAATGTAGATCGCGTTAAAATACACAATTTATGTCATATACATTTTTTGTTGAGTGAACCATTTTCGAGATATTGCTTGTTATTCCCCTAAATTTTCCAATAGTTATACTTTTTCTGAAATGGAAATTTGTTATTCATTTTTTTTTGTCTCGGTAATGCAAAGAGAATGGAATACTCCACATAGCAACCAGCTCTTAAAATATTTGACTATCACTTAAAGCCTAGCAATTCCCCTTGCACCTACAAGAAAATTAGCGATAAGATTAACATCTCGATTAACATGAAGCATATGGAGAATAAGCGTTTGTAAAAATAATTTGTACAAGAGTAGAGAAAGTCATGTGAGTGTAACACATCAGACTTTAAAAAAAGGTTCCCTGTGTGTAAATAGCATGTTCTAAATATGTAATACGAATATTTGCAATAGTATGCCTCCTCAACCCAAAATACTATTTGCATGGAATACTTTTCAATTCTTTTCTATTTTCGAAAAAATGGTTCAATAATTTTTATTAAACCACATATTTATGATATCTACATGAAAAATAAAATGTAAATATTGAATTTTTAGAAAATTTCCTTGCGAGATCTTGTGCATTAATAAGACATTTTTTATAATTTTGAATAACAGATAAACTATAAGTACATCCAAAAATTTTGTTGAGGGATCAGGCGTTTCCGAGATATACGATTTTTATGCCTCTGCCATTTTAGTGCTGTCATTATTCACTTGTTTCTTGCAATGTCATGCAAAAGTATAGAATTCAAGGCCAGGATTTAATATCCAACATTTATGGATCTGATTATGGATTCCGTAACCTCTGCCCTTCTTGTATATACCACGAAGATTTATCTCGATTAACATGAAGTAAATAGAAAATTAAGAAGCTTACGTGAGAATTCTTTCTAGAGACTGTATAAAAAATTCTGATGTTACATTCAAATGACTCTATCTTTTATTAGTGGTTATATAAACTATTCTTACGAGAGCTTATTTTTCTATCTACTTAATTTTAATTGAGATAAACCTTTGCAGAAATAGCTGCATTATACATTTCGTTATAAATACAAGGAGAACAGCGATAGACGAATGTTTAAGACCCTATATGCTGGCCTTAAAATTCCATGCTGTTTCCATGACATCGCGAGAAACAACTGAAAATCGACATGACTTTAAAAAAATCACAAAGTATTGAAGAATTTGAACCATTAATAATCGATATCACGGAAAATCTTATGCCACAGAAAAAATTGTTTGAAATAAATTAAAGATGTACAACTTTTGAGTGGCATCTTTGGAAGATATGAACTTAAATATCAAGTTTGGTATTTATCCGATATTTCGTTTTTGAGTTACGACATTCTAAAAACATATTTTTTTCAGTTCAGGGAGCCTAATATCCGGTGAAATCTCGGAATCCAAGTTTTGTTTTGAGATAGTAACTATGGTTATATATATGCCATATATATAATAATGTGAATTATAATGTGAAATTGTATTAATAAGAAAAATACTTGTTGTATAAATAGAAGTTAAGGCATAAGTTTTATGTATGTGCAAGTGCAGCTGGAGCTGTGGAATTCTTGTTAAAAGCCGACAAACATATCTGTGTGTTAGAACTAAGGCCCAGGCAGAAAGGACTTGTACGGGAAGGTCATAAAAGCCAGACCTTGAGTCTTTGTGAAAAAGAAAAGGCGACAAGCGAACACAACATATGTTTGTATAGAGGCCACATGCTTGCAAACGTAGCAATAGCCGGGCAAGTCTTCTGGAAGGTTCCAAGCTGAACGAAGACAGACAATGAAATTTTAAGGAAGAATATGTTTAAAATCTTTAAGGGAAGAAATGTTAGTTCTAGCGTCTCCATCAGCCAGGGCGGTTGAGTATAAAGTGCTGCGATGTGAATAAGATACATGTAAGCTCTCAGAAGCAGGCGATATTATTTACTTCTTATAATGTAGTAGGAACGATGAAAGGTTATCGATTTAAAGGTCTATAGGAACGTGTGATAAACATTACAATTATTTCTAGAGCACGTATAAAATACTGGATAGCTCAGCGACCGCAAGTTTGGCTTACGAACGTGGTAGGGCTCGACCGTTCTACAGCTCCAACTAACTTAAGAACTGTGTAGATTATTAATAAGACAGTCAATGCGTGTGCCATTAAAGCATAGTGTTCTTCAATAACTTAATCTCTTGTTAGAGTTGTTACTTATTACCTTCCTTCCCGTATCACACCTTGTCAAGTTATACAAGCTCTACCAAAACCTAAATAACAGCAGCCGTGGCAAGAAATATAAATAAACAATAAGAGTAACATCTAAAACATCATATATTTAACAACATAACCATAGTTCATATATTAATTCATATATTAATATAGTGGACATACTCGCTCCACGAGTAAACCCCAGTTTGGAATGTTGATAGCATTTAATGTTACCTGTTCTGAGGAGGAGATGTCATCTCTTCGCTCGCTCTGCGTTGTCTCCTGCGCCAGCTGCTCTAGTGGTATAGCTATGAGGGTATGCGTGAATGTATTTTGAAAGGATAACACCAGTTTAGTTAACCGTTAAATTTTAATGTTGACTAAACTGTTCAGTTTGAGAAGAGTCACCAGTTGCCGTAAGTCGCAGAAATGTTGCTTCGAAAGATCCCTCCCAATAGCCGCTAAATCGTTCTAACTAGGCGCGCTTATGTGTGCTATACAACATAAACATTACACACGAGAGTCAAGAATCTCAGGAGAGTCACGAATGTATGCACGAATGTGTCTCTGATTTAGGGTGCGTGAACTTTTCTTAATTTATGCTCTACCCATATATTAATACCCCTACCATCGTTCCTGCTCGCGCGGTCCAATCCTACAATCCTACGTATTGAAACGCAACTCTAGGCCGAGCCCGAGAACTGTAATTATAGATAATTTATTAATTAATTTTTATTGATGTTAAATCATACTATGTACATATCTTTTTCTTTTACTGCTTGTATATTTTAAGAAGGGTGATTTAACGTTATGTATGTATCTAGGTTACTAATATTAGAAGAGTTATAAATGGTTTAATGTAAATAATTTAAGCGCTGTGTTAAAATACTGTCCACGACGAAATGTTTTAGCTACAGGAATAGTGTCTTCGAAGGCAGAAAATCTAGTTTTATGACCTCTCTTCGGTCGCAGTGCCATTATTCCTACAGCGAGGGTGTAACGCCTTTGTTCCTTTATTTGATAATTCGCCGTGACCAAGAGAGAGAGACAGATAGCTTAACGGTAAATGTAGGAAAAGCCGCGATATATATTAAACTTGGACCAATGAGATCCCTGGAAGTTTATACGAAATAGTTAGACGCGTCGAGTGGCGCTAAAAATGGACCAATAGGAAAGGAAGCAGCCTCAGTAGCCTGAGACTATAAATGGATCTGTTTGGAGCAAATTCAGGCCAGTTTTGTCATGTCAGTTTAGCATTGCAGTTTGTTAGACAGTTTTGTCACGTATGGTCAGGGAGAGATGCTGCAGGATGTGTGAGATATCGTGCCAAAAAGGGAATCAAGACAGTTTTAAAAACACACCTAAGATCCGCTACTCGTAAAGGGATAATAAGCATATTTGAACTTCCTGTCATATCCGCGCCGCATTTTAACAGCGGTGGACAGTATTTTACGGCGACAATACCCATGTTGTATACTACGTGTGTTAGTTAAATAAAAAAGAAACGGCAGTGTCATCTTTTCATAAACAAAGCACGTCTATGTCTTCCTATATCACCACCCGAGATCTACGCTTTCCTTTACCGAGGATAAGTCCATGCTCCTATATAGTTTAAAGAAAACTACTGCAGCTAGCCGAGGATAAAATTGAAGAGAACCAGCACACTGAGAACTTCTGGAATTAACATGGGAGATGCATCAAGGTAAGCGTACAGCAACGGACGGAGGAGGTGACGGCCGCAGTATGCATCTCTTGCCTTGTTGCTAAGCCGTAACTTTCAGGTTTATAATTTACAAAGTTGTTGCACGTGACTTTGCGAACGTACTGAATTTAAACCCTAACTGAATTCCAAGAATCTTTAAGCTAACGTGTTCTATCCTCGACTGTTGCCAATGTCTTCCTTACATGTATTGCTAATTACCTTTTTCTTTTCGGATAAATCTTTTAACTCGGGCTTATTACATGGCACAGATTCTAATGTACGTAAATTATTTATTGCAATTGTTTATTCATCTTACTATCATTACTTTAATTATTTATATCTTCCGGTAAATAATTAAGGTATCAAATGAAATGCCTTCTCCACCTAGTGTGTACGTAGTAGAGAAATTAATAAACGATAGTGGGTAGAGAATATTATGTGAATGTAACACATCAGAGAAGATCTTTTTATCTTGGTGTTTGAAAGCCGTTTATAATAAGCTAGGCGCAGATGTGGGAGCAGGAACCTATACCTTGATAGGAGTATTACAGGAATGAGATTGGCTGTCTAAACCCCTGATATGTCGGCAACGTCTCTGCTTTAACTGTGCAGCAAGGGGATCTACTTTACTAATGGCGCTTATTACATCGATCGTCAGCTTTCGCTTTTGCACACCTCGAGTACAGAAGTTATTGATACACCAGTGACTTAGGTTACATATTGGAGTCTCCAAACACGTATTACTTATGATAATACAACTGAGTTATATATAGCTCTCTTAGTCGCGGTACATTACAAGCAAAGCAGTTTGAAGCTAATACCTATTAAGACTATTATATTCCATAAAGGTATTGTATACAACAATAGAATATTATTTCTATGTGCAAGGTGCAAGGGAGGCTTACTTCCCCCTACCACCTACCTTTAGCAGGTAACAGCAGTCTGTGTTCCACCCAAAAAGATTATATAGAAATTTCACCATAAATACAAGTTTGAGGTCCTTAAGGACACTTGACAGAGATTTGGGATTAAAAATATTAATTTTTACTGTTCCTAATACGTATAGTCAGTAGGGGAAGTATTGCATTTCACCCAAAAATTTGATATCGAGATTTCACCGTTAATACATGTTTTGAGGCCACCTGAATCCAAATAAAACACTTTTGGAAACATGTCCATGTGTGTGTACCTGTCTTGTCTGTGAGTCTGTGAATAGCATAATTCAAAACCGAAGATGCTTCACGAATTTTCAACAAAAATTCCCCACCCCAAACTATCCTTTATATTGAACATTTTTTAAAATTTGTATTTTCTATAAAATTGCTCTTTTATAAAAATGTATTAGTTTACCTGGCGACGCCGTGGCCGAGTGGTTAGACCGCTCGTCTGGGCGGGTTTTCTCCGGGTTCTCCGGTTTCCCCGCTATTCATTCCACCAACTGCTCCATCATCGCCTTTTCTTTCATCCATTTCACCATCATTTCGTTTCATCTACTTCCTTCCTCCCATACCAGGCATCGGGCTGATCACCCATCCTGGATATTCTATCTGATCCATGAGTGTCTGCTCCTCGACGGGCCTCTGACCCCAGGAACCCGCCTGTAAGTCCTGGGGGTGTAAGTCCTACATAATAGGAGGTTAAACAGATAATGAATGAATATTAGTTTACCTAATAATGGTCTAAACTATGAAGCCCGGCACTTTAAAGTACTTACAGCATTTTAAGTCACCATTGGGGTGTGTCATCTCAATACAATTTGAGATCCGGCTTACTGGAAAAATGTGGATCAGTTGAGGAATTTAATGTCGTACCAGCATGTTGCCATGGTAGTTCAGTGGTTAGAGAGCTACCGGACGGAAATCGGAAGATCCGTGGTTCAAATCCCATTGGATTTTTCAGTCGTCTGTGTTTTAATAATCTTAGCTAGTTACTCTGTAATTCGATATAAGTTTTATAATAATTTATTTATATTTATAATTTTAATATTGTTATTAATATTAATTTGTACTTTTTGTAGAATACATTTCATTTCATGATTCTACCTTACCAACCTTCTCCAACGCACGGTTTGTTTGGAGGAACAATTAATTCACTGATTTTTATACCTATTACTCTTTAATTCAAATATGCCTTTGCAGAAAATAGCTATATTACACATTTCGTTACGAATACAAGGATAACAGCGATAGTCAAATGTTTAAGAACTGGACGTTATATGCCGGTCTTAATATTCCATAAGGCTTCCTTGCAATCATGAGAAAGAACTGACTGTTTATAAGACTTTAAGAAATGAACAATTCTAACCTTTAATAACGGGTATCTCAGAAACAGTTTATGCCAAAAAAACTTATTTAAAATATACTATGTTTTTTAAGGAGATTACATTTTTTGTATAGTACGCTTTCGTCAATCTCTTAACGTTTACCAGTTATACAAGGTTATACAAAATTTCTTCCAAATGAAGTAGACCACAGGGTATTCCCAGAAAATTGAAGATATATATTGTATTTTTAATGTAAATATCTTTAATACAGATTTGGGCAGAAAGAATAGTAGGATAAAAACAGACCAGTATATTGTAAGTAGTACAACAATTTATTTGGACAAATCATGAAAATGTAGGTAAAGGTGTGTCATTTAGTCATTAGAGACAACAGTTACTGTTTCTTGAATGTGGCATTAGGTAAATGACCACTATTACATTTTACACATTCCTCCAAGCGGTGAACGAAAGCCTACATAACACGACCTAACATGTCCACGGGGATATCCTGCAGGGCGTCTTGTATTGGGTACTTAAAAGTCTGCCAATGTTTGAGGGCGTGTGCGTAGACTCCTTTCTTTAGATACTCCTATAAGAAAAAATAAGGGGCATTCAAATCTGGCCACCTTGCTGGTCAGTGAACTTCTCCAAATCTGGAAATTAATCGGCATCGACATGCAGGCCGCAAAATATCCATGGATTGTCGAGCCGTGTAAGCCGTTGTTGCCCCGTCTTGTTGGAACTATATCTGAGGTAGGTTGTGGTTGGCCAGTGCTGGAAGAACGGCGTTAACAATATCCACATAGCGATTACTAGTAACTATGACAGCATGGCCATTGTGGTCCTCAGAGAAATAAGGGTACATGATGCAGAATGAAGTAACGACGCAGCACAGTTCGCTATGGAGCGGTTTCTCATGTAGCACACGTAGGTTAGCTGGTGCATAGTACCGGAAATTTTGCTTTTTCACATCCCCTCTAAGTTCAAAATGGGCCTCATCAGACATCTGCGGTTCGGCTGCTAACTTCCTTCGGGCAACATTGTCACGCTCGTTCAGTTATTGCACAAACTGCTTCTTGTAGAGGTGGATGGTGGATCACCATGGATGATAGGGAAGGACACGGCATTGCTAGCGCTAAAGCATGCCTGTCAGCGGAACGCCGAAGACTGCGGATGAGAGCTTTGCGGGCTTTCTCCATGACCTTGGGCGTCCTGGACTTCTCATTTTAAGGCTAGATGCAGTGATACGAAATTTGCTCACCCACCTTACAATTGTTCTGTAATCAGGAACAGCCTGAAATGTCGACGAAAATTCGTTTGATAGTAATGGAAGTTGGTATTCAACAGCGAAAAAGCGGCGCTCTGCAGTCCACGCAACCATAATTGTAAATGGTAGACCTTTTCCTCTTCATTCCACATATACATATACTGCGCAGACGCATACCATGCAGTACTAAGTGACTCAAATAAGACTGTTCTTTCTCCGAAACACAGTATGTGGTGTTTTAATAAAAATGTTAGAGCTATTTTACAAAAATAAAACATAAATAAAATTGTTCCATACAAAGACTAGTTTGTGAAGAAGCGACAGTTGCTAAGCAGATTTAATTATGGAGAGAGTATTAAAATATTGACACAGAATTTCAAACCTAAATGAAGATAGTCGAGTAAAGCAATGATAAATATAAAGGGTCTTTCAACAAGTGTTTCCTATTTTTAACACGTGATAACTGCCGTTGTTATTGAGTTACAGCAGTCATTTTTTATGTGGTTACAGTTGTTATTGACAAATATCCATGGATCGTTACAGCATTCAGGAACGCAAAGAAATTTTGAAAATTTATAATCAAGATGGATCATCTGTTCCCAAACCTTCCGTGTATTCCGTGCAGTTTACGGCGTGCATAATCGTCCCTGCGAGAGAACGATTCGGCGTTTGATCAATAAGTTTGAAAGAAGTGGTTCTATCAGCGATCAAAGAACGCTTGTACGTAATCGACATAAGCGTTCCAACGAAAATGTAGGTGCTGTTCGTGAGAGTGTACGCGAGAACGGAAACAAATCAATTGCTCGTCGAGAGCAAGAATAGGGGATTTCGCCGACCAAAACTTGGCGAATTCTGCATCTGGAATTGAAGTTTCACGCTTACAAATTGGTGTTAACTGAATAATTAAAGCCCAGCGAACCATAGGTTGCGCCGTGTATTCGCTGACTGGGATATGGCGCAATTGGAAGCTGACCCGGATTATTGTCGAAAAATCATCTTCAGCGACGAAACTCACTTTTGAATGGATGGTTGTGTTACCAAACAAAGTTGCCGCTTTTGGAGCAATCACAATCCAATGCAGATTCAAGAACGACCACTTCATTCCCAACAGGTTACTGTGTGGTGTGGATTTTGGTATGGTGGAATCATTGGTTTATTTAAGTTCAAAGATAGGACACTGTTGTGGAAAGAACCTATATAAAGAGTCATATTTAACTAAGGGGTAATTGTGTAGTCCAATAAATATTTTAGAGAGTAATGGATTAAGGTATATATGAAGGAAAAGAGAAACAAATGTTAGAGGATTTTGGAAAGAGACAGGAAAACGTTTTGATGATACAGTAATACAAAACTTATTTGTACTTTAACTGGAAAGAAGTTGCTGAAATTTTATGTTAGGATAAAGTGGGTATGCGAAAGAGACAATTATATTAACAAAGCTAATAAGGAGGAAAGAGAGGTAGCGTGGGCGAGAACAGGCGTATGGGGTTTAAAAAGAGAAAGAGAAAGCTTCACTCAACGGAAATGTCCATTATGTGGAGGAAAAACTGTTTTGGAGCATACAGTGTTTGATGTAAAGAATCTGAAAACTGACAAATTATTTAATTAAGTGTAAGTTTAAAAGGAACGAAAAAACAATGTTGGATAAAATATTCATAAAGGACTGAAGTAGTGTGGGACAGTATTTACTTAGGTTAAAAGAAGTGGAAATGGACAGCGAAGAGAGAAGAAGAAAATTAACACAAATGTAATAGTATAATAATTTTTGTATGTGTTTTTTGTGAATGAGTGGCAAGGCCCAATTTCAGTAGGAAAATTTATACAGGGTGTATCTTAATTGGTGTCACATATTTGGGGACGTGTTCCTGACATCAAAACAGTAAAAAGGTTTCAAATATGCATGGGTCTGAAAATCAACCGTTTCGTTGTTATAGGTCAAAGTAGATGTATTCCATGAGTGAACAGACGGATATGCACTACACGTATGGCCGTGCAGTCGGCAATGCAGCACGAGCACGTGAACTTTATGCAGAAATGTACCCTGACAGGCCGTTACCGTGTGCAAGAACATTCACACAAATTCACCAACGCTTGAGAGAGAATGACGCATTTGAGAGGAGTACTAGGGATGTTGGGAGACCAAGAGCGGTACGAGGCGTTGAGCTTGAACGAGTTCTTCGTGGTGTGGATGCAGACCCATCACAAAGCACAAGATGTATGGCTGAAGGGAAAGAATTGTCATATTACAATCTGGAGAATTCTGCATGAAAATCTTCTGTACCCGTATCGCTTTCAACGTGCGCAAGGATTAAATGAGGCAGACTTTGAGCCAAATAGACGTTTCTGTCAACGCATGTTACAGCAGTGCGCTGTGTTCATCAATTTCCTAGCCTGTATCACGGATGAGACTGGTTTTACTCGCGACGGCATCTTCAATTTTCATAACACTCATAGCTGGGCATTTGAAAATCCTAATGGAGTAGGACAGGACAACCATTAACAGAGGTTCTCTCTCAACGTTTGGGGTAGAATTATTCATGATCACCTTATTGGTCCCTACTTCTTCCCTCCGCGTGTGAATGGGCAAACCTATCTCCAGTTTCTAAGAAATGAGTTGGATCACTTAACTGAGAATGTGCCTCTGGACATCATCCAACAAATGTGGTTTTTACACGATGGTGCTGCCCTGCTCGATCGCCTGATTTGAATCAAATGAATTTCTTCGTCTGGGGACACTTAAATTCCTTGGTTTATGCGACTCCTGTACATGATGTTGATATTTTGAAGAGGAAGTATGCAAACTGGATTTCACCAAATACGAAACTCACCAGGAATTTTCAACAGAGTACGCCAGAGCATGGAACCTAGGCTTACTGCATGCATCGAAGCAACTGGAAGCCACTTCGACCAATTGTTGTAACCTTCGGTTTTGTGCTGTAACTCTGAAATAAATGATTTTCAGACCCATGTTCATATGAACTTTTTTTACTCTTTTGATGTCAAGAACACGTCCTCCAAATACATGACACTAATAAATATACACCTGTATATACACTATAAATTTCTTAGGACTAAATATATATTAATATTACTTTTATTAATTATTATTATTTAATAGAGCTTTGATTTTCAGCTATGATGTTCATAGACACCCGTACGGAATTTTCAGGTGGATTCTCTGCTTTGTAGAAACTGAACAAAAATAAACGATAATGGACAGAGGAATTAATGTAAAACAAACACATGAGATTTTTCAGGACTTTTGTGAAACACATTACCACCCTATCACATTCATACCGAGCGATATGGCGCAGACAGTAATGCGTGTGACTCACATTCGGGAGGTTCGTGTGTTCGATTACCGCGATCGACCTACTTGACTCACGAGTTTTTCGGGGGCTTCTTCGGATCGCTAGGCGAACGCTGGAAAAATTAATTGCATCCTCCGAAGTTCTGTCCCTCCATTTCACTTCACCTTTCATCTGCATGGTTTTTTTGGGATTGCAAGTGTCGGCGGGAGTCTCGGCATTGCATAGCAGTGGAAAAGGATGCCCTCCGCAAAACTTCGTTCTCGGAATGGAGGTGGTCTCCAGCTCGGGCTCCCCAGTGAGATGTTTAAACCTGCAAGGTGGAGGGGAGCCAGTTGTATCAGCTGCTAATGGGGAGTTACAACCGGGAAATATTAAGGAATCTGCCCTCTGTTTTGTCGTACCTCCTGATGCGACCGCCCTCTTTTCTCCTCTCACCTCATCCCTCCCTTCCGAGGGTGGGGTGCCTAGGTAGAAAAGATCTCTTTAGGTCGAAGCTTTCGCATATAGGGTCTTTCAACAAGAGTGTCCTATCTTTGAACTTAAATAAAACGCGTCTATAAATGATGGAGGTTTATTTCCTGTTTTTTTTTATTTTGGAACATAACTAATGTCATTACGTGTGGATGAGAACATCAGTTAAGTGACCGCCGCGACTTCGTTGGGTTTAGCGTATACGGTTGACCCAATTTTAAATGACACAAGATCGTAAATTAGTTCCAACTTCACGAATAACACGCGTGATGTTATTCATTTACTGTTTCTGGCTTGTTGATATAAACTTGAGATTTAACATAACCCCACAAGAAGAAATCCATCGCCGTTAAATCACATTACCTTGGGGACCAGTTAACATCGCCGCCACGGGAAATGATGTAACCTCTGAACTTCTCCTTCAAAAGATCGATTGTTTCGAGAGCAGTTGACATATGGCACCATCTTGCTGGAACCAGATGCTTCTGAGATCCATACCATCCAATTGAGGTGAAATATAGTCTCTTATAAGAGCCCGGTATCTTTCTCTATTGAAAGTAAGAGCTTCACCATCTTCATCTTGGAAAAAAACATGGACCAAGGATTCCGCCATATCAAATTCGCACCACAGAGTAACCTTTTGGAGATAAAGTGGTCGTTCTTGAATCTGCATTGAATTGTGATTTCTCCAATAGCGGCAATTTTGTTTGTTAATACAACCATCCATCCAAAAGTGGGATTCGTCGCTGAAGATGATTTATCGACAAAAATCCGGGTCAGCTTCCAATTGCTCCATATGCCAGTCAGCGAATACACGGCGCACCCTATGGTCGTTGGGCTTTAGTTATTGAGCTAACACCATTTTGTAAGCGTGAAACTTCAAGTCCAGATGCAGAATTCGCCAAGTAATGGTCGGCGAAAGCCCAAATTCTTGCGCACGACGAGCAATTGATTTGTTTCCATTCTCGCGTACACTCTCACGAACGGCGCCTATGTTTTCGTTGGAGCGCTTACGTCGATTACGTACAGGCGTTCTTTGATTGCTGACAGAACCACTTCTTTCAAATTTATCGATCAAACGCCGAATCGTTCTCTCGCAGGGACGATTATGCACACCGTAAACTTCACGCAATACACGGAAGGTTTGGCGAACAGATGATCCAGTTTGATAATAAATTTTTAGAATTTCTACGCGGTGCTGAATGCTGTAACGCTCCATGGGTATTTGTCAATAACAACTGTAACCACATGAAAAAATGACTGCAGTAACTCAATAACAACGGCAGCTATCACGTTAAAGCTAGGACACTTTTGTTGATAGACCCTTTATATATATATTATGTTTATTTCTTTTGCTATATACACAACAGCAGTTATACTCGTATAGTCATACGTAAATTTTTGTGACAATATCCTCCTTACCTGCTTGAATTTTCCTATAGGAATAAGGTAGCTTTATATCTTATACTTTTTGTCTTTCCTTGGAAGATTAATGTTTCTGAATAATGTAAGACGAAGAAGAACAAAGAAGATGGCGGGTAATGATGTCAGATGTTTCTTGCAACTACCCATCAACCCAGAAATAATACCACCATTATAAAAACACATGTGTACTCCTCTTCTCTACAATTCTCATAAAATATTACCATCTCTCTGAACATTCACCTCCTAGAAACCGTGTCTTCCACAACATGAATTCATCAGTGGATGATCTTATCCGTGCATAATGTTAATACAGCTTTTTACTTTCTCCACGTGGTACACTGACGGGCATAAAAAGTGGCGTGTTCCCTTAGATTGCAATAGTTCTTTTCTCTCTATGGAGTTTGTACCTTCAGTAACCAACCTCTGACACCACCCAGTCGATATCAGTTCTCTATGTGACTGCAATGAATAACAATCCAGAAGGCAATAACGAACCATTGACGAAGTTGTTATCGATGTGAAATGAAGGGGTGGTTCGAATACCGTTTCTGTGAAATGCTGTCGCTGCGATTGCTACACAAGGAAATACTAGACCATTACAAACATAATTCGGCCATCAAGAGGAAGGGTTGAAAAATTATTTATGTGTGTCGTTAAATGAACGACGGCTACGCATTTATATGAGCGCTTTCATCAGGACATGGGGACAAAGGCAAATGTTCTTCGTGTTACTTTCTACGTTACTATTAAATTATATTTCATTTATGCGCCTAAATTGAAGGAAGCATTGTCTTAAGTTCTGGGATTTTTTAGTTAAAATATATCAAAAATAAAAATACTCGTGTCAAGGCCTTCTCTCCCATAAGCCCAAGTTTGACAGGCAAAACTGAATATGTAATTTCTTGTGTATATTGCCGTTTAAAGGGTGTTAAACGAGAAAACTTGCAAAAATGTGCAATTTTTATCTTTTTAGTTTTTACTTGCAGACACTTATCACTGGGGAAAAAATCAAACGTAACTGCGGCCAATTTTCTCTTCCCTACATGAAATCTTGGTTGTAAGATATGTTTAGTGCGATCTTGCGCGCCGATATTTGTAGCCTCGGTGCGGTGCAAAGTTTATTATCCCGTCCCACCCGCGGTTGTGTTGATACATTGACGAAGGAAAATAGTATTTTCTTTCCATTAGTTCTATGTATCCATGCGGCGTAATGTGCGTTAATTCTGCCTTCAGAAACGTTAACTAGGGAATAAATGTGTTAATTGTGAATGATGCAACTACTGGAACCTTTGTATATGTATGTATGTTTACGTCAATTCAATAATAGTTTATTTCCTTATAAGGACGTATTATAAATATGTGTCTGATTTGTTTGTATATAAACTTTATTTGAAATATTTTTAAATTTTGGAGCAGCATAAAAATATTTGTAATAAATATTCACAATATTATATGTTTAATTCATATGTAATGCGCATTTCACTTGTTAGTTTTGAATTCAACATTCCGAAACTTGAGAAACCGAATCTTCATTTCTCTTGTGGCAACCTTGTATACAGTACTGCAGCGACCAAGCAGCTGGTCGTTGAGCGTAAAAGGGGATATACCACACATATATCAATTTTAAACAAGAAATGTATATAATAATATAATGAATAGTCAAGAATGTAAAAAGCAGTTGTAACTTAGATAAGTAAGGGACGGGTCAGCTAGCTAATTCCAGTTAAAAGATAATTCTAGGTAGAGCCCACCTTTCACCAAGCTAATGAGTAAGGAACTTGAAGCAATAAGAAGAAATAGAAAGAGACAGATATGTGTAACTGCTTCCGGACGCGTCACTGAGACCCGTATGCGAATATTTTCATACATAATAAGGTAACGCTGTTTGAGAACCAATAAGAAATGTCATTACACTTGGAGATGCAAAGGTAAGCGTCACTAAGCTTGGGTATAAAAAGATGAAGAAAGCCCTAGATTTTCACTCTCTAATAGAATCTCGTCGACACACACCGATACTCTCTGGACAGCAGATGCACGTGTGTGCAAGGGGTGAGAAGCGTGTGCAGTTAGATTAGGCTCCTAATTTATTATTATGGTGGGAATTATTATAATGGGAAAAGCTAGCCGCCCATTAGTATTTATTTGATAATAAACCTTTCTTAAGGGAAATGCAGTGTATTTTAATTTGCCTTACCTACGAAAATCCTGAGACCAGTGAAATTAGTTAGATAGCTAATTAGCGCAAGACAGACCTAAAGTCAGCTGTTAAAACCTAAATTTTTATGATATTTTCCTATAGGAGAGAAAGCCGAGACAGGATATCTTTGTGTTTTATGTACTTTCAGTGACAGTGGCCCCTTGTCAGTATTAATTACTTGGACTTCTGACACTTTTTCTAAACATTGGCAAGACAGAAGACCAGAAATGTCTGCCTGCAGTAGCTATGGGCTAACCGGTCTACACCTACATTTTTCATTTTCCGACGGCTACAGAAGCACCTCTGTATCCGACCAGAACGCGGGTAAATATACTTGAGCCGTAATATGGGCACGCAATACCACGGAGAAATACATCGAGCTGTGTTCTATCATACAGCTCATAACACGCAGAAACACAACCGCCTCCTGTATGCCGGAACTTATCATTTAAAATGCACAGAGTGCCGTGATCCAGATTACGCAAGCTTCCGTTGCAAAACTTTCCCGACCAGCAAAATTCCAGCAGGCGAACCTCATCTCTCTGCACTTTGTTTATGATAAAAACATTGCTGATAAATATATTTGATAAATAAAAATCTGATGTGTTACATTCACATGAATTTTCCGCCCTATGGTTCACTAGTGGTTATACAAACTATGTTTCTGTTTAATTTTAATCGAGATAAACCTTTGCAGAAATAGCTACATTAAAAATTTTGTTATAGATACAAAGGGAACAGCGATAGTCAAATGCTTAAGAACTAGACGCTATACGCTGGCCTCAACATTCCATACTGAATATTGATAGGACTTGAAAAGCATGACAAAGTATTGAAGAATGCGAGCCATTAATAATCGATGCCTCGGAAATGGCTTATGCCACAAAAGGTTCATAAATACGTTTTATCTATTGTCACGTGCTAAGTTGTGACACTGGGGGGAATTGTTAAATGAGGGATTCCAGAGGTGGAGGCAGTCATTAAAACGCTTGGCTAGAGCGATCTGAATATATTCTAAAGAGTTAGATTTCTACCATACGATAGTTGGGTTTACAAGATCAGGGATGTTGATGGTACTAGCTAAGATTATTATTAACAATTTATTTTGTAATGCTTACCTTGAGAAATATTTCGTGGTGGATAAGGAGAGCCAATACTCAACACAACTTTGTCAAGCTGTTAGTGGTGCCAAGTGAAACCATCCGGAGCGGCCGTGCAGGGCCGTCGACGGGTACTATAGTAGTCCTAACCACGTTACAGTATAAAATCCCCCCGAACAGAGCTTGAGAACTTGGTTACATTGAGTTGAATACCCTAGAGGAGTTCATTCTAATACCGTGGCAGCTGTTACCAAATATGGCCTGCCACCGCCCTGCGTTTGAAATATAGCGGTCAATCATAACTCGATACGTCAATGTTCTAGAACATTCTATGTGACGTAACACGGTTTAAGGTGCAGCTAAGGTATAGCTTTGGGTGGAAAGCCATACCTTCTCTATCTACTATGTACAGTTGGGTGAAAAAAGTGTCCATCTTTTGGTTAATTTGTGTTTTCGATTCTTGAATATGGGAGATTCTCGTCATCTATGCTCCGCGCCTGCCTTAGGTGAATCATCCTGTAATTGGTTATAGCTGAATTCGGATACACTAGTGTTACCCTATGAAGAAAGGAAGGCCTAGTTGAGCGATGAAAGGGGTGTAGAATCGATATACACTACGTGATCAAAAGTACCCGGACACCTGGCTGAAAAAGGCGCGCAAGTTCGTGGCGTCTTCCATCGCTAATGCTGGAAGTCAATATGGCGTTGTCCCATCCTTAGCCTTGATGACAGCTTTCACTCTCGCAGGCATACTTTCAATCAGGTGCTGGAAGGTTTCTTGGAGTGTGGAACTGAGGAGAGGTATCGATGTAGGTCGGCGCGGCCTAGCACGAAGTCGGCGTTCCAAAACATCCCAAAGGTATTCTATAGGATTCAAGTCAGAACTCTGTGCCGGCCAGTCCATTACAGGGATGTTATTGTCGTGTAACCACTCCGCCACATCCCGTGCATTATGAACAGGTGCTCGATCGTGTTGAAAGATGCAATCATCATCCCCGAATTGCTCTTCAACACTGGGAAGAAATAAGGTGCTTAAAATATCAACGTAGGTCTGCGCTGTGATCGTGCCACACAAAACAAAAGGGGTGCAAGCCCTCTACAGGAAAAACACGACCACATCATGACACAACCACCCCCGAATTTCACTGTTTGCACTACACACGCTGGCAGATGACGTTCACCGTACATTCGCCATACCCACACCCTGCATCGGATCGCCACATTGCGTACCGTGATTCGTCACTCCACACAACGTTTTGCCACTGTTCAGTAGTGTAATGTTGACGCTCCTTACACCAAGCGAGGCGTCGTTTGGCATTTTCCTGCGTGATGTGTGGCTTATGAGCAGTCGCTCGACCATCCAAGGTTTCTCACCTCACGCCTAACTGCCATAGTACTTGGAGTGGATCCTGATGCAATTCGGAATTCCTGTGTGATGGTCTGGATAGATGTCTGCCTATTACTCTTTACGACCCTCTTCAAATGTTGGCGGTCTCTGTCAGTCAACATGCGAGGTTGGCCTGTACGTTTTTGTGCTGTTCATGTCCCTTCACGTTTCCACTTCACTATCACATCAGAAACACTGGACCTAGGGATGTTTAGGAGTGTGGAAATCTCGGGTACAGACTTCTGACACAAGTGACACCCAATCACCTGACCACGTTTGAAGTCCGTGAGTTCCACGGAGCGTCCCATTCTGTGTTTCACGATATCTAATGACTACTGAGTTCGCGAATAATGAGAAGCAAGCAGTAGGTGGCAGCACAATGCACCTAAGATCAAAAACGTATGTTTGTGGGGGTGTCCGGATGTTTTTGATCACATAGTGTATGTCGCCTAACTGGTTGAAATAATACGTCTCCCAAAAACTGTCGTCCTGCATGTTGTAGTGGTTACCATGATAGCCTCTAGTTCCCGAGGTTCGGGTTTCAACCCGGCGGAGGGCGATGAATTATTTCGGACGTAAAAACCCTTAGCATGGCTTTCTTCGGAAGGGAAGTAAACACGGTGGTTCTGTTCCGTACATTTACGGCAGGTAAAAGAACATAAAGCCTGAGAAAGAGGCCTCTGAGCAAAATTACCGGCCTTTCATGCCCAACATAGAATGGGACTCTAAGGATCACAGCAGTTAAGGAGCGTCCTTTTATAGAACTTAATGTAATTATCCGAAAAACTTTTCATACTAGCCCCCTTGAATGAGTCCGGCTCTTATTGGTTGGGCATTGAAGCATTAATCTCTGTAACCGAATGAGGTATGGAAGTTGCGGCAGAGGCGTGTTAATTACTGATTGCCAATTTACACCGCGGTTTCTCAAACATACACGTTTTGTGCACCCTATTGTACATGGCGTCTATGTCTCCAGTATTTGGCCTACAAATTTTGGAGGTATTAGAAGACAATGGCAGACTCCTTATTGTCACATTCTAAAACCCTAGGAACGGGGTTTAAATATTTTAAATTGGTTTTCAATTCAGCTACCTAAACTAATTATCGTAATAAATTAATGTAGTATAAAGTGTTATACCAAATTTAATAGAACTGCCTGTAATTGTCTCAGTTTATTTTATTTAGCTGTTCATTTCATCAATATTATATGTTGATTAAAACACCTTCACGTGTTAAACGACTTGTTACATCTTAAAATTTTATTTTGGCCAACAAAGCATTACCTATAATGAAGGAAAGCACTGATTGTTTTCTTTAATTTAAAGTTGCTGTATTATAAAAAGGGTAAACCTGTTTATTTATAAAGTAATTCAACATTTTCAAAAATGGGCATTATGATCTTTTAGCAAACGTTGCTGAAGTTTTATTGCAAATTAATTGTCTATTGATCAGAAAGTATAACGCGTGGAGCATTTTAAAATAATGTAAAACACAAATAAAAGTTCTTGTAATAAAAATAATTTGAAATTGTAATGTGACACTGTTCATAAATACATACAACCTAATATATTGCTGAAATTAGTAAATACAAAGCTTCAAACGAAGGTTCTAAACATAATAACCAATAAATAAATAAGTTTCTTTAAACTTCTCACCTAAAGAGCTCTAAAAGCGTTTTAACCACTTTTGTAAATACTTTTTATTTTTCCCATAATAGGGTTATTTTCCGTAAAACGTTTCGGTTTTCGTTTACAACTTCCAGACGAGTATCAGTGAATGTAAAACCTTTCCGCGGCGTCAGAGAGTAAAACCTCATTTTCTCTTCTCCTTTCTGTAATATACCGCAAACCTTGCAAGAAAATTAATGTAAGATTAACATTTATTTTTCATCAACTCTCACACTTCCAATAACAAGAGTTCTGTCCTGGGATTGCAGGAGCGTGATTAAAGAAATTAGAAATAGTTATTGCCTTATATCTGGATACAGTACAACTGTTATAAATAGTTAATTGGATTAATGGAGAACGGAGTAATATATAAATTCTGATCCTCTGAAAGTTATGACCATATACACAAAATGAGATACCTATTTGGAAACGCTTATAGTCATTCTTTCATTTTTTAAAAATCGTTTTTGTCTTTCGCCATCCTCAGACATAATAGACTGTACTCCAATATGATACTTGAGGTTTCAGAATCCTTCCAAAAATAGTTTTAGAAATGTTACTGAGAGAGGGGGGTGATGGAGAGGGAGAGAGGGACATAATTCAAAGGTATGCCACTCTTCGTACCTAAAGCGACCAATCGGTTGCTTAAATAGTTAACCACAAGAGAATTAATTCTCTCTCCCTGTCCCTCTGTTACAAAACTGTGTGAGATGACAGTAAATATATCGAGGTAAGTATTTGCTATCCTAATTGGAATTTAATATCAATGCATCTCTAAGGTATTTCCTAGTATAAGGAGGTATTTAGTAATATTGTGACCACGCGCGGCGCTACGGTTGGCTGGTAGGTGCCTCCCGGCCCGATATCTGTGCGGGGCCTACAACTGGCCATCGGAATAATAGCCAGTGCGGAAGCAATAGAACAATAGCAAGTGTGGAATATAAAGCCCCGTTATGTAATGTTTACTTGTTCCAAAAACTTCATTTCGGTATGTTCTATTACGATCCTGTTCTCGAAAGCTCCACTTTTTTTATGCGAGGATATATAAGGGACTTCTATATGCAGGGGAGTAGTGTTGTATTCAGTTAAGTTTAGTGCTGTTAGAAGTGACGAAGTGAAAAGTGCAAGTGGACAACAGTTTTTGAGTTGTAACTCAGCAGTCAGTGGTGTGTCGTGTAGTTCAGTTCAGTTGTGTTGTATTCCGAGTGCATGCCAAAGTGACTCTACCCGAATTTTTAGGATAAATAAAGCATGTTTTCGCAGTAAACGATGTTCTCATTTGTTACAATATCATAAATTAAAACCTTATTATATGAAAAATTGAGTAAAAATATATATCAACGCGCAAATAGCAGTATTTTATAAGAGAATCTAATGCATTGTAATTCTTTGTATTTCTGTTAATAACAAAGCGAGAAATACAACCAATTTAAAGAATAAACTTATATCGTGTATTAATTTTCAACATTCCTACTTGATTCTTTCTACAAAACGCAACCTAAGAGGGAAAAAAATCTCATCGCTCTGAGGTAACTAAACAAATATTTCATATACAGGATCATCAGATTAAGCGGCAACGCTGTTAACGGCTCCTGGGTAGCGGCGGCGCACCACTCGCCTACCGACATATTCATTCCCGCGCGAACCGTCATATGCATCGAAACAAATAGGATGAACGTACAAGGACAATTAATACCATTATTATTTCACAAATTTCAATATTAAATATCTATTACATTTTTAAAGACAGACAGACATTGCAGGGTCTTACAGTTTATGAGCACATAATACAGATCTTCTTGGGAAATTTTTTTCATCATCTTGTATACTGTTTTGCAGTTCTTGTAATGTTTGGGGATTTTAGTTGACTATTTCGTCTTTAAATTGCCCCACAAGTAAAAAAGTCTAATGTGTTACACTCACATGACTTTCTCTACTCTTGTAAAACTACTTTTACAAACGCTTATTCTCCATATGCTTAATGTTAATCGAGATATTAATCTTATTGCTAATTTTCTTGTAGATGCAAGGAGAATTGGTAGGCTTTAAGTGATAGTCAAGTATTTTAAGAGCTTGGTGCACTATTCCATTCCCTTTGCATTACTAGGACCAAAAAAAAGGAATCACGAATTCCCGTTTGAAAAAATAAGTATTGAAAAATTTAAGGGAATAACAAGCAATATCTCGAAAATAGTTCACTCAACAACAAAAACGTATATGACATAAATTGTGTATTTTAACGCGATCTACATTTTTGTGCAGTAAAAGTTTGTCTATCTCTTATGGTTTACCAGTTATGCAAAAGTCGTGCACAATGAAGAATACTTTTGGAGACATTACTAGAAAATCCGAGATATACATTTCATTTGTCATCAAAACACCTTAAACGTATGATATTTTAATCAAAATCGTTAGAGCCATTTTTGAGAAAATTAAAATTTTCGAAAAATGTTCCATGTAAAGGGTAATCTGGGGTGGGGGGATTTTCTTGAAAACCTTCGTGTCGCATCTCTGGAAGATGCTGAACCTAAATACCAAGTTTGGTGTTAATCCAACTGTTCGTTTCTGAGTTATGTTGTTCACAGACAGACACACCGGACATGTTTCCAAAAATGCTTTTTTACTTTCTCTACTACGTATAGTAAGTAGGGGAAGTATTGTATTCCACCCAAAAATTCGATACCGAGATTTCACCGGAAATACATATTTTGAGACTCCCTGAATCCAAAAAAAGCATTTTTGGAAACATGTCCGTGTGTGTGTGTGTGTGTCTCTGTGTGTGTGTGTGTGTCTGTGAACAGCATAACTCAGAAACGAACAGTCGGATAAACACCAAACTTGGTATTTAGGTTCAGTATCTTCCAGAGATGCGACACGAAGGTTTTCAAGAAAATCCCCCCACGCCATACTACCCTTTACATAGAACATTTTTCGAAAATTTTAATTTTCTCAAAAATGGCTCTAACGATTTTGATTAAAATATCATATGTTTAAGATATTGTCATAAGAAATGAAATGTATATCTCGAATTTTCTGGGAATGTCTTCAAAACTAATCTTCATTGTGGACGACTTTTGCATAGCTGGTAAACCATAAGAGATAGACAGAATTTTACTACTCAAAAAATGTAGATCGCGTTAAAATACACAACTTATGTCATATATATTTCTTTTGTTGAGTGAACCGTTTTCGAGATATTGCTTGTTATTCCCATAAATTTTCCAATACTTTATACTTTTTCTCAAATTCGTTGTTCATTTTTTTTTGTCCTGGACATGTAAAGAGAATGGAATGCGCCACATAGCAACCAGCGTTAAAATATTTGACTATCGCTTAAAACCTACCATATTTCCCTTGCATCTATATGAAAATTACCAATAAGATTAACATCTCGATATCTAGATTAACATGAAGCATATGGAGAATAAGCGTTTGTAAAAATAGTTTCTACAAGAGTAGAGAAAGTCATGTGAGTGTAACACATCAGATTATTTGGATTCAGGGGTCTCAAAACATGTATTTCCGGTGAAATCTCGGTATCGATTTTTTTGATGGAATACAACACTTCCCCTACTTTCTCTACGTAGTAGAGAAAGTAAATATAATTATCACTTCAGATTTGTACTTTGATGCTCTGGATAGTGGCTGATGACCAGTACATACAGGGTGGAAGGGAAGTTATTACATTATCTCGTTATTTGGAACAAATTTTGTAACTTCCATTTTTTTCTATCACCATTTCTTGCGGAGATATTTTAGGTTGTTGTAGAAGATAAAACAGATATGCTGGCAACGTTGCAGGGTTTGCTAATCCATAGTAGTGGGGTTGTCACTTTCGCTTTCAAAACCAGTTGAAGGACACCACGTAAACAGGTTTCACTTTCACTTTCAGTTGATTTGTGTCTCATGAGCGTAAACAAATGAAGCTTCGTATCTGCTACCTCCTAATAATTACATCTGAATCTCCCAATGACAAATTTTATAATATAACCTTACAATACATGTATATTTTTATCATATCGTCCAACATTAAGCTTAAATAAGTTTTGCAACTAATACTATGGGACTCGACGGTATTAATTGACCAACAGCTTCAGGCTTGTGTTAAAATAGGGAAGATATTATCCTCTCCATTTAAAACGTCAAAAGGCCTAAGACAGAGGTGTAGTATTTCAAATATATAGTCAACATGTACTATGAAAACGGAATCGGTCCTGTGGAGGTATGGGTATACCAGTTCAAGGTTTTACTGTACAGTCACCACTATTTGCAGACGACCAGGTGGTGATGGCTCAGAGTTGTGAGGCTGTGAAATAGTTAATAAGGAAACTTTTGGAAGTTTTTGAAGTAGGAGGGTTACGAGTATATATGCATAAAACGGAATGCCTGGTAGTAGGAGGAAGTGGATAGGGCATCTCACCACCTCAAGGAATTATTAAAGCTGTTAAAAGGTTTAAATATTTGGGATCGCTTATTGATGAAGTAAGGCGCTGTAAAGTGAATGTAGACAATAGGATAGAACAAGCAGGATGAGCCATAAAATGTTGAATGGAGTTTTGTGAAGTAGAGCCATGTTGATTTATACAAAGAGGAGAATTTTTAGGACTTTGATGGAAAGTATAATGACCTGCAGTGCCGAGTCGTGGACTTTGGTAGAGGGACAAAAATCTAAGATCTTGGCAATGGAAATGGACGGAATAAGACATAGTACTAGGGCATCAAGGATGGAAAGAAGGAGAAATGAAGAGGTGATACAGATGCTGGATATGGAGGAAACAGTGGTGGAGATAATTGAAAGGCGGGGTCTTCAACGGTATGGACATGTGAAAAGAACGGAGGATAATAGGTGGCCTAAAACTTTTTTAGAATGGTCACCTCTTGGAAGAAAATAGCGAGGTAGGCCAAGTGGAACATGGAGAGGACAGATTCATAGAATGATGAATGATCGGCGCCTGGAGGAGGATGACTTGTTCAATAGGAGGAATGGCGAAAGGGAATACAGGGCAACTGCTGAAGAGTGGAGAAACCCTTAAAAGTAAAAAGTAAGTAATTAATACTGTGTAATGTAATCAACCAAACCATATTTCTGACAAGCAAACTTAAAACAACTACTGGATGTTGAAGGCATTCCTTCTATTTTAAACTGTTCTTATGTGGGACAATAGTATACTATTTGTACCTGTTACTTCGCCAAAACATTACATCATCCTATATCATATTCTATATTGGGCGTGAAAGACAGGTAATTTTGCTCAGAGGCCTCTTTATCCGGCTTGAGGTTCTTTTACGTGCCCTAAATCTACGACACGGGACCACCGGCTCCCTTCCGAAATAAGCCATGCCAAAGGAGCTTTGCACCCGAAAACATTCATCGCCCTCCGCCGGGTTTGAACCCGCGACCTCGGGAACTAGAGGCTAGCATGTCCATCACCCTTTCGTCATGTTGGTGTGAATTAAAGGACATGTGAAAAATTAAACCGTCAATCACCCTTCAGATAAAGGAGTAGTCTATGTTTTGTTTACGCCCGGAAGCCACTTCAGATTGCATGAACTACCTCGGCCTGTTCGCAATATCACCGAGTTCTACAGCCACATTACGTCTCTAAAAATGTGTTCGAAATATCAATTTAGGTGATTAATTATTTCAAAACAATGTGTGATGTCATACAGTTACTACCAAACAAAATCTAATTGTTTTTTTCGAAAACAGCTGTTCAAGGAACAAAGTAGATTACACATTTTTGTTTATGATACTTCTATGAGCTTCATATTAGAAAGAATGTAATACGTTCCTTCTACCCAGTATATCTGCTTAATTTCTATCATTCCCTGCTAAACATTTTCGAATTTGTTCTAATCCATATGTATTGTTTGTTTTAATGTATTCTACTCTGGTTTAATGCATTAATTAACAAGGTTCCTTTGCTAACAGGCAACGTAAATACGAGCAGCAGCGGCTCTTGCCTAATGAGAAATTTATACATTGCCGTAGCGTTGCAGCTTAAACCTGTGGTTGAGTAAATTAAACGATGTCGCGTTGTGCACTGGAGGTGGACCCGAGTAAACCCCGCACTGCCTACAGTTGCCAGAAATAGTAATTAACTTAGGAAACAAAGCGTGAAGAAGGCGGGGGCGGCGGTGTCGTCTTTAAGTTGTGAAGTAAAAACCTCGAGAGCTTGCACAAACATTGAAGGCGCAGCGTTTTCGACACCGGAGCTGCGAACCCGTGCTAATTTGCATAGTTTTGCTAATTAACTTTAACTACCTAGGACCTTTGTTTAGACCCAAATTAGTTTACTTCACCCAAGAGACCTGCAAACATATGACCTAATGTTTTTCCCGGATGACGCCTGCAATATACGGGCACCATGGTTACTGTGAAATGTAGGACAACTGTTTCTTATCACTGTTTCAGTTCTTCACGATCCTCCTTTTTAGTTTCTCTACCACGTACGTGTAGGTGGAGAATATATTTCATTCCATCCAAAGATTCGATACCAAGATTTCACCAGAAACACGTGTTTTAAGGTACCCTGAATAAATAAAAAACATTTAAAAAGGGGACCATATCGCTGTGCCTCTGAGCCTTAGCACAAATCAAATACTAAAAGTCGTGTTAAATACTTGGAACATTTTCTGAAATGTTTTATTTTCTCAAAGTGGTTCTAACGATTTAGATTACAATATTACTTATTAAACATATTTACATTACAAATAGAATGTATATCTTGAATTTTCTGGGAATACCCTGTGAAGAAATTTTGTATAATCTTATACGGGGGACCAAGATAAAGGAGGCGCGAAAACTCGCTACAGAACAGTAAATTATTATTATTACTATTCTTATTAAGAAGAACGTATAGGGTTGCCTCATCACTTCGTTCCCTTTTCGTTACGTTTCAATCACTAAGAACGCCTGGGAACACACCTCACCCGCAGCACAGCTACGACAGAGTAGTTGCCGAACTTTCCGTTTACAAACTTTAAACACAACGCGGTTCAAAAGATAATAACTATGACATTTAGGTTTTGCAAACAAACTATTTATTTCCTGCAGTATACACCATTATTGTCGACAATATATTGCCAAGTTCCTGGCTACAGTAGCACGAACAAAGTTGTGCTCCAATGAAAACACCCGAGTTGTAATTCGAGGATTGTTGATTATCGTTTCAAGAACTCTTTTCACGTCCGTAACCATTGGCTGTCCAGACCAAGGTTTGTCTTTCAGGGAGAAATTCCTAAACCACTTTTAACATGCTCGCTTCGTTACTCCAGCTTCCCCGTAGACAGCACATTTTTCTGCCGGCATTGTGAGGCGGTTTTACCCTTACGATAGTAAAGCAGCCTAAGATGTCGGAAATGTTCCTTTTTGCTTTCCATAGTTTGTAAACACAAGTTCACGCCTTTCTATAAAACGCCAGTCACAAACACACACAATGACATATACAATAGTGACTCTGGCTGTTGTTCTCTAAGTCGTAGGGGTGGTTAGGCAACTAGGATATCTTGAGTGTACAGAGGGTTCAGGGTTTTCAGGCGCTATAGATGGAACTTGCGAGCAAAACGAACGAACTTATGAGACAACTCAATACAATGTACTGAGCATTCAATGGGTCAATAGTTCACAAGGGGTGTTGAAACTGGTTAGCATGAACTTCCATACACAACTGAGCGCGTCTCAACATGTTTGTGGAAACTTTTGCCAATTCAGTTGGTGTGACTTCCGCAATCGCATTGCGAATGTTTGTTTTCAACTCTTCAATTGTACGCGGGTTGTTACTGTAGACTACCTTTTAAATTACCCCACAAATAAAAATCACAGGTAGACAAATCGGGAGATCTGGAAGTGACTGCACATTCCTCTCCAAAAGCTTCATGGACGAATGCATTTCAAATCTAAATTGTAAACCTTGAAGTATCCGCCGTAGCGTGAAGTAGAATTGTTCTTGGAGTTTTTTTATTTACGTAATTTATTGTTACGTAAGTTATTAGCCTCATGCTTGGGAAGCCAATTTGTGAAGAAGGGTGTTGTTTACGTAATTTATTTATTTATTTCCATACTTGGGAAACCAATTTGAGAAAGAGTTTTGTCTTTGCTGAAGTTTTGTTTATTTAGCTCCACGTATGGACGTCAATTTGAAGTGGATTGTTTGTTACGTAATATGCTACTACGTATGTGAAGCCGATTTGAAGATGTTGTATATTTTTGTTGTTACGCTTCAAGTTTAAAAAATATTGATTAACTTTGTTATTAAACTGCTTCTATAGATAGTGTTTATGTTTATGTTTGCCTCGGCTGCGTCAGTCTTACTTTAGAGACATCTTTCTCTTAATCAGGGCTTACACAGATTTTAAGTTTAAATTCACTTCTTCTTATTAATCCTTGGCACAAATTAAATAGCACTACACTGATATTAAGAGCTGTGAGATTTCTCAATTTAAAACTTGCATTTTGTTATCGCGTATACATAATTTTCGTTTCACACGAATACGTAATATTTCTATAGAGAACACATCTTCCATCCGGTCACTACCAAGGTCTACAAGCAACTGAACATATTTTAACCGTATAAACTTTTAAATTTTTGTATTTCAAATATCTGATTGGCTAATCCTAGTCCAATAGAATACCTGCATTTACTAAAGCTTTTTCTGGCTGTTGATTGGCTATCTTTAAACTCTTACAAAAATTTACATTATCGTTGCTCTAATCATGACTAGTAGCATTTAAACTCTCAAACTCATTATTGCCTCAAGGTTACCTCATGTTACCTCATTGTTATCAACGTTAAACTTATTATTCTCACAGCTCTTGCATTATTAAACACGTTTACAATAATATAAGCATATGCAATGACTATTATATACATTTTAAAAATTATAACAAGGGCGGCTGTTATTGAAATTATATATTATATAATTCAAGTGTTAAAAATACTGCCTCAAGCGACATCTTCATGGAAAAACGTATACTCGCATTCTTCCTCCGTTAGCTGCGCTATGAATGGTTACAACACTTTCGTTACATACACCTGAGAGTTCACTTTGGTATTCAAGAAAATGGGGCCTGCTATCCCTTGGCCTGAAACTGCACACCAAACGTCATGCAGAGGTATCTCTGGGATTGTTTGTTGACCAATAACGTGTGCATTGAGAGCTCACGTACTCGCTAAGGTGAAACCGTGCTTCTGTGATGGAGCAAAGCGTTGTATCCCGATAACTTCATGAGTAACCATTCACAATAGCGTTGTCGATTTGCATAATCGGTAGGTCTTAATGTTTGTATCACCCTCACTTTGTATGGTCGCATCTGTAACTGCTTCAACATGTTCTAGCATGACGTTCGTTTGATGTTTCGTTTGAAGATGGACGTCTAGTTGATTTCCGTGGACTTCTTACCACAGTCGCTTCAGCACGTTGAACATTTTCCGGCGTTTACGGTTACGTTTGAGCGTTAGCGACTGAATCAGTTGATCTAAATTTACTGACACTTTCTGCAAAACTTTTGCAAGAGCAGCTTGAGGCAGTATTTTTAACACTTAAATGATTTTAGTCAAATTATATAATTAAAAATATAACAGCAGCCCGCATTAAACCAATATGTGTATGTAACAATATATAACAAGTGTATATTACAGTCATTGTAAATGTTTATATTATTGTATACATGTTCAACAATGTTATGTGAATGTATTACGTAATTTAATAATGCAGGAGCTGTGAGAATAATAGGTTAAAAGGTGCTAACAATGAGATAACCTTGAGGCAATAATAAGTAAGAAAGTTTAATAATGCTACTAGTCATTATTGGAGCAACAATAAAGTAAATTTTGAGACAGTTCATAAAAATAGCCAATCAACAACCAGAAAAGGCTTTAGTTAAATGAAGGTATTCTATTGGCGGTAGAAATCAAGTCAGTTGCTTGTAGACAGCGGTCATAACTGGACGCGTTGCTTGTAGACAGTGTTCCTAACCGCACGCGAGATGTGTCCTCGAGAAATTTAATACGTATTCGTGTGAGACTAAAATAGCTTACGTGTTAAAAAGTGCAAGTAATTAACAAAAGAATCTCACAGCTCTCTATAACAGTGAAGTGTTATTAAAATCGTGTCAAGAATTAATAAAAAGGAGAGAATTAAAAATTATAATCTGTGTAAGCCTACATTCTTCAGTCGCACCACTCCCTGATAAGACATTCATGTCTCTAAAAATAAATACTGACGCAGCCGAGGCAAACATAAATATATAATATTTATGGAAACAGTCAAAATTACATTTGGGGCGAAGGCTACCGGAAACATTTTACCATACGTGCGGTTGCAACTACTTCAAGTTAGGCTCCCCAACATAAGAACTACAATACAACAACTACTTCAAATTGGCTCCCAAAGTGTGGGGCAAATAAAGACAAAATAAACCTTCTTCAAAGCTGTCTGTGATACTTTCTCGGAACCACTCATTTAACGTTATAAACGATTTACCGTTAAAATAAGTTTCAACAATACACACCCTTTGTTCGATTGAAAACGGCATACGGCAGAACTGTATTCACAACACGTCTCGACTAGCAACTGTCAATGGTTGGTCGACATCACGGGACATCACGTGACCCCGCTCAAGTGCTCCACTGTCGTCAAGAAAGAACAACACTCAGATAGATTTAAATATGACGTTCAGTATAACACGGTGCCTATAACCCTATATAACTGCTAAACGTTAAGCTATAGATGAAAACGTACTACACAAAAAATGTAGATATCTTTAAGACATAAAATTTCTTTCGAGTAGATTTTAATGTGGCAGCAGCCATTTCCGAAATATTGTTATTAATGGTTGAATTTGTTCAATAGTATGACAGTGTTTTTAACTCCTGAATTTTTAGTTGTTTCTCGTGATTGCATGGAAAGAGTATGGCATTTTATGGCATCATATAGCGTCCAGTTCTTAAACACTTGACTATCGCTGTTCGCTTTGTATCTATAACGAAATGTGTAAATGTAGCGGTTTCAGCAAAGACATGTCCATTAGAATGAAGAAGATAGAACAAATGTGATGTATTACACTCACATGACCTTCCCTACTCTTGCACAGACTATTTTTACAAACGCTTATTCTCCATATGCTTCATGTTAATCGAGATGTTAATCTTATTGCTAACTTTCTGTAGATGCAAGGGGAATTGGTAGGCTTTAAGCGAAAGTCAAATCTTTTAGGAGCTGTTTGCTATGTGGAGTAATCTAATCTTTGGATTTCCAGGACATAAAAAATTAATAACGAATTCCCATTTGAGAAAAAGTGAAAGTATTGGAAAATTTAAGGGAATAGCAAGCAATATCTCGAAAAAGCTTCAATCAACAAAAAACTGTGTATCACATAAATTGTGTATTTTAACGCGATCTACATTTTTGTGTAGTGCAATTTTGTCTCTCTCTTATGGTTTACCAGTTATGCAAAAGTCGTTCACAATACTTTTGGAGACATTCCCAGAAAATTCGAGGTATACATTTCATTTGCCATGAAAATATCTTTAACATATGATATTTTAATCAAAATCGCTAGAGTGATTGCTGAGAAAATTAAAATTTTCTAAAAATGTTCCATATAAAGGGTAATCTGGGGTCGTGGAATTTTCTTGTAAACCTTGGTGTCGCATCTCTGGAAGATACTGAACCTAAATACCAAGTTTGGTGTTTATCCGACTGTTCGTTTGTGAGTTATGCTGTTCACAGACACACACACACACACGCGGACATGTTTCCAAAAATGCTTTTTTGGATTCAGGGGGTCTCAAAACATGTATTTCCGGTGAAATCTCGGTATCGAATTTTTGGGTGGAATACAACACTTCCCTTACTTACTATACGTAGTAGAGAAAGTAATAAGCTTTGGCAGAATAGCTTTTATACACATGAATGTATGATAATGAATGATGTGAATGTAACGCATGGAGTTTTTGGAAGGGTTTTACGACCATTGTTGCTACACCCGGCATCAGATACACAGAAGCTACATGAAATGAAATAACTGGAAAGGAAACTTAGGAAGGAATTGTTCATGCCTAACGTTTAGGAATCCTCCCCAACATTTGCCAGTTATAACGACTGAGGAAAACCTAGAAGAAGCCTCAGTCAGGAAGAACGATCCTCGCAGGAGTTCAATAGTGGACCTCCTACTCATTCTCCCCTCAGCTAGAGAGGAATTATCTCTCTTCTCCGTTTATCATTCTATTCGGTCCTTCTAGGAGACAGCTATTATTCTTCAAAAATAAAATCTGAAATGTTAAATTTACATGACTTTCCCTCTCCAGTATGTCTTAATTTGATATAGCCTCTATAAACTATTGTAATGAAAGTTTATTTTTCTCTCCAGTTCATGTTAGTCAAGATAAAGCTTTTCAGATATCATTTCATTACTCATATCGCTCGTTGTAGGTGCAAGGGAAGGTGTAAGGGAAACAAAATCGAAACCCAAATGATTAAAATCGTCACGCTATACGCTATCCTTCAATTCCATACTCTTTCCATGACACTCTTCTTCATACTGCTGTAACAACATCTTGCTCTCCTATCAACTTCATGTTAATCGAGAAAAACGTTTACAGAAAAATGTTCATACCATATGTCAGTTGTGGATACAGTAGGCTAAGCCCATAGTCACATTTCTAAAAACAGCTTTAGCGACAGCTTTGAAATTAAACTCTTTGCATGATCAGAAAAAAAACAAGTAGCGACTTATCACCTGAAAGAAATTCTAATGAGTGACGTTTACATGACTTTCTCTACTCAATCTTCTACAAACTATGTTACAAATATATCATCTTGGTAATGGAAATAAACTTTCATTGCACATTTACAAATCTCTTTGTAGATATACGAGGGATGCCCCAGAAGTACCCGACCTAACAAAGAAAACACAAAAATTTTGGGGAAAAAAATTACCTCTCTACATAGTCTCCTTTCACCTCGATACACTTTTCCCGGCGATGTTCAATAGCTTCGATACCCGGCTTATAGTGAGAACCGTCGAGTTCTGCCAAATAGCCATCAACTGCAAACTCCACCTCTTCATTGTTGGCAAAGCCATAGGTCTGGCGAATAGGGTGCATGAGGAAACAATTCGAAATTTAAGTCATTGATTTTGGCCATGGCAATAATGGATATGTGAACTGGTGCTTTGTCTTGATGAAACAGAACTTTCTTTTTTGCTAAATGCGGCCGGTTTTGCTTCATTTCATCACTCAAACGCCGCAACAGGTTTGCGTAATACTCACCATTGATTGCTTTTCCTTTTTTAAGATAATCAATGAAAATTATTGCACGCGCATTCCAAAAACTGACGCAATAACCTTGCCTGCAGATGGAACTGTCTTCGCGTTCTTTGGAGCCGATTCTCCCCTTTAAATCCACTGTTTTGACTCTTCCTTAGTCTCAGGTGTGAAGCGATGGACCAATGTTTTATCCATGGTTATGGATCGACGCAAAAACTCGACTTTATTGCAGCGAAAAATCGCCAAACACTCGACTGAAACATTGCTTTTGTTCCATTGCGAGTAAACGCCGCACCCATCTTGCCCACAGCTTTCTCATGTCTAAATTTTCAGTCAGTATGCAATGTACAGTACTTTTTTAAATTCCTACGATGTCTGCTAGCTAGCACACTTTCAGTCGACGGTCATCCAATACCATTTTGTGTATTTTATTCACAATTTCTGACGTGGTCACCTCATTTGGTCGACCATTGCGATGTTCGTTTTGGCAGCTCGTACGGCCTCGCTTAAACTCTGCCACCCAATATTTTACTGTTGTAAACGAAGGAGCAGACTCCCCTGGAGTAGAATCTAGTCTAGCTTTAATATTAGTTGGACTAAGACCTTTCAAATGAAAGTATTGTTCACATAACGATGGTCAGTTTTATCCATGTTTACAAATTCACTGAGATGAGAGTTCACTATTAATGGCTAACAAACAATTACTAAACAACCTAGCATCGTAAAACTTCAAACTTAAGCTTTATAAGGGTGGTAGTTGCTACCACAGTCATCTGTTTGAAACAATAACCGCTATATATGCGTTAGGTCGGGTACTTCTGGGACTGCCCTCGTAAGAAGAATACAGCAGTATAGAGCTATGGTCATATTTAAAAAAAAAGAGTCACTATGTGATGGCTTTGAATTCAAGTACGCGTTGCATGACCAACAGGAGGGAATAGCAAATTAACACTTAAAAATGTATGAGTATTTGAATATTTAAACCAAAAGTAAAGAATATATCGAAAACGCTGAATACACACAAACGTTTTACTTCACATAAATTGTGCGTTTAGCAAGATCAAGATTTTTTATATAGCTAGTTTTTGTCCATCGCTTTTACAAGTTATACAAAGTCATTCGGAATGAAATGGACTTTACATGCTATTCTCAGAAAATTTAGTTGATATATTTTGCCATGAAAATATTTTAAACACGTGCTATTTTAATCAAAATCTTTGATCAAAAATAAAGAAAATAGTAGTGTTTAACGTCCACCATTACCACATACGGCACCACCAGCGAAAAAACTTGTTGTGTTACATTCAAATGACTTTGATTACCTTCTTTCGCTTAATACTGGGTATATAAATTATTCTTACCAAAGTTTACTTCATTTTAATCTAAATGAGCCTTTCCATAAACAGCTACATTACACATTTCGTTATTAACACAAAGAGAACAGCGATAGTCAAATGTTTGAGTACTGGACGCTACATGCTGGCCTTAAAATTCCATACTGTTTCCATGGCACCGCGAGAAACAATCGAAAGTGGTCAGGAGTTTAAAAGAATAGCTAAGTATTGAGCAATTTGAACCACTAATACAATTTTGGAGGGAAATGGTTGATCCATAAAAAAGGTTGCTTGAAATAAAGTGATTTTAAGGTAATCTACATTTTGTTTTGTGTAGTAGCGTTTGTCGCTTAAAGCTTACAAGTTAAAAAAGATTACATAAATTTGCTTCCAAATGAAGAAGAATTCGTAAGCTATTTTCAAAAAATTTAAGAGCCAATTTTTATAAAATCAAAAGAATTCGAAAAATTTTAAAAGTAAAGTGTAGTTTGGGTTGAGGTATATCCTGAAAAATCTTAAGTGTTGCATCTTTAGAAGCTACTAAACTTAAACAACAAGTTTGGTATTCATCCGACTTCTAGTTTTTGAGCTTTTTCAAAAAATGTCTTTTTTTGAGTTCAGGGTGCTTCAAATCACCTGATTCGGGTGAAATCTCGATATGGAATTCTTGGGTTAAATGTAATTCCCTCTCTACCGACTGTGTAGGTAGTAGACAAAGTAAAAGTGCCTTATTTTGCATTCAGGGGGCTTTAAAACACGTAATTCCTGTGAAATCTCGATGTGGAATTTTTGGATGGATATTTCTACAATATTTCTCTGGTTGCTACGGTAAATAATAGAGAGAGTAAAAAAACTATAGGATATAATAATTGATCAGTTAATTGAGCCAACCTAGTAAAACACACCAAACGCAGCCAAACTATTATGCAGGCTACAAAAGCAGGTTCATTAAGTTTGGATATTATAACATGCCTGTCTTCGTGTAACAAGTGAGCTCACTCTATTTCACTATAGGATCGATAACGCCGATTATCGCCGAGGGCGACCCTCTTTAAATTCTATCGCCTGAATGGTATACCACCAGTCAATCAATAAGCATCCTCTGTGGCAGTTCGAGGACGAGGAAAATCTTCAGTTAAAAGTTTCGCAGGGATGCATTATTTTTCTTCAGCTATAGAGGGTGTCATCAGCATTATTTTGGTCTGCACTATGATCGCCAGATAAATATTTATATTAGCGTGCATCAAAACTACTTTTAATGGAACGCAACTGGTTAGTACTGATAAATCTAGCCCCACCCTCTGCCAGCGCAGTCTGCTCTGCTCCAGCCACTGGATTGGCAGAGTACTTCACCTCTTCTACAGTATAACCGAACTGCCGAAGGGTTACACATTACAAGCTAGTTGCCCAAGCGGAGTGCCGTTAAGACAATAACATATCATTTAACCTCTAGGGTTCCTGTGTATCATACGAGACGTATTTTTAATAAGAAGTAACCTTTTAATATTTTGCTGCCATAGTCGCGATTTTGAGCATGCGCGATCCCTTCCTCCATTCATTGGGAAGCCATACGCAGCTGTGAGCAATCGTCATCTTGTGTTTTCCTTGTTAGAGCGTTTCAAAACTTTCAAACAATAGATTGACCCGCCGATTGTGAAGTCAGATCAATTATTCCTTTATTTTGCAATTACGCCGGCAAACATTCATCGCCTATTGTGTGAGGTTTATGGGGAAACAATAATGCATAACAATGCCCGGCCACACACAGCCAAACAATCTCAAGATCTGATCGCATCATTAGGTTAGGAACAATTTGACCGCCGTCCCTACAGTCCGGATTTGGCACCAAGGGATTTTCATCTGAAGAAATTCCTTGGTGGAAAACATTTCAACTGCAATGATGTTTTGAAACAAGAACTTGGCTTTTATCACAGGATTCTTTGACAGGGACATTCAAAAACTGGTTTCCCGTTACAAGTGCCTGCATAAGGGTGGTGACTATATGGACAAGTAAGATGTAAGGTAATGAATGATAATAAAGTATTTGGAAAATAATGTTTTGTAATTTTTAAAACATTATTGGTATTTATTTTAAAAACATATATGTATGTTTTTACTTGCTCCGTAACGAGTCATTTATCACAGCCGGTTGTGTTATATTTGATAGATTCTGCACTTTACAGTAATATTTTTTCTATTTCTATATGCTGCGTATCGATGCAGGAATTGAAAAAACCCTAAAAGTTTGATATAAACCTGATGCATTATATGCAGACCCTAAAAACCCTTGAACTCCCCTCAAAATTAAAACAAAATTCTATCTCTTGAATATTTGTGTTATTTTGGTACTTAATAACACATTTTGATCAACAGAATAAAAGTTATAGACGTCTAAACCAGAGTTTAGATCCCAACTCCCAAATTTTCAAAACAGAAAACCTTTTTTTTCAAATTTGTTGTATTTTGACCCGGTAACTCATTAAGCACAGACATATAAATACGACTGTCTGTATTTGATCTCAGGTCTCTAAAGGATAATTAAACGTAGAAACAAAGACGAAAGTTAAGAGAGTTTTGTTTTTTCAGCCTTTAATAATTTAAACGTTCTATTTTCATGTTGCAGTTTCCTTTTCTTGGTGCCGGTTTTCTGATTGCCTTTTAATGGCGCCAACAACTTTAACCTTCATCTCCATGTTGATAATAAATATGCTAATGTTCTCTCTCTTGGCCATGCAAGAGAACGAGAGAACGGGATTTCAAAGCCATTCCTACATGGCAACCCTCTCTTAAAAGATTTGATAATCGCTTGAAGCCTACTGCATTCCACTGTTCCCATTATACCTATAAGGAAAAGTGCAATAAGATAATTTCTGCAAATATTTCGATTCAGTAAAGTATACATAGAAGAATTAGTTTTGCAAGAATAGTTTGTACAAAAAGCACCTCGCGTCTATGTCACATTTTTATCGTTGTACGTGGCCTTGCGAAGCCATGACCATTTCATTGGTTGCTTTAGGCCACGGTGAAAGGGTGCGCCACTCCTTCTGCTAAATAGTTACACTAATAACCACAACAAGGTTACGAAATGGCGTAGAAAGGAAATATATGTTTATGCTCTCGATCGTATTGGCTAAAAGAGGAGGTAGAGTGGGTGCATTCAGTTTGTCATTTAAACCTCTAATCGTGATAGGTAGCCCATACCTTATCGGCCAGTGCAGGACTCGCCTTTAAAAGGGTTAAAAGCTAAGGGGAAAACTTGATGAGCGCCCGGATTAGCGAAATGTAGAATGTGTAGTGCGAGAAGGTTTTAAGGGGGTGCAAATTAAAGTTTAAATGGTATTCATTAAACAAATAGCAAACAGCAGCACTTTATAATAAAAAAAACAAATAGATCGTGTTCTCACAGTGATATCAATGCTCGTTGCTTCATAGAAGCAAACATAATTAAATAACAAATAAATAAAGCAGAATGTTTTCCCTCTACTTCAAACTATAATTGGTTAATATACATTTACTAACATATTGCAGATCATAGGAATCCAACAGGATTATAGATGATAATATAATCCAATTTTATTCCCATAATATGCATGTCATATTCGGTAAACCATATACACATTTATCTCTAGTTTCTAAACATGATCAGTAATTTGCAACGAATATCATTATCTGCGGATGTTTTACGGGGAGTGCCTACTTCCTGACGAGTATGTAGACCGCCTTCCCCACTTTTCTGGAATATAGTTTACTATAAAAACATTTTTGTGCACTGCCATTGCAATTGCTGTAACAGTGCGACCAGCCTCCCACATACCCACAATACGTCCACGACTAATTTTGCTAGTACACGGCATGACTGGTTCTGAGACAATAAACATGTTTTGATTTCAATAACACCAGAAAAAGCAAAGGCATCAACCTCCACTTTTTTCCTCCTTATTGCTGTGTTACCAAGCCACCACACTCTGCGCCTCAAAAGACCCCAGAAAACGATACAAAATCCGCCGAAGGTTTCTTTGGCAGTCTGCGTGCAAGAGTGAGTAGAGAAGGTCATGTGAGTGGAACACATTAGATGTTTTTATTTACAGGAGTTAAAAAAGTTCAGTTCCGAAGTGTGCAATGTGAAATTTTGAAATCTAATTTTTGGTCCACTGCATTCATCTTAGTTAAGTGGTAGAGATAGTAAATGTTTGAGGGAGCATAGATATCAGAGCTTTTTCGTGGGAAATCAACGAATCCCAAACGTGTTGGGCTAGTATCGGAGACCTCTGGGAAATCACAATATATCAACTGTCGACATGATCACTCCGATCTCGAAGCAATGTTTCAAACTGAGGGACAGATGCGTCCAAATGAAGTAAATTACTCTTACGTCGTAACAAGTTTAGCACAAAGATAGGAGGGCTGCCCCAGAAGTACCCAACCTAGCAAAGAAAACAAAAGTTTTGGGAAAAAACATCTTTATTTCTCTACATAGTCTCCTTTCAGCTCGATACACATTTCCCAGTGATGTTCAATAGCTTTGATACACTGCATATAGTGAGAACCGCCGAGTTCTGCAAAATAGCCATCAACTGCAGACTTCACCTCCTCATTTTTGGCATATCTTTTACCACCAAGCCATTTCTTCAACTTCGGAAACAAAATAATCAGAGGGGGCTAAGTCTGGCGAATAGGGTGAATGAGGAAGCAATTCGAACTTTAACTCATTTATTTTGGCCATAGCGATAATGGAAGTGTGAACTGGTGCATTGTCTTGATGAAACAGAACTTTCTTTTTCGCTAAATGCGGGCGTTTTTGCTTGATTTCATATTCAAACGCTGCAATAAGTTTGTATAATACTCGTCATTGATTGCTATTACTTCTTGAAGATAATTAATGAAAATTATCCCACGCGCAGCCCAAAAAACTGACGCCATGACCTTGCCTGCAAAGGTAACTGTCTTCGCCTTCTTTGGAGCCGATTCTCAATCAACTGTTTTGACTGTTCCTTCGTCCCAGGTGTGAAGTCATGGACCCATGTTTAATCCATGGTTATAAATCAACGCAAAAACTCCGCTTTATTGCAGCGAAACATCCCCAAACACTTGACTGAAGCATCCTTACGACGCTGCTTTTGTTCCATTGTGCGTAAATGCGGCACCCATCGTGTGCATAGCTTTCTCATGTCTAAATTTTCAATTAATATGCAATGTACAATGCTTTTTGAAATGCCTAAGATGTCTGCTAGCTCACGCACTTTCAGTCGACAGTCATTCATTATCATTTTGTGGATTATCTTCGCATTTTCTGGCGTGGTCACCTCATTTGGTCGACCACTGCGATGTTCGTCTTGGCAGCTCGTACGGCCTCGCTTAAACTCTGCCACCCAATATTTTACTGTTGTAACGAAGGAGCAGATTCCCCCAGAGTAGAATCCAGCTCAGCTTTAATATTAGTTGGACTAACACCTTTCAAATAAAAGTATTATATCACGTAACATGGCCAGATTTATCCATGTTTACAAATTCGCTGAGAGAGTTCACTATTAATTACTAAAAAATTACTAAAAAACATATCGTCGTCAAACTTCAAACTTAAGCTTTATAAGGTTGGTATTTCTACCATAATCATTTGTATGAAACAACAACCGCTATATATACGTTAGGCCGGGTACTTCTGGGACTGCCCTTATACATGATTCGCTCTTACATTTAGCCCAATTTCCTGGGAATGAGGTAAAGGATATAAGTGTAAATAGTTATACTTTAAGGATATAGACGATATATCGGATGGGTTAATAGTATAGAAAACGCATGTCGCGGAAACACTATCTTTTCAGCGACGTTTTACATAGAGGGTGGAATGCCCTTTCAAGCAGCTAGGGGTTTAGCTAGCGGAAAGATGTAGTGTTTACTTGGTCTGAAGCAACTGAGGGCAAAAACGCGCGATAGTGAAAGATTGTTGGCTGCTTTCCATTGTACGCGTCACTCGCGCCACGAGTTGAGCATACTGTGAACCTTTCTCAAAAACTAAAGCTTTCCCTGGGAGATAAGCCATCCCAGACCCACGCTAAAATTTCGCTGAAAAGTGCTGCAGTATTTTTAACACTTAAATGACTTCAGTCTAATTATATAACATATAAATTCAATAACAGTCCACCATAAAGCAATATGTGTATGTAACAATATATAAAAAGTGTATATTACAGTCATTATATATGTTTATATTATTGTATACATGTGTAATAATGTTATGTGAATGTATTACGTAATTTAATAATGTAGGAGCTGTGAGAATAATAGGTTAAAGGTTGTTAATAATGAGGTAACAATGAGGTAACCTTGAGGCAATAATGAATTTGAAAGTTTAATATGCTACTTTTTATTCTTTGAGCAACAATAATGTAATTTTTCAGACAGTTTATTAAATATCCAATCAACAACCGGAAAAAATCTTAAGTTAAGTGAAGGTATTCTATTGGACTGAAATTAGCCAATCAGAAAATAAATGGAGCAAAATTTACAAATTCAGAAGTCATTTGCTTGTAGACGGTGTTCCTAACCGGACGTAAGACGCGTCATCGAGAAATTTAATACGTATTTTGTGTGAGACAAAAATAGTTTACGTGTTAAAAAAGTGAAAGTAATTAATAAAAAAATCTCACAGCTCTCTCTCCTCTCTCTCTCTCTCTCTCTCTCTCTCTATCAGTGAAGTGTTATTTAAGTCGTGTCAAGCATTAATAAAAGGAGTGATGTAAAATTATAATCTGTGAAAGCCTACATTTTTCAGTCGCACCACTCCCTGCTAAGACATTCATGTCTCTAAAAAAAATATAAATACTGACACAGCCGAGGCAAACATAAAAATATAATATTTAAAGTAACAGTCAAAATTACAAAGTTAATATTTTGAAACATTTGGGGCAAAGGCCACCGGAAAGTACATTTTTGGGGTAAAGCCTATCGGAAACATTTTACCATAGGTGCATTTGCAACTACTTCAAATTGGATTTCCATATGTGAAGCAGCAACCTACTTCAACAGACAGTACATTATATCTGCTTTTCTATAGTGTGGCTAGAGCACTCGTTGGCTACCTTTCCTCCTGGATCTTCGTTGTTTTCTTGACGTTCTTACCGGCTGCCAGTCGAAGAGCTGAGAAAAGAACTCCTATCCTATCTAGCTGGATAACTCTGGGATTTGTGGGTGAAGGCAAAATAATAACTGATTTTCCCATAAGCTTGATTTATTCAAGTATTATTTCTATCCAGGCGGCTAGCAATTTTTACTTTCTCTACTACGTATAGTAAGTAGGGGAAGTATTGTATTCCACCCGCGATTTCACCGGAAATATGTTTTGAGACCCCCTGAAAAAAAAAAAAGCATTTTTGGAAACATGTCCCCCGTGTGTGTGTGTGTGTGTCTGTGTGTGTGTCTGTGAACAGCATAACTCAGAAACGAACAGTCGGATAAACACCAAACTTGGTATTTAGGTTCAGTATCTTCCAGAGATGCGACACGAATGTTTTCAAGAAAATTCCCCCATCCCAGACTACAATTTACATGGAACATTTTTCGAACATTTTAATTTTCTCAAAAATGGCTCTTACGATTTTGATTAAAATATCATATGTTTAAGATACTTTCATGACAAATAAAATGTATAGATATCTTGAATTTTCTGGGAATGTCTCCAAAAGTATTCTTCATTGTGAACGACTTTTGCATAACTGGTAAACCATAAGAGATAGACAACATTTTACTACACTAGAAATGTAGATCGCGTTAAAATACACAATTTATGTAATATACACTTTTTTTTGTTGAGTGAACCATTTTCGAGATATTGCTTGTTATTCCCTTAAATTTTTCAATACTTATTTTCTCAAATGGGAAATCGTTATTAATTACTTTCTCTACTACGTATAGTAAGTAGGGGAAGTATTGCATTCCACCCAAAAATTCGATACCGAGATTTCACCGGAAATACATGTTTTGAGACCTCCTGAATCCAAAAAAAGCATTTTTGGAAACATGTCCGTTTGTGTGTCTGTGTGTGTGTCTGTGTGTGTGTCTGTGTGTGTGTGTGTCTGTGAACAGCATAACTCAAAAACGAACAGTCGCATAAGCACCAAACTTGGTATTTAGGTTCAGTATCTTCCAGAGATGCGACACGAAGGTTTTCAAGAAAATCCCCCGACCCCAGACTACCCTTTACATGGAAGATTTTTCGAAAATTTTAATTTTCTCAAAAATGGCTCTAACGATTTTGATGAAAATATCATATGTTTAAGATAATGTCATGAGAAATGAAATGTATATCTCGAATTTTCTGGGAATGTCTCCAAAAGTATTCTTCATTGTGAACGACTTTTGCATAACTGGTAAACCATAAGAGATAGACAAAATTTTACTGCACAAAAAATGTAGATCGCGTTAAAATACACAACTTATGTCATATACATTTCTTTTGTTGAGTTAACCGTTTTCGAGATATTGCTTGTTATTTCCTTAAATTTTACAATACTTATACTTTTTCTCACATTCGTTATTCATTTTTTTTATGTCCTGGACATGCAAAGAGAATGGAATGCGCCACATAGCAACCAGCGTTAAAATATTTGACTATCGCTTAAAAGCTACCATATTTCCCTTGCATCTACAAGAAAATTACCAATAAGATTGACATCTCGATATCTCGATTAACATGAACCATATGGAGAATAAGCGTTTGTAAAATTAGATTGTACAAGAGTAGAGAAAGTCATGTGAGTGTAACACATCAGATTTTTTTTTTCTTGGATATGCAAAGAGTATTAATCTGTGGCAAGGAGAATGGTGCTGCACCTAGCAACCAGCTATTAAGAGATATGTATATGCTTAAAGGCTACTGTATTTCTATATTGCCCTTGCAAATACAAACTAAGGAGAACTTAGTACGCCTTAAGCGATAATCAAATATTTTTAGAACTGGTCACTATGTTTAAAATATAATTCTCTTTGTATGTCAAATGATCGTTTCTGCAAATGTTTATCTCGATTAATATGAAATAGATGGAGAACAAGAGTTTGTAAAAATAGTTTGTACAAGTGTAGAGAAAGTCATGTGAGTGTAACACATCAGATTTTTCCTTATGAAATGCTTATTAAATCTTATAGCTTAAACCTTCCTGCTATCATTTTATGTTATTCTGTGAACCTCGCTAATTCTTCAACGATCTTCACACCCACATACACAGCATCTTCCTAGCCTGGTTGCACAATTTAATTACATCACTGATTCTAATATTGGTTGCTACCGCAGTAGCACGCAAACTAACACCAACAGAGTATCTGAGAGATTCATCTAAACTCCCTATATATCTGCTTTCTTACGAGGCCAAAATTCGTGTCTGTATTTGTCACAATTTCCATTGGTTATTAGTAGCGTTACATGGCACGCTATAACAATATAATGTGCCAAATTTCTGAAGTCACGCGTCCTGCTGAATTATTCGGTAAAAACTCAAGGTCTCTGCTCTTCTCTTAAGTGCATATTTCCTTTTCTATTTTAACAACTCCCTCGAGTTCCGGGAAATGGACCACTGCTTCCGTCTCTTTCTATTCTCTGACCTCTATTTCTGTCTTCTGCAGCCTGAATCCTGTACACATTAACACGCGTTTAAATGGACTTTCACCTCTGTTGACTATCTTGCCTGTTCTAATTACAGCTATGTTGCCAGTTGGATTCATATTTTAAATTATTCCCAATATTTTAACATTGATTCTTAATCCTATTTCCAATATTTTATATGCTGTTATTTCTTAGCCACCAAATGGCTACAATGACGTGTATAAATCATATCATGATGTTCTGTACCAAAGATCCAAACCTTCACAATCGCTTTTATGCTGTAAATCTGTTTGTTAATTTTGGATTGTGTTTTTAAACAACAAAAATATTCGCACAACTTTAAGTATAACGCCGTAAATAAGGATGTTCAGAATCGCTAAAGAAACCGGACTGATGTTCTAACTCTTTATTGAAAAAACTTACACCACTGAAATATTGCACCCTTCATTGTAGTCCCCTCCCCGATCCCTGCACCGCTCCAAGCGAATTTTCCATTGTTGGTAGCAGTGCTGCAAGTCTTTCTCTATTAATGCTGTTGAGGAGTCTCGTCGCTTTTTCCTTCACTGCATCCACGGACTTGAACTGGTTCCTTTGAGCGTAGACTTCACTTTTGTGTTGTCGACAATGTATGCTACGGGACCGAGTTGGGTTGTGGACACTGTGTACTGCGGGACCGAGTTGTGTTGTTGAATGTATGTTACGGGACCGAGTTGGGTTGTTGACAGTGTATGCTACGGGACCGAGTTGTGTTGTTGAATGTATGTTACGGGACCGAGTTGGGTTGTTGACAGTGTATGTTACGGGACCGAGTTGGGTTGTTGACAGTGTATGTTAGGTACCGAGTTGGGTTGTGGACAGTGTATGTTACGGGACCAAGTTGAGTTGTGGACAGTGTATGCTACGGGACCGAGTTGGGTTGTTGACAGTGTATGTTACGGGACCAAGTTGGGTTGTGGACAGTGTATGTTACGGGACCAAGTTGGGTTGTGGACAGTGTATGTTACGGGACCAAGTTGGGTTGTTGACAGTGTATGTTACGGGACCGAGTTGGGTTGTTGACAGTATATGTTACGGGACCGAGTTGTGTTGTTGAATGTATGTTACGGGACCGAGTTGGGTTGTTGACAGTGTATGCTACGGGACCGAGTTGTGTTGTTGAATGTATGTTACGGGACCGAGTTGGGTTGTTGACAGTGTATGTTACGGGACCGAGTTGGGTTGTTGACAGTGTATGTTAGGTACCGAGTTGGGTTGTGGACAGTGTATGTTACGGGACCAAGTTGGGTTGTGGACAGTGTATGCTACGGGACCGAGTTGGGTTGTTCACAGTGTATGCTACAGGAACGTGTTCGGTTGTTGTCAGTGTATGTTACGGGACCGAGTTAGATTGTGGACACTGTGTACTGCGGGACCGAGTTGGATTGTTGTTAGTGTACACTGCGGGACCGTGTTGGGTTGTTGACAGTGAATACTATGAGACCGAGTTGGGTATTTACCTTGTATATTACGGGACCGAGTTGGGTTGTGGACAGTGTATGCCAGGGACCAATTTGGGTTGTTGACAGCGTATGCTATGGGACCGAGTTGGATTGTTGACAATGTATGCTATGGGACCGAGCTGTGTTGTTGACATTTTGCTCAAGAATATAACAGGATGAGTTAGGATACGTTCAGCTAAGCCTATAATCAAATCTTTATAAACCGATTACTTTGTTATGGCTTAAAATTCTGTTCTCTTGGCATAACACGAAAAGTGATTTACGCAAAGAATAGCGATTTGCAGTTAAGGTGTAAAGTATTTGAAAATTTAAACACATAATAAAGAGTGTTTTGAAATGGTTATGCTAAAGAAAAGTGAGATAAAAGTGGCCCTTTAGCGAGATTTACAGTACTTTTCCTTCAAACTGTAGCTACCCCAAGGCGGCTTGCCCGCCGACGTCTACATCTCGGACTACCGCCGAAATAGTTATAATAATAAGGCTAGTAAGCACAAACGTCATCATAAGAAATGTTGGAAATGTTGACCTCTACCCATACATTTCTAGTATCTTCTTACAAAATGTTCATTTACATTCGAGAGTTCGGTAACTGAAACTGAGTGAATTTCCAGCTTTCTTTATGTACTTACAATGTTTGTTGCATATACTTTAATTTTTCACGTGATCATTAGAGTCGGGTAAATGTCTGTAAGTAAATTTTGCTAAGTGTAAATGATAGAGTAATTGACGTACGTTAAAGTTCTTCTCTGACGAAGGATGGTTCCATCTACATGCTTATGTTCTGTCGTAAAATAACAGTTACTGGAGCTCAGAGAAATCCGATTTTACACACGAGGTTCCTTGCAGAACGCCAAAATTGGCGTATAGTGTACATTAAATGCATACAGAATAATAGTAACTATATTTTATAAGGAAACAATAAATGCAGAGAGCTATAGGACTTGTACTGCGAGTTTTAGCAAAGAGAAGTAAATGTTGCCTAGCAGTGCTGAAGGCCAGGGAGCCGTACTGGCTGTGCAACACAAAGGAGAATGCCAGGCATGTCTATATTAAGGTAGAAATGTGATGAATAAATGTATCAGAATAATGTAAACTGTAAGCTAGCATGTGCACAATAAAATTAAACAATACTCTAACTATTTTGTGAACAGCTGGCCGATTATTCGTCAGTCTGGGTATTCCAAAAGACGCTTGCTACCGCGCATATAGCTAATGAGTTATTAAGTTTAATTCGAGAATTTTTTACTTTCTCTACTACGTATAGTAAGTAGGGGAAGTATTGTTTTCCATCCAAAACGTCGATCCCGAGATTTCACCGGAAATATATGTTTTGAGACCCCCTGAATCCAACAAAAAAGCATTTTTGGAAACATGTCCGTGTGTGTATCTGTGTGTCTGTGAACAGCATAACTCAGAAACGAACAGTCGGATAAACACCAAACTTGGTATTTAGGTTCAGCATCTTCCAGAGATGCGACACGAAGGTTTTCAACAAAATCCCCCACCCCATATTACCCTTTACATGGAACACTTTTCGAAAATTTTAATTTTCTCAAAAATGGCTCTAACGACTTCGATTAAAATATCATATGTTTAAGATATTTTCATGACAAATAAAATGTATATCTTGAATTTTCTGGGAATGTCTCCAAAAGTATTCTTCATTGTGAACGACTTTTGCATAACTTGTAAACCATAAGAGATAGACAAAAGTCTACTACACAAAAAATGTAGATCGGGTTAAAATACACAATTTATATCATACACATTTTTTTGGTTGAGTGAACTATTTTCAAGATATTGCTTGTTATTCCCTTAAATTTTTCAATACTTAATTTCTCAAATGAGAATTGCCCTTGCAAATACAAAACAAGGGGAACATTGTACGCCTTAAGCGATAGTCAAATATTTTTAGAACTGGTCGCTATGTGTAAAATGTAATTCTCTTTGCATGTCAAAAGATCGTTTCTGCAAACGTTTATCTTGATTAATATGAAATAGGTGGAGAATAAGAGTTTGTAAAATAGTTTGTACAGGAGTAGAGAAGGTCATGTGAGTGTAACACATCAGATTTTTTGATGGAGTTTGTCCCTCAAGATACCCTTAGCTTGAAGAAAAAGTTGTATGCAAAAACCTCCACATATTGAAAGAAGCAAAAGAAAACATCATGAGGGAAATTCTCTCCATTATGGATACTGAACTCCCCGGTGTGAATGAAAATGTTCTGAGAATATACTAGAAGTGTGTAGATAGAGAAGGTCAACATATCCAACATCTCTTATGATAAGGCATGTGCTTACTATCACTGTAATTGTAACGGGAACTATGAGAATGTAGATACCATTAGCTGTTTCGGCGGGGGTCCGAGCTGCGGCGACTTACGTGGGAACAGCCGTGCGGTGAGCGTAGTGTGCAGGAAAAGCACTGTATACTTTTAGTGTAGTCTTACACTTTACCAATTGTACAAAAGTTATTGAGAATGAACAGTAGTTCATATGCTATTCGCAAGGAATTTAAGATGTACATTTTATTTGTCATGCAAATATCTTAAACATACTGTATTTTAATAAAAATCATGAAAACCATTTTTGATAATATCAAAAATAACACAAGGTTTTACCAAGTACGAGGGGCACTATTTATATTTTGAGCCTAATAATTAACACAAAGTAATTTCTGATTGAAAACTGCCTTATTGTTTTTCAAAATATTTTCCCTTATGATCAATATACTTTTGCATACGTTTGTACACTTTGTCAAAGCATTTATTCCAGTCTTTTTGAGACTCCTCCAAAACATGGTTTTTGAAGCCATCAACGTCTTCTTCTGCCAACGAAAATCGTTGTTCACGCAATTTATTCTTGATGTTAGGGAACAAAAAGAAGTCATTGGGTGCCAAATTGAAGTGGTTTACTTCTGTTATATTTATTTGTTGTTGAGCCCCACGTTTGGGAGCCAATTTGCGACGGTATTACTTATAATGTTTGTGTATTTGTGTTTACTTCACGTGGTGAAGCCATTTTGTGACGTGATTCTTTATAATGTTTGTTAACTCCATCTGGTGTTAGCAATTTGCGGCAGTATTAGTGTTTGTTTGAAAGAATGCTACTGTTATTTTATTTAATTTTTGTTCACTGTCCTCCGGCTAGCTATGATCTTTTTGGTCGAGCACTTCTCTTTATACAGGTGGTGTAAACGGAAAGGAATCTTTTATCCAAAGATAACACTGATGAAGGAATTTGTTTTACACTTTTATTGTCGAACACAGTCACTATCACATTTACACATTGATCTTGACACTCGCCAAACTGAAACTGTTATAACAACTTATTTACTGATCATTCTTAATTCGCGTACTTCAACTTTTTTGTATAATTAACTTTACAACACTTTAGATTTTTCATAACTCTGCTACGCGTAACTTGTGAATCGATAGCCGACGTGTACTTTACAAATATTTTCGGTGAACTGACGGATTGAAGGCGACGTGTAGCATACAAATATTTTCGACGAACTGACGGACTGAAGGCGACGTGTAGCATACAAATATTTTCGACGAACTGACGGACTGAAGGCTAAGTGTAGCATACAAATATTTTCGACGAACTGACGGGGTCTATCTCTAACCTAGCCCTTTTTATACTCCTACACTCCGATATGTCTAAAGATTATAACTGAGTTGCTATTGGCTAATAAAACGCGCCAACATTAGCGTCTATTGTTATATCCAATGAGAATTATGAATACATATGCATTAGGTATAATGTTCCAGCAAATTCTACAGAAAAACGCGCCAACATTACGTAACTTCCTCGTCTCTAATAATGATAAACAGCTCACCCCCTCGCTGCATTATTGCACGCTATTATTGTCAGTTTCAGTAAGGCCGTATAAACTTACTTCTCAACAATAATTACAATCAACAAACATCTCAAATCAATGTCGCATAAAAATGCATATTCATACTATAATCATTCTTTACATTTAAATAATTTATGATACAAATTACTGCATCAAAATCAGGAATGTATGGCGGATGACCCATCAATTCAGCTTGTTGAGCCTTCAAATACTCTGCTAGACAAGACGTGTGTGCGCTCGCATTGTCTTGATAAAGAACGATCCTACGGTTCTTGTTGGTTTTCCTTACTTCACCGAAGACTTCTGGCAAACAAATGGTTGTGTACCATTCGATATTGACCGTTTTACGTTCCTCTAAAGGTACTGTTGCCACATAGCCAGTTTTGCTGAAAAAGCAGGCGACCATTTGCTTCGAAGTGCTTTGAGTGCGAACAACTTTTGTTGGATTTGCTTCATCTTGAAACACCTATACAGTTGACTGCTGTTTACGTTCCGGCCCATACGACAGATTCAGGATTCGTCACCTGTTACAATCTTAAATACGTCTTTTGAGGCACCATCATTGTATTTCTTGAACATTTTTGTACACCAATCGACACGAGCATCTTTTTGAGAGTGCGTCAAATTATGTGGAATCCTACGAGAGCAAACCTTTTTCACGGCTAAATAATCATGCAATATTTTATATATGCTGATAGAACTAATGCCTATGGTTGCCTCAATCTCACAATATGTCGCTTGACGATCTTTCATTATTAGGTTTTGCACAACATCAGTGTTTTTGGCACAACAACTGATTTTGGACGAGCTTCACGAACTTCATCTTTGAGCGAACGGCGGCCACGATTAAATTCGTTATACCAGCGTTTCACAGTGGCAAAGAATGGAGCTTCAGCGCCAAATGTGGAAGTAAGTTGATCGATGCACTCTTGTCTTGATAATCCACGTCGAATGTCGTAATAAATCCTTGAACGAACATTTTCACGAGTTAATTCCCTTTTTTGTTGATACAACATTTTCAAGTTAGTGTAAACAAAACAAATGACGCTCTATTGACAAAATGTTTGAAGTAGATTATGTTCAAATATATCAAACTTTCCATTCGAAACGTTAGATGGCACCACCAACATTCAGGGTTGCCAAGGCTCAAAATATAAATAGTGCCCCTCGTAAAGGGTAGTTTAAAGTGGCAGAATCTTCTTGTCGCAACTTTGAAGACGCTAAACTTAAAACGCAAGTTTGGTACCAAACCAACTTATCGGGCCTCAGAAGATGTGTTGACGGTGAAATTTCGACATCGAAGTTTTGAATGGAATACAATACTACCTACTAGTTATGTAGCAGAGAAAATAAATAGGGCACAAACAGCCAGCTTTGTTCGAACAACACTCTGATAGCCGCACTTTAGCTTGGAGGCTGAGTCGCTTTATCCAGAAAATTAGAAATCTCCCTATCCTTGCTCACTACCTGCTAGTACCGCCCAGCAAGCCCATTTTGCTTAGCCCGAAGCATTAATGGTTCGCGATGGATGCATTTCCTTCATTTCTTCCGTTCCTGCAGACTTGGCCAGCGAATTGGCACCGCGGTAATGTGTGCGACTCGCATGCAGGAGGTCCCGTGCTCGATCTCCGGCGACTGCCCACTATAACCCATGGGTATTTCGTGGTTTCAGGGTTGTAGCACCAGGTGGCGGTGTTTGGAGAGTTGCGGCTGGGCGGTGGCTGTCAGTCTGTAGGGGTTCCTTCCTGGCGTCGTTACGAGACTGCTAACTTAGATCTATCCTCCGAATAGACAAGGTGTGGGAAACCCCGGGGGCTCGGTGGCTTGTAAATGTGTCTGAGCATGCGTTCTATCTGGAAACGTTAGGGACCCCGTCCACGCTTGCGTCCATCGTCATCCGGATCTAGTCGCCCTTTGGGTCTCTCCCCTCATTCCTCCTTCCCAGGGGTCACTTGAAATAAAAAAGAGCTGTTGCGACCTATTGCGGTGCTCTGCCCCTGTTGAGGGGGGTCCCTCTGATCGTCCGAAACTTTACCCTATAGCTTCAGACCTCCAATGTGTGTATCCACGATTCCTCCTCCGAGTGGAAAAATAGGAAATCTTCTCAAACCACTTTTATCTTAATCATATATCACGCATGTAGTCTGTCAAATTCTTGGTATATAAGTTTGGTCCCACTAAATATGCCTGATCCATGGTCTTTTTCACTTATTAATCCAACACAGTTAACTCTACGATGCTACAACCGATGCGAAACAAGGCGTAGCGCAGGACTCAAGTGTAGAGGTCAATATTGTAGTTGGTATGTGGTCAACACGAAGTGAACCCCCTCCAGCTTCACGCGGTTCGTTAGTCCAAGTGTCACCACTTTATAATCAAGTAGCTCCTCAGTTGTGCCCTAGGACCTAACGAGGCTGAATGTACTGCATAGCACAACTCGAAGGAGAACAACATATCAGTACCGAGGATCGAAGCTGGGGTCCCCTAAACCGCAGGCTACAACGCTACCGTTAACTATATGTACTTCCTCTGATACCCAAATGTCATGTTCAGTATTTTTGGGTGGAAATCTATACTGATATTACAAACGGAGGGAATTTGTATGTATATGCATGTATACCCATAAAGCCTCAACACATTTTCATGTTCCTGGTATGCTACAACACAAGCGTTTTCTAAACACAAATGTATTTGACAGTTACTTTCTAATGTATTGCGAGTATTGTGTTGTTAGATTTGTTCTAATAAAAGATCATCATTTAAAGATTTTACGTTCACCCAAACTGAACTTGACTAAAGGTCATTTCAGGGCTGTGATATTTTAGGATTTTAAGTCATCAAGAAGCCCTATCTAAGGCAACAATTTATAATCGGTACAGGAATTAAAAAATCTGATGTGTTACACTCACATGACTTTCTCTACTCTTGTACAATCTAATTTTACAAACGCTTATTCTCCATATGCTTCATGTTAATCGAGATAACGAGATGTCAATCTTATTGGTAATATTCATGTAGATGCAAGGGGAATATGGTAGCTTTTAAGCGATAGTTAAATATTTTAACGCTGGTTGCTATGTGGCGCATCCATTCTCTTTGCATGTCCAGGACATAAAAAAAATGAATAACGAGTTTGAGAAAAAGTATAAGTATTGGAAAATTTAAGGAAATAACAAGCAATATCTCGAAAACGGTTCACTCAACAAAAGAAATGTATATGACATAAGTTGTGTATTTTAACGCGATCTACATTTTTTGTGTAGTAACATTTTGTCTATCTCTTATGGTTTACCAGTTATGCAAAAGTCGTTCACAATGAAGAATACTTTTGGAGACATTCCCAGAAAATTCGAGATATACATTTCATTTCTCATGGCATTATCTTAAACATATGATATTTTAATCAAAATCGTTAGAGCCATTTTTGAGAAACTTAAAATTTTCGAAAAATCTTCCATGTAAAGGGTAGTCTGGGGTGGGGGGATTTCCTTGAAAACCTTCGTGTCGCATCTCTGGAAGATACTGAACCTAAATACCAAGTTTGGTGCTTATCCGACTGTTCGTTTTTGAGTTATGCTGTTCACAGACACACAGACACACACACAGACACACACACACACGGACATGTTTCCAAAAATGCTTTTTTTGGATTCAGGAGGTCTCAAAACGTGTATTTCCGGTGAAATCTCGGTATCGAATTTTTGGGTGGAATGCAATACTTCCCCTACTTACTATACGTAGTAGAGAAAGTAAAAAGAGATCGGTTTTTTCTTAGTGAAGAATTTCGTGAAGGATGCCCAAAAACTGCTGTTACTGATGGAAATAATACCACGGTTGAGTAATGCTTAAGAAGATCGACGGACATCCATTTGCTACTGGTTGCCGTCACCACAGTGACGTGTAAAAAATCCTGTGATCCTGAACAGTAACTCATAGAATGTTATGCACCATTGAAGATCTTGTAGTATATTAAATAAAATAGACATACAGATTTTTATTTCAGTCCTCCTTTAACCATTTCCGATATATTCTTTGTTACTGTTTGAATTTTCTAATAGCTATACAAGTATAGATGGGGTCTCATAAGTAACGTTGGCTTTTAAGCAAAACTTTATTTGGAATATTTGAAACAAGAAATTAAACTACTCTGCAAAGTAGAGAATATCAGATTCTATGATTTTAGCCACCTTTCAGCGAGGTTTAATATCCCGCGACTGTACCAGTCTCTGGTTTTTTATGCAAAGAATTCGATGACACCCACTTCCACAGCTTCAATGTTTTCGAAATTTCTTCCACGCAAGAAATAGGTCATGGATCGAAACAGACGGTAAGATGAAGGTGCAAGATCAAGTCTGTATGCTGGGTGTAGTAGCAGTGCGACACTTTCCAATTCCTGAATTTTTGTGTGGTTGTTCGTGCAGTATGGGGTGTTGCATTGTCCTGCTGCAAGAGAACTCTATTTCAGTGAATTAATTCTCTGTCTCAAAATTCCATGAGCTCGTTCCAATTGTTGAGAATAACGATCCACATTGACTGCGCGCCCGTTTGGTACAAACTCCTTCAAAATTCCAACAAACACACATTACTTTGGGGCCGAACAAATCCCTTTTAACGATGAATTTGGCAGGTTAACAAGGACTGAGCCACTGTTTCGAGGCGTCAGGGTTACGGCAATAGACTCATTTTCGTAACATGTTATAATTCTCCTGATAAATCTATCATCCATGGGGTTACCGATAAGCTGACGACAGATATCAGCAATGGTTAGGTCCTCATTACTATACGGCAGTGAAGTGTGGGGATGGGAGAGGGTGGATAATGTAAATAAAATACAATGCAATTTCTGGAAGCGCATTCTAGGTTTGGGGAGGGGTACTTCAAACTACGGAGTTCTTCGGGAGGTAGGATGCTGGGAAGATGCTGTATTTGCTAAACTAAACGTAGTTAGGTACTGGCTGCGAATAATTAAAGGCGATCAAACAACTCTGAGAGCAATATGTTATCGTCATCAAATAAACAACATAGGGCATCCAAAATGGTGGGCAGCGGGGTTGCAACGCGAATTATCAAAAATTGGCTTACATGATATCTGGCAAAGAGGTAATGAAAATACACACAGTGCTGTAAGAAAGGTCAAAAGACGACTATGCGATATAAACAGGCAGAAAATAGAATCTGAATGTAGACAAAGATCAACATTGGAGCTACATAATGAAATAAAAACTAGATGGGGTAAGGAAACATATATTTTGGAATTGAGTATAAAACAGAGGACTGGAATAGCATGGCTTAGGTTGGGAAGGTGGAAAGCTCGCAAGATTGTTGATGACGATGGCAGGAGGATTTGCCCATTATGTGGGGAACAGGAAGACTGGACGCATATTTTGGCAGCATGCGTACAGACGGAGAGTATTAGGAAAAAATTATTACTGGAAGTATTTTTGGCTTCCAACAGACGGAGGACAGCATGCTGGGACATGATTCTAAACAGACAAAACTAGCCAAGCTTGGGCACATACTTAATGGAAGTACGTGTACTAAGAGATAAGGTGTTTATGTAAATTTTCTTTAAACATATGTGGTGCTTGAGTACTTGTGCGCGACTGTGTGTGTGTGTGTGTGTGTGTGTGTGTGTGTGTGTGTGTGTGTGTGTGTGTGTTTGAGTGTGTGATTCTGTGTGTTCTTTTTTTCAATTTTATATGTATGTATGTATGTATATAGTGCGGTGATTGTAAAAAAATAGTTGTTTTCTGGTTGATACTGCAAGTCACGTATACAGACCAGGTATTTATCTAGAGAGCATGTACGGTCTTATGACCCATGCGACTGTGTTATGCAATTAATGTAATACTAAATACTTAATAAATACCACCACTACTACCACTTTACATTATGTCTGCTGAGATGTCAATTTATGAGGTACAGATCTACAGCTCCTGTTTCATTTTCCAAGTTACTTCATCTGACGATGTATGGTATGCTTTGATGGACCAAGTTCTTCTGACAGCCTACGAGTACTTTTTTGCGGATTTTCTTCCAAAACTTTGCGTGTATTCTCAATATCCCATAATTTAGGTCTTCCAGAACGTGGTGAACCTTTAGTGTTTTCTTCTCCAGTGTTGAAACGTTGAAACCATCGTTGTGCCACACGCTCACTAACGACACCTCCTCCTTCCACTTCACATATTTTGCTAGCCACAGCAACAGCTTTATAATCTTGTTTCCAGTAGTGCTTTAGAAGGACTCTAATCTCAGACTTTGTAATTTCCATTTTGTAATTATGTATTAAAATTGACGACAAACACATTATCGCAATATACGCAATAGTATCTTGTAAATAGTATTAGCGAACCCAGGAAAAGCAATTCCACCTTATTAAACGCCAAACTTAAAAATTTACTTATGAGACAAACCTAATATTTTTTCAAATGCTAAGTTGTATTTGTTTTTTCTTTTTATAATACAATGAGCATGGAGCTTTAAAGCCATCACTCTTTAAAAATCGACTATCGCTTAAGTCTATTGTTTTTATACTTACAGTGAGATATGTATATATGTAAGAAAAAGTTTATCTCTTTTAAAAAGATTGATGTGTCACACTCACATGACCTTCTCTATCTACACTTGTACAAGATATTTTTATAAACGCTTATTCTCCATCTACTTCATGTTAATCGACATAAGCATTTCTTATTGCTAATTTTCTTGTAGGTACAAAGCGAATATGGAAGGCTTTAATTGGTAGTAAATTTTTGAAGTGCTGGTTGCTATGTGGAGCATTCCATTCTCTTTGTATGTCCAGGACATAAAAAAATCTGATGTGTTACACTCACATCACTTTCCCTACACTTGTACAAACTATTTTTACAAACGCTTATTCTCCATCCACTTCATGTTAGTCGAGATAAAAATTTGCAGACTCTATCTTATTGCTAATTTTCTTGTAGATGTAAGGGGAATATATATTTACAAGGGCAATATAGAAATACAGTAGCCTTTAAGCACATACATATCTCTTAATAGCTGGTTGCTAGGTGCAGCACCATTCCCTTTACCACACATTAATACTCTTTGCATATCTAAGACAAAAAATGAATAACGAATTCCCATTTGAGAAAATAAGTATTGCAAAATTTAAGGGAATAACAAGCAATATCTCGAAAATGGTTCACTCAACAAAGAAAATGTATATGACATAAGTTGTGTATTTTAACGCGATCTACATTTTTTGTGTAGTAACACTTTGTCTATCTCTTATGGTTTACCAGTTATGCAAAAGTCGTTCGCAATGAAGAATACTTTTGGAGACATTCCCAGAAAAGTCAAGAAATACATTTTATTTGTCATGAAAACATCTTAAATATATGATATTGTAATCAAAATCGTTAGCCATTTTTGAGAAAATTAAAATTTACGAAAAATCTTCCATGTAAAGGGTAATCTGGGGTGGGGGATTTTCTTGAAAACCTTCGTGTCGCATTTCTGGAAGATACTGAACCTAATTACCAAGTTTGGTATTTATCCGACTGTTGGTTTCTGAGTTATGCGGTTCACAGACAGACACACAGACACACAGACAGACACACACACGGACATTTTCCAAAAATGCTTTTTTTGAATTCAGGGGTCTCAAAACATGTATTTCCGGTGAAATCTCGGTATCGAATTTTTGGGTGGAATACATTACTTCCCCTACTTACTATACGTAGTAGAGAAAGTAAAAAATGAATAACGAATTCCCATTTGAGAAAATGTATGCGAAAATTTAAGGGAATATAAAGGAATATCCTGAAAACAGTTCATTCAACAAAAAAATGTATATTACATAAATTGTGTATTTTAATGCGATCTACATTTTTGGTGTAGTAAAATTTTGTCTGTCTCTTATGGTTTACCAGTTATGCAAAAGTCGTTCACAATAAAGAATACTTTTGGAGACATTCCCAGAAAATTCGAGATATACATTTCATTGTTCATGAAAATAACTTAAACATATGATATTTTAATCAAAATCGTTAGAGCCATGTTTTAGAAAATTAAAATTTTCTAAAAATGTTCCATTTAAAGGGTAATCTGGGGTGGAGGAATTTTCTTGAAAACCTTCGTTTTGCATCTCTGGAAGATACTGAACCTAAATATCAAGTTTGGTGTTTATCCGACTGTTCGTTTCTGAGTTATGCTGTTCACAGACACACACACACACACACACACACACACACACACACAGAGAGATGGATACGTTTCCAAAAATGCTTCTTTTGGATTCAGGGGATCTCAAAACATATATTTCCGTGAAATCTCGGTTTCGAATTTTTGGGTGGAATACAATACTTCCCCTACTTACTATAGTAGTAGAGAAAGTAAAAACTATTAACAAATTCCCATTTGAGAAAAAGTATACGTATTAAAACGTTCAAACAAATAATAAGGAATATCTCGGAAATGGTTCACCCGACAAAAACAATTTATACGACATAAATTATGTGTTTTAACGTGATCTACGTTTTTTGTGTAATAAAACTTTGACTATCCCTTACGATTTACCAGTTACACAAAAACCATTCATAATGAAGAGAACTTTTGGAGATATCCCAGAAAATTCTATATGTACATTTCATTTGCCAGAAAGATATCTTAAATATATGATATTTTAATTAAAGTCGTTAGAGGCATTTTTGAGAAAATAAACATTTTCAAAAAATGATTCTGGTAAATGGTAGTTTGCTTGGGAGGGATTTCTTGAATATTTATGTTTTTTTTTTCATTCAGGGGGCCTAAAAACATGTATTTCCGGTGAAATCCCGGAATCAAAGTTTTGGGTGGAATGCAATTCTTCCTCTACTTAGTATACGTAGGAGAGAGAGTAATAACTAGACAGAAGAATAAGATTTTATAAAAATGATTTGTTAATTAGTGAGTAGAGTTAGTCATGTGAGTAAAAAATTTCAGATTTTTTTTTTAGTCGGCCTGGTATACTTTTCGGCTTTCTGAGAATTTCTAGCGTGATTAAAGGGTTTCAAGCACGTCATTTTCAGCAATGTAGTTACCGTGATATACTTCAGCGTTAATTATTATTTGATCAATAGCCAGTACTATGTAATTATCAGATGCAAGCCGCCACTTAATTAATTTTCTTGTTTAACTTACAGCATCACGTGTTTGCTTTCTTTGTCCTTTATAATTACGCCATCTGGGTCACTTAGTACTTCAGTTGATATCCTCAATGTTTGTAAATTAATAATAATTTTCAGTGTTGTGTTTACTGATGTAAATTGTATTCCAAGCATTATTTTACAATTAATATTCAATTTGTTACGTAATTATGAATTTACTTTTGTTTTACAAAACGCTTTTTTATGCGGAGTTAATTTTCTATTTCATTACTGCATGATTTTTTACTTTCTCTACTAGTCTAGTAAGTAGGGGAAGTATTGTATTCTACCCAAAAATTCGACACCGAGATTTCACCTGAAATACATGTTTTGAGGTGCCCTGAATCCAAATAATGCATTTATGGAAACATGTGCATCTGTTTGTATGTCTATGAACAGCATATCTCAAAAGCGAAAAATCGGATAAATATCAAAATTGGTATTTAGTTTTAATATCTTCCAAAGAAGCGACACGAAGATTTTAAAAAAAATTCCCCTACTACAAACTAGCCTTTACATGGAACATTTTTCGAAATGTTTTATTTTCTAAAATTGGCTATGTTGATTAAAATACACTATATTACATATATTTACATGTCAAATAAAAAGTATATCTCGAAGTTTTGAATAAGAGCTTATGGAGCTTTCTTCATTCGGAAGAAATTTGGTATAATCTTGTATAACTAGTAAACGTTAAGTGATAGACGAAACTGTACTACACAAAAAATGTACACCTCTTTAAAACACACAACTCATTTCAATAAGATTTTTGTGGCATAACCACTTTCTGAGATGACCATTATTGATGGTTTGCATTGTTCAAACCTTTGTAATTCTTTTAAAGTCCACTTGACATCTGCTGTTTCTCGCGATGTCATGGAAACAGTATGGAATTTTAAGGCCAGCATATAGCGTCCAGTTGTTAAACATTTGACTATCGCTGTTCTCGTTGTATCTATAGCGAAATGTGTAATGTAACTATTTCTGTAAATGTTTGTTGGGTTTAAAATGTAGTAGGTATAAAAATACGCTTGAAGAGAAATAATTTGTGTACCCACTAATAAACGTTAGAGGGTAAAGATAGCCATGTGAATGTGTAACATCAGATTTTCAATTTCTCTTCTGCTTGCAATACTTCCCCTACGTACTATGAGTATCCCACCCAAAAATTCGATATTCGGATTTCGGTAGAAATGCACGTTTTAAGGCCCGGTGAATAAAAAAGCATTTTTTGAAAAAGGTCAGGTTGTGTGACAGCTTAACTCAAAAAGGAAGAGTAAACTAACCTTTAGAATTAGATGAACAAATTTTTGTAGTTTAGATTTTTTTTAAATGGCTCTAACATTTGTTTAATGTACCATATATTTAAAGTATTTGCATGACAATGAAATATATGTTTTCAATTTTTTGTAAATAGCCTGTGAAGTCCTTTTCATTCTGGATGAATTTTTGTAAGTTTTAGGCACAAAAATGTAAATTAGGTCTCTTAAATCACAGATTTTATGTCAAATGAAATTTTTGTAGCATTAACTATTTCCAAAATATTCTTATACTTTTTCAACTGGAAAATCACTATTATTTTTCTCATACATGCAAAGCGCACCGACTTTCAAAGCCATCTCTTAGCAACAAGAGCTTTGATTATCGCTTAAGCCTACTGCATTCCCTTACTAGCCGTGTGCCTACTACGAAATATGTACCATTTCTGCACATGTTTATCTTGATTAGCATAAATCATGTAGATAGAATGAGATTTTTGCAATAGTAGTTTGCTGAAGAATGGGTAGAGAAAGTACTGGGAATGTAATGCAACATAAATTTTTATGTCTCTCTGTTTATTGTATAAATAGTTATTGTTAATAAATGCTAGGCAAAATCAACTATGTTTTCTTTAAATATGTATTCCTCTTTTCATGGCCAATATACAGGTAATCATAAAGAGCCAATTTCTTCTAGGTAATGGTACGGAATTACTCCTCTCTCTGCCTGCTTCGTTGTTTTCCTTCTGTGTGCTGGTGAATTGCTGTAAAATAGCGTCCTACAACACTTCTGTTTAACGCTTATTTCAGCAGTGGTTACAGGAGACGAAATGAAAGACTAAAAACTTAACTGTATTTCATTTGCACACGTTTGCAGATAGCCGTGAATTCTCTTCCAAAATTATTTAACTGGATTATGGGGTCTATCTATCAACTGTACCTGAGGGGCCGAGAGTGTAACAAAGCTACACCTCCCGAGAAAAAGTTTGCAGTCCTATCATTGCCGGGGATTGGCTTTATTGATACTCCCAGCAAAAGATGCTATTTTTTCCTCCGTAGCTTATAGCAATATTGTGATTGGCTGATCACATTGCGTCGTATGAGAACATGTGCTCTCGTATCTTCTCACTTCTGTTCCATGTCGAATTCGGACTTTCGGTTCCGGTCTCTGTCTCTTTTCAAACTCTACCCCTCTCTCTGATTCAAGTATCTCTGTTGGTCATATTTGGACGATGTTTTGTGCTTTGGCCAAGCCTGGTACCTCGTTACTTCAGGCATCTAAATTACAACGTTGCACAACTAGTTACCTTCCTCTAAATTTATCAAACATATGTTACACTTACGTAACATTATTTTCATTAATGATATTTACATTGATGCACCAGTAATGCCGCTACAGTGATGATGTGGGCTTTTGGCATACCTTGTAACAAAAAAAGTCATGTTTACAAACAAAGAAGTCAGCTTTGGCCCTGAGCCATATATTCATAGCTATCCTGCAAAAGGCTCGATTCTGACACACAATTATCCCAATATGATTGCTTCTATTGTGTAGTTTCAACTGTTTTATTTTGCTCTGTTAATTATGATGCATTCTGTAGATCTCCAACACATTTTGATTACTGTACCCATTGTTGGAAATTAGCTTTTATTACATGAAAAAAATTCTCTCTTCTATAAACTACTATAAGTAGTTACTACTATAGTAGAGTATAAACTACTCTAAAAGCTTATTCTTCTATCTACTGCTTTTTAATCAAGATAAGCCGCCATTACAACTTTACATATTTCGCTATAGGTATAAGAAGAATATAGCAGGCCAAGATTATAGGTTATACAACGAAGAGGACATCTCGGGCATTGTGACCTACATAGATCGTTTACTGGTACCACCCTCTAGGAGGAAAGGATGGAGTGAAAGAGTCACAGTAGCCTACAGGCCACAGAGGTGCGAGGAATTTCTTAACAGTTGCAGGTTCGAAGACTCATCCCTCTGCTGGAGCTGCCTAGAGAGGATGAATGACCCGCTGACCAAGCAGCTCTCTAGTGTGCACGGGGAGTACTCTTTCCTTTGAGCAAACATCCGAGCCATCTGTCCGGCATCGCCGTACGCCACGAAACTTCGATGTGCAACTGAAAGTTGAGAAGTAAACGAATGAAAGAAAATTTATATAAAGCAAATCGTGGTAGATAATACACCCCAACATTCGCCTAACGAGTAGGGAAAACCACAAATAGAGTAGAGTAGAGTGGTCTATTTATTGGTCTTAAACATTTTATATGTTCAAACTCATAAATCGCACGGGTCAGAGAGACCGTACGTGCTTATATAATACACTGCAGTTCATATTCTTCAGACTATATTAACTACACTGAACTTTAAAGTTAGTGATATTTAATATAAATTAAGAAAAAACAAATAAACTAACAGCAAAAATATACAAACAAAACAGAAGAAGAAAAAACTTGTGCACAAGCTCACGCCGTTCTTTACAAAACAAACAAATACGCGCCCCTAAGCCACTTACCCTCCCTCACCCACCCTTGGCCCTCTTCCTTACTCCGATCTTACACTCAGATAACCTTTCGTAAAAATGTACCAATTGCTTCCCCGTCCTCCCAACCGGCAAGGTCCTACAAGCTTGTAGCCCTCTCCTTTAACTAACAAAGGAACCTAGCAGATATTTCTCCTAAATGCGCCAAAATATGCTCTTGCTTGCTGGTTCTATTTCTAGACAAAATATATTGTTTTGTTTTTAGTTTCGACTGTACGCTTAATGGTAATTTCTCGTTACACTGTCACAGTGTTTGCTGTCCATCTATAACTTTCAGTCGCTTCTGTACTTTTCTCCACACATTTACTCTATTTACAGGTCCTTCAAACCAAATATTATCCATTAGTATTCTCTCCAGCCCAAAGTAGGCGGTCAACGAGAATCGAATCCGGATCCTCCCGAATGCGAGCTTCATACTTTATCGCGGAGCCATCTTGCTCGGTCAGTTGGCTAAAGTGCCAGTCAGATTTTTAAAAAGCGGATCGCTATATGATAACTCCATGCTCCTTGAAATGACCACGAGAAAAAAAGAACAGTGAGTTGCCATTTGAAAAGAAAATCAATAATTTAAAATTTCAAACCAATATCAATTAAATGTCTAATGCCACAGAAAACCGTATGTGAAATTGTATGCTTTATGGAGGTGTTCATTCTTTATGTAGTAAGTTTTTGTCTATCTCTTACGGTTTGCTGATTATATAAAAGTCATTCAAGTTGAACACATCACGGGCTATTCGCTAAAAATTCAATTTATACACTACCGTTTGTGAAAATTGCAACATCAAGAAGGAAACGCATGAATTCAATGAATTTATACCACAGGTTAGGTACCCGAAAAAGTAACAAATGATAAACTTTTCAAATCTATACATGACCTAAGCCCTAATATTCAGTATTTGGTGTGGCCTCCATGCGCTTCAATTAGAGCTGCTATACGCCGTGGCATTGAATCAAAAAGCTTCTGAATAAGTTCCTGAGGGATTTCCCTCCACGCAGTTTGTATTCGGGCCCACAAATCCGTGACACTGATTACTGGAAGACCGTAACGCACCAGGTGCCGACCAACCATACCCCAGACATGTTCCATGGGCGATATGTCAGGCGAACGTGTAGGCCATGGAAGCAATGGTACCTGTCGCTTTTCGAAAGGCTTGTACATTCTTTGCAATATGTGGCCGGGTATTATCCTGTTGAAATGTGGCCTGTAGGGATGCCTGAAGCAGGAGAGTATCTCAGGCTTTACAAACACCGTTAGGTACCGGTTGCTGTTCAAAGTGCCCTCAATTCGTAGGAGGCGCGATCGGTTGTTGTAACCAATGACGCCCCAAACCATCACACCTAGTGTTTGTCCGCTTTGCTACTCCAGGTCGCGCTCACCACTGTACCGCCAGACACGTATGCGGCCATCACTGTAGGACACATTGTTGTCCGAAACGACTACATTTTGCCACTCAGCACCCCAGTGACGATGTTCACGTGCCCAATGCAGCCGGGGGAGTTTGTGGATTCTGGACAATGGAAACCGACGTCTGCATGCGACCAGTCCAACCTGCAGCAGACGGCGATGAACCGTTGATGCAGACAAGTTCACACCTGTTGCAGTGCTCCATCTTCGAGCCAACACTGTGGATGAAGCTGTACGGTCCGTTATGGCCATGGCGGACAAGATGACGGTCATCCTGTGCTGTTGTCATATTCCGTGGTCCAGTACCCGCTCTTCGCTGCGTACGACCTTCTTCTATCCACTGCTTCCACACACGCGTCACTGTCGTAGCAGCATGCCCTGTACGAGCCGAAATGTAACGGTAGGACAAACCCGCTTCCTGGTGATCGATCATTCTCTCACATGCCAATATGGCTCCCTTTGACGTCGACGAGGCATGCTGGCAATCACTTTATTGTTTCCAGCTTGTTTGACAGCTCTTCAGGGACTACACTGAGTGCAACACTAGTCTTGTCGGACACGAGAGGGCTTTGCTCGGTCTACGTGTAACCCATCTCTCTGCAAAGCTAATCACTTATTGCTTACACACTCTTCTTCACCTTCACCACGTTTAGATTTATTCGGGAAATTCTTCCTTGATGATGCAGTTCTCACAAATGACAATGTAGGTATTATTTGCTATGAAAATATCTTAAACAGTTAGTAATTTAATTAAACACATTTTTAAGAAAGTCAAAAATGATGAAAAATTTCGAAGTAAAGGTTAGTTTGTGTTGGGGGATTTTTTTTTCAATCTTGGTGTCGGATTCTTGAAAGACTCTAAATATAGATAGAATAGGACAAGTTAATGGCGAGGAAACCTGCACCTCGACTCCCAATGGATATTTTGTGCTTACACCCCCGGGAAGAACGGGTGAGATGAGATAAGAGCAAACCACAGCATGAAAGTGAATGGGGAGAGGGAAAATCCGTGGTGGAATACGCCACTATGGCGTTCGCCTGGGTCATCACGCAAAACCACGAGAAACCCTTTGTCAGAGTGAACGGCCACCGGGAAGCGAACCCGGAACCTCCCGAACGCAAGCATTACTCGTTACCGCGGAGCCAGTTCTCTAGATGACTCTTAAATTAAATACCAAATTTGGTATTAAATCGACTTTTCGTTTATAATTTATGTTTTTCTCACACACACATAAAGACATTTTTCTAAAAATATATTTGTGGATTCAGGGTGTTTCAAAACATGTATTTCGAATTTCTAGATGGAATGCCATACTTCAGTTACATACTATAGAGAAGTAATAAACAACACTATAAAAAGACTATTTAAATATGAATGAAAACAAAGCACGAGACGTGGTGGAGTTAAATTTTTTGTAAAAATGCTTTAATTAAAACCGTGCCCTGAGCAAAGCCACGTTTCATTGTATTGCCAGATTGGCGAGTTATATGTATGAAAGGTCTCTATAAACGAAATATGGAGAATAGGTCACCAAAGCCTCTTTGTACCGTTATTAATTCGTTTCACTGCTGCAAAGAGTTACGGCCGTTAGAATGAACATAGTTTTTACAAAAATACAAAGCGTTCCCCATCACAGGTTCAGCCCTGAACTTCTCGTGTATTCGAGCCCTTGGAGAGCCATATAATAGAAGCGTTAATTATCCACGTGGACGGAGGTAAAATTTATTTTCAGCGGCTAGAGATGAATACAACAATTAAAATAGATGCAGAAGCATGCAATTAGGTTCATTAAATTTAAAATATACAATAAAACACCTAAAATGTGCTTTTACTTTCTCTTACAATACAGAGTGGCTACAGAAGGTACTGTATTCCACCCAAAAATTCGATTTCACCGGAAATACATGTTTTGAGACACCATGAATCCAAAATAAGGCATTTTTAGAAAAAACCCCATATGTGTGTGTCTGTGAATAGCATAATTAAAAAATCTGATGTGTTACACTCACATGACTTTCTCTACTCTTGTACAAACTATTTTTACAAACGCTTATTCTCCATCTACTTCATGTTAATCAAGATAAACGTTTGCAGACTCTATCTTATTGCTAATTTTCTTGTAGATGTAATGGGAAAATATATTTACAAGGGCAATATAGAAAAACAGTAGCCTTTAAAAACATACGTATCTCTTAATAGCTGGTTGCTAGGTGCAGCACCATTCCCTTTGCCACAGATTATAACTCTTTACATATCCAAGACAAAAGAAAATGAATAACGAATTCCCATTTCAGAAAATGTGTTGAAAAATTTAAGGGAATAAGTTCTGTTTCAACCAAATACAGATTTGATACTTTACCAACTTGCCGTTTATGAGTTATACTGCTCACAGACAAGCACACACACGTACACACACGAGCCTTTCTCTAATTTTTTGAGGGGAAAGCTTGTGTTACCGGTGAAATCTCTGTATAAAATTGGGTAGGAGGCAATATTTGCTCTACTTACTACAAGTAAGTAATAGAGGAAATAAAAATCTGATGTGTTACATTCACATGACTTCTATAGAAGAACCCTCATGTTAAGAACTGTACGCTATATGCTGGCCTTAATATTCCATACTGTTTCTATGACATCGTAAGAAACAACTGAATTTTGACAGGACTAATTCGTACAATAAATAACGAATACCCCAGAAATAGCTGATACCAGAAAAAAGTTATTTGAAATAAATTGTGTGTTTTAAACCGATCTACAATTTCTATGTAGTACGTTTTTGCCTCGCTTGACGTTTAGTAGTTATACAATATTATACAAAACATGTCCCGAATTAAGAGGAATTCGGAGTCTATTCCCAGAACATTAAAGATATACATTTTATTTGTCATATAAATATGTTTAGCATTAGACCGATTTTTAGAAAATAAAAATGTCAAAACGTATTCCCTGTAAAGGGTAGTGGAGCGTGGGGATTTTCTTGGAAATCTTCGCGTCGCTTTAGAAGGTACACAACTTAAATACTAAGCTTGGTGTTTATCCTATTATTCGTTTTTACTTTCTCTACTACGTACAGTAAGTAGGGGAAGTATTGTATTCCACCCAAAAATTCGATACCGAGATTTCACCGGAAATACATGTTTTGAGACACCCTGAATCCATAAAAAAGCATTTTTGTAAACATGTCCGTGTGTGTGTGTCTGTGTGTCTGTCTGTGTGTGTGTCTGTCTGTGAACAGCATATCTCAGAAACGAACAGTCGGATAAACACCAAACTTGGTATTTAGGTTCAGTATCTTCCAGAGATGCGACACGAAGGTTTTCAAGAAACCCCAGATTACCCTTTACATGGTACATTTTTTGAAAGCTTTAATTTTCTCAAAAATGGGTCTAAAGACTTAATAAAATACCATTTTTTAAGACATTTGTATGGCAAATGAATTGTATACCTCGAATTTTCTGGGAATGTCTCCAAAATTATTCTTCATTGTGAACGACTTTTGCATAACTGGTAAACCATAAGAGATAGACAAAATTTTACTACACAAAAATGGCGATCGCGTTAAAATACACAATTTATGTCATTCATTTTTTTTTGTTGAGTGAACCATTTTCGAGATATTGCTTGTTATTCCCTTACATTTTCCAATACTTATACCTTTTATCAAATGGGAGTTCGTTATTCATTGTTTTTTATGTCCTGGACATGCAAAGAGAATGGAATGCTCCACGTAGCAGCCAGTTCTTAGATTTGACTATCGCTTAAATCCTACCATATTCCCATTGCACCTATAAGAAAATTAGCAATACGATAGTTTCTGCTAATTCTTATATCAATTAACATGAAGAATATGGGGAGTAAGCGTTTGTAAAAATAATTTGTACAAGAGTAGAGAAAGTCATGTGAGTGTAATACACCAGCTTTGTTATTAAAGGTTTAGTTAAGTCGTCTTGACTACATTGTCTTATCACGATCTGTTCATAAAAATACATTATGATATACATATATAATGCACAATTATTTACATTAATTTTACAATTGCATAAACATGGAATTAGGTAAACATATACAGTAAAGAAGAGAGTTTTATATCCATTAGAAACTGTAGCATTTTATTGAGCAAATTGTGTCGGTTAACTGCACTGGGAAGATTGGAAACTCCGGCTGATTGTCTACGTCTACTGTATAATGGACAGTCTATAAGGATGTGCTGAATGGTTAGAGAAATGTTACAGCTGGTACAGTTTGGAAGTGCGTTAGTTTGGAGTGCCCAATTCTAAGCCGGGTGATGATAACTTGATCTGTATTGAGAGCAAGATCTCTTCTTTTGAGGTTGTGTGCAGCCTGAGCGAGTTTCATGAAGTTTGTTGTTGATTGGTAACCATTTCAATATCCATTTTTGTATGTATTAGGTTGTCTCATAGGTTCGTTCCGTTTTGATCGCAAGTTCTTTTTTTTTCGAGTGGAGGAGAAAATTATTTAATCACTTACCCCAGCCCCGATGGGAGTCGGGACTGAGAGTGTGGGACTCACCGAGTCGTCGGCATACCCACTAAAACCTCCTCCACCGGATTGGAAGGAAAAGGTATACTGCGGTACCGCCTAAAGCACCCGCGCAGTCCTAGGTGATGTTGAAACTGGGCCGCAGTGCGGTCGCCAGGGGAGTAAGGAGTAAATGCCGGGAGACAGACTTGACCGAGGCCCAGTCTGCCCCCGCAGCGAAGTTAAGGTGAAAATGGTAGGAATTTTAGGTGAAGGTATAAGGTTGATGTGCGTTGAGCACGTAGAGTTCTTGTAGTTGGTGTGTATTCCTGGAGGTCTAAGGAGTTCCTTCAGGTGTAGTCGTTGGCGTCTGTTGGCTGACAAATCTTGCGAATGTCTCGTTGGGTATGTTGTGGTGTATCAGTTCGTCCTTATGAAGCCGTGTGTAGTCCTCGAAGAATCGTAGGTTGCGGCGGGCTCGCTCGCTCCGGGGAGAGAGCGGCGCAGCATCCCTTGGAGAGGTGTCTGTGGAGTTGCTTGGTGATGGCGAAGACTGCTTTGGTGTTGTGGTGGTGGAAGTCTGGTTGCTGTGGTTGTCCTGAAGCTCAGTTAAACGCTTCTCCAGAGATTCGAGGAGCGCGTGAAGTTGGTTTAGCTTAGTAGCGTTGCGTGTTGCCAATGCGTGTGAAAATACTGAACCCTCCGTACACTCAAGTTATCATAGTTGCCTATCCACCCCTACAACTTAGAGGTCAACAATCAGACTCGCTATTGGATATGTCAGTGTATTTGTGACTGACGTTGGATAGAACAGCGTGAACTTGTGTTTACAAACTATGGAAATGAAAAAGAAACATTTCCGATATCTTATGCTGTTTTACTATCGTAAGGGTAAACCCGCCTCACCAAATTTGTGCTGTCTACGGGGAAGATGCAGTAACGAAGCGAGCATGTCAAAAGTGGTTTAGTCGATTTCGAGCTGGGAATTTCTCCCTAAAAGAGAAACCTCGGTCTGGACGGCCAATGGTTACGGACGTGGAAAGAATTCATGAAACGATAGTCAACAATCCACGAATTAAAACACGGGCGTTGGCAATGGAGCTCAAATTAGCTCGTGCTACTGTAGCCGGGAACTTGGCAATATATTGTCGACAATAATGGTGTATACTGCAGGAAATAAATAGTTTGTTTACAAAACCTAACTGCCGTAGTTATTTATCTTTTGAACGGCCTTGTGTTTAAAGTTTGTAAACGGAAAGCTGGGCAACTACGCTGTCGTAGCTGTTATGCGGGCGAGGTGTGTTCCCAGGCGTTCTTAGTGATTGAAACGTAAAGAAAAGCAAACTAACTTATGAGATAACCCTGTTTAATGAAACTGACGACGTCTTGGTGGGGAGAGGCAATCGATGTATCACTGAAGGGTTGCTTAGTTGCTTCTTTTGCAGCTTCATCTGCTGTTTCGTTACCTTTTTTGTCAATGTGAGAGGGAGTCCATACAAAGCATACCTTTTTATCGGTGTTGTTTATATTGTAACTGAACAATCTCATTTCATGGATCAGTATGTTGTTTGGTTCAGAGTTTTGGGTGGCAAGTAGTACCTTTATGAATCGGTGAAGATTGTGGAGTGGCTTTTAGTGGATGAATTAGTTATATATAGAAGGGCTTCAATGGCGAATACCTCACAAGAGAACATTGTAAGGCAGTGAGGTAAGCTGTAGATAATTATCTGAACAGGATACACTAGGGCCAACAGTGAAAATTTTCGTGGTAGAGTTTTATATTTCCAGTAAAAACTTCGACATTTTCTTGAGGATATAAGAAGGTCTTTGAGAGTGCAAGTGAGATGAAAGTTGAGTATCAATTTGTGGAGTTTGTACATGCCAGTAGGGTGTGGTGCAATCAGTATAGCTGGGTGAGATCAAAGGGATTTTAAAATTGACTTCTTTCATGTATTGGAGAATTCGAATGTAAAACGGACTGCTATTCGTTCAATTCGCATCCGATAAGGTTTGTGTAGTTGAAAGACATAACCTACGCGTTTTATGGAATGGATGTGAAGCAACCTTTATGGCATATCTTAGGCTTAATATTTTTCTGCAAATATTTAAAGGCTGTTCATATTCTTCTATTTAGAGACTTGAAATTGGACTGGTAACTGTTTGAACTTTCCGAGCGTTTTTGAAAAAAAACATTTCCATTTAGCTGTAGCAGAAATGTGAAGGACTTTTGAAACGCATCGTGTGTACTACGGTGAGTGTTTTTTCAATCAAATATATGACATTCCAAATAATGGCATGGTTTTTCCGATTAATCTTAAAAGTATGCATAGGAAAACTATTCAGAAGGACTGAATAGTTATAAATGATTCAATGGAGAGTGACACCTCGCGCGCTCCAACCTACACAGATTCATTACGCTGCACCCCCCATGAGAAAGGGAGGAGATGAAAGGGGCACAGGAGGCTACAGAGACGCCCGAAAGTCCCTAACAGTTCCAAGGTGGAAATCCATCCCACTGCTAGAGCCGTCGAGAGAACCCGAGGAACGGCCCACCGATCAAGCAGCCCTCTGGTGACCATGGGGTGTACCCTTTCCATTGAGCAGGCATTCGCTCCATTATTCCAGCACCGCCATACGCCACGAAACCTAAAAGTACATAACACCAGGGAGACTATGCCCCATGCAATTGTGGGAGAAGTGCCACATCCGAGTGGCTCTCCCTCCCCCAAGAGGAGGGGAAATTGAATCCGCCCTCTCATTACAGGATGGAAGCGGATACGCCACTTACGCGCGCAAACCCCCAAAAGTAAATGACTACCGAGACCTAGGTGTGGAAGACAGCAACCTAGCATGCTGTCTACCGGCTTTCCAGGGCGGTACCGCCGAGTCCAACTCAATCCAAACGACACCCTTACGTATTCGGCTCGGAGTTTGACCCAGCCTACTTCTAGCAACGTCAGAAACAGCACGAGTGCTCAGGGTCTGCAGCGCCCGCACCACGCAGGATGAAGGGGTCAATAACTCCCTTTACGGGGACCTAGAAGTACCTGAGACACCAGGGGACTATGCCTCCACGTGACCCCGGAGTGACATTCCTCCCCCGAGAGCTTTTCCTGTGAGCCGACAGCTGAAAATTTTAAACCGGCCACCCCATTACGGACGGAAGTAGTTACGCCAGTTGTGTGTCAACCCCAAAAGAGGGGAGGACTACCGAAGAACCACAATGGGGCCGATAACAAGCTAGCAACTGCCTACCGGCTATCCAAAGCGGTACCGGAGGACCTTGAGGCCTGGACGGAAAACCTCCCAGACGTCCCCAATCTTCCAAGTGTATCGGGAACCACTGCTCCACCGAGTCCAACCCAATCCAAACAACACTCTCATGAGTGAGGTTCGAACATTTGCCCAGCAATTTTCTAGTAACGTCAGAAATATCACGAGTGCTTAGGTCGGAACCCCCCCCCACTTACGGGGATCTAGAAGCACACGGATGGAAACGGAATGAAATGGAAATTACGGAAAGGAAATAGTGGTAGAGAAGAAAACACCCCAGAATTAGTTTGTCGACTCGGGGAAACCATGAAAATCCTGAGGGTCAGAATGGTCTATCATCGGGGATCGAACCCGGGACCTTCCGAATGCAAGTTCACACATTACCACTGCGTCACTTCATTCGGTGAATGTCTGAGGACTACAAAACCTGTCAAAATGAACAAAAATTTGGGATCATGTCACTTCTGTTTTGAGTAGGTTTCTAAACCTATAAAAACCATAGAGCCTTCGGTGTTACGGAGGGGACAACTCCGTTGGTGACAGTTAATAGAAAGTGATTTTCTGTGCAAATATTATTCTGTTTACTCTCTTTCCCCGTAGCGCAGTAAAGCGTGTAGAAACAGATAATCTTTAAAGTGATGCCCCGATAAGCCCAAGGAGATCCTCCGAGTACGAGACTGGAATAACAATGAACGGCAGTGGGCAGCGTAGACGGATTCAATGACAGAAGAAGAGCAGTGCAAAAGAGCGAGCGGGCAAATCGTATTCTGTCTCTCAGTGTAGTGATAAGAAGGTCGAATAGGAACACCAAAGTTTACAAAGTTTGCAGACACCGAGCGATCGTGTTCACTGCTTGCTTCTTCGCATAGCAGCATCTTAATGAATACTTTTACGACTTAGTTACGTCGGAACACAGGACCTCGGGCACTGCAACCCAGATGCAGAACGTATATCTTGGGTTGTTGGGAACAGGTCACCATACTTAAATGCTTACTTAAATACATAAATAATAACTTTAGAACATATAAGCGATAATTTTGTGAACTATAATGTTATTCTTCAAGAAATCCATAAAAAGGGAAATCTTATACTTCGTGCTAATATTGATAGAAGCTATTGTAAGTAGAGGAAGTATTGCATTCCACCCAAAAATTCGATACCGAATGTACACGTTTTGAGACTCCCTGAATACAAACAAAATGATGTATTGTACGCACATGACTTTCTCTACTCCTTTACAAACTATTTTTACAAACACTTATTGCTAATTTTCTTGTATGTGCAAGGGGAATATGGTAGACTTTAAGCGATAATCAAATCTTTTAAGAGCTGATTGCTCTGTGGAGCACTCCATTTCTTTGTACGTCCAAGCATAAAAAAGCGAATAACGAATTCCCATTTGAGAAAAACTATAAGTATTGGGAAATTCAAACAATATCAAGGAATGTCACGGAAATGGGGCACTAATTAATAATGTATAGGACATAAATTGTGTTTTTAACCAGATCCATATTCTTGCGCAAAACATTTTTCTCTATCTCTTACGGTTTACCAGTTATACAAAAGCCGTTCAGAATGGAGAGGACTTTTGGGGACCTTCCCAAAAAATTCAAGATATACACCTCATTGGCTATAAAAATGTCTTAAATATATGGTATTTTAATCAAAACTGTTAGAGCCTTTTTTTAGAAAATGAACATTTTCGAAAAATGTTGCATGTAAAGGGCTGTTGGAATGGGGGAATTTTCTTGAGAATATTCGTGTTGTATCTTTGAAAGATACCAAACCCGAATACAAAGTTTGGTATTTATCCGAGTTTTCGTTTTTGAGTTATGCTGTTCAAAGGCACTCAAACACACATCCACACCGACACATAGACCCACAGACGCACGCTCGGACCTTTTTATAGAAATGCTTTACCTGGATTCAAGGTACCTCAAGTTATGTATTTACGGTCAAATCTCGGAATCGAATAAAAACGAATAACGAATTCGCATTTGAGAAAAAGTATAAGTATTGGAAAGTTCAAACAAATAACAAGGAATATTTCGGAATTGCTCACTCCAGAAAGAAAAGTTGTATTACATAAATTGTGTGTTTTTACCAGTTCTATATTCTTTGGAGTAAGATTTTGTATATTTCTAACGGTTTGGCAGTTATTAGAAAGTTATTCGGAATGAAGAGGACTTTTGGGGGCATTTTTAGAAAACACAAGATGTACATTTAATTTTCCATGAAAATATCTGAAACATATGTCATTTTATTCAATATGATTACAGCAATTTTTGAGAAAATTAAATGTTCCATGGAGAGAGTCATCTGGGGTCACGGTTAAGTTTCTTTTTCGCTTTTGAGTTATGCTGTTGACAGATCGACAGACTCACAGACAGGCAGACACACGCACACAATTTTTTCCAAACATGCTTTATTTTTATTCATGGCTCCTCAAAATGTGTATTTCGGTGAAATCTCGGCATGGAGTTTTTGGGCAGAATGCAATACTTTCTCTACTTACTATACCTAGTAGAGAAAGTAAAAAATCCGAATAATATGGTATGTGTTTCTGAATGTAGCGTAACTCAAAAAAAAGTTGGATGAACACCAAAGTTGGGATTTAAGTTCAACATCTTCCAAGAATGCAACACGAAGATCTTCAACAAAATCCCCCCGTCTCAAGCTACCTTTCACATACAAATACACTACATGATCAAAAGTATTCCGGACACCTGGCTGAAAATGACGTACAAGTTCGTGGCGCCCTCCATCGGTAATACTGGAAGTCAATATGGTGTTGGCCCAACATTAGCCTTGATGACAGCGTTCACTCTCGCAGGCATATCAGGTGTTGGAAGGTTTCTTGGGGAATGACAGGCCATTCTTCACGTAGTGCGGAACTGAGGAGAGGTATCGATGTAGGTCCGTGAGGCCTGGCACGAAGTCGGCTTTCCAAAACATCCCAAAGGTGTTCTATAGGATTCAAGTCAGGACTCTGTGCAGGCTAGTCCATTACAGGGATGTTATTGTCGTGTAACAACTTCGCCACAGCCCGTGCAGTATGAAAAGGTGTTCTATCGCGTTGAAAGATGCAATCGCCATGCTCTTCAACACTGGGAAGCAAGAAGGTGCTTAAAATACCAATGTAGATCTGCGCTGTGATCGTGCCACACAAAACAACAAGGGGTGTAAGCCCCCTCTAGGAAAAACATGATCACACCGTAACACCACCACCTCCGAATTTCATTGTTGGCACTACACATGCTGGCAGATGACGTTCACCGGGCATTCGCAATACCCACCCCCTGCAATCGGATCGCCACATTGTGTACCATGATTCGTCACTCCACACAACGTTTTGCTGCTGTTCAATCGTGTAATGCTGACGCTCCTTACACCAAGCGAGGCGTCGTTTGGCATTTTCTTGGGTGACGTGTAGCTTATGAGCAGCCGCTCGACCATGGAATCCAAGGTTCCTCACCTAACGCCTAACTGTCATAGTACTTGGAGTGGATCCTGATGCAGCTTGTAATTCCTGTGTGATGGTCTGGATAGATGTCTGCCTATTACTCTTTACCGCCCTCTTCAAATGTCGGCGGTCTCTTGTCAGTCAACAGACGAGATCGGCCTGTACGCTTTTGTGCTGTACATGTCCCTTCACGTTTCCACTTCACTATAACATCAGAAACAGTGGACCTAGGGATGTTTAGGAGTGTGGAAATCTCGCGTACAGACTTCTGACACAAGTTACATCCAATCACCTGACCACGTTAGTAGTCCGTGAGCGTTACCAACTGGTTCAAGTCCCAGGCGGCAGACTTCTATGCCGAGGGTTAAAGAAGCTGGTGCAGCGGTACAGAAGTGTATAGATGTGAACGGTGATTATGTAGAAAAGTAAAGTATATACGTAGGCACATATTACTGTCAATAAAAATCTTGTCTCATGAGCGATGTTGTTATTATGACCAAATAGAGCTTAGTTTTGGAATACGCTTCGTATATCTTATCTCCTCTCAGAAAGTAAAACAAAGTAACAAAGTGAAGTAAAATAATGTAGTGCACGTATTTCTCTCAAAAGTAATATTAAGTGACAATTTTGAAATGCTTTTGGGAGGAGAAATCTTAGATCCGATCAGATAGTAAATTATGTGTGAAAAAAAACACATAGAACGTTATGTCAGCGAAAGTATTTAATCGTCGTTCTCCTTATTCTTCAACGGATTACCCTCCCCTTTGTAGGACTTATCCTTCGGCCAGTAGTCTGTCGAGGAGCAAGCAAACTCTGGATCATAGGATATCCAGGATAGGTGATTAATAATATCTGGTATGACGGTAAAGAAGAAAATGACATGGAATGTAATGATGAAAGCGATGATAGTGAAATTTGCGGATCAAATTTTCCAAATCAAAATTTGCCTAGCGACCGAGGAAAACCACGTAAAAACCTTTGGTCAGGTTATTCGGTCTCGGGGGTTTTTAGAGACCTTCCGAATTCCGAATCGCACACGGTACCGCAGAGCCACATCGCACGGTTTTAGTTGTTACAAAGGTATTTAAAAACTCCAGGCTCCAAAATATACACAGGGAACACTTTAAAAAATCTGATGTTTTACACTCACATGACTTTCTCTACTCTTGTACAAACTATTTTTACAAACTTAGATTCTTCATCTATTTCATATTAATCGAGATAAACATTTGCAGAAACGAACTTTTCACATGCAAAGAGAATTACATGTTACACATAGCGACCAGTTCTAAAAATATTTGACTATCGCTTAAGGCGTACTATGTTCCCCTTGTTTTGTGTTTGCAAGGTCAATTAGAAATACAGTAGCCTTTAAGCACATACATATCTCTTAATAGCTGGTTGCTAGCTGCAGCACCATTCCCTTTGCCACAGATTAATACTCTTTGCATATCCAAGACAAAAAAATGAATAACGTACTCCCTTTGAGAAAATAAGTATTGAAGAATTTAAGGGAATAACAAGCAATATCTCGAAAATGGTTCACTCAACAAAAAAAAATATATATGACATAAATTGTGTATGTTAACGCGATCTACATTTTTTGTGGAGTAACATTTTGTCTATCTCTTACGGTTTACCAGTTATGCAAAAGTCGTTCACAATAAGGAATACTTTTGGAGACATTCCCAGAAAATTCAAGATATACATTTTATTTGCCATAAAAATATCTTAAACATATGATATTTTAATCAAAATCGTTAGAGCCATTTTTGAGAAAATTAAAATTTTAGAAAAATCTTCCATGTAAAGGGTACTCTGGGGTGGGGGGATTTTCTTGAAAACCTTCGTGTCGCATCCTTTGACGATACTGAACCCAAATACAAGTTTGGTGTTTATCCGACTGTTTGTTTCTGAGTTATGCTGTTCACAGACACACAGACACACTCACAGACAGACACACAGACACACACACGGACATGTTTCCAAAAATGCTTTTTTTGATTTCAGGGGGTCTCAAAACATGTATTTCCGGTGAAATCTCGGTATCGAAATTTTGGGTGGAATACAATACTTCCCCTACTTACTATACGTAGTAGAGAAAGTAAAAATCCATGGTTTTGTTCTGATTACTTTGAGTAGTTTATCTTATACTCAGAATATAAAGTATATAATGCACAACGTTTTTAATAGTTATGTTACACCGTTATTAAGATATTATTCTTTTATTCATAATTAATCACTTTTTTATGTGCTAATATGAAATCCTCTTTGGACCGTGCGGTTTATCAAATCGTCGCAAAATTGTTAATGTGAGCTTGGTATAGAATAATAAACAAATTGTCTTGCGGGAGTTTCTTAATTTTAATTATTTTAAAAGAAAACACTTTTACTTTCTCTACTACGTATAGTAAGTAGGGAAAGTATTGTATTCCACCCAAAATTTCGATACCGAGATTTCACCGGAAATACATGTTTTGAGCACCCCTGAATCCAAAAAAGCATTTTTGGAAACATGTCCGTGTGTGTCTGTGTGTCTGTCTGTGTGTGTGTCTGTGTGTGTGTGAACAGCATAACTCAGAAACGAACAGTCGGATAAACACCAAACTTGGTATTTGGGTTCAGTATCTTCAAAGGATGCGACACGAAGGTTTTCAAGAAAATCCCCCCACCCCAGAGTACCCTTTACATGGAAGATTTTTCTAAAATTTTAATTTTCTCAAAAATGGCTCTAACGATTTTGATTAAAATATCATATGTTTACGATATTGTTATGACAAATAAAATGTATCTTGAATTTTCTGGGAATGTCTCCAAAAGTATTCTTTATTGTGAACGACTTTTGCATAACTGGTAAACCATAAGAGATAGACAAAATTTTACTACACAAAAAATGTAGATCGCGTTAACATACACAATTTATGTCATATACATTTTTTTTTGTTGAGTGAGCCATTTTCGAGATATTGCTTGTTATTCCCTTAAATTTTTCAATTCTTATTTTCTCAAATGGGAATTCGTTATTCATTTTTTTGTGTTGGATATGCAAAGAGTTATAATATGTGGCAAAGGGAATGGTGCTGCACCTAGCAACCAGCTATTAAGAGATATGTGTGTGCTTAAAGGCTACTGTTTTTCTATATTGTCCTTGTAAATATATATTCCCCTTACATCTACAAGAAAATTAGCAATAAGATAGAGTTTGCAAATGTTTATCTCGATTAACATGAACTAGATGGAGAATAAGCGTTTGTAAAAATACTTTGTATAAGAGTAGAGAAAGTCATATGAGTGTAACACATCAGATTTTTTTGTAGACATGTTATTGAAGTTTTCAAACATTTCAATTTGAGTTATGTAAAATAAATGTCATAAAAATATATATAAAACACCGATACCCAGTCAGTACATTTAGCTTTTCTTAAATCCCCACTTCCCTACTATTAGATTTCTTAGATTTCATTTGTCTCGCCATAGATAGATATTTATCTATGCCCTCCACGTCTTCCATGCCTGCCAATAGCGTCTAACATGCCCCTAACTTTCCATTCGAGGTGGTAAAGGATCACAGTAAATATTCCTCCCTTCATTTCTCCGTCTTCTTACACCTTGCTAAGATATGCACCCACGATTTTCCTCTCCTGACGTTTCCATCGGTAATTTTTATCATCCACCATGCCCCCAGTCTAAGCCGTGCGAGCGACTGTCTAATGAATTTGGTGGCTGTTTTGACAAGTTTCTCCACACTCTGCTATACTTTTAGTTCGGCCTGTACTTACAACGAAACCCTCTCCGTGGATTGCATAACAATGTTGCCTGTCAATATCACAAAGGTAATCTTTCTCGACACACTCCGTCTATTTCGCTGACCCGTCATCCAAATATAACCCATCCCTATGGTTTTCAAATCTTTCTTTAATTTTGATGCTCATGTTGAATTTCCTTTCATTCTCAGATTTTCACGATGTTCACCAACCGCACTAAATAATGATTGGTCCACCAGAAGGATTTTCATTCTATACTTAACTGCTCTGATTTTGCACACGTAGTGTCCCGAGTTCCCTCATTATTCCAGAGTTGACCGTACCCCTCCTAGCTCCAGAATTACTTTAAAAAATCAGGTCCTCACTTGGTCCAGATTCCCTCGCATAAGATGGTAAATGGTGCTCTCTTCGTCAGCGTGCATACATCTAGACCTTCAAGAACTACCCTAGGTTGACTTATGGTTGACGTTGTGACTGGGAAGCAGCTTAAGCAAGTTATTTGACATCGATGACTTCGTCTTCTTGCAGCACGAGAGCGGAGTCGCTAAATGCTAGTGCTAGATCCAGCGGAACGGAAACTTCCTGAGCTTATCCATTGCCTGCGCCTCAGTTTCATACCCTAACTGCGAGGTAGACGTACTGAAGATGGAGAGGTGTAAGGAGCATCTCTGGGAGTAAAATTTTTCCCCACGTGTATTTTGAGGGTGCTAAGCTGGAATGCGAACTGTACTTGGCCCCCTCGGCTTTCGTTTCTTTGCAAAATGAAACAACATCTATGGAGCAAATGATTTTCCAGTGACGTCGACGAGAAATTTCACTGTAATGATTCAAAAAGCAGCATGCCATTTTATATTACAAGTAAATATAGAACAACATTTGGTCAACCAGTAGGATGGCCCAGACACTAACATCTCTGGCCCGCATTCGGGTGGTCTCGGGTTCAAATCGCATGGGTCTACCAATCCTACTGGAGTTTTTCGTGGTTCCCTTAAGTCGCCAAGGTAAATACCGGATTGGATATTTAATACCAGAACCCAAAGTTCCCCTTAAGTATAAAACAGTTGTAAAACATGAAAAGGATGTGGCCAAGCGAGTGCCCTGTCATCTATCCGCATATAATGAAAGCAGGTAGACTGGACGGCACCCTAATGCCATCTGCCTGGCACGTGTGGAAGCAGAGATACAGTTGCTGTACACATACCTCTGTGGGCATGTGACGAAGTAATATGGTGTGATGTAGGGATGAGACCTAGAAGGTTCACTGTCTGCTACACACCAATCCACAAGGAATCTTCTAACAGATCCGTGCGATATGACCATGTAAAGCAATGTAAAATGGTGTATAGAGAGGACAAAAATTGTTCGCTCAAGTTTTTTGTCGTAAAAATGCTGATATGTAAAAAATAGTGGAATCAGGCAGTATAAAACATTCTGTAACTTCACATACAGGTTGGATCATTTAAGTTGAAATTGTACAATATCTCCAAAACTAAGCGTTGTAGAAGAAAATGCCTTTCATAAAACTTAATTCATATTTTGGGGAAAAGTAGTAGTAGTAGTAGTAGTAGTAGTAGTAGTAGTAGTAGTAGTAGTAGTAGTAGTAGTAGTAGTAGTAGTAGTAGTAGTAGTAGTAGTAGTAGTAGTAGTAGTAGTAGTAGTAGTAGTAGTAGTAGTAGTAGTAGTAGTAGTAGTAGTAGTAGTAGTAGTAGTAGTAGTAGTAGTAGTAGTAGTAGTAGTAGTAGTAGTAGTAGTAGTAGTAGTAGTAGTAGTAGTAGTAGTAGTAGTAGTAGTAGTAGTAGTAGTAGTAGTAGTAGTAGTAGTAGTAGTAGTAGTAGTAGTAGTAGTAGTAGTAGTAGTAGTAGTAGTAGTAGTAGTAGTAGTAGTAGTAGTAGTAGTAGTAGTAGTAGTAGTAGTAGTAGTAGTAGTAGTAGTAGTAGTAGTAGTAGTAGTAGTAGTAGTAGTAGTAGTAGTAGTAGTAGTAGTAGTAGTAGTAGTAGTAGTAGTAGTAGTAGTAGTAGTAGTAGTAGTAGTAGTAGTAGTAGTAGTAGTAGTAGTAGTAGTAGTAGTAGTAGTAGTAGTAGTAGTAGTAGTAGTAGTAGTAGTAGTAGTAGTAGTAGTAGTAGTAGTAGTAGTAGTAGTAGTAGTAGTAGTAGTAGTAGTAGTAGTAGTAGTAGTAGTAGTAGTAGTAGTAGTAGTAGTAGTAGTAGTAGTAGTAGTAGTAGTAGTAGTAGTAGTAGTAGTAGTAGTAGTAGTAGTAGTAGTAGTAGTAGTAGTAGTAGTAGTAGTAGTAGTAGTAGTAGTAGTAGTAGTAGTAGTAGTAGTAGTAGTAGTAGTAGTAGTAGTAGTAGTAGTAGTAGTAGTAGTAGTAGTAGTAGTAGTAGTAGTAGTAGTAGTAGTAGTAGTAGTAGTAGTAGTAGTAGTAGTAGTAGTAGTAGTAGTAGTAGTAGTAGTAGTAGTAGTAGTAGTAGTAGTAGTAGTAGTAGTAGTAGTAGTAGTAGTAGTAGTAGTAGTAGTAGTAGTAGTAGTAGTAGTAGTAGTAGTAGTAGTAGTAGTAGTAGTAGTAGTAGTAGTAGTAGTAGTAGTAGTAGTAGTAGTAGTAGTAGTAGTAGTAGTAGTAGTAGTAGTAGTAGTAGTAGTAGTAGTAGTAGTAGTAGTAGTAGTAGTAGTAGTAGTAGTAGTAGTAGTAGTAGTAGTAGTAGTAGTAGTAGTAGTAGTAGTAGTAGTAGTAGTAGTAGTAGTAGTAGTAGTAGTAGTAGTAGTAGTAGTAGTAGTAGTAGTAGTAGTAGTAGTAGTAGTAGTAGTAGTAGTAGTAGTAGTAGTAGTAGTAGTAGTAGTAGTAGTAGTAGTAGTAGTAGTAGTAGTAGTAGTAGTAGTAGTAGTAGTAGTAGTAGTAGTAGTAGTAGTAGTAGTAGTAGTAGTAGTAGTAGTAGTAGTAGTAGTAGTAGTAGTAGTAGTAGTAGTAGTAGTAGTAGTAGTAGTAGTAGTAGTAGTAGTAGTAGTAGTAGTAGTAGTAGTAGTAGTAGTAGTAGTAGTAGTAGTAGTAGTAGTAGTAGTAGTAGTAGTAGTAGTAGTAGTAGTAGTAGTAGTAGTAGTAGTAGTAGTAGTAGTAGTAGTAGTAGTAGTAGTAGTAGTAGTAGTAGTAGTAGTAGTAGTAGTAGTAGTAGTAGTAGTAGTAGTAGTAGTAGTAGTAGTAGTAGTAGTAGTAGTAGTAGTAGTAGTAGTAGTAGTAGTAGTAGTAGTAGTAGTAGTAGTAGTAGTAGTAGTAGTAGTAGTAGTAGTAGTAGTAGTAGTAGTAGTAGTAGTAGTAGTAGTAGTAGTAGTAGTAGTAGTAGTAGTAGTAGTAGTAGTAGTAGTAGTAGTAGTAGTAGTAGTAGTAGTAGTAGTAGTAGTAGTAGTAGTAGTAGTAGTAGTAGTAGTAGTAGTAGTAGTAGTAGTAGTAGTAGTAGTAGTAGTAGTAGTAGTAGTAGTAGTAGTAGTATTTATTAAGTACTTTGTATTACATTAATTGCGTTACATAGTCATGGCGGCGCCGTGGTTAGACCGCTCGCCTCCCACCGAGGCGGCCCGGGTTCAATCCCAGGGACCTGCATGTGAGATTTGTGGTGGACGAAGCGGCGTCTGGGCGGGTTTTCTCCGGGTTCTCCGGTTTCCCCCGCCATTCATTCCACCAACTGCTCCATCATCACCTTTCCTTTCACCCATTTCACCGACATTTCGTTTCATCTACTTCCTTCATCCCATACCAGACATCGGGCTGATCACCCATCCTGATGTTCTGTCTGATCCAAGAGTGTCTGCTCCTCACGCCTGTAAGTCCTACATAAGAGGAGGGTAAACAGATAATGAATGAATGCGTTACACAGTTGCATGGGTCATAAGACCGAACATGCTCTCTAGAAAAATACCTGGTCTGTATACATAATTTGCAGAATCGACCAGAAACAATTATGTTTATAATCACCACATTATATACATACATATAAAATCGAAAAACACTTTGAATCACACACGCAAAGACACACACACACACACACAAGTGCTCAAGCACCACATAAACACCTTATCTCCTAGCACACGTACTTCCATTAAGTATGTGCCCAAGCTTGGCCAGTTTTGATTGTTCAGAATCAAGTCCCAGCATGCTTCCGGTAATAATTTTTTCCTACTACTCTCCGTCTGCACTCATGCTGCCAAAATATGCGTCCAGTCTTCTTGTTCCCCACATAATTGGCAAATCCTCCTGTCATCATCAGCAATCTTGCGAGCTTTCCACCATTCTAATCTAAGTCATGCTATTCCCGTCCTCTGTTTTATACCTAATTCCAAAATATATTTTTCCTTTGCCCGCCTAGTCTTTATTTCATTTTGTAGCTCCAATGTTGATCTTTTCTACATTCAGTCTCTATTTTCTGCCTGTTTATATCACAAAATGGGAAAAAGTAAATGTCAGTAGTCGTGTTTTCTTGGAGGACGTTATGATGGTCATTTTTGGTCAATTTCGTTTCTTTTAATGGGAACCTGCATTTTGTATGTTGTTTTCTCATTAGAAAATGGTTTATAAAAAGCTTTTTATTTTGTGATGAGGAAAAAGAAAATAAAATAATAAATGTTGGTTCCCAATTACGAAAGTAACTTGGCCCTCAAAAGACCATCTATGGATGCTCCAAGCATTCACTACGTTCTTCGTACACAGCCATTCAGAATTTTCGTTGTTATTTACGTTAGTGTAATAACAACTGCAAAGTGCTTTATACTAATGTTGTTTAGTTTTTATGAGGAGTAAACAAACATAAAAAATGTAGATTCCATTTAAAAAGATTTAGTTTACGCTAAGATGACCATCACAACGTCCTCCAATCAAAACACGACTAATGGCACTTACTTTACCCCAAAATATCAAGCAACTATTATTCAAGACATTTCGTTCAAAAACGCTTAGTTTTGGAGATATTGTACAGTCTCAACTTATATGGTCCACCTCATATATCACAAAAAATACTTCTAAAGTTATTCTCATATTAAAGTATTTAATTATTATTTGAACCCCAAATCTGCGGAGTCTTATGTATGCTCTCGGGAAAAGTGAAAATCCGAACAAATCTTATGCAGGAAATTCGGATTAAGAAGACACTTGCTGCCGTTACTGAAGAACAATTTATGCTCGTATTTATAAAATTAAATTAAATAATGTTGAAGGATACACTTTCGATTACAAAACTCGGGCAGAAATAAAGTCGCTCAAAGGTTATGAGACATGTGTTTAAAAATTTGATGTGTTGCACTCACGTGATTTTCTCTACTCTTGTACAACCTATTTTTACAAACGCTTTTTCTCCATATAATTCATGTTAATCGAGATAAACATTAGCAGAAACTACATTATTCATAATTTTCTTGAGGTGCAAGGGGAATATGGCAGGCTTTAAGCGATAGTCAAATCTCTTAAGAGCTGGTTACTGTGTGGAGCATTCCATTCACTTTGCATGTCCAAGACAAAAAAATTCTGATGTGTTACACTCACATGACTTTCTTTACTCTTGTACAAACTATTTTTACAAGCTCCTATTCTCCATCGATTTCATATTAATCGAGATAAATATTTGCAGAAACGATATTTGTAAAGCGAATTACATTTTACACATAGCGACCAGTTCTAGAAATATTTGACTCTCGTTTAAGGCGTACTATGTTCCCCTTGTTTTGTTTTTGCAAGGGCAATATAGAAATACAGTAGCCTTTAAGCACATACATATCTCTTAATAGTTGGTTGCTAGGTGCAGCACCATTCTCTTTGTCTCATATTAATACTCTTTGCATATATAAGAAACAAAATGAATAACGAATTCCCATTTGAGAAAATAAGTATTGTAAAATTTAAGGGAATAGCAAGCAATATCTCGAAAATGGTTAACTCTACAACAAAAAATGTATATGACATAAATTGTGTATTTTAACCGATCTACACTTTTTATAGTAAAATTTTGTCTATCTCATATGTTTTACCAGTTATGCAAAAGTCGTTCACAATAAAGAACACTTTTGGAGACATTCCCAGAAAAATCAAGATATACATTTTATTTGTCATGAAAATGATATGATATTTTAATCAAAATTGTTAAAGCCATTTTTGAGTAAAGTAAAATTTTCGAAAAATGTTCCATGTAAAGGGTAATCTGGGGTGGGGGGATTTTCTTGAAAACCTTCGTGTCGCATCTCTGGAAGATACTGAACCTAAATACGAAGTTTGGTGTTTATCCGACTGTTCCTTTCTGAGTTATGCTGCTCACAGACAGACAGACAGATACACATACAGGCATGTTACCAAAAATGCTTTATTTCGATTCAGGGCACCTCTAAACATGTATTTCCGGTTAAATCTCGGTATCGAATTTTTGGGTGGAATACAATACTTCCCCTACTTACTATACGTAGTAGAGAAAGTAATAATAACGAATTTCCATTTGGAAAACATTCTTATGTATTGGAAAATTCAAACACATAACAGGGAATATCTCGGAAATTGTCACTCTACAAAATAAAAGGCAGAAAAAATGCACATGACATAAATTATGTGTTTTAATGAGATCTACATTTTTTGTGGAGTAAAATTTTGTCTACGCCTTACAGTTTACCAGCTATGCGAAAGTCGTTCAGAATGAGGACTTTTGGGGAAATTCCCGGAACATTCAAGATACACATTTCATTTACCATGAAAGTATCTTAAAAATATGATATTTTAATCAAAATCATTAACTATTTTTGAGATAATCAAAATTTTGAAAAATATTCCATTTAAAGGGTACCCTGGAATGAGCAAATTTTCTTGAAAATCTTCGTGTCGCATCCTTGGAAGATACTAAACGCAAATACTAAGTTTGGTATTTATCTGACGTTTCGTTTTTGAGCTATGCAGTTCTTAGACTGACAGGACATATTTTCAAAAATCTTTATTTGGATTCAGGTCACCTCAAAGCATTTATTTCCAGTGAAATCTCAGTATCGAATTTTTGGGTGCAATGAAATAGTTCCCCTACTTACTATACGTAGTAGAGAAGGTAAACAAGGGATAATTTGAGTTTTTCAGCAAGAAGCATTCAAAATCTATGGAATAAAATGTTTCTCTTAAGACTTCTCCCAGATATAACAATTTATTTCTTCTGTTGCTCAATAAATTTAGTGCCTTTTATTTATTACATCCGAAACATTTACAACCTAAGTAACAATCAAATCGGGTAACTAAAGTAATCGGGGGGTAATGTCTGTGGCTCGTATTCGGGAGGTCCTGATCCTGGATTCAAACCCCTAGGACCGACCAATCTGACCGAACGTTTAGTCACGGTTTCACTTCGTCATTAGGAGAACGTTGGGTTGTGTAATTTGATGGGCGAATTTTCCTATCATCACTAAATTTCATTTCTTTCTTCTTCACCACCACACAAGGAACTCGGCTGATCACCCATTCTGGATATACTATGATCCAGAGCTTGCTTGCTCCTCGACAGGCTACTGACCCAAGACATTGTGCTGATCACTCATTCTGGATATACTATGATCCAGAGTTTGCTTGCTCCTCGACAGGCTACTGACCCAAGACATTAGGCTGATCAGTCATTCTGGATATACTATGATCCAGAGTTTGCTTTCTCCTCGACAGGCTACTGACCCAAGACATTGTGCTGATCAGTCATTCTGGATATACTATGATCCAGAGCTTCCTTGCTCCTCGACAGGCTACTGACCCAAGACATTGGGCTGATCAGTCATTCTGGATATACTATGATCCAGAGTTTGCTTGCTCCTCGACAGGCTACTGACCCAAGACATTGGGCTGATCAGTCATTCTGGATATACTATGATCCAGAGCTTGCTTGCTCCTCGACAGGCTACTGACCCAAGACATTGTGCTGATCACTCATTCTGGATATACTATGATCCAGAGTTTGCTTGCTCCTCGACAGGCTACTGACCCAAGACATTAGGCTGATCAGTCATTCTGGATATACTATGATCCAGAGTTTGCTTTCTCCTCGACAGGCTACTGACCCAAGACATTGTGCTGATCACTCATTCTGGATATACTATGATCCAGAGTTTGCTTGCTCCTCGACAGGCTACTGACCCAAGACATTAGGCTGATCACTCATTCTGGATATACTATGATCCAGAGTTTGCTTGCTCCTCGGCAGACTACTGACCCAAGACATTGTGCTGATCACTCATTCTGGATATACTATGATCCAGAGTTTGCTTGCTCCTCGACAGGCTACTGACCCAAGACATTAGGCTGATCACTCATTCTGGATATACTATAATCCAGAGTTTGCTTTCTCCTCGACAGGCTACTGGCCCAAGACATTGTGCTGATCACTCATTCTGGATATACTATGATCCAGAGTTTGCTTGCTCCTCGACAGGCTACTGACCCAAGACATTGGGCTGATCACTCATTCTGGATATACTATGATCCAGAGTTTGCTTGCTCCTCGGCAGACTACTGACCCAAGACATTGGGCTGATCACTCATTCTGGATATACTATGATCCAGAGTTTGGTTGCTCCTCGACAGGCTACTGACCGAAGACATTGGGCTGATCACTCATTCTGGATATACTATGATTCAGAGTTTGCATGCTCCTCGACAGGCTACTGGCCCAAGATATTAGGCTGATCACTCATTCTGGATATACTATGATTCAGAGTTTGCTTGCTCCTCGACAGGCTACTGACCCAAGACATTGGGCTGATCACTCATTCTGGATATACTATGATTCAGAGTTTGCTTGCTCCTCGACAGGCTACTGGCCCAAGATATTAGGCTGATCACTCATTCTGGATATACTATGATCCAGAGTTTGCTTGCTCCTCGACAGGCTACTGACCCAAGACATTAGGCTGATCACTCATTCTGGATATACTATGATTCAGAGTTTGCTTGCTCCTCGACAGGCTACTGACCCAAGACATTGGGCTGATCAGTCATTCTGGATATACTATGATTCAGAGTTTTCTTGCTCCTCGACAGGCTACTGACCCAAGACATTGGGCTGATCAGTCATTCTGGATATACTATGATCCAGAGCTTGCTTGCTCCTCGACAGGCTACTGACCCAAGACATTGGGCTGATCAGTCATTCTGGATATACTATGATCCAGAGTTTGCTTGCTCCTCGACAGGCTACTGACCGAAGACATTGGGCTAATCAGTCATTCTGGATATACTATGATCCAGAGTTTGCTTGCTCCTCGACAGGCTACTGACCCAAGACATTGGGCTGATCACTCATTCTGGATATACTATGATCCAGAGCTTGCTTGCTCCTCGACAGGCTACTGACCAAAGACATTGGGCTGATCAGTCATTCTGGATATACTATGATCCAGAGTTTGCTTGCTCCTCGACAGGCTACTGACCGAAGACATTGGGCTGATCAGTCATTCTGGATATACTATGATCCAGAGCTTGCTTGCTCCTCGACAGGCTACTGACCCAAGACATTGGGCTGATCAGTCATTCTGGATATACTATGATCCAGAGCTTGCTTGCTCCTCGACAGGCTACTGACCCAAGACATTGGGCTGATCAGTCATTCTGGATATACTATGATCCAGAGTTTGCTTGCTCCTCGACAGGCTACTGACCGAAGACATTGGGCTGATCAGTCATTCTGGATATACTATGATCCAGAGCTTGCTTGCTCCTCGACAGGCTACTGACCCAAGACATTGGGCTGATCAGTCATTCTGGATATACTATGATCCAGAGCTTGCTTGCTCCTCGACAGGCTACTGACCCAAGACATTGGGCTGATCAGTCATTCTGGATATACTATGATCCAGAGCTTGCTTGCTCCTCGACAGGCTACTGACCCAAGACATTGGGCTGATCAGTCATTCTGGATATACTATGATCCAGAGCTTGCTTGCTCCTCGACAGGCTACTGACCCAAGACATTGGGCTGATCACTCATTCTGTATATACTATGATCCAGAGCTTGCTTGCTCCTCGACAGGCTACTGACCCAAGACATTGGGCTGATCACTCATTCTGTATATACTATGATCCAGAGTTTGCTTGCTCCTCGACAGGCTACCGACCCAAGGCTTTGGCTTGTAAGTCCTACAAAGAGAAGTCAATTAGTTGAAGAAATAACTAATATGTAAGCCATACAATTTTCAAAGATAGCATATGGGTTTAAGATTTTCCAGATCTCTGGAAACGACAAGCATAGTATTAGCGGCGATTATGCAAGCAAAATCTGTGCAGACGGTGGTAATTTTATGTTGAGAAAGTTAGTGTTTAGCTCCTCGTATGGACGTCAATTTGAGAAAATGGTTTGTTACGTTATTTGCCTCACGCTGGGCGTCAATTTGAGGCAGTTTGTATTGAAGGAGTTGTATTATATTTCAACTCTTGGGGAGCCAAACTTGAAGTGTGTTTGCAACCGCACGTATGGTACCCGGTTTCCGCTGGCCTTCGCCCCAAATGTTCTTTCAGGTGGTCTTTACCTCAAGTTTAAAAATATTAACTTTGTAATTTAAAATGTTTCTTTAAATATTAAATATTTATGTTTGCCTCGGCTGCGTCAGAATTTGTTAGTGACACGTTTCTGTTAGCAGGGTTTTGGTTGCGACACGAATGTAGGCTTACACAGATTATAATTTTACGTCACTCCTTTTATTTAATACTTCATACGATTTAAATAACATTTCACTGATATAGAGAGCTGTGAGATTCTTTTATGAATTACTTGCACTTTTTAACACGTAAACTATTTTTCGTCTCACACGAATACGTATTAAATCTCTCAAGAATATTTCTCGCGTCCGGTTAGGAACACTGTTTGCAGGTAACACGTCCAGTTATGAGCGCTGTTTAGAAGCAACTGAACTCTGTATTTAAAAATTTTGCTATATATCAGTTTCTGATTGACTAATCCTAGTCCAATAGAATACCTTCATTTAACTAATGCTTTTTCTGTTGTTGAATGGCTATTTTATAAACTGTTACTAAAATTATATTATTGTTGCTCCAATAATGGCTAGTGGCATTACTTATTATTGCCTCAAGGTTATCTCATTGTTACGTCTTTCTAAGCAACTTTTTACCTATTTCTCACAGCTCCTACATTATTAAATTACGTAATATATTCACATAAATTTATTGAATATGTTTACAATAATATAAACATATGCAATGACTGTTATATACATTTTACAAATTATTACATACACATATTGCTTCAAGGCGGGCTGTTATTGAATTTACATATTATATAATTAGACTGAAATCATTTAAGTGTTAAAAATGCTGCCTCAATATACACCATGTATTCCATTCCACTGGGCTCGAGTTAGAATCTCGGTTGGGATAAGCTTTCTAGAAAAACGTTTAGTTAACAGCTTGTTTAAAAATTATAATTTCATTGCCATAAAAGATAAATCACCCCAACTGATGATCTCAAGATTAGTCTGTTTTGCAGAACATAAGCCTTATTCTTCTACTTCTTCCTTTGTAAGTATTAGGCCCTTACAAGCAGAGCAGGTTTAGTAGGTTTCCAAGCAGTATGAGGAATACATACTCATATTATTATTATTATTATTATTCAGTTTCAAATTCATTAATTTTAAATTTTCCATTCAGTATTGTGCGTTTAAATGATGGATATTTACATATTATTTTCCCTATAGTAAAATATAAATTGCACGATAAAGCAGATAAATATTCGTTCAATAAACACTTTAATTACTCCGCTTTTTATCCATAAATGTGATGCAGTAATATAATCACGGCGTTACACTCGTTTTTGTTTGTGTATAGCGACACTGTAGAATATTACATTGCTATGTTTTGAAATTATAACTAACAAAAAGGGAGATGATAATAATTTGGTTATTAAATGCATTTATTGAAAGGTTGAATCAGACAGGACTGCTACGGCCGGGCTCGAACCAAGCATCTACCCTGTGCTACTGTAATGAGATTCCAAACAAAACTTAATTAATTTCTCTTGTGTGATTTATGTATCCCGTTGAAACTCCAAAGCGTGTTCAGTTAATCTTATTTTTTACTTTCCCTACTACATATAGTAAGTAGGGGAAGAATTGTATTCCACCCAAAAATTCGATACCGAGATTTCACCGGAAATACATGTTTTGAGACCCCCTAAATCCAAAAAAGGATTTTTAGAAACATGTCCGTGTGTGTGTGTGTGTCTGTGAACAGCATAACTCAGAAACGAACAGTCGGATAAACACCAAACTTGGTATTTAGGTTCAGTATCTTCCAGATATGCGACACGAAGAATTTCAAGAAAATCCCCCCACACCAGATTACCCTTTACATGGAACATTTTTCGAAAATTTTAATTTTCTCAGAAATGGCTCTAACGATTTTGACTAAAGTATCATATGTTTAACATATTTTCATGACAACTGAAATGTATATCTCGAATTTTCGGGAATGTCTCCAAAAGTATTCTTCATTGTGAACTACGTTTGCATAATTGGTAAACCATGAGAAATACACAAAATTTTACTACACAAGAAATGTAGATCGCGTTAAAATACACAATTTATGCCATATACATATTTTTTGTTCGGTGAGCCATTTTCCAGACATTGCTTTTGCTTGTTATTCCCTTAAATTTTCCAATACTTATACTTTTTTTGAAATTCGTTATTCAATTTTTTTGTCCTGGTAATACAAAGAGAATGGAATACTCCACATAGCAACCACCTCTTAAAATATTTGACTATTGCTTAAAGCCTATCAATTCCCCTTGCATCTACAAGAAAATTAGCAATAAGATTAACATCTCGATTAACATGAAGCATATGAAGAATAAACGTTTGTAAAAATAGTTTGTACAAGAATAGAGAAAGTCATGTGAGTGTAACACATCAGATTTTTTTCATTGTCCTGGACATGCAAAAGAATGGAATGGAGTACAAGAGTAGAGAAAGTCATATGAGTGCAACACAACAGATCATTCTTTGTAGAAATTCACAGATCCCGCATTCAAACATGCCATTCTACTCCGTTAAACCTGATACAATGTTCAACGATAAACACTTTCTCTGCTGCACGAGAACCATAATTGTGAAAATCAACATAAAACTGAATTCGGAATGTGTCAAACTGTTATAACTAATAAGTAAATACTTCATTGCTTTGAAAACATGGACGATAGTTTCAGTGTCGCTTGTTTTGACGCATATTGTATTCATTTTTGCAAGTATTTGCATTTTATAGCTTCTTAACCACAAAGTAGAGCTAAACTAAAGATTATTCTTTCACATTGGTCATGTAGGCCAATGCTGGAAGAGCACAGTGGCACGGGAATACAGCAGCAGAATGTAAAATGCGAAGATTCGTGATTCGGATCTCGGCCATATTGCTGAATTTTTCAAAACCTGATTCAATCTTCCAATCTTAGTCATCGTTTAATAAAATGCTGTTAGAAACACAAGAATATTCATTTTGCTTAAAAGCTGTTTAGTTAAAAAACTTTGCGTAGAAGAAAAGCATATTTTGTAAATACCTTTTGGAATTAAGGATGACGTAATTTATCACTACCATATTGCGACTGTTGGGTGATAGTTGTATTTATCATACTGTAATGCTTCCCGATGACTGTCCAGACTTTAATTAATAATGCACCAATGCTTACCTGAAACAAGAAAAGCGAACACTATATTAGTAAACATATAATGAACTGGAGTAAACATAACAAGCAAAGTAATAAACTCAGGCGCCAAACAAGAAGGTGATTGACGGTTACTAACCACGTGGCGGAAACCTTTAAATGAATGGGAGGGGATGAATATGTCACAGCGGTCGTCATAGCAGCCATTAGAAGGACCAATTAGAACTAAGACGTTTCCATAGCAACGGTAGACGCAAATGCCTTGTTGCAATATCGTAACACGTGATTGGCATGCGATGTTGCAGTAAACATGAACTGCAGTCTTATCTTCTGCTATCGCTGCATTATAAACAATGTCCTCCTTTGAGCTCTAGCTTGCTTATGTTTTTGTATCAGTTTAGAGATTGCCTGCGTACTGAAAAGTTCTTATGCATCGTCCTATTTGTATGGTTTTTGCCTTATGTTACGTGTATTTTTGCGTGCGCGTGTTGTGTGAGCATTTATAATTGTGTTAACACGTTTAAGGGATATTTAATAATGTCCAAAAACAGTGACAATGATAGCGCAGCCAAACGAAAAACTGAGCGCAATCGGGAACCGAATAAAGCTGTATTTGGTAAAGATATCCCAATTAAAGGACAGGCGCGGGAAATAATATGCTCTGTGGGAGAATATTTTGAAGAGGAGAAAACAGTTCAGTGGCTTGTTCGCTGCAATGTACCGATGAAGGAGGGACTGAAGAAAAGTGAGCTACTGGAACTTGTGAAAGCAAACAAACCGCGGTTTCCAAGTTATGTAGTCGATGGCATTGCTGCAGAACATGGTCACAAAATAGTTAGGCTTTCCCCTTATCATTGTCATTTTAACTCGATTGAATAGATTTGGGCCGACATAAAGGGTTATGTTGGACGAAACAATAAAGGTTTCACTGTGTCGTCAGTAATAAAGCTTACAGAAGAGGCACTAACAGCAGTAAAAGCTGAAAACTGAAAAAAGCGGTGACTCATACAAAGGGCGTAATAAGTGCAGCTTGGGAAAATGAAGAAGTTTTGGAAGAAACTATAGAACAGCTTGTAATTTCCGTGGGGAATTCTAAGTCTTCAGCTGCTGATAATGACGACGGTGGCGGTGGCAGCATTGTCTATCAAACCAGCAGAGCAACAGTAGCAATGCAAGCGCTTCGGAAATCTAGCATTTTTTTCTATTAGAATAAGCATAAATATTTCACAGGTATGTCTCTTCTGTTAACGCACATTTTTACACTGATATATTCTTGCATTTTCTATCCTCTGCAGGTAGATATTGTCTTCGTATACGAATATAAATAATACCCGCTCTACAATGCAGGCGCAACCCAGTCGCCTTCGACACAGTTCTAGTACGCTCTCCATGTGGTCGCGATGAGCGGCAACGTCGCCTCTCTCTCTCCCCGAAATGTCAATCACCTTCTTGATTGGCGCTGAGTATAGTCGGCCACGATATGAGTGCGTTTGGTGGGTAGAGAAACCAAACGTTATTTAACTACGGGCGGAGCATCGGAAGGACGTCAGGTAAAGAAAATATTCGCATTTCTTAGTTACATTTACTAGCTAGGCTGAGGTCTACAGATGTATAGTTCTGTTTTCATTGTACAACTGTACATTCCCCTACTGCCTACCCATCGCTCCCCTCTGATCCCTAGCATTGATGACGTTAAGCATTGTCAACAAAACACTGGCGTCCTACTCCAGGCGCATTCATTTCAAAACCCTCCAAGCTTTATTAGTTAAGAACCTAATGCAGACAAATTATTGCATTTGGCGAAAAATCTCGTTATAAACATCGCACAGAAAATATACAATTGGAGTCCTCCAATTCTGACAACAAAGGAGCATTTTTAGAAAATCATCTCTTAAGTGTCAGCGCGATACAAGACTTTCTCCACTCACTCTAAACTATTCTTACACAGACTTATTCTTCTGTCTACCGCTAAATAAAGGTTTTCATTATACATTTACACATTTCGTTGTATTATAAGATTGATACGGAAGTCCAAAACAATAGATAGATTATTAAAACGCCGATCGTTATGTGAATTTAACTTGCTGTAATATTAAAGGCTGGTTCACAACCAACAGAACCGTAACCAGAACGAGAACGAGAAAGTTTAAATACATATATTCAAATGGGAGTGTTCACAACCGACGGGAAGCGTTCCCGGGCCCCAAGAATGGGAAAGAAGAGTTGCCCAACTTTTAAATTTCTCGTTCTCGTTCCCGGACACAGCATATTAGATCCCTATTGTGCATATTAGACTCTTCAGTCTAGAGATTATTCTAGGCGGCCGTGACATGAAACAGCTAGTGCTCTCTATAGTCGCAAGCTGGAAACATTATATCAGTAGTAAATGTGCTTCCTAACCTCATCCCGCACCCGCAAATCTAATCAGCGTTGGTTTCTCTGGTGAAGAGGTCATTTGTAGTTTGTTTATATGCAACCCAAAACTGGCTATTACCTAAAAAACAATGAAAAAGCTACAAAGAACAGCTAAAACCGGCGGAAATGAAAAAAGAACAATAAACAATTTTAATGTATGCCATTAAATAAAGGACTGAAAGATTGCCATAAGTAGAGGGATCGGAAATGTAATGGATATGCATTTAGATAATGTTTACTCTATCGAATTTTGACGTTGGCTTTGCTAAATTGGAAGTAGGTGAAAAAATGTCATTGGTCAGTTAAAAACAAATGAAATCCGCATGCGCAAAACCGACTTTCACTTTGTGATCGATATGCATTCCCGTTCTCGTTAGCAGGCTGTTATGAACCAACATCTTGTATGGTGTATTGCTTCCTGTTCTCGTTTCCGTTCTGGTTACCGTTCTCGGGCGGTTGAAACCAGCCTTAACTCCTAACCTTAAAATTACATAATTATGTTGAACTTAAATAGGAAGCTCTTATTTATTAAAATGCGTCTCACCCTGGATCTAAAGCAAATAATTAAATATTGTGCGATATTAATATACAGAAAATTTTAACTAGGAAATCCTGATTTATCATAAAGTTTCCGGGCAGTTTTAATCCTCCTCTCCTCGCAAGGAAAACGTAACGCAAAAAAAGTTAACAAGGCGCAAGTCTAACAATGGCACCTGAAACATCAGCTATAATGCGGCTTACTAATATCATACAGGTCAGCAGTTGTATCCTGATACCCTCTTCTTGCATAAAGGGTGAAGAATATATTGTCTTTACGTTGGAGTTGTTTATTTATTTAGCTCCACGTATGGACGCCAATTTGAAGTAGTTGGTTTCTGCTACGTATTGGAAGTCAGTTTGTAGATGCTGTATTATATTTCAACTGTTGCAGCCGCACGTATAGTAGACAGCCGGTAGCCTTCACCCCAAATGTACTTTCAGGTGGTCCTTGCCCCAAATTTAAAAATAATAGCTTTGTAATTTAAATGTTTCTTTAAACATTAAATATTTATGTTTGCCTCACAGCTCCTACATTATTAAATTACGTAATGCATTCACATAACATTATTGAACATGGATACAATGATATAAGCATATGCAATGACTGTTACATACATTTTACAAATTATTACATACACATATTACTTCAAGGCGGGCTGTTATTGAATTTATGTTATATAATTTGACTGAAATCATTTAAGTGTTAAAAACACTGCCTCAATGGATGTGCTGCTAGGATATGTGTGTCAATTGAGATACTCAAGTCTCGTTTATCGTCTGTCATATAGGTAGGACGAATCAGTTCTAGTAGCCATCTAGCGTTTGTTTCACTAAACCTGTATCTATTTCCGAAGTTTAGGTTGTCATACGTTCCAAGCGTTCCTTAATCTTGGTAGATACGAGGGCGACACTGAAAATTTCTGGAAAATCAAACAAGGATTAATTAAAAAAATGTTAAACGATTTTATTGTCTTTTAAAGTATACCTCCTTAACATTCGAGGAAACCAGTTCTTAAAGCAATGATGCCATTCTTTCTCAGGCACTTCAGAAACCAGGGTTTTATAACGTTCCACTGCACCACCTGATGAGGAAAAAGTGTCTCCAAGACCTTATTTTTAATTTTTGGAAACAAAACTAAATCACAAGGTGCTAGGTCAAGGTTGTATGGTGGAGGGTCCAAGGTGCTGATCTTAGGACATCCAAACACTCGGCTGTAAGTTTTGTTGTATGCGACGATGCATCGTCATGATGCAGCTCTATTTTTCCTTTTGGGCGCTTTTCACGAACATTTTCAAAACCTTGCGGTAAACAGACATTTGTGTGCCAGTCGACATTAACGGTACGTCTATCTTGTAATGCTATAGTAGCAATATGGCCCGTTTTAGAAAATAAAAATAGCAACCATCTTCTTAACAGCTCTGCGATTTCGTCGGACTATTTTTTCGGAGTTTTTCAATAAATGCATTGTTTTTTTATGGTCGGGACTCAGTTTATGTGGAATCCATCGACAACAAAGTTTTCTCACGTTTAACTGTTGATGTAAAATGTTTTGGATTTTGACTCTTAACAATTTCCAATGTCGCTTGAATAAACTCATATGATGTTCGTCAATCTTCTTTAAGTATTGCTCGAACAGCGGCGATATTTGCATCAGTAACAGCAGTTTCTGGGCGTCCTTCCAAAATTCTTCACTAAGAAAAAAGCAATTTCCCGATCTCTCTTGAAGTCGCTGTACAATTATAAATTTGGGGTTTCTTCACCAATTGCATTTCTAAGACGACCTTCTCATTCTTTGGGCGTTAACGACGATTTCAGATTGTGAAAAACACCCACAATTGTTGATGAACTGTAGTAATAGAATTTGCTTATGTTTTGAGCCCCACGTTGTGGTAGCCAATTTGAAGTAACATTATTGGTTACGTAATATGTTTTTATTAGCCCCACGTTTGGGCGCCAATTTGATGTGGTATTTAATGTTAACGTAATATGTTCTTACGTAAATTATTAGAACTTGAAGATCTTATGTTGTGTTGCTTTTGTTTTGTTTGGTTACATAATTTTAACTGCCCCACGTATGGGAGCCAATTGGTGATATTATTACTTACAAATGTTTGTTTACATCAGTGTTGAAGCCATCTTGTGACGTCATTCATTTGTTTGGTTTGTAGCTCCATCTGGCGTTAGCAATTTGCGGTTCCTAGTATCAGTTTTTGAAATAATTTATTTCAAATGTCCTCCGGCTAGCTATTATCTTATCTTGGGTCGAACATGTGTCTCTATACAGGTTGTGAAGCGGAAAGGAATCTTTTATCCAAAAATTACACTGATGAAGAAATTTGTTTTATAATTTTTATTGTCGAACACGTTCACTATCACTTTTACATATTGATCTGGATACTCGCCAAACTTAAACTGTTATAATACTTCTTACTGATCACTTTTAATTCACGTACTTCAACTTTGTGTATAATTAACTTTATAATACTTTAGATTTTCGTAACTTGTGAATCTATAGCCGACGTATCTCATACAAATATTTTTGACGAACTGACGAACTTAAGACGACGTGTAGTGTACACAAATTTTTGATGAAATGCACACAAGCTACCTCGAGCCTACCCTATTTATACGCCTGCATCAAGATACGCCTAAAGATTATAAATGAACTGCTATTGGCTAATAAAACGCGCCAACATTAGCGTCTATTTTAATATCCAATGAAAACCACGAATACATATTGCTTTTAGGGAGAAAATATTCCAGAAGGTTCTACCGAAAACGCGTCAACATTACGTAACTTCCTCGTTTCCAATAATGATAAACAGCTCACCCCCCTCGCTGCATTATTGCGCTATTATTGACAGTTTCAGTAAAGCCGTATAAACTTGTTTCCCAATAATAATTACAGTTAATAAACATCTGAAATCAATGTCACATAAAAATGCATATTCATATTACAATCATTATTTACATTTAAGTAATTTGTGATACAAATTACTGCATCAGAACACAAAATCTTTAAATGAAGATAATTAACAACCTATTAGATAAAATCGAATAAACCTCACGGCAATCAACTCGCAAAACATTAGAAAGTAGGTGTCAAATTGAAGATCAGGTTTTCTTATAACTTCTTTGCAACACGCTTTGGGCATCAATTTGAAGTAGGTTGTTTTGAAGGACTTGTATTGTAGTTCAACTGTTGGGGAGCCGAACACTTGAAGTTGTTTGTAACCGCACGTATAGTAAACAGTTTCCGGTAGCCTTCGCCCCAAATGTACTTTCAGGTGGCCTTTGCCCCAAATTTAAAAAAGTATTAACTTTGTAATTTGACCGTTTCTTTAAATATTATATGTTTATGTTTGCCTCGGCTGCTTCAGTACTATTGTTATAGGCAGGGATGTCTTGGCAGTGTTGTGGTGGAACAAGAATGTAGGCTTACAAAGATTATAATTTTACTTCACTCCTTTTATTAATACTTGATACGATTTAAATAACACTTCACTCATATAGAGAGCTGTGAGATTCTTTTTATTAATTAATTAAACTTTCTAACACGTAAACTTATTTTTTTTTGTCTCACAGAAATACGTATTAAATCTCGACTCGAGGACGTGTCTCGCGTCCGGTTAGGAACACTGTTTGCAGGCAACTGAATAGATTTCTAGCGTCTAAAATTTGAAAAATTTCTGTATTTCAACTCTCTAATTGGCTATCCCTAATCCCTAATACCTTCATTGAACTAAAGCTTTTTCTGGTTGTAGATTGGCTATTTTTATAAACTGTCACTGAAATTACATTATTGCTTCCAAGAATTACAAGTAGTATTGTTAAACTTTCAAATTCATTATTGCCTCAAGGTTACCTCATTGTTACCTCATTGTTGGCAACTTTTAACCTATTATTCTCACAGCTCCTACATTATTAAATTACGTAATACATTCACATAACGTTATTGAACATTATACAATAGTATACAATAATATAAACATATACAATATCTGTAATATACACTTTTTATATATTGTTACATACACATATTGTCTTAAGGCGGTCTGTTATTGAATTTACATATTATATAATTTGACTGAGATCATTTAAGTGTTAAAAATACTGGCTCAAAATTTAGACAAATTTCATTTTTTTTGCCTTAGAAGCATGGCATTCTAAATATATTCAGTATCGCCTTCGTAGTTTTCTTCCACCGTCTCATTTCGCGAATTCTACGCGCAGTAGCCACGCCTATTATCCATAGTCATCCATTTTGCAAACACGCTCTATTTGTAATCTGCGCCTCTGGGATAGACCAAAATTTGATCCAGACCAAGGCATTTGATCTTCAGACCAACACAAGTCCCGGTTTATTAATTAGAAAATCAATGGTCCGCTGTAAATTCAGCGGAAGTACTAAGTTGGTCCGAATCAAGATCGACTATGAATACCGCTCTTTATTTTTGTAGACTAACGTAATCGACGAAGCTTAAATCTTAAAAAACTTCGTAATGCTTTACCCGAGATAAAATGAACTTTGGTATTGCTTTTCTTTTTATCCCTATGTAAATATCATAACCATCTTTCAAGTAGCAAGAGTTGGGGGTAAGTGCTCTGATGTAAGACGCATAAAAGCAACCTACAGTTCCCTTCTAATGAGCTTTTGAAGAAAATGCGATGCGGGTCTATATTAAAAAGGCTTAAAAGTGCAGCCTGTATGCGGGGATAAAAGCCTTTTATTTGTAAAGCAGTCTCTAAAATGAAATTTCATTTATCTGTGTTATGCAGGAGCAAGCATCAACTGTGCGTCTAGAAAACCATTATTACTCTAGTTTATGCTTCACTTGCTGAGTGCATGTTGGTTAAATAATACAGCACACTGTTTATATTAAACTCGTTCCGCGTGTAATGATTGAGGAAAAACATTATTATCCTCCGAGTTTACAGGACACAACCGCTCTCGACATATAAAACACAGCTCAGCACTTGGAATAAAAATTGAAATTGTTTTTCTACACGTCCGTTAAAGGAAACATTTCCTTAATATTAGTGTCTGTTTTTAGGCAACATGGATACATTCGACATGATATTTCATCACTTAGATTTTAGACAGGAGGATTTCACTGCGGCTAAGGCTGGGCCTACGCCAGATCTGATGGTGTAAGGCGCAGCGCAGCGGGGTCCCTAACGTTTACAGGTTAAGCGTCCTCGGACGACCCTTCGATATCCCCCTACTGTGACATTAGGGAATTGTCTACAAATAGTTTACAGTGGAAAAATGAACGCGGTTCTGTGGTCCGGTCCCGTTCGCGTTGGTCGTGGGTCTCAGGATGCCCAGCGGCGCCTGGTCTTGTTGCACAAGTTTCCCGGATGACTTTGCTTTTTCTCAGGATTCGTCACCTCGTTCTCAAAGTTTATATCCGAAGTCAGTTGCATTTTCTAATGAGCTCTTGCGAAAGAAAGAGGGGATTCTGAAACATGTTGGTTCATACAACGCTTCAACGTAAACTTGGAAAAATGTAAGCATATGATAACTAATACCGCGCGGGCGTTTTAAGGTGAGGCCACAGACCGGATATACACTACACTACACCTGGCTGAAAATGACGTACAAGTTCGTGCCGCCCTCCATCGGTAATACTGGGAGTCAATTTGGTCTTGGCCCACCCTTAGCCTTGATGACAGCGTTCACTCTCCCAGGCATACTTTCAATCAGGTGCTGGAAGGGTTCTTGGGGAAGGGCAGCCCATTCTTCACGGAGTGCGGAACTGAGGAGAGGTATCAATGAAAGGGGTGAGGCCTGGCACGAAGTCGGCGTTCCAAAACATCCCAAAGGTGTTCTATAGGATTCAAGTCAGGACTCTGTGCAGGCCAGTCCATTACAGGGATGTTATTGTCGTGTAACCACTCCGCCACAGTACGTGCATTATGAACAGATGCTCGATCGTGTTGAAAGATGCAATCACCATTCCCAAATTGATCTTCAACAGTGGGAAGCAAGAAGGTGCTTAAAATATCAATGTAGGTCTGCGCTGTAATCGTGCCACACAAAACAACAAGGGGTGCAAGCCCCCTCCAGGAAAAACACGTCCACACCATAACACCACCACCTCCGAATTTCACTGTTGGCACTACACACGCTGCCATTGGATCGCCACATTGTGTACCGTGATTCGTCACTCCACACAACGTTTTCCCACTGTTCAATCGTGTAATGTTGACGCTCCTTAGACCAAGCGAGGCGTCGTTTGACATTCCGCTGCGTGAAGTGAGACTTATGAGCAGCCGCTCGACCATGGAATCCAAGGTTTCTCACCTCACGCCTATCATTGTACTTGGAGTGGATCCTGATGCAGTTTGGAATTCCGGTGTGATGGTCTTGATAGAAGTTTGCCTATTACTCTTTACGACCCTCTTCAAATGTCGGCGGTCTCTGTCAGGATACAGACGAGCTCGGTCTGTAAGATTTTGTGCTGCCCGTGTCCCTTCTCGTTTCCACTTCACTATCACATCAGAAACAGTGAACCTAGGGATGTTTAGGAGTGTGGAAATCTCGCGTACAGACTTCTGACACAAGTGACACACAATCATCTGACCACGTTCGAAGTCCGTGAGTTTCACGGATCATCCCATTCTGCTGTTTCACGATGTCTAGTGACTACTGAGGTCGCGGATAATGAGTACCTGGCAGTAGGTGGCAGCACAATGCACCTAAGATGAAAAACGTATGTTTGTGGGGGTGTCCGGATACTTTTGATCACATAGTGTATGAGTGGTACGCTGTACTGCAGTTGATTTCGGTACCTTTTCGATGCGCAAATGTCGGCGTTTAAGGTTATTTTTAACAGCTGTGCTTCAGTCGCTGCTTTGTCTTGTAAGGGGAGTTGTGCCTTGTGCATATCGAAGATGAAAGTTTATTCAAGAAATCTATGTTGTGTGTGTGATTTACTTAAGAGTGTTAATGTCTTGTTATTACTCCACTGCAATGCCTGCCGACAAATTCACGCTTGAACAACAAAATTCATGTAGACAGGTGTGAAGAGAGTTTAAGGAGAAATTTCCCGATATTCCATTTCCAAGTGGAGAAACTGTTAAGAGTCTTGGTTAATAAGTTTAACACAAGGGGATCATGAAATGCTAAACCTAAATCGAAATGATTTACCAGTGGGAAATCGGACGAAATTGGTTGCATATATTTGTGAACCTACAAACTCTTTATAGGAACAATTCCCACACCATAAACGAACTTAAGGATAGTGTAAACACAAAAATTGCGAACATTATACAATAAGAAATTTGATTCAAAGATGCCAGGAATGTCTTCACATTATTGGACACAACCTCCAACACCACTTATAACATGCTTAGTACTTATTATAGTGCATGCTACTATCATTCGTGAGTAAATAACCGTGAGTTACAGAACGAAAAACCATTACTGTAATAGACAATGTGCGGTACACGCATACGCAGATCCTTGGCTTCACCATAAAATGATCGCACTGTATATCTACACATGAACAACCTTATTTGACACAGCTAATGTTTGTTATTCAGTGTTTAGTGAGTCTAAATGTTTATATAGTGTGCTTTCTTTCTCTTCTATACCCTATGGTTTAGAAGTTTTGTAAAATTAAATGAGGAATTTACCCACTGTTCAGAAAAAAGTATAAATATTTATTTTATCATGATAGTATTGAAGTAGATTGCTTCTTTAGGTTGTTTGCACCACGCTTTCGGCGTCATTTTTGAAGTAGGTAGTTGCTGCTACGTATGAAAAGCCGATTTGAAGTAGGAGTATTGAAGGAGTTATATTATAGTTCAACTGCTGGGGAGCGAACTTGAAATTTTCCAATACTTAACTTTTTCTCAAATTCCTTATTAATTTTATGTCCTGGACATGTCAAGAGAATGGAATGCGCCACATAGCAACCAGTGTTAAAATATTTGACTATCGCTTAAAACCTACCATATTCCCCTTGCATCTACATGAAAATTAGCAATAAGATTGACATCTCGATATCTCGATTAACATGAAGCATATGGAGAATAAGCGTTTGTAAAAATAGTTTGTACAAGAGTAGAGAAAGTCATGTGAGTGTAACACATGAGATTTTTTGCATCCCTATCTGCTCAGCAATTGCTAGTTATGAAGTCTGAGGAAAACCTGGAAGAAATCCTCAGTCAGGGAGGAGGGTACTGGCGAAATTTCAACCCGCAGACCTCCAGTTCTCGAATCTATGTCTTAAATGAAATAGTTTATTGAAGAATGGGTACAGAAATTAATGTGAATGTAAGAACATTTTTTTAAACCAAACATTTAAAATACTTGGGAAGTTTGAAACGACACCTAATGTATTTATTTAAATGCGTTTGTGTTTTGTTAAATTAGAACAAATGAAGTCCAAGTTATTCTTCGAATGTGCAAGAATTTGAATGTCATCTTTAAATATCATTGTCGCTTTGGTAAACCGGCGCCTGTGCCAGATGTGACGAAGCCATCGGCGACCTTACTATAGATGGAACATAAAAGGAGGTGTAGCTTAGGTTTGCATGTGAGAGGATTAAGCTTAGTGGAGGGGCTGCAAGGGCCAGCAGTGGTAAAGGATCGCAATTATTCACTTGTAACTCTGGTCCTAAGATTCACTTTAATTTCCCTATGACCTATGCCACATTAAATTACTTATCAGAGAATGAAGAGGTTGCTCCAGACAACTGAATAATTACCTGGTTGACGGCTGAGCTCCGGCGTTCCATCTTCGTCGTGTCTATGGCCGATGACACAGTTGAAAACTAGCATAAATTAGTTCAAAGAGCCGCGTGTCACAGAGTACTGCCAGCGCGCCGTCAAAAAAGCTCTTCACTTTAAATATTATTTAGCATGCTGAGCTTATGCTTCCTCTAGCATTGACGTGAGCGGTGTCAGCATGATTTGCATATTCCATCCACTTGCCGATACCTTTGCTTGTATTCGGAAAACGATCCCCTTAAGATTACGCGATGTACCCCTGCTTCATAAACATTCGGAAATTGACTTGCCAGAATTTCTAAAAGCAAATTCATTCTTCAACTTAAATTTAGTTCTGAAGATTATAAAATTATATTTATCACAATCTTATAAAATAGAACCGTCACATTATTAACGCTAATAATTCTTTGAGCTTCTAAAATATTTATACTAATTTTACAAAAAACTGTTTTAAGACAAAGGTTGTTTGTTGTTACTTCATAAAACAAAAATCTGTAAAATATTGCGGTTCCGATTGAAAATAATAACTGAACAACCAAATGATCTAGAAAACATTCACTAAAAGTGTAACTAATATATCTGTTTTCCTACCTCAAATGCAGAAACATTCATCGAAACTGTTATCTTAAAGATGTTTTGCTTTCAAGGTAATCAACTGGAAACTTTTTTAAAAACACAACCTGGAGAGGAAATGTGTAAGTTATAATACAGAAGAAAGGCAGCCGGAGAAACCATTCAGTTAGTTTGATCATTTCAGATAATACAAATTGTGTTCTTGTACAAAATATGTGTTCGAATATAATAAATTACACGCTTCAGTACTTACTTCAACATATTGTTGCATGCTTTGGTGAGGGTCAAAGGATTTACAGCAAATGAATTGAATTTCGATCACCCCAACACGCACATTGGGGGAGCGTAACTCGCAAACGGCAAGAGGACCGGGACCTAGGTGTCTAGATACAGAGGGAGGCGTGTGGTTTTACATTTACAAAAACATTACATAACTCACATTACCTGGAATTTATTGACAAATGTTTGGCGACTCTACATTGTACTTAGGAAAACAGGATGGGAAGAGATATTACGAAGCCGAGGACTGACCACAGATGCGACTTGCTGTTTCAACTGCATTCACTACAATGACGCCAACTATATCCCCCAACCATGTCTAGCCAAGCCAGCCAGCCAGGGTTGGCGTCATACCAGACGGAATTCAAACAAAGCCCCCTCTCTAGCGTGTTCCGCGCTAAAGGAGGGACCATTAAGCTGAAAAAACAATCAAAGGAACTCAACAATATTATCGACAATGCAACACAATAATGCGTCTGGTAATAACAATGCACTTACTGATACGCCACAATATATACATTGTTTAAGTAGTTGAAAAGTTTTGGCAAAGCTGTAGATTATTTCCTCCTATACTAATATTGAATAAACGTTTATGAATATTAACCTGATAAACCTGTATCCTAATCGTATTACCTATCAAAATTAATTGCAACGTGCATTGTTTTCTACCTTGAAAGCTAGTGACAGGTTTGGGTTACGGTTATAGAATGGAGGGGGACATCTCGCCACTGAGACCTACAGAGATCCATTATAACTACCACCCTCCAGGAGAAAGGGATGAAGTGAGGGAACCACAGGAGGCTACAGGCCACACAGACACATCGAATTCCTAACAATTCCAGGCTCGAGGAGAGGGTGCTAGAGAGACCCGTCGACTAAGCAGCCCTCTAATGTCCACGGGAAGTATTGTTTCCTTTAAGCAGGCATCAGCGCCTCTGCACGGTACCACCTAGCGCCACAAAACCTAGAAGCATAGCTGAAAGATAAGAAGGGAGCGCAATGAAGGGGAAATTACGGAAAGGAAATCGCGGTAGAGGAGAAACATCCCAGCATTTCCGTCTGAGCCGGAGAAATCACGAAAAACCCATGGTTTGATTGGACGGTCGCCGGAAATCGAACTCGGAACCTCACCGACATTTTGCTTGGTGAAATATAGTGTTAAAGACGAATGAAATGTGTGGTTATATTACTCTCAAAAAGTGTGCGCGTTAATTAAGGCGCGCCAAGGCGCGTAAATGCATCACAAAGAGAAATAGTGAACAAATGTCTGAGTGAAACAACACGCAAAACTGACATGTCGTTGTTTTAGCACTATAAATTTCACGTTAACGAGGGTAAAAAAACACAAAGGCATGTTATTCATGAAAGCTCAGGGGTGATCATTATAAATTATACACCCTTACTGCATGCTGTGAGAAAATGAACAGCTTGAAATGATGTATTTTCTATTTGCTGTTACTCAACCGACTACGAATGCAATTATACTAAAAGACATTACTAAGTTCCGTGACTTACAATGCTGTCAAACAATACCATGTAAAAAAATCGTATGTGTTACACTCACAATGACTTTCTCTACTCTTGTACAGACTATGTTTCCAAAGCTTATTCTTCATCTACTTCATGTTAATGAGATAAACATTTGCAGACTCTATTTTATTGCTAATATTCCTGTAGATGTAAGGGGAAAATATATTTACAACGGCAATATAGAAATACAGTAGCCTTTAAGCACATACATATCTCTTAATAGCTGGTTGCTAGGTGCAGCACCATTTCCTTTGCCACAGATTAATACTCTTTACATATCCAAGACAAAAAATCTGATGTGTTACACTCACATAACCTTCTCTACTCTTGTACAACCTAGTTTTACAAACGCCTATTCTCCATATGCTTCATGTTAATCGAGATATCGAGATGTCAATCTTATTGGTAATTTTCTTGTAGATGCAAGGAAAATATGGTAGCTTTTAAGCGATAGTCAAATATTTTAACGCTGGTTGCTATGTGACGCATTCCATTCTCTTTGCATGTCCAGGACATAAAAAAAATGAATAACGCATTTGAGAAAAAGTATAAGTATTGGAAAATTTAAGGAAATAACAAGCAATATCTCGAAAACGGTTCACTCAACAAAAGAAATGTATATGACATAAGTTGTGTATTTTAACGCGATCTACATTTTTTGTGTAGTAAAATTTTGTCTATCTCTTATGGTTTACCAGTTATGCAAAAGTCGTTCACAATGAAGAATACTTTTGGAGACATTCCCAGAAAATTCAAGATATACATTTCATTTCTCATGACATTATCTTAAACATATGATATTTTCATCAAAATCGTTAGAGCCATTTTTGAGAAAATTAAAATTTTCGAAAAATCTTCCATGTAAAGGGTAGTCTGGGGTGGGAGGATTTTCTTGAAAACCTTCGTGTCACATCTCTGGAAGATACTGAACTTAAATACCAAGTTTGGTGCTTATCCGACTGTTCGTTTTTGAGTTATGCTGTTCACAGACACACACACAGACACACACACACAGAAACACACACACGGACATGTTTCCAAAAATGCTTTTTTTTGGATTCAGGAGGTGTCAAAACATGTATTTCCGGCGAAATCTCGGTATCGAATTTTTGGGTGGAATGCAATACTTCCCCTACTTACTATACGTAGTAGAGAAAGTAAAAAAAAAAAAAATCTGATGTGTTACACTCACATGACTTTCTCTACTCTTGTACAATCTATTTCTACAAACGCCTATTCTCCATATGCTTCATATTAATCGAGATATCGAGATGTCAATCTTATTTGTAATTTTCTTGTAGATGCAAGGGGAATATGGTAGCTTTTAAGCGATAGTCAAATATTTTATCGCTGGTTGCTATGTGGCGCATTCCATTCTCTTTGCATGTCCAGGACATAAAAAAATTAATAACGAATTTGAGAAAAAGTATAAGTATTGGAAAATTTAAGGAAATAACAAGCAATATCTCGAAAACGGTTCACTCAACAAAAAAAATGTATATGATATAAGTTGTGTATTTTAACGCGATCTACATTTTTTGTGTAGTAAAATTTTGTCTATCTCTTATGGTTTACCAGTTATGCAAAAGTCGTTCATAATGAAGAATACTTTTGGAGACATTCCCAGAAATTTCGAGATATATATTTCATTTCTCATGACATTATCTTAAACATATGATATTTTCATCAAAATCGTTAGAGCCATTTTTGAGAAAATTAAAATTTTCGAAAAATGTTCCATGTAAAGGGTAGTCTGGGGTGGGGGGATTTTCTAGAAAATCTTCGTGTCGCATCTCTGGAAGATACTGAACGTAAATACCAAGTTTGGTGTTTATCCGACTGTTAGTTTTTGAGTTATGCTGTTCACAGACACACACACACACACACAGACACACAGACACACACACAGACACACAGACACACACACAGACACACACACGGACATGTTTCCAAAAATGCTTTTTTTGGATTCAGGAGGTCTCAAAACATGTATTTCCGGTGAAATCTCGGTATCGAATTTTTGGGTGGAATGCAATACTTCCCCTACTTACTATACGTAGTAGAGAAAGTAATAACGAATATTTTAGAAAATAAGTATTGAAAAAGCATTATCTCGAAAATGGTTCACTCAACAAAAAAATGTATATGACATAAGTTGTGTATTTTAACGCGATCTACATTTCTTGTGTAGTAAAATTTTGTCTATCTCTTATTGTTTACCAGTTATGCAAAAGTCGTTCACAATGGAGAATACGTTTGGAGACATTCCCAGAAAATTCAAGATATACATTTTATTTGTCATGAAAATATCTTAAACATATGATATTTCAATCAAAATCGTTAGAGCCATTTTTGAGAAAATTAAAATTTTCGAAAAATCTTCTATGTAAAGGGTAATCTGGGGTGGGGGGATTTTTCTTGAAAACCTTGGTGTCGCATCTCTGGAAGATACTGAACCTAAATACCAAGTTTGGTGTTTATCCGACTGTTCGTTTCTGGCTTATGCTGTTCACAGACAGACACACACGGACATGTTTCCAAAAATGCCTTTTTTGGATTCAGGGTGTCTCAAAACATGTATTTACGGTGAAATCTCGGTAACGAATTTTTGGGTGGAATACAATACTTCCCCTACTTACTGTACGTAGTAGAGAAAGTAATACGAAAAACTTTCTCATTTCATACCATGTCAAAATATGTGTATTGTTTTCGAATTAACTTGTAAATTGTTTCGTAACCTTGTTTACTAATACCATTCAACTTCTAAAACAATCCGATGCGTTACAGTCACACGATTTTCTCTATCCACTATACCTTCAAAAAACGAGAAAGTATTGGAAAATTAAAACCACTAACAGGATATCTGGAAAATATCTGATGCCACAAAAAGTTATTTGAAATAAACTGTAGGTTTCAAAGTGTTCCACATTTTTTGTTGAGCACGTATTGTGGCATTTGGTTGTGGAAATATATGTATTAACATTTGGTTATGGTAATATTTGTTTGGGTGACTATGTTTAAGTTTGGTAGCAGAGACCCGAATGATGTAATGGGAGTGGGGGTAAACAGGTTATTCTGAGTAAGCGTCTGAGGCTCTCTCTCTGTTTGTATAAGCTTCACACACATGTTAACAGGCTTTTAAATATTTAACTTTTTCTTTGAGAGACATTTCTGTTCCCTCTTATCTTTGTGAACATCCAGATATTTTTTTTGTGATAATTTTGTGAAGTATGTCATTTATTTCCGTTTCTGTAATTTTGTTTAAAAAGAAATCCTCCTTGATTCGACGGGGACGTCGATTTGGGTAGCCAGGGGGAGATGTGGCATTTGGTTGTGGAAACATGTGTTTGGTTATGGTAATATTAATTGGGTGACTATGTTTAAGTTTGGTAGCACAGACCGGAATGACGTAATGGGAGTGGGGGTAAACCGGTTATTCTGAGTAAGCGTCTGACGCTCTCTCGCTACCTGTTAGGAGTAGACGCTCCGTCAAGCAGAAGGTAACATGTATCATATTTTATTGTAATATATATTGTATATCCAAATTCATACCATGTAGTTATTTGATGTAGATTGTTCCTTCCTTCCTTCCTTCCCAATCAAGTTTTAGATATATTTTAGTAATTTTCAGGTGTTTTTAAGTAATGTGTTAGCTCGCCCCCGTCGGACCTCGTGTAGTTTGTGATGTTTTACACTCCGATACCATGCTCTACCCCCCGTGATATGTAAAAGTGTAAGAGGTTACGACAGTATTTGCCCATCTCTTAAAGTTTAGCATTCAATAAAAGTATACAAAGTTAGTTCCGAATGAAGAAAACATCACAGAAAATTAAACATGTGCGTTGTATTTGTCGTTGTAAATGTCTTAAATATATGGTAATTGAAAATTTCGGTATTTATTTTAGTTCATATTGAACAATAATATTAATAATTGTGACGCAGCGGGTATGGCAAAAGGTTATGGAGAGGTCGGCGCCGGGCGGTCGGAGTAAACAGCGATAACATCGGGAGCGCTATTGACAGTAAACCGAACCTTATGGAAGCTTTTCCTCCCCCCTCCTCCAGAAATTGTGCGAAAGTGTTCTAGAACCTTCGAGAACCTTGTGGCAAGATTCCACGACTATATAAGTCAGCGCTCTCGCGGGAGACAGTCAGCCAATCGAGTTGAGTCGAGTGTGAGTTGAGTTGCGTCGGTCAGTCAGTGAGTGAGCGAGTTGGTGGGTGAGTTTCCCATGTGACACCAAGTGCGATTCCCCGAGTGAGGTTAACAGTCTTGCATTAAGAGGATACGTCACTAAGAAAGTGAAGTGACATTAATAATGTGAACTCCTAGTGAAGTTGAACGAGATAAGAGCTCAGAACAGTGACAATGAGAACGTAGAGAGTTGGAAAAACTGTACAAAATCACAGATTTAATATATATATAAGTATATATATATATATTATTAATGTATGTAGTGCCCCTAGCTGTTAACAAATATTCTTAAATATAAGTATTACTATTATGTTTAGCAGTATTTGTATTATTAGTATTATTAATTAACGGTACTCATAAACTATCCTTTGATGTTTTATACTTTTGTTAACTATGAGTTTAACTTTCAGAATTACTTTAGTATTTTTAAATCATCAAGTATCTATAGGATTAATTCTTTTTATTCAAACATTATGTTTATGTTTTATTAGAGGCTTTATATCAAGCAAAGAACATCGCTCATTGCCGATGAATATATCAGGCCACCTTCTGGGATGACGTAAGTAACGTTTTAATGAAGTGGCTAGAATTACGTAAGAGTGAATGTAAAAAGGTGATGCTTAGAGAGGACGAGGCTGCACATTTCGTATCAACAATACTGTCATTTCTTATCAGCCGCATCTTCTGTTCTTCACTATACAATGAAGTATTCTGCTTACGTTTTAGGTTAATTATCACCAAAGAAATAGCAAATGTATTGCCTGTTTTCAGAATATCGCAAGACATGTAGACTGAACGGAAACGGGAGAGACAGGTAGAGTTAAAGTAATATCCATAATTAAATAAAACCAACGCGGTTCTGCTGGCCACAAAATATAAATCCTAAATGACATTATTATTTGAGGTTTATGAAAAAGTGACATTCTCTTAAATAGTTTGTTATAAAAACCCAAAGCTCCCCCAGATATCAACTCATATAGCCATCATATTTTGTTTGTTTTTACCTGTACCATTATTGAAAAATCCGATACTTTAAGTTCACATGTCGTTCTCTACTCTCTTATCATTTATTAGTGGGTATACTATTATTCTTATGAAAGTTTATTTCCCTCCCTACTTCATTTTAATCGAGATAAACCTTCGCGGAATTGCACATATCGTTATAGACACAAAGGGGTTAGCGATAGTCAAATGTTTTAAAACAGGACGACGCTGTATGCTGAGCTTAAAATTCAATACTGTTTCCATTAAAAGCCACAGAGGCCAGAAAACCAGAGGAGAGGGCGTCAAACTTTCCTTTGGGCGGCACCGGAACATTTTAATCTGTACCCCATTACAGGGGAGGAAGCGGATACACCACATAAGTGCGTCAACCTCGGTGGGGCCAACATTAACATAGAAGGCTGTCTACCGGCTATCCAGGGCGGTAGCGGAGGACCTTGGGACCTCTCTCACTGTCCCGCCTGAGAAGAAAAACCAACCAGACGTACCCGATCCCCCATGGGTATCAGGAACCACATCCCCGCCGAGACCAACCCAATCCCAACATCTCCCTTACAAGAGGAGCTCGAATGTTCGGCCTAGCGTACTTCTAATAAACACCGCGAAAATGGCTGATGCCACAAAAATAGTTATTTGAAATAAATTCTGCGTTTTAAAGAGATTTACATTTTACAGTGTTTTCGTCCATTACTTAACGTTTACAAGATTCTACAATGAAGAATTGCATAAAGATCACTTCACAAGCTTTTCCCAGAAAAGACAACATATACGTTTTATTTGCCATGTAAAAATCTCAGATGTGTGGTATTTTAACCAAAATCGTTAGAGCCATTATTTTAAAAATTCTGATGTGTTACACTCACATGACTTTCTCTACTCTTGTACAAACTGTTTTTACAAACGCTTATTCTCCATATGCTTCATGTTAAACGAGATGTTAATCTTATTGCTAACTTTTTTGTAGATGCAAGGGGAATTGGTAGGCTTTAAGCGATAATCAAATATTTTAAGAGCTGATTGCTATGTGGAGTATTCCATTCTCTTTGTATTACCAGGACAAAAAATGAAAAATGAATTTGAGAAAAAGTATAAGTATTGGAAAATTTAAGGGAATAACAAGCAATATCTCGAAATGATTCACTCAACAAAAAAAAATGTATATGGCATAAATTGTGTATTTTAACGCGATCTACATTTTTGGTGTAGTAAAATTTGTGTATTTCTTATGGTTTACCAGTTATGCAAAAGTCGTTCACAATGAAGAATATTTTGGAGCCATACCTAGAAAATTCGAGATATGCATTTCATTTTTCATGAAAATATCTTAAACATGTGATATTTTAATAAAAATCCTTAGAGCCGTTTTTGAGAAGATTAAAATTTTCGAAAAATGTTCCATATAAAGGGTAATCTGGTGTCTGGAGGATTTTCTTGAAAACCTTCGAGTCGTATCTCTGGAAGATACTGAACCTAAATACCAAGTATGGTGTTTATGCAACTGTTCGTTTCTGAGTTATGCTGTTCACAAACACACATACACACAGACATGTTTCCAAAAATGCTTTTTTTGGATTCAGGGGTTCTCAAAGCATGTATTTCCGCTGAAATCTCCGTATAGAATTTTTCGGTGGAACACAATACTTCCCCTATTTATATTCTTCTATCATTAGAATGTTTTTGTTATCTACGTCCTAAATACATTTCATTTAAATGAATGTATTAATGCTCCTTTCATATTCATTGGTTTCCTTTTAGGTTACAGTACAGAATACTCATTTTGTTTAGTGAATTTTAAGCAGTGTCTCCTTGGATGAACAAATAGACAAGAGGGAGTAAACGGCTGTTTTAAAATTAGCTGCGCAGAGAGATTAAATAAAAGAGATTATGTAGAATGTATATAGATGAAAGAGAATGATAAATTTGTGCGAGGCAACACTTCAGTTATTAGCTGTCGCCATTGCTGCAAACAAAAGCAACAGGATTATAATTCCTAAGCGAAGAGAGGTATGTGTAGAGAACAAGGGCATTTTTCACCTACCTATCTGCAAACCTGTATTCATACATACACTATAACCTTAGTCTGCAGTATCCAACACAACGGATACAAGTTTGCTAAAAATATCTATATTTTGTGTGATTTAAAACAGATTAAACGATGAATCGATACACTAAATATTATAGGTTGGAAGGGATGTAGAGTTTATTCTTATGGCTATTTTAGAATAAGATACATTTGGAAAAATTGTTTAATATTAAAAATTTCGTTGTAGATACAAGGGGAATACATAGACCTAAGTAATAGTCAAATTTTATTGCTAATTTTCTTGTATGTGCAAGGGGAATATGGTAGGCTTTAAGCGATAGTCAAATCTTTTATAAACTGGTTCCTATGTGGAGCATTCTAATCTCTTTGCTTGTCTAGGACATAAAAAAGCGAATAACGCATTCCCATTTGAGAAAAAGTATAAATATTGGAAAATTCAGACAAATAACTAGGAATAACTCGGAAATTGTTCACTCGATCAAAAAAATGTATATGTCATATATTGTGTGCTTTAACAAGATCTACATTTTTAGTGCAGTAAAATTTTGTTAACTTTTACGGTTTGGAGACATTCCCAGAACATTCGAGATATACATTTCATTTGCCATGAAAATATCTTAAATGATATTTTAATCAAAATCGTTATAGCCATTTGAGAGAATTTTTTTTCTCGAAAGAATCCCATGTAAACGATAATATGGAGTGGGAGGATTATCTTAAAATTTTTTCTATTGCATCCTTGGAGGACATTGAACTTAAATACCAAGTTTGGTATTTATTCGATTTTTTGTTTTTGAGTTATTCTGTTCACAAGCACAGGCGCGCCGATACACACACACACACACGCACACACACAGACAGGGACATTTTTTATAAATGCCTTTTTTCTTTATTTTTATTACTCTCTCTACGTAGAGTAAGTAGGAGAAGTATTGCATTCCACCCCAAAATTCTATACCAAGATTTCACGTAATACATGTTTTGAGGTGCCCTGAATCCAAATAAAGCATTTTTGGAAATATGTCCGCGTGTGTGTCTTTGTGACTGTCATTCTATGAAAAGCATAATTCAAAAACGAAAAAATCGGATAAATACCAAACTTGGTACTTGGTTTACTATCTTTGAAGGATACGAAACGAAGATTTTAAATAAAACACCCCCCATCACAGACTACCCTTTACGTGGAACATTTTTCCATAATTTTGATTTTCTCAAAAATTACTTTAAGCAGTTTCACTAAAATATTATATGTTTAAGATATTTTTAGGCAAATGTAATGTATACCTTGAATTTTCTGGGAATGTCTCAAAAACCCTCTTCATTCTGAATGACTTTCGCATAACTGGTAACCCGTAAGAGATAGACAAAATTTTACTTCACAAAAATGTAGATCCAGTTAAAACACACAACTTATGATATATACTTTTTTCGAGTGAACCTTTTCCTAGATACTCCTTATTTGTTTGAGTTTTCTAATACTTATATTTTTCCTCAAGTAGGAATTCGTTATTCTTTTTTTATGTCCTGGACATGCAAAGAGAATGGTATGCTCCACATAGCAACCAGCGTTAAAATATTTGACTATCGCTTAAAGCCTACCAATTCCCCTTGCATCTACAAGAAAATTACCAATAAGATTGACATCTCGATATCTCGATTAACATGAAGCATATGGAGAATAAGCGTTTGTAAATTTATTTTGTACAATAATATGGACAGTAATAAATGCAATACATCAGACTTTTTTTTATTCGGGAGCTTCTAAACATGTATTTCTGGTCGAATTTTTGGGTGAAATGCAATTCAACGCCAAAGGAGTCGGACGTTCCGCCAATGGTTCGCATCCTTTTGAATGAATATCAGGGTAAACGGAAGGATGAACCATATAAATCTTCTAGATGATTCTATAATAATTTAATAAATAGCCGTTGGAGGTAAACAGAATTAATTAAAATGTCATTCGAGGTTTAAACGCCAACCGTGAAACGTCGGATCAAGCAGGTACTGTTTTAGAATGAAAGACGCCTGGAAGCACACTATGTAGATAATTATGAAGTAATGCCCTCCTAGGAAATTACATCAACTGCAGCGGTAACAGGGATGCAGTCTGACTGTCAAGAGCAGGCAGTCAACTCATGTTTGTTTGTACTTGTGTCAAGTGCAGCGTAGGTTCGATCCGAAGTAGTCCTGCGTCCGCTTTAATGTTCAGAATTACATAGCACAACGCTTAAGGAATGGATTTTAATGCAAAAGCGTACTTATGTTTGCTTCTAGAAAGTATCCTTACTTGTGAGGCAGTATTTTTAACACTTAAATGATTTCAATCTAATTATATAATTTAAATTCAATAACAGCCCGCATTAAAGCAATATGTGTATTTAACAATATATAAAAAGTGTATATTACAGTCATTGTATATGTTTTTATTATTGTAAACATGTTCAATAATGTTATGTGAATGTATTACGTAATTTAATAATGTAGGAGCTGTGAGAAATAGGTCAAAAGTTGCTAACAATGAGGTAACCTTGAGGCAAAATGAATTTGAAAGTTTAAATGCTACTAGTCTTTATTGGAGCAACAATAATGTAATTTTGGGACAGTTTAAAAATAGCCAATCAACAACCAGAAAAAGCTTTAGTTAAATGAATGTATTCTATTGGATTAGGATTAGCCAATCAGAAACTGAAAAGGAGAAAATTTTATAAATTCAGAAGTAAGTTGATTGCAGACAGTGTTACTAACCAGACGCAAAAAGTGTCCTCAAGATATTTAATACGTAATCGTGTGCGACGAAAAATAAGTTTACGTGTTAAAAAGTGTAATTAATTAATAAAAAGATCAAAGGTAGAAGAAACCAACAAATCTGTTTGAGTGACAAAACTGAAGGTGTTTACAATAGAAACCAGTTCATTTTACTTGATAAATGAAGCTCTCTATATCAGTGATGTGTTATTTAAATCCTATTAAACATTAATAAAAGGAGTGAAGTAAAACTATAATCTGTGTAAGCCTACATTCTTAGTCGCACCACAACCCTGCTAAGAGAAACGTGTCACTAACAATAATACTGACGCAGCCGAGGCAAACATAGATATATAATATTTAAAGAAACAGTCAAATTACAAAGTTAATATTTTTTTAAAATTGGGGCAAAGGCCACCTGAAAGTACATTTGGGGCGAAGGCAACAGGAAACTGTTTACCATACGTGCGGTTGCAACTACTTCAAGTGTTCGGCTCCCCCAACAGTTGAACTATAATACAACAAAATACCTTCATTAAATTGGTGCCCAAAGCGTGGTGCTAACAACATAAGGACAACAAAACTTCTCCACTTATATGCACGTTGCTAAATTTCGAACAATTTTAACAGTATTTTCTATTGTATGTAGTGCAGATTTTACCTGATTTACTTGTTTTGCCTTGCGTTTTATAAATATATATTCATTTTATTCTTCATATTTTATTTAAGAAAAACATATTTCCAAATACTATGTGCCACTGAGTCAGTATTCAAATTTGTCAACACTGATGGTAGCTAAAACCCCAACCCAATCAATAAGTCCCACGCCACATCGGTGAATCCCCACCTTATCTGGTCTTCATACCCTCGCGGTATGAAGGGGTTGTAAACTGATTTTAAGTGTTGTGGTTGTACACATAGATAATATTAAATTTAGTTTAAGTTTCATCTTTAGTTAATCTTAAGATTTAAAAAATGTAATCTAAACTGTATACACTCTTAGGTTGACCCGCGTGGTCAGTGCACCGTGGTGCTACACGGTAGCAATGCGCCCAGGAAAGTAGTCCCATGCTAATCTCTGAATTTTAGAATGAATTTATCCTTAAATAGTATAACATTCTATGCAAATACCTAAGGTTTTATTTAACGTCCCATGACGCACTTCGTATGAGTCACCTGACATCCGGGTAGGCGCAGAATGTTGTTTACAGTCAGAAACCAGCAGTTGTGTTTAGTATCATGGCGGACGGTGAATTTGCTCTTGTGTTTTCGTCAAATTACGTAAAGCATTAGCCGCGCAAACAATTGACTAGTGGTGAAAAAACAGTAGTGTTGAATCTTTATTATAAGTTGTGTGAAAAATATCCAACATTTTCCGCGAAAGAAATGGTGAAATTAACTTTTGAGTTCACCGGTGTTTCGATTACAAGTATAAACACTGCTTGTGCAGAAAAATCAGAAACGGGAAAAGTGGTTACACCCGGAAATAAAAGAAAGCATATGAAATACGCGATGCAAGAATGTAGTGATTTTAAAAAGAATGCAATTCACGTAACAGTGCACAATTTATTTTTTAAAATGAGCCGCAAACACTTAATAAAGTGCCGCTTCCAGAGAGCGAATAAATTAGGTTTTAGCATAGCTGTTACTTTATTTTTGGCTCATTTATTTTAGAATTAACTATTATTATATGTGCAAACGTTTGTTTTGTTGCAACTATCAATCTTATCACCTTTAACGCTTAACAGAATATGCTAGTCACCGTTTCAGTTGTCGAAATAAGGACTCTGTTCTTTTTTGCAATACGTGCAGCTTGTACTGGCCACATGGTCTGAAAGTGTGACAGTATTTCTAGTGCTAATGCAGGAAGGATACATTATAACGGTGCACTGGTCACTTGGGGTTTGTTTTGACGCGGATCAACCTAAGAGTGAATACAGAGTAATAATTTCCATATAGTTCAGTATATTAAAATATTCAACTGTTAATAATTTTAGAAATTTAATTTCGAAAATATTCGTACGGATTTGCAATTATTCTTCAGTTGAAACTTCAGATAATTCAGTTGTATTGTGGTTCTTTATCACCATGAAGACTTTGTATTCGTGTAACCATGCCAAAATTTAAAGTGAACGACAAAGCTAGGCTACAGAGGTATATATAACTCTTCAATATTCAAGATCAATTTTGATGAGTTAGATAATTCATATTGTGACTTCTGTCCAGTTTTTCAACCTTTAAGTTCTAAATGTCACTTCACTTTCTTTGTGGTGTAACAAATATTCATAACGCGACTTAGTTTCCTCTTCCGGGCGGTTCACTCATTGGAGGGTCGAACACGAAATTTCTACAATTTCTCGCTCTGCAGTAGCACTCGTTGCACGTCGCAGCAGTCATCATCAACTCGCTCGGAGAAGCGCACTTGATGTCCCAGTAGAAATCGCTTGCTGATTCACTGGCGAACCCGCTGGATTATAAAGCCGGTGAGCGTTTCCACAGAATGTCCTGGAGGCTGGGGAGGAAACTTCCAGAAGATTCTGGCTATCCGATGATAGCACTTCCAGTGTTTACGCTGGCGATACCTCTGGACAGTCTTGGGTCATATGGTTTCCACAATAGTTTTATTCACGGAAAGATTACATCAAATTACCTTAAATTTTTATTTGTGTCAGAATAGTATATCATTAGCTTTTATGTGGCCACATTTATGTGCATGTTATGGAAGTTTTCAATCATAAATGCATGTATATAAAAGGGAATATTAGCGCACAAAATTCCTGTACCTAGTTGTAACTAATGATTGCAAGGATTCTGTACCCTTCCTGTTCATAAGTATTACTTAGTTCCTGTTTTAACTCATTTTCATTAATCAAGACTATTCCATTCCTACGCCACGTATTCCATGTTATCCAATAACGTTTAGCAATGCCTGGGATATCGACCATAGGTACATGGTCGTTTATCTTATAATCTGCTTACACTGATGCGATTTTATCGGGTAAAATGTCAGCTCGAACACTAATAGTATCAATATGGACTTCACGAAATCCACTTACTGAAAACCAACAGATTCCTTCAGTTTTAATCATTGCACATTGTGCTCTTGAAATGATATGTACGTATTCTGTTTTTTAACTCTATTTTATTTGCGTCGCTTTAACTCCTTGGTCATATTGCGACGGGTTAGCTCTTAGAACGGTATGTCATGGGCGTTAGCCTTCTAGGTCTCAACCCTGTAACCACCCGCTTCATGCCGTGCAGATGGCATTAGGGTGCCGTTCAGTCTAACGCCGCCCTCACTGAGAAAGGTGGACAATTAGCCTTCTAGGTCTCATCCCTGTAACCACCCACTTCATGCCGTGCAGATGGCATTAGGGTGCTGTCCAGTCCAACCGCCGCCCTCACTGAGAAAGGTGGACAATTAGCCCTAGGTCTCAACCCTGTAACCACCCGCTTCATGCCGTGCAGATGGCATTAGGGTGCTGTCCAGTCTAACGCCGCCCTCACTGAGAAAGGTGGACAATTAGCCCTAGGTCTCATCCCTGTAACCACCCACTTCATGCCGTGCAGATGGCATTAGGGTGCTGTCCAGTCTAACGCCGCCCTCACTGAGAAAGGTGGACAATTAGCCCTAGGTCTCATCCCTGTAACCACCACTTCATGCCGTGCAGATGGCATTAGGGTGCTGTCCAGTCCAACCGCCGCCCTCACGCAGAAAGGCGGACAGCTAAACCTTCTAGGTCTCATTCCTGAGAAATACCGTCTTGCTTCGTCACGTGCCCGCAGAAACCGCCAGCAGGGTGCTGTCAAGTCTTAACTGCTTACACTGATAGATGGCATAGCATACGCTATTACCACTTATTTTTCATTTTACTATGTTTTTTTTAGACTTAAGGTGGAACTTTGGGTCGTGGTGTTAAATATCCAATCCGGTATTTACCTTGGCGACTGAGGAAAACCAGGAAAAAACCTCAGACTGATTGGTCGGCCCACGGGATTCGAATCCGGGACCACTCGAATGCGGGCCACAGACTTTACCGCCTCGGTATTTATTGACTTTAGTTTATCTTAATTTTGTGGTTAACTGTTTTCTCATTTACAGTGTATTGGTTCGATTGTTTATTAATTTAGTATGCCGTCATCTCACAGCTGATACAATGGTGATTTGTTTTTAAATAGCACATGTAAGAAAGTAATTACTATTTACACAATATTTTACATTTTATTAACGGAATAGTCTTTAATAAATCCCATTCGAGTTTCGTTAGATAAATTCCTAAGCTTTCGTGGAGTTATCTGTGATAATCCTATCTTTGCTGTTTAGAGAAATTATGTACCTCAGTTCGCCTTCCCTATCGCACGCAGAACTTAACTTGTTTGTTCGATGCAAATATTCGTCATTCTCCGGACACACTTCAGCCCTGGGCTTATTGTGTTACCTGTATCGTTTTAAAGCCAATTAATGATAACTGCTTCCTTTACCAAGTAATACATCAATCACCATCGCCGGAACCCAAGTCCCCTGGTCCACATCGCGAAATATCTGGGACTACAACTAAACATATACTGACCTGGAGGACACATCTATAAGACATAGCGAAAAGAGTAACTGGCGATTCTGTAGTTCTTTAATGGGGTTTGCAGGCCTCGGTAACCATTACACTGACTGGTTGGTGAAACAGCTGTTATTTCGCCAATCCACTCTATGGATGCTACTCTGCGATGTCTCTCACGAACAAATTGCTGTTATATAAACAAATATTCCGGCCAATGATAACCTACGGCTGTCAAGTCTGGGGAGCTGCGATGAAGTCCAACCTAGCCTCCTTGAAGTCCTCCAATCCAGATACCTCAGGATAACTACCAACTCTCCGCGTTATACACCAAACCATAACATCCGTCAAGATCTATAACTCCCAACACTCCAGATCACACACTAATCATCTCACAATCCTTCTATAGTAAACTCGCCAACTGTTCAATACACTCATACGGTGACTTGGAGAGTATTACCGTGATCCAAGGGAGATGTATAAATGCCCCAGACTTGTCCTAGGACAGCAGAACAGCGCAAAACAAAATTCTGAGAGACATCTAGACAACCATCAACCTTACTCAAGCCATCACGTGAGTCAAAAGACAAACACACACACACACACACACACAAACGTATCAAGGTCAACATAAAACTCCAGCCAAACCTGCCCCAACGTCCCGTAAACCAAATAAACCTCCCAAAGTCAATAGAGGAACGAGTCCTGTAAGGCACACCCAGGGGGAGGCTCACCACCATAGGCAGCTCAACCCCCCTCTTCAACTTATGCAAAGCCTCTTCATGTCCTAAACCATGATTTGGGATCTATAGTAAGCTCTAGTACCCAGTGGCATGTAAGACATCAATATGACTATAGACCCTAGTAAATGGGCATTATCTTGTTGAAATGTGACCTGTGGAGATGCCTGAAGCAGGGGGAGTACATCAGGCTTTACAACCACCGATAGGTACCGGTTGCTGTTCAAAGTGCCCTCAATTCGTAGGAGGCGAGATCGGTTATTGTAACCAATGGCCCCCCAAACCATCACACCTGGTGTTTGTCCGCTATGCCACTCAACAATGGAGCCCTCCAGGTTACACTCACCGCGGTACCGCCGGACAAGTATGCGGCCATCACTGTAGGACACGTTGAAGCGGGACTCGTCCGAAACGGCTACATTTTGCCACTCAGCACACCATGACCGGGTTCATTTCATTCTGAGGAGCTTGTGGATTATGGACAATGGAAGTCAACGTAATGGCATGCATGCGACCAGTCCAACCTACAGCAGATTGCGACGAACCGTTGATGCAGACAAGTTCACACCTGTTGCAGTGCTGCAGCGTCGAGCCAACACTGTGGATGAAGCTGTACGGTCTGTTATGGGCAAGCGTACAAGATGACTGACATCCCGTGCTGTGGTCATGTTCCGTGCCTATATAGCTCCCTTTGACCTCCACGAGGCATACTGGCACTCACTTTATTGTTTCCAACTATTTTGACAGTTCTCACTGATTACACTGGGCGCAGCACTGACAACACGAGAGGGCTCGGCTCGGCCTACGTGTACCCCATCTCTCTGCAAACCTAATCACTTATTGCTTGCACACTCTTCTACACTTCCACCAAGTTTGGAGTTATTCGGAAAATTCTTTCTTGGTGTTGGAATTTTCACAAACGATAGTGGATATAATGTGAGTGTGTTTTGTAAAATAAAAGGTTAAGGATCTTTGCTGAAGAGTGAGTAGAGAAAGGCGTGCGAATACACTGCATCGTGTATTTTTAAATGGTTTAAAAGACATAATCACTTGTTTCCTTGGGCTTACAGATTGAAATCAAAGTTGTTACTAATAGGTATGAGGGGACACTAACTTGCATATAACTATATACAAGTTTGACATATCTCTCTCTATCTCTCTCGTGGAGAAGCATCAGGTGGTGAAGTTACGCTAGCGAGTAGAACAAGTTTGGAACCATGTTTATGGTCTATAGAATGTCAAAGCTAGTGATTAATGCAAAATATCGCATCTGCACAAACAATCCGGCTGGATTTCCAAACTTTAAGAGGTTTACACAAATCCTTCCGCTTTTTAAATTAAATTACTTGCTTGGAGATAATTAAAGTGCCGTTGCTTGTTAGAAAAAGCATAATCAATAACTGCACGTCAGATTGTTGCAGATGAGGAGGAAGGAAGGCGAGGCGCGGCGAGTCTCACGAGGATTTCCTTGCTGTTAACCGCATCGCATCAATATTCCACATCAGCAAACCGTCTCCGACCGAATACCTCTCCAGGGACCACTACTTCATTTTACAACTCTCCTTCCTTCCTTCCTGAGTCTTCTGTTGAGAAACTTCTAGAGAATCCTGTACTTACAAATCTGATGTGTCACATTCCCATGACCTTCTCTGCCCTAACTTTAATAAATATTGTTACAAAATTCATTTTCACTTTCTCTACTACGTATAGTAAGCAGGGGAAATATTGTATTCCACCCAAAAATTCGATACCGAGATTTCACCGGAAATACATGTTTTGTGACTCCCTGAATCCAAAAAAATACATTTTGAAAACATGTCCGTGTATGTGTGTGTGTCTGTTAACAGCATAACTCAGAAACGAACAGTCGGATAAACACCAAACTTGGTATTTAAATTCAGTATCTTCTAGAGATGCGACACGAAGGTTTTCAAGAAAATCCCCGCTCCCAAGATTACCCTTTACATGGAACATTTTTCGAAAACTTTATTTTCTCAAAAATGGCTCTAACGATTTTGATTAAAATATCATATGTTTAAGATATTTTTATGACAAATAAAATGTATATCTTGAATTTTCTGGGAATGTCTCCAAAAGTATTCTTCATGTGAACGTCATTTCCATAACTAGTATACCAACCATAAGAGATGGACAAAATTTTACTATACAAAAAATGTAGATCGCGTTAAAATACACAATTTATGTCATACAATTTTTTTTTAAGTGAACCATTTTCAAGATATTGCTTGTTATTCCCTTAAATTTTCCAATACTCATACTTTTTATCAAATGGATATTGGTTATTCATTTTTATTTTTTGGTCCTGGTAATGCAAAGAGAATAGAATACTCCACATAGCAAACAGCTCTTAAAATATTTTACTATCGTTTAAAGCCTACTAATTCCCCTTGCACCTACAAGAAAATTAGCAATAAGATTAACATCTCGATTAAGATGAAACATATGAAGAATAAGCATTTGTAAAAATAGTTTGTACAAAGGTACAGCAAGTTATGTGAGTGTAACACATCAGATTTTTTAATTTATCGACGCTTTTTAACTACTGCGGTCCTTAGCGTCCTATTCTACATTGGGCTTGAAAGACCGCCCGAGGTTCTTTTATGTGCCGTAAATCTACGACACGGGATCACCGACTTTACTTCCCTTCTGAAGGAAGCCATACTAAGGATTTTTATGCCCGAAAAAATCCATCGCATGGTAACCACTACACAATGGAGGACGACACCTGTTGTTATGGCAATACCTGCAGGAATTATAGGATAATATTATGTGTTTTTACACGTGAAGTACACAGCCTGTGATTTCTGTAGATTCATTGCCACACTACAATCAGAGCCGCACTTGTTGATTTTAGTGCAGAAGGAATTTAATTTCTGAGCTGCTGATTCGTAACTTCCTGTATTAAGAATATCCACATAGTCTGCGAAATATGCAATGGTAAGTTCAGCGTCAGAGGTATACACTATATAAACAAGTGGGCCTAGAATACTTCCTTGCGGAACATCAGAGAGGATTTCTTTTGATTTGGATTGGGCACTTCGATATTTTACTGAAAATGATCAGTTATGTAAGTAGGATGTTATTATTCTAAAATATGTGTCTAAAATGTGATTCTTTATCTTCTGTGACAGCCCACTATGCCACACTTTGTCAAACTCTTTCTGTGTCAAGGAACAGACCTAAGCGCACTGGTTTTCCTCATATGTGTCGATAACTGGGTCGACAATACGATGAAGTTGTGTATACGTACTGTATAGATGGTGTGATTGCGTAAAGTTGTACAACTATGCGAGGCAACAATAGCCGTTTAGATAACAGAGTTATTGGACGATAGCTTATGGATACCGTTTGTCTTTGTGGGTTTAAGTATCATGGTAACGGGAGGGGCATGTTTCAATTTTTGTGGAAAGTAATTCAAATGAAGAATGTTAGGAAGAGTGTAGTTTTTCTTGGAAAATGTGAGAGCAAAGATTGGACTATTAGATCATCACCTGGATCCTTTTTTGTAGGAACTCTATTAAGTACATTTTAATCTGTCCAGGAGTGAAGAGTTTAGCAAAATTAGAAGGCCACATTGTTTGAAATCTGAAGTGTTCATAAGATCGATGAAATGTGTATTGCTGATGGGATTGGGTTGAAACTGCTGTCGTATGTGCGTTGAAAGGAACTACCTTTTTAAATAGTGTTAAGTTTGCCAATTTTTAGAGAAGGTACGTTCTCGTTTTATTTAACCACTCGTTTAGTGTGTTTTTTCATAAGAATCTAGCTGTTGAAGGGTGCAAAAAGAACACAGATTTATTTTATGGACAGTTCTTTATTTTGGACAAAATCATACATTCTTATATAAACTATATATGTTTGTATTAAATAGTTTTCTTTTTCTTACTTTTCTATTTTAAAGGCATCTAACATACAAGGAACAACGTAGGTAATGCTAGGAAGTGAGCGACTCTTCAGTCAGAACAAGTTGCTGAGAATCAGTATCATTACTATTAGATGATTCATCTTCTCTAGTTGTTTGAGGTATAAACTCTTCTTCTGAGTCGTAAAAAAAATTCACTACATCTAAATTCTCCAGAACTCTTTGTAACTCTGAAGGTAGCCCATTTTCACGTAAATAAGTTTCCGATTCTTTTCAACCTTCACCTCTTTATCACCTTTGTAACAGTGATTCTTGCAAGGGAATGACAAACAAAATTACGTCGTATAGTGTGCATTGTTCTTACTTCATATCACAATAACATGAATAAAAATTAATTATTGCATCACAAAATAAGAGGACTTCAATATGGGAGTGCAAAATAAACTGCTTTTTGTAAGGGAATGACAAAGGTTAATTATATTGAATCTATCATTGTCCATTTATATGAACAATAATATGAACGATAGTTAATTATTGCATCATAAAGTAAAATGTTTTAATTATGGGAGTGTATGAAATAAACGTAAGGTATATCAATAAACAAACTATAGTAAAATCTTAAAAGGGTTAATATGGTCATTCTGAGCGTTAAAGGTAAATCTGCAAAAAATCACAATCAGTTGTGCGAAATGTTCTATTTTTCAGTTTAATGAAAATAAATTCGAAATGAATAAAACTCATAAAAGAAAATGTTGCTCCAATTGTTCTGTGAAACATTGCTATTATTTAAAAACAAAAAGGGAAATTCTAATGTTTAGTAGAGTGTTCCAATTTTGGGCTGTTTAAACTCCAGTTAAAGGGAACTTGGTTAAGCTATGGGCGTGTTTTTTTAGGTTTGTATTCGATGAGAGATTAATTACTACTGGATAATGCTCTGAAGCTAATTCGTTTAATACGAATGCATCTGCGCACATACGATGAAAAAATCCGAAACATCGGGAATGCTTCCATCGTGTGGATAATGGGTTGGTTCGATTGGAAGCAGAATTTCTAATTTAAATGTATATATTATCTCGTGAAGTAGCTTCTGTGTTGGATCCCCACCTCAGATGTTTACTATAAAACTCACCGATGAGAAGATGATGTGATTTCATTGTATCGATGATTCCGCACAAGTCTGACATTGTGAGTTTGCTAGCTGGAGCTTGTAGCGGGGTATGTACTCGCTCCTGAGTACCACGAGCTATCTCACGTAGATGTCTCGGATGTCCAAAGTTCCTTGAAGTTCTCTGCCGGGCTGTTTGTCGTAGACCTGAGGAGAAATCCCTATCCTAGGTAGCTAACTTGATCTCTCTCAAGTTTTTATGTAGGTGAAGGCAAATAATAAACTGTCTCTCCCTTATACAGCTTAATTTATTCATGTATGATGCCCATTGAGGCGGCTAGCAACTTTCCCTTGCTTAATACAAAATTATACAAACGCTGTGTATTTAACCTTCCCACTACTATGAATTCTTTACGTGGACCTATCTGGTTGCGTCACCGGATATTTTCCCACCCACAAACTCTCAAAATCTTCCGCCTGACTTACCTGCATTACATCGTTGGAGCAAAATCAGAATTTCTGTAACTTGAAGCCTGCTTTCCTTTTTATACCTTCCTACTATGACGTGAGAATTCGCGCCATTATATGTAACAACTAGTTTCATAGGTTATCTACTTAGCGTGCTATGAAAGTAAAATGTACCAATTTTAACAGTCATGCTTCCCTCTGACTTCTCTGGTAAAACCCACTATCATCGTCAAACTTTATGACTCGTTTTCTCTCTGTTTTCCAACTCTCTTGTCTTCCAGTAATTGGACCACTATCTCTTTCTCACTCAAACCTCGGACCTCTCTCCCTATTTTCTTTGACTTTGCCTAACCTGTGTGCATTAGCGTGTATGTGCCTGTGGACTTTACCCCTCTTACTCGCTCGTTGGCAGCTACTAATTACACTGTTCCTTACATGCTTGCTTTCACATTAATTATATTCTGAGGTACAAGATACTTTACAGTAAAGCTATTTCTAAATATTATTTTACATTATACCTATTATTCCAATATTCTATGAGGTATATGTTCCCTTACAAGCTCAATAAAAATACCCAATCTACAGCTTTATATGACCCGTATCTAATAGTATTCGGAATACTCGGTACCAATTCTGCAAATATTTATTATGATTAACATAAACCAGATAGAAGAAGTAAGCTTGTATGACAATAATTTGTAGAAGTGTGTAAATGTAACACATCAGATTTTTTGTGCCGCTCATGCTTGCTCCCATTTAATTACAGAAAACACCTCAGGGCATCCAGTTACTAATTTTCATGTAGGATTTCTCCATCTGATAACAGCTGGTATATAAACGCTGTTTCCGCTTACAATTTAATCATTCACGACTGAAAGAGACTGCAAATTACAGCACATCTACCTAAACAGACAACATGAAATAGACAAAGTTCAGCCAAACGGAGAATATTCACTTTAATCTGTATATATTACTTGCAAAACTTTTCGCTCTTCCATTGACTGACGACTTCCTTGAGAGTGCAATGCATTTTAGACCATTAATGTGTGCCGAGTAAAACAAGCCTAACATTTCCTGGGATGGTTTAAAAGCGTATCCTACCAATTTATGTTTGTTGGCGAAATTACACTCATAAAACCGTTTATTGCTTATCACACCACTGTTGTAACATTCCAATTGTATAAGCAGGACTAAAAGGCACAAGAGCATTGCTACAAAAATGCTGTTTGTAGATTTCTGTGATAGGCCACGCAAAGAACAAGGTGCAGCGGGTGTGAAAACAAATGTTTGCATATAACTAGCGATAGCATTTCACATACATGCTGTATTATCAAGGGATATGTTCCAAAAGTTAATTCACACCTCTTAGAGTATTTCATAGCCTTCACTCCCTTATTCTGCCACTTCAAGGAAAAAAGTACCTCGCTGATTGATTTTCATAATACAATTATTTCAATTGAAGTTTTATAAAGAAAAGTAGAGGCTATAATTTGTTTACAGGAATACCAATCACACCTCATAATCTCTAAACTATGCTCGTTAACACACCTGTTGCAGAACTGGTATAGGGGTTTTAGTTTTTGAGCACCACGATGTAAACAAGATCCTATTACATTTTTCTACACCATAAAATTGCTGTGTTCAAACAGTGACGTGACACTTGTTTCCCTCGTATCAGCCCACTTTCTCTTTAACCACCTTTTGCTAAAGGCAAAAGTCAAGTGAAGTGGGAGCGATTTAACCCTTCTGAATACTCGCGCAGTCTGTAGACCAAGAGATTTTACTATGTTGTTTTACTATAGTTTTTATTTTCTCTACCATGTACCTAGTAGACATTCCACCTAAAATTCTATATTGAGATTTGAGCATTGGGTTAGCGTTTAGGGTTATTCAACGCTGGGGAACACCTCGCCAGTTAGATTTGCAGAGATCCATTGTAGTTAACAACCCCCAGAAGGAAAGGATGAAGTGTGGGGAACAGGGAACTACAGACCATAGAGACGCGCGGAAGTCCCTAACAATTCTAGGCTCGTCCCACTGCTGAAACTGGCGAGAGAGAGAGCTATCAATGATCATATCGACCAAGCAACCCTCTAATGTCCACGGGAAGTGCCCTTTTCTTTGAACAAGCATCCGCGCCATCTGTCCGGCACCGCCATACGCCATGAAACCTAGAAGCACACATGAAATATGAGAACGAAACGGAGTGAAGGGAAAATGAAAGAAAGCAAATCGTGGTAGAGGAGAAACCAACCCAGCATTCGCCTACCGAACAAGGTAAACCTTGAAAAATCCCTCGTCAGAGCGGGCGATCGATGAAAATCGAAATATTTCCGTTATCGTAGAGTCATCTCCATGGGTAAGATTTCAAATCACAGTATTTAAGTTCAGTGCGACACGAACATTTTCAAGACAATCGCCCCACCCCAAACTACACTTTAAATTGCATAGTTTTCTTTCTTTTTGATTTTCTCAGAAATGGCTCTAAGCGTTATACCTAAAATATGTACATTTAAAGATATTTACTTGAAAAATAAAATGAATATCTTGAATTTCCTGGAAAACGCCTAAATCTGTCAATCCAGCAAAATAAATTAGACCTGGATAATAAAACACATGGAGATGTTTATTCTTTCCTTCCATCCGTTAGTTTGTGCTTATGCCAGTCCAACTTGGATCACGAGTGTAGCTACAGGTATACCATAAATGTAATCTCCATAATCTGGACATAAAATCCATTATTATTATTATTATTATTATTATTATTATTATTATTATTTCCCCAACTAACAAACTACCTATGACATTATCAAGAAAAAAATCTGATGTGTTACACTCACATGACTTTCTCTACCCTTGTACAAACTATTTTTACAAACACTTATTCTCCATATGCTTCATGTTAATGGAGATATCGAGATGTTAATGTCATTGCTAAGGGAGCTGGTTGCTCTGTGGAGTTATCCATTCTCTTTGCATTACCAGGACCAAAAAAATATCAATAGCGAATTTCCATTTGAGAAAAAGTATAAGTGTTGGAAAACTTAAGGAAATAACAAGCAACATCTCGAAAATGGTCACTCTACAACAAGAAACGTATATGACATAAATTGTGTATTTTAACGCGATTTACATATATGTGCAGTAAAATTTTGTCTATCTCTTATGGTTTACCAGTTTTTCAAAAGTCGTTCACAATGAAGAATACTTTTGGAGACATTCACAGAAAATTCGAGATATACATTTCATTTGTCATTAAAGTATCTTAAATATACGATATTTTAATTAAAATCGTTATAGCCATTTTGACAAAATTAGAATTTTTGAAAAATGTTCCATGTAAAGGGTAATCTGGGGTGAGGGAGTTTTTTGAAAACCTTCGTGTTGCATTCTCTGGAAGATATGAACCTAAATACCAAGTTTGATGTTTATCCGACACACACAAACAAACATACACATGGGCATGTTTCCAAAAATGCTTTATATAAATGTTTTTTACCTTTTTATGAGAAGTGAGAGAACAACATAAGAAAGGTTCGTTCCCATTAAAAAGGTTATATTGACCCTGAAATGGCCATCACGACGTCCTCCAAATAAAACATGACTAATGGCACTTAATTTCCCACATAATATCAAGCAACTTTTATCAAAGACATTTCTTTCTACAACGCTTAGTTTTGGAGATATTGTACAGTCTCAACTTAAATGGTCCAACGTGTATGTGATCACATAACAGAATATCTAACATATATAGGAAACTTATTATTTAATGGCTAACGTGAGATATGGATTCTGCTTTTTATTTTTAAATTTTTTTGGGGGGGAGGATGCAAGATGCCTACTGGAATTCAATCCTACCAATATACAATATTATTACTAGTGGTAAGATATTGTTTTCTTTGCCACGAAATGTCAGTTCGTCTGGGATAGGTACGCAGAGGTAGAATGGGTGACCTACACGTGCAGCCTGCAGCGGTTTCATTTACGATATACATTTACATAACACGAACAGGATATACAAAACAACCCATACTGCACACAATGCCACATTCCGTATTAGTGTTTCCGTCACCATATGTAACATTATAGGTGTTCCAGGGGAAGTTCTGAGTAGAATTCTATACATGACGTACTTAAAAAATATATCTCCTGATGCAATACAAGATGATCAGAAGAGACTCAAATTCAAGGGAATTATGGATTGTTTGTTCTGTGTCTTTCTGTAAAAAATATAGTTAGAAGAACAGAAATACCGAGTGGTTGGACTTCTCGCCTCTCACCGAGGCGGCCCGGGTTCAATCCCAGGGACCCGCATGTGGGATTTGTGGTGGACAAAGCGGCGTCTGGGCGGGTTTTCTCCGGGTTCTCCGGTTTCCGCCGCCATTCATTCCACCAACTGCTCCATCGTCACCTTTACTATCATCCATTTCGCTGTCATTTCGTTTCATCTACTTCCTTCATCCCATACCAGGCATCGGGCTGATCACCCATCCTGGATATTCTGCCTGCTCCATGGGAGTGTCTGCTCCTCGACGGGCCTCTGACCCCAGGCACCCGCTTGTAAGTCCTGAGGGTGTAAGTCCTACATAAGATGAGGTTAAACAGGGAATGTATGAATGAATGAATGAAAGAATGAACAGAAATACTTTTATTTCCAAAATATCGAATGAGGTAAGTGTTTACCAGTTTTAAATGCAGACACATTTTAAAAAATCTGATGTGTTCCATTCACCTGATTTTCTTTACCCTCTATCGCTATTAGTATAAAAATTATTTTTACGAAAGATTATTTTCCTATCTAGCCTTAAAACACCATACTGCCTGTCTGTCTGTGTGTCTCTGAAACAGCATAACTCAAAAACTCGAATAAGTACCAAACTTGGCATTTAAAATTAGTATCTTCCAAGGATGCGACACAAAGATTTTGAAGAAAGCTCTCCCACACCCACCTACCCTTTACACGGAACTCCTTTCGAAAATTTTTATTTTCCTAAAATGGCTCTAACGATTTTGATTAAAATACCAAATATTAGATATATTTACACGACTAATAAAATGTATATCTTGAGTTTTCTGGAAGTAGCTTTTGAAGTCCTCTTCATTCAGAGAGACTTTGTATAATCTTGTATAACTAGTAAACGTTAAGCAATAGGTGAAAACGTACTGCAAAAAATGTAAATATCTTTAAAACATATAATTTATTTCAAACAAGCTTTTGTGATATCTATTTTTGACATATTGGTTATTAATGGTTGGAACTGTTCATTTGTTGTCATTCTTTAAAGTCCTTTCAACATTCAGTTGTTTCTCCGGTTCCATGGACATAGTATGCAATTTTAAGGCCACATTTCACTATCGCTGTTCTCTTTGTATCTATAATGAAATGTGTAATGTAGCTATTTCTGCAAAGGTTTGTTTAGATATAAAATGTAGTAGATATAAGAATAACGTTTATTTCGACTAGTTTGTATACCTACTAATAAGCGATATAGGGTAGAGAAAGTAATGTGAATGTATAATTTCAAAATGTTATTTCAACAAGACCTTGCCACAGCCCATACAGGAAATATTTCGATTAGAGCAATTCAATTAAAAGTGTGTTTGAGGAGAAGAGAATTATTGGTAGAGATTTGTGGCCACCTCGGTCCCCCGGCTTAATCCCCAAATTAAAATATAAAGTACATAAACCCACACACCCTAAAATAATTAAAACACAGTATACGTCAGGAAATTGGCAGCATTTCACAAAGAGAATTATGGATGCTTTGTTAAAGAGGCGTCAGTGATAACGACAGTGGCCAGTTTCAGCACCTCCTTTGATGACTTTGGTAAGTAAAGACTTAAAACATAGTTATAAAAATTGTTTTATGTTTGCATCAGCGTCACTCTATGATAGACGCAGATGACAACGCGCCCCGCCATCGCGAAGCGGAAGAACACGGCTCAGCCGGTTCACAGTTCATTGCGTCTCGCTGAATCTTTGCTATAACATAAAGGAAATAAATAAATATATTGCAACTGCTATCATTATTAAAATATCTTGGTAATAATAGATTCGACTCTCTTTTCTTTTACTGTCTTAAATGATAAATCGTGACCAATTATAAATATACTACTTGTAATGAAATGCATGGCATTTGTTTAATTTTACTTACATTTTCTGTGGAGTAACAACTATTTTCTACTCCATGTCTCAATAAAAAATCAAAGCCTTCTTCTTAGTTTATAACTCCAATGTGCAATTCAAGTTCAGTATCTCTGTAAACCATTTGAAAGGGGATATAACACACACATATACAAACATATAGATGTATAAATAAATATACAAACAGGAATTGTACATAATATAGGATGGTTAAGTTATATTCGAACCCACTCGCGGCCTCTCTCTACTGCACGAGTCAGCCGGCAGTCGCCAGGGAAATTACGCCGGCAGAGGCGGACTAAAATCTTTACCTTATAATAGATCCTGGAAATGTTGACCTTCTGTTCTCAAACATGCATCATGTCTCGTGTAAATATTCTCGCTCACTCTCCGAAGCTCAGCAGCAGGAATTCTGGTGATTTCTTGCACTATGTTTTCTCTAAGTTCCTGTAGTGTGTGAGGATTGGAACGATACACTTTGTCTTTTAAAGAACCCCATGAATAAAAATCACAACTCGTTAGGTCAGGAGAACGAGGGGGCCACAAATCAACACTAATTATTCTGTCGTCAAACATTTGGCAGCCGTATGTACTGTTGCAGAATCTTGCTAAAACCAACCATACGTTTTCTCTTCATCTGTCAACCGATTGTAAAATTGCCTCTGAATTAACCTCTGATATCACTCTGCATTTATTGTTTCATCACAGAATATGGGCCCTGTTATTCTTCTAGCACATATCGCACACCACACTGCAATTTTCTGATCATAATGAGGCGTTTCATCACAACAATTCCTGCTGCTAAGCTTCGGACATTATTCACACGAGATATACTGCCTGTTTGAGAGCAGAAGATCAACATTTCCAGCATCTATTACAAGGTAAGGATTTTATTCCGCCTCTGCCGGCGTAATTTCCCCGCCTGCCTCGCGCAGTAGAGAGAGGCCGCGAGTGGGTTAGAATATAATTTAACTACCCTATATAACTTAGCAAGGAAGATGTTAGAATATTTAGCAGCCAAGAGATGTACAAAGCAGATTGTAACTTAGGTAAGTAAGGGACGGGCGAGCTAGCTAATTTCAGGTAAAGTAATTCTAGGTAGAGTCCACCACCTTTCACCAAGCTAATGAACAAGGAGCTTGAAGGAATAACAAGAAATAGAAAGAGACAAATACAGAAAGGAAAGAGACAGAGATATGTAGTTTGCTTCCGGAAGCGTCACTGGGACGCGTGTCAGAAAAGCTTTGGAGCAGAATATTTTCATACATAATAAGGTATCGCGGTCTCAGGAACAATTAGAAATGTCATTACATTTTAAGGCGTGAAGGTGAGCGTCACTAGGTTTAGGTATAAAAGGGGAGAGCAGGCCCCAGATTTTCACTCTCTAATACAATATCTTCGACTCTCGGTTATACTCTCGGATGCACGTGTGTGCATATGGGTGGGGAAGCGTGTACAGTTAGATTAGGCCCCTAATTTACTATTATGGTGGGAATTGTCAAATATGGGAATAGCTAGCCGCCCATAAGTATCTTAATTGATAATAAATCTCACTTTAAGGGAAATGCAGTGTATTTTAATTTGCATCACCTACGAAAATCTTGGGATCAGTGAAATTAGCTAGATAGGTAAGTTATTAGGAATGGAGAAATTATCAACTGCTGAGCAGAGGTAACCGGAGAGCAGAACACTGCAGCAGATGGCATCAACCAAGAGGATTCTGCGTGTACTGGACGGCGAGGGCCTTCCTCTACAGCATTCTCTTTGGGCAGTACAACTTCGTCTTTCAGATAAGCGGCTGCCCGAATTTCGGCGGTGGTGAAAGACCTTTGCGAATCTACCCACAATTAATACTCAGAGGTTGGCCTTTACTCGATCAGCCTTCTTTTACAAACATCTTATATCTACCACCAGTGTTCTACCGCGGGTACAACAAAACTATTCGCTGAGACGATGGAGGACAATTTGTAAGATATTTAAGAATCCGAAGATCCCCACTGACTGGAAATCTGCGGTTTACTCGTCTGTCAATGGGGTTGTTCCGACAGCTGACAAATTATGGTGGCATGGCAGAGCAACATCAAATCTCTGCCTCAGGTGTTCTGCGGTGGAGACCTTGAGTCACAAGTTGGTGGATTGTGCCGTCGTACGCCCAATATGGGACTGGGTATATGGACGAATACGAGTGATTTGTAGTGGCGTGCAAGTGTTTCCATTGGGGGTGTATCTGAACCTCGAATTCCAGCACGGTGACCATAAACTGGCAGATGTCATTACTTGGCTAATCTTTGCCACCTATTCTTGGGTAATCAAAGTTGGGGACGCAGTGAATCTACAGCCCTTCCAGATATTTATCCGAAAGGAATGCTGGGAGTTGGACAAAAGGACCACTTTGGCCTTGGATCTCCCGCATTTAAGGAAGTTTTAAGTGTCCTCTGCAGGAGGGCATATGATAAGAGTAGGGAAAAGAAGAAGAAGAAGACAGAAAAAAAGAGAGCTTTACTTCTTGTGTAGTAGTTTTCATATTATCCTAAAGCCTATCCCTTAAAAGTAAAATAAAAAAAACAAAAACAAAACAAAGAAAAACATATTTGTTTGTTGGTGTTCTTAACGTTATTTACCACATAAAGTATAATAACCCAGCAGCAGTTACAATAACAACAAAAATTAAAAAATTAAAAAAAATCTGATGTGTTACACTCACATGGCTTTCTCTACCCTTGTACAAACTATTTTTACAAACGCTTATCTCCATATACTTCATGTTAATCGAGATAAACATTTGCAGACTCTACCTTATTGCTAATTTTCTTGTAGATGTAAGGGGAATATATATTTACAAGCGGAATATAGAAATGCAGTAGCCTTTAAGTACATACATATCTCTTAATAGCTGATTGCTAGGTGCAGCACCATTCCCTTTGCCACAGACTAATACTCTTTGCATATCCAAGAAAAAATGAATAACGAATTCCCAATTGAAAAATTTAAGGGAATAACAAGCAATATCTCGAAAATGGTTAACTCAACAAAAAAATGTATATGTCATAAATTGTGTATTTTAACGCGATCTACATTTTTGTGTAGTAAAATTTTGTGTATCTCTTATGGTTTACCAGTTATGCAAAAGTCGTTCACAATGAAGAATACTTTTGGAGACATTCCCAGAAAATTAGAGATATACATTTCATTTCTCATGAGAATATCTTATATATATGATATTTTAATCAAATTCGTTAGAGCCATTTTTGAGAAAATTAAAATTTTCGAAAAATCTTCCATGTAAGGGGTAGTCTGGTGTGGGGGGATTTTCTTGAAAACCTTCGTGTCACATCTCTGGAAGATACTGAACCTAAATACCAAGTTTGGTCTTTATCCCACTGTTCGTTTCTGAGTTATGCTGTTCACAGACAGACACACAGACACACGGACATGTTTCCAAAAATGTGTTTTTTTGTATTCAGGGGGTCTCAAAACATATATTTCCGGTGAAATCTCGGTATCGAATTTTTGGGTGGAATACAATACTTCTCCTACTTACTACACGTAGTAGAGAAAGTAAAAATTAGTTACTTCCTTTTTAGGATTATCCTAGATACTGCACACATCATATAAATTTTCCCTCCTTATATTAATATAGATATAGAATGAGCACCAGTTTTAATGCAACTTAATATAATTCTCCACATTGTTTTTGCCATTAGAGGCACTTATCCTAATGGGAAACCATTTTTTGTATTCCTTGGTAATACAGAGATGCAGGCTGTGATGAAAGTCATGTCCGCATTTCTTCTTTCTTATCATCTACTTCATGAAACGTCACAGCATTACTAATTACCAGATGTGCAAGACTTCATCCTCCCTACAGCCCTGACTTGACACCAAGTAATTTTTACTAGCTTCTATATTCTGAAGAAGTACTTTAGTGCAAATATTTCCATTAGGATAATGTGAATGAAGAAGTAGACAATGAGGCATCTTATATATAGTACACAGAAAATGCTACCTGCTGCAATTGCTTCATGTTACTTGCTATAAACATTTGCAAAAATGGTTTTATTACATATTTTGTTGCAGGTAAAGGAGGAATACAGTAGACTTAAGAGACGGTAAAATCCTTTAAAAGCGGGTGGCAATTCAAACAAAGAAGTATGCCTTAAATGTGGTTAATGATACAACATTATTTGACATACATTTTGTGTTATGACGAGATATTCATTATTACTTTCTCTACTACGTATAGTAAGTAGGGGAAGTATTGCATTCCACCCAAAAATCCGATACCGAGATTTCACCGAAAATACATGTTTTGAAGCCTCCTGAATCCAAAAAAGTATTTTTGGAAACATGTCCGTGTGTATGTGTCTGTCAGTGAACAGCATAACTCAGAAACGAACAGTCGAATAAACACAAAATTTGGTATTTAGGTTCAGTATGTTCCATAGATGCAACACGAAGGTTTTGAAGGAAATCCCCCCACCCCAGGTTACCCTTTACATGGAACATTTTTCGAAAATTTTAATTTTCTCAAAAATGGCTCTCACGATTTTGATTATAATAAAATATGTTTAACATATTTTCATGACAAATAAAATGTATATCTTGAATTTTCTGGGAATGTCTCCAAAAGTATTCTTCATTGTGAACGACTTTTGCATAACTGGTACACAATAAGAGATAGACAAAATTTTACTACACAAAAAATGTAGATCGCATTAAAATACACAATTTATGTCATACATATTTTTTGTTGAGTGAACCATTTTCGAGATATTGGCTGTTATTCCCTTAAATTTTCCAATACTTATACTTTTTCTCAAATGGGAATTCGTTATTCATTTTTTTTGTCCTGGTAATGCAAAGAGAATGGAATACTCCACATAGCAACCAGGTCTTAAAATATTTGACTATCGCTTAAAGCCTACCAATTCCCCTTGCATGTACAAGAAAATTAGCAATAAGATTAACATCTCGATTAAGATGAAGCATATGGAGAATAAGTGTTTGTAAAAATGGTTGGTACAAGAGTAGAGAAAGTCATGTGAGCGTAACACATCAGATTTTATAATTATGCAATTCACAGACCACACACGAAAAGTATTCTAACAAGCGTTTTTTGAATTCCGGTGACTTAAAATGTGTATTTCTGGTTTGAGATATTGACATAAAAGTTTTGGGTGAAACGAAATTCTTTGTCTAGTTACGTTATAGAGGAAGTAAAACTTTGGCACAATAATTTATCTAAAGATTCAAAGAAATGTAAACTTATTAAATAAAAGTTATTTTCCGTAGTGAAATAGGCAGCAAGTTTTCTACCACGGTTCGTTCGGAACCGTCTTGCTACCGCATTAAGATCGGGTTTCGGTTAGTTTATAGGCGCAAGATTACATGAATCACAGAATGAAAACTTTCGTGAGCAAAATTTCTCTCCTGTCGCAAAATTTTACGGTAGTTGGGTGTGAATCAAACCTTCTGGACTCCTAGCATGCACGAAATTACGTGATATTGCGCCATAACTTGCAAAATCGTGCTGCGGTCAATTAGTTATTCCAGCAAAAATATGAAGATGGTATCTGCTGTATACGAACCAGCGAGCCCACACTGTAGAATGCCCTCCTCAAAATTACACTATTTTAACGTAAAATCGAAACAGATCAAAATCAGATGCGTTACATTCACATGACTTTTCTACTCTTGTAAAACTTAGTTTTACAAACGCTTATTCGTCATATTAATCGAGGTAAACATTTGCAGAAATTGCTAATTTTCTTGTAAGTGGAAGGGGAATATGGTTGGCTTTAAGCGTTAGTCAAATCTTTTAAGAGCTGGTTGCTATGTGGAGTATTCCATTCTCTTTGCATGTCCAGGACATAAAAAAATGAATAATGAACTCTCATTTGAGAAAAGTAATAAGTATTGGAGAATTCAAGCAAATAACAAAGAATATCTCGGAAATGGTCTACGCTACAAAAATATGTATGTGACATAAATTGTGTGTTTTAATCAGCTCTACATTTTTTTTGTGTAGTAACATTTTGTCTATCTCTTACGGTTTATCAGTTATGCAAAGACCATTGGAAAGAAGGGGACTTTTTGGGTCATTCTCAGGGAATTCACGATATACATTTTATTTGCCATGAAAATGTCTTACATGTATGATATTTTAATCAAAACCTTTAGAACCATTTTTGAAAAAATCAAAATTTACAAAATCGCTCAATGTAAAGGGTAGTCTGGTGTGAGGGATTTTCTTGAAAAGCTTGGTGTTGCATCTTTGTACGATACTGAACCTAAATACTAAGCTTAATATTTGTCCGATCTCTTTCTAAAAGTGTTTTTATTCAGGGGATGTCAAAACATGTATTTTCAGTGAAATCTCGGTATTGAATTTTTGAAATGCAACACTTCCTTCTACTAGGTACATGGTAAAGAAAGTAAAAGTGTAATTACTTGCCTTTAATGTTATCCAAAAGAAGAAAATTTAGAGGACGTATGAAAAGTTGCCTTGTTTTGTACCACATAGATAAATTGCATGTGTAAGAAGTGGAAGTATAAGTTACAATCTGTCAATTTAAAACTGGCCGGCATCTGAGATACAGAGCTCGAACTGCATACTTCTGTGAGCGCTCGAGACAGACAGGCTTTGTCCACAATGCTGCATATATTATTTTAGTAGTTATAATAGGGAACACAACTATAAAGTCTCCCGAGAAGACAAAATTCACAAAAGTCTTCCGAGAAAATAATTCATTGAAGTAGGATGTTGCTTCACGTATGGAAAGCCGATTTGAAGTAGTTGTAACCGCACGTATGGTACCCGGTAGCCTTCGCCCCAAATATACTTTCAGGTGGCTTTTACCCCAAATTTAAAAATATAATAACTTTGTAATTTTGACTGTTTCTTTAAAATTGTATTTTATGCTTGCCTCGTCTGTGTCAGTATTATTGTTAGAGACATATTTCTCTTTCAGGGAGCGGTGCGACTGAAGAATGTAGGCTTACACAGATTTTAAGTTTTTTTTTTACTCCATTTATTAATGCTTGACACGATTTAATAACGCTTCACTTATATAGAGAGAGAGCTGTGAGATTTTCTTAATTACTTGCACTTTTTAACACGTAAACTATTTTTTTGTCTCATACAAAATATCTATTATACTTCTTGAGGACATGTCTCACGTCCATTTATGAGCACTGTCCACAAGCAACTGACAAGAATTCCATCGCCTAAATTTGTAAATTTCTGTATTTCAAGTCTCTGATTGGCTATTTCGAATCCAGTAGAATACTTTTATTTAATTTAAGCTTTTTTTCTGGTTGTTGATTGTCTATTTTATAAACTGTCTTAGAAATTTACATTATTGCTGCTCCAAGAATGACTAGTAGGATTATTATACTTTCTTACCTATTATTGCCTCAAGTTTACCTCGTTGTTAGCAGCTTTCAACCTAATATTCTCACAGCTCCTACTTTATTAAATTAGGTAATACATTCACATAACATTACTAAACATGGATACAATAATATAAACATTTACAATGACTGTAATATACACTTTTTATATATTGTTACATACACATATTGCTTTAAGGCAGGCTGTTATTTAATTTATATTATATAATTAGACTGAAATCATTTAAGTGTTAAGAATACTGCCTCATCATATACGAGATTTCAGACAAACAGATCTGTCGGTGTATTTTAACACTCATGTGTATAACCAAAACACACCGTTCTCATGCGGTTTTCAAGTGGAGTATCACTAAAGCTCGTAACAATGTCTCGATACTGTTCCTGAAGTTGTAAGTTCAAATCCCCATGGAGATTCAACTTTATTTTTCCGCTTTCATTTTAAATGCATGAAAGAGAATATAACAGGTATCTTCATTTTTATATATGTGGTGCTTATTTAGTCATATCGCTAGATAGCGACCATTACGTTAATTTAACCATCGGGAGGAGTTTTCATACTCAATTGAAATTTATAACCAGAAATTTGAATACTATTGTAATTATATTTGTAAGTAAAATGAAGTAACACAAACTATTTTGTTTAAACACATTACAGTAAGACGATTTATATACAATAAACGATAACAATCCACTACGGAGAGTTGAACTCGAGCTGCATGCGTAGAAGTTAAGTAGCTTAACCACTGATCCACGCCAAGCAGAGTGTGGAGTAGCCCAAATCAATGTCTTGTGTTACAGAGTTAACCAAAGCGTCACACAGAAATTGATGGTTGTGAACCGAGCGCTGAAGAGACCGGCCACTTTTAGTACGACCAAGTGTGTTTATAAACAAATCTGATGTGTTACACTCACATGGCTTTCTCTACTCTTGTACAAACTCTTATTCTCCATCTATTTCATATTAATCGAGATAAACATCAGTTCTAAAAATATTTGACTATCGCTTAAGGCGTACTATGTTCCCCTTGTTTTGTATTTGCAAGGTCAATATAGAAATACAGTAGCCTTTAAGCATAGACATATCTCTTAATAGCTGGTTGCTATGTGCAGAACCATTTTATTTGCTACAGATTAATACTCTTTGCATATCCAAGACAAAAAAATGAATAACGAATTCCCATTTGAGAAAATAAGTATTGAAAAATTTAAGGGAATAACAAGCAATATCTCGAAAATGGTTCACTCAACAAAAAAATGTATATGACATAAATTGTGTATTTTAACGCGATCTACATTTTTTGGGTAGTAAAATGTTGTCTATCTCTTATAGTTTACCAGTTATGCAAAAGTCGTTCACAATGAAGAATACTTTTGGAGACATTCCCAGAAATTTTGAGATATACATTTAATTTGTCATGAAAGTATCTTAAACATGTGATATTTTAATCATTATTTAATGTCGCATCTCTGGAGGATTCTGAACCTAAATACTAAGTTTGGTGTTTATCCGACTGTTCGTTTCTGAGTTATGCTGTTCTCAGACATATACACACAGACACACACGGACATGTTTCCAAAAATGCTTTTTTTGGATTCAGGTGGTCTCAAAACATATATTTCCGGTGAAATCTCGGTATCGAATTTTTGGGTGGAATACAATACTACCCCTACTTACTATACGTAGTAGGGAAAGTAAAAAGACATGATAGCGCTTTTCTGGATATGGGTTCTTATCCAGAGTGTTCTACTCAATCTCTATGAGCCTGGCACAGGGAACTTCCAAACATCCTGTAGAAATAAGGCGCATTAGGGTGCATCCAGAGCACGTTTGCGATTTGAATTAATGCAAACACTTTGCTGCACTGCAGAGTCATATTTTATAACTAATGTATACTTAGGGAAAACATGCATACTAGTGGGCGATATTTTAATATCGATCCTTGGTTGCAGCAGAAAACGGGGATTAGGTAGTTAAATGTTAGAAAGCTCGCTTCATCGAAAGTCGATCGTCGAATTTTTGTGGTTGGAGTGCAGCCAACTGTATAAACCTAAGTATCGACTGCTGCAATAAGGTTGTTTTCTTCCAATGTTCTCAAGGGAAGTGTCGAAGCAGTTTGTACCCTTTGATACAGCGTGACATGAGTGACAAAGACAGAAAGGGCAGTAAAGAACATTTGTGCGTTCTTTAAGAGGTAGTCGGGCTGCCAAAACCAATTCCTGATGGCGTGAAGCCAAGCGAAATGCACGAAAAAGCCACGTTATTGCTAAATCATCCTTTACTTTTCATTTCAAAAACCTTTTTTCTTTATCAAAGCTTCTTTAACACATGAATTGCGTTGCTCTACGAATCAGAGATAAGCATGAAGCTGTTTGGGTTTCTTAGCACTTGGACCAGAGGTTTAAGACCGGTTCCAGAAACTATGTCTGGGCAATGATTAAAATTAACAAATATTAGAAGTTATGATATAATATTTTAACGTTATATTACCTTAATTATGAGTGAAAAGTTTAACTACGAGACCTGACGAGGATTATAATTTTCACAAAATGTTAAATCTATTTTGTCTTGTTAAGTAGGAGTTTTCTTTAACTTTTTTTGCACCACGTATGGACGTCAGTTTGAAGTAGGTCGTATTGAAGGAACTTAAAATTCGTTGCAATTGCACGTATAGTACCGGTTTCCGGTATCCTTCGCCCCAAATTTAAAAATATTAACTTTGTAATTTGACTGTTTCTTTAGATATTATATATTTATGTTTGCCTCGGCTGCGTCAGTATTTTTGTTAGAAACATGGAAGTCTTGCAGGGTTGTGTTCCGACTGAATAATGTAGGTTTACACAGATTTTAAGTTTTAATTCACTCCTTTTTACTTTCTCTACTACGTATAGTAAGTAGGAGAAGTATTGCATTCCACCCAAAAATTCGATACCGAGATTTCACCGGAAATACATGTTTTGAGACCTCCTGAAAAAAAAGCATTTTTGGAAACATGTCCGTGTGTGTGTCTGTGTGTGTGTGTGTGTGTCTGTGTGTCTGTGTGTCTGTGAACAGCATAACTCAAAAACGAACAGTTGGATAAACACCAAACTTGGTATTTTGGTTCAGCATCTTCCAGAGATGCGACACGAAGGTTTTCAAGAAAATCCGCCCACCCCAGACTACCCTTTACATGGAAATGTTTTTGAAAATTTTAATTTTCTCAAAAATGGCTCTAAGGATTTTGATGAAAATATCATATGTTTAAGATAATGTCATGAGAAAAGAAATGCATATTTCGAATTTTCTGGGAATGTCTCCAAAAGTATTCTTCATTGAGAACGACTTTTGCATAACTGGTAAACCATAAGAGATAGACAAAATTTTACTACACAAAAACTGTAGATGGCGTTAAAATACACAACTTATGTCATATACATTTCTTTTGTTGAGTGAACCGTTTTCGAGAAATTGCTTGTTATTTCCTTAAATTTTCCAATACTTATACCTTTTTCTCAAATTCGTTATTCATTTTTTATGTCCTGGACATGCAAAGAGATTGGAATGCGCCACATAGCAACCAACGCTTAAAAGATTTGACTATCGCTTAAAAGCTACCATATTCCCCTTGCAGCTACAAGAAAATTACCAATAGGATTGACATCTCGATATCTCGATTAACATGAAGCATATGGAGAATAAGCGTTTGTAAAAATAGTTTGTACAAGAGTAGAGAAAGTCATGTGAGTGTAGCACATCAGATTTCTTATTAATCCTTGACACAAATTAAATAGCACTTCACTGATATAGAGAGATGTGAGATTAACTTGCACTTTTTAACACGTAAACTATTCTCGTCTCACACAAATACGTATAAAATTTCTTGAGGACACGTTTTGCGTCTGCTTAGTAACACTGTCTGGAAGCAAGTGAATAGATTTCAATCGTCCAAACCTGTAAATTTCTGTATTTCAAGTCTCTAAATGGCTAATCCTAGTCCAATAGAATACCTTCATTTAACTAAAGCTTTTTCTGATTGTTGATTGGCTATTTTTTAAACTATCTCAAAATTTACATTATTGCTGCTCTAATAACGACTAGTAGTACTATTAAACTTCTTTACTCATTATTGCCTCAAGGTTACCTCATTGTTAGCAACTTTAAACCTGTTTCTCACAGCTCCTATATTATTAAATTACGTAGTATATTCACATAACATTATTACACATGGATACAATAATATAAACATTTACAATGTCTGTAATATACACTTTTTATATATTGGTATATACACATATTGTTTTAAGGCGGGCTGTTATTGAATTTAGACATTATATAATTAGACTGAAATTATTTAGTGAGGCATACAATATTTTTTCCGCTACTAAAACATAAATCAGAGTAACTATTTTAATTAAATGTGTGATTTATGGTTGCTGGATGTGAACACGTTGGCACCAATGCTGGTTGTCTTGGAAATAATAGATATAGTAATGTGAAACTGATAGCAAATAGCACGCGATCTTCCGATTTATTCGGCTATTGCCGCCAGTCTGCGCATGATGTCAATACTTTGAAGCAAGTTCATCACAGAGCCTTTAGTAGAGAGCTAGCAAAAGACGTAAAGAGTGGATGTCAACACTTTCGGGTACAGCTTTGTAAAATGGGACTTGTATTGTACCTTTTCAGTATTTGCATTGAAGTAGATATTTGTTGTATTATTATTTCAACTGTTGGGGAGCACAACTTGTAGTAGTTACAACCGCACGTATAGTAAACAGTTTCCGGTAGCCTTCGCCCCAAATGTACTTTCAGGTGGCCTTTACCCCAAGTTTAAAAAAATATTAACTTTGTAATTTGACTGTTTCTTTAATTATTATATATTTATATTTGCTCGGCTGCGTCAGTATTATTGTTAGAGACACGTTTCTCTTAACAGGGTTGTGGTGTGACTAAGAATATAGGCTTACACATATTACAATTTACTTCACTCCTTTTATTAATGCTTGATACGATTTAAATAACACATCACTGATATAGAGAGAGAGAGCTGTGAGATGTTTTTATTAAGTACTTGCACTTTTTAACACGTAAAACTATTTTCGTCTCACACGAATACGTATTAAATTTCTTGAGGACACTTTTTGCATCTGGTTAGTAACGCTGTCTGCAACCAATTGACAAGATTTCTAGCGCCTAAACCTGTAAATTTCTGTATTTCAAGTCTCTGATTAGCTATTCCTAATCCAATAGAACACCTTCATTTAACTAAAGCTTTTTCTGGTTGTTGATTGGCTATTTTTAAACTGTATCAAAAATTACATTATTCTTGCTCCAATAATGACTAGTAGCATTTAAACTTTCAAATTCATTATTGCCTCAAGGTTACCTAATTGTTAGCAACTTTTACCCTGTTATTCTCACAGCTGCTACATTATTAAATTACGTAATACATTCACATAACGTTATTGCACATGTATACAATAATATAAACATATACAATGACTGTAATATGCACTTTTTATATATTGTTACATACGCTGTTATTGAATTTATATTTGATATAATTAGACTGAAATCATTTTAGTGTTAAAAATACTGCCTCACCATCTGAAATGTCTTTCGCTTGCGTCTCTTAATAAACTCGCAAACTAAGGTACTTTCGAATATGTGACGCGAGAGACGCTAGAAATTTTCAAATTCCGAAGGTTCTCCAATGCGCATGCGCAAGCACACTGAAACGACCGAAAACTACTAGTTTTATTGCTTCTCGCATAGCAGCCAACATATTCTTCGTTTGTAACAACCGTAGCCAACCTCTGAAAAAAAAATTCCCATACATCTGCACAACAAGTGTATACAGCAAGGTACTACTATCATCTTGAAGCGATTAGCAACTGATCTCTTTTAAAAAGTCCTGACCACGTTTTCTCTCGGGATTTGTTTCACGATGATGTAGTGGAGTAGAGTTTTTTGTAGTGCGAGAAGCAAAGTTCGCATGTTCTTGGAGATATTCTTGCAAATAATAATTTTTTTAGAAGTGGCTCGTGCGATCTGTCGGTTGAGGCAGTATTTTTAACACGTAAATGATTTCAGTCTAATTATATAATATGTAAATTTAATAACAGAACACCTTGAAGCAATATGTGTATGTATAATTTGTAAAATGTATGTAACAGTCATTGCATAATGTTATATGTATGTATTACGTAATTTAATAGTGTAGGAGCTGTGAAAAATAGGTTAAAAGTTGCTAACAATGAGGTAACCTTGAGTCAATAATGCGTAAGAAAGTTTTACAATACTACTTCTGATTCTTGGAGTAACAACAATGTAATTTTAGTGACAGTTTATAAAATAGCCAATCAACAATCAAAAAACCATTAGTTAAATGAAGGTATTCTATTGGAGTAGGATTAGCCAATCAGAGACTTGAAATACATGTTAAAAAGTGCAATTAATTAATTAAAGAATCTCACAGCTCTCTATATCAGTGAAGTGCTATTTAATTTGTGTCAAGGATTAATTAAAAGGAGTGAATTAAAACTAAAAATCTGTGTAAGCCTACATTCTTGTCGCATCACTCCCTGCCAAGATATCCATGTCTCTAAAGTAATACTGATGCAGCCGAGGCGAACATAAATATTAAATATTTAAAGAAACAGTTTAAATTACAAAGTTAATTTTTTTAAACTTGAGGCAAAGGCCACCTAAAATTACATTTGTGGCGAAGGCTACCGGAAAGCGGGTACCATACGTGCGGTTGCAAACAAACTTCAAGTTTGGCTCCCCAACAGTTGAAGTATAATACAACTCCTACCTCAAATTAGCGTCCATACGCGGTGCAAACTCCTACAACAAAACACCTATTTCAGGGTTTACCTCAATGATACAGAGAACACCTATACAGAGTGTATCTTTATTGGTGTCATATATTTGGAGGACGTGTTCCTGACATCAAAGAAGTAAAAAAAAAAAGTTCATATGAACACGAGTCTGAAAATAATTTATTTCAGAGTTACAACACAAAATCGAAAGTTACAAAAATTGCTCGAAGTGGCTTCATCTTCCTTCGATGCATGCAGTAAGCCTACGTTCCATGCTCTGGTGTACTCTGTTGAAAATTCCTGGTGTGTTTCATATTTGGTCAAATTCAGTTTGGATACGCCCTCTCAAATTGTCAACATCAGGTACTGGAGTTGCATCAAGCAAGGACTTCAAATGTCACCAGACGAAGGAATCCATTGGATTTAAATCAGGTGATCGAGTAGGCCATTGAATGGGTCCCCCTCGATCAATCCATATTTGTGGAAATCGATCATTCAAAAACTTGCAAACTATAACACTGAAATGATCTGAAATGAGAATACGTCCCCCAAATATATGACACCAATAATGATACACCTGTATGCTCATTTTGTCAATATTTGTGGCAACCTGACAACACAAACCATTCGGCAGATTCTTTCCATGAACTATTTGAAGGCTTAGGCAGGCCTAACCTTTGGTGTAGTGATTAGGTTGAGTTAAAGTTTAGGTTAGGCTTAGTTAAGTTGAGAAAGTGTTTGGTGTACAGAGCTATTCAGCGTAATTTAGGGACAATGTATATAATCATATAGTTAGTGTAATCTAGTGACAAAAAGAGTGTTGGCTTCATTGCTTTGAGTAATGCTAGATGGAAAATTTGGTTGACCTGATTTCTTCAATATGGTGCATGCGCTGTAAGTAAACAAATAATTATAAGCTTAAGTTACGTTATTAAAACGGTTTTAACAAGAAATTGCCCAAATAAATAATTTTAATGCATATTTCACCAAAGAATGTGAAGCTGTACTTAGAAAAAGCAGCTACTGATGTTGGATGTAGAAAACATCTGGCGTCCCATGTTGGAAAGTTGAAAGCTGATAGATAACTCAAATAATTGGACGATTTTTGTAGCTAGTGTCTCGGCTTAGGAACTCAACCATGCAAATTGTGTGACCTGTAGTCACTACCATCTCGCGTGCAAACAACGCACGAAATGTCCTAGTAAAAAACAGTTTTGCACCGCCGCAGTACATCAACTTGTTTACAAATTCGGTTCAGTTCCGCACCTCATCTTTGAGACAAGGGGCCCGCTGAATTAATAATGATTGAATTTAAATTGACTGTCGGTAAAGGCCGAATAAACTTGAAGACTCAAAATAACGGTTAATTGAAATGTGTGCGGAAAAGGGATACATATTTATTCGTGTAATGAACACTCAAATACAGGGAGTTCATTCGTACCTAAAAGGTCTGTATTATATGTCATCTAGTTCCAGAAATGAAGTAAAACGACTTAATTTACTACTGTGATTGAAACCAGAATTGGTCCACCTCTGTAATGTGGGGTAGAGGTCCTGAGTTCGAATCTCGGTTAGGAAGAGTTACCTGAGTAAGGCGTTTTCCGGGATTTTCTCTTATCCCGAAAAGCGGAATGTCGGGTTACTCTAAGCTTTAGGGACACCGGGCCCATTTAAACTTAATTTCAAACATTTCGTTCATTTATCATCCAATACGACCTACCCGGTTAAGGGGAGCTAGTGGCTGAATTTTGTTAAAAAAACTGATTTTTTCCACATTCTTATTTAATAGATTAGATATATGAGCCTATGTTTCAAGGAATTTGTTTTTTTTTTCACCTCTAGGGGCATTTAAAATTTTTAATACGTTAGGGGTGCAACTGTGCGACGCCACTTTTTCAAACAGGCACCAGCTCCGTGTCAGTTTGAGTTTACATTGTTATTTATTGGAAATTCTTTTAAATGGTGTGGGTGGTTTATTACAAGGAAGCAGAGAGTATATAAACATGTATGTTAGCATATTATAACTTTCTCCAGTTTTTCAACTGTGACTTCTCTCAATTCTCACTGCCACTGCTTCTGTTTTATCTATCACTGTTTTGAGTTCTTACTAGTTCGATTTCACTGGAAATCCACTTCACTAAGGTGAACTAGTTTAATTCCCACTTCACTTCCTTTGTGACGTAGCTTCTTCACGCTGGATGATCCACTTCACTCGGGAGTCCAACGCAAGACCCCCACATCCCAACGCTCCGCAGTAGCACTCGCTGCACGTCAAACGGCCGTCACCAACTAGTTCGGAGAATCGCTCTTGATATCGCATCGAAACTCGCCCGCCAACTCGCTCGTTCACCGACTGACAGACGCAGCTCACTCTACTGTCACCACTGATTCACTTCCGCGAAAGCGCTCGCTTATATACTCGGTGGATTCTTTCCAGAACATCTCGAACGTTCTAGAACTATTTCAACACACATCCTGGAGGAGCGGGGAGAAGAACTTTCAAAAGTTCTAGTTATCGCCCGATAGCTCGCCCGGTGTTTTACGCTGGAAAGCGGCTACCTTGTTTACTCCCGATAACTTTGGGTCATAGCAACTGCGTTACAATATAATAATGTAATTAAAATTCTTGATGTCAGAAAATCGTGCTTAAAGAAAAAAATTCGATGTGTTACACTCACATGACTTTCTCTATTCTTCTACAATCTATGTTTACAAACGCTTATTCTCCATATACTTCAGTTAAGCGAGATGTTAATCTTATTGCTAATTTTCTTGTAGATGCAAGGGGAATGTGGTAGGCTTTAAGTGATAGTCAAATGTTTTAAGAGCTGGTTGCTGTGTGGAGCTTTCCATGCTCTTTGCATGTTCAGGACATAATAAAATGAATAACGATTTCCCATTTGAGAAAAAGTATAAGTATTGGAAAATGTAAGGGAATAACAAAGCAATATCTCAAAATGGTTCACTCAATAAAAAATGTATATCACATAAATTGTGTATTTTAACGCGATCTACATTTTTTGTTTAGTAAAATTTTGTCTATCTCTTATGGTTTACCAGTTATGCAAAAGTCGGTCACAATGAAGAATACTTTTGGAGACATTCCCAGAAAATTCAAGACATACATTTTATTTGTCATAAAAGTATCTTAAATATATGATACTTTAATCAAAATCGTTAGAGCCATTTCTGAGAAAATTCAAATTTTCGGAAAATGTTCCATGTAATGGGTAATCTGGTGTGGAGGTATTTTCATGAAAACCTTTGTGTGGCATCTCTGGAAGATAATGAACCTAAATACCAAGTTTGGTGTTTATCCGACTGTTCGTTTCTGAGTTATGCTGTTCACAGACACACGCATAGAGACACACAAGCGGACATGTTTCCAAAAATGCTTCTTTTTGTATTCAGGGGGCCTCAAAACATATATTTCCGGTGAAATCTCGGTATCGAATTTTTGGGTGGAATACAATACTTGCCCTACTTACTATACGTGGTATAGAAAGTAAAAAAGACAAGGAAAGTCGTAACTCTGTAATTCAAGTGTTAAAATTACAGAACAAAAATACAACAAAAAGCGTATTTCTGTCATTTATTTCTTGCAATAAATCCGCTTCCAAAGAATATTAATATTTTAAATCTGCTGAAATCGCGCTTCAACAAGCAACAAAAGTAGCCAAAAAAATCAGAGACGGACAAGAAAAGAAAGAGAGAATAAAAGGAGGAAATAGATGACCCAGCATAGGACAAGACAAATATGGGAATGGGCAGTTTTAGTTGAAGTGTATTTAAAGAAATGTGCTTAGGACATTCAAAGTGGTTTGTCGATTTAAATCTTCATGATATAGGAATACATATCTCACGAACTACTGGAAGGATTTGATCAAATCTGGCACACTGGTTCCTTGAAACTGAATACACATTTAAGCGCAATATAATTTTAGTGTAAAGAACATTAACATTTTTATTGTTTGTTACTCAAAATATTAGTCAAATTAAAAAAATCACAGAAAATAACTGGAATAATTTACCAAAATGTTATTGCACTAAATGTAAACCTATTAGTGTATATTATTTTACTTTATAAATAATTGCAAAACTTTCCCAAATGTTATGAAAAAGTGTGCCAGAAGACATAAATGTAAAATAATTTGAAAAATGTCATTGCAGCATTCATAAATATTTAAAAAAAAGTCTGTAAAGAGTATCAAAAGCAGGATGAATGTTTCTAAATAAGTCTTTCAAATTCCAATACAATGTATTTTAAAATGTAGGAGATATGGAATTTCAAATTTGTCAGGGAAATACCCCACCGTGCCCCTTAAATGGCGTTAATTAATCATAAAGGCAAGCAAGGAATATGACAATTGGTCCTTGATCGTAGGTCCAAATAGAAGGTGTAAACTGAAATGTATATGGAAAAGGGAGAAATATTTATTCCTGAATACGTTGTAATGGATGGTCAGAGTGAAGTGAATTCATGGGTCCCTAAAAGCTCTGTTAAAATAATATAAATTGAAGCATAATTTTAGAAATTAAATTACAAGTTTGTGACAATGGATTAAAACGTTTTAATTCACTAGTGTGATTAAAACCGGTATTTAGGTTGCTAGTAACGACGAAGCAACTATAGTGTGTTGCAGTAATGGATAAAATATGTTTACTTTCTGTGCTACGTATAGTAAGTAGGGGATGTATTGTATTCCACCCAAAAATTCGATACCGAGATTTCACCGGAAATACATATTTTAAGACTCCCTGAATCCAAAAAAAGCATTTTTGGAAACATGTCCGTGTGTGTGTGTCTGTCAGTCAGTCTGTCCGTCTGTCTGTATGTGTGCCTAATTGTGAACAGCATAACTCAGAAACGAACAGTCGGATAAACACCAAACTTGGTATTTAGGTTCAGTATCTTCCAAAGATGCCACACGAAGATTTTCAAGGGAATCCTCTCACCCCAGTCTACGCCTTACATGGATCATTTTTCAAAAATTTTGATCTTCTCAAAAATGGCTGTAACAATTTTGAATAAAATATCATATGTTTAAGATATTTTCATGACAAATAAAATGTATATCTTGAATTTTCTGGGAATGTCTCCAAAATTATTCTTCATTGTGAACGACTTTTGCTTAACTGGTAAACCATAAGAGATAGACAAACTTTTACTACACAAAAAATGTAGATCGCGTTAAAATACACAATTTATGTCATATACATTTCTTTTGTTGAGTGAACCGTTTTCGAGATATTGGTTGTTATTCCCTTAAATTTTCCAATACTTTTACTTTATCTCAAACAGGAATTCGTTATTCCTTTTTTTGGTACTGGTAATGCAAAGAGATGGAATGCGTGACATAGCAACCAGCTCTTAAAATATTTGAATATCTTTTAAAACCTACCAATTCCCCTTGCACCTACAAGAGAATTAGCAATAAGATTAACCATCTCGATTAACATAAAGCATACCGAGAATAAGCGTTTGTAAAAATGGTTTATACAAGAGTAGAGAAAGTCATGTGAGTGTAACATCAGATTCTGTTATGTACTACTGTTAGAAAAGTATGCGATTAGTTTCTGTGGAAACGACGAATAAAGAGAGTGAAATTAAATGTTCTAGCTTTACATGTTCGGCTGTTTCTATGATTGCAGCTGCTGAACTGTTAAATTCGTCTTTTTCCCCTCATTTTTAGCTTTTGAAGCAAGAAAACAAGATCTAAAATGGAAACTACAGCAATTGTCTCTCTCTCTCTCTTTATGTATGCATTTTACGTTGCTTTAACTTCGTGGTCATATCGAGTCAGATCTCTTAGGTGATACCTCCTGGATCGGTGTGTGGCGGGAAGTCAGCCTCTAGATCTCATCCCTGTACCATACCATCTTGCTTCTTCATATTGTGTCCACAAAGGCATGTGTATAGGAACTGTTCCTCTGCTTCTATGACACTTTGACACGTGTTCTTAGTGCTAGACAACTATAACTCTGATCCTATATATACCGGGAAGATGGTACTAGGGTGCTGTCCAATCTACCTGATTTCAGTATCTGTGGATAGATAGCAGAGCGTTTGCTATTAAGATCTATTTTCATGTTATGCTATTGTGTTGGACTTAAGGTGAAACTTTGGGTTGTGTTATTAAATATCCAATAAGAATATTTAAATTCAAAGGATCAAATTCTTCCCTTGGGACCAAGGAAAAGCACAAAAAACCAGTCAAAGTGGTCGGCCCACGGCATTTGAACCCAGGACATTCTCAAATGTGGGTCGTAGACATTACCGCCTCAGCTATCCCGCTCGGTCAGTGTTGGTTGATTTCCCTTATTACCAGGAAATTATTCTTCACTCATATGAGAAATGCTGTTCACACATATACATACGTACTGAGGCAGTATTTTTATCACTTAAATGATATCAGTCTAAATATACAATATAAAATATAATAGCAGCTCGCCTTAAAGAAATATGTGTATAAATAACGTATGTAACAGTCATTGTATTAACGTTTATATTATTATGTACATGTTTAATAATGTTATGTGAATGTATTATGTAATTTAATAATGTAGGAGCTGTGAGAATATAGGTCAAAAGTTGCTAACAATGTGGTAACCTTGAGGCAATAATGAATTGGAAAATTTAATAATGCTACTAGTAATTCTTGGAGCAACAATAATGTAATTTTGAGACAGTTTAGAAATAGCCAATCAACAACCAGAAAAACCTGAAAGTTAAATAAAAGTATTCTGTTGGATGAGAAATAGCCAATAGATGAAATAGATTAAATTTGCAAATTCAGACGTTAGAAATCAGTTCAGTTTCTTTTAGACAGCGTTCCTAACCGGACGCTAGACGCATACGTATCCAGTGTGAGACAAAAATTCAATACGGCGACAATATTATAAAGATTACGTGTTTAAAAGTGCAATTAATAAATAATCTCACAGCTCTCTATATAAGTGAAGTGTTATTTTATAGTGTGAAGGATTAATAAAAGGAGTGAAGTAAAATTATAATTTCTGTAAGCCTACATTATTCAACCGTACCGCCCCTGTTAAGAAATACACGTTTCTATAAATTAATACTGACGCAGCCGAGGCAAACATAAATATAAATAATATTTAAAGAAACATTATAAAACAAAGTTGAAAGTAAAATTGGGGTAGTTACTTGTTCAGTACACAAGAACAGATATTTTTCTAAAAATTGTTTGTCTGGATTCGGGGAGCCTCAAACGTGTATTTCTGTTGGAATCTCGGACTGAATTTTTGAATGAAAGGCAATGCTTCCTCTGCTTACTATAAGCAAACAAATAGAAAATAAAACAATGCAAGAAATATATAGATAATCCTAGATAGCATTTATAAACTCTCATGATTTTAGCATCGTCGAGTCCAAGGACGCGTTCTTTTAGGTTTCCTATACGTTTTTCTTTGTGTAATGTTGGCAGAATCTCCTTAGCATCTGTATTCCATATCCGCGCTGAGGGAGCCAATATGTTATTGGTTTGAATTCAAGTCTGAGATACATACATTAGAGTATAAACCAAGGTAAGCCTGGCGAGAGGGGAAAAATAAGGAGTACGCAAATATTTCACCTGCGTGGCTGGAAGACATGCACAGCCACTGTCCACAGTAGTCCCTGAGTGAATCCTTTTCTATTTTAATTGTTAAAAGTCCAGCGTTCAAGCATTAACAAAGAAAAAAGGTCGGTTTTAGGATCAGGAGCGTAGGAAATGGAAATAAAACAAACATTAAGTGCAATGCCTGAATCAGGTAAGGGGTAGGGGCGTGGCAGATAAAGTTTAGTGTTTTCTTATCAATATATATCATTGTGTATTATACCGGCACGATTCCAGTACATGCTTATGTTTTATTGTAGCCAAGCATATGGAGACACCGGGTGACCGGAACCAGGAGTGACGGCACAGCAATGACACGGCCCCGACAGCCGGTTCTTATACCCCAGCATCCAGCCGAAGCCTAATGGACGGAGAAATTGCACACATATCATCCTTTTCCCTGACACGCCGCACCGAAACACCATCGCCAACACTTCCAAACCTGAAAAAGACCAAACGGGGTGAAGGATAAATGAAAGGATTAATGGAACGAAATGCAGGGACAGGAAATTTGGGGGCTGCAAGAAATCTCGACGGTCACCGGGAATCGAACCCGGGACTTCCCGAAAGACGTTACCACCTGAGCCATCCCGCTCGGTTGAGCATATGGGAGTTAGTACTCTTATTGCCGACCCGTCTGCTGCAGTAAAGCGGGCGACAACATCAGGAAGAGCCCTTAAGTGTTGAGAGACGAGAGAGAACTCTACTGATCAATTCACAAATAGCTCTGAAAGCACGGAACACTCGGATCTTGTCAACGTCAGCTTAAGTAATTAGAAAATTAAATGAAGTTGTAACTGCACAAGCCAGATGTTCTAAGCTCGAAGAAAGATCGATAAAATGAGTATTTGAAACCTTCCCATTAGAATTAAGAATGTGGTTTGGAACCGAGACGCCTTACAAATTAAATAACACGGTAAAGGAATAAAGTTTTAATGATGGTCGGCAGACGGTGTAACCGCCTGTAAAAGCGGCAATGAGAGAGGTCCCATAAAGTAAATTACGACTCTCACTCCAGCCCTGGTGGACTGATAGGGAACTAACTGTATCCAGTCTCTTTGCTAGTAGCTCTACAGCCGCAGGTGTCATAAACTTGACTGCTGGAGGTCTGCCAAATTACTCAGCTTGTAGTATCTCTGAGACCTAACATAAAATAAGAACTATAGCTTGTAGCGCCATACGATAACCAGCAAGTAGTTTATAAACTTCATTTCAAAATCAACATCCTTTATGTCGATTTATAGACGGTTCTAGAACAACCCTTTGTCATTGAAGAATTTTGACTTTTCTTGCTATTGGTGGACGGTCGTGGCGAGTGTTAAGACAGCTCGCCTCCCACCAAGGCGGCCCGAGTTCGATCCCAGGGAACCGTATGTGGGATTTGCGATGGACAAAGCGGACCTTGGTAGGTTTTCTCCAGGTTCTCCGACTTCCCCTACCATTCATTCCATCAACTGCTCCATATCATCCTTCCTTTCAGCCATTTCGCCGTCATTTCATATCATCTCCTTCCAAGCTTTCAAACCAGGCTTCCGGCCTGATCACCCATCTGGTTCTACTATCCGGTCCAAAAGATTGTTGTTCCCCCACAGGCAATGGCTTGTAACCTCTGGGGGATGTAGGTCCTTCAAACGGGAGGATAAACCCAGAAATAGGAAGTAATATTCATCATGATGCAGCTGACTTTGAACTGTATTATACTAAATGGATACAATGATTATTTAATATTCAAGGAAGCGCTAAAGCCTAACCAAGTAGTATAATGAGTACAAAAACTGATGTGTTGCACTCACATGACTTTCTCTACTCTTGTACAAATATCTTTACAAACGCTTATTCTCCACCTAGTTCGTGTTAGGAATCTTATTGCAAATTTTCTCGTAGGTACAAGGGGATATGGTAGCCTTTAAGCTATAGTCAAATATTTTAAGAACTGGTTGCTATGTGGAGTATTCCATTCTCTTTGTATGTCCAGGACAAAAAAATGAATAATGAATTTCAGAAAAAGCATAAGTATTTGAATATTTAAGTAAGTGACAAGCAATATCTCGAAAATGGTTCACTCAACAACAAAAAATGTATGTGACATAGATTATGTGTTTTAACGCGATCTAAATTTTTTGTTTAGTAAAAGTTTGTCTATCTCTTATGGTTTACCAGTTATGCAAAAGTCGTTCACAATGAAGAATACTTTTGGAGACATTCCCAGAAAATTCGAGATATACATTTCATTTGTCATTAAAGAATCTTAAACATATGATATTTTAATCAAAATCGTTTGAGCCATTTTTGAGAAAATTAAAATTTTCGAGAAATGTTCCATGTAAAGGGCAATCTGGGGTGGAGAGATTTTCTTGGAAACCTTCGTGTCGCATTTCTGGAAGATACTGAACCTAAATACCAAGTTTGGTGTTTATCCGACTGTTCGTTTCTGACTTATGCTGTTCACAGGCACAAAGACACACACACACAGACACACACCTGGACATGTTTCCAAAAATGCCTTTTTTGGATTCAGGGGGTCTCAAAACATGTATTTCCGGTGAAATCTCGGTATCGAATTTTTGGGTGGAATACGATACCTCCCCTACTTACTATACGTAGTAGAGAAAGTGAAAAATAAAAGATTTCGAATAATTTTCCATGTAAAGGGTAGTTTGAAGTGTGGAGGTTGAAAACCTTGTGTTGCATCTTTGGAGAATACTTCGGTTTTGAGTTATAATATTCATAAAAGCACACACACATTTAAGCATATAATCCTTTTTTATTCAAGGGGCTTCAAAACATGTGCATTCGGATGCAAAAAAAAACAATAAAAAACGTGCCGATATGAGGAGTCTCGGTTTAAGTTGGCAATCAATAATCACCACGCCTCTGCCGCGCCTTGCGTCCCTCATTCTGATACAGAGGTTAATGCTTGAATGCCAAACCTATAAGAGATGTACTCATTCAACAAGTGGTATATACAGTCTTTGGGAAGCACATTGTTTCCACCATTCAGGTGACATATACTGATTCTTCACCCCTTTCATCGCCCAGGTGGGCCTGAACTTTTTTCAACGGTAATTCTAGCGTATCGAACCTCATCTAAAATCGATTACAAATGGCTCACCTAAGGCAGGCGCGGAGCACAAATGATGAGTATCTGCCAACTTTCAAGAATCGAAAACACTAAGGTAACTAAAAGCATCGGCAATTTTTTTGCACTCGATTGTACATCCTGTGAAATGCCAATATCGAATTTTAGGGTGGAATACTACTACTACTTCGAACGTGGTCAGGTGATTGGGTGTCACTTGTGTCAGAAGTCTGTACGCGAGATTTCCACACTCCTAAACATCCCTAGGTCCACTGTTTCTGATGTGATAGTAAAGTGGAAACGTGAAGGGACATGCACAGCACAAAAGCGTACAGGCCGACCTCGTCTGTTGACTGACAGAGACCGCCGACATTTGAAGAAGGTCGTAAAGAGTAATAGGCAGACATCTATCCAGACTATCACACAGGAATTCCAAACTGCATCAGTATCCACTCCAAGTACTATGACGGTTAGGCGTGAGGTGAGAAACCTTGGATTTCATGGTCGAGCGGCTGCTCATAAGCCACAAATCATGCAGGAATATGCCAAACGACGCCTTGCTTGGTGTAAGGAGCGTCAACATTACACGATTGAACAGTGGCAAAACGTTGTGTGGATTGACGAATCACGGTGCACAATGTGGCGATCTAATGGCAGGGTGTGGGTATGGCGAATGCCCGGTGAACGTCATCTGCCAGCGTCCGTAGTGCCAACAGTGAAATTCGGAGGTGGTGTGGTCGTGTTTCTTCTAGAGGGGGCTTGCACTCCTTGTTGTTTTGCGTGGCACTATCACAGCGCAGACCTACATTGATATTTTAAGCACCTTCTTGCTTCCCACTGTTGAAGAGCAATTCGGGGATGGCGATTGCATCTTTCAACACGATCGAACACCTGTTCATACTGCACGCGCTGGGATGGAGTGGTTACACGACAATAACATCCCTGTAATGGACTGGCCTGCATAGAGTCCTGACTTGAATCTTATAGAACACCTTTGGGATGTTTTGGAACGCTGACTTCGTGCCAGGCCTCACCGACCTACATCGATACCTCTCCTCAGTTCCGCACTCCGTGAAGAATGGGCCATTCCCCAAGAAACCTACCAGCGCATGATTGAAAGTATGCCTGCGAGAGAGAACGCTGTCATCAAGGCTTAGGGTGGGCCAACACCATATTGACTTCCAGCATTACCGATGGAGGGCGCCACGAACTTGTACGTCATTTTCAGACAGGTGTCCGGATACTTTTGATCTTGTAGTGTATGTAGGGAGTAAGAATGCGACAGAACTCTTCTCCAGATAAGTTTCGAAGTTTATATAATTATTTTCCTACCATAGAACCAAGAATTTAATCTTGGTTCCATAATCAGTACTCATATTATTCCCTGGAACTAACACGAATTTGAGGGAATAATAACGTATAGGATATATAACCGAGGGGAACACCTCGCGCACTGCGAACAACGGGAGGAAGGGATAAAGTGAAGGAGCCAAAGGAGACTACAGGACCCAGGTAGATCACGGAGACGAAAGTCCTTAGCAGTTCCTGGCTCGAAGACCCGTCTCACTACTGGAGCTGCCCAGAGATGGCGATGAACCAAGCAACCCTCTGGGGAATACTCCTTGGAGCTGTCACGAAACCTAGAAGCACTCCTGAAAGATGAGAAGGTAACGGAATGAAAGGGAAATCAGGCAAAGGAAATCGTAGAAGATGAGAAACCACCCCAAATCAGAGTGCTCGATACGAATCGAACCCAGGAGCTCCCAAATGCGAGACTCTCACATCACCGCGGAACCATCTCGTTCGTTCTGAAGGAGCTAACTTCACAGTAAAATATTTAAATCCACTTGCTGCGGGCTTTCTGAAAAGGGGCATAGGCCACAACTCTGAAAAATTATTTTCTAATTAAGTTCTAAAATGAAGGAGAAGCAATTAACGCTAGCAAAATTCTTCCAGGAGGCGGCCACACCCAATTTTGTACACGCAGTTTGTTACGCTTCCAATTATGTTTTCAATTTCAGTTACGACTCTATTTTAATTCCTGCACCCAATTACATCAATAAAAATAGTTGACATTTTTATTTTCCACTTTTATACATTTTAATTGGAAACGGCAACACCTAGGTGCCGTGGTAATTCGATTAGGACTTGCAGGTGTGCGTGAAGAGACTGCAAAGGAAGACAAATGACAACGATGTTGGAAGCTTTCAGAGATAATAGAACACTGATAAAGGTTTTAATGAATTTTATTTCCATTCAGCTCCATATTAATGTTTCATTTTACTGCTGATGCTAACAAACATACAATTTGTTGTTTTATTTCTGCGTTTTAATTATGTGTTTATTACGAAAACACAACATTTATTCGTCGATCTGTCCAACCCCTTGTAGGCCACAGAATAACTGACGGGCCACGGCGGGACGGTATTGAAATACAGGTTTTGATCGGCTACACAATAATACTCTGATTATATGTGACGTAACTGAACTGTTATGGTGTCCAAAATACTTCGCGACTCGTCATGATTTCACTCTACGGCGCCCGTAGCTCACCCAAACCTTTTAACCCCTTCAAAGCAGCAGTCCAGTGGTATCCGTTCCCCAAAAAATGAAATATGTGCATTTAAAAATAAATTCCGTTCATTGAGGCAGTATTTTTAACGCTTAAATGATTTCAGTCAAATTTTATAATATAAAATTCAATATGTGTATGTAACAAGATATTAAAGGTGTATATTACAGTCACTGTATATGTTCATATTATCGCATACATGTATAATAATGTTATGTGAATGTATTACGTAATTTAATAATGTAGGAACTGTGAGAAAAATAGGTTAAAGGTTGCTAACAATGATTTCCTTAAGGAAATAATAAATTAGAAAGTTTTAATGATACTTGTAATTCTTGGAGCAACAATGATGTAATTTTTGTGACAGTTTATAAAGTAGTCAATCAACGACCAGAAAAAGCTTTAGTTAAATGAAAGTATTCCATTGGACTAGGATTAGCCAATCAGAAACTAAAATGGAGCAAAATTTACAAATTCAGTTGCCAGTTGCTTGTAGACAGTGTTTCTAACCGGACGCGAGATATATATATATATATATATATATATATATATATATATATATATATATATCAGTGAAGTGTTATTTAAATCGCGTCAAGCATTAATAAAAGGAGTGAGGTAAAATTATAATCTGTGTAAGCCTACATTCTTCAGACGAACCACTCCCTGCTAAGACATTCATGTCTCCAAAAAAATTATAAATACTGGCGCAGTCGAGACAAATATAAATATTTGTCTCGACTGTGTTTAAAGAAACAGCCAAAATTACAAAGTTAATATATTTTTTAAAACATTTGGGGTGAAGCCTACTAGAAACATTTTACCTTACGTGCAGCTGCACCTACTTCAAGTTCGGCTCCCCAACAATCGAAATACAATACAACTCCTCCTAAAATTAAACTTCTTTATCATTAAATTTTAATATTCTAATAAACTGAGTCATTGTCTTGGCTTCAGTATGTGTTGCTTTCAGGTTACCTGCAAGAAGTCATTAAATACGGCGTACACTTAGCAGTGTTGCCATCTGCTGCAAACGCGCTCACGTTCTTGCCATCAGTGCTGCTAACTGATCAGAATTTAATTAAACATAATTACATTACAATTACACATGAAAATTATGAAACCGCTCTTTCCATAAACACACTCGCGTCTTAATTATAGTTGCAGTGAAGTTGTATAATGTACTGTTTAGAGTACTTACGTCCATACCAGTATGTTATTCATATTTCAGGCTAAGTAAAATAGTTTAAGGTACTTAGGGGAAAGGCTCCTAATTTGAACCGCCTCTTAAATTGAACCGCTCCGATATTTTCCAAACTGTTCGACAGATGGCACCATAATCATAGCAGAAGGTAGCGTGTACAGCTAAGAATGCTTGGAGTTATTGAGTTTGCATTATGCGCTGTGGTTTCAGTTGTATGAGGTGTTCTGTGTTTTTGGTGCTTCAGAAGTTATATTTGACTCATCTAGCTAAGCTTATACGAATTTGAATAAAAAATATTCATTCTGTACAAACAACAAAAGTTTTCCGTTATTTTTGACACACCCTCGTTGTTTACATTATTTTCAAAATAGTTTAATGTTTCACTAGGCAAAATATCTCTGCTTTATAGTATTATTTGGAATTATGCACATATTTGCATTATCTGTACTTAACGTATTTCCTTTGCTGTCCACACATCAGTAAATATTAACAGGCTGGCTAATTAATAATCGAATCTCCAAATCTCGCCATTGCATTATAATGTGGGCCAGCCATGATACAGGGACTATTAGCAATTAGTGCTGATAATGAGGAATCAAACATTTCCAAATGGGATTAATATTCTATTGCATTTCAGGGTATTCATGTTCTAACGAACCACAAGTACGGGATTATTTTAGTTCAGCAAACCGCCGTTATATATTAATTTATAAATGATGATGCGCAAACATGTACGTCCTATTCGTAAGATCATGTCATCGAGCGAAACACCTACGAGGTAAGTGTGAGGCTCCCATTCCAGAGGTCACGGATTCGACTCCTGTCGCCTACTCTTTCCTTGGGTTTTTTTGGTTTTTCCTGATCGGTAGGTGAATACTTGGGTGGTATCTCATCTACCACGATTTCCTTTCCTTCTTTTTCCATTACTTCTCATCTTTCAGGTGTACTTCTATGTGTTTTGGTGGATGGAGGTGCTGGACCAATGGTGCGGATGCTTGGTCTAGGAAGAATATTCATTAGAGGGCTGCTTGATTCGACGGGTCGCTCATATCTCTCTCTCTCTCTCTAGGTAGCTCCAGTACAGGTACAGTTGCCTAGCTTTAAGTCTCTGTGGACTCCGTCGAAGCGGTCATCTGCTCTCACAGCAGCAGAGGTACAGATGCCTAGCTCTAAGGTCTCTGTGGACATTGTCGAAGCTGTCATCTGCCCTCCACCGAAGTAGAGGTAGAATCACCCGTCTTTGAGGTCTTTGTTGGCACTGTCGAAACTGTCATCTGTCCGTAACAGAAGCAGAGGCATAGTCGCCTGGCTCTAATGTACGGGTCTTTGAGCCTGGCACTCTTAGGGACTTCGCGCGTCTCTGTGACCTGACTTTTGTGGTCTGCAGCCTCTTGTGGTAACTTAACTTCAACCCGTCCTCCTGAGGGTGGTAACAACACAATAGATCTATGTAGGTCATAGTTTTATACACACATTAAATGAATTTAAATCCTGAGTTACAGAAGATCTTTATTCGCAAGAAAGAAATAGAATATGAAAAGTAAAGGGTTCCATTAGTTGGTAATGGAGGTGTGATGGAGATCTAATAGAATCTGTTACCTATACTATACCCCCACATGTGGAATATGTAATTCACACTCTATAATTGAAATTGAAATTCGTTAATCGATAAATCCATTCTAATTTACTTTTCTCTATCACTTACCTAGAACGTGGTCCTTAAATTTAACACCCGTGTCTTAAAATGAACCACATGTTTTTAAGCTTAAAAGTATACATACTTTATGGTACATTCAAAAACAAATATGCTATCAGCAACAAAAGTAGAGTCCAAAATTGTGATAAGAATAGCAATTTCCTTGAACATTTTTGAATTTTTATATAATGAAAATCACTTGGTTTTTGGAATAGGTATTATTTGCAAATATAGAGTTTTTACTAATTTTTACTTTCTAAATACTCTCTTCCTTAAGCTAAACACTTTCCAACGTTTATTCACTTTTCAAAACACTCAAGAGAAGCCATTGTTCTACATTCTGTTTAGTATACCTGAAATAGCACTATTTACATCAGTATCCATTTGAAAATATGCCCAGGAGGTGTTCTTTTTTCACTTGTGGGAACAGGTGAAAGTTACAGGCTTCAACATCCGGGGAATATGTTGGGTGAGGCATGAAGCACTTGTGGAATCCATTTTGTTGCAACTTTTTATAGCCCAAATCATTATGTATTCAACTGAACCATACGTAATGTCTGCAACGTTTGCTTCTATTGTGGCGTATTAATAATTTGGGCAATAACATGTCGTTATCAGAAACATTATGTTGACTTGGATGACGTCCTCCTGGCTGGGACCTTTTGCTAGCTACTAATGGTGGGGATATAGCGCTTGTTTCTTGCTGAGTATTCCAAGAGAAGCGGATCGCGCGTGTAAGCCGGATTTTGGATCACATTTCATATTTAATAATGTAGGAACCCCAAACGATTAGGAAATAAATCTAGGAATATGTAAGTAGATTTGTACAGTGAAAAACCCACGGCTTCCTCTTAACCCCCACACCACGTTTCGGTCCTCCGCAGTCAAATGAGTATACGTCCCATAAATGTACGTGCTGGGTATTAAACATTAATTTAATTTTTCATGTGAACCCTTAGGCCTCTACCCAGCATGTAACACTATTAACTGCCGATCGTTCTGCAACATGGCGTCAGTGGTGTTGCGGTTCACCTCAGTTTTTGTGGCGGACGGTCGTCCTGGACGTGGAGAATTCGTTACCACTATTAAATGTTTTATGATATTCAAAAACACATGTTTTTGATAAAGCTTGGTCTCCATATGCTTCCTGTATTATTCGCAGAGTTCCATATCCTGATTTTGTTCAGAAGAAGACAAAACCTAATTGATGCGCGTTGTTCTATCTTGGAAATCCATGCCGCGTCACTGACACAGGTCTTTACACAATAGCTCGCTCTAACATACTGTACAGCTCACAGACAATGTCGCGTATATCTCAGCGTCATTCAAGGCCAGAGCTCTCCGTTACCATAATTGGTGAATTTCGGCGTGCGCATATTTATACAGAAAAAAATCCCCGTTACTTTTTGACACTGCCTTGTGTATTAAATTAAAATATTAAGGAATTGAAACTTTATTTACAAAGTATGCGTTACTTTTAAAATCCGTGAATATTCCCTAGAAAATCGGTCTTTACAACCTATTCTTATTCTTCTGTCTACTTCTTGTTAATCGAGAAATACTCTCGCTTCAAAATTACAATGCGTTGTGGGTGCTGAATTGCAAAGCGGAGGGGATTCCGATCCAGGAATGAGGGTATTGTCCGAGGTCTCACGAGAGGGCGTCTCCAGAAGGAAGAGATACGCCGGGTGGCCGGAACCAGAACCAACGACAAAGTTCCTACATCTCCAGATATAGACGCCTTACATAGAGTCCAACCCCAGGACCACCGAGCGGTCCTTATACCTCGGCAAACAGCCGAAGGCCGCGGGACGGAGAAAGTTCACATAGAGCATCCTTTTTCCCTAGCTCGCGCCCAAACACCACCGTCGAAACTTTCAACCCTGAAACAGATCAAAAGGGGTGAAGGATGAATGGGTTAATGGAACGAAATTAAAATATATGAAATTCGGGGATGAAGGAAACACCCAAATACCCGGAAAAAATTGCATGAAAAAATCCACGGGTAACATTGGGTGGTCACCGGGGATCGAACCCGAAATCTCCCGAACGCGGACAGTAGACGTTAACTCCAGAGTATTCCCTTTGATGTTAAAAAAAATCTGATGTGTTACACTCACATGAATTCCTCTACTCTTGTACAAACTATTTTACAAACACTTATTCTCCATATGCTTCATGTTAATCGAGATGTTAATCTTATTGCTAATTTTCTTGAGATGCAAGGGGAATTGGTAGACTTTAAGCGATAGTCAAATATTTTAAGAGCTGGTTGCTATTTGGAGTATTCCATTCTCTTTGTATGTCCAGGACATAAAAAATGAATAACGAATTCCCATTTGAGAAAAAGTATTGGAAAATTTAAGGGAATAACAAGCAATATCTCGAAGATGGTTCACTCAACAACAAAAACACGCATATGACATAAATTGTGTATTTTAACGCGATCTACATTTTTGTGTAATAAAATTTTGTCTATCTCTGATGGTTTAACAGTTATGCAAAAGTCGTTCACCATGAGGAATACTTTTGGAGACATTCCCAGAAAATTCGAGATATACATTTCATTTGTCATGAAAATGTCTTAAACACATGATATTTTAATCAATATCGTTAGAGCCATTTTTGGGAAAATAAAACTTTCGAAAAATGTTCCATGTAAAGGATAATCTGGGGTGGGGGGATTTTCTTGAAAACCTTCGTGTCGCATCTCTGGAACATATTGAACCTAAATACCAAGTTTGGTGTTTATCCGACTGTTCGTTTTTGAGTTATGTTGTTCACAGACACACACACGGACATGTTTCCAAATTTTTTTTTAAATTCAGGAGGTCTCAAAACATATATTTCCGGTGAAATCTCGGTATCGAATTTTTGGGTGGAATACAATACTTCCCCTACTTACTATACGTAGTAGAGAAAGTAAAAATTAAATTGAGTTTTATTAATGGACGCTCTTTAACTGCGTGGTCCTTAGTGTCCCATTCTATATTAGATGTGAAAGATTGGTAATTTTGCTCAGAGGCCTGTTTATCAGGCTTAAGGTTCTTTTATGTGCGGTAAATCTACGACACGGGACCACCGGCTTTACTTCCCTTCCAAAGGTAGCCATGCTAAAGATTTTCACGCCCACCACTCTGCACCAGGCTTGATCCTCGCTCGGTGTTGTAGGTATAAGGATAAAGTAGGCTAAAATCGGTAAGGGATATTCAGGTTTGTAAAAGGCAAATAGCGATGTGATGGCGTTGAAATTCCATTCTCTTTGTATGACACTTGATGGACGACTTATCATTCGTAACAAAATCTTATGTATGATACTCAGATACTTTCTGTACTCGTTCTTCTAAAAAATATTCTTATAAAGGCTTATTTTCCTATCTCCTTCTGGGTAATCCAGATAAACTTTTATTACTCATTTGTACATTTCGTTGTAGGAATAACCTGGCTAAAGCAATAGTAGGATTTTTAAAATTCTTGTTGCTAAATGATGGCTTTGGAATTGCATGCTCTTTGCATGAGCACGAGAAAAAAAACGAATAGCGACTTACCACTTCAAAAAAGTGTAAGTATTTGAAAATTCAAAGAAATAGAAAAAAAATTTTGAAATAGTTTACGCCGCAATATAATTGACATAAATTTTGTGCTTTAACAAGATCTACAGTTCTTATGGATAAAATTTGGTGGCGTATTATGGTTTACCACTTATACAAATATCATTTAGAATGAAGATAATTTCACGACTATTCACAGAAAAATTAAGATATACATTTTATTTGTGAAGCAAACACCTTAAACATATGGTATTCTGACTTAGCCCAATGATTTAACTGTTACTTTTTTCTCTTTTGTTTATCAGTGTCACTGTTTCACTTTTATGTAGTTCAATTTCACTGGGAGCTCATTTTACCAATGTCTCTTCTCTAAGTTTACTAGTTCAATTCTACATCACTTCACTTCCTTCGTGACTCAGCCTCTTCACGCCGGAAGATTCACTTCACTCGGGAGACAAACACAAGACCTCCACAACCTGGCTCCATGGTAGCACTCATTACACGCCACAAATCCGTCACCAAGTCACTCGGAGAATCACTCTTGATTCGGCGCGGGAAACTCGCTCGCTCATCTCACACTCGACATTTCAACTCGCGACGACCTGACTGCCTGCGAGAGCGCTCGCTTATATAGCAGTGAAATCTTCCACAAAAGGCTATCAAACATTATAGAACTATTTCGACACACTTTCTAGGGGAATAGAGTTATCTCCCGACAGCGCGTCCGGTATTTACGCTGGCAAGCGGCGTTCTCTTGTTTACTCTGACCGCTCGGCGCTAAGTCACAGTATTTTAATCAAAATCATTCGAGGAATTTTCTTGTGGAAATAAAAAATAACGGATCTTTTCCATCTGAGAGTAACTTGGGGTTGAGGAAAAGGTCTTCGTGTCCCATCCTTGGCGGATATGCACCAACTTTTCGATTTTGTGACTTAAGATACTGTTTTGATTCAGGGAGTCTTAAAACATGTATTTCCGGTGAAATCTCGGTATAGAATTTTAGGTGGAATACAATACTTCCTCTATTTACTATTACTAAAGCAAAAGCAGCCTACAGAAATTAAGCTTTGAATTATTCAGTCATAATTTCACTTCATTTTAATAAGAAATCTGAGTAACATGCTGACTATGGAATGCCTATTGTCATTTCAGTGAAGAATGATCGTATGGATGGTTACTACAACTACTACAACAGCTTTCTCCGGTAGGTTTACGTCTTCACTGTAAAAGGTAAGTAACTACTGCTTAACATAGCGCAGTATGGCAAAATTCTCTCAAGTCTGGATACTTTTAAGCAATATCAACAGCTCAATGTCTAGTTTTTAGGAAATTGATTACATTTTATCAAATGTTTTAGCTTTATCGCTGGTTGATTATAGAGCCTTTGGAAATCAGATGTGATTTTTGGACCACCAGTAGTACTAAACTCATAAAATCATATAAACAAACAAGAAAGATTTTATTGCAAACGAAACGCTTAGGACGTGATAGATTTGACTAAAGTAAACGTGTATGTTTTCTTGAGTACAGAGCTAAAAGGAATTTACAAAATCGATTGACAACCGATTTCTGACATGCTGATTTATTTGGCTATAGAATTATAGTATTGTTTAAAACTAGAGATGTATTTTTGGTATAATACCAAATCAGGAATTATACAGTATAATACGTGGTATCATTGGTAACATTGGTTGGAATAGTGACAAGAACGTTTGTAAGGAATATTAACATTTTTTTAAAATACTATTATAACTTTATCATATATAGGATGTTTAAACAATAGAAGGCAAAATACAGGTATGCATTCCCCATATGTAGACAATAAAAAAATTCCATTACAATATGTGTCCGGAAGTGTTTGGTTTCTGAGTTATGGCCTTCAAATATTTACCAGAACGTTTCTCTTTCCGCGAAGTGCCTTGATTTAAAAGGCAGTGAAAGATTTGTAATTTACTGTTTTAGCTTAGCTACTATTCATTATAGGTCTAAATGCTTTATTCTTAAGTAAAGTCTCGTTAAGTTAAGTTGAAAACAAAAACGCAGAAGCGTCATATGGACTCATAGGAAAAAGGTATAAATAAATAAATATGAACGTTACCACCAGTTGTTTCTCAGGTCAAAGTCTTCAATATGAGCAAATAAATTAAAGGGGCTAGACAAATTAAACATTTAAAAAAGGGATGCACGTTTAAAATGTGGTAGCAGAGCGTGGTTGATCCTTGATTTTGTTCAATAACTATCTCCAACTCAAATTAATACAATTTTAAAACAATTATAAATCCAAAGCTAGAGCTTAATATCATTTAATGCCACAAAAACTTCTCTTGTAACATCTGATGTGTCCTTTTTACTTGAAAACGTATATAGAATTATGCCTCGCAAGTTTCACAAAGACCTGCTCCTTAGTCCCCATTTGGTGAAATAAAAACAAATAACTTTGGGCTACTCTAATGGCATCTCGCATCAGCCAGATACAGAGAAGTTCACAGAACTTGTTCGCATTTTCGCTGCTAAATAGCTTTTGGAGACGTTTCAAACGACGAGAGCCTCGCAGCTGCAGAACATATTGGGACGTTTATGAGCCTTCGATGTTTTGGAATCCCTGCCATATCGCACTTTTAAAAAGAAGTGCGTTGCCAAACCCAGGTTTCATTAGAGCTCAAATCCAGAATGTGCTTATGTGGCGGAGAAACATCTCTACAGAGCCAGCTGTAACTGTTTTGATCATATCAGTATCCTTGGCAGCGCAAGAATAACAATAACATGCAAGTAGTAGTGATGAAAATTCTGTCCTATAAATGAAACGGAATGGTAAACTATAGCCCGACTTTTAGGGGAAGTTAAGGGGAAGTAACACAAAGTTGTACAACTGTTAAGTACTACAGCCTCTATCTGATAAGCAAATATGAATTTATTTTCTGCATGGTGCTTTGAACAGATTTTTCCGTGAATAACATTTTCTGTCCTGGTTTCTAAAACCTACTGAAGGTAGTCAAATTAAATGTTTGGATTATAACCTCTTAACTGCTCTTGTAGATCTATATATGTTAATAACATGATTATTATAAATATATAGATATAAATACTAATAAATTTTAATCAAAAGTTGCTATAATTGAGAAAATACCATGTTTTCTTAAGAACCAATCTTACTCGATAAAAGCAAACCAGTGTGCTTAGCAATTATGCATCTATCTCCTGAAAAAATTTCAATCTGTTCTCTTGAATATTTACTCTGAAAGCTTAAATTGAGATAATGGATCATGAACTTAGGAGATTTAGGACTTTTGTTCTTCGCATAAAATCATTACCATTTCACAGACGGGTTTGGGAGATTTATCTACGCATAAAACTGCAATGTCCTACAAGCAAACATTCAGAAGGAGCAGATAGACATCTCACATATATGTTACGAAATATCAGAAAGCCAAAAGAAATATTTAAATCCCTTGCTTTCCACTCGAGGGCCACCACTTACTGTGATTTTGATCAATAATTTGGATACTGTCGTGAGGATATAACTACAGGAAACACCAGAGCACATCGTGTTTACTTTGGATGAAGAATTCCATTGCGATTACGTCTATAGAGGATACGTCTATTCGGGTACGTCCGGATTCATTAGTGTGAATATTAAGAGTGTTGCAAGCGTGAACATGGCAATATTCTGTGACGCATGCTTTTTATTATTTTACACCCTTTTGCTATAGCTCTATTTCTTTATTCGTAAAGGAAGCAATACACATATTTCATATTCAAATATCCTATCAGGTATTTCTGCCAATGGAGCAAATTCATTTTTACTCACAGTCATACTCTTCTCTCTCTCTCTTCACTTCTCTTTAACTGATTACTCCCGTCCTTGTAAGACTTACACCCCAAGGACTTGCAAGCCAATTCCTTGGGCAGTAGCCTGTCGAGGAGCAAGCAAACGCTGTCATCAAGGCTAAGGGTGGGCCAACACCATATTGACTTCCAGCATTACCGATGAAGGACGCCACAAACTTGTACGTCATATACAGCCAGGTGTTTGGATACTTTTGATCACGTAGTGAACCACGATGTGCGCTATGAAAACGGGATCCCTAACGACACCAACATGGTACAAATCCTCACACCGGTTAGCCACACGAAACCTGTGTTCTGGGAGGAAAGCAGGCCCAACAGTCCTACCAAGCACAAATTCAGCTGCCTTACTGCAACACACCACCTTCCATCATCTAGCTCTACAACTGTGAAACACATGAGGTGAAGCAGATGAAGATAAATAGATAGGAAATCCATGGTAGAAGGGGAGTAACACCAAATTTGCACACCGACCCGGGGAAACCACGAAAAAAAACAGTGTCAGATCGATCCCGGAAGCTTTCGAATGCAAGCCTAACACATTACCGCGGATCGATCTTGCTTGGTTTGTCTTAGAGGTAATACCATTAGAAATTTCTGCTTGAATGACAAAGGCATATCATAAGACTGCATTGAAACTAAAGCCAATGGAAGAAAACGATCTATACAGCTATGCCTGACGTAGGTGTAAGATTTCTTTTGTATTACTCATACTGAAGACTGTTCTGGAACACTTTTAATGAGCCTAATTTCTTTCCCTTTTAACAAAGGAAGATGAAGAGTATTGTATTTACATAAATAAAGATCAAACAATGTTCTGGAGTGAGAAGAACAAAAGAATCTCCTTCGCTTTGAACAACCCAGTCTGAAAAGCCTGAAAATAAAGAGAAGCGCAGACACAACAGAGAAAGCAACCTCCAAAATGTCACAGAAAATCGTTAACCGAGCACACGATGCCGTAATGATATTGCGTTTCAACAAGCACTTCGATCCGAAAATATGTTCTGTCTCGCTTCCATACGAAATTAAATGAAATAATCACTCCTAATTTGTCAATGTCAATTCGCGTATACCAAAGCTTACAACAAGATCTCGACGTCTTCGATTCAAAAGAAAGCAACAGAAAGGGCCTCATTCGAGAATGATTAAACTTGTAATATAGTGTGACGCAAATAACACACATTATATTGTGTATTTATTGCTTGAAAACGTTCTAGGAGCAAATATCCAATACTGGAAGAAGTGTCAAAGTACGTCTTAATCCAAAGCAAGACTATGTCACCAACTCAATATATAAATTCATACAGTCTTTCCGCTCCTGTACTGTGCAAATAAAAACCCAGGCAGACCCTTCAACCCCACTCAGAGACACTTCCGCCTCCTCTAAGAGTGGCGCAGGCGTTGGCGATATTCTATCAACCCGAGAAAAGCCCCGGTATTCCGTTTACCAAGCGTCGCTTTCCCGAAACTTCCCCTCATTCATTTACTTCAGGGCAAGGATATAATGGACGAATATACTTGGTAGTTAAGCTATACAAGGACCTAACCTTGGGGGATACGAGGCGTATTCCAAAAATATGGCCAGTTTGGTCATAACAACATCACTCATGAGACAAGATTTTAATTGACAGTAATATGTGCCTACATATATACTTTACTTTTCCACGTAATCGTCGTTCACATCTGTATACTTGCTGTAACGCTGCACCAGCTTCTTTAACCACTTGACATAGACGTCTGCTGCCTGGGACTTGAACCAGTTGGTAACGATCGTCTTGAGTTCATCGTCGGTTTTAAATCGTTGTCCACCCAGCCACCTTTCGAAATGCAAGAAGAGGAAATAGTCGCTTGTTGACAGATCGGGACTGTAAGGAGGGTGATCAAAGAGTTCCCAACGAAACTTGCGAATCTTCTCTTTAGTTTTGGTAGCGGTGTACGGGCGTGGTTGTCATACAGGAGGATGATGCCAACGACAGTTTCCCGCAGTGTCGATTTTGGATCGCATGTCTCAGTTTGGTTGCATGAAACCAATTAAAAGGACGCCCTTTTCGTCCCAAAACAAGGTAGCGATCATTTTGCGATTCGTGTACGGCGTTTGCTTACACCTTTTTTGTTTGGGTGAACCGAAACGGCGCCCCGCATTGACTGTTGTTTTGATTCTGCGTTGGTGTACGCTACCCATGTCTCGTCGAACGTAACAATGTGGGAAAAAAACCATCTCCATCTTGTCTATAGCGCTCCAAAAGCTGTCGTGCACTACGCATTCGTTGCTCTTTGTGCTGAACGGTGAGCAGTTTTGGCACCCACCTCGCACAAAGTCTCCGATATCCAAGTTGTTCAGTGACAATCCTGTAAAGTTAAGTTTGAGTAACATTTGGGAATTCATCAACCAGACCACTAATAATCAAACGCCGATCATTTCAAAGTTTTTGGATCACTTGCTCAAGGATGTCGTCGGTCCGAATACTGGGCCTAGCACTCCGCTGTTCATCGTACACATTTGTGCAGCCATTCCGAAATTCTGGACTTCAGAGTTGAACCTGTTTGTCACTTATTATGTCCGGTCCATACATGAAGCATACCTCACGATGGATGCCCGCAGCTGGCGATCCTTTTGCCAGCATAAATCTAATCACTCCCGCACTTCACAATTGGCGGGAACTACGTTTGTCGCGGCCACTGTGATCTGCTCTCACCGACTAGCAAACGCCTACTGCGTGACACCAACACACCAGTAGGTTCCACCGGAGGCGATAGACAGCGTGCATACGTAAAACGTCTTTCAAGCCTACCATCCGTTTAATATTGTTCACGGTAACTTAGGTTTGGAATACGCCTCGTATATAATGGACCTCTAGCCTATGGAATCAGGGCCCCATTGCATCCCATGCTGAGGTCAGGGACGCCTGTTCCGCTGAAGTTACGCCTTTTCAAGAACACTCGTAGTCCCCGCTCTACTATACGCCTGCTATATCTGGGGAATAGTCGCGGACTCCAGTCTGCTGCTCCTGCAACGGATGTAGAATCGGGCCTCCGGGCTATCCATTCTGTATGTCGCTCCTTTCCCGTGAGAGTGTTAACGAAGCCTCACTTCTTCCTTACATGGAGGATGAAATTAGGTGTCGGGCCGCAAAATTTTACGACCAGTTGCCGCACCATCGGAGTGCCTTCATTCGTCTCATGGCATGCGGGCATATCTGGTAACCACGGAGCAATGTCACTAGCAGCTAAGGCTGAGCTCCTATACCATCTCTCCAAGAGACGCGCTGCACAAGGGCCATTGCACCATGACCGACAACAATTGAGGTACAGATCTTGCTACCTCCTTTCACTCCCCCATTTAAATTTCACCCGACACCCTGCAAAACCCACATCCCGTCCGGGCGGGGTAAGCGCTAAACAGGACAGGCACACGCATATTCGCCTTTTGGCTCCCCTCAGCCTGTCAACATGTCATCGGCGGCGGTTTGAGAATGGGTCCGCACATAAGCAACGTATCACTCCACATTTGACATTTCGTGAACGCGTGGAGGATCTTCCTCGCCCCCCTTCCTCAGCTGTTTACTTTCGGGAAATCAAGAAATCGACGTCATTACCTCCCAAGTTTATATTATTTACTTGCTATCTTTATCACTGCACCAGCAATGAGTGTTATAGAAATACAAGCCCCTATATTTGATAAACTAAATATTTCACTCAAGAAAGAATGAAGAAAGCTTATTCAATACACAGTACTGTCATAAGTTGTGTCCGTATTTTCAATGTATATAATACTATATAACACTAGGCAAATCCATTGTATATACAAAACAGTCTGTTACGAGATACCTCATGGATCAGTATGTGACGGACAGTTAGCCTTGTATGTCTCATCCCTGTACCATACCAGCTTACTTCGCCATATGCCCACAGAGTCATGTGCATAGCAACTGTACCTCTGCTTCTGTGACAAGAAGATCGCATGTTTGACACGTGTCCACAAAGGCATGTGTACAGCAACTGTGCCTCTGCTTCTACTCGTGTCAGGCAGATTGCATTAAGCTGCCGTCCTGTGTACCTGCAGAGCATTCGCCATTATCATCTATGTATTTTTCATTTTACTATTGTTTTACACTTAAGGTGAAACTTTGGATATGGTGTTAAATATCCAATTCCGTATTTACCTTGGCAACTATGCAAAACCATGAAAAAGGTCCTATGGATGAATACAGGTCACAGTAGAATACATTCAAAACTATCTTTTTTAGCACTTCTGAAATCTGGAAGCTGAAATGTTGTAGAAAACGTTGAGGAATGATTTCTGAAAGCATTGAGACTTTATTTTTTTATAAATGATCACTGTAAGGAGAAGTTGTCAACAGTTTTAACAACGTTGTTTTCTTTTTCCGAGATGTTCATTCATAAATACCTCTCTGAAGGCGACATCTTTGTCTACATTTAAGCGTGCAAATAGTTTTTCTTTTAATGTTTATTCTTTCTTCATTAAGCGCGCCTTTGTGCCCCGACCAGTTTTTTATAAACATGAAGGAAATATTTAATATCTCAATTTGGAGATCAAAGGGTTTCTTTCTCAATGTCCTGCACAGCAATGTACCTGATAATTTTCACTGAATTTTCCCTAAATACAGAAATGAATGTAAGCAGGTTGTACTGTTACTTCTGTTATTCATTTTTACTTTCTCTACTATGTATAGTAAGTACGGGAAGTATTGCATTCCATCCAAAAATTCGATACCGAGATTTCACCGGAAATACATGTTTTGAGTTCTCCTAAATCCAAAAAAAGTATTTTTGGAAACATGTCCATGTCCATGTCTGTGTGTGTGTCCTTGAACAGCATAACTCAGAAACGAACAGTCGGATAAACATCAAGCTTGGTATTTAGGTTCAATATCTTCCAGAGATGCGACACGGAGGTTTTCAAGAAAATCCCCCACCCCATATTACCCTTTACATGGAACATTTTTCGAAAATTTATATTTCTTAAAAATGGCTTTTACGATTTTGATTAAAATCTCATATATTTAAGATAATTTCATGACAAATAAAATGTATATCTCGAATTTTCTGGGAATGTCTCCAAAAGTATTCTTCATTGTGAACGACTTTTGCATAACTGGTAAACCATAAGAGATAGACAAAATTTTACTTCACAAAACATGTAGATCGCGTTAAAGTACACAATTTATGTCATATATGTTTTTTTGTTGAGTGAACCATTTTCAAGATATTGTTTGTTATTCCCTTAAATTTTTCAAAACTTATACTTTTTCTCAAATGGGAATTCATTATTCATATTTTTTTATGTACTGGATATGCAAAGAGAATGGAATACTCCACATAGCAACCAGCTCTTAAAATATTTGATTATCGCTTAAAGCCTAGCAATTCCCCTTTCATCTACAAGAAAACTAGCAATAAGATTAACATCTCGATTAACATTAAGCATTTGGAGAATAAGCGTTTGTAAAAATAGTTTATACAGGAGTAGAGGAAGTCATATGAGTGTAACACATCAGATTCTTTAAATCTAAATTTTGCTTAGAGAGGTTGACCATTTTCTCTCCCAACAGGGGAGAGACAACACTTTGGCAAAGTCATGAACAAATATATTTTTCAATTTAATAACTGCCAGCATTGTGTATGTAAATGCAGGCATGAAGCAAAACATTACAATAGTCATATTACAGGGAGTTTTGAGCTGTTTAAAATAAGGAAGTAAAAAAATCTGATGTGATACGCTAACCTGAGTTTCTCTAACATCTGTCTTTATTAGCAGGTATACAAGCTATTCTTATTAAAGCATATCTCCTACATTTTAATCCAAATAAGCCTTTGCAGAAATAGCTACATTACATATTTCCTTATAGATGCAAAGAGAATGCTGACAGTCAACTGGACTGGACGCCTTAAGTTGGCTATAAAATTCCATACTCGCTCCTTACAATCGCGAGAAATAAGAAAATCGATTGGACTGTAAGAATGACAAGTATTGAACAAGTCAAACCTTCAATAGCGGATATCTCGGAAATGGCTCATGCTACAAAAAAGGTTGTTTTAAAGATATCTAAATTTTATGTGCAATACGTTTTCGTCGATCACTTAAACTTTACCAGTTATACAAGATTATAAATATTCCTTCTGAATGAAGAGTACCTCACAGGTTATTCCATAAGAATTCATGATATTTATTTTTCATGTAAATATGTTTAATAGGTGATATTTTAAACAAAGTAGAGCCAGTTGTAAAAATTAAAAGGTTTCAAAACATCTACCGTGTAAGTGTAGATTTTTTGAATTCAAGGGCCTCAAAACATGTAAAAATTGAATTTTTGGATGGAATGAAATACTCTCACTATCTACTAAAAATTAACATATGCAACAGAAAGTTCCTCAACACAATACACACATACGATTATGAACTAACCAAATTTAGTATACTTTGAAAACATTTATACTTACTATTTTAAAGTTATCTGGAATAACATTAAATACTTTTAGGCTTTTTCTGAGTTAAACACTTTACTCAAAATTATGCAAAGTTTTGTTTAATTTACGTGATGGAATATCAAGATGCCTAATGCTCCTAGTAGGGTCGAATGAACTGGAAGGTGGCGATCATTTAGGTGTCCTATTCTATGTTTCTATATTTAATGTTGGCAGAATCTCCTTATCTGCGTTCCACAGTAGTCTTGGATGAGTCAATTATTAGTCCACAAACACACGCTTTATCCTATGAACAAACGTCAGGCCTAGGTGAACGGCGAAAGGGAAGGAGTACAGAAATATTTCAACTGAGTGATTGGAAGGCACACTAGCTCCTGGACGGATCGGTCTCGGTTTTGTTGTCAGAAGTACTGCACTCAAATATTAACCTATGAACAGGGTCGGTTTCAAGCGAGCGGAGGAACAGGGGTGGAGTAACTTACCAACATAAACTACTGCGCATTATACGTGCACAGTTATATGCACTCACCTATACAGTTATGGTGAACTTTTATCTTACAGAGATATTCTTATGAGACTTTTTCTTATTTAAGTAACAGTAATTCCAACATGCAGAGCCTGAAACTGTCAAAACACAAAGCTCCTTAAAACTAGTCTACAGTGAGATACACAATCAGCAGCACTTAGTACAGTTAAAATCCTCAAAATTTTCAAAACAGAAATATTGGAACAATCACCCAAAGTGTAATGTCATAATGCGTGACACTGCGGAAATATAGAAAACATACATTTCTCATATAGTGAGCTGGTAAAAATTAGTTTTAAACATCTTAGTAGATAACCCCCTCTGCTAAGTCTAGTATGACACATGCCTGATGCATGATAACTTTGAATCAAGAGAATTCTTAGAAATGTTACATCCGTAAATGTAGTTTCAATATTCAGTTTTAGATTAAAATAAATATTTTGTGATTCTTGTCCAACGCAGTGGCTATGACTCAACGTCGGCGAGGTCGGCGCCGGGCACACGGAGTAAACAACGATAACGGTCGCTCACCAGCATAAACACCGGCTGCGTTATCAGGAGATAAACAGCCTTCTGAAAGCTTCCCTTTCTTCAAAAAGTGTGTCGAAATACTTCTAGGGCGTTCAACAACCTTGTGGATAGATTCCCCTGAGAAGCGAGCGCTCTAGCGGGAGTCGGTCGAATTAAGTGCGAGTCGAGTGAGAGTGGAATTATGCCAGCGGGCGAGGTTCCCCTGCGATATCAAGGGCGATTCTCCGAGTGTATTCTGGTCGCTATGTGTAAAATGTAATTCTCTTTGCATGTCAAAAGATCGTTTCTGCAAATGTTTATCTCGATTAATATGAAATAGATGGAGAATAAGAGTTTGTAAAAATAGTTTGTACAAGTGTAGAGAAGGTGATGTGAGTGTAACACATCAGATTTATTATTATGCTTCTTTATTCCCCATCACAAAATAAACATCTTTTTACAAACCATTTTTTCTAATGAGAAAATAACATATAAAATGTAGATTAGTATTTAAAATATTAAATTTACCGTAAAATGAACATCATAACGTCCTCCAAATAAAACACGACTAATGTATTTTACTTTCCCCCATAATATAAAGCAACTTTTATCAAAGGAATTTCTTTCTACATGTTTAGCCTTGGAGATATTGTACAGTCTCAATTTGAATGGTCCAGCCTGTATACTCACCTGTGAAGGCCAATAGAATGCCTGCTAAAGCTGCGGGAACGGCATAAAGAGAAGCGGGTGAGATAATTATCAATAATGTTAAGATAAGAATAAAAACTAGCCAAGCAGAAAACCTTCGAATAAACATGAAAAGCAGTGTAAAGCTTTTACAAGTTGGATGCATCAGTGGTGGATTCCAAAGTGCAAGAGCACTACCTCCTAACATAAGAGCTTTTCGTTTCTGCAGCAAGCTTAGAAATTTTCCAGAGGGGACGGGGAGAGAATACGCATTTGTAAACAAGTGTCTTAAAATATTAAAAATTTCTTATAAACTATATGCTCACAAAATTAAAAGTAAATTTTCTAAATATTTTCTTTATCCTCTTTCTCGATTTTCATAGCTGGAAGCTATTTTCATAACTGTTGTCGCAGAAAGACTATTTTTGTAGCATCCATTGATATCAAAGAGAAATAATCTCTACTGAAAAAGTAATGCATATACTCGACTAGCACACAGTTTAGAAGCCATTTGCCTAGAAACGGATGCAAGGTTATTTAATTTGCCACTGTACCTAGGCTTGAGGCAATATTTTTAACACTTAAATGATTTCGGTCTAATTATATAATATATAAATTCAATAACAGCCCGCCTTAAAGCAATATATGTATGTAACAATATATAAAAAGTCTATATTATAGTCATTGTATATGTTTATATTATTGTATACATGTTATAATGTTATCTGAATGTACTACGTAATTTAATAATGTAGGAGCTGTGAGAACACTAGGTTAAAAGTTGCTAACAAAGAGGTAACCTTGAGGCAACAATGAGTAAGAAAGTGTAATAATGCTACTAGTCATTCTTGGAGCAACAGTAATGTATTTTTTGTGACAGCTTATAAAATAGTCAATCTACAACCAGAAAAAGCTTTAGTTAAATAAAAGTATTTAATTGGATTAGGAATAGCCAATCAGAGACTTAAAATACAGAAATTTACAAATGTGGCGGTAGAAATCAAGTCAGTTGCTTGTAGACAGCGCTCATAACTGGACAGTGTTCCTAATCGGTCGCGATATGTGTCCTCGAGAAATTTAATACGTATTCAGTGTGAAATGAAAATAGTTTACGTGTTAAAAAGTGTAAGTAATTAATAAAAAAATATATTCTCTGTATATCAGTGAAGTAATATTTAAATCATGTCAAGCGTTAATAAAAGGAGTGAAGTAAAATTATAATCTGTGTAAGCCTACATTCTTCAGTCGCACCACAACCCTGCAAAGAGAAACATGTCTCTAACAATAATACTGACGCAGCCGAGGCAAACAAAAATATAATATTTAAGAAACAATCAAAATTACAAAGTAAATATTTTTATACATCTTTGGGGGGCAAAGGCCACCGGAAAGTACATTTGGGGCGGGTACCATACGTGAAGCAACAACCTACTTCAAATTGGTTCCCAAAGCGTGGTGCAAATAACAATACAATAAACCATCTTCTCAACCTGAAATGTGATTATCCCTATATTTGGAACATTATGTTAGAGTAATATAATTCTACTGGATGGACGAAAGCTTCTGATTGGTAGAGTGTGTCGAGTAGCGCTCATAAAGAGGACTGGAAAGAAGGGGTAAGCTTGGTGGAGGGCTGCTTTGAAATGTCCGAAGGGGATGAAAACGACGCAGCGTGCCTTACATTGAATACGGTATGAAACTAAGCCGCTACTTTATTTTTTTACTAGATCATATAAAGTGTGCTCGACTGCTCGTGAGGCGGGACACGTGTGAACAGGAAAAATCTTCTTCCTTTCTCCCGCTTAGTGACACAAAGGGTCGACCTCCCTCTGCGAGAAATGTTGCACGCCAAGATCTGTGACCTTACGACCAACGTGCCACGTTTTCTAAGCTGCTGCTTCCTACATAAAACAAAGCGTATTTTACCGCACAACTTCATAAAACTGAGCATTCTTTACAACGAATACCAATGCAGCCACTGCTGTCAACGGAATAATACGAGAGTAGCTTTCAAATTAGATTCCGTTCTACAATAAAACAAGAAATACCGAATACTTTGGACAATTACGTCTTTATTCTATCATACATATTTACGCATTGTTTTTACAGAACCTTTACGATTCTTTAAATTTTTATTGTAATAAATTATAGTGATTCTTCCGTTAGACTTAGAAACGCCCCTACGTTACAATCTCAGTAGTGTCGAGTGTCGGTGAAGGGTGAACCACGTGTTCAGCTTTAAACCTGGACTTTCTTGTAGATGCAAAGGGAATATGGTAGGCTTAAAGCGATAGTCAAATCTTTTAAGAGCTGGTTGCTGTGTGGAGTATTCCAATCTCTTTACATGTCCTGGACATAAAAAAAATCTGATATGTTGCACTCACATGACTTTCTCTACTCTTGTAGAAGCTATTTTTACAAACGTTTATTCTCCATATGCTTCATGTTAATCAAGATGTTAATCTTATTGCTAATTTTCTTGTAGATGCAAGGCGAAATGGTAGGCTTTAAGCGATAGTCAAATGTTTTAAGCGCTGGTTGCTATGTGGAGTATTCCATTCTCTTTGCATGTCCAGGACATAAAAAAAATGAATAACGAATTTGAGAAAAAGTAGAAGTATTGGAAAATTTAAAGGAATAAGAAGCAATATCTCGAAAATGGTTCACTCAACAAAAAAAACGTATATGACATAAATTGTGTATTTTAACGCGATTCAGAACCTTTCGGATTCAATGGCACAGCTCTAATTGCAGCGCATGGAGGCCACACCAAATACTGAATATTAGGGCTCAAAGGTCATGTATACATTTGAAAAGTTTATCATTTGTTACTTGTCATGTACCTAACCTGTGGTATTAAATTCTTTGAATTCATGCGTTTCCTTCTTGGTGTTGCAATTTTCACAAACGCCAGTGTATATTCATTAAAGTACGAATATCCCAAATAATTTCTTACGTAATTACTAATATCATTAATTAACCTCTTCTTGCTTAAAATCTTCTCAATGTATAATTACATAATACGCTTTATTATATAATAATATTATTTCACTTTTATCACCTATATAAACTCAAATTTTATATTATTAATCACTTCACTTTTCATTAATCACTTTAATTGAATAGTTTGCCTCTGCTTTACTAACACTTATCACTAAACACTTATCTTTCTCTTATCACCACACATCCCTACCTACTATTATTTATCTTTATAAAGTTTCTACGAAAGATTCCTAAAATACCTTATTACTTTCTCTTACATAGTAGCTAGAGAACGTATTGTTCGATATCGAGATTTCAGAGAAATACATGTATTGAGGCCCCTGAATCCCCCCTCACAAAAAACACACACATTAGTCGGATCAACACCAAACTTGGTATTAAAGTTCAGTTCCAAAAATACGACACGAAGAGTTTTAAGAAAATACCCCTCCCCAAACAACCTTTTGAATGGAACATTTTAAGAAATTATGATATCTAAAAACACTTCTAAATATTTTGATTAAAATACCATATATTAAAGATATTTAATGTAAATAAAATCTATATCTTAAATTTTTTGGGAATTGCCAGTAAAGTCCTTTTCTTTCGGAAAGAACTTTGTCTAGTATAACTGGTAAGTGTCGAGTGACAGATGAAAACGTACTACATAAAAAATGTACATGTATTTGAAACACACAATCATTTAAAATAAGTTCTTTGTGGCATAAACATTCCTGAGATATCCGTTATTATATATCCAAATTGTTCACTACTTGCTAATTCTTTTAAAAACCTATCAACGTTCAGTTGTTTCTCGCGAAGTCATGGAAACAGTATGGAATTTTAAGGCCAGGATATAGCGTTCAGTTGTTAAACATTTGACTATCGCTGTTCTCTTTGTATCTATAACGAAACGTGTAACGTAGCTATTTCTGCAAAGGTTTATTTGGATTAAAATGTAGTAGATACAAAAAAAATCTGATGTGTTACACTCACATGACCTTCTCCAATCTTGTACAAACTACTTTTACAAACTCTTACTCTCCATCTATTTCATATTAATCGAGATAAACATTTGCAGAAACGATCTTTTGACATGCAAAGAGAATTACATTTTACACATAGCGACCAGTTCTAAAAATATTTGACTATCGCTTAAGCCTACTATGTTCCCCTTATTTTGTATTTGCAAAATAGAAATACAGTAGCCTTTAAGTATAGACATATCTCTTAATAGCTGGTGGCTAGGTGCAGCACCATTCTCTTTGCCACAGATTAATACTCTTTGCATATCCAAGACAAAATAATCTGATGTGTTACACTCACATGAATTTCTCTACGCTTGCACAAACTATTTATACAAACGTTTATTCTCCATATGCTTCATGTTAATTGAGATATCGAAATGTCAATCTTATTGCTAATTTTCTTGTAGATGCAACGGGAATATGGCAGTATTTAAGTGATAGTCAAATCTTTCAAGAGCTAGTTGCTATGTGGCGCCTTCCAATCTCTTTGTATGTCCAGGACAAAAAAGATGAATAACGAAATCCCATTTGAGAAAAAGTATTGGAAAATATAAGGGAATAACAAGCAATACCTCGAAAATGGTTCACACAACAAAAAAATGTATATGACGTAAATTGTATATTTAACTGAAGAATACTTTTGGAGACATTCCCAGAAAATTCGAGATATACATTTCATTTGTCATGAAAATATCTTAAACATATGATATTTTAATCAAAATCCTTAGAGCCATTTTTGAGAAAATTAAAATTTTCGTAAAATGTTACATGTAAGGATAATCTGGGGTGGGGGATTTTCTTGAAAGCCTTGATGTCGCATCTCTGGAAGATACTGAACCTCAATACCAAGTTTGGTGTTTATCCGACTGTTCGTTTCTGAGTTATGCTGTTCACAGACACACACAGACACACACACACACACACACACACACTCACTCACAGAGAGGACATGTTTCCAGAAATGCTTTTTTTGGATTCAGGGGGTTTCAAAAACATATATTTGCGGTGAAATCTCGATATCGAATTTTTGGGTGGAATACAATACTTCCCCTACTTACTATACGCAGTACAGAAAGTAAAAAAGGATGGATTTATAGAAGCTTAATAGAAGTTAATACCTATTATTTAACAAAAATATAACCTGTAAATGTAAACCGTTTTGACAAAACTTTGACATTGGTAGTTACAAATCTTCCTGGCACGGAGGTACACAGAGCGTTGTAATTTAAACACTGAAAGGGGTAGGGGAACCTCTCCAGATTGTTCTTATAGTCGAGACCCACTAACTGTTCGCCATGTTTTAATTGCAGTTCGAAAGTTTGGAACCACTCTAGGTTGCTCTACATCTGCCCAATATAATTGCTGTTGTTGTGCCAGATGATGGGAGTAATGCTGGGCGAGTTTTATGTTGCACCGAGTGCTCTGAGCCTCATTTCTAACCGTTATTTCATCAGCTTTTATAGTTCTTTTAGTGACATTTTTACTCTTATGGTTACTGTTACTACCTTGGTTATTATTGTGTTATTTTTATGACTGCATCTTTAGATTTCATTTTTCTGGCTGAAATGAAAATACTTCGCTGGTCATTTTTACTTTCTCTACTACGTATAGTAAGTTGGGGAAGTATTGTATTCCACCCAAAAATTCGATACCGAGATTTCACCGGAAATACATGTTTTAAGGCGCACTGAATCCAAATAAAGTATTTTTGAAAACATGTCCGTGTGACTATGAATACGATAACTCAAAAACTAAAAGTCGAACAAATACCAAACTTGGTACTTGGATTCAGTATCTTCCAAAGATACTACACAGCGATTTTCAAGAAAATCCTTCCACCCACAATGACTCTTTACATGGACCTTTTTTCAATAATTTTGATTTTCCAAAATCTGGTTGTATGATTTTAATTAAACTACCGTATACGAAAGATATTTATATGACAAATAAAATGTTTATCTTGAATTTTTCGTAAATAGCCTAAGAAGCCCTCTTCATTCGGAAGGAATTTTGTATAATCGCTATAACTTGTAAACGTTACGCGATAGACGAAGATGTATAATAAAAAAAATATAGATCGCTTTAAAATACACAATTTATTTACAATACGTTTTTCAGTAGTATAAGCCGTTTCTGAGATATTCATCATTAAAGATTCGAATTGTTCAGTATTTGTCATTCTTTTAAAGCCCTATCGATTTTCAGTTGTTTTTCACGATTGCATGGAAACAATGGAATTTTAAGGCCAGCATATAGAGTCCAGTTCTTAAACATTTGACAATCGCTGTTCCTTCTGTATCTGTAACGAAATGTGTAATGTAGCTATTTTTACAAAGTTTCTTTGGGTTAAATGTAGTAGATAGAAAAATAAGTTTTTGTAAGAATAATTTCTATGTCTACTGTTAAAGATAGGGGTTGGAGAAAGTCATATGAATGTATCACATCACATCTTTAATTTAGCAAAACAATGTACTCGCAAATCAACACTAGATTTGTAGATTTCAAATGTTAAGTCCAAACCTGTACTAATACTTTATCGAGTACGTACTAAGTAGGTAGAAAAGACATGGTAGTCTACTCAAAAATTCGATATGCAGATTTCACCGGTAATACATGTATTGAGGCCCTCTGAATACATAAAATCAAAACCAAAATATGTGATAAATACCAAACCTGGTATTTCCAAAGGTTCGATACGAAGATTTTCAAGAAAATTCCTCAACCCAAACTACTCTATGCAAATGTTTTTTATTTCTTTTTATTTCCTGAGCAATGGATCTAATGATTTTAGTTAAAATACCGTAAATGAAATATATTTACTAGTAAAATAAATTGTATATATTGAAATTTTTGGGTACAGCATGTGAAGTCCTCTTCATTCGGAACGAAATTTATATAATTTTGCATAACTGGAAAACGTTAAACGATAGACGAAAACGTACCACACAAAAAGTTTAGATCTCTTAAAAACATACCATTTATTTTAAATAGTTTTTTCTTTGGCATCAGCCATTTCCGATTTATCCATTATTAGTGCGGTTCGATTTGTTCAATACATGGTCATTCTCTTCGATTTGCAATTGTTTCTTGTGATGTCATGTGAGGCAGTATTTTTAATACATGAATAATTTCAATGAAATTATATAATATGTAAATTCAATAACAGCCCGCCTTGAAACAATATGTATGTAATAATTTCTAAAAATGTATGTAACAGTCATTGCAAATGCTTATATTATTGTAAACATGTTTAATAATGTTATGTGAATACATTACATACTTTAATAATGCAAGAGCTGTGAGAATACTAAGTTTAAAGTTGCTAACAATGAGGTAACAATGAGGTAACATTGAGGCAATAATAAGTTTAGGAGTTTGAATGTTACTAGTCATTAGAGCAACGATAACGTAAATTCTGTGACAGTTTTAAAATAGCCAATCAACAGCAAAGAAAAACATTTAAGTAAAATGCAGGTATTCTATTGGACTAGAATTAGCCAATCAGAGACTTTAAATACAGAAGCTTACGGGTTTTGACGGTTGAAATATATTCAGTTGCCTGCAGACCTTGGTAGTGATCGGATGGAAGATGTGTTCTCTAAAGAACTATTACGTATTCGTGTGAATCGTAAAATATGTATACGCGTTAATTAAGTGCAAGTATTAAAGAATCTCACAGCTCTTTAAAAAGTGCACTGCTTTATTAATTTGTACAAAGGATAAATAAAAAGAAGTAAATTTGAAACTTAAAATCTGTGTAAGTCTAAATTTTTGTCGCACCGCACCCTGCCTAAGAGAAACGTGTCTCTACAAACATTACTGAAGCAGCCGAGCCAAAAATACAAATATAAATACTATTGGAGTTTAACAACAAAAATACATCTTCAAATTAGATTCTCATACGTAGCAGCATATTACGTAACAACAGTAGTAACTATTACGTAATCAACAACTTCAAATTGGCTTACCAAAGCGTGGTGTAAACTCCTTAAACAACGTAAACTCCAAGAATAATACTTCTTTAATTTGGGTTCCCAAGCGTGAGGCTAATAAATTACATAAATAAAATACGTAAACAAAACACCTACTTCAAGTTGGCGTCCATACGTGGGGCACATATCTCCTTCCTCATATGGAAAGTGTATGGGATTTAAAACAGCACATAACATGCATTCTAAAACGCTTGACTATCACTGTCCGCTCTGTAACTATAACGAAATGTGAAAGGCAGCCGGAAAAATTTATCTCGATTAAAATGAAGTAGGTAGGAAAAAATACTTTTGTAAGAATAATTTGTATACCACAAATAAGTGATAGAGGGTGGAAAATGTCATGTGGATATAGCACATCAGAGCCTTTTTGGTAGTGTTTAACGTCCAATCTTACTGCATACGGCACCACAGGCGGCGGACACTGATGATACATGAGTGAAATGAGAATTGGGAAAGGAAATTTTGCAGGAAAATGTTCCAAACCCATGTATCTGTTAGCCTGGAAGTGGGGAATCTGAATATTCAACAGTTTCGTCTTTTCGTTGTATATTGATTTCAGAGCTTTTTTACTTTCTCTACTACGTATAGTAAGTAGGGGAAGTATTGTATTCCACCCAAAAGTTCGATATCGAGATTTCACCGGAAATATATGTTTTGAGACCCCCTGAATCCAAAAAAAGCATTTTTCTAAACATGTCCGTGTGTGTGTCTGTGTGTGTGTGTGTGTGAACAGCATAACTCAGAAACGAACAGTCGGATAAACACCAAACTTGGTATTTAGGTTCAGTATCTTCCAGAGATGCAACACGAAGATTTTCAAGAAAATCCCCCCACACCAGATTACCCTTTACATGGAACATTTTTCGAAAATTTTAATTTTCTAAAAAATAGCTCTAACGATTTTGATTAAAATATCATATGTTTAAGATATTTTCATGACAAATGAAATGTTTATCTTGAATTTTCTGTGAATGTCTCCAAAAGTATTCTTAATTGTGAATGACTTTTGCATAACTGGTAAACCGTAAGGATGGACAAAATTTTACTACACAAAAAATGTAAATCGCGTTAAAATACACAATTTATGTCATGTACATTTTTTTTGGTTGGGTGAACTTTTTCAAGATAATGCTTGTTATTCCCTTAAATTTTCCAATGCTTATAGTTTTTCTCAAATTCGCTATTCATTTTTTTTGTCCTGCTAATTCATAGAGAATGGAATACTCCACATAGCAAGCAGCTCTTAAAATATTTGACTATCGCCTAAAGTCTACCATATTCCCCTTGCATCTACAAGAAAATTAGCAATAAGATGAACATCTCGATTAACATGAAGCATATGGAGAATAAGCATTTGTAAAAATAGTTTGTACAAGAGTAGTGAAAGTCATGTGACTGTAACACATCAGATTTTTTTTTATTATGTGAAGGCTGTGTAGCCCTTTATATTGTAACCTAGCCAGCCACCCCAGCCGCGACCTTCAACGAAACCCGAGCCGGTAGCTTAGACGGAGAATGTCCAGCTGATGTAAACAATTTCAGGTAGACCTTCTAGCCGTAAGGTCTGAATTCAATTCTGAATGCTTCTGTTGTTCTCGGGCTTTCCAGAGCATTCAGTATAGCTTTCCAAACACTCTGCAGCCATATATAAGGGAGCATGCTCGGCCTTGACGTCCGCCTTCAAGCAGCACAATCTCTCTCGCCGTAGAAGATTCTGCGCTACCTGCTGCAGGATGGATCACTTCCCAGGCCAAGCTTGCTGTTCCCTGTACCCAAGAAGGGCAGCATCACAACAGATGTAACAAGACGCTCCACCTCTACCTCCCCGCTCTCGCCGGGACAGAAACGACGCAGACAACATCACCAACACGGCCACATCTAACACACTGACTGCAACAGAAACATCAATCACGAACTTCTAGCGGCCTCAGCTACCATACAGGCGAAGGTGGCAACACTCAACCAGAAACTAGAAGCGCTTCGGCAGGCTGCCAACCGGCGGTTTGCAGGCATTGAAGCAAAGCAATGTACCTCAATACGAACCTACGCCAGCACCACAGGAAGCCTCAACAGATTGAGGTCATCGATCGAAGAGTTATCTCATTATGACGATCCAGACCTCTCCCATCGATTCAGCGAAAGCTATCTGGAAGAAGCACACGGTACAGACACCACCGACGAGCGTGCCGAGCGGCTGACGGCCATAGAGGCCTCAATTGCCGGCATCAGAGAACAGTAACTACGGACCAGCACAGACATCACCATCAGCCTTCGCCAACTACAGGACAATTTACCTCAAGCTGGAGGAGAGCTACCTACTAATACGTAACTTTATTGAGCAACACGTCCTACAATAACCATCTCAACAAAACAGACGCCACAATACCACCAACACTGCACAACAACCACTGCCTGGACGTAACAGGCCCGGGCAGGGAAACCAAAATCAAACAAAAATACTTTTACAGCACCACTGTTCTAGGTTACTGTCAGGGCCTTGACTATGAGTTTTACTTATTCCCCACTGAGGAGTTCGTCCCTTGGAGTTCTCCGTTTTTAGTAATCGCTCACGAATCACAGATTTGCTACGGCGGTACCAGCCACCATGACACCAATTATGCCCCCAATAAATATTGACACCACAGTATAAACTCCTTTCTATTCCCCTTCCTTTTCCCTTCCAAATACCCTTTATTCTTGTTTTTCCCTTAGATCTTTATTCCTGCCCCCAAATAGTAGTGCTGAGTTTTGAGTATTGGTGTTTAGAGGTCCAAGTGTGTTAGTCAGTGAGCGGTTCTCCGAGCGAACTGGTGACGGCTGTTATGAAGTGCATCGAGTGCTACTGTGGAGCGAGGGTTGTGTAGGTCTTGTATTCGACTCCCGAGTGAAGTGAACCTTCCGGTGTGAAGAGGCTGCGTCACGAATGAATAAGTGAAGGGTCGAAGAACTTGAGGCAGTATTTTTAACACTTAAAATGATTTCAGTCAAATTGTATAATATGTAAATTCAATAACAGCCCGACTTGAAGCAATATGTGTATGTAACAATTTGTAAAATATATGTAACAGTCATTGCATATGCTTATATTATCGTAAACATGTTCAATAATGTTATGTGAATGCATTACGTAATTTAATAATGTAGGAGCTGTGAGAATAACAAGTTAAATTTGCTAACAGTGAGGGAACCTTGAGTCAATAATGAGTAAGAAAGTTTAACAGTACTACTTGTGATTCTTAGAGCAGCAATAATGTAAATTTTGAGACAGTTTAAGAATAGCCAATCAATAGCCAGAAAAAGCTTTAGTTAAATGAAGGTATTCTATTGGACTAGGATTAGCCAATCAGATACTTGATATGCAGAGATTTACAAATTTAGACGGTTGAAATCTATTCAGTTGCCTGCAGACCGTGTTACTAACCGAATGCAAGGTGCGTCCTCTAGAGAAATATAATACGTATACGTGTGAGACGAAAAATAATTATACGCGTTAAAAAAAAGTGCAAGTATTAAATAAAAGAATCTCACAGATCTCTACATCAGTAAAGTGATATTTAATTTGTGTCAAGGATTAATACAAAGGAGTTAATTAAAACTAAAAATCTGTGTAAGCCTACATTCTTGTCGCATCACGCCCTGCCTAAGAGAAACGTGTCTCTAACAGTAATACTGACGCAGCCGAGGCAAACATAAATATTTAAAGAAGCAGTTTAATAATAAAGTTAATATTTTTTTAAACTTTGGACAAAGGCCACCTGAAGGTACATTTGGGGCGAAGACTACCGGAAATTGTTTAACATACAATTACTTCAAGTCCGGCTCCCCAACATTTGAACTATAATACAACTCCTATATCAAATCGGCTTTTCATACGTAGCAGCAAACAACATAAAGAAAACAAACTTCTTCAAACTGAAGTGGTTCACCTTGGACAAAGTAACACCAGTGAAGATGAGGTACATAAAAACTAAACGGTGAAAACATTTCCAGAACTTTAAAGACGTAGTTGGAGTTAAGGAACTCGGAAAGTGGCATCCACGTGTATTTCGTTACTCATCTATTTGCACATCAGGGGCTTTATATACGTTATTGAGAATATCGCGGGGCTAGAAGTTATAGCTCTAAGAGATAAGGAGGAGAATTTAAAACCTACTACGTCATTGTATAATATTTTTATAAGGAGTATGGAGGTTTACGAATCCAGTAATGGAATGCTGTATATTGGAATAGATTGTGAAACGGAGGGGATTCGCACCGATTCAGGAATGATATTCTACTAGGGGCGCCCTAACAAGGGAATGATGAGGTGAAGGGAGATACCGGGCGGCCGGAACCAGGAATGACGGCAACACTGTGACATGCTCCCTGAAGCTACCAGATTGAGACAGGGAGACCGGGCACCCCGCCCCACACAGGGTCCCACACCACCTCCTTATCAGCCGAAGGCCGAGGGACGGATAAAGTTCACAGAGAACATCCTTTCTCCCTGCCACGCTGCACCGAAACACCATCGTCCACACTTTCAAACCCTAAACAGACCAGACGGAGTGAAGGATGAATGAAATTATTAATGGAACGAAAGGGATGGCCAGAGAATTTGAAGGATCAGAGACGGCCTGACAACCTGGGAAAACCGCCGAAAAATATGGGGCTAAGCCGGCCGAATGCGCGTTACAGATGAATGCTGGGTAAGCCAGCTTAGTTAGAAGCATGTATTTCTGCTCACTTCTGATTAATCACAATAAATGTACACATTTTGTAGCGGATACCAGCATATATTTTCACGATCATAAATTGAGAATTATACGGGGGGGGTTAGGACCGGGCATGGTTGGGGAACGTAGCTCAGATGCTCTGAGTGGAAAAACAAGTGAAAAGAACACTGAAACTGGAATACAGTAGAATAAGGTTGGAAAGGTAGAATCAGACGAATGAAAAATTCAATCCATAACCGGAATTTGAACCACGGATCTCCCGGTCTCCATCCGGTTGCTCTAGCCACTGAGCTATCATGGCAACATGCTGGTACGATATTAAATTCTCCAACTGATTCACATTTTACCCGGTATACCACAACTAAGTCCCGGGATTTATAGTTTCGACCACCGGACGGAGTCCGGAAGATCCGTGGTTCAAATCCCGGCTATGGCATTGAATTTTTCAGTCGTCTGATTCTACCTTTCCAACCTTGTCCAACACACGCCTTGTGTGGAAGAACAATTAATTCCTCAGTAGAATAACTTTTACTTGAGCATAAAAATGGTAGACGCAAAGCAAGTAATTATAAATAAAAGCATAAGTTATACATAGAATTTGAGGCAGAGTTTTTAACACTAAAATAATTTCAGTCTAATTATATAATATGTAAATTCAATAACAGCCGCCTTGAAGCAATATGTGTATGTAATAATTTGTAAAATGTATGTAACTGTCATTGCATATGCATATATAATTGCATACATGTTCAATAATGTTATATGAATGTATTACGTAATTTAATAATGTAGGAGCTGTGAGAATAATAAGTTAAAAGTTGCTAACAATGAGGTAACCTTGAGGCAGTAATGAAGTTGAAAGTTTAAATGCTACTAGTCATTATTGGAGCAAAAATAATGTAGATTTTGAGACGGTTTAAAATAGCCAATCAACAACCAGAAAAATGAAGTTATTCTATTGGAGTAGGATTAGCCAATCAGAGACTTGAAATACAGAAATTTACAAGTTTAGACGGTTGAAATCAATTCAGTTGCTTGCAGACAGTGTTTGTAACCGAATGCGAGATGCGTCTTTGAGAGATTTAATACGTATTCAGTGTGAGACGAAAAATAAGTTTACGTGTTAAAAAGTGCAAGTAATTAATTAAAAATAATCTCACAGCTCTCTATCAGTGAAGTGTTATATACATCGTATCAAACATTAATAAAAGGAGTTTAGTAAAATTATAAATTGTGTAAGCCTAACGTTTCATTTACGAACATATGAGGATGCTCTCGCTTATATCAAATATGGATAGCAATTAATTCATTATTTATTTCCCACAATGTATAATGACAAGCCTTACCTTCTTTTAAAATTGCACATAATCCCCATACGAGTATCATGTCACATTACCGAACATCAAGGATATCGAAAGTCCCTACATGCGGTCGGTAGCCATTAAAAAGTTTCGAGTGTTATATTTCGCACTGTAAACAGTGAAATTTAACTGCTTCACATCACAACCCTGCTAAGAAAACAATAATACTGACGCGCTGAGGCAAACATAAATATTTAATACTTAAAGAAACAGTCAAATTCCAAAGTTACTATTTTTAAAACTTGGGGCAAAGGCTACCGGGTACCATAGGTGTGGTTGCAACTACTACAAGTTCGGCTCCCCAACAGGTGAAATATAATCAACTACTTCAAATTGACGCCCAAAGCATGTCTCTAATAACAAATAACGTAACAAACCATCATCTTCAAATTGGCGTCTATACGTGGAGCTAATAATATACATCTCAAATTGACAAAGACAAATCTACAACAATGTAATTGAACTACAGCATAACCACTGACGTGGTTCTTAAAAGTCTATCAATTCTTAAAAAATGTGCAATGTAGCGTTTTTCTCTGTTATAAAGAAGAAGATAGAGAAATAAGCTATTCTGTAAGAATAGCTTGATACCCATTAATAAATAATAGAGACTAGGGAAAATCGTGTGAATGTAACATAGCGTATATTTGTTTTATTTCCGACGAGAGATCGTATATTGAGAACAGTTGTTTCATACAAATAATGCTTCAGTTTATTCCCCGAACGGAGATAAACAAAAAATATATGTTCGGCTCTGCTTATCGATGTCGCTATGTTTGAACAGGCACATCAATTAATTACTGGTCGGAAAGCCACTGTTATTTATCTTTCGATTCGTTTGCAGTTAAACAGAACAAACCTTTCGAAGCCGGATCCGGAACATTTGTAGTCGAATCTGTTTGACTTGATCCAGCTGGATCCAATCGTGAAATTCACAGTGCTTCAGAGCGTATAGCTGTAGATAAATGGTAAAAAATTTACTCCTACATTCTTATTCCGGCGATCAATAGCTAGTTTGCAAGACATCTGTGCATGCAACATCCACATAATGTACTTTGAGTACAAGCGAATAAATTTTGTATAACTCGTTATAAATAACAGAATAAAAAGATCGGGTGTGATATATACACATAAATTTCTCTGCGCTAAGGATATACAAATTCTCTTACTAAAGCTTATTTTCCTAACTACTACATTTTAATCTAAATAAACCTTTACATAAATAGCTACATTACGTTATAGATACAAAGGAAACAGCAATAGTACAATGTTAAGAACTGAGTGCTATTCGCTGCCTTAAAATTCCATATTGTTCCAGTGATCTAGATTTTTTGTGGTACGTTTTCGTCTATCGCTTAACGTATATCAGTTATACAAGATTTGAAGAATTTATTGTCTTTTAAGTTTCTGCCCCACGTATGGAAGCCAATTTGAAGTAGACAGTATCTTTACGTTATTTGCACCATGCTTTGGGCGTCAATTTGAAGTAGGTTGTATTGAAGGAGTTGTATTATGTTTCGACTGTTTGGGAGCCGAACTTGAAATACTTGAAACCACATGTATGATACCCAGTAGCCTTCGTCAAAAAAATTAAAAATATTAACTTTGTAATTTGATGCTTCTATAAACATTTAATATTTACGTTTTCCTCGTCTGCGTCAGTATTTATTTTAGAGAATTACTTACGCTTTTTAACACGTAAACTATTTTTCGTCTCACACGAATAGGTATTAAACCTCTAGAGAATGTGTCTCGCGTCCGGTAGGAACACTGTTTGCAGGTAACTGAACTGATTTCAACGCCTAAACTTGTAAATTTCTGTATTTCAAGTCTCTGATTGGCTAATCCTAATCCAATAGAATACCTTCATTTAACTAAAGCTTTTTATGGTTGTTGGTAGGCTATTTTATAAACTGTCACTAAATTTACATTATTGTTGCTTCAATAATGACTAGTAGCATTTAAACTTTCTTATTCATTATTGCATCAAGGTTACCTCATTGTTACCTCATTATTAGCAAATTTAACCTATTATTCTCACAGCTCCTATATTATTAAATTACGTAATATATTCACATAACATTATTACGCATGGACACATTAATACAAATATATACAATTACTGTTACATGCGTTTTTTATATATTGTTACATACACATATTGCTTTAAGGCGGGCTGTTATTGAATTTATATTTTATATAATTAGACTGAAATCATTTAAGTGTTAAAAATACTGACTCAACGATTATACAAAATTTCTTCCGAATGTAGATGGCTTCATAGGCTATTCTCACAAAATTCAAGATATACATTTTGTTTGTCACGTAAATATCTTCAGTATTAATATTTTAAACAAAATCATTAGAGCCAGTTTTAATAAAATAAATAAAGTCGAAATTCTTACCTGTAAAGGGGAGTTTGGGGTAGGGAATTTTCTTTAAAATTTTCGTGTCACATCTTTAGAAGGTACTGAACCTAAATACTGTTACATGCTGGGATGGGGGCCAAACGATTTCCAGCTAATGATTAAAATCGATCACCCCAACACGCACATGGGGGAGCGTAACTCTCTAACGGCAAGAGAACCTGGACCTTGGTGTTTAGATTTAGATGGACGCGTGAGGTTTTACATTATACAAAAACATTACATAACACACATCACCTGGATTTTAATTACTAATATTTGGCGGTTCTAGATTATGCACATAGGAAAACAGGATGCGGAAGATGCCCCGAAGTCAAGGACTCACCACACACGCGATTGCTACAACCACTGTTTTCACTCAAGTGACGCTAACTATATTTCCCCTTTCAACCGTGTCTAGCCATGCCAGGGTTGGCGTCATACCAGACCGTTTTCAAACAAAGCCCTATCTCTGTCAAGATCCGCGCCAAAATGAGGGATCGTTAAGCCGAAAAGTAGTCAAAGGAACTCAATAATGCTATCGACAATGCAACATAATAATACGTCGAGCAATGACAATGCACTTACTGATACGCAAAAATACTACGTTTACTGTTTATATGACATCATTTTTAAGCTATGCCGTTAACAAACACGCCCGAGGAGGTCAAAACTTGATATTCCGGTGAAAGCGGTATCGAATTTTTTTGTTTGGAATGCAATACCTTCTCTGCCTATTATGTACACTCGGGTGCAAAAAACGTGCCGATAAGACGAACCGTGGTTTAATTGGCAATCAATAGTTAACACGTCTCTACCGCGCCTTCCATCAGGCATTCTTACAGAGGTTAATGCTTGAATGCCGAACCAATAAGAACCGGACTCATTCAGGGGCTAGTATGGAGAGTCTTTGGGAGGCATATTCTTTCAGTCATTCAGGTGATATATACTAATTCTCCACCCCTTTCATTGCCCAGCTAGGCCTGACCTTTCTGCATAGGGTAATGTAGGTCTCTGAAACACAGAATTTATTTCAAATACTTTTTTGTGGCATCAACCGTTTCCAAAATATCAGTTATTAATGGTTGGATTTGTTCAATACTTCATTTAAAGTCCATACTGTGATGGAAACGGTATGGAATTTTAAGGCCAGCATATAGCGTTGAGGCAGTATTTTATATCACAACACTGTGAATGCCAGAGTGATTATAGTGTAACTTAACATTACTGTATGACAATGATTTGAGATGTTTGTTGATTGTAAGCATTGTTAGGAAATACGTTTACACGTCCTCACTGAAACTGACAATAGGAGCGGGTAACAATGTAGCGAGGGGGTGAGTTGTTTAGAAGAGGCAAACAAATGACGTCAGAGTAGTGTGCCTTTCTTTAGAAATGGAGGGAATATCTTCCCTAGAGCATATGTGTTCGTAATTTTGATTGGATATAAAAATAGACGCTAATGTTGCCGCGCTTTATTAACCAATAGCAGCTCGATTATAATCTTTTGGCATATCGGGGTGAGGGAGTATAAATTCTGAAGCCAGAGACGGGTAACGCACAGTTTGACAATCATTCACGAGTTACTCGTCGCACAGTTTAAGAAAATATTCACGCGTTACACGTCGCACAGTTTAATAGAATTATTCACGGGTTACACGTCGCGCAGTTCAACAGAATCATTCACGAGGTACGCGTTACGTAATTCTACAGAATCTCTCGCGTCGTAAAGTTAGTTACAAAAATGTGAAATACTCGAATTAATAATGTGCGGCAAATAAGTGATTATAGTTACATTCGAAAATATAACAGTTTCAGTCAGGCGTGTATCAACAGTAAATCTGTGAAATTAATGAAGTGTGACGGCTATAAAGGTGTAAAAACAAATTCTTTTATCAGTGTTATCCTTTAGTAACAACTCCTTTCCGTTTACACACCCTGTTTAAGAGATTTGCTCGACTGAGTAATAATAGCTAGCCGGAGGACAAAGAACTCAAAATTCAAAATAGTAAAACAATAACAGGCGCTCAGCAAATACGATAACACGAAAGATACCGCGACAACGCCCAGTTCTTAAACATTTGACTATCGCTGTTTCCTTTGTATCTATAAGGAAATGTATAATGAAGCTATTTCCGGAAATGTTTATCTCGATTTAAATGAAATAAATAGAACAATGAACTTTTATAAAAATAATTTGTATACTCGTAATACTCGATAGTGGGCAGAGAATGTCATAAATGTAACACATACATTTTTACTTCTCAAACTATTTTAAAACAGGTCAAATAAGTTGCGTGTACTGTGAATTAGTATTTGCAGCTTACAGAGCTGTTTATATATGAAAATAATGAGGATCCTCAAAGCATAACTGGCACTCTAATTAACCCCGTAGCTACATCTGTAAACTAATGCAGGGTATAAGCCGCTAATTTGAGTCGACCTGAGCGCTCCATCCAAGCATGCTTTACACACCAAAACAGAGGAAAATCGCTGGTTCGCATTTCAGCTGCTCTGTCCAATCATTGCCTCTGTAGATTTTGTGACAAAGGATTGTAGCTATGCCATAGCCTTCAACTTCTGAGCCGCTAGTCAACAACTGACGTGTTTTGTTCACCAATGTGATTCCTCTCTCATGCAGGGGGTTAAACATAATCCTCTACCTGTCACTGAGAGTAGGAGCAAACAGTGACGATGGTCAATATTTGACTCCATGTAATTCTGAAGAGAATATTGGAGAAGTCATGCGCTCATGTTTATACTACAAATCACGTTTGACCAAAACTAAGACGCTCATTAGAACTGCTGAAACAGAGAAGCTTGTCTGATGTTGTATACCAAAGAACTGCAAACAAGGATGGTGTGAAACCAGTTGAAATTTATTAGGTACAGGATGAAATTCAATTAATGCGATGCGTATCTAAATTTGGAGACGATGTAGGGAAGCTATAAACTATGTATATCAACGGAAACGTATGAGGCTTGTCTCAGGAGATTCCGGGTTCGATTCCCGTCAGGGTGAACATGGGTTTTTTTCTGGTTTCCCCGATCCGGTAGGCAAAGGTTGAACTGGATCCCCTTCTATCACCAATTAGTAGTTCACTTTCATGTGTTTCAGCGTTGTAGGACCAGGCGACGGCGGTTTGAGTGTTTCGGCAGGACGGTAGAGTTGCTGCTTCGCAAATATTTCTCCCTGGGGTTTGGGGGGATTCTGGGGTCCTTTATTCCTGGAAGCTGTCTCGTCTGCACCTGAGGTCACGTTTCCTCTGTATTATTTCAGTTTCTTTCCGTACCCAAGGTAGTCTCTATCCCAATTAACTCGAACAATCATGAGTCTACGGTATATGTATAGCAAAATCTTATTGCTAATTTTCTTGTAGATGCAAGAGGAATGGGTAGGCTTAAAGCGATAGTCAATAATATTTTAAAAGCTGGTTGCTATATCGAGTATTCCATTATCTTTGCATTACCAGGACAAAAAAAAGAATAACGAATTCCCATATGAGAAAAGGTAAAAGCATTGGAAAATTTGAGAGAATAACAAGCAATAACTCGAAAATGGATCACTCAACAAAAAAATGTATATGACATAATTTGTGTATTTTAACGCGATCTACATTTCTGTGTAGTAAAATTTCGTCTATCTCTTATGGTTTACAAGTTATGCAAAAGCCGTTCACAATGAAGAATACTTTTGAAGACATTTCCAGAAAATTCGAGATATACATTTCGTTTGCAATGAAAATATTTTAAACATATGATATTTTAATTAAAATCGTGAGAGCCATTTTTGAGAAAATTAAAATTTTCGAAAAATGTTCCATGTAAATGTGCTAAATACCAAGTTTGGTGTTTATGCGACTGTTCGTTAGTTATGCTATTCACATACACACAGACAGACATACAGACACAAACACGGACACGTTTCCAAAAATGCTTATTTTGGATTCAGGGGTCTCAAAACATATATATCCGGAGAAACCTCGGTATCGAATTTTTCAGTGGAATACAATACTTCCCCTACTTACTATACGTAGTAGAGAAAGTAAAAATGTGATGACACATTCACATGCCTTCTCTACACTTTATCTTTATTACTACGTATACATAAAAATAAATCTTTACAGAAATAGCTACATTACACATTACGTTACAGATTCAAAGGGATAGTCAAATGTCTAAGAACTGCATGCTATATGAATTCCATACTGTTTCCATTCAATCGCAAGAAATAACTGAATGTTGACAGGACTTAGGAGAATGATCAAGCAATGAAAATTCGAATCTTTAATAACCGATATGTCAAAAAGGGCTAATAGCACAAATAACGTTATTGGATATAAATTGTGTGTGTTAAAGAGATCTACGTTTCTTATGCAGTGCGTTGTGTCTATCGCTTGTTTATCGGCTATGTAATATTATACAAAATTCCTTAAGATTGAAGAGTCAAGATATTAATTAAATTTGTCATGTAAATATCTTTACTATATGCCATTTTAATGGAAATTGTATGAGCAACTTTTTATAAACTCAAAATGTTCGAAAACTGTTCCACATAATGGTAGTTGGGTGGGGGATTTTCATAAAAATCTTTGTGTGGCATTCTGGGAAGGTACTGAACTTAAATTCCAAGATTGATACTTATCCGAGTTATCGTTTTTTAAGTCATGCTGTTCACAGACACACAGGCCTTTTTCTAAAAATTTCCAGTTAAATCTCGGTACCACTTTTACTTTCTCTACTACGTATAGTAAGTAGGGAAGTATTATATTTCACCCAAAAATTCCATAATCAGATTTCACCGAAAATATATGTTTTGAGGTCCCCTGAACCCAAAAAAGCATTTTTGGAAACATTTCCTTGTGTGTGTGCGTGTGTGTGTGTGTGACTGTGATCAGCATAACTCAGAAACGAACTATCGGATAAACACCAAACTTGGTATTTAGGTTCAGTATCTTCCAGAGATGCGACACGAAGGTTTTCAAGAAAATCCCTCACTCCAGATTACCCTTTACATTGAACATTTTTCGAAAATTTTAATTTTCTCAAGAATGGCTCTAACGATTTTGATTAAAATATCATATGTTTAAGACATTTTCATGACAAATGAAATGTATATCTCGAATTTTTTGGGAATGTCTCCAAAAGTATTCATTGTGAACGACTTTTGTATACCTGGTAAACTGGAAATTCGTTATTCATTTTTTTGTCCTGGTAATGCAAATAGAATGGAATACTCCACATAGCAACCAGCTCTTAAACGTTTAAAGCCTACCAATTCCCCTTGCATCTACAAGAAAATTAGCAATAAGATTAACATCTCGATTAACATGAAGCATATGGAGAATAAGCGTTTGTAAAAATAGTTTGTACAAGAGTAGAGAAAGTCATGTGTGTGTAACACATCATAGTTTTTTGGGTGGAATGCAGTACCACTTCTATCTATTTTATACATGGTAGAGAAATTAAAAATGCGAAATTTCGAAATGTCCTCAAACATCTCCTTGTGTGTGTGCGGTGAATGTCTGTTCAGGATGATGTTCCAGGATACTGTGTCCAGATCGTATCATCACCGATAAGGTTCATGAACGTATAGTTAGAGTCAAATTAAATTGACCCTAAAATGACCATCACAACGTCCTCCAAATAAAACACGGATAATGGCATTTACTTCTCCCCATAATATCAAGCGACTTTTATTAAAGACAGTTCTTTCTACAATGATTAGTTTTCGAGATATTTTACAGTCTCAACTTAAATGGTACATCCTGTATGTTACAGATATTTACTGAAAAATAAAATATATATCTTGAATTTTCTGGGAACAGCCTATGAAGTCCTCTTCATGTATAATCTTGTATAACTGGTAAACGTTAAGCGATAGGCAAAAAACGTACTACACAAATAAATGTAAACTTCTTCAAAACACACAATTTATTTAAAAGAAGATTACTTTGTGGCACAAGCCATTTGTGAGATATCCGACATTAAATGATCAAATTGTTCATTTCTTGCTTGATCATTTGAAGTCCTGTTAACATTCAGTTGTTTCACGCGATGTCTTGGAAACAGTTTGGAATGTAAGGCCAGCATATAGCGTCCAGTTCTTAAATATTTGACTATCGCTGTTCTCTTATCTATAACGAAATGTGTAATGTAACTATTTCTGCAATGGTTTATTTGGATTAAAATGCCGTAGATATAAAAATAAACTTTAGTAAGAATAGTTTGTACACCCACTAATAAACGATCGAGGTTGGTGGTCATATGAAAGTGTCACAACATATCTTTTTTAACTGGTTTACTACAAGATGCCCTTAACGAACTCATGTTTCAGTTTTAAATTTTCATATTTTCGTGTTAATGAAACAATAAAAGTTTGCAATAATTTTGCGACAAAAATAAACGCATATGCATGGTTTGTATAACAATCGAATTTGAAATTTATTTAAAAAAATGGGTAAAATAATTGCAATAAATAATTTCTATATATTAAATCAATGTACAATGTAATAAACCTAAGTTGAAAGATTTTTCTGCAGAAAAAGGTATTTAGCGAACAAAGTCATTAGTAATAGTCGAGAAGCAAACGCGTCAGTGTAAAGATTCTTGGAATGCGGTTAGATTAAACGTTCAGTACGTTTGTAGACTCATGTAGGCCAGAATACTGTAAAAGAGAAAGGGAAATAAAATTCTTAGAGTCGGAGAGGTACAGCCTAGTGACAGTGTTCATACGCATACATAGAGTTGTACGATTGGTCAGCATTAGGAGTGACGTTAGTAGGGGTAGCGATAGGTAGCCGGAACTTGAGTAGGGACATGCATTTCTAACCTGAGTCACATTCGTGCGTACATACATGGCTTTCTTGAGAAGTAGTAACTTAATCTGGTGTTTACCTCCCATCGGAAGGGGTTTTGTCGATAAACATCTTTGCGACCTATGCATTGCGGAAACTGTTATTTCAAACAGTAAAATTGATAGCACAGAAGTAAGCAAATATAATAATTAAATTGTTATAGTTTCCAGTGCTACGATTCATAATCAGTTTATGTCTTTATCTTCAAACGGTCGGCAACTCGCTTCAGTAGCTCAAGTATTAGATTACATTAAATTTCCCAGTCATTTTAAACTGGTGTTATCCTTTCAAAATACACTCACGCATATCCTGAGAGAAAGATCTTATAGCCATATCACTAGAGCAGGAGGCAAGGTAAATGGCTTCAAAAATGTCGCACCATAGTGTGGCAACAAATTTGACGACTGTCGTCTGGCTTCAACTGATATCATCCAGAAATTGATTGCAATACCCTAACCTCTTCCACAAAATACATGCAACTTCCAGAAACATCAATTTCAGACCCACGATATACTTCTGTAACAAACACCATGTTGTATAAAATAAATTCACGCTTCGCCAAATAAATCCACAATTGTGGTTCTTGCAAGTTGAAACAGCTGTGCATTTTCACACGCCCCAACCTTAATCGTGTTTTCCTGAACGATGACCTCTCGAGTACCCCGAGTTCAGCCCACCAGAGAGCGACGGGACTGCTGCGTAAATATGCTAAGCATGCAAGAAGCTATAGGATTTGGAAGGACGCCTTGTCCTGAATACATAACGATCGTTCACAGATTCCCTAGATATTCATTCGTGCATGGTACGAGAGAAAGTTATGCACTGGAACAGGCTTTCCTTAAAAGAGATTTAAAATGCATTGTTCTGGATACACACATATGCTTTGTGTTTTATGCACCGTGAACCAAACAGTTCTAAGCGATATTTATACAATATTCAATTTAAGATGAAGATTCAGGTCTACCTCTTCTACCCAAAATAATTCCATATGAAGGTTTCATCCGGAATACACGTTTTGAGCCCCCCTGAAACTAAAAAAAAATAATTTTTAGAAAACCTTACTGTGTCTGTGTGTGTGTGTGTGACTATTTTTACAAACGTTTATTCTCCATATACTTCATGTTAATCCAGATATCGAGATGTCAATCTTATTGCTAATTTTCTTGTAGATGCAAGGGGAATATGGTAGGCTATAAGCGATAGTCGAATATTTTAAGCGCTGGTTGCTATGTGGCGCATTCCAATCTCTTTGCATGTCCAGGACATAAAAAAATAATAACGAATTTGGGAAAAAGTATAAGTATTGGAAAATTTAAGGGAATAACAAGCAATATCTCAAAACTGGTTCACTCTACAAAAAATGTATTCGATATAAATTTTGTATTTTAACGCGATCTACATTTTTTGTGCAGTAACATTTTGTTTATCTCTTATGGTTTACCAGTTATGCAAAAGTCGTTTACAATGAAGAACACTTTTGGAGACATTCCCAGAAAATTCGAGATATACATTTCATTTGTCATAAAAATATCTTAAACATATGATATTTTAATCAAAATCGTTGAAACCATTTTTGAGAAAATTAAAATTTTTGAAAAATATTCCATGTAAAGGGTAGTCTGGGGTGGGGGATTTTCTTGAAAACCTTCGTGTTGCATCTCTGGAATATACTGAACCTAAATACCAAGTTTGGTGTTTATCCTACTGTTCGTTTCTGAGTTATGCTGTTCATAGACAGACATACAAACACACACACGGACACGTTTCCAAAAATGCTTTTTTTGGATTCGGGGTCTCAAAACATATATTTCCGGTGAAATCTCGGTATGGCATTTTTGGGTGGAATACAATACTTCCCCTACTTACTATACGTAGTAGAGAAAGTAAAAATGGCTTTAACGATTTCGATTAAAATACCATACATTAAATACATTTACAGGACAAATAAATTTTATATTTTGAAATTTCTGGGAATACACTCTCAAGTCCTCTTCATTCGGAGGGAATTTTGTATAATCTTATATAACTGATAAACGTCAAGCGATAGATGAAAACGTACTACACAAAAAATGTAGATGTCTTTAAAGCACACAATTTATTACAAATATGTTTGTTGAAGCGTAAGCCATTTCAGAGATATCCGATATTAATGGTTCGAATTGTTCAATAATTGAGTCATTCTTTTAAAATCCTGTTGACATTCAGTTGTTTCTCGCAGCTGCATGAAAACAGTATGGAATTTAAGGCCAGCATATAACGTCCAATTCTTAAACATTTGACTATCGCTGTTCCCTTTGTGTTTATAAGGAAATATGTAAAATAGCCATTTCTGCAAAGGTTTATTTGGATTAAAGTATAGTACATATAGAAAAATATGCTTTAGTAAAAATAGTTTATATACCCACTAGTAAATTATAGAGGGTAGAGGAGGTCATGTGAATATACCACATTAGATTGTTTTCAAGTCCTTTCTATATTCACTTGTTTTTTGGAATTTCTCGCAGAGAGTATGGAATTTTAAGCCCAGACACAGCGTCAAGTTTATAAACATTTGACTATCCCTATTGTATTTATTAATAAATGTTTATCGCTGTTTATTTATTCTAATTTCGGAATGTTTTATGTCGATTAAAATGAAGAGGAAAGGAAAATAAACTTTCGTATGAACAATTTGTATACTACTAATATGTCTTAGAGGGTAGAGAAAATCATGTGAATATAACACTTCAGAGGCGCTTTACTTTATAACACTCTTAAATATTGAATAGCGTAAGTTAAATTATTATTCATTTAACTTTGTAACACAAACTTTGAAACAGTGTTTGTTCGAAAAGAGTTATTTTTTTCAAACTAAAAGCCAGCTGTTTAGATTGGGGCTGTGAATATTTCAGCCTTTTAGCAGGTTTCTCTACAGAAAAAGCAGCATAATTACGTGGATTTAAATATGAGTTTCGCATCGACTTTCATGTTTATTATAATTTCCTTATAATAGCACATACCACAGGGTAATTTATGAAGAACTGACACATTTCTTTCTTTAATTATTGTATTCAAATTCACTCAATGCTCCAAATTTAGCACCAAATTAAGCATAGTGTTCTGGAGTTGCGATTGCCTGTCGCTAAATGGGCAGATGTTCATAATTATTCATAATTGTTAGTTTTATTGTCGGCGACTGCTTTTGAGATTTTCTTTCTAGTCAACGTGAAAATGGAGTACATATTAAATGAACGACATTTCCTTGTAAAGCAATACAATTACAGCTACTCAAAGGGCGTACCAGACGGAATTTGGTGTTTGGAGTCCTCCCCAAAGAAACCCAATACTGGGATTGGTAAACAAATTGGAAATAACTGGATCTCTGAGTGAAAAAGGCAAAACTCGTTCATCTAGGCTTCCCACGGTTGTTTTTGACGTAAGAGCACGATTGGATCAGTCACAAAAAGTCATTTAGACGTTTGTCGCAGGGGACAGGGTACAGCTACTCAATGTGTCAAGAGGGCTGTGAAAAGTCCAGGCCTAAAGCCGTATAGGATTATGGTTGTCCATCAGCTAAAGAACCAGATAAGGATAGACGACTGAATTATTGTCGTTAGTTTCAGGCGTTCATTTTGCAAAATCCTACCATATTGCCCATCACATGGTTCACAGATGAAGCATGGTTCAATTTATCAGCCTATGTGAACTCAAATAACTCATGCTATTGGGCCAGCGAAAATCTACATGTTATTCATGAAGCACCTATGCACGCGGTTAAAATTGGAGTTTGGTGCGCAATATCTGCAAAGAGAATAGTGGGACCAATTTTTACTTTCTCTACTACGTAGAGTAAGTAGGGGAAGTATTGCATTCCACCCAAAAATTCGATACCGAGATTTCACCGGAAATACATGTTTTGAGACCTCCTGAATCCAAAAAAAAGCATTTTTGGAAACATGTCCGTGTGTGTGTGTGTCTGTGAACAGCATAACTCAAAAACGACAAGTCGGATAAGCACCAAACTTGGTATTTAGGTTCAGTATCTTCTAGAGATGCGACACGAAGGTTTTCAAGAAAATCCCCCCACTACCCTTTACATGGAAAATTTTTCGAAAATTTTAATTTTCTCAAAAATGGCTCTAACGATTTTGATGAAAATATCATATGTTTAAGATACTGTCATGAGAAATGAAATGTATATCTCGAATTTTCTGGGAATGTCTCCAAAAGTATTCTTCATTGTGAACGACTTTTGCATAACTGGTAAACCATAAGAGATAGACAAAATTTTACTACACAAAAAATGTAGATCGCGTTAAAATACACAACTTATGTCATATACATTTCTTTTGTGGAGTGAACTGTTTTCGAGATATTGCTTGTTATTTCCTTAAATGTTCCAATACTTATACTTTTTCTCAAATACGTTATTCATTTTTTATGTCCTGGACATGCAAAGAGAATGGAATACTCGACATAGCAACCAGCTCTTAAAATATTTGACTATCGCTTAAAAGCTACCATATTCCCCTTGCATCTACAAGAAAATTACCAATAAGATTGACATCTCGATATCTCGATTAACATGAAGCATATGGAGAATAGGCGTTTGTAAAATTAGATTGTACAAGAGTAGAGAAAGTCATGTGAGTGTAACACATCAGATTTTTTTTTAAAAGAATGTGAACACTGCAGAGTACCGACGGATTTTCATGGAGTTTGCTGAGCAACTAGACATTGTAGAGTTGCGTCAAGAATATTTTCAACAGGACGGCGCCACATGCCATACATCAAATGAATCCAGGCACTAATTGCAAGTTTCTTTGACGACCGGTTAATTTCCATGAACCTGTGGCCACCGAGATCTCCGGATTTGGCATCACCGGACTTCTTTCTATGGGGTCACTTAAAAGACAGGGTTTATGCCACACGTCCCCAGACATTGGACGATCTGAAGTACAACATTGCACAGGAGATTCAAGTATTGACAACAAAGTCCTCCAACGAGTGGTCAATAACATGGAACGACGTGTTGAGTTGTGTGTTATGCAGGATGGAGGGAATTTTCAACATTTGTTATAGACGTAAATAATCTCCCAAAATTCCTCTACATTTCAAGTATAATAAGTTTTGAAACAATTAAAGAAGTAAATGTGTCAGTTCATCATAAATCACCGTATATGATTTTCTTATAATAACAGCACATACAGTTTTAACAAAAATTTAAAGCGTTTTACATAGGTAATTTAATTATTTAAAAGTTAACAGGAATTCTTTGAGCGTACATGTGGGAAGTAGTGGTTTAATCCATGGTTAGAATATCCAGCTTGAGATTTTCCTTGGTATATGCAGTTACTTTGAAAGAGATATTGTGTTGTATTGTTACTATTTGCCACACATATGGACGCCAATTTGAAGCTTTTATTGTTATTGTTACGTTTGGAAAGCCGATTTGAAGTAGATAGTATTTTTACGATATCTGCACCACGCTTTGGGCGTCAATTTGAAGTAGTTTGTATTAAAGGAGCTGTGTTATATTTCAACTGTTGGGGAACCGAACTTAAAATTCGTTGCAACCGCACGTATGGTACCCGGTAGCCTCGCCCCGAAATGTTTAAAAATATTAACTGTGTAATTAAACTGTTTCTTTAAATACTTAATATTTATGCTTGCCTCGGCTGCGTCAGTATTTATTTTAGAGACATGATGTCTTGGCGACATCCATGTCTCCATCCATGGCGACATCTTGGGTTGTGGTGCGACTTAAGAATGTAGGCTTACACAGATTATAATTTTACTTCACTCCTTTTATTAATGCTTGTTACGATTTAAATAACACTTCACTGATATAGAGAACTGTGAGATTTTTTTGTTAATTACTTGCACTTTTTAACACGTAAAACTATTTTTGTCTCACACGAATTCCTATTAAATCTCCCGAGGACGCATCTCGCATCCGGTTACAAACACTGTCTACAGGCAACTGAATTGATTTCAACCGCCTAAATTTGTTTCTGTATTTCAATTCTCTGATTGGCTATTCCTAATCCAATAGAATACCTTCATTTTACTAAAGCTTTTTCTGATTGTTGATTGCCTATTTTATAAACTGTCACTAAAATTACATTAATGCTGTCAAGAATCACAAGTAATATTTAAACTTGCTAATTCATTATTGCCTCAATGTTGCCTCATTGTTATTAACTTTTGACTTATTTCTCACAGCTCCTACATTATTGAATTACGTAATACATTCACATAACATTATTGAACATGTATACAATATAAACATTTACAATGACTGTAATATACACTTTTTATGTATTGTTACATACACATATTGCTTTATATTGAATTTATATATTATATCATTAGACTGAAATCATTTAAGTGTTGAACATACTGCCTCAACTTTGAATCTGAGTCAAATATGTAAACGTTTATTTCCCCTTCTTACTCATATTTCTTCTATTTCGTCTACATTGGTTCTCTTTACCTTAAACCGGTCTTCAATTCAGGAAGTTCATCTGTACGCTTGCCTATTATCTCTGCACGCTGGGAATAGGCTTGTAAATTCAAACAGTGTATGCATGTGCAACCAGAAGTGAAAGTTCAAACAGGAGATTATTAAATGAACAAACAAACTAAATTTAGTGCAATATTTAGACGCTTATAGCAACAGTACATACCAATGAGCTGCTTAATTGTATTTGCTCTTTCCGTCTCTAGTCATTAAAACATCAATATATTTTTCTTTCAGCGAGAACAAACAGATACGAGAAATTAAGCAAATATTCGTTGTTTGCAGCAATCATTGTTAATTGATCAGTCCTACCCCCGGATGTAACGAGCGAACAAGATAACACATTTCGAGAGTAATACCAGAATACATCTCTTATTAAAGTGCTTGGAGTCTGGAGAGGCGTGGTTTATTGCAAGCGAATCAACAACTTTGGGCAATATCAGTAATAAGATCTGCTCAAGCGTGTGAATCTCAATGTCTACATGCAGAGCCTCAAGGCTACAAATCGTAACGCTTACTATGATTTTGAACCAAGTAAGGTAGCGCCATGGTAATGCGTGGGAATTGATTCGGGAGGTCCCGGGTTCAAATCCCGTCACTCGTCCTCTCCGACCCATGGGTTTTTCGGGGTTTTTAGTCGATCGAAAACTCAGGTCTGTTTCAGGATTGGAAGTGTCGGTGATGGTGTTTCGGTGCAGCGTGCCAGGGTGCTCTCTGTGAACTTTCTCCGTCCCTTAGCTTTCGAGTAGTTGCTGGGGTATACCGACCGCCCCTTGCCTACCAGTCCCACTGCCTCGTCTCCTTATGAAAATTGTGGGGAACCTATAATTGCTACTCCGTCACTCCTGGTTCCGGCCTACCGGAATCCCTCCCTCCCTTGGTTGTCCCCTCAAAAGGTATAGATATAATATCCACATTCACTAGATCGGTACTGTGTCACCTGTGATACACATTCTATTCCATTACATCACTTTGAAATTCATTGTAGTGAACTAATTTTTTTCTACTCCCTTTTAATTCCCCTACTACTCAACTATAGTAAGCAGAGGAAGTATTGCATTCCACACAAAATTCTATACAGAGATTTCATCGGAAATATACGTTTACAGACTTCCTGAATCCAAAAAGAGTCTTTTTAGACAAAAGTTTGTTAAATTGAAATTAAGCTTTATTTATGGGCGCTCTTTAACTGCTGCGGTCCTTAGGGTCCCATTTTAATATTGGGCGTGAAAGACCGGAAATTTTGCTCAGAGGTCTCTTTATCAGGCTTGAGGTTCTTTTACGTGCCGTAAATCTATGACATAGGACCACCGGCTTTACTTCCCTTCCGAAGGAAGCCATGCTAAGGATTTTTACGCCCGAAAAAGTCCATCGCCCTCCGCCGAGTTTGAACACGCGACCTCGGGAGCTAGAGGCTAGCACGGTAACCACTATACCTTGGAGGACGATACAAGGTTTGTGTCTATATGCATGTCTCAGTATCTATCAGTTTATCTCTTTGTGAATAGCATAACTCAAAAACGAAGAGTCCGATAAATTCCCAATTTAGTGTTTAAGTTCAGCGTCTCCCAAAGATGCGACAGGAATATTTTTAGGAAAATATAGCCACCCCAAAATAGTCTTTCCGAGGACAAAGTTTCAATATTTTATATTTTATTAAAAACGGCTGTAATCGTTGTCATCAACGTGTCATATGGTTTAGATATTTACAAGATAAATAAAGTATGTATCTGAAACAGTTTATATGATGCCGCGATACTGCGTCAGTTGGAAGCAGCAATGTAGTGCTGCCTTTACCCCTTGTTCCCAGTATCTGCTGTTGATTCTGTTGCCGGCTGCTCCAGTGGTTGAGCTGTGATTATTTTACCTCAGGGTATGCATGGATATTGTGAACTAATGTTCTTGGATTGAGTTACCGACCGTTTGAAATGAAGAAATATAAGATTGAATTACAGCACTCCCAGTTATAACAACTCAACTTTCATACTGGCTAACTTATGCAGTATCGAATTTACGGTTGGAAATTATTGTCTCCGCAATAAAAGAAATTCTGATATGAAACATTCACATCACTTTCTCCACCCACTATCGTTTATTAGTGGGTATACAAACTAGTATTACTAAAACTTATTTTTCTATCTACTACTTTTAATCCAAATAAAACTTTGCAAAAATAGTTTCATTGCACATTTCGTTATAAATGTAAAGAGAAGAGTAATAGTCAAATGTTTAAGAACTGAACGCTATACGCTGGCCTTAAAATTACATACTGTTTCCATCGCGAGAATCAACTGAAAATCGATGGAAATTTAAAAGAATAAGTATTGAACAATTCGAACTTTTAATCTCGGAAACGGCTTTTGTCCCAAAAATCTTATTTATACGACATATATATGTGCGTGTGTGTGCATGTAGCCCGTGAAAGACCTGGACCTTTCAACCCGACTGCCGGTCTCACGCCCGCGTACGAACGTAAGAGGCGGGCGATCATCCAACAGATGCGGGCAGGTAATGTGGCCAGCATCACGCATCCCCCAGCCAGAATGTTGGCCTTAGGGGCCGGGATCACTGTCTATCGCAGCTCCTCACTTTCCTCACAATGCTGAGTGGGCAGCAGTTCTATACTCGTGACTTGGAATCCGCGCTCCCATAGGTGGGATCGAACTCGGGCGCATTCCGGGCCGGGAATCAGAGCTCCACGCTCTATTTATACAACGCAAGTCACATAACAATCTACAGAAATGAAACTGCCTTTTTCAGTGTTATTAGTTGTTACGTGTTGCATTGCGTGTGTTTGCAAACACAGACATTTTTGCTCAAAATCGTTAAATTTAAAATAAGAATGAGCAGTGGGGGTTAGAACACATTCAGAATTATTCACAAATCCTCTCCTGCTGAAATTTTAATAGCTTTCAGCGATAAAATTTCTTCTCAATTACACTTCCTACACAAGATAATCATTTTCGTTTATTCAAAGCCGGAATCGTCTCTCTGAGGGTTTGACTTCACATGCTTGCTGATCCTGATAATCTGTTTCTAGTGCTGCTAACAGAAAGATTATACCTCTCATTTCTTCTTTAAATCCTGATGTTAGGTAGTAACCTTAGTACCTTTGTTAATATGTTTTCAGGGTTCTAATTTTTACTTTCTCTGCTACGTATAGTAAGTAGGGGAAGTATTGTATTCCACCCAAAAATTCGATACCGAGATTTTACCGGAAATATATGTTTTGAGACCCCCTGAGTACCCTTTACGTGGAAGATTTTTCGAAAAGTTTAATTTTCTCAAAAATGGCTCTAACGATTTTGATTACAATATCATACGTTTTTTATATTTTCATGACAAATAAAATGTATATCTTGAATTTTCTGGGAATGTCTCCAAAAGTATTCTCCATTGTGAACGACTTTTGCATAACTGGTAAACCATAAGAGATAGACACAATTTTACTACACAAAAGATGTATATCGCGTTAAAATACACAATTTATGTCATATACATTTTTGTTGTTGAGTGAACCATTTTCGAGATATTGCTTGTTATTCCCTTAAATTTTTCAATACTTATTTTCTAAAATGGGAATTCGTTATTCATTTTTTTGTCTTGGATATGCAAAGAGTATTAATCTGTGGGAAAGGGAATGGTGCTGCACCTAGCAACCAGCTATTAAGAGATATGTATGTGCTTAAAGGCTACTGTTTTTATATATTGCCCTTGTAAATATATATTCCCCTTACATCTACAAGAAAATTAGCAATTAGATAGAGTCTACGAATGTTTATCTGGATTAACATGAAGTAGATGGAGAATAAGCGTTTGTAAAAATAGTTTTACAATAGTAGAGAATGTCATGTGAGTGTAATACATCAGATGTTTTTTCTAAAATTAGGTCAAGACGAAAAATATATAATAGGCTATTTTCAGAAAGCACAACATATACATTTTATTGTTATTTTAACATCTCAAGCATACAGGTGGATAATTTAAATTGAGACTGTACAGTATCTCTAAAACTAAGTGTTGTAGAAAGAAATATCGTTTGTAAAAGTTGCTTGATATTATGAGGGAAACTAAATGCCGTTAGTCGTGTTTTATTTGGAGGATGTTGTGATGGTCATTTACGGTCAATTTAAATTGACCCGAATTGTAGGTTCCTATTTTTAAAAAAGTTGATCCTAAAATGACCTCATAATATTCTCCAAGCAAAACACGACTAATGACATTTACTTTTCTCCATAGTATCAAATAACGTTTATTCAAGATATTTGTTTTTACAACGGTTAGTTTTGGAGATATTGTACAGTCTCAACTTAAATGGTTCATCCTGTATAATATTTGAATCAAAATTGGTAGTCATGTTTAAGAAAACAGTGAAATTTTTCCATATAAAGGGAGATGGTGTGGAGGAAATTTCATAAAACCCTGTCATATTTTTTTGCAAAACTTTGGTTTGAAATACCATATGTGGTATTTAAAAAAATACTTCTTGCGGATTGTGGGATTTATATATCGAATTTTTGAGCGCACTACAACATGCTCGTCTAGAGAAATTAAAAATATCTGAAGTGTTGCACTTTCATGCTTTTCTCTACTCTTCTACAAACTATTTTTACAAACGCTTATTCTCTGTCTACTTCATGTTAATAGAGATAAACGTTTTCAGGAAATCTTATTGCTAATTATCTTGTAGGTGCAAGGGGAATTGCTAGGATTTAAGCGATAGTCAAATATTTTAAGAGGTGGTTGCTATGTGGAGTATTCCATTCTCTTTGTATGTCCAGGACATAAAAAAAAATCTGATGTGTTACACTCACATGACTTTCTCTACTCTTGTACAAACTATTTTTACAAACGCTTATTCTTCATATGCTTCATGTTAATGGACATATCGAGATGTCAATCTTATTGATAATTTTCTTGTAGATGCAAGGGGAATATGGTAGGTTTTAAGCGACAGTCAAATATTTTAACGCTGGTTGCTATGTGGCGCATTCCATTCTCTTTGCATGTCCAGAACATAAAAAAATGAATAACGAAGTTGAGAAAAAGTATAAGTATTGGAAAATTTAAGGAAATAACAAGCAATATCTCGAAAACGGTTCACTCAACAAAAGAAATGTATATGACATAAGTCCTGTATTTTAACGCGATCTACATTTTTTGTGTAGTAAAATTTTGTCTATCTCTAATGGTTTACCAGTTATGCAAAAGTCGTTCACAGTGAAGAATACTTTTGGAGACATTCCCAGAAAATTCGAGATACACATTTCATTTCTCATGACATTATCTTAAACATATGATATTTTCATCAAAATCGTTAGAGCCATTTTTGAGAAAATTAAAATTTTCGAAAAATCTTCCATGTAAAGGGTAGTCTGGGGTGGGGGGATTTTCTTGAAAACCTTCGTGTCGCATCTCTGGAAGATACTGAACCTAAATACCAAGTTTGGTGCTTATCCGACTGTTCGTTTTTGAGTTATGCTGTTCACAGACACACAGACACACACACACACAGACACACACACACAGACACACACACACAGACACACACACACACACACAGACACACACACACGGACATGTTTCCAAAAATGCTTTTTTTGGATTCAGGAGGTCTCAAAACATGTATTTCCGGTGAAATCTCGGTATCGAATTTTTGGGTGGAATGCAATACTTTCCCTACTTACTATACGTAGTAGAGAAAGTAACTAGTAACGAATTCCCATTTGAGAAAAAGTATAAATATTGGAAAATTCAAACTAATAACAAGGAAAATCTCGGAAATGTTTCTCTCGACAAAAAATGTAGATGACATAAATTGTGTGTTTTAACAATCTTTAAATGTTTTGTGTACAAACGTTTTGTCTTCTCTTACGATTTACCAGTTATGTGAAAGCCATTCAGAATTAACAGGACTTTTGGGGTTATTCCTAGAAAATTCAAGATATACATCTCATTTGCCACAAAAATATCTTAAACATATGGTATTTTAATCTAAATGGTTAGAGCTAATTTTGAGAAATTCAAAATGTTCCTGCAAAGGGTATTTGGGGGTGGGGTGAAAATGTTCGTGTCGTATCCCTGGAATATACTAAATTCAAAAACCCAGTCTGGTATGTATCCAACCTTTTGCTTTTGAGTTATGCTGTTCACAAACACACACACAGACATGCACATAGATATGTTTCCAAAAATGATTTATTTGCATTTAGGGCTCCTCAAAATATGTATTTCCGGTGAAATCTCGGTGTCGAATGTTTGGTGGAATACAATACTTCCCCTACTTACTATACGTAGTAGAGAAAGTAAAAAGGGAATTCGTTTCTCTTAATTCTAAAACAGGTATTGTATTAAAATGTTATCGAAATCCTGTCAACGTCCACACGCACCAATAACATCGGCCACCCCTTCTTTGGACAGACCCCGTAGTACTGCAGCAAATATTCAAGACTTACTAAACCCCAGCTTCAAATTCTGGGAAGTTAATTTCATTTCTTAGCCACATAAGCTATAAACCTGAGAACAGCTTTTAAAGGCGCAAACATTTGTATATGATCTCAGAAAAGAAAAGCGAATATATTTGAGAATAAATAACAGGTTCAAGGAATGTACAATAATGAGCGTTTTAAATAATAAAGGACATTACTGTAACATTTCCTTCAAACAAGTATACAAACAGATGAATGCTTGTTCAGCAAAAAATCGTGCTTACCGATCACAGGCGTGATTCCAAATGAATAGATGTGAAGAAAGATACATACCTGAAAGAGAGAAAACAGATTTTACAAAACTATCAGAATTAACATTACACGAAGGCTTTATATACGTATATATTTTGTTGCAAAATCATAACTAAATGTAGGCTAGTAAAGTTAGAGCTATTCAACGGGCGGGGGGGGGGGGGGTGGGACACTTCTCACTGTGCCGCGGAAGACGTAGGTCTGCAAGTAGGCAAGTCTACAGAGACGCACAAAAGCCCGTATCATTTCCAGTTTGAAACACCCGCCTTCACCAGCAGAGGAGAAGAATCTCGCAAGAGGGCGACGAAGTGACAGCAGGCAGGCCAACGCACCCTGGCGTTTTACGGGGAGAAATCGTTTACAAAGCAGAGCAACCGTGCCATCTGTCCGACAGTAGTCGCACTACGGAACTCGTAGATACTTCCTGAAATATGAAGGGAGAGAAAAAAAATTAAATTGAGTTTTATTTATGGACGCTCTTTAACTACTATGGTCCTTAGCGTTCCATTCTATATTGGACGTGAAAGACCGATAATTTTGCTCAGAGACCTCTTTATCAGGCTTGAGGTTATTTTACGTGCAGTAAAACTACGACACTGGACCACCAGCTTTACTTCCCTTCCGAAGGAAGCCATGCTAAGGATTTTTACTCCCGAAAAAATCCATCGCCCTCCGCCGGGTTGGAACCCGCGACCTTGGGAACTAGAGGCTAGCACGGTACCACTATTCACGGAATGACAAGAACATGAGGGAAAGGAGTCGTGGTAGAATACACCACCCTAGCACTCGCCTATGCGACCAGTGGAAAACCATGAAAAATCAAACGTTGCCGCCTGAACCATTCCGCTGTGTGAGTGGCCATTTACTTTTTGATGGAATATTTAATTGATGTTGACATGTGTAATAGGATGATCTTGTACCAAAATTAGCACTTATACTTATTTTTACTTTCTCTACTACTTACCTATAGTAAGTAGAGAAAGTAGTGCATTGCAACCAAAACGAGATTTCGCCTAAAATACACGTTTTGAGGCCCCTAAATTAAAAAAAACACTTTAGAAAATTCTCATGTGATACATTCAAAAGAACTTCTCTACCTTCTATCTTTATTATGGCTATACAAAGTAATCTTACTGATGCTTATTTTTCTATCTACTACATTTTAATCCAAATAAACCTTTGCAGAAATAGCTACATTACACATTTCGTTACAGATACAAAGAGAACAGCGATAGTCAAATGTTTAAGAACTGGACGCTATATGCTGGCCTTAAAATGTAATACTGTTTCCATGCAATCGTGAAAAACAAATGAAAATCGCGAAAAACAGCTGACTTAAAAAGAATGTCAACTATTGAACAGTTCGAAACTTCAATAACAGATATCTCAGAAATTATTGTGCTTTATGCCACAAAAATGCTTATTTTGAAGTAAATTGTGTGTTTTAAAGGCATCTACATTTTTGTTTGGCACGTTTTCGTCTATCGCTTAACGTTTACAAGTTATACAGGATTATAAAAAAAATCCAAATGAAGAGGACAGAAAACTTAAGATATACATTTTGGCATGTAAATATCTTTTATGTGTGCTAATTTAGTAAAAATTGTTAACCATTTATTTCAGAAAATCAACATTTTCTAAAAAAGTTTCATGTGAAGGGTAGTTGGGGTGGAGGGGTTTTGTTGAAAATATTCGTGTCGCATACTTGCGAAATACTGAACTCAAATGGTATTTATTTGACTTTTCTTTTTGAGTTAGGCTGTTCGTAGATACCAAACACACACACGGATATGTTTCAAAACTGGTTTTTACTTTCTCTACTACGTATAGTAGGTAGGGGAAGTATTGCATTCCACCCAAAAATTCGATACCGAGATTTCACCGGAAATACATGTTTTGAGACCTCCTGAATAAAAAAAAAGCATTTTTGGAAACATGTCCGTGTGTGTGTCTGTCTGTGTGTCTGTGTGTCTGTCTGTCTGTGTGTCTGTGAACAGCATAACTCAAAAACGAACAGTCGAATAAGCACCTAACTTGGTATTTAGGTTCAGTATCTTCCAGAGATGCGACACGAAGGTTTTCAAGAAAATCCCCCCCACTCCAGACTACCCTTTACATGGAAGATTTTTCGAAAATTTTAATTTTCTCAAAAATGGCTCTAACGATTTTGATGAAAATATCATATGTTTAAGATAATGTCATGAGAAATGAAATGTATATCTCGAATTTTCTGGGAATGTTTCCAAACGTATTCTTCATTGTGAACGACTTTTGCATAACTGGTAAACCATAAGAGATAGACAAAATTTTACTACACAAAAAATGTAGATCGCGTTAAAATACACAACTTATGTCATATACATTTCTTTTGTTGAGTGAACCGTTTTCGAGATATTGCTTGTTATTTCCGTAAATTTTCCAATACTTATACTATTTCTCAAATTCGTTATTCATTTTTACTTTCTCTACTACGTATAGTAAGTAGGGGAAGTATTGCATTCCACCCAAAAATTCGATACCGAGATTTCACCGGAAATACATGTTTTGAGACCTCCTGAATCCAAAAAAAGAATTTTTGGAAACATGTCCGTGTGTGTGTCTGTGTGTCTGTGTGTGTGTGTGTCTGTGTGTGTGTGTGTCTGTGTGTGTGTGTGTCTGTGTGTGTGTGAACAGCATAACTCAAAAACGAACAGTCGGATAAACACCAAACTTGGTATTTAGGTTCAGTATCTTCCAGAGATGCGACACAAAGGTTTTCAAGAAAATCCCCCCACCCCAGACTACCCTTTACATGGAACATTTTTCGAAAATTTTAATTTTCTCAAAAATGGCTCTAACGATTTTGTTTAAAATATCATATGTTTAAGATAATGCCATGAGAAATGAAATGTATATCTCGAATTTTCTGGGAATGTCTCCAAAAGTATTCTTCATTGTGAACGACTTTTGCATAACTGGTAAACCATAAGAGATAGACAAAATTTTACTACACAAAAAATGTTGATCTCGTTAAAATACACAACTTATGTTATATACATTTCTTTTGTTGAGTGAACCGTTTTCGAGATATTGCTTGTTATTCCCTTAAATTTTCCAATACTTATACTTTTTCTCAAATTCGTTATTCATTTTTTTATGTCCTGGACTTGCAAAGAGAATGGAATTCGACACATAGCAACCAGCGTTAAAATATTTGACCATCGCTTAAAAGCTACCATATTCCCCTTGCATCTACAAGAAAATTAGCAATAAGATTGACATCTCGATATCTCGATTAACATAAAGCATATGGAGAATAGGCGTTTGTAAAAATAGATTGTACAAGAGTAGAGAAAGTCATGTGAGTGTAACACATCAGATTTTTTTTATGTCCTGGACATGCAAAGAGAATGGAATGCGCCACATAGCAACCAGCGTTAAAATATTTGACTATCGCTTAAAAGCTACCATATTTCCCTTGCAACTACAAGAAAATTACCAATAAGATTGACATCTCGATATCTCGATTAACATGAAGCATATGGAGAATAGGCGTTTGTAAAAATAGTGTGTACAAGAGTAGAGAAAGTCATGTGAGTGTAACACATCAGAATTTTCTTTTACTTTCTCTACTACGTATAGTAAGTAGGGGAAGTATTGTATTCCACCCAAAAATTCGATACCGAGATTTCACCGGAAATATATGTTTTGAGACCCCCTGAATCCAAAAAAAAGCATTTTTGGAAACATGTCCGTGTGTGTGTGTGTCTGTGTGTCTGTGAACAGCATAACTCAGAAACGAACAGTCGGATAAACTCCAAGCTTGGTATTTAGGTTCAGTATCTTCCAGAGATGCGACGCGAAGGTTTTCAAGAAAATCCCCCCCCTTAGACTACCCTTTACATGGAACATTTTTCGAAAATTTTAATTTTCTCAAAAATGGCTCTAACGATTTTGATTAAAATATCATATGTTTAAGATATTTTCATGACAAATAAAATGTATATCTTGAATTTTCTGGGAATGTCTCCAAAAGTATTCTTTATTGTGAACGACTTTTGGTAATCTGGTAAACCATAAGAGATAGACAAAATTTTACTACACTAAAAATGTAGATCGCGTTAAAATACACAATTTATGTCATATACATTTTTTTGTTGAGTGAACCATTTTCGAGATATTGCTTGTTTTTTATGTCCTGGACATTCAAGAGAATGGAATGCGCCACATAGCAACCAGCGTTTAAAATATTTGACTATCGCTTAAAACCTACTATATTCCCCTTGCATCTGCAAGAAAATTAGCAATAAGATTAACATCTCGATTAACATGAAGCATATGGATAATAAGCGTTTGTAAAAATAGTTTGTACAAGAGTAGAGGAAGTCATGTGAGTGTAACATATCAGATTTTTCATTCAGGGTCCTCTAAACAAGTATTCCCGGTGAAATATCGATATCGAATTTTTGGCTGGAGTGCAACACCTCTACCTGATATGTACGTAGTAGAGAAACTAAGCATACGAGTCAGTTGGGAAACTTACGGGTGTACCGGGACATTGCCATTGTAGTTCAATTGGTTAGAGAAACCGGAAGATCCATTATTCAAGTCTCAGCTATGGTATTGAATTTTTCAGGCGTCTGATTCTACCCCTGCTTTCTTGTCCTACACACGGTTTGTATGGAAGAGCAGTTAATTCCGTATACACAAATACCGTAAAAATTGGAAGGAACGTTTAGATAGAATGGATGAAATTCAATTATCTAAGAAAGCATATAAACTACGAGGAAAGCCAAATATACTCGTCCAAAATTAAGATGGAGTGAACATTTCTAATGGAGGCGGAACGGGCCTAAGGCTCAAAGCGTTTCGATGATGAACAATAGTATGCTGAATGGGCAGAGTAATATCGCTGCAACAAATTTTAAGGTGTTAAAAGAAGACTAAGAGACATCAACCAACAGGAAATAGAATCGGATTGTAAAATTAAACCTTCTCTAAGTCTAGCAAAAGAAATAAGATTGAACTCGGGTAAAGAGACATATAAACTTAATTTAGGAAGAAAGGGAAGATCAGGAATGGCATGGTTTAGACTGGGGGGCTGGAGGGCACAGAAAATGACTGGCAGGAGATCTGCCCATTGTGTCTTTTGGATGAGGACTGGGTACATATTTTGGCGGAATGTGCACAGTGGGAGAACCAGCGAACGATTAAACTGAAAGAAAAATTCTTAAGTCCCTCAAGAAAGGGATTGGCATGTTGGGAGCTACTAGCTGACCAGAGGAACTGGCAAAACATGGGCAATTTTTTGTCTAAAGTGTGCGAAGCTAGTTCAAATTTGTTCAGTTAGACAAAGGTAATTCATCTCAATTTCCCTTTTTCTTACCTTTTTATTGTTTTCTTTCTCTGTTGTTTATTTTGTCACCCTATTTTATCTTAAATGTGCATGCACGGTCAAATGACCCATGCACTAAATACTTGTGAAATAACTTCAATAATTTGAAACCAATAAAGATACCTTATCTATTTATCTATCTATCTACTTAGGACTGGGGCTAGGAGAGGACGGGGTATTGGCACCTTAACCTAGGAAGTTCTTCTGTGCCAAAGCCCCTGACGCGGCGCCCCCAGAACGGAGGGTTGAGGTGAGAGGAGACAGAAGGCGGCCGGACCAAAGTCAGACAGGGCAGTGGGCAGGGTCCAAACTTTTTCCAGATTGAATCTTCCCGAATGGCAGTTGGTGCAACCGGCTCCGCTGCCGCTACAGGCTTGCACATCCCACTGGGAGCCCGGGACTCGGAGTCCGCCTTGATTCCGGTTAGGACGATGTGTTACATACACATTTTTTTCCTCTACCGAGACTCACGCCGACACTTGCAAACCTAAAGCAGTCAAGCAGATGAAAGGAGAAGTCTAATGAGGATGTAGGTGGAATTTAGGGATAGGAGATTCGGGGATGTAATGAACCTACCCAGCATTGGCCTAGCAACCCCGAAATAAGCCCATGGGTCAGGAAGGTCGTCCACGGGAATCGAACCCATGACCTCCCGAGTGCGGGCCACAAACGCCGCCTGAGCTACCCCGCTCGGTGGGGATTTACATAAATGACGTGACCTTATAAAATGTCGCTGGCCTTAGTGACACGGATCTATGCCACACCCAAAAGCACCAGCACGTGCCGTGACCCCCAGAGACCATGTAAAATGAAAATCCGTGAATGCCTTCTCCTCACATATATAGTGCGTGTCCGACTATAAACGGAAAAGCATCGAGTTGTGTTTTCGTACCCAGGTTTTATGTTCCTGCATGTTTATGTGACCGTGTCACAGATAGCCACTATCCGGCGAAACCCATCGCTTTCCTCCGATGGAAGGTGGTGTAAAATTATTGATGGCATGATAAAAGCATAGTAAACCAAACCAGGAAAAAAATTCATAGCTTATTTTTCTGCCCACTGTGTCTCCTTTGGAGTTATCCCTCTTCAACGTCTGCATAGCTCCTAAATACTTCAACTCGGCAAATAAAGTTTGTATTATACGTTATAGCGCTTACCGGGAAGGCAGTTCTTAACAATTCTTCACTTTAAGGAGCACGCAGAAAGCTTTTTGACTGCATCATTGCAGCTTAAGTTCTTCGTTGTCTACAACGTAACAAATAAGTAGAGGAAGGGGTGGGGGTCCTCGATGTACCTATCCGACAGTCGGGGCGCCTCAATCTGGAAATTGTAGGGACCCTCCTTTGTGGAGCATAGGTATAATACCGTCACTGGTGCAGTGTCGAGGCCCCCCCCCACATTATCAAAAAGAAGGTTAGGAAGTATTGCAATCCTCCCAAAAACTACATATCGATATTTCACTGGAAATAAGTTGGTGCTCTAGAATAAAAGGTTAAAAATATCTGATATCTTACATTCACATGGCTTTCTCTGCACTCTAAAATACTTTTTAATAGATTCAGGTTTCTCAAAACGTATGTTTTCAGTGATGTCTCGGTATCAAATTCGGCGTGGAATGCTTCTGTACATATATACGTGGTAGGTAAAGTAAAAAATCGTATGTGTTACGTTCATATGACCTTCTCTACCCTCTATTGTTATTACTGGGTGTAGAAACTATTCTTAGAAAGCTTATTATTCTATATACTTCATTTTAAACTACATAACCCGTTGTAGTTCCGTTCTCTTTGTATGAGCAAAGAAAGAAAAAAATGAATAACGAATTCCCATTTGAGAAAATAAGTATTGAAAAATTTAAGGGAATAACAAGTAATATCTCGAAAATGGTTCACTCAACAAAAAAAATGTATACGACATAAATTGTGTATTGTAACGCGATCTACATTTTTGTGTAGTAAAATTTTGTCTATGTCTTATGGTTTACCAGTTATGCAAAAGTCGTTCACAATAAAGAATATTTTGGAGACATTCCCGGGAAATTCAAGATATATAGATTTTATTTGCCATAAAAATATCTTAAACATATGATATTTTAATCAAAATCGTTAGAGGCATTTTTGAGAAAATTAAAAATTTCGAAAAATCTTCTATGTAAAGGGTACTCTGGGGTGGGGGGATTTTCTTGAAAACCTTCGTGTCGCATCCTTGGAAGATACTGAACCTAAATACCAAATTTGGTGTTTATCGGACTGTTCGTTTCTGAGTTATGCTGTTCACAGACAGATACACACACAGACACACACACGGACATGTTTCCAAAAATGTTTTTTTTTTGTATTCAGGGGTCTCAAAACATGTATTTCCGGTGAAATCTCGGTATCGAATTTTTGGGTGGAATACAATACTTCTCCTACTTAATCTACGTAGTAGAGAAAGTTTTCTACTTGAGAGAAGTATAAGTATTTGAAAAATTATACCAACAACAAATAATATCTCGAAAATTGTTAACACAAAACTAAAATCTGTGTGACAAATTGTGTCCTTTAACGAGATGTACCTTGTTGGTGTAGACTTTTTCTATCTCTTACATGTATTAATTATTGTGTAAAAGTCATTCAGAATGAAGAGGACTTCAAAGGTTATTCCCAAAAATTCTAGATAGGTGTAAACTTTATTTGTGATGTAAATATCTTAAATGTGTTGCATATCAATAAAAATCCTGAGTCGTTTTTTAGAAAATTCAACATTTTGAAAAAAAAATATTCAAGGGGTGGAGGTGAAATAGTAATTTATTATTACCTTCTTTGCACCACGCTTTGGGCGTCAATTTGAAGTAGGTTGTTGCTTCACGTATGGAACGCCTATTTGAAGTAGGAGTTATATTGTAGTTCAACTGTTGGGGAGCCAAACTTGAAGTAGTTGCAACCGCACGTATGGTACCCGGCAGCCTTCGTCCCAAATTTAAAAATATTAACTTTGTAATTTGACTGTTTCTTTGAATAATGTATATTTATGTTTGCTGAAGAATGTAGGCTTACACAGATTATAATTTTTACTTCACTACATTTATTAATCCTTGACACAATTTAATTAACACTTCACTGATATAGAGAGCTGTGAGATTCTTTTAGTAATTACTTGCACTTTTTAACACGTAAGCTATTTTCGTCTCACACGAATACGTATTAAATTTCTCGAGGACGCATCTCGCGTCCGGTTAGGAACACTGTCTGCAACCAACGCGTCCAGTTATGAGGGCTGTCTACAAGCAACTGAACTGATTTCTACCGCCTAAATTTGTAAATTTCTGTATTTCAAGTCTCTTATTGGCTATTCCTAATCCAATAGAATACTTTTATTTAACTTAAGCTTTTTTCTGGTTGATGATTGGCTATTTTATAAACTGTCTCAAAAAATTAAATTATTGTTTCCAAGAATTACAGGTAGTATTATTAAACCTTCTAATTTATTATTGCCTCAAGGCTACCTCATTGTTAGCTCATTGTTAGCAACTTTTAACTTATTATTCTCACAGCTCCTACATTATTAAATTACGTAATACATTCACATAAAATTATTGAACATTAACACAATGACTGTTGTATACACTTTTTATATATTGTTACACATACATATTGCTTTAAGGCGGGCTGTTATTGAATTTAAATATTATATAATTAGACTGAAATTATTTTAGTGTTAAAACTACTGCCTAGAGGGAGATATTCTTTAAGCGACACTGGGACCAAGTTTTTAGTTAAACATGACAAGAGTCACATAAATGTTATACAGGCGACTATGAATAATTTTAATCAAACTTTTTTAATTCTCCATCAGTTTTAAAAACTCAGCAACATGCTTAAACCACCCGTGGTCTCTTTTTAACCCCACTGGAACCTTTCTCTATATGGGTTTTTTCTCTATTTTATATTTATGCTCACAAAACGTATTCCTCACATTTGAGAAAGTTATTTATTAGCCCCACGTATGGACGCCAATTTGAGAAATGGTGTTGTATCACGTATGGAAAAGCCGATTTGAAGTGTGTTTGCAACCGCACGTATGGTACCCAGTTTCCGGTAGCCTTCGCCCCAAATGTACATTAACTTTGTAATTAAACTTTTTCTTTAAATATTTAATATTTTATGTTTGCCTCGGCTGCGTCAGTATTATTGTTAGAGACACGTTTCTTTTGGCAGGGTTGTGGTGCAACAAGAACGTAGGCTTACAAAAATTTGAAGTTTTAATTCACTCCTTTTTATTAATGCTTGACACAAATTAAATAGCACTTCACTGTTATAGAGAGCAGTGAGATTCGTTTTATTAATTAATTACACTTTTAACAGTAAAACTATTTTCGTCTCGCACGAATACATATGAAATTTTCTTTCGGACACTTTTTGCGTCTGGTTGCAATCACTGTTTGCAGGCAACTGACAAGGTTTCAACCGCCCAAACTTGCAAATTTCTGTATTTCAAGCCTCTGATTTACTAATCCTAGTCCAATATATTACCTGTATTTAACTAAAGCTTTTTCTGTTTGTTCATTTTCTATTTTTATAAACTGTCACTAAAATTACATTATTGTTGCTCTAGTAATGACAAATAGTATTGTTAAACTCTCAAACTCATTATTGCCTCATTGTTAGCAACCTTTAACTTATTATTCTCACAGCTCCTACATTATTAAATTACGTATCATATTCACATAACATTATTGAACACGTATACAATAATACAAACATATACAATGACTGTAATATACACTCCTTATATATTGTTATATACACATATTGGTATAAGGCGGGCGTTATTGAATTTATATATTATATAATTTGACTGAAATCACTTAAGTGTTTAAACCACTGCCTCACATTGCAGTTTTGCTCTGATTTGTACCAAAATTTGCATACACAAACAAAATTGACTATCCTGTAGAAACTATTTATACAAGCACTTGATCTTATTGCTAATTTTCTTGTAGCTGCAAGGGAAATATGGTAGGTTTTAAGCGAAATCCTTTAAGAGCTGGTTGCTATGTGGAACATTCCATTCTCTTTGCATTTGCAGGACATAAAAAAACGAAAAACGAATTCCCATTTGAGAAGAAGTATAAGTATTGGAAAATTCAAACAAATAACACGAATATCTCGGAAATAGTTCACTCCGCAAAAAGATGTATAGGATAAAAATGGTTGTTTTAACGAACTCTACATTATTTGTGTAGAAAAAGTTTGCTTACCTCTTACGGTTTATCATTTATGCAAAAGCCATTCAGAAAGAAGGCTTCTGGGGTTATTCCCAGAGAATTCAAGATATACATTTTATTTTTCATGACAATATCTTAAATATATGATATTTTAATCAAAACTTTTAGGGCAATTTTTGAGAAAATCAAGTTTTGGAATAATGCTTCATTTAGACTGGGGTGGAGGGATTTTCTTAAAAATCTTCGTGTTCCATATTTGAAAGATAGTGAGGCTAAACACCAAGTGTGGTATTTATACGGCTTTAAATTTTTGAGTTATGCCATTCACAGACACACTCACACGTTTCGAAAAATGCTTTATTTGGATTCATGGAACCTCATAAAATGTATTTCCGGTGAAATCTCGGTATCGAATTTTTGGGTGGAACTTCCCCTACTTACTATACGTAGTGGAGAAAGTAAAAAAGATTATGCTGAAAAACAAGGAAAGTTTAGCATTAACAGCTTTAAAACACAACATTTTATTTCTCTACAACTAGTAGCTTCAGCTTTACACCAATCCTTACATTTATTTTCACAGTACAAAGGTATTTTTAAATATCACTCTCATTTGTATTTCTCAGACAAATTTGAATGCGCAAGGCAGTTTTAAGAATTTGAATTTTTTTACTAACTAAAAATATTTAATTGTACTGTATAACTAACCATTTAAGGTGAAGGTTTAAGATTTTTCACAGTAATACAGGTTTTGAGGCATTTTTTAAAACATGACCGTGTGCTGTGTGTGTCCCAGAACAGCATAACTCAGAAACGAACAGTCGGATAAACACCAAACTTGGTATTTTGGTTCAGTATCTTCCAGAGATGCGACACGAAGGTTTCCAAGAAAATCTCCCACCCCAGATTACCCTTTACATGGAAGATTTTTCGAAATTTTAATTTCCTCAAAAATGGCTCTAACGTTTTTGATTAAAATATCATATGTTTAAAATGTTTTCATGGCAAATAAAATGTATATCTTGAATTTTCTGGGAATATCTCCAAAAGTATTCTTCATTGTGAGCGACTTTTGCATAACTGGTAAACCATAAGAGATAGACGAAAGTTTTACTGCACAAAAATGTAGATCGGGTTAAAATACACAATTTATGTCATAAACATTTTTTGTTTGAGTGAACCATTTTTGAGATAGTGCTTTTTATTCTCTTAAATTTTACAATACCTATACTTTTTCTCAAATGGAAATTTGTTATTCATTTTTTGTCCTGGTAATGCAAAGAGAATGGAATACTCCACATAGCAACCAGCTCTTAAAATATTTGACTATCGCTTAAAGCCTACCAATTCCCTTTGCATCTACAAGAAAATTAGCAATAAGGTTAACATCTCGATATCTCGATTAACATGAAGCATATGGGGAATAAGCGTTTGTAAAAATAGTTTGTACAAGAGTAGATAAAGTCATGTGAGTGTAACACATCAGTTTTATTTTCTTAAATTACAGAACCCCTGCAGGATGCACGTGTAGGCCACCCTCCCAATTGCACAGCATCTGTCTCAGACAGCCTATACATTCCGTGCAGCCTCGTAGTGGGAGGGTTTGCTGCAGAGGTGCTATTTTCAGACAATCGGATGCAGTGTACGCAACATTCGGGGTGTTTACATGCCGAAAACAATCAAACAGCCGCCTATTGTGAAATGCACCACGATTGCTGAACGCAGGAAATGTAACTGACATATATTCATCACTCACGTCGTTCAAGTGTCTCATAGCCAGCAATACAAACTCTAGGAGATTTCCTCGAAGATGAATTGAAAGCAAACATTGCTTGGTGATGTCGGGTTAACGGTCATATACGGGGGGGTGGTGTCTTCTAATGTCAGCTATGTTTTTATGACTACCTTGAACGCAGGTTTCCCTTAAGCACCCCAGCAGATTATGACCTTTCTTCAATTGCTCGATGGGTCCAGGAATATCTTTTTTTTTTCTTTTCTTTTGCTTTCGCTACTACGTACATACGAGGGCTGTCACAGAAGTACCCGACCTAACAAGAAAAACAAAATTGGGGAAAAAACATCTTTATTTCTCTACATAGGCTCCTTTCAGCTCGATACACTTTTCCCAGCGATGTTCAATAGCTTCGATACCTTGTTTATAGTGAAAACCGTCGAGTTCTGCAAAATAGCCATCAACTGCAAACTCCACCTCTTCATTGTTGGCAAATTTTTTACCGCCAAGCCATTCCTTCAACTTTGGAAATAGAAAACAATCAGAGGGGGCTAAGTCTGGCGAATAGGGTGCATGAGGAAGCAATTCGAATTTTGGCCATGGCGATAATGGATGTGTGAACTGGTGCATTGTCTTGATGAAACAGAACTTTCTTTTTCGCTAAATACGGTCATTTTTGCTTGGTTTCATCATTCAAACCCTGCAATAAGTTTGCATAATACTCGCCATTGATTGCGTCTCCTTTTTGAAGATAATCAATGAAAATTGTCCCACGCACATCCCAAAAACTGACGTCATTACCTTGCCTACAGATGCAACTGTCTTTGCCTTCTTTGGAGGCGATTCTCCGCTTTCAATCCACTGTTTTGACTGTCTTAGTCTCAGGTATGAAGTGATGGACCCATGTTTCATCCATGGTTATGAATCGACACAAAAACTCGGCTTTATTGCAGCAAAACATCGCCAAATACACGACTGAAACAATATTGCTTTTGTTCCATTGTGGGTAAACGCGGCGCCCATCTTACGCATAGCTTATCAATTAGTATGCAATGTATAGCACTTTTTGAAATACCTACAATGTCTGCTAGCTCGCGCACTCAGTCGATGGTAATCCAATACCATTTTGTGGATTTTCCTCACAATTTCTAACGTGGTCACTTCATTTGGTTGACCACTGCGATGTTCGTCTTGGCAGCTCGTACGGCCTCGCTTAAACTCTGCCACCCAATATTTTACTGTTATAAACGAAGGAGCAGACTCCCCCGGAGTAGAATCTAGCTCATCTTTAATATTAGTTGGACTAAGAAATTTCAAATAGAAGTATTTATCACATAACGATGACCAGTTTTATTCGTGTCTACAAATTTGCTGAGAGCGTTCACTATTGATGGCTACCAAACAATTACTAAACAACGTAGCATCATCAAACTTCAGACTTTAGCTTTATAATATTGTTACTTTTTACCATAGTCGTTTGTTTGAAACAACAACCACTATCTATGCATCAGGTCGGGTGCTTCTGGGACTGGCCTAGTAGTAGGTAGAGAAGGTATTGCATTCCACCAAAAAATTTGATATCGAGGTTTCACCGGAAATACGTGCTTGGAGAACCCCTTAACCCAAAACGTTGGTATCCATACTTGGTATTGAGGTTCAGCACTTTCCAAAAATGCGACACGAATATTTCCAAGAAGAAATTTTTGATTTTCTAGAAAACGGTTCTAACGATTTTGAATAAAATACCATACATTAAAGATATTTATAGTACCAATAAAATGTATGTCTTTAATGTTCTGGGAATAGACTGTGAAATCTTCATCCGAAGAAATTTTGTATAATCTTGTATAACTGATAAACGTTAAGCGATAGACGAAAACATACTTCACAAAAAATGTAGATCTCTTTAAAACACAAAATTTATTCCGAATAAGCTTTTTCGTGGTATCAGCATTTCCGAGATATCTGTTATTAATGGTTCAAATCCTTCAATACTTTATTCTTTTCATACCCTTTTGATATTCAGTGTTTCTCGAATTGCACGCAAACAGCATGACATTTTAAGGTCAGTACATAGCGTCCAGTTGTTAAACATTTGACTATCGCTATTCCCTTTATATCTGTAACGAAATATGTATTGTAGCTATTTTCGGAAAGTTTTATCTGGATTAAAATGAAGAGGATAGGAAAATAAGCTTTGTCAGAATATCTTGTCAACTAATAACCGCTTAGAGGGTGGAGAAAGCCATGTGAATGTAACACATAAGGTTTTTAATATACTGTTTTTTGGCTGATCAGAAAATATACTATACAAGCCAGTGATGATAATAAACCTACATAACAATGAACCAATGTATGTGGTTGGTCAAATTGACTTCACTAACAAATATGTTTGCAATATAAACATGTGTGCATAAGACAAGAATTAATATTAATGTATGAATTGATATTGTAGCGAGGTTTCGAAAAGAGGAACAAAAGCTACGACAGTATTACCAGTGCACAAGATTATGATGACACCTGTTGCACACACGTTGTAGGAACACAAGAACGCTCTCTCAGCAACTAAATAATATTTTGAAGTAGTTGCAGCCCCACGTATGGGAGCCAAACTTGCAGTAGTTTAATTGTTTTAGTTGTTGCACCACGTATGGTATACCCACTTAAATCTGTTTTAGACTACAAAAGTAAGGGATGCCAATTTTACGGGAGATAGTGTTCGCCCCACGTACGATACAACTTTTCCCGTGGCCTTCGCCCCACGTTTAAGAATCAACTTTTTATTTTAATGTTTCTCTATGTATTTATTTATTTATGTATATATGTATGTATACCTCCGCTGCGTCAGTAGTAATTTGTAAAACACGTATCTCTTAGCAGGACTGGTACGGCTAAAGAACAAGACTTGCACAAATTATAATTGTGTTGTACTTTTATTTTATTAATCCTTAACACGAATAAATAACTCTTCAATGATGTACCCTACTATAGAGATGTGAGATTATTGTTATTTGCACTTTTTAACAAGTAAACTTCATATTATTCTCACCGCTATGAATTTTCTATGTCTCACACTGAATCCGTACACAATCTGACTACTTAGGTACGCTTCTTTGTAGCGTCTACCGCCTAAATCTATACATTTCCTCTATTTCAGGTCTCTGATTGGCTAATCCTAGTCCAATAGAATACTCTATTTAACTTAAGCCTTTGCTGCTTTTTGATTGGCTATTTATAAACTGTTTTAAATATTACATTATTATTGTTCCAAGAACTACTAGTGGCCTTTGTTAAACTTCCTAATTTATTGTTGCCTCAAGGTTACCTCATTGTTAGCAACTTTCGGCTTTTACTTTGGAATTCTGTTTGCTACGGAAAGCAGCTTGCTTCTATTCTCACAGCTCCTACATTGTTAAACTACGTAATACATTCACATAAGATTATTATACATTTACATAATAAAAATTCATAGTACAATGACTGTTACATACACTTTATACATTATATTATACACATATTGCTTTAAGGCGGGCTGTTATTAAATTTTATATTATATGATTAGACTGATATCATTTAAGTGTTAAAAAATACTGCTTCAATTTAAGGACAGCGAATTTAGATCACGACGGCACACATGTTCACTCTCGTCTGGAGCCTATACTTGGCGGCGAAGGTTTGTCCAGCAAGGGGTACTTCACACCCCCATCATAACTAAGTCAATCTTTTATCAAGTGAATACATACAGATCCCAACAATGTACAAGTAAGATGCACTAACGTCAAGTTCTCATTCATACTGACCTTCAGGACAGACAACTGACCCCCAACTCACATTGTAACACCCTCCACCGGAAGGTGGTTAGCCCCAGCCGGCCCTCGTATCCGTGGTCGCTGGAGTGTGTAGCTTTGGCGCTCTGCCAAGATGAGGGTCGCGGGTTCGATTCCCGCCTTGGATATGAGTGTTTGTGTGTGTAAGTAATTGCGGTAATGAAAAACAGTAAAAATCAGTAAGGATAAACTGGGTAAACAAGGGAACTTTAAATAATAACCCAGGGGTTGGCTCACATAGGGGGGCGGTAAGCTCAGGCGTTAGGGCAAATCGGTATCGGGGTAGGTAAAGTGGGACAGTGTGAATTAAAGGGGAAAGTATTGGATAAAAGTCTCCGGGAGTTGAATTAAATCTAAGAGTTGTATTTGTACTTAAACTTTATAGTTGCAGCTGGAGTCGGTCGCCGTCTGACCTGGTTGCTATTTTTGAGAAAATCAAACTTTTCTAAGAATGTTCCATGTAAACGGTATTTGAGGGTGAAAGTCTTCATGTCGCATCTTTGGAAGGTACTTAAGTCAATTATGTGACGGTTTTTATGTTTATTTAAAAGAATGCCACTGTTTATCTGCCGCACGTATAAAAAAACAATTTGTCGCGGTCACTTCGTGTTATCTTTTACTGAGCGCCTATTTTTGTATTTAATATTTTTGGGCTCACTGTCCTCCAACTAGCTATGATCTTTTTGGTCGAGCACTTATCTTATACAGGTGTGTAAACGGAAAGAAGTCTTTTATCCAAAGATAACACTGATGAAGAATTTGTTTTACACTTTTATTGTCGTAACATATTATGCACTTTCACATATTAATCTTGACACTCGCCAAACTGAAACTGTTATAATAACTTATTTGCTGCTCATTCTTAATTCGCGTACTTCAACTTTTTGTGTAATTAACTTTACGACACTTGAGATTTTTTTATAACTTTGCTACGCGTAACCTGCGAATCGATAAACTGTGCGATGTATTCAGCGACGTGTAATGCACAAATTTTTCCGATAGACTGAACGAATTTAACTCTGACCTAGCCCTTTTTATATTCCTACACCCCGATATGCCTAAAGATTATAACCGAGCTGCTATTGGTTAATAAAACGCGCCAACATTAGCGTCTATTTTTATATCCAATGAAAATTACGAAATCATATGCTCTAGGGAAAAATGTTCCAGCAAATTCCTAAGAAAAACGCGCCAATATTACGTCATTTGCTCGTCTCTAATAATGATAAACAGCTCACCCCCTCGCTACATTATTGCACGCTATTATTGTCAGTTTCAGTAAGGCCGTATAAACCCACTTCTCGACAATGCTTACAATCAACAAACATCTCAAATCAATATCACACAATAATGCATATTCACACTATAATCACTCTTGACATTTACATAATTTGTGATACAAATTACTGCGTCAAATATAACGTTTGGTATATATCGGACTTTTCGTTTTTGAGTTATGCTGTTCACAGACAGACACAGTCCCACACATGGACATGTTTCCAAAAATGCTTTATTTGCATTCAGTACGCCTCAAAACATGTATTTCCCATGAAATCTTGGTGTCGTATTTTGGGGTGGAGTGTATTACTTCCCCTACTTACTCTACGTAGTAGAGAAAGTAAAAAACGGAGACGGGGAGAGAATCTTGGCAGTTAACGGATCTGCTGTTGTCCTAGTGGTTTCCATAAACAAAAGCAGCATAAATCTCGATGGAAACACCTCTCATGAAAATTTGATGCAAATACGTCAAAAGTTTAAGAGTAATGACAATGCACTAACATAAAATTGTTATCTGCATTTGGTGGAAATAAAATTCGTATCAAGCAGTTTTACTCCAGCAAACATGCTATTTCAGAATGACGCATTAACTGCGTCATGAAGACAGTTTTTATATGCTTTTGGAAACCGAAATAAAAGCACCTTATCTTTAAGGCTAGTGCCACATGCACAGCAGGAGTAGCGGTATGATTTCTGAAAGAGAGAGTCATAAACTGGTTATTTGATGTCGTTCTGTCATCTTCATAAATAATAGGGGCTAAACCTCTCGCACACTCACTTTAATTTCTGAGTCTCCAAAAGTCGATATATATGTATATCATACGACAGGTATTTATAGCCATGTTAATGAAACCTTACTAAAGGACAACTGGTAGGGTGTGGCGGCTGTATGCCAGTTAGAAGGACCAAGTATCGATCCCAAGTTGGGAGTAACTTCCTTTCATACTAGGTGAACAATTTTCCTCAGGACAATAGGCGGAATATTCAGCAGTTAATAAGGCATGCATGAACTGTAATAATAATAATAATTATAATAATAATAATAATAATAATAATAATCATAATAATAATTTGATTTATTACAGAATTACAATGTTTACGCATCTTACTTTTCTACATTTTTCATTTCCACTCATCTTTTTCGCTCCACGTGTACCCATTAGTCCTTTTGCTTTCATCCCCGTCCTTATTTCCTGCATCCAAGTATTTCTCCCAGTTGGACAACTCCCAAATTTTTCTGCATATTCGTTTCTCTGCAGTTCTAATGTGTCAACATCTGTTTGGTTACTTATATGTTATATATCCTACCACAAAATCTTAACTTTTATTTTTACCTTACTAAAAATGTTCCTAATGTTTTCTGATTTTTAATGCCTTGCTGACAAGTCTTAACAAGTCCATTTCGATAGGTAATAATTTTGATGTTATATTTTTTTTTCAGTTTGCAAAATTCAATCTCATATGTGATGTTATTTTTACTTTCTCTACTACATATAGTAAGTAGGGGAGTTATCCTGAATCCAAAAACGCATTTCCCAACCAAGACTACGCTTTACATGGAACCTTTTTCGAAAACGTTTATTTTCTCAAAAATGGCTCTAACAATTTTGATTAAAATATCATATACTTAAGATATTTTCATGACAAATGAAATGTATGCCTTACATTTTCTGAGAATGTCCCTAAAAGTCACCTTCATTGTGAATAGCTTTTGCAGAACTGGTAAACCGTAAGAGATACATAAAATGTTTGTACACCACACAATTTATTTAATATATATTTTTGTGGAGTCAAACAATTTCCGAGATATTCCGTGTTATTTGTTTGAATTCTCCAATACTTATGCTTTTTTCCCAAATGGGAATTAGTTATTCGTTTTTTATGTCCTGGACATACAAAGAGAATGGAATGCTCCACATAGCAACCAGCACTTAAAAGATTTGACAGTCGCTTAAAGCCTACTACTCGATTAACATGAAGTAGATGGAGAATAAGCGTTTGTAAAAGTAGTTTGTGAAATAATAGAGAAAGTCACGTGAGTGCAATATATCGGATTCTTACTATTTATTTGTACAAGTCGTGCAATTTAGTTTCATTGGTTATATTTCTCTCCCATAAAATACTATGTAACATGGCTGTTATTGCTCTACGTTTTTTAATTATGTTCTTTATATCACCCTCCTGTATATCTTCTTTATCAATTCTAATTCCCAATTGTTCAAATTATTCACAGCATTTTATGAAACATTTTTGAGCTTCCAACAATAAATTCTCAATCTCCATATAATATGCCTTATCTGAATTTACATTAGGCTCCAATATTTATATTTTTCTAACAAATGCCTCACCATTATTCAATTTCCTGACAACTTGATCGACCGCAAATAGCAGTATACATTGAGCCATTGCCAACAAGTATTTCCATTTTCAAAACTTCCATACCCAATCAAAATTGTTTCGAAATACATTTTAAATAATATGGGTGGTGTACTCTAACATTTATGTGGATCCTTTGTGACTTTAACTCATTTTAAATAATAATAATAATAATAATAATAATAATAATAATAATAATAACCAAAATCATCTATGCCGTCTGCACATATCTTCATGTTCGTCTACTGTATGGAAAATCAATATCTCATCCGTTTTACTTTCTCCGCCACGTACATAATGGATAGGAATACCTAGAGACACCAACATTTCACCGGAAATGCATGTTTTGTTTACAAGAAGCTCCATTTCTGTGTCCGTGAATAGCATAACTCAGAAACGAAATGTCGGATCAATACCAAACTTGTTATTGAGGTTCAGTACTTTCCAAAGATGTGACACAAAATGTTTCAATAAAATCCCCCACCCCAAACTATCCTTTACGTTGAAAGTTTTTCGAAGTTCTTGATTTTCTAAAAAATGGGTCTAATGATTTTGATTAAAATACCACTCTATTAGATATTTAAATGATAAATATAATGTATATCTTCAATTTTCTGGGAATAGCCTATTAAATCATTGTAATTCCGAGGGAATTATGTTTAATCTTAAATGACTGGTAAGCATTAAGCGATAGTTAATGCTTAGGTTCCTGTTTTACTCTCTCATTTTCCTTCTTATACTCTTTTGCATTTAATTTAAGATAATTTAGATTCAGTATATCTAAAGGTAGCATTTGTATTGAAACGTGCACCTATGTGTGTGTTTTACAATAAAAGCTTAAGTATTGAGACGTAGTTTAAAATTCATGGTTACAAACAAAGGTTTCAAGATAGTGTTCTGAAACTTGATATCATTTTGAAATACAATTGTTCATAATGCTGAAAGATTGAAACTTCTTTCTAGCATGTTAAGATAATTGAAAAAAATCTGATGTGTTACACTCACATGACTTTCTCTACTCTTGTACAATCTATTTTTACAAACGCCTATTCTCCATATGCTTTATGTTAATCGAGATATCGAGATGTCAATCTTATTGGTAATTTTCTTGTAGATGCAAGGGGAATATGGTAGCTTTTAAGCGATGGTCAAATATTTTAACGCTGGTTGCTATGCGGCGCATTCCATTCTCTTTGCAAGTCCAGGACATAAAAAAATGAATAACGAATTTGAGAAAAAGTATAAGTATTGGAAAATTTAAGGGAATAACAAGCAATATCTCGAAAACGGTTCACTCAACAAAAGAAATGTATATGACATAAGTTGTGTATTTTAACGAGATCTACATTTTTTGTGTAGTAAAATTTTGTCTATCTCTTATGGTTTACCAGTTATGCAAAAGTCGTTCACAATGAAGAATACTTTTGGAGACATTCCCAGAAAATTCGAGATATACATTTCATTTCTCATGACATTGTCTTAAACATATGATATTTTAATCAAAATCGTTAGAGCCATTTTTGAGAAAATTAAAATTTTCGAAAAATGTTCCATGTAAAGGGTAGTCTGGGGTGCGGGGATTTTCTTGAAAACCTTCGTGTCGCATCTCTGGAAGATACTGAACCTAAATACCAAGTTTGGTGTTTATCCGACTGTTCGTTTTTGAGTTATGCTGTTCACAGACACACACACAGACACACACACAGACACACAGACACACACACAGACACACACACGGACATGTTTCCAAAAATGCTTTTTTTGTATTCAGGGAGTATCAAAACATGTATTTCCGGTGAAATCTCGGTATCGAATTTTTGGGTGGAATGCAATACTTCCCCTACTTACTATACGTAGTAGAGAAAGTAAAAATTGAAAATCATGGTTTCCTTGCTGTGTCAATTCTAGGTATTCAACCGGTAAATTGTAGTAAACCTTCTAACCAGGTTCCTTTTGCAATCGTATGAAGCAAAATTTTGCAAAGCTTCTACTTTATCTTCAATAAAAAAAGTTTAATTTGGTTTTAAATTAATCCGTTAAATTCACCGGTATGCATAATTTTAAACATTATTATTTTCAAATACAAATACTGCTCGGAAAACTGCAACTCATTTTGTACGAGCCGAGCCGAACCGCTCTCTGCCATAAGACAACCTGTGTCTCATGGCCTGAAATAAGCTGTTAGTGGAGAGTGGCTGGAACTACGGGTGCTCTATCTCGCCTGTGGATTTGAATGGAATGGATCCAGGTTATAAAATCGGTGATACGATGAGGGTGTAAGACAAGAGCTCAGTGTTTTGTAAATTTTCGAAACATATTGGTGTAGTCACTTTTTATCTAATATTGCATTCCAAACAGTGATATTTGGGTTTGTTTGTAATAAACTACTGCAATATTTAAAAAAACTTACAATTTTAGTGGAATAATTACCAACATAACAATATAAACCCACACAAAAACAGGTGATGGCTGTCTAAAAAGGGGGTCACACAATTGCAATGCTAAGTCAGTTTTTTGAGATACGCGTGGGATAATTTTCATTGATTATCTTCAAAACGGAAAAGCTATCAATGTCGAGTGTTATGCAAACTTATTGCAGCTTTTGAATTATGAAATCAAGCAAAAACGGCCGAATTTAGTGGAAAAGAAACTTTTGTTTCATCAAGACAATGCACCAGTTCACACATCCATTATCCCCATGACCAAAATCAATGAGGTTAAGTTCGAATTGCTTCCTCATGCACCCAATTTGCCAGGTTTAACCCCTCTGATTATTTTATATTTCCAAAGTTGAAGAAATAGCCTGGTGCTAAAATATTTGTCAACAGTGAAGAGGTGGAGTCTGCAGTTGACGGCTGTTTTGCAGAACTCGACGGTTCTCACTATAAACAGGGTATCGAAGCTATTGAACATCGCTGGGAAAAGTGTATCGAGCTGAAAGGAGACTATGCAGAGAAATAAATATGTTTTTTCCCAAAATTGTTGTGTTTTATTTGTTAGGTCGGGTACTTCTGGGACAGCGCTCGGATCAAGCAACTTCTATTAAAGACATTTCTTTCTACAACGCGTAGTTTCAGAGATATTGTACAGCCACAACTTAAATGATCCACCCTGTATATACCAGTGTTTCACTTGCAACACTGTGTTACAATACAACTTTGAGAAAACACACCATCGCGCAAAAAAATTAGTAACTTCTTTATAACGTTAAGTTCATCTCGTCCTTAGTTCATTATATAACCAAAAGGTTCTGACGGGTTACAAGCACTTCTTCTGAACAAAGTTGACGCAGGGGTGATTTACGGCTCCTCCCTGGAAGCCTGGCAGCACATAACTTGTTCCCTCGCATAAGAACAGCTATTTTGAAGAACATGCTCCTGGGGGAAGATATGCATAATAGCCATAATTCTATCACAACCTGTACAAGAAGGTTCCTAGGATTAGAGACATTCTTCTTCTTCTTCTTCTTCTTCATCACACACTTTCTCTTTCCATCTTCCTTTCGGCCTTCCTATATCCGTTCTTCTAATTCCCATATAGTTAAATACAATTTTTACACAGTACAGCCTAAAGGTAGAACTTATAGCATAGTACACACGGACTAAGAGCTTTACATTAGCATACTCCATTGTGACCAACTTCGGTTTCAAGTCCAATCACATAGCAATTACCCTTTGTATTTGCACATGTTTAATAACTCCACTTGGTACAGATCGTCATACTTCAATTCATCGCAATTCGTTGTAGAGTTAACCTATGCCTCATATTGGCAGGCTTGTGCTTTCTTTGACCTAAAACGTTATTTTTTTTACTTTCTCTACTACGTTTACTAAGTAGGAGAAGTATTGTATTCCACCCAAAAATTCGACACCGAAGTTTCACCGAAAATAATGCTTTGAGGTCTTCTGAATCCAAAAAATGTATTTTTGGAAACATGTCGGTGTGTGTATGTGTCTGTGTTTCTGTCTGTGTGTCTGTCTGTGAACAGCATAAGTCAGGAACGAACAGTCGGATAACACCAAACTTTGTATTTAGGTTCAGTATCTTCCAGAGATGCGACACTAAGGTTTTCAAAAAATCTCCCCACTCCAGATTACCCTTTACATGGAACATTTTTCGAAACTTTTGATTTTCTAAAAATTGACTCTTAATGATTTTGATTAAGAGATATTAAAATCATTTAAATGAAAAATATAATGTATATCTGGAGCTTTCTGGAAATAGTCTGTGAAGTGCTCTTCATCCTGTATAAATGCTAAATGTTAAGTAATAGACAAGAACACACTACACAAAAAATGTAGGTTTCTTTAAAACTCACGTGTGCTTTAAATAATTGTTTGTAGCATTAGCCATTTCTGAGATTTTCGTTATTAATGGTTCGAATTATTCGATACTTAGCGAATTTACTAATGTGCTATCGATTTTCAATTGCTTCTCGTGATGTCGTGGAAGGAGTGAGGAGCTTTGAGGTCGAGTTCTATAAAATATTTTGATTATCGCTATTCCCTTCGTATGTAACGAAATGTGTAATGTTCTTATTTCCGGAAACGTTTATCTGGATAATAATGAAGTAGATAGTAAAGTAAACTTTTGTATGAATAGTTTGTGTACCAGCTAATAGGTGACAGAAGGTAGAGAAAGTCTTGTGAAAGTAACATAGATTTTCATAACTTCCTCTTCGGATTCAATAAGTGTGATAATATTGTGACGTGTGTATGTATTATCACGCCAGACACATTATTGCGTCGTTGACGACAGTATTGTTGGGATAATTCTTTCGGCTGGGATTTTGAAGTTCGTCTGGCGTGGCGACTCGCCACCGTCTAACTGGTTATCCTAACTACCGATGTATAGTGGGGGAAGTTAGCGTATTCCTTTGTGTGTTGAGCGTCACTTTTAGGTCGAGTGTCTGGTGTGGAAAGTCGTATGTGAACCGTTGAATGTAACCACGTGTGTTGTGAAAAGTGTATTGTCTTTACATTATTTGCACCACGCTTTGGGCGTCAATTTGAAGGTAGGTTTAATTTTATGGTGGTGTTCGATTGTTAGGGAGCCGAACTTGAAGTAGTTGCAAGCGCACATATGGTAAAAAGTTTCCGGTAGCCTTCGCCCCAAATGTACTTTCCGGTGGTCTTTACCCCAAATTTAGAAATATTAACTTTTTAATTTGACTGTTTCTTTAAATATTATATATTTATGCTTGCCTCGGTTGCGTCAGTATTTATTTTTAGAGACATGAATGTCTTAGAAGGGAGGGGTGCGATTGAAGAATGTAGGCTTACACAGATTATAATTTTACTTCACTCCTTTTATTAATGCTTCACACGATTTAAATAATACTTCACTGATATAGAAAGCTGTGAGATTTTTTATTAATTACTTGCACTTTTTAACACGTAAACTATTTTTGTCTCACACAAAATACGTCTTAAATTTCTCGAGGACGCATCTCGCGTCTGGTTAGGAACACTGTCTACTAGCAACTGACTTCTGAATTTGTACAATTTGCCCTATTTCAGTTTCTGATTGGCTAATCCTACTCCAATAGAATACTTTTATTTAACTTAAGCTTTTTTGTTGTTGATTGGCTATTTATAAACTGTCTTAAAATTTACATTATTGTTGCTCCAATAATGTCTAGTAGCATTATTAAACTTTCTTACACATTAGTGCTTTAAGGTTACCTCATTGTTAGCAACTTTTAACCTATTGTTCTCATAGCTCCTAAATTATTTAATTACGTAATACATTCACATAACATTATTGAACATGTACATAATAATATAAACATTAATACAATGACTGTTACATACGTTTTATATATTATGTTATAAACATATTGCTCTAAGGCGGACTGTTATTATATTTTATATTATATAATTTGAGTGAAATCATTTAAGTGTTAAATACACTGCCTCAGTGTGTAGCATCTCCCTTCAATTTCTTTCTTTTTATCTTTTGTGTGTGATGTAGGGGCACCGTGTTTATAGTAAATAAACCACACGTAATGTGATTAATGTGAAATTCTGTGTATTTTGTTATAACTATCCCACGCTTGCTCTGGAATGCGTAGCTTAAGATTGTGTTCCTCTCGCTACCTTTGCAGCTGTGCCTCCCAATGTATATGCTGGGGTAACTAAAATATCTAGCTGCAAACCTTTTGGCCTCACCCCAGTATATAACAATATGACAAACCAGTACAAATGTTCTGACATTGTATTCTTTACGGTATTGTTTAAATAGCATAAAGATCTGTGTAGATCATCTTCATGATCTGTATACAATAAAGTATTTACTTTAGGGTTAAATATAATGGTTATATTACCTTCTCCAACAACAACGTTAAGAATGAGTGCGTAATTAAAAGACTATGTGATTAATTAGAATTAAAACACTTTTACATTTTCTGTATGCTCCATAGACTCAGAACAATTTATTGATTTCCGATTTGCCTCTGCTTCGTTATTTCACTAGTTTGTTTCCGTTTCTCCAATGCCTGTCCTTCTTTGATAAAAGTTCTTTTTATTTTTCTGTTCTTTCCGTCAGCAACCAAAGGTTTTACCTTCATTCTTTATGCTCTTTCAGAATGTTATACTTAGTTCCCCTGCTCTGTTTTAAAATTCTCGAAATCCTTTCTTGTAGAATGAACCAAGAGAACTACTCTCTGAAATGAAGGTAAAGAAAACGTGGACGCATATATCTAAATCACTCATTGGAGACAAAGTAAAAAATAAATGCAACCGGCATGGAGAGACACGATTGGGCTATTCCTTCAGGATTTCCCGTTTTATACAACATGCACGGAAAGAAGACTCAATCTCAGTCGATGCCAGTCTAATACATCAATCAGTGTCGGAGAAGTGGCAGATAGTGTGTTAGACCTCGGGGGACAAAATGTCGAAGCTCCGGCAGTTCATTACCACATTGGTATCTGCTAAACCTAGATGCGTGCCATATCTTCTGTTTAATCGTGTAGTGCGAGATGGAGTTTGCATGGTCATACTGATTAACATAATTTCTTATTTGTTTATTGTTACTCACAGAAGTACTGAAGAAAATTAACGTGATTAAACTTTAGTTTAAGTGATGGTGATTATAATAATATGTAATTGCTAACCATATAGCTTAAAAAACCGATGTGTTACACTCACAAGACTTTCTCCACTCTTGTACAAACTATTTTTACAAACTCTTATTCTCCATCTATTTCATATTAATCGAGATAAACGTTTGCAGAAACGATCTTTAGACATGCAAAGAGAATTACATTTTACACATAGCGACCAGTTCTAAAAATATTTGACTATCGCTTAAGGCGTACTATGTTCCCCTTGTTTTGTATTTGCAAGGTCAATATAGAAATACAGTAGTCTTTAAGCATAATCATATCTCTTAATAGCTGGTTGCTAGGTGTAGCACAATGCTCTTTGCCGCAGATTAATACTCTGTGCATATCCAAGACAAAAAAATGAATAACGAATTCCCATTTGAGAAAATAAGTATTGAAAAATTTAAGGGAATAACAAGCAATATCTCAAAAATGGTTTACTCAACAAAAAAAATTTATATGACATAAATTGTTTATTTTAATGCGATCTACAGTTTTTGTGTTGTAAAATTTTGTCTATCTCTTATGGTTTATCAGTTATGCAAAAGTCGTTCACAATGAAGAATACTTTTGGAGACATTCCCAGAAAATTCAAGATATGCATTTTCTTTGCATAAAAATATCTTAAACATATGATATTTTAATCAGAATCGTTAGAGCCATTTTTGAGAAAATTAAAATTTTCGGAAAATGTTCCATGTAAAGGATAATCTGGGGTGGGGGGATTTTCTTGAAAACCTTCGTGTCGCATCTCTGGAAGATACTGAACCTAAATACCATGTTTGGTGTTTATCCGACTGTTCGTTTCTGAGTTATGCTGTTCACAGACACACACACACACACAGACACACTGGAGTAGTATATATTTCTTAGCAGTTGGAGGATACTTCAAATTTATCTGCACAACGCATGGAAGCCAATTTGTCGCGGTCACTTCGTGTTATCTTATTTCTGAGCGCCTGTTATTGTTTTACTACTTTGAATGTTGGGTTCATTGTCCTCCGGCTAGCTATTATTTCTCGGTCGAGCAAATCTCTTAAACAAGGTGTGTAAACGGAAAGGATTTGTTACACAAAGATAACACTGATAAAAGAATTTGTTTTTACACTTTTATTACCGTCTAAATTAATTAAGTTCACATATTGACTCGTGATACACACCAGACTGAAACAGTTATATTTTCTAATATCACTATAATCACTTATTTACTGCACATTATTAATTCGCGTGTTTCACATTTATAACAAACTTTAAGACGCGAGAGATTCTGTAGAATTGCGTAACGTGTACTTTATGTATGCTTCCGTTGAACTACGCGACGTATAACTCACGAATACTTATGTTGAACTGATCGAGGTATTACACGCGAATGCTTCTTTTGGACTGACGAAATCTGCCTCTGACTTTAGCTTTATATACTCCCACACCCCGATATGCCTAAAGATTATAACCGAGCTGCTATTGGTTAATAAAACGCGCCAACATTAGCGTCTATTTTTATATCCAATCAAAATTACGAACACAAATGCTGTAGGGAAAATATTCCCGCTATTTCTAAGAAAAGCGCGCCAATCTGACGTCATTTGTTTGTCTCTTCTAATTAATATTCAACTCACCCCCTCGCTCATTGTTATCCGCTCTTATTGTCAGTTTCAGTGAGGTCGTGTAAACTTATTTCCTAACAATGCTTATAATTAACAAACATCTCAAATCAATGTCATACAATAATGCTTATTTACACTACAATCACTCTGGCATTTACGTTATTGTGATACAAATTACTGCCACAACACAGACACACACACACACACACACGGACATGTTTCGAAAAATGCTTTTTTTATTCAGGGGGCCCCAAAAAATATATTTCCGCTGAAATCTCGGTATCGAATTTTTGGGTGGAATACAATACTTCCCCTACTTACTATACGTAGTAGACAAAGTAATACCCACAGGAAACACAAAGGGCATGGGTTTCGAAGGTAAAATGCAAACACAATAAAAATGCTAGTAACAATAAAATTTTTGAGTAGATCTGCAGCTTAAAATAACCTCAGATTTAAAACATAGCGATGGAAAATATATTAAATAAGCTTATAAACCTAAACGCTACTACTGCACGGACATTATTAAATAAAGTCCGTAGACACATGATTTTAAAATTATATAATGACTTTCTCCAGCCTCGATCGTTTACTCTTACTAAAGCTTATTTTTCTATCGACTAAATTTTTATCATCAGATATTGCACATTTCGTTATAGATACAAAGAGAACAGCGATAGTCAAGTCGATAGTTTAAGAACTGGACGCTATATGCTGGCTTTAAAATTCCATACTGTTTCCATGACACCCCAATAAACAACTGAATGGTGAAAAGGCTTTCAAGCATAACCAAGAAGTGAACAATTCAAACCATTAATAACAGATATCTCAGAAATGTCTTATGCACCAAAAAGCTTTTTGGAAATAAATTGTGTGTTTTAAAGATCTATATGTGTTGTGTAGTACGTTTTCGTCTATCGCTTAACATTTACCAGTTATTCAAAATTATACCAAATTCCTTCCGCATCCCAGAAAATTCAAGATATATACATTTATTTATCATTTAAATATTTTAAATATATGTTAATTTAATTAAAATCTTTAGAGCAATTGTTTAGTATATCAAAATTTTCGAAAAACGTTCCATGTAAAGTGTAGATGGGGTTGGGGGCGTATCTTGAAAATCTTCGTGCCACATCTTTGAAAGATATTAAACCTAAATACCAATTTAGTATTTATCCTACTTTTCGTTTTTGAGTTATGCTGTTCACAGACACGCAGACACAGACAGACATACAAACGCAAACACACACGGACCTTTTTCTAGTAATGCTCTTTTGGATTCACGGGGCCTCAAAACATGCATTTCCGGTGAAATCTAGATATCGAATTTTTGGGTGGAATGTAATTATTCAGACCACTTCACAATTTATTTCAAATGAGTTTTTTTGTGGCAAGGGCCATTTGTGAGATATCCGTTGTTACAGATTCGCATTGTTCATTTGTTGGTCATTCTCTAAAAGTCCTGTCAACACTCACTTGTTTTTCGCGATTGCATGGAAACAGTTTGAACTTTAGAGCCAGCGTATAACATCCAGTTTTTAAATATTTTACTATCGCTGTTCCCTTTGTATCTATAACGAAACGTGCAATATCTGATGATAAAAATGTAGTCGATAGAAAAATAAGCTTTAGTAAGAGTAATTATATACTGACTAATAAGCAATACAAGGCAGAGAAATTTATGTGAATGTAACACATAGATATTTTTTTCATGAAGCATTGAAAAGAGCATGACATTTTAAAAGCCATCACTAGTGATCCGCATTTTAAGAATCTGAGTATCGCTTTAGCCTACTGTACCCTTATACCTATAACGAAATGTGTAACTATGACGTTTTGTCTCGATTAAACAAGAAGTAAATAAAAGAATAGTCTTTTGTAAGAGAAGTTTATAAAAGAGTGAGTAGAGAAAGTCATGTGAATGCAAGCATTTCACTTTACTTACGCTATTAGAGTAAGTAGGGGAAGTATTGCATTCCACTCGAAAATTCGATACCGAGATTTCACCGGAAATACATGTTTTGAGACAACCTGAATCCAAAAAGACAATTTTAGAAAAAAGTTACGTGTGTTTGTCTGTGTGTGTGTGAACATCATAACTCAAAAACGAAAAGTCGGATAAATACTGAACTTGTGCAACAAAGTTCCCCCACCCCATACTACCCTTTACATGCGCATTTTCGAACATTTTGATTTTCTCAAAAATTGAGATTTTGATTAAAATATCATATATTTAAGATATTTTCATGACTAATGAAGTGTATATCTTGAATTTTCTGTGAATGTCCCCAAAAGTCCGATTCATTCCGAATGGCTTTTGCATAACTGATAAACCGTAAGGGATAAACAATTTTTTTCTACACAAAAAATGTAGATCTCGTTAAGACACAGAATTTTGTACTATACTTTTTTCTGTGCAGTGAACCATTTCCGAGATATTACTTGTTATCTGTCTGAATATTCTAATATTTATACTTTGTCTGAAACGGGAATTCGTTATTCGGTTTTTTATTTCCTGGACATACAAATAGAATTGAATGCTCCACATAGCAACCAGCTCTTAAAACATTGGACTATCGCTTAAAGCCTACCAATTCCCCTTGCACCAACAAGAAAATTAGCAATAAGATAGTTTCTGCAAATGTTTTACTCGATTGGAGAATAATCGTTTGTAAAAACACTTTGTACAAGAGTAGAGATAGCAATGTGAGTGTAAACACATCAGATTTTTTTGGATTTGGAGAGCCTCAAATCGTATATTTGCAATGAAATCTCGGTATCGAATTTTCTGTGGAATATAATACTTCCTCTATTACTATAGGTAATGAACAGGCAAAGCAAGAATGAAAAATCAGATTTTTTACCAAATTTGTTTTGCCAAAGTTTTACTGATGCCTTCCTCAGGAGGAACAATCAAACACCACGTTTGCGTGAAGCTGTATGCAGATTCGCGACAGTTTAATTGCCTCGGTTTCGACAGGGAAACTGAATGTAGATGAATCCAGGAAACCACATCCAGCCCTCTGCAGAGAGAACCAATCACAGTGACGTGGAGCGTGCTCTCAAGATGCTGACTGGAGCACCGGAATGACGGCTAATTACAAAGTAGCAATCGTGATAATCAGGTAAGGTGAAATGACAAGCTGGGTCAGTAGTCATTGGATTAAACTGAAACCCACCTCATGTTAACTGCTGCATAGATGGGATGCTCGCGTTGACGTCTAAGGACTCCCACTTCAGGACTCTCAGATTAGCAGGCAGCCGGAAGGCTGAATTAACTAGTCTGTGCTCGGGAGAAGAGCTAAGCTCCGGTAGACGTGCACATTATTGCCATTTGAGCCCATGATAGTTTACATTTAATGCTGCTGACATTTTCTTGCTATATCCGTCCATAAAATAAACGACGTTTAGGAGCAAAATATATTTTGGTTCGAATAGCTATAGTGTGTAACTCAAGTTATCCATTTTGAAAGGGAGACGATTAATTATATATTGTAACAAATGAGAACACCTGTTCTTGCTAAACACACTATCACTTAGGTGCTGAGCGTGGCACAAACTCTACATTTGAGACACTTTGATACTCATTCAGAACAGAACAAAATTAATCCATCAAATCGAATCTACGCACGGGCAGAGCAGCCCGCATACAAAGCGGGATGTTCTAGAAAGGGAACCTCCTCGAACTGTCAAAGAATCCATTAGAACGGGGAAGTGGCACATAATGAGCTGTTTCCACACGGCTATTTTTGAACGCCTATCGAGGGCCACATCCAGGTGAAGGGCTGGGACGCGGCCGGTCACAGTATAAATGAGAAAACGTAAAAATGAATTTTCTTAAGGAACTGAAACAGTTTTATTAGCTCTTAGTCTAATTATGTGCTAGTTAATGTATGAAATCAATAAATAAAATAGAAACGTAAACTATCAACACAATAAAGAATTATACTACCTGTATGTATACTAGTATTGCTATTTAGAAGTTTAAAAAATCAAAGTGCTGGTGATTTATGCTGGTTCAAAAAGAAAAGTACATTTTCTTTGCTTCTTTCATTTTTACTCATAACCATATATTAGTCCAGGTATAGACGAGCCGCGTGCACGTCCAGGAGGGAGGGCCGTGGAAGGGTACTGTGACCTAATGCTGATTCTCGGTTTCAAAAATCTGGAAATACTGCTTGTTAAAATGTAAAGCATGCGTTATATGAGAAAAAAATCAAATTCGTTATTCATTATCATTAATATAATAGTTATGAAATTGAAAATTTTAATATTTCTTACGAAATTGGGGAAATAAATGCAATATTACTTATAAGTTTGCAGTAAAAACAAACAATACTAAATACTTTAACAAAACTTAAACACAGTAACACTGTAGCATTTTTGTATATTATAAAATATGAAAGAGCCCATTCTTTCTTGAATGGAATGTATACCGTAATTGCGACTGCAGTGTTCCACTACTGTGTTAGAAGACGCTTGTGTGTTGCAAGCAGCAAACGAGAAGGCTATAGATGGAGGTCACCTGACACGCTGTGACACGCGGAGTCAAGAATACCCATACCCATTTACTAGTTGATTATATGTACTAATCACAGAAATTCTGTTATACTTTAAGCTTGGCGATGATAGAAATGATTATTTAATTTCTAGAGCACACTGGGAAAACCTTCAGTATTTAGGCCTACTTCTTCATCATCACTGTCATCAGATACAACTGTGTAAAAATGCCTTGCCCGACCGTACTGTTGACATGTATAACCATAATGCATTCCGAAATAATGTGTTGCCCGGCCCAACATGGCTATTCTTTCATGCTGCAACAGCAAGGGGAGTAGAAAAATCGGATGTGTTACACTCGCATGACTTTCTCTACTCTTGTAAAAACTATTTTTAGAAACTCTCATTCTCCATCTACTTCATGTTAATCGAGATGAAACGTTGCAGAAACTTTGATAGGCTGCTCATATATACACAGATATTTTTATAAAAATCTTAAGTGCTGCACTCACATAACGTTCTCTACTCTTGTACAAACTATTTTTACAAACGCTTATTCCTCATTTTATTGCTAATTTTCTTGTAGATGCAAGGTGAGTATGGTAGGCTTTAAGCGATAGTCAAATCTTTTAAGAGCTGGTTGCTATGTGGCGCATTCCATAAAAAAAACGAATAACGAATTCCCGTTTGAGACGAAGCATAAGTATTGAAAAATTCAAACAAATAACAGGGAATATCTCGGAAATGGTTCACTCAACAACAAAAAATATGACATAAGTTGTGTGATTTAACGATATCTACATTTTTGTATAGTAAATGTTTTTCTATCTCTTACGGTTTACCAGTTATGCAAATGTCATTCAGAATGAAGAGGACATTTTGGGGACATTCCCAGAAAATTCATTGTGTGCATTTCATTTGCCATGAAAATATCTTACAGATATGATATTTTAATAAATATCGTTATAGATGTTTTTGGGAAAATCAAAACTTTGGAAAAATGTTCCATGAAAAGAGTAGTCTGGGGTGGAGGATTTTTGAAAATGCTCATGTCGCATCTTCGAAAGATACTAAATCGAAACACCAAGTTTGGTATTTATCCGACTTTTCGTTTTTGAGTTATGGTGTTCACAGTTACACATGTGGATCTTTTTCTAAAAATGCTTTCTTTTGGATTCAGGGCACCTCAAAACATATATTTCCGGTGAAATCTCGATATCGAATTTTTGGGTGGAATACAATACTTCCTCTAATTACTATACGTAGTAGAGAAAGTAAAAATGTGACTTATTAATGAGAAAACATAAACAAAGCGTTGATCTAGAGGAGTTTTACGCTCCCCTTTACTCATTATTATAATGTCAAACAGCCCTGTATAATTTAAATAACAGATGAAAACTCCTATGGTATTCACGCAACAGAATGTGAAACACAATTTCCCTGCAACAGCCTTCCAAGTTCTGAAAATACTGCATTCTCTATAATTAGTGCTCTTGGCTGTGGAGTAGCCATTGGTTGGAATGGTCCAGTAACTTTAGTTAATAATAGAGGTGAAATTTTAAACTTGTACCCCCTCTTTCATCTCACAGTTATTTAATAATAAAATACGAGGGCTGATCAAGAAAGACTGAGACTGATTTTTTCCTGTAGCTTCCGTGATAGTTTCGTATCTGTAACATAAATATTGGAAAAGACCAGGTTTTTATGTATAATGTTGGTAGGCGGCAGCACTCTCGTATTGGTAGGTTGGTAGTAATGCTCTATTTTGTAGACCCTACGTGCATTTCGCATACCAGATAATCAGGTGCTGCGTCTCTTTGCTGATGGAGGGGATGCATTTTTTAAATCGATTATCACCGGTGATGAGTCGTGGCTGCATCATTATGATCCTGAAGGAAAACAAGCCAGCACAGTGTGGAAATCGCCAGGTTCTCCAAAACCAAAAAAGGCAAAAGTTGTTCCATCTGCAGGCAAAGTAATGGTGATCACATTTTTGACTGTAATGGAATGATTTACCAGCATGCAGTTCCCCCTCACACTACTCTTACAGCAGCATACTACACGTCAGTATTGGCTGCATTGAGGAAGCAGATTACAAAGAAACGACCAGAGCTTTCGCGGACTGGGTGGCGACTTCATCATGACAATACACGGCCTCACGTCGCAAATCAAGTCATGCAGTTTCTGGCTCATTCAACATTACCTGTGTACCACATCCACTTTATAGCCCCGATCTTGCACCCTGTGACTATTTTTTATTCCCATCACTAAAGACAAAGCTTACGGGTATTCGATTTGAGAACTCTGAAGCAGTGCTCAAGAAAAGTGAGGCGATTCTCAAGGACCTGACAAGGAATGGTCTGCAGCACGTGTTCAAGGACTGGCAGAGACGCTATAAAAGGTGCATTGAAGTAGGAGGGGACTACTTTGAAAAAGATCATGTAAACATTGAATTGGAGTAATAAACATCTGTGAAAAAAAATCAGTCTCAGTCTTTGTTGATCAGCCCTCGTATATATAGTTTACATATACGTAATACAGTAACCCTTAACATTAACGAAACAGAGGTGAAGCTGATGAATGCAAAAATTCCGCACTACCAAACTCACTTCTTTTAAAAAGAAACAGCCTGCAAACATCGATAAAAGTAAATCTCCTCAACTGTTAACTATAACTAGAGTAGTTAATTATTAGCCCCACGTATAGACGCCAATTTGAAGTAGTTAGTATCGTTACGTTATTTTGCACCACGCTTTGGGCGTCAATTTGAAGTAGGTTGTATTGAAGGAGTGGTATTATAGTTCAACTGTTGGGAAGCCGAACTTGAAGTAGTTACAACCACACGTATGGTACCCGGTAGCCTTTTCTCCAAGTTTAAGAATATTAGCTTTGTAATTTGACTGTTTCTTTAGATATTATGTATTTAGGTTTGCCTCGGCTGCGTCAGTATTATTGTTAGAGACACGTTTCTCTTTGCAGGGTTGTGGTACGACTGAAGAGTGTAAGCTTACATAGATTTTAAGTTTTTCTTCACTTCTTTTATTAATGCTTGACACGATTTAAATAACACTTCACTGATATGGAGAGCTGTGAGATTCTTTTATTAATTACTTCCACTTTTTAACACGTAAACTATTTTCGTCTCACACGAATACCTATTATTCTTCTCGAGGACGTGTTTCCGTCTGGTTAGGAACACTGTTTGCAAACAACACGTCATGTTATGAGCACTGTCTACAATCAACTGACTTGGTTTCTACCGCCTAAATTTGTAAATTTCTGTATTTCAAGTCTCTGATTGGCTAATCCTAGCCCAATAGAATACCTTCATTTATTGTTGCTCCAATAATGACTAATAGCATTATTAAACTATCTTACTCATTATTGCCTCAAGGTTACCTCATTGTTAGCAACTTTTAACATATTATTCTCACAGCTCCTACATTATTAAATTACGTAATACATTCACATAACATTATCGAACATGTATACAATAATATAAACATATAGAATGACTGTAATATACACATTTTACTTTCTCTACTACGTATAGTAAGTAAGGGAAGTATTGTATTCCACCCAAAAATTTGATACCGAGATGTCACCGGAAATACATGTTTTGAGACCCCCTGAATTCAAAAAAAGTATTTTTGGAAACATGTCCGTGTGTGTCTGTGTGTCTGTGTGTGTGTGTGTGTGTGTGTGTGTGTGTGTGTGTGTGGGTCTGTCTGTGAACAGCATAACTCAGAAACGAACAGTCGGATAAACACCAAACTTGGTATTTAGGTTCAGTATCTTCCAGATATGCGACACGAAGGTTTTCAAGAAAATCCCCCCACCCCAGATTACCCTTTACATGGAAGATTTCTCGAAAATTATAATTTGCTCAGAAATAACCAACGATTTTGATTAAAATATCATATGTTTGAGATATTTTCATAACAAATGAAATGTACATTTCGAATTTTCTGGGAATGTCTTCAAAAGTATTCTTCATTGTAAGCGACTTTTGCATAACTGGTAAACCATACGATATAGTCAACATTTTACAACACAAAAAATGTAGATCGCGTTAAACTACACAATTTATGTCATATATTTTTTTTTGTTGTTGAGTGAACCATTTTCAATACATTGCTTGTTATTCCCTTAAAAATTTCAATACTTCTTTTCTCAAATGGGAATTCGTTATTCATTTTTTTTGTCTTGGATATGCAAAGAGTATTAATCTGTGGCAAAGGGAATGGTGCTGCACCTAGCAACCAGCTATTAAGAGATATGAATGTGCTTAAAGGCTACTGTATTTCTATATTGCCCTTGTAAATATATATTCCCTTACATCTACAAGAAAATTAGCAATAAGATAGAGTCTGCAAATGTTTATCTTGATTAACATGAAGTAGATGGAGAATAAGCGTTTGTAAAAATAGTTTGTACAAGAATAGAGAAAGTCATGTGAGTGTAACACATCAGATTTTTATATATTGTTACATACACATATTGCCTTAAGACGGGCTGTTATTGAATTTATATATTATATAATTAGACTGAAATCTTTTAAGTGTTAAAATCACTGCCTCATAACGTATCGGTTGATTGATATCTAATGTGAGTTAAAAACTCCTTTTATATACCCTGCTGACGTATTTAACAATAACATACAGAGGAAATAAAGCAAAACTTTCAGAAATGAGGGCATTCAGAAACCTTAGTGCGTACATCTATAAAATGAGAATAGTGATTATTTAAGGGTTTTAACACTATTTCTTTACATAGACATGTACAGCATTTAATAAGTAACAATTAAATTAAATGGTACATTATGATACAAGGGGTAAAAACACTTTTAACACATGTGGCATGCTATTTTTAGACGTCGCTCGAGTTTGTAAAATATCAATAACGTTATATTGATTCCTGAAAATAACAGAACTCACCTTTAGAACACGGTTGTTGAAACAAGATAAATGACGTTGTAAAAGCGAGATATCAGATGTTTTGTTGTTTCCCTAACAGTCATTTCCAGTGAAATTATTTTCAACATGATTTGGTTACACCAGCCAATGAAGCGATTAAATGCTATATCGTATTCCTTTCTTGATTTTTTTGGTAAGCACTTCCAGTGTTACTCTTTTTTCTGCTTCTATAATTTCACCTGGCTCTTTGATTTCAGTTTCTCCTGAATACTATTTCCGCCATCTTTATGTAGTTTATACTAGATAAAAGAATAATGTTTTAAGCTGCCAATATAACGTATAGGTTAATCTACAACGAATTGCGATCAATTGAGGTATGACGGTTTGTATTGTGAACAGATAATGCGAGCGCCATGAGAAATTAATCAAGCAAAAAGACATAATGAAAAGTAAAACCTAACCAAACTAATTCAAGTTATTAAACATAAACAAATACAAAGGGTAATTGTAATCGGACTTGAAACCAAAGTTAGTTACACTAGTCGATAATCTAAAGCTTTTAGCTCACGTGCAATGTGTTAGAAGTTCCACTTTTAGGACATGCTGTCTAAAAATAAATATAACATAGATTTCTACCATCACAAAAAGGATTGATTGTTGGTTTTTAGCTCTATTTTCTGTTACTTAACTGTTGCCTTTTGGCCATCCCTGTAGATATATTGCTTGGAATAAAACGGTGCCGACTTTTGTTTCTACACGCAATCCCTGTAGAGCACCAACTATTTTCTACTCCATGGCAGTCTAATTGAAGGCCTTACAAATCCTTTAAAGTAATTAATGAATTTAAATTAGAAAGTGCTTTATATCTCATGAGTTGTGTTAGAAACTACTCTGCCAACTTATCTACAGACCAACTGACCAACCGATATATTATTTTCCCTTTTTGCAATATTAGTATGTATTCATATCCTAAATTTTGAAAATAAATTAATTAAATATACGAAAAATCTTAAATGATTCATTCACATTATTTTGACTACCCTGTATCGCTTATTAGTGGGTATCGAAGCTATTCTTACTAAAGCTTATTTTTGTACCTACTTCAGCTTAATCCAAATATTCAAATAGCTTACACTTTTAGTTAGGATACAAAGAGAACTGTGATAGTCAAATGTTTAAGAACTGGACGCTATATACTGGCCTTAAAATTCCATACTGTTTCCATGACATCGCGAGAAACAACTGAATGGTATTTTAAACAATGACTAAGTAATGAACAATGCGAACCATTAGTATGGATAATTCGGAAATGGCTGATGCCACAGAAAAGTTATTTAAAATAAGTTGAGTGTTTTTGTGTGGTACGTTTTCACCTATCCTTACTAGTTACAAAAACTCCTTATGATTAAAGATGACTTCACAGTCTATTTTCAGAAAATTCAAAATTGATGTTGCATTTGTCATGTAAATATCTTTAACATACAATATTTTAATCAAAATCGCTACAGCTATTTTAGGAAATAAAAAATTTCATAAAATGTTCCATGTAAAGGGTAGTTTGGGGTGGAAGGCTTTTCTTGAAAATCTTCTTGTCGCATCTTTGGAAGATACTGAGCCTAAAGACTAAGTTTGGTGTTTATCCGTTTTTCTAAAAATACTTTTTTGGATTCAGAGTGCCTTAAAACCTGTATTTCCGGTTAAATCTCGGTATCGAAATTTTAGGTGGAGTATAATACCTATACTACATACTAGGTACGTAGTAGAGAAAGTAAAAATACATAAAATATTTTAGTATGTACGTTACAAAGTAAGTTTCCCTGCTTCGTGGTTTAAATTGGCCCCACTCGTTACGTCATTTTCCATGGCATAGGGGTAACATGCTAGGCTCTAGCTCCCGAGGTCACAGGTTCAAACTCGGTGGAGAGAGTAAAACTCCTTAGCATGGTTTCCTTCGGAAGGTAAGCAAAGCTGGTGGTCCCGTGTTGTAGATTTATGGAATGTAAAAGAACCTCATACCTGATAAGAGCCCTTGAGCAAACTTTCCGATCTTTCACGCCCAATTTATAATGAGACGCTAAGAACCGTAATAGTTAAGGAGTGTACATAAAAAACATTCGTTACAAGCTTTACTTTTGTAATTTGTATTCTAAATATATGTTATAGGCTCCGCCCCTTAGGTATAAGCATCCCCAAGTTTATCCGGTGGAGAGAAATGGATTTTTCGGGCGTAAAAATCCTTAGCATAACTTCCTTCGGAAGGGAAGTAAGGCCAGTGGTCCCGATGTCGTAGATTTACGGCACATAAAAGAACCTCAAGCCTGATAAAGAGGCCTCTGAGAAAAAATTACCGGTCTTTCACGCGCAATATACGATAATGGGACGCTAAGGACCACAGCAGTTAAAGAGCGTTCATAAACAAAACTCAATTCAGTTCTTTCCCCAAGTTTATGGACATGTCCTCGTAGTTGGTAACACTGCTGAACACCAGGAATTCACTGCGAAATGCAATACATAAAAGACAAGGCTTTCATTATGTTTCTTTCATTTATAACTCTCCTTTCACCTGGCACCTCAGTGTTTGCACATTTGAAAGCTTTTCTTGAATTTTCCTCTAATTGGATAAGAGAAACAACAGAGTGTGGACTGTGGCAAGGTTTTTCATAGCGCCATGTTGGTGTATGAAGTTGCTCATTATATTTCCAGTCATTTTTTCTTTTTCTAAGCGTCAGTGACAGCGATAATGAGCAGAGGTCTGGAGGTCGCGCTGAAAATTACCTGCAATTAGCAGTTAATCTTCCGTGGTATTAATCATAGATGTAACTCCCAAACGTTGAGTGCATACGAGATGCCATATTTTGTGTTTAGATTGAGGAGTGGTGGAACACAAGCTGTCTTTTTTACTTTTTATATCATGTATCAGGTAGGAGGAGGAAGTAGTACATTCCATACAGAAATTTGATTGCGAGATTTCACAGGAAATGCATGCTTTATGGCCCCCCTGAATCTTAAACAAGCCTTTTAAGAGTTTATAAATACCAAAAATATTTAAATTCACCCTCTTCCATGGATGCGACACGAAGATTTTCATAAAAATTTCCCCACCCTAAACTACCCTTTATATTATGTCTGTTTAAAAAGGAAGTGCCGATAGTTTTTTTAAAAAATCTGATGTGCTACACTCACATGACTTTCTCTACTCTTGTACAAAGTATTGTTAAAAACGTTTATTCTCCATATGCTTCATGTTAATCGAGATATCGAGATGTTAATCTTATTGCTAATTTTCTTGTAGATGCAATGGGAATTGGTAGGCTTTAAGCGATAGTCAAATCTTTTAAGCGGTGGTTTCTATGTGGCGCATTCCAATCTCTTTACATATCCAGGACATAAACAAATGAATAACGAATTTGAGAAAAAGTATAAGTATTGGAAAATTTAAGGGAATAACAAGCAATATCTCGAAAATGGTTCACTCAACAAAAAAAGTGTATACAACATAAACTGTGTATTTTAATGCGATCTACATTTTTGTGCAGTAAAACTTTGCCTATCTCTTATGGTTTACCAGTTATGCAAAAGTCGTTCACAATGAAGAACACTTTTTGGAGACATTCCCAGAAAATTCGAGATATACATTTCATTTTATGTACTTTTATAATAATATAGGTTATTTAGTTTCTTCTCTAACTTATAAGAATAATTTGTTGAATTATTATTTATATTTTAGATCATCAAAATATCTTAAACATATGATACTTTAATCAAAATCGTTAGAGCCATTTTTGAGAAAATTAAAATTTTCGAAAAGTGTTCCATGCAAAAGGTAGTCTGGGGTGGGGGTTTTCTTGAAAACCTTCTTGTCGCATCTCTGGAAGATACTGAACCTAAATACCAAGTTTGGTGTTTATCCGACTGTTCTTTTCTGAGTTATGCTGTTCACAGACACACACACACACACACACACACACACACACACACAGGGACATGATTCCAAAAATGCTCTTTTTGGATTCAGGGGGCCTCAAAACATGTATTTCCGGTGAAATCTCGGTATCGAATTTTTGGGTGGAATACAATACCTCCCTGCTTACTATACGTAGTAGAGAAAGTAAAAATAACACATTAATTTCCAAATACTTTATCATCATTCATCACATTATATCTTACGCTACTTCTGCATATTGTGACCGCTGTTATTCAAGCGCTTTTAACAGTAAACCAGTTTCTTTATGTCTTCGTCAAAGAATGATGCCGCTGTGATGGAAACCAAGTCTGCACTTCTGATTTTACAACAGCTTGTATTTGGCACCAAAGTGGTTTTCATCCGTTTCTTCATCTGAAGAAATTAAAACATTTCGACGATAATGCTACTGAAAAACAAGACGTGCAGACTTGGTTTTCGTCACAGGCGGCATCATTCTTTGACGAAGGCACACAAAAACTGGTTTCCCGTTACAAGTGCCTGGATAAAGGCTTTGATTATGTGGAGAATTAATGTAAAATGTAAGGTAATGAATGATAATAAAGTATGTCGAAAATAATGTTCTGTTAGTTTTTAAGAAATACAGGTTCTTAGTTTAAAAACGCGCCTAGTATGTAACAATGTTCGTTATGTTTTATTTTCACAAAAGTTGTTCTATCGATGTTGATTAATATACCGCAAATTTAAAATATTTGCTCAACAAATACAATGTATATTTGGAACTTGTTGGTTTGAATGTTTACTTTCTCTACTACGTATAGTAAGTAGGGGAAGTATTGTATTCCACCCAAACATTTGATACCGAGATTTCACCGGAAATACTTTTTGAGACCCCCTCAATCCAAAAAAAAAACATTTTTAGAAACATGTCCGTGTGTGTGTCTGTGAACAGCATAACTCAGAAACGAACAGTTGGATAAACACCAAACTTGGTATTTAGGTTCAGTATCTTCCAGAGATGCGACACGAAGGTTTTCAAGAAAATCTGCCCACCCCATAATACCCTTTACATGGAATAGTTTTCGAAAATTTTAATTTTCTCAAAAATGGCTTTAACGATTTTGATTAAAATATCATATGTTTAAGGTATTTTTATGACAAATGAAATGTATATCTCGAATTTTCTGGGAATGTCTCCAAAAGCATTCTTCATTGTGAACGACTTTTGAAATACTGGTAAACCATAAGAGATAGACAAAATTTTACACCACAATAAATGTAGATCGCGTTAAAATACATCCTTTGTGTCATATACATTTTTGTTGTTAAGTGAACCATTTTTCGAGATATTGCTTGTTATTCCCTTAAATTTTCCAATACTTATACTTTTTCTCAAATTCGTTATTCACTTTCTTTATGTCCTGGACATGCAAAGAGAATGGAATGCGCCACATAGCAACCAGCTCTTAAAACATTTGAATATCGCTTAAAGTCTGCCATATTCCCCTTGTATCTACAAGAAAATTAGCAATAAGATTGACATCTCGATTAACATGAAGCATATGGAGAATAAGCGTTTGTAAAAATAGTTTGTAAAAGAGTAGAGAAAGTCATGTGAGTGTAGCACATCAGATTTTTTTGTTTGTTTTTATCATGGTCATGCAAGAGAATGGAATGGAAACAACAGCTCGGACGCCAACGTCTGAGGCCTGAGTTCCCGGGTTCAAATCCCTGTGCTGGCCAATCTGACTCAGATCTTTTCGTGATCTCTTAGTCACCAAGGTGAATACGGATTGAATATTTAATACCACGAATTGACTATCGATATTTCCTTTTGTATCTATAACAAATGTGTAATGTAGCTATTTCTGTAAAGGTTTGCTTGCATTAAAATTTAGTACATAGAGAAATAAGCTTTAATACGAATATTTTGTATACACAATAATAAACAATAGAGGGTAGCAAAAGCCACGGGAATGTAACATGTCAGATTTTTTTTGCAGAATGTATCATTATGAAAGAGAATCTGAAAGGATCAGGAAGATGGTTGATGATGCTTTGGCAGAGAGTTATAATGAATGTTAAGGACTATTAAAATGTGTAATCAGAAGCACTGAAGTAACCAATGCGTGTACTGTGGCGTATTATTAATTCTATTGTCATTACCAGACGCACTGTTGTGTTGTTTTGTTGCTATCATACGTAGCATTATTGTCTCCCCTTAATTATATTTCGGCTTAACGGTCTTTCCTTTCGGTGAGGATCACAAAGGGAAGGATCTGTTTGAAATCGTCTGGTATGACATCAGCCCTGTCTGACTTTGGCTGGACACGGTTAGTGGGGCAAGTTGGCGTCGCTTGAGTGGAAGTGGTCGTTGGAGCCAGTCGTGTGTGTTGTCGGTCTACGGTAATGTGTTTTATATATTTCTTCAGTGTAATATAAGAACCAACGTCTTACCCTTAAATATACACACCAAGGTTACGGACGTTTTGCTGCCAGCGAGTTGCGCCCCGCCCCATTTGCGTATTAGGGTGACTAAATTAATCATTTTTGGTAACCTTTTCGGCCTTCACTCCAACATGTAACAGTATTTCATCATGTTTACGATATTATTATACACTATTTTTTGTGAATTTAAATCACATGTAATGTATAAGAAATTTGCAATCCCAGTAGAAATGTACAATACTTATTTCGTTAAAATAGGTATATACTTCGTTGATTAAAATTTAAACATAGTAAATTTAGATTCTGTTACTTTGTTGTTATTTGGATTGGATTGGCTACGGAGGAGAGTCGGTACGAATCCACATAGGGGATATTGTATCTACGCCCCACAAGGGAGCGTCCCCGGGTGGAAGGATGCGGCGAGAGGAGACACCGGGCGACTGGAACCAGCAGTGAGGGCACAGGAATCGCAGTGTCTCTATGTTTCCAGATAGAGACTCCCCGGCAGACGGACAGGTATACCCGGGACCCCATCCCGCACCGAGGGGGTCCTACGCCCCTCAAGGAGGTTCGGATACTCCTGGCAGCGAGTCGAATGCCGAGGGACGGAGAGAGTCCTTTTCCTCAGCCACACTCCACCGAAACACTAACGCCGACACTTCAAACTCTAAAAGAGACCCGAAATTACCCATTGGTCAGGAAGATTGGTCACGGGAGTCGAACCCACGACCTCCCGAATGCAGGCTACAGACGTAACCACCAGACCTATCCCGCTCGTTTGTTCTTATTTACTTATAAATCCATATTTTTACTTTCTCTACTACATATAGTAAGTAAGGGAAGTATTGTACTCCACCCAAAAATTCGATACCGAGATTTCACAGGAAATACATATTTAGAGACCCCCTGAATCCAGAAAAAGCACTTTTGGAAACATGTCCGTGTGTGTGTCTGTGTGTCTGTGAACAGCATAACTCAGAAACGAACAGTCGGATAAACACCAAACCTGGCATTTAGGTTCAGTATCTTCCAGAAATTCGACACGAAGGTTTTCAAGAAAATCCCTCACCCCAGATTACCCTTTACATGGAACATTTTTCGAAAATTTTAATTTTCTCTAACAATTTTGATTGAAATATCATATGTTTAAGATATTTTAATGACAAATAAAATGTATATCTTGAATTTTCTGGGAATGTCTCCAAAAGTATTCTTCATTGTGAAGACTTTTGTATAACTGATAAACCATAAGAGGTAGACAAATTTTACTACACAAAAAATGTAGATCGCGTTAAAATACACAATTTATGTCATATACATTTTTTGTTGAGTAAACCGTTTTCGAGATATTGCTTGTTAGTCCCTTAAATTTTCCAATACTTATACTTTTTCTCAAATCGTTATTCATTTTTTTGTCTGGTAATGCAAAGAGAATGGAATACTCCACATATCAAACAGCTCATAAAATATTTGACTATCGCTTAAAGCCTACCAATTCCCCTTGCATCTACAAGAAAATTAGCAATAAGATTAACATATCGATATCTCGATTAACATGAAGCATATGGAGAATAAGCGTTTGAAAAATAGTTTGTACAAGAGTAGAGAAAGTCATGTGAGTGTAACACATCAGATTTTTTTCCTATGTCGACTCAAGTCCGCAGCCACTACTAGGGTGCAAACTTGCTATGAGTACCGCAGGGTTAATATTCACAATAGGAATACTATGAGATTAAAATAATTAACTTATTGTTCATCATCTAATTGAAACATTAACAAACATCAGCTTATTACATTTCGTTTTAGCACACTTTTTGTTTTCGGGGATCTATAGGGATACTTCGCCAAATTAAACCTGGATATTGCCAAATTGGAGTAGGCTACAACATACATCAACATTTTCCCCCTATCCTTCATTTATTACCAGAATTTTTCTCCGCGTAACAGAGAGTGTTTGTTCATGAACTGTCATACATTTTAATGTTGTAACGTTGAATACATTCTGATGTTGGCACAAACGCAAAACATGCCATAGGTAGAGTCAAAGCCGTATATCTTTGTTTATGCGGTAGTGCCTACCATTGTTTAAATTGAGTTACTGATGTTCCAGACCCGAAAACATTATTAGGGATGATATATGCAAACAAAGGTGTGGACTTTATGGCATTTTCAAATTACAAAGTTGGCAGACTATTTATCTTACTTCAAAATGTATTTACTCCAAGATTTAATTTCTTTTCTCTCTGTAAAAATGCCGTCCTCCGTGGTGTAGTGGTTACCATGGTAGCCTCTAGTTCCTGAGGTCGTGGGTCCAAACCCGGCGGAGGACGATGGATTTTTTCGGGCAACAAATCCTTAGTATGGCTTCCTTCGGAAGGGAAGTAAAGTCGGTGGTCCCGTGTCGTAGATTTACGGCACGTAAAAGAACCTCAAGCCTGATAAAGAGGCCTCTGAGTAAAATTACTGGTCTTTCACGCCCAATATAGAATGGGACGCTAAGGACCACAGCAGTTAAAGAGCGTCCATAAATAAAACTAAATTTAATATAATTTCTGTGAAAGTTATAGGCGTTTAGTATAGGGGAAAAGTGACTGCGTCCACGAGGTAAGCAGCCGTACTCACCCCCTCTTCTTCTGGTGCTCGCAATTACTTTCTCTACAACATATTGTGGTCCATTCCCCTAGATCGCCATTGTGTTTTTCCCTTCGTAAGATTTGAGACAGTGCGTTATGCGCAGCTAAAAATATAGAATGGTAGCCATAATAATATGAAAGCAAATCTTAGTATTCATTTCCCAGTCTTATTATTAAATAAGAATATTACTTGTAAATATGAATATGGTTTGGAGAGGCAGTGCAAGCGGCAGGTAGGAAACGGGAACGTTTTCCCCATTGCAGCTGAGTAAGGCAAGATAGGAGTTCATATGGAAACTTAAAGTGGACAACCAATAAGGAAGACGGTAGAAATCACGTGATAGCCAAAAGGGGGAATAGAAAAATCCGAAATAAAGACACAGGAGAGTTTCTAAAATCACTTATTCTTAGTATGCCCTTGAACGCCGTTCTAAAAAGCAAATGTGGGTGCAGTTCCAAGCAAATTGATAGAAAAGTGTCGGCGGGTAGGCGCAGTAGTTTGAAGTACATCAGTAGATTTTGGCGCCCAAAGAGATGCGTGTGTGTGGCGAGGCTCGATTAAGAATCAGATATAAAAGGTGACGGGAAATAAACGGACAGAAATAAGAATCAGTTGTGTTATGCAACAAGATCCACGGAAGAACCTGAGCTAGCATTGCACCCGGGACCATTCATACAAATCACGTGCCACATACCCTTTCAGGTTTCCACCTTAAAGTAACCACTTTTGACTCCGCCTGGCTGGTGTCAGTACTTTATGTGAATGGTCTGAAAAACAATACAGGGACATACAAACTAACAATGAATGGTATTTATAATCTATGTGGAATGAAGGGATGATTTGTGTACCACCTCTATAAAAGTTTCGCTACGATTGACACACAGGGAATGGCAAAGCAATTACAAATAATTGGGCCTTCTAGAGGAAGGGGGTGAAGAAGAATTTGAGTGTAGATAAAACTAAATGACAGTTAAGATATTAACGTGTGTGAGAGCTTTCATCAGCGACATGGAGACGAAGGTTAAAGTTGTTGCTGCTACTAAGAAAACGGTAGTATAGCATGAAATATATGGTTAAGTTGTAATGTTCCTTCGGAGGTTTGGCCATACTTTGGGGGAGCAAGGTACATTCCAATCCAGTGACTAGAATTGTGTTCGAAAAACAGAGGTGCTCACGCTGGTACGGGGTGGGGTTGGATTTTGTCAATACCAACATAAACTGCTCCGTTCCATAATGGGCCACACTTTATGCCCTCAACAACGAAGCGGATAAAGTAAACGGTTTCAAAATTGTCGTATCGTGGCATCAAAATTGACTTGCTTGTTCCTGCTTCACACGCTTACCATAATGAGCTAATTGTGAAAGATGTTTAATACTGTAACACTGGTAGGGCTGCATAAACGCATTTTAGAACCCTCTTAAGGTCCTAACACAGAGTACAAACATACTAGGACGGATCGAAAAGTAACGCAATAATTTTTTCTGCTTTGGTATTGCATCTAGAATGTTGCAATTTCACACAGGTATAGTTTGAAGTTTTCACTAGAGAGAGTGTTTTGTGTTTCATGTACAGCTCTAGCGAGAGAAGCGTGAATTACGCAAAAAAGATGGCGCGCATGTTACTGTCGTCCACTTGTGAACAGCAGAAAGTTGTGGTTCGATATTTGTGGGCCAAAGGGCATAAACCGAGTGATATTCTCAGGGACATACGTGGCATGTATAGGGATTGATTGTATGGACCGTAGCAATATCTCCAAGTGGTGTGCATTCTTCTAGAGGGTCATATGAACTTTAGTGATCCGCCGCGTTCCGGGAGGCCAGTAACAGCTGCAAACCCGCAGAATGTCAAAGCCATTGAGGCGGCAATTTTGAACGACCTGCGTGTGCAACTGTGAACCTTATCGCAACAGTTCAACATTTCCTATGGTGCAGTGTAGAATATTGTTCATGACACGTTGAAATTTCGTAAAGTTAGTGCTCGCTGGTTGCCTAAGAACCTGACAGACAACCACAAGGGCCAGCGAATGATGACGAGCTTGGATCACCTAACGCGGACACCGCAGAAGGGCATGACTTTCTGAAAGGAATCGTCACTCGTGACGAGTCGTGGGCATACCACTACACGCCCGAAACCAAGCAGGCAAGTATGGAGTGGAAACATGCTGGTTCCCCAGTGAAGAAAAAATTCAAAGTGATTCAGTCTGCTAGGAAACTGCTTGCGACGGTGTTCTGGGATATGCATGGTGTTGTATTGATGGACTTTGCGAACACAGGACCACTGTGAATGCTGCAGCCTACATTAAAACTTTGGTGAAGTTGCGTCGTGCCCTTTGTTACAAACGCCACAAAATTAATGCTGATGATGTCAAAATTCTTCATGACAATGTTGCTGCTGCTGTTCGTCAGAAGATCACCAAATTTGGTTGGGAGGTGCTCCGGCATCCACCATGCAGTCCGATCTTGCACCATCGGACTTTCATCTGTGTGGTCCCATGAAGAAATTACTGGCCGAGCAACGCTTTGCAACAGCTGCGGAAGTGAAATCAGCAGCCCGCAGATGGCTATACTCCAAGAAAACGGACTTCTACGAACACGGCATATTGAAACTGGTATCACGAGGGGAGAAATGCGTTTAGAAACTTGGTGACTGTATCGAAAAATAGGTAAAAGGTGCAAGGTCATTTGTGATTTGTTTAACTATTAAACCTTTTTGTAAAAACTTATTGTGCGTTATTTTTCGATTTGCTCTCGTATGTTCTGTAAAGAAAGCAGGTCAACAAACGTGGTTGCATACGCCACCAGCAGCAGAGAGGGCTTCCTTCCCATCCTATGCTTTTCACGTAATGACTAAGTTTTTGGTTGTTTGGGTCGAAGCTCTCTTCCTCCCCACTCTACTCTACCTGAGAAGAATATAAAGCACAAACAAAGGCTTGCAGGATATGAAAACAGTTAAAATAACACAATGGTCACTGAAACCATCAAAACAGAATATAATAACTCTTTATGAGAAATCTCTCTTTCTTTAGCGACTCTTCTTTTGTCAGTGAAAAAGAGGGGGTAAACAAGACGATATACAATATTCCTTTGTGGATGTTCAGGATTTCCGCTCAACCAGAGAATTACATCACATATCTGCAGTGCGGAAGAATGCACAAGCTCTCCACCGGGATACAAAGCAAACGGTTCTTAAGCACAAAAAAGAGGAAGAAGGGATTCCACTGTGTATCTTCAGCTTTACTGTGGCGATGGCCATTTCTCTCCAGTCGTTTCCACAGCATGAGGGTACAGTAGATCTTATGGTGGATTTCCGCAGTGCTGTCAGACCTGTCTGTTGCAGCTCATAAGAGATATCCTCAATAATGATTTTTACTTTCTCTACTACGTACAGTAAGTATTCCACTTAAAATTCGATAGCGAGATTTCACCGGAACTACATGTTTTGAGACCCCCTGAATCCAAAGAAAGCATTTCTGGAAACATGTCGGTGTGACTGTGAACAGCATAACTCAGAAATGAACAGTCGTATAAACTCCAAACTTGGTATTTAGGTTCAGTATCTTCCAGAGATACATGGAACATTTTTCGAAAATTTTAATTTTCTCAAAAATGGCTCTAACGACTTTGATTACAATATCATATGTTTAAGACATTTTCTGGGAATGTTTCCAAAAGTATTCTTCATTGTGAACGACTTTTGCATAACTGGTAAACCATAAGAGATAGACAAAATTTTACTACAAAAATATGTAGTACGCTTTAAAATACACAATTTATGTCATATACATCTTTTTTGTTGAGTGAACCATTTTTGAGATATTGCTTGTTATTCTCTTAAATTTTTCAATACTTATTTTCTCAAATGGGAATTCGTTATTCATTTTTACTTTCTCTACTACGTATAGTAAGTAGGGGAAGTATTGCATTCCACCCAAAAATTCGATACTGAGATTTCACCGGAAATACATGTTTTGAGACCCACTGAATCCAAAAAAAGCATTTTTGGAAACATGTCCGTGTGTGTGTCTGTGTGTGTGTGTGTCTGTGTGTGTGTCTGTGTGTGTGTGTGTGTCTGTGTGTGTGTGTCTGTGTGTGTGTGTGTGTGTCTGTGAACAGCATAACTCAAAAACGAACAGTCGGATAAACACCAAGCTTGGTATTTAGGTTCAGTATCTTCCAGAGATGCGACAAAAAGGTTTTCAAGAAAATCCCCCCACCCCAGACTACCCTTTACATGGAACATTTTTCGAAAATTTTAATTTTCTCAAAAATGGCTGTAACGATTTTGATGAAAATATCATATGTTTAAGATAATGTCATGAGAAATGAAATGTATATTTCGAATTTTCTGGGAATGTCTCCAAAAGTATTCTTCATTGTGAACGACTTTTGCATAACTGGTAAACCGTAAGAGATAGACAGAATTTTACTACACAAAAAATGTAGATCGCGTTAAAATACACAACTAATGTCATACACATTTCTTTTGTTGAGTGAACCGTTTTCGAGATATTGCTTGTTATTTCCTTAAATATTTCAATACTTATACTTTTTCTTAAATTCGTTATTCATTTTTTTTATGTCCTGGACATGCAAAGAGAATGAAATGCGCCACATAGCAACCAGCGTTAAAATATTTGACTATCGCTTATAACCTACCATATTCCCCTTGCATCTACAAGAAAATTACCAATAAGATTGACATCTCGATATCTCGATTAACATGAAGCATATGGAGAATAGGCGTTTGTAAAAATAGATTGTACAAGAGTAGAGAAAGTCATGTGAGTGTAACACATCAGATTTTTTTATGTCCTGGACATGCAAAGAGAATGGAATGCGCCACATAGCAACCAGCGTTAAAATATTTGACTATCGCTTAAAACTTACCATATTCCCCTTGCATCTACAAGAAAATTATCAATAAGATCGACATCTCGATATCTCGATTAACATGAAGCATATGGAGATTAAGCGTTTGTAAAAATAGTTTGTACAAGAGTAGAGAAAGTCATGTGAGTGTAACACATCAGAATTTTTGTCTTGGATATGCAAAGCGTATTAATCTGCGGGAAAGGGAATGGTGCTGCACCTAGCAATTAGCTATTAAGAGATATGTATATGCTTAAAGGCTACTGTATTTCTGTATTGCCCTTGCAAATATATTATCCCCTTACATCTACAAGAAAATTAGCAATAAGATAGACTCTGCTAATGTTTATCTCGATTAACATGAAGTAGATGGAGAATAAGAGTTTGTAAAAATAGTTTTTAGAAGAGTAGAGAAAGTCATGTGAGTGTAACACATCAGATTTTTTTATCTAGGAATTATCTATCGTACAGTAGTTTTCCTGCAACCCGTTCATAATTTTATTTATTATAAACCCCTATCCTCTATATCTTCTTCTATTATTGCTATAGACTCCATCCAGTTTCCCATTCTAGCACCATTCTTACTGTTCTATAGTTTCTCATTCCTTTCACATGTGAGGCAGCATTTTTAACACTTAAATGATTTCAGTCTAATTATATAATATATAAATTCAATAACAGCCCGCTTTAAAGCAATATGTGTATGCAACAATATATAAAACAGTGTATATTACAGTCATTGTAAATATTTTTATTACTGTATACATGTTCAATGTTATCTGAATGTATTACGTAGTTTAATAATGTAGGAGCTGTAAGAATAATAGGTTAAAGTTTGCTAACAATGAGTAAACATCGAGGCATTAATGTAATATTTGTGACAGTTTATAAAATAGCCAATCAACAACCAGAAAAAAGCTTAAGTTAAATGAAGGTATTCTATTGGACTAGGATTTGCCAATCAGAGACTTGAAATATAGCAAAATTTACAAACCTAGAAGTTAGTTGCTTGTAGACAGTGCTCATAACTGGACGCGTTGGTTGTTGACAGTGTTTCTAACCGGATGCGGGATGTGTCCTCGAGAAATTTAGTACGTATTTGTGTGAGACAAAAATAGTTTTACATGTTAAAAAGTGCAAGTATTTAATAAAAGAATCTCACAGCTCCCTATATTAGTGAAGTGTTATTTAAATCGTGTCAAGAATTAATAAAAAAGGAGTGAATTAAAAATTATAATCTGTGTAAGCCTACATTCTTCAGCCGCATCACATGTCTCTAACAATAATACTGACGCAGCCGATGCAAACATAAATATATAATATTTAAAGAGACAGTCAAATTACAAAGTTAATATTTTTAAACATTTTTGGGCAAAGGCTACCGGAAACCGGGTGCGGTTGCAACTACTTCAAGTTCGGCTCCCCAACAGTCGAAATACAATACAACTCTTTCATTACGTAGCAGCAGCAAACCTACTACTTCAAATTGGCTCCCAAAGCGTGGGGGCAAACAACGTAAAAATAACAATAACGAAACAAAAAATTTTCAAATTTGGGCCTAAACCTGGGGCTAATAAATACCTTCTTCACATGTCCGAACCATTTTAATCTTCTCTCTTCTATTATTTCCAATAATTTTCTGTTTACATCCATTACTTGCCCAATTGTTTGTATTTCCAATTTTATCCCTTCTTGAAGTTCGAGAATCTCTCCGCCAAAAATTCATCTCTGTTATCAGTAATTTTCTTTCTTGTTGCCTATTTAGTGTCCACATTTCTGCTTCATAGAGTAATATACATTGTACTATTGAATTATCAATGAGGTTTTTAGCACTATTTAAAATGTTTCTTTTTCATAATATCGCGTTCAGTATTCCAAATGTTTTTCTTCCTTCACTTATTCGTTTTTACTTTCTCTACTACGTATAGTAAATAGGGGAAGTATTGTATTCCACCCAAAATTTCGATACCGAGATTTCGCCGGAAATACATGTTCTGAGACCTCCTGAATCAAAAAAAAGCATTTTCGGAAACATGTCCGTGTGTGTCTGTGTGTCTGTCTGTCTGTGTGTCTGTGTGTCTGTCTGTGTGTGTGTCTGTGAACAGCATAACTCAGAAAAGAACAGTCGGATAAACACCAAACTTGGTATTTGGGCTCAGTATCTTCCAAGGATGCGACACGAAGGTTTTCAAGAAAATCCACCCAACCCAGACTACCCTTTACATGGAAGATTTTTCGAAAATTTTAATTTTCTCAAAAATGGCTCTAACGATTTTGATTAAAATATCGTATGTTTAAGATATTTTTATGACAAACAAAATGTATATCTTGAATTTCCTTGGAATGTCTCCAAAAGTATTCTTTATTGTGAACGACTTTTGCATAACTGGTAAACCATAAGAGATAGACAAAATGTTACTACACAGAAAATGTAGATCGCGTTAAAATACACAATTTATGTCATATACATTTTTTTTGTTCAGAGTACCATTTTCGAGATATTGCTTGTTATTCCCTTAAATTTTTCAATACTTATTTTCTCAAATGAAATTTTGTTATTCATTTTTTTGTCTTGGATATGCAAAGAGTTATAATCTGTGGCATAGGGAATGGTGCTGCACCTAGCAACCAGCTAGTAAGAGATATGTATGTGCTTAAAGGCTACTGTTTTACTATATTGCCCTTGTAAATATATTTTCCCTTTACATCTGCAATAAACTGAACAATAAGATAGAGTCTGCAAATGTTTATCTCGATTAACATGAAGTAGATGGAGAATAAGCGTTTGTATAAATAGTTTGTACAAGAGTAGAGAAAGTCATGTGAGTGTAACACATCAGATTTGTTTATATTTCTAATCCACATAAGATTACTCCAAAAGTTTGAGAATTGACGCAATAATGTATTAAAAATTTATATCTGATTATTCCATCTTTTTAAAATTTCTCCATTGCACTCTGTACAACCGTCTCATTGTTTCAAATGCTGAGCGCCATTCTTCTTTGGAGAGAGTGCAAATACATTCTTAAGCAGCTACTGCGGCTTCAGGCGACCCCAATCGTTGACCTAGACTTTTTCTTTCATTTTTGGAGTAGAAAAGAATTACATAGAGTCGGATCTGGACTGTAGGGAGGAGGAACAAACATCTGACTCCTGACTCCTGCAGAAATTAGATTGTTTCTTGTGCAGTGTGGGCAGAGGCATTACCATGGTGCAACAAAATTAGTAGTTACCATGAAGTGGATAGAAGAGGCAGAAGAGCCCATGAAAATCTCTTCATTTTTAATAACTTCTATACAACTGCTAAATCGTAAAGATACACAAAATATTCCTACACAAAAAAATGTAAATCTCGTTAAAATATACAACTTAAGTCAAACTTTATGGCTTTAAAAATCTCCGAGATATACCTTGTTATGAATTGTTTGAATATTGTTCAATTTCTTGTACGTTTTTCAGGCGATAAAGCGCTATTCCGTCCCCCACCCCTGTGATCATACAGGGAACATGGTGTTTCAAAGTCATCACCTAGCGATTCGCTGTTTACTTTCTCTACCACGTACATAGAAAGCAGAAATGGTATTGCATTCCACCCAAAATGCTAATTCAACATTTCACCAGAAATGCATGTTTTGTAGTCCCTGAATAAAAAAAGCATCTTTAGAAAAAGTTCCGTGTGTGTATGCTGCGAACAGCATAGTTAAAATAAAGTCGAATAAACACCACATTTGGAATTTAACTTCAGCACTTTCCAAAGATGCGACAGGAAGTTTGCCAAGAAAATCCCTCTATCCCAAACTACCTTTTATATGGAACATTTTTCTAATTTTTTTATTTTCTAAAAAGTAGCCAGAACGATAATGATTAAAATACCATGCATTAAAGGCATTTACATGAGAACTAAAATACATATCTTGAATTTTCTGAAAGTAGCCTGTGAAGTCCTCTTTATACTAAAGGAATTTTGTAGAGGAATCTTGTATAACTAGTAAACATTAAACGATAGGCGAAAACTTACTATATAAAATATCTGATACATTCACATGTCTACCCTCTACCTTTATAAGTGATTATACAAACTATTCTTGCTAAAGCTTACTTTTATACCTACTACTTTTAATCCAAATAAATCTTTACAATAACAGCTACATTACAAAATGGCCTTAGAATTCCATACTGTTTCCATGCAATCAGAGAAAGAACTGAATATTGAAAGATCTTTAAGAGAATGACAGGTATTGAACAATTCGAACTTTTAATAATGGATATTTCCGAAACGGACTATGCCACAAATATACTTATTTTAAGCAAAAGTGTGTGTTTTAAATAGTTTTGTGCGGTAGTTTTCGTCTATCGCTTAACGTTTACAGGTTATACAAGATTATGCAAAATTGCTTGCGAATGAAGAGGCCTTCACACTATTCCAAGAAATTTCATCATATAGTTTTATTTTTCATGTAAATATCTTTCATATACGGTATTTTAATCAACATTATTAGAGTCATTATTTAGAAAACCAATTTTTTTAAAAATGTTTCATGTAAAGGGTAATTGGGGTGGGATATTTTCTTGAAAATCTTCGTGTTGCATCTTTGGAAGATACTTAACTCAAATACCAAATATACACACACGGACATGTTTTCAAAAATGCTTTAGTTTGATTCAGGGCGCCTCAAAACGTGTATTTCCGGTAGAATTTTTGTATTTAATTTTTGGGTGGAATGCAATACTTCCCCTACCTAGTCTACGCAGTAGGGAATGTAATAATGTAGATATCTTTAAAACACACAGTTTAACTTAAATACCTTTCTTGTAAAATCAAGCATTTCCGAGATACCCGTTATCAATTGTTCGAATTGTTCAATACTTAGTAATTCTTTTAAATTCCTGTCGATTTGTAGTTGTTTCTCGCGATTTCATTGTGAAGTAGTTTTGTTGTATTGTTATTTGCCCCACGTTTTGGGAGCCAATTTGAAGAAGGTTTGTTGCTGCTACGTATGGAAAGTCAGTTTGAAGATGTATTATATTTCGACTGTTGGGGAGCCGAACTTGAAGTAGTAGCAACCGCACGTATGGTAAAAGGTTTCCGGTAGCTTTCGCCCCAAATGTACTTTCCGGTGGCCTTTGCCTCAAATGTTTAAAAATATTAACTTTGTAATTTTGACCGTTTCTTTAAACATTATATATTTATGTTTTCCTCGGCTGCGACAGTATTTATATTTTTTTAGAGACATGAATGTCTTAGCAGGGAATGGTGCGGCTGAAGAATGTAGGCTTACATAGATTATAATTTTACTTCATTCCTTTTATTAATGCTTGACACGATTTAAATAACACTTCACTGATATAGAGAGAGACCTTGAGATTTGTTTTTCATTAAATATTTACACTTTTTAACACGTAAAACTATTTTCGTCTCACACTAATACGTATTAAATTTCTCGAGCACGCATCTCGCGTCCGGTTAGGAACACTGTCTACAAGCAACTGACTTCTGAATTTATAAATTTTGCTCCATTTTAGTTTCTGATTGGCTAATCCTAGTCCAATAGAGTACCTCCATTTAACTAAATCTTTTTCTGGTTGTTGATTGGTTATTTTTTAAACTGTCTCAAAAATTACATTATTGTTGCTCCAAAAATTACCAGTAGTATTGTTAAACTTTCAAATTCATTACTGCTTCAAGGTTACCTCATTGTTACCTCATTGTTAGCAACTTTTAACGTATGTTTCTCACAGCTCCTGCATTATTAAATTACGTAATAGATTCACACAACATTATTACACATGTATACAATTATATAACAATATACAATGACTGTAATATACACTTTTTATGTATTGTTACATACACATATTGCTTTAAGGCGGGCTGTTATTGAATTTATATATTATATGTTTTGACTGAAATCATTTAAACGTTAAAAATGCTGCCTCATTTGAAACAGTATGGAATTTTAAGGCCAGTGTGTTGCGTCCAGTTCTAAAACATTTGACTATCGCTATTCCCTTTGCATCTTTAAACGAAATGTGTGATGCAGCTATTTCCGGAAAGGTTTACTTCGATTAAAATGAACTATATAGAAAATAAGCTTTCGTAAGAATAATTTGTATACGCACCAATAAACAATATAGTGTAGAGAAAGTCATACCAATTTGTTCATGTGGTAAGGCGCTATTGGTTTTCTGTGAGGTCACGCAAAGAGCATGGTGTTTCAAAGTCATCACATAGCTATCCAGTTTTTAAAAATCTGACTCTATGTATAATGAATGTTTATCTGGTTTAAGAATAAATAGAAGAAAAAGCTTTTGTAAGAATATTTTGTAAAACACTGAGTAGCGAAAGTCATGTGAATGCTCATGCCTGATTTTTATAATGAATATACCCGGCGTTTTTAAATTTTAATGAACACAAAAATTATTGAAAGAAAGAATGGTCTTAATATTATATTCAAAACCACTTTGCAATAGAGATTAAAATAGATGGAAATGATTTATTTTGTGTTTAATGAACTCCTTTTACCAGCAGCTTCAAGCGAGTGGATTGGGAAATGGTTCAATTTAAAACAAATGTAAACAAACTGGGGATCCAATTCTCTGTAACAATTTTTTCCACCGGTCAAATTGAGCATCTAGTGTTTTCACAAGTAACAGGGTTGTATTCGCAGCGTTAAACTCTGTTTTCTCTCTCCACCTTTGCTCCCCATTCACCCAAATTACTCTTCGGTCCCTCCGAGCGGCGAGAAGGGTTTATTCCGCGTGTAAACATCACGTGACCTCACAGTTAATGTAGCTTTACAGTGCGTGAACTAGCATCAAACCAGGTCTAAAGGTAAACGGTATTCGATGTTAAATACTCTTATGCTAAGTAACGGCTCCTTCAGGTGTTGCATATTTGGAACGCTGTTATTGAAGGGCTCGGAGCCTTAAAGAGCGATCTCCATCAATCGGTTGCAATGGGGTTTTGAACTCCACACCAGGTATGACCAAAACGTAATGTAACGTTTACTTTATCTTCTTGTCCCACAATTGAACACTTCCCTCCATATTATGCTTGGTCTTCCTGTTTGACGGTATCCTCTAGGTATATAATTTAAGAAAATGTGTCTCTTTCACCCTTAACATATTATGTTGGTACCAGCTGCTTTTATTTTCACTGTAACGTATTTGTTGCAAATTTTGTTACACGCCGTTAAGTTTTATAACATACTCGATTAGATTACATTCTGTGAGTTCACTAGCAGCCATAAAGGCTTGTGAACATAGAACATGTCAAGGAAATGTACAATATTGTTACATATATACATAAATATTACATAGAATACAAAACATTTAAAATAAAATAAAGACATATTATATACAATTCATTCATTCATTATCTGTTTACCCTCCTCTTATGTAGGACTTACAACCCCCAGGACTTACAGGCGGGTGCCTGGGGTCAGAGGTCCGTCGAGGAGCAGACACTCATGGATCAGACAGAACATCCAGGATGGGTGATCATCCCGATGCTTGGTATGGGATGAAGGAAGTAGATGAAACGAAATGTTGGTGAAATTGATGAAAGGAAAGGTGATGATGGAGCAGTTGGTGGAATGAATGGCGGGGAAAACCGGAGAACCCGGAGAAAACCCGCCCAGACGCCGCTTCGTTCACCACAAATCCCACATGCAGGTCCCCGGGATTGAACCCGGGCCGCCTCGTTGGGAGGCGAGCGATCTAACCACGGTGCCGCCTCATATTATATACAAAATTAAACAAATCAGGTGTAATTTTGTGCAAAATCGAATACCTCCCTACCGTTATAAGCCTAACATTATATTTTTAGACAAGAACAGTTATTTTAACTTTCATTGGGCTTGTAGCTTTTGTTCCTCTCATCATTTTGTTCTATTTGATTTGTAATGCAGAGCTTATACTGTCAGTTCTTAATATACATTTAAATACCTTCATTAATTCTAGAGCAGGCACCAAATGTAATTGGCAATTGTAATTAATACTTACTAATACTACTTACAGAACTATATATGTATTATCATCAGGATAATCAATCATTCAGATAATCTTGTATAGAATAATATGCTTTTGATAATAGGTACTCTTTAACAGCAATTTTAAAGACATTGAAATTGTCAAATTTTCCCTTAAGATCATTAGGGAGAGTATTAAATATTTTATAGTTTCATAATATACACCTTTCTGGAAACAAGAAAGCTTTGTACTGGGATGATGGATGTTACCCTTTTGTCTAGTTTTTATCTCATGAAATTCCATGTTGTTATAAATGTGATTCGATTGCATACAAAGAATTTTAAGATTGAAAGTATGTACATGCAAGGTAGGGTTCATATCTATTAGCCTCGTGTAATAACTTACAGAATTTAAATTGCATTGGCTAGTAGAAATTAATTCCTATCACGTGCTGGGACCATTTCAGAATAATGGTTAATAATGGTTAATATATTATAGGTAAACACCATTAGATTCTATAGTCCTGACCGATCTTTCAGCGAGGTTTGCTATCCTGCAAAGGTACCAGTTTCTGGTTTTTAATGCGAAGAATTCGTTGATATCCATTTTAACTGCTTCAGTGTTTTCAAAGTTCTTCCAAGTAGAAAATGGGCCATGGGTCTAAACAGATGGTAATCTAATGGTGCAAGATCCGGGCTATATGTTGGATGTGGTAGCACTTCGATTCATTTCAATTCCTGAATATTGTCCATCGTTCTTTGAGCTGTGTGAGGTCTAGCATTGTCCTATTGCAAAAGAATTCTGTTTCTATTAAGTAATGCCGGGTACCTCTGCCTGAATACTTAATGAACTCGTTCATTTGTTGAGAATAGAGATCCGTGTCGACTGCACGTCTATTTGGAATAAATTTCCAGTGAATCACACCTCCAAAATTCCAATAGGCATATATCTTATTTTGGAGCCGAACCTTTTTATATTCCAGCCTGATGGGTATCAAGCCAGTTTCAAAGGAGTCAGGGTTGCGGTAATACGCCCACTTTTCATCACATGTGGCAATTCTCCTCATAAATCTATCATCCCACGGATAAGGGATAAGCTGATTACAGCTTCTGAACGATTTTTGAAGTGTCTTAATATGGCGGTATATGATATCTTTTGAAGCACCAAGTTCTTCTGACAACCTCCGAGTGCTTGTCTATCGATTTTCTACCAAAACTCTGCGTGTATTCTCAATATTCCATAACTTGGGTCTTCCAAAACATTGTAAATCTTTAATATTTTCGTGCCCATTACTGAAACGCTGCAACCATCTATGTGCTACTCGTTCACTAGCGACATCTTCACCTTTGACTTTACATATTCTTCGAGCAGCAGCTTTATAAATCCGCTTCCAGTAGTGCTTCAGAAGGTCTCTAACCTTAAACTTTTATTAACTCCCTTTCAAAATCTTGTATTATCAACTGCGGGTTGTCAAAATGTTAACAATACGGTACAATAATATATCTTCTGTGTAAACTCCTGACTTGGTATAAGTACTGCTAGAAGACTATTGCCTGTGAAGGGTCAATGGCAAATGTTTCGTGTGCACAGATTTCAAAACGCACTCTCATATTGCTGGATTTAGCGCTGTATTTTGTTTCTCCGAAGGCTGGCCTTTCACGGCTGGAAGCGTTGCTTACTCCTGTTAGGCAGTTGTTTTTACGCAACAAGCGTTTGATGGACAAGTTAGTTATCAGCCTACTGGACTGGGGAGGTAACTAAGAGGAGTGTGAGAGAAGTGACTGTGCAGGTCCGAGTAGGCCATGCTGACTTCACCCGAAGGCTACCTTTGTGTTTTGTTTTAAACCAGGTAAGGGTGTGTTGTAATGTTAATCCTTTAGAATGTGTATTCATAATTTCTCGGGGATGTTTGGATAAAACCGGTTTACAAACCGTGAATACAGAACAGATTTTCCAAAATTTGATTCCCCTCGACTGAGTTTGTGGTGGATGTACGTATGTCTGGGTTAGGGATTGTAAGTTGCTATAGCGCCAGTTGAGTACACACTGAAGTGCAGATAAACTGAGCACATTTGAAAGGGCTATTCTGAATTACTTTCGTCTTCATTGAAAACGCTAATAAAAAGTAAAAGAAAGGGAATAAATTACCTTAGGAGTGAGTTTAGAAGTGGATATTGTCTCTTCTATATCTAGTGCCGTTTTAGGTGTTTTATTTTTATAGGAAAATCGCGTTATAAACGCAACAAACGTAGCCATGTTGTTGCTAAAGCACATGCAAAATGGGAACTGCCAACCTCAATAAAAAGTGTTGTTCTTACTACAAATTCTTCCTCTTCTTCTTCTTCTTTGTTTAATGTTGCCGCTGACAAAAACGCAACGCCATCATAGTAAGAAAGACTATCCACCAAAATAATAATTTTTGTATTCTTTTTTGTGAAAGTTTGTTATATTAATATGTTATTTCCATTAAATAAAAAAGTTCCTTTACTGTAACAGTGGTAAACACTTAACGCAAGCTTACATAAGAAAACCTAACATAAGGCTAACTTTCCGTGAATTCAGAAACGTAAGCTTATACAAAAAAGCTAAACCTAACCTAACCTACCGTGAATAAGAAACCTAAGCTTAGGAACGCACCCTTGCTTCGCTCGCGTGCTTTGGTGTAACCACTGGTAATAAATTAAAATAAGGTTATATATATAAAAGTAAATCAGAAACCTAAACTTATATAAAAAAGAAACTAAACCTAACCTAAACTCTCGTGAATCAGAAACCTAAGCTTAGGAACGCAACTGCTACACTCCTCTCCTAAAAACATCCCCCGGCTACGCTTTGAGGTTGAGGGCCCTCAATCCCTCGGCTACGCCTTGAGGCTGAGTATCCTACCGGCTTTGGCGGCATTAGTTATTCATATGTTGCCAGCATTGCGTTAGAGCTATCGTATGACATAGAGTGACATCTGTTGGACATGTAACACATCATTTTCATCGTTGTAGGGGATACACTAAAAGCAGAATGTCGAGAAAAACTAAACCTAACCTAACCTCCCGTTAATCAGAAACTTAAACTTAGGAATGCACGCTCGCTTCGCTCGCGTGCTTTGATGTAACTACTGGTAACTAATTAAAACAAGGTTATATAAAAAACTAAACCTAACCTAACCTCCCGTGAATCAGAAACGTAAAAAAATTAACATACGTAAAATAAAAAGTAACTAGGAACGCAGGCTGAGATCGTTGGCGGTATCTTACTGGCTTTGGTGGTATTTGTTATTCATGTATTGTCAGCATTGTGTTGGAGCTAGAGGATGACATAGGTTGACATCTGTAGGACATGTAATACATCACTTCCATTGCTTCTGAAGACCAAAGTAAAGCAGCAAGTCGCATATTTCAAGTTAATGGAAATTCTGTGTAACCCGAAGTCATATCCGTCATAGCAATCGGTGATACAGATTTCTTACTGGTAATTAACACTGAATGTGAGAAGTATAAATTACAGTGTTACTTGTCATATTGTAGTCTGGAGGTATAAAATATTATGGTTACATCTCGTATAGATTACATGGGCATTTAGTATCACTGACTTCTTCTATATTATCTTACAGATGCAAATTTAAGGATAGCATTACAATGGGACTTGTGGTATTTTATTCTGAAAGTAAAAAGCAATTCAGTATAGTTTGGAGTACATTGGGACATGTAACATTTCATGCTGAATATAAATAGCAAATCAGTGGATTTGAATTGCAGTGGAACCTTTAATGTTTCATTTTGAAAGCAAAGAGCAATTCGGTCAAGTGTGAATTACATTGAGGTTTGTCATATTTCATTGTGAAAGTAGGTAAATAAAAATTCAGTACAGCTCCAATTATTGGATCTCCTTATTACAGTAAGTGTTATATTACATGCTGAAAGTGAAGGATCAATGAATCGGATTTTTAGAATGATCGATCTGTTACTTACAGTCAACATTTTAAACACTTTCCATATTAACAAAAACCTAACCTAACGCTAACCTTCCGTGAATTCAGAAACCGAAACTTATATAAAAATCTGATTTGTTACACTCACATGACTTTCTCTACTCTTGTTCAAACTATTTTTACAAACGCTTATTCTCCATATGCTTCATGTTAATCCAGATATCGGTATGTTAATCTTATTGCTAATTTTCTTGTAGATGCAATGGGAATTGGTAGGCTTTAAGCTATAGTCAAATATTTTAAGAGCTGGTTGCTATCTGGAGTATTCCATTCTCTTTGCATTACCAGGACAATTTATATGACATAAATCGTGTATATTAATGCGATCTACATTTTTTTTGTAGTAAAATTTTGTCTATCTCTTATGGTTTACCAGTTATGCAAAAGTCGTTCACAATGAAGAATACTTTTGGAGACATTCCCAGAAAATTCAAAATATACATTTCATTTGTCATGAAAATATCTTAAACATATGATATTATAATCAAAATCGTTAGAGCCATTTTTGAGAAAATTAAAAGTTTCGAAAAATGTTCCATTTAAAGGGTAATCTGGGAAGGGGGGATTTTCTTGAAAACCTTCATGTCGCATCTCTGGAAGATACTGAACCTAAATACCAAGTTTGGTGTTTATCCGACTGTTCGTTTCTGAGTTATGCTGTTCACAGACACACAGACATGTTTCTAAAAATACCTTTTTTGGATTCAGTGGGCCTCAAAACATATATTTCCGTTGAAATCTCGGTATCGAATTTTTGGATGGAATACAATACTTCCCCTACTTACTATACGTAGTAGAGAAAGTGAAATGAATAACACATCGAAGGAGCATTCAAAAGATCCGATTCAATGAACGATTCATGGATCCTTTACGTATATGGAAAACAGCGAAAGTAAATAGCAATTCAATACCTATTTAATTACTTTGGAACACTAGTATTTCATGCTGACAGTAAATAGCAAGTCAATCAAGTTTGCATTGCATTGGGCCTGTATCTTACGTGTTGAAACTAGATAAATCGCAATTCTGTACAGCTTGAATTACATTGAACCTTGTTATACGAGGGCTGATCAACAAAGACTGAGACTGATTTTTTCCTGTAGCTTCCGTGATATTTTCGTATCTGTAACATACATATTTGAACAGAGCGGGTTTTTATGTATAATCTTGGTAGGCGGCAGCACTCTCGTATTGGTAGGTTGGTAGTAATGATGTATTTTGTAGACCCTACTGCATTTCGCATACCAGACAATGGAGGTGATGCATTTTTTAAATCGATTATCACCGGTGATGAGTCATGGCTGCATCATTATGATCCTAAAGGAAAACAAGACAGCACAATGTGGAAATCGCCAGGTTCTCCCACACCAAAAAAGGCAAAAGTTGGTCCATCTGTAGGGAAAGTGATGGTGATCACATTTTTTGACTGTAATGGAATTATTTACCAGCATGCACTTCCCCCTCACACTACTGTTACAGCAGCATACTACACGTCAGTTTTGGCTACACTGAGGAAGCTCATTGCAAAGAAACGACCAGAGCTTTCTCGGACTGGGTGCACGGCCTCACGTCGCAAATCAAGTCATGCAGTTTCTGGCTCGGTTCAACATTACCCGTGTACCACATCCACCTTATAGCCCCGATCTTGCACCCTGTGACACTTTTTTATTCCCATCACTAAAGGCAAAGCTTAGGTGTATTCGATTTGAGAATTCTGAAGCAGTGCTCACGAAAATTGAGACGATTCTCAAGGACCTGACAAGGAATGGTCTGCAGCACGTGTTCAAGGACTGGCAGAGACGCTATAAAAGTGCATTGAAGCAGGAGGGGACTACTTTGAAAAAGATCATGTAAACACTGAATTGGAGTAATAAACATCTGTGAAAAAAAATCAGTCTCAGTCTTTGTTGATCAGCCCTCGTATTTCATACTGAACGTAAATAACAATTCAGTACAGCTTGAATTACAATCACTCAGTATAGTTGCAATTATATTGGGATTTGTTATATTTCATGATGAAAGTGAAAAAGCAATTCAATAAAGTTTGAATCACATTGAAGCCTGTGATATTTCATGCTACATATAAATTACAAATCAGTGCAGTTTGAATTACATTAGAACCCGAAATGTTTCATGCTGAAAGTAGGAGCAGAAAAATTCAGTAAAGCTTGAATTACATTAGATACCGTGTTGTTTAATGCTGAATGTAAATAAATATCCGTTCAGTGTAGTTTGAATTACATTGGGACTTGTTATATCCCCTGATGAAATTAAATGGTAATTCAGCACAGTTTGAGTTACATAAGAGCCTCTGACTCATCATACTGAAAGCAGGTGAAGAGCAATTCAGTAAGACTTGAATTACATTGAAGCCTATTATGTTTAATACTCAAAGTAGGTGAAGAGAAATTCAGTAAGACTTGAATTACATTAAAACCTATTATCTTTAACACTCAAAGCAGGTGAAGAGAAATTCAGTAAGACTTGAATTACATTAAAGCCTATTATCTTTAACACTCAAAGTAGGCGAAGAGAAATTCAGTAAGACTTGAATTACATTAAAGCCTATTATGTTTAACACTGAAAGCAGGTGAAGAGAAATTCAGTAAGACTTGAATTACATTAAACCCTATTATGTTTAACACTGAAATCAGGTGAAGAGCAATTCAGTAAGACTTGAATTACATTAAGGCCTATTATGTTTAACACTCAAAGTAGGTGAAGAGCAATTCAGTAACGCTTGAATTACATTAAACCCTATTATGTTTAACACTGAAAGCAGGTGAAGAGCAATTCAGTAAGGCTTGAATTACATTAAAGCCTATTATGTTTAACACCCAAAGTAGGTGGACAGAAATTCAGTAAGGCTTGAATTACATTAAAGCCTATTAAGTTTAACACTCAAAGTAGGTGAAGAGCAATTCAGTAAGGCTTGAATTACATTAAAGCCTATTATGTTTAACACTCAAAGTAGGTGGACAGAAATTCAGTAAGGCTTGAATTACATTAAGGTCTATTATGTTTAACACTCAAAGTAGGTGAAGAGCAATTCAGTAAGGCTTGAATTACAGTAAAGCCTATTATGTTTAACACACAAAGTAGGTGAAGAGCAATTCAGTAAGGCTTGAAATATATTTAAGCGTATTATGTTTAACACTCAATGTAGGTGGACAGCAATTCAGTAAATCTTGAAATATATTAAAGCCTATTATGTTTAGCACTCAAAGTAGGTGAAGAGCAATTCAGTAAGGCTTGAATTACATTAAAGCGTATTATGTTTAACACTCAAAGTAGGGCTTGAATTACATTAAAGCGTATTATGTTTAACACTCAAAGTAGGTGAAGATCAATTCAGTAAGGTTTGAATTACATTAAAGCCTATTATGTTTAACACTCAACGTAGGTGGAAAGCAATTCAATAAGGTTTGAATTACATTAAAGCTTATTATGCTTAACACTCAAAGTAGGTGAAGAGCATTTCAGTAAGGCTTGAATTACATTAAAGCTTATTATGCTTAACACTCAAAGTAGGTGGACATAACTTCAGTAAGGCTTGAATTACATTAAAGTCTATTACGTTTAATATTCAAAGTAGGTGGACAGCAATTCAGTAAGGCTTGAATTACATTAAACCCTATTACGTTTAATATTCAAAGTAGGTGGACAGCAATTCAGTAAGGCTTGAATTACATTAAACCCTATTGCGTTTAATATTCAAAGTAGGTGGACAGCAATTCAGTAAGGCTTGAATTACATTAAACCCTATTGCGTTTAATATTCAAAGTAGGTGGACAGCAATTCAGTAAGGCTTGAATTACATTAAAGGCTATTACGTTTAATATTCAAAGTAGGTGAAGAGCAATTCAGTACACCTTGAATTACATTGAGGGCTGTGATGTTACATGCTGAAAGTTAGTGAAGAATAATTCACTAAAGCTTGAATTGCATTGGGATCTAGCTGTTTCATGCTGAGAGTGGGTGAGTGTAAATACTTTGAGTTGCTATTTTTTTTTCTTTGGTCCATCATGCATTTTAACACGTGGTTACTTATGCATGGTGGGTCATATCAAATTCATATTGTTTTATTTTTCTAAACCATTTTTCTCTTACTCACTTTTTTATTTTCATTATCCTAAACTTTAATACCACTTTGTTAACATTCTCCCATTCTTTAGGTAAAAGCTGATCTCTCCACAATTTAGTTTCTTCACATTCAATTATATAATGCAAATCATAACCTGCCTCTCCACAAAGAGGACACCTATTCAAATTCGCTTCCTTTAGTCTATATGCACTTAATCTGGACCAGGCCCAGCCTTCTCTCACTAACCTATTACCTACATCCACATACTTCTCCCTTCCCCAGTCCACCTTTAATTGTCTATATACTTCCAAACTTTTCTTTCCTTCCAGACTTTGAAATAATTCTTGTTTCTCTATATCTTCTACTCTGTTCCTCACTTCTTTCCAGAAACCTTTAACTAATCCCTCTCTCCCCTCCCATAAGTTACCCATTCCTATTTCCTGAAAAATTCTCCTTATTCCTTGAGGCCAGTTCATCCCATCACTGGATTTTTCTTGGATTATTAAACATTGCCTCAAGATGTTATGCTCGTCCAATGATTTCAATCTATGCCAATATTTAAGTATCCTTTCTACTATCATGCCCTTGTGACCTACTCTTCCCAACTCCAGCATTGCTGCTCCATTAGGTGATGAAATAGATAAAACTAACATACATTTACAGAACGATATATAGTAAAACAGGAATCACATTGGGACCTTGATGTTTCATGCTAAAGGTGGATGAATAACACTTCCGTACATGCTTTTTTTACCCGTCTCTAGTTTGATGTTATTTTAATACTCACGCTTGAGTCAGTACTTTTAACCTAGAATAATTTCAATTAAATTATATAATATGTAAATCCAATATCAGCCCGCCTTAAAACAATATTATGTAATAATTTGTAAAAATGTATGTAACAGTCATTGCAAATGCTTATATTATTGTAAACATGTTTAATAATGTTATGTGAATGCATTACGTAGTTTAATAGTGTAAGAGCTGTGAGAATAATAAGTTTAAAGTTGCTAACAATGAGGTAGCAATGAGGTAAGATTGAGGCAATAATGAGTTTGAGATTTTAAATGTTACTGGTCATGATTAGAGCAGCAATAATATAAATTTTGTTACCGTTTAAAAATAGCCAATCAACAGCCAGAAAAAGCTTTAATAAAATGCAGGTATTCTATTGGACTAGGATTAGCCAATCAGAGACTTGAAATATAGAAGTTTACGGGTCTGGACGATTGAAATATGTTCAGTTGCTGTCAGACCTTGGTAGTGACCGGATGGAAGATGTGTTCTCTAAAGAAATATTACGTATTCGTGTGAAACGAAATTTTAGTTGACACGTTAACAAAGTGCAAGTATTAAAGAATCTCACAGCTCTTGATATCAGTGTAGTGCTATTTAATTTGTGTCAAGGATAAACAAAAAGAAGTGAATTTAAACTTAAAATTTGTGTAAGCTTACATTCTTGTTGCACCACGCCCTGATTAAGAGAAACGTGTCTCTAAAGTAATACTGACGCAGCCGAGGCAAAAACAAACATAAATAATATCTATAAAACCAGTTTAATAACAAAGTTAATAAATATCTTTTAAACTTGGAGCGTAACATCAAAAACGTCATCTTCAAATCAACTTTACATACGCAGTAGTTTAATATGTAAACAACAACTTCAAATTGACGTCCATACGTCGAGCTAAATAAATAAACAACTCCAACGTAAAGACAATATCTACTTCAAATTTGGTTCCCATACGTGGGGCATTACTACTCCAAGTTGGCTCCCAAGCGTGGAGCAGAAACAACCTTCTTCAAGTTGGCTTCCCAATTACGTAACAATAAATTACGTAAATCAACAACAATTTTCTCTTCACGCTCCAAGCAATCAGGATAAATAAATACAGTTCTGATATTTTGCAGCTTAATGAACACCCTTCATGGGGAGTCTTGTAGAGCTTTTAAGTTTTACATCTCGTGTCACGCTCAAACTGTAGTGGAAAATATGAAAATCTCCTAATTAAGCCCTTCATAGTGGATTTTACAGCAATTATTTGATGCTTGCGCAGACCATTCAGACTTCCGCTTTAGCAGTAACGCTGGTTGAGAGTAGGGGTCATATATATAAGACTAATATTAGGGTAATAGATTTATCTCACCGTATTAGAGTAGCTTCACGAAATTTACTTACCTCTTAAGCCAGTATGTATCAAAATAATAAGGTGACCTACTTAATCCTCGCATTTTCATTTAATTATATAGTCCCCAGCATCGCTGGATTTCATTAGCGTGACCTACATGGATCCTCTTGGTCCAGTCCCTATTATCTCTCCGTTTTATCAGCGGAAGAAGTATACTAATAATGCAATTTGTGTTATGTACACTTAATAATGTCTCAGCACAGAAATTAGACTATTGGCAACTCTTTTATGTCTTGAGGCAGGGGTTCTCAACCTGTAGTACACAAGCTACTGGCGAGTGGCACGTAACAAATTTAACAAATAAGATAAATTAACATTTGCTATATAAACACGGAATATAACGGCACGAACGAAAGGAGGGGCCCAACAAACCGGAGCAGAGCACCGCAAATAGGCCACAAAGGCCCTTTTTGGTCTACTTTCGAGAGTGAGATGAGGGGAGGGGCCCGAAGGACAACCAGAACCGGATGACGACGGGTCCCTAACGTTTCCAGATGAATTGCATCCGACTTCGCCCGGTCCCCCACAAGTCACCAAATCGGTTCCTCCGGGGCAGGGCCCACTCGGAGGCGAGACCAAACTCAGCAGTTCCTCAAAGACACCAGAGAAACCTCTACAGAGCGCATAGCCACCGTCGTTTGCTCCTGCAACCCTGAAACAGATGACAAGGAAGATGATGGTGACAGGGAAGTCGTGCTAGAGGATGAACCACCCCAGCATTCGCTTGCCAACTCGAGGAAACCATGAAAAATCCATGGGTCACAGTGGACGGTCGCCGGGGATCGAACCTGTAAGCTCCGTAATGCGAGTCACACATATTACCGCGACGCCACCTTGCTCGTTTATTACAATTAAACGGAAATAATAACTGTTACATTATCACAAAGCATGTTTGTGTCATTCCGTATAAAACAAACTTTGCTTTTTCTACTACGTATAGCAAGTAGGGGAAGTATTGTATTCCACCCAAAAATTTGGGAAACATGTCGGTGTGTGTATGTCTGTCTGTGAACAGCATAACTTAAAAACGAACAGTCGGATAAACACCAAACTTGGTATTTAGCTTCAGTATCTTACAGAGATGCGACATCAAGGTTTTCAAGAAAATACCCCGACCCCAGATTACCCTTTACAAGGAACATTTTTCGAAAATTTTAATTTTCTAAAAAATGGCTCCTACGATTTTGATTAAAATCTCATATTTTTATGATAATTTCATGAGAAATAAAATGTATATTTTGAATTTCCTGGGAATGTCTCCAAAAGTAGTCTTCATTGTGAACGACTTTTGCATAACTGGTAAACCATAAGAGATAGACAAAATTTTACTACACAAAAAATGTAGATCGCGTTAAAATACACAATTATGTCATGGCTACTGTATTTCTATATTGCCCTTGCAAATACATAACAAGTGAAACATAGTAGGTCTTAAGCGATAGTCAAATATTTTTAGAACTGGTCGCTATGTGTAAAATGTAATTCTCTTTGCATGTCAAAAGATCGTTTCTCTAAACGTTTATCTCAATTAATATGAAATAGATGGAGAATAAGAGTTTGTAAAATAGTTTGTACAAGAGTAGAGAAAATCATGTGAGTGTAACACATAAGAAATGTTTTTTAATTTTGAAAACTGTTTCCTATCCAGGTGCGTTTCCCCATAATAGTGTACCATAAGTCAAGATCGAATGAAGTAGCTATAATAGACTACCTTTTTGTTTCTATATTCATTATATTTGTCAGAAAGCCATGTGTAGAAACATAGAAAGTAAGACCGGCATTCAACCCTGTCTCTTTACTGGTCATATTTATAAATAACAAAGTTTTCCTCACTCTACTTGCTTTCTTCTTAATTGCTTACTTTACTTTCTCTATTCACTGTCCAAATTCATTTATTTTTAACTTTACTTAAGCATTGCCCTGAGTTCCTACTGTTCTTGAAAAAGTTTTAAGTTATAATTTCTATCTGTCTTAAACCATTTCCTGCTGATACGCTATTTCCTCCAAATGTCTGTTTGTTTTGTCCTTAAATATTATATGTTCAACCCATCTTCTTCTCCACATTTTGGGCATTGATTTTTGTAGAATACCTTTCCTACAACCTTTTAACCTCCACACAGCATTTCTTATCCATGCAGTGCTCTCTCGCGTTTCTTTATTTATTATGTCTATACATTTTTCCCGTCCCCATGCGTTCTGCATAAGTATTTTCAGCTAACGCTAAATAGGTTTTGTACTTCTATGACTTCAAATCCCTCCCTTGCCATATTACAAAAGTTATTCACGTTGTCTTTCCTTAATCTCCAAATATTATTCTCCAGATTACTCCGTACACTGTTTATCCATCCACTTTCTTTAAGCTTTTTTCTTGGTATTCTAAACATTGCCTCAACACGTTTAATTTGTCTAAGTTCAAGATTCTAAACCAATACTTCAAAGCTCTTTCCATTTTTCCCTTACTTGGCACGCTGCCTATTTCAATTTGAGCTGCCTTACAACTGCATTCGGTAAACCTAACATTTCTCTGCAGATTATCCTATGCACCTCATCAACACTCTCCCATCCTCCCTCTAATCCCCATATTTTAGGTAATTTGAGTTCAGTACCTTATGAAGATGCGACACGAAGATTTTCAACAAAATCCTTCCCCCCCCCCGAAACTACCCTTTACATGGAACATTTTTCGAAATCTTTTACTTTCTACAAAAATGCCTCTAATAATTTTTAGTAAAGTACAGTATACTAAAGATATATGTATGAATATATATACATATACATTGTGACGTTGTGATATGAGCATTATTGCGTACGTGACCTGGCGGCCCAGATCGGATATTGCGCAAGAGTGGAGGGGATAAACCTGTTCTAGCATAGCGTAACCACGCCGAGTCAGCGTGGGTTTTAGTCAGTCGAGCCGAGTTACTGCTAGGGACAAGTTGTAGTGTGTCTGCGCTGTCCATACGAGCAGTATGGCGTCCCTACCGACAGGAGTAAGCAAGGAGGTAATGTAATCCCTTTTCATCATTAAAGTCATTTGCCATCCATTTTTATTATGTGTAAATTACTATAGTAGATAGTCCCTTCCCTCATCCACACCATGAAATAATACTATTACTAGGAACATTTTGGTATATTTTCATAATTTCTCTCAGCTGCGTCCCCCGTCTGACCTCGCATAATGTGAAACATAATTTTAAGATCCTTCGGTACCAGTCGCTCTACCCCCATTGAGCTAGTTTGTTAAGAGGTCAGGACAATATATATGACAAATAAAATGTATATATTAAATGTCTTCTTTCAGAAGAAATTGTGTAATCTTGTATAACTGTAAACTGTAAGTCATAGACGGAAACGTACCATACAAAAAACATAGATCTCTTTAAAACAATTTACTCCAAATACATTTTTTCTGTGGCATAAGCTGTTTCTGAAGTATCCGTTATTAAAGGGCTGAATTGTTCAATACCTTCACTCTTTTCAAGTCTCCTCGATTTTCAGTTGTTTTTCGCGTATCGTGTATCTATTTTTGCAAAGATTTATTTGTATTAAAATGTGGTTGATTGAAAGGTAGACTTTAGCAAGAATAGTTTGTGTACCCAATAATATAGAGGGTGGAGGAAGACATTAAATGTATCATCAGATGTTTTAAATGTTTTAAGCAGTATGAAAAGCATTCTCACACCAAAACTGTTTAAATATGCATTATGTTAACTTTACAATTCAGGCGTATTAACAGTTTCACTTGTCAGTTCCGCATTCAATATTACGACTGTTGAGAAATACGACCTTCATTTCCCTTGTGATAACCTTGCATACATTCTAGCATAGTACAAGGCAACTCAAGGTTGAGCGATGGACAGACCTAAAGTCAGCCCTACAACTGACAACTCACATGGCTTTCTCTACTCTTGTACAAACTATTTTTACAAACGCTTATTCTCCATCTACTTTATGTCAATCGAGATATGAGAAGTTAATCTTATTGTTAATTTCCTTGTAGATGCAAGGGGAATTGCTAGGCTTTAAGCGATAGTCAAATATTTTAAGAACTGGTTGCTATGTGAGGCTCTTTGCATGTCCAGGACATTAAAAAACGAATAACGAATTCCATTTGAGAAAAGTATAAGTACTGCAAAATTCAAACAAATACAAGGAATATCTCGGAAATGGTTCACTCGACAAAAAAATGTGTCGGACATAAATTGTATGTTTTAATAAGATCTACATTTTTGTGTTCAAAAATTTTATCTACTTCTTACGGTTTAACAGTTATGCGAAAGACGTTCAAATGAAAAGACCTTTTGGGAACATTCTCACAAAATTTAAGATAGACGTTTCACTTGCCATGAAGGTGCCATAAACATGGATATTTTAATCAAAATCATTAGTCATCTACGAGAAATTCAATATATTCAAAAAATGTTCCATGTAAAGGGTAGTCTGGGGTGGGGGGATTTTCTTGAAACTCTTTGTGTCGCATCTTTGTATTTAGGTTCAGTATCTTTCAAAGTTTGGTATTCATCCAAATTTTCGTTTTTGAGCTATGCTGTTCAGAGACACACATCCACACAGACACAAACACACACGAGGACCTTTTTCTAAAAATTCTTTTTTTCATTCGAGGGACCTCAAAACACGTAACTCCGGTAAAATCTCAGTATCGAATTTTTGGGTGGAATGCACTACTTCCCCTACTTACTATATGTGACCTCTCGTGAGAGGTTGTCCGGCGTCCGTGGCATAGGCAGCGGTTGTTGTTTCTCTCCAGGAAACGTGCGCCGGAAAGCCCCTAGAATACAGGTAAGTTTGAAATGGTCCGCACTGTATATACACACTTCGTTGTATTAGTAGTAGCACAGGTTCAAAGTGAACACTTTCTATGCTTAGTCGTTGAAATGTTCTGGTATGGGGTGGCTGTTACACGTTTATTGTGGCATTCCACACAAAAGTAAAGTAGCTGCCCCCTCGTGTAACATAAGAGGGTTTGCTGAAAGGCGTTCAAGGACGCATGTTCATAAAACACGTTTCCATCCTATACACAAGAGGAGTGCTTTTTCTATCCTGCAATTGACGTTCTAAAAGCTATGATATTTTACATTAACTAATTGATAAGAGGAGCAATAAAGTACTGCAAGTATTTTGTCTACATCTACGGATGAGATAGCTTAAGATGTTGCAACAGTGGGATCACCTCTGGAGCACTAGTCTGAAAGCAATTTGGAAAATGCAGGATCCATTAAAGTAAAGGAACATTTACGGGCACTTAACTGCGGATAAGCCATCAACTGGGTCGATAGAAAGCATCCCCACGGGCGCAAGTGGTGAACACGGTGGCAAGTGATAAGGGAGTGTGCAAGATCAGTTGCAACTTTCCTTCTTGCTTCCTTCTACGGGCTTCATCTTTATGCACCAAATACACAATGCTAAATATAGCCCTAATTCTCCATTTTTACTTTCTCTACTACGTATAGTAAGTAGGGGAAGTATTGTATTCCACCCAAAAATTCGATACCGTGATTTAACCGGAAATACATGTTCTGAGACCCCCTGAATCCAAACAAAAAACATTTTTGCAAACATGTCCGTGTGTGTGTGTGAACAGCATAACTCAGAAACGAACACTCGGATAAACACCAAACTTGATATTTGGGTTCAGTATCTTCCACAGATGCGATACGAAGGTTTTCAAGAAAATTCCCGCACACCAGACTACCCTATACATGGAGCATTTTTCGAAAATTTTAATTTTCTCAAAAATGGCTCTAACGATTTTGATTAAAATATCATACGTTTAAGATAATTTCGTGACAAATGAAATGTATACCTCGAATTTTCTGAGAATGTCTCCAAAAGTATTCTTCATTGTGAACGACTTTTGCATAACTGGTAAACGATAAGAGATAGACAAAATTTTCCTGCACAAAAAATGTAGATCGCCTTAAAATACACAATTTATGTCATACATTTTTTGGTTAAGTGAACCATTTTCGAGATATTGCTTGTTATTCCCTTAAATTTTTCAATACTTATTTTCTCAAATGGGAATTCGTTATTCATTTTTTATGTCCCGGACATGCAAAGAGAATGGAATACTCCACATAGCAACCAGTTCTTAAAACATTTGACTATCGCTTAAAGCCTACCAATTTCCCTTGCATCTACAAGAAAATTAGCAATAAGATTAACATCTCGATATCTCGCTTAACATGAAGTAGATGGAGAATAAGCGTTTGTAAAAATAGTTTGTACAAGAGTAGAGAAAGTCATGTGAGTGTAACATATCAGATTTTTACTCTCCCTACCACGTATAGTAACTAGGGGAAGTATTGTATTCCACCCAAAAATTCGATACGGAGATTTCATTGCAAATATAGTTTTGAGACCCCTGAATCCAAAAAAAAATCTCTACAAAAAAACAAATAACAAAAAAGTAAACATTTTTTAAAATGTTTTCTTCCCAGGATTTTTGGAAACATGTCCGTGTGTGTCTGTCTGTGTTTCTGTGAACAGCATAACTCAGAAACTAACAGTCGGATAAACACTAAACTTGGTATTTAGGTTCAGTATCTTCCAGAGATGCGACACCAAGTTTTTCAAGAAAATCCCCCCAACCCATATTACTCTTACGTGGAACATTTTTAGAAAATTTTAATTTTCTCAAAAATGACTAACGATTTTGATAAAAATGTCATATGTTTAAGATATTTTCATGACAAACAAAATGTATATCTAGAATTTTCTGGGAATGTCTCCAAAAGTATTCTTCATTGTGAACGACTTTTGCATAACTGGTAAACCATAAGAAATAGACAACATTTTACTATACAAAAATGTAGATCGCGTTAAAATACACAATTTATGTCTCATACAGATTTTTTGTTCAGTAAACGACTTTCGAGATATTGCTTGTTACTCCCATTAATTTTCCAATATTTATACTTTTTCTCAAACGGGAATTCCTTATTCATCTTTTTTTGTCCTGTAATGTAAAGAGAATGTAATCCTCCACATAGCATTAAAATATTTGACTATCGCTTAAGGCCTACCATATTCCCCTTGCATCTACAAGAACATTAGCAATAAGATTAACATCTCGATTAACATGAAGCATATGGAGAATAAGCGTTTGTAAAAATAGTTTGTACAAGAGAAGAGAAAGTTATGTGAGTTTAACACATCAGATTTTTTCTTGTAAAAATATACGATGTTTTAATCAAAATCGTTGAAGCCATATTTTAGAAAATCAAAGTTTCGAAAAGTTTTCCATGTAAAGGGTAATCGGGAGTGGGGAGATTATTCTTAAAAAAATTTGTGCTGCATCCTTGTGTGCTTTATTTGGATTCAGGGTGCCTCAAAACATGTATTTCTGTTGAAATTTCGGTTTCGAGTTTTTGGGTGGAATGCAACACTTCCCCTACTTACTACTTAGTAGAGAAAGTAATAAGGTGTGTACAACAAACCCCCATACATTGGATGAACTAAAACATCAGGCGAGAAATTCACTCAGTTTCGGATATTAAACTTTCGAGTGTAAATGAAAATCTACTGAGAAGGTGCCAGAAATGTGTGGATAGAGAAGGTCAAGATTTATATCTCTTATATAAGGTATGTGCTTATTATCATTGGAATTGATACGATGATATTATAACTGTGTCGGCGGCAGTCCGAGAGGCCATGCAGTGCCCACAGTGTGAACGAAAATCACTGTCCTAAAGGAACGCGGGAGTTTTAGAATAGAAAACCCCCCTGTGTAGTAGACAGCGCGCGGTCCGCGGTCGGACCACAAAACGACTACTATGTGCTACTTATAATCTCATTCGATTGGAAGATTTTACCTTTAGAAAAAGGCCAGTGTATCCTTTATCGGTTATTTAATAAATAATTCGCCCATAAAATAAAATGTTATAACTACAGCTGAGCACACGTGCCAAGTTATACAGTTATGCCAACTTAATATACTTGCAATCAACAAAGCTATGTGGCACCATTAAGTTCCGCAAAGTTATCAGTTTTTAAAAAGAAATATATGTTTATCTGGATTAAAAAAGATGTAGATAGAGAATAAGATCTAAGAACAGTTGGTAGAAAAGTAGAGAAAGTCATGTGAATGCATCTTATCTTCCTTAATGGACGGGACTCACTACCGATCCAAAGGGCGTCCTCTGAAGGAAGGATGAAGTGAGAGGAGACATTGGTCGACCGGATTCAGGAGCAACGGCACAGCAATGACACGGTCCCTAAGTTTCCAGAAGTAGACACCCCGGCAGACGTACAGGTAGACTGGAGACCCCGCCCCACACAGTGAGGGATGTGAATGCAGTATATCACATTCTTTTGTTTGCGCAACACTTGAAAATACGTTTCAAACATATGTCCGATTTATCTTTGCTGTTTTTGCTCCTTCCAAATGTGAAAGAAGCTACCTGCAGTACATTAATTTCCTCCAGAGTACTAAAATCTGAGAGATAATATCATAGGATAGCCATTAACTGAATTGCATGGAAACAAACGACCTAATTGCAGCACTTGTAAAAGATTTTCCAGCGGTCTGAGTGCATTAGTGTATAAAAAAGGATAAGTGTATTTTTGTTTATTGCTGTTGCTCCGCACTACACGACAGAGTAGAAAAATTATATTGTGTTTTGTTTCAGTGTATCTTGCTCGTCTGAAAACAACTCACGTAAGTTCGGAGCAAGCGTGAAATAAATTACACCCTTGTTGTGAACTGGAACACGACGAAACAGAATTTCATAGAAATATCGTGCTGTAAATTACCCTATGCAAAAGGAGACGGTTTTCATCAGCCTGCCCTACTAAATTTAACAGAGATCGTGAATTCGTGTTTAGTTGTGTCGTCAGAAACAAGGGGCATTGCGAAAATTCTCTTAGGGAGAGCAAGACACGCAAAGTCAACTTAAATGTCCTGCAAAATTCTACCTTAAGGTCCCAAGCTAAAACGAGAAGAATTAAGTAAATGCTTTGTAAACATCTGATGTAACAAACGCCCAATACAACTGTTACTTCTTGCAAACTTCTCTGTATTCCCTGTAAATCTTGATGTGTTTGTTCAATACCTGCTCCGCAAAAAGCATTTTATACAGAGAAAAGTGTTGGTAAATAATGAACTGAGAAAAAAGCAAATGAAAATCCACTAACTTTAAAAGTACCCTGCGCCATAAGTTCCAGCTTAGAAACTCTTTTTTAGGAGATATTTAGGTTTAAAATTCCATCTACTTCATGTTAATCGAAATGTTAATCTTATTGCTAATTTTCTTGTAGATGCAAGGGGAATTGGTAGACTTTAAGCGATAGTCAAATATTTTAAGCGCTGGTTGCTATGTGGAGTATTACATTCTCTTTGCATATCCAGGATATAAAAAAACAACAACAAATTCCCATTTGAGAAAAGGTATAAGTGTTAGAAAATTCAGACAAAAAACAGGTAATATCTCGGAAATGGTTCACTCCACAAGAAAAACTGTTATATGACATAAATTGTGTGTTTTAATGACATACATTTTTTGTTGAGTATAATTTTGTCTAGCGCTTACGGTAGACCAGTTATGCAAAAGCTATTCAGAATGAAGAGGACATTTCCAGAAAATTCAAGGTATACATTTTATTTGTTATAAACATATCTTAAATAAATGATATTTTAATCAAAATCGTTAGAGCCATTTTTGAGAAAATCAAAACTTTGAAAAATCTCCCATGTAAAGGGTAGTCTGGGTTGGTTGGATTTTAAAAATCTTTGTGTCGCATGCTTGAAAGATACTGAACCTAAATACCAAGTTTGGTATTTATCCGACTTTTTGAGCTATGCTGTTTACAGGCACACAGACGACATACACACCACCTTTTTCTACAAATGCTTTTTACTTTCTCTACCACGTATAGTAAGTAGGGGAAGTATTGTATTCCACCCAAACATTCGATACCGAGATTTCACCGGAAATACATGTTTTGAGAACCCCTGAATCCAAAAAATCATTTTTGGAAACATATCCTTGTGTGTGTCTGTCTGTGTGTCTGCTTGTGATTAGCATAACTCAGAAACGATCAGTAGGATAAACACCAAACTTGGTATTTAGGTTCAGTATCTTTCAGAGATGCGACACGATTTTCCAGAAAATTCCTCACCCTAGATTACCTTTTACATGGACCATTTTTCGAAAATTTTAATTTTATCAAAAATGGTTCTAACGATTTTGATTAAAATATCATATATTTAAGATATTTTCATGACAAATAAAATGTATATCTTGAATTTTATAGGAATGTCTCCAAAAGTATTCTTCATTGTGAACGGGTTTTGCTTGACTGGTAAACCATAAGAGATAGACAAAATTTTACTACACAAAAAATGTAGATCGCGTTAAAATACACAATTTATGTTATATACATTTTTTTGGTTGAGTGAACCATTTTCGAGATATTGTTTGTTATTCCCTAAAATTTTCCAATAGTTATACTTTTTCTCAAACGGGAATTCGCTATTCATTTTTTTGTCCTGGTAATACAAAGAGAATGGAATGCGCTACATAGCAACCAGCTCTTAAAATATTTGACTATCGCTTAAAGTCTACCAATTCCCCTTGCATCTACAAGAAAATTAGCAATAAGGTTAACATCTCGATTAACATGAAGCATATGGAGAATAAGCGTTTGTAAACAGTTTGTACAAGAGTAGAGAAAGACATGTGACTGTAACACATCAGATTTTTTTTATTCAATTGCCTCAAAACATATTGCCTCGTACCGAACTTTTGGGTGGAATGCAATACTTCCCCTACTTCCTATACGCTGTAGGAAGTAAAAATCGATAAATCGTCGATAATCGCAGGCATGATATCGAACGCGCCTAAGCTGTTGAAACGGTTGAGTAATGCTCTTTTTCCTTTCCGCCAAAATAGAGCCATATGATAAATTACGCAGCGCCAGTTGGAAAAGAGAACCACTACAGGATATTAAGGAATGTCCTGATAAAATATTTATTCTCTCGAGAATTTCGAGGAATGAAATAAGAAGTGTTCAGACGTTTTGTTGCAGCCATTAAGATGCTTCAACCGCAATAAATTACTTTCATCGGGTAGACGTAGAACAGGTCTTGGCGAGTAGTTCTATCCCTTTACTCTGTGTGAACTCTTCGATTTCTGTTCATAACAGTCGTTTGAGGCAGTACTTTTAACACTTAAATGATGTCAGTAAAATTATATAATATAAATTCAATAACAGCCCGCCTTAAAGCAATATGTGTATGCAACAATACATAAAAAGTGTATATTACAGTCATTATATATGTTTATATTACTGTATGCATGTTCAGTAATGTTATGTGAATGTATTACGTAATTTAATAATGTAGGAGCCGTGAGAATAATAGGTTAAAAGTTGCTAACAATGAGGTAACCTTGAGGCAATAATGAGTGAGAAAGTTTAACAACGCTACTAGTCATTATTGGAGCAACAATATTAATCAACAACCAGAAAAAGCTTAAGTAAAATGAGAGTATTCTATTGGAGTAGGATTAGCCAATCGAAACTGAAATAGGACAAATTGTTCAAATTCAGAAGTCAATTGTTGTAGACAGTGTTCCTAACCGGACGCGAGACACGTCCTCGAGAAATTTAATACGTATCCAGTGCGAGAAAAAATAGTTTACGTGTTATAAAAGTGCAAGTAATTAACAAAAGAATCTCACAACTCCCTCTATATCAGTGAAGCTTAGTGTCAAGAATTAATAAAAAGGAGTGAATTAAAAATTATAATCTGTCTAAGCCTACATTCTTAGCCGCACTTCATCCTGTGAAGAAATCCATGTCTCTAACAACAATACTGACGAAGCCGAGGCAAATATAAGTATATAATATTTAAAGAAACAGTCAAATTACAAAGTTAATATTTTTAAGTTTTGGACGAAGGCTACCGGGTACCATACGTGCGGTTGCAACTACTACAAGTTCCGCTTCCTAGCAGTTGGACTACAATACAGCTCCTACTTCAAATTGACTTTCCATAAGTGAAACAAACAAACTTCTAGAGAACATTATTTTCCAAACATTTTTTGTCATTCACTACCTTACACTACTTCTCCACCGCTGTTACTCGAGCACCTGTACGTAACGGGAAACCAGTTTCTGTATATCTTCATCAAAGTATGATGCAGCCTGTTATGAAAGCCAAGTCTGCAGTTCTTGTTTAACATCGTTGTCGTTGAGATGTTACCAACGGATTTCTTCGAAGAAGAATCAGATGAACATTCCTTAGTGCCAAATCCGGACTGTAGGAAGGGTAGTCGAACTCTTACCAACGAAACGATGTGATCAGATCTTGAGTTTGTCTTGCTGTGTGTGGCCGGGCAATGTCACTCATTATTGTTTCCCCATAAAACTCACACAATTGTTTGCTGGCGTAAAGTTTCTCGCAGTCAAGAAACAAATCACTGATCTGACTTCACAGTCGGGTAGTTGGATTGTTTCGAACAGTTCTAAACGCTCTAACAAAAGGAAAACACAAAATCATGATCGTTCATAGCTGCGTCAGACTTGATAATGAATGGTGCCGACAAATATAGGAAGAAAGAAACTTATATACAGAGTTATTCAAAAAGAAGGAATAGACTTTAAATATTAATTTTTAATGAACGACAATACATTACGATATATACAACACATCATTGAATAGAGTAATGTTCTAAGTTTTAAGCCCCACTTATTAGTTCCATTCAGTGTCTACAGCGGCGCTGTGTTTGTTTACGAGAAAATGTCGCCACAGCAATAGTCGTTTTGTGTGCTGTATTATGCAAAGAGTGAATCCACTGTTTCATTGCAGCGTGCATTTCATTGTAAGTTCAACAGCGAGCCGCCTTGTCATAAAAAATATAAAATTGATACAATAAATTCGTAGCAGATGATTGCGTATGCAAACGGAACAGCACTGGTCGTCCTCGCATAACAAATGGAGCTCATTTTGAACCCATAAAATAAAACTTTTAAAATTTCTCTATTCAGTGATGCATTGCATGTGACACCATCTATTGTCATTCATTAGAAATACATATTTAAAGTCCGTTCCTTCTTTTTGAATAACCCTGTATATCATCTATCTGAATGTTTCTACTCGCTCTTCTACAAACTTTCATTACACATTTACACATTTCGTTGTAGGTGTAGAAATAAAAATCTGATGTGTTACACTCACATGCCTTTCTCTACTCTTGTACAAACTATTTTTACAAACGCTTATTCTCCATATGCTTCATGTTAATCGAGATGTTAATCTTATTGCTAATTTTCTTGTAGATGCAAGGGGAAGTGATGGGCTTTAAGCGATAGAAACATCTTTTAAGAGCTGGTTGCTCTGTGGAGCATTCCATTCTCTTTGCAATACCAGGACAAAAAATAAATAATGAATTCTCATTTGAGAAAAAGTATAATTATTGGAAAATTTAAGGAAATAACAAGCAATGTCTCGAAAATGGTTCACTCAACAAAAAAAATGTATATGACATAAATTGTGTATTTTAACGCGATCTGCATTTTTGTGTTGTAAAATTTTGTCTATCTCTTATGGTTTACCAGTTATGCAAAAGTCATTCACAATGAAGAATACTTTGGAGACATTCCCAGAAAATTCGAGATATACATTTCATTAGTTATGAAAGTATCTTAAACATATTATATTTGAATTCAAAATCGTTTTGAGAAAGTTAAAATTTTCGAAAAATGTTGCATGTAAAGGGTAATCTGGGGCGGGGTGATTTTCTACAAAAATTTTGTCTCGCATCTCTGGAAGATACTGAACCTAAATTCCAAGTTTGGTGTTTATCCGACTGTTCCTTTCTGAGTTATGCTGTACACAGACACACACACGGACATGTTTCCAAAAATGCTTTTTTTGGATTCAGGGAGTCTCAAAACATGTATTTCCGGTGAAATCTCGGTATCGAATTTTTGGGTGGAATGCAATACTTCCCCTACTTACTATACGTAGTAGAGAAAGTAAAAACTAATTTTTCCAAGCGAAGTGTAGTTGTGGCAGGGTATTTACGATCTACGAGCCGTATTCTTGGACGACGCTGACATTAGTACAGGGTTTGATATTTAACTGATTTTTGTTAAACCATAAGAGATAGACAAAATTTTACTACACAAGAAATGTAGATCTCATTAAGGCTCACAATTTTCGTCAAATGTTTTACTTTCTTACCATGTACATAGTAGTACTTATTTCACCCAAAATTTCGACACCGAGATTTCACCGAGAATACAATACAAGATAAGCATTCTTAGACAATGATCCTCGTGCATTCGTATGTGCGCGGGTGTGTGTGTACTTATAATATAAAAACGAAAATTCTGATAAATACCAAACTTTGTATTTAGGCTCACTGCCTTCCAAAACTCAGACACGAAGATTTTTAAGAACATTTTTCGAAAACATTAATTTTCTTAACAACGGCTCTTTCCATTTTGATTAAGATATTCACATGACAAAACAAAATGCATATCTTGAATTTCCTGGGAATAGCCTATGAAGTCCACTTCATTCGGAAAAATATTTGTATAATTTTGTATAATTGCTAAATGTTAAGCGATAAACGAAAACGTACTAAAAAAAATGTATCTCTTTAAAACACAAAATTTATTTAAACTAAGATTTTTTGTAGCATAAGCTGTTTCTAAAACCTCCGAATTGTAAACTGGTTATTTCTTTAAACTCCCATCGATTTTCATTGTTTCTCGTGAATGCAAGGAAAGAGAGTGGAAGGTCAGCATATAGCGTCCAGTTTTTAAACATTTGACTATCGATGCTCTGTTTACATTTATAGTGAAATGTGTAATGTAAGCTATATTTGTCAAAGTTTATTTGGATTAAAATGTAGATAGAAAAAAAAGTTTTAATACGAATAAACGATAAAGTCAATTGAATGTAGCACATAGGATTTTTTTAACTTCGAATCAACAGAATCCTTAAGAATGCATGTGTTATAAAATCATAAGATTGTACTGTCCGCCAAACTATTAATTTTTTACCAGTGGTTTCTTAAATATTGGTAATCGCAAGTGTTTTAAATCTAAAGTTCAGTTTTACCTCTGCGAGGAAACCCTTTTTACTGCTAAAATCTTTTTACAAAAGTAATTGTGTACTTGTTGCTGTTATTTGACAGTACATATCTATACAGTGTAGTAGAGCTGAAGATGCAATAAAAGATATAATGTAAACACTTATTACATTCTCTACTACGTATAGTAAGTAGGGGAAGTATTGTATTCCACCCAAAAATTCGATACCAAGATTTCACCGGAAATACATGTTTTTAGACCCCTTGAATCCAATTAAAGCATTTTTGGAAACATGTCTTGCTGTTTAGGTTCAGTATCTTGCAGTGATGCAACACGAAGGTTTTCAAGAAAATCACCCCACCCCAGATTACTCTTTACATGGAACATTTTTCGAAAATTTTATAATTTTTCAAAAATGGCTCAAACGATTTTGATTAAAATATAATATGTTTAAGATATTTTCATGACAAATGAAATGTATATCTTGAATTTTCTGGGAATGTCTCCAAAAGTATTCTTCATTGTGAATGACTTTTGCATAACTGGTAAACCATAAGAGATAGACAAAATTTTACTACACAAAAAAGGATATCTCGTTAAAATACACAATTTATGTCATATACATTTTTTTTTGTTGAGTGAACCATTTTCGAGGTATTGCTTGTTATTCCCTTAAATATTCCAATACTTACACTTTTTCTAAAATTCGTTTTTCAATTTTTTTTATCCTGGTAATGCAAAGAAAATGGAATACTCGACATAGTAAGCAGCTCTTAAAATATTTGACTATAGCTTAGAGCCTAGCAATTCCCCTTGCACCTACAAGAAAATTAGCAATAAGATTAACATCTCGATTAACATGACGCATATGGAGAATATGCGTTTGTAAAAATAGTTTGTACAAGAGTAGAGAAAGTAATGTGCGTGTAAGGTATCAGAATTTTTTCATGAGTTTCCCAGATATTTCTTCTTTTGCAGCGCTTTGTTTACATTTTCTCGCTTCCTGTATATTTTCTACGTATTAAGTGCGTGGTTTACTGACTACGTCAGACAGAAAATAGATGGAACATTTCAATGCAGTTGTTTTTACTGCTGACTAAAATATGACGACGGCACAATAGGTGGCGTATTGACAAAAGCAGCGCGTGCCTCGTCCGTATCTAATATCTCCCTCCATTCTACTATACTTCTATTGTAACTGGTATTGTTATCAATAAGATTGCGGAAAAATAACGACGGATATAACAAAGAGTGTTGCGAGATACAGCTCCATGGCTGTAAACTCAATGCGATTACAATACGCTACCTAAATCTAGCACTTGTAGCAGATATAAATGCCGAGCGTAGGATTAATGCTGGTGACGGCATTCGTACAGAACGTGAGGATTTAAATTTCAATAAGTCCCGATTTTTCATTCTTTCTCTAGTTTTGTGAATGCACAAACGGAATGCGTGTGTTACAGAGGCAGTATTTTCAGTTACGTGGATGATAAACAATATTCAGCACATTTATCAAATCTGTAAAAAACCTGTTTCCCTGGGCCGCGGTAGTTATTCGCGCCAAAATTCCCAATACAATCTTTGGTTCTTTTTTACTTTCTCTACTACCTATAGTAACTAGGGGAAGTATTGTATTCCAACCAAAAATTCGATACCGAGATTTCACCGGACATACATGTTTTGAGACCCCCTGAATCCAAAAGAAGCATTTTTGGAAACATGTCCGTGTGTGTGTCTGTGAACAGCATAAATCAGAAACGAACAGTCGGATAAACACCAAACTTGGTATTTATGTTCAGCATCTTCCAGAGATGCGACATGAAGGTTTTCAAGAAAATCCCCCACCCCAGATTACCCTTTACATGGAACAGTTTTCGAAAATTTTAATTTTCTCAAAAATGGCTCTAACGATTTTGAATTTAAATATCATATGTTTAAGATACTTTCATGACAAATAAAATGTATATCTTGAATTTTCTGGTAATGTCTCCAAAAGTATTCTTCATTGTGAACGACTTTTGCATAACTGGTAAACCATAAGAGATAGACAAAATTTTACTACACACAAAATGTAGATCGCGTTAACATACACAATTTATTTCATATACATTTTTACTTTCTCTACTACGTATAGTAAGTAGTGGAAGTATTGTATTCCACCCAAAAATTCGATACCGAGATTTCACCGGAAATACATGTTTTGGGACCCCCTGAATCCAAAAAAAGCATCTTTGGAAACATGTCCGTGTGTGTGTCTGTCTGTGAACAGCATAACTCAGAAACGAACAGTCGGATAAACACCAAACTTGGTATTTAGGTTCAGTATCTTCCAAGGATGCGACACGAAGGTTTTCAAGAAAATCCCCCCCTAGAGTACCGTTTACATGGAAGATTTTTCGAACATTTTAATTTTCTCAAAAATGGCTCTAACGATTTTGATTAAAATATCATATGTTTAAGATATTTTTATGACAAATAAAATGTATATCTTGAATTTTCTGGGAATGTCTCCAAAAGTATTCTTCATTATGAACGACTTTTGCATAACTGGTAAACCATAAGAGATAGACAAAATTTTACTACACAAACAATGTAGATCTTGTTAAAATACACAATTTATGTCATATATATTTTTTTTAGTGAACCATTTTCGAGATATTGCTTGTTATTCCCTTAAATTTTTCAATACTTATTTTCTCAAATGGGAATTCGTTATTCATTTTTTGTCTTGGATATGCAAAGAGTATTAATCTGTGGCAAAGGGAATGGTGCTGCACCTAGCAACCAGCTATTAAGAGATATGTATGTGCTTAAAGGCTACTGTATTTCTATATTGCCCTTGTAAATATATATTCCCCTTACATCTAGAAGAAAATTAGCAATAAGATAGAGTCTGCAAATGTTTATCTCGATTAACCTGAAGTAGATGGAAAATAAGCGTTTGTAAAAATAGTTTGTACAAGAGTAGAGAAAGTCATGTGAGTGTAACACATCAGATTCTTTTGTTGAGTGAGCCATTTTCGAGATATTGCTTGTTATTCCCTTCAATTTTTCAATAACTTTCTCAAATGTGAATTCGTTATTAATTTTTTTGTCTTGGATATGCAAATTGCATTAATGAGGCAAAGAGAATGGTACTGCACCTAGCAACCAGCTGTTAAGAGATATGTCTATGCTTAAAGGCTACTGTATTTCTGTATTGCCCTTGCAAATACAAAACAAAGGGAACATAGTACGCCTTAAGCGATAGTCAAATATTTTTAGAACTGGTCGCTATGTGTAAAATGTAATTCTCTTTGCATGTCAAAAGATCGTTTCTGCAAATGTTTATCTCGATTAATATGAAATATATGGAGAATAAGAGTTTGTAGAAATAGTTTATACAGGAGTAGAGAAAGTCATGTGAGTGTAACACATCATATTTTTCATATAAAAATGTTTATTATTACCTAATAAGTGCAATTGAGAGCAAACAATCTAATGTGTTACACTCGCATGACTTTCTCTACTCTTATACAAACTATTTGTACTAACGCTTATTCTGCATATGCTTCATGTTAATTGAGATGTCGAGGTGTTAATATTATTGCTAATTTTCTTGTACATGCAAGGGGAATTGATAGGCTTTAAGCGATAGTCAAATATTTTAAGAGCTGGTTGCTATGTGGCGTATTGCATTGTCTTTATATCTCCAGGGCATAAAAAACGAATAACGAATTTCCATTTGAGAAAATGTTTAATAATTGGAAAATTCAATTATACAGTACAGTAACAGTAATATATCGGTAACGGGACCCTCAACAAAAACAAAACAATAACAAAAATGTTTATGACATAAATTGTACGTTTAACGGTAAACCTTTGTATATCTCTTACAAAGTCATTCAGAATGAAGAGCACTTTTGGGTAAAGTCCCAGAATGCGAATACATTTCATTTCCCACGAAAATATTTTAAACATATGATATTTACTCAAAATCGTTCGTTATAGCCATTTTTGAGATAATCAGAATTTTTGAAAAAATGCTTCACGTAAAGAGTAGTCTGAAATGGGAGATTTTCTTGAAAATCTTTGAAAGATACTGAACCTAAATACCTAAGTTTGGTATTTATCGCACTTTTCGTTTTTGAGTTATGCCCTTCAAGACACATACACACACGGATGTTTTTTCTAAAAGTGTTTTTTTTGTATTCAGGGGCCTTAAAACATGTATTTCCGGTGAAATCTCGGTATCGAATTTTTGGTTGCAATACAATACTTCCCCTATTCACTATACGTAGTAGAGAAAGTAAAAACGTACTGTATAGGATAATGCTCTAAACCTTTGTCTCTTCAAAATACCCTTCCTGAGCTTTGATAACACCAGTACATATTCTAGACATTCTATTTATCTAGAATATCTGCATTGATTCGATTCAATTTTTCTTGTAACACATCTCACAGATGAAATTTGCTTGTTATTTGCAGTTGACGAGCTGCACTGTCTAGATGACTCCATAACAATTCAACAGGATTGTGTTCTGTACTTTGAGGTGGTCAAATCACGTTTGTTTGTTCTTTTTACTTTCTCTACTACGTTTAGTAGATAGGGGAAATATTGTATACCACCCAAAAATTCGATACCGTGATTTCACCGGAAATACATGTTTTGAGCTGCACCGAATGCATACGAGGTCTGATCAAAAAGTTTGCGGAATGGCGTCATAAATACTACACAAAGTTTTTTTTGTCCAATCTGCACTGTTACCCTCGAAGTAGTCTCCTTGGGAGTTGATACACTTGTCCCAGCGCTTCTGCCACTGCTGGAAGCACCTCTGGAAGTCCTCTTCTTTCAACATGTTCAAGCCTTCTGCGATTCGCGATGGATGACATCAATGTCCTCAAAACGGTGTCCTCGGAGCCGCATTTTAAGTCGCGGGAAAAGAAAAAAGTCCCCTGGTGCCAAATCTGGAGAATAGGCAGGATGGGGAACAGTATTCATCCTATTTTTATCCAAAAATTGGCGAACAGAAAGAGCTTTGTGTGCGAGCGCATTGTCATGATGCAGGAACATGGCCAAATTGTCTTTCAAAATGCTTTAAACATTTCCAAAGGAGAGTACTAATGAGTCAGAAAGTTATCTTGTTGCAATGCGCCTATCATTTAAGACCATTTCCCTCACCTGATTGATATTTTCATCAGTTTTGCTGGAACAGGTTCGCCCCGAACGATCTGCATCTTTAACTGATGTCATACCACTTTTAAATTTCGAAAACCACTCAAAGGCTTGAGTTTTGCAGATAACTTCTTCCCCATAAGCAGTGCTTAACATTTCATAGGCTTCTGTTGCAGTTTTACCGAGTTTAAAGCAAAATTTTATGTTTGTTCTTCGTAATCTGACATTTTTGCTAGGCGGAAAAATCGTAGCACTTCAGAGCGTCTACCTCATCACTGCATGGTCACAGGAAGTCACGTGATCTCTCACTTTTTATCGGGAAGGAACACTGGATGTACAGTCTGGGTGAGAATTAAACAAATCGCAGCGTCAGCATTGCTGTGAGGCCATTCCGGAAACTTTTTGATCACACGTCGCATAAAGCATTTTTAGAAATATGTCCGTGTGTGAGTCTATGTGTGTGTCTGTCTGTATTTCTGTGAACAGCATAGCTCAGAAAACGATCAGTCCGATAAACACCTAACTTGCATCCTTTGGACCACTGCGTAGATGAGCATCTCGGTGTGCTGTGCATTTGTGTACAAGTCTACCATTGCTCATTCCCACTTGACGAGAGCCACATAAATGAATAATATAAAAGTATGAAACAATTAAACATAATACCGTAAACACTGTAAGTCACGTAAGAGCTGATGTATTCGTAAACAACTCTTAAATAATGAATATGACGTCTACTGCTTGTTGCAGCGTCTTTAGTTTGTTTATCTAGCCATCCCCTTTCCCGTTTTGAAGGCACGTTAAAAAATAGTTTTTAGAAAAAAATTTTATGGTCAATATGCTCAACTCTACTACCAAAATTTGTGATATACATCTTTTACATCCCATGTAAAACACGTGGACCGAGCAGAATGGGATAATGTCTGTGGCCGCATTCGGGAGTCCTGGGTTTAAAGACCAATCTGACGGAAGCTAGGTCTCTAGGCGAATGCTGGGTTGGATAATTCAGTCCGCGAATTTTTCTCTCACCTCTTTCATCGCCACATTTTATTTCCTTCTACACTGCCATAACAAGCATTGTGACGCAGCGGCTATGGTACAAGGTTATTGGGAGGTCGTCTCCGAGTGGTCCGAGTAAACAAGATAACGCCGCTTGCCAGCGTAAACACCAGACGCGCTATCGGGAGATAATTAGAAATTTCTGAAAGCTTTATCTCCCCCTCCACCAGAAAGTGTGTCGAAATAGTTCTAGAAGTTTCTAGAACATTCTGTGGAAGATTCCACTGCCTATGTAAGCGAGCGCTCTCGCGGACAGTCAAAGCAGTCGCGAGTTGAAAGCGAGTAAGTTTCCCGTGCGGGCTTCTGAGTGCTACCACCGAGCGACGATTGTGGAGATCTTGTTTTCGACTCCTGAGTGAACTGAACCGCCCAGCGTGAAGAGGCTGCGTAACAAAGGAAGTGAATTGATGAAGAATTAAACTAGCTCACCTTTTTTACTTTATCTACTACGTATAGTAAGTAGGAGAAGTATTATATTCCACCCAAAAATTCCATACCGAGATTTTACCGGAAATATACGTTTTGAGACCCCCTGAATCCAAAAAAAGCATTTTTGGAAACATGTCCGTGTGTGTGTGCCTGTGAACAGCAAAAACAGTCGGATAAGCGCCAAACTTGGTATTTAGGGTCATAATTTTCCAGAAATGTGACACGAAGGTTTTCAAGAAAATCCCTGTACCCCAGATTACCTTTTACATGGAACATTTTTCGAAAATTTTAATTCTCTCAAAAATGGATCTAACGATTTTGCTTAAAATATCACATATTTAAGATACTTTCATTACAAATAAAATGTATATCTTGAATTTTCTGGGAATACACAAAAAATGTAGATCGCGTTAAAATACACAACTTATGTCATATACATTTCTTTTGTTGAGTGAACCGTTTTCGAGATATTGCTTGTTATTTCCTTAAATTTTCCAATACTTATACTTTTTCTCAAATTCGTTATTCATTTTTTTATGTCCTAGACATGCAAAGAGAATGGAATGCTCCACATAGCAACCAGCGTTAAAATATTTGATTATCGCTTAAAACCTACCATATTCCCCTTGCATCTACAAGAAAATTACCAATAAGATTGACATCTCGATATCTCGATTAACATGAAGCATATGGAGAATAGGCGTTTGTAAAAATAGATTGTACAAGAGTAGAGAAAGTCATGTGAGTGTAACACATCAGATGTTTTTTTTAGTTTTTGGGCTTGTCTGTAAAAGCTCCGGTTGCACTGCAGCCTAAAGGCTTGTTGTACTAACCCTGTAATGATTGTTATCCCTTCAAACTAGTCCTGTGGTTCTTACCAGATTACACAGGTTCATTAGTGTTTTGGGATAGAAGTCCTCTGGTTCCATAAAAGGGTTCCAAAAGATCTTACATGTCCTTGATGCTAACACTTCACAGGAGCATAATATATGATAGGCTATTTCAGTTTGAGACCTGTATAATCTACAGCCTGGGCTGCCCTGGAACCTTCCTATTATGTGTAGGTGCTTTCTCACTGCTACATGTCGTCCTCCGTGGTGTAGTGGTTACCATGGTGGCCTCTAGTTCCCCTCTAGTTCAAACCCGGCGGAGGGCGATGATTTTTTCGGGGATAGAAATCCTTAGCATGGCTTCCTTCGGAAGGGAAGTAAAGCCGGTGGTCCCGTGTCGTAGATTTACGGCACGTAAAAGAACCTCAATCCTGGTAGAGGCCTCTGAGCAAAAATTTCCGGTCTTTCACGCCCAATATAGAATGGGACACTACGGACCACAGCAGTTAAAGAGCGTTCATTGAGGCAAGTGGTTTTGGCACTTAAATAATGTCAGTCTAGTTATATAATATAAAATATAATAACAGCCCGCCTTAAAGCAATATGTGTATGTAATAATACATAAAGTGTATTTAACAGTCATTGTATTATGTTTATTTTATTATGTACATGCATAATAATTTTATGTGAATGTATTACTTAATTTAACAATGTAGGAGCTGTGAGAATAGAAGCAAACTACCTTTCGTAGCAAACAAAATTACAAAATAAAAGCCGAAAGTTGCTAACAATGAGGTAACCTTGAGAGAGCAATAAATTAGAAGGTTTAATAATGCTACTAACAGTTCTTGGAACAATAATGTAATATTTAAAACAGTTTAAATATAGCCAATCAAAAACCAGAAAAAGCTTAAGTTGAATAAAAATATTCTATTGGAGTAGGCTTAGCCAATCAGAGACTTGAAATAGATAAAAAGTACAAATTCTGGCGCCAGACGCTACAAGATTGCGTACAAGATCGGTACGATACAGGTTCAATGTAACACATAAAACTTCATTGCGGTGAGAATAATATAAAATTTATGTGTTAAAAAGTGCAAATAACAATGATCTCACAGCTCCACAGTAGGACATATCAGTGAAGTATTATTTAATCTTGTGAAGGATTAATGAATAAGGTACGACACAATTATAATTTATATAAGCCTTGTTCTTTAGCCACACCACCCCTGCTAAGAGACACGTGTTGTAAAAAAATACTTACTTTAAAATAAAAAGTTGATTCTTAAACGTGGGGGCGAAAGCCACCGGAAAAGTGGTCGTGGGGACGAAGGCCACCGGAAAGTTTGTATCGTACGTGGGGCGAACACTTCTAGAAACAATCTCTTGCAAGTTTGGCATCCATTACGTGCGTGGTCTGAAATGTGCCTCACCATAAATAAAACTCAATTTAGTTTACTTTTTCAGTGGTACATGCGCAGTGGCAAAGGCTATTATTTTTTTAACAGCGACTTACTACATTTAAACAATCCGTCAGTTAAACGTTTGCATGGTTCTTTGAAAACAATTTCCCATGCTGTTCCTGAAATCCTATTCCAGGGCAAAGAGCGTTGTTTGTTACACCAGTTTGTTGTAACCGCTCTATGGAACGCTTAGATGTGCCTGGAGGTGGCACTAATTCAACTTAGTGAAGCAAACTCCCAGTAAAGGTGAACTTATAAATCCGAAACAGTGACACTGAAAAAGAAAGCAGTAACAGTGAGAATTTGGAGAGAAGACAGTAGAAAAATCAGAGGTCACAGTAGCTGTGATCCAGAGTTTGCTTTCTCCTCGACAGGCTGCTGACTCAAGGCATTGGCTGCAAGTCCTACAAAAAAGAGCGTAATCTACTAAAGAAAAATAAAGCATGTGGCTTCAAAAATATATAAATCATAAATTTCACTTCATCACACAGGAGAAATGGACTTGTAAGTGAAGCTTGCCGACTGGTTTAGCGTGCGGGAGTTGGTGAGACTTCATATATCTAATTTTAGAGCCAGGCAGATTAATTTCCAGCTGGAAAATCACGAACTGCGAATAGCTCTCCAGCTTTCCTGGCCCATTCTTTCCTTATCGCTGGAAAACAGGATCCCGAAGAGGCGGCAGTTTCATGAAAGGAAAGACTAAGCGAATGAAGCTAATTTGGTGGAAATGGGACGTATTCTATCAAATAGTAAGAATGATGTGGTAAATCCATCACAAGTGCACTATGCTGGTGCTCCTGTGTTTGAGCCAAGCTAACAGCGGTGCAGTTCCAGCATATCATATACTAGAATATGGTAATACTTTGGTGCCTTCTATTTCTCTTTTCATACAGCTGAAAGTTTAATATGAAGGGAACGAAAAAGCCGATAAATCTGTAAAGGAAACCCCGACACCTACACAGTGACACCGAGCGGGATGGCGCAGGCGGTAACGTCTGTGGTCCGTATTCGGGAGGACCAGGGCTCGATTCCCGGCGACCGTTCACTTTGGTCCATGGGTTTTTCGTGGTTTCCCCGGATATGCAGGCGAATGCTGGGGTGCTTCAGCTTCTACCACGACTTCCCTGCCCCTCATTTTCTGTACCCATCATCTTCCTTATCTTTTTCAGGGCTATACGATCAAGACAATGGTGTTCGGCGGGGTGCGACTGGACGATGGTATGCGCTCTATAGTTTATTCCCTAGCGTGGCTGCTAGGGGACCGATAGGGACTATCGGTGTTGAATCTGGAAACATTAGGGACCCGTCCATGCTTGCGCCCTCCGGCATCGAATCGGATCGAGTCTCTCCTCCCATCCCGCCCTCCCAGGGGTGAAGTTGGAAGCAAAAAGGGCCATTAGGGCCTATTCGTAGTGCTCTGACCCAGTTCCGGGTGCCCCTGCGTGATATGTACTTCACATTTAGTGACCCTAGAATAAGTTCATTACACCTTGATGGCATTAACTACATCAAATCATTATCTAAAGAAAATCCGATGGGTTACTTTCACATGACCTTCTCTACCTCTTGTCATTTATTTTATATAGTTTCTTCAAACTATTCCTACGAAAGCCTATTTTTCTGTCTTCAATTAATGAAGATATATGTACATTTGCGGAAATAGATTCATTACAAATTTCATTGAAGAAATAAGGGGGATAGAGGAAACCGAATCATAGTCGGATATATCCTGGCCTACAAATTCTATAACGTTTCCACGATATCGCTAGGAATAACTGAATAGCAAAAACACTTTCAAACCAAAAACAATTGATATCTCAGAAATGGCTCATGATACAAAAAAAGTTGTTTGAACCGAATTCTGTGTTTTAAAGAGGTTTGCATTTTTTGTACATTACACTTTTGTGTAACTCTTGTAGTTTACCAGTCATACACGATTATACAAAATTCCTTCCGGATGAAGAAGGTTGCACTCAGAAAATTCAAGCTACACATTTTATTTGCTATGTAAATATCTTTAATCAAAATTATTATAACCACTTTTTAGGAAACAAACTACGAAATATTTTAATGTGAGGGACATTTTGGGATTGGAAAACTTTAAAAACCTTCGTGTTGTATCTTTTCAAGATACTAAACCTAAATGTAATGTTCGGTATTTAACTGACTGTATTTGAAATGAACTGTTAGCCGTTTTAAGTAACATTTTTGAAGTGGTTATCATTCAGCTGTTTTTCGCGATGCTGTGGAAAGAATATGGCATCTCAACGCCAGCATTTAAACATTTGACTATTATTTCTTCCTCGTTACGTATTCGCGACGAAATATAAAATTAAACAATTTCTTCAAGTGTTATCAAACGAGATATAAAAATATTTTAAGAAAAGAAAATACATTAAGGAATCCTTACAGTTTGTTTTGTCTAATCTGCACTGTCACCCTCGAAGTAGTCTCCTTGGGAGTTGATACACTTGTCCCAGCGCTTCTGCCACTGCTGGAAGCACCTCTGGAAGCCCTCTTCTTTCAACATGTTCAGAGCCTTCTGTGATTCGTGATGGATGACATCAATGACCTCAAAACGGTGTCCTCGGAGCCGAATTTTAAATCGCGGGGAAAATAGAAAAGTCCGCTGGTGCCAAATCTGGAGAATAGGCGGGATAGGGAGCAGTATTCATCCTATTTTTATCCAAAAATTGGCGAACAGAAAGGGCTTTGTCATGATGGAGGAACATGTCCAAATTGTCTTTCAAAATGCTTTGAACACTTCCAAAGGAGAGACCTAATGAGTCAAAAAGTTTTCTAATTGCAATGCACCTGTCGTTTAAGACTATTTCCCTCACCTGATTGATATTTTCATCAGTTTTGCTGGAACAGGGTCGCCTCGAACGATCAGCATCTTTAACTGATGTCACACCACTTTTAAATTTCGAAAACCACTCAAATACTTGAGTTTACCCATAACTTCCTCCGCATAAGCTGTTCTTAACATTTCATAGCCTTCTGTTGCAGTTTTACTGAGTTTAAAGCAAAATTTGATGTTCGTTTTTGTTCTTCGTAATCTGATATTTTTGCTACGTGGAAAAATCGAAGCACATGCAAAACACGTGTTCACTTCAGAGCGTCTACATTGTCATTGCATGACCATAGGAAGTCACGTGACATCTCATTTTTATCAGGAAGGAACGCTGCATGTACAGTTTGGGTAAGAATTAAAGAAATCTCAGCGTCAGCATTGTTGTGAACCATTTCGGAAAATTTTTGATCACACCTCGTATATATGGGGTCATCAGATTAGCGGCCACGCTTTTAATAGCACCTGGATTGCGGTTACGCTCCGCTTTCCTCCCGACACTTTTTCCCCGCGCACACCGTCTTATACGTCGAAACAAATAGGATGAACGGATAAGGTCAACTACAACCATTATTATTTCACAAATTATAATATTAAATATCCCTTGCATTGTTTAGTTATTTAAACATGATGTTAGAAATGTTTTCCATGTACTCGAAGACAGGCATTGCAACGTCCTATTATAAACACCTTGCAATTATTTCTTACGGTATATTATTTTGCAGTTTTTGTAATGTTAGGGGAACAGATTTATGCATTGTCTTTCAAATTGCCCCACATGTAAAAACTGCAAGCCGTGAGGTATGGGGATCTGGCGGGCTAAATCCCTACACTGATCACACTATCATCAGAGACGTCAGCAATTGCACCCAAAGAAGTACGAGTTGTTGTATGGGCTGTAGCCCCGTCTTGTTGAAATACGCCAAGCATTCACTCTTCATCTGTCAATTATTCTAGTCACACTCACAGTACACCAAACACCGACCTCAGGTTCATTTAGTATACTTTTGTTCTACGAGTTTTGGATTTTGATTTGCCCAGTAGCGATTATTTTGGGAGTTAACTGGTCCATTCCAGTGAAACCACGCCTTGTCACTGTATAACACAAATTGTGGAGTTTTGTCGCTGTTTGTGCTGACCCATAGCTGACACCTGCATGCTGAGCTAATTTTGAGAGAGACTTTTGTAGCGAAAGTTCTAACCACCCACCGATTTCATTAATCTTTTACTCTGCTAAAACGTGACTTTTCGATTTTTTCCTGTCTAACACTGATCCCGCACTTTTCAATTCCTTGACTATTTTATTAACTGCACTTCTGTTAGGCGAATTAACATCAAGAAAGCGTACCCAAAGTGTTGTACGACACAGAGTTGGAGATCCGTGTTATATAATGTTGCAACCAATGAAAAATCTTTATTCTGTAGTAAATTGGAACATGACTTGACTAACACACAACTAAAAACCAACAAATAACGTTACCTACTGTCTCCGTTTGTCATATGTGGCGTTAGTGAGAAGGTCATGCCATTTGTGATGCAACAGCCGCTCGCGCCCGAGACCAGGAACTGACGAGAGAGTGGCCTCTTAATTTGATGGCACCGTACTATTTTTCTCACGAGCGGAGACAAATTGTCGCATTTTATTTACTACTTTCTCTAGTATCCAAAAATTCGATACCGAGATTTCACCGGAAATACATGTTTTGAGACCCCCTGAATCCAAAAAAAGCATTTTTGGAAACGTGTCCGTGTGTCTCTGTCTGTCTGTGAACAGCATAACTCAGAAACGAACAGTCGGATAAACACCAAACTTGGTATTTAGATTCAGCATCTCCCAGAAATGCGACACGAAGGTTCCCAAGAAAAACCCCCCACCTCAGATTATCCTTTACATGGAACATTTTTCGAAAATTTCAATTTTCTCAAAAATGGCTCTAACGATTTTGATTAAAATATCATATGTTTAAGATATTTTTATGACACATAAAATGTATATCAAATTTTCTGGGAATGTCTCCAAAAGTATTCTTCGTTGTGAACGACTTTTGCATAGCTGGTAAACCATAAGAGATAGACAAAATTTTACTACACAAAAAATGTAGATCGCGTTAAAACACACAATTAATGTCATATACATTTTTTTTGTTGAGTGAACCAGTTTCGAGATATTGCTTGTAATTCCCTTAAATTTTTCAATAATTATACTATTTCTGAAATGGGAACTCGTTATTCATTTTTTTGTCCTGGTAGTAATGCAAAGAGAATGGAATACTCCACATAGCAACCAGCTCTTAAAATATTTGACTATCGCTTAAAGCCTACCAATTCCCCTTGCATCTACAAGAATATTAGCAATAAGATTAACATCTCGATTAACATGAAGTAGATGAAGAATAAGCGTTTGTAAAAATAGTTTGTACAAGAATAGAGAAGGTCTTGTGAGTGTAACACATCAGACTTTTTTATTGAATTGCGTTGGCACTATTTTCATTGAGGTGCTTTGGAATTACTTAAGGGATGCTGGAATTTGAAATGATTGGGAGGATATGCGTAGCAGCGTTGTTGTTGTTTATGTAAATTGATTGCATTGTTTACATTGTGAATTTAAATGTAAAAATAATTAATTTTCAAGAACCAAAAGATATAAGGTGTACTACTAGTGAGGTTGTTAGTGGGTTGATATCGTACAAATACGGTTGATTATACGAAGGAGCGTCGCTCTATCTTTAACATGTGAAAGCTTCTGTTGTTATTGAATTACAGCAGTCATTTTTTTCATGTGGTTACAGTTGTTATTGACAAATAGCCATGGAACGTTACAATATTCAGCAACGCGTAGAAATTGTGAAAATTTATTATCAAATTGGAACATCTGTTTGCCAAACCTTCCGAGTATTGCGTGAAGTTTGCGGTGTACATAATAATCCCTGCGAGAGAACGATTCCGTTTGATCGATAAATTTGAAAGAAGTGGTTCTGTCAGCAATCAGAGAACACCTGTACGTAATTGACGTAAGCGCTCCGACGAAAATATAGGCGCCGTTTGTGAGAGTGTACGCGAGAACGGAAACAAATCAATTGCTCGTCGAGCGCAAGAATTAGGTCTTTCGCCGTCCACAACTTGGCGAACTCTGCATCTGGACTTGAAGTTTCGCGCTTACAAAATGGTGTTAATTCAAGAACTAAAGCCCAACGACCATAGGTTGCGCCGTGTATTCGCTGACTGGGCTATAGAGCAATTGGAAGCTGACCCGGATTTTTGTCGAAAAATCATCTTCAGCGACGAAGCCCACTTTTGGATGGATGGTTGTGTTAACAAACAAAATCACAATCCAATACAGATTCAAGAACGACCACTACATCCCCAAAAGGTTAGTGTGTGGTGTGGATTTTGGTATAGTGGAATCATTGGTCCATATTTTCTCCAAGATGAAGTTGGAAAAGTTCTGTCAATGGAGAAAGATACCGGGCTCTTATAAGCGACAATGTTTGGCCTCAATTGAATGGTATGGATCTCGGAAACATCTGATTCCAGCAAGATGGTGTTACATGTCATACTGCTCTCGAAACAATCAATCTTTTGAAGGAGAGGTTCAGAGGTTTCATCATTTCCCGTGGTGGTGATGTTAACTGGACCCCGAGGTCATGTGATTTAACGCCGTTGGATTAGTTCATCTGGGGTTATGTTAAATCTCGAGTTTATGTCAACAAGCCAGAAACAGTAAATGAACTTATGAATAACATCACGCGTGTTATTCGTGAATTTGGACATTGTTTACGTTCTTATGTCATTGAAAATTGGGTCAAGCTTATACGTGCACCCAACGAAGTCGCGGCGGTCACTTAACTGATGTTCTCTTCCACACGTAATGACATTAATTATGTTCCAAACTAAAAAAAAATAAACCATTATCATTTATAGAACGTGTTTTATTTAAGTTCAAAAATAGGACACTCTTGTTGAAAGACTCTATACAAGTCTTGTACGATATGGGTACAATATTGTATGCTAATATCTTGTTTATAAGGCAATTCGTATATTCATTAGGAGGGGTATTAGTGCTTAGGAGCGCTCCCTGGTGAGAGGGATGAGGTGAGAGGAGACAGAGGGCGGCCGAATCATGCGGCACGACAGGGAGAAGGCAGGGTCTCTACCACTTACAGCTTTAAGCTCCCCAAATGGACGTTGGTGCAACCAGCTCCTGGGGACGAAGGTTTCCACAGAGCATCGTTTTCTCCCGCCATGTACACACCGAGACCTCTCGCCGAGACGTACAACCTTGAAAGAGACCAAGCGGATGGAAGGTGAAGTGAAATGAGAATGCGGGTAAATGAAGAGAAAGGAAATTCGGGGGACTTACTGATCTTTCCCGGCATTCGCTTAGCGACCAGGGCAAACGACGAAAAAACCTATAGGTCAGGAATCGAACCCACCAGAACCGGAATGTGGGTCACAAACATTACCGCCTGAGCCTCCCGCTCGGTCGTCGTTTCTAACACTGCTTATATGGCTTATGACCTTCGGAGGTCACCTTATTCCACCAAACGATGGTTGGACCCATTTCTGAGGAGGAGGCACCCATCGGGCGGAAACCGTTTTCTCCAATTGTAGGGTGATGAGAGGATCTACAGCTTTTACCGTGAACTCCGATCCACATTGGTCCTTGTATACCCCAGATGTGCAAGTCCGAGGTGAGGACGAGGACGGGAATCGAACTTTGGACCCTCGGTACAGAGCTCGAAACAAAACCATTGCGCATCCCAGCTCCCTGGTTCATTAAAGTTAGATCGCTGTAAAACATGTAGAAGTAGAGTTCTCAATATTTCTCTCCTTTAGTAAAAAAAATTTTTTACACTCACATGACTTTCTCTACTCTTTTACAAACTATTTTTACAAGCGCTTATTCTCCATATGCTTCATGTTAATCGAGATGTTAATCCTATTGCTAATTTTCTTGTAGATGCAAGGGGAATTGGTAGGCTTTAAGCGATAGTTAAATATTTTAAGAGGTGGTTGCTATGTGGAGTATTCCATTCTCTTTGCATGTCCAGGACATAAAAAAGAATAACGAATTTCCATTTGAGAAAAAGTATACAAGTACTTCGAAAACTCAAATAACAAGAATATCTCGGAATGGTTCACTCGGCAAAAAAGAAATGTCTGTGGTATAAATTGTGTGTTTTAGCGAAATCTACATTTTTTGTGTTGTAAAATTTTGTCTCTCTCTTACGGTTTACCAGTTATGCAAAAGTCACTCAGAATGAAGAGAACTTTCGGGGACATTCCTAGAAAAGTCGAGATATGCATTTCATTTGCCACGAAAATATCTTAAGCATATGATATTTTAATCAAAGTTGTTAGAGGCATTTTTGAGAAAATCGAATTTTCGATTGAGAGAATCGAATTCCATGTATAGGGTAGTATGGGGTGGGGGGATTTTCTTGAATATCTTTGTGTCGCATCCTTGGAAGTTTGGCAATTATCTGACTTTTCGTTTTTGAGTTATGCTGTTCACAGTCAGACATACACACGGACATGTTTCCAAAAATGCTTTATTTGGGTTCATGACACCTCAAAACATATATTTCCGTTGAAATCTCGGTATCGAATTTTTGGGTGGAATACAATACTTCCCCTACTTAATATACGTAGTAGAGAAAGTAAACATCAACTACCTATAGTGGCTAGAGAAAGTCAATTTCTTTTTCGCATTATGCTGTCCATTAATCTAACGTTCAGTAGTTCCAACGTTAGAGTCATTGAAATAGTTGTTCTACTTTAAACAAGGCTCGCCATTAATGGACGAAGCGATCACGTTTATTGAAACATACTGTACATTAAGCTGCAGACCAAAGGGCATAAATCTATGGAACACCTGGCTCTGTTCATTCAGAGGCGTTACTGTGATGAAGGTGCTATGTACCGACGACGCGTGAGCGTAAATTTGCTCCAATGTGAGAGTACGAGAGGGGGAGCTTTGAGCAGGTAGTTTCATCAACAATCTCATTACCTCCAACCAAACGAGAAAGTGAAAACTTTGCAAACCATGCATAATGCGATACAGCTACAAATAGCCTACTTTCACTAATTTTATTGATCTTCTGTTTCCCAGCTCTGTGAAATAGACAACTGAACACCTGTTTTCTTAAATATTACTACTAGTTGGATAGAGTCCGCCATTTCACAACTGGTTGGCGCCTGAAAGAATAGAGTTCTTCCACTCGGGATAGCCAGTCATTGTTCACAAGTCTACATATATACTTTTAGTTGTTATGATGGGGAACACAACTATAATCACAAAACTCCTCCAAGGAAATAATCTGCATATGAGAGTTCAGACAACCGCTCGCCTCTCACCGAGGCGGCCCGGGTTCAATCCCAGGGACCCGCATGTGGCGTCTGGACCGGTTTTCTCCGGTTTCCCCCGCCATTCATTCCACCAACTGCTCCACCATCACCTTTCCTTTCATCCATTTCACCATCATTTCGTTTCATCTACTTCCTTCCTCCCATACCAGGCATCGGGCTGATCACCCATCCTGGATATTCTGTCTGATCCATGAGTGTCTGCTCCTCGACGGGCCTCTGACACCAGGCACCCGCCTGTAAGTCCTGGGGGGTGTAAGTCCTACATAAGATGAGGTTAAACAGAGAAAGAAGAGAGTTCGGACAGACAGGTGTTACAGAGTGTTACACCACTGAATATTTATAACCAAAACACACTTTACTGATTTGTGATTTTCTGAATTGGAGTATGACTACAACTATTTAAATTTCACGCTTACTGCAGATTCTTAACTCATTGGTAAAGAGCTTACTGTTCTCTTTCATTTTAAATAAAAATAAAACCTGAGTTGTTACACTCACATGACTTTCACTACTCTTGTACAAACTATTCTTACAAACGCTTATTCTCCATCTACTTCATGTTAATCGAGATAAACATTTGCAGACTCTATCTTATTGCTAATTTTCTTGTAGATGTAAGAGAAATATATATTTACAAGGGCAATATAGAAATACAGTAGCCTTTAAGCACATACATATGTCTTAATAGCTGGTTGCTAGGTGCAGCACCATTCCCTTTGCCACAGATTAATACTCTTTGCATATCCAAGATGAAAAAATGAATAAAGAATTCCCATTTGAGAAAATAAGTATTGAAAGTTTTAAGGGAATAACAAGCAATATCTCGAAAATGGTTCACTCAACAAAAAAAAATGTATATGACATAAATTGTGTATTTTAACGCGTACTACATTTTTTGTGTAGTACAATTTTGTCTATCTCTTATGGTTTACCAGTTATGCAAAAGTCGTTCACAATGAAGAATACATTTTATTTGTCATGAAAATATCTTAAATATATGATATTTTAATTAAAATCGTTAGAGCCATTTTTGAGAACATTAAAATTTGCGAAAAATCTTCCATGTAAAGGGTAATCTGGGGTGGATGGATTTTCTTGAAAACCTGTCTGTCGCATCTCTGGAAGATGCTGAACCTAAATACCAAGTTTGATGTTTATCCGACTGTTCGTTTCCGAGTTCACTGACAGACAAACACGCCTAGACACACACACGGATATGTTTCCAAAAATGCTTTTTTTGGATTCAGGGGGTCTCAAAACATGTATTTCCGGTGAAATCTCAGTATCGAATTTTTGGGTGGAATACAATACTTCCCCTACTACTATACGTATTAAAGAAAGTAAAAATCTTTTTCTTCACATTTTTTGTGTGGGTTTATTTAGTAGTCCTCCTACCGGTAGATGTCAACCATTACATTAATTTATCGTTCGGGAGGAGGTTTCTTACCCAGGTAATTTAATTTTATAAGCAAAAATGTCACCAATTTTGTAATTCTGTTTCTAAGTAAAATGAAGTAACAGAAGTAATATTTAACTATATTACAGTAAAACAAAAGAGAATAACAGTCCACTACGTAAAATCGAACTCGAACTGCTTGTAGTAATGAAGTAGCTTGGCTACTGCTGCACGCCAAGCACAGTGTGGAGGTAGACCAAATCAGTACTTTGTGGCTTGTATTATAGGATTAGCCAAAGCGGCGCACAAAAGTTGGCGGTTGTGAACCGGGCGCTCACTCAAGGAACTGCTCAAGAGCCCGTCCACTTTTATTTTGACACTTTTGGAAAAGATCAACAGTATTGTGTACAAAATTTAAGGGAGGCTGGCCCGTAGCTCAGACGGTGGAGTACCTGCCTGCTGTACGAGGAGTCCCGGATTCGATTCCCAGCTGCGGGGCAGGAAAATTGATTTTTTTGGATTAAATATGGAAATTGAAGTTTAATTCTAGCTTGGTTATATTTATTTTAATATTAAACTAATGTAATTTTTTTTGTTGAATAAGATTAACTGAAATTTATCTTCTTCTAGCGCAGATTATTCCGTATCCTCCCAGAGTCTTAAAATATAAATGGGAGTGTGAATGTGTGTGTGTGTGTGTGTGTGTGTGTGTGTGAGAGAGAGAGCTAATGCTTAAAGCCCAAAGTTTAGTAGAAACTGAAAAACAAGCGAATACGAGTTAACACCATTGTCTATATGCAATAATACATTGCAAAGGAAAGGCCATCGATAAGATCATCGTTGTTAAAAGCGGGATATAAATAGAACTTTAAAAAAATTAAAGTTTTGTACCTGGAGCAAGGGCACAGAAATATAGAAAGTATAACTAAACTGATAAGGAATAAATGTAATGTTTTTCATTCACATTACTTTCCCTACCCACTATCCCTATTACTTTCTTTATCACATATTAGTATATAGGGAAAGTATTGCATACCACTCAAAAAAGATGATGTTGAAATTTCACCGAAAGCCATTATTTTGAGTTCCCCTGAATGTGCTTGTGTGTTTGTGAACAGAACGATTCATAAACTAAACCTCAGATGAATACCAAACTTGGTATTTTAAGTTCAAACTTCTTATGATGCGAGACCAAGATTTTTCAAGAATCCACCAAGCACTATTTCTGGTTAAAACCCCATATATTTTAGATTAATAAAACACAGTCACACACACACGTATATATATACATATATATGAAAACACCAGTTCTCTTTTAAAAAAACTCAACCCTTCCTTTACAATCGTCATTTTTGAGAAATCCGTTATTATTGGTTAGAATTCTTCAATATCTCATACCCTTCGGGTATTACTCCTATTCAGTTGCTTCTCGCGAAATCATGAAAAGTGTATGACACTTCAAGGTCGCTATAGACCGACCACTTTTAAACATTTGACTATCGATTTTGCTTCCTCTATTCACCTCCACCTACAAGGAACTGTTTAATGAAACTATGCAAATTCTTATCTCGAGTAACATAAGCAGCAAAAAATAAGTTTTCGCAGCAATAGTTTGCACAAACTATAGGAATAAACGATATGGTTTAGAGAAACTCATGTCATTGTAGTATACTTCTTTTTATGTACGTGTGTCCGAAAGGTTCGTATATCCCTTAGTTTCACTCTAGCCAGTCCAGTTAAGTTTATACATGGTAATCCACTCTCTCGCTCTTTGTATCTGTCTTTTCTACAGTTTCCTTACAGTTCCTCCCTTCCTCAAAGCTGGAGACCAGAGTTATAACAAAACTCTACTGCCTTAACAATACTACTGCTACTGCAAGAGCGGAACTGAGTGGAGTGGGCGACGATTATTGAGTGGACTGGCGAAAATGAAAACACTACAATAGTGTTCGTGTGCTGTTGGTTGATGTTGTTGGTGTATATTGTGGTATACCTCGCTCATTCGTCATCTTATGAGTTCGTTTTCTATTGAAGAGAGGTTAGTCAAGACTGTATGGTTGCAGGAACGTCCTCGCACTGGAGAGACAAGTAGTGTCATAGGTGAACACTATAGAGGAGAGTTTTATAAGTCTTTATTGACAAAGGACAACGATTTCCTGGGAAAGAAAGATAGTTATGGTAGGAAGTGTTAAAGGCCAATCGAGAAGTGGAAGAAAGAGGAGGCGCCTGGAGACGTGCTGAAATTGAGGTGTCATTTGAGCAAACGGGCTGCTGTGCCTCATATTTCACGTACGCAGGATTAAAACTGATGCAGTATCGTCCTACCTTCAACCAGTGAACTTCCTAGTGTTGATATGAACAAGCGTATTTTCTAGCAACATTCCATACCTACTTATAAAAATCTAGGGTTACAATATTAGACGGCATTTACCGCAGCACGCATATAAATGCATTTTCTTTTTACCAAACACTAAATCGTCTTTCTTCTATCACTACATATCCACTCACTTTACCCCACATCCTGCGGTGATACTCTGTCCGCCAATTTTGCGGCATGGGATTTGTAGGAATGGTTCCGGGTTCGATGCTAGTTCAGGGATTTGCATGGATCTTGGATCTAGGTTTAGTGGTTAATACGACTGTTTCATTTTCCTACTCGTTTATTTCCCGTCACCGTTTTAAAATTTGACTCCTGATATTACCTCGCCACACACACGCATTTCTTTGTTGCTGTGCTTCATACTATCGACCCTATTCACCGGCACATTTTTTTCCGAACAACCTCCAAGGAACTACCACAAAGAAGTGTGTCTTTTCAACTCTGCTGTTTTTTATTTCAAATGTCCTATCTCATTCCATGTCACCTCTTTCTAACTTCTTTCTTATTGGATGCCCGAAGCTATCGGGGTTTTGAGAACATTGACCCTTTTTCTACACAGTTGCTTTTCAGGCAACCTAACGGTACATTAACAATTCAGGAAAAAACCGCCCGTTTCCGGCCTGTTGCTGGCACTGTTTGTTCAACCCATATTTACCTGTAGATGTAAAATTTACTTCCCAGTCTTATTTAATAATATTATTCCTACTGTTATTAATACGTATTTTACCTATAGTTGTAATTTTATTTAGCTACGCAAAATGTACTACTTCAGTCCTCTATTTTATTCTAGCACTAGCTCCACCTATAAACCTACATAAACTCCAAACCCCCTTCCTGTTAATAAGATAATAACAAATTTATTCCTGCATGCATTTAGCATCACCATTAGTCATTAATTTTTGTATTCTATCTCCATTGTTAAAAATAAAAACTACATCACAAGCAAACATTAATGTAGTAACGTGCCTTTTCTATATTAATACCACTATAAACTTTAAATTCTTGAAGAATGTTGTCTAGATATACAGGGTGGAGCATTTAAGTTGAGACTGTGCAATATCTCCAAAACTAACCGTTGTGGAAAGAAATTTCTTGAAGAAATGTTGCTTGATATTATGGGGGAAGGTAAATGCCATTAGTCCTTGTTTCATTTGGAGGACGTTGTGATGGTTATTATGGGGTAAGGTAAATGTCATTAGTCCTTGTTTCATTTGGAGGACGTTGTGATGGTTATTATGGGGGAAGGTAAATGTCATTAGTCCTTGTTTCATTTGGAGGACGTTGTGATGGTTATTATGGGGGAAGGTAAATGTCATTAGTCCTTGTTTCATTTGGAGGACGTTGTGATGGTTATTATGGGGGAAGGTAAATGTCATTAGTCCTTGTTTCATTTGGAGGACGTTGTGATAGTTATTATGGGGGAAGATAAATGCCATTAGTCCCTGTTTCATTTGGAGGACGTTGTGATGGTTATTATGGGGGAAGGTAAATGTCATTAGTCCTTGTTTCATTTGGAGGACGTTGTGATGGTTATTATGGGGGAAGGTAAATGCCATTAGTCCTTGTTTCATTTGGAGGACGTTGTGATAGTTATTATGGGGGAAGGTAAATGTCATTAGTCCTTGTTTCATTTGGAGGACGTTGTGATAGTTATTATGGGGGAAGATAAATGCCATTAGTCCTTGTTTCATTTGGAGGACGTTGTGATGATTATTATGGGGGAAGATAAATGTCATTAGTCCTTGTTTCATTTGGAGGACGTTGTGATAGTTATTATGGGGGAAGGTAAATGCCATTAGTCCTTGTTTCATTTGGAGGACGTTGTGATAGTTATTATGGGGGAAGGTAAATGTCATTAGTCCTTGTTTCATTTGGAGGACGTTGTGATGATTATTATGGGGGAAGATAAATGCCATTAGTCCTTGTTTCATTTGGAGGACGTTGTGATGATTATTATGGGGGAAGATAAATGCCATTAGTCCTTGTTTCATTTGGAGGACGTTGTGATGATTATTATGGGGGAAGATAAATGCCATTAGTCCTTGTTTCATTTGGAGGACGTTGTGATGGTTATTATGGGGGAAGATAAATGGCATTAGTCCTTGTTTCATTTGGAGGACGTTGTGATGGTCATTATGGGGGAAGATAAATGCCATTAGTCCTTGTTTCATTTGGAGGACGTTGTGATGGTTATTATGGGGGAAGATAAATGGCATTAGTCCTTGTTTCATTTGGAGGACGTTGTGATGGTCATTTTAGGTTCAAACTAAACACGACTGATGGCATTTACTTTCCCCTATAACACTATGGAAATTTTATTCAAGAAATGTCTTTCTACAACGCTTAATTTTGGAGATATTGTACAGTCCCAACTTAAATTGTCTATCTTGTGTATTACAATTAAATAGACGACAAACGTCTTTGTATCCAATAACCTAATTGTAATGAATTAGGACAGCTGAATTACGACAGTATTATTCAACAGATGTTAGCGATGCAGTTCCCTTTGTCACTAACTTTCGTCATAGTCCAACATATTATACCGCACGAGAAAATTAAACGTGTTGTAGAATTGGCTTCTGCACCGTTCTTCCAGCAAACGCAGTCTTAAACTTTAGCAAACCCATTTAGTGGGAAACGAAATAAGAAAATAAACATGTTTGAATCCCGCAAATGTCAGCTCAAAGATCAGCCGCCTCCATTAGAACTGGTTGCTTTGGCAGCTTGACTTAACCGCGGACATGGGAAGTGCCTCTTCCAGTATCCGTGTTTCAATCCCTAGGGACAGGTACAGGCTGTTTATTTAATCATTGGATAGTACGGTAACATGGCATGTGATCATCCCTAGCGTACATTTGCCGCAGACCTCGCTAAAACTTTGAGTAGTTGCTGCAGTCCCAACAGAATTGAATGAACTGTCGTTGCAGAGCTCCAAAAATGTCCTCTGGAAATGTTTCATCGGTTCCTGTTATTGGTGGATTTAAACGAGAGCTTCTAATTGCAGTTATCTTACTGTGTGCACCGCATGACATTCTATTGCATTTGTTCGGTATTTGACATTAAATTCTGAAATGTTGAAACTTTTTTTCAAGAGGATTCTAAATACATCTGAATTACTGGCAATTAATTGTTCTCTCACACAAGCTGTGTGTAGAACAAGGTTGAAAAGGTACAAACATACTAAAACATTCAATGCCATAGCCGGGATTTGAACCACAGATCTTCGGTTTCCGTCCTGTTGCTCTAACCAACTGAACTACCATGGTAAGACATTAAATTCTCCAACTGACTCGCATTTTTTCCGGTAAACCACAAGGAGATCTCAAATTAACTTTGAGATCACGAACCCCAGTGCAACTAAGTACTTTAAGCCTCTAATTTCATAGTTTAAACCAACTATTAGGTCAATTAATGGAATTAATTATTATTTCACACGAGCCGTGTGTAGGAAAAGATTGGAAAGGTAGAACCAGATTGAAAAACTCAGTTCCAACGCAGGATTTGAACCACGGATGAATTTGTGACCTCCTTGTGGTTTACCAGAAAAAAGCAAGTTATTTTGGGAAAGGGCATGTTTGTTAACTCAGTTGGCTAGAGCAATCAGACAGAAATGCGAAAATCCGTGGTTTAAATCGCAGCCATGGCACTGAATTTGGCAGTCTGATTCTACCTTTCCAACATCTGCATTAGTTTCATAGCTGAGCAAAATAACTTACTCCAGTAACAATAATACCTTCATTACATACTCGACGTTTTACGGGTGGAGTTTTAAATCACAATTAGTTTTGTTATTTACCCCTTTGCATCCTCTAAAAATGAAATTTTCTCCAGTTTTCACTGCCGCTTCACTAAGTTCTCTCTGCCACTTCACTATCTAGCTCAACTTTAACTAGGACTTCACTTAGTTCACACTGTCACTTCACTGATGTGAACTACTTCATTTTTCAATCACTTCACTTTCCTTTGTAACGCAGCCACGTAGTGAATTACGCCCGAAGCCTCTTCTTCGGCCAACTTCACTCGCTGGGGTATCGGTCATAAGATCTCCCTAACCTCCCGTGGTAGAAGCACTACTGTTCGTCGCGTTGTCATCAAAAACTCGCTTGTAAAACCGTACTTTATGTCGCAATAGAAACGCATTGACCAACTCATTCACTAACTACTGGTTCACTTGCGAGAATGCTGGCTTATATAGAAGCTGGTTAGAGTTCCAGAATGTTCTATATGCGGATAGAAGGGAAACTTCCAGAAGATTCTGGTTATCTCTCGATAGCACCTGTGGTGTTTCCACTGGGCAAGAGCGCTACTTATCTCTATTTATCTCTCCGCTGCCTGGCGTCTACCTCCCGATAACCTTGGACCATAGGTTACGTCACAATATCGTTCGGTTAGTTGTACTTCTCTACTACATAAGGTAAGTAGGGGAAGTATTGCATTTCACAAAAAAAATCGATACCGACATTTTACCGGAAGTACATGTTTTGAGACCCTGAATGAAGAAAGCATTTTTAGAAAAATGTCCGTGTGTGTGTGTGTGTGTCCACGACCAACACAATTTAAAAAGAAAAGTCGGATAAATAGCAAACTTAGTATTTAAGGTCAGTACTTTCCAAAGATGCCACACCATGATTTTAAGTAAATTGCCTAACCCCAGCTAAGCTATACCTGCAACATTTTTAGAAATTTTAATTTTTTTCAAAATGCCTCTAACAATTCTGGTTAAAGTAGGATATATATTAAAAATACTTGCATAATAAATAAAATGTATATTTTGAATTTTCTGGGAATGGCCTGTGAAGTCCAGTTCATTCGGAAGTCATTTTGTATAATCTTATATGATTGGTAAACGTTAAGCAATAGAGAGGGCGTACTACACAAAAATGTAGATCTCTTTAAAACACAAGATTTGTGTTATTAATGGTTTGAATTTTTCGATAGATTTAAAGTCTATTTTCAGTTGTTTCTCGCGATTTCATGGAACCATTATGGAATTTCAAAGTCCAGCATAAATCGTCCTGTTCTTAAACATTTGACTATCGCTGTTCTCCTTGTATATATAACGAAATATGTAATATAGCTATTTCGGAAAGGTTTATCTCGTGAAGTAGATAGTGCAATAAACTTTCGTATGCATTAGATTTTTCTAAAACAACTTATGTAGATTTAGGCATTATATAAGTCGTAAGAAAAGACTGAATTTGATCTAATTCATAATACCCAACGCGTTTTTAGGATCAAGCCAAACAGAATGTAATACGTGACATGCATAGTACAAAAGCAAACAGCATACACGTTGAAAACAAAACACTAAAGATAAAATGTTGGCAAGGAAGGCAACTCAATAAAATTAATACGTCAGCGTAATGATATATGTAAGTATTTTTGGCCACTTTTTCCTTGCACTGTTTGCTGTCAGCCCTTTGACTAATTTCTTCTCCTCTTAGGAAACCACTTTATTCTTTTTCCCTTCTTACCAGTTTCCGATTTTCAAGTCAAGTGATTTATTCCTCAGACAGTGACAAGCACTTCTGGTGCGACTTGCTCGAGTTTGCTTCAAGTTTCAAGAGACCTATAACTGCTTCCAAATTGTCAGCCTTACTTTTTGATTTTTTTTTTTTTTTTTGCTCTCTAAGTTGGTGTGATTTGGGAACTGTTGGTAACAGTCTTCATGGAATTATTTTTATCTGTTTTTCTCAAGCGCTTCACTCTTGTTCTTTGTCTCAACTTTTCTACATAAATCTTTTTCGTTCCCGTTTAGAAACTCACTTGAGGACGATAATTTGTTATTATCGGCAATCTTAATGAGCCTTGAGTAACTTTCATTCAGTCTTTTGGGATTAGTGGAATACAGTGTGTCCGTGAAGTTATACTATATTCCTGTACGATTTACGTTAGTTCATTGAATGTGATGACTTTAGTAATGAACTTGCTACTAGTGATCCCAATGTGCTTCACCACGGTCAACATAGCATCTGAAGTAACGCGCTGTTGCTTCACGTATGGTAAGCCAATTTGAAAGAGTTGTATTATAGTTCGACTGTTGGGGAGCCGAACTTGAAGTAGTTGCAACCGCACGTATGGTACCCGGTAGCCTTCGCCCCAAGTTTAAAAATATTAACTTTGTATTTTTTTACTGTTTCTTTAAATATTATATGTTTATGTTTGCCTTGGCTGCGTCAGTATTAATTTGTAGAGACATCAATATCATAACAAGGGATGGTGCGACTGAAGAATGTAGGTTTACAGAGATTATAATTTTTACTTCAATACATTTATTAATCCCTTACACGATTTAAATAACACTTCACTGATATAGAGAGAGCTGTGAGATTATTTATTAATTACTTCCACTTTTTAACACGTAAACTATTTTTGTCTCACACTGAATACGCATTAAACTTCTCGAGGACGCGTCTCACGTCCGGTTAGGAACGCTGTCTGCTAGCAACTGACTTCTAAATTTGAACAATTTGCCCTATTTCAGTTTCTTATTGGCTAATCCTACTCCAATAGAATACTTTTATTTAAATTAAACTTTTTCTGGTTGTTGATTGGCTATTTTATAAACTGTCTCAAAAATTACTTTATTGCTGCTCCAAGAATGACTATTAGCATTATTAAACATTCTAATTCATTATTGCCTCAAGGCTACCTCATTATTAGCAACTTTTAACCTATTATTCTCACAGCTCCTACATTACTAAATTACGTAATACATTCACATAACATTATTAAACATGTATACAATAATATAAACATTAATACATTATATTCACTTATATGCATTTTTTACTTTCCCTACTACGTATAGCAAGTAGGGGAAGTATTGCATTCTACCCAAAAATTCGATACCGAGATTTCACCGGAAATATATGTTTTGAGACCCCTGAATCCAAAAAAGCATTTTTGGAAACATGTCCGTGTGTGTGTGTGTGTGTGTGTGTCTGTGAACAGCATAGCACAGAAACTAACAGTCGGATAAACACCAAACTTGGTATTTAGGTTCAGTATCTTCCAGAGATGCGACACGAAGGTTTTCAAAAAAATTCCCCCACCCCAGATTACCCTTGAGATGGAACATTTTTCCACAATTTTAATTTTCTCAGAAATGGCTCTAACGACTTTGATTAAAATATCATATGTTTAAGACATGTTCATGACAAAAGAAATGTATACCTCGAATTATCTGGGAATGTCTCCAAAAGCATTCTTCATTGTGAACAACTTTTGCATAACCGGTAAACCATAAGAGATAAACAAAATTTTACTATACAAAAAATGTAGATCGCGTTAAACTACACAATTTATGTCATATACATTTTTGTTGTTGAGTGAACCATTTTCGATATATTGCTTGTTATTCCCCTAAATTTCTCAATACTTATTTTCTCAAATGGGAATTCATTATTAATTTTTTTGTTTTGGATATGCAAAGAGTGTTAATCGGTGGCAAAGAGAATGGTGCTGCACATGGCAACCAGCTATTAAGAGATGTGTCTATGCTTAAAGGCTACTGTATTTCTATATTGCCCTTTCAAATACAAAACAAAGGGAACATAGTACGCCTTAAGCGATAGTCAAATATTTTTAAAACTGGTCGCTATGTGTAAAATGTAATTCTCTTTGCATGTCAAAAGATCGTTTCTGCAAATGTTTATCTCAATTAATATGAAATAGATGGGGAATAAGAGTATGCAAAAATAGTTTCTACAAGAGTAGAGAAAGTCATGTGAGTGTAACACATCAGATTTTTACTTTCTCTACTACGTATAGTAAGTAGGGGAAGTATTGTATTCCACCCAAAAATTCGATACCGAGATTTCACCGGAAATATGTGTTCTGAGACCCCCTGAATCCAAAAAAAGCATTTTTGGAAACATGTCCGTGTGTGTATCTGTGTGCGTGTGTGTGTCTGTGAACAGCATAACTCAGAAACGAACAGTCGGATAAACACCAAACTTGGTATTTGGGTTCAGTATCTTCCAGAGATGCGACACGAAGGTTTTCAAGAAAATCCCCTCACCCCAGACTACCCTTTACTGTAACATTTTTCGAAAATTTTAATTTTCTCAAAAATGGCTCTAACGATTTTGATTAAAATATCATATGTTTAAGATACTTTCATGACAAATAAAATGCATATCTTGAATATTTTGGGAATGTCTCCAAAAGTATTCTTCATTGTGAACGACTTTTGCATAACTGGTAAACCATGAGAGATAGACAAACTTTTACTACACAAAAAATGTAGATCGCGTTAAAATACACAATTTATGTCATATGCATTTTTTTTGTTGAGTGAACCATTTTCGAGATATTGCTTGTTATTCCCTTAAAATTTTCAGTACTTATTTTCTGAAATGGGAATTCGTTATTCATTTTTTTATCTTGGAAATGCAAAGAGTATTAATCTGTGGCAAAGGGAATGGGACTGCACCTAGCAACCAGCTATTAAGAGATATGTATGTGCTTAAAGGCTACTGTATTTCTATATTGCCCTTGTAAATATATATTCCCCTTGCATCTACAACAAAATTAGCAATAAGATAGAGTGTACAAATGTTTATCTCGATTAACATGAAGTAGATGGAGAATAAGCGTTTGTAAAAATAGTTTGTACAACAGAAAGTCATGTGAGTGTAACACATCAGATTTTTTGTATGGCTATGTAAGCCAAATATTGAAATTGATAAAGAGTTTCTGACTGACTTATTCACCTGAGTTTGTCCGTTACCGTTTCGTTAAGCAGATTTTTTGGCATTAAATTGTTATTTTCGCAGAGCCAAAGGCGTGATTTACATTTGCTATGTATCATCGAATTTGTCTTTGCCTCCTCATTTGATTCTTATATTTAGCGTGCTAGTTCCCTTAGCCGCTTTGGGCAAAATATTTGTTTGAATTGTTGGGATTTTCTCGTAAGCTTTATCCAAATTATTAAGTGTCCGGCGTTTATCTAAATTGTTAGTTTGTTCAGAGCTTATTTAAACTTTAATATGTTCAGTGTTGATCTAATGGTATATATGTTTTGAGAGACTTACTTTGCATCATCACGGGAGTTATTTGATCTGTTAAATGACCAGGCGAGGTAAATGGGGTAAATCTGTTATACATTTATATCAAGATAATTTACCTTATGCTTCCCTCAGCAATAATTCTAGATTTATGTGAACTCGTGTTATCTTTTCTGAAACCTTATTAGTATGGACATTTCGTATGGGTATGATGCTATAACTTGTTTTGTGGCAAACGTTTGTTAATTAAATCCAGTATGCCGAATTTTACTTTTTGTGATAAAATGCTTGGGGTGAAATCTGTTACCTTGTATCGGGCTTGCTATCACCTCATATCCTAGGTCCGACCGCTTCCTAGTTTAGGCACCTCTATTTTAATAATGTGAGTAAGAGAGACGGTGACAGAATGAAAACTGAAGAGAGGATATTCTTTCAATACAATTTATAAAATTTAAAATTGATATATAAAATAAAGTAAAAAGAACATAATACAAAAAATTAATACGGAAATTAAATGTTATGAGGTAAATAAATAAACAAACAAACACAAATCATAAATAAAAAATGCATGAGTACTGAGAAAGTACTCATAGCTCTATCACTGGAGCAGCTGGCATACGAGACAACAGAACGAGCTACGAGATGACATCATCAGAGGTTTCTTATGAACTACTTCAGGATGGCCAAAATGATGTTCGAATAGAACGCTAGGATTAATTAAGTAGATCTTTTTTATGTCGTTGAATGCTATTACCTCTAGCCTCGTTGTATAGTGCCATCCATATAAACCTGACCTAATTTAATGGGCCATAATTTCCCTGTCAAAGCTCGTAGAAATGTGAAACTTGTTTTAATGATCTAAGAGGCTCTGGGAGAATCAGCACCACTCCATTTGTTGAATATTTTGCTGATTTCGATGGCAATTACGATCGTTATTGACGTTGTTGGCAGTCTTTAGTTTGCGGTCGTAACATAAACCTACAGCACACACTGCGAGAGCAACAAAGGCAACGATTTTATCCCTAGAAGAAAGCTGGAGACAACTGGCGTACTCGTCAGTGAGAGCTGAAAGCATAGACCACCATTGAGTGCAGAGTCTGTTGATAATGTTTGAAGACGCTTAGTGAACTCTCCAAAGAAATCGTTGTGTCGATTGAGCCAGGAGACAGGCTATTCATATGGCACATGTCAAAGAGCTGCGAAGAAATAGGGATTGCGACCATACAGAGCGCATATGGTGTAGCAATTGAAAAAAGCAGATCATGAAAAACGAATGCATTATTGTCAATGGTTTTAGGGTTTTCTTATTCCTCGTCCAGACATTCTCTCCATAACGTGGTTTACAGTTGAGGCATGGTTTCGTCAGTCAGGCTACATCAAAACACAAAACAGCAGATACTGGGCTGCTATAAAGCCCCCTATATCATCCACTGTATGATGAAAAGTTTAAGAGTGTGGTGCGCGGTGTCAGCTTCCACGATTTTTGGCCCCATTTTCTTTGATACGGCTGTGGACACTGCATCTTTAGCATCTTCAATACATTGTGAAGTAGTTGGATGATATCGAATTGACAGAAGGTTATTTCCAGCAAGATGGAGCAACGTGTCATACATTTAACTCTCCAGTATCTTTGATAATCGTATAATATTAAAAGGTCTGTGGCCCCCAAATCCCTAACCTAACCTCGCCGGACTTTTTCTTATGGGGGTATCTTAAAAACAGAGTGTATAAGAATAGACCTTGGAGAACTGCTGGAGTTCGTGAATCCATAAGTAACAAAATAAGCAACACTGGCAGGGATACTCTTCGCAGAACGTCACAGAATATGGTGAAATGAGTGCAGATATGTATGGATGCCTGTAGGGGACACTGCCAACATTTGCAATAAGAACAATGTAATCTCCCAAGGTTGCACATGTGTCCTATTATTGGTTCAAGAGTTATGGTCTATTAAAGTGGTTTAGGTTTATCTGGAACACACCGTACTACCGTTTAATGCAATGCCATGTACCTCTTTGTAGGCACTGAAGTTCTTGTTACGTAGTTCTTCGGCTATCAACTCCTTATCTCAACAGGGACATGATTCCAAGATGTGGGCAAGTGTTTGTTTCTCTCTGAAATATCTGCGACAGAGGTTTCATCTTAAACTCCGCCTGCCACGAATCTGACTGCAAAAATCTTTGTCGTCATTTACTGAAGGAAAGACCTTGATGGTTTTTGATACACGCATTGGCTAGTGTATAAATGTGTCTTGCGCAGTGGTCTGGGGCGTGGTGTTCTGGTTCCTGGCCCTGAAATACTCCGGGTTCGATCCCACTCGTGAGAGTACAGATTTTATGTCCTGGGTATATCACCAGTGCCCACTCAGCATCGTGAGAAAATTGAGGAGCTGCGATAGGCAGCGACCCGGCCACGATAGCCAACGTTCCTGCTGGAGAATGCGTGATACTCGCCCCATCTCCTCCCTATCAGCTCGATGCCCAAACACTTCTACCGTACGTATGTGGGCGTGAGGCGGGAAGTCTGGTTGGCAGGACAAGGCCCTGCATGGGCCATAGCGCCATGGGGGATGATATATCCTTGTAGCTCTGCTGCGATACCTTTTTGCGGTATTGAACATCAAATAGCCCTTGTTCTTATTCTTACTGTCCTTTTAATCCCGCCTTAAAGCAATATGTGTAAAATATAATATATAAAATGAATATAACAGTCATTGTATTAATGTTTATATTACTATGTACATGCTCAATAATGTTATGTGAATGTATTACGTAATTTAATAATGTAGGAGCTGTGAGAAAAATAGGTTTAAAGTTGCTAACAATGAGGTATCAATGAGGCAACCTTGAGGCAATAATGTATTTGAAAGTTTAATGCTACTTGTAATTCTTGGAAGCAATAATGTAATTTTTGTGACAGTTTATAAACTAGCCAAACAACAACCAGAAAAAGCTTTAGTTAAATGAAGGTATTTTATTGGACTAGGATTAACCAATCAGAAACTAAAATGGAGAAAAATTTACAAATTTAGACGTCAGTTGGTTGTAGACAGTATTCCTAACCGGACGCGAGATCTGTTCTCGGGAAATTTAATACGTATTTTTGTGTGAGACAAAAATAGTTTACTTGTTAAAAAGTGCAAGTAATTAATTAAAGAATCTCACAGCTTTCTCTATATCAGTGAAGTGTTATTTAAGTCGTGTCAAGCATTAATAAAAGGAGTGAAGTAAAATTATAATCTGTGTAAGCCTACATTCTTCAGTCGCACCACTTACTGCTAAGACAGTCATATCTCTAAAAAAAGTATAAATACTGACGCAGCCGAGGCAAACATAAATATATAATATTTAATGAAACAGTCAAAATTACTAAGTTAATATTTTTTAAACATTTGGGGCAAAGGAAAGTATATTTGGGGCGAAGGCTACCGGAAACTTTTTACCATACGTGCGGTTGCAACTACTTCAAGTTCGGCTCCCCAACAGTCGAAATATAACACATCTTCTTCAAACTGGCTTACCATACGTAACAGCAACAAACCTTCTTCTAATTGGCGCCCAAAGCGTGGGGAAAATAACAATACAACAAACCATCTTCTCATCCTCTAAGAATTGCAATTAGATGTCTTACAACCTACGTCAATCTGGAAGAAAAGCGCTTTCCAGGATTCTCTCTTTCGCTTAGAATCCCACATATGAATTTTCTCTTTATAATATTAGTGTAGATGCTTTGTTAGACAATGGATTTTCTTTGGGTTATAGTAATAATAATAATAATAATAATAATAATAATAATAATAATAATAATAATAGTGCCTTCGTTTCAGGCTGCGGGGTTTACCGTTCCGTAACTCCCGCGTTACTTACTCAGTGTTAGTAACATATATGTAATAAGTACTAACTTTGTTATAAGTGTTGAAAGTGGTGTCCATCTGCACGAAGACATTTTTGACATCTTTGGATGAAATTACCGTTCACACGTATAAGTTCTCCATGCATAACGATCATAATTACTGCTTTTATATTCTCCTTAATTTGGTGTATGGTGTGGGAATTTTTTCTATAAATTTTATTTTTTAGCAGTTATCGACCCCGTTGTTCCAAATTTATTGACCAAATATTGACCCGGAACTGTATAACCAGGAACTTGCTGCTGAAATTGTCTACACACCTGTATACATGATTCAGTTTAGCGTATCTATCGCACATACAAATACGCTGTTCTAAGCGTGAATCTGTTAGCAGGCATTTCCTTAGACTTATAAGAGAGTTACATTCCTAAGAAAATCACACACAACACACGCGTTAACAAAACACTTAAAAACACGGAGACAAAGCAACGACTATAACAGCTCGCAGCGATAAACGTACCCTTGACACGTCCTGCACCGCTTCTGCGCAGTGGATAAAACGGTATCATTGTGGTTCGGCCGATACCCATATAGCGCAGTAGTGGACTTGGCATAGAACGAAGGCCGGGCACAATACGCTTCGTCTCGCCCTTCATGAATTAGATATCTGAAATTATATAACTGCTTTATCCTGCAAATCCGCAGGTGTGTTTTGTGCACAAATGGTTAGGGTGGCGGGTTTCTAATAAGGGGTTCTGGATTCGAATCCCTCTCCTGCAGTTTTTTGTAGCTGTAAAACACACTGTACTTGACATATACATGCAGGTGCAGAGCCACAACTTTAAACATTTCTAGCACCGCTGAAACACCTGTAACCCACATTACCGGCAGGCTGTGGGAAGTGGACGAGGATTTGGAAACACCGTGTATGCGTCTGAACATATAGCTCTTCAGCTCTATGTCGATACCAGTTCGGTTTCTCCATACAAGATTACCAGATGTCGTTTTTTAATATACTAAAGAGAAGTAAGAGGTTGTCAGTTTATGTACATCCTTCTGGAAATATAAGAAAGAAATCTACAAACGTTTCTTCCCGAACACTCGTGTCGTTTCAGATGAACGCTGTTTTTCATTGTTAAGATAATATTTGCATGTATTTTGCTTCCATTCACTCTACTTTTGATCCAGTGCTCGAAAATTCGACTACGATCCTGTATCTCCGAAAACAATTTCTAGAAATACGATTCTGGCTCTTATCTAGAGCAATAAGAGAAATTGAATCGGGTCTCCGTCAGAACCATCGCCATTCCTTTGTTTCTGCCTTATTTTTTACTTTGTCTACTACATATAGTAAGCAGGGGAAGTATTGTATGACAGTCAAAAATTCGATACCGAGATTTCACCGGAAATATATGTTTTGAGGCCCCTGAATCCAAAAAAAAAGGATTTTTGGAAACATGTCCGTGTGTGTGTCTGGTGTGTGCCTGTGAACAGCATAACTCAGAAACGAACAATGGATACAACACCAAACTTGGTATTTAGGTTCAGTATCTTCCAGAGATGCGACACGAAATTTTCAAGAAAATCCCCCCACCCGAGATTACCTTTTACATGGGACATTTTTCCACAAACTTTTAATTTTTTCAAAAATAGCTCAAACGATTTTGATTAAAATATCATATGTTTAAGATATTTTCATGACAAATTAAATGTATATCTCGAATTTTCTGGGAAAGTCTCCAAACGTATTCTTCATTGTGAACGACTTTTGCATAACTGGTAAACCATAAGAGATAGACAAAATGTTACTACTCAAAAAATGTAGATCGTGTTAAAATACACAATTTATGTCATATACATTTTTTTGTTGAGTGAACCATTTTCGAGATATTGCTTGTTATTCCCTTAAATTTTCCAATACTTATACTTTTTCTCAAATGGAAATTCGTTATTCATTTTTTTGTCCTCGTAATGCAAAGAGAATGGAATACTGCACATAGCAACCACCTCTTAAAATATTTGTCTATAGCTTAAAGCCTACCAGTTACCCTTGCATCTACAAGAAAATTATCAATAAATTTAAATTCTCGATATCTCGATTAACATGAAGCATATGGAGAATAAGCGTTTGTAAAAATAGTTTGTACAAGAGTAGAGAAAGTCATGTGAGTGTAACACATCATATTTTTTCATTTCCTACGAGGAATGAATTGCTTAAATGTGCGTCAAATCTTAAACTATTGCCTGTACGATTGGAAGATAAACGTAACGTTTAAAGTTATCCAACAGTTTGACATTCGTCTGAAAGTTAGGTTATCAACGAGTTCACCTACGGACTCTGCATATTCATTAGAATATCCTCCAGATTAGCTAATCAAAACAGAGCAGCTTTTAACCGGCAATCTGGCAGATAGAGGTCGTATCATCCTCATGGTTTAGATCTATTAGACTGTTCCGATCTCAAAATAGAATTTATCTTTCCATCTCAAAGTCGAACGTCCTCGAGTTCTTTTTCCTGTTAGTTTATTCTTTAGTAGTTGTTTTGGTATCCGGTGGTCTTGCATCCTTTGAAGTAGTTTATTTGATGCTTACTTCTTTCATTCAAATTGTATGTATTTGTTCTTTTCTTATGTTTTCCTTTTGCTTTTTATATATTCCTTTATACCCCGCAACAGCTCTTAGAAATCTCATCTCTACTACTTCTGTCTGGCTTCTTTTCTGGCGGATAAGGATCAAATAAGTATAAAAGATGGTTGTACCTAATATTGTACGTTTTGCCTATAAATTCTAGAGAAGGGTGCTTATGGTCTCTCTTTCAAGAAAGTAAATAAACACCTTTTGTGGATCCATATCGTTCAGGCATGCTTCTACGTAGGATATGTAAATTAATTTAATAGAGTAGAAATCAATGTAGCAAGTTCCCCTTCGAAGCCTCCCGTGCCTTTATTTATCTTTTATGTCCAGTATGCCGAAACATTGCAAAAAACATCTGATGTGTTACACTCACATGACTTTCTCTACTCTTGTAAAACCATTTTTACAAACGCTTATTCTCCATATGCTTGTTAATCGAGATGTTAATCTTATTGCTAATTTTCTTGTAGATGCAAGGGGAATATGGTAGGCTTTAAGCGATAGTCAAATATTTTAAGAGCTGGTTGCTATGTGGCGCATTCCATTCACTTTGTATATCCATCACATAAAAAAATGAATAATGAATTCGCATTTGAGAAAAAGTATTGGAGAATTCAAGGGAATAACAAGGGAATATTTCGAAAATGATTCACTCAACAAAAAAAATGTATCTCACATAAATTGTGTATTTTAACACGATCTACATTTTTTGTATAGTAAAATTTTGTCTAACCCTTAGGGTTTACCAGTTATGCAAAAGTCGTTCACAATGAAGAAAATTTTGGAGACATTCCCAGAAAATTCGAAATATAAATTTCATTTGTCATGAAAGTATCTTGAACATATGATATTTTAATCAAAATCGTTTGAGCCATTTTTGAGAGAATTGAAATTTTCGAAAAATATTCCATGTAAAGGGTAATCTGGAATGGGGGGATTTTATTTAAAACCTTCGTGTCGCATCTCTGGAAGATACTGAACCTAAATACCAAGTTTGGTGTTTATCCGACTGTTCGTTTCTGAGTTATGCTGTTCACAGACACACACCCACAGGTACACACGGACATGGTTCCAAAAATTCTTTTTTTTTTTGGATTCAGGGGGTCTCAAAACATATATTTCCGGTGAAATCTCGGTATCGAATTTTTGGGTGGAGTACAAACTTCCCCTACTTACTATACGTAGCAGAGAAAGTAATATTTAAAGACAATCTATAGCTGAATTACTGACTACTTAATTTGGGAGAATATTGAATAAAACTAGTACATGGTTCTGCTAAATTCAGTGAAACGAAGTTATCACGGTGTAAGGAACTAGCCTTGAACTAACAGGTAAGTTCAATGGTTAAAATCAGGGGTGTGAGTGATCTGGTGGCTTAAAGCAACTACATATGTGGAGTTATTTTCTAATGCTCTTTTTTAATTTATTTCAATTTATTCTATATTTAATACACGTGCATAAAATGATATTATTCGTGTTATTTAATCTGTTGTTAATAATTACCATTCTCGTGATAGAGTAGAAAAAACATTCAATAGAAACACTGAAGAGAAAGATTTAATGCTTTAGGCATGTGTTGCATTAAGGGAACTCTACTCTCGCTCCTAATTTCAACAGTCATTTTGCTGAACAAAACTTAAGGAGAATGGCAGCACTTAGCGCCTTGATACGTATATGTCATTTATTGCAACTATTTGTTATGCAACACAGATATTTTTTAATTTCTGTATCTTATGCTTCATTTTATTTTACAAAACAATAGTTTTACACTCGAAAATTAATTTCAGTATTTTCACCTTCTCTATTACGTATAGTAATTATGAGAAGTATTGCATCCCACAAGTACTCGATACCAAGATTTCATCGGAAATATATGTTTTGAAGCACCCTGAATTCAAATAAAGTATTTTTGGAAACATGTCCCTGTCTGTGAAGAGCATAACTCAAAAAGGAATAGTCTAATAAATACCAAAATTGGTATTTGAGTTTAGTACCTTCCAAGGATGCGACAGGAAGATTATCCAGAAAATTCCCCAAACCGAATTACCCTTTACATGGAACATTTTTCGAAAATGGTGTTTTTCTATAAAATGTAACTATTTACCATATATTGAAAATATTTACATGACAAATAAAATGTATATCTTGAATTTTCTGGAAACAGCCTAGGAAGCCCTCTTCATTCGGAAGGAGTTTTGCATAGGCTTGTACAACTGGTAAACCTTATGAGATAGACGAAAACGTACTACACAAGAAACAAAGATTTCTTTAAAATACATAATTTACTTAAAATGAGTATTTTGTTGCATAAGACGTTTCTCAAATATCCGTTATTAAACGTTGAAATTGTTCAATACTTGTTCTTGTAAAGTTCCAACGATTTTCAGTTGTTTCTCACGATTGCATGGAAACAGTATGGAATTTTAAGGCCAGCATATACACTACGTGATCAAAAGTATCCGGAAACCTGCCTTAAAATGACGTACAAGTTCGTGGCGCCCTCCATCGGTAATGCTGGAAGTCAATATGGTGTTGGTCCACCCTTTGACAGTGTTCACTCTCGCAGCATACTTTCAATCAGGTGCTGGAAGGTTTCTTGCGGAATGGCAGCCCATTCTTCACGGAGTGCGGAACTGAGGAGAAGTATCGATGTAGATCGGTGAGACCTGGAACGAACTCGGCGTTCCAAAACATCCCAAAGGTGTTCTATAGGATTCAAGTTAGGACTCTGTGCAGGCCAGTCCATTACGGGGATGTTATTGTCGTGTAACCATTCCGCCACAGCCCGTGCAGTATGAACAGATGCTCGATCGTGTTGAAAAGGTGCCATCACCATCCCCGAATTGCTCTTCAACAGTAGGAAGGAAGGAGGTGCTTAAAATATCAATGTAGCTCTGCGCTGTTATCGCTCCACGCAAAACAGCAAGGGGTGCAAGCCCCCTCCAGGAAAAACACGACCACACCATAACACCACCACCTCCGAATTTCACTGTTGGCCTACACACGCTGGCAGATGACGTTCACCGGGCATTCTCCATACTCACTCCCTGCCTTCGGATCGCCACATTGTGTACCGTGATTCGTCACTCCACACAACGTCTTGCCACTGTTCAATCGTGTAATGTTGACGCTCCTTACACCAAGCGAGGTGTCGTTTGACATTTTCCTGCGTGATATGTGGCTTATGAGCAGCCGCTCGACCATGCAATCCAAGGTTTCTTACCTCACGCCTAACTGCCATAGTACTTGGAGTGGATCCTGATGCAGTTTGGAATTCCTGTGTGATGGTCTGGATATATGTCTGCCTATTACTCTTTACGATCCTCTTAAAATGTCGGCGATCTCTGTCAGTCAACAGAGGAGGTTGGCTTGTACGCTTTTGTGCTGTACATGTCCCTTCATGTTTCCACTTCACTATCACATCAGAAACAGTGGACCTAGGGATGTTTAGGAGTGTGGAAATCTCGCCTACAGACTTCTGACACAAGTGACAACAAATCACCTAACCACGTTCGAAGTCCGTGAGTTCCACGGAGCATCCCATTCTGCTGTTTCACGATGTCTAATGACTAATGAGGTCGCGGATAATGAGTACCAGGCAGTAGGTGTCAGTACAATGCACCTAAGATGAAAAACATGTTTGTGGGGGTGTCCGGATACTTTTGATCACATAGTGTAGCGTCCAGTTCTTAAATGTTTGACTATCGATGTTCTCTTTGTATCTATAACGAAATGTGTAATAGAGCTATTTCTGCAACGATTTATTTGGATTAAATGTTGTAGATAGAAAAATAAGCTTAGTAGGGCTAGTTGGTGTATCTATTAATAAAGAAAAGGGTGGACAAATTCATGTGAATGTATCACATCAGATTTTTTGTATGAAGTTAGAATTTTGTTTCTCCGACCGCCATTTGTAGATTGAAGAGAATATTGTGTTTCTTTGGAAAGTTAGAATCTTATTAAAAATTCAATGTCATAGCCGGAATTTGCTTTACGGATCTTCCGGATCCCATCTGGTTGCTCGAACCGAGCTACTGTGCCAACCATAAGGTGATCTCAAATTCATTTTGAAATGACATACCGTGTGTCGGCTTACAATGTCGTAAATACTTTAACTTCCAGGGACTTATGACATAAGTCTCTTTTGGATTTTATCATCTGAAAATGAATTTCAATCTCCTTATGGTTTACAGAAAAAAATCTGATGTGTTACTCTCACATGACATTCTCTACTCTTGTACAAACTATTTTTACAAACGCTTATTCTCCATATGCTTCATGTTAATCGAGATATCGAGATATTAATCTTATTGTTAATTTTCTTGTAGATGCAAGGGGAATTGGTAGGCTTTAAGCTATAGTCAAATATTTTAAAAGCTGGTTGCTATGTGGAGTATTCCAATCTCTTTGCATTATCAGGACAAAAAGAAAATGAATAAAGAATTTGAGAAAAAGTGTAAGTATTGGAAAATGTAAGGGAATAACAAGCAATATCTCGCAAATTGTTCACTCAACAACAAAAAAATGTATATGACATAAATTGTGTATTTTAACGTTATCTACATTTTTTGTGTAGTAAAATTTTGTCTATCTCTTATGGTTTACCAGTTGTACAAAAATCGTTCAGAATGCAGAATACTTTTGGAGACATTCGAGATATACATTTCATTTGTCATGAAAATATCTTCAACATATGATATTTTAATCAAAATCGTTAGAACCATTTTTGAGAAAATTAAAATTTTCGAAAAATGTTCCATGGAAAGAGTAATCTGGGGTGGGTGGATATTCTTGTAAACCTTCGTGTCGCATCTCTGGAAGATACTGAACCTAAATACCAAGTTTGGTGTTTATCCCACTGTTCGTTTCTGAGTTACGCTGTTCACTGATACACAGACACACACACACACACACACACACACACACACACACACACACACGGACATGTTTCCATAAATGCTGTTTTTGGATTCAGAGGTCACAAAACATGTATTTCCGGTGAAATCTCGGTATCGAATTTTTGGGTGGAATACAATACTTCCCCTACTTACTATACGTAGTAGAGAAAGTAAAAATGCGAGTCAGTTGGGTAAGTTAATGTCGTGCTCGCATGTTGCCATGCTATTAAGTTCGTTAGAGCAACTGGATGTAGTCTTGTAGATCATTGGCATTAAATTTATGGTCAGATTCTACCTTTCAAACCTTGCCCTATACATGGTTTGTGTGAAATAATATTTAAATTACCATCATGTCCCCATTGCTTTAAGACTGTAATTCTGAATTTAAGCTCTTTAGATATTAAGATATGTGTTTTACTGATTAATCTTCAAATATTTCATGAAAGTAATTGGAATTATATAATCCTTCATTCCTAAATAATCTATTCATAAAGGAAGGAGGAGTGGAAGGGATGTCGGCACTAGTCCAGGAGGTCTGGACATTGTACCGTATTCCCCCAGAAGAGAAGAAGGGATGAGGTGAAGGTAGACACCGTGCGGCCGGATCCAGGAATGACGGCATAGCAAATGAAGGTCCCTAAAGTTTCCAAATATACACGCCCTGAAAGACGGACAAGCAGACCGGGACGTGTATACGCCCTTTACCATGGCAACCAGCCGAAGGCCGTTGGACGGAGAAGGTTCACAGAGGCATTCTTTTCTCCTGCCAGGTTGCACCGAAACTCCATCGCCGACAATTCCAATGTTGAAACAGACCAAACAGGGTGAAGAATAAAAGAAATTATTAATAGGTCGAAATAGAGGGACAGAAATTCGGGGATGTAATGATTCTTCCCAGCATTCGCCGGGGAAACCCCCGAAAAAACCCATGGTTCATGAAGGTCACAACAGGAATCGAACCAACGACCCCCCGAATGCAGGCCACAGATGCAACCATCCCGCTCGCTCTATTCATAGAGCGTTACTGAAAATTTAAGACGGAAGAACGGAAAGAAACAAACGAGTGGTGCCGTACTTAGGTTACAAACCCAAAAATCAGTATATTTGGTTCAGATTATGGTGAACTTAATAAAACTAACTTCAGATCTTGCAAATACTAATGCGTTATTGATAGTAGTAGCTAGGACATTGAGAAGGACTGTTTTGTGATAGTGGTATTATAGTTCAACAGTTGGGGAGCCAAACTTGAAGTAGTTGCAACCACGTATTGTACAAAGTTCCCGGTGGCCTTTCGCCCCAATGTTCATTTTCCGATGGTCCTCGCCCCAAGTTTACTTTCCGGTGGACTTCGCCCCAAGTTTACTTTCCGGTGGGCTTCGCCCCACCTACAAGTTTAAAAATTAACTTTGTATTTTTATGTTTCTTTAAATATTATATATTTATGTTTGCCTCGGCTGCGTCAGTATTAATTTGTAGAAACATGTGTTTCTTAACAGGGAGTGGTACGGCTAAAAAATGTAGGCTTACACAAATAATAATTTTTACTTCACTCCATTTATTAATCCTTCACGCGAATAATAACACTTCACTGATATAGAGAGCTGTGAGATTGTTTATTAAATACTTGCACTTTTTAATATGTAAATTTTATAATGAATTTTCGTCTCACACTGAATACGTATTAAACTTCTCGAGGACGCGTCTGGCCTCCAGCTAGGAACGTTGTCTACTAGCAACTGTCTTCTGAATTTGTACAATTTTCTCTATTTCAGTTTCTGATTGGCTAATCCTACTCCAATAGAATACTCTTATTTAACTTAAGATTTTTCTGGTTTGTTGATTGGCTATTTATAAACTGTCTCAAGAATTACATTATTGTTGAATTACTAGTAGCAATATTAAACTTTCCAATTCATTATTGCCTCAAGGTTACTTCATTGTTACCTCATTGTTAGCAATATTTGACCTTTATTATCACAGCTCCTATATTGTTAAATTATGTAATATATTCACATAACATTATTAATCATGTACACAAAAATATAAACATTATTGCAATGACTGTTACATACGTGTTATATGTTATTTATACACATATTGCTTTAAGGCGGGCGGTTATTGAATTTTATATTATATAATTAGACTGAAATCATTTAAATGTTAAAAATACTGCCTCAACATTTATAATGGAAATGTATACATAGTGTGAAACACAATAAGTCTATTCCAAACACTGTACGGCGCTGCCGGAGTAAAACTGTACTCTCACGGTCCAGTTGCCACAAACTGCGAGTTTTATGAGCCGTATTTGAGGCGAAAGATGGACGGTGTAGCAATGCAAACCTTTTATTATGAACATCGCTAGAGGGCGCTCTACCTTCCCTTAAAAAACCCTCATGTGAAGATAAATTGCGGCATTAGGGTAGACACAGCACGACGGAGGTGTATTTCCACGCATACTTACCCTCCAGCATGAAAGATGGCTCGGTCGATAGTGTAGGAACCTTCCTCCTTCGAGAGGCGCTATTAATTTTCATTCCCACTCACGTGGTGCATTAATATGGTATATGTTTGATCTGGCTTCTCTGCGTATATTCCAGAATCCATGGCGAAAACTTTAATTAAGTTAAGATGCAGAACTTTTAAAGCCAAGATACTAGAGGGCGCTGTTTAAGATAGTATTCGTAGAAGATGTATTAAGATTATAAAGCTCTTGGGTTGAACTCAGCATTAGCTAAACTGTGTGCTGTATTGGATATCAAGAGTCTAATATTGAAGCTCTAATTATCTGCATTTAATTTGATTATTTTCGAAGTAAATGAAGCAACTAAAGGGGGTTGAAAGAGGAGATGAATCTTCTACCTCTTTTACTTTGAGTTTTTTTTATGCAAGCTCCATAATTAGCATTTATTGAAAGTTATTTTCCTTGAACCGCTGATTATTACCTTCTCTCTGCTTACCTATAGTATCAGATTTGTAGCGTGTGCTATGTGACCGATAAAAGCAGAATATAAGAAGAGGTTAGGAATAATAAGAGAAACAATGCTATATTTATTGTAATGTTTAACGTTGTACTATAATTTGGGTTAAATGAATACCTAAATTTATAATTAAACAAATAAAGTAGAAAATAAATAAGGAGATGTTAAACAAAACAAAGAAATTGAGTTGAAATTGGAAGACAGGAAAAATTATTTTTTAATTGATAAGGAATGTGTATAATTTAAAAATCAGCTTAATTTTAATTTGAATACAAATATGAAATAATATTTAATAATATAAATACGTTAGATTAAATTATATGTCAAAAAAATTAAACCAAAATATATTTAGATAAGTAAAAATAGAACTACTAAAATAAGTGAATTCTAAAACAAAAATTTTTACTTTAATTAAATTAGTTAAAGAAATTATTTCAATTGTAAAAAATTTTAATAGCTAAATTAAAAGAAAGTTTAGGGAATATATAGATTAATACAACAATTATAAATAACACGTATTAAATAAGAAATGTAACAATTTATAAAATAAAAATGTATTTTATATAAATAAAAATAAAGCGTTTTCTAATTATAGAATAGTAACTGAAACAAAAGAATTTATGTAATGTAGAGGTGATAGGTGCTGGAAGCCAATACCCGTGTTACCGCACACCCGTAAGAAGGAATAGAAATTGTTAATTGTCTTTTTAGGTTGCTTTTACGTTCTCTACTACGTATAGTAAGTAGGGAAAGTATTGCATTCTCAAATATTCGATACCGAGATTTCACCGTAAATACATGTTTTAAGGTGCCCAGAATCCAAATAAAACATTTTTGGAAAAATATACTTGTGTTCTGTCTGCCTTTGAAAAGCATAACTCAAAAACGAAAAGTCAGATAAACATCAAACTTGGTATTTGAGCTTAGTAACTTCCAAGGATGCGACATGAGTATTTTAAAGGAAATCGCCTCACCCCAGACCACACTTTACATTGAAGAGTTTTTCAAAATTTTGATTTTTTCAAAAATGGCTATAAAGATTTTTATTAAAATGTCATATGTTTAAGATATTTTATGTCAAATGAAATGTATATCTTGAATTTTCTGGGAATGTCCCCTCTTCACTCTCAATGACTTTCGCATAACCGATAGACAAAATGTTACTACGTAACAAAATGTAGAGCTCGTTGAAACATGCAATTTATGTCATACACTTTTTTTTTGTCCAGTGAACACGAAGATAATAAGTGTTAGTAAAAATAGTTTGTACAAGAGTAAAGTAAGTCATGCGAGTGCAACACATCAGATTTTTTTGTTAAGTTTAGTTTTGAAAGAGTTTCGCTGGATACCAGTATATGATTCATGGTTTTTTGTTAGTAGGCAATTGGAGTGGAGTTTAGTTTGTAGTTTTATTTTATTTGTAGTTGTATTCTTGTTTTATTTTTATTTTATATTTCTTTACTTGTTAATATATCTGATCAATGATTTTTATAGTTGTGGATATAAATTATATATTACGTAATAAATATAAGAATTTGCAAAACACGTCCCGTTTTAAGAAATTAGGTACCAAGGCGATGTATTTTCAGATTTCTATTTATTTATTTATTTATTTATTTATTTATTTATTTATTTATTTATTTATTTATTTATTTATTTGTAGGCGACGCCGTGCCCGAGTGATTAGACCGCTCGTCTCCCACCGAGGCGACCCGGGTTCAATCCCAGGGACCTGCATATGGGATTTGTGGTGGACGAAGCGGCGTCTGGGCGGGTTTTCTCCGGGTTCTCCGGTTTCCCCCGCCATTCATTCCACCAACTGCTCCATCATCACCTTTCCTTTCATCCATTTCACCCATTTCGTTTCATCTACTTCCTTCACCTCATACCAGGCAACGGGCTGATCACCCATCCTGGATGTTCCGTCTGATCCATGAGTGTCTGCTCCTCGACGGGCCTCTGACCCCAGGCACCCGCCTGTAAGTCCTGGGGGGTGTAAGTCCTACATAAGAGGAGGGTAAACAGATAATGAATGAATGAATATTTATTTGTAGCGGTGTGCTACTGAAGTTCGGGTTACTGGCTCGAAATTTGCTGCTTCTCTTCTTGTTGTAGTTGTTGCCCTAAAATATCTATATTTGCCTAGCTACTCTTATCTCAGATCGATAAAATTGATAAAATACAGGTCTTCGTTCGCATAGGGTTTTGAGTCTGGGTAGCATGATATGCCACAGCCGCCTGTGCCAGCACTCTGTCTTCGCTTCTTATACCTGTATTCCTGTAAATCTGTACATAAAATATAAGAAAATTAACTGCTACCTCATACCAATGCTGGAGAATTGAACGTTCAAGATTTTCCCAACTTCGTCTGTTTTTATTGTTTTGCACTGAACCAGTAGTCTCGAATTTATTCACAAAACCGTGATTTAAAGTTCTGGAAGGAGGCAATTGTGCAGGAAATTTCAGGATAAATTCTTCAGGAACGCGACGAGCCGATTCGTATTTAAAATAACATTTACATACAAATATCTTCGTAAATGCAAGTGAACTACTGATGCTAAAGACTACACGGTAACTGAGGGACATAAAGCCTGTCGTGACTGCGGTATGTGGGGAGTGGAGAAGGCATCCGGCATTTGTTCTCATGCATAACACTGTGCGTGCGAGACCCAATAATAAAATCTTCCGTGCTGAAAGGCTGTGGTCTATGGGCAATTTTTTTTTACATCCGACGTTTTGATCAACCCTGTGTTTGCCAACTTCAAAAGAGTAACACTCTAGGCATCTTAACAACGACTGCCAAAAAGGCGGCAAATGCTTTACACTTTATAGCTCACGCCAAGGTCAGAAGTGATTAATGATTGGTGGGTCTGAATGGCGTGCCATCGCTGGTATGGATTTGCAGTTGAGCATCAATTTTTCTTCCTTTTACTTTCTCTACCACATACATAGTAGGTAGGGAAGGAATTGCTTTCCACCCAAAAATGCAATACAGAGATTTTAATAGAAATATATGATATGAGGACTTCTGAATCGAAAACAAAGTATTTTTAGAAAAAGGTGTGTGTGTCTGTGAACAACTTAACTCAAAAACGAAAAGTCGCTAAATAACAAACTTGGTAAATGCGACACAAAGATGTTCAAGAAAATCCCCCTACCCCAAACTACTCTTTACATGGACGATTTTTCGAAGTGTTTCAGTTTCTAAAAAAAATGGCTCCAGCGATGTTGATTCAAATGTCATATATTAGAGATATTTACATAAATAAAATGTAAATCTTGAATTTTCTGGGAATAGCCTGTAAAGTCCTCTTCATTCGGAATAAATTTTGTATAATATTGTTTAACTAATAAACGTTAAGGAATAAATAAAAACGTACCATACAAAAGTTTTAGATGGCTTTAAAACATACATTTTATTTCAAATAATTCTTGTTGTGGCATAAGTCATTTCAGAGACACCCGTTATTAGTTCGAATTATTCATTTCTTGGTCAATCTCTTAAAGTCCTGTCAACATTCAGTTGTTTCTCGAGATTGCATGGAAACAGTATGGAATTTTAAGGTCAGCATATAGCGTCCAGTTCTTAAACATTTGAATGTTACTGTACCCTTTGTATCTATAACCAAAATGTGTAATGTGGCTACTTCTGCAAAAGTTTATTTAGATTAATATTAGTAGATAGAAAAAAGTTTATACACCGAGTAATAAACGATAGAATGTCATGTGAATGTAGCACATCGTATTTTTTTATTAATGTTGGAATTTGAAGATGAAGTATTGTCTTTACGTTGTTTGCACCACGCTTTGGGAGCCAATTTGAAGAAGGTTTGTTGCTGCTACGTATGGAAAACCAGTTTGAAGAAGGTGTATTATATTTCGACTGTTGGGGAGCCGAACATAAAGTAGTTGCAACCGCACGTATGGTAAAAAGTTTCCGGTAGCCTTCGCCCCAAATGCACTTTCCGGTGGCCTTTGCCCCAAGTTTAAAAATATTAACTTTGTAATTTTTAACCGTTTCTTTAAATATTACATATTTATGTTTGCCTCGGCTGCGTCAGTAATTATATTTTTTTAGAGACATGAATGTCTTAGCAGGGAGTGATGCGACTGAAAAATGTAGGCTTACACAGATTTTAAGTTTTTCTTCACTTCATTTTATTAATGCTTGACACGGTTTAAATAACTCTTCACTGATATAGAGATCTGTGAAATTCTTTTGTTAATCACTTGCGCTTTTTAACACGTAAACTATTTTCGTGTCACACTGAATACGTATTAAACTTCTCGAGGACACATCTCGCGTCCGGTTGGGAACGCTGTCTGCTTCATTTTAGTTTCTGATTGGCTAATACTGGTCCAATAGTTTACCTTCATTTAATTAAAGCTATATGTGTTGTTGACTGGCTATTTTATAAACGGTCACAAAATTACATTATTGCTTCCAAGAATCACAAGTAGCATTATTAAACTTTCAAATTCATTATTACCTCAAGGTTACCTCATTGTTATTTGATTGTTAGCAACTTTTAACCTATTATTCTCACAGCTCCTACATTATTAAATTACGTAATGCATTCACATAACATTATTACACATATATACGATAATATAAACGTATATAATGACTATAATATACACTTTTTTATACATTGTTACATACATATATTGCTTTAAAATGGGCTGTTATTGAGTTTACATATTACATAACTGAAATCATTTAATTGTTAGAAATACTGCCTAAAATGTTTATATTTCATTCACTTCTCTATAGCATGGTGATTTTTTGTTGCAGGTAATACTTTGTATCTTCATAGAGAAAATGAATACCCATTTTGACAAAATGTTGTTTGACCGCAGAAATCTGTTTTTGCCGAACGGCAATATTGTTTTCGTTATTCGAGTATTAATTCTGTGGATTTACAAGCTTGAAGATAGCAATCCAAGAGTTGACCAAACCTTCGGGTGTAAGCAATTTTAAAACAACCGAGTGTACATTTATATATTGTAGTTTATTGTACACATTTGAGGTTAGAAATTGAGGCAGTGATTTTAACACTTAAATGATATCAGTCTAATTATATAATATAATATAAAATAACAGCCCGCCTTAAAGCAATATGTGTATGTAATAATATATAAGGTGTATCTAACAGTCATTGTATTATGTTTATATTATAACATACATGTATAATAATGTTATGTGAATGTATTACGCGGTTTAACAATGTAGGAGCTGTGAGAATAGAAGCAAGCTGCTTTCCGTAGCAAACAGAATTACAAAGTAGAAGCCGAAAGTTGCTAACAATGAGGTAACCTTGAGGCTATAATAAATTAGAAAGTTTAAAAAGGCTAATAATAGTTCTTGGAACAATAATAGTATAATAATTAAAACACTTTATATATAGCCAATCAAAAACTAGAGAAGCTTAAAGTTAACTAAAGATATTCTATTGGAGTAGGACTAGCCAATCAGAGACTTGAAATAGAGGAAATGTACAAATTCAGGCGGGAGACGCTATAAGGAATCGTAACCAGTTTAGATTCGGTATGGTACGTGTTCAGTGTGAGACATACAAATTCATTGCGGTGAGAATAATATAAAGTTTACGTGTAAAAAAGTGTAATTAACAATAATCTCACAGCTCTACAGTAGGATACATCAATGAAGTGTTATTTAATCGTGTGAAGGATTATTAAACAAAGTGCAATACAATTATAATTTGTGTAAGTCTTGTTCTTTAGCTGTACCAGCCCTGCTAAGAGATACGAGTTCTAAAAATACTAATGACGCAGCCGAGGTATACATATATATAATAAATAAATAAACATTAAAATAAAAAGTTGGTTCTTAAACGTGGGGCGAAGGACACCGGAAGGTTTGTACCTACGTGGGGCGAACACTCCAAGAAACACTCTCCCGCAAATTGGCACCCATTACGTGTGCGGTCTAAAACAGCTTCAAATTGGTGCCTAAACAAGGTGCAACCGAACAACAATTAAACCCTTTCAAGTTTGGCGGCCCATACGTGGGGCTGCAACTACTTCAAGTTTGGCGCATAAACGTGGGGTAAGAACAGGTGAAAAGAAGAAAAGAATCGACGAAACTACAAGAACTTCAAGATCATGGAACAACAGCATCATCCAAGGACAGCAAAGGCAATTCTTTCAGGAGTTGCATTTAGTTTCATGCTTCTGCTTTGTTATGTACATCCTTGGCACCTTACTTTGTGTTGCACAGGAGGTATAGCTTCCTGGCCTTCAGCACTGTTGTGCAACATTTACTTCTCTTTGCTAAAGCCTTATCACAGTTTGTATAACTTTCTTACCTCCCCTCCCTCTTCATCTCTTTGACTGTTTTATTTGTTTCTTCCTGCTTGCTTGTTTGTTAACATTTTCAATGCAACAAAATCATATTATTCCATTTATTGTACCAGATTTTCTCTTTCCAATTTTTAAAACTTCACATTCGGTTAGATAATGTTGTACACTTTCCTCAGCATCACAAAATTTACACATTCCTTTATCATTACCTTTTAAGCCTCTTTAGAATATTAGGCAGTATTTTTAACATTTAAATAGTTCAGTCTAATTATATAATATATAAATTCAATAACAGCCCGCCTTAAAGCAATATGTGTATGTAACGATATCTAAAAAGTGTATTTTGCAGTCATTGTAAATGTTTATATTATTAACAGTGAATGAATGAATGTATACATGTTCAATAATGTTATGTGAATGTATTACGTAATTTAATAATGTAGGAGCTGTAAGAATAATAGGTTTAAAGTTGCTAACAATGAGGTAACCTTGAGGCAATAATGAGTAAGAGCATGTAATAATGTTATGTGAATGTATTACGTAATTTAATAATGTAGGAGCTGTGAGAATAATAGGTTTAAAGTTGCTAACAATGAGGTAACCTTGAGGCAATAATGAGTAAGAGCATGTAATAATGTTATGTGAATGTATTACGTAATTTAATAATGTAGGAGCTGTGAGAATAATAGGTTTAAAGTTGCTAACAATGAGGTAACCTTGAGGCAATAATGAGTAAGAGCATGTAATAATGTTATGTGAATGTATTACGTAATTTAATAATGTAGGAGCTGTGAGAATAATAGGTTTAAAGTTGCTAACAATGAGGTAAACTTGAGGCAATAATGAGTAAGAGCATGTAATAATGTTATGTGAATGTATTACGTAATTTAATAATGTAGGAGCTGTGAGAATAATAGGTTTAAAGTTGCTAACAATGAGGTAACCTTGAGGCAATAATGAGTAAGAGCATGTAATAATGTTATGTGAATGTATTACGTAATTTAATAATGTAGGAGCTGTGAGAATAATAGGTTTAAAGTTGCTAACAATGAGGTAACCTTGAGGCAATAATGAGTAAGAGCATGTAATAATGTTATGTGAATGTATTACGTAATTTAATAATGTAGGAGCTGTGAGAATAATAGGTTTAAAGTTGCTAACAATGAGGTAAACTTGAGGCAATAATGAGTAAGAGCATGTAATAATGTTATGTGAATGTATTACATAATTTAATAATGTAGGAGCTGTGACAATAATAGGTTAAAAGTTGCTAACAATGAGGTAAACTTGAGGCAATAATGAGTAAGAGCATGTAATAATGTTATGTGAATGTATTACATAATTTAATAATGTAGGAGCTGTGAGAATAATAGGTTAAAAGTTGCTAACAATGAGGTAAACTTGAGGCAATAATGAGTAAGAGCATGTAATAATGTTATGTGAATGTATTACATAATTTAATAATGTAGGAGCTGTGAGAATAATAGGTTAAAAGTTGCTAACAATGAGGTAAACTTGAGGCAATAATGAGTAAGAGCATGTAATAATGTTATGTGAATGTATTACATAATTTAATAATGTAGGAGCTGTGAGAATAATAGGTTAAAAGTTGCTAACAATGAGGTAAACTTGAGGCAATAATGAGTAAGAGCATGTAATAATGTTATGTGAATGTATTACATAATTTAATAATGTAGGAGCTGTGAGAATAATAGGTTAAAAGTTGCTAACAATGAGGTAAACTTGAGGCAATAATGAGTAAGAGCATGTAATAATGTTATGTGAATGTATTACATAATTTAATAATGTAGGAGCTGTGAGAATAATAGGTTAAAAGTTGCTAACAATGAGGTAAACTTGAGGCAATAATGAGTAAGAGCATGTAATAATGTTATGTGAATGTATTACATAATTTAATAATGTAGGAGCTGTGAGAATAATAGGTTAAAAGTTGCTAACAATGAGGTAAACTTGAGGCAATAATGAGTAAGAGCATGTAATAATGTTATGTGAATGTATTACATAATTTAATAATGTAGGAGCTGTGAGAATAATAGGTTAAAAGTTGCTAACAATGAGGTAAACTTGAGGCAATAATGAGTAAGAGCATGTAATAATGTTATGTGAATGTATTACATAATTTAATAATGTAGGAGCTGTGAGAATAATAGGTTAAAAGTTGCTAACAATGAGGTAACCTTGAGGCAATAATGAGTAAGAGCATGTAATAATGTTATGTGAATGTATTACATAATTTAATAATGTAGGAGCTGTGACAATAATAGGTTAAAAGTTGCTAACAATGAGGTAAACTTGAGGCAATAATGAGTAAGAGCATGTAATAATGTTATGTGAATGTATTACATAATTTAATAATGTAGGAGCTGTGAGAATAATAGGTTTAAAGTTGCTAACAATGAGGTAAACTTGAGGCAATAATGAGTAAGAGCATGTAATAATGTTATGTGAATGTATTACATAATTTAATAATGTAGGAGCTGTGACAATAATAGGTTAAAAGTTGCTAACAATGAGGTAAACTTGAGGCAATAATGAGTAAGAGCATGTAATAATGTTATGTGAATGTATTACATAATTTAATAATGTAGGAGCTGTGACAATAATAGGTTTAAAGTTGCTAACAATGAGGTAAACTTGAGGCAATAATGAGTAAGAGCATGTAATAATGTTATGTGAATGTATTACATAATTTAATAATGTAGGAGCTGTGAGAATAATAGGTTAAAAGTTGCTAACAATGAGGTAACCTTGAGGCAATAATGAGTAAGAGCATGTAATAATGTTATGTGAATGTATTACATAATTTAATAATGTAGGAGCTGTGACAATAATAGGTTAAAAGTTGCTAACAATGAGGTAAACTTGAGGCAATAATGAGTAAGAGCATGTAATAATGTTATGTGAATGTATTACATAATTTAATAATGTAGGAGCTGTGACAATAATAAGTTAAAAGTTGCTAACAATGAGGTAAACTTGAGGCAATAATGAGTAAGAGCATGTAATAATGTTATGTGAATGTATTACATAATTTAATAATGTAGGAGCTGTGACAATAATAGGTTTAAAGTTGCTAACAATGAGGTAAACTTGAGGCAATAATGAGTAAGAGCATGTAATAATGTTATCTGAATGTATTACGTAATTTAATAATGTAGGAGCTGTGAGAATAATAGGTTTAAAGTTGCTAACAATGAGGTAAACTTGAGGCAATAATGAGTAAGAGCATGTAATAATGTTATGTGAATGTATTACGTAATTTAATAATGTAGGAGCTGTGAGAATAATAGGTTTAAAGTTGCTAACAATGAGGTAACCTTGAGGCAATAATGAGTAAGAGCATGTAATAATGTTATGTGAATGTATTACATAATTTAATAATGTAGGAGCTGTGAGAATAATAGGTTAAAAGTTGCTAACAATGAGGTAACCTTGAGGCAATAATGAGTAAGAGCATGTAATAATGTTATCTGAATGTATTACGTAATTTAATAATGTAGGAGCTGTGAGAATAATAGGTTAAAAGTTGCTAACAATGAGGTAACCTTGAGGCAATAATGAGTAAGAGCATGTAATAATGTTATCTGAATGTATTACGTAATTTAATAATGTAGGAGCTGTGAGAATAATAGGTTAAAAGTTGCTAACAATGAGGTAACCTTGAGGCAATAATGAGTAAGAGCATGTAATAATGTTATCTGAATGTATTACATAATTTAATAATGTAGGAGCTGTGAGAATAATAGGTTAAAAGTTGCTAACAATGAGGTAACCTTGAGGCAATAATGAGTAAGAGCATGTAATAATGTTATCTGAATGTATTACGTAATTTAATAATGTAGGAGCTGTGAGAATAATAGGTTTAAAGTTGCTAACAATGAGGTAAACTTGAGGCAATAATGAGTAAGAGCATGTAATAATGTTATGTGAATGTATTACGTAATTTAATAATGTAGGAGCTGTGAGAATAATAGGTTTAAAGTTGCTAACAATGAGGTAACCTTGAGGCAATAATGAGTAAGAGCATGTAATAATGTTATGTGAATGTATTACATAATTTAATAATGTAGGAGCTGTGAGAATAATAGGTTTAAAGTTGCTAACAATGAGGTAACCTTGAGGCAATAATGAGTAAGAGCATGTAATAATGTTATCTGAATGTATTACATAATTTAATAATGTAGGAGCTGTGAGAATAATAGGTTAAAAGTTGCTAACAATGAGGTAACCTTGAGGCAATAATGAGTAAGAGCATGTAATAATGTTATGTGAATGTATTACGTAATTTAATAATGTAGGAGCTGTGAGAATAATAGGTTTAAAGTTGCTAACAATGAGGTAACCTTGAGGCAATAATGAGTAAGAGCATGTAATAATGTTATCTGAATGTATTACATAATTTAATAATGTAGGAGCTGTGAGAATAATAGGTTAAAAGTTGCTAACAATGAGGTAACCTTGAGGCAATAATGAGTAAGAGCATGTAATAATGTTATGTGAATGTATTACGTAATTTAATAATGTAGGAGCTGTGAGAATAATAGGTTAAAAGTTGCTAACAATGAGGTAACCTTGAGGCAATAATGAGTAAGAGCATGTAATAATGTTATCTGAATGTATTACGTAATTTAATAATGTAGGAGCTGTGAGAATAATAGGTTTAAAGTTGCTAACAATGAGGTAAACTTGAGGCAATAATGAGTAAGAGCATGTAATAATGTTATGTGAATGTATTACATAATTTAATAATGTAGGAGCTGTGAGAATAATAGGTTTAAAGTTGCTAACAATGAGGTAACCTTGAGGCAATAATGAGTAAGAGCATGTAATAATGTTATGTGAATGTATTACATAATTTAATAATGTAGGAGCTGTGAGAATAATAGGTTTAAAGTTGCTAACAATGAGGTAACAATGAGGTAAGCTTGAGGCAATAATGAGTTTGGAAGTTTAATAATAGTAGTAGTTATTATTAGAGCAGCAATAACGTAAATTTTGAGATAGTTTAAAAAAATAGCCCAATAAACAACAAAAAAGCTTTAGTTAAATGAAGGTATTCTATTGGACTAGGGTTAGCCAATCGATATTTAAATACAGGAATTTACAAATTTAGGCGGTACAAAACAGTTCAGTTGCTTCTAGCAGTGCTCATAACCAGACGCGAGATGTGTCCTCGAGAAATTAAATACGTATTCGTGTGAGACGAAAACAGTTTACGTGTTAAAAAGTGCAAGTATTAAATAAAATAATCTCACAACTCTGTATATCACTGAAGTGCTATTTAATTTGTGTCAAGGATTAATAAAAAAGAGTGAATTAAAACTTAAAATCCGTGTAAGCCTACATTATTCAGTCGCACCACAACCCTACCAAGGGAAACATGTCTGTAACAATAATACTGACGCAGCCGAGGCAAACATAAATATAATATCTAAAGAAACAGTTAAATTACAAAGCTAATGTTTTTAAACTTGGGGCGAAGGCTACCGGAAACTTGGCACTATACGTGCTCCCCAACAGTTGAAATATAATACATCTTCTTCAAATTGGCTTTCAATACGTAGCAGCAACTACCTACTTGAAATTGACGCCCAAAACGCGGGGCAAACAACGAATCAACATAACACTTTCTCAAATTGACTTCCATACGTGAGGCAGAAACCTACCTACTTCAAATATCGTTGTTGTTCTCATCCAGACTTACCCTTGTTTTTCTCTTTCATTATACTGCTTTATATATATTTCTCTGACCGAGTGCACATATGTAGTAGATGCATATATATTTTCTCTATTTATAATATTAGATTTATAAGGGATTTTAACTGTAAATTCTGCTCTGAGGCAAGAGTAGGTATCAGTGTATTTCTGAAACGGAGTGGTATTATCTCTTCCCTCAATATTTTAAGCACAAAATGTGAAATTTAATAAAAGCTGTAGTCGAAACTCGCTTTGACTGTTGAATGCCCTGGGCAAACACACTATACCTCTACACCCGACAAAGTAAACGCTAGAAATAGATCCTGTCTGAAATTGCAAGTCGTGAATTTACATATATTTTAAGTGATTTCAGGGAATCGGATTGACTTTCAGAAAACGCATTAGATCTCATGACTTTTGGCCTTTGCCGCTCATCGAACACAAGTGTAAGTAGCTGGCTGTGTTCTTCGATCCGTTCTTTATTGAATTCGGGGAGGTAGAAGCCAATCAGTTTGCCCAACGGGTAAACAGAAGAGTGGCTTTAATATTTCATGTTATTCATCCATAATTTAAACTTACTTAATCAAGTATTTAAATTTAAAAATCTAGAATGGTAAAACCCGATTAATGAACAATATTCATACTGAAACATTAAAAATACGTTTGTTGAACACCAAGACTATTCCGCAAAATGCCATGACAAGCGAATTCTTTGTAAAACTGTTACATGTTGGGATGAGGGCCAAAAAGTTACAGAAAAAGGAATTAATGTAGATCACCCCAACACGCATATGAGGATGGCGTAATTGCTGGCAGCAAAGTTCGGGACCTTAGTGGAAAAGGAGAAGGCGTGGGTTTTATGCTATACTGAAAAATTACATAACACACATTACCTTTTGAGTAGGAGTTGTATCGTATTTCAACTGTTGGGGAGCCGAACTTGTAGTAGTTGTAACCGCACGCATAGTAAACAGTTTCCGGTAGTCTTCGCCCCAAATGTATTTTTACTGTTTCTTTAAATATTATATTTATGTTTGCCTCGGCTACGTCAGTATTTGTTAGAGACACGTTTCTCTTGGCAGGGTTGTGATACAACTAAGAATGTAGGCTTTACTTCGCTCCGTTTATTAATACTTGATACGATTTCAATAACACTTCACTGATATAGAGAGAGAGAGCTGTGGGATTCATTAATTAATTAATTGCACTTTTTAACACGTAAACTTATTTTTCGTCTCACACGAATACCTACATTCCTTGAGGACACTCTTTGCGTCTGGTTAGTAACTCTGTCTGCAGGCAACTGAATTTTTTCAACCGTCTAAACTTGTAATTGTTTGTATTTCAAGTCTCTGATTGTCTAACCCTACTCCAATAGAATACCTTCATTTAACTAAAGCTTTTTCTGGTTGTTGATTGTCTATTTTATAAACTGTCACTAAAATTACATTACTGTTACTCCAAGAATCACAAGTAGTACTGTTAAGCTTTCTTACTCATTATTGACTCAAGGTTACCTCATTGTTAGCAACTTTTAACTTATTATTCTCACAGCTCCTACATTATTAAATTACGTAATATATTCACATAACATTATAACACATGGATACAATAATATAGACATATGCAATGACTGTTACATACATTTTACAAATTATTATATACACATATTGCTTTAAGGTGGGCTGTTATTGAATTTACATATTATATAATTATACTGAAATTATTTAAGTGTTAAAAACACTGTCTCACTTTATATACCTGGGATTTATTCACAACACGTCTGGCGACTCTACATATTGAACAAAGGAAAAATGATAGAGGGAGATGTCACTAAACCGTAGACCGTCCACACACACACACACACACACGTTTGGCTACAACGAACACCTCCACTAGAGTGACGCTATCTTACCCCCACCAACCGCATCTAGCCAAAGCCAGTCAGGGTTGCCGTCATACCAGACAAATAGATCTTTCCCTTTGGTGTAGTCCTCACCGAAAGGAAACATCGTTAAGCCGAAATATAACAATGCATCTGGTAATGACAATAAATAAATAATACGCCATATATATTAGACAGTATGGACTAAAAGACTATAATAACGAGCACACGAGCTAAAAGAGATTATCGCACTTTGATTTTAAGTCCATTCACATGGCATTTACCCTTTGTATTTGCACATGCTCAATAACTCGACTTGGTTTGATTAGGGTTTACTTTTCATTACGTTTATTTACATGATTGTTTTCTCATGGCGCTCGCATTATCTGTTCATAATACAAATGCCATACTTCAATTCCTTGTGGAATTAACCTATACGTTATATTGGCAGCTTTCCTTGATCTAAAACGCTACTCTTTTATCTAACCTACATTAAGATTAAATGGCGGAAATTGTAAATTCAGAAGAAACTGAAATGGAAGTGAAATTACAGAAGCAGCAGAAAGAATAACACCAGAAGTACATACCCCCCCCAACAAAATCCAGAAAGCAATGTGATATAGAATTTAATCGCTTCATTGTCTGGTGTAAGGCAAAACATGTTGAAAATAATTTCACTGAAAATGACTGCTAGCGAATCAACAAAAATTCTGACATCTCGCTTTTTTGACGTCATTTCTCTTGTTTAAAGAACCACGTTCTAAATGTGATCTCTTTTAGTTTCGGGAATCAATATAATATTATTGATATTTTACAATTTCGAGCGGTGTCTGAAAAATACTATATGCCACACGTGTTAAGTCGTATTATTTTACCCCTACTATTGCGATTTCTGAGTAATATATAGGTAACATTTTACACAGGCAACAGTATACATTACTTTAAACCCAGAGCACTCCAAATGTTTAATCCTTCATTCGTATTCTAAAACTCTTTCGTGAGTTTTCTTCCTGAACTTCTACAGGACTTTTCCTTCACATTACGTCCACTTCAGGGCTGTTTCCGCACCGACCGCCGCAGGTCGGACTCCCACCGAAAGAGTTGTTATATTCGTGCAACCGTCTCAGGCTCTCATATTTACAATTATAATGATAATAAGCACATAAATTATCATAAGGGATGTTACAACTGTCCTTCTCTATCCACATATTTCTGGCATCTTCTCAGGAAATTCTCATTCGCATTCGATAGCTGAATATCCTAAATTGAGTGAATATCACGCCTGATATAAGATCAAATCAGCGGGTCTTGAGGGCCATAATCTTTTATGAAACACTCTATCTTCAAACATTTTGCTATATTAAACGTCAGCTGTACAAAAAAGCTGGTTGCTATGTGGCGCATTCCATTCTCTTTGCATTACCAGGACAAAAAAGAATAGAATTGTATTGGAATATTTAAGGAAATAACAAGCAATATCTCGAAAATGTTTCACTCAACAAGAAAAATGCATATGACATAAATTGTGTATTTTAACACGATCTAATTTTTGTGCAGTAAAATTTAGTCTATCTCTTATGGTTTACCAGTTATGCAAAAGCCGTTCACAATGAAGAATACTTTTGGAGACATTCCCGGAAAATTCGAGATATACATTTCATTTGTCATGAAAATATCTTAAACATACGATATGTTAATCAAAATCGTTAGAGCCATTTTTGAGAAAATTAAAATTTTCGAAAACTGTTCCATGTAAAGGGTAATCAGGGGTAGGGGGATTTTCTTGAAAACGTTCGTGTCGCATCTCTGGAAGATACTGAACCTAAATACCAAGTTTGGTGTTTATCCGACTGTTCGTTTCTGAGTTATGCTGTTCACAGACACACACACACAGATACACACACGGGCATGTTTCCAAAAATGTTATTTTTTTGGATTCAGGGGGTCTCAAAACATGTATTTCCGGTGAAGTCTCGGTATCGAATTGCTGGTTGGAATGCAATACTCCCCCTACTTAATATACGTAGTAGAGAACTAAAAGTACTATAAGTAAGTCATTCCTATACATCTCTACATTTATTGTTTGTTCGCAAAATATAGTATGTATGTATTTACTGCACACCACACACTCAAGTTTTGCGTCTTGCAAGGGAATCTCTTGTGTAAAATCGCGTTTCTCTGTGCTTCAATATCTATTATTTTACGAAGACAACCACGTAAATGGAACCATGCTTACACGACTATTATCACGTGTAAAATAAAGTGTATGCAGCAAGCCCTATACATTGGAAGAACTAAAAGAAAACACCGCGAAATTCACTCGATTTCAGATGTTGAACTCTAGTGTGTAAATGACACTTTTCTAAGACGTTAACAGAAATGAGTAGGTAGAGAAGGACATTTCCAACGGTGACCGTAGTGTGAAGAAAAAGCACTGTAGTATATATAAAGCGAATGTTATAGCTTTCTATTCATCTAACCAGAATTAAACGGAACAAAGATACAACTTTTACGGTAGACCACTTATGGTAAACGGTAGAGATTTTGCCTCTACTGTCATACTACGCTTGTCTAAATGCTAGAAAATAAGTACCTTCTCTTCCTAAAACGAAAAGCAAAAGATATGATTGTTACATTCATATGACTTTCTCTAACCTGTATCGCTTATTAGTGGGTATACACATTATACTTATGAACGTGTATTTTCCTAACCACTTCACTTTTACTTTCTCTACTACGTATTAAGTAGGAGAAGTATTGTATTCCACCCAAAAATTCGATACCGAGATTTCACCCAAAATATGTTTTGAGGCCTCCTTTGGTAACATGTCCGTGTGTGTGTGTGTGTGTGTGTGTGTGTGTGTCTGTGAACAGCATAACTCAGAAACAAACGGTCGGATAAGCACCAAACTTGGTATTTAGGTTCAGTATCTTCCAGAGATGACACACGAAGGTTCTCAAGAAAATCCTCCACCCCAGATTACCCTTTGCATGGAACATTTTTCGAAAATTTTAATTTTCTCAAAATGGCTAACGATTTTGATTAAAATATAATATGTTTAAGAAATTTTCATGAAAAATGAAATGTGTATCTCGAATTTTCTAGGAATGTCTCAAAAAGTATTCTTCATTGCGAATGACTTTTGCATAACTGGTAAATCATAAGAGATAGGCAAAGTTTTACTACACAAAAATGTAGATCGCGTTAAAATACACAATTTATGCCATATACATTATTTTTGTTGACTGAACCATTTTCGAGATATTGCTTGTTATTCCCTTAAATTTTTTTAATACTTATACTTTTCTCAAATTCGTTATTCATTTTTTTTGTCCTGGTAATGCAAAGAAAATGGAATACTCCACATAGCAACCAGCTCTTAAAACATTTGTCTATCGCTTAAAGCCTACCAATTCCCCTTGCATCTACAAGAAAATTAGCAATAAGATTAACATCTCGATTAACATGAAGCATATGGAGAATAACCGTTTGTAAAAATAGTTTGTACAAGAGTAGAGAAAGCCATGTGAATGTAACACATCAAAGTTTTCCGTAAATAACTACATTACACATTTCGTTATAGATACAAAGAGAACAGCGATAGTCAAATGTTTAAGAACTGAACGCTATATGCTGGCCTTAAAATTCCATACTGTTTCCAAGACATCGCGAGATGATGGGAATAAACAGGACTTGAAAAGAAGTATTGAACAATTCGAATCACTAATAACGAATATGTCTGAAATGGCTGAATTCGTTATTTGGAATAAATTATGTGTTTTAAAGACATCTACATTTTTTGTGAAGTATGGTTTCGCCTATCGCCTAACGTTTACAGTTACGCAAGATTATATGGATTCCCTTTCTATGAAGAGGACTTCACCAACTATTCCCGAGCGTAATGCCTCAGGCGGTAACGTGTGTGACCCGCATGGGGAGGTTCGATTCCAGGCGACCGCCCACACTAACCCATGGGTTTTTTCTCGTGTCGTCAGGTGATTTATTTCCTCTCCTTCCATTTTGCTTCATTAATCATTTTCATTGATTCTTTACTCCGTTTGTCCTGTTTTACGGTTGGAAGTGTCGGAGATGGTGCTCCAGTGCAGCGTGGCAGGGAAAAAGGAGCGTTGGACCCTCTCTAGGGCAGGTTTCCAGGCCTACCTGTCTGACTGCCGGGGTGCCTTAATCTGGAAACTGTAGAGAAACTGTCATTGCTGTGCCGCCACTCCTGGTTCCGGTCACCCGGTGTCTCCCTTCACCTCATTCCTCCCTCCTGGAGACGCCCCCTTGTGGGGCGTCGGTACAATATCCTCATTCCTGGATCGGTTGCGAATCCTCTCTCCGCTTTCAATTCAATCCAATATTTCCTCTACCTATTACCTTTATGTAGGTCGAGAAATAAATATGTAATGCTTTTGAGAGAATAACGTGTTAGCGAAGTGCATATAAAAGTTGAAAATGTGTGCAGTTTTAAAAAACTATGAAATTAATGAAATGAAAACCTGGAAAAGAACACCAGCCTTTCTGGAATCACTGATTTGTTTTGCATTTCGGGAACATAATGAGTTTACCTCACTAGAGCTTTCATTTTCCTAAATTCTTTATGCAATGCTGTAAACGGAACAAAGTGGCTGTCCCCGACATTGCCACATTGTGTAAATTATATGCACGTTTTATTTTCGATAATCAGTGTCGATGCTTGCCTTTATTGTTGGATGCCTTTAATATACATAAATTAAAATGAATTATATACAAACCACAATTATCAACGCTGATAACCATATATTAGCCTGCAGGTATTTCATTTGTTTCTATATTAATTCGTAATTGAAAATTTGATAATAATATATCTATCTTCACATTTTAGTACCTTCATGCTACCAAGTTTAAACACACTGTGATGCAGCGGCTATGATCCAACGTTATCGGAGGTACGCACAGGGCAGTAGGAATAAACAATGATAAGTAGCGCAGATAACCAGATCTTTCTGGAAGTTTCTTCCCCGCCTCCAAAACGTAAGGCGAGATAATGTTCTATGAAATATTCCACTGTTATATAAGTGAGCGTCAGTTTGCGGTGCTATGAGAGGAGCCATTCTCCGCGAGCTTGTGCTGCTGTAGAGCGAGAGATTGTGGAGGTCCTGTGTTCAACTCCCGAGTGAAGTGAACCATCCGGAAGAAGAGGTTACGTCATAAGGGAGTGACAGGGAGTTGAACAGTTCAGTTTAGTGAAGTGACAGTGTGAACTAACTGAAGTCTCAGTGAATGTTGAATAGATAAAAATACTGAAGTGATACTGAGAACTGGGAGAATTGACAATAGCAAAAGTGGAAAAAGTCACAATATCTGTGGCTTTTGGCTCCGATTCCTTCAAACATAAGATAGAATCAGACTGAAAAATTCAATTGAATTTGAACTACAGATCTTCGGTTTCCTGCCGGTTGCTCTAAGCAACTGAGCTACCGTGGCAACATGCCGGTACGATATTAAATTCCCCATCTGACTCGCATTTTTTTCCGGATCTCAAATTCATTTTGAGATGACATACCCCAATAGCGACTTACAACGTAAGCAGTTTATGACCCGGGTTTTAGGTCAATCAATGATAATTGTTCTTTCACACAAGATGTGTGTAGAACAAGGTAGCTCAGTTGTTAGAGCAATCCGGCGGAGTCCGGTACATCTGTGGTTCAAATCCCGGCTATGGGATTGTATTTTTCATTTAGATTCTACCCTTCCAACCTTATCCTATACAGTGCTTGTGTGAAAGAACAATTAATTGTCATAGGTACTTTGACCTTTTTCTGTAACTATATTGGAAAATGTTAGTTTCCTGTCACGAATTTGCTGTATGGGAACACCCTAACGGTGTTTTCCGTAATCAGGTGAATTTCTAGTCTCCAGGCGCGTCGGGTGGCAGGTGATCAGCCCAACGCCCACTGATAGCTCCATGAAAAGTAGGACGGTGCTAAATATACGAAACACAGTTATGGTTATCGCTGACAACCATGTGTTAGCCTAAAGTTAATTCATTTGCTTCGTTATTATTTCCTACTTTATTACCTTGGTAATAAATTATGTACCTTTCTTTGCATGTGAGCACTTTCACGCTACAAAGTTTAAACATATTTTAGATCCCATTATGTTATACTCTTTAATACGGCACCCCGATTCCGACCATCTGCGGTGATTCAGCTCCTTCAAACATAGTTAAAGCTTGCCTGTATCCTTTAACTACTTTACAAATTGACGTTATTTTCTTGTTACATTTTCTGTAATCAAGTGAATTTTTACCGCCACTAGAGGAGCACGGTAGCAGGTGATAAGCCCACCGCTTATAAATAACGATACGGTAGAGAAGCAGGACGCTGTCGGCGTGAACGTTCTGCAGTTTTATTTAAGGAGCTTCTATTTCAAGATATGAGCCGCTAATTCGTACAAATAAACATTACACCGAAGAAAGCCCTGTTAAGGACACTTGGCAGAGATTGGCAAGGTAGTTTCATGCTTTTTTACAATTGAAAGAATACCAGTTTTCTCTAGAATTACACCATCTAGGACAATGAACGTTTTACTGCTTATTAAAGAAGGTTTTTTGAATATACTGGTATCAGGAGTTTTTAGTTAGCTTAAATGTTTTAATTATAAACATATTTAAAATTCGTAAAATCATTTCTAAAAAACTTTTACTTACATTTATAGGTACACTCTTCTCTGAAAATAAAGTACAGGACTTCGCCAACTATTTTATTATGAATTTTTATAAGCACCTTAAGATATTTGGATAACTGTTTGTGCATTTCAGGGAATAATTAAATTTAAAAAAACAGTTCCAAGAAAATAATTTTGGTGTATTTTGTATATTTATAATTTTTACGTGAAAACCGTGTGATTTCGGATCATAATATTTAACCTACTACATAGAGCTAAGCATTCTGTACAAACATAAGATTTCAAACTCCTAAGTTACATAGATTTTGAGAAAAGTGTACCTGAAGTTTAAAAATCCGATGTGTTACACTCACATAACCTTCTCTACTCTTGTACAAACTACTTTTACAAATGCGTATTCTTCATATGCTTCATGTTAATCGAGATGTTAATCTTATTGCTAATTTTCTTGTAGATGCAAGGGGAATTGCTAGGCTTTAAGCGATAGTCAAATATTTTAAGAGCTGGTTCCTATGTGGAGTATTCCATTCTCTTTACACTACCAGGACAAAAAAATGAATAACGAATTTGAGAAAAAGTATAAGTATTGGAAAATTTAAGGGAATAACAAGCAATATCTCGAAAATGGTTCACTCAACAACAACAAATATTTATATGACATATACATTTTTTGTGTAGTAAGAGTTTGTCTATCTCTTATGGTTTACCAGTTATGCAGAAGTCGTTCACAATGAAGAATGCTTTTGGAGACATTCCCAGAAAATTCAAGATATACATTTCATTTGTCATGAAAATATCTTAAACATATGATTCAAAATCGTTTGAGCCATTTTTGAGAAGCTTAAAATTTTCGAAAAATGTTTCATGTAAAGGGTAATCTGGGGTGGGGGATTTTCTTGAAAATCTTCGTGTTGCATCTCTGGAATATACTGAACCTAAATACCAAGTTTGGTGTTTATCCGACTGTTCATTTCTGAGTTATGCTGTTCACAGACACACACATGGACATGTTTCCAAAAATGTTTTTTTTGGATTCAGGGGATCTCAAAACATGTATTTCCGGTGAAATTTCGGTATAGAATTTTTGGGTGGAATACAATACTTCCCCTACATACTATACGTAGTAGAGAAAGTAAAAGTAAAACTTAAGGGGAAAAAGAAAAAAAGAAAAACGTGAACACATTGTTACATATCGATATACTACAAATTTCTGGACCATAAGAGCCCTTTAAAGCTCCAAGTAACAAACTAAAATTACATCGGAATGTTCCTTCTACCATTTTTAATCGATTACAACAAAAAAATTAGTTTTTTAAACCCAAATCGCTACCGAGTGTCCTTAAGGATTTTTATACCAGGAAAACGTCCATCGTCCTCCGCCGGTATTGAATTCGTGACCGTGAGGAACAGAGGCTGGCATGAAAACCACTAGGTCATGGAGTTAAAAGCCTACATATAAGTAGGTAACCAGTATAATGATTTTGCCCTGTGTTCAAGAGCCTCTTAAGTCTTCCTATCCAGGATTCTCCAATATTATCCTTATTTGCTGGAATAATTGGGGAGAAAATTAAGTGTCAACACTCCATACACAGATCCTATTATACAAGTGGGAGGAGCTAAAGTGAAACCCTTTGGCATAGCAAAGGATATCACTGTTAAAGACAGCTAACATGAAGTGCATGTAAAAGTTCCAGTAGTCGGGATCACTTCACTTGCAGGTCCTCTTCAAATGACTTGTGAACCATAGAGGGTGGAAAACTAGTTATTTAACTTCCCTCTACACACTAGTAATTGGTAGCTAGACAACTATTTATTCAAAACCAGCTCTTCACTCTCTGAACTCTGAAATAACCACTCATTTTAATCATTAGACGTCCTTGAGTTCTTCTTCCTGTTCTTTCTGTCTATATTTTAGTACACCCCCTTTGTACACCCGTGGACAAAAAATAGTCATCCTAAGATTCCTGTAACGATTGTGTACCTTCCTTGCACCTGTGTTCACAACGCACATGCAGGAACTGTAGAATGGTCTGTACCTCTTAGGGCAATGGTCGCCTTATAATGGTGTTTCTCGGTGGTAACGCTTATAAGCTACTGAAAACAACCCGAAACGTTTCTTTGGCCCAGAGGTTGCGAAAGCACTGCTTGCGTCATCAGCTTCTCGGTTCAAATCTCACATTAGTTCTTGTTTTTATGCTGTTAATTTTGACTGAAAGTGTAGAATATAATATTGCATTAATATAACCTTAGTATTTTAAGTTTTAGGCAGCACAAAAACATAATTCTACTAAAACACTTGTTTTATACAACTAAAGAAATAAATAAAAATAAACTATTATTTTCTAAAACAAAAAAGTAAACAAAATTAATATCGGATGTATGAACCCTAAGCACGTTTAACTGCCCACAATTTTCGGGTTACAGATGAAATGAAATCCCTGTAGTAACGCGTACGATAAGCTACAACATTCCAGGCTTCTTGATTTTGTGCCCAGAAGTCATCTTTTATACTTCGCGCATTTGCAGGGAAATTAGAGCGCAGATCGCTTTTCTATCATCTGATGTCCTGTCTCTGAGAACCAGTTTGAAAACTTTCGACATATGTGGACAGAATGATTATTCTCTACGAATTAAACAATCCCAACAGGACATCTCATTCCTAAAGAAGGAATCAAAGTACTTTCAAGCAATACCGTGTATTGCGCACCGTTCAGTGTATCGTCAATCTGTCACAACAGACCCAGACCGTCCCTTGATATTCAGCAAGATACAGATATGCGACCATGATGAAATTGTGAAGCCACGTACTTTGCATCGTAATAACTATTCTATTATGGACTTTACCAAACGCCGTGTATAAAATGCAGTATATTGAAAATAATTACTCACTATGTATTGATTAAACATAATTAACAAAAAAAATGTGTTTGCTACATGCGAGAAATGAACCTGCAGTCTTAACTACAGAAGTATATTACGCTTTGCCACAGCGCTATATAGGAGACATATGGAAGGTAGTATGTTTAATAATGCCATACAACAGCTTGCTGTAGCGACTACACAACTGTATTGCGCACGGTGTAAACAAGGCGCTGTGTCGTGTAGGACTTAGAAAAATATGGCGTTGCAGACATGACTTTCCTATTTTTTTCCCCACGGGTACACATACTGGAAGTAGTTTATTTCATGTTCTTTTATACTTTCATTGGAATATATTCTTGTTTAGTTTAGTAGTGTTCGTATAATTGTGGAAATATATAATAAAATGTTTGTATGTTCTTTGAATGGTGTTCTGTTTGAAATAAACTGCTTCACAGCCTAAATAGTTTAAAGTTTGTATTTAGTCAGTTATGTTGTTTATTATTATGTCATCCTCCGTGGTACCATGCTAGCATCCAGTTCCCGAGGTCACCGGTACAAACCCGGCGGAGGACGATGATTTTTTTTCGGCGTAAAGGTTCTTAGCATGGCTTCCTTCGGAAGGGAAGTAAAGCTGGTGGTCCTGTGTCGTAGATTATGGCACGTAAAAGAACTTCAAGCCTGATAAAAGGGGCCCCTGAGCAAATTTCCGATCTTTCACGCCCAATATATAATGGACCATAGTAGCTAAAAGACAACAGTAGCTAAAGAGCGTCCATAAATAAAACTCGGTTTCATTTAATTTACTTTTTTACAGCATGTCCTAAAAGCAGAATGAGCTAAAAGTTTGATTATCGCACTAGTGCAATAATCTCCAGTGTGACCAACTTTGGTTACAAATCCAATCACAGGTAATTACCCTTTGTATTTGCATATGTTTAATATTTCAACTTAGTTTGATTAGGTTTAACTTTCCATTGCTTTTTTACACGATATATTTCTCATAGCGCTCACATACTTCGGTTATCGGAATTCCTATACGCTATATTGGCAGCTTGCTACTGATCAAAAACGTTATTTTTACTTTCTCTACTACGTATAGTAAGTAGGGGAAGTATTGCATTCCACCCAAAAATTCGATACGGAGATTTCACCGGAAATACATGTTTTGAGAATCACTGAATCCAAAAAAAGCATTTTTGGAAACATGTCCGTGTGTGTGTCTGTGTGTGTGTCTGTGTGTGTGTGTGTCTGTGTGTGTGTCTGTGTGTGTGTCTGTGTGTCTGTGAACAGCATAACTCAAAAACGAACAGTCGGATAAACACCAAACTTGGTATTTAGGTTCCGTATCTTCCAGAGATGCGATACGAAGGTTTTCAAGAAAATCCCCCCACCCCAGACTACCCTTTACATGGAACATTTTTCGCAAATTTTAATTTTCTCAAAAACGGCTCTAACGATTTTGATTAAAATATCATATGTTTAAGATATTGTCATGACAAATAAAATGTATATCTCGAATTTTCTGGGAATGTCTCCAAAAATATTCTTCATTGTGAACGACTTTTGCATAACTGGTAAACCATAAGAGATAGACAAAATTTTACTACACAAAAAATGTAGATCGCGTTAAAATACACAACTTATGTCATATACATTTCTTTTGTTGAGTGAACCGTTTTCGAGATATTGCTTGTTATTTCCTTAAATTTTCCAATACTTATACTTTTTCTCAAATTCGTTATTCATTTTTTTATGTCCTGAACATGCAAAGAGAATGGAATGCGCCACATAGCAACCAGCGTTAAAATATTTGACTATCGCTTAAAAGCTACCATATTCCCCTTGCATCTACAAGAAAATTACAAATAAGATTGACATCTCGATATCTCGATTAACATGAAGCATATGGAGAATAGGCGTTTGTAAAATTAGATTGTACAAGAGTAGAGAAAGTTATGTGAGTGTAACACATCAGATTTTTTATATTACTAATAAAGTTTAAATGTCGGAAATTATGAATTCAGAAGAAACTGAAATGGAAGTGAAATTAGAGAAGCAGCAGAAAGAATAACACTAAAAGCACTCGTACACAAAATACTGAAAGCAATACGATATAGCATTTAATCGCTTCTTTGCCTGGTGTAAGACAAAACATATTTAAAATAATTTCGTTGCTAGCGAATCAACAAAACATCTGACATTTCGCTTTTCATTACTCTTGTTCCAAAATCGCGTTCAGAACGTGATCTTCTTTAGTTTCAGGAATTATCATAATATTATTGACACTTTACGAATGTCTAAATAAATATGAAGTAGTATTATTTGTTATATTTATTTTGTTGTTGAGCCCCACGTTTGGGAGCCAATTTGAAGTAGTATTTATGTTATATTTATTTATTTATTGATTGTAGCCCCACGTTGCGGTAGCCAATTTGCGATGGTATTATTTATAATGTTATTTGTGTATGTGTGTTTACTTCACGTGGTGATGCCATTTTGTGACGTGATTCTTTGTTAGGTTTGTAGCTCCATCTGGTGTTAGCAATTTGCGGCAGTATTAGGTTTTGTTTGAAAGAATTCTACTTTTATTTTATTTAATTTTGTTTCACTGTCCTCCGGCTAGCTATGATCTTTTGGTCAAGCACTTCTCTTTATACAGGTTGTGTAAACGGAAAGGAATCTTTTAACCAAAGATAACACTGATGAAGGAATTTGTTTTACACTTTTATTGTCGAACACATTTACTATAACATTTACACATTGATCTTGACACTCGCCAAACTGAAACTGTTATAACAACTTCTTACTGATCACTTTAAATCCACGTACTTCAACCTTTTGTATAATTAACTTTACCATACTTGAGATTTTTCATAACTCTTATACGCGTAACTTGCGAATCGATAGCCGACGTGTAATATTTCTGCTGGACTGAAGGCGACGTGTATCATACAAAATATTTTCGACGAACTGACGGGAATGCGACGTGTAGTGTACAAAGAATTTTGATGAACTGACGGGGTCATTACCTCTAACCTACCTTTTATACTCCTTCACCCAGATATACCTAAAGATTATAACTGAGCTGCAATTGGCTAATAAAACGCGCCAACATTAGCGTCTATTTTTATATCCAATGAAAATTATGAATACATATGCTCTAGGGAAATGTTCCAGAAGATTCTAAAGGAAAACGCGCCAACATTACGTAACTTCCTCGTTTCCAATAATGATAAACAGCTCACCCCCTCACTGCATTATTGCACGCTATTATTGTCAGTTTCAGTAAGGCAGTATAAACTTACTTCCCAACAATAATTACAATCAACAAACATCTCAAATCAATGTCACATAATAATGCATATTCATACTATAATCACTCTTTACATTTAAATAATTTGTATACAAATTACTGCATCAAATAGTACATACCACACGTGTTAAAAGTGGTTTTGTTTTACTTGTAAGACTGTGGAAAAAAACTCTACTTTTACGCCTTGTGTTATGATTAACTATTGCTGTTATCTTTGCTCTCAATGGAAGTTTTCCTTTAAAAGCTACAATTTTGGTTTTAGAGGTAGATGCATTTTACTTATATAAGAGGCCATCTTGTTTAATTCGTTATAAGTTTTATCGGAAGCAATCTGTTCTTGTCATTATGACAGACTAAGATATAAATTAACCTCCAATGAACTGGCAGTTTTATCACTTTATATTATTAGCACTTCACAACGTTTAACTCATTCGACTCGACTGTCGTTTACTCATAGCTAACATACTAACAGTATATTACATATCTTAAAAATCTAGAAATACAATTCATAACAAATCCTTGTGGGCAGAGGGTGTCTACCTCATCTTCAAGTGGTCCGTATTAAAAATGGCAGCTTATGTACTCAAGCCCCGTGGTTTTTTTCTTTACAAATATATGGAAATTTGTTTTCTCCATTTTTGCCTTGAATATATGTTTTCGTTAATGCCATTTTCTGTACAAATAGCCCCTTTATCCGAAACTGTTAAAGATAACTAAATTAAAGTTTAAGATGAAAATGGTTTTAGGATGAAATAGGAAACGATATTTTAATTGTTGTTGTGCTTCTACTTTTGTTACAATAAAGATGGTTGGTTATTCTTAAAAAAATTTGATGTTACATTCACATGACTTTCTCTAACCTCTATCGCTTTATCCAAATAAACCTTTGCATAAATAGCTACATTACACATTTAGTTATAGACACAAAGAGAACAGCGTTAGTCAAATATTTGAGAACTGGACGCTACATGCTGGCCTTAAGATTCCATACTATTAGCAAGAAACAACTGAAAATCTATGGGACATTAAAAAAATGACAAGTACTGAACGATTCGAACCTTTAATAACAAGTATCTCAGAAACGGTTTTTGCCACAAAAAACTTATTTGAAGTAAATTGTATTTTAAAGAAATCTAGATTTCTTGTGTATACGTTTCGGTCTCTCGCTTAACGTTTACTAGTTACACAAGATTATACAAAATTCCTTCGGAATGGAGAGGAACTTCAAAACCTATTCCCAGAAAATTCAAGGTATACGGTTTGTTTGTCATGTAAGTATCTTTAATATATGGTGTTTCAATCAAAATCATTAGAGCCAAGCTTTAGAGAGTCCAAACTTTTGAAAGATGTTTCATGTAAAGAGTAGGTTGGTGTTGGGTGAGGATTTTCTTGAAAACCTTCGTGTCGTATCTCTGGAAGATACTGAACCCAAATACCAAGTTTGGGGTTTATCCGACTGTTCGTTTCTGAGTTATGCTGTTCAGACATACCACACGGACGTTTCCAAAACTGCTTATTTCCAGTGAAATCTGTAGCGAATTTTTGAGTGAAACTCAATACTTCCCCTACTTACTATACGTAGTAGAGAAGCTAGAAATGAAGAAAACCTGTTATATGTTTACTTTGTCTACTACGTATAGTAAACAGGGGAAGTATTGCATTCCACTTAAGAATTCGATACCGAGATTTCACCGAAAATACATGTTTTGAGGTGCCCTAAATCCAAATATAGCAGTTTTGGAAACGTCCTGTGTTATGTCTGAACAGCATAACTCAGAAACGAACAGTCGGATAAACACCAAACTTGGTATTTAGGTTCAGTATCTTCCAGAGATGGGACACGAAGGTTTTCAAGAAAATCCCCCTACCCCAGATTACCGTTTACATGGAACATTTTTTGAAAATTCTAATTTTCTCAAAACTGGCTCTAACGATTTTGATTCAAATATCATATATTTAAGATACTTTCATGACAAATGAAATATATCTCGAATTTTCTGGGAATGTACCCAAAAGTATTCTACATTCTGAACGACTTTTGCGTAACTGGTAAACCATAAGAGATAGACAAAATGTTACTACACAAAAAATGTAGTTCGCATTAAAATACACAATTTATGTCATATACATTTTTTTTGTTGAGTAAACCATTTTCGAGATATTGCTTGTTATTCCCTTAAATTTTCCAATACTTATACTACTTCTCAAATTCGTTATTCATTTATTTTGTCCTGGTAATGCAAAGAGAAGGGAATACTCCACATAGCAACCAGCTCTTAAAAGATTTGACTATAGCTTAAAGCCTACCAATTCCCCTTGCATCTACAAGAAAATTAGCAATAAGATTAACATCTCTATACTTGATTAACATGAAGCATTTGGAGAATAAATCTTTTTGTAGAAATAGTTCTGTACAAGAGTAGATAAAATATGTGAGTGTAACATATATTTTTACTCATGCTTTCAAATGAAAGGGGGAAGAATAGTTGAGTATCTCCAAGGAGAATTGAATTTTCAACCTCAATAAGCTAACACTCTCCCACTGAGCTAAGAGTGCTGCAGTAAGGTGACATTGTAACGAGGTTTAGTTATACTTCACTTGAGAACCATAAATTCATAAAGTGTGTTTTGGTTACAAATATTCAGTGTTGAAACACTCTGAAACGTCTTTCTGAATCTCGTATATCAATTACTTTCTCGGAAGATTTTGAGATTGTAGTTGTGTTCCCCATTATAACTACTACAATAGTATACGCAATCTTGTGAACAAAGCCTAGCTGTCCCGATCGCTCATGGAAGCACCCGATTCGAGCTGCGTCCCTTAGACGCCTGCCAGTTTGAAATTGAACGAGTGTACATCAGCAGGTGGATAACATTTGCAAAATGTAAGATAGCCTTCGAATTGACTTCATAGTTAAATTGTAAGCAGATTTTGGAGTTCTAATATCCGTTAATCACTCTACCATATTTCTGTTAGTAGTAGTATTCCTTTTGGTTTACTTTGGTTTACAACCCTTTTAGTTGGTGAAAAGTTATATGTGGTTAAAGACTTATTTCTGTCTCTCTTAAACACTAACTGAAGGCAATATCAAAATGCATTGGCCATAAATCGGCCTAAACACAAAGGACTTCACTTCACGTCATATGGCTAAAGTAGTGGATTCACAAGTGTTGTGCTATAGGAGTGGCGAAATTTCCTTTCTTCCCCGAGTCCTAGAGATAGAAGTCATGTGTTACATTACCTATCAAAAATTGAAAACTGAAGGAAGTACCATCATGAGGGAAAGCAGTGGAGAGAGCCAGAGTATCTCATTTTCGACATTGTTGTTATATGATATAGGGACTTGAAGATGAATGGAACAATAGATTTGGTGTATAAGAGCTTTTGTGGACCAGCAATAAGGCTGACGTCAGATACAAACAGAGGAATGCCTCAAATAGAAATGGATAGGGGACCATAAAAGGCCTCAGTATGAAAAAAACACTAGAATACTAAAATTAGAAGGGGGAAATGTATTAAAATGTATTTGAAATATCAAGAGAAATTCTTGCAAAATGGGTAAAGGCATTACAGAGCAACCTACAGAGAAGTTGTCTAGGAGGTACATGGAGGCTGCAAGAAAAAATTACCAAGGGTCTCTGGAAACAAACAAACAGGCGCTTTGTACCCATAAGAATAATGAATTATAAAATAACTATTATGTAGTCTAACTGGAAAGTTTGAATACTCTTCCATATATATAGAAACCAACTGTAGGGAAGCATAGTTTTATGTATTTATTTCCATAATGCTATACAAATATCTTACAATTTTTTCTTTAGTCCATCATGCATTCTAACACCGTGGTTATTTATGCATAGTGGGTCATAACAAATTCATATTTTTTTTCTAAACCATTTTTACACTCCCCATATATTCTCTTATTATCCCTCTCCTTTTGTATTTTTATTATCCTAACTTTTAATACTTCTTTGTTAACATTCTTTAGGTAAAAACTGATCTCTACACAACCTAGTTTCTTCAAATTCAGTTATATAATCCAAATCATTATCTGCCTCTCCACAAAGAGGACATCTATCCAAATTCGCTCCCTTCCTATCTCCCCTTAGCCTATGCGCACTTAATCTGGACCAGGCCCACCCTTCTCTCACTAACCTATTACCTACATCCACGAACTTCTCTCTTACACAGTCCAAACTTTTCTTTCCTTCCAGACTTTGAAATAATTCTTGTTTCTCTATATCTTCTACTCTGTTCCTCACTTCTTTCCAGAAACCTTTAACTAACCCTCTCATCCCATAAGTTACCCATCGCTATTTCCTGTAAGATTCTTCTTATTCTTTGAGCCCAGTTCATCCCAGCACTGGATTTTTCTTGGGTTATTAAACATTTCCTCAAGATATTATATTCATCCAGTGATTTCAGTCTATGCCAATATTTAAGTATCCTTTCTACTATCATGCCCTTGCTACCTACTCTTCCCAACTCCAATATTGCTGCTCCATTAGCTGATGAAATAGATAAACCTAACATACATTTACAGAACGATCTATGTACTTTATCAATCATCTCCCATCCTTTGTCACTTCCCCAAATCTCTGATCCATAGACTATTTTTGCTTCAACTACAACTTTGTAAACCCTTTCCATCATATGCAGTTGATAGAAGAAAGACAATAAAGTTTTCGTGGTAAAGTTTAAGGACTAGCTAATTTGGGCATCTCTCTCGTTCTCACTTTTGAACGTTACAATATTCTTAACTTTTTATGACTGTACTGCTTTAAGCTTTTGGAATGAAGGAAGAAGGCCGAGTAAACACGGAACCTCCTTCAACTTTTCACACCAACTCTGGTATTTGGTGTTGGCGTTTTCCCTAGGGCTAAACCTTTCTAAACAGTCGTGAACATGCTGGTGTTTCTTTTCTTATCCTTGAAGCGTATAACAGAAAACAAAATGAGACGTATTCTTGTAGTCCCTTTCAGGAAATTGCTACTAAGTATCCCCCTTGGGCCCCACTGTGCCTTTATCTAGATGTGTAGGCGTGCGATCTCTGCTACCTCTTCTTCTTCAACGCCTTTAACTGCCACGAACAGCGTGGTAGAGGTGTTACTTATTACACATTTAACGAAATGCAGCTATCTTGTAAGACTTCGACTATTTTTAAAGTGTGAGAAACAAATCTGACGTGTTGCACTCACATGACTTTCTCTACTCTTATACCAACTAATTTTACAAACGCTTATTCTCCGTCTACTTCATGTTAATAGAGATAAACATTTGCAGAAACTGTTTTATTACTATTTTTTCTTGTAGATGCAAGGGAAATATGGTAGGCTGTAATTGCGACAGTATTAGTGTTTGTTTGAAAGAATGCTACTGTTTAATTGCCGCACGTATAAAAGACAATTTGTCGCGGTCAATTCGTGTTATCTTTTACTGAGCGCCTATTATCGTATTTAATATTTTTGGGTTCACTGTCCTCCGGCTAGCTATGATCTTTTTGGTCGAGCACTTATCTTATACAGGTGTGTAAACGGAAAGGAGTCTTTTATCCAAAGATAACACTGATGAAGAATTTGTTTTATACTTTTATTGCCGTATCACATTATGCACTTTCACATATTAATCTTGACACTCGCCAAACTGAAACTGTTATAATAACTTATTTACTGCTCATTCTTAATTCGCGTACTTCAACTTTTTGTGAAATTAACTTTACGACACTTGAGAATTTTTTATAACTCTGCTACGCGTAACCTGCGAATCGATAAACTGTGCGATGTATTCAGCGACGTGTAATGCATAAATGTTTCCGATAGACTGAACTAATTTGACTCTGACCTAGCCCTTTTTATACTCCTACACTCCGATATGCCTAAAGATTATAACCGAGCTGCTATTGGTTAATAAAACGCTCCAACATTAGCGTCTATTTTTATATCCAATGAAAATTACGAAAATATATGCTCTAGGAAAAAATGTTCCAGCAAATTCTAAGAAAAACGCGCCAATATTACGTCATTTTCTCGTCTCTAATAATGATAAACAGCTCACCCCCTCGCTACATTATTGCACGCTATTATTGTCAGTTTCAGTAAGGCCGTATAAACCCACTTCTCGACAATGCTTACAATCAACAAACATCTCAAATCAATGTCACACAATAATGCATATTCACACTACAATTACTCTTGACATTTACATAATTTGTGATACAAATTACTGCGTCATAAGCGATAGTCAAATCTTTTAAGAGCTGGTTGCATGCCATTCTCTTTGCATGTCCAGGACAAAAAGAAACGAATAACGAGCACCCATTTGAGAAATATATTGAAAAATTCAAACAAATAACTAGAAACATCTCGGAAATGGTTCGCTCGGCAAAAAACAAAATGCATATGACATAAACTGTGCGTTTTAACTAGATCTTCATTTTTGTATAGTAAAATTCTGTCTATCTTTACGGTTTTCCAACTATGCAAAAGTCATTCAGAATAAAGAGGAATTTTGGGGACATTACCAGAAAAGTCATGATATACATTTCGTTTGCCATAAAAATATCTTAAACATATGATATTTTAATCAAAATCGTTAGAGCCATTTTTGAGAAATTTTCGAAAAATGTTTTATGTAATGGTTAGTATAGGGTGAGGGGATTTTCTTGAAAATCTTCGTGTCGCATCCTTCAAAGATGCTGCAACTAAATACCAAGTTTGGTATTTTTCCGACTTTTCGTTTTTGAGGTATACTGTTCACAGACACACATACAGACGGATATTTTTCTAAAAAAAAATTTATTCAGGGGACCTTAAAACGTGTATTTCCGGTGAAATTTCGGTGTCGAAATCTTGGACGGAATATAATACTTCCCCTACTTACTATACGTAGTAGAGAAAGTAAAAAATATACACAAGAATGTATCACAATTTATACAAAATATATCGTCACGGTTAAATAGAGGATGCTGCAATGGATCACAAGGGTATCTATCCTACCGCGATCTTGACCCTATGACTCCACCAAATGTCACGGTTAAAATGAGGGATGGGATTAAGGTTTCGAAAGGAGAGGCACTAACCACTTGGCGCTTCCCACCAAGTTTTCACGGGTGAAATAGCGGATGGTTAGGGGTAAGACGGAAAGGGGTTGGAAGGGATTGAGTGTCACTAATGTTACAGCTAACTGAAGGGGTAGCTCGGAGGATGCAAGGGGTGTGACCCTGTGTCTCCGGCACATGCTGCTTCTAACTTAGGGATTCCCACTCTAATCAGTGTGACTCATTAAAGATGGAAGTAAACCCAGTATGGGCAAGGTCTTTACTCTATAGTACAAAGAGCGCCAAAAAAAAATCTCACTGCACCTCGCGCCTAAGTCACATTATTTATCATTGTACGTGGCCTTACGAAGCCATGGCCATTTCAATGGTTGCTTTAGGCCACGGTGCAAGGACGCGCCAGCCCTTCTGCTAAATGGTTACACCAATAACCACAACAAAGGTTTACAAAATGACGTACAAACGAAATATATGTTTGCGCTCTCGATCGTATTGGCTAAAAGAGAAAGAGGTAGAGTGAGTGCATTCAGTTTGTCATACAGACCTCTTATTGTGATTAGTAGCCAATACCTTATCGGCTAGTGGAGGTCACGGCTTTGAAAAGGTTATAAGCTAAGGGGAAAACTTGATGAACGTCCAGCTTAGCGAAGTGTAGAATGTGTAGTGTGAGAAGATTTTCAGAAGGTGCAAAATAAAGTGGTATTCATTAAATACATAGCAAGGTAGAATTTTAATAACAAAAAAAATCTGATGTGTTACATTCACATGACTTTCTCTACTCTTGTATAGAAACTATTTTTACAAACGCTTATTTTCCATATGCTTCATGTTAATCGAGATATCGAGATGTCAATCTTATTGGTAGTTTTCATGTAGATGCAAGGGAAATATGGTAGGTTTTAAGCGATAGTCATATATTTTAACGCTGGTTGCTATGTGGCGCAATCCATTCTCTTTGCATGTCCAGGGCATAAAAAAAAGAATAACGAATTTGAGAAAAAGTATAAGTATTGGAAAATTTAAGGGAATAAAAAGCAATATCTCGAAAACGGTTCACTTTACAAAAGAAATGTATATGACATAAATTGTGTACTTTAACGCGATCTACATTGTTTTTATAGTAAAATTTTGTCTATCTCTTATGGTTTACCAGTTATGCAAAAGTCGTTCACAATGAAAAATACTTTTGGAGACATTCCCAGAAAATTCAAAATATACATTTCATTTCTCATGACAATATCTTAAACATATGATATTTCAATCACAATCGTTAGAGCCATTTTTGAGAAAATTAAAATTTTCGATAAATGTTCCATGTAAAGGGTAATCTGGGGTGGGGGGATTTTCTTGAAAACCTTCGTGTCGCATCTCTGGAAGATACTGAACCTAAATACCAAGTTTGGTGTTTATCCGACTGTTGGTTTCTGAGTTATGCTGTTCACAGACACACAGACACACACACACATACACACACGGATATGTTTCCAAAAATGCTTTTTTTGGATTCAGGGAGTCTCAAAACATGTATTTTCGGTGAAATCTCGGTATCGAATTTTTGGATGGAACACAGTACTTCCCCTACTTTATACGTAGTAGAGAAAGTAACAAACAGAAATGTATTCTCGCGGTAGTATCAGTGTTTATTGCTGCGTAGAAACAAACAAAAATAAATAATAAATAAAGCAGCATGTTTTCCTTATAATTAAAACCACAATTGGTTAGTAAACCTTACTAGCATATTGCTGATCATAGAAATACAATAGGATTATAGACAAAAATATAATCCAATTTTATTGCTATGTGTCATATTCGGTAAACCACATACATATACACATTTATCTGTAGTCTCCAAACACGATCAGTGAGTAATTTGCATTCAGTAAACAAATATCATCATCTGCGGTTGTTTTACGGGGAGTGGCCACTTTCTGACGAGTATGTAGACCGTCTTCCCCACTTTCCTAAAATATTTTTATCCAGTAATTTACTATAAAAACACTTTTGTGCACTGCCGTTGCAATTGCTGTAACAGGGCGACCAGCCTCCCACATACCCACAATACGTCCACGAGTAATTTCGCTAGTATATGGCATGACTAGTTCTGAGACAATAAACATGTTTTGGTTTCAATAACACCAGAAAAAGCAAAGGCATCAACCTCCTCTCTTTTCCCCCTTATTACTGTGTTATCAAGCCACTACGCCTTGCGATAGGTAAGGTGAAGAACATCCTTCAAAAGACCTCAGAATACGATATAGAATCCACCGAAGATTTTCTTTGGCGCTGTTTGTACATGCTCAAGGGAAGGGCTGCTAGTATGACCAGTGGTCCCAAACAATTACATGATAGCCCCAAAGCTATAAAAATATATATTTTGTCATAAACATTGCTCGAGGCCGGAAAGGAGATAACAGAATGAATAAGGAAAGTGTGCCTTACGTGTCTAGGAGGGTGATGATGCATGGCGCTCAAAATAATACTTTGAACATGTGGTCGTTCAGGTATCAGAGCGGCGTGGGCTCCTTCTACAAGACGTCCAAAACGGACCATGCGGCATAGAACCATGGGTTTATATACAAAACCTGACTAGACGCACCACTACATCATTATTCAGTTGAACGTCCTCGCTGCAACTCAGCTATTGGCAGGGCAATGGCTCCGGGTTGAATGCTTTCTCATACAGCGGCTTTCGTGTCTCACCACACGGCCACCGAAGCTTTGTTTCAGGTTTAACAATTTAGAATTGTATAGTCAAAAACTATACATAAATCACTATAAGTATGCTCCTGCGAAATGCTCCGTGACAATACTTTGTGTATCATTAAACATTTTCGAGATACTCTGTTATTGTTTTTGATTTTGGAATATTTTACACCTTCATAAAGTGTTAAACCATCATTTATTCGTTTCTTATTGTCATGCAAAAAGTGAGAATTTCAAATCCAGCATATAAACACCTACTTATGAAAATGTTAGTATCTCTTTCACTTCTTGTATTCTGTTTACTTTCTCTACTACGTATAGTAAGTAGGGGAAGTATTGTATTCCACCCAAAAATTCGATACCGAGAATCAAAAAAAGTATTGTTGGAAACATGTCCGTGTGTGTGTCTGTGAACAGCATAACTCAGAAACGAACAGTAGAATAAACAACAAACTTGGCATTTAGGTTCAGTACCTTAGGTTTTCAATAAAATCCCCCCACCCCAGATGACCGTTTACATGGAACATTTTTTCGAAATTTTATTTTTCTCAAAAATGGCTCTAACGATTTTTATTAAAATATCATATATTTAAGATACTTTCATGACAAATAAAATGTATATTTCGAATTTTCTGGGAATGTCTCCAAAAGTGTTCTTCATTGTGAACGACTTTTGCATAACAGGTAAACCATAGGAGATAGACAACATTTTACTACACAAAAAATGTAGATGGCGTTATTCATTTTTTTTGTCCAGGTAATGCAAAGAGAATGGAATACTCCACATAGCAGCCACCTCTTAAAATATTTGACTATCGCTTAAAGCCTACCAATTCCCCTTGCATCTGCAAAAAATTAGCAATAAGATTAACATCTCGATATCTCGATTAACATGAAGCATATGGAGAACAAGCGTTTGTAGAAATAGTTTGTACAAGAGTAGAGAAAGTCTTGTGAGTGTAACACACACGCTTATCTTGGTTTGCTCAAAATAAATGGAAATGAAATAGTTTATAGAAGAAAATGCATATGAAGGTTATAAAAATATTAATTCCTAATTTTAATATTCTTTCCAGAATATATTGTAGTCGCTATCATATCGTGATATCTAGAACTTATGAGGACATGGAAAGGGTGTGTGGGTTAGGTAATTAAGGCAAAGGGAGAGAGTATTTGCAAACACAAGAAACGCAAACTTCGCATGTCATTCGGAAATTACCCTGAGGGCATTTATATATGAACGGAAAGTCGGCTTGAACACTGAAAAGCACTGTGTGGGAATTAACAAGTCAGAATATCACGTTCCAAAGTTAGGTTAATTTTAATTTTAGATATTCTATTGAAATTTTGGGATATTAAGTGAATCACCTGCACACAGAATTCACTTATGAAGAGACTAAACTGCGAAAATTGTCAAAAATTACGTTTTTTAGTTTTCGTGGGCTCTTATTAATGGGAATTTCCTGTTTAATTTCATATGTATTTTATTATTCTATAGATAAGCGCTTTACTTATATTTAAATATATTTATATTTAAACTTTTGCTTTCTCTGCCATGTACTTGGTCTGGATTGGGGTTGGATTGGCTAAGGAGGGGACACGGTAATGGTCCACAGAGAGGTTATTGTACTTACGTCCCCCAAGGGGGTGTCCCCGGGAGGGAGGATGAAGCCAGAGGAGACATCGAGAGGTGGGAAAAAGGACTGACGGCACAGGAATGGCAAAATTCCAGAGTTTCCAGACTCCCCAGCAGACGGACAGGCAGACCGGTGTGTCCAAAGCCCCTCAATGAGGTTCGGATATCTCCGGCAGCCAGCCGAAAGCCGAGGACGGGGAGAGTCGCAAAGAGCATCCTTTTCCCCTGTCACACTACACCGAAACACCATCACCGACACTTCCAAACGTGAAAGAGACCAACGGATAAATGATGAAGTGAAATGAGAAAGGAGATGAAATGGATGTACAGGAAATTCGAGGGATGCCAGAATCCTTCCCACCATTCGCCTGGCGACCCGGGAAAACTCCCGAAAACCCATCGGCCAGAAAGGTCGACCACGGGAATTCACGGAACCCACGACCTCCCGAATGCAGGCCATAGACGTAACTGCCTGTGCCATTCCGCACGCTTACCAGGTATTTCATTCCACCCAAAATTTCATCCTAAATGCATGTTTTCCGCCCCCTAAATCCAAAGCAAGCATTTTTAGAAAAAAAACACGTTTGTGTATGTCTGTGATGTGGGAACAGCGTAACTCAGATAAATACAAAACTTGGTATTTAGGTTCAATACCTTCGAAGGATAAGACACGAAGATTTTCAATAAAATCCTCTTTCGCAAACTATGATTTACATGGAACCCTTTTGAAATATTTGATTCTGTAAAAAATTACTCTAAGGATTTTAATTAGAGTGCCATATATTAAAGATGTTTACATGTTTACATTTATCTTGAATTTTCTGGGAATAGCCTGTGAAGTTTCCTTCATTCGGAAGGAATGTTATATAATCTTGTATAATTGGTAAGCAAACATTAAGCTTAATGAAAATGGAACACTTTAAAACACGCAATTTACTTTCAATAACTATTTTGTGGCATCTGACATTTCCGAGATATGTGTTATTAATTGTTTTATTGCTAAATACTTAATTTTTAAAAACCTGTCTATTTTCAGTTGTTTCTTGCGATGTCATGGACACAGCATTGAATTTTAAAGCCAGCATTTAGCGTTCAGATCTAAAACACTTGACTCTCGGTATTCTCTTTGTATCTTTAACGAAATGTGTAATGCACTATTTCCGGAAAGGTTATCTCGATTAAAATGAAGTAGATAGGAAAATAAACTTTCTTAAGAATAATTTGTATACCCACTAATAAGCAAGAGAGGTTAGAGAAATGTGTGAATGTAGTACAGCAGATTTTTACTTTCTCCAAAACGTATAGTAAAGGGAAAGCATTGCATTCCACCCAATATCGAGATTTCACCGAAAATACACGTTTTGAGATGCTCTGAATCCAAATAAAGCATGTCCGTGTATACGTCTGTCTGTGAACAGCATAACTAAAAATTCTGATGTGTTACACTCACATGACTTTATCTACTCTTGTACGAGCTATTTTTACAAACGCTTATTCTCCATATGCTTCATGTTAATCGAGATGTTAATCTTATTGCTAATTTTCTTGTAGATGCAAGGAGAATTTCTAGACTTTAAGCGATAGTCAAATGTTTTAAGAGCTGGTTGCTATGTGGAGTATTCCATAACAACATACTCTGCTAGGAAGTGAAGGTTTGCCTTTGGCTTATATAGAGTGTAAATAAATATGTTTGCAAGACTTGATAACTACTCGCAAGTGTATAATGGCATCGATGTGAAGTGACAGTTGAACTGTGAGCTGGAGGGGGAACAGCTGAGAAATTCACACAAATAGAGATTAAATTTGTTGACTACATCACGACAAAAAAGAATTGAAAGAGAAAATTGCTACTGATTATTACTTCAGCTATTTATTAATTAAAATAATACCCACTTCAATGTTTATATATGAAAGCAATTTTTGTTTTTTACCTACTAGCGTAACAGACAATAATCACTCGAGGGAAAAATAACTTTTCTAACACACGATGAAAACCCAGATGAACAATACCAGTTGGAATCGCTGTAAGAGCTGTTACTTACAATATATTTCACTCCAAATGTGTTGCACTCGCATAACTTTCTCTATTCTGGTACAAACTATTTTTACGAACGCTTATTCCCCATCTTATTGCTAATTTTCCTGTAGGTGCAAAGGGAATATGGTAGGCTTTAAGCGATAGTCAAATCTTTTAAGAAGTGGTTGATATGTGGAGCATTCCATTCTCTTGGAAATGTTCAGGAGATAAAATAAAAAATAACGAATTGCCATTTGAGAAAAAGTATAACTATTGGAACATTCAAACAAATAACCAGAAATATCTCGTAAATGGATCACTCGACAAACAAAATGTACGACTTAAATTGTTTTTTAACGATATCTACATTCTTTGTATAGTAAAATTTCGTTTATATTTTACGGTTTACCAGCTATGCAAAAGCCATTCAGAATGAAGAGGACTTTTCTCAACATTCCCAAAAACTTCATGATGTACATTTCATTTGTCATGAAAGTATCTTAAACATATGATATTTTAATTAAAATCATTACTGCCATTTTTGAGAAGATCAAAATGTTAGTAAAATGTTCCATGTAAAAGGTGGTCTGGGTTGGGGGGATTTTCTTGAAAATCTTTGTATCGCATCTTTAAAAGATACTAAACCTAAATAAAAAGTTTGGTATTTATCCGAACTATTAATTTTCGAGTTATACTGTTTACAGACACACAGGCACAGACATACACACGGGCCTTTTTATAAAAATACTTTTTTTATTCAGGGGACCTCAAAACATGTATTTTCTGTGAAATCTGGATATCAAGTTTTTGATGGAGTGCAATACTTCTGCTTTATTAGTAGAGAAAGTAAAAAAGAAAAACTTTCCTGTATTGTATTGAGAACAGTTGAAAAACTCCCTCCGTAGACACGCTTCCTTAGTCATTGCAACCAAGTATAGTTTCCTTACTCGCCAACCGTTTTAGCCCCCACTCTCATGTTGCGATCGGGTTCCGCTTTTGAAATCGCGTCATAATCGATGATGTAGGCAAGCTTCATGACGGACGAGCGGATCGGTCGTAAAGAGAGGGATATAATTACGAAAAATCAATTTACAGAGGTTTTATAAATAAAAATCTGATGTGTTACACTCACATAACTTTCTCTACTCTTGCACAAACTGTTTTTACAAACGCTTATTCTCCATATGCTTCATGTTAATAGAGACGTTAATCTTATTGCTAATTTTCTTGTAGATGCATGGGGAATTGGTAGGCTTTAAGCGATAGTCAAATATTTTAAGAGGTGGTTGCTATGTGGAGTATTCCATTCTCTTTGCATTACCAGGACAAAAAAAATGAATAACGAATTCCCATTTGAGAAAAAGTATTGGAAAAATTAAGGAAATAACAAGTAATATCTCGAAAATGGTTCACCCAACAAAAAAAATGTATATGACATAAATTATGTATTTTAATGCGATCTACATTTTTTGTGTAGTAAAATTTTGTCTATCTCTTATGGTTTACCAGTTATGCAAAAGTCCTTCACAATGAAGAATACTTTGGAGACATTCCCAAAAAATTCAAGATATACATTTTATTTATCATGAAAGTATCTTAAACATATGATATATTAATTAAAATCGTTAGAGCCATTTTTGACAAAATTAAAGTTTTCGAAAAATGTTCCATGTAAAGGGTAATCTGGGGTGGGGGAATATTCTTTAAAACCTTCGTGTCGCATCTCTGGAAGATACTGAACCTAAATACCAAGTTTGGTGTTTATCCGACTGTTCGTTTCTGAGTTATGCTGTTCACAGACACACACACGGACATGTTTCCATAATTGTTTTTTTTTGGATTCAGGGTGTCTCAAAACATGTATTTCCTGTGAAATCTCGTTATCGAATTTTTGGGTGGAATACAATACTTCCCCTACTTACTATACGTAGTAGAGAAAGTAATAAATGCTAGAAGATAAAAGTATAACGCAGGTACGCGCGATTTAAAAGCTTCAAGGATGAACCGCCTTTGACATACAGTTGTCTGCCCATTTCGGAGGGTCTAGCGCGTAAAGGATCCTGTTTCTTATAACTTTGCCCCTCTACGTTTTCTTTTCCTTTACCCTGTTTGGCTAAGGTAAACCTTCGAATGATGATAAACAAGCTGTGTGCAGCGCAAGGATACTTGATAAAAGCGAGATACACATTGACATAAACGTGCTTTCGTCGAGGTTTAAACCGAAGGATCCTCCCATCTATTTGTTGATAAGAATTTAAATGAATTACCGATGAATTTACTCCGTTACGCAATATGTTTAAGTCGTACTGTTATGAAAATGTAAATTTGACAACTATCTTTGAATATATTAAGATAGATGATCACGTTAAATAAGGAACTATTTTGTATCGCATAACCTTTTCCACGACAACAGCAAATGAGAGATGGCTATGCACTTGATCGTTAAGAAATACAGTGTAAAATTATATGGAACAGGCTTAGTCGACCGTGATATGTGTGCGTGTGGTGAGAAGAGGAACAAGACGAATACAAAACAAGGGGGAGGGCAGTGGAAGGACAGTTAGACGAAGTATCTACCCGGGGCAAGTTTAAACCCAAGCCCTCCTTCTAATCCCAGGGCCGTGACGCCAACCGAGTGGCTCTACAAACCGAGGGTTTCCCATAAGGCCAATACCTAACAATTCAAAAAGGGTCCCCTCGCTTACGCGAGAATGGAAGTGGATACGCCACTTACGCGCGTCATCCCGAAAGGGCAACTACTGAAAACCTCGGTAGGGCCGACAGCATTCTAGCATGTCGTCTACAGGCTATCCAGGTCGGTACCGGCGTCTCACAACCCATACAGACGTACCCAATCTCCCACGGGTATCGGGAAGCACTGCTCCGTCGAGACCAACCCAATCCGAACGGCTCCCCAACGGGAGGGACTCGAAAGTTCGGCCCGACGTAGTTCTAGTAACGTCAGATGTACCAGGAGTGCTTAGGGTACGCAGCGCCCGCACTACGGCAGCTGAATGGGTCGGAACTCCCCCTTATGGGAGGCATGGGAAGGACAGTTAGGTGTGAAGGTCTACCCGGGGTTTCTCCATAAGCTCCTCCCCGCTTACGCGGAGATGGAAGTGGATACGTCACTTACGCGCGTCATCCCAAAAGGGCGACCACCGTCTACCGGCTATCCAGGGCGGTACCGGAGGACATTGAGGCGTCTCACTGCCCCGCCGGTATGGAAACCCATACGGACGTATCCAATCTCCCATGGGTATCGGGAACCACTGCCCCGTCGAGAGCAACCCAATCCAAACAGCTCCGGGTAGGACAGCCAGATAAAGAAAACATCTGCAAGTTCCTAGCGAGACTGAACTCTGCAAATGTACTATTTTCATTGTGTGACTATGCATTCATCTGCCGCCTTGGCCCTCACTCCCCTCTGATCCCGTGGGCTTGATTGTCAGTAAAAACAGTGGCGCCCTGCACCAAGCGCATTCAAATCGTGGCCGACTAGTACATGGTTTTATAAACAAATTATGATATTTATCCATCACAGAGCCTTGTAACACATAACTGTATTTTTACACTCTGTATTCAGTCTCCGGCCAGTAGTGACATTGTGTTTCTGTAAATACTTGCAGAGTTGCATAATTCAGATGTATTTTACTACACAATCCCAAGTGAGAGAGGAAATAAACATGGCGGACATCTTAATTAACGCCAGAAAATAGAAGCTAGTGTCCAGCACCAAAGGTTACAGAGACAAACAAAAGAATGTCAGGTTTTTATATGCGGAAGGTTATGTTGTACCCGGAGGGTTAAGACCATGTTTAAATAGTCATACATTTCTCGCCTTGGGTTAATGGTCACCGGGCAAGAACACTCCAATTACGCAATGCGTGGTGCCTGCTCTAAAATTCCCAAAGCTGCCTCTTCTTAGTAGCAAGCAAGGATATGAGGCGTGAAAATTGCTCCCGACGTGTGTTCTTCACTAATACATGCCATGTTTTCTTTCTCAGAAACACAGCGTATATAAAATCCTCAGTCTCAGAAGACATAAAAACGAATAAATAACAGAATGAGTGTACCGGATATACTCCCAACTCCGGCTTTGCCTCCAGTCTAGAATAAATGTCGCATGTTTAAAAAAAGAATGCAACAGTATAAGTAACTTAAACCTCCCTAAGCGTTACTAAGTTGTGATATCAACTTCCAGGGATGTGCAGGCCTGGGAGTTAAGTGTATGAAAACGCAATCCATCTAAGGAGAAACATGCAATCCTTTTATAAGATGTAAGTTCAGGGTTTTAGGTCCGTTCGTTACTGCAGAATCCCAAATAGTATCTCCTTGTCGATATGTGTATTCATTTGTACACAGAGCGCCAAAGAAAATCTTCGACGGATATTGTATCGTTTTCTGGGGCCTTTTGAGGCGTGTCCTTCATCTCACCTATCGTAGAGCGTGGTGGCTTGATAACACAGCATTAAGAGGGAAAAGAGGGGAGGTTGATGCGTTTGCTTTTTCTGGTGTTATTGAAACGAAAACATGTTTGTTGTCTCAGAACCAGTCATGCCGTATACTAGCGAAATTACTCGTGGACGTATCGTGGGTATGTGAGATACTAGTCGCACTGTTACAACAATTACAGCGGCAGTGCATAATAGTTTATTATGCAACGAGACTATAATGGTAGTAATTAAAACGCGAGTGTTATTATTGAGCGAGCGAATCGGTTAATAATTATCATACGAGCGTTTTAATCACCATTATAGTCAAGTTTCATACGACTGTTTATGCTCGACCATGTATCTAATTTAAAGGTTTCATAAGTATTCGTTTCTGGTTTGAGTGATGTGTTATAATCGTTATTCCTTTATCTATAGCTACAATACAATCACCTTGTAGCACCTGTGCCAAACAAAGTTGCTAGCGTTGTGAGACGTACTACGCAGAATAATCGATACTTGCGCTTTCACAATGTTACGTGGCCACTGCTGATTGGTTGAATACTAATACTTTAATGAACAGGTGTACTTTAATGAGGCCCATTAAAGTACTGCTACTAGTGTATAAATAATACATTTTGGCATGGTCGAGCATAAAAGTGTTTTATAGTAAATTACTGGATAAAAATATTCCAGGAAAGTGGGGGAAGACGGTCTACATACTCGACAGAAAGTGGGAACTCCTCGTAAATATCTATATGGTTTACCGAATATGATATACATATGTATTAGGACAATAGAATTGGGTTATATTTTTGTCTATACTCCTGTTGTATTTCTGTGATCACAATATGTTAGTAAAGGTGTATTAGCCAATTATAATTTGAATAAGCGGGGGAATATACTGATGTATGTGTGTCTGTGAACAGCATAACTTAGAAACGAATAATCGTATTAAAGCCAAGCTTGATGCTTAAGTTAAATATCTTCCAAAAATGCGACACGAAATTTTTTAATAAAATTCGCTACCCCATACCACCCATCATTACATGGAAGATTTTTCGAAATTTTTTATTTTCTAAATAATGCAAATGGTTCTGATTAAATACGAAATATTAAAGATTATGTTACAAATATAATGTATACCTTGAATTTTCTGGGAATAGCCAGCAGTCCACATCATTTGGAAGGAATTGTGTATAATCTTGAATAACTGGTAAACGTTAAACGATAGACGAAAACGTACTAGGAAAAAAAACGTAGATCTGTTTCAAAAACCCAATTTATTTAAAGTAACTTTTTGTAGCATAAGCCTTTACTGTGATATCCGTTATTAAAGGTTTGAATTGTTCATTTCTTGAACATACTTTTAAAGTCCTTTCAACATTCATTTGTTTTTCGCGATGTCATGGAAACAGTATGAAATTGTAAGGCCAGCATATAGCGTCCAGTTCTTAAACATCTGACTATCGCTGTTCTCTTTGTATCTATAGCGAAATGTAACTCTTTATTTGGATTAAAATGTAGTAGATACAAAAACAAGGTTTAATGAGAATAGATTGTCTACCCAGTAATAAATGCTAGAAGGTGGAGAAAATTGCAGTAGATGTTTTTAAATATTAGTTATGAAAAATAATTAATTTCAGCTGAATTATTTGATATTCTTTAACTAGTGCACAACAATGCTTTAAATCCACAATTTCTGAAGCTCTCCTGAAAGTTGGAAACTCATAAGTTATATACTGTGGTTTTTAGGAAAGGAAACAGAGAAAACTGCTGTTTATACGACAAATCAAATAGTTATTTATGGCTTTAAATTCTTACTTTCTCTACTACGTATAGTAAGTAGGGGAAGTATTGTATTCCACCCAAAAATTCGATACCGAGATTTCATCGGAAATATACGTTTTGAGACCCCTGAATCCAAAACAAGCATTTTTGGAAACATGTCCGTGTGTGTGTGTCTGTGAACAGCATAACTCAGAAACGATCAGTCGGATAAACACCAAACTTGGTATTTAGGTTCAGTATCTTCCAGAGATGCGACACGAAGGTTTTCAAAAAAATCGCCCCACCCCAGATTACTCTTTACATGGAACATTTTTCGAAAATTTTAATTTTCTCAAAAATGGCTCTATTTTGATTAAAATATCATATGTTTAGGATATTTTCATGAGAAATGAAATGTATATCCCGAATTTTCTGGGAATGTTACCAAAAGTATTGTTCATTGTGAACGACTTTTGCATAACTGGTAAATCATAAGAGATAGGCAAAGTTTTACTACACAAATAATGTAGATCGCGTTAGAATACACAGTTTATGTCATATACATTTTTTTTGTTCAGTGAATTATTTCCGAGATAACTTTTCAAATACCTTATACTTTTTCTCAAGTGAGAATTCGTTATTCATTTTTTATGTGACATGCAAAGAGAAGGGAATGCGCCACATACCAAGCAGCTCTTAAAATACTTGACTATCGCTTAAAGCCTACCAATTCCCATTGCATCTACAAGAAAATTGGCAATAAGATAAACATCTCGATTAACATGAAGCATATGGAGAATAAGCGTTTGTAAAAATAGTTTGTGCAAGAGTAGAGAAAGTCATGTGAGTGTAATACATCAGATTTTTTAATATTAAAAACCATTTCTGTAGCATAAAAGTAAAAGTTATAAGTATAACAAAACTGAAAAAAGATCTACCTATTTAAACAAAGCATTCCCTTACGAATGAGACGAGAGAGGGAGACAGAGTAAAGAGTAAGAAATTTGTGGAGTTAAACGCAATAAATGCATTACTTATGACTCTTCTAGCACTTGAAGTATTTCACAAATGTGAAATATTGGAGCTGTTTCCGTAACGATGTGTACATTGACAAACGGTTCCGCTCGGTCACTGTGATCTGCATAGTTTGCTAATATTTACACAGTAAAAACATGTAACTCAGAGCTCGCCATTCTCTGAAATCTTCAGCGCCGGTTTGCTCTCCACCGTAGTTTAATAAACGAAGAATATTTTACGAGACGCCTTGTTTGTAGCTCCGTCCTCAGTATTTCCATTCAATTAAAGGTAAATGAAACCCTTCCCTGGTGTTTTAATTAAGGAAGCAGTTATTAGAAGACTAGGTATAATTAGAGACCTGTCATAGCCGGAATGATGGTGTAGTGTTGGCGGGAAGGGGGAGTCTGCTGTTTTAATGGAAGGGGCATCGCAAAAAAAAAGTTATTTCCAGCTCTTGAACGTGTTATGGAAACCACTGTTGGAAAAAATTGCTAATAAATCTGTCAGAAAAAGTAAGGTTATGTCTGACTATGTCTATAACGTGGGAGTACTTATACAGTGTGATTTATGAAGAACTGACACACTTATTTCTTTGTTTCAAAACAAGTTATGCTAGTGACAAATTATTATACCTGAAATATAAGGAAATTTTGAGAGATTATTTACCTCTATAGCAAATTTTGAAAATGTCCTCCATCCTGCATAAGGCACAATTCAACACGTTCCATGTTACTGGCCACTCGTTGGAGGACTCTGTTGTCAATAGCTTGAATCTCTTGTGTAACATTGTGCTTGTGCTTCAGATCGTCCAATGTCTGGGGACGTGTGGCATAAACCCTGTCTTTTAAGTAACCCCATAGAAAGAAGTCCGGCGATGTCAAATCCAGATATGTCGGTGGCCACAGATTCTTGGAAATTATCCGGTCGTCAAAGAAACTTGCAATTAGTGCCATGGATTCATTTGATGTATGGCATGTAGCGCCGTCCTGCTGAAAATACCCTTGGCTCAGCACTACATCGTCTAGTTGCTCAGCAAACTCCATGAATCTCCGTCGGTACTCTGCAATGTTCACATTGTTTTAAAAAAAAATTGGTATCACAATTCTCTGTGTGGATATTGCGCAACAAACTGCGATTTTAATCTAGTACACATTGGAGATCACATAGCCAGATAAATGGAACCATGCTTCATCTGTGAACCATGTGATGGACAATATGGCAGGATTTTTCACAATGAACGCCTGGAACCAACGACGACAATAATTCAGTCGTCTATCCTTATCTGGTTCCTGTAACTGATGGATAACCGTAATCCTATACGGCTTTAGGCCTGCACTTTTCACAGCTCTCTGACACACTGTCTCCTGTGACAAACGTCTTAATGATTTTTGGGTGACTGAGCCAGTCGTGCTCTTACGTCAACAACAACCGTAGAAGCCTAGATGAACGAGTTTTGCCTTTTTTACTCACCAGAGATCCGGTTTTTTTTTTCAATTTGTTTACCAGTCCAGTGTTTTGTTTCTTTGCGGAGAATACCAAACACCAAATTCTCTCTGGTATGCTCTTGGACTAGTTGTAATCCAGTATTGCTTTATAAGGAATAGTCGTGCATTTAATGTGTACTCCATTTTCGGGTTTATTAAAAAAATATTAAAAACAGTTGCCGATAATAAAATTAACAATTACGAATAAAACATGAACATCTGCTCATCTAGTGACAGGCAATCAAAACTTCAGAATATTTTGCTTAATTTGGTGCTAAAATTGGGGCATTGGGTGAATTTCGAATAGAATAATTAAAGAAAGAAGTGTGTCAGTTCTTGTAAATCAGCCTGTATTAAACTTCAAAACAATTTTTTAAAAGTTTAACAATTCTGGATAACACACGTTTTAATAATTTCTCTGCTATATGCTAGTAGGTTGAGGAAGTATTGAATTCGCCCCAAAAATTCCATATCGGATTTCACCGGAAATATATCTTTTGGAACCCCTGAAGCCAAAAACGAAGCATTTTTAGAAAAATCTCCATGTCCTTGTCGCTAACTTAAAATATGGTGGTGCCATTGTGATGTTAGAAGTCCCATCTTCCTCCTCCCTCTCAACTATTAACACAGATGTGGCAAAGGAAAAGGCGAAATTAGTGTTAGTGAAGAACTAGCAGGTAAGGGGAATGTATGTTGTACTTTACTCCTACATGGCTGTAAGACACCAAACCTACTGTCCCTTTTATTCAGCACCTCTTGCCTACATATTCCCAAAACGGTTTTACGTCATACAACTGTGATACGTCACACATAGTCTGACTGCTCCAGATGGTTTTGCTTCCTGTTGCGTTTGCCCTATATTCGGCTTGCTTAGTCTCCGAAATTGCCAAGCAGTGATCAAGAAGGTGAAGTAACCTTTCTAAGCACTTTTCTACTTTAGGCTGCACTTGTAATTAAAAAGTAACGTCACGAAAACGCTCTCAAGTCACCTGTATCTAAGGAGACAACAATAGCAAAAGAGAAATTTGCGGCGGTCGGCAGGGTGCGAGTCGTGCGCTATCTCTATCTGCGCCCACGAATCTCAACTCCCTTTACGGTGTGGTGTGAACGGGAAGCTTGATTCTGTTGTACTTTCTTAGGAGTTCAATAATTTACTAATGACTATGGGATCATTTTTGCACTGTGTTTCAAGAGAGTAATTAACACTAGAAGCGGCATATAAATTGCATAACCAAAAGCACCGTTGGGGTCGTTTTGATCCGAGATGAGTAATGCAGCCAAATTTGTGAAATATAAAAAAAATCTGATGTGTTTCACTCACATGACTTTCTCTACTCTTGTACAAACTATTTTTACAAACTCTTATTCTGCATCTACTTCATATTAATCGAGATAAACATTTGCAGAAACGATCTTTTGACATGCAAAGAGAATTACATTTTACACATAGCGACCAGTTCTAAAAATATTTGACTATCGCTTAAGGCCTACTATGTTCTCCTTGTTTTGTATTTGCAACGGCAATATAGAAATACAGTAGCCTTTAGGCATAAATATATCTCTTAATAGCTGGTTGCTATGCCCAGCACCATTCTCTTTGTCACAGATTAATACTCTCTGCATATCCAAGACAAAAAATGAATAACGAATTCCCATATGAGAAAATAAGCATTGAAAAATTTAAAGGAATAACAAGCAATATCTCGAAAACGGTTCACTCAACAAAAGAATGTATATGACATAAATTGTGTATTTTAACGCTATCTACATTTTTTCTGTAGTAAAAGTTTGTCTATCTCTTATGGTTTACCAGTTATGCAAAAGTCGTTCACAATGAAGAATACTTTTGGAGATATTCCCAGAAAATTCGAGATATACATTTCATTTGTAATGACAATATCGTAAACATATGATATTTTAATCAATATCGTTAGAGCTATTTTTGAGAAAATTAAAATTTTCGAAAAATGTTCCATGTAAAGGGTAGTCTGGGGTGGGGGGATTTTCTTGAAAAAATTAGTGTCGCATCCTTGGAAGATACTGAACCTAAATACCAAGTTTGGTGTTTATCCGACTGTTCGTTTCTGAGTTATGCTGTTCACAGGTACACACACGGACATGTTTCCAAAAATGCTTTCTTTGCATTCAGGGGGTCTCAAAACATGTATTTCCGGTAAAATCTCGGTATCGAATTTTTGGGTGGAATACAATACTTCCCCTACTCACTATACGTAGTAGAGAAAGTAATATAACCATCAGCAGAAAAACCTCCGGCATTCGGAAGGTCTCGGGATCGAATCCAGTGGACCGCCTACTCTGGTCCGTGCATTTTTCCTGGTTTTCCCGGATCGACAGGCGAGTGCTGGGATGCTTCATCTACCACGACTTTTCTCCTTCTAATTTCCTGTACCCAGCATCTCCCTTGTCATACCTCCTCCTAGGTTTTGGGCAGCTGGTTTACAAAAGGGCTTGAGGAGAATATGAATTGGTCCAGTATGGCAAAGAGGTGAAAGAAATGACAAAAACATATGAAAAGGTGTCAGAAGAAGACTAAAGGACATTAACTAACAGAAATGGAATCGGATTGTAAAATTAAACCTTCTCTAAGTCTAGAAAATGAAATAAAATTGAATTGTGGTAAAGAGACATATATACTTAACTTAGTAAGAAAGGAAAGATCAGGAATGATATGGTTTAGACTGGGGGGCTGGAGGGCACAGAATATAACTGGCGATTCCGGCAGGAGAATTTGCCCATTCTGCGATTTGGATGAGGACTGGGTACATATTTTGGCGGAATGTGCACAGTGGGAGAACCAGCGAACGATTAAACTCAAAGAAAAATTCTTAAATCCCTCAAGAAAGAGATTTGCATGTTGGGATCTACTGGTTAACCAGAGGAACTGGCAAAACATGGAAAATTTCTTTTCTAAAGTGCGCGAAGCTAGGTCAATTTTTTTCAGTCAAACAAAAGTAATTTATTTCTATTCTCCTTTTTCTTGTTCTTTTTGTTTTGTTTTCTTTTTCTGTTGTTTATATTGTTACCATACTTGTATCTTAATTATGCATGTACGGTCAATGACCCATGCACTAAATACTTGTGTAATAACTTCAATAATTTGAAACCAATAAAGATACCTTATCTGTCTATCTACTTCAGGGTAGTAGAACCAGACGAAGGTGTTCGGCGGGTTGCAGCTGGGTGGTGCTTGCGCTCTGTTTCTTCCCTGGCGTCGCTGCGACTCCGCTCAGTTAGGTCTCTACTTTGCGTGGGGCTCCGTTCCGGTGAACCCTGGAGGTTGGTACCTTGTAGACAGGGACCATGCGGTGTCGGATGCGTTATATCTGGAAATGCTAGGGACCCCGCTCATGCTTGTGTCCGTCGGCATCCTATCTTGTCGCCCTTTGGGTCCTCCCTCATCCCTCCCTCCCAAGGGTCACGTTGGGAGCACAATGTGCTGACTGCCCTTCTGGCGGTGCTCTGCCCCGGTTCCGGGAGCCCCTCCGTGATATTTATCTTTATCTGTGAACTCCTATCTCAAAAACAAAAGCTTGTGACAAAAAGATTTTAAAGAAAATTCCATCATCCTAACCTCACCTCGCATTCAACAATTTTTGACATTATTTTTTCAAAAACAACTAACGATTTTTATTAAAATACCGATAAAATATTTTCATAATAAATAAAACGTAAATCTGAATTGCTTTCGAATAGCCTGTCAGGTACTCTATATTCTGAATGAACTGGGTATAATTTTATATAACTTATAAAGAATAAGGCACATACGAATTTACTCCACAACATTTTTGTGACATTTACCATTACCGAGATATTCTTTGTGATTGTTTGAATTTTTAAATACAAGATTTAATATTTGACTATCGCTTCAGGCTGTATCACTCTTGTACCTTCAACGACATGTGCAATGATATTATTTCTGCTAAGGTTTATCTCGATTAACATGAAGATATGAAAATATGTTTGTAAAAATAATTTATAGAATAGTGCGTAGAAAAGAGCATGTGAAAGTGACACATGTACAGTTAGGTATATTTTATTAAGAAGTTTTCTCTTTAAAACTTAACTGGCTTATATACTGAAGGTACTTTGAAATTTAATTAAATTAAATTTACTAGCTAATTTTAATTAAATTAATTTCAATGTTGAAATGTTCCCTGCGCCAGCGAAATGACACCAAAAGTGTAATAATGAATTTTTTTACATGACTTGAAGCTCAAAATAATTTCGAATCTAATAAAATCAGTGAAATTTTCCAACATGTATGTTTTAAAAAATCTAATTTGATAACATCTGAGAAAAAATATAGTCTCCAATTTATTGATATCATAGTCCATTTAACCGTGTGGCATGGCTCAGGCGGTAACGCCTGTGGCCCCGCATTCGGGAGGTTTCGGGTTCAAACTCCTAGCGCCGACCAATCTGACCGAACGTTTCTTCACGGTTTTAGTCGGTCGTTAGCAGAATACTGGGTTAGAAAATTTGACTCGCGAATATTCCTGTCATCCCTTTATTTCCTTCTTCACCGTTATACCAGACTTTGGGCTGATTACAAATCCTGGATATGCTATGATCCACCGTTTGTTTGCTCCTCGAGAGGCTACTGATTCAAGATATTGGGCTGATCACCCATCCTAGATATGCTATGATCCAGAGTTTGCTTGCTCCTCGACAGATTACTGACGCAAGACATTGGGCTAATCACTCATCCTGGATATGCTATGATCCAGAGCTTGCTTGCTCCTCGAGAGGTTACTGACCCAAGACATTAGGCTGATCTCCCATCCTGAATATGCTATGATCCAGAGTTTACTTGCTCCTCGAGAGGCTACTGACCCAAGACATTAGGCTGATCACCCATCCTGAATATGCTATGATCCAGAGTTTGCTTGCTGGCTCCTCGAGAGGCTACTGACCCAAGAGATTAGGCTGAACACCCATCCTGAATATGCTATGATCCAGAGTTTGCTTGCTCCTCGAGAGGCTACTGACTCAAGATATTAGGCTGATCAACATCCTGAATATTGTGGCATGTGCACAGATTATATTAATGGTAATACGCTCTCTGGACGCCGAAGCGTGGCAGTTTATCTGTGAGTAGGGGCGATTCAGGGGAAGCAGTGTGTCATTGGTGGGGATATGGCGTTACTGACGCCAACTTGGCGTAGCTTCAGTCTGTGAGTAGGCATCGGGTAAGTCAGTCCGGCAACTGCTAACACACGATGTCCTCGTCGGCAGGCAATGGGCAAAGGTATGTAACTAACTTCATCCAATAAATTGTGTGCCATCCACGCCTTTTAACTTTTAATTATGGTATAATAGAGTTCCTTTCCTCTCCCTTCAGCCAGAAATTGTGTTGGTGTATTAATTATTTAGAGAGATAACTTAGCTGCGTCCCTCGTCGTTACCTCTTAAATTAACGTTCTTTGTTTGTTCAACGATCCCTCTCATAAGCGAGTAGCTCTCCTCTGAAGTTAAATAATACTAATAAGTGAGGCATACGACAATTGGCGGTGGCGCCAGGTATAATTGATTGTTTTGAGATTTTAAGTGCAAAATTTTTTTCCCCTCCAAATGTAACGGTTTGTGTTTCTCCACGTGGTCGCGAAAAATGTAAAATTTGTTTCTGGCTAAAGGGTAAGGATTTTTATGCTTCAATTTGTGATTCTCTTCTTCTAAATTTTGTTTCCATCATATCTGAAAGTCTGGTTTCGAAATTTTAATTTTGAGCTCATTTTTGTATTTTTCCATTGTCTGCCGGCGTGACGCTAAAACTTCTGACTCCATTTTCCCCTTGTTTTGGCTTCATTTCCTTTAAATTATATCACTGTGTTAAGTTCTTCGTGCTGGTCATTTTGAAGTATAAAGTTTTGAAAATTGTGGAAAGTGAATTGTGAAAATTGGGTGATATTTGTGCCGTTGATAATGTGTTTGCGTGTGTGAGCTGATTTACGTAACATTGCATTCTAGATTGCGTCATATTGAAAGTATTAACGACTCGAAAGTACAACAAATTAGTTCAAAATTCGTGTGTTGCGTGTTTAAAATTTACGTGTGTATAAAAAGTGTGGCATCTGTTTGAAATATTTAAAGTAATAAAATGAAAGATGTCACGTATATATATTGAAAATTTTGTGCGTTGTACACTCGCGGAAAAATTAAGGAAATGATAATGTTGATAATTTTGCTTCACCGTTACCAAGTTTGGTTTATTTAATTACGCACTGCATATTTTTAGGGGAAAAATGCTTCATAATTACTCATGTAAGTAAACGTTTCAGGAGCCTACCAGCCTTGCCAGTATCTGCACCTAATTAGGTTTGATGTGCTTCTAATATGGACCAGTACGATGAGGATGTTGATGAACCAGCTGTACGTGTGTTACCAGATTTTGGTAAATTTGCACTGGAATTTTGTGGTAAACGAGTAAGAGAAAAGAAAAAAAAAACATAATCTGTAAGTATGTAAACATTGTGAGTGCTAAAGTTTGGACGAATGAAACAGTTTTACGACTCACACAGGTATGCTAAATTTATTGTTTCACTGACTGATGCTTAATTAAGCTTTACTTTTCAGGAATATGTGATATGAATGTCTTTGCTAAATTAAAAGTGTATTATTATTTTGGGTGTAACTTAAATTTTGAATTATGTTTTGGGAACTGCAAATCATTTGTTTGTTGTATTATGCTGCAGGAATGTGTTTCAGGTGTACTATGTGCTTAATTGAGCTTTCATTTTCAGGAATGTTATGTGACAATATTGTTTTGAGTAATGATGTGATGTTTTGTTGCATTCGATTTGATTTGATATATGATTTGATTTGACTCGATTTGACTTTGGGTTTCATAATGATGCTGTGATTTTTATTTGCAGAAAATTGTTGCATGAATAGTGTGTATTTGAGGTTATGTGATATATGTGAGATTTGCCTCGGTGGAAGTGCCAAAGAGTACCCCGACGGTGTTAATGAGATGAGGAGAGATGAGAAGAGATGAGATGATGTCAGCTTCGGTGGAAGTGCCACAGTGTAACCCCGACAGTTGTTGTATGTTTTCAGAGATTTTGCTTATTGGTGTTGCTGTAACGTGCCCAGTATAGCGTGTGTGATGAATTCACACGAGAGATTAAATGGATGGAAGTGAATATATGAAAATAATTTTTTTTCTCTGTTTATGCAACAAGTTTATTACCATCTTAGATAGCAAATTTTAATACCACCTGTTTTCCAGCTTAATTTTCATTTGGAGGATGTGGATGCAACAGTATAGTGTCATGTTATTTGTGTCATTCCTGAATTGTTAATGTGATTTCTTGAATGTTATGCCTATGCTAGATGTTTTGTTTTGAAGAGACAATTGAAAGATGGTGATGATTGAAGTAATGATCGAGATTACATTATTACTGATGATGATTATGAAAGATGTTGATAATAATGAGATGAGAAAGATAGTGATGTGGACGAGAAGTTGTATTGGTGACAAGAGTAGGACAATAGTAGTTGAAAGCATGTCACATGGCGTAGTTTAGAGATGTATTGTGGATGTAGTTTGTAGTGATGCATACACTAGTTTGAGTAGATAGTTAAGTCAGTGTTGTGTGTAATTTGGGCCATGGTCAGTGTGAATGAGTTCATTTCATTGTCATGTGTGATTGTCTTGTAAGTGCACTTACTTTCTTTTGTTAGTGATACCAGCTGGTTATTAAGATGTAATATTGGGATCCCAAAATAAGGTTATGTTTCATTTCTGTCATGTTCATGTATTTTGAGTCTGTTTTACTGTTTTATTTGGTTTGTAAAGCATTGTAAGTTAAATTTTGGATGGCAACTCTGTAAACTTTAGTTCTTATGCCAATTTGTACTTATTTTTTTCTCTTTCTTTGCCCCATGTCAAAAGAATTTTTAGTGTAAACTTTTTAACCTTTAAAATCTTTAATTGTACATGACATACCATTCTTTTATGTGTGATTGTTTGTGGGAGCACCCTGTTTATTGTGTGGGGTTTTGTTTTAGTATTTCGCTGTGGCGGAGAGCGAGAAAATTCAAGAGCATCCCCGGGGCACACCAGAACTCAAGAAACAGCACAGGGAAGCTGTCGGGCAGCCACTACACTGCCGTGGCATAAGGAGCCACCATGTCTGGGGGCAGTCCAAGCCAGCGACTGCCCACCCTGTTGTCATCACCAGAGACCTGCGGTGATAATTCTACACCAGGACAAATCGTCGTTGTGGGCACTGTCTAAACTCACCCACAAACAGTTACGGCAGACCATCGCTATTTTGCGCAGTGTAGTGTGCCTGTGAACTGAGGCAGCGTGGTGTGTGCGTGTGCGGGATGCTAAAGATAAGTGCATTAACAATACTAGTCGACAGCACTTACGTCTCTCGTATCTCGTTATCGCCCAGCAATATTGTGTCGTCGGCTGGGTGCTTACCACACATGTATATTGTTGTTATATTTTGGTTCATCACACATGTATATTGTTGTTATATTTTGGTTCATCACACATGTGTATGTCATTTTGTTTTGTTCTTTTCATGTTTATTATATTTATTTTCCTTATGTCGACGAGGACGTCGACTTCGGTGGCCAGGGGGAGATGTGGCATGTGCACAGATTATATTAATGGTAATGCGCTCTCTGGACGCCGAAGCGTGGCAGTTTATCTGTGAGTAGGGGCGATTCAGGGGAAGCAGTGTGTCATTGGGGGGGATATGGCGTTACTGACGCCAACTTGGCGTAGCTTCAGTCTGTGAGTAGGCTTCGGGTAAGTCAGTCCGGCAACTGCTAACACACGATGTCCTCGTCGGCAGGCAATGGGCAAAGGTATGTAACTAACTTCATCCAATAAATTGTGTGCCATCTACGCCTTTTAACTTTTAATTATGGTATAATAGAGTTCCTTTCCTCTCCCTTCAGCCAGAAATTGTGTTGGTGTATTAATTATTTAGAGAGATAACTTAGCTGCGTCCCTCGTCGTTGCCTCTTAAATTAACGTTCTTTGTTTGTTCAACGATCCCTCTCATAAGCGAGTAGCTCTCCTCTGAAGTTAAATAATACTAATAAGTGAGGCATACGACAATATGCTATGATCCAGAGTCTGCTTGCTTCTCGAGAGGCTGCTGACACAAGACATTGGGATCATCAACCGTGAATATGCTATGATCCAGAATCTGCTTTTCCTCTAGAGGCTACTGACACAAGAGATTGGGCTGATCACCCATCCTGGATATGCTATGATCCAGAGTTTACTTGCTCCTCGACAGAGTACTGACACAAGACATTGGGCTAATAGCCCATCCTGAATATGCTAAGATCCAGAGTTTGCTTGCTCCTCGACAGAGTACTGACACAAGACATTGGGCTGATCACCCATCCTGGATATGCTATGATCCAGAGTTTGCTTGCTCCTCCACAGGCTACTGACAGAAGGTTTTGGTTGTAACTCCTTGGTGGTCTAAATCCTATAAGAGCAAGGTAATCAGTTGGAGAAGTTCAGTTTTTGTATGATTACAAAAGGTATTTTATTTCTAAGTAAATAATTTTAAGAAGCGTTTTACGTATTTGAGCATTTTATGAAATAAAATCTTCTACCTACATTTAGTTTTGAAACAATAAAATCTGAATAATTTCAATATTTTTCGCGGAAAGCTCTGAGTAAAAATTGTATTTATTGAATTAGGTTTTACTTTCTATACCACGTACATAATCGGCAGAGTAGAGATTGTATTCCGCCCAAAAATTCTATACCAATATTTCACCATAAATACATGTTTTAAGACCCCTGAATCCAAATAAAGCATTTTTGAAACTTGTGTATATTTATGTGAGTGTTTGGGGGTGCATGTCAGCGCGCCTCCGAACAGAATAACTCAAAAAACGAAAAGTCAGAAAAATACCAAACTTGTTATTTGAGTTCAGCTTCTTTCAAGGGTGCGGCACAAAGGTTTTCAAGAAAAAGCTCCTTCCCCAACTAATCTTTATATGGAATATTTGTAGAAAATTTTTATTTTATAAAAACTGGCTCTTAACGATTTTGACTAAAGTACCATGTATTATATGACAACTAAAATATATATATTGATTCCTTTAGGAATAAACTAGGGAGTACTCTCTATTCGGAAGGAATTTTGTACAATCTTTTGTAACTGATAAACGTTAAAAGATAGACGAAAACGTACCACACGAAAAAAAACATGTAGATCCCTTTAATTCACACAGTTTATTTAAAATTAGCTTGTTTGTAGCATAAGCCTTTTCTGAGATATCCGTTGTTAAAGGCTCCTAATTTGAGAAACTTTGTATTGTTATGTTATTTATTAGCACCACGTATGGACGCCAAATTAAGAAGGTGTATTTCAGAATGAGTTGTATTGTATTTCAACTTTTGGGAACCGAACTTGTAGTAGTTACAACCGCACGTATAGTAAACAGTTTCCGGTAGCCTTCGCCCCAAATGTATTTTCAGGTGGCCTTTGCCCCAAGTTTAAAAATAATAGCTTTGTAACTTGACTGTTTCTTTAAATATTTAATATTTATGTTTGCCTCAGCTGCGTCCGTATTTATTTTAGAGACACGCCTTAGCAAGTTTGCAGTATGACTAAGAAAATAGGCCTACACAGATTTTAAGTTTTAATCCACTCCTTTTTATTACTCCTTGACACAAATTAAATAGTACTTCACTGATATCGAGAGCTGTGAGATTATTTTATTTAATACTTGTACTTTTTAACACGTATACTATTTTTGTCTCACACGAATACGTAATTAATTTCTCGAGGACACATCTCGCGTCTGGTTATGAGCACTGTTTGGAGGCAACTGAACTGTTTTGCACCGCCTAAATTTGAGTATTTCTGTATTTCATGTCTCTGATTGGCTAATCCTAGTCCAGTAGAATACCTTCATTTAATAAAGGTTTTTCTGGTTGTTGATTGGCTATTTTTAAACTGTCTCAAAATTTACATTATTGCTGCTCTAATAATGACTAGTAGCATTTAAGCTTCCTTATTCATTATTGCCTCAAGGTTACCTCATTGTTACCTCATTGTTAGCAACTTTAAACCTATTATTCTCACAGCTCCTACATTATTAAATTACGTAATACATTCACATAACATTATTACACGTGTTTACAATAATATAAGCATTTACAATGACTGTTACATACATTTTACAAATTATTACATACTCATATTACTTCAAGGCGGACTGTTATTGAATTTATATTCATAATTTGACTAAAATCATTAAAGTGTTACAAAAACTACCTCAAATTGTCCAATACTTGTCATTCCAAGTCCCATGGAGTTTCAGTTGTTTCGTGCGATTTCGTGGAAACAGTATGGAATTTTAAGATCGGTTCTCTTTGTATCTATAACGAAATGTGTAATGCAGTTATTTCCGCAAAGGTGTATTTAGAATTAAAATGTAGCACAGCGGAAAATAAGCTTTAAGAGGAATAGTTTGTTCACCCACTAATAAACAACAGAGGTAGAGAGAATCATGTGAATGTATTACATCAGATTTTTAACAACACGATTCATCTTGGGGTAATGTTCACTGGCAAAGTCACAAATACTAAAAACACATACATCAGAAATCAAGGACGTTGTAATGTTACAAATTTCATTTCATTTAATGCCTCGCTAACCCTAAATCACATGATAAACAAAGTAAAACGTTTCTGCTTGGGGCTAACAAGAGATAATTATCACGGCTTCTGTTTGAATGACATCCCAGTGCCGGAGGTAAATTACTTGTATTCCTACATAACAATGTCACATCTCAATCCCTATCTCTCATAGCATCAGATATTTGTAGTTAACTTGTAAAGTTTAATAATGAGTTTGTCTCTCATACAACCAATCGGAGGATGATGGAAATAATGCCTGCGGCAGCTCGCTACTTGACAACGAGGTGCACGGAATTGCTTTTTCTATTACAGAGCGATCGCTGTATGCATGCTCCACCTGCACTTTCCGTGCTTACTAATAGGCAGCACCATTCAAGGCTAGGTTTAACAGCTATGTTATATTCTGCGACAGTCGTTACTTCTGTTCGTGTTGTAAGCACCGGAGTTTGTGCATTCTGCATCTCAAAGGTGAAAGTTTATTCAAGACATCTCTGCGTGTGTGATTTGCTTAAGGGTGTTCTTGTTATTGTTGCACTTCTTGTCTCCACAAAATGCCCATCGACAATTTAACGCTTGAACAACAAACATTTATGTTAGATACATATGTAAAAATCTGATGTGTTACACTCACATTACTTTCTCTCCCTTTGTACAAACTATTTTTACAAACGCTTATTCTCCATATGCTTCATGTTAATCGAGATATCGAGATGTTAATCTTATTGCTAATTTTCTTGTAGATGCAAGGGGAATTGGTAGGCTTTAAGCGATAGTCAAATACTTTAAGAGCTGGTTGCTATGTGCAGTATTGCATTCTCTTTGTATGTCCAGGACAAAAAAATGAATAACGAATTTGAGAAAAAGTATAAGTATTGGAAAATTTAAGGGAATAACAAGTGATATCTCTAAAATGGTTCGATCAACAAACAAAAATGTTTATGACATAAATTGTGTATTTTAACGCGATCTACATTTTTGTGTAGTAAAATTTTGTCTATCTCTTATGGTTTACCAGTTATGCAAAAGTCGTTTACAATGAATACTTTTGGAGACATTCCCAGAAAATTTGACCTATACGTTTCATATTATATTTTAATCAAAATCATTAGAGCCATTTTTGAGAAAATTAAAATTTTCGAAAAATGTTCCATGTAAAGGGTAATCTGGGGTGCGGGGATTTTCTTGAAAACCTTCGTGTCGCATCTCTGGAAGATACTGAACCTAAATATCAAGTTTGGTGTTTATCTGACTGTTTGTTTCGGAGTTATGCTGTTCACAGACACACGGACATGTTTCCAATTTTTTTTTTGATTCAGAGGGTCTCAAAACATATATTTCCGGTGAAACCTTGGTACCGAACTTTTGGGTGGAACACAATACTTCCCCTACCTACTATACGTAGTAAGAGACCGAACACTATTATTTGACTGAGTGTACGTGGTAGTGAATGTAACATTTCGTTGTTTTTATACAGGGCCTGAAAGAGTTGTATTTCTGGTGGAATATCGGTATCAAATTTCTGGTTAGGAATTAAGTTTCTGCTAAGCACCAGGTTTATGCTCCCTATCTGCTTGTTTTAGTAACCACCCTATTGCTTATAACCCAATCTAGGACAAGTAACCTAGCAATAAATCTAATAACGAGACAGTCCTCTCTCATACAGACAAGCATTAGATGTTGTGTTGAATGCCGTCTTGCTAAATTATAGCTGAGCTGTAACGTCAGACATCAATAAGGCAGACATTTACAGAAACCGCGAACAGCAACAGTGTGATCTCATTTGCTAAGATAAGTAATGTACCCTCCAGTTCCAGAATGTTACCTTAATTAACTCAGGGGTGTCAGTTTAAAGCTCAAATTAACTGTTAAATAAAGAAAACCTTATTAGCAATTATACTTTATCTATGGTAGGTTACACAGCAGTCCAACTCAAAAACGAAACTCATACATATTATTTTATAACCAAAACCCAAAATTCGATTAAATATCAAACTTGGAATTTAAGTTCAGGATATTCCAAGGGTGCGACATACAGACTGCCAAGAAATTCCCCAATCCCAAACAACCCTAACTTGGAAATGATCATTATTTGTGTCGTTTCTAATGCTAATAATGCTCTATGACCTTCGGGGATACCTCATTCCACCAAACGATGTCTGGAACCAGGCATCCACCGGACGGAATCCGTTGCCACCGATGGTAAGAGGATGATGATGGCGGTGGAATGATAGGACCTACAGCTTTTACCGTGGACTCCGAAACAGGATGGGCCTTGGGGATGCTTACATGAGCAAGTCAGAGGTGAAGGCGTGGATTAGGACCGACTTTAAATCGTCACACCAGAGCCAGGAATTTAACCCCGAACCTTTAATATGAAACCACTGGTCTACCCGACTCCTGTTCATTATTTGATATTTTAATCAAAATAGTCTAACGATTTTGGTTAAATCATTAGATCGCTCCATTATACTTTTAGATGGAACATTTTTTTTAATTTTTTACATTTTTCCAAATATTACATTAACGATTTTGATTAAAATACCATATTTTTAAAATACTTACAGGAGAAAATTATATCTTGAATTTTCTGTGAATAGTTCTATGAAGTCCCCTTCATTGTGAAAGTATTTTGTTTAATTGGGAAACTGTAAGAGATACAACATCTGACTACATCAAAAACATAGTTCTCGTTAAGTCAATAATTTGTCAAATAAATATTATAGTTGACATTGTGGTTTCCATAAATTGTTGTTTATTTACATTTTCAAATTCATGTACATTCTTGAAGACAGGACAGGTACGCTGTTGGTTTTTTCTCGTGGTGATGCAAAGAGCTTGGAATTTCATACCATGACATTGCGACATGCTTTTCTAAAAATCTTGACTACCGTTTTATCTTACTGTATCCTCCTTCAATAAAATCTACAGAAAGTGTATCTCCATTGCCCTTTGTAAAAATTGCAACACCAAGAAGGAATTTCCCGAATAAATCAAACCTATTGGAAGTGTAGAAGAGTGTACAAGCAATAAGTGATTAGGTGTGCAGAGCGATCGAGTACACGTCAGCCAAGAGCTGTCAACAAGGTGGAAACAATAAAATGGTTGCCAGTGTGCCTCGTCAACGTCAAAGGGAGCCAAATCGGCATGTGAGTGAGTTCGATTAGGGGCAGAATAATCGGTCCCCGGGAAGCGGGTTTGTCATACCGTGACATTTCGGCTCGTACAGGGCATGCTGCTACGACAGTGATGCGTGTGTGGAAGCAGTGGATAGATGAAGGTCGTACGCAGCAAAGAGCGGTTACTGGACCACGGAACATGCCATCTTGTCTGCATGGCCATAACGGACCGTACAGCTTCATCCACTCTGTTGGCACTGCAACAGGTGTGAACTTGTCTGCATCAACGGTTCGTCGCCTCTGATGCAGGTTGGACTGGTTGCATGCATGTCATTACGTCGGCTTCCATTTTCCAGAAACCAAAAGCTCCTCCGACGGCAATGGGCTCTTGAACACCGTCACTGGGGTGCTGAGTGAGAAAATGTAATCTTTTCGGACGAGTCTCGCTTCAACGTGTGCTACAGTGATGGCCGCATACGTTTCCGGCGGTACCGTGGTGAGCGCAACCTGGAGGGCTGTATATTTGAGCGCATTAGCGGACAATCACAAGGTGTGATGGCATTGGTGCGTTAGTTACAATAACTTGTCTCGCCTCCTACGAATTGAGGGCACTTTGAACAGCAACCGGTCCCTAAGTGTGATTGTAGAGCCTGAGGTACTCCCCCTGCTTTAGGCATCTCTAAAGGCCACATTTCAACAGGACAATGCCCGGTCACATATTGCGAGGAATGTACAAGACTTCTTCGAAGAGCGACGGGTACCATTGCTTCCCTGGCCTGCACGTTTGCCTGGCATGTCGCCCATCGAACATGTCTGGGATATGGTTGTTCGGTACCTGGTGCGTCACGGTCCTCCAGTAACCAGTGTGACGGTTTTGTGGGTTCGAATACAAACTGCGTGGAAGGAAATCCCTCAGGAACTTATTCAGAACCTTTTTGATTCAATGCCACGGCGTATAGCAGCTATAATTGCAGCGCATGGATGCCACACCAAATACTGAATAGTAGAGCTCAAAGGTCATGTATAGATGTGAAAAGTTTTTCATTTGTTACTGACATGTACCTAACCTGTGGTATTAAATTCATTGAATTCATGCGTTTCCTTCTTGGTGTTGCAATTTTTAGAAACGGCAGTGTAGTATCTTGGTTATATCTTAGGGTCTGATAGGCTCGCCTCATCTCTACGCGCGCGCGCGCACACACACACACACACACACACACACACACACACACCTGCCGAGACCCACAGAGCTAGTAAGTTTTTAACTTATTCTGTCCGTTACCAGGCAACAATAACTTTCCTGTTTCGACACATCAAACTGAGATATCCATTCATATCGAATATCATGCCTCACCTCAAAGTTTATGCACAGTTCAAAACTTCCACGCAGTACCGTGTTCGCTTCAACAAAATTTGTTGATTTGTGTACTGAAACGACAACTCTAGGCCGAGACCGTGCTATGTAATTATTAATAATTTGAGTAATTACTTTTTAGTGAAATTAAATTATGCTATGTACAACTATTTTTCTACTTACTGCCTGTGTAGTTTAAGAAGAATGATTTAATGATATGTTTGTATTTAGGTTACTAATAGTAAAGGAGTAATAAATTGTTTAATGTAAATAATTTAAGCGCTATGTTAAAATACTGTCCACGACGAGATATTTTAGCTGCAGGAAAAGTGTCTTCGAAGGCAACAAGCGAGTTTTACGATGTCTCTCTGGTAGCAAACGTATTGTTCGTACAGCGAGGGTGTAGAGCTTTTGTCCTTTTGTACGGTAATTCGCCGTGACCGGAGTAAGGGAGACCACAAGCTTAGCGGTAAAATTAGGAAAAGCCGCGATTTATGTTAAAATTGAGCAAGAGGGGGGTGGAATAGGTCCAATGAGATCCCAGTAAATCGATATGAAATAGTGAGACGCGTTGAGTGGCGCTAAAAATACACCAATAGGAAAGTAAGTAGCCCAAGAAGCCCGCGACTATAAATAGATCTGTAAAGACCAAAGATAGAGGAGTTACTTCAAAACTACAGGCAGAGAATGATGCTGCCGGGTACTTAAGAGATGTCGCGCCCAATGTTAGTCAATTAAGACAGGCTTCGCCACACACATAAGAATTGCTACGAGTAAAGAGATTTGTTAAGTATATAAACTTCGCGTCATATCAGCGCCTTGTTTTCAACAGCAGTGGACAGTGTTTTAACGGCGACAGTACCAGTGTTGTGTACTACCAGAAGTAACAAAATAAAGAAAACAGTGGTGTCGTCTAATTTCTCTCCGTTACCACACCCGAGATCTACGTTTCCTTTACCGAGAAAGGTCCATGCTCTGACATATTTCAGTATTTACTTCAGCTAGCCGAGGTTAGAAATGCAGAGAACCAGCCCACTTCAAACATCTGGAGTCGACGCGGAGGCTGCAGAAAGGTAAGCCGCGAGCTACGGGCAGTACAAACGAAAAACAACATCGGACAGGAGCTACTGTCGCAGTACAGAAGAAAGAATGTTGGAACAATACTTTCCTAATGGACACACCACGACCTGGAGTGAAGAACGAAACCTGCAAAAGTCTCAAGAGATACTTTTCAGAAACATGCGTTATTGAGATTTCAACTCAATTCTTTATTGTCCATAGGGTAGGATAGGATAGTACTAGGAGCAAAAGGTGACTTGTACTTCGACCCGCGTAGATCTTTTGTGCCTAGGCCTCTGACGGGGAGCTAAGTATTAGGTGAGAGTAGACAGAGGGCGGGGTCCAAACCGTTTATAGACATAAACTCCCAGGATGGCAGCTTGTGCATCCTCTTCCCCCGTGGACTAACACATCCCCTGGGGGGCCACCCCAATCCGGGGAACGAAGGTTTACTCAAGAGCATCCTTTTCTCCTGTCATGCACATGCCGAGGCCTCCCGCCCACATTTGCAACCCTGAAGGAGACCAAGCAGATGAGAGATGAAGTGAAATGAGAATGGAGGAAAATTAAGGGACAGGAAATTCGGGGGATGCAATGATCCTTTCCAGTATTCGCTTAGTTACCCGGGAAACCGCTGAAAAAATTTCATACATCAGGAAGTTTGTGGCCCACCGTGGGTTTGATCTCGGGGCCAGACTAACCGCTCGGTTAGTTGTAGGATAAAATTGCTTTATATGAACGTGCCCACACAAAAGGCATGTAAATAAAAAGTACTATATAAAACGTATAATATTAAAGCTAGAATGGTAATTCAAGTGTGGACTCAAATTCATTTATATCGTAAAATGGATTATCTATAAGCTAGTGACGTAACTTACATTTAAATAAATTAATATAAAATGAAAGAACACTTAGAGGCAATCTGTTAAACATATCTAAGAATTAAACAATGATTTGGGTTACTTAATCTAGTATGTGGTACAGTTAAAATGTTTTTGATGTGCCACATTCACATGCATTTCTCCACCCATTCTACAAAACTATTCTTAGAAAAAATTCTTCTTCTATTTACTTCATGTTAATCTAGATAAACATTTGTAGAAATGGTTTTATAAATGGTTTTATTACGCATTGTAGGTTTAATGGGAATACGAGAATCAGTAAGCTTAAAAGATCTTTTAGGACCTCCCGCCATGTAATGGCTTTGCAATTCCGTTCTCTTTGCACAGACAAGAGAGAGAAAAAAATCTGATGTAATACCTAGATTAACATAACTTTCTCCACCATCTATCGTTTATTAGTGGGTATGCAATATATTACTTTCTCTACTACGTATAGTGAGTAGGGGAAGTATTGTATTCCATCCAAAAACTCGATACCGAGATTTCACCGGAAATATATGTTTTGAGACCCCTGAATCCAAAAAAAGCATTTTTGGAAACATGTCCGTGTGTGTGTCTGTGTGTCTGTGAACAGCATAACGCAGAAACGAACAGTCGGATAAACACCAAACTTGGTATTTAGGTTCAGTATCTTCCAGAGATGCGACACGAAGGTGTTCGAGAAAATCCCTCCACCCCAGATTACCCTTTACATGGAACATTTTTCGAAAATTATAATTTTCTCAAAAATGGCTAACGATTTTGATTAAAGTATTATTGGTTTAAGATATTTTCATGACAAAAGAAATGTATATCTCGAATTTTCTGGGAATGTCTCCAAAAGTATTCTTCATTGTGAACGACTTTTGCATAACTGGTAAACCATAAGAGATAGACAAAATTTTACTACACAAAAATGTAGACCGCGTTAAAATACACAATTTATGTCATATACATTTTTGTTGTTGGGTGAACCATGTTCGAGATATTGCTTGTTATTCCCTTAAATTTTCCAATACTTATACTTTTTCTCAAATTCGTTATTCATTTTTTGTCCAGGTAATGCAAAGAGAATGGAATACTCCACATAGCAACCCGCTCTTAAAATATTTGACTATCGCTTAAAGCTTAGCAATTCCCCTTGCATCTACAAGAGAATTAGCAATAAGATTAACATCTCGATATCTCGATTAACATGAAGCATATTGAGAATAAGCGTTTGTAAAAATAGCTTGTATAAGAGTAGAGAAAGTCATGAGAGTGTAACATATCAGTTTTTCTAGCTACTTCATTTTAACCCAAATAAACCTTTACAGAAACAGCTACATTACACATTTGGTTATGGATACAAAGAGAACAGTAATAGTCAAATGTCCGCTGACCTTTGCTGTACTTTGAAAATAGAGAACTTTTACCAAACAATCGAACGACCCGCCGATCAGTCAGATCAGTGATTTGTTTTCTGAATGCGAGAAATGCCATTGCCAATTGTGTGAGAATTATGGGGAAACAATAATGACTGACAATGCCCGGCCACACACAGCCAAACAAACTCAATATCTCATCGCAACATTTGTTTGGGAACAATTCGATCACCCTTCCTACAATCCAGGTTTGGCACCAAGTGATATTCATCTGTTTCTTCATCTGAAGAAATTCCTTGATGGACATTTCAATGTTGATGATGTGAAGCAAGTGCAGGCTTGGCTTTCATGCCAGGCGGCATCGTTCTTTGACGAAAGCATACAAAAGCTGGTTTCCCTTTACGACAAGCGCCCAAATAACGGCGGTGACTATGTGGAGAAGTAGTGTAAGGTAATGAATGATGATAAAGTTTTGGAAAATAATTCTCTATTATTTTTTAAAAAGATTATCGACACTTTAAAAACACACTTTGTAGTTCTATACCCGTGTTAAATATTTAAATTTTAAGAACAAAATTGCTATAGCTGTATCAGAGAGGTTTATAAAGAATGCCGTGAAGCCACAAGCCTCTAGTTTTCCTTGCAACGTTGGATTGAATGGACAACGGAGGAGACACATAGCGGATATTGTAGCTATGTCCCATAAGGGAGCTTTCGAGGAGGAGGATGAGACGAAAGGAGATACTGGGCGGCCGGAACCAGGAGTGAGGGCACAGGAATGGCAGGATCTTTATGTTTTCAGATAAAGACTCCCCGTCAGATGCACAGGCAGACCGGGGAACCCACACCGCACAGAGAGAGTCCAACACCCCTCAAGGGGGTTAGGATGCCCGCGACAACCAGCCGAAAACCGAGGGATGGAGGCAGTCACAAACAGCATCCTTTTCTCCGGCCACACTGTACCGAAACACCATCGTCGACACTTCCAACTCTAAAGGAGACCTACGGGATGAAAGATGAAGTGAAATGAGAATGGAGATGAAGTGGAGGGACAGGAAATTCGGAATCCTTCCCAGCATTTGCGTTGCGACTCGGGAAAACCCGCCGAAAAATACAATGAGTGAGAAAGGTATGCCACGGGAATCGAACCCACCACCTCCCGATTGCGGGCTAGAGACGAATCGACCTGAGCCATCCGCTCGGTTCCTTGCAACATTCATATGGCAAAATTAGTTTACCTGGAGCGCACGTGAACCCCACTTGGTATAGCGAAGGTGGGCGAATTACGAAAAACTACAATAGGTTCTTATAGATTGCGCCGAATTTTCAAAGAGTAGCTGTTGCAGAAAATATCGTGTTTTCTCTAGAAGTTTGAACCATGAAAGGTATCAATGACAATTAAAATGATTGATGTTGATCGTAACAAGAAGAATGCCCCGTAAAGTTTATATGAAGGAATTCCTCAATGCCAGACATATTGCTTTACAGCTTTATTGCGCCCATCAACGTTTTACAACCCACAAATGTCTGCAACGTCTCGGGTTATCTCATAACATTTCCTGTCGTTAACAAAAGAAAAAGATTATAAATTATTCAAGTAACGAGATAAGGCACTTTAGGCAATAAATTACTTTTTTTAAGTTCCTTTCACTTTGGTAGCAATAAAGAAAATCTGATGTGTTACACTCACATGACTTTCTCTACTCTTGTATAAACTATTTTTACAAACGCTTATTCTCCATATGCTTCAGTTAATCGAGATGTTAATCTTATTGCTAATTTTCTTGTAGATGCAAGGGAAATTGCTAGGGTTTAAGCGATAGTGAAATATTTTAACAACTGGTTGCTATATGCAGTATTCCATTCTCTTTGCATTACCAGAACAAAAAAAATGAATAACGAATTTCCATTTGAGAAAAATTATAGGTATTGGAAAATTTAAGGAAATAACAAGCAATATCTTGAAAATGGTTCACTCAACAACAAAAAATGTATATGACATAAATTGTGTATTTTAACACGATCTACATTTTTTGTGCAGTACAATTTTGTCTTACTGTTTTGCAGCTATGCAAAAGTGATTCAGAATGAAGAGGACCTTTTGGGGACATTCCCAGAAAATTCATGATATACATTTCATTTGCCATAAAAATATTTTAAACATATAATATTTTAAATACTTAGAGCCATTTTTGTGAAAATCAATTTTTTTTTAAAAAATGTTCCATGTATGACGTAGTCTGGGGTGAGAGGATTTTCTTAAAAATCTTCGTGTTGCATCTTTGAAAGATGCTGAACCTAAATACCAAGTTTGGTGTTTATCCGACTGTTCGTTTCTGAGTTATGCTGTTCACAGACACACAGACACACACACGGACATGTTTCTAAAAATGCCTTTTTTTGGATTCAGGGGGTCTCAAAACATGTATCTTCGGTGAAATCTCGGTATCGAATTTTTGGGTGGAATACAATACTTCCCCTACTTACTATACATAGTAGAGAAAGTAAACATGAATAACGAATTCCCATTTGAGAAAATAAGTATTGAAACATTTAAGGAAATAACAAGCAATATCTCGAAAATGGTTCACTCAACAAAAAAAATGTATATGACGTAAATTGTGTATTTTAACGCGATCTACATTTTTTGTGTAGTAAAAGTTTGTCTATGTTTTATGGTTTACCAGTTAATCAAAAGTCGTTCAGAATGAAGAATGCTTTTGGGACATTCCCAGAAAATTCAAGATATACATTTTATTTGTCATGAAAATATCTTAAACATATGATATTTTAATCAAAATCGTTAGAGCCATTTTTGAGAAAATCAAAATTTTTGAAAAATGATGCATGTAAGGCGTAAACTGGGGTGATAGGATTTCCTTGAAAATCTTCGTGTCGCATCTTTGAAGGATACTGAATCTATATACCAATTTTGGTATTTAGCCGACTTTTCGTTTCTGTGTTTGTTGTTTATATTAAAGCGTCCTCAAAACATGTATTTCCGGTGAAACCTCGGTATCTAATTTTTAGTGGAATGTGGTAGAGAAGATAAAAATGACGTAAAGTTGGCAGGAACTACGCAGGAAGATATCCTAAACAGAGATATCTTAGAAAAGTTCATATGTTCAAGAGGAACAGCATGGACAGACGAAGAAGGAAAGCCCACAGTCTAAGAATGAGAGAACTGTGGAATCAAAGGAAAACAAAGGAACGAACTCTTAGTACTTTGCGTTGTTCTACATGGGCTATTTGCATATTTAAAATAATAATAATAATAATAATAATAATAATAATAATAATAATAATAATAATAGCAATAAAGATACGCTCTTTTATGTATATATGAGGTTTCTCATAAAGAAGGAACAGATTTTACATATTTATTTCTAACGAACGACAATAGATGGCGACACATTCGATACATCACTGAGTAGAGAAAAGTTCAAAATTTTATTTTATTTTTTCAAAATGAGCACCATTTGTTATGGGAGGACGACCAGTGCTTTTCCGTTTCCATACGCAACCATCTTCTACGAATTTGTTGTATCAATTTTGAATTTTTTATGACGAGGTGGCTCGTTGTTGAACTTACAACGAAATGCACGCTGCAATGAAACAATGTATACTGCAGCACACAAAACGATTCTGTGGTGTCGCCATTTTCTCGTAAACAAACACAGCGCCGCTGTAGGCACTGAATGGAACTAGTAGGTGGAGCTTAAAACTTTGAACTTTCCTCTATTCAACGATGTTTGGTATGTGTCGCTATTTATTGTCGTTCATTAAAGATGAATATTTAAAATACGTTCCTTCTTTTTGAATAACCCTGTTTTGCTTCCAGATACTCTTTACCAAGATATTAGTATTACAGTGCAACCTATCGATTCTTATCAAACGCCTTCCAGATGTTGTTAATATCTAAAATGTTAATATCCATTAAAGAAATGGGCCAGGAACAAACAAAACTATTTTCCAATAACGTGAAACCTCACTGACGTCTCAGACGGGCAATAGAGGAACAAGTACCGCCTCTGTAGAGGTCAACGTTTTTTTGCTGCATTGTTCTGCACTCACGTAGGAGTTCAACTCCAATGTTACATAAGTGTTTATTACAAGCAAAAAAGTAGGAGAAAGTAAACGGATGAAAGTTGGAAGCACAGAAGCAAACATGAAAACTGAAGCAAGGAAAAAAGTAAAACGAAAGTCAGGATGTAAACTCGGGTCAAAAGCGTATTATAATTTTGCCTTATAGCTAAAGGCAGCAGAATTCATTAGGGCGAGAGGATTAAAGCTTTGAAAAAAGTGCCTTAAAACAAACACGAAACTAGAAGTAAAAGGAAATCATTACAGCATTTAGAATACATGTACATTAAAGATGAGTTTTGAGTTTACTTAATTCTTTTTTGGCATGGTAAAGGGGATCAACTTTAGAAAAACCACAGAAAGAGACGGAGTTTCTAGCCGATGCTGAATTAACTTTTATAACTAGAGCCCGGGTTTTCGTGACCTAAAATTCTTTGAATAACATCTATAAAATGACAATAAAATGTCACTTTCTTTACCACCTATCGTTTATTAATGGGTTTTGAGGCAGCATTTTTAACACATGAATAATTTCAATTAAGTTATATAATATGTAAATTCAATAACAGCCCATCTTTAAGCAATATGTATGTAATAATTTGTAAAAATGTATGTAACAGTCATTGCAAATGCTTATATTATTGTAAACATGTTTAATAGTGTTATGTGGATACATTATATACTTTTATAATATAAGAGCTGTGAGAATAATAAGTTTAAAGTTGCTAACAATGAGGTAACCTTGAGGCAATAATGAGTTTGAGAGTTTGAAGGTTACTAGTCATGATTAGAGCAACGATAATGTAAATTTTGTGACAGTTTAAAAATAGCCAATTTACAACAAAGAAAAAAGCTTTAGTAAAATGCAGGTATTCTATTGCACTAGGATTAGTCAATCAGAGACTTTAAATACAGAAGCTTACGGGTTTGGACGGTTGAAATAGGTTTAGTTGCCTGCAGACCTTGGTAGTGACCGGATGGAAGATGTGTTCTCTAAAAAAACATTACGTATTCGTGTGAATCGTAAAATAAGTGTACGCGTTAACAAAGTGCTAATATTAAATTAAAAATTATCACAGCTCTTAATATCAGTGTAGTGCTATTTAATTTGTGTCAAGGATTAATAAAAAGAAGTGAATTTAAACTTAAAATCTATGTAAGCCTAGATTCTTGTCGCACCACGCCCTGATTAAGAGAAACGTGTCTCTAAAGTAATACTGATGCAACCGAGGCAAATTAAACATAAATAGTATCTATAGAAGCAGTTTAATAACAAAGTTAAAAATATATTTTTTTAAACTTGGAGAGTAACAACAAAAATACATCTTCAAATCAGCTTCTCATACGTAGCAGCATATTATGTAATCAACAACTTCAAATTAATGCCCAAAGCGTGATGCAAAAACTTCAACAACAGTAAAATCTTCAACAACAATAAACTACAACAGTTGAAGAACAATACATCTTCAGTATAAATACTATTCTTACAAAACTCATTTTTATATCCACTTCATTTAATTGAGACAAACCTTTGCAGAAATAACTACATTATACATTTCGATGTAGATTCAGAGAGAACAGCGATAGGCAAATGTTTTAAGAACTGAACTCTATGTCCTTAAAATTCAATGCTCTTTATATACAATCGCGAGAAACAACAAAAATCGTCAGCACTTGAAAAGAATGACAAGTATTGAATAATTCGAACCGTTAATAATGGATATCTCGGAAATGGCTCATTTCACAATAAAATTATCAAAGTCAATTGTGTGTGTGTTAAAGAGATCTACATAATAAAGAATACGTCGGAAATTGTTAATGCCAAAACGATTTGACATACATTGTGTATTTTTATCAGATCTGAATTACTTATGTAGTCAGGTTTGTCTATCTCTTTCGGTTTAAAGGTTATACACAATTAACTGAGAATGAAGAGGGCCTAGAAGCTCTTTGAAGAAAATTTAACATATGCATTTTATTTGTCATACAAGTATCTTAAACATATGATATATTAAGCAAAATCGTTAAAAGAATTACTGAAAAAATCAACAGTAATAAAACTTTTTACTTGTAAACGTTAGTGGAGATTTTTTCAAAATCCAAGTATGGTATTTATCCGAAGTTTCGTTTTTTGAGTTGCTTTAAAATTTTTTAATTATTCATTGAATTCAAGAGGTCTCAAACGTGTATTTCTTGGTATAGACTTATTAGCTGGAATGCAATACTTCCTCTGTTTACTATAGATTACCCATTTAATTTATCTTTGCGATTTTTACCCATAATTACATGAACAAATGTTGTTTCCGCCTATATTATGTTTTACAAATTATTTTCCACACATGGGAAATAACTCCAACTAGTTTTAGTGCTGTTACTAACTTATCGGTTTAATCTATTGATTAGAAGGGAGACGTTAGGTCAACTAGGTACAAGAAATTGTAAACATTTACGTTATGTGCTGCATAGCGTAAATATTTACAATGGAAAATAAACGCAGCTGCAAGACAGAATGCACATAAGAATAGAATATTTTATTAAGTGTTAAATAAAACATGAAGAAACACTTTAATAATTAAAAGACGCAAGATGCTAGATGAAGCACAGAATTAATGTTATGAAATACGTAATGTACTCACTCAATGATGGTTACATGGGAAAAGCGTGCTTTAATTATTTCAAGCTAACATACTTCGTCCTGAACACTCAATGAGCAGCGAAGTAAACTTTGTAGGCAGTGTATAAATTGACCAGGAATGGAGGGGAGACGTCGCAACTCCGCCCAACGCGGGTCTTTTGTGCTGGCCACCCATAGGAGAAAGATATGAAGTGAAGGGACCACAGGTTGCAGGCAGGCTTAGGTTCCTAACGATTCCAAGCTTGATAACCCGGTCACACCGGCGGGCTGCACACACAAGGCTTCCCTCTGGCGGAACCAGGGAAATGGCTCAGAGAAGGCTGCCATCTGGCAGGACCGACAAGAGTTTTTCAACGAGGAAGCATCAGTCCGAAACCGACCGAAACTGCACACCTCCTAAGCCCGCCTGAAACATTAAAGGAGAAGAAAATTGTGGTAGAAGAGAAACCATCCCAACCATCAACCAAGCAAAACCACGAAACACCCATGGTTAAAAGTGTCCAGTCCCAAAAATCGAACCCAAGCCTCCCGTTTGCAAATCTCGAATGTTACAGTGGAGGCGTCGTGCTGGGTTTGTGGCTAGTGACCTATAATGATTGGGGATACTGCGCTAAACACACATAATGTGGATAAAAAGCACCAACCTCCACTCAATTGCTCTGCGCCCTCCTTTTGGGGTAGCATGGTACAAATTATAATTAATTTCTTGGTCGAATGTTGATTACAAGTGACGTAACTGAACTATGACATCCATTATGCTTCAGCGAATTATGATCTTCCTCGGCTGTGCGATCAGCCCATCCTTTTAACCCCTTCAAAACAGCATCCACTGGGATCCATTCTTCACATAAACAGTGAAATAATGTGTATTAAAATAAAATAAATTCTGTTTATTATAATTTTAATATTCTAATAAATGGAGTTAATTTTCTTTGCTTTAATGTGTGATTCTTTTAATTACCTGCAAAAATCAATAAATAACGCTTGGACTCAATAGTACTGCCAGCTGTTACACCCGTCGCCAACACGCTCAAGGTCTTGCCATCCCATCAAGATTTAATTATCCACAATTAACAACTTAAGATCTTTTAGTAAAGATTAAAAGTTATGAAATTATAGACTGGTCGACCAAAAGCACAAAAATTTATGAAACGATCTAACGCTCGTTACATAAACATACTCGCATCTTAATTACCGTTATAGTCTTGTTGCATAATATACTATTCTGTTGCAGCTGGTATAATAGAATTGCAGTGTCACGATATCTTGAGAAGCAGTATAACACCATTGGTTTAATTAACTAGTCACAGCAGTAACAACATGTCATCTCAATACAATTTGAGATCTCAGTGGTTGGAGCAACCGGACGGAGACCGGGAGATCCGTGGTTCAAACCCCGGCTATGACATTGAATCTTTCTGTCGTCTGAATCTACGTTTCCAACATGGGCTAGTTCTCAGCAGAACTTGGCGTTTAGAATATAGTTACTCAGACAAAGTTAACCTGTGTAATGTTCAAGCAATGAAATACAAAAATTACAAAACAACACCTACTTTAGTATTTTGTCTACCACGTACCTAGCAGGTAGAGGAAGTGAAATGTGGGATAATTATCAAAGTCGGTGTTAAGTTCAGTATATTTCAAAGATTTTCAAAACAATGCCACCATCCCAAGCTACCATTTACTTTTAAACGTTTTATTTGAATCAAAAATAATGCAAATCTCATTTAAGCGTCAATTATTTAAGACACGTTGTAGGGGGATACCTCAAACACTGCGACCTACATAGCTCTATTGTGGTTACCACCCCCCCCCCAGGAGGAAGAGATGAAATGAAGGAACCATAAGAGGCTACAGGCCGCAGGGCAGCAGACAACACAGATGCACGGAAGTCCCTAACAGTTAAAGGCTCGAAGACCCTCCCGCTGCTGATACGTCCTTTGGTGTCCACGGGGAAGACACTTTTCTTGTAGCAGGCATCCGCGCCATTTATCCGACACTGCCATACGCCATCAAATCTAGAAGCACACCTGAAAGATAAGATAGAAACGGAATGAAAAGGAAATGATGGAAAGGAAATCTTGGTAGATGAGAAACCACACAGCATTCGCTTATCGACCAGGGAAAACCATGAAAAACCAAAGGTCAGAGTGGGTTGTCGATGGTAATCGAGACCAGGATCTCCCAAATGCCAACCTCTGACGTTAACATGGAACCATCTCGCTTAGTACATATATATTTGAGATATTTACATCACAAATAAAATGCATACATTGAGTTTTGTGGCAATAGCCTGTTAAGTTCTCTCAATTCGGAGGGAATTTTGTATTACTTTTGTTTAACTGGTAAAGTAGTCTTGATCGCTTTGCACGACATAAGTAGGTACATTTTTTTCACTAAATATTTATAACAGTGACTGGCAACTGGAAATCCCGTCAATTAAGTCTGCTGTACCTTTTATGGAAAAACCATTGTTTTATATGTATCCTTGGCATGAAAATCTCTCGGTTGTTGTTGAAAATGTTCAAGAAAATACACGTCTAGTTCACACCGTAGTCGGTTTGAAAAAACCTGATGCGTTACATTCACATAACTTTCGCTACCCTCTATCGCTTATTAGTGGGTATATGAATTATACTTAAGAAAATGTATTTGTCTATTTACTTCAAAGGGAACAACGATAGTCAAATGTTTAAGAACTGGACGTGTATACTGGTCTTAAAATTCCATACTGTTTCCATGGGATCGCCAGAAACAGCTGAATATCGAAAGGACTTGTAAAGAATGGCAATTTATTGCATAATTGAACTATTGGTAATAGATATATCGGAAATGGCTAATGCCACAAAGAAGTATTTTAATCAAAATCGTTAGAGCTACTTCTTAGAGAATAAAAGACTTAGAAAAATATTCCATGTAACGGGTAGTTTGGAGTAGGGTATTCTTTTTTAAATCCTCGTGTCGCATCATTGTAAGGTGCTGAAATCAAATTTTGTATTTGTCCGGCTTTTGATTTTTGAGTTATGCTGTTCACAGACACACACAGACCTATTTCTAAAATTGCTTTTTAGGGTTTCTGGGAACCTCAAAGCATATATTTCTGGTGAAATCTTGACATCAAATCTTTGAATGGAATACAATGCTTTCCCTACTTACTATACCTATTAAGAAAATAAAAATGATTGTAAAAACCCAGTATTAACGCATTGCATGGGTTGCACGTTTTTGGAAACGCTACATTATAGGTTACCAAATAAAGAGAAACATTTATACAGCTGCATCACGTTGCATATTCCCTGAGGAGACACTAAAAGCCTGTTCGGCGTTTTACAGGCTGCAGTGCCAGTCGACCAATGAAAAATTAACGCTGCCTCTATAAATACAATTTTACCATCTGCAAATAGCCTATTTTGGTCACGGAGCCCTTGTGTGTATCGATGTCCGTGCTTTTTCGGAGCACGTTCATTCGGTACGGAAGCTAATGGATGCTGCAATCCTGAGAGATAAACAGCCTTTGCCGCAGCTTCCTTTTTGCTTATCCACATTAGAGACCGCGTGCAACAACTTACCCCATCTCTTGCTTTTAAATTCCTCCTCAAGCTGGAATATATAGGCAGTTCAAATACGGCTATTTTTATATTTGTGTGCAATATTTTTACTTTCTCTACGGCGTACATACTAGGTAGAAAAGGTATTGCATTCCACCCAAAAATAAAAAAAGAATGTTTATAAAAATGTGTGTGTATGTCTGGATGTGAACAGCATAACTTAAAAACGAAACGTCGGATAAATACCAAACTTGGTATTTAAGTTTAATCTTTTTCAAAGATGCGACATGAAGATTTTCAAGAGAATCCCCCCTTCAAACTACACTTTACATAGAACATGTTCGAACATGTTTTATTTACTAAAAACAGTTATAAAGATGTCGATTAAAGTAAATTTATATCTGAATTTTCTGGGAATAGTCTGTGAAGTCCTCTTCATTCAGGAAAATGTTGTATAATCTCGTATAACCGGCAAACATTAAGCGATAGACGAAAACGTACAACACAAAAAATCGAGATCTCTTTAAAGCACATAATTTATTTCAAATACGTTTTTCATTGGCATAAGCCATTTCTGAGATACTGGCTATTAAAGGATCGAATTGTTCAATATTTGTGAGTGTTTTTTAGTCTTATTGAATTTCAGTTGTTTCTCGTCATGTCATGGAAACAGTAGGGAATTTTAAGGCCAGCATATAGCGTCCGGTTCTTAAACATTTGACTATCACTGTTCTCTTTGTATCTATAACGAAATATGTAAGGTAGCTATTTTTGCAAACTTTATTTGGATTAAAATATAGATAGAAAATAAGGTTTAGTAAGAATATTTTGTATATCCACTAATAAAGATAGAGGGTAGAGAAAGTCATGTGAATGTATTACATAAGAAATTTTTTTTACTTTCCCTAACACGCACATAGTAGGTAGATAAAGTATTGCGTTCCACCCAAACATTCGATACCGAATTTTCTTCGGAAATAATGTTTTCAGGCCCGCTGAATAAAAGAACATTTCTAGAGAAGTTCCATATGTGCGTGTGTCTAAAACCCGGTATTTAGGTTTACTACGTTATAAAGATGCGACACGAAGATTTTCAAAAAAATCCCCTCTTCCAAACTACCCTTTCCATGAATTTATTCATTTATTTCTCAATGTCAAACTCCATAGCAACCGTTGTAAAATTGTTACACAAATTGCAAGGTCTGCACTACCAAATCTACTAGATTCATTTCTCTTTGGCTTATTTCATAGGTATAACCATTTATTTTATTGGTGTTTTAAGTGGGACCCCCTGTATAATGTTTTGAGTTCGTTATACGTATAATAATGAATAAAGCACTTGATTTTGTTTTCCGTTTATTACGACCTCGCATTTTAATAAACAGGCATTTGCTGTTTTCAAAACTAAGAATCAGCATTATGCCACTGCTCCGATAGAGGGGTAGCTACGTTACGTCACAGTACCCTTCTTCATCCCTCCCTACTGTATGTGAAACGTGGTTCTCCCATACCAGCTTTATAGCAGCCGGGCTCTATAATTGGCACGCTTTGCAATAAAATCGTTAATTTAATTTCAATATCCGAGTTTTTATTTCTAATTGGAACTAAATTTTGCATTTTCAGGCTTGAATTTCTCATATATTAAATATGACGAGCGATTTCTACATTTGCCTGCTAGTAATTCTCATGTAACTCACAGAAAATCCCCAATGATGCTCGCAAATTCGGATAAGTGTATACAAAAAGGTTGTAATTTACCTACCCCGAAATAAACTTCAAAACAGTCATCTCAGTATTTACATATTTAATAAAACAACTAGTTTTAAACGCTAAACTCGCTCAAACAGTTGGCGCCTGTTATTTGCGCAGTTCTTTTCAATTTCTGCTGTTTGTGTTTATTTCCAAAGCTGTGATGTGTAAGTGTTTGATTTTTAATTCGTAAATGAAATGTTTATCCATCGGTTGATATTGACGTTAATAATTGGATGTCATTTTTTGTGTGAAATGCACAAACGGAGATTTGATTACCAAAGGAACTTCATTTTGTGCTGGAAAATGATTAAATACCATCAGGAAAAATCTGATATGATACATTCGCATGAGTTTCTCTATCCTCTATCTTTATTAGTGGGTATACAAACTGTTATTACTAAAACATATTTTTCTGTATACTACATTTAATCCAAATAGAACTTTGCAGAAATAGATATGCCACACATTTCGTTATAGATACAAAGAGAAGAGCGATAGTCAAATGTTTAACAACTGGACGCTATATGCTGGCCTTAAAATTCCATACTGTTTCCATGACATCGCGAGAAACAACTGAATATTCAAAGGACTTTAAGAGAATGACCAATAAATGAACAATTCGAATCTGTGATAAGGGATATCTCAGAAACGGCTTATGCCACAAAATACTTATTTTAAATAAATTGTGTGTTTTAAACATATCTACATTTCTTGTGCAGTGCCTTTTCGTTAATCGCTAAACGTTTACCATTTATATAAGATTATACAAAATTCCTTCGGAATGAAGACGAATTCATAGGCTATTTCCCGTAAGTTCAAAATATACTTTTATTTGCATGTAAGTATCTTTATTATATGGTGTTTTGTTCAAAATCGTTAGTCATTTTTTAGAAAATCAAGACTAAGGGTAGTAAAGGGTAGTTTTAGGATGGGGGAATTTTGTCGCGTCACATCTTTGGAAGATATTGAACGTAAATACCAAATTTAGTATTTATCGAAAATTTTGGGTCATCGTGTTCACAGACACACACGGACATGTTTGCAAAAATGATTTTTTTTATTCAGGGGGCCTCAAAACATATATTTCCGGTGAAATCTTGGTATCGAATTTTTGGGTGGAATACAATACTTTCCCTAATTACTATACGTAGTAGAGAAAGTAAAACTGTCTCTAACAATTTCTAAAGATATTTATCTGAAAAATAAAATGTATATCTTGAACTCCCTGGTATAGCCTGTGAAGTGCCATCATTACGAACAATTTCTATAATCTTGTATAACGTAAAGCGACAGACGAAAACGTCCTATACGAAAAATATAGATCCCTTTTAAACACACAACTTATTTAAAATAAGTTCTTTTTGTAGCATAAGCCGTTTCCGAGATATCCGTTATTAAGGGTTCTAATTGTTCAATGCTTATTTTTTTAGTCTCGTCGATTTTCAGTTGTTTCTCGCGATTGCATGGAAACAGTACGGATTTTAAGGCCAGCATATAGCATTCAGTTCTTAAAACATTTGACTATCGCTGCTCCCTTTGTGTTTATAACGAAATGTTTAATATAGCTATTTTTGCAAAGGTTTATTTTGTGGATTAAATGTAGTAGAGCTTTAGTAAAATAGTTTTATACCACTAATAAAGATAGAGGGTAGAGAAAGTCATGTGAATATATCACATCAGATTTCTTTTATTCAGGCAATCTCAAGACGAGTAAATTTACGTGTAAGTTCTTGGAGCTGAATTTTTGGTTGGAATACAATGCGTTCTCTACTTGCTATAGATACCTAGCGAAGAGTGTAATAATTAAGCAGAGTTAAAGATACAGTTATCATTTATGTTTTAATATGAGTGATAATTTAAGATTGAGGAAAAATTGGTATGTTAAAGGACAGACATACGTGGATAATATTTTTCAAGAAAAAAAATCCATTGAACTACAAAATATACTTCATATTATGACTAGCCTAGCTCTGCAGAGCATACCTGGAATTTAATATTATCTGACATGGACTTTTCTCTACCCATAGTCCGTCATTGGACGACACAAACTTTTAATTACTCTTTTTTTCTCTGTGAAATATATATACATACTGGAAATAATGCCATCACGATTAAAATTCCATGAATCAAACCTTCACAATGTGTAAATCTCAACATATTTGCCTTTGGAAGCTGGGTTAGAATAGAAATCGAATGTTGGTCGCTACAATAACGGAGTATTTTCTCAGTGAGAATTTGAGGAATTTCAATTACTCTGGATGAAAAATGTTATGCGTAGGTTGGCAGAGATACCGATGCCCATGGTAAAAGGCATTCCTCAGCATTGTATGAAGAAAACATCTGATGTGTTACACTCACATGACTTTCTCTACTCTTGTACGAGCTATTTTTACAAACGCTTATTCTCCATATGCTTCATGTTAATCGAGATGTTAATCTTATTGCTAATTTTCTTGTAGATGCAAGAGGAATTGGTAGGCTTTAAGCGATAGTCAAATATTTTAAGAGCTGGTTGCTAAGTGGAGGATTCCATTCTCTGCATTACCAGCACAAAAAAATAACAAATTTGAGAAAACTATAAGTATTGGAAAATTTAATGCAATAACAAGCAATATATCGAAAATGGTTCACCCAACAAAAAAATATATGACATAAATTGTGTATTTTAACGCGATTTACATTTTTGTGTAGTAAAATTTTGTCTATTTCTTATGGTTTACCAGTTATGCAAAAGTCGTTCACAATGAAGAATACTTTTGGAGACATTCCCAGAAAATTCGAGATATACATTTCATTTGTCATGAAAATATCTTAAACATATGATATTTTAATCAAAATCGTTGGAGCCATTTTTAAGAAAATTAAAATTTTCGAAAAATGTTCCATGTAAAGGATAATCTGGTATGGGGGAATTTTCTTGAAAACCTTCGTGTCGCATCTCTGGAAGCTACTGAACCTTAATACCAAGTTTGGTGCTTATCCGAGTGTTCGTTTCTGAGTTATGCTGTTCACAGACACACACACACACGGACATGTTTCCAAAAATGCTTTTTTTGGATTCAGGGGGTCTCGAAACATGTATTTCCGGTGAAATCTCGGTATCCAATATTTGGGTAGAATAGAATACTTCCCCTACTTACTATACGTAGTAGAGAGAGTAATAAAACTCCAACTTGGCCAGCAGAGAGAGGCATTTGTTTCTTTCTTAACAACTACAGAGTTAATAATGCTATAAATTTTGAAAGAGGTATTGAAATAACTACCAATCATTCTTTATTTGATGGCTGATTTTCACCTGGATAGGAATAATTTTTGTTAGTAAAGAAATAATAAACCGCCCCTGTTACGTCCCTTGCCTGGTTCCAGCATTTCAATTAATGTTTGTTTTACTCCCCCCTATCCATCTCTTCTGAAACTAACCTGTTTCTGAGCCTGAAACCGATCTTTGTGCATAGGTTAATGTTCGAGTACAAAACATTTGACATCATACCAATGCGAGGCGGATTCAACCAGGGGCTGATGTGGTCCGCCATTCCGAAAAATGTCTTCAAGACACTCAGGGAAATGTGTTCGTACTCCTCTACTTTCGCAGCTTACTTAGGCCTGACCTTTGTTTATAGGCTAATGTGTGTGTATGTCGGACTTAAATTCAAACCAATGAGATTGGCTCATCCAAGACTGATGTGGAGCACAGATAATAAGCCACAAAACACAATAAGAAAGCAAAATCATCGGCAATTTTGCGTTCACTTGACTGTACACATTGTAAGTGCTTATAATGAACCCAAAGAATGTCAACATAAGAAGCCTTACAAATCTGGCTGTCACATTCAAATGAATTTTCCTACCGACTGTCGATCATTACTCTCCCTACTGCATACAGTAACTAGGGAAGTATTACATTCCACCCAAAAAATTGAAACAGAGATTTTACATACACATTTTGAGGCCCCCTAAATACAAGAAAATTATTTTTAGAAAAAGATAAATACCAAACTTAGTATTTAAATTCAATATCTTCCAAAGATGCTATATGAAGATTTTCAAGAAAATCCTCAATCCCCAATAATCCTTTAAATTAAGTAGTTTTCGAAATCTTTTATTTCTTTAACATGGTTTTAAAAAGTTTATTAAAATTGACAAAACAAAATGTACATCTTGAATCCTCTAGAAATAGCCTGTGTAGTCCTCTTCGTATAACATTAAGTGATAGACGAAAAATCTACTACACAACAAATGTACATCGCTTTAAAACACACAATTTACTTCAAATAAATTGTTTGTGCCATAAGCTATTTCCGAGGTATCTGTTGTTAATGGTTCGATGTTGAAATATATAGTATCTTTACGTTATTTGCACAACATTTGGGCATCAATTTGAAGTAGGTTGTTGCTTCACGTATGGAATGCCGATTTGAAGTAGTTGTATTGTAGTTAAACTGTTGGGGAGCCGAACACTTGAAGTAGTTGCAACCGCACGTATGGTAAAAAGTTTCCGGTAGCCTTCGCCTCAAATGTTTAAAAGTATTAACTTTGTAAATGTTTTTACTGTTTCTTTAAATATTATATATTTATGTTTGCCTCGGCTGCGTCAGTATTATTGTTAGCGACATGTTTCTCTTGGCAGGGTTGTGGTGCGACTGAAGAATGTAGGCTTACACAGATTATAATTTTACTTCACTTCTTTTGTTAATACTTGACACGATTTAAATAACATTTGACTGATATAGAGAGAGGTGTGAGATTTCTTTAATTAATTAGTTGCACTTTTTAACACGTAAACTATTTTCATCTAGCACTGAATACGTATTATACTTCTCATGGAGTGTCTTGTGTCCGGTTAGCAACACGTCCAGTTATGAGCGCTGTCTACAAGCAACTGAGTTGATTTCTACCGCCTAAAGTTGTAAATTTCTGTATTTCAAGTCTCTGATTGGCTAATACAAGTCCAATAGAATACCTTCATTTAACTAAAGCTTTTTCTGGTTGTTGATTGGCTATTTTATAAACTTCACTAAAATTACAGTATTGTTGCTCCAAGAATGACTAGTAGCATTAAAGTTTCAAATTCATTATTGCCCTAAAGTTACCTCATTGCTACCTCATAGTTAGCAACTTTTAAACTATTATTCTCACAGCTGCTACATCATTAAATTACGTAATACATCGACATAACATTATTACACAGTAAACAATAATATAAACATATATAATGACTGTAATATGCACTTTTTATATATTGTTACATACACATATTGCTTTAAGGCTATTGAATTTATATATTATATAATTTGACTGAAATAATTTAAATGTTAAAAATACTGCCTCAATGTGTTCAATTGTTTATTCTTTTCAAGTAATGTGAACCTTTAAATGCTTCTCACCATGCCATGGAAGCAATGTGGAATTTTAAGGCTAGCATACAGCGTCCAGTTCTTAAACATTTGACTATCGCTGTTCCCTTTGTATCTATAACGAAATGTGTAATGTAGCCATTTCTGCAAAGGTTTATTTGGATTAAAATGAAGTAGATAGAAAAATAAGCTTTCGTTAGAATAGTTTGTATGCTCAGTAATAAAGGATAAGGATAGAGAGGATCAGAAGGATGTAATACATTCTGTCGGAAATTATTTGAAAGGTTTATTCAGTCACTCGTTTGAAACCAGCAGCCTTACCTCCACGTTGTTTACGACTTAGTAAGCAGAAGTAACTTAGTTCTGCTTGATTGACCTCATGGCAAGCATATGCGGCTTCCTTGAAGCATCTATGGGATAATCCTATTCTGTGAAGTTTAGTGATGCAAAGTTCTGCCACAATATCCCTTACTAACCCTTTCTGAGCTCCTAGAGAAGTAGTGATGGTCTAAATACTTGAAAAACAATTACATTTTGTTAAAATTAAAGTATTTTAATATTACTGAAACAGCTACATTTCCCTCCTTTAACAAACAAACACAAATGAAGGAACAGAAAATTCTATTCGCAAATCTATTCCCAAGAAACTTCAAACGTCAATTAAGCTTTATGTGTTACACTCACATAACTACGAGGTGTATTCCTAAACTATGGCCCGTTTGGTTATAATAACATCGCTCATGAGACAAGGTTTTTATTGATGGTAATATGTGCCTACATATATACTTTACTTTTCCACATAATCGCCGTTCACATCTATACACTTGCTGTAACGCTGCACCAGCTTCTTTAACCACTCGACATAGAAGTCTGCCGCCTGGGACTTAAACCAGTTAGTAACACTCGTCTTGAGTTCATCGTCGGTTTGAAATCTCTGTCCACCCAGCCACCGTTTCAAATGCAAGAAGAGGAAATAGTCGCTTGGTGCCAGGTCGGGACTGTACGGAGGGTGGTCAAAGAGTTCCCAACGAAACAATTGAACCTTCTCTTTGGTTTTGGCAGCGGTGTATAGGCGTGCGTTGTCGTGTAGGAGGTTGATGCCAGACGACAGTTTCCCGCGGCGTCGATTTTGGAGTTTAAAGCGTTGCACAGTACACGTCAGCTGTAATTGTTGACCCATGGTCCATGGAACCAATCAAAAGAACGCCCTTTTCGTCCCTAAACACGGTAGCCATCATTTTAAGATTTTACGCGGCGATTGCTTACACCTTTTTATTTTGGGTGAACCGGAAAGGCGCCACTGCATTAGTTGTTGTTTCGATTGTGCGTTGGTGTACGCTATCCATGTCTCATCGCCCGCAACAATGTGGGAAAACAAACCATCTACATCTTGTCTATAGCGCTCTAAACGCTGTCGTGCACTACGCAACGTTGTTCTTTGTGCTGCTGACAGGTGAGCAGTTTTTGCACCCATTCTAGCACTTTTTCCAATATCTAAGCTGTTCAGTGACAATCCTGTAATGTGAGGTTCGAGCAACATTTGGGAATTCACCAGCCAGACCATTAATCGTCAAACGCTGATCACTTCAAGTTTTTGGTTCACTTGCTCAACGTGTCGTCGGTCCAAATCATTGTGCACATTTGTGGGGCCATTTCAAAATTCTGGACACCGGTGTCGAACCTGTTTGTCACTCATTATGCCCGGTCCATACCCTAGGCATAAATCACGATGGATGTCCGCAGCTGACGTCCTTTTACCAGCAAAAATGTAATCACACCGCGCACTTCACAACTGGTGGGATCTACGATTGTCGCAACCATTGTGATCTGCTCTCACCGACTGGTAAACGCCTACTGCGTCACACCAACACTGCGGTTGGTTCCTCAGGAGTCGGTAGCCAGCGCTGCAGGCGTGAAACTTCATTCAGGCCTACCATCCATTAAATGGTGTTCACCGGACCTTAGTTTTGGAATATGCGTATACTTATTGGATGCACAAACTATTCTAACGAAATCTATCCCTACCACGTACCTAGTCGACAGAGAAGGTATTGCTTTCAATCAAAAATTTTATACAGAGATTTATCGGAAACGTGTGTTTTGAGGAGGCCCCATGTATAAGGAAAACCATCTTAGGAAAACGTTGGTGTGTGTGTCTTTGAGCAGAATATTCAACAGAAAATTCCCCAACCCAAACTACCTTTTACATGAAACAGCTTTTGAAATTTTAATTTTAACAAAAAATGGTTCTAAGGAAGTTGAAGTGAAGGAGAATTCTCACCTCATACGATAAAGTATTATACTCCAGATTCTTTTCTTTGGACTAAGGTAAAATTGACGTTTAACACAACCCACCGCTAGGCACGGCTTCTTTAAAGGGGTACATGGCCACACACCCTCCCTATTCTGTCGTTAACTTAAGAGTAAATGTTTTCTATTTAATGTTATTACATCAAAATTTAGTTCTGCGAGAAGATTTCCTTTTCAAGAGAGTTTCTAGTTGGTTTCTAACTAATAGCACGCCTTTTGTAACTATTTAGTGGCCAGGAGCGCTAGCTTGTTGTGTCCGGCTGGCAGTAAAAGAGAGATACCCTCTTGTTGGCATCTATAAAGACGATCTGTACGATCAAGTTGCGAAAGAAGTAACCGACGGAAGAGCTGTAACAATAATTTTCAATAAAATCCCAAAAGTGCATTAATCATACAAGGAAGGAAAGAAGGAATCGAAATTCAACCATCGAGACTTTTTCCCATTAGTCCAAGACAGACTGAAGATAAACTTCGTTTAACAGCAAATCTCACTCCCGTAGTAACTGAGCCCAGAAAAACCAAAAGCTGTTATAACAAATTCAAAATACTAAATAATCCAGAATGCTAGTGGGAACCAAAGACTAGATCAATATCTTGCTGCATATCTTCTCACCTCCAAGCCTAAAGGGGAAATTCCTATAATTAAACACAAAGCTAAGATCAGGGTAGTGGTAAAAACACCTGATATCGTTATTAAGATCTTAGTGGTGGTGGTAGTCGTCATACCTGCATCGTCGTAGATCTCGCCTTTACGTCTTATGAGTGTCAGGATGGTTCAGATGTCAGGAACCACTCATCATCATCATCATCATCATCATTATGATCACCTCAGAATTCAACTGTCAGCGAATCGATCTGAAATTTCCTACGGTGACTCTGTCAGAGTAGGATGCTGGAGTGGTAACATCAGGAATAGATATAAATAAACAATGTTTTCACTTTTCTTACTCCGGCGCATCTTTATGCTAGAAATCCTGTTATATTCTCTTTTGTCAATAACAGGTGCGGTTCTTTAACACTGTGCTGTGACGATTATCACTTGGTTTATTAACTCTGCTCCGGCTTGTTATCTAATATCTCGGTGCTCTACCACCGTGTTAACTTGAAGTAATCACTTGATAAATATTAAATTCTTTATAGGTTTGGATAAAAATTAATACTATTAGCATAATAGATAAATATTTCACACGAATCACTTCATAGTTACGTATACAATTGTGCCGTACTTAACAAATTTATGAACTTAGCGACTTTCTCTGAATCGGAATACTACGTGTTCCCTTAGCAAGGAATCACGACAAGCTGTATAAAATCCATGCTTACGTTCACATATATAAAGTTACTACTCCCCTCCGGATTTCTGTACACTCCCTCCATCTTCTAATTGCTGCTAATAAACATCCTGTATCTTAATTGCATTTCCGGTTGAAAAATCGAAGCATAAACGGTAAGCAGAGACAGTTGCCCGTAGGGTCTACTTTCTCTTGCAACTTGGTTCATATTCTCGAAATAACAAAATAACGTTGGACTTTTATACCCCACGCTCGAAAATATACAATGAACATTTTGAGGCACAGCTTTTCTATTTCACCTAAATCTTGTATATTTTCTTACACGGTTACGCCTTTATTTGTTTAAATATATTTGTGAAAATTAGAATATGTTTACACCTTTTGGATGGCTCCTGATTGATATATATTTTGATCCAATTACTTTAAAATTGTAGAAGATTATCAAGTTGCGTGTTGATTATTCACCAATAATTCATAAAATATAATTAGTTAAGATTTCCGTTTTCTGCAGGCGTACTCAGGTGGAATATCGCTGCAATATCCAACATAGAACTTTCAAATTGAATTACAATGACAATTAAGAAATATTTCACGTAGAAATGTTCTTTACGTTGTTGAAGGAGTTTATTTATTTATTTAGCTACACGTATGGACGTCAATTTGAGAAGAAAGTGTTTTGTTTGTTACGTAATTTGCTGTTACGTATGAAAAGCTGATTTGAAGATGTATTTTTGTTGTTACGCTCCAAGTTTAAAAAAAATATATTTTAACTTTGTTATTAAACTGCTTCTATAGATAGTATTTATGTTTATGTTTGCCTCGGCTGCTTCAGTATTACTTTAGAGACACGTTTCTCTTAATCAGGGCGTGGTGCGACAAGAATGTAGGCTTACACAAATTTTAAGTTTAATTTCACTTCTTTTTATTTATCCTTGACACAAATTAAATAGCACTACACGGATATAAAGAGCTATGAGATTCTTTAATTTAATATCTGCACTTTTAATAACGCGTATACTAATTTTACGTCTCACACGAATATGTAATATATTTCTCTAGAGAACACATCTTCCATCCGGTTACTATCAAGGTCTGCAGGCAACTGAACATATTTCAACCGTCCAAACCCGTAAACGTCTGTATTTTAAGGCTCTGATTGGCTAATTCTAGTCCAATAGAATACCAGCATTTTACTAAATCTTTTTATGGCTGTTGATTGCCTAATTTTAAACTGTCACAAAATTTACATTATCACTGCTCTAATCATGACTAGTAGTATTTAAATTCTCAAACTCATTATTGCCTCAAGGTTACCTCATTGTTACCTACTTTAAACTTGTTATTCTCACAGTTCTTACATTATTAAATTACGTAATGCATTCACATAATATTACTGAACATGTTTACAATAATATAAGCATATGCAATGACTACTACATACATTTTACAAATTATTACATACATATTGCTTCAAGGCAGGGTGTTATTGAATTTACATATTATATAATTTAATTGAAATTATTAAAGTGTTAAAAATACTGCCTCATATTTAAAGCCATTTATGCACTTCAACAGTATAAACTTTGACCAGTTTTAAGACCACGTAAAACTTTAAAAAATTAACATGAATCTGTATGGCGACATACATATAATTTAGTAACTACCTATAATATTTACGTTACAGATATTATGTATAAATCATGTAATGTTATATAGTGTTATGAGGAATGATGTTGAAAAAATAAAATAAATAAATACCCTCTTGTTATTTAACCTATTTTGTCAGAGAAATATAGTCGTCTTAACAGATCATGCATGGGTACAGAAAGGTAGCAAGAGAGATTGGTTACATTGGTTGTAGGGTGAAGGTTTACAACCTTGTTGATCCTGAGTAAGGAAGATGACCTGTTGTCCATCTCACTTCAGCTGAGAGAAAGTTTGAAACTGGAAAAGGGATTTACAGTAGATAAATGGGTTCGTGATTTCGGCTTATGTGGCTGTGCATATACCGGGTTTAAATCATAATATAAATAGCAACTATCGGACAATATTAGTGCTTGAAGTTTATTACAAGGCAGCCGGTACTGCTGCTTTTTACAATAAATTTGTTTATGAAAAATATCATTGTGCACTTTCTCGGACTGTGTTATGTTGAAAGTAATGTTTACCATCCCAGTGATGACAGTTGAAAGTCTACGTTGGTTTTAATGCTTTAATTGCAATAAAGTATTTATAGAAATTTTAATAGAAACTAAGTATTCGATACTTTAGCTGTGTTTGAGGCAGTGTTTTTAACATTTAAATGATTTCAGTCTAATTATATAACATATAAATTCAATAACACCCCGCCTTAAAGCAATATGTGTATGTAACAATATATAAAACGTGTATATTACAGTCATTGCATATGTTTATATTATTGTATCCATGTGTAATAATGTTATGTGAATGTATTACGTAATTTAATAATGTAGGAGCTGTGAGAATAATAAGTTAAAAGTTGCTAAAATGAGGTAGCTTTGAGGCAATAATGAGTATGAATGTTTAATAAAGCTACTAGTCATTATTGGAGCAACAATAATGCACATTTTAGTGACAGTTTATAAAACAACCAATCAACAACCAGAAAAGCTTTAGTTAAATGAAGGTACTCTATTGGATTAGGAATAGCCAATCAGAGACTTGAAATACAGAAATTTACAAGTTTAGGGGCTAGAAATCTTGTTAGTTGCCTGCAAACAGTATTCCTAACCGGACGCGAGACATATCCTCTAGAGATTTAATCCTCACAGCTCTCTATATCAGTGAAGTGTTATTTAAATTGTGTCAAGGATTAATAAATGTAGTGAAGTAACATTATAACCTGTGTAAGCCTACATTCTTGTCGCATCACAACCCTGCTAAGAGAAACGTGTCTCTAACAAAATAGTGACCCAGCCGAGGCAAACATAAATATAATATTTAAAGAAACAGTTAAATTACAAAGTTAATATGTTTTTAAACTTGGGGCAAAGGCCACCTGAAAGTACATTTGCGGCGAATGCTACCGGAAATTGTATACTATACGTGCGGTTGCAACTACTACAAGTTCAGCTCCCCGACAGTTGAAATATAATACAACTCCTTCAATACTCCTACTTCAATCGGTTTTCCATTCGTGAAACAATACAAACTACTTCATGTTCAAATTCAAATTTTATTCATTGAGTGATCTCAATACAGAAATATTGGCTTCATCAACAATTCAATTATTAGTACAAAAAGTACAGGTATAATTAGATGTAATAGACAAATACAGAAATTCTAATTTATTACATGAGTAGGTACCTAAACTAAGGTACCTAAGCCATTTCTGAATATTCTTCCACTGAATAAAAACATCCTTGTATTAGGAATTTTTTCATTTTATTTTTAAATTCTTAGGGCTTTAACTTTTCTTGAAATATGTGGGGACTTTATTAAACCACTGAATGCCATTATCATATAAACGTTTTTCATATAGGGTTCCTTAATGTGCAGTTTAGATTTATTTCTTGTATTACAGTCATGAATATCATTTGTGTTAAAACTATTTTGCTGCTTATATATGGTTACCAGAGTTTCAAAAATGTATAGCGAAGGAACAGTCAAGATATTTAGCAGTGCGAAGTAAAGTTTGCAGCTTGTGTTGCTGCAAAGTTTTAACATTATTCTGATTGACCTTTTTACTTTCTCTACTACATATAGTAAATAGGGGAAGTATTGTATTCCACCCAAAAATTCGATACCGAGATTTCACCGAAAACATATGTTTTGAGACCCCCTGAATCCAAAAAAGAAGCATTTTTGGAAACATGTCCGTGTGTGTGTCTGTGAACAGCATAACTCAGAAACGAACAGTCGGATAAACACCAAACTTGGTTCAGTATCTTACAGAGATGTGACACGAAGGTTTTCAAGAAAATCCCACCACCCCAGATTACCCTTTCCATGGAATATTTTTCGAAAATTTTAATTTTCTCAGAAATGGCATTAACGATTTTGATTAAAATATCATACTTTTAAGATATTTTTATGGCAAATAAAATGTATTTCTTGAATTTTCTGGGAATGTGTTGCCTTAGGATTCTATTATGAAGTTAAGAAAAACTTAAATTTTGCTGAAGTTTATTTAGAAAATGAATTGATAACAATGTCTAATAAAATTGAATTTCTTGAAATCTGGGTTATAGTAACTTGACTAGGGAGTCCACATTGGTGTACTATCTAAAAAATTATCCCAACCATGTTTTGCATTATATACCCTTAAAACTTCAGTTAATCTTGATGTACTTAAAATGGCATATTTTGCATACTTCCATAGCCATTTATCATATGGTATAATATTTTGGAGAAAGTCGAGTTGTAAAAATTGAATCTTTATAATACAAAACATCCGATATGTTACACTCACACGGCTTTCTCCACTCTTGTACAAACTATTTTTACAAACTCTTATTCTCCATCTAGTTCATGTTAATCGAGATAAACGTTTCCAGAAACGATCTTTTGACATGCAACGAGAATTAAATTTTACACATAGCGACCAGTTCTAAAAATATTTGACTATCGCTTAAGGCGTACTATGTTCCCCTTGTTTTGTATTGGCAAGGACAATATACAAATAAGTAGACTTTAAGCATAGACATCTCTATTAATAGCTGGTTGCTAAGTATTGCAAAATTTAAGGGAATAACAAGCAATATCTCCAAAATGGTTCACACACAAAGAAAATCTATATGACATAAAATGTATATTTTTACGCGATATACATTTCTTGTGCAGTAAAATTTTGTCTATCTCTTATGGTTTACCAGTTATGCAAAGCTCGTTCACAATGAAGAATACTTTTGGACACATTCCAGAAAATTCAAGATATACATTTCATTTGCTATTAAAGTATCTTAAACGTTTTATATTTTAATCAAAATCGCTAGAGCCATTTTTAAGACAATTAAAATTTTCGAAAAATGTTCCATGTAAAGGGTAATCTGGGGTGGGAGGATTTTCTTGAAAACCTTTGTGTCGCATCTCTGGAAGATACTGAACCAAAATACCAAGTTTGGTGTTTATCCGACTGTTCGTTTCTGAGTTATGTGTTCACAGACAGACAGACAGAAACACGGACATGTATCCAAAAATACGTTTTTTGTATTCAGGGGGTCTCAAAACATATGTTTTCGGTGAAATCTCGGTATCGAATTTTTGGGTGGAATACAATACTTCCCCTACTTAATATACATAGAGAAAGTAAAATAGAATGTTTTTGAAATGAGTAGGGTTGTTTAAAGCTAAAAGTATATCTTCAGGAATGCTATATCTTCTTCTCTCCATGGTATAACTTCTGCATTTAGTGATGATGTATTCGATGGTGATACGGCAGTTGCAGGTCTCGCAGCGAGGAGCTTTTTCTTTGGCGAGTAAGAAGGAATGGGTTAGGCGTGAATGGACTATTCGTAAACGTGATATAATTATTTTATCTTTTCTTTTTAGGGTCTGCAAGTGCAGGGTTTTGTGGAGTCTTTCCTAACTATGTGGAGTCTGCTTGATGTTTTAATGGTCCAGTCTTGCTTCCATTTGACAGTTGGTCTGCTAAAAAAAATCACTGAGCACCTCTATATTCTGCAATTTCGGATGCTAGTTTCACATGTGAATTTAAAGTAAAAATGACCGAACAATGCGATTTTCAGGTTCATCCGTAAACATTTTAAAAGCATTCCAAGATGCAGCTATTAAAATACTTTTTATATGTGGTTGGCATAAATATGTTTGGGAAGATTTCTAGTAAGATTGCGGAGTATTTGAACCTGGAAAACGCTAAGGAGTACACCGGGCATTGTCAGCTACTTTCCACGCAGACAGCGGTGCTGGTGTTCTTACTTTAAAAAAAATCTGATGTGTTACATACACATGACTTTCTCTACTCTTGTACAATCTATTTTTACAAACGCCTATTCTCCATATGCTTCATGTTAATCGAGATGTCAATCTTATTGGTAATTTTCTTGTAGATGCAAGGGGAATATGGTAGCTTTTAAGCGATAGTCAAATATTTTATCGCTGGTTGCTATGTGGCGCATTCCATTCTCTTTGCATGTCCAGGACATAAAAAAATGAATAACGAATTTGAGAAAAAGTATAAGTATTGGAAAATTTAAGGAAATAACAAGCAATACCTCGAAAACGGTTCACTCAACAAAAGAAATGTATATGATATAAGTTGTGTATTTTAACGCGATCTACATTTTTGTGTAGTAAAATTTTGTCTATCTCTTATGGTTTACCAGTTATGCAAAAGTCGTTCACAATGAAGAATACTTTTGGAGACATTCCCAGAAATTTCGAGATATACATTTCATTTCTCATGACATTATCTTAGACATATGATATTTTCATCAAAATCGTTAGAGCTATTTTTGAGAAAATTAAAATTTTCAAAAAATGTTCCATGTAAAGGGTAGTCTGGGATGGGGGGATTTTCTTGAAAATCTTCGTGTCGCATCTCTGGAAGATACTGAACGTAAATACCAAGTTTGGTGTGTATCCGACTGTTAGGTTTTGAGTTATGCTGTTCACAGACACACAGACACACACACACAGACACACACGGACATGTTTCCAAAAATGCTTTTTTTTGGATTCAGGAGGTCTCAAAACATGTATTTCCGGTGAAATCTCGGTATCGAATTTTTGGGTGGAATGCAATACTTCCCCTACTTACTATACGTAGTAGAGAAAGTAATACATGGAGGGTGCAGAAGGATGCGTAGAAGAAAGTGTGATGGGTAAGAAGAAAATTGATTATCTTTTACTTAGGACATAAGGTTCTTACAGGCAAAGTTGTGAGAAACGATGCTTCTGATAATAGAGAAAATGTGCTTCCAATAAGTATTGCAAATTGTAATGGTTGTAATATTACAATAACTATCAAGTAGGGGAGAAATTTTGTTTTAATGCATATTATTTTCATTAAGGAAAATAAGATATAGATGATCATCTTTAAACCTGTTATTGAACCTGTACTTTATATTTTGATAGCGTGTTAAGTATAGGTTTTATTGCCTAGTAACTACAAACTAAAGCATTACTGGTTGTTATGGTAGTAGATAAAAGTAATATTATTATATACAGTGTTATTTTATGATTATTAAATTTATTTAAGGGGTCAAGGTAGTCTGAATACATTACACCTTAGGTGTGTTAAATTACCACTACTCTTGAAGTTCTTAATGGTTTTTCCTGAATTGTTTACGAATTACTCTATCAATCATGACAATTACTTCAAGTGGTTGTTTGCATTGATAGCTTATGTAGTTGAGTCCGTAAAAATTATTTCATTCAGCAGAAAAATAATGAAATTTACCCTTAAAATATCTGATTTCATATACCTTTTTCCTTGATGCTACTTGCAATACAGAATCAACTTTGCTTGTTCTTAGTATAATCATCTATCTTCTGAACCTAAAATATTTTGTTATGTATATCAGTTCATTAGAAATTAAAAAAAATTATTTGCAAAGTCAAAAAAGTAAAAATGTGGAAAATTTACAAAGCTGTGGCTGTCTTAATATAACTAATATACATTATAATTTAGAATTGTGGTTCAAAAAGTTTAACTATGTGTTGTATACATGTACTCAAAATTTTAGCTCTCTACCTTTCATACTTTCTGAGAAAAAGGTGCATAAGTATCCAAAAATGATGTTTTGGGAAAACTGAATTTAATGTTTGAACATTGAAATTGTGATACACTTCAGTACATTCCAGGGTCATAATCATCTGCACCTTCATTCCTGGATTGCTTCAGCTTTTCTGATTGCCTTCTCTTGGTCCTGGCCTCTTTTGTTAATTGCTGAACTGCTCGCTGGGCATGATATTGTCGTTCGTTGTTGAAAGATAAAAAAATGTTTTAAAAAGGGGCGTTGCATGACAACTTTAAAGGATTGCAGACTAGAATTTAAATGGTATTTAAATGTCTTAAAAACCTCTTAACCTCCCAAAAAGTATATATTTTCTGAAAATGGAAATAATAGAGATTTTATTAGTGCCTAAAACAAAAAAAATTGATTTTTTACCACTTCAGAGTATCTTGTCCCCTTAAATGTGTGATAATTTTGAGCGTAAATCTATAATTATGAGTGGTTTGTACAATGTATATGCATTTGAAATTTGACAATCCTGAGGAGTATAGCAACTTCACGGACATACTGTTTAATTATGTCGCGACAGTGATGTGAAAATAGAGATATACACATTAATTTACGTATTCCAGAACACGGTTTACGGAGTAATCAATTCCTTTGAGTGCACAATATGTATCCGCAGCATGCATCCCCACAGTTATGGAAATTACAGCAACCATAACTTCAGTACAGTGCTAGGGGATTCACAGAAGTTATGCTGCTAATGTGCTATACACGACCGTTAATACGCAGAATATGGGCTGCAATAAAGATATGAGCATCAAAACCAATGGAACGACAATATCCACCGTCTAGACACATCTACCACGGTATATTGGAGAAATCTGCATCCGGCATCTGGATCTCAATCTTGCTCTGGTAATTATGGACTTGTTCCCTTAATAAGCTTATCACAATACTGATGGTGCTTTTAAATTCAAGTATACCACATAAGTACGAACTACCAAAGCAAACACCACAATAAAAAATCTGATGTGCTACACTCACATGACTTTCTCTACTCTTGTACAAACTATTTTTGCAAACGCTTATTCTCCATATGCTTCATGTTAATCGAGATGTTAATCTTATTGCTAATTTTCTTGTAGATGCAAGGGGAATATGGTAGGCTTATGAATAACGAATTTGAGAAAAAGTATAAGTATTGGAAAACTTAAGGGAATAACAAGCAATATCTCGAAAATGGTTCACTCAACAAAAAGAATGTATATCACATAAATTGTGTACTTTAACGCCGTCTACACTTTTTGTGTAGTAAAATTTTGTCTATCTCTTATGGTTTACCAGTTCTGCAAAAGTCGTTCACAATGAAGAATACGTTTAGCGACATTCCCAGAAAATTCAAGATATACATTTTATTTGTCATGAAAGTATCTTAAATATATGATATTTTAATCAAACTCGTTAGAGCCATTTTTGAGAAAATTAAAATTTTCGAAAAATATTTCATGTAAAGGGTAATCTGGGGTGGGGAGATTTTCTTGAAAAACTTCGTGTCAGATCTCTGAAAGATACTGAACCTAAATACCAAGCTTGGTGTTTATCCGACTGTTCGTTTCTGAGTTATGCTGTTCACAGACACACACACGGACATGTTTACAAAAATACATATTATTCAAGTAAATCGAATGTTAGTAGGGCAATAAAAGAAACAACTAAGTCTACCCGGGTGTTCAGGAACAGTAGCGTATGGCATAAAAAGGGTACAAAGGAACCCATCAAAAAGAATGTAAAAACGGAAGTGCGAAACAGAAACATGCTAGTTTAAGCAGTATAATGAAATAGCGCAAAGCGGAATGTGGGGCATCGTTAATTCTTTGCTATTTGAAAACATTTTAACCAGGTTGAATGTGATTTTGTCAAGTCTAAACAGTGAAAGTCACCTGCCAAATTATAGCTTTTATCATTATATCTCCATATTTCTTTGATAATGTAAAATCGTATTTCAAAGTACTAAAAATATACAAAAACGAATATAAAGGACATGCAAACATTAAATGAGCTGAAGCCTTCCTGGCGATATGAATACTCTGGATTTCTAACCATCTAACTCTACACCTGAAGGAGGCGCCGTGGCCGAGTGGTTAGATCGTTCGCTTCACACCGAGGTGGCCCGGGTTCAATCCCAGGGACCTGCATGTGGGATTTGGGAGGACGAAGCGGCGTCTGGGTTCTCCGGTTTCCCCCGCCATTCATTCCACCAACTGCTCTATCATCAGCTTTCCTTTCATCCATTTCACCCACATTTCGTTTCATCTACTTCCTTCATCCCATACCAGGCATCGGGCTGATCACCCATCCTGGAAGTTCTGTCTGATCCATGAGTGTCTGCTCCTCGACGGGCCTCTGACCCCAAAGACCCGCCTGTAAGCCCTGGGGGGTGTAAGTCCTACATAAGAGGAGGGTAAACAGATAATGAATGAATAACTCTACACCTGACTATAAGCCCGAGAAAATCTAGAGTAATGTAGATCTCTTTAAAGCACGCAATTTATTTTGAACAAGTTTTTCCGTAGCATTAGCGTTTCTGAGATGCCCCTTTGAATTGTTCAATACTTGTCATTCTTTTAAAGTCTCGTTCGATTTTCAGTTGGTTCTCGCGATTACATGGAAACAGTATGGAATATTAAGACCAGCATATAGCGTCCAGTTTTTAAACATTTGACTGTCGCTGTTCCCTTTGTATCTATAACGAAATGTGTAATGTAGCTATCTCAATCAACTAAAAAATTCGATACCGAAATTTCACCTGAAATACATGTTTTGAGGTCTCCTGAATCCAAAACAAAAATATTTTTGTAAACATGTCCGTGTGTGTGTGCCTGTGAACAGCATAACTCAGAAACGAACAGTCAGATAAACACCAAACTTGGATTTAGGTTCAGTATCTTCCAGAGATGCGACACGAAGGTTTTCAAGAAAATCCCCTCACCCCATATTACCCTTCACATGGAACATATTTCGAAAATTTTAATTTTCCTAAAAATGGCTCTAACGATTATGAATAAAATATCATAAGTTTAAGACATTTTCATGGCAATAAAATGTATATCTCGAATTTTTGGGAATGTCTCCAAAGGTATTCATTGTGAACGACTTCTGCATAACTGGTAAACCATAAGAGATGGACAAAGTTATACTACACAAAAATGTAGATCGCGTTAAAATACACAATTTATGTCATATACATTTTTTTCTGGATTGAACCATTTCCAAGATATTCGTTCTTATTTGTTTGAATTTTCCAATGTTTATTCCTTTGTCAAATGGGAATTCGTTATTCGTTTTGTTATGTCCTGGACATACAAAGAGAATGGAATGTTGCACATAACAACCAGCTTTTAAAATATTTGACTATCGCTTAAAGCCTACGATATTTCCCTTGCATCTACAAGAAAATTAGTAATTAGAAACGCAGTATTGAAATGTAGTAAATAGAAAAAAATGTGTTTATAGAGGGTAAAGAAAGTCGTGTGAATGTATCACATCAGAATTTTAGCAAATATATTCGTTGTAGCCTTCATTCTTCATAACAATGTTCAGAGATCACTGCACAAAGCTTATTGAATGCTGCCACGCAATAATCATGCCTTGGGGAGATAGGCCTAAGGCGAGACCAATAATCGCTAATTACATGTTGGTAAACTACCAATTCACACGCACTAATGAAAACGTCAACATAGCAAAGGTCACCAGAGCAGGAAGGGATTATCCTTTAGAGATGCTGTATGCAGGCATCCTTTGATGTGAGTGTCTCTGGACCTGAAGCATACAAGCCCACCCTGTGGTAAGAGGATCGGACTACTGCTTGAGCTGGCTTGCAACTTAGCAATGGTTGTATCAAGGATTATGAAGGATAAGAGAGATTAGGGAAGGTGATAATGTGTACTTTAAAGCATTCCAGGTAACGTACAGCAAAGAGACGAGATGGTTTGCTGTATTACGTAATCATAGGTACGTACAAATGTAAATTCTGAATGAATGAACGAACCTCCATTCACAGTGCCAGGAGTAAAGACTTTCTCTGAATGCGTTAAAACCTAGAGTGGTATATTCCACTACGGAGTTCCTCTCTTCTCGTTTCATTTCCCTTTCATGTTTCTGTCGGTGTCGGGAAGATGGCGCGAAGGTTTGCGAATTCGAACTTCCTCTTTGGCTCTGTTATAAGGAAGTCTATTGGGCCTCTGCTGCTGGGTCGTGTTTCTCCGATTCCACTAGAGGGACATCTACAAGTGACCCTCCCGTGGCCATGCCTGGAACTACAGAAAACCAAGAAACCAGGAACCGGCTGCGCGGTGTTTTTCCTGTCCGCGTCCTTGAGAAAGTTTTAGTTTTAGAAGGAGTTGTATCGTATTTCAACTGTTGGGGAGCCGAAATTGTAGTAGTTGCAAAGCAAGTTTAGTAAACAGTTTCCGGTAACCTTCGCCCCAAAATGTATTTTTACTGTTTCTTTAAATTTTATATTTATGCTTGCCTCGGCTGCGTCACTATTTGTTCGAGACACGTTTCTCTTGGCAGGGTTGTGATACGACTAAGATTATAATTTTTACTTCACTCCTTTTATTAATACTTGATACTATTTAAATAACACTTCACTGATATAGAGAGGTGTGAGATTCTTTAATTAATTAATTGGAATTTTTTAACACGTAAACTTATTTTTTTTTCGTCTCACACGAATACATATTATATTTCTTGAGGACACTTTTTGCGTCTGGTTAGTAACTCCGTCTGCAGGCAACTGAATTGATTTCAACCGTCTAAACTTGTAAATTTCTGTATTTCAAGTCTCTGATCGCTAATCCTACTCCAATAGAATACCTTCATTTAACTAAAACTTTTTCTGGTTGTTGATTGGCTATTTCATAAACTGTCACTAAAATTACATTATCGTTACTCCAATAATCAGAAGTAGTATTATTAAACTCTCAAACTCATTATTGCCTCAAGGTTACCTCATTGTTAGCAACTTTTAACTTATTTCTCACAGATCCTACATTATTAAATTACGTAATACATTCACACAACATTATTGAACATGTTTACAATAATATAAGCATATGCAATGATTGTTACATACATTTTACAAATTATTACATACACACATTTCTTCAAGGCGAGCTGTTATTGAATTTACATATTATATAATTTGACTGAAATCATTTAATTGTTAAAAATACTGCCTCATCCTCGACGCTCGTTGCCGTCTGCCGCTATCATAGAAGGCGCGGATGAAATCATGCAACATTTTTAAAACTACTGATAAAGGCTTTACTTACCAATTTTATAAAAGGAGATGCTGAAACTGGCCACCGTCGTTGTCCATATATTTTTGGCTCCTCTCTAGAAAACTATCCATCACTCGCCGTACTTCACGTTGAGAAATTTCCTGGCTATTTTATTTTAATTCTTCCAGGATGTGTGGGTTTGTCTTGTACACTTTATGTTTTAAGTTACCCCAAAGATAGAAATCGCAGCGGGTTAGGTTGGGGCACCGATGGAGCTACAAATCTCTACTAACAATTCTGTGCTCAAACACACTTTCAATTGTTCTCAACGAAATATTAACCGCTTGAGTTGTTGCGGAGTCTTGTTGAGAAAAAGGCAAAATTACGCTCCCTGTCTGTTAATTCTGTAAAAAAAGGGGGGCCAGTTTGTGTTCACGTATGCACGGCGTCAACTGTCGATTCGAAAACAGTTCGCCCTGTAACTCTTTCTCCGCTCATAGCGCACCATACACAAATTTATCGTCATGAAGGGATACTTGAACAAATCTAGGTTTGTCAGAGCTCCAATAACGATATTTTATGTACCCACATATTCATGAAGGTGGAACCAAGCCTCGCCCGTGGAAAATATTAAATATGGGTCTATTTCGCCATTGTGTACACTATTGAGACTCCACTCACAAAATGTGCGCCAAATTACAGGATCACCTGGTTGAAGACTATGTGCCACAGTTATTTTATATGGTTTTAAATTCAGCAATTTAGCTTTTCGCGCAACGCCATAAGAAATGCCTGTCCCTTGTAAAATACATCTAAGTGATTGGGGGGAGGGAATACAATGATCAATGTCGTCTAATGTTTCTTTGGTGAGAACCGCATGCTGTCTTTTAGATTTCTTAGCCTGAACACTTCCTGTGGCCTGAAATTTATTGTAAAGTTCATGGATTGTTGTACGGCCTGGAACCTTTACACCTGGAAATCTTTCTGCAAGTCGTACTTTCACTTGGCGAGCTGATCGAGTTAACACATACGAATCATAAATAAATACACACTGTGCAGTAGAAAGCACATACTGAGCCATAATATACTTTGTGTCTAACTACAGGACAAAATAATAAATAATTCGTAATAACGGAACTCCATCACATCACCATCAACTGAATACTGCACTTCACACTACAGAGTAAATGCACGTCATCGGCGTGACCTTGTTTATAGCAGCAGTGCGTTATCATGTTTTCTTGGCTCTCCCGTTATAAGGGAACCCTCGGTCGACTTGCGCCGGCCCCACTCTACAATCCACACGTCTTCTGCGGTTTGCTCACCTCATCCATTCCTCCTGAGGGTGTATGCACAAAAAAATCCATTGGGGTCTATATGTTAGGTGTCCTCTCCGTTATTATTTTTTATTCATATTCTGAAATCTTCCTATCAACTGTAGCCTACCAAAGACAAGGAATAGCAATTCAACATAATTATACAAAATAATAATAATAGAAATTAAAAAATCTGATGTGTTACACTCACATGACTTTCCCTACTCTTGTACAAACTATTTTTACAAACTCTTATCCTCTATCTATTTCATATTAATCGAGATAAACATTTGCAAAAACGATCTTTTGACATGCAAAGAGAATTACATTTTACACATAGCAACCAGTTCTAAAAATATTTCCCTATCGCTTAAGGCCTACTATGTTCCCCTTGTTTTGTATTTGCAAGGGCAACATAGAAATACAGTAGCCTTTAAGCATATACATATCTCCTAATAGCTGGTTGCTATGCGCAGCACCATTCTCTTTGCCACAGATCAATACTCTTTGCATATCAAAGACAAAAAAATGAATAACGAATTCCCATTTGAGAAAATAAGTATTGGAAAATTTAAGGGAATAACAAGCAATATCTCGAAAATGGTTCACTCAACAAAAAAAATGTATATGACATAAATTGTGTATTTTAACGCGATCTACATTTTTTGTGCAGTGAAACTTTGTCTATCTCTTATGGTTTACCATTATGCAAAAGTCGTTCACCATGAAGAATACTTTTGGAGACATTCCCAGAGAACTCAAGATATACATTTTATTTGTCATAAAATATCTTAAACATATGATATTTTAATTAAAGTCGTTAGTCATTTTTAAGAAAATTAAAATTTTCGAAAAATGTTCCATGTAAAGGGTAATCTGGGGTGGGGCGATTGTCTTGAAAACCTTCGTGTCGCATCTCTGGAAGATAATACTGAACCTAAATACCAAGTTTTGTGTTTATCCGATTGTTCGTTTCTGAGCCATGCTGTTCACAGACACACAGATAGACTGACACACAGAGACACACACGGACATGTTTCCAAAAATGCCTCAAAACATATATTTCCGGTGAAATCTCGGTATCGAATTTTTGGTTGGAGTACAATACTTACCCTACTTACTATACGTACTAGAGAAATTAAAAAAGCAATAGAAATCAACTTCAAATAAAATATAAATGAATTTATATCAGAATGAAGAAAAAATACGCATATTAAAATACTTATAAATAAAATTCTCTAATATTCACTTAAATAAGAGCAAATCCTCCTTCAACAAGAAATCTGACACAAAACGCACCTCCACCGCCCAGTCGCAACACGTCGAACGCCCTTGCCTGGTCCTTCAACCTTAAAACAGATAAAGGAAATGAGAGGTAAGGGAAATAAGAGACAGGAAAGTAGCGGTAGAAAAGGAACCACCCCAACGTTCCCTACCGACCCGGGTAGATCACGAAAAACACTTGGTGGAGTGGGCAGTCCCCGGGATCTCCCTAATGCGAGGCTCATACGTTACTGAGGTGCCATCTCGCGCTCGGTACTTGATAACATGTGTACAAAGGAAATACTGCAAAATGTTCTTACATGAGGGTTATTAGAATCATTATCATAGAATCAAATTTAACTAATGCGGATAGCTAACAGATAAATTACATTAGAGTAGTAAAACTTTTAGAATTCTTACTTCGATCGATGTGACACCACCGAGTGGCATAAAAGCTGGTTCAGGTGAGACACTTTTGGATGCGATGTATCCCGTTATGGTTAACGAGTCCCAGATTCGCACCGTCAATGTTTCTGATTTCCCTCGTGGTGTCCTCTACTTGTTGCAGGGGTGAGGTGGCAACTCTGTTGAAAATTTTCATATGACAGTATTTTGTAGCTACTTGGGTTAGAGCCGTTCAACAAAAACTATTGAAATCCTAACCTTATGTGGTTTAATTTTCTTAGGACCATGCAATGTTCGAATGAAATCATTGATATGTGGCATACAAACGCGCTATTTGATAACTGATTACAATTAGGAATACGCTACAGAGAGAACACCTTACACCTCGACCCACACAGTTGCAGTAGGTCTACCAGGGTAAGAGCCAATAGTCATTGGCTGAAAGTACCCGAGGACACCAAAAACCATCCCGGGGGGTTTCCCATGAGGTCAATACCGTGAGTCTAAAAAGACCCCCCCTGCAGTGCAGGAGATGGAAGTGAACACGCCACTTACGCGCGTTGCCCCGAAGGGCAGCTACCGATAACCTCGGTGGGGCCGAGAGCAATCTAGCATGCCGTCTACCGGCTATCCAGGGCGGTACCAGAGATCATTGAGGCGTCTTGCAACCCAGCATGGAAACCATACAGTCGTACCCAACACCCATGTGTTTCGAGAACCACTGCCCCGCCGAGTCCAACCCAATCCGAACCACTCCCCACGTTCGGCCCAGATACTTCTAGTAACGTCAGAGGTACCACGAGTGCTAGGGGTCCGCAGCGCCCGCACCACGGCAACTGAAGGGGTCGGAACCCCTCCCCTACGGACACCTCGACCCACACAGGAAACTTTTGTGCATACACCTCCGAGAGGAACGGATGAGATGATGGAACCGCGGGTGACGTATGGACTGCAGGACCGGCCAACGCAGGCGACAGAGCACGCGCAGAGGTCCCTAACAGTTACAGGCTTCACCACCCAGCGGAGAGCGCTCAAGGCAGCCCTGTTAAGCGCACAGGCTACCCTCCAGCACAACCAGGGAAATCTCGACCCAGCAGCGGAGACTCGAGCGGCCTCCATATGACGGGGCCGAGAAGAGGTTCCAACACGGACCGTTTATCCGCAGTCGTCCGACACACACAGACACGGAGTTAACCTGTAACGTGAAAGAGGAAGTTGAAATTCGGGGGAGATAATCATCCTTCCTAGCGTTCACTTGAGAAGTGACCCGGGGAAACCCCGAAAAAACCCATGAGTCAGGAACGTCGTCCGCGAGAATCAAACCCACGGCAGGTGCTCTACGGGGCCAGATTTTAAATTGTTCTTAAAATGCTGAATCTCTATTGTTGTCCATATTACAATTACTTGAAGCCTTCTATACTACAGTACCTTATTAAGCCATGGTATTAATTACCGCTGTTGAATTACAAGCTTATGTTCCGAAAATCCGAGACGACGATGCATAAATTCATTAGGAATTGTTCTCTTTTGTTAATAAATCTTCAAAGTAATAAAACACACGATTGTGCAAAAACTAGTCCCGCCTTTTCACACTATTCCTCGAATTGCTTGTATGCTTTGCAGGTTGCTACAGGCGACCAAAACAATAAATAAAAATTGAAATGTCTGTGTATCCTACAGCGAATGTGTGGCACAGCCTTTTTCTGGGGCTGTACCTGAGTTGTAGGGTTTTGCATCCAGGGAAATTTCCAGATGCTGCTCGAAACGCTGCAATTATCATCTTGGGATAAATCCACACAAGCGAAAGAGTAACGTCCCTCAAGAGAGCAATTCATTTTTAGAAGAGAACTAAGAAGGGTTGTGAGCGGCTAAGAAAATGCTGAGCTAAGCAGAATGTAGGTTTATCCTGAGGAAGTACTTGATTGGGGCTTACTGGAATTGGTTGGGAGTATCCTTGAAGGAGACTGTATAGAAATACAGAACCATTCTTTTTTAATTAAATAAGGAAATAATTATTCATAGCCTGTTCTACCCAAGGTTATTTCCTATCCTCCCCAGCGTCTGGAAGTATCAATGTTAAGTTAATCCTGTAGGCTTACAAACATAATATTCTAGCTAATTCAGATAAACTTTCACATTTATACATTTCATTGTAAGATGCAATAGATAAAGCGATAGTCAGATTTTTACTAGTTGAAAATGCAAACCAATAACCAGCAATTTCTCGGAAATGGTTAATTCCACAAAAAATATATATATTTGCATTAGTGGGTATACAAATAATTCTTACTAAAGCCTATTCTTCTGTCTCCTACATTTTAATCCAGACAAACCTTTGCAGAAATAGCTACATTTCACATTTCGTTATAAATACAAAGAGAACAGCAGTAGACAAATGTTTAAGAACTGGACGCTATATGCTGACCTTAAAATTCTATACTGTTTCCACGACATAGAAACAACTTAAAATCGATGGGAGAAATGTTCAAGAATTCGAACATTTAATAACGGATATCTCAGAAACGGCTTATGCTACAAAAAAACGTATTTGAAGTAAATAGTGTGTTTTAAAGAGATCTACGTTTTCTTCTATCGCTTAACATTTTCAGCTTATACAAGATTACACAAGATTCCATCCGAACGAAGAGAATTTTCTAGTTTATTCCCAGAATCTTTAAGATATACACTTTATTTGTTATGTAAATATCTTTAATATTCGGCATCTTAATGAAAATCGTTAGAGCCATTTTCTCGAAAATCATAGTTTTGGACATCTGTTTCATGTGAAGGGTAGATGAAGGTGGGGGATTTTCTTGAAAATCTTGGTATCCCATTCTTGTAAATACTAAACTCTGAAGTGGAAATGTTCTTTACGTTGTTTGCTGCTACGTATGAAAAGCCGATTTGAAGTAGGAGTTGTATTATATTTCAACTGTTGGGGATCCGAACTTGAAATTCGTTGCAATCGCACGTATAGTACCCGGTTTCCGGTAGCCTTCGTCCCAAGTCTAAAAATATTAACTTTGTAATTTGGCTGTTTCTTTAAATATTATATATTTATGTTTGCCTCGGCTGCGTCAGTATTATTGTTAGAGACATGTTTCTCTTGGTAGGGTTGTCGTGCAACTGAAGAATGTAAGCTTACACAGATTTTAAGTTTTAATTCACTCCCTTTTATTAATCCTTGACACAAATTAAATAGCACTTCAGTGATACAGAGAGCTGTGAGATTCTTTTATTTAATACTTGCACTTTTTAACACGTAAACTATTTTTGTCTCATACGAATACGTATTTAATTTCTCGAGGACACATCTCGCGTCTGGTTATGAGAACTGTCTAGAAGCAACTGAACTGTTTTCCACCGCCTAAATTTGTAAATTTCTGTATTTCAAGTCTCTGATTGGCTAATCCTAGTCCAATAGAATACCTTAATTTAACTAAAGCCTTTTCTGGTTGTTGATTGGCTATTTTATAAACTGTCTCAAAATTTACATTATTTCTGCTCTAATAATGACTAGTAGCATTTAAACTTCCTTACTCATTATTGCCTCAAGGTTACCTCATTGTTACCTCATTGTTAGCAACTTTAAACCTATTTCTCACAGCTCCTACATTATTAAATTATGTAATACATTCACATAACATTATTACATGCTCTTACTCATTATTGCCTCAAGGTTACCTCATTGTTAGCAACTTTTAACCTATTATTCTCACAGCTCCTACATTATTAAATTATGTAATACATTCACATAACATTATTGAACATGTTTACAATAATATAAGCATATGCAATGACTGTTACATACATTTTACAAATTATTACATACACATATTGTTTCAAGGCGGTATGTTATTGAATTTACATGTTATATAATTTGACTGAAATCATTTAAGTGTTAAAAATACTGCCTCAACTCAAATACCAAGTTTGGATTTATCTGACTTTTCGTTTATGAGTTACACTGTTCACAGACAGACACACAGGCCTATACATGAACATGTTTCCAAAAATACCTTATTTTAATTATAAAAACGAATATTTCCGGTGAAATCTCGGTATCGGATATTTAGTAGAATGCAATACTTTGCTACTTACTATATATAGTAAAGAGAGTAAGTGTACGACATAAATTGTGTGATTTAACGAGAAATACATTTTTGTGTAGTAAGATTTTGCCTGTCTCTTAAGATTTGTCAATTATACAAAAGCCATTTAGAATGAAGAGGACTTCATAGGCTATTACCAGAAAATTCAAGTGTTTCATTTATAATAAAAACATTTCAAAGATTTGACTTATTTATCGAAAATAACGAAAAACAATAATCTCATTGTCGATATAAAGGGTAGTTGAGCCATTGGGGATTTTTTCAAAATATTCCTGTCGTATCCTTAAAAGACGCTGAAACTGAACACCAACTTTGGTATGTAACAGCCTTTTTTGAGTTACGCTGTTCAGACCCACAAGGAGGTTATTTATTTATTTTTTTGTCCTGGACATGCAAGAGAATGGAATACTCCACATAGCAACCAGCGTTAAAATATTTGACTATTGCTTAAAGCCTAGCAATTCCCCTTGCATGTACAAGAAAATTAGCAATAAGATTAACATGAAGCATATGGAGAATAAGCGTTTGTAAAAAGAGTTTGTACAAGAGTAGAGAAAGTAATGTGAGTGTAACACAACAGATTTTTTAGTTTCATATCTAGTCCACAAGACTTTATAGGTTTTAGGTATAACACTGCACCCTTTTTGGCCAGAAAGTCTGCAGTCTCGTTATCATTCACTCCCACATGTGCTGGTATCCACCGTAACATTATCCAGTTGGCATTAAAGTGTATTTTTTCTCATTTCTAAATTTGTAAACAAAGCATCTTCCTTTATAAAATAGAAAGGTTGCTTCTACACTGTGTATTAAAACAAATTGTTAGGGGAAAACGATACGTGCACACTTCTATGGGGCAAAGCCTTTGTGATTTCTGGTATGTATTAACTTGAGCCCTGCGTACCACAAAGCGAATGATAGGTACACTGGTGGCTATTTTAAGAGCTTCAGCTTGCGGTGGAAAAGGCTTTTGTGTGAAGCACGTGCACACTTCGGAAAACACTTCAATAGTTCGAAGTATAGTCTCTCTCTCTCGCTTTCTCTCACCCTCCACACACACACCTCTCTTTGTGCTGGAACGTGAACCAAGCTGTTAATTTGCTTATGATAACCTGAGTGATCTAACGGTTTCCTTTCACTTTTCTGTGTAAACTGTAGAGTTTCAGCAATTAACATTTATACCTTTAACTGCTAATAATAGTTTGCATAGAGTGTAAATACATTTAGGTTACAAAGGCTCGGTGGTAGGTAGACAGATACCATGTTATCAACCTAGCGAGGTAGATCCGCTGTAAGTGTGTGGCTCGCGTTCGGGAAGTGCCGGGTTCGATTTCATTTGTGTTTTTCGTGGTTTTCCTTGGTGGTAAGGCGAATGCTGAGGTCAATGCTGTATCGTAAGTAGCATTTTAAATGCTGAAAATATCTATAACATTACGACCTAGAAAAACAACCAGCAAATCTACTCATGAAACTGACCTGTAACTATTTTTATGTCATTTTATTTTATAATGTGCAAGTTTACTAAAAATGCATAATTTAATAACTCAAAACATATGTGTAGAAAATTTCGCAAAACCACTTCTAGAAATTTTAGAAAAAAAGCTGTGAGAAGTTTTAGAAAAAAGCCTCAAAACCGAATGTCCTCCGCTCAGGTTTATTTAAGTCATCACGTAACTCTCTCATTTTTATTCCGATAACAAAAATATGTGTATGAAAACGTTCTTAGAAAATCGGATCTAATAAATTATAAAGCCTAAATTGCAATTGTTTATCCATTTTGCCGAATTTTCAATGATTGGGACCCTTAAACGCTTCTGCAATCTTAGATATATGGTGTGGGCTGGGTGATGCCTGTTGGAGTTACGTTTGATAGAGCCGGCAAGTCCCTCTTGCATTCCTTCGGACTTCCCAGTAGATAAGTATCTCGACGTACTTTGTTTTATGCAAAAGTCACTTGTTCATTTTCACTTGACGATGATCAAATGAATACTATAAAGTGGTACTGTAGATTAATAAAGGTATATGTAAGCTCAAAGTGCTTACAAACGTTGTCGACTTAAAAGTTCCTTCATTTGTATTATGAATGTGTACATTGCCATCTTAGCTATGGAGTATTGCTATGGGTAGGTCACTCGTATTCTCACTTTGTAAAAAAGGTCGTTAAGAATTATTTGTGATCTCATTGTAAACCACTGTTTATTAAAGTTGGCATTTTAACTCTCCCATCAGTCTTTATCCCCCCGAGTATTAGGTATGTTAAAAATAATACTGATAGATACATTGAGTGCTTTAATATTCATATTCATTTGACTCGTAATATATTTAAATCATATATTAAGAAATGTAAATATTCTAAAACTGAAAGTTACTTTGAATATGTAACATTAAATTACTTAATCACTTCCCTGAGAGGATCAGAAAGTTAAACTCCATCCCCTTTAAAACGCATATTAAATCTATTCTCCTGGCTAATCTTTTCCACGAATTTATTGACTTGCATTTTTAATGTGTATCCCTCTGTGAGGTTGCTATACATTTGTTGTAAATATCCTTAGCAATAAAGTATACTTTCATTCTTATGAGACAACAAGCAGAATACCTGTTGACTGCCACGACGCTCTCAATGAATACTCTGCCATAGCAATTTATTACGCGCAGGTTTATTTAGCTATTTATAATCTATAGTAATTTAACAAAACACGTTAGCTTTCAGTCTATTCTGTCACCCCCAGAAATTTCGTGGCCAAATTTCTGAACAACCTGATTAAAAAAATCTCTTTTATTTATTAGATTACTGTTCCGCAAAAACATATCAGCGACAATCTATACCCATTTAATATTACTGTCTGAATTCAAGAGCTTTGATCCGTTTGTAAGTATAACTTTGTACTAGAAATTACCTTGTTATTAAGTTGGAAGCCCCGATAAAGAAATCCAAGTGGAAGTTCATAAATTAGTTCATATTTTCTTGAACTTGAGGAGTGGAGGAAATGTTTAATAAGAGATTTAATGAATAATTAGTTATTTTGATGATGAAACACGGCTAAGAAATCTGGCTCAAACTTTGTGAGAAGTCAAACTGGAAGTGGTCTGCGATTAGAATTTTATAAAGAGAGCTTTGTTAGAAGTTAAGGTAGTTCTAGCTGCTAGCTTTTACGTCAGTATTTTGGGATAATGCAGGAATTGTATTTGATTTAGGTATATGGGAAGAGTGGCTTGGGATAAAACCATTGTTATGTAATTTTATTGACACTAAACTGAGCATAAATTAAGACAGGTTCTAATAGTTATGGAATGAAAATTTCAGGATGCAAAAGCCAAAGTTCACTGTCATAATTTTTATCTAATTCAACTTCACCCGTACTTCAGTTGGTTCAAACTCACTTCACTGATGTGAACTAGTTCAGTTTCCTCGTCACTTCACTTTCCTTCATGGCATAGCGGATTAATGAAATACGCCCGATTTAGCCAGTTCTTCCGAACGGTTAACTCGCTGGGGAGTCGAACATAAGACTATTTCAATCTCTCCTCACAGTTATCACAAACTAACTTGTAGAACCGCATTTGATGTCGCACCAAAAACACTCACTTATTCTCCTCGCGAGAACGCTTGTATATATAGCAATGGAATCTTGCACAGAACATTCTAGAACTTTCTGGACACACTTATTTAGGTGGGGGGAATAAAACTTCAAAAAGATACTAGCTATCTACCGGTATCACTTCTAGTGTTTACGCTGGCCGAGCGCGCTGGTTATCTCTGTTTACCTCTCCACTGTCCGATGCCGACCTCCCGATAACTATGGGACATAGCCGCTGCGGTACAATAGATATCCTGCTTATATAAGCTGCTAATCGTACTTTAGGTAAACATAGAATGGGACGCTAAAAACCACAACAGTAAAAGCGCGTCCATAAATAAAACTTAGTTTAACTTTAATTTTACTCAGAGACCTCTTATCAGGCTTGAGGTTCTTTTACGTGCCATAAATCTACGACACTGGACCACCAACTTTACTTTCCTTCCGAAGGAAGCCATGCTAAGGACTTTACGCCCGAAAAAGTCCATCGCCCTCCGCCAGATTTAAACCCGCGACCTCGGGAACTAGAAGGACCACGGATTTGTGGGACGGATGCTTGTTAGTAGACCATAAACAATGTGGTGTGTTCCATTTACAATACTTTCTCTACTCTTCTATATACTTCTCATTAATCGAAATAAATACATTTACGACTCCACAGTATTTTCATAGTAGGCTAAAGCAATAGTCAGATGTTTAAAAAGCAGCTCACTATGATGGCTTTGAAATTCCATTCTCTTTTCAAGGCCACAAGAAGAAACTAATATCGAACCATCACTTAAAGAAAGGTTTAAGTATTTAAAAACTCAAACGAATAACTAAGAATATCTGAGAATTGGTTAACGACACAGAATTTTTATTTCGTGTATATCCGTTTTGGTAACCAATTACACAAAAGTCATTCAGAATAGGCAATTGGCAGAAAACTTAGGATATGCAGTTTATTTGTCTTGAAAATGAGTTAAACGTGTTATATTGTAACAGAACCTTTTTAGCAGCTATTTTTGAGAAAATAATAACTAGAAACTTCCCTTTAAAAGGTTGTTTGTGGTAGGGGATTTTCTTTAAAATCCTCGTTCCACATCCTTAGAAGGTATTTAACTAACTTTTTGTTTTTGAGTTTTTATTCAGACACACAAACGTACGGGCCTTTTTTTTTCAGAATTCAGGTTGCCACAAAACAGGGACGTAAAATCTGAATATCCATTTTTTGGATGGAATACTATACTTCATCTTACCTACTCTAGATAGGTGGCGGTGAAAGTAAAAACAGCAGATAAATTGTGCAAGGATGTGCATATTCTTCTGTTAGCAGAGAAAGACTTTGGAAGAGAAATGAGGAGCGAGCATATCGAAAGAATTAGAATGCCACAAACTGACGGGAGACAGAAACGTCAGTTCCCTGGAAGACAATGACAAGATGAGGTCGGCAAAAATGATTCTCATGTACACTCAAGAGCAGGCGAATAAGCAATACAGTGTGTTCCATAAGCGAGGATACGAATTGCGTTTTCTAAGGTTTGCTGGTTTACGCGCTAGAGATTAAAATATTTATGGATATTGAAGGTTTTGTTCTAAGCCCGAGACTTAGTAGACGTATAGTACAGTATTTATTGTGCTAAGAGTTTTACAAATTTCATTGTCTACTACACTTTGACCCTGGTCACTCATTCAGTAGACAATCACTACAGTTTATTTACGTTTTACAATTTCTTGTCAATAAATTATCTTGCTCTTTTTTTCAGTTTTTTTTTTTCATATCCCATTTCCAATTGTTTTTCACTTTCCATTTATTGATTGCTTAACCATCACACATTCACTATAGTTTTCCATTCAAAGTAAGATGCACTACCTCTTACTTTTCTCTATCCACTGTCCAAAGCCATTTATTTTTTACTTTACACAAAAACTGTCCAATGCTCCTAGCGTAGTTGTATATCATTTCAATCATAAGTGTATTTCTATCCCCCTTCAACCACTTCTTATTAAAAAATTCTTTTCTCCAATTTTCTGTTCCTTGGCACTTAAATACTATGTGTTCAATGTCTTCATTACCACCACATATCGGACATTGGTTCTATGGAATACCCTGTCTTAGCCCTTTTAGCCTCCATGCTCCGGTTCTTACCCATGCAATAGATTCTCTCTCTTCTTTGTTTACTATGTCTATATATTTTTCCCTACCCCATGTATTTTTCATTGGCCTATAACAAACTAATGAGCTCTTTTCGGCAATCTCACTGAACATGATTTGTATTTTTATATCTTCCAGCCTTTTCCTCGCCTTTTTCCAAAAAATTTTCACGTTATTTTCTCTCCTTCTCCATATATCTCCTAACCCATTTTTCTCCAAAATGTTCCGTAATTTACTTACCCATCCATCATTCATTAAGCTATTCTCTTGGTATTCAATACATTGTCTTAACACATTACTTTTTCCTAGATTTAAACTTCTGAACCAAAATTTCAAAGCTCTTTCCATTATCTTCCCCTTGGTTGCCACCCTGGCCATCTGTAATTGTGCTACCTGTCTTACAATAGACTTCGGTAGCCCTAGTATTTCTCTACAAAATGCACCACATCTATACTTTCCCATCCTCTATCTAATCCCCATATTTCTATACCATACATCATTTTTGCCTCCACAACCATCTCATAGACGTATAATTATTGACCCTATCGTAGGTTTACTATTACAACCAGTAACTAAAACATTTAATGTTTTCGAATAACTGAGGCTTTGGATACTCCAGGAGAAATGAATGGAGCGAATGATTCAGAGGGCGTAAGATATTAATATCCATAAAATTAATTATACAAATTAAAGCCCTACTCGGTGCGACGCCTTTAATGAGCTATGAGTTCTTCCTCTTAGCATATGCTCGAATGCATTTTGAAAGCATAACACCAGTTTGATTAGATGAGACATTTTAACGTTGACTTATGTGTTCTATGTGGGAAGAGTCGCAGACTGTTGAATTTACAAATGAATTACTTCTATAACAATAATTAAGCAAAACATCAGTTGCCATAAGTCCCAGAAATGTTGCTCGGAAACATCCCTCTCAAAAACCGCCAAAGCTTTCTAACGCCGGCGCGTTCATATGCGCTACACAACTTAAAAATCTGATGTGTTACACTCACAGACTTTTCTACTCTTGTACAAACTATTTTTACAAACTCTTATTCTCCATCTATTTCATAGCGACCAGTTCTAAAAATATTAGACTATCGCTTAAGGCGTACTATGTTCCCCTTGTTTTGTATTTGCAAGGGCAATATAGAAATACAGTAGCCTTTAAGCACATACATATCTCTTAATAGCTGGTTGCTATGTGCAGCACCATTCTCTTTGCCACAGATTAATACTCTTTGCATATCCAAGACAAAAAAATGAATAACGAATTCCCATTTGAGAAAATAAGTATTGAAAAATTTAAGGGAATAACAAGCAATATCTCGAAAATGGTTCACACAACAACAAAAAATGTATATGACATAAATTGTGTATTTTAATGCGATCTACATGTTTTATGTAGTAAAATTTTGTCTATCTCTTATGGTTTACCAGTTATGCAAAAGTCGTTCATAATGAAGAATACATTTGGCGACATTTCCAGAAAACTTGAGATATACATTTCATTTGTCATGAAAATATCTTAAACGTATGATATTTTAATCAAAATCGTTAGAGAAATTTTTGAGAAAATTAAAGGGTAATCTGGGGTGGAGGGATTTTCTTGAAAATCTTTGTGTCGCATCTGTGGAAGATACTGAACCTAAATACCAAGTTTGGTGTTTATCCGAGTTATGGTGTTCACAGACAGACAGACAGAAACACACACACACACACAGCCGCACACACGGACATGTTTGCAAACAATGCTTTTTTTTTGGATTTTTTGTGTCGTATCTTTAGAAAATACTGAACCTAAATACGAAGTTTGGCGTTTATCCGACTTTTCTTTTGAAGTTATGCTGTTCACAGATCTACACGCACGTGGACCTTGTTCTAATTTTTTTATGCATACTGCCTCAAAACATGTATTTCTGGTGAAATGTTGGTGTATAATTTTGCAATACCTTCTCTACCTACTATGTCCGTGGTGGAGAAGGACGAAAACAGAGCATTGCGTGCGTTCTATACCCCTATAAATAGCTACAAGGCAAATAGATTCCCTGTCATTTATTCGTTACGCTTTTGTTTGATTGCACTTTGTTTGTATGAAATACTAGAGCGCAAATAGGGTATAGCAAACGGCTGGCTCTATTATGGTGTAATCAACTTTTTCTAGAAATTATATAAATGCAGTTACTATTCCACAGACCTATTATCAAATGACATACCACACTAAAATGCAACAAATAAATCCCATTTACTATGTCACTTTTAGTGCATCATTCCAGTTATAAGCTATAAAGCGGAAAGAAACCTTTAATTCCAGCCAATCATGGGAGTCTATCGTTTATCATTTTGTGATTGACGTCCCTCTATTGTCTGTACAAAAAGGGAGCATTGTTATTAATACAAAAAGTAGCATAATCGTTTTAACAATCACCAACTGGGTCGATAAAACTATCGCAAACTTTCCCAAATGTTTCTTTTGTTGTAAAAATATACCTAGAAGGCATGGAAGGAATCGAATTGCGCTGACTAGCCATGGCTTTATTTAGAAATTAGGTTTCAACAACAATTTTAACACATTAATTTATTTATTTCAGTGTTTTTGTTTTTACTTTCTCTACTAGCGAGCAGTATGGCTTAGGGATCGATCCCGGCGACAGCTCAGTCTGACCCATGGGATATTCGTGGCTTTCCCGGTTGCCAGGCGAATGCTGTGGTGGTTCATATCCTATCACGACTCTCCTTCCTCTCATTTTTTGTACCCATCATCTTCCTTGCCATTTGTTTCAGGGTTGTAGGACCAGCTGACGATGTTCGGCGGGTTGCGGCTGGGCGGTGGCTTGTGCTCTGTAAAGGTGTCTTCCCTGGCGGTAGCGCTCAGTTAGGTCTCTTCTCAGAGTGGGACTCCGCTCCGACGGACCTTGGAGGTTGGTACTTGTGGGCAGGGGCCGTGAGGCATCAAGTGCGTCTTGTGTGTCTACTAACCACAATATATCTGTGTCGAGATATACACTACGTGATCAACAGTATCCGGACACCTGGCTGAAAATGACGTACAAGTTCGTGGCGCCATCCATCGGTAATCCTGGAAGTCAATATGCTGTTGGCCCACCCTTAGCCTTGATTACAGCGTTCACTCTCGCAGGCATACTTTCAATCAGGTGCTGGAAGGTTTCTTGGGGAATGGCAGCCCATTCTTCACGGAGTGCGGAACTGAGGAGAGATATCGATGTAGGTCGGTGAGGCCTGGCACGAAGTCGGCGTTCCAAAACATCCCAAAGGTGTTCTATAGGATTCAAGTCAGGACTCTGTGCAGGCCAGTCCATTACAGGGATGTTATTGTCGTGTAACCATTCCGCCACAGCCCGTGCAGTATGAGCAGGTGCTCGATCGTGTTGAAAGATGCAATCGCCAGCCCCGAATTGATCTTTAACAGTGGGAAGCAAGAAGATGCTTAAAATATCAATGTAGATCTGCGCTGTGATCGTGCCACGCTAAGCAACAAGGGGTGCCCAGCAAATACACGACCACACCATAACACCACCACCTCCGAATTTCACTTTTGGCACTACACACGCTGACGTTCACCGGGCATTCGCTATACCCACACCCTGTCATCGGATCGTCACATTATGTACCGTGATCGTGACTCTACACAACGTTTTGCCACTGTTCAATCGTGTAATGTTGACGCTCCTTACACCAAGCTAGGCGACGTTTGACATTTTCCTGCGTGATATGTGGCTTATGAGGAGCCGCTCGACCATGGAATCCAAGGTTTCTCACCTCACGCCTAACTGTAGTAGTACTTGGAGTGAATCCTGATGCAGTTTGGAATTCCTGTGTGATGGTCTGAATGGATGTCTGCGTATTACTCTTTACGACCCTCTTCAAATGTCGGCGGTCTGTGTCAGTCAACAGTCGAGCTCGGCCTGTACGCTTTTGTGCTGTACATGTCCCTTCACGTTTCCACTTCACTATCACATCAGAAACAGTGGACCTAGGGATGTTTAGGAGTGTGGAAATCTCGCGTACAGACTTCTGACACAAGTGACACCCAATCACCCGACCACGTTCGAAGCCCGTGAGTTCCACGGAGCGTGCCATTCTGCTGTTTCACGATGTCTAATAACTACTGATGTCGCGGATAACGAGTACCAGGCAGTAGGTGGCAGCACAATGCACCTAAAATGAAAAAGCATGTTTGTGGTGTGGCCGGATATTTTGATCGCATAGTGTATTTCTATCTGGAAACGATAGGCCCCCCGTCCATGCTTGTGCCCGCGGCATCTAGATCTGGTCTCTCTTCTCATTATTTCCTTCCCAAGGGTCACGTCGGAAGCACAATGGTCTGACTGGCCCGGTTTCGGAGGCCCCTCCGTGATACGTACCTTTACCTTTACACCCAAAAGCTCTATGCCGAGATTTCATTGTAAGTCTTATTTTTGGGTCCATGATTCAAAAAAATAGACATTTAAATATAACATATTTTTCTCTCTAATTATTTTACGTCGTTTTAACTACTTGATCGTACCGCGACAGTTCTGTTTGGAGATATCTCATGGCTAGGTGTATAGCGGACAGCTAGCCTTCTAGATATCATTCCTTTACCATACCCATTTATTTCGTCTTGTGTCCACAGAGGACTTAGTGCTAGGCAACAGTATCTATGCTTCTACATGTGCCGGGAGATAGCATTAGGATACCGTGCAGCTACCCGCTTTGCTTATCTGTGGATACGTAGCAGAGCATTCACTCTTACCATCTATTTTCGCTTTTGTATTGTTTTAGGCTTAATTTGGAATTTTGGGCCGTAGTATTAAATATCCAAACCTGTATTTATCTTGGCGAATGAACGAAACCACGAGAATACCTCAATCGGATTGGTCGGCCCACTGGATTTGAACCGGTACCTTTTGAATGCGGTCATAGACGCTACCGCCTGAGCCACCCCAGTTTATGTATTTTATTTCATTCGTGAAAGTATAAAAATGTATCTGTCATTCTCAATTTCTATACTACCTACTTCCAATAAGTAGAGGAGGCTTTGCATTCCACTCAAAGTTTTAATACCGAGATTTCACTGGAAATGCACTCTCTCTCTCTCCCACCCTCCCGATCCCTCCCTCTCCCTCTCTCTCTCTCAGACAAATTACTTTACACCGTGTTGTTTGAATTTGAGGATAGCTCATTTGCACTGAAAAAGAGTCGTTCATTTAATGTGTACTCCATTTTCACGTTGACTAGAACAAAATCTCAAAAACAGTTGCCGACAATAAAACTAACAATTACGTATAAAACATGTGCCAAATTGACCCTCCACAGAGGGCTGTACTAAAGGAAGGCTGACATGTACGGGAACAGAAGTGAAACGACTATGGTAGTGCTTCTCAAGCAGACGACAACAACAAGAAGAAAGGGCGCAGTTATTTTGAATCACGCAGTACGTCAGGTGATTGTCGTTGTCGACTGCGCAGGCGCCGGATCAGTTCCAGCTTTCTTCAACGTCCTGTCCACAAGGCTTATCAGTCTTTCTTCGACGGCGAGCTAGGTTACGAGGAAAACAACAGGACAACGTTTAAATAGAAGGCGTTCTGGACGGTATTTCTAAATTCATTTTTGGCTTAACGAATCCAAAAATCTCGTTAGTAATTCTTCACTGGGAATATATTGATCGTCTGAACTATAGACTTATTGCTGTAAGTATAGAAATATATCGGTAAATGTGAGAACAGAAAGCAATTCTGTAATTATGGTAATTTAATTTAAAGCATTGAAGCCGAAATTATGAAGTCAATAATTATCATAATAATCTGAGAAGGATAGTGATATAAAATAAATAAAATAGTTAATTTCAGTGCATGTATAAAAAGGAGAAGCATTGTGAAAATTGTTCTGTAAAAGCTACAGAAAGTCAAACAGGCACAGTTTAGCTAATTAGGGACCAGCCCCAGGTATAAAGGGTAAATACCATTTAAGCAAGTTTTTCCTGGAAACACTGGGTGCAGTTGCACTGGCCGGGATGTGAAGGTCATTAGAGGCTTCATGACGCTAAGCTTGAGGAGAGTTTTGAGGGGAGAGAGGGGAAGTTAGAAGTTTCTCCTCTTTGTAGCGCGGTGGTGAAAGTCATTCTGTCCTGAGCGATCGGTGAAAGCGGGAGGACATTCTCGTCGAGTTGTGAACATTGGCGGCGAACATGCAAGAGGGTAGAACGTTCAGCTGTAGTTAATAATCTTCGGTCTTGGTAAAGACACAGTAGCAACGTATGCATTTAAAAGTGATCGGCAAACCTTAAGTTTTATTTTAAATGGTGAAAATAAAAGTGTTCCAAGAAAGCGTTCATGTTTCTCTGTACACATCCACGCATACCCAGAGATTAAGATCTCATGCTCGATAAGCCGTGGCAAAGTATAAAAGAACAACTAGGAGGAGAAAAGCAGCAATCGTGAGGCAAAGCTAGTGCTTCATTGTTGGAGGACGTAGCGTGGCTGCGTAAAGAATGGTGCCGTAAAGAATGGTGAACGAATAAGGGTTTTGTAAATTGTAATCATCTATGTTATTGAAGTGTGGGTTTAATAAATGGAAGAAATTCGGCTTGTTAATTAATTTATGGAATATATTTTCAAGTAGGAATCTGCCATTATTCTTAATTTAATTCACTTCCTCTTGGGTCAAAAGAGCACGTTTCAAACATGAACATCTGCGCAACTAGTGATAGGCAATCGAAACTCCAGAACATTCTGCTTAATTTGGGGCTATAATTGGGGCATTGAGTGAATTTAGAACAGAATAATTAAAGAAAGAAAAGTGTCCGTTCTTCATAAATCACCCTGTATAATATTTATTGCATTGTAGCAGACCAGGAATATGAAAATATATTGAGACTTCATGAACAACCTGTATTTTATGAGATATTAGCATTCTTTGCCATTTCTGTAACAAGTAATGGTTCATATTGAACAACAGTATAACGTACAAAACAAGCTATTTAATAGATACAGGATCAACATTTTATGTTCATAGGTGCCCCCAAAACATTTAGCTTCCATCCACAAAAACAGATGTTAAAAGGTTTAGTACTCGTGTTGACTCGAGCCTTGGTACATAGGAAGCAATGAATCTCGTTTATGGGGCAGTAATTTTCAAATATGGAAGCTCACAGATTCTACAAACTCCTCATTGGAGAAGAATAATGATAAATGTGTTTACCTTCCTTTCCGTAAGGTGGCAGAAAGAGTCTTAACAAAAGGTGCTTTACTTTCTCTAGTAGAAGAAGTACTGCACTGCATCCAAAACCTCATTGGACATAAGCGCTTTGAGGCTTACTAAATAAAACAAAAACCATTTTAGGAACAGTTTCTCTGTCTCTCCCCCTCTCTCCCTCCTCTCACTCTCTTTGTCTGTTAGGACTTATACCCCCCTGGAAGTACCAGCGGATTCCTCAGGTCAGGCGCCTGTCGGGGAGCACAGACTATGGATCAGAGAGAACAGCCAGAATGGGTGATTACCCCGAAGCCTGGTATGAGAATGAGGAAGGAGGGGATATGAAATGACGGTGAGATGAAGGGAAAGATAGTGATGAAGCAATTGGTGGAATGAATGGCGGGGGAGGCTTTGAGGCTCACGAAATAAAACCATTTTAGGAATGTTCTCTCTCTTTTTACTTTCTCTATTACGTATAGTAAGTAGGGGAAGTATTGTATTCCACCCAAAAATTTGATACCGAGATTTCACCGGAAATACATGTTTTGAGACCCCCTGAATCCAAAAAAAAGCATTTTTGGAAACATGTCCGTGTGTGTGTGTGTGTGTGTGTGTGTGTGTGTGTGTGTGTGTCTGACTGTGAACAGCATAACTCAGAAACGAACAGTCGGATAAACCCTAAACTTGGTATTTAGGTTCAGTATTTTCCAAGGATGCGACACGAAGGTTTCCAAGAAAATCCCCCCACACCAGATTACTCTTTACATGGAAAATTTTTCGAAAAATTTTAATTTTCTCAAAAATGGCTCTAACGATTTTGATTAAAATATCATATGTTTAAGATATTTTTATGACATATAAAATGTATATCTTGAATTTCCTGGGAATGTCTCCAAACGTATTCTTCATTGTGAACGACTTTTGCTTAACTGGTAAACCATAAGAGATAGACAAACTTTTACTGCACAAAAAATGTAGATCGCGTTAAAATACACAATTTCTTTTATATACATTTTTTTGTCGAGTGAACCGTTTTCGAGATATTACTTGTTATTTCCTTAAATTTTTAATACTTATTTTCTCAAATGGGAATTCATTATTCATTTTTATGTCTTGGATATGCAAAGAGTATTAATCTGTGGCAAAGGAAATGGTGTTGCACCTAGCAACCAGCTATTAAGAGATATTTATGTGCTTAAAGCTACTGTATTTCTATATTGCCCTTGTAAATATATATTGCCCTTACATCTACAAGAAAATTAGCAATAAGATAGACTCTGCAAATGTTTATCTCGAGTAACATGAAGCATATGGAGAATAAGCGTTTGTATAAATAGTTTGTACAAGAGTAGAGAAAGTCGTGTGAGCGTAACACATCAGATTTTTATGTCTGCGAACAGCATAACCCTTCTTCTTTCTGTGTTTAGCCTCCCGTTGTTAAGACTTACACCCCCTGGAAGTACAAACTGATGCCTGAGGTTGGACGCCTGTCGGGGAGCACAGATTATGGATCAGAGAGAATAGCCAGAGTATCTGATGTGTTACACTCACATGACTTTCTCTACTCTTGTACAAACTATTTTTACAAACGCTTATTCTCCATATGCTTCATGTTAATCTTATTGCTAATTTTCTTGTAGATGCAAGGGGAATTGGTAGGCTTTAAGCGATAGTCAATTATTTTAAGAGCTGGTTGCTATGTGGCATATTCCAATCTCTTTGCATGTCCAGGACATAAAAAATGAATAACGAATTCCCATACAATACGAATACAATACTTCCCCTACCTACTATACATAGTAGAGAAAGTAAAAATAGTGTTCTGCTAGTAGATAAGTAGCCAATGAGAGTGAGATGGTAGGAGATTTAAAAATTTAAGTGTAGGACGCCAGGAAGAGCCTACCCAGCCCAAGTTAGTTGTGTTGGAGATCTCTTATGTTGCAGACGTGTAATGCCTTGCTGGTTATGTAGTGAAGTGAGGATAATTAAGTTCCGCCAAAAATGTAGTTTAATTAACATAAACGCTACAGGGTGAATATACATAACCTAAGTGTATCACGAATGTAAATATGTATACAAGTGACTTAGATTATTGAAGTTAGTTAGCGAACTTAGAAAATACATCGGTTGACTACAAACATTGGAAATAAAGGCATCTTAATAATTCGTAATTAATTTACAACTCAACCATCAGCATTTATACTTGAATCTGGGTTTTGGAATCCTGACTACAGGTTGTTTATATTAATACAAGTGAAAGGTAATTTTGTTAAATTGAAGCGCCGATCTTATTATATCTATGTTACTAGAATTAAGCTTTTCTTACACATACACTATGTGATCAAAAGTATCCGGACACCCCACAAACATACGTTTTTCATCTTAGGTGCTTTGTGCTGCCACCTACTGCCTGGTACTCATTATCCGTGACCTCAGTAGTTATTAGACATCGTGAAACAGCAGAATGAGACGCTCCGTGGAACTCACGGACTTGGAACGTGGTCACGTGAGTGGGTGTCACTTGTGTCAGAAGTCTGTACGCGAGATTTCCACACTCCTAAACATCCCTAGGTCCACTGTTTCTGATGTGATAGTGAAGTGGAAACGTGAAGGGACATGTACAGCACAAAAGCGTACAGGCCGACCTCGTCTGTTGACTGGCAGAGACCGCCGAAATTTGAAGAGGGTCATAAAGAGTAATAGGCAGACATCTATCCAGACCATCACGCAGGAATTCCAAACTGCATCAGGATCCACTCCAAGTACTACGGCAGTTAGGCGTGAGGTGAGAAACCTTAAAGCCTACCATATTCCCCTTACACCTACAAGAAAATTATCAATAAGATAGTGTCTGCAAATGTTTATCTCGATTAACATGAAGTAGATGGAGAATAAGCACTTGTAAAAACAGTTTATATAAGAGTAGGAAGAGTCATAGGAATGTAACACATCAGAAGTTCTTTTCTGGGATGCAAGTGCAACACACTCACTGTATTCTTCTTAGCACTACAACGAAATGTGAAGCAAAAGTTTTGTCTTGATCAGCAACTAGAAAACAGAACAAGCTTTTGCAAGAATAGCTTTAGAAAAGTGAGTAGAGAAGTCGTGTGAATGGGACATATTGTTATATGCCGGGTGAGTCCAACAGATTTTGCAGCTAAATTTAATTACCCCGGCATAAACATTTGGGACGTAGCGGCAGAGGCAAGAAGAGATACCAGGAACTTGCTGCGCAAATCTAAAGCAGGCGTGGTACATTCATAACAAAATACACATTTAACAGATTACCTGTGGTTTATTATAATTGATATGATGCCACTACATTGTGCACAAAAGGTTACATACAAACATTGGAGGGAGATACTCCACACACACATACACACACAGACCACGCACGCTACATATTCCACTACCACTCACTCTGAAGACGTACACGATTGACTCACACTACTAGTGACGGCACCAGACTGAGGAGGTGGAGAGGAATGCTACGTCGGACGTAAATTCACACTCTCAATCAAAATGATTAGTTCAACAAGTCATTGCTACACAGCAATAATGTGTCCGACGCGATAATACACACATATACGTTACATCATCAGAATTCTTCTGTAGGTTTTGAGTTCTAGAGACCTATAAATTACATTCTAGGTTTTGGGTCGAATAAAATACTTTTCTCTATTCTGATTAACTGGTAGAGAAAGTAAAAAAATCTGATGTGTTACAATCACATGACTTTCCCTACCCTTGTACAAACTATGATTACAAACGCTTATTCTCCATATGCTTCATGTTAATCGAGATATCGCGATGTTAATGTTATTGTTAATTTTCTTGTAGATGGAAGGGGAATTGGTAGGCTTTAAGCTATAGTCAAATATTTTAAGAGCTAGTTGCTATGTGGAGTATTCCATTGTCTTTGCATTACCAGGACAAAAAAAGTGAATAACGAATTTGAGAAAAGGTATAAGTATTGGAAATTTTAAGGGAATAACAAGCAATATCTCGAAAATGGTTCACTCAACAAAAAAATGCCTATGACAAAAATTGTGTTTTTTAACGGAATCTAAATTTTTGGTGTAGTAACATTTTGTCTATCTAGAATGGTTTACCAGTTATGCAAAAGTCGTTCACAATGAAGAATAATTTTGGAGATATTCCCAGAAAATTCCAGATATAGATTTCATTTGTCATGAAAATGTCTTAAACATATGATATTTTAATCAAAATCGTTAGAGCCATTTTTAAGAAAATTAAAATTTTCGAAAAATGTTCCATGTAAAGGGTAGTCTGGTGTTGGGGAATTTTCTTGAAAACCTTAGTGTCGCATCTCTGGAAGATATTGAACCTATATACCAAGTTTGGTGTTTATCCGACTGTTCGTTTCTGAGTTATGCTGTTCACAGACACACACGGACATGTTTCCAAAAATGTTTTTTTAGATTCCGGGGGTCTCAAATCATGTATTTCCGGTGTAATCTCTGTATCGAATTTTTTGATGGAATACAATACTTCCCCTACTTACTATACGTAGTAGAGAAAGTAAAAATCATATTAATATTTAAAAAGAGGGGCATTTTGAGTGATGTACAACACAGGTCCTGCTAGCAAGAGTGTCACAATGTTATTTACGATGCTCATTAGTTGCTCACAAGGAACAATATACCCCTTCTACCTAATTTATCTGCGTCTGCTGCTGCGCATATACCTTTAAATGTGGAGGGATGTCCATTTTCTTTAGTGCTCCCGTGGAACATAATCCAGCGAAACAATCAGTTATAGCAGCAATCACCCAAAGTGCCTGCAGATCCAACAATAATGGTGCTAAACCTCGCAAATATCCGCAATGCTGGTTTATAATACATGTATTCCTCTGTATATCTACTACAAGTGTTACTAGACCTCGGTTTCTGCTAAACACTTAGTATAGGTATTATGTATGTTTATGAATAAACAAACGATTTAATTATATTCATTTTTATATAAAATATAAATCTATGGAAGGGGTTATCGAGCGAAATAGACCGCAGCCTAGGGCAACCTATGCCGCAACCGCCGCTTCGCCGCCAGCCAGCGCCGCTTCGCCGCGACTGCCTCGGCAGTCGCCGCGTCACTCACCGGCATCAACGCTGCCGATTCTGGGCACTTCCCAGCCACCGCAGATCCAGCCTGTGCCTCATGGGAGGTACAGCGCCGTCGTTCGTGGGGTCCCGAGGGACCTGCCAGCCAGGTTCCTCGTCACCGCAGCCCACCAGCAGTGGCCTTCAGCCTTGAAGGCCACCAGGATTCACGGAGCTCAGGGACCCACATCGCTCGTCAGGTTGGACTTTGCAGATCCAGCAGACTACGAGGCTGCCTTGAGGGCGGGCCTGCTCTTGTTAGGGCGGTGCTTACGCATCGAGGCCAGCCGAGTGGAACGCCAGGCTCCCTGCAGACGCTGCTGTGCCTACGGGCACAGTGAGACGACCTGCGCAGCTCAATCCAGGTGCCACTACTGTGGAGCAGCCTGCACCACCGCATCGTGTACCCAGCACGACCTTCGCCGCCGACGCCGCTACTGTGCGACCTGTGGAGGGTCATCCCACTACACCGGCCAGGCGCTCTGCCCCCTGCATCCCCGCAGGAAGGCACCGCCGAAGCCACCTGCACCAACATCGCAGTCATCAGCACCTCCACAGACACCTGAACCATCACCAGCGCCGACACCATCATATACTACGCCGATCCACGAAGAAATCCAGGGTTTGCGCGACGCCGTTCAGGATCTCCACGCGGAGGTCCTGGACATAGGTGTGCGCATCGCGGCTCTGGACGACTTCATCACCACCACCACCGAGAAGCTCCAGGATTTGCAGACCGCCATCACTGCTGGCACTTCCCAGCAACAAACCACCGCCGCTGACCTGTTAGAAAAACTACACCTCATCTCTACACGGCTACAAAACCTGGAGACCAGCTTCGAGGAAGGAAGACCTTCACCACCATCACAACCACCAGAGAGGACACCGCTGGTCATCTCCGAGAGCCAGCAGCGGATTCTTGCACAATGCCGTGCGCTTGTGCAAGACCAGTCAAAACGACGACGGCCTCCAGCGCCAGAGTAAGTCCACCTTCATCACCATCCCTTTGTATTATCTCCTTTGGAACCCCCTTTTCTATTACCACTTCCTAACCCCCTAGGCTGCAGTCAGGGCAATTTGTCATGGCTGTAGGCTAGGACCGCACTTCATGCCGCTCCCGCCCATTGGGCGGCAGCATAGAATCTTTCGTTTGACTAACACGGGTGCTATGCGGGACCGTGCTACCTTTCCCTTGAACTTCCTTTCAAATCCACGACCTAACCGGTGGAGGAGTTTTTAGTGGGTATGCCGACGCTCGGAGTTTCCCACACTCTCAGTCCCGACTCCCATCGGGGCTGGGGTTAGTGATTAAATCATTTTCTCCTCCACTCGAAAAAAAAAAAACTCCGCGGTAACGTGTGAGGGATACACGTTCCCACTTGTCATACCCTTCGAATGCCCTTGGGTTTTTTGTAGTTTTCTCTGGTCGATAGGTAAATTTCTCATTTACCATAATTTCCCTTTCATTCCGTCTCCTTCTCATGTTTCGGGTGATTTTTTACTTTCCTTACACCTGAAATGAATGTTTTGAAGCCCCCTGAATCCAAAATCAAAGCAGGTTTAGAAAAAGGTCCTTGTGTGTCTGTCTGTGAACAGCATAACTCAAAAATGAAAAGTAGAAGAAGTACCAAACTACCGTGTGTGTGTGTGTGTGTGTGTGTGTGTGTGTGTGTGTGTGTGTGTGTGTGTGGAGTATCTCCCTCCAATGTTTGTCAGTAAGCTTTTGTGTACAATGTAGTGGCATCATGTCAATTATAATAAACCAAGGTAATGTGTTAAATGTGCATTTTGTTATGAATGTCCCACGCCTGCTTTAGATTTGTGCAGCAAGTTCTTGGTATCTCTCGTTTACTCCAAAAATTTCCTATTTCCGTTATATTTTTCTACATTTGACATTTATAAACTTCTTCTTTTGAATTTCTCTTAGTAAATTTGATCACTTCTTTTAAGCTATCCTCTCTCTAAGCATCCTAGTTTCCTCGCATTTAAAAATTGTGACATTTGCCTTTTCTTTCATTTGCAACACCCCAGTTGTCCATGCAAAACCTTTTCTAGCTGCATTGCCACATTCATCAATATAATTTTCCTTGAAATATGAGCTGAACTTTCCTGGCGTTGTGAACACACTAGATTTCTCCCTACTCCAAACCACCTTTATTTCTCTGTACGTTCACAATAAACCTTTCAAACTGAAACTTCAAATATTTCTTGTTTCAATATCTCCCAGTACAAAGACATGATTTCTTTCCAGGAACCATTTTTTAACAATTCCCTCGCTTTGCACATATCCCCAAAACTAATTTTCATCATAGTTTTCTTTACTGAGCTAAGTATTTTTTTAATTAAGCCTTTTCCGTACTACGAACATTAATGTAAAACATTATGCTTATCTAGATTTCTAATTCTAATCCAATATTTCAACATACTTCAAAGAAATTTTGCTTTCTCTACTAGTATAGTAAGTAGGGGAAGTATTGCATTCCACCCAAAAATTCATATCGAGACTTCACCGGAAATACATGTTTTGAATCCAAGAAAAAATAATTCTTTGAAAAAGGTCCTTGTGTGTGTATGTGTGTGTGTGTGTGTGTGTGTGTGTGTGTGTGGTGTGGTCTGTGGTCAGCATAACTCAAAAACGAAAAATCGGATAAATACCAACCTTGGTATTTAGATTCAATATCTTTCAAAGGTGCCACAGGAAGGTTTTCAAGAAAATCTCCCCGTCCCAAACTACCTTTTACATGGAACATTTTTCGAAAATATTTATTTTCTCGTAAATGACGCTAGCGACTTTGATTAAAATATCATATGTTTAAGGTATTTTATGGCAAATGAAATGTTTATCATGAGTTTTCTGGTAATTTCCCCAAAAGTCCTCTTCATTCTGAATGACTTTTGCATAACTAGAAAATCGTAAGATATAAATAAAATGTTACCACACAAAAAATGTAGACCTCATTAAAACACAATTTATGTCATACTTGTTTTTTCGACTGAATCCTTTCCGAGATATTCCCTGTTATTTCTTTCAATGTTCCAAATACATACTTTTCCTCAAATGGGAATTCGTTATTACTTTGTTTATATTTTTTATTATCCTGGACAGATGAATAAGCGTTTGTAATAATAGTTTGTACAATAGTAGAAAAACTCATGCGAGTGCAACACATCAGATTTTTCCTCTAGTTCTACTTCTTCTTAGTTTTGCTTGTACCACGCCATTGAATAAAGCTCTTGGAAGCACGAGATTTGTTTGCAAAAGCTTCTACGGATCATATCCACATTAACCCACCCTTCCACCAAGCCCCAAATCTCCACTTCATATAGCATTCTTTAATATTGACAAGTAAACTCTTGTTTTATTTGCATCACTGGTAATTTATCCATACATGTTTTAATAGCTTTTAATGCAAGTTTTCCTTTAGGTAGATCCATTCTCTTTTGCTCACTCCAACCTCCCTTGCTACTTAATCTTTCTTCTAGATAATCAAATTTATTGAACTTGTTACCCTTTTACTTTCTCTACTACGTATAGTAAGTAGGAGAAGTATTGTATTCCACCCAAAAATTCGATACCAAGATTTCACCGGAAATCCAAAAAAAGCATTTTTGGAAACATGTCCGTGTGTGTCTGTGAACAGCATAACTCAGAAACGAACAGTCGGATAAACAACAAACTTGATATTTAGGTTTAGTATCTTCCAGGGATGCGACACGGAGGTTTCCAAGAAAATCCCCCCACCCCAGATCACCCTTTACATGGAACATTTTTAAAAAATTCTAATTTTCTCAAAAATGGCCCTAACGAGTTTGATTAAAATATCATATATTTAAGCTACATTCATGACAAATAAAACGTATATCTTGAACTTTCTGGGAATGTCTCCAAAAGTATTCTTCATTGTGAGCGATTTTTGCATAACTGGTAAACCATAAGAGATAGACAAAATTTTACTACACAACAAATGTAGATCGCGTTAAATTACACAATTTATCTCGTATACATGTTTGTTGATGAGTGAACCATTTTCGAGATATTGCTTGTTATTCCCTTAAATTTTTCAATACTTATTTTCTCAAATGTGAATTCGTTATTCATTGTTTGTCTTGGATATGCAAAGAGTATTAATCTGTGGCAAAGGGAATGGTGCTGCACCTAGCAACCAGCTATTAAGAGATATGTATATGTTTAAAGGCTACTGCATTTCTATATTGCCCTTGCAAATACCAAACAAGGGGAACATAGTACGCCTTAAGCAATAGTCAAATGTTTTTACAACTTGTCGCTATGTGTAAAATGTAATTCTCTTTGTATGTCAAAATGCAAATGTTTATCTCGATTAATACGAAATAGATGGAGAATAAGAGTTTGTAAAAATAGGTTGCACAAGAGTAGAGAAAGTCATGTGAGTGTAACACATCAGATTTTTTAAATACCATGATTTTATTCGCTTACATTAATTCTTACACTCCATTTCTTACAGAAATTGTCTATTTCTTCAATTGTTTTAGCTATTCCTACTTTGGATGTGGATCCTGTCACTGAATCGTGAGCAAATAGCAAACCAGGTATTTCATTGTTGTTAATTATTGGCATGTGCCTATTCTCAACATTAATTTCCTCGAGAATACCATCTATAAAACGGTTAAAGAACGGTCTTTTCCTGAGTCTATATTGCTTACAATTTTATAAACTCATGTTACGCATTAGCATCCATAAATTCATAATTTTAGAAGTAATAAAATGTGTCTAGTAATAACTTAAATTTGCTGTTCTTTCTTATTGTGTTATTTGTAATGTTCATTAACTGCATTTTTAAACTTATTGTAACTTTAGAAAGTGTAAACACATTTTAGGTATATAAACTCTAATCTTTAAACTATGGTAACAGCTTTAGGTGTCTAAAACTACATCTTTAATGCCTATGTATGTGCCTAAAAATTTGTTTTTAAGGGCTAGATATCTGAAGTATACTTATAATATTTTCATTAAAAGGGTTATTTTTTTCGTCTAGTAAATGACCTTTATGATAAACGATTGCCTACAAATAACTTTTAATAACTAATTAGTGCTTAGTTAGAAAACATAGTATAAGAAAATAATGCTTATATCATAACAAAAAGGTATCAAATACTTGTGTGAAAGAATATCTGATGTTCACATAGCTTTCGCTACCCATTCTTCGAGAAACTATTTACAAAAGCTTATTCTTCTATCTCTTTCATGTTAATCGATATAAATATTTGTATAAATGGCTTTATTACATTTTCCTTGAACATAGATACAGTTGTGGAAAAATCGATTGAGTGCACTATGTATTGTATCTACATTTCTGTTTCAAGCGGGGTTCACACGAGTCCATTTCCAAGCGTTCCAATAGTGGCAAAAACAATAGCCATGGTATTCCTTATCGTCTGTTTATCGCACAAATGGCGTCTTAAAACACCTTTTCCGTTCTATTTGTTAAGTGATCATGAAACACGAGTAATGGAGCAGATTAATTCACTTCCCTTCTTTCTTAGAAGCCAATATGCCTCTAGAACGCAAACGTAGAACTGTCTAATGCTACAGTGAGTGGTTGTTACACAAATAAGAAGAGCAATCAAAATTCTGTTGACGGCCAAGGAACTAAACCCATGTAGGCCATCGAGTATCCGTAAAACGAGAAATGATATAACCAAGAATCCCATAGTTATTTTTATTGCTTTACTTGTTAATTGGACATAGGAACAGAAACTTTGAAAGGTAGGAGCAAATAGCTCGGAGACAATCGTGAGCTTCGCGCGCTGAGAACACGTGTTCAATCTCGGTGATTGCCAATGTTTCCCCTTTGAGGAGAGATAGCGTTCTAATCACAGGTTTCTTGTTTGCCCCAAGTCTTACATCTATTCTGTGTATAATCACAGAAATTCGTTGTCATTTGTTTCTTAGAACATTGTTGCGAGCGTCTAAAATAAGCAGATGTGTGTTGCTTCGTGGAAAATGGAGAAAAGTGGATTTCGTGTTCTGAAAAAGCACTACTTTTTGCGTGGTAAGGCGGTGAAGGAAACGGAAGAAAAGCTGAACAAGTATTATAGACACTCTGCTCCATCACGTGGCATGGTTCACAAGTGGTTCACGAATTTTGATGTGACCGTTCGAGCACAAGAGATGCCGTGCTCACAGGACGGCCAGTTGAGGTCACAACAGAAGAAATGGTGAACAAAATTCACGATATTGTGTTGGAAGACCGCCGTGTGAAAATCCGTGAGATAGCCAAGAACGTAAATATCTCGAGTGAATGGGTGTATAACATACTGCACGAATTTTTGGGTATGAGAAAGCTGTCAGCTAGATGGGTGCCGCGACTGCTCACAGTTGAAAACAAGCGGAATCGTGTGACCATTTCCCAGCGATGTTTGAACATGTTCCCGCGCAACCCAAAGGAGTTTTTCTGTGGCGTTATATCGCGGTTGATGAAACTTGGATCCATTCCTACTAACCTAAAACCAAAAAATAACAATCAAAGCAGTGGATTTCCTTCGGTGAACCTGCTCCAAAGAAAGGCGAAAGCCATTACGGCGGCAGGAAAAATCATGGCAGCTGTCTTTTGGGGTTCCAAAGGAGATAGACATCCACAACCTGGAAAAGGGTAAAACGATCACAGGTTGATAATACGCCGCAATGCTGGGTCACTTTCACAAGGGTTTGTTAAAGAAACGACCCCATTTGATGAAGACAAATGTTCTCTTTCACCAGGATAATGCACCCGCACAGAAGTCAGCCATTGCCATCGCAAAATTTGTGGAATTGGGCTACGAACTGCTACCTCACCCACCATATTCTTCATATTTGTCTCCTAGCGACTTCTTTCTCTTCGCAAACCTGAGAAATGGGTCGCTGAGAAGAAATTCAAGTCTATCATGGCAGAAACAATCTTATTTTTTGCAGACTTCCAAAAATCATATTTTTTGGAAGGGTTAAAGAAGCCGGAGGTATGCTGAACATGTGTATTGAATTGAAAGGAGACTATGTTGAGAAATAAAATTGATTTTTTGGAAAACAAATCTTAGTTTCTTTAAAAAGACCTTCTTCATTGAACCTACATATAATTTCCATAGCATTGTGTTATAAAATGTGTATTTATTTATACCTTGCAATGAGTTGCAAATCACAGCTAACGTTTCCAACTACTGGCGATAAGGTTCAGTAGCTTTGTCATGCGTTCGTGGAAACCTGAACGGCGAAACGTATATTGAAATACTCCAACATGTTCTCCTCCCATCTGCCCGAGTGCCAGGAATTATTATATTCAAGCAGGATAACCATACGGTCCACAGGTCAGCCAGAGTTCAAAGATGGTTTTCGAATCACACGACATTTTTTATCAGATGCCGTGGCATCGAATTCACCATAGAACATGGTTGTGCGAAAATAAGGGAGAGGTTTTCTCAGTGACCCAAGTTCACTATACAGTTCTGGTATATCATAGAAGAGACTTGGGTATCACCAGCTGAGTACCAATTATTTCAGGAACCTTGTGGATTCCAAGCCCCGGAGATTGAGGACGGTTTTATAAATTAGCTGGTGCTGCAGCACAAAATATTAAGACTTTTGTTCTTCTTTCAGATTGCATTAATTTAATGTTTGTACATTTAAAAGAGACCGCATCTCAGATTGCTATTTAGATTTTCTTTTAGTAGTTTTTTCGAGAACAGTAGATAAATAGCTCAGAATCACAGAATGAATATAGACGCAAAGAATAATCTGCAAAAAATGACTGCGTTACAAGTGCATAAATAAAAAATACAAGCGGATTGCCAGGTTCGAAACATTTCATCAGATGGTACCCTGAACTTCAAACCTTTAACGTCGGCACTGGTCACTTCTTTATAAAGTCATACAACCATGGGTTCAAATTGAAAGTTTTGGGTTTGTATTTGATTATTTACCTGTGCATTTCTGAGAAGTATAAACAGTGTTTTAATTACTCCCCCAGCAGTTATTTGAGGCAGTATTTTTGGCCTTAAGCAATTATCATGATGATATTTATATTAATGTAATAAAACAATAGCCCGTGTACCACTGATAAATAATCTATGTAATTATGTATATAAAATACAGTGGATAGAGTACGAGGTGTGATCAAAAAGTTTCCGGAGTGATGTCATAAATACTACACAAAAGCTTGTTTTGTCTAATCTGCACTGTCACCCTCGAAGTAACCTTCTTGGGAGTTGATACACTTGTCCCAGTGCTTCTGCCACTGCTGGAAGCACCTCTGGAAGTCCACTTATTTCAACATGTTCAGAGCCTTCTGCGATTTGCGATGGTAACATCAATGTCCTCTAAACGGTGTCCTCGGAGCCGCATTTTAAGTCGCGGGAAAAGAAAAACGTCCGCTGGTGTCAAATCTGAAGAATAGGCGGAATGGGGAACAGTATTCATCCCATTTTTATCCAAAAATTGACGAACAGAAAGGGCTTTGTGCGCGGGCGCGTTGTTATGATGCAGGAACCAGTCACCACTCCTCCATTTCTCCGGCCGTTTGCGTCGCAAATTCTCCCTTAATCTTTGCAGCACTTGTTTGTAGAAAACTTGATTCACTGTTTGACCCTGTGGCACAAATTTCTTATGTACAGTGCCTTTAATGTCAAAAAGCACAATCATTGACTTCACTTTGGATCGAACTTGTCTGGCCTTTTTCGGGCGTGGAGATGAAGGACTTACCATTGTGAAGATTGTTGCTTCGTGTCTGGATCATACCCATAAATCCATGTTTCATCACCAGTAATAACTTTCTCCATAAACTGTGGTTCATTTTGTAACTGTTCTTTAAGATCTGTGCAGGCAATCACACGGCTTTCCTTTTTGTCATTTGAAAGCAGGCGGGGCAGAAACTTGGCGGTAATTATTCTCATGTTCAAATTGTCTTTCAAAATACCTTGAACACTTCCAAAGCAGAGTCCTAATGATTCAGAAAGTTCTATTATTGCATTGTGCCTATCATTTAAGACCATTGCCCTCACCTGATTCATATTTTCATGTGTTTTACTGGAACAGGGTCGCCCCGAACGATCTGCATCTATAACTGATGTCACACCACTTTTAAATTTCGAAAACTACACAAATGCTTGAGTTCTGCTCACAACGTCTTCCCTATAAGCTGTTCTTAACATTTCATAGGCTTCTGTTGCAATTTTACCGAGTTTAACGCAAAACGAGATGTTCGTTCTTAGTTCACGTGTTCACGTGTTCATTTCAGAGCGTCTACCTCGTCACTGCATGGTCACACGAAATCACGTGACCTCTCATTTTTATCAAAAAAGGAACGCTGCATGTACAGCCTGGGTAACAATTAAAGAAATCACAGCGTCAGCATTGTTGTGAAGCTGTTCCGGAAGCTCTTTGATCACATCTAGTATATTATTGGAAATAAGATTAAAATGTTTGTGCAATGTATTTACGTGTAGAAAAATTGGAGCTGTAAGATGCTAAAATGTCAGCAAGTTGTGTGAAGTCGACAACCATAAAAGCAAACCATACGGGAAGTAACAATAACTTTAACCTTGGAGTGGGAGTACAACAGTGAAAATGCTTCGAGAAAGTTCGTTAAGAGTCAACAGCAGAGAGCGTTGCTAACGTAAGAGTTTTGAGTATAACCACGTGTAACTTAAAATCCAATAACATACAGAAAAATCTGATGTGTTACACTCACATGACTTTTCTACACTTGTACAAACTATTTTTAGAAACGCTTATTCTCCATCTATTTCATATTAATCGAGATAAACATTTGCAGAAGCGAGCTTTTGACATGGAAACAGAATTACATTTTACACATAGCGACCAGTTCTAAAAATATTTGACTATCGCTTAAGGCGTACTATGTTCCCCTTGTTTTGTATTTGCAAGGACAATATAGAAATACAGTAGCCTTTAAGCATAGTAGCCTTTAATAGTGGTTGCTAGGTGCAGCACCATTCTCTTTGTCACAGATTAATACCCTTTGCATATCCAAGACAAAAAAATGAATTCCCATTTGATAGAATAAGTATTGAAAAATTTAAGGGAATAACAAGCAATATCTCTAAAATGATTCACTCAACAAAAAATGTATATGACATAAATTGAGTATTTTAACCGATCTACATATTTTGTGTAGTAAAATTTTGCCTATCTCTTATGGTTTACTAGTTATGCAAAAGTCGTTCACAATGAAGAATACTTTTGGAGACATTCCCAGAAAATTCGAGATATACATTTCATTTGTGATGAAAATATCTTAAACATATGATACTTTAATCAAAATCGTTAGTTATTTTTTATAAAATTGAAATTTTCGAAGAATGTTCCATGTAAAAGGGTAATCTGTGTTGGGGTGATTTTCTTGAAAACCTTCGTGTCGCATCTCTGGAAGATACTGAACCTAAATACCAAGTTTGGTGTTTATGCGACTATTCGTTTCTGAGTTATGCTCTTCACAGACATACACAGACGCACACACGGACATGTTTCCAAAAATGCTTTTTTTTTTATTCAGGGGGTCTCAAAACATATATTTCCGGTGAAATCTCGGTATCGAATTTTTAGGTGGAATACAATACTTCACCTACTTACTATACGTAGTAGAGAAAATAAAAACAGCGTTCTGCTAGTAGATAAGTACCCAATGAGAGTGAGATGGTAAGAGATTTAAAATTTTAAGTGTAGGACGCCAGGAAGAGCCTACCCAAGCCAAGTTAGTTGTGTTGGAGATCTCTTATGTTGCAGACGTGGAACGCCTTGCTGGTTAGGTATTGAAGTGAGGACAATTAAGCTCCACCAAAAATGTAGTTTAATTAACATAAACACTACAGCGTGAATATACATAACCTAAGTGTATCACGGATATAAATATGTATACAAGTGACTTAGATTATTGAAGTTAGTTAGCGAACTTATAAAATTCAACTGTTGACTACAAACATAGGAAATCTTAATAATTCGTAATTAATTTACAGCTCAACCATCAGCATTTATATTTGAAACTCAGTTTTGTAATGCTAACTACAGGTTGTTTATATTAATACAAGTGCAACGTGACTTTGTTTAATTGAAGCGCCGATCTTATTATATCTATGTTACCACAATTAAACTTTCCTTACATTATGGGATCAAAAGTATCCGAACACCCCCACAAACATACGTTTTTCATCTTAGGTGCCTTGTGCTGCCACCTACTGCCTGGTACTCATTATCCGCGACCTCAGTAGTCTTAGACATCGTGAAACAGCAGAATGGGACGCTCCATGGAACTCGCCTTCGAACGTGGTCAGGTGATTGGGTGTCACTTGTGTCAGAAGTCTGTACGTGAGATTTCCACACTCCTAAACATCCCTAGGTCCACTGTTTCTGATGTGATAGTGAAGTGGAAACGTGAAGCGACATGTACAGCACAAAAGCGAACGGCCAACCTCGTCTGTTGACTGACAGACCGCCGACATTTGAAGAGGGTCGTAAAGAGTAATAGGCAGACATCCATCCAGACCATCACGCAGGAATTCCAAAGTACATCAGCATCCACTCCAGGCACTATGACAGTTAGGCCCGAGGTGAGAAACCTTGGATTCCATGGTCGAGCGGCTGCTCATAAGCCACACATCACGCAGGAAAATGTCAAACGACGCCTCGCTGAAAGTATCCCTGAGAGATTGAACGCTGTCATCAAGGCTAAGGGTGGGCCAACACCATATTGACTTCCAATATTACCGATGGAGGACGCCAGGAACTTGTACGTCATTTTCAGTCAGGTGTCCGGATACTTTTGATCACGTAGTGTACCACGCCCTGATAAGTGTATTGTTCGACCAACTGAGGTCTAATTACTAGAGATATTGAAGAATGTCATACACCTCCCATATAAATTAAACTCTCCGGCGATGAAATTTAATCAGCCAGTAGCCGCATACTTAAAATAATAACGTGATATATTATATTAAGCTGGAGTTTTTTCTAAATCTGGTTTGCAGTGAAACACGTTGCACGTGTAAACCAAGCTCTGTTGACATCGTGTATTTGGTGAGGCCGTAGGGATACTTTAAATTTTACAGCGTTCAATCTTTTTTTCCAGTACTGTACAAGGAGATTAGGGATATAACGTAGGATTAAGCGATAATCAAATCTTTTAAGAGCGGGTCGCTATGTGCTGGCTTTGAAATTCCATTCTCTCTTAATGACCACGGGGTGAAAAACGAATAGCGATTTTCCACTTGAGAAAAGTAAGTATAGTGCGATCGTTTTATGGTGTGGGCACGGATGCGCCTGTTACACACGCTATTACACTGGCGGTTTTTTGTTCCGCAGTTTCCGTAAATACGAGCGATAGTAACATCCATTATGAGTACTAACCTTGCTATAGGATAGGACTACAAGTACCTCGACCTACGCAGATCTTTTCTGCCTGGGGCCCTGACGGGGCGCCCCCGGGGGGGGAGATGAGAGGGGCTATACCATATATATACATGTAGACATATAAATCAATATCAAACAAGAATTGTACATAATTTAATTCAGCAAGAAAGATGTTAGGATATTTAGCTGCCAAGGCATGTACAAAGGAGATTGTAACTTTGATAAGTAAGGGACGGGTGAGCTAGCTAATTCCAGGTAAAAATAATTCTAGGTAGAAGTACACCTCCTTTCACCAAGTTAATGAGCAAGGAACTTGAAGAAATAAGGAGAAATAGAAAGAGACAGACACTTCCGGACGCGTCACTGGGATGCGTGTGCGAAAAGTTTTGGAGCAGAATATTTTCATACATAATCAAGTCTGAGGACCAATTAGAAATGTCGTTACATTTTGAGGCACGAAAGTGAGCGTCACTAGGAGAAAGAGAGACGCAGATTTTCACTCTCTTATAGAATTCCGTCGACACACAGTGATACTCTCTGGACTACGGATGCGTGTGTAGTTAGATTAGGCTTCTAATTTATTATTTAGGTGGGAATTATTACAATGGGAATAGCTAGCCGCCCATAAGTAACTATTTGATTGTAAACCTCATTTTTAAGGGAAGTGCAGTGTATTGTAATTTGCCTCACCCACGAAAACCCTGAAACCAGTGAAACTAGTTAGATAGGTAATTTATTAGAAATAGAGAAACCATCAGCCGCTGAGCAGAGGTAGCTGGAGACCAGGACACTGCAGCAGAGCGCTTCTACCAAGAGGACCAACTTCCCGCTACAGAGATATGGGCTGAGAGGAGACAGAGGACGGCCGGATCAGGAGGCACGACAGAAAGAGCGCAGGGCCCTTACAATTTACAAATTTGAACTTCCCGGGTGCTGGCTGGTGCAATCGGCTCCCATCCACACTGTGGGCTTGCACATGCCCTGGGGGATTCGGGACTCGGGGGACAAGGTTTCCTTAGAACATTCCTTTCCCCTGCCATGCACACGCCGAGACCTCCTGCTAACATTTACAACCCTGAAAGAGACCAAGCGAATGAAAGGTGAAGTGAAATGAGAATGGAGATGAAATGGAGGGACAGGAAATTAGGGGATGTAATTATCCTTCCAAGCATTCGCTTGGCAACCCCGGAAAACCTCCCCAAAAAACCATTGGTCGGGAAGGTCTGCCACGGGAATCGAAACCACGACCTCCCGAATGAACCTTTTCATAAATAGTGTTGGAAGCGGTGTTCATCTGCGTAAAGACATTCCTAGCATCTTCGAATGAAATTTCCATTCACACGCATAAGCTCTTTTTGCCTAATGTTGAACATTGCTGTTTTTATACAGTCCTTAAGCTCGTCTATGGTGTGCGGATTATTCCTGTAATAGTTTTTTAGGGTTCCCCACAAATAGATGCACCAATTTTGTAAATTTTTTCCTCCGTTAGAACATTTCGTTTAGCGATTCCGTTTGAGACAGTATTTTTAACACTTTAATAATTTCAGTCTAATTATATAATATGTAAATTCAATAACAGCCCGCCTTGATGCATTATGTGTATGTAATAATTTGCAAAATGCATGTAACCTAATTTGCATATGCTTATGTTATTTTATCCATGTTCAAGAATGTTATGTGAATATATTAGTAATTTAATAATGTAGAAGCTGTGAGAAATAAGTTAAAATTTGCTAACAATGAGGTAACAATGAGGTAACTTTGAGGCAATAATGAGTAAGAATGTTTAATAATGCTACTAGTCATTTTTGGAGCAACAATAATGTAATTTTTGAGACAGTTCATAAAATAGCCAATCAACAACCAGAAAAAGCTTTAGTTCAATGAAGGTATTCTATTGGAGTAGGATTAGCCAATCAGAGGATTTTAATACAGAAATTTACAAGTTTGGGCGGTTGAAATCAGTTCAGTTGCCTACAGACAGTGATTATAACCAGACGCAAAAAGTGTCCTCAAGAAATTTAATATGTATTCGTGGGAGACCAAAATAGTTTTACGTGTTAAAATGTGCAAGTAATTAATTAAAGAATCTAACAGCTCTCTATATCAGTGAAGTGTTTTTTAAATCGTATCAGGTATTAATAAAACGGAGTGAAGTAAAATTATAATCTGTGTAAGCCTATATTCTTGTCGCACCACAACCCTGCTAAGAGAAACGTATCTCTAACAAAAATACTGACGTAGCCGAGGCAAACATAAATATTTAATACTTAAAGAAACAGTCAAATTACAAACTTAATATTTTTTTTTAAACTTGGGGCAAAGGCCACCTGAAAGATGAGGCAGTATTTCATATCATAACATGTTGTGAATGCCAGAGTGATTGTAGTGTAAATTAATATTATTGTATGTACAGGATTTTAGATGTTTGTTAGCCATAAGTATTGTTAGAAAATAACTTTGCACGGCCTCACTGAAACTGACAATGGAAGTGGGTAACAATAAAACGAGGGTGTGAGTTGTTTATCACTAAGAAGAGACAAACAAATGACGCCAGGTAGCGTGCCTTTCTTTAGAAATGGAGGGAATATCTTCCCTAGAGCATATATGTTAGTAGTAGTGATTGGCTGACAAAACAGACGCTAATGTTGGCGCGATTTGGTAACCAATAGCATCTTTATTATAATGTTTAGGCAATTCGAGGTGAAGGAGTATATATTCTCGAGCCATTAAGTAAGTTTTGCGCAGTCTTGAAAAGTCACTCGCGAGGTACACGTCGCGCAGTCTTGAAGAATGTCTCGTTAGGTGCACGTCATACAGTTTGGAAGAATCTCTGTCGATATACACGTCGCAAAGTTAGTTACAAAATGTGAAGTACGCGAAGTAATTAGTGCGTGGCAATTAAAGACGACTGTAGTTACATTTGAAAATATCACAGTTTCAGTCAGGCGTGTATAAAGATTAAATATGTGAATTATTAATTAAGTGTTACGGCAATAAAAGTGTATAAACAAATTATTTTGTTAGTGTTATCTTTTAGCAACAACTCCTTTCCGTTTACACGCCCTGCTCAGAGATGCTTGCTTGACTGAGTAATAATAGCTAGCCGGAGGACAAAGAACCCAAATTTTAAAACAATAAAACAATAACAAGCACCCAGCAAATAAGATAACACGAGCCGATTACCGCGACAAAGTAAACTTGGGGCGAAGGATACCCGAAACTGTTTATTATACGTGCGGTTGCAACTACAAGTTCGGCTACCCAACAGTTGAAATATAATACAACTCCTACAACAATATAACACCTTCACGTTGTGCTATACGTATTAACCAGACGTCTAACAGTTTCTCCACGGAACTGGAATGCCAGGAAAGTTCTCCCAAAATTGTCTACACACCTGTATACATGATTCGGTTTTTACATGTGTATCGTGCATAAGAATTCGTTGTTCAAGTTTGAATTTGTCGGCAGTGGACTAATAAGATGATGTTAACACACTCAAGCAAATCACATACAACACAGATGTCCTCAATAACCTTTAACCTCTGAGATGGATAATGTCTGCTCTCTTTAAGCACAAACACAGCAGCGACTGAAACACATGATAAAGATAACCTTGAACGCCTCACGCACCGTCAGATGCACATCGAAGAAGTACCGAGGTCACTCGAGTACGCCTGCTACGCATGTAGCTGGTCCGTGGCCTCACCTTAAAACGCCCGCAGTGTATTTGAACATTCAAACCAACAGCAAATAATAATTGAGAAATGTGAACGCCACAAAAAAATGACATAAATTCTGTGCTTTCGAGATCTACATTTTTGTGTAGTAAGATTCTGTCTATCTTTTACGTTTAGCAATTATACAAAAGTAATTCAGAATGAAGAGGATTTCATAGGCTATTCCTAGAAAATTTAAGATATACATTTCATTTTTATGAATATATCTTATTCATAAAATTTTAATCAAAATCGTTAGCCAGTTTTTATAAAATTAAAATCACAAAAAACGTTTCATGTAAAGGATATTTGGAGTTGAGAGATTTTCTTGAAAATCTCCATGCTACATCTTAGGAAGATACAGAAGTTAAATGCGAATTTTAGTATTGATCGAATTGCATCTTTCAACACGATCGAGCACCTGTTCATACTGCACGGGCTGTGGTGGAGTGGTTACACGACAATAACATCCCTGTAATGGACTGGCCTGCACAGAGTTCTGACTTGAATCCTGTAGAACACCTTTGGGATGTTTTGGAACTCCGACTTCGTGTCAGGCCTTACCGACCTACATCGATACCTCTCCTCAGTTCCGCACTCCGTGAAGAATGGGCTGTCATTCCTCAAGAAACCTTCCAGCACCTGATTGAAAGTATGCCTGCGAGAGTGAACGCTGTCATCAAGGCTAAGGGTGAGCCAGTACCATATTAACTTCCAACATTACCGATGGAGTGCGCCACGAACTTGTATGCCATTTTCAGCCAGGTGTCCGGATACTTTTGATTACGTAGTGTATAATCACATTTTCAGGCGTTAATGACAATTTAAAGTCGTATAATAGTCATATCTCGGAAATTTTCTCTAGTCTGATTCATTTTTGGGTCAATAAAAAATCATTAAATGATTATAATTAGCAAACTATTAGAGCAAATCTAACAAACTACAAGGCAATAAACTCACAAAACATTAGAACGTAGCTCTCAATAATAAATATATTTCATTTATGCTTAGAAACACGCCATTCTAAAAATGTTCAGTATCGCCTTCGTATTTGTTGTTATTTTAGAAAAAACAAAAATATTGCAGCTTTTATTTATTCTTCGTATCATTAGTTCTGTACCTTTTCATGTGCCATTACTCCTACGTATAACTCTTGTAGCATTTATTGACTATGAGAAAGCCTTTGATAAGGTAAAACGGCCCCTTTTATGGAACATTTTAGAGGTAAGAGGATTTCCTAAACAGTTATTAATGCTATCAAGAGTTTGTACGTAAATACCAAAATAAGAATTAATTCTGGTTTTAAAATATCAGCTGTAATCTTAACAAATGAAGGTGTTCGACAAGGGTGTAGTATATCGCCCACTTTATTTAATTTATATATTAACGATCTAATCTTGAAGTGGAAAGGTGAAATACAGTTAGGGATCAAAATAGAATTAAACACACCTTTAAGCACTTTACTGTATACTATGATAAAATAGTAATACAAGAAACAGAAGATAATCTACAAAGAGCAGTGTATACATTAAGCCAAAATTCAATGCATTACAATTAACTATACCTACAAATAAAACAAAGACAATAACGTTTAAATGGAAGACTCCCGTTATATCAAAGATACTAAAAATGGTAAAATATTAGAACAGGTATCCCACTTCAATTATCTAGGATATGACATTAGTTTTAAATTTGACAAATACATTGAGATAAAAGTTAATAGGTTTCAAACCATTTGTGGAACGATCAGAAGAACTCTAGTAGGAAAAATTAGAAAAGAAACATAAACTGAATTCTATAAGATTATGGTTTTATCTAATGTATTATATGGTTCCGAGTAGTGGATAATAACAAAAAAGAGAGACCACGTATTCACTCCGCCGAAATGAAATTTTTGAGGTATGTAAGAGGATGCACTAGAGCTGACAAATTAAGAAATGGATCAATAAGATCAGATAGGAAAACTGTATCAGCAAATAATAACATTGATGATAATACAAGAAATTGGAAAGAACATGTTGATAGATGAGGCAATATTTTTAACACTTAAGTGATTTTAGTCAAATTATATAACATATAAATTGAATAACAGCCCGCCTTAGAGCAATATGTGTATGCAACAATATATAGAAAGTGTGTATTACAGTCATTGTATATGTTTACATTATTTTATACATGTAATAATGTTATCTGAATGTATTACGAAATTTAATAATGTAGGAGCTGTGAGAATAATAGCTTAAAATTTGCCAACACTGAGGTAACCTTGAGGCAATAATGAGTAAGTATGTTTAATAATGCTACTAGTCATTATTGGATTAACAATAATGTAAATTTTTGTGACAGTTTATAAAATAGCCAATCAACAACCAGAAAAAGCTTAAGTTAAATAAAAGTATTCTATTGGATCAGATTAGCCAATCAGAGACTTGAAGTACAGAAATGTACAAATTTAGGTGGAATAAATCAAGTCAGTTTCTTGTAGTGCTTATAACTGGACACATTGTTTTTAAACAGTGTTCCTAACCGGATGCGAGATGTCTCCTCTAGAAATTTAATACATGTTCAGTTAGTTTACGTGTTAAAAAGTGCAAGTAATTAATAAAAAAAGACTCACAGCTCCCTCTCTCTCTATCAGTGAAGTGTTATTTAAAAGTGCCAAGTATTAATAAAAGGAGTGAAGTAAAATTATAATCTGTATAAGCCTACAATAATACTGACGCAGCCAAGGCAAACATAAAAAATATAAATATTTAAAGAAAGTCAAATTATAAAGTTAATATTTTTAAAACATTTTTGGGGGGCAAAGGCCACCGGAAAGTACATTTAGGGCGAAGGCTATCGGAAACTTTTTACCATACGTGCGGTTGCAATGAACTTCAAGTTCGGCTCCCCAACATAAGAACTACAATACAACTCCTACTTCAAATTGGTTTTCCATATGTGAAGCAACCACCTACTTTAATTTAACGCCCAAAAAGCTGGGGCAAATAACAACGTAAAAATAACAATACAACAAAAAAAACTTTCTGGCAGATGAGAGAATACCGAAAAAGATAATGAATTACCAACCAATAGGGAGGAGAAGTTTAGGACGACCACGCCAGAGATGGCTAGAGACCGGAACTGGTGATACTACCTAATCCTCGAAAGAAGAAGAAGAAGAAGTAATAGTTTGTAACAAGTGAGACTCACTGTAGAAAAACGGATTATAGGAGTTTAAATTACTTATATAAGTAATACTTACAGAAAAAGTAACTAAAGCTGTTAACACTAGTGTATCATTATTAATAGAAAGGATTAGTAAATAACAATAAAATGTTGTTATATTGTGTTTGGAATCACTTCTCTTATTTTCAACCTGTACAGCGAGAAAATTAAAAACGCGTTATGAAATGTTGTGATCTCCTGCGAAATTCTGTTCCTAATGAAAGTATGAAGATATTTCTTTTTGCTATTTCACCGCCATTCCAAAACAAACGAAGGAGTGCCTTATTGAGGAATTTGCCGACAGAATGTAACCTGCAATACTCGTTCTTTTCCTCTCTCCCTTTTACCGAATAAACTCCCGTCTTTTTCAAGCGGCTACAATTATATTGCTTTTCATTTTTGTGGGGGAGGGGAAGCTCCAGTTTACGATTTCAAATAAAGTATACGGAGCTTACAGTATACAAGGAATTTAAATAAAAGAGTCCGAAAAATCACCTATTCAGAAGCAGTGACATAAAGAATGTTTTATTGCATATTTTGCAGGGTGGTTTTTCGCACAAAATATAGGATGGCTACTGTCAACGGAGAGCGTAACTAATATTTAACCGAAGACCATAATGAACGCCGTATTTTAATATGCAGTAAGGTCAGATTATATTTCAACCTGAACAGGGCGAGAGCGATATGCGGCGTGTCTGCGACTGGTTCCCGCAAGCTTCTATCGGTTACGTCCGCTAACTTTATTACTTAGTAGAGAATGTGTTGCATTTCACCCCAAAGATTGGACGGCCGAGCGGGATGGCTTAAGCGGTAACGTCTGTGGTCCAGGGACCGACCTATGAAGATTTCCTCGAATGCTAGGAGAATGCTGGTTTGGATAATTTGATCCACCAATTTTCATATCATTCCTCTCAACACAACACTTCATTTCCTTCTTCTTCCCCGCCAAACCAGACATTGGGCTGATCACCCATCCTGGATATCCTATGATCCAGAGTTTGCTTGCTCCTCAGAACATGAGGCGGTTGAAGGGGTATTGTAGCCGTTTCTGCCAGACTGTTAGCTGCAGCGGTCGGCACTCTCGCTGCAGTGTGAAGGAAAAGCACTGTATAAAATAACAGCGCTGCGGAGAAACTTTATTGATGCGCTGTACTTCGCCAACCGTCTTGTTATTCATAGGTGTCAATTAATGCTGTTAGCAGGTATATGCCTCAGTTGCTTAGGTATACTTCAGCATACTTTCGAAGTAGATTAGATCGTGCGACGGCGTTATGAAGGGAATGTGTGCGCTTCACAAAGCGTTGTATCGGTAATGCCTTGCTCCCACAGTGGTTACAGTAATCACTTAATTTCAGATCCCAGCATCGACGCTGATGAAGTTAAGGGTAAGCAGATAAGAGCTTTAGCGCCGTCCTATACATGCACGTTCGCGCGCGCGCTCTTTAAGAGGACCTTCCTGCTGTATCCGTTCCATTACATTCTAATGATATAGCGAGCTATCTCTGGAACGTGTGCTGTGCAACATTAGCTTTCTTATTTTCTGCATCCTCGGTAAATAACCCAATCTCATTTACTGCACGAACCTGACCAGCTTCTATTTTTGTATGTGCTTGGCTGGTTTCCGCAAATAATTCACGCGCCGCTGAATATGTGGCCAACAAGCGGAAAGGCTCCGCGTGTTTATTGGATATCCGTCCTGCACTGTCAGGGGTCGGGGATAATCGTTGTACAGCGAATCAAGAGTTCGCCTCTCAAATTCTCTGCAGTCAAAGCGCTCTGCTAAATTTTATTGAACTTCTGAATTTTATTGCTGCTACTCCTTTGACAAGCGAATGCATTTGTTTGGTGATGGCATCATTGGCTTCCATTGAACCCAAAGAAAATTATATTTATAACCCCTGTATTAAAATATTTTACTGTCTGGTAGTCTCGAAATGTATGATTGCGTAACTTTGCTTGTCCTAATTTTGAATCTCGAAGTTACTTTTAACGTAAAAAAAATCAGCTAACTGCACTAAATTGGTTTTAGTAGTAGTAGTAGTGGTACTTATTAAGTACCCAGTATTTCATTAATTACATAACACAGTCGCATGGGTCCTAAGACCGTACATGCTCTCTAGAAAAATACCTGGTCTGTATACGGGACTTACAGTATCGACCAGAAACAACTATGTTTATAATCACCACACTATGCACATACTTATAAAATTGAAAAACACTCTGAATCACACACGCAAACACACACACACACACACACACACACACACACACACACACACACACAAGAGCTCAAGCACCACATATATTTAAAGAAAATTTACATAAACACCTTATCTACACACAAGTGCTCAAACACCACATATATTTAAAGAAAATTTACATAAACACCTTATCTACACACAAGTACTCAAACACCACATATATTTAAAGAAAATTTACATAAACACCTTATCTACACACAAGTACTCAAGCACCACATATATTTAAAGAAAATTTACATAAACACCTTATCTACACACAAGTACTCAAACACCACATATATTTAAAGAAAATTTACATAAACACCTTATCTACACACAAGTCCTCAAACACAACATATATTTAAAGAAAATTTACATAAACACCTTATCTACACACAAGTCCTCAAACACAACATATATTTAAAGAAAATTTACATAAACACCTTATCTACACACAAGTACTCAAGCACCACATATATTTAAAGAAAATTTACATAAACACCTTACCTACACACAAGTGCTCAAACACAACATATATTTAAAGAAAATTTACATAAACACCTTACCTACACACAAGTGCTCAAACACCACATATATTTAAAGAAAATTTACATAAACACCTTATCTACACACAAGTACTCAAGCACCACATATATTTAAAGAAAATTTACATAAACACCTTATCTACACACAAGTGCTCAAACACAACATATATTTAAAGAAAATTTACATAAACACCTTATCTACACACAAGTGCTCAAACACAACATATATTTAAAGAAAATTTACATAAACACCTTATCTACACACAAGTACTCAAGCACCACATATATTTAAAGAAAATTTACATAAACACCTTATCTACACACAAGTACTCAAGCACCACATATATTTAAAGAAAATTTACATAAACACCTTATCTACACACAAGTACTCAAGCACCACATATATTTAAAGAAAATTTACATAAACACCTTACCTACACACAAGTGCTCAAACACAACATATATTTAAAGAAAATTTACATAAACACCTTACCTACACACAAGTGCTCAAACACCACATATATTTAAAGAAAATTTACATAAACACCTTATCTACACACAAGTACTCAAGCACCACATATATTTAAAGAAAATTTACATAAACACCTTATCTACAAACAAGTGCTCAAACACAACATATATTTAAAGAAAATTTACATAAACACCTTATCTACACACAAGTGCTCAAACACAACATATATTTAAAGAAAATTTACATAAACACCTTATCTACACACAAGTACTCAAGCACCACATATATTTAAAGAAAATTTACATAAACACCTTATCTACACACAAGTACTCAAGCACCACATATATTTAAAGAAAATTTACATAAACACCTTATCTACACACAAGTGCTCAAACACCACATATATTTAAAGAAAATTTACATAAACACCTTATCTACACACAAGTACTCAAGCACCACATATATTTAAAGAAAATTTACATAAACACCTTATCTACACACAAGTACTCAAACACCACATATATATATAAAGAAAACTTACATAAACACCTTATCTACTCACAAGTGCTCAAACACCACATATATTTAAAGAAAATTTACATAAATACCTTATCTACACACAAGTGCTCAAACACAACATATATTTAAAGAAAATTTACATAAATACCTTATCTACACACAAGTGCTCAAACACCATATATATTTAAAGAAAATTTACATAAACACCTTATCTACACACAAGTGCTCAAACACAACATATATTTAAAGAAAATTTACATAAACACCTTATCTACACACAAGTGCTCAAACACAACATATATTTAAAGAAAATTTACATAAACACCTTATCTACACACAAGTGCTCAAACACAACATATATTTAAAGAAAATTTACATAAACACCTTATCTACACACAAGTGCTCAAACACAACATATATTTAAAGAAAATTTACATAAATACCTTATCTACACACAAGTGCTCAAACACAACATATATTTAAAGAAAATTTACATAAACACCTTATCTACACACAAGTGCTCAAACACAACATATATTTAAAGAAAATTTACATAAATACCTTATCTACACACAAGTGCTCAAACACAACATATATTTAAAGAAAATTTACATAAACACCTTATCTACACACAAGTGCTCAAACACAACATATATTTAAAGAAAATTTACATAAATACCTTATCTACACACAAGTGCTCAAACACAACATATATTTAAAGAAAATTTACATAAACACCTTATCTACACACAAGTACTCAAACACCACATATATTTAAAGAAAATTTACATAAACACCTTATCTACACACAAGTGCTCAAACACAACATATATTTAAAGAAAATTTACATAAATACCTTATCTACACACAAGTACTCAAACACCACATATATTTAAAGAAAATTTACATAAACACCTTATCTACACACAAGTACTCAAGCACCACATATATTTAAAGAAAATTTACATAAACACCTTACCTACACACAAGTGCTCAAGCACCACATATATTTAAAGAAAGTTTACATAAACACCTTATCTGCACACAAGTGCTCAAACACAACATATATTTAAAGAAAATTTACATAAACACCTTATCCACACACAAGTGCTCAAACACCACATATATTTAAAGAAAGTTTACATAAACACCTTATCTGCACACAAGTGCTCAAACACAACATATATTTAAAGAAAATTTACATAAACACCTTATCTACACACAAGTGCTCAAACACAACATATATTTAAAGAAAATTTACATAAACACCTTATCCACACACAAGTGCTCAAACACCACATATGTTTAAAGAAAGTTTACATAAACACCTTATCTGCACACAAGTGCTCAAACACAACATATATTTAAAGAAAATTTACATAAACACCTTATCTACACACAAGTGCTCAAGCACCACATATATTTAAAGAAAATTTACATAAACACCTTACCTACACACAAGTGCTCAAACACAACATATATTTAAAGAAAATTTACATAAACACCTTACCTACACACAAGTGCTCAAACACAACATATATTTAAAGAAAATTTACATAAATACCTTACCTACACACAAGTGCTCAAACACAACATATATTTAAAGAAAATTTACATAAACACCTTATCTACACACAAGTGCTCAAACACAACATATATTTAAAGAAAATTTACATAAACACCTTATCTACACACAAGTACTCAAGCACCATATATATTTAAAGAAAATTTACATAAATACCTTACCTACACACAAGTGCTCAAACACAACATATATTTAAAGAAAATTTACATAAATACCTTACCTACACACAAGTGCTCAAACACAACATATATTTAAAGAAAATTTACATAAATACCTTACCTACACACAAGTGCTCAAACACAACATATATTTAAAGAAAATTTACATAAATACCTTACCTACACACAAGTGCTCAAACACAACATATATTTAAAGAAAATTTACATAAACACCTTATCTACACACAAGTGCTCAAACACAACATATATTTAAAGAAAATTTACATAAACACCTTATCTACACACAAGTACTCAAGCACCATATATATTTAAAGAAAATTTACATAAATACCTTACCTACACACAAGTGCTCAAACACAACATATATTTAAAGAAAATTTACATAAACACCTTATCTACACACAAGTACTCAAGCACCACATATATTTAAAGAAAATTTACATAAACACCTTATCTACACACAAGTGCTCAAGCACAACATATATTTAAAGAAAATTTACATAAACACCTTATCTACACACAAGTACTCAAGCACAACATATATTTAAAGAAAGTTTACATAAACACCTTATCTACACACAAGTACTCAAGCACAACATATATTTAAAGAAAATTTACATAAACACCTTATCTACACACAAGTGCTCAAACACCACATATATTTAAAGAAAATTTACATAAATACCTTACCTACACACAAGTGCTCAAACACAACATATATTTAAAGAAAATTTACATAAATACCTTATCTACACACAAGTGCTCAAGCACCATATATATTTAAAGAAAATTTACATAAACACCTTATCTACACACAAGTGCTCAAACACAACATATATTTAAAGAAAATTTACATAAACACCTTATCTACACACAAGTGCTCAAACACAACATATATTTAAAGAAAATTTACATAAACACCTTATCTACACACAAGTGCTCAAACACAACATATATTTAAAGAAAATTTACATAAACACCTTATCTACACACAAGTGCTCAAACACAACATATATTTAAAGAAAATTTACATAAACACCTTATCTACACACAAGTGCTCAAACACAACATATATTTAAAGAAAATTTACATAAACACCTTATCTACACACAAGTGCTCAAACACAACATATATTTAAAGAAAATTTACATAAACACCTTATCTACACACAAGTCCTCAAACACAACATATATTTAAAGAAAATTTACATAAACACCTTACCTACACACAAGTGCTCAAACACAACATATATTTAAAGAAAATTTACATAAATACCTTACCTACACACAAGTGCTCAAACACAACATATATTTAAAGAAAATTTACATAAATACCTTACCTACACACAAGTGCTCAAACACAACATATATTTAAAGAAAATTTACATAAACACCTTATCTACACACAAGTACTCAAGCACCACATATATTTAAAGAAAATTTACATAAACACCTTATCCTCACACAAGTACTCAAGCACAACATATATTTAAAGAAAGTTTACATAAACACCTTATCTACACACAAGTACTCAAGCACAACATATATTTAAAGAAAATTTACATAAACACCTTATCTACACACAAGTGCTCAAACACAACATATATTTAAAGAAAATTTACATAAACACCTTATCTACACACAAGTTCTCAAACACCACATATATTTAAAGAAAATTTACATAAACACCTTATCTACACACAAGTACTCAAGCACAACATATATTTAAAGAAAATTTACATAAACACCTTATCTACACACAAGTGCTCAAACACCACATATATTTAAAGAAAATTTACATAAACACCTTATCTACACACAAGTACTCAAACACCACATATATTTAAAGAAAATTTACATAAACACCTTATCTACACACAAGTGCTCAAACACAACATATATTTAAAGAAAATTTATATAAATACCTTATCTACACACAAGTGCTCAAACACAACATATATTTAAAGAAAATTTATATAAATACCTTATCTACACACAAGTGCTCAAACACCATATATATTTAAAGAAAATTTACATAAACACCTTATCTACACACAAGTACTCAAGCACCACATATATTTAAAGAAAATTTACATAAACACCTTATCTACACACAAGTGCTCAAACACCACATATATTTAAAGAAAGTTTACATAAACACCTTATCTGCACACAAGTGCTCAAACACAACATATATTTAAAGAAAATTTATATAAATACCTTATCTACACACAAGTGCTCAAACACAACATATATTTAAAGAAAATTTATATAAATACCTTATCTACACACAAGTGCTCAAACACAACATATATTTAAAGAAAATTTATATAAATACCTTATCTACACACAAGTGCTCAAACACAACATATATTTAAAGAAAATTTATATAAATACCTTATCTGCACACAAGTGCTCAAACACAACATATATTTAAAGAAAATTTATATAAATACCTTATCTACACACAAGTGCTCAAACACAACATATATTTAAAGAAAGTTTACATAAACACCTTATCTGCACACAAGTGCTCAAACACAACATATATTTAAAGAAAATTTATATAAATACCTTATCTACACACAAGTGCTCAAACACCATATATATTTAAAGAAAATTTACATAAACACCTTATCTACACACAAGTGCTCAAACACCATATATATTTAAAGAAAGTTTACATAAATACCTTATCTACACACAAGTGCTCAAGCACCATATATATTTAAAGAAAGTTTACATAAACACCTTATCTCTTAGTACACGTATTTCCATTAAGTATGTGCCCAAGCTTGGCCAGTTTTGACTGTTTAGAATCAAGACCCAGCATGCTGTCCTCCGTCTGTTGGAAACCAAAGATACTTCCGGTAATAATTTTTTCCTAATACTCTCCGTCTGCACGCATGCTGCCAAAACATGCGTCCAGTCTTCTTGTTCCCTGCATAATGGGCAAATCCTCCTGCCATCATCATCAGCAATCTTGTGAGCTTTCCACCCTCCCAACCTAAGCCATGCTATTCCCGTCTTGTATTTTATACCTACTTTCAAAGTATATGTTTCCTGTAGATCTAATGTTGAACTTTGTCTACATTCAGACCCTATTTTCTACCTGTTTATATCACATAGTCGTCTTTTGACTTTTTCATGGCAGTGTGTGTATTTTCATTACCAATTGTTTGTATATAGGAGTGTTCTAAATGATAAATAGGACCTTAAAAGTCTGTAGTTCGGGAATTATTACACGGATATGTAATTTCAAGAGTACCAAAAGAACAGAAGAGGAGAGGATTATTCCCTCAGAGTAGTTTTCTACCACTACGTGTAGTAGCTAGAGGAAGTATTGCATTCCACCGAAAAATGGAATACCGAGATCTCGCCAGAAATACACGTTTTGATATTCCCTGAATCCAAAAAATCGGTTACATTCAAACGAATTATTTAAACTCTATCGTTTATTAGAGGGTATATAAATTATTCTTACGAAAGTTTATTTATCTATCTACTTCATTTTAATCGAGATAAACCTTTGCAGAATTAGCTAAATTTCTCATTTTGTTATAGATACAAAGGAAACAGCGATAGTCAAATGTTTAAGAATAGGATACTATACAGGATGTACCATTTAAGTTGAGACTGTACATTATCTCCAAAACTAAGCGTTGTAGAAAGAAATGTCTTTAATAAAAGTTGTTTGATATTATGGGAGAAAGTAAATGCCATTAGTCGTGTTTTAATCGGAGGACGTTGTAATGGTAGTTGTAGGATCAATTGAATTCTTTTAATGGGAACCTACCTTTTTTATATTTTTTTCACATCTCATAAAAAACGAAACAACATTTGCATAAGGCACTTTGCAATTGCTCTTGCTTACACCAGTGTAAATAACAACGAAAATTCTGAATGACTGTGTACGAAGAGCACAATGAATGGTTGGAACATCCATGGATGGTCATTTGAGGATGAAGTTATGCTTCGTAATTGGAAAGCAACATTTTTTTCCATACTTCTCATCACAAAATAAATAGATTTCTATAAACCATTTTCTAATGAGAAAACAACCTACAAAACGTAGACTCCCATTTAAAAAAATTATATTGGCCCTAAAATGACCATCATAACGTCCTCCAAACAAAACACGACTAATGGTATTTACTTTCCCCTATAATACCAAGTAACTATTATTGGAGATATTTCTTTCTACAAGCATAGTTTTGGAGATATTCAACTTAAATGGCCCACTCTGCATAATGGCTTTTAAATCCCATACTCTTTCCATTCAACCCCGGCAGTTTTGAGATGACTCTAAAGAATAAAGATCTTGAACCATTAATAACGGATATCTCAGAAATGACTTATGCCACAAAAAAATTACTTGGAATAAATTGTGGTTTTAAAAAGATCAACAGTTTGTTGTATAGTATGTTTTCGTCTACCGTTGATCAATTCTACAAGATCACATAAAGCTCCTTCTGAATGAAGAGGAATTCACAGGTTATTCCCAGAAAATTCAAGATACACGTTTTATTTGCCATGTAAGCATCTTTAATACATGGTATTTTAATCAAAATCATTAGAGCCATTTTTCAGAAAGTAAAAAACTTCGAAAAATCTTCCATGTAAAAGATAGTTGGGGAGGGGGATTTTCTTGAAAACTTATGTGTCACACCGAGTTTCATATTAATCCGACTTCTAGTTTTTACATTCTCTACTACGTATAGTAAGAAGGGGAAGTAGTGCATTCCACCCAAAAATTCGATACCGATATTTCACCGGAAATATATGTTTTGAGGCCTTCTTAATCAAAAAATTATTTTTGGAAACATCTCCGCGTGAGTGTCTGTGTGTCTGTGAACAGAATAACTCAGAAACGAAGTCGGATGAACACCAAACTTGGTATTTAGGTTCAGTATCTTCCAGAGATGCGACACGAAGGTTTTCAAGAAACCCCCCACCCCAGTTTACCCTTTACATGGAACATTTTTCGAAAATTTTAATTTTCTCAAAAATGGCTCTAACGATTTTGATTAAAATATCATATATTTAAGATACTTTAATGACAAATAAAATGTATATCTTGAATTTTCTGGGAATGTCTCCAAAAGTATTCTTCATTGTGAACGACTTTTGCATAACTGGTAAACCATAAAAGATGGACAAAATTTTACTACACAAAAAATGTAGATCGCGCTTAAATACACAATTTATGTCATATACATTTTTTTGTTGTTGAGTGAACCATTTTCAGGATATTTCTTGTTATTCCCTTTAATTTTCCAATACTTATACTTTTTCTCAAATGGGAATTCGTTATTCATGTTTGTTTGTCCTGGTTATTCAAAGAGAATGGAATACCCCTCATAGCAACCAGCTCTTAAAATATTTGACTGTCGCTTAAAGCCTAACGTATTCCCCTTGCATCTACAAGAAAATTAGCAATAAGATTAACATCTCGATTAACATGAAGCATATGGAGAATAAGCGTTTGTAAAAATAGTTTGTACAAGAGTAGAGAAAGTCATGTGAGTGTAACACATCAAATTTTTTCGAATTGTTTTATTTTCTCAAAAATGACTAACGACTTTGTTTAAAATGCCATATATTTGAGATATTTTCGTGACGAATAAAATATATAGCTTTAATTTTCTGGGAATAGCTTGGAAGTCGCCTTCGGTTTGAATGATGTTTTAGCTGCTGTTGTTGATTATACTTAGAGAGGGTTGCAAGAAAAGATTTTAGTCCACAATAGTGAAGTAACAGTGTGAACCTAGTGAAGTCCCAGTGAATAATTGAACTAGATAAAAGCGGTGTAGTGTCATTGAGAGCTTAGAAAAAAGACAGTTACATATATATACACACGAGGGGTGATCACAAACTAAGGTCACAGAGCCTGCAGTGAAACCTGTGCATTTTATTTCATACAACTCATACAGTCAACTTATAGTACATACATTAGGTTATTTTTCCACATAGTTTCCACATCGGTTTAGGCATTTGTCGCTTCGTGGGATGAGTTTGAATATTCCCTCCTGGTAAAAATGCTGTCCTTGCGTGTTCAACCACGTTGCCGCGATGTGCTTCACCTCCTTGTCTGAAGCGAATCGTCAGCCTTGTGGATGTTCCTTCAAGTGAGGGAAAAGGTGAAAGGCACTTGGAGCGAGGTCCAAACTGTACGGAGGGTGGTCGATGATGTCCCAGTGAAACTGCTTCAACAGCATGGTGGTCTTCTGGGCTGTATGAGGTCGCGCTTTGTTGTAAAAGAAGATGCGAAGTGCTGGCCGATTCCTCCTGATTGCTTCGCGCGATCGTATCAAGGTCTCGTAGTATCGGTCAGATGTCACTGTGTGCCCTCTTTCCAAAAACTCCACGAATATGACACCCTTGCTGTCCCATAACACTATGGCATTCACCTTACCGGCAGATGACATCACCTTAAACTTCTGGGATGTAGCGGTGGATCCATGTTTCGTCACCCGTGACAATGTGGCGAAGAAAACTGGCCTTCCATGGAGAACTGTTGCAAACGTTGCACACCTGCTTCTCCTTGTGTTGGTTGGACGGATTTCGGAAACCCATCGGGAACAAACTTTCCGTTACTGCAGAATAATGTGACGAACGCTTCCAAACGACATTCCCAATTCTACCCTCATATGCCGCAACGTGATCCTCTTGTCATGAATCAGCTCCTCCACGCGAGCTGTGTTCTAATCTGTTAATACCGTGCTGGGTTGGCCACTGCGATCCTCGTCGGTGACGTTTTCTCTACCGGCCGGAAACTTTCGCCACCATTCTGCGACATGCTGACGAGACATTACAGTATCTCCGTAAACCTCTACCAGCTGCCAGTGAATTTCAGCTGCGGTTACATGTTTCGCCCACAGAGTTCGAATAACGGATGAGGCAGTATTTTATATCACAACAATGTAAATGCCAGAGTGATTGTAGTGTAAATAAGCATTATTGTATGACATTGATTTGAGATGTTAATTATAAGCATTGTTAGGAAATAAGTTTACACGGCCTCACTGAAACTGACAATAAGAGCGGGCAACAATGTAGCGAGGGGGTGAGTTGTTTATTAATTAGAAGAGGCAAGCAAATGACGTCAGAGTAGCGCGCTTTTCTGTAGAAATGGAGGGAATATTTTCCCTAGAGCATATATGTTCTTAATTTTGATTAGATATAAAAATAGACGCTAATGTTGACGCATTTTATTAACCAATAGCAGCTCGGTTATAATCTTTAGGCATATCGGGGTGTGGGAGTATAAAAAGCTAAAGCCAGAGGCAAGTATTGCCCAGTTCAACAAAATCATCCACGCGTTACACGTCGCTGAGTCCAACAGAATAATTCAGAAGTTAAACGTCGCTTAGTTCATCAGAATCGTTCGCGAGTTACACGTCGCAATTCTATAGAATCTCTCGCGTCTTAAAGTTTGTTATAAATGTGAAACACGCGAATTAATAATATGCAGTAAATAAGTGATTATAGTGATATTAGAAAATATAACAGTTTCAGTCTGGCGTGTATCACGAGTCAATATGTGAACTTAATTAATTGTGACGGTAATAAAAGTGTAAAAACAAATTCTTTTATCAGTGTTATCTTTCAGTAACAAATCCTTTCCGTTTACACACCCTGTTAAAGAGATGTGCTCGACCGAGAAATAATAGCTAGCCGGAGGACAATGAACCCAATATTCAAAGTAGTAAAACAATAACAGGCGCTCAGAAATAAGATAACACGAAGTGACCGCGACAAATTGGCTCACATACGTGGTGCATATAAACATGAAGCAACTTCCAACAAACAACAAATATACTACTTCACGGACTGGATATATTCGTGAGAACAGTTTTCCAAACGAGTCGCCATTTGTGTTTACATATAACTAGCGCTGTAGGTGGCGGGTGGCTGAAACTCTGCAGAGTTACCATGTATTATAATTACCGCACACAACTCATTTCTCTATAAACGAAGAAACTCCAGGACTATCGGCCTTATAACCTTAGTTTCGGATCACCCCTCGTACATACATAAAACAGAAATAAATTCAGAGAGATATCCTAGGATAAAAGTTGAATGCAGCCAAACTTTATAATATAGCGTATTTTATACGTGGATGTGTAATAAATCCACACTGGGCTGAAAGGTTTGAGCTTAGTCGTTCAAGACAGACGAGAAAGCGAAAATGTTTAACAGCAAATGCTTTTTCACTTCCATTTAAGCTATAAAAGCCACCAAAGTTGTTAAATATGCAATAAAGCAGGTGATATTGGTAGCCTCAAAACCTTTTATTTTCTGAATGCTTTTGTATGCGATTTTTATTTCACTATCACACTTGGAGAACTGTCGGCTTTAAAAAAGGTTATACGATTGAACTCTATATTGGATGTTTTATATAATCCTGATCGAAAAGAGTGCTTTGCATTGTAATACTCAATATGTCTGTTGTTCACCTTCTTAGCGCTTGCCAAATAAAGAGAAAGCTTTGCACACTACTAAAAAAAATCTGATGTGTTACACTCACATGACCTTCACTACTCTTGTACAAACTATTCTTACAAACCTTATTCTCCATATGCTTCATGTTAATTGAGATGTTAATCTTATTGCTAATTTTCTTGTAGATGCATGGGGAATGTGGTAGGCTTTAAGCGATAGTCAAATCTTTTAAGAGCTGGTTACCGTGTGGAGCATTCCATTCTATTTGCATGTCCAAGACAAAAAAAGAATCTGATGTGCTACACTCACATGACCTTCTCTACTCTTGTTCAAACTATTTTTACAAACCTTATTCTCAATATGCTTCATGTTAATCGAGATATCGAGATGTCAATCTTATTGCTAATTTTATTGTAGATGCAAGGGGAATATGTAGCTTATAAGCGATAGTCAAATACTTTAAGCGTTGGTTGCTATGTGGCGCATTCCAACCCCTTTGCATGCCCAGGACATAAAAAAATTAATAACGAATATTAGAAAAAGCATAAGAATTGGAAAATTTAAGGGAATAACAAGCAATATCTCCAAAATGGTTCACTCTACAAGAAAATGTATACGACATAAATTGCGTATTTTAACGCGATCTACATTTTTGTGCAGTAAAATTTTGTCTATCTCTTATGGTTTACCAGTTATGCAAAGGTCGTTCACAATGAAGAATACTTTAGAAGACATTCCCAGAAAATTCGAGATATAGATTTCATTTGTCATGAAAATATCTTAAATAAATGATATTTTAATCAAAATCGTTAGAGCCATTTTTGAGAAAATTAAAATTTTTGAAAAATGTTCCATGTAAAGGGTAGTGTGGGGTGGGGGGATTTTCTTGTAAACCTTCGTGTCGCATCTCTGGAAGATACTGAACCTAAATACCAAGTTTGGTGTTTATCCGACTGTTCGCTTCTGAGTTATGCTGTTCACAGACACACAGACACACACACACGGACGTGTTTCCAAACATGCTTTTTTTGGATTCAGGTGGTCTCAAAACATGTATTTCCGGTGAAATCTCGGTATCGAATTTTTGGCTGGAATACAATAATTCCCCTACTTACTATACGTAGTAGAGAAAGTAAAAATCTGATGCGTTGCACTCACGTGACTTTCTACACTCTTGTACAAACTATTTTTACAAACGCTTATTCTCCATCTACATCATGTTGTTCGAGATAAACTTATTGGTAATTTTCTTGTAGGTTGCAAGGGGAATTGGTAGGCTTTAAGCGATAGTCAAATCTTTTAAGAGCTGGTTGCTATGTGGAACATTGCAATCTCTTTGCATGTCCAGGACATAAAATAACGAATTCCCATTTGAGAAAAGTATGAGTATTGGAATTCAAAAAATAACAGGGAATATCACGGAATAGGTTCACTAGATATAAAAAATGTATATGACATAAATTGTATGTTTTAACGATATTTACATTTTGTGTGTGTAGTAAAATTGTGTCCAACTCATTCGGTTTACCAGTAATGAAGAGCACTTTGGGGATATTCCCAGAAAATTCAAGATATGCATTTATTTGCCATGAAAATATCTTAAAACATATTACATGCAAACCAAAATCGTTAGTAATATTAGAGAAAATCAAAACTTTCGAAAAATATTCCATGTAAAGGGTAGTTTGTAAGGGGTTTTTTCTTGAAATTCTTAGTGCCGCATCCTTGGAAAATACTAAACTCAAATACAAAGTTTGATACTTTCTCGTTTTGGAGTTATGCTGTTCACAGAATGACAGACAGACAGACCCACACAAGGAGATGTTTCCATAAATCTTTATTTGGATTCAGGGCACCTGAAAAAATGTATTTCCGTGAAATCTATGCGTCGAATTTTTAAGTGGCATTCAATAATTCCTCTACTTACTATATGTAGTAGAGAAAGTAATTGGGATTTTAAAGGTATTACGCGTTTTAAGGTCCCTGTATGCAGAAAGTTTGATATTTTTCGGACACTTGGTTTTGAGTTAGCCTGTTCACAGACACACACACTCAGACATTGGATCTCAACACTGTATTTCTGATGAAATCTTGGTATGGAATGTTTGAGTGAAATAAAATACTTCTCTCCCTCTCGGTGGTAGGAAAAATAAAAATATTCTCTTGCTCCAGTTTTACCTGTGGTTTAATCTATTCAAGGATGTAATTAGTTTCCCTGTAATTTTCCTTGAAATTAAGCACCTTAGATATTTAGTAAATAATGAATAATTAAACTAGCTGTAGCTCCTTTACATTGCTTGCAATTTTCGAGATATTACACTAAATAACCAGGCTTCTCAGATTTTAATTAATTAATTAGTTTGCTTCAAACCGTGAGCCTTGCTATACTTTGATATACATATCTTTGGTATAGAAATTATCACCATAGGAAGAAACAGACATAAGCACAAATAAACTATTGGAAAACTATTGGTATTTGTAATGTTACTATTATAACACAGCAGCTATGGCAGAAGGTTATCAAGAGGTCCGTGCCGAGCGGTCGGAGTAAACAAGATAACGATCGCTTGCCAGCGTAAACACCGGGCGCGCTATCGGAAAGTAACTGGAATTTTCTGGGAGCCGCTCCATCAGAAAGTGTGTCGAAATAACTCTAGAACGTTCAAGAACCTTCTGTGGAAGATTATACTGCTATGTAAGCGAACGTTCTCACGCAGTTGAGGCAATGCGAGTTGAGGCGACTCGACTTTGAGTAAAGTTACGTCGTGCAGTCAGTGCGAGTTGAGGCGAGTCGACAATAAGTTGAGTTACGTCGCGTACTCAGTGCGAGTTGAGGCGACTCGACTTTGAGTTACGTCGCGAGTCGAGTGCAAGAGAGTTGTTGAGTGGGTGTACGAGTGAGTTAGCGACAGCTTTTCTGGTAGTTGCAGGACTCCAGTGTGAAGGAATCGTCTAGCGCGAAGAGGCTACGTCATGAAGGCAATGAAGTGACGAAAAACTGAATTACTTCATCTTAGTGACGTGTACGCCCACGAAGCTGAACTACATAGAAACGAAACAGTGACGGAGAACTGAACTACTTCACCTTAGTGAAGTCACAGTGGTGAAGTAAACTCCCAGTACAGGTGAACTACGAGATAGAAACGAAACACTGATGGAGAACTGAGCTAGTTCACCCTAGTAAAGTAACATTAGCGAAGTGAACTACATAGAAACAAAACAGTGATAGAGAACTGAACTAGTTCACCTTAGTGAATTGATCGCCCAGTGAAGGTGAACTAAACAGAAATCGAGAATTGAACTAGTTCACCTTAGTGGAGTGAACTACATAGAAACCAAACAGTGATGAAGAATTGAGCTAGTTCACGTTAGTGAAGTGACCACCCAGTGAAGACAAACTACGTAGAAACGAAACAGTAGTGAAGAACTGAACTAGTTCACCTTAGCGAATTGACCGACCAGTGAAGGTGAACTACATAGAAACGAAACAGTGACGGAGAACTGAACTAGTTCACAGTAGTAAAGTCACATTGGTGAACGGAACTACATAAAAAGGAAACAGTGATGAAGGACTGAACTAGTTCACCTTAGTGAAGTGACCGCCCAATGAAGGTGAACTACATAGAAAAGAAAAGGTGACGGAGAACTGAGCTAGTTCACCTTAGTGAAGTGACCACGCAGTGAACATGAACTACATAGAAACGAATCAGTGACTGAGAACTGAACCAGTTCACCTTAGTGAAGTGACCACCCAGTGAAGACGAACTACATAGAAACGAAACAGTGACGGAGAACTGAACTAGTTCACAGTAGTAAAGTCACATTGGTGAACGGAACTACAATGAAAGGAAACAGTGATGAATAACTGAACTAGTTCACCATAGTGAAGTGACCGCCCAGTGAAGGTGATCTACATAGAAAAGGAAAGGTGACGGAGAACTGAGCTAGTTCACCTTAGTGATGGGACCACGCAGTGAACATGAACTACATAGAAACGAATCAGTGACTGAGAACTGAACTAGTTCACCTTAGTGAAGTGACCACCCAGTGAAGACGAACTACATAGAAACGAAACAGTGACGGAGAACTGAACTAGTTCAGAGTAGTAAAGTCACATTGGTGAACTGAACTACAATGAAAGGAAACAGTGATGAATAACTGAACTAGTTCACCTTAGTGAAGTGACATTAGCGAAGTGAACTACGTAGAAACAAAGCAGTGATAGAGAAGTGAACTAGTTCACCTTATAAAATGAACGCCCAGTGAAGGCAAACTAAACAGAGATGAAGAACTGAACTAGTTCACCTTAGTGAAATGACAATGAAGTGAACGCCCAGTGAAGGTGGACTCATAAAAACGAAATAGTGACAGTGAGAACTGAGAGAAATGACATGAAAAACTGGACAAAGTTACTGTATTTAGAGTTCAATACTTTTTATCGCTTCGTTTTCCTGTGTTTTCTCAAAATTACCTTTGACAGTTTTATTGCTTTCTCTATTACTTTATAGTAAGTGCAGGAAGTCAAACATTCCATCCAAAAATTCCATATCGAGATAGATTGGAAGTGCAAGTTTATGGCTTCCTGAATACTAAAAGGATTTTTAGAAAAAAAAAAAAAGCCTACGCGCGCGCGTGTATGTGTATGTGTGTGCTTGTGGACAGCATAACTCAAAAACGAAAAGACAGTTAAACACCAAACTTGGTATTTATGTTTAACGTTTTCTAAACAATGCAACACGACGATTTTCAGGACCCCTCCAGTCCAAACTAAGCTTTACACGTAATTGTTCTTTCGTACAAGCCGTGTGTAGGACATAGTTGGAAAGGTAGAATCAGACTAAAAAGTGAAATGCTATAGCTGGAATTTGAACCACAGAGCTTTTGGTTTCCGACGGTTGCTATAACTAACTTAGCTACCGTGGCAACATGCGAGTCACTTGGGGCATTACTGTCGTATTGAATTGTCTTTGAAGTCCTCTTCCTTTGTAAGGAACGTTACATAATGGGAAAGGAGGTAACAGGAGCATTAGTATAGCAGATAGTACAAAAATTCTGATGATACATTCACATGACTTTCTTTGCTCTCTCTATTTTATTAGTGGATATACAAATTATTTTTACTGAAGCATATTTTTCTATCTATTTCATCACAATCGAGATAAACCTTTGCAGAAATAGCAATATTATACATTTCGTTATAGATACAAAGGGAACTGCGCGAGTTAAATGTTTTAGAACTGGATGCTGTATGTCTGCCTTAAAATTGCATACTCTTTCCTTACAATCGCGAGAAACAACTGAAAATCGATGAGACTTTAACAGAATGGCAAATATTGAAGAATTCGAAACGGCTGGCCCCGTAGCTCAGTCGGTAGAACGCTTGCGAGGGGTCCCGGGTTCGATTTCCGGCTGGGAGTCGGAATTTTTCTCTATCCAAGATTATTCCCTATCATCCCCAGAGCCTGGAAGTGTGAATGTGTGCATGATCTAATGATTAAAAAACCAAAGTGCAAGAAACTCAATGATAAGAGTTACACGAGTTAACACCATTGCCAATAGGCAATAAGTTCCAAAGGAAATGCCGGGCCTCGTAGACGTGGTCGCTGGAGAGTATGGCTTCGGCACCAAGCTGAGGGTCGTGGGTTCGAGTCTCGCCACGGGCATGGGTGTGTGTGTTGTGTAATTGCGGTAATTAGCGGTAAAGAACAGGGTAAAACACAGTAATAATAAACTGGGTAAACAAGGGAACTTAAGAAAAATAGGAAAGGCCGCCGATAAGACCAATGTAGCTAAATACTGGGTATAAATGGAACTTTAAAATATTCGAAGCTTTAATGACGGAAATCTCAGAAATGCTTTATGCTACAGAAAAACGGTTGTTTTTTTATACGGTATGTTTTCGTCTATCGCTTAACGTTCACCAATTATACAATATTATTCAAAATTTCTTCCGAATGAAGAGGACCTCACAGGCTATTCTCAGAAAATTCAAGATTTACATTTTACTTGTCATGTAAATTATGTTTAAAAGCGGTATTTTAATCAAATTCGTTAGAGCCATTTTATAAAAAAATCAAAATTTTCGAAAAATGTTCCATGTAAAGAGTAGTTGCGTGGAGAATTTTAATGAAAATCTTCGTGTGGCATCTTTGCAAGGTACTGAACCTAAATACCGGGACCCTTTTCTGAAAATGCCTCTTTTTACTTTAGGGGACCTCAAAACATATATATCTATTGAAATTTCTATATAAAATTTTTGTGTGGAATGCAAATACCTTCTCTGTCTACTATGCACGTGGAAGAGAAAGAAAAGATGTATATTTCGTTACAACATCCCATTTCTTTTAGCCGACACCAGCCGTTTCCGAGATATTCGCTGTTACTGTTTTAAATATTTCAGTACTTAACTCACCGTATTTCACAGCTAGTATATACACTGCCGTTTGTGAAAATTGCAACACCAAGAAAGAATTTCCCGAACAACTCCAGAGTGGAAGTGTAGAAGAGTGTGCAAGCAATTAAGTGATTAGGTTTGCAGAGGCCTCTAGTGTCTGTCCGCCAAGGTCAGTGTTGCGCCCAGTGTAGCCAATGCAGAGCTGACAAACAAGGTGGAAACAATAAAGTGAGTGTCAGTATGCCTCGTCGACGTCAAAGGGAGCCATATCGGCATGTGAATGGGTTCGAGCGGGGCAGAATGATCGGTATCCGGAAAGCGGATTTGTCATATCGTGACATTTTGGTTCGTACAGGGCATGCTGCTACGATGCGTGTGTGGAAGCAGTGGATAGATGAAGGTCGTACACAGCGAAGAGCGGATACTGGACCACGGAACATTACCACAGCACGGGATGACCGTCATCTTGTCCGCATGACCATAACGGACCGTACAGCTTCATCCACCGTGTTGGCTCGACTCTGGAGCACTGCAATAGACGTGAACTTGTCTGCATCAACGGTTCGTCGCCGTCTGCTGCAGGTTCGACTTGTTGCATGCATGCCATTACGTCGGCTTCCATTGTCCAGAAACCACAAGCTCCTCCGACTGCAATAAGCACGTGAACACCGTCATTGGGGTGCTGAGTAGCAAAATGTAGAATTTTCGGACGAGTCCCGCTTCAACGTGTCCTACAGTAATGGCCGCATACGTCCCCGGCGGTACCGTAGTGAGCGCAACCTGGAGGGCTGCATTGTTGAGCGGCATAGCGGACAAACACCAGGTGTGATGGTTTGGGGCGCCACTGGTTACAACAACCGATCTTGTCTACTACGAATTGAGGGCACTTTGAACAGCAATCCTTACCTAACGGTGGTTGTAGAGCCTAAGGTACTCCCCCTACTTCAGGCATCACCACAGGCCACATTTCAACAGGACAATGCCCGGCCACATATTGCGAGGAATGTACAAGCCTTCTTCGAAGAGCAATGGGTACCATTGCCTCCCTGGCCTGCACGTTCGCCTGACATGTCGCCCATCGAACATGTCTGGGATATGGTTGGTCGGTACCTGGTGCGTCACGGTCCTCCAGTAACCAGGGTCACGGATTTGTGGGCTCGAATACAAACTGCGTGGAGGGAAATTCCTCAAGAACGTATTCAGAACCTTCTTGATTCAATGCTACGGCGTATAGCAGCTCTAATTGCAGCGCATGGAGGCCACACGAAATACTGAATATTAGGGCTCAAAGGTTATGTATAGCTTTGAAAAGTTTATCATCTGTCACTTGTCATGTACCTAACCTGTGCTATTAAATTCATTAAGTTCATGCGTTTCCTTCTTGGTGTTGCAATTTTCACAAACGACAGTGTATATATCAGTTTTCAAACATTTAACTCACTATTCCCTGTGTACATATTACGCACTGCGTAACAGAACTATTTCTGCAAATGTTTAGCTGGATTAATGTGAAGCAGAAACATGAGCTTTTGTAGGAATAGTTTGTATTCACTTGGGAAAGTCGTGCAGTATCAGATTTGGTTATTTTCGTAGCCTGCAGCGTCTGTCTCCATCATTAAAATTGCATTTGTTTATTGTGCTTTCTCTTCAGAAGATGAATTGCACTCTTAACTGTTTTTATTTACAGTCGTCAGGTTAATTATACAAATGCATCAAACACAGCTTGATTTTCTTTATAGTCTCTTTCTGCATTTCAAAGCAAATTTTATAACAATTTTTACTTTCTCTACTACGTATAGTAAGTAGGGGAAATATTGTATTCTATCCAAAAATTTTATATCGAGATTTCACCGGAAATACATGTTTTAAGGCCCCCTGAATCCAAAAAATATTTTTGGTAACATGTCCGTGTGTCTGTGAACAGCATAACTCAGAAACGAACAGTCGGATAAACTCCAAACTTGGTATTTAGGTTCAGTATCTTCCAGAGATGCGACACCAAGGTTTTCAAGAAAATCCCCCTACTTCAGATTACCCTTTACATGGAACATTTTCGAAAATTTTTATTTTCTCAAAAATGGCTCTAACGATTTTGATTAAAATGTCATATGTTTAAGATATTTTCATGACAAATAAAATTTATATCTTGAATTTTCTGGGAATGTCTCCAAAAGTATTCTTCCTTGTGAACGACTTTTGAATAACTGGTAAGCCATAAGAGATAGACAAAATTTTACTACACAAAAAATGTAGATCGTTTCTGAGTTATGCTGTTCACAGACACGCAGATACACACACACACACAGACACACACACGGACATGTTTCCAAAAATGCTTTTTTTTATTCAGGGGGTCTCAAAACGTGTATTTCCGGTGAAATCTGGGTATCGAAATTTTGGGTGGAATACAATGCTTCCCCTACTTACTATACGTAGTAGAGAAATTAAAAACAGTCAGCTTCACCAAGAACTAGATGTTCTTTTCTTGCAATAATATTTAGGCTACTAGCAAACTATTTTTACAATGTCCCTAAGTCTCTGGAGCTAAGCATGCCACTTTGGAAGAAAAACCAAACAGGGAACAAGATTAAACAGGTAGTTACCCCAGGAGATACCAAGCGGAATGGCTCATGCGGCAACGTCTGTGGCCCACATTCGGGAGGACCCGGGTTCGATTCCCGATGAGAGCCTCCTCTGACCGTCGGATTTTTTGAAGATTTCCCGTGGTTACCAGGGTGAATGCCGGGGTGATGTATTCTACCACGATTTCTTCTTTTCCACATTGCTTCTCATTTCATCTCTCCCTTTCACGTTTCAGGTATGATTTTTGATGCTGGCGGTGTCGCGCAGATGGCGTGAATGCTTGCACATTACAAAGATTTCTCCCCGTGAACACCAGTTGCGTTGTCCCACTCGTTAGGGTTGCTTCGTTACCCTCTCTTAGGATTACTCGCCTCTATTGGTGCGCGGGTGTTCAAACTGGAAATATTAGGGACTTCTGCGAGTCTCTGTGGGCTGTCTGCCTGCGGACACGAAATCTTCTACAGGGCCTTCACCTCATCCCTGCCTCCCGGGGGTTGCAGTCACAATACATCAAGCTGGTTGCAGTGTACGAGGTGTCCCCCTCCGATAAACACATCCTACATACTACCCCAGGAGATTCCGCTCAACTAATCCGACGACAGTGTTTTTTCTCACCATGAATAAACCCAGATTCGATCGGGATGGCTCAGGTGGTAACGTCTGTTACACACATTCAGAAGGTCTTGGGTTCAAACCTCTTCGCGGTTTTCCTCCGTCACTGGGTGAACGCTGGGTTGGATAATTTAGTCCGCGAATTTTCCTAACACCCCTTTCATCACCACATTTCATTTCGTTCTCCTTCACCGCCATACTAGACATTGGGCTGATCACCCATCTTGGAAATGCTATGATCCAGAGTTTGCTTGCTCCTCAACAGACTACTGACCCAAGGCATTTGACTGATCACCCATCTTGGATATGCTATGATCCAGAGTTTGCTTGCTCCTCAACAGACTACTGACCCAAGGCATTTGACTGATCACCCATCTTGGATATGCTATGATCCAGAGTTTGCTTGCTCCTCAACAGACTACTGACCCAAGGCATTTGAGTGATCACCCATCTTGGATATGCTATGATCCAGAGTTTGCTTGCTCCTCAACAGACTACTGACCCAAGGCATTTGACTGATCACCCATCTTGGATATGCTATGATCCAGAGTTTGCTTGCTCCTCAACAGACTACTGACCCAAGGCATTGGACTGATCACCCATCTTGGATATGCTATGATCCAGAGTTTGCTTGCTCCTCAACAGACTACTGACCCAAGGCATTTGACTGATCACCCATCTTGGATATGCTATGATCCAGAGTTTGCTTGCTCCTCAACAGACTACTGACCCAAGGCATTGGCTTGTAAGTCCTTGGAGATGCAACTCCTATAGTAAGAAGGGTAATCCGTTAACGAAGAAGCAGAATAAATTCATAAATATGTTTTATATATACAGCTTTTTCTTTCATTTTTTACTTTATTACCATGTATTTTATTGCATTACATTTTATACTTAAATGTTCACTACGAATTATAATCCAGGATAGGAATTTCTAAGCATTAAAGCGCTGATGAAAGGTAATAAACTTCAGGTGTTACTTTAGGCTGGGGCGTTGCAGGTTATAAACCACCCCTCTCCCTCGTACGGTCTCTAAGCGTTTACATTCATCACACACCTTGTTTATCTGCCCGTCAGTCACTCATGCTCACGTTGTTTACATTGTTTGCATTAGTAGATAACTTGAAGCCAACTGCTTAAGAATTCTTGTGCTTGCTTGTAGGTAGATACATAGATAAAGTATCTTTATTGGTTTCAAATTATAGAAGTTATTTCACAAGTATTTAGTGCATGGGTCATTAACCGTACATGTATATTTAAGATACAATAGGGTGACAAAATAAACAACAGAGAAAGAAAACACAACACAAAGGAACAAGAAAAAAGGAAATAGAGATAAATTACCTTTGTCTAACTGAACAAATTTGACCTAGCTTCGCGCACTTTAGCCAAAAAATTGCCCATGTTTTGCCAGTTCTTCTGGTCAGCCAGTAGATCCCAACATGCCAATCTCTTTCTTGAGGGACTTAAGAATTTTTCTTTGAGTTTAATCGTTCGCTGGTTCTCCCACTATGCACATTCCACTAAAATATACCCAGTCCTCATCCAAATCACAGAATGGGCAGATTCTCCTGCCAGAATCGTCAGTCATTTTCTGTGCCCTCCAGCCCCCCTGCCATTCCTTATCTTTCCTTTCTTCCTAAGTTAAGTATATATGCCTCTTTACCCCAGTTCAATTTTATTTCATTTGCTAGACTTAGAGAAGGTTTAATTTTACAATCCTATTCTATTTCCTGTTGGTTGATGTCTCTTAGTCTTCTTTTAACACCTTTCCATATATTTTTGTCATTTGTTTCAGCTCTTAGCCATACTGACCCCATTCCTATTCTCCTCAAACCTCTTTCCAAATCAGCTGCCCAAAACTTAGGAGACAGGTTTTCTCGCAGGTATTTATAACATTTGGATCGTAGTGTGGAGTTATCTCCATGCATCAGCCTACGCTAGTACTTCACTGCCCTTATTTTGCAGTATGCTTGTAAGTATAATTTAGGGTGTCAGCTTATAGAATATTATGTATTGAATGACAATTTATTTATTGTACAGGTGCCTGATGTCAATCTGAACATACAATTTTATCATCATACAATGTTAATTGTTTTCAATGGCCTATAAACCAACGTTCCTGATTGGTCAAAAACAAATTTATAAAAATCTCATATGTTACGTTCACATGACCTTCTCTACCACCTATCGCTTATTACACAAATTATTCATACAAACGTTTATATTCTAACTACTTCATTTTAATCCAAATAAACCTATCCATAAATAGCTGCATTACACATTTCGATATAGATACAAAGGGAGTAGTGACAAAAAAAGTTTTAGAACGGGACGCTATACGCTGGCCTTAAAATGCTATGTTCTTTGCTTGTAATCGCGAGAAATAACAGAATAACGAAAGGACTTGAAAAGAATGACAAAGTTTTGAACAACTCGAAGCATTTAATAACGAATATCCCTTTAGGGCAATGGTCTCCTACTCTAGGTGGGGCAACTCATGTAAAAACTCCCAAGGTGAGTAAGTCCATGGGAGAATTAACCTCCTTAATCCTTTTCATCAAAGTTTGGTCCCCACGAATTAGTCCTGTATAATAATGTTGGCTAGAGTTTTAACTCCTTGGTGGCGAGTTCCTCCCATAGTTGCGGTCCTTTGTCCATCTTCTTTCAGCTCCTCGTACCAGTTCGTCTGAAGAGGGTGACCTCGTCTTCTTTTCCCGAGTCTGTTGCCTCAAACTGTGGTCACGTGGGCCCATCTTCTGTAGTCCATCCTTGCTACGTAGCCTCCACATTTCCACTTGAGTTGTGCGCGTACTGCTGCGTCCTTCATTCATGTCGTTCTTCTGAATTTCTGTGTTTTATATTCTATTTTGTAGCCTGATGTCCAATATTTTCCGTCTATCTTTCTCTGGCACACTTGTTTGACGCGCGGTGGAACACCACGTCTGGCATCCGTATATGAGCACTGGATTTACGCACGATTCCAACTTAGATATTATTTCTTTTTAAGAGGGAATATCTATGAAAATTGCTAATATCCATATTTTGTTTCTTTCTTATTTTTTTCCTTTATTTTTTTTACACTTAAAATACAATATAAGAAACGCTACTTACAAAATATTATTGTTATAATTAAACTAAAATGTAGCTTTGTTAACAATATTATTGTTTTAAATGTCTGTCATTTATCTGATCATAGCGCACAAAACTGTCACATATTTTTGTACCAGTTTTAGTTGAACAGACATAAAAAAGCTATTGTGTTACACTCACATGACTTTCTTTACTCTTGTACAAACTACTTTTACAAACGCTTATTCTCCATATGCTTCATGTTAATCGAGATGTTAATCTTATTGCTAATTTTCATGTAGATGCAAGGGGAATTGGTAGACTTTAAGCTGGTTGCTATGTGGAGTATTCCCTTCTCTTTGCATTACCAGGACAAAAAACAAATGAATAACGAATTCCCATTTGAGAAAAAGTATAAGTATTGGAAAATTTAAGGGAATAACAAGCAATATCTTGAAAATGGTTCACTCAACAACAAAAATTTAAATGACATAAATTGTGTATTTTAACGCGATCTACATTTCTGTGTAGTTAACGTTTGTCTTATCTCTTATGGTTTATGCAAAAGTCGTTTAGGATCAAGAAAGCTTTTGGTGCCATTCCCAGATATACAAATCATTTGCCACAAAAAGTCTTAAACTATGGTATTTTATTGAAAAATGTAGCATATAAAGGGTAATTTGGGGTGGGGGATTTTTTTAAAACCTTTGTTTCGCATCTCTGGAAGATACTGAACCCAAATACCAAGTTTGGTGTTTATCGGACTGTTCGTTTCTGAGTTATGTTGTTCACAGACACACACATACACACATACAGAAACACACACGGACATATTTCCAAAAATGCTTTATGCATTCAGTGCACCTCAAAACATGTATTTCCTGTGAAATCTCGGTATCGAATATTTGGGTGGAATGGAATACTTCCCCTACTTACTATACGTAGTAGAGAAAGTAAAAATAAAAATAAATTACATGACGTGTTTTCAGTTTTAAAGTTAGGTATTTGTTTACTAGGACATCCTTCAGGCTCCGGAATTGTCTCCAGGCAGCGCTAATTTTGTTTGCTCTCTGCCTCGGTTTCCCCCCCCATCGAAATACTTTGTCCTAAGCAAATGTAGTCATCCACATACTCCATAGTGGAGAACTGCATCCACTTAGGACAAAGTATTTCGATGATTGGAAACGGAGAGGCAGAGATCAAACGAAGAGTTAGCGCTGCCTGGAGACAATTCTGGTCACAATAAAAGGTACTTGAAATAAATTGTGTGTTTCAAAGAGATCTACATTTTTATGTGCAATACGTTTTCTTTTTCTTCTTTTTTTTATTTTTTTCCTTTTTCTATTGCGTATAGTAAGTAGAGCAAGTATTGCATTTCACAAAAAATATTTGATATCGATATTTCACCGGAAATACATGTTTTGAGGTCTCCTGAATCCAAAAATAAAAGCATTTTTAGAAAAAGCTCTGTGTCTGTGCATGTGTGTCTGTGAACAGCATAACTCAAAAAAGAAAATTCGTAAATACCACACTTGGTATTTAGGTTCAGTATCTCTCAGAGATTCAAGATGAAGATTTTCAAGAAAATCCTTCCACTCCAGACTACCCTTTACATAGAACATTTTTAGATCATTTTTATTTGGTTAAAAGGGTTCTAACGTTTTGATTAAAATATGTTATATGTAAGATACTTTCATAGCCAATGAAATGTATATCTTGAATTTTCTGGGAATGTCTCCAAAAGTCCTCTTCATTCTGAATGAATTTTGCATAACTGGTAAACCGTAAGAAAATGTAGATCTCGTTAAAACACACAATTTTTGTAATACATTTTTTGTAGAGTAAACCATTTCCGAGATATTCTTTGTTATATGTTTGAATTTTCCAATACTTATACATTTTCTCAAATGGGATTCATTATTGTTTCTGATTTTTATGTCCTGGACATGTAAAGAGAAGAAAATATCCCACATAGCAATCAGCTCTTAAAAGATTTGACTATCACTTAAAGCCTACCATATTCCTCTTTTCACCTATAAGAAAATTAGCAATACGATAGTTTATGCAAATTTTTATATCAATTAACATGAATTAGATGTAGAATAAGCGTTTCTAAAATAGTTTAAACAAGAGCAGAGAAAGTTATGTGAATAAAATGCAGATTTTTATATTCATGGGGCTCAAAACATCTATTTTCGGTGAAATCCCGATATCTAATTTTTGGGTGAAAGCAATAACTTCACTATTTACTAGGTGCGTGGAAGAGAAGGTATTAAGCTTTCGTTAGAATAGTTCGTGTATGGAATAGATAAAGTTAAGTGAATTTAACACATAAGACTTTGAATTGGCGTTTGATCTTTCTCTGGAATAGATTTGCAAATATAATTTTCCGTTCGCTCAATTGTGTTTTTGATAAAGCAAGCAAATGTAGTTGTTTCAGCAATATTAAACTGCTTTAATTCTACCAAATAAAATTAGTTGTTAACTATTGATACAACTCCTACTTTCCTTGACGTTAAAAAGAATTTAGTTTTATTCATAGACGCTCTTTAACTACTATGATCCTTGGCGTCCCATTCTATATTGGGCGTGAAAGACCGGTTATTTTTCTCAGAGGCCTCTTAGTCAGGCTTGAAGTTCTTTTACGTGCCGTAATTCTACGACACGGGACCACCAGCTTTACTTATCTTCGAAGAAGTTTTGTTACTGCTACGTCTGGAAAGCCAGTTTGAAGAAGATATATTATATTTCGACTGTTGGGGAGCTGAACTTGAAGTAGTTGCAACCGCACGTATGGTAAAATGTTTCCGGTGGCCTTCGCCCCAAATGTACTTTCCGGTGGCCTTTGCCCCAAGTTTAAAAATATTAACCTTGTAATTTGGCTGTTTCTTAAAATATTATATATATATGTTTGCCTCGGCTGCGTCAGTATTATTGTTAGAGACATGGATGTCTTAGCAGGGAGTGGTGCGACTGAAGAATGTAGGTTTACACAGATTCTAATTTTACTTCACTCCTTTTATTAATGCTTGACACGATTTAAATAACACTTCATTGTTATAGAGAGAGAGAATTGTGAGATCTTTTTATTAATTACTTGCACTTTTTAACACGTAAACTATTTTTGTTCTCACACAAAATACGTATTGAGCTTCTCGAGGGCACATCTCGCGTCCGGTTAGGAACACTGTCTATAAGCAACTGAACTCTGAATTTGTAAATTTTGCTATATTTCAGTTTCTGATTGGCCAATCCTTTTCCAATAGAATACCGTCATTTAACTTAGGCTTTTTCTGGTTGTTGATTGGCTATTTCATAAACTGTCACAAAAAATTACATTATTGTTGCTCCAAGAATTACCAGTAGCATTTAAACTTTCTAATTCATTATTGCCTCAAGGTTACCTCATTATTACGTCATTGTTAGCAACTTCTAACCTATTTTTCTCACAGCTCCTACATTATTAAATTATGTAATACATTCACATAACATTATTACATGCTCTTACTCATTATTGCCTCAAGGTTACCTCATTGTTAGCAACTTTTAACCTATTATTCTCACAGCTCCTACATTATTAAATTACGTAATACATTCACATAACATTATTACATGCTCTTACTCATTATTGCCTCAAGGTTACCTCATTGTTAGCAACTTTAAACCTATTTTTCTCACAGCTCCTACATTATTAAATTATATAATACATTCACATTGCATTATTACATTGCTTTAGGACTGGCTGTTATTGAATTTATATATTATATAATTAGACTGAAAACGTTTAAGTATTAAAAATACTGCCTCACCTTCCGAAGGAAGCTATGCTAAGGATTTTTACGCCCGAATACATCCATCGCCCTCCACCGGGTTTCAACCCGCGACCTCGGGAACTAGAGGCTAGCATGCTACCCTTAGACCACGGAAAACACAAATAACATGAGTAGTTTTGTAGCAGCTATATAAAATATAAAATTACGAGTAGAGAAAACAATGTGAATGTGTCATCAAATTTTTGTAGAGTTTTCTGGCTCTGGTTTTGGATTATCACATTTCCATACCAGCTTATTCGGTACTAACTTTAAGGTTATATAAAGCTCATCTGTATTTAAACAGGCTTTCATTTTTTCGCACTTTGTCTGTAGATTATGCCTTTTTTCATTACGGGAACCAGCCTTATAAAAAGTTTAATATTAAATATGTTGCTGAGAAACTTTTAATAACACCTCATTCAATATACTAGCTACATAGACTATCACTGCCGTTATTAAATTTTTCCTGTAACAAGAAAGAATGAAGGGCTCGGCAACTAATCACCGATAAGCTAACGACGTTACATGAGTGATTAAACACACCTTTGAAGCAAAGCTGCCGTCTTCCAATATTACTATACCAAGCAAGTCCTTTTCGTCAGTGTGTGCATGTAGCGCAACAGCTGAATGTCTATACGAAATTTGCAAACAGAACCTCCTTAAAACATGAAATTTCTATTCTGATTATTTATCTAGAAGTCGAGTATTTTCTGCAGTCTATTTCAACTCTAACGTTATAGGTATAGGTGCTTCAATGGAGAGGGACACCTCGCGCACCGCACCTACAGAGATCTACTGCGGCTACCACTCCCTAGGAGGAGGGGATGAGGTGAAGGAATCATAGGAGCCTATAGGCCACAGAGACGCGTGGAAGTCCCTAACATGTCCAAGCTGGCAGCCACGCAGCTCTCTGGTGTCTACGGGGATTACTTTTTCCATCGAGCATGAATCCGCGTCATCTATCCGGCATCACCAAGTGGCTTTCCCTCGCCTGAAAATTAAATCCACCCTCTCATTACAGGGTGAAAGTGGATCGCCACTTACGCGCGTCAACCCCAAAAAGACGAATATTACCGAGACCCTGTGGGGACGACAGCAACCTAGCAGACCGTCTACCGGCTCTCCAGGGCGGTAACGAAAGACATTGAGGCGTCTCACAACCCTGCCTGGACGGAAAACCATACAGAACGTATCCAATCTCCCAAAGGCACTGAGAATACTGCCCCGCCGAGTTCAACCCAATCCAAACAACATCCTTACGGTTGGGGCTCGAACGTTTGGCCCAGCGTACTTCTAGTAATGTCAGTGCTCCGGTCTGCAGCGTTGAAGGTGTCGGAAGCCCCCCTTACGGGAGCCTAGAAGCACACTTGAAAAATGAGAAGAAAACGGAATGAAAGGGAAGTATGGAAAGGAAATCGTGATAGAGAAGAAACCACTTGAGTACCGACCCCATGGAAACCACGAAAAACCATGTGTCAGTGTGGACGGTCACCGCGGATCAAACCCAGGACCTCCCGAATGCGAGTCGCAGACGTTACCGTGATTTCACTTTGCTCGGTCTCTAAGGTTATAATGTAGGAACAGGATTTTTACTTACCCTATCACGTGCATAATAGGTAGAGAAGGTACTGTATTCCACCCATAAATTAGATACCGATATTTCACCGGAAAAATTTGTTTTGAGGTCCCCCGAATCCAAAAAAAACATTTTTAGAAAAAGGACCGCGTTTGTGTCTGTCTATGAACAGCATAACTCAAAAAAGAAACATCGGATATACACCAAACTTGGTATTTAAGTTCACTATCTTTCAAGGATGTGACACATGGATTTTCAAGAAAATCCCATACCCCCAAATACCCTTTACATGTAAACGTTTTTTGAAAATTTTCATTTCCTCAAAAATGGCAGGCTGTAACATTTTTTTTATTAAAATACCATTGATTTAAATTATTTACATGAGAAATAAAATGCACATCTTGAATTTTCTGGGAATAACCTAAACTCCTTTTCGTTTAGAAGGAATTTTGTATAATCTTGTATAACTGGTAAACGTTAAGCTATAGACGAAAACGTACCACACAAAAAATGTGGATATCTTTAAACACACAATGTATTTCAAATAAGTTTTTGTGGCATAAGCCATTAAACTTGTATCTCTATCGAGATATGTGATGTAGCTATTTCTGGAAAGGTTTTTTTCGGACATTAAAATGTACTAGAAGGAACAATAAGCTTTAGTAAGAATAGTTTGTATGTCCACTAATAAAGATAGAGAGTAGAGAATTTGTGTGAGTGTATTACATCAAATTTTTTCTCTGGTACTCAACTTCTGTGCTTATTTGTTCTGTGAATTAATTACTATGTTTCCAACATTTAAATAACATTCTATTTTGCATGTAATGCATATTTTGCTATATGAAGATTTTCAAGAAAATTCCCCAAATTCAAAATATCCCCTACATGGAACATTTTTCGAAAATTTTCATTTTCTAAAAAATGGCTGTAAGAATTTTTATTAAAATACCATATATAAAAGATATTTACGTGAAAATATAATGAGTATCTTGAATTTTCGGGTAATAGCCTCCGAAGTTTCATTCAGAAGGAAATTTGTATAATATTGTATAACTGGTAAGCTTTAAGCGATAGGCAAAAACGTACTACACAACAATTGTAAATCTCTAGCACACAATTTATTTAAAATAAGCTTTTTGTGGCATAGGCCGTTTCTGAGATGTCCGTTATTAGAAGTTTGAATTGTTCATTTCTTGGTCATTCTCTTAAAGTCAACAGTGTTTTCAACATTCAGTTGTTTCTCGCGATTGCATGGAAGTAGTATGGAATTTTAAGGCCAGCAGAAACATAAGGTTCAGTAAGAATACATTATATACGCTGTGATAAACGAAAGGCGTGTGAATCAGATCAGATTTACCGTCCTTATTTTAAAGTTCCAGCCCGATAAACGTTTTTCTAATTAAGCCCGAAACTGGGGCAAGGCGAGGGCTTGGGTTGAGCCCTGCAGACCTCTACTGACTAGAGGACGTAATAAAACACCTGTTTTTCAGTCCGCCTTAAAGCAATATGTGTATGTGACAATATATAAGGAGTGTATATTACAGTCATTGTATAAGTTTATATTATTGTATCCATGTGTAATAATATTATATGAATGTATTACGTAATTTAATAATGTAGGAGCTGTGAGAATAATAGGTTAAAAGTTGCTAATAATGAGGTAACCTTGAGGCAATAATGAGCCTGAGAGTTTAACAACACTACTTATGATTCTTGGAAGCAATAATGTATTTTAGTGACAGTTTATAAAAATAGCCAATCAACAACCAGAAAAAGCATTAGTTAAATGAAGGTATTCTATTGGACTAGGATTAGCCAATCAGAAACTAAAAAGTAAAAAAAGGTTACAAATTTAGAAGTCACTTGCCTGTAAACAGTGTTCCTAACCGGACGCGAGACACGTCCTTGAGAAGTATAATACGTATTGGTGTGAGACGAAAATAGCTTACGTGTTAAAAAGTGCAAATAATTAATCAAAGAATCTCACAGCTCTCTATATCAGTGAAGTCTTATTTAATTGGTGTCAAGGATTAAAAAATATAGTGAAGTAAAATTACAATCTGTGTATGCCTACGTTCTTGTCGCACCACAACCCTACCAAGACATCCATGTCTCTAAAATTAAAACTGATGCAGCCGAGGCAAACAGTTTTAAAGAAACAGTCAAGTTACAAGGTTAATATTTTTTTTTAAACTTGGGGCGAAGGCCACCTGAAAGTACATTTGGGGCGAAGGTTACCGGAAAGCGGGTACCATACGTGCGGTTGCAACTACTACAAGTTCGGCTCCCTAACAGTTGAAATATAATACAACTCCTACAATACAACCTACTTCAAATTGACGCCCAAAGCGTGGTGCAAATAACGTAATGAACCATCTTCTCAATCCACATTTTTGTCATGCATATATCAGCATATCGTTCAAGATTGGTGAACCACACTGGTGGTGCACAACAAACATAAAACAATATACAATCCTTATCATGTAGTTTTTGCGTTGCTTCCATGGCTAGTATTTTATTCCAGAACAGTTCTTTGTTATTTCCTCGTTATTAAACATGACATTGTCAGACTGTTCACTCTTACAATCCAAAAGGACCAATGTGTCGTTTGTAACAGATGACTCGTGTGTATTCTGTATACTGGAAGCAACATACAGTACTAGCCACCGAAAAACTAATACGCTAACTCATTAATTTAAGATGTCTAATTCACAGCTTCTCAGCATCAACACAATAATTTCTTTCTTTAATATGTTTTGTTCTAAGTTTTAGTGTTACGTACTTTCTTTGCTAATACTGTACGTATAATAATTAAGGGGATGTTAAAACACATAAACTATGTGATCAAAAGTATCCGAACACCCCATAAACATACGTTTTTCATCTTAGGTGCATTGTGCTGACACCTACTGCCTGGTACTCATTATGCGCGACCTCAGTAGTCATTAGACATCGTGAAACAGCAGAACTCACGGACTTTGAACGTGGTCAGGTGATTGAGTGTCACTTGTGTCAGAAGTCTGTACACGAGATTTCCACACTCCTAAACATCCATAGGTCCACTGTTTCTGATGTGATAGTTAAGTGGAAACGTGAAGGGACATGTACAGCATGTTCCTCTTCTGTTGACTGACAGACACCGCCGACATTTGAAGAGGGTCGTAAAGAGGCAGACCATCACACAGGAATTCCAAACTGCATCAGGAGAGCGAGAGGTGAGAAACCTTGGATTCCATGGTCGAGCGGCTGCTCATAAGCCACTCTTCACGCAGGAAAATGCCAAACGACGCCTCGCTTGGTGTAAGGAGCGTCAACATTACACGATTGAACAGTGGCAAAACGTTGTGTGGAGTGACGAATCACGGTACACAATGTGGCGATCCGATGGCAGGGTGTGGGTATGGCGAATGCCCGGTGAACGTCATCTGCCAGCGTGTGTAGTGCCAACAGTGAAATTCGGAGGTGGTAGGTTATGGTTGTGGTCGTGTTTTTCCTGGAGGGGGCTTGAACCCCTTGCTGTTTTGCGTGGCACGATCACAGCGTATCCCTACATTGATATTTTAAGCACCTTCTTGCTTCCCATTGTTAAAGAGCAATTCGGGAACCGCGATTGCATCTTTCAACACGATCGAGCACCTGTTCATACTGCACGGGATGTGGCGGAGTGGTTACATGACAATAACATCCCTGTAATGGACTAGTCTGGACAGAGTCCTGACTTGAATCCTATAGAACACCTTTGGGATGTTTTGGAACGCCGACTTCGTGCCAGGCCTCACCGACCTACATCGATACCTCTCCTCAGTTCCGCACTCCGTGAAGAATGGGCTGCCATTCCTCAAGAAACTTTCCAGCACCTGATTGAAAGTATGCCTGCGAGAGTGAACGCTGTCGTCAAGGCTAAGAGTGGACCAAAAGCATATTGACTTCCAGCATTACCGATGGAGGGTGCCACGAACTTGTACGTCATTGTCAGCCACGTGTCCGGATACTTTTGATGACGTAGTGTATATCCATAATGTACTCATGGTAAAAAACTAAAATATAATGAGGGGGAAAGGCTATATAACCAGTAATACAAAGTTATGAAAAATGCAGTAGTATCTAGGTAAGCATGTAAGGAGCTTTGAATTCATAATTAAGACAATGGAAGTCTTGAAACATATATATGCAACACAAATTGTTATTGGATAGTAGCACCAATAAGGTACATTGATGCATGCCTATATTTCGAATACGTACGTTACGAAGAAGGTTGGAAGGAACGCTAACAGAAGCTTGTCAGTGTTCGAGCAGGAAGGACGTGTATAAGTTCGTCTCTAAATAGCCGCTATAACTACGTATTTAAAGTTTACCAGTTATACATATTTTAACATAACAAACGTAATAGCGAATTGTGAACATTGTGTGTGGTTTATCTAAAATACAAGTGAAATAGTTAACAGAATGCGTGTATGCAACATATTTTAGCCTTATCCATACCCAACCCTGACAAGATACAAGTGCTCTCCGACACAAATACAGCAGCCGTGGCACAATTATAAAATAATAATTACAACATACTAACACACACAGGAATACAGATACACGATCATCAGATTCCAGTCTACGAGAACGTCGAAATACGTCACGAGAGTACGGGCATCAAGACGACCTACACGTACTAATACAGTTTCCATCATCAACGTAGTGGGGGCCTACTAAGGGAACCACTACACACTTTACGTGGAACAAGTGCAAGTTTCAAATCAGGTTATCTCGTTACAGGTGAAAAAGCTAGCAAAATGGATTCTGTCATGTTTTTATCAAACAAAAATGTACCTATATACCTATTTAGAACAAAATTGGGCCTGTTCAGTTAGAATATTTCCCTGTTAATACGTGCGACATTTCAACAGCCACATATTCCTGAGGGAATGACTTTCTGCAAACCACAGAGTTGGTAATGAAATTCCATATCTCCAAAAGGCTTACAGTATCATGTTTTATCTCCCGTAGAAGTCCGCTTTAATTTATTCTGACACAAAAAGGAAAAAGCGGGCCTTGCCAGAGCAACTTCTCCGACAACTTGTGTACAGAACCTAAAAAACAACAAATGGGCAGAGAAAAAGCACGTTTCATGCTTTCAAAGGGGTTAGTGTAGTATATTTCTCACAAGCACAATTGGACAATTGCTAAGTTTCTGTTTTCTGCTTCGTTTCTTCTGAAATAACGGTCACGCCTTGCCCTTAGAAGCATTAAATTTAAAAGATAACTGCCTCTGTGGTCGAGTTGTTAACATTCTGGCTTCTCAACCCGGAGATCTCTGGTTTGCTTCTCGGGTGGGACGAGAATCACCAGAATGATTCCCTGTCCCTTCTGGAGTAAGTACGTATGTGGGAGTGTGTTTAATAGTAAAGAGGTTTAAAAAAACCTTAACAAAACGTATAGTTCAACAAGTGATATCCCCATTAGTTTTTCTTTTATAAGTTTTTATCCACCTCTCACACGTCAGCCTAATTGTTCAACTCTATTAGAAAAGATTCTTTCGTTGTTTCTCACAATCTGTTTCCTTGAACGAGTTACAGTATTTTGTTTCCAATATCAGCATCCCTTCCTAGATCTTTCCTGGTTATGGAAAGACTAAATCTCTTTCTTGGCAGGAATGGTCAGTTAAACAAGATATGTGAGAGTTTTCTCAACCTCTTTGCACACTCTAAAGATAGGTTCATTTTTGTAATCCTACTTCTCGTAGATGTTTGCCGAGTTACCATATTCAGAAATAAATGTAACTGCTTTCCTTATTTCTGTTCCATCCAATCTCAGGAGAGATGAGGAAAGAGTGATGCATAGACCTAAGACCAGTTTCCTGGCTTGTTTTGTCCAGTATAGGTTTGCCACCTCGTTGGTGTATTTTCCTAATCTATGTTTTACCGAGAGAGTACAGTACTGATTCCAACCACGGGTGCAGGTCCAACATGGGTATCCCAGTACCTCTTTTAGCCAGCTGATCAGCTTTTTCACATCCATAGATGCCCAGGTGCCCTGGCATCCACCACATTTCGAGCCTGTTGTGGGATGACACGGGCAATCCGGATATGTATACACTCTTATACCATACTGTTTGAGGAGAGTACTTTTAAATCACCTTGACCATCCGTGATAAGAATTCGTTTACTATGGTAACCTTTTTAAAATCCTGTTAATGCTCAATTCAGGATAGCAAATACTTCTACCTTAAAACTGTTAAACATTTTCCAAGACTTACACTAATATTTATCCTTGAATATAGGAATATATGCCTACGCCCGATTGTATTCATATACGGGATCTATCTGTGAACATAAAATTTAAGGGGACAAAGTACTCTGAAATGGTCAAAAATCATATTTTTTGTTTTAAGCACTAATAAAATCTCTATTATTATTTCCAGTTTCAAAAAATATGCGCTTTTTGGGGTTAACAGGTTTTTAAGACTTTTAAATACCTTTTAAATACTAGTTAGCATTTCTTTAAAGCTGTCATGCAACGCCCCTTTAAGAACATTTTTGTATCTTTCAACAACGAACGACTATATCATGTCCAGCGAGCATTAAGCAATTAACAAAAGAGGCCAGGACCAAGAGAAGGCAATCAGAAAAACTGAAGCAATCCAGGAATGAAGGTGCAGATGATTATGACCCTGGAATGTACTGAAGTGTGTCAGAATTTTAATGATCAAACTTTAAATTCAGTTTTCTCAAAACAACATTTTTGGATACATATGTACCTTTTTCTCGGAATGTGTGAGAGGTAGAGAGCTGAAATTTTCAGTACATGTGTACAATACATAGTTAAACTTTCTGAACCACAATCATAATATATAATGTATATTAGTGATATTAAGAAAGCAACAGCTTTGCAAATTTTCCATATTTTTACTTTTTTGACTTTGCAAATCTATGCAAAGTGGAAAAAATTTTAAAAATATTTAAGTAGTTGAAATGAGTATTAATGTATTCTTCGCATCAAAAACCAGAAACCGCTGTGGGATAGCAAACCTCGCTGAAAGGTGGCTCAGGACTAATGGTGTTTACTTTGAAGATTAGAAGCATTTCCTTAACAACACATTTTAAATAAAGTTTTGCTTAAAAACCAACATTACTCAATGAGACATCTTGTATATTATTGACATGCCACATGTGGTAAAATTGGTCTTACCACTTGTATTATCCACTTTTCTACCGTCCTCCTGTAAACAGGTCCCAAATCGTCCTGAATTACATCGCGCCACCAATTGCATCTTTTAAGCAGAGTGTGGAAAATACATGAGGATGCCGAAGGCATAAACGGTACAAAAGTACGCAATGGACCTTACTCTATAAATTACTCCAACTGTTTCATTCTCTCTTGTAACGCAGTATTCTTAACACTTAAATGATTTCAGTCTAATTATATAATATATAAATTCAATAACAGCCCGCCTTAAAGCAATATGTGTGTGTAATAATATATAAAACCTGTATATGACAGTCAATGTATATGTTTGTATTATTGTATACATGTCTAATATTGTTATGTGAATGTATTACATAATTTAATGATGTAGGAGAATAATAGGTTAAAAGTTGCTAACAATGAGGTACCCTTGAGGCAATAATGAATTTGAAAGATTAACAACACTAAATGTGATTCTTGGAGGCAATAATGTAATTTAGTGATAGTTTATAAAATAGCCAATCAACAACCAGAAAAAGCTTTAGTTAAATGAAGGTATTATATTGGACTAGGATTAGCCAATCAGAGACTTGAAATACAGAAATTTACAAATTTAGGTGGTAGAAATCAAGTTAGTTGCTTGTAGACAGCGCTCATAACTGAACGCGTTGCTAGCAGACAGTACTACTAATCAGACATGAGATGCGTCCTTGATAAATTTAATACTTATTCAGTGTGAGACGAAAATAGTTTACGTGTTAAAAAGTGCAAGTAATTCATTCATTCACTGTCTGTTTACCCTCCTCTTATGTAGGACTTACACCCCCCACGACTTACAGGTGGGTGCCTGGGGTCAGAGGCCCGTCGAGGAGCAGACACTCATGGATCAGACAGAACATCCAGGATGGGTGATCAGCCCGATGCCTGGTATGGGATGAAGGAAGTAGATGAAGCGAAATGTTGGTGAAATGTATGAAAGGAAAGGTGATGGAGTAGTTGATGGAATGAATGGTGGGGGAAACCGGAGAACCCGGAGAAAACCCGCCCAGATCCGCTTTGTCCACCACAAATCCCACATGCAGGTCCCTGGGATTGAACCCGGTCCGCCTCGGTGGGAGGCGAGCGGTCTAACCACTCGACCACGGCGCCGCCGTGGAAGTAATTAATAAAAAAAAATTCACAGCTCTCTATATCAGTGAAGTGTTGTTTAAATCGTGTAAAGCATTAATAAATGAAGTGAAGTAAAAATTATAATCTGTGTAAGCCTACATTCTTCAGTCGCACCATTCCCTGCTAAGACATTCATGTCTCTAAAAAAAAAACATAAATACTGTCGCAGCCAAGGCAAACATAAATATATAATATTTAAAGAAACAGTCAAAAATTACAAAGTTAATATTTTTTAAACATTTGGGACAAAGGCCACCGGAAAGTACATTTGAGGCGAAGGCTACCGGAAACTTTTTTTTTTTTTACCATACGTGCGATTGCAACTACTTCAAGTTCGGCTCCCCAACAGTTGAACTACAATACAACTCCTACTTCAAATTGGCTTTCCATACGTGAAGAAACAAACCTTCTTCTCACTTGGATGTAGGAGCGGTAGGTACATAATTGAAGTCAATCAGAATTTGAATCGGACCCATCACCATGCCCTCAGATCATAAACTATAAAGCATGAAGTATTCCATAGCCGAGGTTTACAAAGGGCGCTTGGAAACAAAGTGGAATATCTGTTTTTATTGCAACGGCGCTGCGATGAGAAACGATCGAAATGAGTACCATTTCGGAGCAATGAGTCCAATTTTCACTGGTCACTGTGGTCGTTTGGCAAGTATCCCGCGATAAAGCCCGACCACCAGTAAACCTCTCCTCCCACCCAGCACGCGCTCTAACAGTCTCACCACACCAATGGTTCCCGCAGAAATTAAACTTCGCTTGAAACCAAGAAGTCCACCACAATGAGAGCTTTACATTTACTTTATTACTCCTTCAAAACCAAGAGATTCCCAATATCCTTTACAAAACCGAAAACAAAAATCAGATGTGTTGCACTCGCGTAACCTTCTCTACTCTTGTACAAACTATTTGTTACAAACGCTTATTCTACATCTACTCATGTTAATCCAGATAAAATGGTAGGCTTTACGAGAAGGTCAAATCTTTAAGAGCTGGTTGCTATGTGGAGCATTCCATTCTCTTTGTATGTCCAGGACATAAAAAAAAACGAATAACGAATTCCCAATTGAGAAAAGCATGAGCACTGCAATATTCAAACAAATAGCAAGGAATATCTCGGAAATGGTTCATTTGACAAAAAAATGTGTATGACATAAATTGTAGGTTTTAACGAGATCTACATTTTTTGTGTAGTAAACGTTTATCCATTTCTTATGGTTTACCAGTTATGCGAAAGTCACCCAGAATGGTGATATAAATCTCAAGATATACATTTCATTTGCCGTAAAATATCTTAAACATATCATATGTTAATCAAAATGGTTAGAGCCGTTTTTGAGAAAAAAAATCGAAAAAAGGTTCATACAAAGGGCAGTCTGGAGTGGAGGTATTTTCTTAAAAATCTTCGTTTCGCATCTTTATAAGAAACTAAATTCAAATACCAATTTTGGTATTTATCCGAGTTTTGTTTTTGAGTTATGCTGTTCACTGAATGACAGATACACACACACAGACATATTTCCAAAAATGCTTTATTTGGATTCAGGGCACCTACAAACATGCATTTCAGGCGAGATCTCGCTATCGTATTTTTGATGTGGAATACAATACTTCCCCTACTTCCTATACGTAGTAGAGAAAGTATTAAATTATGATGTGTTACATTCACATGAGCTTCTGTACCCTCTAGTGCTTGTTACCGGATATATAAATTAATCTTATGGAACTTTATTCTCTGTCTTCTTCATTTCAATCGAGATAGAACTTTCCGGAATTCGCTGCATTACACATTTTGTTATAGATATAAAGTAAATAGCGATAGTCAAATGTTTAAGAGCTGGACGCTATCCCATGTTCTCTTCGTGCAATCGTAAGAAACGAATATCGAAAGGTCTTGAAAAGAATGCAAAATATTGAACAATTTAATATCTCTCGGAAATAGTTGATACCACAAAAATTTGTTTTTTAAATAAATCGTGTATTTTAAAGAGATCTACAATTTTTGTGCAGTACGTTTTCGTTTACCGGTTAACATTTACCAGTTATACAAAATTCCTTCCGAATGAAGAGGACTTCAAGGTATTCCTAGAAAGGTCAAGATACAGGTACATTTTATTTGTTATGTAAACATATTTCATATATAGTATTTTAATAAAAATTGTTAGACATTTTTCAGAAAAAATTTCCGACCTTCAAAGTTTGGTGTTGATCCGACTTTTCGTTTTTGAGTTAGATTGTTTACAGACACGCACATTTTTTTTTAAAAAAATGCTTTTTTTGGATTCATGGTGACTCAAAACAGGTATATCCTGTGAAGTCTCGGTATCTAATTTTTAGTGGAATAAATAGTACCTATAGCTACGTGGTAGAGAAAGTAATACGATGTGTTACATTCACTGACTTTCTCTACTCATTCTTCCACAAACTATTCTTACAAAATTTTATTATTCTAGGTATTACTTGTTAATCCAGATAAACTTGTACGATATAGTAGGTAAAGTGATAAACATTTCGCTATGTAATGGCTTTGAAAGTCTATGCTCTTTGCATGACCACGAGAAAAAAAACGAACGACAAGAACTCAAAGTAATAAAAAGGAATAGCTCGGAAACTGTCAACTTCACAAAATAATAATATTTATGTGATATAAATTTTGTGCTTTAACGAGATCTGCCTTTTTATGTATAAATATTTTGTCATGCAGATATATTAAAATTATAATATTTTAATCAAAGTCGTCACAGCCATTCTTTAGAAAATCAAAATTTAAAATCATCCATGTTAAAGGTAGTTGGGTTGGGGGCATTTTCATGAACATCTTCATGTCGCATCCTTGGAAAATACTGAACTCAAGTACAAGTTTAAGGTTCATCCCACTTTTCGTTATGCTGAGTTATGTGTTCATAGACACACGGATATGTTTCCAAAAATGTTTTGTTTTGATTTAGGTATCCTCAAAACACATATTTCCGGTGGAATCTCCGTATCGAATTTTTTGAACCGCATGCGATACCTTCTCTATGTACAAGATACGTGGTAGAGAAAGTAAAAATTGTGTTCGGGTTCATTGGAGCAAAAAAGTGTGTTGGCGGTGAAATATCGGTATCTAATTACTTTCTCTACCATGTATAGTAAGTAGGGGAAGTATTGTATTCCACCCAAAAATTCGATACCGAGATTTCACCGGAAATATATGTTTTGAGACACCCCTGAATCCAAAAAAAGGCATTTTTGGAAACATGTCCGTGTGTGTGTCTCTCTCTGTGAACAGCATAACTCAGAAACGAACAGTCGGATAAACACCAAACTTGGTATTTAGGTTCAGTATCTTCCAAGGATGTGACACGAAGGTTTTCAAGAAAATCCCCCCACCCCAGATTACCCTTTACATGGAAGATTTTTCGAAAATTTTAATTTTCTCAAAAATGGCTCTAACGATTTTGATTAAAATATCATATGTTTAAGATATTTTTATGACAAATAAAATGTATATCTTGAATTTCCTGGGAATGTCCCCAAAAGTGTTCTTCATTGTGAACGACTTTTGCATAACAGGTAAACCATAAGAGATAGACAAAATTTTACTACGCACAAAATGTAGATCGCGTTAAAACACACATTTTATGTCGTATACATTTTTTGTTTTTGAGTGAACCGTGTCGAGCTATTTCTTGTTATTCCCATACATTTTCCAATACTTATACTTTTTCTCAAATGGGAATTCGTTATTCATTTATTGTATGTCCTGGACATGTACTTGCGGTGAAATCTCAGTATCTTTACGTAGTAGAGAAAGTAAAAAGTAAAGGAGAAAAGGATTTGAAAAGTAAGAGAGATAAGAAAGGCAGAAGGGCAAATGGAAGAGGGAGAGGATGGAGAGTAAGGATTAAGGGTAGCAAGGGCTGTTCAGTTGAGCCATAAGGCCAGGGTGCCAGGCAAAATGAGCAGCATAGCTGGCAAGAACAAAATTTGTACATGGGTTTAAGTTGGTTTATAAGTAGAATATTGTAAAAAGAATTCTGTACTTCAAAATGTACAAATAAAGTTTATTCATTCATTCATACATGGTATAGTTAATACTTCAAGATCCAAAATTCATTTCCTAACACTATTTGTCAAAATAGAGGGTAAATTTATTTCGTAATGTTCGATTTTAACGAATTTGAAGTCGTAGAAATATTATAAGTATACAATCCTGTAACACTGGATAGGGGAGTATCTTCTAACATTCTTCTCGGCATCCGTACACACAGACCGGCAAACAAATTACATTTTCTCTTTATAACCTTATTTTAATTTTGTTTTGTTTATCTCTAATCCTCGCAGTCTCTGCCAAGGAAGAAAAAACTGTTTTCAAACTTGTTCTAGTTTCTGCAATATTTCATTATGAGAAGGTTATATTTCTTCTCGTATGCCAGAGAAACACAGCTAATTCTGTAACGTTTCTTTGCTTGTTTCCGTCTGTAATGAAATTGTACTGGTGAAGAAGTGCAATTTCTCTCTCTCCCTCTCTCTCTCTCTCTCTCTCCCTCTCTCTCCCCAGTCTAGAAGCAAGGTGATTCCATTTAGTGATTCATTTCCAGCACAGCTAATTTTGAAATTCACCTGGATTTCTCCTCGTATTTTCAGTGCTAAATTAAAATCTCTCGAGGTCTCTGAAATGAGGATAAAAGCAAAGCAGGTTTATAAGGGAATTTTTAATGTTTTCAAAAACGGAACGGATATCACTTCTAGTTTTCGTGTGATGTATTTTTTTGCTAAATAGTGAGTTTTCTACGTCTCACGATGATATTTACACAGAAGGAAATTTAGAATTCCGACATATGAATTCATTTTCCAGGGAACCCATGTCTACCATCATAAATTTAGTGCCTGTACTAACATATTTTAAAATGGCCAGATACAATTACAAATTAGTATTGAAAATAAGAAATCAAAAATAAATTACAATATAAATAAAAAATCTGATGTGTTACACTCACATGACTTTTTCTACTCTTGTACAAAATATTTTTACAAACGCTTATTCTCCATATGCTTCATGTTACTCGAGATATCGAGATGTCAATCTTATTGCTAATTTTCTTGTAGATGCAAGGGGAACATGGTAGGTTATAAGCGATAGTCAAATCTTTTAAGCGCTGGTTGTTATGTGGCGCATTCTAGTCTGTTTGCATATCCAGGACAAAAAATTGAATAACGAATTTGAGAAAAAGTATAAGTATTGGAAAATTTAAGGAAATAACAAGCAATATCTCGAAAATGGTTCACTCAACTAAAAAAATGTATATGACATACATTGTGTATTTTAACGCGATCTACATTTTTTGTGTAGTAAAATTTTGTCTATCTCTTATGGTTTACCAGTTATGCAAAAGTCGTTCACAATAAAGAATACTTTGGGAGACATTCCCAGGAAATTCAAGATATACATTTTATTTGTCATAAAAATATCTTAAACATATGATATTTTAATCAACATCGTTAGAGCCATTTTTGAGAAAATTAAAATTTTCGAAAAATGTTCCATTTAAAGGGTAATCTGGGGTGAGGATATTTTCTTGAAAACCGTCGTGTCGCATCTCTGGAAGATACTGAACCCAAATACCAAGTTTGGTGTTTATCTGACTGTTCGTTTCTGAGTTATGCTGTTCACAGTTTCACACACAGACACACGAACATGTTTCCAAAAGTGCTTGTTTTGGATTCAGGGGGTCTCAAAACATGTATTTACGTTGATATCCCGGTATCGAATTTTTGGGTGGAATACAATACTTCCCCTACTTACTATACGTAGTAGAGAAAGTAAAAAGTATGTAAGCCGACGATTGAGTGGTTTATCTCAAGCGAAATTAAGGGTGGAGTGTTTTACCGGGAAAATTAGAGTCACGTAGAGAATTTCATGACGTCTTAACATATCGACATCGTAGTTGAGACAGGAGAGCAGTGGTGCTTCCCGCACCCGCTCATGATCGGTTGTTCGAATTCCGACTACGGCATTGAACTTTTTATTCCGATTTTACCTTCCCATAGATAATTGGGTATTAGTATTATCCTAAATAAATTTTATCAGTGTTTTGCAAGAAAAGGAACATAAAGAAGGTTGTCAACACTTTTCAAGTAATGCAAAATGCTAAGTTTTATGACCTTTTTGTAATGTTTTTTTTTTGTTTGTTTTACATAGTTCGTTTCGTATAACGCAGTTCCTTCCATGCTTCTTTGTGATATTTTATTATTCAAAATCAATATGCCTGAACTTGTAGCTTTGCAAACAAATATAATTAGTAGAAGTAAATAATAATAATAATAACCCTCTAATGCCCTAATATGTTACATAACTGTTATTCAAAGCAAAATGCTGTTTTGTCTCTCCTGAAGATTTTATTTATTAAACTGTTTTTTTTCTTCCCCACATGTCCTTTGATTTTGCTTTGTATCCCATTGTAATATGTTTTTGAATATTCTGGTAGCATTATACACTTATAATTAAATCAGCTACCTGATTTGTGTGTCCAGTAACCACATTGTTGTCCTCCATGGTGTAGTGTTTACTATGCAGGCTTCTGGTTCCGGAGGTCGCGGGTTCAAACTCGACGGAGTTTTTCGGGCGTAAATATCCTTAGCATGGCTTTCTTCGGAAGAGAAGTAAAGCTGGTGGCCCCGTGTCGTATATTTACGGCACATAAAAGAACCTCAAGCGTTATATAGACCTCGGAACAAGATTACCAATCTTTCATGCCCAATATAGAATGAGACGCTATGGACCACAGCAGTTATAGAGCGCCCATAAATGAAACTCAGTTTCAATTTATTTAGTAACAACATTCTGGTATTGCTTCCACCATTTGACGCGCTATTCTTGGAGGACTTTACAGCTCAGCAGCCCTCGCTGTGCTATACCTTTCTCACTAGAGGGCAATAATTTTCGGTCCATTGTCCATATCCTTTGTTCAACTCAATGACGTATATTATAAAGAGGAAATTCTTTAAAAACCAATTTCATCCAGTAACTCCCCTTTATTAATTACTTGGAATTAAAGTGTGTTCTTATGATTTGCATACACTAAATTTTAAGTTGTAATTTTATATCACTTATTTATGGCTTGTAAACTCTACAAAATAAAAATAAATGTCTATCACATAATGTTTGTCTTATCCCCTTCCCCGCCTTCCTTCTCTCCTAAGCCGGAAATTCACCACTTTTCATTGGTTAGGGTTTCAGTGACATCAAACCAATCAGAGACGGACAGATTTGGCAAACACTCAGGTAAAATGCTTCCAATTCCTTCTCCGTTCGCAGCTCACTTTGCTGAAAACAATAAGAGATTAGCATATCCGGGAAGGTGTGAAACACAACGGATAATGGATTCTGACATTAAATAAAGAAAAACACTATAGAAAACCAAAAGCATCGGCACTTTTTTGCACCGGAATGTACCATGAGTTGCGCAGACCCCGCACTTTGGCAGCTGAAGGAGTCCGAACCCCTCCCCTATGGGTGTAATAACATACAGTGTACACTAGGGCGGGAAGTAAAATACATTTGAAGCCTTAGTTTACGTATTTCAATCAGCAAGTATACATTACAGTGAATGGCACACTTCGAACACTAATTTGTTATTTCAAACATTGAAAACTAATTAATTATAATATACTGCAATTAACGGTGAATAAACATTTCACACCTCATTTTAAATTTTTTAGACATCAATGCTCGTACTCAATTTTCCATTACTGTTCAATGTCTGCGTCTTCATAATCCACGTCTTCGACTTTAAATTCTTCTGAAATACGAACTTCATCATTTGAAGTTGTTGTTAGATGTTACTGCCCCAAGTATGGAAGCCAACTTGAGTTTGAATTGTATACTTATTTATTGTTTTGATGTTTTACTGTTATTGTTAGCTATACACTTGGAAAGCCAATTTGAAGTAGTATTTGTTGTTGAAGTTTGCACCACGCTTTGGGCTTTAATTTGAAGTAGATTGTTTGTTACGTAATATACTGTTACGTATGAGAAGCCAATTTTTAAGATGTGTTTTTGTTGTTACGCTCTAAGTTAAATATTTAACTTTGTTATTAAACTGCTTCTATAGATAGTATTTATGTTTATGTTTGCCTCGGCTGCGTCAGTCTTACTTTAGAGACACGTTTCTCTTAATCAGAGCGTGGTACGACAAGTATGTAGGCTTACACAGATTTTAAGTTTGAATTCACTTCTTTTTATTAATCCCTGGCACAAATTAAATAGCACTACACTGATATTAAGAGCTGTGAGATTCGTTAATTTAAAACTTGTCTTTGTTATCACGTATACTTAATTTTCGTTACACACGAATACGTAATATTTCTTTAGAGAACACATCTTCCATCCGGTCACTACCAAGGTCTGCAGGCAACTGAACATATTTCAACCGTATAGACTTTTAACTTTTTTGTATTTCAAGTCTCTGATTGGCTAATCCTAGTCCATTAGAATACTTATATTTTACTAAAGCTTTTTCTGGTTGTTGATTGGCTATTTTTAAACTGTCACAAAGTTGACAGTATCGTTGCTCTAATCATGATTAGTAACATTTAAACTCTCAAACTCATTATTGCCTCAAGGTTACCTCATTGTTACCTCATTCTTAGCAACTTTAAACCTATTATTCTCACAGCTTCTACATTATTAAATTACATAATGTATTCACATAACATTATTGAACATGTTTACAATAAAAATAAGCATATACAATAACTGTTACATACATTTTACAAATTATTACATACCATGTTGCTTTAAGGCGGGCTGTTATTGAATTTACATATTATATAATTTAATTAAAATTATTCAAGTTTTAAAAATACTGCCTCACATTCGTCTGTATTATTAATTTCGAAAAAATTGCATCAACCATCACACAATTGACTCAAAGTCCCCTAAATTAGGGTATATCTTAATAAGCCATCGTATTAGTTATATATACCAAGTGAGGTGGCTCAATGGTAACGCTGAGGCCCATATTCGGGACGTCCGGTTCAGATCCCGCCAGAATCGTCTTCTCTATGTTTCCTCTATATCTTCCTCGGTAATCATAACTGACAAATACCGGGGAGGTACCCCGGTGGAACGCTCCCTTTCCAAATTTCTTTCCCAAATATCACTTTGTTTCATTACCAAACAGTGTCCACTGCCTGTGGCGCAGTATGTGGTAAAAACGGACATTAAACACTACAAAAAAAAGCTGATGTGTTACATTCACATAACCTTTTCTACCCTATGGTTCATTAGTGAGTTTCAAATTTTACTTACGAAAGTTTTTTTTTATATCCATTACATGTTAAAGCACATTTTGCACAGTATCTAACATTAGATGAAACGTCAAACCACTGTGATGGAGAATTAACAGCTATAAAAGCAGCATTACAGAACATTTTATATAGACCATACATAAAACAAAAAATAGTCATCTTATCAGACTCAAAATCAGCCATAGATGGAATAGTAAATTATAATAATAAAGCAACAAGAAATACTAAAGAAATAAGAAACCTAATTAAAGCAGTTGAAACTAGAAATCATGTCACTCTACAAAGGATCCCAGCTCATGTCAGACTTTTGGGCAATGAACATGCGGATCAATTAACAAAGAAAGGTGCAATACAACAAGTAAAACCTGTAGGACAAATAGAAATAAATAAACAATTAAATAACATTAAACAAGATTTTAAAAGACAGCAGAGCCTTGATGAAGAAAATAAATTAAAAGATAAAGATTATAAGATTATTAAAGATAGAGTTGATATACAACAAATGCCAAGGAAGACTGCAGTGGCCTATTTAGGATGGCAACTGGCCATGATTGCCTTGCAGAACATCTCTACAAGATACGATGCCTACCTACACCCAAGTGCACTCTCTCTGAAGAAGATGCCATCCTGAACATACAACATCTCGCCAAATGCAAAGGCCTTAAAAGTGATAACTTACAGACTTTATATTGGAAAACCAGAGGGAAAATGATGCAGATCAATTAAGCCCCACTGCCATTGGTGAACAACAACAAATTTTAATGCAAATAAACCTCTGCAGAAATACCTACATAACACATATGCTTATAGACACAATGAGAATAACGATAGTCAAATGTTTAACAACTGGACGCTATATGCTGGCCTTAAAATTCCATACTGTTTCCATGACATCGCGAGAAACAACTGAAAATCTACGAGACTTGAAAAAAGTGATAGTATTGAACAAATCTAACCGATAATAACGGATATCGCGGAAATGGCTAATGCCACAAAAAGGTTACTTGAAATAAATTGTGTGTTTTAAAGACATCTACATGTTTTGTGTAGTACGTTTCCATCTATCACTTAACGTTTTCCAATTATACAACATTATACAAAATTTCCCTCCGAATGAAGAGTACTTTACAGGCTATTCACAGAAAATTCAAAGTATACATTTTATTTGTCATGTAAATATCTTTGATATATGGTATTTTAATCAACATCGCTAGCATATTTCAGAAAATCAAAGTTTTCGAGAAATGTTCCATGTAAAGGTGGGGGATATTCTTGAAAATACTTGTGTCGCATTCTTGGAAGATACTGAACTCAAATACGAAGTTTGGTATTTATCGACTTTTCGTTTTAGAGTTATGCTGTTCACAGACAAACACACATACACGGATATAAATGCTTTATTTGGATTCAGAGGGACTCAAAACATGTATTTACGGTGGAATCTCGATAACGAAATTTTAGGTGGAATGCAATACCTTCTCTACCTACTATGTACGTGGTAGAGAAAGTAAAAACATTTGAGATGGTGCATTCACATGACTTTCTCTACTCAATTCTGCAAATTATTCTTACAAAAGCTTCTTCTAACTAATTCTTGTTAATGCACATAAACGTTCAGTGCACATTTCATTAAAGATGCCTAAGAAGAATAGAATAGACTAAAGCGATTGTCAAACTTTTAAAATACCAATTGCTATGTAATGGCTTTGAAACTTCGTGCTCCTTTGCATGAAACACGAGTAAAAATCCTTATGTGTTTCACCCGCATGACTTTCTCTGCTCACTTCAATCAACACGAGCAATCTTGGCGCCATTTGAACCACGGACCTCCCGTTCACGAGTCCATGCTATAACAACCTCGGCCAACCGTAGCGTAAATTGATGTGTAACGTCAATTGAATAATGTGAATTAAAATAATAATTCATAGTTGAAAACTTGGTTCAGACTTAAAATTCAATGACATGTCCAAGGACTCGAACTACGACTCCTCGGCTTTCCCTGAGTTGCCATAACGAGTTGCCTAACAAGCATATTAAACTTTCTCATTCGTTCGTTTCTTTGTTTTTCATTTAGATGTTAGGTTCTCCTAATTATATTAATTTTCAAATAAATCAATGTTTAAAGAATGTAAATTAAAGGCGAACTGTTGAAAAAGCTATTCGTTATAAAACACTTTTTTGACCTTCTCTACCACATATACAGTAAGCAGAAAAAGTATTGCATTCCACTCAAAAATTCCATATCGATTTTTCACCGGAAATGCATGTTTTGAGGACCCGAAATAATGAATAAATAAATATGAAAATTTTAGAAAACGGTCTATGTCACTATGAACACCTTAACTAAAAACTAAAAGTCTGATAAACACCAAGAAAGTCCTGCAACCAAACCACCCTTTACATCGGACATTTTTCGAAATGTTTGATTTTCTAAAACATATCTCAAAATAATATATATTAAACATTTACATGAGGAATATAACATATGTTGAAATAGCCCATGATATCCTGATCATTCTAGAGGAATTTTGTATAATCTTGTACAACTGGTAAACGTTAAGCGATAGTCAAAAACGTACTACTCCAAAAATGTAGCTCCCTTTAAACCATAACCGAGATATCCATTCTTAATAGTTCGAATTGTTCAGTACTTGTCACTCTTACTTTCTCTAGTACGTATAGTAAGTAGGGGAAGTATTGTATTCCACCCAAAAATTCGATATCGAGATTTCAACGGAAATACATGTTTTGAGACCCCTTGAATCCAAAAAAAAAGTATTTTTGGAAACATGTCCGTGTGTGTGTCGCGTGTGTGTCTGTGAACAGCATAACTCAGAAACGAACAGTCGGATAAACACCAAACTTGGTATTTAGGTTCAGTATCTTCTAGAGATGTGACACGTAGGTTTTCAAGAAAATCACCCCACCCTACATTACCCTTTACATGGAACATTTTTCGAAAATTTTAAATTTCTCAAAAACGTCTCTAACGATTTTGATTAAAATATCATATGTTTAAGTTATTTTCATGACAAATGAAATGTATATCTCGAAATTTCTGAGAATGTCTGCAAAAGTGTTCTTCATTGTGAACCATAAGAGATAGACAAAATTTTACTACACAAAAAATGTAGATAGCGTTAAAATACACAATTTATGTCATATACATTTTTTGTTGTTGAGTAAACCATTTTCGAGATATTGCTTGTTCTTCTCTTAAATTTTCCAATACTTATACTTTTTCTCAAATGGGAATTCGTTATTCATTTTTTTATGTCCTGGACATGCAAAGAGAATGGAATACTCCACATAGCAACCAGCTCTTAAAAGATTTGACTATCGCTTAAAGCCTACCATATTCCCCTTGCATCTACAAGAAAATTATCAATAAGATTTAACATCTCGATTATCATGAAGCATATGGAGATAAGCGTTTGTAAAAATAGTTTGTACAAGAGTAGAGAAAGTCATGTGAGTGTAACACATCAGATTTTTTTAAATCCCATAGATTTTCAGTTGTTTCTCGCGATGCCATGGAGACAGTATGGAATTTTAAGGCCGCATATAGCGTCCAGTTCTTAAACATTTGACTATCGCTGTTCTCTTTGTATCTGTAACGAAATGTATAATGTAGCTATTTCTGCAAATCTTTTATATAGATTAAAATGAAGCAGATAGGAAAATAAATGTCCGTAGTATAATTTTATATGCACTAATAAACGATAGAGGTTAGAGAAGTCAAGAGAATGTAAAATCAGGTTATATTGGCGGCTTTTGCCTTTGAAAAAACTGCTAATTAGCAATAATGTTTACTTGTTCCTTTCTGATACTCTTGGTTTTGTTTACTTTATAGTCATCAAATTCATACACAAGCGCAGTTGGACGTTTTTCTAAAAATACTGTTTTGTTGAGAGGCTCAAAATGTATATTTCCGGAGAAACTTCGATATCGAGTTTATGGGTAGAATGCAATACTTGGTCTACTTACTGTAAGTACGTAGTAGAGAAAGTAAAAAAGGCGCTAATTGTGAGTTGTTTTCGAAACCGGCTCTGTTTAAGAAATGCCCTCAACTTATTTCAGGAACAGAGCTTACGTAGCGCGATTGCGTCTTTATTTTAACTTATGGATTTGCACTCCCAACATATTTGGCTTTGTTGTTTCAGATCGGATCACCTCCGATACTAGATTTATCAACACTCCATTTTTATGTTCTTTGTTTTAAAACATACACTTCTCAGAATCATTGTATGTTTTAAGTTATTCATTTTTTGTGTTATTGAAAATGTTGATACAAACCAGGACTTACAGATCTTCTGCAATTATTAGTGGAGTAACCGTGATAAATCTCTGCATGTCTTATTAAAATAGATCAAGGTCACGATTATTCAACATCTGATGTGACATATTCACATGAGTTTCTCCCTCACTATTGTGTATCCCTACTAAAGGTTTTTACTTTCTCTACACGGCATAGTAAGTAGAGAAGTTATTGCTTTCCACCTTTTTAGAAAAAGGTGTGTGGGTGTCTGTGTGTGTGGCTGTGAACAGCATAACTCAAAAACGAAAAGTCAGATAAATACCACACTTGGTATTTAGGTCCAGTACCTTCCAAAAATGCAACATGAAGGTTTTCTAGAAAATTTCCCCACCCCAAACTACCCTTTACTTGGAACCTTTTTCGAAATTTTTGATATTCTGGAAATTGGCTCTCGGTGATCAAAATACTGCATATTAAAGATATGCTTTAAAATACCATATACCTATGAAAGATATTTACATGAAAAATAAAATTTATATCTTGAATGTTCCGGGAATAGCCGTGAAACCCAATTCATTTGAAAGAAATTTTGTATAACCTTGTATAATTAACGTTAAGTGATAGACGAAAAAGTACTGCACAAAGAATGTAGATCTTTTTAAAGCATACAGTTTATTTCAAATACGTTTTTGTGGCGTAAGTTATTTCTAAGATATCCTATACTAAAGGTTCGAATTGTTCATTCCTTGGTCATTCGCTAAGTCCTGTCAACATTCACGCGATTTCTCATGATTGTATGCAAATAGTACGGAAGTTTAGGGCAGCGTATAGCGTCCAGTTCTTAAACATTTAACTATCGCTGTTTTCTTTGTATCTATAACGAAATGTGTAATGTAGCTATTTCAGTAAAGGTTTATTTAGATTAAAATGTAGTAAACAGAAAAATAAGCTTCAGTAAGAATAGTTTGTATACCCACTACTAAACGATAAAGGGTAGAGAAAATGTTTCCTAGTGTTTGTGTTGTTCTTTCATTAGAATGCTTGACGCTCTGTCAATAACAATTTGAATAACATGATTGGTTACTGTACAAAGAATGGATTAAAATCCATTAGGTTGATAAGTACTGTATCACAAAAATATTAGTAGACGCTCAGAAAAATTAATTTCGCAGTTACTCAAAGAGATTAATACTGCCTAGTAAGTAATATTCTAGGCATATATAAAGATATATTGACATGATACTTATTGATGTTATAGGAACAAATATTTAAAAATTAGGTGAATGGCAAGTGAACAAATGGTAAGCACATGATAGAGAAAGTGAAGAAGGAAATGTGAGTTGTTTTCGATACCCTCTGTTTAAAAGCTACCATCAACTTGTTTCACGAACAGGGCCTACGTAGCGCGATTGAGTCTTTATTTTAACTTATGGACTATGGTAAAGCACTTCCAGCATACTTGGTTTCGTTGTTTCAGATCGGATCACCTCCGAGAGTAGATTAATCAACACTCCGACTTTATGTACTTTGCTTTAAAATATACACTTCTCAGAATCATTGTTTAAGTTATTTACCTTTTGTGTTATTGGAAATACTTAGGATTTACAGGTCTGCTCGGATTATTAATGGAGAAACCCCGGTACTCTCTATGTGTCGTATTAAAAGAAACCAAGGTCATGATTATTGAACATCTGATGTGCCATATTCACATGACTTTCTCTCCCACTATCATGTATTTTATGTAACTTTTACGAACTATACTTAGAAGAGCTTATTTTTTTGAATCTTCTAGTTAATCGAGATAAGCCTTTGCAGAAATACTTTATCACAGACTTCGCTGTAGGTAAAAGGGATACGTTTTAAATTCTTACCACTACATCACGAGAAACAACTGCAAATGTTAAAAGTATTGAAAAATTCAAATCAATAATAACGTATATCTCCGAAATTTTTGTTTCCAAAGAAAATAAAAACAATATTATAAATAAATTATATGTTTTATAGAGATCTGTAGTTTTGAATGTAGTAAATTATTGTCTACTTTTATTTTTTCTACTAAGTATAGTAGGTGGGGAAGTATTGCATTCCACCACCCAAAAGTCTCATACCGAGATTTCATCGGAAATACATTTTTTGAGGCCCCCTGAATTCAAAAAATCTCTTTTAGAAAAAGGTCCGTGTGTGTGTCTGTGTATCTGTGAACAGCATAACTCAAGAACGAAAATTCGGGTGAATACCGAACTTGGTACTTTGGTTCAGTACCTTTCAAAGATACGACACGAAGAGTTTAAAAAAATCCCCCCATCCTAGACTATCCTGTACATGGAAAATTTTTCGAAAATTTTGATTCTCTCAAAAATAGCGTTAAGTGTTTTGATTAAAGTATTACATATTTGAGATATGTTCATGAGAAATAAAATGTATATCTTGAATTTTCAGGTAATGTCCACGAAAGTCATCATTCTGAATGGCTTTTGCATAACTAACAAACCGTAAGAGATAGACAAAGTTTTTCTACATAAAAATGTAGAGCTCGTTAAAACACACATTTGTTTTTTGAAGTAAACCTTTTCCGAGATGTTTTTGTTATTTTTTTTAATTTTCCAATACTTATGCTTTTTTTCAAATGGGAATTCGTTATTCGCTTTTTTATGTCCTAGACATACAAAGGAATGCTACACATAGCAACCAGCTCTTAAAAGATTTGACGTCTACCATATTCCCCTTGCACCTACAGAGAAAATTAGTAATAAGAGAACAAGCTTTTGTAAAGATAGTTTGTACACGAGTAGAGAAGTTGTGTAAGTGTAAAACATTAGATTTTTTAATAGTTTATACGCTATATAAAATATTTAGAAGACGAGCTTGAAGGACATTAACAGGGCTTATAGAAATAAAGGGGACTTCACACGCTCTTTCCATAAAATTCAAAATTTTCATTTTATTTATCACATACATACCTTCAATATGTTATGTTTTAATTAAAATTGTTGGAGGCATTTTTGAGAAAATAAAACATTTGGAATACGTTTGCATGTAAATGGTAGTTGGGCTAGGATTTGGAGGATTCTCAGCTATATCTTAAGTTTGGTATTTATCCGTCATTGAGTTATACTGTTCACACACACTCACACATCTACTTTTTGGGTGAAATGCAGTATTCCTCTATGATGGAAAAGGTCAAGATTCGTGTTTTTTCTCTTGTTCAATGTTACAAACGGCGTAGCAGTGACAAAACTATTTTACACAGTACAGCATATCGTAGAGAAAAAAGTTTCAGTGTTTGTGTCATTCATTCATTGGAACGCTTCATGCTCTAAGAATAATAATTTACTAAAGTAATGTAATTGGGTACTGTACAAGAAGGATTTAAAAACCCTTAGGTTGACAGGTACTGACTGTATCACATTAGACACTCAGAAAAAATCAGTTCCAGTAAACTAAAGAGATTAAAACTGCGCGCTAAGAAATTTTCTAGTCATATTTAGAGATTTTTTCGACATAATTATTCAATTATTAATATTATAGGAACAATATTTGAAAATTAGACCAATGACAACGTATAGTTCAATAATATGACCACTTGTATACGGGATTATAATAGGAAGGCAATTTGTTTTTGCTTTCCCTATTGACTACTTATTATTTTTACTTTCTCTATTAGTATAGTAAGTTTCCACCCAAAAATTCGATACCGAGATTTCACCGGAAATACATGTTTTGAGACCCCCTGAATCCAAAAAAGCATATTTGGAAACATGTCCGTGTGTCTGTCTGTGTGTCTGTCTGTGAACAGCATAACTCAGAAACGAACAGTCGGATAAACACCAAACTTGGTATTTAGGTTCAGTATCTTCCAGAGATGCGACACGAAGGTTTTCAAGAAAATCCCCGTCCCCCAGATTACCCTTTACATGGAAGATTTTTCGAAAATTTTAATTTTCTCAAAAATGGCTCTAACGATTATGATTAAAATATCATATGTTTAAGATATTCTCATGACAAATAAAATGTAGGTATATCTTGAATTTTCTGGGAATGTCTCCAAAAGTATTCTTCATTGTGAACGACTTTTGCATAAATGGTAAACCATAAGAGATAGACAAAATTTTACTACACACGAAATGTACATCGCGTTAAAATACACAATTTATGTCATATACATTTTTTTGTTGAGTGAACCATTTTCGAGATATTGCTTGTTATTCCCTTAAATTTTTCAATACTTATTTTCTCAAATGGGAATTCGTTATTCATTTTTTGTCTTGGATATGCAAAGAGTATTAATCTGTGGCAAAGAGTGTGGTGCTGCACCTAGCAACCAGCTATTAAGAGATATGTATGTGCTTAAAGGCTACTGTATTTCTATATTGCCCTTGTAAATATATATTCCCCTTACAACTACAAGAAACTTAGCAATAAGGTCGACTCTGCAAATGTTTATCTCGATTAACATGAAGTAGATGGAGAATAATTGTTTGTAAAAATAGTTTGTATAAGAGTAGAGAAAGTCATGTGAGTGTAACACATCAGATTTTTACGGTTCATCTCAGAAATTACTGTAACGAACAATTAGATGCACTTGTATTATTAAGAATATGGGTACTCACCGCGAGAGAACTGGTTGTAGTTTCTGATGACGTTCTCTGCATTCTTGCGAGCGATGTAAAACCACTCGGATGTGTTGCTTAGGTATTTATATTCCACTGCGAGATCTTTCACCAAAATTGGGCCTTCTGGAAGGCGGTAGGCGTATGGACAGAAGAGCCAGTAGTCCTTATACTGGTACTGGTCATAGCAGTTACCGGCGGCGAAGATATCATCGTCAAATTCCACCATCGAGAAGACGGAGGCGTGAAGAAGGTACTCCGAGCGCATCACTTCGGCATCGGCATACTTCCAGATTCGCGTCAGCATGTTGGCGCGGTTGACGGCCACGTCGGCTTCCACACGGAAGCGCTCCTGAGCGTACCGATCAACAACGCCTTCTCCGAGGTTGAGATCGGTGCCGGCGGTACAGTTCTCGCCTAGCAAGTGCTGCGACTCAACGATACGAAGGAAACGTGTCACAATGTCGACTTGACCTCCGGGACGCTTTCCTAGTTCATCTTCGTCTACCTCGTCTCCCTCTCCTCCTTCCTCTAGGTAACCGTCACCGTCATCACCATAACCGTAGTCAGGTTCCTGACCCTTAGGGCCCAACTTCTTTATTGGGCTGTCACTCCTATTCACATTCTCCCTTACACCAAGAAGTTCCTTCTCCATTTCCGATAACTTCAGAGGAGGTTGTGTTTGCGACTTCTGCTCTTTCCTTCTGTGCAGATCTGCGGTGGTAACCTTCATTATGGTCGTTGGTAACGACGGAGCGTCGGTCACACCGCCGACCTTCCGCGTTGTTCGGCTCTGCAGGTTTGAGAAGGACGCTGTTTTGTTGAGGGAGACCTCTGTCGTGGGAATAAAGACATTGGGTATTTCCGTGATGTGATCGTCGTCTGCGGGAATGACAGCGACCCCACTACTTTCTCGACGATCACTTGGAGAGGAATCCCTTGCTATATCATCCATGTCTTCTCTGAAACCTGTACCACTGCGATACAGTGAACGTCTAAAGAAGTGATCGAAGTGGGAATGATCGAAATGACCATGGCGTCCAAGTCGCCTTTTAGGTAAAAGCGATCTAGAACGAGCATGTCTTAAGTTTAGAAAGTGTCCACTTAAATCTTCATCGTCTTGTTCTATGATACTTCCTAATGTTATAGATAATGTTAGAAGAGTTGTGTAATACATAAGCAACTCCATGGTGTCACTTATATATATTTCATATTTAAACGAGATATCTTACGTAACTCTACCCTTAAAGCCTAAACACTTGGGGAGGGTTCACCAACGGCTACTACAGGAACATTATATACGCACATAAGCAAGTTCAAAACATCTACGCGTTAAAATAGCACACTTTGATTCAGTTGTGGTCAAAAATACCGCACATCAACTATTAACGTGTTTAAAAACACGGAATACTAATTTAGTTAAAATACACACAACACGTAAGGGTTAGAAAAAGTGTTTACGGACAAGGAAGAAGTGTTTTCTCGTTTGGGGGGGAGGGATACTGTCAGAATATTTTTGGTTCAAGGTTCATCGTTGTCATGGGAGAGGCCCGTTTCCGTCCCGAAGCTCGGGATGCCTTCATCGTCTCTCACGGCGAGAAGGCGCTGCGCTACTACACGACGACGCTGCTGCGACGGTGGGCGCCGGCGCTACACTGCGCTCCCGACGTCCATCCCCTTTCCGTGTTCCAGGATAACGATGGTAGAGCCACCTGCCGGAGCCGGCGCTCGATCATCGATCCGGGGACGTTTCAAATTACATCCGGGAGTCTCCGGAGCATTGTTCTGCCTCTTCCCGTCTTTGCATTTAACACCACGTGGTCCCGCGGTACCTTTAACACGCAAAGTCTCTGAGCCGGTACATAAGAGTTACTTAGAAAGGCTCTTCTCTCTGGGCTAGAATTACCATCTTCCTAACTCTCCATATTCTAGCCACATAAAGTCAATTATTTATATGTCTAACTCGCATATTGCCAAACTACGGCCAGTTTCTTGCTTGTAGTTTAATTTTTACATTTACATAGCCCGATTACTGATAAATTAGGACTGCTATACCTTTGGCTCATAATAGTATATTATGCAACGACATTATAATGGTAGTAATCAAAACACGAGTATAATTATTAACCGAGCGAGAGAAGCGAAGCGAGGTTGAGGCAGTATTTTTAACATTTAAATGATTTCAGTCTAATTATATAATATATAAATTCAATAACAGCCTGCCTTAAAGCAATATGTGTATAAATAACATATAAAATGTATGTAACATTCATTGTATTAATTTTTATATTATTGTATACATGTACAATAATGTTATATTACGTAATTTAATAATGTAGGAGCTGTGATAATATAAGCCGAAAGTTGCTGACAATGAGGTAACAATGAGGTAATCTTGAGACAATAATGAATTAGAAAGTTTAATAATGCTACTAGTAATTCTTGGAGCAACAATAATGTAATTTTTTTTAAAACAGTTTATAAATAGCCAATCAACAACCACAAAAAGCTTAAGTTAAGTAAAAGTATTCTATTGGAGTAGGATTAGCCAATCAGAAACTAAAATAGAGCAAATTGTACAAATTCAGAGGTCAGTTGCTTTTAGACAGCGTTCCTGACCGGACGCTAGACGCGTACGTATCCAGTGTGTGACGAAAATTTAATACGGCGAGAATATTATAAAGTTTACGTGTTTAAAAGTGCAATTAATAAACACTCTCACAGCTCTGTATATAAGTGAAGTGTTAATTAATCGTATGAAGGATTAATATATGGAGTGAAGTAAAAATTATAATTTGTGTAAGCCTATATTCTTTAGCCGTATCACACCCTGTTAAGAAATCCATGTCTCTACAAATTAATACTGACGCAGCCGAGGCAAACCTAAATATATGTAATATTTAAAAAAAGAAACATAAAATACAACATTGATTCCTAAACTTGGGGCGAAGATCACCGGAAAGTGAACATTGGGGCGAAGGTCAACGGAAACTTTGTAAAAAAACGTGGTTGCAACTACTTCAAGTGTTCGGTTCCACAACAGTATCGAACTATAATACAACTCCTAAAATAAACCTTTCTCAAGGTTTTAGTCACCATTGTAGTCAAGTTTCATGCGACTGTTTATGCTCGAACATGTATCTAAATTAAAGGTTTCATAAGTATTTGTTTCTGGTTTGAGTGATGTGTTACAATCGTTATTCCTTCATATATGGTTAATGACCTTGTAGCACCTGACATTTTCTGAGAACGTATTTATACCTTTTGATACTCCCCAATCCATGAATTGTGAATAGAATTTTTCTACATATTTCTTGTCTTTTGTATCAACAAGTTATTGTTGAGATTGAGTGCTTTCGTCGTAATTTCTGGAGGTGTAAGTTGAATGTCACTGTTACTAGTGTCAGACATTTTGACTTTTTTCTAAATTCGCGCTATTACCGTTGTTGATCGAAACGAGAATAATCGATACCTGCGCTTTCACAATGTTACGTGGCCACTTCTGATTGGTCGTATACCCATACTTTAATGAACAGGTGCACTTTAATGAGCACATTAAAGTACTGCTACCAGTCGTATAAATGCTACATTTTGGCATGGTCGAGCATAAAGTGGATTATGATACAAGGGTTAAAAGTAGGGTTTTAGTTTGTGAGCAGGAATGTTTGCGAAACAAATGCCCACGGGCCTGAGACTACGAGAAATAACATTTAGAACGAGATTCTTGAAACAAGAGAAATTACGTTAAAACAGATGTTTTATTGATTCGCTAGCAATGATTTTCAGTCAAGTTATTTTCAACAAGTTTTTCCTTACACCAGCTAATGAAGCGATTAAATGCTATATCATATTGCTTTCTGGGTTTATTGGGAAAGTATTTCTAGTGTTATTCTTTCTGCTGCTTCTGTAGCTTCACTTGACTCTTCCATTTCAGTTTCTTCTGAATTCATAGTTGCTGCTATTTAATCTTTATGTAGGTTACACGAGATAAAAGAATAACGTTTTAGATCAAAGAGACCAGAAGACTGCCAATATAACGTATAGGGTAAAGGTAAATTACATATCACAGACGGGCCCCCGAAGGACAATCAGATCCGGATGCCGCCAGGTGCAAGCATGAACGGGGTCACTAACGCTTACAGATAGAATGCATCGGACGTCTCACGGTCCCTGCCACAACCTTCAGAGTCCCCTGGAGCGGAGCCCCACGCTGAGGACAGACCTAACTGAGCGAAGCCAGGGAAGAGACCTTCACAAAGCGCAAGCCAATGCCCAGCCGTAACCCGCCGAACACGGTCGTCTGGTCCTACAACCCTGAAACAGATGACAAGGAAGATGATTGGTGCAGGAAATGAGAGGAAGGAGAGTCTTGGTAGAAGATGATCCATCCCAGATTCGCCTGGAGAGCCGGGAACCAGGAACGTACAGGTTCAATCCACAACGAACTGCAATAAATTGAAGTATGACGATTTGTATTGTGAACGGATAATGCGACACATGTGAAAAGACTTCATGAAAAGTAAAACCTAATCAAACCAAGTCGAGTTATTAAACATTTGCAAGCACAAAGGGTAATTGCTAAGTGATTGGACTTGAAACCAAAGTTGGTCACAATGCTCTAAAGATTTTAGCTAGTGTGCACTGTGTTAAAAGTTCCACATTTAGGCCATGCTGTCTAGAAACATTTTAAGAATATTTAATGAGTTTCAAATTCTATGTTTATTTCCAAATGTTTAGTGAAATGTATGAAATAGTTATTGAAAAAATAATATATATGTGTATATTATACTTACTCTACTACGTAGAGTCTGTGTGTGTGTGTGTGTGTGTGTGTGTGTGTGTGTGTGTGTGTGTGTGTGTGTCTGTGAACAGCATAACTCAGAAATTAACAGTCGGATAAACACCAAACTTGGTATTTAGGTTCAGTATCTTCCAGAGATGCGACACGAAGGTTTTCAAGAAAATCCCCCACCCCAGATTACCCTTTACATGGAACATTTATCGAGAATTTTAATTTTCTCAAAAATGGCTCAAACGATTTTGATTAAAATATCATATGTTTCAAAATAGCAATAAGATTATCATCTCGATTAACATGAAGCATATGAAGAATAAGCGTTTGTAAAAATAGCTTGTACAAGAGTATAGAAAGTCATGTGAGTGTAACACATCAGAATTTCTATGCTCTTTTTAACTGGATTACAAAAACATACCTCCTTGCGGTGCAATTTTCGTAATTTGGAAACAAAACTGCAGATTTGCTTTCTAGAAATACAACTTTAAAAAAGTAAATCTTTCAAGACAATCGATTTTTTTTTCTAAAAAATGGCTCAAACATTTTTGATTAAAATACCACATACTGAAGATATTTACATGAAAAACAAAATTTATATTCTGAATTTTCCGGGAACATCTTGTGAAGTCCTCTTTATTGGGAAGGAAATTTATAAAATCTTGTATAACTGATAAACGTTAAGCGATAGACGAAAACGTACTATACAAAAATTTAGATATTTTCAAAACACACAATTTATTTTAAATACCCTTCTTTTTGGCATCAACTAACTCCAAGGTACTTGTTGAGAATGATTCGAATTTTTCAGTAGGTACTTAGTAATTTCTTTCTAAGTCCTGTCGATTTGCGGCTGTTTCTCGCGAGGTACGGAAAGAGTGTGGAATTTTATGACCATAATATAGCCTGCACTTCTTAAAAATTTGACTATCGCTGTTCGCTTTGTATTCATAAAGAAATGTGTAATGCAGCTGCTTCTGCAAAGGTTTATCTCGATTAAAATAAAGTTGATAAGAAAATAAGCTTTCATAAGAATAATTTGTATACCCACTAATAAGCGATACAGGGCAGAGTAAGGCAGTATTTTTAACACTTAAATGATTTCATTCAAATTACATAAATATAAATTAAATATCCGTCCGCCTTAAAGTAATATGTGCATTTAACAATATATAAAAAAGTGGATATTACAGTCATTGTATAGTTTATATTATTGTATCCATGTGCAATAATGTTATGTGAATATATTACGTAATTTAATAATGTAGGAGCTGTGAGAATAATAGGTTAAAAGTTGCTAACAATGAGGTAACAACGAGGTAACCTTGAGGCAATAATGAATTTAAAAGTTTAAATGCTACTAGTCATTATTGGAGCAATAAATAATGTAAATTTTGAGACAGTTTAAACGAATGCCAATCAACAACCAGTAAAAGCTTTAGTTAAATGAAGGCATTCTATTGGAGTAGGATTAGCCAATCAGAGACTTGAAATACAGAAATTTACAAGCTTAGGCGCTTGAAATCAATTCAGTTGCCTGCAAACAGTGTTCCTAACCGGACGCGAGACACGTCCTCGAGAAGCATAATACGTTTTCGTGTGAGACGAAAGTAGTTTACGTGTTAAAAAGTACAAGTAATTAATAAAAGAATCTCACATCTCTCTATCAGTGAGGTGTTAATTAAAATCCTATCAAGCTTAATAAATGTAGTGAAGTAAAATTATAATCTGTGTAAGCCTACATTCTTAGTCGCATCACAACCCTGCTAAGAGAAACGTGTCTCTAACAATAATACTGACGCAGCCAAGGCACACATAAATATATAATATTTAAAGAAACAGTCAAATTACAGTTAATATTTTTTAAAACTTGGGGCAAAGGTCACCTGAAAGTACATTTGGGACGAAGGCTATCGGAAACTGTTTACTACACGTGCGGTTGTAACTACTACAAGTTCGGCTCCCCAACAGTTGAAATATAATACAACTCGTTCAATACAAACTACTTCAAATTGACGCCCAAAGCGTGGTGCAAATAACGTAACAAACCATCTTCGCAAGAGAAAGTCATGTGAATGTAACACATCAGAGTTCTGTTTTAGTTTGATATACGTATCTCCAAAAGTGTTCAAATTAGAAGACTGATATTTCTCAAAATAAGTACAGCTAGACAGCAGAATATTATTATTATTATTATTATTATTATTATTATTATTATTATTATTATTATTATTATAATGCATAATTACAACGTTTAATTTATTTAATATTAATTATAAATTTTAACTCGAAAAATTTAGCAGCGTAGAAGGAAAGTTTATATCAACAAAAGCAACAATTGTAATACTACCATACTAGTCGGGTTTAACCTGTTTTGTAAACTGAAAAACTAGAAGGCCTCGCCAGCCCAATAGAATGTGTTGAACCTCCATTTGCAATAAACTCTCAAAGGAAACAGACAACTGTATGTAACCGGATTACAAATGGAAACACAAATCGATAGTTACATGTTGACATGCTTCAACAACGGATCCATTTAGAAACTATGTGTGCAAATAAAAGAGATGGTGCTAATGCAAAGTTGACCAGTTTTATTGTATATTATTGTCGTAAGATCCACTCTGCGTTTTTCGGGTTCAAACTCGACATAACCGATGGTTTTTAATTGTGTTTAAAAGTGTCAGGCCCAAATCAATAAATTTACTAGCATGTAAATGAACTCGGGATGAAATTCCGGCACACCGGCGGTACTGATATGATCCCGGCAATTGATAGCGTCGTTAAAAAACAAAAAATATATTTTTGTGTGTGTGTTTTTTTTGGGGGGGTTTACTTACAGTTCAAATTAAAGCCTTCTTTCATTTATGGATTCGCTTTATATTTTATGTTGAATGATAACTGCCAATTGAGAACGTCGCTAACAAACAAAATTTTATATATATTCTTTTTGTGGCGTGTATGTGTGTGTGTATTGTCACGCCAGACACATTATTGCGTGGCATTGGCGACAACATTGTTGGGGCAATGTAGTATTTCTTTCGGCTTGCGTTTGAATTTCCGTCTGGCATGACACTCTCCATCTCTGGCTGGCGAACCTAGTCAGAGTAAGAGAGCGAGGGGGGGGGTAGATGTTAGCGTTACTTTCTTTAAGTGTGAGCGTCAGTCTAAGTTTTATTTTTATTTATGGACGCTCCTTAACTACTGTGGTTCCTAGCGTCCCATTCCATATTGGGCGTGAAAGACCGGTAAATTGGTGTGTAAAGTGTAGGCTGCGTGTGTGTGCGGCATCTCTCCTGAATCCTTTATTCCCCTGTGGGTGCAATGTAGGGCCATAAACTGTTTCATTAATAAACCAAAGATAATGTGAATAATTTGAAATTTGTGTAATTTGTTAAAAAAAATCTGATGCGTTACAATCACATGACTTTCTCTACTCTTGTACAAACTATTTTTACAAACTCTTATTCTCCATCTACTTCATGTTAATCGAGATAAACATTTGCAGACTCTATCTTATTGCTAATTTTCTTGTAGATGTAAGGGGAATATACATTTACAAGGGCAATATAGAAATGCAGTAGCCTTTAAGCACATACATATCTCTTAATAGCTGGTTGCTAGGTGCATCACCATTCCCTTTGCCACAGATTAATACTCTTTGCATATCCAAGACAAAAAAATGAATAACGATTTCCCATTTGAGAAAATAAGTATTGAAAATTTTAAGAGAATAACACGCAATATCTCGAAAATGGTTCACTGAACAAAAAAAAGTATATGACATAAATTGTGTATTTTAACGCGATTTACATTGTTTGGGAAAGTAAAATGTTGTCTATATCTTATGGTTTACCAGTTATGCAAAAGTCGTTTACAATGAAGAATACTTTTGGAAACATTCCCAGAAAATTCAAGATATACATTTTATTTGTCATGAAAATATCTTAAACAAATGATATTTTAATCAAAATCGTTAGAGCCATTTTTGAGAAAATTAAAATTTTCGAAAACTGTTCCATGTAAAGGGTAATCTGGGGTGGGGGGATTTTCTTGAAAACCTTCGTGTCGCATCTCTGCAAGATACTGAACCTAAATACCAAGTTTGGTGTTTATCCGACTGTTCGTTTCTGAGTTATGCTCTTCACAGACACACAGACACACACACGGACATGTTTCCAAAATGCTTTTTTTGGATTCAGGGGGTCTCAAAACATATATTTCCGGTGAAATCTCCGTATCGAATTTTTGGATGGAATACAATACTTCCCCTACTTACTATACGTAGTAGAGAAAGTAAAAACACGTCTACATCGGAATCTGAACATCAAGCTCCTGGTCCTCTCGCTGTAGCTTTGCTACGTTCCCTGCATGTGCGTTTGGGATGATTAAAATTTAATAATTTGCTTGAAACCTTTCGGCCCTCACCCCAGCATGTAACAATACATGACTAGAGAATACCAACATTTCCAACATCTCTCATAATAAGGTATGCGCTTATTATCAATGTAGTTGTAATTATTACGTAAGGCGGTTGACCAGATATTATAACACTTTCGGCGGGAGTTCGAGTTGTAGTGGCCGGTGCGCAAGTCGCCGAGCGGCGGCCGCTGTTGAAAAAGAAAACTACTGTACAAAGCTTGTTCAACTGCCATCCTTGGAGTTTGAATGTTGCTTCCTCCAGTGGTTTCTCCCTGAATTTTGTCAGAATATTACTTTCTCTACTACGTATAGTAAGTAGGGGAAGTATTGTATTCCACCCAAAAATTCGATACCAAGATTTCACCGGAAATACATGTTTTGAGACCCCTGAATCCAAAAAACAGCATTTTTGGAAACATGTCCGTGTGTTTTTGTGTGTCTGTTTGTGTGTCTGTGTGTCTGTCTGTGAACAGCATAACTCAGAAACGAACAGTCGGATAAACACCAAACTTGGTATTTAGGTTTAGTATGTTCCAGAGATGCGACACGAAGGTTTTCAAGAAAATCCCCCACCCCAGATTACCCCTTACATGGAACATTTTTTTAAATTTTAATTTTCTCAAAAATGGTTCTAACGATTTTGATTAAAGTATCATATGTTTAAGATATTTTCATTACAAATAAATTGTATATCTTGAATTTTCTGGGAATGTCTCCAAAAGTATTCTTCATTCCGAAGGACTTTTGCATAAATGGTAAACCATAAGAGATAGACAAAATTTTACAACACAAAAAATGTAGATCGCGTTAAAATACACAATTTATGTCATATACATTTCTTTTGTTGAGTGAACCATTTTCGACTTACTGCTTGTTATTCTCTTAAATTTTTCAATACTTATTTTCTTAAATGGGAATTCGTTATTCATTTTTCTGTCTTGGATATGCAAAGAGTATTAATCTGTGGCAAAGAGAATGGTGCTGCACCTAGCAACCAGCTATTAAGAGGTATGTCTATGCTTAAAGGCTACTGTATTTCTATATTGTCCTTGTAAATATATATTCCTCTTAAATCTACAAGAAACTTAGCAATAAGACAAGAGTCTGCAAACGTTTATCTTGATTAACATGAAGCATATGGAGAATAAGCGTTTGTAAAAATAGTTTGTACAAGAGTAGAGAAAGTCATGTGAGTGTAACACATCAGATTTTTTTTTATTATTCTTAGTCGACTTTAAAATGTACTTTTCCTTGGAAAGTTACTTAACCGAATCAAAAATAATGTTATGAAGAGAATCTAAATCTCATTGTATTTTTCGAGCGAGAGGATTCACGAGTTTCCATTTGCCCGAAGTTTAGCCACAGATAGGTCTGATAATAATGTTAAGAAATTATCACCAAAAACCTTATAACCCCAAAGGAAGTTAGCATACTAATGGCATACAATGAATACAATTGTTGTAGTAAGAATTTATTACATTGCAATTTTACATTATTCTGATGTGATACACTCACATGACTTTCTCTACTCTTGCATAAATATTTTTACACACGCTTATTCTCCATATGCTTTATGTTAATCGAGATTTTAATCTTATTGCTAATTTTCTTGTAGATGCAAGGGAAATTGCTAGGCTTTAAGCGATAGTCAAATATTTTAGAAGCTGGTTCCTATGTGCAGCATTCCATTCTCTTTGCATGTCCAGGACATAAAACAAATGAATAACTAATTCCCATTTGAGAAAAAGTATTGGAAAATTTAAGGGAATAACAAGCAATATCTCTAAAATGGTTCACTCAACAAAAAATGTATATAACATAAATTGTGTACTTTAGCACGATCTACATTTTTTGTGTAGTAAAATTTTGTCTATCTCTTATGGTTTATCAGTTATGCAAAAGTCGTTCACAATGAAGAACATTTTTGGAGACATTCCCAGAAAATTCGAGATATACATTTTATTTGTTATGAAAGTATCTTAAATATATGATATTTTAATCAAAATCGTTAGAGCCAATTCTGAGCAAATTTAAATTTTCGAAAAATGTTCCATGTAAAGGGTAGTCTGGGATGGCTGGATTATTTTGAAAACCTTCGTGTCACATCTTTGGAAGATACTGAACCTAAATACCAATTTTGGTGTTTATCCGACTCACACACACATGTTTCCAAAATATTTTTTGGGGATTCAGGGGGGGCTCAAAACATGTATTTCCGGTGAAATCTCGGTATCGAATTTTTGGGTGGAATACAATACTTCCCCTACCTACTATACGTATTTAAGGAAGTAAAAAAGTATTTTTAGAAATTAGCCTGCGTGTGTCTGAACAGCATAACCCAAAAACGAAAAGTCTGGTAATTACGAAACTTTATATTTAAGTTCCGTATCTTCCAAGAATGCAACACGAAACTCTCCCAACGCAACTACTCCATAAATGGAACTCTTTTAGAAAGTTTTGGTTTTCTATAAAATGGCTCTAACGATTTTGATTAAAATATAGGTATATTAAAGGTATTTACACGAAAAAATGTATATTTTGAATTTTCTGGGAATAACCAGTGAAGTCCTCTTCATTCATAAGGAATTTTGTATAATTTTGTATAACTGGTAAGCGTTAAGCGAAAGACGATAACGTAGTTCTCAAAGAACGTAGATCTCTTTCAAACGTACAATTTGTTTCAAACAAGGTTTTTGTAGCATGAGCCATTTCTAAGATATTAATTATTAATTGTTCAAATTATTCATTTCTTGCTCATTATTTAGTCCTTTCAACATTCAATTGTTTCTCGCGATGTCGTGGAAACAGTATGGAATTTTAAGACCAGCATATAGCGTCCAGTTCTCAAACATTTGACTGTCGCTGTTCCCTTTGTATCTATAACGAAATGTGTAATGTAGGTGTTTCTGCAAAGGTTTATCTCGATTAAAATGAAGTAGATAGAAAAATAAACTTTAGTAAAAATAATTTGTACACTCACTAATAAACGATAGAGGATAGAGAATGTCATGTGAATGTTTCACATTAAATTTTTAGATTTAACTTTAGGTAAAGGTGTTTTAAAATCCAAACGTACGTATTATTTGAATGAGATAACGTTTTATATTCTTAAGGAATTTTTACAAATATAATAATTGTAAATTTATTGAAATTACTTGATGTTTATGTATACGATGTAAGATGTGATATGATATGATTTAGATGATTCCATTATCCCTGACCTCTCCTACCTACCGCTTTCAATTCCTGGCGACCTCTCACTCTTACAATGAGTTTTTCGTGGTTTCACCGGGACGGTAGGTGAATGCAGGTATTGTTCCTCTTCTACCATAACATTCCGGCTCCTCATTTTCTGCAACCATCATTTCCTTCATCATAATCTGCTTAAGGGTTGAATGTCATCCTCTCAACTAGTCTCTAGTTCTCATGGCCGTGTGTTCAAATCTGAAGGAGGGCGATGGATTTTTTTGGCGGTAAAACTCCTTAGCATAGCTTCCTTCTGAAGGTAAGTAAAGCCGGTGGTCCCGTGTCGCGGCACGTAAAAGAACCTCAAGCCTGATAAAGAGGCCTCTGAACAAAATTTCTGATCTTTCACGCCCAATATAGAATGGGGCGCTATGAACCGCAGTAGTTAAAGGGCGTCCATAAATAAAACAAATTTATTTATTTTTTCAGGGTTGAAGGACCAGGCGACGGTTTTCGCATGTTGCGGCTGGGCGGTGGAGATCGGCTTTGTGAAGGTTTCTTGGTTGGACTGCTTACGGACCCACCTACGGGTGCTCTCAGAGCAGATTCCCTTTAAGCGGACCCCCGCCTATTAGCGGCTATTGAGTTCAACCTGGAAACATTAGGGGCCCCTTTCGTGCTTGCGCACGTCGTCACCCAGATCTGGTCTTTCTTTGGGTTCTCCTCTCATCCCTCTCTCCTAGGAGTCACTTTCGAAGCAAAAAAATGGCAATTAGGCCTCCCTGCGGTGCTCTGCCTCAATTTTGGAGGCCCTTCCGTAATATGCACTTTTAACTTGTACATATCTGCTGATGAACGTTTCTCGAAGTTTATCGACATTTCTAACTGACGACAATATATCTCTCTGTGCCAAAAGTCAGTAAAACAGCAGCGAATGTGAACTAGAAACTCCATAAATCATTTCAAACAGACTGATTTGTTGAGGAGATAGTTTCTACACCCACGTAATGCTATTTTGATTACAGAGTTGAAAGCAGAATTCCACTATTTTATTCATTATGCACACTTCAAATGCAGACTGCCATAAATCGTTGAACAGAATTACGTGATGACGTAATTGTTCACGAAATCTCTAGCACAATCGAGTCGAAATAAAATACAAATAGAGCTGCTGAATCTACTGTTGAACTAGGATCATAAATAACACGAGTTGAGATATATCCCTTGGTGTGAATTAGCTTTCGTTATTTCATTCGTTTTATTGGCAACCGGCGGCACAAAATATGCAAGAGGGGCAAGTAGATATGGAAAAAATTCTTATCAGCTCTTATTATTACCTCCTATGTGGTTTTTGTTCTATGCAAATGTCAAAATTCATCGGATCTAAACACCTGACACTCATAAGGGCATAAAGTATAGGTTGAGACTGATGCAGGGAGATAATGCCACACTACGGTTATAAATATCAGTGAGAAAACCTGTCCTCTAAGTTTGGCCAGCTGAACTAGAAAGAGGTTTGAGCAGAATAAGCATGGGGTCATGGCAAAGGGGTGAAATAAATGTCAAAAAATATATGGAAAGGTGTAAAAAGAAGACTAATAGATATCAGCCAACAGGAAATAGAATCGGATTTTAAAGTTAAACCTTTTCTAAATCTAGCAAATGAAATAACACTGAGTTGGGGTGAAGAGGCATATTATGTACTTAATCTAGCAAGAAAGAAAAGGTCAGGAATGGCATGGCTTGGACTGGGAGGCTGGAGGGAAGATTACAATATTACTCTATTAACCCCCTTTCATTTTGATTTGTTGTTCTTTTAACATAAACTGGAGCTCGACCAGTAGAAGACCCTTAAATCCTGTTCAAATGATTATATTTGATCTGAATGGAATAATAGTTAGAGGTAAAATTAGAACAATTTTAACATCGAAAATTAAAAAAAAAAAACTGATGTGTTACACTCACATGACTTTCTCTACTCTTGTACAAACTATTTTTACAAACGCTTATTCTCCATATGCTTCACGTTAATCGAGATGTTAATCTTATTGCTAATTTTCTTGTAGATGTAAGGGGAATATGGTAGTTTTTAAGCGATAGTCAAATATTTTAAGAGCTGGCGCATTCTATTCTCTTTGTATGTCCAGGACATAAAAAAATGAATAACGAATTCCCATTTGAGAAAAAGTATTGGAAAATTTAAGGGAATAACAAGCAGTAATGAAGAATACGTTTGGAGACATTCCCAGAAAATTCGAGATATAGATTTCATTTGTCATGAAAATATCTTAAACATATGATACTTTAATCAAAATCGTTAGAACCATTTTCGATAAAAATTAAATTTTTTTTAAAAATGTCCCATGTAAAGGGTAATCTGGGATGGGGGATTTTCTTGAAAACCTTCGTGTCGCATCTCTGGAAGATACTGAACCTAAATACCAAGTTTGCTGTTTTTCCGACTGTTCGTTTCTGAGTTATGCTGTTCACAGACACACAGACACACACGGACATGTTTCTAAAGATGCCTTTTTGAATTCAGGGGGTCTCAAAACATGTATTTCTGGTGAAATCTCGGTATCAAATTTTTGGGTGGAATACAATACTTCCCCTACTTACTATAAGTAGTAGAGAAAGTAAAAAGCTATTTCAAATAAATTGTGTGTATTAAAGAAATGCACATTGTTTGTGTAGTATGTTTTGGTCTATCGCTTAACGTCTTCCAGCTGTACAAGATTAACCGAAATGCCTTGACTTCACAGGCTATTCCCAGAAAATTTAAGATATTGTTTTACTTGTCATTTAAATATCTTTAATACATGGCATTTTAATCAAAGTCGTTAGAGCCATTTATAGCAAAGAAATAAAATCGAAAAATCTTCCATATAAAGGGTGGTTTTAGGGGGAAATCTTCATTAGGCATCTTTGGAAGATACTGATCCTAAATACTAAGTTTTGTATTTATCCGACTTTTCTTTTTAGTCATATATTTATTTATTTATTTTTGCTTTCGGCCATGGCTACACGAAATAATACTATACTTGCAAGCTTCAGCCTCATATCATTGTTAAATATAGAAATGGGACAGGGGGAACGACAGCGCAGAGGGCAGGGTCCCTACGTTTTCACAGATTGAAGCTCCCCGAATGGCAACTGGTGCAACTGGTTCCCCTTCCCCCTGCGGGCTTGCACATCTCATTGCGAGACCCGGGACTTGGAGACTGTCCTCATCCCGAGGGACGAAGAATTACATAGAGCATCCTTTTCCCCTGCCATGCAACGCCGAGACTCTCGCCGACACTTTCAACCCTGAAGCAGCCAAGCAAATGAAAGGTGAAGTGAAATGATAATGGAGGTGAATAGAGGGGACAGGATGTAATGAACCTTCTCAGGATTTGCCTAGCGACCCGAAGAAACCCTGAAAAAAACATGGGTCAGGAAGGTCGATCGCGGGAATCGAACTCACGACCTTCCGAATACCATCTGAGCCTCCCACTCGGTTAGTAAAGGTACACGGAACTGCTGGTTTTTTTTTATCTGACTGCACTACCGATGCCCCGCCCAATTGTTCCGTACCTGTTCCCACCGAACGCACTCATATTGTGGCGTCTAGTATTTGGGTTGTCTACTTGGATTTTATGCATGTTTCCTAAACAGCCAAATCAATAAGACAACTCCTTTTCAAAGGAGCAAATACATATCGGTGAGATTTCAGAAAGTAAGGTTTCTATAGACGCTGACAAGGACTCAAGTCACCATCTCTCCGTCTGTTTGCCTCTTTCGAGTTCCTCTCACATAAGCTGTCTTCTTTGACGTCAAACCGCACTGTTAGAGACTTCAACAAAGCTGAATACTTTCTCGTTCCTCGCTGCTCCGACCATTGTGTCCACTTCTCGGCCAGCATCGTCCTTCCAGATGCAGTCTGTTCACAAACTTTGTCTTTATATCCAAACTTTGAGCACAAATTTCAATGCTACACCGACTCATTGATGTCGCATTGTATTGTTTACTTTGAACACCAATGACTTAAATCGGCACTTGATGTACATCAAAATCTGAAAACAACACGTAACAGATAACAGTCCCTATCTATACTAATATAAACAGAGAAACTTTGTATGTGTGTGCATGCAAGTAGGGAATTGCAGAAACCAACCAACCGATTTTTATATGTCCTCATTCTTTTATACGGACACCGGCTATAAAACACTATCAAATTTTGATGTCTAAATTACTAAAAGACTATAAATGATTTACAAAGCCTTTGTTGATAATGCCATGGAATAAAAAACAATTGTGTGTTACATTCACATGACTTTGTCTACCCACTATCCTTAGCATGGCTTCCTTCGGAAGGGAAGTAAAGCCGGTGGTCCCGTGTTGTAGATTTACGGCACGTAAAAGAACCTCAAGCCTGATAAAGAGGCCTCTGAGCAAGATTTCTGGTCTTTCACGCCCAATATAGAATGGGACGCTAAACGCCACAGCAGTTAAAGAGCGTCCATAAATAAAACTCAGTTTTTTCTACCCACTATGATTTATTTTTACATTCCTTCCAAAAACTATTACTACTAAAGTTTATTTTTCTATCTACTTCATGTTAATCTTAATAAAGTTTTTGCAGAAATAGTTTAATTGCGCATTTCGTTGCAGGTTAAAGAGGGATATTCGAAAACAAATCCATAGTCGGGTGTTTTAAAGCGGCTCAGTATTCAACAATTAAAACAAAAATTAACGGATATCTCGGAAATGGGTGATGCCAAAAAAATTTATTTGAAACTAATGTTGTGTTTTAAATACATCTTCACTTATTTTTTGGAGCTTGTTCTGTCTATCTCTTAGTGTTTACCATTTACCAAAATTATACAAGTTCCTTCCGAATTAATTATACTTCACGGGCAATTTCCAGCAAATTCTATACATACATTTTGTCTTTCATGTAAATATATTAAATAGTGGTATTTGAATCAAAATCGTTACAGACATTTTTGAGAAAATATAAAAGTTTGATCTGTTACATTGACACGACTTTCTCTATCCACTATAATTTGTTTTATATAGATTCTATAGATTATCCTTACAAAAGCTGATTTTTTTATAGACTTCGTGTAAATTTAAATAAACATTTCAAGAAATAGTTTCATTGCGAGAAACAACTCAATAGCTCAGAATTTTAAGAATATGCCAGTGCTGAAAAAATCAAACCATAGAAACGGATATATAGGAGAAGGCTGATACCACAGAAAAAGTAATTTGTATTTTAAAGAGATCTACATTTTTACTTTCTCTACTACGTATAGTAAGTATTGTATTCCACCCAAAAATTCTATACCGAGATTTCACCGGAAATATATGTTTTGAGACCCCTTGAATCCAAATAAAGCATTTTTGGAAACATGTCCGTATGTGTGTGTGTGTGTGTGTGTGTGTGTGTGTGTGTGTGTGTGTCTGCCTGTGAACAGCATAACTCAGAAACGAACACTCGGATAAACACCACAGTTGGTATTTATGTTCAGTATCTTTCAGAGATGCGACACGAAGGTTTTCAAGAAAACCCTTTACATGGAACATTTTTCGAAAATTTAATTTTCTCAAAATTGGCTCTAACGATTTTAATTGAAACATCACATGTTTAAGATATTTTCATGACAAATTAAATGTATTTCTCGAATTTTCTGGGAATGTCTCCAAAAGTATTCTTCATTGTGAACGACTTTTGCATAACTGGTAAACCATAAGAAATAGACAAAATTTTACTACACAAAAAATGTAGATCGCGTTGAAATACACAATTTATGTCATATACATTTTTTTGAGTGAACCATTTTAGAGATATTTCTTGTTATTCCTTTAAATTTTCCAATACTTTTTCTCAAATGGGAATTCGTTACACATTTTCTTTTTATGTCCTGGACAAACAAAGAGAATGGAATGCTCCACATAGCAGCCAGCTCTTAAAGGATTTAGTATCGCTTAAAGCCTACCATATTCCCCTTGCAGCTACAAGAAAACAGAAATAAGATTAACATCTTGATATCTCGATTAGCCCTGAAGCACATGGAGAATAAGCGTTTGTAAAAATAGTTTGCACAAGAGTAGAGAAAGTCATGTAAGTGTAACACATAGATTTTTTTATCTACTTCATGTAAATTTAAATAAACATTTAAAGAAATAGTTTCAATGCGAGAAACAACTCAATAGCTCAGAATTTTAAGAATATGACAGTGCTGAAAAATTCAAAGTATAGTAACGGATATATAGGAGAAGGCTGATGCCACAGAAAAAGTTGTTTGTGTTTTAAAGAGATCTACATTTTTTGTGTAGTACGTTTTTGTCTACATCTTATGGTTTACCCGTTGTAAACAAATTATGTAAAGTTGCTTCCTAATGAAGAGGACTTTACAGGCCATTCCTAGAAAATTGAAGATAAAAATATTTACATTGTGTAATTGGGGTGAGGGGGTCTTGAAAGTCGTCGTCACATCTTTAGAAGATATTGAATATAAATACTAAGTTTGGTCTTTATCCGAATTTTCATCTTTGAGATATGCTGTTCACACACATACACAGAGATGACGTTTCTGTAAAAATAGGTTTTATTAATAGGGCCTGAAAACATGTATTTCAGTCAAATCGACATCAAACTTCTGCGTAGAATATAGTTGTGGCCCAAGGTTATCGGGAGGTCGACGTCGGGCAGGCGGAATAAACAACGATAAGGACCACTCATCAGCGTAAACACCGTGCGCGATATCGGCATATAACCGGAACCTCTGGAAGTTTTTTCCTCTCCTCTAGAACGTGTGTTGAAATAGTTCTAGAATGTTTTGTAGAAGATTCCACTACTTATATAAGCGAGCGCTCTCGCAAGAGTTAATCAGTCAAGTTGAGAGTTGTTGAGTCAGTGAACGAGCGAGTTAGCGAGCTGTGGCGTGAGGTGTGTGCTGCTGCGATCGAGGGATTGAGGAGGTCTTGTTTCGACTTCCCAGGGAGTGAACCGTCCGAAAGCAGAGACTATATCACGAAGAAGTGAAGTGACAGAGAATTGAAGTACTTCACCTTAATGAAGTGACATTGCAGAGGTGTGAAAATTATTCGACTAAAGGAAAACTTTTGGTTATTTACTGCTCAAGGTTGTTTCTCCAAGATGTTCAATTTGTAGTGTGTTAAAATGCTTAAAGAACCTTCCACCAATCAGAATTAGATTATTGTCTGTATGAAAAAGTAGAACAAAATCGCAGAGTCAACTGTTTTTGTTGTGCTACTGGACAATGGAAAGTATTCTTGTTTTGCTTCTATGAAATAAACTTTCACGAAATGGTTTTAGATGACAGTTTTAGCCATTCTTCACCTCAGTATTATCTGTGATAATTCAAGGCCATTTCTGGAAATTATTATTCTATGATGTATACCTTTTTCCTATGTAGATTTTTCAGGCCATGGGTCGAAAAATGAGGAAAAATTATTAATGCAATATTGCTATTATAGAAAACTAAATTTCACAATGACAAGTTGAGGCAGTATTTTTAACACTTGAATACCTTCAGTCAAATTATATAATATGTAAATTCAATAACAGCCCGCCTTAAAGAAATATGTGTGTGTAACAATATGTAAAATTCATGTAATAGTCATTGCATATGCTTATATTATTGTAAACATGTTCAATAATGCTGTGTGAATGCATTACGTAATTTAATAATGTAGGACTGTGAGAAATAGGTCAAAAGTTGCTATCAATGAGATAACCTTGAAGCAATAATGAGTTTGAGAGTTTAAATGTTATTTGTGATTCTTGGAAGCATTAATGTAATTTTAGTCACAGTTTATAATAAAATAGCCAATCAACAACCAGAAAAAGCTTTAGTTAAATGCAGGTGTTCTATTGGAGTAAAATAGCCAATCAGAGACTTGAAATACAGAAATTTACAAGTTTAGACGGTTGAAATCTAGTCAGTTGCCTGCAGACAGTGATAGTAACCGGATGCAAGATGCGTCCTCGAGAGATTTAATATGTATTCGTGTGGGAAGAAAAATAGTTTTACGTGGTAAAAAGAGTAATTAATTTAATAAAAAGAATCTCACAGCTCTCTATATCAGTGAAGTGCTATTTAATTTGTGTCAAGGATTAATAAAAAGGAGTGAATTAAAACTTAAAATCTGTGTAAGCCTACACTCTTGTAGCATCACGTCCTGCCATGACTTCCATGTCTCTAACAATAATACTGACGCAGCCGAGGCAAACATAAATATTTAATACTCAAAGAAACAAACAAATTACGAAGTTAAACTAGGGAAAAAGGTCACCGGAAACTGTTTACTATACGTGCGGTTGCAACTACTACAAGTTCGGTTCCCCAACAGTTGAAATATAATACAACTCCTAAAACAAAATATCTTCTCAAATTGGCGTCCACACTTGTAGCTAAATAAATAAACAAGTCCAAATAAATATCTTCTTCAAAGTAGCTGATAGATTTAACCTAATGTTTTCATTTGATTTTAGACGTTTGTGTACTATTTCAAATTCAGAATGTACAGTTGTTTTTGCCATAAAAATGTACTCGAGTCTAACAATTTTCCCAGTGAGGTTGAACTAGATAAGAACTTTGACGTTGAGAACTGAAAGAAGTGGCAGTTGAAAAACAGGACAAAGTCACAACAGTAGTTCCTCTACCTACTGTAAGAACGTAGTAGAGAAAGTAATATTAATCTCTGCTTACAAAATTTTGTTTGTACCTCTAATAAAGTATTTTCTCCATGTTATGATTTTAGAGTAATTTTATTTGCCTTACAAAGCAGAATAAAATCTCTTTTCTATCTCTCCGTATACAATGGAGGGAGACACCTCTCGCACTATGACCCACGTGACATCTATTGTGGCTAGCACTCCCCAGAAGAAAGAGATGAAGTGAAGGTGCCACGGGTGGCTACAGGCCACAGAGACGCCCAGAAATCCCTAACAGTTCCTGGCTCGTATGGCAGTGAGGGGTCGTTAAACGGGGAACCTCCCCTAAAAGGGGAAGGTGGCCCTTTGACTCTTGCCATTCCGGGTTCTTGGCCCTTGCTGGCTTAAGGAAATTGAAAGGAGGACGGTGATTGAGAGTGGCAAATTTGGTGTTGGGATTTTTTTTATAATAATGGAGTTTGGTATTCTGAAGTGATAACCTTAAAATGGTGGATGGTGGTGGAGAGATAGCTGGAGGACAGCGTAGTCGTGGGAGATTGAGATTTGTTTATACAATTAGGTTAGGGTTGGCCTAGAGCAAGACTGGGTCGCTTATAGCGAGCCCCGGGGTCAATATCATATTCCCCGAGGCCGCGGATGAGGTGGTTGAAACTGGAAGGGAGTCTAGCGTAGAAGCTGTGGGAGAGGTGCAGGATATATTCTGTGAGAGTAGGGAAGAAGAGATTAGCATGGATATTTTGGTTAGAGATATACCATTCGGCGGCGACAGATGCTCGAAGGTTGAAGGACTTGGAGGGTGTGGAGGTGAGTTTTGGCGGCAGCTCCCCAGACTTGACAGGCGTAGGTGAGGGCAGGCCGTAGTACATGCTTGAAGATCAGGAGAGACGAAGACCGCACCATGGCGTTTACGGTGAGAAATCCTTTTAAAAAGCGCAGCAACTGTGCCATCTGCCCGACAGCAGTCTCCCTACAACATGGAGACACTTCCTGAAACATGAAAGGGAGAAGTGACAGCAAATGACCAAAGGGAGAAATTGTGATAGAATATATAACTTCAGCATTCGCCTAGGCGACCATAGGAAAACCACAAAAAAATCTATGGTGGGAGTAGGCGCTCGCCGGGGATCTAACCTAGTACCTCCCTAATGTGGGCCACAGACATTGCCGCCTGAGCCATCCCTCTTGGTGTCTAGAACATAACATATTGAACGGGTAGAAGCGTAAGTAATCGAATATAAATCCTCAGGTATTATTAGCGAGAATGCTGCTCTATTCTAGGGAGCAAATTAATTAACACTGTTTGCCAATGTACTTGGATTTATAGCTAAGCTGCAGATCTGTTTATTCCATACAAGTATCAATTTAATCTTCAATAATTAATATTAACCAATACTATAGTTTTATATTACATACTCTGTGGCAGTAATTTGTATCACAATAATGTAAATGCCAGAGTGATTGTAGTGTAAATAAGCATTATTGTATGCCATTGATTTGAGATATTTGTTAATTATAAGCATTTTTAGGAAATAAGTTTACACGGCCTCACTGAAACTGACAATAAGAGCGGGTAACAATGAGCGAGGGGGTGAGTTGTTTATCAATTATAAGAGACGTCAGATTGGCGCGATTTTCTGTAGAAATGGAGGGAATTTCTTCCCTAGAGCATATGTGTTCGTAATTTTGATTGGATATAAAAATAGACGCTAATGTTGGCGTGTTTTATTAACCAATAGCAGCTCTGTTATAATTTTTAGGCATATCGGGGTGAGGGAGTATAAATTCCGTGCCAGAGACAGGTTTCGTTCAGTCCAACAGAAGCATTCGCGGGTAATACGTCGTGCAGTCCAACAGAATCATACAAAGGTTATACGTCGCTCATTTCATCAGAATCATTCGCTGATTATACGTCGCACAGTTTAACAGAATCTCTCGCGTCGTAAAGTTAGTTATAAATGTGAAATACGCGAATTAATAATGTGCAGCAAATAAGTGATTATAGTGATATTAAAATATATAACAGTTTCAGTCGGGCGTGTATCAAGAATAATTATGTGAAATGAATAATGTGTGACGGCAATAAAAGTGTAAAAACAGATTCTTTTATCAGTGTTATCTTTCAGTAATAAATCCTTTCCGTTTACACACACTGTTGAAGAGATATGCTCGACTGAGTAGTAATAATAGCTAGCCGGAGGACAAAGAACACAACATTCAAAGTAGTAAAACAATAACAGGCGCTCAGCAATAAGATAACACGAAGTTACTGCGACAAATTAGCTCCCATACGTGGGGCAGATAAACGTGAAGCATTTTCCAACTACCAAAAAATATTCTACTTCAACTGTGTCATTTTGATAATTTGCAGAGAAAAAAATCTGATGTGTCTTCATGTTAATCAAGATAAACATTTGTAGAAACTACCTTATTGCTAATTTTCTTGTAGATACAAGGGAATATGGTAGGCTTTAAGCGATAGTCAAATGTTTTAAGAGCTGGTTGCTATGTGGAGCATTCCATTCTCTTTGTATGCCCAGGACATAAAAAAATATCTGATGGTTACACTCACATGACTTTCTCTACTCTTGTACACACTATTTTTACAAACGCTTATTCTCCATATGCTTCATGTTAATCGAGATGTTAATCTTATTGCTAATTTTCTTGTAGGTGCAAGGGGAATTGTTAGGCTTTAAGCGATAGTCAAATATTTTAAGAGCTAGTTGCTATGTGGAGTATTCCATAATCTTTGCATTACCAGGACAAAAAAATGAATAATGAATTCCCATTTGTGAAAAAGTATTGGAAAATTTACGGGAATAACAATCAATATCCCGAAAATGGTTCACTCAACAACAAAAAAATGTTAATGACATAATTTGTGTACTTTAACGCGATCTACATTTTTTTTTTGTAGTAAAATTTTGTCTATCTCTTATAGTTTACCAGTTATGCAAAAGTCGTTCACAATGAAGAATAATTTTGGAGACATTCCCAGAAAATTCAGATATACATTTTATTTGTCATGAAAATATCTTAAACGTATATTTTATTCAAAATCGTTACAGCCAGATTTGATAAAATTAAAATTTTCGAAAAATGTTCCATGTAAAGGGTAGTCTGTAATAAGGGGAAATCTTCTTGTCGCATCCTTGAAATATACTAAAATGAAATACCAAGTTTCGTATTTATCCAACTTTTCGTTTTTAAGTTATGCTATTCTCAGACACACACACACACACACACACACACACACACACACACACACACACGGAGATGTTTCTAAAAATGCTTTATTTGGATTCAGGGCTCCTCAAAACCTGTATTTCCGGTGACGTCTTGGTATTGAGTTTTTGGGTAGAATGCAATACTTCCCCTACTAGTTAGAGAAAGTAAAAATGATGTATTGCATTTACACTACTTTCTCTACTCACTCTTCAACAAATTATTCTAACAATATCTTATTATTCTGGCTACTTCTTATTAATCCAAAGAAACGTTCACTTCACATTTCGTTTTAAGATACAGAAGGTAAAGTAATACTCAGATGTTTTAAGAGCAGTTGGTGTGTCATGGCTTTGGAATTCCATGTTCTTTACATGACCACTACAGAAATAGGAATAGCCATTTTCTATTATTTGAAAACTAAAATCAAAGACAATGAATATCTCGGAAATGGTTAACTCCACAAACAAATCATGTAAAAGTCATTCAGAATGAAGACAACTTCACAGGCCATTCCAAGAGAATTCAGAATATACATTTTGTTTTCCATGCAAAGATTTTAAAAGTGTTAATTTAATGAGAAAATCTGATGTGTTTCACTCTAATGACATTCTCTACTCTTGTACTAACTATTTTTACAAACCCTTATTCTCCATATGCTTCATGTTAATCAACATATCGAGATGTCAATCTTGTTGCTAATTTTCTTGTAGGTGCAAGGGGAATATGGTAAGCTTTAAGCGATAGACAAATGTTTTAAGAACTGTTTGCTATGTGGCGAATTCCATTCTCGTTGTTTGCCCAGGACATAAAAAAAATGAATAACGTATTCCCATTTGAGAATAAGTATTTGAAAATTTAAGGGAATAACTAGTAATATCTCGAAAATGGTTCACTCAACAAAAAAATGTATATGACATAAATTGTGTATTTTAACGCGATCTACATTTTTTGTGTAGTAAAATTTTGTCTACCTCTTATGGTTTACCAGTTATGCAAAAGTTGTTCACAATGAAGAACACCTTTGGAGACATTCCCAGAAAATTCGGTATATACATTTCATTTGTCATGAAAATATCTTAAACGTATGATATTTTAATCAAAATCGTTATAGCCATTTTTGAGAAAATTAAAATTTTCGAAAAATGTTCCATGTAAAGGGTAATCTGGGGTGGGGGGATTTTCTTGAAAACCTTCGTGTCGCAGCTCTGGAAGATACTGAACCTAAATACCAAGTTTGGTGTTTATCCGACTGTTCGTTTCTGAGTTATGCTGTTCACAGACACACACACACACACGGACATGTTTCCAAAAATGCTTACTGTACGTAGTAGAGAAAGTAATAATTACTAAGATCTTGTGTGCTGAAGGCAACGCACATTCTGAACAAATACGAAGGATGATTAGAAACTAAGGTTACAAAGCCTGCAGTGAAACGTGTACATTTCATTTTATACATCTAATACAGCCAACTGATAGTAACACCTAGGTTATATTTCGACATAGTCTCCACATCGGTTTAGGCACTTGTCGCTTCGTGGGATGATTTCGAATATTCCCTCCTGGTAAATATCCTATCCTTGCGTGTTCAGCAAGGTTGTAGCGAAGTGTTTCACCTCCTCATCTGATATTCCAGCGAAACGTGAAGTGAAACAACAGCGCGTTGTCGTGAAGGAAGATGGCGCCGCCGGTGAGAAGCCCTGGCCGATCCTTCCTGATTGCTTCGCACAATCGAGTCAAGATCTCGCAGTATCGGTCAGCGGGCATTGTGTGCCTTCTTTCCAAAACCTCCACGTGTATGATACCCGCGCTTTCCCAAAACACTGTGTTCATCCCCTTCCTGGCAGACACCTTAAGCTTCTTTGTCTTTGGAGAGGAGGGGCCACTCCATTGACGACCGCTTACTGCCGGGGGTGTAGTGGTGGATCCATGTTTCGTCACCCGTGACAATGTAGTGAAGAAAGCTGTCCCCTTCTATGGAGAACCGTTGCAAACGTTGCAGACTTGTCCCCATGTGTTGGTTGGACAGGTTTCGTGGAACCCAACGGGAACAATCTTTCCGGTACTGATCGTGAACAATGTGACGAACGCATCCGAACGACATTCCCAACTGTGTCATATGACCTAACGTGATCCTCCTGTTATCTAAATCAGCTTCTCCACGTGAGCTGTGTTGAAATCTGCAATCCTCGTCGGTGACGTTTTCTGTACCGGCCGCAAACTTTTGACACCATTCTGTGACATGCTGACGAGACATTACAATCTCTCCGTATACCTCTACCAGCTCTCGGTGAATTTCAGCGTGGTTACAGAAAACGAATAACGGAGCGGATTTCTTCGTGACGAGTTTTCCAAATGAGTCGTCATTTTTTTACCTACAAATGGTGGCTGAAACTCCGCAAAGTTGGCAACCGCATGTATTATAACTCCAGGAATACCGGCCTTGTAACTTTTTCTGATCACCCCTCGTGTACTAACACTTAATTGTTTAGGATTCTTTTGTTGATGCATACGAGAAAGAATAAAGCCAGTTAAGGTATGTTTGAGATTTTTGCATTACAGATATAATATATGAGGTGTAGCTATGACATAACCGGACTGGGGTCTCAAAATATGTATTTTCAGAATTAGACATTGGAAACTTTATTCCCTTCAAAATAGTCCTTCCCAGTCCCGACACCACCCCAGGTGCATTGTTCACTGTTGAAAGCAATTATGGAGGTCCGCTTCAGTCAGAATTATCATCAGCATCTTCGCTTTTGTTTTCACTGTTTCTACAACTCAAACCGGGTTAATTTCAATACGAACTTGATTTACGGCAACAAAAATGTCTCAAGAATCCAGATCCGGCGAGTATGGTGTATGTTCTAACACAGAGATCTTGTGCTTTGCTAGAAACTGCTCGACAAAAAGTGGGTTGTCTTCATGCAGGAATCAGGAGTGATTCTTCCACATTTCAGCTCTTTTCCTCTAACCTGCTCACGGAGGGTTTCTATAACGCCTTTGTAGTACAATGGCTTGAATGCTCAAGCGGCGATCTTATCTAAAAAATTCACGAAAGTTTGCGATGTTTTCGTCCGTTCTTGATGTTCGAGGGCGGCCAAATAGTAAAATATCCTTAATCACTTCTCTATCTTCTTTGAATTTTTTGAATCATCAAAAACTTGAATGCAGTATAAAACACTAATCACTATAACCTTCACGTAACAAATTGAACACTTCTGAGTGAAATGGGAAACAGGTTCAAATCTTTGTAATTGCGGGAGTCGTCGTCAGTCAGGTTATTTTATAACCACACTCGTATACCTTGAATATTCTCAGGATTACCTCTGAAGCCCTCTTCGTCCTGAATGCGTTTTGTACAACTTTTAAACCGTAAGTGGTATACAAAACCTTACTGCACAAAAATGTAGATCTCGCTGAAAGAGACAATGCCAAATAAATTTTTATGGCGTTAAAAGTTTCCGAAATATCACTTATTATTGGGTTAATTTTTCAAATACTTATACGTTTTCGAGTGGTTATGCAAAGAGCATTGAATTTCAAAGCCATTATATAGCGATCCGCTTTTTAAAAATCTGACTCTCTCTTTAGCCTACTGTTTTCTTTTTATACCTACAACGAAATGAATAATGAAAATTTGATCTCGATTAATTAGAAGTAGATAAGAGAATAAGCTTATTTAAGAATAGTTTCATGTTGTTAAATTCTTTGAGGAATTTGGGTAAATAATATGCCCCATTATTGGTTGTAGATATTGGGCAGCAACAAAGAAGCAAGAAAGGAAATACAGGCATCAGAAGTGAAATCCTTAATAGGTGTTAAAAGGTACTCTACACTTGATCATATAAAAATGAAGATATATATATCAAGAATTAAACACATTTAATATTAATATTAATTGAGAAATTCAAAGAAAATGGAAAGATCATCTAGAAGGAATAGCAATTTAATATTGACTAAACAGCTAATGATATATAGGCAAATAGTAAGAAGATATATGGGAGGATCTAGGAGGAGATATTTGGAAGATCTTTGAGTACAGAAAGCAGACAGTATGTGCCCATGTCTTGTAGTGTAGAACAAGAATAGAATTAAATGTTCTTCCACACAAGCCGCGTGCTGGACAAAATTAGAAATAAAATCAGATGACTGAAACATTCAATGCCACAGCCGGGATTTGAACCACGGATCTCCCGGTCTCCGTTCGGTTGCTCTAAACACCGAGCTACCATGGCAACATGCCGGCATGACACTAAATTCTCCAACGAGATCTCAAATTGTATTGAGATGGCATATGGTCATCGCAGCCTTCGGATCCCCAAGCGGCGACCTTTGTGCAGTAGCCAAACACTTGTTCCCTACCCTCCCTAACCGCAAGCACCATAAAATCTTAGTGACATCCATGTGCATATGCGCGTTGTTGCCAAAATTAAAAATAGTATTTAAAAGCAAAACTTTGCAGGTGATTTCCACATGTACAGAATACAATCATGCAGTTTGTCTGCTTGCTTTACACACAAAATAACTATGTAAATAACTATGAATCGCATAGTAATTACATTTAAGTTGCAAACGCTTTAAAATATAACTGAACTAATATACTGCGCTACAAGAATAGAAATGCATGTTAACATATCCGAGAGAAACTTAGAAACATGTTCCGAATAAACTATACATTGTTGGACTATCATTAAATAATTAAAATACATAAATATTAATTTATTTTGAAAGGAACTCTTACTCCCAAATCAAAGCATCATTTTTGATTATGCTGTGCGCGGAGCTATGGTAAAAAGTTTTTATCACTTGTATCACAACAATGTTTTATTAATATAAAGCTAATACAAGAAGTTGTGTATTGTTTAAGGTGTAAGATTTATAAGCATGACATCTTCTGTTTACTTAAATGAATAGTTTTATTATAAAATGCAGGATAAGTAAAAATACGAAGGCAAAAGAAAGAAAATAAAAAAAAAAATTTATGTATTATATTCACAAGATTATCTCTACTCACTCTTCTACAAACTACTTTCACAAAAGCTTATTCTATCTACTTCTTAAATAATAAGATAAAATTTCATTGCACATATCGTTGTAAATATAAGGATACATAGGCTAAAGCGATAGTCAGATTTTTAAAATACAGATACCTATATGATGACTTTGAAATTCCATGCTCTTAGCATGACCACGAGGAAAATACAAACAGAGACTTCCAACTTGTATTTCAAAATTCAAACCAACAACAAAAAATTTCTCGGAAATGGTTAACACAATTTGACCTAAAATTTGTCCTTTACCGAGATTGCATTTTACGCAGAGTAAGATTTTGTCTCTCTCTTAGAATTTACCAGTAATACAACAAGTTGAGAACGAGGAAAAATTTACAAGTTATTCCCAGAATATAAAATTCATGATACAAATTTTATTTTTCCTGCAAATATCTTAAACTTACGGTATTTTACTAAAAATCGTTAAGCTGTTTTTGAGAAATTCAAAACAATAACAAACATTTTTCCACATAAAAGGTTCTTTTCTACATGTTCTTGAACATTACACATAAAAATCTGGCTTTGCTTATTCAGTTTTTGTAGCCCTTTTCTTCGTGGTCTTGGCATTACTGATATTCGGCAGAGGGTCACTTGCTGGTGCGACCGGAGGGGCATCAACTTGGTTCGTTTCCCAAGGTCTCCACATCTTAATTAAACTATTAAACGCTAATAACTATTAAACACTGCTAAACTTACAAAACTGCACTAAGTAAAACACTATATAACTTCTCTGAAGAAGTAATATAGAAGCTTAGCTGAACATGGAAGAAAAGCACGAGCGAACAGTCACAGCTGCTAAAACCGAAAGAAACAGCAGAAATGACATTGCAACAACGCTTTGCTTTGGTGGAGCTCGAGAAAGGACCACGTGTTGTGTTTAAGGGATGGGAAGACCCTACTAATCGTTTACTGATGGGTTTATGGTCAGGCTTCAAAGCTTTCCGTTCGCTTTGAAGCCGGTTGGGGAAAGGATGCCCGCGACTAGTTTACCACAATGGCGACTCACAATGTTGTAAGTACTTTAAGTCCCTGGCTTCATAGTTTCAACCACTATTAGGTCAATTAATTGAATAAATTGTTCTTCCACACAAGCAGTGTTTTGGACAAGGTTGGACAGGTAAAATCAGATGACTGATTTGAACCATTGTACGTCGCCATTGGGGTATGTCATCTCAATACAATTTGAGATCTCCTTGTGGTTTACCGGGAAAAATGTGAATCAGTTGTATCCTACAGGCATGTTGTCATGGTAGCTCAGTGGTTAAGGCAACCGGACGGAAACCGAGAGATCCGTGGTTCAAATCCCGCCCCCGTATGCCATTGAATTTTTTAGTCATATGATTCTGCATTTCCAAAAATAGTAGTTTATAGAAGAGTGAACGGAGAATGTAACAAATATTTTTACTTTCTCTACTACGTATAGTAAGTAGGGGAAGTATTGTATTCCACCCAAAGATTCGATACCGAGATTTCACCGGAAATACATGTTTTGAGACCCCCTGAATAAAAAAAAGCATTTTTGGAAACATGTCCGTGTGTATGTGTGTGTCTGTGAACAGCATAACTCAGAAACAAACAGTCGGATAAACACCAAACTTGATATTTAGGTTCAGTATCTTCCAGAGATGCGACACGAAGGTTTTCAAGAAAATCCCCCCACCCCCACACTACCCTTTACTTGGAACATTTTACGAAAATTTTAATTTTCTCAAAAATGGCTCTAACGATTTTGATTAAAATATCATATGTTTAAGATATTGTCATGAGAAATGAAATGTATATCTCGAAATTTCTGGGAATGTCTCCAAAAGTATTCTTCATTGTGAACGACTTTTGCATAACTGGTAAACCATAAGAGATAGACAAAATTTTACTACACAAAAAAATGTAGATCGCGTTAAAATACACAATTTATGTCCTATACGTTTTTTTGTTGAGTGAACCGTTTCCGAGATATTGCTTGTTATTCCCTTAAATTTTCCAATACTTATACTTTTTCTCAAATTCGTTATTTATTTTTTTATGTCCTGGATATGTAAAGAGAATGGAATGCGCCACATAGCAACCAGAGCTTAAAATATTTGACTAACGCTTAAAACCTACCATATTCCCCTTGCACCTACAATAAAATTAGCAGTAAGATTCACATCTCGATATCTCGATTAACATGAAGCATATAGAGAATAAGCGTTTGTAAAAGTAGATTGTACAAGAGTAGGGAAAGTCATGTGAGTGTAACACATCAGATTTTTATAATACGTGTGAGTATTGCATTTTAGAGAACAGTTATGTACAAATAGTAATATTAAAACAAAACAGGTGGTATTTCCATTTTGTAACACGAGGCAGGTCTACAATGGAGTAATGACGTGAAAAACAAGTAATCCTCAAACGCTGTGCCCAGCGATGCGAGGAATTAGCGCTGATTGACAATACGCTTCAAACAATTATGTTACCGTTACCGTAATCTCGGTGGGTAGGCAGTTAAATCGAGTCAGTAAATGGGTGGCCGATAGGTTCCATGTTCAAGTCAGTATTGTCATTGTCTCCGATAATTTGGTGTCCACGTGGCAGGTTACACGTTCACCTGTGAGTTGTGTGCATAAACACAAGGTGCTGGAAAACCACTTCCCCATTTCACAAATAACTACTTTCTGCGAACGCTATTGTCTATTGTACGTACATGGTATTTAAAAAATAAAGAATACTCTAAAGTAATATCTGATATATTCCATTCAGATGACTTTCAGGGTAACTATGTAATTCATTCAAAATATCAAGCGGTAAATTTCTTACCAATTTGAACAAATGTTTATAAAAGTACTGTAACAGAAAGAAAATGACGATCTCCAAATATAAAAATGTGAGCTGTTAGATTCACATGATCTTCCCTACCTTATATCGCTTATTGGAAGGTATACAACTTATTCTTACGTAATTTAATTCTCCTATCAAACATTTGCAGAAATACCTTGATTACACATTTCGTTATAGATAAAAAGCGAACAGCGATAGTCAAATGTTTCAGAACTGGGCAATATATGCTGGCTTAAAATTCCATACTGTTTACATGACATCGCGAGAAACAATTCAAAATCGACAAGACTTTAAAAAATGGCTAACTATTGATCAGTTCAAAACATTAATAACGGATATCTCGGAATTGGCTGACGTCACAACAAGTTATTTAGAATAAGTTGTGTATTTTAAAGAGACCTATATGTTTGTGCAGTACGTTTCGATCTATCGCTTAACGTTTACCAGTTATACAAGATTATACAAAATTGCTTCCGAATGAAGAGAGCTTCACAGGCTATTCCCAAAAAATTAAAAATATAGATTTTATTTGTCACGTAAATATCTTTAATGTATGGTATTTTAATCAAAATAGTTTGAGCCATGTTTTAAAAAATAAAAAATTTCGAAAAATGTTCACAGACATACATACGACCTTTTTCTATAAATGCGTTATTTTTGGGTTCAGGGGCCTGAAAACCTGTATTTCGGGAGAAATACCGATACTGAACTTTTGGGTGGAATATATCTTCTCTACCTATGATGTATCCGGTAGAGAAAGTAAAAATTACATTAACAGAGTTATTAGCATTGAAAAATACGCAAGTAAAATTAAGGAGCATTTTATTGCGAAAGTGTGTCATTTTTACTTTATTGTATTCCAACCAAAACATCGATTCTAAAATTCCACCAAAAATACATACTTGAAGAGTCCCTGAATCAAAATAAGAGAAATATTTTACGAAAAATGTCCGTGTGTGTGTGGTGTTGTGTGTTGTGTGTTGTGTGTTGGGTGTTGGGTGTTGGGTGTTGGGTGTTGGGTGTTGGGTGTTGGGTGTTGGGTGTTGGGTGTTGGGTGTAGGGTGTTGGGTGTTGGGTGTTGGGTGTTGGGTGTTGGGTGTTGGGTGTTGGGTGTTGGGTGTTGGGTGGCGGGTGGCGGGTGGCGGGTGGCGGGTGGCGGATGGCGGGTGGCGGGTGGCGGGTGGCGGGTGGCGGGTGGGGTGTGGGGTGTGGGGTGTGGGGTGTTGGGTGTTGGGTGTTGGGTGTTGGGTGGTGGGTGTTGGGTGTTGGGTGTTGGGTGTTGGGTGTTGGGTGGTGGGTGGTGGGTGGTGGGTCGTGGGTGGGGTGTGGGGTGAGGGGTGTGGGGTGTGGGGTGTGGGGTGTGGGGTGGTGGGTGGTGGGTGGTGGGTGGTGGGTGGGGTGTGGGGTGTTGGGTGGTGGGTGGTGGGTGGTGGGTGGTGGGTGGTGGGTGGTGGGTGGTGGGTGTTGGGTGTTGGGTGTTGAGTGGGTGTCTGTGTGTCTGTGTGTGTCTGTGTGTGCCTGTGTGTGTCTGTGTGTCTGTGTGTGTGTCTATGTGTCTGTGTGTCTGTGTGTCTGTGTGTCTGTGTGTCTGTGTCTGTGTGTGTCTGTGTGTGTGTCTGTGCCTGTGTCTGTGTGTCTGTGTGTGTCTGTGTGTGTCTGTGTGTGTCTGTGTGTCTGTGTGTCTGTGTGTGTGTCTGTGTCTGTGTGTGTGTTTGTGTGTCTGTGTGTGTCTATGTGTCTGTGTGTCTGTGTGTGTGTCTGTGTGTCTGTGTGTGTGTCTGTGTGTCTGTGTGTCTGTGTGTGTGTGTCTGTGTCTGTGTGTCTGTGTGTCTGTGTATGTCTGTGTCTGTGTGTGTGTCTGTGTGTCTGTGTGTCTGTGTGTGTGTGTGTGTGTGTGTGTGTGTTAACGCATAGCTGAAAAACACGAAGTCAAAAAAGTTAAATAATAAACTTGGTATTTAAGCCCAGCAACTTCTAAGGATACGACACGAAAATTTTCAAGAAAATTCCCCAACCCAATACCTTTTACGTGGAAAAAATTTCAGCTATTTTTGAATTTTTCAAAAATGGCTGTAACAATTCTGATTGAAACACCATATATTTAAGACATGTGCACGAAAAATGAAATGTATACCTTGAATTTTCTTGGAATAGCCTTGAAATTTTCATTATAAAGGAAAACTTACTGCATAAAAATACAGATTTAGTTAAAACACACAGCTTATTTCAAACGCATTTTTCTAGAGTTACAGAATTTGTAGCTGTTCTGTATTATTGATTGGAATTTTCAAACTTTTCTGAACTGGGAAGTCATTCGTGTTCATGCAAAGATTATGGCATTTCCAAATGTTACACTCACATGACTTTCTCTACTCTTGTACAAACTATTTTTACAAACGCTTATTCTCCATATGCTTCATGTTAATCGAGATGTCAAGCTTATTGCTAATTTTCTTGTAGGTGCAAGGGGAATATGGTAGGCTTTAAGCGATAGTCAAATGTTTTAAGAACTGGTTGCTATGTGGCGCATTCCATTCTCTTTCTATGTCCAGGACATAAAAAAATCTGATGTGTTACACTCACATGACTTTCTCTACAATCTCTTGTACAATCTATTTTTACAAACGCCTATTCTCCATATGCTTCATGTTAATCGAGATATCGAGATGTCAATCTTATTGGTAATGTACATGTAGATGCAAGGGGAATATGCTAGATTTTAAGCGATAGTCAAATATTTTAACGTTGGTTGCTATGTGGCGCATTCCATTCTCTTTGCATGTCCAGGACATAAAAAAGATGAATAACGCATTTGAGAAAAAGTATAAGTATTGGAAAATTTAAGGAAATAACAAGCAATATCTCGAAAACGGTTCACTCAACAAAAGAAATGTATATGACATAAGTTGTGTATTTTAACGCGATCTACATTTTTTGTGTAGTAAATTTTGTCTATCTCTTATGGTTTACCAGTTATGCAAAAGTCGTTCACAATGAAGAATACTTTTGAAGACATTCCCAGAAAATTCGAGATATACATTTCATTTCTCATGACATTATCTTAAACATATGATATTTTCATCAAAATCGTTAGAGCCATTTTTGAGAAAATTAAAATTTTCGAAAAATGTTCCATGTAAAGGGTAGTCTTGGGTGGGGGGATTTTCTTGAAAACCTTCGTGTCGCATCTCTGGAAGATACTGAACATAAATACCAAGTTTGGTGTTAATCCGACTGTTCGTTTTTGAGTTATGCTGTTCACAGACACACACACACAGACACACACACAGACACACACACACACACACAGACACACACACGGACATGTTTTCAAAAATGCTTTTTTTGGATTCAGTGGGTCTCAAAACATATATTTCCGGTGAAATCTCGGTATCGAATTTTTGGGTGGAATGCAATACTTCCCCTACTTACTATACGTAGTAGAGAAAGTAAAAATGAATAATGAATTCCCATTTGAAAAACTCTGATGTGTTACACTCACATGACTTTCTCTACTCTTGTACAAACTATTTTTACAAACTCTTATTCTCCATCTATTTCATATTATTCGAGATAAACATTTGCAGAAACGATCTTTTGGCATACAAAGAGAATTACGTTTTACACATAGGGACCAGTTCTAAAAATATTTGACTATCAGCTTACGGCCTACTATGTTTCCCGTGTTTTGTAATTTGAAGGGCAGTATAGAAATACAGTAGCCTTTAAGCATAGACATATCTCTTAATAGCTGGTTGCTAGGTGCAGCACCATTCTCTTTGCCACAGATCAATACTCTTTGCATATCCAAGACAAAAAAGTGAATAACGAATTTCCATTTGAGAAAAAGTACAAGTATTGGAAAATTTAAGGATATAACAAGCAATATCTCGAAAATGGTTCACTCAACAACAACAAAGATGTATATGACATAAATTGTGTATTTTAACGCAATCTACATTGTTTGTGTTGTAAAATTTTGTCTATCTCTTATGGTTTACCAGTTATGCAAAAGTCGTTCACAATGAAGGATGCTTTTGGAGACTTTCCCGGAAAATTCGGGATATACGTTTCATTTGTCATGAAAATATCTTAAATATGTGATATTTTTATCAAAATCATTAGAGCCATTTTTGAGAAAATTAAAATTTTCGAAAAATGTTCCATGTAAAGGGTTATCTGGGGTGGGGGGATTTTCTTGAAAACCTTCGTATCGCATCTCTGGAAGACACTGAAGCTAAATACCAAGTTTGGTGTTTATCCGACTGTTCGTTTCTGAGTTATGCTGTTCACAAACACACACAGACACACGCACGGACATGTTTCCAAAAACCTTTTTTTTTAATTCAGGGGGTCTCAAAACATATATTTCCGATGAAATCTCGGTACCGAATTTTTGGGTGGAATGCAATACTTCTCCTACTTACTCTACGTAGTACAACAAAGTGTGTAAATGCGAATTAAAAGTTTATATGGATTAACAAAAGTAGTTAGAATAATAATGTATTTTTATTTAAGCACTTGCCACTAGTTACAAACAAGATACAGTTTCAGCTAACAGGAGTCGCATGTTTCGACTTCTCCCGCAGAGACAAAACTTTGGCGTTCAGTTTTATAACCAGAGTTTATTCTTGTATCCCAGTAAAGTCTGCCCCAAAATAAAATCCGGCAAAATCTTCTTCGACCTCGCTATTACGAAGCTAGCTGAGAGGATACAACATGGTTGAAATGCATATACGAAGAATAATTAATTTCTACTCTGAAATAATTGTCAGCAAGGAGTTTTTAACCGGAAATGAACCGATTGCGTTGCTATCCAAGCATAATATTTCCGGAATATAACTGGAGGAGAGAGATTTTTACTTTTCCTACTGCTTACTTAGTAATACGGCATTTCACTAAAAAATTCGATATATATACGAGGAATGTTCATTCGGAAGAAATTTTATATGATCTTGTCCAACTGGTAAACGCTAAGCGATAGACGGAAATGTACTGCACAAAAAATGTGGATCTCTTTAAAACACAAAATTTATACCAAATATTTTTTCTATGGTATAAGCTGAAGTAGGTGGTTTGTTGTATTGTTATTTCCCCCACGCTTTGGTAGCTAATTTGAAGTAGGGTGTTTGCTGCTACGTATGGTAAGATGTTTCCGGTAGCCTTCGCCCCAAAAATGTTTAAAAAAATATTAACTTTGTTTATTTAAATATTATATATTTATGTTTGCCTCGGCTGCGTCAGTATTATTGCTAGAGACATGGATTTCTTTTCAAGGCGTGGTGCGGGTGAAGAATGTAGGCTTACACAGATTATAATTTTTAATTCACTCCTTTTATAAATTATTGACACGATTTAAGTAACACTTCAGTGATATAGAGAGCTGTAAGATTCTTTTATTAAACACTTGCACTTTTTAAACACGTAAACTATTTTCGTCTCACACTGAATACAAATTAAACTTCTCGAGGACACATCTCGCGTCCGGTTAGAAACACTGTCTACAAGCAACGCGTCCAGTTATGAGCGATGCCTACAAGCAACTGAACTCTGAATTTGAAAATGTTGGTGTATTTCAGTTTCTGAATTAATTCATTATTGCCTCAAGGATTTCTCATTGTTACCACATGGTTAGTAACTTTTAACCTATTATTCTCACAGCTCTTACATTATTAAATTACGTAATACATTCACATAACATTATTGAACATGTATACAATAATATAAACATATACAATGACTGTAATATACACCTTTTATATATTGTTACATACACATATTGCTTTAAGGCGGGCTGTTATTAAATTTATATATTATATAATATGACTGAAATCATTTAAGTGTTAAAAATACTGCCTCAAAACCATTTTCTCATAACGTTATTAACGGTTTGTATTGTTGATTACTTGGCCATTCTTTTCAGGTCCTGTCAACATTTCGTTGTTTCTCGCGTTTGCATGGAAAGAGTACGGGATTTTAAAGCCAGCGTACAGTATACAGTTCTAAAAAATTTGGCTATCGCTGTCCCCTTTGTATCTGTAACTAAGTATGTAATGCAGCTCTGTCTGTAAAGGTTTATGTGGATTAAAATGAATTAGGTAGTAAAATAAGCTTTAGTAAGAATATTTTGTATATCCACTAGTAAAGGATAGAGGTAGAGAAAGATTTGTGGATGTATCATATCAGGCTTTTTTATTCAATTCTATACAACGTAAGCTTTTTTTCCACACAGTTTTATAATCAATTAAATTCTCATTCTGGTGTAAAATAAACTTTAGTGGCTCCACCTAATGGAAGTTTGACGCCAGTCCATAAAACCATCGTACAGCTTCTAAGATACGTTTTTTTTCTGTTTCTAAGAACCGTTAGAACCTTTTTTTGAGAAAATCGAAAATTTGGAAACTGTTCCTGTAATGGGTGATGTGATTCTCTGGTCAAATCTTTGAAAGATCCTGAACTTAAATATCAAATTCTGTAAATATCCGAGTTTCGTAATAGAGTTATGCTGAAATGAAATTGAGTTTTATTTATGGCGCTCTTTAACTGATGTGGTTCTTAGCGTTCCATTCTATATTGGGCGTGAAAGACCGAAATTTTGTTCAGAAGCTTTTTGTCAGGCTTGAGGTTGTTTTACGTGCCGTAAACCTACTACATGGGACCACCGGCTTTACTTCCCTTTCGAAGGAAGCCATACTAAGAATTTTACGCCCGAAAAAAATTCATCGCCCTCCTCCGGGTTTGAACCCGAGAGCTCGGGTAACCACTACTCCTCGGAGGACGACACACCCATACACAGGACGTTTTTATAGAAACGCTCCTTTTTTATTCATGGGGCTGCAAAACATGTATTTCAGATGAAATCTCTGTATGGAATTTTTGGGTGGAATACAATACTTTCTCTGTCTGCCAGGTAAGTGATCATATTTTAGATCTTTTTTTCAAAACGTTTGTTACAAATCTGATGTTTTAAGACAATTACCGGAAGGATAATTAAAGAGAATCCTTTATTTCATATGTGAGAGATTAGGAAACCTGATATTCGTCATGAAAATTAAAAATAATTGACTAACGTACGTTTTATGCCAGTAGTATGTTTAGGTTCCAATGTATTTCTGAACGGGATCAGCATGCATATCGCTTTTAAACAGGAATAGCTGTGACATAGAGGGCCAACGCCCTTCGTGAAAAATTTCCTTCATACCATACTCTGACACCCAGCATATATTAAAGAGAGTGTCGAGTAGCATGCGGTAAAACTTGCATCCGTTATTTACACAGTACCGCTATAAGTTCTGTCAGAACTTTCAATGCGTATAACTACTAAATAGAACTATGCAAACCCATTAATATAAATATATTCTGAAAGAACACACGAAATTCTACAGAATGAAGATACTCTTATCCGAAATGATCCCCACGTGCGGCAACACAACGACGAAGACGTTGAGACCATACATCAATAGCTGCATGAATCGTGTCCAGCAGAATTTTCTTGACAGCTGACGTGATTGAGTTTTGTAACATCTCAATATTGGTGCTGTTTTTGACATGCTAGCGCCTCGAATTTCTGCCACAGAGAATAATCCAATGGATTAAGGTGCGGACTTCCACTAGGCCAATCAGTAGCAGGGATGAACTGTGGGACATTGGTTGCCAAATACTGCTGCAGGAGCGCTATCCTGCTTAAATATCCACAATTTTCCTTCATACAGCTTCGAATTGATACGCTCCTGCACACAAAGTAAAAACCACGCAGCAGAGTAGTAATAGTCCCGGATGAGCCAATTGTTTTAACGATAATCCTGCCGCTAGGGGCGCTAGTGTCGCTAGTGTCGCTGCGTGCGACGGCGGCGGCGGTAAGTTTGAAAAGCGCCCTGAGCGTTAGGATTATCGTTAAATCGGTTGGCTCATCCGGGACGAGTTGAAAGAATTGAGGAAGTGACGTGGAGTGTTTTGATTGGTTCGTTAATTTGGGGTGGGAGATGGAGGAAGGGAGATGGAGGAGTATGGAGGTCGCGTGATGGAGAGGAGCTGGGTTGCGAGGTGTTGTCTGTGCGGAGGTCGGTACTGAAAGAGGGGTAAAGATGGGGAGCGAGGGATAAAAAGTGTAACAGAAAGTGACGTGTGAAGTTGTGATTGGTGGGAATAAGAAGTGATTTTATTGGTGGAAAGGAACAAATGAGAGTTGTTGATTGGTAGGAATAAGAGGGATTATGATTGGTGGAAAAGAAAAAGGTGTGGGAGTGGGGTATGTTGGAGGTGGTGGGAAAGGTAAGTTTTGCTAGCAGCAAGATTTGCAAAAGCCTGTCTTGAACTGATCAGCAATTTTTGAACGTCGGATGGTAGTTTTCTTGAGTGGATAGAGAGATGGGGGCGATATGAGATGCGGTGGCGAAAATGGGAACTAGACAAGGTTGTTGAGACAAGAGGTTTAAGGACGAGGAAATTTGGAGGTTAGTGGTGAACACGGCGGTCGCAAGAGGTGGGGGTAAGGAGACGCGGTGGTGAGAATGGGAACTAAAAGAAGATGGCGGTAGCAAGAGGTTAGAAGAGTAGATTTTGAGGTTAAAATAGCGGGAACTAAAAATGGCGGAGGGTCTGCGACAAGGAGATGCGGTGAGAACTAAACAAGATGGCGGACGCAAGAGGTGGGAAAGGAGGTTTGAGGTTACAGTACCAAAACACGAAAGGATATATTCCTACGCCAAGCAGGTCCGAAAAATAATTATGCGTGTGTTACTTACCTGTTACCGGTGTGGATGCGTCACCAAAAGCGCGGCACGCGAGACGGAAAAATAAAAGCAAACTGTTTTTGAAAATGCTTAACCAGCTTTAAGATCAACCAACATCACTACGCACTGATATACCTAGGTTTTTAAAGCGGTACAGACACCCTTTGCAGAGGCGTAATTTAACTATACCAAAAACCTGGTACTGGACCATCGTGATGGTCGCTAGCGTACGTAGGAGCAGGGTTCTCATAGCCGGTCGAAAGCGGTCAAAAACGTGTACGACGTAGGTGTTGGCAGTAGCTGCTGCCGAGGCAACCGTCGAGGTGCGAATGAACGAGATCTGTTCTTGCAGGCAATCTGGTTGAGAGATGAGAGGCGCGGTGGTAAAAATGTGAACTAAACAAGATGGCGGAGGCACGAAGTTGAGGTTAAGGAGCGGCGAGGTGTTGACTGTGCGGCGGTTGGGGTCTGAAAGAGGGGGAAAGATGGCGAACGAGGGATAAAAAGTATAACAGAAAGTGACGTGTGAAGTTGTCATTGGTGGGAATAAGAAGTGATGTTATTGGTGGAAAGGAACAAATGAAAGTTGCTGATTGGCGAGAATAAGAGAGATTATGATTGGTGGAAAGAAAAAAAAGGTGTGGGAGTGGGGTATGTTGGAGGTGATGGAAAAGGCAAGTTTTGCTACCAACAACATTTGCAAAAGCCTATCCAGAACTCATCAGCAATTTTAAATAACTAGTGTTTCGGGGGTTTTCTCTGGTTGGTAGACGAATGCAAGCTGTTTCTACCATACTTATATTATTCGTCTTTTTGCTTTTTTTTTTAAAATGACTAGTTTTTTTTTTTTTTTTTTTTGGGAGTTTTCTGCGGATGGTAAACAAATGCAAGCTCTTTCTGCTTTTTCATAGGTTTTCCCTGGTTGGTAGGCGTTTTCTGTACTGGTTGACGAAGGCGTTTCTAATTTTGGAGGTTTTCTCAGGTTTTTAGCGGTTGTCCCTGCCCGGTAGGCAAATGATGAAGTTTTACCTTGTCGGCGCACGGATATTAGGCACGTACTGGCGCGCACACACACACACACACACACACACACACACAGAGAGACAGACAGACACACAGACAGGCACACACACACGGACATGTTTCGAAAAATGCTTTTTTTTTTTTTTTTTTTTTTGATTCAGGAGGTCTCAAAACGTGTATTTCCGGTGAAATCTCGGTATCGAATTTTTGGGCGGAATGCAATACTTCCCCTACTTACTATACGTAGTAGAGAAAGTAAAAAAGTATTGAAAAATTTAAGGAAATAACAAGCAATACCTCAAAAGTGTACTATCTTGTTTTCACGGGTTTTCCAGATCGGTAAGCGTTAGAATACTCTTAGAGCTTTTTTCAGGTTTTTTCGCGTTTTACCTGGCAGGTAGGCAGATGATAAAGTTTTTCTATAATGTCATCGTTTTGGCTTGTGGCGCACAGACACTAGGCACATACTCACACACACACACACACACAAACACACACACACACAAACACACACGCACACACACACTAAAATAGTAGCGTATAAAAAAATTTAACAAACCGTAGATTTTCAAGAAAATTCCCACACCGCAAACTACCCGTTTAGCGGGAGAAAGTTCATTATTTTTATTGTTTTAAAAATGGCTCTAACCCCTTTTGATTACGGTACGGTATGTTTAAGATATCTGCATGACAAATAAAATGTATAACTTCAATTTTCTGGGAATTGCTGTGAAGTAGTCTCATTGTGAATGTCTTTTGTACAACTGTTAAACCGTAGGAAACGAAGCCTTACTGTACAAGGACGTTAAAGCACACAATTTATGTGTATTATTATTATTATTATTATTATTATTATTATTATTATTATTATTATTATTATTATTATTATTACTTTGTGGCGTTGTGTATTTACAAAGTTTGCATGTTGATTTTAATGTTTAAAAGCTTTAGACCTTTCTCACTAAAACTCGACATTCGTTTAACTTTTCTTTTTTCATTTTCATACAAAGAGAACGGAATTTCACAAGTGAAACAGCACTGGAAAACTAAATACTTATTTTGAGGTCCACTGAATAAAAACATTTTTAGAAAATTCTGTGTGTGTATGTGTCAGAGCAGCATAACTCAAAAATGAAAAGTTGGATAAATACTAAACTTGGTATTTAGGTTGAGTACCTTCCAAAGATACGACACAGAGAGTTTCAAGAAAACCCCTCCACCCCCAAACTACCCTTTACATGAACTATTTTCCGAAATGTTTTATTTTCTAAAATTGATTCTGACGATTTTAATTACAACACCATATATTAAAGACATTTATATGAAAAATAAAATGTATATCTTGAATTTTGTGGAAATAGCCTGTGAAGTCCTCTTGATTCGGAAGAAATTTTCTATGATCTTGTATAACTGCTAAGGTTTGAGAAAAACATAGAACACAAAAAATTTAGATCTTTTTAAAAACACGCACAATTTATTTGAAATAACTTTTTTGTGACGATAGCCATTTCCGAAATATTTGTTATAAATGGTTCGAATTGTACAATGCTTAGCCATTCTACTTCACTTCTTTCAAACTGCTTAAAAATCATATAAATGAATGTATCACCTCATAATAAGCCTCTATATACGAAAAATGCTGAGTATTCAAAAAGTCAAGAAATTCGATTTTCTAGCCCCTAGTGAGTGAAAAATCGCGTTTACTTCGCTTCTTTCAAACTGCTTCTACCCTTTACATGAACTATTTTCCGGAATGTTTTATTTTCTAAAACTGTCTCTGACGATTTTAATTACAACACCATATATTAAAGACATTTATATGAAAATAAAATGTATATCTTGAATTTTGTGGAAATAGCCTGTGAAGTCCTCTTGATTCGGAAGAAATTTTCTATGATCTTGTATAACTGCTAAGGTTTGAGAAAAACATAGAACACAAAAAATTTAGATCTTTTTAAAAACACGCACAATTTATTTGAAATAACTTTTTTGTGACGTGAGCCATTTCCGAAATATTTGTTATAAATGGTTCGAATTGTACAATGCTTAGCCATTCTACTTCACTTCTTTCAAACTGCTTAAAAATCATATAAATGAATGTATCACCTCATAATAAGCCTCTATATACGAAAAATGCTGAGTATTCAAAAAGTCAAGAAATTCGATTTTCTAGCCCCTAGTGAGTGAAAAATCGCGTTTACTTCGCTTCTTTCAAACTGCTTCTACCCTTTACATGAACTATTTTCCGGAATGTTTTATTTTCTAAAACTGTCTCTGACGATTTTAATTACAACACCATATATTAAAGACATTTATATGAAAATAAAATGTATATCTTGAATTTTGTGGAAATAGCCTGTGAAGTCCTCTTGATTCGGAAGAAATTTTCTATGATCTTGTATAACTGCTAAGGTTTGAGAAAAACATAGAACACAAAAAATTTAGATCTTTTTAAAAACACGCACAATTTATTTGAAATAACTTTTTTGTGACGTCAGCCATTTCCGAAATATTTGTTATAAATGGTTCGAATTGTACAATGCTTAGCCATTCTACTTCACTTCTTTCAAACTGCTTAAAAATCATATAAATGAATGTATCACCTCATAATAAGCCTCTATATACGAAAAATGCTGAGTATTCAAAAAGTCAAGAAATTCGATTTTCTAGCCCCTAGTGAGTGAAAAGGTTTGAGGAAACACACACAATTTATTTGAAATAACTTTTTTGTGACGTCAGCCATTTTGGAGATATGTGTTATAAATGGTTGGAATTGTACAGTGCTTAGCCATTCTTTTTTAAAAGGCATGACGCCATGTTGATGGAAAGAATTTAGAATTTTAAGACCAGTGTATAGCGTCCCTTTGGATGTCTAACGGTTGTGCAATGCAACCATTTCCCGAAAAGTTTATCCGGATTAAAATTAAGTGGATATGAAAATAAACTTTCGTACTCACCTATAAGAAATAGAGGGTAGAGGACGTACGAACGAAGCACTTTGAGAATTTATATTCAACAGTTGGTGTTACTCCTTAGAAAGGAAGTATCTGCTGATTGTATTTAATTCATACATTTTACATAACACGTATGCACTGGCACAACATAAAACACTACACACGATACTCATAGTTTTAATATTGCACTAATAACATCAGGAATAACTGAGGTCAGCTCGTTCGCATTCAGCGCTACACGCAAAAGAGCCGTGTGCTGATGACAGTGAAAGGTGAGAGATGCGGAAATTCGTCAGCAATACAATAAATGCAACCTTTATGTCGGCGGTGAGAATTGTACAGTGGCGGTTGGTGTCAGCATGACTCTAAGTTTTTAAAACTAGACAATTTTTTAGCGAAACGAGGCATTTAACTCGACACAAATGATGAAACAACGGTTGCAATAAGCGAGCTTATAAAAACCCTGTGCGAACAGCAAAAGCCCGTAGTTAGAAACGAAAGCGATAGTGTGTTTTTCTACAAAATCGTTCTATTTGACGAAAAATAATTTTAAAATAAAAACAAAATAGCCGCAGTACTTTGCAGGGAAAGAGCGATCGGTGCATTCGGACGATAAGATGGACCAACAACCCGGAGGAAGTCGCGATGACACCTTGCAGCCTACGTTCGAAATTATAGGACACAAGCAGAGGAGGTTGCCAAAGCTTTTTTCCGGCTTTACAGAGTCTCAAATTACGTTAAACCCGGTCCCCAGAGATGTTAACCCGGAGCAATGGGTATCGCATTTGTTTAACGATATTCTAAACTTTGCGAAAGAGAACCTGTTAGAAAACGAACCCGGATATTTAGGCATATCCATAACAGACGAAAAGGAGACGTCCAAAGCCTTCAACATGAGCGTGAGGCGCATAGAGCAATTGAATGCGGATGTCATTGTTGGAAGCATCGAAAAAGTAATGCAAAGTAACCAACAATTCTTGCTAAGCGGGCCTCTTCACGTCACGTTTGTGTGGACCAAGGAGGTCTCGGGTTCGTGCCACCAACCTTGCGATGCCTGTAGGGACAATAAAGGCATTGTCGAAATAGCCAACAAAGACAACTTGTGTTTAGCAAGAGCCATTGTTGTAGTTAAAGCCAAAGTGGATCGCGACGTCAATTATAGAACGATGACGCGTTCCGAGTATCTACAAAAATCGAAGGCCGTAGCCTTGTGCGCGAGCATCGGTCAAGGTCACGACAGGTGCACGATAGACGACGTGAGACGCTTCGACGCAGCGTTAAAGGGCTACGCTGTGACGGTGTTTGGCGATCATACGGGGAAGCACGTGCTGTACGCGTCGGATAAGAAATGCGATAAATACATCGACGTCATGCTCCACGCCGGGCACTTTAATGCTATCGTGAACCTTCACAAGTGCTTTAAATGCAAATGGTATTGCCGCCGGTGTCATCATCCCTCGGCACACAAAAAAGAATTTCATAGGTGCGACGCCAGGTGTGCTAAATGCCATCAGCAGTGCGATGCGCGATTTGACGCCTACATACGCTGCGCCGAGTGCAACAGAGATTTTAAGGGACCGACATGCTTTGCAAACCACGCAAAGAAAGGCGTTTTTTACCCAAAGGCGCTGTCGGTGTGCGATGTAGAAAAGGTGTGCACGTCTTGCAATAAGCTCGTGAATGCGAGGCACAGAAAAACCGCGCACCAGTGCGGGGAAAAGTACTGCAATCATTGCAAGGCACACGTGAATTCTAGCCACATGTGCTATATGCAGCCGTATGCTACAAAGAACAAAAGAAACCGGTACGTGTTTATGTTTATCGACTTTGAATGCACGCAAAACATTCCATATACCGGCAAAAAGGACACATACCAGCATGTACCTAACTTGTGCGTGTTGTACCAAGCCTGTTCGCTGTGCATCGACCAACGCCACAAGACGGCATACTGTACCGAATGCGGTTGCAAAGAATGGGTGTTTATGGACGAGCCCGTGAAGCAGCTTTTCGAGCACATCGCGCAGGCGAGGTTCGAAGCCTGGGACGTCTACGTCGTGGCGCATAACCTCAGAGCTTACGACGGGCAGTTTCTATTAAAGTACATGGTGGCGCACTTAGACTGGGTGCCGGAGCTCATCATGAACGGCAGCAAGATCTACAGGATGAGGTACGGTGACGTCACATTTCTAGACTCGCTCAACTTCATACCCATGCCACTCTCCCGCTTTTCCAAGACCTTCGGATTGAAGGAATGCAAAGGTTATTTCCCGTACCTGTTTAACACGAAGGAAAACGAGCGGTACGTGGGTTCGATTCCCGACAAAAGGCATTACTGCCCGCAGGGCATGTCGGCGGAGGGTCGGAAAGCCTTCGAGCAGTGGCACGAAGAAAAGGCGTCCTCCGGGTACGTCTTCGACATGAGGGCGGAAATGGTGGCGTATTGCAAGATGGACGTATTTCTACTCAGTCAGGGAGTTTCCAAATTCAGAAGGGAATTCTTGGACGAGAACGGAATAGACCCGTTCAGAGAATGCGTCACCATTGCGCAGGCGTGCATGTGCGTGTATAGAAAGCGCTTCATGCCGCTTAAAAAAATTGCCCTCTTGCCAGCGGGCGGGTATCGACTAGCGGACCGGCAGTCTCGCGCCGCATGCATATGGCTAACTTGGCTAGAGATGCAAAACCGCATCGTCATCCAGCACGCCATGCGAGGACGCGAAGTTAAAATCGTGGGGCACAAGGTGGACGGGTACAGAGAGGCCGAAAAAACCGCGTACTTTTTCCACGGGTGCTTTTACCACGGCTGCAGGCGGTGCTTTCACAATCGCCATGCGGCGATATACAACTCGGGACACGAAACCATGACCTCCAGGTTAGAGAGCACCGAGAAGGTCACGGCCAAGATCAAGGCCGCCGGCTACGCCGTGGTGGAAATGTGGGAGTGCGAGTTTAACGCCGCGATGAAGGCCAACCAGGACCTGGCGCGCCACGCAAGGGACTTTCCGGTACCCGAACCCCTGAACCCCAGAGACGCCTTCTACGGAGGTCGCACCAACTGCACCAAGACGTACTGCGAGGCGAAGGGGGATAGCAAGATCTACTACTACGACGTATGCAGCCTGTACCCGTACGTGAACAAGACGAAGCCCTACCCCGTGGGCCACCCCAAGATCCACGTGGATCGATTCCCGCGCTTGGAAGACGTGGGGGGCGGGTTGGTGAAGTGCGAGGTTCTACCGCCGCAACACCTGTACCACCCGGTGTTACCGGCGCGCATCGGCGGCAAGCTCATGTTCCCGCTATGCCGCGCTTGTGCGGAGGCGGAGAACCAAGACGAGTGCCACCACGGAGAGCGCGAGAGGGCGTTGTCGGGTACCTGGGTGATCGACGAGATGAAGGTCGCCCTGGAGGAGGGGTACCGCCTGCTGCGGGTCCACGAGATCTGGGAGTACGACGTGGTGCGGCACGAACCGACCACCGGAGCCAAGGGTCTCTTCGAGGACTACGTGAATCAGTTCTTGAAGATCAAGACCGAAGCCTCCGGCTGGCCCTCGGATTGCGACGACCCTGCCGCAAAGCAGCAGTACGTGGAGCAATTCTTCGAGCACGAAGGCGTCGCCCTGGATCCCCAGGCCGTCGCCACCAACCCCGGCAGGCGGGAGCTGGCCAAGCTGATGCTCAACAGCTTCTGGGGCAAACTCGGGCAGAGGGAAAACCTCCCCACGTGCGAGCTGGTGGACCGGTACGACCGACTCCTGGAGCTGCTCAACGACCCGGGCGTGGAAGTGCAGACCTACGTGCCCGTCACCGACCGGATCATGTACGTGGTGTGGAGGTACCGCGAGGAGTGCCGCAAGGTCAACCCCGCCGCCAACGCCGTCCTGGCGGCCTACACCACGGCTCACGCGCGCCTGGTGCTCTACTCCTACCTGAAGAGGTTGGGAGAACGCGTCTGCTACTTCGACACCGATTCCGTCGTCGTCGCCGCCGCTCCGGGCGACTGGACGCCGTCCGTCGGACGCCTCCTGGGGGACATGACGGACGAGCTGGAGAAGTACGGGCGGGGCTCTTACATCGCCCGGTTCGCCTCCACGGGGCCCAAGAGCTACTGCATGGAGATCGTTTGCCCCGAAACGGGCAAGACCTTCTCGGTGTGCAAGGTGAAGGGGATCACGCTCAATTCGGGCAACCTGGAGCTGGTGAACGCGGAGGTGATTCGCGACACGGTGCTGAGGGACAACGACCGCGCGGTGAAGCTGGCGGGCACGCAGATCTCGCGGAAACCGTCTTGGACGGTCGTCACCGAACCCAGCTCGAAGACGTTTAGGATGGTGGTCAACAAGCGCGTGCTCGCCGGCGATCACGATTCCTATCCCTACGGGTTCAAGAGGAACGCATAAATGAGACGTCCGCAGCCGCGCCAAAGTCATTTCGAACCGGGCGCCCTGAGGAGACGATGCCCGGTCCCCGAGACCTGCGGCGATTCGAGTTTCCCAGCACGATGCTCGTGGCGGGGCCGTCGCGCTGCGGCAAGTCGACCTTCGTGAAAAACCTGTTGCGCCACGCGCACCGGATGTTCGACGTGCGCCCCAGGAGGGTGCTGTGGTGCCACCCTCCGGAGTATTCGCCGAGACTCGAACCCTCGGCTCTGCGTTGCGAGACCCACGCGGGCATACCCGAACTTGCTTCGGTGGGCGAGAACGACCTCGTCGTCCTCGACGATCTGATGCTGGAGGGTGGCGGGAAGGACGTGTCCAATTTTTTCACCAGAGACTCCCATCATAAGCGCTTCGGCATCGTCTACATCCTGCAGAACGTGTTTCCGCAGGGTCAGAAATATCGCAACATCTCTCTGAATGCGAACTACGTCGTGGTCTTCAAGAACAACCGGGACAAGATGCAGATCGAGAGACTGTGCCAGCAGATCGAACCCAGGAACTCTAGGTTTCTCTTGGAGGCCTTCGAGAAGGCCGCCGAACGCCCTCACGGGTATCTCGTGTTGGACTGCACCCAGTACACGCCCGCCCGATACAGGTATCGAACCGGCGTGCTGCCGGGGGAAAACCTCTCTTATTTCGTACCCAACTGAGACCGCCGAGAGGACTCGGGTTCGTATCGTTCCATATCATCCCGGCAGGGCCTTGCCCGACTGAGGCCGTCGAGTCTAAATAAAAAGTATCGCTTTTGGAGCGAACGTCATTATCGCGCAAGCATGGCTAGAGGTAGGTCAAGGCTCGCGACGCTGACCAGTCCTCGCATAGCGAGACAGCACGGTAATTTGGCGGCTCTGGCTAAGGCGAAGGCCCCTCTGCGCAAAAAGTTGTTAAAAAATGCCGACGGCGATCTGATCAAGGCCATTAGCGAATGCATGCTCAACGTGTGCAGAGGTCACGTGCAACTTCCCGCAAAGTGCTTGGCTCGCCTAAAGAAGCACAAGGCTTCTTGGAGGAAGTTGACGGATAAACGGGTTCCTCTGAAGAAGAAGAAGAGCATCTTGGTTCAAAAAGGAGGTTTTTTGCCGGCATTCCTCCTACCCGTCCTGGCTTCGCTCGGCGGCGCGCTAGTGTCGAAATTAACAGGATGAAGTACGGCAGGCAGATCCTGGTTGCACCGCAACCGAAGACCGTCGACAAGCTTCACGCTGTAGACCGCACCATATCCAGATTGGCTAAAGAAATTCGGAACCTGCAGAGCGCAAAGCTCTCTGCCGACGAAAAGTGGCGGCTCGTAAAACATAAATTGGACAACTACCTCGATCTCGTGGCACAAGTCAGAAAGCCCTTCCTCGGCGACGACGACGACGACGACGATTACGAAGACGTGCACGAGCGCGTGCCGGTGAAGCAGGAGGTCGAACCCCGAACCATAAAGGTCAACCTCCTCTCGCCTCGCAAAAAGAAGAGGGCGAACCCTGCCACTCCGAAAAAGAAATCGAAATCGCCTTCCGCGTCGTACCATTTTCGCAAGCGCGTCTGGCAGCCCCTGTACAAGTAAAGCATGAAGGAATGGAAGGCGCTAAGGCGATACTATGCCAGACCGGAACACTATGCCGGTTTGGGCACGGTCAAGCCCCTTCGAAAGGCCACGGGCGCGTCTAAGGCGAACATCGAGTCCTTCCTTCGAACCCGGGACAGTTACACTCTGCACAAACCGGTCAGAAAGCGGTTCCCCACCAGATGTTATCACGTGACGAATATGGACGATCTTTGGGAGGCCGATCTAAACGTCATGAACAGCGTGAGGGAACATAACAAACCTTACGTGTACATTCTGACCGTTATCGACGTATTTTCCAAATATGCTTGGGCCGTACCCCTGAAATCGAAGCTGGGTACCGAGGTCGCGCAAGCGTTTCGCTCCATATTCTCCCAACGCGTCCCCAGGGTCCTCCAAACGGACAAGGGAACAGAGTTTACCAACAAGACTTTTCGCGACTTTCTGAAGAAACACGACGTGAAACATTACTCAACCAAAAATAACGTTAAAGCCAGCGTCGTGGAGCGCTTCAACCGCACCTTAAAAACCAAGATGTGGAGGTATTTCACGCACAAAAACAGTTACAGATACCTGGATGTCCTTCCGGCCTTACTCGAGTCGTACAATAGCTCGCATCACAGGTCCATAAAAATGGCTCCGAAGGACGTGAACGAATCTAACATTTTACGAGTGTACCGCAATCTCTATGCAAATAGGACCCTACCTCGCGCAGGGAAACCCACATTTTCCGTCGGCGATCACGTGCGCATCTCTAAAGAAAAAATGAAATTCGACAAGGGCTACGAGCAGAATTGGACGGACGAAATATTTCGGATAGCCGAGGTGGTGCGCGGTCGGCCGGTGGTATATAAGTTGAAGGATCTGGCCGGAGAAACCATAGACGGCACATTTTACACCCAGGAGCTACAAAAGGTCGCGCTACCTCGGACGTTTAAGATCGAGCGCGTTTTACAGACCAAGGGCCGAGGGCGCCACAAGCAGGTCTTGGTAAAGTGGAAGGGGTATCCGGCAAAGTTTAACTCGTGGGTTCTGGCTTCGACCGTCGATTCGACATGATTAAGACCAAGCCCTTCTCCATCACTCTCGTGAGCAACGCTTCCATGGAACACTTTACCGACAACACCACGGCTAGATTTTCTAACATCTTGCCCGAGAGAATCGTTCTGCAGGGAGAATGGGAGGTCGCCCTGCAAAAGGTCAGGTATCCGGTGAAATTTTATAACCTTTCGCCAGACCATGCCCGTCTCGCGGGCGCCAAGTACACCATGACGCTCCTCCCAACGCATTCCAAATTCAGTTTGCAAATGCCGCAAGGCATCGTGCACAATCCCAAAGACTTGGTGAACCTCGTCAACGCCGTTCTACTCGAACACTTGCACGTGGAAAACTTCTTCCTCTTCGACGAGCGCAAGCAGACGGTGGGCGTGAATGCCGCCGTCGCCCATCCCGAACCACTACCCGACATTCCGTTCGACGGGTTTGTGGAAAATGTCGCGCGCACGGTCGTACCGTACGCGGTCGGCGAATACGAAGCTCTCAACGATGCGCCCCACCAGAGACCCAAGCCGAAACCGAAACCGAAGCCCCGGGCTTCGGGGCAGCAGAAACCCGCGGCAGCTCGTTCCGTCAGACCCAAACGAGACGTTTCAAAATCGGAGGACCCTCCGGGACCTCTACACCGCATCCACAGTTTGCTCTTAACGCCCGCTATGGCAAAAATGTTGGGTTTCGAACCCTACGTCAACGTCGTTCTCGAAAAAGCTGCTAAACACCCCGTAGATCCTTATATGGGGTTTCCTTACGAAATGTTCGTCTATTGTAATCTAGTGTCCCCGCAAGTCGTGGGCGACACCTTCGCCCAAGTCATAGAGAGCGCTGCCGTGGAATACGAAAGAAGCAACAAAACTTACATGAGCGACGAAAAGACGTTTTTTCCCCAAAATTGGGTACCCTTGATTCAGCAAGACTTCAAGACGGTCAGCATAGATTTAAGGAACGGTTACGGCGATCTCTTGCCATTCGCCGACGGATTTTCCTCTACTGTAGTTCTCGCTTTTCGTCCGAAACAGGCGTAATGGACGTGCACGCCGTAACGCGGTACTACCTGAATCAGACCGGCGGAGCGTTCCACCATCGCGATTTCGCTCTCTACAGGGGCAAGCGCTACCAAAGAGGCAGCGGTCTCTTTTCAGCCCTCGGAGGACTCTTCAGAAGGTTGCTACCGTTTTTAAAGAGCGGAGCAAAAGCAGTCGGAAAGGAGGCCTTAAAGGCGGGCGCTCACGTTCTGTCCGATGTGACTGTGGCGGGAGCAGCGCCGAAGCAAGCGCTCCAGCGGAGGCTCAAGCAGTCCGGATACAATTTAAAACGAAAAGCCGACGAAAAGCTCGGTGCCATGCTCGGTTCCGGCGCCAGGCGTCTCAAGAGAATAAAACCGAGCAAATCCGGAAAGAGCAAGCAGTCCAAGCTGAAACGCGGTAGGCGCAAGGTGCAAGACGTATTTTCGTAATGGCAGACGCGACCGTCCACATGAGTTCCGAACTGGACCTCTTTACAGAGGTGCCGGTTCAGATGAGCATCGAGGAGTCACGGTTCCTATACCTAAACCCTCAAAACACTTTAATGAAAAATGCCCCCATCACCTTTCATTATTCCGGAAATGCGGACGATTACCTAGACTTGACCTACGTCGTACTCGAACTCATGGTGCGCGTTGTAGATGACAAAGGAGAGGCCTTAAACGCTGACGCTAACGCCACTCTGGTCAACAACGCCTTAAATTCCCTGTTTCAACAGATGGAGGTAACCCTCAATAACATCATCGTCTCCATGCCGCAAGCCGGTTACCCCTATAGAACCTACCTCGAGACGCTTCTCAATTACTCCGAAGATGCCATGAACACCAAACTAGAATCTACCCTCTGGAGAAAGGACACGGCAGGCATCATGGACACTTTTATCGCCAATGCGGGCTTTCAGTGGCGTCAGAGGTTTACCAAAGGGAGCAACGTCGTGCAGCTCATCGGTCCTCTGTCCAACGCTCTTTTTAGACAGGAGAAGCTGCTTTTGAACAACGTTAGCATGACCGTCAAGCTCACTCCCGCCTCTCCCCAGTTTTATCTGTTTTCCGACGTAGATACCTTTAAGGGGTACGCCGACATCGTGTCTGCCACGCTGCGCTTAAAATCGGTGCGGCCCTCGCCGACCATAAAGCTCGCGCACCAGGCCGTGCTCGCAAAGGGCAACGCAAAGTACCATCTCAAAGACGTCAGCTTTCACGCTCTCAGCATCCCCAAGGAGTCCAGGGCAATGACGTTTAGCGACGTGTGCGTAGGGCAAGTTCCAAGGAGAGTGGTAGTAGCCATGGTCACCGACAAGGCCTATTCCGGCCATTTTAACTCAAATCCGTACAACTTGAAACATTTTAAAATGAACTTCTTTCAGCTCTACGTGAATGGGCAACCCGTTCCCTCCCAACCTCTGCAACCCGACTTTACAAAAGGACACTATTTGCAATGCTTTCAAACCCTGCAGGACGGCCTAGGCATTCATTTCAAGGACGAGGGACACTCCATCTCCAGAGAAACCTACCCGCAAGGGTATACGATAATGGTTTTCGATCTCACTGCAGACATGAGCGCTAACGAGTCTCACATCTCGGGTCAGCGCCACGGAACCGTCTCTATAAGCATCGGTTTTGCCGATAAATTGACAGAACCGGTCATACTTCTGCTGCTAGCGGAAATACATCGCACGGTCGAAATCGACGCCAACCGATCCATTTTGGTATCATGAACACCTTTCAAATTCAACGGTTTCTATCGACATGTCCCTCTACGCGCTCTCACTTTTTAGGCGTCTACCCCTGCGATAAACTACCCGTACTTCACGGCATTCCAACGCCTCCCTTGGCGCTAGTGGCTAACACCGACCCCAGCACCAAATCAGGGCAACACTGGGTTTGCATCTTTGTGGACAAAAACTCGCATGCAGAATATTTTGACAGTTACGGCATAGGACCGCTTTCACCCCATTTTCTCCGGTTCTTAAATTCGGTCTGCGGGACGCATTGGTCCACCAACGCTAGAAGGCTGCAAGGTTTCGACAGCACCACGTGCGGTCATTACGTCATCGCCTACCTCACCCACCGCTGCTCCGGCTTGCCTAAGCATACATTCTTCTCAAAATTTCACGTCAGCAATCACGCGCATAATGATGTCGTCATTCGCAAAACGTTCAAAAACGCATGCCGCGCAAAGTGCTCTGACGCTCGGCAAACTTGTCAACCCTTGAAGGTGAGTACGTGTGTGTGTGTGTGTGTGTGTGTGTGTCACTATTCAGCACATCTAAGCTAATCTATCGTCTTGCACGTGCTTTCAGAAGACGCTCCTGCTCATATAAAAAGCAACGTCACGGTGCCGCTCGCCTCATTCAGAGTGTACCATGCAGCGCGCGGATACAGTCCTGCTGCCATGCAGCACGCCGACCAGGTAGGTCCGCACCTATGTATTAGCTTGCTTTTTTTCTATCCTGTTTATCTCTCTCTATCCCTCACATTATTATTATTGTTTTGTGTGTTCCAGTATAACCGGATGTCGAACCCCGACCACCTCAAAACCCGGGGAAAAAAGGAAACTACCCATCTTCGACCTCCAACAGCATCCCGACAGCCCTGCTCCGCCAGCACAGTTCCAACACAGTGCAGTTGTGGGTCCTCTGGCGGATATCTACTTCCTCAACCCGCAACAAACTAAATTCGTCAGTGTGGGATTCTCCCCCCGGCCGCCGCACCATCTCGTCGTCACCATTGCCAAATGTGGACAGCACAACGCAGTCGTCATGAGTTCCTCGCAGTGGCACAAACTCGTCGAAGCCATCCCCATCATTCACAAACGCTTGAATGACCCGCAGGGACGTCTACAGCAATTTCAGTTCAGCGACAGCGTCACCATCGTGTTTAAGTTTGTGTTCGGAAAGCTAAAGCTCGTTTTCAAAGAACCGCAAGGCGCATCCGTTACGCTCAACCAACAAGAATGGCACGTGTTGCATACCCTGCAGCGCATCATTACCGACATCATCTATCACAAAAAGAAGGAAGAGACGGACGTGCAAAATCAAATCATGGCATACCACAAGTACATGCTTCACAACCATGCCTCCAACGTTCCCTTACATGACATGAATTTCACGCAGTTCACCAAGTACATACGGTGCGCCAATTTTAGAACATTCCTCGAGGTTCATCATTTCCTCAACACCCATTTCGCACTGCGCATCTCACAAAATAGTTCTTAGTGCGCATGTTTTTCTACCAGCGTTCCAACCGCACCTCACCCAAACATCTCGCGCCCTTCGCTCCCGCATTCGGGCCGCGAAGCATCCTATATCATACCCGATCACATTCACGGCATTTGCATGTTCAGCACCGTTCAAAACAGAGTTCTCCTCCAAGTCGAAAACCGTTAAATCAACGGACACAGTGTTTTTCCTGCGGATGTTGCGCAATAATCACTAAGCGCTTCCGGCGGATGTAGTGAACCTCCAACTAACGTTCCCCCACCAGTGCTTCCCCTGATGTGGTAATTCTCCAACCAACTTTTCCCCACCAGTGCTTCCCCCTGATGTGGTCGTTTGCATGTTCAGCACCGTTCAAAAAAAGAGTTCTCCTCCAAGTCGAAAACCGTTAAATAACGGACACAGTGTTTTTCCTGCGGATGTAGTGAACCTCCAACGAACGTTCCCCCACCAGTGCTTCCCCTGATGTGGTAATTCTCCAACCAACTTTTCCCCACCAGTGCTTCCCCCTCATGTGGTCGTTTGCATGTTCAGCACCGTTCAAAACAGAGTTCTCCTCCAAGGCGAAAACCGTTAAATCAACGGACACAGTGTTTTTCCTGCGGATGTAGTGAACCTCCAACGAACGTTCCCCCACCAGTGCTTCCCCTGATGTGGTAATTCTCCAACCAACTTTTCCCCACCAGTGCTTCCCCCTCATGTGGTCGTTTGCATGTTCAGCACCGTTCAAAACAGAGTTCTCCTCCAAGGCGAAAACCGTTAAATCAACGGACACAGTGTTTTTCCTGCGGATGTTGTGCAATAATCGCTAAGCGCTTCCGGCGTATGTAGCCAACCTCCAACGAACGTTTCCCCCACCACTGCTTCCCCTCATGTGGTGTTTCTCCAACGAACTTTTCCCCCACCAGTGCTTCCCCTGATGTGGTAAATCTCCAACGAACTTTTCCCCCACCAGTGATTTCCTGCTTCCGGCAGTTGGGTTATATTTATGCACGCGCATTCTTTACCCCTTCATTCGGTGCTAGCCAGCCGTGGGGAATGCCAGGACCGTCGTGTAAAGACTTCCACTGCTCGTTTTGCTTTCACCAAACGTGCAGCTGCGAACTTAAGCACCGTCTCACCCTCCTGTGCACGCAGTGTCAACACGGTTTCTACGAAGACCTCGATCATCTCAACAAGCAAATTCAGCAATTCCTTCGAAGGTACTCCGCTAGAAACACCACATGAACTGCTTCATCGTGCTCTATCGGTATCTCGATAACGGACGAAGAATCCACCTGCTACTGCCCAGGGAACGCCAAGTGCTGCTGCAGAACGGCATATACATCTTCGAACGTTATCCCCCAAGCGACGTCGACCTTGTGTGGAACCAACTTCCCGCAGACGCACAGGTAGTTTGCGCACCTTATCGCAGGTGTAAACAACACTACAACCTTCCTCATCAAACCACTCATATAGACGGTCCTCCCCCGTTTATCAAAAACTGCCATCTGTGCCGTCAGAATGTCACAGGACGTCCTTAAAGAGCTAGAAGAACTTTCCAGCAGCGCCCACACTCTCAGCGTATCTACGCTTCAACAGCACGTACCATATCGCGTCGTCGGCGTCAAAACAATCGACACCGTTCACGGTACAAAGCTCGTCGCCAAACTCGACAACGACACAGAAGTTTTCCTACCAACAAGATTTGCAAAAGCCTCTCCAGAACTCGTCAACAAACTCAACTCTAACTCATTCTGCATCATATACGCAGGCGAGGAAAAACTACGCAGCGGTTTCAAACGTCACATCGTCACGTTCTCCCCATATAACCCTAAATAATGTCCGACGAAACCTACCCCGTCCCCGTGGGGAACAATCTTAACCTACAACTCATTCTCAACGCAGCTTCACCTATCCGTATCCTCTGCATCTCCAACTCCTATTTCCGCAACAGCAGAGTTGTCACCATCACACTCGACGTCCAAGGGGCTCACGCCGTCCACGTCAAATGCGTACCTACCAAAGTACACCAGCATAAACAAGACGCACTATGCGTCATATACCTCGGCAACAGCAACATTCCTGCTCTAACCAACAAAGTCACATCCACAGGATGCTTCTCAACCAGCCATTACAACGAATTTACCATCCCCATCTATATACCAACCTTCACCGAGTTCGTCAACGAAAGTTTCTCTCACCTGCTCGTCACCTGCATCACCAAACCTATCCACCAATTTACCGCCGATAGCAGCAGCAGCGATGACGAGGACTCAAAGTGCACCACGTACTTTAAAATCATTGTTGTGCGCGAAATCTGTGTGTCCTAGTGCCTCAAAACAAAAACTATGAATTTTAATGTGCTTTTTTTTCTCCTAATATTTCTTATATTGTCCATTTATTCTATTCATATGTTAATCTCCTGTAATTAAATAATCCATTATGTTATTCTCAAACTATGTATTCATATGTTAAGCAAATAATACATCATGTTAATCAAAAAACTATGTATACATATCTTTATCCAATGTACTGTATTCAAATTATAAATAAAGAAAACAGTCCCGGATGAGCCAATTGCAATAACGATAATCCTACCGCTCAGGGCGCTTTTCAAACACACCGCCGCCGCCGTCGCACGCACCGACACTAGCGACACCAGCGCCCCTAGCGGCAGGATTATCGTTAAATCAATTGGCTCATCCGGGACTAATACTACTCAGCAGTATAATTTTTACAAAAGGGTCCATGTGTGTATGTGTCTGTTAACAGCATAATTCAAAAACGAAAACTCGGCTAAATAACAAACTCTGTATTTAAGTTACTGAACTTAAATACAGAGTTTTTTATTTAGCCGAGTTGGGTAATGTAGTTACTCAAAATTTCCGGTAAAGTTTATCCAAATTTAAATAAAGCAGATAAGGAAATAAACCTTCGTAAGAAAAATTTGTATACCCACTAACAAGCGATAGAGGTTCGAGAAGGTCATATGCATGTAACACGGGGGTCTTAGCAATATACGTTCCGTGAATTAATAATAATAATAATAATAATTAATAATAAACACGACTTTCTTCTTCCAACGTCTACATCGCAGACAAGGGCAGGGATCTACAAATGTAGAATCTTCCTTTTTATGCATAAAAATTAACTTCGTGACTCGCGAATTTATAGATGATTTGAAAATCATTCGTGGTATAACCTGTGATAACAGACTACAATTAAGTTAGCGAAACAATTTCAAAGTCTATGACAACTTGCAATGAAAATAATTTGACTTAAATGCTCCTCATAAGTGTAATATTTCAGATGTAGCTTATTCAGATCTTAAATTTTCTACAGAAACTATAAGGTCCCTTCCAATGTCTGCGTACAAACTCTGTATTCCCAAGAAAACGCACGATCGTGCAAGAAGCCATATTTCATGAGTTTATGCAATGGAGTTCAAGGGGGAAAAGGAAGACGTTATCGCGTTTCCCTCCGACTAGGCTCCATTTCTCGGTATATATTAGTTTTTCTCCAGTTTCCTGAACTTTTTTTCTTCTCAACACTTTCAGTTTCGATATTTCCCTGATGGCCATGTTTATCGACTTAACCCACAGGGCTCCCTAGAGCGAACGCTGTTTCGTTACTCAATTTTCGCCAGTTCTATACCCAGACGCCCTGTTGTCGCCAGACAAGGCGTCGGTCCTAACCTCTAGTATCCACGTGGCTCCACGTGGCTCCATTAAAAATGGTAGAACTAAAGTAATGAATATCTCCTCGTTGTTACCTAAGCGATACCAGAAAAAATTAGGATGTGTTACGTTCACATTACTTTCTTTACCCACAATATTTTATTTTCGTATAGCTTCTACAAACTGTTCTTACGACAGGCTATTTTTCTACCTGCTTCAGGTTAATCGAAGTAAACCACTGCAGAAACATCTTAATTATACATTTAGTTGAGGGTACAAGGGGGATTAGGAAATCGAAACGATAGTCAGATGTTTAAAAGCTTATATGAGATTTAAATTCTGGCCTAGAAATTCCATATCCTTTGCATGACTTCGAGAGAAACAAATGAATAGGTACAACACTTTAAGAAAACGACAAAATGTTGAAAAAAATTAAACTAATAACAACGGATATCTGTAGAGATATCACTGGATATATATGTTTTGAGGCTCCCTGAATTCCCCCAAAAAAGCATTTCTAGAAAAAAAAGTCTGCACGCTCGTGTATGTGTATGTGACTTGCATAACTCAAAAACTAAAAGTCGGATAAATACCAAAATCAGTATTTAGGTTCAGTACCTTCCAAAAATGCGAAACAAAAATTCCCCACCCCAGACGACCCTTTTCACTGAACATTTCTTAAAACTTTTTATTTTCTAAAAAGAAATGGCTCTAACAATTTTGATTATAATACCATATATTAAAAGATATTTACATTACAAATGAAATGTATATCTTGAATTTTTTGAGAATAACCTGTGAAGTCCAAACTCGTAAACGTTAAGCAATATACAAAAACTTACTTTACAAAAACTTTAGATCTCTTTAAAACACAAAGTTTATTTTAAATAAGTTATTTTTTGGCGTAAGCCATTTCTGAGATATCTGTTACTAAAGGTTCGAAATGTTCATTTCTTGGTCATTCTGCAAGTCCTGTCAATATTCAGTTGTTTCTCACGATGTCATGGAAACAATATGAAACTTTAAGGCCTGCATATAGGGCCCTGTTCTTAACATTTGGCTATTGCTGTTCTTGTATCTATAACGAAATGTGTAACGTAACTATTTCTGCAGAATGTATTTGGATTAAAAGGTAGTAGACAGAAAAATAGGCTTTAGTAAGAGTAGTTGTATACTCACTAATAGAGATAGAGGGTAGAGAAAGTTATGTAAACGTATCAGATTTTTTGTGTAGCATATCTCTATTTCTTATGGTGTATCCCTTACATAAAATTCCTTCCGAATGAGCATTTCATAAGCTATTCCAAGAAAATTTAAGACGTGCATTTCATTCGTCATAAAGATCTTAAATATATTACATTTTAATCAAAATAGTTTACCACATTTTTGGAAATATCAAAACTTACGAATGTTTTTGTATTGAAAACCAAACTTGATATTTACGAAAGCTAATTTTCAAGAAAATATCCAGACTCCAAACTACCTTTACGTAGCAAATTATTCGCTGTATTTTGATTTTTCCAAAATATCTAAACTATTTTAATTAAAACTATTTTAAGATTTTTTTCGTGACAAAATGTAGGTATACCTAGATTTACTCCGAATAACTTCTTCATTCTGAATGACCTTTGTATAACTGATAAGTCATAAGAAACAGACAAAATCTTACTACACAAACATTGTACAGTTCCTCAAAGCACACTATTTATGACAAATTATTTGTGTGGCATTAACCCTTTCCGAGGTATTCTTTGTTATTGATTTGAATTTTCAAATACCTGTAATTTTTTCAGGTTAGTTCCTATACGTCTTTTTGCACGTAATAATACAAATGTAATTTGAATGTAATTTCAAAGTCATGACATAGCAACCCGCTTTTTCAAAAATCTGACCCTTGCTTAACCTATTGTATTCTTTTTATACTTGCAACGAAATGTGTAAATGTGTAATGAAAGTTTATCTCGATTGACAGGAAATGGATACAAGAATAAGATTTTATAACAATAGGTTCTATGGGGTGAACAATCCTTGGCGGAACCGGTTTCGCAGCGTGCGGCGGGCGAGGCTGGTTGCTGTATCGGCGGTGCGAGGGCAGGAATCCTGCAGTAAGTAAATACAGGATGGAAGATGACCTATGATCACCCTTGAGCAGGGTGACTGTTTATAATGTATAGAACAAAAACTCTTAGTGCAGTTTTGCAGCTTTTTTTGAGAAAAAAGGAGAATTGCTTAATATTAACTCTTAATATTTTATGAAACTTAGATACTTTTTAAAATACTCCTTAGGAGAAATTGAAAAATAAGTACCCTTACTATTATTATAAACTTTCAAAATTTGTCTCAGTAGAATCTACATCATTAGCCACGAGACTACACAACATGACAATACTGTGAGATCGAAAGAAACGCACTTTGTTTATAAATAAACGCACTTCAACTGTTGTTTACTACGCTTATGGCTTGTTTTCGAAATAGCGGATTATAAGATACAGATTGGCCCAATTTACTAATGCTGAATATCTTAAAATGCTACTCATTTATGGTTAAACACATCGTAATGTGGCAATGCGATAAGACTTTATCGAGAAACGTTTCCAAATAAACGAGCATCACATCACAGGATATTTGTTTTCATCTGTTAAAGAGTTCCTCATGTTGAAGGAGTTGGTCGAAGAAATTCTTTGCTTCGTGGAAGAAGATTCTGGAAGCAGCAAACGTGAAATATAGCTCACACTATCGGCGTATCCCATTGGACTGTTTTGAGAACATAAAAGGAGGAATTGCTACGCCCATATCACACTTGGTGTATCAGTATCTCTGAAGCCGATTATGCGCCAAGGGTAGCATTTTCCAAGAAAATTCTTCTTACGACATAGAAAAAAGAAATCTGATCTGTTACACTCACATGAATTTCTCTACTCTTGTACAAACTATTTTTACAAACGCTTATTCCCCATATGCTTCATGTTAATCCAGATGTTAATCTTATTGATAATTTTCTTGTAGGTGCAAGGGGAATTGGTAGTATTTAAGCGATAGGACAGGACATGTCCAGGACATAAAAAAATGAATAACGAATTTCCATTTGAGAAAAAGTATTTAAAAATTTAAGGAAATAACAAGCAATATCTCGAAAAGGGTTCACTCAACAACAAAAATGTATATGACATAAATTGTGTATTTTAACGCGATCTACATTTTTTTGTGTAGTAAAATTTGTCTATCTCTTATGGTTTACCAGTTATGCAAAAGTCGTTCACAATGAAGAATACTTTTGGAGATATTCCCAGAAAATTCGAGATATACATTTTATTTGTCATGAATGTATCTTAAATATATGATATTTTAATCAAAATCGTTAGAGCCATTTTTGAGAAAATTAAAATTTTCGAAAAATTTTCCATGTAAAGGGTAGTCTGGGGTGCGGGTATTTTCTTGAAAACCTTCGTGTAGCATCTCTGGACGATACTGAATTTAAATACCAAGTTTGGTGTTTATCCGACTGTTCGTTTCTTAGTTATGCTGTTCACAGACACACACACGGACATGTTTCCAAAAATACCTTTTTTGGATTCAGGATGCCTCAAAACATGTATTTCCGGTGAAATCTCGGTATCGAATTTTTGGGTGGAATGCAATACTTCTACTTACTATACGCAGTAGAATGGATAAGAAAATAAAAAATCTCGAAAAATGTTTCATGTAAAGGGCAGTTTGGAGTAGGGGGATTTTCTCAAAAATCTTTGTGTAAAATCTTCGAAAAGTACTGGACCTAAATATCAAGTTTGGTATTTATCCGAATTTTCGTTTTTGAATTAAGTTGTTCACAGAAATACAGACTCTCACATAGACACACACGGTCGTGTTTCCAAAAATGCTTTATTCGTATTCTCTACCTTCTATGTACAGTGTAATCCATAAAAATACTGTCATACTTTGAACTGGTATTGCGTCGCCTTTGGATAGTCGTATTTGGGTGAAGCTGGTGACATTCGAAATAAAAACTCAAATATACTTTACTATGCTCATAGACATTGGATGTGGCCCACACGGGTGACGCTGCAGACATCAAGGCGATCCCATTCACGCCACACACGCTCAAACATATCTGATGAAATAGACTGGATGACAGCAGTGATACTAAGTTGCACTTCTTGCAGGTTTTGAGGCAATGTGGGTACATAGACAAAATCCTTTATGTAACCCCATAAAATGAAGTCACAGATTGTCAAGTCAGGCGACCTTGACGGTCACTTGTAGAAGACATCATTTCCGGCATGTCCAAGCCATCTTCCTGGAAGCCGTCCATTCAGATGTTCCAGAACATGTAAATGTCAGTGAGAAGGTGCTCCATCTTGTTGGAAAATAAAATCGTTGCCGCCGCCTTCTTCCAATTGTGGAAATAACCATTCAGTGAGCATGTCAAGATAAGTTGGACCCTTGACAGTGGCTTCTCGAAAGAAAAATGGGCCATAGAGTTGACGTTTCGATACGACACAAAAGACAATCAATTTAGGGGAGTCTCTTTCAACTTGAAAAATGTCATGTGAATTCTGGCTCCTCCATTATGCCTGTTCACTTTTGCATTAACGCGGTATGTTGACTCACTGAAAATTATTTTTTCCAACAGATTTTCATTACTCTCCATTAGTACCAATAAAAGTTCAGAGAAACCTAATCGTTTTGCAGGATCATCAGATTTCAACTTATACAGTAATTTGAAAAAGTAGAATTTTAGGAAGAGTTGTATTATATTTCAACTGTTGGGGAACCGAACTTAAAATTCGTTGCAACCACACGTATAGTACCCCTTTCAGGTAGCCTTCGCCCTAAGTTTAAAAATATAAACTGTGTTATTGTTACTGTTTCTTTAAATATTATATATTTATGTTTGCCTCGGCTGCATCAGTATTATTGTTAGAGACATGGATGTCTTGGCAGGGTTGTGGTGCGACTAAGAATGTAGGCTTACACAGATTATAAATTTACTTCACTCCTTCTATTAATGCTTGACACGATTTAAATAACACTTCACTGATATAGGGAGCTGTGAGATTATTTTTATTAATTAATTACACTTTTTAACACGTAAACTATTTTCGTCTCACACGAATATGTATTAAATTTCTTGAGGACACTTTTTGCGTCTGGTTAATAACGCTGTCTGCAACCAACTGAACTGATTTTAACCGCCTAAACTTGTAAATTTCTGTATTTCAAGTCTCTGATTGGCGATTCTTAATCCAATAGAATACCTTCATTTAACTAATGCTTTTTCTGGTTGTTGATTGGCTATTTTTATAAACTGTCACTAAAATTACATTATTGCTTCCAAGAATCACAAGAAACATTTAAACCCTCCTAATTCATTATTGCCTCAAGGTTACCCCATTGTTACCTAATTGTTAGCAACTTTTAACCTATTATTCTCACAGCTCCTACATTATTAAATTACGTAATACATTCATATAACGTTATTGAACATGTATACAATAGTATACAATAATATAAACATATATAATGACTGATATATACACTTTTTATATATTGTTACATAATATATTGCTTTAAGGCGGGCTGTTATTGAATTTATATATTATAATTAGACTGAAATCATTTAAGTGTTAAAAATACTGCCTCAAATACTGTAGGGGTGAACTTCAGTCGCGTACGCAGGATCTTAGATACGGTGGATTTAGGGATGTTTAACTGCTGACTAGCTCTATGGACAGGCCACTTAGGACTACGTACAAGTGTTCCACAATTCCCGGATTGACAGATGGTCTCCCTGAATGGCCTTTCCTTTGATGACATGTTGAAATCTTCGCCCAAAAGCACACTGAACCTGCACCAGACTCTACGTGCTATGCTATTCCAAAACACACCAACTACGTTCTTGTGGGTTAGCCATAACTCCTTAAAACACGTAAGCTGCCTGCTAAATATCCAACAATGAACCCATATCGACTGAATTTAGTTTCTGTGTTTGAATCCAGCGATCCCGTCCATTGTGGTCCATTGTTGACATGCACAAAAACATTTTAGTTTTTCGATAGAATGTCCCCAGTTTCATTTAAATGCAATTAACCAGGGCAAGGTGGTGCCAGTTTGGAGTATGGTAGTATTTTTATGTATCTCGTAGAGTAAGTAAAAAGGCTTTTTTTAAATCAGAGGTCACAAAACATGTATTTTCGGTGAAATATTGATTTGAAATTATACTTCCTCATAAACCTATGTACTAGGTTTGTAACAGAAAAATCTGATGTGTTACACTCACGTGACTTTCTCTACTCCTGTACAAACTATTTTTACAAACGCTTATTCTAAATATGCTTCATGTTAATCGAGATGTTAATCTTATTGCTAATTTTCTTGTAGATGCAAGGGGAATGTGGTAGGTTTTAAGCGATAGTCAAATCTTTTAAGAGCTGGTTGCTATTCTCTTTGTATGTGCAGGACATAAAAAATGAAAAAGTATTTAAGAAAAGGTATTGGAAAATTTAAAGGAATAATAAGCAATATCCCGTAAATGGTTTACTCAACAAAAAAGATGTATATGACATAAATTGTGTATTTCAACGGGATCTACATTTTTGTGTAGTAAAATTTTGTCTATCTCTTATGGTTTACCAGCTATGCAAAAGTCGTTCACAATGAAGAATACTTTTGGAGACATTCCCAGAAAATTCGAGATATACATTTCATTTGTCATGAAAATATCTTAAACATATGATATTTTAATCAAACTCTTTGAGTAATCTTGGTTGGGGGGATTTTCTTGAAAATCTTTGTGTCGCATCTCTGGAAGATACTGAACCTAAATACCAAGTTTGATGTTTATCCGACTGTTCGTTTATGAATTGTGCTGCTCACAGACAGACAGACACACACACACAGACATGTTTCCAAAAATGCTTTTTTTTTGGATTTTGGGGATCTCAAAGCATATATTTTCGGTGAAATCTCGGTATCGAATTGTTGGGTGGAATACAATACTTTCCCTACTTAGTATACGTAGTAGAGAAAGTAAAAAATAAAAACACTATCGTAGAAAAATGTTAGTAATATGAGACGTGAAAATACCACATTCGCTCTCATTCATATTAATTTCTGCAACAATCGAAAAGAATTATGCGGTTGTTAAATTACTTTATTAATAATCGCGTTCACTGCATCATTTTATATGATTGTTTCAGAAAACGCTGAACCTCTGCTGGAAATGAAGCAGACTTTAGTATATGCAGCAAAGAATTTTGTATTCAGAAGGAATGAATATAAGGACCTTCCAAGCACAGACATAAATAAATTAGGAAAGGAAAGCGCCGTTAAGATAGATGGTATTAATGATACATTCAGACGCTGAGTGAAAAGAGAAGTCGACGGTTTGATCTACAAGAAGGAACGTAGTAAATGAAATTCTAAATTAAAGGTCGAAGGGTCGAGTTCCTGTTGGCGATTAAGACGGAGAGACCGGAACAAGCGGGTACCAACTAAACAGAAATTTTAATTACTGCTCTATCCAAACGCAAAGGACCAGCAGAGAATTGAAAACAAGAGAGTGACCAGTCCTTCACAGTGGCGGCGTATTTAGAAAGCTTTGAATCAGTGGCGAATACGAGTTCCAGTTTTGATGGTTTTCAAATATGAAAGAACTTTGAGCAAAGAATTTTAAAAAAAAGGTATAATGAATTAAGTATCTATTACAACACACTCTTTTGCAGAGTAACAGTTCATAGAACTAAAATAAAATCTGCACTACCCTGTCCTGGTATTAGTCGCAATACCAAGAAGTGTATTCTATTTCCTTTCCTTATTTTTATTAATTTATTCACTATTATTTGAAGTTGTTCTTATTTTAGGAGGAGTTGTATTGTAGTTCTATTGTTGGGGAGCCGAACTTGAAGTAGTTGCAACCGTACGTACGGTACCCGGTGGCCTTCGCCCCAAGTTTAAGAATATTCACTTTGTATTTTGACTGTTTCTTTAAATATTATAAATTTATGTTTGCCTCGGCTGCGTCAGTATTATTGTTTAAAACATGGATTTCTTTGCAGGGAGTAGTGCGGCTAAGAATGTAGGCTTACACAGATTATAATTTGTACTTCACTCTATTTATTAATTCTTTAAATGATTAAAATAACACTTCACTGATATATATATATATTATATATATCACACTGAATACGTATTAAACTTCTCGAGGACGTGTCTCGCGTCCGGTTAGTAACGCCCTCTACTAGCAACTGACTTCTGAATTTGTATAATTTGCCCTATTTCAGTTTCTGATTGGCCAATCCTACTCCAATAGAATACTTTCATTTAACTTAACCTTTTTTCTGGCTGTCGATTATCAAAATTTACACTATTGTTTCTCCAATAATGACTAGTAGCATTATTAAACTTTCTTACTCATTATTGCCTCAAGGTTACCTCATTGTTACCTCATTGTTAGCAACTTTTAATCTATTATTCTCACAGTTCCTACATTATTAAATTACGTAATACATACACATAACATTTTTGAACATGAACATAATAATATAAACATTAATACAATGACTGTTACATGCATTTTATATATTATACACATATTGCTTTAAGGCGGGCTGTTATTATATTTTATATTATATAATTTAACTGAAATCCTTTAAATGTTAAAAATACTGCCTCATATTATACAAAAATGTATACCGACAGATTTATTAAAGTTTATATATGAAAATAGTATAACGACATAATTAGTAGCAATTAATAAAAGCGTAACACAAGGTTGCACCCTTTCGACACTACCATTAAATATTATGTACGACCGTGTTTTTACTTTCTCTAACACGTATAGTAAATACGTGAGTATTGCATTCCACCCAAAAACTCGATATGGAGATTTCACCGGAAATACTTGTTTGAGGTGCCCTGAATCCAAATAAAGCATTTTTGGAAACATGTCCGTGTGTGTCTGTCTGTGAACAGCCTAATTCAAAACCGAAAAGTGGGATAAATCCAAACTTGGTGTTTGAATTTAGTATCTTCCAAGGATGCGGCACAAATATTTTCAAGAAAATCTTCCACACCAGCTACCCTTCACATGGAACATTTTTCGAAAGGTTTTATTTTCTCAAAATTTTTTCTAACGATTTTGATTAAAATATCATATGTTTAAGGTATTTTAATGGCACATGAAATGTTTAGTTTGAAAAAAATCTAGTTCTCGTTAAAGGCACAATTTATGTCATGTACATTTTTTTGTGGAGTGAGCCATTTCCGAGATATTCTTTGTTATTTGTTTGAATGTTCCATTACTTACTATTTCTCAAATGGGAATTCGTTATTCGTTTTTGTATGTCCTAGACATACAAAGAGAATGGAGTGCGCTACATAGCAACCAGCTCTTAAAATATTTGACTGTCGCTTAAAGCCTAGCAATTCCCCTTGCATCTACAAGAAAATTAGCAATACGATAGTTTAATAGTCTCGATTAACGTGAAGTAGATGGAGAAAAATCGTTTGTAGAAACAGTTTGTACAAGGGTACAGAAAGTAATGTGAGTGCAACATATCAGATTTTTAAAGTAAATACGTTTTAATTTTTTGCCGCTACAGCGCTTCAGCTCCGATTTTGAACATGCGAGATTACTTCTTCATTCGCTAGGAAGTCGTACACACATGTCAGTTACACTATCGTTTTATGATTTTGTATTCTTCATCACGTTACAAATTGTTAAATAGCCTTTATTACTTTCTCTACTACGTATAGTAAGTAGCGGAAGTATTGTATTCCATCCAAAAATTAGATACCGAGATTTCACCGGAAATACATGTTTTGAGACTCCCTGAATCCAAAAAAAGCAGTTTTGGAAACATGTCCGTGTGCGTGTGTGTGTCTGTGAACAGCATAACTCAGAAACGAACAGTCGGATAAACACCAAACTTGGTATTTAGGTTCAGTATCTTCCAGAGATGCGACACGAAGGTTTTCAAGAAAATCCTCCCATCCCAGACTACCCTTTATGGAACATTTTTTGAAAATTTTAATTTTCTCAAGAATGGCTCTAACGATTTTGATTAAAATATCATATGTTTAAGATATTGTCATGAGAAATGAAATGTATATCTCGAATTTTCTGTCTCCAAAAGTATTCTTCATTGTGAACGACTTTTGCATAACTGGTAAACCATAAGAGATAGACAAAATTTTACTACATAAAAATGTAGATCGCGTTAAAATACACAATTTATGTCATATACATTTTTGTTGTTGAGTGAACCATTTTCGAGATATTGTCTGTTATTCCCTTAAATTTTCCAATACTTATACTTTTTCTCAAATTTGTTATTATTTTTTTTTTTTGTCCTGGGCATGCAAAGAGAATGGAATTCGCCACATAGCAACCAGCGCTTAAAAGATTTGACTATCGCTTAAAACCTAGCATATTCCCCTTGCATCTACAAGAAAATTAGCAATAAGAGTCTGCAAATGTTTATCTCGATTAACATGAAGTAGATCGAGAATAAGCGTTTGTAAAAATAGTTTGTACAAGAGTAGAGAAAGTCATGTGAGTGTAACACATCAGATTTTTTCTGTAGAAAGTTTGCCATTTATTCTTTATCCTCTGTGTGCAGGGTCCTGGAGGTCCTTTCTTGGTTTCTTCCTGACACCTCTTCTATTTCTGTTTTGTCCTTGGATGTTTGCAGATTAATGTGGGTGCACTTCTGTTAGTTGTCTACCTGTATGTTTACCTGTGCTGGCTGTCGAGTCAACTGTATTACGTGCCGCGTACAAACCCCTCATCCTTAATCATGATAAACATTTTTAACATGTACCGCCTGGCACAAAAGCACTACCTACGTTCTTATTACTATACCGTAGGATGGATCAACACAAACAAATCCGTGAAACCGAGAAAGTTTTTATTTAGCTCCACGTATGGACGCCAATTTGTAGAAAGATGTTGCATTGTTATTTTGAAGGAGGTGTATTATATTTCAACTGTTGGGGAGCCGGACACTTGAAGTAGTTGCAACCGCACGTATAGAACCCGCTTTCCGGTAGCCTTCGCCCAAAATGTACTTTCAGGTGACAATTGCCCCAAGTTTAAAACAAATATTAACTTTGTAATTTGACTGTTTCTTTAAATATTATATATTTATGTTTGCCTCGGCTGCGTCAGTATTAATTTTAGAGACACGAATTTCTTAACAGGGCGTGATGCGGCTGAGAATGTAGGCTTACACAGATTATAATTTAATTCACTTCTTTTATTAATGCTTGACACGATTAGATAACACTTTACTGATATAGAGAGCTGTGAGATTCTTTTTATTAATTAATTACACTTTTTAACACGTAAACTTATTTTTTCTCACACGAATACGCATTAAATCTCTCCAGGACACTTTTTGCGTCTGGTTAGGAACACTGTTTGCAGGAAACGCGTCCAGTTATGAGCGCTGTCTAGAAGCAACTGAGTTGAATTTGCAAATGTTTTCTCCTTTTTAGTTTCTGGTTGGCTAATCCTACTCCAATAGAATACCTTCATTTTACTAAAGCTTTTTCTGGTTGTTGATTGGATATTTTTAAACTGTCTCAAAATTTACATTATTGTTGCTCCAATAATGACTACTAGCATTATTAAACATTCTTACTCATTATTGCCTCAAGGTTACCTCATTGTTACCTCCTTGTTAGCAACTTTTAACTTATTTCTCACAGCTCCTACATTATTAAATTACGTAATGCATTCATATAACATTATTACACATGGATACAATAATACAAGCATATGCAATGACTGTTACATTAAGTTTACAAATTATTACATACACATATTGCTTTAAGGCGGGCTGTTATTGAATTTACATGTTATATAATTTGACTGAAATCAAATACTGCTTCAAAACACAAAACTTACTACATTATTTTAGCGAAATTATTCAGAATTAGGAGCTATGTTTTATAAATTTGCAATGCCCACAACTAATTCCGTGCTGAGTACATTAATTTTATTTATTGTTTCCTAACGTGGTACGTGCACACACTTTACAATTAAATAAATAGTGGTTGACTCATTCAAGTGGTAAGGAAATAACCAAGGTTAAATAACACAAAGAATGATCGTAATTATTGCTGTTTTAACTTTTGAAAGTCTTTGTTCTTCTTAAACAGTACAATTATAATTTTGAATGACACTTATTAAAGGTAATTAAACTAATTTTGAAATGGCCGAACTAGTGCGGTTTTGCCGCTACCCCATGCGTCAAGCCAAAGCCGGCGATCCGATAGTCGTAAATCATCGACTGAAGAAGCTGCTTGGCTCGACCACGTGACAAGACATCATGCAATTTGGCTAAACCATTATGCTGGTTGCGTCGACTTGTTGACAGATGTAAGTAAATCATGTCTAGATGAAATCATGCTGGTTGCCATAGTATTTAGTCATTTCTGGACTAGTACCAGCCACTGGACGTGAAAAGGGAGCCAGCAATGGCTCAAACCAGACTACCAAAATTCAGGTAAAGAATATAAATATTTCTCCAAATTTAAAAGATCCACTCACTCATAATTTTTTTATTGCCAACTAATATATGAATGCACATTATAAAGGGCATCGAGATTGGAGGGGTTAAAGTAAATATTATATTAAAAGGCGATTAAAAGCCCTATCCTGCCAATGCTAAATTCATGGTCCATAATCTCGGTAACTATTCAACATATCAAATTTGAATGTTTGCAGAATGTAAATGTATGCATTCTATGTTTACTTGTAACCAATACGTCTTTCTATTAAAGACCTAAGTCTATTTTCTTAATTACACCATCATTTTGATTAAAAATGTTCAGGATTGTATTTTTAATAACGAACCCTATCATTAACACTTAAGTAGCTTCACAACAGCAATAGGAGGTTGTTTTTATAATTCTAAAATTTAGTTCAACTACTTACATAGTTCAGGGAAAAAAACGGTCATTTTGACAGAAAATTTAATTCAGAAAAACATTTATTTAAAGCAAAAATGAAGCTAAGATACTGGCATGCATTTTTAAAGGAAGAAATTGTATGACTTAAGACACAAAAGATACTATACTTAACAGCAGTACCAATTTTTAGAGACAAACTTCCCCTAAAAGATTTGTTAAAATATTCCAAAGTGTGTATGAATTTTTATTACTTCTTTACCACGTACATATTAGGTAGAAAAGTATTTTATTCCCTAAAAATTCGATATCGAGATTTCATTGGAAATACGTGTTTGGTTTTTTCTAAGGAAAATGCCCGTGTTTTTGCGCGTGCGTGTGTGTGTGAGAGAGAGAGAAAGAAAGAATTAGTATAACTAAAACATCTGATGTGTTACACTCGCGTGACTTTCTCTACTCTTGTGCAAACTATTTTTACAAACGCTTATTCTCCATCTACTTGATCTTATTCGAGATATCGAGATGTTAACCTTTTGATAATTTTCTTGTAGATGCATGGAGAATATAGTAGGCTATAAGCGAGAAAAAGTATAGTATTTGAAAATCAAAAAAATAACAAGGAATATCTCGGTAATGGATCACTGGACCAAAACAATCTATGAGATAAATACTGTGTTTTAATGAGATCTACATTTTTTGTGTAGTAAAATTTTGTCTCTCTCTTACGGTTTACCGCTTATGAAAAAGTAGGTAATTCAGAATGAAGAGGACTTTTGGCAACATTCCCAGAAAATTGAAGATATGGATTTCACTTGCCTTAAAATAATTTTAACATATATTTTAATCAAAATCGTTAGAGCCATTTTTGAGGAAGTCAAAAGTTTTGGAGAAATGTCCCATGTAAAGGGTAGTCTGGGGTGGGAGGAGTTTCTTGAAAATCTTCGTGTTACCTCCTTGGAAGATATTAAACTCAAATACCAAATTTGGTATTTATCTGAGTTTTCGTTTTTAGTTATACTGTTCACAGACAGACACACAAACACACGGAAATGTTTCCAAAACTGCTTTATTTGGATTCATGGCGCCTCAAAACATGTATTTCCGGTTAAATCTTGGTTTCTAATTTTTGGGTAGAATGCTATACTTCCCCTACTTACTATACGTAGTAGACAAAGTAAAAATGTAGATCTCCTTAAAAAACACAATTTATTTCAAATAAATTTCTTTGTGTGACTCCAGCCATTTTCGATATATGGGATACTAATTGTTCCACTTGTTCAATATACAGTAATTCCTTTAAGTCCTGTCGATGTCAGTTGTTTCTCGCGATGTCATGGAAACAGTATGGAATTTTAAGGGCAGCATATAGCGTACAGTTCTTAAACATTTGACTGTCACTGTTCTCTTTGTGTCTATAACGAAATGTGTAATGTAAATAAGCACTCTATATGTTTTGACAACCTTCGCATTATAGTCTCTCCTTTAAAAAATAAGAGCTTAAATACAGAACTATCCTGAATTGCTTGAAAAGTTGCTATAGGCTAATTCCATCTAACCCACTTCTAATAATAGTAGCTCTCTATGGCTGAAACTTGCTACCCACAGAACCAAAACAATTGCAAGCGAGTTAGATTGCTAAAACTGATTGTGTTTATCCCAAAATAGAACGAGCGACATGCTGTAACTAAATGTCAACGACATGTGTGGGCTTAGGCCCAGAGGTGTTGAAACACCATAGTTATGAGAAATACACTCGGCACTTGCTAGTTGTGAAGGTTATGTAACTTTGTCAGTACTACAGTTGGGGATTATAGGAGAATGTTATTTTCCCCTCAATAACTAGCACTGCTAAACTTTTACAATCGTGTTTCGAACTCTGCGGTGAGGCACGCGGCACAAGTTCAGACAAGCAGGAGCTTTGCAATGGCTTATCTGAGTATTTCAGTAAAAGCCTGTTTAAAACAGAAGACAGTGGCGTATGCTCGGAGAAAATAGTTGCCTTAGAACACTTCAAACCAGACACTTTATAATTTTAAACTGAAATAAGGGCGCAAACTTTTACTTTCCCTACCAGGCAACTAATAAGTAGAAAAGTTATTTCCCGTAGTAAGATGTTTACTTCTACCTAGCCCATAACCCAGTTAAATGTATATGTAAAAATCTTATGTGTTACACTCACATGACTTTCTCTACTCTTGTACACACTATTTTTACAAACGCTTATTCTCCATATGCTTCATGTTAATCGGGATATCGAGATGTCAATCTTATTGCTAATTTTCTTGTAGATGCAAGGGGAATATGGTAGGCTTTAAGCGACAGTCAAATATTGTAAGCTCTGGTTGCTATGCGGCGCATTCCATTCTCTTTGCATGTCCAGGACATAAAAAAATGGATAACGAATTTGAGAAAAAGTATAAGTATTGAAAAATTTAAGGGAATAACAAGCAATATCTCGAAAACGGTTCACTCAACAAAACAAATGTATAAGACATAAATTGTGTATTTTAACGCGATCTACATTTCTTGTGTAGTAAAATTTTGTCTATCTCTTATGGTTTACCAGCTATGTAAAAGTCGTTCACAATGAAGAATACTTTTGGAGACATTCCTAGAAAATTTGAGATATACATTTCATTTCTCATGACAATGTCTTAAACATATGACATTTTAATCAAAATCGTTAGAGCCATTTTTGAGAAAATTAAAATTTTCGAAAAATGTTCCATGTAAAGGGTAATCTTGGGTGGGGGAATTTTCTTTAAAACCTTTGTGTCGCATCTCTGGAAGATACTGAACCTAAATACCAAGTTTGGTGTTTATCCAACAGTTCGTTTCTGAGTTGTTCACAGATACACAGAAATGTTTCCAAAAAAGTAAAAAGAAAAGCCTTCCACTAGGAATTTGCTTGAAAGTGCTTTTATTATAATAATAATGGTAAGGTACTTATTTCACATTCAATTACAATCAGAAACAGATGTTTTGAAAGTATGCCTGTGTTTCAAGCTGATAATTTCGAAAGCAATACTGGGCTAGGAGAATAAAGGAGCAATTAACAAAGCATGTGTTAGATGATGTTTGGTCTAGAAGTGGTAATCCTGATAGGCGCTTTTGGAAGGAGTAAAATCACGATTAGAGGATATGGATTATAGTTAGACAAATGTTATTTGCCCAAATAAGAGAAAATAAGTCCTTAGAGTTTTATAAAAGAGTTAAAGAAGGCACACAGAAGGAATTATACGTCGAAACGAGTGATCAGGGATTTCCTGGCTTATATCAGAAATTTCAAAGTTAAAAGTTTCGAGGGGGAAGTTAGATAGGGGCTTTGCCCCAATTTTTGGGAGAGAAGAAAACGAATCTCACATAATTTTTGAATTCATGAGGACTAATGAATGAAGAAATACGCTGATAAAAAATAATGGCTAAAGATTAATAAAGTAGTAAGATTAAATAAGGTTTTTAAAGACAAAGGCCAAAGATTTAGGGGAATTGGAAAGTGATGTATAAATAATGGAGACAAATACGCAAGTAGTCGGTAATAATTTAACTCAATGAGATAAGAAAACATGTTAAATGAAAGAGAGCAATCTACCTCAAAATGGCCAGGACCAAATAGGTAGGCTCCAATGTAATGTTCTTAGTAGTGAAATAAATAATTTCGTATATTTATTTAACTGAAGACTTTTTCATTCGTTTTAAGCAAAAGCATTCATTGGAAGCTTTCCTGACATTGTGAACACCCTTGATTTTCTCGAGCTTCCAGCCAGGTGTAAATTTCTAAACAACTGACATTTGGATGAAAGCCCGAGAAAATCTAGAATACTTTTACCAAGTTTGTATCGACAAAGTATCTACCTAAATATCGATTTAGAAAGAAAATACCTCCCAAATAAATGTCCAGTGGGGTACTTCTCTAATGCCGGGAATCCTTAATGACACTGGCTGAACACAATAAGGTTCAAATTATGTGGGTACCAGGACATACAGGTATACCAGGCAATGAGAAATCAGATGAAGCAGCCACGATTGGCAGCAAAATCGCATTTTTGGGTCCGGGGCCTTTACTGGGGGTATCCTACAGACCAGTGAAACAGGCTATTAAGTGCTGAGCTCAAGCAGAACACAAGAACTACTGGGACTCCATTGAGGGTTGCAGACATTCCAAGTTGTTTATTACAGACCTGGATAACAGCCGGGCAAATTACCTGCGCGGTCTTAGTAGAAGAAGACTTGCATGGGCAACAGGATTCATTACAGGTCACTGTGCCCTAAAGTTTAATCTATACAGAATGGGATTGTTTAACAACCCTATCTGTAGTAGATGCCTAGAAGGAGATGAGACTGTTACTTATCTGCTATGTGATTGCCCTGCTCTTGCGAATCAAAGAGCAGGTATTTTTGGCAATCACTTTACAAAGATAGATGAACTTTCGAAAGCCTCAGTTAGCAGTCTGGTTAAGTTCATAACAAGCAACACACTACTTAATTGATGAAAGGGGGGATGGGCAATAGATCTTTAAGGTCGCAGTGCTTGGGCAAAAAACCCACCCCTTTTCAAACTAGAAACTAGAACTAGGGGTACTTATCTGGTTAGTCGGCATATGTATAGAAAAAGAAGGCAACGAAAATAGAGAAGCATAGTGGTGGCTGGGTTTTCAGTAAAGGACATCATTAGGAAGAATTAATTGTTTGAAGTAACAAAATGACGTGAAAATGAACGCAATGATTGCTTTGAAGGAACACACTATGCAAAGTAAACATAGTTACTAAGGTAGAAAAAAACCAACTGAGATGATAGAAAGAAGAAGAGTGTGCAAAAAAGAAAACTAAAGAACGAAAGTCGCTTCTAGTTTGGAAGTTATTCCGCGCTTACGTACGAACCCAAATCTAGTTACCGGGACAAAGGCAAGTGCCTATAAAGGAACAAAAATCTCTACACGTGAGTGATAGCGTGATCAAATTTAGGAAAGTTTGTCCAGTGTGCCACTGGAGGGTACAATTACAAAGTTTCGGTACAAGTTTTCTCGTTTTGGGAGTACAGCATCGCATGTGTTTGCTCACGTCCAGAGATCTTGGCAGAACACCAACAGACGTGTCGCTTCGTGAACATGGAACCCTACTAGCTTCTTTACGACCTATTTTAATGTGCGTACTTTGCACAGTGTGAAACTTACTATACTGCGTCTAATTCCCGTCCACATAGTAATCTACAGGGTTGTTAATATAACTAGCGGTCGCTAGAGCGCGGCTACTTCCGCGTAAAACACTGTCTCGCCCGCCAGTACCGGTGCCGGGCGTGCGGTTTTCTAGTCAGTTGGTGTCAGTTGGAACGCAAGTAGTAATAGTCCCGGATGAGCCAATTGTTTTAACGATAATCCTGCCGCTAGGGGCGCTAGTGTCGCTAGTGTCGCTGCGTGCGACGGCGGCGGCGGTAAGTTTGAAAAGCGCCCTGAGCGGTAGGATTATCGTTATTGCAATTGGTTCATCCGGGACGAGTTGAAAGAATTGAGGATTAGGGTAAGGTGAAGGAAGAAGAGGAAGTGACGTGGAGTGTTTTGATTGGTTCGTTAATTTGGGTGGAAGATGAAGGAAGGAAGATGGAAGAGTATGGAGGTCGCGTGATGGAGAGTAGCTGGGTGGCGAGGTGTTGTCTGTGCGGAGGTCGGTACTGAAATGGGGGAAAAGATGGGGAGCGAGGGATAAAAAGTGTAACAGAAAGTGACGTGTGAAGTTGTGATTGGTGGGAATAAGAAGTGATTTTATTGGTGGAAAGGAACAAATGAGAGTTGTTGATTGGTAGGAATAAGAGGGATTATGATTGCTGGAAAAGAAAAAGTTGTGGGAGTGGGGTATGTTGGAGGTGATGGGAAAGGTAAGTTTTGCTAGCAGCAAGATTTGCAAAAGCCTGTCGTGAACTGATCAGCAATTTTTTTTTTCTTGAGTGGATAGAGAGATGGGGCGATATGAGATGCGGTGGCGAAAATGGGAACTAAACAAGGTGGTTGAGACAAGAGGTTTAAGGACGAGGAAATTTGGAGGTTAGTGGTGAACATGGCGGTCGCAAGAGGTTGGGGGGTAAGGAGACGCGGTGGTGAGAATGGGAACTAAAAGAAGATGGGGGAAGTAAGAGTTTAGAAGAGTAGATTTTGAGGTTAAAATAGTGGGAACTAAAAATGGCGGAGGGTCTGCGACAAGGAGATGCGGTGAGAACTAAACAAGATGGCGGACGCAAGAGGTGGGTAAGGAGGTTTGAGGTTACAGTACCAAAACACGAAAGGATATATTCCTACGCCAAGCAGGTCCGAAAAATAATTATGCGTGTGGTACTTACCTGTTACCGGTGTGGATGCGTCACCAAAAGCGCGGCACGCGAGGCGGAAAAATAAAAGCAAACTGTTTTTGAAAATGCTTAACCAGCTTTAAGATCAACCAACATCACTACGCACTGATATACCTAGGTTTTTAAACGGTACAGACACCCTTTGCAGAGGCGTAATTTAACTATACCAAAACCTGGTACTGGACCATCGTGATGGTCGCTAGCGTACGTAGGAGCAGGGTTCTCATAGCCGGTCGAAAGCGGTCAAAAACGTGTACGACGTAGGTGTTGACAGTAGCTGCTGTCGAGTCAACCGTCGAGGTGTGAATAAACAAGATCTGTTCTCGCCGGCAATTTGGTTCGGAGATGTGAGCAGCGGCGAGGTGTTGTCTGTGCGGAGGTCGGGACTGAAAGAGGGAAAAGATGGGGAGCGAGGGATAAAAAGTGTAACAGAAAGTAACGTGTGAAGTTGTGATTGGTGGGAATAAGAAGTGATTTTATTGGTGGAAAGGAGCAAATGAAAGTTGTTGATTGGTAAGAATAAGAGAGATTATGATTGGTGGGAAAGAAAAAGGTGTGGGAGTGGGGTATGTTGGAGGTGATGGGAAAGGTAAGTTTTGCTAGCAACAGGATTTGCAAAAGCCTGTGGAGAACTGATCAGCAATTTTTGAACGTTGGATGGTAGTTTTCTTGAGTGGATAGAGAGATGGGGCGATATGAGATGCGGTGGCGAAAATGGGGACTAAATAAGATGGTTGAGACAAGAGGTTTAAGGGCGAGGAAATTTGGAGGTTAGTGGTGAATATGGCGGTTGCAAGAGGTGGGGCAAGGAGACGCGGTGGTGAGAATGGGAACTAAAAGAAGATGGCGGTAGCAAGAGGTTAGAAGAGTAGATTTTGAGGTTAAAATAGTGGGAACTAAAAATGGCGGAGGTTCTGCGACAAGGAGATGCGGTGAGAACTAAACAAGATGGTGGACGCAAGAGGAGGGTAAGGAGATTTGAGGTTACAGTACCAAAACACGAAAGGATATCTTCCTAAGCCAAGCAGGTCCGAAAAATAATTATGCGTGTGGTACTTACCTGTTACCGGTGTGGATGCGTCACCAAAAGCGCGGCACGCGACGCGAAAAAATAAAAGCAAACTGTTTTTGAAAATGCTTAACCAGCTTTAAGATCAACCAACATCACTACGCACTGATATACCTAGGTTTTTAAAGCGGTACAGACACCCTTTGCAGAGGCGTAATTTAACTATACCAAAAACCTGGTACTGGACCATCGTGATGGTCGCTAGCGTACGTAGGAGCAGGGTTCTCATAGCCGGTCGCAAGCGGTGAAAAACGTGTACGACGTAGGTGTTCGCAGTAGCTGCTGTCGAGTCAACCGTCGAGGTGTGAATAAACGAGATCTGTTCTCGCCGGCAATCTGGTTCGGAGATGTGAGCAGCGGCGAGGTGTTGTCTGTGCGGAGGTCGGGACTGAAAGAGGGAAAAGATGGGGAGCGAGGGATAAAAAGTATAACAGAAAGTGACGTGTGAAGTTGTGATTGGTGGGAATAAGAAGTGATTTTATTGGTGGAAAGGAGCAAATGAAAGTTGTTGATTGGTAAGAATAAGAGAGATTATGATTGGTGGGAAAGAAAAAGGTGTGGGAGTGGGGTATGTTGGAGGTGATGGGAAAGGTAAGTTTTGCTAGCAACAGGATTTGCAAAAGCCTGTCGAGAACTGATCAGCAATTTTTGAACGTTGGATGGTAGTTTTCTTGAGTGGATAGAGAGATGGTGCGATATGAGATGCGGTGGCAAAAATGGGAACTAAACAAGATGGTTGAGACAAGAGGTTTAAGGACGAGGAAATTTGGAGGTTAGTGGTGAACATGGCGGTCGCAAGAGGTGGGGGCAAAGAGACGCGGTGGTGAGAATGGGAACTAAAAGAAGATGGCGGTAGCAAGAGCTTAGAAGAGCAGATTTTGAGGTTAAAATAGTGGGAACTAAAAATGGCGGAGGGTTGGCGACAAGGAGATGCGGTGAGAACTAAACAAGATGGCGGACGCAAGAGGAGGGTAAGGAGATTTGAGGTTAAGATTTTTAGGTTAAAACAGGGCGTAAGCATGGGAACGAAATCCAAGATGGCGAAGGCATTGGTGTGGACGAGGAGATGTGAGGTGCGGTGGCGAAAATGGGAACTAAACAAGATGACGAAGACAAAAAGTGTAAGGACGAGGAGATTTCGAGGTTAGTGGTGAACATGGCGGTCGCAAGAGGTGGTGGGCAAGGAGACTTGAGGTTAAGATTTTTAGGTTAAAACAGGACGTAAGAAGGGGAACTAAATCCAAGATGGCGGAGGCAAGGGTGGGACGAGGAGATGTGAGGCGCGGTGGTAAAAATGGGAACTAAATAAGATAGCGGAGGCATGAAGTTGAGGTTAAAAATTGAGGTAAACGTGGAGAGCTTAAACCAAGATGGCGGTGGCGTGGTGGTGAAAATGGGAACTAAACAAGATGGCGGAGGCAAGAAGTGGAGGGACGAAGAGGTTTGAGGTTATGGTCAACATGCGAAAGATGTCGAACGCAACAGATGGTGACGAGGAGATAGAATTGAGGATTAGGGAAAGATGAAGGAAAACAGGAAGTGACGTGGAGTGTTTTGATTGGTAAAAATAAGACGAAATGTGATTGGTGCGTTAATTCGGGTGGAAGATGAAGGAAGGAAGATAAAAGAGTATGGAGGACACGTGATGGAGTGGAGCGGAGCGGCGAGGTGTTGTCTGTGCGGAGGTTGGGACTGAAAGAGGGAAAAGATGGCGAACGAGGGATAAAAAGTATAACAGAAAGTGACGTGTGAAGTTGTGATTGGTGGGAATAAGAAGTGATGTTATTGGTGGAAAGGAACAACTGAAAGTTGTTGATTGGTAAGAATAAGAGAGATTGTGATTGGTGGAAAGAAAAAGGTGTGGGAGTGGGGTATGTTGGAGGTGATGGGAAAGGTAAGTTTTGCTACCAACAAGATTTGCAAAAGCCTCTCCAGAACTCATCAGCAATTTCAGCAGACGATGTGCGTGGCGATAGGCCCGCTGCGATGAAAGAGCTGCAAACTTAGCGATAACTTGAAAAATATTGCCCGCCGTGACGCATTGCGCGCGCGTTTACCGTAAACCGTTACAGTTGCCATACTTATATTATCCGTCTTTCTTTTTTCTTTTTCTTTTTTTTACGTTTGTTTTTTAAAAAAAATAATTAGTTTTTCGGGGGTTTTCTCTGGTTGGTAGACGAATGCAAGCTCTTTCTGCTTTTTCACAGGTTTTCCCTGGTTGGTAGGCGTTTGCTGTAGTGGTTGACGAAGCCCTTTCTAATTTTCGAGGTTTTTTCAGGTTTTTCGTGGTTGTCCCTGCCCGGTAGGCAAATGATGAAGTTTTTGCTTGTCAGCGCACGGATACTAGGCACATACTCGCACACACACACACACACGTTGTAGTTGTCATACTTATATTATTCGTCTTTTCCTTTTTTTCTTTTTGTTTTTTCGTTTTTTTTAAAAAATAACTAGTTTTTGGAGGTTTTCTGCGGTTGGTAAACGAATGCAAGCTTTTTCTGCTTTTTCATAGGTTCTCCCTGGTTGGTAGGCGTTTTCTGTACTGGTTGACGAAGGCGTTTCTAATTTTCGAGGTTTTCTCAGGTTTTTTAGCGGTTGGCCCTGCCCGGTAGGCAAATGATGAAGTTTTACCTTGTCGGCGCACGGATACTAGGCACGTACTCGCGCGCACACACACACACACAAACGTTGCAGTTGCCATACTTATATTATTCGACTTTTCCTTTTTTTTTAAAATAACTAGTTTTTTTTGGGAGTTTTCTGCGGTTGGTAAACGAATGCAAACTCTTTCTGCTTTTTCATAGGTTTTCCCTGATTGGTAGGCGTTTTCTGTAGTGGGTGACGAAGCCGTTTCTAATTTTCGAGGTTTTCTCAGGTTTTTTAGCGGGTGTCCCTGTCCGGTAGGCAGATGATAAAGTTTTTCTATAATGTCGTCGTTTCGGCTTGTGGCGCACGGATACTAGGCACGTACTCGCGCACACACACACACACAGACAGACAGTCACACAGACAGGCACACACACACGGACATGTTTCCAAAAATGCCTTTTTTTTGGGATTCAGGAGGTCTCAAAACGTGTATTTCCGGTAAAATCTCGGTATCGAATTTTTGGGCGGAATGCAATACTTCCCCTACTTACTATACGGAGTAGAGAAAATTAAAAAAGAGTACTATCTTGTTTTCATGGGTTTTCCGGGTCGGTAAGCGTTAGAATACTCTTAGAGCTTTTTTAAGGTTTTTCGCGGTTATCCCTGTCCGGTAGGCAGATGATAAAGTTTTTCTATAATGTCGTCGTTTTGGCTTGTGGCGCACGGACACTAGGCACATACTCGCACACACACACACAGACACACACACGGACATGTTTCCAAAAATGCTTTTTTTTAGGATTCAGGAGGTCTCAAAACGTGTATTTCTAGTGAAATCTCGGTATCGAATTTTTGGGTGGAATGCAATACTTCCGCTACTTACTATACGTAGTAGAGAAAGTAAAAAGTATAAGTATTGGAAAATTTAAGGAAATAGCAAGCAATATCTCGAAAACGGTTCACTCGACAAAAGAAATGTATTTTAACGCGATCTACATTTTTGTGTAGTAAAATTTTGTCTATATCATGACATTATCTTAAACATATGATATTTTCATCAAAATGGTCATAGCCATTTTTGAGAAAATTAAAAAAGTGTACTATCTTGTTTTCATGGGTTTTCCGGGTCGGTAAGCGTTAGAATACTCTTAGAGCTTTTTTCAGGTTTTTTGGCGTTTTGCCTGTCGGGTAGGCAGATGATAAAGTTTTTCTATAATGTCGTCGTTTTGGCTTGTGGCGCACGGACACTAGGCACATACTCGCACACACACACAAACACACACACAAACACACACACACACACACAAACACACACACACACACACACACTAAAATAGTAGCGTATAAAAAAATTTAACAAACCGTAGATTTTCAAGAAAATTCCCACACCGCAAACTACCCGTTTAGCGGGAGAAAGTTCATTATTTTTATTGTTTTAAAAATGGCTCTAACCCCTTTTGATTACGGTACGGTATGTTTAAGATATCTGCATGACAAATAAAATGTATAACTTCAATTTTCTGGGAATTGCTGTGAAATAGTCTCATTGTGAATGTCTTTTGTACAACTGTTAAACCGTAGGAAACGAAGCCTTACTGTACAAGGACGTTAAAGCACACAATTTATGTGTATTATTATTATTATTATTATTATTATTATTATTATTATTATTATTATTATTATTATTACTTTGTGGCGTTGTCTATTTACAAAGTTTGCATGTTGATTTTAATGTTTAAAAGCTTTAGACCTTTCTCACTAAAACTCGTCATTCTTTTAACTTTTCTTTTTTCATTTTCATACAAAGAGAACGGAATTTCACAAGTGAAACAGCACTGTAATAACGATACCAACAAACTAATTATTATTCACCCACTGAAACACATAAAAACAATAAGTAATAATCACAGACCCAGTTTGTGGGTATTTAAATGAAACATATGCACAATACAATGCATCCAAATATTCAATATTGAGATTTCACTGGAAAACTAAATACTTGTTTTGAGGTCCCCTGAATAAAAACATTTTTAGAAAATTCTGTGTGTATGTGTCAGAGCAGCATAACTCAAAAATGAAAAGTCGGATAAATACTAAACTTGGTATTTAGGCTGAGTACCTTCCAAAGATACGACACAGAAAGTTTCAAGAAAACCCCTCCACCCCAAACTACCCTTTACATGAACTATTTTCCGAAATGTTTTATTTTCTAAAATTGTTTCTGACGATTGCAGCCTCCTCTGCTTGTGTCCTATAATTTCGAACGTAGGCTGCAAGGTGTCATCGCGGCTTCCTCCGGGTTGTTGGTCCATCTTATCGTCCGAATGCACCGATCGCTCTTTCCCTGCAAAGTACTGCGGCTATTTTGTTTTTATTTTAAAATTATTTTTCGTCAAATAGAACGATTTTGTAGAAAAACACACTATCGCTTTCGTTTCTAACTACGGGCTTTGGCTGTTGGCACAGGGTTTTTATAAGCTCGCTTATCGCAACCGTTGTTTCATCATTTGTGTCGAGTTAAATGCCTCGTTTCGCTAAAAAATTGTCGAGTTTTAAAAACTAGAGTCATGCTGACACGAACCGCCACTGCACAATTCTCACCGCCGACATAAAGGTTGCATTTATTGTATTGCTGACGAATTTCCGCTTCTCAAGCATTTCACTGTCATCAGCACACCGTTCTTTTGCGTGTAGCGCTGGATGCGAACGAGCTGAGCTGAGTTATTCCTGATGTTATTAGTGCAATATTAAAACTATGAGTATCGTGTGTAGTTTTTTATGTTGTGCCAGTGCATACGTGTTATGTAAAATGTATGAATTAAATACAATCAGCAGATACTTCCTTTCTAAGGAGTAACACCAACTGTTGAATAACAATTCTCAAAGTGCTACGTTCGTACGACCTCTACCCTCTATTTCTTATAGGTGAGTACGAAAGTTTATTTTCATATCCACTTAATTTTAATCCGGATAAACGTTTCGGGAAATGGTTGCATTGCACAACCGTTAGACATCCAAAGCGACGCTATACACTGGTCTTAAAATTCTAAATTCTTTCCATCAACATGGCGAGCAAGAACTGAAAAGCGACATGCCTTTTAAAAAAGAATGGCTAAGCACTGTACAATTCCAACCATTTATAACACATATCTCGGAAATGGCTGACGTCACAAAAAAGTTATTTCAAATAAATTGTGTGTGTTTCCTCAAACCTTAGCAGTTATACAAGTTCATAGAAAATTTCTTCCGAATCAAGAGGACTTCACAGGCTATTTCCACAAAATTCAAGATATACATTTTATTTTCATATAAATGTCTTTAATATATGGTGTTGTAATTAAAATCGTCAGAGACAGTTTTAGAAAATAAAACATTCCGGAAAATAGTTCATGTAAAGGGTAGAAGCAGTTTGAAAAAAGTGAAGTAAACGCGATTTTACACTCACTAGGGGCTAGAAAATCGAATTTCTTGACTTTTTGAATACTCAGCATTTTTCGTATATAGAGGCTTATTATGAGGTGATACATTCATTTATATGATTTTTAAGCAGTTTGAAAGAAGTGAAGTAGAATGGCTAAGCATTGTACAATTCGAACCATTTATAACAAATATTTCGGAAATGGCAGTTTGAAAGAAGTGAAGTAGAATGGCTAAGCATTGTACAATTCGAACCATTTATAACAAATATTTCGGAAATGGCTGACGTCACAAAAAAGTTATTTCAAATAAATTGTGTGTGTTTTTAAAAAGATCTAAATTTTTTGTATTCTATGTTTTTCTCAAACCTTAGCAGTTATACAAGATCATAGAAAATTTCTTCCGAATCAAGAGGACTTCACAGGCTATTTCCACAAAATTCAAGATATACATTTTATTTTTCATATAAATGTCTTTAATATATGGTGTTGTAATTAAAATCGTCAGAAACAATTTTAGAAAATAAAACATTTCGGAAAATAGTTCATGTAAAGGGTAGTTTGGGGTGGAGGGGTTTTCTTGAAACTCTCTGTGTCGTATCTTTGGAAGGTACTCAACCTAAATACCAAGTTTAGTATTTATCCGACTTTTCATTTTTGAGTTATGCTGCTCTGACACATACACACAGAATTTTCTAAAAATGTTTTTATTCAGGGGACCTCAAAACAAGTATTTAGTTTTCCAGTGAAATCTCAATATTGAATATTTGGATGCATTGTATTGTGCATATGTTTCATTTAAATACCCACAAACTGGGTCTGTGATTATTACTTATTGTTTTTATGTGTTTCAGTGGGTGAATAATAATTAGTTTGTTGGTATCGTTATTACAGTGCTGTTTCACTTGTGAAATTCCGTTCTCTTTGTATGAAAATGAAAAAAGAAAAGTTAAAAGAATGACGAGTTTTAGTGAGAAAGGTCTAAAGCTTTTAAACATTAAAATCAACATGCAAACTTTGTAAATAGACAACGCCACAAAGTAATAATAATAATAATAATAATAATAATAATAATAATAATAATAATACACATAAATTGTGTGCTTTAACGTCCTTGTACAGTAAGGCTTCGTTTCCTACGGTTTAACAGTTGTACAAAAGACATTCACAATGAGACTACTTCACAGCAATTCCCAGAAAATTGAAGTTATACATTTTATTTGTCATGCAGATATCTTAAACATACCGTACCGTAATCAAAAGGGGTTAGAGCCATTTTTAAAACAATAAAAATAATGAACTTTCTCCCGCTAAACGGGTAGTTTGCGGTGTGGGAATTTTCTTGAAAATCTACGGTTTGTTAAATTTTTTTATACGCTACTATTTTAGTGTGTGTGTGTGTGTTTGTGTGTGTGTGTGTGTGTTTGTGTGTGTGTGTGTGTGCGAGTATGTGCCTAGTGTCCGTGCGCCACAAGCCAAAACGACGACATTATAGAAAAACTTTATCATCTGCCTACCCGACAGGCAAAACGCCAAAAAACCTGAAAAAAGCTCTAAGAGTATTCTAACGCTTACCGACCTGGAAAACCCATGAAAACAAGATAGTACACTTTTTTAATTTTCTCAAAAATGGCTATGTCGATTTTGATGAAAATATCATATGTTTAAGATAATGTCATGATATAGACAAAATTTTACTACACAAAAAATCTAGATCGCGTTAAAATACACAACTTATGTCATATACATTTCTTTTGTCGATACCGAGATTTCACTGGAAATACACGTTTTGAGGCCTCCTCAATCCTAAAAAAAAGCATTTTTGGAAACATGTCCGTGTGTGTGTCTGTGTGTGTGTGTGTGTGTTTGTGTGTGTGTGCGAGTATGTGCCTAGTATCCGTGCGCCACAAGCCAAAACGACGACATTATAGAAAAACTTTATCATCTGCCTACCCGACAGGCAAAACGCCAAAAAACCTGAAAAAAGCTCTAAGAGTATTCTAACGCTTACCGACCCGGAAAACCCATGAAAACAAGATAGTACACTTTTTTAATTTTCTCAAAAATGGCTATGACCATTTTGATGAAAATATCATATGTTTAAGATAATGTCATGATATAGACAAAATTTTACTACACAAAAATGTAGATCGCGTTAAAATACATTTCTTTTGTCGAGTGAACCGTTTTCGAGATATTGCTTGCTATTTCCTTAAATTTTCCAATACTTATACTTTTTACTTTCTCTACTACGTATAGTAAGTAGCGGAAGTATTGCATTCCACCCAAAAATTCGATACCGAGATTTCACTAGAAATACACGTTTTGAGACCTCCTGAATCCTAAAAAAAAGCATTTTTGGAAACATGTCCGTGTGTGTGTCTGTGTGTGTGTGCGAGTATGTGCCTAGTGTCCGTGCGCCACAAGCCAAAACGACGACATTATAGAAAAACTTTATCATCTGCCTACCGGACAGGGATAACCGCGAAAAACCTGAAAAAAGCTCTAAGAGTATTCTAACGCTTACCGACCCGGAAAACCCATGAAAACAAGATAGTACACTTTTTTAATTTTCTCTACTTCGTATAGTAAGTAGGGGAAGTATTGCATTCCGCCCAAAAATTCGATACCGAGATTTTACCGGAAATACACGTTTTGAGACCTCCTGAATCCCAAAAAAAAGGCATTTTTGGAAACATGTCCGTGTGTGTGTGCCTGTCTGTGTGACTGTCTGTCTGTGTGTGTGTGTGCGCGAGTACGTGCCTAGTATCCGTGCGCCACAAGCCGAAACGACGACATTATAGAAAAACTTTATCATCTGCCTACCGGACAGGGACACCCGCTAAAAAACCTGAGAAAACCTCGAAAATTAGAAACGGCTTCGTCACCCACTACAGAAAACGCCTACCAACCAGGGAAAACCTATGAAAAAGCAGAAAGAGTTTGCATTCGTTTACCAACCGCAGAAAACTCCCAAAAAAACTAGTTATTTTAAAAAAAAAAGGAAAAGTCGAATAATATAAGTATGGCAACTGCAACGTTTGTGTGTGTGTGTGTGTGTGTGTGCGCGAGTACGTGCCTAGTATCCGTGCGCCGACAAGGTAAAACTTCATCATTTGCCTACCGGGCAGGGCCAACCGCTAAAAAACCTGAGAAAACCTCGAAAATTAGAAACGCCTTCGTCAACCAGTACAGAAAACGCCTACCAACCAGGGAGAACCTATGAAAAAGCAGAAAAAGCTTGCATTCGTTTACCAACCGCAGAAAACCTCCAAAAACTAGTTATTTTTTAAAAAAAACGAAAAAACAAAAAGAAAAAAAGGAAAAGACGAATAATATAAGTATGACAACTACAACGTGTGTGTGTGTGTGTGCGAGTATGTGCCTAGTATCCGTGCGCTGACAAGCAAAAACTTCATCATTTGCCTACCGGGCAGGGACAACCACGAAAAACCTGAAAAAACCTCGAAAATTAGAAAGGGCTTCGTCAACCACTACAGCAAACGCCTACCAACCAGGGAAAACCTGTGAAAAAGCAGAAAGAGCTTGCATTCGTCTACCAACCAGAGAAAACCCCCGAAAAACTAATTATTTTTTTTAAAAAACAAACGTAAAAAAAAGAAAAAGAAAAAAGAAAGACGGATAATATAAGTATGGCAACTGTAACGGTTTACGGTAAACGCGCGCGCAATGCGTCACGGCGGGCAATATTTTTCAAGTTATCGCTAAGTTTGCAGCTCTTTCATCGCAGCGGGCCTATCGCCACGCACATCGTCTGCTGAAATTGCTGATGAGTTCTGGAGAGGCTTTTGCAAATCTTGTTGGTAGCAAAACTTACCTTTCCCATCACCTCCAACATACCCCACTCCCACACCTTTTTCTTTCCACCAATCACAATCTCTCTTATTCTTACCAATCAACAACTTTCAGTTGTTCCTTTCCACCAATAACATCACTTCTTATTCCCACCAATCACAACTTCACACGTCACTTTCTGTTATACTTTTTATCCCTCGTTCGCCATCTTTTCCCTCTTTCAGTCCCAACCTCCGCACAGACAACACCTCGCCGCTCCGCTCCACTCCATCACGTGTCCTCCATACTCTTTTATCTTCCTTCCTTCATCTTCCACCCGAATTAACGCACCAATCACATTTCGTCTTATTTTTACCAATCAAAACACTCCACGTCACTTCCTGTTTTCCTTCATCTTTCCCTAATCCTCAATTCTATCTCCTCGTCACCATCTGTTGCGTTCGACATCTTTCGCATGTTGACCATAACCTCAAACCTCTTCGTCCCTCCACTTCTTGCCTCCGCCATCTTGTTTAGTTCCCATTTTCACCACCACGCCACCGCCATCTTGGTTTAAGCTCTCCACGTTTACCTCAATTTTTAACCTCAACTTCATGCCTCCGCTATCTTATTTAGTTCCCATTTTTACCACCGCGCCTCACATCTCCTCGTCCCACCCTTGCCTCCGCCATCTTGGATTTAGTTCCCCTTCTTACGTCCTGTTTTAACCTAAAAATCTTAACCTCAAGTCTCCTTGCCCACCACCTCTTGCGACCGCCATGTTCACCACTAACCTCGAAATCTCCTCGTCCTTACACTTTTTGTCTTCGTCATCTTGTTTAGTTCCCATTTTCGCCACCGCACCTCACATCTCCTCGTCCACACCAATGCCTTCGCCATCTTGGATTTCGTTCCCATGCTTACGCCCTGTTTTAACCTAAAAATCTTAACCTCAAATCTCCTTACCCTCCTCTTGCGTCCGCCATCTTGTTTAGTTCTCACCGCATCTCCTTGTCGCCAACCCTCCGCCATTTTTAGTTCCCACTATTTTAACCTCAAAATCTGCTCTTCTAAGCTCTTGCTACCGCCATCTTCTTTTAGTTCCCATTCTCACCACCGCGTCTCTTTGCCCCCACCTCTTGCGACCGCCATGTTCACCACTAACCTCCAAATTTCCTCGTCCTTAAACCTCTTGTCTCAACCATCTTGTTTAGTTCCCATTTTTGCCACCGCATCTCATATCGCACCATCTCTCTATCCACTCAAGAAAACTACCATCCAACGTTCAAAAATTGCTGATCAGTTCTCGACAGGCTTTTGCAAATCCTGTTGCTAGCAAAACTTACCTTTCCCATCACCTCCAACATACCCCACTCCCACACCTTTTTCTTTCCCACCAATCATAATCTCTCTTATTCTTACCAATCAACAACTTTCATTTGCTCCTTTCCACCAATAAAATCACTTCTTATTCCCACCAATCACAACTTCACACGTCACTTTCTGTTATACTTTTTATCCCTCGCTCCCCATCTTTTCCCTCTTTCAGTCCCAACCTCCGCACAGACAACACCTCGCCGCTGCTCACATCTCCGAACCAGATTGCCGGCGAGAACAGATCTCGTTTATTCACACCTCGACGGTTGACTCGACAGCAGCTACTGCGAACACCTACGTCGTACACGTTTTTCACCGCTTGCGACCGGCTATGAGAACCCTGCTCCTACGTACGCTAGCGACCATCACGATGGTCCAGTACCAGGTTTTTGGTATAGTTAAATTACGCCTCTGCAAAGGGTGTCTGTACCGCTTTAAAAACCTAGGTATATCAGTGCGTAGTGATGTTGGTTGATCTTAAAGCTGGTTAAGCATTTTCAAAAACAGTTTGCTTTTATTTTTTCGCGTCGCGTGCCGCGCTTTTGGTGACGCATCCACACCGGTAACAGGTAAGTACCACACGCATAATTATTTTTCGGACCTGCTTGGCGTAGGAATATATCCTTTCGTGTTTTGGTACTGTAACCTCAAATCTCCTTACCCTCCTCTTGCGTCCACCATCTTGTTTAGTTCTCACCGCATCTCCTTGTCGCAGAACCTCCGCCATTTTTAGTTCCCACTATTTTAACCTCAAAATCTACTCTTCTAACCTCTTGCTACCGCCATCTTCTTTTAGTTCCCATTCTCACCACCGCGTCTCCTTGCCCCACCTCTTGCAACCGCCATATTCACCACTAACCTCCAAATTTCCTCGCCCTTAAACCTCTTGTCTCAACCATCTTATTTAGTCCCCATTTTCGCCACCGCATCTCATATCGCCCCATCTCTCTATCCACTCAAGAAAACTACCATCCAACGTTCAAAAATTGCTGATCAGTTCTCCACAGGCTTTTGCAAATCCTGTTGCTAGCAAAACTTACCTTTCCCATCACCTCCAACATACCCCACTCCCACACCTTTTTCTTTCCCACCAATCATAATCTCTCTTATTCTTACCAATCAACAACTTTCATTTGCTCCTTTCCACCAATAAAATCACTTCTTATTCCCACCAATCACAACTTCACACGTCACTTTCTGTTACACTTTTTATCCCTCGCTCCCCATCTTTTCCCTCTTTCAGTCCCGACCTCCGCACAGACAACACCTCGCCGCTGCTCACATCTCCGAACCAAATTGCCGGCGAGAACAGATCTTGTTTATTCACACCTCGACGGTTGACTCGACAGCAGCTACTGTCAACACCTACGTCGTACACGTTTTTGACCGCTTTCGACCGGCTATGAGAACCCTGCTCCTACGTACGCTAGCGACCATCACGATGGTCCAGTACCAGGTTTTGGTATAGTTAAATTACGCCTCTGCAAAGGGTGTCTGTACCGTTTAAAAACCTAGGTATATCAGTGCGTAGTGATGTTGGTTGATCTTAAAGCTGGTTAAGCATTTTCAAAAACAGTTTGCTTTTATTTTTCCGCCTCGCGTGCCGCGCTTTTGGTGACGCATCCACACCGGTAACAGGTAAGTACCACACGCATAATTATTTTTCGGACCTGCTTGGCGTAGGAATATATCCTTTCGTGTTTTGGTACTGTAACCTCAAACCTCCTTACCCACCTCTTGCGTCCGCCATCTTGTTTAGTTCTCACCGCATCTCCTTGTCGCAGGCCCTCCGCCATTTTTAGTTCCCACTATTTTAACCTCAAAATCTACTCTTCTAAACTCTTACTTCCCCCATCTTCTTTTAGTTCCCATTCTCACCACCGCGTCTCCTTACCCCCCAACCTCTTGCGACCGCCATGTTCACCACTAACCTCCAAATTTCCTCGTCCTTAAACCTCTTGTCTCAACCACCTTGTTTAGTTCCCATTTTCGCCACCGCATCTCATATCGCCCCATCTCTCTATCCACTCAAGAAAAAAAAATTGCTGATCAGTTCACGACAGGCTTTTGCAAATCTTGCTGCTAGCAAAACTTACCTTTCCCATCACCTCCAACATACCCCACTCCCACAACTTTTTCTTTTCCAGCAATCATAATCCCTCTTATTCCTACCAATCAACAACTCTCATTTGTTCCTTTCCACCAATAAAATCACTTCTTATTCCCACCAATCACAACTTCACACGTCACTTTCTGTTACACTTTTTATCCCTCGCTCCCCATCTTTTCCCCCATTTCAGTACCGACCTCCGCACAGACAACACCTCGCCACCCAGCTACTCTCCATCACGCGACCTCCATACTCTTCCATCTTCCTTCCTTCATCTTCCACCCAAATTAACGAACCAATCAAAACACTCCACGTCACTTCCTCTTCTTCCTTCACCTTACCCTAATCCTCAATTCTTTCAACTCGTCCCGGATGAACCAATTGCAATAACGATAATCCTACCGCTCAGGGCGCTTTTCAAACTTACCGCCGCCGCCGTCGCACGCAGCGACACTAGCGACACTAGCGCCCCTAGCGGCAGGATTATCGTTAAAACAATTGGCTCATCCGGGACTATTACTACTAACGCATGACTCACAAGGACTGGCTGTGATATACAGGATGGGCTAGAAGTCCCCGTAGCCCCTAGTATCGAATGCTAATTGATTTATTTTAGTACAATTACTTGCGTACTAAGTGTCCAACATATCTGTATGTTCCTCATCATGCTGTAAACACCTCCATGTTCTTCTTGACATATTCTTGAGCATGTCCGGTGTTATAGTGCAAAATGTATCCTCAACATTATTGCACAGTTCTTCGTTTGTAGCATAACGACGTGCAGATACATACGCCTTAATGACTCCCCATGACGAGTTGTCAGGTGTGGTGAGGTCAGGACTTCTTGGTGGCTGATGAAGGGAGCTGGTGTTGCTGATAAACCACAACCTATCCAACGTCCTGGAAAGTGTTCATTTAAGAACCCGCGCAATGCAAGAGCGTAGTGAGGAGGTGCTCCATCTTGCCGCAACCACATGTGTTCTCTGAGGCCCTTTTCCTCAAACTGAGGAATTAATCATATTTTTAACATATGTAAATAAGTAGATCCAAGTAGATGTTGTGATGTCATCGCTGCTTATATCATTACGTGAGGCAGGTTCCTTTCTAAGGACTGTATAATGAGGATTCTCTTTAGCCCAAAAGACAATATTTCTAGCACTTGAGCTGCGATAAATTGCACATTCGTCTGAAATTATAACCTTGGCATGGATCAGTGCATTTGGAAATTGAGTTAACAAAGCACGGCATGCTAAAACGCGCTCATTCCAGTCTCTATCCGGCCGTTTACAAACATAGGTCGAAAATGTCTGAGCTTAAGGTCTTTTTTTTCATGTGATCTTGCATTGTTGTCCTTGGTATACCGAGTTCCGAAGCAGGTTTACGTGACGACTTCATAGAAGATTGTTCAATCTGAAGAAGTTATTTGTCTTTGCGTTATTTTTACGTTGTTATTTGCCCCACGTTTTGGGGGCCAATTTGAAGAAGTTGTTTTGTTGTAGGAGTTTGCACCAGCTTTGGGCGTCAATTTTAAGTAGGTTGTATTGAAGGAGTTGTATAATATTTCAACTGTTGGGAGCCGAACTTTAAGGTTTTTGCAACACCACACATATAGTAAACAGTTTCCGGTAGCCTTCGCCCCAAATGTTTTTTCAGGTGGCCTTTGCCCCAAGTTTAAAAAAAATATTAACTTTCTATTTTTACTTTTTCTTTAAATATTATATTTATGTTTGCCTCGGCTGCGTCAGTATTTATTTTAGAGATATGGATGTCTTAGCAGGGTTGTGGTGCGACTTAAGAATGTAGGCTTACACAGATTATAATTTTTATTTCACTCCTTTTATTAATACTTGATACGAATTAAATATCACTTCACTGATATAGAGCTGTGAGATTCTTTTATGAATTACTTGCACTTTTTAACACGTAAACTATTTTCGTCTCACACGAATACGTATTATACTTCTTGAGGACGTGTCTCGCGTCCGGTTAGGAACACTGTATGCAGGCAACGCGTCCAGTTATGAGCACTGTGTACAAGCAACTGACTTGATTTCTTTCGCCTAAATTTGTAAATTTCTGTATCTCAAGTCTCTGATTGGCTAATCCTAGTCCAATAAAATACCTTAATTTAACTAAAGTTTTTTCTGGTTGTTGATTGGCTATTTTTAAACTGTCTCAAAATTTACCTTATTGTTGCTCCAATAATGACTAGTGGCATTATTAAACATTCTTACTCATTATTGCCTCAAGGTTACCTCATTAACCTATTATTCTCACAGCTCCTACATTATTAAATTACGTAATACATTCACATAACATTATTGAACATGTATACAATAATATAAATATATACAATGACTGTAATATACACTTTTATATCTTGTTACATACACATATTGCTTTAAGGCGGGCTGCTATTATATTTTATATTATATAATTAGTCTGAAATCATTTAAATGTTAAAAATACTGCTTCAAATCTAAGCAGAGACTCCGGCACATATTTCTTCTCGTGTCTTCTTCCTTTCACTCTGCGGCCTGTCTTTAACACTGCCAAAAGCAAAAGCACGTCTTTCCCAATTCAAAACTTGGTTTTCGCGGTGGAGCCTTACTAAATATTTTCTGGAATGCTCCCATAAATTGCCTCATTGTCTGCCCTGTGTGTTGTCCTTCGTGCACCCACACACTTGTCACTAAGCACTCCTCAATAGCGTAACTATGACCCCTCACATCTGCCATGTTTACAAATTAAAACTCGACTACGAAAACATGTAACCATGAATTCCAGCAATTGATTTCGACAATCTATAAGACGTAACATAGCTACATAGCATAACAACATTTTATACTACCAACCTAAATAACCACATTTGATATTCACAGGGGTACGAACCTGTACACACTTCTCTGTTAACATTGTGTACTAGTTTACGTGTTATCTAGCGTTATTGTTCTTTGTTAGCTATGCCACAATCTAATGTTGAACAAACAGTATTATATACATCATTACGTGAAAATTGATTCTTGCAGAAAAGATAAGGTGCTCTGCAAGAGAATACCCTAGTAATTGTGTTCCAAATAGAGAAGCTGTTTCAAGACTTGTCACAAAGTTTTGAGAGAGAGGATCTGTGAATGATAGGAAATGGGTTACGAGATGCCATGTTCTTACTGAAGAGAACTTAGACACACTAGGAGAACGTCTGCAACATTCGCCGAAAAAATCACTCCTTCGCTTTGCTCTGGAGACAGAGGTATCAATATTCTATGCCAGAAATGCAACCAAATTACAACCATATAAAATTTGAGGCAGTATTTTTAACACTTAAATGATTTCAGTCAAATTATATAATACGTAAATTCAATAACAGCCCGCCTTGAAGCAATATGTGTATGTAATAATTTGTAAAATGTATGTAACAGTCATTGCATATGCTTATATAATTGTATACATGTTCTATAATGTTATGTGAATGTATTACGTAATTTAATAATGTAGGAGCTGTAAGAATAATAGGTTAAAAGTTGCTAACAATGAGGTAACAATGAGGTAACCTTGAGGCAATAATGAGTAAGAATTTTTAATAATGCTACTAGTCATTATTAGAGCAGCAATAATGTAAATTTTTGAGACTGTTTAAAAATAGCCAATCAACAACCAGAAAAAGCTTTAGTTAAATGAAGGTATTCTATTGGACTAGGATTAGCCAATAAGAGACCTTAAATACAGAAATTTACCAGTTTAGACGGTTGAAATCAATTCAGTTGCCTACAAACAATGCTCATAACCAGACGTGTTGCTTCCAAACAGTGTTCATAACCAGACACGAGATGTGTCCTCGAGAGATTCAATTACGTATTCGTGTGAGACGAAAATAATATACTTCTTAAAAAGTGCAAGTATTAAATAAAAGAAATCGATATGAGTGAAGTGCTATTTAATTTGTGTCAAGGATTAATAAAAAGAAGTGAATTAAAACTTAAACCCTGTGTAAGCCTACATTGTTGTCGCATCACGCCCTGTCAAGACTTCCATGTCTCTAACAATAATACTGACCGCAGACGAGGCAAACATAAATATTTAACACTTAAAGAAACAGTTAAATTACAAAGTAGATATTTTTTTAAACTTGGGGCAAAGGCCACCTGAAAGTACATTTGGGGCGAAGGCTACCGGAAAGCGGGTACTATACGTGCGGCTGCAACGAATTACAAGTTCGGTTCCCCAACAGCTGAAATATAATGATACTCTTGCAATACAAACTACTACAAATTGACGCCTAAAGCGTGGGGCAAACAACGTAAGGACAATACCTACTTCAAATTGACTCCCAAAGCGTGGGGCAAATAACAATACAACTCCGTCTAAGATACTCCTTCAATACGATACAACACCACCATAACATAACCTTACTTCAAATTGGCGTCCATACGTGGAGCTAAAAGAAAACATACAAACAAACATTTTACAAATTGCTGCAATTACGCCTCAAGAACTAATGGTAGTGAACGGAATTTCATACACAGATGTCATCGATATATTGCTGTTGAGGGACAACATTTTCAACATTCGGCCCCTCCACCGGCCAGTTGTATTAACAGCCCTGTATATTTCCACTGTCCGTATTTTAAGCCAAATATAGCCATAACGTTTTACATAACAACACACCAACTTAAACGAACCCTTTCTCTACGAGGCCAATCAATTATCCCTTTGGGCTATCTCTCCTCCTCTATTTTTTTACATATCCGTAACACTGAATAGACGTTCTTTAATTCAATTTATCACCGTATCTTCTGCTTCCATCACTTTGGACGATTACTTACTTCGTCATTTACTAAATTATACTAACAGTTGAATATATTATAGATGGTATCTCTTAATTAATGTCGTTTTTGAGCAAAACTTAATTTGGAACGTTTTCTTGCAAGACATTAAACTACTCTTCAGAGTAAAGACCATCAGATTCTATGGTCTTTAGCCATCATTCAGCGAGGTTTATTATCCCGCGACGGTACCAGTCTCTGGTTTTTTATGCGAAGAATTCGATGAGATCCACTTCAACGGCTTCAAAGTTTTCGAAATTTCTTTCACGCAGAAAATGAGCTATGCATCGAAACAGATGTTAATGTGAAAGCGCAATATCAGGGTTGTATGCTGGGTGTGGTAGCAGTTCGACTCCTTCCAATTCCTGAATTTCTTTCATGGTTGTTTGTACAGTATGGGTTGTTGCATTGTATCTCCGTCTCAAAATTTAATGAACTCGTTTCATTGTTGAGACTAAAGATCCGTATTGACTGCACTGCTATTTGTAACAAACTCCTAGGAATCACTCCTTCAAAATTCCACCAGACACACAACATTACTTTGGTGGCAAACTGATTCTTTTAACGATGACTTTGGCAGGTTGACGGGGAGTAACCACTCTTTCGAGACGTGAGGGTAGCGGTAACAGACCCATTTTTCATCACATGTGACAATTCTTCTGATACATTTATCATCCATGGGATTACCAGTAAGTTGACGGCAGATATCCACTCTACGTTGAGCTGTTGAGGTGTAAGTTCATGAGGTACAGATCTACAGCATCTGTTTCAATTTCCAAGTTTCTTAATCTGGTGATCTTTTGATGGACCAAGTTCTTCTGACAGCCTATGAGTCCCTTTTTACGGAGTTTCTTCCAAAACTCTGCGTGTATTCTCAATGTCCCATAATTTAGATCTTTCAGAACGTGATAAATATTTAGTGTTTTCTTCTCCAACGTTGAAACGTTGATGCCATCGTTTTGCCACACGCTCACTAACGACATCTTCCCCTTCCACTTCACATATTTTTCGAGCCGCGGCAGCAGCTTCATAATCTTGTTTCCAGTAGTGCTTTCGAAGGACTCCAATCTCAAACTTTGTAATTTCTATTTTGTCATGTATTAACAAATGACGACTGGCACATTCTCGCAATATACGCAATACTAGTCATGGCATCCTGTAAATAGCATTGACGAACCAAAGAAAACCAATTCACCGAACTTAAAAACAGACATTACTTACGAGACAACCTAATTGATATTTATTAGCCTCTTTGCAATATGAGTACAGATAGTTTTCATAAATACTTAACATTTATAAGCTGAAATTATTCAAGTATACTAACAGTTGAATATATACACATTTAACATTTTATATTTATTAGCCTCTTTGTCATGTGAGTATAGCTAGAGTTGTCATAAACATTTATAAGTTGAACCTTACTTGATAATATTCGTTGAGGTTATGATTTGCCAGCAGTGTTGAACGAATTAAGGCATAGGTAAATTTCTTATATATAATTGCAGAGCATTATAAAGTTTGTAATAAATATTAAAAAACATGTTTTTAGTGTAATTATACTTGCATTGTATAATATACAGAGTGAATATGAATATCACCGACAAACGCTCACAGGTTGTTAAGGGATACCTTCCGAGTATTTTTGTATATGGGACTCACGATCACCGGTGGCTCGTTATAGAGTGATTGCATTTCGTTTGGTTTCTTGCCCAATTAGCTTTGTATCTGTATTACACTGAAAATGCAATGCAAATGTCGATGGTATCCGCTGTGTGTCTTGTTTGTAAACAATTTGTTTTCATTCGCTCATGGGACCAGCTGTTGACAACATTACTGCCCTCTTTAACTCGTTGCCTTCAAGTTTGCAGTCACTACTGCTCGGTTCTGTCTAGAGTTTTGTTTTTCCAGCAGTGTTAGTTGTGCGTTAACAATGATACACAGCAGTATGGATAATGAACAGTTGGCCGATAGGCAACTGTGTATGGGCTCACTGAATACAATGGAAGAGCGGCACAACGACGCTATGCTGAGCTGTTCCTGGATCGTCGGCAACCACATCGCAGTACTTTTGCACCTGTGCATAGGCGCCTCGAGAAGTTGGATCCTTCCATGTTAGAATGGAAGATACTGGCCGTGAAGGTGTGCCAGAACACCCGATCTGGAACAGAATGTGTTACCCGTGATTGGTGACAATCCTGCCGCTAGTAATTAGCGCGTTGCACGAGTTCCAAAAACAAGCCAGTCAACTGTTTTGAGATTCGTATATGAACAACAATTGCACCACCATAGTTTTTCTGCTTTGGTGCAAGAGGCCAAGATTACAAGAGAGGCCATGTTCATCAGTGGGAATAGCGATGTATGGATGGGATTTCGTAAATCCACACGCACGGGTGTGCCTATCCTATCAATAGTAGCTTGCTATGAAGGTATGGGTTGGTATTGTCAACAATTTTGTGACTGGATCTTACATACTTCGTAATACACTGAACGGAGTCGTGTACAAAACGTTCCTTCAACATGTCCTCTCAGTTCCTAGAGGATGTGCCGCTGAGAATTCGTCAGCATATGTGATTTGAACACGACGGGGCGGCGGTACACTTTGCACTGGATGTTAGGAACACATTTATGTACAATTTATACGACAATGGATTGGTCGCGGTAGTCTATGGCCAACTCGGTCGACAGCCATGACAAATAATCTGCTTCTAGGGGCATTCGAAGAGCCTTACTTGCCAGACTCCGGTCGATGCTCTCATTGACCTGGTTGCTGGGATTATCGCAACCGCGGAAGTAGTATGTCAAAGCTACTGGAATGCTTGAGCGTGTAAGACAGTCGATGGTGACTCGCTGTACACTCTGCTGTGATCATGGTGGTTGAAATTTTAAACAATACCTGTAAGGGAACAGTTCTGCATTTGTTGCGTATTGTACTGCGCACTGACAGATCAGATTGAACACACTGTGATAAGAGTGTATGTGTTTCGTCTGCGGGATTTTGCATTACTCTGTGTTGTACGTTTTGGTTATTGCATAGGTATTACACAGGTGTTTTCTTTGTTGTGAAACTGTTTTCACAGAAGAATGTGTGATTGGGATAACAAACCGAATAAATTAGAACAGCATTATTACTCTTTAACGAGCCGCCGGAGACCATGGGTCCTTTATATCAAAATACTCGGAAGGTATCCCTGAACAAGCTCTGAAAGTTTGGTGGTTGAGTTCTGGTTCATCCTGTATATGTTGTGGCAGTATTTTGTATCACAACACTGAATGCCAGAGTGATTGTAGTGTAAATAAGCATTATTGTATGACAATGTTTTGAGATGTTTGATAATTATAAGCATTGATAGGAAATAAGTTTACACGGTTTCGCTGAAACTGACAATAAGAGCGGGTAACAATGAGCGAGGGGGTGAGTTGTTTATCAATTATAAGAGACAAACAAATGACGTCAGATTAGCGCGCTTTTCTTAGAAATGGAGGGAATATTTTCCCTAGAGCATATGTGTTCGTAATTTTGATTGGATATAAATATAGACGCTAATGTTGGCGCGTTTTATTAACAACAGCAGCTCGGTTATAATGTTTAGGCATATCGGGGTGTGGGAGTATAAAAAGCTAAAGCCAGAGATGGGTAACGAGCAGTCCAACAGAAACATTCGTGCATTACACATCGCTCAGTTTGACAGAATAATTCACAAGGCAAACGTCGTTTAGTCCAACAGAATCATACAAAGGTTACACATCGCACAGTTTAAGAGAATCGTTCACGCGTTATAAGTCGCGCAATTCTACAGAATCTCTCGCGTTGTAAAGTTAGTTATAAATGTGAAATACGCGAATTAATAATGTGCAGCAAATAAGTGATTATAGTGATATTAAAAAATATAACAGTTTCAGTCTGGCGTGTATCAAGAGTCAATATGTGAAATTAATTAAAAGTGACGGCAATAAAAGTGTAAAAACAAATTCTTTTATCAGTGTTATCTTTAGTAACACGACGATACCGCGACAAATTGGCTCCCATACGTGGTGCAGATAAACATGAAGTATTTTCCAACAACAACAAAAAATATTCTAATTCAATGTTCAAACCATTAAGAGTATCATGATCATGTTCAGTAGACAACAGCTCTTTCTTTGCTCGATGAACGATGTACATAATGAGCTCATCCTAAGGCAAATACTATATTTTGAACAAAGTTTATAATGTAATAATTGCACAAATTTATGAATTTCAAGCACTATTTTCTGTAAAACAAAACTAGAAAACCTAAAATAAATATAAGTAATATTGAGGAATCACAGTGACGTGAGTGTATGTGGTTTTTTATGATGGCATTGTATCTATGGAGTTTATTGAGTTCAGTTATCTGTTGTCATTAAAAGCAGAAATGGATTTTCCAAACGAAGTTTTAGTAGAAGCTGAAAAAGCAAAATTAACCCTAACTCCAAGGAAAGCATATGCTAGTTGTGAAAAAGAATACCAATGAGTTTTTAATTGGATGGAGAGTAAAAATATCGTGGATATTTTGCAAACATTGACATATATTTCAGAACAATTTAATATTATCATTCATATTTTGTAACGTAAATATTGTATGACATAATTGTTACTATGGTAACTTTATTGCACCTATATCCTAACGTATCAAATGTTTATAATTGTGGTATTTAAAAATAGTAGTAAATAACACCGTGTAATATATACCAACATTATTACCAAGGCAGTAGCGTTTCATATGTGAGAAAACAGGATCCTTATACTAAACTCAATATATTTCAACAGATGTGTGAAACAAGGTAATGGTAAAGCTACAGATTTAGGAAGGGCTCCCCACAACTGGAGCACGTGCTTTTAACGTGACGCCTGAAATGGAGCGATAAGGAGATAAACCCAAAGAGCGACCAGATGACGACGGACACAATCAGACGGGGCTCCGAACATTTCTAATTCGAACGCATCTGACATCACCTGACCTCTCGGCGGTCCCTCCCTGGTGGGGCCCACTTCGGAGGCGTGTGTCGAAGAGGAACCACCTGAGAATTCACCTGCCGACCCAGGTAAATCACGAAAAACCCATGAATCAGAGTGAGTGATTGACGGGGATCGAATACGAGATTTTCTAAAAAATGGCTTTAACGATTTTGACTAAAATACCATATATTAAAGATATTTCCATGACAAATAAAATGGATATCTTTAATTTTCTGGGATAAGCCTGTATCCTCTTCATTCGGAAAAAGTTTTGTACAATTTATATAACTGATAAACTGTACATCTCTCTAACACACAATTTATTTCAAATAAATTTTTGCACATCAGCCATTTTCGAGATAAAGTCCTGTCGATTTTCAGTTGTTTCTCGCGAAGTCATGGAAAGACTATGGAATTTTAAGTCCAGGGTGGTTCTTAAACATTCCTTTTGTATCTATAACGAAGTGTGTAATTCATAAAATCTGACTATCGCTTTAGCCTACGATAACAGTCTATAATGAAAGCTTATATTATTATCGATTAACAAGAAGTGGATAGCAGAGTAAGTTTTTGCAAGAATAGTTAGTAGAAGAATGAGAAGAGAAAGTCATCGTGAGAATTATCTGTGAATTTCATATTCAATTTACGAGATAGAATGTCTTAATTCCCTAATGATCCAGAGGAGCGTTCTGTGGAAGGCTACATACAATATCTGGTTACTCAGTTCGCTAGGAGGTTAGAGATGAGGATGAACCCCAACGGTGAAGATGGACCGTTAGTCATACTGAAGGCAGCATCTCAAGGGGTGGTGACCCAAAATATTACCAAGGATGCTACGATATTAGCTACAACTTCTAGCGTAGGGCTGGTAACTCTATCCCTGATGATTTTTGCTGACTATAACCCCTAAAGGCATAATAGGTTTCAGCAGCAGAAAATACAAAAGCATTTGATGTTAAATTACTTTCTCTACTCACTCTTCTACAAGCTATTCTTACAAAATCTTATTATTCTGTCGCTTCTTGTTTATCTAGATACAATTTTAATTGACATTACACATACGATAGAGTAAGTGAAACGAAAGACATATTTCTAAAGCACGTATCGTTATATGATGGCTTTCAAATTCCTTGCTCTTTACATGACCACGAGAGAAAAATATCTGATGTGACATACATAAATTTCTTTACCTTTCTTTTCTTAGTGCGTATACAAACAAATCTTACTAAACCTTATTTTTTATACCTAATTCATTTTAATCCAAATAATTTTTTGCATAAATAGCTACATTACACATTTCGTTTTGTAGGTATAAAGAGAACGGCGATAGTCAAATGTTTTCCATGCAATCGCGAGAAGCAATTGAAAGTCGAAGGACTTTAAAAGAATGGCTAAGTATTTAACAATCGAACCATTAATAATGGATGTCTCGGAAATGGCTGTTGATACAAAAATAGTTGTTTGATATAAATTGTGTCTCTTAAAATTACTTAAGTTTCTTGTGTAGTACGTTTTCGTCTATCACTTAAGGTTTACCAGTTAAGATTATACAAATTTCCTTCCAAATGAAGAGAATTTTAAAGACTATTCCTAGAAAATTCAAATTATAGATTCTATTTGTCATGTAAATATATTTAATATATGGTACTTTAATCAAAATCGCTAGGGCCATTTTTTTAGAAAATCAAAAGTTTCAAAAACGTGTTCCATATAAATGGTAGTTTGGGATAGGGGAATTTCTTGACAACCTTCATGTCGCATCTTTGGAAGCTACAGAACCTAAATACCAATTTTGGTGTTTAATCCGACATTTTTTATTCAAGTGATCACAAAGCGTGTATTTTAGTTAAATCTCCGTATCGAATTTTTATAGGGAATGTAATAATATCTTCTCTATCTACCAGGTACGTAATAGAGAAAGTAAAAAAAAACGAATAACGACTTCCCATCTAAGAAAAGTACAGAAGTATTTAAAAATTCAAACAAGAAAGAATACCTTGCAAATGTGAAACATCACAAATACTTGTGTTTGACATAAACTACGTGCTTTAACGAGAACTATATTTTGTCTATCTTTTATGTGTATTAATTATACAAACGTCATTTATAATGAAGCTGACTTTACAAGCTGTTCCCAGAAAATTCAAGCTAAACATTTCATTTGTCATGTAAATATCTTTAATATACTGTGTTTTAATTAAAATTGTTAGCACTATTTTTTACAAAAATAAAAATAACAAAGATTTTTCTATATAAGGGGTCGGGGTATCTTCGTGTCGCATCCTTGGAACACGCTCAACTTAAATCCAAGTGGCGCCGAGACTCGCAACTCGCAATCGGTAGTCCCGGGTTCGATCCCGGCGGCCTCCCAATATGACCCATGTTTTTTCGTGGTTACCCCGGGGTCGGCAGGCGAATTCTGGGATGGTTTCTTCTCTACCACGATTTCCTTTCCATTATTTCCCTTTCATTCCGTTTCCTTTTCATCTTTCAGGTGTACTTCTAGGTTTTGTGGTGTATGGCGGTGCTGGATAGATGGCGCGATTGCATGCTCAATGGAAACAGTATTCCCCGTAGACACCAGAGGGTAGCTTGACTGCAGCACTGGGACGAATCTGTGAGCTTGGAAATATTAGGGATTTCCGCGCGTCTCTTGACATGTCTGCCTACAGCCTATAGCCTCCTGTAGTTCCTTCACTCATCCCTTCCTCCTGAGAGTTGCAGCCGCAATGGATTATGTGCAGGTAGCAGCCCGTGAGGTATCCCTCTCCGTTGAATCACCTCTCCTCTACGAAGTTGGCATTTAATCGAATTTTTCGTTTTTTTATTTATGCTGTTCACACCTACACACACATACATACACTGATTTTTTCTAAAATTGCTTCTTTTTTGGATTCTCGAAGTCGCAAAGGATGTATTTCCGATGAAATCCTGTTATTGAAATTTTGGGTGGAATACAATACTTCCTCCACTTACTATAGGTTAACGAGTGGGATGGCTCAAGTGGTAACTCCTGTGGAGGTTCCGGCAACCGCCCTTCTAACCCTGGGTTTTTGGGAGTTTTCCCGGGTCGTCAGGCAAATACTGGGATGGTTTCTTTCACCCAACGTATTTCCTGTCCCTCCATTTCAATCCATAAGTCATTTTACTTAGCCTTCACCCCGTTTGGTCTATTTCAGGGATGGAAGTGTCAGCGATAGAGTTCCTGGCAGGGGCAAAAGGAAGCTCTCTGTGAACTTTCTCTGTCGCTAGCCTTCGGCTGATTGCCGAGGTATAACGACCGCCCCTGGGAACATTGGACTGTATTTGGGCGGGGTTCCCGGTCTACCTGTCCCACAGTTGGAAGTATTAAATTAAATTGAGTTTTATTTATGGACGCTCTATAGCTGCTGTGGTCCTTAGCGTCCCATTCTATATTGGGCGTGAAAGATTGGTAATTTTGCTCAGAGGCCTCTTTATCAGGCTTGAGGTTCTTTTACGTGCCGTAAATCTACGAAACGGGACCACCGGCTTTACTTTCCTTCCGAAGGAAGTCACACTAAGGATTTTTACGCCCGAAAAAAATCCATTGCCCTCCAACGGGTTTGAACCCGCAACCTCGGGACTAGAGACTAGTATGGTAACCAGTTTACCACGGAGGAAGACTCGAGTGCAGGGGCATGTATATCTGGAAAGTGAAGAGAATCTGCTGTGCCGTCACTCCTGGTTCCGGCCGACCGGTGTCTCCTTTCACCTTATCCTTTGTGGGGCGTCGGTGATCCTAGTATAGTTTAATAGTGTAGAAATTAAAAAGTTGTGTCTGGGTTAGTAGGTTTAACAAACTCTTAATTCAGCCAATTGTAACTGCACCCTGGTATAAATACGAAACCCTCTATTTGTGTTAGAGTGAACTTCCGGGAAAATGGAGTCCTGTGTCATATCCATACACCTCCCTCAAGTTGGCCAGAATGGATTAGAGCTCGAACTTCAATCTGGTGAAAATGTAATACCTTTACCTCAAAGTTGTGGGACAGGTTATAACTGTTCCATAGCACCATTTCATAACTAGGAGATTCGTTCATGCGCTTTTATTTCATCGACCTACATACGGTGGAAGACAATGGAATTTATTTCCTCTATGAAACAAAAAGGACACAAAGACCTGAAATAGTGCACAATGTGTCGCCTGTAAATACCTATGTTTCTGGCCATTGGTTAATACAGGAAATGGAAATATGGAAACGAGAAAAAACTAATCTGTTTTAGGAGAGACGAGTAAAATGTAGTCCACAGCAGATAATTAATGTAAGCGCTGAAAAAGCGCGTTCCATATTGCAAAATGCCATACCTCTCCCTAAACACTCGTGGTAAATTGTTAATTTGTTTCCTCACTACAAAAGATTGGGAATTACAACCACTTAACATGATCGCTTCACAACTGTACAGAATAGGAAATATAGAGGAAGAAATGCCGATACATGATACCCATTAATTAGCCTACTAACACTCCAGGATCCGGGCGCCTGAGTAGCGCAGTAATTTCATTTCCGGCTAACGTATTGCGATTCGATTCCCTTCTGGGGTGTCGCCTTCACCTCTAACTTGCTCATGTGCTTTGGAATCCAGAGTAAAAGCTGTGGGTATACTTATTTCACCGCTACCCACACCAATACCCTAACATGGAGACAACGGATTCCGCGCGTTAGGTGCTTCCACCTCAGAAATGGGTCCAGTAATTGCTTGGTGGAATGACGTACACCCAGAAGATCATAGGTCACATGGGGAGCGTTAAAACGACTCTCCAGGATCCTATGCCGTGTATAAGTAGAGAGAGAAGGTTATGATATGCAGTATTTTGCTAGTTACAGTCGTAAAAGTTTAACTAATAAAAAGGCACAATATTGGGTTACTTTGCCAGCCAGCTGCTGTTAAAGCTAATGCGGGCTGGTCCGGTTACCTAGCTAAAGCTAAAGGGGGTTCCGACCTCTTCAGCTGAAGTGGTACAGGCGCTGTGGACCCTGAGCACTCATGGTACATTTGACTTTACTAGAAGTTCACCAGACCGAACATTCGAGCCCCTTCCGCTAGGGAGTTATTCGGATTGAGTTGGACTCGGCGAGGCAGTGTTTTCCGATACCCATGGGAGATTGGGTGCGCCTGGATAGTTTTCCGCCCAGGGGGGGTTGTGAGATGCCTAGATGTTCCCCGGCACCAACCACTAGTGAGAGCTGGTAGACAATAATTAGATATACTAGCGGCACCACGGAGGTTATTCGGTAGTCTTCCTTGATATTGGGCTGACGCGCGTAAGTGGCGTATCCACTGCGTGGCAGGAGACGAGGGGAGGATGGTGTCCTAACCCAGTCTCGGCCACGCAGGGGGGGCAGAATAAAAAATAGGTGCTATCCTAATGGAAAAGCACTACGAGCATGACTCCTGGGGTCCGAGGGTGCGGACTGAATAGTCAATCCAGAGCCCTTTGATCTTAAACCTAGTTAAAGGTTAACTTTCCACTATTCCTCCCCTTCCCTACAGTTGACATTGTCCTCAACTGCAACGCATGCAGGTAGCCGCGCCAGCCCGCATTAGTGTGGCCAAGACGTCTGGCAAGTGCATATAGGGAAAGAAATTTAATGTAAGTTTCCAAAAATAAAACATCCGCTGTGTTACGTTCACATGACTTTTAATCCCTATATCGTTTATTAGTAGGTATGCAAACTATTCTTACGAAATCGATAGTCAAGTGTTTAAGAACTAGAAATTATATGCTGACCTTAAAATTCCATAGTCTTTACATGTAATCGCGAGAAACAACTGAATGTCTACAGCAATTTAAAAGAATGACGAAGTAATCAACAATGCAAACAACTGATAACGGATATTTCGGAAATGTTATTGAAAGTAAATTATTGTGCGTTAAAGAGATCTAACATGTTTTGTGTAGTACGTTTTCGTTTATCGCTTAACGTTTACCTGTTGTACAAGATTGTAAAAAATTCCTTACGAATAAAGAGGACTTCACAGACTATTCTCAGAAAATTCAAGATATACCAGGTTTTGTATGTTTCCGATTTTTCCTTTTGGAGCTGTTTTGTTCACACACAGACACGCGACAAACACATACATGGACCTGTTTCTAAGAATGTTTCCTTTTTTATTCAGAGGGCCTCCAAATATGTATTTTCAGTGAAATCTCGGTATAGAATTTTTGGTTGGAATACAATACCTTCTCTATCTACTATGGACGTGGTAGAGAAATAAAAATCTGATGTGTTACACTCACATGACTTTCTCTACTCTTGTACAAACTATTTTACAAACGCTTATTCTCCATCTACTTCATGTTAATCGAAATAAACATTTGCAGACTCTATCTTATTGCTCATTTTCTTGTAGATGTAAGGGGAATCTATATTTACAAGGGCAATTTGGAAATACAGTAACCTTTAAGCACATACATATCTCTTATTAGCTGGTTGCTAGGCGCAGCACCATTCCCTTTGCCACAGATTAATACTCTTGGAATAACAAGTAATATCTCGAAAATGGTTCACTCAACAACAAAAATGTATATGATATAAATTGTGTATTTTAACGCGAGCTACATTTTTTGTGCAGTAAAATTTTGTCTATCTCTTATGGTTTACGAGTTATGCAAAAGTCGTTCACAATAAGGAATACTTTTGGAGATATTCCCAGGAAATTCAAGATATACATTTTATTTGTCATACAAATATCTTAAACATATGATATTTTAATCAAAATCGTTAGAGCCATTTTTTGAGAAAATTAAAATTTCCGAAAAATCTTCCATGTAAAGGGTACTCTGGGGTGGGGGGATTTTCTTGAAAACCTTTGTGTCGCATCCTTGGAAGATACTGAACCTAAATACCAAGTTTGGTGTTTATCCGACTGTTCGTTTCTGAGTTATGCTGTTCACAGACACACACAGACACACACACACGGACATGTTTCCAAAAATGCTTTTTTTGGATTCAGGGGGTCTCAAAACATGTATTTCCGGTGAAATCTCCGTATCGAATTTTTGGGTGGAATACAATACTTCCCCTACTTACTATACGTAGTAGAAAAAGTAAAAATAGCCGAATTGATACTAAGCTGAAGTATTGTAAACATTTACAGTGGCAATTACTATTTTCAGTTAGTAAATCCATGGAAATACGACGTGCATTTTCATACACCGGGCGCAATTTAGCAACGTTATAGATTAAAACGATGAAATGACGACTCATAAAATTTATTAAAGTTCTTAACATTGACAATAATCGGTTCATTAGATGTATTTTGTGTAAAAGAAGAATATTTTATATTATAGCTCCTCGCAAACATGCTCCTGTTGAATAAAAAAAAACGACTATGTGTTACATCCACATGACTTTCTCTATGTATTCTTCAACACACTATTCTTACAAAAGCTTGTTCTTCTATCTACTTCATGTTACTTGAGGTAAACATTTGTAGAAATAGTTTTACTGCACATATCCTTATAGTTCCAATGAGAATAAGCGAATGGAGTAGATTAAGTGATTGTCAAATTTTACGTGGTTGCTAGGGATAGCTTTAGAATTCCCTGCTCTTTGCATGCCAGGAGATAAAAAAACGATTAACGACTTCCAATTTGAGAAATGTATACGCTTTTGAAAATTCAAACCAAATAAGGAATAACAAGGAATATTTCGGAAATGAATAACACCAAAAAATAAGACTAGATTGTGTGCTTTAACGAGATCTGCGAGAGGTAATCAAAAACTAAGCGTGAAGCGTGTACATTTTATTTCATATAACCAATACAGCAAACTGACAGTACATACATTAGGTTATTTTTCGATATAGTTTCCATATGCGATGAGTTTGTGTATTCCCTTCTGGTAAAACTCCTGTCCTTGCTTGTTCAGACGCGCTGTCGCAAAGTGCTTCACCTCGTCTGAAGCGAATCGTCGGCCACCTAGGTCCTCCTTCAAGTGAGGACAAAGATGAAAATCGCTTGGAGTGAGGTCTTGGCTGTAGGGAGTTGGGTTGATGATGTCCCAGAAAAACTGCTTCAACAGTTCGGTGGTCTTCTGGGCTGTATCGGGTCGCGCCATGTCGTGAAGGGAAATGGCGCCCTCGGTGAGAAGCCTAGCCGTTTTAAACCAATTGCTTCACGGTATTGGTCAGCGGTCGCTGTGTGCCTTCTTTCCAAAACTTCTATCAGTATGAAACCTGTGCTGTCCCAAAACACTGCGGCCATCACCTTCCCGGCAGATTGCGTCACCTTAAGCTTCTTTGTCTTTGGAGAGGAGGGATGTTTCCACTCCATTGACGACTGTTTACTGCTGGGAATGTAGTGGTCACCCGTTACAATGCGGTGAAGAAAACTGTTCCCTTCCGTGGAGAACCGTTGCAAACGTTACAAACTTGCCCCATATGCATCTCCTTGTGTTGATTGGACAGATTTCGTGGAACCCGTCTGGAACAAACTTCCCGGTACTGCAGAATGTTCTGAAAAATGTGATGAACGCTTCCGAATGACATTTTCAATTCTACCGTCATATTCCATAACGTGACCCTCCTGTTGTTCTGAATCAGCTCTCAACGCGAACTGTGTTCAAATCTGTTGATGCCGTGCTGGGTCTATCCTCGTCGGTGACGTTTTCTCTGCCGGCCGCAACATTTCGACACCATTCTGCGACATGCTGACAAGACATTACAGTCTCTCCGTAAACCTCTACCAGCTGCCGGTGAATTCCAACCGCGATTACATGTTTCCCCACAGAGATCAAATAACGAAGTGGATTTCTTTGAGAGACCAGTTTTCCAAACGAGCCGTCATTTGTTTTTACCTACAACTAGCCCTGTAGGTGGCGGATAATGAAACAGTTGTCAACCGTATGTATTAGAATTGCCGAACACTAATAATTTCTTTATAAGGGACGAAACATCAGGAATACCGGCCTTTTAATTTTAGTTTTTGATCAACTCTCGTATATTCCTTATGTAATAGGGTTTTGTCCACCTTTTAGCAGTTATACAAAAGTCATTCAGAACGAAGAGGCCTTCAGAAGCTATTCCCAGAAAATTCAAGATATACGTTTCATTTGTTATAAAAATATCTTAAACTTAAGGTATTTTAAATAAAATCGTTAGAGCCGATTTTGAGAAAAACAAAACTTTTGAAAACTTTTGTGTGTGTGAAAGATATTTTGGGGTGGAGATTTGGTTGAAAATCTTCGTGTCGCCTGCTTGGAAGATGCTGAACTTACTAAGTTTGGTGTTTAACTGACTTTTCGTTTCTGAGTTTGCTGTTCACACGCAGGCGTGCGGACAATTAGGAAGTCTTGGTCAGTCTGCCTCAAAACATATATTCCCGGTGAAACCTCAACATCTATTTTTGGTTGGAATACGAAACTTACACTAAACTGCGAAATAGATAAACTAAGTATGACCTTTTTACTTTCTCTATTAGGTAATGTAGGGGAAGTACACCCAAAAATTCGATACCAAGATTTTAGCAGAAATATACGTTTTGAGGTGCCCTGAATCCAAATAAAGCAATTTTGAAATCATGTCTGTCTGCCTGTGAACAGCATAACTCAAAAACGAAAATTCGGATAAACATCAAACTTAGTATTTGAGTTTAGTATCTTCCAAGGATGCTAGGCGAAGATTTTCAAGGAAATCCTCCACACCAGACTACCCTTTACATGGAACACTTTTCGAAAACTTTTATTTTCTCAATAATAGTTCTAACACTTTTGATTAAAACATCATATGTTCAAAATATTTTATGGCAAATGAAATGTATACCTTAAATTTTCTGGGTATGTACCCAAAATTCCTCTTCATTCTGAATAACCTTTACATAACTGGTAAACCGTAAGAGATAGATCTCCCTAAAACACCAATTTGTCCTATACGAGGTCTGTTCAAAAAGTTCGCGAATTTTTTGCCTCTTCAAAGTAATCCCCACCAGATATTATACACCTGTGCCAACATTTTTTCCAATCCTCGAAGCACTTTAAAAAATCTTCTTTTTTTTGTAATCTTGTTTAGCTCCTCCTTCGATGTCGTCTTTATCTCCTCAATCGTGGCCTAGCGTCGCCCTTTCATGGGTCTCTTCAGTTTTGGGAACAAAAAACGTCAAGGGGGCCAGATCTGTGGATAACGGTGGCTGCGGCATCATAAGTGTGTTGTTTTTGGCCAAACATTCGCGCAGAAGCAACGATGTCTGAGCAGGGGCGTTATCATGGTGTAAAAACCAATTTGGTCGCAATTGAGCAACTTTGGTACGAATTTTGCGGCGACTCGTCTCATACCGAATCATTACACGAGCCAACCGATATGTTTAGGTCCTCAGCAAGTTCTCTAACGGTGATTGGCCAATACTATTTTCTTCACTTCTTCAAAGTTTTCGTCTCTTGTTGACGAGCTCTGGCGTCTGGGACGCTCTTCGTCGTTCACATCTTCTCGACCCTCTGAGAACAATTTGTACCACCGATAAACGTTGCTTTGGTTCAAGATAGCTTCATCATATGCCACAGTGAACATTCGGAATGCATCCGTACACTTAATTTTTTTCACACAAAATTTGATACCGATTCTTTGTTCCATTTTTTGGAATAGACAAAAATCGAAGACGAGCCAAAACACGTCCAAGCAAAATAGCTGTCAACAATTAACTGAACATTCAAAATGGCCGAGCTTGTCAAGATAAGTGATGGACATAAGTACCAACGTAACGCCACAAAACAATCGAAAATCGAATATATGTAGCCCGCGGAAATTCAAAATTCGCGATACGTTTTGAACAGACCTCGTACATTGTTTGTGGAGCGAACCATTTCAGAGATATTCCTTGTTATTTGTTTGAATTTTCCAATACTTATACTTTTTCTCAAATAGGAATTCGTTTTTCGTTTTTTATGTCCTGGACGTTCAAATAGAATGGAATGCTGCACATAGCAACCAGCTCTTAAAATATTTGACTATCGCTTAAAGTCTACCATATTCCCATTGCACCTATAAGAAAATTAGCAATAAGATTAACATAAAATAGATGGAGAATAAGCGTTTGTACAAGAGTAGAGAAAAATCATATGGTTGCAACACATGTTTTACACCCTGTATTGTTGATTAAGAATCTTAATGAAAACGTGTCGGAGTGGCTGCTCGTTAACTCGACATTCTTTTGTTAAAATTCAATTTACAAGAAGTATAATAGCTGCCTGGAACGTGCAAGCAAGACTACGTAGATATCGCTAGCACAGCGGTGTTTGTCAGGCAGGAGAGATTTAAGTGCACGTGGAGTATAAAGTAAAGGAACGGCGCCAGATGCTGCAGGTTGCCTAAAGAGGCAGCGAGTCAAATACGCTCTGGCGAATACGAATGGAAAATGTCCCTTCAAGAGTGCCGCACTCCAAGCTTCTTCAGGTGAACAAATAGAACGACTGGACCAGCGCTCACTCAAGAACACAGATGTTGGAGTCGCAGGCTTTCAACCTGCTCTCCCCATCTTCGCTGTTATAACGGAATCCACATATTTCGACTAGCCATTAATGAAATTATAAGAGCCAGTGCAAATATGGTTTCACTGCTCGGAAATATAAGTCAATATATAGATAATACAGCCCGTAACTTTATAATATTGCTACCCAGAAGTGCGAGACAGCTAGTAAATGTTATAGTGTTAAAATATACTTGCGTTCGTCTTCTTTAAAAGATCCCTGTACGTTTTTTTTTTTTTCCAAATCCATTTTTATTTTCTCTACTACGTAAATACAGTAACTGCCTTTTTTGCTTCCAACTTGACCCCTTGAGAGGGAGTGTTGAGGGCAGAAATCTGAAAGCAGCAAGTATGGATAGGTCCCTAACGTTCCCAGATAGAATGCATCCGACGCAGCCTGGACCCTGCCCACAATCCACCAACCTCCAGGGTGCCCAGGGCGGAGTCCATTCGCAGAAGAGACCTAACTGAGTGCTACTGCAGTGATGCAAGGGTAAATACCTCTACAGAACGCACACCAACCGCCCAGCCGCAACCTGCCGAACGCTGTCGCCTGGTACTGCAACCTTGAAACAAATGATGAGAAAGATGGGTACAGGAAATTTGAGTAAGGAGAGCCATAGTAGAAGATGAACCACCCCAGCATTCGCCTGTTATACATATAGTAAGTAGTAGTAGTAGTGGTATTTATTAAGTATTTAGTATTACATTAATTGCATAACACAGTCGCATGGGTCATAAGACCGTACATGCTCTCTAGATAAATACCTGGTCTGTATACGTGACTTGCAGTATCAACCAGAAAACAACTATTTTTTTACAATCACCGCACTATATACATACATACATATAAAATTGAAAAAAAACACACTGAATCACACACTCAAACACACACACACAAACACACACACACACACACAGTCGCGCACAAGTACTCAAGCACCACATATGTTTAAAACAAATTTACATAAACACCTTATCTCTTAGTACATGTACTTCCATTAAGTATGTGGTCAAGCTTGGCCAGTTTTGGCTGTTTAGAATCATGTCCCAGCATGCTGTCCTCCGTCTGTTGGAAGCCAAAAATACTTCCGGTAATAGTTTTTTCCTAATACCCTCCGTCTGCACGCATGCTGCCAGAATATGCGTCCAGTCTTCTTGTTCCCCGCATAATGGGCAAATCCTCCTCCCATCGTCATCAGCAATCTTGCGAGCTTTCCACCCTCCCAACCTAAGCCATGCTATTCCAGTCCTCTGTTTTATACTCAATTCCAAAATATATGTTTCCTTACCCCACCTAGTTTTTATTTCATTTTGTAGCTCCAATGTTGATCTTTGTCTACATTCAGATTCGATTTTCTGCCTGTTTATATCGCATAGTCGTCTTTTGACCTTTCTTACAGCACTGGTGTATTTTCATTACCCCTTATCCAGATATCATTTAAGCCAATTTTTGATAATTCGCGTGGCAACCCCGCTGCCCACCATTTTGGTTGCCCTATGTTGTTTATTTGATGACGATAACATATTGCTCTCAGAGTTGTTTGATCGCCTTTAATTATTCGCAGCCAGTACCTAACTACGTTTAGTTTAGCAAATACAGCATCTTCCCAGCATCCTACCTCCCGAAGAACTCCGTAGTTTGAAGTACCCCTCCCCAACCCTAGAATGCGCTTCCAGAAATTGCATTGTATTTTATTTACATTATCCACCCTCTCCCATCCCCACACTTCACTGCCGTATAGTAATGAGGACCTAACCATTGCTTCATACATGGTCTGTAATGTTTTTACTGGCATATCTGGTACCCGTGTCAATATCCTTAATACTTCAGAAAGTTGTCCAATCCCTTTGTGTTTTATAAACTCCATGTTCTTGTTCCATTTTCCGCCCATATCAAACCTTACTCCTAAGTAATCGAAGTGTTTAACATTTTGAATTTCTTCCTCCCCATAGGTCCACTTTTCATGTTGGCCGTACACATATCCATTTTTAAAGGTGACTGTTTTAGTTTTAAGAATATTTACCTCCATACCCTATTGTCTACAATATTGTCGAAGAGCGTTTAAACCAGACTGCAAACCTTTTATCGTTTTAGAAAGAATTACAATGTCATCCGCGTACAAAAGAATTGGTATTTTTTGGTCTGCGATTGTCGGTGCATCTATGTCTTCCTCCGTCATCACGCTAACAACATCATCAATAAACAAATTAAAAAGTAACGGAGATACTATACAACCCTGTTTAACCCCCCTCTGCGCTATGTTACATTCTGATGTATTGTGCTGATCGGTCTTGATAACAAACTTAACTTCTTTATACATTGCCCTAAGTGCTCTAATCATTTTCCCCGAAAGTCCTTTACGTGTTAATTTCTCCCAGAGAGCACTGCGTTCTACATTATCAAATGCCATTTTAAAATCTACAAATACAGTATATACCTTACCACCTTTATTTCTCAAATTGTCATCAATTATTGTTTTCAGAACAAAGACATTGTCAATAGTCGAGAAACCTTCCCTAAATCCTGCCTGAAATTTAGAAATCCTATGATGTGTCTTGGCCCAACACTTAATTCTTTCATATAAGATTCTACTGTAAATTTTTCCAAATATAGAGAGCAGCGAGATACCCCTGTAATTTCCTGGAATGCTGTAACTCCCTTTGCCCTTGTAAAGAGGTTGGATAATGGCGGTTTTCCATGCTTCTGGATATTCTCCGCCTTCAAATATTTTATTGAAGCTTTTTCTATAGAAATCTACCATTTTATTAACTTCTAGCGAGATCTTGAAAAACTCAGCTGACAAGCCCTCTATACCAGCTGCCTTCCCGTTTTTTAAACATTTTATTGCACGAACAACCTCTGCTGTGCTAATTTCATAATCAAGCATTTGCACAATTGGAGCCCCAGTCATCCCTTCAGCGGCCAAAGTATTTAATTGTATTCTAAACTCCCCTCCTTCATAGACTGTTTTAAAGTGCTTTATCCATTCTCCAGCCGGGATAGTTACCTGAATGGACCTTCGCCTTCGAATCTGTCTAATAACTTTCCACATGTCACCAATTTCCCCATTTTCGACTACTTGACGTACCTCTTCTGCCTTTGCGTCCTGCCAAGCTGTTTTGCTCTGCTTTACGACTTCCCTATATGACTTTCTTAGATTTGCAAAAGAAATTCTACGTTCTTCACCCCCCTCTCTTCCGTATTTGATAAGTGCAGATTCCGCTGCTTTCTTCGCTGTTTTACACCAACTATTTGATGTTAAGCTGTTTGTTGCATTACCCCTTCCTGTTAGCATGTGCGCACTTGCTTTCTGTATAATATTAGTTATGTTCTGTATACTTTCAGTTCCTTTGTGTTGATCTACGTCAAAAGATATAATTTCGTTTTCTAAAGTGTTAATAAAAATCTCCTTTCCTGCCTCCCTCCATCTATATTTAAACAATGGCGTCAATGTTTCGCATGCGCTTTCATCCCTTGTATAAGATACTAGCCGAGATACTTTTAAAGTCATTATCAGTGGAAAATGATGAGAGTCAATGCTGTTTTCAACTTTAAAATTTTGAACTAACGGCAATACGTCCTGTGAACACAGAATGTAGTCAATGACACTACTCCCATTCGTATGCACAAATGTTACTTCCCCTGACAGGTCCGAACCGTATTTTCCGTTCATTATTTCTAACTCGTAGGCGTCACAAAAGAACAATAACTCTTTTCCTCTTGCATTCAGGATTGAGTCCTTGCTGTTTCTGCCGGGTTTTCTGTTATCTAAGTCCCCTTTTTTAATTGTAATATTTTCTTGCCCTATCCTAGCATTCAGATCACCCATTATTATTAGCTTTACATCCTGATATTCGTCCCTGATTTCTACAATTGTTTCCCCTAAATCTGTAAAGAATTCTGGCTCAGCATACTGGGACGTAACCGGCTGGCGATATACAGTTATAACAACAATACTAATATTAGCTATATTACAATATATACAGGTTGCTCCCCTGAGATGACTCTGTATTTCCTTAATAGACTGTACATAATTACTCTTAAAGAAAGTAGCAACGCCCCCAGGATATCTCCCCCTTCTACCTCTCACTTCTGAACCACTAAAGACACCTTGGAATTCACTTATGTCCACAGTTTCATTGTTTTTTAGCCAAGTCTCTGCTAACCCAATTATGTCCAAGTTATTTACAAAGTTCAAAAATTGACCACTAGCCAGTTTTCCCCTCAAACCTTCCACATTCCAAAACCCCACTGACAGCTGGGCATCTTCATTCTATCTGTTTGTTGTTATCTTACCTCCTACTCCTAGTGTGCTGGTTCTCCCTGTCCTTTGTGACCTGCGGGCTGGTTGCACTGACACCCTCCTCCCTGCTGACGTTGCCATTGTTTTTGTCATCTGGCCGTCTTGGACCCTGCTACCTGCTGTCCCTTCCGGTAGAGGTGTAACCATACTGCCTTCTGGGGCTCGATGCTCTGCAGAAATGCCAACCTCCTCTCCTTGAATTTCTGCTATCTTCTTGTCGATTTCTTCCAGCTCTGCTTTGGTTCTTATTCGCCCGTTTATTAAAAGTTTGTCAAATTTGATTACTGCATGACAACCCTGTGATTTTGCATTTATCATATGGCGATGAAGAAATTCTCGTTCTCGCCGGATCTTTTCACTGAAATCCTCTCTTATAAACACACCTGTACCTTTAAGATACTTACTATCTCGGAGAATGGCGGATTTGCACTTATATGACAGGAGCTTACATACAATTGGCCGCCTGTTGCCTGCTTTACCGACACGGTGCGCTCTTTCAATGTCGTCAGGCCTGAGATGAACTCCAATCTGGGCCACAACTTCTAGCACCTTGTTCTCCGTGATGTCCCAGCTTTCATTCTCTTCTTCCATTAATCCATATATAACAATATTATTTCTTCTTGACTGATTTTCTAAATAGTCCACCTTGCCCTCCAACCACTCACATCTTGCCTCCAACTCCTTCACCCGTATCTCAGACTTCTCCAGGGATTCCATCATGGAGTTAATAATTCCTAATAGCTCGCTGTGACGAACTTTACTTTCCGCGAAACCACTTTTCACTTCACTCCTCAACTTGTCCAACAGACCTTCAATATTCGCCATATTTGCACAACACTTCTTGAGATTACTACTACTCACAGAGCGGACCGGAAACGCGTCTCCATATAGTAAGTAGGAAAAGTATTGTATTCCACCCAAAATTCAATTACGAGATTTCACCGGAATTGTACAGGGTGAATTCAAAGAACGGGGAATTTTGTGGCAACGCTAAGAGGTCGGTGGCGCTGAATGGCATATAGAATGCTGCTCACACTATCTCGCCGCCGTAGTGGTCTAGGGGTACCATGCTAGCCTCTAGTTCCTGAGGTCGCGGGTTCAAACCCGGCGGAGAGCGATGGATACAGAGGCCTCTGATCAAAATTTCCGGTCTTTCACGCCCAATATAGAATAGGACACTAAGAACTATAGTAGTTAAAGAGCGTCCATAAATAAAACTCAATTATCCGCTTTGTTCTACGTATAGTAATTAGGAGAATTACTGTATTCTACCCAAAAATTCGATTTCGAGATTTTGCAGGAATTGTACTGGGTGACTAAAGAAATGGGACATTTTGAAACGTGTTGTGGCAACGCTAAGAGAGTGGTGGCGTATAGAATGCTTCTCACACTACCTTGCTGTCGTCCTCCGTCGTTTAGGGGTACTATACTAGCCTCTGGTTCCCGTGGTCGCGGATTCAAACTCGGGCGTAAAAATCCTTAGCATATCTTCCTTCGGAAGGAAAGTAAAGTCGGTGGTCCTGTGTCGTAGATTTACGGCACGTAAAAGAATCTCAATCCTGATAAAGAGGCTTCTGAGCAAAATTTGCTGTCTTTCACGCCCAATATAGAATGGTACGCTAAGTTAAGGAGTGTTCATAAATAAAACTCAATTTAATTTCACACTACCTTGCCATTTAATAAACATGGAGCAGCGGATCGTTATGCAATAAGCCTTTGCGGTAAAATCAGGTTACACGAATGGAGGTGTGGAGACCGCGCGTCGTGAATTTCGCGTCATTTCAATATCGTCCTCCCTCAGGCATGCAATCAACACATGGGTTCGTAAGTTTGAAGAAACTGGTTTGGCACTGAAAAAAAAATCTGCAGGAAGACCACGACCACTGGTACGGTAGACAATAGCTAGGCTGTGAGAACTGGTTTCGTAAGAAGCCCAGAGCGCTCTGTTCGACGTCATGTAGTGTCTCTACTGGTGCATGGTTGGAGTGATCAACGAACACTGAAAGTGAACTTAAAAGTCCCATCCGTGCAAGTTACCGATCGTCCAGCAACGCAAATCTAATGCATAGACAATTTGCTGAACGCATGTTAGCAAAAGTGTAGTCGACGAAGCTTCCATTAGCCACCTGTCGTGCTCCAGGTCGTACTAGCACGTGGAGGTAATAAATTATGAACCCCTGTATTGTCGTCGTAAGTTAATGTTTACAACATTACCTGGATGATCGTGTCTTCCTCGGCTATCTACGTCGTGGCGGAAGATTCTCTTGTAGATGCTGGATTCCGTCGTCTTTCGGTTGTCTTGGCCTGTCGTCGGAATTGATAAATGAGACTAGTGAGATCTCAAAGGGTGAGGCACGTGAGAACGTAATTATATAAATAGAAGACATGAGAAGTTAATTTGCGAGAACTTACTTATTTCACTCTCTGAAGTAGTGATACTGCAGTATAACACAAAAGCACTTTGCAAACAAAGAATTTTCTTTGTCTGAACTTTCACGCCTTGTAAATTAATTACAACAAAGATAATAGTTAATGACTTTTATATCGCGTCACTGATTACGACATTCAACTAATTTTCAAACGTATGAACACTTTTACCCTCGCGCTTTTATTTAAGACACACTACGTTGTTCTTTCGGCGCGGAATTTTTCGCAAAAAGAATATGGATTTGTCTCGCAACTCAAGACATACTAGTGGCTGCTGAATATTTCTACACATTGCTTCTACAGGATGTTCGGAAATTCCCCATACAAACTTTTTGGACTTGTAAATAAGACTGAACAGATCATGTTTTGAATAAGAGCCCATGTCGGGAAACGTGCCGTTTCCATGCTACCACCACTTGAAAACAGGTGTTCAAAGCGATCACATTTGCTTAAGGGGACAAGGTACTCTGAAGTGGTCAAAAATCGCATTTTTTGTTTCAGACACTAATAAAATTTCCATTATTTTTAGTTTCAGAAAATATATACTTTTTGGGAGTTAAGAGGTTTTTAAGACATTTAAATACCATTTGAATGCTAGTCTGAATTTCTTTAAAGCTGTCATGCAACGCCCGTTTTTAGAACATTTTTGTATCTTTCAACAACGAACGACTATATCATGCCCAGCGAGAAGTTCAGCAATTAACAAAAGAGACCAGGACCAAGAGAAAAGTTGAAGCAATCCAGGAATGAAAGTACAGATGTTTATGCCACAGAAATGTACTGAAGTGTATCAGAATTTTAATGTTCAAATTGTAAATTCAGTTTTCTCAAAACAACATTTTTAGATACCTATGTACCTTTTTCTAATTAAGTATAAGAGGTAGAGAGCTGAAATTTTTGGTTAAGCTTTCTGAACCGCAATCATAATTTTATAGAGTATATTAGTGATATTAAGAAAGCAATAACATTGCAAATTTTCCATATTTTGACTTTGCAAATAATTTTTTTTCAATTTCTAGTGAACTGATATAGATAACTAAATAATTGAGGTTCAGGAGATACTTAATTATACTAAGAACAAACATGCAAAGGTGTGATTCTGTTTTGCAAGTAGTAACAGAGAAAAAGGTACATAAATTCACATGTACTAAGAAGTAATTTTATTATTTTTCAGCTGAATGAAATAATTTTTACGGACTCAATTACATAAGCTATCAATGCAAGCAACCACTTGAAATAATGATCATAGTTTATAGAATAATTCGTAAAACTTTCAGGAAGAACACTTGATAACTTTAAGAGCAGTGGTAATTTAACACACTTAGGGTGTAATTTCCATGTGTTCAGACTACCTTGCCCCTCAAGTACTTTAGTTAGGCGTGACTCAGTACATCACTTTTATTACAATTCGACTCAAATTTAATCATGTTTCACAAACACTTTTGTTTACAGTTAAAGTGAACAATCTGTATTTCTTTTCGTCACAGGCTGTTTGGCATTCTGATCCGGGCAACACCGATTCCATGTGACCACCACTAAGGTTGTTGCACACATAGTACCTATAGCGATGTCCTGGTAAAGTCTCTCCATCACTCCTGGTATCCCTGCAGAATTTTTGTGCAGCGACCACAATTCGTGGCTAAATTTCTTCCTCTGACTGTACAAAGCTCAAACCGTGTTAGAGATCAAATGACTTCAGCTATCGTCCGGTTACATACCAGATAAACCGACTTGAAGTTGTTATAGCCCAGAAGTGACACGTTTCTGGACATGGTTTCCTATTCAAGACATAATCTATTCAGGTCCTTCTACAAGTCCTAAAACTTTGTGAAGGGAATATCCGATCACCCTGTATAGTAAAATATCCTGACGCTCTTCAAATTAATTGTAATTTTCATATTGCCTACACATAACCAGGCTCTTCGATTTTGGTAACATCAGAAGCTTTCTAGTTCCTTCTGACTCGTTGCTGGGTAGTCACATGCTTTAGTACAATAGAAAAATCCCCTGATTTTCTCTTACTCTGGAGTTCCTAGCCCGTCGTGTAGTTGAGTCTTTCTTACAAATAACCTAGACAAAGGCCCTTTGTTTCGTGAGGGCTGCAGCAAACTTTCTCTTCGTGAGGTAGAATCAGATGACTTAAAAATTCAATGCCATAGCCGGGATTTGAACCACGGATCTCCCGGTCTCCGTCCGGTTGCTCTAACCACTGAGCATTAATTGACCTAATAGTGGTTGTAACTATAAAGCCCGGGACTTAAAGTACTTACAAAGAATGTAAGTTGCCATTGAGGTATGACATCTCAATACAATTTGAGATCTCCTTGTGGTTTACCGGGAAAAATGCGAATCAGCTGGAGAATTTAGTGTCGTGCCGGCATGTTGCCACGGTAGCTCAGTGGTTAGAGTAACCGGATGGAGACCGGGGGATCCGTGGTTCAAATCCCGGCTATGGTATTGAATTTTTCAGTCATCTATTCTACCTTTCCAACCCTGCCCAACACACGACTTGTGTGAAGGAACAATTAATTTCTCTTTGTGACTTTGTGTTACTAAACTCTAACAGTGGAAGACTCCTGTGCATGTTACATGAGTTACTAAAATCTAAAATAACATTCAGTAACATATACATAATTTTACAAGCATTATAGAACCTTACAGTTGTAATTATAATAATTACACTAATACCTGCATACATAGTGATGTACGGATAAATATCGTCTCACCTATGGATGTCAGATGAAGCTCACATTCATCTTAGTGGCTTTGTCAATAAACAGAGTGTGTTTACTGTTATCTCAGCAAAATCCTCGTCAGCTACACGAGCGTCCATTGCACATCAACAAAGTTACCGTATGGTGCGCTATGTCATGAGTGCTATTATAGACCCCTACGTTTGTTAAAATATGATGGGCTCGCAACCACCGTAACGTCTGGTCGGAATGTTGCCCTGATGAAAAATTTTATTTCGCTGAACTGCCCCATTTTCCTGTGATGTGGTACCACGTATTGCGGGAGATATGTTTCTTGGAGTGTTCGCCCCACGTTTTAAAAAATCAACTTTGTATTTTAAAGTTTATTTAAATATTATACATGTATGCCTCCGCTGCGTCAGTAGTAATTTTTAGAACACATGTCTCTTAGCAGGGCTGGTGTGGCTAAAGAACAAGGCTTATACAACTTATAATTGCCTTGTACTTTGTTTTTATTAATCCTTCACACGAATAAGTAACAATTCACTGATGTGTCCTACTGTAGACCTGTGAGATTTTCGTTAATTACATCTTTTAACATGTAAACTTTATATTATTCTCACCGCACTAATTTTTCATGTCTCACATTGAACCTATATCGTACCGATTGGGTACGCAATCTTGTAGCGTCTGCCGCCTGAATTTGCACATTTTCATGTCTCTGTTTGGCTAAGCTTACTCCAATAGAATACTTTTATTTAAGTTAAATTTTATAGTTTTTGATTGGCTATTTATAAACTGTTTTAAATATTACATTATTCTTCCAAGAATTATTAGTAGCATTATTAAACTTTGAGGCAGTATTTTTAACACTTAAATAATTTCAGTCTAATTATATAATATATAAATTCAAAAACAGCCCGCCTTGAAGCAATATGTGTATGTAATAATTTGTGAAATGTATGTAACAGTCATTGTATATACTTATATTATTGTAAACATGTTCAATAATGTTATGTGATGCATTACGTAATTTAATAATGTAGGAACGGTGAGAATAATAAGTTAAACTCCTGGGAATCCTGGGAGATGCTAAATTCAAATACCAAGTTTGATATTTATCCGACATTTCGTTTTTAAGTTATGCGTTTCACAGACACAGACAGACAGGTTTCCTAAAATGCTTTATTTAGATTCAGGGCACCTCAAAACATGTATCTCGGTATGGAATTTTTGGGTGGAATGCAATACTTCCCCTACTTACCATACGTAGTAGAATAAGTAAGTATTCAAGGCCTGAGCAAAACTCGAAGCTGCAAGCAAATACATCTATTACACTGGGCACAAAAATCAGCAATGATGGGAGACGAGGGCAAGCAAAAGAAAGTAGGTTACAACCGATGGAAAAGTTTAAAGATTGTGAAGCAGGAAAGAGTTTAGTTCTACAAACTGCTACGGAAACTTGGGAAAGCGGAAAAGAATCTGGTTTCAAATCTGGCAAATAATGCTGGAAATTCTGAAAGTGTAAATACTGTTACCAATTCGGAAATTCTTACACAACTGAAGAAAAAGTTTCGACAGCCACAAAGTAAAAGTGAAAAACTGCAAGCTCTGATTCTTCCTACAAGCTGGCCAAGGAAAAAGCTCAAAATGAATGCATGCTATGCAGCATAGCTATAAGAGCGAAGGCCATAGGTAAGGAATAGCAAATGTTAATTCACGATCCGGAGCACAAATCACTTGGTTATTCAGTCACAGAGAGAATGTTCAAGGTCTTGTGGGCTTGAAGAGTGACCATTGTCGTAATTCTGAATTGCTTGTGTTACCTTGTTTGTTGGGCGCTTATTGTTTAATTATTTTTAAATTTGGGTTCTTTGTCCTCCGGCTAGCTATTATAACTCAGTCGAGCAGGTATCTCTAAGCAAGGTGTGTAAACGGAAAGGAGTTGTTGCTAAAAGATAACACTGATAAAAAATTTGAATCTAGACTTTTATTGCCGTCACACTTAATTAATACTTGACCTGTTGAATCTTTATACACGCCTGACTGAAACTGTGATATTTCTGAACGTAACTACAGTCGTTATAGTTGCCACGCACCAATTACTTCGCGTGCTTTACATTTTTGTAACTAACTCTGCGACGTATACCATCTGAGAGATTCGTCAAAACGGTGTGACGTGCACATCATGAGAGATTCTTCCGAACTGTGCGACACTTGCTTATGACTCGAGAATATATACTCCTTCACTTCAAATGCCTGAACATTATAATAGAGCTGCTATTGGTTACTAAATCGCGCCCACTTTAGCGTCTGTTTTGGTCAGCCAATCATTACTACTAACATATATACTCTAGGGAAGATATTCCCTCCATTTCTAAAAAAGACACGCTACCCTGACTCATTTGTTTATCTCTTTGTAGTGATAAACAACTCACCCCTTCGGTTTATTGTTACCCACTTCTATTGTCAGTTTCAGTGAGGCCGTGTAAACTTATTTCCAACAATACTTATGGCTAACAAACATCTAAAATCCTGTACATATAATAATATTAATTTACACTACAATCACTTTGGCGTTCACAGTATGTTATGATATAAAATACTGCCTCACCATAACATGCAAATGTTTATCTGGATTAACATGATGTGTCAGCGGAAAATCAGGATGCTGAATTTGGTACAAGACATATGGTTCTGTAACAGCTTTGCGTTCAGCAGAATTTGGTTCCTTGCATATGTTTTCCAACCCACAAAACGCCATTGCCAGAGAATATAACAGATATTAGTTATTTTATATGGACAGGAAAGCTCTATCGAAATGCGCGTACTCAACTACGTCTCCCTAAGGGCAAGGCGGCTGGGGATTACTAGTGGTGGCTCGTCAGTCTCAGGACTTGTTGCTTAAAACGCTCTTGCTTGCCTAGAAGAACCAGGGTAACCCCGTATTCATTGTGATACAACGACAATACACATCGTTTTTGAATCGGGGCGAACATGACAAGGTTCCCCAAATGTTACGTGAAGTTTGTCAGGTTTTGGAGAAGTTACCACCGGAGAAAGTTGAGAATGGTGACTTTCGCACTGTGAAAAATATTTACACCGTTCTTTCTCGCTCTGCTCCTATTATCCCTCATGTAAAGTTGAAATACCCACAACTACCCTGGAAGCAAATGGACGGCAGTAACGTATGAGATTGTAAATGAAATTCTTTCAACGGCAGACAAACTCTATCGCCATCGGATGGCTATTTCCCACAGCTGCCCACTTTGTAGGTCGCAGATTCACTTCCAAATCGACTGATGGAATGTTCCGGTAAAGCAGTGGTCTGGACTTGGGTTTTAGGACACTGTTGTACTTGGATACCTACCGGATGGAATCCTCAACACACTGATATTTTACATTTGAAGCTTCCTAAAGTGAGCCCTCCATTGTATAATTCCCTACTCTGGCTGATAATAATGGGCGCTTTTACTTGGCTACAAACGTTGGACGATCCAGTAGATTGTATACTGCCTCATCTACACAATTTTACAAGTTGGGAGATAGGAGATGATTCAGCAACACAGAACAGAGACATTCTAGCCTTGAATATTCAGAAAATAATATCAAACTAGCACAGTAATACCATTTTCCCTTTTTGCCAGTGTCCTGTCCTGCCTTGCATGAATTTATAAAATAATAGATAATAAACAAATCATAAAAAAATAAAAAAGGCTCATTTAAACTTCCTTTACCACTTCTTTTATTTACGTCCGATATTAAATTAAAATGAAGAAAAAAACATGAAGTAGATGGGAATAAAGTCGTGAGAGTGCAACACATAAGATTTTGTTTTTAATAGTTTTGTGGTTAACTTCTTATTTTCTATACTGCTTATCTTTAGTAAGTAGGGGAAGTACTGTACTCCATACAAAAATTCCATACCGAGATTTCACCGGAAATACAATCTTTGAGGCCTCTTGAATCCAAAAAAATCATTTTTAGAATAACTCAAAAACGAAAAGTCGGATAAATACCATACTTGTTATTTAGTTCAGTATCTGTGACACGAAGATTTTCAAGAAAATGCCCCACCCCAGACTATTCTTTACATGGAAAGTTTTTGGAAAATTTCTATTTTCTCAAAAATGGCACTAACGATTTTGATTAAAATATTAAAGATATTTACATGACAACTGTAATGTATATCTTGAATTTTCTGGAAATTTCCCCAAACGTCTCTTCATTCTGAATGGATTTTGCATAACTGGTAAACCGTAAGAGATAGACAAAACATTTCTACACACAAAATGTAGATCTCATTAAAACACAGTATGTCGTATACCTTTTTTTTTGTGGCGCGAACCATTTCCGAGATATTCCTTGGTATTTGTTTGAATTTTTCAATACTTTTTCTCAAATGGGAATTAGTTATTCGCTTTTTATGTCCTGGACATACAAAGAGAATGGAATACTCCACATAGCAACCAGCGCTTAAAAGATTTGACTATCGCTTAAAGCCTAGCAATTCCCCTTGCACCAACAAGAAAATTAGCAATAAGATAGTTTCTGAAATATTTATCTCTATTAACATGAAGTAGCTGGAGAATAAGCGTTTGTATAAATAGCTTGTACAAGAGTAGAGAAAGTCAAGAGAGTGTAACATATCGGATTCTTTTATTAAAATATCGTATGCTTAAGATATTTACTTGACAAACAAAATGTGCATCTTGAACTTCCTGGGAATAACATATGAGCTCCTCTTCATTCTCAATGAATTTCGTATAATTGTATATAACTTCTAAACAGCAGGTTACAGCACAAAAATCTAGACCTGGTCAAAATATCCTTGTTAGACAAAATTTTGAAAATGCATCTATCATTTGGAATCCGACCATAGGATATAGCGATCTGGTATAGCAAGTAAAATGAAAATTTTAAATATCTACCGTGTAAAAGAATTCGGTATTACCCTTCGTATACAAGAAGAATATTTCAGAAGATACAATATAGGATTAATACCTCGGTATAAAGTTCTGTATTTGGTTATTGATGATATGTATAGCTCATGTCCGTTAATATACAAGCAAAAATAAGCACATTCAAAAAGCTTCTCACGCAGAGCAAATGTAGAAATCCAAAAAAAAAACACCATTAATTAGAATTATACAGTGCCTTTGGTTTATGCCAATGCCACAACCGCCTTATATGCGTATCGGCCGAGACGGCAGCGACATCGGTATTATGCCACTGCACAGCATCGGCCTAGGAAATGACAAGGGTGCGTTTATCAGCTGTGGGCTGTCTCAGTCGTTGCTTTGTCTTCGTGTTATGAAGTGTTTAGACAATACTTATGTTGTGCATGATTTCCTTAGGAATGTTATTCTCTTGTTAGTCCACGGAAATGCCTGCCAACAAATTCACGCCTGAGCAGGTCATTCATTTCCGGTTAGAGACACTGTAAAATGTTTCGTCAATACATTTAGAACAACGTGGTCGCTAAATGCAAAAAAATTTCCAGTAGCCTTCGCCCCAATGTACTTTCCGATGGCCTTTGCCCCAAATGTTTAAAAATATTAACTTTGTAATTTGACAGTTTCTTTAAATGTTATATATTTATGTTTGCCTCGGCTGCGTCAGTATTTATTTTTAGAGACACAAATGTCTTAGCAGGGAGTAGTACGACTGAAAAATGTAGGCTTACACAGATTTTAAGCTTTTCTTCACTCCATTTATTAATGCTTGACACGATTTAAATAACACTTCACTGATATAGAGAGCTGTGAGATTTTTTTATTAATTACTTGTAGTTTTTAACACGTAATCTATTTTTGTTTCACACTGAATACGTATTAAATTTATCGAGGACGCATCCCTCGTCCGGTTATAAACACTGTCTATAAGCAACTGACTTGATTTCTACCCCCTAAATTTGTAAATTTCTGTATTTCAAGTCTCTGATCGGCTAATCCTAGTCCATTAGAATACATTCATTTAACTAAAGCCTTTTCTGGTTGTTGATTGGCTATTTTATAAACTGTCACAAAAATTACATTATTGCTTACAAGAATTACAACTAATATTGTTAAACTTTCAAATTTAGTATTGCCTCAAGGTTACCTCATTGCTACGTCATTGTTAGTAACTTGTAACCTATTATTCTCACAGCTCCTACATTATTAAATTACGTAATACATTCAGATAACATTATTACATGTATACAATAATGTAAACATATACAATGACTGTAATATACACTTTTTATATATTGTTCCATACACATATTGCTTTAAGGCGGGCTGTTATTATATTGTATATTATATAATTTGACTAAAATCAAAGTGTTAAAAGTGACTTAATCCATTACTGTTTTCATTTTAAAAACAAGCAACTAGTTATATAGAGTGAAACAAAAGATTATAAAGCATTATTCTATAGTAAACCTTTGCATATTTTTACTTTGTAGGTTAGAGCAAGGTGAAGACATTTCAAAGCTTTAGGATGTACGAGCGTATGAAAATGACTTTAAAGATGAAGTTAAATAAATTCACCCTTTATTCTAGAAGTTAATTTATGACCAATTTGCTTTCCTTCTTCTCCTTTGTCCCGACCTCCAAAAAAGAGACTGCAAAAAACGCTTGCACCTTTCGTCGGACTATGTTTTAATTTTCTGACGTTCTTTTCAAAATGGAAAAAGTTCTACATAGGATATGCAAGTTAACTGATGAAAAGCCAGTTAATATTTGAGCCCGAACCAATCAAACGCGACCAGCTACTCCATCCCCCTGGTGTTAGCTGGTTGATTGCTGAGTGAAAGGGTGACAGGGTATTTTTCTTTTTTTCTCTCACGGATGGCCACAGTGGGACCAGCAAAGCCCCTAGGGCCCAACGTCCTCATTTCCTGAATTGCGCTTTCTACTGCACGAATTTGCTGATACGAATTCTTCTGCACCATTGATAGATGCCGTGAATTTGGAGTTTATGGGACTTGCAGCGTGTATAACCCCAAAGTCTTCAGAGTAAAATGCATTTGAAGTTGTATATATTTTCGGATCTTAAAGTGCTGAAGACACGTGCAATTTTTAAAAATATTAAATAACCACATTACTTTCTCTAGTTACTACCGTTTATTACTATTCCACCCAAAAATTTGATACTGATATTTCGCCGGTAATACAGTTTTTTAGACCCTCTGAATCCAAAAAGACATTTTTAAGAAAAGGTCCGCGCGCGCGCGTGTGTTTAATGCTCTCAAGGGGTTTCGGATACCCTGGTAGCAAGGTGAAAGCCGAGGTACGTAAAGAATCACAAAGAGCATATTTTTCCCTGTCACGCTGCACCGAAACACCATCGCCGACACTTCCGGGCTTGAAAGAGACCAATGGGATGAAAGATGAATGAAATGATGAAGGAGAATGAAAGATGCCACTACAGCATTCTGCTGTCGACCCGGGTAAACTCCGAAAAAACCCATGGGTGGGCGGTCGCTCGGGATCGAACCTGGTATCTCCGAATGCAGGCCACGGACGTAACCAGGGTGTGAAAGAAAGGCACTGTAGATGTTCATTTCATAGTGTGCTACGGCAGCTATTTGACGTCACTTTAGCCGCGAAGTCCGGAATTCAATCCGCCTAGTACTTCCGCAAAGGCGTATAACTCACGTGTCGGAGAAGTTGCCTACAAACAAAGGCGTTCGGTTTGAATGTGAGAACTTTCCATGTCGCAACGACATATGCAGTGTTGCCAACTTAGCTATTTTGTGGCTAAATTTAGCATATTTTACAGTAGCGTTTAGCTATATAAAAATCCTATAATGCTTATAGCCTGAAATCTAGTCTATTTAACAAAGTCCTTAGCTAAAATTTAGCTTAATCAGCACAATTACATCTGCGCTTAGTTATGCAAAATGAATAAATGGTTAGGGTGAATCCCCACTACCTGTGTAGCTGTCTTATGTTCCTGTTATGAGCCATCATGATGAGCATGTCCTCAAAATGTGTATTAATCACAAGGACGACTTTCTGGAGTACATGTCCAAAATCTATGACTTTTGTCACAAATAATTGGTCAGTTTTCACATATTTTACTTAAATAATTTCAATAAATTTCTTATTTCAGCATCATATATATTTAACTTGTGGTATTGCTGCTTGGAAAAAGTATACCTTAATCCATTACAATTTTATCATAAATAAATTATTATTTTACAAATTTAAATATTATGAAATTATGTAATAAGTTGTATTTAGAATGTTTTAATGGGGTTTAACTTCTGAAAAACAAAATATGGGTACCTTTGGACGACAATTATATCTAGTCTTTTGACTTTCTCTAGTACGTATAGTAAGAAGGGGAAGTAATGTATTCCACCCAAAAATTCGATACCGAGATTTCACCGGAAATACATGTTTTTAGACCCCCTGAATCCAAAAAAAGAATTTTTGGAAACATGGCCGTGTGTGTGTCTGTGTGTGTGTCCGTGAACAGCATAACTCAGAAACGAACAGTCGGATAAACACCAAACTTGGTACTTAGGTTCCGTATCTTCCAAAGATGCGACATGAAGGTTTTCAAGAAAATCCCCCCACCCCAGATTACCCTTTACATGGAATATTTTTCCAAAATTTTAAATTTCTCAAAAATGGTTCTAACGATTTTGATTAAACTATCATACGTTTAAGATATTTTCATGACAAATGAAATGTATATCTCAAATTTCTGGGAATGTTTCCAAAAGTATTCTTCATTGTGAACGACTTTTACATAACTGGTAAACCATAAGAGATAGACAAAATTTTACTACACGAAAATGTAGATCGCGTTAAAGTACACAATCTATTCAGATACATTTTTGTTGTTGAGTGAACCATTTTCAAGATATTGCTTTTTATTCGCTTAAATTTTCCAATACTTATACTTTTTCTTAAATGGGAATTCGTTATTCATTTTTTATGTACTGGACATGCGAAGAGAATGGAATACTCCACATAGCAACCAGCTCTAAAATATTTGACTGTCGCTTAAAGTCTACCGTATTCCCCTTGCATCTACAAGAAAATTAGCAATAAGATTAACATCTCGATTAACATGAAGCATATGGAGAATAAGCGCTTGTAAAAATAGTTTGTACAAGAGTAGAGAAAGTCATGTGAGTGTTAACACATCAGATTTTTCGAAATGTTTTCTTTTCTAAGAAAAATGGCTCTATCGATTTTATTTAACCAGGATATATTAAATATATTTACATAAAAATGAAATATATGCCTAGCTTAAGTTTTCGACAATAGCCTGTGAAGTCCTCTTCATTAGGAAGGAATTTTGTATGATCTTGTATAACAGGTAAACGTTACGCGATAGAAGAAAACATACTACACAAAAATATCGATCTCTTTAAAACACACAATTTACTTCAAATAACTCTTTATGGCATCAGCCACTTCCGAGATATCCGTTATTAATGTTCAAATTCTTCAATACTAGTCATTCTTCTAAAGTCATGTCGATTTTAAAATGTTTCTTGCGATGTTATGGTAACAGTATGGAATTTTAAGGCCAACATATAGCGTCCAGTTCTTAAACATTTCACTATCTCTGTTCACTTTGTATCTATAGGCCCATAATTATGTATATGATGAGTGACTATGTGTAATTCTAGACAAAAGGTTTCGATATGGCTACACTGTGTAGCCTAAGAGTGGGGATAACCATAGCTGGACTTCGAGCCGTTAGTGTATGCCAGACACGATGGCGGAATGGTTGTCTTTGGAACAGCGTGTGCGTTGTGTGCGTTTGTATTCTACAACAAACAATTACGCGGAGGCGAGACGGAGGAAGACAGTCGAGTTTGGAGTATATGGTCCTCTGTGTTAGCAACCGCAAGAATTAACAACAAATTTGACGCAACTGGTAGTGTTTTGCATGCAAAGGGAACGGGTAGGCCCCGGATTATGCATACCGATGATTGATCCATTCTTTTTGGCTAATACCTTTACTGGAGAAATTTACCTTAAACTGTTTACAGACACTGTGAATCCTTTAATGTCTGCACGACCGGACATTATTGACCTGTTGTGGCAGCAAGATAGAGCACCGCCAAACTATGCCACACCAGTGCGAGAGTGGCTGAACGAAACATTCCCGAACCGCTGGATTGGTCGACGTGGGTCTGTGGAGTGGCCAGCTCGATCTCCTGATTTTACACCACCTGACTTTTTCTTATGGGGTGTTTTAAAGGACGAAGTGTATCAACATCACATACGCAATTTGGTCAAACTGTGAGAAGAATTTCTCAGGATACCAGTACGAGTCTGTCAAGCTGTATACGAAATGTGTAATACAGTTATTGTATTCTACAACAAACAATTACGCGGAGGCGAGACGGAGGAAGACAGTCGAGTTTGGAGTATATGGTCCTCTGTGTTAGCAACCGCAAGAATTAACAACAAATTTGACGCAACTGGTAGTGTTTTGCATGCAAAGGGAACGGGTAGGCCCCGGATTATGCATACCGATGATTGATCCATTCTTTTTGGCTAATACCTTTACTGGTATTTATCTCGGTTAAAATGAAGTAGGATAGGAAAATAAACTTTCGTAATAATAAACTGTATACCCAATAATAAGCGATAGAGGGTAGAGAAAGTCCTGAGAATGTAGCACATAAGATATTTTATTCAGGAGGCTTCAAAACGTGTATTTGCATTGAAACTTTGGTATTAATTTTTGTGTATAATGCATACTTCCCCTACTTACTATAGGTAAGTAGTAGAGGAATTAAAAAATGGTGGTGGTGATGTTGGCGAGGGCAGTGTTTGGTTTCAGGAATAACTTTTCTGTGCTCCTTCAGGAATGTTTTCATATAATTCACACCACCCTTCAAATCAGTGTTCTATTCTCAGTGTTTCCCCAGTCAGACATATACCACATGCCTTCTCCACAGAATTTAGAAATATCTATTTTACCTTTGATATTTTCATCTGTGTCAGTAAACTGAAATAATTGCTTCCACCGCACTTTCGAGAATATCTGTTTGTGAAATCCCACAATCCTGATATTGACACCTGACACTATGCAGTAGTGTTGCGAAATATCTAAATTATTTTTCACAGCACGTTCTCTGAAACGTAAAAAGTGACTTCGTATCTACACATTGGCGTGAAATCTCGTTAATCTGACAGAAGATTCTGGCATATCAATATTAACAACTCTAACACAAGTAATACAGCAACGTGTTATGGACATCTGTGATCAGAACTGAGGTGTACAGTTAAACAAGATTACATGAACCTCTGTATGTGGGAATGATTCTACTTTCTCTAATGCGTAGTTACAATACGTACAGGAATTATTGCATTCCATACTAAATTTGATATGGGTATTTCACTGGAAATATATGTTTTGAGAACCCCCAACCCTACGTGTGTGTGTGAGAGAGAGAGAGAGAGAGAAAGAACAGCATTGTATGTGTGAGAGAGAGAGAAACAGCATTGTGTGTGAGAGAGAAAGAGAGACACAGCATTGTGTGTATGCGAGAGAGAGAGAGAGAACAGCATTGTGTGTGTGAGAGAAATAGATAAACAGCATTGTGTGTGAGAGAGAGAGAAAAACAGCATTGTGTGTGTGAGAGAAAGAGATAAACAGCATTGTGTGTGTGTGTGTGTGAGAGAGAGAAACAGCATTTTTGTGTGTGAGAGAAAGAGAGAAACAGCATTGTGTGTATGCGAGAGAGAGAGAGAACAGCATTGTGTGTGTGTGAGAGAAAGAGATAAACAGCATTGTGTGTGAGAGAGAAAGAGAGAAACAGCATTGTGTGTGTGTGTGAGAGAGAGAGAGAAAGAACAGCATTGTATGTGTGAGAGAGAGAGAAACAGCATTGTGTGTGAGAGAAAGAGAGAAACAGCATTGTGTGTATGCGAGAGAGAGAGAGAACAGCATTGTGTGTGTGTGAGAGAAAGAGATAAACAGCATTGTGTGTGAGAGAGAAAGAGATAAACAGCATTGTGTGTGTGTGTGAGAGAGAGAGAGAAACAGCATTGTGTGTGTGAGAGAGATAAACAGCATTGTGTGTATGCGAGAGAGAGAGAACAGCATTGTGTGTGTGTGAGAGAGAGAAACAGCATTGTGTGTATGCGAGAGAGAGAGAGAACAGCATTGTGTGTGTGTGAGAGAAAGAGATAAACAGCATTGTGTGTGAGAGAGAGAGAAACAGCATTGTGTGTGAGAGAGAAAGAGATAAACAGCATTGTGTGTGTGTGAGAGAGAGAGAGAAACAGCATTTTATGTGTGAGAGAGAGATAAACAGCATTGTGTGTGTGTGAGAGAGAGAAACAGCATTTTGTGTGTATGAGAGAGAGATAAACAGCATTGTGTGTGTTAGAGAGAGAGAAACAGCATTTTGTGTGTGAGAGAGAGATAAACAGCATTGTGTGTGCGTGTGAGAAAGAGAGAAACAGCATTGTGTGTGTGTGAGAGAGAGAAACAGCATTGTATGTGTGTGTGTTTGTGAGAGAGAGAGAGAAACAGCATTTTGTGTGTGAGAGAAAGAGAGAAACAGCATTGCGTGTGTGTGAGAGAGAGAAACAGCATTGTGTGTGTGAGAGAGAGAAACAGCATTGTGTGTGTGAGAGAGAGTAACAGCATTTTGTGTGTGAGAGAAAGAGAAACAGCATTGTGTGTGTGAAGGAGAGAAACAGCATTGTGTGTGTGAGAGAGAGAAACATCATTGTGTGTGTGAGAGAGGGAGAAACATCATTGTGTGTGTGAGAGAGAGAAACAGCATTGTGTGTGTGAGAGAGGGAGAAACATCATTGTGTGTGTGAGAGAGAGAAACGGCATTGTGTGTGAGAGAGAGAGAGAAACAGCATTGTGTGTGAGAGAGGGAGAAACATCATTGTGTGTGTGAGAGAGAGAGAGAGAGAGAGAGACAAACAGCATTGTGTGTGTGAGAGAGAGATAAACATCATTGTGTGTGAGAGAGGGAGAAACATCATTGTGTGTGTGAGAGAGAGAGAGAGAGAGAGAGACAAACAGCATTGTGTGTGTGAGAGAGAGATAAACAGCATTGTGTGTGAGAGAGAGAGAGAGAAACAGCATTGAGTGTGTGAGAGAGAGAAACAGTATTGTGTGTGTGAGAGAGAGAAACAGCATTGTGTGTGTGAGAGAGAGAGAGAAACAGCACTGTGTGTGTGAGAGAGAGAAACAACATTGTGTGTGTGAGAGAGAGAGAGAAACAGCATTGTGTGTGTGAGAGAGAGAGAAACAGCATTGTGTGTGTGAGAGAGAGAAACGGCATTGTGTGTGTGTGTGAGAGAGAGAGAGAGAAACAGCATTGTGTGTGTGTGAGAGAGAGAGAAACAGCATTGTGTGTGTGTGAGAGAGAGAAACGGCATTGTGTGTGTGAGAGAGAGAGAGAAACAGTATTGTGTGTGAGAGAGAGAGAGAAACAGCATTGTGTGTGTGAGAGAGAGAGAGAAACAGCATTGTGTGTGTGAGAGAGAGAGAGAAACAGCATTGTGTGTGTGAGAGAGAGAGAGAAACAGCATTGTGTGTGTGAGAGAGAGAGAAACAGCATTGTGTGTGTGTGAGAGAGAGACAAACAGCATTGTGTGTGTGAGAGAGAGAAACAGCATTGTGTGTGTGTGAGAGAGAGAAACAGCATTGTGTGTGTGAGAGAGAGAGAGAAACAGCATTGTGTGTGTGAGAGAGAGAGAAAAAGCATTGTGTGTGTGAGAGAGAGAAACAGCATTGTGTGTGTGTGAGAGAGAGACAAACAGCATTGTCTGTGAGAGAGTGAGGACAACAGTATGTGTGTGAGAGAGAAGGAGAGAGAAGGGCATTATGTGTGTGTGTCATGTGTGAGAGAGAACAGCATTGTGTGTGTGTGTCATTGTGAGAGAGAACAGCAGTGTGTGTGTGAGAGAGAACAGCAGTGTGTGTGTGAGAGAGAGAGATAACGGTATTGTGTTTGTGTCATGTGTGAGAGAGAACAGCAGTGTGTGTGTGAGAGAGAACAGCAGTGTGTGTGTGAGAGAGAGAGATAACGGTATTGTGTTTGTGTCATGTGTGAGAGAGAACAGCTGTGTGTGTGTGAGAGAGAACAGCAGTGTGTGTGTGAGAGAGAGAGATAACGGTATTGTGTTTGTGTCATGTGTGAGAGAGAACAGCAGTGTGTGTGTGAGAGAGAGAGATAACGGTATTGTGTTTGTGTCATGTGTGAGAGAGAACAGCAGTGTGTGTGTGAGAGAGAACAGCAGTGTGTGTGTGTGTCATGTGTGAGAGAGAACAGCAGTGTGTGTGTGTCATGTGTGAGAGAGAACAGCAGTGTGTGTGTGTCATGTGTGAGAGAGAACAGCAGTGTGTGCGTGTCATGTGTGAGTGAGAACAGCAGTGTGTGTGTGTCATGTGTGAGTGAGAACAGCAGTGTGTGTGTGTCATGTGTGAGAGAGAACAGCAGTGTGTGAGAGAGAGAGAGATAACGACATTGTGTTTGTGTCATGTGTGAGAGAGAACAGCAGTGTGTGTGTGAGAGAGAACAGCAGTGTGTGTGTGTGAGAGAACAGCAGTGTGTGTGTGAGAGAGAACAGCAGTGTGTGTGTGAGAGAGAACAGCAGTGTGTGTGTGAGAGAGAACAGCAGTGTGTGTGTGAGAGAGAACAGCAGTGTGTGTGTGTGTGTCATGTGTGAGAGAGAACAGCAGTGTGTGTGTGTCATGTGTGAGAGAGAACAGCAGTGTGTGTGTGTCATGTGTGAGAGAGAACAGCAGTGTGTGTGTGTCATGTGTGAGTGAGAACAGCAGTGTGTGTGTGTCATGTGTGAGTGAGAACAGCAGTGTGTGTGTGTGTGAGAGAACAGCAGTGTGTGTGTGAGAGAGAACAGCAGTGTGTGAGAGAGAGAGAGATAACGACATTGTGTTTGTGTCATGTGTGAGTGAGAACAGCAGTGTGTGTGTGAGAGAGAACAGCAGTGTGTGAGAGAGAGAGAGATAACGACATTGTGTTTGTGTCATGTGTGAGTGAGAACGGCAGTGTGTGTGTGTGAGAGAACAGCAGTGTGTGTGTGTCATGTGTGAGAGAGAACAGCAGTGTGTGTGTGTGAGAGAACAGCAGTGTGTGTGTGAGAGAGAACAGCAGTGTGTGAGAGAGAGAGAGATAACGACATTGTGTTTGTGTCATGTGTGAGAGAGAACAGCAGTGTGTGAGAGAGAGAGAGATAACGACATTGTGTTTGTGTCATGTGTGAGAGAGAACAGCAGTGTGTGAGAGAGAACAGCAGTGTGTGTGTGAGAGAGAACAGCAGTGTGTGAGAGAGAGAGAGATAACGACATTGTGTTTGTGTCATGTGTGTGAGAGAACAGCAGTGTGTGAGAGAGAACAGCAATTTGTGTGTGAGAGAGAACAGCAGTGTGTGAGAGAGAGAGAGATAACGACATTGTGTTTGTGTCATGTGTGAGAGAGAACAGCAGTGTGTGAGAGAGAGAGAGATAACGACATTGTGTTTGTGTCATGTGTGAGAGAGAACAGCAGTGTGTGAGAGAGAGAGAGATAACGACATTGTGTTTGTGTCATGTGTGAGAGAGAACAGCAGTGTGTGTGTGAGAGAGAACAGCAGTGTGTGTGTGTGAGAGAACAGCAGTGTGTGAGAGAGAACAGCAGTGTGTGTGTGAGAGAGAACAGCAGTGTGTGAGAGAGAGAGAGATAACGACATTGTGTTTGTGTCATGTGTGAGAGAGAACAGCAGTGTGTGTGAGAGAGAGAGAGATAACGACATTGTGTTTGTGTCATGTGTGAGAGAGAACAGCGTTGTGTGAGAGAGAACAGCAGTGTGTGTGTGTGAGAGAGAACAGCTGTGTGTGTGAGAGAGAACAGCAGTGTGTGTGTGAGAGAGAACAGCAGTGTGTGTGTGAGAGAGAGAGATAACGACATTGTGTTTGTGTCATGTGTGAGAGAGAACAGCGTTGTGTGAGAGAGAACAGCAGTGTGTGTGTGAGAGAGAGAGATAACGACATTGTGTTTGTGTCATGTGTGAGAGAGAACAGCGTTTTGTGAGAGAGAACAGCTGTGTGTGTGAGAGAGAACAGCTGTGTGTGTGTGAGAGAGAACAGCTGTGTGTGTGTGAGAGAGAACAGCTGTGTGTGTGTGAGAGAGAGAGATAACGGTATTGTGTTTGTGTCATGTGTGAGAGAGAACAGCGTTGTGTGAGAGAGAACAGCATTGTGTGTGTGAGAGAGAGAGATAACGACATTGTGTTTGTGTCATGTGTGAGAGAGAACAGCAGTGTGTGTGTGTGTGTGAGAGAGAGAGAGATAACGACATTGTGTTTGTGTCATGTGTGAGAGAGAACAGCGTTGTGTGAGAGAGAACAGCAGTGTGTGTGTGAGAGAGAGAGATAACGACATTGTGTTTGTGTCATGTGTGAGAGAGAACAGCGTTTTGTGAGAGAGAACAGCTGTGTGTGTGTGAGAGAGAACAGCTGTGTGTGTGTGAGAGAAAACAGCTGTGTCTGTGTGAGAGAGAACAGCTGTGTGTGTGTGAGAGAGAGAGATAACGGTATTGTTTTTGTGTCATGTGTGAGAGAGAACAGCGTTGTGTGAGAGAGAACAGCATTGTGTGTGTGAGAGAGAGAGATAACGACATTGTGTTTGTGTCATGTGTGAGAGAGAACAGCAGTGTGTGTGTGTGTGAGAGAGAGAGATAACGACATTGTGTTTGTGTCATGTGTGAGAGAGAACAGCAGTGTGTGTGTGTGTGAGAGAGAGAGAGATAACGACATTGTGTTTGTGTCATGTGTGAGAGAGAAGAGCGTTGTGTGAGAGAGAACAGCAGTGTGTGTGTGAGAGAGAGAGATAACGACATTGTGTTTGTGTCATGTGTGAGAGAGAACAGCAGTGTGTGTGTGAGAGAGAGAGATAACGACATTGTGTTTGTTTCATGTGTGAGAGAGAACAGCAGTGTGTGTGTGAGAGAGAGAGATAACGACATTGTGTTTGTGTCATGTGTGAGAGAGAACAGCATTGTGTGTGTGTGAGAGAGAGAGAAAACGACATTGTGTTTGTGTCATGTGTGAGAGAGAACAGCAATGTGTGTGTGAGAGAGAGAGATAACGACATTGTGTTTGTGTCATGTGTGAGAGAGAACAGCGTTGTGTGAGAGAGAACAACATTGTGTGTGTGTGTGAGAGAGAGATAACGACATTGTGTTTGTGTCATGTGTGAGAGAGAACAGCGTTGTGTTAGAGAGAACAGCAGTGTGTGTGTGTGAGAGAGAGAGATAACGACATTGTGTTTGTGTCATGTGTGAGAGAGAACAGCAGTGTGTGTGTGAGAGAGAGAACAGCAGTGTGTGTGTGTGAGAGAGAGAGATAACGACATTGTGTTTGTGTCATGTGTGAGAGAGAACAGCAGTGTGTGTGTGAGAGAGAGATAACGACATTGTGTTTGTGTCATGTGTGAGAGAGAACAGCAGTGTGTGTGTGTGAGAGAGATAAAGACATTGTGTTTGTGTCATGTGTGAGAGAGAACAGCAGTGTGTGTGTGAGAGAGAGATAACGACATTGTGTTTGTGTCATGTGTGAGAGAGAACAGCAGTGTGTGTGTGTGAGAGAGATAACGACATTGTGTTTGTGTCATGTGTGAGAGAGAACAGCGTTGTGTGAGAGAGAACAACATTGTGTGTGTGTGAGAGAGAGAGAGAGATAACGACATTGTGTTTGTGTCATGTGTGAGAGAGAACAGCGTTGTGTGAGAGAGAACAGCAGTGTGTGTGTGTGAGAGAGAGAGAGAGATAACGACATTGTGTTTGTGTCATGTGTGAGAGAGAACAGCGTTGTGTGAGAGAGAACAGCAGTGTGTGTGTGTGAGAGAGAGAGAGAGAGATAACGACATTGTGTTTGTGTCATGTGTGAGAGAGAACAGCGTTGTGTGAGAGAGAACAACATTGTGTGTGTGTGAGAGAGAGAGAGAGAGATAACGACATTGTGTTTGTGTCATGTGTGAGAGAGAACAGCGTTGTGTGAGAGAGAACAGCAGTGTGTGTGTGTGAGAGAGAGATAACGACATTGTGTTTGTGTCATGTGTGAGAGAGAACAGCGTTGTGTGAGAGAGAACAGCAGTGTGTGTGTGAGAGAGAGAGATAACGACATTGTGTTTGTGTCATGTGTGAGAGAGAACAGCGTTGTGTGAGAGAGAACAACATTGTGTGTGTGTGAGAGAGAGAGAGAGAGATAACGAATTTGTGTTTGTGTCATGTGTGAGAGAGAACAGCGTTGTGTGAGAGAGAACAGCAGTGTGTGTGTGTGAGAGAGAGAGATAACGACATTGTGTTTGTGTCATGTGTGAGAGAGAACAGCAGTGTGTGTGTGTGTGAGAGAGAGAGATAACGACATTGTGTTTGTGTCATGTGTGAGAGAGAACAGCGTTGTGTGAGATAGAACAAAATTGTGTGTGTGTGAGAGAGAGAGAGATAGCGACATTGTGTTTGTGTCATGTGTGAGAGAGAACAGTGTTGTGTGAGAGAGAACAGCAGTGTGTGTGTGAGAGAGAGAGATAACGACATTGTGTTTGTGTCATGTGTGAGAGAGAACAGCGTTGTGTGAGAGAGAACAGCAGTGTGTGTGTGTGTGTGTGAGAGAGAGAGATAACGACATTGTGTTTGTGTCATGTGTGAGAGAGAACAGCGTTGTGTGAGAGAGAACAGCAGTGTGTGTGTGTGAGAGAGAGAGATAACGACATTGTGTTTGTGTCATGTGTGAGAGAGAACAGCGTTGTGTGAGAGAGAACAGCAGTGTGTGTGTGAGAGAGAGATAACGGCATTGTGTGTGTGAGAGAGAGAGATAACGACATTGTGTTTGTGTCATGTGTGAGTGAGAACAGCAGTGTGTGACAGAGAACAGCAGTGTGTCTGTGAGAGAGAGAGAGAGATAACGACATTGTGATTGTGTCATGTGTGAGTGAGAACAGCAGACTGTGTGTGAGAGAGAGAGAGATAACGACATTGTGTGTGTGAGAGAGAGAGATAACGGCATTGTGTTTGTGTCATGTGTGAGAGAGAACAGCAGTGTGTGTGTGAGAGAGAGAGAGATAACGACATTGTGTGTGTGAGAGAGAACAGCAGTGTGTGTGTGAGAGAGAGAGATAACGGCATTGTGTGTGTGAGAGAGAGAGATAACGACATTGTGTGTGTGTGTGAGAGAGAACAGCAGTGTGTGTGTGAGAGAGAGAGATAACGACATTGTGTGTGTGAGAGAGAGATAACGACATTGTGTGTGTGAGAGAGAACAGCAGTGTGTGTGTGAGAGAGAGAGATAACGGCATTGTGTGTGTGAGAGAGAGATAACGACATTGTGTGTGTGTGTGAGAGAGAACAGCAGTGTGTGTGTGAGAGAGAGAGATAACGGCATTGTGTGTGTGAGAGAGAGATAACGACATTGTGTGTGTGTGAGAGAGAACAGCAGTGTGTGTGTGAGAGAGAGACAGATAACGACATTGTGTGTGTGTGTGAGAGAGAACAGCAGTGTGTGTGTGAGAGAGAGAGAGATAACGACATTGTGTGTGTGAGAGAGAACAGCAGTGTGTGTGTGAGAGAGAGAGATAACGACATTGTGTGTGTGAGAGAGAACAGCAGTATGTGTGTGAGAGAGAGAGAGATAACGACATTGTGTGTGTGAGAGAGAACAGCAGTGTGTGTGTGAGAGAGAGAGATAACGGCATTGTGTGTGTGAGAGAGAGAGATAACGACATTGTGTGTGTGTGAGAGAGAACAGCAGTGTGTGTGTGAGAGAGAGAGATAACGACATTGTGTGTGTGTGTGAGAGAGAGCGATAACGACATTGTGTTTGTGTCATGTGTGAGACAGAACAGCGGTGTGTGTGTGTGAGAGAGAGAGATAACGACATTGTGTTTGTGTCATGTGTAAGAGAGAACAGCAGTGTGTGTGTGTGAGAGAGAGCGATAACGACATTGTGTTTGTGTCATGTGTGAGAGAGAACAGCAGTGTGTGTGTGTGAGAGAGAGAGATAACGACATTGTGTTTGTGTCATGTGTGAGAGAGAACAGCAGTGTGTGTGTGTGAGAGAGAGACATAACGACATTGTGTTTGTGTCATGTGTAAGAGAGAACAGCAGTGTGTGTGTGTGAGAGAGAGCGATAACGACATTGTGTTTGTGTCATGTGTAAGAGAGAACAGCAGTGTGTGTGTGAGAGAGAGCGATAACGACATTGTGTTTGTGTCATGTGTAAGAGAGAACAGCAGTGTGTGTGTGAGAGAGAGCGATAACGACATTGTGTTTGTGTCATGTGTGAGAGAGAACAGCAGTGTGTGTGTGTGAGAGAGAGAGATAACGACATTGTGTTTGTGTCATGTGTAAGAGAGAACAGCAGTGTGTGTGTGTGAGAGAGAGCGATAACGACATTGTGTTTGTGTCATGTGTAAGAGAGAACAGCAGTGTGTGTGTGTGAGAGAGAGCGATAACGACATTGTGTTTGTGTCATGTGTGAGAGAGAACAGCAGTGTGTGTGTGTGAGAGAGAGAGATAACGACATTGTGTTTGTGTCATGTGTGAGAGAGAACAGCAGTGTGTGTGTGTGAGAGAGAGAGATAACGACATTGTGTTTGTGTCATGTGTAAGAGAGAACAGCAGTGTGTGTGTGTGTGAGAGAGAGCGATAACGACATTGTGTTTGTGTCATGTGTGAGAGAGAACAACAGTGTGTGTGTGTGAGAGAGAGAGATAACGACATTGTGTTTGTGTCATGTGTGAGAGAGAACAGCGGTGTGTGTGTGTGAGAGAGAGCGATAACGACATTGTGTTTGTGTCATGTGTAAGAGAGAACAGCAGTGTGTGTGTGTGAGAGAGAGAGATAACGACATTGTGTTTGTGTCATGTGTGAGAGAGAACAGCGTTGTGTGAGAGAGAACAGCAGTGTGTGTGTGTGTGTGTGTGAGAGAGAGAGATAACGACATTGTGTTTGTGTCATGTGTGAGAGAGAAGAGCGTTGTGTGAGAGAGAACAGCAGTGTGTGTGTGAGAGAGAGAGATAACGACATTGTGTTTGTGTCATGTGTGAGAGAGAACAGCAGTGTGTGTGTGAGAGAGAGAGATAACGACATTGTGTTTGTGTCATGTGTGAGAGAGAACAGCAGTGTGTGTGTGAGAGAGAGATAACGACATTGTGTTTGTGTCATGTGTGAGAGAGAACAGCGTTGTGTGAGAGAGAACAGCAGTGTGTGTGTGTGAGAGAGAAATGCAGTGTGTGTGTGAGAGAGAACAGTAGTGTGTGTGTGAGAGAGAACAGCAGTGTGTGTGTGTGAGAGAGAACAGCAGTGTGTGTGTGAGAGAGAACAGCAGTGTGTGTGTGAGAGAGAGAGATAACGACATTGTGTTTGTGTCATGTGTGAGAGAGTACAGCGTTGTGTGAGAGAGAACAGCAGTGTGTGTGTGTGTGAGAGAGAGAGATAACGACATTGTGTTTGTGTCATGTGTGAGTGAGAACAGCAGTGTGTGTGTGAGAGAGAGAGATAACGACATTGTGTTTGTGTCATGTGTGAGAGAGAACAGCGTTGTGTGAGAGAGAACAGCAGTGTGTGTGTGTGAGAGAGAACAGCAGTGTGTGTGTGAGAGTGAGAGATAACGACATTGTGTTTGTGTCATGTGTGAGAGAGAACAGCAGTGTGTGTGTGTGAGAGAGAGATAACGACATTGTATTTGTGTCATGTGTGAGAGAGAACAGCAGTGTGTGTGTGAGAGAGAGAGATAACGACATTGTGTTTGTGTCATGTGTGAGAGAGAACAGCGTTGTGTGAGAGAGAACAGCAGTGTGTGTGTGTGTGTGAGAGAGAGAGATAACGACATTGTGTTTGTGTCATGTGTGAGAGAGAACAGCGTTGTGTGAGAGAGAACAGCAGTGTGTGTGTGTGTGAGAGAGATAACGACATTGTGTTTGTGTCATGTGTGAGAGAGAACAGCAGTGTGTGTGTGAGAGAGAGAGATAACGACATTGTGTTTGTGTCATGTGTGAGAGAGAACAGCAGTGTGTGTGTGTGAGAGAGAGATAACGACATTGTGTTTGTGTCATGTGTGAGAGAGAACAGCGTTGTGTGAGAGAGAACAGCAGTGTGTGTGTGTGTGTGAGAGAGATAACGACATTGTGTTTGTGTCATGTGTGAGAGAGAACTACAGTGTGTGTGTGAGAGAGAACAGCAGTGTGTGTGTGAGAGAGAGAGATAACGACATTGTGTTTGTGTCATGTGTGAGAGAGAACAGCAGTGTGTGTGTGTGAGAGAGAGATAACGACATTGTGTTTGTGTCATGTGTGAGAGAGAACAGCGTTGTGTGAGAGAGAACAGCAGTGTGTGTGTGTGTGAGAGAGATAACGACATTGTGTTTGTGTCATGTGTGAGAGAGAACAGCAGTGTGTGTGTGAGAGAGAGATATAACGACATTGTGTTTGTGTCATGTGTGAGAGAGAACAGCGTTGTGTGAGAGAGAACAGCAGTGTGTGTGTGTCAGAGAGATAACGACATTGTGTTTGTGTCATGTGTGAGAGAGAACAGCAGTGTGTGTGTGAGAGAGAGAGATAACGACATTGTGTTTGTGTCATGTGTGAGAGAGAACAGCGTTGTGTGAGAGAGAACAGCAGTGTGTGTGTGCGTGAGAGAGATAACGACATTGTGTTTGTGTCATGTGTGAGGGAGAACAGCAGTGTGTGTGTGAGAGAGAGAGATAACGACATTGTGTTTGTGTCATGTGTGAGAGAGAACAGCGTTGTGTGAGAGAGAACAGCAGTGTGTGTGTGTGTGTGTGAGAGATAACGACATTGTGTTTGTGTCATGTGTGAGAGAGAAGAGCGTTGTGTGAGAGAGAACAGCAGTGTGTGTGTGTGTCATGTGTGAGAGAGAACAGCAGTGTGTGTGTGAGAGAGAGAGATAACGACATTGTGTTTGTGTCATGTGTGAGAGAGAACAGCAGTGTGTGTGTGTGTCATGTGTGAGAGAGAACAGCAGTGTGTGTGTGAGAGAGAGAGATAACGACATTGTGTTTGTGTCATGTGTGAGAGAGAAGAGCGTTGTGTGAGAGAGAACAGCAGTGTGTGTGTGAGAGAGAACAGCGTTGTGTGAGAGAGAACAGCAGTGTGTGTGTGAGAGAGAACAGCAGTGTGTGTGTGAGAGAGAACAGCAGTGTGTGTGTGAGAGAGAACAGCAGTGTGTGTGTGAGAGAGAGAGATAACGACATTGTGTTTGTGTCATGTGTGAGAGAGAACAGCGTTGTGTGAGAGAGAACAGCATTGTGTGGGAGAGAACACCAGTGTGTGTGTGTGAGAGAGATAACGACATTGTGTTTGTGTCATGTGTGAGAGAGAAGAGCGTTGTGTGAGAGAGAACAGCAGTGTGTGTGTGAGAGAGAACACCAGTGTGTGTGTGTGAGAGAGAACAGCAGTGTGTGTGTGTGAGAGAGAGATAACGACATTGTGTTTGTGTCATGTGTGAGAGAGAAGAGCGTTGTGTGAGAGAGAACAGCAGTGTGTGTGTGAGAGAGAACACCAGTGTGTGTGTGTGAGAGAGAGAGATAACGACATTGTGTTTGTGTCATGTGTGAGAGAGAAGAGCGTTGTGTGAGAGAGAACAGCAGTGTGTGTGTGAGAGAGAACAGCAGTGTGTGTGTGAGAGAGAGAACAGCAGTGTGTGTGTGTGTGAGAGAGAACAGCAGTGTGTGTGTGAGAGAGAGAACAGCAGTGTGTGTGTGAGAGAGAACAGCAGTGTGTGTGTGAGAGAGAACAGCAGTGTGTGTGTGTGAGAGAACAGCAGTGTGTGTGAGAGAGAGAGAACAGCAGTGTGTGTGTTGAGAGAGAACAGCAGTGTGTGTGTGAGAGAGAACAGCAGTGTGTGTGTGAGAGAGAACAGCAGTGTGTGTGTGTGAGAGAACAGCAGTGTGTGTGTGAGAGAGAACAGCAGTGTGTGTGTGAGAGAGAACAGCAGTGTGTGTGTGAGAGAGAACAGCAGTGTGTGTGTGAGAGAGAACAGCAGTGTGTGTGTGTGAGAGAACAGCAGTGTGTGTGTGAGAGAGAACAGCAGTGTGTGTGTGAGAGAGAACAGCAGTGTGTGTGTGAGAGAGAACAGCAGTGTGTGTGTGAGAGAGAACAGCAGTGTGTGTGTGTGAGAGAGAACAGCAGTGTGTGTGTGAGAGAGAACAGCAGTGTGTGTGTGAGAGAGAACAGCAGTGTGTGTGTGTGAGAGAACAGCAGTGTGTGTGTGAGAGAGAACAGCAGTGTGTGTGTGTGAGAGAGAACAGCAGTGTGTGTGTGTGAGAGAACAGCAGTGTGTGTGTGAGAGAACAGCAGTGTGTGTGTGTGAGAGAACAGCAGTGTGTGTGTGAGAGAACAGCAGTGTGTGTGTGTGAGAGAACAGCAGTGTGTGTGTGTGAGAGAACAGCAGTGTGTGTGTGTGAGAGAACAGCAGTGTGTGTGTGAGAGAGAACAGCAGTGTGTGTGTGAGAGAGAACAGCAGTGTGTGTGTGTGAGAGAACAGCAGTGTGTGTGTGAGAGAACAGCAGTGTGTGTGTGAGAGAGAACAGCAGTGTGTGTGTGAGAGAGAACAGCAGTGTGTGTGTGTGAGAGAACAGCAGTGTGTGTGTGTGAGAGAACAGCAGTGTGTGTGTGTGAGAGAACAGCAGTGTGTGTGTGAGAGAACAGCAGTGTGTGTGTGAGAGAGAGAACAGCAGTGTGTGTGTGAGACAGAACAGCAGTGTGTGTGTGTGAGAGAACAGCAGTGTGTGTGTGAGAGAACAGCAGTGTGTGTGTGAGAGAGAACAGCAGTGTGTGTGTGTGTGAGAGAACAGCAGTGTGTGTGTGTGAGAGAACAGCATAGTGTGTGTGTGAGAGAACAGCAGTGTGTGTGTGAGAGAACAGCAGTGTGTGTGTGAGAGAGAGAACAGCAGTGTGTGTGTGAGACAGAACAGCAGTGTGTGTGTGAGAGAGAACAGCAGTGTGTGTGTGTGAGAGAGAACAGCAGTGTGTGTGAGAGAGAGAACAGCAGTGTGTGTGTGTGAGACAGAACAGCAGTGTGTGTGTGTGAGAGAGAACAGCAGTGTGTGTGTGAGAGAGAACAGCAGTGTGTGTGTGTGAGAGAGAACAGCAGTGTGTGTGTGAGAGAGAACAGCAGTGTGTGTGTGTGAGAGAGAACAGCAGTGTGTGTGTGTGAGAGAGAACAGCAGTGTGTGTGTGTGAGAGAGAACAGCAGTGTGTGTGTGTGAGAGAGAACAGCAGTGTGTGTGTGAGAGAGAGATAACGACATTGTGTTTGTGTCATGTGTGAGAGAGAACAGCAGTGTGTGTGTGAGAGAGAGAACAGCAGTGTGTGTGTGTGAGAGAGAACAGCAGTGTGTGTGTGTGAGAGAGAGATAACGACATTGTGTTTGTGTCATGTGTGAGAGAGAACAGCAGTGTGTGTGTGAGAGAGAGATAACGACATTGTGTTTGTGTCATGTGTGAGAGAGAACAGCAGTGTGTGGGAGAGAACAGCAGTGTGTGTGTGAGAGAGAGAGATAACGACATTGTGTTTGTGTCATGTGTGAGAGAGAACAGCAGTGTGTGTGTGAGAGAGATAACGACATTGTGTTTGTGTCATGTGTGAGAGAGAAGAGCGTTGTGTGAGAGAGAACAGCAGTGTGTGTGTGAGAGAGAGAGAGAGATAACGACATTGTGTTTGTGTCATGTGTGAGAGAGAAGAGCGTTGTGTGTGTGTGTGTGTGTGTGAGAGAGAGATAACGACATTGTGTTTGTGTCATGTGTGAGAGAGAACAGCAGTGTGTGTGTGAGAGAGATAACGACATTGTGTTTGTGTCATGTGTGAGAGAGAACAGCGTTGTGTAAGAGAGAACAGCAGTGTGTGTGTGTGTGAGAGAGAGATAACGACATTGTGTTTGTGTCATGTGTGAGAGAGAACAGCGTTGTGTGAGAGAGAACAGCAGTGTGTGTGTGTGTGTGAGAGAGAGAGATAACGACATTGTGTTTGTGTCATGTGTGAGAGAGAACAGCGTTGTGTGAGAGAGAACAGCAGTGTGTGTGTGTGAGAGAGAGAGATAACGACATTGTGTTTGTGTCATGTGTGAGAGAGAACAGCGTTGTGTGAGAGAGAACAGCAGTGTGTGTGTGTGTGTGTGTGAGAGAGATAACGACATTGTGTTTGTGTCATGTGTGAGAGAGAACAGCGTTGTGTGAGAGAGAACAGCAGTGTGTGTGTGAGAGAGATAACGACATTGTGTTTGTGTCATGTGTGAGAGAGAACAGCAGTGTGTGTGTGTGTGTGTGAGAGAGAGAGAGATAACGACATTGTGTTTGTGTCATGTGTGAGAGAGAACAGCAGTGTGTGTGTGTGTGTGTGTGTGAGAGAGATAACGACATTGTGTTTGTGTCATGTGTGAGAGAGAACAGCAGTGTGTGTGTGTGTGTGTGAGAGAGAGATAACGACATTGTGTTTGTGTCATGTGTGAGAGAGAACAGCAGTGTGTGTGTATGAGAGAGAGATAACGGTATTGTGTTTGTGTCATGTGTGAGAGAGAACAGCAGTGTGTGTGTGTGTGTGTGAGAGAGAGATAACGACATTGTGTTTGTGTCATGTGTGAGAGAGAACAGCAGTGTGTGTGTGTGTGTGTGTGAGAGAGAGAGATAACGACATTGTCTTTGTGTCATGTGTGAGAGAGAACAGCAGTGTGTGTGTGTGAGAGAGAGATAACGACATTGTGTTTGTGTCATGTGTGAGAGAGAACAGCAGTGTGTGTGTGTGAGAGAGAAATAACGACATTGTGTTTGTGTCATTTGTGAGAGAGAACAGCAGTGTGTGTGTGAGAGAGAGAGATAACGGTATTGTGTTTGTGTCATGTGTGAGAGAGAACAGCGTTGTGTGAGAGAGAACAGCATTGTGTGTGTGAGAGAGAGAGAGAGATAACGACATTGTGTTTGTGTCATGTGTGAGTGAGAACAGCAGTGTGTGACAGAGAACAGCAGTGTGTGTGTGAGAGAGAGAGAGATAACGACATTGTGATTGTGTCATGTGTGAGTGAGAACAGCAGTGTGTGTGTGAGAGAGAGAGATAACGACATTGTGTTTGTGTCATGTGTGAGAGAGAACAGCAGTGTGTGTGTGAGAGAGAGAGATAACGACATTGTGATTGTGTCATGTGTGAGAGAGAACAGCAGTGTGTGTGTGAGAGAGAGAGATAACGACATTGTGTTTGTGTCATGTGTGAGACAGAACAGCAGTGTGTGTGTGTGAGAGAGGGAGATAACGACATTGTGTTTGTGTCATGTGTGAGAGAGAACAGCGTTGTGTGAGAGAGAACAGCAGTGTGTGTGTGTGAGAGGGAGAGATAACGACATTGTGTTTGTGTCATGTGTGAGAGAGAACAGAGTTGTGTGAGAGAGAACAGCAGTGTGTGTGTGTGAGAGAGAGAGATAACGACATTGTGTTTGTGTCATGTGTGAGAGAGAACAGCGTTGTGTGAGAGAGAACAGCAGTGTGTGTGTGAGAGAGAGAGATAACGACATTGTGTTTGTGTCATGTGTGAGAGAGAACAGCGTTGTGTGAGAGAGAACAGCAGTGTGTGTGTGAGAGAGAGAGAGATAACGACATTGTGTTTGTGTCATGTGTGAGAGAGAAGAGCGTTGTGTGTGTGTGTGTGTGAGAGAGATAACGACATTGTGTTTGTGTCATGTGTGAGAGAGGACAGCGTTGTGTGAGAGAGAACAGCAGTGTGTGTGTGTGAGAGAGAGAGATAACGACATTGTGTTTGTGTCATGTGTGAGAGAGAACAGCGTTGTGTGAGAGAGAACAGCAGTGTGTGTGTGAGAGAGAGAGATAACGACATTGTGTTTGTGTCATGTGTGAGAGAGAACAGCGTTGTGTGAGAGAGAACAGCAGTGTGTGTGTGTGAGAGAGATAACGACATTGTGTTTGTGTCATGTGTGAGAGAGAACAGCGTTGTGTGAGAGAGAACAGCATTGTGTGGGAGAGAACACCAGTGTGTGTGTGTGTGTGAGAGAGATAACGACATTGTGTTTGTGTCATGTGTGAGAGAGAAGAGCGTTGTGTGAGAGAGAACAGCAGTGTGTGTGTGAGAGAGAACAGCAGTGTGTGTGTGAGAGAGAGAGATAACGACATTGTGTTTGTGTCATGTGTGAGAGAGAACAGCGTTGTGTGAGAGGGAACAGCAGTGTGTGTGTGAGAGAGAGAAATAACGACATTGTGTTTGTGTCATGTGTGAGAGAGAACAGCGTTGTGTGAGAGAGAACAGCAGTGTGTGTGTGAGAGAGAGAGATAACGACATTGTGTTTGTGTCATGTGTGAGAGAGAACAGCGTTGTGTGAGAGAGAACAGCAGTGTGTGTGTGAGAGAGAGAGATAACGACATTGTGTTTGTGTCATGTGTGAGAGAGAACAGCGTTGTGTGAGAGAGAACAGCAGTGTGTGTGTGAGAGAGAGAGATAACGACATTGTGTTTGTGTCATGTGTGAGAGAGAACAGCAGTGTGTGTGTGTGTGAGAGAGAGAGAGATAACGACATTGTGTTTGTGTCATGTGTGAGAGGGAACAGCGTTGTGTGAGAGAGAACAGCAGTGTGTGTGTGAGAGAGAGAGATAACGACATTGTGTTTGTGTCATGTGTGAGTGAGAACAGCAGTGTGTGTGTGTGTGTGTGTGAGAGAGAGAGAGATAACGACATTGTGTTTGTGTCATGTGTGAGAGAGAACAGCAGTGTGTGTGTGTGTGAGAGAGAGAGATAACGACATTGTGTTTGTGTCATGTGTGAGAGAGAACAGCAGTGTGTGTGTGTGAGAGAGAGATAACGACATTGTGTTTGGGTCATGTGTGAGAGAGAACAGCAGTGTGTGTGTCTGTGAGAGAGAGAGATAACGACATTGTGTTTGTGTCATGTGTGAGAGAGAACAGCAGTGTGTGTGTGTGTGAGAGAGAGAGAGATAACGACATTGTGTTTGTGTCATGTGTGAGAGAGAACAGCAATGTGTGTGTCTGTGAGAGAGAGAGATAACGACATTGTGTTTGTGTCATGTGTGAGAGAGAACAGCAGTGTGTGTGTGTGTGTGAGAGAGAGAGAGATAACGACATTGTGTTTGTGTCATGTGTGAGAGAAAACAGCAGTGTGTGTGTGAGAGAGAGAGATAACGACATTGTGTTTGTGTCATGTGTGAGAGAGAACAGCGTTGTGTGAGAGAGAACAGCAGTGTGTGTGTGAGAGAGAGAGATAACGACATTGTGTTTGTGTCATGTGTGAGAGAGAACAGCGTTGTGTGAGAGAGAACAGCAGTGTGTGTGTGTGAGAGAGATAACGACATTGTGTTTGTGTCATGTGTGAGAGAGAACAGCGTTGTGTGAGAGAGAACAGCAGTGTGTGTGTGAGAGAGAGAGATAACGACATTGTGTTTGTGTCATGTGTGAGTGAGAACAGCAGTGTGTGTGTGTGAGAGAGAGAGAGAGAGAGATAACGGCATTGTGTGTACTCGTAAGTTCAGCATTTTTCAGGGATGCGACACGAAGATTTTCAAGAAAATCTTTCCACGGCAAAATACCCCTTGCAAGGAAAGGTGTGATAGCTTTGATGTTCTCAAAAATGGTTCTCACGATTTTCTTTAAAATAACATGTCTTTCAGATATTTTCATGAAAAATAAATGTATATATTGAATTTTCTGTAAATAACATCTGTAGTCCTTTTCATTCTAAATGTGGTTTTCATAACAGGTAAACCAAAATCTTATTACATTAAAATAGATCTCGTCGAAGCACGCAGTCGTAGGCTATTCGATAGTGTGAAGAAAGTCATGATTATTGATATTCGCATCGATTATGAGTTTTAAAATCCATATGTATTAATCTGACTAAAACATACCGAAATATTTATGAAACAAGTTCTGATGTGATACACTCACTTTACTTTCTCTACTCTCTATCGTTTATTAGTGGGTATACAAATTATGATTACAAAAGCTTATTTTTCTATCTACTACATTTTAATCGAGATAAACATTTGCATATATAGCTACATTACACATTTCGTTATAGGTATAAAGAGAACAGCGATAGTCAAATGTTTAAGAACTGGACACTGTACGCTGCCTTAAAATTCCATACCGTTTCCATGCTATCGGGAGAAACAATTGAATGTTGAGTGGACTTAAGAGAATGACCAAGAAGTGAACAATTCCAACATATAATAACGAATATCTCAGAAACGGTTTATACCACAAAAATTATTTTAAATAAATTGCTTGTGGAATCTTTAAAACGCACAATTTATTTCAAACAATTTTTGTGGCAAAAGCCATTGATGAGATAATGTGGCATAAAAAATTCATTGTCATTACCAGACGCACTGTTGTGCTGTATTGTTGCCATCAGACGTAGCATTATTGGGTCCCCTTAGTTATATTTTGGCTTGACGGTCTTTCCTTTTGGCGCGGACCACACCAAAGGGAGAGATCTGTTTGAAATTGCCTGGTGTGACGTCAGGCCTGTTTGGTTTTGTCTAGACACGGTTGGTGGGGGAAAGATAGCGTCACCCGAGAGTAAGTGGTCATCGGAACCAATCGTGTGTGGCCGGTCTACGGTCTGTGGCATCTCCCTTCATCCTGTTTCCTTTGTTATCTATGTAGAGAAGCCAAACTTTTTTGAATAAATCCCAGGTAATGTATGTTATGTAATCTTTCAATGTAATATAAAAACCCACGCCTTTCCTTTAAATTTACACTCCAAGGTCCCGGACGTTTTGCTGCCAGCGAGTTGTGCCCCCATGTGCGTTTTGAAGTGATCTAAATTAATCATTTTCTGTTAACGTTTTCGATCTTCACCCCTACGTGTAACAATATTCGTCATTAATGGTTCGAATTGATCTATACTTAGACATTCTTTTAAAGCCCTGTTGATTTTCGTTGTCTCTGACGATGTCATGGAAAGAGTATAGAATTTAAATGCCAGTCCTTAAACATTTGACCATCCCTATTTCTTTTGAATCTATAACCGAATGTATAATGTAGCTTTTTCCGGAAAGGTTATCTCGATTAAAATGAGGTAGATAGGTAAATAAAGTTTCGTAAGAATATCTTGTGTACCCACTAATAAACGATAGAGGATAGAGAAAGTCTTATGAATGTAGCATATCAGAATGTTGTCCACATTAGGAAATAGGGTTTTATATATGTGGAATGCAATGTATCAGTATCAAAATCTTTTATTTCAGACTCCTATTTTCGAAGCATTAATTATTTTCGTTGACGTTCTGAATGGTTCTATGCAACGTTCCCTGTACACACTTCAATACACACCAGAATATGAAAGAATTCAAAAGACCATTGAGAAACACGTTTCTCTTGTGAGCTGTATAACAAACGCGGGTGTCTTTTTCAACAGAGCGTATGAAAATATTACAGAAATAAAGACTCTTAACGACCACACAGCGGGAGTATAATGGAAAAGGATTTGACACCATATCTGTTGTGATGCCCATTTCTGTCTTCATTTTTACTTGCCATAAATCGCAGCATTCGTGCCCCATATGCGCGCGGCGCGCATAAAACGGAGCCATAATTAAAATCACTTGTGTGGCTTTTAACCAAAGGACCTTTGTATCCTTTGAATGTCGCACAGTGAACAAAAACGTCACTCACATCCGAAACGTCAAAATATGAGAATTCGATGTCGATACTTTAAGGCCCCTGGACAAATAAATGCGATATAGAGAGGAATATTAAAAGTCCAATTTCTATTTCTCTACACATAATTAGAACAATCTTAGGTATATAAATATATATGAATGTTGTATATTCATATGACCTTCTCTTTTCACTCTTCTATAAACTATTCTTAAAAATAATTAATTGTTCTTCTACACAAACCGTGTGTTGGACAAGGTTGGAAACCTAGAACCAGACGACTGAAAAATTCAATGCCATAGCCGGGATTTGGACCGCGGTTCTCGTTGTTTCCGTTCGGTTACTCTAACCACTGAGCTACCATTGCAACATGCCGGTACATTAAATTTTCAGACGCGTGATTCTACCTTTCCGAAGTTTTCCAACACACGGCTTGTATGGAAGAACAAATAATTCCATTGATTGACCTAATAGTGGTCGAACTATGAAGCCCAGGAATTAAAGTACTTATAGCATTGTAAGTCGCCATTGGGGTATGTCATCTCAATACAATTTGAGGTCTCCTTATGGTTTACTGGGGAAAATGCAAATCAGTTGTGGTAGCAACCGGACGGAAAACGTGAGATCCGTGGTTCAAATCCCGACTATGGTATTCTGAAAAAACTTATTCTTCTAACTACTTCTTATTAATGCAGACAAACTTTCATTACTTATTTGCACATTTCATTATAGGTATAAGAAAAATGCATTAAGCTACAGATGTATGAGGCAGTATTTTTAACACTTAAGTGATTTCAGTCTGATTATATAATAACAGCCCGCCTTAAAGCAATATGTGTATAAAGAACATATAAAATGCACGTAACAGTCATTGTATTAATATTTATATTATTATACACATGTTCAATAATGTTATGTGAATGTATTACGTAATTTAATAATGTATGAGCTGCGAGAATAATAGGTCAAAGGTTGCTAACAATGATGTAAAAATGAGGTAATTTTTGAGACAGTTTATAAAATAGTCAATCAGCAACCAGAAAAAAGCTTAACTTAAATAAAGGTATACAATTGGAGTAGGAATAGCCAATCAGAAACTGAAATAGCGCAAATTGTACAAACTCAGAGTTCAGTTGCTAGCAGACAGCTTTCCTAACCGGATGCGAGACGCGTCCTCGAGAAGTTTAATACGTATTCAGTGTGAGACGAAAATAGCTTACGTATTTAAAAAGTGCAAGTAATTAATAAATAATCTCACAGCTCTCTATATCAGTGAAGTGTTATTTAAATCGTGTCAAGCGTTAATAAATGGAGTTTAGTAAAATTATAATCTGTGTAAGCCTACATTCTTCAGCCGCACCACGCCTTGTTAAGTTATTCATGTCTCTACAAAATTAACACTGACACAGCCGAGGCAAACAAATATATAATATTTAAAGAAACCTTCAAATAACAAAGTTAATATTTTTAAACTTGGGGCGAAGGCTAACGGTAACTTTTTTTTAACCATACGTGCGGTTGCAACTACTTCAAGTTCGGCTCTCCAACAGTCGAAATACAATACAACAATCATTTCTCAAATTAGCACCCAAAGCGTGGTGCAAACAACGAAACAATTTTTCTTATGTATCAAATGTTCTCAAAGTCGGTCGCGATATGATGACCTGAAATGTTGTTCTCTTTGTATGAATACGGAAATGAAAAAAAAAGAATAGCGATTTGTAACTGTGTGACCACCAGAAAAAGCGAATAGCGACCTACCACTGGTAAGAATATATGTATTTGAAAATTCAAACCAATAACAAAGAATATCTTCGAAACTAATAATGCATGGTGTTACCACATTGTGTCGCAGTCTCCAATAGCTGCTGTTGATTCTGCTGCCGGCTGCTCCAGTGGTACAACTATGAGTACTTCCCATCAGTATGTGTGGATGTATTCGGAAGGACAACACCAGTTTAAATTATCTGATAAATTTATTGTGAACTAATATTTGAGTTATTGAAGTGAGATGTCAACTGTCTGACAATAAAGAATGAAACTGACTATAATCATAGCATTCGAAATTGCAAGTAACAACTGAACTACGCGCTAACTTTTGCAGCATCAAATAACTGTTACTACAATAAAAGAAACTAACGTATCATCAAGAACTTCCTCCGCACGTTGCTGCTGGCCACCGCTCGATAAAAGGTTAGCATCCCTAGCTTTATCGCATTCTTTTCCGACGGGATGTTATGATTATCGGCGTTATCAGCGGCTGCGAGCGCATCAGTTGTTTGTTGTACTGGTTAGTATGGTCTACTATGCTGTGAGTTCTGACGTGGGCCTGAAGCGAAAACAATGTATTCTACAGAGGAACGTGTGTTTTGTGGCAGTATTGTATATCACAACAATGTAAACGCCAGAATGATTGTAGTGTAAATTAACATTATTGTATGACAATGATTTGAGATGTTTGATAATTATAAGCATTGTTAGGAAATAAGTTTTCACTGAAACTGACAATAAGAGCGGGTAACAACGAGCGAGGGGGTGAGTTGTTTATCAATTATAAGAGACAAACAAATGACGTCAGATTAGCGCGCTTTTCTTAGAAATGGAGGGAATATTTTCCCTAGAGCATATGTGTTCGTAATTTTGATTGGATATAAATATAGACGCTAATGTTGGCGCGTTTTATTAACCAATAGCAGCTCGGTTATAATCTCTAGGCATATTAGGGTGAGGGAGTATAAATTCCGTGCCAGAGACGGGTAACGCGCAGTTTGACAGAATAATTCACAAGGCAAACGTCGTTCAGTCCAATAGAATCATACAAAGATTACACATCGCACAGTTTAAGAGAATCGTTCACGCGTTATACGTCGCGCAATTCTACAGAATCTCTCGCGTTGTAAAGTTAGTTATAAATGTGAAATACGCGAATTAATAATGTGCAGCAAATAAGTGATTATAGTGATATTAGAAAATATAACAGTTTCAGTCTGGCGTGTATCAAGAGTCAATATGTGAAATTAATTGTGACGGTAATAAAAGTGTAAAAACAAATTCTTTTATAAGTGTTATCTTTCAGTAACAAATCCTTTCCGTTTACACACCCTGTTCAAGAGATATGCTCGACTGAGTAGTAATAATAGCTAGCCGGAGCACATAGAACTCAAAATTAAAAATAGTAAAACAATAACAGGCGCCCAGCAATAGATAACACGAAGTGACCGCGACAAATTGACTCCCATACGTGGTGCAGATAAACATGAAGCATCTTCAAACTACAAAAAATAATCATACTTCAGTTTCTAGTGGAAAACGTTTTAAATGAACGTGGAAATTATACTGAGAAAGTGAAACAAAATTTCGTTGCCAGGTTGCCTAACTCAAAACTACCGCACCGAGGTACTGTACGTGATTTAATTAATAAATTTCGGGAGTCAGGTTCCGTGCACGATGCTGTTAGAAGTGGAAGATCCAGTATGCTAACCGAAGAAAACCTATCGGATAGAATGCTTAAAAGTCCACAGAAATCAATAAACAAATTGGCCCAACAATGTGTTATTTCGTACGGTTCCGCATACAAAGCAGTCAAAAAAGAACTAGGTTTGTATCCATAAAAGGTATCAGTCGACCAAGAATTAAAAGCCACAGATCACGGGAAAAGAGTTCAGTATTGTGAATGGTTTCAGAGGTTTATTTTTCTCCATGGAATTGACGTGTTAGATAGGACATTTTCTACTGATGAAGCTTGGTTCCATTTATCAGGATGCGTAAACTCACAAAATACGCGAGTATGGTCTACTGAAAATCCTAATGCAATTCAGGAAACCCCTTTACATTCAGATAAAATTGGTGTACGGTGTGCGATCTCTTGCTCTCGAATTATTGGGCTAGTTTTTTTTTCATAACGCAATTAATTCAGATGTTTATTGCTGAGATATTCTTTTTCCATTTATTTTACAGCTAAATCAAGATAAGTGAGCGGTGTATTTTTTCAACAAGATAACGCCACTGTTCATACATCACATAAATCCATGGGACTGTTAGTGGAATTTTTTGGGGAAAGACTAATTTCTAAAGGTCTGTGGCCTCCGCGATCTTCTGATCTTACCCCTCCGGATTATTTTCTTTGGGGAGCCGCTAAAGCTTCGGTCTATAAGGACAATCCAAAAACAATCTATGTGCTGAAAACGGCAATAGAAGATTACATAACATCTGTAACAAAGGAGACATTAATTACAGTGATCGGAAATAAATTAAAACGAGTGAATTTGTGTCTTCAAGAAAATGGTGAACATTTTCAACATCTTCTTTAAACAGGTTAGTTGCATTATTATTTTTCTACATTACCTTTCATGCATGAATATAGTGAACCCAGCAGTTTTCTTAACCAGCGAAACGTTTTTACCATATGCTCGCGCCAGCCAGTGATGCCACCAGAATTCCCGATTCTAGGGGAATCTAGGAGGTGCGAAGCGACTTCCCGATAACCCGTTAGAAGTAGTGTGTGTCTAAATTGCTTAACGGCGAGATCTCTTACAATAGCCGCGAAATCTTACAGGCGCGTCAATACGCGCTTAAAATATCATACAACCAGTAAGTGCCGGAGATGGTACCAAAGGGAGTAACGTATGCACAAGAACCAGCGCCGCTACCAAAAGTATCTGTCTGATCCAAAATTGCACGCATCTATATTACTTAACTCACACCTACATCAGAATTACTCCCAACAAAATTATTTCACATCCGGGCCGGTATTTTCACCTCCCTTCATGCGGATCTTTGACTTTGGTTACTAGAAAGCCTGACTAAAATCTCAAAAATACCTTTTACTTCTCTTTTTCAGAATTTTAGCCTGCGTGATTGTTTAGCGTACTGAACTTATAAGGGCGGATCGAAAAGTAACGCACAATAATTTGTATGTCTTTGTACTGCAGTTGGAATGTCGCAATTTCACACAGATATAGTTTGAAGTTTCCACTAGAGAGGGTATTTTTTGTTTCGCGTGCAGCTCTAGCGAGAGAAGCGTGAACTACGCAACAAAGATGGCGCGCATGTTACTGTCGTCCACGTGTGAAGAGCAGAGAGGTGTGTTTCGATATCTGTGAGCCAAAGGGCATAAACCGAGTAATATCAACAGGGACATGCGTGGCGTATATAAGGATGATTGTATGGACCGTAGCAATGTCTCAAGGTGGTGTGCATTCTTCCAAGAGGGCCAAGTTAATCTTAGTGATTCGCCACGCTCCGGAAGGCCGGTAACAGCTGTAACCCCGCAGAATGTCAGAGACATTCAGGCGGCAATTTTGAACGACCGCGTGTTCATGACACGTTGGAAATTCCTAACGTTAGTGCTCGCTGGATGCCTAAGAACCTGACAGACAACCACAAGGGCCAGCGAATGATGATAAGCTTGGATCACCTAACACTGTACACCGCAGAAGGGCATGACTTTCTGAAAGGAATCGTCACTGGTGACGAGTCGTGGGCATACCACTACACGCCCGAAATCAAGCAGGCAAGTATGGAGTGGAAACATGTTGGTTCCCCAGTGAAGAAAAAATTCAAACTGACTCAATCTGCTAGGAAAGTGCTTTTGACGGTGTTCTGGGATGTGCATGGTGTTATATTGGTGGGCTTTCTGAACACGGGACCACTGTGAATGCCGCAACCTACATGAAAACTTTGGTGAAGTTGCATCGTGCCCTTCGTGACAAACGCCACAACATGAATGCTTACGATGTCAAAATTCTTCATGACAATGCTCGCCCCCATGTTGCACCTGCTGTTTGTCAAAAAATCACCAAATTTGGTTGGGAGGTACTCCAGCATCCACCACACAGTCCTGACCTTGCACCGTCGGACTTTTATTTGTTTGGCCCCATTAAGAAATTCCTGGCCGGCCAGCGCTTTGCGACAGATGCAGAAGTGAAATCAGCAGCCCGCAGACGGCTATACTCAAATGAAACGGACCTCTACGTAAGGGCATATTGAAACTGGTATCACGTTGGGATAAATGTGTTAGAAACTTGGTGACTATGTCGAAAAGTAGGTAAAAGGAGTAAGTTCATTTGTGATTTTTGTTGCTGATTTAATCATTAAACTTTTTTGTAACAAAATTATTGTGCTTTACTTTTCGATCCGCCCTCGTATAGTCTAACAGCGTTTCCAGATATCCTTAAGCTAATATGTTCTCTAAGTACATAGTAGAGAAAGTAAAAAGATCCTACCGACATTGTGTTCAGCTTAGTCTTTGAATTGGAGAGGACTACGGAGAGGACTCAGCACTGATCTAAATAGTGGATGTTATGAGGAGACACCGGGCGGCCGGAACCAGAAGTGGTGGCACAGAAATGGCAAGTTCCCTAAGTTGCCAGATAGAGACTCCTCGGCAGACGAACCCTCAAGGGGATTCGAATACCCCCGACAGGCAGCCGAAAGCCCAGGGGTGGAGAGAGCCACAAAGAGCATTCTTTTCCTCTGCCACACGCACCGAAACACCATCGCCGACACTTCCAACGGTGAAAGAGACCAAAGGATGAAAGATAAAGTGAAATGAGAAGGGATATGAAATGGAGGGACAGGCAATTCGGGGGATGTGAGCATCCTTCCCAGCATTCGCTTGCCGACCCGAAAAACTTCAAAAAACCCATGGGTCAGGAATCGGCCACGGGAATCGAACCCACGACCTTTAGAATGCGGGCCACAGATGTAACTGCCTCAGCCATCCCGTTGGACAGTTATAGCTTTCAGGCATTTCAGGTCTTATTTCATCTTTCTAGACCAAAGAAAGAAAGAAAACAAGAAAGAAAGAAATGACAATACAGCAGTCTTCTTTAACAAACATCACATAATCTTAATTTCGTTTTAATGAACTCAGCAATATTGTGTGTCAAAAATCATAGATTTTGGGCGCCTACTCCATAAAGTCGACCCTGTGATTAATACACATTTTGAGGACATGCTCATCATGATAGCTCATAACAGGAGCATAAGACAGCTACACAGGTAGTGGAGATTCACCCTAACCATTTATTCATTTTGCATAACTAAGCGCAGATGTAATTGTGCTGTTTAAGCTAGAGTTTAGCTAAGGAGTTTGTTAAATAGACTAGATTTCAGGCTATAAGCATTATAGGATTTTATATAGCTAAACGCTACTGTAAAATATGCTAAATTTAGCCACAAAATAACTAAGTTGGCAAAACTGCTTATGTCGTTGCGACATGGAAAGTTCTCACATTCAAACCGAACGCCTGTGTTTTTAGGCAACTTCTCCGACACGTGAGTTATACGCCTCTGCGGAAGTACCAGGCGGATTGAATTCAGGACTTCGCGACTAAAGTGACGCCATATAGCTGCCGTAGCACGCTATGAAATGAACATCTACAGTGCCCTTCTTTCACACTCTGGTTACGTGCGTGGCCCGCATTGAATTAAATTGATGTTGTAAACCTTTAGTTAGTAATAATGAAGTTCTGATTTCTTTTTCTTTTTTATCTTCATCTTCAGAGATAAAGCGGTCTCATGAATTGAATGTTTGTTGTATGTAACTTTTTTTCGGTCTGCCAATGTTTCCATCGCCTATAGGTTTATAATTTAGTACCAATTTTGGGTTGCGGTTATCTTTATTCTATTCACATGTTCTTTTCCGTTGGTTCTAGCTTTTCAGTTAACTAAAAATTCCAAGTTCTTTTATGATCTCGTAACTTCTCTTGTTATCTAATACACTAACCAGCGACGCTCTCTCTCTCTCTTTGTTATTTTACCTCGCCTTAACTACGTGGTCATAACGCGACTTATCTATTAAGCGATACCTTGTGGATTGGTGTGTGGCGACATACCATCTTGCTTCGCCACATGCCCACAGAGGCTTGTGTGCAGCAACTGTACCTCTGCCTCCACACGTTCCCGCAGATGGTATTAGGCTACCGTCCAGTTTATCAGCTTTCATTATATATGGATAGATGGTGAGGCAGTGTTTTTAACACTTAATGATTTTAGTCAAATTATATAATATGTAAATTCAATAACAGCCCGCCTTGAAGCAATATGTGTATGTAATAATTTGTAAAATGTATGTAACAGTCATTTCATATGCTTATATTATTGTAAACATGTTCAATAATGTTATGTGAATGCATTACGTAATTTAATAATGTAGGAGCTGTGAGAATAATAAATTAAACGTTGCTAACAATGAGGTAACCTTGAGCCAATACTGAGTTTGAGAGTTTAAATGTTATTTGTGATTCTTGGAAGCATTAATGTAATTTTAGTGACAGTTTATTAAAAATAGCCAGTCAACAACCAGAAAAAGCTTTAGTTAAATGCAGGTATTCTATTGGAGTAGGATTAGCCAATCAGAGACTTGAAATACAGAAATTTACAGTTTTAGACTGTTGAAATCTAGTCAGTTGCCTATGATAGTAACTGGATGCAAGATGAGTCCTCGAGAGATTTAATTACGTATTCGTGTTAGACGAAACATAGTTTTACGTGGTAAAAAGTTAATTAATTAATAAAATCAATCTCACAGATCTCTATATCAGTGAAGTGCTATTTAATTTGTGTCAAGGATTAATAAAAAGGAGTGAATTAAAACTTAAAATCTGCGTAAGCCTACATTCTTGTCGTATCACGCCCTGCCAAGACTTCCATGTCTCTAAGAATAATACTGACGCAGCCGAGGCAAACATAAATATATAATATTTAAAGAAATCGTCAAATTACAATGCTATTATTTTTAAACTTGGGGCAAAGGCCACTTGAAAGTACATTTGTTGCGAAGGCTACCGAAAACTGTTTACTATACATGCTGTTGCAACCACTACAAGTTCGGCTCCCCAACAGTTGAAATACGATAAAACTCCTTCAGTACAAACTACATCAAATCGGCTTTTCATACGTAGCAGCAAACAACGTAAAGACAATATCTACTTCAATGGCAAATCATTAGTTTTACCATCTATTTTTCATGTTTTACTACGTTTTTAGACTTAAAATGGAACTTTGGGTCCTTATATCAAATATCCAATACGGTATTTACCTTGGCCACTCAGAGAAAGCACAAAAAACAGTCAGATTAGTTGGCCCATGGGATTTGAAGCCGGTAACCCCGAATGCGAACTATAGACGTTACCACCTGATCCATCCCACTCAGTAAGTCCATATTATTTATGCTTTAAATCATTCATAAAACAAAAATTATGAACGCACTTTCTGATGGTACAGCTTAATTGGGTGATTCTAGAGCAAGTTGGGAGCACAAAAATAATGAATATTGATTCCCTGCACATCCAGCAATTGAAACATTCATTAGTTACTCATAAATAATTCCAAACCTGCTGTGCTATAGATACCTTGTGACGCTACAATGGAATCGATGTTCACAAAATGCTTCACCGCTTTCATCTTTGGTCACTGCGCTAGTTTTAAAGCTCAAATGGAAGTGCAGAATCATCTGTACCCTTCTTCCTTTAAGCCTGCTCTGCTGAATATTTTTACTTTTCTACTACGTACCTTAGGCAGAGGAAGTGTGGCATTCCATCCAAAAATTCAGTAGCAAGATTTCATTCAGAGGTACTCATTTTGTGGCTACAAGAATAAAAAAACCTGATCTGTTACACTCACATAACTTTTCCACCCTCCATCGTTTATTAGTGGGAATACAAGCTCTTCTTCCTAAACCTTATTACCTTCTCTACTACGTATAGTAAGTAGGGAAGTATTGTATTCCACCCAAAAATTCGATACCGATATTTCATCGGAAATACATATTTTGGAAAAATGTCCGTGTGTGTGTGTAACTGTGAACAGCATAATTCAGAAACGAACAGTCGGATAAACATCAAACTTGGTATTTAGGTTCAGTATCTTCCAGAGATGTGACACGAAGGTTTTCAAGAAAATCCCCCACCCCAGATTACCCTTTACATGGAACATTTTTCGAAAATTTAAATCCCCTCAAAAATGACTAACGATTTTGATTAAAATATCATATGTTTATGATATTTTCATGACAAATAAAATATATATCTTGAATTTTCTGGGAATGTCTCCAAAAGTATTCCCCATTGTGAACGACTTTTGCATAACTGGTAAACCATAAGAGATAGACAAAATTTTACTACACAAAAAATGTAGATCGCGTTCAAGTACACAATTTATGCCGTATACATTTTTTTTGTTCAGTGAACCATTTTCGAGATATTGCTTGTTATTCCCTTACGTTTTTCAATAATTTTCTCAAATGGGAATTCGTTATTGATTTTTTGTCTTGGATATGCAAAGAGTATTAATCTGTGGAAAAGAGAATGGTGCTGCACATAGCAACCAGCTATTAAGAGATATGTCTATGCTTAAAGGCTACTGTATTTCTATATTGCCCTTGCAAATACAAAACAAGGGGAACATAGTACGCCTTACACGATAGTCAAATATTTTTAGAACTGGTCGCTATGTGTAAAATGTAATTCTCTTTGCATGTCAAAAGATCGTTTCTGCAAATGTTTATCTGGATTTATATGAAATAGATGGAGAAAAGAGTTTGTAAAAATAGTTTCTACAAGAGTAGATATAGTCATGTGAGTGTAACACATTAGATTTGTTTCCATATACTACAGTTTAATCCAAATATATCTTTACAACATAGCTACATTACACATTTCGTTATAGATACAAAGAGAGCAGCGATAGTCAAATGTTTAAGAACTGGACACTATATGCTGACCTTAAAATTTCATACTGGGTTCTTGACATAGCGAAAAACAACTGAAGGTTAAAGGCTTTTACGAGAATGATCAAAAAATGAAAAATTCGAACCTTTAATAACGGAACCCTCAGGAATGGCTTATGCCTCAAAAAAAGTATTTTAAATAAATTGAGTGTTTTAAAGAGATCTACATTTTTTGTGAAGTACGTTTTCGGCTATCGCTTAAGGTTAACCAGTTACACAAGATTATACAAAATTCTTTCCAAATGAAGAATTCATAGAATATTCCCAGAAAATTCAGGTTATAGATTTTATTTTTCACGTAAATGTTTAAATAAAAACATACCATTTTAATCAAAATCGTTTAGAAAGTAAAAAATTTTGAAAAAGTGCTCCATGTAAAGGGTAGTTTGTGCTGGGAAGATTGGTCTGAATATCTTTGTGTCACATCTTCGGAACTTGCTGGACCAATACACGAAGTTCGGTATTTATTTGACTTTTCATTTTTGAGTTATGCTGTTCGCAGATACACACACAGAGGGCCTTTTTCTAAAAATGCTTTCTTCTTTTTGATTCAAGGTGTCTCAAAGCCTGCATTTCCGGTGAAATGTCGGTATCGAATTTTTGGGTGGAATGTGAATGCAATACCTCTCTTACTTACTATGTACAAGGCAGAAAAAGTAAAAAGCATTTTTAGAAAAGGGTGCGTGAGTATGTGAATGTCTGTACATATGACAAATACTATTTTGAGGTGCAGTAATTACTAATTTATTATCTGCTATCCACCCTATAGATTTTAATACATAAAATATATATTTAAGTTTATATTAATATAAATTTATATTTAAGGTAAAAATTATTTTTATTGTAAATTAATTTGAAAGTGGATTTAGTTGTAATTTTATAAAGTTTATTAAAATTATTAATAGCTCTATAATTAGTACGCATCGCCCATAAGTAAAAAAAATACTTGCGTGTCTTCATATAGGATAAGATGACCCATGGCAACAAAGTGTTCAGCGACTGCAGACTTATCTGTTTGAGCAAGGTGACAATGTCGTATCCTATATGAAGACACGCAAGTACTATCTTCTACAAAATATTATCACGCTAGACTTCATAGAGAAGCAATTGAAATTTATAAACACTCCAACAACTTTAATGAAAAGGAACAAAAATTTAAGCTTAATCGTACGTGGATACCAGCGATGACACGTCACTGCAGACCCACTGCGGCAGTTTTGACCTTGACGTGAGCTATAAATTGCGGAACATCTCTTACCTAGTCGGCAGTCGTTATCAAGCTGTCCTGGATGTTACACTCTTGAAGATGGCAACCACAGAGTTGACCGAAACGTCGGGTGCTAGTAATTTTACCCTTAGACCACGGCCTTCCAGCCCGGAAGATTTTAATGTTTTATCGATTAACTCCGGCCGTGAAAGCCTTCGTACTTATTTATATCAAGTAAGTTTCATGTGGCATCAGCCATTATCGAGATATCCGTTATTAATGGTTCGAATTGTTCAATACTTAGCCATTCTTTTAAAATCCTGTCGATTTCATTTGTTTCCTGCGATTGCATGGGAAGAGTGCGGAATTTTAAGGCCAGGTTATAGCGTCCAGTTCTTAAGCCCCTTGTACACGATCAAACCTTTTTTTTTTCAATTCAAGAGTTTACATGACAAATTGTCAAACATTTTTCAATATGTGACAAGGTTGGACAAGAAATTGAAAATGTCATAAATGTGTACAGGTTGTGTTTTTTCAAGCTGAAACCCTTCAGAACACATTAATAAATAATTTATCACGCACAAAGCAATTTACTATTTGCGTCACTGTATAACAGTTTGCAATGAAATACTGTTCTATACCAATATTATGTAGCACTGAAATCACATTACGATTATGGAATACAATGGAAATAACACCAACTGACAGGTTAACCACACTATGTAACATTGCATTATGTGTACTTAGCTCGGAAATCTGCCTGGCAATTATTTCTTCATATGCCTTCATCTGCTTCATCTTGTGGTAACCCACAGAGTCCTAGACAAACAGACATGACCAGCTTATATATAACCTAATCAGTTCACATACAACATACCTTGGCCGGGTAGCCATTTTTGGTTACCTTTCGCTATTCGCCATGTTGCAGATTTCGTTACCCACTACAAATACTAGCAGTTTATTGGCTAAAGCCATCAAATCATTGTCAAACCTTTGATAGTTTAGAGCATCTCCTTATTTGCTTTCAAGACTTTCAAAGAGTTTAAAAGTATTCGAAGCAATTTAATAAGAAAAATTGTAAAGTTGTGACAACTCTTGAAAGGTCTTGTAAAGCATTACATTTGACAAAAATTTGAACCTGTATAAGGGGCTTTAAACATTTAACTATTGCCCTTCTCTTTAACGAAATGTAATGCAGCTATTTGCGGAAAGATTTATTTCGTTTAAAATGAAATAGATAGGGAAATTAACTTTCGTAAGAATAATTTGTATACCCACTAATAAAGGATAGAGGGTAGAGAAAGTCATGTGAATGTAACACATAAAAAAATTTCTTTCTTTTGTCACTAACTTGTATTTTAAATTTCATGTTTGGACAATAACTCTTGCACAAGGAATTTCTGTAATAACTTGAATGACTTGACAGTAGTATAGATGCTTTATCTATCTACTACTTTCTGTCCGATTTTCCAGACTCGGAGTTACAACACTGGAATGAGAGAATTGTCAGGCTTTCCTGGAATCGTTAAAACGCTAGAATGAGAGAATTATCAGTCTTTCCTGAAATCCTAGATCAAAGAAACGGCTTAAATTCTCTTTAGAGAGCATTCCGATAGATTAAATTTGTTGGGACAGTTTTGTCCACATTTTACAGGATAGGAACGACAGCTCCTGAAGGGCAGATTGTATGTGGATGGAACTGAATGGCTTCATCCCATCCAAGGTTGCGGTTTCAACAAAGGACCTGCCTTCGGCTAGTTCTAGCATTAACGTTTCATGGCATCCCTGTAAAGGAAACCACATGCATTTGACTTCATAAACTAAACGTTGGAATGCGGTCTCATTTTCTGCGTTATTAATTCATTTCGTCCTTTGTTGGCGAACCCTCTAGTAGTTGACGTATTCAACACCTAGAGATAAATTCACATTTGTTGATAAACGCTGCATAACTCTTCAAAACGACACAGAAAAAGTTTTATCACTAGATATACCTTTAGAACTGCCAGAATTTCTGAGGTGAAGCCGATATATATGTCTAACCCAAATAATACTGAGACTCGTTATGGTCTATTCTTTGGAATACATTAAAAATACGCTATTAAAACCATGGCATACAGCCTAAGCATAGCTGCCTTGATGGTTCAAGCAGCGTCCCAGCGGTCATCTGCAAGATATCATTCCCTGTGATTGGCTGTTGAAGTTGTATTCTTTGTTACGCTGTTGGAATTGTTTATTTATTTAGTTCCACGTATGGACGTCAATTTTTTGTTAGGCTCCAAGTTTAAAAAAATATATAAACTTTGTTATTAAACTGCTGCTATAGATATTATTTATGTTTATGTTTGCCTCGGCTGCGTCAGTATTGCTTTAGAGACACGTTTCTCTTAGACAGGTTGTGGTGCGATAAGAATGTAGGCTTACACAGATTATAAGTTTAAAATTCACTCTTTTTTTATTAATCCTTGACACAAATTAAATACACCGATATCAAGAGCTGTGAGATTCTTTTATTTAATACTTGCACTTTGTTAACGCGTATACTTAATTTTCATTTCACACGAATACGTAATATTTCTCTAGAGAACGCATCTTCCTTCCGGTTACTATCAAGTTCTGCCAGCAACTGAACATATTTCAACCGTCCAAACCCGTAAACTTCTGTATTTATAGTCTCTGATTGGTTAATCCTAGTCCAATACAATACTTGCATTTTACTAAAGCTTTTTCTGGCTGTTGATTGGCTATTTTTAAACTGTCACAAAATTTACATGATTGCTGCCCTAATCATGACTAGTAGTATTCAAATTCTCAAACTCATTATTTCCTCAAGGTTACCTCATTGTTACCTACTTTAAACTTATTATTCTCACAGCTCTTACATTATTAAATTACGTAATGCATTCACATAACATTATTGAACATGTTTACAATAATATAAGCATATGCAATGACTGTTACATACATTTTACAAATTATTACATACATATTTCTTCAAGGCGGGCTGTTATTGAATTTACATATTATATAATTTCATTTATATAATTCAAGTGTTAAAAATACTGCCTCACTGTGGAATCATTCCTCAAGGATGTGTCAGAAATCATCACCAGTAACGAACCGGGTTGCTTGGGAATATTTATCAGAGGAGGCTGGAAGTTAGAGCAGTAAAAGATGGGGGCTCACATATGGGCGGGCGTTGTCGTGCAACACTTATTTCCAAACACATTCTTCACACAAAATATGACTATGACAAGCTAAAGAGGGGACGACTCTCTCACCCTCGACCCAAGACGGATATTTTGTGTTTACTACCCCGTCCACTGAGCGAGATGGTTGTGAAGCTTGCATTTGGGAGGTCCCGGGTTCGATTCCCGCGATCGCCCACTTTAATTACAGGTTTTTTGTGGTATCCCCGGATCGGTAGGCGAACGCAGGGATGGTTCTTCTACCACGATTTCCCCTTCATTCGCTTCCTTCTGAACTTTCAGATGTGCTTCTAGGTTTCATGGCGCATGGCGGTGCCGGACAGATAGCGTGGATGCTTGCTTAAAGCAAAGAGTACTCCCCGTGGACACCAGAGGGCTACTTGGTCAACGGGTTGTTACTCGCCCTTTCTAGGCAGCTCGAACAGTGGGAAGGGTCGTCGAGACTGGAATGCTACCCCCTCCACCATCAGAAGCGGATGAAGTGAAGAACCGCAGGACGCTATAGGTTGCAGGCAGAGAGGTTACAGAGACATGTAGAGGTTACTGACAATTGCAAGCTTGATGTTGTGATGTTATCCTCGGCTGCTCAGAGATTACTTCCCTCTGGCGTAGTCTAGGTCTCGACCCAACTTAGGTGGCTTAAAGAAGGCTACCATTTGACAGGGCTGAGAAGAACTCCTTTCCAATGAGCAAGCATCTGTTCGACTTCGACTGACACTGCATAGCCCCGAAGCCCATCTGAATGAGTAGAAAAGAAATGCTTGTTCCAAGAGCAATCACCACTATCGATCAGGGAAAACCACGAAAAACCCATGGTGAGTCACCGACCCAAGGACTTCCGGAATGCCAGCTCCACTAACAACTTCTAACTTATGGACGAATGTGGCATGATCACGCCCAGTTTTAGCAGACCTGAAACCTTCCCCAGGTACTAATTGGCTTCTCCACATACCAGGTCATCAATTGGTTTGTAAATACTGCTGCTTGAGTAAAAGCACTTCTACAGAAGTATCAACTCCATTCGGGCAAAACTTACAATCGATAGTATATAATTGTGGCAATAGCTTGATGCTGTAATTATTGACAGTAAGATATAAATAATGAATAAAGAAATCAGTTAGGGAAATAATTGTCATTAATAATTTCTGTATATTAAATCAATGTATCAAGTAATAAGATTGAGTTGAAAAGATTTACCCGGAGAAAAGTATAATTAGAGAGTAAAGTCATTAGTAAAGGCCGAGGATATAACACATTAGCTTAAAGATCCTTATAATGCAGATTAGGGTTAACTTCAAAAACGTGTCCAGAGTTACGTATACAGAATTCTGTAAAAAAAAAAAAGAAATGGAATGAAATTCTGAGATTCAGGGACGTACCCCAAAGTAACAAAATCACACGTATAGTTTTTAAGTATTGGCCCAAGCGGGAAGAAAGATTGGTAGAGGTAGTGTTAATATAAGGGCGTGCATTCTAATCGGGGATACATTCGGGCATCCATTCGTGACACTCTTTCTTGAGACTTATTCGGTTAATTATGTGATTTACTGGTGTGTTATTTTAAGCACTCAGTGACGCGCTTGTGTGAATAAGATTTAGCTGCTAATGCGAGGGGTTTGTTGCAAGCATTTTAGCGACTCACGGCAAGTTACGTTTCTAGTTGCTTTTAGTGCAGAAACAGTTATTTCATACCGTAAAATTGACACTGCATAAGTGCTACGATTCATGATCAGTTTAATTCTTTATCTTCAAACGGTCAGTAACTCGCTTCAATAGTTCAAGTATTAGATCACATTAAATTTCTCAGGCAATTTAAATGTGCCATACTTTCAACATAGCGCCGTGGCCGAGTGGTTAGACCGCTCGCGTCCTACCGAGGTGGCCCGGGTTCAAACCCAGGGACCTGCATGTGGGATTTGTGGTGGACGAAGCGGCGTCTGGGCGGGTTTTCTCCGGGTTCTCCGGTTTCCCCCGCCATTCATTCCACCAACTGCTCCATCATCACCTTTCCTTTCATCTATTTCACCAACATTTCGTTTCATCTACTTCCTTCATCCCATACCAGGCATCGGGCTGATCACCCATCCTGGATGCTCTGTCTGATCCATGAGTGTCTCTGACCCCAGGAACCCGCCTGTAAGTCCTGGGGGGTGTAAGTCCTACATAAGAGGAGGGTAAACAGATAAAGTGAATACTTTCAACATATGCCCAGGTATACCCTGAGTGAACTATGTCATAACCAACCACTGTAGCAGCCGGCGGCAGAATTAACAGCAGATATTGAAGCAAAGGGTACGGCTTCATAAATTGACGACCATCGTCCAGGTTCAAAGCTGTACGAGTCTGTACTGGTCTATACTCTTTCATATGCTAACAAAATACCATGCGTTTGATTTATAGCTGGGCCACAGATAGCGTATATGTGTAGTTCCTATCGCTGCACTGACCTCGGCATTTTTGTACTAGTGGTGAATAGCAGCATTTATCAGCAGTTAAACTGTGTCAGTTGCTGCCTACAGCCGCTGTAAAGACTAGTGTTTGTTCATTGTGCATCTCAAAAGTGAAGGTTTATTCAAAACACTGTGTTGTGTGTGAATTACATTAGATTATTCTTTTTGGTCCACTGAAGTACCTACCGAAATATCCACGCTTGAACAAAGAATTTTTCGTGCAATAATATTAAAAACCGAACTGGGTGGACAAGTGATAGATAATTGCAGGAGAAATGTTCTGTACTCCAGTTCCAGGTAAATAAACTGTTAAATGTCTGGTTAATAAGCTTAGGAAAACGGGATAGCTAAAAGCTAAATGTAAGAAGCGAAAAAGAAATGGTCTAACGCAGGAAACACTTGATCGAATCGGTGCATTAATCGAATGTCTCCAAGTGTCTTAAGGCATATTGAACAACAACTGGGTGTTCAAAAAGCCTCTGTTCATAGAGAACCAGAGTATCATATTCCAGCCCACTACACCACGGCACAGGTCTCCTTGAAATATGCTGAATTTAAATACCAAGTTTGGTATTTAATGGGCTTTTCGTTTTAGAGTTATGCTGCTCACAGACATATCCAACAGACGCTTTTCAAAAAATACCTATTTTGTATTCAGGCAGTCTCAAAAAGCGTATTTGCGGTGAAATCTCGGTATTGACTTATGGATGGAAACAAGTTACTATAGGTAATAGTAGGGAAAGTAATAAAAAAATCTGATGTGTTAGAATCACATGACTTTCTCTAATCTTGTAAAAACTATTTTTACAAACTCTTATTCTCCATCTATTTCATATTAATCGAGATAGACATTTGCAGAAACGATCTTTTGTCATGCAAAGAGAATTACATTTTACACATAGCGACCAGTTCTAAAAATATTTGACTATCGCTTAAGGCGTACTATGTTCCCCTTTTTTTGCACTTGCAAAATGTTTCACTCAACCAAAGAAATGTATATGACATAAATTGTGTATTTTAACGCGATCTTCATTTTTTGTGTAGTAAAATTTTGTCTATCTCTTATGGTTTACCAGTTATGCAAATGTCGTTCACAATGAAGAATACTTTTGGAGACATTCCCAGAAAATTCAAGATATACATTTTATTTGTCATGAAAATATCTTAAAATGATGATATATTAATCAAAATCGTTAGAGCCATTTTTGAGAAAATTAAAATGTTCCATGTAAAGGGTAATCTGTGGTGGGGGGGATTTTCTTGAAAACCTTCGCGTCGCATCTCGGGAAGATACTGAACCTAAATACCAAGTTTGGTGTTTATCCGACTGTTCGCTTCTTAGTTATGCTGTTCACAGACACACACACGGACATGTTTCCAAAAATGCTTTTTTTGAATTCAGGGGGTCTGAAAACATATAGTTCCGGTGAAATCTCGGTATCGAATTTTTGGGTGGAATACAACACTTCCCCTACTTACTATACGTAGTAGAGAAAGTAAAAACGAATAACAAATTCCCATTTGAGAAAAAGTGTAAGTACTTAAAAATTCAAACAAATAGCAAGGAGTATCTCCGAAATGGTTCAATCGACAAAGGAAATGTATCTGACATAAATGGTGCGTTTTAACAATAACTATATTCATTTTTGCAGTAAAATTTGGTTTATCTCCTACGATTTACCAGCTATGCAAAAGTCATTCAGCTTGAAGAGGACTTTTGGGGAAATTCCCAGAAAATTCAAGATATACATTTCATTTTCCATGAAATATCTTAAAGATATGATAGTTTAATCAAAATCGTAAGAGCCATTTTTGAGAAAATCAAACTTTTCGAAAAATGTTCCATGTAAAGGATAGTCTGAGGTGGGGAGATTTTGTTGAAAATCATCGTGTCGCATCCTTGGAAGATAGTAAACTCAAGTATAAGGTTTGGTGTTTATCTGACTTAGTATTTGATTTATCGTGTTCATAGACTCACACATGGACAAGTATCAAAATATTCTTTATTTGGATTCAGGCACCTCAAAACATGTATTTCTGGTGAGATTTCGGTATCAAATTTTTGGATGGAATGCAATACTTCCCCTTCTTACTATACGTGGTAGAGAAAGTAATACAAAAATACGCACGTCTAGGTTACACCGTTCCTTTCCCTCCGGTTGTACCTACAGCATTAGTTTTCCTTTAATCCTAAATATAGGTCAACCAAGCCTCTAATCTGATCGCTAGAAACATTACTCAAACGCTTTCAACCGTCTAATCCTAATCCATCTCTGTTATTGATCCTTTTCTCCACGGACATTCGAACAAAAATATGAATCACATTTCCTACAACCCCTCCACGTCAAATGGAACATATGGTGTTCTCGGCATTGCCCCAAAACCTTTTCGGCCTACTACACCCTTCCCTCTCCTTTTTGTTACATCTATCATTGTGAATTTCTCTCTTTCCTTCATAGCCAAGCTTCATCTCCTTGTGAAATATAAGAGAGCCTTTCTCCCCTGTAGCAGAGCCCATAATCTGCTTGTCAATATCCTCAATCCTGGCTCAAATAGCCTTCCAGAATCCCTTTACCATATCATCCGTTTCATTCCTTACCAACTTTTCCTCATTCTGCCCGCTCAGCTCTTTATGCTGAGGTTATTTTCTTTTTTCATAAACTCTCTTGTGATGTGCCATGCAAGAAATGCATCTTGAAGCAGTATTGTAACACTACAGGGTCTTTCATAAGTAAGAAAGAATACAAATAAACTTGAAGTTAAACTCGATTTTCAAAAAAAAATCCTCTGAAACATCAAATTTATAAAAGAACATTTTACATACAAAGAATTTGGGTCCTTTTTTCTCGTATGCAACCTCCGGGAGGAAGAGATGAGATGAAATACCCGAACGGTTGTTGCCCAAGCAGTGGCAGGTATGGATATTGCGGGGTCCCTAAAGTTCATAGATGGAAACACTCCTGCAGGCCCCCTAGCGCTCCTGCTGATGAACAGGGCCCAACTTCCGTACCAGGGGAGAAGGAAACATCACAGGGCGCATGCATATCCACCGCGCACCACACACCACCAATCTACCCAGTCAAGCCCCGTATACCGAAAGGTGATAGAAAATCAAATTGTGGAGATTGAGGCAGTATTTTTAACACTTAAATGATTTCAGTCTAATTATGTAATACATAAATTCAATAACAGCCCGACTTAAAGCAATATGTGTATGTAACAATATCTAAGGAGTGTATATTACAGTCATTGTATATGTAGGTATCATTGTATACATGTTTAATAATGTTATGTGAATGTATTACGTAATTTAATAATGTAGGAGCTGTGAGAAATAGGTTTAAAGTTGCTAACAATGAAGTAACCTTGAGGCAATAATGAGTAAGGAGGTTTAAATACTACTAGTCATTATTAGAGCAGCAATAATGTAAATTTTAAGACAGCTTAAAAATAGCCAGTCAACAACCATAAAAAGCTTAAGTTAAATGAAGGTATTCTATTGGACTAGGATTAGCCAATCAGAGACTTGAAATACAGAAAGTTACAAATTTAAGCGGTGGAAAACAGTTCAGTTGCCTCCAAACAGTGCTCATAACCAGACGCGAGATATGTCCTCGAGAAATTAATTACGTATTCATGTGAGACGAAAATGGTTTACGTGTTATAAAGTGCAAGTATTAAATAAAAGAATCTCACAGCTCTTGATATCAGTGAAGTGCTATTTAGTTTGTGTCAAGGATTAATAAAAAGGAGTGAATTAAAGCTTAAATTCTGTGTAAGCCTACATTCTTCAGTCGCACCACAACCCTACCAAGAGAAACATGTCTCTAACAATAATACTGACGCAGCCGAGGCAAACATAAATATAATATCTAAAGAAACAGTCAAATTACAAAGCTAATATTTTTAAACTTGGGGCGAAGGCTACCGGAAACCGGGTACTATACGTGCGATTGCAACTACTTCAAGTGTTCGGCTCCCCAACAGTTGAAATATAATACAACTCCTTTAATACATCTTCTTCAAACTGGCTTTCAATACGTAGCAGCAACTACCTACTTCAAGATCGGGGCACCAGAAAAATTCGCGGTATTAGAATAACCACCGCAGCATTCGCCCGTGGTTGGAATCAGTACACGTACTGCCAAAACCTCGGTAAAAGCATGGGTTAGGGAAGCACACCAACTCAGGTGGTCAACCTGTCTTGGACAACGTCAAGCAAGGAAACTGGTCTTAGGTCCATGCAACACTCTCAACTCTCCTGAGATTGGATGGAACAGGAATAAGCAATGTACAGTGCGTTCGCTTTCCCCTGCAGGCGGCCGGGCGAGCGATCGCATGTATGCGCGTAGCATATCCTACTCATTTATTGCTTATTTATTGTTATCAGTATAGTAAGTTACTATAGTACCTAACTATAGTATAGTTCCCATAAGGGAGGAGTTCCGACCCCTTCTGCTGCCATGGTGCGGGCGCTGAGCACTCGTGGTACTTCTACGTTACCAGAAGTACGCTGGGTCCATTCGAGCCCCTCCCGGAAGGGAGCTGTTCGGATTGGGTTGGACTCGGCGGGGCAGTGGTTCCTATACACATGGGAGATTGCGTACGCCTGGCGGGTTTTATCCGCCCAGGTGGGGTTGTGAGACGTCCCGATGTTCTCCGGCACCAACCATGAGTGAGAACTGGTAGACAGCATGCTAGATTGCTGTCGGCATTACCAAGGCTACTATTAGTAGTTGCCCCTGTTGGGATGACACGCGTACGTGGCGTAATACCCACTTCCGTCCTCGGTGAGCGAGGGGTGCTTTTTAGGCTCTAGGTATTGGGGTAGACCTTACCCGACTGTTGTCAGTATAGTTACTTTGTATGGTTTCAGTTTTAAAGTTTTAGTAGCCGTATGGACCAAGCTTTGAAACACATACTTGCTGTGCAACACGTTTTAGGTAGTTGGAGAGCGAGTAAATGATGCACTAATTTCAAAGAGTTTTTCCTCAGTTAGGTCCCTTCTCTTTGACGTAGGACATTTGGCGTTTAGGAATCCCGTTGTTCTTAATTTATTAAGAAGACGCCTGACAGTCTTTCTATTTGGAACTGGAACGGTAGGGAATTTTGGGAAAGGAATATTTTATTAGCCCCACGTATGGACGGACTTGTATTGTATTTCGAATGTTGGGGAGCCGAACTTCTAGTAGTTGCAACCGCAGATAGTAAACAGTTTCCGGTAGCCTTCGCCCCAAATGTACTTTTAGGTGGCCTTTGGCCCAAGTTTAAAGAAATGTTAACTTTGTAATTTAACTGTTTCTTTAAATATTATACCTTCATTTAAATAAAGCTTTTTCTGGTTGTTGATTGGCTATTTTCCAACTGCCTCAGTTGTTGCTCCAAGAATGACTAACATATTGTTAGATTTTCAAATTCATTATTGTCTCAAGGTTAACTCATTTTTAGCAAATTTTGACCTATTTCTCACAGCTCCTACATTATTAAATTACGTAATATATTCACATAACATTATTGCACATGTATACAATAATATAAACACATATAATGAATGTAATATACACTTTATATATGTATGTATACATATGGCTTTAAGGCGGGCTGCTATTGAAATTATATTTTGTATAATTAGACTGAAATCATTTAAGTGTTAAAAATACTGCCTCAATTTGTCTTGAAATTGCCTACACACCGTCATACATGAAAACTCTTTGTTCAAGCGTGAATTTCTCGATTGCCATATTAATGGATTTTAAAATAAACCCATGACAGGTCTTATACCCTGCACTACATTTTATACATTGTAGTGATAAACGAAAACTGACAGCGGTTTCTACACTGCATAGACACTTTTACAGAAACCACCACGGTAAGGTGAGACAGCAAGTATGTAGGCTATATTACTGCTGCTCCGCGCTTGCATGCGATCGCCCAGCCGCAGGAAGAAGCGAATGTACTACACTTGCATAATTTCTGAACACTGTCATTTCAGGAAACATCTACGTAAAGTAGAACTCTAGAAGGTTGAATCCATTTGTAGAATGTGCATAGAGGTTGAGAAAACTACCTTGCATATCCTCTTTGACTGCCCATTTGAAGTAGGAATTGTATTGTAGTTCTTATGTTGGGGAGCCGAACTTGAAGCAGTTGCGACCGCACGTATAGTAACCGGTTTCCGGTATCCTTCGCCCCAAATTTACTTTCCGGTGGCCTTTTGCCCCAAGTTTAAAAATATTAACTTTGTAATTTGGCTGTTTCTTTAAATATTATATATATTTATGTTTGCCTCGGCTGCGTCAGTATTTATTTTTAGAGACATGAATTTCTTAATAGAGTGTGGTGCGGCTGAAGAATGTAGGCTTAGACAGATTATAATTTTATTTCACTCTTTTTATTAACGCTTGACACTATTTAAATAACACTTCACTGATATAGAGAGAGAGCTGTGAGATTTTTTATTAATTACTTGCACTTTTTAACACGTAAACTATTTTCGTCTTACACTGAATACATATTCAATTTCTCGTGGACACATCTCACGTCCGGTTAGAAACACAGTCTACAAGCAACTGAATTCTGAATTTGTACATTTTGCTCCATTTTAGTTTCTGATTGCCTAATCCTAGTCCAATAGAATACCTTCATTTAACTAAATATTTTTCTGATTGTTGATTGGCTATTTTATAAACTGTCACAACAAAAACTTACATTATTGCTTCCAAGAATCACAAGTAGTATTGTTGAACTTTCAAATTCATTGATGCCTCAAGGTTACCTCATTGTTACCTCATTGTTAGCAACTTTTAACCTATTATTCTCACAGCTCCTACACTATTAAATTACGTAATACATGCACATAACATTATTACACATGTATAAAATAGTATAATCATACAATGACTGTAATATACACTTTTTATATATTGTTACATACACATATTGATTTAAGGCGGGCTGTTATTGAATTTATATTATATAATTAGACTAAAATCATTTAAGTGTTAAAAATACTAACTGACATTCCGGGCAAGAACGAACTTACTCCTGCTATACCCAGGGAAGATCTAGTGAAAGAATCCTGACATTGGAACCAAGATACCGCAGCTAGTTCAGAGAACAGATTTTGGGAAAAAATGAAAGCATTCTTTCCAACGGGGTTGCACAATAAACCTTTTAGGCTGACATGCGGGAGGTCGATAAACCTCCAACAAAAACCCACGTCATCTTATCTAATCTAAATGGAAAATTTCCTGAGAAGATGCCAGAAATGTGTGAATAGAGAACTACAATATTTCCAACAGCTCTTATGATAAGATGTGTGCATTGTAAATGTAAGTATGGGAACGTGAGGCCTTTGCAGGGATATTGAAGTCAACATAACAACAATATGCTCCATATTAAAAACCTTATACTAATAAAAAAGTAATATTAACTAGTATTGACCCAATTGACATATACAGGGTGGACCATTTCAGTTGAGACTGTACAATATTTCCATAACTAAGCGTTGTAGAAAGAAACGTCTTCAATAGAAGTTGCTTGATATTATGGGGGAAAGTAAATGTCATTCGTGTTCTGTTTAGGGAACGTTATGATGATCATTTTAGGGTCAATTTAAGTTTTTTAAAATGGAAATCTACATTTTGAGTGTTGTTTACTCGTTAGAAAAATGGTTTATAAAAACCTGTTTATTTGTGTGATGTGGTATAAAGAAGTAAAATAAAAAATATTGGTTCCCAATTACGAAACGTAACTTGACCCTCAAATGACCATTCATGGATGTCCAACCATTCATTGCGCTCTTCGTACACAGACATTCAGAATTTTCGTTGTTATTTACGTTGGTGTAAAAGGACAATTGTAAAGTGCTTTATACAAATGTTGTTTAGCTTTTTTATGAGAAGTGAGAAAACATTATTTACAGTCTCAACTTAAATGGTCCATTCTGTATATACACAACTTGGAAAAATAATTTCAATTTACTGTTTGAATATTATTTATCATATTTAATGTTTAGAAATGTTTATAACTGATTCTGTTTGACTTGCCTCGCTAAAAGTTTGTAAATCTTTATACTATATTTGCTCGACCACGGTATTCCCGTTTTTTAAGATATTCAAGTGTTCCAGATTACAACTTTTACTTTTACTATACTGATCACACTATACTGTTATAGAAGATGTTACTTAAAGAGCCTGCCTATAATCTTATACATTCAGCAGCGTGGCGCTACTACTGTTTTTTCCTAGCCAACAAGAAGACTAGTCTGACAGCCCTTACCTGACCTACTACCACTGGGATTAACAGGTCCCGTTGACCCAGTTTGGTTTTGTGTGCATGACATGCGGTTTCCACCATAAGTAACAGAAGAAATACGTTATATCTGTTATGCATTTGTGCAGAGATGACCAGTGAACACCATCTGATTGAGCTAGGAATAAGTATTAATGCTTTCGTCACGTGGCTTGTACTCTTTTTACAGCACAGACTTCTTTATACACTGCCGTTTGTGAAAATTGCAACACCAAGAAGGAGACGTATGAATTCAGTGAATTTAATACCATAGGTTAGGTACATGATAAGCTTTTCAAATCTATACATGACCTTTGAGACCTAATATTCAGTATTTGGTGTGGCCTCCATGCGCTGCAATTAGAGCTGCTATACGCCGTGGCATTAAAGCAAAAAGGTTCTTAATAAAATCCTGAGGCATTTCACTCCACGCAGTTTGTATTCGAACCCCAAACCGTGACACTGGTTACTGGAGGACCGTGACGCACCAGGTCCCGACCAACCATATCCCAGGTATGATCGATGGGCGACATGTCAAGCGAACGTGCAGGCCAGGGAAGCAATGGTACCCGTCGCTCTTCGAAGACGGCTTGTACATTCCTCGCAATATATGGCCGGGCATTGTCCTGTGGAGACGGCTGAAGCAGGGGGAGTACCTCAGGCTCTACAACCACCGTTAGGTACCGCTTGCTGTTCAAAGCGCCCTCAATTTGTAGGAGGCGAGATGGGTTTGTAACCAATAGCGCCCCAAACCATCAAACTTGGTGTTTGTCCGCCATGCCGCACAACAATGCAGCCCTCCAGGTTGCACTCACTACGGTACTCCCGGACACGTATGCGGCCATCACTGTAGGACACGTTGAAGCGGGACTCGTCCGAAAAAACATTTTGTCACTCAGCACCCCAGTGACGTTGTTAACGTGCCCATTGCAGTTGGAGGAGTTTGTGGTTTCTGGACGATGGAAGCCGACGTAATGACATGCATGCAACCAGCCCAACCTGCAGCAGACGACGACGAACCGCTGATGCAGACAAGTTCACACCAGTTTCAGTGCTCCAGCTTCGAGCCAACACTGGGGATTAAGCTCTACGGTCCGTTATGGCCATGCGGAAAAGATGACAGTCATCCCGTGCTGTGGTCTTCTATTCCGTGGTCCAGTACCCGTTCTTCGCTGCCTACGATCTTCATCTATCCACTGCTTCCACACACGCATCACTGTCGTAGCAGCATAGCCTGTACGAGCCGAAATGTCACGGTATGACAAACCCGCTTCCCGGAGACCATATTACTGTCCCATTCGAACCCACTCACATGCCGATACGGCTCCCTTTGATGTCGACGAGGCATAATGGCACTTTTTGTTGTTTCCACCTTGTTTAACATCTCTGCACTGACTACATTGGGTGCAACACGGACCGACACGAGGGGGCTCTGCTCGGCCTACGTGTACCCCATCTCTCTGCAAACCTAATCACTTATTGCTTGCACGCTCTTCTACACTTCCACCAAGTTTGGAATTATTCGGGAAATTCTTTCTTGGTGTTGCAATTTTCACAAGCGAAAGTGTGTTTTGCAATCATAGTGTCATCCTATTAAATTTCTTTAAAGTTGACGTCAACAGACAAGATTGATCAGTAATTGCGTTATAATATTTATAACTTATTTGTAAGCCGTGATCCGTTTATTTTGGAGGAGGGAGAAGTGTCATTCACTCGTATGTTACCACTGTCAGCTGATCTACACTAGACATGGGGCGATTCATGAACGAATCATCCTTTTGAACGATTACAAAGGAATCGCATGAATCGTATCAGTCTTAGCATGAATCGTCGTTCAAAAAGAATCGTGATAACGACATTCTCGATACAGTCTCGCTTGCGCTTCGATTACTACCCTTAACTTTGGCTGCCAAGCCGAGCCCGTACGAACACTGCCGAGTGAGTAAGATTATGCGCAGGGAAATTACCAGGCACTGTAATGTTGTTACACGCTGTACCAAAATCATCGAAGTGTGCAGGTTAAAGTAATCGTTAGAATTTATTATATCAATCGGTAGACCAGCACATTCTTTGAGATGCTGATGTCATAACCTATGAGGAGCGAGTTGACTGTTTTTTTTTTTTTTTGTTGGAGTCTGTACCACGCTTTGGGCGTCAATTTGAAGAAGTTGTTGTTTACGTAATATGCTACTACATATGTAAAGCCGATTTGAAGATGTATTTTTGTTGTTACGTTCCAAGTTTAAAAGGATTATTTACTTTCTTATGAAACTGCTTCTTTGACTATTTATGTTTATGTTTGCCTCGGCTGCGTCAGTATTACTTTAGAGACACGTTTCTCTTAATCAGAGCGTGGTGCAACAAGAATGTAGGCTTACACAGATTTTAAGTTTAAATTCACTTCTTTTTATTAATCCTTGACACAAATTAAACAGCACTACACTGATATCAAGAGCTGTGAGATTCGTTAATTTAATACTTGCACTTCGTCAACGCGTATACTTAATTTTCGTTTAACACGAATACGTAATATTTCTCTAGAGAATACATCTTCCATCCGGTTGCTATCAAGGTCTGCAGGCAACTGAACATATTTCAACCGTCCAAACCCGTAAACGTCTGCATTTCAAGTCTCTATTGGACTAGGATTAGCCAATCACAATACCTGCATTTAACTAAAGCTTTTTCTGGCTGTTGATTGGCTATTTATATTATTGCTGCCCTAATCATGGCTAGTAGCATTCAAGCTTTCAAACTCATTATTGCCTCAAGGTTACCTCATTGTTGCCTCATTGTTAGCAACGTTAAACTTATTATTCTCACAGGTATTACATTACTAAATTAAGTAATGCATTCACATAACATTATTAAATATGTTTACAATAATATAAGCATATGCAATGACTGTTACATACATTTTTACAAATTATTACATACATATTGCTTCGAGGCGGGCTGTTATTGAATTTACATATTATATAATTTAATTTATATAATTCAAGTGTTAAAAATACTGCTTCAGAGTTCAGCAGAGAAAGAGTCACTCTTAAAAACAATAGAGTAAACTGCAAAGCGCAGTAAAATTAATGCTAAACATTGCCAATGTATGAATGGAGGCTGCAGCACGGCTATAAAGAGTAGAAGTAGTTTTCAATAATTTTACCGAGAGATCTAATACGCAGTTTTGCGTGATTACAATGTAGTAGGTATTATATACAGTAACAAAATGCAAAATGGAGGAAAAATAAGAAATTTTATAATTCTTGTTTGAACAACATTTTTATTATAAAAATATTAAAAGTTTAAAATAATATAAATCAAAAACATTAACTTATGTGCTGTAATTTATATTAAAAGTACAAGAACATGCATCGATATAACTAAGCGTGTTCTCATGCAGAAAAGATTCTTCGAATTTGATAAAATGAAACCGATAGAATATTTTTTCACCAGCAAGATCCTATATCAGCGATAAATAATAATAATAATAATAATAATAATAATAATAATAGTAATCACTTTGCATAACACTGTCAGAAAAGGGAACGATTCATGAATCGTGAACGGATCGCATTAATCGATTACTGCAAAAGAAGCGCTCGACCCAACCCTGATCTGTTCGGACCTCGAATGATTCCAATAAGCTTCGACTATCTTCGTGGTCCATCGTAGATAGTCGGCGGTTGCTACGTAAAACAGTTGTTTGTAGAAAGAAAGGGAAATGAAATTTTCTTTTGGCTTGCGTGTGGAATTAATGCAGTATTTTGCGGATGAAAGACCTCTCATCTCTTATATATGTATTGCGTTATTAATAAAAGCATGGTGACTAACTGCAGCTCTTATTTAAGATCAGATAAGATCTCGCATCTGTATTTTGAGAAAGAATTATTTTAGAAGCATTCGTATCGTATTTCAACTGTTGGGGAGCGAACTTGTAGTAGTTGCAACCGCACGTATAGTACCCGCTTTCCGGTAGCCTTCGCCCTAAGTCTAAAAATATTAACTTTGTAATTTGACTGTTTCTTTAAATATTATATATTTATGTTTGCCTCGGCTGCGTCAGTATTTGTTAGAGACACGTTTTTCTTAGCAGGGTTCTGGTGCGACAAAAATGTAGGCTTACACAGATTTTAAGCTTTTCTTCACTTCATTTTATTAATGCTTGACTCGATTTAAATAACACTTCACTGATATAGATAGCTGTGGATTATTTAATTAATTAATTGCACTTTTTAACACGTAATTTTAATTTTCGTCTCACACGAATAAGTATTAAATCTCTCGAGGACGCATCTCGCATCCGGTTACAATCACTGTCTGCAGGCAACTGAACAGATTTAAACCGCCTAAACTTGTAAATTTCTGTATTTCAAGTCTCTGATTGGCTAATCCTACTCCACTAGAATACCTTCATTTAACTAAAGCTTTTTCTGGTTGTTGATTGGCTATTTTTATAAACTGGCACTAAAATTTACATTATTGTTGCTCCAATAATGACTAGTAGCATTTAAACTTTCAAGTTCATTATTGCCTCAAGGTTACCTCATTGTTACCTCATTGTTATCAACTTTTAAACTATTATTCTCACAGCTCCTACATTATTAAATTACGTAATATATTACATAACATTATTACACATTGATACAATAATACAAACATATACACTGACTGTTACATACATTTTTATATATATTGTGACATACACATATGGCTTTTAAGGCAGGCTGTTATTGAATTTACACATAATTAGACTGAAGTCATTTAAGTGTTAAAAATACTGCCTCAATTTTATGATAGCTTTCCTCTCGCAGCGAGTGTAAATTTCTATAATCTGAAACCCTTTACTGGATATGTATGGTCTGATTATATAGTTACGCGGGATATAAAAATGTTTGGAAACCAGCCTATCCATTGTTGGACAATAATGATTACAAAAATTTAACTCATACGCCCGGCAACAATTGACTTTAAGCTATCAAAATATGAATAATTGCGAGTTTAAATTTTAATATTCATAGTCGTACAGTCTCTTGAGCTCAGTCCTGTATCAATAATTGGTGAGAAATCATGGATATTTCTAAAGAGCACATTAGATTCTACATTTTCACGCTACAAGGTAGGTGAAAGAGCAAAAAGAATCCATGAGGACTTTTAGTTGTTTATATTGATCAAGTGTGTTTGTTTGCGATCATTCGAAGAAGCGCAAGAGACTTTGAAAGTCAACCCTCGTTCTGGCGGGCCTCGGGAAGCTGTGAAAGAAAGAGCAACTCAAATAGTGAGGAACTTGGTGAAGGAAAATTGATATACTACTGTTGAAGTGCTAAGTATGGAAGTCTGTATCAGTGTTGGAAGCATTGACTGTATTCTCCGTGAACATTTAAAGCTGCGAAAATTCTTTGCAAAATGGGTTCGGCTTTCTCTAACCAATGAAGAGAAAGGAATGTGCTAGGAAACTGCTGGGCATGTTTCCAGCTAATGGCCCTAAACGTTTGACAGATGTATACACTGGTGATGAAAGTTGGTTTTATTACTATACCACACCAAATAAAGCTCATAATTGTGTCTGAGTAAATGATAATGATCCAAGAGTTCTTCGACAAGATTTTCGTTCTCGGAAGCAAATGTTCACGTGATCTTCAACTATGAAGGACCATTAGTGGTTGACTACATGCCAGAAGGAATGACAATAAATGGAGAATACTTAGCTCTTATGTTTTGAGTCCTTTATTTGAAGAGCTGAGGCAACGGCGTCCAAAGACAAAATTTGAGGAAACTGGAATCCACTAAGGCCCGAGGGTATCGGAATTTTTAATGTTGGTTTCAGGTGCTTAGCCTATTCCTTTGCCGCGGGAGGAAGATACAAACCTTGAATTCCACATTTTCTGTCTCTTGGGTGACTTCTTGGTCCACTCACCAGGATCTCCGAAATCCCGTGGATGTTCGATCCATTCCTGCCTCTCTACTCTATCTGCGCATATATTTCTTGGAATGGTGTTATTTGAGTCTAGACTATCAACATCTTGGCAATCGAGTGGTGCGTAAAATTTATGAAGATCTCATTCAAGTATCTCATTCCAGGCAAGTTGCCTTCGATGCGCCTCGAACGCATTGTGCCAGCTAACCTTGACTACGAACAACTCTGTAAAAATATCACCAGCACTGTACTCCTTTACAGTGTTCGTCCATTTGGTACCAAGCAGCCCACGACGTGATACCAACCCGTCAGCGGCAAGCGAGTATTCATATATGTGACTCCTCCTTGTGCCTTCGTTGTCAACAGCCGGATACTCTACTGCATCGCATTTCCAGCTGTTCCATGGCATCTGGTATATATAACCTTGCGGTGGCCTTCCTAAGCAAGTTGAATTTCCACAGTTGCACTCCGGAGAGCTTTCTTCGTCCGGACTTCCAGTTTCCGCGTATGCAGCACAATAGCATCATTTGGGTAATTGGACACAGTGTCCACTATCTACTTTGGAATTTCCCAGAAGCTACTGATGCCCAGCAGTATTTAGATTTCTTGCACAGAGCACGATGGAAGATTTTCTCTGGTCGCACCTTTCAACGAACCTTTGGTGGCTATCTACAAGTTCTAGATTCTTAGTCTGACCGAGAATTACCTTCTGAGTTTACCCCTTCCCATGTGGAATAACGCAATGAAATACTGTACCACCCTGCCCATAAATAACAAATATATATATATATATATATATATATATATATATATATATATAATAAGAACATTATTTAATAAACAAGGTTATATCATTTAATAATTTCATAAATTAATTACATTAAAAGTTTAGATAAAAAATCTGATGTGTTACACTCACATGACTTTCTCTACTCTTGTACAGACTATTTTTAAAAACTCTTATTCTCCATCTATTTCATATTAATCGAGTTAAACATTTGCAGAAACGATTTTTTGACATGCAAAGAGAATTACATTTTACACATAGCCACCAGTTCTAAAAATATTTGACTATCGCTTAAGGCGTTCCCCTTATTTTATATTTGCAAGAGCAACATAGAAATACAGTAGCCTATAAGCATAGACATTACTCTTAATAGCTGGTTTCTAGATGCAGTACCATTCTCTTTGCCACAGATTAATACTCTTTGCATATCCAAGACAAAAAAAATGAATAACGAATTCCCATTTGAGAAAGTATTGAAAAATTTAACGGAATAACAAGTAATATCTCGAAAATGGTTCACTCAACAACAAAAATGTAAATGACATAAACTGTGTATTTTAATGCAATCCACATTTTTTGTCTAGTAAAATGTTGTCTATCTCTTATGGTTTACCAGTTATGCAAAAGTCGATCATAATGAAGGATACTTTTGGAGACATTCCCAGAAAATTCAAGATATGCGTTTTATTTGTCATAGAAATATCTAAAAAGTATGATATTTTAATCAAAATCGTTAGAGCCATTTTTGAGAAAATTAAAATTTTCGAAAAATGTTCTGAGTTATGCTGTTCACAGACACACACACGGACATGTTTCCAAAAATGCTTTTTTTTATTCAGGGGTCTCAAAATATACATTTCCGGTGAAATCTCGGTATCGAATTTTTGGGTGGCATACAATACTTATCCTACTTACGTAGTAGAGAAGGTAAAAAGTTTGATTGACCATCCACCCTACAGTCCTGACCTTGCACCCTGCGACTTCTGACTGTTTCCTCGAGTGAAACCTTGCATGGCTGGAAAACCTTTTAAACGAGTGCAGGTACTTACTCAGTCTATAAATTCAGCTCTGTTGACAATAGTTCATCTGAGTATCGTAGTGGTTTTGACAAGTGGTTGCACCGCCTACAATTGTGTGTGGAGAGATATGGAGAGCACTTTGAAGGATTGTGAGGATAAACTTTTGAATTTCATCCTTAGTTTGGACTTTAAGATGGCACTTGCTAAGCTTCTTGAATGCCCCTCGTACATGACAATATTATAACTGTCCGAGCTGTAGCGGTGGGCACACGAGTTGCCGTGAGGTAAAAGAAATGTAAAAGAAAAGCACTGTATTTAATTTGAAAGACTAACAATAAACAGTACAAATGTGTGAAGTGGTTATGTATGAACTAGTTCCATTAAGGCTGGTTCACAAACAATGAGAACGGTAACCAGAACGAGAACGAGAAGGTTGAAATACATGTATTCAAATGGGAATGTTCACAACCGTCGGGAAGCCTTCCCGGGCCCCGGGAACGGGAAAGAAGAGTTGCCCAACTTTTAACTTTCTCGTTCTCGTTCCCGGGCACGGCATATTAGATCCTTATTGTGCATATTATACTCTTCACTCTAGAGGTTATTCTAAGTGGCCGTGAAATGAAACAGCCACTAGTGCTCTCTATAGTCGCAAGCTGGAAACATGAACCTGGAAGGAATTAGTAGTAATTATGCTTACTAACCTCTTCCCGACACCCTCATATCTAAACAGCGTTGGTTCCTCTGGTGAAGGGATCATTTGTAGTTTGTTTATATGCAACTCAGAACTGGCTGTTACCTAACAAACAATCTGATGTGTTACACTCACATGACTTTCTCTACTCCTGTACAAACTCTTTATACAAACGCTTATTCTCCATCTACTTCATGTTAATCGAGATAAACATTTGCAGACTCTATCTTATTGCTAATTTTCTTGTAGATGTAAGGACAATATATATTTTCAAGGGCAATATAGAAATAACAGTAGCCTTTAAGCACATACATATCTCTTAATAGCCGGTTGCTAGGTGCAGCACCATTCCCTTTCCCACAGATTAATACTCTTTGCATATCCTAGACAAAAAAATGAATAACGAATTCCCATTTGAGAAAATAAGTATTGAAAAATTTAAGGGAATAACAAGTAATATCTCGAAAATGGTTCACTCAACAAAAAAAAATGTATATGACATAAATTGTGTATTTTAACGCGATCTACATTTTTTGTGTAGTAAAATTTTTGTCTATCTCTTATGGTTTACCAGTTATGCAAAAGTCGTTCATAGTGAAGAATACTTTTGGAGACATTCCCAGGAAATTCAAGATATACATTTTATTTGTCATAAAAATATCTTAAAATTATGACATTTTAATCAAAATCGTTAGAGCCATTTTTGAGAAAATTAAAATTTTCGAAAAATCTTTCATGTAAAGGGTAATCTGGGGTGGGGGGATTTTCTTGAAAACCTTCGTGTCGCATCCTTGGAAGATACTGAACCTAAATATCAAGTTTGGTGTTTATCCGACTGTTCGTTGACAGACACACACACACGGACATGTTTCCAAAAATGCTTTTTTTTGGATTCAGGGGGTCTCAAAACACGTATTTCCGGTGAAATCTCGGTATCGAATTTTTGGGTGGAATACAATACTTCCCCTACTTACTATACGTAGTAGAGAAAGTAACAATGGCAAAAGCTACAAAGAACAGCTAAAACCGGTTGAAATGAAAAAAGAACAATAAACAATTTTAATGTATGCCATTAAATAAAGGAATGAAAGTTTGGCATAAGTACAGGGATCTGAAATGTAATGGATATGCATTTAGATAATGTTTACTCTATCGAATTTTGATGTTGGCTTGGCTAAATTGGAAGTAGGTGAAAGTATCATTGGTCAGTTAAAAACAAATGAAATCCCAATGCGCAAAATCGACTTTTACTTTGTGATCGATATGCATTCCCGTTCTCGTTACCGGGCTGTTGTGAACCAGCCTTTATTATTAACAACAAGGGGAGTGTTTTAGTTAAATACAGTCCTAAACATGAATAACACTCTCTAAAGCTGTGAAAAGTAAAGTCTACTACGTTATGTGCTATAGGGTCCTTAAAATATAAACCCTGGTTGTTTGATGTTACTTGTAATGTTGTGTTAATAGGCAGCCTTGTCCCAGACTCATATATTTTGTAAACCCCGCACTACATTACTCACTTTAGCGACCATCTTTCTTCTTTATATAAGCCTCTCACGTTTTCTTCTCAGGTCGAGTTTCACTCAGGGCAGTGTTACTTGCATTATCCTGCTCATTTCATCTCCACGCTATGTGCATTAAGGTGGCCGGGAAAAAATGGGCAACATCTGTCACCTGGCGAATGTGCCACCTTTACCCCTGACTCTTTTTCCCCTTCGTGAACACCACGACTCTTGGAAAAAACTTTGTTGTAAATGTGAAGCGCTCTGACTTATGGTCACATTAATAGGCTAACTTTTTCACCGCTTCACGCCACTACACGTTCTTTCTATCTTTAAAACCTCTTAGCTCTATACCTTATCTAGAACGGAAAAATGGGGAAGTCTACACGATTATGTGGGGCATCAATAGGGTTAGCTATTTCTACAATCCTTTTGTGTGTGCTTCACTGTTTCGGAATATCTGCACACTTGAATCTGGGTAACGACAGTTTACGTTTGCAAAGGAGTCTTCTCGTCACGTATTTAAATATTGCACATTCTAAACTACACAATCGTTTTAAAAAATTCTAAAAATCTTTGTATTACGAGGGCAGTCCCAGAAGTACCCGATCTGACGTATATATAGCGGTGGTTGTTTCAAACAAATGACTATGACAGAAAGTACCACCCTTATAAAGCTTAAGTTTGAAGTTTGACGATGCTACATTGTTTAGTAATTGTTTGGCAGCCATCAATAGTGAACTCTCTCAGCGAATTTGTAAACATGGATAAAACTGGTCATCGTTATGTGATACAATACTTTCATTTGAAAGGTCTTAGTCCAACTAATATTAAAGCTGAGCTAGATTCTACTCTGGGAGAGTCTGCTCCTTCGTTTACAACAGTAAAGTATTGGGTGGCAGAGTTTAAGCGAGGCCGTACGACCTGCCAAGACAAACATCGCAGTGGTCGACCAAATGAGGTGACCACACCAGAAATTGTGAAGAAAATCCACAAAATGGTATTGGATGACCATAATCATTTCAGAAAGTGCTGTACATCGCATACTGACTGAAAACTTAGACATGAGAAAGCTGTGCGCAAGATGGGTGCCGCATTTACTCACAATGGAACAAAAGCAGCATCTTGAGGATGCTTCATTCGAGCTTTTGGCGACGTTTCGCTGCAATAAAGCAGAGTTTTGTGTCGATTTATATCCATGGATGAAACATGGGTCCACCACTTCACGCCTGAGACGAAGGAACAATCAAAACAGTGGACTGAAAGGAGTGAGTCAGCTCCAAAGAAGGCGAAGACAGTTCCATCTGCAGGCAAGATTATGGCGTCAGTTTTTTTGGGATGCGCGTGGAATAATTTTCATTGATTATCTTCAAACTGGAAAAGCAATTAATGGCGAGCATTATGCAAGCTTGTTGCTGCGTTTGAGTGATAACATCAAGCAAAAACAGTTGCATTTAGCGAAAAAGAAGGTTCTGTTTCATCAAGATAATGCACCAGTTCACACATCCATTATCGCCATGGCCAGCATCAAAGAGTTAAAGCTCAAATTGCTTCCTCATGCACCCTATTCGCCAGACTTAGCCCCCTCTGACTATTTTCTGTTAAAGTTGAAGAAATGGCTTGGTGGTAAAAAATTTAGCAACAATGAACAGAAGACTATGTAGACAAATAAAGATGTTTTTTCCCAATTTTTTTGTGTTTTCTTTGTTAGGTCAGGTACTTTTGGGACAGCCCTCGTACATTCATATGACTTTCTTTATCCTCTATCGATTATTAGTTGATACAAAAATTATTCCTACGAAAGCTTATTTTCCTATCATCTTCATTTTAATAGGCATAAAACTTTGCGGAAATAAATGAATTACACATTTCGTTATAGATACAAAGGGAACAGAGATAGTCAAATGTTTAACAACTGGCACTAAATGCTGACCTTAAATTCCATACTTTCTATGTTCAGAAACAGCTGAAAATGGACAGAACTTTAAAGGAATGGCTGTGTTGAGGAATTCGAACCATAAATAAGAGCTATCTCTAAAATGGCTGATGTCAGGAAATAATTTATTTCAAATAAAATGTGGTTTACATTTGCCCTGTTTATTTTTTCCTGTTTATTTCTTTAGTAGTATTACCTAATGAGTTGAATTGTATGTGATGTACTCAGCCATGCAATACTAAAGTACTTTAGCAAATGTGGTCGCTTTGAACACCTGTTTTAAAATGGTTGTACCACGCAAACGGCACGTTTTTGAACTTGGGTTCCTATTCAAAACATGATCTATCCAGTCCTCTCTACTAGTTCTAAAAGTTTCTAAGTGGAATTTCCGAACACTGATTTATTTTATGATCTGTTCTGTTATATTCTGCTACTGCTCTTAAAAACTTCATTTCATTTATTTAGTCTCCTTCAGTTTTTCTCAGTCATAATCCATGCTTCACTCCCATACAGTAATTTTTACACTGACATTACTTTATAAAATTTTAATATTGTGTAATTGTTTTTGCTTTGTTTTTCAAACATCTTTTTATAGTGTTATTGTAAAAATAATTAAATATTACTATTTTAATGGATCAGATTGTTTTAATATGATATATTACAGCCTAAATATTTAAATTCTACCACCAGTTCCACAATCTTATCTTCTATAACAAAAGACCCTAAAATTACCATGACGTCCTCAAAACAAAACACGACTAATTGCATTTACTTTTCCCATAATATCAAGAAATTTTTTATAAAGGCATTTCTTTCTACAATGCTTAGATTTGGAAATATTGTATGGTCTTAACTCAAATGGTTATCACCCAGTTGTTAATATTACCTCACGGAGCACACGTCGTTCAGTGAATCAAAAATGTTAAAGTCACAAGTAATAAGCACGAGAGAAGTAATTTAGGTGGCTAGGGGGGAATCGAACACGTTGCAGGTTACGTTAATAATCAGACAGCTTCGGTCAGGCAACCTAACAAAACTTTCTTTGATATACAGGGAAGATATAGTACATTCTCAGATTCACCTTTTTGTCAGTGTTATGTCATAACAACTAATGACTCCTTTCCGATACACACCCTAGTAAGAGATACTTGCTCGACTGAATAATTTAAACTAGCCGGAGAATAAAGAACCAGAGAAATTAAAACAGAAGGCAACCCAACTTTAAATAACTATATGACTTAGGTAACTAAGTCATATCAAAGACGTAACACCACGACAAAGCAAATAAGTGCTTTTAACATGATGTTTTTTTCCAAAATTTTCAAAGCCCAGGTTGTGCTAATTATTGCTCTCCCTATATGAAAATGCAGCAATATCAAAGTCTAATATTTACGGCTAAATTGTTATTTATGCAATGATACTATAATGGGAGTTATTAAGACACGAGTGACGAGTAACTTCACGAGTGTCTTAATAACCATTATATGAGAGTTGCATACCATAGTTTCTCTGATATTTAGATATACAATAAATATTTAGAAGCATAAGAACGAAAATATAAATGTGATAATCAATTTCTCGATACCTATTTTCGGTTCGATAACAAGTGAATATCGATTCAAGGTCGCAGGTACTGATTTTACAAGATGGAGACAGAAATGTTTATTAGTGAAGAGTGGAATTTAGTTCTGAGACAGTCGTTTTAACACTTAATGATATCAGTCTAATTATATAATATAAAAATTAACGAGTCGTCTTAAAGCAATATGTGTATAATATAATATAAAATGTATATTGCATCATTGTATTATGTTTATTTTATAATAATGTTATGTGAATGTATTACTAATTTAACAATGTAGGAGCTGTGAGAATAGAAGCCAAAAGTTGCTAACAATGAGGTAACCTTGAGGCAATAATGAATTGGAAAGTGTAATAATGCTACTAGTAATTCTTGAAACAATAATGTAATATTTAAAACAGTTTATAAATAAGGTAGAATCAGATGACTGAAAAATTCAATGCCATAGCCGGGATTTGAACCACGGATCTCCCGGTCTCCGTCCGGTTGCTCTAACCATGAGCTACCATGGCAACATGCCGGCACGCCATTAAATTCTCCAGCTGACTCGCATTTTTCCCGGTAAACCACAAGGAGATCTCAAATTGTATATGGTAGCTCAGTGGTTAGAGCAACCGGACGGAGACCGGGAGATCCGTGGTTCAAATCCCGGCTATAGCATTGAATTTTTCAGTCATCTGATTCTACCTTTCCAACCCTGTCCAACACACAGTTTGTGTGAAAGAACAATTAATTCCATTAATTGACCTAATAGTGGTTGAAACTAAAAGCCCGGGACTTAAGTACTTACAAAGAATGTAAGTCGCCATTGGGGTATGACATCTCAATACAATTTGAGATCTCCTTGTGGTTTACGGGAAAAATGCGAGTCAGCTGGAGAATTTAATGGCGTGCCGGCATGTTGCCATGGTAGCTCAGTGGTTAGAGCAACCGGACGGAGACCGGGAGATCCGTGGTTCAAATCCTGGCTATGGCATTGAATTTTTCAGTCATCTGATTCTACCTTTCCAACCCTGTTCAACACACGGCTTGTGTGAAAGAACAATTAATTCAGTTTACAAATAGCCAATCAACAACTAGAAAGGCTAAAAGTTAAATAAAAGTATTTTATTGGTGTAGGATTAGCCGATCAGAAATTGAAATAGAGTAAAATGTGCAAATTCAAGCGCGAGACGCCACAAGAGAGCGTTCCCAACCAGACGCTAGAAGGCAGAGTTCCCGAGCAGTTCTATACGTATTCAGTGTGAGACAAAAAAAATCATTACGGCGTGAATAATGTAAAGTTTACGTGCTAAAAAGTACACGTAACAATAATCTCACAGCTCTACAGTAGGATACATCAGTAAAGTGTTATTTAATCGTGTGAAGGATTAATAAAAGGAATGAAGTAAAAACTTATAATTTTGTGTAAGCCTTCATTTTTAGCCGTACTACCCCTGCTAAGAGATACGTGTTCTAAAAATTACTACTGACGCAGCCGAGGCATACATGTATAGTATTTAAGTAAACATTAAAATACAAAGTTGATTTTTAAACGTGGGGACGAATGCCACCGGAAACTTTGTACAGTACGTGGGGCGAACACTCCTAGAAATATATCTACCATACGTGAGGTAACAACTACTTCAGTTCCACACCTCCTGATGTGCTGGAGGAGGCGTGGAATGTAAGCAAGAATTTACTACCTGAAAAATCAAAGAAAATGTATGAAAAGTTTTATAACAAGTTCATGGTTTGGCGAGCAAGAAAAAATGTAACTTATTGTCAGAAAATGTGTTCATAGTTTACTTTGAATAAATGTCAAAAACAATGAAATGGACTTCATTTCGATCCAGACTTCTAACAGCAAATGAACACATTTAAGTATAGGAGTCGAAAAAGTATTTTAAATGTGGGTTAACACTTCCTTAGTTGATTTATTATACGTTGTACATTACGTTTCTGAAGCTCTTGGAGCATTATAAGCGTCTGCTGTAGAGACTTTGTTATCCAGTTTCTAAAGGTTCACTGCGCATGGCATTTTCATCTCAGACATTGTATGCCCATAGCTCTTTACCTGTTGTTAAAAAACCGCACAGCACTTTAATGAATCCTGCAGTTCTCCGTAAACATTCTCTCTAGCTTCCTCTTGAAATACTGTACGCCCTCTAAGGGATATTAAAAATTTCATTTCTTCTGCTTCACGTTCTCTTTTTGCTATTCTGCTAATAATCTTGAAACCCTATATAGAAACATGCTGGGAGATGCCCTTATATAATTTTATTTCTGTACTTTTATTTATTTTATATAATTTTAATATTTGAAACGCTACTCCGGTGTTAATTACTATGCCAGAATAAATAAATAAAACAAATATGTATGCAAGTAATTCATAATAATTAGTAATAGAGAATAATAATGATAATAGGAAAGGGAATATTTAGTGTTATTGATATAGCATATCATTGCCTAAATTTAAATGATTGTATAACAATTCTTATTTTGAAATTAATGTAATATTTTCTGTAAGAATTGGAACAGGAAAAGTGCGATAGATTAACATTTTGGTAGATGAGAAGTTATTAGTGGCTCAGACCCGTGTCACGTATTAGCGAAGTCCAAGGTAAGCTGCCTTAGAAATTCCAGATAGAGGCAAATACACTACGTGATCAAAAGAATCCGGACACCTGGCTGAAAATGACGTACAAGTTCGTGGCGCCCTGCATCGGTAATGCTGGAAGTCAATATGGTCTTGGCTCAAACTTAGCCTTGATGCCAGCGTTCACTCTCGCAGGCATACTTTCAATCAGGTGCTGGAAGGTTTCTTGGGGAATGGCAGCCCATTCTTCACGGAGTGCGGAACTGAGGAGAGGTATCGATGTAGGCCGGTGAGCCCTGGCACGAAGTCGACGTTCCAAAACATCCCAAAGGTGTTCTATAGGATTCACGTCAGGACTCTGTGCAGGCCAGTCCATTACAGGGATGTTATTGTCGTGTAACCACTAAGCCACAGCCCGTGCAGTATGAACAAGTGCTCGATCATGTTGAAAGATGCTAATTGCTCTTCAACAGTGGGAAGCAAGAAGATGCTTAAAATATCAATGTAGGTCTACGCTGTGATCGTACCACGCAAAACAACAAGGGTGCAAGCCCCTTTCAGGAAAAACACGACCACACCATAACGCCACTACCACCGAATTTCACTTTTGGCACTACACACGCTGGCAGATGACGTTCACCGGGCATTCGCCATACCCACACTCTGCCATCGGATCGCCATATTGTGTACCGTGATTAGTCACTCCACACAACCTTTTGCCACTGTTTAATGGTATAATGTTGACGCTCCTTATACCAAGTGAGGCGTCGTTTGGCATTTTCTTACGTGATGTGTGGCTTATGAGCAGCCGTTCGATCATGGAATCCAAGGTTTCTCACCTCACGCCTAACTGTCGTAGTACTTGGAGTGGATCCTGATGCAGTTTGGAATTCGCGTGTGACGTCTGGATAGATGTCTGCCTATTAATCTTTACGACCCTCTTTAAATGTGGGCGGTCTCTGTCAGTCAACAGACGAGGTCGGGCTGTACGCTTTTGTGCTGTACATGTCCCTTCACGTTTCCACTTCACTATCACATCAGAAACAGTGGACCTAGGGATGATTAGGAGTGTGGAGATCTCGCATACAGACTTCTGACACAAGTGACACTAACACCATATTGACTTCCAGCATTACCGATGGAGGGCGCCACGAACTTGTACGTTATTTTCAGCCAGGTGTCCGGATAGTTTCGATCACGTAGTGTATAAACGACTCGTCAACCAAGCAGCCCTCTAGTGCCCACGAGGAGTAGTCTTTCCTTTGAGCGAGCACCCGCGCCCTCGGTCCGGCACCGCCCTACGCTAACAAACCTAGCAGATCTGAAACACGAGAAGAAAACGAAATGAAAGAGAAATGAAGGAAAGGAAATCGTGTTAGATGAGTAGCTATCCCAGCATTCGCATACCGATCAGATAAAACCCCGAAAAACCCACGGTCAGAGTGGTAGATCGACGGAAATGGAATGCAGGAGCTCCCGAATGTGAGGCATCTCGCTAGGTGAAAGCTAGGTAAACTACCCTTTAGAAATCTGCAATTACAATAATTAATTATTTTACAATCAAGTCTATCCAGCGTTGTTTAACCACTTTGGCATGATCGACTCGCTGATTCAGTTAAATGAGCAATGCGTATATACAAACCATTCATACATACAGTGATAAATTTCAAAACCGTCGATGCAATTATCAACTGACAGTTACGTTCACTCAGCTTTATTAAATCCTATACAAAATGTGCTTTGACCCTTCAACCGTTTTCTTATTCTGCAAACAACTCTGCAAGCATTACAGAATCCCACAGGAAAACCTATCCTAGTTGAGAGATATACACTACGTGATCAAAAGTATCCGGACGCCTGGCTGAAAATGATGTACAAGTTCGTGGCGACCTCCATCAGTAATTCTGGAAGTCAATATGGTACTGGCCCACCCTTAGTCTTGAAGACAGTGTTCACTCTCGCAGGCATATTTTCAGTCAGCTGCTGGAAGGTTTCTTGGGGAATGGCAGCCCAATCTTCACGGAGTGCGGAATTGAGGAACGGTCAATGTAGGTCGGTGAGGATTGGCACGAGGTTGGCGTTCCAAAACACGCCAAAAGGTGTTCTATAGGATTCAAGTCAAGACTCTCTGCAGGTCAGTCCATTACAGAGATGTTATTGTCGTGTAACCACTCCGCCACAGCCCGTGCAGTATGAAGAGGTGCTCGATCGTGTTGAAAGATGCAATCGCCATTCCCGAATTGCTCTTCAACAGTGGGAAGCAAGAAGTTGCTTAAAATATCAATGTAGGTCTGCGCTGTGATCGTGCCACGCAAAACAACAAGGGGTGCAAGCCCCCTCCAGGAAAAACATGACCACACCATAACACCACTACCTCCGAATTTCACTTTTGGCACTACATACGCTGGCAGATGACGTTTACCGGGCATTCGCCATACCCACACCCTGCCATCGGATCGCCACATTGTGTACCGTGATTTGTCACTCCACCCAACGTTTTGCCACTGTTCAATCGTGTAATGTTGACGCTCCTTACACCAAGTGAGGCGTCGTTTGGCATTTTCTTGCGTGATGTGTGGCTTTTGAGCAGCCGCTCGACCATGTAATCCAAGGTTTCTCACCTCTCGCCTAACTGTCGTTGTACTTGGAGTAGATCCTGGTGCAGCTTGGAATTGCTGTGTGATGTCTGGATAGATGTCTGCCTATTACTCCTTACGACCCTGTTCAAATGTCGGTGGTCTCTGTCAGTCAACATACGAGGTCGGTCTGTACGCTTTTGTGCTGTACATGTCCCTTCACGTTTCCACTCCACTATCACATTAGAAATAGTGACACCCAATCACCTGACCACGTACATAATGACCACTGAGGTCGCGGCTAATGAGTACCAGGCAGTAGGTGGCAGCACAATGCACCTAAGATGAAAAACGTATGTTTGTGGGTGTGTCCGGATACTTTTGATCACATAGTGTATTTTAAAATCTGCCTATGTGATACAATGAAACCGAGTACATTATCAAACTGGTAGTTACGCTACGTCGTAATGACCTCCATAGTAAACAGATCACTATTAGTTCAACAATTTATAACCTATTATGGTTAAGTATAAAGTTCGGGACATAACGTACTGGGACTTCGGTATAAAACTGGCCACCCGCACGATGCTGTGCATCAGAGCCAGTGCCGGTTGGCTTCCCACACTCCCCACACCCCGCACTCACGATAGGCTTTCTGTCCTTCAGTTATCACGTAGTCAGTAATGTCAGTGTTCCACTTTCATTTGCGAAGTTGGGAAGGCAGTTATCTTTATAACAATTTATATTTGTATGTAAATGTTATTTTGAATATAAATCGGCTTGTCGCGTTCGTGAAGAATTCACCCTGAAGTTTTCTGCACGATTGCCTTCTTCTAGAACATCATTTCTATTTTATAAATAAATTTGAACTACTGGCACATTAAACGAAATTGGTGAAAATCTGGAACGTTCACCACGAAAATCACTAGTAAAAGTAGCACAACAAGTTGGTTTCATGACTTCTGCACATATAACAGCAGAACTGTTAAAAGCCAAACCTTAAAAATGCACGCATGTTCATAATTTAAAACCAGGTGACCCCGTAGCATGCGTGCGTTATTGCGAGTAATTTCTGTCATCAGTGACTGAAGGATTAACTGACCCTCATTTCCAGAAGTTTACATGAATGCAGATTTAACACGTTATGTGCCAGTAGATATTTGATGAGATTTTCCCACGGACCGTTGCAACTTTTTCCCAAAAGACAACAAAGGGCACACTAAACAGTAACTTACTGCAAAAATTAGTTTTCTAGAGGACCATATACGAGGCAGTATTACCCGACCTGACGTATATGTAGTGGTTGTTGTTTCAAATAAATGACTATGGCAGAAAGTACCACCCTTATAAAGTTTAAGTTTGAAGTTTGACGATGCTACGTTGTTTAGTAATTGTTTGGCAGCCATTAATAGTGAACTCTCTCAGCAAATTTGTAAACATGGATAAAACTGGTCATCGTTATGTGATATAGTACTTTCATTTCAAAGGTCTTAGTCCAACTAATATTAAAGCTGAGCTAGATTCTACTCTGGGAGAGTCTGCTCCTTCGTTTACAACAGTAAAGTATTGGGTGGCAGAGTTTAAGCGAGGCTGTACGAGCTGCCAAAACGAACATCGCAGTGGTCGACCAAATGAGGTGATCACGCCAGAAATTGTAAAGAAAATCCACAAAATGCTATTGGATGACATGAGAAAACTGTGCGTAAGATGGGTGCCGCGTTTACTCGCAATGGAACAAAATCAGCGTCCTGAGGATGTTTCAGTCGACTGTATGGCGATGTTTCGCTGCAATAAAGCAGAGCTTTTGCATCGATTCATAAATATGTCCAGTCAAAACAGTGAATTGAAAGGGGAGAATCGTCTCCAAAGAAGGCGGAGACAGTTCTATCTGCAGGCAAGGTCATGTCGTCAGTTTTTTGGGATTATCTTCATTGATTATCTTCAAAAAGGAAAAGCAATCAATGGCGAGTATTATGCAAACTTATTGCGGCGTTTGAATGATGAAATCAAGCAAAAACAACCGCATTTAGCCAAAAAGAAAGTTCTGTTTCATCAAGACAATGTACCAGCTCACACATGCATTATCGCCGTGGCCAAAATCAATGAGTTAAAGTTTGAATTGCTTCCTCATGCACCCTATTCGCCAGAATTAGTCCCCTCTGATTATTTTCTGTTTCCAAAGTTGAAGAAATGACTTGGTGGTAAAAGATTTTACAACAATGAAGAAGTGGAGTTTGCAGTTGATGGCTATTTTACAGAACTCGACGGTTCTCACTATAAACAGGTATCGAAGCTATTGAACATCGCTGGGAAAAGTGTATCGAGCTGAAAGGAGACTATGTAGAGAAATAAAGATGTTTTTTCCCAAAATGTTTGTTGTCTTTGTTAGGTCGGGTACTACTGGGACAGACCTCCTAGGCAATTATTATAAAAATAACTCTGGCGGTCCCTCGGCCGGCATTGCTACCCGCGGTAATTTTTTATAAATATATGGATTCATTGAAGTAGATTTTATTATTTTTCACTCATAGCGCCTGTGTCGCCTTGAATTACATAAAGTTCGTATTGCTAGGTTGGCAACCCTTATGTGTAATGTAGAATGTGCGTTTTCTGATATTCACCATTATTGAATAGCATTTTTGTCCTCATACTTGCATCACAGATTTCAAAGAAAAGAAAACATGTAGAAGGTGGTTGTTCTCAAATGAAACTCTGATTGATCCCTCTCAACAGCAGTAGCAGATATCAATTTTGAGGAAAATAAAATCTCTAAAATACGCATACCCTCAAGAAACACGAGGACCAGCTCATGAGGTATGAAGCTTTTGTAAAGGATGCTACAAAAAGAAATTCTTACCATTCTTTGCTAATTTTCATAATACAAAGTTAAAAACAAACCACTTCTTATACGCCGTATTTTGTATACTTTGAATGTTAGAACTAAACGCATTCTTTGACAGCAATTCTAACTAAGCTTTTGCTTGATAGCACTATCGTTTTATATTACCTGATTATATAAACATAGCTAATAAAAAAATTGTTCATGAAGTATTGCATTCCACCCTAAAATTCGATATCGAGGTTTCACCGGTGCCATGAATCCAAAAGAAAAAATCTGATGTATTACACTCACACGACTTTCTCTACTCTTGTACAAACTATTTTTACAAACGCTTATTCTCCATATGCTTCATGTTAATCGAAATGTTAAGCTTATTGCTAATTTTCTTGTAGATGTTAGGGGAATTGCTAGGCTTTAAGCGATAGTCAAATATTTTAAGAGCTGGTTGCTATGTGGAGTATTCCATTCTCTTTGCATGTCCAGGACATAAAAAAATGAATAACGAATTTGAAAAAAGTATAAGTATGGAAAGATTAAGGGAATAACCAGCAATAACTCTAAAATAGTTCACACAAAAAAATGTATGACATAAATTGTGTATTTTAACGCGATCTACATTTTTGTGTAGTAAAATTTTGTCTATCTCTTATGGTTTACCAGTTATGCAAAAGTCGTTCACAATGAAGAATACTTTTGGAGACATTCCCAGAAAATTCGAGATATACATTTCATTTGTCATGAAAATATCTTAAACATATGATATTTTAATCAAAATCGTTAGAGCCATTTTTGAGAAAATTAAAATTTTCGAAAAATGTTCCATGTAAATGGTAATCTGGAGTGGGGGAATTTTCTTGAAAACCTTCGTGTCACATCTCCGGAAGATACTGAACCTAAATACCAAGTTTGGTGTTTATCCGACTGTTCGTTTCTGAGTTAGCTGTTCACAGACACACACAGACATGTTTCCAAAAACGCTTTTGGATTCAGGGGGTCTCAAAACATGTATTTCCGGTGAAATCTCGGTATCAAATTTTTGGGTGGAATACAATACTTCCCCTACCTACTATACGTAGCAGAGAAAGTAAAAACAGCGAGGAACTTTGAAAAATTAGATGCCTGGAAGAATTTTTTCCTAAAGAAGCACGTAGATCCGGTGATGAAATTTGAAATTTCAACAGAAGTTAACTGAAACCCCCGCCGGGCTTCCAGCTATGTGGGATCCAGACGTCCAAACCAGTCGACAGCAGATGACGATGTAGGCAGGAGCCTGCAGAATAAACTGCACAAAGTGTGGCGAGTGGAACTCGGAGTGTTCAGTGGACTTCATCCTCGTTTAGTTTATTGATTTAATTGGCAGGTGGATTTTTGTGTTCGTAAGATTGCTGTTCTACAGCTACATGTAGTTTATAGTAGTTTGAAAAAGGGGTGGGTTTTATGCCCAAGCACTGCGACCTTTAAGATCTATTGCGCATCCCCCCTTTCATCAGTTAAGTAGTCTGTTGCTCGTTATGAACTTAACCAGACTGCTAACTGAGGCTTTCGATAGTTCATCAATCTTTGGAAAGTGACTGTCAAAAATACTTGCTCTTTGATTCGCAAGAGCAGGGCAATCACATAGTAGATGAGTAACATTGTCATCTCCTTCTAGGCATCTACTACAGATAGGGTTGTTAAACAATCCCATTCTGTATAGATTAAACTTTAGGGCACAGTGTCCTGTAATGAATCCTGTTGCCCATGCAAGTCTTCTTCTACTAAGACCGCGCAAGTAATTTGCCCGGCTGTTATCCAGGTCTGTAATAAACAACTTGGAATGTCTGCAACCTTCAATGGAGTTCCAGTAGTTCTTGTGTTCTGCTTGAGCCCAGCACTTAATAGCCTGTTTCACTGGTTTGTAGGACACCCCCAGTACAGGCTCCGGATCCAAAAATGGGATTTCGCTGCCTAACTTGGCTGCTTCATCTGCTTTCTCATTGCCTGGTATACCTGTATGTCCTGGACCCACAAAAATTGAACCTTATTGTGTTCAGCCAGTGTCATTAAGAATTCCCGGCATTCTGAGACGAACTTTGATTTTATTGATGGTGATTCAAGTGCTTTAAGAGCAGCTTGACTGTTTGAGAGGATAAGAGCACTGCTATTCTTATATATCTTTTTAATGCTTTCCATGACACTGGCTAGGATTGCATAAACCTCAGCCTGGAAAACTGTAGCTAAGGTACCCAAACTATAAGAAATCTTGGTGCTATTACCGTAAAGCCCAGCCTCCGTTCCTGATTTGGTTCTAGAACCATCAGTATACCAGCTTGGGCCTTTGTTACTATGAGGTTTTACCAGTCTTTCCCATTCACTCCGCTGTGGATAGGAGGCCGTAAATTCCAATTCAAACTTGAATCTTGGTTCAAGAATGTTAGTCCTCATGTTGAGTATCTGTTGTACATTCGATTCCCAAGGAAGCTTGAGATGTTTAATATGTCCAGTATTAGACACTTTGGTTTGGCGACAAATACGGTGATACGCGAGCATGGCTTCTGCCATCATCCATATGTGGAGAGGTGTGAGCCCAATCAGCATCTCCATTGCCGCAGTTGGAGTAGTTTTGAAAGCTCCCATAATTGAAATGCAGAAGGTCCTCTGTAATTTACAGAGTTCCTTTCTGCACACCTCTAAATTAACTCTAGGCCACCACATCGGTGCGGCATAGGAGAATATAGGTCTCACCATGACTCCATAGGTACATACATGTAATAAGTGTGATGCCGAACTCCGTAGTCACCATCCCATGTCATATGTTTTATTGCCGTTTCTTTTGTTCTTTTGAGGAACTCTGAGTCACAGTATTTACGTAACAACTGAAGGAAACCACGACAGTACTCCAGTCAACTGTCCAGTACACGAGACTTGAACCGTGGCCTCTCAAATGTAATATATTCCGCACGGTTGGAACCAATTCATGCATACGATATACAGGCTGTATACGAATGGTTATAGAGGTTTTGAGCTTTTATATTTTCTCTGTGGTATACAATTTAATTTTAATCATAACTGAAATTGCAGACTAACTGCTATAGACGTTTGAATTTTACATGTACAGATTTTGCTTTGTAGCCATGGTAACGGAATAAAAAAAACCTGGCAACGCCTCGCATACAAATAGCTCTTTGTGCCTTGGAATTTGCTGTTGCCTCAACATCAACAGAACAACGTAATTTGGCAACAAGATGGCGCTTCTCCTCACTTCCTTAAAGATGAGGCAGTAGTTTTAACATTTAAATGATTTCAGTGTGATTGTATAATATATAAATTCAATACCAGCCCACCTTAATGCAATATGTGTATGTAACAATATAAAAAGTGTATATTACAGTCATTATATATGTTTATATTATTGTATACATGTGTAATAATGTTATGTGAATGTATTACGTAATTTAATAATGTAGGAGCTGTGAGAATAATAAGTTAAAAGTTGCTAAAAATGTGGTAACCTTGGGGCCATAATGAATTTGAAAGTTTAATAATGCTACTTGTAATTCTTGGAAGGAATAATGTAATTTTTGTGACAATTTATAAAATAACCAATCAACAACAGAAAAAAAGTTTTAGATAAATGAATCTATTCTATTGGACTAGGATTAGCCAATCAGAAACTAAAATGGAGCAAAATTTACAAATACAAAAGTAAGTTTCTAACCGGACGCGAGATACGAGAAATTTAATACGTATTTTGTGTTAGGCAAAAATAATTTACGTGTTAAAAAATGCAAGTAATTAATAAAAAATCTCACAGCTCTCTATTTCATTGAAGCGTTATTTAAAACGTGTCAAGCATTAATAAATGGAGTGAAGTAAAATTATAATCTGTGTAAGTCTACATTCTTCAGTCGCACCACTCCCTGCTAAGACATTCATGTCTCTAAAAAACATATAAATACTGACGCTCCGAGGCAAACATAAATATATAATATTTAAAGAAACAGTCAAAAATTACAAAGTTAATATTTTTTTAAACATTTTGGGGCAAAGGCCACCGGAAAGTACATTTGGGGAGAAGGCTACCGGAAACTTTTTTACCATACGTGCGGCTGCAACTACTTCAAGTTCGGCTCCCCAACAGTCGAAATATAATACATCTTCTTCAAACTGACTTTCCATACGTAGCAGCAACAAACCTTCAAATTGGCGCCCAAAGCGTGGGGCCAATAACAATACAACAAAATACCTTCTTCAATGATATGTGGTTGAATGCAAAATTTCCTCACCATTGAGATCGGACTTTATGATCCGGACAACTTGGCTTTTCTGCGTTGGCCTCGAATCTCCCTATTTTACTTTATCTACCACGTGCGTGGTAGATAGAGAAGGTATTTCATTCTAACTATCCAAAAATTCGATGTCGAGATTTCACCAGAAATACATATTTTGAGGCCCCGTGAATACAAAAAAACATTTTTAGAAAAAGGTACGTGTGTGTGTTTGCTTGTCTGTGTTGTAGCGGGAACAATGACACCGCAATGTAAGTATTAATGGAAACAATGCTCGTAAATTGTAAATGCATGCATATTAAATGTTAATGGGGACCGTCTAGCCGTGCTGGGGGAAGAGTGAGATACAGGACGCCAAGTGGTACCATTCGGAGATATCTCCAGGGCAAAGAACACAGAAGTTAGACTAAACTTGAATGGCAGAGACGCTAGAGTGAGTGAGGCAGCTATGGTTTAGTAAAAGATAGCGAGAGACTTTTACAGTAGTGGGAATTCCAGATGTGTCAAAGTCTAGATGCAAGAGCAAATGTTCTAATACAACACTAAGAGTAGAACCAATCAAATTTAAAACAGCTAAAGTAAAAATAGCGTCGCTTGCAGGGTGTATAAAAGACAGTGCCCAGAGGTTCTAGCGTCTGATTCTCTGATCTTCTTACTTGCGTCGAGAGGTGAAATTGACGCCACTTTGATGACGGAGCGTATGGAGAAGCTGATAGGAATTTAGAAAGATAAAGAGTTAGACTGGGAGGTACAGCTTTGCAGATTAGGCCCCATGATTCTGTAATATTTGAGAGATAAAAATCACGGCTAGCGGCAAACAAGCTTTTAATAAACTAAAGTTAAATGTTATTTCGCCTCCTGTTTCCACGCCCTAGAGTATAGGCCAAAACAAAAGTGTTGTAGGATACACTTTCAGCTCATCAACGTATACCAGCACATCGACGCCCACACCTGGAAGGACGGAAGGAAGCCGACGAGCAGCCTAGAGGTCCGTCGTAGTGTGTGTGTGTGTGGTGTGTGTGTGTGTGTGTGTGTGTGAAGAGTATAACTCAAAAACGAAAAGTTGGATAAACATAAATTTTGGTATTTAAGTTCAGTGCTTTTCAAGTACGCAACATGAGGATTTTCTGGAAAACTTCCCTACCACAGCTTACCTTTTACATGGAACATTTTTCGAAATTTTTTATTTTCTATAAAATGCCACTAACAATTTTTATTAAACCACCATATATTATGCCTTTTTCGATTCAGGGGGTCTCAAAACATGTATTTCCGGTGAAATCACGGTATCGAATTTTTAAGTGGAATACAATACTTCCCCTACTAACTATACGTAGTAGAGAAAGTAATAATACAACACAACGTGTGTTGATTGTGCAATTGTCTGAATGGTAAAGTTTAGTAAATAAATAGACAATAAGGTTATTCTATATTGTCTTTTACTGCCTATTTTAATGATTTATAATGCCTAAACATATTATTGAATTATAGCAATAGCTGATTCTAAAGTTAAGAGTAGAATTTGGGTTAAACCTCGTTTCTGGTCATCAGAATAATTAGTTTCGATCTTTGCAGAAACGCAACAGTTGGCGTTTAAAGGGTTAAATTCTCGGCTAAATAAATACGAACGCTTACAGTTCGCACCAACTTGTACATTGATTTGGTGGTTTTAGCCAGAAATAAATTGCATCGTGTCCAACAGAAAATGTTGAGAGAATCAAACAAATGCTCTACACGGTTTGACATTTCTCTTCCCCGCTAGTTCCACATTACATGAGGCTAAGAACATGGGGCGAACAAATGTTGTAATCACTCAAAGTGCCACTCGAATTGTGTTGGCGCTCGCAACCATGGCCATTGTGAACACGCGGAATTGAGTATAATAATGAAAATATAGTAAAAGGCGAATTCTCGCTCATATTTTCAGTGCTGCTTTAGAATAGGAGATTCATGGGCAGGATTAGCAAGAATTCACTAGTAACTGTGCTCATTTTGAAGTTTTGTAGCGTTTATATAAAGTAGTGGAACTATTGAATCTCACTGAAAAACCTGAAGTGTTACATTCACACGACTTTCTCTACCCACGATCTGTATTACTTACTCCACCACATACCTACACAGCAAGTAGAAAAGATATTGCATTTCATCCAGAAATTCGGTACCGAGATTTCACTGGAAATGTATGTTTTGAGGCACACGAATCCCCCCCAAAAAGGAATTTCTAGTAGAAGGTCCGACCGTGCGTGCGTGCGTGCGTGCATGTATGCAGCATAACTCAGAAACATAAAGTCGGATATATTGCGCTTCAAAATATGCAATGCAACACGAGAATTTTCAAGAAAACCCCACCACCCCAGAATACCCTTTATATTTGTAGCGGAAATTCTTCGATCCTGGGTTGTTGCGGTCTTCTGCAGCGTTCTTCTTCCTCGTCTATTGGTGCTCGTCGGTTGTTGCGTATTCCATTTCTAACTATATCTAATTATTAATTCTCAAGTTATAGTGGATGAGGCAAGTTTAAGAAATACACTGTAAGTTTCCCTTAATCAATGAAGTTTATTCACAGTTGGAATAATTATGAGTGGCTATCTTTTCCCATTATTATACTCCCACCACTTTAAATAATTCACACACGCATTCCCACCCCTTTGCACACACGTGCATCTGTAGCACCTCGTACCGACGACAATTCTAGATGATCAGTTAGCGAGAGAGAGAGTGGGCTCTGAGATCTTGTCTGCCCTTATTTACGGGAGCCTAGTGACGCTCACCTCTGCGTTTAAAAATGTACCGACGTTCCCTATTGGTCCTCAGACCGTGTTACCTTAACATGTATGAGAATGTGTTTCTTCAGATCCGTGTGCTTAAGCGTCATCTTGGAGCGTTGTGAAGCCAGTTCCATATCTCCGTCTCGTTCTTTTCTCTATCTGTCTCTTTCTATTTCTCCGTACCGTTACCTGTTCCCTACCTGTTGGCTTGGTGAAAGGTACGCTTTCCTGGAATTTTGCTAGCTCGCCCGTTTCTTACAATCAGCACTGTACAAATGTTAGATGTTGAACATTTTAACAAGTTAGTAAATTAAATTATTACTGTGAAATTCTTATATGTATGGTTCTCCTTTCATATGTACAATTCCTATATATGTATAATGTATCCTCTTTCATATACAACGTTTTTCGAAATTTTTTACTTTCTAAAAATGGCTCTAACGATTGTATTAGAATGCATACATTAAGGATATTTACATGTCAACTAAAATGTATATTTTAGACGAAAAAGTACTACACAGAAAATGTAGATCTGTTTAAAACACACAATTTACTCAGCAACTTTTTTGTGGCATAAGTCATTTCTGAGATACTCGTTATTAACGGTTCGATTTTTCAACACTTTGTCATCCTTTACAAGTTCTGTAGATTTCCAGTTGTTTCTCGCGATGTCATGCAAACAGTATGGAATTTTAAGGCTAGCATAGAGCGTGCAGTTGTTAAACATTTGACTATCGCTGTTCCCTTTGTATCTATAACGAACTGTGTAATGTAGCTGTTTCTGTTAAGGTTTATCTGGATTACAATGAATTATATAGAAAAGTAATCCTTCGTAAGAATAATTTGTACGTAGAGGATAGAGAATGTGGGAGTGTAACACATTAATTTGAGATAAACCTTTGAAGAAATAGTTTCATTACGCATTTCGTTGTGTGTAGAAAGAGAATAGAGGAAACTAAATGCATAGTCAAATATTTAAAAGCTAGTCCCTATATGCTAGCCTTAAATTCCATAACCTTTCTATGATATGGCGAGAAATAACTGAATAGTGACAGCACTTTAGAAATTTCTAAGTATTGGAAAGTTTAAACCAATAACAACGCCTATCTCGAAAATGCCTGATGCCACATTAAATCTTTAATGAAATAAATTTAAAGAGTAGTGTTTACTTTTCTTTACTGTTATTGGTTTTCGTCCCTTTCTTACGTTACCAGTTGTATAAACCTTCTTCCGAAAGAACAGGATTATTTAAGGAAATAACAAGCAATATCTCGAAAATGGTTCACTCAACACCAAAATGTATATGACATAAATTGTGTATTGTAACGCGATCTACATTTTTGTGCAGTAAAAGTTTGTCTATCTCTTATGGTTTACCAGTTATGCAAAAGTCGTTCACAATGAAGAATAATTTTGGAGAAATTACCAGAAAATTCGAGATATACATTTCATTTGTCATAAAAATATCTTAAACATATGATATTTTAATCAAAATCGTTAGAGCCATTTTTGAGAAAATTAAAATTTTCGAAAAATGTTCCATATAAAGGGTAATCTGGGGTGGGGGGATTTTCTTGAAAACCTTCGTGTCGCATCTCTGGAAGATACTGAACCTAAATACCAAGTTTGGTGTTTATCGGACTGTTCGTTTCTGGGTTATGTTGTTCACACACACACACACACACACGGACATGTTTCCAAAAATGCTTTTTTTTGTATTCAGGGGGTCTCAAAACATGTATTTCCGGTGAAATATCGGTATCGAATTTTTGGGTGGAATACAATACTTCCCCTACCTATTATACGTAGTAGAGGAACTAAAAACCAACCGCTATATTTACAATTAATTTACATTATTACGGCGGGGTGCTACGCGCAAGAACTTGCACATAACACATCACCTGAAACCTTGTGTTTGTCTTGAGGCTCACTATTTAAAAATGCAAACTGAATTTTGTTGCAGGCGTCGAGCCCCAGACGGATGTGACTTCGACGTATCGTAGGAGTCGGTCGAGAGTGAGTGAGCTTCCTTTATTTCGCCATCCTACAACACTTCAAATTCTGACGCAGTCTTCGGACCTCGGTTCGAACTTCACCTATGGCTGGCTACAATATAATGTTTACACCTCCCATGCCCCTTAACAAGAAGTACGAGGGCTGTCCCAGATGTACCCGGCCTACGAAAGAAAACACAAAAATTTTGGGAAAAAACATATTTATTTCTCCACATAGTCTCCTTTCAGCTCGATACACTTTACCCAGCGATGTTCAATAGCTTCGATACCCTGCTTATAGTGAGAACCGTCGAGTTCTGCAAAATAGCCATCAAATGCGGACTCCAGCACTTCACTGTTGGCAAATCTTTACCACCAAGCCATTTCTTCAACTTTGGAAATATAAAATAATTATAGAAGCTAAATCTGGCGAATAGGTTGCATGAGGAAGCAATTCGAACTTTAACTCATTCATTTTGGCCATGGCAATAATGGATGTGTGAAATGGTGCATTGTCTTGATGAAACAAAAGTTTCTTTTCCACTAAATATGGCCGTTTTTGCTTTATTTCATCATTCAAATACTGAAATAAGTTTGCCTAATACTCGCCATTGATTTACTTTCCTTTTTGAAGATAGTCAAGAAAATGATTCCACACACATTCCAAAAACCTAACGCCATGACCTTGCCTGCAAATGGAACTGTCTCACCTTCAATCCACTGTTTAGACTGTTCCTTCGTCTCAGGTGTGAAGTGCTGGGCACATTTTTCATTCATGGTTATGAATCGACGCAAAACCTCGGCTTTATTGCAGCAAAACATCGCCAAACACTCGACTGAAAATCTTCACCTTGCTGCTTTTGTTCCATTGTGAGTAAACGCGGCAGCCATCTTGCGCATAGCTTTCTCATGTTTAAATTTTCGGTTAGTGTGCGATGTACAGCACTTTTTGAAATGCCTACGATATCTGCTAGCTCGCGCACTCAGTCGATGGTCATTCAATACCATTTTGTGCATTTTCTTCACCTCATTTGGTCGACCACTGCGATGTTCATCTTGGCAGCTCGTATGGCCTCGCTTAAACTCTGCCACCCAATATTTTACTGTTGTAAACGAAGGAGCAGACTCCGCCAGAGTAGAATCTAGCTCAGCTTTAATATTAGTTGGACTAAGACCTTTAAAATAAAAGTATTGTATCACATAACGATGACAAGATTTATCCATGTTTACAAATTCACTGAGAAAGTCCACTATTAATGGCTACTAAACAACGTAGTATCGTCAAACTTCAAACTTAAGCTTTGTAAGGGTGGTACTTTCTACCGCAGTTATTTGTTTTGAAACAACAACCACAATTTATACATCAGGTCGGGCACTTCTGGGACTGCCCTCGTATATCGAATAATAAGCTTTTGAAAGAATAATGCGTAGAATAGTGGGTAGAGAAAGCCATTAGTTTGCGACACATCAGATAACTTTGCTTATACTTTCAATAAATGAAAACAAAAACTACATACAATGCTAGCAATATTATTTATAGCGTGCACAAGAACCATAAGCATGCGATACCAAAATGTGAAGCGTGTACCCATAAGACCGCTGTTGCAATAGGAGCGCAAGTTACGATTTATGCGAAACAAAAACGGAAATTACGGCGATTAAGTAAGAAATGAGGCTAAGTATAGTTCAGCTGCCAATCTTTCGTTTATCAAAACGAGGGCTATTAACTACATAAATTATAATACAACGAACAATGCGTAATGTGAGTGAGTGAGTGAGTGAGTGAGTGAGTGAGTGAGTGAGTGAGTGAGTGAGTGAGTGAGTGAGTGAGTGAGTGAGTGAGTGAGTGAGTGAGTGAGTGAGTGAGTGAGTGAGTGAGTGAGTGAGTGAGTGAGTGAGTGAGTGAGTGAGTGAGTGAGTGAGTGAGTGAGTGAGTGAGTGAGTGAGTGAGTGAGTGAGTGAGTGAGTGAGTGAGTGAGTGAGTGAGTGAGTGAGTGAGTGAGTGAGTGAGTGAGTGAGTGAGTGAGTGAGTGAGTGAGTGAGTGAGTGAGTGAGTGAGTGAGTGAGTGAGTGAGTGAGTGAGTGAGTGAGTGAGTGAGTGAGTGAGTGAGTGAGTGAGTGAGTGAGTGAGTGAGTGAGTGAGTGAGTGAGTGAGTGAGTGAGTGAGTGAGTGAGTGAGTGAGTGAGTGAGTGAGTGAGTGAGTGAGTGAGTGAGTGAGTGAGTGAGTGAGTGAGTGAGTGAGTGAGTGAGTGAGTGAGTGAGTGAGTGAGTGAGTGAGTGAGTGAGTGAGTGAGTGAGTGAGTGAGTGAGTGAGTGTACACAGATAAAATTTCTAATATGGTTCTCAGGAAACGGGGGAAGATTTCGGCATCTAAGAGCACAGGTACCTATTGCGCTTATGGAAACCTGAAGTACGGCTGAGCGAAACGAAGGACACAGAGGGCCACCAGACTCGGGGCGGCATACTCGGACACAAGCGGGGTCCATGTCTCCAGATATTACATCTTGACGCCGGAGGGTCCCCCCCCCAGGTCTAAGTCTCCTAACGGAGAGGTTTCTCTGAGGGCCTTCACACATCCAACGCCGTAACAGACAGTTTTACAAAGCAAACTCCATTGTCACAACTCTTACCCGCCGTACAATCGCCTGATCCTTCAACCCTGACAAAGGAAATGGTAAGGAAATAAAATGATACAATGTGTTTTTAGAAACTTTGCCGCTGGTTATCTTGAATGTCTTTGAAAGCGGGAAAACGGTTGTTAGTTAAATTTTATTTAGCGCAAATTTTCAAATTCATTTCACTTTTTTTTAAACAGGAATCCCAAATTTTAAACAGAGTTTGGTTTTAGGTATAAAGGCAAACAGCTTCAGTCTGAAAGAAACGCTTTTTTATTAAACCAAACATTATTTCTATAAACTATTTAAGAGGTTTGAAAATAAATGCAAAAATTGTATTTAAAATGAGTTTGTGTTTTGCAAATTCAAACAAATGAAATCTAGATTAGTCTTTCATATAAAAAACGGTTGGTTCAATAAATATGTTTCAGGCAAAAGTCATTTGCATTGACGTGTAAAACTAATAGTTTTTAATGAAATAGGTTCCCATTTTAAAAAGTATGTGTTACACTCATATCACTTTCTCATCCCATAAAATTATTCTTAAGAAAGTTTATTTTCCTATCTACTACATTTTAATCGAAATATATATAGCGCTACATGCTGGCTTTAAAATTCGACAGGGCTTTATAGCAAAGTATTAAACAACTCGATACAATAAAAACGGATATTGGATGCCACAACAAAGTTCTTTAAAATAAATTGTGTTTTAAAGACATCTAGATTTTTTTTTTGTAATAGGTTTTCAGCTGAGTTTTAACCAGAAGAGGGAAGTACAGATTAAAGCATAACGAGTGGCCAATTGCAATTAATGCAAGTCTTTTAGTTTATCTAACCAGAGGAGACACCAGGCGGCCGGAACCAGGAGTGACGGCACAGGAATGGCAGGATCCCTACGGTTCCAGATAGACTCCCTGGCGGACGGATAGGCAAACTAGGGACTCCACCCCGCACAAAGAGGGTCCAAAACCCCGGCCACCAGCCGAGGGACAGAGAGTCACAAAGAGCATCCTTTTCCCCTGCCACGTTGCACGGAAACCCCATCGTCGACACTTCCAACCCTGAAAGAGACCAACAGGAATTCGGAGAATGGAAGAATCCTTCCCAGCGTTCACCTGGCAACCTGGGAAAACCCACGACCTCCCGAATGCGGGCCACGTAACCGCCTGAGCCATCCCGCTCGGTGTCACGTACATAATAGATCCACCCAAAAATTTCATACCGTGATTTCACCGGAAATACATGTTTTGAGGCCCCTGAATCCAAAATGTAGTTTTAAAAAAAGGTTCGTGTGTGTAAAAAATATAATTAATTTTAATGTAATGCAATTTCGTGTGTTTGTATTTCAGCAATACTAGCTGTACCTATGTGTTAGCAAAGCTTCAACAACACAAGCTGTATTGGAGTGCGTTAGCACAAACTCTGAACTCCCAGCATGGTGGTCGTCTTTAATTTGCAGAAAGGGTTTCCTACCACACAGTAGGGAGGGTGGTGGTGGCGGCGCACAGTGGCTCTCTGCCACAATGAAGTGGTGCCAAAAGCGCGGTTCATCACATCCTTCAGAGAATGCAAAACCAAGTCCTCTGCGTCCCATGACACCGAGCCAAACGCGACAAGCAGTTCATTACTTGCTGTGGCCATCCGCAGCCTACGTCGAGCTTCTTGTCGAGAACCTTCCAGAAAAGTTATACGCGTCCTTCTGTTGTTATTAAACCTCTCTGAAATGAGAGATATGTAAGGTGTCCTTGTGATTACAGATACCTTCAACCTGGAAGCTGCACAGTTACTTTTGAGGACCTGTTATACACAACTATCTCATTCAGGTTACAGGAGTCAGTTTTACTTTCTCTGCTAAAAATTAACATTAAATTGAGTTTTATTTGTGGATGCTCCGGTAATTTTGCTCAGAGGCCTCTTTATCAGGCTTGAAGTTCTTTTTGGTGTCGCAAATCTACGACACGGGACCACCGGCTTTGCTTCCCTTCCGAAGGAAATCATCCTAAGGATTTTTACAGCCGAAAAAATCCATCGCCCTCCACCGGGTTTGAACCCGCGACCTCGGGAATTGAGGTTAGCATGGTAACAACTACACCACGGAGGATGACACTTTCTCTGCTACTTACATATCGTATTCCACCCAAAACTTCCATACCAAGATTTCACCAGAAATACATGTTTTGAGACTCCCTTATTAAAAAAATTAGAAAAGCATCTCCGTAGGTATGTATGTATATGCATGCATGTGCATGTGCGGGTATGTGCAGTATGTGTCTATGTATCTGTGTGCATGTATGTGTGTGTCTGTGTGAATGTGTGTATATACATTACGTGATCAAAAGTATCCGGACACCTGGCTGAAAATGATGTACAAGTTCGTGGCGCACTCCATCGGTAATGCTGGAAGTTAATATGGTATTGGCCCACCCTTAGCCTTGATGACAGCGTTCGCTCTCGCAGGCATACTTTCAATCAGGTGCTGGAAGGTTTCTTGGGGAATGCCAGCCCATTCTTCACGGAGCACGGAACTGAGGAGAGGTATCGATGTAGGTCGGTGATGCCTGGCACGAAGTCGGCGTTCCAAAACATCCCAAAGGTGTTTTCTATAGGATTCAAGTCAGACTCTGTGCAGGCAAGTCCATTACAGGGATGTTGTCGTCGCGCAACCACTCCGCCACAGCCCGTGTAGTATGAACAGGTGCTCGATCGTGTTGAAAGATGCAATCGCTATCCCCGAATTGCTCTTCAACAGTGGGAAGCAAGAAGGTGCTTAAAATATCAATGTAGGTCTGCGCTGTGATCGTGCCACGCAAAACAATAAGGGGAGCAAGCCCCTCCAGGAAAAACACGACCACACCATAACAACACCACATCCGAATTTCACTTTTGGCATTACTCACGCTGGCAGATGACGTTCACCGAGCATTCGCCATACCCACATCCTGGCATTGGATCGCCACATTGTGTATCGTGATTTGCCACTCCACATAACGTTTTGCCACTGTTCAATCGTGTAATTTTGCCAAAGAGGCAACCTGTAAATACACATTTATGACATTATCAAGTCTTGCCACGTCTTGTCAAGTCTTGTCCTATCTTTTCACATATTGAAAAATATTTGGCAATTTTTCTTACAAACTCTTAATTTAAGAAAAAAGTTTAATCGTGTACAAGGGGCTTAAGATATTTAAACAACAAATAAAATGCTATGTTAAATGTGATACATGAAATTTTCGTCTTTATTTTCAAGCCCGGTCAGAGCCCGATATTTCTCAAGTTGAGACCAAATCTGGACTGGGCCTTGCACCGATTCCGTGCAGACCTCTACCGTGGTTGCGACCCTAATTGATGATCATCGTCAAAACTTCATGTGCGAGGCAGGTGTTCATTTCATTCTTTTCCGTCCATTTATGTGATGCAAAATTGTGAGAGTAAGAACTGATTCTGCTTATAAACATCTGATGTGTCACATTCACATAACCTTCTCTATCCTCTTGCTTATTAGTATCTATCTACTTCATTTTCATCAACATAAACCTTTCCGGAAATAGCTGTATTATGCATTTCGTTACAGACACAAAGGGAATACCAATATTCAAATGTTTAAAAACTGGATGAGTATGCTGGCCTGAAAATTCCATACTATTTCCATGACTTCACGACAAACAACTAAAATCGATGACTTTAAAAGAATGGCTAAGTATTGAACAATTCGAACCATTAATAACGGATAGGTCATAAATGGCTGATACCCCAACAAAAGTTATTTAAAATAAATTATGTGTTTTAAATAGATCTACATTTTTACTTTCTCTACTACGTATAGTAAGTAGGGGAAGTATTGTATTCCACCCAAAAAATCGATACCGAGATTTCACCGGAAATATATGTTTTGGGATCCCCTGAATCCAAAAAAAAGCATTTTTGGAAACATGTCCGTGTGTGTGTCTGTGAACAGCATAACTCAGAAACGAACAGTCGGATAAACACCAAACTTGATATTTAGGTTCAGTATCTTCCAGAGATGCGGCACGAAGGTTTTCAAGAAAATCCCCCCACCCCAGATTACCCTTTACATGGAATATTTTCCAAAAATTTTAATTTTCTTAAAAATGGCTCTAACGATTCTGATTGACATATCATATGTTTAAGATATTTTCATGACAAATAAAATGTATATCTTGAATTTTCTGGGAATGTACCCAAAAGTATTCTTCATTGTGAACGACTTTTGCATAACTGGTAAACCATAAGAGATAGACAAAATTGTACTACACAAAAATGTAGATCGCGTTAGAATACACAATTTATGTCATAGATTTTTTTGTTAAGTGAACCATTTTTGAGATATTGCTTGTTATTCCCTTAAATTTTTCAATACTTATTTTCTCAAATGGGAATTCGTTATTACGTTTTCTTGTCTTGGATATGCAAAGAGTATTAATCTGTGGCAAAGGGAATGGTGCAGCACCTAGCAACCAGCTATTAAGAGATATGTATGTGCTTAAAGGCTACTGTATTTCTATATTGCCCTTGTAAATATATATTCCCCTTACATCTACAAGAAAATTTGCAATAAAATAGAGTCTACTTATGTTTATCTCGATTAACATGAAGCATATGGAGAATAAGCGATTGTAAAAATAGTTTGTACAAGAGTAGAGAAAGTAATGTGAGATAACACATCAGATTTTTTGTGTGGCACGTTTTTGTCTTGAAGATATACGTTTTATTTGTTGTGTAAATAGCTTTAAAACCTCCTGTGCATGATCAAATTTTTTCAATTTCAGAACACATTGATAATTTATCAAGTGGAAAGTAAATTACTATTTACAATAAAATATTGCTCTCCATGCGTGATATTACATAGAACTTTCACGTACAAATTAGAATACAATTAAAGAACATAATGCAAATAACACGCCTTGATAGGTTAGCTACACTATATAACATTGCATTAATGTATATTTCGGAATTCTGCCCGGCAATTTGCTCATATACTCTCGCTTCCATTTTGTAGCAAACAATGAAGCCCACCGCGCACAGACGTGGTCAGTTTTCGTATAACTAATCAGTTCGCATATGAGAACCCTTGAACAGGTAGCCATTTTTTCTACCTTTCTCTTACAGTCATGTTGCAAATTTCGTGACGCACTGTAAATACTCGCATTTCATTGGCGAAAGCCGTCAATCCTTGTCAGAACTTGGATCGTTTATAGCATGTCCTTATTTGCCTTCAGGACTTCCAAGAACTTTAAAAGTATTGGAAGCAATTTGACAAAAAAAGTTGTGAAGCTGTAAAATTTTCTTGGAAAGTCTTGTAAAGCACTGAATTTGACAAAAGTTTGATCGTGTACAAGGAGCTAAACATATAGTATTTTAAATAAATTGTTAGAGGTATGTTTTTTAAAAATCAAAATTTTTGTAAAATGTTCCAGGTAAAGGATATTTTGGGGTAGGGAGATTTTCTTGAAAACTTGATTGTCACATCCTTGAAAGATACTCAACTTATATACCAAGTTTGGTATTTATCCACTTTTCGTATTTGAGACACACACACACACGCGCACACACACACAAATGGACATTTATCTAAAAATGCTTATTTACTTTCTCTACTACGCATAGTAAGTAGGGGAAGATTTCACCGGAAATATATCTTTTGAGACCCCCTGAAACCAAAAAAGCATTTTTGGAAACATGTCTGTGAACAGCATAACTCAGAAACGAACAGTCGGATAAACACCAAACTTGGTATTTATGTTCAGTATCTTCCAGACATGCGACACGAAGGTTTTCAAGAAAGTTCCCCCACCCCAGATTACCCTTTACATGGAAAATTTTTCGAAAATTTTATTTTTCTCAGAAATGGCTCTAACGATTTTGATTAAAATATAATATATTTAAGATAATTTCATGACAAATAAAATGTATATTTTGAATTTTTTGGGAATGTCTTCAAATGTATTCTTCATTGTGAACGACTTTTGCATAACTGGTAAACCATAAGAGATAGACAAAATTTTACTACATAAAAATGTGGATTGCGTTATAATAGACAATTTATGTCATATACATTTTTTGTTGAGTGAACCATTTCCGAGATATTGCTGGTTAGTTCCTTAAATTTTCCAATAATTATACTTTTTCTCAAATGAGAATACGTTATTCGTTTTTTCTTTTGTCCTGGTAATGCAAAGAGAATGGAATACTCCACATAGCAACCAGCTCTTAAAAGTTTTGACTATCGCTTAAAGCCTAGCAATTCCCCTTGCATCTACAAGAAAATTAGCAATAAGATTATCATCTCCATATCTCGATTAACATGAAGCATATGGAGGATAAGCGTTTGTAAAAATAGTTTGTACAAGAGTAGAGAAAGTCATGTGAGTGTAACACATCAGATTTTTATTCAGGGGCTTCAATACATGTATTTCCGTCCAAATCTCGGTTTGGAGTTTTCGGATAAAATGCAATACCTTCTCCACCTATTATGTATGTGGTAGATAAAGTCAGGTAGAGGGAAAACGGAGCAGAGATATACCAAGAATTTTCAGTCCATGATAATTCACAAACGCTCTGCGATAGCGAGATCTATGCAATACATAACCATCGGGAGACATTTGCACTTTCGGGCAGCGCGCCAGCATTTCACGGCGGCCAACATACGTCAAGCACTGGCTAATGTCATGAGACAATTGAATCTGTAACATAATTTTTCATGACCCAGTTATCAAGGTATGAAAATGTCAATTTCCACTTCCTGAACATTTTTGGTGTATATAGATTAAATTAACCTTTAAATACTAGATATCAGTTTCAATTTAACACGAGTCACTGAACCTGACAAGATCAAAATCAACTCTCATCAAGTTATTAGCTAATTAATCAGATTCGTGGAGAGGTCAACATCTCTCTTACATTGCCAATTTCTGCTCAATAAATGCTTGAATTAAAACTTTTTTATTTTCTCCACCACGTATACTAAAGTGCATAAAAAGTGGCACATTTCCCTAGAACCCTCTCTCCATAACCTTTGATTGCACCATGCCGATATCAGTTCTCTATGTGACTGGCCTGAAAAACAATTCAGGGACATGAAAGATGAACGATATTATCGATGTGAAAGGAAGGGGTGGTTCGTATACCGCCTCTATGAAAGAGTTTTGCTACGATTGGTACACAAGGAAACACTATACCAACACAACATAATTCGATCTTCTAGAGGAAGGGGTGAAGAATTATAGGCCCCGCATACAAAGCAAAATGTTCTAGAAGGAGAAACTACTAGAAACGCTCTAGAGCAGTAAAAACTGCGGGGATATGACTCTGCATAATGGGTTCGTTGGGCATCTACAACTCTAAAGGCAGGTCGAAGGGCCCACCCGGATGCCGGAACGTACGCGCCTACCGGCGGCCCGGTTTACAAATCATTAAAGCGACTTTTGAGAAAACAAAAAATAACGAAATTTTATGTTAAAGGTAATTTAAGATGAGCGGATGTTTTTTAAAATCTTAGTGTCGCATCCTTGAAAGACAAACTTAAATACCAATCTTGGTATTTAACCGACCTTTAGTTTTTAAGTTTGTTGTTCACACACACACACACACACACACACACACACACACAACCAAGGATATTTTACTAAAAAAATGCTTCTTTTATTCAGTGAGTCTCCAATCGAATTTATAAATGGAATGCAATACTTATGTAAGTATACAGGAAGAGTATTAATTTAATCTTAACTGGTTTATTTTAAAGTAATGCTAATTAAAATGTGTTAATACAATTTAAAATTAATCTGCAGAGATGTACAAATGCAATTTAATTACAAGAGCAATTACAACTTAGTTTTAATTTTAAATTATATGGTGTTACTTTTAATTACAGTAAACATAAAGTAATTTCATTAAAAGCTCAGCAGTAGAGAAAAGAAAATTAGAATTCGAGGTCGAGTGCTGCCAAGATTTCAAGTAGAGAGAAACTACAAATTTATAAATAAAGTTAACATGCTGACTTGTGTATACAAAGTTGTAAAAGTCCTTTGCCATTCTTACTCTAAAAAAGAAAAGAAGCAGAGATACAAATAAAGGAGAAGATCCCTCCTAAGGTCAACCTGTTTCCTGTAAAATGTTTCTCTCCTCAACGACCCATCCTAGTAGAGTAATTGTCCGACAATTGAAAAAAACTCCCAGTGATTTCCACTTGAGCACTCGCTCACCGTGATGAGAAAATCCTTGGATCCCATTCACCCTCAATGGGAATGCTTCGTGCAGCTTAAATGTACTCCAATTTATACTGGAACTAGACTCACAAACTGCACTAACATAGCATAACTATACTGTCTGTCTTCACCGTTACAAATAACATTGAAGTCTATCCTTTGTATTTCTATAATACCACATTGTATGCAGAAGAAGTAATTAGGGAATTGTATCCTTTGAAGTAGATTTTGTCTTTACGTTGTTGCTACGTAGGGAAAGCCAGTTTGAAGATGATGGTATCTTTGCGTTATTTGAACTACGCTTTGGGCGTCAATTTGAAGAAGGTGTATTGAAGGAGTTGTATTATATTTCAACTGTTGGGGAGCTGAACACTTGAAGTTGCAACCGCACGTATGGTAGACGGTAGCCTTTGCCCCAAGTTTTAAAAATATTAACTTTGTAATTAAAATGTTTCTTAAAATATTATATATTTATGTTTGCCTCGGCTGCGTCAGTATTAGTGTTAGAGACACGTTTCTCTTAGTAGGGTTGTAATGCGACAAGAATGTAGGCTTACACAGATTATAATTTTACTTCACGCCTTTTATTAATGCTTGATACGATTTAAATAACACTTCACTGATATAGAGAGCTGTAAGATTCCTTTTATTCATTAATTACACTTTTTAAGGCGTAAACTTATTTTTCGTCTCACACGAATACATATTATATTTCTTGAGAACACTTTTTGCGTGTGGTTAGTAACGCTGTCTGCAGGCAACTGAATTGACTTCAACCTCCTAAACTTGTAAATTTCTGTATTTCAAGTCTCTAAATGGCTACTCCTAATCCAATAGAATACCTTCTTTTAACTAAAGCTTTTTCTGGTTGTTGATTGGCTATTTTATGACCTGTCACTAAAATTACATTATTGTTACTCCAATAATCAGAAGTAGTAGTATTAAACTCTCAAACTCATTATTGCCTCAAGGTTACCTCATTGTTACCTCGTTGTTAGCAACTTTTAACTTATGATTCTCACAGATCCTACATTATTAAATTGCGTAATGCATTCACATAACATTATTACACATGTTTAAAATAATATAAGCATTTGCAACGACTGTTACATACATTTTACAAATTATTACATAAACATATTTCTTCAAGGCGCCTGTTATTGAATTTACATATTATATAATTTGACTGAAATCATTTAAGTGTTAAAAAGCCTGCCTCACCTTTTATCCAACTGCTATTAACGAAGGGTTGTTGTTAAACACACGTGTATAAATGTATTTTTGGTCATCACACGCTGATTACATGTGACGTAAGTGAACTGTTGTGGCATCCATACTACAGGGTTACTCAAAAAGAAGTAACAGATTTTAAATATTTATTTCTGATGAACGACAATAGTTAGAGACACACACCTGACATCATAGAATAGAGGAAAGTTCAAAGTTTTAAGCCCCACCTGTTAGTTTCATTGTACCTACAGCAGCGCTGAGCATGTTTACGAGAAAATGGCAGCGCCACAGGAAAAGTCGTTTTGTGTGCTGCATTAAGCAAAGAGTGAAACATTGTTTCATTGCAGCGTGCATTTCGTTGTAAGTTTAACAAAGAGCCACCTCGCCATAAAAAATGTGCAATTGATACAATAAATTCGTAGAAGATGGTTGCGTATGCAAACGGAAAAGCACTGGTCGTCCTCGACTCCTTATGATCTTATTCGGCTGGCGCGCAGCTTTTAACACCTACACTGGGATCCACTCCCCAGATAAACCACGAAATATTTGCAGTAAAAATAAAACAAATTCTATTAATTGTAACCTTAATGGTCTAATAATTTGAGTTAGTTTCCTTTGCTTTAGTATGTGAAGCTTTCATGTTACCTGCAAAAGTTAATAAACGGACTTGGACTCAACATTAGTGCCATTTGTTGCACTGGTCGCTATCACGCTCAAGGTCCTGCCATCTGATCAGCAATTAATTACACACAAATAACCACGTAAGATCCTTTTGTAAAAACTCAAAGTTTTGAAACTATAGTGTGGTCGACCAAAAACAGTCGTATACAACTTACTATAATGGTAATTAAGACGCTCGTATGAAAATAATTAAACTCGCTAACACTCGTTTCGTAAACATACTTGTATCTTAATTGCTACCTTATAGTCTTGTTAGGAAGTACATAAATAAAGTTATAGAAGAATGGAGAGAGATATTTAAACCAAAAGGGATAACTATAAATAATGTAAATATGAACACAATACCATTGCAGATTACCATATAATATTAGGAGAAAAGAAATGGAACTGCAAAGATCAGTAACTAAATTGAACGATGAAGTACGTATTTTGTTGTCCCACGTATTGGGAGCCAATTTGAAGAACGTGGTTTGTTACGTTATTTTTACCACGCTTTGGGCGTCAATTTGAAGTAGTTTGTATTGCAGTAATTGTATTATATTTCAACTGTTAGGGAGCCGAACTTGTAGTAGTTGCAACCGCACGTATAGTAAACAGTTTCCGGTAGCCTTCGCCCCAAATGTACATTCAGGTGGCCTTTGCCCCAAGTTTAAAAAAAATATTAACTTTCTAATTTGACTGTTTCTTTAAATATTATATATTTATGTTTGCCTCGGCTGCGTCATATTATTGTTAGAGACACGTTTCTCTTGGCAGGGTTGTAATGCGACAAGAATGTAGGCTTACACAGATTATAATTTTACTTCACTCCTTTTATTAATGCTTGATACGATTTATATAACACTTCACTGATATAGAGCTGTGAGATTCTTTTTATTAATTAATTTCACTTTTTAATACGTAAACTTACTTTTCGTCTCACATGAATACGTATTAAATCTCTCGAGGACACTTTTTGCGTCTGGTTAGGAACACTACTTGCAGGCAATTGAACTGATTTCAACCTTCTAAACATGTAAATTTCTGTATTTCAAGTCTCTGATTGGCTATTCCTAATCCAATAGAGTACCTTCTTTTAACTAAAGCTTTTTCTGGTTGTTCATTGGCTATTTTATAAACTGTCACTAAAATTACATTATTGTTACTTTAAGAATCAGAAGTAGTATTATTAAACTCTCAAACTCATTATTGCCTCTAGGTTACCTCATTGTTAGCAACGTTTAACTTATTATTCCCACAGCTCCTACATTATTAAATTACGTAATGCATTCACATAACATTATTGCACGTGTTTAAAATAATATAAGCATTTGCAATAACGGTTGCATACATATTACAAATTATTACATGCATATATTGCTTCAAGGCGGGTTGTTATTGAATTTACATATTATATAATTTGACTGAAATCATTTAAGTGTTAAAAATACTGCCTCAACGAAATAGAAAAAAAAAGATAATATGAAAATCTCGTGTCGGAAACTAAATCCATGTCTATGATAGGGAAAGAAAATAACTATTGTTGGGGAAATTATAAAATAAATTTTAACATTTAAATATCGGGATCAAAAATATCAGTTATTAACACTAATGCAGATGTCGAAGAGAATATAGAAATGTACAATAGATTAAACGGATGCATAAAACGACATTTTAGTAAAAACATGATGAAGGGAATAAAGCAAAGACTCCATAATATTATATCTAAACCAGCACTGATGTACTCTTGTGAAACTTGGACACTAAGCACTAGGGAGAAGACAATATTGGAAACAGCCAAAATGACATTTTTACGATCATTGTTCGGAATTACTTGAAGAGATAGGATTAGAAATACTGTAATAAGAGAACAGCTAATGGAAGAAAATATTAATGAAGAAATACAGAGGTACGAAAAACGTTGGAAACAACATGTCTTACGAATGCTCCCTTCAAGGTATACACGGCAAGCTTTATTTTATAGACCTTCAGGAAGAAGAAGTGTTAGACGACAACGGAGCTAGAGTGACCAGTTTAGTTCGCTACAGGTCGAAAGGCCTAAACCTTGAATGAAAGGAGGAGTCTTGTTGCGTAAGGGCGGATCGAAAAGTAAAGCACAATAATTTTTTTACAAAAAAGTTTAATAGTTAAAAGAACAAAAGAAATCACAAATGAACTTAAACCTTTTACCTACTTTTTGACAGCGTCACCAAATTTCTCAACACATTTCTCCCAACGTGACACAAGTTTCAATATGCCCTGTTCGTTGAAGTCCGTTTCCTTGGAGTATACCCATCTGTGGACTGCTGAATTCACTTCCGTATCTGTCGCAAAGCGTTGGCCAGCCAGGAATTTCTTCATGGGACCAAACAGATGAAAGTCCGACGGTGCAAGCATTTGTGCTGATGACATTGTTGAAGCTGAACAGAGTAAAACGTTAAAAAAGTCAAAATCAACGACTGCAGAAAACGGGAAGGCTACATGTAAGAAGAGTATCAAGAAAACGAAGAAACCATCAAAACAAGTTGATATTGAGTCAACATCAGATGCTGCTGATGATTTCAGCTTCCAATCATCAGGAGAAAGTAATTTTACCTCTTTTAAGAGTGAGGATGAAGCGTCTGACCTGAGGGACTTTGATGTGCCACCTACTAATGAAAAAATCTGATGTGTTACACTCACATGACTTTCTCTACTTTTGTACAAACTATTTTTACAAACACTTATTCTCCATCTACTTCATGTTAATCGAGATAAGCATTTGCAGAGTCTATCTTATTGCTAATTTTCTTGTAGATGTAAGGGAAATATATATTTACAAGGGTAGTATAGAAATACAGTAGCCTTTAAGCACATACATATCTCTTAATAGCTGGTTGCTAGGTACAGCACCATTCCCTTTGCCACAGATTAATACTCTTTGCATATCCAAGAGAAAAAAATGAATAACGAATTCCCATTTGAGAAAATAAGTATTGAAAAATTTAAGGGAATAACAAGCAATATCTCGAAAATAGTTCACTCAACAAAAAAAAATCTAAATGACATAAATTGTGTATTTTAACGCGATCTACATCTTTTGTGTAGTAAAATCTCGTATGGTTTACCAGTTATGCAAAAGTCGTTCACAATGAAGAATACTTGTGGAGACATTCCCAGGAAATTCAAGATATACATTTTATTTGTCATAAAAATATCTTAAACATATGATATTTTAATCAAAATCGTTAGAGCCATTTTTTAAAAAATTAAAATTTTCGAAAAATGTTCCATGTAAAGGGTACTCTGGGGTGGGGGGATTTTCTTGAAAACCTTCGTGTCGCATCTCTGGAAGATACTGAACCTAAATACCAAGTTTGGTGTTTATCCGACTGTTCGTTTCTGAGTCATGCTGTTCACAGACAGACACACAGACAGACACACACACGGACATGTTTCTAAAAAAGCTTTTTTTTGGATTCAGGGGGTCTCAAAACATGTGTTTCCGGTGAAATCTCGGGATCGAATTTTTGGGTGGAATACAATACTTCCCCTACTTACATACGTAGTAGAGAAAGTAAAAAGCGAGAAAAAAAAAGAAGACAGTGGTTGAAAAGAGAGAAGACTTAATTAGACATTGGAAGAAGGCAACTTTGTTACAGTTTTATGGCAGAATATTGAATTTCCTGGCATAGTGTCAAGTGTAGACAACAACGGAGCTGTTGTCGAGTGTATGCAGCGAAACAAAAAGTGCTGGAAGTGGCCTGAACAAAAAGACATTCTGCATTATAAATGCTGCGATATTAAGGAGAAGATTAACCCTCCAAAACCTGTCAAAAGGGGCTTATTTTCTGTTCCATCAATCAAAGAAAATGTTTAAGATTTGGTTAAAGTTCTGTAACTTTTCACAGTTCTACCTTTTTCATTACCTATTTGATTGTGTCATTAAAATCATTTTCCAAATTAAACATTTGTTCAAATACATCTCTAGACATGATTTAAAGATCCTACGTCTTTATTGAATACAACACAGGTTTATGATGCAATTTATAGAGAACTAGAATATGGGTTCAAGTAAACCAACCTAAGGACTACTTGAGCCCAATTTTTGTTTTAATTTTTAAAATCATGAAATGCAGAAAGAAGGTAATAACTGGCATAGATAGTCAGTATGAATATTGTAGATTAGGAACAGTTTGGTTATCAGTACCAGACTTTTAAAATTATGGTTTCTAAAGAAAATATATCAGAAATATGTAAAAAGTGGGTCCAAGTAACCCTGGTTTACAGTATGTGCTTACATTGTGATTGTAACTATGAGAATGTGAGGCGATTGCGGGAATATTACAACTGTTTCGGTGGGAATCAGAGCTGTGGTAGCCAGCATGCGAGCATCCATGAGTTGGCAGTGTGAGGGGAAAAGCACTATACCGGGTGTAACAAAAATTGTAGAAGAAGAAATTACGTTATGTAAACATGGGTTTGGAAACGCTTTGTTGCCATGTTACATCTCATTTTCTCCTACTCATTAATCATGGGAAACACACAAGAATAGAAGGTACCAGCATACCACATGCAACTCTTTCTCACAGGAGATGTTCAATATGCCCCGTGAGCATTGATACATGCATCAACCCACTATCGTAGTGAATCCCGGATGTGCTGATGTATCCCTGGAGTATTGCGTATGGTTTCGCAGCCTTCCATGATACGAGCACGGAGACTCTGAACATCTGGTACTGCGGTTCAATACACAAGAGCTTTCAAATACCCCCACAAATAAAAGTCCAATGGGTTAATGTCTGGGGAGCCTGGAGGCCGGGCAATTGGCCCACCTCTACCTATCTATCTGTCACCGAATCTGTTATTTAGAATCCGACGGACATTAACACTTAAATGAGGAGGTGCTCTATCGTGCATGAAGTACATGTATTGTCGCACAGCTAAAGAGACACCTGCTAACAGATCAGGTAGAACATGCTCTACGACATTATGGTAACTTTGTCCGTTGAACCTGGGTGGAAGAACGGGAGGCCCTACCAAACAGTCACCAACAATGCTGGCCCAAACATTGGCAGAAAATCTTGTTTCAACAGTTGCGCGAGGATTGACGTCAGCCCATACATGCCGATTGTGATCATTTACAATCTGATCTCGTTGAAACGACGCCTCATCTGTGGACAGCACCGTATCGCTAAAATTAGGGTTGACACTTTGTTGCATAAACCATTTGCAGAAGCGTACTCGTGCAGGAAAATCAGCTGTTGATAGTGCCCGCACACGCTGTAAATGCTATCTAGTGTAACACTCGCCAGACAGTCAGGTGGCCAACATTCATTGTTGCAGCTACTTGCCTTATACTGACACTAGGGTCGTTGTCAACTGCCTGAAGAATTGCCGCCTCCCGTTGCGGTGTCCTCGTCCTTCTAGGTCTCCCCCGGTCAGGTTGAAATGCCCCATGTTCCCTAAAACGACGATCAATGGCTTCAAACGTTTTACTGTCGGGACACCCTCGTGCTGGAAGTCTCTCCCGGTACAAATGTTGAACGCCATTGCCGTCTGTTAATCCATACATCAAATGAACATCTGCCATCTCTGCATATGTGTACACTGCCACTTCACGAGCCAAGTCTGAGATCAACTCTACTAGTACGTAGTAACCCGTGTGCTTGCGAAGGTCGTACTGCTCCTGTAATCAAGCAATGACGTAAGTCGCATAGCAACAGGGACATGTAAACAAAACACTGGCGGTGCACCTACGATAATGACAACATAACCAGACGTAACCAAGAATGAATGTTCCCCATGATTAAAGAGTTGGAGAAAATGAGTTGTAACATGGCAACAAAAACGATTCTAGGTCCATGTTCATATAACATAATTTCTTATTCTACGTCTGAGGAATGTGTCCTCCAATTTTTGCCGTACAATTTTTGTTACACCCGGTATAAGGAACGGCTTGGAAAGTTTACATATTTTTAGCTAGCAGAAATGTTTGTAAAATTTTAGGAACCAGCTGAAGGACACTGAAAGGCGAAAGGACTTTATGAGAAAGACATTCGGGAATGAAATCTCAGTGGGGTGTGGAGCAATATATCAAAAGGAACCAAACGCTTTAACTGGGGCCTCGCGTGACTTTAAACTTGTTGATTGATAAAGATCGCTGATGGAAATGGTTTGAAAATTTTTCCGATTTCTGAGGAAGAATTACGGCTACAAATAGGTGCACGGAAGCACAGAGGATAAAGTTTCTACCACGATCCTTTACCGCATCTAATAGAAGGCTAAGGGTATGTTGGAAGCCCGTACTAGTTAAGTATAGGGTGCCTGAAATTCTGCTTATTGTCTGATAACCGACATAGGGAGGGGGTGTGAAGTCGTCCACAGTGGTGTAAGGGTTACTATACTAGCCTTTAATTCTTGAGGTCTCGGGTTCAAACCCGGCGGAGGGCGGTGGATTTTTTCGGGCGTAAAAATACTTAGCATGGCTTCCTTCGGAAGGGAAGTAAAGCCGGTGGTTCCATGTCGTAGATTTACGGTACGTAAAAGAACCTCAAGCCTGATAAAGAGGCCTCTGAGCAAAATTACCAATATAGAATGGGACGCTAAGAAAAGCAGCAGTTAAAGAGCGTCCATAAATAAATAAAAAAAACATCAAAACAGAAATGAATCAAATCCATCAAACTTTTAATGGCCTCTACAATACACATTACTTCCGAAAATCCATATTCTTCTTTAGTAAATAAATCAAAGTTGAGGCAGTATTTTTAACACTTACAGATTTCAGTCTAATTATATAATATATAAATTCAATAACAGCCCGCCTTAAAGCAATGTGTATGTAACAATATATATGGAGTGTATATTACAGTCATTATATATGCTTATATTATTGTATACTATTGTATACATGTTCAATAGTGTTATATGAATGTATTACGTAATTTAGTAATGTAGAAGCTGTGAGAATAATAGGTTAAAAGTTGCTAACAATGAGGTAAGAATGAGGTAACCTTGAGGCAATAATGAATTTGAATGTTTAACAATACTACTTGTGATTCTTGTAAGCAATAATGCAATTTTAGTGACAACACAAAAAATGGGAGGCATTACTTTCGGATTGCCCCTCGTATTTTGTGATATGTTTGGATAAATACCATGCCAAATACGCATTGGAGATGATATCATGCCTGAAGTTAACAGAGAATAATATGAGCGGGTTTTAGTTGTAGTTTTACATTTATGATGCTCGTAAAATAATTATTATTTTATTTTGAAGTTAATAATGTCTGAAAGGTTATAGACACAGGAAATGTCTCATCTACAAACCAATTATATTTTTAAGAATCTTGGTACACTGAGAATTGAAAGTCAAGTAAACCACAAAGTGATTAATGCAATAATTATTTGTTGGATGCTGGCTCCTTTTGAGATTCTTCCTGTTTAATTATAACGTAATATTGGAAAGGCGGTCAATGTGTAACAAAGATACAAGTTCATAAATCATGCTATTGCCTATAGTTATTCCTGACAGGTATGGCATTAGGCCTGCAGGAATGTAGTGAATATTGTAACAACCGTGGGTAGTTGGTTACACTAGGGGGGTGATAGCTCAGAGGTAGGGTATGCGTCGGTACTGGGGTGGTAGGTAGGCCAGGGGTGGCGTTCTAGAATGGGGGTATTTAAATAATGCACAGGGGATGCATTGATCCAATAAATGGTATTATTGTGTTAGTGCGAGTACATTAGGGCCCGTAGGTGGGCCACTCAGATTGGGCTGAAGCCCGGCAAGTAAGCAGAACTTAGAGGAGATACATCCTTACCTGTTCACCTGGTGTTGCGTTGGCGACTCGTGTAAGGTAAGCGGACCTCAGGTTGTCAGTGATACAACTCTCCCTTCAACTGATTACTACGCCGATTCCCACAATGATTCATGCAATCGCTTCCGACACTTCCTTCCGACGACCCCTCTCGAGCCAAACCCCCGTAGTATAAATACACTCAGAAGAGCTGACTCCGCGTTTCTTAGCGCGGTCGTGTTGAGGTAACCTCGTTTCGACACTTTATGCTTGATTACCTCATCTGACGTAATCCGCGGCGCTCAACCTGATCCGCTACAATATATCTGTTTCAATTTACACTTCGTGAGATGGTTCCATTTAGGCTTAAATCGCTCATTCACTGTTGAATTTATTCATTGGTTAGCTACCCGATTGTGATGTCGCTACGTCAAAACTATTGAACCTGGAATGCTGGGATTTTATGGGGTTTTGGGATTTCTCGTTGTAGAGAAGTTCGTAAACTGTGTATGCCTGATTTTTGAGGCAGTATTTTTAACAGTTGAATAATTTCAATTAAATTTTGAATATGTAAATTCAATAACAGCCCGTCTTGAAGCAATATATATGTAATAATTTTTAAATGTATGTAACAGTCATTGCATATGCTTATATTATTGTAAACATGTTCAATAATGTTATGTGAATGCATTATGTGATTTAATAATGTAGGAGCTGTGAGAATAATAAGTTTAACGTTGCTAACAATGAGGTAACAATGAGGTAACCTTGAGGCAATAATTAGTTTGAGAGTTTAAATGCTACTAGTCGTATTTAGAGCAACGTTAATGTAAATTTTGTTACAGTTTAAAAATAGCCAATCAAAGCCAGAAAAAGCTTTAGTAAAATACAGGTATTCTATTGGACTAGGATTAGCCAATCAGAGACTTAAAATACAAAAGTTTACGAGTTTGGACAGTTGAAATATGTTCAGTTGCCTGCAGACCTTGGTAGTGACCGGATGGAAGATGTGTTCTCTAAAGAAATATTACGTATTCGTGTGAAACGAAAATTAAGTATACCCGTTAACAAAGTGCAAGTATTAAATTAAAGAATCTCACAGCTCTTGATATTAGTGTAGTGCTATTTAATTTGTGTCAAGGATTAATAAAAAGAAGTGAATTTAAAACTTAAAATCTGTGTAAGCCTACATTTTTGTCGCACCACGCCCTGATTAAGAGAAACGTGTCTCTAAAGTAATACTGAAGCAGCCGAGGTAGAAACAAACATAAATACTATCTATAGAAGCAGTTTAATAACAAAGTTAATGGATTTTTTTTAAATTTGGAGTCTAAAAACAAAAATATATCATCTTTAAATCGGCTTTACAAACGTAGCAGCATATTACGTAACAAACAATCTTCTTCAAATTAGTTTTCCCAAAGCGTGGTGCAAACTGTTACGTAATTATTAACAATCTTAAATTGACGCCCATATATGGAGCTAAATAAATAAACAAACTCCTAAACACAATAACCACTTCATTTTGTAGATAAATTGTTGGAATAATCAGTGGAAAATAAACATCAGCAAGATCAGGCTAACCGCTGTAACTGTTCGTACCGCTGATGTAACGATTGTATTTTATCTCTTTATTTTGGGGGGTGTATGACGTTTGTATTTGGTGGCGTTTCAAGGATGTATCAAAGAGTAATTTCAGGCCAACGATCGCCTTCACGTGTACTGGAGGTTAACAGGGAGGCGAAAGCAGCGTAACCTAGTTTCGGACAATATGTTAAGATAGGATTAAGTGTGAGTTTAGAGGAGCTCAACTGGAGATTTGTTACATAACGGGGGCTGCCAAAGTTCCTTTGGCTTCTTAGATCTGTTAAAGGGGATCTGTCCCCGAGTCGAAATTCAGACTTTCGAATCTAATAAGTCTATTATCAGTTTTAACGTTCGTCTTGTACGATTGTTCCGACTGTTTGTCCCCAGGTTCCGGTTATGTAAAAAGATAAAGCTGCGTGGCAGAGCACCGCACGCAGGCCAGTCGACCCATTGTGCTTCCAACGTAACCTCTGGGAGGGAGGGATGCCGACGGCGCAAGCCTGGACGAGGTTCCTAACGTTTCCAGATAGAACGCATTCGACGCCACACAGTCTCTGCCCGTAAGCCACCGACCTCCAGGGTGCCCCGGAGCGAGCCCCACACTGAGAAGAGACCTAACTGAGCGGTACCGCAACGGCACCAGGAAAGAAACCTTCAGAGCGCAAGCCGCCGAACATAGTTGCCTGGTCCTGCAATGCTGAAACAGATGACAAGGAAGATGATGGATACAGAAATTAGAATAAGGAGAATCGTGGTAGAAGATGAACTACGCCAGCATTCGCCTGCCGACCTGGGGAAATCACGAAAACACCATGGTTCAGTCGTCGGGGATCGAACGCAGTACCTCCCAAATGCGGGTCACAAACGTAACCGTTCGAGACATCCCGCTCCGGTTGCATCCTTTGATGCCAGGGTTGAATTGTGGGTGCCCCTTGTTTATGGGTCATTTTTTCCTTGATTGTTGACAGTTGGGAATTAATTTAACTAGTGATGAGCAAAACCTCATAATGTTGAATGGATGAACGAGTTGCAATAAGCTGTAGTAATAAAATGTATTCCCAGAAAACTTAATTTTTTATTTAAATTGTTTTCCTATGCCACCGCTTGATAGTTAATTCTTGTTCGGGTTGGTTGCCCAGTCACAGGTAAAGTCGCTTCAAGTTGTAACAAAGTAACGCGAGACCCTGCTTCCATCTACAAACCAGTTAACATGTATTCACACAAACTCGTTAGCTCCGGAGAAATGGCTGGCACACTGCCAGCGTTTACACAAGTATCGTAACTGACCATGATATATCATCTCTCTTGGCAGGCGGTGCGATGCGTGCTCTGCATGTAGCTAGACAAATGCTTGTAAATTGACCAAAGATCATTTAGAAGCATTTGTTCTTTCAGCAACTTCCGTTCGTGATTTAACGATAGACAAACTCCTTTGACCTGTATTTAAATTCAAAAAAGAAATATATCATTTTATACGACTACTTCTCTCTTTTGTGAGACACGCCAGCGGCGTACATAAAATTTTGGCTTAGTTTTACTATCTCAAATCACAGAATTGAAACATTTGTTGTTCTTAATAGCCAATTTTCTCAAGAACATAATGTTAGAGATTTAATTTCTACATTTTATCTCCAAATTCCTCAGGTATGTATACTAATATATATTTTCGATATACCACCATAATTCAAAGTTTAGAAAATTTCACTCGGATTTACTTTGTACTTCCTCTGCCGTCTACGTATAGTAGGTACGAATTGGATTTAATTTATTTACAACTAAATACAGTTTCATAACTATGATTACATAATGTACAATCTCTAATACAAATTCTTATTCCACTAAAACCAGAAATAAAAATGCATGGCTGAAAATGACGTATAAGTTCGTGGCGCCCTCCATCGGTAATGCTGGAAGTCAATATGTTGTTGGCTCAACCTTAGCCTTGATGAAAGCGTTCACTCTCGCAGGCATACTTTCAATCAGATGCTGCAAGGTTTCTTGGGGAATGGCAGCCCATTCTTCACGGAGGGCGGAACTGCGGAGAGGTATCGATGTAGGTTGGTGAGACCTGGCACGAAGTCGGCGTTCCAAAACATCCCAAACGTGTTCTATAGGATTCAAGTCAGGACTCTGTGCAGGCCAGTCCATTACAGAGATGTTATTGACATGTAACCACTCCGCCACAGACCGTGCAGTATGAACAGGTGCTCGATCGGGTTGAAAGATGCAATCGCCATCCCCGAATTGCTCTTCAACAGTGGGAAGCAAGAAGGTGCTTAAAATATCAATGTAGGTCTGCGCTGTGATCGTGCCACGTAAAACAACAAGGGGTGCAGGCCCCCTCCATGAAAAACACGACCACACCATAACAACACCACCTCCGAATTTCACTGTTGGCACTACACACGCTGGCAGATTTTTTTTTTCGACTGGAGGAGAAAATGATTTAATCACTAACCCCAGCCCCGATGGGAGTCGGGACTGAGAGTGTGGGAATCTCCGAATGTCGGCATACCCACTAAAAACTCCTCCACCGGTTAGGTCGTGGATTTGAAAGGAAGTTCAAGGGAAAGGTAGCACGGTCCCGCATAGCACCCGTGTTAGTCAAACGAAAGATTCTATGCTGCCGCCCAATGGGCGGGAGCGGCGTGAAGTGCGGTCCTAGCCCACAGCCATGACAAATTGCCCTGACTGCAGCCTAGGGGTTAGGAAGTGGTAATAGAAAAGGGGGATCAAAAGGAGATAATACGAAGGGATGGTGATGAAGGTGGACTTACTCTGGCGCTGGAGGCCGTCGTCGTTTGGGCTGGTGGCTCTCGGAGATGACCAGCGGTGTTCTCTCTGGTGGTTGTGATGGTGGTGAAGGTCTTTCTTCCTCGAAGCTGGTCTCCAGGTTTTGTAGCCGTGTAGAGATGAGGTGCAGTTTTGCCAACAGGTCAGCGGCGGTGGTTTGTTGCTGGGAAGTGCCAGCAGTGATGGCGGTCTGCAAATCCTGGAGCTTCTCGGTGGTGGTGGTGATGAAGTCGTCCAGAGCGGTGATGCGCACACCTATGTCCAGGACCTCCGCGTGGAGGTCCTGAACGGCGTCGCGCAAACCCTGGATTTCCTCGTGGATCGGCGTAGTAGATGATGGTGTCGGCGCTGGTGATGGTTCAGGTGTCTGTGGAGGTGCTGATGACTGCGATGTTGGTGCAGGTGGCTTCGGCGGTGCCTTCCTGCGGGGATGCAGGGGGCAGAGCGCCTGGCCGGTGTAGTGGGATGACCCTCCACAGGTCGCACAGTAGCGGCGTCGGCGGCGAAGGTCGTGCTGGGTGCACGATGCGGTGGTGCAGGCTGCTCCACAGTAGTGGCACCTGGGTTGAGCTGCGCAGGTCGTCTCACTGTGCCCGTAGGCACAGCAGCGTCTGCAGGGAGCCTGGAGTTCCACTTGGCTGGCCTCGATGCGTAAGCACCGCCCTAACAAGGGCAGACCCGCCCTCAAAGCAGCTTCGTAGTCGCCAGGATCTGCAAACTCCAACCTGACGAGCGATGTGGGTCCCTGAGCTCCGTGAATCCTGGTGGCCTTCAAGGCTGAAGACCACCACTGGCTGGCAGGTCCCTCGGGACCCCACGGACGACGGCGCTGTACCTCCCATGAGGCACAGGCTGGCTCTGCGGTGGCCGGGAAGTGCCCAGAATCGGCAGCGTGGATGCCGGTGAGTGACGCATCGACTGCCGAGGCAGTCGCGGCGAAGCTGCGCTGGCTGGCGGCGAAGCGGCGGTTGCGGCATAGGTTGCCCTAGGCTGCGGAGGCTGCGGCGAAATCTCCTCTGCGGGTGCCGGAGGAGATAAACAGGTTCCTGCCTTAGCAGGAGCGGCGACAGAGCGACCCTTCTTCCTCGCCATCTCGGAGCTGAAAAGATGACGTTCACCGGGCATTCGACATACTCACACCCTGCCATCGGATCGCCACATTGCGTACCGTGATTCGTCACTCCACACAACGTTTTGCCACTGTTCAATCGTGTGGTGTTGACGCTCCTTACACCAAGCGAGGCGTCGTTTGGCATTTTCCTGCGTGATGTGTGGCTTATGAGCAGCCGCTCGACCATGGAATCCAAGGTATCTCACCTCACGCCTAACTGTCATAATATTTGGAGTGGATGCTGCTGCAGTTTGGAATTCTTGTGTGATGGTCTGAATACATGTCTGCTATCACTGTTTACGACCCTCTTCAAATGTCGGCGGTCTCTGTCAGTCAACAGGCGAGGTCGGCCTGTACGCTTTTGTGCTGTACATGTCCCTTCACGTTTCCACTTCACTATCACATCCGAAACAGGGAACCTAGGGATGTTTAGGAGTGTGGAAATCTCGCGTACAGACTTCTGACACAAGTGACACCAAATCATATGAATGTAACTCACCAGGTGTTTTTCTCGTAAATATATGGAATTTTCAAGCATCACATAGCAAACCAGTGTTAAAGAGTCTGACTATTGAGTTAGCTTACTCTATCCTTAAAACTATAACGAAATATGTATTGATAGCTTATCTCGATTATAAAGAAATAGATGCAAGAATGACCTGCAACAGGAATAGTTTGTAGAAAGAGTGAGTAGAAAAAGTTTTGGGTGCAGCACGGTATAGCATTGTAAAGGATTCACCAGGGTAATTTAACGAAAAGTTCTTCGTTTAGATCCATGTATACAAAATCTGATCTATATGACTTCTCTACTCTTGTACAAACTATTTTTACAAACGTTTATTCTCCATCTACTTCATGTTATCGAGATAAACTATCTTATTGCTACTTTTCTTGTAGATGCAAGGGGAATTGGTAGGCTTTAAGCGATAGTCAAGTCTTTTAAGAGCTGGTTGCTATGTGGAGCATTCTATTCTCTTTGCATGTCCAGGATATAAAAAAACCAATAACGAATTCTCATTTGATAAAAGGTATGACACTGGAAAATGCAAATAAATAACAAGGAATATCTCGGAAATCGTTCATTCGATAAAAAAATGTATGTGGCATAAATTGTGAGTTTTAACGAGATCTGCATGTTTAGTGTATTAAAATTTTGTCTATACCTTATGGTTTACCATTTATGGGAAAGTTATTTAGAATGAAGAGGACTTTTAGGGAATTTCTCGGAAAAATTCAAGATATAGATTTTATTTGTCATGAAAACATTTTTAAACATATGATATTATAATCAAAATCGTTAGAGCCATTTTAGAGAAAATAAACATTTTCAAAACATTTTCCATGTAAAGGGTAGTCTGTATGTGGGGATTTTCTTGAGAATCTTGTGTCTAATCTTTGAATGATACTGAACCTAAGTACCAACCTTGATATTTATTCGATTTTTAGTTTTTGAGTTATGCACTTCAAATGTACACAGGTACACACAAAGGCGGTTTACTGAGAATGCTCTTTTTGGATTCATGAGGCCTCAAAACATTTTTTCGGTGAAACCATATGTAATTTTTGGGTGGAATACAGTACTTACCATACTTACTATAAGTGGTAGAGAAAGTAACAAAAGCAGAAAAAGACTTCAGCTTTTGTGAAAAATGTTATTGAAATAAAAATATTCTTAGAATTTATTTAGGTTGTAAGATTTTTTAAAGAAGAGATGAAGAATAAATAAAACCCTGGAGAGCTACAACATGAAGTGAACCATTAAAACAACGCTTAAAGTAAACCTCTTGTATTCCTTATACGTCATAGCAGCAAACATACTTCACAAGGGAGAAAACAAAGACAAGGCAAAAATGAAAGAAAGAAAAGTACACAAATTAGTTATATTCCTTCTGGGTGTTTATGAATCTACGAAGCTTGGCAAAACAAGTAAAAGAATAAGACTGAACACAATATTATATTTCATGAATGATAAAGTGAAAGAAAAGGTAAATAAACGGAAGCAGCATAACAGGAAAGCGTATGTAAACTACCTAAGGAAATAGTAAATTAGAAAGTAAGTGGAAAATTGAATTCTGATGGATATCTTAGATGATGGTATGATATTTAAATAGTCTTGTAAGACTATTCTTGAACAGGTGATGGTTATCTTGGTAAAGTTCTGATTCATGTAGGTTTCATTTTCCTTGATATCAACCTTTTGTTATCATAAGTGAAACCTGAAATGTGAAGTGGTTTAATGTTATATTTAATTTGTTAATTGAGCCCCACGTTTGGGAGCCAATTTGCGATGGTAAATTTATAATGTTATTTGTGTATGTGTGTTTACTTCACGTGGTGAAGCCATTTTGTGACGTGATTCTTTGTTAGGTTTGTAGCTCCATCTGGTGTTAGCAATTTGCGGTAGTATTAGTGTTTGTTTGAAAGAATGCTACTGTTATTTTATTTAATTTTAGTTTACTGTCCTCCGGCTAGCTATTATCCTTTTGGGTCGAGCACTTATCTTTATACAGGTTGTGTAAACGGAAAGGAATCTTTTATCCAAAGATAACACTGATGAAAGAATTTCTTTTATACTTTTATTGTCGAACACTTTCACTATCACATTTACACATTGATCTAGACACTCGCCAAACTGAAACTGTTATAACAACTTCTTACTGATCACTTTTAATTCACGTACTTCAACCTTTTGTATAATTAACTTTACCATACTTGAGATTTTTCATAACTCTTATACGCGTAAGTAGTATTAGTCCCGGATGAGCCAATTGTTTAAACGATAATCCTGCCGCTAGGGGCGCTAGTGTCGCTGCGTGCGACGGCGGCGGCGGTAAGTTTGAAAAGCGCCGTGAGCGTTAGGATTATCGTTAAATCGGTTGGCTCATCCGGGACGAGTTGAAAGAATTGAGGAAGTGACGTGGAGTGTTTTTGATTGGTTCGTTAATTTGGGGTGGGAGATGGAGGAAGGGAGATGGAGGAGTATGGAGGTCGCGTGATGGAGAGGAGCTGGGTGGCGAGGTGTTGTCTGTGCGGAGGTCGGTACTGAAAGAGGGGTAAAGATGGGGGGCGAGGGATAAAAAGTGTAACAGATAGTGACGTGTGAAGTTGTGATTGGTGGGAATAAGAAGTGATTTTATTGGTGGAAAGGAGCAAATGAAGGTTGTTGATTGGTAAGAATAAGAGGGATTATGATTGGTGGAAAAGAAAAAGTTGTGGGAGTGGGGTATGTTGGAGGTGATGGGAAAGGTGAGTTTTGCTAGCAGCAAGATTTGCAAAAGCCTGTCTTGAACTGATCAGCAATTTTTGAACGTCGGATGGTAGTTTTCTTGAGTGGATAGAGAGATGGGGGCGATATGAGATGCGGTGGCGAAAATGGGAACTAGACAAGGTTGTTGAGACAAGAGGTTTAAGGACGAGGAAATTTGGAGGTTAGTGGTGAACACGGCGGTCGCAAGAGGTGGGGGTAAGGAGACGCAGTGGTGAGAATGGGAACTAAAAGAAGATGGGGGTAGCAAGAGTTTTAGAAGAGTAGATTTTGAGGTTAAAATAGTGGGAACTAAAAATGGCGGAGGGTCTGCGACAAGGAGATGCGGTGAGAACTAAACAAGATGGCGGTCGCAAGAGGAGGGTAAGGAGATTTGAGGTTACAGTACGAAAACACGAAAGGATATATTCCTACGCCAAGCAGGTGCGAAAAATAATTATGCGTGTGGTACTTACCTGTTACCGGTGTGGATGCGTCACCAAAAGCGCGGCACGCGAGGCGGAAAAATAAAAGCAAACTGTTTTTGAAAATGCTTAACCAGCTTTAAGATCAACCAACATCACTACGCACTGATATACCTAGGTTTTTAAAGCGGTACAGACACCCTTTGCAGAGGCGTAATTTAACTATACCAAAAACCTGGTACTGGACCATCGTGATGGTCGCTAGCGTACGTAGGAGCAGGGTTCTCATAGCCGGTCGAAAGCGGTCAAAAACGTGTACGACGTAGGTGTTGACAGTAGCTGCTGTCGAGTCAACGGTCGAGGTGTGAATAAACAAGATCTGTTCTCGCCGGCAATTTGGTTCGGAGATGTGAGCAGCGGCGAGGTGTTGTCTGTGCGGAGGTCGGGACTGAAAGAGGGAAAAGATGGGGAGCGAGGGATAAAAAGTGTAACAGAAAGTGACGTGTGAAGTTGTGATTGGTGGGAATAAGAAGTGATTTTATTGGTGGAAAGGAGCAAATGAAAGTTGTTGATTGGTAAGAATAAGAGAGGTTATGATTGGTGGAAAGAAAAAGGAGTGGGGTATGTTGGAGGTGATGGGAAAGGTAAGTTTTGCTAGCAACAAGATTTGCAAAAGCCTGTCGTGAACTGATCAGCAATTTTTTGAACGTTGGATGGTAGTTTTCTTGAGTGGATAGAGAGATGGGGCGATATGAGATGCGGTGGCGAAAATGGGAACTAAACAAGGTGGTTGAGACAAGAGGTTTAAGGACGAGGAAATTTGGAGGTTAGTGGTGAACATGGCGGTCGCAAGAGGTGGGGGTAAGGAGACGCGGTGGTGAGAATGGGAACTAAAAGAAGATGGCGGTAGCAAGAGGTTAGAAGAGTAGATTTTGAGGTTAAAATAGCGGGAACTAAAAATGGCGGAGGGTCTGCGACAAGGAGATGCGGTGAGAACTAAACAAGATGGCGGACGCAAGAGGTGGGTAAGGAGGTTTGAGGTTACAGTACCAAAACACGAAAGGATATATTCCTACGCCAAGCAGGTCCGAAAAATAATTATGCGTGTGTTACTTACCTGTTACCGGTGTGGATGCGTCACCAAAAGCGCGGCACGCGAGACGGAAAAATAAAAGCAAACTGTTTTTGAAAATGCTTAACCAGCTTTAAGATCAACCAACATCACTACGCACTGATATACCTAGGTTTTTAAAGCGGTACAGACACCCTTTGCAGAGGCGTAATTTAACTATACCAAAAACCTGGTACTGGACCATCGTGATGGTCGCTAGCGTACGTAGGAGCAGGGTTCTCATAGCCGGTCGAAAGCGGTCAAAAACGTGTACGACGTAGGTGTTGGCAGTAGCTGCTGCCGAGGCAACCGTCGAGGTGCGAATGAACGAGATCTGTTCTTGCAGGCAATCTGGTTGAGAGATGAGAGGCGCGGTGGTAAAAATGTGAACTAAATAAGATGGCGGAGGCACGAAGTTGAGGTTAAGGAGCGGCGAGGTGTTGACTGTGCGGCGGTTGGGGTCTGAAAGAGGGGGAAAGATGGCGAACGAGGGATAAAAAGTATAACAGAAAGTGACGTGTGAAGTTGTCATTGGTGGGAATAAGAAGTGATGTTATTGGTGGAAAGGAACAAATGAAAGTTGCTGATTGGCGAGAATAAGAGAGATTATGATTGGTGGAAAGAAAAAAAGGTGTGGGAGTGGGGTATGTTGGAGGTGATGGAAAAGGCAAGTTTTGCTACCAACAACATTTGCAAAAGCCTATCCAGAACTCATCAGCAATTTTAAATAACTAGTGTTTCGGGGGTTTTCTCTGGTTGGTAGACGAATGCAAGCTGTTTCTACCATACTTATATTATTCGTCTTTTTCCTTTTTTTTTTTAAAATGACTAGTTTTTTTTTTTTTTTTTTTTGGGAGTTTTCTGCGGATGGTAAACAAATGCAAGCTCTTTCTGCTTTTTCATAGGTTTTCCCTGGTTGGTAGGCGTTTTCTGTACTGGTTGACGAAGGCGTTTCTAATTTTGGAGGTTTTCTCAGGTTTTTAGCGGTTGTCCCTGCCCGGTAGGCAAATGATGAAGTTTTACCTTGTCGGCGCACGGGATACTAGGCACGTACTGGCGCGCACACACACACACACACACAGAGAGACAGACAGACACACAGACAGGCACACACACACGGACATGTTTCCAAAAATGCTTTTTTTTTTTTTTTTTTTTTTTTTGATTCAGGAGGTCTCAAAACGTGTATTTCCGGTGAAATCTCGGTATCGAATTTTTGGGCGGAATGCAATACTTCCCCTACTTACTATACGTAGTAGAGAAAGTAAAAAAGTATTGAAAAATTTAAGGAAATAACAAGCAATATCTCAAAAGTGTACTATCTTGTTTTCAAGGGTTTTCCAGATCGGTAAGCGTTAGAATACTCTTAGAGCTTTTTTCAGGTTTTTTAGCGGTTGTCCCTGGCCGGTAGGCAATTGATAAAGTTTTTCTATAACGTCGTCGTTTTGGCTTGTGGCGCACGGTTCCTAGGCACGTACTCGCGCGCGCGCGCACACACACACACACACACACTAAAATAGTAGCGTATAAAAAAAACTGATTTGTTACACTCACATGACTTTCTCTACTCTTGTACAATCTAATTGGTAGCTTTTAAGCGATAGTCAAATATTTTAACGCTGGTTGCTATGTGGCGAATTCCATTCTGTTTGCATGTTCAGGACATAAAAAAAATGAATAAACGAATTTGAGAAAAAGTATAAGTATTGGAAAATTTAAGGAAATAACAAGCAATATCTCGAAAACGGTTCACTCAACAAAAGAAACGTATATGACATAAGTTGTGTATTTTAACGCGATCTACATTTTTTGTGTAGTAAAATTTTGTCTATCTCTTATGGTTTACCAGTTATGCAAAAAAGTCGTTCACAATGAAGAATATTTTTGGAGACATTCCCAGAAAATAAGAGATATACATTTTATTTGACATGACAATATCTTAAACATATGATGTTTTAATCAAAATCGTTAGAGCCGTTTTTGAGAAAATTAAAATTTTCGAAAAATGTTCCATGTAAAGGGTAGTCTGGGGTGGGGGGATTTTCTTGAAAACCTTCGTGTCGCATCTCTGGAAGATACTGAACCTAAATACCAAGTTTGGTGTTTATCCGACTGTTCGTTTTTGAGTTATGCTGTTCACAGACACACAGACACACAGACACACAGACAGACACACACACGGACATGTTTCCAAAAATGCTTTTTTTTTTTTGGATTCAGAGATTCTCAAAACATGTATTTCCAGTGAAATCTCGGTAACGAATTTTTGGGTGGAATGCAATACTTCCCCTACTTACTATACGTAGTAGAGAAAGTAAAAATGAATAACGCATTTGAGAAAAAGTATAAGTATTGGAAAATTTAAGGAAATAACAAGCAATATCTCGAAAATGGTTCACTCAACTAAAAAAAAATGTATATGACATAAATTGTGTATTTTAACGCGATCTACATTTTTTGTGTAGTAAAATTTTGGCTATCTCTTATGGTTTACCAGTTATGCATACTGAACCTAAATACCAAGTTTGGTGTTTATCCGACTGTTCGTTTTTGAGTTATGCTGTTCACAGACACACAGACGCACAGACAGACAGACACACAGACACACAGACACACAGACAGACACACACACGGACATGTTTCCAAAAATGCTTTTTTTTTTCTGGATTCAGTGATTCTCAAAACATGTATTTCCAGTGAAATCTCGGTATCGAATTTTTGGGTGGAATGCAATACTTCCCCTACTTACTATACGTAGTAGAGAAAGTAAAAATGAATAACGCATTTGAGAAAAAGTATAAGTATTGGAAAATTTAAAGGAAATAACAAGCAATATCTCGAAAAACGGTTCACTCAACAAAATAAATGTATATGGCATAAGTTGTGTATTTTAACGCGATCTACATTTTTTGTGTAGCAAACTTTTGTCTATCTCTTACGGTTTATCAGTTATGAAAAAGTCGTTCACAATGAAGAATTCTTTTGGAGACATTCCCAGAAAATTCGAGATATACATTTCATTTCTCTCGACATTATCTTAAATATATGATATTTTCATCAAAATCGTTAGAGCCATTTTTTAATACAAAGAGAACGGGATTTCACAAGTGAAACAGTACTGTGATAACGATACCACTGAAACAAAAAAAAAAATCTGATGTGTAACACTCACATGACTTTCTCAACTCTTGTACAAAGTATTTTTACAAACGCTTATTCCCCATCTAGTTCATGTTAATCGAGATAAACATTTGCAAAATCTATTTTATTGCTAATTTTCTTGTATAAAAAAAAAATCTGATGTGTAACACTCACATGACGTTCTCTACTCTTGTACAAAGTATTTTTACAAACGCTTATGCTCCATCTAGTTCATGTTAATCGAGATAAACATTTGCAAACTCTATTTTATTGCTAATTTTCTTGTAGATGTAGGGGAAAATATATTTACAAGGGGAATATAGAAAAACAGTAGCCTTTAAGCACATACATATCTCTTAATAGCTGGTTGCTATGTGCAACACCATTCTTTTTGCCACAGATTAATACTGTTTGCATATCAAAGACAAAAAAAAATGAATAACGAAGTCCCATTTGAGAAAATAAATATTGGAAAATTAACAAACAATATCTCGAAAACGGTTCACTCAACAACAAAAATGTATATTACATAAGATGTGTATTTTAACGCGATCTACATTTTTTGTGTAGTAAAATTTTGTCTATCTCTTACGGTTTTTCAGTTATGAAAAAGACGTTCACAATGAAGAATACTTTTGGAAACATTCCCAGAAAATTCGAGATATACATTTCATTTCTCACGACATTATATTAAACATACGATATTTTTCATCAAAATCGTTAGAGCCATTTTTTTTAATACAAAGAGAACGGGATTTCACAAGTGAAACAGTACTGTGATAACGATACCAACAAAACTAATTATTATTCACCCACTGAAACACATAAAAAAAATCTGATGTGTAACACTCACATGACTTTTCTCATCTCTTGTACAAAGTATTTTTACAAACGCTTATTCCCCATCTAGTTCATGTTAATCGAGATAAACATTTGCAAACTCTGTTTTATTGCTAATTTTGTTGTAGATGTAGGGAAAATATATTTACAAGGGGAATATAGAAAAACAGTAGCCTTTAAGCACATACATATCTCTTAATAGCTGGTTGCTATGTGCAGTACCATTCTTTTTGCCACAGATTAATACTCTTTGCATATCAAAGACAAAAAAAAAATGAATAACGAATTCCCATTTGAGAAAATAACTATTGGAAAATTTAAGTAAATAACAAGCAATATCTCGAAAACGGTTCACTCAACAATAAAGATGTATATGACATAAGTTGTGTATTTTAACGCGATCTACATACTTTCGTACTCACCTATAAGATATAGAGGGTAGAGGTCGTACGAACGTAGCACTTTGAGAATCTATATTCAACAGTTGGTGTTACTCCTTAGAAAGGAAGTATCTGCTGATTTTTATTTAATTCTTTACATTTTACATAACACGTATGCACTGACACAACACAAAAGCACTACACACGATACTCAGTTTTAATATTTGCACTAATAACATCAGGAATAACTGAAGTCTGCAAACAGTCATTTCCCATGTGCAGCCTTACGTACAGAGAACGTGTGTGGCTGATCTATGTGTAAAAAGAGCCTGAGAGCGGATGTACGTCAGCGGTAAAATCTTTTAAATGCATTTTTATTGGCGATGGTAGAAATCGTGCAGTGGTGGATCGTGAAAATTCATATAAATGGATGTATCACCTCATAATAAGCCTCTATATACCAAGAATATTGAGTTTTTAAAAAGTCAGCAACTGTACCTGTGTTTCTATACGTGAACGTCAGATGGCAGCTTCGATACGTGTCCACGGAGACCTTAGTGCTAGGCAACTGTACCTCTGTTTCTATACGTGAACGGCAGATTGCAGCTTCGATACGTGTCCACGGAGACCTTAGTGCTAGGCAACTGTACCTCTGTTTCTATACGTGAACGGCAGATTGCAGCTTCGATACGTGTCCACGGAGACCTTAGTGCTAGGCAACTGCACCTCTGTTTCTATACGTGAACGGCAGATTGCAGCTTCGATACGTGTCCACGGAGACCTTAGCGCTAGGCAACTGCACCTCTGTTTCTATACGTGAACGGCAGATTGCAGCTTCGATACGTGTCCACGGAGACCTTAGTGCTAGGCAACTGTACCTCTGTTTCTATACGTGAACGGCAGATTGCAGCTTCGATACGTGTCCACGGAGACCTTAGTGCTAGGCAACTGTACCTCTGTTTCTATACGTGAACGGCAGATTGCAGCTTCGATACGTGTCCACGGAGACCTTAGTGCTAGGCAACTGCACCTCTGTTTCTATACGTGAACGGCAGATTGCAGCTTCGATACGTATCCACGGAGACCTTAGTGCTAGGCAACTGCACCTCTGTTTCTATACGTGAACGGCAGATTGCAGCTTCAATACGTGTCCACGGAGACCTTAGTGCTAGGCAACTGTACCTCTGTTTCTATACGTGAACGGGAGATTGCAGCTTCGATACGTGTCCACGGAGACCTTAGTGCTAGGCAACTGCACCTCTGTTTCTATACGTGAACGTCAGATTGCAGCTTCGATACGTGTCCACGGAGACCTTAGTGCTAGGCAACTGCACCTCTGTTTCTATACGTGAACGGCAGATTGCAGCTTCGATACGTATCCACGGGGACCTTAGTGCTAGGGAACTGCACCTCTGTTTCTATACGTGAACGGCAGATTGCAGCTTCAATACGTGTCCACGGAGACCTTAGTGCTAGGCAGCTGTACCTCTGTTTCTATACGTGAACGGCAGATTGCAGCTTCGATACGTGTCCACGGAGATCTTAGTGCTAGGCAGCTATACCTGTTTCTATACGTCAACGGCAGATTGCAGCTTCGATACGTGTTCACGGAGACCTTAGTGCTAGGCAACTGTACCTGTGTTTCTATACGTGTCCACGGAGACCTTAGTGCTAGACAACTGTACCTCTGTTTCTATACGTGAACGGCAGATTGCAGCTTCAATACGTGTCCACGGAGACCTTAGTGCTAGTGCTAGGCAACTATACCTCTGTTTCTATACGTGAACGGCAGATTGCAGGTTCGATACGTGTCCACGGAGATCTTAGTGCTAGGCAACTATACCTGTTTCTATACGTGAACGGCAGATTGCAGCTTCGCAATGCGTCACGCCGGGCATCTTGCTCAATATGATTTTTGTTTTATTGCCCGGGCGTGACGCATTGCGCGGCGCGCGTTTGCCGTAAACCGTTACAGTTGCCGTACTTATATTATCCTTTTTTTTAAAAAAAAAAATCTTCGCCATCTTAGTTCACAAATTCACCGCTAATTCCTTCTCGTCATTTTTCATCCAATCACCTTTGATTTTATTTTCGCCTATCACATCACGTTATTTCAATTTGTCCACCTATCAGAGATCGTCTTATTTACACCAATCACAACGCTCCACGTCACTACTTGTTCTGCTTTTTAACCCTCGGTCGTGCATGTTTTGCGTCCTTGAGTTTCCATACCTCGCACACGCAACACCACAGCGCGATAACATGTCCACGTGCTAGCTGGTGTACCGGTACGATCGCCTCCTGGGCCTGCTCAACGCCGAGGAAGTGGTAGTGCAGACCTGCGTACCCGTGACGAACCAGGTCATGTACGTGGTGTTGAGGTAACTCCGAGGAGAGCCCCAAGGAGATCCACGCTACCAATACCGTGATTGCGGCTTACACCACGGCACACAAGTGCCTAGTGTTATTTTGTCACCTGAAGCGAAAGGTCTCCGTGGACACGTATCGAAGCTGCAATCTGCCGTTCACGTATAGAAACAGAGGTACAGTTGCCTAACACTAAGGTCTCCGTGGACACGTATCGAAGCTGCCATCTGACGTTCACGTATAGAAACACAGGTACAGTTGCCTAGCACTAAGGTCTCCGTGGACACGTATCGAAGCTGCAATCTGCCGTTCACGTATAGAAACAGGTATAGTTGCCTAGCACTAAGATCTCCGTGGACACGTATCGAACCTGCAATCTGCCGTTCACGTATAGAAACAGAGGTATAGTTGCCTAGCACTAGCACTAAGGTCTCCGTGGACACGTATTGAAGCTGCAATCTGCCGTTCACGTATAGAAACAGAGGTACAGTTGTCTAGCACTAAGGTCTCCGTGGACACGTATAGAAACACAGGTACAGTTGCCTAGCACTAAGGTCTCCGTGAACACGTATCGAAGCTGCAATCTGCCGTTGACGTATAGAAACAGGTATAGCTGCCTAGCACTAAGATCTCCGTGGACACGTATCGAAGCTGCAATCTGCCGTTCACGTATAGAAACAGAGGTACAGCTGCCTAGCACTAAGGTCTCCGTGGACACGTATTGAAGCTGCAATCTGCCGTTCACGTATAGAAACAGAGGTGCAGTTCCCTAGCACTAAGGTCCCCGTGGATACGTATCGAAGCTGCAATCTGCCGTTCACGTATAGAAACAGAGGTGCAGTTGCCTAGCACTAAGGTCTCCGTGGACACGTATCGAAGCTGCAATCTGACGTTCACGTATAGAAACAGAGGTGCAGTTGCCTAGCACTAAGGTCTCCGTGGACACGTATCGAAGCTGCAATCTCCCGTTCACGTATAGAAACAGAGGTACAGTTGCCTAGCACTAAGGTCTCCGTGGACACGTATTGAAGCTGCAATCTGCCGTTCACGTATAGAAACAGAGGTGCAGTTGCCTAGCACTAAGGTCTCCGTGGATACGTATCGAAGCTGCAATCTGCCGTTCACGTATAGAAACAGAGGTGCAGTTGCCTAGCACTAAGGTCTCCGTGGACACGTATCGAAGCTGCAATCTGCCGTTCACGTATAGAAACAGAGGTACAGTTGCCTAGCACTAAGGTCTCCGTGGACACGTATCGAAGCTGCAATCTGCCGTTCACGTATAGAAACAGAGGTACAGTTGCCTAGCACTAAGGTCTCCGTGGACACGTATCGAAGCTGCAATCTGCCGTTCACGTATAGAAACAGAGGTGCAGTTGCCTAGCGCTAAGGTCTCCGTGGACACGTATCGAAGCTGCAATCTGCCGTTCACGTATAGAAACAGAGGTGCAGTTGCCTAGCACTAAGGTCTCCGTGGACACGTATCGAAGCTGCAATCTGCCGTTCACGTATAGAAACAGAGGTACAGTTGCCTAGCACTAAGGTCTCCGTGGACACGTATCGAAGCTGCAATCTGCCGTTCACGTATAGAAACAGAGGTACAGTTGCCTAGCACTAAGGTCTCCGTGGACACGTATCGAAGCTGCCATCTGACGTTCACGTATAGAAACACAGGTACAGTTGCTGACTTTAAAAACTCAATATTCTTGGTATATAGAGGCTTATTATGAGGTGATACATCCATTTATATGAATTTTCACGATCCACCACTGCACGATTTCTACCATCGCCAATAAAAATGCATTTAAAAGATTTTACCGCTGACGTACATCCGCTCTCAGGCTCTTTTTACACATAGATCAGCCACACACGTTCTCTGTACGTAAGGCTGCACATGGGAAATGACTGTTTGCAGACTTCAGTTATTCCTGATGTTATTAGTGCAAATATTAAAACTGAGTATCGTGTGTAGTGCTTTTGTGTTGTGTCAGTGCATACGTGTTATGTAAAATGTAAAGAATTAAATAAAAATCAGCAGATACTTCCTTTCTAAGGAGTAACACCAACTGTTGAATATAGATTCTCAAAGTGCTACGTTCGTACGACCTCTACCCTCTATATCTTATAGGTGAGTACGAAAGTATGTAGATCGCGTTAAAATACACAACTTATGTCATATACATCTTTATTGTTGAGTGAACCGTTTTCGAGATATTGCTTCTTATTTACTTAAATTTTCCAATAGTTATTTTCTCAAATGGAAATTCGTTATTCATTTTTTTTTTGTCTTTGATATGCAAAGAGTATTAATCTGTGGCAAAAAGAATGGTACTGCACATAGCAACCAGCTATTAAGAGATATGTATGTGCTTAAAGGCTACTGTTTTTCTATATTCCCCTTGTAAATATATTTTCCCTACATCTACAACAAAATTAGCAATAAAACAGAGTTTGCAAATGTTTATCTCGATTAACATGAACTAGATGGGGAATAAGCGTTTGTAAAAATACTTTGTACAAGAGATGAGAAAAGTCATGTGAGTGTTACACATCAGATTTTTTTTATGTGTTTCAGTGGGTGAATAATAATTAGTTTTGTTGGTATCGTTATCACAGTACTGTTTCACTTGTGAAATCCCGTTCTCTTTGTATTAAAAAAAATGGCTCTAACGATTTTGATGAAAAATATCGTATGTTTAATATAATGTCGTGAGAAATGAAATGTATATCTCGAATTTTCTGGGAATGTCTCCAAAAGTATTCTTCATTGTGAACGTCTTTTTCATAACTGAAAAACCGTAAGAGATAGACAAAATTTTACTACACAAAAAATGTAGATCGCGTTAAAATACACATCTTATGTAATATACATTTTTGTTGTTGAGTGAACCGTTTTCGAGATATTGTTTGTTAATTTTCCAATATTTATTTTCTCAAATGGGACTTCGTTATTCATTTTTTTTTGTCTTTGATATGCAAACAGTATTAATCTGTGGCAAAAAGAATGGTGTTGCACATAGCAACCAGCTATTAAGAGATATGTATGTGCTTAAAGGCTACTGTTTTTCTATATTCCCCTTGTAAATATATTTTCCCCTACATCTACAAGAAAATTAGCAATAAAATAGAGTTTGCAAATGTTTATCTCGATTAACATGAACTAGATGGAGCATAAGCGTTTGTAAAAATACTTTGTACAAGAGTAGAGAACGTCATGTGAGTGTTACACATCAGATTTTTTTTTTATACAAGAAAATTAGCAATAAAATAGATTTTGCAAATGTTTATCTCGATTAACATGAACTAGATGGGGAATAAGCGTTTGTAAAAATACTTTGTACAAGAGTTGAGAAAGTCATGTGAGTGTTACACATCAGATTTTTTTTTTGTTTCAGTGGTATCGTTATCACAGTACTGTTTCACTTGTGAAATCCCGTTCTCTTTGTATTAAAAAATGGCTCTAACGATTTTGATGAAAATATCATATATTTAAGATAATGTCGAGAGAAATGAAATGTATATCTCGAATTTTCTGGGAATGTCTCCAAAAGAATTCTTCATTGTGAACGACTTTTTCATAACTGATAAACCGTAAGAGATAGACAAAAGTTTGCTACACAAAAAATGTAGATCGCGTTAAAATACACAACTTATGCCATATACATTTATTTTGTTGAGTGAACCGTTTTTCGAGATATTGCTTGTTATTTCCTTTAAATTTTCCAATACTTATACTTTTTCTCAAATGCGTTATTCATTTTTACTTTCTCTACTACGTATAGTAAGTAGGGGAAGTATTGCATTCCACCCAAAAATTCGATACCGAGATTTCACTGGAAATACATGTTTTGAGAATCACTGAATCCAGAAAAAAAAAGCATTTTTGGAAACATGTCCGTGTGTGTGTCTGTCTGTGTGTCTGTGTGTCTGTGTGTCTGTCTGTCTGTGCGTCTGTGTGTCTGTGAACAGCATAACTCAAAAACGAACAGTCGGATAAACACCAAACTTGGTATTTAGGTTCAGTATGCATAACTGGTAAACCATAAGAGATAGCCAAAATTTTACTACACAAAAAATGTAGATCGCGTTAAAATACACAATTTATGTCATATACATTTTTTTTTAGTTGAGTGAACCATTTTCGAGATATTGCTTGTTATTTCCTTAAATTTTCCAATACTTATACTTTTTCTCAAATGCGTTATTCATTTTTACTTTCTCTACTACGTATAGTAAGTAGGGGAAGTATTGCATTCCACCCAAAAATTCGTTACCGAGATTTCACTGGAAATACATGTTTTGAGAATCTCTGAATCCAAAAAAAAAAAAGCATTTTTGGAAACATGTCCGTGTGTGTGTCTGTCTGTGTGTCTGTGTGTCTGTGTGTCTGTGAACAGCATAACTCAAAAACGAACAGTCGGATAAACACCAAACTTGGTATTTAGGTTCAGTATCTTCCAGAGATGCGACACGAAGGTTTTCAAGAAAATCCCCCCACCCCAGACTACCCTTTACATGGAACATTTTTCGAAAATTTTAATTTTCTCAAAAACGGCTCTAACGATTTTGATTAAAACATCATATGTTTAAGATATTGTCATGTCAAATAAAATGTATATCTCGAATTTTCTGGGAATGTCTCCAAAAATATTCTTCATTGTGAACGACTTTTTTGCATAACTGGTAAACCATAAGAGATAGACAAAATTTTACTACACAAAAAATGTAGATCGCGTTAAAATACACAACTTATGTCATATACGTTTCTTTTGTTGAGTGAACCGTTTTCGAGATATTGCTTGTTATTTCCTTAAATTTTCCAATACTTATACTTTTTCTCAAATTCGTTTATTCATTTTTTTTATGTCCTGAACATGCAAACAGAATGGAATTCGCCACATAGCAACCAGCGTTAAAATATTTGACTATCGCTTAAAAGCTACCAATTAGATTGTACAAGAGTAGAGAAAGTCATGTGAGTGTAACAAATCAGTTTTTTTTATACGATACTATTTTAGTGTGTGTGTGTGTGTGCGCGCGCGCGAGTACGTGCCTAGGAACCGTGCGCCACAAGCCAAAACGACGACGTTATAGAAAAACTTTATCAATTGCCTACCGGCCAGGGACAACCGCTAAAAAACCTGAAAAAAGCTCTAAGAGTATTCTAACGCTTACCGATCTGGAAAACCCTTGAAAACAAGATAGTACACTTTTGAGATATTGCTTGTTATTTCCTTAAATTTTTCAATACTTTTTTACTTTCTCTACTACGTGTAGTAAGTAGGGGAAGTATTGCATTCCGCCCAAAAATTCGATACCGAGATTTCACCGGAAATACACGTTTTGAGACCTCCTGAATCAAAAAAAAAAAAAAAAAAAAAAAAAAAAGCATTTTTGGAAACATGTCCGTGTGTGTGTGCCTGTCTGTGTGTCTGTCTGTCTCTCTGTGTGTGTGTGTGTGTGTGTGTGTGTGTGTGCGCGCCAGTACGTGCCTAGTATCCCGTGCGCCGACAAGGTAAAACTTCATCATTTGCCTACCGGGCAGGGACAACCGCTAAAAACCTGAGAAAACCTCCAAAATTAGAAACGCCTTCGTCAACCAGTACAGAAAACGCCTACCAACCAGGGAAAACCTATGAAAAAGCAGAAAGAGCTTGCATTTGTTTACCATCCGCAGAAAACTCCCAAAAAAAAAAAAAAAAAAAAAAACTAGTCATTTTAAAAAAAAAAAAGGAAAAAGACGAATAATATAAGTATGGTAGAAACAGCTTGCATTCGTCTACCAACCAGAGAAAACCCCCGAAACACTAGTTATTTAAAATTGCTGATGAGTTCTGGATAGGCTTTTGCAAATGTTGTTGGTAGCAAAACTTGCCTTTTCCATCACCTCCAACATACCCCACTCCCACACCTTTTTTTCTTTCCACCAATCATAATCTCTCTTATTCTCGACAATCAGCAACTTTCATTTGTTCCTTTCCACCAATAACATCACTTCTTATTCCCACCAATGACAACTTCACACGTCACTTTCTGTTATACTTTTTATCCCTCGTTCGCCATCTTTCCCCCTCTTTCAGACCCCAACCGCCGCACAGTCAACACCTCGCCGCTCCTTAACCTCAACTTCGTGCCTCCGCCATCTTATTTAGTTCACATTTTTACCACCGCGCCTCTCATCTCTCAACCAGATTGCCTGCAAGAACAGATCTCGTTCATTCGCACCTCGACGGTTGCCTCGGCAGCAGCTACTGCCAACACCTACGTCGTACACGTTTTTGACCGCTTTCGACCGGCTATGAGAACCCTGCTCCTACGTACGCTAGCGACCATCACGATGGTCCAGTACCAGGTTTTTGGTATAGTTAAATTACGCCTCTGCAAAGGGTGTCTGTACCGCTTTAAAAACCTAGGTATATCAGTGCGTAGTGATGTTGGTTGATCTTAAAGCTGGTTAAGCATTTTCAAAAACAGTTTGCTTTTATTTTTCCGTCTCGCGTGCCGCGCTTTTGGTGACGCATCCACACCGGTAACAGGTAAGTAACACACGCATAATTATTTTTCGGACCTGCTTGGCGTAGGAATATATCCTTTCGTGTTTTGGTACTGTAACCTCAAACCTCCTTACCCACCTCTTGCGTCCGCCATCTTGTTTAGTTCTCACCGCATCTCCTTGTCGCAGACCCTCCGCCATTTTTAGTTCCCGCTATTTTAACCTCAAAATCTACTCTTCTAACCTCTTGCTACCGCCATCTTCTTTTAGTTCCCATTCTCACCACCGCGTCTCCTTACCCCCACCTCTTGCGACCGCCATGTTCACCACTAACCTCCAAATTTCCTCGTCCTTAAACCTCTTGTCTCAACCACCTTGTTTAGTTCCCATTTTCGCCACCGCATCTCATATCGCCCCATCTCTCTATCCACTCAAGAAAACTACCATCCAACGTTCAAAAAATTGCTGATCAGTTCACGACAGGCTTTTGCAAATCTTGTTGCTAGCAAAACTTACCTTTCCCATCACCTCCAACATACCCCACTCCTTTTTCTTTCCACCAATCATAACCTCTCTTATTCTTACCAATCAACAACTTTCATTTGCTCCTTTCCACCAATAAAATCACTTCTTATTCCCACCAATCACAACTTCACACGTCACTTTCTGTTACACTTTTTATCCCTCGCTCCCCATCTTTTCCCTCTTTCAGTCCCGACCTCCGCACAGACAACACCTCGCCGCTGCTCACATCTCCGAACCAAATTGCCGGCGAGAACAGATCTTGTTTATTCACACCTCGACCGTTGACTCGACAGCAGCTACTGTCAACACCTACGTCGTACACGTTTTTGACCGCTTTCGACCGGCTATGAGAACCCTGCTCCTACGTACGCTAGCGACCATCACGATGGTCCAGTACCAGGTTTTTGGTATAGTTAAATTACGCCTCTGCAAAGGGTGTCTGTACCGCTTTAAAAACCTAGGTATATCAGTGCGTAGTGATGTTGGTTGATCTTAAAGCTGGTTAAGCATTTTCAAAAACAGTTTGCTTTTATTTTTCCGCCTCGCGTGCCGCGCTTTTGGTGACGCATCCACACCGGTAACAGGTAAGTACCACACGCATAATTATTTTTCGCACCTGCTTGGCGTAGGAATATATCCTTTCGTGTTTTCGTACTGTAACCTCAAATCTCCTTACCCTCCTCTTGCGACCGCCATCTTGTTTAGTTCTCACCGCATCTCCTTGTCGCAGACCCTCCGCCATTTTTAGTTCCCACTATTTTAACCTCAAAATCTACTCTTCTAAAACTCTTGCTACCCCCATCTTCTTTTAGTTCCCATTCTCACCACTGCGTCTCCTTACCCCCACCTCTTGCGACCGCCGTGTTCACCACTAACCTCCAAATTTCCTCGTCCTTAAACCTCTTGTCTCAACAACCTTGTCTAGTTCCCATTTTCGCCACCGCATCTCATATCGCCCCCATCTCTCTATCCACTCAAGAAAACTACCATCCGACGTTCAAAAATTGCTGATCAGTTCAAGACAGGCTTTTGCAAATCTTGCTGCTAGCAAAACTCACCTTTCCCATCACCTCCAACATACCCCACTCCCACAACTTTTTCTTTTCCACCAATCATAATCCCTCTTATTCTTACCAATCAACAACCTTCATTTGCTCCTTTCCACCAATAAAATCACTTCTTATTCCCACCAATCACAACTTCACACGTCACTTTCTGTTACACTTTTTATCCCTCGCTCCCCATCTTTACCCCTCTTTCAGTACCGACCTCCGCACAGACAACACCTCGCCACCCAGCTCCTCTCCATCACGCGACCTCCATACTCCTCCATCTCCCTTCCTCCATCTCCCACCCCAAATTAACGAACCAATCAAAACACTCCACGTCACTTCCTCAATTCTTTCAACTCGTCCCGGATGAGCCAACCGATTTAACGATAATCCTAACGCTCACGGCGCTTTTCAAACTTACCGCCGCCGCCGTCGCACGCACCGACACTAGCGACACCAGCGCCCCTAGCGGCAGGATTATCGTTAAAACAATTGGCTCATCCGGGACTAATACTACTCGCGTAACTTGCGAATCGATAGCCGACGTGTAATATTTCTGCTGGACTGAAGGCGACGTGTATCATACAAATATTTTCGACGAACTGACGGACTCTACCTCTAACCTAGCCCTTTTATACTCATACACCTCGATATGCCTAAAGATTATAACTGAGCTGCAATTCGCTAATAAAACGCGCCAACATTAGCGTCTATTTTTATATCGAATGAAAAGTATGAATACATATGCTCTAGGGAAATGTTCCAGCAAATTCTACAGAAAAACGCGCCAACATTACGTAACTTCCTCGTTTCCAATAATGATAAACAGCTCACCCCTCGCTGCATTATTGCACGCTATTATTGTTAGTTTCAGTAAGGCAGTATAAACTTACTTCCCAACAATAATTATAATCAACAAACATCTCAAATCAATGTCACATAAAAATGTATATTCATAATATAATCATTCTTTACATTTAAATAATTTATGATACAAATTACTGCATCAAATGCCTTACAACAAGTTGTTTTAAAATTAAATCAGACAACTTCTAACTTAAACGTGAAAATACCTGAAAATAAGACCAAATCAATGGAACTCATTGGCCAAACACCAATTATAGTTAATGGTAGGTAATAAAATAGTAAAACATATCACTTTAAATATTTAGGTTGTTCACCAACATACAAAACAGAAAGTGAAATTAATGAAAAATTAAAGAATAATTTTGTGGGATAATACGAAAGCATTGGGGAAAACTGTGGCAGTATTTTTAACACTTAAATAATTTCAGTCTAATTATATAATGTGTAAATTCAATAACAGCCCGCCTTGAAGCAATATGTCATAATTTGTAAAATGTATGTAACAGTCATTGCATATGCTTGTATTATTGTATACATGTTCAATAATGTTATGTGAATGTATTGCGTAATTTAATAATGTAGTGGTTGTGAGAATAATAAGTTAAACGCTGCTAACAATGAGGTAACAATGAGGTAACCTTGAGGCAATAATGAGTTTGAGAGTTTAACAATACTACTTGTGATTCTTGGAAGCGATAATGTAATTTTAGTGACAGTTTATACAATGGCCAATCAACAACCAGAAAAAGCTTTAGTTAAATGAAGGTATTCTATTGGACTAGGATTAGCCAATCAGAAACTGAAATATAGCAAAATTTTCAAATACAGAATTCAGTTGCTTCTAGACAGCGCTCATAACTGAACGTGTTGCCTGCAAACAGTGATTGTAATCGGATGGAAGATGCGTCCTCGAAAGATTTAATACGTATTCGTGTGAGACGAAAAATACGTTTACGTGTTAAAAAGTGAAGTTAATTAATAAAAAGAATCTCACAGCTCTCTATATCAGTGAAGTATTATATAAAACGTATCAAGTATTAATAAAAGGAGTGAAGTAAAATTATAATCTGTGTAAGCCTACATTCTTAGTCGCACCACAACCCTGCCGAGAGAAACGTGTCTCTAACAATAATACTGACGCAGCCGAGGCAAACATAAATATTAAATATTTAAAGAAACAGTTTAATTACAAAGTTATTTTTTTAACATTTTTTGGGTAAACGCCACCTGAAAGTACATTTGGGGCGAAAGCTACAGGAAACAGGGTACCATACGTGCGTTTGCAAACAAACTTCAAGTTCGGCTTCCGACGGTTGAAATATAATACAACTTCTTCAATACACACTACGTAAAATTGACCCCCAGAAGAGGTGCAAACACACGTGAAGATACTCCTACTTCAAATCGGTTTTTCCATACGTGAAACAATACCTAACTCAAATTAAAGAATAATTTTGTGGGACAATACGAAAGCATTGGGGAACAGAGTGACAAAAGAAACCTTACTAAACCTTTACAAAGCTATGGCACCGCTAATTTGATTTTGTGGGTCGCAGGAAAAAAAATATATGTTTCATTCAAATGGCTTTCTCCACCTTCTATTGTATATTAGTGGGTATACGAACTATTCTTACAAAACCTTATTCTTCTATTTACTTCATTTTAATCCAAATAATCCGTTGCAGAAATAGTTACATTACGCATATTGTTATAGATGCAAAGTGAACAAGGATAATCAAAATGTTTACGAACTGGACGCTATATGCTGGCCTTAAAATTCCATACTGCAATCCCGAGAAACAACTGAAAATAGATGGAACTTAAAAAGAATGACAGAAGTAATGAAACAATTCGAACCATTAATAACGAACATCTCGGAAATATCTTATGCTACCAAAAATTTATTTGAAATAAATTGTGTGTTTTAAGGGGATCTACGTTTTTTGTATAGTACGTTTATGGCTATCGCTTAATGTACACCAGTTATACAAGATTATTCAGAATTCCTTCTAAATAATAAGGACTTTCAAGAAAGTTCAAGAAATGCACCATATTGGTCATGTCAATATCTTTAATATATGGTATTTTAAATAAAATCGTTGGAAGCATTTTAAGAAAGTAAACAATTTCGAAAAACGTACCATTTAAACTATAGTGTGGGGTGGGTAACTTTTGCTGAAAATTTTCTTGTTGCGTCTTTGGAAGATATTAAACTTAAATGCCAAGTTTTCTATTTATCCAATTTTTCGTTTTTAAGTTATACTGTTCACACACACGCACATGGACATTTTATCTAAAGGTGTTCTCGGGGTTCAGGTGGCTTCAAAACATGTATTTTCCGTGAAACTCACATCGAATTTTTTTGTGAAATACAATATCTTCTCTTCTATGTTTGTGGTACAGAAAGCAAACAATATAAAAAAATAATCGAGGAAGGAGAAATGAAGCTTCTCAGATTCGTAGCATATAGTCTGTAAGATAAAAAAGAAGTGAAGAAACTAGAAACCAACTAAAAGTAAAAAAAATAACAAAAGAATATCAATTGGAAAAAGTTACGTAAATCGAATGCCAATAACAAGGATAACAGTCGCGGAATTGAACAACCAAAAGGAAGAAAATCAATACTAACAAAGCAATGGCCCTGTAGCTCAGTCGGTATAACACCTGCCTGCTGTGCAAGCGATCGCGTGTTCGATTGTCAGCTGGGGGTTGGGAAGTTTTCGCTAACCAAGATTATTTCGTATCCACACTTATTTGCAATAAGTTCCAAAGGAAAGGCCGCCGATAAGACCAATGTAGTTAAAATATTAACAAAAATTGCAATCAATTTTATGGAAGCGGAACACACCAATAGGTGACATACCTTGAGCGTCTCCCCAAAACATACCACACGTGTCCGATGGGATCTAAATCGAGGGAACAGGCAGGCCAGTCCAATCGCCGAATATCCTCTCGTTCCAAGAGATTCTCTAAATGCGCTTTTCGATGCGCTCGCGCCCCTAAAAAGACGCACATAGGGAAGGAATACAGTATCACAATAACGTTGACCAGCGAGCGTACCGTGTTCAAGGATTTGGAGGTCGGTGCGCCCATGCAACATTATGCCTCCCCATACCATAACACCAGGACCACCAAAACGATCATGTTCAAGGGTGTTCCTGGGTTCATTACGTGTTCCCACCTCTCGCCAGATGAGGGTATGTCGAGAATCACTACTTCGACTGAATCTGCTCTCATCCGAGAAGAGCACGCGACCCCATTCCTCGTTGCTCCAATTTTGATGCTCTTGTGACCATCGCAAACGGTGCCGCTGATGTGCGGATGTTAATGGAACACTATGTACTGGCCGTCGGGCTAGGAGACCACCTCTGTGTAGTCGCCGTACCACTGTGTATCGTGAGATTGCGTGCCTAGCTGTCCTATTAAATGTGGTTGCAATTGCACCCGCTGTTTGGCGTGGATCCCTTTTTGCCTGCTGCACAATGTGCGGTTATCTGCTGCTGTAGTTGAGCGTGGTCGACCACCACCTCTCCTTGGGACAGCAGTGTCTGTGGTTTGGTAGGTTCCCCATACACGTGAAACAATGCTGTGAGCAATTCCAAACTCCTGAGCAACACTCGTCACACTTCGCCCTTCATCCAGTTTCCCGATGATTCTTCCCCATGTGAAGTTATCCAAATGGTGTCTACGGGCCATGTTGCAATGAAGAACACCATTACAGTGCACCGTAACAGCTCGCTAATTGCCACACACCGTCTTGTCCTGTTTCGTCAACTGCCCCGTGTTGCAGGACCAGAACCATTTGGCACTACAGGCTCACTACACTCACGTCATGTGACGTCCAGCTTTTTGTGTACGTGTGAGAGACCTCTGGCAACATGCTCCCGCACTTTCATCTACTTCCACCAAGTATTTCATTTGTTATGTTACTTTACCCACCTCGTCCTTAGGTTTTGCACACCAGTGTATCATAATTGAAATTGTATCTTTAATTTGATAAATGTTTATATATAATAGGCATAATACACATATGTAATGTATATTTTAAAAACGGTAGTGCATCCACCACTTTTTACTATGAGTTCTGCACTATTTCTTCACGTCGCATATAAATATCATAACGCCTATACAGTTTGAAGTAAAGAGGTACATTTTATCCCACGTTTTTAACCAAAGTTCTGCCCAAGAAGTTGGTACTACTATTAAACATGAAAGCTTCTATATGCTCAACCAATGTGGTTTCTTTCTTTGCAAATATATGATATTCTATTCTCTCCATTTTTGCTTTGAACGGATTTTTCTATTAATGAAATTTTCAAGCATAAATGGTCCGCTTTCCCACAAACCACTGAAGATACACTACGTGATCAAAAGTATCCGGACACCTGGATGAAAATTACGTACAAGTTCGTGGCGCCCTCCAACGGTAATGCTGGAAGTCAATATGATGTTGGCCCACCCTTAGCCTTGATGACAGCGTTCACTCTCGCAGGCATACTTTAAATCAGGTGCTGGAAGGTTTCTTGAGGAATGGCAACCCATTCTTCATGGAATGTGGAACTGAGAAGAGGTATCGATGTAGGTCGGTGAGGCCTGGCACGAAGTCGGCGTTCCAAAACATCCCAAAGGTGTTCTATAGGATTCAAATCAGGACTCTGTGCAGGGATGTTATTGTCGTGTAACCACTCCGCCACAGCCCGTGCAGTATGAACAGATGCTCGATCGTGTTGAAAGAAGCAATCGCCATCCCCGAATTGCTCTTCAACAGTGGGAAGCAACAAGGTGCTTAAAATATCAATGTACGTCTGCGCTGTGATCTTGCGACACAAAACAACAAGGGGTGCAAACCCCTCCAGGAAAAACACAACACCATAACACCACCACCTCCGAATTTCACTGTTGGCACCACACACGCCGGCAGATGACGTTCACCGGGCATTCGCCATACCCACACCTTGCCATCGGATCGCCACATTGTGTACCGTGATTCGTCACTCCACACAACGTTTTGCCACTGTTTAATCGTGTAATGTTGACGCTCCTTACACCAAGCGAGGTGTCATTTGGCATTTTCCTGCGTAATGTGTGGCTCATGAGCAGCCGCTCGACCATAGAATCCAAGGTTTCTCACCTCACGCCTAACTGTCATAGTACTTGGAGTGGATCCTGATGCAGTTTGGAATTCCTGTGTGATGGTCTGGATAGATGTCTGCCTATTACTCTTTACGACCCTCTTCAAATGTCGGCGGTCTCTGTCAAGTCAACAGATGAGGTCGGCCTGTACGTTTTTGTGCCGTACATGTCCCTTCACGTTTCCATTTCACTATCACATCAGAAACAGTGGACCTAGGGATGTTTAGGAGTGTGAAAATCTCGCGTACAGACTTCTGACACAAGTGACACCCAATCACCTGACCACGTTCGAAGTCCGTGAGTTCCACGGAGCATCCCATACTGAGGTCGCGGATATTGAGTACCAGGCAGTAGGTGCCAGTACAACGCACCTAAGATGAAAAACGTATATTTGTGGGGTGTCCGGATACTTTTGATCGCATAGTGTAGATAAATCAAAGTTTAGGATGATGAAAACGTCTAACTGCTGTTGTTGATCTACTTTGGTATTAACAATATTTTTAAATTAATTATTAAAATATTTCATTTGTAGTACAGTATAATTGAGAACAAATTCTATCTTCCTTAATAAACAAACTTAGAGGTATGCGCCGACATCCTGTAAAATTTTGTCTGATATCTTTACCTGAGATAATGGGTTATGAATTTAACAGATTTAATATTGTCACAAACAATACACGATAACACATTCACCAGATACCCCACATGAAGTATAATTTGAAGCAAAGTTAAATGAAGTGGTACTTCAATGAGGGTAACCTCAATTAAGATTGCATCAAGTAATAATTATAACATCCTAATTTATCAACCTGTTGTTCAAGGAAACGGTTGTTTTCTACCATAAATTAATGTCACAAATTTATCTTCTCCAAAGGAATCAGGAGTACCTTGTTGTTACTAACATTTACGTTAAGCCCAAAAGTGAACTTTGTGTGTTTGTTCTCGCTAACCCGCACAGAATTATTTGAACAAACTTTTCTTCCCTCTCTCTCACTCACTCGACTCATTTGCTAAATTATAGAGTAGGAGATACGTACGTAACTCAGAACCAGTGTCGACTTTCACGTTTTCAGGGACAAAACACATTAAGTAACTAACAGATTATCCAAATAAGTCACTTCTCAGCTAAACTGTGTTTACTGGAGTTGTTGAAGTTTATGTTCAGACAGTAATAAACTAATACCTGTGCGAACACACAGTTTGCGCTAGTACTAAAGGAAATTTCGCAGTTATTATAATTAAGTAACAAAATGTATGATTTCAGTAACTGGTGGCCACATGTTAACAAAAAATAGCTCATTCCATAGAAACTTCTGTTAAGGACGTTCCCAGGGAAAAATCTGATGTTTTACACTCACATGACTTTCTCTACCCTTGTACAAACTATTTTTACAAATGCTTATTCTCCATCTACTTCATGTTAATCGAGATAAACATTTGCAGAGTCTATCTTATTGCTAATTTTCTTGTAGATGTAAGGGGATAATATATTTACAAGGGCAATTTGGAAATACAGTAGCCTTTAAGCATATACATATCTCTTAATAACTGGTTGCTAGGTGCAGCACCATTTCCTTTGCCACAGATTAATACTCTTTGCATATCCAAGACAAAAAAATGAATAACGAATTCCCATTTCAGAAAATAAGTATTGAAAAATTTAAGGGAATAACAAGCAATATCTCGAAAATGGTTCACTCAACAAAAAAAATGTATTTGACATAAGTTGTGCATTTTAACGCGATCTACATTTCTGTGTAGTAAAATTTTGTCTATCTCTTATGGTTTACCAGTTATGGAATAGTCGTTCACAATAAAGAATACTTTTGGAGACATTCCCAGAAAATTCAAGATATACATTTTATTTGTCATAAAAATATCTTAAACATATGATATTTTAATCAAAATCTTTACAGCTATTTTCGGGAAAATTAAAATTTTTGAAAAATATTCCATATAAAGGGTAATCTGGGGTGGGGGGATTTTCTTGAAAACCTTCGTGTCACATCTCTGGAAGATACTGAACCTAAATACCAAGTTTTGTGTTTATCCGACTGTTCGTTTCTGAGTTATGCTGTTCACAGACAGACACACAGACAGACAGACGGACAGACAGACAGACACACAGAAACACACACGGACATGTTTCCAAAACTGCTTTTTTTGGATTCAGGGGATCTCAAAGCATGTATTTCCGGTGAAATCTCTACTTACTATACTTACTATACGTAGTAGAGAAAGTAAACAGGTGTCCTTCAGTATTTCAACCTTCATTGAATTCTGATTTACTGCAGGACAGTTGGGTGTAGTAGTTGTAAAACCATTCATTGGGGGAGCAGTTCTACATTCTTTCATACTTGGGCCAACCTATCCACATTTCCCTGGCCTTCCTACCAGATAAGCCTATCCTAACTGTGTGAGTCCAATCAACGAGATAAAACTTCAAAATCTACATCAAATGTTTAAATACATTCCAGACAATATACATCAAAGAATTTTATGAAGGCATTTTAGCTTGGGAAACGAAAGAAGATCTTGATTTTGAAAATATTTATTACATGATTATACACTCCGGTAATCCTGTTTCAGATAATTTAGTTAAGCAATTTCTATGTATTCTTCATGTTTTAATGAATAATTGCCATACACTATGTTTTTATAGCTGAGAATTCCATTTTTGTGAATCATAATTAAAGTTAAATTGAATAATGAGTTAAGTTTCGCTCACGTTTTAGTTTTTTAACCTGAAGAGAGATAGAAAAGCATATACTTCTGTGATAGTTTCATTTAGCATGCTTTTATATTTAAAAATGTATTATAGTTTAATACAAAACACGCTTCTGTGCAACTACAAACAGTTTTTTGTTGTTCCTGAAAATGTATGCCTAGGGACTAGGGTCGTTTTGCAAATTCACTATCCTAGTGTATTACAGTGATTTCAAAATATACTCGTTCACCCCGAGTTCTGTGAATTCCTACAATTTTGGTTTGTAGGAATGTTGATGTGTGAAGTCCAAGCAAGACAAGGTGTTCCCTCCCGCTTAGCACTGACTTGGGACTAAGCAACCACAATACAGTTTGGAAGGGTTAAAAAGTTTTTCATGTCAAGATGGGATAGATTAACGAATGAATAAATAAGAGAATTTATACAGATTAGCACCATAGGAGAAATTATAGAACATAAACAAAAATCAGAATGGAAGCAAGCAGGTTATCTAAAAGAATGGTATCTTATAAACCGAAGGGGGTAAGCTTGATAGAAAGACCTACACTGTGTGGATATAGGTATCCGGATACCCCTTGAAAATGACGTACATGTTTAGGCCCTGCTCCATCGGAGAATTTGTCATTACTAAGGTGTTGGCCCACCCTTGGCCTTCATTAATGCTAGCATACCTTCAAAGAGGTGGTGAAAGTTTTCATAGGGTGTGGCAAGGTATTCTTCACAGAGCGCCGAAATGACAAAAGGTTTCGATGTGGGTCGTGTGATTATCACATTCCAGAGGTGTTATCGGGGTTTGAAATTGGGACTCTTCCCGGGAAAGTCGTTAGTTGGATATCGCCACGTCAAACCACTCGTATACATGCCCTGCAGTATCGAGGGTGTTTGCTTGAAAGACACAATACTAATCCCCGAAATGTCTTCGACGGTAGGCAGGATGGTTAAATGTCGGCGTAAATTTCTGCCCAGACATTACCATGTTAAGGAACAAGGGAGCCAGCTGCCTCCAGAAATACGACCGCACTGCAAAACCATCACTCCTGAATTTTACAGCTGGCACATTACAGGCAGATAGATATCGTTCACCAGATATTCGCCACATCCACATCCTACCATTGAATCGCCAAATTGTATACCGTGGTTCATCACTTGAAGTTGGTTGTTGCTTCACGTATGGAAAGCCGATTTGAAGTAAGAGTTGTATTCTAGTTCTTATTTTGGAGAACCTAACTTGAAGTAGTTGCAACCGCACGTATAGCAAACAGTTTCCGGTAGCCTTCGCCCCAAATGTACTTTCAGTTGTCCTTTGCCCCAAGTTTAAAAAAATATTAACTTTGAAATTTGAATGCTTCTTTAAATATTATATATTTATGTATGGCTCGGCTGCGTCAGTATTTATTTTAGAGACATGGATGTCTTGGCAGGGTTGTGCTGCGACTAAGAATGTAAGCTTACACAGATTATAATATTACTTCACTCCTTTTATTAATGCTTGATACGATTTTAAATAACACTTCACTGATATAGAGAGCTGTGAGATTCTTTTTATTAATTACTTGCACTTTTTAACACGTAAAACTATTTGTCGTCTCACACGAATACGTATTAAATCTCTCGAGGACGCAACTCGCATCCGGTTACAAACACTGTCTGCAGGCAACTGAATTGATTACAACCGCCTAAACTTGTAAATTTCTGTACTTTAAGTCTCTGATTGGCTATTCCTAATCCAATAGAATACCTTCATTTAACTAAAGCTTTTTCTGGTTGTTGATTGTCCATTTTTAAACTGTCTGGAATTTACTTTATTGTTGCTCAAATAATGAGTAGTAGCATTTAAACTTTCAAATTCATTATTGCCTCAAGGTTACCTCATTGTTACTTCATTGTTATCAGCTTTTAACCTATTATTCTCACAGCTCCTACATTATTAAATTACGTAATATATTCACATAACATATTACACATGTATACAATAATATAAACATATACAATGACTGTAATATACACTTTTTATATATGGTTACATACACATATTGCTTTAAGGTGGGGTGTTATTGAATTTATATATTATATAATTAGACTAAAATCATTTAAGTGTTAAAAATACTGCCTCACACTGTATACAACGGTTTTCCACTGTTCTGTGCTCCAATTTCAACATTCCTTACGTTAGGCGAGGCTGCGTTTGGCATTGGACTGTATGATGTGTGGCTTATGAGAAGCTACTTGGATATGGAAACCAGGTTTATACACCTCACACAGAACAGTTTTGATGCTTGAAGTAGATCCTGATCAAGTTTGAAGTTGTTGTGTCAAGTGTGACTTAAGAGCGGCTACTTGGACATGGAAACCAAGTTTATACACCTCACACACAGAGACGTTTTTGAGTTTGGAGTAGATCCTGATCAAGTTTGAAGTAGTGTGAAGTATGGCTTAAGAGCGGCTACTTGGACATGGAAATCATGTTTACACACTTCACGCAGAAGAGTTTTGGTGCTTGGAATAGATCCTAATCAAGTTTGGAGTAGTGTGATGTGTGACTTAAGAGCGGCTACTTGGACATGGAAACCAGGTTTATACACCTCACACACAGAGACGTTTTTGTGTTTGGAGTAGATCCTGATCAAGTTAGAAGTAGTGTGATGTATGGCTTAAGAGCGGCTACTTGGACATGGAAATCATGTTTACACACTTCACACACAGAGACGTTTTGGTGCTTGGAGTAGATCCAGATCAAGTTTGAGTTGTGTGATGTGTGGCTTAAGAGCGGCTACTTGTACATGGAAACCAAGTTTATAAAACTCACACAGAGCCGTTTTGGTGCTTGGAGTAGATCCAGATCAAGTTTGAGTTGTGTGATGTGTGGCTTAAGAGCGTCTACTTGGACATGGAAACCAAGTTTATACACCTCACACACAGAGACGTTTTGATGCTTGGAGTAGATCCTGTTCAAGTTTGAGTTGTGTGATGTGTGACTTAAGAGCGGCTACTTGTACATGGAAACCAAGTTTATACACCTCACACAGAGCCGTTTTGGTGCTTGGAGTAGATCCTGACCAACTTTGAGTTTGTGAAGTGTGACTTAAGAGCGGCTACTTGTACATGGAAACCAAGTTTATACACCTCACACAGAGCCGTTTTGGTGCTTGGAGTAGATCCTGACCAAGTTTGAGTTTGTGAAGTGTGACTTAAGAGCGGCTACTTGTAAATGGAAACCAAGTTTATACACCTCACACAGATCCATTTTGGTGCTTGGAGTAGATCCTGATCACGTTTGGAGTTGTTGTGTGATGTGTGACTTACGAGCAGCTACTTTGACATGGAAACTAAGTTTATACACCTCACACAGAGCCGTTTTGGTGCTTGGAGTAGATCCTGACCAAGTTTGAGTTTGTGATGTGTGACTTAAGAGCAACTACTTGGACATGGAAACCACGATTATACACCTCACACAGAGCCCCTTTGGTGCTTGGAGTAGATCCTGATCAAGTTTGAAGTTGTTGTGTGATGTGTGACTTAAGAGCAGCTACTTGGACATGGAAACCAAGTTTATACACCTCACAAGGAGCCATTTTGGTGCTTGGAGTAGATCCTGATCAAGTTTGAAGTTGTTGTGTCAAGTGTGACATAAGAGCGGCTACTTGGACATGGGAACCAAGTTTATACACATCACACACAGCCGTTTTGGTGCTTGAAGTAGATCGTGATCAAGCTTGAAGTTGTTGTGTGATGTGTGACGTACGAGCAACTACTTGGACAAGGGAAACCAAGTTTATACACCCCACACAGAGCCTTTTGGTGCTTGGAGTAGATCCTGATCATGTTTGGAGTTGTTGTGTGATGTGTGACTTAAGAGCAACTACTTGGACATGGAAACCAAGTTTATACACCTCACAAGGAGCCATTTTGGTGCTTGAAGTAGATCCTGATCAAGTTTGAAGTTGTTGTGTCAAGTGTGACTTAAGAGCGGCTACTTGGACATGGAAACCAAGTTTATACACATCACACAGCAGTTTTGGTGCTTGAAGTAGATCCTGATCAAGTTTGAAGTTGTTGTGTCAAGTGTGACTTACGAGCAACTACTTGGACAAGGGAAACCAAGTTTATACACCTCACACAGAACTGTTTTGGTGCTAGAAGTAGATCCTGATCAAGTTTGAAGTTTTTGTGTGATGTGTGACTTACGAGCAACTACTTGGACAAGGGAAACCAAGTTTATACACCTCACACAGAGCCCTTTTGGTGCTTGGAGTAGATCCTGATCAAGTTTGAAGATGTTGTGTGATGTGTGACTTAAGAGCAACTACTTGGACATGGAAACCAAGTTTATACACCTCACACTCAGCCGTTTTGGAGCTTGAAGTAGATCCTGATCAAGTTTGAAGTTGTTGTGTGATGTGTGACTTAAGAGCAACTACTTGGACATAGAAACCAAGTTTATACACCTCACACAGGGCCCGTTTGGTGCTTGGAGTAGATCCTGATCAAGTTTGAAGTTGTTGTGTGATGTGTGACTTAAGAGCAACTACTTGGACATGGAAACCAAGTTTATACACCTCACACAGAGCCCTTTTGGTGCTTGAAGTAGATCCTGATCAAGTTTGAAGTTGTTGTGTCAAGTGTGACTTAAGAGCAACTACTTGGACATGGAAACCAAGTTTACACACCTCACACAGAACAGTTTTGGTGCTTGGAGTAGATCTGATCAAGTTTGAAGTTGTTGTGTGATGTGTGACTTAAGAGCAGCTACTTGGACATGGAAACCAAGTTTATACACCTCACACAGAACAGTTTTGGTGCTTGGAGTAGATCTGATCAAGTTTGAAGTTGTTGTGTGATGTGTGACTTAAGAGCAGCTACTTGGACATGGAAACCAAGTTTATACACGTCACACCGAGCCCTTTCGGTGCTTGGAGTAGATCCTGATCAAGTTTTGAGTTGTTGTGTGATGTGTGACTTAAGAGCAGCTACTTGTATATGGAAACCAAGTTTATACACATCACACAGAACAGTTTTGATGCTTGGAGTTGATCCTGATCACGTTTGCAGTTGTTGTGTGATGTGAGACTTGAGAGCAGCTACTTGGACATGGAAACCAAGTTTATACACCTCACACAGAACAGTTTTGGTGCTTATAATAGATCCTGATGAAGTGTGGAATTCCTGTGTCATTTGAGGCTTATAAGCAGCTTACTTAGACTTGGAATTCAGGTTTACACATTTCATTCTTGGTGCTTGGTAACTATGGAATCCCTGTGTGAAGGTGGTTATGCATAATTAGGTTTACGCTGTATAACCGTCTTCAACATCTGGATATCAACATGGGAGATTGCACCTGACTCCATGGTTCTACACGTCTTTTTACGTTTCCTCTTCACTATAACATCGGGTGCGGTGGAACTTGGGAAGATCAGGAGAATGGAAATCTCGGACATAGACTTCTGATACAAGTATCATCCGACCACCTGACCCCATTGGAAGTCTCCTATTTCAAGTAAACGTTCGAGTTTGTTGTCTTGTGTCGTCTATGGTATTTTTACTTTCACCAGGCACGTCAAGGTTACGTTGTCTTATTCCCACTCTACCACTCACTCTCCTATTACTATCACGTATCCTTCTTACAGCCTAAGGAGGAGATCGGTAAGCCATACACTAAACACTGTATTGCTCATCCCCTTATGATAAACTATTTTGAATGAAACACTCAATATATCCCTGGTATGAAACAATATTTGGCCGATACGACATAGCAGACTATTAGACGTCATCCATTACATAATGGTATCTTTAGACTACCGTTTCTTTTAGAATCCTACTAGATAAATCGTTTAGCATGGTTTTGGTTTATCCAAGTTTCATCTATGTAAATAAAAGGACGAGGATGGTTTTCTTACTTTATGTCATGCATTGCTTTTAAAAATCAAGCCCTCACCATAATATGTTTTCTCTTTATAAAAAAAACCGTCGCGCATTGTTACATTTTCGATATCTAAAGCCAAGCCTTCTCAAAATGTTGTGTAAAGAAGTTATAAATACTTCAATATATTATATACGAGGGCTGATCAACAAAGACTGAGACTGATTTTTTTTCCAGATGTTTATTACTTCAATTCAATGTTTACATGATCTTTTTCAAAGTAGTCCCCTCCTACATCAATGCACTTTTTATAGCGTCTCTGCCAATCCTTGAACACGTGCTGCAGGCCATTCTTTGTCAGGTCCTTGAGAATCGTCTCACTTTTCTTGAGCACTGCTTCAGAGTTCTCAAATCGAAATACCCTAAGCTTTGATGGGAATAAAAGAAGTCACAGGGTGCAAGATCGGGGCTATAAGGTGGATGTGGTACACAGGTAATGTTGAATCGAGCCAGAAACTCCATGACTTGATTTGCGACGTGAGACCGTGCATTGTCATGATGAAGTCGCCACCCAGTCCGAGAAAGCTCTGGTCGTTTCTTTGCAATGTGCTTCCTCAGTGTAGCTAATACTGACGTGTAGTATGCTGCTGTAACAGTAGTGTGAGGGGGAACTGCATGCTGGTAAATCATTCCATTAGAGTAAAAAAATGTGATACCATCACTTTCCCTACAGATGGAACAACTTTTGCCTTTTTTGGCGATTTCCACACTGTGCTGGCTTGTTTTCCTTCAGGACCATAATGATGCAGCCATGACTCATCACCGGTGATAATCGATTTAAAAAATGCATCACCTCCATTGTCTGGTATGCGAAATGCACGTAGGGTCTACAAAATAGAGCATTAATACCAACCTACCAATACGAGAGTGCTGCCGCCTACCAACATTATACATAAAAACCAGCTCTTTTCAAATATTTATGTTACAGATACGAAACTATCACGGAAGCTACAGGAAAAAATCAGTCTCAGTCTTTGTTGATCAGCCCTCGTATTTTGTCTTTTAAACCTTTTTAACTTTATAAATATATTATATTCTCCACGATCAAAAAACTCCTGTACTGAGTGACAGATCGTCTTTCTGGAAATCATCTAACCCTGTGCTTGGCTTTTGACGTGTAGTTTTTTTCTTTTTCTTTCTTTCTTTTTTTGTGGGGGAGAAAGGGGGTAAGGATGGCCCTGAGGTGTCTAAATTTTCTACACTTTTCTGGGTTTCTTCAAATATGCGTTGCAATGTTATTACAGGCACTTGATATGATGCATCTACAGTTATTTTTGCGTATCTCTAAACAAAATTCACAAACATTTTCTTGCTAGTTTTCCAGAACTTCAGGAAAGTTATACACTTCATATACAATGTCTTTCGACTGTCGTCTGATGCCGCTCAAATTTGACATCATTATGCAGAAGTAAAACACACACAATTTAGAAAAGAGTACTGTCCATGAGGCACCTGGTCAGAGTGAAATGACTATAGAGATTACTGATAGCGCAGAAAGGTTTTTCCAAGTGGTTTATGGTTTTCTTTGTTTATTCTATGACAAATTAATATTTCAATGTGCGTCGTATGTCCAGATCGAAGGGATCCCAGAACAGGAGAACGTCCTAAACTATGATAGGCAGAAGAAGAAATATCCATATCCATCACAAAGCCTCTCTGTTTTCAGTAACTTTGTTGCTTGTTCGAAATGAGATAATTCAAAAGCAAACTCTCCAAAGTTTATGGCACAAACCCATGAAAGCAGTGCCTAGAGCTCTCTGTCAGCCTTTGCAGCACATCTTTCTGTATATGTTGCTGGCATGTTATACCTTGGAAACTAAAAATGAAACCCGCAGTGTGCATCAAAGCAGATAACATCCCTGTAAAATCTCTTTATGCAAAATGTCGACTTCTACTCAAACATATAACAAGAAAGTTGTAGAACAAGGTTGGGACAGCCTAGGGTGTGTGTGCGGTTTTCTTCCGCTCGAATTATTCTAGAAATCTGCATACTACCAGGTCAAGCGAACAGAGTAATCGGAGCAATTCACTATGTTGACGCTCCTGTCCGAAAGACCAGCAGGAAAGCAATAAAACGAACAACTGCATTCCACGTAGCTGGGTATCACAAGAAATATTGGTCTAACTTGCTCTTTGTGCGCAAGTCTCTCTGGTTGGCAAGAAGCTTCAACAACGTTGACCGATTAATGTTTATGAAACGTCTTTACGCTGATTATATGTGGTTGTTTCTACAACCAACCTGTGCAATGTGTCGTCATACGTACTTTGTGAACGTCGTCAGCTGCCTCGAAGTTCAGCATTGCTTCTGGAGTGCGTAGCCTAAAAACAGTCCAAATAAAAAAATCTGTGTTTCACTCACATTACTTTCTCTAATCTTGTAGAAACTATTTTTACAAACGCTTATTCTCCATATGGTTCATGTTAATTTAAGAGCTGGTTGCTATGCGGAGTATTCCATTCTCTTTGCATTACCAGGACAAAAAAAATGAATAACGAATTTGAGAGAAAGTATAAGTATTGGAAAATTTAAGGGAATAACAAACAATATCTCGAAAATGGTTCACTCAACAAAAAAAATGTATATGATATAAATTGTGTATTCTAACGCGATCTACATTTTTGTGCAGTAAACTTTTGTCTATCTCTTATGGTTTATAGTTATGCAAAAGTCATTTACAATGAAAAATACTTTTGGGGAGATTTCCAGAAAATTCAAGATATACATTTCATTTGTCATGAAAATATCTTAAACATATGATATTTTAATCAAAATCGTTAGAGCCATTTTTGAGAAAATTAAAATTTTTGAAAAATGTTCCATGTAAGGGTAATCTGGGGTGGGGGGATTTTATTTAAAACCTTCGTGTCGCATCTCTGGAAGATACTGAACCTAAATACCAAGTTTGGTGTTTATTCGACTGTTCGTTTCTTAGTTATGCTGTTCACAGACGCACACAGACACACTCGGACATGTTTCCAAAAATGCCTTTTTGTATTCAGTGTGTTTCAAAACATGTACGTAGTAGAGAAGGTAATAACAACATGTCATGGAAAGGTAGTATCAGGCTGAAAAATACTATGTGCCAGCCAAGATTTGTACCACAATCTTTGTTTCACCGTGCCGCTGCTTGAACCAATTGAGCTACCGTGAGAACATGACAGCAGACATCATGACATATACACTGAACAGCAACGAGTTAATACAAATAAGAAGGATGGGCTATCTTTATTGGTATCAAATCATTGGAGTTGTCACACAAGAATTTAGTGCATGAGTTAGTGATCGTAGATGCATATTTAGGATACAATAAGATGAAAAACAACAGAAAAAGAAAACGAAGCTAAAAGGAAGAAGAAAAAGGAAAATAGAGATAAATTACCTTTGTCTAACTGAAAAAATTGACCTAGCTTTGCGCACTTCAGACAAAAATTGCCCATGTTTGGCCTGTTCCTCTAGTCAGACAGTAGATCCCAACATGTCAATCTCTTTCTTGAGGGACTTAAGAATTTTTCTTTGAGTTTAATCGTTCTCTGGTTCTCCTACTGTGCACACTCCCAGTCCTCATCCAAATCACAGAATGGACAGATTCTCCAACCAGAATCGTGAAAATGCCGGCATGCTAATCTAAAACCTAAAAATATCTAACATAAGCTTCTTGATTTATAGAAATAAAAGAAAGGCAACTCGTTTCTGATTAAAGAAGTTCCAATATCTATTAGTAAATAGTTTCAAAAGAAAGATAAGTCGTACTCTAAGGCAAACTATAAAACCGAAAAGATAAATGCCTAAGGTAGCAAATTGTTATCTGAAATTAACATTTTCCTGTTGTTTTATTAGTATGATATAGTATAAGTGAAATCGACAAGAAAAAGCAAAACTGATTATGTTCTATTCCAAAAAGCTGCGCGGGATGGCTCGGTTGAGTCCCACATTCGAGAGGTCCTGTGTTCGATTACCGCGGCCAACCGCGGTTTCCCCGGATCGTTAGGCGATTGCTGGGAAGGTTCATTACATCCCCCGAATTTCCAGTGTCCCTCCATTTCACATCCATTCTCATTTCACTTCACCTTTCATCTGCTTGGTCTATTTCAGGGTTGAAAGTGTCAACGGGAGTTTCGACGTTACATGGCAGGAGGGGCTGGTCTCCGAATCTCGGATCCCCCAGTGGAATGTGCAAACTTTCAGGGGGAAGGGGAGCCGGTTGCGCAAGTGCCATCCGGGGAGTTTCAATCTTTAAAAGGTAGGGACCCTGCCCTCTGCCCTATCGTGCCTCCTGGGCTCCTCTGTATCCTCTCACCTCCCTGGAGTACCCCATCAGAGGCTTAGGCTCTTATAGGCCCAGGTGCTAAGGCCCCTCCGTACCTAGTTTTAGTCTTACTCAATGTTAAAACAAATAGATCTTTTGGGGCAGTTCAAACACTTGAGTTCCGGAATTAATTGCAAATACTATCGATGTATCATCTCATATAAGTTAAATCAAATGTCGAATACTTATTTGGTGGTAAAATTTCCAAGAGTGTAAAACAAAAGACAACACTGGCCTTGAAATTTAAGTTTTATAAAACAATACATATTCTGCCATTTGCCTGAAAACTGCAAAATCTTCGAACTGTTATATGCAGAGCGTTCCCTTCATGTTTTATATTGACCAATAACATTTGACAAGAGCTCGTCTATAAACAAATCGCTGTCGTTTATTTAATAATATGCTTGCAAGAATGTGATTTACTGAACAGTAACAACAGGCGGTGATTAATAAGCTATGTCCCCCATCTCGATTTATTGTGCAAATCGTACTACCTCAACATTAAACTCAGTTTTCAGTACCAAAAACCAGGAGATTCATTCAAATTTCAAAGCTGTGCCTTTAAATAATGCACATCAAATAGCGTCAGTTTCATTGTGTTCTGATTTTAACTTATCTTACTTTGGAGGTTAATTACTCCATAACACATTTATTTATTCTTGCCCTGATCTGAACAGCTGACACATTGGTGATTTGATTTTAAAAAATATTAAGCGATACATTCACATGACTTTCTCTACCCTCTATCTTTAATAGTGGGTATACAAACTATACTTACTAAAGCTTATTTTTCTATCTACTACATTTTATTCTAAATAAACCTTTTCAGAAACAGCTACATTACACATTTCGTTATAGATACAAAGAGAACAGCGATAGTCAAATGTTTAAGAACTGGAGGCTATATGCTCCTTAAAATTCCATACTGTTTCAATGCAATCGGAAGAAACAACTGAAAATCGTTGAAACTTAAAAGAACAACAGTATTGAACAATTCGAACCTTTAATAACGACTATCTCAGAAACGGCTTATGGAACAGAAAAACTTATTTTAAATATATTCTGTGTTTTAAAGAGATCTACAATTTTTGTATGGTACGTTTGCATATCACTTAACATTTACCAGTTATATAACTTTATACAAAATTCCTTCCGAATGAAGAGGACTTCACAGGCTATTCCAAGAAAATTCAAGATACACATTTTATTTATCATGTAAATATCTTTAATATGTGATAGTTTAATCAAACCTGATAGTCATTTTTAAAAAAAATTGAAATTGGGATGAGGGATTTTCTTGAAGATCTTCGTATGGCATTTTTGGAAGGCACTGAACCTAAATACCAAGTATGGTATTTATCTAATTTTTCGTTTTAGAGTTATACTGTTCAGATACATACGCGGACCTTTTTCTGTAAATGCTTTTTTTTGGATTCGGGGGCCTCAAAACATGTATTTCCGCTGAAATCCAGGTATTGAATTTTTGGGAGATATACAATACCTTCTCTACCTATTATGCACGCGGTAGAGAAAGTAAAAACACAAGTACGAAGGTAATTATTATTTATATAGTATGCTACATTTTATACATGGATTAATCTTAATAAAACCCATTTGAGGTTAGGAATTCATAAAATACATTCGTAACCTTTCGTAGGATCACGTATGATAATTTAACTCAAATATGGTAAAAAAGGTTAACTCCTAAAGTGAAGTAGTTAGTTGCTGCTACGTATTGAAGGTCAGTTTGTAGATGCTGTATTATATTTCAACTGTTGGGGAGCCGAAATTGTAGTAGTTGCAACCGCACGTATAGTAAACAGTTTCCGGTAGGCTTCGCCCCAAATGTATTTTCAGGTGACCTTTGCCCCAAGTTTAAAAATATTAGCTTTGTAATTTGATGTTTCTTTAGATATTATATTTATGTTTGCCTCGGCTGCGTCAATATTATTGTTAGAGACATGGAAGTCTTGGCAGGGTTGTAGTGCGTCTGAAGAATGTAGGCTTACACAGATTTTAAGTTTTAATTCACTCCTTTTTATTAATCCTTGACACAAATTAAATAGCACTTCATTGATATCGAGAGCTGTGAGATTCTTTTATTTAATACTTGCACTTTTTAACATGTAAACTATTTTCGTCTCACACGAATACGTATTTAATTTCTCGAGGACACATCTCGCGTCTGGTTATGAGCACTGTCTAGAAGCAACTGAATTGATTTCAACCGTCTAAACTTGTAAATTTCTGTATTTCAAGTCTCTGATTGGCTAATCCTATTCCAATGGAATACCTTCATTTAACTAAAGCTTTTTCTGGTAGTTATAAGCTGTCACTAAAATTACATTATTGTTACTCCAAGAATCACAAGTAGTACTGTTAAACTTTCTTACTCACTATTGACTCAAGGTTACCTCATTGTTACCTCATTGTTAGCAACTTTTAACTTATTATTCTCACAGCTCCTACATTATTAAAGTACGTAGTGCATTCACATAATATTATTGAACATGTTTACAATAATATAAGCATATGCAATGACTGTTACATACATTTTACAAATTATTACATACACATATTGTTTTAAGGCAGGCTGTTATTGAATTTGCATATTATATAATTTGACTAAAATCATTTAAGTGTTAAAAATACTGCCTCAAAATAAGTAACTGGATATACTAGAAAGTTAGTGTAATCAGATGCGAACATAAAACAAAGGTTCAAAAGGAGGTGGATCGTCAGATCAACCTTCCCACGCCCTTATTTTGCGGAAGAGTGAGTTTGCTGACAGCTTTAACATCGTAAACACAGCAAGAGACTATGACCTGGCGCTATTCCAGTAGTCGAAACAAATGTTTCCTTCGATTAACCTCCATTCAAATAAGGTAAAATGTAGAACACTTTATGGTAAAGGAAGCCCTCTGTCATTGGCGTTGTACATACTCTTTCCAGATTCTGGCTGGGGTTTTGAAGATAAATTTACCGTAGCTCTTCCGAATTTCCCTGATTAATACTCGAATACCAACCAAAATTCGACATCCAGGTTTCACAAAAATATATTTTGAGAGCCCCTGAATAAAGAAATACTTTTTGGAACAAAATATTGTTTCGCCCCTACTTCTAACTATTCTTTACATGGAAGAGTTATATATATTTTTTGGATTTTCTCAAACGCGACTAACGATTTTGATTAAAATATATGTTTAAAATATCTTCATGATAAAGAAAACACATACCTTGAATTTTCTGAGAGTAACCTGTGATGATTTTCTCATTCTGAATGAATTTTGCGTAATTTTTATAGCTACTAAACAACTAGAGATAGACTTGCTACATCAAAAATGTAAATCTTATTAAAACACAAACTTTATATCGAATACATCTTTGTGGCCTTAACCATTTCCGAGATATTTATAGTTATTGGTTTGAATATTCAAATGCCTTAAATTTGTTACATTCTCAGCCGCTTAACTATAGAATAATTTCGAGATTTCCGGAAATATGTTCATTGATTCCTTGAATTCATAAAAGTGTTTTTAAAAAACATCCGTGTCTGAGTGTCTATGAACAGAATAATTTTAAAACGAAACATTCGATAAACTCAGAACTGGTAAACCACAACTAACTTGTAGCTGGAAAACCTATGTTTCTATTCTCAAAAAGTTCAATGATTTTTCTTTAAAATATCATATGATTAAGATACATGATAAAATGTGTAGCTTGAATTTTTTGCGAATAGCCTGAGAGGCTCTCTTCATTGAAAAGAATGTTGCATGAGTTTTGTATAACGGGTAAAACATAGAAGATAGACAAAACCGTACGAGGGGTGATGGGAAATTAAGGTTACAAAGCCGATATTCCTGGAGTTTCGTCCATTATGGAGAAATTAGTTGTGTGCGGTAATTGTAATACTTGCGGTTGGAAACTCCACGGAGTTTCAGCCACCCGTCACCCACAGCGCTAGTTGCAGGTAAACACAAATGACGACTCGTTTGGAAACACTCCGTTATTCGATTTCTGTGGACGAAAGATGCAACCGCAGCTGAAAGAGGTTTACGGAGAGACTGCAATGTCTCGCCAACATGCCGCAGAATGGTTTAGAAAGTTTGCGACTGGTATAGAAAACGTCAACGACGAGGATTGCAGTGACCGACCCGGCATGGCGTCGGTAGATTTCAACACAGCTCGCGTGAAGGAGTTGATTCAGGACAACATGAGGATCACATTACGGCATATGACGGTAGAATTGGGAATGTCTTTCGGAAGCATTCGTCACATTGTTCACGATTTCTGCAGTAGCGAAAAGTTTGTTCCCGATGGGTTCCATAAAATCTCTCCAAACAACACAAGTAGAAACTTTTGCAACAATTCTCCACGGAAGGGAACAGTTTTCTTCACCTCATTGTCATGGGTGACGAAACATGGATTCACCACATCATCCCCAGCAGTAAGCGGTCGTCAGTGGAGTGGAAATAGCCCTCCTCTCCAAAGACAAAGACGTTTAAGGTGACGCAATCTTTCGGGAAGATGATGGCTACAGTGTTTTGGGACAGCATGGCTATCATGCTCCTGGATTTTGGAAAGAGCGCACACAGTGACCGAGGGCGTCATCTTCCTTCACGACAACGCACGAACTCACACAGTCCAGAAGACTACCACGTTGTTGAAGCAGTTTATCTAGGACATTATCGAGCACCCTCCCTAGAGCCCGGACCTCACTTTTCCTCACTTAAAGGAGCACCTAGAACATGAGCTATTTCAGACATGTTCCTTATTTGTTTATTTGTTTGTGTAACTTTTCCAATAATTATACTTTTTCTCAAATGGGAATTCTTTATTCTTCTTTTTACTTTCTCTACTACGTATAATAAGTAGGGGAAGTATTATATTCCACCCAAAAATTAGATACCGAAATTTCACCAGAAATATTTGTTTTGAGACCCCCTGAATCCAAAAAAATCTGATGTGTTACACTCACATGACTTTCTCTACTCTTGTACAATCTATGTTTACAAACGGCTATTCTCCATATGCTTCATGTTAATCGATATATCGAGATGTCAATCTTATTGATAATTTACTTGTAGATGCAAGGGGAATATGGTAAGTTTTAAGCGATAGTCAAATATTTTAACGCTGGTTGCTATGTGGCGCATTCCATTCTCTTTGCATGTCCAGGACATAAAAAAATCTGATGTGTTACACTCACATGACTTTCTCTACACTTGTACAATCTATTTTTACAAATGTTTATTCTCCATATGCTTTATGTTAATCGAGATATCGAGATGTCAATCTTATTGCTAATTTTCTTGTAGATGCAAGGGGAATATGGTAGCTTTTAAGCGATGGTCAAATATTTTAACGCTGGTTGCTATGCGACGCATTCCATTCTCTTTGCAAGTCCAGGACATAAAAAAATGAATAACGAATTTGAGAAAAAGTATAAGTATTGGAAAATATAAGGGAATAACAAGCAATATCTCGAAAACGGTTCACTCAACAAAAGAAATGTATATGACATAAGTTGTGTATTTTAACGAGATCTACATTTTTTGTGTAGTAAAATTTTGTCTATCTCCTATGGTTTACCAGTTATGCAAAAGTCGTTCACAATGAAGAATACTTTTGGAGACATTCCCAGAAAATTCGAGATATACATTTCATTTCTCATGACATTATCTTAAACATATGATATTTTAATCAAAATCGTTAGAGCCATTTTTGACAAAATTAAAATTTTCGAAAAATGTTCCATGTAAAGGGTAATCTGGGGTGCGGGCATTTTCTTGAAAACCTTTGTGTTGCATCTCTGGAAGATACTGAACCTAAATACCAAGTTTGGTGTTTATCCGACTGTTCGTTTTTGAGTTATGCTGTTCACAGACACACACACAGACATACAGACACACACACACAAATACACACACACACACACACACACACACAGACACACACACGGACATGTTTCCAAAAATGCTTTTTTTGGATTCAGGAGGTCTCAAAACATGTATTTCCGGTGAAATCTCGGTATGGAATGTTTGGGTGGAATGCAATACTTCCCCTACTTACTATACGTAGTAGAGAAAGTAAAAAAATCTGATGTGTTACACTCACATGACTTTCTCTACTCTTGTACAATCTATTTTTACAAACGCCTATTCTCCATATGCCCTATGTTAATCGATATATCGAGATGTCAATCTTATTGCTAATTTTCTTGTAGATGCAAGGGGAATATGGTAGCTTTTAAGCGATGGTCAAATATTTTAACGCTGGTTGCTATGTGGCGCATTCCATTCTCTTTGCATGTCAGGACATAAAAAAATGAATAACGTATTTGAGAAAAAGTATAAGTATTGGAAAATTTAAAGAAATAACAAGCAATATCTCGAAAACGGTTCACTCAACAAAAGAAATGTATATGGCATAAGTTGTGTATTTTAACGCGATCTACATTTTTTGTGTAGTAAAATTTTGTCTATCTCTTATGGTTTATCAGTTATGCAAAAGTCGTTCACAATGAAGAATACTTTTGGAGACATTCCCAGAAAATTCGAGATATACATTTCATTTCTCATGACATTATCTTAAACATATGATATTTTCATCAAAATCGTTAGAGCCATTTTTGAGAAAATTAAAATTTTCGAAACATTTTCCATTTAAAGGGTAGTCTGGAGTGGGGGGATTTTCTTGAAAACCTTCGTGTCGCATCTCTGGAAGATACTGAACCTAAATACCAAGTTTGGTGTTTATCCGACTGTTCGTTTTTGAGTTATGCTGTTCACAGACACACACACACACAGACACACACACAGACACACACACACACACAGACACACACACGGACATGTTTCCAAAAATGCTTTTTTTGGATTCAGGAGATCTCAAAACATATATTTCCGGTGAAATCTCGGTATCGAATTTTTGGGTGGAATGCAATACTTCCCCTACTTACTATACGTAGTAGAGAAAGTAAAAAGCATTTTTTGAAACATTTCCGTTGTGTCTGTGAACAGCATAACTCAAAAACGAGCAGTCGGATATAGACCAAACTTGGTATTTAGGTTCAGTATCTTACAATGACGCGACACGAAGGTTTTCAAGAAAATCCCCCCACCCGAGATTACCCTTTACATGTACTATTTTTGGAAAATGTCAATTTTCTCAAAAATGGCTCTAACGATTTTGATTAAAATATCATATGTTTAAGATATTTTCATGACAAATGAAATGTATATCTCGAATTTTCTGGGAATGTCTCCAAAAGTATTCTTCATTGTAAACGACTTTTGCATAACTGGTAAACCATAAGAGATAGACAAAATGTTACTACACAAAAAATGTAGATCGCGTTAAAATACACAATTTATGTAATATACATTTTTGTTTATTGAGTGAACCATTTTCGAGATATTGCTTGTTATTCTCTTAAATTTCCCAATACTTATACTTTTTCTCAAATTCGTTATTCATTTTTTTATGTCCTTGCAATGCAAAGAGAATGGAATACTGCACATAGCAACCAGCTCTTAGAATATTCGACTATCCCTTAAACCCTACCATCTACAAGAAAATTAGCAATAAGATTAACATCTCGATTAACATGAAGCATATGGAGAATAAGCGTTTGTAAAAATAGTTTGCACAAAAGTAGAGAAAGTCATGTGAGTGCAACACAACAAATTTTTTGGCACGAGTCAAACCTGTGGCACCTGCGCTGAATTGTTTTATGCGGAATTTAATCGTCGCTCTTTCAGGAGCAGAGACATCTTCTTCTCAAGGTAAATTGAAATTTAATTTCACGTCGTGCTAACTTCTTGATCAGTTCTGCTTCTAAAGTTCATTACACTCCTTAATCACCGCTGCAGGTATTTATGTTTCCTCGCCTGCTAATGACAAGGCGGACTTCTTATTAGATTGCGCTGCTATTTAACGTTAAAATCTGGAAACAAGTTACACAACTTTTATTATATTTCCTCCTTTGTGGTTTAATTTAACTTGAAAGTCAAAAGTGGCTGTTTCCTAATCCCTTTACAGTTTACGAGTAATTGCTCTCGCGCAGCAGAACAGCACAAAAAGAAAGACAATCTGCTGCTGTAGACAGACAGAGTTATCGCTTCATGGCATTGTAATACATGATTTAAAGGCAATATATTCTAAGCTAATAAAACTCTGATATGTTACATTCACACGACTTTCTCTACCCTTCATCATTTATTAGTGCGTATACAAACTCTTCTTACTAAAGCTAATTTTTCTATCTACTACGTTTTGATCCAAATAAGCCTTTGCAGAAACAGCTACATTACACATTTCGTTATAGATACAAAGAGAAGAGCGATAGTCAAATGTTTAAGAACTGCACGCTGTATGCTGACCTTAAAATTCCACACTGTTTCTATGCAATTAGGGAAATCAAATGAATCTTTTTTATTCTATTTTATTTTACGTCACTTTAACTCCTTGGTCATAACGCAACGGATCTGTTGTTGGATAACTCTTAGAACGATATGTGTTGGACAGTTAGCCTCCTAGGTCTCATTCCTTTAACCACCTGCTTCATGCCTTGCAGATGGCATTAGGGTGCGTCCAGTCCAACCACCGCCCCCAGACAGAAAGGCTAGCCTTCTAGGTCTCATCGCTAGAAATACCATCTTGCTTCGTCACGTGCCCATATAAACCCCTAGCGCTTGGCAGCCGGATATTCTGCTTTGTGCCATGCAGATGGCGTTAGGTCGCCGTCCAGTCTATCTCCTTACATTGTCTGTAGATAGATGGCATAGCATTCGCTATTACCACTTATTTTTTATTTTACTGTTGTTTTAGACTTAAGATGGAACTTTCGGTTCCAACTTCCAATCCGGAATTTACCTTGGCCACTGAGGAAAACCACGAAAAAACCTCAGACAGATTGGTCGGCCCACGGGATTTGAACCCGGGACCTCTCACCTGAGCCATCCCGCTCGGTAACTGAATGTTCAGAGGACCTTGAATGAACATTCGACCGTATAACGTATATCTCGGAAATGGATTATGCCACAAAAAACTTATTTGAAATAAACGTTGGTTTTAAAGACATCTATATTTCTTGTGTAGTACATTTTCGTCTATCACTTAACGTTTAACAGTTATACAAGATTATACAAAATTCCGTCCGAATGAAGAGGTCTTCATAGGCTGTTCCCAGAGAATTCAAGATATACATTTTATTAATAATGTAAATATATTTAGTATATGAATTTCAATCAAAATCGTCAGATACGTTTTAGAAAATCAAATGTTTCGAAAAATGTTGCATGTAAAGGGCAGTTGGTGTGGGGATATTTTTTTAACATCTTGGAGGACACTGCATTTAAATACCAAGTTTTGTTCTTATCTGTGTATTAGGCATCTAAATTTCTTGTGTAGTGCGTCTTTATCAATCGCTTAAAGTTTACCAGTTATATAAGATTATACAAAATCCCTTCTAAATGAAGAGGATTTCACAGGCTATTCCCAGAAAATTCAAGATTTATGTTTTATTTGTAATATAAACATCTTTAATATACGGTATTTTAATCAAAATCGTTAGAACCATGTTTTAGAAAATAACTTTAAAGGGGAAAAACTTTTTAAAGTATATTTATAATAATTAATTTATTGAAGATTACTCTATAATAATAAAAATAAATTTATAACGTAATTAATAATTTTATATATTAAACTCTATAGAGTCTCTCGTCCCTTAATTTAAGTATTTTACATAAAATCGATATTCAATAAAATTAATATGAAACTTCAAAATTTTCGAAAAATGTGTCATGTAAAGGGTAGTTAGCGTGGGGAGATTTTCTTGAAAATCTTCTTGTCGCATTCTTGGAAGATACTGAATTTAAATACCAAGTTTGGTACTTATCTGACCTATCGATCTTTAGTTATGGTGTTCACAAACGCAAACACACACACACACACCTTTTTCTAAAAATGCTTTATTTGTATTCAGGACACCTCAAAACATGTATTTCCGGTAAATTCTCGGTATCGAAATTTTGGGTGGAATGCAATACTATCCCTACTTACTATACGTAGTAGAGAAAGTAAAATTACCTAGTTTTGTATCCATTCCGGTTTTCGTTTTCACTTTCTCTATTATGTATAGCAAGGGTGGCGAAAATGCCTTTCTTCCTCGAGTCATTCAAATATGCGACACGCACTACACCACTTGGTAGTATATGGTAAACAAATGAATAGCTAGAAAAGGACTGACATCTGCGAGTCACACTACCTCGGGAGTCCTATTTTCGCCACCACTGACGTATAGTAAGTAGGGGAGGTTTGCATTTCACCCAAAAATTCAATATCGAGATTTCACCGGAAACACATGCTTGGAGGTGTCCTGAATACAAATAAAGCATTTTGGTAACATGTCTACATGTATGTCTGTCTTTCCGTGTGTGTCTGCCTGTCTGTGAACAGCATAACTCAAAAAATCTGATGTGTTACACTCACATGACTTTCTCTACTCTTGTACAAACTACTTTTACAAACGCTTATTCTCCATCTACTTCATGTTAATCGAGATAAGCATTTGCAGACTCTATCTTATTGCTAATTTTCTTGTAGATGTAAGAGGTATATATATTTACAAGGGCAATATAGAAATACAGTAGCCTTTAAGCACATACATATCTCTTAATAGCTGGTTGCTAGGTGCAGCACCATTCCCTTTGCCACAGATAAAATGAATAACGAATTCCCATTTGAGAAAATAAGTATTGAAAAATTTAAGGGAATAACAAGCAATATCTCGAAAATGATTCACTCAACAAAAAAATGTATACAATATAAATTGTGTATTTTAACATGATCTACATTTTTGTGTAGTAAAATTTTGTCTATCTCTTATAGTTTACCAGTTATGCAAAAGTCGTTCACAATGAAGAATACTTTTGGAGACATTCCCAGAAAATTCAAAATATGCATTTCATTTATCATAAAAATATCTTAAACATATGATATTTTAATCAAAATCGTTAGAGCCATTTTTGAGAAAATTAAAATTTCCGAAAAATCTTCCATGTAAAGGGTAGTCTGGGGTGGTGGGATTTTCTTGAAAACCTTCGTGTCGCATCTATAGAAGATACTGAACCTAAATACCAAGTTTGGTGTTTATTCGACTGTTCGTCTCGTAGTTATGCTGTTCACAGACACACACACACGGACATGTTTCCAAAAATTCTTTTTTTGGATACAGGGGTCTCAAAACATGTACTTTCGGTGAAATCTCGGTATCGAATTTTTGGGTGGAATACAATACTTCCCCTACTTACTATACGTAGTAGAGAAAGTAAAAAGTAAAGTTGGATAAATACCAAACCTAGTATTTGAGTTTAGTGTGATCCAAGGATGCCACACGAAGATTTTAAAAAAATTTAAAAGAAAGTATTAATACACACAAAATGTGGATCTCGTTTAAACACAATTTATGTCACATGCATTTTTTTCGAGTGTGACCATTTGCGAGATATTCCTTGTTTGTTTAAACTTTCCAAACTCTATAGCTTTTCTCAAATGGGAATTCGTTATTCGTTTTTTTTAATGTCCTGGACACGCAAAGAGAATGGAATGCTTCACATAGCAACCAGCTCCTAAAAGATTTGACTATCGCTTAAAGCCAACCATATTACCTAGCCTACATTGAAACCTTAAGAAACCCATAGCCACCCAGTATTAAATTACTTGCGATGGCAGTCGCCATTGAGATTGTCATCTCTGGTGAGTTGCCTTGGTGGTCTATCTTAGAAGAAATTTGAGTCAATTGGGGAATTCAATGACCCACCAGCATTTGTTACAGTACCTCAATGGTTAGAGTAACCGCACGGAGAGCGAGAGAAACGTGTTCAAATTCCGACTGTGACATTGAATTTTTAAGTTGACTGGATACTAAAAACCTGCCAAAACCAGGCTAATGTCTCTAAAAAGTATAATTAACTTCAATTGATTATATATATTAGGTTGTCTGATAAGTTCGTTCGTTTTGCTCGCAAGTTCCATCTATTGCGCTTGAAAACCCTGAACCCTCTGTACACTCAAGTTATCCTAGTTGCCTAACAACCCCTACGACTTAGAAAACAACCACCGGACTCACTATTAGATATGTCAGTGTGTATTTGTGACTGACGTTGGATAGAACAATGTGAACTTGTGTTTACAAACTATAGAAAACAAAAAGGAACATTTCCGACATCTTGTGCTGTTTTACTATCGTAAGGGTAAAACCTCCTCACAATGCCGGCAGAAAATTTGTGCTGTCTACGGGGAAGATGCGGTAACGAAGCGAGCTTGCCAAAAGCGGTTTAGTCGATTTCGAGCTGGGAATTTGTCTCTAAAAGACAAACCTCGGTCTGGACGGCCAATGGTTACGGACGTGGAAAGAATTCACGAAACGATAGTCAACAATCCATGAATTACAACTCGGGTTGTAGCGGGTAACGGTTGTTGGGCGACATTTGTAGCGGGAAATCGGTTATCAGTTGCATTTGGAAAGCGTCGTTCCTCGGGTTGATGCTATCTGGGGCAGTGTTCTCGTCCTCGGCTATGGATGCTCGTCGGCTGCTGTAGTTTCCATTCCTACGCCTTCCCTATATAGCTAATTCTTGGTTCTCAGGGTTATCGTGGGTGAGGCAAATTAAAAATATACTGCATTTCCCTTAATAAATATGATTTATTATAAATTTAAATATTCATGGGCGGTTAGTTTTTCCCATTATACCGAGTCCCACCATTAGAATGAATCAGGAGCCTAACTAACTGCACACGTTTTCCCACCCATATGCACACACGTGCATCGGTCGTCAAGAGCGTAACAATTTGTGTCGCCAAAATTCTAGAAGAGAGTGAAAATCTGGGGCTTTGTTCGCCTTTATATACCTGAACCTGGTAACGCTCTCCTCTAGGCTTCAGAATGTAACGGCGTTTCTAATTGATTCTCAGACCGCGTTACCTTAACATGTATGAGAATATTCTACTCCAAAGTTTTGCGCTTTGGCGTTACCATGGCGCGTCATGAAGCGGATTCAAAATCCGTCTCTTTCTTTTCTCTAACCGTTTCTTTCTATTTCTCCTTACCGCTACCGGCTCCCTGTTCATTAGCTTGGTGAAAGGTGGGCTCTACTTAGAATTATCTTTTACCTGGAATTTGTTAGCTCACCCGTTTCTTACAATCTGCTTTGTATAATTCTTGGTTGTTGAATATTTTAGCATGTTTCTTGGTGAATTATATTATTACTATGTACAATTCTTATATACATATGGTATATACCCTTTCAGAGTGTTGGCATTGGAGCTCAATTTAGCTCGTGCTACTATAGCCAGGAACTTGGGAATATATTGTCGACAATCCTGTATACTGCAGGAAATAAATAGTTTGTTTACAGAACCTAACTGCCGTAATTACTTATCTTTTGAACCAGCTTGTGTTTAAAGTTTGTAAACGGAAAGTTCGGCAACTACTCTGCCGTAGCTGTGCTGCGGGTGAGGTTGTTCCCAGGCGTTCTTAGTGATTGAAATGTAACGAAAAGCGAACGAACTTTGAGACAACCCTATATATTATATAACCAATAAATATACCTTATCCATCTATAACCAACATTACCGGCGTGTTTTCTACAATAAGAGATGTAACTTCAAGAAGTGGAGAGAATTCGGGAACACCTAGTAGCTTTAAAAAGCGTTTTGGAACGTTCAGCTTTATAACAAAAACATGGGAGTGTAACTAACGTAACAATTTGCGTTTTGGTCTCTGTCGCAGCCCTCTGTTTTACCGCACGATGTAAACTAGGATAAAATAAAATGTGTCCATGTATAAATTATTGGATCAAGATCGTGAAGCATGTATTAACAGTCCACCATTGCGGTTCGAACCCGATGATCTTGTTACCTGTGTGGGTTGGATATCACGAGCACGGTTTTGCCGATGACTGTGGTCGGAACGTAATGTGGGTTTAACATTGCTGATGAGGAATTTTAAAAGCATTTTTAAAGCTGGTGTTACGTTCTAGCATGTTAAAACAGTAGCATTGTTCCTATCTAGAAGCTTTCAAATGCTTTATGCTAACATCAGTGGATTTTAGTTTAATACGATTACAATAATGCACTACCTTACACGCGTAAGAGTAAAAGTTTGTAAACATATTCTGTTATAACACGACATTCATCTGTTCATAAACCGCAAAACATCGATTTTAGTGCGTAAGTAGCAGCAACAGAAGTAAAAATCGCATCTGTGCACTCACATCACTTTCTCTACTCACTCCTCACAAAAAGCTTGAGGCAGTATTTTTAACACTTAAATTATTTCAGTCACATTGTATAATATAAAATATAATAACCCACCTTAAGGCAATATGTGTATGTAATAATATATAAAAAGTGTATATTACAGTCATTGTATATGCTTGTATTCTTGCATACATGTGTAATAATGTTATGTGAATGTATTATGTAATTTAATAATGTAGGAGCTGTGAGGTTAAAAGTTGCTAACAATGAGGTAACCTTGAAACAATAATGAGTTTTAAAGTTTAACAATACTACTAGTCATTATTGGAGCAACAATAATGTAAATTTTGAGACAGTTTATAAAATAGCCAATCATTAACCAGAAAAAACTTAAGTTAAATAAAATTATTCTATTGGATTAGGAATAGTCAATCAGGGACTTGAAATACAGAAATTTACAAATTTAGGCGGTAGAAATCAAGTCAGTTGCTTGTAGACAGCGCTCATAACTGGACGTGTTGATTGTAGACAGTGTTCCTGACGTGAGATGCGTCCTCGAGAAATTTAATGCGTATTTTGTGTGAGACAAAAATAGCTTACGTGTTAAAAAGTGCAAGTACTTAAAAAATCTCACAGCTCTCTATATAAGTGAAGTGTTATTTAAATCGTATCATGCATTAATAAAAGAAGTGAAGTAAAATTATAATCTGTGTAAGACTACATTCTTGGCCGCACCACTCCCTACAAAGAAATCCAGGCCTCTAACAATAATACTGACGCAGCCGAGGCAAACATAAATATATAATATTTAAAGAAACAGTCAAACTACTAAGCTAATATTTTCAAACTTGGGTCAAAGGCCACCGGAAAGTACATTTGGGACGAAGGCTACCGGAAACTTTTTACCATATATGCGGTTGCAACTATTTCAAGTTCGGCTCCCCAACAGTTAAACTACAATACAACTCCTACTTAAAATTTGCTTTCCATACGTGAAGCAACAACCTACTTCAAATTGGCGCCAAAATGTGGGGCAAATAACGAAACAATTCAAGAACTCCAATCTCCTTACAAAAGCGTATTCTTCTGGTAAAATAAATGAGTCGAAATGATATTAAAAGCCTTTACTTACATCATGATGGTAAAAGATGGACGATCGTTTCGAGGTTATCAAGACCTTATCATCAGCGGATCTTTCACCTAAATGATGTAAGTGAAGGCTTTTAATATCCTTTCGACTCATTTATTTTACCAATTGACTCTTCACAGCTAATATTGTCCTGTTTCAACATTGATAAGCGTATTCTTCTATTTAATTCTTGTTAATCGAGATAAACTTTCATTATACCTAGTTGTAGGTATACGATGAATACATTGGGCCAAAGTGATAGGTAAATTTTTAACAAGTGTTTCGCTATGTGATGGCTTTAAAACGTCATTTTTCCTTGCATAACCAGGAGGAAAACAGTGTGTGAGTGTGAGTGAGAGAGAGAGAGAGAGAACAGCATAACTCAAGAACAAAAAGTCTGATAAACACAAAGCTTGCACCGTTCAAGGATGCGACACAAACATTTTAAAATTAAATACCCTTACGCAAACTATCATTTACATTGAGGATTCTTTCGATATTTTTTACTTTCCTAAAAAATGGCTCCTACGATTTTGATTAAAATACCTCATATTAAAGATATTTACAATGTATATCTTGAATTTTCTGGGAATAGCATGTAAAGACCTCTTCATTCGAAACGAATTTTGTATAATCTTGTATAACTACTAAACGTGTATAGTTAGATGAAAACATACCACACAAAAAAGTATATCTCTTTCAAAAACACAGTTTATTACAAACCGTTTTTGTGCCATAAGCCATTTCTGAGAAATCGTTATTAAAGTTTCAAATTGTTCATGTCTTGCCAATTCTATTAAATCCTGTCATCATTCAGTTGTTTTTCACGATGTCGTGGAAACAGTGTGGGATGTTAAGGCCAGCATATAGCGTCCAGTTGCTAAACATTTGACTATCACTCTTCCCTTTGTATCTATAACTAAATGTGTAATGTAGCTATTTCTGCAAGGCTTATTTGGATTAACATGTAGTAGATAAAAAAATCTGATGCATTACACTCACATGACTTTCTCTACTCTTGTACAAACTATTTTTACAAACGCTTATTCTCCATCTACTTCATGTCAATTGAGATAAACATTTGCAGACTCTATCTTATTACTAAGTTTCTTGTAGATGTAAGGGGAATATATATTTACAAGGTCAATATAGAAATACAGTAGCCTTTAAGCACATGCATATCTCTTAATAGCTGGTTGCTAGGTGCAGCACCATTCCCTTTGCCACAGATTAATACTCTTTGCATATACAAGACAAAAAAATCAATAACGAATTCCCATTTGAGAAAATAATTATTGAAAAATTTAAGGGAATAACAAGCAATATCTCGAAAATGGTTCACTCAAGAAAAAAATGTATATGACATAAATTGTGTATTTTAACGCGATCTACATTTTTTGTGTAGTAAAATTTTGTCTATCTCCTATGGTTTACCATTTATGCAAAAGTTTTACATAATGAAGAATACTTTTGAAGACGTTTCCAGAAAATTCGAGATATACATTTTATTTGTCATGAAAATATCTTAAACATGCTATTTTAATCAAAATCTTTAGAGCCATTTTTCAGAAAATTAAAATTTTCGAAAAATGTTCCATGTAAGGGTAATCTAGGGTCGGGGTATTTTCTTGAAAACCTTCGTGTCGTATCTCTGGAAGATACTGAACCTAAATACCAATTTTGGTGTTTATCCGACTGTTCGTTTCTGAGTTATGCTGTCCACAGACACACAGACACACACACGGACATGTTTCCAAATATGCACTTTTTTGGATTCAGGGGGTCTCAAAACATATATTTTTGGTGAAATCTCGGTACGAATTTTTGGGTGGAATACAATACTTCCCCTACTTACTATACGTAGTAGAGAAAGTAATAAATTTAATAAGAATAGTTGGTATACCCGCAAAAAACGATAGATGGTAGAGAAAGTCATGTGAATGTATCACATAATTTTTTTTCTTCTGTAAAGTGTTGCTGAATTCATAGTGCAAAATGGCATTTGTAGCACCAGGTTTAAAAACATGTTTAAAATATAGGTGGGGTGCCTAAAATGATAAAATATATACCAAAAAGTTTTGTTGGGGAAATTTCCGCCATTTGGTCCACTCTTAAATAGTTTCTGACATAGTCGGTCAGGAAGTAGCTAACTTTAACCTAATATTTTAAACGAATAAGCAAACTTACCTGCTCTTAGAAGATGCTTTGATACTATTGGTTATCGAGGTTACCCTGGATACTAACCACACTTTCCTAGCATGGCTTGTCCGCAGCCGACTTAGTTTGCGAAACTCGGCAGTCAAGTGTTTGCTCTCATTCACACACCAGTCTCTCACCCACCTGCTGTGGTAACTGCCAAGCCAAGCACAGTGGAAGTTAACTCGGCAAACACACACCGCCTTGTAGGCTTAAATGAAGTAAACGCAACCAAAGTCAGAAGGAACTTAAATCTATATTTATACAGAGTGCGGAAAAAGAATGTGCAGAAAGTTGTAGGCAGAAAGAAAGGCCGTACCAAAATAAAAATCTTGAGGTTAGGAACCAGAAGCTGTTTTTACTTTGCTACCTGCATCAACATTAAATCAGAGTTTCCGACAGTTAAACCTGTTCGTTGCGAGTCAGATGTAAACAAAACGCACTCTTGTACAGTACTAGTCACTTTTGCTAGGTGTGTCTGATGTAAAGTCTACTGGTTGGTACGATAGTTGATGTAGGTTTTGTATGCCTCACTGTTGGAAAGCCAATTTGAGAAGATGTATTGTCTTTACGTGTTTGCACCACGCTTTGGGCGCCAATTTGAAGCAAGTTGTTGCTTCACGTATGGAAAACCAATTAGAGAAGTTTATTTATTTTAGAAAGAGTTGTATTTCGACTGTTGGGGAGCCGAACTTGAAGTAGTTGCAACCGTACGTATGGTACCCAGTAGCCTTCGCCCCAAGTTTAAAAATATTAACTTTGTATTTTTACTGTTTCTTTAGATATTATATATTTATGTTTGCCTCGGCTGCGTCAGTATTATTGTTAGAGACATGGATTTCTTTGCAAGGCGTGGTGCGGCTGAAGAATGTAGGCTTACACAGATTATAATTTTTACTTCAATCCATTTATTAATGCTTGACACGATTTAAATAACACTTCACTCATATATATATATAGAGAGAGAGAGAGAGAGAGAGAGAGCAAGAGAGAGAGCTGTGAGATTTTTTTCACTAATTACTTGCACTTTTTAACACGTAAACTATTTTTGTCTCACACTAAATACGTATTAAATTTCTCGAGGACGGATCTCGCGTCTGGTTAGTAACGCTGTCTCCTAGCAACTAACTTCTGAATTTGTAAATTTTGCTTCATTTTAGTTTCTGATTGGCTAATCCTAGTCCAATAGAATACCTGCAATTAACTAAAGCTTTTTCTGGTTGTTGATTGGCTATTTTATAAACTGTCACAAAAATTACATTATTGCTTCCAAGAATCACAAGTAGCATTATTAAACTTTCAAATCCATTACTGCTTCAAGGTTACCTCATTGTTACCTCATATTTAGCAACTTTTGACCTACTTCTCACAGCTCCGACATTATTAAATTACGTAATACATTCACATAACATTATTACACATGTACACAACAATACAAACATTAATACAATGACTGTTACATACATTTCTATATATTATTCCATACACATATTGCTTTAAGGCAGGATGCTACTGGAATATATATATTTATAATCAGACCGAAATCATTCAAGTGCTAAAAATACTGCCTAAACACATACTTGTGTGGACAAATGAAGTCAGATGGAATGGTACAGGAATGGGATCTAGAAGGCTAACTGTCCGCAACATCGATCCACGAGGTATCTCCTAACATCAATTGACCTAATAGTGGTTGAAAATATAGATCCCGGGACTTGAATTAAGGTCATTCCGGTGTGTTGTCATGGTAGCTCAGTGGTTAGAGCAACCGGACGAAGATTGGGAGATCCGTGGTTCAAATCCCGGCTATGGCATTAAATTTTCAATTCGTCTGATTCTACCTACCCAACCTTGTCCAACACATGGCTTGCGTGGAAGAACAATTCATTCTACATATCTCCTAACACATCGTCGCAATTTAACCATATAATTAAAGCGACGTAAAATAATAAATATGGAAAACAGAAACCTTTAGTATTCTTAATCTATTCTGGTGTTAATAATAAGGTTGGCTACTTCATAAAAGAAATGATGATACATTGAAGTTGATAAGTTATTTTGTTGTATTGTTATTTGCCCCACGTTTTGGGCGTCAATTTAAAGTTGGTTGTTGCTTCACGTATGGAAAGCCGATTTGAAGTAGTTGCAACCGCACGTATAGTACGCGGTAGCCTTCGCCCCAAATGTACTTTCCGGTGGCCTTTGCCCCAAATGTTTAAAAAAATATTAACTTTGTAATTTGACTGTTTCTTTAAATGTATTATTATTGTTAGAGACACGTTTCTCTTTGCAGGGTTGAAGTGCGACTGAAGAAGGTAGGCTTATACAGATTTTAAGGGTCTTTTACTCCATTTATTAATGCTTGACACTACTTAAATAACACTTCACTGATATAGAGAGCTGTGAGATTTTTTTAAATTAATTACTTGCACTTTTTAACACATAAACTATTTTTTTGTCTCACAGAAAATACGTATTATACTTCTTGAGGTCGTGTCTCGCGTCCAGTTATGAGCACTGTCTACAAGCAATGACTTGAATTCCACCGTCTAAATTTGTAAATTTCTTTATTTCAAGTCTCTGATTGGCTATTCCTAATCCAATAGAATACATTAATTTAAGCTTTGTTTAGTTGTTGATTGGCTATTTTATGAACGGTCACAAAAATTACATTATTGTTTCCAAGAATTACAAGTAGTATTATTAACTTTATTACTCTTTATTGCCTCAAGGTTACCTCATTGTTAGCTCATTGTTAGCAACGTTTAACCTATTATTCTCACAGCTCCTACATTATTAAATTACGTAATACATTCACATAACATTATTAAATATGGATACAATAATATAAACATTTACAATGACTGTAATATACACCTTTCATATATAGTTACATACTCATATTGCTTTAAGGCGGGCTGTTATTGAATTTTATATTATATAGTTTGACTAAAATAATTTAAGTGTTATAAATACTGCCTAAATATTTTATAAAAATATGGTGTAATTAAGAAAATAATCCTGTCGCCGTTAATGAACAAACGTATTGGATAAAAGTAAACCAGTGTAATATGCAGGAACATGAAGGTATTATAAGGCGTAGAAATGGAACTTTCAATAAACTTTAGCTAACTATTTTCTTGTTTTTCTTTTTTTACGTGATATATAAGCTTCACTGCAATCAAAAGAGATCCTTAGTAGTATCTGATCTTTAAAAAGAAAAATTTAACGATGTAACTTTCTCTCTTGTAAGGATTTTCCACGTTTCCGCTTCTTTCTTTCAGGTTTATATCACATAAACTCTTCACCAGGAAACGCTGCGGCTTTAATGAATATATCTGACATTAACGACACTACACAAAAACCGTTGAGTAGCGAAGACGGGGTTAGGTAATTAATATGAAGCACAATATACCCGTAAATTAAGCCACGCTTTAGAAGTCTGGGGTTCAGGAACAGGTGAAACTCCTCGAGGAAGCAAAATACGAGTGCCGCCTTAAAACTGATGAAGAGGCAATATAGCACAACCACGCCCACAAGTACCAGCTAATAACACACTTTCGAGAACAGGTGATATTCTCAACGTAAACAGTACATAAAAATCTGATGTTTTACACTAACATGACTTTCTCTACTGTTGTATAAACTATTTTTACAAACGCTTATTCTCCATATGCTTCATTTTAATCGACATGTTAATCTTATTGCTAATTTTCTTGTAGGTGCAAAGGAAATTGGTAGACTTTAAGCTATAGTCAAATATTTTAAGAGCTGGTTGCTATGTAGAGTATTCTATTCTCTTTGTATTTCCAGGACAAACAAAAAAATGAATAACGAATTCCTATTTCAGAAGAAGTATAAGTATTAGAAAATTTAAGGGAATAACAAATAATGGTTCACTTAACAAAAAAATGTATATGACATAAATTGTGTATTTTAACGCAATATACATTTCTTGTGTAGTAAAATTTTGTCTATCTCTTATGGTTTACCAGTTATGCAAAAGTCGTTCACAATGAAGAATAGCTTTGGAGACATTCCCATAAAATTTGCCAATAAATATCTTAAATTATGCCATTTTCGAAAAATTTTCCTTGTAAAGGGTAATCTGGGGTGGGGGGATTTTCTTGAAAACCTTCGTGTCGCATCTCTGGAAGATACTGAACCTAAATACCAAGTTTGATGTTTAGCCGACTGTTCGTTTTTACTTTCTCTACTACGTATAGTAAGTAGGGGAAGTATTGCATTCCACCCAAAAATTCGATACCGAGATTTCACCGGAAATACATGTTTTGAGACCTCCTGAATCAAAAAAAAGCATTTTTGGAAACATGTCCGTGTGTGTGTCTGTGTGTGTGTGTGTCTGTGTGTGTGTGTGTGTGTGTCTGTGTGTGTGTGTGTGTGTGTGTGTGTGTGTGTGTGTCTGTGAACAGCATAACTCAAAAACGAACAGCCGGATAAACACCAAACTTGGTATTTAGGTTCAGTATCTTCCAGAGATGCGACACGAAGGTTTTCAAGAAAATCCCCCCACCCCAGACTACCCTTTACATGGAACATTTTTCGAAAATTTTAATTTTCTCAAAAATGGCTCTAACGATTTTGATTAAAATATCATATGTTTAAGATAATGTCATGAGAAATGAAATGTATATCTCGAATTTTCTGGGAATGTCTCCAAAAGAATTCTTCATTGTGAACGACTTTTGCATAACTGGTAAACCATAAGAGTTAGACAAACGTTTACTACACAAAAAATGTAGATCTCGTTAAAATACACAACTTATGTCATATACATTTCTTTTGTTGAGTGAACCGTTTTCGAGATATTGCTTGTTATTCCCTTAAATTTTCCAATACTTATACTTTTTCTCAAATTCGTTCTTCATTTTTTTGTCCTGGACTTGCAAAGAGAATGGAATGCACCGCATAGCAACCAGCGTTAAAATATTTGACCATCGCTTAAAAGCTACCATATTCCCCTTGCATCTACAAGAAAATTAGCAATAAGATTGACATCTCGATATCTCGATTAACATAAAGCATATGGAGAATAGGCGTTTGTAAAACTAGATTGTACAAGAGTAGAGAAAGTCATGTGAGTGTAACACATCAGATTTTTTAGTTATGCCGTTCACAGACACACACACGGACATGTTTTGGATTCGGGTGGTCTCAAAACATGTATTTCCGGTGAAATCTCGGTATCGAATTTTTGGGTGGAATACAATACTTCCACTACTTACTATACGTAGTAGAGAAAGTAAAAATAAGGAAACAACAGTTTTTAAAACTCTATGTGCTGCCTTCAAGGGCTTTTCTGTATTCACTCTTCTACAAAGTATTCTTACAAAAGCTATACTTTACCTAGCGAGATGGCACCATGGTAACGTGTGAGACTCGCCTTCGAGAGGTCCCGATTCGATTCCCGGTGGCCGGCCAACATGGGGTTTTCTTCGTTGATTGACAAAGGCGAATGCTGAAGTGGTTTATTCTACCACGGCAGTCCTCTACTCCCATCATCTCCTCTCTTTGATTTACTTTATGTTTCAGGTTGACTCCGTTGCTGGGGTTCGGTCGTTGTCGGGCAGATGGTGCAAAGGCTTGCGATTTCGAAATGTTTCCTCGGTCCCACTGGAGGGACGTTTCTGAGGAGTCCCCCGTGGCCGGGTGGTCAAGCCTGGAATTGTTAGAGAACTCTGCCCGTCTCTTTCAACTTGCGCCGGCTTCGCTCTGCAACCCGTGTATCTCCTGCGGTTCCCTCACGAGTGCAGTTCAGTCCAAGGCTATTCCTCCACCTACATCTTGTTGATGGAGATAAACTTTCATTACACATTTCTTTGCAGGTATAAGAAGACTACGGTAGTATCGATACGAGGAGCACTAATATTTTGAGCCTTGGTAACCCTGAATGCTGTAGGTGCCATCTGACGTTTACAATGGAAAGTTTGACATTTTTGACCATAATCTACTTCAAACATTTTGTCAATAGAGCGTCATTCGTTTTGTTTACACTAACTTGAAAATTGTGTGTCAACAAAAACATGGATTTAACTCGTGAAAATGTTCGTGCAATGATTTATTACGACTTTCGACGTGGGTTATCAAGACAAGAGTGCATCAATCAACTAACTTCTACATTTGGCGACGAAGCTCCATCCTTTGCCACTGTGAAACGCTGGTATAACGAATTTAATCGTGGCCGCCGTTCGCTCAATGATGAAGTTCTTGAAGGTCGTCCAAAATCAGTTGTTGTGCCAGAAAACATTGATGCTGTGCAAAAACTAATAATGAAAGATCGTCATGCGACATATTGTGAGATTGAGGCAACCCTAGGCATTAGTTCCACCAACATATATAAAATATTGCATGATTATTTAGCCATGAAAAAGGTTTGCTCTCGTTGGATCCCACATAATTTGACGAAATCTCAAAAAGATGGTTGTGTCGATTTGTGTACAAAAATGCTCAAGAAATACAATGTCGGTGTCTCAAAAGACGTATATAAGATTGTAACAGGTGACGAATCATGGATCTATGCGTATGAGCCGGAACGTGAACAGTAGTCGACTGTATGGGTGTTTCAAGATGAAGCAAATCCAACAAAAGTTGTTCCCACTCGAAGCACTTCGAAGCAAATGGTCGCCTGCTTTTTCAGCGAAACTGACCATGTGGCAACAGTGTCTTTAGAAGAACGTAAAACGGTCAATGCCGAATGGTACACAACCATTTGTTTGCCGGAAGTCTTCGGTGAAGCAAGGAAAACCAACAAGAACCGTAGGATCGTTCTTCATCAAGACAATGCGAGCACACACACATCTGGTCTAACAACAGTATTTGAAGGCTCAAAACTCGAATTGATGGGTTATCCGCCATACAGTCCTGATTTGGCACCCGATGACTTCTTTTTGTTCCCGAACATCAAGAATAAATTGCGTGGACAACGATTTTCTTGGCAGAAGAAGCCGTTGATGCCTTCAAAAACCATGTTTTGGAAGTGTCTCAAGAAGACTGGAATAAATGCTTTGACAAGTGGTTCAAACGGATGCAAAAGCATATTGATCATAAAGGAGATTATTTTTAAAAACAATAATGCAGTTTTCAATCAGAAATTACTTTGCTTTAATTATTAGGCTCAAAATATAAATAGTGTCCCTCATATGTGATGGCTTTGAAATTCCATGTTGTTTGCATGACCACGAGAAAAAACAAATAGCGGCTATAAAAACTATAAGTACCTGAAAATTCAAACCAATAATATAGATTATCTTTTAAATGTTAAGGCTACAAAAAAGGTTATTTGGACATAAATTCTGTTCAAATCTATATTTCTTCTGTAGTAAGATTTTGTCTATGTTTTACGATTTCCAGTTCTACAAAATTCATTCAGAATGAAGTGACCTCACAGTCTATTCCAGAAACTTCAACATAAACAATTTTCATGGAAAAATCTTAAACATATGGTATTTTAAACAAAATTGTTAGTATTTTTGGAGGGAAATAAAAAATTATTGCAAACTTTCCTTTTAATGGTGATTTGGATGGTAGAATTTCATTGAAAATATTTCTGTCACGTCTTTGAAAAACACTGAACTTAATACCAAGTTTGGTATTTAACAAACATTTCGGTTTTTAGTTTTGTTGTTCACACACAAATATACACAAAGAGAGGAGCAGTAAGATAGACACATGCGTATGGACTTTTTCATATAATGCTTTTGGGGGGAATTGGGGGATTCAGTGTGCGTCAAAATATACTTTTCCGGTGAAATCCCGAATGAGAATTGTTGAGTGGAATGCAAAACTTCCTCTTAGCTAGTATAGATAGTTATCAGAAAAGGTGAAAATAACCAATTTTTATTTCTTAGACAGCATGGCCTAAAAGTAGATCTTCTAACACAGTGCACACGAGCTGAAAATTTAGATTATCGTAATAGTGTCATAATCTTCATTGTGACCAACTTTGGTTTCAAGTTCAATCACATGACAACTACCCTTTGTATTTGCACATGTGCAAATACTTCACTTGGTTTCTTTAGGTTTTATTCCTACTTTCTCTACTACGTACAGTAAGTAGAGGAAGTATTGTATTCCACTCAAAAATTCCATACTGATATTTCACCGAAAATACATGTTTTGAGACCCCTGAATCCAAAAAAAGCATTTTTGGAAACATGTCCGCGTGTATCGCTGTGTGTGTGTCTGTGAACAGCATAACTCAGAAACGAACAGTCGGATAAACACCAAACTTGGTATTTTGGTTCAGCATCTTCCAAAGATGCGATACGAAGGTTTTCAAGAAAATCCTCCCCACCCCAGATTACCTTTTACATGGAACACTCTTCGAAAATTTTAATTTTCTCAAAAGCGGCTCTAACGATTTTGATTAAAATATCATATGTTTCAGATATTTTTATGACAAATAAAATGTATATCTCGAATTTTCTGGGAATGTCTCCAAGAGTATTGTTCATTGTGAACGACTTTTGCATAACTGGTAAACCATAAGAGATAGACAAAGTTTTAATACACAAGAAATGTAGATCGCGTTAAAATACACAATTTATGTCATATACATTTTTGTTGTTGAGTGAACCTATTGCGAGATATTGCTTGTTATTCCCTTAAATTTTCCATTACTTATACTTTTTCTCAAATGGAATTCGTTATTCCAAAGAGAATGGAATACTCCACATAGCAACCAGCTCTTAAAATGTTTGACTATCGCTTAAAACCTACCATATTCCCCTTGCATCTACAAGAAAATTAGCAATAAGATTAACATCTCGATTAACATGAAGCATATGGAGAATAGGCGTTTGTAAAAATAGTTTGTACAAGAGTAGAGAAAGTCATGTGAGTGTTACACATCGGATTTTTCATTATGTCTTGATGCAGTAATTTGTATCACAAATTACTTAAATGTAAATAATGATTGTAATATGAATATGCATTTTTATGTGACATTCGTTTGAGACGTATATTGATTGTAATTATTGTTGAGAAGTAAGTTTATACGGCCTTACTGAAACTGACAATAATAGCGTGCAATAATGCAGCGAGGGGGTGAGCTGTTTATCATTATTGGAAACGAGGAAGTTACGTAATGTTGGCGCGTTTTTCTTTTAGAATCTTCTGGAACATTTCCCTAGAGCATATGTATTCATAATTTTCATTGGATATAAAAATAGACGCTAATGTTGGCGCGTTTTATTAGCCAATTGCAGCTCAGTTATAATCTTTAGGCATATCGGGGTGTATGAGTATAAAAAGCCAAGTCAGAGGTAGATCGCACTCAGTGCATCGAAAATATTTGTAAAGTACACGTCACCTTCAGTCAGTCAGTTCGTCGAAAGTATTTGTACGGCACACGTCGGATATCAATTTGCAGGTTACGCGTAACAGAGTTATGAAAAATCTCAAGTGTGATAAAGTTAATTATACAAAAAGTTGAAGTACGCGAATTAAGAAATACCAGTAATGAAGTTATAATAACAGTTTCAGTTTGGCGAGTGTCAAGATCAATGTGTAAATGTGATAGTAAATGTGTTCGACAATAAAAGTGTAAAACAAATTCTTTCATCAGTGTTATTTTTGGATAAGAGACTCCCTTCCGTTTACACAACCTGTATAAAGAGAAGTGCTTGACCAAAAAGATCGTAGCTAGCCGGAGGACAGAGAACCAAAATTAAATAAAATAACAGTAGCATTTTTAAACAAAAACTAATACTGCCGCAAATTGCTAACACCAGATGTAGCTAACAAACCTAACAAATGAATCACGTCACAAGATGGCTTCACCGCGTGAAGTAAACACACATACACAAACATTATAAATTTACCATCGCAAATTGGCTACCAGAACGTGGGGCTACAATAATGTTAAATAAATAACATTAAACCACTCTCAGTCTTTTTACATGATTAATTTCTCGTGGCGCTCGCATGGTCTGTTCTCAATACAAATCGTCATACTTTAATATATCGCAATTCGTTGTATTGGCAGCTTTCTTTGATTTAAAACGCTATTATTTTATCTAACATACGTAAATATTAAATGGTGTAAATTATGAATTCGGAAGAAACTGAAATGGAAGTGAAATTACAGAAGCAGTAGAGAGAAAGACACTAGAAGTAATTAGCCGAAAAAATCCAGAAAGCAACATGATATAGCATTTAATCGCTTCATTGTCTGGTGTAAGGCAAAACATGTTGAAAATAATTTCATGAAAATGGCTGGTAGCGAATCAACAAAACAATTGACATCTCGTCTTTTTAACGTAATTTTTCAAGTTCCAAGAACGCGTTCTGAACGTCACGTCTGTTAGTTTCAGGAATTAATATAGTACTATTGATATTTTTCAAGCAGCATACAGTAATAGCTACGGACAAACTAATACATGAACTCATTAATGTAATAAGATATCTAATTCACAGCTTCTCTGCATCAACACATTAATAATTCTTTTCTTTAATACTTTGTTATAAGTTTTACGTTATGTATATTCTTTGCTAATAAGAGGATGTTAAAACACATATATTCATAATGTACACATAGTAGAGAACAAGTATATAACGTTATAACATATAAAATATAATATGAGGGTAAAGGCCATTGTTGGCTATATAAAACCAGTAATATAAAATTACGAGAAATGCAGCAGTATCTACGTAAGCATGTAACCAACCTTGGATTCATTATTAAGACGATGGAAGTCTGTAAACATATATATGTAACATAAACTGTTATTGGATTGTAGCACCAATCAGGTACATTAATACTTGCCTATAATTCAAATACGTACGTTAAGAAGAACGGTTGGAAGGAACGCTAACAGGAGCTTGTCAGTGTTCGAGCAGGAAGGACGTGTATAAACTCGAATGTAGGGTTAAACAGATTATAATTTTACTTCACTCCTTTTTTTAATGCTTGACACTACTTAAATAACACTTCACTGATATAGAGAGAGCTGTGAGATTTTTTTATTAATTACTTGCACTTTTTAACACGTCAACTATTTTGGTCTCACACTGAATACGTATTAAATTTCTCGAGGACGCATCTCGCGTCTGGTTAGTAACGCTGTCTCCTAGCAACTAACTTCTGAATTTGTAAATTTTGCTTCACTTTAGTTTCTGATTGGCTAATCCTAGTCCAATAGAATACCTGCAATTAACTAAAGCTTTTTCTGGTTGTTGATTGGCTATTTTATAAACTGTCACAAAAATTACATTATTGCTTCCAAGAATCACAAGTAGCATTATTAAACTTTCAAATCCATTACTGCTTCAAGGTTACCTCATTGTTACCTCATATTTAGCAACTTTTGACCTACTTCTCACAGCTCCGACATTATTAAATTACGTAATACATTCACATAACATTATTACACATGTATACAATAATATAAACGTATATAATGACTGTAATATACACTTTTTGTATATTGTTACATACACATATTGGTTTAAGGCGAGCTGTTATTGAATTTATATATTATATAATTAGACTGAAGTCATATTAGTGCTAAAATATTGCCTCATTATTGTGTTTCTATACAAAATAGAAATAGGAGCATTCGCTGAGACAAGGAAAATAAATGTTTAATAACAGTAATGGGTTTAGACAGAGCAGACAAAATGTCTGCAAGAGACAGGCTGGAACATGACAGATGTGGAAAAGAGTATAACTGAAGTGGTCAAAGAAAGAAGACCGATGTGGTTCGGGCATACAAAAAGATAGAATATCGAGGTGATGGAAATGCAGAAAATAACAAGAGGGTATCCAAAAACTGTAGATGGACGATGTAAGAAAGAGAATGCTAGATGAGTGATGATGGAAAACAGCGTAGTGACGATGAAATAGAGCCCTGGGTTGGGTAATAATTCGAGAAGAGAAGATAATTGCAACAAAATCTGTTGACTACGGGATCACTGTGTACCCTATGTTTTTGTGGAGGACATCGAACATTTTCTGCTTAAAGTTACGATGTTATTTTTCTTTGAATCTTATTCTACTCTACCCTGAATATTAAATTAAACTCGTAAATTAAATTAATTAGTTAAATTATGTGCTTCATTAAATACTTTTCTGGAGAACAGCAACCACATTACATTCTGTGCTTAACATATCGACGTTTTGCGCGTTGAATCTTATATTACTCTGTGTTGAGTATTAAATTAAATTCATGAATTAAGCTAATTAGGTGAATTATATAATTTAATTAAATCACTGAATATGCTTTACTGAAATACAGTAAAACATATTGCAAATGCTACCGGAATAGCTAATGATTGAATTATGAGAATTAATTGGAGAAACAACCCACAAATTAATTTACAACCAAAAAAGTGTTATTGCTTAGACGTACAGAAGCAGTCATTTTTAGAAGTGAAACCAATTTGTGCAACAAAACGTTTCCTAAAAGAAGAGCTGAAATGTAGTTCTCTACTATAAGGATATATAACTATTTTCCTGTCAAGTTATTAGTGAATATACAAATTATTCTTGCGAAAGTTTATTTTTTTATGTACTTCATTTTAATCGATATAAACTTTTCCGGAAATAGCTACATTACACATTTCGTTATACGTAAATACAAAGAGAACAGCGATCGTTACATGTTTAAGAACTGGACGCTATATGCTGGCCTTAAAATTTCATATCTTTTTTTTTATTACTCTATTTAGTTTACCTCGCTTTAACTACAGCGTCATATCACGACGGATCTGTTAGTGGATAACTCTTAGATCGATGTATGGCGTACAGTTAGCCTTCTAGGTCTCATCCCTGTAACCATGCCATTTTGCTTCGTCTCGTGCCCACAGCAACCGGAATTTCTGCTTCGTATTGTGCAGATGGCATTAGGGTGCAGACAAGTCTAACTACCGCTTCCATATAGAACGGCGGACAGTTAGCCTTCTAGGCCGCATTCCTATAACCATGCCATCTTGCTTCGGCATGCGTCTACAGAGACCCTAGCGCATAGCAACTGGATCTTCTGCTTCGTGCTGTGTAGATGGCACTAGGGTACCGTCCAGTCTAACTGCCGCTTTCATATATAACGACGGAAAGTTAGCCTTCTAGGTCTCATCTTTGTAACCATGCCATCTCGCTTCGGCATGCGTCTACAGAGACCATAGTGCATAGCAACTGGATCTTCTGCTTCGTGCTGTGTAGATGGCACTAGGGTACCGTCCAGTCTAACTGCCGCTTTCATATATAACGACGGAAAGTTAGCCTTCTAGGTCTCATCTTTGTAACCATGCCATCTCGCTTCGGCATGCGTCTACAGAGATCCTAGCGCATAGCAACTGAATCTTCTGCTTCGTGGTGTGTAGATGGCATTAGGGTACCGCCAAGTCTAACTGCCGCTTTCATATAGAACGACGGAAAGTTAGCCTTCTAGGTCTCATGCCTGTAACCATGTCATCTTGCTTCGTCATGCGTCTACAGAGACCCTAGCGCATAGCAACTGAATCTTCTGCTTCGTGCCGTGGATATGGACCGTCCAGTCTACTGCCACCCTCATATAGAACGGCGGACTGTTAGCCGAAAAAAAATTCCATGTAAAGCATAGTTTGGGGTCAAAATTTTCTTGACAACCTTCATGTCGCATATGTGGAAGTTATTGAATCTAAATACAAAGTTTGGTGTTCATCAGATTTTTCGTTTTCTGAGTTAGACTGTTCACATGCGCACACACAGACACACACACTGAACTTTATCAAATATGCCTTTTTTGATTCAGGGGGCCTAAAAACATATAATTTCGGTGAAATCTCGGTATCGAATTTTGGGATGATATTCAATACCTTCTGATCTGCGAAGGTACGTGTTAGAGAAAGACCCCCCTCCCCCCCAAAAAAATACACACACACAAAGTATAGATCTCGTTACAGCATACAATTTATATGAAATACAAATTTTGATAGCATATATATTCTTTGTTATTGGTTTAGAATTTTGAAATACTTCGGCATACTTTTTGCAAATAGCAAGTCGCTATTCGCCTCTTCCCTCAGTCATGCAAAGCATGGAATTTTATAGCTGTCACACAGCCATCTGCTTTTTGAAAATCTGACTGTAGCTTTCGCCTATTGTCTCCTTATACTAAAAGGAAAATATACCTAAGTAAGTTTGCAACGAAAGTTTACCTCGATTAGCAAGAGGTAAATAGAGAAATAAGCTCTAGTAAGAAAAGTTTGTAAAAGAGTGAGAGAGAAGATCATGTGAATGTAACGTTTCACATTTTTACTTTCTGTATGTCTTACCTACAGCTAAGTACAAAAAATATTGCATTAAAATGCAATAAATTCCACCCAAAAAATTCGTCACCGAGATTTCACCAAAAATATAAGTTTTCTGACTTCCTAAAATAATAAAAAATGTATGTGTGTGTGTCTGTGTGTGCGCGGAGGGACATAACTCAAAAATGAAAATTTTGTTAAACACCAAACTTGGTATTTATGTTCAGCGCCCATTATGAATTTGGTATTTATTCGGCTTCTCGTTTTTGAGTTATGCTGTTTACAGACACACACACTCGGACCTTTTTCTTAAAACGTCTTTTTATATATTCAGGGAGTCTCAAAACGTGTAAGTATAATAATAATAATAATAATAATAATAATAATAATGTTTAATAATGCTACGTACATTTTAAAGGAAAAAAATTGATGTCTACTATTTAACACTTATTTTCCAAACTAGCAAGGTAATTAAAAATCATCTGTACAATTTATTAGTTTACCTCCTACTAAAGAGTTTAATTTTAATTTTTTATAAAAAATTATTCCATTTTGTAGAGCAATTTTTCAAAGGGGTACAAAAATAATAAAAAAATTAATATCTCAGGAACTGATTTTATAATTAAATTTTGTGTATATATTATACATTAAACACAGATTTCTGTCTTAAAATTTCAAATTAATTTTGGATTTTAGAAATTTCTCAAATAGGTATACTTAGAGTACATCCAGCTGTAGAGGGAACTTCTGTAGTTGGAGGTACTTCAATGTAAGTATTAATATTAATAGAAATCATGTTATAAAACTGCAAATACGTGTATATTAAATGTAATGGAGGCTAGCTACTCTGAACTTGAAAGTCAGGTATATGGCGCCAACCTGTACCAGGCGGAGACATCTACGGGGTAGCATAAAGCACGGGATCTATGCTAAACATGACTTGCAGAGACGCCAGAGTGAGAGAGATAGAAGTTAGAAAGAGATGGCGAGAGGCTTGGACAGAAATGGAAAGTCCAAACGCGTCATAAGGAGAGGTATGAGGGCAAATGTTCTCATACGACGCTAAGCTGATCAGTCAATCTCCTTAGCGCTTTAAAATAGTTAAGAGAAAAATATCGTCATTTGCAGAGCGCATAAATAATACAGAGGTCTGGCCCTGTAGCACCTGCCTGCTGTGTGAGGGGTCCTGGGTTCAATTCCCAACTGGGGTGGGAATTTTTCTCTAGCCAAGATTATTCCCAATCCTCCCCAGAGCCTGAAAGTATGAACGAGAGTGTTTATGATTAAGTGATGGAATGATTAAAACCCAAAAAGTGCAAGTAACCCAATGATAAGAGAATACGAGTTAACACCATTGCCAATAGGCAATAAGTTCCAAAGAAAAGGCCGCCGGTAAGACCAGTGTAGTTAGGCGGGGTATAAATGGAACTAAAAAAAAATAAGACAGAGCCCCGAGATTTTCACCGCTTGTTATTATACCGACAGAGAGGGTGTGAACTTCTCGCCACATTCTGAAGAAGCGTTAGCAATTTAGGAAAGATATATAGAGTGGTAGGTGCAGCTTAAACCCTGTAATGTTTGTGGGTTAGAAATCATCGCTAGCTGAGAACAAGTGTTAATAAATTACAACTAAATCCTCTCTATCACTATGCCCTAAGGAAAGGTTAAGAGTATAGGCCAACACAGAAGTGTTGTAGGGATAATTTCTTACAGCACATCATCAACGCCAACATCAGGAAGGAATATGACAGGATGCCAAGAGATCCATTCCACACCGCATGCGCAGCACACCACTGACCATGCGTCAGTCCCTGCAATCCTACAGTAAGAAAAGTAATGAAATGAGAAGAAATTATAGACACCAAAATTTTTTCACTACGAAAGCGATACTAATGCTGACATCTGTAAATCCTTTTTTCCTCGTCTACGCACCAAAATTTGCTTTCAATAACTGTTTTTAGTTTCTAACCCGGTATGTACATTTACGCGCACATGCACCTATTTAGTAAAGTGTTTAACTAAATGTTAATCTACTGAAATAACTTTTGACATTTTACGATATCCTTTCAATATCGAAAACTTCATTAAATAAGTTTTTATTCACCTGGTAACAGACTCTCTTAATAATTTCTAACGTTTATGGATGAGTTGTCCTTTTTCCACCTTTTATATAAATGTATACACTATCTATGTCTGAGTTCGGTTTAATCTGGTTCCCTTAGAACATATGAATGAGTCGTGACGTTTCGATACCATTCCATTCCACTAAATGAAAGCGGGTTCTAACTTGATAAATTCTATTGAACTTATAGCCGACGAGAAGCAGCCACTCAGAGCATTCAACACACACATACAACATAAAGTCATCCATGTTGTATCATTGCTTCAAAACCCAATAAACTTTTCCCCAAGTTTTCCGCGTCGCTGGTTTTGAAACATATGCTACTATTTCATTGCGTCACTACTCCGGAAGTGGCAGTTAGACATCAAAGAATCATTAGCAGAGAATTTTGATGCGACATACAAATCAACCCACTCCACACCTTCCCATTATGTAACATTCGCAATAATTAACGAAAAGGTTTCTTTAATTAATTTCCGAGAGTTTATTGGGAACCATATATACAGGGTGTACCATTTAAGTTGAGAGTGTATAATATCCCCAAAACTAAGCGTTGTAGAAGGATATGTCTTGAATAAACGTTGCTTGATATCATGCGGGAAAGTAAATATCATTAGTCGTGTTTTATTTGGAGGACGTTGTGGCGTCTACTTTAGGGTCAATTTAATTACTTTCTCTACTACGTATAGCAAGTAGGGGAAGTATTGTATTCCACCCAAAAATTCGATACCGAGATTTCACCGGAAATATATGTTTTGAGACGCCCTTAATCCAAAAAAAGCATTTTTGGAAACATGTCCGCGTGTGTGTCTGTGAACAGCATAACTCAGAAACGAACAGTCGGATAAACACCAAACTTGGTATTTAGGTTCAGTATCTTCCAGAGATGCGACACAAATGTTTTCAAGAAAATCCCGCCACCCCAGATTACCCTTTACATGGAACTCTAACGATTTTGATTAAAATGTATGTTTAAGATATTCTCATGACAAATGAAATGTATATCTCGAATTTCCTGGGAATGTCTCCAAAAGTATTCTTCATTGTGAACGACTTTTGCATACCTGGTACACCATAAAAGATAGAGAAAATTTACTACATAAAATGTAGATTGCGTTTAAATAGACAATTTATGTCATATACATTTTTTTTGTTGAGTGAACCATTTTCGAGATATTGCTTGTTATCCCCTTAAATTTTCCAATACTTTTTCTCAAATGGAAAATTCTTATTCATTTTTTTATGTCCTGGACATACAAAGAGAATAGAATACTCCACATAGCAACCAGCTCTTAAAATATTTGACTATCGCTTAAAGTCTACCAATTCCCCTTGCATCTACAAGAAAATTAGCAATAAGATTAACATCTCGATATCTCGATTAACAGAAAGCATATGGAGAATAGGCGTTTGAAAAAATAGTTTGTACAAGAGTAGAGAAAGTCATGTGAGTGTAACACATCAGATTTTTTTTAAATGGGAACCTAGCTGTTTGTGTTGATTTCTCTCTCATCATAAAAAGATTAATAACATTTGCATAAAACCCTTTGCAATTGTTCTTACGTAAATAACAACGAAAATTCTGAATGGCTGTTTACGATGAGCGCAGTGAATGGTTGGACCATCCATGGATGTGCATTTGAGGATCAAGTTTACGTTTCGTATTTGGGAACCAACATTTTTTATTTTATTTCCTTATTCTCATCACAAAACAGCTTTTTATAAACAATTTTCTAATGAGAATGCAAAATGCAAAATTTAAGTTTCCATTTAAAAAAAATTAAATTTACCCTAAAATGACCATCATGACATCCTCCAAATAAAACACCACTAATGGCATTTACTTCCACTCATAATACCAAGCAACTTTTATTCAAGACATTTTTTCTACAAGCTTAGTTTTGGAGATATTGTACTGTCTTAACTTAAATGTACTATTATTTTATCTACTGTGTACATACCTATAATAACTAGAAGTAAAGCTTTCACTCAAAATTTTGATACCGATATTTCAACGAAAATGCAGGTTTTGAAGTCTTCCTGAATAATAAAAACAAACATTTTTGTAAAAGGGCCGTATAAGTATGACTGTGTGTATTTCTATGAACAGAACAAATAAAAGCAATAATTCGGTTAAATAATAGATTTTGTATTTATGTCCAGCATCTTTCAAGAGTATAGTATAAGCTTTTTAAGGAAATATTTATTCCAAAATAATCCTTGCAATGAAAATTTTTCCTTATTTGTGATTTTCTCAAAAGTGGGTATAAGCTTACTTATTCTAACACAACTAATTTATTACATACAATTTAAATTAATCAAAAAAATGTAAAATATAAAATATATTTAAACGAAATGATTTGTAATATAATAAAGGAGGTATAAGGCAGTGAGGATTTGTCCTGTTAAGATTAAGGAGCCTCTCTACCTCTTTTTTATTTACATTCTTTTTTTACATTGAAATTTCTCGTTGAAATTTTGATGTTAACACACCGTATGTGTAAGACATGGGCATGACAAATAAAATGCATATTTTCAATTTTCTAGGATTAGCCTGTGAAATTATCTTCATTCTGAATGACTTGTGTATAATTGGTAAACCGTACTACTCATTAAAACGCACATTTTACGTCAAATATCTTTTGTTGTGGCGTTAACCACTTCCGAAATATTGTTTGTTATTGGTTTTAATTTTCAACTTTGTTTCTCTACTACATACTTATACGAGGGCTGATCAACAAAGACTGAGACTGATTTTTTTTCACAGATGTTTATTACTCCAATTCAATGTTTATATAATCTTTTTCAAAGTAGTCCCCTCCTACTTCAATGCACTTTTTATAACGTCTCTGCCAGTCCTTGAACACGTGCTGCAGACCATTCTTTGTCAGGTCCTTGAGAATCGCCTCACTTTTCTTGAGCACTGCTTCAGAGTTCTCAAATCGAATACCCCTAAGCTATGCCTTTAGTGATGGGAATAAAAACAAGTCACAGGGTGCAAGATCGGGGCTATAAGGTGGATGTGGTACACAGGTAATGTTGAATCGAGCCAGAAACTGCATGACTTGATTTGCGACGTGAGGCCGTGCATTTCCATGATGAAATCGCCACCCAGTCCGAGAAAGCTCTGGTCGTTTCTTTACAATGTGCTTCGTCGGTGTAGCCAATACTGACGTGTAGTATGCTGCTGTAATAGTAGTGTGAGGGTGAACTGCATGCTGGTAAATCATTCCATTACAGTCAAAAAATGTGATCACCATCACTTTCCCTGCAGATGGAACAACTTGTGCCTTTTTTGGTGTTGGAGAACCTGGCGATTTCCACACAGTGCTGGCTTGTTTTCCTTCAGGATCATAATGATGCAAACATGACTCATCACCGGTGATAATCAATTTAAAAAATGCATCACCTCCATTGTCTGGTATGCGAAATGCACGTAGGGTCTACAAAATAGAGCATTACTACCAACCTACCAATACGAGAGTGCTGCCGCCTACTAACATTATATATAAAAACCCGCTCTTTTCAAATATTTATGTTACAGATACGAAACTCTCACGGAAGCTACAGTAAAAAAATCAGTCTCAGTCTTTGTTGATCAGCTCTCGTAGCAAGTAGAGAAAGAAATGTTTTTCATTCAAAAATTTGGTGTCGAACTTTCACCCAAAATCCATGATTTGAGGCCCATGAACTCAAAGACATTTTTAGAAGAAGTTCCTTAAAGCTGCGTGTGCGTGCGTGTACGTGCGTGAGAGAGAGAGATTAAAGCAACATAGGTTTAAGATATTTTGAATTTCCTTGAATATTCTGTGAAGTCCTGTTCATTTTGAGTGATTTTTGTATAATTGGTAAACCCTAAGATAAAAACAAAATCTTACAACAGATAAACTTTAGATCACTTTTTTCGTAGCGTTAACTGTTTCCCATATTTCTTTTATTGGTTTGAATTTTCAAATATTTTTTCAAATGATCAGTTGGTATTAGTTTTTTTTCTCTTGGTCATGCAAATAATGTTGAATTTCAAAGTTAAATCTCCAGTTTATGTCAACAAGCCAGAAACAGTAAATGATTTTATGAATAACATCAAGCGTGTTATTCGTGAAGTTGGACCTAATTTACGTTCTTCTGTCATTGAAAATTGGGTCAACCGTATACGCGCAACCCAACGAAGTCACTTCACTCATGTTCTCTTCCACACGTAATAACATTAATTATGCTCTAAAATAAAAAAAAAGAATTAAACCTCCATCATTTATAGAAAGTGTTTTATTTAAGCTCAAAGATAGGACAGGGGGTTCAGAGGATCTCAAAATATGCATTTCCTGTGAAACCTCGGTGTGGAAGTTTAGGGTGGAATCCAATAAACGTTCTTATCTACTTGGTACGTGTTTGTAAACGCACTAATAAACGATAAGAGGATAGAGAAAGTCATATGAATGTAACACATCAGCTTTTATATACACAACCATCGGGTTCGAATACCCGTATTTTTTCCAGATAAATCAGGTCTGAAACGATACGCGATATGTCTGTGTTCACGAGAGGGATTCCAGGTTTTATTTCTCCTGTTACCATGTATGTCTAGTGCAGATACGATATGAAGCAGTTTCAGTAACGGTATCTAGGTATGCAATTTGCATTAAAAGTTTCACTTCCGGGGTGATGATACGCTCAGTAAATTTGTTAGCAGTTAATTAACACCGCGTTCGTGTCGACATTTACCGGAAACTGTTGTAAAAAGTGTAAATGTAGTGTATATTCTTTTCAAAGCAAAAAATTCTATTATACGCCCTTCCTAGTTTACTTTTTGTCCTTGTAAAGCAGCCCTTGTATGCCTCACTCTGTCATTGATTCTTCTCGTTTTCTGTTCTAAGCTATTTCCTTCCCTGACTGGTTTTGGTTCCGGCTGTAAGTTAACTTTACTTTGAAAAGATGATTCGAATTTGTGTTAGCACTGTCATTTTTACTTACTCTACTACGTAAGGGAAGTATTGCATTCCTCCCAAAAATTCGATACCGAGATTTCACCGAAAATACATGCTTTGAGACCCCCTGAATCCAAAAAAAGCATTTTTGGAAACATGTCCGTGTGTGTCTGTGAACAGCATAACTCAGAAACGAACAGTCAGATAAGCACCAAACTTGGTATTTACGTTCAGTATCTTCCAGAGATGCGACACGAAGGTTTTCAATAAAATCCCCCCACCCCAGATTACCCTTTACATGGAACATTTTTCGAAAATTTTAATTTTCTCAAAAATGGCTCTAACGATTTTGATTAAAATATCATATTACTTTCTCTACTACGTATAGTAAGTAGGGGAAGTATTGCATTCCACCCAAAAATTCGATACCGAGATTTCACCGGAAATACATGTTTTGAGACCTCCTGAATCCAAAAAAAGCATTTTTGGAAACATGTCCGTGTGTGTGTCTGTGTGTCTGTGTGTGTGTGTGTGTGTGTCTGTGTGTGTGTCTGTGTGTGTGTGAACAGCATAACTCAAAAACGAACAGTCGGATAAACACCAAACTTGGTATTTAGGTTCAGTATCTTCCAGAGATGCGACACGAAGGTTTTCAAGAAAATCCCCCCACCCCAGACTACCCTTTACATGGAACATTTTTCGAAAATTTTAATTTTCTCAAAAATGGCTCTAACGATTTTGTTTAAAATATCATATGTTTAAGATAATGCCATGAGAAATGAAATGTATATCTCGAATTTTCTGGGAATGTCTCCAAAAGTATTCTTCATTGTGAACGACTTTTGCATAACTGGTAAACCATAAGAGATAGACAAAATTTTACTACACAAAAAATGTTGATCTCGTTAAAATACACAACTTATGTTATATACATTTCTTTTGTTGAGTGAACCGTTTTCGAGATATTGCTTGTTATTCCCTTAAATTTTCCAATACTTATACTTTTTCTCAAATTCGTTATTCATTTTTTTATGTCCTGGACTTGCAAAGAGAATGGAATTCGACACATAGCAACCAGCGTTAAAATATTTGACCATCGCTTAAAAGCTACCATATTCCCCTTGCATCTACAAGAAAATTAGCAATAAGATTGACATCTCGATATCTCGATTAACATAAAGCATATGGAGAATAGGCGTTTGTAAAAATAGATTGTACAAGAGTAGAGAAAGTCATGTGAGTGTAACACATCAGATTTTTTTTAAGATATTTTCATGACAAATGAAATGTATATCTCGAATTTTCTGGGAATGTCACCAAAAGTATTCTTCATTGTGAACGACTTTGCATAACTCGTAAACCATAAGAGAGAGACAAAATTTTACTACACAAAAAATGTAGATCGTGTTAGAATACACAATTTATGTCATATACATTTTTTGTTGAGTGAACCATTTTTGAGATATTGCTTGTTATTCCCTTAAATTTTTCAATACTTATTTTCTCAAATGTGAATTCGTTATTCATTTTTTTATCTTGTATATGCAAAGAGTATTAATCTGTGGGAAAGGGAATGGTGCTGCACCTAGCAACCAGCTATTAAGAGATATGTATGTGCTTAAAGGCTACTGTATTTCTATATTGCCCTTGTAAATATATATTCCCCTTACATCTACAAGAAACTTAGCAATAAGATAGAGTGTGTAAATGTTTATCTCGATTAACATGAAGTAGATGGAGAATAAGCGTTTGTAAAAATAGTTTGTACAAGAGTAGAGAAAGTCATGTGAGTGTAACACATCAGATTTTTTTTTCTGGACATGCAAAGAGAATGGAATACTCCACATAGCAACCGGCTCTTAAAATATTTGACTATCGCTTAAAGCCTACCAATTCCCCTTGTATCTACAAGAAAATTAGCAATAAGATTAACATCTCGATATCTCGATTAACATGAAGCATATGGAAAATAAGCGTTTGTAAAAATAGTTTGTACAAGAGTAGGGAAAGTCATGTGAGTATAACACATCGGAATTTTTATAAAGGGACTGAGAGTATCGAGTATTCGCTGCTGAAAAATCAGTATCGATATCGACTGTCGAGAAATAGTTGTATCGCCCCATTGCTAGATACAACATTAAGATTTTCAAGACAATCTTGCATCCCAAGTTACCCTTTTGGTAGAAAATTTCCCGTTATTTTTTACTTTTTCAAAAATGACTTTAACAGGTTTGATAAACATATCAGATATATACATAGCCAATAATGAATTACTCGGAAAATTTAGGGATAGCGCTGGATTAGTGTGCCGTACTAACATTCAAGTAACCTATACGTTCTATACATAACAGTGTAATTTCTGCGTTTGTTGCAAGGAAACAACGCTAAGGTAGTCCGAGAACTGACGTATATATAGCGGCTGTTGTTTCAAACAAATGACTGTGATAGAAAGTACCACCCTTATAAAGCTTAAGTTTGAAGTTTGACGATGCTACGTTGTTTAGTAGCCTGAACTCTCTCAGCGAATTTGTAAACATGGTAAAAACTGGTCATCGTTATGTGACACAATACTTTCATTTAAAAGCTCTTAGTCCAACTAATATTAAAGCTGAGCTAGATTCTACTCTGGGGGAGTCTGCTCCTCCGTTTACAACAGTAAAATATTGGTTGGCAGAGAAAATGGTATTGGATGACCCTCAACTGAAAGTGCATGATCTAGCAAACATCGTAGGCATTTCAAAAGGTGCTGTACATCGCACACTAACTGAAAATTTTGACATGAGAAAGCTGTGCGCAAGATGGCTGCCGCGTTTACTCACAATGCAACAAAAGCAGCAGCGTCGTGAGGATGTTTCAGTCGAGTGTTTGGCGATGTTTCGCTAAAATAAAGCTGCGTCGATTCAAAACCACTGATGAAACATGAGTCCACCACTTCACACCTGAGACGAAGGAACAGTCAAAACAGTGGCTTTAAAGGGATGAATCGGCTCCAAAGAAGGCGAAGACAGTTCAAGCAAGGTCATGGCTCAGTATTTTTGGGATGCGCGGCGAAAGCAATCAATGGCGAATATTATGCAAACTTATTGCAGCGTTTGAATGATGAAATCAAGCAAAAACGGCCGCATTTAGCGAAAGAGAGAGTTCTGCTTCATCAAGATAATGCACCAGTTCACACATCCATTATCGCAATGGCCAACATCAACGAGTTAAAGTTCGAATTGCTTCCTCATGCACCGTATTCGCCAGATTTAGCCCCCTTTGATTATTTTCTGTTTCCAAAATTGAAGAAATGGCTTGGTGGTAAAATATGTACTAACAATGAAGAGGTGCAGTTCGCAATTGGCGGCTATTTTTCAGAACTCGACGGTTCTTACTATAAACAGGGTATCGAAGCTACTGAACATCGCTGGGAAAAGTGTATCGAGCTGAAAAGTGACTATGTGGAGAAATAAAGAGATTTTTTCCCAACATTTTTGTGTTTTCTTTGTTAGGCCGGGTACTTCTGGGACAGCCCTCGTTTGTCCTGAGTAGTGCATACAAATTTTCTGTTTTCATTAGCATAGAATATTATTAACTATTACTAAAATTATCTCCTTTTTTAACCACACAAATAGCACTTTCTAATAGGTTAGTTTAAAGCAAGAAGAAAAATATTTGCATTTCAGCAATGTGTTTTTGATGCAAACGGTCCTTATACAGAAAAGATATTGAGGGCCCACGTGCTTCGATCCCCGCTGACTGCATGTAAAAAGCAACTTATATGCTAAGATTTTTTACTTTCTCTTGAAGTAGGATAATTTTGTAGGAGAAGTTTTATTGTATTTCAACTGTTGGGGAGCCGAACACTTGAAGTAGTTGCAACCGCACGTATGGTAAAAAGTTTCCGGTAGCCTTTGCCCCAAGCTAAAAATATTAACTTTGTATTTTGACTGTTTCTTTAAATATTATATATTTATGTTTGCCTCGGCTGCGTCAGTATTATTGTTAGAGACATGGATTTCTTTGCAAGGAGTAGTGTGGCTAAGAATGTAGGTTTATACAGATTATAATGTGTCCATTTATTAATTCTTTAAACGATTAAAATAACACTTCACTGATATAGGGAGACTGCTGTGAGATTATTCATTAACTACTAGCATTTCTTAGCACGTAAACTTTCTTTTTCTCACACTGAATACGTATTAAACTTCTCGAGGACGTGTCTCGCGTCCGGTTAGGAGGGCTGTCTGCTAGCAACTGACTTCTGAATTTGTACAATTTGTCCTATTTCAGTTTCTGATTGACTAATCCTACTCCAGTAGAATACTTTCATTTAACTTAAGCTTTTTTTCTGGTTGTTGATTGATTATTTATAAACTGTCTCAAAATTTACATTATTGTTGCTCTAATAATGACTAGTAGCATTATTAAACTTTCTTAGTCATTATTGCCTCAAAGTTACCTCATTGTTACGTCATTGTTAACAACTTTTAACCTATTATTCTCACAGTTCCTACTTTATTAAATTACGTAATACATTCACATAACATTATTGAACATGTACATAATAATATAAACATTAATACAATGATTCTTAAATGCATTTTATACGAGGGCTGATCAATAAAGACTGAGACAGATTTTTTCCTGTAGCTTTCTTGAGAGTTTCCTGTCTCTACCATGAATATTTGAGCGGGGTTTCATGTATAACGTCCATAGACGGCAGCACTCTTGTATCGGTAGGTTGGTAGTAATGCTGTATATTGTTGACCCTACTTGAATTTTGCATACCACTCGACACGAGAGGAGCAATAAAATTTTGTTTTCGTTCAAATCATACAGCCTCTGAAACCTTGGAAAAGCTGAAGCATACGGTGAAGATGCACTATCTCGTGCAACAGTGTTTAGTTCAAGGACTTCAAGGAAGGGCGAGTCCTCTGTGCTAAGCAAGGTGCGCCTGGTGCTTCGGCTTCTGCTATGACCGAAGTCAACATCAACACAGCTGCTGTGATTGTTGTTCCCACTCACACCACTGTTACAGCAGCGTACTACACGCCAGTATTGGCTACACTGAGCAAGCACATTGCAAGGAAACATCCAGAACTTCACCACAACAACACATGGCCTCACGTCGCAAATCAAGTCCAGGAATTCAACATCACCTGTGTACTGTATCCGCCTTATAACCCCAATCTTGCCCCTGTGATTTCTTTTTTATTCCCATCACTAAAGGCAAAGCTCCGGGACATTCTATTTGAGAGCACTGAAGCGTGCTGAGGAAAAGTGAGGCGATTCTCAAAGACCTGACAAAGAATGGCCTGCACCATGTGTTCGAGGACTGGCCGAGACGCTATAAAAAGTGCATTCAAGTAGGAGGGGACTACTTTGAAAAAATCGTGTCAACATTGAAATGGAGTAATAAATACTGTAAAAAAAATCTGTCTCAGTCTTTATTGATCAGCCCTCATGTATTATGTTTTACACATATTGCTTTAAGACGGGCTGTTGTTATATTTTGTATTTTAAGTGTTAAAAATACTGCCTCACTCTACCGTATACATGATAGGACGACAAGGCATTGCATTCCATCTAAAATCTGATTTCAAGGTTTCAGTGGAAATAGATACATGTTTTGAGGCTCCCTTTTGCCGCTTCTATCTCTTCCCCAGCCAGTGGACATGTCGCCAGCTCATTAACACAAGCAACGCTCTCGAAAGATGTCATTTCTGACGTAGCAGCTGGTAGAATGTCATTATGGTCGTCCAGCGCTACTACTGGCTAGATTTTCCACGTCACTCATCATAGCGCCCTCCTAGACGTGATGGAACATGAAGCTCCCGAGCGGGACAAGAAGACAGTTACCAACGAGGGACCTGAGCGAGCGAGCGAACTGCCAGGGATTTTGGCTCTGTTGAACTTCCGTGAGATTTTGGCTTAAGCTTTCCAAGGTAATGTTTCGGTTATTTCTAAATTTAATCACATCGTTCTGGTAAGCATTTAAAATTAGCTTTCTACCCTTGGCTTTCAAAAATCATACTCGCTAGAGAAGCATTGGTTGTTTGCAATTTATGTTTATATTGCTTTTGCAATGGCAGGAAATTAAATACTTATAATACCGTAAAGCACATTCAATCCTGTAACGTGTGGTGAAAAGAGAAGATTACACGATGATTGTAGTAGAAATATATTACTATTGATTTTGCTTAGATGTTTAAATGTAGGTATATTGCAGGCCTTCTTGAATTCTATTGGATTGTTAAAAATATAAAGGTTTTCTATAATAAACCGTTATCACATTTTGTGTGAAATATTTTGAACCCTAATTCCTATCATAACCCACACGATCTACGTTATGTAACAAATCCAACTAATGCCCTAATTGGGTCAACATGTTCCAATCTTAAGAAAAGAGAGAGAGCGAGAGAGATGCTTACCTCACAAATAAACAATCGGATAAATACCAACTTTGTATAAAGGTTCACTATCTTCCAAAGATGCGACACAAAGGTATTCTAGACAACCCCCACTCCAACTACTTTTACATGGAACATTTTTCGAAATTTTTTGTTTTCTAAAAAATGAATAACGATTTTGATCAAATATCGTATATTAAAGATATTTTCATGACAAATAAAACATATCTTGAATTTTATGTAAATAGCATGTGAAGTCCTCTTCATTCGGAGAGAATTTTAAATAATCTTTACAAGAATCATTTCCAGCACTCATAGCAGACACTCTGGCAAACATATTTTTAGAAGACTGAAGATATTAACCCTACCTTACATGTATATATTTTCAATCTTAAAATTCCTTGTATGCAACGAACCACATTCATTACAAACATGGAAATTCATGAGATAAACACTAGACAAAAGGGTAACATCCATCATCCCAGTGCAAAGCTTTCTTGCTTCCAGAAAGGTGTATATTACGAGACCATAAAAATATTTAATACTCTCCATAATGATCTTAAGAGAAAAGTTGACAATTTCAATGTCTTTAAAACTGCTGTTAAAAAGCACCTATGCTCAAAATCATATTATTCTGTACAAGATTATCTGAATGACAAATTATCCTGATGATAATACTTATATAGCTCTGTAAGTAGTATTAGTAAATATTAATGACAATTGCCAGTTATATTTGACGCCTGCTCCAGAATTAATGAAGCTATTTAAATGTATGTATATTAAGAACTGACAATAAATGCTATGCATTACAAATCAAATAGTACAAAATGATGAGACGAACAAAGGTACAAGCCTAGTGAATGTTAAAATAACTGTTCTTGCCTAAACGTATGTTAACCTTATAACGGTAAGGAGGTATTCAACTCTGTACAAAATTGCACTTGATTTGTTTCATTTTGTATATATTATGTCTTTATTTTTGTTTTAAATGTTCTGTATACTATGTAATATTTATGTATATATGTAACTTTATTGTACATTTCCTTGACACGCATATAGTATCTGTCTATTTTATTTCAAATGTTCTATATTCTGTGTAATATTTATGTTTATATGTAATTTTTGTACATTTCCTTGACATTTTCTATGTCACAAGCCTTTATGGCTGCTAGTGAACTCGCAGAATGCAATCTAATCTAACTGGTAAACGTTAAGCGATAGACTAAAACGTACTGCACAAAAAATTGGATCTCTTTAAAACACTCAATTTATTTCAAATAAATTTTTGTGGCATAAGTTATTTGCGAGGTATCCATTATTAACGGTTTGATTTACTCAGTACTTTGTTATTGTTTTAAAATCAACTCTTGTCCGTTTAGCGTTTCTCGTGATGTCATAGAAGCAGTATGGAATTTTAAGGACAGCATATAGCGTCCAGTTCTAAAACATTTGACTCTCGCTCCATATATCTATAACGAAATGTTTAATGTAGCTATTTCTGCAAAGGTTTATTTCGATTATAATTAAGTATAAAAATAAACTTTCGTAGGAATAGTTTGTATACACTAATAAAAGATAGAAGGTAGACAAAGTCATATGAATGTAACACATCAGATTTTTACTTTCTCTACTACGTATAGTAAGTAGGGGAAGTATTGCATTCCACCCAAAAATTCGATACCGAGATTTCGCCGGAAATACATGTTTTGAGACCTCCTGAATCCAAAAAAGCATTTTTGGAAACATGTCCGTGTGTGTGTCTGTGTGTGTGTGTGTCTGTGAACAGCATAACTCAAAACCTAACAGTCGGATAAACACCAAACTTGGTATTCACGTTCAGTATCTTCCAGAGATGCGACACAAAGATTTTCAAGAAAATCCCCCCACCCCAGACTACCCTTTACTTGGAACATTTTTCGAAAATTTTAATTTTCTCAAAAATGGCTTTAACGATTTTGATGAAAATATCATATGTTTAAGATATTTTCATGACAAATGAAATGTATATGTTGAATTTCCTGGGAATGTCTCCAAAAGTATTCTTCATTGTGAACGACTTTTGCATAACTGGTAAACCATAAGAGATAGACAAAATTTTACTACACGAAAAACGTATATTGCGTTAAAATACACAACTTATGTCATATACGTTTCTTTTGTTGAGTGAACCGTTTTCGAGATATTGCTTGTTGTTTCCTTAAACTTTCCAATACTTATACTTTTTCTCAAATTCGTTATTCATTTTTTTATGTCCTGGACATGCAAAGAGAATGGAATGCGCCACATAGCGACCAGCGATAAAATATGTGACTATCGCTTAAAAGCTACCATATTCCCCTTGCATCTACAAGAAAATTACCAATAAGATTGACATCTCGATTAACATGAAGGATATGGAGAATAGGCGTTTGTAAAAATAGATTGTACAAGAGTAGAGAAAGTCATGTGAGTGTAACACATCAGATTTTTTCAGTTACTGTGGACTAAAATGGAGCATATTCGGTGGCTTGTAAATAAACAAGAAAGCGTCCAACAGAATATATCGATCAGACTCCCTTCTGAGTTAAGCCCGATAAGAAACGAGCATTTTTTTCCACGAATCATGACGTTCTGCTGTATTCCGGCCGCATATAGTATGACGTCACTATGCATATATGAGCATGTCTACCTCCATATTGCGGTTCCGTATTATAAACACAAAACCCGCTTCCCTTATCTGTGGTAGCATGGATGTAAAACGCAGCGGTTTGGACATGGTATTCGCAAACAATGCAAACACTTCATGACAGCTACTCCTTTACGTTCGCCTATGCTGCATTCAGCTAGTGACGTATATTACGTAAATTCCAAACCCACATTTTTTTCGTTTAGATATCTAACCCTTCCCCACATATTGCAGCGGCGTTCCCTGTAAGATCAGATTTTTGATGTCCGAAAAATAAGAAAAAAATCTTATGTGATACATTCAAATGACTTTCTCTACCCTTTACATTTATTAGCAAGTATGCAAACTAATTTTCCTCAAGCTTATGTTTCTATCTACTGCGTTTTAATCCAATTAATCCTTTTTAATGTAGCTACATTACACATTTCGTTATAGATACAAAGGGAACAGCAATAGTCAAATGTTTAACAACTGGACGCTATATGCTGGCCTTAAAATTCCATACTGTTTCCATGACATCGTGAGAAACAACTGAATGTTGACAAGACTTACGAGAACGACCAAGTATTGAAGAATTCGAACCAGTAATAACGGATATCTCAGAAACGGCTAATGCCACAAAAAATGAATTTGAAATAAATTGTGTGCTTTAAAGAGGTCTACAATTAATATATTTTCGTTTATCGCTTAGCGTTTACCAGTTATACAAGACTATATAAAATTCCTTCCGAATGAAGAGGACTTCACAGGCTATTCCCAGAAAATTCAAAATATACATTTTATTTGCCCTGTAAATATCTTTCATACTTGGTACTTTAGCAATTTTTAGCAAATATTAATTTTCGAAATATCTCCCATATTTAGAGTAGTTGTGGGTGTGCGGATTTTCTTGAAAATCTTAGTGGACATCCTTGAAGATACTGAACTTTAATACCAAGTTCATTTTTGAATTACTGTTCACAGACACACACACAGACATTTTTCTGAAAATGCTCATTGGGGCGGATTATATACAGTGCCGTTTGCGAAAATTGCAACACCAAGAAGGAAACGCATGAGTTTAATACCATAGGTTAGGTACATGACAAGTAACAAATGATAAACTTGTCGCATCTATACATGACCTTTGAGCCCTAATATTCAGTATTTGGTATGGCCTCCATGCGCTGCAATTAGAGCTGCTATACGCCGTTGCATTGAATCAAAAAGGTTCTGAATAAGTTCCTGAGGGATTTCCCTCCACGCAGTTTGTATTCGAGTCCACAAATCCGTGACATTGGTTACTGGAGGACCGTCACGCACCAGGTGCCGACCAACCATATCCCAGACATGTTCGATGGGCGACATGTCAGGCGAACGTGCAGGCCAGGGAAGCAATGGTACCCGTCGCTCTTCGAAGAAGGCTTGTAAATTCCTCGCAATATTTGGCCAGGTATTGTCCTATTGAAATGTGGCCTGTTAAGATGCCTGAAGCATCATTTTATTGTTTCCACCTCGTTTGACAGCTCTGCACTGATTACAGTGGGCGCAACACTGACCTTATCGGGCCGACAAGCTTGGCCTACGTGTTCCCCATCTCTCTGCAAACCTACTCACTTATTGCTTGCACACTCTTCTACACTTCCACCAAGTTTGGAGTTATTCGGGAAATGCTTTATTTCTTGGGGTTGCAATTTTCACAAACGGCAGTGTATTTTCGCTGAAATATCGTATCGAATTTTTGGATGGAATTCAATATCTTGTCTCCCTAGTAGATACGGGGTAGATAAAGTAAAAATCTGATGCGTTACTTTAAGAAATGTTGTGTTTTAAAGAGATCTAGACTTTTTGCGTGGTACGCTTTCGTATATCGCTTAACCTTTACAAGTTATAAAAGATTATATAAAATTCCTTCTGAGAAAGTTATTATCTTTACGTTATTTTGCCCCACGTTTTGGGCGTCAATTTGAGAAAGTTGTTGTTTCACGTATGGAAAAGCCGATTTGAAGTAGGAGTTGTATTGTATTTCGACTGTTGGGTAATCGAGCTTGTAGTTGCTGCAACCGCACGTATAGTACCCGGTAGCTTTTGCCCCAACTTTTAAAAAATATTAACTTTTTAATTTGACTGTTTCTTTAAGTATTAAATATTTATGTTTGCCTCAGCTGCGTCAGTATTATTATTAGAGACACGTTTCTCTTAGTAGGGTTGTGGTGCGACAAGAAGGTAAGGCTTACAAAGATTATAATTTTACTTCACTCCTTTTATTAATGCTTGATACGCTTTAGATTTATTAAACACTTCACTGATAGAGAGCTGTGAGATTCTTTTATTAATTATTTGCACTTTTTAACACTTAAACTATTATTCGTCTCACACGAAAACGTATTAAATCTCTAGAGGACGCATCTCGCATCCGGTTACAAACACTGTCTGCAGGCAACTGAATTGATTTCAATCGCCTAAACTTGTAAATTTCTGTATTTCAAGTCTCTGATTGATTATTCCTAATCCAATAGAATACTTTCATTTAACTAAAGCTTTTTCTGGTTGTTGATTGGCTATTTTTATAAACTGTCACTAAAATTACATTATTGCTTACAAGAATCACATGTAACATTTAAACTTTCTAATTCATTACTGCCTCAAGGTTACCTCATTGTTACCTCATTGTTAGCAGCTTTCGACCTATTATTCTCACAGCTCCTACATTATTAAATTACGTAATATATTCGCATAACATTATTAAACATGGATACAATAATATAAACAATTATAATGACTTAATATACACTTTTTATATCTTGTTACATACACATATTGCTTTAAGGCTGGCTGTTATTGAATTTATATATTACATAATTAGACTGAAATTATTTAAGTGTTAAAAATACTGCCTCACTCCTGAATGAAGAGGACTTCCTAGACTATCAAGACTATCTAGAAAAATCATGATATACATTTTATTTGTCATGTAATTATCTTTCATATACGGAATTTTAATCCAAACTGTTGAAAACCAAACTTTTCGAAACATTCTTCATGTAATGTTCCATGTGGTTTCGTGTAGGGGCATTTTGTTGAAAATCTTCAAGCCCCAACTTTGGAAGATGCTAAACTCAAGTGCCAAGTTTGCTATTTATCCTACCTTTCGTTTTTGAGTTATGCTGTTCACAGACAAACACTCAAGCACACACAGGCCTTTTTGTAAAAATGATTTTTGTTCCAGGAACTTCAAAAAAGTATCTCTACTTACTATGAAAAGTAAAGAGAGAAAGTAAAAAATTCTCCTCTTGAGGAAAGTGTAAGTATCTGAAAATACAAGAGAAGCAGAGAAAAGAAAAAGCTTTTGTAAAAGTCTGATGTGTTGCACCCACATGACTTTCTCTACTCTTGTAAAACTATATATACAATCGCTTATTCTACATTTACTTCATATTCATCGAATTAAACCTTTGCAGAAACTATCTTATTCCTAGTTTTCTTGTAGGTGGAAGGGGAATATGGCAGGCTTTAAGCGACAGTCAAATATTTTAAGAGCTGGTTGCCATGTGAAATATTCCATTCTCTTTGTATGTCCAGTATATTAAAAAACGAATAACGAATTCCCATTTGAGAAAAAGTGTAAGTATTGTAAAATTTAAACAAATAACAAGCAATATCTCGAAAATAGTTCACTCAACAAAATAAATGTATATGACATAAATTGTGTATTTTAACGCGATCTACATTTTTTGCGTAGTAAAATTTTGTCTATCTCTTATGGTTTACCAGTTATGTAAAAGTCGTTCACAATGAAGAATACTTTTGGAGACATTCCCAGAATATTCAAGATATACATTTTATTTGTCTTGAAAATATCTTAATTATATGATACTTTAATCAAAACCGTTATGGCTGTTTTTCAAAAAAATTAAAATTTCCGAAAATCGTTCCATATAAAGTGTAGTCTGGAGTGGGAGATTTTCTTGAAAATGTTCGTGCCATATATCTAAAAGATATTGAACCTAAATACCAGGTTTGGTATTTATCCGAATTTTGTTTTTGAGTTATGCTGTTTACAGACGCACATTTTTCTAAAAGTTCTTTTTTTGGATTCCAGCTGCCGCAAAACACGTATTTCTGGTGAAATCTCCCAGTATTGTATTTTTGGGTGGAATGCAATACTTTTCCTACTTACTTATACGCAGTAGAGAAAGTAAAATTGGGTAAAAAGGGTTATGTGTTTGCAACATATCAGATTTTTTTCTAACACACTTGCGAATCTCATAGTTAAAAATAAAGCCCTGAAATTTCATATTAACACTGTAAAATCAACATGGTTATAGAAAACAAGTGATGTAAAACGTTTATAAACTTTACATTCGCTATCCAGAGAAAATGGTTTTTATTAGTGTTTCCTTCTGAGAACGGTCAGCTGTTGCAACAACTGAAAGCTAATACTTTCTATCCTCCGGACCCAAGTTACATCAATGTGTTTATTTTCCAAGCTCTGATTTATAAACACAACGTACAGAAGAAGCCACAAAATCTATTTGAAAAAGTACTTGAAAATAAATAGCATTGATTGTAAAAGCTTCCGTCCAGTTTCTACGTTGTGAGCCTGTAGTTCGAAGAAAAAACTTCCACATTCCCAGGAATTCAGAAATCTGCTTCCTTCTAGACTCGCTTCTATGACCAGTACCTATAGTACAGTGCGGTCGTTTTACGGTGAGGCCACGGCTCGCGTATATACACTGCCGTTTGTGAAAATTGCAACACCAAGAAGGAAATGCACGAATTCAATACCACAGGTTAGGTACATGACAAGTAACAAATGATAAAAGTTTTAAAATCTATATATGACCTTTGAGCCCTAATATTCAGTATTCGGTGTGGCCTCCATGCGCTACTATTAGAGCTGCTATACGCTGTTGCATTGAATCAAAAAGGTTCTGAATAAGTTCCTGAGGGATTTCACTCCACGCAGTTTGTATTCGAGCACACAAATCCGTGACACTGGTTACTGGAGGACCGTGACGCACCAGGTGCCGACCAACCATATCCCAGACATGTTCGATGGGCGACATGTCAGGCAAACGTGACGGCCGGGGAAGCAATGGTACCTGTCGCTCTTCGAAGAAGGCTTGTACATTCCTCGCAATATGTGGCCGGGCACTGTCTGTTGAAATGTGGCCTGTAGAGATGCCTGAAGCAGGGGAGTACCTCAGGCTCTACAAACACCGTTAGGTACCGGTTGCTGTTCAAAGTGCCCTCAATTCGTAGTAGGCGAGATCGGTTGTTGTAATCAATGTCGCCCCAAACCATCACACCTGGTGTTTGTTTAATATGCCGTTCAACATAGCAACCAGTTCTTAAAACATTTGACTATCGTTTAAATACTACCATATTCCCCTTGCACCTACAAGATAGTTAGCAATAAGATTAACATCTCGATTGACATGAAGCATATGGAGAATAAGCGTTTGTAAAAGTAGTTTGTACAAGAGTAGAGAAAGTCATGTGAGTGCAATACATCAGATTTTTATGGTTTAAAGTGACTGGATAGTTCAGTGTTATGACCCGAAGTTTCACCACTACTATGAAATCAATGGCAATGAAATACATGGACCTCATGGCGGACTACGCAACCTTCGCCACTTTTCAGCAGATAATAAGACAGGAGACCACAGAACCAAAGTTATTTGTCTGGTATAAACCATGTATGCAGCCCAAGATTTAAAAATACGCCTAAACCCATGCTTCTTAACAGAAATAACCATGGCATCAAGCAATGTTTTTCTTTCTCTGCAACTTATAGTAAGCAGGGGAAGTATTGCATTCCACACAAGAGTTCGATAACGAAATTTCACCAGAAATACATGTTTTGAGGCCCCTGAATCCAAAAAAGCACCTTTAGAATAAGGTCCGTGTGTGTCTGTGCGCAGCATAACTCAAAAATGAAAAGTCGGATAAATACCAAACTTAGTATTCAGGTTCAGTGTATTTCAAAGATGTGACACCAAGATTTTCAAGAAAATTTCCCACCCCAGTCTACCCTTTACATGGAACATTTTCGAAAACTTTTATTTTTATAAAAATGCCTCTATTCGTTTTGATTAAAGTATCTTATGTTTAAGATATTTTCATGGCAAATGAAATGTTTATTATAAATTTTCTGTGAATGTCCTCAAAAGTCCTCTTCATTCTGAATGACTTTTGCATAACTGGTAAACTGTAAGAGATAGACAAAATTTTACTACACAAAAAATGTAGATTGTAGCGGGAAATGGTTGATCAGTAGCATCTGGAAAGCGTCGTTCCTCTGGTTGATGCTATCAGCTGCAGTATTCTTGTCCTCGGCTATGGATGCTCGTCGGCTGCTGTAGTTGCCATTCTTAATCTTTACCTATATAGTTAATTCTTGGTTCTCAGGGTTATCGTGGATGAGGCAAATTAAAAGTATACTACATCTCTTTTAATAAATGTGGTTTATTAACAATTTAAATGTTTATGGGCGGCTAGCTTTTCCCATTATACCAATCCCACCATTTGAATAAAACATGAGCCTAACTAATTACTGTACACGTCTCCCCACCCATATACACACACGTGTATTTGTCGTCAATAGCGTAGCACTTTGTGTCGACGAGATTCTAGAAGAGAGAGAAAATCTGGGGCTTTGTTCGCCTTTATATACCTGAGCCTAGTGACGCTCACCTCTGCGCCTCAAAATGTAACGTTTCTAATTGGTCCTCAGACCGCGTTATCTTAATATATATGAGAATATTCTACTCCAAAGTTTTGCGTTTACGCGTTACCATGACGCGTTGGGAAGCGGGTTCAATATCTCCGTCTCTTTCTTTTCTCTATCTGTCTCTTTCTATTTCTCCTTACCGCTACCGGCTCCCTGTTCACTAGCTTGGTGAAAGGTGGGCTCTGCCTAGAATTATCTTTTGCCTGGAATTTGCTAGCTCACTCGTCTCTTACAATCTTCTTTGTACAATTCTTTGCTGTTGAATTTTTTAACAACAGCTATGAGCTGCTGATGTTAGAAAGATCCTAATGGAATGCGTTCTAGGTAAATAGTAATAAATGGAGCGTAGCGCATTTATTCCATTCAAAATGATATTAATTTTGCATCAATACTCCATACACAACAAGAACAGCTTGGAAACCTCCCAATGTTTGGTTCATCATACCAGTCCTTGATATTCTTCTAGTTAAACGTTTATGAACCTATACGGTAAACCAAAAGACCTAAAAGTAAAATTTGTTATATGAAAAAATCAGTTTTCCTTCGCTGAGTAGCTTAAAGACTTTGCATTATGAACACTATAACATCTCCATGAAAACAAAACAAGGTAACTGTCCTATGCCCTACTGTTATGAGGCAGTATTTTTAACACTTAAATAATTTCAGTCTAATTATATATAATTCCATAACAGCTCGCCTTAAAGCAATATGCGTATGTAACAATAAATAAAAAGTGTATATTACGGTCATTGTAATGTTTATATTATTGTATACGTGTTCAATAATGCTATGTGAATGTGTTATGTTGTTAAATAATGTAGGAGCTCTGAGAATAATAGGTTAAAAGTTGCTAACAATGAGGTAACCTTGAGGCAGTAATGCATTTGAAACTTTAAATGCTACTATCATTATTGGAGCAACAATAATGTAAATTTTAAGACAGCTTTAGTTAAATGAAGGTATTCTATTGGAGTAAGATTAGCCAATCAGAGACTTGAAATACAGAAATTTACAAATTTAGGCGGTAGAAATCAATTCAGTTGCTTGTAGACAGCGCTCATAACTGGACGCGTTGCTTGCAGACAGTGTTCTTAACCGGACGCGAGATGCATTCTCGAGAAGTATAATACGTATTCAGTGTGAGATGAAAATAGTTTGTGTTAAAAGGTGCAAGTAATTAATTTAAAAAATCTCTCAACTCTCTATATCAGTGAAGTGTTATTTAAATCGTGTCAAGCATTAATAAAAGGAGTGAAGTAGAATTATAATCTGTGTAAACCTACATTCTTTAGTCGCATCACAACCCTGCAGAGAGAAACATGTCTCTAACAATAATGCTGACGCAGCCGAGGCAAACATAAATATATAATATTTAAAGATCAGTCAAATTACAAAGTTAATATTTTTAAACATTTTTGGGGGCAAAGGCCACCGGAAAGTACATTTAGGGCGAAGGCTACCGGAAAGCGGGTACTATACGTGCGGTTGCAACGAATTTCAAGTTCGGATCCCAACAGTTGAAATATAATACAACTCCTTCAATACAACCTACTTCAAATTGGCTCCCAAAACGTGGGGCAAACAACAACGTAAAAATAATAATACAACAAAATATGTACTACAATTATTACCAACTTAAGTACCCAGCATGTGTCTAGCCTAAATGCCTTAAATTACGAGGGCGGATCGAAAAGTAACGCACAATAATTCTTTTTTGTCTGCCTTGGTATTGCAGCTGGAATGTTGCAATTTCACACAGATATAGCTTGAGGTTTTCACTACAGAGAGTATTTTTTGTTTCATGTGCAGCTCAAGCGAGAGAAGCGTGAACTATGCAACAAAGGTGGCGTGCATGTTACTGTCGTCCACGTGTGAAGAGCAGAGAGGTGTGGTTCGATATTTGTGGGTCAAAAGGCATAAAGTGATATTACAGGGACATGCGTGGCGTGTATGGGGATGATTGTATGGACCGTAGCAATGTCTCCAGGTGGTGTGCATTCTTCCTAGAGGGCCGTATGAACCTTAGTGATTCGCCGCGCTCCGGGAGGTCGGTAAGAGCAGCAACCCCGCAGAATGTCAGGGGCATTGAGGCGGCAATTTTGAAAGACCGGCGTGTGCAACTGCGAACCTTATCGCAACAGTTCAACATTTCCTATGGTGCAATGTATGTATTGTTCATGACACGGTGAAATTTCGTAAAGTTAGTGATCGCTGGGTGCCTTAGAACCTGACAGACAACCAAATGGGCCAGCGAATGATGACGAGCTTGGATCACCTAATGAGGTACACTGCATAAGCACATAACTTTCTGAAAGGAATCGTCACTGGCGATGAGTCGTGGGCATACCACGAAACCAAGTAGGCAAGTATGGAGTGGAAACATGCAGGTTCCCCAGTAAAGAAACAATTGAAAGTTACTCAATCTGCTAGGAAAGGGCTTGTGACGGTGTTCTGGGATATGCATGCTGTTATGTTGGTGGACTTTGCTTTGGTGAAATTGCGTCGTGCCCTTCGTGACAAACGCCACAACATGAATGCTGACGATGTCAAAATTCTTCATGACAATTCTCGTACCCATGTTGCTGCTGCTGTTCGTCAGAAAATCATCAAATTTGTTTGGGAGGTTCTCCAGCATCCACTATACAGTCCGTACTTTGCGCCGTCCGTTTGGTCCCATGAAGAAATTCCTGGCCGGCCAACTCTTTGCGACAGATGCGGAAGTGAAATCAGCAGTCCGCAGATGGCTATACTCCAAGGAAACGGACTGCTATGAACAGGGCATATTGAAACTGGTATCATGATGGGAGAAATGTGTTGAGAAACTTGGTGACTATGTCGAAAAGTAGGTAAAAGGTGTAAGTTCATTTGTGATTTTGTTGTTTTATCTATTAAACTTTTTTGTAAAAGTTTTCGATCCCCCCCCCCCTGGTATTTACAATACCAACTCAAATATTACATTTTCAGTTGACTTAAAATAGACTTACAGACAATCCTACATTCCCAATTTTCCGTTACCCTTCCCTTTTCCAGGAATCACAATGTAAAGAGCTGTGAAAAAAAGTTAATATTTATTTTTCAGCACAAACGGATGCCAATTATACCCCCTTAGGGAAGAAGATTAAATGTTTTAAGAACAGCAGTTTTCCTGTTTATACTGACAGAACATAGAGATAATTAGGGTCCATAATCCCAATGTAAAAATCTGTTTTTCTGCGTAGGTTTATGCTTATTTGTGCCGATGGCAAATCCAGGAAACGGGGGTGCGTACCCTTAATTGTTCCGTCACAGTTCTTCCGAACAATACGCTAATTATGTTAGAACAACTAAACCGTGGACTAATTAAATTTAAAATGAATCGCAAATTCGAGCCGTTTTAAAGGGTATATCCCATAACATTTACCAAAAGCGCGTTTGTTAGTGAAGGTTAAATATGCTTGAATTACTTGCTCTCCATTCAACCTTCCCCATCTACCATTTTCACTCGCTAATTTAAAACAAGCGAATAAAGAATCTGTGATTTAGTAGAGTTTAGGGCAAGGGGGGGGGGAGAACTGTAATTACCGGTCTTTCTCGTGTAGAGATTTATTCTTGCAAATTTGTTTTAAGCTTCCTAATTTACGAGCAGATTGTTTGTAGCACGCATTCGAATTCTGTTACTGACAACCAGCAAAAACAAGAGTAAATTTCACCTAAATCCCCGAGTAAATCTTATATTTTCGCGATTTAACTAATTCGTGGAAAAATAATTGGGAAGATATCTTAATGCTAGAGAATTATGTTGTCCACTTAATTATTTGCTAACTTCTGAAACATGTCTATAATACAGGGTTATTCAAAAAGAAGGATCAGAATTTAAATGTTCATTTTAATGAACGACAATACATAGCGACATATCATTGAACAGAGGAATGTTCAAAATTTTAAGCCTCACCGATTATTTCCACTCAGTGCCTACAGCGGCGCTGGGTTTGTTTACGGGAAAATGGCGACACCACAGGAAAAGTCATTTTGTGTGCTGCATTATGCAAAGAGTGAATCCGTTGTTTCATTGCACCGTGCATTTCGTTGCAAGTTCAACAACGAGCCGCCTCGTCATAAAAAATTTACAATTGATACAATAAATTCGTAGAAGATGGTTGCTTATGCAAATAGAAAAGCAGTGGTCGTCCTCACATAACAATTGGTGCTCATTTTGAACATGTGTCGCTATCTACAGGATGTATCTTTATTGGTGTCATATATTTGGGGAACGTGTTCTTGATATCAAAACAGTAAAAACAGTTCATATGAACATGGGTCTGAAAATCATTTATTTCACAGTTACAACACAAAATCGAAAGTTACAACAATTGCTCGAAGTGGTTTTCTTTTGCTTCGATGCATGCATTAAGGCTGTGTTCCATGATCTGGCGTACTCTGTTGAAAATTCCTGGTGTGTTTCGTGTTTGATCAAATCCAGTTTGGATACGTCCTCTCAAAATGTCAATATCAGGTACAGGAGTCGCATAAACCAAAGACTTCAAATGTCCCCAGACGAGGAAATCCATTGGATTCAAATCAGGCGGTCGAGTAGGCCATGCAATGGGTCCCCCTCGACCCACCCTCTTTACAGAAATGGATCATTCAAAAAAACCTACGACCTATCATACTGAAAGGAGCTGGAGCACCATCGTGTAGAAACTACATTCGTTGGATGATGTCCAGAGGCACATTATCAGTTAAGTGATGCAACTCATTCATGAGAAACTGGAGATAGATTTATCCATTCAGACGCGGAGGGAAGAAGTAGGGACCAATAAGGTGATCATGAATGATTCCACCCCAAACGTTGAAAGAGAACCTCTATTGATGGTTATCCTGTGGTACTTCATTAGGACGCCCAGTTATGAGTGTTATGAAAATTTAAGATGACGTCGCGAGTAAAACCAGCCTCATCCGTGAATAACATACAGGCTAGGAACACAGCGCACTGCTGTAACATGCGTTGACAGAAACGTCTTCTTGGCTCAAAGTCCGCCTCATTTAATCCTTGCACACGTTGAAGGTGATACGGGTACAGAAGATTTTCATGCAGAATTCTCCAGATAGTCATATGACTAACTCTTTCCCTTACAACCGTACGTCTTGTGCTTTGTGATGGGTCTGCATCCACAGTACGAAGAACTCGTTCTTCAAGCTCAATGCCTCGTATCGCTCTTGGTCTCCCAACATCGCTAGTACTCCTCTCAAATGCGCCATTCTCTCTCAAGCGTGGGTGAATTCGTGTGAATGTTCTTGCACACGGTAACGGCCTGTCAAGGTACCTTTCTGCATAAAGTTCACGTGCTCGTGCTGCACTGCCGTCTGCACGGCCATACGTGTAGTGCATATCCGTCTGTTCACTCATGGAATACATCTTCTTTGACGTATAACAACGAAACGGTTGATTTTCAGACCCATGTAGATATAAAGAATAAACCTTTAGAAAGCCCTGTGCGCTGTAGAACATTCCTTTCAAAGAGCCATTTAAAAGTTTGTTTGAGAATATACCAATTTTGAAGAAGAAAATTAAAATTACAGGCATAGGGTAGTGTAAATAGACAATTAGATAAGCAATTCTTTCCTTCTAAAAACAATAAAGAAGAAGTAAGAAGTACACAGTTATGAACAAATGGCATTATTCTCTTGTATTTGATATTTCTACCGCATAACTAGTAGGTGGACGGCCCCGTGACGGGTGGTTAGACCATTCAAATTTCACCGATGCGGCAAAGGTTCGATCACAGGTGCCCGCATGTGAGATTTGTGGTGGACGATGCAACGTCTTGGTGGGTTTCCTCCGGGTTTTCTGGTTTCCCCCGCCGTTCATTTCACCAATTCCTCCAACATATCCTTTCCTTTCAACCATTTAACCTTCACTTCATATCATTTTCCTCACTCTCGTGCCTGGCTCGGGCCGATGCTCCGATCCGGATTCTTCATTCTTTGATTCCGTGTATGTCTGCTTCTCTACAGGCCTCTGACCCTAGGCGCGGTTGTAAGTACTAGGGGGGTGCGAAGAAGTAATTTATTGTCTTTACGTTGTTTGCACCACGCTTTGGGCGTCAATTTGAAGAAGATGTTTTGTTGGAGTTGTATTATAGTTCTTATGTTGGGGAGCCGAACTTGTAGTAGTTGCAACAGCATGTATAGTACCCGCTTCCGGTAGCCTTCGCCCCAAATGTATTTTCAGGTGGCCTTTGCCCCAAGTTTTAAAAAAAATATAGTCAATTTGTAATTAATCTGTTTCTTTAAATATTTAATATTTATGTTTGCCTCGGCTGCGTCAGTATTATTTTAGAGACATGAATATCTTGGCAGGGCGTGATGCGACAAGAATGTTATGCTTACATAGATTTTAAGTTTTAATTCACTCCTATTTTTATTAATCCTTGACACAAATTAAATAGCACTTCACTGATATAGAGAGCTGTGAGATTCTTTTATTTAATACTTGCACTTTTTAACAAGTCTCACACGAATACATAATTAATTTCTCGAGGACACATCTCGCATTCAGTTACAAACACTGTCAGCAGGAACTGACTAGATTTCAACCGTCTAAACTTGTAAATTTCTGTATTTCAAGTCTCTGAATGGGTATTTTTACTCCAATAGAATACTTGCATTTAACTAATGCTTTTTCTGGTTGTTGATTGGCTATTTTATTATAAACTGTCACTAAAATTACATTAATGATTCCAAGATTCACAAATAACATTTAAACTATCAAACTCATTATTGCCTCAAGGTTACCTCATTGTTAGCAACGTTTAAATTATTATTCTCACAATTCCTACATTATTAAATTAGTAATACATTCACATAACATTATTACACATGAATACAATAATATAAGCATATGCAATGACTGTTACATACATTTTACAAATTATTACATACACATATTGCTTTAAGGCGGGCTATTATTGAATTTACATATTATATAATTAGACTGAAATTATTTAAGTGTTAAAAATACTGCCTCAGTTGTAAGCGCTATATAAGAGGAAGGTAAGCCGACTAGTAAGTAAGTAACTAGTAGTTAGGGAAGCTACTTCATTCCACCCAAAAATTCGATTCCGATATTTCAACGGAAATGCATGTTTTGAGACCCGTGAGTCCAAAAATCATTTACAGTGTAACATCGTGTGTGTGTTTGTGTCTGACAGCCTAGGTAATTCACAAAAGAATGTATAAATACCTAATTTGATATCCAGATACAAAGATACTACACGAAGATTTGAAAAAGAAAACAAAAATCAATAGCTGTTTCAAAGCGGGCCACTTGTTGCTGGGCTTGAAAGGTCATACTGTTTCCCTGCAACCGCGACAAACATCTGAATGTCGACAGGAGTTGAACAAGGCATTGAGAAATGCAAATCATTAATAACGGATATCTTGGAAATGGCTTATGCCATATAAGGGGTTATTTAAAATATATTGTGTGTTTTAAATATATCTACATTTTTACCTTCTCTACTACGTATAGTAAGTAGGGGAAGTATTGTATTCCACCCAAAAATTCGATACCGAGATTTCACCGGAAATACATGTTTTGAGATCCCCTGAATCCAAAAAAAGCATTTTTGGAAACATGTCGTGTGTGTGTGTCTGTCTGTGTGTCTGTCTGTGAACAGCATAACTCAGAAACGAACAGTCGGATAAACACCAAACTTGATATTTAGGTTCAATATCTTCAAAGGATGCGACACGAAGGTTTTCGGGAAAATCCCCCCACCCCAGAGTACCCTTTACATGGAAGATTTTTCGAAAATTTTAATTTTCCCAAAAATGGTTCTAACGATTTTGATTAAAATATCACATGTTTAAGATATTTTTATGACAAATAAAATGTTTTCTGGGAATGTCTCCAAAAGCATTCTTCATTGTGAACGACTTTTCCATAACTGGTAAACCATAAGAAATAGACAAAATTTTACTGCACAAAAAATGTAGATCGCGTTAAAATACACAACTTATGTCATATACATTTTTTTTGTTGAGTGAACCATTTTCGAGATATTGCTTGTTATTCCCTTAAATTTTTCAATACTTATTTTCTCAAATGGGAATTCGTTATTCATTTTTTTGTCTTGGATATGCAAAGAGTATTAATCTGTGGGAAAGGGAATGGTGCTGCACCTAGCAACCAGCTATTAAGAGATATGTATGTGCTTAAAGGCTACTGTATTTCTATATTGCCCTTGGAAATATATATTCCCCTTACATCTACAAGAAAATTAGCAATAAGATAGACTCTGCAAACCTTTATCTCGATTAACATGAAGTAGATGGAGAATAAGCGTTTGTAAAAATAGTTTGTACAAGAGTAGAGAAAGTCATGTGAGTGTAACACATCAGATTTTTTGTGTAGTACGCTTTCGTCTATCACCTAAAGTTTACCAGTCATACAAGGTTATATAAAATTCCTTCCGAATGAAAAGGACTTCATATGTTGCTCCCAGAAAATTTAAGATAACGTTTTATTTTTCTTGTAAGTATACATATTTTATGTATGATATTTTAATCAAAATCGTTAGAGCTATCTTTGCTAAATTCAACAATCTAGACACGTGCTCCATGTAAAAGGTAATTGGGGTGGGGTTTTTCTTGAAAATTTTCGTGTCGCATCTTTGGAAGATATTGAACGTAAATTTGGGTTATGCTGTTCAGACACTCATAGGGAGCTTTCTCCCAAAATGATTTGGGAGGGAGAGTTTCAGTGTATTTTCGGTAAAATTTTGGTATTGAATCTTTGGGTGGAATGCAATACACTACGTAATCAAAAGTATCCGGACACCTGGCTGAAAATGACGTACAAGATCGTGGCGCTCTCCATCGGTAATGCTGGAAGTCAATATGGTGTTCTCCCACCCTTAACTTAATGACAGCGTTCACTCTCGCAGGCATACTTTCAATCAGGTGCCGGAAGGTTTCTGGGTGAATGACAGCCCATTCTTCACGGAGTGCGGAACTGAGGAGAGGTATCGATGTAGGTCGGTGAGGCCTGGCACGAAGTCGGCGTTCCAAAACACCCAAAAGGTGTTCTATAGGATTCAAGTCAGGACTCTGTGCAGGCCAGTCCATTACAGGGATGTTATTGTCGTGTAACCACTCCGCCACAGCCCGTGCAGTATGAACAGGTGCTCGATCGTGTTGAAAGATGCAATCACCATCCCCGAATTGCTCTTCAACAGTGGGAAGCAAGAAGGTGCTTAAAATATCAATGTAGGTCTGCGCTGTGATCGTGCAACGCAAAACAACAAGGCGGTGCAAGCCCACTTCAGGAAAAACACGACCACACTATAACACCACCACCTCCGAATTCCACTGTTGGCACTACACACGCTGGCAGTTGACGTTCACCGGGCATTCGCCATACCCACACCCTGCCATCGGATCGCCACGTTGTGTACCGTGATTCGTCACTCCACACAACGTTTTGTCACTGTTCAATCGTGTAATGTTGACGCTCCTTACACCAAGCGAGGTGTCGTTTGGTATTTTCCTGCGTGATGTGTGGCTTATGAGAAGCCGCTCGACCATGCAATCCAAGGTTTCTCACCTCACACCTCCCATAGTACTTCTTGTATGATGGTCTGGATAGTTGTCTGCCTATTACTCTTTAGACCCTCTTCAAATTTCGGCGGTCTCTCTCAGTCAACAGACGAGGTCGGCCTGTACGCTTTTGTGCTGTACATATCCCTTCACGTTTCCACTTCACTATCACATCAGAAACAGTGGACCTAGGGATGTTTAGGAGTGTGGAAATCTCGCGTACAGACTTCTGACACAAGTGACACACAATCACTTGACCACGTTCGAAGTCCGTGAGTTCCACGGAGCGTCCCATTCTACTGTTTCACGATGTCTAATGACTGCTGAGGTCGCGGATAATGAGTACCAGGCGTAGGTGGCAGCACAATGTACCTAAGATGAAGAACGTATGTTTGTAGGGGAGGACGGTGATGCAGTAATTTGTATCACAAATTATTTAAATGTAAAGAGTGATTATAGTATGAATATGCATTTTTATGTGTCATTGATTTGAGATGTTTGTTGATTGTAATTATAGTTGAGAAGTAAGTTTATACGGCCTTACTGAAACTGACAATAATAGCGTGCAATAATGCAGCGAGGGGGTGAGCTGTTTATCATTATTGGAGACGAGAAAGTTACGTAATGTTGGCGCGTTTTTTCTTTAGAATGTGCTGGAACATTCCCCCTAGAGCATATGTATTCATAATTTTCATTGGATATAAAAATAGACGCTAATGTTGGCGCATTTTATTAGCCAATTGCAGCTCAGTTATAATCTTTAGGCATATCGGGGTGTAGGAGTATAAAAGGGCTAGGTTAGAGGTAGAGTCCGTCAGTTCGTCGAAAATATTTGTAGGCTACACGTCGCCTTCAGTCCAGCAGAAATATTACACGTCGGCTATCGATTCGCAAGTTACGCGTATCAGAGTTATGAAAAATCTCAAGTATTGTAAAGTTAATGATACAAAAAGTTGAAGTACGTGAATTAAGAATGATCAGTAAATAAGTTATTATAACAGTTTCAGTTTGGCGAGTGTCTAGATCAATGTGTAAATGTGATAGTGAATGTGTTCAACAATAAAAGTGTAAAACAAATTCTTTCATCAGTGTTATCTTTGGATAAAAGACTCCTTTCCGTTTACACAACCTGTATAAAGAGATATGCTCGACCAAAAAGATCATAGCTAGCCGGAGGACAGTAAACAAAAATTAAATAAATTAACAGTCGCATTCTTTCAAGCAAACACTAATACTACCGCAAATTGCTAACACCAGATGGAGCTACAAACCTAACAAAGAATCACATCACAAAATGGCTTCACCACGTGAAGTAAACACACATACACAAACATTATAAGTAATACCGCCGCAACGGATACTTTTGATCACATAGTGTATGTTCTCTACCTACTACTGCTCGGTAGAGAAAGTAGGAATACAAAAGTGCAGTGAGATATAATTTCTCTAAACTATTTTAACGTACGTGTTCCTTTGTGTGAGCTGGTAGAAGATTCTTATAGCCCCAAACGACGATGTACACGTGCCTAGGAATTTTAGTAGTGGTTCTGGATTTGTTGTGCTTGTTTGTGTGTGTAACTCGAAGCTGAGTGGCCATGTCACCAGCTCTGTTGCTACGGTTGTTAAACAATATGCTAATTTCCTTAATTAATATGTCCAGTTAATACATGCGGCCTGGGAGGCTTGTAGTCTCTGTTCCTATGTAATGGTGCGCTCACAGTGTGTAACACTTTACATTATATTTTAACATTTGACAATGAACAAAATTATATTTTAACACGGTAGAATAAACCAATTCGCTTCGCTATATTATGACTGTTTACTTCGACATTATGTCCAGATTGGCCGACTTGTTAAATTAATGTGTATCCTTTGCTAGGGGCCATTTAAGTATAGGTATAGATTGTACGGCACCTTAGGTGGTAAGGTCTGTGGCCCGCATTCGGAAAGTCCGGAACACGGTGACCGCCCTCTCTGATCTTGGGGTACTTCCTAGTTTTCCCCCTGGTCCCCTAGGCGAATGCCGGAGTGATGTATTCTACCGCGATTTCTTCTATCCCCCATTTCATCTCTCCCTTTCAGGTTTCAGGTGGTCTTCGTGTGTCGGGCAGATGGCGTGGATGTTTGCGCATTGGAAAGATTTCTCCTCGTGCGCGGATGTGGGCCTGTCTCCTACGGCTTCTTCACCTCATGCCTGCCTCCCAGCTGGTCGCAGTTGCGAGGTGTCTCCGTCCGATATCTACATCCTACATAGATCTAATGTGGCTTCCACCCCCCAGGAGAAAGACATGAAGTGAAGAAACCAGAGGCTACAGGCCACAGGGACGCGCGGAGGTCCCTAACATTGCCTGGCTCGAAGACCGGTTCTACTGTTGAAGCTGCATAGAGAGGGCGATAACGACTTGTTGACCAGGTAGCCCTCTAATATCCACTCTTTCATTTGAGCAAGCATCCGCGCCATCTGTCCGGCACCGCCATACGCCATGAAACCTAGAAGCATCACCTGAAAGAAGACGAGAAGGAAACGGAATGAAAGTGAAATTATGGAAAGGACATCGTCGTAGATTAAACCACCCCAGCATACGTCTGCCGACCACGGAAAACCACGAAAGGCCCAAAGTCTGAGAGGGCGGTCGATGGGAATCGAAACTGGGACCAGCCGAATGCTAGCCTCACAGGTTACCGTAAGCAGTCACTCTCGGGGGGCAGCTTCACCAATCGGTTTTAAAAATACCCTAACATCGTGTTTGTTGACGTTATGTTAAAGTTTAGCGTAACATTAAAATTCTTGCAATTCACCAAGATTTTACATCGAATTGTTGATGAATTTCTTGTTAACGTTAAAAAAGAATCTGATGCGTTAAACTCACTTGACTTTCTCTACCCTTGTACAAACTATTTTTACAAACTCTTATTCTCCATCTATTTCATATTAATCGAAATAAACATTTGTAGAAACCATCTTTTGACATGCAAAGAGAATTATATTTTACACCTAGCGATCAGTTATAAAAATATTTGACTATCGCTTAAGGCGTACTATGTTCCCCTTGTTTTGTATTTGGAAGGGCAATATAGAAATACAGTAGCCTTTAAACATAGACATATCTCTTAATAGCAGCACCATTCTCTTTGCCACAGATTAATACTCTTTGCATATCCAAGACAAAAAAATGAATAACGAATACACATTTAAGAAAATAAGTATTGAAAAATTTAAGGGAATAACAAGCAATATTCGAAAACGGTTTACTCGACAAAAAAATGTATATAACATAAATTGTGTATTTTAACAGGATTTACATTTTTTGTGTAGTAAAATTTTGTCTATTTCTTATGGTTTACCAGTTATGCAAACGTCGTTCAATATGAAGAATACTTTTGGAGACATTCCCAGAAAATTCAAGATATACATTTCATTTGCCATGAAAATATCTTAAACATTTTAATCAAAATCGCTAGAGCCATTTTTGAGAAAATTAAAATTATCGATAAATGTTCCATGTAAAGGGTAATCTAGGGTGGAGGGATTTTCTTGAAAACCTTCGTGTCGCATCTCTGGAAGATACTGAACCTAAATACCAAGTTTGGAGTTTATCTGACTGTTCATTTCTGAGTAATGCTGTTCACAGACACACATACGGAATGTTTCCAAAAATACTTTTTTTGGATTCAGGGGGTCTCAAAACATGTATTTCCGGTGAAATCTCGGTATCCAATTTTTGTGTGGAATACAATACTTTCCCTACTTACTATACGTATTCTGAATTATTCATATTTATGGGCATATTAATCGTTACGTTTGATCAGCATTCTAAAATTACCCCAAAAATTTATTTTAAAAATAATTTTTATACGAAATAAAAGAGTAACAGAATACCTGTCTCCAATATTTTTACCTTCTCTACTACGTACAGTAAGTGGGGGAAGTATTGCATTCCACCCAAAAATTCGACAGCGAGGTTTCACTGGAAAGACTCTTAATAAAAAAAACACTTTTAGAAAGACTTACGTGTGTGTCTGTCTATAAACAGCATAGCTCAAGAACGAAAAGTCGGATAAATACAAAACTCCATATTTCAGTTTAGCTTTGAAGGATGCGACACGAAGATTCCAAATCCAGACTATCATTTAATGAAACATATTTCGAAAATTTTTCTCAAAAGTGGCAATTTTGATTAAAATATCACATATTTAAGATATTTTGAGGCAGTATTTTATATCACATTGTAAATCCTAGAGTGATTGTAGTGTAAATTAGCATTATTGTATGACAATAATTTGAGGTGTTTGTTAATTATAAGCATTGTTAGGAAATAAGTTTACACGGCCTCACTGAAACTGACAATAGGAGCGGGTAACAATGAAACGAGGGGGTGAGTTGTTTAACAATTAGAAGAGACAAACAAATGACGTCAGAGTAGGGTGCCTTTCTTTAGAAATGGAGGGAATATCTTCCCTAGAGCATATGTGTTCGTAATTTTGATTGGATAAAAAAATAGACGCTAATGTTGGCGCGCTTTATTAACCAATAGCAGCTCTGTTATAATGTTTAGGCATATCGGGGTGAGGGAGTATAAATTTTGAAGCTAGAGACAGGTAACGCACACTTTAATAGAATCATTCACGGGTTACACGTCGCACAATTTTACAGAATCATTCACGAAGTACACGTTACGCAATTCTACAGAATCTCTCGCATCGTAAAGCTAGTTACAAAAAAAAATATGAAATACGCGAATTAATAATGCGCGGCAAATAAGTGATTATAGTTACATTCGAAAATATAACAGTTTCAGTCGGGCGTGTATCAAGAGTAAATATGTGAAATTAATATCGTGTGACGGCAAGAAAAGTGTAAAAACAAATTCTTTTATCAGTGTTATCTTTTAGTAACAACTCCTTTCCGTTTACACACCCTGTTCAAGAGATTTGCTCGACTGAGTAATAATAGCTAGCCGGAGGACAAAGAACCCAAAATTCAAAAATGGTAAAACAATAACAGGCGCTCAGCAAATAAGATAACACGAACGATACCGCGACAATTTTCATGACAAAGCAAATATATATGTATATTGATTTTCTGGAAATGTCCCCAAAAGTCCTCCATTCTAAATGACTTTCGCATAACTGGTAAACCGTAAAGGAGAGTCAAAATTGCACTACACAAAAAATGCAGATCGCGTTAAAATGCACAATTTATGTCATACATATTCTTTTTGTAAAGTGAACCATTTCCGAGATATTCCTTGTTATGTGTTTGAATTTTCCAATACTTATACTTTTTCTCAAATGTGAGAATGGAATGCTCCACATAGCAACCGGCTCTTAAAATATTTGACTATCGCTTAAAGCCTACCAATTCCCCTTGCATCTACAAGAAAATTAGCAATAAGATTAACATCTCGATTAACATGAAGCATATGGAGAATAAGCGTTTGTAACAATAGTTGGTCAAGAGTAGAGAAAGTCATGTGAGTGCAAATTCATACGGTGAATACCCGTAACATTAATAATTCGTTTATTCAATTTTCGCATAACTAATTACTCCAATTCCTACCAGTAGGATCAATCTATTTAATCACATGAAATGAAATATCACCGAATGGGATGACTCAGGCGGTAATGTCTGCGGCCCGCATTCGGGAACTCCCGGGGCCGACCAATTGACCGGAGTTTCTTCGCGGCTTTCCTCGGTCGTTAGGCGAATGTTGGGTTGGATAATTTGTTCCGCGGATTTTCCTATCTTCCCTTTCGTCACTACATTTCATTTTCTTCTTCTTCACCGCTACACAAGGCATTGGGCCGATCACCCATCCTGGATATGCTATTATCTAGGGTTTGATTGTTCCTCGACAGGCTACTGACCCAAGGCATTGGCTTGTAAGTCCTTGGGGGTGTAAGTTATACAAAGAGGATGGTAATTGATGTCGTATTTAATTTTTTTCTTAATAAAACATGTTTGAAGGAAGGTCATGCATTAAAAATGAAGTAGATGTTTTGTTGTAGGAGTTACTGTTGTTGATGTTATTTATTTATGTAATTTATTGTTACGTAAGTTATTAGCCTCACGATTGGGAAGCCAATTTGAGATAGTTATTGTTCTTGGAGTTTATTTATTTAGCTTCACGTATGGACGTCAATTTGAAGAAGATTGTTTGTTACGTAATTAGCTGTTACGTATGAGAAGCTGATTTGAAGATGTATTTTTGTTGTTATGCTAAAAGTTTTAAAAACATATTAATTATTAACTTTATTAAACAGCTTCTATAAATAGTATTTATGTTTATGTTTGCCTCGGCTGCGTCAATCTTACTTTAGAGACACGTTTCTCTTAATCAGGGCGTGGTGCGACAAGAATGTAGACTTACACAGATTTTAAGTTTAAATTCACTTTTTTTTACTAATCCTTGACATGAATTAAATATCTCTACACCGATATTAAGAGCTGTGAGATTCTTTTATTTAATACTTCACTTTATTAACGCGTGTACTTAATTTTCGTTTCACACGAATACGTAATATTTCTTTAGAGAACACATATTCCATCTGGTCACTACCAAGGTCTGCAGGCAACTGAATATATTTCAACCGTCCAAAGCTATAACTTTTTGTGTTTCAAGTCTCTGATTGGCTAAACCTAGTTCAATAGAATACCTGTATTTTACTAAAGCTTTTTCTAGCTGTTGATTGGCTATTTTTAAACTGTCACAAAATTTACATTATTGCTGCCCTAATCATGACTAGTAGTATTCAAACTCTCAATTTCATTATTGCCTCATTATTACCTCATTGTTACCTCATTGTTAGCAACTTTAAGCTTATTATTCTCACAGCTCTTACATTATTAAAGTATGTAATGTATTCACATAACATTATTAAACATGTTTACAATAATATAAGCATATGTAATGACTGTTACATACATTTTACAAATTATTACATACATATTGCTTCCAGCAATTGAATTTACATATTATATAATTCTGTCTGTATAAGATGAATACATTGAAAGCAATGAATGTATCAAACCACGAAGAAAAAAATGCTTGATTGCGTCTGTATGTGAGAGTTAGAGGGAATAGGAGTATGTTTGTGTGAACAATCCTTCCCCGAAAATTACAATGCATAACAATAATAATAATAATAATAATAATAATACATGTGCCCTGTTAATAAACCTTTCTGGACATCCCAACTCCCAGAAACGACAGAACTAATAAAACGAAGCAAAAACCCTTAATTTCCTCAAGCGGTAGTATTGCTTTCACATGAAACAATCATTGGGTTGTCGACAGACCTGTATTCTAATATCGTCATCCTTGTTTTGTGATCATCTTCTTTTTCCTATTAAAAAATTAATCAGTTTCTTCGCCCGTAGATCACTTTAACATTTGGTTAGGGAGGGGGGGTTACAGCTGCTGTCGTCAGTGTAATTTCAACTTGCAGCTCTGTCTTTATTTTTATTTCTCCTCTCTGTTCGTTAATATCTTTCTATTGACTTTACACTCGTCCCGAAGCATAAAACGGAGCTGTTCTGTGCCTCCAAGGTGCACTCGTGCTAATTTTCTGTCGTATTGACAACAGTTTTCCTAACAAAGTTCTTAAAAATAATTTGCATGTTTGCAACTCTCTTTATGGTTTATAATCCATATTCACGCATCCACATGAAGCTTTTATAAAATGTTTAATTTCCTGAGCTGTACGTTTTATGTCTTCAACACCAGATCACAAAAGTAGCCTTCATCTGTGAAGTAACTTTTGAAATAATCTTTACATAACTTACCTAATATAAAATCGAGCGAGGTAGCGCCGCGGTAACGAGTGCAACTCGCATTCGGGAAGTCCCAGGTTCGATTCTCGTCGACCGCTCACTCTGACATTGCATGGTTTTCCCTAGTTAGTATGCGAATGTAGGAGTGGTTTACCATCTTTCACGATTTCCTTTCCATCATTTCCCTTTCAATTCGTTTGCTTCTCATCGTTCTAGGTTTCGTGGTGTGTAGCGGTGCCGGACAGATGGCGCGGCTGCCTGCTCCGTTGACACTAGAGGCTGCTTGGTTGGACGAGTCATTCATCGCCCACTCTGAACAGCTTGCAGTGGGACGTGTCTTTGAGCCAGGAACTGTTAAGGACTTCCGCGCGTCTCTGAGGCCTGTCTTTCTGCGGTCTCTAGCCTCCTGTGGTTTCTTCACTTCATACCTACCTTCTGAGGGGTCTCACGTAGGTTGCAATGCGCGTAATGTCTCCCTCCATTGTGTATCCTATACCTTATACCCTTTGCCTAGGTCCGTGAGAAGGGGAAGCTTTTCTGTGGCAAATGGGCTGAGTGATTTTTGAGATTACCCTCACAACATACTCTCCAGACTTTCCCTGTTTATAATATTAATAAGTAGAGGGCGGATTAGAGTGACCTGGTCTGTGATTTCAAGTTACCTATGCAGAGAGCGTCATGTCTTGGCACGTATCCCGTGGGTACAGACGGTGGATAAAGAAATATACAGTAGTAGGCATGATGATCCGCTTGGCGAGTGATGTAACTGTAGTATTAGTACGCACCTATTACCTATTGCGATGTCGAAACGAGTTTCTCACGATATAGCTTTAGTTTAAGAGAGAGACGGAGCACGTTCACTTACGACAATCTCCACATGTACATTATTGTCCACAGACTCCGACTGGCTGCTGGCAGGCTAAGTTTTAGTCCGAGTGAATTTTTGCTGTGTGCCCACCCTCATCAGGGTTTAACTACAGGGTGATTATTTTCAATAGAAAAATGAGGGAGCGACTGCCTCCTTGTACCCGATGCTGAGATCCGGGATGCCTGTTCGCCTAAAGATACACCTTTTTCGAGCCCTGATAGTCCCCCTCATGCTGTACGCCTGCGAGGTCTGGGGCATGGCAGCAGACAGCTGGGTGCTATAGCTACAACGGGCGCAGAATAGGGGACTCCGGTCCATTTATTCTGTCGGCCGCGCCTTCCCCGTGAGACTACTACACGAAGCCTCATCTCTTCCATATGTGGAAGATGAAATTAGGCGCCGGGCTACTAAATTTTACGCCAGTTTACCAAACCATCAGAGTATCCCGGTCAGATCTCTTGGGGATTACAACCCTAGAAATCGACGTCTTCGGCGTCATCGGGTTCCCCGCATGGCATGCGGGCACACCAGATGACCAAGGAGTTATACCAACAGCAGCTAAAGCTGAACTCCATAGTAATCCCACCCAAGAGATGATTTGTCTCAAAATTCAATCCCAACCAAAGAAATTGATAAACACACACACACACACACACACACACACACACACCAGGGTGCAGAAGGGCCGCTGCATCCTAACAGGCAGCTCGAGGAGCTACATGCTCCCTCCCTTCTTTCGTTACTACCTAAAACTAAACTGCAATGCACAGGCTATGTAGTATTTCACTTTACATATACACTACCGCTAATCAATTTCAATAAACGCGTAATAATCGCAATTAAAGGGAAGGTGAATGAAATAAGTGACTGAAACAGCCCAAATGCAGAAAGTAGGTCTCTTGGTGGTGTATACCAGTTTCCAGATATGCAGATATTGGTCTTTTAAAAGATCATCCAAGGCCTGGGCAGCCTAGAAAGACCTCAGTTCAAATACGAGGCGATTTTAAATGATGGACCGATTTTATAACATTAGTATTTATTAAAGCACAAATCAACATAAACAATCTGCATAACAGTGAAAAGAGGAAGTTTCAAAGTTTTTTTCGGAGGGCGGTGATGGTTTTAGAAGCGGCCGGTAGAGTGCTCGCGCAATAGGCACCATTGCGTTTCACTGTCAGTACGTAGTGAGATGGCTACTGTGGAGCACAAAGTTTTCTGTGTTGAGTTCACAAAAAGCGAGTCGCAAATTGTAGTGCAGCGGGCATTTAATAGCAAATTCGGTATTGAACCACCAACTAGAAAAAGCATTGGCCGTTGGTTTACGCAATTTAAACAGACAGGAAGTGCGTGTAAAGGAAAAAGCACAGGTCGACCGCGTGTGTCAGAGGAGGACGTGAGACGGATTGAAGACAGTTTTGTTTGCAGTCCATGTAAGCCTACCCATAGAGCTGGTAGAGAACTTGGAATACCCCAACCAACTGATGGAAAGTTCTGAGAGGGCGTTTGCTGTACAAGCCCTACAGATTACAACTTGTGCAGGCTCTTAAACTTAAAGACAAAGAAGCGTCTCGAATTTTGCGGTTATGTGCTAGGAATGATGGAGGATGACGCGTTTCTATGCGATGAAGCGACTTTCCAAATTAGTGGAAAAATAAACAGACACAATGTTCGCATATGGGGTTTGCAAAATCCACATTCAACATTGCAACACGAAAGAGACTCACCGAAGATAAACGTGTTCTGTGCCTTATTCCTTTTCTTTGCATAAAAACTGTAACTTTGATAACGTTAGAACATGGCTGTTCCCTCAAATTATGGAAGATTCACAGGACCTCATTTTCCAATAGGATGGAGCTCCGCCCCATTGACACAGCGATGTACGAGGCTTTTTGAATGAATCCCTTCCTCAGCGCTGGAAAGGTAGCAGGGTAAATGAAGACCTGGCTCTACACTTCTGGCCACCGATATCTCCTGATCTCACCCCATGTGACTATTTCTTATGGAGTTATGTTAAAGAAGCTGTTTACGTCCCGCCTCTACCTACAACTCTGGACGGAACCGTATCACTGCTGCCGTGCACTCAGTAACAGAAGATACGCTTGCTCGTGTGTGGAACGAGTTTGGCTATCGAGTAGATGTTGCCGTGCAGCAAACGGTGGACACATTGAACATTTATAATGTATTAAACAAAACTTTGAAATTTCCTCTGTTTATTGATTAAAGATGCTTCATGTTGGATTTGTACTTTAATAAATACGAATTTTATAAAATGGGCCCATCATTTAAAATCATCCTGTAGATAAGTACAACACATCTACAGGTAAACGAGACAGATTCAAAAGAGTGTCTGAAATCTGGCCTGAGTTAATGGAAACAAGAGATATACAAATATCAATTTCAACCATTAAGCGACGAGTCTGCGGCGAGAGCCTAAATGGACATGTAACATCTAAAAAAACCACTGTCACGTCCTATTAACAAAAAGAAATTCCTAGCCTGTGCAAAATAACACAAGAATTGGACATCTGAAGAGTGTAAAAAGGTTCTGTTTATAGTTGAAAGTCACTTCTAGCTGTTTGGTTCAAAGCTTCGGATATTTGTTCGTCGCTGTGCAGCAGAGTGTATGATTTCCCAGGGCATCAAGCCAACTGTTAAGAATGGAGGAGATTCCTTGATGGTTTGGGGTGCTTGTCCGTCGCAGATCTTGTAAATGTTGAAGAAAAATTGGAACAAAAGCAGTACCGAAGAGTCCTCTAATACCATACCATACCAAGTATGACTCGTTTAATAGGCAGTTGTTTTGTCTTAGAGCAGATCAACGACCTCAAACACACATCAGTATTGCAAGAGGTATGTCGAATATAAGATGCAGCGAAATTCTTAAAAAAATCTGATGTGTTACACCACATGACTTTCTCTACTCTTGTACACACCATTTTTACAAACGCTTATTCTCCATATGCTTCATGTTAATCGAGATACCGAGATGTCAATCTTATTGGTAATAATCATGTAGATGCAAGGGGAATTGGTAGGTTTTAAGCGATAGTCAAATATTTTAAGCGCTGGTTGCTGTGTGGCGCATTCCATTCTCTTTGCATGTCCAGGACATAAAAAAATGAATAACGAATTTGAGAAGTATAAGTATTGGAAAATTTAAGGGAATAACAAGCAATATCTCGAAAACGGTTGACTCAACAAAGGAAATGTATATGACATAAACTGTGTATTTTAACGCGACCTACATTTTTGTGTAGTAAAATTTTGTCTATATCTTATGGTTTACCAGTTATGCAAAAGTCGTTCACAATGAAGAATACTTTTGGAGACATTCCCAGAAAATTCGAGATATACATTTCATTTCTCATGACAATATCTTAAACATATGATATTTTAATCAAAATCGTTAGAGCCATTTTTGAGAAAATTAAAATTTTCGAAAAATGTTCCATGTAAAGGGTAATCTGGGGTGGGGGATTTTCTTGAAAACCTTCGTGTCGCATCTCTGGTAGATACTGAACCTAAATACCAAGTTTGGTGTTTATCCGACTGTTCGTTTCTGAGTTATGCTGTTCACAGACTAACACACACACACACACACACACACATACACGGACATGTTTCCAAAAATGCTTTTTTTGGATTCAGGGAGTCTCAAAACATATATTTCCGGTGAAATCTCGGTATCGAATTTTTGGGTGGAATACAGTACTTCCCCTACTTACTATACGTAGTAGAGAAAGTAAAAAACAGGAATTGGCCACCTCAAAGCTCACACTGCAACCCCATTGAGCTATGGAAACTCTAGACCGTGCAGTTCCTCAACTGCGAATTACAATGAAACCTCATCTGTGGGATGTGTGACAAGAAAAATGGAATCAAATCAATGCAGATATTCTATATAACTTGATAAATAGAATGCCCAGAATATGTACTACTGTTATCAAAGCTCAGGAAAGGTATTTTGATGATACAAAGGTTTAGAGTATTATCCTCTACTGTAAGATTTTTGCTTTCACTTGCTCTTATTAGATGCTTATAAACATTTTTATGTGAAATAAGGCAACTAGCTTCATTCACTCTCCCTTTAATTATGATTATAATGCATTTATTGAAGTTAATGAGGAGTAGTGTTTGTAAAATGTAATGATCTATAACGGAATAAAAACATCAACAGTCGTGATGTACAGCATAGTATACGCATTCTTTTGACACAGCGTGTACGCGTACTGCAGGCATGCGCCCGTTGTTTACTTCTGGACCCACCCTCTCTCCTTCAGCACAAATCTACTACTATGCAAGGTGAGTTAACCTCCTAAAATGATCACTGTGATGCGCCCCTATGTCACAACTTTTGGCATGACGACCCACATCATTCTGACACTTTCTTTCGCCGTTAAATAAAATTTAGCAGTTAGGAATAAACTAGAAGTTAACGCAATAACGTTACGTTTCGTGGGTTTTGTACTTTCGTATGAAACGTCAGAAATGCAGACATGCCGGTTTTACCGGAAAGCGCACAGCATACACTTGATGTATGGGGTTTGAGCACATCATGAGTGACAGTTATATACGCAACACTGGCTGTGTAATACACAAATAATCGCTTTATTACAGCCAGAGCGCGTTTTTAACACAGCTTCATAAATCTGTTGTTTTCACAATATGGTGCTCCAAACGGTAGTTAACGTTTGTTCAGTCTCGTAATCACAAACACATCTACATGACCACAAATTGTTTATCATCAATCAGGCAAATGGAAATCATTTATGGGTACCTTAAATGGACTATGCTACCGTTCAGTATTTGCTTAAATTATCTTGAAGTCAGTTCCTAAACTGGTAAAACATGGCTTTGAATTAGACAACACATCATAAGGATCTTTACCGAAATCTTTCGTCATCTTATGTTATCAGTAGGGAAAGGATTTGTATGCAAATGTGTATTTCTTCACTACCGTCAGAAAGTATGTTCACTTGATATATAAGTTGAGGCAGTATTTTAACACTTAAATGATTTCAGTCTAATTGTATAATATATATATAGTTCAATAGCAGATCGCCTTAAAGCAATATGTGTATGTAACAATATATAAAAAGTGTATATTACAGTATATTATTGTATACATGTAATAATGTTATGTGAATGTATTACGTAATTTAATAATGTAGGAGCTGTGAGAATAATAGGTTAAAAGTTGCTAACAATGAGGTAACAATGAGGTAACCTTGAGGCATTAATAAGTAAGAAAGTACAATAATGCTACTAGTCATTCTCGGAGCAACAATAATGTAATTTTTATGACAGCCAATCAACAACCAGTAAAAGCTTTAGTTAAATAAAGGTGATCTATTGGACTAGGAATAGCCAATCAGAGACTTGAAATACAGAAATTTACAAATTTAGGCGGTAGAAATCAAGTCAGTTGCTTGTAGACAGTGCTCATAACTGGACGTGTTGATTGCAGACAGTGTTCCTGACGTGAGATGCGTCCTCGGGAAATCTAATACGTATTCGTATGAGACGAAAATAGTTTACGTGTTAAAAAGTGCATGTAATTAATAAAAAAAAATCTCACAGCTTTCTCTCTCTCTCTCTCTCTCTCTCTCTCTATATATATATATATATATATATATATATATCACAGTGACGTGGTATTTAAATCGTGTCAAGCATTAATAAAAGGAGTGAAGTAAAATTATAATCTGTGTAAGCCTACATTCTTCAGTTGCACCACTCCCTGCAAAGAGAAATGTGTCTCTAACAATAATACTGACGCAGCCGAGGCAAACATAAATATATAATTTTTAAAGCAACAGTCAAATTACAAAGTTAATATTTTTTAAACTTGGGACAAATGCCACCGGAAAGTACATTTTTGGGGGGCGAAGGCTACCGGAAACTTTTTACAATACGTGCGGTTGCAACTACTTCATGTTCGGCTCCCCAACAGTTGAACTACAATACAACTCCTACTTCAAACAGGCTTTCCATACGTGAAGCAAAAAACTTCCTCAATGTATTTCCGTGAAATCTTGGTATTGAATTTTTGGGTGAAATGCAATACCTTCTCTACTATCTCAAATGAGAAGTCGGTTAAATACTATCGTTTGTGTTTAAGTTCAGTGCCTTCCAAGCATGTGACTTGAAGATTTACAACAAAATCCCCCACACTAAGCTAAGCTTTTCAGGAAAAACTGTCGCTATTTTTTATATTACCAAAAATGGCTCCAATAATTTGATTTAGGTGTGCAAAACACACTTACCACTTAAGTACCTACTCAGTGTACCACAAACGTTACTCTTGAGTCACTTTTGGTCATACACTCGGAACACAACATAGCTTATCCTTTACAACTGAATTGTGGGTCACAAGTGAACTGCACAAGTCAACTTTTTACTTCGTCACTTCTTTACTGGCTGAACTGCACTTCGGGCAAGAACAACCCGTTATATAAGTATCGCATACAAAGCGGAAGGTTCTAGAAAGACTGGCTACTAGAACATGCCGAAAGTAATGTTCCAACAACTACTGTCTTCCACAGCAAAGAAAGTCCCCGGGGAATCAAGGGCAGAGAGGAAATTACACTTGCTGTTAGTAACTAATAGCATGCATGGGGGGTGCTCGAGTTACTGTAAGGTATTCTAGCATTAGTTGGGACGGGTTCCGCTTGAGCACCCCGGTTAGTAGCGGTAGTAGTCGTGCTGGCATGCGAGCGTGTCAACGTGATTGCTGGGCGCTACCCATGACACAACCTGAGTGGCGCCCAGTGATTAGTAGCAAGCAGATGAGATGTAGTGAGTTGGTTAGATGTGTTAGTATACATGCTGTGTACGCGGGAATGATGGTGATGGCATGCAGTGGTCGATGTGTAATGTGGGGCGGGGCTTACCATAGCATTACCGGTTAATCTCCTTCAGGTTCACTGCTGTGCGTACAGGTGTCAGTTTGTCGTAGTTGATGCAGGTATTCCTTGGTCGTGGCTGTTGTTCGTTAGCGGAGTGGTTCCTTGATGTTGGCTGAAACAAGGTAGCTGATAAATTTTGGATGCATCATATTGGTACTAGCCGGACTAGGTGGATTCTGGAATCTATGGCCGATAGGTCGGGTTTAAGGTTGAGGCAGTATTTTTAACACTTGAATAATTTCAATTAAATTATATAATAAATTCAGTAAAGCCCGCCTTGAAGCAATATGATGTAATAATTTTCAAAATGTACGTAACAGTCATTGCATATGCTTATATTATTGTGTACATGTTTAATAATGTTATGTGAATGCATTTATGTAATTTAATAATGTAAGAACTGTGAGAATAAAAAGTTTAAAGTTGGTAACAATGAGGTAGCCTTGAGGCAATAATGAGTTTGAGAGTTTAAATGTTACTAGTCATGATTAGAGCAACGATAATGTAAGTTTTGTGACAGTTTAAAATTAGCCAATCAACAGCTAGAAAGAGCTTTAGTAAAATTCAGATATTCTATTGGACTAAGATTAGCCAATTAGAGACTTGAAATACAAAGATTTAAAAATGTATACGGTTGAAATATGTTCAGTTGCTGGCAGACCTTGGTAGTGACCGGATGGAAGATGTGTTCTCTAAAGAAATATTACGTATTTGTGTGTAACGAAAATTAAGTATACGTGATAACAAAGTGCAAGTTTTAAATTAAACAACCTCACAGCTCTTAATATCAGTGTAGTGCTATTTAATTTGTGCCAAGGATTAATAAAAAGAAGTGAGTTTAAACTTAAAATCTGTGTAAGCCTACATTCTTGTCGCACTACACCCTGTCTAAGGGATACGTGACTCTAAAAACAATACTGAAGCAGCCGAGACAAACATAAACATAAATACTACCTACAGAAATAGTTTAATAACCAAGTTAATAAATATTTTTAAACTTGGAGCTTAACAACAAAAATACATTTTCAAAAATCGACTTTTTATACATAGCAGCATATTACGAAACAAACAATCTACTTCAAATGAACGCCCAAACCATGGTGCTAAATTACGTAAACAACAACTTTAAATTGGTTTCCAAAGTGTGGAAATAAATAAATAAATAAACAACAATTCAACAATAAACTACAACAGTTGAAGAGCAATATCTACCTCAAGTTCGCTTCCCAAGCGTGAGGCTAATAACTTACGTAACAATAAAGTACGTAAACAAAACACCTTCGCAAGGTTGCGGTTAAAGAGGGAGAGTGGGCGATTGTGTGTGTCGTGATCTGTTTCATAGCGAACAGATCGCGCACGAGCGGGTTGCCGTTGCGGGGAGGTGGGCATAGAAGTTGAATGCGAGGTGCTTAATGTATTCCTCTACCGTGTGTACTCGGAGTTCTGCGTGTAGTATGTCGGAAGGGGCGATCTTGGGTACTTTGGCTATGAAGCGGAGGACCTTGTTGCCTACTTGCTTGTTACCCTTATTTATGACACACACGACAGTTCAGTTGAATAGTTTTACTCCTTGCGTAGCATGCTTTCTTTGTCACACACTCACTGTCCTTGTCGCACTTTTTCCAAACAGATAAGGGTAGCATATTCCTGTCAGGGAATTTCTCTCCGTTGGCGAACAGTAGCCGTTGTTCCGACGGCCGATCGAAGGCCCCACCCAGATGCCGGGCCTAGATGCGCTTACCGGCGACTCGCCGGTAGCCTCGCGCGTACGGTCACAATATATTGAGCCTATGAAGCCATCAAGAGCCTATAAAGTCCTCTTTTCCTGAGTGACGTTTGTATAAAACGGCATAAGAGATAGACAAATATATGTTGTAATCTTCCATTTCTATTTTCATTACAAATAAATAGATGTATTGAATAGTCACAGCTTTCTTCCAGCACATAAAGTAATTTAATATTTTAGCATTAAATGTGGAGTCATATAACTGCTTATAATATTAATCTTAAACGAGAGTTTACCTTATCTCTACCTATCAACTCTAACTTCATATAAATAAATCTCGTTAAGCCACATAGTTTATGTGAAATAAAATTCGTTGTGGCCTTAACCATTTTCCAGATATTGTTTCTTATTGGTTTGAATTTTCAAACTAACATTTTAAAGTGGTAAGTCGCTATTCGTTTTGTCTCGTGGTGATGCCAAGAGCATGGAGTTTCAAAGCCATCACATAGTGATCGGTTTATTAAGCACCTGACTATCGCTTTACCTACTGTATCCTTCTTATACATACAACAAAATGTGTAATAAAGGTTTATGTAGAGACAGAAGATAGCGGCTGGTCGTACCCTACTGTGGTTGACTCAGGAGAATAGCTTTGTCCTTGAACTGCAAGCGTGCAGTGGACTGGGGAGATTCTTGCCTACGATGCAAATAGTGTAACACCTGCAGTTCAGAAGTATTGCTAACAAGTGCAGTTTCACATGTGTATGGTCATAATTATGATGTTTTACATGTATTCAGGTTTACAGGTTTACTTTGAGTCAACATTTTATATCATAACATGCTGCGAATGCCAGAGTGATTATAGTGTAAATTAATATTATTGTATGTACTTGACTTTAGATGTTTGTTAGCCATAAGTATTGCTAGGAAATAAGTTTGCACGGCCTAACTGAAACTGACAATAGAAGTGGGTAACAATAAACCGAGGGGAAGAGTTGTTTGTCACTAAGAAGAGAAAGTTTAGATTGACGTCAGGCGCAATTTGGTAATCAATAGCAGCTCTATTATAATGCTTAGGCAATTCGAGGTGAAGGAGTGTATATTCTCGAGCCATAAGGAAGTGTCGCACAGTTCCGAAGAATCTCTCACGAGGTGCACGTCGCAGTTAGTTACAAAAAATGTAAAATACGCGAAGTAATTGGTGCGTGGCAACTAAACCGACTGTAGTTATATTCAGAAATATCACCGTTTCAGGCGTGTATAAAAATTAAATATGTGAACTATTAATTAAGTGTGACGGCAATAAAAGTCTAGATTCAGATTTTTTATCAGTGTTATCTTTAGCAACAACTCCTTTCCGTTTACGCACCCTGCTTAGAGACACGTGCTCGACTGAGTTATAATAGCTAGCCGGAGGACAAAGAACCCAAATTTAAAAATAAATTAAACAATAAGCGCCCAACAAATAAGATAACACAAGTCATCTGAGAACTGCGACAACTTATTGAAAGTATGATCACAAATGTTTTGTTTTATGTGTTAATATAATGTATTACTGATGCTACTTATGGGTAGTATTCAGAAAGGATTAAGTACCTTTAAACAGGATGTAAAACAAAAGAGCGAGATGGAAGAACAGTGAAGCCTGCCTCAGGTTCGCTTACGTCAGCCACAAGGTCATAGCTAAATTCCTGAGTCAAACACAGTAAAGATTGGTGAAGCTCTTTTCAAACAAAACAAGACATACAACTTACTAGTCGAACACGACATGAATGCGCTTGGAGGAGGGCGCCACTGTTTTTGTTGACAGTCAGGGGTAGGGATCAGAGGGGAGTGAAGGGCAAGGCGATAGGAAAATGTACAATTTGAGGCAGTATTTTATATCACAACACTGTGAATGCCAGAATGATTGTAGTGTAAATTAGCATTACTGTAGGATAATGATTTTAGATGTTTGTAAGCTATAAGCATTGTTAGGAAATAAATTTGCACGACCTCACTGAAACTGACAATAGGAGCGGATAACAATGAAGCGAGGGGGTGAGATGTTTATCAATTATAAGAGACAAACAAATGACGTCAGAGTATCGTGCCTTTCTTTAGAAATGGAGGGAATATCTTCCCTAGAGCATATGTTTTAGTAATTATGATTGGCTTATAAAATAGACGCTAATGTTGGCGCGATTTAGTAACCAATAGCAGCTCGATTATAATGTTTAGGCATATCGGGGTGAGGGAGTATAAATTCTTGAGCCAAAGGCAAGTATCGCGCAGTTCTGCAGAATCATTCACAAGGTTCTAAGAAATCTCTCTCGCGAGTTGCACGTCAGGCAGTTCTAAGGAAGCATTCACGAAGTACACATTACGCAATTCTATAGAATCTCTTGCGTGGTAAAGTTAGTTACAAAATGTGAAATACGCGAATTAATAGTGCGCGGCAAATAAGTGATTGTAGTTACATTCGAAAATATAACAGTTTCAGTCAGGCGTGTATCAAGATTAAATATGTGAAATTAATTAAGTGTGACGGCAATAAAAGTGTAAAAACAAATTCTTTTATCAGTGTAATCTTTTAGTAACAACTCCTTTCCGTTTACACACCCTGTTCAAGAGATATTTGCTTGACTAGTAATAATAGCTAGCCGGAGGGCTAAGAACCCAAAATTCAAAATAGTAAAACAATAACAGGCGCCAAGCAAATAAGATAACACGACAGATTACCGCGACAAATTGCACTCTCCTAATCCTTCGGATGGCGTACTCACTATACCACGAGCTTTTAAAATGTCTGATGTAACATTTCACACTTTCCTTTACGTTAATAATTGGCTTAGCTCTACCCGTAAATATGACGTCTCTTTTATCCTCCTCAGTCCACCATGAAAAGAATTTTTATAACACGCAACACAGTGAGTCATTTTGTTGAGGCAGTATTTTTAACACTTAAATAATTTCAGTCTAATTATATAATATGTAAATTCAATAACAGCCCGCCTTAAAACAATATGTGTATGTAATAGTTTATAAAATTATGTAACAGTCATTACATATGCCTATATTATTGTATACATGTTCAATAATGTTATGTGAATATATTACATAATTTAATAATGTAGGAGCTGTGAGAAATAGGTCAAAAGTTGCTAACAAAAAGGTAACAATGAGGAAACCTTGAGTCAATAATGAGTAAGAAAGTTTAACAGTACTACTTGCGATTCTTGGAGCAACGATAATGCAATTTTAGTGACAGTTTAAAAATAGCCAATCAACAACCAGAAAAAGCAGTAGTTAAATGCACGTATTCTATTGGAGTAGGATTAGCTAATCAGAGACTTGAAATACAGAAATTTACAAGTTTAGACGGTTGAAATCAATTCAGTTGCCTGCAGACAGTGCTCATAACTGGATGCGTTGGTTGTGTGTCCTCGAGAGATTTAATATGTATTCGTGTGAGACGAAAAATAAGTTTACGTGTTAAAAAGTGTAATTAATTAATTAAAGAATCTCACAGCTCTCTATATCAGTGAAGTGTTATTTAAATCGTATCAAGTATTAATAAAAGGAGTGAAGTAAAAATTATAATCTGTGTAAGCCTAATATTTAAAGAAACAGTTAAACTACAAATTTAATAGTTTTTTAAAACTAGGGGCAAAGACCACCTGAAAATAGATTTGGGGCGAAGGCTACCGGAAACCGGGTACCATACGTGCGGTTGCAACTACTACAAGCTCGGCTCCTAAACTGTTGAACTATAATACAACTTCTTCAAATTGGTGTCCATACGTGGAGTTAATAAAATAACTAACCTTTCTTATTCATTGCAAATCGCCAGTAGCTTAAATGCTTTAAGACATAAACGTATTGTTGATTCTTGAACTTCGCACAGATTTCACAAGTATCGTTGATCACCAAGGGGTCTTTCTACTCCAAAAAAAATTCAGGCTTTAGCTTCACTGTGGCCTCGAAACAGGTACTTTGTGGGAAGTATACAGCACTCATATTGTCCAAGTTTGAGTTGGTTGTCATGGCAACCAGACATAAACAGTGCAGCTGTACCTCCCAGAGGAGACAGTAGCTTCACCAACCCTCTTTACTTTCTTATGCACATTACGACTTTGACACTTCGCTCGCTTACAACCGATTTTCCTTATTTCCTGTTGCTGCCACGATAACACTTTGGAATGCACGATTTTAGCTCTTTAAATAGTGATTCGTAGAATTGTATTCCTCTGTATGAGGTAGTGGAATATTTAAATATAAAAAGCTTCACCAGAGGAACTGCCCCAGCAGAAAAATAGTACTTTATAAGAGTAGTTTGTGGAAATGATTACAGAAAGTCATGTGAATATAACACATGAGTTATATACTTAACAACTTTGAAAGCTTTTTGTAGTATAAGTCAAATGAAGATTAATTCCTGTTGCCTGTGAGAATATCTTTTCTCCTTACTGCTGTGTTTTGTTTTATTTTCTGGAATACCTGCTGTTATTAAGCGCAGGTGTAAACCGTTAACCAGGATAAACTACCTCATGGTACATCGGCTTTTAAAAAAGTTTACTGAAATAATGTGACGTTTCGCTTCTCACCTAATTCTTGAGAACTTCTGTTTGTGGTTCTCGAACAAATGCAAGATGAGTTTCAGAGTTTTCATATAAATCTATGTTGTGTTTTCAAGAAAGACTGCACAAAACGTGCACTTACATTTTACCACAATTTATGAAAATCTGATGTTTTACATTCACGTGACCTTCTCTACTCTTGTACAAACTATTTTTACAAACGCTTATTCTCCATATGTTTCATGCTAATCGAGATATTAATCTTATTGCTAATTTTCTTGTAGATGCAAGGGGAATTGGTAGGCTTTAAGCTATAGTCAAATATTTTAAGAGGTCCTTGCTATGTGCAGTATTCCATTCTCTTTGCATTCCGAAGACAAAAAATGAATAACGAATTCCCATTTGAGAAAAAGTATAAGTATTGAAAAATATAAGGGAATAACAAGCAATATCTTGAAAACGGTTCATTCAACAAAAAAAATGTATATGACATAAATTCTGTATTTTAACGCGATCTACATTTTTGTGCAGTAAAATTTTATCTATCTTTTATGGTTTACCAGTTATGCAAAGGTCGTTCACAATGAAGAATACTTTTGGAGACATTCCCAGAAAATTCAACATATATAAATTTTATGTCATTAACAATCTTAAATGTATGATATTGTAAGCAAAATCGTTGCAGCCATTTTTGAGAAAATTAAAATTTTCGAAAAATGTTGCATGTAAAGGGTAATCTGGGGTGGGGGATTTTCTTGAAAACCTTCGTGTCACATCTCTGGAAGATACTGAACTTAAATACCAAGTTTGGTGTTTATCGGACTTTTCGTTTCTGAGTTATACTGTTCACAGACTGACACAGACAGACACACACACGGAGATGTTTCCAAAAATTCCTTTTTTTTTTGGATTCAGGGGGCCTCAAAAGATATATTTCCGGTGAAATCTCAGTATCGAGTGGGTGGAATACAATACTTCCCCTACTTACTAACGTAGTAGAGAAAGTAAAATGTCTTCTAAGCTTAAGAGATATGTTTGTCCTGCTAGTTTGGAAAATCTTTCACGAAATTATAATGGCAACCACCAGTAGAATTTGCAGCTCAAATCTAATGTACAGTACTCTTTCACACCACTGCTGCTCGCGCACTGGACACCGCAGCTAGGACTACCACCGAAACAGTTGTAATATCCCCGCAACTGCTTCACATTCTCATAGTTAAATTACAATGAAATAAGCACATACTTTATCATAAGAGATGATTGAAAAATATTGCCATTCTCTATTCGCTATTTCTGGTATTTTCTCAGGAAATTTTATATCACAATCGAGAGTTCAATATCCAAAATTAAGAAAATGTCTCGCCTGATGATTTATTTCTTTTAGTTCTTATCATGTATGGGGTTTGTTGCATACGCTTTATTACTTTTTCTGTTACGTATAGTAAGTAGGGGAAGTATTGCATTCCACCCAAAAATTCAATATCGAGATTTCATCGGAAATATATGTTTTGAGGCCCCTGAATCCAAATAAAGCATTTTTGGAAACATGTCCGCTCGTGTGTGTCTGTCTGTGTGTCTGTGAACATTATAACTCAAAAACGAAGTCGGATCAATACCAAACTTGGAATTTGGGTTCAATATCCTACAAAAAATGCGACAGGAAGATTTTCAACAAAATTCTCCCAACCCAAACTACTCTTTACATGAAACATTATTCGACAATTTTGATTTTCTAAAATATGGCTCTAACGATTTTGATTAAAATACCATATATAAAATATATTTACATGACAAATAAAATGTATATCTTGAATTTTCGAGGAATCGCCTATAAACTTCTCTTCATTTGGAAGGAATTGTGTATAATCTTGTATAGCTGGCAAACGTTAAGCCATAGCCGAAAGCGTACTACATAAAAAATGTAGATTTCTTTAAGTCAAACAGTTTATTTCAAATAAGTTTTTCTTGTGGCATAAGCCGTTTCTGAGATATCTGCTGTTAAAAGGTCCATTCGTTCATTTATTGATCATTTTCTAAAGTCCTTTCAAGATTCAGTTGTTTCTCGCGATTACATGGAAACAATATGAAATTTTAAGGCCAGCATTCAGCGCCTGTTCTTAAAATTTTGACTGTTACTGTTCCCTCTGTATCTATAACGAAATGTGTAATGTACCTATTTCTGCAAATGTTTATTTGGATTAAAGTGCAGTAAATAGAAAAAAATCTGATGTGTTACACTCACATGACTTTCTCTACTCTTGTACAATCTAATTTTATAAACGCTTATTCTCCATATGCTTCATGTTAATCGAGATATCGAGATGTCAATCTTATTGGTAATATTCATGTAGATGCAAGGGGAATATGGTAGCTTTTAAGCGATAGTCAAAAATTTTAACGCTGGTTGCTATGTGGCGCATTCCATTCTCTTTGCATGTCCAGGACATAAAAAAAATGAATAACGAATTTGAGAAAAAGTATAAGTATTGGAACATTTAAGGAAATAACAAGCAATATCTCGAAAACGGTTCACTCAACAAAAGAAATGTATATGACATAAGTTGTGTATTTTAACCCGATCTACATTTTTTGTGTAGTAACATTTTGTCTATCTCTTATGGTTTACCAGTTATGCAAAAGTCGTTCACAATGGAGAATACTTTTGGAGACATTCCCAGAAAATTCGAGATATACATTTCATTTCTCATGACATTATCTTAAACATATGATATTTTCATCAAAATCGTTAGAGCCATTTTTGGGAAAATTAAAATTTTCGAAAAATGTTCCATGTAAAGGGTAGTCTGGGGTGGGGGGATTTTCTTGAAAACCTTCGTGTCGCATCTCTGGAAGATACTGAACCTAAATACCAAGTTTGGTGTTTATCCGACTGTTCGTTTTTGAGTTATGCTGTTCACAGACACACACACACAGACACACACACACACACACACACAGACACACACACGGACATGTTTCCAAAAATGCTTTTTTTGGATTCAGGAGGTCTCAAAACATGTATTTCCGGTGAAATCTCGGTATCGAATTTTTGGGTGGAATGCAATACTTCCCCTACTTACTATACGTAGTAGAGAAAGTAATAAGCCTGACCAAGAGTAAGCTATATACTCACTAATAAACGTTAGAGGGTCGAGAAATTCATGTGAATGTATAACATCAGATTCGGGTAAATTTCTGTAATTGGATTTTGAAATGATAAAATAACTGACTACGCTTACTAGTCTTCTCCGACGAAGCATGGTTCCATATACCAGGTAGCTCAAACAAGCCCCCTTTGCAGTTTTATGTTTCCCGCATACATAGGTGCAAAAGAAGTAGCCGCATCACTGGCGTTCAAAGAGGCGGTGCAGGTACTAAGCGAAAGATCACTGCGGTAGTGCTACTGTCTACATGTATTTACTTGATAGCTTCGTACTAACAAGCGTTGCGTAGTCGCCTGCTTGCAGTTCGAGCCAGGTCATTCAGGCAGAAAACTAACGTTCACCAATAACGAACACAGGATATGGTAACGAGGTATACAGAGACGCACCAAAATGCAACTGAGGATCGAAGGCTATGTTTTCAACAGACGCGGCATCTGTCTTATGCGCAATTTTTTTGTTTTATTTATTTATTTATTTATTTATTTTGCACGTACAGAGATGATATTAAGAAATGATGGATCATTCCAGGTAGAACGTGGGTCTGAGAGACCCTTACATCAATTCGTCCACCAAGTGGTGTGCATATTTTTGCACCTTCTTATTATGAACAATGCACTAATACGAACTGGTTGCACAGACTGGTCCATATAGTTGTATTGAGCGTAGATTTTAGTTAACAAATAAATAACATGAAACTTGTGACTAGGTACGAAAAAACAAAAAACCTGAGTATGTACTCATCTGATTTATAGTCTTAAATAGGTGTGGCGTTTTCGCTTGTCCTCTGAGCGTGGATCAGGTGGTATATTGTCTGCCATTTTCTGAATCAGGCGATTCTGATGATTTTTTAATGTTCTTAAAGTCGTATGTAATTAATGCAGAGGAACATCGTTACCTCCGGAATTTCTAAATCATCATGTAGAACAGAGCTGCGCATGTACCATAGTGACCCTGTCATCCTGTTTTGTATGGTCTGAATCCTTTTAGTTTGACTGGCAGAAGCAGATCCCCAAATTGTACAACCATATTGCCAAATTAGACGAATTACTGAGCTTTATATGAGGCGTGTAGCATTCAAGCAAAGCCGTTTCAATTTAAACTAATTTATTACTTTCTCTACTGCGTATAGTAAGTAGGGGAAGTGTTGTATTCCACCCAAAAATTCGATACCGAGATTTCACTGGAAATACATGTTTTGAGACACCCTGAATCCAAAAAAGCATTTTTGGAAACATGTCCGTGTGTGTGTCTGTGTATGTGTGTGTCTGTGAACAGCATAACTCAGAAACGAACAGTCGGATAAACACCAAACTTGGTATTTAGGTTCAGTATCTTCCAAGGATGCAACACGAAGGTTTTCAAGAAAATCCCCCCACCTCAGATTACCCTTTACATGGAATATTTTTCGATAATTTTAATTTTCTCAAAAATGGCTCTAACGATTTTGATTAAAATATCATATGTTTAAGATATTTTCATGACAAATAAATTGTATATCTTGAATTTTCTGGGAATGTCTCCAAAAGTATTCTTCATTCCGAAGGACTTTTGCATAAATGGTAAACCATAAGAGATAGACAAAATTTTACAACACAAAAAATGTAGATCGCGTTAAAATACACAATTTATGTCATATACATTTCTTTTGTTGAGTGAACCATTTTCGACTTACTGCTTGTTATTCTCTTAAATTTTTCAATACTTATTTCCTCAAATGGGAATTAGTTATTCATTTTTTTTGTCTTGTATATGCAAAGAGTAATAATCTGTGGCAAAGAGAATGGTGCTGCACCTAGCAACCAGCTATTAAGAGATATGTATATGCTTAAAGGCTACTGTATTTCTATATTGCCCTTGCAAATACAAAACAAGGGGAACATAGTACGCCTTAAGCGATAGTCAAATATTTTTAGAACTGGTTGCTATGTGTAAAATTTAATTCTCTTTGTATGTCAAAAGATCGTTTCTGCAAAATTTTATCTCGATTAATATGAAATAAATGGAGAATAAGAGTTTGTAAAAATATTTTGTACAAATTCTTCATTATAAGAAACTCCTAGATATAACCAGCAGTCAGAGTAAAGGTACAGCAGATAATTACTAGAAAAGTTTAAATGTCTGCCCATTCTAGAATGCGTTTAAACAAAGCATTCCCTCAGAGTAATGAATTCCTTGTACTAAAATGAAATGAAGTAAGGAATTAATACACCGCTAAATGAAACTAATACTTCTTGCAGCCCAGAAAGCACTGGATATATTCACATTCAAATCTGAGAAATGTTAAAGAATTATAATTGAAATACATTAAGTGTGTTTTGCTTTGTTCTTCTCACACAATGTTCGAGCAGTGCTGATATTTTGATATGAACGCGCTTCGAAAAATTTATCTCCCGCTCCACACGTAAAAAGAATTTTGAACTTTACTTACGCCGAAAGAATGTGTATAATAATTTAGACAAGGCCGAAAACTGTGGAGACGGGCGCTCCCAGACACAACGCTCAAGAAGTCTTTCTCCACTCGTCACCGAGAACTAGGTCACACTCTCTCTTCTTCGTCGAAGCGTCTCACTCGATGGGCACCGGGAAGATCAGCTGATGAGGTCGACACTGCTTGAGCGCTATCTATGATGACAGAGAGAGCACAACCCGGCGAGTGCTGTTGATATCTGGTGCAGCCCGCTACTGGCTTGTTACTCGGGTTACAGATCTGGTTACGAATAGGGGCCAAAAATTGAAGTCCATCATTCCAAAGCCATTAACTAACTGCGGCCATCTCTGCTAGAACAGCTACTCCTTAGAAGAAGAGCCATAATGTCTCAGGCATTTATATTGTAGTGCACCTGGGGATCTATCTTGGAGTATATGTTTTCGTTGATAGCTTCTGTTTCGAAATTTAGTTGATGTGTTGGTTATATGCGAAGCTTGGAGTCAAGTCTCAAGCCAATGCGGTTGATGCCGCTATGGGGGCTGATCCTAACTTTATCTGTGGGTAGATAGTATTGTGTTTACAGGTAAACAAAGCTGTACACGATAAAATAAATGAGTCGAAATTATATTAAAAGCCTTCACTCACATCATGATGCTAAAAGATGGACGATCGTTTCGAGGCTATCAAGGCCTTGTCATCAGTGAAGACGACTGAATCTTGCTCCAAAAGCACAAAATGTATGTACCCATGTGGACGATTGGAAGGATCTCAGGTGGTAGTTTTTATAACTGCTGAAGGTGAACCAGAAGGCTGCTGTACCGACATCTCTTTTAGTGTGGTGAAACTTGAAGTAGGATGTGCTCCATCTTGGTCTGTTTTCTTCAGAGGTTGAACCAGAAGGTGGGTGACGTCATCCAACGGCGGAATTTCAAAGTTTAAAACTTGTAACCTCAGAAGAACCTCCATCTTTTACCATCATGATGTAAGTGAAGGCTTTTAATATCATTTCGACACATTTATTTTATCAATTGACTCTTCACTGTTAGTATTGTCATATTTCAATATTGATAAAGCTGTAAATGTTTATAGGAATACAGATTTAAGAAGCGTAGCCAGAGTACTGGCACGCCCGGCTGTGGGTATCGTGCTACCCCAGACGCAAAACCCCATGCGAGCGGTCAGATTTTATACCGAAGACTCTGTGTAATTGTATGGAGAGCTAGGGAATAATAAAGAGGAAAACGTTCAAGAAAGAATATCTCAAAACATAGGCTATCATGAGAAAATGTTCCATAGACGAAGACAAAGAGGGAAGAAGGAAGAAGGTTGCACTTTCAGTGAAGGGACTACTTATGACAGATAATTGGGAAAGGAAATTTGGGAAGGATATGTTGCAGGTCTAAGTTTGGAATACTTCCCCGGATTTCCAGTTATGAAGATTGAGAAACCCTGGGAAAAAACCTGTCAGGGAGATTGATTCTGCAGAGATTGGTACAGCGAGCTCCTGTTCTCGGTTACACGTTTCTGTATAAAACTTGAAGTAAATGTGTTCTTTCAATGATACTCGGACGCCTAAGGACGAATTGTTTGTGGTCGCAACCCAAAATAGTGTAACTATGGAAGCTAAACAGAGACACGAAACAATGGAATTGCCATGCAGCGCTCCCTGCTTGATTAAGAAACAACTGGTGTAAGTTATAAAACAGGCTGTTGCCGCGTTCTGGTGCTTAAGGTTTAACAAGGTAATTACTTACCAAGTTGGGTATGGATCGGCAAGGAAAGCGAGTTGGAACCTTGATTAACGGAAGTCTTGTTCCTGGCAACGTGAACTATATTCCATATAACTCAGGGCTGCTCTACGGTTCTCCCTTGCTAGTATAACAACTAAACTGTATGGTTTCTGTTGTTCATTAAACAATAGACACTGAATGCATTGTTACTTTCTCCATTACGTACCTATAGTAAGCAGAGGGAACATTGCATTGTAACGAAAATAATTATGTTTCGAGGCACCATGAATAGAATATCTGGTGTTAGACATACACATCAGTTTCTCTGACCTCTATCGTTTATTAGTGGGTATACAAGCTAGGCTTATTTTTATATCCACTTCATTTTAATCCAAATAAACTACCTACATTGCACATTTCGTTATAGGTACAAATAGAACAGCGATAATTAAATGTTTAACAACTGAAAGCTGTATGCTGGCCTTAAAATTCCATACTGTGTCCATGGCATTGCGAGAAACAGCTGAATGTTGACAGGACTTTAAAAGAATATCTAAGCATTGAGCAATTCGAACCATTAATAACGGATATCTCGGAAATGGCTGATGCCACAAAAAAGGCTATTTGAAATAAATTGCATGTTTTAAAGGGATCTACATTTCTTGTGTAGTACGTTTTCGTCTCTCTCTCTTAACCTTTACCGGTTATACAAGACTATAAAATTCCTTCCGAATGAAGATGACTTCAAAGGCTATTCCCAGAAAATTCAAGATACACATTTCATTTTCATGTTAATCAAAATCCTTATGATTTGTGCCACATGTTTAAGATATTTTATGGCAAATTAAATGTATATCTTGAATTTTCTAAGAATGGCCCCAAAAGTCCTCTTCATTCTGAATGATGTTTGTATAACTAGTAAACGTACGAGAGAGACTTAATTTTACTAATCCAAAAATGTAGATCTCCTTAAAACACAATTTATGTGCTATACATTTTTGCCAAGGGAAGCATTTCCGAGATATTCCTTGTTATTTGTTTCAGTTTTCCAATACTTATAGCTTTTCTTAAATGGCAATTCGTTATTCGTTTTTCTGTCTTGGACATGCAAAGAGAATGGAATACTCCACATAGCAACCAGCTCTTAAAATATTTGACTATCGCTTAAAGCCTACCATATTCCCCTTGCACTAACAAGAAAGTTAGCATGATGCATATGGAGAATAAGCGTTTGTAAAAAGAGTTTGCAGAAGAGTAGAGAAAGCCATGTGAGTGCAAAACATCAGATCTTTTTCCGTGGTTATGCAAAGAGCATGAAATTTCAAAGCCTCACATAACAACACACTCTTACAAATGTAACTATCGCTTTACCCGCGTACCGTACGTCGAAATGTGTGAATTTGTAATAAAAGTTTATCTCCATTAACAAGAAATGGAGGAAAAAGCTCCCGTAGGAATAATTTGTACAAAAGAGAGAGTGGAAAGTCGTGCAAATGCAACACGTCAGACATTCTTTTATTTTGTTGAAAACAGATCTACAGGGTCTTTCATAAGCAATGTATCATTAAAATAAAACTAAAAATAATTAATTTTTTTTAAAAATGCTATGACATGTCTGTAACGTTCCCACAAAGCTGATTCTTGGATAGTCGATGCAAGAAATTCACAACTACCAAACATAATTAAACTAGGAAAAACATTTTGCTGGGCCCATTATAGAATGCATTGGAAGTAAGCCATTCCCCCAGAGTAATAATTACTTAGTACAACAACTTAAGGGAATCAAAGGATTTTAAAAAGCTTTAAATAAGAACAAGAATCTGTACAGCCCCAAAGGTACTGAATATATTAAATCGGAAATTTATTACGATTAAAACACGCTACATTTAACTCTGTCCTTCTCACATATATTTGCCATTACGAAACAAAATTTAACAAGCTTCCATGAAATATTATGCGCCGCTCTACACTGTCTAAGGATTTTGAAATTTATTTATGCCCGAAGATACATATTATAACAAATTTAGAATAGACCAAAAGGTGTGGAGACGGTCGCTCCCAGACACGAATCTCACTTCAAGTCCTTCTTCGATGTGGTCGAGAACGAAGTGATAACTGTCTTTTTACTTTCTCTACTACGTATAGTAAGCAGGGGAAGTATTATATTCCACCCAAAAATTCGATGCCGAGATTTCACCCAAAATATATGTTTTGAGACCCCCTGAATCCGAAAAAAGTATTTTTGGAAACATTTCTGTGTGTGTATCTGTCTGTGAACAGCATAACTCAGAAACGAACAGTCCGATAAACACCAATCTTGGTATTTAGGTTCAGTATCACCCAGAGGTGCGACACAAAGGTTTTTAAAAAAATACCCCCACCCCAGACTACCCTTTAAATGGAACATTTTTCGAAAACGTTAATCTTCTCAGAAATAGCTCTAAAGATTTTGATTAAAACATCATGTATTTAAGATACTTTCATGACAAATAAAATGTATATCTTGAATTTTCTGGGAATGTCTCCAAAAGTATCCTTCATTGTGAACGACTTTTGCATAACTGGTAAACCATAAGAGATAGACACAATTTTACTACACACAAAATGTAGATCGCGTTAAAATACACAATTTAGGTCATATACTTTTTTTGTTGAGTGAACCATTTTCGAGATATTGCTTGTTATTTCCTTAAATTTTTCAATACTTATTTTCTCAAGTGGGAATTCGTTATTCGTTTTTTGTCTGGGATTTGCAAAGAGTGTTAATTAATCTGTGGCAAAGAAAATGGTATTGCACATAACAACCAGCTATTAAGAGATATCTCTATGCTTAAAGGCTATTGTATTTCTAAATTGCCCTTGCAAATACAAAACAAGGGGAACATAGTAAGCCTTAAGCGATAGTCAAATATTTTTAAAACTGGTCGCTATGTGTAAAATGTAATTCTCTTTGCATGTCAAAAGATTGTTTCTGCAAATGTTTATCTCGATAAATATGTAATAGATGGAGTATAAGAGTTTGTAAAAATAGTCTGTACAAGAGTAGAGAAAGTCATGTGAGTGTAACACATCAGATTTTTTTCCTCTGCAGGCATCGCTCGGGGTACGGGCAACTCAGGTGATGACGTAGAACCAAAATTAGCGCCACCTGTACTGGCGGAGAGGGTACAACCTGGCGAGCGCTGTAGAACTTTGTGCAGCCGACTCCTAGTGTAAGGCAGGCTGTCGGTATAAGAAGTAGGGGCCAGCATTGCATCTTAAGATTGCAGATACAAGAAGAGCTAAGGGCATCTCTGCGAAACGGTCACTTGAAAAAAGAAAGAGCCAGAATCAGCTCATGTCATATTTAATATCTTTAAAGCAAAATTTTACAAAAACAAAATTAAATTTTCAGTCATTGTTGTACACGATGTGACGTCTTTGACAAAAATCTTAGATGTCAACATTATTTTTTCGGTTTTACTTTCTCTACCACGAACATAGTAGATAAAGAATATATTGCATTCGACACAAAAATTTTATATCGAGATTTCACCAAAAATGTATGTTTTGAGGCCTAATGAATCCAAATAGAGCATTTTTAGAAAAAGGTCCTTGTGTCTGTGTGTGTGTTTATGTCTGTGTGTCTGAACTCGAATTAAATTAAATTGAGTTTTATCTATGGACATTGTTTAACTGCTGTGGTTCTTAGAGTCCCATTCTATATTTTGCTTGAAAGACCGGAAAGAACACGGGACCACTGGCTTTACTTCCCTTCCGAAGGAAGCCATGCTAAGGATTTTTACGCCCGAAAAAATCCATCGCCCTATGCCGGGTTTGAACCTGCACCCTCGGGAACTAGAGGCTAGCATGGTAACCACTACACCACGGAGGACGACACAGCCTAACTCAAAAAATCTGATGTGTTACACTCACATGACTTTCTCTAATCCTGTACAAACTATTTTTACAAACGCTTATTCTCCATATGCTTCATGTTAATCGAGATATCGAGATGTCAATCTTATTGGTAATTTTCTTGTAGATGCAAGGGGAATATGGTAGGTTTTAAGTGATAGACAAATTTTTAAGCGCTGGTTGCTATGTGGCGCATTCCAATCTCTTTGCATGTCCAGGACATAAAAAAATGAATAAAGAATTTGAGAAAAAGTATAAATATTGGAAAATTTAAGGGAACAACAAGCAATATCTCGAAAACGGTTCACTCAACAAAAACAATGTATATGACATAAATTGTGTATTTTAACGCGATCTACATTTTTTGTGTAGTAAACGTTGGTCTATCTCTTATGGTTTACCAGTTGTGCAAAAGTCCTTCACAATGAAGAATACTTTAGGAGACATTCCCAGAAAATTCGAGATATACATTTCATTTTTCATGAGAATATCTTAAACATATGATATTTTAATCAAAATCGTTAGAGCCACTTTTGAGAAAATTAAAATTTTCGAAAAATGTTCCATGTAAAGGGTAATCAGGGGTGGAGGGGGATTATCTTCAAAACCTTCGTGTCGCATCTCTGGAAGATACTGAACCTAAATACCAAGTTTGGTGTCTATCCAACTGTTCGTTTCTGAGTTATGCTGTTCACAGACACACAGACACACACACGCACATGTTTCCGAATGTATACCTGGAATTTTATAGGAATAGACTGTGAAGTCCTTTTGATTCAGAAGAACCATTGCATAATCTTATATAACTGGTAGACGTTACGCGATAGACGAAAGCATACTAACTAAACTTTGTTTCTCTAGGTCACACGCTTCATTTCAAATAGCTTGTTTTTTGGCATCAGCCATTTCCTAGATATTCGTTATTAACGGTTCGAATTGTTCATTAGTTCATTATTTTCAAGTCCTGTCGATTATCAGCTGTTTCTCGCGATGTCGTGCAAAGAGTATAAGTACAGCGCCCGTTCTTAGACATTTAACTGTCGCTATTCCGTTTGTACCCATTACCAATTCTGTAATGTATCTATTTTTGCAAACTTTATCTCGATTAAAATGAAATACATAGGATACAAACTTTCGACAATAATTTGTATACCTAAGCGATGGAAGGTAGAGAAAGTCATGTGAATGTAACCTCTAGATATTTTACTGAAAGGTAAGTTATATTATTTAAATGTATTAAATATTTCATTTGTCTCACACAAAATTTCTTTCTCTGTATTTTATTTTACTTCGCTTTAACTCCGTGTTCATGTCGGACTTTCTTACTTATATTAACCTTTGAGAACGTCATTTTGTTGTATTGTATTTCGACTGTTGGGGAGCCGAACTTGAAGTAGTTGCAACCGCAGTATGGTAAAAAGTTTCCGGTAGCCTGCGCCCAAAGTTTAAAAACATTAACTTTGTAATTTATGTTTGCCTCGGCTGCGTCAGTATTATTGTTAGAGACATGAATGTCTTAGCAGGGAGTGGTGCGACTGAAGAATGTAGACTAACACAGATTATAATTTTACTTCACTCCTTTTATTAATGCTTGACACGATTTAAATAACTCTTCGCTGATATACTGATATAGAGAGAGAGAGAGCTGTGAAATTTTTTATTAATGACTTGCACTTTTTAATACATAAAACATTTTTGTCTCGCACAAAATACATATTAAATTTCTCGAGGACGCATCTACAAGCCACTGAAATCTGAATTTTAAATTTTGCTCAATTTTAGTTTCTGATTGGCTAATGCTAGTCCAATAGAATACCTTCATTTAACTAAAGCTTTATCTGGTTGTTGATTGGCTATTTTATAAACTGTCACAAAAATTACCTTATTGTTTCCAAGAATTACAAGTAGTATTGTTAAACTTCCAAATTCATTATTGCCTCAAGGTTACCTCATTGTTAGCAACTTTTAACCTATTATTCTCACAGCTCATTCAATTACGTAGTACATTCACATAACATTATTACATGTATACAATAATATAAACATATACAATGACTGTAATATACACTTTTTATATATTGTTACATACACATATTGCTTTAAGGCGGGCTGTTATTGAATTTATATATATAATTTGACTGAAATCATTTAAGTGTTAAAAACACTGCGTCACATTTAAAAGAAAATTTTAATCGTAAATAAAAGAATAAAAAAATTAAAGAGAAAATATTTAAGAGAAGCTTCTGTTGAAAATATATTTTTGTTAGAAGAAAGTATCTGTTGGTGGATAACTCATAGAACGATATGTGATGGACAGTTAGCCTTCTAGGTCTCATCCCTGTAACCACCCGCTCCGTCATGTGTCACAAAGACCCCAGCGCATAGCTACCGAATCTTTTGCCTCGTGCCGTGCAGACGACATTAGCGTGCCGTCCAGTCCAACCGCCGCCCCCATATAAAGGCGGACAGTTAGTCTTCTAGGTCTCATCCCTGTAACCTCCTGCTTCATGCCGTGCAGGTGGAATTAGGGTATCGCCCAGTTTAACCGCTGCCCTCACACAGAAAGGCGGACAGTTAGCCTTCTAGGTCTCATCCCTGGAAATGCCATCTTGCTTTGTCACGTGTCCACTGAGACCCCCAGCGCATGGGGGTGCAGATGGCGTTAGGGTGCCGTCCAGTCTAACTGCTTAAATTGTCTTTAGATAGGTGGCATAGCATTCGCTATTACCACTTATTTTTCATTTTACTATTGTTTTATAGTTAAGGTGGAACTTTGGGTCGCGGTATTAAATATCCAATCCGGTATTTACCTTGGCGACTGAGGAAAACCAAGAAAAAACCTCAAACAGTTTGATCGTCCCATGGGATTTGAATGCGGGCCACAGACCGCCTGAGCCATTCCGCTCGGTTTTCATACAAAAGGTTTGGTTGCTATGGGAACATTTAACGATTTTCTCCATAATTTACACAACTTTATTCCTGAAAGGCCCTGTACAAGACAGACAATACAATTACGTATTTGCCTACAGTTGCCGTGGTCGTTATCGACTTAGGAAAGCATTACACGTCGTTTGATTCAGTTCGGTTCTAAATCAAAATGTTAGCGCATGAGGTTCATTTGCTAACCGCCGTACATTAACGTAGAGATTTCCTCAAGCATAACTTTTGTGACGTTGTTATGTTTGGACACAGCATCTCGCGTCATGTACCACAATGACAGCTGCATTGGATTCCGGCTAAGCCGCCAGGATCATCGTTTTGGCGTTAACATTTGTCCGGCTTAACACAAGACTAGCTTGCTCAGCTGTCCGGCTAATTGCACATTGCTGTTTTCGCTTCTCTATCACTAAATCCTTCACCACTGGGCTGCGTTTCCAAGCGTGAACCAGAGTTCAATACAACGCTATCATCAAACGGACAAGTCTGTTGTCATGGATATTACATTTTTACTTTCCCTACTACGTACTTACAGTAAGACTTCACCTGAAAAAAGCATCTTTTGAGGTCTCCCGAATCCAAAGAGCCTCTGTGATCTGGTGGTTAGGATGGTAGCTTCCAAATCCAGAGGCCCCGGCTTTCATTCCCTGCTGGAGGGTGGAACCCAAAGATTAACAACACTGTAGGGGAAGTATTGTATTCCACCCAAAAATTCTGATACCGAGATTTCACAGCAAATACTCGTTTTGAAGCCACCCAGAATCCAAAAGAAGCACTTTTAAAAGCGCCCGTGTGTGTGTCTGTGTTCTATGAACAGAATAACTCAAAAACGAAAAGTCAGATAAATACCAAACTTGGTATTTAGGTTCAGCATCTTTCAAAGATGCGACAAGAAAATCCCCCTATCCCAGACTATTCTTTACAGGGAACATTTTTCAAATTTTTATTTTCTCAAAAATGGCTCTAACGATTTTGATTACAATACAAAATATTTAGGATATTTTCATGACAAATAAAATTTATATCTTGAATTTTCTGAGAATGTCCCCAAAAGTCTTCTTTCTGAATGGCTTTTGCATAACTGGTAAACCGTAAGAAATACACAAACGTTTTCTATAAAAATCTGACGTGTTACACTCACATGACTTTGCCTACTCTTGTACAAACTATTTTTACAAACGCTTATTTTCCATCTACTTCATGTTAATCGAGATAAACATTTGCAGACTCTACCTTATTGCTAATTTGTATATTTACAAGGGCAATATAGAAATTCAGTAGCCTTTAAGCATAGACATTACTCTTAATAGCTGGTTGCTATGTTCAGCACCATTCTCTTTGCCACAGATTAATACTCTTTGCATATCCAAGACAATAAAATGAATAGCGAATTCCCATTTGAGAATATAAGTATTGAAAAATTTAAGGGAATAACAAGCAATATCTCAAAAATAGTTCACTGAACAAAAAAAATGTGTAGTAAAATTTTGTCTCTCTCTTATGGTTTACCAGTTATGCAAAAGTCGTTCACAAGGAAGAATGCTTTTTGAGACATTCCCAGAAAATTCAAGACATACATTCTATTTGACATAAAAATATCTTAAACATATGATATTTTAATCAAAATCGTTAGAGCCATTTTTGAGAAAATTAAAATTTTCGAAAAATGTTCCATGTAAAGAGTAATCTGGGGTGGGGCGATTTTTTTGAAAACCTTCGTGTCGCATCTCTGGAAGATACTGAACCTAAATACCAAGTTTGGTGTTTATCCGACTGTTCGTTTCTGAGTTATGCTGTTCACAGACACACTTACTATACGTAGTAGAGAAAGTAAAAATGCAGATCACGTCAAAACACAAATTTATATCACATATAAATATATTATATATGTATATATTAGGAGTGAACCTCTTCTGAGACATTCCTTGTTATTTACTTGAATTTTCCAATACTTATACTCTTTTTCAAATGGGAATTCCTTATTCTTTTTTATGTCCTGGATATAAGTATTTAATAAATAATTAAAAATAATAATCACTTCTGCAAATGTTTATCTCGATTAACATGAAGTAGATGGAGAATAAGGGTTTGTAAAAATAGTTTCTGCAAGTTTAGAAAAAGTCATGTGAGGAACATCAGAATTTTTTCTATCCACTGCATTTTAATCCAAACAAACCTTTGCAAAAATAGCTACATTACACATTTCGCTACGGATACAAAGGGAACAGCGATTGGCAATTTTTTAAGAACTGGACGCTATATGCGGGCCTTAAATTTCGCGAGAAACACCTAAAAAATGATAGGACTTAAAAGGATTTACAGGTATTGAACAATTCGAAACTTTAATAACTGACATCAGAAACCGCGTATGCCACAGAAAAACTTATTTTAAGTACTGTGTGTTGTAAAGAGATCCACATTTTAGTGTAGTACGTTTTCGTCTATCGCTTAACGTTTACCAGTTATACAAGGTTATACAAAATTCCTTCCGAATAAAGAGGACTTAATAGTCTATTCCCAGAAAATTCAAGATATACATTTTGTTTGTTATGCAAATATATTTAATATATGATTTTAATCAAAATCGTTAGCTACTTTTTAAGAAACCCACATTTTCGAAAAATGTCCCATTAAAGGGTAATTGGGGGTGAGGCGATTTTCTAGAAAATTTCGTGTCTCATCTTTGGAAGGTACTGAACCCAAATACCAGGTTTGGTATTTATCCGACTTTTTGTTTTTGACTTATGCTGTTCACAAACAGACACATACAGATACACACGGACCTTTTTCTAAAAAATTTATTGTGAATTCAGGGGGCCTCAAAACGTGTGTTTCCGGTGATATCTCGGTATCGAATTTTTGGGTGGAATACAAGAGCTTCTATTTCCAAAAACTTCAAGATATATATTTGTTTTTCATGCAAATATATTTAATATATGGCATTTTAATTCAAAATCTTAAAAGTAATTTTTTAGGAAATCGAAAGTTCACGAAAACTGTTCCATGTACGGGTAGTTCGGAGAAGGGGTTTTCTTGAAAATTTTCATATCACATTTTGGAAGATATTAAATATAAATACCAAGTTCGGCATTTATTCGACTTTTAGTTATTGGGCTATGGTGTTCACACACACACGCGCGGAACTTTTTCTAAAAATTCTTTCTTTTTATTCAGTGGGCTTCAAAATATTTATTCCAGGTGAAATATTATTTTCGATATAAAATTCGGTATCGAATAATATTACTGTGTACGTAGTAGTACAATGTATAATGCATTTGAAAATACAAACTAATAACAAATAATTTCTCAAAATTATTAACACCTCAAAAACTTTATTTGACATTAATTATGTGCTTTAAGGAGATTCTACATTTTTTAAATCGCAATATATACAAACTATTCATATTAATACTTTCCAAAAAAAAAAGCCCATAGCACAGTAGAATTACGGTTACTTCTCATACAATTATAATCTGACTAAATATTTAAGTTTTTAAAAATTGCAAAGACTTATTTAAAAGAAAATCGATACTATGACCAAATATTCTTCTAAAGTTATAGAAAAATAAGTTGTACTAATGCAAGACAAACCAAGCAAGGTAGCTCCGCGGTAACGTGTACGACTTGCATTCGGGAGGTCCAGGGTTCAATTACCGGCGAACGCCCACTCTGACCTAATGGGTTTTATTTGTTTCAGGTTAATGGGAATATGCGACGACATCGTTGCGGGTCCCTACAGGGGGAACCGCCAAGGGTTCGAAAACTTGCGGATGGGTTCGAATGGTGTCGAACTGAAAGCGTTAGGGACCCCGTCCACGCCTGCGCACGTCGTCATCTAGAATCTAGTCCCCTTTGGGTCTTTTCACTCATGCCTTCCTCCCAGGGTTCATGGTAGAAGCAAAAGGAGGCGTTGCGACTTACAGTTCTCTGCTCCGGTTCCTGGGCCGCTCCGTTCGTCCGTACCTTGTCTTGTTGTACGTTTCCGTCATTGCTCCGGATGCACTTCAGGCTTGAGCTTATTGTGCTACCTGTATCGTTTTAAAGCCAATGCAGTCTCATAACAGATATGGTTTCAAATTCTTCTGTTTCTAAAAACATTTCCCCAAAGCAATATAAGCCAAGACTTCACACGAGCATATAATATACTGGGCTGTTTCAGTTTCTTTCTTGCACAATCTGCAACCTAAGTTACCCTGAAACACTCCCATCGTATTAAGATGCTTTTTCACAGGAGCATGTCCTACGAGAAATGCAATAATTGTTATCAGCTGAAGTCTATTACATTTAAATAAGCTTTCAGCTCTTTTCTTACATGGTTTAGTAGCGGGGGATGTGTTCGGACGTTATTACCACGTGCTATCCCACGTAGATGTCTCGGATCTTCGAAGTTCCCTTGAAGTTCTCTGCCGGGCTGCTTGTCGTAGAGCTGAGGAGAAATTCCTATCCTTAGCTAGCTAACTTGATATATCTCAGTATCTTGTGTAGGTGAAGGCAAATAATAAACTGATTTTCCCTTAAACAGCTTGATTTATTAAAAACATAATGCCCATTGAGGCGGCTAGCAACTTTCCCTTGCTTAACACAAAATGATACAAAAGCTGTACATTTAACCTTCACCTATCGTGAATTCTTTACGTGAACCTATCTAACTGCGTCACACGATATTTTCTCACACACATACATGCACAAAATCTTTCGCCTGAGTCACATGTTCTACATTGTGATAGTAAAATCAGAGAGAATGTTACTTGGGGCCTCCTCCCCTTTTTATAGCTTCCTAGTATGATGCTAGAATTCGCGCCTTTATATGTAACAACTATTCTCATTGGTTACCTACTTAACATGCTATGAAAATAAAATATTCCAATTTTAGCAGTCACGCTAAAACCACTATCTCCGTCACACTTTCATGTGGATTCCAGGTCATGTTGGCATCTCAGGGAACGAGTCTGCCGATGTCGCTGCCAAATCGGCGATTTTATTACCCAGAAGTTTTACCTCTGTTGTTCCCTCGTCAGATTTGTTTATTGTTTTACGTCGCCGCATCCTCTCGCTTTGGAGCGATGAGTGCGGCCCTCCGGGGGAACAAGTTGCGGGAGGTTAAACTTCTCCCGTTAGTCTGGGCTACCTCTTCCCGTGCTTCTCGTCGGGAAGAGGTAATTTTAACACGCCTTCGTATCGGACATTGCATTTTAGTCATAGGTATCTGCTCAGTGGTGACCCCGCACCACTCTGTGGGCAGTGTGATGCGCCCTTAACGGTGCGTCACGTTTTAGAGGAGTGTCAGGTTTTAGCTGCATTGCGTGTTCGTGTGGGTCTGCCTCTTGGCATGGCCAATATTTTGGCAGACGACGCGCATGCCGTTGCATGTCTTTTACGTTTTATAGGTGATTGTGGGTTTTACCGGCGCATTTGATACGCTCAATTCTTTTGGATTTGTTATTTTATGTTGACTGTTTTACTGTGTGGCTCTTGTGTTTTACCTTTTACAGTTCCTGACACGTCTTTTTTATATTTTCTTGACCATGTTTTTTAGTGTGATGGTTTTCAGTATTTGCCGTTTTATTTTTTAGTGTATTTGACGCCTTAGGTTAGTGGCCCGTATATTGGTTTATGGGTTTTATACTTTGTAAGGGCGCTAATGACCGTTGATGTTGAGCGCCCTTAAACCTCATTTCATCATCATCATCATCATCACCATCCGTCACACTTGACAACTCTCGTTTCTCTTCCTGTTTTCCAACCCCTTGTCTTCCATAAATTGGACCTATCTGTGTTTCACTCTGATCTCGAACCCCTCTCTCTATATTTTCTGTGATTTTACTAAACCTTGTGTGCATTAGCGTGTATGTGCTTGTGGAATTTACCCATGTTGCTCGCTTGCCTGGTAGTTGCTAATTACACTGCTTGCTTTCACATTAGTTACATTCTGAGGTACAAGTCATTTGCATTAAAGCTATTTCTCAGTATTATTAGTTATTCCTATTATTTCAATACTCTATTCTATTGGGTATATGTCCCCTTACAGTTTTCTAATAAATAGTTTACCATGTTTGTTTCCTGGAGTTTTAAGCCAGGTTTTATGATGTTCTACTTTGTACTAGTTCTTAATAGCCTCTCTTACTAAACATCGAGATGTTTCTAGAGCTGGCTCTGGCCCAATAAATTGTGAAGCTGCTCCTTATCTTATAAGTGCATCAGCTTTTTCATTTCCCTCTATGCCAGTATGACCCCGCATCCAAATGGCTTGAACTCCATTCTGTTCTGCCAAGCTTGTACGTATGTACTTCCATAATGCTATACAAATTCTTACAATTTTAATACATTACTTTGAGTTGCTATTTTTTCTTTCTTTGGTCCATCATGCATTTTAACACTGTGGTTGTTTATGCATGATGTGTCATAACAAATTCATATTGCTTTATTTTTCTAAACCATTTTTCTCTTACTCTCCCCATATATTCTCCTATACTTTTATATCCCTCTCCTTTTGTATTTTCATTATCATAACTTTTAGTACTTCTTTGTTAACATTCTCCCATTCCTTAGGTAAAAACTGATCTCTCCACAACTTAGTTTCTTCACATTCAATTATATAATACAAATCATTATCTGCTTCTCCACAAAGAGGACATCTATTCAAATTCGCTCCCTTCCTGCCTCCCCCTAGCCTATGTGCAATTAATCTAAAACAGGCCCACCCTTCTCTCACTAACCTATTACCTATATCCACATACTTCTTCCTTCCCCAGTCCACCTTTAATTGTCTATATAGTTCCAAACTTTTCTTTCCTTTCAGACTTTTAAATAATTCTTGTTTCTCTATATCTTCTACTCTGTTCCTCACTTCTTTCCAGAAACCTTTAACTAATCCCTCTCTCTCCTCCCATAAGTTACCCATTCCTATTTCCTGTAAAATTCTCCTTATTCCTTGAGCCCAGTTCATCCCATCACTGGATTTTTCTTGTATTATTAAACATTGCCTGAAGATATTATGCTCGTCCAATGATTTCAATCTATGACAATATTTAAGTATCCTTTCTACTATCATGCCCTTGCTATCTACTCTTCCCAACTCCAACATTGCTGCTCCATTAGGTGATGAAATAGATAAACCTAACATATATTTACAGAACATTATTTACTTTATCAATCATCTCCCATACTTTGTCACTTCCCCAAATCTCTGATGCATAGACCATTTTTGCTTCAACTACAGCTTTGTAAACCCTTTCCAGACATTTAATTTGCATATCTGGTATTTTCTTTAAGCACTTTCTTATGACAGCCATTGCTAATCTTCCCTTACCTAAGACACTTATCTTGTGATCATTCCATCTCCCATTACTACTTATTCTCACTCCCAAATAATCAAACTTGTTTACTATTTGCAACTCTTCCCCTTCCACATACCACTTTTCAGAGCCCTAAGTGCAGCCTGGCTATTTCGTCCGCACCCTTATCTTCCACTGCGAAAGATTAGAGCTGGCTCGTATTCGACAACCCAGCGAGTAAATGAACGGAGACGCGATTTCGCTTGGGTTTCATTTCACTATAGTATCTATCTTAAATTTTACAGTGTTAATGTCAAAACGAGTTCGGATTTAATTTTTTCCATTTCGTTCTTCATCTCTACCTTTACACTCTTCATTCCCATGTGCATCTTAAACATTCTAGATTCCATTGTCCACTCCAGTTTGCATTAACGTATACATCTTTTCCATTCTGGAATTGACACTCTTTATTTCACTCTCCATTTTCCCATTTCAGCCAGTAGTTTTTTAAGCATTTTGACCATCCCACCCCTGACAGCAATGTGACTTTGTTCCACTTTTCACTGTCGCTGCACTAATGTGATTTGGTAAAGTGTGAGAACTGAACTAAATCACATTAATAAAGTTACAGTGAAAGCGAACAAAGTCACAATATGTACGAATAATAGCGAGCAACAGGAAGTAACCACAGCCGTGTGAGGCGTGTGTGTGGTCAATTATTCGGCCGCTGTTGCGACGTCATAACTTTAGCATAATTTATACATATGTGAATACAAATTTTAAAATGAGCAAGTCTCCAAAAATAAGCAGTAATTTTAATTAGATTGATTTAGGAGTAAGATCTATACATTAACAAAGTTATTTTAAGTTTGCGAGAGAATCTTCAATCTCAAGATAAAATCAACAGATGAAACCTTGATAAATTCGTGGAGGATGTTTGCAAGCAAAACTAAAGCCCGTCATGGCTTATACATTATTCGTTTTATTTTATAGCAACACGTAGAAGGTCTTATACTTCTTTCAGGGAAAATAAACGCTAAAGTAACCTGCCGACTGCTGCGCCATTACGAGCACTCCAAATGCGAGAAAAGCAGCCCTAATTTAGAATAAAGTACGTTCTCGAAGACAGCAAGAGAGAGGGCTGATGAGAGCTTCGAGACTGAGTTACGTGACCCGTTGACATTAATTGCGAGGACGGGTAAAGAGCGCATCGCTTTGATGTTTCACTGGAAAAAGAACGACATAGATCGGAACAGCCCCTGGACCGAGTTGTAGGCAAATATGTGTTGCTGGGTAACAAATGAGGAATACCAAGCCACGTAATCACTAAGAAATCGTGCATAAACTACCTGCTACAACACTAAGAAGGCTGGCTCAGTCGGTAGAGCACCGGCCTTCTGTGCGAGGGGTCCTGGGTTCGATTCCCGGCTGGGGGTGGGAATTTTTCTCTAGGCAAGATTATTCCCTATCCTCCCCAGAGTCTGGAAATATGAATGAGAGTGTGAATGTGTGTGTGATCTAATGATTAAAACCGAAAAAATACAAGAAACTCAACGATAAGAGAATACGAGTTAACACCATTGCCAATAAGAAATAAGTTCCAAAGGAAAGACCGCCGATAAGACCAATTAGTTAAAATCAGGGTATAAATGGCACAAAAAAACACTCAGAAGTACAAATAAATTAGAAAAAAGTCTCAAGCATTACATCCACATGACCTTCTCTACCCTCTATCGCCTGTTAGTGGGTACACAAATTATTCTTACGTAAGTTTATTTTCCTATCTATGGCATTTTAAACGAGACAAACCTTTTCGGAAATAGCTGCACTACACATTTCGTTATAACTGCAAAGAGAACAGCGATAGTGAAGTGTCTAAGAACAGGAGGCTATGTGCTGGCCCTAAAATTCCATACTGTTTCCATGAAATCGCGAGAAACAACTGAAAATCAACAGGACTTTTAAAAGAATTATGTAACTATTGAACAATTCGAACATTTAATAACGCATATCTCATAAATGAGTTACACCACACAAAAAACTTATGTGAAATAAATATGTGTGTTTTAAAGAGATCTATATTTTTGTGCAGTGTTCTTTCCTATTGCTTAACGTTTACAGATTATACAAGATTACATAAATTTCCTTCCGAATGAACAGAACTTCATAAGCCATTCCCAGAAACTGCAAGATATACATTTTATTTGTAATGTGAGGCAGTGTTTTTAACACTTAAATGATTTCAGTCAAATTATATAATATGTAAATTCAATAACAGCCCGCTTTAAAGCAATATGTGTATGTATCAAGATATAAAAAGTGTATATTACAGTCACTGTATATGTTTATATTATTGTATACCTGTGTAATAATGTTATGAGAATGTATTACGTAAACTAATAATGTAGGAGCTGTGAGAAAAATAGGTTAAAAGTTGCTAACAATGAGGTAACAATGAGGCAATAATGAATTTGAAAGTTTAACAATACTACTTGTGATTCTTGGAAGCAATAATGTAATTTTTTGTGACAGTTTATAAAATAGCCAATCAACAACCAGAAAAAGCTTTAGTTAAATGAAGGTATTCTATTTGACTAGGATTAGCCAATCAGAAACTAAAATGGAGCAAAATTTACAAATTCAAAAGTCAGTTGCTTGCAGACAGTGTTTCTAACCGTATTAACCGTAAATTTAATACGTATTCAGTGTGAGACGAAAATAGTTTACATGTTAATAAGTGCAAGTAATTAATATAAAAATCTCACAGCTCTCTCTCTCTCTCTCTCTCTCTATATATATATATATATATCAGTGAAGTGTTATTTAAATCGTGTCAAGCATTAATAAAAGGAGTGAAGTAAAATTATAATCTGTGTAAGCCTACATTCTTCCGTCGCACCACTCCCTGCTAAGACATTCATGTCTCTAAAAAAAGTATACATACTGACGCAGCCGAGGCAAACATAAATGTATAATATTTAAAGAAAGAATAACAACTATAAAGTTAATATTTTTAAACTTTTTGGGGCGCAAAGGCCACCGGAAAGTACTTTTGGGACAAAGGCTACCGGAAACTTTTTACCATACGTGCGGTTGCAACTATTTCAAGTTCGGCTCCCCAACATTTGAACTACACTACAACTCCTACTTCAAATCGGCTTTCCAATACGTAGCAGCAACAAACCCACTTTTTCAAATGTAAATATCTCTAATATGTGGTGTTTTAATCAAAATCCTTGATCGCCTTTTAAAAATCAACATTTCGAAAAATGGTACATGAAAATAGAATAAACCGCATGTCTATAGTGCCTAACAATCTTGGATGTCCCACCAGCAATGCCTGTGATTTTGAGAAATTGACACCAAGGCCTAAATCGCGTGCTCATAAATAAACGGAGTCGAAATCGTGGTTAATTTTCAACACCATATTGTGAATGTCGTCAGTTCGTGAATGTACGTATAGTTGTAGGTCATTAGCATAAAGGTGATATTTGCTGTAGCGAATAGATCAAGAAATATCGTTTATATAAAGTGCAAATAATAAGGGACCCAAAACACTACCCTGTGGAACTCCTGCCTTTACGAAACGCCATGATGATGAGAGATTCCCAGAAACGACTCACTGCTGCCTTTCGCAAAGATAGGAGTCGAACCACGTGGTAGTTGTATCAGACAAATGCAGTGTCTTAAGCCTAGCAAGCAATACGTCTCTATGTGCAGAATTAAAATCCTTAGTCATGTCTAATAGTACCACTAGAGTCAGTTTCCGTTCCGTGTATATCTTCAACAATGTTTAATAGCGCCGTGCAAGTGTTATGGCCTGGTCTGAAACCGGATTGACAGGTGTCGAGAAGGCCATGTTTATTACAGTAATCTGTCAGCTGTTTAGGTACGATACGTTCAAGTGCTTTGGAAAGTGTAGGTAGAATACTAATTGGTCTGGGTTCAACCCCGGTGGAGGTCGGTCGGGGCAAAAATCCTTTGTAAGGGAAGTAAAGCCGCTAGTCCAGTGTAATTTGCACGTAAAAGAACCTCACACCTTGAAACAGAAGCTCTCTAAACAAAATTGTCCGCCATTTTAGGTCCTCGTCGTCCTGCTTCTCTCCTACAGCGCTATTTATGGGCGCTGGGCTAATAACCTACCACCATGCGCGCCTAATGGCGGAACCAGTGACTACAGGAACTCACCTGATTACAGAAATCACCGGCAGAGTGCCCCTACCGCTAAGAAACTATCCAGCTGTATAGAACAACTGGAGAAGCTTCCCTGATATCACTTATGTAGCAACCCTGTCTGTAATCAACTGATCAGACCAGGACTGCATCAGCTTCGGCTGCATAAAGGGAATATCCATGACCGAAACAATCGTAGGCAATCAAGATGAATTAATAGGGAAGCCCTAACTACCCTGAGTAGGGAAATTGCGTGCTATCTTCATAGATTATGCAAAAGCCTTCGACACCATCAGTGTGGCCCTGATCATGGATATTGGACAGGTTAATACCACCCATTAGTGGCATATTAGCACACAGTAGTATATAAATGAATAATACCTTCACACACTATCACCCCCTTGGAACAGGATGGATATCGTATGTCATTATTTGTGATATTTACAACACTTATATTAAAAATTACAATTATAATATATCAACAATAAAACCAAGGTTCTAGCAAATAAGATAAATTAAAAGCCGAAATAATTTTGGATGGGAAACCCACTAAACAAGCTAATACCTACTTTTAACTACCCGGGCTATTATATCTCCTATTTAAAAGAATCTGATGTGATACATTCACATGAGTTCCTCTACCCTTCTTTATACAAACTATTCTTACTAAAGCTTATTACTTTCTCTACTACGTGTAGTAAGTAGGGGAAGTATTGTATTCCACCCAAAAATTCGATACCGAGATTTCACCGGAAATACACGTTTGAATCCCCCTGAATCCAAAAAAAAGCATTTTTGGAAACATGTCCGTGTGTGTGTGTGTGTCTGTGAACAGCATAATTCAGAAACGAACAGTCGGATAAACACCAAACTTGGTATTTAGGTTCAGTATATTCCAGAGATGCCACACAAAGTTTTTCAAAAAAATCTCCCCACCCCAGATTACCCTTTACATGGAACATTTTTCGAAAATTTTAATTTTCTCAAAAATCGCTCTAACGATTTTGATTAAAATATCATATGCTTAAGATATTGTCATGAGAAATAAAATGTATATCTCGAATTTTTCTAGGAATGTCTCCAAAAGTATTCTTCATTGTGAACGACTTTTGCGCAACTGGTAAACCATAAGAGATAGACAAACGTTTACTACACAAAAAATGTAGATCGCGTTTAAATACACAATTTATGTCATATACATTTTTCTGTTGAATGAACCGTTTTTGAGATATTGCTTGTTATTCCCTTAAATCTTCCAATTTTTATACTTTTTCTCAAATTCTTTATTTTTTTTGTCCTGGTAATGCAAAGAGAATGGAATACTCCGCATAGCAACCAGCACTTAAAATATTTGACTATCGCTTAAAGCCTACCAATTCCCCTTGCATCTACAAGAATATTAGCAATAAGATTAACATCTCGATTAACATGAAGCATATGGAGAATAAGCGTTTGTAAAAATAGTTTGTAAAAGAGTAGAGAAAGTCGTGTGAGTGTAACACATCAGATTTTTTTTAATTTAAATCGTTTCAGCTATTTTAATAAAATAAAAAATATCCAACATTTTTGCATGTGAAGGAGAGTTTGGGTGGGGGGATTTTCTTGAAAATGTTCATGTCACATTTTTTTGAAGATGCGAAATTTAAATGCCAAGTTTGTTACTTATGCGACTTTTCGTTTTAGAGTTATATTGTTCACAGGCACACACACACATGGAATTTTTTTAAAATACATTTTTGGGTTATGGGGATATCAAAATATATTTCCGATGACATATCGACATCGAATTCTTGGGTGTAATACAGTACTTCCAATACTTTCTAATAATAATAATCTTGAGAGAAAAGAAACAAAAGCTAGCGCCTATGTTTCGTAATGCAGTTAGACCGACGACCGCGCCATCTATCTTACTCCCCTTTTTGCTGGCTATATGCGCAGTTTACCCAATCACAAAGCGACGTTTGTATGATAGACTGTCAATTGTATGGAACCGAAACGCTTAGTTTACCGTCCACTCGCTTTCGAACGAGATTATCAGCTGTAGCTGGGAAAGTGAGCGCTTTGTGAAGTGTGTTTAGCGATTTGATCAGCTTTGCTGAACATCAATCATATCATATTCCATGGCTTGCTGTGCATGTATTTCCGGCTTTTTCTCGCTGACATAGGAGCAGCGTGCTGTGCAAGTGAACATTCTGGATGCAGAATGTGCCATTAGCTGTTCAAACTAATGACGTGCATCCTTAGAAAAAAAGAGAGCAGTTTAAGAGCGGGAAGTCACCATTTGCCCGTTGGTTTGAAAACTATGTACATGTTTCAATGACGCTGAGGCAGTATTTTTAACACTTGAATTATTTAAATTAAAATATATAATATATAAATTCAATAACAGCCAACCTAGAAGCAATACGTATGTAATAATTTTTTAAAAAAATGTATGTAACAGTCATTGCATATGCTTATATTATTGTAAACATGTTTAATAATGTTATGTGAATGCATTATGAAATTTAATAATGTAAGAGCTGTGAGAATAATAAGTTTAAAGTTGCTAACAATGAGGTAACCTTAAGGAAATAATGAGTTTGAGAGTTTGAATGTTACTAATCATGATTAGGACAACGATAATGTAAATTTTGTGACAGTTTAAAATTAGGCAATCAACAGCCAGAAACAGCTTTAATTAAATGCAGGTATTCTATTGGATTAGGATTAGCCAACCAGAGACTTGAAATACAGAAGTTTACGGGTTTGGACGGTTGAAATATGTTCAGTTGCCTGCAGACCTTGGTAGTAACAGGATGGAAGATTTGTTCTCTAAAGAAATATTACGTATTCGTGTGAAACAAAATTATTTATACGCGTTAACAAAGTGCAAGTATTAAATTAAATAATCTCACAGCTCTTGATATCAGTGTAGTGCTATTTAATTTGTGTCAAGGATTAATAAAAAGAAGTGAATTTAAACTTAAAATCAGTGAAAGCCTATATTCTTGTCGCACCACGCCCTGATTAAGAGAAACGTGTCTCTAAAGTAATACTGAAGCAGCCGAGGCAAAAACAAACATAAATACTATCTATAGAAGCAGTTTAATAACAAAGTTAAAATATATTTTTTAAACTTGGAGTGTAACATCTTCAAATCGGCTTCTCATACGCAGCAGCATATTACGTAACAAAAAATCTTCTTGAAACCGACGGCCAAAGCGTCGTGCCAATTCCTTAAACAACAACTTCAACAACAAAACACTTTCTTCAAATTGACGTCCATATGTGGAGCTAAATAAATAAACTAAAGGAACAATTCTACTTCACGGCTCGTATAGATTTTTCTTGGTGCGGCACAAATTATAAAATAATAGGTATTGTATAGTCACGATGAACATAAATTTATCACGTGAGTAAGCAAATTAACTCCACTTTCTCTACTACTTACAGTAAGCAGGGGAAATATTGTATTCCACCCAAAAATTCCATACCGATATTTCAACGGAAATACACGTTTCGAGGCCCCTTGAATCCAAAACAATCACTTTTAGAAAAAGGTGTGAGTGTGTGTTTGCGAACAGCATAACTCAAAAACGAAAAGTCGGATGAAGAGGATGTTTGCTTCACCTATGGAAAGCCAATTTGAAGTAGTTGTATTGCAGTTCAACTGTTGGGGAGCCGAACTTGAAGTAGTAGCAACCGCACGTATGGTACCCGGTAGCCATAGTCCCAAATTTAAGAATATTAACTTTGTAATTTGACTATTTCTTTAAATATTTAGGTTTGCCTCGCTGCGTCAGTATTATTGTTACAGACATGTTTCTCTTTGCAGGGTTGTGGTGCGACTGAAGAATGTAGGCTTACACAGATTTTAAGTTTTTCATCACTACATTTTTTAATCCTTGACACGATTTAAATAACACTTCACTGATATAGGGAGCTGTGAGATTCTTTTGTTAATTACTTGCACTTTTTAAACACGTAAACTATTTTCTCACACAAAATACATATTAAATTTCTCGAGGACGCATCTCGCGTCTGATAAGTAACACTGTCTGCTAACAACGCGTCCAGTTATGATCACTGACTACAAGCAACTGACTTGGTTTCTACCGCCTAAATTTGGAAATTTCTGTGTTTCGTCTCTGATTGGCCAATCCTAGTCCAATAGAATACCTGCATTTAACTAAAGCTTTTTCTGGTTGTTGATTGGCTATTTTATAAACTGTCACAAAATTTACATTATTGTTGCTTTAATAATGACTTTTAGCATTATTAACTTTCTTACTCTTTATTGCCTCAAGGTTACCTCATTGTTAGCAACTTTTAACCTATTATTCTCACAGCTCCTACATTATTAAAATACGTAATACATTCACATAACATTATTACACATGTATACAATAATATAAACACTTACAATGACTGTAATATACACTTTTTATATATTGTTACATACTCATATTGCTTTAAGGCGGACTGTTACTGACTTTATATTATATAATTAGATTGAAAACATTTAAGTGTTAAAAATACTCCAAACTTGGTATTTAAGATCAGTATCTTCCAAGGTTGCGACACAAAGATTTTCCAGAAAATTCCCCCACCCCAACTACCCTTTACATGGAACATTTTTCGAATTTTTTTTATTTTCTAAAAAATAGCTCTAACGATTTTGATTAAAATACAATATATTAATGATGTTTACATGGCTAATAAAATATATATATATTGAATTTTCTGGGAATAGCCTGGGAAGTCTGCTTCAGTTGGAGGAAATTTTGTATAATCTTGCGCAACTGCTAAACTTTAAGCGATGGATGAAAACGTACTACACAAAAAAAATGTAGATCTCTATAAAACAATTTACTTCAAATAAGTTTTTTGTCGCAAAAGTCATTTCTGAGATATCCGTTATTAAAGATTCGAATTGTTTATTTCTTGGTCATTCTTTAAAGTCCTTGAGTCGTTCCTCGCGATTACATAGAAACAGTATGACATTTTAAGACCAGCGTATAGCGTCCAGATCTTAAACATTTGACTGTCTCTGTTCTATTTGTATTTACAACGAAATGTGTAATGTAGCTATTTCTGCAAAAGTTTATTTGCATTAAAATATAGTCTATAAAAAAGAAACTGACAAGTTTTAGTAACACTAGTTTATATATCTACTAATAAACGATAGAGGGTAGAGAAAGTCATGTGATGTGAATGCCATACATAAGATTTTTATTACATTAGATTCTAATTGGAGCAAATTATACTTCCTTAACACACGAAGCAGTGTTATAATTATACTGTCTGTAAACGTGTGGCGTGCATTAGCTAAGATAGTAACATCACATCAGTCCCACGGTCCCAGGTGAACTTTAGCATCTGCAGTGCGGAAATCCACTCAGATGATAGGGAGCTATTCTCAGTTAACGTGTTTTTGCAGATTAGAAAGGATAAGACATCTTGACACCTCTGAACAACATAATAGCTCCCTGGGTAGCAGAATACATCTGAGCGGCTGAATTATCATTTCTGTGGCAGCCTGTCTCTAGATGTGCTGCCTGTATTTTGTCTCTCTCTCTCACAGTTGTTTTCATCTGTTATTCCCAGGGAGTTGTACCAATTTGCTAAAGTTATTACAATAAATGGTAAAGGAAGAATTCGTTTCACCACAAGAAAACCTTGCCCTAGCCTTACCTCACCCCACAACCACAGAGTGGTGTGAAGTCTTTTAGATAAAAATTGAGATTAGTTGCCCCTTTTATAGTTCCTCTCCCACCCTCTCTACCTGATTCGTTTAATAACTCTTAGCAATTGCTTACAAAAGCCGAAAACTAAAAACTCTGGTTCTTTAAGGATCGGTTTGGTCTTACTTTGTACGTCTCCTACGTCATTGAGCTCTCACACCAGTGTGGGAAGAAGGAAAAAACGAGTTCTTTGGGGAATAAATATTAGAATGGCAAAGAGTATAATTGATACTGGGTAAAGAAAATCATGATACAAAATAATTATATAAAATATTATATAAATTAAAAAAATCCATTGTTCTCTTATTCTTTGGCTTTGCCGTTTGTCCATGCTGTTCCAGTTTTTTACCCCGGTTTGTCATCTTGGTCAGCTTGCCATATATACTTTTTACTTTCTCTACTACGTATAGAAAGTAGGGGAAGTATTGCATTCCACCCAAAAATTCGATACCGAGATGTCACCGGAAATACCTGTTTTGAGACCTCCTGAATCCAAAAGAATCTGATGTGTTACACTCACATGACTTTCTCTACTCTTGTACAATCTATTTTTACAAACGCCTATTCTCCATATGCTTCATGTTAATCGAGATATCGAGATGTCAATCTTAATTGTAATTTTCTTGTAGATGCAAGGGGAATATGGTAGGTTTTAAGCGATAGTCAAATATTTTATCGCTGGTTGCTATGTGGAGCATTCCGTTCTCTTTGCATGTCCAGTACATAAAAAAATGAATAACGAATTTGAGAAAAAGTATAACTATTGGAAAATTTAAGGAAATAACAAGCAATATCTCGAAAACGGTTCACTCAACAAAATAAATGTATATGATATAAGTTGTGTATTTTAACGCGATCTACATTTTTTGTGTAGTAAAATTTTGTCTATCTCTTATGGTTTACCAGTTATGCAAAAGTCGTTCATAATGAAGAATACTTTTGGAGACATTCCCAGAAATGTCGAGATATACATTTCATTTCTCATGACATTATCTTAAACATATGATATTTTCATCAAAATCATTAGAGCCTTTTTTGAGAAAATTAAAATTTTCGATAAATCTTCCATGTAAAGGGTAGTCTGGGGTGGGGGGATTTTCTTGAAAATCTTCGTGTCACATCGCTGGAAGATACTGAACGTAAATACCAAGTTTGGTGTTTATCCGACTGTTAGTTTTTGAGTTATGCTGTTCACAGACACACACACAGACACACACACACACACACACACACACACAGACACATACACAGACATATTTCCAAAAATGCTTTTTTTGGATTCAGGAGGTCTCAAAACATGTATTTCCGGTGAAATCTCGGTATCGAATTTTTGGGTGGAATGCAATACTTCCCCTACTTACTATACGTAGTAGAAAAAGTAAAAAGCATTTTTGGAAACATGTCCGTGTGTGTGTCTGTGTGTGTGTGTGTCTGTGAACAGCATAACTCAGAAACGAACACTCGGATAAACACCAAACTTGGTATTTAGGTTCAGTATCTTCCAGAGATGGGACACGAAGGTTTTCAAGAAAATCCCCCACCCCAGATTACCCTTTACATGGAACATTTTTCGAAAATTTTAATTTTCTCAAAAACGGCTCTAACGATTTTGATTAAAATATGATATGTTTAAGATATTGTCATGACAAATAAAATGTATATATCTAATTTTCTGGGAATGTCTTCAAAAGTATTCTTCATTGTGAACGACTTTTTCATAACTGGTAAACCATAAGAGATAGACAAAATTTTACTACACAAAAAATGTAGATCGCGTTAAAATACACAATTTATGTCATATACATTTCTTTTGTTGAGTGAACCGTTTTTGAGATATTGCTTGTTATTCCCTTAAATTTTCCAATACTTATACTTTTTCTCAAATTCGTTATTCATTTTTTTATGTCCTGGACATGCAAAGAGAATGGAATACTCCACATAGCAACAAGCGCTTAAAAATTTGACTATCGCTTAAAGCCTACCATGTTCCCCTTGCATCTACAAGAAAATTAGCAATAAGATTGACATCTCGATATCTCGAGTAACATGAAGCATATGGAGAATAAACGTTTGTAAAAATAGTGTGTACAAGAGTAGAGAAAGTCATGTGAGTGTAACACATCAGATTTTTTATCATTAGATCGTACATGCATTCTCACTCTCATTCATATTTCCAGACTCTAGGGAGAATAAGAAATAATCTTGGCTAGAGAAAAGCTACTACCCCGGGACCCCTAGCACAACAGGCAAGTGCTCTACTGACTGACCTACTGAGTCAGCTTTATATACATCTTGATTCTAAAGATAATTCTAGTTAGGATATTTTTTGCGTAATTATTGTCAGTCTACGGCTAAATTGTCATACTTTTGCCCTCCTACATTAGGTATAAGAAAGTGAGAAATAATGAAATAATTACCTTAGGAGTGAGTTTAGAACATAATGTGGTCTCTCCTATATCTGGTGCCCACCTACCCGTTTTAGGTGGTTTACTTATATAGGCAAATCGCGTCAGGAACATAACAAACGTAGCCATTTTTCCGATAAATCACATGCAAAGTGGGTACTGCCAACCTAAATAAAAAGTGAAATGCACTAAATATGCGATGTGCTGTTGTTTCTGCGAACGTGAATCACTCGAGTTTTAGACGCGCAGATCCCTCGGCTACGCTTTGAGGCTGAGTATCTTACCGGCTTCGGTGGCATTATTCATATGTTGGCAGCATTACGTTAGAGCAAGCGTAAGACCTAATGCGGGCAAAAGTGACACAAATGCGGGCAAAAGTATGACAATTTACCCGTACTTACTTCATAGAATCTACTTGTCTGACTTCTATTTTCGTAGAATTCTATTATTTGTTTTGTGAGCCTGTTTTTAGTTCATTCGTTTAATATGTCCTTAAAATTTTAACCTTCGGTTTCTAATGTCATTGTGAATGCATTTCATTTTAACTCCTGAGTTGATACCCACTTTTCTCTTTAAAATTAATGTATTATTATTACATGCTGCACATAACATACTCTTTCAAAGCCCATTAGTTCTTTGAAAGTTACAGAAATGCTTGCTAAAGAGAAGGGTTGTATCGAATGCAGAGGTGGTCATGCAGCAAACTGTAAGGAATTATGGAGAACAACTGGATAAACTCTGCCAGGACTCCAGTGCAGCCCTCTGCTGAAAATGCCGTATTAACTTACAGAGAGAAGCTAAACCCTGAGGGTCCCAGAAAGTGCGTGAGAAGAACGAAAGTTGTAAGCGGTGTTAGCAAACCACACATGGCTATATAATGTGCTAGAGATTAGCATTAACATCGTTGAAAGTGGTTTGCTGTAGAAACTTAGCTCTTTGTTGCCCGCAAATGGTTTTACTTAGCTCTCCTCTCTTGGTTTTCATTAATATTGCATTAAGAGGAAATAAATAACTTTATAGTTGCTCATCAACGCACAAAGTGGCTAACAAAGGGAATAGCGGTTGCAGAATAACAATAATCCGTGAGCATTAAGCATAATTTACTGCTTTTCTTGCTCCACCATCTACCTATAGAAGGTATTGTGTTCCACCCAAAAGTTCGATGTCGAGGTTTCAATGGAAATACATGTTTTGAGCCCCCCAAAGTACAGAAAATTATTTTAGAAACAGGCCCTTGTACAGGGTGGACCATTTAAATTAGTCTGTACATTATCTCCAAAACTAAGCGTTGTACAAAGAAATGTCTTTGATAAAAGTTGTTTGATATCATGGGAGAAAGTAAATGCCATTAGTCGTGTTTTGTTTAGAGGACATTGTGATGGTCATTTTAGGGTAAATTTAATATTTTTAAATGGGAACCAAGATTTTGTATATTGTTTTCTCATTACAAAATGGTTTATAAAAAGCTCTTTAATTTGTGATGAGGAATCAGGAAACAAAATAAAAAAATATGAAGTGTTACACTCACATGACTTTCTCTACTCTTGTACAAACTATTTTTACAAACGCTTATTCTCCATATGCTTCATGTTAATCGAGATGTTAATCTTATTGCTAATTTTCTTGTAGGTGCAAGGGGAATTGGTAAGCTTTAAGCGATAGTCAAATATTTTAAGAGCTGGTTGCTATGTGGAGTATTCCACATAGTGTACCTAGGGATGTTTAGGAGTGCGGAAATCCCGCGTACAGACTTCTGACACAAGTAACACCCAATCCCCTAACTACGTTCGAAGTCGGTGAGTTCCACGGAGCGTGCCATTCTGCGTTTCACGATGTCTAATGACTACTGAGGTCGCGGATAATGAGTACCGGGCAGTAGGTGGCAGCACAATGCACCTAAGATGAAAAACGTATGTTTGTGGGGATGTCCGGATACTTTTGATCACATAGTGTAGCTTAAGTATTGGCCCAAATGGGGAGGAGAGTTGTTGTGGTAGTTCTAAAGTAGGCGGAGCTTAAGTTCATAAATGGATCTGTATTCTAATCAGAGACACATTCGTGGTCACATTCGTGGATACATTCGTCTTTTTGGATACTTGTTACGACTCGTGTATTATTTTAAGCGCCAAGTGACGCGTTTGTGCGTGATTTAGCAGCTATTCCGAAGGATTTTGCCGGTAAGAATTTTAGCTACTCAAAGCAAGTTACGCTTCTAGTTTCTTTAATTGCGGAAACAGATATATCAAATCGTAAATAATCAGTATTATTCTTTATTTTCACTCGCAGCTCGCTTCAATAGCTCAAGTATTAGATAACATTTAATTTCTGAGGCAATTTAAACTGCTGTCATCACTTCACACTCGCCCACGCACACCCTGAGAGAAAGATCTCCTAGCCAATCATTGTAGCAGCTGGCAGCAGAATCAACAGCAGAAATTGAAGCAATGGGTATGTACGGCTTCAAAAGTGAAGACCAACTCCCAGCTTCACCCACCAAAGTGTTGTTTGTTACCTATTCATATTCTTGTCTATGTACATGGTTCTTCAGATCTGTTCTTGTATCTACGTATTGTTCTCAGGGTTGCATTGAAGTATTTTCTATGGAATACGCAATATGGTGCTTTCTCTATGGATATCGATACCCGTATGGCTTTTACAACTAACATATGACGGTGAATCAAAATGGCCAGAGCACGCATGACTTTTGAGGAACGGAAGCTCATTTTAAAGTGGTGGTTCAAGTTTGAAAATGTCGCTGAAGTTCAACGATCGTGGAGGCGTGATTTTGCACTTCAACACTCTTGACAATTATACGGCTTGAAGATCCGGAAGATCTCGTATAGATGCTATGGCCTTATAAAAGTTTGTAATGTCGCCTCAAAGTCTGCTACACAATGTACTTGTAAGGCAGGAGTTAGCAGCACAGCGTACGACGCATTCTGAAAGCCGCTAAGTGGAAAGTGTTCGTCCCAAGATTATTTCAACATTAAATGAGGACAATCCTGGTCATCGAACCTATTTTATGAATGGTTTCAGCGTATAGGTAGTAAACGAGGGTGAAAAGTTTGTGACACAGATTGTGTGGTGTAATGAAGCCCAAACCAAATATAACCAGCAGAAAATCGTTTACAACTGTGTTTATGGGAATCATAAAATCTGCTAGTTCATGTTGACAAATCAGTCAATCCTGTGGGTGAAATCTGGTGTGTACTATCATCTAGGGGTTTAAAAGGGTCATTCTTCTTGTTATACATATCCACTTCAATATATTCCACAATATGTTCGTAAAATCCCAAAAGTTCATAGCACCTACACAAAACTATGGTAGCCACATTCGTGTTCTGGGGCTAACGTGGCTTCCTCACATTGAAGAGGTCCTGAGTTAGAATCTAGGTTACAGTGAGTTACCCGGGTAAGCTTTTTCGCGGGTTTTTCTTTATCTTGAAAAAGAAACTCAATGGGTCACAGGCTTATTTGAGCATCATTATTTCAATTTCATTCGAGCATCGTCCAATATGATCTGCACAGTTACAGAACGTTAAACTACAAAAATCTGAAGTGTTACACTCACATGACTTTCTCTACTCTTGTACAAACTATTCTTTACAAACTCTTAATCTCCATCTATTTCATATTAATCGAGATAAACATTTGCAGAAACGATCTTTTGACATGCAAAGAGAATTACATTTTACACACAGCGACCAGTTCTAAAAATATTTGACTTTCGCTTAAGGCCTACTATGTTCCCCTTGTTTTGTATTTGCAAGGGCAATATAGAAATACAGTAGCCTTTAAGCATAGACATATCTCTTAATAGCTGGTTGCTATGTGCAGCACCATTCTCTTTGCCACAGATTAATACTCTTTGCATATCCAAGACAAAAAAATGAATAACGCATTCCCATTTGAGAAAATAAGGATTGAAAAATTTATGGGAATAACAAGCAATATCTCGAAAATGGTTCACTCAACAACAAAAATGTATATGACATAAATTGTGTATTTTAACGCGATCTACATTTTTGTGCAGTAAAATTTTGTCTAACTCTTATGGTTTACTAGTTATGCATAAGTTGATCACAATGAAGAATACTTTTGGAGACATTCCCAGAAAATTCGAGATATACGTTTTATTTGTCATGAAAATATCTTAAACATATGATATTTTAATTAAAATCGTTAGAGCCATTTTTGAGAAAATTAAATTTTTTTTAAAAATGTTCCATGTAAAGGGTAATCTGGGGTGGAGGGATTTTCTCGAAAATCTTCGTGTCGCATCTCTGGAAGATAGTGAACCAAAAAACAAAGTTTGGTATTTATCCGACTTTTCTGAGTATGCTGTTAACAGACACACACACACGGACATGTTTCCAAAAATGCTTTTTTTGTTTCAGGGGGTCTCAAAACATGTATTTCCGGTGAAATCTGGTATCCAATTTTTGGGTGGAATACAATACTTGCCCTACCTACTATACGTAGTAGAGAAAGTAAAAACGAATAAGTAATTCTTATTTGATAAAAAGTACAAGTATTGAAAATTCAAATTAATAACAAGGAATATCTCGGAAATGGTTCACTCGACAACAAAAAATGTATGTGACATAAACTGTGTGTTTTAACGCGATCTACATTTTTTGTGTAGTAAAATGTTGTCTATCTCTTACGGTTTACCAGTTATTCAAAAGTCATTCAGAATGAAGACATTTAAGGGCATTTCCGGAAGAATTCATGATATACATTTCATTTGCCATGAAAATATTTTAATCAAAATCGTTAGAGGCTTTTGAGAAAATACAATTTTTCAAAACGTTTTCCATATAAAGAGTAGTCTGGGTTGGGGGAATTTTCTTGAAAATCTTTGTGTCGAATCTTTGAAAGATATTGAACCTAAATACCAAGTTTGGTATTAATCAAACCTTTTTTTTTTGAGTTATGCTGTGCACACACACACACACACACACACACACACACACACACACGTGGACGTTTTTCTAAAACTGCATTTTGTGGATTCAGGAGGCCTTAAAACATGTATTTCCGGTGAAATCTCGGTATCGAATTTTTGGGTGGAATGCAATACTTCCCCTACTTACTATACGTAGTAGAGAAAGTAATAAGGGATAAACTTATGTCAGTCTTATCTCATAGAAGATTGTTTCAACAGCGTACGTATTACGCATGTATAGATGTATCTCGGTTTGTTACTTTAAAACTTATTAACGAAATAATCAATGGAGGGAGGCGTTTTCTGTGTAAAACGGAACGCAAGGTCCTGCTATATATTCAGTCAACGCCAATAAACAGTCTTTCCTTTAGCACTTGTAGATCGCGTTCGTTTCTTTCAGCTGAATATTCCCTTTAAAGACTTCTGAGGCAAAAGAGACATCCAACCGAATGCAGGTGTGTATGCTTCCTTCTCGCGGATATATGGGGAGGAAAATATATAGTAGGAAGGAGAGAATTCACTACCAGCTGTACTTTCCAAACTTTCCCCAAGTAATTCTTTTCTTTGCCGCCTCCCACAGATTTATGCTTCGTTTAACCAACTCCTTTTCTCTCAGATATGTTAAGATAAATTCTGTTGCGAGAAAAATCCGAATAGATATCTAAATAGATATCTAAAAATCTTTACCCATAGGGTCTCTACTCTTGTACAAACTATTTTTACAAACGCTTATTCCCCATGTGCTTCATGTTAATCGAGATGTTAATCTTATTGCTAATTTTCTTATAGATGCAAGGGGAATTGGTAGGCTTTAAGCGATAGTCAATTGTTTTAAGCGCAGGTTGCTATGTGGAGTATTCCATTCTCTTTGCATGTCCAGGACATAAAAAAAATGAATAACGAATATGAGAAAAGGTATAAGTATTGGAAAATTTAAGGGAATAACAAGCAATATCTCAAAAACGGTTCACTCAACAAAAAAAATGTATATGACATAAATTGTGTATTTTAACGCGATCTACATTTTTTGTGTAGTAAAATTTTGTCTATCTCATGGTTTACCAGTTATGCAAAAGTCGTTCACAATGAAGAACACTTTTGAAGGCATTCCCAGGAAATTCGAGATATACATTTCATTTGTCATTAAAATATCTTAAACATATGATATTTTAATCAAAATGGTTAGAGCCATTTTTGAGAAAATTAAAATTTTCGAAAAATGTTCCACGTAAAGGATAATCTGGGGTGGGGGGATTTTCTTGAAAACCTTCGTGTCGCATCCTTGGAAGATACTGAACCTAAATACCAAGTTTGGTGTTTATCCGACTGGTTATGCATTTCACAGACGCACAAACACACAGACACACACACACACGGACATGTTTCCAAAAATGCTTTTTTTGGATTCATGGTGTCTCAAAACATGTATTTCCGGTGAAATCTCGGTAACGAATTTTTGGGTGGAATACAATACTTCTCCTACTTACTATACGTAGTAGAGAAAGAAAAAATAACGAACTGTATTTACGAGAAATTTTCCGACGGTTTTTTTTTTTTTTTTGTAAATACTCTGTAGGGAGAAACAGATTCCTGGCTAAATAAAGCTTCAGCCAACCGAGGGAGATGGCTCCGAAGTAACATGTGAGGTTCACATTCGGAAAGTTCCGTGTTCCATTCCCGTCGATCGCCCACTCTGACCTCGTTTATCGTAGTTTTCCCTGGTCGGTAGGCGTATTCTGATGGTTTTTCATCTACCACCATTTCCTTCTCGTCTTTCAGGTGTACTTCTAGGTTTCGTGGCGTATGGCGGAGCCGGACAGATTGCGCCGATGCTAGCTCATAGAAAAGAGCAGGTTCTCCATAGAAACTGGAGGGCTGCTTGGTCGAGGATCGTTCATCGCCCTCTCTAGCTGCTCCAGCAGTGGAACACATCTTCGAACCTGGAGTTATTAGGGACTTCCGCGCGTCTTTGTGGTCTGTAGTTACTATGGTTCCTTCACTTCATCCCTTCCTCCTAGGAAGGGTGGCAGCCATAATTGATCTATGTATGTCGCAGTGGGCGAGGTGTCTCCCTCCGTTGTGAAACCTAAACCTATAAGCTCGAGTCAAGAAGTTTTTAACTGCTCAAGTCGTTTTGGATTTGTGTTTAATGGGTTACTTGTTGCTACAAGTAAATCTTGACAGTGACTTCCGATACGCTAAACTTATCCTGCTAGTGGAAGAAAGCGATATTACTGAACTAACTTTTTAGATGGTGAGAAGATATTTATTAGCTCAACTTATGGACGCCAATTTGAAGATGTTTTGTTTAGTTTGCCCCACGTATGGAAAGACAATTTGAGAAAATGGTTTGTTACGTTACTTTTACCACGCTTTGGGCGTCAATTTGAATTAGTTTGTATTGAAGGAGTTGTATTATATTTCAACTGTTGGGGAGCCGAACTTGCTGTAGTTGCAACCGCATAGTTTCCGGTAGCCTTCGCCCCAAATGTACTTTCAGGTGGCGTTTGCCCCAAGTTCTAAAAAAAATATTAACTTTGTAATTTGACTGTTTCTTTAAATAAATTTTATGTTTGCCTCGGCTGTGTCAGTGTTATTGTTAGAGATACGTTTCTCTTAGCACGGTTGTGATGCGACTAAGAATGTAGGCTTACACAGATTATAATATTACTTCACTTCTTTTATTAATGCTTGACATTATTTAATTAACACTTCACTGATATAGAGTAGAACTGTGAGATGTTTTTATTAAATACTTGCACTTTTTAATACATAAACTATTTTCGTCTCACACGAATACGTATTAAATTTTTGAGGACACATTTTGCGTCTGGTTAGTAACGCTATCTGCAACCAACTGACTTCTGAATTTTTAAATGTTTCTCCTTTTCAGTTTCTGATTGCCTAATCCTAGTCCAATAGAACACCTTCATTTAACTAAAGCTTTTTCTGGTTGTTGACTGGCTATTTTTAAACTGTCTCAATTTACATTATTGTTGTTCCAATAATGACTAGTAGCATTTAAACTTTCAAATTCATTATTACCTCAAGGTTACCTCATTGTTACCTCTTTGTTAGCAACTTTTAACCTATTATTCTCACAGCTCCTACATTATTAAATTACATAATATATTCATATAACATTATTACACATGGATACAATAATATAAACATATACAATGACTGTAATATACACTTTCTATATATTGTTACATACACATATTGCTTCAAGGCGGACTGTTATTTTATTATATTTATTATATAATTCGACTGAAATCATTTAAGTGTTAAAAATACTGCCTCAACATGGAATCGCAACGTTACCGTTTTTGCTTTCTCTACTAATTACCTATAGTAAGTGCATGAAGTATTCTATTCCATCAAAAATTCCACGGCAACGTTTTACCGGAAATACATATTGTTATACTCCCTGAATCAAAAAAGAACTTTTAGAAAAAACATTTCGAAAGTGTGTATTTGTCCGTATCTGTGCCTGTAAACAGCATAACTCGAAAATCTGATGTATTACATTCACATAATTTTCCCTACCCTATCGTTTATTAGTGTGTATACAAATTGTTCTCACGAAAATTAATTTTTTATGTACTTCATTTTAATCCATATAAACTTTTGTATAAATAGCTACATTACACATTTCGTTACAGATACAAAGACAACAGCGATAGTCAAATGTTTAAGAACTGGACGCTATATGCTGGCCTTAAAATTGCATCGCGAGAAACATATCTTTTGCGTAGTAGATTTTCGTTTATCGCTTAACGTTTAAAAGTTATACAAGATTATACAAAATTCCTTCTGAATCAAGAGGAACTTCATAGGCTATTCCCAGAAAGTGCGGGATATACATTTTATTTGTCATGTAAATATCTTTAATATATTGTATTTTAATCAAAATCGCAAGAGGCATTTTTTAGAAAGTGCTCCAAGTAACGGTAGTTTGGAGTGCGTGAGTTTCTTATCATCTTCCTGTTCTTAGGTGTTCAACACACCAAGTTTGGTATTTATCCGACTTATCGATTTTATTTGTGCGTGTTCACAGACACACGTACACACGCACACGCGCGCGCGGACCTTTTTCGAAAAATGACCTTTTTTATTCAGGGGGCCTCAAAACATTTATTTACGGTGAAATCTCGGTATCGAATTCTTGGGTGGAATGCAATACCTTCCCTACCTAGCATGTACGTAGTAGAGAAAGTAAAATTGAAAAGTCGGTTTAATACCAAACTTAAATATTAAGTTCAGTACCTAGCAAAGATTTTCACCAAAATTCTTCCACCCCAAACTAACGTTTTACATAAAACATTTTTCGAAATATTCCATTTTCTAAAAAATGGCTCTTAACGATTTTGATTAAAATGCCATACATTAAAGACATTTACATCACAAATAAAATGTATATCTTGAATTTTCTGGGAATTGTCTGTGAAGTCCTCTTCATTCGGAACGATTTTTGTACAAACGTAGACTACACAAAAATGTTCTCTTTAAAACACACAGTTTATTTCGAATAACACTTTTTATGGCATCAGCCATTTCTGAGATATCCTTTATTAGTAGTCCGAATTGTTCAATACTTAGCCATTCTTTAAAGTCCCGTCGATTTTTGGTTGTTTCTCGGGATTGCATTGAAACAGTATGGAATTTTAAGGTCAGCATATAGCATCCAGTTCTTAAACATTTGATTATCGCTATTCCCTTTGTATCTATAACTAAATGTATTTATGCAGAGGTTTATTTGGATTAAATGTAGTAGATAGAAAAATAAGCTTTAGTAAGCATTGTTTGTATACCCACTAATAAATGATGAGGCAGTGTTTTTAACACTTAAATGATTTCAGTCTAATTATATAATATATAAATTTAATAACGGCCCGCCTTGAAGAATACGTGTATGTAATAATTTGTAAAATGTATGTAACAGTCATTGCATATGCTAATGTTATTGTATCCATGTATAATAATGTTATGTGAATTTATTACGTAATTTAATAATGTAGGAGCTGTGAGAACAATAAGTTAATAGTTGCTAACAATGAGGTAACCTTGAATCAATAATGAGTAATAAAGTTTAACAGTACTACTTGTGATTCTTGGAGAAGCAATAATGTAATTTTAGAGACAGTTTATAAAATAGCCAATCAACAACCAGAAAAAGCTTTAGTTAAATGAAGGTATTCTATTGGATTAGGAATAGCCAATCAGAGACTTGAAATACAGAAATTAACAAGTTTAGACAGTTGAAATCTAGTCAGTTGCATACAGACAGTGCTCATAACTGGATGCGTTGCTTGTGCGTCCTCGAGAGATTTAATACGTATTCGTGTGAAACGAAAAATAACTTTTCGTGTTAAAAAATGCAAATAATTCATAACAAGAATTTCACAGCTCTCTATATCAGTGAAGTGTTATTTAAATCGTATCAAGTATTAATAAAAGGAGTGAAGTAAAATTATAATCTGTGTAAGCCTTGTCGCATCACGCCCTGCCAAGATATCCATGTCTCTAAAATAAATACTGACGCAGCAGAGGCAAACATAAATATTAAATATTTAAAGAAACAGTTTAATTACAAAGTTAATATTTTTTAAACTTGGGGCAAAGGCCACCTGAAAGTACATTTGGGACGAAGGCTACCGGAAACTGTTTACTATACGTGCGGTTGCAACTACTACAAGTTCGGCCCCCCAACAGTTGAAATACGATACAACTCCTAAAATTAACGTTTCTCAATGATAGTGTGTAGGGGTAGCCATGTGCATGTATCACATCAGAGTTTTTACTGTTCGACTTCATAGAAATGGTTCCTGTACATTTATACGCTGTGTCTTTACTGTAGATCCTTTGCTTGCTATTTGTATGCATAAGACTCGCTAATACATGCAGTTTCTTATGCTGCTTTTGTTCAAGAACGTCCCAGTGTTTTGTTTGTATTTGCATAATTTAACCATCAATGTGTTTGGCAGCAGAGGTGCATCAGACACTACAACAATGCCCGCTTCCACTTCTTGAATCAGAATATCGAGAAATTCACAAACGCCGGAGCTGATAGAGTCGATGGAGAAGGCCACTCCAGAAATTTTAGAATTGTTAAAAAGGGAAGGAAAGGCACGAGAAAAGAGAGAGAACTTTTATTCCAGCAAGAGTCAGTGCTCAAGCATGCTCAGAAATTCAAGGAAGCCATTTACCTTCTCTTATCGTTACGAAGGTCTCATTTTGCATTCCTTGTGCCTCCAAATTAACACTGGACGTAATTCAGAGCGCAGAAATGTCCCTCTCTGGTGCAATAGCAAAAGACAAAGACTGTTTGTAAAGCAAAATTCCAATTTACTTTGTGACAAGCAGCTAGTGCTGTCCTGGGAAATTGCACGCAGATATGAAGTTCATATGTTCCCTTCTACACGCGAGAAACTTCCGAGATACTTCAAGTCTACAACACAGGCATAGATGAACAAAACAGTAACATACGAGGGGCACTAATAATTAAAACAAAGTAATTTCTGATTAAAAACTGCTTAATTGCTTTTCAAAATATTCTCCTTTATGATCAATACACTTTTGCATCCGTTTGAACCATTTGTCAAAGCATTTATTCCAGTATTCTTGAGACACCTTCAAAACATTTGAGCTTTCAAATACTCTGTTGTTAGACGGGATGTGTGTGCGCTCGCATTGTCTTGATGAAGAACGATCCTACGGTTCTTGTTGGTTTTCCTTACTTCACCGAAGACTTCCGGCAAACAAATGGTTGTGTACAATTCGGCATTGAGCGTTTCACGTTTCTCTAAAGGCACTGTTGCCACATAACCAGTTTTACTGAAAAAGCAAGCGACCATTTGCTTCGAAGTGCTTCGAGTGCGAACAACTTTTGTTGGATTTGCTTCATTTTGAAACACCCATACAGTCGGCTGCTGTTTACGTTCCGGTTCATATGCATAGATCCATGATTCGTCACCTGTTACAATCTTATATACGTCTTTTCAGGCACCGCCATTGTATTTCTTGAGCATTTTTGTACACCAATGGACAAGAGCATCTTTCTGAGATTGCGTCAAATTATGTGGGATCCAACGAGAGCAAACCTTTTTACGGCTAAATAATCATGCAATGTTTTATATATGCTGGTGGAACTAATGCCTATGGTTGCCTCAATCTCACAATATGTCGCATGACGATCTTTCATTATTAGTTTTTGCACAGCATCAATGCTTTCTGGCACAACAACTGATTTTGAACGACCTTCACGAACATCATCATTGAGCGAACGAGGGCCACGATTAAATTCGTTATACCAGCGTTTCACAGTGGCAAAGGATGGAGCTTCGTCGCCAAATGTAGAAGTTAGTTGATCGATGCACTCTTGTCTTGATAATCCACCTCGAAAGTCGTAATAAATCATTGCACGAACATTTTCACGAGTTAATTCCATGTTTTTGACACACAATTTTCAAGTTAGTGTAAACAAAACAAATGACGCTTTATTGACAAACTTTTTGAAGTAGATTACGGTCAAAAATGTCAAACGTTCCATTGGAAACGTCAGATCGCACCTACAACATTCAGGGTTGCCAAGGCTCAAAATATAAATAGTGTCCCTCGTAAAACTGTTAAAGAAATACTGCACTACGGTGACTGCATCACTGGAGAACGAGGAACTTTAACTTCCGAGATTCTCCAATTAATTTAACGCATGTGTACTTTCTTTTTCTTATGGACGTTCTTTAACTGCTGTGGTTCTTGGCGTCGCATTCTATATTGGGCGTGAAAGACCGATAATTTGCTCAGAGACCTCTTTATCAGGCTTGAGGTTATTTTACGTGCCGTAAATCTACGGCACGGGACCACCGGCTTTACTTCCCTTCCGAAGGAAGCCATGCCATCCACCGCCCTCCACCGGGTTTGAACCCGCGACCTCGGAAACTAGAGGATGGCATGGTAACCACTACACCACGGAAGATGACACGCATGTGCACTGCATATTACTTTCGGCAGTAGGAATAATAGAAATAGCACTTACACGAAAATAAAATTAATTACTAACAACTGTCGAACATAGTGGTTCAAGCTGCAAGTCTACCAAGAATAACATTGGTAGCGAACTCCACGATCGATTATATATGTCTGTCTGCCGTCCGTAAAAAGATCTGATGTGTTGTATTCACATGACTTGAGGTAGACAAACTATTCTTACGAAAGTTTAGTTTTTCTATCTACTACATTTAATCCAAATAAACATTTTCAAGAATGCTACATTACACATTTCGTTATAAATACAAAGAGAATAGCGACAGTCACGTGTTTAGAACTGGACGTAACATGCTAGCCTTAAAATTCCATACTGTTTCCATGCAATAGCGAGAAAACAATTGAATATTAATAGGACTTTAAAAGAATGAGAAAGAATTGAACAATTTGAAGTAGATTTATTTTAGGTGTTGTATTGTTATTTGCCCCACGCTTTGGGAGCCAATTTGAAGTTCTTTTGTACTGTTTCGTTATTTTCCCCATGGTTTGGCGCCAATTTGAAGTAGGTTGTTGCTTCACGTATGGAAACCCAATTTGAAGCAGGAGTTCTATTGTAGTTCAACTGTTGGGGAGCCGAACTTGAAGTAGTTGCAACCGCACGTATGGTACCCGGTAGCCTTGTTCCAAAATTTAAAAATAACAACTTTGACTGTTTCTTTAAATATTATATATTTATGTTTGCCTCGGCTGCGTCAGTATTATTGTTAGAGACATGGATTTCTTTGCAAGGCGTGGTGCGGCTGAAAAATGTAGGCTTACACAGATTATAATTTTTAATTCACTCCTTTTTATTAACTCTTGACACGATTTAAATAACGCTTCACTGATATAGAGAGGTGTGAGATTCTTTTTTAATTACTTGCACTTTTTAACACGTAAACTATTTTCGTTTCACACGAATACATATTAAATTTCTCAAGGACACATCTCGTATCCGGTTTGGAACACTGTCTACAAGCAACTGAACTCTGAATTTATAAATTTTGCTATACTTCCGTTACTGATTGGATAATCCTAGTCTAATAGAATACTTTCATTTAACTAAAGCTTTTTTTGGTTGTTGATTGGCTATTTTGTAAACTGTCACAAAAATTACATTATTGCTTCGAAGAATCACTAGTAGCATTATTAAACCTTCTTACTCATTATTGCCTTATTTTTACCCCATTGTTAGCAACTTTTAACCTATTATTCTCACAGCTCCTACATTATTAAAGTACGTAATACATTCACATAACATTATTACACATGTATACAATAATACAAACATATACAATGACTGTAATACACATTTTATATATTATTACATACACATATTTCTTTAAGGTGGGCTTTTATTATATTTTATATTATATAATTTGACTGAAATCATTTAAGTGTTAAAAATACTGCCTCAGATTCGAACTGCTAATAACGAAAATCTCGAGAAAGAGCTTATGTCACAAAAAGTGATTTGAATTAAATTGTGTGTTTTAAGGAGATCTGCGTTTGTTATGCGTAGATCTATACGGAAATTATTTATTGTAATAATTTCTTTATCTTACTATCATTTCTTTATTTAATTATTTATATCTTCCTGTACGAAATTGCTATTATAAGGGGTAAAGGAGAGGATTTATCAGAAAATCCTTTGTATCATGTACAATAATTTCATAAATAACGGAGAGGTAAATTAAATTAATTAATTCATCATTCGAGTTTATAAAGCTACCCTGCAAAGTCGAGTAAGCCAGCTAATGCAAAATAAGGTAATAAATATGATTAAACTAGCTTTAAATTATTCTTTAAAATAGAACATCATCTCTTGTCTACTGATTCAAAGACAAATGAAGAGACAGTTAATAGGGAAAACCTTTCTGGCAATTTATTATAAGACGTCACTACAAGGAGGTGTAATGATTAGGGCCGAAATAGGTCATATAAGGCCTAATTCATGATGTTTGATAATGTTATGATGACTGTTTCACCCATGCACAAATGGTACATAATGACCATCACGTTTAAAGGAATGTTGAATCAATCACGGCTATCATTCTACTAATGTTTATCGAAATATCTTTATCACTTCCTCCTTTGGGCTCCTTTTTTCACTTTCTCTACTACGTGTAGTAATCAGGGGAAGTATTGCATTTCACCCAAGAATTCGATACCGAGATTTCACCGGAAATACATGCTTTGAGACCCCCTGAATCCAAAAAAAGCATTTTCGGAAACATGCCCGTGTGTGTGTCTGTGTGTTTGTGTGTGTGTGTGTGTGTGTGTGTGTCTGTGAACTGCATAACTCAGAAACGAACAGTCGGATAAACACCAAACTTGGTATTTAGGTTCAGTATCTTCCAGAGATGCGACACGAAGATTTTCAAGAAAATCCCCCCAGACTACGTTTTACATGGAACATTTTTCGAAAATTTCGATTTTCTGTTAAATAGCTCTAACGATTTTGATTAAAATATCATATGTTTAAGATATTTCCATGACAAATAAAATGTATATCTTGAATTTTCTGGGAATGTCTCCAAAAGTATTCTTCATTGTAAACGACTTTTGCATAACTGGTAAACCATAAGAGATAGACAAAATTGTACTACACAAAAAATGTAGATCGCGTTAAAATACACAATTTATGTCATATACATTTTTTGTTGAGTGAACCATTTTCGAGATATTGCTTGTTATTCCCTTAAATTATCCAATACTTTTTCTCAAATGGTAATTCATTTTTCATTTTTTTTGTCCTGGACATACAAAGAGAATGGAATGCGCCACATAGCAACCAGCTCTTAAGATATTTGAATATCGCTTAAAGCCTAGCAATTCCCCTTGCAACTACAAGAAAATTAACAATAAGATCAACATCTCGATTAACATGAAGCATATAGAGAATATACGTTTGTAAAAATATTTGTACAAGAGTAGAGAAACTCATGTGAGTGTAACACATATTAATAGGTTATTTTTTATATTTTCTTTACTAGGAGCATTCTTACAACTACATATAAAATAATAGGGAATTCCTACTCTAAGTTCCGCACGCAAAAAGTAATACCTATAGATAAAGTTACACTGATCAAAAACGTGAGCATACGACTCTAAATTGTTTTCGAAAACAAGTAGATTTAGACAACTTAGTTGACAATTTAGACAACAATCTGCTTAGAGTTGATAGTAGACAACAATTTATATTGCAAATTATTATAATAAAAAATATTTGTACTTATCATTATGTTTTGGTAAATCAGTTCATTTTAGCAGTCTTAGCAAATGCCACTCATGATTTTGAAACCACCCGTGGCATTACTACAGATAATTACATAAGAGCACCTTTCGGCCAATGTACGGTGTCGCTGATACCTTATTCAGCAATCAAAATAGAGCTAAATCGATAAGTTCAAATCATGGTGCATACAAACTAATAACTCATAGTACTTTTCCTACAATAACCTTTTTATTTCTATAATTTCTGCTTAGATTCGACTAGAGACTAGTTTTCATTGCCACTTTATTGATGTGATCTAGTTCATTGTTCACTGCCACTTAACTTTTCCTCGCGAAGTAGTGACGTAATGAAACACGAACACAAGACCTCTCTAATCTCTCGCAACAGCACTCACTGTACGTCACAGCTGTCGTCACAAACTCACTCGTAGAACCAGGCTTTATGTCGCAACAGGAGCTACTCTCAAACTAGCACGCTCGCTTAAATATTATAGTGCTAGAATGTTCGAGAGAGTTCTAGAATGTTCGCGGGAGTCGGGGGAGAAAAGGCTTCCAGAAAAACCCCGCTATCTTTCGACAGCGCTTTTGGGTGAGAGCGCTACTTTACTCCTTATCTCTTCAACCGCCTAGTCGGTCCGCCTTTTACGCGCAAATTGGGGCGCATGGCGACAATACATACTTTTCAGTTGTGTTTTATTTAATTCAGATCTGCGGTTCTGCTTGGAGTAAAAGCTAATAAAATTAGTGTATGCTTTCAGAATGATGAAACAGGTAAGCCACTTCAGTACAACGTACAATAAAATAACATCATTCTCGCACTGTAATCACTTCAGTGTGAGACAGTATTTTTAATACTTAATGATTTCAGTGTAATTATATAATATATAATTAGACATACTGCCTTAAAGGGATATGTGTATTTAACAATATCTAAAAAGTGTATATTACAGTCATTTTATATGTTTATATTATTGTATCCATGTGTAATAATGTTAAGTGAATATATTACGTAATTTAATAATATAGGAGCTGTGAGAATAATAAGTTAAAAGTTGCTAACAATGAGGTAACCTTGACTCAATAATGAGTAAGAAAGTTTAACGGTACTACTTGTGATTCTTGGAGAAGCAATAATGTAATTTTAGTGACAGTTTATAAAATAGCCAATCAACAACTAGAAAAAGCTTTAGTTAATAGAAGCTATTCTATTGGATTAGGAAGAGCCAATCAGAAACTTGAAATACAGAAATTTACAAATTTTAGACGCTAGAAATCTATTCAGTTGCCTGCAGACAGCGTTACTAACCAGACGCAAAAAGTGTCCTCAAGAAATATAGTATGTATTCGTGTGAGGCGAAAAATAAGTTATGTGTTAAGAAGCGTAATTAATTAATAAAAAGACCCTCACAGCTCTCTATATCAGTGAAGTGTTACTTAAATTGTTTCAAGGATTAATAAATGTAGAGAAGTAAAATTATAATCTGTATACATTCTTGTTGCACCACAACCCTGCTAAGAGAAACGTGTCTCTAACAATAATACTGACGCAACCGAGGCAAACATAAATATAATATTTAAAGAAACAGTCAAGTTACAAAGTTAAGAATTTTTTTAAAACTTGGGGCAAAGGTCACCTGAAAGTATATTTGGGGCGAATGCTACCGGAAACTGTTTATTATACGTGCGGTTGCAACTACTACAAGTTCGGCGCCCCAACAGTTGAAATATAATACAAACTTCTACAAATTGGCTACCAAAACTTGGGGCAAATAACAATACAACAAAATGCCTTCTTCAAATTGGCGCCCAACGTGGGGCAAATAACAATACAACCATGTCTCAAATTGACGCCCAAAGCGTGGTGCTAAAAATATGTAAAGATAATAACTACTTAAACTCGACTTTCCAAACGTAATAATAACAATACAACAAACCTTACTACTTCAAGTGATTATGCCAAAAGTATAAGAAAAAATGGCAACGTTCTCCTATTTTAATCACTTTAGTGATTATATTAAAAGCACAATAAAATGCCTTAGTCCTATCATTATAAATACTTCAGTAATTATACTAAAAGCAAACCAAAATGGCAGCATCCATTGTAGTCAGTTCAGTGATTATACTAAAGGTACAAGCAAATGCCATCGTTCTCTGCATCGTAATCGCTTTAGTTACTATACTAAAAGGACAATAAAATTGTATCGTTCTCGCATTTTAATTACTTCGGTGATTATACTAAATGTAAAGCAAATGGCATCGTTCTTGCGTTGTAATTATCGTAACGAATCCCCCTCTTGCTTATTTTTCTTAGATAATTTAATTTAGCTTTTAAGCTCATGCTTGTAGTCATTAGATAATTATTCTGTACCTTCGTTTTCAAAATAATTATCACAACAAGCTTTCGTTAACCTCAATTGATTTAGTGAAAAACTATTAACAGTTGAGGCAGTAGTTTTAACACTTAAATAATTTCAGTCTAGTTATATAAGTAAATTCAATAACAGCCCGCCTTAAATCAGTATGTGTATTTAATAATTTGTAAAATGCATGTAACAGCCATTGTATGTGCTTATATTATTGTATACATGTTCAATAATGTTATGTAAATGTATTACGTAATTTAATAATGTAGAAGCTGTGAGAATAATAGCTTAAAGGTTGCTAACAATGAGGTAACCTTGAGGCAATAGTGAATTTGAAAAGTTTAATACTGCTAGTCATTATTGGAGCAACAATAATGTAAATTTTGTGACAGTTTATAAAATAGCCAATCAACGACCAGAAAAAGCTTTAGTTAAATAAAAGTATTCTATTAGATTAGGAATAGCCAATCAGAGACTTGAAATACAGAAATTTACAAATTTAGACGGTAGAAATCAAGTCGGTTGCTTGTAGACAGCGCTCATAACTGGACGCGTTGGTTGTAGACAGTGTTCCTAACCAGACCTACGTATTCAGTGTTTACGTGTTTAAAAAGTGCAAGTATTTAATAAAAGAATCTTACAGCTCTCTATATCAGTGAATTGTTATTTATATAGTGTCAAGGATTAATAAAAAAGAGTGAATTAAAAATTATAAACGTTGTAAGCCTACATTCTTCAGCCGCATCACGCCTTGCAAAGAAATCCATGTCTGCTTTATCTAGTGCTCAAACATCCTTATAAACGTGAATATCGACGCTGGTAGATTCGAATAAACTTGAGTTTACCACAGAAAAAGCAGGAAGTAACTGAAAAACTGTTCTGAGCCAGCAGAATCACTGTAAGTGGCCAGATAACTGTTTTCGCTTGACGGCATACAGAGTTTAACGTTCTGCAAACATGTGTTAGTAGCCAGTATTATTTGGGGAGCAAATGGTCGCAGTAAACGAGAAGTATGCAGCCTTTGAAGCCCTTCAGCAGATGTAATCGTTAACTTGCCTCGTAAAGACCGTGTTTACCGACCCATTCTACTTCTGACCACTGCAGCAAAGGAAATGACATGTCCTGTGCCTCAAGGGGTTTCATACAGTGGCATAAGATAGCTGCAAAATAGCTTGCTATTCATCCAATATTAAGCTCTATACATCATACACCACAATGAGTAAATGTACCAGTGTGATATTTATCTAAATGTTTCCTTTGGATTTAAAACGACCACCAGTTACTCCGTTTTGAGGTAGTGATAACAAAATATTGGCTATATTGCGTACAGTTCCTCCATAACATAGTGCTACGTACTTACAGTGTCGAGATTTCAGTAGAAATACATGTTTTGAGGCTCCTTGAAATTAACCCTTTCCAGCTCGATTTATTTTCGGCCTACACTGGTTTTCAAACCAGAAGACATACAAAGTATACTTCCCTTAGAAGCTTGCCCAACTTGATCTCTCTGAATCTTCGCTCAGATAGCTAAAGTGCTGAACATCACCGATTAGGATTTTGTTATCGAACGTTACCTAGATTCAAATCATCACTGACGTGTTAACGCATCTCTGGTAAAGGAAGGGGTGGGCCCATGTAAAGTAAATAGTGACCGGCATGAGTAGTTGATTATAGGACTTCGTCACCGCTGTTGCGGAACAGATGTTTTGCATTTATGTAAAATAGTGTTTCCTTTTTAATTATTTTAAGCTATGCTAATGTTAATAAATTAAAGAAAACATCGAAGTATGTGCCAGTAAAGATAGATAAAGTGGCCCGGGCTCGCTCTCAGGGAACCGTATATGAGATTTGTAGTGAACGAAGCGGCGTCTGGGTGGATTTTCTCTGGGTTCTCCAGTTTTCCCCGGCATTCATTCCATATCTTCTCCATCTATCACCTTTCCTTTCATCCATTTCACCGTCATTCCATATCATCTACTTCGTTGCTCTTCTAAATCACAATTCTTGTGGCACCATTGGATTGAAAAGGGTAAATTGAATTTTGTTTATTGACGATCTTTAAGTGCTATGGTTCCTAGCGTCCCATTCTATATTGGGCGTGAAAGAACGGAAATTTTGCACAGGCTTTATCAGGCTTGAGGTTCTTTTACGTGCCGTAAATCTAGACACGGGACCACAGGCTTTACTTCCCTTCCGAAGGAAGCCTGGCTAAGGATTTTACGCCCCAAAAAATCTATCGTCCTCCGCCGGGCTGGAACCCGCGACTTCGGGAACAGCTAGCATACTACTCCTAGACCACGGAGGACGACATTGAGGCCAGCTGAACCCAAGAAAAAGCATTTTTAGTAAAAGGTCTGTGTTTGTGCGTACGTGTACCTGTGCCTGTAAATAGCATTATTCAAGAAGAAAATTCGATTAATTATCACCATCTTTCAAGAATGCAACAGAATAAAATCCCCCTTTTTCAAGTGACAGAGAAATACATTTACGTACCCCCAGAGAAGTTGGGAATATAGGAATTGCCATCCAAAGATGGCCCTACCCACTAAAACTCCTCCACCGGAGTAGGAAGGGCAAGGTTTACTATAGTACCGTCTTAAGCATCCACACAGTCCATGGTGTAGGTTAGACTGGGTTGCAAAGCCAATGGGTAAGCACAATTGTTCGGTTTTGCAAGTTTGACTGATGCCCAGCTTGCAACCACGGAGGTTTAATATTGAGGAGTAGGATAGGATTGGAAGGAATTTAATTTACTTAAACTGGGTATTATTTGGTATAGGAGTAGCAGTAAAATTTAGCCAGAATACTTACTTAATCGAAGTTTTGGTATGCAGAATGTTCTGTAAAGAATGTGGAGTAGTTTCAAGCAGGAGTTGTCACCGTAACGAAGTAATTTTGCCCACACACCCATCCTTTTAGCCGCCATTTTATATAGCGGTTACGGCGGTTGCCAATCGAAAAAGACAAAATGTCGCTAAACGAATGTCGACATAAAAGGTAAGAATACGCGTTATTATGGATCACTGTTAGCCTTACAGATGCTACTGCTAGGCAGTCGTCGCTCCGCAGGGCCGTAACTCCTCCACTTCTCAAGTTATAAATAACATCCTTTGGCTACGCTTCGCGGCTTAGGATCCTCAATGTTGGCAGCAGAAGCACAACACATGCAACGCTCCCATAATGGGAGATGCATGTGGTGGGAGTAACAGGACAATATGGAACAAACGTGGCAATGTAAGAACGTAGGTTTTCACGGCCGGTGTCACAATTATAACTAATATAATTTTCCGGGCTGTTATGCCGTGGTCTGCTGAAGAAAGATTTCCCAGACGTTTCGTCCACAGACGCTGCGATACTTTCACCGAGAAGACTTCGTCCGCGCCACTGAAGATGTCCACCGCAGTTGTGGACGAAACGTCTGGGAAATCCTTCTTCAGCAGACCACGGCATAACAGCCCGGAAAATTATATTAGTTATAAACGTGGCAATATTTAATAGTGTTCATGATATGTAATTATGTTATGAAGGTAATAAAGATAAGCATGTGGATAACTGAGTGTCATGTGCAAATGCGACCCTTACCTTGAAGTAGAATTGTTCTTTACGTTGTTTGCTGCTACGTATGAAAAGCCGATTTGAAGTAGGAGTTGTATTATATTTCAACTGTTGGGGAGCCGAACTTGTAGTAGTTGCAACCGCACGTATAGTAAACAGTTTCCGGTAGCCTTCCCCGCAAATGTACTTTCAGATGGCCTTTGCCCCAAGTTTAAAAATAATAGCTTTGTAATTTGACTGTTTCTTTAAATATTATATATTTATGTTTGCCTCGGCTGCGTCAGTATTATTGTTAGAGACATAAAAGTCTTGGCAGGTGCGGTATACTCGTGGTGGATGAGCACAACTCGCAGTATGACAGATATATTAGATATGAATTAATGTATGAACTATGGTGATACTGATAATTATCTGGTGTTTTAGTTGTTACTCTTATAGTTTGTTTTTATTTCTTGCCACGGCTGCTGTTATTTGGGTTCTTGGTAGAGCTTGTTTAACTTTGCAGGGTGTGATACGGAAAGGAAGGTAATAACTAACAACTCTAACAAGAGATTAAGTTAATGAAGAACACTATGCTTTAATTGCACACGCATCTACTGTCTTAGTAATAATCTACACAGCTCTTAAGTTAGTTGGAGCTGTAGAACGGTCGAGCCCTACCACGTTCGTGCGCCAAACTTGCGGTCGCTGAGCAATCAAGTATTTTATACGTGCTCTAGAAATAATTGTAGTATTTATCATACGTTCCTAAAGACTTTTAAATTGATAACATTTCAATGTTCCTACTACATTATGAGAAGTAGCTAATAACGCCTGCTTTGTAGAGCTTACACGTATGTTATTCACGTCGCAGCACTTTATACTCAACCGCCCTGGCTGATGGGGTCGCTACAACTAACATTTCTGTACTTAAAGATTTTAAACATATTCTTCCTTAAAATTTCATTGTCTGTCTTCGTTCAGCTTAGAACCTTCCAGAAGGCTTCCGGGTAGGCTATTGTTCGACGTTTGCAAACAAGTGACCTCTCTAAAAAAATATGTTGTGTTCGCTTGTCGCCTATTTCACAAAGGCTCAAGGTCTGGCTTTTATGACTTTCCCGTACAAGTACTTTTTGCCTGGGCCCTAATTCTAACACAAAGATATGTTTTTCGGCTTTTAACAAGAATTCCACAGCTCCAGCTACACTTGCACATACATAAAACTTATGCCTTAACTTCTATTTATACAAGTATTTTGCTTATTAATACCATTTCACATTATAATTCACATTATTATATACATGGCATATATAACCATAGTTACTGTCTCACAGGGTTGTGATACGACTAGGAATTTAGGCTTAAATAGATTTTAAGTTTTAATTCACTCCTTTTTATTAATCCTTGACACAAATTAAATAGCACTTCACTGCTATCGAGAGCTGTGAGATTCTTTTATTTAATACTTACACTTTTTGGCACGTATACTATTTTCGTCTGACACGAATACGTATTTAATTTCTCGAGGACACATCTCGCGTCTGGTTATGAGCACTGTCTAAAAGTAACTGAACTGTTTTCCACCGCCTAAATTTGTAGATTTTTGTATTTCAAGTCTGTTTGGCTATTTTTTAAACTGTCTCAAAAATTTACATTATTACTGCTCTAATAATGACTAGTAGCATTTAAATTTTCTTACTCATTATTGCCTCAATGTTACCTCATTTTTAGCAACTTTAAACGTATTTTTCTCACAGCTCCTACATTATTAAATTACGTAATGCATTCGCATAACATTATTGAACATGTTTACAATAATATCAGCATATGCAATTACTGTTACATATATTTTACAAATTATTACATACACATATTTCTTCAAGGTGGACTGTTATTGAATTTACATATTACATAATTTGACTAAAACCATTTAAGTGTTAAAAATACTGCCTCAACCTATATACGGAATGTTATGGTTTAAATTTGTTGGGTGCGGAGCTAAGGCCGAGGGTTAGACCACCTCCCACCAAGACGACCCGGGCTTGATCTCAGGCAACCGTACGAGGTGTGATCAAAAAGTTTCCGGAATGGCGTCATAAATACTACACAACAGTTTGTTTTGTCTAATCTGCATTGTCACCCTCGAAGTAGTCTCCTTGGGAGTTTATACACTTGTCTCAGCGCTTCTGCCACTGCTGGAAGCACCTCTGGAAGTCCTCTTCTTTCAATATGTTCAGGGCCTTCTGCGATTCGCGATGGATGACATCAATGTCTTCAAAACGGTCCCCTCGGAGCCGCATTTTAAGTCGCGGGAAAAGAAAAAAGTTCGCTGGTGCCAAATCTGGAGAATAGGCGGGATGGGGAACAGTATTCATCCTATTTTTATCCAAAAATTGGCGAACAGAAAGCGCTTTGTGCGCGGGCGCATTGTCATGATGCAGGAATCAGTCACCACTCCTCCATTTCTCCGGCCGTTTGCGTCGCACATTCTCCCTTAATCTTTGCAGCACTTGTTTGTAGAACACTTGATTCACTGTTTGACCCTGCGGCACAAACTCCTTATGTACAATGCCTTTAATGTCAAAAAACACAATCATCATTGACTTCACTTTGGATCGAACTTGTCTGGTCTTTTTCGGGCCTGGAGATGAAGGACTATCGCATTGTGAAGATTGTTGCTTCGCATTTTTCCAGGTAAACCACAAGGAGATCTCAAATTGTATTGAGATGACACACCCCAATGGCGACTTACAATGTTGTACTTTAAGTCCCGGGCTTCATAGTTTCGCCCACTGTTAGGTGAATTAATGGAATGAATTGTTCTTTTACACAAGCCGTGTGTTGGACAAGGTTGGAAAGATAGAATCAGACGACCGAAACATTCAATGCCATAGTTGGGATTTGAACCACCGATCTCCGTCCGGTTGCTCTAACCACTTAGCTACCATGGTAACATGCCGGTACGACATTTAATTCCCCAACTGATTCGCATTTATGCCGTTAAACCACAGGTAAATATCAAATTATATTCAGATAACACACCCCCAATAGCGACTCACAGTGCTGTAAATACTTTTAAGTCCCGGGCTTCATAGTTTCGACCACTATTGGGTCAATTAATGGAAATAATTGTTCTTCCACACAAGCCGTGTATTGGACAAGATTGGAAAGGTAGAATCAGACAACTGAAAAATTCAATTCCAACGCCAGAATTTTCAAAAAATAATTTTATACCCAGCAATAAGCGACAGAGGGTAGAGAAGGTCATACGAATGTAACAGATAACAATTTTTTCATGTGTTTTCTTTAGTCATTAAATCTTAAGCTACCATTTTCTACAGTTTTCTGACAACCGCAATGATTATAACCTCGCTATTCTTCTTTGTTTCCCAGTAATTGTGAAAGGAGCGTCTGCTACTGTTGAAAGAGAATTTTGCTCTCAGTGTTGAAGTGCACTGTGAAGCTATATGGAACTTAGTGTACAGTTTTGTCACTTAAGTATTCAAATCTCATCAGCTCCGCTGTCTTGTGGACAGTAAGTTGAAGCACTTCCTCTTCTAAGTTACAACTCCGCTTGCATTTTCGTTAAGGGCGGCGTGTTTAACTCCATCCTTAAATAAGCTAGTAAAGAAGTTTGGGTCTTTCCCTGATGGCTCTCTTATTTCAAAAAGTCTCAACGTCTCTCACTCAAAAGTTCTTTGCTGACAAGAAAATTTAATGAAATTTCTTTTTAAAATCAGCATTAAAATTTCAGTTACAGGTAATGGAAAGAAGAGGTATACCTAAATACCGGGTGCTTCAGAAATACTTTTACAAACTTCGGGTATGGGTTCCTCACACCAAAAGAAGGAAAAAAGTTCATATAAACATATGTCCCATAATCCTTGGTTTTCGCGTTATTCCTGTCACAATGAAAGTGTGAGTTCAACGGCCTTCGGGGTCCAACCTCAAAACTTCATTTCTCTATGCATTCATAAAAGGCGTTGACCCATTGTACTACATATGGTAGATGGCGAAGTGTTGCCATGGAGACTTGTTTACGTTTGTCATTTGTCATTAATCTGTCCTCAACGTTTCAATTGTGTACATGTAGTGAGTTAACTGCACGTGTTTCGTTCCACCATGGCTGGATACTCATTTCGTGAACAGGCAGACAGGATTTTTATGTATGGTCGCGCGAATGGTAATGGACGCGAGGCTGCACGACTCTATCAGATGGAGTTTCCAGATCGAAGACAACCGAGTCATCCAACCTTTGTCGCCTTGCTGATAAATGTGATAAATGCCTGGCTCCGGCACATTTTAGTCGCATTGTTCGAGGTGCACTGGTATTTACCATGACCGATGGATAGGCAGAGGAGGACCAGTCCCATGGCCTGCACGTTCTCCCGACCTCAATCCTGTGGATTTTTTCCTCTGGGGGCATCTTAAATCATTGATTTATGGAGCAGCCATCCCGGATGCAGAAACGCTTCATCGACGTGTCATGGAAGCCTGCGAAACCATTCGACACCATCCCGGAGTTTTTAACAGGGTGCAACATTCCATGAGTCGACGAGTACAGACATGCATAGAAGCAAGAGGAGGACATTTCGAGCATTTATTATGAGTTTTATGTGTTATAAGTGTACCACTGTGTTGAACACCTAACGAGAAAACAAAGGATTATGGGACATATGATCATATGAACTTTTTTCCTTCTTGTGGTGTAAGGAACCCATACCCAAAGTTTGTAAAAGTATTTCTGAAACACCTTGTATATAATTGAAGTTATTAAGGATATGTACCAAAATACCCAAACCAATGCAGAAACTAAATCAGGTGAGATCCTTATAGAAACAATAAATAAAGGAGTTAGACAAGGCTTCTGCATATCGCCCACACTTTTTAACATACAGGGTGAATCACCTAAAAGTTGCCCCGCAAATATTTCGGAAATGGAAAGTGCTATTGATGTGCAGTTTTCACAGCATTGGTTGGTAGTCAGGGGCTCGTACATTTAGCCTATAAACAGATTTTAATAATACTGAGAAAGTGTATTTTTTGAGCAAACATACAATTTTTAAATAGAACAATGCCTAGCTACATCAACAGAATAAAGGTAGGATAAATTAGAATGTCAATGGTCTTGTTGCAGGATTCTAGTGCAAGTGGTTAACCAGAAATCGTATTTTGAAAAGTTTCCACCCATTCAACCTGCTTAGTTGTTAGGTACGATGTTGTTATGTTTGTTTGCATTCTGTATTCTGTTTATTGATTGCATTGCGACTTTCTGGTCAGTTAGTTTGTGAAAATTCAAGTAGCAAGTCGTGAGTGGAAGATGGGGTTTGCTAATGGAGAAAAAACCGACATGCTCGTGGTGTATGGAGAGTGTAGGAAGAATTCAGATCGTTCCTGTATGGTGTATGCGGAAACGTATCCCAATAGACGGTCAACCATCTCGGCAATTATTTATCAACCTCTTCAACCAATTACGTGAAAGTGGTACTGTAACACCTAGAAAACGTAACAGAAACAAATAAGTGACTGGAGAAGAGGCAGAAATTAATGTTTTGGCTGCCGTTGCAGTAGATCCGCAAATTAGTTCCCGCACAATCGCACGTGGAAGTGGCATAAGTCAGGCAAGCGTACTGCGCATTCTCCATCGACATAGGTTCCATCCCTATCACATCTCTCTCCATCAAGAGCTGCATAGAAACGGTTTTGAGAATCGTGTTAACTTTTGTACATGGGCAGTAAGACATGATACTCCAGATTCATCATGTATCTTGTTTAGTGATGAGGCAACATTTACTAATCATGGCCAGGTAAACCGCAGAAACATGCACTGTTGATCTGTTGACAATCCCCTTTGGCTTCGTCAGGTGGAACGTCAGCGTCCATTTTAAATGTGTTGAGTTGGATAGTGAATCATCAGCTCATAGGTCCTTTGTTCATAGAAGGAACAATGAACTCGCACAAGTATCGCAGCCTCCTGAACAGACCATCTGTCACAGATGCTAGATGACGTTCATTTGCAGACTAGGAGGAACCTGTGGTACCCATATGATGGCTGTCCAGCCCTAGTGCACGAAGTACTACAGCTTGTATTAACGGATTGTTTCCAAATAGTTGGATTGGACGAAGAGGACCTGTACCTTGGCCGGCCCGTTCACCGGATCTTACCCCTTTAGACTTTTTTCTGTGGGTAAGGCTGAAAGACACTGTCTACAAGGATGTACCAACTACACCAGACGGTATGAAACGACGTATTACTGCTGCCTGCTCTGAAGTTTCCCCTGAAATGCTAGAACATGTGCGGCAGTCTTTCCATAGCAGACTGGAAGCGTGTATTGAAGCCGGTGGTCATTTTGAACACAACTTTTGAAGGACTATGTTCTCTTTACTTGTAACAATCCACAGAAGTATTGTAATTCCCTTTTGTTTTTCTTTAGTTTGTGCTACCACAGGTTGTACAAGTGTAAAGTTTCAAAATAAGATTTCTCGTAAACCACTTGCACTAGAACCTTGCAACAAACGCCACTGACATTCTAATTTAACCTATCTTTATTCTGTTGATGTAACTAGGCATTGTTCTATTTAAAAAAATTGCATGTTTGCTCAAAGATGCACTTTCTCAGTATTATTAAAATATGTTTATAGGCTAAATGTACGAGCCCCTGACTACCAATCAATGCTGTGAAAACTACATATTAATAGCACTTTCCATTTCCGAAATATTTGCGGTGCAAGCTTTAGGTGATTCAACCTTGACGATGCAATAAGAAGGTGGAAACAGGAAATGAATGCTTTAATTTGGGGGTGATTTTAATATGAGAAGTTTTATAAACACCCTTTTATTTGCAGATGATCAGGATTTATATCTTACAATGAAGACATCTTACAAGGATCACTCTTCGAATTATAAAAGATTACTGAAGAATATAACTTGGAGTTATGTGTCAAAAAAACCAAGACAATGGCATTTCGAGAAAGATTTCCTCTTAAATGTAAATTAGCGATACAGAACCAAAGCACAGAACAAGTAAGCTCCTTCAAATTCCTAGGGTGTGACCTGTCATAAATAGGAGAGATAGATGCATAACGGAAGGTTGAAACATTTAATCGCATGTGTGGGACTATCACCAGAATATTAAAAGGTAAGTTCAGGAGGGACACATATATGAAATTTTACAAAACATTGGCAATTCCACGTGGATTATATGTCAGTGATACAAAAATACGTAGTAGAGATGAAATTTTTGAGAGGATGTCTGGGAGTCACAAAAAGAGATAGATTATACAATGAATACATTCGTAATCGTCTGTAAATATAGGAATTAAATAATAAAATAGCTGATTATAGACAGACATGGTAAAACCACGTTAATAGAATAGGTAATGAAAGAATGCCAAGAATATTTTAAAGTGAGGCAGTATTTTAATACTTGAATAGTTTCCATTGAATTATATAATATGTAAATTCAATAACAGCCCGCCTTAAAACAATATGTATATAATAATTTGTAAAAAATGTATGTAACAGTCATTGCATATGCTTATATTGTTGTAAACATGTTTAATAATGTTATGTGAATACATTATGTCATTTAATAATGCAAGAGCTGTGAGAATAATGAGTTTAAAGTTGCTAACAATGAGGTAACCTTGAAGCAATAATGTGTTTGAGAGTTTAAATGCTACTAGTCATGATTAGAGTAACGATAATGTAAATTTTGTGACAGTTTTAAAATAGCCAATGAACAGCCAGAAAAAGCTTTAGTAAAATGCAGGTATTCTATTGGACTAGGATTAGCCAATCAGAGACTTGAAATACAAAGATTTAAAATTTATACGGTTGAAATCTGTTCAGTTGCTGGCAGACCTTGGTAGTGACCGGATGGAAGATGTGTTCTCTAAAGAAATATTAGTATACGTGTGTAACGAAAATTATGTATACGCGATAACAAAGCGCAAGTTTTAAATTAAAGAATCTCACAGCTCTTAATATCAGTGTAGTGCTATTTAATTTGTGTCAAGGATTAATAAAAAGAAGTGAATTTAAACTTAAAATCTGTGTAAGCCTACATTCTTGTCACACCACGCCCTGTCTAAGAGATATGTGACTCTAAAGCAATACTGACGCAGCCGAGGCAAACAGAAACATAAATAATATCTATAGAAGCAGTTTAATAACAAAGTTAATTTTTTTAAACTTGCAGCGTAACAAAAAAAATACATCTACAAAAATCGGCTTCTCATACGTAGCAGCATATTACGTAACAAACAATCTTCTTAAAAAATTGCTTCCCAAACGTGTGGTGCAAACTACGTAATAAACAACTCCAACCAAGAACAAATTAACTTCAAGTTAACGCCCAAAACGTAAGGCAAATCTTCAACAACAATAAACTACAACAGATGATGAAAAATACTACTTCAAGTTGGGTCCCATGCGTGCGGCAGTAAATCAACGTAAAGAACATATTATATTCTCAAAAGTACAAGCCGAGAGGGAAAGAAGAGTTGGAAGACTCAAGAGAAGATGGTCGGACCAATGAGACGCAACAGATCGTGAGGTCTAATGCCTGAATAAAAAGAAGGAGAAGACAGGTAAAGGTAAAGTGTCACAGAGGGCCTCCCCCCGGAACCGGAGCAGAGTACCGAACGCAGGCCAGTCGACCCATTGTGCTTCCATCGTGACCCCTGGGAGGGAAGGATGACGGGACAGACCCGAAGGGCGACCAGATCCGGATGCCGACGGGTCGCCTAACGTTTCCAGATATAACGCAGATGACAACGACGCCGCGCGGTCCCTGCCAACAAGCCACCAAACTCCAGGGTCCCCCGGAGCAGCCTTGTGCTGAGGAGAGACCTGAGCGTACAGCAGCGACGCCAGGGAAGAAACCTGATAGAGCGTCAGCCACCGTCCAGCCGCAACCCGCCAATCACCGTCGCCTGGTCCTAAATCCCTGAAACAGATGACAAGGAAGATAATGGGAAGCAAGGAGAATCGTGGTAATAGATAAACCACCCCAGCATCAGCCTGGCGACCTGGATAAACCACGAAGAACGCAAGGGCCAGAGTGTGTGGCCGCGGGGATCGATTCCGAATGTTCAGTTACAGGATATTCTGACTATATACAATTATAGTTCTCAGAAAATGGGGTCGAGGTTATTGTCCATCTCGCAAATAGCACTGTTTGTATTCTATGAAGACACAGGGTTATCTAAGTGAACAAGCTTTCCAAGAGAATTAATTCTGTTCAGCTAAACGGGATTCCAAGAATGGGAAAACAAAGCAAAGAGAATAGTCCTCATTTGCAGCTAGACAAAAGATGGTAATTAAAACTTCGTCTACGGGTATTGGCTTTGATCGAACGGGAATTAAAACAAAAGCATTTTAGCTTTATTTTAAATGTATATAAACTTGCATTTATGAATGTAATTTCATCCTTAGTGGAACGATAGGAGCTAAAACTACATTAAAAAATCTGATGTGTTACACTCACATGACTTTCTCTACTCTTGTACAATCTATTTTTACAAACGCCTATTCTCCATATGCTTCATATTAATCGAGATATCGAGATGTCAATCTTATTTGTAATTTTCTTGTAGATGCAAGGGGAATATGGTAGCTTTTAAGCGATAGTCAAATCTTTTATCGCTGGTTGCTATGTGGCGTATTCCATTCTCTTTGCATGTCCAGGACATAAAAAAATGAATAACGAATTTGAGAAAAAGTATAAGTATTGGAAAATTGAAGGAAATAACAAGCAATATCTCGAAAACGGTTCACTCAACAAAAAAAATGTATATGATATAAGTTGTGTATTTTAACGCGATCTACATTTTTTGTGTAGTACAATTTTGTCTATCTCTTATGGTTTACCAGTTATGCAAAAGTCGTTCATAATGAAGAATACTTTTGGAGACATTCCCAGAAATTTCGAGATATACATTTCATTTCTCATGACATTATCTTAAACATATGATATTTTCATCAAAATCGTTAGAGCCATTTTTGAGAAAATTAAAATTTTCGAAAAATGTTCCATGTAAAGGGTAGTCTGGGGTAGGGGGATTTTCTTGAAAATCTTCGTGTTGCATCTCTGGAAGATACTGAACGTAAATACCAAGTTTGGTGTTTATCCGACTGTTAGTTTTTGAGTTATGCTGTTCACAGACACACACACAGACACACACACAGACACACACACAGACACACACACAGACACACACACGGACATGTTTCCAAAAATGCTTTTTTGGGATTCAGGAGGTCTCAAAACATATATTTCCGGCGAAATCTCGGTATCGAATTTTTGGGTGGAATGCAATACTTCCCCTACTTACTATACGTAGTAGAGAAAGTAAAAATCCGATATGATACATTCAGATAGCTTTCTCTACGCTCTATCGTTTATTAGTGGGTATACAAACTCATCTTATTAAAGCTTATTACTTTCTCTACTACGTATAGTAAATAGGGGAAGTGTTGTATTCCACCCAAAAATACGATACCGAGATTTCATCGGAAATACATATTTTGAGACCCCCTGAATCCAAAAAAAGCATTTTTGGAAACATGTCCGTGTGTGTGTCTGTGTGTCTGTGAGTTGAATAACTCAGAAACGAACAGTCGAATAAACACCAAACTTGGTATTTAGGTTCAGTATCTTCCAGAGATGCGACACGAAGGTTTTCAAGAAAATCCCCCCACCCCAGATTACCCTTTACCTGGAACATTTTTGGAAAATTTTAATTTTCCCAAAAATGGCTCTAACGATTTTGATTAAAATATCATATGTTTAAGATATTTTCATGACAAATAAAATGTATATCTTGAATTATCTGGGAATGTCTCCAAAAGTATTCTTCATTGTGAACGACTGTTGCATAACTGGTAAACCATAAGAGATATACAAAGAGAACAGCGACAGTCAAATGTACAAGTACTGGACGCTATATGCTGGTCTTGAAATTCCATACTGTTTCCTTGGCATCGCGAGAAACAACTGAATGTCGACAGGACTTGAAAAGAATGGCAAGGCATTGAATAATTCGAAGCATTAATACCGGATATCTCGGAAATGGTTGATGTTACAAAAAAGTATTTGAAATAAATTGTGTATTTTAAAGAGAGTTATATTATTTGTGTAGTGCGTTTTCGTCTATCACTAAACATTTACCAGTGCAAGACTATACAAAATTCCTTCGAACCGAACATGACTTAACAAGTTATTCCCAGCAAATTCAAAATATAAATTTTATTTGTCATGTAAATGTCTCTAATATATGGTATTTTAATCAAAATTGTTAGAGCCCTTTTTAAAAAATCTGATGTGTTACACTCACATGACTTTCTCTACTCTTGTACAAACTATTTATACAAACGCTTATTCTCCATCTACGTCATGTTAATCGAGATAAACATTTGCAGACTCGATCTTATTGCTAATTTTCTTGTAGATGTAAGGGGAATATATATTTGCAAGGGCAATTTAGAATTACAGTAGCCTTTAAGCACATACATATCTCCTAATAACTGGTTGCTAGGTGCAGCACCATTCCCTTTCCCACAGATTAATACTCTTTGCATATCCAAGACAAAAAATGAATAACGAATTCCCATTTGAGAAAATAAGCATTGAAACATTTAAGGGAATAACAAGCAATATCTCGAAAATGGTTCACTTAACAAAAAAATGTATATGACACAAGTTGTGTATTTTAACGCGATCTACATTTTTTGTGTAGTAAAATTTTGTCTATCTCTTATGGTTTACCAGTTATGCAAAAGTCGTTCACAATGAAGAACACTTTTGGAGACATTCCCAGAAAATTCAAGATATACATTTTATTTGCCATAAAAATATCTTAAACATATGATATTTTAATCAAAATCGTTAGAGCCATTTTTGAGAAAATTAAATTTTTCGAAAAATGTTCCAAGTAAAGGGCAATCTGGGGTGGGGGGATTTTCTCGAAAACCTTCGTGTCCAATCCTTGGAATATACTGAACCTAAATACCAAGTTTGGTGTTTATCCGACTGTTCGTTTCTGAGTTATGCTGTTCACAGACAGACACACAAGGAGACACACAGACACACACACGGACATGTTTCCAAAAATGCTTTTTTTGGATTCAGGGGGTCTCAAAACATGTATTTCCGGTGAAATCTCAGTATCGAATTTTTGGGTGGAATACAATACTTTCCCTACTTACTATACGTAGTAGAGAAAGTAAAAATCAAACTTTTCGGAAAGTGTTCCATGTAAAGGGTAGTTAGGGTGGGGTGATTTTCTTGAAAATCTTCGTGTCGCCTTCTTGAAAGATACTAAACTGAAATACCAAGTTTGGTGTTTATCCGACTCTTCGTTTTTGAATCACACACACACATACACACACACACACACACACACACACAAACACACGGGCATGTTTACAAAAATGCTTTATTTGGATTCAGGGCGTCTCAAAACGTGTTTCCGGTAAAATCTCGACATAGAATTTTTGGGTGGAATGCAATACTTCATTTACTTACTATATGTAGTGCGTAAAAATAATAATGGATAGGGAAAGTCATTTGAATGTAACATATCGGACTTTTTTACACAAAATTACATCATTTAGGGAGAAGCAGGCTCATAATGCTATCGTGGAGAAGTTCACGGATTGGTTCTAATTAAGCACAAGCTCACTGTTGGATACTATTGGAAAAAGATGAAATTATTTTTTCGCTCCGCTAGCTTTGGGAGCAAAATCATTTTCATATATCTGTCGGGATTAAACGAAAGAAAGAATTTCTCTCCCGCCCATAGCCTACGGATACAGTTATCGCATTGGGAAAAGACTATTTTCTAAATGAAATTGCTTATCTCTGAACTACAGGCACGAATTCTTATTGAACTTGTATATACGTGAAAATGGAAACACGCTTCCTACTGGAGCTCTACCGCACCCTATCGCAACTAGATCCCAATCTTAAACAAAGGAAAGTGGTGACGTGTCACAACTTTGGGATGTGTAAAACATAAAGTCTAAATCATCGTGGAGAGTTAGGCTGTATCAGACCAAAATGGCTTCGGAGTAACCTGTGAGGCCCGCTTTCCGAAAGTATGGTTTCCATTTCGATCTGATCTAGAGTTTTTCACGGTTTTCCCTGATCGGTAGGCGAATCCTATGGTGGTATCTCGTCTACCACGATTTGCTTTCCATCATTTTACTTTCATTCCGTTTCCTTGTCATCTTTCAGGTATGCTTCTAGGTTTCGTGGCGTAGGGCAGTGGCGGACAGATGGGGCGGAGTCTTGCTCAAAGGAAAGAATATTTCCTGTGGAAATTAGAGGGCTACTTGGTTGAATGGATCGTTAATTGCCCTCTCTGGGGGTCTTGCTACTGGAATTGTTAGGTGCATCCGCGCGTCTCTGTAGTTTGCCTACCTGCGCCCTGTAGTCTCCTGTGGTTCCTTTACCTCATCCTTTTCTCCTAGGAAGTGGTAGCCGCAACAGATCTCTGGTCGGTCGCAGTCTCCGAGGTGTCACCTCCGTTGTATACATACTTTATGCCCTATATCTATAGATTGTGTAAAAGATAAAGATAAAGGTATCACAGAGGGGCCCCCGGAACCGGGGCAGAGCCCGAAGGCAGGCCAGTCGGCTCATTGTGCTTCTAACGTAACCTCTGGGAGGGACGGATGAGGGGAGAGACCAGATCTGGATGCCGACGAGCGGAAGCATGGGCGGGTTCCCTAACGTTCCCAGATAGAATGCATCCGACAGCGCACGGCACCTGCCCACAAGCTATCAGCCTCCAGGGACTCCCGGAGCGTAGCCTCACGCAGACTGAGCGGTACCGCAGCGATGAGGGAGGAAACCTTTACAGTGCCCAGCCGCAACTCGCCGAACACCGTCGCCTGGTCCTACAACGCTGAAACAGATGACAAGAGAGATAATGGGTACAGGAAATGAGAGGAAGGAGAATCGTGATAGACGAGGAACCACCCCAGCATTTGCCTGGCGACCCGGGGAAACTACGAAATACCCATGGGCCAGAGTGGGTGGTTGCCGGGGATCGATCCCGGAACTTCCCGAATGCGGGCCACAGACGTAGCCGCCTGAGCCACAATAAGGTTTTCTGTGACATTAGCCATTTCTGAGATATCCATTATTAAAGGTTCGAATTGTTCAATACTTGTCATTCTTTTAAAGTCTCGTCGATTTTCAGTTGTTTCTCGCGATTGCATGGAAACAGAATGGTATTTTAAGGCCAGCATATAGGTCCACTTCTTAAACATTTGACTATCGCTGTTCTATTTGTATCTATAACCAAATGTGTAATGTAGCTATTTTTTGCAAAGGTTTACTTGGAATAAAATGCAGTATACAGAAAAATAAGCTTTAGTAAGAATAGTTTGTATACCCACTAATAAAGATAGTGGGTATAGAAAGTCATCTGAATGTATCACATCAAATTTTTTCCTACTTAATTTTAATCGAGATAAGCTTTTCTGGTGTAGTGCATTACAAATTTCGTTATAGATACAAAGGGAATAACGATAGTCAAAAAACTGGACGCTATATGCTGGCCATAAATTTCATTGTTTCCATGACATCGCGAGAAAAACTGAAAATCCATAAGAGTTTAAAAGAATAACGTGAAGTCGATATTTTTGTTGGTAGTTGGAAGATGCTTCATGTTTATCTGCCCCACGTATGGGAGCCAATTTGTCGCGGTCACTTCGTGTTATCTTTATGCTGTGTGCCTGTTATTGTTTTATTATTTTGCATTTTGGATTCATTGTGCTCCGGCTAGCTATTATTACTACTCAGTCGAGCATATCACTTGAACAGGGTGTGTAAACGGAAAGGATTTGTTACTGAAAGATAACACTTATAAAATAATTTGTTTTTACACTTTTATTACCGTCACAATTAATTAATTTCACATACTGACTCTTGATACACGCCCGACTGAAACTGTTATATTTTCTAATATCACTATAATCACTTATTTGTTGCACATTATTAATTCACGTATTTCACATTTATAACTAACTTTACAACGTGAGAGATTTTTTAGAATTGCGCGACGTATAACGCGTGAACGATTCTCTTAAACTGTGCGACGTATAACCTTTGTATGATTCTGTTGGACTGAACGACGTTTGCCTTGTGAATTATTCTGTCAAACTGAACGAAACCTGTCTCTGGCACGGAATTTATACTCCCTCACCCCGATATGCCTAAACATTATAACAGAGCTGCTATTGGTTAATAAAACGCGCCAACATTAGCGTCTATTTTTATATCCAATCAAAATTACGAACACATATGCTCTAGGGAAGATATTTCCTCCATTTCTAAGAAAAGCGCGCTAATCTGACGTCATTGGCTTGTCTCTTCTAATTAATAAACAACTCACCCCATCGTTCATTCTTGTCCGCTCTTATTGTCAGTTTCAGTGAGGCCGTGTAAACTTATTTCCTAACAATGCTTATAATTAACAAACATCTCAAATCATTGTCATACAATAATGCAAATTTACACTACAATCACTCTGGCATTCACTGTTGTGATATAAAATACTGCGTCAAACGAAGTACAGAACAATTCGAACCATTAATAACGGATAACTCGGAAATGACTAATACCACAAAAAACTTATTTTAAGTAAACTGTGTGTTTTAAGGTGTTCTACATTTTTTGTATAGTGCGTTTTCGTCTATCGTTTGTTTACCGGTTATACAAGATTACACAGAAGAAGATTGCTTTACAGGCAATTCCCAGAAAATTCAAGGTATACAGTTTCTTTGCCATGTAAATATATTTAATTCATGGCATTTTAATCAACATCGTTAAAGCCATTTTTGAGAAAATAAGAAGTTTCGAAAAATGTTCCATGTAAAGAGTAATTTGGTTTGGCGCATTTTCTTGAAAATATTTGTGTCGCATCTTTGGAAGATAGTGAACCTAAATACAAAGTCTACATTTATTCGACTTTTCGTTTTTGAGTTTTGCTGTTCACAATCACACCACGGAAGTCGGATATATAAGACAGATCGAGCACAGAAAAATGGTGATGCATGGGAAAGATAGAGAAAACGAGCACAGGTGCTAGGGATGATAGGGTTTTAAGGTGTTCGAGGGTGATTCTGGAGCAATTTAGCGTCCACTTTCGTTGTAGGATATGTGATTCAGTGCATCTGCTCTACGACGTGTGTACGGTGTGTAACGTAAGAACTTTCAATGATGATTATACCTAACCAAGCCTAGCCTAACCTAACCTAACCTAACCTACACTTCACCCCGTGTAAACCTAATCTCGGTACATTTCTCGTGTTTTACAGTGGTTTACTGGTGTTTTACAATAGTTTCTATCGTTTTTGTGAGCGTATCTGCACATTTACATCCATATTTGTGATGTTTATGTAGCATTCTGATGTTTTACAGTGTTTTCGAGCACTTTTATAGCCATTTCAGACACTGTCGTGTAATTTTAGATAATGTGGTGGTATTTGGAAGGTATTTAGAGATGCTTTCCGCATGGGGAGAAAACTTGGGCGGTATGTGAAGCATTTAAGGGTATTTTGTGGTATTTTGGAAAACACTAGCAGGTATTTTCATGGAATTGGTACTGATATTTTTAGGTATTTTGAAGGGGTTTTTAGAACATTTTTAAGTATTTTATACTGTTTTAAGTATTTAGAATATGGAATCAGGTATGGACACTGGCTTTTTAGGCCTTGTGGTAGACAGACAGGAAAATTCGAGTGTTGCAAAGGTATTTTTGTAAACTAGATCGAGTATTAAACGTACTTTTAAGGTATTTTATAATGTTTTATAGAGATTTTCCTCTCCTATTGTACCTGTATTGTGATGTTATACAACCATTTCTATCGTTCTACAGTCATATCGGCTCCTTTTATGGACTTCTGTATATTCTAATGCTAACATTGATAAACTATATACAGCTAAGAGTCTTTTTTTACCCAGCCATAAGTTTCTTTACTAGTATTATTCTGTTTTATTCGGCTTTCTCGTTCTTATGTAGTTACATTTTTTGGCTAGGCGTAGTGGCTTTAACAGTTAATCAGTGCTTTTATTAGATACGTCTTGTAAGGGTAGGCTCCTCTCCTTTTCTTCTCTATCTTTCCCAAGTATCACAATTTTCTGTCCTCGATCTGTCTTATATATCCTACTACTTTTTCTAAAAAGGATTCAGGGAGCTCAAAACATGTATTTTATCGGTATCAAATTTTTGGGTGGAATGCAATAACTTATCTATCTACTATGTACGTGGTAGGGAGAGCAGAAATAAGCTTTTGCAAGAATAGTTTGTAGGGCTATATTAAATGATAGTGATTAGAGAAAGACATGTGAATGTAGCACATCAGATTTTTTTTTTATTTCTGTGAATTTCTTTCAAGCTAGTCATAGAGAGAAGAGATAAGGACTGGGTGTTAATGTGGAAACCTTACGGAAGAAAATTAATTAGTTCGCTCCAGGAAATTAGGTCACTTTTTCTGCATACAAGCGTATCTAAGCATTTCACACATGTTAACCTTGTATTGTTTCACAACATGCATCTGCAGCAATACTGGAGCACAGAATTCAAATAACAATATACTCGGTGGTACAAAAAAAGCTAATTTTATCTGTTTTTCTGAAATACTTTTCAGTTTCCATTCCTGTTTTTCCCATAGTAAAATAAGAACGAAAAGCTCGCAAACAGAACGTAGTCAATTTTTTCGCATCGCTTCCAGCGAAACAGTTGTTAAAACTAGGTGCGGTGTTTGTGGAAAGTATGTTGACAAAAGCTAGGGAACTGGTAGGTTGATATTCCGTGCTCATTGCGAAATAAACAAAGGTTCAGCAGTCAGTAGTTAATGAATTTCAAATATGTTCATATGAACAATCTAGAACATGTCGAGAGTTTTGTTGGATACTTTTAAAATGTAAAGTTACTGGGGCGTTGCTAAATAGTCGCGACGCTATTTCAAATAGGTGCTATACAGTATCTTTCCTCTGCAGAGAGCAGATTTATAGTTATTAGTGCTTAAGGGACACTAATGGCGAAAATTGTCACAAAACTGGCTTTTTATTTTTTGTAAATTTTATTAATTATAAGGCCAAAAATTGCTAAAACTTGATTCAGTATTTTTAACACTTAAATGATTTCAGTCAAATTATATAATATAAAATATACTAACAGCCCACCCTTAAAGCAATATGTATATGTAACAATACATAAAAAAGTGTATATTACTGTCATTGTGTGCGTTTTATTATTGTATACATGTTCAATAATGTTATGTGAATGTATTACGTAATTTAATAACGTAGGAGCTGTGAGAATAATAGGTTAAAAGTTGCTAACAATGAGGTAATCTTGAGGCAATAATGAATTTTAAAGTTTAACAATACTACTAGTCATTATTGGAGCAACAGTAATGTAAATTTTGAGACAGTTTATAAATAGCCAATCAACAACTAGAAAGGCTAAAAAGAATTCTATTGGATTAGGAATAGCCAATCAGAGACTTGAAATACAGAAATTTACAAATTTAGGCGGTACAAATTAAGTCTGTTGCTTGTAGACAGCGCTCATAACTGGACGCGTTGCTTGTAGACAGTGTTCCTAACCGGATGCGAGATGTGTTCTCGAGAAGTTTAATATGTATTCAGTGTGAGACGAAAATAGTTTACGTGTTTAAAAAGTGCATGTATTGAATAAAAGAATCTTACAGCTCTCTATATGAGTGAAGTGTTATTTAAATGGTATCAAGCATTAATAAAAGGAGTGAAGTAACATTATAATCTGTATAAGCCTACATTCTTCAGTCGCACTATTCCCTGCAAAGAAATCCATGTCTCTAACAATAATACTGACGCAGCCGAGGCAAACATAAATAATATTTAAAGAAACAGTCAAATTACAAAGTTAATATTTTAAACTTGGGGCAAAGGCCACCGGAAAGTATATTTGGGGCGAAGGCTACCGGAAACTTTTTACCATACGTGCGGTTGCAACTACTTCAAGTTCGGCTCCCCAACAGTTGAACTACAATAAAACTCCAACTTAAAAATTGGCTTTCCATGCGTGAAGCAACAACCTACTTCAAATTTCCGCCCAGCGTGGGGCAAATAAAAGTAGAACAAATTAACATCACTTCAAACTTTTAATATGAATTTCAGTGTTATTAAGCATTACAAAAGTTCTACTTTATATCTATGTAGGTTTTATAGCTGTAAGACATTTTAAAACATGTTATATTGTTATACTCAGGGGTGAGACCTAAAGACTTGCAGCTAAAATATTAAATTTAGTTACCCCGACATAAACATTGGGGGACGTAGCATCAGTGGCACACGAGAGTTACCAAGAACTTGCTGCACAAAACTAAAGCGGGCATGGAATATTTTTAAATAATTACATTTGAATTCACACTTTGCTCAGGTTTATTATAAATCAAGGTGCTCTACATGGTACACAAAAAGGATTACACACAAAACACTGGGGGAGATGCCGCACGCGCAACCGTTCCCTCTGAAAACTTACATTTGACTGACGCTACTATGGCTAGAACTAGACCCACGCTACAAAGCCAAAAACGTGCCGTCTTACACGTGGTACGACAACCCTTAAAAAGAAATCGTATCACATCGCTGCGATCCTACATGAAAACAAAATTCATTAAGCAAAATAAGATACACAAATGAACCCTTCACACACACACACACATAGAAAAAAATCTGATGTGTTACACTCACATGACTTTCTCTACTCTTGTACAATCTATTTTTACAAACGCCTATTCTCCATATGCTTTATGTTAATCGAGATATCGAGATGTCAATCTTATTGCTAATTTTCTTGTAGATGCAAGGGGAATATGGTAGCTTTTAAGCGATGGTCAAATATTTTAACGCTGGTTGCTATGTGTCGAATTCCATTCTCTTTGCAAGTCCAGGACATAAAAAAATGAATAACGAATTTGAGAAAAAGTATAAGTATTGGAAAATTTAAGGGAATAACAAGCAATATCTCGAAAACGGTTCACTCAACAAAAGAAATGTATATAACATAAGTTGTGTATTTTAACGAGATCTACATTTTTTGTGTAGTAAAATTTTGTCTATCTCTTATGGTTTACCAGTTATGCAAAAGTCGTTCACAATGAAGAATACTTTTGGAGACATTCCCAGAAAATTCGAGATATACATTTCATTTCTCATGGCATTATCTTAAAACATATGATATTTTAAACAAAATCGTTAGAGCCATTTTTGAGAAAATTAAAATTTTCGAAAAATGTTCCATGTAAAGGGTAGTCTGGGGTGGGGGGATTTTCTTGAAAACCTTCGTGTCGCATCTCTGGAAGATACTGAACCTAAATACCAAGTTTGGTGTTTATCCGACTGTTCGTTTTTGAGTTATGCTGTTCACACACACACAGACACACACACACACAGACACACAGACACACACACGGACATGTTTCCAAAAATGCTTTTTTTGGATTCAGGAGGTCTCAAAACATGTATTTCCGGTGAAATCTCGGTATCGAATTTTTGGGTGGAATGCAATACTTCCCCTACTTACTATACGTAGTAGAGAAAGTAAAAATTTCCTTAAACCACAGATATGGTCATCACGTGCACACAAAAACATTTTACACACACGCGCTAGCACACGAAAATTTTCTTCTTCTTCGCAGCGATATGATCACAAATAATACATACACGGCGCCAAACACCAAAAATGTTATACACCGGGGTGAGGCCAAACGTTTTGCAGCTAAAATTTTAAATTTAGTTATCCTGGTGTAAAACAATATAGGGAGTTAAATATTTGACTATAACCCTATCTTAGTATAAAATTGCTATAAAAACTATAGTTTTGCTTATACAGGGTGGACTATTTAAGTTGAGACTGTACAAGATCTCCAAAACTAGGCATTGTAGAAATAAATGTCAAATGTCAGTTGCTTGATATTATGGGGGAAAGTAAATGTTTTTTTTAAATGGGAACCTACATTTTCTATGTTGTTTTCTCATTAGAAAATAGTTTATAAAAGGCTGTTTATTTTGAGATGTGGAATAAGGAAACAAAATTTAAAATATTGCTTCCCAATTACGAAACGTAACTTGACCCTCAGATGACCATCCATGGATGGTCCAACCATTCATTGCGCTCTTCGTACACAGCCATTGAAAATTTTTGTTATTATTTACGTTGGTTTAAGAACAATTGCAAAGAGCTTTATACAAATGTTGTTTAGTTTTTTATGAGGAGTGATAAAACAAGTTAAAAAGGTAGGTTTCCGTTTAAAAAAATTTATTGATCCTTAAATTACATCACAACGTCCTCCAAATAAAACACGACTAATGGCATTTACTTTCCCCATAATATCAAGCAACTTTTATTAAAGACATTTGTTTCTATAAAGCTTAGTTTTGGAGATATTGTACAGTCTCAACTTAAATGGTCCATCCTATATAAAAGTGAGCAAACCATTCAAAAGAGGCCTAAGTCGTCCTCCGTGGACTAGTGGTTACCATGCTAGCTTCTTTTCGGGCGTAAAAATCCTTACCATGGCTTCCTTTGGAAGGGAAGTAAAGCCGGTCGTCCCGTGTCGTAGATTTACGGCACGTAAAAGAACCTCAAGCCTGATAAAGAGGCCTCTGAGCAAAATTACCGGTCTTTCACGCCCAATATAGAATGGGACGCTAAGAACCATAGAAGTTAAAGAGCGTCCATAAATAAAACTCAATTTAAATAACAGTGAAGTGTTGGAGAACGTTGTGATGGTCATTTTAGGGTCAATTTAATGTTTTAAAATCAGAATCTACAAAAAGGGTTAATTTAAATTTCCCTAAAATGACCATGATAGTGTCCTCCAAATAAAATACGACTAATGGCATTTACTTTTCCCCATAGTATCAAGCAACTTTTATTAAAGAGATTTGTTTCTACAACGCTTAGTTTTGGAGATATTGTACAGCCTCAACTTAAATTGTCCACTCTGTATACTAAAACCTCATTGCTGTAATAAAATTTCATGCGAATCCACCTGAAATTGTGATTTTTACTTTCTCTACTGCGTATAGTAAGTAGGGAAGTATAGTATTCCACCCAAAAATTCGATACCGAGATTTCACCGGAAATATATGTTTTGAGACCCCCTGAATAAAAAAAACATTTTTGGAAACATGTCCGTGTGTGTGTGTGTGTCTGTGTGTCTGTCTGTGTGTCTGTCTGTGAACAGCATAACTCAGAAACGAACGGTCGGATAAACACCAAACTTGGTATTTAGGTTCAGTATCTTCCAGAGATGCGACACGAAGGTTTTCAAGAAAATCCGCCCACCCCAGATTACCCTTTCCATGGAACATTTTTCGAAAATTTTAATTTTCGCAAAAATGGCTCTAACGATTTTTATTAAAATATCACACATTTAAGATATTTTCATGACAAATGAAATGTATATCTCAAATTTTCTGGGAATGTCTCCAAAAGTATTCTTCATTGTGAGCGACTTTTGCATAACTGGTAAACCATAAGAGATAGACAAAATTTTACTGCACTAAAAATGTAGATCGCATTAAAGTACACAATTTATGTCATATACATTTTTGTTGTTGAGTGAACCATTTTCGAGATATTGCTTTTTATTCCCTTAAATTTTTCAATACTTTCCTCAAATGGGAATTCGTTATTAATTTTTACTTTCTCTACTACGTATAGTACGTAGGGGAAGTATTGCATTCCACCCAAAAATTCGATACCGAGATTTCACCAGAAATACATGTTTTGAGACTCCCTGAATCCAAAAAAAGCATTTTTGGAAACATGTCCGTGTGTGTGTCTGTGTGTGTGTCTGTGTGTGTGTCTGTGACCAGCATAACTCAAAAGCTAACAGTCGGATAAGCACCAAACTTGGTATTTAGGTTCAGTATCTTCCAGAGATGCGACACGAAGGTTTTCAAGAAAATCCCTCCACCCCAGACTACCCTTTACATGGAACATTTTTCGAAAATTTTAATTTTCTCAAAAATAGCTCTAACGATTTTGATGAAAATATCATATGTTTAACATAATGTCATGAGAAATGAAATGTATATCTCGAAATTTCTGGGAATGTCTCCAAAAGTATTCTTCATTGTGAACGACTTTTGCATAACTGGTAAACCATAAGAGATAGACAAAATTTTACTACACAAATAATGTGGATCGCGTTAAAATACACAACTTATGTCATATACATTTCTTTTGTTGAGTGAACCGTTTTCGAGATATTGCTTGTTATTTCCTTAAATTTTCCAATACTTATACTTTTTCTCAAATGCGTTATTCATTTTTTTTATGTACTGGACATGCAAAGAGAATGGAATGCGTCACATAGCAACCAGCGTTAAAACATTTGACTATCGCTTAAAAGCTACCATATTTTCCTTGCATCTACAAGAAAATTACCAATAAGATTGACATCTCGATATCTCGATTAACATGAAGCATATGGAGAATAGGCGTTTGTAAAATTAGGTTGTACAAGAGTAGAGAAAGTTATGTGAGTGTAACACATCAGATTTTTTACTTTCTCTACTACGTATAGTAAGTAGAGGAAGTATTGCATTCCACCCAAAAATTCGATACCGAGATTTCACCGGAAATACATGTTTTGAGACCTCCTGAATCCAAAAAAAAGCATTTTGGAAACATGTCCGTGTGTGTGTCTGTGTGTGTGTGTGTGTCTGTGTGCCTGTGAACAGCATAACTCAAAAACTAACAGTCGGATAAACACCAAACTTGGTATTTTCGTTCAGTATCTTCCAGAGATGCGACACGAAGATTTTCAAGAAAATCCCCCCACCCCAGACTACCCTTTACATGGAACATTTTTCGAAAATTTTAATTTTCTCAAAAATGGCTCTAACGATTTTGATGAAAATATCATATGTTTAAGATAATGTCATGAGAAATGAAATGTATATCTCGAAATTTCTGGGAATCTCTCCAAAAATATATTCTTCATTGTGAACGACTATTGCATAACTGGTAAACCATAAGAGATAGACAAAATTTTACTACACAAAAAATGTGGATCGCGTTAAAATACACAACTTATATCATATACATTTCTTTTGTTGAGTGAACCGTTTTCGAGATATTGCTTGTTATTTCCTTAAATTTTCCAATACTTATACTTTTTCTCAAATTCGTTATTCAGTTTTTTATGTCCTGGACATGCAAAGAGAATGGAATGCGCCACATAGCACCCAGCGATAAAATATCTGACTATCGCTTAAAAGCTACCATATTCCCCTTGCATCTACAAGAAAATTACCAATAAGACTGACATCTCGATTAACATGAAGCATATGGAGAATAGGCGTTTGTAAAAATAGATTGTACAAGAGTAGAGAAAGTCATGTGAGTATAACACATCAGATTTTTTTGTCTTGGATATGCAAAGAGTATTAATCTGTGGGAATGGGAATGGTGCTGCACCTAGCAACCAGCTATTAAGAGATATGTATATGCTTAAAGGCTACTGTATTTCTATATTTCCCTTGCAAATACAAAACAAGGGGAACATAGTAGGCCTTAAGCGATAATCAAATATTTTTAGAACTGGTCGCTAAAATTTAATCCTCTTTGCATGTCAAAAGTTCGTTTCTGCAAATGTTTATCTCGATTAATATGAAATAGATGGAGAATAAGAGTTTGTAAAAATAGTTTTACAAGAGTAGGGAAAGTCATGTGAATGTAACACATCGGATTTTTTTTATATTTGACAAATGGATATCCTTATTCTAATTTTTTCTTTAATTTAATGTAATATATTTTATTATTGTAGGCAAAATACTTATATTTTTAAAACTGTTGTGTGTTCCACGCGCATGTGTGCATGAGAAATGAAATTAGAGAAATATTTATATAATTACAAATAAATACATACAACACAATTATATTCTAGTATTCTATTGGTCCCATAAACCCCTCGACCTATAATTGGCATAGAAACTTGAGATACATCAAAGTGATTCTATAGGAGGTTAATGTATGAGAGAGCCAAGCTTTATAGAGACTACAATATACCAGAGGTTACTAAAATCCAATTTTGACATCTGTCCACCATTATGGGATAAGTCACTAGAATCTGGTGATATTCGGGTTGTTAGGTTCCATTCATAACCGGCAACTCTTCCGCAAATACGCATTGTTACATGTATTGGGAAAGTTAGTTATATTGTATATGTTACGTTGGCGCCCCGTTTGTATATTCGCAGGTGCTCAAACTTTGCACGTCAACCATTTAGTCAGCAACTGACGCACTTATTACAATATTAATTATATTATTATTTATATTAGATTAGCTATAGTTATATTATTTGGGGAAATTATACGAGTATATGATTATAAATAATTTTGGGTTAGGTGATTTTAATTATTAGGTCTTATCTTTGCAGTTAACTGCAAAATTTGAATTGTTTTTGCAATTTTTGGTGTACGTATTGTCTGTTAGTGTGGGGTTTTATTTTTAAAAGAATAATAACTGGGTAGAAAAAAACAAGAATTTTAATTGCCTGATTTACATATGTACACCGAGATCATACTAAAAAGTAACTATAAGTTGTTGCTGTTGCTTATAGTATTACAGTACAGAAATTTCAAGGCATAATACACATGTTATATAAATTAATTTTTAGTGCTTAATTTAACACTTTGAGGCAGTATTTTTAACACTTAAATGATTTCAGTCTAATTATATGATATATATAATTTAATAAGTGCCCGTCTTAAAACAATATGTGTATGTAACAATATATAAAAAGTGTATATTACAGTAATTGTATATGTTTATATTATTGTATACATGTGTAATAATGTTATGTGAATGTATTACGTAATTTAATAATGTAGGAGCAGTGAGAATAATAGGTTAAAAGTTGCTAACAATGAGGTAACCTTGAGGCAATAATGAATTTGAAAGTTAGCAATACTATTTGTAATTCTTGGAAACAATGATGTAATTTTTGTGACAGTTTATAAAATAGCCAATCAACAACCAGAAAACGCTTTAAGTAAATGAAGGTATTCTATTGGACTAGGATTAGCCAATCAGAGACTTGAAATACAGAAATTTACAAATTTAGGCGGTATAAATATCAAGTCAGTTGCTTGTAGACAACGCTCATAACTGGATGCGTTGCTTGTAGACAGCGTTCCTAACCGAAGCGAGATGTGTCCTCGAGAAATTTAATATGTATTCGTGCGAGACAAAAATAGTTTACGTGTTAAAAAGTGCAAGTAATTAATAAAAGAAGCTCACATCTCTCTATATCAGTGAAGTGTTATTTAAATCGTGTCAAGCATTAATAAAAGGAGTGGAGTAAAATTATAATCTGTGTAAGCCTACATTCATCAGTCGCACCACTCCCTGCTAAGACATGTATGCCTCTAAAAATAAACACTGACGCAGACGAGGCAAACATAAATATATAGTAATCAAAGAAACAGTCAAAATTACAAAGTTAATAATTTTAAACATTTGGGGCAAAGGCCACCGGAAAGTCCATTAGGGGCGAAGGCTACCGGAAACTTTTTAACATAGGTGCGGTTGCAACTACTTCAAGTTCGGCTCCCCAACATAAGAATTACAATACAACTTCTCCTAAAATTCTCCTTCTTTAAATTGGCTTCCATACTTGGGGCAGAAGGTATCTACTTCAAATTAAGGTACATCCAGGTTATAGGTAACCAGGGATTATGGCGTAGAAGGAAGGTGATAATCAAACCTTTACACCGAAGAAAACAATATTACAGAACAGTATATATGATATGACAATACTAGCAGAAGACCGAAATATTGCTTCTTTTGTAAACAAGTGTCTGGCGATTTCTCTGGTTATATATCCAGTGACTCAAGTTAGAACGTTGACCGCCCTGACATACAGCATCAGCCAACTTTTTTTTGTGTGTGACCAGAGTCATGCTGCATCCCAATAGTGACCAAACGGTTGATTTAGAAGGTATGAACTACTCCGACTCTATAATAAGGTTGCCAGTGTAGCAGACACAATATAACTAACCGTCTCAGTATGTGTAACAGATGAGTGTATCAGGAAGACTTGCCGGGTATGAATAGAATCCAATGACTCAAACATCACCAGATTCTGGTGGTTTATCCCATAATGGTGGAAAATGACAAAGTTGTAATTTAGTAATCTTCGGAAAAATATAACCAGCATACAGTACTAGTCACTGTCACTAGGTGTGTCTGATGTGAAGTTTACTGGTAATACCGTCTTGTTCAGTACAGTACACGCTAGTTTCTCATTGTGTACCAGTACTCATTAGTTGAGACAGTACGTACAGTACTAGTCACTGTCACTAGGTGTGTCTGATGTGAAGTCTACTGGTAATACCGTCTTGTTCAGTACAGTACACGCTAGTTTCTCATTGTGTACCAGTACACATTAGTTGCGACAGTACTAGTCACTGTCACTAGGTGTGTCTGATTTGAAGTCTACTGGTAATACCGTCTTGTTCAGTACAGTACGTGCTAGTTTCTCATTGTGTACCAGTACTTATTAGTTGAGACAGTACTAGTCACTGTTACTAAGTGTGTCTGATGTGAAGTCTACTGGTAATACCGTCTTGTTCAGTACAGTACGTGCTAGTTTGTCATTGTGTACCAGTACTCATTAGTTGAGACAGTACATACAGTACTAGTCACTGTCACTAGGTGTGTCTGATGTGAAGTCTACTGGTAATACCGTCTTGTTCAGTACAGTACGTGCTAGTTTGTCATTGTGTACCAGTACTCATTAGTTGAGACAGTATGTACAGTACTAGTCACTGTCACTAGGTGTGATTGATGTGAAGTCTACTGATAATACCGTCTTGTTCAGTACAGTACGTGCTAGTATCTCATTGTGTACCAGTACTCATTAGTTGAGACAGCACTAGTCACTGTCACTAGGTGTGTCTGATGTGAAGTCTACTGGTAATACCGTCTTGTTCAGTACAGTACACGCTAGTTTCTCATTGTGTACCAGTACTCATTAGTTGAGACAGTACTAGTTACTGTCACTATGTGTGTCTGATGTGAAGTCTACTGGTAATACCGTCTTGTTCAGTACAGTACACGCTAGTTTCTCACTGTGTACCAGTACTCATTAGTTGAGACAGCACTAGTCACTGTCACTAGGTGTGTCTGATGTGAAGTCTACTGGTAATACCGTCTTGTTCAGTACAGTACACGCTAGTTTCTCATTGTGTACCAGTACTCAGTAGTTGAGACAGTACTAGTTACTGTCACTATGTGTGTCTGATGTGAAGTCTACTGGTAATACCGTCTTGTTCAGTACAGTACACGCTAGTTTCTCATTGTGTACCAGTACTCATTAGTTGAGACCGTACGTACAGTACTAGTCACTGTCTCTAGGTGTGTCTAATGTGAAGTCTACTGGTAATACCGTCTTGTTCAGTACAGTACACGCTAGTTTCTCATTGTGTACCAGTACTCATTAGTTGAGACAGTACTAGTCACTGTCTCTAGGTGTGTCTGAAGTGAAGTCTACTGGTAATACCGTCTTGTTCAGTACAGTACACGCTAGTTTCTCATTGTGTACCAGTACTCATTAGTTGAGAGTACATACAGTACCAGTCACTGTCACTAGGTGTGTCTGATGTGAAGTCTACTGCTAATACCGTCTTGTTCAGTACAGTACACGCTAGTTTCTCATTGTGTACCAGTACTCATTAGTTGAGACAGTACGTACAGTACTAGTTACTGTCACTAGGTGTGTCCGATGTAAGTCTACTGGTAATACCGTCTTGTTCAGTACAGTACGTGCTAGTTTCTCATTGTGTAGCAGTACTCATTAGTTGAGACAGTACTAGTTACTGTCACTAGGTGTGTCTGATGTGAAGTCTTGTTCAGTACAGTACGTGCTAGTTTCTCATTGTGTAGCAGTACTCATTAGTTGAGACAGTACTAGTTACTGTCACTGGGTGTGTCTGATGTGAAGTCTTGTTCAGTACAGTACGTGCTAGTTTCTCATTGTGTAGCAGTACTCATTAGTTGAGACAGTACTAGTTACTGTCACTAGGTGTGTCTGATGTGAAGTCTTGTTCAGTACAGTACGTGCTAGTTTCTCATTGTGTAGCAGTACTCATTAGTTGAGACAGTACTAGTTACTGTCACTAGGTGTGTCTGATGTGAAGTCTTGTTCAGTACAGTACACGCTAGTTTCTCATTGTGTAGCAGTACTCATTAGTTGAGACAGTACTAGTTACTGTCACTAGGTGTGTCTGAAGTGAAGTCTACTGGTAATACCGTCTTGTTCAGTACAGTACGTGCTAGTTTCTCATTGTGTACCAGTACTCATTAGTTGAGACAGTACTAGTCAGTGTCTCTAGGTGTGTCTGAAGTGAAGTCTACTGGTAATACCGTCTTGTTCAGTACAGTACGTGCTAGTTTCTCATTGTGTACCAGTACTCATTAGTTGAGACAGTACTAGTCACTGTCTCTAGGTGTGTCTGAAGTGAAGTCTACTGGTAATACCGTCTTGTTCAGTACAGTACACGCTAGTTTCTCATTGTGTACCAGTACTCATTAGTTGAGAGTACATACAGTACCAGTCACTGTCACTAGGTGTGTCTGATGTGAAGTCTACTGCTAATACCGTCTTGTTCAGTACAGTACACGCTAGTTTCTCATTGTGTACCAGTACTCATTAGTTGAGACAGTACGTACAGTACTAGTTACTGTCACTAGGTGTGTCTGATGTAAGTCTACTGGTAATACCGTCTTGTTCAGTACAGTACGTGCTAGTTTCTCATTGTGTAGCAGTACTCATTAGTTGAGACAGTACTAGTTACTGTCACTAGGTGTGTCTGATGTGAAGTCTTGTTCAGTACAGTACGTGCTAGTTTCTCATTGTGTAGCAGTACTCATTAGTTGAGACAGTACTAGTTACTGTCACTAGGTGTGTCTGATGTGAAGTCTTGTTCAGTACAGTACGTGCTAGTTTCTCATTGTGTAGCAGTACTCATTAGTTGAGACAGTACTAGTTACTGTCACTAGGTGTGTCTGATGTGAAGTCTTGTTCAGTACTGTACACGCTAGTTTCTCATTGTGTAGCAGTACTCATTAGTTGAGACAGTACTAGTTACTGGCACTAGGTGTGTCTGATGTAAGTCTACTGCTAATACCGTCTTGTTCAGTACAGTACGTGCTAGTTTCTCATTGTGTAGCAGTACTCATTAGTTGAGACAGTACTAGTTACTGTCACTAGGTGTGTCTGATGTGAAGTCTTGTTCAGTACAGTACACGCTAGTTTCTCATTGTGTACCAGTACTCATTAGTTGAGACAGTACGTACAGTACTAGTTACTGTCACTAGGTGTGTCTGATGTGAAGTCTTGTTCAGTACAGTACACGCTAGTTTCTCATTGTGTACCAGTACTCATTAGTTGAGACAGTACGTACAGTACTAGTTACTGTCACTAGGTGTGTCTGATGTGAAGTCTACTGCTAATACCGTCTTGTTCAGTACAGTACGTGCTAGTTTCTCATTGTGTACCAGTACTCATTAGTTGAGACAGTACTAGTTACTGTCACTAGGTGTGTCTAATGTGAAGTCTACTGGTAATACCGTCTTGTTCAGTACACTACGTGCTAGTTTCTCATTGTGTACCAGTACTCATTAGTTGAGACAGTACTAGTTACTGTCACTAGGTGTGTCTGATGTGAAGTCTACTGCTAATACCGTCTTGTTCAGTACAGTACGTGCTAGTTTCTCATTGTGTACTAGTACTCATTAGTTGAGACAGTACTAGTCACTGTCACTAGGTGTGTCTGATGTGAAGTCTACTGGTAATACCGTCTTGTTCAGTACAGTACGTGCTAGTTTCTCATTGTGTACCAGTACTCATTAGTTGAGACAGTACGTACAGTACTAGTCACTGTCTCTAGGTGTGTCTGATGTGAAGTCTACTGGTAATACCGTCTTGTTCAGTACAGTACGTGCTAGTTTCTCATTGTGTACCAGTACTCATTAGTTGAGACAGTACGTACAGTACTAGTCACTGTCTCTAGGTGTGTCTGATGTGAAGTCTACTGGTAATACCGTCTTGTTCAGTACAGTACATGCTAGTTTCTCATTGTGTACCAGTACTCATTAGTTGAGACAGTACTAGTTACTGTCACTAGGTGTGTCTGATGTGAAGTCTACTGCTAATACCGTCTTGTTCAGTACAGTACGTGCTAGTTTCTCATTGTGTACCAGTACTCATTAGTTGAGACAGTACTAGTCACAGTCACTAGGTGTGTCTGATGTGAAGTCTACTGGTAATACCGTCTTGTTCAGTACAGTACGTGCTAGTTTCTCATTGTGTACCAGTACTCATTAGTTGAGACAGTACTAGTTACTGTCACTAGGTGTGTCTGATGTGAAGTCTACTGGTAATACCGTCTTGTTCAGTACAGTACGTGCTAGTTTCTCATTGTGTACCAGTACTCATTAGTTGAGACAGTACTAGTTACTGTCACTAGGTGTGTCTGATGTGAAGTCTACTGCTAATACCGTCTTGTTCAGTACAGTACATGCTAGTTTCTCAATGTGTACCAGTACTCATTAGTTGAGACAGTACGTACAGTACTAGTCACTGTCTCTAGGTGTGTCTGATGTGAAGTCTTGTTCAGTACAGTACGTGTTAGTTTCTCATTGTGTACCAGTACTCATTAGTTGAGACAGTACGTACAGTACTAGTCACTGTCTATAGGTGTGTCTGATGTGAAGTGTTGTTCAGTACAGTACATGCTAGTTTCTCATTGTGTACCAGTACTCATTAGTTGAGACAGTACGTACAGTACTAGTCACTGTCTCTAGGTGTGTCTGATGTGAAGTCTTGTTCAGTACAGTACATGCTAGTTTCTCATTGTGTACTAGTACTCATTAGTTGAGACAGTACGTACAGTACTAGTCACTGTCTCTAGGTGTGTCTGATGTGAAGTCTTGTTCAGTACAGTACATGCTAGTTTCTCATTGTGTACCAGTACTCATTAGTTGAGACAGTACGTACAGTACTAGTCACTGTCTCTAGGTGTGTCTGATGTGAAGTCTTGTTCAGTACAGTACATGCTAGTTTCTCATTGTGTACCAGTACTCATTAGTTGAGACAGTACGTACAGTACTAGTCACTGTCACTAGGTGTGTCTGATGTGAAGTCTACTGCTAATACCGTCTTGTTCAGTACAGTACATGCTAGTTTCTCATTGTGTACCAGTACTCATTAGTTGAGACAGTACGTACAGTACTAGTTACTGTCACTAGGTGTGTCTGATGTGAAGTCTACTGCTAATACCGTCTTGTTCAGTACAGTACATGCTAGTTTCTCATTGTGTACCAGTACTCATTAGTTGAGACAGTACGTACAGTACTAGTCACTGTCTCTAGGTTTGTCTGATGTGAAGTCTTGTTCAGTACAGTACATGCTAGTTTCTCATTGTGTACCAGTACTCATTAGTTGAGACAGTACGTACAGTACTAGTCACTGTCTCTAGGTGTGTCTGATGTGAAGTCTTGTTCAGTACAGTACATGCTAGTTTCTCATTGTGTACCAGTACTCATTAGTTGAGACAGTACGTACAGTACTAGTTACTGTCTCTAGGTGTGTCTGATGTGAAGTCTTGTTCAGTACAGTACATACTAGTTTCTCATTGTGTACTAGTACTCATTAGTTGAGACAGTACGTACAGTACTAGTCACTGTCTCTAGGTGTGTCTGATGTGAAGTCTTGTTCAGTACAGTACATGCTAGTTTCTCATTGTGTACCAGTACTCATTAGTTGAGACAGTACGTACAGTACTAGTCACTGTCTCTAGGTGTGTCTGATGTGAAGTCTACTGGTAATACTGTCTTGTTTAGTACAGTACGTGCTAGTTTCTCATTGTGTACCAGTACTCATTAGTTGAGACAGTACGTACAGTACTAGTCACTGTCTCTGGGTGTGTCTGATGTGAAGTCTACTGGTAATACTGTCTTGTTTAGTACAGTACATGCTAGTTTCTCATTGTGTACCAGTACTCATTAGTTGAGACAGTACGTACAGTACTAGTCACTGTCTCTAGGTGTGTCTGATGTGAAGTCTACTGGTAATACTGTCTTGTTTAGTACAGAATCCGCTAGTTTCTCATTGTGTACCACTACGTATTAGTTTAGACAGTATGTACACACTTCTTGTGCGAGTTACATTACATTTTGACTGACAAATACAGATGTTTCAGAAAATCAGATTTCAATTATGTTCATGCAGCGCTCCTGCTGATATACTGCGCCTGCGACCCCATGCTCCTAACCTAAAAATCTTATGCGTTACACTCATATTACTTTCTCTACTCTTGTACAAACTTTTTTACAAGCAGTTATTCTCCACCTACTTCATATTAATCGAGATAAACATTTGCTAATTTCCTTGTAGGTGCAAGGGGAATTGGTAGGCTTTAAGCGATAGTTAAATCTTTTAAGAGCTGGTTGCTATGTGCAGCATTCCATTCTCTTTTTATGTCCAGAACATAAAAAACACGAATGCGTATTTGAGAAAAGGTATAAGTATTGAAAAATTCAAATAAATAACAGGAAATATCTCGGAAATAATTCACTTCAGAAATAAATGTGTACTAGTCTGTAGTAATCTGTGGTGGGATAATTTTCTTGACAATCCTCAAGTTGCATCTTTGGAAGATACTAAACTCAAATACCAAGTTTGGTACTTATCCGCTTTTTCGTTTTCGAGTTATGCTGTTCACAAACAGACATGCGCGGTAATGTTTCAAAAAGTGCTATGTTTGGATTCGGAGCACCTAAAAACATGTATTTCTGGGTGGAATGCAATACTCCCCTACTTATACTACTATACGTAGTAGAGAAAGTAAAAATGCTTAGTTTAGTTCTGCGTTTCTACTCTACGGTTTCCTGCACATTGTTTTTCCTCAGTCTGTATATATGTCAATTTAATTGAAATACAGTCAATTCAGACTTGGTTTGCGTGTTACACACATTAAGTTTATTAACAGTAAATAGGACTGTTGCAAATGTTTAGAGAGTTTGTTATTTATACCATACTAGGACAGCGCTATTCATAACTGAGAACTGCTCGCAGGAAAATAAAACAAGCAAGCCCAGTATCATGTTTGTTTTCAGACATAACTTGTAAATACTCTCTTCAAAATTACATCCTAAAAAGTAAATCCTCGAGCACAATAGGAGGTTTTAATTACTTCAAACAATGTTCTGTTTCAATACTACTCCCAGCAAAGCCGATAATAGCTTGTTTTTGCTCTAAAAACTTTTGTAGTTTAATGAAATATACCATTAGCACTTTCCATGGTCAATGAGCTTATAACAAGTTATACACCGAATACAAGTGCGTCTGGTTCTCTGCTGTTTCCAAATTCCTCGTCGAGTTAAATAAATCTCATTACGGAGGCATTCATCTGAATACCCGTTCCACCCTCTTGTTTTGTAATTATTTCGTCATAATAATATAGCGCGCTGGTGGATAAGCTTGGCATTCCCCTTAAGATTATTTTATCTCCGCTCGCTTCAGTCGTGGTCTTTTGTCTTTTTCGCCTTAATTTGCTTCTCTACTTTAGGCAAATCGTTTTGTTTTCTTACGTTACTTGTCAAGTTTTCCGATTCTCATTCCCTCTTTTTCCGTTATTTGTGAATTTTTCAGCTGATTCACATTTCCATTGTTTCCTTCATTATCATCCTATTTTACTTTTTCTACCACTTACGTTATACAGGGAGAGCCAAAAGATTACGAACCGGCTGCGCGATGTTTTTCCCGTCCGCGTCCTCTTCGCTCGTTGCCGTCTGCCGCTACCGTACAAAGGCGAGAATGAAACCATACAACATTTTTAAAACTACTTTGAAAGGCTTTACTTAACAACTTTTTAAAAGTATGTTGGAGGACAGAATTATTAGTAGAGATTTGTGGCCCCCTCGGCCCCCCCTGCGATTTTTATCTCTGTGGTAACTTAAAACAAAGTGTACAAGACCACCCCACACACCCTGGAAGAATTAAAACAAAACATCCGCCAGGAAATTGCCAGCATTTCTCAACGTGAATTACGGCGAGTGATGGATAGTTTCCTAAAGAGGTGCCAAAAATGCATCTCCTTTCATAAACTTGGTAAGTAAATAGTGTATATCTTGAATTTTCAGGGAATAGCTTGTAACGTTCACTTCATTTGGAAGAAATTGTGTATAATCTTGTATAACTGGCAAACCTTAAGCGATACACGAAAACCTACTGCCCAAGAAACATGGATCTCCTTAAAACACATAATTGATTTCAATTAAGTTTTTGTGGCATAAGCCATTTCTCAGATATCCGTTATTAAAGGTTCGAATTATTCACTTCTTGGCCACTCCCTTAAACCGTTTTAACATTCACTTGTCTAGGGGAGGGGTTCCGACCCCTTCAGCTGCCGTGGTGAGAGCGCTGCGGACCCCTAGCACTCGTGGTACTTCTGACGCTACAAGAAGTAAACCGGGCCGAACATTCGAGCCCCTCCCGATAGGGAGTTGTTCGGATAGGTTTGGACTCGCTGTGGCCGTGATTCCCGATACCTTTGGGTGATTGGGTACGTTAGGCTGGTTTTCCGCCCAGGCGGGGTTGTGAGGCTCTTCGATGTTCTCCGGCACCAACCATGAGTGAAAGTTGGTAGACGGCATGCTAGACTGCTGTCGTACCTACCGAGGTTTTCGGTAGTCAGCCGCCTTCTTAAGGATGACGCGCGTAAGTGGCGTATCTACTTCCAATCCCGTGAAAGCGTGGGGGCCTTTCCAGGAAACAAGGTACGAGGAGCACTATTTATATTTTGAACCTAATAATTAAAACTAAGTAATTTCTCATTGAAAACTGCTTTATTGTTTTTCAAAGTATTCTCCTTTAGTACCAATACACTTTTGGATCCGTTTGAACCATTTGTCAAAGCATTTATTCCAGTCTTCTTGAGACACCTCCAAAATATGGTTTTTGAAGGCATCAACGGCTTCTTCTGCCAACGAAAATCCTTGTCCAGGCAATTTATTCTTGATGTTCGGGAACAAATCAGGACTGTATGGCGGATGACCCATCAATTCGATTTTTTGAGCTTTCAAATACTCTGTTGTTAGACGAGATGTGTGTGCGTTCACATTGTCTTGATGAAGAACGATCCTGCGGTTCTTGTTGGTTTTCCTTACTTCACCGAAGACTTCCGGCAAACAAATGGTTGTGTACCATTCGGCATTGACCGTTTTACGTTCCTCTAAAGGCACTGTTGCCACATGGCCAGTTTTGCTGAAAAAAGCAGGCGACCATTTGCTTCGAAGTGCTTCGAGTGCGAACAACTTTTGTTGGATTTGCTTCATCTTGAAACGCCCATACAGTCGACTGCTGTTTACGTTCCGGCTCATACGCATAGATCCATGATTCGCCACCTGTTACAATCTTATATACGTCTTTTGAGGCACCGCCATTGTATTTCTTGAGCATTTTTGTACACCAATCGACACGATCATCTTTTTCAGATTGCGTCAAATTATGTGGGATCCAACGACAGCAAACCCTTTTCACCGTTAAATAATAATTCAATATTTTATATATGCTGGTGGTACTATTGCATAGGGTAGCCTCAATCTCACAATATGTCGTATGACGATCTTTTATTATTAGTTTTTGCACAGCATCAACGTTTTCTGGCACAACAACTGATTTTGGACGGCCTTCACGAACTTCATCATTGAGCAAACGGCAGCCACGATTAAATTCGTTATACCAGCGTTTCACAGTGGCAAAGGATGGAGCTTCGTCGCCAAATGTGGAAGTTAGTTGATCGATGCACTCTTGTCTTGATAATGCACGTCGAAAGTCGTAATAAATCATTGCACGAACATTTTCACGAGTTAATTCCATGTTTTTGTTGACACACAATTTTAACAAAACAAATGACGCTCTATTAACAAAATGTTTGAAGTAGATTATGGTCAAAAATGTCAAACTTTCCACTGGAAACGTCAGATGGCACCTACAACATTCAGGGTTGCCAAGACTCAAAATATAAATAGTGCCCCTCGTATTGGCCTCATGGGAAACCCCCACGGTTGGAGAGCCGTTCGGATCGCTGACCCCGGGTTGTTAGAAGAGGCTTGGGCTCTGGCTCTTGCCCGGGTAGATCCTCGCAGCAAAATGTCTCTCTCGATTGCCCAGAAACAGTATGGAATTTTAAGGCAGCATATAGCGTCCAGTTCTTAAACATTTGACTATCGCTGTTCCCTTTGTATCTATAACAAATGTGTAATGTAGTTGTTTTTGCAAAGGTTTATCTGGGTTAAAATGAAGTAGATATAGGAATAAATTTTAGTAAGAAGTTTAATAAACGATGGAGGGTAGACCAGGTCACTGCGTTTTAGAAAATTGACGCTCTTCATCCTCCTGTGTCTTTCATTATACCTACAGCTAAATATTTAATGAAAGTTGGTATCGATTAACAATAAGAAGATAGAAGGTACCGAGCGGGATGGCTCAGGCTGTAAAGTCTGTGGCCCACATTCGGGAGGTCCCGGGTTCAAATCCCGTGGGTCGACCAATCTGTCTGAGGTTTTTTCGTGGATTGGATTGGATATTTAATATTGCCGGATTGGATATTTAATACCAAGTCTAAAACAACTGTAAAATGAAAAATAAGTGGTAATAGTGAAGACTATGCCATCTATCTACAGACAATGTAAACAGTTATACTGGACGGCACCCTAATGTCATCTACACGGCATGAAGCAGGGGTTACAGGGATGAGACTTTGAAGGGTAACTGTCCGGCATTCTGTGTGAGGGCGGCGGTTATACTGGACGGCACTCTAATGCCCTCTGCACAGCATGAAGCAGGGGTTAAAGGAATGAGACCTAGAAGGCTGTCCGCCTTTCTGTGTGAGGGCGGCAGTTAGACTGGACGACACACTAATGCCATCTGCACAGCATGAAGCAGGGGTTAAAGGAATGAGACCTAGAAGGCTAACTGTCCATCACAAATCTATCAAAGAGATATCCACCAACAGACCCGTCGCGATATGACCAAGGAGTTAAAGCGACGTAAAATAAAATAGAATAAAAAAAAGATAGAAGGATAAGCTTTTTAAGAATAGTTGATGGAAGAATAGCAGAAAATAATGTGAATGTAACACATCACGATTTTGTGTAATCAGTTTATCAGTTGGTTATACTTAAAAAACAGCGAGATAGGGCATTTAGATCCCCCTTTCGGAAGAGTAATGCCCGGCAGTAGAACATCCCATTCTTGCAACAACGCCGGGCAGTGAATGATACAACAGGGGAAACTTTTAATCAAGCGTAGCAAATATGAACAAAATAGTGCACGGGTTGGTTTACATAATAGACTTTTATCTATGATCATATTCACATGTTGTGTGTAAGCTAGTTTTATCTGAGCGGCGTTGACGCCCTTTTCGTGATTTTATTTTCATACTTATTTTGCATATTGCAACGGCACGTAACCATTTTTGCCCTTCAACTTTTGTTATTGATTACAGCTAGTGGTTGAGGGATGCTATGACCCCTGTTTGTCCTATCGGTGTTATCCAGCATTCATATTTCTCCTAGTGCTCTTCACTCGCTAGTAATCCATTATTCATTGATAGCCTGTGATGATGTTTTATGATCACAGCACTGATTTTTATCTCAAAATTATCGCATCTGCACCAAACGAGTTGAACTTTTATTCCTCAACGTTGCTCAGGTAAAGGTGCGTATCACAGAGGGGCCCCCGGAAGCGGGGCACGGCACCGCACGCGGGTCAGTCGGCCCGTTGTGTTTCCAACATGACCCCTGGGAGGGAAGGATAAAGGGAAGGCCACCAGATCCGACGGGTGCAATCATGGATGGGGTCCCTAACGTTTCCAGGTAGAACGCGTCCGATGCCGCATGGTCCCTGGCCACAAGCCACCGAACACCGTCGCCTAGTCCTACAGCCTTGAAACAAATGATGGGTACAGGAAATGAGAGGAAGGAGAGTCGTGGTAGAAGATGAACCACCCCAGCATTCAACTGGCGACCCGGGAAAACCAGAAAAACACATGGACCAGAGTGGGCGGTCGTCGGGGATAGATCCCGGGAGCTTCCGAAGCGGGATACAGACGTAACTGCCTCAGCCATCCCGCTCTGTACGTTGCACATGTAGTTTTTATCATCATTATCATCGACATCATCGTCTTCACCATCATCCCTTCATGGGTTTGGAGTTTTCTCCTGTTCCAGCATCAAGTCTCGTTCCATCTTTTCCTTGGTTTTTCAACGCTTCTTTGTTGAAGAAGATTGTTTTGTTGTTGGAGTTTGCACCACGTTTTGGGCGTCAATTTGAAGATGTATTTTTGTTGTTACGCTCCAACTTTGTTATTAAACTGCTTCTATTGATATTATTTATGTTTATGTTTGCCTCGGCTGCGTCAGTATTGTTTTAGAGTCACGTATCTCTTAATCAGGGCGTGGTGCGACAAGAATGTAGGCTTACACAGATTTTAAGTTTGAATTCACTTCTTTTTATTAATCCTTGACACAAATTAAATAGCACTTCACTAATATCAAGAGCTGTTTCACACAAATACGTAATATTTTTCTAGATAACACATCTTCCATCCGGTCACTACCAAGGTCTGCAAGCAACTGAACATATTTCAACCGTATAAACATTTAACTTTCTGTATTTCAAGTCTCTGATTGGTTAAGCCTAGTCCAATAGAATACCTACATTTAACTAAAGTTTTCTCTGGCTGTTGATTGGCTATTTTTAAACTGTCACAAAATTTACATTATTGCTGCCCTAATCATGACTAGTAGCATTTAAAATCTCAAACTCATTATTGCCTCAAGGTTACCTCATTGTTAGCAACGTTAAACTTATTCTTCTCACAGCTCTTACATTATTAAATTACGTAATGCATTCACATAACATTATTAAACATGTTTACAATAATATAAGCATATGCAATAACTGTTACATATATTTTTTAAAAAAATAATTACATACATATTGCTTTAAGGCGGGCTGTTATTGAATTTACATAGTATATAATTTAATTTAAATTATTCAAGTGTTAAAAATACTGCCTCATTGTTCAGTCGATTGATAATAATTATTATATACAATTTCGGGATAGCGGTTGTTTTCCATCCTCTGTAGGATAGAACAGGAGTAGTTAACGGAGGGGGACACCTAGGATCTCGACCCCAATGGATCTTTTATGCATACACCCCGTGAGGAACGGATGAGGTGAGACAACCGCAGGATACCTATGGGTTGCAGAGCGAGGCCGGTGCAAGTCGACAGAGACGCGCAGAGCTCCCTAACAGTTCCAAACTTGACCACCCCGCCACGATAGATTCGTTCGGAGACATCCCTCTAGTGGGACCGGGGAAACACGACCCAGCAGTGGAGGCTCGACAGGATTCTCTCTAGCATGGGCGAGAAGAAGTTTCAAATCGCAAACCTCTGTGCCATTTGTCCGACACCCCCGGAGAAAATGAGAGGAAATGTGGGAGAAAGAAAATCCGTGGTAGAATGCACCACTCCAGCATTCGCCTTTATCAAACAGGGAAAGCCACGAAAAACAGAGTGGGCGGCCACCGGGAATCGAACCCGGGACCTCCCAAATGCGAGCCCTACACTTTACCGCGTTGCCATCTCGTTCGGTTCATCCTCTGTGAGTTCTCCGTTTGTTCCTGTAATGTTCAATGTTCTCATGCTTTTTAAATTTAACGTCCTTTAACCGGGTAGGTCATATCGGATGGTCAATGGCTGAAATGATGTTCAAATCATCCCAGGGTCCATAGAGCTTAGAGTTACTCGACATTCATCCTCACAGGATAAGGGCAAACCCTGGGAAAATATCTTACCCAGGTAACCTACCCTGACCGGGATTCGAACTCGGGACCTCTTGAATTTTAGGCAGTCACGTTACCCCCGCCGTGGGAGGTGGGCTGTTCTCGTTTATTGCACAAATACCTAACTCCTCTCTTATTTCTTCACATTTTCATTTATCTATTACTATACATCCTTTAAATGCTAAGATACGTATTCCATTTCTGCCGCATTTACTTGTTACTTATTACTTTCTCTACTACGTATAGTAAGTAGGGGAAGTATTGTATTCCACCCAAAAATTCGATACCGAGATTTCACCGGAAATACATGTTTTGAGACCTCCGAATCCAAAAAAAAAGCATTTTTGGAAACATGTCCGTGGTTGTGTGTCTGTGTGTCTGTCTGTGAACAGCATAACTCAGAAACGAACAGGCGGATAAACACCAAACTTGGTATTTAGGTTCAGTATCTTCCAGAGATGCGACACAAAGGTTTTCAAGAAAATCCCCTCACCACAAATTACCCTTTATATGGAACATTTTTCGAAAATTTTAATTTTCTCAAAAATGGCTCTAACGATTTGGATTAAAATATCATATGTTTAACATATTTTCATGACAAATAAAACGTATATCTTGAATTTCATGGGATTGTTTCCAAAAGTATTCTTCATTGTGAACCACTTTTGCATAACTGGTAAACCATAAGAGATAGACAAAATTTTACTGCACAAAAAATGTAGATCGCGTTAAAATATCCAATTTATGTCATATACATTTTTTTTGTTCATTGAACCATTTTCGAGATATTGCTTGTTATTCCCTTAAATTTTCCAATACCTATACTTTTTCTCAAATTCGTTATTCATTTTGTTTGTCCTGGACATACAAAGAGAATGGAATACTCCACATAGTAACCAGCTCTTAAAATATTTGACTATCGCTTAAAACCTACCATATTCCCCTTGCATCTGCAAGAAAATTAGCAATAAGATTAACATCTCGATTAACATGAAGCATATGGGGAATAAGCGTTTGTAAAAATAGTTTGTACAAGAGTAGAGAAAGTCGTGTGTGTAACACATCAGATTTTTTTTTTTCCGTGGCTGGCTGGGGCAAGTGGTCGGCTCGTGGTGGGCCGCAGTGACCCCGATACAAGTGGAGTGTGACGGTGATTCCCCATAACTCTTGGTTTTAGGGCTTGCTTGAGTTGAATTTTCAAAGCTAAAAGAGGCTTATACTGATCACAGTGTTTGCTGCCTTTTATTAGTTTTTAAAGTGTTTTGTTATTTCTGGAGTTTTAAGCTCGAGGCTTCATGGGGCAACTTCAACGGGGAGTTTTATTACAGTTATATGTGCCAAGTTATACGTTGGCTAAGTGCATATTGTGATTCCTTATGCGGGTGAGACCATGTTGGCAAAAGTATGTTTAGGTATTGGGGTATACAATTTCAGCCTGGATCGAGTAACTAAGCCATTGTAAAGGGTTGCTTTCATTTTATTTATGGCTTCTATTTGGTTTTTCATACATGCTAATGATTTAGACAGAGTGTTTATGCGTCAGGGTTAATTGACTCTACAGTGCTTTGCAGTAGTTTGTGGCATTGAATTAATCCACCATATATGCCTGTTAAATTAGCCACAGTTTTATGCTACAGTGTTAATCAGTTTTGTATAGTATCTTTGATATAAATTATAGCATACACCTAATAATTTAGCTACCTTTTTTCATGCTGTAGGGTTAATTGGCTCCGCAGTGCTTCGCAATAATTTGTAGAATTGAATTAACTAATTATATATGCCTAATTAATTTAGCAACAGTTTTTATGCATCAGGATTAATTAGCTCTGCAGTGTTTGGCAGTAATTTGTGGCTTTGATTTAAATTACAATATTTACCAAATAATTGTACCATAGCTTTTATACTCCGGCGTTTACCGTTTGTCTGAAGGGAAGAACTTTGGAGTAAACCTCCTTAATCGTTAAGAAACCCATTGCCCATCTCGCGCTTTGCAGATTAAATCATTTACCATTTATTGTTACTCTGGGCTCAATAGTCTCTGCCCTAGTGCTTCAGTTTGTGGCGTCACCTAAGATACTTTGTAAATTTGTGCATCTCTGCTAGGGCAGCGTCCAGCCTTTTAGTTATTTTATTTCAAAATCTTAAGCCCTCTAGGTGTGTTATACGAGGGGCACTATTTATATTTTGAGCTTAATAATTAAAACAAAGTAATTTCTGATTGTAAACTGCTTTATTGTTTTTCAAAATATTTTCCCTTATGATCAATACACTTTTGGATCCGTTTGAACCATTTGTCAAAGCATTTTTATTCCAGTCTTCTTGAGACACCTCCAAAACATGGTTTTTTAAGGCATCAACGGCTTCTTCTGCCAACGAAAATCGTTGACCACGCAATTTATTTTTGATATTCGGGAACAAAAAGAAGTCATTGGGTGCCAAATCAGGACTGTATGGCGGATAACCCATCAATTCGATTTTTGAGCCTTCAAATACTGTTGTTAGACCAGATGTGTGTGTGCTCGCATTGTCTTGATGAAGAACGATCCTACGCTTCTTGTTGGTTTTCCTTACTTCACCGAAGACATCCGGCAAACAAATGGTTGTGTACCATTTGGCATTGACCGTTTTACGTTCCTCTAAAGGCACTGTTGCCACATGGCCAGTTTTGCTGAAAAAGCAAGCGACCATTTGCTTCGAAGTGTTTCGAGTGCAAACAACTTTTGTTGGATTTGCTTCATCTTAAAACACCCATACAGTCGACTGCTGTTTACGTTCCGGCTCATACGCATAGATCCATGATTCGTCACCTGTTACAATTTTATATACGTCTTTTGAGGCACCGCCATTGTATTTCTTGAGCATTTTTGTACAGCAATCGACACGAGCATCTTTTTGAGATTGCGTCAAATTATGTGGGATCCAACGAGAGCAAACCTTTTTCACGGTTAAATAATCATGCAGTATTTTAAATATACTGGTGGAACTAATGCCTAGGGTTGTCTCAATCTCACAATATCTCACAATGACGATGTTTCATTATTAGTTTTTGCACAACATCAATGTTTTCTGGCGCAACAACTGATTTTGGACGACCTTTACGAACTTCATCATTGTGCGAACGGCGGCCACGATTAAATTCGTTATACCAGCGTTTCACAGTGCCAAAGGATGGAGCTTCGTCGCCAAATGTGGAAGTTAGTTGATCGATGCACTCTTGTCTTGATAATCCACGTCGAATGTCGTAATAAATCATTGCACGAACATCTTCACGAGTTAATTCCATGTTTTATGTTGACACACAATTTTCAAGTTAGTGTAAACAAAACAAATGACGCTCTATTGACAAAATTTTTGAAGTAGATTATGGTCAAAAATGTCAAACTTTCCATTGGAAAGTCAAATGGCACCTACAACATTCAGGGTTGGCAAGGCTCAAATTATAATTAGTGCCTCTCGTAGTAGTGTTTTAGATGTGACGTGGTTCAAGTTTTGTGTTATTGTATGTTGCCCATTGTGGGATCAATTGTTTAAATAAAACTTGTGTTAGGACAGGATCTTGAGTTCCTTAGAGTTCTCCCGAATCCTTTCCCGAGTTGGTAAGGACCTTCTGAGAGTGCATTCATCATTGCACGTATACCAGTAGCTCAGTAAGTAGACAAGATGTTGCATATCGCCCAAGAATTCGATACCGAGATTTCACCGGAAATACACTTTTTGAGGCCTCTTGAATCCAAAATAGTATTTTTGGAAAAATATGGGTGTGAGAGAGAGAGAGTGTGTGCGTCCGCGCGCGCGTGTGTGTGTGAGAGAGAGAGATAGAGAGAGATTTCAAGAAAATCTCCCCACCCCAACTGCCTTTTATATGGAACGTTTTTCGAATTTTTCGATTTTCTTAAAAATTGTTCTAATTTGTTGTTAACAAATAAAATTTATATCTTTAATTTTCTGGGAATAATCTGTAAAGTTGGAATTTTGTATACTATAACGGTTAAACGTTAAGCGATAGACAAAAAAGTAGTTCACAAAAAAATGTAGATCTCTTTAAAACAGTTTACTTCAAATAACTTTTGTGGCATTATCCATTTCCGAGATATCCGTTATTAATAGTTCGAATACAGGGCGAGAAGGCTCAGACAGCAAAGTCTGTGTCCCGCATTCAGGAGGTCCCGGTTGATGGCATGGTTGCTGCGAGTTGCCCGCGATCTCCCCGCCAACGCCAGGGTACTTTGGCCAGCATGCAAGGGCCACTTCGTCTCGCGAGACACTTCGCCTCTACTGGCGAGCGGGTGTTTCGTACTGGAAATGTAGGGACTGCGTCTCTGTGATCTCGCCTGCCTGCGGACCTACGACCTCCTCCTGTTCCTTCACTTCATCCCTGCCTCCCGAGGGGTATAACCACAATAGACGTCGCAGTGGCGAGGGGTCCACCTCCGATAATTACGTTATTAAGCCAAAGGACGGTTATCTGTATCCTACATGACAACCGTTATTATCCCTGTCACCTCCGACGTGTGCAGGGATTATCACCAGTGGATTTTCCTCGACGGGAAAGATTCTGTCGCTGGTTTGTGCAGGACATCACTATTATGGGATTTGTCTTCAGTCCTCCTCACCGATGAAGTGACTTTTGGTAGAGACGGCATCAATTAACCTGCATAATCGTCATCTGTGGGCTACAGAAAATCCTCACAGAATAGTTGAAGCGTCTCATCAGCAGCGATTCAGCATCAGTATTTGGGCAAAGGATTATTGGATACCGCCTACTTGGACCAGGTCTTCTTCCACAACGCACGAACGAAGAAACATATCTGGACTTCCTGCAAAACACTCTGCCTCCATTGCTGGAGAATGTGTCTTTGGCAATACGACAGGCAATATGGCTGCAGCACGGTGGAGCTGGATAGGACGTGGAGGCCCTGTTGCATGGTCTGCTCAATCACCGGGCTTAATCCGCTGGAGTTTTACTTGTTGGGGATCTGAAAAGCATTGTATACGGTGAGCCTGTTCCTGATGCTCAGATCCTTCAACAGCGTGTCCACGTAGCCTGTGACGATATTCGGACACAGCCTGGAACATTCGAACGAGTGCGGCAAACCATGATGCGACGTGTGAACGCGTGCATTGCATTCCATGGAGGCCACTTTGAACTTTTGTTGTGGCATGGATGTCATTCAGGCCATGTATTGTATGCCAGGGCGTTTTGTTTGATGTCCTGATTTCCAATCAGGAATCACTCCCTGAAGTTTGTCGGTGAACTTCAAACTCAACGTGTATATTGCCTTGAAATATTCTTTTCTCTGGTGCAAATCACCTTCCTTCTCCGCCATAATCTCTGAGATTAGCTATAACCCAGATGCACTTTTGGAGTTAAACTCTTAAACGTGCTATGGATTTAATTCATATAGGTAACATGCATAGGTATATTAATAAACATTGTAATCTTATGAAGAATAACATAGTTACGTTTTAATGATTTCGGCGTACTTACCTAAACCAAACAATTAAATTTCTTGGTTTTCTCCTACTTATGCCTTCCTCTAAAAATAAAACCACACACAAACATACAACGCTTACACCAAATATGCAAAAGAAATTCATATTTCTAGTGAACTGCAAATATTAATAATTATAATCAATAATTAAATGCTCGTATAATTATCCTAATTAATGATACTATAACTAATATAATTAATACATTAATAACTAACATTATAATCACTGCGTCAGTTGGTGATTAAGTTTGAACACCTGCGAATATAAAAACGAGACGCCAACGTAGCAGATACAATATAACTAACCTTCCCAACACATGTAACAGGTGCGGTTTGCAGAGCAGTTGCCGGTTGTTAATGGAACCTAAAACTAAACTCCGTGGCGCCACAGCCCTTTGCCGGGCCAAAAGCTACCGCCTGGCCGCTACAGCCGCCACCTCTGTCCACAAAAGGCGTCATGAGTGGGGTGCAGTACAGGAGGATGGGACGTGGTTAGCGCTCCGGGTCCCTCCCGGCCGGTATATGTGGTCTTCTCAACCTGGAACTGTTACTTTTCAAACAAGTAGCTCTTAAATTGGCCCCTCAGGAATCCAACGAGGCTGAGTGTACCCCGGGCAATGTTTCTCCACGCTGGTACCGGGAATCTCGCGCCTGGTAAGCAGCTGCGCTAAGGGGACGACCCATGAATGGGGCCTAACAGTTCGAATATCACCAGTTTCTAGTGACTTATCCCATAGTGGCAGAAAAATGTCAAAGTTACTTTAGTAACCTCTCCTATATTGTAACCTCTATACTAGGACATTGCAATTCTTTTTAATATTTTAATAATTTAGGAAATGAAATTAGAAGGTAGTTTATAGACCCATGTCGGTCAGAAAAACTTGAGTTTTTCAATGGTGAATGAATTATCAAAATCTTTTGAATAACTTTTTAGATTATCCTACATACAAAAATTTCTCTCTTTATAAATTCAGGTATCCCAATAAATTACACTATGTGATCAAAAGTATCTGGAATCCCCACAAACATACTTTTTAATCTTGTGCTGCCACCTACCGCTTGGTACTCATTATCCGCTATCTCAGTAGTCATTAGACATCGTGAAACAGCAGAATGTGACGCTCCGTGGAACTCACGGACTTCGAACGTGGTCAGGTGATTGGGTGTCACTTGTGTCAGAAGTCTGTACGCGAGATTTCCACACTCCTAAACATCCCTAGGTACACTGTTTCTGATGTGATACTGAAGTGGAAACGTGAAGGAACATGTACAGTACAAAAGCATACAGGCAGACCTCGTCTGTTGACTGACAGAGACTGCCGACATTTGAAGAGGGTCGTAAAGAGTAATAGGCAGACATCTATCCAGATCATCACACAGGAATTCCAAACTGCATCAGGATCCACTCCCAGTACTATGACAGTTAGGCGTGAGGTGAGAAACCTTGGATTCCATGTTCGAGCGGCTGCTCATAAGCCACACATCACGCAGGAAAATGCCAAACGACGCCTCACTTGGTGTAAGGAGCGTCAAAATTACACGATTGAACAGTGGCAAAACGTTGTGTGGAGTGACGAACCACGGTACACAATGTGGTGATCCGATGGCTGGGTGTGGGTATGGCGAATGCCCGGTGAACGTCATCTGGAGGAATTTTTCTTGAAAATCTTTATGCCGCATTCCTAAAAGCCTATGAACTTAAATACCAAGTTTGGTATTGTAAGAAAATATGAGAACACGATTTGCTGTTAAACAGTTAGGTGCACAAACTTACACTTGAGATACTTTTGACACATACTCAGAACAGAACACAACTGATCCACCTAATCCAATCACAAATGAACTGTTGAGTCACAACTCACAACTGAACTGCACTCGCACTATACACCTTTAACTATCCAAACTCTTCCATTTGTTGACTACACTTAGCGAATTGTTCGGGCAACACCAGCCTCCTTATAAGCCCCGCAACAAAGTGGAATGTTCTAGAAGGGGAAGCTACTAGAAACGGAATCCTCTGGAGCAACAAAAACTGCATGTAAGCGGAATATGATGGGTTCGAAGCACGGCTATTGTTCTGAAGACCAGTCGAGGGCCCCACCCAGGTGCCGGGCTGGGATGTGCTTACCAGCGACTCCTCAGGTAGCTTGCGCGCGCGGTCACAGTATTTAACGGACTTTAACGTTTTTAAGTTATGCTGCTCACGGGCATTTCCCTAAAATTGCAGTTTTTTATTTAGGGAGGCTCAAAACACGTATTTCTAGTGAAATCTTGATATAGAGAACTTGGGTGGAATGGAATACATATTTCCTCTACCTACTATAGGTAAAATAGAGAACATAAATATGAATAGCTACGAAAAGGAATGATAAAAGAGAATAAAACTTGTGTAACTGATACACCCTCAGATGTTTTTACGTTTCACAACGTATGCAGTGCAATATTTCTCATAAAACACATTTCTGCAGCGTTAGTATCAGGTTTTGTTCTCCAAGAACAAAAGCAGGACACAAATTTTCATTAGTCTGTCACATATAGCAACCATGCTTTCTCTCATAACGCGCCGTTTGCCAAGGAACTGCCGACGACGTATGGCAATAACGTGGTGGCCAAGTCCATTTCTCGCTGCCTCTCGAGTGAACTATATTCACCGCAGTTTGGTAAGGTTCAATAAAGCCGTTAAATCGATTTACGCGATTCTTTATTGGGCTTTTGAGGTATTTCCATTTCCTGTTCCATTCTTCTGGAAAACAGGTCCACGTACGACTAAAACAATCACTAGTACTGTGTTTTACTTTCTCTACTACTTACGTAAGTAGGGTATGTATTCCATTCCACCCAAAAATTCTACACAGAGGTTTCACCGGAAATATATGTCATCTGAAACCAAAAAACAGCATTTTTAGAAAAAGGTGTGTGGGGGTGGGTATGGGTGACGCGGATTCTTGCCTCAAGGAAAGAGTATTCCGTAGTCAATTGAGGGCCGCTTGGTTGTCGGATCGTTCATCGCCTTGTCTAGGCAGCTCAGGCAGTGGGACGGGTCTTCCATGCTGGAACTGTTAGGTATTTCCGCGCATCTCTATGATCTGTCTGCCTGCGGCCTGTAGCCTCTTGTGGTTCCTTCACTTCATCAATTTCTCCTGGGACTAGCAGCCACAATAAATGTACACTATGTGATCAAAAGTATACGGACACCCCCACAAACATACGTTTTTCATCTTAGGTGCATTGTGCTGCCACCTACTGCCTGGTACTCATTATCCACCAGCTCAGTAGTAATAAGACATTGTGAAACAGCAGAATGGGACGCTCCGTGGAACTCACGGATTTCGAACGTCGTCAGGTGATTGGGTGTCACTTGTGTCTGTACGCGAGATTTCCACACTCCTAAACATCCCTAGGTCCGCTGTTTCTGGTGTGATAGTGAAGCGGAAACGTGAAGGGACATGTACAGCACAAAAGCGTACAGGCTGACCTCGTCTGTTGACTGACAGAGACCGCCGACATTTGAAGAGGGTCGTAAAGAGTAATAGGCAGACATCTATCCAGACCATCACACAGGAATTCCAAACTGCATCAGGATCCCCTCCAAGTACTATTACAGTTAGGCGTGAGCAACCTTGGATTCCGTGGTTGAGCGGCTGCTCATAAGCCACATATCACGCAGGAAAATGGCAAACGACGCCTCGCTTGGTGTAAGGAGCGTCAACATTACACGACTGAACAGTGTCAAAACGTTGTGTGGAGTGATGAATCACGGTACACAATGTGGTGATCCGATGACAGCAGGGTGTGGGTGTGGCCGGTGAACGTCATCTGCCAGCGTGTGTAGTGTTACGGTGTGGTCGTGTTTTTCCTGGAGGGGGCTTGCAGCCCTTGTTGTCTTGCGTGGCACGATCACAGCGCAAAACTACATTGATATTTTAAGCACCTTCTTGCTTCCCACTGTTGAAGAGCAATTCGGGGATGGCGATTGCATCTTTCGACACGATCGAGCACCTGTTCATACTGCACGAGCTGTGGCGAAATGGTTACACGACAATAACATCCCTATAATGGACTGGCCTGCACAGAGTCCTGACTTGAATCCTATAGAACACCTTTGGGATGTTTTGGAACGCCGACTTCGTGCCAGGCCTCACCGACCTACATCGATACCTCTCCTCAGTTCCACACTCCGTGAAGAATGGGCTACCATTCGCCCAAGATACCTCCCAGCACCTGATTGAAAGTATGCCTGCGAGATTGAACGCTCTCATCAAGGCTAAGGGTGGGCCAACACCATATTGACTTCCAGCATTACCGATGGAGAGCGCCACGAACTTGTACGTCATTTTCACCCAGGTGTCCGGATACTTTTGATCAGGTCGGGAAAGTTTGTGTTCCACACAAAATATTTGATATCGACATTACACTGGAGAAATGCATGTTTTGAGGCCATGAATCCAAAACAAAGCATTTTTAGAAAACGGTCTGTATGTGTGTGTGTTTGTCTGTGAACAATATAACTCAAAAACGAAAGGTAGGATAAGTAGCAAAATCGCTATTTAGGTTCAGTACCTTCCAAGGATGCGACACGAAGATTTTCAAGAAAATCCTCCCCACCACAGGTACCCTTTACATAGAAGATTTGTCAAAGCTTTTTATTTTCTAAAAAATGGCTCTAACGATTTTGATTAAAATACCATATATTAAAGACATTTACATGTCAAATAAAATGTATATCCTGAATTTTCTGGGAATAGCATCCGAGGTCCACTTTGTTTGGAAGAAACTTTGTATAAACTTATATAACTGGTGAACATTAAGCGATAGACTAAAACAAACTTCATAAAAAATGTAGATCTCTTCAAACACACAATTTATTTCAGATATATTTTTTGCGACATAAGCGTTTCTAGGATATCCTTATTAAAAGTTCGAGCTGCTTATTTCGTGGTCATTCTCTGTTAACATTCAGCTGTTTCTTGCGGTTGCATGGAAACAGTGTGGAGTTTTAAGGTCAGCATACAGCGTCCAGTTCTTAAACATTTGACTATCGCTATTACCTTTGTATCTGTAACGAAATGTGTAATCTAGCTATTTCTGTAAATGTTTAGTTGGATTAAAATGTAGTAGGTAGAAAAATAAACTTTAATAAGAACAGAGTGTATACCCACTAAAAAGCGATAGAGGCTAGAGAATGTCATGTGAATGTACCACATCACATTTTTACTTTCTCTACTACGTATAGTAAGTAGGGGAAGTATTGTATTCCACCCAAAAATTCGATATCGAGATTTCACCGGAAATATATGTTTTGAGACACCCTGAATCCAAAAAAAAGCATTTTTGGAAACATGTCCATGTGTGTGTGTCTGTGTGTGAGTCTGTCTGTGAACAGCATAACTCAGAAACGAACAGTCAGATAAACCCAAACTTCCAGAGATGCGACACGAAGGTTTTCAAGAAAATCCCCCCACCCCAGATTACCCTTTATATGGAACATTTTTCGAAAATTGTAGTTTTCTCAAAAATGGCTCTAACGATTTTGATTAAGATATCATATGTTTAAGATATTTTCATGACAAATGAAATGTATATCTCGAATTTTCTGGGAATGTCTCCAAAAGTATTCTTCATTGTGAACGACTTTTACATAACTGGTAAACCATAAGAGATAGACAAAATTTTACTACACAAAAAATGTAGATCGCGTTAAAATACACAATTTATGTCATATACATTTTTTTGTTGAGTGAACCATTTTCGAGATATTGCTTGTTGTTCCCTTAAATTTTTCAATACGTATTTTCTCAAATGAGAATTCATTATTTATATTTGTCTTGGATATGCAAAGAGTATTAATCTGTAGCAAAGAGAATGGTGCTGCACATAGCAACCAGCTATTAAAAGATAGGTCTATGCTTAATGGCTACCTATTTCTATATTGCCCTTGCAAATACAAAACAAGGGGAACGTAGTACGCCTTAAGCGATAGTCAAATATTTTTAGAACTGGTTGCTATGTGTAAAATGTAATTCTCTTTGCATGTCAAAAGATCGTTTCTGCAAATGTTTATCTCGATTAATATGGATTAGATGGAGCATAAGAGTTTGTAAAAATAGTTTGTACAAGAGTGGAGAAAGTCATGTGAGTGAAACATATCAGATTTTTATAAAGATATCAGGGTGTGTGGTTTGTAAACAGCATAACTCGAAAACGAAAAGTCATTAAATGCGTAACTTGATATTTAATGTTTACAAGTTGTGCAAAAGTCATTCAGAACGAAGGGAACTTAATAAGTTATTCCCGGAAAATGCTGGATATATTACATTTCATTTGTCATGAAAATATCCTAAACATATGGTCTTTTAATCAAAATGCTAGAGTTTGGGGTGCTGGGATTTTCCTAAAAAACGTGATGCCATAACCTTGGAAGAAATACACAGAAACTTACTACTCAAAAAGGAGTTTGAAATTATTTTTGTGGCATTGCCATTGCCGAAATATTCTTTGTTGTTGGTTTGGATTTTGAAATACTTATCCTTTTTTTAAGCGGTGGGTGTTTTTTCTCGTGTCATGTAAGGGTGATGGAATTTTAAAGCCATCACATAGAGACCCACTTTTTAAACATCTGACTAACCTACTGTATTTTTCTTATGCTTATAACGAAACGTGTAAATGCGTGATGAAACTTCATCGCGATTAAGAAGTAGACAGAAGAAAAAGCTACTGTAAGAATAGTTTGCAGAAGAGTGGTTAGAGAAAGTCATGTGAATGCAACACGTCAAATTTTTCTTTCGTGGGTTGCACTCACTGGGTGTTAAACAAGAGACGATACTTGTCGACCCCTGGTCTGGTTCCTACTCTGCATAACGTCAGCAAGCCCATTTCCTTGCAGAGCACGCATCATGCCCATGAGGTGTAAACAAAAAACAAGTATGTGGCTGTGTTAAGACGAGATACGGCACAACACCCACTCCATCATCCCAGTCAGGAAGTTTCATGGAGATGAGTGTGACAGCGAGGGAGGTTTTCATTTATGCTGTTCAACAGCTCCACGACTCCGTAGCACGTAGCGACCTTACAACTCCTGTGATGGGACAAGTCTGTCCTTCAGGGACACTATTTCAAGTTTTCGTGGGGACGCATGCTCTTCTGCATCACGAGAACTGGCAGTATTCAGTAATGCTTGTGTCCATGTTTCATAGCAAAACTGAATTTAACGTTCTACTGCAGTATTGGATTATGGTTAAAATAGAAGTGTTTTAGTTATAAAATCGGGGCTTGTTTAATTTTTGGTGTAGTACATGTTGCTGCGGCGGTAATATTTTGACCATCCACCCGTTCTTTCATGCGACCGTCCTTATAAAGTCCTTTATTTGGTGGTTTTTGGCGACATGCGGAAGGAAGTGCTGTCAACGTAATAGTGGAAATGACGCAAAATGGCGCTAATGTAGTGTTGCTAACATATTGAAAAATATGGTGATAAAGAGTGAAGGAAGATGAATAGGAAATGTAATTCATTGAATATAAATAGTGAATCACAATGATCGTTAAGAAACGTCCGCTCGCTTCGCTCGCGTGCTTTGGTGTAACCACTGGTTGCTAATTAATCCACGTTTATATTTAAAAAATTAAACCTCGCCTAACTTCCCGTGAATCAGAAGCCTAAGCTTATATAAAAAAATAAACCTAATCTAACCAAACCTCCCATATATCAGAAGTGGTGTAACCACTGGTTGCTATTTAACATAATTTTATATAAAAAATCTTATGTGTTACTCACATGAGTTTCTCTACTCTTGTACAAACTATTTTTACAAACGCTTATTCTCCATATACTTCATGTTAATCGAGATGTTAATCTTATTGCTAATTTTCTTGTAGATGCAAGGGGAATTGGTAGCTTTAAGCGATAGTCAAATATTTTAAGAGGTGGTTGCTATGTGCAGTATTCCATTCTCTTTGCATTACCAGGACATAAAAAATGAATAAAGAATTTGAAAAAAGTATGAGTATTGGAAAAGTTAATGCATTAACAAGCAATATCTCGAAAATGGTTCACTCAATAAAAAAATGTATATGGCTTAAATTGTGCATCTTAACGCGATCTACATTTTTTGTGTAGTAAAATTTTGTCTATCTCTTATGGTTTACCAGTTATGCAAAAGTTGTTCACAATGAAGAATACTTTTGGACAAATTCTCAGAAAATTCGAGATATACATTTCATTTGTCATAAAAATATCTTAAACATATGATATTTTAATTAAAATCGTGGGAGCGATTTTTGAGAAAATTAAAAATTTCGAAAAATCTTCCATGTAAAGAGTAATCTGGGGTGGGGGGATTTTCTTGAAAACCTTCGTGTCGCCTCTCTGGAAGACACTGAACCTAAATACCAAGTTTGGTGTTTATCCGACTGTTCGTTTCTGAGTTATGCTGTTCACAGTCAGACACACACACACACACACACACACACACACACACACACACAGACACACAGACACACACACGGACATGTTTCTAAAAATGCTTTTTTTGGATTCAGGGGGTCTCAAAACATGTATTTCTGGTGAAATCTCGGTATCGAATTTTTGGGTGGAATACAATACTTCCCCTACTTACTATACGTAGTAGAGAAAGTAATTAAACCTCGCCTAACTTCCCGTTAATCAGAAACCTAAGCTTATATAAAAAACTAAACCTAATCTAACCAAACCTCCCATGAATCAGAAGTATAGTTCAAGAACGCACGCTCGCTTCGCTCGTGTGCTTTGGTGTAACCACTGGTTGCTATTTAACGTAATTTTATATAAAAATAACTAAACCTAATATCACGCCGTGAATATATACAGGGCTATTCAAACAGAAGGAATAGACTTTAAATATTTATTTCTAATGAACGATAATAGATGGCGACACATGCGATACATCACTAATATAGAAAAGTTCAAAATTTTATTTTGTGTGTTCAAAATGAGCAGCATTTGTTATGCGAGGACGACCAGTGCTTTTGCATTTGCATACGCAACCATCTTCTACGAATTTATTGTATCAATTGTAATATTTTATGACGAGGTGGCTCTTTATTGAACTTGTAACGAAATGCACGCTGCAATGAAACAATGGATTCACTCTTTACATACTGCAGCACACAAAACGACTTATCCTGTAGCGTCGTCATTTTCTCGTAAACAAACACAGCGCCGTCGCTGTAGGTACTGAATGTAACTAATAAGTGGGGCTTAAAACTTTGAACCTTCCTCAATTCAATGATACGTCGTATGAGTCACTATCTATTGTCGTTCATTAAAAATGAATACTTAAAATCTGGTCCTTCTTTTTGAATAACCCTGTATATGTACATAAACCTAACGTAACCTCCCATGAATCAGAAGCCTAGGCTAAATAATGAATTCTCTCGCTCAAGTGCTTTCGTGTAAGCTATGGTTTATTCACTTCAGATGTTGGCTGTAGTACCGGGTGTTGGCATCACCACGCGCTCTCCGCTACGTTTGGAATTCAAATGTTGGCAGCACAAATACAACGCAAGAAACGCTCCCATAATGCCTCGAATGAAGTACATAGGACGCAATTGTTGTTAGTGACAAATATTGAACAAAAGTGACAAAATATGCCATAAATTGTTGAAAATGCCTAAAGCACCGTGTTAATTGTTTTTATTGTGTGTAACGATGGTTTGAAATAAATAAAATTTGTACAGCGCATGTTTATGTTACTTGTGTATAGTGATACCGGCCGTAATACAATACTGAAGTATATCCGAAAAGAAGTTGGGGAAGAGAATTATCAGCCTTTATTGGTTGCATTCAACAAGATAATTTTTGCTGATCACATTAATTTTATGAAATATACGTGATGAAATTCAGTTGGTACCAATTGTGACCGCTACGCTGCGCCATGAGCAATCGGTTCGTCGCCGTGTGCGGTGCCAGGAGAGCTGATTGAAGCTTGTCCGAATTGCTTTGTGACGAGTAAAGGTGGATTTCCACATAGTGTGGCGTATTAATAATTTGGGGGGTACTTTGTCATTGTCATTGCCTGACATATTGTTACATGCTGGGTAGAGGGCTAAATGTCCACACGAAAAATTAAATTAATTTTTACTACCCAGCACGTACATTAAGGGGACGTATACTCACTTGGACCGAAATGTGGTGTGGAGGTTAAGAGGAAGGCGTGGGTTTTTCACAGTACAAAATCCATAACATAAATCTACTTACACTTTCCTAGATTTATTTCCCAAACATTTGGGGTTACTACATTATTAAATATGAAATGTGAGAGGAGATGTCCACTGATCCAAAAGCCGGCTTACACGCGCGATCCGCTTCTCACGAATACTAACTAAGACGGACGCTACCCTCACCACTCAGGACTAGCAAAACACTCCCCGCCAACAGTGACGTCATCTGAGGTAGTATTTTTAACACTTAAATGATTTCAGTCTAATTATATAATATATAAATTCAATAACAGCCCGCCTTAAAGCGATATGTGTATGTAATAATTTGTAAAATATATGTAACAGTCATTGCATATGCTTATATTATTGTATACATGTTCAATAATGTTATATGAATGTATTACGTATTTTAATAATGTAGGACCTGTGAGAAATAGGTCAAAAGTTGCTAACAATGAGGTAACCTTGAGGCAATAATGAATTAGTAAGTTTAAATGTTACTTGTGATTCTTGTAAGCAATAATGTAATTTTAGTGACAGTTTATAAAAATAACCAATCAACAACCAGAAAAAAGCTTTAGTTAAATGAAGGTATTCTATTGGATTATGAATAGCCAATCAGAGACTTGAAATACAGAAATTTACAAGTTTAGGCGGTTGAAATCAATTCATTTGCCTGCAGACAGTGTTTGTAACCGGATGCGAGATGCGTCCTCGAGAGATTTAATACGTATTCGTGTGAGGACGAAAAATAAGTTTACGTGTTAAAAAGTGTAATTAATTAATAAACAGAATCTCACAGCTCTCTATATCAGTGAAGTGTTATTTAAATCGTGTCAAGCATTAATAGAAGGAGTGAAGTAAAATTATAATCTGTGTAAGCCTACATTCTTGACGCACCACAACCCTGCTAAGAGAAACGTGTCTCTAACAATAATACTGACGCAGCCGAGGCAAACATAAATATTTAATACTTAAAGAAACAGTCAAATTACAAAGTTAATATTTTTAAATTTTTGGACGAAGGCCACCGGATACCATACGTGCGGTTGCAACTACTTCAAGTTCGGCTCCCCAGCAGTTGAACTACAATAACACATCTTCTTCAAACTGGCTTTCCATACGTGAAGCAACAACCAACTACAAATTGGCGCCAAATCGTGTTGCAAAACAAGTTAAAAGAAAACCCGATCTTCAGATTGGTGCAAATAGCAATAAATACCAAACACCTTCTTCACATCCCAGTCAACATAAAAGGAAAACAGCAACATGTCTGGTAATTTCGATATAGAACAACAATATCTCTGGCAATAACAATGACAAAGTAACCCCCGATTACACAGTTTTGATTTAAATAACATTCTTTTGCATTTTTTATTATTACTATGTTATTATTAGAGCAGTAGTGGTAGTTCACGAAGCACTGCTGCTTGTGGTACGAAGGAACCCGGTTCTAATTCCAGTACGGGCCTACCAGGTCCCTCAGCAGGCAAGATCAGACCCTTGGGACCAATTGAGGAGACACTTTACAGAAATAGTGGCAGCTAAGGTCCTAGAATCCGCAATATAGACGGCACACTGGTTTAATGACCACAAGTCCCCCCATGAATGCACTCTCCCTGGATGTCCTGGGTGTGGGTGGACGGAGGGAGACAGTATTTGCAGCCTCACTGCTATAATCATGAGCAATTTGCCGAAGCGAGCAGTTGTTACTGTTATTATTATTGTTATTATTATTGATGTGTGCATATTGCAATAATTCCGCTATTTTAAGCATCGCGGACCAAAAAATATTATACAGTAAGTATTTATTCTTTATTTTCCGTTCCAAGAAAAGTTTTTGTAACCTTTTATTTTCTCTATTTGTGTAAGATGTTTTTCGAAGGGAAAAACCACGAAAAACCCAAGGTCGGAATCGATCCACTAAAATCGAACGCGGGATCTACAGCATGGGAACCTCACAAGTTAGTCGTATATGTTTGAGAGAGAGAGAGAGAGAGAGAGAGAGAGAGAGATACACCAACGTTTAGATTCATTTAAAACATATTATTTGTAAGCGTTTAATTCAACTTTTATGAATAATTTTCAGTCAAAATTTAAATTTTAAACTTTCTTTTCAAATTCTTTTGAACCGTATAAATCTTCGATGAAAAATCTGAGGCAACAAACAGTTAACTATCTTTGTGATAATATAAGCAAATTTTCTCTGTTTCTCTGAAGCATTAAATAACACAAGTTGAGAATGTATTTTAAAGTGAAAGAGAGGTTTTGCGCCCAAAGTGATGTGGAAGCACAGCGATGCAAAACAAATTCTCTTTCTGAAAATGAAAAAAAAAATGTAGGGACAAACCTTTGATAGGATTGGAACAATTTCACCGCAACCGTTTTACGTAAGGATATAGTTGAATGACATCAGTGGTAAAAAATATCTGACGCGCTACATTTACATGACTTTCCCTACCCACAATCATTCATTTGTACATAGCTTCTGCAAATTATTCTCTTATAAGCTTATTCTTCTATCTTCTTCAAGTTACGAGGGCAGTTCCAGAAGTACCTGACCTGACGTATGTATAGCGGTTGTTGTTTCAAACAAATGACTATAGAAGAAAGTACCACCCTTATAAAGCTTAAGTTTGAAGCTTGACGATGCTACGTTGTTTAGTAATTGTTTGGCAGCCATTAATAGTGAACTCTCTCAGCGAATTTGTAAACATGGTTAAAACTGGTCATCGTTATGTGATACAATACTTTCATTTGAAAGATCTTAGTCCAACTAATATTAAAGCTGAGCTAGATTCTACTCTGGGGGAGTCTGCTCCTTCGTTTACAACAGAAAAATATTGGGTGGCAGAGTTTAAGCGAGGCCGTACGAGCTACCAAGTCGAACATGGCGGTGGTCGACCAAATAAAGTGACCACGCCACAAAATAGTATTGGATGAAAGTGTGCGAGCTAGCAGACATCGCAGGCATTTCAAAACGTGCTATATGCTAGTCTTAAAATTCCATACTGTTTCTATGCAATCGTGAGAAACAACTAAATGTTGAAAAGGACTTTAAGAGAATGAGCAAGAAATGAACAATTCGAACTTTTAATAACGGATGTCTCAGAAACGGCTTATACCATAGAAAACTTATTTTAAATAAATTGTGTGGTTTAAAGAGAGATAATTTTTACTTTCTCTACTACGTATAGTAAGTAGAGGAAGTATTGCATTCCACCCAAAAATTCGATACCGAGGTTTCGCCGGAAATACATGTTTTGAGACCTCCTGAATCCAAAAAAAGCATTTTTGGAAACATGTCCGTGTGTGTGTCTGTGTGTGTGTGTGTGTGTGTCTGTGTGTGTGTGTGTCTGTGTGTGTCTGTGAACAGCATAACTCAAAAACGAACAGTCGGATAAACACCAAACTTGGTATTTAGGTTCAGTATCTTCCAGAGATGCGACACGAAGGTTTTCAAGAAAATCCCCCACCCCAGACTACCCTTTACATGGAACATTTTTCGAAAATTTTAATTTTCTCAAAAATGGCTCTAACGATTTTGATGAAAATAACATATGTTTAAGATAATGTCATGAGAAATGAAATGTATATCTCGAATTTTCTGGGAATGTCTCCAAAAGTATTCTTCATTGAGAACGACTTTTGCATAACTGGTAAACCATAAGAGATAGACAAAATTTTACTACACAAAAAATGTAGATCGCGTTAAAATACACAACTTATGTCATATACATTTTTTTTGTTGAGTGAACCGTTTTCGAGATATTGCTTGTTATTTCCTTAAATTTTCCAATACTTATACTTTTTCTCAAATGCGTTATTCATTTTTTTATGTCCTTGGACATGCAAAGAGAATGGAATGCGCCACATAGCAACCAGCGTTAAAATATTTGACTATCGCTTAAAAGCTACCATATTCCCCTTGCATCTACAAGAAAATTAGCAATAAGAGTGACATCTCGATATCTCGATTAACATGAAGCATATGGAGAATAGGCGTTTGTAAAATTAGATTGTACAAGAGTAGAGAAAGTCATGTGAGTGTAACACATCAGATTTTTTTGTATAGTACGCTTTCGTCTTTCGCTTAACGATTACCAGTTATATAACATTATGAAAAATTTCTTATAAATGAAATGGACTTCACAGGCTATTACTACAAAATTCAAGACATAAAATTTATTTGTTATGTAAGTATATTTAATACATGGTATTTTAATCAAAATCGTTAGACCCATGTTTTTTAAATGTAGCATATAAAGGGTAGTCTGGGATGGAGGATTTTCTTGAAAATCTTCGTGTCACATGTTTGGAAGGTGCTGAACTTAAATACCAAGTTTGGTGTTTATCCGACTGTTCGTTTTTGAGTTATCCTGTTCACAGACACACACATGGATCTTTTTCTAACTTTTGTTGGATCCAGGGGCCTCAAAACGTGTATTTCCGATGAAATTTCTATATAAAATTTGAAAGTAACAAGATACGAACAGTTAAACCAACTCAACTGCTGAAGATAAATAGAACGCTACTGAAACGATTGTCCAATTTCATTAATAGGAATTTGACGCGAGTGAAGTGTTAATATGTCGACTCAAGAAACATGAACACCTTCTACAGGGTAATTTATGAAGAACTGACACATTTATTTCTTCAGTTGTTACATAATGAGTTATGCTAGCGACAACTTGTTATACCTGAACTGCAGATGAATTTTGGGAAATTATTTACCTCTAGCAAATGCTGGAAATGTCCTCCATCCTGCATAAGGCATAACTCAACGCGTCGTTCCTTGTTACTGGCCACTCGTTGTAGGACTCTGTTGTCAATAGCTTGAATCTCCTGTGCAATGTTGTGCTTCAGATCGTCCAATGTCTGGGGACCCCATAGAAAGAAGTCCGGTGATGTCAAATGAGGAGATCTCCCTGACCACAGGTTCTTGGAAATTATCCGGTCGTCAAAGAAACTTGCAATTAGTACCATGGATTCATTTGATGTATGGCATGTAGCGCCGTTCTGCTGAAAATATCCTTGACTCAGCTCTCCATCGTCTAGTTGCTCAGCAAACTCCATGAAAATCGTCGGTACTCTGCAGTGTTCACTTTGTTTTAAAAAAAATGATCCCACTATTGCGCATCAAACTCCGATTTTAACCGGGTGCATATGTGAGTTCACATAGCCGGATAAATGGAACCATGCTTCATATATGAATCATGTGATGGACAGTATGGCAGGATTTTGTACAATGAACGCCTGAAACCATCAACAATAATTCAGTCGTCTATCCTTATCTGGTTCCTGTAACTGATGGACAACCGTAATCCTATACGGCTTTAGGCCTTAAAGTAGTAGTGTTTACGTAGTTTATTTTACGTAATTTATTTTAGCTTCACACATTGGAAGCCAACTTGAAGAAGTATTGTTCTTGGAGTTTACTTTGTTTAGGAAGTTTGCAACATGCTTTGGGCGTCAGTTTGAAGTTGTTGATTACGTAATCGTTACTGCTGTTACGCAATATGCTGCTACGTATGAGAAGCTGATTTAAAAATGTAATTTTGTTGTTACACTCCAAGTTATACAATATAATATTTAACTTTGTTATTAAAAACTGCTTCTATATATATTATTTATGTTTGTATTTGCCTCGGCTGCTTCAGTAATGTTTGTAGAGTCACGTTTCTCTTAGGCAGGGTGCGGTACGACAATAATTGTAGACATACACAAATTTTAATTTTTTCTTTTAAATTCGCTTCTTTTATTTATCCTTTGAACATTTTAATAAAGCACTACACTTTTTTTAAGAACTGTGAGATTCTTTAATACTTTTACTTAGCTAACGCGTACATATTTTACGATTCGCACGTAATATTTCTGTAGAGAACACATCTTCCATCTGGTCATTACCAAGGTTTGCCAGCAACTGAACATGTTTCAACCGTTAAACCCGTAAACTTCGGTATTTCAAGTCTCTGATTGGCTAATTGTAGTCCAATAGAATATCTGCATTTTACTTAAAGCTTTTTCTTTGCTGTTGATTGGCTAATTTTAAACTGTTATAGAATTTACATTATCGTTGCTCTAATCATGTCTAGTAACATTCAAACTCTCAAACTCATTATTGCCACAAGGTTACTTCATTCTTACCTCATTGTTAGCAACTTAAAACTTATTATTCTCACAGTTCTTGCATTATTAAAGTATGTAATGTATTCACATAACATTATTAAACATGTTTACAATAATAATAATAAGTATATGCAATGACTGTTACATACATTTAAAAATAATTATTACATACATATTTTTTCAAGACGGGCTGTTATTGAATTTACTTATTACAAAAATACAATTGAAATTATTTAAGTATTAAAATACTGCCTCATCCTGCACTTTTCACAGCTCTCTCACACATTGAGTAGCTGTACCCTGTCTCTTGCAACAACCGTGGGAAGCCTAGATGAACGAATTTTGCCTTTTTCACTCACCAGAAATCCAGTTTTTCCAATTTGTTTTGGGGAGGATTCCGAACGTCAAATTCTCTCCGGTATGCGCTTTGAGTAGGTGTAATTTAATTCGTAATCCAGTATTGCTTTACAAGGAAGAGTCGTTCATTTAATGTGTACTCCATTTTCACGTTGATCAGAACAAAATCTCAAAAACAGTTGCAGACAATAGAACTAACAATTATGAATAAAACATGAACATCTGCGCATCTAGTGACAGGCAATTGAAACTCCAAAACATTCTGCTTAATTTGATGCTAAAATTGGGACATTAAGTGAATTTCAAACAGAGCAATTAAAGAAAGAAATGTGTCAGTTCTCCATAAATCGCTCTGTATAAATATATATGACCGAGCGGGATGGCTCAGCCATGTGGCCCGCATTCGGAAGGTTCCGGGTTCAAGTCTCCCGGACCGACCAATCTTACCGAAGACCTTTTCTCGGTCGCTAGGCGAATGATGTCAAATTTGACCCGCATATGGTCCTATCATCCATTTCATCACTGCATTTAATTTTCTTCTTCATCACCATACCAGACACTGAGCTGATCACCCATCCTGGATATACTATGATCGAGAGTTTACTTGATCCTCGACAGGCTCTGACCCAAGACTTTGGCTTGAAAGACCTACAAAGAGGAGGATAATCAATTAAAGAGGGAACAGAAGAAGTGCGCATCTCTATCTCAGTTGTTACGACATTTTTACTTTCTCTACTACGTATAGTAAGTAGGGGAAGTATTGTATTCCACACAAAAATTTGATACCGAGATTTCACCGGAAATATATCTTTTGAGATCCCCTGAATCCAAAAAAAAAGCATTTTTGGAAACATGTCCGTGTGTGTGTCTGTGAACAGCATAACTCAGAAACGAACATTCGGATAAACCCCAAACTTGGCATTTAGGTTCAGTATCTTCAAGAGATGCGACACGAAGGTTTTCAAGAAAATTCACCACCCCAGATTACCCTTTACATGGAACATTTCTCGAAAATTTTAATTTTCTCAAAAATGTCCCTAACGACTTTGATTAAAATATCATATGTTTAAGATATTTTCATGACAAATAAAATGTATATCTCAAATTTTCTGGGAATGTCTCCAAACGTATTCTTCATTGTGAACGACTTTTGCATAACTGGTAAACCATATGAGATAGACAAAATTTTACTACACACAAAATGTAGATGGCGTTAAAATACACAATTTATGTCATATACATTTTTTTGAGTGAACCATTTTCGAGATATTGCTTGTTATTGCCTTAAATTTTCCTTATACTTTTTCTTAAATGGGAATTCGTTATTCATCTTTTTTTGTCCTGGCAATGTAAAGCAAATGGAATACTCCACATAACAACCAGCTCTTAAAATATTTGACTATCGCTTAAAGCCTAGCAATTCCCCTTGCATCTACAAGAAAATTAGCAATAAGATTAACATCTCGATTATCATGAAACATATGGAGAATAAGCGTTTGTAAAAATAGTTTGTACAAGAGTAGAGAAAGTCATGTGAGTGTAACACATCAGATTTTTTTTCTCGTTTCATAAAGAAACATGTAATCTTCGTTTCTTCAGGCAGCTGAAAGCACTGTTGGCAGAACTTATCGGTGTCAAAAAGAGATACTACACAGTGATGCGTGATATATGACAATCTCTTCGGCGCTTGATTTATGGTTACTTCGCAGACTTCCTTATCGGGTACAGCTCTACTTATACAAGTTTGATGTTGCCTCTACTTGTATCTCTATGTATACTGTCTCCATTCTTTCTCTTTCTCTTTCAATGTATTCTTGAAACGTCATCACATTGTCCATACTTGTATTAGAGACCTGCAAGGGTTCGGGCTTAATTTGAAAAATCTGATGTGTTACACTCACGTGACTTTCTCTACTCTTGTACAAACTATTTTTACAAACGCTATTCTCTAAATGCTTCATGTTAATCGAGATATCTAGATGTTAATCTTATTGCTAATTTTCTTGTAGGTGCAAGGGGAATTGGTAGGCTTTAAGCGATAATCAAATATTTTAAGAGCTGGTTGCTATGTGGAGTATTCCATTCTCTTTGCATTACCAGGACAGAAAAAAAATGAATAACGAATTTGAGAAAAAGTAAAAGTATTGGAAAATTTAAGAGAATAACAAGCAATATCTAGAAAATGGTTCACTCAACAACAAAAAATGTATATGACATAAATTGTGTATTTTAACGCGATCTACATTTTTGTGCAGAAAAATGTTGTCTAACGGTTTACCAGTTATGCAAAAGTCGTTCATAATGAAGGATACTCTTGGAGACATTCCCAGAAAATTCGAGATATCCATTTCATTTGTCATGAAAATATCTTAAACATATGATATTTTAATCAAAATCATTAGAGCCATTTTTGAGAAAATTAAAATTTTCGAAAAATCTTCCATGTAAAGGGTAATCTGGGGTGGGGAAATTTTCTTGAAAACCTTTGTGTCTCATCTCTGGAAGGTACTGAACCTAAATACCAAGTTTGGTGTTTATCCGACTTTTCGTTTCTGAGTTATGCTGTTCACAGACACACAGACACACACACGGATATGTTTCCAAAAATGCTTTTTTTGGATTCAGGGGGTCTCAAAACATGTATTTCCGGTGAAATCTAGGTATCGAATTCTTGGTTGGAACACAATACTTTCCCTACCTGCTATACGTAGTAGAGAAAGTAAAAATGTTTGTTGGACTCGGGTTTGAAAATAAAAACGAAAAATATCTTAAACAATTGGAGAAAATAAAAAATAACAAAAACTTTTCATGAAAGGGAAAATAAAGACGAAAAAAGTTATGTATAATGTATTTTGGACCGCGAAACTTGACATACCAGAATCATTGCAATATGCACAGATAAATAATAATAATAATAACAATAATAATAATAATAATAACTGCAACAACTGCTCACTTCAGTAAATTGTTCATAATTATAACAGTGCGGCTGCAAATACCGCCTCCCTCCGTCCACCCACACACAGGACATCCAGGGTAGAATGCAATAATGGGGGCGGCATGTGATCATTAAAGCAGTGTGCCGTCTATATTGCGATTTTCAGGACCTCAGCCGCCACTATTTCTGTAAAGTGACTCCTCAATTGGTCCCATGGACCTGATCTGACCCCTTACCAGGTTCCTCAACAGGAGAAAGAATCCCCATGCCCGTACTGGAAATAGATCCGGGTTCCTTCGTACCAGAAGCAGCAGTGCTTCGTGAACTACCACCACCACCACTACCTCTACTCTAATAATAATAATAATAATAATAATAATAATGTTATTTAAAGTTTAAATACATTTCACCGTTCGGTGAAAAATGCTATGGCGCATTAGTTTCCCACTACTGGACTGAAGTTGTCTATTTTCCTTGAGAAGTCCCAGATCGAATAATGCTGAACATTGTTCAGATACTACCATTAGTCCGAGACACCCACTCGTGATGGGACGCCAGAGATGAGATTTTTCCATCTTGTACTCATGGCCACTCCACAGATAATACGACACTGGGAACTGCATGCGTTGGGATATCTCTGGCGGAAGTGGTATTACTCGTGCCAGATACCACAACTTGGATAATGCCAAGAGGTTAACAAACCTAACTCTTTGAAGAATATTAAGGTTTCTACTTAAGTGGCGTTGTAAAGTGTAGCGGATTTGATTGAGCAAAGATGTCCAGTTTAAGCCTATCATTTCTGTGACATTCGTTGTGATTTGGAGGCATAGAACAGTGACGTGGTCCTTGATGGGAGTATCCGTCAAAGCCGGGAATATCCGAGTCCAACTCCCAAAATGGATTAATGAGGATTTCTGATAGTTAATATTCGCAGATGATGCTTGCTCATAAAACTATAATGTGTGGGGCAGCAAATACAATTGTTGACTGTGATGAAGGAACAAGTTCATATCATCGGCATAAGCCTTTATAGTGAGTAAACCTGTCGATATAGCAGTTGAAAATGATTTTTTCATTATCAAACGAACCAACGGTTCAGTGCAAACAGTAAACAACAACATAGACAAGGACATCTTTGGCGTATATCAGTCAAAATGAGAATATATCTACTCATTTATGTGTAACTTGGAGCACACAGAGGTGATTGATAATTTAATGGCCGTGAGAAGGCGATCAGGAATATCCATGCGCTGTAAGACACCAAATAAGCAGTCATGATCAACATTATCAAATGCCTTCTCAAGGTCCAGAGCAGCCTTTTCCTCAGGAAGTTCCTCTATATATCTGCATCGCGTAGTTGTACCAAGTTATGGTTTAATTTTGTCTGGAATTCCACATCTTTGTTCAGGACCAATGACCATTACTTGACGCTGTCTGTTGGCTAAAAGTTTCGTAAAAATCTTAAAATCAGTATTCAGCAGCGTTATAGGCCTATAGCTGGTAAAGTATTGCGGACTAATACGTTTTGGAATTAAGATTACAACGGCTTCGTTGAACCCCGACAAGTTCTCGCGCATTCCAAAAATGGCATTCATCAACTATAACATACGGTCTTTAATAATAGGTCAAAATACTTTATATTGCTAATTCTATGTAGTCTGGTACAGAAATGTTACTCGCCTTAAAATTGCCTCTCGAAGTTCATCCATAGTAATGGATGCTTCCAATGCATCTTAGCCATCTGCATCTAAAGTTCTGTCAATAGCTTTATAGAGGACTTCTTTAGAAGAATCGAGAGTAAGTAGTTTTCCGTATTACCTTCGAAAATGCTCCTTGGCCCCTCTGAAAATCTGAGACGTTGTGTGTAGTGGAGTATCATCATTAGTGAGAATGTCATACATAAATTTACGTTGATGACGTTTCTTCTCCGAAGCCACATGATCAAGGCAGCGGCTCATCATCTGCAATAGAGAATGCGCGGGATGCACCTGTATACCATCCATAATTGATTCCTGAATTTTGCGAATTCTTTGTGGAATCGCTGACAGTCTGACAGTAATGCCATTGCCAGCATGCTGTTCTGTCAAATCATGCAATAATCCGTAGTAATAATTTAGCATAGCACTTTGCCTTAGCTTTACCAACAAATTTGAAAAAATACTGTATCGTAGGTTTATAAATCAAAAGTCACTGTAGAAGATCACTGAGTCGAGATCTGGCCGCTGTTAGGGTAGCTCTATCCCAAATCATACGAAACTGTTGTTGCATTTCGTCATAATATAAGAGAGTATTGTTTAATTTCCAGTAACTTCTGCCAAAGACGGGTAAATGGATAGTTGCTGTCACATTAACAATTAAAGCATGCTGTGCCTTACTGCGGTACACTCCAAATTTTCGTTCTATGAAGTGTATTTACGAAGGCTGTTACAGAAGTACCCGACCTAACAAAGAAAACACAAAAATTTTGGGAGAAAAAATCTTTATTTCTCTACATAGTCTCCTTTCCACTCGATACACTTTTCCCAGCGATGTTCATAGCTTCGATACCCTGTTTATAGTAAGAACCGTCGAGTTCTGCAAAATAGCCAACAATTGCAAACTCCACCTCTTCATTGTTGGCAAATCTTCAACTTTGGAAACAGAAACTAATCAGACGGGACTAACTCTGGCAAATAGGGTGCATGAGGAAACAATTCGAACTTTAACTCATTGATTTTGGCCATGGCGATAATGGATGTATGAACTGGTGCACTGTCTTGATGAAACAAAACCTTTTTTTCGCTAAATGCGGCCGTTTTGCTTGATTTCATCATTCAAACGCTGCAATAAGTTTGCATAATACTCGCCATTGATTGCTTTTCCTTTTTGAAGATAATGAATGAAAATTATCCCACGCGTATCCCAAAAAACTGACGGCATGACCTTGCCTACAAATGGAACTGTCTTCGCCTTCTTTGGAGCCGATTCTCCCCTTTCAATCTACTGCTTTGACTGTTCCCTCGGTTCAGGTGTGAAGTGATGGACCCATGTTTCATTCATGGTTATGAATCGACGCAAAACCTAGGCTTTATTGCAGCAAAACATCGCCAAACACTCGACTGAAACATCCTTACGACGGTGCCTTTGTTCCATTGGAGTAAATGCGGCCCCCATCTCGCACAGCTTTCTCATGTCTAAATTTTCAGTTAGTATGCGATGTACAGCCCTTTTTGAAATGCCTACGATGTCTGCTAGCTCGCACGCTTTCAGTCGATGATCATCCAATCACAATAATTTTGTGGATTTTCATCACAGTTTCTGGCGTGGTCACCTCATTTGGTCGACCACTGATGTTCATCTTGGCAGCTCGTACGGCCTCGCTTAAACTCTGCCATCCAATATTTTACTGTCATAAACGAAGGAGCAGACTCCCCCAGAGTAGAATCTAGCTCAGCTTTAATATTAGTTGGACTAAGACCTTTCAAATGAAAGTATTGTATCACATAACGATAGCCGGTTTTATCCATGTTTACAATTCGCTGAGAGATTTCACTATTAATGGCTGCCAAACAATTACCAAATAATGTAGCATCGTGAAACTTCAAACTTAAGCTTAATAAGAATGTTGCTTTCTACCATAGTCATTTGTTTGAAACAACAACCGCTATATATACGTCAGCTCGGGTACTTCTGGGACAGCCCTAGTACATACAGCCTATCATTCGTGATGCTGAATTATGACAATAAGTGTAGCAAACTGTATTACCATGTAGAACTTTCCACGTATCAGCCAGCTGCAATTCAGTATAAAGTCGTTGTAGCGCAGGAGATGGATGATTTAACCCTCGTTGGTGCTTGGCATGTAACACGCAGTTAAAGTCGCCACCCAGCAACAAGTAGCTTTATCTTTGGCGGAAAAACTGGCATATGATTATCAATAAAATCTTTACGTTCACGCCGCTTCTTGGAGCCGAAAGGCAAGTAAACATTAACTACCAGTGTATCGTTGTCGAGAATAATAGCTAAAATGCGTCCACTATGATGCAACCTCATGAGCTGTGTTCAAGGCAGCTCTGTATGTTATTGCAGTACCCCTATTGTCGTCACCCACATTACTAATGTAATTATAGCGAGGACCAAGGAAATTAAAATTGTCAATGTGTACCTCCTGCATAAGCAAAATCAGTATAACTGTAAATAAACCCATCAAGAGCTGTTACTTAGTCGTTGAATACTGCTAACATTTAAGGCAGCATAAATTCTGCTATAAGACATGAAAAGGAAGAAAAAAATCTGATGTGTTACACTCACATGACTTTCTCTACTCTTCTACAAACTATTTTTACAAACGCTTATTCTCCATCTACTTCATGTTAATCGAGATAAACATTTGCAGAGTCTATCTTATTGCTAATTTTCTTGTAGATGTAAGGGGAAAATATATTTACAAGGGCAATATAGAAAAACAGTAGCCTTTAAGCACATACATATCTCTTAATAGCTGGTTTCTAGGTGTAGCACCATTCCCTTTCCCACAGATTAATACTCTTTGCATATCCAAGACAAAAAAAATGAATAACGAATTCCCATCTGAGAAAATAAGTATTGACAAATTTAAGGGAATAACAAGCAATATCTCGAAAATGGTTCACTCAACAAAAAAATGTACCATGACATAAATTGTGTATTTTAACGCGATCTACATTTTTTGTGTAGTAAAACTTTGTCTATCTCTTATGGTTTACCAGTTATGCAAAAGTAGTTCACAATGGAGAATACTTTTGGGGACATTCCCAGAAAATTCTAGATATACATTTTATTTGTCATGAAAATATCTTAAACATATGATATTTTAATCAAAATCCTTAGCGCCATTTTGGAGAAAATTAAACTTTTCGAAAAATGTTCCATGTGAAGGGTAATCTGGGGTGGGGGGATTTTCTTGAAAACCTTCGTGTCGCATCTCTGGAAGATACTGAACCCAAATACCAAGTTTGGTGTTTATCCGACTGTTCCTTTCTGAGTTATGCTGTTCACAGACAGACACAGACACACACACACACGGACATGTTTCCGAAAATGCTTTTTTTGGATTCAGGGTGTCTCAAAACATGTATTTCCGGTGAAATCTCGGTATCAAATTTTTGGGTGGAATACAATACTTCCCCTACTTACTGTACGTAGTAGAGAAAGTAAAAATGTATGACAAGCAAAGGAGAATGAAAGGAGTGGGTATCAGGTGTTTTCAGCTGACTCACTCTAAAAGGATGCGCCCATTTTGTCTTTCTTTCTGCTACCAGATGTGAGTACACCGTCATTACTCTCTGTGCGTCTCCTTTTTACACTGGGGTCACGGCTGCTACTAGAAGCACTACCAGTAGTGGTTTTCAGTACTTCCATATCGCTGTCCTCCTGAGCTACTGTACCGTAATTCGGCGCAGGATTTAAAGCGTCAGGTTCCTCCTCGGAGTGTTCCGGTTCCATTGGAACGTTGAATTAAGTCGACATAGCTTATCCGTTTCCGTGTCAGCATCATTAACTGCTATAGGACGAGACAAAGTCGCATCTAATTTTGCAATCAAATTACATTTCGGATTGCATTCGATATATGTATCCCTTCCTGGTGATTTGGGCATAGTGATTTGTTCCTGTATACAGGATGTTTCAGAAATACTTTCACAAACTTCGGGTATGGGTTCCTTACACCACAAGAACGAAAAAGGTTCATATGAACATATGTCCCATAATCCTTTGTTTTCTCGTTAGGAGGTGTTTAACACAGTGGTACACTTATAACACACAAAACTCATAATAAATGCTCGTCGAATCATGGAATGTTGCACCCTGTCAAAAACCCCAGGATGGTGTCAAATGGTTTCGCAGGCTTCCATGACACGTCGATGAAGCGTTTCTGCATCCGGGATGGCTGCTCCATAAACCAATGATTTAAGATGCCCCTCAGAGGTAAGAATCCACATTATTGAGGTCGGGAAAACGTGCAGGCCATGGAACTGGTCCTCTTCTGCCTATCCATCAGTCATGGTAAATACCAGCGCACCTCGAACAATGCGACTAAAATGTGCCGGAGCCAGGCATTTATCACATTTATCAGCAAGGCGACGATAAACAGCGACAAAGGTTGGATGACTCGGTTTTCTTCGGTCTGGAAACTCCATCTGATAGAGCCGTGCAGCCTTGCGTCCATTACCATTCGCGCGACCATACATAAAAATCATATCTGCCTGTTCACGAAATGAATTACAGCCATGGTGGAACGAAACACGTGCAGTTAACTCACTACATGTACACAATTGAAACGTTGAAGACAGACTAATGATAAATGACAAACGTAAACAAGTCTCCATGGCAACACTTCGCCATCTACCGTATGTAGTACAATGGGTCAACGCCTTCTATGAATGCATAGAGAAATGAAGTTTTGAGGTTGGACCCCGCAGGCCACTGAACTCACACTTTTATTGTGACAGGAATAATGCGAAAACCAAGGATTATGGGACATATGTTCATATGTACTTTTTTCCTTCTTTTGGTGTGAGGAACCCAAGTATTTCTGAAACGCCCGGTATTACTTGACATCTGCATCAAGCGCAAAACTGGAACCTTCTCAACATCTATCGGTAACGGTTTAATGGAGAACTCGCCCTGTACTCACTGCGACCACGTGGCTGGGTCTGTTGTGCGTGTTTCCGTGTAATTACTCTTCTTTTGGGACATGTGGTACGTAAATGTCCTGTGCGTTACACAGTGCACACGTAATGGATTGTCCTTCATAGCTTACAAAGCTTTTAGTACCACAATATCTATGTATGTTGGAATATACTTTTTCAAATCCATCTTTGCTGTTGGTACTCCATTACTAGTTGGTGTCTAAGATCGGAACCCCAAGTATCCAGAGTTAACGATATTACCGTCCCGTAAGTTCTCAGTTACCCTCTAATAAGTTCCGGGTTTAGATCCTTCGGAAAATAGTAGTGTTTCACAATTCGAAAACCTAATCCTGCCTTTGTGATCGTAACCTTACTTCTCTGCCCATTACTATGAGTGCAAGTTGACTCACTCTTGGTGTCCGTGATGGCCTTTATGACTGCCATCTCCTCTTTACATTGGTTATACACACTGCGTTTGTGAAAATTGCAACACCAAGAAGGAAACTATGAATTCAATTAATTTAATACCACAGCTTAGGTACATGTCAATGATTAATTTTTCAAATCTATACATGACCTTTGAACCCTAATGTTCAGTATTTGGTGTGGCCTCCATGCGCTGCAATTAGAGCTGCTATACGCCGTGGCATTGCATCAAAAAGTTCTGAGTAAGTTTCTGAGGGATTTTCCTTCACGTATTTGTATTCGAGCCCACAGATGCGTGACACTGGCTATTCGAACGTGTAGGTCAGGGAAGCAATGGTACCCGTCGCTCTTCGAAAAAGGCTTGTACATTCCTCGCAATAGTTGCCGGGCATTCTCCTGTGGAAATGTGGCCTGTGGAGATGCCTGAAGCAGGGGGAGTACCTCAGGTTCTACAACCACCGTTAGGTACCGGTTGCTGTTCAAAGTGCCCTCAATTCGCAGAGGCGAGATCGGTTGTTGTAACCAATGGCACCCCAAACTATCAAATTTGGTGTTTGTCCGCTATGCCGCTCAACAATGCAGCCCTCCAGGTTGCGCTCACCACGGTACCGCCGGACACGTATGCGGCCATCACTGTAGGACACGTTGAAGCGGGACTCGTCCGAAAAGACTACATTTTGCCACTCAGCACCGCAGTGACGGTGTTCACGTGCCCATTGCAGTCGGAGGAGCTTGTGGTTTCTGGACAATCGAAGCAACGTAATGGCATACATGCAATCAGTCCAACCTGCAGCAGACTGCAACGAACCGTTGAAGCAGACCGTTGATATCTGTTGCAGTGCTCCAGCGTCGAGCCAACACTGTGGATGAAGCTGCATGGTCCGTTATGACCATGCGGACAAGATTACGGTCATCCCGTGCTGTGGTCATGTTCCGTGGTCCAGTACCCGCCCTTCGCTGCGTACGACCTTCATCTATCCACTGATTCCACACACGCATCACTGTCGTAGCAGCATGACCTGTACGAGCCGAAATGTCACGGTACGAAAAACCCGCTTCCCGGTGACCGATCATTCTGCCCCGTTCGAACTCACTCACATGCCGACATGGTTGCCTTTGACGTCGACGAGGCATCCTGGCACTCACTTTATTGTTTCCACCTTGTTTGACAGCTCTGCACCGACTACACTGGGCGCACCACTAACCTTGTCGGACCGACACGAGAGGGCTCTGCTTGGCCTACGTGTGCCCCATCTCTCTGCAAACCTAATCACTTATTGCTTGCACACTCTTCTACACTTCCACCAAGTTTGGAGTTATTCGGGAAATTCTTTCTTGGTATAACAATTTTCACAAACGGCAGTGTAGTTGTCTGGTATAATTATTCAGCTAAATCATTTACAATTCATCTTCTTCAAAATGAAAAACATCGTAAATCCATTCGTGTAGTTTATACGCCGAAGGTTTCGGAGCATCGCGGTACTACTAAAGTATTCTTTCTTTCCACAATCATGTTTCAATAACAAGAAACTCGAATGCAGAATCAAATTTCTATTTTGGAAAATAAACACAAGCAAAGCTTGTTTAAAAGCACACTAGCAACAGCTAAACAAAAGTGCAGGTCAGGGAGCTAAATATAAAGCGCGAGTCTGCTCCTCCACTCGCCCAAGCGAGCATTAAAATTCCATGCTGTTTCCATGCAATCGCGAGAAAGTCGACAGGACTTTAAAAGAACGACTAAATATTGAACAGTTCCAACCATTAATAACGAATATCTCGAAAATGGCTGATGCCACAACAAATTATTTGAAATAAATTGTGTGTTTTAAAGAGACCCAAATTTCTTGTCTAGTGTGTTTTCGTCTATCGCTAACATAGTTCACAGGCTATTCCCAGAAAATTCAAGATATACATTTTATTTCTCATGTAAATACATTTAATATATCGCATTTTAATCAAAATCGTTATAGCCGTTTCTTAAACAAACAAACATTTCGACAAATCTTCCATGTAAAAATTAATTTGGAGCTGGTTTTATCTTCAAAATCTTTGAATCACATCTCTGAAAGATACTGAATTTAAATACCAAGTTTGGTATTTATCCGACTTTTCGTTTTTGAGTTATGCAGTTCATACACATACACGTGTGCGCGCGCGGATCTCTTCCTAAAATCTGATGATTATTTTCTCTGCCCTCTATTTTTATTAGTTGGTATAAGCTGGTTTTACTAAAGCTTATTTTTCTATCTACTACATTTTAATACAAATAAACCTTTGAAAAAATATATACAATACACATTTCGTTATAGATACAAAAAGAACCGCGATAGTCAAATGTTTAACAACTGGACGCTATATGCTGGCCTTAAAATGCCATACTGTTTCCATGACATGGCGAGAAGCAACGGAAAATCGACGGGACTTAAAAAGAAACAAGTGTTGCACAATTCGAACCTTTAATAACGGATATCTCAGAAGCGGCTTATGCTACAAAAAAAAACTTATTTCAAATACATTCTGTGATTTAAAGAGATCTACATTTTTTGTCTGGTACGTTTTCGTCTATGTTTACCAGTGATACAATATTATACAAAATTCCTTCCTAATGAAGAGGACTTCATAGGCTATTCCCAGAAAATTCAAGATATGAATGGTGAGGCAGTATTTTTAACACTTAAATGATTTCACTCTAATTATATAATATATAAATTCAATAACAGCCCACCTTAAAGCAATATGTGTATGTAACAAGATATAAAAAGTGTATATTACCGTCATTATATGTTTATATTATTGTATACATGTGTAATAATGTTATGTGAATGTATTACGTAATTTAATAATGTAGGTTAAAAGTTGCTAACAATGAGGTAACCTTGAGACAATAATGAGTAACAATGTTTAACAATGCTACTGGTAATTATTGTAATAATGTAAATTTTGAGACAGTTTATAAAATAGCCAATCAACAACCAGAAAAAAGCTTAAGTTAAATAAAAGTATTCTATTGGATTAGGAATAGCCAATCAGAGACTTGAAATACAGAAATTTACAAATTTAGGCGGTAGAAATCAAGTCAGTTGCTTGAAGACAGTGTTCCTAACTGGATGCGAGATGTGTCCTCGAGAAATTTAATATGTATTTTGTGTGAGACAAAAATAGCTTACGTTTTAAAAAGTGCAAGTAATTCATAAAAAAATCTCACAGCCCTCTCTATATCAGTGAAGTGTTATTTAAATTGTGTCAAGCATTAATAAAAGGAGTGAAGTAAAATTATAATCTGTCTAAGCCAACATTCTTCAGTCGCACCACTCCCTGTTAAGACATTCATGTCTCTATAAAAAATATAAATACTGACGCAGCCGAGGCAAAGATAAATATATAATATTTAAATAAACAATTAAAAATTACAAAGTTAATGTTTTTTAAACATTTGGGGCGAAGGCTACCGGAAACATTTTACCATACGTGCGGTTGCAACTACTTCAAGTTCGGCTCCCCAACAGTCGAAATATAATACATCATTTTCAAACTGACTTTCCAAACGTAGCAGCAACAAACCTTCTGCAAATTGGCTCCCAAAACGTGGGGTAAATAACAATACAACAATACTACCTTCTTCAATGGCCATGACCATTACCTCCAGCTTTAAATGTGGTTGATTCTTGCAGTTTAAGTGCACTTGCATGAGCCTCACTCTTAACATACAAATGCAGAGGTGTGAGGTCTATCAGAGCAATCATATGTTTGAGTTAAGTTGTGGATTAAACAGTTGAAGGCAATACTAAAACGTTGATGATGGAGTACGGAAGAGCATTGAATTCCGGATGAAACAAATTATCTTATTAGCTTCGGCTTGAAAGTTGAAGCGCCGGCAAATCGCTAGAGAGACAGCATAAGTCATGAGCTACTTTAATATCTAACGCATCAGCACAATTGTTTCACCCACTCTACCCTTAATTTCATTGTAACGTTACGTGAAGCATGAAGGTTCTTCCCTCTCTCACTCCGTGTTGAAGTGCACTTTTGTTAGCTATGAAGACGAGAATTGCGCACGTGCACCACGGAAAACAACCTTTTAGAAAGAAGAAAAGAGTTTGTTTGGAGAGAAGTTTTCAAAGCGAACGTTAGCTAAAAGTATTGCTCCACACACTCGCCACGAATTCTATTGCTACTAATGATTTTGGCTCAACAATACAAGTATATTAGCTCCAGCTCTGTTTCATTTTACTTTTTCTACGACATATTGTAGGTAGAAAACGTATTGAATTCCAACTAAAAATTCGATAGCGGGATTTCACAAAAAAATCTGATGTGTTACACTCACATGACTTTCTCTACTCTTGTACAAACTATTTTTATAAACGCATATTCTCCATATGCTTCATGTTAATCGAGATGTTAATCTTATTGCTAATTTTCTTGTAGATGCAGGGGGAATTGGTAGGCTTTAAGCGATAGTCAAATATTTTAAGAGCTGGTTGCTATGTGGAGTATTCCATTCTCTTTGCATTACCAGGACAAAAACAAATGAATAACGAATTTGAGAAAAAGTATAAGTATTGGAAAATTTAAGGGAATAACAAGCAATATCTCGAAAATGGTTCACTCAACAACAAAAATATATATGCCACAAATTGTGTATTTTAACGCGATCTACATTTTCCGTGTAGTAAAATTTTGTCTATCTCTTATGGTTTACCAGTTATGCAAAAGTCGTTCACAATGAAGAGTACTTCTGGAGACATTCCCAGAAAATTCAAGATATATATTTTATTTGTCATGAAAGTATCTTAAATATATGATATTTTAATTAAAATCGTGGGAGCCATTTTTGAGAAAATTAAGATTTTCGAAAAATGTTGCATTTAAAGGGTAATCTGGGGTGGAGGGATTTTCTTGAAAACCTTCGTGTAGCATCTCTGGAAGATACTGAACCTAAATACCAAGTTTGGTGTTTATCCGACTGTTCGTTTCTGAGTTATGCTGTTCACAGACACACACAGACACGCACACATGGACATGGTTCCAAAAATGCTTTTTTTTGGATTCAGGGGGTCTCAAAACAGATATTTCCGGTGAAATCTCGGTATCGAATTTTTGGGTGGAATGCACTACTTCCCCTACTTACTATACGTAGTAGAGAAAGTAACACACTTTTTGAGGCCCCCTGAATAAAAAAGCATATTTAGAAAAAGGTCCTTCTGTGGGCATGTGACTCAAAAAACAAATGTCAGAGAAATACCAAACTTGGTACTTTGGGTAGGATAGGACTAGAAGACTAGCACCTCGACCTACGCAGATGTTTTGTACCTAGGCCTCTGACGGGAGGGATGAGGTGAGAGCAGACAGGGGGCGACCGGACCAGGAGGCACGTCAGGGCTTAGGACAGATATGAACTCCCGGGTGGTGGATGGTGCAGTCCCCCTCCCCCATGTAGGCTTACACATCCCTTAGAGGACCCGGTACCGCTCGCAGTCCGGGGAAGGAAGGTTTACTCAAGAGCATGCTTTTCCTCTGCCATGCCCGAGACCTCCCGCCGACACTTACAACCCTAAAAGAAACCAAGCAGATGAAAGGTGAAGTGAAATGAGAATGGAGATGAAATTTAGGGACAGGAAATTCGGGGAATGTAATAATACTCCCCAGCATTCGCCTGGTGACCCGGGGAAACTCCCGAAAAAACCCATGGATCAGGAAGGTCGGCCACGGGAATCGAACCCACGACTTCCCGAATGCCATTACCGCCTGAGCCATCCTGCTTAAGTTCAATATTTTTCAAAGATGCCATACGGACTTTAAAGAATATACCCCACCCTTTACATGGAAAGTTTTTCGTAATTTTTTTTATTTTTTTTCAAAAATGGCTCTAAGATATTTACTTGTCACATAAAATGTATAGCTTGAATTTTCTGAAAATAGCCAGTGAAGTCCTTTTCATTCTGAAGACCTTTTGTATAACTGGTAAACCATACGATAGGCCAAAACGTACTGCACAAAATATGCAGATCTCATCAAATAGTATTTTAGTAGCATTAGTCATGCCCGGGTCATACGCTGTTATAGGTTAAAGGTTGTCATTTTTACTGCACCTAAATTTTATCGGAAATACATTATTTGAGGCCCCCTGAATAAAAAAGAACATTTTTAAATAAGGGTTCGTGTATGTGTCTGTATGCGTAACTCAAAAACCAAAAATACCAAACTTAGTATAAGTTAAATAACTTTCAAAGATGCAATACGAAGCTTTCTAAGAAAATCCCCCACCCCTATTACTCTTTACATAGAACATTTTTCGAACTTTTTGACTTACTGAAAAAATAGCTCTAACGATATTGATTAAAATAGCAAATATTAAAACGTATATCTTGAAAATATCCTATGAAGCCCTCTTCATTCTGAATGATTTTTACATGGCTGGTAAACAGTAAGACATAGACAAAATGTTACTGCACAAAAGCTATTAATCTCGTTAAAAGATATTTTTGTCAATTTTTTGTGGCGTTAACCATTTTAAAGATATTCTTTGTTATTGGTTTGAATTTTCAAATACGTAACCTTTCTTTCAGATGATGTCACTATGCGTTTTCTCAAGTAGCAATCATACAACGACCCGCTGTTTAAAAATCTGACTACTGCATCCATCTTATACCTACAACAAATGTGTAAGTCTGAAATGAAAGTTTGTCTGGATTAAGAAGAAATAGAGAATAAGATTTTTTACGAATAGTTTGTGATTTCCTCTGGTCGGTAGGCGAATGCTGGGGTGGTTTCTCATCTACCACATTTCCTTTTCATGTTTCAGGTTGCTTCTAGGTTTCTGACGTATGGCGGTGAACAGATGGTGAGGATGTTTATTCTAAGGAAACAGTACTCCGTGTGGATACTAGAGGGCTGCTTAGTCGACGGGGCGTTCATCGCCCTCTCCAGGCAACTAGAGCAGTGGGACGGATTCCTTCAGTTTATCCCTTCCTCCTGGGGGGGAGCACTCTGTAGGTCACAATGTGCGAGGTGTTTCCCACTGTTGTATAACCTATACCTAAGAATAGTTTGTAGAAGACAGAGTAGTGAAAGTCTTGTGAATGCTACACAACAGATTTTTACTTTCTCTACTACAATAGCAAGTAGTATTGCATTCCACCCAAAAATTCGATACCGAGATTTCACCGGAAATACATGCTTTTAGGCCCCTTGAATCAAAAAAGAAAAAAACATTTTTAGACAAACGTCCGTGTGTCTGTAAACAGCATAACTCAAAAACGAAAACTCGGATCAACACCAACACTTGGTATTTACGTTCTGTATCTTTCAAAGATGCGACACAAAGATTTTCAAGAAAATCACACCACCCCAGACTACCCTTTACATATAGAGCATTTTTCGAAATTTTTTTATTTTCTCAAAAATGCTTCTAACCATTTTGATTAAAATATAATATGTCTAAGATATTTTCATAGCAAATTTTTTTAATGTATATCTTGAATTTTCTGGGAATTTCTCCAAAAGTCCTCTTCATTCTGAAGGTCTTTCGTATAACTGGTAAACCGTAAGAGAAGACAAAATGTTACTACGAAAAATGTAGATCTCGTTAAAGCACGCAATTTAGATCACACGCATCTTTTTGTGGAGTGAATCATTTCCGAGATATTCCTTGTTATTTGTTTGAATTTTCCAATACTTACACGTTTTCTCAAATGGGAATTCGTTATTCGTTTTTTATGTCCTGGAATGCAAAGAAAATGGAGTGCTTCACATAGGAACCAGCTCTTAAAAGATTTGACTATCGCTTAAAGCCTACCATATTCCCCTTGCACCCACAAGAAAATTAGCAATAAACGTTTGTAAAAATAGCTTTACAAGAGTAGAAAAAGTAATGTGAGTGCAACACATCAGACGTTTTTAGCACAAGTCATCAATACGTACCACACAATCCGAAATTCAGCAGTGTGTATGTAAATCGTGCTTCTTTACAAATTAATTACATTTTCACACGTAGAAAAAAAACACAAAGTTATTGAAAATGATATCGCGCCATCTATCTGCTGTCAATTCACATGTTCAGGCTGACAAGCTATTCATCTACTAACAAAGCCTTCTGATAGACAAACGCATACAAACATATTATCACAGTTCAAAAATGTAAGCCAACTAAATTCAATAAAACAAAGCTGACCTCGCTGACTAGTTAAAATAACACAAAGCTTTCATCACAAAATTAAATTATCATTTGCATAATAAAACAATAAAACGCCAGTAATGACCTCCCGCAATATCGACACCGACCAGTCAATAACAGTACAAAACAAACAAAAAAAAATACTCAGGTAAAATTAACTATCCAAAATAAAATTCTCACAAACTGACATTTATTAACACTCCCAAAATTAATTTCAAATCACGAGATTGCAAATCATATGCACTTGCATATTAATTCTGCGGCGTTTAAAAGTAATATATTTTTTCGACGATACTGGTTTTTTACTTTCTCTACTACGTATAGTAAGTAAGGGGAAGTATTGTATTCCACCCAAAAATTCGATACCGAGATTTCACCGGAAATATATGTTTTGAGACCGCCTGAATCCAAAAAAAGCATTTTTGGAAACATGTCCGTGTGTGTGTCTATGTACCTATGTGTCTGTCTGTGAACAGCATAACTCAGAAACGAACAGTCGGATAAACACCAAACTTGGTATTTAGGTTCAGTATCTTCCAGAGATGCGACACGAAGGTTTTCAAGAAAATCCCCGCACCCCAGATTACCGTTTACATGGAAGATTTTTCGAAAATTTTAATTTTCTCAAAAATGGCTCTAATGATTTTGATTAAAATATCATAGGTTTAAGATATTTGCATGACAAATAAAATGTATATCTCGAATTTTCTGGGAATGTCTCCAAAAGTACTCTTCATTGTGAACGACTTTTGCATAACTGGTAAACCATAAGAGATAGACAAAATTTTACTACACAAAAAATGTAGATCGCGTTAAAATACACAATTTATGTCATATACATTTTTTTTGTTGAGTGAACCGTTTTTAAGATATTGCTTGTTATTCCCTTAAATTTTTCAATGCTTATTTTTTCAAATGGGAATTCGTTATTCATTTTTTTTGTCTTGTATATGCAAAGAGTATTAATCTGTGGCAAAGAGAATGGTGCTGCACCTAGCAACCAGCTATTAAGAGATATGTCTATGCTTAAAGGCTACTGTATTTCTATATTGCCCTTGTAAATATATATTCCCCTTACATCTACAAGAAACTTGCAATAAGATAAGGTCTGGAAATGTTTATCTCGATTAACATGAAGTAGGTGGAGAATAAGCGTTTGTAGAAATAGTTTGTACAAGAGTAAGAAAGTCATGTGAGTGTAACACATCAGATTTTTACTTTCTCTACTACGTATAGTAAGTAGGGGAAGTATTGCATTCCACCCAAAAATTCGATACCGAGATTTCACCGGAAAAACATGTTTTGAGACTCACTGAATCCAAAAAAAGCATTTTTGGAAACATGTCCGTGTGTGTGTCTGTCTGTGTGTCTGTCTGTGTGTCTGTGTGTCTGTGAACAGCATAACTCAGAAACGAACAGTCGTATAAACACCAAACTTGGTATTTAGGTTCAGTATCTTCCAGAGATGCGACACGAAGGTTTTCAAGAAAATCCCCCCACCCCAGACTACCCTTTACATGGAACATTTTTCGAAAATTTTAATTTTCTCAAAAATGGCTCTAACGATTTTGATTAAAATATTATATGTTTAAGATACTTTTATGACAAATAAAATGTTTATCTTGAATTTTCTGGGAATGTCTCCAAAAGTATTCTTCATTGTGAACGACTTTTGCATAACTGGTAAACCATAAGAGATAGACAAAATTTTACTACACAAAAAATGTAGATCGCGTTAAAATACACAATTTATGTCATACACATTTCTTTTGTTGAGTGAACCGTTTTCTAGATATTGCTTGTTATTCCGTTAAATTTTCCAATACTTATACTTTTTCTCAAATTCGTTATTCATTTTTACTTTCTCTACTACGTATAGTAAGTAGGGGAAGTATTGCATTCCACCCAAAAATTCGATACCAAGATTTCGCCGGAAATACATGTTTTGAGACCTCCTGAATCCAAAAAAAGCATTTTTGGAAACATGTCCGTGTGTGTGTCTGTGTGTGTGTGTGTGTGTGTGTGTCTGTGTGTCTGTGTGTCTGTGTGTCTGTGAACAGCATAACTCAAAAACGAACAGTCGGATAAACACCAAACTTGGTATTTAGGTTCAGTATCTTCCAGAGATGCGACACGAAGGTTTTCAAGAAAATCCCCCCACCCCAGACTACCCTTTACATGGAACATTTTTCGAAAAGTTTAATTTTCTCAAAAATGGCTCTAACGATTTTGATGAAAATACCATATGTTTAAGATAATGTCATGAGAAATGAAATGTATATCTCGAATTTTCTGGGAATGTCTCCAAAAGTATTCTTCATTGTGAACGACTTTTGCATAACTGGTAAACCATAAGAGATAGACAAAATGTTGCTACACAAAAACTGTAGATCGCGTTAAAATACACAATTTATGTCATATACATTTCTTTTGTTGAGTGAACCGTTTGCGAGATATTGCTTGTTATTCCCTTAAATTTTCCAATACTTATACTTTTTCTCAAATTTGTTATTCATTTTTTTATGTCCTGGATATGCAAAGAGAATGGAATGCGCCACATAGCAACCAGCGTTAAAATATTTGACTATCGCTTAAAAGCTACCATATTTTCCTTGCATCTACAAGAAAATTAGCAATAAGATTGACATCTCGATTAACATGAAGCATATGGAGAATAGGCGTTTGTAAAATTAGGTTGTACAAGAGTAGAGAAAGTTATGTGAGTGTAACACATCAGATTTTTTTATGTCCTGGACATGCAAAAAGAATGGAATGCGCCACATAGCAACCAGCGTTAAAATATTTGACTATCGCTTAAAATCTAGCATATTCCCCTTGCATCTACATGAACATTACCAATAAGATTGACATCTCGATATCTCGATTAACATGAAGCATATGGAGAATAAGCGTTTGTAAAAATAGTTTGTACAAGAGTAGAGAAAGTCATGTGAGTGTAACACATCAGATTTTTTATCCACTTCTCGTTCATGCTGTCATGATATTAAGTTGAACATCCTATACTGGAGCCTAATCTCCCTGCGAGGTTTTTTCTATTTTATTGCAGATATAGTACCGCCGTTTTATCTCCGGCTCTGACATTCAGCGCGACCGAGAGAGGTAGTGTTGCCAGTTCTTACCCCTGCTCTGAACACGTGTGTATACCTGTACCATCTCTTTGTAAAGTGCAAACGATGAAATGGTTGCCTATGTTACAGAATTTAAAGTATGGAGATAGCATTTACAGGAAATTTAAACAAGGGTAACGCAGTAAATCGTATGCGCACAGAAAACAAACTTAACCTGGACTAAAGCAAACAGCTACTGACGATACGTGCTTCACTTATAAGAAAATCGGCAACACAGCCCAAACTGCAGTGTACGCACCGGAGAGGGAGCCTGTAATTGGTCCTAGCAGACAACTTCCACCCTTTGCTTTGCAAGTCAACTCAGCACTGCAAACCTTGCTGGACCTTTTATTCTTTTCTTTCGTGTTGTGGTTTATGTTCAGCAGAGCTCTAAGCAACAACAGTAGACTGTATTTATTACAGACTTAAAAGAAATTAAATTACAGTCCCCATTTATCTGTTGAGGCGAATCAGAATAGCTTCCTTTAGCATGGAAATCCACAGCGCTAGTATTGCTAAAGGTGGCCATTCTAATATATACCTGTCTCTTTCTTTACTCTCATGAAACGTCAGGGCCGGAGATGCAGCGGCTTAGGTATAAGTGCATGAACCATATTAAATCTTGTAACTTTGATATATTTATTACTGCAGATGTGGAATATAATAATATTTGATAGTCAAATTTTATCGTTTAAATCTTACCTGGGCCTTTGCTTTCTTTTTACTTTCCCTACCACGTACATGGTAGAGAAGGTATTGCATTCTACCAAAAATTCGACACTGATATTTCACTGGAAGTACATGTTTTGAGGCATTTTGATTTTAAAAAATCTGATGTGTTACATTCACATGACCTTCTTTACTCTTGTACAAACTATTTTTACAAACGCTTATTCTACATATGCTTCATGTTAATCTTATTGCTAATTTTCTTGTAGATGCAAGGGGAATATGGTAGGCTTTAAGCGATAGTCAAATATTTTAAGAGCTGGTTGCTATGTGGAGTATTCCATTCTCTTTGCATGTCTAGTACGTAAAACAAGCAATATCTTGAAAATGGTTCACTCAACAACAAAACTGTATATGACATAAATTGTGTATTTTAACGCGATCTACATTTTTTGTGTAGTAAAATTTTGTCTATCTCTTATGGTTTACCAGTTATCCAAAAGTCATTCACAATGAAGAATACCTCAAGATATACATTTTATTTGTCATAAAAATATCTTTAACATATGATATTTTAATCAAAATCGTTAGAGCCATTTTTGAGAAAATTTTCGAAAAATGGTCCACGTAAAGGGTAATTTGGGGCGGGGGAATTTTCTTGAAAACCTTCGTGTCGCATCTCTGGAAGATACTGGACCTAAATACCAAGTTTGGTGTTTATCCGACTGTTCGTTTCTGAGTTATGCTGTTCACAGACACACACACGGACATGTTTCCAAAAATGCTTTTTTTTTTATTCAGGGGGTCTCAAAACATATATTTCCGGTGAAATCTCGGTATCGAATTTTTGGGTGGAGTACAAAAAAAACGTAGAAAAATGTTCGTACGTATGTGTGTATGAACAGTATAACTTAAGAACAGAACCTCAGATAAACACCAAACTTGCTATTCGAGTTCAATGCCCTTCAAAGATGCGACGCAGAGACTTTCAAGAAAATCCCTCCACTCCAAACCACCCTTTACATGAAACGGTTTTCGAAATTTTAGATTTTCTAAAAACTGGCTGTAGCGATTTTGATAAAATGCTGTATATTAAAGATATTTACATAACAAATAAGACGTACATCTTGAATTTTCTGGGAATAGTCTGTGAAGTCCTATTCGTTCGGAAGGAATTTTAAATAAATTTGCATAAGTGGTAAAGGTTTAGCGATAGACTATAACGAACTGCACAAAAGATGTAGATCTCTTTAAAGCACTCAATTTATTTCAAATATCTTTTTTGTGGCTAAGCCATTTCTGAGATACATGCTATTAATGATATTCGTTGTTCAACACTTTTGTCACTCTTTTCAACGCCCGTCGATTGCGTAGAAAGAGTATGGAATTTTAAGAAAGCATATAGCGTTCAAATCAAATATAAAAAGATATCTCGCAAATGGTTAAAGCCACAACAAAATTATTTGACATAAACTAAGTGTTTTAACTAGTTCTACATTTTTGTATTCCAAGTTTTTATCTAACTCTTACGTTTTACAAATTATACAAAAGTCATCACATTTTATGTCTCATGTAAATATCTTAAACATAATGGTATTTTAATATGGAGAAAATTAAATTTCAAAAATATTTCCATGTAAACGGAAGTTTGGAGTGCAACATTTTCTTGGAAATCTTCGTGTCGCATTTTGGAATTAGATACCAAGTTTACTATTTACCGAAAATTTTGTGTTTGAGTTATGGTGTTCACAGACACGGGCCTTTTACCAAAAATGCTTTTTATTTAGGGGGCAGCAAAATATGTTTATCGATGAAATCTCGGCATCGAATTTTTAGGTTGAATAAAACGTATTAGGTACATGGTAGAGAAAATAAAAATACATCACTGAGCAACAAAGCATATTAGTAATACTGTATAATAGAATTTATAAATGAACAACATAGATACGTGATTTCAGGTTCACTGAGACAACGTATAACACTTGAGGTACCTGGCAGGATGGCTCAAGCGGTCTGTGGCCCGCATTCGGGGGTCGTGGGTTCGATTCCGTGGCCGGCCTTCCCGACCCGTGAGTTTTTTCGGGGATTTCCCCAGATTCTGGGGAAAGAATATTACATCCCGAATTTCCTATCCCTCCATTTCATCTCCATTCTCATTTCACTGCACTTTTCATCTGCTTGGTTTCTTTCAGGGTTGCAAGGGTCGGCGGGAGACCTCGGCATGTGCATGGCAGGGAAAAAGGATGCTCTAAGTAAACCTTCGTTCCCGGACTCCCAGGAGATCTGTAAGCCCATAGGGGGAGGGGAACCGGCTGCACCAGCACCCGGGGAGTTCAAATCTGTAAATGGTACAGACACTGCCCTCTGCGTGTCGTGCCTCCTGGTCCGGCCGCCCTCTCTCTCCGCTTACTTCATCCCTCCCTCCCAGGAGCGCCGCGTCAGCGCTCTAGGTACAAAAGATCTGCGTAGGTTTGTGCTAATTCCCCCTCCGCTTCTAGTCCTATCCTATTACTTAAGTGTTGTCCATCCATGTCTGTAAATAAGCGATTTTATTTAACTAGATCATCAAATATTGCAATACTGTAAAGAATCTTAAAATAATCCTTGTGTGTGTGTTTAAAAAAGCAAGTATTTCTTAACAAATGGCTCCATTCTCTCTGCACTACTGTAAAATTATCTTAAATTTAGTTGCTTCATGTCTGTAGATACACTACGTGATCAAAAGTATCCGGACACCTGGCTGAAAATGACGTACAAGTTCGTGGCGTCCTCTATCGCTAATGCTGGAAGTCAATATGGTGTTGGCCCACCCTTAGCCTTGATGACAGCGTTCACTCTCGCAGGCATACTTTCAATCAGGTGCTGGAAGGTTTCTTGGGGAATGGCAGCCCATTCTTCACGGAGTGCGGAAGTGAGGAGAGGTATCGATGTAGGTCGGGGAGGCCTGGCACGAAGTCTGCGTTCCAAAACATCCTAAAGGTGTTCTAAAGGATTCAAGTCAGGACTCTGTGCAGGTCAGACCATTACAGGGATGTTATTGTCGTGTAACCACTCCGCCACAGCCCGTGCAGTATGAACAGGTGCTCGATCGTGTTGAAAGATGCAATCGCCATCCCCGAATTGCTCTTCAACAGTGGGAAGCAAGAAGGTGGTTAAAATATCAATGTAGGTCTGCGCTGTGATCGAGCCACGCAAAACAACAAGGTGTGCAAGACCACTCCAGGAAAAACAGACCACCTCCGAATTTCACTGTTGGCACTACACACGCTGGCAGATGACGTTCACCGGGCATTCGCCATACCCACACCCTGCCATCCGATCGCCACATTGTGTACCGCGATTCGTCACTCCACACAACGTTTTGCCACTGTTCAATCGTGTAATGTTAACGCTCCTTACACCAAGCGAGGCGTCGTTTGGCATCTTCCTGCGTGATGTGTGGCTTATGAGCAGCCGCTCGACCATGATTCCAAGGTTTCTCACCTCACGCCTCTCATAGTACTTGGAGTGGATCCTGATGCAGTTTGGAATTCCTGTTTGATAGTCTGGATAGATGTCTGCCTATTATTCTTTACGACCCTCTTCAAATGTCGACAGTCTGTCAGTCAACAGACGAGGTCGGTCTGTACGCTTTTGTGCTGTAATGTCCCTTCACGTTTCCACTTCACTATCACATCAGAAACAGTGGACCTGGGATGTTTAGGAGTGTGGAAATCTCGCGTACAGACTTCTGACACAAGTGACACCCAATCACCTGACCACGTTCGAAGTCCGTGAGTTCCACGGAGCGTCCCATTCTGCTGTTTCACGATGTCTAATGACTACTGAGGTCGCGGATAATGAGTACCAGGCAGTAGGTGGCAGCACAATGCATCTAAGATGAAAACGTATGTTTGTGGGGGTGTCCGGACACTTTTGATCACATAGTGTAAGTATGTAACGAAAACGTAGCATTGTAGCATTTTCATTGACAAGAGTATATAAAATATTTCACTATTATAATGAATTTTAGTGTCATGTAAATAATCATGGTTCTTAGTTTAATAATATGAAATCGTATTTGTATGTATGTGGTTATGTAGCATTGGCTGACTTCTTCCATGTTCCAAGTACACTTGTACATAAACCCACGGAACGCTATCTGTCTGTCTATATCGGCACTCGTTTCGGAAACATTCATGTTGAGAGTTATAGGAATTCACTGGTATAAAAGAATGTGTTTAGATATGCACCGAAACAGTGAGAAATGGGTACAAAACCAAACTTCTACTTTCATAACTCCTTTTAAATGGTGAAGAAGAAAGAATTCCATGGGATTCTTATACATAAGATGCATTGTATGGCTGCCAAGACAGTTGGAGATATCGGCTGCTTTACTTTACGTCACTACTGATTTGTTTCTTTAGAGTAAAGCCCCCATTCACAATAAAGACGTAACGTTAACATAACGCAGCATAAGCGCAGGCGTGAGGTAATACAATTCACAATGAAGACGTAACAGGGAGAGCCAAAAAACTACGAACCGTCCTCGGCGCTCGTTGCCGTCTGCCGCTATCATAAAAAGGCGTGGATGAGACCGTAAATTTTTAAAACTACTTTTAAATGCTTTAGTTACCAATTTATGAAAGGAGATGCTGAAACTGGCCACCGTCGTTGTCCATACATTTTTGGCACCTCTTTAGGAAACTATCCATCACTCGCCAATTTTTTCGAGTCAACAGTTGAAGCCCGTACATATGTGAATACAATCCCCCCCTTAGAGAATTAACAGCCAGGGAGCGTGATTTTGCCTTTTTTCAACAAGACTCTACAATAGCTTATACGGCAAATATTTCAATGGGAAAGTGTGTTTGAGGACAGAATTATTAGTAGAGATTTGCAACCCCCTCGGTCCCCTGACCTAACCCCCAACCATGTCTATTTCTGGGGTAACTTAAAACAAAGTATACAAGACAAACATACACTCCCTGAAAGAATTAAAACAAAATATCCGCCAGGAAATTACCAGCATTTCTCAACGTAAACTAGGCGAGTGATGAATAGTTTTCCTAAAGAGGTGCCAAAAATGTATGGACAACGACGGAGGCCAGTTTCAGCATCTCCTTTCATAAAGTTTGTAAGTAAAGCCTTTAAAAGTAGTTTTAAAAATGTTGTATGGTTTCATCAGCGCCTTTCTACGATAGCGGCAGACGGCAGCGAGCGCCGAGTACGCGGACAGGAAAAACACCGCGCAGCTGGTTCGTAGTTTTTGGCTCATCTTGTATAACGCAGCATAAGCGCCGACTTGAGGCCAAGACCGTTCAGAATGAAGACGTAACGCTAACATAACGCAGCATAAGCGCAGGCGTGAGGTAAGACTATTCACAATGAAGACGTAACGCTAACATAACGCTGCATAAGCCCCGGCTTGATGTTAAGACCATTCAGAATGAAGATGTAACGCTAACATAACGCAGCATAAGCGCAGGCGTGAGGTAAGACTATTCACAATGAAGACGTAACGCTAACATAACGCTGCATAAGCGCAGGCGTGAGCTAAGACCATTCACAATGAAGTCGTAGGCGTAACACACAAACTTGGCACGGGTTTCTAGATCTGTATTGAATGCAGAAATCTTCCGAGCGTACCGCAAGCTTCAAATTGAATAAGGCAATCAATAAGATCCAATATGAAAATTCATTCACTCTTTATAAATAAATAAATAGGACATAAGAAGGAGTTGAACAAAGCAAACAACAGAACAGCGTCTGGAGTCAACATCGGTGTGGCATGGACAAATGGAAGAAGAATGATTTTATAGTAGAAGGGGTATAATCCCTCATCGCGATCGAGTGCTTTTAAGAAGCTGGTAATGCATGAAGAAAGAAGTGCAGAATGCTTCCACTATGCACACGACACAAATGTTTGGAGTTTGCAATCTCTGCATTACGCAGTTATGTGAATGCTTCCATTAAATAACATGGGTGCAAACGTTTGCGTTTATGTTGCATCTCCGCTTACTTTCATTATGAAGCGGCTTTACTAAAGGCGATACCTGAGAGTTCGCAAGGAATGCCAGGAAGATTTTGGTTGCTCTGAATGTCTCTCTACCTTGGGGCTTAAGGGAGCATCCTCGTTCTGCTTTTGAATGCCTACAGCTATGATAACCCTTAATTTCAGAGTTTCTCAAAGGAGACATCATTAAGCTACTTTCCAAGTTAGCAAAAGGAATCCAACTTCAAAGACCACCGTGAGCCATTGTGATGGTCTTCTAAAAGGGTGAGAGGTCATGAACAAATTACGTTAATGTTACCTTTCGTCCAGAAAAGCTGCTACCAACTGTATCTCTCCCCCTCTGTTGTAAAGGTGAAGTTTATTACAGTCCCCTTTGCTTTTAGAGATCGGACGGAAATGAAATAGTTTACAATCTGTATATTATGTCCAGAGACGCGGGAAAGCTAAATAAAGCGTATTGAGCTGTAAGAAGTGTGGTTGGGACCGTGTTGTAATGAGTGCAGCGGCCAATAGATTGTTTAGAAACAAATCTCATGTGTTACATTCACATGACTTTCTCTACAATCTATCGCTTATTAATGGGTTTACAAATCATTCTTACGAAAGCTTATTTTCCTATCTACTTCATTTTAATCGAGATAAACCTTTCTGGAAATAGCTACATTACACATTTCTTTATAGATACAAAGAGAATAGCGATAGTCAAATATTGGGTTATTTCATAATCAGGCCTCGGTGCAGGGTTCCGAGACGCATGAAGTTAGGAGCACACAAACCACTGTGTTGTTTAGTTTGAGTGGAATGGCAGGTAACGCGTGCAGGTAGCCCTTGCCTCAACATGTAAACATCTAGCCACAGTAGGGCACAAAATAAACGTTCACATTTTCCGATGCGTATGGAGTACGGAAATTAATTTCTTAACATAACAGTTTTGCATGATTGTACATGTTTTAACGTTCTGAAATAGCCATTTTCCATGACAGGAAAAAATGTGCAAACAATATGCTTATCACAAGATAGATTTCATCACAACTTCATTGCACCGTATACATAAATATTTAAAATAAATACATAAGTAATAAACCAAATAACGTAAATGAATACAATATACTTCTTTACATGTCATTGCAGCGAATTACAAGTTGTATTCGCAATGTATCAAATGAAAAACATCTATTTTCACTTAAAATACGTTTATAGCTATAAAAACTCGATCTACGTCACATGACGTGACAGGGGCATAACGAAAGAATGGGATATCACACAAATCAACTTTCGTGGATTTGTATTCATCGTTTGTCCTTACTTGCACACATATCTGCAGAGCCCGAGTTTTTCTCTAGGACATTTTTGAATTTGGCGTTCACACCTGCATTAACAGAGTCTGATCTTGACTCACTCGGTTTTTGAAGCAATTACGAACTGAAGAGCCTTAGACATTTCTATATCTGACGCCTGCAGATGTGATATGGTTCTAGATATAGGTTCTAGATATATATTGCAAATGTTTTTAATGTATAGGAACGACCCCATTAGCTGTTCTGAAATCAGAGGTTTTACAATAGCTACTGCACTACTTTCCTCTGAATCAAACATATTTATTACGTCTATGATTTTGGGATAGTGTTCGGCATAATAAGTATCTGCGTCCAACCAACTGCCCCAACGCGTAATAATAGGCTGAGGTGGAGGGAGTATTAGGTGCTATTGCTTTAAATCTTTGTATCCTTGAAGGAACTTTCAAAAAACATTTTTGACGTTGGATATGAAGCGGTCGACATCTTTGAGATTAGCCCTTACGTGTTCGGTCACTCTATAAGGGCGTGTGCCATACATGTTATATGAATTAATTTAGGATATAGCTACTGAAGAGATTTTGCCTACTTCACCATGTACGATGCCGCATCAGTTACAAGCAATAAACATTTTGTCATTTGATTTCATGTGGATACAAGAGACACACTGAATTTTCGAAGAGATTTTCTATGTTCTTATAGTTTACTTTGTGCAGTATCTCAGATGTCACTAAAAGTTCCTTACCTGCACGATCGGGCAACAAAACTCCCGCAATAACATTTGGGACAAACCTACCACAGCAATCTGTTGTTTCGTCCAGTGAAACCCAAATTTTCTGGTCTTGCACAATTATCTGTTTCAATGTATGGTTATAGCAAGCTGTAAAATAATGTTTTCTTAAGATCGACTCTTGGGCAATATTTTTACACCTATATTTTTCTAGAAACGCTTTAAAATATTTGTTTTCGACCTTGTTGAAAGGGATGTTGACATGTACCAACACGCTACACAAATCTCGATAAAATTCTATCTGATTTTCCATGTTTGATTATGATGTTGAAGGCCTCTGTAAATTGTGTAATTTAATATTTTTCGTGTGTATTTTGCTATTGCAGTGTTTTTGAAGGAATCGAGATATGTCTGTCCTGATATATTGTTTGCAATATACAGTGTTGTTTCCTATGACGAGGAAATATTCCTTTACAAACTTCTCTATAAGTGCATCCTGAAGGGAACGTTTGGTACTGTTATTCTTCAACATCTTTCAAAGTGCTGTGGAGTATAAACAAAAACAAAACACTAACACAAATATCAATGAATATGTAAATACCATGAAACTATAGTTGTTTACTCACTGGATCTCGAGGAGACTGCATCAATATGAATGTCCACAGTGACCTTCGCTACGGAACTACCTATAGGTTGGAAGTGCTACCCCACCCACCGGCTAGGACATCAAATCAATTCCGTGCGTTCCCAACTGCAGTCTGCTAATTCCGTGACCCAAAACCGAGGCCTGCTCATAAGTTGATTCGTTTTGCTCGCAAGTTCCATCTATAGCGCCTGAAAACCCTGAACCCTCTGTACACTCAAGTTATCCTAGTTGCCTAACCACCCCTACGACTTAGAGAACAACAACCAGACTCACTATTGGATATGTCAGTGTGTATTTGTGACTGACGTTGGATGGAACAGCGTGAACTTGTGTTTACAAACTATGGAAAGCAAAAAAGAACATTTCCGACATCTTATGCTGTTTTACTATCGTAAGGGTAAAACCGCCTCACAATGCCGGCAGAAAATTTGTGCTGTCTACGGGGAAGATGCAGTAACGAAGCGAGCATGTCAAAAGTGGTTTAGGAATTTCTCCCTGAAAGACAAACCTCGGTCTGGATGGCCAATGGTTACGGACGTGAGATAATTCATGAAACGATAGTCAACAATCCACGAATTACAACTCGGGTGTTGGCATTGGAGCTCAATTTAGCTCGTGCTACTGTAGCCAGGAACTTGGCAATATATTGTCGACATATATACTGCAGGAAATAAATAGTTTCTTTACAAAACATAACTGACGTAGTTATTTATCTTTCGAACCACCTTGTGTTTCAGATTTGTAAACGGAAAGATCGGCAACTACTCTGTCGTAGCTGCGCTGCGGGTGAGGTGTGTTCCCAGGCGTTCTTAGAGATTGAAACGTAACGAAAAGTGAACGAACTTATAAGACAGCCCTATATTTTAAAACTAGATGCTACACGTTGACCTTAAAATTCAATATACTTTTCATGACAAATCGGCAGAACTTTAAAAGATGGCTAAGTATTGAACAATTCGGACAAATAAATATTTACTTATTGTATTTTATTTGGTATTTAATCCAACTTTTTGTTTTTGAGTTATGCTGTTCACAGACACAGGCATACATACATATATACATACATACATACATACATACATACGTGGACTGGTGGTACCGTGCTAGCCTCTAGTTCCCAAGGTCGCGGGTTCAAACCCGGCGGAGGGCGATGGATTTTTTCGGGCGTAAAAATCGTTAGCACGGCTTCCTTCGGAAGGGAAGTAAAGCCGGTGGTCCCGTGTCGTAGATTTACGGCACGTAAAAGAACCTCAAGCCTGATAAAGAGGCCTCTGAGCAAAATTACAGGTGTTTCACGCCCACTATAGAATGGGACGCTAAGAACCATAGTAGTTAAAGAGCGTCCATAAATAAAACTCAATTTTTTTTTCATACATACATACATACATACATACATACATACATACATACATACACACATACAACTGCTTTTTTAGGATTCAAGGTGCTTCAAAACCTGTATTTCCGCTGAAATCTCGGTATTGAATTTTTGGGTGGAATGCAATACCTTAAAAAGCCTAATGTTAAATTCACATGGTTTTCTCTGCCCCTACATTTTATATAGCTTCTGGAAAATATTCTTACGAAAGCTTATTTTTCTATCTACTTCATTTTAATCGAGAAAAACATTCATAGAAATAGTTTTATTACTCATTTTATTATAGGGGAATAGTACAGGAGATCGAATAGATAATCGTGGTTAAAAAGCTGTTTGCCAATGCTGGCCATAAACTTTCCATAAATTCAGAAGAAACAGCTGAATAGCAACTTTAAAAACATCTGATGTGTTACACTCACATGACTTTCTCTACTCCTGTACAAACTATTTTTACAAACGCTTATTCTCCATATGCTTCATGTTAATCGAGATATCGAGATGTTAATCTTATTGCTAATTTTCTTGTAGATGCAAGGGGAATTGGTAGACTTTAAGCGATAGTCGTCGTCCTCCGTGGACTAGTGGTACCGTGTTAGCCTCTAGTTCCCAAGGTCGCGGGTTCAAACCCGGCGGAGGGCGATGGAATTTTTCGGGCGTAAAAATCCTTAGCATGGCTTCCTTCAGAAGGGAAGTAAAGTCGGTGGTCCCGTGTCGTAGATTTACGGCACGTAAAAGAACCTCAAGCCTGATAAAGACACCTCTGAGCAAAATTACCGGTCTTTCACGCCCAATATAGAATGGGACGCTAAGAACCACAGCAGTTAAAGAGCGTCCATAAATAAAAACTCAATTTCAATTTTAAGCGATAGTCAAATATTTTAAGAGCTGGTTGCTATGTGGAGTATTCCATTCTCTTTGCATTACCAGGACAAAAAAAATGAATAACGATTTTGAGAAAAAGTATAAGTATTGGAAAATTTAAGGGAATAACAAGCAATATCTCGAGAATGGTTCACTCAACAAAAACAAATGTATATGACATAAATTGTGTATTTTAACGCGATCTACATTTTTTGTGTAGTAAAATTTTGTCTATCTCATATGGTTTACCAGTTATGCAAAAGTCGTTCACAATGAAGAATACTTTTGGAGACATTCCCAGAAAATTCGAGATATACATTTTATTTGTCATGAAAATATCTTAAACATATGATATTTTAATCAACATCGTTAAAGCCATTTTTGAGAAAATTAAAATTTTCGAAAAATGTTCCATGTAAAGGGTAATCTGGGGTGGGGGGATTTTCTTGAAAACCTTCGTGTCGCATTTCTGGAAGATACTGAACCTAAATACCAAGTTTTGTGTTTATCCGACTGTTCGTTTGAGAGTTATGCTGTCTACAGATACACACGAACATGTTTCCGAAAATGCTTTTTTTTTTGATTCAGGGAGTCTCAAAACATGTATTTCCGGTGAAACCTCGGTATCGAATTTTTGGGTGGAATACAATACTTCCCCTACTTACTGTACGTAGTAGAGAAAGTAAAATGGCACAAAACCTACAACGAAATGTGTAGACAAACCATTTCTGCAAATTAAACATTAACTAAGGGGCAGATCAGAGTGATCGTTTTATGAGGTTAACTTACCTGTACTGTATTCTTTATGTTGAAGGAGAGAGGGAGTCCAGATGTAAACAACGGGGGCGTGCCTGCAGCGCTCGTACAGGTTGTATCAAAAGAATGCGTATACTATGCTGTTAATGTTTTAATTCCCTTAGAGAACACTACATTTTACATATATGTAAAGTGAATACTACTTAGTCTGTGCGTTGTAGTGGACAATAATGTGCATGCGGAGGTTATCAAAAGTGGAAGTTCTCCGTCTCTCATTTAAACAAAAGCTATATCGTGAGAAATTCCTTTCAACATCGCAAGAGGTGCATACGAATAATACACGTATATCACTGTCTGATTTCTGCGAAGCGGAACATCGTGCTTATTACAGTAATTTCTTTACCCACCGTCTGTACCCAGGGGACACGTGTCAAGACATTATCGGTAACTTGAAATCACGGACCAGGTTGCTCTAATCCGCCCTCTAGATATAACAATTGATATGAAATTGATAAAAAAGCTTTTGTGACAGGTTTTTGCAGAAGAATGGCTAAAGAAAATCGTGTTAATGTAACACATAAGATATTCTTATCTAGGTATCTAGGAAAAATGTTCCTGATAAAACTTCGACATCAAAATGTTGTGGTAGAAAGCAATATTTTTCTCTAACCCGAGGTGAGGAGTACAGATTAAAACGTGCTGCGTTGACTCTAACTTTGGCAAATTTCCGACGCAGACCTGTGGGATTTATGGTAGACAGCACAGAAATGGACAGTTTTATTCTGGCGCTGCCAATTCCATTCTCGTTTCTTTTCCACCAAGCAAGACAGAGTGCCTAATAATATTGAACAGACGTCACCTCCTTGCACCACTGGGCATGGTTTTGCTCTGCTCGCACACTGCAAGGTATGGGAGTCGAATACTAATGAAGGGCATGAGTCAGCCGTTAACTTTACTTCAGATATATGTATTTTATCATAGAAGCACAATGTACTTTAATTTGCAATATCTGTAATTAATAATTCTAGAATTACATTTTTCTATTGCACAACAAGGTGATTCAGACACTTCAGGCGTTCACCAACTTCTATATCATCCTGATATTGCTCTGATAACCCTTTTTATTCAACATGGACTGATAATCTGTGTTTTCAAAAAATTATGATCCATTTCAGTTTTTTTTCTTTCTTTCGCTTCTTTTTACTTTTTCTACTACATATAGTAAATAGGGGAAGTATTGTATTCCACCCAAAAATTCGATACCGAGATTTCACCGGAAATACATGTTTTGAGACCCCCTGAATCCAAAAAAGTATTTTTGGAAACTTGTCCGTGTGTGTGTGTGTGTGTGTGTGTGTGTGTGTGTGTGTGTGTGTGTGTGTGTGTGTGTGTGTGTGTGTGTGTGTGTGTGTGTGTGTCTGTCTGTGAACAGCATAACTCAGAAATGAACAGTCGGATAAACACCAAACTTGATATTTAGGTTCAGTATCTTTCAGAGATGCGACACGAAGGTTTTCAAGAAAATCCCCCACCACAGAGTACCCTTTACATGGAACATTTTTCGAAAATTTTAATTTTCTCAAAAATGGCTCTAAAACGATTTTGATTAAAATATCATATGTTTAAGATATTTTCATGACAAATAAAATGTATATCGTGAATTTTCTGGGAATGTCTCCAAAGGTATTCTTCATTGTGAACGACTTTTGGTAAACTGGTAAACCATATGAGATAGACAAAATTTTACTACACAAAAGATGTAGATCGCGTTAAAATACACAATTTATGTCATATACATTTTTGTTGTTGAGTGAACCATTTTCGAGATATTGCTTGTTATTCCCTTAAATTTTTCAATACTTATTTTCTGAAATGGGAATTCGTTATTCATTTTTTTGTCTTGGATATGCAAAGAGTATTAATCTGTGGCAAAGGGAATAGTGCTGCACCTAGCAACCAGCTATTAAGAGATATGTATGTGCTTAAAGGCTACTGTATTTCGATACTGCCCTTATAAATATATATTCATCTTGTAAATATATATCATACATCTACAAGAAAATTAGCAATAAGATAGAGTCTGCAAATGTTTATCTCGATTAACATGAAGTAGATGGAGAATAAGCGTTTGTAAAAATAGTTTGTACAAGAGTAGAGAAAGTCGTGTGAGTGTAACACATCAGATTTTTTTCAGCGCCACATTAGGCAAGAAATAACTGAGATTTGTTTTAATAAAAATCTGATGTGTTACACTCACGTGACTTTCTCTACTCTTGTACAAATTATTTTTACAAACTCTTATTCTCCATCTACTTCATATTAATCCAGATAAATATTTGCAGAAACGATCTTTTGACATGCAAAGAGAATTACATTTTACACATAGCGACCAGTTCTAAAAATATTTGACTGTCACTTAAGGCGTACTATGTTCCCCTTGTTTTGTATTTACAAGGGCAATATAAGCACAGACATATCTCTTAATAGCTGGTTGCTATGTGCAGCACCATTCTCTTTGCCACCGATTAATACTCTTTGCATATCCAAGACAAAAAAATGAATAATGAATTCCCATTTGAGAAAATAAATATTGAAAAATTTAAGCGAATAACAAGCAATATCTCGATAATGTTCACTTAAAAAAATGTATATGACATAAATTGTGTATTTTAACGCCATCTACATTTTTTGTGTAGTAAACTTTTGTATATCTCTTATGGTTTACCAGTTATGCAAAAGTCGTTCACAATGAAGAACACTTTTGCAGACATTCCCAGAAAATTCGAGATATACATTTCATTTGTCTTGAAAATATCTTAAACATATGATATTTTAATCAAAATCGTTAGAGACATTTTTGAGGAAATTAAGATTTTCGAAACATTTTCCATGTAGTCTGGGGTGGGGAGATTTTCTTGAAAACCTTCGTGTCGCAATTACCAAGTTTGGTGTTTATCTGACTGTTCGTTTCTGAGTTATGCTGTTCACAACAACACAGACACACACACACACACACACACACACACACACACACACACACACAGAGACACACACACGGACATGCTTCCAAAAATTCTTTTTTTTTGGATTCAGGGGGTCTCAAAACATGTATTTCCGGTGAAATCTCGGTATCGAATTTTTGGGTGGAATACAATACTTCCCCTACTTACCATACGTAGTAGAGAAAGTAATATAACTAGCATTAACCAGCCTTCACAATGAAACAAATGTAACTACTACTAAAAATAAAATATGAATAAACATGGATTTTGAATAGCAACCCTGTTTAATTTATATCCAAATGAGTAGTAGCATCTCACATGTTTTTGCACACTGATTTTGATTGCCCTATCTCTGCTTGCAGTCATTTGGCTGCAATATACTTGCGTGTTGAAATAGACCATGTAGTAATTACTTTAAAGAAATAATCAATTTAAACACTGCATAAATACCGAGGAAGTATTGTTAGCTTTGTGACATCTGTCTGCTCTGCAGTAGCCTCTCCTTAATATCTCCGAATGTTGCAATCTAAGCTTGGAGGTTGGCATCCCTATTGACAAATCCCATTTGTGTGAGCTGCTCAAGTTGAGCACGGTAACTTTCTTCTGGAGGCTGGTTAGTTACTCCATTTATATTGCCTTAAGGGAAAGACTAAATGGCAAAAGTTGAAACAAAAAATAATACATTTTTAATCCTTTGTGGAGTCTTATTAATTGCAATTTCCTCTTTAATTTCATATATATTGTGACTTTGTCCAGTTTTTCTGTTGTCACTTTCACTGAGTTCACTCTGTGACTTCAGTGATGCAAACTATTTCAATTTCCCCGTCACTTCTTCGTGACTTAGTCTCTTCTACAGGACGGTTCATTCGCCGGGGAGTCGTTAACAAGACCTCCACAATCTCTCGCCCCGCAGCAGCATCCGCTATACGCCATAGTAGTCGCCACAAACTCACTCGGAGAACGGCACCCCTCGTCGCATCGAAAACTTACCCGCCAGCTCGCTCGCTCACTGACTGCCGGACTAACTGCTCTCGTGGAACAGTGGAATCTTCCACAGAACATTCCATAAGTATCTGGAGACGCGTTCTGGAGGCGGGGGAAAGAAACTTCCAGAAAATCCTAGTTAAATATATTTTTACTTTTTCTACTACGTATTTACAGTAGAGGAGCTGTTGTATACACCCAGATTCTGATGCCAAGATTTCCCAGAAAATGCATGTTTTAAGGTACCCTGAACCGAAAAAATAACACTTTTAGAAGAGGCTCGTACGTATGTGTACATAACTCAAAATCAAATACTTGGATAAACACCAAACTTGGATTTTAGGATGTAGGATGTGTTTATTGGAGAGAGACACCTCGCGCACTGCGACTACCTTGATCTATTGTGGCTACACCCCCGGGAGGTAGGGACGAGGTGAAGGAGCGGTAGGAGGTCTCAGTTCTTAAGGCAGACAGGCCAACAGAGACGCACAAAGTCCCTAGTATTTCCAGTTTGATCATCTGCGCACCAGTAAAGACGAATAATACCAAAAGAGGATGTCCAAGTGACCCTAACGGGCGGGACAATGCACCCTGGCGTTCGCAAAGAGAAATATTTCTAGTGCGCAAGCATCCACGCCATCTGCCCGACATCGCCAACACCGCAGGACTCGAAGACACACCTGAAACGTGAAAGGGAGAGATGAAGTGAGAGAAACTGGGGGAAAGGGGAAATCGTAATAGAACACACCATCCCGGCATTCGCCTAGGCTACCAGGGGAAAACTACGAAAAACCCCATGGTCAGGGTGGGCGATCGCCGGGAATCGAACCCGGCACCTCCCGAATGCGGGCCGCAGACGTTCCTGCCTGAGCCCTCCCGCTCGGTAATTTGACATTTAAGTTCTGTATGTTTCAAAAATACGACACGAAGATTTTCAAGAAAATCCCCCAACCCAAAGTACGCTTTACATGGAAGATACTGCGACGTTTTTTATTTTCTCAAAAACGGTTTAACAATTTTGATTAAGATATTTACATGAGAAACAAAATGTGCATCTTGAATTGCCTGTGAAGTCTTCTTCATTCTGAATGAATTTTGTAAAACTTTGCATAACTGATAAACTATAAGACATACTAAAAACGTACTGTACAAAAAATCTGATGTGCTATACTCACATGGCTTTCTCTACCTATTAGTATATTACTTTCTCTACCACGTACATAGTAGGTAGAAGGTATTGCATTCCACCCAAAAATTCGATACGAAATTTCACCGGAAATACATGTTTTGAGGCGCTGAATAAAAAAAAGGCCCACGTGTGTCTGTGAGCAGAATAACTCGAAAACGAAAAGTCGGATACATACCAAACTTGATATTTAAGTCCAGTATTTTCCAAGGATGCGACACGAACATTTTCAAGAAAATACTTCACCATAACTACTCTTTCCATTGAGCATGTTTCGAAAATTTTAATTTTTTAAAAAATTACTAACGAATTTGATTAAAATAGGATATATTAAAGATATTTACATGGCAAATAAAATGTATATATTGAATTTTCTGGAAATATCCTGCGAAGTCCTCTTCACACGGAAGGAATTTTTTATAATCTTGTATAACTGGTAAATGTTAAACGATAGACGAAAACGTACCAAATAAAAAATGTATCTCTTTAAAACACAATTTATTTAAGATAAGTTTTTCTATGGCATTAGTAGTTTCTGAGATATTCGTTATTAAAAGCTCGAATTGTTCAGTACCGTTATTCTTTTAGTCTCATTCGAATTTCAGTTGTTCTCGCAATTGCATGGAAACAGTATGGAATATAGCAGGCCAGCATATAGTGTCCAATTCTTAAACATTAGATTTTCGCTGTTCCCCTTGTATCTATAACGAAATGTGTAATGCAGCTATTTTTACAGAGATTTATTTGGATTAAAATGTAGTATACAGAAAAAACAAGCTTTAGTAAGAATAGCTTTATGCACACTAGTAAAGATAGAGGGTATAGAAAGTCATGTGAGTGTATCACATCAGATTTGTTAATCTCCGAAAGTTTACACTTCATGACTCACGCTATTCTAACAAACAGGAACTTGTTTATTTGGTTTTTACAACTCGCAATGGATGTATCTATGTTTCCATGGTTAAAAACATCCATGCCTCCTGCTTGTCCTTTAAAGAACATGAATTAGTCCTTTTATTTTCCATTTTATTGGAATATGAGGCAGTTAATTTCAACAGAACGTTTATCTCATGCTGAGAAAACCTTTGGAAGCCACCTTTGTTTACCATTTTCGTTTACCGCTAAAAGAATGTCTAATTATACATTTCTAAATCGAAAAAAAAAACTAAGCGATATGAACAAGGCGATTGTAATTGTACTGCAACCTCTTTGGATATAGAGCTGGATGACATTTTTAGTTCCGTTTATACCCCGCTTCTGTTGGTATTATCGGCGGTGGATGCCTTTTCCTCTAATTTTTGGGAGAGGTTGTGAGGGCCTTTTCTTCCTTAAATGAACTCTATATTATAAAGGTGGGCATCCCTAGATCCTCCCACCTGTACTCAAAAGTATTTCTTACCACACCAGAATTTGTAGAGTAATTTGTAGCGATTCTTATGTGGCTGGTCCCCACGTCGACGTCGAGAACCCCACTATGTTGATGATAATGGACCTGTAGAGAGATAATGGATGCAGTGTTGCGTACGTGTGGATCGTCTTGATGCCCGTACTCTTGTGATGTAACATGAGGTTCTCGTAGACTGGAATCTGATGGTCGTATATATAAATTCTTGAATGTGTGTTAGTATGTTGTAATTATTATTTTATAATTGTGCCACGGCTGCTGTATTTTGAGTCGGAGAGCAATTGAGTCTCGCCAGGGTTTAGGTATGGAGAATGTTAAAATATTTTACACACACGTATTCAGTTAACTTTTCACTTGTATTTTAGATAAACCACATGTAAATATTTGCAAATCACTATTACCTTTGTCATGTTAAAGTATGCATAATTGGCAGACTTTAAATTCGTAGTTTCAGCGTCTATTTAGAGACGAGCTTATACACGGCCTTCCTGCTCGAAGTCTGACAAGCTTCTGTTAGCGTTCCCTTCAACCGTTTTCTTAACGTACGTATTTGAATTATAGGTATGTATTAATGTGCTGATTGGCGCTACTATCCAATAGCAGTTTATGATGCATATATGTTTACAGACTTCCATTGCCTTAGTTATTAATCCAAGGTTCGTTACATGCTACGTAGATGCTACTGAATTTCTTGTAATTTTTATTACTGGTTATATCAATGGCCTTTCCCTCTGTATTATATTTTGTATGTTATAACGTTATATATTTGTTCTCTACCATGTGTACATTATGAATATGTGTTTTTAACATCCTCTTAATTATTATACGTACAATATTAGCAAAAAAATACATAACAGGAAAAACTTAGAACAAAAATATTAGTAAAAGAAATTATTAATGTGTTGATGCTGAGAATCCGTGAATTAGATATCTTATTACATTAATCAGTTATCGTATTAGTTTGTCCGGGCTAGTACTGTCTGTTGCTTCAAATTCTCGTAGACTCTGCATAAGCGTTCAGCAACCTAGCGCACGGTCAGCTGATAAGCGGTTCATTGAACGAGAATTAACAACGATGCACCACTACTACAATTTAACCGGTCCAAGTTTGATCACGTTCCATAACCCTCCATCAACAAGGATTTGATCAAGAATGGTGCACGTGGCCAGAAGTGTTAGTACATAATAAACGACATAATACAGCATTATGTGTTCACGTTTATCTACATGATAAAATCTATTAGTGCAAACAGGGCTTCAAATTTATAATTAAAATAGCAGTTATTTCAAGGACCTCTTGTGCAAGGTGTGTAATTTGTCTTTTGTTTCGTTGAATTTTGACAATGTTCATTTTATTCTGTCGCAATAACATCCCCTAGAGACTCTTTTGTCCTGTTCAACAGCATGCAATTAATTTATATGTCGAATCAGCTATATACTAATGCGATGCTAGAGGATATATTATAATCATCGACAAGGGGCGTTCATTGTTATAAACCGATGAACCAAACATAGCGATAAACCTGGATCCTCTCAGCTCACGATTGCTGCATGAACGTAGCGTTCCGTTAATGCATAGATAGATTGTATTATCACGAACAACATTTTGAAGATGAGAAAAAAAAACATCTGATATATTACATGATTTTCTCTAACCACCATCGTTTCGTTTTTACATAACTTCTACAAACTATAAGTACGAGGGTGATACAGAAAATCAAAACGATAGTCAACTGTTTAGAAGCGCTTGCTATATGCCGGCCTTGAAATTTCATACGGTTTACTTTCTCTTCCAGGGAAGTTATTGCATTGTACCCCAAAATTCAATACCCAGATTATTTTCTCTCCTACGTATACTAGGTGATCAAAAGTATCCGGACACCTGACTGAAAATGACGTACAAGTCCGTGGCGCCCTCCATCGGTAATGTTGGAAGTCAATATAGTATTGGTCCACCCTTAGCCTTGATGACAGCGTTCACTCTCGCAGGCATACTTTGAATCAGGTGCTGGAAGGTTTCTTGGGGAATGGCAGCCCATTCTTCACGGAGTGCAGAACTGAGGAGAGGTATCGATGTAGGTCGGCGAGGCCTGGCACGAAATCGGCGTTCCAAAACATCCCAAAGGTGTTCTATAGGATTCAAGTCAGGACTCTGTGCAGGCCAGTCCATTACAGGGATGTTATTGTCGTGTAACCACTCCGCCACAGCCCGTGCTGTGTGCTCGATCGTGTTGAAAGATGTAATCGCCATCCCCGAATTGCTCAACAGTGGGAAGCAAGAAGGTGCTTAAAATATTAATGTAGGTCTGCGCTGTGATCGTGCCACGCAAAACAACAAGGGGTGCAAGCCCCCTCCAGGAAAAACACGACCACACCATAACATCACCACCTCCGAATTTCACTGCTGGCACTACACACGCCGGCAGATGACGTTCACCGGGCATTCGCCATACCCACACCCTGCCATTGGATCGCCACATTGTGTATCGTGATTCGTCACTCAACACAACGTTTTGCCACTGTTCAATCGCGTAATGTTGACGCTCCTTACACAAGCGAGGCGTCGTTTGGCATTTTCCTGCGTGCTGCGTGGCTTATGAGCAGCCGCTCAACCATGGAATCCAAGGTTGCTCACCTCACGCCTGTCATAGTACTTGGAGTGGATCCTGATACAGTTTGGAGTTCCTGTGTGATGGTCTTGATAGATATCTGCCTATTACTCTTTACGACGGCGGTCTCTGTCAGTCAACAGACGAGGTCGGCCTGTACGCTTTTGTGCTGTACATGTTCCTTCACGTTTCCACTTCACTATCACATCAGAAACAGTGGACCTAGGGATGTTCAGGACACCCAATCACCTGACCACGTTCGAAATCCGTGAGTTCCACGGAGCGTCCCATTCTGCTGTATCACGATGTCTAAGGACTACTGAGGTCGCGGATAACGAGTACCAGCAGTAGGTGGCAGCACAATGCACCTAAGATGGAAAACGTATGTTTGTGGGGGTATCCATATACTTTTGATCTCATAGTGTATATAGTAAGTAGGGGAAGTTTTGCACTCCACCCCAAAAATTCGGTAACGAGATTTCACCGGAAATACATGCTTTGAGGCCCCCTGAAACCAAATAAAGCATTTTTGGAAACATGTCCATGTGCATGTGAACACCACAACCGAAAACCGAGAAGTTAGGATAAATACTAAACTTGGTATTTAGGTCCAATATATTTTAAAGACGCGACACGAATATTTTCAACAAAATTCCGCACCTCAAACTACACCTTACTTGGTACATTTTAAAAATCTTTTATTTTCTAAAAAATGGTTTTAACGATTTTGATTAAAATACCACATATTAAAGATATTTACATGATAAATAACAAATATACCTTGAATTCTCGTGGAATAGCCTATGAAGCCCGCTTCATTCCGAAGGAATTTTGTATAATCTTGGATAATTGGTTAATGTTAAACGATAGACGAAAACGAAGATGTAGATCTCTTTAAAACAAACAATTTACTTATAATTTTTTTTTTGGGGGGGGGAAGCATAAGCCGTTTCTGAGATACCCGTTATTAAAGGTTTGAATTGTTTATTTCTTGGTCATTCTCTTAGTCCTTCCAACATTTGTCGTCCTCCATGATCTAGGGATACCATTCTAGACTCTCGTTCCCGAGATCGCGGGTTCAAATCCGCTGGAGGGCGATGGATATTTTTGGGCGTAAAAATCCTTAGCATGGCTTCCTTTGGAAGAGAAGTAAAGCCGGTGGTCCGGTGTCGTAGGTTTACGTCGCGTAAAAGAACCTCAAGCCTGATAAAAAGGCCTCTGAGCAAAGTTACTGGTCTTTCACGCCAAATATACAATGGGACGCTAAGGACCACAGTAGTTATAGAGAGTCCATAAATAAAACTCAATTTTTTTTTTCAACATTCAGTTGTTTCTCGCAATTGCATGGAAACAGTATGGAATTTTAAGGCCAGCATATAGCGTGCAGTTCTTAAAAATTTGACTATAGCTGATCCCTTTGTATCTATAATAAAATGTGTAACTTAGCTATTTCTGCAAAGGTTTATTTGGATCAATAAGCTTTAATGAGAATAGTTTGTATACCCACTAATAAAAATGGAGGATAATGATAGACAAAAACGTACTACACACAAAATGTAGATGTCTTTAAAACGCATAATTTATTTCAAATAATTTTTTGTGTCCTCAGCCATTTCTGATATCCTTTTTTAATGGTTTGAGTTGCTCAATCTTTGTCATTCTTTCTTAGTCCTTTCGATATTCAGTTGTTTCTCGCGATTGCATGGAAACAGTATGGAATTTTAAGGCCAGCATATAGCATCTAGTTCTTAAACATTTGACTATCGCTGTTCTCTTTGTATTTATAACGAAATGTGTAATGTAGCTATTTCCGCAAAGGCTCCATTAAAATGAAGTAGATAGGAAAAGAAACGTTGGAAGAAGAATTTGTATACCCACTAATAAGGGGTAGAAGTTAAATTAGGTAAAGTTATAAGAATGTAGCACATCATATTTTTTTAATCATAATTAATAACTTTTTGTTACGGTAATATGAAGAGCTCATTTGACGTTATGGGTAGTTATATTGTTTCCAAATTTTAAATTTGAGCTTAGTATACAAATATGAAGAAATTGTTGTACAGACATTTCTTAATTTCTATGCTTCTATACCTTCTATTGCTTCTATTAGTGGATATACAACTTAGTAATAAAAGTTCATTTTAATCAAGATAAACCTTTCCCGAAATAACTGCATTACATATTTCATTAAACATAGATACAAAGGGAATAGTGATAGTCAAACATTTAAGAACTGGATGCTATAAAGTGGCCTTAAAATTCCATACTCTTACCATGAACATCATGAGAAAAAACTGAAAATCAACAGTACTTTAAAAGAATGGCTAAGTATTGAACAATTTGAGGCGTTAATAATTGACATCAGAGAAAGTTATTTGGAATAAATTGTGTGTTAAAGAGATGTGCATTTTTTGTGTAGTATGTTTTCATCTATTGCTTAAACTTGGTACCAGTTGTAGAAGATTATACAAAATTCCTTCTGAATACAGAGGATTTCACAGGCTATTCTCAAAAATTTCAAGATATACATTTTGTATTGTAAATATTTTAATATATGTATTACAAAATCAAAAATTTTCAAAAATGCTCTATGTAAAGGAGGCGGCGCCGTGGCTGAGTGGTTAGACCACTCGCCTCCCACCAAGGCGGCCCGGGTTCAATCCCAGGGACCTGCATGTGGGATTTGTGGTGGACGAAGCGGCATCTGGGCGGGTTTTCTCTGGGTTCCCCCACCATTCATTCCACCAACTGCTCCATCATCACCTTTCCTTTCATCCATTTCACCAACATTTCGTTTTATCTACTTCCTTCATCCCATACCAAGCATCGGGCTGATCACCCATCCTGGATGCTCTGTCTGATCCATGAGTGTCTGCTCCTCGACGGGCCTCTGACACCAGGCACCCGCTTGTAAGTCCTGGGGGGTGTAAGTCCTACATAAGAGGAGGGTAAACAGATAATGAATGAATCTATGTAAAGGTAGTTGGAGGTGGGAGGATTTTTCTTGAAAATCTTTGCATCGCACCTTTGGAAGGTATTGAACCTAACCACCAAGTCTCTCTCTCTCCCCCTCTCCCCCTGACCTTTTTCTAAAAATGCTTTTTTGGGGGGGAGGGGGTTTCAAAAAGCTTCAAAATATATATTTCCAGTGAAATCTTGATATTCAGCTTTTGAGTGGAATACAATACTTCCCCTACTTAGTATACATGGTAGGATAAGTAAAAACCTGCACCCTACTTCCATATGCTTGGCTTTTGATGAACATGAAAAAAAAACTCTCTCTCGTTGCTGGTTTGTGTACCTCAACAATAATGAAGAAACAGGCATTTGTTGTTAGTGGATACACTGGAAGGAAAGATGGCAGCAGAAAAATGTGCCAGACTACAGACATTAATAATTCATTTTTGGAAGAGGTAAGGAGGGAAAAAAATGGATGGGGGTTTAGGTTTCTAGTAAAGAATCTGCATTTGGGCAGAAAATTGTTTGATAAGGGATTCCGGTGCTGATTTCCATTATAGAAATGAATGTTGTTATTTATCTCTGCTGTACAATTTCAGCACTGGGAAATATCATCAGATATTTCAAAACATTATTTATACAGGGTGTTCGGAAATTCCCCTTGCATACTTTTTACGTCTTGTAGAGGGGATTGAATAGATTATGTTTTGAATAGGAATCCATGTCTGGAAAATGTACCGTTTCCGTGCTACAACCACTTGAAAACAGGTGTTCAAAGCGACCAATTTGCTTAAGTAATTTAGTTAGGCATGAGCCAGTACATCACTTTTCTTACAATTCAACTCATTAGGTAATACTACTACAGAAATAAGCAGGAAACTTTTACAATTAAACTTAATAATTGTTTTTGTTTTCCTCACAGGATGGTTACCATTCTGGTTCACTACATCCCATTAGGAAATAATACCTAAGAAACAAAAAGAAAATTTAATCATGTTTCACAAACACTTTTGTTTACAGTTAAACTGAACAATCTGTATTTCTCTTCGCCACAGACTGTTTGGCATTCTGATCCGCTGCAACTCCGGTTCAATGTGATCACCACTAAGGTTGTTGCACATATTGTACTTAAGAATGTTGTTCTAGTAAAGTCTCTCCATCACTCCTGGTATCTCCGCAATTTGTTGTGCAGCGACCATAATTCGTGCCAAAATTTCTTCCTCTGACACTACAGGGCTCAAACCAGGGTAGAGGTCAAATGGCATCAGCTGCTCATCTGAAACAGCACTCATCATGACCAGCTGATTGCATACCAGGCAAACTGACTTGAAATTGTAGCACAGAAGTGACACGTTTCCGGACATGGGTTCCTATTCAAAACATGATCTATTCAAAATTTGAAAGGCAGAATCAGATGATTGAAAAATTGAATGCCATAGCCAAGATTTGAACACAGAACTCCTAATCTCCATCCAGTTGCGCTAATCACTGAGCTACCATGGCAACATGCCAGCACAACATTAAATTCTCCAACTGATTCGCATTTTTCCCGGTAAACCACAAGCAGATATCAAATTGTAATGAGATGACATACCACAATAGCAACTTACAATGTTGTTGTTCACCAATGGCACTGGGGATTAATTGATCTGCATTGTTTTCCCTCTGGCTTCCCAATATAAGGCCTGTAAGTTTATCACTTCTAAGGCCTTTGCATTTGGCAAGATGTTGTTTCTTCAGGATGACATCTTCTTCACAGAGAGTGCACTTGGGTGTAGGTAGGCATTCTATCTTGTAGAGGTGTTCTGTGAGGCAATTGTGGCCAGTTGCCATCCTAAATAAGGCCACTGCAGTCTTCCTTGGCATTTTTTGTACGAGGGCTGATCAATAAAGACTGAGACTGATTTTTTCCTGTAGCTTTCTTGAGAGTTTCCTGTCTCTACCATGAATATTTGAAAATAGCGGGGTTTCATGTATAATGTCCATAGACGGCAGCACTCTTGTATCAGTAGGTTGGTAGTAATGCTGTATATTGTTGACTCTACTTGAATTTCACATACCACTCGACACGAGAGGAGCAATAAAATTTTGTTTTCGTTTAAATCATACAGCCTCTGAAACTTTGGAAAAGCTGAAGCAAGCATACGGTGAAGATGCACTATCTCGTGCAACAGTGTTTAGGTCATTCAAGGACTTCAAAGAAGGGCGAGTCCTCTGTGCTAAGCAAGGTGGGCCTGGTGCTTCGACTTCTGCTATGACTGAAGTCAACATCAACACAGCTGCTGTGATTGTTGTTCTTCCTCACACTACTGCTACAGCAGCGTACTACACGCCAGTATTGGCTACACTGAGGGAGCACATTGCAAGGAAACATCCAGAACTTCATCAGAATGGGTGGCGACTTCATCACAACAACGCATGGCCTCACGTCGCAAATCAAGTCCAGGAATTCAACATCACCTGCGTACTGCATCCGCCTTATAACCCCAATCTTGCCCCTGTGATTTCTTTTTTATTCCCATCACTAAAGGCAAAGCTCCGGGGCATTCGATTTGAGAGCACTGAAGCGTGCTGAGGAAAAGTGAGGCGATTCTCAAAGACCTGACAAAGAATGGCCTGCACCATGTGTTCGAGGACTGGCAGAGACGGTATAAAAAGTGCATTCAAGTAGGAGGGGACTACTTTGAAAAAGATCATGTCAACATTGAAATGGAGTAATAAATACTGTGAAAAAAAATCAGTCTCAGTCTTTATTGATCAGCCCTCGTATATCAACTCTATCTTTAATATTCTTATAATCTTTATCAAGTCTCTGCTCTCTTTTGAAATGTTGTTTAATGTTATTTAATTGTTTATTTATTTCTATTTGTCATACAGGTTTTATTTGTTGTATTGCAACCTTTCTTCGCTAATTGATCTGCATGTTCATTGCCCAAAAGTCCAACATGAGCTGGGATCCATTATAGAGTGACATGATTTCTAGTTTCAACTGCTTTAATTAGGCTTCTTTAATATTTCTTATTGTTTTATTATTGTAACTTACTACTATATCTATGGCTGTTAATTCTCCATCATAGTGGTATGATGTTTCATCTAATGTTATTTAATGTGCTAAAGCGACTTACAATGTTGTAAGTACTTTAAGTCCCGGGCTTCGTAGTTTCAACCACTATTAGGTCAATTAATTCCATTAATAGTGGGCAAAACTACGAAGCCTGGGACTTAAAATATTTACATTATAAATCACCATTGGGGTATGTCATCTCAATACAATTTGAGATCTGCTTGTGGTTTACAGGGAAAAATGCAAATCAATTGGAGAATTTAATGTTGTGCTGGCATGTTGCCATGGTAGCTCAGTGGTTAGAGCAACCAGATGGAGACTGGGAGATCCGTGGTTCAAATCCTGGCTATGGCATTGAATTTTTTGACCACGGCCTATAAGCCCAGATAGTAGTAATTCAATTATTAGTCATGATGCCGTCCATGAAAGCCTCAGTATGTATAAATCCAAACAGTATTTATAATACAACTTATATATTGACCCAGACAGCAATTTACATACCAGTTTTACAATTATTTGTCAACAGCAACTAAATAAAGGTTCCAGGAATACTGCAAACATACAAAACATGAAAAGGTAGCCTTAAAGCTGCATTACATGGTGATTATACATAGAGAGCATTTAGCTCATGAACAGCAACCCATAGTTGTGCCTTTTGTTAACCACCACTGTTTACTAGTTGACTTCAACGGTCCTCACAGCGGAATGAGAGCATCATGCATAGCATATCGCCAGGTCCAAGAGCGAGCAACATCTTCAAATGCTGAACGTTCATTCAAGTAAAGTTTTCCAATATCAGGCTCCATGCATACCTACAACAAATTGCAGAAAGATTACATTATATTAACTGTCTTAACCAAAATTGCACACTTAGCTTTCTAAACTCCAATGACAAATTAATTATTACATCATTCCGAAAATAATGCCTCCTATTTATTTTCATGGAAACTACAACAGATACAGAAAGCACAATAACACAGTTAAATAGAGCAAGATTTCAGCCTACATACTGTCATTTTTCCATATAATCACCACCATTCATCATGCACTTTTGCGAACAATGAACAAGAGCCTGCATGCCACGCTCGTAAAAATCTGAACCATCTGAGTATCGAAAATGTTGGCCACGTAGTGCATCTTTCATAGGCCAAAGAGATGGAAGTCCGAAGGTGCTAAATCAGGACCGTACAGGGATGTGGTAGGACAGTCCAGTCAAATTTGGTAATGAGCTTCATGGTCACAAAATTGTTGTTGTGGGGCCTCACATTATCATGCTGCAGATGGAAGTTTGTCTTCTTCTCTGGCCTGACTCTGGAAATTCGGGCTTTCAGCCTAGTCAGTGTCATCTTGTAGCATTCAGAACTGACATTTACTCTAGTTCCAAGGTATCCAAAAGAACCACACTCTGTCTATCCCAGAAGACTCTGCACATACTTTATCTGCAGATGGCTGTGTCTTGGACTTCTTCTTTGTTGGAGAAATTGGATGTCGCCTCTCCTCGTTTAGATTCTGGCTTGTAGTGGTGACACCATGTCTCATCTCCGGTGATGATCAGGGTTAGGAAGTTCATGCATTTGCATATTTTTTTCAAAGCATGTTATTGATATGCTGATAAATTATTTTCATGAATTATGAATTTTCTAGTACTCTGAGTGATTTTTATTGGGCATATAACTGCATCATATTTAGTAAATAGCATGATTATTTGGCATATTTTAGCACTTAAACGGGAAATATTTTTTAAAATGAGTTATTTTGGTTAAATGGTCAACTTGTTTTTCTGTGAAATGATGCTAACAAAAGGATCCTGTTTCACCCTCTGCCAATGTCACTGAGGCAAGTGATTCATGACATTGATCACGTGAAGAATGAGTGATGCAATGCTGGTAAGAATCATGTGATGTCTTGGAAGATAGGGAAATCCCCGCTGCACTGGGGAATAGATTAAGCAATAAGGCAGTGTGTTGATCAAGCAGCCGCTGCAGCCTGTTTATTTGCAACAATTGACGAGGTGCTATGAATGCATACAGTATTAAAAATGCCGAGGGTGAAAACAAGTAATGCAAGCAGACTTGAGTTTACAAAGAGAATTTTCTAGTGATCTTATTAGTACAGATGGTAGAGTCTTAGGGTAAATTGTCATACTTTTGCCAGCATTTGTGTCGCTTTTGCCCGCATTGGGTCTTACGCTTGCTCTAACGTAATGCTGCCAACATATGAATAATGCCACCGAAGCTGGTAAGATACTCAGCCTCAAAGCGAAGCCGAGAGATGTATTTTAGAAGGAGAGGAGTGTAGCAAGTTGCGGCCGGCGAAGCGACAACAGAGCGTAGTCCAGGGATCTGCATGTCTAAAACTCGAATGATTCACGTTCGCAGAAACAACAGCACATCACATATTCAGTGCATTTCACTTCTTATTTAGGTTGGCAGTACCCACTTTGCATGGGAAAATGGCTACGTTTGTTGTCTTTCTCACGCTATTTGCCTATATAAGTGAAACACCTAAAACGGGTAGGTAGGTGGGCACCAGATATTGGAGAGACCACATCATGTTCCAAACTCGTAGTGGTAAATTGTAATTCATCCCTCATTTTGGATGTGGAGTCAAGTGCATCTACTTCTCAGCAATAAATTTAAGTTTGCATGTGCACATTGTCTTTAAATATAGTAATAATTTTAGGGCATATTTTGGTGCATATTTCGCACATTTTAAGGGCATATTTGAATGCATATTACAAGAGTTTTTAGAGCATGAACTTCCTAACCCTGGTGATGATAGACTTCAGAAAATTGTCACTTTCAACCTCATATTGGTCCAGCAGGTCCCGACAAATTTCCATTTAATGAAAGCATCCATGGGAGCCATCTCACACACACTTTGCAATAATTAAGGTTGTGTAACATCTTGTCTAAGGCATTACAGCTGACATTCAGCTCTACACATAATTCCTTGGTCATAATCCGCCGATCATTACGGATGAGTTGATTGAGCAGCTGTTCATCATTTGCTGGACAGCCGAGCAGGGTCGACTAGAACATGGCTTATCCTGCACATCCTTTTCACCACTTTTGAAATGCTGTACCCACCGCCTCACATTACTCACATCTACTGCATCATCTCCATATACCTTTAGCAAATTGAAGGAATTCAATCACACATCTCTGTTCTGTATGCACCTTGATGTCAGCAGCCATTTTGGAATGCTTCCTGCTGCTGCTGCTATCTGTTGTAGGACAACGAAACTAACAGAACACTAGCCAGAAAGTTCAACAATTAATACACCAAGATAATCTGGCTTGGATACTCAAAGGCAACACAAAAAATGGGAGGCATTACTTTCGGATTGACCCTCATAATTTCATTTATCTCCCTCTATTCTTGTATATGGAATTACTGTACAATGACCTAGAAGTAAATCCTCCCCTTTACCCCTTATATAGGGGATGCAGCTTAACTCAGGTTATCAAAAAACAAAGATGGCTGATGCTGCATGTCAAGACGGTCAACATTCTAACTTGAGACACTAGATATACAACCAGACAACCTAATTTACAAAAGATGTACTATTTAGGTCCTCTGCTAGTATTATGAGCAGAGCTAGGACAAATATCATTTGGCTTACACCGTGTGCATGCTGCGAGTTTGTCTCCACAGAGCAGCAAGGGGAAGGGGGTGCCACAGGTAACCTGGAACTGATCAAGGGTAGAACAAAACATAAACACAGAGCTCGCAGAGAGCAACTCTACCATACCAGTAACACAAGCAAACTACTCATTGTTGACTGTGCAGCCCTGGGTCCGTATATTCTTTTCCTTTTTATTTATTTATGGACACTCTAACTGCTGTGGTCATTAGTGTCCCATTCTATATTGGGTGTGAAAGACCGGTAATTTTATTCAGAGGCCTCTTTATCAGGTTTGAGGATTTTATACATGCCGTAATCTATGATATGGAACCACCTTCTTCCGAAGGAAGCCATGCTAAGGATTTTTACACCTGAAAAAATCCATAGTCCTCTGCCGGGTTTGAACCCACGGCCTTGGGAACTAGAGACTAGCATGGTAACCACTACACCACAGAGGACGACACTGTGTATTCAATATGACATCATGTGTACTAGGTAAGGTGGTATAATCTCTCAACAAAGAATGATCCTCTTGTAAAATATGGGAGGGAAGAAAGACAGAGGTAGGAACAATGAGATGGAATTGTCTTAGGCAGCTGATTCCTGAGGCAAAGTTCATGGGTGTTTTATTTGGTTTTCGCACAATAACTGCCTCTAGTACAGGTAAATAGATTTCTAAACACTCCTCAGCCCAAACTGGTTTCGTTGAGAGAAAATTATACAAATGTTTCGATTCTTATAAAGTTAATAACCTTATATTTTCTCTGTATCCTGCACTTACAAAACAAATGTTTTCTAGGCTCATTGATTTTAAAAGGAATGTTCACAACAGATGTATACATTGCATATAGCAGTAGATTAAACAGAAGATAGGTGCACTTATAGCTATACACTATTAACTTATTATTATTAAATAATACATAGCATAACTGGTATAATAAGCTGCATTCCTATACCAGGCAGCTCTTTCGAAATGAAGTAGGTCTCAAGTGAATGCTGATCCAGATGTTTATAGTGCAGAGTTGCTTCTAATATTTAACACTATTTCCTACACCTGCACCTTATCTCACATACCCAGAACACTTGTATGCAATTTAAAAGCAGTAAGCTTTTCATCATGGAGAGCAGACTGGTTGGTGCTTCTGCCAAAATAAAAAACAATCGAGGCAAACCATTCAGAAGTGGTGAAATAAAATAATCGCACATTGTTTCGCGGTGCTTAAAGAAAGAAACCCTAAAGCTGAAGAAGTTATTGTCTTTAGGAGTTTATTGTTTGAGTTTTGCACCACGCTTTGGGCGTTAATTTGAAGTAGGTGTTGTTTACATAATTTATTTACCTAAGTTATTAGTCTCTCACTTGGGAAACCAATTTGAAGATGTATTTTTGTTGTTACACTCCAAGTTTAAAAAAATATATTTTAACTTTGTTATTAAACTGCTTCTATAGATATTATTTATGTTTATGTTTGCCTCAGCTGCATCAGTATTACTTTAGAGACACATTTCTCTTAATCAGGGCGAGGTGCGACAAGAATGTAGGCTTACACAGATTTTAAGTTTAAATTCACTTCTTTTTATTAATCCTTGACACAAATTAAATAGCACTACACTGATATCAAGAGCTGTGAGATTCTTTTATTTAATACTTGCACTTCGTTAATACGTATACATAATTTTCGTTTCACACGAATACGTAATATTTCTTTAGAGAACACATCTTCCATCCGGTCACTACCAAGGCCTGCCAGCAACTGAAAGATTTCAACCGTTCAAACCCGTAAACTTTTGTATTTCAAATCTCTGATTGGCTAATCCTAGTCCAATAGAATACCTGCATTTAATTAAAGCTTTTTCTGGCTGTTGATTGGCTATTTTTAAACTGTCACAAAATGTACATTATCGTTGCTCTAATCATGAATAATAGTATTCAAACTCTCAAACTCATTATTGCTTCAAGCTTACCTCATTGTTAGCAACTTTAAACTTATTACTCTCACAGCTCTTACACTATTAAACTACGTAATGCATTCACATAACCTTATTAAACATGTTTACAATAATATAAGCATATGCAATGACTGTTACATACATTTTAAAAATGATTACATACATATTATTTCAAGGTGGGCTGTTATTGAATTTACATATTATATAATTTAATTGAAATTACTCAAGTGTTAAAAATACTGCCTCAAAGTGTCCATAAAAAAATATTGAAAAAGAAGCCAATGATCTCCTAGGTATTGCCACAGTAGTGTGCATAAAATTAGAATAGAGCAGCAAGCATCCCAAAGTCTAAGGATACTGGGAAAATAGTGTCAATGCAAATAACATGTAGAGAAATATGACAATTTTCTGAAAAGTGCTATATGTAGTAAAGTTCATAAATTCCCGCGCCCCCAGAAATGAACCACCAGCTCTAAATAAAAATTTTCATGTGGTGAATTCTGGCTCAGACTGGAGTCAGATGAAAGGCTATGTGTAAAGGCACAATGCCACCTTTAAACTGGATGAGGTTTGCTCCCTGCTTGCCACCACAGTAGAAAATATAGTTGCGCAGGATTAGTTCAACTGTGTTCAGCATGCAATAAAAGAAGAGAAGACATGGAAGCCAGATGGACTCACATATGAAATTGTTGAAAGACTTGTAATCATCAACGGTGGTAGCTCAAGTGACTCCAAATACAGTAGAATCTCATTAGTACATTTTTGCACGGATCTAAGGATTTGGACGTCATAGGTGGGAAAACGTGTTAACGAAAAGGCAAAATCTGCAATTTAAGAACACAGTTATGTAATAAAAATCTACCAATTACTATGTTTCCATTGGCAATTTAAATTGATTTTGGGTACAATTTCATACTGAATACGATCCGCATTTCCATGTTAAATTCAATATGTTTAAATGGATTTGGATACACAAAGCCTGAGAGTAAATAAGTCAAGCTTTTATTTTGGTCAACTTGGATTTTTTAGGTTATGAATCTTTTTGAGAAAATAAATTGCGAATTGTGGAAGCGACAACAGTGGCTTTGCTGTCTTTTAGTACACACGTGATAACAATTTCTACTAAAAAAGAAAACAAAATTATGAGCATTCATTGTGTTACGAGTACTATAGACAATAGTATCTTTGGCGTATACAATACGATTTGAATACAGTAGGTGTTTCCATGCAACAAATTTCGTTTCAATCCTATTTTCCAAGAGGAAAACTTTGTTTTAGCATTTTTCCCTTCTTTAAAAGCAGTTTCAATCAATTTAGGTTTGCTAAAAATTGTGTTTAAGGTAGATGGAGGAATGCTTAACTTGCGCACTATATCGACATGTTTTATATTTGGATTGTGATCTACATCAATGATTTTCAGTTTTTCACTGTTGGTTATTTACTACACTTTCTTTTTTTTTCATTTCAAATGAAAAGTTAAAATACAATCTATGTATGTTTGGTCATCACTCAACATTGGAAACTATCATTAGCGTTTACCACACCAAGGTAAAGCCTTCTCTATCCCGCCCACAGAAATCGTGTCGCACAAATATTTACATACATGCATGTGATTGGCTGCCGATATCCACCTCGTGACCAAGGAGTGACCAAAGGAGCAAATGAGGACGTCAAACTATGAACGTGTTAAATGCCTACTCCCACTGGAACGAGCAAGGATTGGCCAAAACAGCGAATGAGGACGTCAAACTTCAAACGTAATAAGCAGGACCGGGAAAACGCACTAAGCAAAAGTTATTTATTATAATTGGTGATTTGGTACCGGGACTTTTGTAATTCATTGTAATACACGGGAAAACGTGTTAATGAGGAACGTGCTAACGAGATTCCACTGTATACATCAGGAAATGACAATCTTCTCTATCAGGAGTTGAAGTTCTCAGGAATCCGATTAGAGGATTTTGGTACTATTAATGCTGTACATCATAGCTTAAAAAGTTAAAGTGAATAAACCTGATTTACTGTCAAGAAGTTAGCACTATCACTGCTGGTGTTGCCAAAACTTTGTGTACACTGTATGTCATACTTATGGCGAGTTGAGTCAGCTCCGCCTAGTTGTTTACCGCAGGATCGTTTTTGTCCGAGAAAAGGTATATTTACGTTGATTCCTCACTGAATGGATATTTGTCCTAGCTCTTATGGGTCATTGTCATATCATATATACTGCTCTGTAATATCTTAAGTGTGAAGATTTAGTCATTAGCTCCCTTCTCAACCATAATTGCTGATTACCTGGTTGCACCTTTAAATGTTAAATTAAGTACCAAACCTGTTGTCTTCCATGGTGTAGTAGTTACCATGCTAGTCTCTAGTTCCCAAGGTCACGGGTTCAAACCCGGCAGAAGGCAATGGATTTTTTTCGGCCGTAAAAATCCTTCGGAAGGGAAGTAAAGCTGGTGGTCCCATGTCATAGATTTACAGCACGCATAAGAACCTCAAGCCTGATAAAGAGGCCTCTGAGCAAACTTACCAGTCTTTCACACCCAATATAGAATGGGACGCTAAGGACCACAGCAGTTAAAGAGCGTCCATAAATAAAACTCAACTTCAATTTACTCTCCCCAGGATGACATAACCGGCAAATATAGTGCCCATTCTTAAACAGTTACAATATGTTTGAAACACTCCAGATATCAAAATGTCTCCTTGCAAAGAGAAATATTCCAGAAGTAAAATAGTCTCCCATTCGCATTTCCGGGTAGGGACCTCTTTTCAAGGAAAACAACAGAATATCCATAATTCATTAAAAATTTTATTATACGGTAATCTATGACAATAAATTTGTATGTTTTATTTTGTGTTCTATGACATGGCCAATTATGCTTTATACTTAAAAGGCTCAATAAATATTATTATTAAATAAAATGTATTATTTGTATGATTTTTAAACCACACATGTTTACTATACAGTGGAATCTCGTTAGCATGTTCCTCATTAACACGTTTTCCCGTGTATTACGTTCAATTATAAAAGTTCCAGTACCAAATCACCAAATGTAATAAATAACATTTGCTTAGTGCGTTTTCCTGGTCTCGCTTACTACGTTTGAAGTTTGACGTCCTCATTCACTGTTTTGGGCAAACCTTGATCGGTCCAGTGAGAGAAGGCGCTTAACACGTTCAAAGTTTGATGTCCTCATTGGCTACTTTGGTCAATCCTCGGTCACGGGGTGGATACCAGCAGCCAATCACATGCATGTATGTAAATATTTGTGTGGGTGGAATAGAGAATGCTTTACCTTGGCGTGGTAAACGTCGATAGTTTCTACTGTTGAGTGTTGACCAAACATACGTAGATTGTATTTTAACTTTTCATTTGCAATGAAAAAAAGAAAGTGTAGTAAATAACCAATAGTGAAAAACTGAAAATCCTTGAAATAGATCACAATCCAAATATGAAACATGTGGATATAGTTGCGGAAGTTAAACATTCCTCCGTCAACCTTAAACGCAATTGTTAGCAAACCTAAATTGATTAAAACTGCTTTTAAAGAAGGAAAAAAATGCAAAAACAAAACTTTCCTCTTGGAAAATAGGTTCAGAATGAAATTTGTGGCATGGAAACACTTACCGTATTCAAATCGTATTGAATACGCCAAAGATACATTCGCCTATTGTACTCGTAACATGATGCACGCTCATAATTTTTTTTTTCTTTTTTAGTGGAAATTGTTATCACATGTGTAATAAAACGCACAACAAAGCCGCTCTTGTCGCTTCCATAATTCGCAATTTATTTTCTCAAAAACATTCATAACCTCAAACATCTAAGTTGACCAACATAAAAGCTTGAATTATTTATTCTCAGGCTTTGTGTATCCAAATCCATTTGAACACATATTGAATTCAACACGGATTGTACTCAAAATTGATTTCAATTACCCATGGAGACGTAGTAATTATTAGATTTTATTACATAACTATGTTCTTAAATTGCATATTTTGCATTTTCGTTAACACGTTTTCCTGCCTATGACGTCCAAATCCTTACGTCCCTGCAAAAATGTGCTAACGAGATTCTACTGTATATAATTTATGATTTTACAGCTTCTAATGCCTTTGTTTACGTTTTGATTGTTATAAATGCCTATAACTAAGGCTTCTCACCTGGCAGTATGGATCGGTGAGCAGACTCTGCACTGAAATGAGGACTTTGGATATTGTGAGCGCAAGGCTCCAGTTGTGGTGTATGGAATCAATGCCCACATCCCCATGCCTGGATACATTGGGATGAAAGATACGTGTCAGGAACCTGACCACAGGTGGACACATTGGATAACTGTAAGGGACCTGGAGATACAAGTAGAAAAGCCCTCCTTCGTAAGGACTTCCTACTGGGCCTGTAATTGTTGCCTGCCAGTGACAGTATTTCTGATCTAATGGAGCAGCCTCAATCCCTTCAGGAGGATCTGTTCTTAGACCTGCAAACATATAATAATGCTAAAGCATCTCATATATACAAACATTTTATTTGGCTAAATTCTTACAAATCAATACATCAGGTATTAATGTTTTGTTTCTTATTTAAATGTGTACTAAAAATAAAATAAAATAAATGGATATGGACTGTTAAAAGAGGAAAAATAATGTAAATAAAAATACAGTAGAATCTCGTTAGCACGTTTTTGCAGGATAATTGAAATCGATTTTGAGTACAATCCGTGTTGAATTCAATATGTGTTCAAATGGATTTGGATACACAAAGCCTGAGAATAAATAATTCAAGCTTTTATGTTGGTCAACTTGGATTTTTGAGGTTATGAATGTTTTTGAGAAAATAAATTGCGAATTATGGAAGCGACAAGAGTTGCTTTGCTGTGCGTTTTATTACACATGTGATAATAATTTCCGCTAAAACAGAAAAAAAAAATTATGTGCGTGCATCATGTTACGAGTACAATAGGCAAATGTATCTTTGGCGTATTCAATACGATTTAATACAGTAAGTGTTTCCATGCAACAAATTTCGTTCTGATCCTACTTTCCAAGAGGAAAGTTTTATTTTTGCATTTTTCCCTTCTTTGAAAGCAGTTTTAATCAATTTAGGTTTGCTAACAATTGCGTTTAAGGTTGACGGAGGAATGTTTAACTTCCGCAATATATCCACATGTTTCATATTTAGATTGTGATCTATTTCAAGGATTTTCAGTTTTTCACTATTGGTTATTTACTACACTTTCTTTTTTTCATTGCAAATGAAAAGTTAAAATACAATCTACGTATGTTTGGTCAACATTCAACAGTAGAAACTATCGTTGGCGTTTACCATGCCAATGTAAAGCATTCTCTATCCTGCCCACACAAATCGTGTCACACAAATATTTACATACATGCATGTGATTGACTGCCGGTATCCACCCCGTGACCGAGGATTGACCAAAGTAGCCAATGAGGATGTCAAACTTTGAATGTGTTAAGCGCCCTCCCACTGGACCGATCAAGGATTGGCCAAAACAGTGAATGAGGACGTCAAACTTCAAACGTAGTAAGCGGGACCAGGAAAACGCACTAAGCAAACGTTATTTATTACATTTGGTGATTTGGTACCGGGACTTTTATAATTGAACGTAATACACGGGTAAACGTGTTAATGAGGAACGTGCTAACGAGATTCCACTGTAAATATAAGAACTACTAAATGTATCAACAGGTAACTGTAATTCACAATGACTGCTCATCTTAGTGGCCAGGGCCAAATAGAGAAGGCAGTCTAAATATGTAATAACTTAGTGCTCAAATAAATTATTCATTCATTCAACTTAATTTGAAATTGTATAAAATTATTAATTCCATACTACACAACTCTGTACCATATGTTATGTAAACGAATGTATGGTCGCAACATGACCAAGTTGCTAAAGCAACCCTAAAAAACAAAAAAAGGAAAAATAATAATACTACACTGAAACAGGTTTAAATATGCAATTTCACTAAAACTATGCATTTCTAGTTGTACAAGGTATTGTGTAGTTTTAGTGAAGTTCTCCCCTTTGCCTACTGCAAACATTCCAGAAACTCTTGTGCTTGTATACAAGCAAGTGTACTTAATGACTGTGTCAATGAGTTAGTTGTTCTAAATTGGACATACAGTGCTGGTTCTATGAGTGAGGCTGTGATGGCAGTTGTGACGTACAGTGAGTGTTGCTACTGCGAGAGATTAGAGAGGTCTTGTGTTTGATGCCCTAGCAAGTGAAGCAGAGAGGAGAAGAAGAAGCTGCTTTAAACATATTTTATTATGTTGCGAGGAAAAGTGAAGTGACAGTGAAATTAAACTAGATCACATTGGTGAAGTAATAGTGAGAATGCACTAAATCACTAAATGAACTGACAGTGAGATCTGAACAAAGTCACAATACACTATAGATGGCATTATTTCTTTGATAGGCATTACTGCATTAATAGTAAATTTCTTTTAAACTGCACTTCCGTGTTATTAAAATTTCTTTTTCCCTTGTATCACCCTGTAAATTGCTTTTTATGGCCTAAAGGATGACGCAGACACGCTACGTCCTCCAACAATGAAGCAATACCTTTGCCTCACGGTTGCTGCTTTTCTCCTCCTAGCTGTTTCTTTTATACTTTGCCACGGCTGCTTGAGCATGAGATTCTAATCACTGGGTATGCATGAGTGTATGTACATAGAAACACGAACGCTTTCTTTTAACGCTTTTATTCACCATTAAAATAAGACTTAAGATTTGCCAATCACTTTTAAATTCTTACGATGTTACTGTGTCTTTTCCAAGACCGAAGATTATCAATTACATCTGATCGTTCGATCCTCTTGCAAGTTCGCACCCAGTCTTCGGAATTCGACGAGACCGTTGTTCCGCACTCCAAGAGTGCCCCAGCGAGAGTATCCGCATCAACGCGTGATACAAAGAACTCCTAACTTCCTCTCTCTCCCCTTAAAAATTTCACACCAAACTGGGCATCATGTAGCTTCTAGTGACTTTCACTTCCTGGTCAGTGCAACTGCACCCATTATTTCCAGGAAAAACTGGCTTCAGCGGTTTTACCCTTTATACCTGGAGCTGGTCCCTAATTATCTAAACTGTGCCTGTCTGGCCTTTCTGTCGCTTTTAACAGTCAACAATTTCCCCAATGCTTCTCCTTTTAATACATGCACTGATTTTAAATATTTTATTTTGCTATCCTTCTCAGATTATTATGATAATTACTGACTTTATAATTTCGGCTTCAAGGAGCACTACAAAGAAATCTACTGGGTAGCACTCAACTATAACCCACAATAAGAAATTCCATTTCAGCACAATCCCAGCCAATCTTGGATGTTTGGCAACCCTATTTTGTCATCCTCTTTCATGCATCATTATTAAACAAAAACCTGATTTAATAATTCTATTTTTAAACTTAATCACTGAGATTAAAAAAATTAGTTAACTTGTATAATTTAATCTTAAGAGTAAATTCAACAAGAATTTTCATTCTTGATGTTGGACTAACTTTTAAGTTCATTCCTCAGCCGATTTCTTCTCCAAGAATTTTCTTCCCCTGGAGGCTGCATCTGTAATGCCATTTGCTGAAGACATGTTCTGCAAGGACAGCTATCAATGCTACAAGTAAAAGTTAAATGCTTAGTATGTTTGGAGAATAGTATACAAGACACACAAAGCTGTAAAAATCATCATATATAAAGAAGGTTTTATCTTATCACTATATTAGTAGAAAACAAGGAACAATGATATGTATGTAATTCGAGAATGTTAAGTTAGCATCTGAAGCACCCTTAGCGCCAGTTTCACACCAATGTTAAATTTTAACACATTGTTAACGTGATTTAACATTAAAGTTAATATAATTTAAAATAGAGCGAGTTCGAGGTTGTTACACTACATCACTAAAATATTCTTACTTGAACGTGTTTCAGAAGAACAGTTTTCTCCCATCGTCAGCATGTTTCCAACTACGATGAGAGCAAACCATTCTCCCGAAACGCGTTCAAGTAAGAACATTTTAGTGATGTAGTGGGACAACCTTCAACTCTCTCTATTTTAAATTAAGACACATCACTGTTACTAGCTTCTCAATCTTCAAAATTAATTAAGTTAATATAAATTCTGTTTCATCAAATAATGTTAGCTGTAACATTGTGTTAAACTTTGGGTTAAGTTAACACACCATACCCTCCTGTTAAGGCATTTAATAAATTTTAGAATTTGGAAAATGGCTGATGTAAACCAAGCTGTTAACACAGAGTTGCTGTATTTGGCATTTAGGTATGAGGACAACACTGAAAATGTTTAGAAAATCAAATAAGGATTAGTTTTTAAAATTAAATGATTTGATTGTTTTTCAAACTATACCCTTTTAATATCAACATATTTTTGCATTTGATGAAACCAGCCTTTAAAGTAATGACTCTTTCTGAGGCACCATGGAAGGTCTTTAAGGCATCAAGATACTTAGTTGTTAGTTTTGCTGTATGCAACAATGTGCTGTCATGATGTAACAATTTTTCCTTTTGGGTGTTTTTCACCAACTTTTTAACAAATTTGCAATATACAGACTTTTGTGTACCAATCAGCCCAACAGTATGTCTATCTTCTAATCTATAATAGCAATATGATAATTTTAGAAAAAAAAATCTGATGTGTTACACTCACATGACTTTCTCTACTCTTGTACAAACTATTTTTACAAACGCTTATTCTCCATCTACTTCTTGTTAATCAAGATAAACATTTGCAGACTCTATCTTATTGCTAATTTTCTTGTAGATGTAAGGGGAAAATATATTTACAAGGGCAATATAGAAATACAGTAGCCTTTAAGCACATACATATCTCTTAATAGCTGGTTGCTAGGTGCAGCACCATTCCCTTTGCCGCAGATTAATACTCTTTGCATATCCAAGACAAAAAAATGAATAACGAATTCCCATTTTAGAAAATAAGTATTGCAAAATTTAAGGGAATAACAAGCAATATCTCAAAAATGGTTCACCCAACAACAAAAATGTATATGACATAAATTGTGTATTTTAACGCGATCTACATTTTTTGTGTAGTAAAACTTTGTATATCTCTTATGGTTTACCAGTTATGCAAAAGTTGTTCACAATGGAGAATACTTTTGGAGACATTCCCAGAAAATTCAAGATATACAATTTATTTGTCATGAAAATATCTTAAACGTATGATATTTTAATCAAAATTGTTAGAGCCATTTTTGAGAAAATTAAAATTTTCGAAAAATGTTCCATGCAAAGGGTAGTCTGGGGTGGGGGGATTTTCTTGAAAACCTTCGTGTCGCATTTCTGGAAGATACTGAACCTAAATACCAAGTTTGGTGTTTATCCGACTGTTCGTTTCTGAGTTATGCTGTTCACAGACAGACAGACACACATACGGCCAAAGCCCAATGTCACTCAAATAAATTCATAAGATGTCCATCAATCTTGAATAATGGCAATATTTTCATCAGTAACAGCAGTTCTTGGGCATCCTTCATGAAATTCATCACCAAGAAAAAGCTGATCTCTTTTGAATTCATTGTACTAATTATAAAGTGTTGCCTTAGATGGGACTCCTTCGCCAAATGCACTTCTAAGACAAGTTACACATTGCTTAGGCATTAATGATGATTTAAAACCGTAAAAAATCATAGCTCCGAAAATGTTCTCTAGTCAAATTCATTTCCGGGTGAACACAAAATCTTTAAATTATGATAATTAATAAACTATTAGAGCAAATCTAACAAGCTACATGCCAATCAACTCACAAAACATTTTCATTTGTTTTTAGAAAATTCTAAAAATTTTCAGAATCGCCCTTGTACACATTACACACACCATATGTCAAAATTCTCTTTGAATTGGTTAACACACTCGAATTTAATTCACTGTTGATTTGTAATGGACGTTTTAATCATCTATAATTTTCATTTGTCATTATTTACTGTTGATTTTACTTCATGCCATGTACAAAAGTAAAATATTACCAGCAAAAAATGTCTCCTACTGTTGTGTTAGCTTTCATAATTTATATTATCCACCGAAACGGATCATCCATGCTTGCAAGTAACCATTTAGATATCTGAAACCCTTTAATCAATTATTTAGTGATAGAAACACTTAGGCAGGGAAAAAAGTAACAATTTTCACAATGGCTTTGCTTTTACACATTGTTGTAATTGGTAAATAACTGATGAAAGAATATGTTTCACCTAATTCATACTGGCTTGAAGACCATTACAAAGTCTAGGGAAAAAGTTGATTCAAACAGACATATAAAGCACACAAAATTATGAATGGTCCTTTTTGACCCCATTAGGAAAGAACATGAAATTAGAAGCATGAAAGTTAAACACAATAAGTTTCTAAACAAAATATTGACAGTATTTAATTAAAGTAATAACCCTAAATTATCTTTCATTTAAAATTAATTTTAAACAGTGTTAATGATACATTTTGCTAGAATGCCTCACATTACTTACAGTGCTGTGTACATTTTGAACCAGTCCTGAATGCATGTAAGTGGCTTAAAAAGTGGCCATCTTGTCATTGTATAGGATCTCCATTGTTCTGCTGCTACATGCGTTCTCAGCAGATGTCGCCACCTTTTGCACACATTTCCAACACTCCATAAAGAAATGTCATCAAGGTAGGAGAAAACAGCCAACAATACTGTGACAGAAAATAAATTTATATTTACAACATAGATCAAAAATTCCTACTCTATGCAGTAATAAGTAAGCAACCACTATTTCATTTTAGTATTAAGGAACTAGCTTATTTACACAGGGTGTTTTTACTTTCTCTACCACATACATTAGGTAGAGAAAGTATTGCTCCCACTCAAAAATTTGATATCAAGATTTTACCAGAAATACATGTTCAAGCCACCTGAATAAATAAATCATTTTTGGAGAAAAAGAGAGAGAGAGAAAGAGAGAGAGGAGAGGGGGAGGGATGGGTGGGTGCATGCACAACTCACCCCAAACTACCGTTTACATCTTTTTTTAATTTAAGTCCTGTCGATTTTCGGTTGTTTCTCACGACGTCATGGAAACAGTATGGAATTTTAAGGTCAGCATATAGCATTCAGTTCTTAAACATTTGACTATCACTATTCCGTTTGTATAAATAACAAAATGTTCACAGGCAATTGCCAAAAAAAGATAAATTTTATTTGTCATGTAAATATCTTTAATATTTCAGATTTTAATCAAAATCATTAACTATTTTACACATTAACTATTTTTAAGAAAATTGATAAAAAATCTGATGTGTTACACTCACATGACTTTCTCTACTCTTGTACAAACTATTTATACAAACGCTTATTCTCCATCTACTTCATGTTAATCGAGATAAACATTTGCAGAGTCTATCTTATTGCTAATTTTCTTGTAAATGTAAGGGGAATATATAGAAATACAGTAGCCTTTAAGCACATACATATCTCTTAATAGCTGGTTGCTAGGTGCAGCACCATTCCCTTTCCCACAGATTAATACTCTTTGCATATCCAAGAAAAAAAAATGAATAACGAATTCCCATTTGAGAAAATAAGTATTGAAAAATTTAAGGGAATAACAAGTAATATCTCGAAAATGGTTCACTCAACAAAAAAAATGTATATGACATAAATTGTGTATTTTAATGCGATCTACATTTTTTGTGTAGTAAAATTTTATCTATCTCTTATGGTTTACCAGTTATGCAAAAGTCGTTCACAATGAAGAATACTTTTGGAGACATTCCCAGGAAATTCAAGATATACATTTTATTTTTCATAAAAATGTCTTAAACATATGATATTTTAATCAAAATCGTTAGAGCCATTTTTGAGAAAATTAAAATTTTCGAAAAATCTTCCATGTAAAGGGTATCCTGGGCTGGGGGAATTTTCTTGAAAACCTTCGTGTCGCATCTCTGGAAGATACTGAACCTAAATACCAAGTTTGGTGTTTATCCGACTGTTCGTTCTGAGTTATGCTGTTCACAGACAAACACACACACGGACATGTTTCCAAAAATGCTTTTTTTTTTATTCAGGGGGTCTCAAAACATGTATTTCCGGTGAAATCTCGGTATCGAATTTTTGGGTGGAATACAATACTTCCCCTACTTACTATACGTGGTAGAGAAAGTAAAAAGGGTTTAATATAAAGGTTAGTTTGGGATGGGGGATTTTCTTGAAAATCTTCATAACGCATCTTTGTAATATGCTGAATCTAAATACTATATATATTGTACATTTCATTTTTGAGTTATGTTCACAGGCGCACACACAAATCTTTTTTTAAAAATACTTTTTTGGGTTCACGGAATATGCATTTCCATGAAATCTTGACATTGAATTTTTTAGTGGAACACAATACTTCCTGTAACCTACTATAGGTAGATGGCAAAGAAACTAAAAAGACAATTACTTAAAACTTCCATAAAGTAGCAAAGAGGTCTTCTTGCTTGCACCCTTCAAATATCTACAGCATGCAGACCTTACAAAGAAGACCATACGTATTATCCTTAATGTAAGACAATACTCCCAGTCAACCACTTTTTACCATGTTAAATATACTACCTCTTCCATTTTTTTTTTATTTTTTTAAAATAGAGAGTTGAGGGTTGTTACACTACATCACTATGATATTCTTACTTGAACGCGTTTCGGGAGACGGCTTGTTCCCATCGTCAGCATTTTCTCTCAACTGATTTTTGCCGGTCATCGTCTGGGGGATGTGTGTGGTTTGTGGTGTTCTCTGGTGCTGGGCTGATGAACCTCCAAAGGCTGTTGGGTGGCGGCAGTTCAAAATTCATTAGGTGATTCCTGTGTTTGACAATATGTATTTTTTCCCAGATGTCCAATTCATTGCTGCTGTTGATCGGTTTTAAGAGTTTTATGTTTGGAGTGATATCATGGTTTGAAGACCAGAAATGATGTGCTACTGCTGATTTATCTTGCTGCTGTTCCAACAGCCTTTGGAGGTTCATCAGCCCAGCACCAGAGAACACCACAAACCACACACATCCCCCAGACGATGACCAGCAAAAATCAGTTGAGAGAAAATGCTGACGATGGGAACAAGCCGTCTCCCGAAACGCGTTCAAGTAAGAATATCATAGTGATGTAGTGTAACAACCCTCAACTCTCTATTTTAAATTATGACACATCACTGTTACAAGCTTCTAAATCTTAAAAAATTGTACCTCTTCCATGTCTATATATACTAGAAACTGTGTGCTTTATACATAACAATATCAAGGATTTCAAAACAAATCATGATTATCATGACTATTTCACAAGGACAACGAAACATATTCATCTTTCTACACAAAGAACCTCTAACAGCCTAAAATCCATTGACCATCAAGGTATAAAACTATATAACAAGCTAAGTAGAGGATTTGATTATCTTAATGCACATACATTTAGAAAGAAAATTAAAAATATCTAAATGAACACAAATATGACTCAATAAATGAAGTATTATGAGGCAGTATTTTTAACACTTAAATATTTCAGTCTAATTATATAATATAAAATTCAATAACAGCCCGCCTTAAAGAAATATGTGTATGTAACAATATATAAAATGCATGTAACAGTCATTGTATTAATGTTTATATTATTATGTACAAGTTTAATAATGTTATGTGAATGTATTACGTAATTTAATAATGTTAGAGCCGTGAGAATAATAGGTTAAAAGTTGCTAACAATGAGGTAACCATGAGGCAACAATGAATTAGAAAGTTTAAATGCTACCAGTAATTCTTGGAGCAACAGTAATGTAATTTTTGAAACAGTTTATAAAATAACCAATCAAAAACCAGAAAAAAAAACTTAAGTTAAATAAAAGTATTCTATTGGAGTAGGATTAGCCAATCAGAAACTGAAATAGGGCAAATTGTACAAATTCAGAAGTCAGTTGCTAGCAGACAGCGTTACTCTCGAGAAGTTTTAATACGTATTCAGTGTGAGACAAAAATAGTTTACGTGTTAAAAAGTGAAAGTACTTAATAAAAGAATCTCACAGCTCTCTATATCAGTGAAGTGTTATTTAAATCGTGTCAAGCATTAATGAAAGGAGTGAAGTAAAATTATAATCTGAGTAAGCCTACATTCTTAGCCGTACTACTCCCTGCAAAGAAATCCATGTCTCTAACAATAATACTGGCGCAGCCGAGGCAAACATAAATATATAAATATTTAAAGAAACAGTCAAATTACAAAGTTAATATTTTTAAACTTGGGGCGAAGGCTACTGGAAACTTTTTACCATACGTGCGGTTGCAACTACTTCAAGTACGGCTCCCCAACAGTCGAAATACAATACAAAAACTATCGCAATTAGAAACCATATAAATAAGTGTGAAGTTTGTCCTTGACATCTGAAATTTAAATGTAACATTTTGTAAATGCGAATATTTTTGAAATTGTAAAATTTCTTTACTGATGAAACCATAAATTGTAACAATTTTACAAGGTGAATAAAGAATTGAATTGAATAATGGAATTACTCTCAGGAGTAACTTTACTGCTACGTCTAATTGCTGTCAAAAAAAGTGTTTACATAACATACCTTCAGGAGGTAAGCACTCCATAAGACCTGAATTGAAGTCATCTGGCTCCCTTGGACAACTTAGCATTTCCAAGCGTTCAGCAAGGCGATCAGGACGCCTGGCTTGATCTGGTGGTAATTGAGGACGTTGCTGCTGTTGCTGGCTTTGACGACGCTCAGCAACATAATACAGATCAGTTGGTTCATCATTGCCTGAGTCTCCATCATCTGTTGTCTATGTTTAACACAAAACTTAGCTACAGTTTTGGATTAATTAAGAAATCACTTATGACACTAAGAAGCAATGCAGTACAAGCAACATTTCTTCATTAAACAGCCTTACATTAGACAAAATAATAAATAGATAAATAAGAAAATATGGAAATCATTTAAGTCCTTTTTCCTTGGCTTAAAAGTCAATTATTTTTCAAAACTAAGTAAATATTACTTGTATCATTTTGCCTCCTAGGCCTCAGTTACAAATTACAGTAAAATGTGATAACATGAATTATACGAAGGAATGGGAAAAGTGGAAAGAAGGAATATTAAGGATTATTTCTGTAGGTCTGATAAAATATGGTTTGGAAGTAAGAGCTGCATTCAAGTTATAACACCTCCAATTTTTTTTTCTCGAAACTGGAAACAGATAGAAGCATGCGGTTTGTTTTAAAGTAAGCGGGCACTCTTTGCTAATGCGTAACAGAGATAGCAGCACTATATGTCATGCAGAACCTCTCGTGGCAATGGCGAGAGTAAGGATTGTTTTGTATACTTAAAATGGTGACGTTTTCATTACATGATCAGCGTGTAATCATCCGTTATCTCCATTTGCGTGGTGTGACACCAATTGAAATTCATCGCCAGTTAAGTAAGACATGTGGTGATGGAGTCATGGATGTGTCTAATGTGCGTTTGTGGGTGCAACAGTTCAAAGAAGGCACAACGTCGTGTGACAACAAACCAAGAGAATCTCAGCCTCAGACAAACCGGTCTGATGACATGATCAAGCGAGGGAGAAACGTGTTTTGGAGGATCGCCGAATGACTGTGGAACAGATCGTCTACACAGCTGGCATTTCTGTGGGATCCGTGCACACAATCCTGCATGACGACCTGAAAATGTGAAAAGTGTCCTCCAGGTGGGTGCCACAAATGCTGAGGATGATCACAAGGCTGTGCGCGTGGCATGTTGCCAGGCAATGTTGATGCAAGATGAAGGCATGAATGACAATTTATTTTCGTCAATTGTAGCAATGGATGAGACGTGGATGCCGTTTTTCATCCAGAAACGAAGCGCCAGTCTGCTCAATGGAAGCACATAGATTCACTGCCACCAAAAAAATTTCGGGTAAGCGCCAGTGATGAAAAAATGATGGTGGCCATGTTCTGGGACAGCAATGGTGTAATCCTTACTCATTGCATTCCAAAGGGAACCACGGTGACAGGTGCATCCCACGAAGATGTTTTGAAGAAGAAACTCCTTCCGGCACTGCGCAAAAAAGGCCGGAAAAGGCTGCACGTGTGCTTTTTCACCAAGACAACACACCAGCACATCGGGCAAATGTTACACAGCAGCTTCTTCGTGCAAACAACTTTGAAGTCATTCCTCATGCTCCCTACTCACCTGACCTGGCTCCTAGCGACTTTTGGCTGTTTCCAACGATGAAACACACTGTCTGCAGCAAAACATTCACCAACCGTGCCGCTATTGCATCAGTGATTTTCCAATGGTCAAAACAGACTCCTAAAGAAGCGTTCGCAGTGACCATCGAATCATGGCGTCGCCATTGGAAAAATGTGTACACCTGCAGGGAGATTACGTCGAGAAGTGACACAAGTTTCATAATTTTCATGTGATTAGTTAGTGAGAAAAAAAAATCGGAGAAGTTATAACTTGAATGCACCTCGTAATAGCTAAAGAATGCAATAGCTGCTTAACACCATAACCCCGGCGATAGCTAGCTATTATTAACCATGGTAGCTATTTTTTTGACTGCTCATCTTTTCTTTTCCTTTTACAGCATAAATATTACCACTAATAATGGGTTTTGGTTTGAGGGCATTGTTGTGAGGTATTTAAGTCTTATATATTTCATACATATACACATACATATATAATTATTCCTATGAACATTTTATCAATATTATTATTTATTAACATAAACTCAAATTTCCCGATATGCAGGATGCACTGAAATAATATATCATACAAGGGTGGTCTGAAAAATTTCCGACCTCTACATGAAGATGGCAGCACTCGTAAATAAAAGCTAGTGAATTTCGTTGCTCATCTGTTGACAGTTACTCACCAAAGTTTCAGCCATTTTGGACGCTCAGTTGTTATGTAACAGTCGTTTGAGTGAGGTGATGCGAGTGTTTTTATGAAAATGGACAAAATCGAGTATCAAGCTACCGTAGATTTATGGCATGTAAAAGAACCTCAAGCCTGATAAAGAGGCCTCTAAGCAAAATTTCCGGCTTTTCACGCCCAATATAGAATGAGTCGTTAAGAACCACAGCAGTTAAAGAGCGTCCACAAATGAAACTCAATTTAATTTTTTTTCCATCTTGGCAAGAAAAAGTAACAAAACGCTATCGCAGAGAGCATGAATTTTTTATTAGTCAATCTAGTGAATTAACAAACCACAAGAAAACAAATATTGCAATAACAAACAAGTTACAGAATGGCAAATGGCAGCAGTTTTGTTAACAGTTCCTTAAGCTTAACAAATAGTTGTACTTGCCATCCTAACAAAGTTACAGAACAGCCCTGATTGTCTTGTTGTGAATTAGTCATAACAAAGTTTAAAAAAAAAACAGGAAAAAAAGATAATTTTGTGAGTTTTAAAGTTAAATAGGTTGAAGGAATTGTATGACGTTAATTAAGCTGCTCACGGTAAGTTTTATTCCGATGTTCATTCATTCTATAATGTAGCTTGAATGTTTGAATTCATGGGGCAGCAGTTTTCAGATTATAATTCACTTTGTTGGACCAGTTTGAAAAAGGAGTTACCATGGAGTGATATAGAATCAAGTATACCATTGATTCAGAAAGTAATAGTGTAGAAGTTGATAGGACAGAACTGTTTGATGAATATCGTATTGTCAAAACGATTGTAGCTGAAAAATTAAATTACTGGAACGATTCCAAGGAAGAAGTGCATAACAGGCAGGTTGGAACATTTAAAGTGTTAAAAGGAAAAATGCATAAAAGTAAAAGTCCTGTTCTGTTAACATATTTCAGAAATTGTTGATCAGTTGATCACAGCCTTTTCAGGCGTCCCGTATTTTAACAGAAAAAAATCTGATGTGTTACACTCAAATGACTTTCTCTACTCTTGTACAAACTATTCTACAAACGCTTATTCTCCATATGCTTCATGTTAATCGAGATATCGGGATGTCAATCTTATTGCTAATTATCTTGTAGATGCAAGAGGAATATGGAATTTGAGAAAAAGTATAAGTATTGGAAAATTTAAGGGAATAACAAGCAATATCTCGAAAACGGTTTACTCAACAAAAAAAATGTATACGACATAAATTGTGTATTTTAACGCGATCTACATTTTTTGTGTAGTAAACTTTTGTCTATCTCTTATGGTTTACCAGTTATGCAAAAGTCGTTCACAATGAAGAATACTTTTGGAGATTTTCCCAGAAAATTCGAGATATACATTTCATTTCTCATGACAATATCTTAAACATATGATATTTTAATCAAAATCATTAGAGCCATTTTTTAGAAAAATAAAATTTTCGAAAAATGTTCCATGTAAAGGGTAGTCTGGGGTGGGGGAATTTTCTTGAAAACCTTCGTGTCGCATCTCTGGAAGATACTGAACCTAAATACCAAGTTTGGTGTTTATCCGACTGTTCGTTTCTGAGTTATGCTGTTCACAGACACACACACGGACATGTTTCCAAAAATGTTTTTTTTGGATTCAGGGGGCCTCAAAACATGTATTTCCGGTGAAATCTCGGTATCGAATTTTTGGGTGGAATACAGTACTTCACTACTTACTATACGTGGTAGAGAAAGTAAAAATGGTAAGCTTAATATAATGAACAGTTGGCATGAAGGCCCTCAACAATGTCTGACAAATTCAAGCTTGCAACAATGGTGACATGAACTTAAACAATGGTTGTCAAATTCATTCATCTAACAATGAGAAATTGTAATAAAAGTGAGAGCGCTAGTAGCGTAGTAAAACTTGTAACGTCTAGGAAAAATATGCCAAAAAATATGGTCTATAAGATAGGGTTAATGTAAAGAAAAGTCATAAAAAAACAAGTTTCGTTTTAAAAAACCGATAGAGTTAAAGTTATTTCCATTGAACATTCCAAAAGTTCATACAATAATGTTTGCAGACGATACAAACCTAGTCTTCAGCAGTGAAAACTCATTATCCCTCCAGAATGTAGTAAATGAAGTAAATAATAGCTTACAACGTTGGCTAACAGAGAATAATGTTTGCAGACGATACAAACCTAGTCTTCAGTAGTGAAAACTCATTATCCCTCCAGAATGTAGTAAATGAAGTAAATAATAGCTTACAACGTTGGCTAACAGAGAACAAACTTTTATTGAATGCAGAAAATACAATATATCTGTATTTCCATAACCAATCAAAAAACAATAATTTAGACTTATATATAAATCAAACTCCCATAGTTAAAAAATGTGTAAAAAAATTCCTGTGAATCTGGATTGATAACGAATTCTCATGGGAAACCCATATACTACAACTGTCAAACTGAACAAATTATGTTATGCTGTTTGTGAATTGGCTAATGTGTGCTCCAAAGAAATACAAAGATAGTGTATCACAGCTGCGTTGAGTCCCAAATTAACTATGGCATCCCTTTTTGGGGTTCCTCTCCAAAAGCAACACATATTCTCACAATCCAAAAAAGAATTTTACAGGAAATTCTGAAGGTACCCATAAGAACACCAAATTGATACATATTCAATGAACTTAAAGCTTTTGCCTATCCCTTGCCTATATATTCTTGAAACCTTAAACTTCATTTAATAATATAACTATACTTCAAAAGAACTCAGAATATAACAACACAAGAAATCTCAATAACTTACATTTGGATAGCCACAGGCTTAAAAAAAGCCTAGCAAGCATTTCCCATCCGGGTATCTTAATGTATAACAAACTAGATACTTCAATAAAAAACTTAAATAAAGAATCTTTTAAAGGTGAACTAAGAAAGCTATTTCTAAAAAGGCAATATTTACATATAAATGACTATTTAAATGAACCATGTTTTCCATAATCACATAATTAAGTACATAGATTATTTAATTTGGTAATTCTGTGACATAGTATTATTGTAAAGAAACTGACATGTAATTATTATTAAGAATTATTTTAGTATTACTTGATGTAATGTAAAATTTCTACATATCCAATCCTGGCATGTCCAAAAACAATGTAAGTTGTTCTCAAAGGATGAAATAAACAAATTTATAATAAAAATAAAAAAAATCGAAGGGTCAAAATGATCGTTAAAGGGGTTCTGGTGTTTAAAAGAAACTGGATTTGTTACCTTATATACTCCGGTAATTAAAACTTGTTGCTGTATTTGCGATGAAAAATATTTATTGATGAAAAATGTTTGAAATTATGAAAAATTAGCTCATACCTCGCTGAATATCTGCATGGCTTCTGTTTGATTCATGTCGTCTGGAAATAGGAATGCATGACATGTTCCACAGACTGGTTCTTCAAAACAAGGTCCATAGTAACCATTGCATATATAGCATGACGAGTGCTGGAAAAAATTATGGATACAACCATGTCATTTTTGGAACAAAAGGAATGCATGTTAAAAACGCAATACTCCTTTAACCCAGTGCGTAAGAACAGCATTGGCTAAACAGGTTACTTTGTTTGGAAACAATTAACTACAATTACAAACTGGTGAATTTCGTAGCTTATACTTGATATAACCTCAATTTATAGAAGGTACCAAACCTACCATATACTCGAATTCTTCGCCAAACATTGGCCCGTTTGCATTTGAGCTTCTATCGTTTGCTCCAGAGTTTTCTTGTTCACAAGAACTGGAATCCATCTCTATCCTTCTGTTACTAACGTTATTCTCTATGACAGCAACTGTACCGATCTGAGTATCCATTGCTGTTTAACTCAGTAGCAACAACCGCAAAAGAAAAATCAATCGATACTGAAAGAAAAAATGCAAAATCCAATTGATACTTAGAAGAAATAATAGAATGATTCAAATTATTATACTTTTTTAATTGTAGAAGCCTTAGAATAGTTTATTTTTATTCATCTCATTTAATTCTTTTATAGGTTCTACCCACAGGTTCTATTTGACATCTGCCAATGCATGGGTGGCTATCATGAAGCGGAGGAGAAAAATGAAGTTTGCAAAATGGCGCGCAAAGGATATTTGACATGTGAGATACAATGTCAAACGCAGAAATATTTTACCTATTATTATAACTTTAAATAATGATTAAAACTTCACGTAATACCAAGAGGACGTTCAAGTAGTTTAAAATGGAAAAGGTGCAATTAAAAACAAGTTCCGATGACGCCTCTGATTTGAAAGCCTTACTCCAGCAGACTCACAACGAGGTAATTTGTTTGTTGTAAATAAGTGACAAAACTAACGCAACATTCAGAACTGAAGTAGGAAATGGTTTTTTCTCCTATTAGGAACATCCAATGAACTATTATATTTTCATATCGAATTACTCGTTATTTAAAATGACTGTAGGACAACTTGATAGTTATTGAGATTTATACGTACACTAGTTATTAAAATGCTATATTTGATATATGTGTTTTGTACATCACATGACATCAGAGGCGGATGCAGGATATCCTAAACTGGGAGCTAACTTTTGAAAAAAAAAATCCCACCACTACAAGTACCACAAAATAAAATTGAGGGGCAAAAGGGACATTTTACCAGGTTTATTTTAAGGAAACATAGTATAGTAAATGCTAGTCAAGGTGTACCAAATTTATTGTTTGTTTTTTATATCACCACTAGTAAACACAGTCCCTGCTTGATTATATACACCTGTTTTTCTGTGACATCAATTGAGACAGTGGAAATGTTAACTATTTCCCCTTAAGTCTAGGAGCATTTATCCTTATTTCATCATTGGCAGATCTTTTTCATAGTAATCATGTCAATGCCATTAGAAGAAGCCTTATCTGCAGAATTTTGATATGTTTTTGCATAGAATATAGTAACCATTCAGCTAATAGTATTTCAAGTATTACTTGCAAAGTAAAACTACTTTTGAAAATTGAAATACATTCAGTCCGGAAGCTCAGCATAATTTCTGAAGCACTGGATGCTTTACAAGTTACAGTCAAGCTACACAGTACATGCCAACATGCAGCATATTGTTCCCAGTCCTTCTGGCATTGCTAGGACGAGTCCAATGGTTACTATCTAAGAAGTGCATGTTCATTCCTAGCGAAAATTTTGGTGACATACATATTTAGGGCAGAAATAAAACTGTTAGGTCTCCTTGGATCTGTCTCTGTATGAAGTAAAATTCTGAATATAATTTTTCTGTCAGCTAGCTTGTTTTGCCCTTTGATCCTGTTAACAGCAATGATCTCTTCCATATAATATGTGGTATGAAACCAACACATCCACAGCCCACTAAGTATCGCATCAGTAAATGGACTACACATCATCATATCTTTAAAATGAAGCCATTATATTTAAAAAGGAAGGCTAAATTTTCATACTTTTGCCCACCTAAATTAGGAATAAAGAAGTGAAAAATAATGAAATAAATTACCTTAGGAGTGAGTTTAGAACATGATGTGGTCTCTCCAATATCTGGTGCCCATCTGCCCACCCACCCGTTTTAGGTGTTTCACTTATATAGGCAAATTGCGTGAGGAAGACAGCAAACGTAGCCATTTTTCTGATAAATCACATGCAAAGTGGGTACTGCCAACCTAAATAAGTAGTGAAATGCACTAAATATGAGATGTGCTGTTGTTTCTGCAAACATGAATCATTCAAGTTTTAGACGCGCAGATCCCTCGGTTACGCTTTGAGGCTGAGGCCCCTCAATCTCTCGACTATGCTTTGAGGCTATCTTACCGGCTTCGGTGGCATTATTCTTATGTTGGCAGCATTACGTTAGAAAGAATTCAGTATTCGTACCCATTTGTGATATTTAGACTATCCCATCAACAGCTGCACATAATGGCAAAATAGAATGTCATGCAATCATGCTCTGTTAGGCCAAACTTCCGTTTGGAGTGTAGTTCCATATATAGACCACAAAACTTGATAAAAATTGTGGTCAAAAACTACACATGAAACCCATATGTGTTTTATGATTTAGATTGAGTCACACTTTTTTACACTCACCTTCACTAATTAAAGTTACATAAAACAGGAAACATTTTCGAGGGCATTCGTCCTCATCGTCAGCGACTGGGAGTCAGGGTGGAGAGCTAGTTTTACGAAACATATTCAGAATCTTGTCCATCTCTTTCCAACTATCCTCCAGCCTCCATATCTCTATACCGTAAGCGCACAGCGCACTGTAAACCCTCTCACACCAAGCAGTATTCATGTTAGGCAGAAAATATAAGCATTTCCTTACAAGAGAATAGCTAATCTATGCCAAGGCCAAATGCTTCTGCTTCTCCCAATGAACAGAGCTGTCAAACCTTATTCCCAAATAAGTAAACTCTTTGATAATCTCAATGTTATTTCCTCCTATATTCCATTTTTCTTCCTTTTTCAGTTTATTTACTTTTTTTAAAAACCATAATTATTTTCTCTACTACTTATAGTAAGTAGGGGAAGTATTGTATTCCACCCAAAAATTCGATACCAAGATTTCACTGGAAATATATGTTTTGAGGCCCCCTGAATCCAAAAAAAGCATTTTTGGAAACATGTCCATGTGTGTGTCTGGAACAGCATAACTCAGAAACAAATAGTCGGATAAACACCAAACTTGGTATTTAAGTTCAGTATCTTCCAGAGATGCGACACGAAGGTTTTCAAGAAAATCCCCCAACCCCAGATTACCCTTTACATGGAACATTTTTCGAAAATTTTTATTTTCTCAAAAATGGCGCTAGCGATTTTGATTAAAATAGCATATATTTAAGATAATTTCATGACAAATAACATGGATATCTTTAATTTTCTGGGAATGTCTCCAAAAGTGTTCATTGTGAACGACTTTTGCATAATTCGTAAACCATAAGAGAGAGACAAAATTTTACTACACAAAAAATGTAGATCGCGTTAAAATACACAATTTATGTCATATACATTTTTTTGTTGAGTGAACCATTTCCGAGATATTGCTTGTTATTCCCTTAAATTTTCCAATACTTATACTTTTTCTCAAATGGGAATTCGTTATTCATTTTTTTTTCTTGTCCTGGTAATGCAAAAAGAATGGAATACTCCACATAGCAACCAGCTCTTAAAATATTTGACTATCGCTTAAAGCCTACCAATTCCCCTTGCACCTACAAGAAAATTTGCAATAGGATTAACACCTCGATTAACATGAAGCATATGGAGAATAAGAGCTTGTAAAAATAGTTTGTACAAGAGTAGAGAAAGTCATGTGAGTGTAACACATCAGATTTTTATAAGTAGAGGAGTGGAACAGTTGTAGCCATGCGGAGCGACAACAGGGCGTAGCCAAAAAGAATCATTATTTTTACAGATTTCGCTTATACTTACGGGTTGACACTTTCTTCCACGCATGCGCAGTAGTAATAAAATGGAGTACTTTGCTGACATTTAATTATTTATTTTGAATATAAGAAAGTGTCTTAAAAGTCCAGGTGGGTCACAGGCTTTCTAACTGTTCACATCTCCTCTTAAAGTATACAATATATGCATATTCATTTATTTTCTGCATTCCAATTACAGGTTATTTAAGGAATCATTACTGAGCAGAGGAAACAATACCAGAAATACAAATTAAGCATTTAAATCACCTTATTGCTACATTTATGTACATAACAACCATGTTCAAATTTATGTTTCAGGCACTGGAGCAAAATGAAAAGGCAACGGCGCATTGGATTAAGATAAGAGATGAGCATATGACATTGTGTTCTCATCTGGACACACTTCCAGATCAACTGTCACATGATGTAATGGTTCCTGTAGGCTCCAAGGCCCTAATGAGAGGTAAAATGGTTCACACAAATGAAATATTGGTGTGTCTTGGAGATGGTTGGTTTGTCAAGCGTAGTGCTAAGGAAGCAGCAGAGATATGCAACAGAAGAATTAAAGGTAAATAAAGTATTCATGATGAGTGCATGATATATTTTGTGGTGTTGGAACTTTTTATGCTTTCATAATGTTCAAATTTTTAATAATAAATTAGTATTTGTAAGTACAAATGTGATATGTTATTGTCAGTTCAGAAGTTATGCTTAGGTAGATGTTTAGAATTTTTAAAACACTTGCATGGGTTTTCTTAGTCTGGATTAAATCACAATTACCTGGGTTGACATTAACAAGTTCCTGAGCTACTATCATAATTAAAGTTACTAATTATTTTGTTGTTTTTAGATGCTGTAGGAGATTGTTGAGTGGGATTAGCTTTATGGACATTTTGGCAACTTAGCTTGTTGATTTGACTGAAGACGTGATTATTATAAAATGATTTTATTTATTTTTAATATAATAACATGCATAAAAATTATTAGTGAAATAAATATTTATATACAGTAATACATTGCATACTGTAATACAGGTGCAGTGTAATACAATATGTTCATTACCAAAATAAAAAGTGATTCATTAATGCTTAATGCTTTAATTCCAGCATCCTAAATTTAATTGTTTAAAACTTATAGTTTGTGAAGGAATGCTAAAAGACCTTGAGAGAGAACGAGACCTTCTCGGTTCTAGAAAAGAGCTACCACTTACACAAGATGCTTTTGGAGAGGAGACACGGCCGGAGTTAATGGAACCTTATGATGAAGATGAAGAGACAAAGTGGAGAGGTAAAACTGATTAGTAGATAATTAAAGGTTCCCATTTATAAATACTGCTGAATTGTTATTCGATTTTATTAAATATTGGTATATTAACGATATCTGTATTTGAACTATCATAATTCTCTAAATACGAGACAACCCAGCCCCACTTTATTTTTTTAAATGATTTAGGAAGTTAGCATGTAATAAAAATCTGATGTGTTACACTCACATGACTTTCTCTACTCTTGTACAAACTATTTTTACAAACGCTTATTCTCCATCTACTTCATGTTACACGAGATAAACATTTGCAGACTCTAGCTTATTGCTAATTTTCTTGTAGATGTAAGGGGATAATATATTTACAAGGGCAATATAGAAATACAGTAGCCTTTAAGCACATACATATCTCTTAATAGCTGGTTGCTAGGTGCAGCACCATTCCCTTTCCCGCAGATTAATACTCTTTGCATATCCAAGACCAAAAAAATGAATAACAAATTCCCATTTGAGAAAATAAGTATTGAAAAATTTAAGGGAATAACAAGCAATATCTCGAAAATGGTTCACTCAACAAAAAAATGTATATGACATAAATTGTGTATTTTAACGCAATCTACATTTTTTGTGTAGCAAAATTTTGTCTATCTCTTATGGTTTACCAGTTATGCAAAAGTCGTTCACAATGAAGAATGCTTTTGGAGACATTCCCAGAAAATTCAAGATATACATTTTATTTGTCATAAAAATATCTTAAACATATGATATTTTAATCAAAATCGTTAAAGCCATTTTTGAGAAAATTAAAATTTTCGAAAAATGTTCCATGTAAAGGGTAATCTGGGGTGGGGGGATTTTCTTGAAAACCTTCGTGTCGCATCCTTGGAAGACACTGAACCTAAATACCAAGTTTGGTGTTTATCAGATTGTTCGTTTCTGAGTTATGCTGTTCACAGACACACACACACACACACACACATGGACATGTTTCCAAAAATGCTTTTTTTGGATTCAGGGGGTCTCAAAACATGTATTTCTGGTGAAATCTCTGTATCGAGTTTTTGGGTGGAATACAATACTTCCCCTACTTACTATACGTAGTAGAGAAAGCAAAAAAATCTGATGTGTTACATTTACCAACTTTTCTCTTCTATCTATCTTATATTTTATATTACTTCTACAAACTATTCTTAAAAAATCTGATGTGTTACACTCACATGACTTTCTCTACTCTTGTACAATCTATTTTTACAAACGCTTATTCTCCATCTGCTTCATGTTAATCGAGATATCGAGATGTCAATCTTATTGGTAATTTTCTTGTAGATGCAAGGGAAATATGGTAGCTTTTAAGCGATAGTCAAATATTTTAACGCTGGTTGCTATGTGGCACATTCCATTTTCTTTGCATGTCCAGGACATAAAAAACATGAATAACGAATTTGAGAAAAAGTTAGTATTGTAAAATTTAAGGAAATAACAAGCAATATCTCGAAAACGGTTCACTCAACAAAAGAAATGTATATAACATAAGTTGTGTATTTTAACGCGATCTACATTTTTTGTGTAGTAAAATTTTGTCTATCTCTTATGGTTTACCTGTTATGCAAAAGTCGTTCACAATGAAGAATACTTTTGGAGACATTCCCAGAATATTCAAGATATACATTTCATTTCTCATGACATTATCTTAAACATATGATATTTTCATCAAAATCGTTAGAGCCATTTTTGAGAAAATTAAAATTTTCGAAAAATCTTCCATGTAAAGGGTAGTCTGGGGTGGGGGGATTTTCTTGAAAACCTTCGTGTCGCATCTCTGGAAGATACTGAGCCTAAATACCAAGTTTGGTGCTTATCCGACTGTTTGTTTTTGAATTATGCTGTTCACAGACACACACACACACACGGACATGTTTCCAAAAATGCTTTTTTTGGATTCAGGAGGTCTCAAAACATGTATTTCCAGTGAAATCTCGGTATCGAATTTTTGGGTGGAATGCAATACTTCCCCTACTTACTATACGTAGTAGAGAAAGTAAAAAACTTATTTGTCTATCTACTTCATATTAATCCAGATAAACATTTGCAGGAAGAGTCATTACACATTTTGTAGCTACTGGGTAGAGACAGGAAACCGAAAAGATAGTCAAATGTTTAAAACAGGGTCGCTATATGCTGGGAAATTCCATACTCTTCCATTGCAAAAAAGGTCCTATGCTGTGGAGTTGTAGGTTAGAGCATGGTGCTCTGGTTCCAGGCTACGGAATGAGCTCGGGTTCAATCCCACCCATGAGGCTATGGATTTTAAGTCCTGGGTATAAGATCAGTGCCCACTCAGTATTGTGAAGAAATTGAGGAGCAGGGATCCTGGCCCATGAGTGAACTTTACAGCTGGGGGGTGCATGATGCTGGCCACATTACCTCCCCATTTCGTTTGGATGATCACCCACCTCTGGTGTGCATAAGTGGGCATGAGGCTGGCAATCATGTTGGCATCTCACAGGATTTAATTTAAATTCAGTGCACAAAACAACTGAATAATGACCATTTCAAAAAATGACAAAAGTATTGTAAACTTTAAACGAATAACAGTGCATATCTCAGAAATTGCTGATGCCACATGAAGTGTTATTTTAAATAAATTGTACCTTTTAAAGGGATATGCATTTTCTGTATAGTAAATGTTTGTTTATCTCTTATGGTTTACCAGTTATACAAAATCCCCTCCAAATTAAGATGACTTTACACACTTTTCTGGAAAGTTCAAGATAGGCATTTTATTATCTTAAATACAGGGTATTTCCATCAAAATCACTACAGCTGTTTTTGAGATCAAAAATAAGGACAAATTTTCATATGCTGTTCACAGATATAATCTTTTTATAAAAATACATTTTGTTTATTTATTTGGGTGCCTTAAAACATTTATTTGTGGTGAAGTCTCAATGTCAAAAATTTTGGGTGGAATAAAATTTTTCCTCTACCTACTAGGTACATCCGTGGTAGAGAAAGAAACAGAAAAAGAGACATAATAACTTTGTTTTTTAAAGATGTGACAATACAGCAGAAAATACATGATTTTCAATTTACCATGGTCTTAGATGCACAGTGACAATTATAACTCATTAAAATTCTTTGTTCCAATCTGTTTAACTCATGTGAGGTTGTTCCCATGCCATGTTCTTTTGATTTCATTTCAAGTTTTCAGAATCAGAAAGAGATGATGGGTGATATTTTCTTTGAGATAACTTAAGAATTATGCACTTATAACATATAATACATTGAATATAAGGTTTTACACTTCACTCAATCAACTTCACTATATCCCGCTGTTGAAACATTGCACTTGACATAGCGATTAAGTTGGTACGCTCGCAAAGAAACAGATGAAAAGCTTTAACTGTTACTTCTTAAACCAATTACAAGGCAGATTCCGGGTGTTCGATTACAAAGCGGAAGCGGAGCTTGAATTGGCACTGTTGCCGGATGTAGCTATTTCCAGCAATGTGTTTCAGTTTGTGAATCTTTAGCACATGCGTCAAGTTGTTCTTTGCAAGCTGGTATTGTTCATTGTTATTTATATTTGTGGTTATTGTTTGATAGTTTTGTTATTGTTGGTGTTCATTTATACATATATTTGTTTATTTATCTATTTTTCTATATATATTTCATTAATATTATTTATACAAGATTTGAAATGCGGCATTGTCTCCAAAAACAATGCCGATTACCGGGTGATATTCACGAAGGGAAAAATCCTTTGCGTCGAGATGTGCCACTTAATAGTCAGACATTGAAATTGTTAAGAAGGGCCCGGGAATTCTTTGAACAGGAGGAGTACGTGAAGGTTCATGGGCATCCCCATATTCCTGCTGATAAAACTGTACAACGAACTGCAGCGGCTCTTGGACTAAACATGCAAACTGTTATTTACAAGGGTGCGAAACTCCCAAGAGAAAGAGGGAAAAATTCATAAACCATCTGGAATGCAGCATGAGTGAAAATAACTTTGTTATCACAGCTTATAATTTGCTTTATTTCTCCTCATTGTAGCAGACAAGTTTGCATTATTCTGTTTCTATATTGTCAAAAGTGGTAATTTATTCTACACATGTTGCAATGTTTATGCCGGGTTATTTTCAGTTAACGATAATAATGCGAAATAGTTATTCACTTACGTTCGCTACTTATGTACCCTTTTTGTATGCAGCTTAGACACAATAGAAAGGAGAGCTGTTGTTGTTTACTAGCCACTCTGGCAACGTCACAATCACAATATAGCCAACATTACGCGAAGCCACACGAACTGTCAAGTGCAAAGATTCAACGGCAGGATTATAATACCTTGTTAGGAAATTTTCACAAACCTTCATTTTCATTTTTAGCATTATGTTCTGAATCCAAGTAATTTCATTGCTGAAATTTCTTTTGAGGAAACTAATTCTAATAATAATGCTTCTTATGTGATTCTTTTATCTACATCTCCAAGGTAAATGTTAATTGAGCCAGGAAAAATGAATGCAGAAACAAATTTGACACTAAAGATTGATTTAAAGTAAGATAAAACTTAACATAGAACTTGTTTTAATATTGCAGCCCAACACAAACAAAAGGAGAAAGAATATAGACAAAAACTGGCAGAATTAAAGCAAAATCAGGCAACTCATATAGAAAGCGAAGAAAGTCTGTGGAAGAGGTTAGATGAATTAGAACTTCAGGAAGAACTGGAAGAAGAATTGGACCGGTGAGTATAGACATGATTATCTTTACTCCGTTTTATTTGCAAAAATACTTTAATGGAGCAAGAGTAAATCAAAATAGGGTGGCGATAATTAATAATAAGGATGTTTAGAAATATAAAACAAAGTCATTAAAACCTTATGAGTTATAGATGTATTCTTCTGCCCTCTCCAGAGGACCATGCACATGAAACCTGTTCAAGACAGAAGGGACATGATCCTAATTGTTTTTCACTTTGACAAGATTTCCATATTACTAAGATATTCCAGATGTTTTTTTTTTTCTATGCACAGTTTTAAGATTAATTGCAAACACAATGCCAGTAGTTTTAATATCATTATTTTATTTAAAAAAGTTCCGAGGTCACAGATTCAAACCCGGTGGAGGGCATGGATTTTTTTTGGGCATAAAATCCTTAGCATGGCTTCCTTCAGAAAGGAAATAAAGCGAGTGGTCCTGTGTCTAGATTTACAGCATGCAAACCTCAACATATAAAGAGGCCTTTAAGTAAAATTTCTGGCTTTCACGCCTAATATAGAATGGAATGCTAAGGACCATAGTAGTTAAAGTGTGTCCATAAATAAAACTCAATTTATTTTATTAAAAAGCACTCACCTTAGTACATATGTAGTGTTATATACACTGCCACAATCATTACATCTTAAGTATGTTACATATATTTATTTTTATTACACTAATTGTTTCATTGATTTCTTCATATCTTGTTGTTTTCCTTTTCATGTCACCATTGTTGCCTACAAACCATTCACTCATTACTCATTCTTTATTACTTTCTCTACTACGTATACTAATTAGGGGAAGTATAGCATTCCACCCAAAAATTCGATACCAAGATTTCACCAGAAATATATGTTTTGAGACCCCCTGAATCCAAAAAAAGCATTTTTTGGATACATGTCCGTGTGTGTGTCTGTGAACAGCATAACTCAGAAACGAACAGTCGGATAAACACCAAACTTGGTATTTAGGTTCAGTATCTTCCAGAGATGCGACACGAAGATTTTCAAGAAAATCCCCCCCCCCCAGATTACCCTTTACATGGAACATTTTTCGAAAATTTTAATTTTCTCAAAAATGCTCTAATGATTTTGATTAAAATATCATATGTTTAAGATATTTTCATGACAAATGAAGTGTATATCTTGAATTTTCTGGGAATGTCTCCAAAAGTATTCTTCATTGTGAACGATTTTTACATAACTGGTAAACCATAAGAGATAGACAAAATTTTACTACACAAAAAATGTAGATCGCTTTAGAATACACAATTTATTTCATATACTTTTTTTTTTTTGTTGAGTGAACCATTTTTGAGATATTGCTTGTTATTTCCTTAAATTTTCCAATATTTTTTCTCAAATGTCCTGGACATACAAAGAGAATGGAATGCGCCACATAGCAACCAGCTCTTAAAATATTTGACTATCGCTTAAAGCCTACCGTATTCCCCTTGCACCTACAAGAAAATTAGCAATAGGATTAACATCTCGATTAACATGAAGCATATGGAGAATAATCGTTTGTAAAAATAGTGTGTACAAGAGTAGAGAAAGTCATGTGAGTGTAACACATCAGATTTTTTTTTTAAACTTTCATGGATTTGCGCTTTACCACATTTGAACTGTACCGTTAGTTCTTTCACAGTGCATTTCTCATTTTCCTTTAATTCGACCATGTTCACTTTATTCTGTAATGGAAACACCACAGCTTCACTCAACATCCTTTATCACAAAATGCACAGCTTTTCTCTCAATACACCATTCCAAGCAACAGACAACACTAAAGGAAAAACACATATTTGCAACTGTGACCCCTTTGTTTTGTCCTTGATGCGCTCTCCGCTCAGTATGTACATTTACTAAGAAATCTCATTTACCTTAATTGCCTACATTTGCAGTTTCCTTGGAAGTACAGTATGTCCCAAAATAAAATACACAAAAACATTTGTAGTTTCCTTAACACAGTATATCCCAAAATGTGTGTTTTACTACCGCATGTTTCCATTTTAAGCAGTTGCAGACAGTTTACATAGGCTCTGGCATATCATAGTGTGTATATTGGGAAGCCAGAGGGAAAATGATGCAGATCAATTAATCCCCAGTGCCAATGGTGAACAACAACAATTTATAGCTAATTTTCTTAAGGTGCAGGGAGAATATGGTAGACTTTAAGCGATAGTCAAATCTTTTTAAGAGCTGGTTGCTATGTTGGAGCATTCCATTTCTCTTTGCATGTCCAGGACATCAAAAACAAAAACCTGAATAATTAATTCCCATTTGAGAAAAAAATAGAATATTGAAAAATTCAAACAAATAACAAGGAATATCTCGTAAATGCTTCACTCGCCAAAAAAAAATGTATATGACATAAATTGTGTATTTTAACGAGATCTACATTTTTTGTATAGTAAAATTTTGTCTATTTCTTACGGTTTACTAGTTATGCAAAAGTCTTCAGAATAAAGAGGACTTTGGGGACATTCCCAGAAAATTCATCACATTCATTTCATTTGCCATGAAAATATCTTAAACATATGATATTTTAATCAAAATTGTTAAAACCATTTTTGAGAAAATCAAAATTTTTTAAAAATTCCCATGTAAAGGGTTGTCTGGGGTGGGGGGATTTTCTTAAAAATGTTTGTGTTGCACCTTTGAAAGATACTGAAGTTTAATACCAAGTTTTTTTTTTTTGAGTTATGCTGTTCTCAGACACACAGACCTTTTCTTAAAAATGCTTTTTTTAGATTCAGGGCACCTCAGAAGATTATTTCCAGTGAAATGCAATACTTACTATACGTAGTAGAGAAAGTAAAAATCATAACTCATACACATTTTGGAGTACAGTGGTAAACTTCAGCTATTCTTTTAGGGGAAGTTTTTCTCTACATATTGGTACTGCCATTATGTATGGCAGCTTCTACGAGGGCTGATCAACAAAGACTGAGACTGATTTTTTTTCACAGATGTTTATTACTCCAATTCAATGTTTACATGATCTTTTTCAAAGTAGTCCCCTCCTACTTCAATGCACTTTTTACAGCGTCTCTGCCAGTCCTTGAACACGTGCTGCAGACCATTCTTTGTCAGGTCCTTGAGAATTGCCTCACTTTTCTTGAGCACAGCTTCAGATTCTCAAATCGAATACCCCTAAGCTTTGCCTTTAGTGATGGGAATAAAAAAAAGTCACAGGGTGCAAGATTGGGGCTATAAGGTGGATGTGGTACACAGGTAATGTTGAATCGAGCCAGAAACTGCATGAGTTGATTTGTGACGTGAGGCCGTGCATTGTCATGATGGAAGTCGCCACCCAGTCCGAGAAATCTCTGGTTGTTTCTTTGCAATGTGCTTCCTCAGTGTAGCCAATACTGACGTGTAGTATGCTGCTGTAACAGTAGTGTGAGGGGGAAGTGCATGCTGGTAAATCATTCCATTACAGTCACAAAATGTGATCACCATCACTTTCCCTGCAGATGGAACAACTTTTGCCTTTTTTGGTGTTGTAGAACCTGGCGATTTCCACACTGTGCTGGCTTGTTTTCCTTCAGGATCATAATGATGCTGCCATGACTCATCACCTTGCTTAACACTGACAAGTCGGCCTTCTTTGAAGTCCTTGAACCACCTAAACACTGTTGCACAAGGTAGTGCATCTTCACTGCACGCTTGCTTCAGCTTCTCATAAGTTCCGGTGGCTGTATGGTTTAAGCGAAAACAGAATTTGATTGCGCTGTACTGCTCCTCTCGTGTCACCTCCATTGTCTGGTATGCGAAATGCACATAGGGTCTACAAAATAGAGCATTACTACCACCTACCAATACAAGAGTGCTGCCGCCTACCAATATTATACATAAAAACCCGCTCTTTTTAAATATTTATGTTACAGATATGAAACTATCACGGAAGCTACAGGAAAAAATCAGTCTCAGTCTTTGTTGATCAGCCCTCGTATGTACTCAAGAGTTTGTTTTCTTCATTTTTGCTTTGAACAACGTTTTCTGTTATAAATGACCAGAAACTATTAAGGTAGCTAAATCAAATTTTAGGATGACAAAAACAACCTCTAAATGCTGCTGTGGATCTGCTTTGGTGTTAATAACATGTTTGGTTATTTTTAAAAAAGAAATAATTGCCAATAAATATTAATCAAAGATTGGTATAGTGGTAATTAATTGTTCTTCCACACAAGTCGTGTGTAGGACAAGGTTGTAAAGGTAGAATCAGACTACTGAAAAATTCAATGCCATAGCCGGGATTTGAACCACAGATCTTCTGGTATCCATCCAGTTGCTCTAACCAGCTGAGCTACCATGGCAATATGCCAGTACGACATTGGTTGACCTAATAATTGATTAAACTATGAAGCCCGGGACTTAAAGTACTTACGGCATCGTAAGGGAATTTAATGTTGTGCCAGTATGCCATGAGAGCTCAGTTGGATAGGGCAACTAGATGGAAACCGGAACATCTGTGGTTCAAACCTCAGTTATGGCATTGAATTTTTCAGTCTGATTCTATGTTTACAAGGATTGGTATAATTTAGGAAAAAATCCTTTCTTCCTTAATCAAATTTTGTGTGATATTTTAAATAGTTTCTGCGATAATGGATCATGAATTTAAACAGGTTTAACATTGATTGGATAGTTGCTGTTTTGCAATTTTAACTGGCAAGTTGAATATAACTTTGTGCTAATATACCAAGTCTGAAATTTGGTTATTTACTGCCGAAGAGCAGCGCATTCACAAGTTCAGTGATTATGATGGTACAAGTAAATTCTGTTTGATTACAGGCAATTTAATTTTAGACTGCTCCTTTAAAATCCATAGTTGTCTTAGGGTATTTCGTAGGAGACTTAAATCTTGCACATAATTCTGGCAAAACATACAATCAATGTTAATAGCATAAAGTGGAAATTAGAAGAGTAAATTAAAATATAATACTAATGATATTGTGGATAAAGGAATTTATGCATTTTCATTGAATGACCCAAATAGTGCATACTCTATTAATGAAAATGCTATAATTGCTTACAGGCTGCATGCTGAAAAGGAAGAAAGAGGCTATGGTGATAATGAAGATGAGGAAGAAGAGGAGGAGGAAGATGATGAAGATGAAGAAGAAGAAGATGAAGGCAGTTACAGCGTAGATGACTGTAGGACAGGTGATGTGCAGCTTGAGAACAAAAATTCATCACAGGAACCAAGTGCTGAAAACAATGCAGATGATGGATCTGTTTTTGAAGCCAACAAAAGACCCTACTCGCCTCCATATCGAAAAAAATCTGCATCAGGGGAGGGTGAGGGCGAGCCTGTAAAAAATGAGGGTAGAAGAGTTTCATTTGCTGATGAGAAACCTCCTAGTGTGAATAATGATTCTGATTCAGATGATGAACCGTTCAGAATACAATTTCATCACACTCCAGTAGAATCAAATTTACAAAACACAAAATCAGATAATAGCCATCCCATACAGTCCCCAGCTGACATTTACAGATTCATCAAAGAGCAAGTATCACGTGAAAGCATGCCAAAGTCTATACTGAAAAGACGTTCAGGTGATTTAGGACCTGTAACGAATCTTTACCTAGAAAAATCTACTTCAGCTGCCATTCAACAAGATGAACCTGAGGATCGTCCTTTGGTAAGTGAGGAGTTCTTATTTTATCTTAACTTGTATCAACATATTAACTATACATAAGAAGTGAAATTTATTCTATTTGATATCATCTAAGTCAGAGGTGGCAAAAACGTGACTCGCAGGCGCCATTTGTGATGTTATTTTATATTATTTGTTGTGTATGTGTGTTTACTTCACGTGGTGATACCATTTTGTGACGTAATTCTTTGTTAGGCTTGTTAGTTCCATCTGGTGTTAGCAATTTGCGGCAGTATTAGTGTTCGTTTGAAAGAATGCTACTGTTATTTTATTTAATTTTAGTCCTCTGTCCTCCGGCTAGCTACAATCTTTTTGGTCAAGCACTTCTCTTTATACAGGTTGTGTAAACGGAAAGGAGTCTCTTATCCAAAGATAACACTGATGAAAGAATTTGTTTTACACTTTTATTGTCGAACACATTTACTATCACATTTACACATTGATCTTGACACTCGCCAAACTGAAACTGTTATAATAACTTCATTACTGATCAATCTTAATCCACGTACTTCAACCTTTTGTATAATTAACTTTACCATACTTGAGATTTTTCATAACTCTTATACGCGTAACTTGCGAATCGATAGCCGACGTGTAATATTTCTGCTGGACTGAAGGCGACGTGTATCATACAAAATATTTTCGACGAACTGACGGACTGGAGGCGACGTGTAATGTATAAAGAAATTTGACGAACTGACGGACCGAAGGACTTTACCTCTAACCTAGCCTCTATTTATACTCCTACACACCGATATGCCTAAAGATTATAACTGAGCTGCAATTGGCTAATAAAACGCGCCAACATTAGCGTCTATTTTTATATCCAATGAAAATTATGAATACATATGCTCTAGGGAAATGTTCCAGCAAATTCTAAAAGAAAAACGCGCCAATATTACGTAACTTCCTCGTTTCCAATAATGATAAACAGCTCACCCCCTCGCTGCATTATTGCACGCTATTATTGTCAGTTTCAGTAAGGCAGTATAAACTTACTTCTCAACAATAATTACAATCAATAAACATCTCAAATCAATGTCACATAAAAATGCATATTCATATTACAATCATTATTTACATTTAAGTAATTTGTGATACAAATTACTGCGTCACATTCCCTCTCTGCAACCGTCCCTTTGTTTTCCACATGCTGTTGAGTGATGCAGTGCATGTTGCATATTTGGTGACTCACGGAAGGAAGTCGTTTTCGCCACCCTTGATTATGTTATTACTAATTTTATGTAGTGAAAAGCATTTTTAGTGTTATTTTGTCCAAAGGACCTGTCCTTGCAATATGTAGCAGAGTATTTATGAATTATTATACAGTAGAATCTTGTTAGGACGTTTTTTCAGGGACCTAAGGATTTGGACGTCATAGGCAGGAAAACATGTTAACGAAAATACAAAATCTGCAATTTAAGAACACAGTTATATAATAAAAATCTAATAATTACTACGTCTCCATGGGCAATTTAAATCAATTTTGAGTACACATTAGGTATAAGGAAGTCAGAAATAATGAAATAAATTACCTTAGGATTGAGTTTAGAACATGATGTGGTCTCTCCTATATCTGGTGCCCACCTGCCCACCCGTTTTAGGTGTTTTACTTATATAGGCAAATCGCGTGAGGAACACATTTTTCCGATAAATCACATGCAAAGTGGGTACTGCCAACCTAAATAAAAAATGAAATGCAATGTCTTGTTGTTTCTGCGAACGTGAATCATTCGAGTTTTAGATGCGCAGATCCCTAGGCTATACTCTGTCGTTACTTCGCATTCCTCTCCTTCTAAAAAACTCCCTCGGCTACGCTTTGAAGCTGAGTATCTTACGGGATTCGGTGGCATTATTCATATGTTGGCAGCATTACGTTAGAGCAAGCGTAAGACCACTTCAGTCGCTAATGCGGGCAAAAGTAAGGCAATTTACCCGTTGTTTCTATTTATAAATTTCCATTGCCCTCCTTTGTAAATGGACATGTAGGTGATGAAGATAGGATCTGGGTGACTTGTAACTAATATCATGCCTGAATAATAATGTTCTGTAACAGAGATTTTTCTGTTTGTCCTACTCTACTCTAAACACAACCAGTAAGCCCGGAAAGTAATCTTATTCTTCAAACAAAACTTGCTTTAAACCCAAAGCTCCTATTAGATTCCTGACTGGAAGGGGAAATTTTTTTTTAACCAGTCTTATTCCCAATCGTCCCAAAAGTCTGGAAATATTAATATTAATGAGAATGTGAATGTGTTTGAGACTTAATGTATAAAAGAAAACAAGTGAATGTTATTAGCAATGAATAATTGTTCTAAAAGCAAAGCCTTAAGCCTCTTGTACACGATCAAGCTTTTTTTTCAATTCAATAGTTTACAAGAAAAATTGTGAAATGTTTTTCAATATGTGACAAGATTGGAAAGTACTTGGCAACGCCTGGCAAGACTTGACAATGTCAAAAATGTGTATTTACAAGCTGTCTCTTCGTCAAACTGAAACCCTTCAGAACACATTGATAATTTATCATGCGCAAAGCAATTTAGTTTTGGCGTCACAGTATAACAATTCGTAATAAAATACTGTTGTTTACTAATATTATGTAGCACTTTCACAAATTATATCTAATGAAATCACTTATGGTTATGGAATACAATGGAAATAACACCAACTGATAGGTTAACCACATTATATAACATTGCGTTATATACTTAGTTCGGAAAACTGCCTGGCAAATATTTCTTCATAATCGTCTTCATCTGCTCCATCTTGTGAGTAATCCATGGATCCCTCGACGTACAGACATAGCTAGCTTGTGTATAACCTAATCAGTTCACATATGACATACCTTGGCCTGGTAGCCATTTTTGTTTGCGTTTCGCTTTCAGCCATGTTGCAGATTTTGTGACGCACTGTGAATACTCGCATTTCATTGGCCAAATCATTGTGAAATCTTTGACCGTTTAGAGCATGTCCTTATTTGCTTTCAACACTTTCAAATACTTTAAAAGTATTGGAAGCAATTTGACAATAAAAGTTGTAAAGTTGTGACAACTCTAGAAACGTCTTGTAAAGTATTGAATTTGACAAAAATTTGATCGTGTACAAGCGGCTTTAGATGTTAAAGGCAGCATTTAAATAAATTAAATAGATTAAAGACAAAGGTCAAAAATGTGCATCGCATTTAAGCCTTCAAATTGTCCAGATATGAAAAACAGTTCACTGAGGTTTCTATATCCCATATTATATGTTTGTAGAAATACAAAGCACTTTCTTGCAGGCTTCTAAACTAGCAATATCCTTTAGATATTCATTTGGCACATATTTTACAGGTGGTAGGAGATGTTGTAGAACATTCCTTGGAGGAAACACCTGTACCATCAGAGCAAACTCCACAAGCTCGACCAGTAAGCAAATTCCGTGCTTCCAGAAAAACAAGCAAAAGGTGACACCTAAAACTAAATGTGCTCAAAGTTGTTTATATACATATATTTCTTGTTAAGGGTTGAAGCAATACTTAGCACTCCTGTAGCATTACAGATTTTTAAGGTGTATCGTTCTGTAGCCTATTTTAAAATGCAATGATGACTTGCAGGAAAACATAAGTATTGTCTGAAAATATTAAAAACTATAAAATGTATACTTTATTGCTTGTAATAAAATCTTATTCATTTTAATTGTTTAATACAAAATAATGTTTCATCAGTTGACCCAGTTTGTGTTCAAATCTCATTCCTATCTATCCTGATGTGTTTTGTTTTTTTTTATGGTTTCCAAGACAAATGCTGCATGGATATTTCTACCTTACAGATGTTCCTCCTTAAATTTCAATTTTCTTTCACTTCAACTTCACCACCAGATCTATACAACATTCTATTCCAGGAGTTTTAGAAACATCTAGGGATGGAATCTCTAGACACTGGAAACCATAATGCCAGAGTAGACCATGGTGCAGCTGACCTGAATTAGTGTCTTCAAAACTATAGCGACTTGCCTTTACAGTAAAACTCCGCTTAATCAAAACAGCAGAGGAAAAAAGTAAAAAAGAATTAACAAAAAAATACAAGATACTCAAATTTGAGCTGGCAACAATGCAGTACTTCTCACCCACCTGCCCCACAGTAATATTATAGTTATAACAGGTTTAAGTGCTTGCACACGCCTTCAATCTTATTTTACTGTTGGTGTTGGTCAGTGTAGTTTATTGGTATTTAAAATGTCAACAAAAAGAATGTTATAATAAGCATTGAACAGAAACTCAAAACTGACTGCGGATGAGTGATTCACAGCATTAGATGTAAGAAAGACTACAAATTTGTACTAAGATGTTGAGATATGGTGTAACACAAAACCTTTTGTTTTTAGATGAACACAGACAAATTTAATGCTTATAAAAGTAGTGTGATATACTGCTTGCAAGCATTGCAAGAAGAAAGCTTGGAAAACAAAGTACTGATTTTATGAAATAATCTTTCAATATTTATACAGAAGTAATTTTTTATTAAACATTATTACATGCCTTTGGAATACAATAATTTTCTTCCTTTTGCCCCTTAAAATTTTTAACTTCAATTATCTGAAAAAATGCACTATCCAAAACAGTTTTCAACCCTCTTTAGTTCAGTTAAGTGGCATTTAACTGTATCTGATTGGGTTCCTCCAAACATGGTAGCTTTGAGTTACTTTCCATCTGTGCTAAAATTTTCACTACATTATTATGTTTTATTTATTTAAAAATCTGACCCAAAATGGGTTTGTCATAAAGACACACAATAATAATAACATACAAAAATTGTTAACAGAAAAGATACATTAAAATATATAGGTTCATCAAGCAGAATATAAAAGCTGTTCATCTTGAAATAAGTTATATTTTGAATATAATTTAAATAAGAAAATAGATGTGTCGCAGTTCTCAATGGCTTAGGTTATCTTATTTGTTGGACGCTTATTGTTTAATTATTTTTAAATTTGGGTCCTTTGTCCTCCGGCTAGCTATTCTAACTCAGTCAAGCAAGTGTCTCTAAGCAGGGTGTGTAAACGGAAAGGAGTTGTTACTAAAAGATAACACTGATAAAAAAATCTGATGTGTTACACTCACATGACTTTCTCTACTCTTGTGCAAATTATTTTTACAAACGCTTATCTCCATATGCTTCATGTTAATCAAGATATCGAGATGTAAATCTTATTGGTAATTTTCTTGTAGATGTAAGAGGAATATGGTAGGTTTTATGCTATAGTCAAATATTTTAACACTGGTTGCTATGTGGCGCATTCCATTCTCTTTGCATGTCCAGGACATAAAAAAATGAATAACGAATTTGAGAAAAAGTATAAGTATTGGAAAATTTAAGGGAATAACAAGCAATATTTCGAAAACAGTTCACTCAACAAAAGAAATGTATATGACATAAATTTTGTATTTTAACGCGATCTACATTTTTTGTGTAGTAAAATTTTGTCTATCTCTTATGGTTTACCAGTTATGCAAAAGTCGTTCACAATGAAGAATACTTTCGGAGACATTCCCAGAAAATTCGAGATATACATTTCATTTGTCATGACAATATCTTAAACATATGATATTTTAATCAAAATCGTTAGAGCCATTTTTGAGAAAATTAAAATTTTCGAAAAATGTTCCATGTAAAGGGTAGTCTGGGGTGGGAGGATTTTCTTGAAAATCTTTGTGTTACATCTCTGGAAGATAATAAACCTAAATACCAAGTTTGGTGTTTATCCGACTTCGTTTCTGAGTTATGCTGTTCACAGACACACACATGGACATGTTTCCAAAAATGCTTTTTTTGGATTCAGGGAGTCTCAAAACATGTATTTCCAGTGAAATCTCAGTATCGAATTTTTGGGTGGAATACAGTACTTCCCCTACTTACTATACGTAGTAGAGAAAGTAAAAATTTGAACCTAGACTTTTATTGCCGTCACAATTAATTAATAATCGACATGTTTAATCTTTATACACGCCTGACTGAAACTGTGATATTTCCGAATGTAACTACAGTTGTTTTAGTTGCCGCACACCAATTACTTCGCGTACTTTACATTTTTGTAACTAACTCTGCGATGTGTACCTCGTGAGAGATTCTTCAGAACTGAAGAACTGAATTACGCAAAGTAATTGGTGCGCGGCAACTAAAACAACTGTAGTTACATTCGGAAATATCACAGTTTCAGTCAGGCGTGTATAAAGATTAAACATGTCGATTATTAATTAATTGTGACGGCAATAAAAGTCTAGGTTCAAATTTTTTTATCAGTGTTATCTTTTAGTAACAACTCCTTTCCGTTTACACACCTTGCTTAGAGACACTTGCTCGACTGAGTTAGAATAGCTAGCCGGAGGACAAAGAACCATAATTAAACAATAAGCACCCAACAAATAAGATAACACAAGCCATTGAGAACTGTGACAGATGCAATAAATAGGAGCAAAGTTACAAGCTTCTAATACCTATAAATGGTTTCAAAGAATGGCAACTGATGTTTTATAATACAGATTACAAAGTTAGTCTGTAATCACTCATCGATTTTGTAGGAATCTCTCAATTTAACAAAAAGTGTTGAAATGGTACCATGTGATCCAAAAAAGACTAACTGTATGCAACTTTCATCTGTGTAGAACTTTGAAAATAAAGTGTACGCAACACACCCCCATACATTGGAAGAACTAAAAGAAAACATTAAGCGAGAAATTCACTTAATTTTGGATATTCAACTCTCGAGTGTGAATGAAAATTTCTTGAAAAGATGCCAGAAATCTGTAGATAGAAGACATTTCCAACATCTCTTATGATAAGGTACGTACTTATTATTATTATTGTAATTGTAACTGTAAATATGAGAATGTGAGGTGGTTACATGGATATTATCACTTTTGGCAGGATTCCGAACTGCAGTAACCAGCAATGCCATGGTCACAGTGTGGAAGAAAAGCACTGTACTTCTTGGGATAATCTGTAACAATTATATATTTTCTCTGTAGGAGTAAGAAAGATACAGCAGTCTAAAGCGAGTCAGATTTTTAAAACATGGTTTGCTATGTGATGGCTTTGAAATTCCATGCTCTTTGCATGACCTCGAGAAAAAAATAAACAGCGACAAACACTTGAAAAAAGTGTATGAAAATTCAAACCAACAACAAACAATATCTTAGAAATAGCTAACACCTTAAAAAAAATTTATTTTACATAAATTGCTTTGGTAAGATAATTTTGAAGGGATAGACACAACTTAGTATACAAGGAAGGTATCTAAAATACACAATTTATTTCAAATAATTCCTCTTTTGGTGTGTCGCATCAGCCGTTTTCAAGATATTTGTTTGAATTGAGTCATTCCACGTCAAGTTGCATAAATGTTCACAAAATTTGACCATCATGTCTCCCATTCACTGCAAATTTTGTCCATGGATTACAAAAACAAAGTGAATTATACTTTAAATTCTTTTTTTTTTTTAATTCACAATATCTTAAAAAATCTGATGTGTTACACTCACATGACTTTCTCTACTCTTGCACAAACTATTTTTACAAACACTTATTCTGCATATGCTTCATGTTAATCGAGATGTTAATCTTATTGCTAATTTTCTTGTAGGTGCAAGGGGAATATGGTAGGCTTTAAGCGATAGTCAAATCTTTTAAGAGCTGGTTGCTCTGTGGCGCATTCCATTCTCTTTGTATGTCCAGGACATAAAAAAAATGAATAATGAATTCCCATTTGAGAAAGAGTATTGGAAAATTTAAGGGAATAAGCAATATCTCGAAAATGGTTCACTCAACAAAAAAAATGTATATGACATAAATTGTGTATTTTAATGCGATCTACATTTTTTGTGTAGTAAAAGTTTGTCTACCTCTTATGGTTTACCAGTTATGCAAAAGTCGTTCACAATGAAGAATACTTTTGGAGACATTCCCAGAAAATTGGAGATATACATTTCATTTGTCATGAAAATATCTTAAACATATATTCTAATCAAAATCGTTAGAGCCATTTTTGAGAAAATTAAAATTTTCGAAAAATGTTCCATGTAAAAAGTAATCTGGGGTGGGGGGATTTTCTTGAAAACCTTCGTGTCGCATCTCTGGAAGATACTGAACCTAAATAACAAGTTTGGTGTTTATCCGACTGTTCATTTCTGAGTTATGCTGTTCACAGACACACACACGGACATGTTTCCAAAAATGCTTTTTTTGGATTCAGGAGGTCTCAAAACATGTATTTCCGGTGAAATCTCGGTATCGAATTTTTGAGTGGAATACAATACTTCCTACAACAGACTAACCTACTTGAAGAAGAAATAGTAGACCTCATACAACTTACCAATTTATGCATTGCACAAAATTGTTTTAGTTTCAATAAGAAGTTCTATCAACAACCAACTGGTCTAACCATGGGCAACCCACTTTCACCCTTCTTGGCAGATTTATTTATGAGCTACTTAGAAACACACATAACAACTTCCTTTCCATACATGTTTAAAGTTTGGCACAGATATGTTGACGACATCTTCGCTGTTGTCCCTAACAGGTTCATACAAGACTCCTTAGCCTTACTAAACCTACAGAACCAATCAATAAAATTCACCATAGAAATAGAAAAAGAAGGCATGCTACCATTTTTAGACCTAAAAATCATCAGAGAACAAAAGAACCTAACCTTTGGCATATACAGGAAGCCAACACACTCTACTAATTACATAAAAAATAAGAGTTTCAATCCAACCACACACAAACATGCAGTACTAAACAGCCTAACACATAGACAGGTATATACCCCCTTAAATAAAAAAGAATACCAGTTAGAATACCAGCATATAGTAGACACAGCAATACATAATGGGTACAACAAAACAACTATTGACAAAAAAATTGCAAAATTCAAACGACAGATGCACATCAGAAACACAACAAATCTCAGCCAGCAAGATAAAGAGCTAAAGTTCAAGAAATTCACATACCACCCAGGAACTTTTCACAAATTTAAGAAGATTTTCATGAAACATAACATCAGCCTAGCTCTACAGAACAAATTTAACATAGAGAAATTAGTTTGTAACAAGTTAAAAGACCCCATTCCACAAGACAAAAAAGCTGGAATCTATAAAATCAATTGTTCAGATTGCAATAAAGTATACATAGGTAAGACAAAAAGAAACTTAGAAACTAGGCTAAAGGAGCACATGAGATGTATTAAATACAAACAAATGGACAAATCTGCAGTTTCACACCATTTTTGGATCACTAATCACAACATCAAACCCAATATTACATTAGTCAAACCAGCCAAATTAGATGCATGGGAGAAGATCACCATTCTAAAACACAACACACATCTAATGAATTTTGATTTGCCGCCACCAAATCCTCTCTGGAAGTACATTTTTCCACCACAAGATGCCACCACAGGATCCAATCCAAAAAACGGAAACACCAACAACACGGGCCAGTCGAGTTAACCTTCTGAGGATGGGAACAACGGTTTCCCGAAACATGTTAAGTGAGTAAACTTAAGTGATGTTAGTGTAACAATTCCGACTCACCTTTAAATAAATTCAATACACATCACTCTTTCTAGCTTCTTTTCATTACAATATCAACGTGATTCATATTGCTTTAGTTTTCTAAGTCATTTTTCACTTAATCTCCCCATATATTCTTCTATCCTTTTTATATCCCCTCCTTTTGTATTTTCATTATCCTAACTTTTAATACTTCTTTGTTAACATTCTCCCATTCTTTAGGTAAAAACTGATCTCTCAACTTAGTTTCTTCACATTCAATTCTGTAATGTAAGTCATTATCTGCCTCTCCACAAAGAGGACATCTATCCAAATTCACTCCCTTCCTATCTCCCCCTTAGCCTAGGTACACTTAATCTAGACCAGGCCCATCTTTCTCTCACTAACCTATTACCTACATTCACGTACTTCTCCCTTCCCCAGTCCACCTTTGTCAATATAGTTCCAAACTTTTCTTTCCTTCCAGACTTTGAAATAATTCTTGTTTCTCTATATCTTCCACTATGTTTCTCACTTCTTTCCAGAAACCTTTAACTAACCTCTCTCTCTCATCTCATAAGTTACCCATTCCTAGGATTCTGCTTATTCCTTGAACCCAATTCATCGCAGCACTGGATTTTTCTTGCATTATTAAACATTGCCTCAAGATATTATGCTCGTCCAATGATTTTAATCTATGCCAATATTTAAGTATCCTTTCTACTATCATGCCCTTGCTATCTACTCTTCCCAACTCCAACATTGCTGCTCCATTAGGTGATGAAATAGATAAACCTAACATACATTTACAGAACGATCTATGTACTTTATCAATCATCTCCCATCCTTTGTCACTTCACCAAATCTCTGATCCATAGACCATTTTTGCTTCAACTACAGCTTTGTAAACCATTTAATTTGCATATCTGGTATTTTCTTTAAGCACATTCTTATAATTCTTTTGTAAAAATAGTCTGTATACGCACTTATAAATAGATGGTATAGAAAGTCATGTGAATTTAACCATCAGATGTTTTGTCTTTTGTTTTCAAAATAAGTTTGAAATAAATATTATTAAATGAAAAAAAAGGAAATCAAAAATAGAAATCAGCTTGTCAGGTATGTAAATCTCCACTTCTATCACTGTCCTCATTCTTCAGGCCACTGAGTTTCAAAAAAAAAAAAAAAAATGATTTGAGTTTTTGCATTTATGTACGATTGTCTTATCCAAATATATGTAGCTTGATGAACACACATTTGTGAACAGACAAGAATGTTTATCTGGGCTAAGTGGGACCAGAGGTAATCCAGAAACAAACTATTAAATTAATACAATGCCTTCATTTTATGCCAAGGCCACAACCACTTTATATGCATATTGGCCAAGACAGCAGTGACCTCTGTATTATGTCACTGCACAGAAGCGGTGCAGGACGTGTCAAGGGTACATTTATCAGCTGCGAGCTGTCTCTGTCATCGTTTTGTCTTTGTGTTGTGAAGTGTTTCAACAATATGTGTGTCATGTGTGATTTCCTTAAGGAATGTTTTTCTCATATTAGTCCACGGAAATGTCTACCTACAAATTCAAGCTTGAACAACTTGATATGAAAACTAAATCATGTAGACAGGTGTGTAGTCAATTTCAGTAGCAATTTCCTGGTTATCCAGTTCCAGGTAGAGATACTGCGAGATGTTTGGTCAATAAATTTGGAACAGGATTGCTAAACCTAAAAAAATAAAGTTTATAGGGACAATCCCCACACAATAGACAAACTTAAGGACAATATAAAAGTAGAAATTATGTGTGTGAATGATAATTTCATTCAACAATATCAAGAATGTCTTTGTGCAGATGGACACCACTTATAACAAGGTTAGTACTTATTACATATATGTATGTTACTAACACCCATGAGTAAGTAATACAGGAGTTATCGAACGAAAAATCCAGCAGTGTAGTAGACTGTGTGCAGAACATGCATTCGTGGAATCCATGGCCTTGGCATAAAACAAAGGCACTGTATAACTACTCTACACATTTATTTTTGCACTAACAGGCATAAGAAAAAAAAACACTTTTAAGCATTTAAACTCAATATTATATTCACTTTTATTTTCTGAAATGGTGCGCGTTTCTTTTGTTTTAAATGTGTGCTGTGTTTGAGGAACAAAACAACACAGTAAACAAAAGTAAATAAGCAAAATATCAATCGTGATAAACCAGAAATCCAGATTAATGAGGGCTAGATACACGAGGTTCTTGTGTAATTAATTATTAGACAGATTTTTGTGGCTTAAAAGTCTTATTTGTACTGCTTGCAATGAACTCGTCTCTTAGGCAGACATCAGCCATTAGCCTTCTGCGTAGCAACATTGAGAACTGCAAAGATTGACAAACCATATATATGTTTTAGAGATGCATGCAGAGACCCCTCTAAGATGTTGGCTTAGATACGTTTCTCTCTGTCTTGTGATTTTGAGTCAAGAAGTGTCATGATAGGAAATTATGGGTTTGCAAGGCAATTCAACATGAATTCAAGGGTAGTCTATAAAACATGATAGTATACCAAGCAGATCCTGGGACATATGCCAGATAATTAATTCTTGAAACCTATAGTAATATATAGTTGCTAAAGGTGAGAAACATTTGTGTTATATTATGAGCCATGGTCTTCCTCTCGTTCTCCTTGGGACTGCAATAATATTAAACACTAAATAATTGGAAGTGATTATAAACAGTGAAACTTAACATATTGAAATTGTGAGCAAATTGATGACCAATTTAGTTTGTTACTAAGGCTTAAATTTCTTAGGTGTCCCTTTAGTCTGGTTTGTAGATTTCCTTTGGTTTTCCTATGTCTTGGTAAATCTCTGATTTCTTAGTGTTTACTATAGTGTCCTTATCAGAAGTATCTCTGCTGTTGATAGTGGTGATGTCTAACCCTTTCTCTACCACATACCTAGTAGGTAGAAAAGGTATTGTATTCCACCAAAAAAGTCAATATCAGATTTCACCGGAAATATGTTTTTTGAGGCGCCTTGAATTTAAAAAACAAAAAAGCATTTCAGAAAAATGTGTCTGTATGTGAACAGCATAACTCAAAAACGAAAATTGGGATAAGTACCAAACTTGTTATTTAGGTTCAGTACCTTTCAAAGATGCAACACAAAGATTTTCAAGAAAATCCCTCCACCCCAAACTACCCTTTACATGGAATACTTTTCAAATTTTTTGATTTTCTAAAAAATGGCTAACGATTTTGATTAACATACCACATATTAAAGATAATTTCATGACAAATAAAACGTATAACTTGAATTTTATGGAAATAGCTTGTGAAGTTCTCTTCATTTGGATGGAAATTTATGTAATGTTGCATAACTGGTAAATGTTAAAGAGATAAACAAACACAAAAAAATGTAGATCTCTTTAAAAAAAGTTTATTTCATGTAACTTTTTTGTAACATCAGCCATTTCCAAGATATCCGTTATTAATAGTTCGAATTGTTCAATAATTGGTCATTTTTTTTAAGACCTGTCAATTTTTAGTTTTTCTCGCGATGATATGGAAAAAGTATGGAACTTTAAGTTCAATGTATAGCATCCCGTTATTAAACATTTGAGTATTCCTATTCTCTTTGTATCCACAACTAAATGTGCAATGCAGCTATTCCTGGAAAGGTTTATCTCAATTAAAATGAAGTATATAAGAATATCAACTTTCTTAAGAATAATTTGGTATACCCACTAATAAGCAAGAGGGTAGTGTGTCGGCTGAATGTAACACATCAGATTTTTTTTCTTTTATATTTTTGTATTAGTTTGTCCACTATGTGCGAGTACTTTCAGAATATGTTGATATTCCCAGAGTGGCAAATTTTCATGTAGTAAGTGAAACCAAAGTGTTATTAATCTACCCACAATTTTACTTGAAAAAAGATGCACTGGGTTCAAAACAAGGTAGTAGTTATTACCAGGCATGTGCGTTTAACTGCTCAGCGTCAGAGTACATGACAAGAATGATCTGCATTTTCTGTAATAGAGTTATTCAAAAAGAAGGACCAGATTTTAAATATTAATTTTTAATGAACGACAATAGATAGCGACATATATGACACATCATTGTATAGAGGAAAGTTCAAAGTTTTAAGCCCCCATCTATTAGTTCCATTCAGTGTCTACAGCAGCGCTGTTTATTTACGAGAAAATGGCAATGCCACGGGAAAAGTTGTTTTGTGTACTGCATTATGCAAAGAGTGAATCCATTGTTTCATTGCAGCGTACATTTCATTGTAAGTTCAACAATGAGCCGCACCGTCATAAAAAATTTACAATTGATACAATAAATTCGCAGAAGATGGTTGCAAACGGAAAAGCACTGGTTGTTGGATAACAAATGGTACTTATTTTGAACACACAAAATAAAATGTTGATTCAGTGATGTGTTGCCATCTATTGTCGTTCATTAGAAATAAATATTTAAAGTCTGTTCCTTCTTTTTGAATAACCCTGTATATCTAAATAGTGCATTATAGACACGGTGTCACCAGAGGCTTCAAATGTTTTCTGAATTGGACTCTCTTTCTGACTGTTGCTTAGTTTTTGTGTCTTAGGTTCAACATGCATAACATAATGCATGTAATGCAGAAGAGTTAGCAAATGAATTCAGCAAAGAATTTGCAGTTTAAGCCATTCCTTTTATCTGCACAGAAGACAGTAAAATAAATTTAGTTTTATTTATGGACACTCTTTAACTACTATGGTTCTTAGAATTCCATTCTACATTGGGCGTGAAACACCGGAAATTTTTTGCAGAATTGAGGTTATGTACTATAAGTCTAGGACATGGGACCACCAGCATTACTTCCCTTCCAAAGAAAGCTATGCTAAGGATTTTTACACCCGAAAAAAAAGTTCATCGCCCTCCACTGAGTTTGAACCTGCAACCTCAAGAACTAAAAGCTAGCATGGTACCTCTAGACCATGAAGGACGACACACAGAAAACAGTGATGCTATGTTGCAAGTTTAGATTTTTAACTATATCTTTCTTCCATGCTTTGTGTATCATGTCCACTAGATGTTAATGTGCATCATTGAACCTAAAAATCATGTCTTACATTCACATGACTTTCTCTACCTATTATTTTTATATAGCCTTGTACAAACTATTCTTATGAAAGCTTATTTCTCTATCTACTTCATGCTACTCGAGATAAACGTTTGTAGAAAGTCTCATTAACACTGGGGAAATGAAAAGACTTCATTGTATTACCATGAAATATCTAATAATACTATTTATGAAAGTGCTTATCTCAATTAACATGAAATAAATAGAGAAATAAGCTTTTGTAAGAATAGTTTGTAGAAGCTATATATAAATATATTTGGGTAGATGAAATCATGTGAACCTAATACATCAGGTATTTTGCACATTTAATGTATATGGCATAAGGGAGAAGTTCAGCTGAATGTGTCCCAGTAAGCACAGCTATTGTAGATAGTTAATTATCATCACTGGATTCAATGGGTAGCAATAAATAGTCAATTATTTGCAACCTCACCATTTCTTCCTTACCTTGTTTTTTTTTCCATCTCATTCATCTAAAAGCTTTTCGTAGCAGTTATTCCATGCTTCACAGGCAAAGCGGGCTGCAATTATGCAGATGACCTGTAAGATTTTGAAGGACCTCCATAGGTACACTCTTGGGCAGAAACCTCCTTAGAGTTTTCACTGTCAGCTTAGCGTTTTAACACTTTAAAGAGGATTCTCAAGTTATTCAAACTCTGTGACAGTGCAAGGAAGAAATCTTCACCCACAAAATGCTTAAACACTCATTTTTTAATTGAAAATGTTGCATCTTATTTTTATTTGACCTGAAATATTGCAGAAAAGCAAAAGAAGTTTGTCTTAAATTTTGGATTGAGAAAATATTTACACAAATAACATCAAAGGGTCCAATATGTTGGTAAAACAAATCATCAAAAATAAGGGAAAGAAAAGAAGAAAAAAAATGGAACCTAAATGAACAGTCTCTGTGGTAATAGGAAAGAAAAAACTGACGTGTTGCATTCACATGACTTTCTGTACCAATTATCATTTACTTTATATAGCAAAAGCATATTTTTCTATCTGCTGCAAGTAACTGAAGATAAACTTTTGCATAAATAGTTTCATTACACATTTTGTTCTACATACAAAGAGAATAACAATAATATGTTTAAAAATTGGTAGCTAGACAGTGGCCTTGAAATTCCATACACTTTCCAGGACATCACGAGAAACAATGAGTAGCAACAGCACTATAAAATTATAAAGCACTGAAAAATTCAAATCAATAATAATAATCGATATCTCAGAAATAGCTGATGCCACAAAAAACGTTATTTAAAATAAACTGAAACTAGAGAAAGTCATGAGAATGAAACACATCAGATGTTTTAATACAAAGTTTATTTTTTACTCTATTTTTCACTTGTTTTGATGACTACTCTTTTCTACTTTCCATTTAAGTAAATGTATGGAAATCAGTAAGGCTTCATATTTCTTAAGATATTTAGTACCCATGTTAGATTTTTTTTAATACACTAATACCTTTCAAAAGACTGGACTTTTCATTTTAATATTCTGCATTAGAGAGAAAAAATGTGCTAAGCAGTAATGGCAGAATACCCTGAGTACACAACATAGCTCAAAAGTAAAGGAAATCTATCGTGTCTTTAAGGTATGGTAGAGGAAGAACACATCTGCGATGTTCTAACCTATTTCAAGTAGTGCATTTTAAGAAAATGGATAACACTTCCCAAATAAAATGCTAAAAAGGGGTGTTATGGCCGAGATATTGCTGAACTTATCTTTACGTTGGTTGGTTTTATTCATTTTTATTATCATACACACATTCATACCTCCAGAATCTGTGGGGGATAGGGAATGAGTCTGGTTAAAGAAACATTCAAATCCAAAGCCAGGAATCGAACCCAGGGCACTGACCACTCGACTGCAGAGGCAGTCATTTTGGAAAGTTACATTTATACGCCGCCTTTGACTATATTAGTCTTATCAGCGGCCTTTCCCTTGGAACTTATTGCCCATTGGCAATTGTGTTAACTAGTATTCTCTTGTCGTTGTTTCTTTTACTTTTTGGGTTTTAATCATTGCACCCATGTATATGGGGAAACATAAAACTGCAAAGGACAGTTTGTTTGGGCCACCTGTTAGATATACCCAGAAAGTATCCCTCTGCATTTTAAAAATAATAGCAGCCAGATTAAGAGCAAGGCAACTTTAATTTTTAACATGCAGAAATAATAAATGTTTTCCTCGGTCACTAGGCGAATGCTGGGTTGGATAATTTGACCTGCAAGTTGTTCTATCATCCCTTTCATTAATACATTTTATTTCCTTCTTCTTCACCGCCATACCAGGCATTGGGCTGATCGCCCATCTTGGATATGCTATGATTCAGAGTTAGTTTGCTTGCTCCTCGACAGGCTACTGACCCAAAGTATTGGCTTGTAAGTCCTACAAAGAACAGGGTAATCATTCACACTTCCAGAATAATCTTGGCTAGAGAAAAATTCCCACCTCCTCAGCCAGGAATCAAACTGTATGATGGCACAGTGGGCTAAAGTGTGGTCTGGTTCCCAGCCACAGAATACACCGGGGTTCGATCCCACCAACAGGGGTGCAAATTTTAAGTCCCAGTTATAGGACTGGTGCCCACTCAGCATGAGGAAAGTGAGCAGCCGCAATAGGAGCAATCCCTGCCATGGAAGCCTACATTCTGGCTGGAGGATGCATGATTCTGGCCACATCACCCACACATACGTGGGTTGTAGCACCACAGGATTACTATTATTATTATAATTATATTTATAATGGCTTGTGAGCACTTTTGAAGAAACACCTCAAATTTTTCCACAGAGAAACTATTGCAGAATAAAACGGAGGACCTAGCTTATAACCAGAAGCCAAACTGACCACTTTTCCAGTTATCTTTGTGCAATAGCCTTTACAGGCAATCATTCATCAGGCACCTTGTAAATTGTTTTCACCACTTGTATTGCAAAACTTAGGTTTGTAAATATCATAATGAAGCATTGCAACCAGGGTATCTTCTGATTGAACCTGTCATTTACCTCTAAGCTCTAATCATTACTTTTTCTACTGCTTACCTACAGTATTGTATTGAGGCCCCCTGAACCAAAACACAAAAACAAAGCAGGTTTAGAAGAGAGTGTGTGCGTGTGTGTACAGCATAACTCAAAATGAAACCTCGGATAAATGTCAAACTTCATATTTAAATTAACTATTTTCCAAGGATGTGACAGGACAACTTTCTGCAATACCCCTTTTTTCGTTATTTTTAATTCTCTCAAAATTGGCTATGATTTTTATTAAAATACGCCTGAATTTTCTTCAAACAGTGGTAATTGGTAAAATCTTACTACACAAAATAAATGCAAGATCTCATTAAAGCACATAACTTATGTCAAATAAAATTGTTTCTGGCACTAAGCATTTCTGAATTCTTTGTTAATGGTTTGGATCTTTAATACCTTTTTCAAGTGGTAAGTTGCTATTTGTTTTTTCTCATGGTCATACAAAGAGCATGGAATTTCAAAGCCATCACATAGTGACCTGTCTTTTAAAAATCTGATTATCGCTTTAGCCTACCACATTCTTCTTATTCCTACAATAAAATGTGTAGTGAAAATTTATCTCATTAATAAGAAGCAGATATAATAATAAGCTTTTGTAAGAATAGTTTGTAGAATAAAGAAAGTTGCATGAATGTAATACACCAGATTTCTTTAAATACATAACTGTTTTCTCTTCAAGATTAGAATAACTCAGCCCCTAATATTTTTAAATTAAAATAAATGCCCTTCTGCATAAGGAGAAATGGTAGCAACCAGATTGAATAGCAAATTCTTCTGTGTGCAACTTAAATCTCTCTTATAAATTATGGTACCAAAATGTGTTAACACCACTGGAAAGTTCTATTTGATACATTTTGCTTATTCAAAGATTAACACAAAATTCAAATCAGCTGCTATAAATGTTTAATTTTCCAAAATGTTTGGCACATGCAGCTCTGCCATTTGAGTGCACAGCACTTCTCGAACTAAGCAACTACGTTTTCTTAAGGGGGAAAGAGTGTGAAATTTCTGTTTTCTATATTATTTGAACTAGGCTTCATTTTTGCACACAAATTTTCATAGCACACTAATACTGTTAATAAAGTTTCATCTTAATGGGATTCATAGTTTTGAGTTATTAATGTTTTTTTAATGAAAATCATATGCTTTTTCCAAACCTATCTTCTTACAGAAATTTTGATCAACATGTTTTTAAAAGATCCTGCAGTACCATTCACTTGAGTGTAAAACCTTAAAGTATTTAGAGTTTTAATATTTGGCCCCCAAGATAAAAAAAAAATTCTGTTCTGTTACATTCACATGACTTTCTCTGCCCTCTAACATTTATTAATGGGTAACTATCTTTACGAAAGCATATTTTTTTGTCTACCTCATTTTAATTGAGACAAACCTTTGTAGAAGTAGGTATGTTATGCATTTCATTATAAATGCAAAGGGAATAGTAACAGTCAAATGTTTCAGAACTTAAAATTCCATACTCCTTCCATGCAACTGCGAGAAATAACTCAATGTCGACAGGGTTTTAAAAGAATGACAAAGAATTCAAATCATAATGGATAACTTGCAAATGGCTGATGCCACAAAAGAAGTTGTTTGAAATAAACTGTGTTTCAAAGAAATCTATTTTTTTTGTGCGAGATATTTTTGTCTATCGCTTCACCAGTTGTAGAAGATTATACAAAACTTCTGAATGAAGAGGACTTCACAGAATATTTTCAGAAAATTCAAGATATACATTTTATTTCTCACATAATATATGCATTTTAATCAAAATAGAGCCATTTTTGAGGAAATTAAAAATTTCGAAATATGTTCCATCTTTGGAAGATACAAAACTTAAATACCAAACTATTTTTGAGTAATATTGTTCACAGACACACGCACACAGATCTGTTTTAAAAAAAGCTTTATTTGTATTCAGGGGGCCTCAACATGTATCTGCAGTGGAAAAACAAAACACACGCAGACTTTTTTTTGCAAAAAACATCTTTCTTTTTTTTAATTCAGGGGGCATAAAACATGTGTTTCCAGTGAAATTTCAGTATTGAATTTTGGGGTGGAATTCAATATCTTCTCTACTGTGGTTGACTTAGAAGAATGGCTTTGTCTTAGAACTGCAAGCGTTCAGTGGAGCGGGGAGCTTTTTGGCTACAATACAAACAGAAAAACACCTGCAGTTCAAAAGTATTGTCAACAAGGCAGTCAAACTGTACTGTTTCACATATGTATAGTCATAATTATATTATTTTACAGGTATACGGGTTAACTTATTGAAAGTATGGTCATAATTGTTTTGATGCAGTAAAATAATGTATTACTGATGCTATTTCACATAATATTTATTGTCCTGGGAAAGAAAGGTTAAGTTACCTTTGGAACAGGGTGTAAAGCAATAGAATAGGAAACAACATTAGAATGCTGGCTCAGGTTTGCTTACGTCAGCAAAAGGTCATAGCCAAACTCCTGAGTCAAACACAGTACCTACTATAGTACATGGTAGAGACAGTAAAATTCTGATTTGATACACACACTCCCAAAGACAAACTCACTTATGTCTATTTGCTACATATTATAGTACTCAAATGAAATTGATTTTTCTATCCACATTACATTATTCAAGATATATTTTTTATCCATAAATTATTTCAAATTAAGCAAGATGTGCTTAATTACACAGGCAGTAACAGTATTCAAATGTTTATTCATTGTAGCAAGCAAGAAAAGAAAGGGGAGAAAAACAATGAAACTTTCAAACATGTTTTTTTAAATGACCTGAAAATGTCTAGACTTGCATATGGAATAATTTGAAAACAATTAACACTTAAAATTCAATCAAATAAAAGGATATGAGTATTTCACAGAAAATTCAAGATAAACATTGGATTAGTTATTCAAATATCTGAAGTGCAAGTTATTTTAATGAAGATTATTATTCACTTTTGAGAAAATATAAAATAATTTTAAATACTTTTTCTTTTCAGTTAATCTATTCTCTTCCCCCCCCCCCACATGTTTTTCTAAAATGCTTGTTCTGTGTTCAGGGAATGCAATACTTACTCTACTTTCCATAGGCATGTTGTAGAGAAAGTAAAATATATCATATTTTGTAGGATGTTCCCAACGTTAATTTTTCTTAATTTTGTAATGATTTCAACCAAATTTTAAATGTTACTCTTCAATTTAAAGCCTTTATTAAACATGTTACCTTAAAACCATAAAGCTTTAGGGGTCTCACCGCACACACTATCCTGAAGTTTTGATCATGTTCAACTGAATCTTAAAACTTAAATACGGGGCGAGTTTTAAGTCCACCAACAAATTTCAGGTGGCGATTCCTGACTGAAAATGGAGCACAAAAATTCATATCACCTTGTGTCCGGAAATAAATAGTTTCCATGCCAGATGGCACCGACGACATTCTCTCATAACTTGCAGTGTGCATTTTGTGTTGTAGATAGTCTCTCATAACCTGCAGTATACCTCTGGTGTTCCAGTGTGATTTAAGCAACAGAAGCACAATGGTTTGGTATTCATTCCAGGAACAAGCCAAGATGTTGTTCATGTATGGTCAACCAGGTGGAAATAGTCGAGAGGCAGCACGGATGTACCGAGCCATATACTCTAACAGACAGCATCACTGACATCACAGCATTTGGAGCCACTTTTCAGTGTTTGTGAGAGCATGGGTGCTTTGAGACAGGTGGACATTCAAAGCAGCTGTGAACTGTGCATGCACCAGATGTGGAGGAACATGTTCTCCATGGTATAGTCATCCTCCGTGGTGTAGTGGTTACCATGCTAGCCTCTAGTTCCCGAGGTTGCAGTTCAAAGCCGGCAGAGGGCAATGGATTTTTTTTGGTGTTAAAATCCTTAGCATGGCTTCCTTTGGAAAGGAAGTAAAGCCAGTGGTCCCATGTCATAGATTTACGGCACGTAAAAGAACCTCAAGCCTGATAAAAAGGTCTCTGAGTAAAATTACTGGTATTTCATGCCCAATATAGAATGGGATGCTAAGGACCACAGCAGTTAAAGATCGTCCATAAATAAAGCTCAATTGAATTTTTCCATGGTATTGAGAGCAACCTTGGTACAAGCTCAAGGCAATTGGTCCACCAAAAGATGGTTATCTGTATCCTACACAACAACCACCATTATCGCTATCACCTTCAACTTGTGCAGGGAGTATCACCGGCAGATTTTTCCTTCACAGGAAAGATTCTAACACTGGTTTGTGCAACAGGCCATCACCATTATGGGATTCCTGTCTTCAGTCCTCTTCACCAATGAAATGATTTTTGGTAGAGAGGCATCATTAACCTGCATAATCATGTGACGTACAGAAAATCCTCATGGAATGATTGAAGCATCTCATCAGCAGCGGTTCAGCATCAATGTTTGGTCAGGGATTATTGGCAACTGCCTTCTTGGATCAGTTCTTCTTCCGCAGCACCTGAACAGAGAAACTTATCCAAACTTCCTGCAAAACACTCTGCCTCTATTGCTGGACAATGTTCCTTTGGCAATGTGTCTGCAGCACAATGGAGTGCCAGCCCACTTCTGCCAACACCTACATCTTCTTCTCCAGAATTTGGATAGGATATGGAGGCCTGTTGCATGGCCTGATCAATCACCAGACTTAAATACCTGGATTTTTACTTCTGGGGACATCTGAAAAGCATTGTGTATGGCGAGCCTATTCCCGATGTTCAGACCCTTCAACTGCATGTCCACATAGCTTGTAACGATATTCGGACACACTCGGAACATTTGAACGAGTGAGACAATCCATGATGCGACATGTGAACACGTGCACTGCATCCCAAGGAGGCACTTTGTGGCATGGATGGGATTCAGGTCATGTACTATGTGCTAGGGCTCTTTGTTTGATGTCGTTCTTTGGTGCCATGTATCATGGAAAACTATACATTTCTGGACACAAGGTGATATAAACTTTTGTGCTCCATTTCAAGTCAGGAATCACCCCCCACCCCTGAAGTCTGTCTGTGGACTTCAAACTCACCCTGTATAAACTTTCAAGCTCCATATTTGCAAACATGACACCTTAAATTGTTCTACAAATTCTCTACATATACTAATTTTGTTCTAATTTCTACCAAACCTGAAATACTTGAGCAAATGCTTTCCATATTCACATATTTCAACTATAAAAGTGCTCCTGTTCACCAAAGTTTTAGATTTATATAAACTGCCCCTAATGTTATCCAAATTCTTTATGTATAAAATTTAAACTATGTACATGCATACTGGTAGTGATGTTTACAGAGGCGAACACAAAGTCGGAACTGCACAAAAAGATATATCCGAGTGAATTGACATCCACTGTTTTGATATGTCTTGTCAAGGCCATTATGCTACTTCACAGTGTTCTCACAAAACTGTCATTATTGCCAATTTTACTGACCAGAATCAAAAAACAAATGTGCTGGCACTCACATGACTTTCTTTACAAATTATTCTTACAAAGGCTTATTTTTCTATATACGTAATGTTAATACATATAAACCTTCATTACTCATTCATTACACATTTCGGTATGTATAGGAAGAATACAGTAGGCTAAAGTGAGTAAAATTTTATCAAAGTTGGTTGCTATGGGATGCTCTGAAATTCTCTTCTTTGCAGAACACGAAAAAGCAAAGAGAGAGAGAGAGAGAGAGAGATTAGTGATTACGATTGAGAAAAGCATTAAAATCTGAAAATTCAAACCAATAATACACAATATTTCAAAAATGGATAATGCCGCAAAGTATATTATTTGACATAAATTGTGTGCTTCGACAAGATCTGCATTTTATATGTAGCAAGATTTTGTCTATCTCTTATACAGTATACCAATTCTACATAAATCATTCAGAATAAAGAGGATTTTAAAGGCTATTCTCAGAAAATTCTGATATACATTTTGTCATGAAAATAGCTTAAACATATGGTATTTTAATCAAAATAGTTTGAGCCATTTTTAAAAAAATAATGAAGATTTTCCATATAAAGAGGTTTAAAGTCGGTGACTTTCAAAATCGTGTCACATCTTTGGAAAGTGCTGAATTTAAATGCCAAGTTTCTTGTTTAACAACTTTTCTATTTGAGTTATCTGTTCTCTCTCTCAATCACACACACACACACACACACACACACACACACACACACATGGACAGACAGACCTTTTATTATAGATAAAAAGTCAAATGTTTTAGAACTGGATGCCTTACGCTGGCCTTAAAATTCCATACTCATTCCACATCACAAGTAATAACTGAAAATCAAGAGGACTTTGGTCAAGTAATGAAAAATTCAAACCATTAATAATGGCTTTCTTGATAATTGCTGATATCACAAAGAAATTATTTGAAATTGTGTTTTAAAGAGAACTACATTTTTTTTGTGAATGACATTTTCATCTATCGCTTAACGTTTACTGGTTATACAAAATTCTTTCCAAATGAAGGACTTCACTGGCTACTCCCAGAAAATTCAAGGTATACATTTTGTCATGTAAATATCTTGTGGTATTTTAATGAAAATTGTTAAAGGGCCATTTCTTTTAGAAAATCAAACTTTTCAGAAAATGTTCCATGTAAAAGATAGTTTGGGGTAGGGAGATTTTCTTAAAAATCTCTGTCACATCTTTGGAAGGTACTAATCCTAATACCAATTTTGGTATTTATCCAACATTTCGAGTTATGCTGTTCAGACTGACACACCACACACATGGACCTTTTCCTAAAAATGCTTTTTTGGGGGGTTCAGGTGGTCTCAAAAATATGTATTTCTCATGAAATCTCAACATAAAACTTTTGGGTGGAATACAACACTTCCTCTACTTACTGTAAGTACATAGTACAGAAAGTAAACAATTGCAGACTTTCTCAATATCCATTGATACTGCAATAGTATGCGATCAAGAGCAGAAATGTACCTTATGCTCTATCTTGCATAATTAAACTGAATTTATCATATTAATAAAAATCTACTGGCAACACACACTAACTTTGCTCTTTCAAGATAATTACCTTGAAAGAGTGAAGTTAAGAGTGTGTTGCCACTAGATTTTTATTAATATTTTATCTACTTCACTGTGTTTCCCATCAAGTGTTATGTTGAATTTATCATGTTGACATTTTGCAATAAAATATTTGAACAGTTCACAAAACACTTCCATAGTCAACTTGGAAGTTTGCTAACTTGATATATGAACAGATATATGTTACTTATGTAAGCAGTATCAACAACTGCTTTACAAAAATTTGCTTTCAGTCTTTTAATTGCTTTCTCCAACTTTTCTATAACTGTCCAGTGGTTACTCGTTTACCTTCTCTAGGAGCTACCTACAGTAGGTAGAATAAGTACTGTATTCTACCAAAACATTCAACATCAAGATTTCGTCTAAAATACATATTCTTGAGGGCTCCTGAGTCAAAACATAATCTGATGCGATACAGTCACGTGACTTTATCACCAACAAATGTACATATATGTTGCATACTATTCACATAAGAAGTGATTCTTGCAAACATGTTACTTTATTCACAATATTTTTTGCTTAGGAATGTTAAAATTAAGCACGACTTTCTTAGTTACAACTTTCAAGAAAAGAATCTCATTACACAGTACGTCCAACCAGATAATGCCATCTACTAGTCACAAGAGCAAGCACAGCAGTGAATCCAGGCTGACTCTGGAGACAATGGTCTCCGAAACATGTCCCAGTAAGTTCTGGTGAAAAAGTGAAGCTAAAATAATAAAAAATCTTAATTTGTGAAGCATTCAAATGTTTATTCATGGTAATAGCTCTTGCAATGGGAAGAAAGAAAGAAAAGAAAAAACAAAAAAAATCAAGAATTGCAGACTTTCAAGTATGTCCATTAGGTGATAGTAATGCTCAATATGGAATATTTCGAAAATGGCTAATGCCACAAAAAAGATAAACATAAATTATATATTTTAATTATCTCCACATTTTTCCTGTAGTAATTTCTTTTTCTTTTTTTATCTTATATAGTTTCCTTGTAATTCAAAAATATATGAAATTCAATTGGACAAAGGAGACTTCAAAGGTTATTCACAAAAAGTTCAAGCTATATATTTTATTAGTCCAAATATGTTAAACATATAGTATTTTAATAAAGCTTTTATTCAACTTTTTTATTTTTGAGCTATGTTCTTGCTGTTCTCTCTCTCTTGCGCGCACACTCACACAACCCATCCCCACACGCGCGCACGCACACACCCTTTTCCTAAAACTTTATTTTTAAATTTATGGAATAGGGAGTCTTAAAACACACATTTTCAGTGAAATCTCAATACTGAACTTTTGAGTGGGATGTTAATACTTCATCTTCTCACTATAGGCAAGTAGTAAACGGTAAAAAGCGTTTTTAGAAAAAGGTCAGTGTGTATGTCTGTGAACAATATAACACAAAATGAAATTTCAGATAAATATGAAGATTTTCAAGAAACTCCCACATCCCAAAATACCCTTACAAGGAAATTTTTTCTTTGTTTTTTATATTCTCAAAAATGGCTCTAACAATTTTGATTTAAATAGCATACATTCAAGATATTTTACAACAAAATGTATACCTTGAATCTTCTGTTAAGTCCCATTCATTTAAAATTAATTTTTTATGCTTTTGTACAACTGGTAAACCATAAGCGACAAAAGCTTGTTGCACAAAAAGTATATCTCGTTAAAATACACAACTTATGTCCAATACTCTAACAATTTGACAAGCCATTTCAGAGAAATTCATTGTTACTGGTTTGTTTCTATTGGTCAGACAAAGAGTGGAATTTTAAAGCCATCATTTCAAGATCTATCTCTTCTGCCTATGGTATCTGTCTTGTAGCTACAACGAAATGTTTAATCAAAGCACTTCTGCAAACATTCATCTGAATCCACATGAAGTAGAACAAGCTTTTGTAAGATTTGTTTATAAAAAAAAAGAGATAAAGTTGTGTGTATGTAACACAGCATGTACCTAGTAGGTAGAGAAGGTAATGCATTCCACTCAAAAATTAATACAGAGAGTTCACTGGAAATACGTTTTGGCCCCCTAAATCCAAAATAAGCATTTTTAGAAAAAGGTCTGTGCGTTTTGTGAACAGTATAACTCAAAAACAAGAAGTTGAATAAACGCCAAACTTGACACTGAAATTCAGTACCTCTCAAAGATGGAACAAGATTTTTCATGAAAATCCCCCCCACCCCAAACTACTCTTTGTAAGGAACATTTTTTCGAATGTTTTTATTTTCTAAAAAATGGCTGTAATTTTGATTAAAATACTATATAATAAAGATATTTACCATCCAAATACAATTTATATCTTGAATTTTCGGGGAATGCTTGTGAAGTCTTCTTCATTTGGAAGGAATTTTGTATAATCTTGTATAACTGGTAAATGTTGAGCGATAGACGAAAACATCTATCCACATTTCACAAGAAATGTAGATCTAAAACACACAATTTATTTCAAATAACTTTTTTTGTGGCATCAATCATTTCTGAGATAATGGTTCACATTGTTCAATATTTAGCCATTTTTTTAAAGTCCTGTTGATTTTCAGCTGTTTCTTGCAATTGCATGGAAAGAGATGGAATTTTAAGGCCAGTATATAGTATCCCATTCTAAAACATTTGATTATTGCTATTCTCCTTGTATCTATAACAAAGTGCATATTGCAGCTATTTCCAGAAAGGTTTATCTCAATTAAAATAAATTAGATAAGAATCATAAGAATGATTTGTGTACCCACTGATACAGACAGAGGGTTCAGAAAGTCAACTGAATGCAACACATCAGGTTTTTTTTTTTATTACTCTTTAACTTTTTTTTTCTTTTGGATAGATTATAATCCAATGCAACAATTCTACAAAAGATTAATTATTGCATAACTCAATGCTCTGGGGTACTTATAAACTAACAAAAATCTAGTGTGATCCTAAACTGTTCAATTTGCAGTCTTCCCATCTCCACTGCTGTCCAGCCTTCGACTTCTGTATTAGAGTGGTTCATTTTTTTTTACATATAATTTAAACTAAAATACAATTCAACAATTTCCTAAAAGTTATTACAAAACGTAGTCCTTGGGGGGAAGCATATCACTTTCAACAAAAAGTGCAAAAAGAAAAGAAAATCCATATAGATAAAAGTTTCAGAACAAGGCATTGACTCACCACCATTTGTGTATATGGACAGACTCCATTTTAACATCAAGACAAATACTTTAAGTTAAAATTAAGTCTTTTGCCCCTTAAACTAAATTAAAATAATTAACTGAATTAATTTCAAATATTGTAACATTTGACACTGATAACAGAGTTCACAAAAAAAAGTTGCTTAATTCCATTCAATGAGGGTTAAATATATTGAATGTTTAGGAAGCAAACAATAACACTGTAAATAAAAATGTATAACTCTCCCACTGCAAAGGTTACCAACAATGGTCTATAAGATATCACTTGCCAAGTTTCTTAATTTATGTCAAACCATGGTTGCACCTAAATTGAACTAAGATGCAGTTGCTGGAAGCTTTTTGGAATTCCATGAAAACACACCAGAAAAAATCTGAGAAGATTCTATTACTATTTGGTAAACTAAAATGTGAAAACACTAAGCATTTCAGCTGTATCAGGGAAAATTCACAATTAATTTTTAATTAGTAGCCAAGTGATGGAGAGAAATTAATTTTTAAATGAGCAGTAGTTAAATATTTTAAATCACATTTCAAAAGTAAAACTGCTCTCACAATCATTACTTATAGTATAGATGAAGTTCACAGTGGCATGATGTCGCAGAATTATGAAAATGTCAGTTTTAGGAAACACTGCACATAACTTACTTTGTAAAAATGGGGACATGCTTCTGAAACCTGTCCCACATTTCAATGATTTTACACTTGCATAGTTAGTACAAGGTTCACTCAAAGTTTTGAGAATAATCACAATAAAATTCTAAAGAATTTATATTCTCCATTGCATTCTATACAATGTCTCATCCATTCAAACTATTTTGCAAATGGTGAATGCCATTCTAGTTTGGGTAGAGTGCAAATACATTCTTTGTATGCAACTACTGCTGTTTCAGGTGATTCAAATCATTGACCACAAATCTCCTTTTATTTTGGGAAATAGAGAAAAATAATCGCATGGGGCCAGATGGCACTATGGGCAGGATGGAACAAATATTGAACTTCCATAGAAATTGGGTTGTTTTTAGTGCAGTATGGGCACAGATTCCATGTAAGCAGTCAGAATGCTCAGTTTCCAGTTCACTGGACTTATTGGCAGACATTTTGTGGCGTACCATCTGGAAAATAAGTCTTTTGTCCCTCAAATGGTTCACAATATGACCACTAGCTGAGAACGAACACCTCTCCTGCAAGACCCTGACTGGTGACTTGCTTAGTTTGTGGATCATACCAGTGTATCCAAATTTCATCACTTGTTATAATGTTAAAATATGTTTTTGGATGTTCATCAAATTTTTCTATCATTTCCTGGCACCAATGCACATATGGTTTTTTTCTACTGATTTGTGAATCAATCCCCAGAGGGGATCCAACCACAAAGCTACCTGTCATGAAGTTTCTCTTTGAGAACTGGTTTTACTGCTGTCGATCCAAATTAGCGCTCGAGTCCAATAAAATGTGCAATAATGAACTTCCTGCTCTGCGTTCCTAACATTTTCATCTGTTACTGCTGTGGCCAGCCGTCTTGCCTGATCTTCATCTTTGAGAGAATCCCTTCCATTTCTTAAATCTTCAAGCCTTTGATAAATGATAGATTGTAAAGGGCAGAGATTCCCAAATGCACAATGCAGCCTTTCAAGTCATCCTCTCTCCCCTAAACTGACATTTAAGTTGTAGAAAATCATAGACGAGAAATGCTTTTCAAGGTCGATCCTAGTGTATGCCACAATGACTTGTACATGTTACTATCTGAACTACAATCTAAACTAAGCTAGAAAAACCTACATTGACATATCACAATTCATTCTCAAAACTTAGAGTGACCCTCATAAACTGTCATCCTTGCAGCTTTCACAAAAATATAAAGGCGGATAAAAACACTGCTTGAAGTACTCTGTATTACTTATTTTCCGGATTTTTTGCAAGTTTTCAAGAGTTTTTCTGAACAATTGCAGCATCTTTATTAGTGGCAGATCCTCCAATCTCATTTGCAACATTAATTTCATTCCCTGTCTTACAACTGCAAATGCAGAATTCCTAAACTATATGCAATTTGAATTACTCCTCTCTTTTGTTTTTTCCCTTACACATCTGAAGATGCTTTATAACTGTACAAAATGTCATTTGAAGGAATACAGGATGGGTCATAAGTTGCTTGGCAAATCTGTATTTCAATACCAAATAATTACATAGTTGTGTTTATCACGAAACAGTGTCAACACTTGGATACAGTTCTCAAAGTACCACCTTTATTTTCAATGCCCAAGTGGCATATTTTCATTATAGAACATTTTGGAATTAATAATGTCCTGTAATGAATTCAGAACAATACGGTCTCTCAGTCTCCAGGTCCCCAATATTTGCTAAATAGGCTCTATTTGACATTGAAACAAACATTTGGGTTAGATCTGGAAACAATGAGGCCTGTCTTTGGTACCACACCTTCCAATCCATTTACAAAACGTATCATTTATAACAGCCCAAGTAAATAACACCAATTTCACTTCTTCCTGCTTGTCAAGCTACTTATGACCCACCTGTAAGGGTTCTCATATATACTGTAATTGCATTAAAAAAGAAAACATTTTTATTTTATCTAGAAAGGTACACAAAGAAAAAATCCGTAGAAAATTTAAACTCAAGGTAAACTTCAGCATGTTCAGGGAACATATCACAGTAAGCAGATCAAAATAATAATGCTCACGAAATCTTATACAATCTGCTCACTTCTGAAAGTCATTTTAGATGTAGGAAAACTTTTATATCACTGCCATTGGTGACTTGGAGAAATTGTCACTGTTCACTTCGTACATGCCACTTTGTGTTACTCTTTAATTCTGAAGGCACTGTTTTTTGAATTTCAAACACATTGCTTGTTAAAGTTACACTTAAAGCGTTGGGCAAACAAAAGAAGTTAATCATTTTAATGATGATTACATAGGCACTCACTGATAAAAACTTAAACCGAAATTCTATTTCACTGTGTTCTTTATACACGGAGGAGAAATGCAGCCCACTAGCATTCTCATTTCAAAGTTGCAATGATTGGTAGATTAAAATTCACTGATGTTATGAAAACACAATAACAACTAATTTTCACAAAGACTACTACGCACATGTTCTCCTTCCTGCTCTACTAGTATGAAAATAAAAAAGCAAATGTTTAAGCTAAATGGTATTTAACAATTACCGAAAGGACTACTATAGAATTGTGTTCCAGAGCTTTTTCAAAATACTGCAGCAGCATCCCTTAGCAGTAGTCAAACAGTCTTGAATAAGCTCGGCGATTCCTCTGGTCTAAAAATGCGAGTAGTGCATTCCATTTTCAACTTCACTGTTTTAATTTTGAAGACTTACCTTTAACTGGATCGAGATGAAGTTCGCGTAGATTATTCTTGAAGCACTTTAGTCACAGCACCTGTTATTAAACTGAATTGAACCACTTTTTAAACACAGGAGCATTTGAATTTGTATGTTTTCAATAAATCCTATTTTGAGCTATAACAGCTTGGATCATGACTTTTATTCAGAAGTACATAACTATAAGCCTTATCACAGCACAGTCGTTTCTCTGGGCAGAGAGGTGTATGTTAATCTGCCAACCTAATCTTGAGAGCTTATAACTCATTAAAGTGTTTAGTATAATATGCAGGAAATTATTTAAGAGCCAGTCAGAAGTTATTCCTCTCTAGTATTAATGTTTGTATTCAGCAAAGTTAACTCATTTTAATGTTTTAGTGAGAAGATATCTTTTGTATTTCCTAATTAGCATGAAAATTGTTCAAAATATCAGAACATCCTATAGATAGAGAGTAAATGAGTATTTGGTTCCCAACTGCAAAACACTAATTTAGATTACCACTCGGAAATAAATGCCGAAAGTTTTAAAGATTGGTGCTTATCTTGAATTTTCTGGGAATAGCCCCTGAAGTCCTCTTCATTCAGAAGGAATTTTGTATAATCCTGTATAATGGTAAACGTTAAGCAACAGACAAAAATGCACTACACAAGAAATGTAGAGAGACAATTTATTTGAAATAACTTTTTTTTGTGGCATCAGCCGCAATAATATCCATTATTAATGGTTCAAATTGTTCAATACTTGGCCATTCTTTACAAGTCATGTCGATTGTCAGTTTTTCCCCATGATGTTATGGAAAGAGTATGGAATTTTAAAGCCAGCTCATAGCATCCAGCTCTAAAACATTTAACAGCAAATCTGCACTTTTGTATCCCCATTGAAAATGCTTATAAAAGCAAAAGGAAAGCGAATAAATTACCTTAGGAGTGCCCACCTGCCCGCCCCTTTTAGGTGTTTTACTTATATAGGCAAATCGCATTATGAACACAACAAACATAGCCATTTTTTTCGCTAAATCACATGCAAAGTTGGAACTACCAACCTAAAGAAAAAGTGAAATCCACTAAATATGCGATGCGCTGTTGTTTCTGCAAATGTTAATCATTTGAGTTTTAAACGTGCAGATCCCTTGGCTACGCCCTGTTGTCGCCCGATTCTCGGCAGCAACTGCTACACTCCTCTCCTTCTAAAAAACATCCCCCGGCTACGCTTTGAGGCTGAGGGCCTTCAATCTCTCGGCTACACCTTGAGGCTGAGTATCTTACCGGCTTTGGCAGCATTAGTTATTCATATGTTGCCAACATTATGTTAGGCCAAGCGTATGACAGAGTGACATCTGTTGGACATATAACACATCATTTTCATCGCTGTGGAGGATACACTAAGACCACAATGTCACATTTAACTATCACTGTTCCCATTGTATCTATAACAAAATGTATACTCCTGCTATTGCTGGAAATGTTTGGTTAAAATGAAGTAGATAGAAAAATAAACTATCATAAGAATAATTTGTATACTCACTAATAGCTACAGAGGGTAGAGAAAGTCATGTAAATTTAATACATCAGATTTGTTTTAAAATTTCTGAAACTAAGCTCTTTGGTCGAAAAATTATCAGGGTATTATTTAGGCTGAACATATGCATGGTATAAAACAAATAAGTCACAGGGTGCTAAGTAAATAATTACCCAGGAATGTTTCATTCCAATATACTGCATACATCTAAGCTAAAGTGGTTTCACTTAAGTTCAAAGAAGATGTAAACAAAAACATGTGACAAGGAAGTGCATCATTGGTTGGTGGGGAAACTACAACTTTTCCCCACTTGGCATGCTGTCTCTTCCTCTATATAAAATAATTTGGTTCAGATCGTAAAATTTTGTATTATTCTTGTGAAAAGCTTAAAAAAACATTATTTAAGAAGTTCAATTTAGGAAACAAAATGTGTTTATTGAGATTCATATACAACTAATAGAACCATTATAGCAGAGTCTTTATGAGGCTACGCACAAACGCTGTATTTTGTTTCCAGACAAGCTGTTATTGGAATCCTTGCCAATTGGGGCAGGTGTTAAGAAAATGTTACGTTCAAGAGTGACATCACTGAGAATCCTCCGCCACTGTGGAGAAACAAACGTGGAAAAGCATTAAACAGTGTAGTGAACATGACTGTGTTAAATTAAATGTTTTTTAACAAATTCTGTGAAAGCAACCCACATTTAATCAACAATGAATGTAGTTGGTGCTGTTTAGCAATAATAGAACTTCTCTGTTAGTGATGTGGAATTTTTGCTCAGATTGTTTGCCTCGCATTTGTTTTCTGTTGTATTTTCTAACCTTTAATGTACATCATTTTCTTAACTCATTGACTCATAAAAGTTTAAAGTAGAAGTGGCATTAGTCATTAAATGAATGATTTCTAAAACTGAAACCCAAAGTTGAGAGTAGTTTAATCAAATATCTTTAATCACATGTGAAATAGTAGATAGGAGGAGCTGATGGCCTATTTAGGTACCACTTTCATTTATCTTCTCTTAGTATTGTCTTAGAAGTTTAGATTGTAAGGTAAAATATACGAATAAAACAAAAAATGTTAAAAGCTAATGATCCTCGAACTATAGAATGTGCCATATTCGATGCTGTCTTTAGCAACTGTTTCTTCTCGCAGCTACTTAGTTCCCGTCATTTCTCCACGTGTTGCTACATTAAGGCCGGTTTCCAACCGATGTTAAAAATACTCTTAACATCTAGTTTGTTAACAAGGTGTTCAAAGTTTAACATAAAGTTAAATGCGTTTCATCAAGCTTTTACAGCAAACTGTTAGCTAACATTTTGCTAACGTCAAAGACAACTGCGAACGCTAGCTTTTGAGAAGGCGGTGGCAGAACTACACTGCTTCTGAACATACTCTGATGCATTTTTGTCTACGTATCGCTGTGCTGTGTCAGTAGCTGACAACTATTTACATTCATGGCAATGGCCATGTGATTTTCCCGGTTGAGGTTACAATCACGATGTAAACTGAAATAAACGTTTCACTGTTTGAAACGCGTTACTTAACATCTGGTTAAGTATAGACATATTGTCAAGTGCAAAAAAGCTGACAGTCTTACATTAAAGGATAAGATTGCAGCCTGGGACAAAATCCACGACTAATTTAATCGGAACAAACGTGCTTCTCTTAAGTCTAGTAAACTATGGCAATTTTAAGCTAACATGAAGTGTTGCACCAGAAACATTAGGTGCGAAGAATGTTTCAGACAGTTTAAAACTGATGGTGGACATTGTATTGAAACTTAAGTGGATAAAAACGTGTTATTGCTGATTAATCAAGCAGACCCAAAAAACATAGTTTGCTTCTTGAAGCAATTGCTTTGAAAACCTTCCAGATAAACCCATAAACGGTAGTTTTGGAAATACCAACATTATCACAAGTAAATGAAAAATGTTAGTAGCATAAAATCTAAGTACCTATACCTGGCACCAATCAAGAAGGTGATGACATTTCGCGGAGCGACATAGACAACGTTGCCGCTCATCGCGTCCACGTGGAGACCGTGTCGAAGGAGACTGGGTTGCACCTGCATTGTAGAGCGGATACTATTTATATTCGTATACAAAGACAATTGTAAAATAATGCATCTACGTACAGAGGATAGATCATGCAAGAATATATCAGAGTAAAGATCCGCGTTAACAGAAGAAACATACCTGCGAAATATTGATGCTTATTCTAATGGAAAAATGTCACTGATTTTCAAATCGCTTGCATCAATGTTGTTGCTACTGCTCGCTTGATAAGACTTATTCGGTTCCCGAGTGCGCCCAGTTTTTCGTTTGGCTGCGCTATCTTTGTCACTATTTATGGACATTGTTAAATATCCATTAAACACAATTATAAATGCACACACAACACACGCACAAATACACAAACTCAAATATACGTAACACAAGGCAATACCATACACATACGACGACGCAAAAGAACTTTTCAGTATGCAGGCAATCTCTAAACTGATACAAACACACAAGCAAGCTGGGGCTAAAAGGAGGAATTGTTTATAACTGCAGTGACAGCAGAAGATAAGACTTCAGTTCATGTTACTGCAATGGTCGCTCGCCCGGCACGTCATGCCAATCACGTGTTACGATATCGCAACAATGCACTTGCGTCTATCGCTGCTATAGAAACGTCTTAGTTCTAATGGTTGCTATGACGTATTCATCCCCTCCCATTCATTTAAAGCTTTCCACCACGTGGTTAGTAACTGTCAATCACCTTCTTGATTGGCGCTGAGTTTAACTAACACTTAGCATAGGAAAAAGAGGCATCTTCTGTTGCCAGTATTCTAACCTCTCGTATTTCCCATAAAACCATGCTCATGACCCCTTGGACAGTCTATATTGCTTTAAGAATTCCCCTTTTGCAGGGTTTCAAATTTATTGTGACGTACGACTACTCTTCTACTACGAATGACATTCAAAAATGCCATTTGTAGCAAACTTGCAACAACAGCTTGGTTTGCAGCAGCCATTTTCCAATCTCTAACATTTTTTAAACGCCTTAACACAGGGGCATGGGGATGTCAACTTAACACCGACTTTGACACATTGTTAAAGTTAACATTGTTTGATGAAACGGAATTTGTGTTAGCTTCAGTATTAAATTAGTTTAACATTATGTTAAAATTTAGCAACTGTTGGTGAAACCGGCCCTAAGTTTGTTTACTTCCACTTTTAAACTTACAGTGAAACAAGTATACTGTGCTGGTATTATTGCATACCTTTATTTATGATTACCTTCTGTTTACCAGCAGTTCTGCAAAGTTTGTGAACCCAAGTAAGCAAATTAAGAAGTGGGGAGAAACTAGCTTAAATTACAAAAAGTCCAAGCAAATTGTCTATATGTGCTCTGTTCCTTACTTAGTCTTAGTTACTTAATCCAACGGCAAATCTGCTCTACTTGTATCTCTGTTGAAAATGCTTATAAAAGCGAAAGGAAAGCGAATAAATTACCTTAGGAGTGAGTTTAGAACATGATGTGGTCTCGTCTATATCTGGTGCCCACCTACCCGCCCGTTTTAGGTGTTTTACTTATATAGGCAAATCGCATCAGGAACACAACAAACGTAGCCATTTTTTCGATAAATCACATGCAAAGTGGGTACTGCCAACCTAAATAAAAAGTGAAATGCACTAAATATGCGATGTGTTGTTTCTGCGAATGTAAATCATTCGAGTTTTAGACGTGCAGATCCCTTGGCTACGCTTTGAGGCTGAGGACCCTCAATCTCTCGGCTACGCCTTGAGGCTGAGTATCTTACTGGCTTCGGTGGCATTATTCATATGTTGGCAGCATTACGTTAGAGCAAGTTGAGGTAGTGTTTTACGTAGAGTGACATCTGTTGGAAATATACATCATCGTCATCGCTGTGGAAGATACAAGTAGAGCAGAATGTCGAATCCAACCAATAAACTACATACCTCATTGACCACTTCTGTATTCTAGTGGCTAGCCCTTAAATCCAGAGGTCCTTGGTTCAATTCCTGGCTTGAGAGAAAATTCATTATATGGATTATTCCCTATGCTTCCTAGTGTCTGAAAGAATCGCTGAGTGTGTGAATGTGCATTTTAAACCACCTGTAAACAAACGCCCAGAGATCCTTGGTTCAATTACTGGCTTGAGGGGAAATTCATTAGTATGGATTATTCCCTGTGCTTCCTCAAGTCTAAAACAATCGACAAGTGTGTGAATATGCAGTTTAACCACATGTAATAAGCCCCAATGATTACAACTACCCATAAACAAATGAACCTCACATTACTGCTAAGAGGAACTGTTTCTAAAGTCAAATCCATCAATATAACCTCAGATGTAAATGCAAGAAATACCTTTACGCAACAAACTAAAAAACTAAATAAAAAAAAGGAATTCCCTATCATTACTACCTTCTAGCGAGTCATGTTCCAAGCATTTGTATAAAAACTTTAAGGTAAATCACTACAACAAAATCCAATTGCCCTGTGCTTTCTTTCGCCCATTTTCACTACCTATTATCTTCAACACGTTAAAATTTTGAAATGTTTTAGTGGGAAGTGTGTCAATATTCAAACTTTGGAAATAGCGTAATTCTTTTCACCGAACTTAATTCCGCAAATTCATTTAAAACTGTGAAGCAAACAATGCTATTCTTGTAATGGCGCGAGAAGCTAACACTGCAAAGCTAATAACCAAGATGCCATAACATTTTGGATTCAAAATTTACCACCAGATTTTCACGTTGCTGACACTTCACTGCTCACTGTTTTTCGTTTTCAACTTTTTTTAAACTGGCTGAGAATATTGTAACCAACTAGCTCTGTGTCTAGCAACTGTTGCTTACACATTCACCATGAAAAATTTTCATTTAATTTGATCCAAAATGTTAGTTCACCAGCACTGTAAGTCTTACTTTTTCATTTCTTGAGCTCACAAAACTAACTTCCCATCACACACTAACTCACTTAAAACTTGTATCCCCCTCAGAACATTTCATTTTTGTGGCACTGGGGTAAATAATGATAAATTCAACATCATCTATAAGAACTTCTCTATTTGTCACATTGTTGCATTTTCACACACACCACACATATGCCCTGGGCTAAACAAAACAATATAACTCAGTAACACTGATTTTACACAAAGAAACATTTTAACCCAATAGGACATTTGCGCTTGGCTGGTTTACACAACACTATTACACTTTTCACTTACAAAAAAAACTTGCTCAGATAACACTTACACAGACACAACTACTCGTCCAATCAGAGTCCCACACCCACTGCACTTAAGCTCACTACACTCACAATTAGTTCGTTTTTCCCAGTTCAGTTTTCTTGTACCCTCAATGCCTGCTTCACACGAGACACTAGTCCCACTTGCTCACACAAAATAACATTAACTGCCAGTCTTTTAATGGCAGGTACTTAGCATGTGTTAATTTAAGTTCTGACACTGCTTCCAATTATATTGGGGTGAGCATTTCCCACCCACAATGTGGCACTAAACTGGTGTGCAGTGGGGGGTTCTTTCACTACCAGATTGCTTTACAGTACAGTTCTTCCACATCATCTAGCTAAACAGTAACATGATTCACAACTCTACTACTTGCATGATACCTTGCAAACATTTTGCAAAATGCTATCAACATATAAAGTCATGAAACTGAAGAGCAAATGTGAGAGAATTGCATCGTCAAATTACATAAATACATTCATCTGACTTTCAGTAAGATTTTATATGAAAAACCCAACAGAAACTCTGTTTCCTTTTTAATATTTTGGGATTATTATCGCTATATAAAGAAAACCATATAAAAATAGAACATAAATTTTTAAAGATATATATCCAATGCTTCACTAGAGGAAAGTCAAGTAACAAGAATTTAAGATCACTCATTCATACTGGGATACATTAGTATTTACCATACTTATATGAAATTACTGGGAAATGCAAGACTTTCATTTGTATCAGCGCAATTATTCTTACTAAGATTCTTCTCTTTTCTGTCCCTTGAACTGATTTGAATTAAGACTGCCTTCTACCAACACCATGCAATGCTGCTTAAAAGAGCTATAATATTATTGCACTGTACCATAAAACGTACAAAGTGCTATAATCACTGTCAGTATATTTAACTGGACATTTCTATTACCATTATGAAGAAGTTTGTTAATGATTAAATGGCATATATACTAATCACTTAAACACTGAACATATACTCTGATAATATACCACAATGTTAATGATAAAATATCATGCCTAACCTCGTATAAGAAAGCAAATGGATACATGTACCATACCTAGTAATAAACTAAGCTTTCAGATGATGACAAAGCTGCAATTATTGCTGCAATATAATTAAGCACTTCCTCCTCGCACTACAACAATAACCAAATGATCTTCCTTCAGGCCTTCCTCGGAGAGATTTGGTGCTGTTCTTTTTAATAATTCTGTAGAAAATGAGCATGGAGGAAATGCATAGAGTACACCAGTTGCCTCAGTGTCCTTATTTAGCAATGAAATTACACCCGCTGCTTCTTTCTGTTTCAAGTATGACACAAGATTTCTCAAGGGGCGAGTCTGCACAGAAGCATCATCATTTGATACTGATGCTGTCGAACCAGATAATCCAAGAAATATGGCATGAGAACTTGATGATGAAATGCGTTTTGAAACGTCTTCTAATTTGGGTTGGTCCAGTCTTAACCGTTGAGTAATGCGCAAATGATGCTTGCCTTCATCATCTTTCATCAGTCCTTCAACAATATCAGTATCCCCATCTGTTAAGTGAAACTTGGCTGGAAACAAAGAATTTTTAAGAATAAGTGCTCCCTGCCAGACAGCGACGCATTTTCTTGCCAACTCTGGCAAAGTACGTGCAGAACCAAGCATGCCATTACGACGGCCATCTGAACCAGAGTCGCTTTCAACCGAATGCCTTCGAGGAGAACGGGATCTAGATCTATCAACTCCAGGTTCACCGGATCCTGATCTTCTTTGAGTCCTTGGAACCTCATATTCCATTTCTGGCGGTGGCCTCCTGCTTACCCAATCAGGTTCTTCCCTCATGTAACCATCTCCAGGATAACCACCACCTCTGTAGCCACCTCTACCTCCACCTCTGCGGTCATGCCATGGGAGAGCACCACCCCTTCCTCTAAAACCACCTCGTGGTGGACCATACGAAAATTCGCCTTCAGTCCAAGGTTCATACCCTGGTTCATAGGCAAAATCCTCTCGACCAGGTACCCTTACCCTAAAATCACCACCAGCAGCCATGTCATCTGGAAAGGGCCTTGGTTTGAAACCACTGAAGCTACCTGGTACCACATCTGCAAAATCTGCCCTAAGTCTGTGCTCAGGACCACCCAATGGGAAGCCACGCATTTCTTTAACTGCAGCTTGAGCTGCATCAATAGAATCATACAGAATATATGCACAGGTGTCACCCTTAACATAATCAATTTTCTTTATAGCACCAAATCTATCAAATTCCCTTTCCAACTGTGAAATAGAAGTCCAAGGCCCTAGTCCACCAATCCAAATCCTGGTGGTAGGAGTTGCTTTACCATAGCCAATTTTGCATTGGAATTTTCCAATATACTGGCCAGAAAGCTCAACTTTGGAACGGTGGGCCATATCTAGATTTTGAAACCTTACAAATGCATATGCATTACCTGTTCCTGGAGGTGGGCGTTTAATATCAATATCTTCCACAATACCATAGCGACCAAAGATTCTTCGCAGTTCGTCTTCAGAAATATTAATCTCCAGATTGCCTGCAAACAAAGTTCGGGTTGCCAATGGATCATCCTCTGGAGGTACATGATGTAAATAATTTGGAAATTTATCCTTTTTGTTATCAAATTTTTCAAAATGAGGATGTGGTTTGAATCCCCCTGGGACAATATGCCTTGGAGGACAGTAATGATGAGGAGGACCTGGAGGTACATGAGGAGGACCATGATGAACTGGGGCTCTCATGAAATCGTGATGTGGGGGTGGTGGCCCCTCACGACGAAACTCGCGGTGAGGAAGGCCTGGGGGAGGTCCATATGTACGCTCATAGCGACTTTCACTCTGTCTATGTCGCTCTGGACCAGGTGATCTAGAGCGCTGATGATAATATCTATCATAATCAGGACTTATACTTCTAGGTCTACTTGGTCCCCTACGATACAAATCACTAGAACTTCTGCTACTCTCATACACAGCTTCTACTAAAGCTACCTTATCAAACAAAATTATTCTAGGCTTATTATGCTTTGCATCTCGAGCATCTTCCGAATTCCTGAAACATACATATGCCACTCTTTCATCCAAATCATGAGAAATTCGGACACTTAAATCTCCGAACTTTTTGTACTCCCTATATAGCGTGTCCTTGATTACTTCATCACTTGCCTTAGGATGCAACGCACTTACACATAACACCTTGTAGCTGGGATACGATCTCTCTGACACTTCCCTTGAGCGGCCGTAGTCATCTCTATGTGAGCTTTCGGAGGGGTATCGACCCCTTGGGCTTGGCGACCTGCCTCGGCTTCTTCGTCGGATCCTCTCAGGAGTAATTCGTTCATCTGAGCTGTCGTCGTATCTCCCAATGCTTGAACGAGATCGTTTGCTTCTTGGAGGTGTATCTCGATCGGAACTTCTCTTCATGTTGCGGATTTTCACAGTAATTCTTTGTCTTTCACCCCTTGAAATTCCAATCATCAATCGACAATTGCAAACCACAAACGGATATCAACCAATGGCGACAAATTCAAGACAACTGGTATCCATCCGCCGATAGCGTTATTTCGTATATGGACCATACAGTTTCATTAATTTTGAATTAAAAAATAAAATTTCTAAATTAAAATTAACTTCAGTTGTATTTGTAGCTTTTTCACAAACAAACTGTTTATAAAATAAGCAATCATGCAGCTACTTTTACGGTGCAGTAACATCCGGCTGTATTCACAAGCGTCTAGTACGACGGTACAATAACCAACCAAACAAAACTGAAATTGTAAATTGCAGAAACTACACATATTGTATAAGCAAAGATGTAATTCTCCGTGCATTATTATGTTTCTACAGATGCTTGTTTAATCTGTTATTATCTTATTTCACTTGGCTAAACTTCACCCATCCACAAAGAGAAATTAACGACAATCAACATTTCATTTTTCATGATGACGGAAGTACAGTATCGTCGGGCACATTGCATTTTCATCGATTAGTATGAGAAACTGCGCAGTATACTATAAAGTCATAAAGATAAAATTGAAATAGTAGGATCTTGGTGATACATGCACGTGTTGGTAGGTTATGTTTGATGTTTATGATTGTAAAATATAATGTAGAACGAAACTCTTAAGGATAATTACTTATTACCTAGCACAGTAATAGAAAGTTGGCAAAGTTTCTTGGAAATTAAAGATGTGACAGGGAATTTTATAATAAATACATGTTTAATAATAGGCACTGTAGGGCGTGAAATAGTGTTTATAGGTCAGTACAAACAAAGTTTTGACGCTTGTAGGTTTGTAACTGCATAATTTCTTTGGAAATAAATGTGGTAAAAAGCTCGCATACGTCATACCAACAGCAAATTTTGTTTGTTTTGCCACTTTTGTTTTTACAAATACATTAACCCATTAAGCATTCCTTAGGAATTTTAGTTTCTCTAAGCGTATATTCAGAAACAAGTTTAGGGAAATTTGATAAATGGCTTGACAAAGTTTGTAAATATTTTGAAGTTAATTTAATCACACGTAATGCAGTTCATTACTGGGATTCCAAGATTGAAAGCTTGTATAAGAAACAGAAGTAGCAGTCATATATGTACGTAGTTTTTGCTGTAGCAAATTAAACTAATTTAAGTTTGTTTGACAGTCCTTTGACGAAATGGCTATAGACCCATTAAACTGCAAATATCAGAGTAAACTTTGGGCTTAGTGTAGCTCAGCTCATGTTATACCATTAGGTATCTTCAGAAATTCCAGTTGAACAAACACTTTGAAATGGCTCACTTTCTTTCTGTTTTGAAACATGGAATCATTAGGGACAATTTGGATGATATCAAAGTATCAAATACTCAATTCATTTGCCAAAAAGTGGTAAAATTTACTTATTCAAAACTTAGTACCCAAAAAAGATGTGTATAGTTAATCTGTGTAACCAACTATGAGAGAGATGATATTCAGTGGTGCAGGAAGCAAACTAAATCAATAGAAGCGTACAGTATGGGGATCTAAATCCCTTTCTTAATGTGACCTTGTGCTTAATAATAACAATAATATTAAATGTATAAACCATGACATTTGCACAAAGTGAATAATTTTTGTTAATGTGGTGTCTGTTGCAGAACTTTAAAGAGATACTTATCTCTTCTCATGCACCATGTGATATATGATCACAGTACACAATTTTCACATGTGCGCTGTAACTGTGGTTTGTTGTATTGCTTGTTGTTACAGGGTTTGAAGTGCAGCTGCTATATTGCAAATATTGTCATGTGTTTGTGTCAAGAGCTTTTAATCAACTTGTAACCTATTGTAAATGTGCATTGCCTGAGAAGTAGAATTGAAGTCCTTTTTTCATCTTTATGTACTTAAAATAAGTAGAGGAACTATTATATTTCACTTAAAAATTTGATTTCAATCTATAGAAAAGGAAAGCCGAGGTCATAGCCCCACTATTGATCTTAACTGTATGCAGCACTTGTGATGCTGCTAGAGGACACTGTAATTACTGGTAAGCTCTCCCCCCCAAAAAAGAGCTGGTTTGCTAATGGGATATCTAGACTACAGCCATAGTAAAGGTATAAAACTTAAGAGCTATTAAAGGATATACAATAATGAATAAAATAAAAAATGAAATCATAGAGGAATTAGGTATAAGTGCTGTAAATGACAAAATAAAGCAGTATAGAAAAAAATCTGATGTGTTACACTCACATGACTTTCTCTACACTTGTACAAGCTATTTTTACAAACGCTTATTCTCCATATGCTTCATGTTAAGATGTTAATGTTATTGCTAATTTTCTTATAGATGCAAGGGGAATATGGTAGACTTTAAGCGATAGTCAAATATTTTAAGAGCTGGTTGCTATGTGGAGTATTCCATTCTCTTTGCGTGTCCAAGACAAAAAAAAATGAATAACGAATTTGAGAAAAAGTATAAGCATTGGAAAATTTAAGGGAATAACAAGCAATATCTCGAAAATGGTTCACTCAACAAAAAAAATGTATATCACATAAATTGTGTATTTTAATGCGATCTACATTTTTTGTGTAGTAAAATTTTGTCTATCTCATATGGTTTACCAATTATGCAAAAGTCGTTCACAATGAAGAATACTTTTGGAGGCATCCCAGAAAATTCGAGATATACATTTCATTTGTCTTGAGAATATCTTAAACATATGATATTTTAATCAAAATCGTTAGAGCCATTTTTGAGAAAATTAAAATTTTCGAAAAATGTTCCATGTGAAGGGTAATCTGGGGTGGGGGGGAATTCTTGAAAACCTTTGTGCCGCATCCCTGGAAGATACTGAACCTAAATACCAAGTTTGGTGTTTATCTGACTGTTCGTTTCTGAGTTATGCTGTTCACAGACACACGCACGGACATATTTCCAAAAATGCTTTTTATGGATTCAGGGGGTCTCAAAACATATATTTCCAGTGAAATATTGGTATCAGATTTTTGGGTGGAATACAATACTTCCCCTACTTACTATACTTAGTCGAGAAAGTAAAAGCTTAATTTATCATATTTGTTTGTCGGTGATGTTGAGATTGCCAGAAAGCATACCCATATGTTGCAGTAGTAATGATAAAAAAGTGCTTGCTTCAGCCAATACAGCATGTTAGCTGCAAAGTCCGCTTCCCTCCATACACCCACACCCAGGACATCCTGTGTAGAATGCAGTAACGGGTGCAGCATGTGGTCAATAAGGAGTATACTTCAACATGCCATTTACTACAATTGGATTCCAGGACCTCAGCTGCCATTATTTCTGTATTCCTCAGTTGGTTCCAAGGACCTGAGTAGTGCATCCCTTACGGCCTCCTAGGAGGGAGAAGAAATACCCATGCCGATGTAAAAATTCAAACTTGGGTCCCTTTGCACTGCAGGCAGCAGCACTTTATTGACTGATTATTATTATTATTATTATTATTATTATTATTAATAATAATAATAATAAGTACAAAATAGTTGTATTTAGAACAAATTAGACGTTCACCTGGGTCAAGTGGTACAGTATATTCTATTACTTTCTCTACTACATATAGTAAGTAGGAGAAGTATTGTATTCCACCCAAAAATTTGATACCGAGATTTCACCGGAAATATATGTTTTGAGACCCCCTGAATCCAAAAAAGCATTTTGGAAACATGTCCGTGTCTGTGAACAGCATAACTCAGAAACGAACAGTCCGATAAACACCAAACTTGGTATTTAGGTTCAGTATCTTCCAGAAATGCGACACAAAGGTTTTCAAGAAAATCCCCCCCACCCCAGATTACCCTTCACATGGAACATTTTTCGAAAATTTTAATTTCCTCAAAAATGACTCTTAACGATTTTGATTAAAATATCATATGTTTAAGATATTTTCATGACAAATAAAATGCATATCTTGAATTTTCTGGGAATGTCTCCAAAAGTATTCTTCATTGTGAACGACTTTTGCATAACTGGTAAACCATAAGAGATATACAAAATTTCACTACACAAAAAATGTAGATCGCGTTAAAATTCACAATTTATGTCATATACATTTTTTTTGTTGAGTGAACCATTTTCGAGATACTGCTTGTTATTCCCTTAAATTTTTCAATACTTATTTTCTCAAATGGGAATTCCTTATTCATTTTTACTTTCTCTACTACGTATAGTAAGTAGGGGAAGTATTGTATTCCACCCAAAAATTTGATACCGAGATTTCACCGGAAATACATGTTTTGAGACCCCCTGAATCCAAAAAAAGCATTTTTGGAAACATGTCCATGTGTGTGTCTGTGAACAGCATAACTCAGAAACGAACAGTCGGATAAACACCAAACTTGGTATTTAGGTTCAGTATCTTCCAGAGATGCGACACGAAGGTTTTCAAGAAAATCCCCCCACCCCAGAGTACCCTTTACATGGAAGATTTTTCGAAAATTTCAATTTTCTCAAAAATGGCTCTAACGATTTTGATTAAAATATCATATGTTTAAGATATTTTTATGGCAAATAAAATGTATATCTTGAATTTCCTGGGAATGTCTCCAAAAGTATTCTTTATTGTGAACGACTTTTGCATAACTAGTAAACCAGAGATAGAAAACATTTTACTACACAAAAAATGTAGATCGCGTTAAAATACACAATTTATGTCATATACATTTTTGTTGTTGTGTGAACCATTTTCGAGATATTACTTGCTGTTCCCTTAAATTTTTCAATACTTATTTTCTCAAATGGGAATTCGTTATTCATTTTTTTTTTTGTCTTGGATATGCAAAGAGTATTAATCTGTGGGAAAGGGAATCGTGCTGCACCTAGCAACCAGTTATTAAGAGATATGTATGTGCTTAAAGGCTACTGTTTTTCTATATTGTCCTTGTAAATATATATTCCCCTTACATCTACAAGAAACTTAGCAATAAGATAGAGTCTACAAATGTTTATCTCGATTAACATGAAGTAGATAGAGAATAAGCGTTTGTAAAAATAGTTTGTACAAGAGTAGAGAAAGTCATGTGAGTATAACACATCAGATTGTTTTTGTCTTGGATATGCAAAGAGTATTAATCTGTGGCAAAGAGAATGGTGCTGCACCTAGCAACCAGCTATTAAGAGATATGTCTATGCTTAAAGGCTACTGTATTTCTATATTGCCCTTGCAAATACAAAACAAGGGGAACATAGTACGCCCTAAGCGATAGTCAAACATTTTTAGTACTGGTTGCTATGTGTAAAATGTAATTCTCTTTGCATGTCAAAAGATCGTTTCTGCAAATATTTATCTCAATTAATATGAAATAGATGGAGAATAAGAGTTTGTAAAAATAGTTTGTACAAGAGTAGAGAAAGTCGTGTGAGTGTAACACATCAGATTTTTTTGGGGTTCGATTCAGACCAGGCTGGACTCAACCTTAGGATTTTGGCCCATGCAGACTTCTACGTTTTAGTGTTGCAAGCACCTTTAGTTTCAGACTTTTGATTAACCTTACTGTACAATTAATAGTTCTTTCAAAATATGAAAAAGATAATACTATTTTTCTTTCTTTATTTAAATGAAACACTGTGTAGAACACATAAGTGGAAAGGGAAAGGTTTTTAACATGGGTGTGTACTTTTTCTAAGTTTAAATTCTTTTAACAGGGTAGGTCATAGCAGATGGTGAATGAATAAAATGGATGAAATGATGATCAAAAGTGCCCAGGATCCATGGAGCTTAGAGTTACCCAACAAAGGATAAGGGAAAATTCCAGAAGAAAGCCTTGTCAACGTAATTCAACCCCAAGCTCAGGACCTCTTGATTGTGAGGTAGACATGCTACCCCTACATAACAGTGACAACATTTCAGCTTTCAGTAAATTTTCAGGAAAATAAAAAGATACATTATTTTGAATACATACTGTTTAGAAGTTAAACTAACATAATACCAGTTGCAGGTATCCTATAGTTTTGCAATGCATTAGTTAATTCCAAGACCTAACTATTGTTTTATAGAAAAATGCATTTAAAATTTCTAAATATCTGTATTTGAATTTTACCAAAAGTTAGTGTAGGATCTACTGAAATAATTGCAGTAAAAGCAGTTTTCATATACTTTAATTATTAGTAGGATTTATCACATTTAACAATTGTATACACTAATAATATTTCACATATAGGTGTATATTTCCATGTTTTATGAAACATTAGTAACAATATGAATGGGATATTTTTTCTACTATTACAAATACTGCTCTGCAGATTGATTTAAATTTAAATTATTATGTTGTAACAAACACAACAAAAACAATTATTTTGATTTGATATTAAGGATTACGTTTAAAATACTGTTGTATTAAACATCATACTGAATACTCTTGATTAGTGACTGCTGCGACTTCGTTGGGTTGCGCGTATACGATTGCCCAATTTTCAATGACAGAAGAACGTAAATTAGGTCCAACTTCACGAATAACACAGGTGATGTTATTCATAAGAACATTTACTGATTCTGGCTTGTTGACATAAACTTGAGATTTAACATAACCCCACAAGTAGTAATCCAACGGCGTTAAATCACATGAGCTCAGGGCCCAGTTAACATCACCACCACGGGAAATGAAGAAACCTCTGAACTTCTCCTTCAAAAGATCAATTGTTTTGAGAGCAGTATGACATGTGGCACCATCTTGCTGGAACCAGATGTTTCTGAGATCCATACCATTCAATTGAGACCAAAAATAGTCTCATATAAGAGCCCGATATCTTTCTCCAATGACAGAACTTCTCCATCTTCATCTTGGAAAAAATATGGACCACTTATTCCACCATACCAAAATCCACACCACACAGTAACCTTTTGGGATGAAGTGGTCGTTCTTGAATACGCATTGGATTGTGATTGCTCCAATAGCAGCAATTTTGTTTGTTAACACAACCATCCATCCAAAAGTGGGCTTCGTCGCTAAAGATGATCACTTAGTGTTTACCAGTTATGCAAGATTATATAAATGTCCTTCCAAATGAAGTGGACTTTACTGGCTATTCCCAGAAATTTCAAGATATACGTTTTATTTCTCATGTAAATATCTTTAATATATGGTATTTTAATCAAACTAGAGCCAATTTTTAGAAAATTATAATTTTTGAAAAGTCTTCCATGTAAAGGGTAGGGATTGAGGCATTTTCTTAAAAATCTTCATGTTATGTCTTTGGAGAATATTGAACACAAAAATACCAACTCTGGTATTTATCCGACTGTTTGTTTTTGAGTTATGTTGTTCACACACACATAAATAACCTTTTTCTAAACTTTTTTTTTTATTATTATTAAGATTTAGGAGGCCTCAAAAAATATATTTCCAGTGAAACCTTGGTATCAGATTTTCTGATGGACTACAATACTTCCCCTACTTACTGTATGCAGTAGAGAAAGCAAAAATCTGATGTGTTACACTCACATGACTTTCTCTACTCTTGTACAAACTATTTTTACAAACACTTATTCTCCATATGCTTCATGTTGATCTTATTGCTAATTTTCTTGTAGGTGCAAGGGGAATATGGTAGTATTTAAGCGATAGTGAAATCTTTTAAGAGCTGGTTGCTATGTGGAACATTCCATTCTCTTTACATGTCCAGTAGATAAAAAAAAATCTGATGTGTTACACTCACATGACTTTCTCTACTCTTATACAAACTATTTTTACAAACGCTTATTCTCCATATGCTTCATGTTAACGGAGATATCAAGATGTCAATCTTATTGGTAATTTTCTTGTAGATGCAACGGAAATATGGTGGGTTTTAAGCGATAGTCAAATATTTTAACGCTGGTTGCTATGTGGCGCATTCCATTCTCTTTGCATGTCCAGGACATAAAAAAATGAATAACGAATTTGAGAAAAAGTATAAGTATTGGAAAATTTAAGGAAATAACAAGCAATATCTCGAAAACGGTTCACTCAACAAAAGAAATGTATATGACATAAATTGTGTATTTTAACGCGATCTACATTTTTTGTGTAGTAAAATTTTGTCTATCTCTTATGGTTTACCAGTTATGAAAAAGTCGTTCATAATGAAGAATACTTTTGGAGACATTCCCAGAAAATTCGAGATATACATTTTATTTGTCATGAGAATATCTTAAACATATGATATTTTAATCAAAATCGTTAGAGCCGTTTTTGAGAAAATTAAAATTTTCGAAAAATGTTCCATGTAAAGGGTAGTCTGGGGTGGGGGGATTTTCTTTAAAACCTTCGTGTCGCATCTCTGAAAGATACTGAACCTAAATACCAAGTTTGGTGTTTATCCGACTCTTCGTTTTTGAGTTATGCTGTTCACAGACACACACACACACACACACACACACACACACAGACACACACACGGACATGTTTCCAAAAATGCTTTTTTTGGATTCAGGAGGTCTCAAAACATGTATTTCCGGTGAAATCTCGGTATCGAATTTTTGGGTGGAATGCAATACTTCCCCTACTTACTATACGTAGTAGAGAAAGTAAAAATGAATAATGAATTCCCATGTGAGAAAAAGTATTGGAAAATTTAAGGGAATAACAAGCAATATCTCGAAAATGGTTCACTCAACAACAAAAAAATGTATATGACATAAATTGTGTATTTTAATGCGATCTACATTTTTTGTGTAGTAAAATTTTGTCTATCTCTTATGGTTTACCAGTTATGCAAAAGTCGTTCACAATGAAGAATACTTTTGGAGACATTCCCAGAAAATTCGAGATATACATTTCATTTCTCATGACATTATCTTAAACATATGATATTTTAGTCAAAATTGTTAGAGCCATTTTTGAGAAAATTAAAATTTTCGAAAAATGTTTCATGTAAAGTGTAACCTGGGGTGGGGGGATTTTCTTGAAAACCTTTGTGTTGCATCTCTGGAAGATACTGAACCTAAATACCAAGTTTGGTGTTTATCCGACTGTTCGTTTCTGAGTTATGCTGTTCACAGATACACACACAGAAATGTTTCCAAAAATGCTTTTTATGGATTCAGGGGTTTCAAAACATATATTTCCGATGAAATCTTGGTATCGAATTTCTGGGTGGAATACATACTTCCCCTACTTACTATACGTAGTAGAGAAAGTAAAAATGCTATTATCAGTTCTTAATGGTTCATTTTTAATCTAAATTGTATGGATATTACTGTCACCAAGCATCTTGGCTTATAAATTTTATAATTTCTGCTTTATAGTTTCAGATTAGATCCAGGAAGGAACAATGGACAAATTTAAATTGGCGCACACAACAAAGGCACCAAAAATAGTAAAGCCAATTCAGAAGCCAAAGCCAAGATACTTTCAGAAAAAAATTAAGTAAGTGTGCTTCTGTAAATACCATAGACATGTCACCAGTTAAATTATATATATAGTATAGCTGTTTTCTTACTTTTTTAAAATGATATTTTATGTTTGTTTTATGTCACCAAGCAAAACATAAGCCAGTTGCTCAGTATCTGAGCATAAGCAACCTATTTATAAATGCAGAAAAAAACAGATTACATGGTTATTCAAACGTAAAGAATAGCAATAAAACAAGTATATGAGTAACTGTGGAGGACAAAATAATAAATGAGTTAAGTAGTGCAAACTTTTTGGGAATAATACTTGATGTAAGTGTAAGTCACCATTCGTTTTTTTTCCTTATGGTCATGGAAAGATTGGAATTTCAAAGTTTGCACATTGATTCAGTTTTAAAGATTTGGCACTTGCTTCAGCGAACTGTATCCCTCTTGTGTAACTCTGAAAAATTTTGCTACAGACATGGTCAAATTATTAGAGTAAACATTCTCATTCTTTAATTCTTGAAAATATGTTCATGGAGCATAAATCCTTAATTATTATAGTCTATTAAGAATTTTTAATTGTTTGGCATATTTTTGGATAAAGTTTTGGAAAATTAGTAAGCTGCACTGTATCTTTGCCAAGTGTTTACTAATGTTTTTATGACAGCAGTGTTTGCAGAAATATCAATTTTTAAAAATTTCTTGATATATTAGTCTAGTTATATTAGTGTAGTAATTGTTGGCCAGGTATTAAAGTTTTGATGGATCACGCAAAAATGTAGAACATTTTAAATGCCCTTCACTGCAAAGCTGTTTTTACTTTCTCTACTAGGTATAGTAATAAGGGAATTATTGCAGTCCATCCAAAAACTTCATTCCAAGATTTCACCGAAAATACATGTTTTGAAGCCCCCTGAATCCAAATAAAGCATTTTTGGAAACTATCCATGTGTGTGTCTGTGAACACCATAACTCAAAAATGAAAAGTCTGATAAATAGAAAACTTGATCTTTAGGTTCAATATCTTCCAAAGATGCAACACAAAGATTTTCAACAACATCCCCCCCCCACCTCAAACTATTGTTTACACAGAACTTTTTTCAAAAACCTTAATTTTCTAAAACATGGCTAACGATTTTGATTAAAATATCATATATGAAAGATATATACACTATGTGATCAAAAGTATCCGGACACCCCACAAACATACATTTTTCATCTTAGGTGCATTGCGCTGCCACCTACTGCCTGGTACTCATTATCCGTGACCTCAGTAGTCATTAGACATCGTGAAACAGCAGAATGAAATGCTCTGTGGAACTCACGGACTTCGAACGTGGTCAGGTGATTGGGTGTCACTTGTCTCAGAAGTCTGAACACGAGATTTCCACACTCCTAAACATCCCTAGGTCCACTGTTTCTGATGTGATAGTGAAGTGGAAACGTGAAGGGACATGTACAGCACAAAAGCGTACAGGCCGACCTCGTCTGTTGACTGACAAGAGACCGCCGACATTTGAAGAGGGTCGTAAAGAGTAATAGGCAGACATCTATCCAGACCATCACCAGGAATTCCAAACAGCATCAGGATCCACTCCAAGTACTATGACAGTTAGGCGTGAGGTAAGAAACCTTGGATTCCATGGTCGAGCGGCTGCTCATAAGCCACACATCACGCAGGAAAATGCCAAGCGACGCCTCACTTGGTGTAAGGAGCGTCAACATTACTCGATTGAACAGTGGCAAAACGTTAAGTGGAGTGACGAATCACGGTACACAATGTGGCAATCCGATGGCAGGGTGTGGGTATGTCGAATGCTCGGTTAACGTCATCTGCCAGCGTGTGTAGTGCCAACAGTGATATTTGGAGGTGTGGTGTTATGGTGTGGTCGTGATTTTCCTGGAGGGGGCTTGCACCCCTTATTGTTTTGCGTGGCACGATCACAGCGCAGACCTACATTGATATTTTAAGCATCTTCTTGCTTCCCACTGTTGAAGAGCAATTCGGGGATGGCGATTGCATCTTTCAACACGATCGAGCACCTGTTCATACTGCACCGGCTGTGGTGGAGTGGTTACACAACAATAACATCCCTGTAATGGACTAGCCTGCACAGAGTCCTGACTTGAATCCTATAGAACACCTTTGGGATGTTTTGGAACACTGACTTTGTGCCAGGCCTCACCGACCTATATCGATACCTCTCCTCAGTTCCGCACTCCGTGAAGAATGGGCTGCTTCCCCAAGAAACCTTCCAGCACCTGATTGAAAGTATGCCTGCAAGAGTGAACGCTGTCATCAAGGCTAAGGGTGGGCCAACACCATATTGACCTTCAGCATTACCGATGGAGGGCGCCACAAACTTGTATGTCATTTTCAACCAGGAATCCGAATACTTTTGATCACGTAGTGTACATGGCAAATAAAATGCATATAACACACAATTTATTTAAAATAAGTTTTTTTTGTGGCATAAGCTGTTTCTGAAGTATCCATTATTAAAGGTTTGAATTGTTCATTTCTTGGTCATTCTTTAAAAACCCTTTAACATTCAGTTGTTTCTTGCAGTTGCATGAAAACAGATGGTATTTTACGGCCAGCATATAGTGCCTTGTTCTGAAACACTTGACTGTCACTGTTCCCTTTGTGTCTATAACAAGATGTGTAATGTAGCCATTTCTGCAAAGGTTTATTTGGATTAAAATGAAGGAAATAGAATTTTGTTCATGGGAAAAATAAAACAATCATTGGGTATGAACATTTCTTTTTTAGCTGTTCAGACTTTGGATATAAAACTGAAAAAAGGTGAATAACCAGAGCTAACGAAAAAAAAAATGTACATTTTCTTGGAGAGCATCCCTGCTTAATACCACCATCCTATAGGAGGAGGTTATTCTTGAAGTTTAATGCTTTTTAAGAACTAACCCTAGCAGTTATAAATATTCCTTTTTAAAATTGTTCCCATTATTATACTTATAAGCTATTTTGTAATATTGGCATAAGAGTAGGGATAGCATGGCTGAGAGCAGGAGGTCAATGATACGGTTCCACAAGGTGAGTGCAGGAAACTGAGATTTGGAGAAAGAGAAGTGTATGGTTAAGAATGAATAGGAAAAATGACTTAGTTAAATTTAAACCAAACTGTAAGAACATGGGGTAATATTTAGAAAAAGTAACAAATACTGTTAAAAGAGAAAAGGAGCAATTTATGAGTATATAAATAAAAATTAAAGTAATATATACAGTAGACTCACGATTATCTGAGCTAATTGGGACTGACACTATCTCAAATACAAAGAAAATGTGTTAATAGGTTGTAAATGACATAAACATGCTTAAGCGACTGTAGTTTGATACGGTAATTTGTATCACAAATTACTCAAATTTAAATAATTATTTTAACATGAATATGTATTTTTATGTAACATTGATTTCAGAGGTTTAATAATTGTAACTATTATTGGTAAATAATAATATATGGCTCTACTGAAACTGTCAACAATAACGCAATAATGCAATGAAGAGTTTGAGTTGTTTATCAGTACCGGGAACCAGGAAGTTACGTAATGTTTCGCGCCTTTTCGGTAAAAGCTTCCAGAATGTTCTATAAAAGTAATATGTATTAGTGGTTTTCATTGGATATTAAAATAGACGCTAATGTTGGCGCGTTTTATTAGCCAATAGCATTTCATTTATAATCTTTAGGCGTATCTTAAGGCAAGTCTATAAATAAGCCATGTCTGAGGTAAGCGTCCCCCAGTGTTCAACAAGATTCTCAACACGTAACACGTCAGCTCCCAGTTCAACAAGATTCTCATGTCGGTCTCTAAATTCATAAAGTTACGCGCAGCAGAAGTACGAGAAATCTTATAAAGTATTCTACAGTTAAATATACAAAATTGAAATACGTGAGTTAAAAGTGAGAAGTTATTACAAACAGTTTCAGTATGGCGATTATCAAGATAAATCTGTTAAAGTGTTCGTGAACGTGTTCTGCAATAAAAATTATAAAACCAATTTCTCCGTCAATATCATTTATAGACAAAAGATTCCTTTCCGCTGCACACCCTGCAAGAGTTAAATGTCTACCTAAATAGCTAGCCGGAAGACAATATACATAACCTTAAAACTAATTCATACAAATTGCTACGCCAGATGGAGTTAAACGAACCAACAAGGAGTGACGTCACACAAGATGGCATCGTGTGAAGAAAACATATATGTGCTCTCGTAAATTGGCTTCCAAACGCGGAGCTACAATAATGTTACAATAAATACAATTTGTTATACTCGTAAATTGGCACCACAACGTGGGGCTAACTATAAGATCTTCAAGATATAATAATTTACGTAAAACAGAATACGTAAGCTATACCTCTTTCAAATTGGCACCCATAACGTGGGGCTAGATGACTAGGAAAGGAACAAGAATAACCAGGAAGAGGTGAACGCAGCAGTGAAACGATCTACAAGACGCAGATTCAAGAAACAACTAGAGAAGCGACAAACGGCGCGAATAAGTGGATACAAAAAAAAACATCGAAACGACGTAGATTCATCACAAAACAACGCAGAAGCGACATACAAACATAGGAGAATGGGGCAGAACGCTGGACATCAAAGCTACATCAACAGACAGCATCACAAAGATCAGGTGATTGTAATTTTTTTTTTAGAAAACGAAAACAATGGCTACTAGTAATATTGAAGAAACAATGATGGAAGGGGATAATGTAACAGTTAGCTGTAATTCAATACAGGTTACAGAAAATAGCTCAAACACTGTAGAATTTGAGGGAGGAAATGTTAGTGAAGAAAGCCAGAATAAGATAGCAGGAAATGTTAATTTTGATGCTAGTATGATGATGGAAATGATGAGAAATTTTGGTGAAACATTAAATAAGATTATTGCAGATCAATTAGAATGTCATAGGAAAATAAGGGAAGATATTGGTAAAAGCTTTGAACAAAACAGAAAAGATATTGGTAGGAGTAATGAGATATTAGAGCGAAAAGTAGATAAAAGCAGGGAAGAAATTGAAAAGAAAGTTACGAAGCTAGATAGTAGTATGACAAAAAAGAGTGATGAAAAGGAAATAATAGCAAGTGAGATAGGAGAAATTTCAAAGAAAATCTTAGACATGAGCATGGAAATAGGTAACAAGGAAAGTGAGGTTAATACTAAAAGTGAGGTTAATGTAGAATGTACAGAGTTAGGAAGTCAAATGAGTAGTATTTCAAGTGAGTTAAGAGAGATAAAAGAGGTTAGGAATGTAGATGTAAATCAGGCGCAAGTCAATTTCAGAGGGGAAATATCAGAAATACAAAATGAGTCAGTAATGCAAAGAAATAAATTGTGCCAAGATATTCAAAATGAAAACTCCAGTCCAGTACAGTTTAGTACAGATTTGTCAGAGTACTCTCAAGTTAAAAAGGTAGCAGATGAATTGAAAATGAAAGTTGTTAAAAGATGTATTGTTCAGGAAGCTTTAGATGGTTTTCAAATGTTATCATGTGATGAAATGTCAAATGAATACAAGAGGTTATTCATGAACAAAAATTTGAAGGTTAGGTTACGGCTACGAGTAATGTTTAGCCACACACAATTTGATCCAGGAGGGTAAATAGCAATGAGATGTAAAGTAAATGCTGGATAGTTAAAGATGACTTGCAGAGAAATGTATTGGAACGTAAGAGGGTTAACTAAATGTATATGTCATGAGAAAATAGAAATTTAATAAAATAAAATAAAAAAAAAAAAAAAGGAGAAATAAATATTTAAAAAAAAAAAAATATATATATATATATATAACAATTTTTAGTAACTGTAACAGTATTTGAAAAGAAGAAAGTAATAATTGAAACTTAATATGATATTAAAGTAAAAGTACGTAAATACAATTCCAAGAATTAAAAAAAATTAAGAATGCAAAGATTGAAACTTAATATGATATTAAAGTAAAAGTACGTAAATACAATTCCAAGATTTAAAAATTAAGAATGCAAAGATTGAAACTTAATATGATATTAAATTAAAAGTACATAAATACCATTCCAAGAGTATTGTTAAAATAAAATTCAAAATAACAAAAATGGTAAAAATAATTCAAAACAAATACTTATGTAGCAAACAGAAAAGGTGAAACATTGTCAAGATTTAAGAGATGTAAATATATTTGCAAAGTACAAAATAACAAAAAAATTGGTAAATATAATTAAAAATAATTGAAACAAATACTTATGTAGCAAACAAAAAATGTGACACAGTGCCTAGATTTAAGAGATGTAATTATAAGTAAAGGGTGAATATTTTGGTAAATATGTATAGTAATTACAAAAAAAATTCTTGAATTGATAAATTTTTGGTAACAATATAAGAAAGTAAACCATTTTTTGTAACACTAGTTAAATAATTTAGGGTAAAATATTTGCTATAAAAAAAAATTTGTGTCAGATTAATATCTAAATTAATTAAACCAAAGCCAGTAAGTAGTGGCGAGATAGGAGATAAAACATATGTCGTGTGTTAAATGCGTGTGAAGTGTTAAGTGAAAGTGATAGCGTGTGTTACAAGATTTAGGAGACTAAAAACAAAATTATAAAATTTCCAAACAAGTTATAAATGTTTATAATTATGTTTCTAGTGGGGCATATGATACGGTAATTTGTATCACAAATTACTCAAATTTAAATAATTATTTTAACATGAATATGTATTTTTATGTAACATTGATTTCAGAGGTTTAATAATTGTAACTATTATTGGTAAATAATAATATATGGCTCTACTGAAACTGTCAACAATAACGCAATAATGCAATGAAGGGTTTGAGTTGTTTATCAGTACCGGGAACCAGGAAGTTACGTAATGTTTCGCGCCTTTTCGGTAAAAGCTTCCAGAATGTTCTATAAAAGTAATATGTATTAGTGGTTTTCATTGGATATTAAAATAGACGCTAATGTTGGCGCGTTTTATTAGCCAATAGCATTTCATTTATAATCTTTAGGCGTATCTTAAGGCAAGTCTATAAATAAGCCATGTCTGAGGTAAGCGTCCCCCAGTGTTCAACAAGATTCTCAACACGTAACACGTCAGCTCCCAGTTCAACAAGATTCTCATGTCGGTCTCTAAATTCATAAAGTTACGCGCAGCAGAAGTACGAGAAATCTTATAAAGTATTCTACAGTTAAATATACAAAATTGAAATACGTGAGTTAAAAGTGAGAAGTTATTACAAACAGTTTCAGTATGGCGATTATCAAGATAAATCTGTTAAAGTGTTCGTGAACGTGTTCTGCAATAAAAATTATAAAACCAATTTCTCCGTCAATATCATTTATAGACAAAAGATTCCTTTCCGCTGCACACCCTGCAAGAGTTAAATGTCTACCTAAATAGCTAGCCGGAAGACAATATACATAACCTTAAAACTAATTCATACAAATTGCTACGCCAGATGGAGTTAAACGAACCAACAAGGAGTGACGTCACACAAGATGGCATCGTGTGAAGAAAACATATATGTGCTCTCGTAAATTGGCTTCCAAACGCGGAGCTACAATAATGTTACAATAAATACAATTTGTTATACTCGTAAATTGGCACCACAACGTGGGGCTAACTATAAGATCTTCAAGATATAATAATTTACGTAAAACAGAATACGTAAGCTATACCTCTTTCAAGTTGTGTATTACAGCATAATTCCTTGAAACTGTATTGAATACTTTATACAGTATAAATGAAAGATCAATAGATTAAAATGTAAACTGAAAAGCATACTTTTTAAAAAGTGTTTCAGCGTTTTTTAAGCTGACTTCTGCCTCTCTCGAATGCTAAAATGTAAAGCCAATGCTGTAGGGGCAGTAGATCAAGCAGCATATAGTCTTTTTTGCTGTTTAATGTAGACTATAGACTACACAGTGCTGCCATAAATTCTGTCAGTACTTTTTAATGCATACAACTACTAAATAAAATTATGCAAACCCATTAATATACATACATTGTGAACGAACACAAAAAATGCTACAGAATGAACATACGATTATTGAAATGATCACCATGTGTGGCAACACAGCGGTGAAGACGTTGAAGCCACTCATCAATTGCGGCATGAATCGTGTCCAGTGGAATTTTCTTGACAACTGATGTGACTGTTTTTTTTAACATCTCAATATTACATTTGAAGTAGTTGTATTGTTTACGTAAATTATTAGCCTCACGTTTGGGAAGGCAACTTGAAGATGATGTCTTTATGTTGTTTATTTATTTAGCTCCACATATGGACGTCAACTTTAAGTAGTGTTACTGTTATTGAAGATTGTTTGTTTACGTAATATGCTGCTATGCATGAGAAGCCGATTTGAAGATGTATTTTTGTTGTTACGCTCCAAGTTTAAAAAATATATTTTAACTTTGTTATTAAACTGCTTGTATAGATAGTATTTATGTTTGTTTTTGCCTCGGCTGCTTCAGTATTACTTTAGAGACACGTTTCTCTTAATCAGGGCGTGGTGTGACAAGAATGTAGGCTTACACAGATTTTAAGTTTTAAATTCACTTCTTTTTATTAATCCTTGACACAAATTAAATAGCACTACACTGATATCAAGAGCTGTGAGATTCTTTTATTTAATATGTGCACTTTATTATCGCGTATACATAATTTTCGTTTCAGACGAATACGTAATATTTCTTTAGAGAACACATTTTCCATCCTGTCACTACCAAGCTCTGCCAGCAACAACATATTCAACTGTCCAAACCCGTAAGCTTTTGTATTTCAAGCTAATCCTAGTCCAATAGAATACCTGCATTTTACTAAAGCTTTTTCTAGCTGTTGATTGGCTATTTTTAAACTGTCACAAAATTTACATTATCATTGTTCTAATCATTACTAGTAGCATTCAAACTCTCAAACTCATTATTGCCTCAAGGTTACCTCATTGTTACCTCATTGTTAGCAACTTTAAACTTATTATTCTCACAGCTCTTACATTATTAATTTACCTAATGCATTCACATAACATTATTAAACATGTTTACAATAATATAAGCATTTGCAATGACTGTTACATACATTTTAAACATTATTACATACATATTGCTTCAAGGCGGGCTGTTATTAAAATTACATATTATATAATTTAATTGAAATTACTCAAGTGTTAAAAATACTGCCTCACGTTGCTGTTTTTGACATGTTGTCGTTCGAGCTTCTGCCACAGAAAATAATCCAATGGAACGAGATCTGAACTTCCACTAGGCCAGTCAGCAGCAGCAATGAACCATGGGACATTGGTTGCCAACCACTGCTGCATGGTTTTTGTTTTGTGTGCAGGGGCACTATCCTGCTGAAAAAATCCACAATTTCTCTTCAAATAGCTTAGAATTGATCCGCTCCTGCACACAAAGCAAAAACCATGCAGCAGTGGTTGGCAACCAATGTCCCATGGTTCATTGCTGCTGCTGCTGCTGCTGCTGCTGACTGGCCTAGTGGAAGTCCTGACCTCAATCTATTGGATTATTCTCTGTGGCAGAAGCTTGAGGCAATAGCATGTCAAAAACAGCACCACAATATTGAGAGGTTAAAAAATCAATCACATCAGCTGTCAAGAAAATTCCACTGGAGACAGACGATTCATGCAGCTATTGATGAGTGGCCTCAATGTCTTCACCGCTGTGTTGCTGCATGTGGTAATGATTTTGAATGAGAGTATGTTCATTCTGTAGCATTTTTTGTGTTCTTTCACAATGTATGTATATTAATGGGTTTGCATAGTTTTATTTATTAGTTTATATGTCAGTGTCATGCTCCTCTTTAGGATTGATGATATATCAACAGTGGCACCATCAGTCAACTCCTGATCTTGGTTACACTACTCAAGGATATATTCATTTTTGATTGGTATTTCCAGTGTTAGCTTATTAGTGCATGTGCTACGGTACCATTCAACTTCATTGACACATGCTACCTAATACTGCACTAATACAAAACAATATACAGTAGACTCTCGCGAATTCGAAATCGGATAAACCGAAAACTCAGTTAATCCGTAGTAGCTGCTCGGTTCCTGCCGAATTACATGGAAAAATCTACCGCTTAAACCGAATTTCAGATAATTCGTATTACGAACTAAAATTTGGTCCCCTCATTACATATTCCATAAGTTATTCTTCGTTTAAACGGAATATGTATGTTGTGCGTGCACTACAATATTTTCCGTTACGCATTTCACATAATTTTTCTCAATTCTCTTTTTCACTGTCCAGCCCCATGCTTCAAAAGAAGGCTCCTGTGTTTTAATTCAGATGGTTCTGAGAAGTTCAAACCATTAATGATTGGAAAATATAAAAATCCACATTGTTTTAAAAAGGTCAACCTATTCAATCTGCCAAGTCAGTACGAGAATAACAATAAAGCTTGAATGACCAAATCTCTTGAAGATTCAGCAACAAATGGCTGGAGAAAAAGGGAACATTTTGCTAACTTTGGACCACTGCTCGGCACATCAGTTCGATGACCTGGAACTTCCAAACATAGAAGTTGTCTTCTTACTAGCTAACACTACTTGCCATCTGCAACCATTGGATCAAGGAATAATCGCCTCAATGAAGCATAATTACAGACACCTACTGGTTAAGGCTGCCATCAGTGCAATAGAGCTAACAGTTCCACAATGGAATGTACTGCAAGCTATCCGCAACATATCTGCTGCTTGGGATGAAGTTAAAACAGACACCATAATTAACTGTATTAAGAAGGCCTGGACAGCAACTGATAACGCCGCTGAAACTGAACAGGAAACCGATGATCCACATCTGAGCTTATAATGTGGATACAATTGGAATTCTGATTATGCTCTTCTACATGCTTACTCCGGTTGGTGCCCTCTTGTACCGTCATTATGGAAGAATCGAGGTAGGTAGACAACAACATCTGTGCTGCTGAAGAACCAGTCTGATGATGCAGAAGAGAATGATAATTCTTTACTGTCGTCTTCTGAGGAGGAACATGAAGATACGACCCTGCGCTTAAGTTAAGGCTGCAATTTCTGTTCTCGAGAGATTTGCTGCCATTTCTGATGTCTCCATGGTATTTCAGGCTGCCCTGGATGAGGTATCTTCAGAGTGTGCCATAATATTACGACCAACGGTCCGCCAACAACAATTAATGCTTTTTTCATATTATAGAACTAAAATGTGTAATGGATAAGAGTTTTAACTAAAACATGTGTTGCAATTAAAACTTAGTGTTAAAAGAACAGTATATTTAAAGTGTTTCTTGAGGTTATTGTTTGTTACTCACTAATTCAATGAGTACAATTTTGTTCCAAATAGTTACAGTTTTAAAAAAAATTAAGACCAGCATTTGACAGTATACTTTATCAATTAAACAAATGCCACATATAGCGCATACAATACAGTAGAATCTTGTTAGCACGTTCCTCATTAACACGTTTTCCCATTTATTACGTTGAATTATAAAAGTCCCGGTACCAAATCACCAAATGTAATAAATAATGTTTGCTTAGTGCGTTTTCCCGATCCCGCTTACTACGTTTGAAGTTTGACGTCCTCATTCGCTATTTTAGCCAATCCTTGGTCAGTCCAGTGGGAGTAGATGCTTAACACGTTCAAAGTTTGACGTCCTCCATTTGCTACTTTGGTCAATCCTTGGTCATGGGGTGGATACCGGCAGCCAATCACATGCATGTATGTAAATATTTGTGTGACACAATTTATGTGGGCGAGATAGAAAATGCTTTACCTTGGTGTTCTGTGGTAAACGCCAATGATAGTTTCTACTTTTGAGTGTTGACCATACATACGTAGATTGTATTTTAACTTTTCATTTGCAATGAAAGAAAGAAAGTGTAGTAAATAACCAACACTGAAAAACTGAAAATCCTTGAAGTATACCACAATCCAAATATAAAACATGTGGATATAATTAGGAACTTAAACATTCCTCCGTCAACCTTAAACGCAATTATTAGCAAACCTAAATTGATTGAAACGGCTTTTAAAGAAGGGAAAATTGCTAAAACAAAACTTTCCTCTTGGAAAATAGGATCAGAACGAAATTTGTTGCATGGAAACACCTACCGTATTCAAATCGTATTAATGCGCCAAAGTTACTATCGTCTATTGTACTCGTAACACGATGTATGCACATAACTTTGTTTTCTTTTTTTAGCGGAAATTCTTATCATACGTGTAATAAAACACACAGCAAAGCCACTATTGTCACTTCCATAATTCACAATTTATTTTCTCAAAAACATTCATAACCTCAAAAATCCAAGTTGACCAACATAAAAGCTTGAATTATTTATTCTCAGGTTTTGTGTATCCAAATCCATTTGAACACATCTTGAATTTAACATGGAAACACGGATCGTTTTCAGTATAAAATTGTACTTGAAATCTATTTCAACTGCCCATGGAGACGTAGTAATTATTAGATTTTATTACATAACTATGTTCTTAAATTGCAGATTTTGTATTTTCGTTAACATGTTTTCCCGCCTATGACATCCAAATCCTTAGGTCCCTGCAAAAACGTACTAATGAGCTTCTACTGTAGTTATTTTTACTTTTTCTTAGAAGTGGAACACTTTCATTTGTTGGTACGCATAACAAGAGAGAAAGTGAACTCAACAGTCGCATTTTACCATTTCAGATAACACGGGACTATTCTTACAAAACCTCGTTAACAAATTTCGTTAAACCGAATTGGCTATTTTGGGGTCCCTTGGAATTTGGTTAAACGAGGGTTTACTATATATGTTTATTTTCTAACCACTCCCTCGATTGACCAGAATTTTGCTTAATCGTGAGTCTACTGTAATGTAGTTTGTAACATAAGATGGGTTGCCCACCTGAACAGTGGCCAGAACCAATTCTGTGGGCAGTCCAATATATGTAATGTCTTAGTGCCTCATTATAATAACAATATTATTATTATTAACATAGTAAAGAGGTGCTCAGAACAGTAATTAGAGCAGCATATTTTAAGTGCATTAGTTTATTGTTCTAACTAGCTTAGGCATCTCATTGCTGGAGATAAACTAACATTTACTGTCTCCAAATGTAGTTACATATTAATAGTTTCTTTTCAGGGAACTTCTCACTGCTACACCAGTTTCCACTAGTGATACAAGACAAGATAAGAACAAGGAAAATGCTGTTAAGTTTTTGACAAATGAAGCTGGCGGTAAAGAGAAAGACAAGTCCAGTATCTTACATTTGTTAAAGAAGAAGCCTGAGACTTCCCAAAAGAAGAAAAAAGATAAAAAGCCTGACACCAGCCATTCAAACAACATTAACGACGAGCATGTAAAGATAAGAGCGATAAAAGAAAAAACTACAAACCCTTCACATAAAGAGACACTTTTTAGTTCTCCAAAGAAAGATTTTTGTTCCTTAGAAAGTGCCAAATATGTAGCAAAGGAAGACCAGCCAGATAGTTTTAAAACCAATGCAAGTAAAAGTATAAAAAAGCATAACAAAGAAATTGTTGGTAGTGATATCAAACCACTACGTTCTCCTAAAACAGATTCTTCTAAGATCCCTACTACATTGGATATTTCAAATAAAAGCAGTCCCAAAACAAGTACGGATAAGACAAAAGAAAATATCTTGTCTAGCAAAAGAAAAGAAAAAAGAATCACTGATATAGAACAGTGCCATAAAGCTAAAAAATCAAAAAAGGTAAAATCTCATAAAAATAAAAAACAGAATAATAAAAGTCCTGCACCACTAGAAACCAAAGATATTCTAACAGAGAATCCTTTAGATCAGAACGAGAATATTAAGAACATAGAAGATAGTTCTAGAAAAAAAGTAGGTGAAATTGGACATTTGCATCAGAAAAAAGGACCAAGATTTCTTTGCAAAAAATCATCCATCTCTAAAGGTGAAAATATAAAGTCTAGTTCTGTACTTAAAATAAAAAAGAAAACTAAGAAAGACAAAAGAGCTCTTAAAGAAACAAAACAAAAGATATATTCCAAAGAAGAAAACATTGATTCTAATTGTACCATACAAGAACATGAATGGAGTTCAAGGCCTCTGTCCAGTGATCCATCACTTGTTTTAGTTGGTAAAACAGTCTTTAGTAGCAGAATAAGCAAGAAGAATCCAAAGAAGAAAAAGAAAAGAAAAATTCAAGTAGAGTCAGCATCAGATATTGATAATGGTTACGGTATAGACATTGAAGATCATACTGAATTAAATAATAGTTCCACTTCTAGAGAAGTAGATAGTGTGCCCAGCCATATTATTGAGAACAAGGAAAACTCTCAAAAAAAGAAAGCTTTCAAGAAAAAAAGAGAAGCACTTCTATCCGCAAATACCATTTCTGAGAATTTAGAAAACATTCGTACTCATTTAGAAAGAACTGTTCCTGAAATTGGCACATTATCACAAAGTGCCCATCCTCAACTTGAGAAAACTGTTACTAGCAGTGGATTTAATGTAGAGGTTATAGAGATACATGATTCTGAATGCAATAGCTCCAAAGCAGATGTAAAGACCCGTAAGAAAGGCAAAGGAAATGATGGTGAACCAAGTAAGGGTGTTTCATCTCCGAGAGCTGTTGCAGAACAAGATTCTCGTAAACACCTTAAAGGTAAGAAAACAAAACAGCTCAAAGAGAAGCTTGATTCTAGAGATGCAGTTTTAGAAACTTACGGAGGTTTTATTGTTGATATAGAAGAGCCAAAAAAGCAGCCTCAGCTTCGCAGGTCCTCGGGAGAACAGCAGCTGGATTCTGCACCTCTTGTAGTAAATGTAGTAAATGGGGTTGAACTGCCATCAGTACTTGATGTTTTTCACAATGCAGATAATGTTTCTTCACCTGAGGAAGGAAGAGAGATTCATTCAGTAATTCAGGAGTTTATACCTGATGCTTCAGAAGCACAAAGTACATTTTTGAAAGCTGTCACTAAAAAGAATAAAAAATTGCATAAACAAACAGTGACTCATGACACCAGTTCAGGTTTGGCTACAGCGTATAGAAACAAGCCAAGAAAAAGAAAACTTACTGGAGAACACAAATATCCTGAAAGTATAAACACTCAGCAGGAAGACAGTACTAAAAATAAAATACCATCAGAGCCTCTTGTCATCTCTGCTGCTGCTAATACAGAATCCTTTCAAATACCATCTTTTCTTGATGCGGAACCTGATGAACCTCGTGCATCTAGTGAAAATGTTGCAGATATTCATTCGGTTATTCAGTTTTTATTAGGCAGCCAAGAAAAGGATTCCTTTTTTGAAACTTCTGTTCCTAGTAATTCTGAGTTTAAAGGCGCAAATGAAACATTAGAAAATGCACAGGAGCCAGCATCCCAGAAAGAAAATCTGAATGAGAATTTAGTTACAAATGCTTTTGAATCAGAAAATCCTGTTAAAGTAAATAGTAAAAGTCCAACGAGAAAACAGAAACTAAGTGAAAATGCTGACAGTAGAATGGAGAGCACATTGGAAAACGAATACGCTGAAGTCCTGCAAGATATTGAAGATAACTCGACTACTAAACTAAATGTTTCGGAACCTCTTTTAGTAGAAATGACAGATGTTGAATTGCCTACAGTTCCAGCAATCTTTAATCGTTTGCCTGCTGAATCTGTTTCTGCAACTGAAGAGGTGCACAGTAATTCATTAATTGAGCAATTCATACCATCATTTCAAGATGGGCATTTAGAAGAAAACCACCCAGCAGCAGTTATCAGTCCTGTAAAAGATGTAACCACAAATAAGAGAAAGAAAAAAGAAAGTAATATAAAGCAGCAAAAACAATTAAACAAGGAAGTAGATGATGCAGAGACGGAAGAAGATTCATTTAAATTTTACAACATTCCAAATTGTAGTAGGTTTTTATTATTCATGAAGTATCCAAGTTTACTTTACTTTAAAGGAAAGCTCACCGTTTCAGTTTTAAGTGGCATAATAGAAGTTTTGGGTTATGTGATAAAAAGCAAAGAAAATTCCAAGCATGTTGTGTATTCTTCCAAAGGATCTAGCTTAATGAGTCTTCAGACATGTGAATCAGATGAAAATGAGATAATTAACTATGTGTCTCTGATGGAGAAATTGACCAAAATAGGATTGGACATTTCTGTAACAAAAGACATTCTTACTAATCTAGGACAAAGGGATTGTTTAGTACTATTAGAAGAAGGGCCAACAATTAATTTAGAAGAATTTGTGAAAAGGTTATCGCCAGATATGCACTTTTTTGATGTTTCAAATGAGAATCGCAAAGAAAGAAATCCAATGTCCTGCTTGTACCAAGCACAGAAGAAACTAGGATGTATATTTGAGTCGCCAAGTTCAGATAAAAGCTTTAGAAGATACACCAAGAATCCACAATGGGATGCACTGGTACAAGATATAATTAGCTGCAATATGGAAAACTTACAGAACGGTGAGTCACAGTTGTGCTTTCTGTTTTCTCTTTGTATGTTATACGAGGGTCGGTTGATAAGTCCTGGGCCTCTCAATGAAAACATTTAAAAAAAAAATTTACTTTCTCTACTATGTATAGTAAGTAAGGGAAGTATTGCATTCCACCCAAAAATTTGATACCGAGAAGTGTTTTTGGAAACATGTCTGTGTGTCTGTCTCTCTGTGAACAGCATAACGCAGAAACGAACAGTCGGATAAACACCAAACTTGGTATTTAGGTTCAGTATCTTTCAGAGATGCGACACAAAGGTTTTCAAGAAAATCCCCCCACCCCAGATTACCCTTTACATGGAACATTTTTCGAAAATTTTAATTTTCTCAAAAATGGCTAACGATTTTGATTAAAATATCATATATTTAAGATACTTTCATGACAAATGAAATGTATATCTTGAATTTTCTGGGAATGTCTCCAAAAGTATTCTTCATTGTGAACGACTTTTGCATAACTGGTAAACCATAAGAGATTGTTCAATACTTTGGCATTCTTTTAAAGTCCTGTCAACATTCAGTTGTTTCTCGCAATGTCATGGAAACAGTATGCCATTTTAAGGCCAGAGTATAGCATCCAGTTCTTAAACATTTGACTATCACTGTTCCCTTTGTATCTATAATGAAATGTGTAATGTAGCTATTTCTGCAAAGGTTTATTTGGATTAAAATGAAGAAGATACAAAAATAAGCTTTAGTAACATTAGTTTGTGTACCCACTAATAAACAATAAAGAGTAGAAAAAGTCTTGTGAACATTACAGAATGTTTTGAAAAGGGATAAGCAGTCAAAGGTTTTTATGGGCCAATATGACCCCAATGCACTTCTAGTGTTATGGGTAAGCCATACCAAGTGAGAGAAAGAAACTGAATAAAATACACAATTCCTATGCAGAGAAAAGGTAAATAATTCTTCAAAGCTCCAAATGTAAAAAATGCCCAAACTTAAATCTTCATACTATTGATATATAAAGAGTTTATTCAACCTAAAGCAGTAAGCTCTGTGGATTCCAGGCTCATTTGAGCATCATTTCACCCGTTTCATTCATTCACCAACCAGTATGACCTAACAGGTTAAAGGGTGCTAAACTTAAAAAAAAATCTGGTTCCTATTTGCAAAATGTTTATTTTTTGTAGCTGACTTTCTATTCTTCAAAATTTTGCTCATTGTTTTTCCACACCCAGCAACTTCATAATAAGTGAATTTGTTTAGAAGCAGAACAGGTTCACATTAGGGAAAGGAAAAAGGAAGATTGGGTTCTGGAATTGCGAGGGATTAAAGAATAAAATATTTACAGGGAAGTTGAGATATTTACTAGAAAAGGTAGGTTATCTAGGGGTAGCAGATAGAGATACAAAATTTATTCAGTAACATTGGGAAGAAAAGCTCTTTGGAATCATATATATACATTAATAAAAAATGTATGGGCTAGAGAACAGTATGTGGATAACTCAAATAAGGAACAAAGAGAAAGTATAGCCTGGGTACGAGCAGGTGTATGGAGACTAATAGGAATAAGAAATGGGTTCCCACAGAACCAGTGTCCAATATGTGGGGAAAGAGAAGATTTAGTACATATTGTTTTTTGATTGTAAAGGTACACAGCATTGGAGAAAGCAAGCTATAAATTGGAATGGTTAAAACTGGACAGGAAAGTAGCCTTAAGCAAGATTTTTAACAAGGATAGTAAAAAAGGTAGGAGAGTACCTGTCCAAAGTAAAACAGAAATGGATATGGACAATAAAAAGAGATGTGAATTAGTTTCATTATGTGATGTTAAATTATCTAATTATATTATCATTATTATTATTATCATTTTTATGTATAATCAAAACATGTAATATGGGTAGAATATGACAAGATAACAGCTTGGGATGATGTATAGCCATATTCTAAGGAAGATTGCTAGCACAAATAAATAATAAGTGAATTATTTCAATTTTTTGACTTTGTGCCAAATTATAACCTAACCTTAGGGAAAAGAATCAGAATGCCATATAGTCTATTCATTAAAGCAGCATAGGTTGCTAATGTAAGTTGGTATATACAAAGTGTCGCAGCCATTGGTTAACTCATATTTGAGTTATACAGCTAAAAGAATTAATGTGAGTTTTTGTATTTCAGAACAGCCCATTATTTACGTCTGTTAATATCAGTGATTTATCCCCCCAAAAATAAACAGAAGAATTTAGGTTACATTTTTACTTTCTCTACTGCGTATAGTAAGTAGGGGAAGTATTGTATTCCACCCAAAAATTTGATACCGAGATTTCACCGGAAATATATGTTTTGAGACCCCCTGAATCCAAAAAAAAGCATTTTTTGGAAACATGTCCGTGTGTGTGACTGTCTGTGAACAGCATAACTCAGAAACGAACAGTCGGATAAACACCAAACTTGGTATTTAGGTTCAGTATCTTCCAAGGATGCGACACGAAGGGTTTTAAGAAAATCCCCCCACCCCAGATTACCCTTTACATGGAAGATTTTTCGTAAAGTTTAATTTTCTCAAAAATGGCTCTAACGATTTTGATTAAAATATCATATGTTTAAGATATTTTTATGATAAATAAAATGTATATATTGTATTTCCTGGGAATGTCTCTAAAAGTATTCTTCATTGTGAACCACTTTTGCATAACTGATAAATCATAAGAGATAGACAAAATTTTACTACACAGAAAATGTAGATCGCGTTAAAATACACAATTTATGTCATATACATTTTTTTGTTGAGTGAACCATTTTCGAGATATTACTTGTTATTCCCTTAAATTTTTCAATACTTATTTTCTCAAATGGGAATTCGTTATTCACTTTTTTGTCTTGGATATGCAAAGAGTATTAATCTGTGGGAAAGGGAATGGTGCTGCACCTAGCAACCAGTTATTAAGAGATATGTATGTGCTTAAAGGCTACTGTATTTCTATATTGCCCTTGTAAATATATATTCCCCTTACATCTACAGGAAAATTAGTAATAAGATAGACTCTGCAAATGTTTATCTCGATTAACATGAAGTAGATGGAGAATAAGCATTTGTATAAATAGTTTGTACAAGAGTAGAGAAAGTCATGTGAGTGTAACACATCAGATTTTTATTATATGTGTTATTTTTACATAAAAAGTTTTTGTCAAATACTTGGCGTATGTTATGTTTTCTGATTATATTATGTGAATCTTTGCAACGATTAATTTACCTGCTTTACAGGTCCTGTATGTACTGTGATATGTGGTGGAAAGGGAGTAGGAAAATCAACATTTCTGAGGTATTTTGTAAATAAATGTATCATAGAATTTGAAAAAGTACTTTGGCTAGACTTTGACCCTGGTCAAGCTGAGTTTGTAGTGCCTGGATGTGTGGCAGCTGTCGTTGTTGAAGAACCTCTTTTGGGTCCCAACTTTACTCATCTCAAGAAAGCAGAGAGGTAATTATTAAATTTGAATAATTTGCTTATTAAGAGTTATATAGTTTACATTACTTTAATATGCACAAATACAAGGCACACTCAAAACTTAAAACTGTTCATAAAATAAGTGCATTTGAATAGAAAAGTCTGTTGGGCAACTTTGAAAAAAGAAGGGAAGAATAGATACCAATTAATTTAATTTATTTCATTTTCCTTTTTTCTTTCCATTGAGGCTCCCTGAATAACCAAAAAAAAGGCAGTTTTAGAAAAAAGGTCCTATGAGTGTCCATGAACAGCATCACTTAAAAATGAAAACTCTGATAAACACCAAACTGACATTTAAGTTCAGTATTTTCCAAAGATGCAACACAAACATGTTTGAGAAAATCCCCCACCTCAAGCTAATCTTTACATGGAAAATATTTCAAAATTTTTTTATTTTCTCAAAAATGGCTGTTAACGATTTTGATTAAAATGCTATATACGAGGGCAGTCCCAGACCTGACGTATATAGCGGTTGTTTCAAACAAATGACTGCAGTAGAAAGTACCACTCTTATAAAGCTTAAGTTTGAAGTTTGACGATGCTACGTTGTTTAGTAATTGTTTGGCAGCCGTTAATAGTGAACTCTCTCAGCGAATTTATAAACATGGATAAAACTGGCCATCGTTATGTGATACAATACTTTCATTTGAAAGGTCTTAGTCCAACTAATATTAAAGCTGAGCTAGATTCTACTCTGGGGGAGTCTGCTCCTTTGTTTACAACAGTAAAATATTGAATGGCATAGTTTAAGCGAGGCCGTACCAGCTGCCAAGGCAAACATCGCAGTGGTCGACCAAATGATGTGACCACGTCAGAAATTGTGAAGAAAATCCACAAAATGGTATTGGATAACCGTTGACTGAAAGTGCACGAGCTAGCAGACATCATAAGCATTTCAAAACGTGTGTACATCGTACTCTAACTGAAAATTTAGGCATGAGAAAGCTCTGCACAAGATGGTTGCCGCGTTTACTCACAATGGGACAAAAGCAGCATTGTGAGGATGTTTCAGTCGAATGTTTCGCTGCAATAAAGTCAAGTTTTTGCGTTGATTCATAACCTTGCATGAAACATGGGTCCATCACTTCACACCTGAGACAAAGGAACAGTCAAAACAGTGGATTGAAAGGGAAGAATTGGCTCCAAAGCAGGCTAAGACACTTTCATCTGCAGGCAAGGTCATGGCGTCAGGTTTTTGTGATTCACATGGGATAATTTCATTGATTATCTTCAGATAGGAAAAACAATCAATGGTGAGTATTATGCAAACTTATTGCAGCATTTGAATGATGAAATCAAGCAAAAACTGCTGCATTTAGCGAAAAAGAAAGTTCTATTTCATCAAGACAATGCACCAGTTCACACATCCATTATCGCCATGGCCAAAATCAATGAGTTAAAGCTTGAATTGCTTCCTCATGCACCCTATTCGCAAGATTTGCCAACAATGAAGAAGTGGAGTTTACAGTTGATGGCTATTTTGCAGAACTCGACGGTTCTCACTATAAACAGCATTGAAGCTTTTGAACATCGCTGGAAAAAGTGTATCAAGCTGGAAGGAGACTATATAGAGAAATAAAGATGTTTTTTCCCAAATTTTTTGTGCTTTCTTTGTTAGGTCGAGTACTTCTGGGACAGCCCTCGTATTTAATTTATTTACATGACAAATAAAATGCATATCTTGAACTTTCTGGGAATAGCGTGTAAAGTCGTATTCATTTGGAAGGAATTTTGTATAACGGGTAAACCATAAGAGATAGATAAATGCGTACTACACAAAAAAGTGTAGAACTCTTTAAAGCACTATTTATTTCAAATAACTTTTTTGTGGCATTAGCCAATTATTGGTTTGGATTTGTCAGTACTTGAAATGCTGTCACTATTCAGTTGTTTCTTGCAATGTCATAGGAAGAGCATTTAGCAACTAGCTTTTAAACATCGTGCCTATCAATTTGATTTCTGCAAGGGTTTATCTCGATAAACATGAAGTAGATAGAAAAATAAGCTTTCATAAGAACAGTTTTTTAGAAGCTATATAAACGTATATGATAGTCAATAGAGAAAGTCATGTGAATGTAACACATTGGTTTGTTTGTTTTTTAAAGTTGAAACTAGGAAATATAAAAGTTTTAAGCAAAAGAGTAGGGAACATCTTATGATAGTATGTCTTAGAAAATTTCAGGGATATCTATTATTAGCACAGATAGAAGGGGAGGAGGTATTTTCCTCTCTTTACAAATAAAATCAGTTGGTTTAAACCAAAGTGTTATAATGCTTTGTAGCTATAGTGTTATGTCAAATAAATGTTCCCTAACATGAACCAATATCATTTAACTTTAGCATATGATTTTATTAAACTTAATGTATATTTTTTAATTAAGATACTTATATGCTTACAGAATGGTTTTTGTAGGTGATGTAAACATAAGTCAATGCCCTATACAATATCTGGAGAGTGTTAAGCACATTATCAACTATTGCCGGTCTCATTCAGAACTGAAGAGGATTCCTTGGTTGGTGAACACTATGGGGTTTTGTAAAGGTTTGAACAAATATTTTAAAATTACTTTCTTAGCCGTAATTTAACATTGAGGCACTATATTACGCAAGAAGTCATTGCATATTATTAAGGTGTTGTGGTGGGAGCAGTGACTTGGACTTCTTTTACATGTACGTGTTAGTAAATCTCCTGATGCCAGATTAACAACATGGACCTGAATCAAACCTACGAGGGTGGATCGAAAAGTAATGCTCAATAATTTTTTTACAAAAAAGTTTAATAGTTAAAACAACAACATTCATCACAAATGAACTTACACCTTTTACCTATGTTTCAAGTAGTCACCAAGTTTCTCAACACTTTTCTCCCATCGTGATACCTGTTTCAATATACCCTGTTCATAGAAGTTCGTTTCCTTGGAGTATAGGCATCTTCGGACTGCTGATTTCACTTCCGCATCTGTCACAAAGCGTGCAAGGACCGTTTGGTGGATGCTGGAGTACTTCCCAACCAAATTTGCTGATTTTCTGATGAACAGCAGCAGCAACATGAGGGTGAGCATTGTCATGAAGAATTTTGACATCGTCAGATTCATGTTGTGGCGTTTGTCGCAAAGGGCACAACGCAATTTCACCAAAGTTTTCATGTAGGCTGCAGCATTTACAGTGGTCCCATGTTCAGCAAAGTCCACCAGTACAACAGCATGCATATCCCAGAACACCTTCACAAGCACTTTCATAGCAGATTGAGTCATTGAATTTTTTCTTCACTGGGGAACCAGCATGTTTCCACTCCATACTTGCCTGCTTGCTTTCGGGCGTGTAGTGGCATGCCCACGACTCATCACCAGTGACGATTCCTTTCAGAAAGTCATGCCCTTCTGCGGTGTATCGGGTTAGGTGATCCAAGCTCGTCATTCGCTGGCCCTTGTGGTTTTCTGTTAGGTTCTTAGGCACCCAGCAAGCACTAACTTAAAGTTAGTTGTCATGAACAATATCGTACACTGCACCATAGGAAATGTTGAACTGTTGCAATAAGATTCGCAGTTGCACACGCCGGTCGTTCAAAATTGCCGCCTCAATGCCTCTGACATTCTGCGGTGTTGCAGCTGTTACCAGTCTCCCGGAGCGTGGCAAATCACTAAGGTTCACACAGCCCTTTAGGAAGAATACACATGACCTGGAGATATTGCTACAGTCCATACAATGTCCTCCGTGGACTAGTGGTACCGTGCTAGCCTCTAGTTCTCAAGTTCACAGGTTCAAACCCAGCGGAGGGCGATGGAGTTTTTTGGGCATAAAAATCCTTAGCATGGCTTCCTTCGGAAGGGAAGTAAAGCCGGTGGTCCCGTGTCATAGATTTACGGTACGTAAAAGAACCTCAAGCCTGATAAAAAGGCCTCTGAGCAAAATTACCAATCTTTCACGCCCAATATAGAATGGGACGCTAAGGACCATTAGTAGTTAAGGAGCGTCCGTAAATAAAAAAACTCAATTTCAATCATCCCCATACATGTCACGCATGTTCCTATGAATATCACTCGGTTTATGCCCTTTGGCTCACAAATATCGAACCACACCTCTCTGCTCTTCACATGTGGACGACAGTAACATGCACGCCATCTTTGTTGCATAGTTCATGCCTCTCTCACTAGAGCTGCACATGAAACAAAAAATATCCTCTGGTGAAAACTTCAAAAAACTATATCTGTGTGAAATTGTAACATTCAAGCTGTAATACCAAGGCAGAAAAAAATTATGTGCATTACTTTTCAATCCGCCCTCGTACATCCTTGGATATAGTAGGACTGTTCAATAAAGAATTATCATAATTTTTTTACGGTCACAATTTCTCGTGCTAGAATTTAATCTTATGATATTCTGTTAGCTTAATGTATAGCAAACACATACTAGTTTCATTGTTGGCACTCCTGGTTCCTGCCTGTGAGAGGCGGACAAGCTGAGACATGTTCAGTATCGCCTACCGCAAAAATGCAGGTGACACGCAATGAAAAATATGCAGCTTTGATGTTAGAGGAATATCCAGAGTTTCTTTTAAAGGTAATCACTGCTGGTGAAACTTAGCTATATCATTTTTATCCTGAGAGCAAACAGCAAAGCTCAGTATGGGAATCTCCTTCATCACCAACCCCAAAAGAGCACAAGTGGTTGCTTCTGCTGGAAAAGTTATGGTCATCTGATTTTTTACTTTATCTACTACGTATAGTAAGTAGGGGAAGTATTGTATTCCACCAAAAAATTTGATACTGAGATTTCACCGGAAGTATATGTTTTGAGGCCCCCTGAATCCAAAATAAGCATTTTTGGAAACATGAAACTCAGAAACGAACAGTCGGATAAACACCAAACTTGATATTTAGGTTCAGTATCTTCCAGATATGCGACACGAAGGTTTTCAAGAAAATCCCCCCACCCCAGGTTATCCTTTACATGGAACATTTTTCAAAAATTTTCATTTTCTCAAAAATGGCTCTTAACGATTTTGATTAAAATATCATATATTTAAGATACTTTCATGACAAATAAAATGTATATCTTGAATTTTCTGGGAATGTCTCCAAAAGTATTCTTCATTGTGAACAACTTTTACATAACTGGTAAACCATATGAGATAAGACTAAAGTTTACTACATAAAAAAAGTGGATCGCGTTAAAATACACAATTTATGTCATATATATTTTTTTGTTGTTGAGTGAAGCATATTCTAGATATTGCTTGTTATTCCCTTAAATTTTCCAATACTTACACTTTTTTCTCAAATGGAAATTCGTTATTCTTTTTTGTCCTGTGATGCAGTAATTTGTATCACAAATTATTTAAATGTAAAGAGTGATTATAGTATGAATATGCATTATTATGTGACATTGATTTGAGATGTTTGTTGATTGTAATTATTGTTGGGAAGTAAGTTTATACTGCCTTACTGAAACTGACAATAATAACGTGCAATAATGCAGCAAGGGGGTGAGCTGTTTATCATTATTGGAAACAAGGAAGTTACGTAATGTTGGCGCGTTTTCCTTTAGAATCTTCTGGAACATTTCCCTAGAGCATATGTATTCATAATTTTCATTGGATATAAAAATAGACGCTAATGTTGGCGCGTTTTATTAGCCAATTGCAGCTCAGTTATAATCTTTAGGCATATCGGGGTGTATGAGTATAAAAGAGCTAGGTTAGAGGTAGACCCCGTCAGTTCATCAAAATTCTTTGTACACTACACGCATTCAGTCAGTCAGTTCGTCGGAAATATTTGTATGATACACGTCGCCTTCAGTCCAGCAGAAATATTACACGTCGGCTATCGATTCAGAAGTTACGCGTAGCAGAATTATGAAAAATCTAAAATGTTGTAAAGTTAATTATACAAAAAGTTGAAGTACGCGAATTAAGAGTGATCAGTAATGAAGTTATTATAACAGTTTCAGTTTGGCGAGTGTCAAGATCAATGTGTAAATGTGATAGTTAATGTGTTCGACAATAAAAGTGTAAAACAAATTTCTTCATCAGTGTTATCTTTGGATAAAAGATTCCTTTCCGTTTACACAACCTGTATAAAGAGAAGTGCTTGACCAAAAGATCACAGCTAGCCGGAGGACAGAGAACCAAAATTAAATAAAATAACAGTAGCATTCTTTCAAACGAACACTAATACTGCCGCAAATTGCTAACACCAGATGGAGCTAACAAACCTAACAAATGAATCACGTCACAAGATGGATTCACCACGTGGAGTAAACACAAATACAAACATTACAATTAATACCGTCACACCTGTTAATGCAAAGAGAATGGAATGCTCCACATAGCAATCAGCTCTTAAAATATTTGACTATCGCTTAAAGCCTAGCAATTCCCCTTGCAAGAAAATTAGCAATAAGATTAATATCTTGATATCTCGATTAACATGAAGTAGATGGAGAATAAGCATTTGTAAAAATAGTTTGTACAAGAGTAGAGAAAGTCATGTGAGTGTAACACATCAGATTTTTTTTGAACTGCTGTCACCATTCAATTGTTTCTTTCAATATCTAAAAGCTATTATAAATGATAGTGAATAGAGAAAATGAATGTTAAATATTAGGTTATTTTTTTCAGGTCTTGGCATAGATTTGACAACAAGCATTATCCGACTGTTGAATCCTCACAAAGTTGTGCAGATCCAAAGTGAAAGCTTTAGACGCAATTTTCCGCAACTGTTGTCTCCAGAATATGCTGCAAGCTATCCCAGCATGTGGCGAACTGGCCCTGCACCAGGAAGTGTCACGTTGAAGTATGACATGCATGTTATCAACACTATGACAGATAGCGGAGATGCAGAAAATACTGGACAGTGGTAAGTAATTTTTTTTATTGTTAACCCAGTTAATTGTACAAATTTACAACAACAATTTTAAAAATTTATTCTTAACCCAGTTACTAAAAATAACAATAAAATAAAATATAAAAAACTAACCTCTTAACTACTGGTAACCAGCATTCCTCCTTATCTAAAAGTACAATTATCTTCTTCTTCTTTATCTGTTTAACCTCCTCATATGTAGGACTTACACCCCCCAGGACTTACAGGCAGGTGCCTGGGGTCAGAGGCCCGTCGAGGAGCAGACACTCATGGATCAGACAGAATATCCAGGATGGGTGATCATCCCGATGCCTGGTATGGGAGGAAGGAAGTAGATGAAACGAAATGATGGTGAAATGGATGAAAGGAAAGGTGATGATGGAGCAGTTGGTGGAATGAATGGTGGGGGAAACCGGAGAACCTGGAGAAAACCCGCCCAGATGCCACTTTGTCCACCACAAATCCCAAATGCGGGTCCCTGGGATTGAACCCGGGCCGCCTCGGTGAGAGGTGAGCGGTCTAACCACTCGGCCACGGCGCCACCAAGTTACAATTATCAATTTATTTAATCTCCAATACTATCTCTACCTTGCGTTGCTTTCCTTGGACCCCAACAAACTCAAATCTTGAGGTTGTCAAGTGTCGGGTCTTACTTTGAAGAAGATACGTTCTTCAACTACTTTATGTTTATCTGCCCACGTATGTGAGTCAATTTGAAGAAGAATTGTTTGTTAGTAGTTGGAAGATGCTTTATTGATGCTGGTTATGTAATAAATACGTAACTTGAAGATGATTAGCTGCTGTTGTTGCGTAATAAATGTTTACGCAAACTTGAAGAGTTGCTCTGAGCGTCAGATTGAATTTAATGCTTACGTAATATTATTGTTTGAATCTGCCTCGGCTGCGTCAGTCTTAATTTAAAGGATTCTTATGTAGGGTGTGGTAATGACAATTATTGTAGACATCACAGAATTAAACTTTTAAATTTTTACTTTTATTTTAACTTCTTGCACATATTTATAAACCACTACACTTTTAAAAGAACTGTGAGAAACTTTCATACACTCACTTAACGTGTATATCTGTTTTTACTAATCACCCGTAGAGAACACATTTTTCCATCTTTACACTATCACGTCTTGTCAGGAACTGAATAACCTCAATGGTAAAAACCTTAAGCTTCGGTAAACACGTTATTGCTACAATTACCTCATTATTACTCATTGTTAGCAACCTAAAAATTACTATTCTCACAGTTCTTGCATTATTAGAGTATATAAAGTATTCATATAACATTAATAACACATATTTACAATAAAAATAAGCATTTGGAATGACTGTTACATACAATTAAAATAATTATTACATACATATTGTTTCAAGGCGGACTGTTATTGAATATACCTATTTTAAATTACAATTGAAATTATTCAGGTATTAAAATACTGCCTCAAATTGCAACATATCAAATAAAAACTACTGTAATTTAATACTCATTTTCCTCTTGCTAATTTTCCTCATCCATTTTGCTCTTACTCTCTTCTATTGTATTTTGCTACATTTTATATTTACTAACTTTTTAGCTTGAATTTCTATTGGTAAATTTAACCCTTCTCCATCCTCTTTCTAAGCAAGTTCGTTTCTTCTCACTCTAAAACTATGTCACTCTTTAACTTTCCGGTGGCATAGTGGGCATTTCTCCACATCAATCTCTTTTCTCAAACCTTTCAAATTCACCACCCCTGTCCTAGCCCATGCAAATCCTGCTCTTGCTGTTTTATCACATATATCAACATACTGTTCCCTGCTCCATACTACTTTCATTTCTCTGTATAATCTCAGTGAGCTTTTAAAAGTAAAACTCGCTAATAAATCTTGTTTTTGCATATCCTCTATTTTTGTCCTAATTTCATTCCAGAAACCTATTTGTAATAATTCTTTAGTTCTCCAAATCTCCCCAAAACCTATCTTCATCAAGGTTGCCTTTATCTTACCTAAATGCAATTAAAATGCTTAGAGAGAATTTATACTACTGTAGTAGAAGCAAAAATGTTATATGGAGCAGAGATTTGGGGCCTGGAAGAAGTGTGGGTAAATATAGACATGATCCATAGGAGCTTTTGTAAACAAATATTGGGCTTACCAATATCGTCACTCAACGGAGTAGCTCAAGTCGAATTAGGGAGAATGGGAATTAAAGGAAAACTTGTGGAAAGAGTGCTAAAATAATGGATTAGAATTAGAAATTTTGATGATCAAAGCATTTTACATCAATGTTTGATAGTGCAGGAAATACTTAATCATAAAGAGTCTTGGCTAGGTAAGATAAAGGAAACCCTTTAAAAATATAGAGCTGGATTGTGAAGAAGGCATGCTGCAGTCAAAACGCACGAGGTTTTGTTTATGCTTACTTTGACCTCTTGATGAACATAGAATATATTTATCCAGACAGTAATACCATAGCATCCAACAGGTTTTACATCAGGCACACCACAAACAAGTTTCACAATTGAAGACTTTAACATGACGGATTTAATGTTGACACAAGCAGCAGAGTAAAATAGCTTCTGGTTTCTATCCTAAAAATGCTTATTTTGATACTGCCTTTCTACTCTACAATCTTTTGTATCCAGTATATGTTATAAAATAAAATGTAGAAAGTAAAAGAATATCTAGGGTAATTATTGTATGTGACCCTTTATGCCAGTGTTCCACCACTCTTCTAGCAGACCAAACAGTACCTCAATATCGGAAAGGAATGTTTGATGACATTGAAAACTGATCCCTTAACCATGTGAAAAGACAAAAGCTCTACTCATTTTAAGGCAGTATTTTTAACACTAAAATGATTTCAGTCAAATTTATATAATATATAAATTCAATAACAGCCCGCCTTAAAGCAATATGTGTATGTAACAATATATAAAAAGTGTATATTACAGTCATTGTATATGTTTATATTATTGTATACGATTGTATACATGTTCAACAATGTTATGTGAATGTATTACGTAATTTAATAATGTAGGAGCTGTGAGAAATAGGTCAAAAGTTGCTAACAATGAGGTAACCTTGAGGCAATAATGTAATTTTAGTGACAGTTTATAAAATAGCCAATCAACAACGAGAAAAAGCTTTAGTTAAATGAAGGTATTCTATTGGAGTAGGATTAGCCAATCAGAGACTTGAAATACAGAAATTTACAAGTTTAGGCAGTTGAAATCAATTCAGTTGGTTGCAAACAATGTTCCTAACCGGACGCGAGACACATCCTCGAGAAGTATAATACATATTCGTGTGAGACGAAAATGGTTTAGTATTAAAAAGTGCAAGTATTTAATAAAAAAATTCTCACAGCTCTCTATATCAGTGAAGTGTTATTTAAATCGTGTCAAGCATTAATAAAAGGAGTGAAGTAAAATTATAATCTGTGTAAGCCTACATTCTTAAGTCACACCACAACCCTGCTAAGAGAAACATGTCTCTAACAATAATACTGACGCAGCCGAGGCAAACATAAATATTAAATATTTAAAGAAACAGTTTAATTACAAAGTTAATATTTTTAAAACATTTTGGGGCAAAGGCTACCATGTACCATACGTGCGGTTGCAACCAACTTCAAGTGTTCTGCTCCCCAACAGTTGAACTATAATACAACTCCTACTTCAAATCGGCTTTCCATATGTAGCAGCAACAAATCTTCACATTACACTGTCCTAGAATACCATTTTTTTTTGGTCAACCACTCTGTAATACACTGATAATTTGTGCCATAACTGAACCAGAATGGTATCCATTATTCTTCAGAAGCTCATTATGATCTTAGTTGGCTGCCCGCACAGCTTTCCCATACCTTTAAACACCTTCAAAGCAGCATCCACTGGGATCCATTCCCCAGATAAATAATGAAATTGTGTATTTAAAATAAAATAAATTCTATTTATTTAAAGGTGAGTCAAAATTGTAACACTAACATCACTTAAGTTTACTCACTTAACATGTTTCGGGAAACCGTTGTTCCCATCCTCAGAAGGTTATTAACTCGACTGGCCCGTGTTGTTGGTGTTTCCGTTTTTTGGACTGGATCCTGTGGTGGCATCTTGTGGTGGAGAAATGTACTTCCAGAGAGGATTTGGTGGCGGCAAATCAAAATTCATTAGATGTGTGTTGTGTTTTAGAATGGTGATCTTCTCCCATGCATCTAATTCGGCTGCAAATTTGGCTGGTTTGACTAATGTAATATTGGGTTTGATGTTGTGATTAGTGATCCAAAAATGGTGTGAAACTGCAGATTTGTCCATTTGTTTGTATTTAATACATCTCATGTGCTCCTTTAGCCTAGTTTCTAAGTTTCTTTTTGTCTTACCAATGTATACTTTATTGCAATCTGAACAATTTATTTTATAGATTCCAGCTTTTTTGTCTTGTGGAATGGGGTCTTTTAACTTGTTACAAAGTAATTTCTCTATGTTAAATTTGTTCTGTGGAGCTAGGCTGATGTTATGTTTCATGAAAATCTTCTTAAATTTGTGAAATGTTCCTGGGTGGTATGTGAATTTCTTGAACTTTAGTTCTTTATCTTGCTGGATGAGATTAGTTGTGTTTCTGATGTGCATCTGTCGTTTGAATTTTGCAATTTTTTTGTCAATAGTTGCTTTGTTGTACCCATTATGTATTGCTGTGTCTACTATATGCTGGTATTCTAACTGGTATTCTTTTTTATTTAAGGGGGTATATACCAGTCTATGTGTTAGGCTGTTTAGTACTGCATGTTTGTGTGTGGTTGGATTGAAACTCTTATTTTTTATGTAATTAGTAGAGTGTGTTGGCATATACAGGAAGCCAACACACTCTACTAATTACATAAAAAATAAGAGTTTCAATCCAACCACACACAAACATGCAGTACTAAACAGCCTAACACATAGACTGGTATATACCCCCTTAAATAAAAAAGAATACCAGTTAGAATACCAGCATATAGTAGACACAGCAATACATAATGGGTACAACAAAGCAACTATTGACAAAAAAATTGCAAAATTCAAACGACAGATGCACATCAGAAACACAACTAATCTCATCCAGCAAGATAAAGAACTAAAGTTCAAGAAATTCACATACCACCCAGGAACATTTCACAAATTTAAGAAGATTTTCATGAAACATAACATCAGCCTAGCTCCACAGAACAAATTTAACATAGAGAAATTACTTTGTAACAAGTTAAAAGACCCCATTCCACAAGACAAAAAAGCTGGAATCTATAAAATCAATTGTTCAGATTGCAATAAAGTATACATTGGTAAGACAAAAAGAAACTTAGAAACTAGGCTAAAGGAGCACATGAGATGTATTAAATACAAACAAATGGACAAATCTGCAGTTTCACACCATTTTTGGATCACTAATCACAACATCAAACCCAATATTACATTAGTCAAACCAGCCAAATTTGCAGCCGAATTAGATGCATGGGAGAAGATCACCATTCTAAAACACAACACACATCTAATGAATTTTGATTTGCCGCCACCAAATCCTCTCTGGAAGTACATTTCTCCACCACAAGATGCCACCACAGGATCCAGTCCAAAAAACGGAAACACCAACAACACGGGCCAGTCGAGTTAATAACCTTCTGAGGATGGGAACAACGGTTTCCCGAAACATGTTAAGTGAGTAAACTTAAGTGATGTTAGTGTTACAATTTTGACTCACCTTTAAATAAATTCAATACACATCACTGTTTCTAGCTTCTTTTCATTACAATACATACGTAAAATAAATTCTGTTCATTGTAATTTACAGTGCTACCTCTGTTGCACTATTTGCAACCCTCAAGGTGCTAGTATCTGATCATTTAATTACACACAGTTAACAAGGTAAGATCTTTTTGTAAAAACTCAAAGTTTTGTAATTATAGTGTGGTTGACCAAAAAGTCACATGAAGCTTGACTGTAATGGTAGTTAAAACGCTCAATATGAGAAATTTTGAAATTCAATACCACTTATATTGAAGAAAGAGTGAGCCGACTTAAGACACTCCTTGCTCCATTACTACATATTATATGCAGGACATGTTTCGTGAGGCATTCCCCACATCTTCCGCTGCTATGCGTTGACTGACTTCGGAGTAGGATTCCGGTTCTCTGGTGCCATCTGTTGACCGATTGATGAACTTAGTGATGAGATCTCTTCCCGGTGGTATTTCAAAGTTCATCAGTTGCTTTTAGAACTTTTTGATGTATATATTCTCCCACAAGCTTAATTCTAGCAGTTTCTTGCCGTACTTTAGTAATTTTGCTTCCTTTTCCACTGTGTGGTTCTCTTTCCAAAAATGGTTCGGTACAGCAGACCTTTCCAACTGTTTATATCTGATGTTGCAGTATTGTTCCTTTATTGGTTCCAATGTTCCTCTTGGTCTTCCCTATGTGTATTTTGTCACAATCTTTGCAGTTTATCTGATATATACCTTGTTTCTTTTCTTGTGGAATACTATTAGTAGTGCTAGATTTTTTAACATCTTTCCTAAGCTGAATTTATTGTATGGTGCCAGGGTTATCTTGTATTTTTTGAAAGTCTTCTGGAATTTGTGGAAGGCCCAAGGGTGGAAAGCAATTCTCTTGTATCTCCAATTTTCCTCAATTGGTGCAAGAGTCGTAATCTGTCTAATTTGCTTTTCTCTGGTGAACTTGTTGATTTTTCTGTCTATCATGTGTTTGTCGAATCCGTTGGCTTTTGCTGTTGTTACGATGTGTTCGTATTCCTTCTTGTATTCTATTTATTTAAGAGGGGTGTTTATTAATCGGTGAATTAAACTGTTGAATATTGCATGTTGGTGTGATCTGGGGTTAAAACCTTGAGCTTTTATGTAGTTGTTTGTATGCGTGTTTTTCCTATGTATTCCATATTCTATTTTTCCCCATTGCGCATTATTTTCAGATCTAAAAATGGTAAAGTGTTTTGGTCCTCTATTTCAAGTGTGAATTTTACTGTTGTGTCCTGTAAGTTAAGCAACTTTAGTGCGTCTTCTATCTGCTTCTTGTTCACAATGGCGAAAATGTCGTCTACATATCTGTGCCAGGTTTTAAATATGTGTGGGAATGCCTTAGTCATGTGAATTTCCAACTTGCTCATGAATAAATCTGCCAAAAAGGGGGACAGTGGATTTCCCATTGCTAAGCTTGATCTTTGCTGGTAGAAGTGCTTATTGAATGAGAAGTATGTTTGGTTTAAGCATATTTCTCTTAGTTTGGTGTATTCTTCTATTTTTTCTCTTTCTATTTCCAATACCACTTGTTTCATAAATATACTTGCAACTTAATTGCTACATTATAGTCTTGTTGCATAATGTACTATTTCAATTTGAATTAATGGGTCTGTGGTTGGTACACTACATTGCATACTTTAGTACTTGTACTTTCAGGAATGATTTTGTTCCCATCTTCAGCATTTGTCTGACTAATAACATCACAGTTACTAGCTTCTTCGCCATTAGAATTTAATACTATTTTAGATTAACCACTTATGTTTTAATTTCCAAGACATCTGAAAATGTATCTCTGAATGGCGGAAACCTACAATAAAAACTCTTTAGATAAAATTAATGCTTGGAAATAATATGTTCCCAAAGATAGAGAGGGGGAGGGGGAGTTGTCAGTTTCATTGCAGTGAATTGAATGCATGGAAAATCAAAATGATATCAGCTTAAAGCAGCCTACTTGAACTTGTGTAACATGTAACTTAGATAGGTATGTTGTTTCAGGGGTATGGAACCTCGACGTCTGCGAGAAGCTATAATTTTATCATATTTGAGCCAAATGGTGGAACCACCAGGATATTCTATTTTCAATATAGTGCCTTCTGTGTAAGTATGTATTGCTTTTTCTGTATGAGAAAGGAACAAACTAAACTGGTTTTAATAAAGCATTCTTAGGTACATTGAGAGAAAATAATGAAGTAATTAGTATCAGGAGATAATCATTTGAAGGAAACTGGATTAGGAAAATTTTGGAATGTGCATTCTTGGCCCAAGTACATTGGTAGGCAAGTTAAAGGGGTTTTTTTTTTAAATAAAGAGAGTTGAGGGTTGTTACACTACATCACTATAATATTCTTACTTGAACGCGGTTCGGGAGACGGTTTGTTCCCATCGTCAGCATGTCCTCATGATGAGATGACATGCTGACGATGGGAACAAACCGTCTCCCGAAACGCGTTCAAGTAAGAATATTATAGTGATGTAGTGTAACAACCCTCAACTCTCTTTATTTTAAATTATGACACATCACTGTTACTAGCTTCTAAATCTTCAAAATTAGTCAAGTTAAAGGTTCATTAATAATGATTTAATGTTATAATACAAAATGAAAGGGAGCCTCAGCTAAGGAGATATAGATAGAAAACTCACGGAGGATTCTGATGGAATGTAGGAGAATTGATGAATGGAGAAAAGGATTCATTAGAAATAGCTGGAAATTCATAGCATAGCATAGCATGGTTGAAGTGTTTATAAACATCACAGGCAGTTAAAGAAATCTGGTATGTTATTGTGGAAAGGTTGAAATGGAAATGATACCAGACAGGGTGTAACATTAAAAGTTGCCATATTTTTATTTTATTTTTTCTTCCCCCAAAAATAACGGATTCTTTGGTTCAGTGTGACAATGAATAAATTAATTAAAAAGCAACATAGTTTATATATATATAATACTTTTATTTTAAGGTGTCCTTTAACTGGGTAGGTCTTATTGGACAATGAATGAAACGGGTGAATAGATACTCAAATGCGTTGTGGTCCTTAGAGCTACTCAACATTCATCTTTTTAGAATAAGCGAAAACTTTATTTGGGTAACTCACCGTAAACAAGATTTGAACTCTGGACCTCTTGAATGTGAGGCAGACATGCTACACCCTCACCACAGAGGTGGGCTTAAAAATAGTATAGTTTTAATTTTGACAATAGCTTGAAGTTTATGATAAGATAGATAACTTTATTTGTACACAATCTTTTTTATAATATTCCACTTATAAACTAATTTAACTTGTGTATAATTTCTTTGCCGGCTATGCTGCTGCTTTTGCCTGGCACCATGGCCTTCTAGCTCATCTGAGCATCCCTTGTTACCCTTTATACCATCCTCTCTCCTCCGTTTGCCCTTCTACCTTTCTTACCTCTCTTACTTTTCTAATTCATTTCTCTTTTACTTTCTTTTCTTATTATTCTTTTCTTGTTAACATTTTAATTGCTACTATTTTTCCATCCATTTTTTCCCCATTTTTCCTCCCATACTTCTTGTCTCCATTCTGCTAATTCTTTGCATTCTGTCATATAATGCTCTCTGCTTTCACTACCTTCCGGTGAAATCTTGGTATCGAATTTTTGGGTGGAATGCAATACTTTCCATACTTAGAAAGTAATATTAAAAAAAAATCTGATGCGTTACATTCACATGACTTTCTCTACTCTTGTACAAACTATTTTTACAAACGCTTATTCCCCATATGCTTCATGTTAATCGAGATATCGAGATGTCAATCTTATTGCTAATTTTCTTGTAGATGCAAGGGGAATATGGTAGGTTTTAAGCGATAGTCAAATATTTTAAGCGGTGGTTGCTATGTAACGCATTCCATACTCTTTGCATGTCCAGGACATAAAAACAATGAATGATGAATTTGAGAAAAAGTATAAGTATTGGAAAATTTAAGGGAATAACAAGCAATATCTCGAAAACGGTTCACTCAACAACAAAAATGTATATGACATAAATTGTGTATTTTAACGCGATCTACATTTTTTGTGTAGTAAAATTTTGTCTATCTCTTATGGTTTACCAGTTATGCAAAAGTCGTTCACAATGAAGAATACTTTTGGAGACATTCCCAGGAAATTCAAGATATACATTTTATTTGTCATAAAAGTATCTTAAACTTATGATATTTTAATCAAAATTGTTAGAGCCATTTTTGAGAAAATTAAAATTTTTGAAAAATGTTCCATGTAAAGGGTAATCTGGGGTGGGGTGATTTTCTTGGCAACCTTTGTGTCGCATCTCTGGAAGATACTGAACCTAAATACCAAGTTTGGTGTTTATCCGACTGTTCGTTTCTGAGTTATGCAGTTCACAGACAGACACACAGACAGACACACAGACACACACGGACATGTTTCCAAAAATCTGATGTGTTACACTCACATGACTTTCTCTACTCTTGTACAATCTATTTTTACAAACGCCTATTCTCCATATGCTTCATATTAATCGAGATATCGAGATGTCAATCTTATTTGTAATTTTCTTGTAGATGCAAGGGGAATATGGTAGCTTTTAAGCGATAGTCAAATATTTTATCGCTGGTTGCTATGTGGCGCATTCCATTCTCTTTGCATGTCCAGGACATAAAGAAATGAATAACGAATTTGAGAAAAAGTATAAGTATTGGAAAATTTAAGGAAATAACAAGCAATATCTCGAAAACGGTTCACTCAACAAAAAAAATGTATATGATATAAGTTGTGTATTTTAACGCGATCTACATTTTTTGTGTAGTAAAATTTTGTCTATCTCTTATGGTTTACCAGTTATGCAAAAGTCGTTCACAATGAAGAATACTTTTGGAGACATTCCCAGGAAATTCAAGATATACATTTTATTTGTCATAAAAGTATCTTAAACTTATGATATTTTAATCAAAATTGTTAGAGTCATTTTTGAGAAAATTAAAATTTTCAAAAAATGTTCCATGTAAAGGATAATCTGGGGTGGGGGGATATTCTTGAAAGCCTTCGTGTCGCATCTCTGGAAGATATTGAACCTGAATACCAAGTTTGGTGTTTATCCGACTGTTCGTTTCTGAGTTATGCTGTTCACAGACACACATGGACATGTTTCCAAAAATAGTTTTTTGGATTCAGGAGGCTTCAAAACATGTATTTCCAGTGAAATCTCAGTATCAAATTTTTGGGTGGAATGCAATACTTCCCCTACTTACACTACGTAGTAAGAAAGTAAAAATCAGAAAATGTGTGTTTTTGTTAAAATTTAAAATGTATACTCTAGTGAGAATATACAGAACATTAAACTCAGTTTCAAGTCTATGTTACGATACAAAAGAATATGCATTTACCTAAGAATCCAAGCCCTAGTAATGACAGTTTCCTTCAGTTTTCTTCTGGCCATTAACACCTGAATCTTTTATATATGTAGGTGTATTTGTTTTTCTTTTTTTATTAGTATTATCATTCTATTTATTTGCAATTATTTCTACTTTCAGAACTCCCTTCCATAAGCTTACCTTGTGTATTTGCCATAAACCTGTACAGTATGCGCATATGTTGAGCGCTATGAATGGAAACTTAGTAGCATTGTGTCATTATGATGGAAATGAAGCTCTTGTTCCAAATGATCCACAGCTTCCTAGAGTTATGAATCGCCAACCGGTTTGCCCTTGTGTGGGCTTTGGTGAGTATGAGTTGTCTTACTGTTCCGTTTATTCTCTATTTTGTTCTAAGGTTTAAACACTAAAACATCATTAAACCTTTGCAGCCAAGCTAAAATGATATGCCACTGCATAAACTGCCAGCCCTGAGTAGCATGAAACATAAGATTTTACACTCTCAGTTGTTGAGTGTATTGGCTCTTGATATATTGTTTCACATTTACATCTGCTTTTAAGGATGTTACTTGAGTCCTTATCTGTGATGTACAGTAAGCAGAAACCGCAAGAAATCACTGAACACAAACCCTGCACAAAGCAAACACCACCATGTGCTGTTCTGTTACAGCGCGCTACAATGAGTGACAACCTCACAAAGGAAAATTAAATAAACAGGAAAATGCTACCAACACGGAATTTAAATATTGTAGATAACTACTGTCCATTCCAAACCAGAGTGCCTTTCACTGAAAATAAACTCTTTGTATTATTCGCGCGAAAGTAGTTCGCAATCCCCACCCCTAATGGCTGCTTGTTCCCCTTTCACATGCTTGTTGAATAATATTTAAATCTATAAAAACGCGCCCTGCATGAGAATCATAGTTCAAAATGAAACCAGAGGTAACAATCGATTTTATAAGTCTGTGGAAATAAACATTTTACTTACGTTAATCACAATCCTCGGGCAAAAGTGCAACACCCAAATCTGAATCCTCCGAAGATGACTCAGCTGCCACATCGGAATCAGAACTACTCTCCAAAAATAATGATAAGCTTATCCACAAGCACTGTCGCACTTAAAACAAGTTCCTACATATCCTCCTCTATGTTCTATATGTCTGTTTATATTCTCTACTCGCTTTGGTTACACTTCTCACTGAAACGCCTGTAAAATCCGATATTAGTTTCGCAATATGCACTAATGCAGGTGTCAGGTATTTTTCTAATAGTGAGTTAAATACATGAAGTATTGTTTCCTGCTTTTGTGTTTGAACAGTTTATTTGCACTACACACGCCTTCCTCTGCCATGTGAACTCAAATATCAACTGCTAAATCACAAGGTTTGACCTGAGCTGAGCATATGTGTGTTACCGTATTATGAATGACTGTTCCCTTATCATATTTCCTGTGTTATGCAAAGTGTTTATTCAGTACTCAGATAGCACCTCTGGAAATTCATTGCTGCATTTCTTGTATATGTAAGGGAGTTTCAGTCATGCATACGGTTGGTATTAACAAGCAAGATGCTCTCGGCATTAGCGCAATAGCAGACGAAAATCATATTTTGTAATCTCTTAACAGCTAGTATATATCCATTACCTTTAACGATGAGTTCTTATGATAACCACAATAAAATGTGCAGTTCTATACCTTTCCTGCTCTAATATTTCATAATACAATACACGTATTAAGTAACTATTTACGTTGGCATAAGAGTGTGTTCTTGGGTTCGTGACAAGCAGAAGCACGTGCTTCTGTTTACATCAGAGGGAACTCTGGTTTGGAATGGACAGTAGAGGTATGCACTTAAGGCATCTGTTGCATGAATTGTAAATTATTTGAATGTAAAAACCAACCTCTGCGAATCGGATTGGCTCTTGGCAAGTTACGAGTGCAAATTGCACTGGCTCACATCAGATCTTGGCACCCAAAAGGTTAATAAGCTCCTGCTATAATGCTGCCTTGTCCACTATTATCTATATACATTCCCTGCATGTTTTCTTAATAATTCTGCATAACTTTGCATTTTTATCACACTTCAAAATCCTGCTTGTATTACTTTATTTTAATGAAAATTTAATATAAATTGCAAAAAATGACCTACTAAACCCTTGTTTTAGCGTCTTTCCAGTGAAGTTTGGATACAGAATGCATCACATTCAAAATGTTTCACCATGGTAACATTTTTAACGAAATCCTGGTTTTCATGATTTGCAGTTTTATAGATCAAATTAGCTTACAATGACTACAGTATACTTTGCAGAGTCCATTGAAAAGCTGTACTGTCTGCAGGATGTACCATCATTGTATACCTCAAAAGAATGTATAGAATCCCAATTTTCTTATTGGATCTAAGATTCTGAATTTCAATAGTTGCTCTTCTCAGTCTTCCAGATGTTCCATGTACTCTTAATTAATTAATTATTATTATTAATCCTTTAACATCAATTCAGTACATAGTACATTGATACAGGATATGTCAATAGTTAAATTTATATATTTACATTACAATAAAGTTATATATAATTTGAGTTCAACTATGATATACAATAGATATATTTATAAATTAAATGACATACTACTAGATAACTTAACGGATTAGTACAATGTCTTATGCAAACAAGGATTTATTAAACTGTAAATATTCCTTTACGGTGTAGAAGCAGTGTTCCTGCAAGAAAGCCTTTGTTCTAGTTTTAAACACATTATAATTATTTATATCTTTAATGGCATTAGGTAGGGAATTATAATTCCTTATACTGGAGTGCAGTACTGCATTCTTACATATTGTAGTTCTGACAGAGGTTAAGTGTATATCCTTATTATGTCTAGTGTAATGACTATGGACATTGTCATTATTTTGAATATTAAATTTATTTCTTTTTACAAGTAAGACTGTTTCCAATATATAAGAACATGCCAAAGTAAGTATGCCAAGTTTTCTGAATAGTGGTTTACATGAGCATAACCTTTTTTTACCACATATAATTCGTATGGCTTGTTTTTGTTTGATAAATACATCCTTAGTTTCTGGTGAGTTTCCCCAAAATATGATACCATATTTAATTATTGAATGTATATGTGCATAATAAGTTGTTAACAGCACATGGAGACTGACATTTTGACTTAAAATTCTTAAGGCATATACATTCCTGCTTAATTTGGTTATTAAATGTTTTATATGAGTTTTCCATTTCAAGTTATTCTGTATCCACAAGCCCAAAAAGTTTGTCTCGTTTTTATATGAGATTAATTTATTATTTAATTTTACTTCAGGGATGTTATAATTATTGTTTGCACTATCAGTAATATGAAATTTAAGACAAACAGTTTTGACCGTATTTAAAACCAGGTTGTTATTATCTAACCAATATACCAGATCTTTACTGGCCTGGTTTAGTGAATTATTTAACATTTCATTACTCTTTTCTGTTATTAGTAAATTAGTATCATCTGCAAATAGAACAATGTTATGAGCTTGTATGTTATTTGTTAAGTCGTTTATATACAAGATAAATAAAAATGGTCCAAGTATAGAGCCTTGTGGTACTCCATAAGTTATATCAAGTGCATTAGATCTAACTGCCAAAAGTGCATTAGTGTTAGCATTATAATCTGTAATCTCTGTTATTTGCTTACGGTTTGTAAGGTAAGATTCAAACCAAGAATATGCTAATCCTCTTATACCAAAGTCAAATAATTTTGTTAGCAAAATTTTGTGGTTAATAGTATCGAAAGCTTTAGTTAAATCTAGAAATATGCCAATTGCTTTATCTTTATTATCTAAAGCAGTTATGACACTATTTAAGAAAGAATATATCGCAGTCTCTGTTGATTTTTCTTGTCGGAATCCATGCTGTGAATTAGTAATTATATTATTTTTTCCAATAAACGATACAAGTCTTCTATACATTATTTTTTCCAATATCTTTGAAAATACGGAGGGTATGGAAATAGGACGGTAGTTAGCTACCTCAGTCTTTTTCCCTTTTTTGTGCAAGGGTATAACCTTAGATATTTTTAACATGTCTGGAAATATTCCACTAGTCATGGATACATTACACAAATGGACAAGTGGACCAATTATGTAGTCACTACATCTTTTTATAATTATATCTGGTACATCATCAATACCTGCAGAATATGTATTATTCAATCCATTTATTATGTTTAGCATTTCCTCAGGCGTAACTTCATAAAGGTATATAGAGTTTACATTATTGGTAGTATTAGTCTTTATTAGACTGCCAAGATGTCCATTACTATTTTGAACCAAATCTTTAATTATTTCTGTAAAGTAGGTATTAAAACATGTAACAACTTCTGTTGCATCAGTAATCTTTCTATCATTATGCTCAAGTTCTATTTTACCTTGCATATGACGTGTTTTATTAGTCATTTGGTTTACTATTTGCCACATAGCTTTGGTCTTATTTTTAGAGTTTTTAATATGATTGTCATTACTATTGATTTTAGCCTGTCTTATAACTTTATTTAGTATGCGTTTATAATTCTTAAAATAATTATCAAAATCTGTCGTTGTACTACCCTTACTTAAGTCATATAGTAATCTTTTACGTTCACATGACTTTCTTATACCTGGAGTTAACCAATTTCTCTTAGCTTTCCCATTGGAGGTTCTGAAAACTCTATTCTGAAAACAAAATCTGTGAAATTAGGACAGTTCTGAACCTGAAAACATTGCACAGTTGAAGAAAACAGACAATAAACATGCTCTTTCTCTGCAACCAAATTCTACTTTTGAAACTGCAGATCATGAAATCCATGGTCAGGCTTTGTTTTAAAAAACTAGCTTTTGTATGCATACTAATAGACCTATCACTATAGTCCAACTGCTTTGTCTCCTGGCTCTGAAGAGAGGCAGTGCATCACAAACTTACCACCACTCTTGTCAAAGGAAGAAGAGGTCCCCTGTTGTCTCCTTCCTCCTTAAAATGCTCATGTTGCTTGAATATAGGTTAAACTTGCAGCTTGGTGAAGTAGTGTTACTGAACAATGTTAGTTTATTATTTGATTATAACTAGAGGTCCAAGAAACTACAAACCAGCTGCGCTGTGTTTTTCCACTGGGCGTGTGGAAACATGATAATGCACTGCTGCTATAAACAAGGTCATGCTGTTGACGTGGTTTAGCTCTGCAATGTGAAGTGCAGTATTGAGTTGACGGTGATGTGATGTAGTTCAGTTATTACGAGTTATTTATTATTTTGCCTGTACTACAAAGTATATTATGGCTCAGTATATGTTTTCTACTGCACAGCATGTATTTATTTATGATTCATATGTGTTAACTCAGTCAGCTTGCCAAGTAAAAGTACAATTTGCAGAAAGATTTCCTGGTGTATAAGTTCCAGGCCGCACAACAATCCATGAACTTTACAATAAATTTCAGGCCATAGGAAGTGTTCAGGCTAAGAAATCTAAAATATGGCATACGGTTCTTACCAAAGAAACATTAGACAACATTAGTCATCATTTGGAGAATTCCCCGCAAAAATCACTTAGACGTCTTTTACAACATGCAGACATTTCTTATGGCTCTGTGCAAAGCGCTAAATTACTGAACTTAAAACCATATAAAATAACTGTGTCACATGCTCCTCAACCAGATAATCCTGTAATTGGATGGACATTTTGTGAGTGGAGTCTCAATAGTGCGCACAATGGCAAAATAGACCCATATTTAATATTTTTCACGGACGAGCTTGGTTGCACCTTCATTAATATGTGTGTACACAAAATAATCATTATTGGAGCTCTTACAAGCCTAATATTGTTCATGAAGTACCCCTTCATGACGAAAAATGGTGTATAGTGCGCCATGAGCAGAGAAAGAGTTATAGGGCCAATACTTTTCGAGTCAACAGTTGACGCCCGTACATACGTGAATACAATTCCCCCCTCTTTTTTTAATTAACAGACAGGGAGCGTGATTTTGCCTTTTTTCAACAAGACTGCAACAGCTCATACGGCCAGTATTTTGATGAGAACAATTGAAAGTGTGTTTTGAGGACAGAATTATTAGTAGAAGTTTGTGGCCCCCTCGGTCCCCCGACCTAACCCCCTGCGATTTCTATCTCTGGGATAACTTAAAACATAAAGTGCACACGACAAACCCACATACCCTGGAAGAATTAAAACAAAATATCTGCCAGGAAATTGCCAGCATTTCTCAATGCGAACTACGGCGAGTGATGGATAGTTTCCTAAAGAGATGCCAAAAATATCTGGACAATGGTGGCCAGTTTCAGCATCTCCTTTCATAAAGTTAGTAAGTAAAGCCTTTAAAAGTAATTTTAAAAATGTTGTATGGTTTCATCCGCAACTTTCTGTGATAGTGGCAGACAGCAACAAGCGCCGAGGATGCGGATAGGAAAAACACTGTGCAGCCGGTTCGTAGTTTTTTGGCTCTCTCTGTACATCTTAATTGCCTTCAGTTTAAAAAATTAAATAATTGTAAATATGCAGCTTTGGTTCCGGTAGGACCCAATTTTTTTCTTCAATTCTAATAAGCCACTAGTCATATATCTATAAAATATATACGAATAACAATAATGCAATAAGTCGCACAAAAGAAACTAACTTCTACTGGAGTAAAGCAAACAGTAACTGACACCATATGCTCCACCCATTAAAATATTTAAAGCTCACTTCATGTATATAATATATGACAGTTTGAAATTTATATGTATAATTGTGTGCATGTGTGTGGTTATTTTTTTCTAAAACTTTCACGTGTCCTATATCAATGTAATTTGATTAAATGGATGAAATAAAATAATTTTCGTTATAAAAATAAATAAATTTATATATGACTTTCACTCTTTGCTGTGCAAGTCTATCAGCAATGCAAAACATGCCTGGTTTTATTTCATTGTCTGTTGCTTTTTGGTATTACCAACAACAGTAAACTATACCCCCGCTGCTATAACGTTGCACTTGACAGCTAGCATGTAAGTTGGTACACTCGCAAAAAAACAGATGAAAAGCTTCAACCGTTTGACTTCCTAAGCCAATCATAAGGCAGCATTCCGGATGGTCGATGACAAAGCGGAACCGGAACTAGAATCGGCTCTGTTGCCAGATGCAACTATTCCCAACCACGTGTTTCAGTTTGTGAATCTCTAGCATGAGCGTCGAGTTGTTCTTTGCAAGCTACATATTGTTCATTGTTATTTATATTTGTGGTTATTGCTTGATAGTTTTGTTATTGTTCGTTTATACATATATATTTATCTATTTTATATATATTTCATTCATATTATATATTTAAATAAAACTTAAGTGCGACAATGTCTGAAAAACAATGCCGATCGCCGAGTGATGATTCACGAAGTGAAAATCCTTTGCGCCGAGGTGTGCCACTTAATAGTCAGGCATTGGAACTGTTAAGGAGAACCCGGGAATTCTTTGAACAGGAAAAGTAGTACGTGAAGCTTCATGGCAATCCTCTATTCCTGCTGATAAAGCCATACAACGAACGGCAGCAGCTCTTGAACTAAGCACGAGAACTGTTATTCACAAGGCTACGGTGGATGCGGCTTCGTGGAAGAAGAAAGTAGATCATGTGAATAAGCTAATACAAAAAGCACAAAAAATAGACGGAATTATTAGTGACTGTGAACCATTGATGATATGCCTTGGTAAAGATGATGATGATGATGACAATGATAACGGGGATTTGGATGGAATTGAGCCATTGCAGTTTTAAGTGGGTGGGTGAAAATAACTTTGTTATGGCATGCTTATAATTTGTTTTATTTCTCCTCATTGTAGCAGGAAGTTTGTATTATTTTGTTTCTATATTGTCAAAAGTGCGTAATTTATTCTACATATGCTGCGATGTTTATGCAGAGTTATTTTCAATTTACAATAATAATACGAAATAGTTATTATTCATTGACGTTCGCTACTTACGTACACTTTTTGTATGCGGCTTAGACATGATAGAAAGGAGAACAATCAGCTGTTGTTGTTTACTTACCACTCTGGCAACATCGCAACCACAATGTAGCCAACCTTATGCGAAGACACACAAACTATCAAGTGCAAAGATACAGCAACGGGTGTATATATGTTTCTAGTTTTATTAAATGTTATTACACATGTTCAAAACCCAACAGGTCATTTGTGGGAAGCCTGTATTTATTAAAAGCATTGGAAGAAACCAAATCATAGTGCTGATTTATTGTTTGAAACTAATCAGAAAACGTTGTGTACTGGAAATTAACAGTGCTTTCTTGCTAAAGATAATCATACTGATATACTAACTCTTTCTTTACCCACAAAACATCAGGACCAAAAATGCAGCAGCAGTACAATACATACATACTAACAATTAAATAATTAATTTCCAGGAATTGTCAGAGGTATTGATACTCAAGAGAAAATCCTTTTCCTCATCACGCCAGTTTCACAACAAGATCTGCAGCAAGTAAACTGCCTGATGATGGGAGCAATTATGTTGCCTGCATATTTGTATACTACTGCAGAAAGCGGAATGGGACAGGTACCATACGTGTCTGCAGGACCTGGGCAACCTACTAGTAAAGTAATTCGCCGCTTCTTTCGACCTCTAGAAGAAAAAATAGTGCACAGAGACAAGCAGAGTGTTTAATTGTATATGAGCTGCAGGATGCGCAAACAGTTGAGTGATATTCAGTGAAAACCAAAGGCAACGAATGCTTTATCATGAACAGGTTATTTAATTGGAAGAGAGTTGTTTATGTTTCTTTATGATAACTTATTTTTTCATGCTTTTGAGGTTTGTTGCTTGACAAAATGAATTATAATGCATAAATTAAAAACAATCATGTCCAAGAATGGCTGAAGCAAGCGCAAGTGAAACAAAGGAAGAATAAATGAATTCCCTGCCACTCAGAATGTTATATGTCATAGTAAAAGAAAGAATTAAAATACTGACTGTAATTCTCTTGTACACAAGTCATAAGATTATCCCATAGTCCTGTATGGTAAGTGATCAAATTTCTTGGTCGACCACACTATAATATGCTGATTACATTTGACATAACTGAACTATAATGGCATCCATTATACTTCAGCAACTCAATATGATCTTACTTAGTTGCGTGAACTCCCCTATCACCCACACTTTTTAACACCTTCAAAGCAGCAATCCACTGGGATCCATTCCCAGATAAACAGTGAAATATGTGTATTTAAAATAAATTCTGTTCTTTTAATTTTAATATTCTACACAGTCCAGTCATAAGTTCTGTCCTATGATTAAGAAGTGATATGTCTTAAAAGACACAAAAAGATATAACATATATATTTTAATTCAGTGACTAATCAATATTTCTTAAGCCCCTTGTACGCGATCAAACTTTTTTTTCAATTCAAGAGTTTACAAGAAAAATTGTGAAATGTTTTTAAATATGTGACAAGATTGGAAAAAACTTGACAAGACCTGGCAATGTCAAAAATGTGTATTTACAAGTTGTCTCTTTGCCAAACTGAAACCCTTCAGAACACATTGATAATTTATCACGCGCAAAGCAATTTAGTATTTGCATCACAGTGTAACAATTCGCAATGAAATATTGCTCTTTACTAATATATGTAGCACTTTCACGTATTATATCCAATGAAATCACATTATGAGTGTGGAATACAATGAAAATAACACCAACCAATAGGTTAAACACACTATATAATATTGCATTAATGTATACTTAGTCAGAAAACTGCCTGGCAATTATTTCTCCACAATCTCCTTCATCGGCTCCATTTTGTGGTAATCCACAGATCCCTCGATGTACAGACATGGCCAGCTTATGTATAACCTAATCAGTTCGCATACAACATACCTTGGTCGGTAGCCATTTTTGTTTACTTTTCACTTTCAGCCATGTTACAGATTTTGTGTCGCACTGTGAATACTCGCATTTCATTGGCCAAAGCCATCAAATCATTGTGAAATTTTTTATTGTTTAGAGCATGTCCTTATTTGCTTTCGAAGCAATTTGACAAGGAAAGTTATGAAGTTGTGACAACTCTTAAAAGTCTTGTAAAATATTGAATTTGACAAAAACTTGATCGTGTACAAGTGGCTTTACACTATAAGTCATTCAAAATGATCACCTCTAGCCTACATAGGATCTTAATCTGTTACACCAGTCTGCTACTGCGGCATGGATGATATAGAGGAATTTCCTGTGCTGCCTTTACGAGATCTCGCTTTACAGATTCCAAAATGGAGTGAGGTTTAGCACAGGCCTTACTCTCCAAGATATCCCAAAGCCTATAAATCCAGTGGGTTCAGGTCTGGGCTGCCAGAGTCTTCTGCTGCAATGAATTCTGGAACATTGACCCTGAGCCATGTTTGAGCTGTTATAGCCTTGTGAGCTGGGGCATAGTCTTGCTGAAAGACCCAATGGCTTCCATTGAAGACTGTGGTGTTCAAGGGTATCACAACTCTCTCTAGAATGTCCTCTTGGTACGCTCTGGCTCCTGTTTTTACTCTTTGTTTGCAGAAATGGAGAGGTTATTCCTTGATGTGACATGCCCCACCAAATGGTGCCCTCTCTGGACACGGGGGACTGATACTTTAGCTTCCTCTGAGCTCTGTGCATATATTTTATCATTTTGCTTATTGTACTTCTCCACTGAGAAAATTTTCTCATCTGTGAAGAAGTGACAATGACAACTTATGACTGGACTGTGTAATAAATTGAGTTCATATCAATATTGTTCAATATACATTACCTGTGAAATGGTAACAGCTTGGACACAACAGTACAGCTAATGTAAAACGTTGTGACAGTCCCCCACTCCTGAAGCATAGATGTGCAATAGCTCTGACCAGCCCACTTACATAAAAGAGGTGAGGGTCAGCGACTGCCTCAAGAGTTCTGATATACTTCTGGTACCTTACTCCCCCACCACTCTGGACACTTCTCCTCATTTCTCCTCTCTTGCGCATATGGAGTGTCATAATGTTTTACATGAGCTGTACTGCCATCTCTTGGAGTACTCGCAAACATGCTCAAGACCCTGCCATCAGTTCAGCATGTAATTACAATTAACAAGGTAATATCTTTGTAAAAACTCAAAAGTTATGAAGTCATAATGTGGTTGATCAAAAACAGTCGTATGCATCTTGACTATAATGGTAATTAAGAGGCTTGTATGAAAATTGAACTTACCACTCATTTCATAAACATACTCACATCTTAATTATAATCGCTGTATTATAAATTTGTTCTTTCAGATTGCTTGGTGACAGTTCACGTCACTGTCAATACTACCCAACAGCCCTCCACCTAGCCCTATAACCTCCAGTATAACATAACACTTCCATTGTTGATGGATTTATTTATATTGCTGGCACATAGTGATACATATATGTTTTGATCTCGTGAACCCTAGAAGGAATGCATGCACGTATAAAACATAGGCAAAGCCTTGACATAATATATAATAAGCAGTAGTCAGATGTTATTAGAAATAATAATGTGAAATATGCACAAGTGTGCAAGAATGAAACAAATCTTTAGTTTTCAGCACTGGGTTCTGTCACTGATTTTGCGCACTCGTTAGTGGTATTTGTTGCACTTTAGTTCACAGAGTTTACAAATACATTTATCGTTACTACATTAAAAGTAAGTTATTATGGAGGGCATTTTATGGTCAACTCATCATTATGTTTCTTATGCATTACTTTTGGTTCTGTTATCAGAAATGCTACTCACAAATAACATGTCAACTTCTCTCTATCTTACCTCGCAATGCTATAATTAAATATACAGTAAAACCTGCCTTCAACGGACCCCTTGTTAAACGGAAATCTGTCATATATTTCAGGCGGCGCCGTGGCCGAGTGGTTAGACCGCTCGCCTTCCACCGAGGCGGCCCGGGTTCAATCCCAGGGACCTGCATGTGGGATTTGTGGTGGACGAAGCGGCATCTGGGCGGGTTTTCTCCGGGTTCTCCGGTTTCCCCCGCCATTCATTCCACCAACTGCTCCATCATCACCTTTCCTTTCATCCATTTCACCAACATTTCGTTTCATCTACTTCCTTCATCCCATACCAGGCATCGGGCTGATCACCCATCCTGGCTGTTCTGTCTGATCCATGAGTGTCTGCTCCTCGACGGGCCTCTGACCCCAGGCACCCGCCTGTAAGTCCTACATAAGAGGAGGGTAAACAGATGATGAATGAATGAATGAATGTCTTATATTTCATGGTCCCATGAATTTTGGGGTGAGAAACTTGCTAAATTCCCTTTATTAAATGGAAACTGTCTTACGTGGACAACAGAAATCATAGTGCAGTTTTTAATGGAAACTTTCCAGTTTTAGAATGCAGAGTTTAAAAAATTTTCAGGCAGCCTGTGAAAGTCTGCATTGTCTGCTCTGAGTACATGATGTTTAAGTTGAAACATGACTATTTTGCTACTACCTGACCAGTCTAGGAGGGGGGGGGCTAATGACGGTCCAAATATTGAGAAACCTTCACACTCATCCATTAGTTATCAATAAGCACGGCTGATTGTCTTTTATTGCTGTCTCTTCCCTTTCCATTTCCTGTTCTAATGACTGTCAGACAGCATAGAATACAGCTCTTAACAGTACACCTCTAAACTTACATAGGTGATGATTTAGTTCAACAGTAGTCACCATGGCTTCGAAAACGAGTTGTGCTAGATCTTAACACAATAGTGAAAGTGATTTATGCTAATCAACATGATAAATTGAGTGTAAAGCAGATCATGAAGGTGTTCAACATACACAAAACTAAAGTTTACAAGAATCTAAAGAAGAAAACAGAAATTCTGAAGTGGTGGGAAAATTGTGCTAATAGAAAAATAAACAGACAACTTAAGAAAACTGAAAACCAGGACATTCAGAGTGATTTGTTAGTGTTAGAGCAAACAATCACCGCATATCGGAGCCTATGTTACAGGGATATGCAAAAAAGGTAGCTGAAAATCTGGGTAAGACAGAATATAAAGCATCTAAAGGATGGTTGGAGAGTTTATGCAAAAGACATCAGATAGTTTTTAACCAACTTTGTGGTGAATTGAATGACATTAACATTGAAACCATCGCTGATTGGATTGCTAAACTACCTTCAATAATCGAAGGATGCGAACCTGAAAACATAGCAAACGGCGACAAGACAGGATTATTTTACTAAATGTGTTTAAAAGGAACCTTCATTAAATGGAAGCCTATCTTTAATGGAAATGTTAGAGCGCCCTTTCAATTCTGCTGAAGACAGGTTTTAGTGTATAATTATAATAGCGGCATTTATTATAGCATTAGTAGTTTCACAGTATAAACATTAACTTTCTTCTGTTGTTAACACTGTGAGAAAAGACAGTTTATTTAGTTCTGTACATACAATAATGAATCAACTGTAAGCATTGTCAACCAAGCATGCAGGTAGCATTTTATCATCCCATTCCCCTCCGTGCAAAAAGTTGCAACGTAGCTCTCCCACCACTTCACTCACAACATGTGATGCCAGATCTCAAGGGACAAGTAAGGTGATTATACAACCATTAGTCTTGTTGCATAATGTACTATTCTAGCTGTACAGTGTGGATTGATGTTGTCTGGAAGACTTTACCACATAAAGCGATCCTGAAAAGTGTTGAATAAAAATGCATAGGTTGATTCACAATAATCCAAGAATGGGAAGTAAAACAGCATTCAACATTTTGATTCACATGGCATTGGGAACCAGAATAGAAATGCTAATCAATGACATATCAGTAGCAACGTGGAAAGTTGATTTTGCACTTTGAGATGTTATTTGTTTATAACTGATCAATGATAGTTTTGCACCTGCTTACAATTCAGCCGATATAATACATGTCAACCATCAAAATTTGGTAAATACAGAGCCATTACTATTTCCAATTCCTCAAGTAGAACCAAGCGTCATTCCTTTATTAATAGTGTACATTAAAAGTTATTATTTTTACTTTCTCTACTATGTATAGTAAGTGGGGGAAGTAGTATATTCCACCCAAAAATTCGATACCACATTTCACCAGAAGTATATGTTTTGAGACCCCCTGAATCCAAAAAAAGCATTTTTGGAAACATGTCCATGTGTGTGTCCGTGAGCAGCATAACTCAGAAATGAACAGTCAGATAAACATCAAACTTGGTATTTAGGTTCAGTATCTTCCAGAGATGCGACACGAAGGTTTTCAAGAAAATCCCCCCACCCCAGATTACCCTTTACATGGAAGATTTTTCGAAAATTTTAATTTTCTCAAAAATGGCTCTAACGATTTTGATTAAAGTATCATATGTTTAAGATATTTTCATGACAAATGAAATGTAAATCTCGAATTTTTTGGGAATGTCTCCAAAAGTATTCTTCATTGTGAACGACTTTTGCATAACTGGTAAACCATAAGAGATAGACAAAATTTTACTACACAAAAAATGTAGATCGCGTTAAAATACACAATTTATGTCATAGGTATACATTTTTGTTGTTGAGTGAACCATTTTCGAGATATCGCTTGTTATTCCCTTAAATTTTCCAATACTTATACTTTTTCTCAAAGGGGAATTAGTTATTCATTTTTTTTTATGTACTGATAATGCAAAGAGAATGGAATACTCCACATAGCAACCAACTCTTAAAATATTTGACTATCGCTTAAAGCCTACCAATTCCCCTTGCATCTACAAGAAAATTAGCAATAAGATTAACATCTTGATTAACGTGAAGCATATGGAGAATAAGCATTTGTAAAAATAGTTTGTACAAGAGTAGAGAAAGTCATGTGAGTATAACACATCAGACCTTTTTTTTAGGTGCAATACCCAGTTTTGAGTTCTATGTAAACAAATTGCAGATAATGCTTTCACTCGAAGAACCAGTATATAATGGATCTGAGGAACTCAAGATGCACATTTGCTGGAATTTCTTCCAGTTTCATTTTCTCATCTTGTGACTAGAGAGAGCTCTAGTGGTTGTTTCATGTCACAGCTGTCTTGGGAACGAGAAAGTTAAAATTTCACCAGTTGTGTTTCCTGTATTTGGAGAAACTACCATCAATTGTGAACACTCACATTACAATACTTGCCTTTAATTTTGTTATTCATGTTCTGGTTTCAATTCTTGGTTATTTTGAACCAGCCTAAACTCTGCACAAATGAAAAACCACAAAATGTTTTTTCATACATTAACACTCTGTAAATTATACACAATACAAATGGACATTTACAGTTCATTCTTATGTTCTTAGCAATCTCTCGGATATGCTGTATTATTAATATAATACATAATAATTAATGATGATAACCCTGTGGTGCTGGAGCCCATGAAGTGCCTAGAAGTGTCAACTCAACTGCCAGCTCCACGCTCACATACAGGCAAAGGTGAGATCATCCAACAGATATGGGATAGTGATGTGACCAGCATCATGCATCCCCCAGCCAGAATGTTGGCCTCTGTGGCAGGGATCACAGCTCCTTTCCTTACCGTGCTGAGTGGACATTGGTAATATACCTAGGGCTTAAAATCTGCACCCCATGTATTGGATCAAACCCAGGTTCCACACTCTAGCCCAATGTGTCATGGTGCAGAACATGCTTGATAATGATAACACAAATCTTTCATGCTCAGTTTGCTTATAGCATCAAATACATGTAACTCGCCACTTTTAATACTTAGATGTTTGGAACTTTCTGCAATGTGCATGTGGATGTGGTCTGTTCTAACCAGGTAAATGAATGAGCAGTGTGAAGAAGTACATCTTTCCACAGTGTATGCAATGAAAATTGATTGCAGTTACTTTAGTTAACATTCTGAAGGTAAGCTTCCACTTGTCATTGTATCCGACAGCTCAGACACATCTGATGCATACTGCAGATTTTAGCATTGGATTTGTTCTTACAGTGCGGCTGGTCATACAGCCTCAATCCTCTCTTTGCTACATAGTAAAGGAATTTAAAAGAGAACCTGCCTTAGGTTCTATCCATTATAAAGAATACCTTTTACTTTCTCTACATTAAGGGCAATGTGAACCATGTTGGAGTAAATTGCTTCGAAAGTAACATTTACTAAGGAAGTAGGTTGCTATGGAAGCAATTTACTCCAGAAGTAATGGAGAGCTCAATTACAATTTACTCTTTTAGTTACGACTATGGAAGTAAGAGCTCATTACTCCCGGAGGTATTGTTTTGCTCTTTCAATGCAATCGCGAGAAACAACTGAATGTTGAAAGATTTCTAAAGGACAAAGTATTAAACAAAGTGAACCATTAATAACAGATATCTTGGAAATGGCCGATGCCACAAAAAAAGCTATTTGAAATAATTTGTCTCTTAAAAAGATCTACATTTTTTTCGTCTATCACTTGATGTTTACCAGTTATACACGATTATATAAGATTCCTTCTAAATGAAGGGGACTTCATAGGCTACTCCCAGAAAATTCAAGATATACATTTTATAAGTCATGTTAATATCTTTAAGTATAGCATTTTAATCAAAATTGTTCCTTGTAAAGGGTAGTTGGGTTGGGGGCAGTTTTTTTTAAAATCTTTGTATCGTATCTTTGGAAGATACTGAACTTAAATACCAAGTTTGGTATTTATCCAACTTTTCGTTTTTGAGTTATGCTGTTCACACACACACCTTTTTCTAAAAGATGCTTCTTTTCTTTTTTTTTTTTTTTTTTTATTTATTTATTTATTCAGGGGCCTCAATGATGTGTATTTTCGGTGAAATCTCTGTATCAAATTTTTGGGTGGAATGTAGTATCTTCTTTATTTACTATGTACATGGTAGAGAAAGAAAATAACACTACGGTCAGAGTGGATGGCCCAAAGGGAAATCAACTCTGAACCTCCCAATCGTGAGCCTTACATGTTACCGCAGAGCAATCTTGCTATACCTTTTTCACTATAAGCTGAAGTAAACAAAACCACCTCATTGGCTGGTGGACAAATTACAACCTTTCCCGCTTAGCATTCGTCTCTTCCTCTACAAAAAAACAGTTCGGTTCATATCGTAACATTTTGTGGTTATTCTCATGCAGAGAAATTTAAAAAACTCATTATTGTAACAGTTCAATTTATGAAACTAAATGGGTTTGTCAGATTCAGTTATAACTAAATGAACCATTATACCAGAGGGCTTAAGAGGCTATGCGCAGGCACTGCAGTTCATTTCCAGTTTCCGGCTGAGAATCTTCTGCCACTGCAGAAAATGCAAACGAGGGAAATGGAAAGAAAACAATCGACAATGACTATGGTTGGCCATTGTTTAGCAATAATTGAACTTCTTTGTTAGTGATGCAGAATTGTTGCTCGGATAGCTTGGTTCCGTTTGTTTTCTAACCTATAGTGCTAATCGTTATTTAACTTGTTGACTCATAAAAGGTTAAAGCAAAAGTGATATAGTGATATTAGTCATTAAATGAATGATTTTTAAAACCTGAAGTTGAGAACAGTTTAATCCAGTACCTTTAATCACAGAAGCCGAACTGTTCAGGTACAACTTTTATTTGTCTACTCTTAGTATTATGTGTTAGAAGTTTAGAATGTAAAGCAAAATATAGGAATAAGACATACAATGTTTAGAAGCTGCGCAATATACTGTATTCGCATTCTGTATGAAGCAATTTCCTCTCATGGATCTTAGTTCCCGTCATCCACGTGGTGCTGCCATGTGCTCGGCGGAGTGATACATTTAAGTTGTTTACTTCTCCTTTCAGCTTATAGCGAAAAAGGTATAGGTTAAATACTCTCTTACGTTTCTTTCTTTTTCAAATGACAATGTCTACCTCAGCCTACTTACCTTATAGATTAATAATAAGAGAGAAGTGCACTCAAAAGGGAATAAATTCTATTTTACTCATTTGCATATTCACCAATTATTTAGTTCTTTTAGAACCTGCAGTTATATAAGTTGCAGATCTGCCAGCACTTGCACAATTCATCTGGGCTATGAAGTTTTTTATTGCTACAAATCTTGTGGTGGAAACCATTTACCTGCAGCCTGGTTATTACTGTTCTTTGGGCTTGCCACTCTTTTTGTCCATTTCCTTTCTATCATGGCACTGGCTTCCATAAGGGTCCGGGTTTTTACCTTAAAGACTATAGGTTGTACTTAAAATTACGTCAACATCTAAAGCCCTGTCCACACTAATTAACATTTAACAAAACTTGTCAAGTGTAACATGTTCACAGTTTGCATGTTGGGCAAATTTCGATCACAGAATTGACTTAACATGTTAACCGAAAGAGTGGTGCTTGACACTTTTAATATGTTGGATGTTTTCTGCTTTTAATGGAAAACTTAAGTCAATTCGCTCTCTGTGTATGTGATTGGGTGAACTTCAGAAGTTTCCAGACTGTAAACATGGCAGCTATTGTGTTCGGTAGTTCCATGTTGACTTGTTCTGTGCTTATATCTTTGATTTGGTTTCCTTCATGTGAAGGAAAGGAAAGACACTTTCATTAATAAAATCTTTGTTGAGGCTTCATTGTGGTGTAATATATGTAATAAAAAGGATGGACAAATATATTACACTATGTGCAATTTATTGTTGTTCCAGAGGCAATATAAGAAGAAAAAAAAAATAATAACCTCACTTTGCTAGAGAATTGCAAAAAAGGCTCAAGTCAGGCAGCTGGAATGGCTGCTCTCAAATGTGTGTCCTTTTTGTGAATTATAGGTTAGAAACCTTGCTCAAAACAAAGTTGAAGTCACTTTGACTTGTTCTCAAGAAATTGAAGTCAAACCTGCTCCAAATTTTAAACTCATGCAAAATATTTTCACTCCTGTGCCGATTAACAGGATAGAGCCTCATCACCTTCCTTTTTTCTTTTTATTACATACCAGATACAAATAGCAATTGTCAAATCCTAATCACTGGAGTCCATTTTGCTTTTAAGAGATTTTGTTGTCCCAACAAGTCAACTGGTGTGGATAGGATGTTAAACGTTCACAGTTACAACATGTTGAAGGCATTTAACATGGTTAATGTTAACTGTTGATATGTTGAACAGTGTGGACTCGCCTTTAGAGGGAGCTGGGTAGAGAGGTTTTCAGAGTTTTATCCTCATCCCCATCAAAGAAAGGAGGACTTTAAATCATAGGGAATTCACAGGTTTACAACACCAGAACAAAACATAGGATAACTGTTTATATATATTTGAACATATCTGATTTTTAAATTTATATAACATTACAAATATATTAACAGTCCTTTTAATTTCTTTTTACACTTTTACATTATGTATTGCATATAAGCAAACACATTTATGTAATAAGAGGTTTGAAATAGGAAAGATAATACAAATAAAATTTTCAAAAATATTACAATGTTACTAGGCATATATGCTTAGCATTAAACTATGTATGGGTAAAAGCAGAAATACTTCTAGCTTTAGGTTACAAACAATACTGCAATTGCAGTAAAACCTGTAATAATCATTACAAATAGCAATAAACCATGCAAGGAAAATAGCACAACATTGACTTACGCATGCACACTGTTAAAAAAAAAAACAAGATTTTTAACATTATTTATACACTAATCCTTACATTACATATAATGTGCCATTTATGTGCTCCTCTGCTTTCTTTTTAAAAAAATGTGTAAAGTATCCCCAAAACATTTCTTGCTTTTGTGCTTCCTGAACTGGAATCTCTATTCTATATTTTTTGCAGTCTTAAAACTTTTACCAATTGCAGTCATTTTCAAATGAGAAAATAAAGTGACTGAACAATGTAAAAAGTAATTGTTTTAGAACACATGGTGAATGTGCAATTTAACATAATCTTTTCTACAAAATATGCTAATTGTAACTGTTCTGTTACACCTTCATGATCCTTAAATCCCAGGCCACCAAGCAGTTTTCATGATACTCCTGTTCTCTTAGTTCGGAAATATACAGGGTGTTTAACATTAAAGCTTGCGATGATTAAATGTAACTAGTGATACGCATTCATGTGGAGCATAAACTTAAATGTGTTCATTACCTCTCAAGGAACTGCTGTTTATGTTTAAAATGGAAATTTTTGGGATGGTTTATTTGAAATACCCTTTTGAACCATAGTTCAGCAGAATAAAATTTACTGCATTACCTTTCATGTAGTTGAATTGACAGAAGGTAGTATAAAAACTGTATGAAATATCCAGTTTGTCATTTAACAATGCTGAGTCCGTATAGAATTAATCCCTTAACTTTTACCCTAAGATATATCATGTTTTTATATCATATCAAAAACTGAAACTATATATCTTTGGGCATTCTCCAGTTTATTGTAAATAAAAATAAACCCCCAACTTTAGACATCCTTTCATATATAATTACAGGACTGCCCGCTAGATTGTAGTACATGTCACGGGCAACGACTTCCTGGTACAGCAACAGGGATACAGCCGGTTGCAGACTTCACACTTTTGCTTAGTGTGTAGTTCTCGGGCATACGCTTACAATTATGTATGACTATAACACAGTATATTTAATGAATAACAGGACACTGAGCAGTAAAAAAAAATTTGTATGTCTTCAATTAATAGGCCAAAGAATTTGACTTAATTCTGATTCTGAATGTGATAAAATTAAGCTATTTAAATGCCTACATAAGCCCAGGAGAGGGACTTGGCTCAAGTGAACACTACTTCCTTAAGTTTCAAAATTTAAAACATTTGACTCTGATTGATATTTTGAAAAAGCCAATACTTGCGAGTTATTTCCATTACATATATGCACAACATATCCAAAGCACATGAATTTCAGTTAATATTAACTTAATAAAACATAGGTCAAATTTGAACCCCATTTTCAAAACAAAACATAAGTTTTATCCATAAGAATTCATTCTACAGCTCTGGAACTTTGTAGTAGCAATTATTAACTCTGAATATATCCTAAAATTTCATCAAATTTGGTCAAAAGAGGGGAAGAAAATGGCTGTATATTAAAGTGAAAATAAATGCAGAGGGTATGCTCAAACTTCACAATCACATGTAAAGGCTGGTTCACAATAGCCCGGTAATGAGAATGGAAATGCATATCAACCACAAAGTGGAAAGTCGATTTTGTGCATCAGAATTTTTAACTGAACAATGATACTTTTTCACCTGCTTTCAATTCAGCCAACAAAATTTGAGTTAGTCAACATCAAAATTCAAGAGAGTAAACATTATCTAAATGTAGATCCATTATTATTTCCGATTCCTCTGGTCATACAGCTTTCATTCCATTATTTAGTGGTGTAGGTTAAAGTTGTGTGTTGTTCTTTGTTAATTTCTACCAGTTTTTGTATTCTTTATAGTTTTTGCTTTTTTTTAGGCAATCCAATTTTGAGTTGCATATAAACAAACCACAAATGACCCTTTCACTAGAAGAAACAACGCTCACTGGATTTGCGGGCATCAGGATCTGAAGTTAGGATGCACATATGCTAGAATTTTTTCCACTTTCAGGTTTGCAGCTTTCAACTAGAGAGAGTACTAGCAGCTGTTTCATGTCACAGCCACCTAGAATAATCTCTAGTGAAAAGTCTAATAGGCACACTATGGAACTAATATGCCATGCCCAGGAACAAGAATGAGAAAGTTAAAACTTGGCCAGTCTTCTTTTCCATTCCCAGGACCGGGAAAAGCTCCTATTAGAGTACATGTATTTAAAGTTTTCATTCTCATTCTGGTTACCCTTCTCGGTTGTTGTAAACCAGCCTTAATTTTGACATTCTCTTCCAATGCAATTTATATGAAAGGAAAACTGATGGGCATGCCATCTGTCCAATCTATTACTGCTCCCTATCTTTATGCATTTCACTCAGGCAATCAGCTATAATACAACTCGTGTAATCTGTAGAAAGCCTGGAAAAGGATCAGGAAGGCAGTGGCTATAAACTCAAGAGCTTGGCAGCATCACAGGTTTTACTGTGCTGAATGCACAGATACAAAACTACTTAGTGACAGTTATTAATGAATTAAGAAATTTATGATGAACTTAAAACTAAACCAGTTACATGATAGGAGAGAATGCCCTCATAGGATCATTTCGTAACAAGCAGATTTGTCTACTATTGCTCCAAGATAAAGAAGCTTGATTTTAATAAAACTTTTTGCGGGGATGGAGTTTGCAAAATAGACTATCATAAATGTGTGTACTTATTACATGACAGAGTTTATAAATTACTTGTATTTTATGACCATACTACGCTTATCTTTTTTTAGATATAATTCAGAACACGTTTGACATTTAATTGATTGCATCATCAACTTCCTTTTCCTTGTTTACTTGCATCTTTAAGTTTACTGCCACTAGGTGACATTGTTCACTATAGGATTGCCATTTACTGGAAGTAAAGCAAATTAGTTGATGGAATCAATTGGCAGTATTTCAAAACTCATTACACGATCTCTATTCTTTAATGTAAAATTTTATTCAAATCATTACATTTATAGGTCAATTTTAATGCTTTAATAATGTAACTTCTAGGTATATTTCGTGATTGACTAAAATTATCTGCTATAGCTCATTTATCAATTTGTTTGTATTTAATTTTAAAATGCTGCTTTACTTTGATTTCCAAACTATATTTAGTTTATCCAATGTAAACTTTGTCACAAGCCAAGGATGATAAGTACATTTTTTAAATTATGAGTGTTCAAACTATTAATTAAAGCAGTATTAATGTGTTTATATTCTGTATCAAATCTATCTTTATTAAGAAGTGTATTTATCAATCTGTAAACTTAGCTATTAAAAGGATTAAAACTCTTGATTTGTTTACTTAATTGTCAGTATGAGTTGATTTTCTATAAAAGCAAAAATTCAATTTATATTATTTTTTTATTATCTTTAAATCTAGGAAAGGGAGATAATCATATTTTTTCAATTTCAAATATAAATTTTATAGCTTGATCTTGTAAATTCAAAAGTTTAAAAGCATCATCTATGTGCTTATCAGGAACAATAGCAAAAACATCACCAATGCATCCGTACCAAGTTTTAAAAATTCAAGGGAAAGCTTGAGCTTTAAAAATAGCTCATGAAAATATCAGCAAGAAAAGGTGAAAGTGAGCTATACACATTGCTAAGCCGGAAGTTTGCTGATAGAGTTTTCCATTAAAATTGAAAAAAATTAATTAATATTTTACACATGAAATAACTTATTTCTAGAATTAGTTTTTGTTTCTGCCAGGCTCTGTTTTATGTGGTCTGCTATAGGCAGGTTTTACTGTAGCTTGTTTGCATGGGCTTGCTATGGTGTGGAATGTGAAGACATCAACTGCATAACTTAATAGTGGGACATATGCATCCATATGTTCATTGGGACAAGACCTGTTTCTGATAATTTCTCTGGTATCCTGAGAAAATTTTTTGTGCCTCATAAATATTGCAAGATTTTAGGAACTGTATGTAATCTTTGCCAAGTTAAAAGGTATCAGATCAGATAGCAGCAATTTGTTGAAATGTGCTCTCACTGCCTTCGACACACTTACATGGATTCAGTTGTCAGCACACAAGAACTAATATTCAATGCGTTTGATTAATAGTTCCCGCTTACTACAACTTGCCACTGCATTTTTTAGCATGTTTGTTTCCATCCATTGAGTTTCATATGCCCATTAAATAAGAACTCCCTTGAGAACATTCTCTCCATTCGGTAAATACACTGTAAGGAAGATTCACAATCACAAACCAGAATGTTAAACATTTTGATAAACCTGCAAGCTTCAAGCTTAGTTCTTAATGAACAATTGTAATTAGAAGTATTCTTCACACGCCAAAACCTTGTTAAGTATGCAACAGCCATATACAAATATGGAAAGCTATTACATACAATTAAATACAAATGAATCAGTTACTCCTGCACTAAACATCAATTACTATTTTATATCCATTTTAATTAGCCTACTGGATGTAAATACATGCACATGGCACAGAAAGAATGTGACTGGCTATTGACCAAAATTCAGCTACTATTACAACCAACTTATAATAAACACTAAACAAAACACAGTGCCGTATTATTTCACAATTGTGGTATAATTATAGAGGTGCCATTAAGATAAACAAATAAAATAAACATTATTAGAGAGTATATGTATTATTTTAAGCATATTTACTTACAAGAAAGTAAACAGTGAACACACAGTGACTTGCACAGCACTTGTTTACTGATTTTAAGCACCATTTTCAGTACTACAGCTGTTTTAGTACTATTCATGGTAAGCATGGTCAATAACTGAACATTCCTGATGTCAAACACATCCATTAAAGAAAAAGTGGTGAAAAGCAAATACTGCTAAATGTGTTCAATTCTGTGATGTAGAGAAATCCCACAGTGTAGTTTATGACGTAGTGCAACTCACAGCAGATTTTGCAGGCGTTTCTCAGTGGTCTGCGATGTTCAGACATTCACAAAGAATTTAAAGAAACAGGTATACCAAAAATGCCAGGAAAAAAAGAAGCCCAGAACTGTGTTGGGACAAAGCAGACAATTTTGTAAAGTTGTCATCTGTTTCTAAGTTCATGCTTGAGAATGAAATACCAACAGTAGACAAAGTTTTAAATGCAGTCAATAATAGAAGTCAACATTTCACAACTGCTCTTCAAAATAGGTTTTGTGAACATGAAAAGGAAGAATTATGTGATGATAGGGAAGACATAGCATTGTGGAAGTACAAATATTTGAGAGCTATGTGTCAATATAGGAAACAAAACGGAATTATGTGCTATTTAGATGAAACTTGGATCAATGAAGGACATACTCGTTAACCCACTGTCCAACATTACTGAACAGCACTTTGGATTAAATGTGAGTAAATCGAACTACTGTCATAGTTTAAATATTGCAATGCGCAAAATTATTTTACTTTATAAATTGTACATTAAGATTATCAGTGTATAAAGAATGATGTTTCAAACATGTGCTTCAAAGCTAAACAGCTGTTTGGTTACCTCAGTAGCACAAGAAAAGAGATATGGCCTTTTAATGAGCAATCACAAGATAGATATTAAAAAAAGAAGCGCTATTAACTGTAAAGTTACTTTCATTTTAATTTAACATAAATGAGTCAATGTTTACATTTAAAATTTCACTTGTAAGTTGTAAAATCTTGGAACATTTTCAGACACTGAGCATGGTGGGATCTCAAAATTTAACAGGCTCTTGGAATTTTTAAAACCGAAGATCTTTTCTCATGCATCAAGTTCTAATGTGGTCGTTAAAGGTTTTAATAATTTAATTTCTTTTCCAATATTGTAATTGTCTGTACAAAAATGGTATGCTACTGCTAATTTATTTAAATTTGATGTATCTCTTATACTCTTTCAATCTGACATGCAAGTTCCTCTTGGTAATTCCTATATAAGATCTGTCACAATCATCACATTTAATTTGATAAATGCCAGAATTCAAATCCTCAGGCTGAGAAAAGAGAATAACCATTAGTTGCCACCTTGTTCAGGAAGAAGACAAATGTCTCTGAAAACGTTCCAAGATTATACAACTTGACATAAGTGAAGTTTTAAGTGTGAACATTGACTCATTCATGTTAAAAAATTTAAATCACAAGATACTCGCATGCAGGGATATTTAGCATTATATTTATATTCAGTAAATTAATAATTTTGGACAGAGTATATATTCATTTAGTGCTATGTGTTTCAACAGTGGTCACTTTCATTTTCAGCTAGATGCCAATACTGATGGAAGGGGTTCTGGAAGTTTACTGTCCTCTAATGATGAAAGAAAAACCTTATCATAAAAATCAACTCTATACCTTTTTCACTATAAGCTGAAAGGAGAAGTAAACAAAACCACGTGATAAGACAGCACCTCATTGGCTGGTGGGCAAACTACAACCTTTCCCGCTTAGCATGTCGTCTCTTCCTCTACAGTTCGGTTCAGATGGTAACATTTTGTGGTTATTCTCGTGCAGAGAAATTTAAAAAACTCATAATTGTAACAGTTCAATTTATGAAACTAAATGTGTTTGTTCAGATTCACCTATAACTAAATGAACCGTTATAGCAGAGCCTATGCGCAGGCGCTGCAGTTCGTTTCCAGCTGAGAATCTTCTGCCACCATGGAAAACATAAAACACGGGAAATAGAAAGAAGACAATTGTGTTAAATGCTTTTAACAAATTCTGTGGAAAGTACCCAACTTTAATCGACAATGAATATGGTTGGCCATTGTTTAGCAATAATTGAACTTCTTTGTTAGTGATGCAGAATTGTTGCTCGGATAGCTTGGGTCGCGTTTGTTTTCTGTTGTGTTTTAACCTAAGCATTAATCGTTATTTAACTTGTTGACTCAAAAGGGATTTCTAAAGCCTGAAGTTAAGAACAGTTTAATCCAGTACCTTTAATCACAGAAGTCAAACTGTTCAGGTACAAACTTTTATTTGTCTACTCTAAGGGCCGGTTTCACCAGCAGATGCTAAATTTTAGACAATTAAACTGATTTAACACTGAAGTTAACAGAAATTCTGTTTCATAAAGCAATGCTAACTTTAAGCATGTGTTAAAGCAGTGTTAAGTTAACATCCCCATATCCCTGTGTTAAGGTGTTTAACAAATATTAGAAACTGGAAAATGGCTGCCGCAAACCAAGCTGTTGATGCGAGTTTGCTACAACTGGCATTTTTGAATGTCATTCCTAATAGAGGAGTAGTTGTACGTCATATAAATTTGAAACTCTGCAAAAGGAAGAATTTTTAAAGCAATATAAGACCGTCCAAGGGGTCATGTGCATGGTTTTATGGGAAATATGAGAGGTTAGAATACTACCAATAGAAGAGTGTTAGGTACTTAGATTTTATACTATTAACATTTTTCATTTACTTGTGACAATGTTGGTATTTCCAAAATTACCATTTGTAGGTTTATACGGAAGGTTTCCAAAGCAATTGCTTTAAGAAGCAAACTATTTTTTTCGGATCTGCTTGATTAATCAGTGATAACATGTTTACATCCACTTTAGTTTCAATGCAGTGTCCACCATCAGTTTTAAACCATCTTAAACGCTCTTTGCATTTAACGTTTCTGGTACAGCACTTCATGTTAGCATAAAATTGCCATAGTTGCTTACTGTACTTAAGAGAAACGCGTTCATTCCCATTAAATTACTCGTGGATTTTGTCCCAGGCTGCAATCTTATCCTTTAATGTAAGACCGTCAGCTTTTTTGCACTTGGCAATACATCTATACTTATTAACCAGATGTTAATTAATGCGTTTCAAATGGTGAAAGGTTTATTTCAGTTTACATCATGATTCTAACCTCAAACAACTGGGAAAATCACATGGCCATTGTCATGAATGTAAATAGTTGTCGGCTACTGACACAGAGAGCGCAGCGATACGTAGATAAACGTGCATCAGAGTACGTTCAGAAGCAGTGTAGTTCGGCCATCGCCTTCTCAAAAGCTAGCATTCTCAGTTCTCCTTGCCGTTAACAAAATGTTACCTAACAATTTGCTGTAAAAGTTTGATGAAATGCAAAAGTTTTAACCTTAACAAACCTTTAACCTTGTTAACAAACTAGATGTTAGAGTATTTTTAACATCGGTTGGTGCAAATGGCCCTTAGTATTATGTGTTAGAAGTTTAGGATGTAAGGCAAAATATAGGAATAAGACATACAGTGTTTAAAAGCTAATGATCCCCAAGCTGCGCAATATACTGTATTCACATTCTGTCTGAAGCAATTTCCTTTCACGGGTACTTAGTTCCCATCATCCTCCACGTGGTGCTGCCATGTGCTCAGCGGAGTGATACATTTAAGTTTTGTTTACTTCTCCTTTCAGCTTATAGTGAAAAAGGTATAGAGACAACCTTACCCAGAGGTTTATAGAAGCACCACCAGCAGACAGCATCTGGTTGTGAATAAAAGTGAACACTTTTGAAACATGTGCCACTAAATAAATTTAGTATAATTGTTGCAATAACTGACTCAATTGCACTTAATTGTATTGATTACATCACTTTACTTATCATCTAAGAATACAAAGCTATTACATGTTGCTTTATAAAGATAACTCTGAGACTTGCTCAGGTGTTAACCTGGTAGAGTGACATTTGCTTGATTACAGTGTTAACTTCAATTACATTAAAAAATATCTGTGCAATAATACGTGTTAACAGCTTCTAACCAGGTTTTATGCTTTAAACTTGAATAATGATAAAAACAGTTAATAAAATATTTTCCTCTGAAAGTTACATGACAATACATTACATAATATACATATGTTATATTACAAGCTTTGACACAAATGTATAAAAGAAAAATTAAAAAGGGGAGGGGAATAAAAAAAACTGATTCAATGTTAGGAGATACTGTTCTCACAATTCAAAAACATGACAAATAAAAATATAGAAATATTAAGTAATTCTTATTGTTTTAAGTCCCATGATTAGATTATATCCTTTAGTGCCCTTGAAAACTTCTTTATCTGATTACTGAAAAATGCAGTTATTTAATTTGAGGTGCTAAACACATTCAATAAAAAAAATCCTTATTTCACAATTTCCAAAACTCATTCTATGATAATGTACATGGGTACTCAGCAATTAAAATTTCAGGCTGCAAGTTAAATGCATCTGCTTAGCTATTCTCCTTCAGAAGTTTTGAAAACTGAATTCTTTTTAACTTAAAGCACACCTATATAATATAATCACCTGCTGACATGGAGTAGTATTAATAAAAGTACCATGTTTTACTCTTAATTAACCTGCTTAGAAATCAAATGGATCGGTTTATGCATGTGAGTTTGAATCCTCACCACTTAGAACATATCCACACCGTCTTATTCGTTTCCAGACTTCTCGAAAAACATGTAATCCTGCAAACAGAGACAATTAGAATCTAATGTCAGAAACAAAATATGCATTGAAAAACCAAATTGCTGCATTCACATTAAACAGTACACTTACAAACAATGATCAAACATTTGGCTCAACTTTACAACATGTGACATGAGAGTTCTTCTGCGTCCAACGTCTGTGGCATATTACTTTCTCTACTAAGTATAGTAAGTAGGGGAAGTATTGCATTCCACCCAAAAATTTGATACTGAGATTTCGCCGGAAATACATGTTTTGAGACCCTCTGAATCCAAAAAAAAACATTTTTGGAAACATGTCCGTGTGTGTGTCTGTGTGTGCGTGTCAGATAAACACCAAACTTGGTATTTAGGTTCAGTATCTTCCAGAGATGCGACACGAAGGTTTTCAAGAAAATCCCCCACCCCAGATTACCCTTTACATGGAACATTTTTCGAAAATTTTAATTTTCTCAAAAATGGCTCTAACGATTTTGATTAAAATATCATATGTTTAAGATATTTTCATGACAAATGAAATGTATATCTTAAATTTTCTGGGAATGTCTCCAAAAGTATTCTTCATTGTGAACGACTTTTGCATAACTGGTAAACCATAAGAGATAGACAAAATTTTACTACACAAAAAATGTAAATCACGTTAAAATACACAATTTATGTCATATAGATTTTTTTTTCGTTGAGTGAACCATTTTCGAGGTATTGCTTGTTATTCATTTTTTTTTGTCCTGGTAATGCAAAGAAAATGGAATACTCCACATAGCAACCACCTCTTAAAATATTTGACTATCGCTTAAAGCCTACCAATTCCCCTTGCATCTACAAGAAAATTAGCAATAAGATTAACATCTCGATTAACATGAAGCATATGGAGAATAAGCGTTTGTAAAAATAGTTTGTACAAGAGTAGAGAAAGTCATGTGAGTGTAACACATCAGATTTTTTTTTTTTTTTCGAATTACAGCTTCACATTCTTTGCTGTAATGTGCATTTAGAGTTATTTATTTGGGTATTCTTGTTTGGAAAGCATTTAATTAACATGACTTAAGCCTTATAATTATTTACAAGGGCTGGTCAATAAAGACTGAGACTGATTTTTTTTCACATATATTTATTACTCCATTTCAATGTTGATATGATCTTTTTCTAAGTAGTCCCCTCCTACTTGAATGCACTTTTTATAGCATCTCTGCCAGTCCTCGAACACATGGTGCAGGCCATTCTTTGTCAGGTCTTTGAGAATTGCCTCACTTTTCTTCAGCACTGCTTCAGTGCTCTCAAATCGAATGCCCCAGAGCTTTGCCTTTAGTGATGGGAATAAAAAGAAATCACAGAGAGCAAGATCTGGGCTATAAGGTGGATGCGGCACACAGGTAATGTTGCATTTAGCCGAAAATTCTTGGACTTGATTTGCGAAGTGAGGCCGTGCGTTGTCGTGATGAAGTCGCCACCCATTCCGATGAAGTTCTGGACGTTTCCTTGCAATGTGCTTCCTCAGTGTAGCCAATACTGACGTGTAGTACGCTGCTGTAACAGTAGTGTGAGGGGGAACTGCATGCTGGTAAATCATTCCATTCCGAAACACCAGGCCCACCTTGTTTAGCACAGAGGACTCGCCCTTCTTTGAAGTCCTTGAACCACCCAAACACTGTTGCACGAGGTAGTGCATCTTCACCGGATGCCTGCTTCAGCTTTTCGAAAGTTTCAGGGGCTGTATGATTTAAACGAAAACAAAATTTTATTGCGCTGTATTGCTCCTCTCGTGTCACCTCCATTTTGTGGTATGCGAAATTCAAGTAGGGTTAACAATATACAGCATTACTACCAACCTAACAATACAACAGTGCTACCGCCTATGGACATTATACATGAAACCCTGCTCTTTTCAAATATTCATGGTACAGACAGGAAACTATCAAGGAAGCTACAGGAAAAAAATCAATCTCAGTCTTTGTTGATCAGCGCTCGTATTTACTTACTGCGCATATAGCCATATTGAAGAATGCAGGGCAGCCAAATTCTCCATCTTGCATCACTCAAAGTAGTGCAGCCAACACTCTTTTTTGTCACTAAATTACACTAACTATATAATTATATACATTGTTCCTAATTATGCTGACTAGCTATGTACACTAAACACTAACTTGTTAATTTAACTAAGCCTAGCCTAAACTTTTAACCAAACGTAATCTCTACACCACAAGTTAGACCTGCCTAATGTCTTCCATTAGTTATTGGAAGGGGTCTACTGAATGGTTCTTGGTGGCAGGATACCATATATACTGACAAATGTGAGCATGTGGGTGTTCTCTGTATCATTGAGGTAAACCGACAGATCTGTCTTATTAATCGGATGAGCCATTTCTAAAAGTTTTGTTATTTGCAAGAATATCTCCAAGAACATACAAACTTTGCTCTCGCAATACAATAAATACTACTCCACTGCATCATGACTGTGATTGTAAAGCAATAAAACCTGAAAGAAAGCATGGTCAGGACTTTTCAAAAGTCACCGGTTGTTAATCGCTTCCAGATTGTTATGCACATGTATGGGAATGTTTTTCAGAGGTTGGCTACAGTTGTTACAAAATGCGAGAAGCAATAAAACTAATAATTATTATCGGTCGTTTGTCTACTTGCATATGCGCATTGGAGGACCTTCAGGCTTAGAAAATTTCTTGCGTCTCTCGTGTCACATGTTCGAAAGTATCTCCAAACATTTAAAATCACCAGAACTTGCACAAAATGAAGCAAATGGTTAAATTATGAAAACTGAATTGGTGTTAAGCTTCACCAATTCACACACATGATGCCTAAAGATACTCAGGCATGAAGAATACTGGGGAATCAACCGTCACTTGACTGGCAGCCGAAAATAGGGACAATATTCGTGAAACATGTCCTGCCAGTAATTTTGTAAATGGAGCAATATGAGTGCTAAATGTTGATTCTTTTGAATAATTTAATGATTAAAAAGTTTAAACATTTAGGTTAATCTCTTCTTTTGCTGTTTTAACTCAGCATTCAAAAATCTGATGCATTACAATCATACAGCTTTCTGTTTTTTCTTAGAACATTGTTGAGAGCATCTAAAATAAGCAGATGTGTGTTGCTTTATAGAAAATGGAGAAAAGTGAATTTTGTGCTCTGATTTTGAGTGGTAAGACAGTGAAGGAAATGGAAGAAAAGCTGAACAAGTATTAGGGAACTCTGCTCCATCACATGCCATGGTTCACAGAATTTCGATGTGGCCATTCGAGCTCAAGAGATGTTGTGTGCAAAGATTGGCTGGTTGAGGTCACAACAGAAGAAATGATGAACAAAGTTGGAAGACCACCGAGTGAAAATCCATGAGATAGCCATGACCGTAAACATCTCTTGTGAACGGGTGTATAACATTCTGCACAACTTTTTGTGTATTTCACAGGGATGTTTGAACATGTTCCAGCGCAACCCAAATGAGTTTTTGCAGCGTTATATTACGGTTTATGAAACTTGGATCCATTACTATTAACCTGAAATCAAAAGAACAATAAAAGCACTGGATTTCCTTCAGCAAACCTGCTCCAAAGACAGTGAAAACCATTCCGTCGGCAGGAAAACTCATAGCAGCTGCCTTTTGGGATTCACAAGGGGGATAGACATCCACTACCTGGAAAAGGGTAAAACGATTACAGATTCATATTATGCTGCAATGCTGGATCAGTTTCACAAGGAGTTGTTAACGAAACGACCCCATTTGGTGAAGAAAAATGTTCTCTTTCACCAGGATAATGCACCCGCACACAATTCAGCCATTGCCATCGCAAAATTTTGGAATTGAGCTACAAACTGCTACCTCACCCACCATATTCTCCAGATTTCGCTCCGAGTGACTTCTTCCTCTTCTCAAACCTGAAAAATTGGCTCGCTGGGAAGAAATTCATGTTCAATGAACACATTATGACACAAACAACCTCGTATTTTGCAGACTTCAGAACATCATATTTTTTGGAAGGGTTACAAGAAATTGGAGAAACATTGGATGTGTATTGAATTGAAAGGAGACTATGTTGAGAAATAAAATTGATTTTTTGGAAAAAAATTGTTATTTTCTTTAAAAGTCACTGACTTACCAATCCGCCTCATATAAGATTTGAAGACTTGGGTAAAAAATAAACTATTGGAAAATATTTAGTAGGTCGTACTTTATTGCAAAACGAACCTTACTTTTAAAATAACCCTCTAATAAAGAAATGTTATGCTTTTAAACAATTTAGCTCTGTATCATTGTTAGTTATCTACAGTGTACTATAATCCAATACTTGGCTATGATCAGCAATAGCAGCCAGGGCTTGACGCTGATCATGTCCAAATGTATTGTATTAGCTCAACACTCAATAAAGATAAAGATATCATAATCCAATGAATCTCAACTGGTTTGTAACCCTCAACGTTAAAACATGTATTACTGCTTGTTGGACGGGTTCAGAATCACACCCACCATCTTGAATGTAATGCCATACGTTTACAACCAAATCAAATTGCAAGTATCGAACCAAAGCACATGAGCCATACAGTCTACTCCCCTTACGCACGCTTATTTCAAACCTTAACATATAGCATGTTTCAAACAGATTTCATCATGAGGACATGAGACACGAGGGAAGAAAGCGCAGATAAATGCTGCAGATCAGCTGCCATTTTATTATACACTTCAATAAGACTTGCTTTATATTGTTATAATATCTGAATTAAAGTGAAATCAATACACCTTCCACCACTAAATATATTAATGCCATTAGTTCACATTTGTGAAAGTATATTAATTGCATACATTTCAATTATATAGGATCTACAGTATACCACTGTAAATAAAATGCCCACAACATACTACACATGATATTATGAATGAAATTAATATTAATAAAATAGTTATTTTTCATTTTATGTAACACATTTCCCTGATCATACACATAGTAATACCTATAAAAACAAAAAATATTAATTATAATGAAAGAAAAATGCTCCCAAACAGCTCAGTTGAAGAGTCAAACTGGTTTGCTGCATTAACCAATTTGGATGGAAATATTACCCATCTTGTAAGCTGAATCTGAATACAGTGCAACATGCAAATCAAGTTTGTACTATTGCATTCATACATGTCCGAGAGGTAAGCAGATCAATTTATAAGGTTAATTCAATAAATAAGCTTAAACGACAGAACAATAACATTTCACTATTAATTACTATGTTTAGTTTCCCTAATTTTAAATTATAGTGCTGTTAGTGTTAAGGCATTTTCATATTAAAACACTGAACAATGAAAAATTGCATTGCTTATGATCTGGTTGCTTATCATCTAAACTTAGTAACAGACAGTAAATGAAATGGAACTTTCAGTTGTTACAGTGGTAGCAGAGTGCTTAGCAATAGTTAGTTGCAGCTGCCTTGGTTAAGTTACCAGAAAGCTGGAAATGCTTGGCAGTGAGGGACGTACACAAAGGGAACAGCCATAAAGGGTATGCTCAATGGATGGAACAGTCAGCCAGTGCATGAGTAAGAGCCTGTTTTTGAGGCAGTATTTTTTAACACTTAAATGATTTTCAGTCTAATTATATAAATATAAATTCAATAACAGCCCGCCTTAAAGCAATATGTGCATGTAACAATATATAAAAAGTGTATATTACAGTCATTGTATATGTTTATATTATTGTATCCATGTGTAATAATGTTATATGAATATATTATGTAATTTAATAAGCAGGAACTGTGAGAATAATAGGTTTAAAAGTTGCTAACAATGAGGTAACCTTGAGGCAATAATGAGTAAGATAGTTTAATAATGCTATCAGTCATTATTGGAGCAACAATAATGTAATGTTTGTGACAGTTTAAAAAAATAGCCAATCAACAACCAGAAAAAAGCTTTAGTTGAATGAAGGTATTCTATTGGACTAGGATTAGCCATTCCGAATCTGAAATATAGCAAAATTTACAAATTTAGAGTTCAGTTGGTTGCAAACAGTGTTCCTAACCGGACGTGAGACAAAAAATAGTTTACGTGTTAAAAAGTGCAAGTAGTTAAAAAAAAAAAAAAAAAAAAAAAACCCACAGCTCTCTCTAATCAGTGAAATGTTATTTAAATCATGTCAAGCATTAATGAATGGTGTGAAGAAAAACTTAAAATCTGTGTAAGCCTACATTCTTGTCGCACCACAACCCTACTAAGAGAAACGTGTCTCTAACAATAATACTGACGCAGCCGAGGCAAACATAAATATATAATATTTAAAGAAACAGTCAAGTTACAAAGTATATTTTTAAATTTTTGGACGAAGGCTACCGGGTACCATACGTGTGATTGCGACTACTTCGTGTTCAGCTCCCCAACAGTTGAATTACAATACAACTCCTACTTCAAATTGACTTTCCAAACGTATAGATACTATCTACTTCATTTTGCATGGAACAGACTAGAACATTCCACGCAGAATATAAGAGTGGTGATGAACAGCAAAGACCAGGCATTCATAGATTTGTCATTGTGCATTTGATATCTGTGCATCAGAGCATGCAGTAAGACTGAGAGAGAGAGAGAGAGAGAGAGAGAGAGAGAGACGGCAGTATAGAGGGTGCAGTCACCAGTCAGTAATCCTATGTAAATAACAATCACTGGTATGAAGCCAGGAATAGTGGCTAGCGGAGGCTGCCATACAGCAATAGTGTGTTATCATCATCATGACCACACTCACAAACAGCCAGACCAACTGCTTCCTAATATACATAGGCATATATGAAAGAAGGATTGTGACTACACTGGGAAGTTCATGGGCAACATAACATAACAGAGCAGCCAGAGTAAAAACAATTGCATCAAGAACATTACATTACAAGGTAATATCATTTTATGTTGGAGTAACCAATTGCAGTATGGGTTAGGAACAGTTGTTTAATGGGGGAAATATTCATATTTCAGGAAAGTTATGTAGAGCACAAACTCAAGCATTCTAACCAGAAATTTTATGCACGAGTCATTCCACGTCAAGTTGCACAAACTTTCACAAAATCTGACCATCATGCCTTCAAATTTTGTCCATGGATTACAAAAACAAAATTATGTTTTAAATTCTTCTTTTTTTTACTCGCAATTTTTCTAAAAAACATATTGTTTCTGTATCGCAGAGGCATAGATAAACACTACACAGGAACTATAGCATACAGCTACAAAACAACAATATTATAAAAATTTAAAATCACTGGAACTTTCCAAAAATTTGTATATATCTGCTTTATTTGCATACTCTAAGAAATCCTTATTAAAACTATTATATTTTGAACTTATCTACTTACTTCTAGGATATTTTTAATTAAAGCAATAGTGCAAGCAAGATGGTGAAATGCAAATGATTATAAAGCTTACAAGATTAAATCAAAAGCAAACATTAAAGGTTTAACCAGTTAACACACTTATCTGCCACGTCACCAAAAGCCTAACCATTAAGTGCTACCCATGCTTCCTCTGCAGAAAACTTCCTTGTTAGTGCTGTAAAAGACACACTTCAATTTCTCTTACCTCATAAAACAAAAACGCAATAACTGTTTCATAAAACCATTTTCTTCATCTAAAACATCCCTGGCCGATCCCTCTCAGTGTTGCCAGATTTCTCAAAGAACATTGTATCCTAGTTTAAGAAGGAATGAAACAAACACAATAAAAAGCGACAAAAACATATATGCCCTTTGCCTAGACGTAACACAAAGAGAATTATAACCATGGCTATTTCATGCAGAACTTGAAAGAAAGTAAATTTACAGTCATTTAGCTATACTGAATCAGATAGTGACACTGAAACTTCACTTCAGCTTCTTTTAGTTAATGAGCATTTGCTCAGTAGAGCCCAGATTTAGAGACCATTACAGTAATTATATGTAATTACACATTTATGCCTGCACAAAAGGGAAATGTTGAACATAAATTATATTTTACATCATACTAAATAATTCCACACATTTTAGTATTATTGCAGAATTATTATACACTTTTGGTTTATTTTGCATTTCTACTGAATTATTATTGTTATTATTTTTATTATTGTTGTTGTTTCCATATTGTTCAATATTGCAGCCAGAAAGGAAAAACAGTTTGAACATTTTTACTTTCAGGACAAGAAGAATTTGCATTCCACCCAAAAATTTGTTACTGAGAATTCATCAGAAATACATGTTTTGAAGCCTCCTGAATCCAAATATAGCATCTTTAGAAAAAGGTCTGTGTCTGAACAGCATAACAGAAAAACAAAAATTCAGATAAATACTAAACTTGGAATTTAAATTCAGTACCTCCCAAAGATGCGACAAGATTTTCAACACAGCAGGTGGTTACAGGGATGAGACCTAGAAAGCTGTCTGCCTTTCTATATGAGAGCAGCAGTTGGACTGGACGGGACCTTAATGCCATCTGCACGGCAGCAGAAAATCCGGTAGCTATGCGTTAGGGCATCTGTGACACATGACGGAGTGGGTGGTTATAGGGATGAGACCTAGAAGACTAACTGTCCAACACATATCGTTCTAAGAGTTATCCACTAACAGATCCGTTGCGATATGACCAAGGAGTTAAAGCGATGTAAAATAAATAGAATAATAATAAGATTTTCAAGAAAATCTCCCACTCCAAGTTTTACCCTTTGCATAGAACATTTTTCAACATCTTTAATCTTCTAAAACACAGCTCTGATGGTTTTGATTAACATACATTATACTGAAGATGTTTACATGGCAAATAAAATGTATATCTTGAATTTTCTGGGAATAACCTGTGTAGTCCTCTTCATTCGCAAGGAATTTTGTATAATCTTGTATAACTGGTAAATGTTAAGCGATAGACGAAAACGTACTACATAAAAAAATCTGATGTGTTACACTCACATGACTTTCTCTACTCTTGTACAAACTATTTTTACAAACGCTTATTCTCCATATGCGTCATGTTAATCGAGATGTTAATCTTATTGCTAATTTTCTTGTAGATGCAAGAGGAATATGGTAGACTTTAAGCGACAGTCTAATCTTTTAAGAGCTGGTTGCTATGTGGCGCATTCCATTCTCTTTGCATGTTCAGGACATAAAAAAATGAATAACGAATTTCCATTTGAGAAAAAGTATTGGAAAATTTAAGGGAATAACAAGCAATATCTCGAAAATGGTTCACTCAACAAAAAAAATGTATATGACATAAATTGTGTATTTTAACGTGATCTACATTGTTTGTGTAGTAAAATTTTGTCTATCTCTTATGGTTTACCAGTTATGCAAAAGTCATTCACAATGAAGAATACTTTTGGAGACATTCCCAGAAAATTCGACATATACATTTCATTTGTCATGAAAATATCTTAAACATATGATATTTTAATCAAAATCATTAGAGCCATTTTTGAGAAAATTAAAATTTTTTAAAAATGTTCCATGTAAAGAGTAATCTGGGGTGGGGGGATTTTCTTGTAAACCTTCGTGTCGCATCTCTGGAAGATACTGAAACTAAATACCACGTTTGGTGTTTATCCGACTGTTCATTTCTGAGTTATGCTGTTCACAGACACACACACGGACATGTTTCCAAAAATGCTTTTTTTGGATTCAGGGTGTCTCAAAACATGTATTTCCGGTGAAATCTCGGTATCGAATTTTTGGGTGGAATACAATACTTCCCCTACTTACTATACGTAGTAGAGAAAGAAAAAATGTATCTCTCTTTAAAACACACAATTTATTTAAAATAACTTTTTTGTGGCATCAGTCATTTCCAAGATAACCATTATTAATTATTAATGGTTAGCCATTCTTTTCAAGTCCTGTCGATCTTTGGCTGTTTCTTGCAATATTATGGAAAGAGTGTGGAATTTTAAGGCAGTATGTAGCATTTCCAGTTCTTAAACATTTGACTATCACTGTCCTCTTTGTATCTATTACAAAATGTGTAATGCAGCTAATTCCAGAAAGTTTCTCTCAATTAAAACGAAATAGGAAAATAAACTTACATAAGAATAATTTGTATACTCATTAATAAGTCATAGAGAGTAGAGAAAGTCATGTGAATGTAACACATAAGATTTTCTATTATACTACTGATACAATGTTGTCAATCTCACATTTCTGTTACATCAAAGCTAAATTGCACAAATTTGAAGAGGATAACAATAATTTGTTTTAAAGATTTTCGTTTCTTGCTCTCAAAATGTATCAAAATTCATAGCATGTATTTGCGTTTAAGTTAACCATGGCATTAGTGGATCTTCATCATTGTCAAAGCTGAAAGCATGGGTTTTATTGACAGTAGTTTCACAACAGTTGGTAAAACAGTCCTCTGCCAAACTTGTGATAAACATATAGGATGTACGATGAAATCCCAAATTAAGCAACATTTACAAAGGAAACGTTATTGGCAATGATTGCAGGAAATATATTCTGGAACTTCAAGTACTTGAATTTAAACATTTCTTACACATACTTGCCTTTCAGTACTTTGTAGCAGAAGTGTGCTGATTATGATTAATGTAGTAATCTAAATTTGACTAGCTACCTGTAAATTTCTATTTTCTAGCAAAGAGATAAAATGTTTGATTTTACATAACATTGCTTCATTACACATGTATTTATGTACATATTTCTGAAATTAATATTACATGAAATCCTGGCCCTAGTCATCAGTAATGCTTACTTGCCAGCTTATGAAAAACTAGAAGTGAAACTCTCTGGTGTCAACAAAAAGTGTTCAAAAACATATGGAGGGATGTCAAAGTTCATGAAGAAGAAGTCTCTCCAAGTTACCACATTGTTAATGCATGATGGTAGATTGAGTCACACTTTTTGACACCCACCTTCACCAATTAAATGTTGTATAAAACAGAAACGTTTTTGAGGGCATCCGTCCTCATCGTCAGCAACTGGGTGACTAAATGTCTCTTTCTCCCGTATGCTCTTCTACCTCTTCCTGCAGATTCTGAACCTGTTGCCATCTGGTGTTAGGGCACAAAGTTTTAACACATTGTTCACAGGCGGGATTTCAAAATTAATGACGTTGTTGCCATTTTTGATGATATGTATTTTTTCCCAGATGTTCAATTCTATTGGTGTGGTGAGCGGTTTTAACAATATATATATATATATATATATATATAAATTGGAAACCAGACTTAAGGAACACCAAAGGAACATAAAACTAAAACAAATAGAGAAATCTGCTGTATCACACCATTTTTGGACAGAACCACAACATTGGCCAAAATATAAAATTGTTAAAACCCCTCAATAGAATTGAACTTCTGGGAAAAAATACACATCATCAAAAAGGCAACAACGTCATTAATTTTTAAATTCAGTCTGTGAACAATGTGTTAAAACTTTGTGCCCCAACACCAGATGGCAACAGGTTCAGAATCTGCAGGAAGAAGAGCATACGGGAGAAAGAGACTTTTAATCACCCAGTCGCTGACGATGAGGATAACGCTCTCGAAAACGTTTCTGTTTTATACAATATTTAATTAGTGAAGGTGAGTGTCAAAAAGTGTGACTCAATCTACCATCATGAAGAATACTCCACCGTTAATAATGCGTCTGTTTTTAATCTTTAATTGTTAATGTATGATTAACTTCATTTTCTATTTCACAGTTTTAACTCCAAAAGTCAATAGCCACTGCAGACACTTCGTTTTTGCTTTTGGCTTATGCATCTCAAATCATAATTTTTCCTGATTTCCAATTCCCTTCTTATACAAGGTGTGATAAAAAATAACAGAAATTTTTTAATTTTGCGTGCTTTATACATCCGATGTTCAAAACTTTTTTTGTATCTTGTTGGTACATATGTTTCTGATGTATGTTTGATTTTCAGCTGTTTTGAATATTTAGTTTATTGTTGACAGTCGAAAAAGTTATACGTGTTTTCGAGTGCTCTGCGAATTTTTACTTTCGAAAAAGATGGATCAAAGGATTTGCATTAAATTTTGCTTGAAAAACAGAATAAAGTGCAGCACTGCATTCAAAATGTTGACTGTAGCTTTTGGCGAACCTACTACAAGTAAGACAATAGTTTACGAATGGTATAAACGCTTCAAAGAGGGTCGGGAAGATGTTGAAGACAACCGTCTTGGACGCCCTAGTACAATAATTACTGATGACAGTGTGAAAGAAGTAAATAAAATGGTTCTGGAAAATCGCCGAATCACCATCAGGTTGCTGATGATGTCGGCATATCCTATGGCTCATGGCAAGCAATTTTTTCGGATGTTTTGGGCATGAAACATGTAGCAGAAAAGTTTGTTGTGAAATTGTTGAATTTCGACCAAAAATGATATCACGTAGACATCGCTCAGGAATTGCTGAATGAAGTCGAAAACAATCAAGAACTTCTAAAGAAGGTTATAACAGGTGACGAAACATGGGTATATGGGTATGACATTGAAACTAAAGCCCAATCGTCCCAAAGAAAACCTTGAAAAGTCAAAACCAAAAAAATTTTGACAAGTTCAATCACATGTGAAAGTTCTTCTCACTGTTACAATCGGACAGTGTATCAGGAGTTCCTGCCTTATGGTCCTACGGTCAATAAGGAATACTACCTGGAAGTTATGCGCTGTTTGCGTGAAGCAATCCGAAGAAAATGACCAGAATTGTGGCAAAACCACTCATGGAATTGCATCACAATAACGCACCCGCTCACACCTCAATGGTTGTTCGTGACTTTTTGGCAAAAAACAAAACTGTTGTGCTGACTCAGCCACCGTATTCCCCGGACATGGCTCCTTGCGACTTCTTTCTATTCCCAAGGTTGAAGAGAACCATGAAAGTATGATGTTTTACCAGCATTGACGAGATAACAGAATTGCTGAAGGAGCTGAACACCATTAATGAAAAGTGAGTTCCAGAAGTGCTTCCAAGATTGGAAAAAGCACTGGCACAAGTGTATTATATCTGAGGGGGATTGCTTTAAAGGGTACAAAGTTTATGTTGATTAAATAAAAATTCTTTAAGAAAAACAAAAATTCCCATCACTTTTTGATCACACCTTGTATGTCCAATGTACATCACACTCCAATCATGACAGAAACTTGGTAGATGCCTGATCTATGCTTAACTATTGTCCATTCCAAACCAGAGTTCCCTCTGATGTAAACAAAAGCATGTGCTTTTGCTTGTCACGAACCTAAGCACACACTCTTATGCCAACGTAAACACTTCCTTAATAAATGTATTGTATCATGAAATATTGGGGCAGGAAAAGTATAGAACTGCACATTTTATTACGGTTATCATAAGAACTCATTGCTAAAGGTAATGGATATATACTAACTGTAACAGATTACAAAATATGATTGTGCTAATGCTGAGAGTATCTTGCTTGTTAATTACCAACTGTATGCATGACTCCATTTTCTGGCATATACAAGAAATGCAACCATGAATTCCCAGAGGTGCCTATCTGAGTACCTAATAAACATTTTGCGTAAAACAGGAAATATGATAAGCATATAATGATATGATAAGCGTATTATCATTCATAATATGCTAGCGCACGTTTGCTCAGCTCAAGTCAAATCTTGTGATTTAGTCAGTTGATATTTGAGTTCTCATAGCAGAGGAAGGTGCGTGTAGTGTGAATAAACTGTTCAAACACAAAAGCGAGAAACTGTTAAAAAGTGGCAAAAATAAACAATACTTAATGTTTCAACTCACTATTAGAAAAATACCTGACACTTGCATTAGTGGATATTATGAAACTAATATACAATTTTACAGGTGTTTCAGTGAGTAGTGTAAACAAAGCGTGTAACCAAAGTGTGTTCTACATAGTAGAACATAATAAGAGGAGAGTCAAATGTAGGAACTTGTTTTGTGTGCAACAGTGCTGTGGATAAGCTTGTAATTAACTTGGAGAATAGTTCTGATTCCAATATGGCAGTTGAGTCATCTTCGGAGGTTTCGGATTTGGGTGTTGCACTTTTGCCTGAGGATTGTGATTAACGTAAGTAAAATGTTCATTTCCACATGCTTATAAAATTGACTGTTACTTCAGGTTGCATTTTGAACTACGATTTTCACGCAGGGCGCCTTTTTATAGATTGAAACAATGTTCAACTGTAAGTGATATGCAGCAAGCATGTACAGAGGAACAGGCAGCCATTGGGGCAGGCATTGTGAACTACTTATATGCGGATAATACAAAAAGTTTGTTTACAGTGAGAGATACTCTGGTTTGGAATGGACAGTAGTATGGGTCTTTGTTCATTTTATTAATTTTTTTTTTATAATTAACTGATTGCTTGGAACTAAATGAATGTTATATTTTTAAAGACCTTGTTAATTACTTGTTCTTTCACACGTGTCACATGTATTAAGAAATCGGAAAGGTAAATATCACACTGAAAAATTCAATGCTATAGTCAGAATTTGAACTTGGATCTACAGCTTACCATGCTATTGCTCTGAGCACTGAGCTATAACCAAATTTCCCAATTGACTCACATTTTTCTCAGTAAACCATAAGGCATTCTCAAATTCATTTTGAGATGACAGACACCAATAGTGACTTAAAATCTCATAAGTCCCAGGCTACATAAATTACCACTATTAGGTCAATTCATGTTAATTGTTCTTTCAAAAATGCCATGTATAGACTAAAGATAGAATCAGACTGAAAAATTCAATGCCAAAGCTAGGATTTGAACTGTGGGCCTTCAGCTTATTGTGCCACTGCTCTGTTTAAAGATCTTGAATTTTCATCCACTATGATATGAGTGTGTGTAGCTTTGTGCACAACTTTTGTCTTCTGTATGGAAAGCTTGATGATTTACTGTAGTGTCTATTTCTTTTTGTGTAGTAACCTTCTTGTCAGGCAGTTAGGTATTGAAACCACTGGCATAAGTAGTACAGTCAAACCTTGGTCTATAGTTCCTGGGGCTATCATTTTCCCACATTCATTATTCAATTTATGCGGTCCTGGCCGGTTTACATTAAAACTTATGTAAATAAAACCCATATTCATTGTTCCTTGATGTATGATTTTTCCACATTACTCATTAAAAAATTTCAGTCACAAACACATTCTATTCTTGAACGGTCATTTTAAACATAACACTTAAGATGATAAAGACAAGGTGTCTTCGAAACACGTTCAAGGTAATTATCTTGAAAGAGTGAAGTTAGAGTGTGTTGCCACTAGATTTTTATTAATAGGTCATTTTAAAGCTGGAGTAGTTTAAGCTGTGATAGTAATTCACATGTAGTTGCAGTACTTTTGGAGCAGCCTGTGCCAACCAGAGCTAGGAGTTCAAATAGCAATTGAATAAGGTTTATTGTATTATCTCCTATTCTATCACTTCAGTTAAAGTATGTTAACTAAATTACATAACATGCATACTGGTTCTTCCCTTTCGTTTTGTTATTCCATTAAGTATTTTTGTACATGATTTGTGCACTTCCCATATCCTTTGTTTGTTACTTTCAAATTACTTTCCTTGTTGTCATGTGCACGTGTGTTTGAGTGGAATAAACCAGGCTAGGACAGACTCGTGTCAGTACCCCTGCTGTCATTGATGCAGTGGATGCTGCCATCAGAAATAATCGACGGTGGATTTTTGCGGTGGGGATGAATCCATGTGCTTCCATTGTTTGCTCCGATGCTTGCTCTCCGGTTCAAAATAATGTCACCATGTTTCATCTCCCGCAACAATATGGGACAGGAAACGATATTCTTCAATGTGATACCGTTCCAGGTGCTGCAGTGATGTCAACATTCTGTTCACCTTCTGCTCCTCCGTCAGGCTGTGGGGAACCCACTGCGCATAAATTTTCCAGTACTTCAGATGCTCTGTCAAGATAGCGTGAGTGGTACCGTAACTGATGCCCAACATGACCCGAACGTCTCACTTCTCTGCAAGAGTTTGTTGTTACATAGGAATTATACTTGAAGATTCTGTGTGCTGAAGTATACAGATAATTTAAATTTCCCTGTTGTTCATGCATCTCACAGAGAAATGGTTCATAATCTTTGAATATATTTTGGGAAACAGGATCTATTCTTGATAAGAAACCAAAACTAAATTGCCATTTTCTTATACAGGAAAGCCTTCACAACATCGGAGAAAAGTTAGAATGAAGTCCAAAGAAATCACAGCACAGAAAGAATGCACAGGAATCAGGATTTTGCAAACCTCAGCTTGGAATGTCACTAAACTTTTAAAATTAAAACCCTGAGCAAAGTTAATTTCTGCAATTGGTTGTTGGATAAAGTTAATGATTGTTATATTGACCCATATTTAATTTTCTTCTACATAGGAAAAAGGGTTTTATTTACATGTCCTATGAATATCCAATCCTGCTGGCAAACAGCATGCTTCCCAGCCAAAACAATTTCACTTATGTCAGCCATGCTCTACATGACGTCTCTGTTTAAGCCTGCCAGGGATGGTAAGAGGGAATTACCCATGGCTAGGTCAGATGTCTGTTGATGAAATTTGTTGAAAGGGAGAAACTTTTGGCTTATGCATAGTGTGTCATGCCTTACCAGTCTCCTACTTCATTTGTGTTGATTACAGTTTTGAGAGTTATGAGCAAGCTTGTCAAGCAAGATGCTAGTGAAGAGACTATGATGCCTCCATTTGAAAGGGTGATTTGCTCTAGTGCTGTATAAAAAGCTACAAATGATCCTGAAACATGTTTTGTTTAAAAACTTAAGTGAAATTTCAGTGTTACTACCTCTGACTCAGCATAACTTTGAATACAACAGAACACATGAAACACAATTTTAAACCAGTGTTCCTTCAGATAATCTCTTCATCAAGTTATTCTTTTAAAAAAAGAATCTTCTCTCATCAAAATTTATTTCCTGAGAAAAATAGCATGGTTTTTTCTCTCAATAACTTTAAAGTCATTTCCACACTATTCCTGCTTTGGGAATAGGTAAAAGCATAAAACAAGACATACGCTTGACAATTAACAGCTGAATTTATAAAAATAATATTACTAGTCGGCCACAATATGAGTGCGTTCGGTGAAAAGGGGAACTAAACAGTTACAGAGCAAGTGGGAGGGGCATCAGAAGGGCATTCAGGTAAAGAAAACATCTGCAAATCCAAGTTATTTTCAGTGCAACTGTACACCCATGGATTAAAAAAAATAGTCATGTCTTGAACGCTATGTACTACACGGCACAGTGCCTTGTTTACACCATATACAATGTAGTTGTGTAGCTGCTGCAGCAAGTTGTTGTAAGGCATTATTAAACATGCTACCTTCCATGTGTCTTCTCTGTAGCACTGTGGCAAACAAAGCGTTTAATTTCATTTTATTATCATCCTTTTAAATACATTTAAAGGACACATCCAATTACAAATATAAAATAATTTAACAAGTACAACTTATAATTTTACATTACTTTTCATTAACATTTCTACCTTAAGTATCAATTAACCCTTTACATTGCATTTATACAGTAGAATCCCGTTAGTACGTTTTTGCAGGGACCTAAGGATTTGGACGTCATAGGCGGGAAAACGTGTTAACGAAAATGCAAAATCTGCAACTTAAGAACATAGTTATGTAATAAAATCTAATAATTACTATGTCTCCATGGGCAATTTAAATCAATTTTGAGTACAATTTCATACTGAATACGATCTACGTTTCCATGTTAAATTCAATATGTTTAAATGGATTTGGATACACAAAGCCTGAGAATAAATAATTCAAGCTTTTATTTTGGTCAACTTGGATTTTTTAGGTTATGAATGTTTTTGAGAAAATAAATTGCGAATTGTGGAAGCGGCAATAGTGGTTTTGCTGTGTTTTATTACACACGTGATAACAATAATTTCTGCTAAAAAAGAAAAAATTATGAGCGTGCATCGTGTTACGAGTACAATAGACGATATCATTTTTGGTGTATACAAGACGATTTGAATACGGAGGTGTTTCCATGCAACAAATTTCGTTCCGGTCCTCTTCTGATCCTATTTTCCAAGAGAAAAGTTTTGTTTTAGTATTTTTCCCTTCTTTAAAAGCAGTTTCAATCAATTTAGGTTTGCTAACAATCATGTTTAAGGTTGACGGAGGAATGTTTAACTTCCGCACTATATCGACATGTTTTATATTTGGATTGTGATTACATCAAGAATTTTCAGTTTTTCACTGTTGGTTATTTACCTACTACACTTTCTTTTTTTCATTGTAAATGAAAAGTTAAAATACAATCTATGGTTGTTTGGTCATCACTCAACATTAGAAACTATCGTTAGCGTTTACTGCGTTTACCACGCCAAGGTAAAGCATTCTGCATCCCGCCCACAGAAATCGTGTCACACAAATATTTAAATGCATGTATGTGATTGGCTGCCGATATCCACCCCGTGACCAAGGATTGACCAAAGTAGCAAATGAGGACGTCAAACTATGAACGTTAAACACCTACTCCCACTGTACCGATCAAGGATTGGCCAAAACAGCGAATGAGGACGTCAAACTTCAAACGTAGTAAGCGGGACCGGGAAAACGCACTAAGCAAACATTATTTATTATATTTCGTGATTTGGTACCGGGACTTTTATAATTCAATGTAATACACGGGAAAACGTGTTAATGAGGAACGTGCTAACGAGATTCCAGTGTATTAAGTTTACCTTAAATATCAATTTTCACTTTACATTGCTTTACCATGTCTAAATTCATCTATACTATAAAATTCATTTTCTATTAAGGTTTTCTTTATTGTTTTCATCATTACATTTGGCTGGTTTACGTTCTTTATTTCTCTAGGTAATTTATTGAATAATTCTCTTCCTCTAACTTCTATGGCACGATTATTTAGAGTTCCCCTTAATGTTATTCTATAATAATCATCATTGTTTCTTAAATTATGGTTATGTACACTGGAATTTTTTGCATATTTATATTTATCACAGTTTTTATGCATTTATATATATGGCAGTGTTAATAAGTTTTGATTCTTAAACACCCCCCTGCAAGTTTGTTTGTTTTCCATTTTGCTTATTATTCTAATGGCTTTTTTTTTTTTTTTTGCAGTTTAGACTTTATCCATTTCTCTTACTGTAATATTTTCCCAAATGTAATTCCGTATCTTACATGCAAATATATAAAAGCATAATAGACCTGTTTCATTGTTTTAGTGTCCATTATTTTAGTTAATTGTCTCATTATATAAATGCCCTTATTTATCTTTTTACTAATTGATGCTACATGAGATTGCCAATTTAAACGTTTATCAATTATTACTCCAAGAAAATTAAAGCAACTTATTTCTGATATGTTTTCCTCATCTATACTTAGTTTAATACTACTCGGGTTAAATTTTGTTAATTCAAAGTTAATACATGCTGTCTTTTGTGTATTTATTATCATATCTAAGTTAGCATAATATTGTTTTATAATTTTTAAAATTGAATTCACTCTAATTTCAACTTCTTTTGCTGTTTGAGCTTTAATTATGACAGTCATGTCGTCTGCATATCCAATTGCGATGCCTCCATTTTTCTTGTATGACCTCAAAATGTTCTGTAGTTAAGACTGCAGGTTTGCTTCTCGCATGTAGCAAACACTTTTTTTTCTTCTGTTAATAATGTTTAATCAACACATACGAGGGTGGTCTGAAAAGTTTCCGACCTAATAAAGATACAAGACATTTTTTCAGAAATTTTTTTTTATTTTTCAACATAGTCTCCTTGTAACTCTACACACTTCTCCCAGCGATGCTCCCATCTCTGTAACCCGTCCAAATAGTACTCAGCATTTTTCTCTGCAAAATAATTGTTCTCGAAGGTGATTGCTCCTTCATTTGACGAAAATCTCTGTCCTCTGAGCGCAATTTTCAGATGAGGGAACAAAAAGAAGTCACTTGGGGCTAGATCCGGTGAGTAAGGCGGATGGTCAAGCAGTTCAAACCATAATTCATGGATTTTCACCATTGCAACCGCTGAGGTGTGAGACGGTGAAACAGGATTTTCTTTTTCTGCAAATGTGGCCGTTTTTCCACAAGTTCTGCCTTCACTTGTCAAGTAATGATGCATAGTATGCTCCTGTAATGGTTTTTCCTTTTTGAAGATAATCAATTAAAATAACTCCATGACTATCCCAAAAAACAGTCGCCATCACTTTCCCAGCCGAAAAAACAGTATTTGCTTTTTTTGGAGCCGGTTCCCCCTTTGCAGTCCACTGTTTGGACTGTATTTTTGTTTTGGGCGTATAATGGTGTATCCAAGTTTCATCTACATTAATTAATCGGCGCCAAAACTCAGATTTATTGCGCCTAAACTGCGCCAACAGAGCTTTGGAAATGTTCATTCGAACACGTTTTTGGTCAAACGTGAGCAAACGCGGCACCCAATGCGCAGACAGCTTTCTCATGTCTAAATGACATGTTCATAGCCTCTGCTATCTCTCTCACTTTAATTTGGCGGTCGCCTAGCACCATTTGGTGAACTTTGGCGATGTTTTCGTCGGTAGTTGCAGTTTTTGGACGTCCCGAACGTTCATTGTCTCCCAAGCTCTTACGGCCACGTTTAAATTCAGCTGTCCAAAATTTCACTGTGGTAAATGATGGTGCAGAGTACCCATACACAGAATTCAACTCATCTTTGATTTGCGTAGGCGTATTGCCTTTAAAAAACAAATATTTAATGACAGCTCGATACTCGATTTTGTCCATTTTCATAAAAACACTCACATCACCTCGCTCAAACGACTGTTACATAACAACTGGGCGTCCAAAATGGCTGAAACTTTGGTGAGTAACTGTCAACAGATGAACAACGAAATTCACTAGCTTTTATTTACGAGTGCTGCCATCCTCATGTTGAGGTTGGAAACTTTTCAGACCACCCTCGTGGTGAGTACTTATTTTCGATATACTGCATTTCATACACAGTATTTGGTAAAGTTCATAATAGAATAGTTATTACAATGCAAAATACATGGCTTCACAATTTCATCATGGTCGCATATCTGTATCTTGTTGGATATCAAGGGACGGTCTAGGTGTGTTGTGGCAGCCTGATGATACACTGAACAGCATGCAATACACGGTAATACTTGAGAATACTTTGATTCGCTCTGTGAGGATGAGATATTCTGATGGAATTGTTGAATTAATACAGGATAATCATCCTGTCGTATGTGTCAAATTGCTTCTCAGAGAGGCACGATATCAGTGATAAACTGGCCTCCCTGTTCAGCAGATTTGAACCCTATTGAAAATGTGTAAACTGAGGTGAAAAGGGAGCTGTGCTCAAATTTCCCTGTAGGTGTACAAAGAATAAAATTCAAGAAGCCTGGAATGTTGTAGCTTCTCGTCCATGTTACTACAGGAATTTAATTTCATCTATAACCCAAAAATGAGGCAGTTATACGTGCGCTCAAGGGTCCATACACCCAATATTAATTTTGTTCACTTTTTATGTGTTTTAGTTTTAGAACATAATAATTTATTTGCATTTATTTCTTTAGTTATTTCAAACGAGTGTTTGAGTAGAATTGTGTTTTTGTGTGCATACAAATGTCTAAAACTTAAAATGCTAAAGTTATATTAATGCAATGTTATATACTACACATCCAGTCATAAAATTAACAATATAAAAAATAACTAATGCGAGACTTGAACTGAGGAACTTATGAGCGCAAGCAGTGCCTTCTTAACCTGTCAGTCAACAAAACGTTTTCCCATCTCTGTTTTCAGTAGCTTATGTCACCACCAAGGAACACCCTTATAAGCTGACCATTGCACTCACACAGCAGAGACCATTCTACAGTTCCTGCATGTGAGTTGTGAACAAGCTGCTACAAAGGTACACGAAGCTCTCCAATCATCACTCATTTTTTTTGTCCATGGGTGTACATCCCATCTTGCAGCCCTCAATCCCCTCTAATACCTTGCATTGATGACATTACATGTTGTCAACAAAAACACTGGCGCCCTCTTCCAAGGACACTCATGTCGTGGCCGACTAGTACATAAGATCTAGTGTAACAAATGTCACCAAGTATATACAAATAAGACAAAGTTGCTCTTTGGTTGAAAAGCTGTAAGCTTAATGCAAGCACATATGCTTGATAATTGAGAACTGAACTTATAAAAACAATGTTACTGTAACAAATGTCACCAAATATATACAAATAAGACAAAGTTACTCTTTAGTTGAAAAGCTGTAAGCTTAATGCAAGCACATATGCTTGACAATCGAGATCTGAGCTTATAAAAATAATGTTACAGAAGATTCACTGTAACAAATGTCACCACGTATATACAAATAAGACAATGTTGCTCTTTAGATGAAAAGCTGTAAGCTTAATGCAAAATCTGATATACATTTCCAACAGGTTTCTACTTACAATCAGGAAACATGCTCCCAACATTACAGCTTTCATCTTCACATCCAGGTCCATCGGAAATGTGATTCCAAAGTAGTCAGCATCAGTAAAAGCCTCCCTAAGAAAACCAGTCCATTGTTTCGATATTTTTCCAACCTGAGTTGCTCCATCTTTGGATAATACCTATACATAGAGATAGATGCTTTATAAGTGCTGTTGAAAAGTATTTGAATCTATTGCAACAATTATTCAAGCAACTGCTAAATAAAAAAATACAGTTTCAAGAGACTTGGGATGAATTTTGGTAGGAGTAAGAAATGGCACCTTCTTGGCAACAGAGCAGTCAAATCTACGTTAGACATGCCACATTTACTATACAAAAATACAATAGGCATAGTGAGTGCTTGAGGGATGATTATGGAAAGAGTGCTGAAATATTGGATTAGAATGTATTACTTACCACAGAGGCACATTTTGAAAGATTACTTAAATGTACAAGAAAAGTGTATTGGCTAGGTGAAATCCGGAACCAACTTACAATAAATGATATATGTAGGAAGAGAGGGTATGCTGACAGGATTCTGGGAATTAGATGTTCATTGGGAGTTTGAGGTTAAAAGGTTACAGGGGAGGAACAAAAGAAGGAGTTTGCTCTATATGCAGGAATAAAGATTATCCAATCCATATTTTATTAGAATGCAAAGGCACAGATATCTAGAGGAAAGAGTTTATCCAAAATAAACAGTTGAAGATGGCGAAAATAGAAGTAATTTAAAATTTGTTTTGTAAACAAACTCTGATTGTTAATTTAGGAGAATTCTTATTTAGTTACGAAGAATTGGATCTGGTTAGTAAATTAGTTGTTGTTGTTCACCAGTGGCACTGGGGATTAATTGATCTGCATCATTTTCCCTCTGGCTTCCCAATATAAAATCTATAAATTATCACTTTTAAGGCCTTTACATTCACAAGAAGTGCACTTGGGTGTAGGTAGGCATCATATCTTGTAGAGATATTCTGCAAGACAATCGTGGCCAGTTGCCATCCTAAATAAGGCCACTGCAGTCTTCCTTGGCATTTTTTATATATCAACTCTATCTTTAATAGTCTTATAATCTTTATCCTTTAATTTATCTTCTTCATCAAATCTCTGCTATCTTTTGAAATGTTGTTTAATGTTATTTAATTGTTTATTTATTTCTATTTATCCTACAGGTTTTATTTGTTATATTGCACCTTTCTTTGCTAATTAATCCACATATTCATTGCCCAAAAATCCAACATGAGCTGGGATCCATTATAAAATGACATGATTTCTAGATTCAACTGCTTTAATTAGGCTTCTTATTTCTTTAACATTTCTTGTTACTTTATTATTATAATTTACTATTCCATCTATGGCTGATTTTAAGTCTGATAAGATGACTATTTTTTATTTTATATATGGTCTATATAAAATGTTCTATAATGCTGCTTTTATAGCTATTAATTCTCCACCATAATAATTTAACATTTCATCTAATATTAAATACTGTGCAAAATATTTACATTATACTCCTGCACCGGCATTTTTTTTATTGATAAGAAATCCATCTATATATATATTTGGAGCCATACTTTTTCTGGATATCTTTCATTTTCCATAGCTATTGCTATAGCTCTCATTTCATCTAATATATTGTTTTATTTACATATTATAAATATCAGGCCATTCTAATATTATATATCAATATATTTTATTAAACTCATTACCTCTGTTGCAATTGTATTTATTGTAATTATATTCTTGTATTTTAAGTTATTAATATATATTCTGAAGCTTATTTGAGTTTTTAAATTACTTATAATACCTGCTTTATGGTATGCTTATATCTATTTCTATTAACTTGCAATTTTTGTGCTAAAATAATTAATTTCAACTCATATTCCAATTCTATAGCCATGTTTTTTTATAAAGCTTTATAGTACTGTAATTGGTATTATTTTTACAGCTCCTGTTATTATTCTTAGTGAATTATTTTATAAAATTTCTAATTTACTTTTAAATCTGTTATTTACTGTTGCTAATAATTCTCCTATTACTAATATTTTGCTAATAATTCTAATACTAATATTGCTAATAATTCTCCTAAACTGAAGTACATAGCACAAACTAGTTTGTTAATTATAATCATAGTATGATAACAGCAATGTGTGAGCTAATAGTTGTAGAAAATAGTTTTATTAATTATCTTGTGTGGCTTGGAATAGAATCTGGTTGGCTCCAGACCACATCAACTCTGTAAAGAGCTTAAAACAAATACAAGGCTTACAGTTTGACTTTCCAAATTCTGAAAAGCCGTTACTAACCACCAAAGCCTATTTTTACTTTCTCTACTACTTACCCATAGTAAGTAAAGGTTGTATTGTATTCCACCCAAAAATTTGATATTAAGATTTCACTGGAAATATACATTTTTAGGTCCTCTGAATTCAAAGAAAGCACTTTTAGAAATAGGTTAAATATCTAACTTGGTATGTAATTTCAGCATCTTCAAAGGATGCAACACTAAAGATTTAAAAAAAAAAATCCCCCCACCGCAATATATCCTTTACATGAAAAAAGTTTTGTTATTTTTTATTCTCTCAAAAATGGCTGTAATGATTTTGATTAAAGTACAATATATTTATGATATTTCCATGGCAAATAAAATGTATATCTTGAATTTTCAGGGAGTAGCTTGTGAAGTCCACTTCATTCTGAATGATTTTTGTATAAGTGGTAAACCATAAAAGATAGATAAAAGCTTACTACATAAAAAAATCTGATAAATTACATTTACATAACTCTCTTTACCTCTATTGTTTACTAGTGGGTATACAAATTATTCTTACAAAGGTTTTTTTTTTCTATCTACTTCATTTTAATCTAGATAAACTTTTGCAGAAATAGCTACATTACATAACAGCAATAGTAAAATGTTTAAATACTGAACCATATACTCTGACTTAAAATTCCATACTGTTTCCATGCAATCGCCAGAAACAATTGAAAATCGATGGGACTTAAAAAGATTGACAAAGTATTGAACAAATTGAACCATTAATAACGATATCCCAAAAATGGTTGAGGTCACAAAAAAGGTTATTTGAAATAAATTGTGTGTTTTGAAGAGATCTACATTTTTTGTGCAGTACATTTTCGTCTATCGCTTAACGTTTACCAGTTATACAAGATATACAAAATTCTTTACGAATAAAAAGGACTTATAAGGTTATTCCCAGAAAATTCAAAATATACATTTTATTTGCTATGTAAATATCTTTAATATGAGGTATTTTAATCAAAATTGTTATAACCATGTTTTAGGAAATCAAAAATTTTGAAACATTTTCCGTGTAAAGAGTAATTTGGGGTGGGGAATTTTCTTGAAAATCCTCGTGTCACATCTACGGAAGGTACTGAACCTAAATACCAAGTTTGGTATTTATCCGACTTTTCGTTTTTGAGTTATGCTGTTCACAGACCCATGCACGCGCATGTGCACACATGGACCTTTTTTTAAAAACAAAACACTGGTAGTGCACCTACGATAATAACAAAGTAATTAGACGGAACAAGAGTGCATGTTCCCCATGTTTCTAACGTTCTGTTCGTGTGTGTTTCCCATGATTAATGAGTTGGAGAAAATGAACTGTAACATGGTAACAAAGCATTTCCAGCTCCATGTTCATATAACATAATTTTTTCGTCTACGAGGGCTGATCAACAAAAACTGAGACTGATTTTTTTCCTGTAGCTACCGTGATAGTTTCGTATCTGTAACATAAATATTTGAAAAGAGCGGGTTTTTATGTATAATGTTGGTAGGCGGCAGCACTCTCATATTGGTAGGTTGGTAGTAATGCTCTATTTTGTAGACCCTACGTGCATTTCACATACCAGACAATGGAAAAGGGGTAGGGTATACATATTTTTTGCAGACTTCGAGAAGGCTTTTGATACTATAAACAGAGAGGCTTTGGTATATAAATTGAGGAACAAAGGAGTCAGCACTGCATTCATCGAGGGGATACAAAAATTGTATGAAGGAATTAAATTTTGTGTAAAATGTGCAAGAAATAGTACTACTGATTATATACAGCAAAATTTAGGTCTGAGGCAAGGTTGTAAACTCAGTCCAATATTATTTAACTTATTTATAGATGATATTTTAGATAGAATAATGAAAAGTAATAAACACTGTCCAGTCATAGGGAAAAAGGAAATACCAGGGTTATTATTTGCAGATGATCTAGTAGCTGGGGCAGTAACAGTGATAGGGTTGCAACATGCTATTAATGAAATTGCAAAATTTTGTATGGAATGGGGGCTAAAGCTGAATACAAAAAAGCCCAAGATAATAGTGTTCAAGAAAGGATCAAAATTAAAAAGAGAGGAAAGATGGTATATAAATGGAGAGCAAATAGAGGTGGTAAAAGAATTTGATTACTTGGGGATTAGATTCTCAAGCAACGGGAAGTGGGAAGCACAATCTAAATATGCACAATTGAAAGGAAAGCTAGCGATGAAAGCTGTTAAGAGTTTGCTTGTGCAAAACACCCACGCTAACAATGAACTGGTTGGAAAGGCTATATGAAGCTGTAGTAGAGTCAAAAATGTTATATGGAATAGAAATATGGGGGGTGGCAAAGGGATGGATTAAGATTGATATAGTCCATAGAATGTTTTGTAAAGAAGTTTTGGGTTTACCCAAGAGTTCACCAAGGGGCGTGGCACTGGCAGAGCTAGGAAGGGTAGGGAGAAAAGGTATAATAGTGGAAAGAATTTTGAAGTATTGGTATAGATGTTTAAATTTAGAAGATAATAATATATTAAAAGAATGTATACAGTTTCAAAAAGCTGTCCTAGGAGAAGAGTGTTGGTTAGGGGAGATGGGAAATGTCCTAAAAGAAATTGGCATGAGGAATATTTTCCTATTAGATAAATATAATAACAGTGGGTTTTGGAAAGAAGTGAGATTGAGGGTGGAAGATATCGAGAAACAAGAGATATGGGCTAGTTTTGAGGATAAAAGGTCATTGATCTTGTATAAATCAGTTAAAAGAAATTGGGGAAGGGAGAAGCATGTAGATATATGCAATCAATTTGGTAGAATAGGTCTTGCGTGGATGTGCACAGGAGTAATATTTTTAAAAAGGAATGGATATAATTGTTCGGGGAGATGTATTATGTGTGATGAATTGGGTAGTACTTTTCATTGGCTAATAGAATGTGATAAGGTTAATAGGTGGAGAGAGGTTATATGGAATAAAAAATGGGACAAGCTAAACAAAGAAGCAGTAGCATTAAGAATGTTGGGAAGCACAAAAGTAGAAACAATTAAAATGATGGGGACATTTTTAGGCAACACAAGGGATAAGTGGATAAGGAGCTTAAGAAAGGTACAGCAGAACGGGCATAGTTTGGAAAGTGGAGAGATGGTATAGTAGCTTTATCCCATATATACAGCCTAGGGGCTAAATATGGGGGAGCTAGAAAACTGGTGCACTAGACATAAGTTTTAGATGTAAGCTTTATTTGTATTATTGTAATAATGATGAAATAAATATTACATTACATTACATTACCAGACAATGGAGGTGACGCGAGAGGAGCAGTAGAGTGCAATCAAATTCTGTTTTCGTTTAAACCATACAGCCACCGAAACTTATGAAAAGCTGAAGCAAGCATACAGTGAAGATGCACTACCTCGTGTAACAGTGTTTAGGTGGTTCAAGGACTTCAAAGAAAGCTGACTTGTCAGTGTTAAGCAAGGTGGGCCTAGTGTTTCGGCTTCTGATGTGACTGAAGTCAGCATCAACACAGCTGCCGTGATTGTCCGAGAGGATCGGCGTATAACATTACGTCACCTCAGTGAAGTGTTGAGAATTTCGTATGGCAGTGTGTTTACAATTATGCACGACCATTATGACCCGAGTTTGTGCTCATTGGGTGCCACGTCTGTTAACTCCCGAACAAAAGGCTGTGCGAATGGAGACAAGCTGTGAGGTGCTGCGTCTCTTTGCTGATGGAGGGGATGCATTTTTTAAATTGATTATCACCGGTGATGAGTCATGGCTGTATCATTATGATTCTGAAGGAAAACAAGCCAGCACAGTGTGGAAATCGCCAGGTTCTCCAACACCAAAAAAGGCAAAAGTTGTTCCATTTGCAGGGAAAGTGATGGTGATCACATTTTTTGACTGTAATGGAATGATTTACCAGCATGCAGTTCCCCCTCACACTACTGTTACAGCAGCATACTACACGTCAGTATTGGCTACACTGAGGAAGCACATTGCAAAGAAACGACCAGAGCTTTCTCGGATTGGGTGGCAACTTCATCATGACAATGCACGGCCTCACGTCGCAAATCAAGTCATGCAGTTTCTGGCTCGATTCAACATTACCTGTGTACCACATCCACCTTATAGCCCCGATCTTGCACCCTGTGACTTTTTTTATTCTCATCACTAAAGGGGTATTCGATTTGAGAACTCTGAAGCAGTGCTCAAGAAAAGTGAGGCGATTCTCAAGGACCTGACAAAGAATGGTCTGCAGCACGTGTTCAAGGACTGGCAGAGACGGTATAAAAAGTGCATTGAAGTAGGAGGGGACTACTTTGAAAAAGATCATGTAAATATTGAATTGGAGTAATAAACATCTGTGAAAAAAAATCAGTCTCAGTCTTTGTTGATCAGCCCTCGTACATGTGAGGAATGTGTCGTGCAATTTGTGCCAGATACATCCTGTATATTCATAGAATTTGCTTCATTGATGTGAGCTTTATTAGCACCTCTCCTCTTTTCCTGTAAGCATAAAATTGAATAAACTATAATCAAACAGGCACTAATACATACCTTGAATTCAACATCCCCACAAATACTGAAAGTGCAGAAAGGACCTTCTATTCGCATCACAACATCTCCTGCAGCATTCTTGATAACAAACTGTGGTGTAAGAATGCTCCACTCTTGTTCAATGGTTCCTATTACTGTTCCAGGAGGTGAAGATACTTCCATTGTCTGCACAAATTAAATTTGCAATTCAATGAGAAAATGAAAATCCTTACGTGCTTTTCTAAAAAGCTGGTTAAACACACTCTAAAATCTACTATGTAAGTTTTATTTCACTTTATTCATACAAGAAAAAGAATTAAGGGGAGATCAAACAATAACAAAATTAGTTAAAAAAATCTGATGTGTTACACTCACATAACTTTCTCTACTCTTGTACAAACTATTTTTACAAATGCTTATTCTCCATCTACTTCATGTTAATCGAGATAAACATTTACAGACTCTATCTTATTGCTAAGTTTCTTGTAAATGTAAGGAGAATATATATTTACAAGGGCAATATAGAAATACAGTAGCCTTTAAGCACATACATATCTCTTAATAGCTGGTTGCTAGGTGCAGCACCATTCTCTTTGACACAGATTAATACTCTTTGATATACAAGACAAAAAAATGAATAACGAATTCCCATTTGAGAAAACAAGTATTGAAAAATTTAAGGGAATAACAAGCAAATCTCGAAAATGGTTCACTCAACAAAAAAAATGTATATGACATAAATTGTGTATTTTAACGCGATCTACATTTTTGTGCAGAAAAATGTTGTCTAACGGTTTACCAGTTATGCAAAAGTCGTTCATAATGAAGGATACTCTTGGAGACATTCCCAGAAAATTCGAGATATCCATTTCATTTGTCATGAAAATATCTTAAAAATATGATATTTTAATCAAAATCGTTAGAGCCATTTTTGAGAAAAGTAAAATTTTCGAAAAATGTTCCATGTAAAGGGTAATCTGGGGTGGGGGGATTTTCTTGAAAACCTTTGTGTCGCATCTCTGGAAGATACTGAACCTAAATACCAAGTTTGGTGTTTATCCGACTGTTCGTTTCTGAGTTATGCTGTTCACAGACAAGACACACAGACATGTTTCCAAAATTTTTTTTTTTTTATTCAGGGGGTCTCAAAACATGTATTTCCGGTGAAATCTCAGTATCAAATTTTTGGGTGGAATGCAATACTTCCCCTACTTACTATACGTAGTAGAGAAAGTAAAAAATTACAATCTAATGCAATAGAAGTTAATATTTCATCATATCCGTGGTGAAAACCTGCAACAATTAAATCAGCCCAATAAAGCCATAAAAAAGGCATCCACTGCTGTAAAGCATAAAACGACATTCCTGTAAATTTTATGCCAGGAAAGGTTAAAATTTATAACCGTAAAAATTGGCTAGTATAATTGTTAAACTTTGTTAAATCTGGCCCAAACTAATTCCACACAAAAACATTTTTAAAAATTAGCAGTTATTTGTAATTAGTAAACAACAAACCTGCAAACAATAATACCCAAAACAAAGAATAAAAGCAACAAACCTGTAAGCAACATGGGAAACAACATGAATCGCAGGCAAGAGGTCGATTCAAATGAATAATTTCTGTTTTGAAGTTGTCCAATATCTTCATATCATATGGTCTTAATGGACCACAACAGTTTCGTGAAAGGCAGTCTGAATCTTCAACAGCATAGTATACTTTTTGACCCACACTATTTTTTATTGTATATTTGTTCTGGGTCTCAAATCCAGTGAAAACTGAAACATAAAACATAAAATTACTGGAAAATTAATTTCCATAAACAATAATTTTTAGCTGAAAATGAAGTACATGGTAATAAAAAATAAACACAAAATCTGGTGTTACATTCACATGACTTTCTCTACCCTCAATCATTTATTAGTAGGCACACAAATTATTCTTATAAAAGCTTATTTTTCTATTTCATTTAATCAAGATAAACCTTTGTAGAAATAGTTAAATTGCACATTTCATTATAGACACAAAGGGAACAGCGACAGTCAAATATTTAAGAATAGGACGCTATAAGCTGGCCTTAAAATTCAACACTCTTTGCATGCAATCACAAAAAAACAACTGAATGTTGACAGGACTTTAGAATGACGAAGTATTGAACAATGCAAATCATTAACAACAGATATTTCAGTAATGGCTTATACCACTAAGAAAATTATTTGAAATAAATTGTGTGTTTTAAAGAGATCCAATTTTTAGTGTAGTGTTTTTGTCTATCACTCAATTTTGCCAGTTACACAAGATTATATAAAATTCCTTCCGAATGAAGAGGACTACAAAGGCTATTGTCAGAGAATTGAATATATACATTTTATTTGTCATATAAATATCTTTAATATATGGTATTTTAATCAAAACCTTAGAAAGATGTTTTTGAAAATAAAAAATTTTGAAAAACCGTTCCATGTAAAGAGTAGTTAGGGGTGGGGGATTTTTGTTGAAAATCTTTGTGTCACATTTTGGAAGCTATTGAAGCTAAATACCAAGTTTGGTATCTATCCGACTTTTCATTTTTGAGTTATGCTGTTCACATGCCACACACACAAGGACCTTTTTCTAAAAAATGTTTTGGGGGGTTCAAGGTGCCTCAAAACATGTATTTCTGGTGAAATCTCATTATCAAATTTTTGGGTGGAATGCAATACCTTGTGTATGTAATAGACAAAGAGTTGTCCTCGTGGTGTAGTGGTTACCATGCTAGCCTCTAGTTCCCGAGGTCGCAGGTTCAAACCGGCAGATTTTTTCAGGTGTAAAAATCTTTAGCATAGCTTTCTTTGGAAGGGAAGTAAAGCTTTGAGCTCCAAATGGTACCATCCATGTTCCTAAACCATGGGAAGATTTAAAAGGAAAAGATCCTATGAAAATAATTTAAGGAATATATTGTGAGCTTTTCTGCACAAATATTTTTCTAAGTTTAGGAAAACAAAATAGAATAAAAAAAAACTTTTGTGTTGAATTCACATGAGTTTCTCTACTCACTTTCCTACAAACTATTCCTACAAAAGCTTATTCTTCTGTCTACTTCTTGTTAACGAAATATGTATTTGCACATTTCACTGTAGGCATAAGAAGAGTACAGTAGTCTAAAGTCCAAATTTTTAAAAAGCAGATTGCCATGTAATGCTTTGAAATGACATGCTCCTTGCATCACTACAAGCAAAAATCTGATGTGTTACACTCACATGACTTTCTCTACTCTTGTACAAACTATTTTTACAAACGCTTATTCTCCATATGCTTCATGTTAATCGAGATGTTAATCTTATTGCTAATTTTCTTATAGATGCAAGGGGAATATGGTAGACTTTAAGCGATAGTCAAATATTTTAAGAGCTGGTTGCTATGTGGAGTATTCCATTCTCTTTGCGTGTCCAGGACAAAAAAAAATGAATAACGAATTTGAGAAAAATTATAAATATTGGAAAATTTAAGGGAATAACACGCAATATCTCAAAAATGGTTCACTCAACAAAACAAAAATGTATATAACATAAATTGTGTATTTTAACACATCCTTGGAAGATACTGAACCTAAATACCAAGTTTGGTGTTTATCCGACTGTTCGTTTCTGAGTTATGCTGTTCACAGACAGACACAGACACACACACACACACACACACACAGACATGTTTCCAAAAATGCTTTTTTTGGATTCAGGGGTCTCAAAACATGTATTTCCGGTGAAATCTCGGTATCGAATTTTTGGGTGGAATACAATACCTCCCCTACTTACTATACGTAGTAGAGAAAGTAAAAAAAATTTTTTTGTTTCTCAACTTAATCTCCAGAGTGTAATACTGGTGTTCTAATTTAATTAAACCATCTCTGTAGTGCGATTGGTCAAGGTCCTCAAAATAGCTGTTTACCGCATCAATGGCCTCATCATTGCTGTGAAATCTTCGTCCTCCAAGAAATTTTGAGATTAGGGAACAGGTGGTAGTCACTGGGTGCTAGATCTGACGAATAGGGTGGATGTTCAAGCAATTCAAACTTTAATTCGCAAATTTTCCCCATTGCAATGACTGCAGGATGGGCCGGAGCATTGTTGTTATGAAACAAGCTTTTTTTTTGGGGGGGGGGGCAAATGAGGTCTTTGTCTTTTCACCTCATCACTCAAACATTGCAGTAAGCTTGTGTAGTAGTCACCAGTGATACTTTTACCCTTTTCCAAGTAATCAATAAAAATAATTCCCTGTGCATCCCAGAAAACACTCGCCATAACCCTGTTAGTTGACAAAATTGACTTTGCCTTTTTTAGAGTTGGTTCACCTGGCGCAATGCACTGTTTTGACTGTGATTTACTTTCTGGAGTGTAGTGATGTATCCAAGTTTCATCCATGGTAATAAGCCACTTCAAAAATTCATTGGGATTTTTATGGTAGAGCTCCACATTCTTAACATAAACAGTTTTTCTATGCAACTTTTGATCAGGTATCAACAAACGCGGCACCCACCTCACACACCCCTTGTGAAAGCCCAAAACATTACTTAAAATATTACCTGCACATTCTTTTGATACATTTACAGCCTCTGCTATGTCAAACAACTTTAATCTGCAGTCTTCCAGTACTAAATAATGAATTTTTTCAAACATCTCTGGAGTTGTGACTTCCACAGGGCGTCCAGAGCGAGGCTCATCACTAGTGCTCGTATGTGCCATTTTAAACTCTGCAACCCACCTTTTAATCATTGAATATGAAGGGGCAATCTTTCAACGTATTATCCATTTCCTCCTTGATTTCTTTAGGAGTTAAGCCTTTCAAATGGAAGTATTTAATCACTGCTCGTTTTTCCAAATCCTCCATTTTCATGAAAATTCTAAAGTTGTCTTCTTTAAAATGCTGTCATTCAAAAACTAAATAAGCCATTGACCTGTAACTATGTATACAAGCTAGTCTAGATAAAACTATATGATGTTACCGTGTAACTGGCCTAGTAGCGCCATCTCTGTGTGAGGCCCGGGACTTATCAGCCGACCCTCGTATATGATGTAGTCACAAAATGACCTCTGGTTAAAGCAACTTTAATAAATAAATAAGGATAAGAGATTGATTAATAACTGAGGCATTACAAACATCGAAAGTATACTTGATACAAGTCAGATTTTTTTAAACAATAAGCTAGAAGAATTTGACGAAGCAGAACTTTTATAATTTCTGGGTCATAATCTTTTAGCTGAAGGAGCAAATACTCAAAAACTTGTTTACAATGAAGCTACAAGAATGTTAAGATGAAGTCAAATGCATTTGTAAGGGGAAAACAAAAATGCTTACCTTCAAGTAATTCCACTTTCTGGTGCACCAAAAGTTGATCAATCATAGTAAGGTATTCCAAACCTGGCGGGATATTTGGTTGACCTTGCGGCATACTCATCCAACCACCTGCAGAGTATGACAACAGTTTAAGAATAGTTTTGAGATAGGTGTCACTCAAGTCCAAAAGGAAACAGTTCTATAAATCATTTTCATATTTCCTTTCAAAATTAGATATCACTTATCTCCAAAAGCATAGCATAATATTAGGCTGTATGGCTTAAGATACTCGTCCATGATGCCAGTTTTATGGCATGCCACTTTTCTTGCGGGCCACAAATGTGGCACGTTCTGTTTACACACAGCATGCAAAGTTGCACGATTTCGAGTTGCGCCACTATAAAAGTGGCATATCCACAGAAATGTTGCACCAAGCGTTTACACGATGCTATATTTGTGGCGGTCATTTTTCTAGTCAGCTGTGTGCTTGGTATGGCGAATATGTCGTCTGATAATGAAGTTTTATCCGTAGCATGACTGTCTCTTATTTTACTTTGTCGACGTAGAGAAAAACGTAAAAGGACAGCCAGAAAGTGTTGGGTAAGAGAGTGGATTTTAAGTCGCGAATATTGTGGGGTTGTAAACAACTTGCTGCAAGAGCTCTACAGTGGAGATCAGAATTTAGAATTTCTTACGCATGTCAGCGGTTGATTTTAATTATCTACTTAGAAGAATAGCACCTGTAACACAAAAGCAAGATACAATAATGAGGTCAATTTCAGCAACAATGTCTTGTGTTGACACTGAGATTTCTAGCCACAGGTAATTCGGCTTAAAATAATGGAACGGCAACATTACTGAGTTTAATATATAACATGTTTGGCTGTCATTATTTATAACTATATAATCAATGTGATTTGTTTTTAGGCAGCAGCTATCAGTCAAAAATGTATTTATTTCTTATATTTGGCACAACGAGAACTAATACTCATCTACTGCATCATTATTGGTGCTGGTGTGGTAAAACAAACTGCAGTGCATCGTAAAATTCACATTTTGTTTTATACTTGTCTTTTGCACCACTTCCAGATTTCCCTGCCTTCATTTTGTTCCTTTCGTTGGTGAACTGGGTTCTCAACCTGTGGATTTTTACTTTAATTTCCTCTGCTGACATGTGGAACTCTATTTCTATATCATGTAACGCATTTTGTCCCTTTTGTTTATTTCTGTAATCCGCAGTGTCTACTCTCCACAAGCAGTCTTTGGTCTCAATCAGTTCAATAAACTTTTTTGTTATTTCCCTCGTCCATTTATTGTTAAGGACATTATTAGCTATCAAGAAATAAATTGTCACCATACTGCAATAAATTGTTCGTATTGTTAAGGAAATAAAATGCACGTATCTGTCTTAATTCTGTATTTAGTGTAACACAAATTATAATCCTTGTACCTACCTCTCAAACAGCTATTTACTATCACAGCAGACGACATAACAAAGTTGCACGGAATACGCTACAAAATTTTTCTAAACTGTTCAAGCCACTTTCAGATGGCACAACTTTCTTTTTTTCGCTGCGTACACAAAGCAACTTCCTAAGTTGCATGCCACTTAGAAGTTGTGCTGAATTTGAGTTGCGCATGCAATTTTCCTACTTGCTTGGCCGTTTACACGATGCAACTCCACTTTTGTTGCACAGTTCGAAGTTGCAAGCCATTTAAGTTGCATCGTGGACGAGTACCTTTAGACTACCCAAGAGAGCTACTTTATTATCTTCTATGAGTATTCATAACAAATCTATTCCTAAACACAAAACCGATCTTTGTCAAACCCTGTGTGCTACAATGATGTCTGCCTCTGAAGCAGAAATGTCCCTGAGTTGCCACTGAAGAATTCCAGCTTCAATTTCAGCACCTTGCAGTTAAAACTAGCAGGTGATGTTTTGAATGTAGCGTCCTTACATAGAGTGTCCCAATAAGAGATTTGAATAGCCCACCATTGTCTTGCTGTGGGAGTGGCAACTCCTATTTTTCTGTTTTCATTGCAGTTAGTTCTTACGAACACTTCACTGTTGAACGAGTTTTGATAGTCAAAACCCATTAAAAGAATGCCAAGTGTTACACACAGACCATTCGAAGGCTTCATGTGATCCTCGACTGTAATAATGCACCTAATGAATCAACTATTGGTAATCTAGTGAGAAAATTTGAAGCAACAGAGTCCACTGGAAACATTTCAACACCAAATGCTCTCATCATATGTGGTCTCTTCAAAACTTCGCCATTGTGAGAGATAGTGTTCAAATGAGTTCAAGAATGCAGTTGCAGTTGGGCATTTCAAGAAGCTTTTTGCAGTGTATTCTCACAAAAGATCTGCAAACTTGCCTATAAAATTCAGTTAACCCAACAACTGAAATCAACAGATCATCTGCAATGAAGAGTTTGTTCAATGGATTTGAAAGGTAACATGCAGGTATAATTTCATTTTACAACAAATTATCTTTAGTGACGGAGTGCATTTTCATGAGCAAACAAAACAGCCACACTTGGGGAAAAGAAAACCCTAATACAATTATCGAAAAGGAATAGCAACCACAACAAATCACCATCTAAACTATGGCCTGATGGAAAATAAGACATTATTTTTTTGAGGATGAGGGTGGAAATACCACATCAGTGAACATAGAACATTATATATATGTAATATTTATTGAGTGCCAAAATAATTACAATCATATTGGAAGTGACTGCTTCTGGCCCTGGCCATTTTATAGTCATCTCCCCTCCTTTGATTATAATAATAATAATATATTAATCTATTGAGCATTAAGTTATTACATATTCGATGCCTTCTCGGATTACTATTACATGTTAATACAATTAGTAATTCCTATATTTATTTATATTTACATCATTTTCTTCTTTTAACCATGTATATCCATTTATTCCTATTCATTCCATACCATGAACTTTCTTTTCTCCTAATCTCTTCTTCTTTAGATACATTGATTTTATACCCTTCCATATTTTACTCACATTATTTTCTCTCTTAATTTTAATTACTTTCTTTGCTTATCTCTTTCCCCTATTCCTATGTTAAAGTCCCCATTATTATGATTTCTATGTTCGTATATTTATCCTTTAACATTTATATGTCTTTCTCTAAAAGATTATACAATCCAAGATTGTGGAATTGTGAGCAGCTGCATAGAACATTACCGTAATATGTTTACCAATTTCTTACAGCCTTATTTGATGATATTGAACAATTCTAGTTCCAGCAGGATGGTGCTACCTAACACACCTTCGAGACAATTGTTTTGCTGCATGGCAAACAATCTATGAGCTGTACCAGAACTGAAACAGGAAATCTAACATGTCATCGGTCAAATCAAGGAACAATGCTGAATAAGTCTTCACAAATTTCAGAGACAGATTTACTAGCTGCGGAGCAGGTTGTGGTGGGTATTACATGCCACACATTATTTTTCATACATAAATTAAAAGATGTGCCCTTTGTATTAAGTGAAAATAAACACCAATTCATGAAAATAAAATGCGATTTCAGTTTTATTAAATCCAGTGTTCTTATTGAGACACCCTTTACTATACTGGTTCTGTCACAGGAATCTCAGGGTAGTTTCATCCTGAGCGGTCTGATACTTCCCTTGTTAGTATAATTCTATGTATTCAGTTCTAAAATACAACAGAAAAACAAAATGCAGAAAATTGTAGAGAAAGGCAGTACCAAACTAAGCCATTTTGAGGTTAAGAGCATGGGTTCACAGATGCTGTATAACAAATGAAGCACTCACTGCATGAATGTAATTGAAATTTTAAAACATCTTTATTTGCCAATCAAATTTAAATGTATCTCACCTGAAAAGTGTGCACGTACCATCTCAACTAATGAGTAGTGGTACGCAATGAGAAATTAACCATCACATGCACGTACTGTACTGAATAAGATGAGTGTTCGGTATTACCATACCGTCCAGTAGGCTTCACAGCAGACCATCTAGAGACAGTGACTAGAACTGTACAAGAGTGCATTTTGTTTACATCTGACATGCCACAAACAGGTTTCACAATTGGAGACTAATATGATGGATTTAATGTAGATCCAAGTAGCATAAAAACGTTTCTGCAACCCTTGTTCCTATCCTCAAAATGCTATTTTGGTATTGCCTTTGTACTCTATAATTTTCTTCATGCAGATAAGCAGTAAAGTGTGTATGCTATAATGCAATGCCAACATCTAAATTAAGCTCCTTGCTAAAGCAGTGACAAAATCCAAAGCACCTGTAAAAACTATAAGCACATCAGTCAATTAATGATTTGAAGCTTTCTCAGCATTGCTTATTTACTACAGCTTCACGGGATTGCAGCAGTGATATGCGGTTCCATGACCAAGTTTTCAGCCCTCTACACAGATCTTCAGGGCACTTAATGATAAAATTGGGCATTCATGATTGATGCCTCTGATTGGTGGTAACTGATTTAGAAATTAGACATATGATTAGCTGGAGACCTAGCAGGATGGCTCAGGTGGTAATGTCTGTAAAAAAATCTGATGTATTACACTCACATGACTTTCTCTACTCTTGTACAAACTATTTTTACAAACGCTTATTCTCCATCTACTTCATGTTAATTGAGGCTTTAAGTGATAGTCAAATCTTTTGAGAGCTGGTTGCTATGTGGCGCATTCCATTCTCTTTAACGAATTTCCATTTGGGAAAAAGTATAAGTATTGCAAAATTTAAAGGAATAACAAGCAATATCTCGAAAATGGTTCACTCAACAAAAAAAATGTATATGCCATAAATTGTTTATTTTAACGCGATCTACATTTTTTGTGTGCTAAAATTTTGTCTATCTCTTATGGTTTACCAGTTATGCAAAAGTCGTTCACAATGAAGAATACTTTTGGAGACGTTCCCAGAAAATTTGAGATATACATTTCATTTGTCATGAAAATATCTTAAACATATGATATTTTAATCAAAATCATTAGAGCCATTTTTGAGAAAATTAAAATTTTTGAAAAATGTTCCATGTAAAGGGTAATCTGGGGTGGAGGGATTTTCTTGAAAACCTTCGTGTCGCATCTCTGGAAGATACTGAACCCAAATACCAAGTTTGGTGTTTATCCGAATATTCGTTTCTGAGTTATGCTGTTCACAGACACACACAGACATGTTTCCAAAAATGCTTTTTTTGGATTCAGGGGGTTTCCGGTGAAATCTCGGTATTGAATTTTTGGGTGGAATACAATACTTCCCCTACTTACTATACGTAGTAGAGAAAGTAAAAATTAAATTGAGTTTTATTAACTCTTTAACTGCTGTGGTCCTTAGTGTCCCATTTTATATTTTGCTCAGAGGCCTCTTTATCAGGCTTGAGGTTCTTTTATGTGCCATAAATCTACAACACATGACTACCAGCTTTACTTCCCTTATGAAGGAAGCCATGCTAAAGATTTTTACATCTGAAAAAATCCATCGCCTTTCGCCGGGTTTGAACCCGCGACCTCAAGAACTACAGGCTAGCATGGTAACCACTAGACCACAGACAGAGGATGACAGGTAACGTCTGTGGCCTGTATTCAGAAGATTACTGGTTCAAACCCCCATGGGCCGAAGGTTCTTTTTGCAGTTTTCCTCAGTCAGGGTGAATGTTGGATTGGATAATTTGATCCGCAAATTTTTCTATCATCCCTAACATAACTGCATTTCATGTCCTTCACCGCCACATCCAGTATTGGACTGATCATCATCTTGGATATGCTATGATCCAGAGTTTGCTTGCTCCTTGACAGGCTATTGACCCAAGACATTGGCTTGTAAGTCCTTGGGGGTGTAATCTGTTGAAGAAGGAGGCTAGCTTGAGTCATACCAATCAAGATGTTTTAAATTTATGAATTGCAGGACTAGCCAAAGTAAATGTCCAATTTTATCATTACTGTGAAGAAGGCCTCAGAGTGAATAAGGCCTCAGCTTGATCATGACTCACATATCACTCAATCGCATCCGTCAATGTACTCCCACCCCTCATGTGCTGGTTTTTTCTCACAAAGCAAATGAAGTCCATAATTATCTTATATTTCAGTGGAGTGCAATATTCTGTGGAGTATTAAATATGTATAGATATTTACATCATATATGGAAAAGCTAGTAACAGTGAGTGAATTTGAAATTATAGAAAAATTCAGTTGGAGTTGAAACAATTAACATCACTTACATGTAATATATAGACGTGGTTGCAAATATACAATTTCACTAAAGTAGGTTCAATACCTCAGAGCTAGTTTCGAGGTTTCACTTCCTCATCATCAGCTGATTGCAACTGACGATGAAGTGATTCCTCGAAACTAGTTCTGAGGTATTGAACCTATTTTAGTGAAATTGTATATTTGCAACCACTTCTATATATTATATTTAATCTTTTCACTATGTCTTCCGATTTAAAAGTAATCACTTACATTTTTTTTTAAAATAAAGAGAGTTTAAGGTTGTTACACTACATCACTAAAATGTTCTTACTTGAACGCATTTAGGAAGACAGTTTGCTCTCATTGTCAGCATGAGTTGAGGACATGCTGACGATGGGAGCAAACCGTCTCCCGAAACGCGTTCAAGTAAGAACATTTTAGTGATGTAGTGTAACAACCTTAAACTCTCTTTATTTTAAATTATGACACATCACTGTTACTAGCTTCTAAATCTTCAAAATTAGTCAATCACTTACATGTTTTTCTTCTTCTTAAGAACTTAAGAATTCATTTTTGTATACTCTATGTATATGTTTGTCATTCTTGGGATGTATCTCTCTACAATGGGTATGATGGACTTAATATACTTTAAATATGAAGCCCTTATAATCTCAATCCTAGCGATACACTCTTCAACTGTTTATATTACCATAGCATTTAACTACTAGCAGTAACCTCATACTGTTTAAAGACAAACCTTTAAAAGTTCCGGTTGTTTGAAATTTGCATCATTAAAAAGAGACGCAAACTTGGCAATGAAATTGCTCACCTTCTACCACATAAGATTTACGGCAGACAAAGTGGGATCCGATGCACCTAATTCACCTGTTATTTATTCTGACATTTGCTCCATCTGTGCCTTCATCCGCAAAATCATCATATCATTCAGCACTTTGTCTGTGAATCTAAGGAGCAAGGGATTAAAATTGATTATAATACTGGTTTATGCCTCTTTCTAAATTAATTCCAAAGTCTATTAAAAATAAAAGAATAAAAATAAAAACTGATGCGCTGCAATCACCCAACTTCCTGTATAGTACGATTTTTTTGACCTGACCCTGCAGAAATGCATACAAGGAGAAGGTTGGACAGTGAAGGGGAGAAAAGACCAGCAGTATTCCCCTAGAGCGGTGCAACAGAAATGTACACAACTGTCCTCCTACAACCCAAAACCCCTCCCAAATAATGGGCCCATCCAATTACTGCGAATCCAGCTGAGTAGGGTCAGGAGGAAAAAATCGTACTATACCTATTATAATTTATCTCCACATTTATTCTAGAAATTCTTCATATAAAAGCTTTTTTTTTCCTTTCTTCTTCCTGTTAATCATGATAAACATTGTCAGAAATGGTTTCAATAAATCTGTACAACAATTAACGGTTTTGTACATGCCTGCCATGATAACATGCACTCTTAGCATGAATTCAGAGTTCATGGAACCAGCGCTTGAAAGTATATTGCTTATAAAATTCAAACAAAAAACTGTAAAAATCTCAGAAATGGTAAGTGCCACAAAAAACTTATTTGATACAACATGTGTATTTAATGAGCTTTTACATTTTTCCCAAATAAGCTCTTGTCTATCTTTTAAGATTTTCCAGTTATATAAAACTAAACAAAATGAAGAGAACTTTGTATGTTATTCACAGAAAATTAAAGATATACATTTCATTAGTCATGTTAATATCCCAAACATGATAATTTAATCAAGAGAGAAAGTAAACCATTGAAAATTTTTCCATGTAAAGAGTAATTTGAAGAGAGTTGTTGAAAATTGTCTGACTCAAGTATGTGATTTCGTATTTATCTTTTTGATTCAACAAAAGTATACCAACTGGACAGGTCTGATTTCATTTAAATCAGTATATAGGTAGCTATATGTTACCTTGTTATAAAAACAAGGTAAAAGTCATTCTGCTAGCTTTTCCACCTGTTGCAAGCTATTGTGCTTCAAAATTTGGATTCAAAAAATAAGCTCTGGCACCCACCTCATCTCTGGATATAGATTATACCCAACATTCATACTATCATACTGTATAGGGCAGATATTTTCACATGGTAGATCTTTTTGTAACTTTTACATATGAATGTTATGTAGTTAGGACCATCTTTATCACCTACCTCAATGATGATCACAGAGCATTCTTTCAAGGACATTTCAAAAGATCTGATGCTATTTTTCAGTAATGTATTCACACTTTTGTCATGCATATATCAGCATATCTTTCAATGATGAACCAAACTGGCTACACAACAGAATGTAATTTCATTACAAAACCCCTATCATACAGTTAACACTTCTTCCATTTAATTTTACAATTTTATAGTGTTTAAAAATATATATGAAAGCTGGAACACGGACAACTGTGCAGTATGTCACATATTCATGTCTGTGTCATTTCTATCTGCTATTACATATACAATTCTAAAATACAGGATGAGATTTTGGCACAGTTCGAACATAATGAAGGGACCTTTGCAGGTTTTTCATAGAAATTTCATCATGTACATATATTTTACTCAGTGTCAATATCTCAGACATATATTTTAATTTAAATCCTTCAAGCTATTTTTGAGAAAATAAAAAATAACAAGCTACACTGCATTAATTCAGTATAAAAACAAACTTTCACATAGTGATTATAGTATGTTAGTTCTTCACATACGCATATAAATTAGATTCCCATCACTTATTTTGCTCAAGATCTTCTCTTTTAGTTTTGATTTCGTAAATCTTTGAGTGATGTCATACCGCATAGGATGTACAGTGCGATCGTTTTATGGTGTGGCCACGGATTGCACATATGCATGCTCCACACACTATTACACTGGGGGGTTTTTGTTCCATAATTCCTGCATTGCTTACAGTTGATAGTAACATGCAGTATAGTGAATACTAACTTTGTTATAAGTGTGTCCATCTGTGTGAAAATATCCCTGGCATCTTCGATGAAATTTCCATTAACAAACATAAATTCTTCCTGCGCAATGTTCATAATTTCTGTTTTTATATTACACTTAAGTTTGTTTGTGGTGTGGGGATTGTTCCTATAAACTTTTTGTTAGGGTTCTCCACAAATAGATTCACAAATTTCATCAATTTGTCCTCCGTTAGAACATTTTGTTTTCACTTCTTAGGTTTAGCATTTAGCAAAACCATTGTCCTAAACTTATTAACCAGATGTCTAACAGTTTCTCCACCTGAAACTGGAATACCAAGAAATTTCTCCTGAAACTGTCTACACACCTACACTATGTGATCAAAAGTATCTGGAAACCCCACAAACATACATTTTTCATCTTAGGGGCATTGTGCTGCCACCTACTGCCTGGTAGTCATTATCCGCGTCCTCAGTAGTCATTAGACCGTGAGGCAGCAGAATGGGACGCTCCGTGGAACTCACGGACCACTTCGAACGTGGTCAGGTGATTGGGTGTCACTTGTGTCAGAAGTCTGTACGCGAGATTTCCACACTCCTAAACATTCCTAGGTCCACTGTTTCTGATGTGATAGTGAAGTGGAAATGTGAAGGGACATGTACAGCACAAAAGCGTACAGACCGGCCTCGTCTGTTAACTGACAGAGACCGCCGACATTTGAAGAAGGTTATAAAGAGTAATAGGCGGACATCTATCCAGACCATCACACAGGAATTCCAACTGCATCAGGATCCATTCCAAGTACTATGACAGTTAGGCGTGAGGTGAGAAACCTTGGATTCCATGGTCAAGCGGCTGCTCATTAGCCACACATCATGCAGGAAAATGCCAAACGCTTGGTGTAAGGAGGATCAACATTACACGATTGAACAGTGGCAAAACGTTGTGTGGAGTGACAAATCATGGTACACAATGTGGTGATCCAATGGCAGGGTGTGGGTATGACGAATGCCCGGTGAACGTCATCTGCCAGCGTGTGTAGTGCCAACAGTGAAATTTGGAGGTGGTGGTCGTGTTTTTCCTGGAGGGGGCTTGCACCCCTTGTTGTTTTGCATGGCACGATCACAGCGTAGACCTACATTGATATTTTAAGCACCTTCTTGCTTCCCACTGTTGAAGAGCAATTCGGGGATGGCGATTGCATCTTTCAACAGAGTCCTGACTTGAACCCTATAGAACCTTTGGGATGTTTTGGAACGCCGACTTCGTGCCAGGCCTCACCGACCTACATCGATACCTCTCCTCAGTTCCGCACTCCATGAAGAATGGGCTGCCATTCCCCAAGAAACCTTCCAGCACCTGATTGAAAGTATGCCTGCGAGAGTGAATGCTGTCTGCAAGGCTAAGGGTAGGCCAACACCATATTGACTTCCAGCATTACCGATGGAGGGCGCCACGAACTTGTACATCATTTTCAGCCAGGTGTCCAGATACTTTTGATCACGTAGTGTATCTACATGATTTGGTTTTTACATATGTATCATACATAAAAATTTGTTGTTCATGTGTGGATTTGTCGGCAGGCATTGCAGTGGACTAATAACAAGACGTTAATGCTCTTAAGCAAATCACACACAACACACGTCTTGAATAAGCTTTCACCTTTGAGATGCATAATATCAACTCTCTTTACAGCATGAAAAATAAAGCAGTGATTGACCCACAGCTGATAAAGATAACCTTGAATGTGCTGTGCGCTGCCAGTTACACCACGGAAAATACTGAGGTTACTGCAGTACAGCCTGCTACGCTGTGGCCTCACCTTAAAATGCCCGCACAGTGTAAGACTGCCTGATTTCTTCCCACAGAGCAGAGGAAATTGTGATACTAGCACAAAGCACCTGTTACTTCTCCTGTACTGAGTTAATGTGCAATGTCTCATTGTATCTCACTGTTTAGAAATTCCTGACCTACATTGTGCTGCCTTCAATAAATGGCAGGCCTTAACTAAACCAAAGTCAAATTTGTGAACGTAAATTTACCCAAACAAGTATATAAAAGCATTCTGAAAGCTTTTGAAATCTAAAAGACTTCCCTCTCCATGAAGCAATGTACGCCACCGCAATATCCAAACAAGCCAAGCACCTCCAAAAACCTTCCACATAAGCAAGCATGATACCTAAACCTTCAGGTCCCAAGTCTAAGGAAACAGTCAAGTGAGAAAAAATGCCCACAAATAAAATGCCCCTAACAATGAAAAATCCAATTAAGAATGTCCAAGAACAAAACATCCATAAAAATACCAGAAATGCCAAGGAATATGAATTGAATAACTTTGATGTGAACCTGATTTATTTATTGATTATTAGTACATGACAGTATTATCCCAACACAATCTTCAAGTAGAACATTGAATTTCTACAACTTCAGTTTCTTAAGTACAGGGTCTTAAGTATAACACCTGACCACTCGCACAGTTTAGATCAACATGTCACAGCTGGCGGTGCCAGCACTCTGGCTTCGCTTCTTAAATGGTATTCTTGTAAACCTGAACATAAACTATAAGAAAATTAACTCTTACCTCATAGCAAATGGCTGTATGTGTACAAGTCACTCAAACTCCAACCTGTTGTGCTAACTTTGATCATGATTTTTGTGGCGAACCTTCAAGACTTTCATCAATTGCATCTAATGTTTCTTCTGTTGACATATATCTTCACATTGTGTTTCTTATTTTGCATTGAAGCAGTAGTCTCACATTTATTCACAAGATCGTTAATTGAAGTTGTACAGGAGACTTCAAGATGAATTCTTCACAAACATGACAAGCCAAATCGTATTTAAAATAACATTTACATACAATATATGTTGTTATAAAGCTAACTGCCTTCCCAACTTCACAAATGAAAGTGAACTACTGATACTAATGAGTTAATGACTATGTGGTAACTGAAGGACAGAAAACCTGTCATGAGTGCGAGGTGTGGGGAGTGGGGAAGCCAGTCGGCATTGGTTCTGATGTGCAACACTGTGCGAGCAGTCAGGTTTTAACCAAAGACCTGCATTTTTTATTAACAGGTTGTCTTATATTTCTGTGGCTGTTTTGGAGCTGTATTATATTATTGCTGTTCTTGCTGTAAATTCTGGATGAATTGCAATGGTGGGTCAAAACCATTTTCTGGAATTTTGAATGAAATGCCCCAGCAAAATTGTTGGTTCTTTGATTGTCCTCTAGGAGAGGAGAGAAATGATGACATCAAATATTGATAATGAAGCCCTTACAAGGCCTTAACTAAATTATTAAGAAATTTCCCCAGTTTGAGAAACATCTGGAATGTTCAACATTTCCTTTACATTTTCTATGGCGCTCTAAAGCCTATATAAGATAATCAAGTTACAAGGACGGATAGAAAAGTAACACACAATAATTTTTTTCTGCCTTGGTATTACAGCTGGAATGTTGCAATTTCACACAGATATAGTTTGAAGTTTTCACTACAGAGGGTATTTTTTGTTTCATATACAGCTCTAGCGAGAGAAACGTGAACTACACAACAAAGATGGCGTGCATGTTAGTCATCCATGTGTGAAGAGCAGAGAGGTGTGGTTCGATATTTCTGGGCCAAAGGGCATAAACCGAGTAATATTCACAGGGACATGCATGGCATATATGGGGATAATTGTATGGACTGTAGCAATGTCTCCAGGTGGTGTGCACTCTTCCTAGAGGGCCGTGTGAACCTTAGTGATTCGCCACACTCTGGGAGGCCAGTAACAGCTGCAACCCTGTAGAATGTCAGAGGCACTGAGACAGTAATTTTGAACGACCACCGTGTGCAACTGCGAACCTTATCACAACAGTTCAACATTTCCTATGGTGCAGTGTACAATATTGTTCATGACACATTGAAATTTCATAAAGTTAGTGCTCGCTGAGTGCCTAAGAACCCGACAGACAACCACAAGGGCCAGCGAATGATGACGAGCTTGGATCACCTAACGCGGTACACCGCAGAAGGACATGACTTTCTGAAAGAAATCGTCACTGGTGACGAGTCGTGGGCACACCACTACACACCCGAAACCAAGCAGGCAAGTATGGAGTGGAAACATGCTGATTCCCTAGTGAAGAAAAAATTCAAAGTGGCTCAATCTGCTAGGAAAGTGCTTGTGACGGTGTTCTGGGATATGCATGGTGTTGTATTGGTGGATTTTGCTGAACACGGGACCACTGTGTATGCTGCAGCCTACATGAAAACTTTGGTGAAGTTGCATTGTGCCCTTTGTGACAAACGGCACAACATGAATACTGACGATGTCAAAATTCTTCATGACACTGCTCACCCCATATTGATGCTGCTGTTCATCAGAAAATCACAAAATTTGGTTGGGAGGTGCTTCAGCATCCACCATACAGTCCGGACCTTGCACCGTTGGACTTTCATCTATTTGATCCCATGAAGAAATTCCTGACTGACCAATGCTTTGGGGCAGATGTGGAAGTGAAATCAGCAGTCCGCATATGGCTATACTCCAAGGAAACGGACTTCTACGGACAGGGCATATTGAAACTGGTATCACAATGGGAGAAATGTGTTGAGAGACTTGGTGACTATGTCAAAAAGTAGGTAAAAGGTGTAAGTTCAATAGTTGTTTTAACTATTAACGTTTTTTGTAAAAAATTATTAAGTGTTACATTTCGATCCGCCCTCGTATTTTATTCAGTTAGTTCAGTGTGTTACATCAGCATCCAGCAAGTTAGCTTACGAGCTATAAAACAAGCAATCATGATTATTTCACATTTGCAAAGTTGAATCAGAATAAAGTCGATGGTCAACATTCTGACTTCTCAACCCAGAGATCCCAAGTTTGATTCCTGATCGTGTTGGAGAATTTTCCTTTAACCAGAATCATTGCCTTTCCCCACAGAGTCTAGAAGAACGAATAGTGGATGCGTTTAATGCTAAAAAACTGATAAAATCAATGTTAAGAAACCCTTTGGTTCAGTGAGTTATAACAGCTTCAGTTGTTGCTGAAGTCAAAGCCCCCAATATGACCAAAGAAATTAAAGGAGGTTATATAAATTAAATAATTAAAAATATAATAAAACAACAAACTCTAGTCAAATGAGTGTCTTAATTTATGATACTGGAATAAATTTCTTCTGGATCTGAAAGCTCTGAATAATTTGAATTTGACAATCTACACAGGGACATTATTTTCACAAGGACACAATTTCCACTGGACTTCAAAATCTCTGAACACTTTTCCTGAGGTTCTTCTCAGGACAATGCGACTCTAAATTGATATAAATAATGGGATTATGAAATATAATACTCAAATGATTATTATACTTCAAGAAAAAAATCACACTACTTATTCATAAATATAATATATTTATCCAAACCTTTTTTCCTCATCAGTGATGAGCTTGGTGTAAGGAATATCAGCAGAGGATGCAAGAAAGATCTCATCAGGAACATGAATAAGGAAGGTTCTTGCTTTTTTCCACAGTTGTTTCAGTGATGGAGGTGGTACCTGAGAGGACTCTGCATTGGCAGTTTTTTTACACAGTTGCTGTCCAAATTTTGAGAGCCTCCGGCGAAAGTTACACAATCTTTTCAGTCCATACGATGTGTCACTTTGCCCTTTCATTTTCATATTTAGTTGCTGGCTGTTCCTTTAATGATTTCATAAACTCATTCACTAAGGTAAAGGATGCCTAGACATGCCTGTTTCCAAGCACACACACTTTGGTTCTGTTACTTAACACTGGTGCAACATCTATGGACAAAGTTCATTGCTTATGTAATGCAACTAAACAAATGCTGAACTGAGTAGATATCTTATGTTAATATTTCACTGTTATAGCTTAGGAGTGTGCTTTGCTGGCATTGTTCAAGAAATATTTCTTCCTTGCACTATAGTACTTTACATTTGTGTTCATGAGTTTTTATAAATGGCAACTGCATTGCACAAACTCTTTATTTAACCACAATCTGTATCTTACTCTTCGAGATATCTAAAAAGAAAATCAAATAAATTAAGGAGACTAAGAAAAAAAATTCTGTGGTGTTGCATTCACATGACTTTCTCTACTCACTCTCTTCAAGCTTTTCTTACAAAAGCTTATAACGGGTCTTCAGATTTATTTGGCCTTTACCACCAGTTGGTTTAAATGAATGACGTCTTTATTAGTTCAGTGAACCCTTGTCTAAATGGGGAGGTACGGTGAACCACGGTCTGCATGAGTTTCAGGTTGATGTACTGCAGCAGTGCAGACTGTTTTTCACTAGAACATTTTGTGCATTCTTTGCACGCGAGATGGAAGAGAGCACTGATCATAGAATTTGCATGGTTGAGTGCTAAGCCGAGACAGGTTACGCTACAAAAACCGTCCAATTTTTTGAGTTACCTATAAGCATACATACTGATATTGCAAGTTTAAGAGACGGAAATGAAAGAAGTTCCAAATGTAAATACTGGAAAGGTAGATACAAGTCCCATTTCACTAAGATGGCCTTGAAACTGTTGACATTCACCCCTTCCACTCATCTTTCACTAGCCCTCTGCCAGACACTGGTGACAAACTCGCTTCAAAGTATTGATGTCATGCGCAAACAGCTGATTGGCAGCAACAGCTGAATAAATCTGAAGATCCGTATATCTACTTTTTGTTAATTGCGATAAACTTTCATTACACATTTACATATTTTGTTGTAGATAAAAAAGAATATAGAAGGCTAAAACTGTAGCCAACTATTTAAAAAGTTGATCACTATAGGATGGCTTTGAAATTCTAATTTACGTATGACCACAAGCAAAAAATGAATAGCAACTTACCACTTGAAAATAATATAAAGCATTTGAAAATTCAAACCAATAACAAAGAATATTTTGAAAATGGTTAAAGCAACAGAAAATTTTATTCGACATAAATTGTGCACTTTAACGAGATCTACATTTTATTTGTGATGTAAATATCTTAAACATACAGTATTTTAATCAAAATCATTAGAGCCATTTTTGAGCAAATCAAAAATAACAAAAATTCTTCCACGTAAAGGGTAGTTTGTGATGGGTGGATTTTCTTGAATTGCATCCTTGGAAGATGATGAACTTGAATACCAAGTTTGATATTTAACTAATGTTTTGTTTTTGAAAAAAGCTGTTCACAGACACACACTCACAATTTCTAAAAAATGCTTTATTTGGATTCATCAGAGCGCCTCAAAATGTGTAATTATGGTGTACACATAGTAAAGAAACCAAAAAGTTTGCAAAAAGACATAAAATTTCTAAGCACTAGCTCAAGTTTCTGGTTATCTTTTACATTTCTATAAACATTAAGAGGAACACAGTCAAGCATTAACTGGAGTTTATATCATACATACAAATAAAACTAACTTATGATACACTAATTTCTACTTCCAGGCACCTAAATGTTACTTTGTACCACATGTTATTTACTGTGTTAAGTCAAGCAGTCTCCATACAGCACTCTCAACCACAACTGCAGTTTTTACCTCTATAGTAACCACAACTCCATGACCTTGGTTGACCAATCTTGTACATGTGATTAAAAAGGCATGTTCTACAGCTAAGGCATGCTGTGTTGAAGTGGTAAACAACACTGTCACATTAAGTGTTTCAGTGGCTCAGCTCTGCTGAACAAATGTGCCATTGGAGAGGTAGAATCAGAGGGAAAACTTCAATGCCAGCTATGACATTGAATTTTTCAGTCTGATTCCACTCTTCCAACCTCAGACTACATATGTGTTACACTCACATGACTTTCTCTACTCTTGTACAAACTATTTTTACAAATGCTTATTCTCCATCTACTTCATGTTAATCGAGATGTTAATCTTATTCCTAATTTTCTTGTAGATGCAAGGGGAATTGGTAGGCTTTAAGCGATAGTCAAATGTTTTAAGAACTGGTTGCTATGTGGCGCATTCCATTCTCTTTGTATGTCCAGGACATAAAAAAAATGAATAACGAATTTGAGAAAAAGTATAAGTATTGAAAAATTTAAGAGAATAACGAGCAATATCTTGAAAATGGTTTACTCAACAAAAAAATGTATATGACATAAAGTGTGTATTTTAACGCGGTCTACATTTTTTGTGTAGTAAAATGTTGTCTATCTCTTATGGTTTACCAGTTATGCAAAAGTCGTTCACAATGAAGAATACTTTTGGAGATATTCCCAGAAAATTCAAGATATACATTTTATTTGTCATGAAAATATCTTAAACATATGATATTTTAAACAAAATCGTTAGAGCCATTTTTGAGAAAATTAAAATTTTCGAAAAATGTTCCATGTAAAGGGTAATCTGGGGTGGGGGGATTTTCTTGAAAACCTTCGTGTTGCATCTCTGGAAGATACTGAACCTAAATACTAAGTTTGGCATTTATCCGCCTGTTCGTTTCTGAGTTATGCTGTTCAAAGACACACACGTGGACATGTTTCCAAAAATGCTTTTTTTGGATTCAGGGGGTCTCGAAACATATATTTCCGGTGAAATCTGGTATCAAATTTTTGGGTGGAATACAATACTTTCCCTATTTACTATACATAGTACAGAAAGTAAAAAAAGAAAACTTAACTGAAATAAACTGTGTATTTTACAGATATCTGCATTTTTACTTTCTCTACTACGTATAGTAAGTAGGGGAAGTATTGCATTCCACCCAAAAATTCGATACCGAGATTTCACCGGAAATACATGTTTTGAGACCTCCTGAATCCAAAAAAAGCATTTTTGGAAACATGTCCGTGTGTGTGTCTGTGTGTGTGTGTGTCTGTGTGTGTGTCTGTGTGTCTGTGAACAGCATAACTCAAAAACGAACAGTCGGATAAGCACCAAACTTGGTATTTAGGTTCAGTATCTTCCAGAGATGCGACACGAAGGTTTTCAAGAAAATCCCCCCACCCCAGACTACCCTTTACATGGAAGATTTTTCGAAAATTTTAATTTTCTCAAAAATGGCTCTAACGATTTTGATGAAAATATCATATGTTTAAGATAATGTCATGGGAAATGAAATGTATATCTCGAATTTTCTGGGAATGTCTCCAAAAGTATTCTTCACTGTGAACGACTTTTGCATAACTGGTAAACCATAAGAGATAGACAAAATGTTACTACACAACAAATGTAGATCGCGTTAAAATACACAACTTATGTCATATACATTTCTTTTGTAGAGTGAACCGTTTTCGAGTTATTGCTTGTTATTTCCTTAAATTTTCCAATACTTATACTTTTTCTCAAATTCGTTATTCATTTTTTTTATGTCCTGGACATGCAAAGAGAATAGAATGCGCCACATAGCAACCAGCGTTAAAATATTTGACTATCGCTTAAAAGCTACCATATTCCCCTTGCATCTACATGAATATTACCAATAAGATTGACATCTCGATATCTCGATTAACATGAAGCATATGGAGAATAAGCGTTTGTAAAATCAGATTGTACAAGAGTAGAGAAAGTCATGTGAGTGTAACACATCAGATTTTTTTGTGTAGTGTGCTTTTGTTAATCAGTTATACAAGATGACACAAAATTCCTTCAAGCGAAGAGGACTTCACAGACTTTTCCCAGAAAGTTCAAGATATACATTTTATTTGTCAAGCAAATATCATTCATATAGGATATTTTAATCAAAATCATTAGTCATTTTTTAGAAAATCAAAAATCTCTAAAAATCCTCCCATGTAAAGGACAGTTTAGGGTAGGGGAATCTGTGCCGCACCTTTGGAAGATTCTGAGAGAGGATGGGGACCAAAAAAAAAAACACACCCGCCCGCCCGCGCGCACACACACATGCACACACACTTAGTATTTAGGTTTCAGTATCTTCCAGAGATGCAACACGAAGGTTTTCAAGAAAATCCCCCCACCCCAGATTATCCTTTACATGGAACATTTTTCGAAAATTTTAATTTTCTCAAAAATGGCTCTAACGATTTTGATTAAAATATCATATGTTTAAGATATTTTTATGACAAATGAAATGTATATCTTGAATTTTCTGGGAATGTCTCCAAAAGTATTCTTCATTGTGAACGACTTTTGCATAACTGGTAAACCATAAGAGATAGACAATATTTTACTACACAAAAAATGTAGATAGCGTTAAAATACACAGTTTATGCCATATACATTTTTTTTGTTGAGTGAACCATTTTCGAGATATTGCTTGTTATTCCCTTAAATTTTTGAATACTTATTTTCTCAAATGGGATTTCGTTATCCATTTTTTTGTCTTGGATATGCAAAGAGTATTAATCTGTGGCAAAGAGAATGGTGCTGCACCTAGCAACCAGCTATTAAGAGATACGTCGATGCTTAAGGGTTACTGTATTTTTATATTGCCCTTGCAATTACAAAACAAGGGGAACATAGTACGCTTTAAGCGATAATCAAATATTTTTAGAACTGGTCGCCATGTGTAAAATGTAATTCTCTTTGCATGTCGAAAGATCATTTCTGCAAATGTTTATCTCGATTAATATGAAATAGATGGAGAATAAGAGTTTGTAAAAATAATTTGTACAAGAGTAGAGAAAGTCATGTGAGTGTAACACATCAGATTTTTTTAATTTTTCTTCACCATGTGATTTAAATACAGAAATATCGGTTTCTGCAGTTTTAACAAGTGAACATAATAAGAATGAATAGTAAAATAAGTGATACTCTTATAAAGAAGTAAGCGTGTATATTGGAATATTTTCTATTTTGGAAAAATAAAAATAAAATTAAAACCAAGGACAAAGAAACATCTCAGGAATCCAAGTATAAACAGAAAGAAAAATCTGCAGTAGCAGCTCACTTTTGGCTATAAAACCATGAAACTGATCTAGAACTGGTGCTTTTAAAAAGCATTTCAAAGTAAACACAACTAACAGTCTGGGAGAGCATATTCATTTTGAAAAACAAAGATCGAGTCTTCTAATTTGAGGTACCACCAAGTGACAATCTCAGCAGGAAATTTCTCGAAAAGCCACCAGAGGATGACGACAGTGCAGTAATCTCCAGCAAAAGGACACCAAGCTCTGGCAGTTGGCATCAGTTGATGATGGGAGTAACTGGCCTCTCAAAACATGCCCCATTTTATAATAAAGCGATTTAGTGTCAATAAATCAACTTAAAATAGTGTTATCAAATTGTATAACACATCACTTCTGTCCAAGAAAGTGGAACCAAACATAACATCATTTAGTTTTTGTTTACAATAGGAGAGAAGAGTTTTGCATGAGTGCATGTGTTTAGGGTTTCTGTTTGCAAGTTTTCAGCAATGCCACCAGAGAGATTGTTCTAAATGTTTATAAATGTATGAAGCAAGAAGCAGAGAAAGCTATGGGCAGAGTACCAGAGGAGTACAGAAAGGAATTGTTTAAAGTTCAGTAAAGAGTGGAAAAGGCAACGGGAATACCCCAGCGAACAATTAGAAGAATTTTGGCAGAGGAAAGGCAACATAAAGGTGAGGGCATCCTTCAGCATGTATTGTAAAAAACCGAAAAGGAACTAAACATGTCATCTGCATTAATAATTTTGACAAGTGCATTATTCAGCCTACTATTCATGAATTTTACAACAATGGCACAAAACATCTCCCACAGTGTCCAAATTACTTCTGGTACTAAAAATTAATTTTCAAGGGAGCAAAAGCAGCCAATGATGTATCATAAGAGAACTGGCTTTAGATGGAAGAGGATAAGAAACAATAGACGTGCATTAACAGAAAAGCATGATTTACATAGACTTATCTAACTGCCCTTAAAAAGTACACGGAAGAACGTCCCTATATTGTCTATCATGATAAAATATATCCACAGCAGCCATACAACTCTTAAAGGCTGGAGTGATGATGGTACATCAGGGCTACTAGCAACAGTTTCAAAAGGGGGAGACGCCTCATGATTTCACATGCAGCAATAAAAAGTGAGTATTGGTAACAAGAATATATGATTGAAGATAGAGTAAACAATATTGTAATCATAGACACCTAAGAAAACAGTACCACCAGCAGTGAAAGCAACAATGAGAATGGAGGCAGTGAGAGTGATGGTGGAATGTTGGGCATAGAGCCTTTAGAAGACTGCAGTGACAATTAGCTGATAAGAATACCCTCAGTATCATAAAACATTGTAAAATGGTTCAACTTTCTGCACACAGCAAGTGTATGAGGGCAGTCCCAGAAGTACCCAACCTGAAGTATATATAGCGGTTGTTGTTTCAAACAAATGACTATGGTAGAAAGTACCACACTTAAAAAGCTGAAGTTTGACGATTCTACGTTGCTTAGTAATTGTTTGGCAACCATTAATAGTGCACTCTCTCAGCAAATTTGTAAACATGGATAAAACTGGCCATCATTATGTGATACAATACTTTCATTTAAAAGGTCTTAGTCCAGCTATTAAAGATGAGCTAGATTCTACTCTGGGGGAGTCTGCTCCTTCGTTTACAACAGTAAAATATTGGGTGGCAGAGTTTAAGAGCTGCCAAGATGAACATCGCAGTGGTCGACCAAATGAGGTGACCACGCCAGAAATTGTGAAGAAAATCCACAAAATGGTATTGGATGACCATCGACTGAAAGTGGGCAAGCTAGCAGACATCGTAGGCATTTCAAAAAGTGCTGTACATCGCATACTAACTGAAAATTTCGACATGAGAAAGCTGTGCACAAGATGGGTGCCACATTTACTCACAATGGAACAAAAGCATTGTCATGAGGATGTTTCAGTCGAGTGTTTGGCAATGTTTCGCTACAATAAAGCCAAGTTTTTGCGTCGATTCATAACCATGGATGAAACATGGGTCCATCACTTCACATCTGAGACGAAGAAACAGTCAAAACAGTGGATTGAAAGGGGAGAATCGTCTCCAAAGAAGGCTAAGACAGTTCCATCTGCAGGCAAGGTCATGGCGTCAGTTTTTTGGGATGCACAGGGGATAATTTGCATTGATTATCTTCAAAAAGGAAAAGCAATCGATGGCTAGTATTATGCAAACTTAATGCAGCATTTGAATGGTGGCAGCATTTAGCGAAAAAGAAAGTTTTGTTTCATCAAAACAATGCACCAGTTCACACATCCATTATTGCCATGATCAAAACCAATGAGTTAAAGTTTGAATTGCTTCCTCATGCACCCTACTCGCCAGACTTAGCCCCCCTCTGATTATTTTCTGTTTCCAAAGTTGAAAAAATGTCATGGTGGTAAAAGATTTGCCAACAATGAAGAGGTGAAGTCTGCAGTTGATGCCTATTTTGTAGAATTCAACGGTTCTCACTATAAACAGGGTATCAAAGCTGTTGAACATCGCTGGGAAAAGTGTATCGTGCTGAAAGGAGACTATGTAGAGAAATAAAGATGTTTTTTCCCAAAATGTTTGTGTTTTCTTTGTTAGGTCGGGTACTTCTGGGACAGCCTTTATAATTCATACTCCTTTAAGTAAAAAAGCATAAGTCTATTTTTGTTGTGGTTAGGCTGCAGTTGTCTGGTTGCTTATACACAAGCAGCAAGGCATCTGATGAACACATTGAGAGTATCCCTCAGCATACATATATATTTCCGGAAGACTGAATTTTTATGACATTCGCCCAATACCGTCAACATATCAAAACCTTGCTCAATTGCAGAAACCATCACTATTAGTACAAAGTAAGGTATTTGTAATCACTGTTACATTTTATACTTTGAATTTCATTAGCCATAAAAATAAAGTAACTAAAACACTTCATTATCTTATACGAGGGCTGATCAATAAAGACTGAGACTTTATTTCTTTTTCACAGCATTTATTACTCCATTTCAATGTTGAAATTATATTTTTCAAAGTAGTCCCCTCCTACTTGAATGCACTTTTTATAGTATCTCTGCCAGTCCTCGAACACATGGTGCAGGCCATTCTTTGTCAGGTCTTTGAGAATCGCCTCACTTTTCCTCAGCACGCGTCAGTGCTCTCAAATCGAATGCCCTGGAGCTTTGCCTTTAGTGATGGGAATAAAAAAGAAATCACAGGGGCAAGATTGGGGTTATAAGGCGGATGCAGTACGCAGGTGATGTTGAATTCCTGGGCTTGATTTGCAATGTGAGGCCATGCATTGTTGTGATGAAGTCGCCACCCATTCTGATGAAGTTCTGGATGTTTCCTTGCAATGTGCTCCCTCAGTGTAGCCAATACTGGTGTGTAGTACGCTGCTGTAACAGTAGTGTGAGGAATAACAACAATCACAGCAGCTGTGTTGATGTTGACTTCAGTCATAGCAGAAGCCGAAGCGCCAGGCCCACCTTGCTTAGCACAGAGGACTCGCCCTTCTTTGAAGTCCTTGAACCACCTAAACACTGTTGCACGAGATAGTGCATCTTCACCGTATGCTTGCTTCAGCTTTTCCAAAGTTTCAGAGGCTGTATGATTTAAACGAAAACAAAATTTTATTGCTCCTCTCGTGTCGAGTGGTACGCGAAATTCAAGTAGGGTCAACAATATACAGCATTACTACCAACCTACCGATACAAGAGTGTTGTCATCTATGGAGATTATACATGAAACCCCGCTCTTTTCAAATATTCATGGTAGAGACAGGAAACTTTCAAGAAAGCTACAGGAAAAAATCAGTCTCAGTCTTTATTGATCAGCCCTTGTACAAGGCCTCTGAGCTTCCTTTGCCAACAATAAATTTAATCTTCTTTTTATAATATTTCTCATCATGAATGGCATTGCTGTCTGCAATTCTGGACTTTGGATGCTCTGTCTTTTGTTATGCTTTTCTCCTTGAAATAGTATGAATTAATAAAACCCTTTCCAACATAAGTTGTTTGCTTTGAAGAGCTCTATCTAATGGTACCCTATTTGATCCCCATTTCCATATAAAATTTTAAATTGATATGCCCCTGACCCCACTTCTGGTTATGGCTGGCTGATGAAATTAAGCTCAAGTGAAAGTTTGCATGTGGTTTAGTTATAAATATTTTTGTCTCGTAAATTTTAATGCTGTATTTTCCACAATAAAGCACTCTGGTTCACTCTTTCCTTTCCTAAACAAATTACTATTACAGGTGGTCTGGTTTACCCTTATGTTTTCCTAAACAAATTACTAGTATAGGTGGTCTGGTTCACCCTGTATTTTCCTAAATAAATTACTATTATAGATGGTCTAGTTCGCCCTGCATTTTCCTAAATAAATTACTATTACAGATGCTCTGGTTCCCTCTGCATTTTCCTAAATAAATTACTATTACAGATGCTCTGGTTCCCTCTGCATTTTCCTAAATAAATTACTATTACAGATGCTCTGGTTCCCTCTGCATTTTCCTAAATAAATTACTATTACAGATGCTCTGGTTCCCTCTGCATTTTCCTAAATAAATTACTATTACAGATGCTCTGGTTCCCTCTGCATTTTCCTAAATAAATTACTATTACAGATGCTCTGGTTCCCTCTGCATTTTACTAAATAAATTACTATTACAGATGGTCTGGTTCCCTCTGTATTTTCCTAAATAAATTACTATTATAGATGGTCTGGTTCCCTCTGCATTTTCATAAATAAATTACTATTATAGATGGTCTGGTTCCCTCTGTATTTTACTAAATAAATTACTATTACAGATGGTCTGGTTCCCTCTGTATTTTCCTAAATAAATTACTATTATAGATGGTCTGGTTCCCTCTGCATTTTCATAAATAAATTACTATTATAGATGGTCTGGTTCCCTCTGTATTTTACTAAATAAATTACTATTATAGATGGTCTGGTTCCCTCTGCATTTTCATAAATAAATTACTATTATAGATGGTCTGGTTCCCTCTGTATTTTACTAAATAAATTACTATTACAGATGGTCTGGTTCCCTCTGTATTTTACTAAATAAATTACTATTACAGATGGTCTGGTTCCCTCTGTATTTTACTAAATAAATTACTATTACAGATGGTCTGGTTCCCTCTGTATTTTACTAAATAAATTACTATTACAGATGGTCTGGTTCCCTCTGTATTTTACTAAATAAATTACTATTACAGATGGTCTGGTTCCCTCTGTATTTTCCTAAATAAATTACTATTATAGATGGTCTGGTTCCCTCTGCATTTTCATAAATAAATTACTATTATAGATGGTCTGGTTCCCTCTGCATTTTCATAAATAAATTACTATTATAGATGGTCTGGTTCCCTCTGCATTTTCATAAATAAATTACTATTATAGATGGTCTGGTTCCCTCTGCATTTTCATAAATAAATTACTATTATAGATGGTCTGGTTCCCTCTGCATTTTCATAAATAAATTACTATTATAGATGGTCTGGTTTCCTCTGCATTTTCATAAATAAATTACTATTATAGATGGTCTGGTTCCCTCTGCATTTTCATAAATAAATTACTATTATAGATGGTCTGGTTCCCTCTGCATTTTCATAAATAAATTACTATTATAGATGGTCTGGTTCCCTCTGCATTTTCATAAATAAATTACTATTATAGATGCTCTGGTTCCCTCTGCATTTTCCTAAATAAATTACTATTATAGATGGTTTGGTTCCCTCTGCATTTTCCTAAATAAATTACTATTATAGATGGTTTGGTTCCCTCTGCATTTTCCTAAATAAATTACTATTATAGATGGTTTGGTTCCCTCTGCATTTTCCTAAATAAATTACTATTATAGATGGTTTGGTTCCCTCTGCATTTTCCTAAATAAATTACTATTATAGATGGTTTGGTTCCCTCTGCATTTTCCTAAATAAATTACTATTATAGATGGTTTGGTTCCCTCTGCATTTTCCTAAATAAATTACTATTACAGATGGTCTGGTTCACCCTGTATTTTCATAAATAAATTACTATTATAGATGGTCTGGTTCCCTCTGCATTTTCATAAATAAATTACTATTATAGATGGTCTGGTTCACCCTGTATTTTCATAAATAAATTACTATTACAGATGGTTTGGTTCCCTCTGCATTTTCATAAATAAATTACTATTATAGATGGTCTGGTTCCCTCTGCATTTTCATAAATAAATTACTATTATAGATGGTTTGGTTCCCTCTGCATTTTCCTAAATAAATTACTATTATAGATGGTCTGGTTCCCTCTGTATTTTCATAAATAAATTACTATTACAGATGGTCTGGTTCCCTCTGCATTTTCATAAATAAATTACTATTACAGATGGTCTGGTTCCCTCTGCATTTTCATAAATAAATTACTATTATAGATGGTCTGGTTCACCCTGCATTTTCATAAATAAATTACTATTATAGATGGTCTGGTTCCCTCTGTATTTTCATAAATAAATTACTATTACAGATGGTCTGGTTCCCTCTGCATTTTCATAAATAAATTACTATTACAGATGGTCTGGTTCACCCTGTATTTTCATAAATAAATTACTATTACAGATGGTCTGGTTCACCCTGTATTTTCATAAATAAATTACTATTATAGATGGTCTGGTTCCCTCTGCATTTTCATAAATAAATTACTATTACAGATGGTCTGGTTCCCTCTGCATTTTCATAAATAAATTACTATTACAGATGGTCTGGTTCACCCTGTATTTTCATAAATAAATTACTATTATAGATGGTCTGGTTCCCTCTGCATTTTCATAAATAAATTACTATTATAGATGGTCTGGTTCACCCTGTATTTTCATAAATAAATTACTATTACAGATGGTTTGGTTCCCTCTGCATTTTCATAAATAAATTACTATTATAGATGGTCTGGTTCACCCTGTATTTTCCTAAATAAATTACTATTATCGATGGTCTGGTTCCCTCTGCATTTTCATAAATAAATTACTATTATAGATGGTCTGGTTCCCTCTGTATTTTACTAAATAAATTACTATTATAGATGGTCTGGTTCCCTCTGCATTTTCATAAATAAATTACTATTATAGATGGTCTGGTTCCCTCTGCATTTTCATAAATAAATTACTATTATAGATGGTCTGGTTCCCTCTGTATTTTACTAAATAAATTACTATTATAGATGGTCTGGTTCCCTCTGCATTTTCATAAATAAATTACTATTATAGATGGTCTGGTTCCCTCTGCATTTTCATAAATAAATTACTATTACAGATGGTCTGGTTCCCTCTGCATTTTCATAAATAAATTACTATTACAGATGCTCTGGTTCCCTCTGCATTTTCATAAATAAATTACTATTATAGATGGTCTGGTTCCCTCTGCATTTTCCTAAATAAACTACTATTACAGATGGTCTGGTTCCCTCTGCATTTTCATAAATAAATTACTATTACAGATGGTCTGGTTCCCTCTGCATTTTCATAAATAAATTACTATTACAGATGGTCTGGTTCCCTCTGCATTTTCATAAATAAATTACTATTATAGATGGTCTGGTTCCCTCTGCATTTTCATAAATAAATTACTATTACAGATGGTTTGGTTCCCTCTGCATTTTCATAAATAAATTACTATTACAGATGGTCTGGTTCCCTCTGCATTTTCATAAATAAATTACTATTACAGATGGTCTGGTTCCCTCTGCATTTTCATAAATAAATTACTATTACAGATGCTCTGGTTCCCTCTGCATTTTCATAAATAAATTACTATTATAGATGGTCTGGTTCCCTCTGCATTTTCCTAAATAAATTACTATTACAGATGGTCTGGTTCCCTCTGCATTTTCATAAATAAATTACTATTATAGATGGTCTGGTTCCCTCTGCATTTTCCTAAATAAATTACTATTACAGATGGTCTGGTTCCCTCTGCATTTTCCTAAATAAATTACTATTACAGATGGTCTGGTTCCCTCTGCATTTTCATAAATAAATTACTATTACAGATGGTCTCGTTCCCTCTGCATTTTCATAAATAAATTACTATTACAGATGGTCTGGTTCCCTCTGCATTTTCATAAATAAATTACTATTACAGATGGTCTGGTTCCCTCTGCATTTTCATAAATAAATTACTATTACAGATGGTCTGGTTCCCTCTGCATTTTCCTAAATAAATTACTATTACAGATGGTCTGGTTCCCTCTGCATTTTCATAAATAAATTACTATTACAGATGGTCTGGTTCCCTCTGCATTTTCCTAAATAAATTACTATTACAGATGGTCTGGTTCCCTCTGCATTTTCATAAATAAATTACTATTATAGATGGTCTGGTTCCCTCTGCATTTTACTAAATAAATTACTATTACAGATGGTCTGGTTCCCTCTGCATTTTACTAAATAAATTACTATTACAGATGGTCTGGTTCCCTCTGCATTTTCATAAATAAATTACTATTATAGATGGTCTGGTTCCCTCTGTATTTTACTAAATAAATTACTATTACAGATGGTCTGGTTCCCTCTGCATTTTCCTAAATAAATTACTATTACAGATGGTCTGGTTCCCTCTGCATTTTCATAAATAAATTACTATTATAGATGGTCTGGTTCCCTCTGTATTTTACTAAATAAATTACTATTATAGATGATCTGGTTCCCTCTGCATTTTCATAAATAAATTACTATTATAGATGGTCTGGTTCCCTCTGTATTTTACTAAATAAATTACTATTACAGATGGTCTGGTTCCCTCTGCATTTTCATAAATAAATTACTATTACAGATGGTCTGGTTCCCTCTGCATTTTCATAAATAAATTACTATTACAGATGGTCTGGTTCCCTCTGCATTTTCCTAAATAAATTACTATTACAGATGGTCTGGTTCCCTCTGCATTTTCATAAATAAATTACTATTACAGATGGTCTGGTTCCCTCTGCATTTTCCTAAATAAATTACTATTACAGATGGTCTGGTTCCCTCTGCATTTTCATAAATAAATTACTATTATAGATGGTCTGGTTCCCTCTGTATTTTACTAAATAAATTACTATTATAGATGGTCTGGTTCCCTCTGCATTTTCATAAATAAATTACTATTATAGATGGTCTGGTTCCCTCTGCATTTTCATAAATAAATTACTATTATAGATGGTCTGGTTCCCTCTGCATTTTCATAAATAAATTACTATTATAGATGGTCTGGTTCCCTCTGCATTTTCATAAATAAATTACTATTATAGATGGTCTGGTTCCCTCTGCATTTTCATAAATAAATTACTATTATAGATGGTCTGGTTCCCTCTGCATTTTCATAAATAAATTACTATTATAGATGGTCTGGTTCCCTCTGCATTTTCATAAATAAATTACTATTATAGATGGTCTGGTTCCCTCTGCATTTTCATAAATAAATTACTATTACAGATGGTCTGGTTCCCTCTGCATTTTCCTAAATAAATTACTATTATAGATGGTCTGGTTCCCTCTGCATTTTCATAAATAAATTACTATTACAGATGGTCTGGTTCCCTCTGCATTTTCATAAATAAATTACTATTATAGATGGTTTGGTTCCCTCTGCATTTTCCTAAATAAATTACTATTATAGATGGTCTGGTTCCCTCTGCATTTTCATAAATAAATTACTATTATAGATGGTCTGGTTCCCTCTGCATTTTCATAAATAAATTACTATTATAGATGGTCTGGTTCCCTCTGCATTTTCATAAATAAATTACTATTATAGATGGTCTGGTTCCCTCTGCATTTTCATAAATAAATTACTATTATAGATGGTCTGGTTCCCTCTGCATTTTCATAAATAAATTACTATTATAGATGGTCTGGTTTGCCCTGCATTTTCCTAAATAAATTACTATTATAGATGGTCTGGTTCACCCTGTATTTTCCTAAATAAATTACTATTATCGATGGTCTGGTTCACCCTGTATTTTACTAAATAAATTACTATTATAGATGGTCTGGTTCACCCTGTATTTTCCTAAATAAATTACTATTATCGATGGTCTGGTTCACCCTGTATTTTACTAAATAAATTACTATTATCGATGGTCTGGTTCACCCTGTATTTTCCTAAATAAATTACTATTATCGATGGTCTGGTTCACCCTGTATTTTCCTAAATAAATTACTATTATAGATGGTCTGGTTCCCTCTGTATTTTACTAAATAAATTACTATTATAGATGGTCTGGTTCCCTCTGCATTTTCATAAATAAATTACTATTATAGATGGTCTGGTTCCCTCTGCATTTTCATAAATAAATTACTATTACAGATGGTCTGGTTCCCTCTGTATTTTCATAAATAAATTACTATTACAGATGGTCTGGTTCCCTCTGCATTTTCATAAATAAATTACTATTATAGATGGTCTGGTTCCCTCTGCATTTTCATAAATAAATTACTATTACAGATGGTCTGGTTCCCTCTGTATTTTCATAAATAAATTACTATTACAGATGGTCTGGTTCCCTCTGCATTTTCATAAATAAATTACTATTATAGATGGTCTGGTTCCCTCTGCATTTTCATAAATAAATTACTATTACAGATGGTCTGGTTCCCTCTGCATTTTCATAAATAAATTACTATTATAGATGGTCTAGTTCGCCCTGCATTTTCATAAATAAATTACTATTATAGATGGTCTGGTTCCCTCTGTATTTTCATAAATAAATTACTATTATAGATGGTCTGGTTCCCTCTGCATTTTCATAAATAAATTACTATTATAGATGGTCTGGTTCCCTCTGCATTTTCATAAATAAATTACTATTACAGATGGTCTGGTTCCCTCTGCATTTTCATAAATAAATTACTATTATAGATGGTCTAGTTCGCCCTGCATTTTCATAAATAAATTACTATTATAGATGGTCTGGTTCCCTCTGTATTTTCCTAAATAAATTACTATTACAGATGATCTGGTTCCCTCTGCATTTTCATAAATAAATTACTATTATAGATGGTCTGGTTCCCTCTGCATTTTCATAAATAAATTACTATTACAGATGGTCTGGTTCCCTCTGCATTTTCATAAATAAATTACTATTATAGATGGTCTGGTTCCCTCTGCATTTTCATAAATAAATTACTATTATAGATGGTCTGGTTCCCTCTGCATTTTCATAAATAAATTACTATTATAGATGGTCTGGTTCCCTCTGCATTTTCATAAATAAATTACTATTATAGATGGTCTGGTTCCCTCTGCATTTTCATAAATAAATTACTATTATAGATGCTCTGGTTCCCTCTGCATTTTCATAAATAAATTACTATTACAGATGCTCTGGTTCCCTCTGCATTTTCATAAATAAATTACTATTACAGATGGTCTGGTTCCCTCTGCATTTTCATAAATAAATTACTATTATAGATGGTCTGGTTCCCTCTGCATTTTCATAAATAAATTACTATTACAGATGGTCTGGTTCCCTCTGCATTTTCATAAATAAATTACTATTATAGATGGTCTGGTTCCCTCTGCATTTTCATAAATAAATTACTATTATAGATGGTCTGGTTCCCTCTGCATTTTCATAAATAAATTACTATTATAGATGGTCTGGGTTGCCCTGCATTTTCCTAAATAAATTACTATTATAGATGGTCTGGTTCCCTCTGCATTTTCATAAATAAATTACTATTATAGATGGTCTGGTTCCCTCTGCATTTTCATAAATAAATTACTATTATAGATGGTCTGGTTCCCTCTGCATTTTCATAAATAAATTACTATTATAGATGGTCTGGTTCCCTCTGCATTTTCATAAATAAATTACTATTACAGATGGTCTGGTTCCCTCTGCATTTTCATAAATAAATTACTATTACAGATGCTCTGGTTCCCTCTGCATTTTCATAAATAAATTACTATTACAGATGGTCTGGTTCCCTCTGCATTTTCATAAATAAATTACTATTATAGATGGTCTGGTTTGCCCTGCATTTTCATAAATAAATTACTATTATAGATGGTCTGGTTCCCTCTGCATTTTCATAAATAAATTACTATTATAGATGGTCTGGTTCCCTCTGCATTTTCATAAATAAATTACTATTATAGATGGTCTGGTTCCCTCTGCATTTTCATAAATAAATTACTATTATAGATGGTCTGGTTTGCCCTGCATTTTCATAAATAAATTACTATTATAGATGGTCTGGTTTGCCCTGCATTTTCATAAATAAATTACTATTACAGATGGTCTGGTTCCCTCTGCATTTTCATAAATAAATTACTATTATAGATGGTCTGGTTTGCCCTGCATTTTCATAAATAAATTACTATTATAGATGGTCTGGTTCCCTCTGCATTTTCATAAATAAATTACTATTATAGATGGTGTGGTTCACCCTGCATTTTCATAAATAAATTACTATTATAGATGGTCTGGTTCCCTCTGCATTTTCATAAATAAATTACTATTATAGATGGTCTGGTTCCCTCTGCATTTTCATAAATAAATTACTATTATAGATGGTCTGGTTCCCTCTGCATTTTCATAAATAAATTACTATTACAGATGGTCTGGTTCCCTCTGCATTTTCATAAATAAATTACTTTATAGATGGTCTGGTTTGCCCTGCATTTTCCTAAATAAATTACTATTATAGATGGTCTGGTTCACCCTGTATTTTCCTAAATAAATTACTATTATCGATGGCCTGGTTCACCCTGCATTTTACTAAATAAATTACTATTATAGATGGTCTGGTTCACCCTGTATTTTCCTAAATAAATTACTATTATAGATGGTCTGGTTCACCCTGTATTTTCCTAAATAAATTACTATTATAGATGGTCTGGTTTGCCCTGTATTTTCCTAAATAAATTACTATTATAGATGGTCTGGTTTGCCCTGCATTTTACTAAATAAATTACTATTATAGATGGTCTGGTTCACCCTGCATTTTCCTAAATAAATTACTATTATAGATAGGTCTGGTTCACCCTGTATTTTCCTAAATAAATTACTATTATAGATGGTCTGGTTCACCCTGCATTTTACTAAATAAATTACTATTATAGATGGTCTGGTTCACCCTGTATTTTCCTAAATAAATTACTATTATAGATGGTCTGGTTCACCCTGTATTTTCCTAAATAAATTACTATTATAGATGGTCTGGTTCACCCTGCATTTTACTAAATAAATTACTATTATAGATGGTCTGGTTTGCCCTGCATTTTAGTAAATAAATTACTATTATAGATGGTCTGGTTCACACTGCATTTTACTAAATAAATTACTATTATAGATGGTCTGGTTTGCCCTGCATTTTCCTAAATAAATTACTATTATAGATGGTCTGGTTCACCCTGTATTTTCCTAAATAAATTACTATTATCGATGGTCTGGTTCACCCTGCATTTTACTAAATAAATTACTATTATAGATGGTCTGGTTCACCCTGTATTTTCCTAAATAAATTACTATTATAGATGGTCTGGTTCACCCTGTATTTTCCTAAATAAATTACTATTATAGATGGTCTGGTTCACCCTGTATTTTCCTAAATAAATTACTATTATAGATGGTCTGGTTCACCCTGTATTTTCCTAAATAAATTACTATTATAGATGGTCTGGTTTGCCCTGTATTTTCCTAAATAAATTACTATTATCGATGGTCTGGTTCCCCCTGTATTTTCCTAAATAAATTACTATTATAGATGGTCTGGTTCACCCTGTATTTTCCTAAATAAATTACTATTATAGATGGTCTGGTTCACCCTGTATTTTCCTAAATAAATTACTTTATAGATGGTCTGGTTCACCCTGTATTTTCCTAAATAAATTACTATTATAGATAGTCTGGTTCCCCCTGTATTTTCCTAAATAAATTACTATTATAGATGGTCTGGTTCACCCTGTATTTTCCTAAATAAATTACTATTATCGATGGTCTGGTTCACCCTGTATTTTCCTAAATAAATTACAATTATAGATAGTCTGGTTCACCCTGTATTTTCCTAAATAAATTACTATTATCGATGGTCTGGTACCCTCTGCATTTTCCTAAATAAATTACTATTATAGATGGTCTGGTTCACCCTGTATTTTCCTAAATAAATTACTATTATAGATGGTGTGGTTCACCCTGTATTTTCCTAAATAAATTACTATTATAGATGGTCTGGTTCACCCTGTATTTTCCTAAATAAATTACTATTACCGATGGTCTGGTTTGCCCTGCATTTTACTAAATAAATTACTATTATAGATGGTCTGGTTCACCCTGTATTTTCCTAAATAAATTACTATTATAGATGGTCTGGTTCACCCTGTATTTTCCTAAATAAATTACTATTACCGATGGTCTGGTTCACCCTGTATTTTCCTAAATAAATTACTATTATAGATGGTCTGGTTCACCCTGCATTTTACTAAATAAATTACTATTATAGATGGTCTGGTTTGCCCTGCATTTTCCTAAATAAATTACTATTATCGATGGTCTGGTTCACCCTGTATTTTCCTAAATAAATTATTATTATCGATGGTCTGGTTCACCCTGCATTTTACTAAATAAATTACTATTATAGATGGTCTGGTTCACCCTGTATTTTCCTAAATAAATTACTATTATAGATGGTCTGGTTCACCCTGTATTTTCCTAAATAAATTACTATTATAGATGGTCTGGTTCACCCTGTATTTTCCTAAATAAATTACTATTATAGATGGTCTGGTTCACCCTGTATTTTGCTAAATAAATTACTATTATAGATGGTCTGGTTCACCCTGCATTTTACTAAATAAATTACTATTATAGATGGTCTGGTTCACCCTGTATTTTCCTAAATAAATTACTATTATAGATGGTCTGGTTCACCCTGTATTTTCCTAAATAAATTACTATTATAGATGGTCTGGTTCACCCTGCATTTTACTAAATAAATTACTATTATAGATGGTCTGGTTTGCCCTGCATTTTAGTAAATAAATTACTATTATAGATGGTCTGGTTCACACTGCATTTTACTAAATAAATTACTATTATAGATGGTCTGGTTTGCCCTGCATTTTCCTAAATAAATTACTATTATAGATGGTCTGGTTCACCCTGTATTTTCCTAAATAAATTACTATTATCGATGGTCTGGTTCACCCTGCATTTTACTAAATAAATTACTATTATAGATGGTCTGGTTCACCCTGTATTTTCCTAAATAAATTACTATTATAGATGGTCTGGTTCACCCTGTATTTTCCTAAATAAATTACTATTATAGATGGTCTGGTTCACCCTGTATTTTCCTAAATAAATTACTATTATAGATGGTCTGGTTCACCCTGTATTTTCCTAAATAAATTACTATTATAGATGGTCTGGTTCACCCTGTATTTTCCTAAATAAATTACTATTATCGATGGTCTGGTTCCCCCTGTATTTTCCTAAATAAATTACTATTATAGATGGTCTGGTTCACCCTGTATTTTCCTAAATAAATTACTATTATAGATGGTCTGGTTCACCCTGTATTTTCCTAAATAAATTACTATTATAGATGGTCTGGTTCACCCTGTATTTTCCTAAATAAATTACTATTATAGATGGTCTGGTTCACCCTGTATTTTCCTAAATAAATTACTATTATAGATGGTCTGGTTCACCCTGTATTTTCCTAAATAAATTACTATTATCGATGGTCTGGTTCACCCTGTATTTTCCTAAATAAATTACAATTATAGATAGTCTGGTTCACCCTGTATTTTCCTAAATAAATTACTATTATCGATGGTCTGGTACCCTCTGCATTTTCCTAAATAAATTACTATTATAGATGGTCTGGTTCACCCTGTATTTTCCTAAATAAATTACTATTATAGATGGTGTGGTTCACCCTGTATTTTCCTAAATAAATTACTATTATAGATGGTCTGGTTCACCCTGTATTTTCCTAAATAAATTACTATTACCGATGGTCTGGTTCACCCTGTATTTTCCTAAATAAATTACTATTATAGATGGTCTGGTTCACCCTGTATTTTCCTAAATAAATTACTATTATAGATGGTCTGGTTCACCCTGTATTTTCCTAAATAAATTACTATTACCGATGGTCTGGTTCACCCTGTATTTTCCTAAATAAATTACTATTATAGATGGTCTGGTTCAACCTGTATTTTCCTAAATAAATTACTATTATCGATGGTCTGGTTCCCCCTGTATTTTCCTGAATAAATTACTATTATAGATGGTCTGGTTCACCCTGTATTTTCCTAAATAAATTACTATTATAGATGGTCTGGTTCACCCTGTATTTTCCTAAATAAATTACTATTATAGATGGTCTGGTTCCCCCTGTATTTTCCTAAATAAATTACTATTATAGATGGTCTGGTTCACCCTGTATTTTCCTAAATAAATTACTATTATCGATGGTCTGGTTCACCCTGTATTTTCCTAAATAAATTACAATTATAGATAGTCTGGTTCACCCTGTATTTTCCTAAATAAATTACTATTATCGATGGTCTGGTTCCCTCTGCATTTTCCTAAATAAATTACTATTATAGATGGTCTGGTTCACCCTGTATTTTCCTAAATAAATTACTATTATAGATGGTGTGGTTCACCCTGTATTTTCCTAAATAAATTACTATTATAGATGGTCTGGTTCACCCTGTATTTTCCTAAATAAATTACTATTACCGATGGTCTGGTTCACCCTGTATTTTCCTAAATAAATTACTATTATAGATGGTCTGGTTCACCCTGTATTTTCCTAAATAAATTACTATTATAGATGGTCTGGTTAACCCTGTATTTTCCTAAATAAATTACTATTACCGATGGTCTGGTTCACCCTGTATTTTCCTAAATAAATTACTATTATAGATGGTCTGGTTCACCCTGTATTTTCCTAAATAAATTACTATTATAGATGGTCTGGTTCACCCTGCATTTTCCTAAATAAATTACTATTATAGATGGTCTGGTTCACCCTGTATTTTCCTAAATAAATTACTATTATAGATGGTCTGGTTCACCCTGTATTTTCCTAAATAAATTACTATTATAGATGGTCTGGTTCACCCTGCATTTTCCTAAATAAATTACTATTATAGATGGTCTGGTTCACCCTGTATTTTCCTAAATAAATTACTATTACAGATGGTCTTGTTCACCCTGCATTTTCCTAAATAAATTACTATTACAGATGGTCTGGTTCACCCTGCATTTTCCTAAATAAATTACTATTATAGATGGTCTGGTTCACCCTGCATTTTCCTAAATAAATTACTATTACAGATGGTCTGGTTCACCCTGCATTTTCCTAAATAAATTACTATTACAGATGGTCTGGTTCACCCTGCATTTTCCTAAATAAATTACTATTATAGATGGTCTGGTTCCCTCTGCATTTTCCAAAATAAATGCCTGTTACAGGTGATCTGGTTCAGCCTTATTTTTCTAAATAAATGACTGTTACAGGTGCTCTGGTTCAGCCTTATTTTTCTAAATAAATGACTGTTACAGGTGCTCTGGTTCACTCTGTATTTTCCTAAATAAAAGGCTGTTATGCATGGACTGGTTCACCCTGTATTTTTCTAAATAAACGACTGTTACAGGTTGTCTGGTTCACCCTGCATTTTTCTAAATAAATGACTACTACAGGTGGTCTGGTTCAGCCTTATTTTTCTAAATAAATGACTGTTACAAGTGCTCTGGTTCACTCTGTGTTTTCCTAAATAAATGACTGCTACAGGTGGTCTGGTTCAGCCTTATTTATCTAAATAAATGGCAGTTACGCATGGACTGGTTCACCCTGCATTTTGCTAAATAAATTACTATTAAAGGTGGTTTGGTTCACTCTGTGTTTTTCCTAAATAAACGACTGCTACAGGTGGTCTGCTTCAGCCTTATTTTTCTAAATAAATGACTGTTACAGGTGCTCTGGTTCACTCTGTATTTTTCTAAATAAATGGCAGTTATGCATGTACTGGTTCACCCTGCATTTTCCTAAATAAATTACTATTACAGGTGGTCTGGTTCACTCTGTGTTTTCCTAAATAAATGACTGCTACAGGTGGTCTGGTTCATCCTGTATTTTACTAAATAAATAAGGTTGCACATGGACTGGTTCACCTGCATTTTTCTAAATAAATGACTGTTATAGGTGCTCTGGTCCACTCTGTATTCCTAAATAAATGGCTGTTACAGATGGTCTGGTTCAACCTTATTTTTCTAAATAAATGACTCTTACAGGTGCTCTGGTTCACTCTTATTTTCCTAAATAAATGGCAGTTATGCATGGACTGGTTCACCCTGCATTTTCCTAAATAAATTACTATTACAGGTGGTCAGGTTCATGTACTTTCCTAAATAAATGACTGTTACAGATGGTCTGGTTTACCCTGTATTTTGCTAAATAAATTTCTGTTACAGGTGGTCTGGTTCACCTGTATATAGGCATCTTAAGAAGTTTTAGCAGAAGATCTAATCCAAATACAATAATTTGGTACTATGTTTGGTATCCAGACACATTGTCAACAGCTGCTATCCAACAATTAATTTTCCTTTTGCATTTGTTTTACAATTCAAAAGTCTTCAGAAGCATCTTTAGTAAGCTATGTGCTATGATAAGGTCACTGAACTAGCACTCATTTTTCATCAAGTTCAGCAGCACACTCCAAGTTTGCTAATTTTCAGAAACTGACTAAAAAGTTAGATACACATCACAGTTGTTTTGATCACTGCTATAAGGAAGCTCCAAGCTTATTTTCAAACTCATTGCATACATACAATACCATAATAATTAAACACATTTCACTTCATAACTTCACCACAAGATCATGTGCTTTCTTAACACAAACTGAAGCAGTATCTGAGTATTTGTTTCTGTTCCATTTCCAAATGACCTTTGTCTACCTGTGTTTGGTTTACATAATGACAAGTCTGTTATCAGCTTTCTTTCCACATAGCCTTAATTGCTCCTGTTTACTGCTTTAGGAGTGTAGCAGCTGGTTGATTTTCAACATGTGCAGTGTTTTGTAATCTTTCTTTAAAAGAGACATTGATTATATCATGCTGATGATTCAGATAACAAGAGACAGTCTCACAGAAAAGTGATAAGACCTAACCTCAGTCTATGGAAAGAAAGAATGCCATTTAAGACTCTCTTATCCCACATGGATACACTAATAATTCTCTTATTTGCTACAGTTGATTTTATAAGGCTAAAAGAAATGGAAAAGTAAACATCCTGCTAGAAATTAAATGGATGCTCACTAACATCACAGGCAGCCAAAGCGGAACAGCATAATTTTGAAATTATTGTTATTTCTTTAATACAAAGAACTTAAATTTTTTTATTGAATAGTTTGTCTCATATTTCAGTTTGCCAACAGGATACACACTAACAAATAATAAATTAGTGATTTGAACACAAATACAAATTCAATAAAACTAGTTAAAAAAAAATTATTGTGTGTAGCATTCACATGACTTTCTCTACCCATTCTTCTACAAAATCTTATAAACTTTCATTACACATTTACACGTTTTGTTGTACGTATAAGAAGAATACGGTAGACTAAAGTGATACTCAGATTTTTAAAAAGCAGCTCGCTATGTGCTGGCTTTTAAATTCCATACGACTTCCTATTTGAAGAAAATTGTACCATTTGAAAATTCAAACCAATAACAAAGAATATCTCAGAAATGATTAATCCCACAAACACTTTTGACATAAACCGCGTGCTTTAACGAGATCTACCTTTCCAACTTCAGCCTAAAAACGGTTTATGTGGAAGAACATTTATTTATCAGATAGCTACATTTTTTAACTAAGTAAGACTGTGTTTCTCTTACTGCTTACCAATTATACAAGTCATTCAGAATGAAAAGGACTTAACAGGCTTTTCCCAGAAAATTCAAGGTATACATTTCATTTGTCATGTAAATATCTTAAGTATATGATATTTTAATAAAAATCCTTAAGAGTAATTTTTGAAAAAATAAAAAAATATCAAACATTTTTCCATGTAATGGGTAGTTTGGAGTGGGGAAAAGTAAAAGAATTTAACTTTGAAACAAAGTTAAATAAAATGATTCTGTATGTTGAGCAAGGTTCATTCAAAATATCAGCTTATATGGAAAATATGTTTGCTTTTTAACCTTGAATAACAGTTCATAGCATGCATTGAAGTGTCCTGCATACCTTCTTTGGTAGATAAATGCTTTGACATTGCTCAATATTACTAGCACATAATGGTGCCAGCAAGGACTCTTGCATTTCCTATCTTCTCCAACCTACATGTTTTATCAGAAACCGTAAAAGAGAAAGTGTCAAGGCTTATGATAAAGTAATTTTGTAAACACGATTCCAGATAATGCTAAGTATGAATAACAGCAGAATTGAATGAAATGCCTTTGAGTAAATAAATCTGTAACACAGTTCTGTTTAAATGTGAGAAAGTAGGATGTAACTTTCTGGTACTAAATGCATTTAAATTATGAATATTCAAAAACAAAAAAAAAGTTTAACACCTGCAACAAACTTGCAGGTGTTAAACATGCAAACATAATGTTGTTTTTACAAGACAAATGGTCTCTCATTTGTTTTACCATCAGTTCTTTTAGAACAGTGACTCCATACTTGACTCATTGTGTAGGCCTTTGTGTCAGAGAAGAAATTTTAACTGCTTATAATATACATGCAGTGGCAGCTGCTGCATAAGAGCAGAAGGGCATGTGAACATCCCCTCTAAATTTGATGAAACATGGCAACAGGGTCCTAGCACATCTTGTCTGTGCACGTTTTAAGGAGCTTCCGTGCATGCACAACTGGTGATGCAATTGCCTTATGGGTCAAATACATACGGATCATGCACACTTGAAGGCATGCTCTAGTGCTCAAAGCCTCTCCTGCACTCTATTTCAATACTGAAGTAGAATATCTTTATGTTATTAGTCCCACATTTAGGTGCCAAATTGAAGGAGTTGTATTATAGTTCCACTGTTGGGGAGCCAAACTTGATGAAGTAACTGCTCCACGTATGGTATAAAGTTTCCAGTGGCCTTTGCCCCAAAGTTTAGGAATCAACTTTGTGTTTTAATGTTTCTTTAAATATTATATATATTTATGTTTGCCTTGGCTGCGTCAGTATTAATTTGTAGAAACATGTATCTCTTTTCAGGGGGCGATGCAACTAAAGAATGTAAGCTCACACAAATTATAATTTTTACTTCACTCCTTTTATTAATCCTTCACACAATTAAATAACACTTTACTTATATAGAGCTGTGAGATTATTTATTAATTGCACTTTTAAACACGTAAACTTTATAATATTCTCGCCGTAATGAATTTTATATATGTCCCACACTGAATACGTACCGAGTGAACGAACTGTTCAGGTACGTTGCTTCTAGTGACTGCCGTTTACTGCTTAAATTTGTAAATTTTTCTATTTCAACTCTATGATTGGCTAATCCTACTCCAATAGAGTACTTTTATTTATCTTAAGGTTTTTCTAGTTTTTGATTGGCTATTTATAAACTTTTAAATATTAGATTATTATTGCTCCAAGAATTACTAGTAGCATTATTAAACTTTCCAATTCATTATTGCCTCAAGGTTACCTCATTGTTAGCAACTTTCGGCCTCTATTCTCACAGCTCCTACATTATTAAATCACTTAATACATTCACATAACATTATTATAAATGTACACAATAATATAAACATAATACAATGAGTTACATACATTTTATATATTATATTATACACATATTGCTTTAAGGCGGGTTATTATTGAATTTATATATTATATAATTAGACTGATATTATTTAAGTGTTTAAAACATTGCCTCAATACTGTCAATACAACTTTATGTCAATGCCACTAGGTGGTAGCACACTATAGCAGAAATAGGTAACATGCACAAGTGCAGAAACTTCCTATGGTTTCTCCATACCATCCATAATCTCAACTAAAATTTAACTTATACATTGTTCTTACCCTAAAGCACTGTAATATGAACATAATAATAAACTTCCACAAAAACAAACCTTTCTTTTGTCACACAAGTTATGCACCATCATCATTGTTGTTGGAGCAGCTACAATTGTATGAGTTTCTTCAGTCATAACTATTATGCAGCAGATGCTATTTCACACTATCAGGTCTATCTGAATCTAAAATTTTATGAACACCCAAAATGTATACTCACATGTGAGGCAGTATTTTTAACACTTAAATGATTTCAGTCTAATTACATAATATATAAACTCAATAACAGCCCGCCTTAAAGCAATATGTGTATAAAATAACATATAAAATGTATGTAACAGTCATTGTATTAATGTTTATATTATTGTGTACATGTTTAGTAGTTATGTGAATGTATTATGTAATTTAATAATGTAGGAACTGTGAGAATATAGGTCAAAAGTTGCTAACAATGAGGTAACCTTGAGGTAATAATGAATTGGAAAGATTAATAATGCTACTAGTAATTCTTGGAGCAACAATAATGTAATTTTTAAAACAGTTTATAAACAGCCAATCAACAACCAGAAAAAGCTTAAGTTAAATAAAAGTATTCTATTGGAGTAGGATTAGCCAACCAGAAACTGAAATAGAGCAAATTGTACAAATTCAGGCACCAGTTGCTTGTAGACAGCGTTCCTAACCGGACGCGAGATGCATCCTCGAGAAGTTTAATATGTATCCAGTGTGAGACAAAAATTCATTACGGCGAGGATATTATAAAGTTTATGTGTTTAGAAAGTGCAAGTAATTAATAAATAATCTCACAGCTCTCTATATCAGTTAAGTGTTATTTAATCGTATCAAGGATTAATAAAAGGAGTGAAGTAAAAATTATAATCTGTGTAAGCCTACATTATTTAGCCATATCACACCCTGTTAAGAGACATGTATCTACAAATTAGTACTGACGCAACCGAGGCAAACCTAAATATATATTTAAAGAAACATTCAAATTACAAAGTTAACTTTTAAACTTGGAGCGAAGGCCACCGGAAACTTTGTACAATACATGGTTGCAACTACTTCAGTTTGGCTCCCCAATGGAAATACAATACAACTCCTCCTAAAATAAACTTACTTCACATTCCGCTACTGTATATATGTTCTTCATCTTTTAATGTTTTTTTAAACAAATTATGAACTCAGCTTTTCATTCCTACAAAACCAGATATAATATTAATACTGATGCACTATTCCCCAGGCTAAGAATGATACATAGTAGTTACTAGGATGTTAAACAAAAAGTATTTCACATTTTGAGAAGTGGTAGTATGGACCAAAACAAGAAAAAAATGTCCAGTAAACATGGGCTCTAAAATGCATACCTTAAGAGCTATGAGCACTTGTTCATTTTCACTATTGTGAAACATCTACTGCAAGCTCTTTGCTATTATGCATGACCTACAGAATGCAGTCAACAAAAGGACACATTACTCTGTTATTGAAACAGCATAGCTTCTAATGTAATCTGCTTGTGATTACATACGACCTGCATTTGTGAACCATTAGTAAAAGAGATGCTCAATATGGTGTCTATTCATATAGGATGACCAGATTTTCAGACGCAAAAAGCAGGATCCATTAATAAAGTGGTCTGGTAACTTATTAGATCGCAGATTTTTTTTTTTTTTTTTTTTGCGGGTGGAGGCTTCACTTCACTTAGACTAGTGTAAATTATCTATATACTTTTAATACATCATATTTTAAAACTAATAAACCTGAAATACACTGTTGTTGGACAGTGCTTTCTATGAGGAAAACATTTGAATATAAAATATTACTAGTGATATTTATTATACTGTTATTACTGCTACTAACACTAACAATTATTCTTACATAATATTGAAAACAATGTAATGTTGCTGTTTGATTAAGAAGTTAGTGATATAGGCTTTGTAAGGGATGAGCTGGAAGCAGCAGCATTGTCAGACAGCTTGTGCTTCTTTGTTTGGACGTGTCGTAAAATTTCACTTTTTCCGCCATTTGCTATTAAAAACAATGCTGAACACTTCATGCAGCGTACATCACTATTAGATTTATCCTGGACGATAAATGGATAGAGAGATTGCAGTTCAGTGTTTAATACACATTTTCCTTTAACTTTTGGCATAATTACTGAAAGTTATACCTACAGTTATCTTTCACCGCACACGGACCACATAGTAAGTCATTGAAAAACTTCAACGGACCAACATACGGACACAGATCGGAAGTTTCACAATTTCAGTTTCAACAACTGTTTTTTATAAGGCTGCCAACTTATACTATGCACGTTAGGTTTTAATGGTACTGTTTCCTTTATTTCATAAAAGTCATTTGCACAATGATGGAAAAATTGCATATTTTCCATTTTGCAGGAGTTTTCGCAGGATGGTTTTGAAATGCAAGATATTTATGAGGTTTTAGAGTCTCTTTGCGGGATAAGGTGTCAAAAAAAAGGGAGTATCCTGCGAAAAGCAGGACATCTGGTCACCCTACATTCATAGTAAGGCGTGCTTCTCTCCGATGTCTTAGGGAATCACGAACTCTCATGTTGGTCACGGATGCTCTGGCAGACATTGATGATGCCTTCCTGTAGTATTTGTACATCATTAATGGGGGTTTGCATACCCAAAGATTTAAAGATAAAACTACATTGTAAAAACATTTTACATAAGAATATGTATTGGACATGCCCAGAACTGTAAATACGGTTTACAGTAACAACACTAACAGATGTTTACTGCATGCTGTATCCATGCAAAATAACAGAGTAATGTGTCCTCATTTGTTTACTGCTGCTGTAGGTTGTATGTAGGTAATAGCAAAGAGCTTGCAGTAGAAGAGATGTTTCACAGTATTGAAGATGAACTAGTGCTCATAGCTCTTAAGGTATGCATTTTAGAGCCCATGTTTACTGGACATTTTTCTTGTTTTGGTCCATACTACCACTTTTGTGAGTGAGTGAGTGAGTGTGTCACGCTGTATTATAACCCATGTATTTTGAGATTAACACTGTATGCTTTATATTTAAGTACTGATAAGGTCAATTGTATATTGTACCTAAAGGCTAGAATAAATTGACATGCCCCTCTGTGTAGGCTCCCATTCCCAGAGCCTCCACTCTACAGTTAATTACTTTCTCTACTATATACAGCAAGTAGGGAAAGTACTGTATTCCACCCAAAAATTCAATATTGGGATTTCACTAGAAATACAAGTTTTGAGGCCCCCTGAATCCAAAAAAAAAGCATTTTTAGAGAAAAGGTCCATGTCTGGTGTGTCTCTTGAAAAGCATAACTCAAAAATGAAAAGTTGGATAAACACCAAACTTGATATTTAGGTTCAGTACCTTACAAAGATGCAACATGAAAATGTTCAACAAAATCCTCCTACTCCGGAATACCCTTTACATGGCACATTTTTTTAATTTTTTTATGTTCTAAAAAATGTCTCCAATGATCTTGATTAAAATACCATATATTAAAGATATTTACATCATAAATAAAATGTATATCCTGAGTTTTCTGGGAATACCCTGCGAAGACCGCTTCATTTGAAAGAAATTTCGTACAAACTTGTATAACTGGTAAATGTAGCAATAGACAAAACCAAAATTTTTTTGTAGCATAAGCCACGATTTGAATTGTTCATTTCTTAGTCACTCTTTCAAAGTCCTGTCAACGTTCAGTTCTTTCTCACGATTGCATGGAAACAGTATGGAATTTTAGGGCCAGCATATAGCAACCAGTTCTTAAAACATTTGACTATTGCTGTTCAGTTTGTATCTATAACGTAATGTTCTATGTAGCTATTTCTGCAAAGGCTTATTTGGATTAAGATGTAGTAGGCAGAAGCATAAGCTTTAGTAAGAATAGTTTGTATACCCACTAATAAACAATAGAGTGTAGCAAAGGTCATGTGAATGCATCAGATTCTTTTTACTTTCTCTACAAATTACCTATATAAGTAGAGGAAATATTATGTTCCATTCAAAAATTTGATACATAGATTTCAGGGTAAATACTTGTTTTGAGACTTCCTGAATCCAAAGGAAAGGATTTCTAGAAAAAGGTGTGTGTGTGCATCTGCCTTGTCTGTGAACAGCATAACTCAAAATCAAAAAGTCAGTTAAATACCTGATATTTAAGCTTAGCATTTTCCATGTATGTGACATGAAAACTTTAAAAAAAAAATCCCCCCCCCAAACTATCCTTTACATGGAAAAACCTTTCGTTATTTTTCTATTTTCTCAAAAATGGCTATAACAATTTTTATTAAAATACTATTTATTTAAATGTTCTGCATGAAATATAAAATGTATATCTGGAATTTTCTGGGAATAGCCTGTAAAGTCCTCTTTCTTCTGAATGACTTTGGCATAACTGGTAAATCATATAAGGTAGACAAAACTTTTATTACATATAAATGTAAATCTCATTAAATCACACAATTTATGTCAAATACTTTATTTTATGACGTTCACCATTTTTGAGATATTCTTTGTTATTGGTTTGAATTTTCAAATACTTTCTTCAAGTCATAAATCCTTATTCATTTTTTCTCATGGTCATGTATGCAAAGAGCATGAATTTCCAAAGCCATCACATAGCGACCCACTTTTTAAAAATCTGACTCGCTTCAGACTAGTACGTCCTCCTTACCCTTACAACGAAATGCGTAAATATGTAATTCAAGTTTATCTCAATTAACAAGAAATAGATGGAAGAAAAAGATTTTGTATGAGTAATTTGTAATGGAGTAGAGAAAGTCATGTGAATGCAACACATTAAGAGTTTTCTTGGAAGCGCTTATATTTGAGAATAATGTAAAAATAGGAGGATTTAAAATACTCAACAAAACAATTTTTATAAAAAATTGTGTGAAACAAGAATATGTATGATATACAAAAATAATTATGTCAACAAATTTTCAATAAAAAGTCTTTGCTTTAAATCCAAAGTGTTGGTTTTAAGGACAATTTTAAACATTAGCTGAATTAATTTTGATTAAAATATTTAAGTTCTGAATTCAAAGGCACATGAATCGGTTTTTTTTGTTTCCCCCCCCCCCCCACTCTTGGCAGCCTTTTTCTTAAGAATATTTGCTTATCAAAGAGCAATAATGTAAATTCATCATGCTTTTGTCACCAGGAGTAAATATAATTTCCATACATAAATCTTTAACACTAAGGCCATCCAAGGTAGATACAGGAGCCAAAGGAGAAAATATTTTTAAAAACTAATCAGGAGAGCACACTTATGTTGTGAGATATACCAAAGAACAACTCAGTATTTAAAAAAATACTGTATCTATAAAGGCATTATCTAGCACTGTTTGTCTTCAAATATCCTTTGGTGGACACATGTTTACTGTTCTATGTGTATAAGGGCATTATATTGTAGGCGACAATGACTGCTGTGCTACTTGAATGTATACGAGGGGCACTATTTATATTTTGAGCCTAATAATTAAAACAGTAATTTCTGATTGAAACTGCTTTATGGTTTTTCAAAATATTCTCTTTTATGATCAATACATTTTTGCATCCATTTGAACCATTTGTCAAAGCATTTATTCCAGTCTTCTTGAGACACCTCCAAAACATGGTTTTTGAAGGCATCAATGGCTTCTTCTGCCAACGAAAATCGTTGTCCATGCAATTTATTCTTGATGTTCGGGAACAAAAAGAAGTCATTAGGTGCCAAATCAGGGCTGTATGGCGGATGACCCATCAATTCGATTTTATAAGCCTTCAAATACTCTGTTGTTAGACGAGATGTGTGTGGGCTCGCATTGTCTTGATGAAGAACGATCCTACGGTTCTTGTTGGTTTTCCTTACTTCACCGAAGACTTCTGGCAAACAAATGGTTGTGTACCATTCGGCATTGACCGTTTTACGTTCCTCTAAAGACACTGTTGCCATGGTCAGTTTTGCTGAAAAAGCAGGCGACCATTTGCTTCGAAGTGTTTCGAGTGCGAACAACTTTTGTTGGATTTGCTTCATCTTGAAACACCCATACAGTTGACTGCTGTTTACGTTCCGGCTCATACGCATAGATCCATGATTCGTCACCTGTTACAATCTTATATACATCTTTTGAGGCACAGTTATTCTAATAATAAGAAATAAAATGGAGAGGGGTAATAGTCAAAATCTTATATTATTTATTCGGGGGAATGCTATATCTGGGCCATTGTATTTCTTGAGCATCTTTTTGAGATTGCGTCAAATTATTGGGATCCAACGAGAGCAAACCTTTTTCACGGCTAAATAATTATGCAATATTTTATATATGCTAGTGGAACTAATGCCTAGGGTTGCTTCAATCAATATGTCGCATGACGATCTTTCATTATTAGTTTTTGCACAGCATCAATGTTTTCTGGCACAACAACTGATTTTGGACGACCTTCACGAACTTCATCATTGAGCGAACGGCGGCCACAGTTAAATTCGTTATACCAGTGTTTGACAGTGGCAAAGGATGGAGCTTCATCGCCAAATGTGGAAGTTAGTTGATTGATGCACTCTTGTCAGATAATCCACGTTGAAAGTTGTAATAAATCATTGCACGAACATTTTCACGAGTTAATTCCATGTTTTTGTTGACACACAATTTTCAAGTTAGTGTAAACAAAACAAATGACCCTCTATTGACAAAATGTTTGAAGTAGATTATGGTCAAAAATGTCAAACTTTCCATTGGAAAGTCAAATGGCACCTACAACATTCAGGGTTGCCAAGGCTCAAATATAAATAGTGCTCCTCATACATAATAAGAAATCCCTCATTTTTGCACACAGTAAAATAAAAATTGAGTTATACGTACAAAGGGCTTATAACCTCCCTCAAAACATTCTTCCTTGCCTAAAGAGTTGGGACTTGCCAAAACAATGCATGTTATTGGAAAAAAAAATTCTAGTGTGTTTACATTCACGTACTTTCCCTAGCCAATCTTAGCCACATTATCATTACAAAAGCTTATTCTTCTATTTACTTGAGATTATCAAGATGAACGTTTACAGAAATGGCCTTATTGTATATTTCCTTGTGGGTACACAGGATTTAGGGGAATACAGTAACCTTTAAGTGAGTCAAATCTTTTAAGAGTGGGTCATAATGTGGCTTTGAAATTCCATTCTTTTTGCATGGCTAAGAGACAGAAAACATATACTGATTTTTACTTTTTCTACTACATATAGTAAGTAGGGGAAGTATTGTATTCCACCCAAAAATTCGATACCGAGATTTCACCGGAAATATATGTTTTGAGACCCCCTGAATCCAAAAACAGAATTTTTGGAAACATGTCCATGTGTGTGTCTGTGAACAGCATAACTCAGAAACAAACATCGGGTAAACACCAAACTTGGTATTTAGGTTCAGTATCTTCCACAGATGCAACACAAAGGTTTTTCAAGAAAATCCCCCCACCCCAGATTACCCTTTACATGGAACATTTTTCGAAAATTTTAATTTTCTCAAAAATGGCTCTAACGATTTTGATTAAAATATCATATGTTTAAGATATTTTTATGACAAATGAAATGTATATCTTGAATTTTCTGGGAATGTCTCCAAAAGCATTCATTATTGTGAACGACTTTTGCATAACTGGTAAACCATAAGAGATAGATAAAATTTTACTACACAAAAATGTAGATTGCATTAAAATACACAATTTATGTCATATACTTTTTTTTGTTGAGTGAACCATTTTCGAGATATTGCTTATTATTCCCTTAAATTTTCCAATACTTTATTCATTTTTTTTTATGTCCTGGACATACAAAGAGAATAGAATGCGCCATATAGCAACCAGCTCTGAAAAGATTTGACTATCGCTTAAATACTACCACATTCCCCTTGCACCTACAAGAAAATTAGCAATAATATTAACATCTCGATTAACATGAAGCATATGGAGAAAAGGCTTTTGTAAAAATAGCTTGTACAAGAGTAAAGAAATTCATGTGAGTGTAACACATCAGAATTTTTTTGTAATAGAGGCCTAAAAATCTAAATAACCCTACTTAAATAATGTTAATCGTTAACAATATTAAAGCAATTATCTCTTCATAAAATTATATACACTTGTTTACAACATTAGGGCATTTGCAATTTAACTGGCAATTGTTCAGAAGTCAAAGAGAGAAACTGAATTATTTACAGCATAATGTTGCAATTTAAAACAACAAACATTTACTGAACTTCTGTTTCTAGAACAAAGTGTAACAAACAGTCATAAATAATAAAGAAACACAACTGTGTGGATCTTACAACTGTAAATAATCCATGAACACAGCAGTGTCTCAGAACAAAAGTGAAGTTATGAATTACAAACCCTTTTATCAATTCAACACTTAATTTTCTTTTGTAATTTTCAATACTGCCACTATTTTTAAAATACCATATGCCGTATGCAGCTCTATCTTTCAAAAGTATTTCTATCTGTAGCACAAAGTAACACTGAGTGTTTTAAATGAAGAACAAAATTGTGAAAATCTAAATCCTGATCCTAATAACTGAAAATATGCAAGGTATATTTATAATTATGTGAGCAGGAGACTAAACAAGAGAGGTGATATACAGCAATCAACATAAAACATTTATCAAATCCTGAACTTTGATGTTCAACTGGATTTCAATAGCTAACATTTAATAAACAGTATTGGAAAGTCATGTTGTTCTTGACCACATATGCCTGCAATTCAAGTCACAGTACACTTGTACCACAGTGAGTAAATGCCAACTGGCTCATCAAGTGCTTGTTAGTGACTACCCACTGCTTCTCCATGTCCCAACCAGCACACAAATTGTCTCTCAATTGGGATTTAACAATCCCAGTCTACACAATTGTCTCACTGAGTTTACTGATAGCACACGGCCATTACAGTCATGCTTACTTTATACTTCCACATTATGAGCAGCTAGTTATTAAATTTGATTGTGTTTCTTGAAGACCATTTTGTAGAATAGAATATTTATTTGTACTAAACATTGTACAAAAACTCTAGATACATTTATGTTAAATCTTAAAGCTGCTTACATTCTAATGCAAAGTGAGTCCAATTTTTATTTCTTTTAAGAGCTACATTGTGCCTGGCACACTGGCTCTTTGGCTTTTGATTAGCCCTTATTATTTTCCTTACACTTTTCTGATTTCTAATTTCTCATTATTGTTCTCTCCCTTGCCCTTCCTGCTCCTTTCCCCTTGCTTTTTACTTTCTCTACTATGTATATAGTAAGTAGGGGAAGTGTTGCATTCTACCCAAAAATTTGGTATATAGGTTTTACCAGAAATACATGTTTTGAGGCCCCCAAACCCCAAAAAAGCCTTTTTAGAAAAAGTCTCTCTCTCCCTCCCTCCCTCTCTTTTCTCTCTCTCCCTCCCTCCCTCTCGCTCTCTGTGCGTGCGTGTGTGTGTGTGTGAGAGAGAGAGAGAGAGAGAGAGAGAATGGCATAACCCAAGTTGGACTTGGTATTTATAGGTTTAGTATCTTTCAAAGATGCGAACACAAATATTTTTAAGAATACTCCCCACCCCAGACTACTCTTTATATGAAACATTTTTAGAAAATGTTGATTTTCTCAAAAATTACTAAAGATTTTGATTAAAATATCATATATTTAACATATTTTCATGCCTAACAAACAGTATATCTTGAATTTTCTGGGAATGTCCCCTAAAGTCCTCTTCATTAGGAATGACTTTTGCATAAAGATAAACCAAAGATAAACAACAAATGTATATCTCATTAAAACACACAGTTTGTCATATACATTTTTTTTTCCCCTGAGTGAACCTTCTCTAAGATATTAATTGTTATGTGTTTGAATTTTCCAATACTTTTTCTCAAATGGGAATACACTATTCACTTTTTTATGACCTGGACATGCAAAGAGAATTTAATGCTCCACAAAGCAACCAGGTCTTAAAAGATTTGACTATTGCTTAAAGCCTACCATATTCCCCTTGCACCTACAAGAAAATAAGCAATAAGATAGTTTTTGCAAAGAATTATCTCGATTAATATGAAGTAGATGGAGAATAAGCACTTGTAAAAATAGTTTGTACAAGAGTAGAGAAAGTCATGTGAGTGCAACACATTAGATTTTTATTTTTTACTTTCCTTAACCATTTTTCCTTTATTCTTTTTTCTCCATTAACTACTACTATTTTTATAGGTACCATTTCCTCACTCTTTTGTCCCATTACTAATCCAAAACATCCTCTCTCCACTTTCTACCAAGTTATGTATGTATCCTCTTTTCTCCACATGACACATGTTCCCAATTCTCTCCCTCTTAACCCTCCTAGGAACATTGCCCATTCTCACCCATGCTAAACCTTCCCTTTCCTGTCTGCTTACATGTTAATACGCTTCCCTCCCCCTCTTAATCTAAATCTCCCTTAATTGTTTTATATAAACTTAAGGACTGTTTATTTTCAAAGGCTTACCTAGATTTGCTGTTTCTATCCTATTTCTCACTACTTTCCAGAATCTGTTTCAATTTTTCCTTCTAGTTGTCAAATGTCTCTTATTCCTACAGAATGCATTTTAATCTAGTCTAATCTAATCTTATCTTCTCTTCTCCAATTCTCTTCCTATCCTTGCCAACCAGTTATTCTTATTTGAAGTTACCTTTTGTTGGTTCACACAAATTCTTAATATATCCTGATCTTCTCTTTGAAGGCACCTACACCAATATTTCAGGATTCTTTCCATAATTAGTCCTTTCCTCCCTGCTCTTCCTAATTCTATCAATGCTACTTCCCTTGGTGGCATTTTTGGAAACATGTCCATGTGTGTGTGTCTGTGAACAGCATAACCCAGAAACAAAGTCGGATAAGCACCAAACTTGGTATTTAGGTTCAGTATCTTCCAGAGATGCGACACGAAGGTTTTCAAGAAAATCCCCACATCCCAGATTACCCTTTACACGGAATATTTTTCGAAAATTTTAATTTTCTCAAAAATGGCTCTAACGATTTTAATTAAAATATCATATGTTTAAGATATTTTCATGACAAATAAAATGTATATCTTGAATTTTGTGGGAATATCTCCAAAAGTATTCTTCATTGTGAACAACTTTTGCATAACTGGTAAACATAAGAGATAGACAAAATTTTACTACACAAAAAATTTAGATCGCGTTAAAATACACAATTTATGTCATATACATTTTTTTTTTGTTTAGTGAACCATTTTCGAGATATTGCTTGTTATTCCCTTAAATTTTTCAATACTTATTTTCTCAAATGGGAATTCGTTATTCATTTTTTTGTCTTGGATATGCAAAGAGTATTAATCTGTGGCAAAGAGAATGGTGCTGCACCTAGCAACCAGCTATTAAGAGTAATGTCTATGCTTGAAGGCTACTGTATTTCTATATTGACCTTGTAAATACATATTCCCTTACATCTACAAGAAAATTAGCAATAAGATAGAGTCTGCAAATGTTTATCTCGATTAACATGAAGTAGATGGAGAATAAGCATTTGTAAAAATAGTTTGTACAAGAGTAGAGAAAGTTATGCGAGTGTAACAAATCAGATTTTTTTTCTGTCTACTTCATTTTAATCCAGACAAACCTTTGCAGAAATAGCTACATTACACACTTTATTATGATACAAAGAGAATAGTGATAGTTAAATGTTTAAGAACTCAATCCTATGCTGAGCTTAAAATTTCATACTCTTTCCAAGCAATCGTGAGAAACACCTGGATGTTGAAAGGACTTTAAATAATGAACAATTTGGACCATTAATAACGGATATCTTGGAAATGGCTGATGCCACATAAAAAGTTATTTGGAATAAATTGTGTGTTTTAAAGAGATCTACATTTCTTGTGAAGTACATTTTTGTTTATCACTTAACGTTTACTAGTTATACAGAATTATACAAAATTCCTTCCAAATGAAGGCCAATTCAAAGGCTATTCCCAGAAAATTCAAGATATATATTTTATTTGTCACATAAATGTCTTTAATATATGGTATTCTAATTAAAATTGTTAGAGCCATTTTTTAGAAAATCAAAAATTTCAAAAAATTTTCTATGTAAAGGGTAGTCCATGTGGGGGGATCTTCAGAAGGTTTAATGTTTATCTGACTTTTCGTTTTTGAGTATGCCGTTCACAGACATATGCAGACCTTTTTTAAAATTCCTTTTTTTGGATTCAGGCAGCTTTAAAACTGATTTCCAGTGAAATCTCGGTATGAAATTTTTGGGTGGAATGCAATACCTTCTCTACCTACTATGTACGTGGTAGAGAAAGTAAAAATTATATATATATATATATATATATATATATATATAATTTTCTCATTAACATTGTATATATAACTTGTTATTGTATATAGTCCATTACAAAATAAAATTTAAACTGAGCTAATCTTAGTTTTCTTAAAAATCTCTTCTTTGAAGATACTTACCCACACTTAGAAGTCCCAATACACACAAGTCGAAGTAATTAGTGCATTGGTGACCATCATAATCTTTACTGCCTTATATCATTCTTAGTTTTACTTATCTAGCCTATTACTCTTTTATGTCTGCCTCACCATCTACTTACCTTCCTCTTCATCATTCTTGTCCATTTTTCTCCAACTTTGCCCAAATAGTTTCCTACAATTTTTAATATTTTCTCTCCTTTTACAATTACAATTTTTATAATTAATATTTCTCCATTTATATTGCCAAGCCTACTCTCGGCATCTTTGACTGCAGTATAGTAAATCTGGAAATCTGTTTGCTTCCTACACATTGGACATTTTACTAAATCCTCAGGGTTTAGTAGTACAGGAAAGGTTCAATAAAAAAGATACTTGGCTCAATAAAATAAAAGAAATTATGATGAAAATTGGTTTTGGGAAAAGGTGGAGAGCTATGGAATCATTACAAAATGGTTTTTGGAAAGAAATTAGGTTACAAATAGAAGATATTGAAAGACCAGAAATATTAGCTAGTTTCAATTCCAAAAGCTCACAGGGAATATATAGAGAAATGAAAGGAACAGGGAAAATTATGTTGAAATATGTGATAAAGCAGCAAGAGAAGGCTTTGCATGGGCTAGAAAAGGGGTGGTGAAATTGAAAGGTTTAAGAAGAGAGAGTGTTTTGGAGAAATGCCCTTTGTGTTACCTGAAGGATAAAGAATGGCATATAGTCTTACAATATGAAGAAACTAAGATGCTTAGGGAGAGGATAGGTAAAAATGAATGGGCAAATTTACGAAAAGAAATCCAAGGGAAATAGTTAATGAATGTAAAATCTAGGAAAAATTTAAACAAAATTGGAAACTTTGGGCAAAGTAAGAGCCAAAAGGTTGAGAAAAATCAGCAACCAAGACAAAGAAGAAAATTAAACAATAGTAGGCAGTATTAGATTTAAGATATAAGTAGGACCCAATAGCTCAGCAATCAGTTGAATCTGTTGGGTGGCAGGATACACAGCAAACTTAGTGTAGTGATACAAAAATAAAAAATGTATACTAATTTGTAAAATTTATGGAAATAAACTTATATATATACCAAATCCTTGTCGTGTCTTAAAACTTTTTAAGTAGTTTACTTCATGCAAATCCTTCTTGACTCATTTTATCACATATCTCTATGTACATATACAGGGAGAGCCAAAAGATTTTCCTGTCCGCATCCTCGGCACTCGTTGCCGTCTGCCGCTATCATAGAGAGGCGCGGATGAAACCATACATTTTTAAAACTACTTTTAAAGGCTTTACTTAACAACTTTATGAAAGTGTGTTTGACGACAGAATTATTAGTAGAGATTTGTGGCCCCCTCGATCCCCCGACCTAACCCCCTACAATTTCTATCTCTGGGGTAACTTAAAACAAAGTGTACATTGCAAGAATTAAAACAAAATATCTGCCAGGAAATTGCCAGCATTTCTCAACGTGAACTACGGCAAGTGATGGATAGTTTCCTAAAGAGGTACCAAAAATGTATGGACGACGGTTGCCAGTTTCGCATATCCTTTCATAAAGTTAGTAAGTAAAGCCTTTAAAAGTAGTTTTAAAAATGTTGTATGGTTTCATCCACGCCTTTCTATGATAGCGGCAGACAGCAATGAACGCCGAGGATGCAGACAATAAAAACACTGTGCAGCCGGTTCGTAGTTTTTTGGCCCTCTCTGTGCTTCCCTTACCCTATTCTATTTTTACCTCCCTGTATACTACAGAGAATTTTTTCTCATACTACCAAATATTTCTTGTCTTTCAATATCCTCCAGTCTTAAGTTTACTTTTCTCCAGAAAATTCTGTTTTGATACTCTCCATTAATCCATAAGCTTTCCGTGCCCAATAACAGCTCACGAGTGTAAATTTTGGGTTTTCACAAAATTTTAGATTAAGATGGCCCTGAAAATGTGAAATAGCATCTGCTGCATAATAATTACAATTATGAACAAATTGATACAACTGCAGTCACTTCCAACAATAATGTTCTAGATTTATGCACGTAAAAGAACCTCAGACTTGATAAAGAGGCCTCTGAACAAAATTTCTGGTCTTTCACATCCAATATAGAATGGGACACTAAGAGCCATGCATAGTAGTTAAAGCGCACCATAAATAAAACTCGATTTAACTATTTTTCAAATAATAACAGACATAACTTGTGTGATTAAAGAAATGGTTGTTTTTGTGGATGTTTGTTGTGTGTGGCATTTTAGGACAAGAGCAAAGTAATGTGTAAATTAAAAAATTTGATGTGTTACACTCACATGACTTTCTCTACTCTTGTACAAACTATTTCTACAGACGCTTATTCTCCATATGCTTCATGTTAATCGAGATGTTAATCTTATTGCTAATTTTCTTGTAGATGCAAGGGGAATTGGTAGTCTTTAAGCTACAGTCAAATGTTTTAAGAGCTGGTTGCTATGTGGAGTATTCCATTCTCTTTGCATTACCAGGACAAAAAAAAAATGAATAACGAATTTCCATTTGAGAAAAAGTATATGTATTGGAAAATTTAAGGGAATAACAAGCAATATCTCGAAAATGGTTCACTCAACAAAACAAAATGTATATGACATAAATTGTGTATTTTAATGCGATCTACATTTTTTGTGTAGTAAAATTTTGTCTATCTCTTATGGTTTACCAGTTGTGCAAAAGTCGTTTGTAATGAAGAATACTTTTGGAGACATTCCCAGAAAATTTGAAATATACATTTAATTTGCCATAAAAATATCTTAAACATATAATATTTTAATCAAATTTGTTATGAGCCATTTTAGAGAAAATTAAAATTTTTGAAAAAATGCACCATGTAAAGGGTAATTTGAGGTGGGGGGATTTTCTTGAAACCTTCGTGTCGCATCTCTGGAAGATACTGAACCTAAATACCAAGTTTGGTGTTTATCCGACTGTTCGTTTCTGAGTTATGCTGTTCACAGACACACACACATTGACATGTTTCCCAAAATACTTTTTTTGGAATCAGGGCATCTCAAAACATGTATTTCCGGTAAATCTCGGTATCGAATTTTAGGGTGGAGTACAATACTTCCCCTACTTACTATACGTAGTAGAGAAAGTAAAAACTGTAGTTGAGAGTATGGATGGTGTGGAGAAAGCGGGAGAAGTTTCCAAACTCGTGCACATTACCTCACGTATTTCTGCCATAGGTAGCTACCACCTAGTGGCATTGATGTAAAATTGTAGTAATAATAATGAAACGGAGTGCAGGAGGAGCTTTGTGCACTAGTGCACACCTTCAAAATATGCATGACCAACATGTATTTGACCCACAAGGTAATTACATCATACCAGTTGTGCATGCACAAAAGCTCATTCCAAGTCAAATTGTGCTATCCACGATATTGCCATGTTTCATCGAGTTAAGACAGAAGCCATTACTGCTCATGCTTATTTATTGTAGTACTTCCTGCACTTTAAGAAACCCTGATCCTTTCAACTTACATTTCTCCTGGATACTGAAGCATTTTTTAATACCGAAAAAGTAAATAGTACACAAAACGCAACAGGATCTGCCATAGATATTAATAACTTAGAACTCTAGTAATTAAAATGAAGTGCTTAAAACAGTGGAGCATGTTAATAAGATGTTAAAACACTGCATCAGCAGATTAAAAGCACTTGTTGCTCCACTTAAATGTCTTATTCAGACAAGTTTCGAAGAGATGGAACGGGTCTTACGACTGACCAATAGAAAGAGAGGTACACCGGACAAGGAAGTGGAAGAAGTTACCTGACGTGTGTACATCAGTCAGCCGGTTCGCTGAGGATGAAGAGCACAACTCTTCGAAACATGTTCGAATAAGACTTTTAAGTGGAGCAACAAGAGTTTTTAATCTGCTGACCAGTGTTTTAGCATCTTATACCTATGCCGCCATATCCCCAGCCCTGACGTTTCATGAGGGTAAAGAAAGAGACAGGTATATATTAGAATGGCCACCTTTAGCAATACTAGCGCTGTGAATTTCCATGCTAAAGGAAGCTATTCTGATTCGCCTCAACAGATAAATGGGGACTGTAATTTAATTTCTTTTAAGTCTGTAATAAATATAGTCTACTGTTGTTGCTTAGACCTTTGTTGAGCATAAACCACAACACGAAAGAAAAGAATAAAAGATCCAGCAAGGTTTGCAGTGCTGAGTTGACTCGCACAGCAAAGGGTGGAAGTTGTCTGCTAGGACCAATTACAGGCTCCCTCTCCGGTGCGTACACTGCAGTTTGGGCTGTGTTGCCGATTTTCTTGTAAGTGAAGCACGTGTCGTCAGTAGCTGTTTGCTTTAGTCCAGGTGAAGTTTGTTTTCTGTGCGCATGCGATTTACTGCGTTACCCTTGTTTAAGTTTCCTGTAAATGCTATCTCCATGCTTTAAATACTCTAACATAGGCAACTATTTCATCGTTTGCATTTTACGAAGAGATGGCACAGGTATACACACGTGTTTAGAGTAGGGGTAAGAATTGGCAACACTACCTCTCTCGGACGCGCTAAATTTCAGAGCCAGATATAAAACGCCGGTACTATAACTTAGAACTGTTTTGCTTCTAAAAATTATTAGAAAATAATTTTGAGTATACATAAAGAAGATTACCTGTTGCTATTTCTGGTTGAAGCATTGAAGAAGTGTTACTGTTTTATCAAATAAACTCCGTAAGCAATCACTAATCTTATCAGCAGAAGAGTAAACTTTAGTTGTTCAAATAGTTGACTGGGAATACACAATTTTTCTGAGGTAAGTAATTGCATTCTACACACACATGATAACACAATCCATGATACTTTGTTCTAAAAAACCAGAAATGTTTCAGTATGTGAAATACTCCCAGCAGAGTGGATGCGTCTTCAAATAGTATCATGCTAGTTTAGCAACCATCTGAGAAAAGCAAAATTAAAATGCATCTAGTAATCAAATCCTTTTGAAGCAATCATAAAATACCTATTCAACTGTTTCCATAGCACATCTGGTTAGTGAAATAACCAGACCAAATATAAGCAGCATGCAATTTAATATTATGCTCATTCCCAGCTTACAAGTTTAAATTTTCATTTCGTGCCAGTGATGAATAATGGCCCTAAATGCATTCTTGTAGATGTTCATAAACAGGTAATTCATACTCCACAAACTTGCTAAGAATGAGGGAATATTATATCAACTCTTTCATCTAAGAACATCAATGTCTGCCATACTCACCATTTGTCAACTTGCAACCAAAAAACTTCAAGCATTTTTAACACACTAACTCTTTATTAATTTGGTAGAAGCCTATAAACAGTAATTTGTTGCCAATATATGTAAGTAAATGAGCTAGAAATGTGAAACACTAAACAACACTTAGTACAAGAGCCTTGAACATCAACGATAATTGTTCTTCCAATAATCAGACTGATTCTGATAAAATATAAAGGTAGACAAATCCATTGTAGTCCATTTCTGGTCAACCAATCCCTAGATCACATCCAACCTAACCCTCCTAAAAGCTGCCAGTCACCAAGCTGAATTAGATACATGGGAAAAAATACTCAAGCGGACTGCATAATCAATTTTGATTTGCTGACACCAAAGCACCTCAGAAAGTTCATGATGTTGCCAACAGATGTCACCACTTTGGTCAATTCCAAGACAAATTTTTTCACCAGGAACCATTTGGACATCTGATGAGATAAGGTACAAGCAGTACCCAAACCATATTCAAGGTATTTATACTAAATAATGTTTAGTGTTTCAGATATCTGGCTCAATCACATATGCTCTAATGTTTTTACATTAATAATGTGGTCCAGTAAACTTCTCTAACAGAAGGATTACTGTGTTAGAGGTCTACATGGGCTCGAGGTTGGGTTTGGGCTTAACACGAAAAATATTTGCCGAATGCAGGATTGGAAATAAAAATGAATTCAAAAATAATGAAAACTTTTCCACATAAAGGGAAAACAAAGAAGCAAACAATTAATTTGTTTTCTGCGATGTTGAGATCCCAGAATAGCACAATTATTGCAACATGCACATACTCATAGTAGTAGTCAAAAGTAAATAAATGCTTGCTTTGCACATAACTTTACAACAGCATGCCAGCCTCAAGCTTTGACTCCCTCCATCCACCCACGCCCAGGACAATCTGCATTAGTATGGGGCAGCATAATAAGGCAATGTACCACCAGATGGCACTTACTACCTCAGCCACTAATATTTCTGTAAAGTGGCTTTCAATTGGTCCCAAGAACCTGAGAGCATCCCTTACATGGCCTTTAAGTAGGGGAAAAAATCTCCATGCCAGTACTGGATATCAAACACGAGCCCCTTCGCACTGCATTCCTGGACTAATAATAAATAATAATAATAAATGACTGCAAAATAATTTTATTTAAAAGGAAATTAGACAATTAGGCCCAGGTCGAACGGTACAGTATAAACCTATTCTCAGGATTGGCCAGGCCCATGCAGACTATATAAATGATCCCACACTTTGGTACTAAAGTCACCCAGTGTTTATTTCATAGAAAGGAAAAGGGGCTGCTGGCAGCAAAAATTATCACTTTCCAGGATGTAGGGACTTAACTGACCAAGAATACGCATTCCATCTTCCAAAGATAACTTTAAAGATCTTAATAAATTCAGACTAATAATGGAATAGTGAATCAAAATCAATGCAATGGCATCACCATGTAAAGCCAAATCCTTGTTTTGATCCCAATAATGGCACTGAATATTGCAAGTATGATTTAAATTTCCATCTTTAGCATGAACAAGATGTGTGATTGAGAACAATTTTGGTAACTTCTATATGCATAAACTAACATCTGCATTTGGCTCAAGTTCAGCAAAAGTACTCCAATTAGTGTCTCTCCTTTGAGGTTATCTTATCTTATCCAATCTAGTTTTCTGCCATTTACTCTGGATGCAATTCAGACTATAGGTTTATCCTTTGGAGGCTATAATACTGTAGTTGAGTTTCCTTAGAGGCTTATTAGTGAATATTGCAAAAAGCTGAAGATTCATGGCTCTAACCCCAGCCAGGGCACTGAATTCTTAAGTCTCATTCAACTTATATGTAATTAGTGTGAATTTATAGAAACCTCACAACCCATTTTACTTTTCTACATAAATTAATATCATGATTCACTGCTCTATTTGTTTTCTTAATAATTGAAGTACCAAACTATTCAAGTCAACCCATTTGAAATTCCTACGAGAGAAGCCATGTGGGATAAGACAGCCAAATTTAAAAAACCAGCTATTTGTTTCAACTACAAAGTACTGAAATTGAAGCCAGAATTCTGCAATTGTAACATTAAATGCAATGTAGATGGACAACCCTGCTTAAAGGGGAGTGGAGCTATACTAGCACACAATTCTCTTTCTCTCTCACTTCCAACAACTATCAATTCAGTAAGATACCAGAGCTTTGCTTCTGTATAGTTTACATGGGTGATTTGGTGCTCAATTTTAGAGCCTTCAGTTAAAAACTTGGGAGCTATCTTTTAGCATGCTTGACCAGGGGTGCCTATTCCCCCAAAAACCAATCACCCTGTTTCTTAATTTTTCTCAGAGCTCAATTTCAACTTTAGTTCCTTTTTTTATGTGGTTGGCAGCTTTGTAAAGAGGTTATCTTATATGTACTATAGTAGCTACTGTGATACCGGTACACAATAAAAGCTTAAATAAATAATTGAAGAGTTAAAATGAATAAAAAAAATGGTAATATTTACAACAAAAAATTACAAATAAAAATATTTAGCAGGTGGTTTATTTTATTACTTGGTATTTCAATGTTCCCTATTGTATCTATCTAAATAGACCAATACAGTAAGCGCAATAATGGTACACATCCTGAACAACTACATACCTACCTATATGTTATAGTTCCTTTTATACATTTTCAAAAATTATCAGGGATACAGCACATTTAGAATAACAAACATAAAGATAAAAACAGAGTTATCAATTACAGCACTCAAATATTTTGTATTCCCCCCAAAAATGTTCCTTGGCGCAACTTGTGCCATGATTCCCCCCTTGGGCAGACTCTGTTGCTTGACTATATGGCAGACCGCTCCTGAAATTTCAAGGTAAGTTTCTGCATGAAGGTTTGATACTTCCCTTATGAATACCTGACACTGGCATTAAAGCTTGCAAGAAAGCAACAGTGTATAAAACCATTCCTTTTCTGAAGAAAATAAACTATTGTGCAGCATAGAAGCAAGAGACAAAAACATGCTTTTTAAGTGATGAAATCCACTTACTAGAATCAGCTTCCATTTCCAAAGAGAAAATAAAAAGAAACAATGAGTTAAAATAATTATTACAACAATTATGACTGACAAGCTAGTAAAGTATTCTGTTTAGATGTTTGGTGTTAACTGGAATATTTTAATTTGTGAAATTATGTTAATAGCCCTATAAACTGGAGGTAAAGGGAAATATTTTACAAATTAAAAAAAAAAATAAAATCTATCTTCATTTTCGTTGCGTTCTTCTTAATAAAATGTTCAATAAACTTATGATGTGCAGATGATGATTTGCAACCCAGCAATAATTAATAATAATAATAATAATAATAATAATAATAATAAATGAAACAATGCCTTTTACCTCCAGTATATGGAATTGAATAATTAATAAACTTATCTAATCCAGCAAACATTCGTTAAACAGAAAATTTGCTTATCCATAAGGTATAATATAGTTTTCTTCAAACTAAATCTCGCTAACAATTAACTACGTAAATCATTCAGTGAGGATTTATTAAATGAAAAGGTAGTAATCAATGCAAACAAACACAGGTGATTATAAAGCCTGGATTCATTTTTGAAAAAAATATTTGGTATATAATTCCATACTGTCTCTATTCAATCGCGAGAAACAACTGAATGTTGAAAAAAAACGTTTCTGTTTTATACATTTAATTAGTGATAATTTATGCAGTAGAGGGATAAAATGGGTGCAGGCTCAAACCTGTTGAAAAACAACTAATGTCATTCCTACTTCAATTTTGGTTGAAGGAATACCTTAGCATATGAAAATATTAGGTGCTTGTCACTGGGTTTTGTGAAGATCAGATCACTGTTTCATGGAGTGGTGTGTTTCTAGTTCTGTGTACAACTCCATGCTGTTCACGAGAGAACTGTTATAGACTACATGCTAAGGATTTCATTCATTGTGTTTATTCGAATGTAATGTCTTTTTTTTTTTAATAATGTACTCTTGTAAATTTTGATACGGTTTCATGGTTTCTTACAATCAGACTGCTGTTTGTTTCCATTTATCTATGTGAATGACAACATATTGTGTTACCTTTATGCTTAATACTTAATTTTCATTGTGAATGGCCTCATACCATGCATTAAGGATTTCATTCAGTGTAATGGTTCACATGTCTATCTACTTTTCCCAAAAATGTATTGAAACTTTATAATCACCCTGTGTAGTCCAGCAAAATATACATGTAGAAAACAGAAAACATGTTTGATAAACATTAGCATAATGCATTTAAAGGGCAATATCAACAATAATATCAGGCAGAGAAACTTGACATTAGGTTACCAAACAGATTAAAAAAAAATTCCTACTTTCAGAGCTCTGTGCAGCTATTGCAAGACAATCCCCCACCATTTTGCCTTAAATTTTACTGTGTTCAAAACATTAGCACAATGCATTTATGGGGATAAAGTGTAAAACAATAATAACAGGCAGAGAAATTCAACATAGTATATCAGACTTATTAACTTAAACTGTTAACTCCAACTTTCAGAGTAAAATTCTTTGTATTTTGCCTTAAATTTAAATTGGTTCAAACTAGCGATGGGATGATACCACTATTTCTCAATACCAATACCGATTTTTTAGCACTGATAGTCTATACCGATTCTGATTTTTGAGCACCCATACTCTATACTTCATAAAAAACTGTAAAGGCGACAGTTTGTTCACTGAATTATGTTTTTATTAGTAGTTTTCTGTGTGTAAATACATGTAATCAATTTTGTATCCTATGCTAATTCCGAATTTGTTCCTGTTTGATAATCTTCATTTGACAACAATCTTTTATCTTGATAATGCCACAGGTTATATATTCCCTATTGTTAGTCAAGACTGATGATGATTATTTTCCCTTCTCTTTTTATGTAGCTGTATTTTGTGTTGAAACCCTTATTTATAAGGATTTTCTATCCATATTATGGAAATTGGTCATATAATATGCCTGTAAAGGCTGGTTCACAACCGCCCGAGAACGGTAACCAGAACAGAAACGAGAACGGGAAGCAATACACCATACAAGATATTGGTTCACAACAGCTCGGTAACGAGAACGGGAATGCATATCGATCAAAAGCGAAAGATGATTTTGCGCATTGGGATTTCATTTGTTTTTAACTGACCAATGACATTTTTTTACCTACTTCCAATTTAGCCAAGCCAGCGTCAAAATTCGACAGAGTGAACATTATCTAAATGTATATCCATTAAGGTGAGTCCACACTGTTCAACATATCAACAGTTAACATTCAACAATTAATAAAATGTCACATTCAACATGTTAAATGCCTTCACATGTTGTAACTATGAACGTTTAACATTCTATCCACACCAGTTGACTTGTTGGGACAAAAAAATCTCTTAACTAAAAGCAAAATGGACTCCAGTGATTAGGATTTGACAATTCCTATTTGTATCTGGTATGTAATAAAAAGAAAAGTGGAAGGTGATGAGGCTCTATCTTGTTAATCGGCACAGGAGTGAAAATATTTTGAATGAGTTTAAAATTCGGAGCAGTTTGACTTCAATTTCTTGAATACAAGTAAAAGTGATTTCAATTTTGTTTTAAGCAAGGTTTCTAACCTATAATTCACAAAAAGGACACACATTTGAGAGCAGCCATTCTAGCTACCATACTTGAGCCTTTTTGCAATTCACTAGCAAAGTGAGATTATTATTTTTTTTCTGATATTGCCTCTGGAACAACAATAAATTGCACATAATTTGGTATATTTGTCCATCCTATTTATTACATATATTACAATGTTCCATAATGATAGCCTTAGCAAAGATTTTATTAATGAAAGTATCTTTTCTTTTGTCCATTCCATAAATTCATATGAAGCAAGCCAAATCAAAGATATAAGCACAGAACGAGTCAACATGGAACTACCGAACACAATAGCATGAAGGAATCACAATAGCTGCCGTGTTTACAGTCTGAAAACTTCCGAAGTTCACCCAATCACATACACAGAGAGCGAATTGACTTAACAAGTTTTCCATTAAAAGTGGAAAACATCCAACATGTTAAAAGTGTCAAGCACAACTCTTTCAATTAACATGTTAAGTCAATTCTGTGATCGAAACTTGGCCAACATGCAAACTGTTAACATGTTGCACTTGACAAGTTTTGTTAAATGTTAATCAGTGTGGACAGGGCTTAACATTTCCGATCCCTTTGCTTATGCCAAGCTTTCATTCCTTTATTTAATGGCATACATTAAAATTGTTTATTGTTCTTTTTTCATTTCCACCGGTTTTAGCTGTTCTTTGTAGCTTTTGCCATTGTTTTTTAGGTAATAGTCAGTTTTGAGTTGCATATAAACAAACTACAAATGATCCCTTCACCAGAGGAACCAATGTTGATTAGATTTGCAGGTGTCGGAATGAGGTTAGGAAGCTCATTTACTACTAATTCCTTCCACTTTCAGGTTTCCAGCATGCGACTATAGAGGGCACTAGTGGCTGTTTCATGTCACGGCTGTCTAAAACAACTTCTAGAGTGAAGAGTCTAATATGCACAATAGCGATCTAAGATGCCGTGCCAGAGAATGAGAAATTTAAAAGTTGGGCAACGCTTCTTTACCGTTCCCGGGGCCCGGGAAGGCTTCCCGTCAGTTGTGAACATTCCCATTTGAATACATGTATTTCAACTTTCTCGTTCTCGTTACTGTTCTCGTTGGTTGTGAACCAGCCTTAAGCTACGCTCATTATAAGTTTACTTGTGTAAACACAAACTGACACATGGAAGGAGACAACAAATATTTTCATGTACTGTATTATCCCACGCCTTAAGTTTTAATTTGTTTCCGACAGATACACACATTTTAGTCACCGGAGCAGGTAAATGTAATGGCTGAGTGTGTGTAACCAAGCCAGGCGTAACAACTTTCAATAATGCAAAACTTAAAAATGTAAATGTATCGAATGTTTATCTCAAAGTAGCAAGGTATCAAGGTCCCATCCCTAGTTCAAACCTTTAAAAGTCAACACAAGATAAAAATTATGAAGTACGATGGAGCGGAACAGGAATTTAAAAGTGCACAGCAATGAGCTAGCCTGAAACAGACACACTTAAAAGTTTTGTTTCAATGCTACCAACTGACTATATTCCAATGCACAATGATTTCTACTCATTTCCATACAATCATGTGCACAGAAGAGTCTCTCTCTTACAGGATGCACGTTGTCATGCTGTTTCTACTCCTCTATTACTTTTTCATTATGACTATGATGACATGCTCGGGATAGTTCAGAAACTCCAACAATATCTATGAGAAACTCCCTTAACTCTTTTGTACTTTTCCAGCATCAACTAAATGAGTACAAGCTTTTTTTTGAGATTCCTATAATCTGTAAGGGCTTCACGCGCTAATAACACACTTTGCTACACTTTAAAAATCAGTAGCCTATGGTGGCATTAAACTACATTCCGTACATGCCCATTTCCTGAAATTGAAACCCTTAGAACTTTCTCTCATTCAGCAAAGCATAATTATTTCACAATTCTATTTAAGAATCCTTGAAGACCTGATAGTACTGCTTCTTTCTGCCATACATGCTGAAATTCTTCCTGGTGTAACAATAAACATGTATTAAAACAGACTCCCACTTCCTAGGCTATACACAGATTTCTAGTCCATATTTTATGCCTCATAATATGAACTACAAACAAAAACTGGCACAAAAATCGTAAACTCATATCCCACAACTATTTAATGCAAATACGATAAACAATTTATGTGAGATAGTTACTTTACAACTCCTGTTGTCTATTACTGAATGTTCGTGCCAATCTACTCCTGGTTACTAGAAATCACTAGTATGCATTTTGTTACAGCCCAATGAAGGGGGGACCATGATCGTGATGAAGATAGAGACAGACAGAGAAAAGCTCTGGCTTATTGTAGCACCCTATACCAATTAGCGTGGTACATTGAAATCTTAAGTTACAATATAATGAAAGGAATTTAATGTTTTGTCATTTCCACGGTGAAAATTTGTAACACTTTGAATCTGCACACAAAGCTGCAAAAGGTTGTCCTCTGTGGTCTAGGGGTACCATGCTAGCTTCCAGTTTCTGAGGTTGCAGATTCAAATCTGGTGGAGGACTGGATTTTTTCAGATGTAAAAATCCTTAGTATGGCTTCCTACAGAAGGGAAGTAAAGCTGATGGTCCAGTGTTTAGATTTATGGCACGTAAAAGAGCATCAAGCATGATAGAGGCTTCTGAGAAAATTTCGGTCCTTCATGTCTATATTGACATGACAGGGATGCTATACTAGCTAAAGAGCATCCATAAATAAAATAAAAAAAAATAAAAAATAAAAAAAAAAAAAAGCCATAAAAAGGATCTCCTTTGCCATTACTTGTAAAAATACCTGCACTCCTGTACATTTTATGGACAAACCATAAAAGTTGACAAGTATGCCATTCTTTACAGGAAATTTACGAAATGCATATTGGAAGTTGAGCCTAAATAATGATTTTGGACAAAAAAATTAAATAACGTATTTTATCCATTTTTCAATGAGTAAATACAAGTGGTTAATTTTACCTCATTAAATATTATTTATTACAATCTTCAAACTTTGGTTTGGGTGTGTAGGCTACTACAAAGTACCTATTAGTGTCACGTTGCTCATGCATATATATGCAACAAGTCACTAACTACTTTAGGTACGGAGTCAAGATTTTACATGTAACACTTTGCAGAATCTGGTTGAAATTTGTGTAAAACATCTACACTAGTTTAGATCGACAGCCTTCTAAACATTTTCAAATTTTAATTGAACGACTGCATGCATGAAGTTGAAATTTTATACACAAGTGTCTGAAAAAAATTTGTCTATAAATTTCAAATTTGCTTGAAATTGGAATAAGATTAAGGTTACTTAATATACAGAGCTTTTTATTCAAGGTTGCAGCTGAAGGTCTCTGAATTGAGGCTAAAGGTTCTGAAATTTTGTTAGGTTAAAGAAACACATATAAAACTGAACTGTAAACTGGCAGAGGGAAATAAATACAACGGTGTCTTTTTTTATTTATTTATTTATTACCATTAGAAGCAGAATACAACCATAATGGAATCCAAGGCAGTGGACAAAACACAGTGTGTTTATAGATTCCTACTCCAAACAGTTGCTGTGTGTTGTAATGGTTTGTGCTCTTCCTAGTCAAGCAGGAGACCAGGGTTCAAATCCACACCAGGGCCCTATTTCACAGTATTGACAATTTATGTATTAACAATTTACAAATAACAAGGAAAAGATTACAAATGTTTGTAAATTCTGTTTCACAATAAAAGTTTGATACAAATCTAGGTAAACAATGACAAAAATAAACATGTGCATTCTGTCACATCCCCATTTCAAAGCCCACCACATGTTAAAAACTATTAAACATCTATGCTTAAGTCAACATATTTTACATATTGAGTGTTTCTTTAATCTGAAGGACATGATACAAAGCTATTTAATTGCATTTGAAGATGGAAAGATGTGTGTATGGGTCTACTGCTCAGGGTTTAGCAACAAAGCCATTCTCCTCTTGCTTCCCAATATTTTGAGGACAAGTCTGAATATGATTTAAGCTTTTCACGGATTAATAAATGCTCCATATTCATTTCTTCTTCCTTACTTAATAATAAATTGGCTCACAAATGGCAAATATTGGGAAAAAGTAATAGTTAAGAAGTTGAATCTCCCAACTAGATCTGAGGAACCCAATGACCAACGACAGGAGCATCCCTTTATGCTTAATAAAGGTTGAACAAGGATGAAGCAATTGCCATATCATAAAAAATTATGATACATTCACATAAGTTTCTCCATCCTCTGTCGTTTATTAGTGGGTATACAAACTATTCTTACTACAGCTTTTAAGTTTTTTTCTATCAACTACATTTTAATCTAAACAAACCTTTGGAGAAATAGCTGCATTGCACATTTTTGTTATAAATACAGAGAACAGCGATAGTCAAACGTTTAAGATCTGGGCACTATGTGCTGGCCTTAAAATTCCATACTGTTTCTATGCAATCGCGAGAAACAACTGAATGTTGACATGACTTTAAGAGAACAACCAAGAAATGACAATTCGAACCTTTAATAAACGGATATCTCAGAAATGGCTTATGCCACGAAAAAAACTTATTTAAAATAAATTGTGTGTTTTAAAGAAATCTACATTTTTTGTGTAGTATGTTTTCGCCTATCGCTTAATGTTTACCAGTTATACAAGATTATACAAAATTTCTTCCAAATGAAATGGATTTCACAGGCTATTCCCAGAAAATTCAAGATATACAATTTATTTGTCATGTAAATATCTTTAATATAATGTATTTTAATCAAAATCATTTGAGCCAGTTTTTAAAAAATTAAAAATTTCAAAAAATCTTCCATGTAAAGGGTAGTTTGGGGTGAAGGGATTTTCTTGAAAATCTTTGTGTCACATTGTTTGGAAGGTATTGAAACTAAATACCAAGTTTTCGTTTTTAAGCTATTCCGTTCACAGACACACACATGGACCTTTTTCTAAAAATGCTTTTTTTTTTATTCAGGGGGAGATTTCCGGTGAAATCTCTGTATCAAATTTTTGCAATACCTTCTCTACCTACTATGTACATGGTAGAGAAAGTAAAAGTGGTGCCATCCTCCATGGTCTAGGGGTACCATGCTAGCCCCAAGATTGCAGGTTCAAACCCAGCTGAGAGCAAAGGATTTTTTCGGGAGTAAAAGTTCTTAGTATGGCTTTCATCAGAGTCGTTTTATAGGTCATTTGCTGAATATGCTGTATTATGTTCTACATTGTGTTGGTTGGTGTAGGTGTGAATACAGGAGTTTTAACCCTAGGTTCAACATGACACCATTTAAGTTCACAAATAAAAATTATAATACTTTTAGCGAAAATTAGGGACAAAAAAAATCTATGTTGATTGGTGGGTCTTCCAAATCAATCACCAAAACTCTGAAAATTAATAACTGGAAGGAAATCCACAATTTGGCACATATTACTGGCAAAGAACAAAAAAGAAGAGATGTGGTCCAGTTTCTAATGCTGCTTTTTTGCAGTCTTCACACAAAGAAGACAAATCTCACTTCTACGAGGGCTGATCAACAAAGACTGAGACTGATTTTTTTTCACAGATGTTTATTACTCCAATTCAATGTTTACATGATCTTTTTCAAAGTAGTCCCCTCCTACTTCAATGCACTTTTTATACTGTCTCTGCCAGTCCTTGAACACGTGCTGCAAACCATTCTTTGGCAGGTCCTTGAGAATCGCCTCACTTTTCTTGAGCACTGCTTCAGATTCTCAAATCGAATACCCCTAAGCTTTGCCTTTAGTGATGGGAATAAAAAAAAGTCACAGGGTGCAAGATCGGGGCTATAAGGTGGATGTGGTACACAGGTAATGTTGAATCGAGCCAGAAACTGCATGACTTGATTTGCGACGTGAGGCCGTGCATTGTCATGATGAAGTCGCCACCCAGTCCGAGAAAGCTCTGGTCGTTTCTTTGCAATGTGCTTCCTCAGTGTAGCCAATACTGACGTGTAGTATGCTGCTGTAACAGTAGTGTGAGGGGGAACTGCATGATGGTAAATCATTCCATTACAGTAAAAAAATGTGATCACCATCACTTTCCCTGCAGATGGAACAACTTTTGCCTTTTTTGGTGTTGGAGAACCTGGCGAGTTCCACACTGTGCTGGCTTGTTTTCCTTCAGGATCATAATGATGCAGCCATGACTCATCACCGGTGATAATCGATTTAAAAAATGCATCACCTCCATCAGCAAAGAGACGCAGCACCTCACAGCTTGTCTCCATTCGCACAGCCTTTTGTTCGGGAGTCAACAGACGTGGCACCCAACGAGCACAAACTCGGGTCATATGGAGATGGTCGTGCATAATTGTAAACACACTGCCATATGAAATTCTCGACACTTCACTGAGGTTACGTAATGTTATATGCCAATCCTCTCGGACAATCACAGCAGCTGTGTTGATGTTGACTTCAGTCACAGCAGAAGCCGAAACACCAGGCCCACCTTGCTTAACACTGACAAGTCGGCCTTCTTTGAAGTCCTTGAACCACCTAAACACTGTTGCAAGAGGTAGTGCATCTTCACTGTATGTTTGCTTCAGCTTTTCATAAGTTTCGGTGGCTGTATGGTTTAAACGAAAACAGAATTTGATTGCGCTGTACTGCTCCTCTCACGTCACCTCCATTGTCTGGTATGCGAAATGCACGTAGGGTCTACAAAATAGAGCATTACTACCAACCTACCAATACGAGAGTGCTGCTGCCTACCAACATTATACATAAAAACCCGCTCTTTTCAAATATTTATGTTACAAATACGAAACTATCACGGAAGCTACAAGAAAAAATCAGTCTCAGTCTTTGTTGATCAGTCCTCGTAGTATCTCAATATGTTGGTTGCTATTCACTCTAAACCTCATATGTCTGCTATTGTATGAAACTGACATCCAGTTGCCATCAACACAGTTGTTTTGATGTTAAGGCTGCTGTACACTGAATATGATGTCCAATATATTGCAATAGCAATTCCAAGACTATTCGAAACCTCTCGTTATGTTCATAAACAGATTCGAATTCATTATTAATTTAGAGTCTAAAATGTTTATATCCTTCACCTTCCCTTGCATAAACACCGTCACTATCTAAATCACTGGGACTGGCTGCTAAATAGCATTTTATGCAAACACTAAAAACAGAAGCACTATTAACTGTGAAGTTATTTTCATTTTGGTTATAATATGAATGAATCGATGTTCACACTTAAAATAAATAAATATTATTGATATTTGAAAAATCTGATGTGTTACACTCACATGACTTTCTCTACTCTTGTACAAACTATTCTTACAAATGCTTATTCTCCATATGCTTCATGTTAATCTTATAGCTAATTTTCTTGTAGATGCAAGGGGAATTGCTAGGCTTTAAGCGATAGTCAAATATTTTAAAAGCTGGTTGCTATGTGGAGTATTCCTTCTCTTTGCATTACCAGGACAAAAAAAAATGAATAACGAATTTGAGAAAAAGTATAAGTATTGGAAAATTTAAGGGAATAACAAGCAATATCTCGAAAACGGTTCACTCAACAATAAAAATGTATATGACATATATTGTGTATTTTAACGCAATATACATTTTTTGTGTAGTAAAATTTTGTCTATCTCTTATGGTATACCAGTTATGCAAAAGTCGTTCACAATGAAGAATACTTTTGGAGACATTCCCAGAAAATTCAAGATATGCATTTTATTTGTCATGAAAGTATCTTAAATATATAACATTTTAATCAAAATCATTAGAGCCATTTTTGAGAAAATTAAAATTTTCGAAAACTGTTCCATGTAAAGGGTATTCTGGGGTGGGGGAATTTTCTTGAAAACCTTCGTGTCGCATCTCTGGAAGATACTGAACCTAAATACCAAGTTTGGTGTTTATCGACTGTTCATTTCTGAGTTATGCTGTTCACAGACACACACACACACACACACGGACATGTTTCCAAAAATGCTTTTTTTTAATTCAGGGGGTCTCAAAACATGTATTTCCGGTGAAATCTCAGTATCGAATTTTTGGGTGGAATACAATACTTCCCCTACTTACTATACGTAGTAGAGAAAGTAAAAATGGTGTGAAACTGCAGATTTGTCCATTTGTGTGTATTTGATACATCTCATGTGCTCCATTAGCCTAGTTTCTAGGTTTCTTTTTGTCTTACCTATATATAGTTTATTCCAATCCGAACAATTGATTTTATAGATTACAGCTTTTTTTTTTCTTGTGGTATGGGATCTTTTAACTTGTTACAAAGTAATTTCTCTATGTTAAATTTGTTCTGTGGGGCTAGGCTGATGTGTTTCATGAAAATCTTCTTAAATTTGTGATATGTTCCTGGGTGGTATGTGAATTTCTTGAATATTAGCTGTTTATCAAGCTGGATGAGATTTGTTGTGTCTCTGATGTTTTTGTTGTTTGAATTTTGCAATTTTTTTGTCAATTGTTGTTTTGTTGTACCCATTATTTATTGTTGTGTCTATATGTGCTGGTATTGTAACTGGTATTCTTCTTTCTTTAAGGGGGTATATATCAGTCTATGTGTTAGGCTGTTTAGTACTGCATGTTTGTGTGTGGCTAAATTGAAACTCTTATTTTTTATGTAATTAGTAGAGTGTGTTGGCTTCCGGTATATGCCAAAAGAAGTACATTTCACCAACACAAGATGCCACCACAGTATCCAGTCCACAAAACAGAAACACCAGCAATATGGACCAGTCGGATTAGCTTCTGAAGATGGGAACAAGCGTTTCCCGAAACATGTTAAGTGAGTAAACTTAAGTGATGTTAGTGTAACAATTCCGACTCACCTTTAAATAAATTAAATAAACATTGTTCAAGGAAATTTTTAAATAAACCACTTAAGAACACCATACCATTCAACTTGAATTCGGGCATTTATCAAATTAAATGCGAGGATTGTAACAGATCTTGTGTAGGCATAACCAAGAAGAACTTTAATGTCAGATTGAAAGAACATACAAGAAATATTAAATTTAAACAAAATGATAAATCAACAGTAGCTTACCATTTTTGGACAGACCATCACAATATTGGAAAAGAAATTAAATTACTAAAACCTTCGACGACTACACTAGAGTTCATTACATAGAACATCTTCATTTTTAAAAATTCCAATCGCCTATTAAATTTTGAGATCCTGTCAGCAAGCAATGTCATTAAGTTTACCTCCAGATGTCATCAGTTGGTACTCAACTTGACGTAAGCAAAATTTAGGTGTGAACATAGACTCATTCATATTATAACCAAACAAACAAAACAACAAAGCATTTTGTGTAGTTTTCAGTGCTATTTTGCTGTGTACTTAAAAAAAAGTTGCTTATTTTACAAATGTGTGAAATCACTATTTGATTGTGAAACAAAACACTTGTACACTATAAAATTTCATTTTTTGTAAATATTTAAGCTGTTTGTAAAGCTCAACTTTACAAATTTTCATTGTGAAACAGATTTTTACAAATTAAAAACAAAGTTTACAATTTACAAGATTGTAAACATTGTGAAACAGGACCCAGATATTAAACTTTATTCTACCTTATTAAGCCTTAAATGGGTTAAATGTATTTTCAATTACCTGCAACTCCACTGATGAACATAATTAAATTTTTTATTCTAAATTTATTGCCATGAACTGAGAATTTGCTCTGTAGAACATAAAGTGATAAAGTATTATTATTATTATTATTATTATTATTATTATTATTATTATTATTATTATTATTATTAAATATATCTCAGGTCAACTGACATGTACCCAGAAATGCCAGGTTGCACCCCTTGAGATACCTTCACAAATTAAAACAATACAAAAGCTACCATTAAAAGTAAATAAAACCTCGGGAAATCTTATAGATTGGGAAACCTTATCACACAACCTAAAAGTAAAATTCCACTCATGAAGCTAAGCTTGCGAAATGTATGCAATGAAACAACATATTCCTTTATGCTGGTTATTTAAATGACAAGAAAACAAATGAAGATACTAAGTAAAGAATGTTAACAAATACAAAGCAAATATTCATGGATATAATTTGTTTCATATCAATAGAAATTTAAGAGCAGTTTACATGGGGAATTTGCTAAAAATGTACAATATTTAGGGTTAATTAATTTTGAAGATTTAGAAGCTAGTAACAGTGATGTTTCATAATTTAAAATAAAGAGAGTTGAAGGCTGTTACACTACATCACTAAAATGTTCTTACTTGAACGCGTTTCGGGAGACGGTTTGCTTCCATCGTCAGTATGTTTTAAACTGATTTTGCTGGTTATTGTCTGGGGAATGTGTGTGGCTAGTGGTGCTTGGCTGATGAACCTCCAAAGGCCGCTGGGTGGCGGCAGTTCAAAATTCATTAGGTGATTCCTGTGTTTGACGATATGTATTTTTTCCCAGATGTCCAATTCATTGCTGCTGTTGATCGGTTTTAAGGGTGATAAGGATTTTCAAGGAATACAACATCACCCTGTCTCCACAGAATAACCACAATATACAGAAACTACTATGCAACAGAACAAAAGATCCTATCCCCAACGATAAATTAGCTGGTATATATCAAATTCTTTGTAATGACTGTAACCTGGTATACATAGGAAGAACCAAAAGAAATCTTGAAATAAGACTTAAAGAGCATATGAGATGCATTTACCAAAAGCAGCCAGTTAAATCAGCACTAGCACATCATTTCTGGTCTTCAAACCATGATATCACTCCAAACATAAAACTCTTAAAACCGATCAACAGCAGCAATGAATTGGACATCTGGGAAAAAATATATATCGTCAAACACAAGAATCACCTAATGATTTTTGAACTGCCGCCACCCAGCAGCCTTTGGAGGTTCATCAGCACAGCACCAGAGAACACCACTAGCCACACAAATTCCCCAGACAATAACCGGCAAAATCAGTTGAAAACATGCTGACGATGGGAGCAAATCGTCTCCCAAAACACGTTCAAGTAAGAACATTTTAGTGATGTAGTTAACAACCTTCAACTCTCTTTATTTTAAAATATTTAGCATTGTTTCCCAAAATGCGTACTATGTATCAGAATGCAAGACAAAAAGAGCCATATGCATAAAAATTTACGAGGGCTGATCAATAAAGACTGAGACTGATTTTTTTTCACAGATATTTATTACTCCATTTCAATGTTGTCCCGCTATTTTTCAAAGTAGTCTCCTCCTACTTGAATGCACTTTTTATAGCGTCTCTGCCAGTCCTCGAACACATGGTGCAGGCCATTCTTTGTCAGGTCTTTGAGAATCGCCTCACTTTTCTTCAGCACTGCTTCAGTGCTCTCAAATCGAATGTCCCGGAGCTTTGCCTTTAGTGATGGGAATAAAAATAAATCACAGGTGACAAGATCTGGGCTATAAGGCGGATGCGTACACATGTAATGTTGAATTTAGCCAAAAATGCCTGGATTTGATGGCGACGTGAGGCCGCGCGTTGTCGTGATGAAGTCGCCACTCATTCCGATGAAGTTTTGGACGTTTCCTTGCAATATGCTTCCTCAGTGTAGCCAATACTGACCTGTAGTCTGCTGCTGCAACAGTAGTGTGAGGGGGGAACAACAATCTCAGCAGCTGTGTTGATGTTGACTTCAGTCATAGCAGAAGCCGAAGCACCAGGCCCACCTTGCTTAGCACAGAGGACTCGCTCTACTTTGAAGTCTTTGAACCACCTAAACACTGTTGCACGAGGTAGTGCATCTTCACCGTATGCTTGCTTCAGCTTTTCGAAACTTTCAGAGGCTGTATGATTTAAACGAAAGCAAAATTTTATTGCGCTGCATTACTCCTCTCGTGTCACCTCCATTTTGTGGTATGCAAAATACAAGTAGGGTCAACAATGAACAACAATACTACAAAGCTACCAATATGAGAGTGCTGCCGCCTATGGAAATTATCCATGAAACCCCGATCTTTTCAAATATTTACGGTAGAGACAGGAAACTACCAAGAAAGCTTCAGGAAAAAATCAGTCTCAGTCTTTATTGATCAGCCCTCGTAGTATATGCTTTTCCTCTTAGCACATTATTGATCGACTAGGTTATACCTCTACTCTTAGATTATACTATGATTGTCATGCATAAAATGTAGAAAAAGAGTTTGTTTTGTAGGCAATACTAAGAAAAATCATAGCATGCCTTTTCTTACGCTTCGCTTGTTTAGCAAATGTGCATAATAAAGTAAAATGACTGCATTTCTTCAAGTTTAGGCTAGAAAAATGAAAGAAAGAAAACAGTCTAGAGATTCGGCTTCAAGCAATTATATTGATTCTGTAAACAGAATGTGGAGTGGTTAAGTGATTATTTTATTGGCAACATCATCATCTTTAGTTTCTGCACTGTTGAAGCTCTTTTATTTCTCACTGCAGGGCTTTGCAATTCATTCAGTAGAACTGGATATTGCTTCAGCAGATTTACGAACTGTATTTGTTCTCTTGTTCTCATACATTTCAGATGTTTTACATACACAGGTTATTTGATACTAGTGGCTGTATGCATCATCCTCGATCAAGATTTTACTGTGGTAAAATATGGACTTTACCATGGTGAACGGTCATTTGTGGTGCCAGTAAAAGTTTATCAAGGATTTTACCGCTGTTAAATCTGACCTGCCATGAACGGCCGGTTTTTGTCAATTATTTCCAACTTCACTTGTGCTGAAATGTTAAAATGGCAGAATGGTATAGGTTAGAATTCCCATAATTCCAAGAACAAGGCATAAATAAGGGGACTAGTGAATGGATTTAGTGCAATTAATACATTTTCAGGAATATTATGTACATTAATTGCACAGATGTATACAGTAACCCGAAGCTGCCAAAGCCTAAACTCTGAAGTTATCGTGGTGTTGGGGTAGGGTGTGCGCCTGCTATTGAAGAGGTTCCAGGTTCAAATCTTGTTTGGGAATAATATATTTTTTTTCTTTCTTTTTCTGCCTGTCTTTCAGTAAGTGAAAATGGATTAAGCCAACTGGAATTTAGTCAGTGTGAAAAGAAAGAAAAAAAGTCTTTAATAGTTCAGCATATTTTTCTAAACAATTGCAAGGCAAGCGTTTCCCATGTGTCCATCTTAAATTTATTGCTTCTATCTCTGTGCTTTCTATCTTTTCTTAAGAATTGCATGTTAAATTTAATAATATAATAGAGAAACTTAGATCTGCTTTTGCTTTCCTCCACTGCATGCTGAACCACAAGCAGGGGTAGAACAAGTGAAAAACAGACAACATGATGTACAGTAGAGTTTACCTACAATGAACAGTGCGCTCAACCAAGGTGAGCGCCTGCCAGGTAACGGTCACCTAAACTACAGTGAACTGCTGTGTGATGATTAACCCGGTCAAATTCTTACAGCAGTAAGCTTAAGGTCCCTGAAGAGTTTGTTAAACGAGAATGGTGCACACGGACATAGATTTTCCAATTGCTGGAGTTTGCCACTTTCTATAATTTGTTGTGTTAAGTTTTAAATGAGAATGGCCATAACGACATTCACTGAACAGAAACAGAAGCCCCCAATTAAGAGGAAATTTGATTATTATCGAAAGGTACAACTATGGCATGGAAGTATAAACTTCTTAGCATTAGGTTACTCTTTACGCATACGAAATGAACTAAATCCTATTCCTTCGAGCTTTTCCAATAGGTAAAACAAACAGTAATACTACATTTTATGCATACAGCTCATTAAGTTGCAAATGCAGTCATTGAATCGTGACTGCTTGCTTTTTGAGATAAAACTGGTAACTTCTGAGGCTTCACATTGGTAAGTAAATATAACAAAGTTTGGCTGTATTTTGCTCGCAACTAAATATTTTGCCATCATTGATGGCTTTTTTAAGACACTAACAAATCAGAGCCCACCTCCGTGGTGTGGGGGTGGCTTGTCTACCTCACATTCAAACAATCCTGAGTTCGAATCTCCGTTACGGCAAGTTACCTGGGACTTTCCCTTCTTATGAGAAAATGAATGTGGGTAAATCTAAGCTCTGGAGACCCCAGGCCCATTTGAACATCATTTCAACCATTTCATTGATTTACCGTACAATATGTCCTACCCAGCTTAAGGTTGTAAAACTTCCAAGGCCTGCCTAATAATAATAATAATAATAATAATAATAATAATAATAATAATAATAATAATAATAATAATAATAATAATAATAATAATAATAATAATAGGAGAAGGAAGAAGAAATTTTTCATGTGATCTTTATACTATCTCTCATATTCTGGTCAAAAGCATGTACCCAGATCTCAAATATCATTGTGTGAATATCTGCAATTTACTTTTATATGTTACACCTGCAACCCAAAGAGTCTGTTCCAAGGAGTTATCTTTTAGAGCCTTTCAACTTGTCCACTTTTGACTCATTGTTTCTCTTGCAGGTATTATTATTTATTATAATAATTAACAATTATTATTAGTTGATGCCAGAAAAGAAAAGAGATAAGTAAACATTCTGTAGGGACACATACATGAAACTCGGAGGTATCTGCAAGCTACAGGTACACAATGGAATAATGAGAATCACAACATTAAGAACTTTAAGTATACCTGGTTGAGGCTGGTAAGGTGTCATTATGGCAGACTTATAGCCATATCCTGTATCAGACAGAAAATAAAGTATGAACAACATAATTACTGTAGTCCAAATGAATATACAGAGTGGACTATTTAAGTAGAGACTGTACAGTATCTCCAAAACTAAGCGTTATAGAAAGATATTTCTTGAATAAAAGTTACTTGATATTATGGGGGAAAGTAAATGCCATTAGTCATGTTTTATTTGGAGATGTTGTGATGTTAATCTATATCATAATGTCCCCAAAACAAAACATGACCACTGGCATTTACTTTCCTCCATAATATTAAGCAACTTTTATCAAAGACATTTCTTTTTATAACACTTAGTTCTGGAGATATTGTACAGTCTCTACTTAAATGATCCACCCTGTATTATACACAAATCCTTCTGCTGTTTGTATATATGTATAGTTCAATTTTATGTAATTTCTCTGCATTCATTTCTATTTGCATAAAGTGGTAACACATTCTCACATATTGCCTTATGGGTAAATGTGAAAATGTGACTCCTTTTTGTCTCCCGGAGTGACACAGTCAGCCTCTGTACCCAAGAGGGAACAGACTCTATCCCAGTTCAGGATGACTTAAACATGACAGGTTCATGTCAGTACATTTATTGGCTTGTAAAAGAACTCTGAAACAATTCAAGCATACAGGCAATTTTTTGTAGAGTTTAACGCCTGTTTTTACTGCACATATCACAGGCACTGGACACCAATGATACATGAAAAGAAATTATAATTGGAAAACGAAATTTGGGAAGGAAACGTTCCAGGCCTAAGTTTGGGGTACCTCCGTGGCATTTGCCAGTTATGAGGACTGAGGAAAGCCTGAAATAAACCTCAGTCAGGGAAGACCTCCGTGCAGGAATTGAAATGCAGACTTCCGGTTTACAAGTCCCATGCCTTCACGGCTTCAGACCCTTGTTGGTACAAATGACGATGATAGAAATCTGACACTTACTAGGTTCACTGGTATTACTGCAACTTTTCTGTTTCCTTTTGACAGGAGCCTCTTGCAATTAACATGAAATTTTATTTAAAGCATACACAAGAAAATTGTAAGAATCCTTTATAATGCACAAGACTCTTGAGAAAATACTCCTAAATTTTCCCAAAAACCCCTAAAAATCTACAGCACTGTTTTGTTTTAATTATTAATAACTTGGTTCCTCTCAAACTCACCATAAGGGCTAGGATTGTTATACAAATGCCTTTTAATCACCCCTAAAATTTGTTTTCTATGCAGGACATTGGGTGGATTGCAGAAAGGTTAAAGTTAGACATTGCATGAGTATGACTGTTGTGTAGATAATGTTTAGATTAAACATTGTCTAAAGCCTATGTTTAAGAGCCAATATTTAAACACCATCAAGAACACTGTTTAACCTCAATATTCAAACTGCAATGTGAAGCTAGTGCCTGAACCCAGTGGATCACATTGACCATATCACTATGTGGAGATAATGCCGAAGAGGTGTATGTAAATAAAGACATCCTCTTCGTCCTAACCTTCTGCCTGATCGCAGCAAGAGCCAAGGGCTGACCCGATGAGGTTGGTTTTTGTATTCAAATAATTTTTAATTCACATAACAAATGCTGTAAATGCATACCTCTAGCCAATCTGCAATATTTAAAGTGCATGTTGGTAGCATTTTTCCTGTTTTTTTTTTCTTTCTTTTTTTGTGAGGTTGTGACGCATCGACCTTTGTAGCCCACTGTAAACAGAATAGTATGTGGTGTCATTTGTTCTGTGCCATACTTCCCCCCACCCCATGGGTTTGCAGTGATTTCTTAGTTTTTGTTCATTGTACATCACAGAATAGCATATGGAACAAGAAGTCATTTACAAAAGAGGTACTCAGGGCAGCATTGTCCGAAAGCAATAGTTATAGTGTTATTTCGATTAGCAATAATGACAATGGAAAAAAATCCTAAGTTAATTTAGCTTTTCTAATACATAAGGACTCAACTAACATCCTTGAAAGTATATGGAAATGTGAAACAATATATCAAGGGGCAATGCAAAAAATCTCAACACTACAGTTTCAAAATTGAGAGTGAAAACCTTTATGTAATACCACTTTACATTTCACGTTACTTAGGACTGGCAGTTTAAGCAATAACATAGCATTTTAGCTTAGCAAAATTCAAAGCATGCTTTCATTTTCACTTTAAAAAAAAAAAGCAAGGTCAGGCACAATACAAAAGCTTGTCCATTGCACACAATATTGTAGCTTCTTCTGGCATTATGGCTCTTGGCAACCAGCGTATTTTATGCTGTAAATGGTGACATTAACATTAGTGGACTGACTGTATGCAGGACTTTAGATTGCATGCTTCCTGCAATCAACAGTATGAGAGAATGAATGATATACTTCCACAACAACCAGGAGCTGTCTTTCGTAAATATGAATTCACTGTCCTTTCCAGGCAAGTATTAATTCTTGAGGAGTTACATAACCTCTTTATTATACACAGAGAGCCAAAAAACTATGAATCAGCTACACTGGTTTCTCCTGTCCGCGTCCTCGGTGCTTGTTGCCATCTGCCGCTATCATAGAAAGGCACAGATGAAACCATATAACATTTTTAAAATTACTATTAAAGGCTTTACTTACCAACTTTATGAAAGGAGATGCTGAAACTGGCCACCGTCGTTGTCCATACATTTTTGGCACTTCTTTAGGAAGCTATCCATACCTCGGCATAGCTCACATTGAGAAATGCTGGCAATTTCCTGGCGGATATTTTGTTTTAATTCTTCCAGGGTGTGTGGGTTTGTGTTGTACGCTTTGTTTTAAGTTACCCCAGAGATAGAAATCACAGGGGCTTAGGTCGGGGGACCGCGGGGGCCACAAATCTCTACTAATAGTTCTGTCCTCAAACGCACTTTCAATTGTTCTTATCAAAATATTGGCTGTATAAGGTGTTGCAGAGTCTTGTTGAAAACAGGCAAAACCACACTCCGTCTGTTAATTCTCTAAAAAATCTGATGTGTTACACTCACATGACTTTCTCTACTCTTGTACAAACTATTTTTACAAACGCTTATTCTCCATCTACTTCATGTTAATCAAGATAAACATTTTCAGACTCTATCTTATTGCTAATTTTCTTGTAGATGTAAGGGGAATATATATTTACAAGGGCAGTATCGAAATACAGTAGCCTTTAAGCACATACATATCTCTTTAATAGCTGGTTGCTAGGTGCAGCACCATTCCCTTTGCCACAGATTAATACTCTTTGCATATTCAAGACAAAAAAATGAATAACGAATTCCCATTTGAGAAAATAAGTATTGAAACATTTAAGGGAATAACAAGCAATATCTCGAAAAATGGTTCACCCAACAAAAAAAAATGTATATGACATAAATTGTGTACTTTAATGCGATCTACATTTTTTGTGTAGTAAAATTTTGTCTATCTCTTATGGTTTACCAGTTATGCAAAAGTCGTTCACAATGGAGAATACTTTTGGAGACATTCCCAGAAAATTCAAGATATACATTTTATTTGTCATGAAAATATCTTAAACATATGATATTTTAATCAAAATCGTTAGAGCCATTTTTGAGAAAATTAAAATTTTCGAAAAATGTTCCAATGTAAAGGGTACTCTGGGGTGGGGGGATTTTGTTGAAAACCTTTGTGTCGCATCTCTGGCAGATACTGAACCTAAATACCAAGTTTGGTGTTTATCCGACTGTTCGTTTCTGAGTTATGCTGTTCACAGAGACAGACACACACACACACGCACACAGATGTTTCCAAAAATGCTTTTTTTGGATTCAGGGGATCACAAAACATGTATTCCCGGTGAAATCTCGGTATCGAATTTTTGGGTGGAATACAATACTTCCCCTACTTACTATATGTAGTAGAGAAAGTAAAAAGGGGGCAGAATTGTATTCACATATATCTATATATAGGCATCAACTGTTGACTTGAAAAAAATTGGCCCTATAACTCTTTCTCCACTCACCATACACCAATTTTTTCATCATGAAGGGGTACTTCATGAACAGGCTGCATGGTGTTTTTCCACTGGGCGTATGGAAACATAATGCACTGCTGTTATAAACAAGGTCACACTGTTGACGTGGTTTTGCTCTGCAGTTTGAAGTGCAGTATTGAGTTGACGGTGATGTGATATAGTTCAGTTATTACAAGTTATTTATTATTTTGTCCTGTACTTAGTCACAAAGTATATTATGGCTCAGTATACGTTTTCTACTGCACGCGTGTATTTATTTATGATTTGTATGTGTTAACTCAGTCAGTTCACCAAGTGAAAGTACGATTTGCAGAAAGATTTCCAGGTGTAAAAGTTCCAGGCCGTACAATTCATGACCTTTACAGTAAATTTCAGTCCACAGGAAGTGTTCAGGCTAAGAAATCTAAAAGACGGCGAAAGATCTATAGGGCCAATTTTTTTTCCCAGTCAATAGTTGAAGCCCGTGTATACGTGAATACAATTTTGCCCCCTGTTTTTAGAGAATTAACAGACAGGGAACGTGATTTTGCTCTTTTTTCAACAAGACTCTGCAACATCTCATACGGCCAATATTTTGAGTAAAGATTTGTGGCCCTCTCGGTCCCCTGACCTAACCCCCTGCAATTTCTATCTCTGGGGTAACTTAAAACATATAGTGTACAAGACAAGCCCACACACCCTGGAAGAATTAAAACAAAATAATACCTGCCAGCATTTCTCAACGTGCACTACGGTGAGTGATGGATAGCTTCCTAAAGAGGTGCCAAAAATGTATGGTCGACGACGGTGGCCAGTTTCAGCATCTTCTTTCATAAAGTTGGTAAGTAAAGCCTTTAAAAGGAGTTTTAAAAATGTTGTATGGTTTCATCCGCGCCTTTCTATGATAGCAGCAGATGGCAACGAGGACATGGACAGGAAAACAACAGTGCAACGGTTCGTAGTTTTTTGGCTCTCCCTGTACATTATCCCGCCTATTTGTTAAATGTTTTTAAAACTGAATGAGAAGTGTATTTTATTTATTTATTTACATTACTCTTCTGTTTCAGGAATAATTTCCCTGGAGTAATGGGTGCCAAATCAGAATAACCTTCCCGCTGTGCGAGAGAACTGTTGTTTATACGAACAGGAAAGAATACATTCTTCAAAACCCACAATTACGACCTTTAGTCTCCACTATCACTTTATGGTGTCAGAAAGCGCAATCTTTTGTTTGACAGAAAAGTTTAAAAAATAACGATAATTGCTGGAAATTGCCAATGATTGTAATAAAAGATATCCCACACTTCCTTTTCATGGCTAATGTTAGAACTTAATAAAGTTTAGGCTAAACACTGTTTAAGCAATTGAAATGTCTACGACAGTGTAAGGATTTAAACAAGTTACCGCTTCTGCAATCAACCCATATGTTTAGACTCAAATTAAACTATATTTATATTCCATATTTTTGTATTTTTCATGAGTTACTATATGAAAAACCCCTTTTCATACATTTATACCATCTTTCGTGTTACTTTTTAAATAAAATTTCACAAGAACGAATATTTTACTTAGATATCTCTTGGTAAACATTAGCAGATATGCTTGAGATGTACTTCATTAGTCCATGGTTTACACTTCTAAAGAAAAATTACACCTCCCTGTCCTCCCCTTCTCAAGCCGTTGAACATTATTTGAACTATTTTCATTTTATCAAGAAAAATTTAAATGCCTTAGATTCTGAAAGCACAGTCATGTCAAATGTGTACCACGAGAATAGAAGAATTAAATGGCTGAACCAACTTTGAAAAATTATTTACACAATGTAGGAATTATGATGTATATTTACCTGTTGGACCTTGTGGTTGCTGTGGACCTCCCATTGGCTGCTGTGCAATTGGCTGACCATAACCTCCAGGTGGTGGGTAACCAGGCTGAGGCTGATAACCCTGCTGGCCACCAGGAGGGGCATAGCCTGGCTGAGGCTGGAAACTCACTGGTGCAGGATACCCTCCCTGTGTGGGGGGATATCCCGGCTGAGCTGCGTAACCAGGCTGTCCAGGTGGATATCCAGGTTGTCCAGGAGGATATCCAGGTTGTCCAGAAGGATATCCAGGTTGTCCAGAGGGATATCCAGGTTGCCCTAGTGGTGGATATCCAGGCTGACCTTGTTGGGCAGCTTCTGAAATATGTTCACCATTATTAACAAGTTGGTTTATCATAAACAATTATTTAATTTTTTTGAACATTCACAGTAAAGCAAAAATAAAAACAATCTGATGTGTTACACTCACATGACGTTCTCTACTCTTGTACAAACTATTTTTACAAACGCTTATTCTCCATATGCTTCATGTTAATCGAGACATCGAGATGTTAATTCTTATTGCTAATTTTCTTGTAGATGCAAGGGGAATATGGTAGGTTTTAAGCGATAGTCAAATATTTTAAGAGCTGGTTGCTATGTGGAGTATTCCATTCTCTTAGCATTACCAGGAACAACAGAGCTCCTGTAATAGGAGCTCGGATGTTCCCATTTGAGAAAAAGTACAACTATTGGAAAATTTAAGGGAATAATAAGCAATATCTTGAAAATGGTTCACTCAACAACAAAAAAGTATATGACATAAATTGTGTATTTTAACGCGATTTACATTTTTTGTGTAGTAAAATTTTGTCTATCTCTTATGGTTTACCAGTTATGCAAAAGACATTCACAATGAAGAATACTTTTGGAGACATTCCCAGAAAATTTGAGATATACGAGGGTAATCCCAAAAGTAAAGTCTCAAATTTTTTTTAAAATACAAAGAAACTTTTATTGACAACAAATGGTACATAGTTTTGAAGCTTTAACATTTGTCTATTTTTCCACATAATCGCCATTTCAGTCGATGCATTTTTGTAGACGCTGTGGTAGTTTTTGTATGACCATGTCATACCAGCTTGCCGCCATGCTCTTGAAAAAGTAATGGACCTCATTTTTCACTTCATCGTCGTCACCGAAGCGCCTTCCAGCCAAGTGTTCTTTCAACTTGGGAAACAAGTGGTAGTCACTGGGTGCTAAGTCCAGACTATAGGGTGGATGGGTGATGGTTTCCCATCCAAACTGTTGCAGGAAATTCATGGTTTGACGGGCGGTGTGGGGGCGAGCATTGTCATGGAGAAGGCTTATGCCCTTGCTCAACATTCTTCTTCTACGGTTCTGAATTGCCCATCTAAGTTTTTTTAATGTCTGACAATACCTGTCGGCATTTATTACTGTCCCAGGATCTATAAAGTTGACCAATATCCCCTTTCGATCCCAAAACACACTTGCCATGACTTTAACGGCAGACTGTGTTCTCTTGAATTTTCGCGACTTGGGTGAACCAGAATGTTGCCACTCACGTGATTGTTGTTTGGTCTCAGGTGTGAAGTGGAAAGCCCAGGTTTCATCACCCGTGACTATTGAATCCAAAAGGTTGTCCTTTTTATCTGCATAGCATTGAAGAAATTGGCGGGAAGTTTAGCGCGTTGCCTTTTGTGATCTTCTGTCAGCATTCTTGGGACCCATCTTGCACACACCTTCCGAAATTTCAACTCTTCAATCAAAGTCCGATGAATAGTGCTTCGAGAAATCTCAGGAACAACAATACAGAGCTCATCAAGAGTGATCTGCCGATCTTGAAGCACGATTTGTTCAACCTTTGCGATTGTTTTGTCAGAAATGAACAGTCTCCCCCTTCTTTCCTCATCATGAATTTCCGTGCGACCATTTGCAAATTCTTTACACCACTTGCGAACATTTTTGACATCCATACAAGACTCTCCATACACTTCCATCAACTGTCGATGAATTTCGACAGGTTTAACCCCTTTTGCACTCAAAAAGCGAATAACTGCGCGAACTTTGCACCTGGCAGTAGTGGCTAATGGGAGCTCCATTATAACTGGCTGCCAAGCCAAGACTGAGGGCGCTAAGGGATGTGCGGTGGTTTCTGAAGAGAGTGAAGGGAGGAAGGAAAAAAGCAGTATGGCCAACATCCACACAGTTTCCCTGCGATCCCAGAGCTTTGGAGACCTTGCTTTTGGGATTACCCTCGTACAATTCATTTGCCATAAAGTCTTAAACTTATGGTATTTTATTCAAAATTGTTAGAGCCATTTTTGAGAAAATTTTTGAAAGATGTTCCATTTAAAGGGTAATCTGGGGTGGGGGGATTTTCTTGAAAACTTTCGTATTGCATCTCTGGAAGATACTGAAGCTAAATACCAAGTTTGGTGTTTATCTGACTGTTTGTTTCTGAGTTATGCTGTTCACAGACACAGACAGACACACACACACACACACACACGTTTCCAAAAATGCTTTTTTTTGGATTCAGGGTGCCTCAAAACATATTTCCGGTGAAATCTTTGTATCGAATTTTTGGGTGGAATACAATATTACTTAGTTTTGAAAATATTTGTTGTTACCATATGGTAACACTAGGCGCTTCCACTATCTAGTTTTATGGCGTATAATTTTCATTAAGAAATAGCATTCTGAATCTTCAGCAGGCTTCTATTCTACATCATTATTAAAGGCAACACTGTCTACCCCAAAAATTTAACAGTTTGAACTAAGTATGAAAACACATTGTGTAACTCCACAAAAATGCACTTATGGTATACACACTGTGTGTACTAAGTAGCAATAAATAATGGGTACAACAAAACAATTGACAAAAAAAAATTGCAAAATTCAAACAAAAACACATCAAAGACACAACAAATGTCATCCAGCTAAAATTCAAGAAATTCACATACCACCCAGGAACATATCACAAATTTAAGAAGATTTTCATGAAACACAGCATCAGCCTAACCCCACAGAACAAATTTAACATAGAGAAATTACTTTGTAACAAGTTAAAAGACCATACCACAACACAAAAAAGCTGGAATCTACAAAATCAATTGTTCGATTGGAATAAAGTATATATATATAGGTAAGACAAAAAGAAACCTAGAAACTAGGCTAAAGGAGCACATGAGATGTATCAAATACAAACAAATGGACAAATCTGCAGTTTCGCACCACTTTTTGATCACCAATTACATCAAACCCAATATTACATTAGTCAAACCAGCCAAATTTGCAGCTGAATTAGATGCATGAGAGAAGATCACCATTCTAAAACACAACACACATCTAATGAACTTTGATTTGCCGCCACCAAGTCCCCTCGGGAAGTACATTTCACCACCACAGTATCCTTAACAAAGCGGAAACACCAACAACACGGGCCAGTCGGATTAGCTTCTGAGGATGGGAACAAGCGTTTGCCGAAACATGTTAAGTGAGTAAACATAAGTGATGTTACTGTAACAATTCTGACTCACCTTTAAATAAATTCAATAATGCATCACTGTTTCTAGCTTCTTTTTCAAATATCAATGTAATCTGTACGTTATTATTGTAATAAACACGACAATAAACACTATATTGCCGTAAATGCGGTTCCTTTACAGAGTGATTAGCAGTAGTATCAAACCTACAACGTAATTTTTGAAAGCACAATAACAACTTTAAATGATTTACGTGCATTACCATACAGCAACGCTAGCGTTAATGGGTTAATATATCTGAAACAATGATTGGTTTCCACAGATTTAAGCAATGAAAATGTTATGGACATTTGGCAGCAGAGGATGTGGGCAAGGCTCCACGAAACATGTCCTGACTGTAAAGTGTGGTAAGTGAAACAAAAGAATATAATAGTGGACTCACTGTTACTTAACTAATTCACATACCTTACTTAAACATAATGCATATACAGAGTGAACCAGGCCAGCCATGAGTCCTTTATTTCGGAAAATAAAAATAAAAAATTTTAAAACAAAAATATTTATAAATAAAGTACATGTGAACTTTCACTTGAGGTTCATTTCATAAATCATCCATAACGAAGTGGGGTCAGTGGCATATCACTTTAAAATTCCCAACGGGAGTGGTGGTCACTAGGGTACGATTAAAACTCTTCAAAACAAAGAAATATTCAAAAGAATTTTAATTAATTCATACTCTTTCAGAAAAGCATACAAAAAGACAGCACATCCAAACCCCAGATAACAATACCATTCTTATTGAGAAATGGGAAAGCTACAGCAGTGGCGTAGCATAAGGGTTGAGGCAGTATTTTTAACACTTGAATAATTTTAATTAAATTATATAATATGTAAATTCAATAACAGCCCGCCTTGAAGCAATATGTATGTAATAATTTTTAAAATGTATGTAACAGTCATAGCAAATGCTTATATTATTGTAAACATGTTTAATAATGTTATGTGAATGCATTACATAATTTAATAATGTAAGAGCTGTGAGAAAAATAAGTTTAAAGTTGCTAACAATGAGGTAGCCTTGAGGCAAGAATGAGTTTGAGAGTTTAAATGTTACTAGTCATGATTAGAGCAACGATAATGTAAATTTTGTGACAGTTAAAAAATAGCTAATCAACAGCCAGAAAAAGTTTTAGTAAAATGCAGGTATTCTATTGGATTAGGATTAGCTAATCAGAGACTTGAAATACAGAAAGTTTATACAGTTGAAATATGTTCAGTTGCCTGCAGACCTTGATAGTAACCGGATGGAAGATGTGTTCTCTAGAGAAATATTACGTATTCGCGTTAAAAGAATGTGCAAGTATTAAATTGAAGAATCTCACAGCTCTTAATATCAGTGTACTGCTATTTAATTTGTGCCAAGGATTAATAAAACAGAAGTGAATTTAAACTTAAAATCTGTGTAAAGCCTACATTCTTGTTGCACCACACCCTGATTAAGCGAAACGTGTCTCTAAAGTAATACTGACGCAGCCGAGGCAAACATAAATCTAAATAATATCTAAAGAAGCAGTTTAATAACAAAGTAATTTTTTTTTTAAAAAAAACTTGGAGCGTAACAACAAAAATACATTTTCAAAAAGGCTTTACATACGTAGTAGCATTATTACATAACAAACCATCTTCTTCAAATTAACGTTCATACGTGGAGCTAAATAAATAAAGTAAAGACAATATACTAATTCAAATTGATGCCCAAAGCATGGTGCAAACCTTCAACATCAAAACATAAATAACTCCTACGTAAACAATATATTTCTCAGGGTAGACTTTGAGACTGAGTCTACCTAAATAAATTGCCAAGAAAATACATTTTTAAACATATAAAAAAAGACGACCTCAAACAAGTGATGAAAAACTAATTAATACAATCACCTTCACGCTGCTTATCCCAACGTCCCAACCCCTAATGCTAAGTGTCAGATTGTAGTGCTGCGTACTTAGACAGTTTTGAAATCTCACGATGTGGCAGCAAAATCGAGTGGAGACTGGGATGACTGAGCGAGTGCAGGTCTCATCAAGAGTAGAGTTATATAGCTTTTCCCACTAAACTTCAACCTCTTGTTGTAGGAAGACATGCCTATATTTTGTTGTGCATTAAGGGCACAAAGGCAGCAGCAGAGACGTAACACGTTTAGTGAGGTGTTTAGTCTCTGTGTACCTGCTCTCTCCAAAGTCCGGAAACAGGACAATAGGGGTTGGAGACAAGGGTGGGGCAACATTTCATTCCTGTTATTGGTGAACCAGCATCATGTGCGTGCAGTGCAGTAAAGTGTTAATTTTACGCAAACCTGTGTATTGCTTTCATTGTGCGTGTTTTATTTATGATTTTAGAAATATGGACAATTCCACCAATTTAATGGTTTACTTATTAAAACTTCAACTCTATCTTACGAGAAAAAGCATGAACTTAAAGGCAAAAGACCAGTTCCTGAGCTTGGCATTGTCTTCCAGGAAAAGAACCAAAAATGGACATTTCAAACATCCTGGTACAGTAAATTTAATTGGTTAATTGGCAGTTGCATTTATAACAAAGTGTATTGCTTCGTATGTTTGCTTTTTGGCAGGGAAAAGGAATGGAGTTTTGAAGGAATATCAAATATTAAGAACATTAAAACAAAAGTTTGTAATAAAAATCGTCGACTGGAGCTTATATATAAGAAAATCCAAGTGAGTACCTACACTGTTTACATGATTTAAAATTATAAAATGGTTTGTGAGCATTTTGTAAAGTTAGACCTAACACTATGTTTTTATAATCTACTTTAGTTTAAAATGTATGTTCAGTCAATTTCAGCAATTAGTAGCGATGCCAATGACTACTAAAACAAATAATAATAATAATAATAATAATAATAATAATAATAATAATAATAATAATAATAACAACAACAACAACAACAATTGAATCGATATGGAGAATTCACACTATTTTATGAAACACTAATGTATGGCAATTTGTGCATCATTTAAAAAATTCTAAATTCAATTTTTAAAATCTAGTATACCCAGAACACAGTATCAAGCTACGCAACTGAGCTACAGTATACAAGTATGGGCCGTAATCACTACACATGGTGCACATGCGTCTTCATGGTTCTTTTATTGTCTTACTAAGATTATTATTCATAATGGGCATACTGAACGTTGTGGGTAACATATTTTAATACATTTGTGAAAATTCATCTCACTTTTGTTCCATATACACAAGTTACACAACATCCATTACACACACCCTAAACCGCAAAGCGTAGCTGAGAGATATCTTTTTATACATAGAGGAGCGGAGCAGCTGCAGAGCGACGACAGGGCATAGCTGTAGGATCTGTGAGATTAAAACCCAATGATCCAGTATAGCATATTTTTTTTCACTAATTTTTCATGTTGGCGACAATTGTTCAGCACATTGTCTTCTTTAGTTGGCAACCATTCGCCTCAAAACGTTGCCAGCAACAACTATATAACCATGGTTGCTAAAAAGATATAGTGGATGGGCCAGTATCCCAAATGACTACATTGTCGCAACTATCACTGCATTAAACCCTTCCACATATGGGGGCTGTCCCAGAAGTACCCGACCTAACAAAGAAAACAAACATTTTGGGAAAAAACATATTTATTTCTCTACAAGTCTCCTTTCAGCTCAATACACTTTTCCCAGGGGTGTTCAATAGATTCGATACTCTGTTTATAGTGAGAACCGTTGAGTTCTGCAAAATAGCCATCAACTGCAAACTCCACCTCTTCATTGTTGGCAAATCTTTTAGCACCAAGCCATTTCTTCAACTTTGGAAACAGAAAATAATCAGAGGGGGCTAAGTCTGGCAAATAGGGTGCATGAGGAAGTAATTTGAACTTTAACACATTGATATCGGCCATGGTGATAATGGATGTGTGAACTGGTACATTGTTGATAAAACAGAACTTTCTTTTTCGCTAAATGCGGCCGTTTTTGCTTGATTTCATCATTCAAATGCTGCAATAAGTTTGCATAATACTTGCCATTTATTGCTTTTCCTTTTTGAAGATACTCAATGAAAATTATCCCATATGCATTCCAAACAACTGACTGCCTGCAGATAGAACCGTCTTTGCCTTCTTTGGAACTGATTCTCCCCTTTCAATCCACTGTTTTGACTGCTCTTTCGTCTCAGGTGTGAAGTGATGGACCCATCTTTCATCCATGATTACGAATCAACACAAAAACTTGGATTTATTTAAAGGTGAGTCGGAATTGTTACACTAACATCACTTAAGTTTACTCACTTAACATGTTTCGGGAAACCGTTGTTCCCATCCTCAGAAGGTTAACTCGACTGTGTTGTTCCCATCCTCAGAAGGTTAACTCGACTGTTACAATAAATTCAATACACATCACTGTTTCTAGCTTCTTTTCATTACAATATCAACAAAAACTTGGCTTTATTGCAGTGAAACATCACCAAACACTCGACTGAAACATCCACACACTGCTGCTTTTGTTCCATTGTGAGTAAACGTGGCACTCATCTTGCGCACATCTTTCTCATGTCTAAACTTTCAGTTAGTATACAATGTACAGCACTTTTTGAAGTGCCTACGATGTCTGCTAGCTCGCGCATTTTCATCCAATACCATTTTGTGGACTTTCTTCACAATTTCGGGCGTGGTCACCTCATTTGGTCGACCACTGCGATGTTCGTCTTGGCAGCTCGTACGGCCTCGCTTAAACTCTGCCACCCAATATTTTACTGTTGTAAACGAAGGAGCAGACTCCCCCAGAGTAGAATATAGCTCAGCTTTAATATTAGTTGGACTAAGACCTTTCAAATGAAACTATTGTATCACATAACGATGGCCAGTTTTATGCATGTTTACAAATTCGCTGAGAGAGTTCACTATTAATGGCTGCCAAACAATTACTAAACAATGGGGCATCGTCAAACTTCAAACTTAAGCTTTATAAGGGTGGTACTTTCTACCATAGACATTTGTTTGAAACTCTGAGTATAACTGTTATACCTATAATGTTTTAAAATAATATTTAAGACATTATAACGGCAGGAGATGATAGGCAGAATGAATACAATCATGGAATGTACTAAGGTTAGTCAGTTTAAGTGATGTAACTTTGTTCACATTCCTCTGCAAACTTATTACTTTCTCTACTACGCACCAAAAATGTGATGTTGAAATTTTACTAATAATCCCGCCCCCCCAAAAAGCATTTTTAGAAAACGTTTGTGTGTGCATGCATGTGTGTGTGTAAACACCATAACTCAAAAATACACCACACCTGTATTTATATTTAGTACCTTCCAAAGAGACAAAGATTTTCAACAAAATCTCCCCATCCCAAATTAATCTTTACATGGAACAGTTTTGAATTTTTTTTTTATTTTCTTAATAACTGCTTTATTGATTTTGATTAAATTTTCAAGATATTTTCATGACAAACAAAATATGTATCTTGAACTTTCTGGGAAGTTCCTCTATTCTGAATTGATTTTGCATAACTGGTAAACCGTAAGAGAGAGAGAGAGAGAAAATCTTACTACACAAAAAAATTAGATTTTGTTAAAGCACACTATTTATGCCAAATAAAATTTTTGTGGTGTTAAACGTTTTCAAGATATTCTTTGTTATTGGTTTCAATTTCAAGTACTCATACTTTTCTCAACTATTTGTTTTTTTCTAGTTTCATGTAAAGAAAATAGAATTTCAAAGCCATCACGTAGTGACCAATTCTTAATTGTTACACCGACTGTATTCCCCTAATCCCCTTTTACCTAGAAGGAAATACACAATAAAACCATTTCTGCAAATGTTTATTTCGATTAACATGAAGTAAATAGAATAATAAGCTTTTGTTAAAGAATAGATAGAGAAAAGCATGTGAATGAAACACACCAGATTATTTTTGTCATAGAAATGCTCCTTTTTTCTCACCTTTGGGTTGGCTAACTTCTCCTGCACATAGCAGAGCTGTTTGGAAATACCAGGAACTGGGATTATTTAAATCACTTCTATAGTTCACATATAATAAATTAAATATAATGAAAAAATTTTGCCAACATTTTAAAACACATAACTAATTTCAGATATTGCATAGCAAAATTATTGTAGTTCAATGAAGCTCATACAATATCTGGGGGGGAATTAATCCTGTTGTTCTACTACTTGGCGAGAAAAAGAAACATTTTTATGTGCATATTTTAGCTTCTTTTCCTTTATCCATTTTTTCTGAAATTATTAAATTTTTAAATCTAATCTATAAGCACTAAATCAATAAAAATGTCAGGGTAGCTTGATTGCATTGTATTACATTTCCCTTAAAAACTGAACGAGATAATAGGATAAAAATTTTAAAATTAAGAAGTAGAATATGAATTATATGTACCTCACACTTTCAGGTTATCTTAAATGGCTTGGAAATTCTTTGTAAATATATAAGTTTAGTTTTTCATCTCTTTGATAGTTGCACCTCAATTTTTAGTCTGAAGAATGTATACAAATCAAACAAGAAGCACTCAATAAGCAGTACTTGATGAAAGCATCTCAGCAGACGAAGATCGGTGTGAAATGCTGCATTTAAATGAGATGAAAGCAACAAACATATTAAATGAGTTAAAGCCATATTAGAATTGCAAATCAAAGAGATGGACAATACTTGACACCTATATCATCGTTACAAATACATAGTGTTATAAATTAAGATTGTTGGAAAATACTATATAAAAAATTTTAATATTTGCAAAGAATGCTTATATTATGAAAAATCAATTAAAAATTGTACCACGTAAAAAGAATAAAAGAAAACAAAACTGAATAACGTAAAAAGAGAAAATATGTTAACAATAATGAACGAAAACATTGCAATCGCAATATTTTAAACATAATAGGAAATGAAAAATTTCAACAAAAGAGAAAACTAAAATAGAATTACTATTTGGTATTTGGACTAAATAGAAATAATCACAGCAGTGAAGGTCTAAAACTGGTTTATAGTCGTCAAACTATATTCGAGTTCAAAATACAAAGTTTTTAGGCATTTATATTGATGATAATCTTTCATGTCAAAACCATATTAGTGTAATTCATTCTAAACTTAATAAGAACATATTTTTGCTACATCAACTTATCAACATGTTACCTCTACAAATGGTTCGTACAGTGTACTTTGCATTATTTCACTCACATTTAGAATACGGGGCAATGTTATGGGGATCTTTATCAAAAACATGCTTCATGCAGATCTTTCTACTATAGGAAAGAGCAGTAAGAGTTCTAGCCAGAATAAATAGTTATGAATCTTGTACACCGTACTTTAAACATTTTAAAATTCTACCACTATTTTGTATATATATAAATTATGTTGTTATGTATGCTAAAAACTCTAGTGAAACCCCTCAATTAAACAAAGATGTGCACAGACATTTTACTCGAAGTCAAAATGACTTTTTTATGAATTCATACAGGGGTACTTTTGGAAATAAAAATATCATCCATGCAGGTTCTAAATTCTTTAACTCACTGCCAACGGATTTAAAGAGGATATATGATATAAATCATTTTAAAAGGGCACTCAAAAAGCATTTATTAATGCGCTGCTTTTATAACTCGCAAGAGTTTTTAAATCACAGCACAAATATTCTTTAATATGCTAACTTGGTTGCATCTATATCCTATAGCTCTTGTTATTCTTGTGTGTTAATAATTATAAATTGTATAAGTAATAAGTGTTCTGTGTATATAATTCATTTTTACCATTGGCATTGTACTAGTTGTACTATTAGCTTGCATATATTATTTATTATTATTACTGTATTATTGTAATTAACACTTTGACGTGATCTACAATAACAATGTTCTACTTTGTGTATTGCATGATTGAAAAATAAAATAAAAAAAATAAAATAATTAATTCGAAATACGGTATGTTAAAGAATAAATTTATATTGTAAATATGTTATTTATATCAAAATGCAATTTGTTTAACTTAGAGAATTTGTATTTAAACTTATAATTTATTTTGTTACACGTAGCAACCAAGATAGAAAGTAAACAACGTTCAAATTTGTTTATTACCTTACAAAAATTTTCGCTGAGAAGCCGACATCTTGAGCAAGGATCAAAGAAAATTATTTAAATTTTAATGCATATTGCATAGTATCATATGCAAAAAGAAATTGTGAAATACAAAGAATCAGCAAACAAAAGAGAAAATTGGAGTAAGTGAAATATAAATACAAAGGTAAAATATAGCTAATGTCGGAAGACCCAGGAAACGATGGATAAATCAATAAATTAAACATTTGGAGCTCGCAACAAGCCTTAGGAAAGGTTGCATGCTTGGTGAAGAAGAAGCAGCTAAATATAGAGATTATACATTATATAATTCAATTGCCCAAAAGAAAATAAAGCACTTTTCAGTGAATATCATTATTGCTGCTATTAATGATTTAAATTGACTTACCTTTCCTAATCACGCAATAAAAACCTTGATGAGAACAAACTGTTCACAACTGAACAAAACGTATTTTAAAATTACTTAAAATACACCAGACAAAACCATCAAACACAAAATTCTAATAGTATAACACAGTTCAACAATTACTGAGTTGAGCTCATATTCCTTCAAGAATCACTTCTGCCACACCCCAGGCAGACATGATAATAGCAACTGATTTATTGGAGCAGTTAACTTCGATCAGGCAATTAAGAGTTACAGTGTATGGGAGGGACTATGGGGAGCATCCAGATCAAGATCCTGAGCCAGAGCAGAGACTGAACACCAAATCCTAAAAACCCAGTATCAAGGTCCTGGTTCAAATCCCATCAGTAGCATTGGATTTTTCAGATTTTAATTTTCTCATGTCTCCCGTATAAGATCAATTATATATCAGAAAAGACGAGGATTGGCATACATAATCCTAGAAGTCAAAATGAATGTTTCTTTAACTGAAGCTTCCATACCTAAACCAAAGATTTTCAACTTTCTAAAGTAAGGTAACTTTGGTAATGCTGCTCCAGAGGTCGACGTTATCATGGCAATGATGTAAATGTGCAATGTCAGGTACCAACTGTTAAACAAAAAAAAATGCTACCGCGTTAGTAAAACTGGAAACAGTTTGGTATTGTTGCGAACTGTTACAAGCTGTCGTAATAGAAAAGTGCAAAATAGTGAATAAATGCAATAAAACTGAATATTAACCGCAAAACAATAAATAAATTCACCACGCTTTGGGCATCAATTTGAAGAAGGTTGTATTGAAGGAGTTGTATTATATTTCAACTGTTGGCGAGCCGAACTTGAAGTAGTTGCAACCGCACGTATGGTACCCGGTAGCCTTCACCCCAAATTTAAAAATATAAACTTTGTAATTTGACTGTTTCTTTAAGTATTAAATATTTATGTTTGCCTCGGCTACGTCAGTATTAATTTTAGAGGCACGTTTCTCTTAGCAGGGTTATGCAGCGACAAGAATGTAGGCTTACAGAGATTATAATTTTACTTCACTCCTTTTATTAATGCTTGACACGATTTAAATAACACTTCACTGATAGATGGCTGTGAGATTCTGTTATGAATTACTTGCACTTTTTTAACACATAAACTATTTTTGTCTCACACGAATACGTATTAAATTTTTTGAGGACACTTTTTGTGTCTGGTTAGGAACACTGTTTGCAGGCAATTGACTTCTAAATTTGTAAAATTTTCTCCTTTTCAGTTTCTGATTGGTTAATCCTACTCCAATAGAATACCTTCATTTAACTAAAGCTTTTTCTGGTTGTTGAAAGTTGGTGAAAAGTTTAAATATCTGAAAACTCGAACCAATAACAAGGAATGTCTCGGAAATGGTTAACAAAATCTTGTTACTTTAACAAGATTTAGATTTTTAGTAGTATGATTTGTCCAACTCTTACAGCTTACTAGCTATGCAAAAACCATCCAGAATGAAGAGAACTTCACAGGCTATTACCAGAAAATTCAAGATATATATTTCATTTGCCACGAAAATATCTCAAAACATGTGGTATTTTAATAAAAAATTGTTGAGTCATTTTTAAGAAAATCAAAATGTTCGAAAAATTTTGCATGTAAGGGCTAGTTTGGGGTGGGGAGATTTTCGGAAAATCTTCCCGTCACATCCTTGGAAGATTCTAAACTTAAATACCAAGTTTGGTATTTTGAGATATGCTGTTCTCTCTCTCTCACACCTTTTTCTAAAAATTGCTTTTATTTACTCCTCAAAACATGTATTTCGGTGATACCTCAGTATCAATTTTTTTGTTGGAATACAACACTTTCCCTACTTTAAGTACATAGTAGAGTAAGTAAACATACAATAAAATTCCTGTCCCTAAGGCTATGTGATTCATTTCCTTTTAATGTAGTGCTTACACATTTTGTGTACAGAATTGTATAATTTTACAACTTATAAGTCTTCAAATCTCTCTTGCAACCCTTCTTTTGGATCAGAATTGAGTTGAAGTTCCTATGCAAAATTTAAAAGCATGGTAAAGAAATCTGGCTCTATAACATTAGTAGACGATAAATGTTAACATTTTAAGATCTTGATTACTTGCTTCCACATCCCATCTTTGAAGATAAGACTGTGGTAGCTCTTATTAAGTCATTATACCCAGCATCAATCAAGAAGGTGATTGACATTTCACGGAGAGAGAGGCAATGTTGCCACTCATCGTGACCACGTGGAAGCATGTTAGAACTGTGTCGAAGGCGACTGGGTTGCACCTGCATTGTAGAGTGGGTATTATTTATATTCGTATATGAAGACAATTGTAAAATAATGAATCTACATACAGAGGATAGAACATGCAAGAATATATCAGTGTAAAGATCTGCGATAACAGAAGAAACATACCTGTGAAATATTGACTCTTATTCTAATGGAAAAATGCCACTGATTTCCGAATCACTTGCATCGCTGTTTTTGCTGCTGCTTGTTTGATAGACAATGTTGCCACCGCCACCGTCATCATCATCATCTGAAGAGCTGCTAGAATTTCCCACAGAAATGACAATGTGTTCAATAGTTTCTTCTAAAACTCTTCATTTTCCCAAGCTCCACTTATTACGCCCTTTGTATGAGTCACCCCTTTTTTCCAGTTTTCAGGTTTTACTGCTGTTAGTGCTTCTTCTTTAAGCTTTATTACTGACGACACAGTGAAACCTTTATAAAACCTTTATATCGGCCCAAATTAATTCAATCTGGTTAAAATGACAATGATAAGGGGAAAGCCTAACTATTTTATGACCATGTTCTGCAGCAATGGCATCGATTACATAACTTGGAAAGCGCGGTTTGTTTGCTTTCACAAGTTCCAGTAGCTCATTTTTCTTCAGTCACCGGTATATTGCGACGAACAAGCCACTGAATTATTTTCACCTCAATTTCTCCTCTTCGAAATATTCTCTCACAGAGCATATTTCCCACGCCTGTCCTTTAATTGGGATACCTTTATCAAATAGTTTTATTCAGTTCCCGAGTGCGCTCAGCTTTTCGTTTGGCTGCGCTATTTTTGTCACTGTTTTTGGACATTGTTAAATATCCAGTAAACGTGTTAACACAATTATAAATGCTCACACAACACACGCACTCACAAATACACGTAACACAAGGCAATTTCCATACAAATACGATGCAAAAGAACTTTTCAATACGCAGGCAATCTCTGAACTGATACAAAAACATAAGCAAGCTCTGGCTAAAAGGAGGACATTGTTTATAACTGCAGCCACAGCAGAAGATTAGACATCAGTTCATGTTACTGCAACGGTCGCTCGCCCGGCACGTCATGCCAATCACGTGTTACAATATCGCAACAAGGCATTTGCGTCTATCGTTGCTATAGAAACATCTTAGTTCTAATTGGTCCTTCTAATGGTTGCTATGACGACTGCTGTGATGTATCCATCCCCTCCCATTCATTTAAGGCTTTCCATCCCGTGGTTAGTAACTGTCAATCACCTTCTTGATTGGCGCCAAGTATAGTAATAAGAATTTGTACTTAACTTCAACACACTACTCTTAAGCATTCAAAAAAATGTGCCATGACAATTTTCTGCTATTTCTGCACAGTGGCTTTCTTTGAATTCTGTACTAAAGTACGTAAAGTTTAAGTTGAAACATGACTGGTCTAGGAGGGGCGGGGTGCGCTGACAGTCCAAGTGCTGAGAAACCCTTCCACAATCAACCTTCACTGCCTAGACTCTCAATATCAGCTGTAGTGTTGTTGCTACCCCACTTTTGGCAGTGAAATATGGAAAAATTCTTCACTGGCTTTCGTACTGTTATAAGAGTGTGTTGGTTGTTCTCTTATAAATTTCATGTTTCAACCTAACCCACATTTTAAATAGTAAGTCTCAATGCGAAAGGTTTCTCAGATAAGAATTATCAACTGTTGTATGGAATACTGTGCTATCTCTTTCTACTTTCCATGGTTTCAACTCAAAGCAAATGCATCACCTACAGTAAGATGTGACACTGCAAAATGGCAAAGCAAAAATTTCCTCCTGTATGTGAAAACTTATGTGTGTTCTGCTAAATGAAATATTTGCATTATTTTCACTATATTTGTTGAAAAATAAAATATATTTCCAATGAAATGACATTATGTAATGCTTCGGTCATGGTACAAAGGATCCATTAATGCGGTTATACTGTACATTTATCAAATCTAATGTGGTCGGTAATAGTGAAATTGTCACTACAGTTACCTGCCACGTCCAGACATTTTCCAATTCCCCCCTGTACAAAATGGTTCCCCCACCAATGAAGTGGTCTGGGATGGGATACATCAGAGGTGCGGGAGGATATAGTGGAGGGGGGAGAAAACGGAATCTAAATTCACAACAATGTGATGGATTTATCACTATTCACATTGTTTGACAATCCCATTTTGTTAAACAACGCATCGTTTTAAAGGAAGGGCCTAGGAAAGAAAAGTTTGCATGTGAAAGCAACACATTGTTAATTTATTCATTTTAAAGCAACGGGGCAAGGGAAGGATAGTTTGCATGTGAAAGGAATACAGCTTTATTTTAATTTAAAGCAATGGGGCAAGGAAAGGATAGTTTGCACGTTGAAGGAATACAGTTTACTTTATTTTAAAGGAATGGGACACAGGAAGGATAGTTTGCATGTGAAAGGAACACATTTTATTTTAAAGAAACTGGACACAGGAAGGTTAGGTATTTTGCACATGGAAGGAATAGTTTAGTATATTTTAAAGAAATAGGACACAGGAAGGATAGTCTGAATGTGAAAGGAATACAGTATTTTATTTTAAAGGATTGTGGCAAAGAAAGAATAGGAAAGGATAGTTAAAGGAATACAGTGGAGAAATTAGGTAGCGGTGGGGGCAATCACATGGTCGCACGGTTAGATATCGTGGATAGCCACATGATAGAGAAAATAGTGGTGGGGGCACCTTCTTGTTCAGAAGGTAATCAGAAAATGGCTGGATATGATGGATAAGTGCAGGGTCCTGACAATTTCACTATTACCATGCGGTCCATTTTAAGACTTCAGTAAAAATGTGATGGAAAAAAAAAATTTTTAATGTTTCTCTATGCTTATACCTGAGTATGGTGGCGGGTATCCAGGCTGTGGGTATGACATCTCTTGAAGACTGCTTAGCTAACAACTGCTATTACGTGTGCTGCAAAACACAAAAAGTAATATTTTGAAAATCTATATATAGGTATAATAAAGTGTTCAAGAATTGGCAGTATTAAAATGTACGTTATACTATGCTATAATTTTGTGCAAAGATTTGACTACTAATTAATGCACGATTTTTTTTTCTTTCTTTTCTTTGGGCGTGTTACGTGTGTATGGTGATACCGGCTATAATCCAATACCATCCAAATGCAATCCAACACGAAGTTTACTCTTTTGGTACATCCGATTCCCGTTTAACATTCCTCACAAAAACTAGAGTATAATTGCCTAAGTTTTCAAATAATTATCCTATTAGCGCCTCATTTAAATGATCAAGCAGCTTTAATGTTTATCATTGTTTGCAAGGCCTCGTAGAAAAGTGTTAACTTCTAATAAATTTCGTTAGCGTAATAGGTCTGGCTGGCATTGCTCCGATTTATCTAACATTACGTCACTTAATATTAAACCAAGTTGCGCTACGTGTCACACAGGTTTTGTCAACTACTATAATGAAATTACTTCTGAAAATTACAGATGAAACCGTTTGTAATGTTGAATATCACTGAAATCCGAATGATTTCAGCCGTTGCAATTTCACGAATTAGAAAACGTCACAGGGCTTCGACTAGCCCTTCCTTTCCCTGAATAAGCGTGACACATGCAATACTAATACGGAAACACTAATAAATCTACATAATAGCAATCATAAAGCTTCGTAACAATTAAATAAGGGCAAAATCTGCAATATATGTAAATAAAAATCGCAAGTAAAATAGTACGTTACCACAAAGATACAAATTTTCCTTTTTCAGTCAATTACTTCGAACCACTCCCACGACTTTCATCGTCCATCTTATGTTTTTTGCCACCTCAGAGACCTCTGTAGTGAATGATGTTGACGTTGTTTTGTTTGTAACACAGGATGTCATGTGATGTGAAAGCCCATTTCCGTTATATAATTTCAGCGCTCCACCACCAGAGAACTCTTCAGTCCCACTGCGAAATTCAGTTCAGTAAGATGGCGAAAGATGTGAGGAAGTGAATCCTGCAATGGCTAGAAACAACTCCATTTTACGGAACAAATTTTGGCCAAAGTTCTCTGAAGACTGCAAGTGTTGCGTGTGCAAAGTATCAAAATTCATTTAGTGGCCGTGAAGTTGACGGGCAGTGCAAAAGTGAATCTACAGAACTAAAAATGCGCGAGTTCAAAGTAGTTGTCCTCGGATCGGGTGGGGTTGGCAAAAGTGCACTTACAGTCCAATTCGTATCCGGCTGTTTTATGGAGAAATATGACCCGACAATCGAGGACTTCTACAGGAAGGAAATCGAGGTGGACAATTCGCCCTGTGTGTTGGAAATCCTCGACACAGCTGGAACAGAGCAGTTCGCTAGCATGCGGGATTTATACATCAAGAATGGACAAGGTTTCGTAGTGGTGTACAGTCTCACGAATCACCAAACGTTTCAAGACATAAAGACTATGAAAGAGCTCATCACTCGAGTTAAAGGGACGGACAGGGTGCCTATATTGTTGGTGGCCAACAAAGTGGATCTTGAACATCAACGTGAAGTGCCAACAATCGAAGGAAATGGTTTGGCTCAAATGTGGGGCTGTCCATTTGTGGAAGCAAGTGCCAAAAACAGGACAAACGTGAATGAAATGTTTGCCGAAATTGTCAGGGAAATGAACGTTAGCCCTGACAAAAAGGAAAAAATTAATTGTTGCTGCACGGTGCTATAGGTTCTAATGCATATAGTGATTTTGGCCAGCTTTCATATTGTGAAATAATTGCTGCAAGTTTTCCTGTCCTATTCTTGAAGCTGAAATTTTTTTAATTAATCTTATAGGGCCTATCAGGAAAATTACTTAACATGGGCATGTTTGCAAAGTCGCAGTATTTTAATTTGGTTGAGTTGTTCATTGTACTATTCTGAGGCTTTCAATTGTGCTTTGTATGTCTGTTTACATGTTTTTGAATCATTGCAGTTGTATTTTAAGCTGCAAGCTGTAAGTAGCACCATGACGTGTACAGCCCCGGAAATATTTTATAACACAGGTTTTGGAGACGATCGCACTAGAGGTTTAGAGTCTGCAGTTGCAGAGAATAAAACATAATCCATGCATGTGAAATTAGATGAAGTCAGATTTCGTCTAAAAGTTTTGAAACTCTTGTTGAAAAAGGCCTATAGATGAGATATTTCATGTTCATTGACAAAATTTAGCAAGCATGTTAACACCTAACTGTAATAGATAAGGCATATTTTTTTTTAAAGCCTGTGATAAAGGAAATGTAAAGGTGGCATTGTATCAATATGTATACATGGTTTAAAGGTGTGTTAGTTAAAATGAATAGCCCATCTAGCTTGCTAAAATATGCCTTGTAGAACAAACACCATATTTGAAAGCACAATAGATCATTTGAAGTGCCATGCAGTGGTATTTTCATAGGTGGGTAGTGAAGCACAGAGCATTTCATTACATCGATTCAATCTGGCCTAAAACATAACCTTCAAAAATGGATTAACAGAATACAGATATAAAAGTGGTGACTGTGAAGAACACAGCCGTATAACATACAGCGCACATTGTTACATATTCAACGTCCCAAGTTTTTATAGTTGGTGCTGTGTCTTTTATGATGATTATTTGCCATAATATAAATAATATTTAACAAAATGTTTTATGTACAGAGCGTTTTTGAAAAACTTAAATGTGACATCTTCGATACAAGATAGTCTTACATATGATTAGCTACTCAGTGGAAACGTTTTTTTCATAAAAAATATCAGCATAAAAGCAATGTATATTATCTTTCTATATAAATCATTGTGGATATATAAATAGTGAAGTGTTGTTTGCAATGAGTGGTTTTTCTATACCTACACCGTAAAAAGAAAAATAATCACAGCCATAGCGTTTCTGTTAAATGGTGCAGAGTTGTGTGTCATACCAGAAATAAGGCTGTAGGGTAAAGTGTGTACTTAGTGAACAAGAAGATGGTTTGTGATGTGCATTTTGCTGTGAATGGGTGTAAGTGTGAATGTGTGATCTACTGTCAGCAGACATGTGATATATGCCCGAAATGTCATTGGATTTGGATTAACATATTACCAGGTACTGTAAAAAAAAAACATTCATACTCTATATACGTGGTTTCCATTATTTGGATGTGGTTTACGTACCATATTTGGCATATATGAGAATCACATTTGTAAAGAAATCACTAAATTGGGTCCACTTTTAAAATGCTTTGTTACTTTTTTTATTTTCTGTGCATGTAGAAGACTTGAAATGTCAACACTTTTTGTAAAAAAAATTTGTAGTCGATTGTGTTTGAATCTCCTCCTTAAAGGCTGTATGTTATCCTTAACTGCATTTCTGTATACCTAGAATACAAAAGTAGCTTTCTTACTGACACAATTTCCATTGAGAAAAATGTGAAATCCGTCTTGTCATTTACTAAAACTAAAATGTAGTCATATCAACTATTTCCCATTTCCAGTATTAGAGATGTTTTAAAGTGAGGTACAGTTTTGCAGCAATGTTTTGGGAAAATGCAGTTGGAATTGAAGTGTACCCAGACATATATATTATAGGCCTACGAATAAAGCAGGGCTTTGTTTAATGTGATTTGTATTCTAAGTGTAAGGAAAATAAGTCAGAGTATTGCTTGCCAGTTTACACATGTTACACAAAGGTCTGCACCTGCATTCAGGATTATAGATAATTTCTCATAAATATATATCGGCAGAGAGATTCAAAAATAAATTTACACATTTAGGTTAATAGCATGCTTGTTTGCTAAAATTAAAATTTGAAACCAAGAGAAGTTTTTAGTCATGTTCATATAGGTTTTAGAATGTGTGTGTCTGGACTGATTGCTTAACTTTCTGCATCCTAAGAAAGGTAATATAATGAATAGCTTTAAATACACCAAGTTGGAAATAAAAATGCTGATGGTTAATCACGTTTGTTGGTGCAACTAGCTTTATTTAACAATGTGAAACTGATTTCTTTTTAATTAACTGTGAAATTGACAAGCAATATTTAAGCAGAGGTCAACGTGTGATAAAATACAAGAGTGCTAGATCATCAAAAGCTATTTTTGTGCTGGTCTCTATTTTCTTCAGAGTAAATCTTCATCTCCTAATAGTTAATTTTTATCTCAGAAGGTGATATTTTTATGTATTATATCAAATGTTGACCTCGGTAACCTTTATACATCACACCCACGTTTTAGGGTGTGTGTAAATAATAAAATCAGTCAATGATATGTATCAACCATCCTAATATTAGCCCCATAATTATTTTATGTGGACTTAAATGTGTTTAAATTGTGGTAAAAACATTAAAATCAATACCAACATAGATTTATAAATGTATAACAAATGAAAAAAATATGTTTTAATACATGGTTTATACAAAACTGTTTGTTTTTCTTTTAAATTCCCAGAGTTATTTCAAAATACCAGCTTAATCCTGCCAATTTCAAACTTCATACACGTCAGTACGACTGTGTCATAACGTTTATGTTGATCTTGCAAAAAAAAATCTTTCCTTTGACTCGTTAAAGATTAGATTTGTGGAAACTCAAAAAGGACCCCAAGGATGCAATTCATTCATTTTACAACAATAAATGATGATTGTGCCTGTACATAGATGATTTGCAAAAAGTATCTTTGAATGCATGATTGCCATACACATGCCAGTCGTGATGAGCCATAGGTTACTTTTTCCAAAGCTTCAAAGAGCTCTTGAACTACTATATTTCAAAAGCATAAAGAGGGACAGAAACTTTGGAAAATGTTAAATGTGACAACTTGATTTTGTCATCATTGGCATGTGAGAATGGTTTGAATTTCAATAAAATAGGCGTGTAATATTTTTGTAACTGGCTCTATAAGATTATTTGGTGCATGCAGATAAAAATAAGTAATGGTAGTTGACACATTTGGAAAATTGTGTATTTCAACAACTTGAAAATAAAAAGTGGGTATAAAAGCAATTCAAACCTGTAATACTTTTTGCCTAAGCTATAACAACACATATCTGAGCCTAGTCGGTGTATATGAGTGTTTGACTTTAATGCCTTATGCTTTCTTGGAGACTTCTGGAATTAATAACTTGCTTACTCATAGCTTTCAAGTTGCATTTGTTTCAAAAGTAATAGTACCTTATATATCATTACATCTCATTCAGTACCTAAATAGATTAACATCATTTTATCTGCTCTATATTTCTAATTCATTGCTTAATGGAATGTCCTGCAACCGCCATAACTACGGCTTTGCGTATGTAACAAGTCCCATTGACTAGTCACTGTTTAACTTGCTCTTAAAAAAGTATGCAGTATCTCTTAATAGTTGACTTATTGTTTAGTTTTGGCCTGAGATAACTGCAACCCTTAATTGTTTTCATGAGCACCTGGACATTCTCTGGATTGCTGAATTGATCCTCATCATGGATTGCCTAACTGGAGCACATTGCGAGATTTCAAAAATGAATTGACAATTAACCCTATCCCTTTATGTGAATATTAACGATACCTGTGACTGAAATTTTAAATTCCTAAAATAATAATGCATTTTGCTCTACTGATTTCATAATTGTGGTCTTTTTATTATTATTTTAATGCCACTAAAAAGATAATTGCAACAAAAATTAAAATAATTTGCGTTTTTAATAACTGTCCTATGTTACTCTTCCAGTTTAGGCTCTAAAAATGTTAAACTTGTCAAAATGTTTCACAAATATATGTTTGAAAATTAGAAAAGTGTACTTAAATTCATTTCACAGTAAAACTCAAGGCAATTTTTATTTATTGTGCCTTTGAGAACTTGTGTGGCAAGTTCCATTTGTCCATCACAAAAACTGCCCAACAAGGAGTGTTTTACACAAAAAAAAGTTGAAGATTTCAATAACTAGAAAATGTCAGCAAAGATTTGAATGCATAACACATCGTCACCAGGTTGGACACTACAGATTTCTTTTGCTCTCCTCTGTTACAGCTTTTTGCCTTCTTTAGTTGCTGCATTTCTTCTGCAGAACTTCATTCTTACTTTGCACGATGCAGTCAGATCTCGTACTGAAGTTTTCCTTTTTGAGTCTAGTATATGCAGTAATTCATTTGAAAGGCAACTATGCTTTTTTCAGATTCAGGAATGTTTAAAGCATTTTGTAGTATTAAAAACAAAGAATGGGTGTTGTCAATTTTCTTGGCAGTATACAAACATAATCAAAACTGCCTTCAATACATTATAAATATTTAAAAAAAAAAAACTAACACTGTTACTTTCTTAAGATATGGACCTAAAAGGAATATAGGTGTTACATATAATTACAATTAATGTGCAGTACAAGCAGAACACGATAAAGAAGACATCTCTAAAAAAAATTGCGAAATTGTCAGTTTTCTTGCTTTAAGGTTAGAGAATCGGATGTTTAAGAAATAAAGATGTGCAACAAATAGAAATAAAATGTTTAGCTCCATAAAAAGCTGTACAAGACTAGGTAAAATAAGAAATGAGAGTAAAAGGGGAAAAACTAGTGAGCCAGCCGGTTAATTTAGCCACTAAAAATAAAGCATGTGGAAAGAGCATGTTTTGTATATGTCTGCACAAAGGTTTCAAAACAAGTTTTAGAATATAAACCAAACACCATATCTTGTGTATGTTAAATCACAAAACAAAAAAACATTAAACAATATTGCAACTTTCCATTGATCATCAACAGGTCCACTTATGGTTTAAATGTTTTGCTGCAAATAATTGCGGTATTCGCATAAGATTTACTTTCTCTGTCATCTATCTGTATTACTAAGAGCAAGTTTTGTATTCCACCCAAAAAATCAGTATCAAGATTTCACTGGAAATACACGTTTTGGTGCCCTCTGAACAAATAAAGGCATTTTTAGTAAAACATCAGTGACCGGCATAAATCAAATATGAAATGTTCACTAAATACCAAACTTGGTATTTAAATTCAGTATCCTCCAAAGATACAGCATGATTTTCAAGAAACCTCCCCACTCAGCTAAGACTACCCTTTACATGGAAAGACTTTGTATTTTATTTTAAGATATTCACAAGACAAACTGTATAGGTGTCTTGAATCTTCTGGGAATAGCCTATAAAGTCTTAATTCAGAAGGAATTTTGTATGTGTTAGCTATAAGAGAGACAAAGACAGACATACTGCACAAAAAGATCTACATCTCTTTAAAACACAATTTATTTCAAACATCTCCTTTTGTGGCATCAGCATTACGAGATGTCCATTATTATTGGTTTGAATTTTTCAATGCTTTGTAATTATTACTTTCTCTACAACATATCCAGAAGATAGAGGAAGTATTGCAGACTACCCAAAAGATCAGCATTGAGATTTCACTGGAAGAAACACATGTTTGAGGCCCTTGATTCCCCAAAAAAAAAGCCTTTTAGAAAAATGTTTGTGTGGACAGTATATCTCAAAAACGAAAACTTATATACTAAATTGTCTGCTTGCGTTGTTTAAGCATGGCAGAGGAAGATTTCAACGAAATTGTCCCATCCCAAACTACCCCTTGCAAGTAAATTATTTTATTTTGCAATTTCTTAAAAATTGGTCTGATACGATTAAGATAATTTTTATACACTACTGCTGTGACAAATGAAATGCATATCTTGAATGCTGTGTGAAGTCGTGTTCATACTTGAATTTTGTATAACCGGAAAATTATAGGAGATAGACAATGGATTTGTTTGAGGAAAAAAAATGTACATACTGTTCATCAAAACAACTTCTGTGAAAGTTTTTCATAGCATTAGCCATTTCGAACTGTTTCCAAACACCTTATTTGGCGAACTTGTGATCCGTTCTTTTCCTAATAGTTCATAACCATGGCTAAACATTTGAATGCTTTTTCCACATGTTTTATTTAACAAAGCAGTTATTGCTTAGTTTAATATAATTTTTGGGTAAACATATGTAGCGAATTAGGAGTGCCCATCCCCATTTTTCCAGGAGCTAAATCTAAACTATTTAGTTCCTTTTCTGTGTTGCTGGAAAGCCTTGCAAAGGGGCTGTCTTATAGGTACTGTTGTAGCTATTAATATACCGGTAGACAATAAAAGCTTAAACAAATAATTGGAAGATTGAAATCAATAAAAATCGTAATATTTACAGCTAAACTACAATCAAATATTTGGCAGGTGTGTATTTTATTACTTGGTATTTACAAAAATTATAATTTGATATGCCACATACAATACAGTATGAATTGTACTTATTACTTTGGGGGGGGGGAGATACAGCACATTTATATTAATAAACTTAAGATACAAACTGAGTTAGCAACTACAGTACTAGATCAAAAATTGTAATAAATATGTTCATATTATCTGATTTAATTTAGTTCAATATTTTTATTTCCTCCCTCCCCCCCCAAAAAGTTCCTAATGAGGCACTTTGCGCCATGATACCCCCATGGGCGGCACCCTGTAGTGACAACGAAACCTTGTCCATTGCCCCAGCCAGTAGTAGTACTTTGTAATAATAATAATCCAATAAAAACTAATTTAGTTCCTTGGAATATGCGAAAAATAAATGAATTGTAAAGTTTCCGTCCTACTGAAAAAGTAATACTGTAAATTGATATTACTGTATATAGTGCTTTACAGTTCACTTAAAAGTGAGCTCAATAATTTTAGTTTAAGCTCTCGCTTATTGTGGGTATACAAATTATTCTAACGAAAGTATTTTCCTATCTACTTCATTGTAATCGAGATAAATGTTTCCGGAAACAGCCCATTACACATTTCGTTATAGATACAAAGGGAATAGCGATAGTCAAATGTTTAAGAACTGGACGCTATACGCTAGCCTTAAAATTCCACATTCTTTCCATGACATCACCAGAAACGGCTGAAAATCGACAGGACCTTAAAATAATTGCTAAATATTGAACAATTCGAAAACCATTAATAACGGATATCTCGGAAATGGCTAATGCCACAAAAAACTATTTAAAATAAATTGTGTTTTAAAGAGGTCTGCGTTTTTTGTATAGTACGTTTTCGTTTACCAGTTATACAAGATCATAAAAAATTTCTTCTGAATGAAGTGGACTTCACAAGCAATTCCCAGAAAATTCAAAATATGCATTTTACTTGTCATGTAATTTTTTTTTTGAAAAAAGTTGACATTTTTTTAGAAAACAAAAATTTCTAAAAATGTTCCATGTAAATGGTAGTTTAGGGTTGGGGATTATGTTTGGAAGGTAATGAACTTAAATCCTAAGTTTGGTGTTTATCCGAATTTTCGTTTTTAAGTTAGGCTGTTCACAAACAACACACGCGGACCTTTTTCTAAAAAGACTTTGGGGGGGATTCAGGCGGCCTCAAAACATGCATTTCTGGTGAAATCTCGGTGTCGAATTTTTGGGTGGAATGCAAGTCCTACAGGATTTTGCGGGTTCTTTCTTCAAACAGTATAGAAATTAGAGATAGTAAATATGTCGTTTGTACAAAGATGAATCAGTTGAAAAGAACAAGTCGCTTTGAGAAGTGTTCATGCATCTAAAATGTCATTGAAATCTTTGCATAATTAAGGCTGAATATTTACCGTTCGCAAACGGATCCATGCACATATAGTGTTAGAAGTAAATGAGAGTATATTTCATTGTTATGGAAATCGGTACAACTGCAAGGGAAGTTTATAATATATAAAATCTACTAAAAATGTACGATTTGCGAGAAAATGACTCTACATATGTGTAGGAATTCCAAGAAAATGTTTTCGTCACATTTAAAATATAGTTGAACTAAGAACAAATTAAGAATAGTTTGCATGCAAAACCTCATAAAATTGTGAAATTGTATAATTTCTTAAAATATCCGGAATGATTATCTCATTATGAATGCAGCTGGAATTTTTAGAACTTGTTTATATTTTCGACTTCAATCAGCGCTTAACTCTAAGTTAATTCAGTTCTTCACGGGTGTAAAGATGTATAAAAATATATAATTCTTCTATTCCAGTGTCCATGTACAAATAATTGTAAAGTCGCTATGTGACTAAGGTTAAAGCTTCTGTAAAAAAAACTGTTAAAATAACAAATGGTTACTAACATTAACAAAAAATCTGATGTGTTACACTCGCAAGACTTTCTCTACTTTTGTACAAACTATTTTTACAAACGCTTATTCTCCATGTGCTTCATGTTAATCTTACTGCTAATTTTCTTGTCGATGCAAGGGGAATTGGTAGGCTTTAAGCGATAGTCAAATATTTTAAGAGCTGGTTGCTATGTGGAGTATTCCATTCTCTTTGCATTACCAGGACAAAAAAGAATTGAATAACGAATTTGAGAAAAAGTATAAGTATTGAAAAATTTAAGGGAATAACAACAATATCACGAAAATGGTTCACTCAACAAAATAAAATGTATATGACATAAATTGCGTATTTTAACGCGATCTACATTTTTGTGTGTAGCAAAATTTTGTTTTTGTCTATCTCTTATGGTTTACCAGTTATGCAAAAGTGGTTCACAATGAAGAATACTTTTGGAGACATTCCCAGAAAATTCGAGATATACATTTCATTTGTCTAATCAAAATCGTTAGCCATTTTTGAGAAAATTAAAATTTTCGAAGAAAGTTCCATGTAAAGGGTAATCTGGGTGGGGGGATTTTCTTGAAAATCTTTGTGTCGCATCTCTGGAAGATACTGAACCTAAATACCAAGTTTGGTGTTTATCCGACTGTTCGTTTCTGAGTTATGCTGTTCACAGACACACACACACACGGACATGTTTCCAAAAATGCTTTTTTGGATTCAGGGGGCCTCAAAACATATATTTCCGGTGAAATCTCGGTATCGAATTTTTGGGTGGAATACAATACTTCCCCTACTTACTATAGGTGGTAGAGAAAGTAAAAAGCTTTCGATCATGTTTTAATTCTTGTAGACCTACAATTAGGAAACATTTTAAAAACAATGCCCTACTTTCAGTGTAGGTACATACTTTATCAGGTTCTCCTATCCAAAAACAAAATACTAATAGCGAAACTCGTGCTTAAAATACGAGGAATAAATGTAATTTCCTTAATGAAATCTTTAAAACCAAGGGAATTAACAGGAATCCTAATGCTATTCCGTTATATACCAACGTGTATAAAAACCAAGGATAAAAACACTTTTCAGGTACAAAAACAGGGGAAGAATTTGTAGGTAATTAATATGTATTTCTAATACAGTTAAAATCGTTCATACAGTGACAAGGTCAGCGTACTTTATTATTATTAGATCCATGTTTCTTTATTTCTAAATTCTGAACAGTTGCCTGTCATCTCCACCCGGGTAAATTTCTCACTCCCTCACTTTGCGAACTGTTTACGCAGACTAAATACTCATACATCAAATGACGAATCAGAATGCGTCATAACACGACGCATCACCAGTGTAAACATCCTCGTGAATACTTCGAACGGCTGTTTCATGTTGATATCTTGTTCCGGGGAGAGGGGCTTGTTACCAGCCTATATGAAACGGAAATTTGGGAAGGAAATGTACTAGGTGTAACTTTAGGGTAATTCCCCGGCATTTGCCAATTATGAAGACTGACGAAAACCTAGGGGGTGACCCTCAATCAGGAAAGAAAGGTCCTGGCGGTATTTGAAAGTAGACCTCCAGTTCACGAGTCCGTGTCGGGTGTTTCTTACCCCGTGTAGTAAACCCAATAGGGTAGTAAACAGCAGAACATCTTTTCTTTTCCCGAAGTGTATGGTCTAAATTCCAATACTAAAACTAAGTCCTTAAGGTCATTCATTGAAAGTTTGAGTTATAATTGCATCTTGAGCATAACCATTGCAGATTACTCTTAAATTACGCATGTAAATGTTCAAAGAGAAATACCTATCTAGACTAGATAAAAGTTTGGAGCAATGTTGGGCCTTTTTAAGCTCTGTATCTCTGATGCCCCTTGCTGCTATTACAATTCTTACCCCTAAAAATCAAAATCTTTTTTTGAGTTCTCACTGCAGAATAACTTTTTGACAAAAATTAAAGGATGTGTGGCTGTAACAAGAATGCAATTTGAGTAAACATTGACACCAGGGCAACTAATGGGGATCCATGTTAGGTGTGGTGCATCTGTTCAATAAATTGCTGACGAAGAAAAGCAAGAATCATTTTATTCAGCATAACAAAGAACTATAACTTTATGAAATCGATAAAATTGTATAATAATATATAGCACACTTAACTAGAGAATTTAATGTTGCATGTACTATATTACTGTTTTAAAATATATTTTTCATTGTAATGATGTTCTGTATTCTAAAGTAATTCTGCTATGACTATAGTTGAAGCGACAATAAAGAAATTAAAAAGGAAAATAATCATTTTAGGGAACTGAATAATATATATGATACAAATGCATTAATTTATTACTGACATCAAATTACAATAAGTCGAGTCTGGATATTAAGGCATTAATAACCATACAAATTATTTATTTTTACTTTCTCTACTACGTATAGCAAGTAGGGGAAGTAATGTATTCAACCCAAAAATTCGATACCGAGAATTCACCGGAAATACATGTTTTGAGACCCCCTGAATCCAAAAAAAGCGTTTTAGGAAACATGTCCGCGCGTGTGTGTGTGTGTGTCTGTCTGTGAACAGCATAACTCAAACGAACAGTCAGATAAACACCAAACTTGGTATTTAGGTTCAGTATCTTCCAGAGATGCGACACGAAGGTTTTCAAGAAAATCCCCCACCCCAGATTACCCTTTACATGGAACACTTTTTCGAAAACTTTAATTTTCTCAAAAATGCCTCTAACGATTTTGATTAAAATATGTGTTTAAGATATTTTCATGACAAAATGTATAACTCGAATTTTCTGGGAATGTCTCTAAAAGTATTCTTCATTGTGAACGACTTTTGGTAAACTGGTAAACTAAAAGAGATAGACGAAATTTTACTACACAAAAAATATAGATCGCGTAAAAATACACAATTTGTCATATACATTTTTTTGTTGAGTGAACGTTTTCGAGATATTGCTTGTTATTCCGTTAAATTTTTCAATACTTATTTTCTCAAATGGGAATTCGTTATTCATTATTTTTGTCTTGGATATGCAAAGAATATTAATCTGAGGCAAAGGGAATGGTGCTGCACCTAGCAACCAGCTATTAAGAGATATGTATGTGCTTAAAGGCTACTGTATTTCTATATTGCCCTTGTAAATATATATTCCCCTTACATCTACAAGAAAATTAGCAATAAGATAGAGTCTGCAAATGTTTATCTCGATTAACATGAAGTAGATGGAGAATAAGCGTTTGTAAAAATAGTTTGTACAAGAGTAGAGGAAGTCATGTGAGTGTAACCATCAGATTTTTACCCTTGCACATTACCACGAATATTGTAAGATATTGTGTTAAGACTGCCGGCATCAAACAATGATTTACACAAAACAAATGAAAACTGTGACTGTCTGCTAGATGTGGCAGAAATAGCCTTATTTCCTCACAACGCTATGGAGCGAGAGCAGATTTCTGCTTTGTTCTTTACACGTGTTGATGATAAGGCACTTTTATTGTGTTAACTGGCTACACAGACTTGCACAAAATTCACTAACATAACTGTGAATGCCTGCATTTAGACATGTAACTAAATGCCGTTATGTCTGCTTTCACGCGACAGTATCTCACCATTTCTATTCGTCAAAATGTTTTCCCTAAAATAGTTCCTGATAATGGGGAACCCTCTTTTCAGAGATAAATGCTGAACCCTTAGCAGGTAGCAAACATAACAATACAAAAGAACCTTCCAACGCCCAAGTGGTGTCCATCTAGATTTCCGTGAAGTAACAAAAAAATTGAAATAAACTGAGTTTCTAAGTTGATTTAAGGAGAGGTATGTGACTGAAATAAGCAAAAGTGTATCCTTTTAGTAAAACACAAATTTCTTTAAGTTATTGCAGATAAGCTCACCAATTTTTTTTTCTTCAGAAATTACTAATGGTACAGCTTTGAAATTTAGTACAGCGACAACACTATTTTTTTTTAATTCAAACTAGAATGAATCCGATAGCTTAATTACAGCTTTCACAAGCAATTATAATTCAGAAAAAAACAATTTTTTACTAATAATATTCACAAATGTCCATATTATTCAAGATACATAGATGATTGTATTTTAAAATAAGGAGGTCTTATTTTTACATATTCCAGCAAAGTTTCTCTAGGATCGGCCCAATACTTTCAGAGAAAAGGGTGCGTAAGGCTAAGAAAATGTAGTTTTCAGAAAAACCAATTTGAAGTGGAGGCGTGGCAGGCATTTAAATAGCCATTCAAGGGTGTAAATAGTATCGTAACCATGTAAATCCATATATCACTCTGCTCAACTACAGCATGAGCCAAAAGACTCCGAACCGCCTTCGCGGTGTTTTTCCTGTCCGCGTCTTAGGCGCTCATTACCGTCAATCGCTATCATAGAAAGGCGCGGATGAAACCATACAACATTTTTAAAATTACTTTTAAATGTTTCACTTACCAACTTTATGAAAGGATATGCTGAAACAGGCCATCGTCGTTGTCCATACATTTTTGGCACCTCTTTAGGAAACCATCCATCATGGAATTTTTGGGAGGAATTTTCCAAACGATGACCGATATCCTCTAATGTTGCTTCGGTAAGAACCGAATGCCGTCTTTTAGACTTCTTAGCCTGAACACTTCCTGTGGCCTGAAATTTACTGTAAAGTTCATGGATTGTTGTACGGCCTGGAACTTTTACACCTGGAAATCTTTCTGCAAATTGTACTTTCACTTGCTGACCGAATTAACACATACGAATCATAAATGAATACACGCTGTGCAGTAGAAAACATATACTGAGCCATAATATACTTTGCGACTAAGTACAGGACAAAATAATAAATAACTCGTAATAAGTGAACTACATCACATCCCCGTCAACTCAAAACCACAACAGCATGACTTTGTTTATAGCAGCACTGCGTCATCATGTTTCTATCACATTTCCACACGCCCAGAGGAAAAACACCGCGCAGCCGGTAATATTGTTCATAAAATACCCCTCCGGGATAACTTAAAACATAAAGTGTGCATGACAAACCCATACACCCTGGAAGAATTAAAATAAAATATTCGCCAGGAAATTTCTTAACGTGAATTACGGCGAGTGGAGGATAGTTTCCTAAAGAAGTGCCAAAAATGTATGGACAACGACGGTGGCCAGTTTCAGCACCTCCTTTCATAAAGTTGGTAAAGTAAAGACTTTAAAAATGTACGATTTCATCCGCGCCTTTCTATGATAGTGGCAGACCCCAACGAGAGCCGAGGACGCGGAGAAGAAAAACACTGCGCAGGCGGTTCGGAGTCTTCAAGTAGACAAAATAAAAACTGGTTATAGTACTTGCAAGTACCTCAAAACAGATATTTATATGTTGATTTCCTTAAGCAGCAAAAGAAATTCACAAAATGTCTGGTGTTTGTAGTAATTACTTCAGAAGATGTTCTTTGTGCGTGTTAGCGTGTTGTAAGAGATGCAAGCCACGATTGTTGTTGACATTTGACCCTGTTCGGCTTCCCTCACACAGAACTTCATAAAAGGTTTCGGGGAGACCTCAACCAACCACAGCTTTTTGCTGCTGCTACAGCTGGTAGCCGCAAGAAGCACTCTCACTCTCGAAAACAACCAGTGTTCATTGAAGCATCAAATAATGTTTTACTGTGTTACGGTTGAAGTGCATCTATTTATAATATTGTTATAAAGGTCCAAGTACAGATCTACAGGGAGATGGACTGTGTGCAAGCACACGAAACGGAGCCAGTTGCCTAATGAGTTAAGTGTATTATTTTCCAACCAAAAATTCTATCTCGAGATTTCATTTGAAGTCTAATTGAAGCCCCTCCAAACCAGAATTTTATTTGTTACGTTCACGTGATTTTCTCTACCTTCTAGCGCTTATTATGGGTATACAAATTATTTTTAACAAAAGTTTATTTTCCGATCTACTTCATTTTAATCGAGACAAACCTTTGCAGAAATATGTAGCTACATTAGACATTTCCTTATAGATACAAAGAGAACAGCGATAGTCAGATGTTTAAGAACTGCACGCTATATACTGGCCTTAAAATTCCACACTCCATGACATCGCGAGAAACAAATAAATAAAAAAAATCTGAATATACTACAGGCAATTATACCTGGACATAGTACATGCAAACTTTACATTTATTCACATTTTATATTGCATCCAAATTTTTTCAGATAAAATAACTACAAAATAATAATAAATGAAAATGAAAAAAAGAGAATAACAATTATTAGAATAAAGGCGTAAAAAAGTTAATTACAATCAATTCTAAATGTTATATTTATCATAAGTTTATTTATATTTTATTTAAAACTGTCCTTAATTATTTTTTTATAAAGTTAAAGTTATCTATTTATAACATTCCATTGTTTTCATAGTAATTATTTAATTTATAGTGTTTCGATGTTTTATTTAATTCATTTATTTACGCATTTGTGTTTATTTATTTACCTTATAACTTTTATTTAATCTCCATATTAATTTTCTATTATCTTTTAATTTATTTTATATATCAATTTTTAAATTTTATCACTATATATTAAAACTTTTGCCTATTTTAACCAAACACTAAACCTTCTTTCTTCCATCACTATTGAAAATCGATACGACTTTAAAAGAATGGCTAAGTATTGAACAATTCTAACGATCAATAGCAAATATCATGGAAATGGCTGACGTTACAAAAAAAGTTATGTGTTTTAAAGAGAAACAAATGCTTTTTGTGTGGTACCTTTTTGTGTATCGCTTACGTTTACCAGTTATACATTAGGTACATCAATTTTCTTCCGAATGAGGAATTTTCTTCCGAATGAAGAATTTTCTTCACGAGCTATTCCCAGGAAATTCAAGATATGCATTTTATTTGTCATGTAAATATCTTTAATATACGGTAGTTTAATCAAAATCGTTAGTAATTTTCCAGAAAATCAAAAATTTCGATAAATGCTCCATGTAAAGTGTAGTTTGGGTGAGGGGATTTTATTTAAAATTTTCGTGTCGCATCTTTGGAAGATACTGAACCTAAATACCAAGTTTGGTGTTTATCCGATCTTTCGTTTTTATTTATGTTGTTCACGAAGACACATGCACAGACCTTTATGTAATTGTTTTTATTCAGGGCCCTCAAAACATGCATTTCAGGTGAAATATCGGTATCGAATTGTTGGATGTAATACAATACTTGTCATACTTATTCTACGTAGTAGAGAAAGTAAAAACCTTACGGAAATGTCCATGTTTGTGTGAACCACATAAATTTGATCTGTTATATTCATATACCTTTCTCTACCCACTATTATATAAACTGTTCGTACAAAAGCTTATTCTATCTACTTTTGTTGGAATACTAATTCGTTGTAGGCACAAGCGAGATACATACACCAGGCTAAAGCGATTGTCACATGTTAAAAAGTTAGTTACTATGTGATGGCTTTGAAATTCCAATCTTTGCATAACCACTGATGTCTGACATTCGCATCAGTGTTGCCAACTTAGCTATTTTATGGCTAAATGTAGCATTTTTACAGTGGCGTTTAGACATATAAAATCGTAAAAGGCTTATATCCCGAAATCTAACATATTTAACAAACGCCTTAGCCAAAATCTAGCCTAAATAGCATAATTTCATCTGCACTTTAGCTATGCAAAAGGAATAATAAATGGTTAGGGTGAATCCCCAGTTGTATTATGTTCCTATAATATATCTAACAAACCGCTTAACATTTTTAAACACAAACTGTTTGACTACTTAATAGAAAATCCTATTTATGATTTAAGTGAATTCTTTGAAAATCATATTGACTAAATAGGCTAATTAGTAAAACAGATAAAGACTATATATACGTATATATACATACATACTGTATTTGTGTAAATAATGACAAAGTAATAATCAATTGTAAATGTGGAACTGGCTTTGTCAATTGCTGTACAAGCTTAATGACAATAAAATTATATTATTATTATTATTATTATTATTATTATTATCATTATTATCATCATCATGAGTCATGGCATGTCATCAAAATGTGTGCTGATCACAAGGTCGACTTTCTGGAGTATGCGCCCAAAATGTATGATTTTTGACACATAGAATTCGTCAGCTTTTACATATTTTACCTAAAGAAAATCAGTAAACTTCATATTTCAATATCAGTTATATTTAACGTACGTGTTGGTGCTGGACAAAAATATACCTTATTCCATTTGAATTTTATATTAAATGAATTATTCTTTTACAATATTTAAATAGTATGGAATTATTTAATCGATTATAATATTTAGAATGTCTTTATGGGGTTTAACTTCTGCAAACCAAATATGGGTAGTTTTAGACGCCAATAATATCTAGCCATTATTTCCGAGGAAGTGTTGGCAACACTGATTCGCATGCTCTACCCACTATCGCTTATTTTTCCATTAGTCCATGTTAATCGAGATAAACATCTGCAGAAATAGTTTCATTACTTATTTCTTGAGATACAAGGGGAGTAGAGGAATCCGAAGCGATTATCAAACATTTGAATGCGGGTCACTGTATGCTGGCCTTGAAATTCTATTCTCTTTCTGTGACATTGCAAGAAACATCTGAATGGTGATAGCACTTCCAACCAATAACAATGGATATCTCAGAAATGCAACAAAAGTGTTGTTTTAAGAGATTTATATTTCTACTTTCTTCTTCTTCTTCTTCTTCTTCTTCTTGTAGTACCTTTTGGTCTGTGTCTTGTTTACAAGTTATACAAAATGCTTTCCGAATCAATAGGACTCAACAAACTATTCTTAGAAAATTCAAGATATACAGTTTATTTGTTATGAAAATGTTTGAAGTATTTTAATCAAAATCGTTAGAGACGTCTTTGGGAAAATCAAAAATACCAGCCCAAAATTTTATTTAAAGGAGATATGGGGGGAATTTCCTTGAAAATCTTCGCGTCATATCTTTGGAAGATATATAACTGAAATACTAAGTTTGGTATTTGTGACATTTCGTTTTTCAGTTATGCTGTTCACAGACGCGCGGCCTTTTTATAAAAATGCTTATTTTAAGGGGGCTCAAATCGTGTTTTTCCGGTGAAATATCGATCAAGTAAAAGTATAGAGAAGTGGGCGTAACTTGGTACTCAACTTTGGGTTACCCATACTGATTTTTTAGCCCCGTTACTCGATACTCCATTTATAAAAAAACTGTAAACGTGATAGCTTAATTATGTTCTTATTAGTAGTTTTTCATGTATAAAAGCATGTAACCAATCTTGCATTGTATGCTATTTCTGAAATTGTTCCTGTTTGGCATTCTCCAATTGGCAGCAGTTGTTTTATCTTAATAGTGCCACAGGTTATATATCCCATTGTAGTCAATGCTGATAATATTAATTTCGTTGCTCCACTTTTTATATAACTATATTTTGTGCTGAAAATTCTTTTAAAGGATTTTCTATACATATTATGGAAATTATTCATACGTTATACCTGTAAGCTACGCTCGTGGCCTGGGTTTGACTTGCGAAAACACAAACCAACAGATGGAAGGACAGAACAAGTGTTTCCATGCCGTGTATTATCTTACGTCTTTAAGTTCTAAGTTGTTTCTGCTGGATTCTTAGATTTTGGACACCGGAATAGGTAAATGTAATGGCTGAGAGTGAGTCACCAAGCCAGGCTGTTGCAGAAACTAATTTAGTGGGTCAGCTTCATTCACAACTCGGTTAACGCTGCATGTTACACCGAAGGGTTTTCGATAGCACCGAGATATCGAGGAGTAGTTTTCATTAATTCTTCAAGGAAATAATTAGCAGTAGAATAATTAGATTATTAATTAGCAGTAATCATACGAGGAATATGAATAATGCAACGACGTTTTAAATATGTTTGTTTAGATTATCAAACTGGTTTCCTCATTTCTGTCAACCACTCTTAAGAACAAAACCCGGTGTGTAACAGTCGCACGACATGGGTAATTTAAGTTATTCGTAAGAAACTTTATTTTTATTGTTCTGTTTACTGCCGGTTTCTCGTAAATATTCGCAAGAAATGTTTTCAAACAGTTAATACCATGGTTTGTCCGCTGAGACTACTGAAAAGCAAGTGTATAATTTTTTTCTTCATTGTTTGTTCCATTTATTTGCCGCCGTTAACCTAAGATCATATCGGCGGATTTGCCTTTGGAGCAATTGCTCATCGGCAATGATGCTCAATTGTTTTACTATTGTATTAATCTTTGAGTTTGTTTACTTGGGGTTTTATATTTAAACATTAATTTCACACACACATTTACACTCTCGCTCATACTTCCTGGCTCTAGGGAGAATGAGAAATAATCCTGGCTAAAGAACTCGAAAACCAAGATTAGGAAGTAAGCATGCTAACCACCAGACTGCAGAAGTAGTATCGATACACTGATGTTAGCCATGATGTTATAAATGCTAATGAGAAATTGACACTCCAGAGCATGCTAAAATATATTTGCTACATAGCTGGGTGGGGGAGGGCAGGGGCAAGGATGTTTACGTCACTTCCTGGTAGGGATATAAACACGCTAGCTCCGAATCTCCAAGTAGGTAGTAGTGACTGCTTTGTCTTAGATAATTTGTTATATAAAGGTCCTTATGCACAGACATTTTAGCTAAAAGCTATTCGGATAATTGAAATATAAAACACGTTGTATGCTTTACTTAAAGTAATTCAAAATACTACATTAAGTTACGCCATGTGTAGAATATCTACGAAACATTTAGTTTTGCATGTTTACACTTTTCCCAAATATCTACGTCTTCTTAAGGGCATACTTAAAATGTTGCTATTCTTTTTTCTGTCCACTCAAGGAGCTGGTAACTACAGTTAAATATTTGAATACTGTTTCGTAATTTTTTTTTTACTGAACTAAGTGATCACTGCTTAATTTGAAACAAAAAGGAAACGTATTCTATGAAGAATGTAACGTGGATAGAATAATTAATTTCTATGTGAAGTGGATATATCTATGAGAATTTGTAATGCTTAGAGAAAATGGTTTGAGTGTTCACACCATATTTTTAACCAGAAAAAAGAAATTATTTGTAGGATTGCAGTTAAATTAGGATAAATATTTGCATTTTAATGTTACGCAGATGGAAGGCAGCAGAAATACTGCACTCCACTCAAACATTTGGTTTTGATATTCCACCGCAAATATAGTTTGGAGGTTCCTGAGCTCCAAACTAGAAAAGTTTGTGTTTTTGCCTGTGTGAGAGCGAGAGGGAGCAGAATAATTCAAAACCGAAAAAATCGAAGAAATACAATAATTCACATTTAGATTCAGTGACTCTCTAGGATGCTGGGCGAAAATTTTCACAGAAATACTCCCAGCCCAAACAAGCCCTTACATAGAACGATTTTCGTCGCAACAGGCCCGATGCCCTATTCCTTGTTGAGGAAGAAGAAGATTTTCGTTTATTTTTTTATTTTTCAAACATTACTATAACCATTTTGTTTACCTCGAAACATGTTTGAGATATTGTAAAGTATATACGAGGACCGCCCCAGAAGTACTCGACCTAACAAAGAAAATAAAAAAAAATGGGGGGAAAAATCTTTATTTCTCTACATAGTACTCCACCTCTTCATTGTTGGGCAAATCTTTTACCACAAACCCATTCCTTCAACTTTGGAAACAGAAAATAATCAGAGGGGCTAAGTTTGGCGAGTAGGTGCATGAGGAAGCAATTCGAACTTTAACTCATTGATTTTGGCCATGGCGATAATGGATGCGTGAACTCGTGCATTGTCTTGATGAAACAGAACTGTCTTTTTCGCTAAATGTGGCCGTTTTTACTTGATTTCATCATTCATACGCTGCCATAAGTTTGCATAATACTCGCCATTGATTGATTTTCCTTTTTGGGGATAATCAATGAAAATTATCCCACGTGCATCCCAAACAACTGACGCCATGACCTTGCCTGCAGATGGAACTGTCTTCGCCTTCTTTGGAGCCGATTCTCCCGTTTCAATCCACTGTTTGACTGTTCCTTCGTCTCAGGTGTGAAGTGATGGACCCATGTTTCATCCATGGTTATGAATCGCCGCAAAAGTTCGGCTTTATTGCAGCGAAACATCGCCAAACGCTCGACTGAAACATCCTCACGACGCTGCTTTTGCTCCATTGTGAATAAACGCGGCACCCATCTTGCGCACACCTTTCTCATGTCTAAGTTTTCAGTTAGTGTGCGATGTACAGCACTTTTTGAAATGCCTACGACGTCTGCTAGCTCCCGCACTTTCAGTCGACAGTCATCCATTTTGTGGATTTTCTTAACAGTTTCTGGCGTGGTCACCTCATTTGGTCGACCAGTGCGATGTTCCGTCTTGGCAGCTCGTGCGGCCTCGTTTAAACTCTGCCACCCAAAATTTTACTGTTGTAAACGCAGGAGCAGACTCCCCCAGAGTAGAATCTAGCTCAGCTTTAATATTAGTTGGACTAAGACCTTTCAAATGAAAGTATTATATCACATAACGATGGCCAGTTTTATCCACGTTTACAAATTCGCTGAGAATACACTATTAATGGATGCCAAACAATTACTTAACAACGTGGCATCGTCAAACTTCAAACTTGGCTTTATAAGGGTGGTACCTTCTACCATAGTCATTTGTTTGAAATAACAACAGCTACACTATGTGATCAAAAGTATCCGGACACCCCCACACACATACGCTATTCATCTTAGGTGTATTATGCTGCCACCTACTGCCTGGTACTCATTATCCGCGACCTCAGTAGTCATTATACATCGTGAAACAGCAGAATGGGACGCTCCGTGGAATTCACGGACTTCGAACGTGGTCAGGTGATTGGGTGTCACTTGTGTCAGAAGTCTGTACGCGAGATTTCCACATTCCTAAACATCCCTAGGTCCACTGTTTCTGATGTGATAGTGAAGTGGAAACGTGAAGGGACATGTACAGCACAAAAGCGTACAGGCCGACCTCGTCTGTTGACTGACAGAGACCGCCGACATTTGAAGAGGGTCGTAAAGAGTAATAGGCAGACATCTATCCAGACCATCACACAGGAATTCCAAACTCCATCGGGATCCACTCCAAGTACTATGACAGTTAGGCGTGAAGTGAGAAACCTTGGATACCATGGTCGAACGACTAATCATAAGCCACACATCACGCAGGAAAATGCCAAACGGCGCCTCGCTTGGTGTAAGGAGCGTCAAGATTACGCGATTGAACAGTGGCAACACGTGTGGAGTGACGAATCATGGTACACAATGTGGCGATCCCATGGCGGGGTGTGGGTAAGGCGAATGCCCAGTTAAGGTCATCTGCCAGCGTGTGTAGTGCCAACAGTGAAATTCGGAGGTGTGGTGTAATGGTGTGGTCGTGTTTTTCCTGGAGGGGGTTTGCACCCCTTGTTTTGCGTCGCACGATCACAGCGCATACCTACATTGATATTTTAAGCACTTTCTTGCTTCCCACTGTTGAAGAGCAATTCAGGGATGGCGATTGCATCTTTCAACACGATCGAGCACCTGTTCATGCTGCACGGGCTGTGGCGGAGTGGTTACACGACATACACGTAATGGACTGGCCTGCCTACAAAACACCTTTGGGATGTTTTGGAACGCGGACTTCGTGCCAGGCCTCACCGACCTACATCGATACCTCTCCTCAGTTCCGCACTCCGTGAAGAATGGGCTGCCATTCCCCAAGAAACCTTCCAGCACCGGAGTGAAGGTATGCCTGCGAGAGTGAACCCTGTCATCAAGGCTAAGTGTGGGCCAACACCATATTGACTTCCAGCATTACCGATGGAGGGCGCCACGCACTTGTACGTCATTTTCAGCCAGGTCTTCGGATACTTTATATCACGTAGTGTGTATATATATATATATATATATATATATATATATATATACGTTAGGTCGGGTACTTCTGGGACTGCCCTCGTACTACATTTTCTATAAATATTCCCTGAAATTCTTTTCAATCTCATTGAACCCAATGCAACTAGGAAACCATATACTATGAATATAAACTTTTTACAGCAGAAACGTAGACTCGTCGAAATATGTATTTAATATCGAATAACTTTTTCCTTAGTATTTGCCGTATCGTTGTACCACCAAGATTTTTCCATGTTCTTTCCTGGTCTGGTCGACTGGGTTAAAATGAACCCCCCTCCCCCGTAAGGGATATGTGTGAGATGGCAATGGGTAAAGAAGATCTTGTGTTGTATATCATACTTTGAGGTATGTTTACTTTCTCTAGTACCCGTTTCGAAGTCCCCTAACCTTGGGGGGGGGGGGGAAGGCGTGTCTGTGTGCGTGCGCGCCTGTGCCTGTGAACAGCATAACTCAAAAACGAAATGTCCGATAAACACCAAACTTGGTATTTAAGTTCAGTATATTCCAAAGATGCGACACGAAGATTTTCAAGAAACTCACCCAACACGAAAAATGTTTAGAAATATTTTATTTTCTCAAAACTGAGTCTAACGATTTTGATTGAAATACCATATTTACATGACAATGAAAGTGAATATCTTGAATTTTCTAGGAATACCCTGTGAAGTCCTCTTCGGAAGGAATTTTGTGTAGGTAATCTTGTATAACTGGTAAACTTGAACGATAGACGAAAACGTACTACACAAAAAGTGTATATGTCTTTAAAACGCACAATTTATTTCAAATAACATTTTTTGTGGCATAAGCCATTTCCGAGATATCTGTTTTTAATGGTTCAAATTGAATTCCTGTCGATATTCAATTGCTTATCACGATTGCATGGAAACAGTATGGAATTTCTAAGGCCAGCATATAGCGTCCAGTTGTTAAACATTTGACTATCGCTGTTCTCTTTGTATCTATAACGAAATGTGTAATGTAGCTATTTCTGCAAAGGTTTATCTCGATTAAAATGAAGCAGACAGGAAAATAAGCTTTCATAAGAATAGTTTATATACCCACTAATAAACGATAAGGGGTAGATAAAGTCACGTGAATGTAGCACCCAGAGTTTTTTAACTGCCTGAAGAATGAAACATTGCTAAAAAAGTATTCTTTGAACATGCTTCATCTCGTAAACTAAAAATCGACAAATGTTCCCGATTCACAAACAACGAATTTTCTTTAAGTTGGCGGTTTGTTTATAACTTACTACAGGAAAATGCAGTCTCGTGTGTCACGAGCTGTTTCGGATCAGCCATTTCCGAAGTGTTGGCTGTTATGTATTAACTTGTTCTATAGGCAATTCCGGAGTATTTGGAGACACTTAAAAACCAACGTGTACTTAAAATAACTTTTGACCCTATAGTTTCATAATCTGGTGTTCCCTCAAGTGTTCAAGTTTACTTTCTCTACTCTAAGTAGGGGAAGTATTGTATTCTACCCAAAAATTCGATGCCGAGATTTAACCGTAAATACACGTTTTGAGACCTGCTGAATACCAAAAGATGCATTTTTAGAAAACGTTCAGTGTGTGTGTGTGTGTGTGAATAGCATAACTCAAAAATGAAAAGTTTGATAAATACGAAACTTCGAATTTATGTTTATTATTTTCCAAGGATACAACACAAAGATTTTCAAGAAAATTCGCCACCCCAAACTACCCCTTACATGGAAAATTGTTATTTTTTTATTTTCCCCAAAAAATGGTTTTAACGATTTAAATTTAAAATACCATACATTAAGGACATTTACATGGGAAATAAAATGTTGTATTGAATTTTTTGGAAATAGTCTCTGAAGTCCTCTTTATCTTGATTACGAGTAGCCATAATTGGTAAACCTTAAGAAATAGGTTTGAATTTTCAAATACATAGACTTTTGTCAAATGGGAAGTCATCATTGGCTTAAAAAATCTGACTTCTTTTACCTAATGCATCCTGCAACGAAATGTTAAAATGTAATATTTATCTGTATTAACAAGAGGTAGATAGAATGATAAGCTTTTGTAAGAATAGTTGAAGAACGAGTAGAGAAATTCAGATGAATGCGGTACATGGTTATTTTAATTTAATATTACGAGTTCGTGACTGATTAATAATACTAATAAGTTCTGATAAAAATAATGAACTGGGACACTTTTTGTCCAAATAATTAAACGAAACTAATGGATTTTGAAGTGGCGAGGTTGAAATTCATTTTGGTGGTGCCTCATTCCTCCCTCTCCCCCTCCCCGTGTAGAGCAAACTTAAAAAAGAATGAAATTGAGTTTTATTTATTGACGCTCTTACTATGGTTTTTAGCGTCCCATTCTATATTGGGCGTGAAAGACCGACAATTTTGCTCAGAGACCTCTTTATCAGGCTTGAGGTTCTTTTACGTGCCGTAAATCTATATGGGACCAGCGAATTTACTTCCCTTCCGAAGGAAGCCATGCTAATGATTTTTACGACCGAAAAAATCCATCGCTTCCCGCTGGGTTTCCGCGACTTCTGGAACTAGAAACTAGCATGGTACCCCTAAACCACGGGGGATGAATGAAAACAAAGATGCTGCGAATATTACTGAATCATATTGCTGACATTATGTAGGGGAAAGATATTTATATGTACATGTAAAATACTTACCTTCTTTTTAATATTTTGATTTTACTGCACGATTTTGTGCTTATTTGCAATTTCATAAAGAGCATTTCTTTTCATACAAATGAAGGGGCAAGTGGATGAAAGTGTTATGTGGCATTTTCACAAAAATTGAGTTAGATGGCTGGATAAAGATATTATGTCCCATTCTACCGATTAAATAAATGTTATTGCCTTCATCAACTGGTACATCCCTCATTTATTGACACTCAGCAATAAAACTGCCTTTAATAGATAGAATGGGACATAACACCCTTATACAGCCATCTAATTCAATTTTTGTGAAAATGGTAAATCACATTGCCCCTTCAAAAGCCATCTTACGTCAGAGACAAGCAAGTGTAAAAATCAAATGTTTTATCAGTCATTTTGTGGAATACGTAGCCATTGATTTAGCAAATAAGTTACAAGACACACTTAAAAAATTCATTTTGCAATAAAAGTATCACACTCAAAGGCTTGTAGTTTTATGATTATTCAATGCCACTTCTCTGTTTCTCCTTTTCTTTTTTCCTTAAAAATAAACGCGAAAAAGCGTCCGCAATATATTTGACAAACGTTCACTTATCTTTGATGGTTTCTGCGTTAACTGCTCATAAAGCTGACAAAGATAACACTGGCAGAGGTCATTTTTACCCCCTAAAAGTCTTGTTCAATTCCAAATGTTAATTAAATCTTGGCGATCCCACCTTATCGATAATTTCAAGAGCTGTTTTTGGGAATAGACTTCTATAAACGATATTAACGTTCTCCTCATTATTATTATTATTATTATTATTATTATTATTATTATTATTATTACATTGTATTGTATTTAATTCAAAAGTCGTGTGAATGTAGCATCATGTAAAGAGTATGTAATATCAAGACATGCATTAGTTTACTCGTATAATTATGTTCGTACGCCCCTATGTACCAATAACAAAATGTGTGCTGAAACCATTTTTGCCAATTTATCATGATTTACACGAAGTAAATATAAAAACAATATATGAATAATTTATGGAATTGTTGTGAATAGTCACAGGAATTTCTAAGCATTAAAGCCAGATTTTGTTACTTGACTTCACGCAATGACGTCGCAAGTTCCAAATCACCCCCATCCTTAGGCGTTTGCAGACAGCACTCACCAGACAGCGTTTACCTTCCCTCAGTGACCTCTTGGCCGTTTTTGCTTTCTCTAATACGTATGTAGTAAGTAGGGGAAGTATTGCATTCCACCCGAAAATTCGATACCGAGATTTTACCGGAAATATATGTTTTGAGGATCCGTGAACCAAAAGAAATGTTTACTTTCTCTACTACGTATAGTAAGTAGGGGAAATATTGTATTCCACCCAAAAAATCGATACCGAGATTTCACCGGAAATATATGTTTTAAGACCCCCTGAATCCAAAAAAAAAAAGCATTTTTGGAAACATGTCCATGTGTGTGTGTGTCTGTGAACAGCATAACTCAGAAACGAACAGTCGGATAAACAACAAACTAGGTATTTAGGTTCAGTATCTTCCAGAGATGCAACACGAAGGTTTTCAAGAAAATTCCCACACCCCAGATTACCCTTTATATGGAACATTTTTCGAAAATTTTAATTTTCTCAAAATTGGCTCTAATGATTTTGATTAAAATATCATATGATTAAGATATTTTCATGACAAATAAAATGTATATCTAGAATTTTCTGGGAATGTCTCCAAAAGTATTCATTGTGAACGACTTTTGCATAACTGGTAAACCATAAGAGATAGACGACATTTTACTACACAAAAAATGTAGATCGCGTTAAAATACACAATTTATGTAATATACATTTTTTTGTTGAGTGAATCATTTTAGAGATATTGCTTGTTATTCCCTTAAGTTTTTCAATAATTTTCTCAAATGGCAATTCGTTATTCACTTTTTAGTCTTGGATATGCAAAGAGTATTAATCTGTGGCAAAGAGAATGGTGCTGCACCTAGCAACCAGCTATTAAGAGATATGTCTATGCTTAAAGGCTACTGTATTTCTATATTGCCCTTGTAAATACAAAACAAGGGGAACATAGTACGCCTTAAGCGATAGTCAAATATTTTTAGAACTGGTCGCTATGTGTAAAATGTAATTCTCTTTTCATGTCAAAAAATCGTTTCGGCAAATGTTTATCTCGATTAATATGAAATAGATGGAGAATAAGAGTTTGTAAAAATAGTTTGTACAAGAGTAGAGAAAGTCATGTGAGTTTTGGAAAAGGGTCCGTGTGTGTGTCTGTGAATACCATAACTCAAAAAACGAAAAGTCTGATAAATATCAAACATGGTATTTAGATTCAGTAGCTTCCAAACATTTGACACAAAGATGTTCAAGAAATCCCCCAATCCCCAACCCTTCTTTACATGGAACATTTTTAAACTTTTTAATTTCCTTAGAAATGGTTCTAGCGATTTTGGTTAAAATTCCATATATTAAAGCTGACAAATGGAATGTGTCAAATTTTCTGGGAATAGCCTGTGAAGTCCCTCATTCGAGGCAGTTTTCTTTAAACTTGTAAGTATAACTGGTACACGTTAAGCGATAGACGAAAACGTACTAGACAAAAATGTAGATTCTTTAAAACACACAGTTTATTTCAAATAACTTTTTTTTATGTGACAGCCATTCCGGAGATATCCGTCATCAATGGTTCGAATTGTTCAATAAATAACCCGTCGATTTTCAGCTGTTTCTCGCGATTGCATGGAATCAGTATCGAATTTTAACGCGAGCATATAGCGTCAGTTTTAAAACATTTGACTATCGCTATTCCCTTTGTATCTATAACGAAATGTATAATGCAGCTATTTCCGGAAATGTTTATCTGGATTAAAGTGAGTAGATAGGAAAATAAACCTTCGTAAGAATATTTTATGTACCCACTAGTAAGGTATAGAGGGTAGAGATTTTTGTTAATCCATTTATATGCCGTCTTTAACACTCAAGTCGGTGGCTTTTTTATCGTCGAAAGAGTTTCTCATCAGCAATGATGTTTACTCGCTTACAGTGGTGTTAATCTTTGGTTTGGTATTACTTTTGGTTGATATACATTCACAGTTTCATTCATACTTCTAGACTCTCGGGTAGTCTGGAAGTAAATAAAGAAAAATTCCTACTAGGAAGCGAAACCGGGATTTCTGGATTTGAAGGTTAGCATACTAACCACCAGAGCACAGAGGCATCGTTGGACGGTATTTGCATTCTTTGTATTGATATAATGGTTTGAGTGTAGATAACTTGAAGCCAAGAATTTTAAGAATTCCTATGTTTGGTTATGAAAATAAATGATAGTGAATGGAGAATATGTATGATGGTAACATGTATTCTCTCTCTCTCTCTCACCTCTACTACATATACAGGCAGAGCCAAAAGACTACGAACCCACTGCGCGATGTTTTTCCTGTCCATTGCCGTCTGCCGCTATCATAGAAAGGCGCGGATGAAACCATACATTTTTAAAACTACTTTTAAAGGCTTACTTAACAACTTTATGAAAGTGTGTTTGAGGACAGAATTATTAGTAGAGATTAGTGGCCCCCTCGGTCCCCCGACCTAACCCCCTGCGATTTCTATCTCTGGGGTAACTTAAAACAAAGTATAAACACACCTTGGAAGAATTAAAACAAAATATCCGCCAGGAAATTGCCAACATTTCTCAAAGTGAACTACGGCGAGTGATGGATAGTTTCCTAAAGAGGTGCCAAAAATGTATGGACAACGACGGTGGCCAGTTTCAGCTTCTCCTTTCATAAAGTTGGTAAGTAAAGCCTTTAAAAGTAGTTTTAAAAATGTTGTATGGTTTCATCCGCGCCTTTCTATGGTTGCGGAAGAGACGGCAACGAGCGCCGGGGACGCGGACAGGAAAAACACCGCACAGGCGGTTCGTAGTTTTTTGGTTCTCTCTGTATTGCATTCCACCCAAAAATTCGATACCGAGAATTCACCGGAAATACATGTTTTGAGGCACCCTAAATCCAAAAAACGCACTTTTAGAAAAAAAGGTCCGTGTGTGTGTGTCTGTGAACAGTATAACTCAAAAACGAGATGTCAGTATCTTTCAAAGATGCGACACGAAGATTTTCAAGAAAATCCCCCCACCCCAGACTACCCTTTATATGGAACATTTTTCGAAAAATTTTATTTTCTCAAGAATGCCTCTAACGATTTTGATTAAAATATCACATGTTTAAGATATTTTCATATCAAATGAAATGTATATCTCGAATTTTCTGGGAATGTCTCCAAAAGTCCTCTTCTTTCTGAATGGCTTTTGCATAACTGGTAAACCGCAAGAGATAGACAAAATGTTTCTACACAGAAAAGTAGAGCTTGTTAAAACACAATTTACATCATATACTTTTTTTTATTTATTTATTTTTCTTTTTTTGAGTGACCATTTTCCGAGACATTCCTTGTTATTTGTTTGAATTTTCCAATACTTATCTTTTTCTCAAATATAGTAAGTAGGGGAAGTTTTGTTTTCCACCCAAAAATTCGATACCGAGATTTCACCGGAAATACATGTTTTGAGACCGCTGAATCCAAAAAAAGCATTTTTGGAAACATGTCTGTGTGTGTGTGTGTGTGCGTCTGAACAGCATAACTCAGAAACGAACAGTCGAATAAACACCAAACTTGGTATTTAGATTCAGTATCTTCCAGAGGTGCGACACAAAGGTTTTCAAGAAAATCCCCCCACCCAGATTACCCTTTACATGGAACATTTTTCGAACATTTTAATTTTCTCAAAAATGGCTCTAACGATTTTGATTAAAATATCATATGTTTAAGATATTTTTATGACAAATAAAATGTATATCTTGAATTTCCTGGGAATGTCTCCAAAAGTATTCTTCATTGTGAACGACTTTTGCATAACTAGTAAACCATAAGCGATAGACAAAATTTTACTACACCAAAATGTAGATCGCGTTAATATACACAATTTATGCCATATACATTTTTTTTGTTGTATGAGCCATTTTCGAGATATTACTTGTTATTCCCTTTGATTTTCCAATACTTATACTTTTTCTCAAATGGAAATTCGTTATTCTTTTTTTTTTCCTGGTAATGCAAAGAGAATGGAATACTCTACATAGCAACCAGCTCTTAAAATATTTGACTATCACTTAAAGCCTACCAATTCCCCTTGCAGAAAATTAGCAATAAGATTAACATCTCGATTAACATGAAGCATATGGAGAATAAGCGTTTGTAAAAATAGTTTGTAGAAGAGTAGAGAAAGTCATGTGAGTGTAACATCAGGTTTTTTTCCCCTCACTGTTTCTTTCTTTTAGCACACATGGAGTCATCGATATAACTTTCAGAAGCAATGCTGGCCCCATGCTTAAGACACAACGTGCTCTCTTTGATTGTGTTCTGTGCGCGCTGGACTGTATCTAAATGCAAAGGATGATTCTCTGGAGCCATGCGTTTCATACGGAATTGCTTGCTAGTAGCAGCGAAGGAGGCCGCTATTATATGCAGTATTTTTAGCGGTTACTCTTGGGTGATGCGCAAAGTGTGCTCTTTTTCTTATTGTTAAACCCTCGCTCGTTTTCCTTTGAGATTACGTTGTATTCAGCGTACCGTAAGAAGTTGCACTTGTAGGTCAGCTGGTGGAAAATCTTTATGCATCGGGGACCCGATCTCTGCGGAACGTTGAGCAGAGTAAGGACCTGCGACGTATACGTATTATGTAACGGTCAGGCTCTCTAATTACCTGCCGGCAGTATCATAACTTTGGATGAAAAATGAAAGAATACATGGCTAAGTTTTCGTTTTGAAGCGAACAGTTCAAAATCACGTGCAGAACGGTGATTTTATATACCTGCGTGTTTTAAATCCAGCATGTGGTGTTCTTGCATTGTGGGTCGCGGGCTTGGATTTTGATGAGCTAACAATGCTTGAAAAATGACATAATAATTGCAAAAATCTTGTGTTACAGTCACATGATTTTCTCTGCCCTCTATCGCTCATTGGTGGGTATATAAATTATTTTAATTATTTTTTGTTATTATATAAATTAATTATACTTTTAATAGACCTTGCCCGGTCTTAGGTAAGTTTTTAATATAGAGTCAACTGAAAAACCGGGCTAAGGTCTATTAAAAGTATAATTAATGTATATAATAACAACAAAAAATAATTAAAACCCTTAATAATAATATATAAGCACCCAGCACTGAAGTACTTGCAATAAGCAGGTCGCCGCTAAGTTTCTCATCTCGAGGGAGATGCCTTAGTAGGTATGTCTGGGAAAACAACTTGAGTCGATTGGGGAATTCAATGCCCCACCGGCATGTTGTCACAGTAGCTCAATGGCTAGAGCAACCGCACAGAGAGCGGAAGAGCCGTGTTCAAATCCCGGCTGTGGCGTTGAATTTTTCAGTTTACTCTATATTAAAAATATAAATTATTGTAACGAAAGTTTATTTACCTATCTACTTCATTTTAATCCAGATAGCTGCATTACATATTTCGTTATACAGAGAGAGCCCAAAAACTACGAACCAGGTGCGCGGTGTTTTGTCTATCCGCGTCCTCGGCGCTTGTTGCCGTCTGCCGCTATCATAGAAAGGCGCGGATGAAACCATACAACATTTTTAAAACTACTTTTAAAGGATTTACTTACCAACTTTATGAAAGGAGATGCTGAAACTGTCCATACATTTTTGGCACCTCTTTAGGAGGCTATCCATCACTCGCAGTAGTTCACGTTGAGAAATGCTGGCAATTTCCAGGCAGATATTTTGTTTTAATTCTTCCGGGGTGAATGAGTTTGTCTTGTATACTTTGTTTTAAGTTACCCCAGGGATAGAAATCGTGGGGGGTTAGTTCGGGGGATCGAGGGGGCCACAACTACTAATAATTCTGTCCTTAGACACACTTTCAATTGCTCTCGTCGAAATATTGGCTGTATGAGCTGTTGCAGAGTCTTGTTAAAAAAAAAAAGGCAAAATCACGCTACCTGTCTGTTAATTCTAAAAAAAGGGGGGAAAATTCTTCAAGCCACGGAGAGAACACGAAAGACAGCCTCTAAGGTAGACTTCCAAAATGCGTTGCACTTCTGAACTATTTTAAGTGAATTAGCTCCGTCATTTTTATCTCATTACATATAAACACATTTCTCGCAGGACATGAAGGTATACATAGATGTCATATTTCATATGGTATTGTGCAATGTGCACGTTTCATCACTTAGACTGAAATGGGTGTGTGGGAAGACTAACTTGCAGTTTCATCTAGGATTTTTTCCCACTAAATCTGATTTCTAATTGTGTAATTGAAACAGTGTATTAAACAGAAAAATATTATTTTAGACAACAGTCCATATATCCGTTAAAAAATCCGTTGACCGCTAAATGCAAAATTTCACCCGTTGGTGATGTGTAAAATCCGTTAAATTCAGCGAAAATTCCGCTAACTTGGCAACCCTGTTCCCAATGCATCTAACAGGTACGAGGAGTTACCGATTATGAATGGAACCTTACAACCTGAATATCATCAGATTCTAGTAACTTACCCTATAATTGTGATAAAAATGTCAACGTTGCATTTTAGTAACCTCTCATGCATTGTAACCTCTACACTTGACCATAAAATAACTGCAGTAAAGAAGATTAGGCTTCTAAGTAGTTGGAGAAACTTTGTGGATTGAAGTGCATTACAACAGATATGAAATGTTATAAAGTCTAAAAAAAAAGGCAATTACTCTCTCTTTCTCTTCAGAGTGATTAATATTTATTTACTATAAAGTTATGTCGTTACTTCCCAGAAGCAGAGGTCAAGCTTGCTCTGCACATTGTTATCCTGAGTCTTGTGTCCTTATTTCGCTTCTGAATAACTCGGTTTATTATTGTATAAATATTACCATTGTTCCCAACAGGGAAATGAACTGTTGCTGTGCAATTAGATAATGCCTTATTCTTTGTATATGCGACATTTTTTACTGTTTACGTTAGCGTATGTTGACACCATTGCAAAAATAATGGTTTTGCAAGTGTCTGTACCTTAGGTGCATTCCAAATACTGACATCATCCGTCCTTGATTACAGCCTGAAAAGGCAGTGCATCTAAACCACGGTGAATTCCTGTATTGTGTGACAAGGCTGGTGTGTTCTACTGAAGGACGTTCCCACTAAACTCTTATTTTTTCTTCCTTGTTGTCTCTTCTTCCTTAAACGCGGAAAAATATACGAGTATCGACTGCATATGGCTGATTGTTTGGAGTCAGCGAGAGTACGAGGGCAGTTCCAAAAGTACTCGATCCGATAGTGGTTGTTTCAAACAAATGGCTGTGGTAGAAAGTACCAACCTTATAAAGCTTAAGTTTTAAGTTTGACGATGCTACGTTGTTTAGTAATGTTTTGGCAGCCATTAATAGTGAACTCTCTCAACATGGATAAAACTGACATCCTTATGTGATACAATACTTTCATTTGAAAGGTCTTAGTCCAACTAATATTAAAGCTGAGCTAGATTCTACTCTAGGGGAGTCTGCTTTTTCATTTACAACAGTAAAATATTGGGTGGCAGAGTTTAAGCGAGGCCGTACGACCTGCCAAGACAAACATCGCAGTGGTCGACCAAATGAGGTGACCACGCCAGAAATTGTGAGGAAAATCCACAAAATGGTATTGGATGACCGTCGACTGAAAGTGCGCGAGCTAGCAGACATCGTAGGCATTTCAAAAAGTGCTGTCCATCGCATACTGGCTGAAAATTTAGACATGAGAAAGTTGTGCGCAAGATGGGTGCCGCGTTTACTCACAATGGAGCAAAAGCAGCATCGTGAAGCTGTTTCAGTCGAGTGTTTGGCGATGTTTTGCTGCAATAAAGCCGAGTTTTTGTGTCGATTCATAACCATGGACGAAACATGGGTCCATCACTTCACACCTGAGACGAAGGAACAGTCAAAACAGTGGATTGAAAGGGGAGAATGGGCTCCAAAGAAGGTGAGACGGTTCAGGCAAGGTCCATGGCGTCAGTTTTTTGGAATGTGTGTCAGTTTTTTTATTATCTTCAAAAAGGAAAAGCAATCAATGGCGAGTATTATGCAAATTAGCAATCAATGGCGGTATTATACAAACTTATTGCAGCACTTGTATGATGAAATCAGGCAAAAACGGCCGCATTGGTGGAAAAGAAACGTTTGTTTCAGCAAGACATTTCACCATTTCACACATCCATTATCGCCATGGCCAAAATCAGTGAGTTAAAGTTCGAATTGCTTCCTCATGCACCATATTCGCTAGATTTAGCCCCTATGATTATTTTCTATTTCCAAAGTTGAAGAAATAGCTTGATTCTGAAAGATTTGCCAACAGTGAAGAGCTGGAGTCAGCAGTTGATGGCTATTTTGCAGAACTCGACGGTCCTCAGTATAGACAGGGTATCAAAGCTATTGAACTCTGTTGGGAAAAGTGTGTCGAGCTGAAACGAGACTATGTAGAGAAATAAAGATGTGTTTTCCCAAAATTTTTGTTTTCTTCGTTAGGTCGGGTACTTCTGGGACAGCCCTCGTACCTATAGTATGACAACTTAGTGAAATCCCTCGATCTACGGTCTGCTCAGTATTCAGGAGGGATAATTCGTCCCCACTTTACTTGTCTTTTGCCTTTAGCTACTGAGTTATCCAATGGTGTCTTAAGAAAGAAGTGGGCTGACACGCGGGAAACAATTGTCACGTCACTGGTGTTAACACACAAATTTTATAGTGTAGAAAACTTAAATAGGATCTCGTTTACATCCTGATAACTCAAAAACTAAAATCCTTATTTCAGTACCGTAAATGAGGTATGTTAAAGAACACAGTTTCGAGATCGTGATGATGTGCGATTGATCTCCCTGTAAAAAAATTAAAGCCTCTAGTTTTCTTTGTAAAACTTCAATTGAAATAATTTGTATTATGAAAATCAATCAGCGAGGAACTTTTTTCCTTGAAGAGATAGATGGGGGAGTGGAGGCTATGAAATATTCTAAAAAGTGTGAACTTCTGGAAGATATCCCATGATAATACCGCATGTGTGTGAAATGCTATCGCTAGTTATGTGCAAACATTTGTTTTCACACCCGCTGCACCTTGCTCTTTGCGTGATCTGTCACAGCAATCTACAAACACAGAATTTTTAATGCAATGCTCTTGTGTCTTTAGTCCTGCCTCTACAGTTGGATAGTTACAACAGTGGTGTTATTAAATGATAAACGATTTTTGAGAATAAAATAAAACAAAACATGGGCTGGGCGAAATTATGGCGTGTGGTGTTTAAGCAGCGAGTCAGAGTAGGAGAGGCATGCTCGCCCAAGGCAGTTAAAGAAGGGAAATACATGAGCAGGTGAGTTACCCCTCTCAAGGGTTTTTTCTAAGTTGCTAAACTACAGTAAGTAAATGTTCTGTGCTACGCGGACAGTAGACATCGGATTTATTGTTACCTTTAGACATGTACGTTCTGGTATTTACAATATAACCGAAAGAGATGACTCCGCGGTAACGTGTGAGGCTCACGTTTGGAATGTCACGGGTTCGATTCCTGGCGACCGCCCACTCTGACCCATGGGTTTTTCGTGGTTTCACCGGGTTGGTAGGCGAATGCTGAGGTGGTTCATCTACCACCTCTCTTCTGTCCTCATTTTCTGTATCCTTCATCCTCCTTGTCATCTGTTTCAGGTGTTGCTGCTGGGTGGTAGCTGTGCGCTCTGTGGAGGTTTTTTCCTGATGTCGTTCCAGGGACAACTCGGTTAGGACCCGTCTCCGGGTGCTTTCAGGCAGGCGCTTCAATCTGGAAACATTAGGGACCCCGTCCGTGCTTGCATCCGTCATCATCCGGATCTGGTGGCCCTTCAGGTCTTTCCCCTACTCCCACATCTTCCCAGAGGCACCTGTAGAAGCACAAGAGGCCGGATGGCCTGCCTGCGGTTCTCTGCCCTGGTTTCTGGTACCCCTCCGTTGGTCAGAACCTTTACCTTTACCCTTAATCAGTGCGTCAGTTGATGACTATGCAAAGTTTAAACACTTGCGAATGTAAAAGCAGGGCGTCAACGTAGCGGATATCTAATATTACTAACCTTCCCAATACATGTAACAGCAATAATGCTTAGTTTGTGGATTGCTGTGACAGGCCACGCAAAGAGCAAGGTACAGCGGGTGTGAAAACAAATGTTTGCACATAACTAGCGATAGCATTTCACACACATGCGGTATTATCATGGGATATGTTTCAAAAGCTGATTAACACTTTTAGGGTATTTCATAGCCTTCTATCTCTTCAAGGAAAACAGTTCCTCGCTGATTGAGTTTCATAATACAGATTATTTCAATTGAAGTTTTACAAAAAAAAAACTAGCGGCTTTAGTTTTTCTACGGGGAGGAAGAGTTGCATGTTATGAATGGAACCTAACAACCCGAATATCACCGGACTTAGTGACCTATCCCATAATGGTGGGAAAATGTCAAAGTTGCTCTTTAGTAACCTCTCATATATGGGATTCACGGGTTTAAGGTAGCTAGTAAGGAAGTGGGCACGGCTAAGCATATAGCAAATTTGTCCTATCCACAAACGCAATCTTCCTGAAGAGTTTCTGGGAAATTAGTGTGCACTCCCCTTGCCTTGTTCCGGAACAAAAGTGCGGCCTTCCCAGACTTAGGAAATAATTGCTTTCGTAACTTAGCTCTTAAATTACGCAACACAAGCTCTCTGAGAAAATGGAGGATCTGTGTGTATTACCTTGGCAGGGTAATGTATCTGCTAGTCAAGGAAGATATATAAAGAGAAGGGAAAAGCACTACATGCTTCTTGTTTAAATATTCTAGGCGGAAAACAGTGCTGGCAATCGCGAACCTTTAGTTTCTTATCTTTGGTCTAAAATACACTATAAGCTATAAAGGACAATACAATAAGTCTTTAAATAAGTTAAATGCGTTCATTAGTTTCTGGTAGTTAATCAACAGTATGCCTAATCAGTTTGTTAGTATGATGCAGTGAAATTTGACACGAAAACAAAAGAAATAAGAAACAATGATGCTATTGCTTGTTGAGCTATACTGTTGCCAGCGTTGGTTCTATCAATGATTAGTTTTTCCACAACGTACATAGCAGGTAGCAAAAGTATCGCATTCCACCCACAAATTGATACCGAGATTTTATCGAAAATGCATGTTTTGAGGCCCTATAATATAAAACAATTTTTAGAAAAGTGTACGTGTGCGTGTGTAAAGACATAACTCAAAAATCTAATGTGTTACACTCACATGGCTTTCTCTTCTCTTGTACAGACTATTTTTACAAACGCTTATTCTCTATCTATTTCATATTAATCGAGATAAACATTTGCAAAGAGAATTACATTTTACACATAGCGACCAGTTCTAAAAATATTTGACTATCGCTTAAGGCGTACTATGTTCCCCTTGTTTTGTATTTGCAACGGCAATATAGATATACAGTAGCCTTTAAGCATAAACATATATCTTAATAGCTGGTTGCTAGGTGCAGCACCATTCACTTTGCCACAGATTAATACTCTTTGCATATCCAAGACAATAAAATGAATAACGAATTCATATTTGAGAAAATATTGAAAAATTTAAGGGAATAACAAGCAATATCTCGAAAATTGTTCACTCAACAAAAAAAATGTATATTACATAAATTGTGTATTTTAATGCGATCTACATTTTTTGTGTTGTAAAACTTTGTCTATCTCTTATGGTTTACCAGTTATGCAAAAGTCGTTCACAATGAAGAATACTTTTGGAGACATTCCCAGAAAATTCGAGATATACATTTCATTTGTCATGAAAATATCTAAAAAACATATGATATTTTAATCAAAATTGTTAGAGCTATTTTTGAAAAAATTAAAATTTTCAAAAAATGTTCCATGTAAAGGGTAATCTAGGGTGGGGGATTTTCTTGAGAACCTTCGTGTCGCATCTCTGGAAGATACTGAACCTAAATACCAAGTTTGGTGTTTATCCGACTGTTCGTTTCTGAGTTATGCTGTTCACATACACACACACACGGACATGTTTCCAAAAATGCTTTTTTTTGGATTCAGGGGGTTTCAAAACATATATTTGTGGTGAAATCTCGGTATCGAATTTTTGGTTGGAATAAAATACCTCCCCTACTTACTATACGTAATAGAGAAAGTAAAAATTACAGTTCTTAACATTTGGCTATCGCTATTCCCTATCTGTCTGAAACTAAATGTGTAATGTAGCTATTTCTGCAAAGTTTATCTCGATTAACATGAAGTAGATAGAAAAAAAAACGGATGTGATGCATTCACATGACTTTCTCTATCTCTGTTACTGGGTATACAAACTATTCTTACTAAAGCTTTTTCTTTACTTACCACATTTAATCCAAATAAACCTTTGCAGAAACAGCTACATTACACATTTCGTTATAGATACAAAGAGAGCAGCGATAGTCAAATGTTTAACAACTGGACGCTATATGCTGGCCTTAAAATTCCATACTGTTTCCATGACATCGCGAGAAACAGCTGAAAATCGATGAGACCTTAAAAGAATAAGTATTGAACAATTCGAACTTTTAATATCAGATATCTCAGAAACTACTTATGCTACAGAAACATTCAATTTAAGTACATTGTGTGTTTTAAAAAGATCTATATTTCTTGTATGGTACGTTTTCGTCTATAGCTTAAGGTTTACCAGTTATCCAAGATTATACAAAATTCCTTCTGAATGAAGAGGACTTCACAGACTATTCCTAGAAAATTCAAAATGTACGTTTTATTTTTCATGTAAATGTGTTTAATATATGACATTTTAATCAAAATCGTTAGAGCCATTTTTTAAAAAATCAAAATTTTCGAAAAATGTTCGTTAAAGGGTAGTTGGGGTGGGAAATTTTCTTGAAAATCTTCGTGTCGCAACTTTGGAACTTTTAGTTTTTGAATTATACTGTTCACAGACACACACACACACGCGAACCTGTTTTTAAACATGCTTTTTATATAGGGGTCTCAAAACATGTATTTTCGTGAAATCCCGGTATCGAATTTTTGGTTGGAATGCAATACCTTCTCTACCTACTATGTACGTGGTAGAGGAAGTAATAAGATTTTGTAAGAATCGTTTGTAGTAGCTATATACACAGAGTGAGCCAAAAGACTCCGAACCGCCTGCGTGGTGTTTTTCCTGTCCGCGTCCTCGGCGCTTGTTGTCGTCTGCTGCTATCATAGTAAGGCGCGGATGAAACCCTACAACATTTTTGAAGCTACTTTTAAAGGCTTTACTTACCAACTTTATGAAAGGAGATGCTGAAATTGACCACCGTCGTTGTCCATACATTTTTGGCACCTCTTTAGGAAAGTATCCATCGTGGAATTTTTGGGGGGAATTTTCCAAACGATGACCGATGTCTAATTTTCTTCGGTAAGAACCGAACGCCGTCTTACAGATTTCTTAGCCTGAACACTTCCTGTGGCCTGAAATTTACTATAAAGTCCATGGATTGTTGTACGGCCTGGAACTTTTACACCTGGAAATCTTTCTGCAAATCGTACTTTCTCTTGGCGAGTTAACCGAGTTAACACATACGAATTATAAATAAATGCACGCTGTGCAGTAGAAAACACATATTGAGCCATAATATGCTTTGTGACTAAGTACAGGACAAAAAATGAATAACTCGTAATAACTGAACTACATCACATCACCGTCAACTCAAAACTGCACTTCACACTGCACGGCAAAACCACAACAGCGTGACTTTGTTTATATCAACAGTGCGTTATCATGTTTTTATCATATTTCCACACGCCCAGAGGAAAAACACCGCGCAACCGGTAATATTGTTCATAAAATATCCCTCCGGGGTAACTTAAAACATAAAGTGTACAAGACAAACCCACACATCCTGGAAGAATTAAACTAAATATCCGGCAGAAAATTTCTCAACGTGAACTGCGGCGAGTGATAGATAGTTTCCTAAAGAGGTGCCAAAAATGTATGGACAACCACGGTGGGCAGTTTCAGCATCTCCTTTCGTAAAGTTGGTAAGTAAAGCCTTTAAAAGTAGTTTTAAAAAGTTTATATGGTTTCATCCGCGCCTTTCTATGATAGCGGCAGACGGCAACGAGCTTCGAGGACGCGGACAGAAAAAACACCGCGCAGGCGGTTCGGAGTCTTTTGGTTCACTTTGTATAAATAAACTACATTTTTTTCTAATCTACGCAAATATGCTAAGCCTGTTCTTATAGCTGTTTTATCATCCCGTCCAACACACATGCTCTGTGATAAAAGCAGGTAGAAATTTAAGAACTCGCACTGAGAGTAGCGTGACCTGTTACTGTGTAATTTCTCCCCACACAGCGGTGCATGTTTTAAAGGATCGTTCTTGCATATTTTATTATCTTCTTTGCATGCAGGCCAAGCGCTACTGATAAGCGTTTTCTGGTTTCATAACATTGGACCAAGCTGAAAGTTAGCATAGCAGGGAACTGAATCATCGTTATTTACCGTGAACGAGTGCGTCACAAGTAGTTGATTACCAAGTAGCCGATAAGTGTATAATCATGAATACTTGGCAGAGAGATGCCAGCGGGTAGGTTACTCTATCTGGGACAAATGACGTGGGCAAAAGGCAACAGGCTGTCAAAAAGTGTCAGCAACATTTCCAGGGAATAAGCAATAACGCAACATTGCGCGACTGTTTTGATTGTATACTGATGGAAAATCAAATTAGGTAACTAAGGAGAGGGATTTTTACTAAGATCACTCAAGTAATTCACATTTAATTCATGTTCCAACTTGTTTATCATTGCTGACATCACACATCTATGTGTTTGTATGCTGTACACTTAATAAAACTATAGGATAGGACTAGAAGCGGAGGGAAACTTTTTAGCACCTCGCAGATCTTTTGTACGTAGGCCCCCAGGAGGCAGGATGTGGTGAGAGGAGCCAGAAGGCGACCGGACCAGGGGACACGACCATTTACAGATTTGAACTCCCCGGGTACTGTCTGGTGCAGCCCCCCCCGTAGTCTTACACATCCCCTGTGGGAGAAGGTTTCCTTAGAGCATCCTCTTCCCCTGCCGAGACCTCCCGCCGACACTTGCAACCCTGAAAGCGACAGTGAAATGAGAATGGAGATGAAATGAAGGGACAGGAAATTCGGGGGATGTAATGATCCTTGCCAGCTTCCCCTGGCGACCCGGAGAAACCCCCGATAAAGCCTATTGGAGGAAGTTCGACAATGGAAATCGAACCCACGACCTCCCGAATGCGCCCACAGACGTTACCGCCTTAACCATCCCGCTAGGTTAATAAAACTATAATAGAATATCTGGCGGTTTTGCATTTTGAATGAATAATTGACGATGGCATATACAATTTACTACCTTTAAGCCAAGTAACATTTGTTTATATATGCGGTCTGAAAGCGTGTGTATTCTTGCCTTGCGAATGAACAAGCTAACTTACTCTGCTTGTTGCGAAGTAGCAAAGGGCAAGTAACATTTAAAAGTATTGTAAACTTCAAACAAATTACAACGGATAAGTATCTCGGAAATGGCTGACGTTGTTTCTAAAGTTCTCCATATGGCCTATGCCTTGGGGAGTTAACTCATTCCACCCAGCGATGACTAAGCCCATTTCTGAAGTGAAGGCACCCAGCGGGCGGTACCCATAGCCTCTGATGGTAGTGTGATGATAAGGATGGCGGTGGAATGAGAGGATAGGGTAGGATTGACTACGGGAGGGACTCGGCACCGATCCAGAATGGATATTGTACCTACGTCCCACGAGAGAGCGTCTTCAGGAGGAAGGATGAAGCGAGAGGAGGCACCGGGCGGCCGGAACCAGGAGCGACGGCACAGCAGTGACAAGGTCCCTAAGGTTACAGATAGAGACATCCCGGCAGACCAGGGACCCCATCCCACACGGGGGAGGGGGTTCGGACACCCCGGCAGCCAGCCGAGGGACGGAGCAAAGAGCATCCTTTTCCCCTGCCATGCTGCACCGAAACACCATCGCTGACACTTCCGAACCTGAAAGAGACCAACGGGATGAAAGACATCACTCCAGCATTCGCCTGATAACCCGGAAAAAACCCTGAAAAAGCCCATGGGTTAGAGCGAGGTAGTTGCCGGGGCTCGATCCCTGGTCCTCCCGAATGCGGGCCACAGAGTAAGCACCTGAGCCATCCCGCTTGGTGGAATGCGAGGACTACAGCTTTTACTGTGGACTAGGAACCGGTTGGGCCTTAGGAATACTTCACATGAATAAGTCAGGAGTGAGAGCGTGGATAGGGCCGACTTAAAATTGCCACACCAGAGCCGGGAATTGAAAACTGGACCCTCAATACGAGAGCCGGAAAAGAAACCACTGCGCTACCCCGGCGTCCCCTGGCTGAAAAGAAAATGTTATTTGAAATAAATAAATGTTTTAAAGAGGTCTAGATTTTGTGTTTATTAAGTTTTTTTTTCTACTTTATAGAGAAGTTTTACCAGTTACACAAAACTATAAAAATCCTTCCGAATGAAGTGGACTTCACAGACTATTCCCAGAAAATTCAAGATATGCATTCTATTATTGTGAATACATCTTAAATATGCTGTATTTTAATGAAAATCAAAAGATGACGAAAAATTTTCCGTGTAAAGCAGGCTGTTCCAACTCTACTCGGTTAAGTCAAAAGTACTCGCTCGTATGCAGCAACAGTGTTCGGGGCCCAGCTGGAGAGGGAGCACTCAGCATTCAGCCGTGACGACAGCCTGCCCTCAATGCCGTGCTGTATTGCATGCTGCAGGCAGACTTCCCCGAGTCGTGAGTGCTCCGCTGCTCTCTGGCGTGCACCGAAGTTGGAACAACCTGGTGTAAATGATAGTGGGGTGGGGGGTTTCCTTGAAAAATCTTTCTATGGAGGTTACTGAAATTATAAACCAAGTTTGACATTCTTCCCTCATTTCGTTGTCAAATGCATATGGACCATTTTCTAAAAATGTTTCTTTTTTTATTCAGGGGGATTTTAAAACATGCGTGAAGCTTAGGAATTTCATAGTGATAAACTAACGTAAATGTTTATTTTTAATTTTCAGTTTGTCCGGGTTTTCTCGTTTACTGTCCACGCTGAATGCGGTTTTTTCGTAGTTTCCCTCAGTCGCCAGATAAATTCCGATATGTATATGCAATACTTTCCAACTTCAGAATAAAAGTAAAATAAATAGCACAGGGAAGTGACTACCCAACTAAGGGCATCTACGAACAGGTTACCCAAGGAGATGGATCAGAAAGGCTCCTGCGTAACTAAGGTCATTTGTCCGGCATCACATTGAATCCACAGAACATCACCTTCGATTAAATCAATAGCACAGTAAAATGCAGCTAATTTCCTCTGGTAGTGGATTACTCAAGAAAATGTGAAAGCGACTACGCAACAAAGACCATCTGTACATCATACACAGAATCGTGTGTATCAAAGAATGGAAGGTAAAAAGTCACCGTGACAGGACCTATATGCTGAAATGATTTTAAAAAAGTCCCTCCTTCAAAAGAAAAGAAGCATGCACTTTTACGAGGGGACTTCCACGAAATGGTAAGTTAACTTGCTCTACTGTTTCAGGACTGGGATATCGCATAAAAACAAGAAGAAAAATTGTCTTATTTGTTTTTTTATTTATACTTCGATCAGAGTAAGTCCATATTTCATTATACGAGTATGTTAGGACTATAGTTTAATCGTACGAGGGCTGTCCCAGAAGTGCCCGACCTAACAAAGAAAACAAAAATGTTGGTGTTGGCAAATCTTTAAGGGGTAAATTGTCATACTGTTTCCCTCGTTTGTGTCACTTTTGCCCGCATTAGGTCTTACGCTGCTCTAACGTAATGCTGCCAACATATGAATAATGCCACCGAAGCCGGTAAGATACTCAGCCTCAAAGCGTAGCCGAGAGATTGAGGGCCCTCAGCCTCAAACGTAGCCGAGGGATGTTTTTTACAAGGAGAGGAGTGCAGCAAGTTGCGGCCGATAGGCCGCAACTGCGAAGCGACGTCAGAGCGTAGCCCAGGGATCTGCGCGTCTAAAACTCCAATGATTCACGTTCACAAAACAACAGCACATCGCATATTCAGTGCATTTCACTGATTATTTAGGTTGGCAGTACCCACTTTGCATGGAAAAATGGCTACGTTTGTTTTCTTCCTAACGCTATTTGCCTATATAAATAAAACACTTAAAACGGGTGGGTACTAGATATTGGAGAGACCACATCATGTTCTAAAATCACTCCTAAGGTAAGTAATTTCATTGCTTTTTCACTTCCTTATTCCTAATTTAGGTGGGCAAAAGAAAGACCTAATGCGGGCAAAAGTGACACAAACGAGGGCAACAGTATGACAATTTAGCCATCTTTAAGCACCAAGCTATTTCTTCAACTTGGGAAACAGAAAATAATCAGAGGGGACTAAATCTGCCGAATAGGGTGCATTGATTTTGGCCATGGCGATAATGAATGTGTGAACTGGTGCATTGTCTTGATGAAACGAACTTTCTTTTTTGCTAAATGTGGCCGTTTTTTGCTTTATTTCATCACACAAACGCTGCAATAAGTTTGCATAATACTCGTCATTGATTGCTTTTCCTTTTTGAAGATATCAATGAAAATTATTTCACACACATTCCAAAAAACTGACGCCATGACATTGCCTGCAAATGGAACTGTCTCACCTTTTTGGAGCCGATTCTCCCCTTCCATTCCACTGTTTTGACTGTTCCTTCGTCTCTGGTGTGAAGTGATGGACCCATGTTTATCCATGGTTATGAATCGACACAAAAACTCGGCTTTATTGCAGCAAAACACTCGACTGAAACATCTTCACGATGCTGCTTTTGTTCCATTGTGAGTAAACGCGGCACCCATCTTGGGCACAGCTTTCTCATGTCTAAATTTCAGTTAGTATCCGATGTACAGTACTTTTTGAAATGCTTACGACGTCTGCTAGCTCGCGCACTTTCAGTCGACGGTCATCCAATACCATTTTGTGGATTTTCTTCACAATTTCTGGCGTGGTCACCTCATTTGGTCAACCACTGCGATGTTCGACTTGGCAGCTCGCACGGCCTCGCTTAAACTCTACCACCCAATATTTTACTGTTGTAAACGAAGGAGCAGACTCCCCCAGAGTAGAATCTAGATCAGCTTTAATATTAGTGGGACTAAGACCTTTCAAATGAAAGTATTGTATCACATAACGATGGCCAGTTTTATCCATGTTTACAAATTCGCTGAGAGAGTTCACTATTAATGACTGGCAAACAATTACTAAACGACGTAGCATCGTCAAACGTCAGACTTAAGCTTTATAAGGTTGGTACTTTCCACCACAATCATTTGTTTGAAACAACAGCCGCTATGTATACATCAGATCGGGTACTTCCGGTACTACCCTCGTATGAACATAACCTATAATTTAACTTAATTCCATTACATGTCTACAGAATTCTAAATATCTGAGGTGTTACATTCACTGGTTTCTCTACCCGCTTACTTTTACATAGCTCCTTCAGACTATTCTTACCAAAGCTTATATTCCTAACTTCTTCGTATTAATCGAAATAAATCTTTGCAGAAATAGCGTCATTACACGTTTCGTTGTAGGTACAACTGGAATAAAGGAAACATGTTTGAAAGCGCGTCGCTATAGGCTGATCTTGAAATTCCATAGTCTTTCATTGAAATTGCGAGACTTTATGGATATTATACAGTGTTTAAAAAAGTCAAACAATAACAACGGATATCTCTAAAATGACTGATGCTATAAAAACTTATTTAAAATAAAATGTGTGCGCCACGCGAAGACTTTCAAGAAAATCTCCAAACCTCAAATCATCTTTACATGGAAACGTTTTTAATACTTTTGATTTTCTCAAAAATGGCTCTACGATTTTGATTAAAATACGGTATATTTAAGATATTTACATGAAAAATAGAATTTATATCTTCAATTTTCTGGGAACAGCCTGTGAAGTCCTCTTCATTCGGAAGGAGTTTTGTGTAATGGATAAACCATAAGAAACAAACAAAAACATACTGCACAAACAATGTAGACCACTTTAAAACACACAATTTATTTAAAATAACTGTTTTGTGCAGTAAGTCATTTCTCAGATATCCGTTATTAACAGTTGAAATTGTTCATTCTTTTAGTCCTGTCGATTTATCAGGTGTTTCTCGCGATGTTATGGAATTCGAAGGCCAGCGTATAGCGTCCAGTTCTTTAAACATAACTCATGTTTAATATAGTTATTCCTGCATTCTGCAAAGGTTTATGTCGATTAAAACGAAGTAGATAGAAAAAAAATGTCGTGTTTTATTCACATGACTTTCTCTACCCTCTATCGCTTATTACTGTGTATACAAATTATTATACTTACGAAAGTGTATTTTCTTATCTACGTCATTTTGTCGGTAAAAACCTTTCCGGAGATAGCTGAATTATACATTTCGTTACAGCGTTAGTCAACTGTTGTAGAACTGGACGCTATATGCTGGCCTTAATTTCCATAAACTCTTTCTATAACATCGCCATAAACAATTGAAAATCGACAGGACTTTAAAAGAATGGCCAATTCGAACCATTAATAACGGATAATTAGAAATGGCTAATGCCACAGAAAGTTATTTGAAATAAATTGTGTTTTTTGAAGAGATTTACTTTTTTTTTGTATAGTACGTTTTTGCCTATAGCCTAACGTTTACCAGTTATACAAGATAATACAATTTTTTTTCGAATGAAGAGGATTTCACAGGTTATTCCTAAAAAATTCAATATATATATTTTATTTACAATGTAAATGTCTTTAACATGTGGTATTTTAATAAAAATCGTTTGAGCTATTTTTTAGAAAGTCAACAATTTCGAAAAATCTTTATGCAAAGGGTAGCGTAGTGTGGAGGAATTTTCTCGAAAAACTTCGTGTCGTATCGTTTGAAGGTACTGGAACTTGAATGCCAAGTTTGGTATTTATCCGAGTTTTCGTTTTTGGGTTATGCTGTTCACAGTCACACACATGGATCTTTTTCTAAAAATGCTTTTTTTTATACCGGAGGCCTCAAAACATGTATTTTCAATGAAATCTCGGTATCGAATTGTTGGGTGGAATGAAAGACCTTCTTTGCCTACTATGTCCCTACGTGTTAGAAAAAGCAATAATCTTTAGTCAAAATAGTTGATGTACCTACCCCTAGTAAATAATAGAAGGCAGAGAAAGAGAAAGTTATGTAAATGTAAACGCTTTAGAGCTTTTGTAAGCTGTTCTACCGATATCTATGAATTTTCCTCAAACAGCGTGGCCCGACAACATGGCGCCAATGAACCTTTCGATAAGACAAATGAAGACCACATTATCAATATCCGGTTAGTACATGTATATGATGTTTGTAAGCTATTGGGCTATAAAGCTTGAAAAACAGCTGTAATCTGTTATAATTCCTAACATATGATACATGCTACTGGTCATGGAGTACTCAAATCTTATGAAAATTAAATTAAATTGAGTTTTATTTATGGACGCTCTTATGGAAATGGTAAAGAGAATAAATAATTTAAATAATTTAAATAATTTAAATCTCAATAGGTATTCCACAAATCTTTGCTAGGATTTTGTAGCCAAACTTACAATTATTATTTAACTAAAAGTATTTAGCTTAAATAGCGATTTAATAATAATAATAATAATAATAATAATAATAAAAATAATAATGTAGAAATTAGGGTGAGGGCTATACAACAGAGAGGGACACTGAGATCCAATGTAGTTACCACCAGTGTTGCCAACACTTCTTCGGAAATAATGGCTAGATGGTATCTTTAAAAAGGCATTATTTAACAAAAAATTTGATGTGTTACACTCACATGACTTTCTCTACTGATGAACAAACTATTTTTACAAACGCTTATTCTCCATCTACTTCATGTTAACCGAGATATCGAGACGTTAATCTTATTGCTAATTTTCTTGTAGATGCAAGGGGAATTGGTAAGCTTTAAGCGATAGTTAAATATTTTAAGAGCTGGTTGCTATGTGGAGTATTCCATTCTCTTTGCATTATCAGGACCAAAAAAATGAATAACGAATTCCCATTTCAGAAAAAGAATAAGTATTGGAAAATTTAAGGGAATAACAAGCAATATCTCGAAAATGGTTCACTCAACAAAACAAATGTATATGACATAAATTGCGTATTTTAACTCGATCTACATTTTTTGTGTAGTAAAATTTTTCTATCTCTTATGGTTTACCAGTTATGCAAAAGTCGTTCACAATGAAGAATACTTTTGGAGACATTCCCAGAAAATTCAAGATATACATTTGATTTGTCATTAAAGTATCTTAAACATATGATATTTTAATCAAAATCGTTAGAGCCATTCTTGAGAAAATTAAAATTTTCGAAAAATCTTCCATGTAAAGGGTAACCTGGGGTGGGGGGATTTTCTTGAAAACCTTCGTGTCGCATCTCTGGAAGATACTGAACCTAAATACTAAGTTTGGTGTTTATCCGACTGTTCGTTTCTGAGTTATGCTGTTCACAGACACACACAAAGACATGTTTCCAAAAATAATTTTTTTGGATTCAGGGGGTCTCAAAACATGTATTTCCGGTGAAATCTCGGTATCGAATTTTTGGGTGGAATACCATACTTCCCCTACTTATACGTAGTAGAGAAGGTAAAATGGCTAGATATTATTGGCATCTAAAACTACCCATATTTGGTTTGCAGAAGTTAAACCCCATAAAGACATTCTAAATAGTATAATTGATTAGATAATTCCATAATATTTAAATGTTGTAAAGAATAATTTATTTAATATAAAACTGAAATGGAATAAGGATATTTTTGCCAAGCACCAACACCGTACGTTAAATATAACTAATATTGAAATATGAAGTATACTGATTTTCTTTAGGTAAAATATGTAACAACTGACCAAAAATCATACATTTTGGGCGCATACTCCAGAAAGTCGACCTTATGATTAGTACACATTTTAATGACATGTCATGACTCATGATAGGAACATAATACATACAACTACACGGTAGTGGGGATTCACCGTAACCATTTATTCCTTTTGCATAGCTAAAGCGCAGGTGAAATTATGTTATTTGGGCTAGATTTTGGCTAAAGGAGTTTATTAGATTTCAGGCCTTAAGCATTTTACGATTTTTGTGCCTAAACGCTACTGTGAAAATGCTAGATTTAGCCATAAGATAGCTAAGTTGGCAACACTGGCTACCACCCCACCAATAGTAGGGGTTGAAGTGAGGGAACCGCATGAGGTTACAGGCCGCAGGCAGTCCGGTCACAGAGACGCGCGGAAGTCCCTAGCAATTCCATGCTCGAAAATCCGCCCCTCTGCCGGATTGCCTAGAGAGGGCGACCCGTCGACCAAGCAGTCCTCTAGAGTACATTTGAGCATGCAACCGCGCCATCTGTCCGGCACCACCATACGCCACGAAGCCTAGAAGCACCCGGAAAAATGAGAATGAAACGAAATGAAGGGGAAATTATGGAAAGGAAATCATGGTAGATAAGAAACCACTCCAGGATTCGCCTATCGATCAGGGGAAACCACGAAAAATCGTGGTCAGAGTGAGCGGTAGCCGGGAATTGAACCCGGGGCCTCCCGAATGAGAGCCTCATACGTTATCGCGGAGCCATCTTTTTCGGTAATGTAGAAATTACAAGCAAATAAACTCAGCGACATTTTAATTATTGGGATACAATTTCAAAATGTTTAAATCGTTTTCCCAGACCTCCAACTGTTGTCAAACGATAGAGTTACATTTTTAATAATACATTTGAAGATATTTGGTTTAATATCTTAAGTCAAGGAAAGCTTTCTCAAGAAAATACTAGGATGTTAAATTTTCTGAAAAAAGGACAGCTGCTCTTTTGATGATGATTTTATACCTTTAGATAGAATTGTATTGTATAATTAATATGTAACAAATTAAATAAACTTTAAATTACAATTTTTCACTAATTACTTTCTCTGCACGTACCTAGTAGGTACGGATAGTATTGCATTCCACTAAAAGATTGGATGCAAAGATTTTTCGGAATACATGTTTTGAGGTCCTTGCATGAAAAATATTGTTTCGTTGTATTTTCTCAAAAATGGCTCTAACAATTTTGATTAAAATCTATATTTAAGATACTTTCATGCCAAATAAAATGTATATATTGAATTTTCTGGGAATGTCTCCAAAAGTATTTTTCATTGTGAACGACTTTTGCATAACTGGTAAACCATAAGAAATAGACAAAATTTACTACACAAAAAAATGTAGATCGCGTTAAAATACACAATTTATGTCATATGCATTTTTTTGTTGAGTGAACCATTTTCGAGATATTGCTTGTTATTCCCTTAAATTTTTCAATACTTATACTCAAATGGGAATTCGTTATTCATTTTTTTTGTCCTGGTAATGCAAAGAGAATGGAATACGCCACATAGCAACCAGCTCTTAAAACATTTGACTATCGCTTAAAGCCTACCAATTCCCCTTGCACCTACAAGAAAATTACCAATAAGATTAACATCTCGATTAACATGAAGCATATGGAGAATAAGCGTTTGTAAAAATAGTTTGTACAAGAGTAGGGAAAGTCATGTGGGTATAACACATCAGATTTTTGTAACAAGAAGAACCCTTTCTTACCTCAATCTCGAAAAAGAGAGGCGATGCTCATGTTTTACCGTTTTCGTCAGCTGGACCATGAACGCAGTTTTAACAAATGCAAGGCAAGCGGATCAACAGGTAGTCATAATCCTCTTTGTAAACGATTCTAAATAATTCCTTTTCTGGGGAATTTGCCAGTTCAGTGTTAGCCGGGAATGAAAGTTTGCGCATAGCTTATGACTCAGCGCCAAGAAATGTTAATTGCGGTACATAGAGTGTTTAAGAAGGAAAGGAGCTGTCTCATCTCTTAGAATATTGTCTGTAACGAGGTCGACCTTTGAGACTGCTGGGGCAACTTGGAAATTACAGATGATATCCCTTGCAGGATGTGATGTTAACCAAAAGTGGCAATGCGTAGTTGCTCTTTTTTTGGGGGGGGGGGGAGGAGGAAATGACACATCAAGTTTTCAAATAGTTTACCTGAAAATGTTATGTTAATGTCGTCTAAGTAAATAATGAACTCTTTTAAATTTCGTTTTGATAACGTTTTCTACTGTTTACGTTTAGTAAATAGAGAAAGTATTGCATTCCCCCCCAAAATTCGATATCGAGAGCTTACCGAAAATACACTTTTTGAGATTCCCAAAATTTTAGAAAAAGGTCTGTATTTGTGTGAACTGCATAACTCAAAAACGAAAATTAAAAAAATCCCCCACCCGAAACTACCCTTTGCATCGAAACATTTTCATTATTTTTTATTTTCTTAAAAATGGCTCTAACGACTTTTATTATAACACCATATGTTTAGCATAATAAATAAAATGTATATCTTAAATTTTCTGCGAATAGGCTGTGAAATTTTCATTCTGAGCAACTTTTGTATGATTGGTAAACTGTCAGAAATAGACAAAAATGTTACTACACAGAAAATATAGATCTCTTTAAAGGTCAGAATTTATGCGAAATAAAAATTGTAGTGTTACTTTTTTAATATTATATACATTAATTATACTTTTAAAAGACCGCAAGTTTTTAATATACAGTCATCTGAAAAATTCAACGTCACAGTCGGGATTTGAACACGGATCTTCCGCTCTCCGTGCGGTTGCTCTAACCATTGAGCTACTGTGGCAAGGTGCTGATGGGACATTGAATTCCGCAATTGACTCAAGTTGTTTCCCAGACAGACCACTAAGGCATCTCGCTAGAGATGACAATCCTGGCGGTGACCTGCTATCGCATTACAGTGCTGGGTAAATGGGTTTTTTAAGGTTTTACTTTTTTTATTATATAACTTAATTACACTTTTAATAGATCTTAGCCAGGTCTTAAAAAGTGTTGTCACAGTACCTCAATGGTTAGAGCAACCGCACAGAGAATAAAAGAACCGTGTCCAAATCCCGGCTGTGGCGTTGAATTTTTCAGTTGACACTATAATAAAAAATCTGATGTGTCACACTCACATGACTTTCTCTACTCTTGTACAAACTATTTTTATAAACGCTTATTCTCCATGTGCTTCATGTTAATCGAGATATCGAGATGTTAATCTTATTGCTAATTTTCTTTTAGATGCAAGGGGAATATGGTAGGTTTTAAGCGATAGTCAAATATTTTAAGAGCTGGTTGCTATGTGGCGCATTCCATTCTCTTTGCATGTCCAGGACATAAAAAAAATGCCTAACAAATTTGAGAAAAAGTATAAGTATTGGAAAAATTTAAGGGAATAACAAGCAATATCTCGAAAACGGTTCACTCAACAAAAGAAATGTATATGACATAAATTGTGTATTTTAACGCGATCTACATTTTTTGCGTAGTAAACTTTTGTCTATCTCTTATGGTTTACCAGCTATGCAAAAGTCGTTCACAATAAAGAATACTTTTGGAGACATTCCCAGGAAATTCAAGATATACATTTTGTCATAAAAAATATCTTAAACATATGATATTTTAATCAAAATCGTTAGAGCCAGTTTTTAGAAAATTAAAATTTTCGAAAAATCTTCCATGTAAAGGGTACTCTTGGGTGGGGGGGATTTTCTTGAAAACCTTCGTGTCGCATCCTTGGAAGATACTGAACCCAAATACCAAGTTTGGTGTTTATCCGACTGTTCGTTTCTGAGCTATGCTGTTCACAGACACACACACAGACACACACACGGACATGTTTCCAAAAATGCTTTTTTTGGTTTCAGTGGGTCTCAAAACATGTATTTCCGGTGAAATCTCGGTATCGAAATTTTGGGTGGAATACAATACTTCCCCTACTTACTATACGTAGTAGGGAAAGTAAAAATTGTAGTGATAACCATTTCTTATATTTATACTTATATTTTTTCTAAGGGGTAAGTCGTTATTCATTTTTTCTCTTGGTCACGCAAGGAGCAAGGGATTTTATCACACAGCGATCCGTTTCTTATACCTACAATGAAATGTTTAAAAGCGTAATAAAAGTTTATCTTGAGTATGAAGAAGTATGCAGATAGAAGGATAATTTTTTGCAAGAATACTTTGTATAACGGTCTGTAGAGAAAGACATGTGAGTGCAATGCATCAGATTGTTTAATTTTCGTATTACTGAGTTTCTAAATTCAATTATACTGCCCTATCAGTATTTAAGATGAAAATTTAAGAAGCATTTCTTTTATGAATTAAAATGGATACATTAAACAGTATTTCCAATAAATAAAATTTAAAGAGTTCCAGGAATTTAACCATCTTGAGCATGATATCTGTTATAATTATATATAATGGTGGTTAAATTCTAAAAATACCTATGTGGTCCAGTAAAAAGAACCTTAAACACATATTCCAACAAGAGATGGTATTAATAGTATATTATGCAACAAGAACTATAATGGTAGTAATTGAGATACGAGTTTGACTATTTTCATACGAGCGTCTTAATTGCTACCATTATAATCAAGTTGTATACCACTGTTTTTGATCGACCACACTTTGAGATTTTACAAAAAGATGTTACCTTGTTCATTTGTGTGATTAAATGCTGATCAGTGACAGCATTGGTGAGTCCACGCCGTATTTATCGATGTTTTGCAGGTAACGTGAAAGCAACATATTTTGAAGCAAGGAAATTAATTCAATTTATTACAGTATTAACATTACAATGAACAGAATTTGTTTATTTTAAGAACACATATTTCTTGTTTGTATGAGGAATGGATTCCTGTGTACTGTGCTTTGAAGGTGTTAAAAGGTATGGGTGATAGGGGAGCTGCGCGCGCCGCCGAGTAAGATCATAATGAGTTGCTGAAGTATTATGGATGCCATAACAGTTCAATTACGCCACATGTAATCAGGGTATTATAGTGTAGTCGACCAAAAATATCTTATAAAGTTTGGCTGTTACTATATTAATGTATTCATTAGAAACATGGGCATAAAGGAAAGAATATGAAACCAGCATTAGTTCAACTCTTACGATCAGTAATAATGTATAAATTACAAAAATTGTCTCACAAATATAAGTAGGTATTTGCAAATAAGATAACAAATAGGTATCGCCAGGACTTGGAGCAACATTTGGAGAAAACTATGAATTTATACCCAAAATAGATCCAGTTATACGGAGTGAGTCAAAAGACTCCGAACCGCCTGCGCGGTGTTTTCCCTGCCCGCGTCCTCGGCGCCTATCGTAGAAAGGCGCGGGTGAAACCATACAACATTTTTAAAACTACTTTTAAAGGCTTTACTTGCCAACTTTATGAAAGAAAATGCTGAAACTGATCACCGTCGTTGCCCATAAATTTTGGCACCTCTTTAGCAAACTATCCATCATGGAATTTTTGGGGGGAATTTTCCAAACGATGATCGATGTCGTCTAATGTTTCTTCGGTAAGAACCGAAAGCCATCTTTTAGATTTCTTAGCCTGAACACTTCTTATGGCCTAAAATTTACTGTAAAGTTCATGGATTGTTGTACGGCTTGGAATTTTTTTCTGGAAATCGTAGTTTCACTTGGCGAGCTAACCGAGTTAACAGATAAGAATCATAAATAAATACACGCTGTGCAGTAGAAAACATATACTGAGCCATAATATAGTTTGTGACTAAGTACAGGACAAAATAATAAATAACTCGTAATAACTGAACTACATCACATCACCGTCAAGTCAATACTGCACTTCACACTGCACAACAGCGTACTTTGTTTATAGAGCAGTGCGTTATGATGTTTTTATCATATTTCCACAGGCCCAGTGGAAAAACACCGCGCACGCGGTAATATTGTTCATAAAATATCCCTCCGGGGTAACTTAAAACATAAAGTGTACAAGACAAACCCACACATCCTGGAAGAATTAAAACAAAATATCTGCCAGGAAATTTCTCAACGTGAACTGCGGCGAGTGATGGATAGTTTCCTAAAGAGGTGCAAAAAATGTATGGACAACGACGGTGGCCAGTTTCAGCATCTCCTTTCGTAAAGTTGGTAAGTAAAGCCTTTAAAAATGTTGTATGATTTTATCCGTGCCTTTCTGTGATAGCGGCAGACGGCAACGAGCGGCGAGAACGCGGACAATAAGACGCGGAGTCTTTTGGCTCACTCTGTCAATCCAGATAAAGAAGAGGAGATGCCAGCAGGCCCAGGAAAATACAAAGGTGCTAGAAGCTGACTACGAAAGGAAAGTGCAGTTAGCAGTACACACCCATTTTAATTTGTCGCTCGCTTTGCTTTGGCAGATGCAGTGTGACACATAAGGAAATGTCTATCGGAGAACAAATATCTCTTTTTCAAGGTAGAATAATTACTGGAGTTAATTGTTGTTCCACTCAAGCCGTGTGTTGGACAAGGTAGAACCAGACGACCCCATGGCGACTTACAATGCTGCAAGTAATTTAAGTCCCGGACTTCATAGTTTCGGCCACTATTAGGTCTATTAATGCAATCATTTGGGGAATTTAATATCGTACTGGCATGTTGCCATGTTAGCTCAGTGGTTAGAGCAACCAGGAGATCCGTGGTTTAAATCCCGGCGTGACTTTGAATTTTTCAGTCGTCTGATTCTACCATTACAACTGGGACAGTATTAATGTTGTATTTAACATTATTATAGCCCCACGTTGTGGTAGCCAATTACAACATTACTCGTAGCTGTATCCTAACCTTCAAATTTTTGTTCATGAATAACCTCTTGTATTCATATGAAATTTCATCCCATGATAACATTTGAAAACAATCTAAAGTTTCCTGAACAACACATCTTTTAACAACTGTCATTTTCAATGCTCCCGGTATCTTTGTAATTTGAGAATACTCTGACAAGTCTGTAATAATCTGTACTGGATTGGAGTTTTCATTTTGAACAGCTTGGTACTTGTTAATTTCAGAAGTTAGCTTTTGATTATTTACAGGCAAAACTTTAACTTCTTCGTACAATTTGTTTCTTTGCATTTCTGATTCTTTCTGAATTTCAGATATCTCCCCACTGAAATTAACTTGCTCCTGATTCACATCTACATTCATAACCTCTTTTATCTCTCTTAGCTCACTTGTAATACTACTCACTTGATTTCCTAACTCTGTGCATTCTACATTAACCTCACTTTTAGTATTAACCTCACCTTTTTTGTTACCTATTTCCCTGCTCATGTCTAGCATTTTCTTTGAAACTTCCCCTATCTCATTTGCTATTACTTCCTCATTTTCATCTCTCATTTTTGGCATACTACTATCTAGCTTCGTAACTTTCTTTTCAATTTCTTCCCTGCTTTGATCTACTTTTTGCTCTAATATCTCATTACTCCTACCAATATCTTCACTCATTTGATCTAATTTCTTTTCTAATCTCTCAAAATTCTTACAAATTTCTTCCCTTAATTCTCCATTATTTTGACTTAGGTCTTCTAATTTCTGATTAGTTTTACCAATATCTTCCCTTAATTCCCTATGACTCTTTTGCATATCTTCCCTGTTTTGTTCTACACTCTTATTTAGTATTTCACCAAAATTTCTTATCATTTCCATCATCGTACTAGCATCAAAATTAACATTTCCTGCTATTCTATTCTGACTTTCTGCACTAACATTTTCACCCTCAAATCCTACATTGTTTGGGCCATTATCTGTAACCTGTATTGAATTACAGCTAACTGTTACATTATCTCCCTCCATAATTATTTCTTCAATATTATTAGTAGCCATTATTTTCTTTATCCTACCACTCCTTAAGTACATTTGAAGATTACAATTTTGTTTTCTAAAAAAAAATTACGATACTCTGACCTTTGTGATGCTGTCTGTTGCTGTTACTTTGATGTCCAGCTTCCTGCCCCTCTCTCCTAGATTTGTATGTCGCTTCTGCGTTGTATTAATGATGAATCTGCGTCATCTCGATGTTTTTGTGTCCATTCATCCGCGTAGTCTGTCGTTCCTATAGTTGTTTCTGGAATCTGCGTCTTCTCGATGTTTTTGTAGTTGAATTCACCTGTTGCCTTGTAATCTCGGAATTACGATGTCCAATCATCCGCGTAGTCTGTCGTCCCTGTTGTTTCTGTAATCTGCGTCTTGTAGATCATTTCACTGCTGCATTCGTTCCACGTCCTGGTTCCTTTCCTGGTCACTCTGCTCCTTCCTGGTTATGCTGATCCTTTCCTGGTCATCGTGTTCCTTTCCTGGTCACTATGCTCCTTCCTGGTTATGCTGATCCTTTCCTGGTCATCGTGTTCCTTTCCTGGTTACTCTGCCCCACGTTCTGGGTGCCAATTTGGGGTGGTATTCTTTGTGACATTATTTATTTATTTATTGAGCCCCACGTTGGGCGCCAATTTGGGACAGTATTAATGTTGTATTTAACATTATTGTAGCCCCACGTTGTGGTAGCCAATTTGTAGTAGTTTTATGTTAATGTTATTTAACATTATTGTATATGTTTGTATTTTTAGCCCCTCGTTTGGGAGCCAATTTGTAACGGTATTACTTACAAATGTTTGTGTATTTATGTTTACTTCACACGTGGAAGCCATCTTGTGACGTCATTCATTTGTTCGGTTTGTAGCTCCATCTTGTGTTAGCAGTTTGCATCAGTGTTAGTGTTCGAAAGAATGCGACTGTTATTTGATTTAAATTTTGTTTACTGTCCTCCGGCTAGCTATTATCTCTCGGTCGAACATATCTCTTGATCAGGGTTGTGTAAACGGAAAGGAATCTTTTATCCAAAAAGAACACTGATGAAGAAATTTGTTTTATAATTTTTATTGTCGAACACGTTCACTATCACTTTTACACATTGATCTAGATACTCGCCAAACTGAAACTGTTATAATAACTTCTTACTGATCACTTTTAATCCACGTACTTCAATCTTTTGTATAATTAACTTTACCATACTTTAGATCTTTCATAATTCTGCTGCGCGTAACTTGTGAATCTATATCCGATGTATGACGAAATGACTGACTGAAGACGACGTGTAGTGTACACAGATTTTTGATGAACTGAGCGACTGAAGGCGACGTGTAATGTATTGAGATTTTCGATGAACTGCCCGCGATCTACCTCTGACTTGGCTTTTTATACACCCACTCCCCGATATGCCTAAAGATTATAACTGAGTTACTATTGGCTAATAAAACGCGCCAACATTAGCGTCTATTTTAATATCCAATGAAAATTATGAATACATATGCTCTAGGGAAATATTCCAGAAGGTTCTAAACGGAAAAAACGCGCCAACATTACGCAACTTCCTCGTTTCCAATAATGATAAACAGCTCACCCCTTCGCTGCATTATTGCGCTATTATTGACAGTTTCAGTAAGGCATTAAAAACTTACTTCTCAACAATAATTACAATAAACAAACATCTCAAATCAATGTCACATAATAATTCATATTCATACTACAATCATTATTTACATTAAAGTAATTTGTGATACAAATTACTGCATCACAACCTTGTCCAACACACGGCTTGTGTGGAAAAACAGTTCCATTAATCGAAACTATGAAACCCGGGATTTAAGGTACTTACGACATTTTAGGTCGCCCTTGGGGTATGTCATCTCAATACAATTTAAGATCTCCTTGTGGTTTACCGGAAAAAATGGGAATTAGTTGGCGAATTAAAATCCTTATTCCAATTCTGTAAGAGGTATGCTAAAGAGCACAGTTCCATGATGATGATGTGATTAGTCTCCCTGTAAAAAAAACTAAACCCACTAGTTTTCTTTGTAAAACATCATTGAAATAATCTGTATTATGAAAATCAATCATCAAGGAACTTTTTTACTTGAAGAGATAGATAGGGGAGTGAAGGCTCTGAAATATCCTAAAAAGTGTGAATCCATGATAATGCCGCATGTATGTGAAATGCTATTGCTAGTTATATGCAAACATTTGTTTTCACACCCGCTGCACTTTGCTCTTTGCGTGCCCTGTCACAGTTATCTACAATCACAGCATTTTCGTTGCAATGTTCTTGTGTCTCTAGTCCTGCCTCTACAGTTGGTTACAACAGTGGTGTGATTGAGTGATAAACGATTTTGAGAGAATAAAATAAAACACGGACTAGTGGGCATTATGGCGTGTTGTGCTTAAGCAGCGACTCAGATGCAGAGCAGGAGAGACATGCGCGCCCAAGGCAGTTACAGAAGGTGAGTACATGAACTGGTGAGTTACACTTCTCAAGGGTTTTTACTAAGTTGCTGAACTATAATGAGGCTGAGGTGTGCAACTGTGCAACTGTACATTCACACTTTTGTCTTGTCCCTCACTCCTCTCCGATAGCAAGCCTTAACGACGTTACGTATTGTCAACAGAACAGTGGCGCCCTAACGCACTCATACCGTGGCCGACTTATAGATATCATTTGAGGCAGTATTTTTAACACTTGAATAATTTCAATTAAATTATATAATATGTAAATTCAATAACAGCCCGCCTTGAAGCAATATGTATGTAATAATTTTTTAAAATGTATGTAACAGTCATTGCACATGCTTATATTATTGTAAACTTGTTCAATAATGTTATGTGAATGCATTACGTAATTTAATAATGTAAGAGCTGTGAGAATAATAAGTTTAACGTTGCTAACAATGAGGTAACCTTGATGCAATAATGAGTTTGAGAGTTTGAATAGTACTAGTCATTATTAGAACAGCAATAATGTAAATTTTGTGACAGTTTAAAAATCAACAGCCAGAAAAAGATTTAGTTAAATGCAGGTATTCCATTGCACTAGGATTAGCCAATCAGAGACTTGAAATAGAGAAATTTAAAAGTTTATACGGTTGAAATCTGTTCAGTTGCCTGCAGACCTTGATAGTGACCGGATGGAAGATGCGTTCTCTAGAGAAATATAATACGTATTCGTGTGAAACGAAAAAAATAAGTATACGCGTTAAAAAAGTGCAAGTATTAAATCAAAGAATCTCACAGCTCTTGATATCAGCGAAGTTATATTTAATTTGTGTTAAGGATTAATAAAAAAGAGCGAATTTAAACTTAAAATCTGTGTATGTCTACAATTCTTGTTGTACCACGCCCTGGTTAAGAGAAACGTGTCTCTAAAGTAAGACTGACGCAGCCGAGGCAAACATAAAGAAAAATAATATCTATAGAAGCAGTTTAATAGCAAAGTTAATATTTTTTTTTAAACTTGGAGCGTAACAACAAAAATACATCTTCAAATCGGCTTTTCATACGTAGTAGCATATTAGGTAACAAACAATTTACTTCAAATTGACGTCCATACGTGGAGCTAAATAAATAAACAACGTAAAGAACAATACTACCTCAAATTGACGCCCAAAGAGTGGTGCAAAATAAACAACTCCAACAAAAGTAATACTTCTCACATTCATAAATAAATCTATTAAAAGTTCCGTCAAAATAAACTGTAGAGCACTGCACAGAAGCTTCAGAACTGAAGTAAGCATTTGTATGATTGAATTGACCAAAATGAATGCTTCGTCTTGTGTTTGTTTTGAAGTTAAGTTTAAGGATCACAATATGTGCTTCTTCAAGACTATGAGGTAACTTAGGATATTACGAGCGAGCATTGCGTAAATTTCTTTTGATCAGTGCTGTATCGTAAAATGTCAAAGAGGGCACATCAATAAATAATAATAATAACTACCACTGCAATAGATAAATAAATCAATTTTGGCTTGAAATACAGAGTGGAAATCAAAACACTGGACATAGGATAATGGCATATCAGTTTTACCTTCTCTACCACGTACGTTCATAGTAGCTAGAGGACGCATTACATTCCACTAAAGCATTCGATATCAAAATAAACCCAGAAGATCATTTTTTACTTTCTCTACTACGTACAGTAAGTAGGGCAAGTATTGTATTCCACCCAAAAATTCGATACCGAGATTTCACCGGAAATACATGTTTTGAGACCCCCTGAATCCAAAAAAAGCCTTTTTGGAAACATGTCCGTGTGTGTGTCTGTCTGTGAACAGCATAACTCAGAAGCGAACAGTCGGATAAACACCAAACGTGGTATTTAGGTTCAGTATCTTCCAGAGATGCGACACGAAGGTTTTCAAGAAAATCCCTCCACCCCAGACTAGCCTTTACATGGAACATTTTTCGAAAATTTTCATTTTCTCAAAAATGGCTCTAACGATTTTGATTAAAATATCATATGTTTAAAATATTTTCATGACAAATAATATGTATATCTTGAATTTTCTGGGAATGTCTCCAAAAGTATTCTTCATTGTGAACAACTTTTGCATAACTGGTAAACCATAAGAGATAGACAAACGTTTACTGCACAAAAATGTGGATCGCGTTAAAATACACAATTTATGTCATATACATTTTTTTTCTTGAGTGAACCATTTTCGAGATATTGCTTGTTATTCCCTTAAATGTTTCAATACTTATTTTCTAAAATGGGAAGTCGTTATTCATTTTTACTTTCTCTACTACGTATAGTAAGTAGGGGAAGTATTGCATTCCACCCAAAAATTCGATACCGAGATTTTACCGGAAATACATGTTTTGAGACCTCCTGAATCCAAAAAAAGCATTTTTGGAAACATGTCCGTGTGTGTGTGTGTGTGTGTGTCTGTGTGTGTGTGTGTCTGTGAACAGCATAACTCAAAAACTAACAGTCGGATAAACACCAAACTTGGTATTTACGTTCAGTATCTTCCAGAGATGCGACGCGAAGATTTTCAAGAAAATCCCCCCCACCCCAGACTACCCTTTACATGGAAGATTTTTCGAAAATTTTAATTTTCTCAAAAATGGCTCTAACGATTTTGATGAAAATATCATATGTTTAAGATAATGTCATGAGAAATGAAATGTATATCTCGAAATTTCTGGGAATGTCTCCAAAAGTATTCTTCATTATGAACGACTTTTGCATAACTGGTAAACCATAAGAGATAGACAAAATTTTACTACACAAAAAATGTAGATCGCGTTAAAATACATAACTCATATCATATACATTTTTTTTGTTGAGTGAACCGTTTCCGAGATATTGCTTGTTATTTCCTTAAATTTTCCAATACTTACACTTTTTCTCAAATTCGTTATTCATTTTTTTATGTCCTGGACATGCAAAGAGAATGGAATGCGCCACATAGCAACCAGCGATAAAATATTTGACTATCGCTTAAAGGCTACCATATTCCCCTTGCATCTACAAGAAAATTACAAATAAGATTGACATCTCGATATCTCGATTAATATGAAGCATATGGAGAATAGGCGTTTGTAAAAATAGATTGTACAAGAGTAGAGAAAGTCATGTGAGTGTAACACATCAGATTTTTTTGTCTTGGATATGCAAAGAGTTATAATCTGTGGCAAAGGGAATGGTGCTGCACCTAGCAACCAGCTATTAAGAGATATGTATGTGCTTAAAGGCTACTGTATTTCTATATTGCCCTTGTAAATATATATTCCCCTTACATCTACAAGAAAATTAGCAATAAGATAGAGTCTGCAAATGTTTATCTCGATTAACATGAAGTAGATGGAGAATAAGCGTTTGTAAAAATAGTTTGTACAAGAGTAGAGGAAGTCATGTGAGTGTAACACATCAGATTTTTGTAACAGCATTAACTCAAAGACGAAAAGTCAGATAAATACCAAACTGAGTATTTGCGTTCAGATTCTTCCAAAGATGCGATGCAAAGGTTTTCAATAATATGTCCTATCCTCAAACTACGCTTTACTTGCAAGATTTTGCATAATTTTATATCTTCTCAAAAATATTTCTAAGGATTTTGATTAAAATATCACATATTAAAGATATTTACATGACAAACAAAATGTATACCTTAAATTTTCTGGGAATAGCTTGCGAAATCCACTTCATTATGGAGAATAATGCATTACTGGTAAATGTTAAGCGATAGACGAAAACGTACTACATAAAAATGTGTATATCTTTAAAGCACACAATTTATTTCAAATAACTTGTTGGTGGCATAAGCCATTTCCGAGATATCCGTTATTAATGGTTCTAATCCTTCAATACCTTTTTAATTCTTAAGTCCTGTCGCTATTCAGTTGCTTCTTGCGATGTCATGGAAAGTGTATGGAATTTCAGGGCCAACATATAACGGCCCGCTATTAAATAACATACGATCGATTCGGTTTCCCCACTGTACCCACAACGAAAGCGTAATGTAACCATTTCTGCAAAGATTTATCTCGATTAACATTAATTAGGTAGAAAAATAAGCTTTCTTTAGAATAGTGCGTAGAAGTTATAGTAAAAAATTCTGATGTGTTACACTCACATGACTTTCTCTACTCTTGTGCAAACTATTTTTACAAACGCTTATTCTCCGTATGCTTCATGTTAATCGAGATGTTAATCTTATTGGTAATTTTCTTGTAGATACAAGGGGAATATGGTAGGCTTCGAGCGATAGTCAAATATTTTAAGAGCTGGTTGCTATGTGGAGGATTGCATTCTCTTTGCATTACAAGGACAAAAAAAATGAATAACGAATTTGAGAAAAAGTATAAGCATTGGAAAATTTAAGGGAATAACAAGCAATATCTCGAAAATGGTTTACTCAAGAAACAAAATGTATATGACGTAAATTGTGTATTTTATCGCGATCTACATTTTTTGTGTAGTAAAATTTTGTCTATCTCTTATGGTTTACCAGTTATGTAAAAGTCGTTCACAATGAAGAATACTTTTGGAGAAATTCCCAGAAAATTCGAGATTTGTCATGAAAATATCTTAAACATATGGCATTTTAATCAAAATCGTTAGAGCCATTTTTGAGAAAATTAAAAGAGTAGAGAAAGTCATGTGAGTGTAATACATCAGATTTTTATATTTATTTATTATTATTATTTTTTTTGGATCTCTGCCTTCTTAGAAGATCACTGGCTCTTGATGGTGGTTTTGCGCACGCGCCCGGAGCAAAGAACCTTGTATTTCTTCTGAAAAGAGAATCCCGTCGCACGTTCCAGATTCCAAACTACACAGATGTATGAGCACTAATGCACTAAAGAAAGGGTATTACATAAGCACGAGGCAGGTTTGACAATGTGGTCCTCGAAATGACATTCCGTGCCGTGAAAGCAACGTGAGAAAACAACTATAATCTTTTTTCCCCTGGTGACGCAATGTTCCCACAGTGCCCTGTGTGGGCGTGTTGTTCACCTGTTTGCTTAACGTGGAATTCGGCCAGGATCATAAGATTAGGCATATGCCTTAGTAACGTATTAATCAGTACAACATGTAAACTAAGAACAAGTAAGAGAAAAAAAAACCCTGATGTGTTACATTCACATGATTATTTCTGCCCTCTACGCTTATTAGTAGCTATTCAAACTATTCTTACGAAAGTTTGCATTTCTATCTAGTTCATCCAAAGGACTTTTAAAGAATGGTGAAGTAGTAAAAAAGTCAACCGGTAATAACGAATATCTCGGAAATGGCTTGTCACAAAAAATTATTTGAAATAAATTGTGTTTTTAAAGAGATCTATGTTTGTGTAGTACGTTTTCGTCTATTGCTTAACGATTTCCAATTATACAACATTCCTTCTGAATGAAAACGGCTTCACAAGCTATTCCAGAAAATTCAATATATACATTTTATTTGTTATGTAAATATCTTTAATATATGTCATTTTAATTCAAATTGTTAAAGCATAAAAACTTTTAAAACATGTTCTATGTAAAGTGTAGTTGGGCTGGGGGGGATTTTCTTGAAAATTCTTGTGTCGCATCTTTGGAAGGTACCTAAATAACAAGTTTGGTATTTTTTCGTTTTTGAGTAATGCTGTTTAGAGACACACACACACAAACGGACCTTAAAACAATTACTGACTGACTGTATTAACCATGAAACTGTAATTAAAAAATGTACTGTCTGAGGCACAAATTGTTTGAAATTATTTATGAAGGAAATTAATTTCATCATCTAAATTTTGTCGTGCTCCATGGTCTGGAGGTACCATGCTAGCCTCTAGTTCTCGAGGTCGCAGTTTCAAACCCGGGAGTGCGATGGATTTTTTCGGGCGTAAAAATCCTTAGTATGGCTTCTTTCGGACGGGAAGTAAAACCGGTGGTCCCGTGTCGTAGATTTACGGCACGTAAAAGAACTTTAAGCCTGATAAAGAGGCCTCTGAGCAACATTTTGGTCTTTCACGCCCAATATAAAAGGGAACGCTAAGTACCATAGTAGCTAAAGAGCGCCCATTAATACATTTTTTTAAAAATCTACAATTTAGACTTTTTTATGATTGCATGAATACAAGCTAATAGTAATGAGTGATAACACTTAAAATAACATATAAAATAATCGAAAAATTCAAATACATCCAAAGGTTAAAGCAACATACAAAGCGGATGTAAAAATCTTTATGCTTTTATATAGATATATATAAATATACACTATGTGATCAAATGTATCCGGACACCTGGCTGAAAATGACGTACAAGTTCGTGGCACCCTCCATCGGTAATGCTGGAAGTCAATATGGTGTTGGCCCACCCTTAGCCCTGATGACAGCGTTCACTCTCGCAGGCATACTGTCAATCAGGTGCTGGAAGGTTTCTTGGGGAATGGCAGCCCATTCTTCACGGAGTGTGGAACTGAGGAGAGGTATCGATGTAGGTCGGTGAGGCCTGGCACGAAGTCGGCGTTCCAAAACATCCCAAAGGTGTTCTATAGGATTCAAGTCAGGACTCTGTGCAGGCCAGTCCATTACAGGGATGTTATTGTCGTGTAGCCACTCCGCCACAGCCCGTGCAGTATGAACAGGTGCTCGATCGTGCTGAAAGATGCAATCGCCATCCCCGAATTGCTCTTCAACAGTGGGAAGCAAGAAGGTGCTTAAAATATCAATGTAGGTCTGCGCTGTGATCGTGCCACGCAAACCAACAAGGGGTGCAGGCCCCCTCCAGGAAAAACACGACCACACCATTACACCACCACCTCCGAATTTCACTGTTGGCACTACACACGCTGGCAGATGATGTTCACCGGGCATTCGCAATACCCACACCCTGCCATCGGATCGCCACATTGTGTACCGTGATTCGTCACTCCACACAACGTTTTGCCACTGTTCAATCGTGTAATGTTGACGCTCCTTACACCAAGCGAGGCGTCGTTTGGTATTTTCCTGCGTGATGTGTGGCTTATGAGCAGCCGCTCGACCATGGAATCCAAGGTTTCTCACCTCACGCCTAACTGTCATAGTACTTGGAGTGGATCCTGATGCAGTTTGGAATTTCTGTGTGATGGTCTGGATAAATGTCTGCCTATTACTCTTTACGACCCTCTTCAAATGTCGGCGGTCTCTGTCAGTCAACAGACGAGGTCGGGATGTTCAGGTGTGTGGAAATCTCACGTACAGACTTCTGACACAAGTGACACCCAATCACCTGACCATGTTCGAAGTCCGTGAGTTCCACGGAGCGTCCCATTCTACTGTTTCACGAAGTCTAATGGCTACTGAGGTCGCGGATAATGAGTACCAGGCAGTAGGTGGCAGCACGAAACACCTAATATGAAAAAAGTATGTTTGCGGGGGTGTCCGGATACTTTTGATCACATAGTGTGTATATATTACTACATATAGTAAGTAGGGGAAGTATTGCACTCCACCCAAAAATTTGATGCTGAGATTTCATTGGAAATACAAGTTTTGGGGCGCGCAGAATCCAATTAAAGTGTTTTTGGAAACATGTCTGTGTGTGTCTGTGAACAGCATAACTCAGAAACGAACAGTCGGATAAACACCAAACTTGGTATTTTGGTTCAGTATTTTCCAGGGATGCGACAAGGAGGTTTTCAAGAAAATCCCCCCACCCCAGATTACCCTTTATATGGAACATTTTTCGAAAATTTTAATTTCCCCAAAAATGGCTCTAACGATTTTGATTAAAATATCATATGCTTAAGATATTTTCAGGACAAATGAAATGTATATCTTGAATTTTCTGTGAATGTCTCCAAAAGTATTCTTCATTGTGAACGACTTTTGCATACCTGGTAAACCTAAGAGAGGTTACTACACAAAAATGTAGATCGCGTTAAAATACACAATTTATGTCATGTACATTTTTTTTCGAGATATTGCTTGTTATTCCCTTAAATTTTTCAATACTTATACTTTTTCTCAAATCGTTATTCAAGTTTTTGTCCTGGTAATGCAAAGAGAATGGAATACTCCATATAGCAACCAGCTCTTAAAATATTTGACTGTCGCTTAAAGCCTAGCAATTCCCCTTGCATCTACAAGAAAATTAGCAATAAGATTAACATCTCGATTAACAGGAAGCATATGGAGAATAATCGTTTGTAAAAATAGTTTGCACAAGAGTAGAGAAAGTCATGTGAGTGTAACACATCAGATTTTTTCTTGTTGCATAAACCGTTTCTGAGATATCCGTGATTAAATGTTCAAGTTGTTCAATACATGTCATTCCTTTAAAGTCCCATCGAGTTTCAGTCTCGCGATGTCATGGAAACAGTAAGGAATTTTAAGCCCAGCATATAGCGTCCAGTTGTTAAACATTTGACTATCGTTGTTCCCTTTGTATCTATAACGAAATGTGTAATGTAGCTATTTTTGCAGAGATAGAAATCGCAGCGCGGTTAGGTCAGGAGACCGAGGGGTCACAAATCTCTACTAATAATTCTGTCCTCAAACACACTTTCAATTGTTCTCATCGATAATACTGGCCGTATGAACTGTTGCAGAGTGTTGTTGAAAAAAGGTATAATCCGGCTCCTTGTCTCTTAATTCTCTAAAAACAGGGGGCAGCATTGTATTCACGTATGTACGGGTTTCAACTATTGCCTCAAAAAAAAAAACTAACTTAAAACAAAGTGTACAAGACAAAACCCACGCACCCTGGAAGAGTTAAAACAAAAAGTTGCTAGCATTTCTCAACGTGAACTACGGCGAGTGATGGATAGTTTCCTAAAGAGGTGCCAAAAATGTATGGACAACGACGGTGGCCAGTTTCAGTTCAGTTGGTAAGTAAAGCCTTTAAAGTAGTTTTAAAAATAGTGTATGGTTTCATCCACGTCTTTCTGTGATAGTGGCAGAGGGGAACGAGCACCGAGGACGCGGGCGGGAAAAACACCGCACAGCCGGTTCGTAGTTTTTTGACTCTCCCTTCTATATAATATATATATATATGTGTGTGTGTGTGTGTGTGTGCTCTTTTATAAAACATCTGCGGAGTCTTAAGGGAAAATTATTACGCGAAAATTCTGTAAAATATCAATTTTCTGTTTATGACAGGATAATTTTATTTGAACATTTGTGTTCTATTTTGTGAAAGAATTTTTCAAAAACAGTAACAAATGACTAAGTTGTGAACGATACTGCATTTTCATGCGAAGTCTTGTGATGTAAAACATTTCTTTTTCACTCAGGTAAAATATTCAAATTTTTTATAATTACCTCAGTGCATCTTTTCACTTTTGGAGTAGTACGATATCTTTGCAACAAATTTTATATCACAAAATGTCCTAATGTAAAGCAGTTCTGTGGCTCCACTGTACAGCAACCTGTTAACGAAGTCCGAAACGCATGCAGTTATTTAATAATGAAGTCATTCATTTAAACCGACTGGGGTAAAGGCCTAATAAATCTGAATGCTCGTTTAATATATGTATGTATGTATATATATATATATATATATATATATATATATATATATATATATACGAGGGCAGAAAGTTCCAGACGTTTTGGCCTATCGTGACGATGAGTAGGGCTAGAGCCGCCATCTTGGTGTCAGAACGTTCCTACATTCAGTACGCATCCAGCTGTGGTAGCGTGTTGACTGTGCCTTCCTTACTGTGCTCTCTGTGAGATTGTTAAAATGTGCGCTTCAATAGGAAGTCCCGCCACTTGTGAAGTGCAGTTGGCTAAAAAGAACAAACCAATTGAAATTTATTGTCAACTTTGTGATGTTTACGGGCAGGGAATAACGAGTGAAAGCCGAGTCAGGCAATGGTGCATTGATTTTAAAAATGGCCGTACCAATGTTCAGGACGAGGATCGCAGTGGTAGGCCTAGCCTTATGACTGATGAACTGTCAATGCAAATCAATGACAAAATTCGTGAAAATCGTCGTTTCACGATTACGGAACTTTCGTAAAATTTTCCCCAAAGTTCACGGAGTTTAGTACATAAAATTGATGCTTTGATACTGACGTTGAACTGCAAGTCGGTGTAAACCAGTGGTTGAAATCGCAGGCGGCAGATTTCTACAGAGAGGGTATTGAAAAACTTGTGCCACGGTATGATAGATGTCTGAATTTGAATGGCGATTATGTAGAAAAATAGCTTAAGAATGTACCTTTCAAATGTAGATAATAAACGTTGATATTTACATTTTATTAATTGTTTATTTCAAACCGCCTTTATTGTTTTTCAAAATATTCTCCTACCCTTTTGCATCCGTTTGAACCATTTGTCAAAGCATTTATTCCAGTCTTCTTGAGACACCTCCAAAACATGCTTTTTGAAGGCATCAATGGCTTCTTCTGGCAACGAAAATCATTGTCCACGCAATTTATTCTTGATGTTTGGGAACAAAAAGAAGTCATTGGGTGCCAAATCAGGACTGTATGGCGGATGACCCATCAATTCGATTTTTTGAGCCTTCAAATACTCTGTTTTGTTAGACGAGAAGTGTGTGCGCTCGAATTATCTTGATGAAGAACGATTCTACGGTTCTTGTTGGTTTTCCTTACTTCACCGAAGACTTCTGGTAAACAAATGGTTGTGTACCATTCGGCATTGACCGTTTTACGTTCCTCTAAAGGCACTGTTGCCACATGACCAGTTTTGCTGAAAAAGCAGGCGACCGTTTGCTTCGAAGTGCTTCGAGTGCGAACAACTTTTGTTGGATTTGCTTCATCTTGAAACACCCATACAGTCGACTGCTGTTTACGTTCCGGCTCATACGCATAGATCCATGATTCGTCACCTGTTACAATCTTATATATGTCTTTTGAGGCACCGCCATTGTATTTCTTGAACATTTTTGTACACCAATCGACACGAGCATCTTTTTGAGATTGCGTCAAATTATGTGAGATCCAACGAGTGCAAACCTTTTTAACGGCTAAATAATGATGCAATATTTTATATATGCTGGTGGAACTAATGCCTAGGGTTGCCTCAATCTCGCAATATGTCGCATGACTATATTTCATTATTAGTTTTTGCACTTAATCAGTGTTTTCTGACACAACTGATTTTGGACGATGTTCAGCAACTTCATCATTGAGCGATTAAATTCGTTATACCAGCGTTTCACAGTGTCAAAGGATGAAGCTTCGTCGCCAAATGTGGAAGTTAGTTGATCGATGCACTCTTGTCGTCCTCCGTGGACTAGTGGTACCGTGCTAGCCTCTAGTTCCCAAGGTCGCAGGTTCAAACCCGGCGGAGAGCGATGGCTTTTTTTCGGAAGGGAAGTAAAGCCGGTGGACCCGTGTCGTAGATTTACGGCACGTAAAAGAACCTCAAGCCTGATAAAGAGGCCTCTGAGCAAAATTACCGGTCTTTCACGCCCAATATAGAATGGGACGCTAAGAACCATAGTAGTTAAAGAGCGTCCATAAATAAAACCCTATTTAAATTTAGGTGCACTCTTGTCTCGATAATCCACGTCGAAAGTCGTAATAAATCATTGCACGAACATTTTCACGAGTTAATTCCATGCTTTTGTTGACACACAATTTTCAAGTTAGTATAAACAAAACAAATGACGCTCTATTGACAAAATGTTTGAAGTAGATTACGGTCAAAAAGTCAAACTTTCCATTGGAAACGTCAGATGGCACCTACAACATTCAGGGTTGCCAAGGCTCAAAATATAAATAGTGCCCCTCGTATATATTTGTGTGTACGCGCGCGGGTGTAATTTTTTCGTGTGTAGTGAACCAAATGAGAAAACTAAAAATGGTCCGGTTCATTTTCGCACACAATTTCATACCCCTTTTACAAAATATCTGCAGAGTCTTAATGGTCTGTGCGGCTTGCAATGCTTTAATTTGTGTTGCCGTGACAGAGGATGAAATTGTGTATTCTTTATCTCTTTTTCTTTTGGTATGCCTTCCATCCTTTAATTAGAGAGGTCATGTCGGACGATAAATGCACAGATGAGCTCGGGGATCTAAGGGCTAAAGCTGCGAGCTATTCATCTTGAGGACTGAGAAAAAAGTCCATGAATAAAAGCTTCAACCAAGCAGCTTTACCTAAATGGGATTAGAAACCCGGACAGCAGCGTGAGAACGCTGGTGTAGGGATAAACCTCCTCCCCTCTCCTAAATTCCTATGTAATCTTAGACAAGTGTATTATTTACCTTTACAATTTCTCTTTGTCTATACAGGATGTTTCAGAAATACTTTTACAAACTTCGGGTATGGGTTCCTTACACCACAAGGAGGAAAAAAGTTCATATTAACATATGTCCCATAATCCTTTGTGTTCTCGTTAGGAGGTGTTCAACACAGTGGTACACTTATAACATACAAAACTCATAATAAATGCTCGAAATGCCCTCCTCTTGCTTCTATGCATGCCTGTACTCGTCGATCATGGAATGTCGCACCCTGTCAAAAACTCCGGGATGGTGTCGAATGGTTTCGCAGGCTTCCATGACACGTCGATGAAGCGTTTCTGCATCCGGGATGACTCCATGAACCAATAATTTAAGATGCCCCCAGAGGTAAAACTCCACAGGATTGAGGTCGGGAGAACTGCGGGCCATGGAACAGGTCCTCCTCTGCCTCTCCATTGGTCTCTTGGTCTTCCTCGATCAATAATCCGTGGTGCAACGGTTCCTGTCTCAGCAAGGCGACGATAAGCAGCGACAAAGGTTGGATGACTCGGTTGTCTTCGGTCTGGAAACTCTATCTGATAGAGCCGTGCAGCCTCGCATCCATTACCATCCACGCCACCATACATAAAAATCATGCCTGCCTGTTCACGAAATGAATATCCAGCCATGGTGGAACGAAACACGTGCAGTTAACCCACTACATGTACACAATTGAAACGTAGAAGACAGAATAATGACAAATGACAAACGTAAACAAGGTCTCCATGGCAACACTTCGCCATCTACCGTATGTAGTACAATGGGTCAACGCCTTCTGTGAATGCATAGACAAATGAAGTATTGAGGTTGGATCCCGAAGGCCGTTGAACTCACACTTTCATTGTGACAGGAATAACGCGAAAACCAAGGATTATAGGACATATGTTCATATGAACCCTTTTCCTGCTTTTGGTGTGAGGAAGCCATAACCGAAGTTTGTAAAAGTATTTCTGAAACACTCTATATAAAAGAACTTGCAAAGGCATTAGAACTGTACGTTGTAAAAGTAAGCATTCATTTTGATATACCTAATTTTTGTTGTTGAAATTCATATTCGCTGTTACGCAGTAGCGTGTGTGGCTCGCATTCGGGAGGTTCCGGGTTCAATCCCCGGCGACCGCTCACTCTGACCCATGGGATTCCTCGGGTCGGAAGGCGAATGCTGCGGTGGTTCCTCTTCTACCACGATTTACCTGCCCCTCATTTCTTTTACCCATCATCTCCTTCATTGTCATCTGTTTCAGGGTTGTAGGACCAGGGGACGGTGTTCGGCCGGTTGCGGCTGGACGGTGGCTGTGCGCATTGCAGAGGTTTCTTCCCTGAGTTGCTGCGGGACTGCTCTGTTCTCCGAAATGGGCCCCACTAGGGCTTGAGGGTGGTCCGGAAGTCGTTGGATGCATTCGAACTGGAAACGATAAGTACCCCATCCACGTTTGTGCCCCTCTGGCCGCCCTTTGGGTCTCCCTCCCAGAGGTCACAGTAGAAGGAAAACGGGCCTTTGCGGGCTACTTTCGGTGCTCTGCCCCAGTTGCCCCTCTGCTCGCCTGTACGTTTATCTATATCATTTTTACTCTCGCTCTACTACTTATCTATAGTAAAAAGAGGAGGCATTGTATTCCACCCAAACGTTTGAAGAAACGATCTTTTGACATGCAAAGAGAATTACATTTTACACATAGCGACCAGTTCTAAAAATATTTGACTATCGCTTAAGGCGTGCTATGTTCCCTTGTTTTGTATTTGCAAGGGCAATATAGAAATACAGTAGCCTTTAAGCACATACATATCTCTTAATAGCTGGTTGCTAGGTGCAGCACCATTCTCTTTGCCACAGATTAATACTCTTTGCATATCCAAGACAAAAAAATGTATAATGAATTCCCATTTGAGAAAAAGTATAAGTATTGGAAAATTTAAGGAAATAACAAGCAATATCTCGGAAATGGTTCACTCAACAAAAAAAATGTATATGACATAAATTGTGTACTTTAACGCGAACTACATTTTTTGTGCAGTAAAATTTTGTCTATCTCTTATGGTTTACCAGTTATGCAAACGTCGTTCACAATGAAGAACACTTTTGGAGACATTCCCAGAAAATTCAAGATGTACATTTTATTTGTCATGAAAGTATCTTAAATATATGAGATTTTAATCAAAATCGTTAGAGACATTTTTGAGAAAATTAAAATTTTCGAAAAATGTTCCATGTAAAGGGTAATCTGGGGTGGGGGATTTTCTTGAAAACCTTCGTGTCGCATCTCTGGAAGATACTGAACCTAAATACCAAGTTTGGTGTTTATCCGACAGTTCGTTTTATGTTATACTGTTCACAGACAGACACACACACGGACATGTTTCCAAAAATGCTTTCTTGTGGTCAGGAGGCTTCAAAACACATATTTCCGGTGAAATCTTGGTATGGAATTTTTGGGTAGAATACAATACTTCCCCTACTTACTATACATAGTAGAGAAAGTAAAAATTAGAACGTCAGTGAGTGAGTGTGTGTCTGGGAACAGCATAATTCAAAAACGAAAAGATGATTGAATACAAAACTTGGTATTTAAGTTCAGCATCTTCCAAGGAAGCGACACAAAGATTTTCACGAAAATTCCCTCATCGCAAACTACCCTTTACATGAACATTTTTGTTATTTTTTATTTTCTCAGGAAATGTGTATGATATTTCCATGACATAAAATGTATACCTTGAATTTTCTGGCAATGCATTATAAAGATCTCTTCATTCTGAGTGACTTCTCTATAAATAATTGGTAAACCGTAAAAAAACAGAATATTGTTGCACAAAAAAATGTAAATCTCGCCATATACTTTTTTTTGCGTAGACAATTTCCTAGATATTCTTTGTTATTCGTTTAAGTTTTCAAATACCTACTTTATTCAATTCGTCATTCGCTATTCGTTTCTCTCTCTCTCTCTCTCTCTCTCTCTCTCTCTCTCTGTCTGGTGGCCATGCATAGAGCATAGAATTTCAAGACATCACATAGCGTTGGGATTTTTAAAAATCGACTATCGCTTTAACCTGCAGTATTATTCTTTTTTTACTTTCTCTACTACGTATAGTAAGTAGGGGAAGTATTGTATTCCACCCAAAAATTCGATACCGAGATTTCACTTTGAGGCCCCCTGAATCCAAAAAAAAGCATTTTTGGAAGCATGTCCGTGTGTGTGTCTGTCTGTGAACAGCATAACTCAGAAACGAACAGTCGAATAAACACCAAACTTGGTATTTAGGTTCAGTATCTTCCAGAGATGCAACGCGAAGGTTTTCAAGAAAATCCCCCCACCCCAGATTACCCTTTACATGGAACATTTTTCGAACATTTTAATTTTCTCAAAAATGGCTCTAACGATTTTGAATAAAATATCATAAGTTTAAGACATTTTTTATGCCAAATGAATTGTATATCTCGAATATTCTTCATTGTGAACGACTTTTGCATAACTGGTAAGCCATAAGAGATAGACAAAATTTTACTACACAGAAAATGTAGATCGCGTTAAAATACACAATTTATGTCATACACATTTTTGTTGTTGAGTGAACCGTTTTCGAGATATTGCTTGTTATTCCCTTAAATTTTGCAATACTTTAGTTTTTCTCAAATAGGAATTCGTTATTCATTTTTTCTTAACGTACTGGACATACAAAGAGAATGGAATACTGCACATAGCAACCAGCTCTTAAAACATTTGTCTATCGCTTAAAGCCTACCAATTCCCCTTGCATCTACAAGAAAATTAGCAACAAGATTAACATTTCGATATCTCAATTAACATAAGTAGATGGAGATTGAGCGTTTGTAAAAATATTTTGTACAAGAGTAGCGAAAGTCATGTGAGTGTAACACATCAATTTGTTTTAAAATTCCATTTATATCCCGGCTTATCGGCGACCTTTCCTTTGGAACTTAATACCAATTTCTGTTATCGTTGGGTTTCTTGCACTTTGGGTTTTTAATCATTAGATCATAAACACATACACACTCTCATTCATACTTCCAGAGTCTGGGGAGGATACAGAATAATCTTGGCTAAAGAAAAATTCCCGCCCCCAACCGGAATCGAACCCGGGATCCCTCGCAGCCAGGCGATCTACCGACTGAGTATGAGGCCAACGACGAAATATGTAATAAATTTTTTTTGACTAACAAGGAGTAGAAGAATCATATTTTGTAAGAATAGTTTGTAGAAGAGTGAATAGGGAATGGCATATGAATACAACACACCAGATTTTTGCTGAAATAAAATGGAATCTGGTGTTTACTGCTAGTTGTATTAGCGGATGTGAGCGCACTGACTCGCTGACTGGTCATTTTCTACTCTCCGCAACACCACATAGTGGTTTGGCAATGTTTGCAGTGCATAAAGAAGTAGACGGCACTCTTAAAGAAATGCTTGACATATTTGCAAGAAGAGTAATTTCCTTCTTGAGCACGTAGGCAGAAAGAAGCAATATACAGGCTGAAAGAGTTATAGACGTCTGCAAATGAAAGAGGGATTCTGCATTATATTCTACTGAATGAAATACTGTATTAATGCTTTTACTTTTCTACTATGTGCCAAGAAGTTAGAGAAATTATTGTATTTCACCCAAAAATTCGATATCGAGGTTTCAAGTGAACGTCTGTGACTCGCATTCGGGTAGGGTGGTCCTGGGTTCGATCCCCGGCGACCGCCCTTTCTGCCTATGAGTTTTTCATGGTTTCCCCTGGTGACAGGTGGTGTTTCTTCTACCACGACTCTGCTACTCCTCATTTTCTGTGCCCATTATCTTCCTTGTTATCTGTTTAAGGGTGGTAAGACCAGGCGACCGAGTTCGGAATCTGGAAACATTAGGGACCCCTTCTGTGCTTGCGCCCGTCGTTATCTGGTCGCTCTTCAGGTCTCTCCCCTCATCGGGGTGTCCTGGGTTCGATCCCCGGCGACCGCCCTTTCTGCCTATGAGTTTTTCATCGTTTCCCCTGTGACAGGTGGTGTTTCTTCTATCACGACTCTGCTGCTCCTCATTTTCTGTGCCCATTATATTCCTTGTTATCTGTTTAAGGGTGGTAAGACCAGGCGACGGAGTTCGGAATCTGGAAACATTAGGGACACCTTCTGTGCTTGCGTCCGTCGTTATCTGGTCGCTCTTCGGGTCTCTCCTCTCATCGGGGGGGGGGTCCTGGGTTCGATCCCCGGCGACCGCCCTTTCTGCCCATGAGTTTTTCATGGTTTCCCCTGGTGACAGGTGGTGTTTCTTCTACCACGACTCTGCCGCTCCTCATTTTCTGTATCCATCATCTTCATTGTTATCTATTTAAGGGTGGTAAGACCAGGCGACGGAGTTCGGAATCTGGAAACATTAGGGATACCTTCTGTGCTTGCGTCCGTCGTTATCTGGTTGCTATTTGGGTCTCTCCCCTCATCGGGGAGCCCTGGGTGCGATTCCCGACGACCGCTCACTCTGCTCATGAGTTTTTCATGGTTTCCCCGGGTGACAGGTGGTGTTTCTTCTACCACGACTCTGCTACTCCTCAGTTTCTGTGCCCATCATCTCCATTTATATCTGTTTAAGGGTTGTAGGACCAAGCGACGGAGTTCGGAATCTGGAAACATTAGGGGCCCCTTCTGTGCTTACGCCCGTCGTCATCTAGTCGCACTTCTGGCCTCTCTCGTCATCCCTCCCTCCCAAGGGTCACTGGTAGAAGCACAAGAGCCGACTGGCCTGCGAGCGGGCTCTGCATCGGTTTCGTTACCTTTACCTTTCACGGAAAATACATGTCCTGAGGGCTCTGGATTAAAAAATAGCATTTTACAAAACGCTACATGTGTGCCTGTGTGTATGTGAACAGCATAACCTAAAAACGAAATGTCGGATAAATACGAAAGTTGGTTTATAAGTTCAGGATGGTTTTCCTCAATCCTCATAACTGGCAAATGCCATGGAGGTACCCTAAACTTAGACCTGAAACGCTTTCTTCCTAAATATCCTTTTCCAATAAATCACTTCATGTATCACCAGTGTCAAATGTAGTAAGAGCGGGCGTTAAACACTGCCCCCCCAAAAGTTCATCCAAAGATGCGACACGAAGATTTTAATTCCTTTTTAACGCTCGTTCTTGCTGCATGCGGCACCACAGGCGGTGGGCATTGACGATACACGAAATGAAATATAAATAGGAAAGCAGCCGGAAAATATATTCTGTAACAAATGAGATAAGGTATTTTTATTTATATACGAGGGCTGATCAATAAAGACTGAGACTGATTTGTTTTTCACAGTATTTATTACTCCATTTCAATGTTGACATGATATTTTTCAAAGTAGTCCCCTCCTACTTGAATGTACTTCTTATAGTGTCTCTGCCTGTCCTCGAACACATGGTGCAGGCCATTCTTTGTCAGGTCTTTGAGAATCGCCTCACTTTTCCTCAGCACGCTTCAGTGCTCTCAAATCGAATGCCCCGGAGCTTTGCCTTTAGTGATGGGAATAAAAAAGAAATCACAGGGGCAAGATTGGGGTTATAAGGCGGATGCAGTACGCAGGTGATGTTGAATTCCTGGACTTGATTTGCGACGTGAGGCCACGCGTTGTTGTGATGAAGTCGCCACCCATTCTGATGAAGTTCTGGATGTTTCCTTGCAATGTGCTCCCTCAGTGTAGCCAATACTGGCGTGTAGTACGCTGCTGTAACAGTAGTGTGAGGAATAACAACAATCACAGCAGCTGTGTTGATGTTGACTTCAGTCATAGCAGAAGCCGAAGCACCAGGCCCACCTTGCTTAGCACAGAGGACTCGCCCTGCTTTGAAGTCCTTGAACCACCTAAACACTGTTGCACGAGGTAGTGCATCTTCACCGTATGCTTGCTTCAGCTTCTCCAAAGTTTCAGAGGCTGTATGATTTAAACAAAAACAAAATTTTATTGCTCCTCTCGTGTCGAGTGGTATGCGAAATTCAAGTAGGGTCAACAATACACAGCATTACTACCAACCTACCGATACAAGAGTGCTGCCGTCTATGGACATTATACATGAAACCCCGCTCTTTTCAAATATTCATGGTAGAGACAGGTAACTCTCAAGAAAGCTACAGGAAAAAATCAGTCTCAGTCTTTGTTGATCAGCCCTCGTAATTATTTATTAAACGTTGATCATTTCCGCTTTACAAACAAGAAATGAATAGAAAATGACAAAATGAGGACAACCACAGTCTGGCACCGAGTGGATGGCTCAGGCGGCAGAACTGTGGCCCACATTTGGGGATCCCGCGTGACGTACTCTGATCATAGGGTTTTTCGTAGTTTTCCCTGGTCGCGTAGGTGAATGCAAGGGTGGTGTGTTCTACCACGATTTCTCCCTCCCCCATTTCCTCTCATTTCATCTCTCCCTCTCATATTTCAGGTGTGTCTTTGGGTCCTGCGGTACTGAAGATGTCGGGCAGATGGTGTAGTTGCTTGCGCATTGGTCCCGCCTGTTAGGATCGATTCGTCGCCCTCTCCCATTATTCTTTGCCTCTACTGATGCGCGGGTGTTCAAACTGGAAATATTAGGGACTTCTACGCGTCTCTGTGGGCTGTAGGTCTGCGGATCTGCGACCTCCTACGGCAGCTTTACCTCAGCCCTGCCTTCTGGGTGGTGTAGGAGAACACCTCGCCACAAGCTGGTCGCACATCCTACATCTACCTAAATCGGGCCCTTCTGTAACGTAATAACAGTAGTGACAAAAGTCTAAGCAAAAGTTAAACTGATATCAGGTTGTCAGGAGGCAAGAACAGGTCAAAGACAAGATCTAGAAAGTAAAATGATAAGGTTTTTTCAATGTGTTGATTTAGGAAGGTTAACAAATTATAAATTTGTTATGAAGCAATAGCTACTTTTTATCTTTATTTACAGAAATTCATTTTAAAACTAAATGCAATTAAAATGTGTTATTAAAATAACTTCAATCTCCCATAATTACCTAACAAACCTGCATGTCGATAGCAAATAAACAGTTTTCACAATTTAACTAACCCTAGGAATTTTGAGATAACATATTCCTGTTGCACCTACAATCTCGTCAGCGCTTTAAGATCTGGGCTTCATAGTTAACCACCAGTGAAGCCCAACCTGTTCTCTTAAGAGCTAAGGTTCAAAGTCCATGGTTGATCCCACTTGCTATATTTGGAGAGATTGACAAGCTAAACTAATCACGTTTCATTCCTTGGCAGCACGAGTGGAAATGAGTGGGAAGGAAACTCACTTCATCCCCTCTCTCTGTAAGGTTGGCTTGCATGTATTAAACCTATCACCTTCAGTTCCCTGTCTCTAAATATCTGTCTGAATCTCTGTAAATAGAATGCAAGGACTTGGGGTCATTCATTAACGCCACGTGTATAGGTGCAGTCGACCGAGCGGGATGGCTCGCATTCTGGTGGCCCCGGGTACAATTCCCGGTAATGGCCCACTCTGACTATGGGGTTTTTCGTGGTTTTCCTCTGGTCGCCAAGGCGAATGTATTCTACCATGATTTCTCTCCCCCCACCATTTCCTCTTATTTCATCTCCACTTCACGTTCCAGGTGTGCTTTCAAGTCCTACGGTGCTGGTGGTGTCGGGCGGATGGCGCGGATGTATGCGCGTTGATAAAAGATTTCTCCCCGTGAACGCCAGAGTGAGCTGTACCGCCTATTAGGGTCGCTGTGTCACCCTCTTGGGATTCCTCGCCACTGGTGCGCGGGTTCTCAAACTGGAAATGTTATGGACTTCTGCGCGTCTCTATGGGCCTGCGGATCTTCGACTTCTTCACCTCATCCCTGCTTCACGGGGGGTGTAGTCACAATAGATCAAAATGGTAGCAGCGCGTGAGGTGCCGCCCTTGCGATTACACATCCTACATGGATACAGTCGAGTGAATGCGCAGTGGTGTATGTTGGTAAGGAAACACTGAACCCCTTTGCTACCTCTTACCTGGTTCCAGCACTCCATTTAATGTTTATTTTCCCTGTTTTCCTTCGCTCCTGAACCCGACCTGTGTTTGGGTGCCAGACATTTGGCACCAAACCAATACAAGACAGACTCACCCAGGAGCTGGAGTGAACCGTTGTTGCGAAGCATGCCTTCTAGCCACTCAGGTGAAATGTTTCCGTACTCCTCCCCTTTCGCCGCTCACCTAGGCCTGAAGTTCATAGGCTAATACGTGTGTATCGGAGTTAAATTCAAACGAATAAGAGATTGGTTGGAACACAGATGATAAGAAGTTTCTGCCAACATTAAATAAACAAAGGCACTATAGAAAACCATAAAGCATCGGCAGGTTTTCATGCACTCGATTGTACATTGAAGAAGGTGTATTGTCTTTTATTTGCTCCGCGTATGGACGCCAATTTGAAGTAGTTGAATTGTTTCGTTATTTGCACCACGCTTTGGGCGTCAATTTAAAATAGTTTGTATTGAAGGAGTTGTATTATATTTCAACTGTTGGGGAGCCGAACTTGTAGTAGTTGCACATATAGTGCCCGCTTTCCGGTAGCCTTCGCCCCAAATGTACTTTCAGGTGGCCTTTGCCCCAAGTTTAAAATAAAACATTAACTTTGTAATTTGACTGTTTCTTTAAATATACATTTATGTTTGCCTCGGCTGCGTCAGTATTATTGTTAGACACGTTTCTCTTAGTAGGGTTGTGATGCGACAAGAATGTAGTCTTACACAGATTATAATTTTACTTCACTCCTTTTATTAATTAATTACACTTTTTAACACGTAAACTTATTTTTCGTCTCACACGAATACATATTATATTTCTTGAGAACACTTTTTGCGTCTGGTTAGTAACGCTGTTTACAGGCAACTGAACTGATTTCAACCTCCTAAACTTGTGCATTTCTGTATTTCAAGTCTCTGATTGGCTATTCCTAATCCAATAGAATACCTTCTTTTAACTAAAGATTTTCTGGTTGTTGATGGGCTATTTTATGAACTGTCACTAAAATTACATTATTGTTACTCCAATAATCAGAAGTAGTATTATTAAACTCTCAAACTCATTATTGCCTCAAGGTTACCTTCGTTATCTCATTGTTAGAAAACGTTTAACTTATTATTCTCACAGCTCCTACATTATTAAATTACGTAATGCATTCACATAACATTATTGAACATGTTTACAATAATATAAGCATATGCAATGACTGTTACATACATTATACAAATTATTACATACACATATTGCTTTAAGGCGGGCTGTTATTGAATTTACATATTATATAATTTTACTGAAATCATTTAACTGTTAAAAATACTGCCCTCAACATCCAGATACAAAAATTCAAAACAGCAGTGTGTAATCACAACGATGTAAATATCGTTATTTCATAGTACCTGCATGGTTATCAATTTTGTTGTTCAATCACAGCCGCCACTGACGTACAGAATTACTGTTTATTCGTGTTTGCACTGTTTGGCCTAGTTCAGTGTCATTCGCCATGGATTAATTTATAATGAAGTATGACCCCCTCATGTAGCGTCCAGTGCTACAAGTTTAATTTGGCTCGGAAATCAGCTATCAGTAAATCAGATTTGCGTTTAAACAAAACCCAAAGGGAGTCAGTGATTTTGTATCAAGCGAAGGGTAATCCAGGGAGAGACTGGGAATTTTTAACATTCTCAGGAGAGATATTCGATGTTAAAAGGAACCTGTTTGCCTTTTTCTTCAACTACAGCAATCACAGTATCATTAAGTTTTGTTCTCGGGAGGAGAATGTTTTATTATTATTATTATTATTATTATTATTATTATTATTATTATTATTATGCTATTTTGTAGTGTAGCATTGTTATAGTTCTGCTGTGTTTTTTGTGTTACTGGATTATAAAAAATATATTTTATAGAAAGTAATTTGGGACTTTCATTTCACCAGGTTGATTATTATTATTAATATTATTATCGCTATATTAATTATTAAGTTTATTGAAGGACTTAGAATGATTTGAACAGCGATAGTCAAATGTTTAAGAACCGGACGCTGGCCTTAAAATACCATACTGTTTCCATGCAATCGTAAGAAACAATTCGAAACGGATATCTCGGAAACGGCTGATGCCATAAAAAATTTATTTGAAATAAATTGTGTATTTTAAAGAGATCTGCATTTTTTGTGTACTACTTTTCCGTCTATCATTCAACGTTTACCAGTTACACAAGATTATACAAAACTTTTTCCGAATGAAGGGTACTTCACAGGCTATTCCCAGAAAATTCAAGGTATACATTTTATAGTCATGTAAATATCTTTAATACATGGTATTTTAATCAAAATCGTTATAGTCACTTATGAGAAAATAAAAAAATTCGAACAATTATCCATCTAAGAGGTGGTTTGGATAGGGGATTTAATTTGAAAATCTTTGTGTACCATCTTCGGAAGATAAACCCCAATTTTAGTGTTTATCCGAATTTTCCTTTTTGAGTTTTGTTGTTCACAGACACAGACGGACCTTTTTCTAAAAATCTAACGTGTTGCACTCACATGACTTTCTCTACTCTTGTACAAACTATTTTTACAAACCCTTATTCGCCAACTACTTCATGTTAAACGAGATAAACATTTGCAGAAACTATCTTATTGCTAATTTTCTTGTAGATGCAAGGGGAATTGGTAGGCTTTAAGCGATAGTCAAATGTTTTAAGAGCTGGTTGCTATGTGGAGCATTGCATTCTCTTTGCATGTCCAGGACATAAAAAAAAATGAATAACGAATTCCCATTTGAGAAAAAGTATAATATTGGAAAATTCAAACAAATAACAAGGAATATCTCGGAAATGGTTCACTGGACAAAAAATGTATGTGACAAATTGTGTGTTTTAACCATATCTATATTTTTTGTGTGGTAAAATTTTGTCTATCTCTTGCGGTTTACCAGTTATGCAAAAGTCATTCAGAATGAAGAGGACTTTTGGAGACATTTCCAGAAAATTCAAGATATACATTCCATTTGCCGTGAAAATATCTGACACATATGATATTTTTAATCAAAATCATTAGAGTCGTTTTTGGGAAAATGAAAATTTTAAAAAAATGTTCCATGTAAAGGACAGTCTGGTGTGGAGGGATTTTCTTGAAAATCTTCGTGTCGCATCCTCGGAAGATAGTAAACTCAAGTACCAAGTTTGGTATTTATTCGACTATCGTGTTTGAGTTCGCACAAGACAATGTTTCTTGTTAGTCGGGAAACAAATGCTAGTTATGGTGTTTCCGAAGAAAAGCTAGGGACCAGCAATGTTGAAATGAAAGTCCTCTCCCTTCTCCAAGATTCTTCGACGCTACGTTGTTATCAAGTGATGGGGGCACTCATCCGTCTAGTAATTAAATTAAAATTACAGCATCGTATCTTAAGGCGTTCTTTTTAAAACTTAATTTGAGAATCTCATCAAGTGCTCTTGCAGAATGAATACTTAGGATATCTAAAGAAATACTTTATTAAAAATAACTAAATGCTAAGGATGGTAATTTGAATATGCAGCTGTACTGAGAGATCAGTTGACAAGTAACTTCAACTTTTTACTTTCTCTACTACGTATAGTAAGTAGGGGAAGTATTGTATTCCACCCAAAAATTAGATACCAAGATTTCACCGGAAATACATGTTTTGAGACCCCCTGAATCCAAAAAAAGCATTTTTGGAAACATGTCCGTGTGTGTGTGTGTGTGTGTGTGTGTGTGTCTTTTAACAGCATAACTCAGAAACTAACAGTCGGATAAACACCAAACTTTGCATTTAGGTTCAGTATCTTCCAGAGATGCGACACAAAGGTTTTCAAGAAAATCCCCCCACCCCAGATTACCCTTTACATGGAACATTTTTCGAACATTTTAATTTTCTCAAAAATGCCTCTAACGATTTTGATTAAAATATCATATGTTTAAGATATTTTCATGACAAATAAAATGTATATATCGAATTTTCTGGGAATGTCTCCAAAAGTATTCTTCGTTGTGAACGACTTTTGCATAACTGGTAAACCATAAGAGATAGACAAACGTTTACTATACAAAAAATGTAGAGCGCGTTAAAATACACAATTTATGTCATATACAGCTTTTTTCTTGGGTGAACCATTTTTGAAATATTGCTTGTTATTCCCTTAAATTTTCCAATACTTAATACTTTTTCTGAAATTCGTTATTCAATTTTTTTATCCTGGTAATGCAAAGAGAATGGAAAACTCCACATAGCAACCAGCTCTTAAAAGAGTTGACTATCGCTTAAATACTACCATATTCCCCTTGCATCTACAAGAAAATTAGCAATAAGATTAACATCTGGATTAACATGAAGCATATGGAGAATAGCATTTGTAAAAATAGTTTGTACAAGAGTAGGGAAAGTCATGTGAGTGTAAAACATCAGATTTTTTGTATTACTTTTGGAAACGTACTTTTTTACTTGTAATAAACTAAAATATCAATGACGTAATGCAGTGTAATTGATTTTTCTAAGCAATGAACAGAATTAGTAGTGACCCATCCGCAACTGAAAAATGTAAAAGCTTTATAAGTAAATACACAAACACAATTTTTCTATCGTCGGATTCTACCTTTCAGCTTGTGTGGAAGAAAAATTAATTCCATAATGTTTAAAGATTGTTAATCTATATGTATTTGCGTTGTTAATTTTAAACTAATAATTACCAATTAGCAAACAAATTTTCATAATAAATAAATAGTTTCAATCAACGTAGCATTTTCCCTCGTGTTTTCCAGTAGTGAATTTGAGAAATTGTGAAATCTCTTTATTTTAATGATATCAATGAAATGAGGTTATAAGATTTTAACAAAATATATGTTACAATTTGAATAACATTTTCCCAACAGATTACTCATGCATACGTTAATTTCTATCATTAATTGTATCCCTTCCATTAACGGCCATCAACTCTATTTGGGGGGGTGAGTTCATCGGAAAGGAAATTTGGTATTGGTGGGGTTCCGCCTGAGCACCTCATTTTGGCGCACACAGGCATCAGTACTGCTGCTCAAAGAATAGGAGCGGACTGAATAGGGTGCCGAGTATCCGCAATGGCAGAAGCCCTGGCAGGGACCCGGAGGATGGGGCGGGACTTGGGAAGGAGTGAATTAAAAGAATAATTCTATATACTTTATTAATCGTTTCAATACTGTACGCGCGAGTGCTTGTTGCCCTTAAGAGAGGCAATGCAATGTGGTTAGCAGGGGCAGCGCATTGGGCGTGGACGATGTCGCAGTTCTCATGACTCGTGTTATCTTATTTACTGGGCGCCTCTTGTTTTGTTATTTTAAATTTGGGTTCATTGTCCTCCGGCTAGCTATTATAACTCAGTCGAGCAAGTATCTCTTAGCAGGGCGTGTAAACGGAAAGGAGTTGTTGCTAAAAGATAACACTGATAAAAAAATTTGTTTCTGCACTTTTATTGCCGTCACACTTAATTAATAATTGACATATTTAATCTTTATACACACCTGACTGAAACTGTGATATTTCCGAATGTAACTACAGTCGTTTTAGTTGCCGCGCACCAATTACTTCGCGTACTTTACATTTTTGTAACTAACTCTGCGACGTGCACCTCGTGAGAGATTCTTCACAACTGTGTGACACTTGCTTATGGGTCGAGAATATATACTCCTTCACCTCGAATTGTCTAAACATTATAATATAGCTCCTATTTGTTACCAAATTGCGCCCACTTTAGAGTCTGTTTTGGTCAGCCAATCACTACTAGTAACATATATGCTCTAGGGAAGATATTCCCTCCATTTCTAAAAAAAGGCACGCTACCCTGACGTCATTTGTTTGTCTCTTCTTAGTGATAAACAACTCATCCCCTCGGTTTATTGTTACCCACTTCTATTGTCAGTTTCAGTGAGGCCGTGTAAACTTATTTCCTAACAATACTTACGGCTAACAAACATCTAAATTCCTGTACATTCAATAATATTAATTTACACTACAATCACTCTGGCATTCACAGTGTTGTGATATAAAATATTGCCTCAACGGCAGCGTTGGTCATCCGATGATGGTCGGTGGTGGCAGGAGATCGGCGTGTTTCTTTGTCTTGCTGGTCGAAGGATGCTAATGACGCTGCCTGGTAGTAGCATTGTTGGAGGTTGGCTATACATGCAAGGCGTCGTTGTATTGAAGCTGGATGGCAGTCAGGGGGGCTGTGACTGGTTCATAAGACCGTCTCCACTGAGTGCTACTTTCAGTTGATGTAGTCATGTGGCGGCGGACGGGTTTCAAGTTCCCCAATAGTTTCCTCGATGCCGGCTGTGCCGAGGTCCCAAACTGCCCTAAGCACCCCAGGTGACGTTCACCTTTGGAGTGTAACGGCGGCGGGTGGAGATGGTGGCGGTATAAGCGACTACTGAGGCAAGGCGGAGGAACTGTTGCGAGGACAGAGCGAGCAGGCTTCTGTCCGCTGAAGTGAGAGTTGTCCCGGCAGGAGGCACAGTAGCGGCGGCGGCGGTGTCTGAGATTACGGGTGGCACATTCTGACGTCAATGGCACCGAGGTGACGCATTACAGATCGAGGCAGCAGCGCCAGCAGGGTTTGGAACTGCAATTGAGTCTTCAACAATTAAGTCTGTCCTAAGAAGGGCAGGCCTGTACACTGAGCTTCTGCTTCCTCCCATCCAGAAATCCCAATCGAACCAGCCGAGATGGGCGGTGATAATTCTGGTTGCGTTGTAAGCGCACCCCAGAACTGCTGGGCGCCTAGAGTATGAAGTTATGTGAAGTTGCCTGCTTAAATACAGTTGCCTGCTTAGTTTTATAACTAAGTGCCATAATTTGGGACTTCTCAAGTGTATCATAATATGCAATTTATTACGAGTTCTATACTTTTACTTTAAAGCATCCTTTATACAGGATGTCCTCTCCATTTGTATGGAATGGTTGAAAACCCCAACCTATTCTATGGGTAATACGTGTTCCATTTCCAAACATCTGTATTCCTTTTCAAAGGAAGCCCATTGTGTCTGAATCATATTGTGACTTTGTTCAGTTTTCACTGTCATTTTACATTTCCTCGCGAAGTAGCGGCTTAATGAAATACGCGCGAAGCAGCCTCTTCTATCTCTCGCTTCACTAACAGGGGCGTCGAACACATCTCTCTAATCTCTCGTGTTAGAGTACTCGCTACACGTCACCACTGTCTTCACAACTTCACTCGTGGAAGCAGTACTTTGGGTGGCATCGAACAACTCACTATCTCACTAAGTGGCCCACTCGCAAGCACGCTTGCTTATATATTGTAACGACCCTTCATGGGATTCGATCCACAACCGGGAACTTAAATTAAATTGAGTTATATTATGGACGACGCTCTTTAACTACTATGTTTCTTAGCGTCCCATTCTATATTGAAATCTTCCTCAGAGGTCTCTTTATCAGGCTGAGGTGCTCTTACGTGCCTTAAATCTACGACACGGGACCACTGGCTTTACATCCCTCGCAAAGGAAGCCAGATTTTTACCCCAGAAGACATCCACCTCCCTCTGCCTGTTTTGAACCCGTGACCTTGTGAACACACGGAAAGTTGCATCCGTTTTTATAAAGTAGCATAACTGGAAGTAACAGGGAGAGCACATTGTTGATGTTGCTTAGCAGAGTGTACACTTCTGTGCAAAACCTAAGGACGAAAGTAATCTTTGCATGCTGTGACACTGCCAAGTAACATAGCTCGAACCATACATAGAGGGAACTGCTACGGTATGCTACAGTAGGCAACTAAACCAAATATGCAATGAGACGAACAGAAACGCCACTTTTATTCATAGACCATAAACTACACTAAAGTGAATACAAACATATGATGGCTCTCTAGATTTACAGAAACAGATACACGGTGCTTGAAAGGGTGTATGATCACCACGGACAGCAATGCATGCTCTGCATCGTGCTCCCATGCTGGCCACAAGGTTGGTAAGCAGATCTTGTGGTAGGGCGTTCCATTCCTCCACCAGCGCTGTTGACAACCGTTGGATGGTCGTTGGTGCATGTGGATGTGCTGCAATGCGTCTCCCCAAAGCATCCCACACGTGTTCGAAGGGATTTAAATCGGGGGTACGGGCACGCCAGTCCATTCGCAGAATATCCTATCGTTCCAAGAGATCCTCCACCTGCGCTGTTCGATGCGGTCACGCATTGTCATCCATAAAAATGAAGTCAGGGCCGACTGCACCCATGAAATGACGCACATGGGGAAGGAGTACAGTATCACAATAACGTTGACCAGTGAGCGTACCGTGTTCAAAGATTTGGAGGTCGGTGCGCCCATGCAACATTATGCCTCCCTAAACCATAACACCCGGATCACCAAAACGATCATGTTCAAGGATGTTCCTGGGTTCATTATGTGTTCCCACCTCTCCCAGATGAGGGTACGTCGAGAATCACTACTTAGACTGAATCTGCTCTCATCCGAGTAGAGCACACGACCCAATTCCTCGTTGGTCCAATTTTGATGCTCTTGGGACCATCGCAAACGGTGCCGCCGATGTGCGGATGTCAATGGAACACAACGTACTGGCCGTCGGGCAAAGAGACCACCTCTGTGTAGTCGCCGTGCCACTGTGAATCGTGAGATTACGTGCCTAGTTGCCCTGTTAAACGTGTTTGTATGGTTGTCGCAGTTTATGGATCCCCAAGCGGCGGCCTTTGTACAGTAGCCAAACACTTGTCCCCTACCTCCCCTAACCGCAAGCACTCATAAACATTAGTGACAACCATATACACATGTGCGTTGTTGCCAAAGTTTAAAATAGTATTTGAAAGCAAAACTTTGCCGCTGATTTCCACATGTACAAAACACAATCATGCAGTTTGTCTTGCTTACTTTACACACAAATGCAGTAAATAACTATGCATCGCATAATAATTACATTTCTGTTAGGAACGCTTTAGTATATGACTCAGGAAGAGCTGAACTTACATTACGCTACAAGAATGGAAATGCATGTTAACATATCCGAGAGACACTTAGAAACGCGTCCCAAATAAACTGTAGGTTGTTGGACTATCATTAAACAATTAAAATGCATTAATACGAATTTATTTTTAAAGGAACGTTTACTCCCAAACAAAATTATCATTTTTATTGTTATTTACCCTAATAGCTAATTTTTATAAGTACGGGCTGTATATTTGCAGTTCGGCTTATTGTAATTATTACTGTGCTATGGTAAAAGTATTCTTTATTTTGTCTGTCTCACAACCACAGAATGTAGAAAAACCAAGTTCCAGAAGATGTAAACAAAAACACTATATATGTAAAAGTTAAAAAAGAAGCAACAGGTGAAAAAAGCAAAACGAACGCAAGTTTTTTGTGTCACTCTGGGGAGATAGGTGTTTTTTTCGTACTTTTGAAATTATTAATAAATTTGCTTCACAGCGATGTTTTATTAATATAAACTTAAATAAAAAGAAACTGGATATTGTTCAAGATCCGTGAGATTTATTAGCATAGCAGCTTGTGTTATATAATGCAGGACAAGTAAGAATACGGAAGACAAAAGAAAGAAAATAAAAAATCTTATGTGTTATATTCACATGATTATCTCTACTCACTCTTCTATAACTACTTTTACGAAAGCTTATTCTTCTATCTACTGCTTCTTAAACGAGATAAACTTTCATTGCATATTTGTAATTATAAGGGCACACAGGCTAAAGCGATAGTCAGATTTTTAAAAACAGATGAATATAACATGACTTTGAAATTCCATGCTCTTAGCATGACCACGAGAAAAATACAAATAGGGAATTGCCATTTGTAAAAAGTACAAGTATTTCAAAATTCAAACCAGTAACAAACAATTTCTCGGAAACGATTAACACAATTTGACATAAACAGATTGCATTTTACTCACAGTAAGATTTTGTATATCTCTTACGGTTTACCAGTTATACAGAAAGTTGAGAATGAGAAAGAGTTTACAGGTTATTCCCAGAAAATAAAATTCAAAATACACATTTTATTTTTCATGCAAATATCTTAAACATGTAGTATTTTAATACAAAAATCGTTATAGCTGCTTTTGAGAAATTCAAAACAATAACGAACATTTTTCCACGTAATGGGTAGTTTGGGATGGGGGGATTTTCCCGAAAATCTTTGTGTCGCATCCTTCGAAGAAGCTGAACTTAAATACCAAGTTTGGTGTTTAAGCGACTTTTAGTTTTTGTTTTGCTGTTCATAAACACAAACACAGAGCTTTTAAAAATGATACAGATACAAATTTAACTAAAAGACGGCAGAAAAGCACGCGAACAGTCACAGCTGCTAAAACGTACTGAAATCGAAGAAACAACACAAATGACATTGCAACAACGCTTTGCTTGGTGGAGCTAAAGAAAGGACCACGTATTGTATAGTTGGGGGCTGGGAAGACCCTACTAATCGTTTACAGATGGGTTTATGGTCAGGCCTCAAAGCTTTCCGTTCACTTTGTAGCCGGTTGGGGAAAGGATGCCCGAGACTATGTTAATTGCACCCGCTGTTTGGCGCGGATCCCTTCTTGCCTGTTGCACAATGTAGCGGTTATCTGCTGCTGTAGTTGAGCGTGGTCGACCACCACCTCTCCTTGGGACAGCAGTGCCTGTGGTTTGGAAGGTTCTCCATGCACGTGAAACAATGCTGTGAGCAATTCCAAACTCCTGAGCAACACTCGTCACACTTCTCCCTTCTTCCAGTTTCCCGATGATTCCTCCCCATTAGAAGTCATCCAAATGGTGTCTACGGGCCATGTTGCAATGAACACCATTACAGTGCATCGTAACAGCTCGGTAATTGCCACACACCGTCTTGTCCTGTTTCAACTGCCCCGTGTTGCGGGACCAGACCCATTTGGCACTATAGGCTCGCTACACTCACGTCATGTGACGTCCAGCTTTCTGTGTACGTGTGAGAGACCTCTGGCAACATGCTCCCGCACCTTCATCTACTACCACCAAGTAGTTCATTTGTTATGTTACTTTACCCATCTCGTCTTTAGGTGTTGCACTACAGTGTATTAAATTGCCCAAGTTTTTAGATCAACGTCGCAATCGTCTCTCAATCGTCATGCTTCCGCCTAGAAGACACGCGTCTACGTTAAACTTTGGTCTCCAACCCTGACACACAGTATATTTTTACAAAGTAAATCAAGTCCTGCCGCATCTGTCGTCAGGTAAGTTTTGGTGATGGGTATTTAAGCTCCTGCACGCCGGGGCCCGTAAGTGGGCCTTTCATATGCACAATCCCTATATATGTATAATTTATCCCCTTTCACTTTAATATATGGCATTTTAATCAAAATGGTTAGAGCTATTTTTTAGAGAATACAGTTTCGAAAAATCTTGCATGTAGAGGGTTGTCCAAGGTAGTGGACTTTCTTGAAAATCTTCGTGTCCCATCTTTGGAAAGTATTGAACTTAAATACCAAAATTGGTATTTATCCGACATTTCGTTTTTGAGTTATGGTGTTCCAATCACACAGGCACACAAGACGTTTTTCTAGAAATGCTTTTTTGGATTCAGGGGCCTCAAAACATGTATTTTCGATCAAATATCGACATCGAATTTTTGGGTGGAATATTACTGTACGTAGTAGGGAAAGTAAAAATGTTTCCAGGAAGTGATTTCCTTGAAAGCTTCAAGTCTCAAAATGGTGGTATTGCACAGTGGAGAGAATTTTCTGTGTGGCGTTGTATATTATTTTTGTGGTTGCCATTCTCTTCAAAGCTCGGACTGAAAATTCGGGTTCAGCGGACAATACAAGTAACTTTTGCGAGCCCTTCATGCAACCTCTATGTGAGGATCCTCTAAATCAACGATATGAAAGGGAGTCTTTTAATTGGATTTCACATGACGTGGAAAACGAAATGCTTGATATCGCGTCGTTCAAAGAGTTTCGTCGGCGTGTGAAATCCAGGAAGTTGAGTATTTTTTGTTACTGAAACATGACAGAACTTTAGATAAACTTCAACAACAGTCGCAGAAGTCCCATCCTTGGAGTGGTGTTTTACTGAAAAAGGAATCGCCTCACTGGGTTAACTAGAATGCTATTAAAAATATCTGATGTGTTGCAATCACATGAGTTTCTCTACTCTTGTACAAACTATTTTTACAAACGCTTATTCTCCATATGCTTCATGTTAATCGAGATGTTCATCTTATTGCTAATTTTCTTGTAGGTGCAAGGGGAATTGGTAGGCTTTAAGCGATAGTCAAATATTTTAAGAGCTCGTTGCTATTGGAGTATTCCATTTTCTTTGCATTACCAGGACAAAAAAAAGGAATAACGAATTTGAGAAAAAGTATAAGTATTGGAAAATTTAAGGAAATAACAAGCAATATCATGAAAATGGTTCACCCAACAAAACAAACGTAAATGACATAATTTGTGTATTTTAACGCGATCTACATTTTTTGTGTAGTAAAATTTTGTCTAACTCTTATGGTTTACCAGTTATGCAAAAGTCCTTCAGAATGAAGAGTACTTTTGGAGACATTCCGAGAAAATTCGAGATATACATTTCATTTGTCATGAACATATCTTAAACATATGATATTTTAATTAAAATCGTTAGAGCCATTTTTGAGAAAATTAAAATTTTCGAAAAATGTTCCATGTAAAGGGTAATCTGGGGTGGGGGATTTTGTTGGAAACCTTCGTGTCGCATCTCTGGAAGATACTGAACCTAAATACCAAGTTTGGTGTTTATCCGACTGTTCGTTTCTGAGTTATGCTGTTCACAGACACACACGGACATGTTTCCAAAAATGCTTTTTTGGATTCAGGGGGTGTCAAAACATATATTTCCGGTGAAATCTCGGTATCGAATTTTTGGGTGGAATACAATACTTCCCCTACTTACTATGCGTAGTAGAGAGAGTAGAAATCTGATATGTTGCACTAACATGACTTTCTCTACTCTTGTACAAACCATTTTTACAAACGCATATTCTCCATCTACTTCATGTTAAGAGATAAACGTTTGCAGAAGCTATCTTATTGCTAATTTTCTTGTAGATGCAAGGGGAATAAGGTAGGCTTTAAGTGATAATCAAATGTTTTAAGAGCTGGTTGCTATGTGGATCATTTCATTCTCTATACATGTCCAGGTCATAAAAATACGAATAACAAATTCGCATTTGAGAAAAAGTATAAATATTGGAAAATACAAACAAATAACAAGAAATATCTTTGATATTATTCACTCGAAAAAAAGTGGCATAAATTGTCTGTTTTTACGAGATCTACCTTTTTTTGTAGTAAAACTTTGCAAAAAAAATTTAGAATGGAGACTTTTGGGAACATTTCCAGAAAATTTAAGATATACATTTCATTTGCCATGAAAATATCTAAAACATGTGATGAGATATTTTTGAAAAATATACCATGATAAAAGGTAGTCTGGCTTGGGCGGATTTTTTTGAAAATCTTCGTGTCGCAACCTTGTAAGGTATAGACTAAAACACCAAGTTTGGTATTTATCCGACTTTTGCTCACAGAAAACACACACACAGACACGTTTCCAAAAATGATTTTTTTGGATTCACGGCAACTTAAAACATGTACTTCGGGTTGAATCTCGAGATTGAATTTTGGGTATACGTAGTTGAGAAAGTAATACCTGAGATATATATATATATATATATATATATATAATATATATATCATTATTACATTTACATGACGTTCCCTACTCATTATCCTTTATTTTGATATAACCTCCAGAAACTATTCTTAAGAACGCTTGTATTTCTATGTACTTCATTATAAGCCAGATAAACCTTTGCAGATATATTTTCATTACACGCTTCGTTGAAGGTACAAAGGGAGATAGAGGAATCTCTGATACTGGCTGTATGCTAGCCTAGAAATTCCATACTCTTCCTATGACATGTGAGAAACAACTGAATAGCAACATCACTTTTAAAAAATGACGAAGTATTGAAAAATTGAAACAAATAACAACGGATATGCCCGAAAAAGTTTATGACATAAAAACGTTATATGAAATAAATTGTGTGTCACCATGTTAAGTATCTTAAATATATGCTATTTTAATTAGAGCTATTTTTGAGAAAACCCAAAGTTTTTAAAAATCTTCCATGTAAAGCGTAATTTGGAGTGGGGATTTTCCTGAAAATCCTCTTGTAGCATTTGTACCCATCGCACACTTCTTTTTTAATTTCTCTACTACCTATAATAACTAGGGGAAGTATTGTATTCCACCTAACAATTCTATACCTAGATTTCACCGAAAATACATGTTTTGAGGTGCACTGAATGCATATAAAGCATTTTTTGATACATGGCTCCGTGTGTGTGTGTGTCTGTCTGTGAACAGCATAACTCAGAACCGAACAGTCGGATAAACACCAAACTTGGTATTTAGGTTCAGTATCTTCCAGAGATGCGACACGAAGGTTTTCAAGAAAATCCCCCCACCCCAGATTACCTTTTACATGGAACATTTTTCGAAAATTGTAATTTTCTCAAAAATCGCTCTAACGATTTTGATTAAAATGTCATATATTTAAGATACTTTCATGACAAATAAAATGTATATCTTGAATTTTCTGGGAATGTCTCCAAAAGTATTCTTCATTTTGAACGACTTTTGCATAACTGGTAAACCATAAGCGATAGACAAAAGTTTACTACACAAAAAATGTAGATCGCATTAAAATACACAATTTATGTCATACATTTTTTGTTGTTGAGTGAACCATTTTCGAGATATTGCTTGTTATTCCCTTAACTTTTCCAATACTTACAGTTTTTCTCAAATAGGAATTCGTTATTCATTTCTTTGTCCTGGTAATGCAAAGAGACTGGAATGCTCCACATAGCAACCAGCTCTTAAAATATTTGGCTATCGCTTAAAGCCTACCATATTCCCCTTGCATCTACAAGAAAATTAGCAATAAGATTAGCATCTCGATTAACATGAAGCATATGGAGAATAAGCGTTTGTAAAAATAGTTTGTACAAGAGTAGAAAAGGTCATGTGAGCGTAAGATATTTTTTTTCACCACTAGTCGATGGTTTGCCCGGCTTTATGTAAGTCGACGAAGACGCGAGAGCAAATTCACTGTCATCTATGATACTAAACAGAAATTGCTGGTTTCAGGCTGTAAACAATAATCTAGGCATACTCGGATCAGGTGACTCATAGGCATTGCATGTTTGGGCGTGTACTCTGTTTAACAGCATAAATCAGTGTTAATTAATCGCTTAGGTATTTGTATAGAATATTATACCATTTAAGGATAAATTCATTCTAAAATTCAGATTATTAGCATGGCACTACTTTCCTGCGTGCATTGCTACCGTCATATCGCGGTGCATTGGTCACGTGGGTTTGGTTTGGCGCAGATCAACCTAAGAGTGAATACAGTTTCGAAGTAATTTTGTGGCACCGCGTAGTTATAAACTGTCAAAGCTTAAAAACATAAGAAAGCAAAATGCAAGAGGTAAAGTCGCAATGAAAGCAGCAATCAAATACAATTTATAATACCGGCGTCTATGCCATAGGCAGGAAACTTACCCCCGGGACTCGAACACACTGGTCGAAAGACGAACACAAACTCCGCGACACAAAGCGAACGCTAAAGTCATTCCGGGACAATGGTGCCAGCGTGGCGGAAAACGGAAACGGTTACAAACAGCACAGACGCCACTCCTGAGAAGGATAGACAAATCGGCACACATTTATCGGGTATATCTACTCAATGTGTCAGAGAGCTGCGAAAAGTGTTCGCCTAAAACTACAATGCTGTTTGTGAAAATTGTAACACCAAAAAGGAAACTCACGAGTTCAATGGATTTAATGCCACAGGTTAGGTACACGACAAATAACAAGTGATAAACTTTTCAAATCTATACATGACCTTTGAGCCCTAATATTCAGTATTTGGTGTGGCCTCCATGCGCTGCAACTAGAGCTGCTATACGCCGTGGTATTGAATCACAAAGGTTCTGAATAAGTTCCTGAGGGATTTTCCTCCACGCAGTTTGTATTCGAGCCCACAAATCCGTGACGCTGGTTACTGGAGGACCGTGACGCACGAGGTGCCGACCAACCATATCCCAGACATGTTCGAGGGGCGACATGTTAGGCGAACGTGCAGGCCAGAGAAGCAATAGTACCCGTCGCTCTTCGAAGAAGGCTTGTACATTCCTCGCAATATGTTGCCGGGCATTGTCCTATTGAAATGTGGCCTGTGGAGATGCCTGAAGCAGGGGAAGTACCTCAGGCTCTACAACCACCGTTAGGTACCGGTTGCTGTTAAAAGTGCCATCAATTCGTAGGAGGCGAGATCGGTTGTTGTAACCAATGGCGCCCCAAACCATCATTCCTGGTATTTGTCCCCTATGCCGCTCAACAATGCAGCCCTCCAGGTACCGCTGGACACGTATGCGGCCATCACTGTAGGACACGTTGATACGGGACTCGTCCAAAAAGACAACATTTTTCCAATCAGCACCCCAGTGACAGTGTTCACGTGCCCATTGCAGTCGGAGGAGCTTGTGGTTTCTGGACAATGGAAGCCGACGTAATGGCATGTATGCAACCAGTCCAACCTGCAGTAGACGGCGACGAATCGCTGATGCAGACAAGTTCACACCTGTTGCAGTGCTCCAGCGTCGAGCCAACATTGTGGATGAAGCTGTACGGTCCATTATGGCCATGCGGATAAGATGACGGTCATCCCGTGTTCCGTGGTCCAGCACTCGCTCTTCGCTGCGTACGACCTTCATCTATCCACTGCTTCCACGCACACATCACTGTCGTAGCTGCATGCCCTGTACGAGCCGAAATGTCACGGTATAACAAACCCGCTTCCCGCAGACCGATCATTCTGGCCTGTTCAACTCACTCACATTCAGATATGGCCCCCTTTGGCATACTGGCACTCACTTTATTGTTTCCACCTTGTTTGACAGCTCTGCACTAACTACACTGGGCGAAACCTTGACCTTGTCGGACCGACACGAGAGGGCTCTGCTCGGCCTACGTGTATCCCATCCCTCTGAAAACCTAATCACTTACTGCTTGCACACTCTTCTACACTTCCCCCAAGTTTGGAGTTACTCGGGAAATTCTTTCTTGGTGTTGCAATTTTCACAAACGGCAGTGCATATAGGATAACAGTTGTGCATTAGTTGCAGGAAACAGATGAGGATAAAAGAGGGAAGGCGTTCATTGCCCAACACATGGTTCACAGATGAGGGAGGCATGGTTCCATTTATGCGACTATGTGAACTCACAGAACTGATGTCCAAAATTCACCTGTCATTCACGAAGCACCTATGCACCCAATTAAAGTCGGAGTTTGGTGCTCAATATCCACACAGAGGTACCAATAATTGTTTTGAGCAGACTGTGGGCACTGCAGAGTGTACTTTCGTGCAGTTAGTATGACAACCGGACGATGTAGAGCTGGGTCATGGATATTGTCAACTAGATGGGAACAATGACACATCTATGTAAATAATATTAATGTAACGAGTGAGAACACCACATACTGCGAAAACATCTTTATTTATCACATGAAGTAGATTAGTATCTTTACGTTATTTGCCCCACGTTTTGGTCGTCAATTTGAAGTAGTTTGTATTGAAAGAGTTGTATTATAGTTCAACTGTTGGGAGCCGAACTTGAAGTAGTTGCAACCGCACGTATGGTAAAAAGTTTCCGGTAGCCTTCGCCTCAAATGTACTTTCCGGTGGCCTTCGCCCCAAATGTTTAAAAAAATATATTAACTTTGTAATTTTTACTGTTTCTTTAAATATTATATATTTATGTTTGCCTTGGCTGCGTCAGTATTATTGTTGGAGACAGTTTCTCTTTTCAGGGTTGTGGTGCGACTGAAGAATGTAGGCTTACACAGATTATAATTTTACTTCACTCCTTTTATTTGTGCTTGGCACGATTTAAATAACACTTCACTGATATAGAGAGAGCTGTGAGATTTTTTATTATTAAACACTTGCACTTTTTAACAACTAGTTTTGACTCACACAAAATACGTATTAAATGTCTCGAGGACACATCCCACGTCCGATTAGGAACACTGTCTACAACCAACGCGTCCAGGTATGAGCACTGTCTACAAGCAACTGAACTATAAATTTGTAAATGTTGCTATATTTCAGTTTCTGATTGGCTAATCCTAGTCTAATAGAATACCTTCATTTAACTAAAGCTTTTTCTGGTTGTTGATTGGCTATTTTATAAACTGTTACAAAAAATTACATTATTGCTTCCAAGAATCACAAGTAGTATTGTTAAACTTTCAAATTCATTATTGCCTCAAGGTTACCGCATTGTTAGCAACTTTTAACCTATTATTCTCACAGCTCCTACATTATTAAATTACGTAATGCATGTACATATAATATAAACATTTACAATGACTGTAATATACACTTTTTATATATTGTTACATACACATATTGCTTTAAGGCGGGTTGTTATTGAATTTACATATTATATAATTAGACTGAAATTATTTAAGTGTTAAAAATACTGCCTCACACGTCTCCTAAAAAAAACCGTTAGAGTCATTTTGGCACAATCGAATACAACACAACTGATCCGTCGAATCAAATCACAACTGAACTGCACTACTCACAACGGACTGTTAAATAATAACTCACAATTAAACTGCACTGTCAATGCTAACAGAACTCAACACTCTGACTCGATGGGTCCTTTATATAGCCCTCACGTACAAACCGGAACTTTCGAAAACGAGGACCTACCAGAAAGGGCCAAAAGGAATACTCTGGAGCGTGGAAGCGGCACACAATGGCTATTGTTCCAAGCGGCTAAAATGCATGCCACTCAGATGGCTGAACGTGTGAAGAAACTGTTAGCAATGCAGGAAAGCTATATAGAGTGGGTGGTATACAACTAGATAGATAGGTCCCCGTAACCCAGTAAGATAATTGTGGTATATAATTCACAGCTAGCTACGAACAAGTGTAAATAAACTACAGTTAAAGTGAACTTAAACGTTTTTATTTCGTCTCCTGTTACTACGCCCGAGATAAAAGTTAAGAGCATAGGCCAACACAGGTGTTGTAGGGGCATTCTCTTACAGCAAGTCAACACCCACACCAGGAAAGAATACGACGAGTAGCTGAGAAAGAGGTTCGTCGCACATGGCGCTAATTGAAAGTTTCTTTGACAACCAGATCATCTTCGGAATCTGTAGCGATCGAGATCTCCTGATTTGGCAACACCGGACTTCTTCCTATGGAGTTACTTATAACTCAGTGCTTACACCACACACCGTAAGACATTGCAGGATCTGAAGCACAAAGAACTAACCACGCAGTCCTCCAACTAGCGGCCAGTAACATGGAACGAAATGTTGAGTTATGCCTTATAAATAGATAAAACAATGCCTATTTAACTACTAATAATTCCTATTTCCATTTTTAATTTAAACTCTACTGAAATCTAGTAGCTATTTCCAGTTTTAATAAGTAATCCACTAAATTGATAAAATTGTCCATATTTCTAAAATCATAAATAAAACAGCACAATCAAAACAATACACAGGTCTACGTAAAGTTAACATTTTATGCACCTCACGGCTGCACGCACATAATGCTGGTTCACCAATAACTGAGGAATGAAATTTTGCACTACTCTTGTATCCAACCCCTATTGTCCTATTTCCGGACCTTGGAGAGAACAGAGAGCACGTGGGCAACCCAACTTTTGACACTTTGCGGATTTATTAGACATTTTTTCTTTGAATACTATTAAACGTAACATATGCGATAATTTAAAATCTAAGGCGTTTAAACCTACTGCGCTACTCCTCTAATCTCGAGGAAACATGGTAACAAGGTCGATAGCACATATTGACTTGTGCACTTTTTAAGGAGCTTCTGCGCATGCGGAGCGTTCCATATGGAATCAAACGGCAAAAAAATTCCCATTGTTTGTTTACGTTGTATTTTTTTCTATTAATAACGAAAGCATATTTATCAAACATTAGCATCTAAAACCAACGGTTGTCACGTTATTGAATTATAAATGTATCGTATTAATTCATTTTGTCGTATTTTAAGTGCATATAGATCCGGAACCCTTTATTCCTTTTGTAGATAAAAGTCCGCAATTCATTACATCATATACTAATTATTTTTATAATATTCACAAAACCCTATATACAATTCTTACTTATTTTAAGCGATTCCGGAATTTTGTAAAACTAAATTATTAGACGGAGAATAATCCATGCTGTCATTAAGAGAAGTCGGCAATAGTAAAGTGATTATGCTTGGTTGTTCGTGGTTATAACACAAAAAGTGAATAAACGCGGCGATATACTTAGTTAATGCACGATGATCACCAAGCGCTCTGTGAATCTGTGAGGTAATACCCAGACCGCATGCTGCTTAGCAAGCGTTCTCATTGTTTAGCCATGCACAGCCGCTTGCTTAACCTTCAGTTCAAAACTACGTGCGAGAGCGACCATGAGCGCGCTAAGTTCCTACGGATCGCCAGTGCGAGCGCCTACCGGCGCATCTACCCGCGGCGGATTAGGCTAATGGCTGTTCCCTCTCTAGAACAATGGACGCTTGGAACAATAGCCATTGTGTGCCACTTCCACGCTCCAGAGTATTCCTTTTGGCCCTTTCTGGTAGGTCCTCGTTTTCGAAAGTTCCGGTTTGTACGTGAGGCCCGTATAAAGGACCCGTCGAGTCAGAGTGTTGAGTTCTGTTAGCAGTGACAGTGCAGTTTAATTGTGAGATATTATTTAACAGTCCGTTGTGAGTAGTGCAGTTCAGTTGTGATTTGATTCAACAGATCAGTTGTGTTGTATTCGATTGTGCCAAAGTGACTTAAGTCTGACTTTTTTTTTAGGTGATGTGATAAATAAAGATGTTTTCGCAGTAACTGGTGTTCTCACTCGTTACATTAATATTGTTTACATTGATGTATCATTATTCCCGCTACCATCTAGTTGACAATATCCATGACACAGCTCTACATCGTCCGTTTGCCCTACTAATTGTATGAAAATACACTCCGCAGTGCCCACAGTCTGTTCAAAACTATTATTGGTCCCTCTGTGTGGATATTGAGCACTAAACCCCGAGTTTAATTGGGTACATAAGTGCTTCATGAATGGCAGGTGAATTTTGGACGGCGTCAGTACTGTGAGTTCACATAGAGAGATGGGGTACACGTAGGCCGAGCAGAGTCCTCTCGTGTATCGGTCCGATAAGGTCAGTGTTGCGACCAGTGTTGTCAGTGCAGAACTGTCAAACAAGGTGGAAACAATAAAGTGAGTGCCAGTATGCCTCGTCGACGTCAAAGGGAGCCATATCGGCATGTGAGTTCGACCGGGGCAGAAAGATCGGTCTCCAAGAAGCGGGTTTGTCATACCGTGACATTTCGGCTCGTACAGGGCATGCTGATACGACAGTGATGCGTGTGTGGAAGCAGTGGATAGATGAAGGTCGTACGCAGCGAAGAGCGGGTACTGAACCACGGAACATGACCACAGCACGGGATGACCGTCATCTTGTCCGCATGGCCATAATGGACCGTGCAGCTTCATCCACAGTATTGGCTCGACGCTGGAGCACTGCAACAGATGTGAACTTGTCTGCATCAGCGATTCATCACCGTGTGTTGCAGTTTGGACTGGTTGCATGCATGCCATTACGTCGGCTTTCATTGTCCAGAAACCACAAGCTCCTCCGACTGCAATGGGCACGTGAACACTGCCACTGGGGTGCTAAGTGGCAAAATGTAGTCTTTTCGGACGAGTCCCGCACGTAAAGTAATTTACTTCTTTAATCATTTTAGACGAAGGATTATCACTAACCATTACAGCAAAATATACATTTGATTGTGTTTAAATTACAGATTTGTATCATATATAACATTATTTTTCTTAATTGTAACCGCCTACTTGAAAAAATAGAAATTCCTTCACTTAAACAAAAATAAGAGGAACATGTTTACTTATCAGTATGAGATTAGAGTTTAAAGAATCAAAATAAAGCTCGATTTAAATAATTAGATTTAAAGCTTCAGAGTTATAAAAGCTTAAATTTGGAAATGTTAAGAGGATACGATAAATTTGAACAATTTTAATTGTAAAACTATGATGTTCTAAATTGTAAGAGTTTGTATAAACGTATTGTCGGGCTTGTCTACAAATATAAAAAATTTAGCTCGTTTAAATAATGCAAGGTCGACTTTCCTTCTGTATCGGATGATTTGAAATGGAACGTCGCATACATGCGGGTCGTGCACACTTGAAGAAGTGCACTAGTGCGAAAATTTTACAATTTTACGTCAAACCCGTGGTTTGTAGCACACCGTGAGTACCGCGGGTGTTAGCACACTACGGTAGAAGTTAGAGTCACTGTAACAGAACTAGATAACGTCTTCACAAGCGTGGAAACTTCTCCCGGTGTCTGCACACTATGCTAGTTTCAACTACCATTTAATGATATCAATTTGTTCATAATCATAAAAGTAATGAAGCAGATCCTATTTCCCAATTTCAGGGCTGTCTGACTAAAATTTTGTGTACACCCAAACGAGCTGCTACTGATATGTAATTACTTAACTTGTGGCCTAGGACATGGTGTGGATTCTATCCCCGGACCTCTCATATTCTACATTCATTCCAATTTCCCTCGCTCAAAGAAGTAGCCCTCTAAGTACCTTCTCAAGTGCCATTTAAACAACATATAGTTTGTGACAGTCACTCGAAGCGGAGGAGTGGGAGAGCTGCGTTGCTACTTCGAATTAAAGCATCAGCTCGCGAATAGCAAACCACGCATCTAACTGTAGCATTTAATAATTCCGTAACTATTAGTGCTAGGATCGTAAATTAAAATGCAGCTCGTTCAGTGCATGAAGAAGCTAATTTTATTTCTAACGTTTTCCTACGTTTTACATTTAAAATACGGACATAATGTTACTAATACATTTGAGTATCTGCCACTCATTTATGCAGCATACCACTAATCGTGGTTCATAATCTGCAATAGATACCTATGTAGGCCAAATTATTTTCTAGTTACAGTGAATTATAATGTACAGAACTCAGGTTTTTTTTCTATAAAACGAATCTTAAATTAGAAAGGTGCTTATTTTTTACCATAGAATGATAAGGGCCGCTATCCATCACATCCGAATTGGTGGCATTCGGATGTAAGTGTTCTGGAACCTTCCCTTGAAAGCTGTAGATTCGTTTCCACGTGTTAGCCCCGTTTTTGTTTTTCCGAACGAAACATAAAGAAAGAGTTGGGGGATAAAACGACGGGAAGTCCCAGCATGAAGAACAATGACTCTGCTCGCGACCACTCAACCACAAACAGTAAATAACGACAATAAAGACAATAAAATGATTGCTAGTAAGCAGCAGAAATCCACATGGTACAATGTAGTGTAACACGGAAACGTGCTATCCCTCAAAGTACAGCTTGTGGGCAAACGGAAAGAAGATGGTGACACTGTACTGACTAGAGCAATATCGGAGGGGAAATTGTCATAGAACCGTCCCCTAGAGGAATTGTCACAAACAGCATTTTGTTTAAATGTCACAGTAAATCGAGTTGTGCTTTGTGCGTATTTCCAAATATATAGAGACTAATAATGTTTACTAAAGTCCATGACTGCCTAAAAGGCGTGTAAAACATTTTATATACAAATCAATGCTCTAACTACAAATATATCCCGTAGGGGAGGGATTCCGACCCCTTCAATTGCCGTGGTACGAGCGCTGCGTACCGCTAGCACTGTGAGGTTACCAGAAGTACGCCGGGCTGAACATTCGAGCCCCTCTTGGAAAGGAGTTGTTTGGATTGGGTTGGACTCGGCGGGGCAGTGATTTCCGATACCCATGGGAGATTGGGTATCCTGGCTGGAATTTCCGCTCAGGTGGGGTTGTGAGACGCTCAGATGTTCTTCAGCACCAACCGTGAGTGCTGGTAGATGGTCTGCTGACTTATCTCCCCAACCTAGGTTCTTAGGTAGTCATCCCGGATGGGTTGACGCGTGTTAGTGGCGAAACCACTACCGTCCCTGCGAATAATAGTGGAGTGTATAGCGGGAAATATGATATATAGGGAACACAAATGTAATAGGAATAAGCTGAGTATTGTAACATATATGTAAAATGTGAAGCTAGCTAGCCGTGAGAAGAGAAACAGGCAGGTAGAAAGGGGTTTAGAGCTGGCAACACAGCTAAACAGTCACAGGCACGGAGAGAGATAGCAATAAGATGGAAAGAGAGGGAGAGAGATTTTGACACCTTGGAAATCCCAAACTTGTCAAGACTGCAGATTTGGAGGCAAATGTTTTCATAGCACGCTTAGGGGAGAACCAATAACAGAAAAGATTAGAAAAGAGCTAGGCGAACTTAGCGTCCCCTAAGCGGGTATAAAAGCGCACACGTGCAGAGCTCACGCGTCTGTTCGTTTTCATCTGGTCCCGAAGAAGAGGTAACAATTCACGCCATATTTGTGGCGATGCGTGTGAAGTTAGATATAGGAGACATAGCTAGCTTGGGGAGGTAAATTGTTGAAGATAGGCCCCTTTGAAGTACATATCGGTTTTAAAACACGGCTAGCGGCACCACAAAACAGTATCATCACAATGCAATAAATTAAAGTTCGAGTCATATGGAGTTTCATTTCGTCTACCGTCACCACACCCTGAAAAGAGTTTAGAAATAGGGAAACACACAAGTGTGCTAGGCTTGAATTACAGTAACCAGCCATCAACAGCTCCAAGAAGGAAGGAAGACGACGCCACGAGTAGGTCCGTCGCAAGTGGCTGAGGCCTTCTCCTGGCACACTAAGGGGAGCTTCGGCTCCGGGCAGACCTCGACCCAAAAAATAAGATATTGTAAGCTAATTTTTCATTGTTCTTTAACATTTTGTTTACTAATATTTATATTTGTTTTGTATATTCCTTTGTGTGCTTTCGAAAAGAGTTAAATTGTTCTCAGGTATTTGCTACAATCAAAATATATCAATACAAAACTTTACTATTCAGAAATCAATTGGTATTTATCTTTCACCTTATAATTGTTGAAAAGCGTTAGTATTTACTTCCTAAAAATATCTAATCCTTATATTGTGCCTAAATTGGTAATGACGTCCCTTTTCTTTGAACGGGTAAAATGCTAACCATCTCCAAATGAACGCAAAATTTTTCTCAGAACCACCTTCGAACGCCTTCAACCCTGCTCTGCTTAGCATCTCTCCTCGTATTCCCTATCTATCCCATGCATGACCATTTCACCCTGACCTCGCTTCCCTTTATCTATTCAACTGTCTGGGTAAACAGAACTAGGCACTACAATTTACCCCAAAAGGAATTCGCGATATTGGATGACCAGAGGGCAACATGACCTCTGAGACGGAACTCGACCTGGACGCCCAACTTGCAGATGATGGTGATATTACAAGTGTCTGAATTACTCAGAAGCAGCATTTGTAAATGTGTGTAACTGAATGATTTAACATCCTTCAGTAGTGTTTCGTGAATGCTACGCACAAGTTTGGTAGCGTTTGTTTATTTAACGCCGAGAAGTTTCTTGTTTTTGTCGCAGTGAGCTGGAAAGTTTAACGTTACCTTCCAGTATGGTAAGAGGAAAATGTAAAATCAATGAATCAAATTAAAGTGACGAGAGCATCACTGGATATCAATGAAAACAGTATTAAACCATTCACGAACAAACGTAAAATCAATTAAACAAATGAAAGTGGCGATAGAGTTCCCCATGACACATCAGTGGAAATAGTACAAACCAAACATGAATCAACGTAAAACCAATTAAATAAATGAAAGTAGCGTAGTGTTTCATCCCGGGACATCAGTGAAAATAGTACTAAACCATCCGTGAGAATATTGCAAATTCCGAAGAAACGTGAAGTATAGATAATACACTGAATATTAGATTAAATATGGATTAGTATCGACAGTGACGGCTCGCGCTAAAGGGCACATGGACATAAATACCTTTAAATAATTTCTACATAAATTATCAACTCAAAATAACATTATGGAATTTAAAAAGACGCAAACCCTGAATGTTTCAGCACCTGCATTAGCGAAGCGCACTTCTCAGACAACCTGGTGTGTGTATGTGTGCCAGGGCACATTCTCCTTGTGTCCAGACTTAGCAAGCTTAGCTTGAAAAGGTATAAGTATATGAAAATTCAAACAAATAACAAAGAACATCTCTGTATCAGGAACAAAGGTACACCAATGAAAGTAATATTATAAAGCTAATCGTGCGGGTGCAAGCGCTAGCAGGCAGAGACCTCTAGGGTGGCACGAAGTATAGGGCTAGACTTGAACATCACCAGCACAGACGATTGAGTGAAAGAGACAAGTAGAGGTTGGAGAGAGATAGCGAGAGGTTGGGACAGAAACGAAAGTCCAAACTCGTCATGGGGAAAAATATGAGAGCAAATATTCTCATACGAGGCTAGGTGATCAGCCAATCACAGGAATTCTTTAAATTAGTTGCGAGAAAAATAGATCTTTTGCGAGGTGTATAAATAATGCAACGCCCCGGCTCTCTCACTTCATACAATTTCGTTGGGGGATGAATTTTATGCCACCCAGATGGCTGAGCGTATGAAGAAGCTGTTAGCAATTTAGGAAAGCTATATAGAGTGGGAGGTACAGCTTGAGAGATAGGCTTCCATAACCCTGTAAGACATTTCTGGGATACAATTCACGGTTAGCTGCGAACAACTGTAAATAAATGACAGTTAAAGTGAACTTAAACGTTTTCATTTCGTCTCCTGTTAACACTCTCTAGATCAAAGTTAAGAGCCTAGGCCAACACAGAAGTGTTGTAGGGGCACTCTCTTACAGCAAGCCAACACCCACATCAGGAAGGAAGACAGCGATCAGCCGGAGAGAGGCCCATCGTAAACGCCAGAATATTTATTTTGCATAACTTGTGTGATTTAACGAAATCTACACTTTTACTTTCTCTTTTACTTTCTCTATTGCGTACTTACAGTAAGTAGAAGAAGAATTGCATTCCATATAAAAATTCGATATCGACATTTCACCGGAAATACATGTTTGGAGGCTACCTGAACCTCAACCGAGCGGGATGGCTCAGGCGGTAACCTGATGTGATCCGTATTTGGGGTTCCGGGTTCGATTCTCGGTGGCCGCCCACTCTAGTCATGGGGTTTTTCGTGGTTTTCCTCTGGTCGCCTAGGCGAATGCTGGGGTTATGTATTCTACTAAAATTTCTCCTTTCTCTCATTTCCTATAATTTTATGTCTCTCCCTTTCATCTTTCAGGGAATGTCTCCGGGTTCCGTAGTGCGTCTAGTGAAGGCCAGATGGCATAGTTGGTGCACTTTGGAAAGATTTCTCCCCGTCAACGACAGGGCGCGTTGGCCGGTTGCAAGGGCGGAGTTCCGCGTCTGCTGGCGAGCGCGAGTGTTTTGTGCTGGAAATGATAGGGGCTTCCGTGCGGATCCTGTCTGCTTACGGACCTGCGACCTCCTGCCGCTCCTTCACTTCATCCCTGCCTCCCGCAGTGGCGAATTGTCCCCCTCCAATAATTACATCTTATGTACATCCTACCTGAACCTCAAAAATGTATTTTTAGAAAAAGGTCCTTGTGTGGACGGATCTATGAACAATATAACTCAAAAACGAAAAGTTGGTTAAATACGAAACTTGGTACATAAGCTCAGGGACCTTTCAAGGAATATTTTGAAGATCCCCCACCCCAAACTATCCTTTACATGAAACATTTTTAGAAATTTTTCACTTTCTCACAAATGGCTTTAACAATTTTGAATACAATACCGTATGTTTACACTATTTTCATAACAAATAAATATGTCCTCTATTCTGAGTGACCTTTGTATAATTAATTAATAAACCACATGAGACAGAAACAATCTTACTCCACAAAAATGTATATATCGTTAAAGCCACAATTTACGTAAAATAAATTTTTGTGACTTTAAGCACTTCGAAGCTATACTTCGTTATTAGTTTGAATTTTCAAATATTTTAGGCTTTTCTCAACTGCAAATCCCTATTCATCTTCTTTTTTTTTCTTTCTTTATTTTTGTGTTCATACAAAAAGAACAGAATTTTGAAACCATCACATAGCGACCGTTGTACCTAATCGGTTTCGTACCTACAACGAAATGTGTAAATAAGTAACGTAGGTTTATCTGTATTAACAAATACTGAAGAAAAGGTTTTGTAAGAAGAGTTTCTAGAAGAGTGAGTCCAGAAAGTCATGTGAATGCAGCACATTAAAGAAGTTATTTTATTAGCTCCACGTATGGATGACAATTTGAGAAAAATGGTTTGTTACGTTATTTTTACCACGCTTTGGGCGTCAAATTGAAGTAGTTTGTATTGAAGGAGTTGTATTATATTTCAAATGTTGGGGAGCCGAACTTGTAGTAGTTGCAAGCGCATGTATAGTAAACAGTTTCCGGTAGCCTTCGCCCCAAATGTACTTTCAGGTGGCATTTGCTCCAAGTTTAAAAAAAAATATTAACTTTATAATTTGACTGTTTCTTTAAATATTATATATTTATGTTTGCCTCGGCTGAGTCAGTATTATTGTTAGGGACATGGAAGTCTTGGCAGGGTTGTGATGCAACAAGAATGTAGGCTTACACAGATTATAATTTACTTCACTCCTTTTATTAATACTTGATACGATTTAAATAACACCTCACTGATTTAGAGAGCTGTGAGATTCTTTTTATTAATTAATTACACTTTTTAACCGTAAACTAACTTTTCTTCTCACACGAATACATACTATATTTCTTGAGGACACTTTTTGCGTCTGGTTAGTAACGCTGTCTGCAGGCAACTGAACTCTGAATTTGTAAAATTTTCTCCTTTTCAGTTTCTGATTGGCTAATCCTACTCCAATAGAATACCTGCATTTAACTAAAGCTTTTTCTGGTTGTTGATTGGCTATTTTATAAACTGTCACTAAAATTATATTATTGTTGCTCCAATAATGACAAGTAGCATTATTAAACATTCTTACTCATTATTGCCTCAAGGTTACCTCATTGTTAGCAACTTTTAACTTATTATTCTCACAGCTCCTACATTATTAAATTACGTAATACATTCATATAACATTATTGATCATGTTTACAATAATATAAGCATATGCAATGACTGTTACATACATTTTACAAATTATTACATACACATATTGCTTCAAGGCAGGCTGTTATTGAATTTACATACTATATTATTAGACTGGAATCATTTAAGTGTTAAAAATACAGCCTCAACATCAGATTTTTAGTGTAGTAAGATTTTGTCTATCTCTTACGCTTTACCAATTATAATAGTGATTCACAATGAAGAGTACTTCACGGGCTATACCCAGAGATTTCAAAATATGCATGTTATATTTCATGAAAATACCTTAAACATACTGTGTTCCTCTCACGAGAATGTGTCTGTAAGGAATGTGTTGACATCAACATTTCTAGCGCTATCTGGGAAATATTGCGGCTCTACTTTATCAACAAGGTTTACGGCCTCTTATAAAACATACGCTCTTGTACTAGCAATGCTGAATGACCAGTTGCTTTTCTTTGCTCTCTCGTCACAGACTTTAACAACGTTAGCAACTATTTCTCGGGCTTGACTGTGTAGAGTTCTTCCTTTCTTAATGGGTATTGTAAATCACTAGAAAACACTTACACACTGCTCCAAGTGAAACACGCTGGAATACTAAAGTTGCTAGATGTTTTTAATGTAGATAGTAGATCTATGACATCATCGTGAGGTGTCGCGTGGTATTGCCTCCCCTCACTCTTCCGGAGAGTAGAACACCCCGCAAACGTTTTCTCGTCAGAGACCTACAGTATGGTGTTTTAATCAAAATGATTAGAACCATTTTTGAGTAAATAAAAAAATAACGAACAAATTTCCATGCAAAGGGTAGTTTGGAGTGAGGTGGATTTTCTTGAAAATCTTCGTGTAACATCTTTGGAAGATACCAAATTTGGTAGTTAACCAGCTTTTTGTTTATGCTGTTCACAGACGGATAGACACACACACGGACCTTTTTCTAAAAATCTGATGTGCTACATTCACATGGCCTTCTCTAACCGCTATCGCTTATTAGTAGGGATAAAGATTATTCTTACAAAAGTTTATTTTCCTATTTTAATCGAGATAATCCTTTCCGGAAATAGCTACGTTATATATTTCGTTATAGATATAAACAGAACAGCGATAGTCAAATGTTTAAGAACTGGACGCTATATGCTGGCCTTAGAATTCCATACTCTTTCCATGACCTTGTGAGAAACAACAGGAAATCGACATGACTTCAAATGAATGGCTAAGTATTGAACAATTCGAACTATTAATAACGGATATCTCGGAATTGGGTGATGCCACAAAAAAGGTTGTTTGAAATAAATTGTGTGTTTTAAGAGAGCTGTATATTTTGTGCAGTACATTTTCGTCTATCGCTTAACGTTTACCAGTTGTTCCAAGATTTTACAAAATTCCTTCCGAATAAAGAGGGCTTCGCAGGCTATTCCCAGAAAATTCAAGATACATATTTTATTTTGTCATGTAAATAATAGGTATGGTATTTTAATCAAAATCGTTAGAGTAATTTTTTAGAAAATAAAAAAATTTCGAAAAATATTTCATATAAAAGGGTAGCTTGCGGTTGGTGGTTTTCTTAAGAATCTACTTGTCTTCTAAAATGCTTTTTGGGGGGTTTAAGGGGCCTCAAAACATGTATTTCCGGTGAAATCTCGGTAACGCAATACCTTCTCCACCTACTGCGTACGTGGTAGAGAAAGTAAAAATGCTGATTTTGGATTCAGGGGAACTCAAAACGTATAAGTATTCCCGGTGAAATCTTGATATCGAATGTTTAGGTGGAATAGAATACTTCCTTTACTGAGTTTCATACGTAGTGATATGAAGATTGCTAGGATATTGGATTGTGAAACAAGGGAATGCGGTATCGATCCAGGAATGAGGATAGTGTACTAACGCTCCACAAGTGGGCGCCCTGTGAGGGAGGGATGAAGTGAAGGAAAACACCGGGCGGCCGGAATCAGTAGTGACGGATCGGCAATGACAGGGTCCCTACAGCTTTCATATTGAGACGCCCCGGTAGCGGAACAAGCAAAATTAATTGAGTTTTATTTATGGACGCTCTTTAACCGCTGTGGTCCTTAGCGTGCCCATTGTATATTGGGCGTGAAATACCGGCAATTTAGCTCAGAGGCCTCTTTATCAGGCTTGAGGTTCTTTTACGTGCCGTAAATCTACAATACGGGACCACCGGCTTTACTTCCCTTCCGAAGGAAGCCGTGTTAAGGATTTTTACGCCCGAAAAAAAAATCCATCGCCCTTCGCCAGGTTTGAATCAGCGACCTCGGGAATTAGAGGCTAGCATGGTAACCACTACACCACGAAGGACGACAGCCGGACAGGCAGAACGGAAACCCCACCCCACACAGGGTCTAATGCCTTTTTCTCTGCCACACTACACTGAAACACCATCACCTACACTTCCAATCCTGGAACAGATCAAACCTGATGAATCTTGATGCGGTAATTTGTATCACAAATTACTTAAATTTAAATAATGATTGTAATATGAATATGCATTTTTATGTGACATTGATTTGAGATGTTTCATGACTGTAATTATTGTTGATAAGTAAGTTTATACGACCTTACTGAAACTGTCAATAATAGCGCGCAATAATGCAAAGAGGGGGGTGAGCTGTTTATCATTATTGGAACGAGGAAGTTACGTAATGTTGGCGCGCTTTTCCGTTGAGAACCTTCTGGAATATTTCCCTAGAGCATATGTATTCATAATTTTCATTGGATATTAAAATAGACGCTAATGTTGGCGCGTTTTATTAGCCAATTGCAGCTCAGTTATAATCTTTAGGCGTATCTGGATGAAGGAGTATAAATAAGGTAGGTTAGAGGTAAAGTCAGTCAGTCCTTCAGTTCGCCGAAAATCTCAATACATTACACGTCGCCTTCAGTCGTTCAGTTCATCAAAAATCTGTGTACACTACACGTCGTCTTCAGTCAGTCAATTCGTCGAAAGTATTTGTACGGCAAACTTCGGGTATCGATTCACAAGTTATGCGCAGCAGAATTATGAATAATCTAAAGTGTTATAAGGTTAATTATACAAAAGGTTGAAGTACGTGGATTAAAAGTGATCAGTAAGAAGTTATTATAACAGTTTCAGTTTGGCGAGTGTTAAGATCAATGTATAAATGTGATAGTTAATGTGTTCGACAATAAATGTGTAAAACAAATTTCTTCATCAGTGTTATATTTGGATAAAAGATTCCTTTCCGTTTACACAACCCTGATCAAGAGACATGTTCGACCGAGAAATAATAGCTAGCCGGAGGACAGTAAACAAAAATTAAATCAAATAACAGTCGCATTCTTTCGAATACTAACACTGCTGCAAATTGCTAACACTAGATGGAGCTACAAACCGAACAAATGAATGACGTCACAAGATGGCTTCACATGAAGTAAACAAACACATATACACAAAAATTTGTAAGTAATACCGTTTCAAATTGGCTCCCAAATGTGGGGCTCAACAAACAACAAATAATGTTATTACAAATTGGCGCCCAACGTGGGGCAAAGTGACCAGGAAAGGGGCAGAGTAAACAGGAAAGTAGCAGAATTAACCAGGATGTGGAACGAATGGAACAGTGAACTGATCTACAAGACGCAGATTTCAGAAACAACTACAAGGACGACAGACTACGCGGATGATTGGACATCGTAATTCCGAGATTACAAGGAACAGGGGAATTCAACTACGAAAACATCGAGAAGACGCAGATTCCAGAAACAACTAGAGGAACGACAAACGACGCGGATAAGTGGACACAAAAACATCGAGACGAAGCAGATTCATCATTAATACAACGCAGAAGCGACATATAACCTAGGAGAGAGGGGCAGGAAGCTGGACATCAAAGTAACAGCAACAAACAGCATCACAAAAGGTCAGAGTATAGTAATTTTTTTTAAAACAAACTTATAACATTCAAATGTACTTGAGGAGTGGTAGGATAAAGAAAACAATGGCTACTAATAATATTGAAGAAACAATGATGGAAGGGGATAATGTAACAGTTAGCTGTAATTCAATACAGGTTACAGAAAATAGCTCAAACACTGTAGAATTTGAGGGAGGAAATGTTAGTGCAGAAAGTGAGAATAGAATAGCAGGAAATGTTAATTTTGATGCTAGCATGATGATGGAAATGATGAGAAATATGAATGGGAATATAAAAAAAACTAATGAGAATATGAAAAGGAATAATGAGAAATTAAGGGAATTAAGGGAAGATATGCAAAAGAATAATAGGGAATTGAGTGAAAATATTATTAAGAGTGTAGAACAAAAAGTAGATCAGAGTTTTGAGGAATTGAGAGAAGCTATAAAAAAAGATCATAGGAAATCAATTGAAGATATTGGTAGGAGTAATGAGATATTAGGGCAAAAGGTAGATCAAAGCAGGGAAGAAATTGAAAAGAAATCTATGGAGCTAGATAGTAGTATGCCAAAAATGAGTGATGAAAAGGAAATAATAGCAAGTGAGATAGGAGAAGTTTCAAAGAAAATGTTAGACATGAGCAGGGAAATAGGTAACAAAGAAAGTGAGGTTAATACTAAAAGTGAACATGTTGATGTAGAATGTACAGAGTCAGGTAGTCGAGTGAGTAGTATTTCAAGTGAGCTAAGAGAGATGAAATAGGTTATGAATGTAGATGTGAATCAGGCGCAAGTTAATTTCAGTGGGGAGATATCTGAAATTCAGAAAGAATCAGAAATGCAAAGAAACAAATTGTACGAAGAAGTTAAAGTTTTGCCTGTAAATAATCAAAAGCAAACTTCTGAAATTAACAAGTACCAAGCTGTTCAGAATGAAAACTCCAGTCCAGTACAGTTTAGTACAGATTTGTTAAAGTACTCTCAAATTAAAGAGATAGTAGAAGAATTGAAAATGACAGTTGTTAAAAGATGTGTTGTTCAGGAAACTTTAGATTGTTTTCAAATGTTATCAGGGGACGAAATTTCATATGAATACAAGAGGTTATTCATGAACAAAAATTTGAAGGTTAGGATACGGCTACGAGTAATGTTTAGCCACACACAATTTGATCCAGGAGGGTAAATAGCAATGAGATGTAAAGTAAATGCTGGATAGTTAAAGATGACTTGCAGAGAAATGTATTGGAACGTAAGAGGGTTAATTATTTATATGTCATTTGAAAAGAGAAATAAATTACAAAAAAAAGAGAGAAATGTTTAAAAAAAAATTTAAATTTTTAGTAACTGTAACAACATTTGAAAATTAAGAATGCAAAGATTGAAACTTAATATGATATTAAATTATAAGTACGTAAATAAAATTCCAAGAGTATCGTTAAAATAAAGTACAAAATAACAAAAATGGGTAAAAATAATTAAAAAAAATACTTATGTAGCAAACAGAAAAGGTGAAACATTGTCTAGATTTAAGAGATATCAATATATTTGTGTAGAGGGTGAATATTTTTGGTAAATATGTTTAATAATTAAAAAAAATTCTTGAATTGATAAATTTTTGTTAACAATATAAGAAAGCAAACCATTTTTTGTAACAGTAATTAAATACTTCAGGGTACAGTATTTGCTATAAAAAATTGTGATGTCAGATTAATGTCTAAAAACATTAAACCAGAGCCAGTAAGTAGTGGCGAGATAAAAAAAAAACATATGTCGTGTGTTAAATGCGTGTGAAGTGTTAAGTGAAAGTGATAGCGTGTGTTCCAAGATTTAGGAGACTAAAAACCCAATTATAAAATTTCCAAACAAGTTGTAAATATTTATAATTATGTTTCTAGTGGGGCATATGATGCAGTAATTTGTATCACAAATTACTTAAATGTAAATAATGATTGTAATATGAATATGCATTTTTATGTGACATTGATTTGAGATGTTTCTTGACTGTAATTATTGTTGATAAGTAAGTTTATACGACCTTACTGAAACTGTCAATAATAGCGCGCAATAATGCAAAGAGGGGGGTGAGCTGTTTATCATTATTGGAACGAGGAAGTTACGTAATGTTGGCGCGTTTTTCCGCTGAGAAGCTTCTGGAATATTTCCCTAGAGCATATGTATTCATAATTTTCATTGGATATTAAAATAGACGCTAATGTTGGCGCGTTTTATTAGCCAATTGCAGCTCAGTTGTAATCTTTAGGCGTATCTGGATGAAGGAGTATAAATAAGGTAGGTTAGAGGTAAAGTCAGTCAGTCCTTCAGTTCGCCGAAAATCTCAATACATTACACGTCGCCTTCAGTCGTTCAGTTCATCAAAAATCTGTGTACACTACACGTCGTCTTCAGTCAGTCAATTCGTCGAAAGTATTTGTACGGCAAACTTCGGGTATCGATTCACAAGTTACGCGCAGCAGAATTATGAATAATCTAAAGTGTTATAAGGTTAATTATACAAAAGGTTGAAGTACGTGGATTAAAAGTGATCAGTAAGAAGTTATTATAACAGTTTCAGTTTGGCGAGTGTTAAGATCAATGTATAAATGTGATAGTTAATGTGTTCGACAATAAATGTGTAAAACAAATTTCTTCATCAGTGTTATATTTGGATAAAAGATTCCTTTCCGTTTACACAACCCTGATCAAGAGACATGTTCGACCGAGAAATAATAGCTAGCCGGAGGACAGTAAACAAAAATTAAATCAAATAACAGTCGCATTCTTTCGAATACTAACACTGCTGCAAATTGCTAACACTAGATGGAGCTACAAACCGAACAAATGAATGACGTCACAAGATGGCTTCACATGAAGTAAACAAACACATATACACAAACATTTGTAAGTAATACCGTTTCAAATTGGCTCCCAAATGTGGGGCTCAACAAACAACAAATAATGTTATTACAATCTGAGGCAGTATTTTTAACACTTAAATAATTTCAGTCTAATTATATAAATATGTAACTTCAATAACAGCCCGCATTAAAACAATATGTGTAAACAATACACATTACAATAATTTGTAAAATGTATGTAACAGTCATTGCATATCTTATATTATTGTATCCATGTGTAATAATGTTATGTGAATGCATTACGTAATTTAATAATGTAGGAGCTGTGAGAATAATAAGTTAAAAGTTGCTAACAATGAGGTAACCTTGAGGCAATAATGAGTAAGGAAGTTTAAATGCTACTAGTCATTATTAGAGCAGCAATAATGTAAATTTTGAGACAGTTTAAAAATAGCCAATCAACAACCAGAGGAAGCTTTATTTAAATGCAGGTATTCTATTGGAGTAGGATTAGCCATTGAGACTTGAAATACAGAAATTTACAAGTTTAGACGGTTGAAATCAATTCAGTTGCCTCCAAACAGTGATCATAACCAGACGCGAGATGTGTCCTCAAGAAATTAATTACGTATTCGTGTGAGACGAAAATAGTATGCGTCTTAAAAAGCGCAAGTATTAAATAAAAGAATCTCACAGCTCTCGATATCAGTGAAGTGCTATTTAATTTAAAATCTGTGTAAGCCTACATTCTTAGTCGTACCACAACCCTGCCAAGAGAAACGTGTTTCTAACAAATACTGACGGAGCTGAGGCAAACATAAATATATAATATCTATAGAAACAGTCAAATTACAAAATTAATATTTTTAAACTTGGAGCGAAGGCTACCGGAAACCGGGTACCATACGGTTGCAACTACTTCAAGTGTTCGGCTCCCCAACAGTTGAAATACGATACAACTCCTTCTGAAATAAAATTCTTTCTTCAAATTGACGCCCAAAGCGTGGTGTAAACAAACAATTACAACAAAACACCTTTCTTCAAATTGACGCCCAAAAGGTGGTGTAAACAAGCAATTACAACAAAACACCTTTTCTTCAAATTGACGCCCAAAACGTGGCGTAAACAAACAATTACAACAAAACACCTTTCTTCAAATTGATTCCCAAAAGGTGGTGTAAACAAACAATTACAACAAAACACCTTTCTTCAAATTGATTCCCAAAAGGTGGTGTAAACAAACAATTACAACAAAACACCTTTCTTCAAATTGGCGCCCAAAACGTGGTGTAAACAAACAATTACAACAAAACACCTTTCTTCAAATTGACGCCCAAAAGGTGGTGTAAACAAGCAATTACAACAAAACACCTTTCTTCAAATTGACGCCCAAAAGTTAGTGTAAACAAGCAATTACAACAAAACACCTTTCTTCAAATTGACGCCCAAAAGGTAGTGTAAACAAGCAATTACAACAAAACACCTTTCTTCGAATTGACGCCCAAAAGGTAATGTAAACAAGCAATTACAACAAAACACCTTTCTTCAAATTGACGCCCAAAAGGTAGTGTAAACAAGCAATTACAACAAAACACCTTTCTTCAAATTGACGCCCAAAAGGTAGTGTAAACAAGCAATTACAACAAAACACCTTTCTTCAAATTGACGCCCAAAAGGTAGTGTAAACAAGCAATTACAACAAAACACCTTTCTTCAAATTGACGCCCAAAAGGTAGTGTAAACAAGCAATTACAACAAAACACCTTTCTTCAAATTGACGCCCAAAAGGTGGTGTAAACAAACAATTACAACAAAACACCTTTCTTCAAATTGACGCCCAAAAGGTGGTGTAAACAAGCAATTACAACAAAACACCTTTCTTCAAATTGACGCCCAAAGCGTGGTGTAAACAAACAACTACAACAAAACACCTTTCTTCGAATTGACGCCCAAAGGGTGGTGCAAACTCCTATAACAAACTGCCTCTTCAAATGATGATTTATGGAACGAAATGGAGGGACAGGAAACTCGGGGAGTGAAAGAAATCACTCCATCATTCGTCTGATACCATGGGAACACCCCCCCCCCACCGAAGAAAACCAGGGATTGAACCCGCGACCTCCCGAATGTGGGCCAGAGACGTCTGCTGGGAAAACATTGCGATCACACATTTCGCGAGTCTGAGCAAGTGAACGTAACCAAGAAAGTGAAATTGTAAACAAGGTGGAAAGTTATATCACGAATGTTGAAGTTTTAGGGCACTTTAATTGAGCTTAATGAATGTTTCTTGACACGACAATTATTTCAAAACCGCAGGTGAAGAAACATTTATCTGATGACAAGAAACATGGTCAGAAAAGCGAAATTGAATTACCAAAGAAAAAACTATTAGCACGAATGAAGTTGGCTTAGATATTATCTTCGCAGAGTTGTGTTATGCGGGAAAAAGTACGTAGTGCAGAGAAGGACCTTGGCCTCTTATGTGGCAGGAGGAAAAAGGATTAGGTGTATTGTCGTAAGAATTACTGTGTTACTTACATAACTTCCCACCGAGCGGGATGTCTCAAACAGTAGCCTGGGTTCGATACCCGTTGGACTGGTCGCCCTGACTTCAGGATTTTGTGAAGTTTTTCAAAGTCAGTAGGCATATGCTGTGATGGATTATGAAAATTAAAAAAATCTGATGTGTTACACTCACATGACTTTCTCTACTCTTGTAGAAACCATTTTTACAAACGCTTATTCTCCATATGCTTCATGTTAATCGAGATGTTAATCTTATTGCTAATTTTCTTGTAGATGCAAGGGGAATTGGTAGGCTTTAAGCGATAGTCAAATATTTTAAGAGTTGGTTGCTATGTGGAGTATTCCATTCTCTTTGCATTACCAGGACAAAAAAATTGAATAAAAAATTTGAGAAAAAGTATTGGAAAATTTAAGGGAATAACAAGCAATATCTCGAAAATGGTTCACTCAACAAAAAAAAATGTATATGACATAAATTGTGTATTTTATTTTTTGTGTAGTAAAATTTTGTCTATCTCTTATGGTTTACCAGTTATGCAAAAGTCGTTCACAATGAAGACTAATTTTGGAGACATTCCCAGAAAATTCGAGATATACATTTCATTTGTCCTGAAAATACCTTAAACATATGATATTTTAATCAAAATCGTCAGAGCAATTTTTGAGAAAATTACAATGTTCGAAAAATGTTCCATGTAAAGAGTAATCTGGGGTGGGGGCATTTTCTTGAAAACCTTCGTGTCGCATCTCTGGAAGATACTGAACCTAAATACCAAGTTTGGTGTTTATCCGACTGTTCGTTTCTGAGTTATGCTGTTCACAGACACACACACACACACGGACATGTCCAAAAATTGTTTTTTTTGATTCAGGGGGTCTCAAAACATGTATTTCCGGTGAAATCTCGGTATCGAATTTTTGGGTGGAATACAATGCTTCCCCTACTTACTATACGTAGTAGAGAAAGTAAAAAAATATATATCTTATGAGGTACATTCACATGACTTTCTCTACCCACTATCGTTTATTCTTGCGTAAGCTTATTTTTCTATCTACTTCATTTTAAGCGAGATAGACCTTTACAAAAAAGCTACATTACACATTTCGTTATCGATACAAAAAGAACAGCGTTACTCAAATGTTTAAAATTTCACATGTTTCCATGACATCACGAGAAACAATTGAAAATCGACAGGACAAAGTATTGAACATATTCGAACCATTAATAAGGGATATCTCGGAAATGGCTGGTGCTACAAAAAAGTTATTTGAAATAAGTTGTGTGTTTTAAAGATATCTACATTTTTTGTGTTGTGCATTCTTTTTTATCGCTTAACGTTTACATTTATGCAAGATTATACAAAATTTCTTCCGAGTGAAGAGAACTTAACATGCTGTTCTTAGAAAATTCAAGATATTCATTTTGTTTGTCATATAAGTATCTTAATATATGGTATTTTAATAAAAATCGTTAGAGTCATTTTTGAGGAAATAAATTTCGAAAAATGTTCCACGTAAACGTTTCGGGGATCTACTTGAAAATCTTTGCGTCACATCTTTGAAAGACACTGAACTGAAATATAGAGTTTGGTATCTATCCGACGTTTTCTTTTTGAGTTATACTATTTACAGACAAAGAGAGAGACAGACACACAAACCTTTTTCTAAAAAAGCTTTTGTTATTATTCAAGGGGCCCCAAAGCATGTATTTCCAGTGAAATATCGGTATCGATGCATTGTCTAACTACTAGGTATATGGTAGAGAAAGTAAGTATGACAAAGTATTGAACAAATTATTCAAACTAATAATAACGTATTTCTCTGGTGCCAGAAAAAAGTTATTTGAAATACCCTGTATGTTGTAAAAGTTGTACATTTTTTGTGCACTACCTTTTTCCATTCTACCTCTTAAGGTTTACCAGTTACACGCAATTATAAAAAATTCCTTCCAAATGAAGAGAACCTCACAGGCTACTCCCAGAAAATTCAAGATATACATTTTATTTGGCAAATAAATATCTTAAACACACGGTATTTTAATGAAAATCATTATAACAATTTTTGAAGAACTCAGAATGTTCCATGTAAGGGGTAATTTGGTGTGGGCGATTTTCTTCAAAATCGGGGAGAGATTTTCTTTAAATTCTTCGTGTCGTATCTTAGGAAAATACTAAACATAAGCACCATGTTTAGTATTTATCGAAATTTCGTTTTTTGGTTCTGCTGCTCTTTCGCTCTCATTCACAAACACACAACATACACATTAGGGATGGGCAGAAAATAACGCAACGGTTACCAAAGTAACGAATGACTTGATTTCAACCGCCTAAATTTGTAAATTTCTGTATTTCAAGTCTCTGATTGGCTATTCCTAATCCAATAGAATACTTTCATTTAACTTAAGCTTCTTTCTGGTTGTTGATTGGCTATTTTATAAACTGTCTCAAAATGTACATAATTGTTGCTCCAATAATGACTAGTAGCATTATTAAACTTTCTTATTCATTATTGCCTCAAAGTTACCTCATTGTTAGCAACTTTTAACCTATTATTCTCACAGCTCCTACATTATTAAATTATGTAATACATTCACATAACATTTTTGAACATGTATTCAATTATATAAACATATACAATGACTGTTACATACATTTTGTAAATTATTACATACACATATTGCTTTAAGGCGGGCTGTTATTGAATTTACATATTATATAATTAGACTGAAATTATTTAAGTGTTAAAAATACTGCCTCACAGCTTACGAATTTGCATGGAGAGGTCGAGAAGCAGCCAAATTTATTGTGGAGCACTTTAAGGAAGAATTTGACAACCAAGTAAACCTATAGGACGAAATGAGATATAACCTGATATTCTCTAAAACAACACAAGGTGGGTGGCAGATTGTAAATGGTTAGTGTAGAATGAGGATGCTGAAAAATGTCCTGTGCGACTTTAAAAAACATATATATTGTCCGAGAGAATTCAACAATGACAAACAGATACTTTTCTTAACGCCAAATCCTCTTTGGACGGTTGCAAATAATTGGTACAAAAACATTCCAGTGGGAATAAATGAAATTATGAAATGAATCCAATTGGCAGCAAAAAGTATCGGTCTTAATGTAGCATCTAAAAAAATCACAAATAATTTCAACTGCTCTTCAGCAGTGTTGAATTTGGCAGAATCTGGACTGTGGGAACATCAACTCAAGTTAACAAGACATGCTAGTACGAGCTCCATTTAACTATACCTGAACATAGGCAACATCAGTACAGTATGAGTGGAAATTTACAAGGAAACGTTAATTGCACCAGTAACAGTAATATGTAATATTTTATTTCCATTCTTATTAGAATATACAATATACAAATAAAACTTACTTCTAAAACTTAAAATCTAGTGCTTCAGTTCTCTAGCTCTCTCATATTTAACCCCTAGGCTGTTTATATGGGATAAAGCTACTATACCATCTCACCACTTTCCAAACTGCGCCCATTCTGCTGTACCTTTCTTAACCTCCTTATCACTTATATTGCCTAAAAATGTCCCCATTATTTTAATTATTTCTGTTTTTGTGCTTCCCAACATTCTTAATTGTATCCATTCCTTTTTAGAAACATTACTCCTGTGCGCATCCACGCAAGACCTATTCTACCAAATTGATTGCATATATCTACATACTTCTCCCTTCCCCAATTTCTTTTAACTGATTTATACAAGATCAATGACCTTTTATCCTCAAAACTAGCCCATATCTCTTGTTTCTTGATATCTTCCCCCCTCAATTTCACTTCTTTCCAAAACTCACTGCCATTATCTTTGTCTAATAGGAAAATATTCTTCATGGCAATTTCTTTTAGCACATTTCTCATCTCCCCAAAACAAATCTCTTCTCCTAGAACAGCTTTTTTGAACTGTATACATTCTTTTAATATATTACTATCTTCTAGATTTAAGCATCTATACCAATACTTCAAAATTCTTTCCACTATTACACCTTTTCTCCCTACCCTTCCTAGCTCTGCCAGTGCCACGCCCCTTGGTGAGTTCAGTAGCAGTAACCAAACAGTCAATTAAAAAATCCAAGAATCAGTTATCAATTACAACAACTGTACAATCAATAATTACCTGTAAATTTGTTAATTGTTTCATATTTTGTTTGAATAAAATCATATCATTTTAGAGATCCCACGCAAACATGCCTCACAATCTACACTGCGGTGACTAACTAACATGGTTGGCACTAAACTAGGTAAATTCATAATACTCGTAAGTTTTACGCCCAGTAATAATTGTCATGAAAAGAAGCATTCGTTAACCTCAATTAAATTGTGCAAAACTATCAGCTTTAGTACTACTACTATTGATAGTTTGTTAAAATGGTTGAGAAATTAAGTTATAGGAGTAGTAAAAGCAGAAAATAGTGTGTTTGGGACACAGGGTTACATTATTGTTCCACATTGTCATTACCAGACACATTGTTGTTTACGCCACTCTTGGCTGGTAGCTATGCTAGCCACGAGTAGTGGGGTATAGCGTTACTCTCAGTTAGGATTCCGTGAGGAACGGACCGCGCGTGTAAGTATCTTCCAGAGATGCGACACGAAGGTTTTCAAGAAAATCCCCCACCCCAGATTACCCTTTACATGGAACATGTTTCGAAAAATTTTATTTTCTCAAAAATGGACGTAACGATTTTAATTAAAGTATCATATGTTTAAGATATTTTCATGACAAATGAAATGTATATCTCGAATTTTCTGGGAATGTCTCCAAAAGTATTCTTCATTGTGAATGACTTTTTCATAACTGGTAAACCATAAGAGATAGACAAAATTTTACTACATAAAAAATGTAGATCGCATTAAAATGCACAATTTATGTCATATACATTTTTTTGTTGAGTGAACCATTTTCGAGATATTGCTTGTTATTCCCTTAAATTTTCCAATACTTATACTTTTTCTCAAATGGGAATTCGTTATTCATTTTTTTTTATGTACTGGACATACAAAGAGAATGGAATGCGACACATAGCAACCAACTCTTAAAATATTTGACTATCGCTTAAAACCTACCATTTCCCCTTGCATCTACAAGAAAATTAGCAATAAGATTAACATCTCGATTAACATGGAGCATATAGAGAATAAGCGTTTGTAAAAATAGTTTGCGCAAAGTAGAGAAAGTCATGTGAGAGTAACACATCAGATTTTTAATAATGTAAGAATCCCAAACGTTTGGAAAATAAATCTAGGAATGTGAGTAGATTTGTGTTATGGACCTTGTGCAGTAAAAACCCACGCCTTCCTCTTAACTTCCACACCACGTTTCGGTCCTCCGCAGCCAAGTAAGTATATGCCCCCTCAATAAGCGTGCTGGTATTAGAAATTAATTTAATTTTCATGTGAACTTTTAGGCCATCTACCCAGCATATAACAATATTTGGATTGAATACAGTAGCCTTTTGACCTTGCCGGACTTCCTCGTCGTCCATCCGCTTGTCTGGGTGCCAGGGTTACTTGGTACTGCATGTTGCAACCAGTCTTCCTCCAGGAATGCGAAAAGGAAGTGCTTGCGGTTACTGTTGGACTTTCTTCTGTGCACAAAGTTCAACGTTAGAAAAATGTAATCGCCCACGCTCAGTGCGCAGTGTCAGTTGTCCGTAAAATGGAGAGAAAACAAAATATGAAATTCATGGTATTAATCACGCAGCAAAACAGTATATTATGCAACAAGGTAATGGTAGTGATTAAGATGCGTGTATAATTTCCACACGAGCGTCTTAGTTAGCATTATAGTCAAGTTGTATACGACTGGTTTTGGTCGATCAGTATAATTTCAAAACTTTGACTTTATACTTTCTCTACTACGTATAGTAAGTAGGGGAAGTATTGTATTCCACCCAAAAATTCGATACCGAGATTTCACCGGAAATATATGTTTTGAGACCCCCTGAATCCAAAAAAAAAGCATTTTTTGAAACATGTCCGTGTGTGTGTCTGTGAACAGCATAACTCAGAAACGAACAGTCGGCTAAACACCAAACTTGGTATTTAGGTTCAGTATCTTCCAGAGATGCGACACGATGGTTTTCAAGAAACTCCCCCAAACCAGATTACCCTTTACATGAAACATTTTTCGAAAATTATAATTTTCTCCAAAATGGCTCTAACGATTTGGATTAAAATACCATATGCTTAAGATATTTTCATGACAAATGAAATGTATATCTCGAATTTTCTGGGAATGTCTCCAAAAGTATTCTTCATTTTGAACGACTTTTGCATAACTGGTAAACCATAAGAGACAGACAAAATTTTACTACACAAAAAATATAGATCGCGTTAAAATACACAATTAATGTCATATAAGTAGTAGAGAATTGACATTTCTGGCGCACTTAATATGCATGGAATGTCAATTAATATGCTAATTAGCCCCGCCCCCACTTCCCCCCTCCCACCCCCCCCGCAGGGCCTTGGTAGTTTTAGTTGCAGCTGCGGTCGTAAATCTTGTTGAGTACGATGGAGGCTTGACAGTTAAGCAATTAAGGTTATCCTTCACTTGTTAAACCGAACAAAGGGGCCGTAAATTTAAGGTTCTGTAACAAAGGCGAGATGTTTTTCCTACCCATTCCACATCAGGCCACTTCTGCACCTGGTCAGTTACCCACCCCCCACTTGCATTGTGTGTCGAACACGTGGCATACTCGTTCCACTAGCTTTTAACAAAAGAACAATGCTTACCCTTCAGCTGTCAAAATGAACAAAGCCCCTGATGAATTAGGGTTGTGACAAAGAGAACCTAAGCCAGGTAACAGACAAACAAGTTCTATTGTCCGGTGCAAGCATTCTTTAGAAAGACCATCTGGCATACTCATCCCACAACCCAATAACAAAGCCTGACCCTTTCCATTGTGTAAGAGATTCTATTGTGTGTGCCTTTCTATTGTCCTGGGCAAGGCTAGTTTAGAAAGACACCTGCAGCGTTCCCATCCCACAACCCAATAACAAAGCCTGACCCTTTCCATTGTGTAAGAGATTCTATTGTGTGTGCCTTTCTATTGTCCTGGGCAAGGCTAGTTTAGAAAGACACCTGCGGCGTTCCCATCCCGCTACTCCATAACAAAGCCTGACCTTTTCCATTGTTTGACCACCTGCTAGTTAACAAAAGAATTCGAGGGTTACTTTATACTCGTCCTGTCCTTGTATGTGTGAAAGAGAGAAACTTGTTTACCAACTCTGCGTAACAACGTCAGGTCGGCCATCATGATTTTGCCTGAGGGAGTTCTCTCCGATGTTTTACGACATCCTACGAATATATCCGAGCATAGTTAACAAGCATTCTGCTTGGTCCATTTCAGGTAGTGACTGAAAAAGCGCCTAATATACATTTCATTACGTGCATTAAACCTCTGAGTGATATCCATAGATCGGTGTTCGATTCTTGCTGTAATCAAAAGTTTATTGCTAATGAGAAATTAATGATTGATATTATTATATCATTATCTTAATTAATAAAAAAGGCGTTCAGAGACTTCTAGCTAGAGTCTTACCAAGTGAAGCTCTAACGCGCAATAACTATTAAACTATGCAAGACCAGATTGAAAATGTATTTAACAAATATAATTTAATTTTTATACATCATCATCCTAATTAATGAAAGACCGTTCAGTGGACCCTAGTTCGAATCTTACCCTGCAAACTCTAATGTGTAACATCTAGTAAATTACGGATGCGTGCTCTAACAGGTTAAAAATATATTAAACACATGCGTATACTTAGGTATCCAAGTTGATATTTTCTTAGGGTAAAACATTATTATATCATTACCCTGATTAAAGCCCGTTCAGAGATTTCTAGTTCGAGTCTTACCCTGCAAGCTCTATGCCTACTAACTATTAAATTACGGAAGCGTGCACGATAAGATTAAAAATGTATTTAACAAATATAATTTAATTTTATACATTACGCTGTTTTAATGAAAGGTATTCTTAGGAACCCAGAAGCCCATAGTTCGAACCTTACCCAGCGAAACGCTATAATAAATACTAAATTATTGAAGAGTGAACGGGTCAGATTAAAATGTGTTTAACAAATATAATTTAATATACACGACATTACAATGTTTAACGAGCTGTATTCTTAGGAACCAGAGGTCCCTAGTTCGAATCCTGCCCTGCGAAACGCTATAATAACTATTAAACTATGCACGGGCATATTAAAAATGTATTTATCAAATATAATTATTTATATTAAACCCCTGCGTATACTTAGATATTCCGATGCCTAGACACGATTCTTTATTTTCTTTCTTCTCCCTCTTTCTTCCTTTTTCCTCTTTCAATCTATCTCTTTCTTAATCACGTGACGTGTAACATCTCTCCCCGCCATGCCAACGCGCGCATGCGCTGAAAGAGATGATGTCATTGGATGCAATAATCACGTGACGTGTAACATCTCCCCCCGCCATACCAACGCTTGAAATTGCCTGAGGGGCTCTAGGCCACCTATATAAACCAGCGTTGGGGCATAAGAAGGCCACTGTGACTTTTAAGTTAAAGTATATTGATTCGCTTAATCGAATTCATTGCTACTGTCTTCCAGACTGCATTCATCGTCATCTACATAATGCAAGGTGAGTGAGTTTTTACATGACTAAGTGAAACACGAATCATTGCAAGAATACCACATTGTTTATCTAAATTTTTCATTTCTTTAATAATTAACATCAGAACTGTTAAAAAAATGTAGCGCTTTCATCAAGGGTGTAAAAATAGTTCTTTAGATACTGACATAAACATTCATACTTAATCTCTAATCAGTGTTCCTCTATTATCATTCATACGATTTCGCTACACATTCTTCTGTAAACATTCACATGATTTCTACTAGCATTCTTCTATTAACATTCATATGATTTTCGTTACACGTTCTTCATGCATAAACATTCACATGATCTTCTCAAAACATTCGTCTGACATTCATACGATTTCGCTACAAGTTCTTCTTGCATAAACATTCACATTATTTCTCCTAGCATTCTTCTATTAGCATTTATATGATTTTCTCTACATCTTCTTTTGTAAACATTCATATGATTTCTCATAGCATTCTTCTATTAACATTCCTATTATTTCACCACACGTTCTTCTATTAACATTCATATAATTTTCTCTACATCTTCTTTGTAAACATTCATATGATTTCTTCTCGCGTTCTTCTCTTAACATTCATATGATTTCACTACGCGTTCTTCTTCTTCTGAAAACATTCATATGGTTTTTCAATACATTCCTCTATTGACATTCACATGATTTCTCCGCTCATTCTTCTATTAACATTCATATGATTTCACTACACGTTCTTCTTCTGCAAACATTCATGATATTCCCGTCACATTCCTCTATTAACATTCATATGATTTCTCATCGCGTTCTTCTATTAACATTCCTCTAATAACATTCATATGATTTCTCATCACGTTCTTCTATTAACATTCATATGATTTCACTACACGTTCATCTTGCATAAACATTCACATGATATTCTCAACACACATTCTTCTGTAACATTTATATGATTTTCTCTACATCTTCTGTAAACATTCATATGGTTTTCTCAGCTCATTTCTCTATTGACATTCACATGATTTCTCCTCGCATTCTTCTATTAACATTCATATGATTTTCGCTACACGTTCCTCTTTCCGTAAAGCTTCATGCGACTTTTTCACAAAGCATTCTATTAACATTCATACGATTTCCTCTACTCATTTATTTCATATTACACGTCTTTCTCTACTCATTCATCTTTTATCAGTTATAAAAAACAATTGAATTAAACATTTAAACTTTTTCACAGGTAATACTGCAAACTCCATGGGAGTCGCAAGAGCGGCACTCGTCAGAGGAGCGGGCTCTCGACTTAACCAATTTATGCAGGTCAATAGAGAGCCCGTTAATAACAGCACAATGTACAACATGCCGACACCCCTGGCGGGAGATCTGATATCAGATATGACGCTGCAAGGCACTTACATGTTTAATAGCCCCCCGTCACCAATCTTATCGGGGGGTGATTATATTATCCCGCCGCCACCTGGTTTTGAGGATGTCACTCCCGTTACAGGGGTGAATGCAGGCATGGGTAGCGCTTCGGACCAACGTTGCACGTGCAATAACTGCGAATACCAAGTTGCTGCAATAAAGATGCTTAACGAAGCGAACGGTGAGTTTAGATATATTATTACACTTTTTTCTAGAAATATTATCTTTATCATTAATCAATGTATAACCAGAGAACAATTCAGAACTTCAATAATGGAATGAAGCATTCAATTTATTAGCACCTTTCAATCAAAATATTCAATGTGAAGCTAATTCTGCTTTTTGCTTCTTTGTTCTAGTTCCTGAAACAACTTCAGACGGGGCGGGGGAGATGGACGATGGTGGTAGCTTGCCCTCGCCTATCTTTTCACAGGACTACCTGACCCCGCCGCCCCCTGGATTCGAGGATGTTGCGCTGATGCCTGTAGGAGATCCATGGGCGATTATCCCCAGCGAGGTGTGCACTTGCGAAAATTGCGCCTACAGGACCGTGTACCTGCAGATGCTTCGTGAATTGAATGGTGAGTTTTTTAACTTCATTTATTCTAGTAACATCAATACATAAATAATTAACGTAACGTTAACGCAAAACTTTTCTGAATAAATTTTTTTACTCATTTTTATTGATTAAAATACAATTACATAATAATTATCGTAACGTTAACGCATAACTTTTCTCAATCAACATTTTTACTCATTTCTTTTTTTATTAAAATATACAATTATATAAATAATTATCGTAACATTAACATGTGACTTTAAGATTTTTCTTCAATGATTTAATAAACATATATTCTTGCATTTCTATTTAAACAGACATTCCAATTAATTCCACTTTGTTATTGTTATAGAACCTTCAATAGTGGTCATGAGCCCGGAGCCTGAGCATGCGGGCAACTTAGCATTGCTCCGGGGCACCAAAATACCTCACGATGCTGAAGAGGAACACGGAGAAGCAATTAGCCCCCTCGCCCACCCAGGATCTTCTATGGCTCCTCCATCACCAGTTGCAGGGCCATCAGGCATCGGTCGCAACCATTGTGACAACCCAACCACCACTGCTGACTCCGATAGTGACGACACCGAGTACAGGAACAACACCAAAAAACTAAAGGTTAGTCATACTCAGCTAGAGTGTAAGGTTATTGAATCGGCGTTCAAGGGCTGCCTTTTCAATAGCCGCATAGAAAACTCTTTAGAGATAGCTGACCCCAGTCAATTTCTGCAGGAATGCAGACATCTTGTATTGGGAGAGATGGTTTCTGTACTCAGGAGAAGCTCTTCTGGGTTTAAAGTAAATGCCTCCATAGAGATCACCTACCTAATACAATCTCCTGAAAAAGAGCATGCAGAAACCATCTTTTTCAATAGTAAGACAAAGCTGGGTCTTCAATCAAGTAATCTCAATGCCTTATACACTTCTATGGTCGATGAAATGCTAGAAAACATCTCGAATTTCGAAGGAGGTGCAAGCTCAAAATCTCTGTTCGCTGTCAGGGCTCTTGTTATTGGAACTAGCTTCTATGATCCCTTGAATGCATCGCGATACATAGAGTTACCCACTGCAATCAGGACCAAAAAAGCTGTATTGAACATAAAGAACAACGATGAATACTGTTTTGCATGGTGTTTGCTCGCTGCAAAGTATCCCGCAAAGCGCGATGGTTACAGAACGAGCAAATACCCTGCAGAACAGTTATTCACTGCATTTAACTACAGAGGGATAAACTTCCCTGTTAGCCTACACCAGATTCCAGACTTTGAACAGCAAAACACAGGTGTATCAGTTTCAGTATTTGGAATAGAAAGGGAGTGCGCAATTATACCACTATACCAAACCAGCAGCAGGAAAGATTTCAAGGTTAACCTATTACTAGTTGAACAAGATGGAAGATCTCACTACTGCCTGATTAAGGATATGTCAAGGTTGACTTCAAAGCAAATCAGCAAACATGACGGGAAAAAATGGGTATGCGAGCCCTGCCTGAAGCACTTCAATAATGAAGGTGCTTTTAAAAAGCATCAATTGAAGTGCATGCAGTGCCAGGTGCTCAAAGTGCCTAATCAGGGTGAAGTGATTGAGTTCTCATCATACTCGAAGGGTAGTCCTGTCCTTTTTGTTGTGTATGCCGATATTGAGAGCGTGTTAGCCCGAGTTCAGTCCTGTGAACCGTCGGCTAATCAGAGCTGGACTCGGGCTATCCAGCATCATGAGGCTATATCTATATCGCTTAAGCTCGTATGTCGCCATGACGATTCATTGTCGAGGTTTAAGCTATTCAGAGGTCCTGATGCAATCAAGGAGTTCTTCATTGAACTTAGGTCAATAGCCGACATGGTTATTGAGCAATATAGCCGCAATGAAGAAATGACCTTGACTGCTCAGGACGTGGCTGACTTCGATAATGCTCGTCATTGCCACATATGCAAGAAGGAGTTTGAGGTAGACGATTTGAAGGTACGTGACCACTGCCATGTGACCGGTGTATTCCTGGGGGCTGCTCATAATGCATGCAATTTAAATAGACGGGTACCTGACTTTATACCCATCTTTTTTCATTGCCTTAGCAATTATGAAAGCCATTTCCTGATGCAACACCTGGCATATGATGATCACCCCATTTCGTGTATCTCAAGCTCCTCTGAGCGATATATATCATTCAGCAAAAAGTACAGGACTATCTTTTTCAGGTTTCTAGATAGCTTTAAGTTCTTGGACGATAAGCTATCTAGTTTAGCCTGCATGTTGAGTAGTGATGAGTTCAAGATCACAAACTCTGAGTATCCCGATCCTGAACATCAGCAGTTAGTGAGATCTAAGGGAATATTCCCTTACAGTTACGTCGACTCTCCTTCAAAACTAGAGGAAACAGCACTCCCTTCAATTGAAAATTTTGACGATATAACACAAGAGGAATACAACCATGCTGTCAAAGTCTGGAACACCTTCAACATTAGCAATCTAGGCGAATACAGCGACCTCCATTTGAAAACGGATACGCTCTTGTTGGCCGATGCATTCGAGAAGTTTAGGGACCTTTCTCTGGAGGTATATAACTTGGACCCCTGCTGGTACTATACCCTACCAGGACTTGCATTTGATGCAATGCTCAAGGTGACTCAGGTCAAGCTTGACCTCATCCATGATGAGGAAATGATCAAATTCTTTGAGGGAGGAATCAGGGGCGGAATGTGCACAGTGTCAAAGAGGCATGCTAAAGCAAACAACAAGTACCTTCCTGGACATAAACAGACACAAAAAGACTTATATTTGGCATATCTCGACATAAACAATTTATATGGGGCTTCAATGGCGAGCGGTATCATCTCCACCAAGTCGATCTGCACCAAGTCGTGGAGCCCCTTGCTGATAATCTTTCGACGCATGAAGTTTCTCCGGGCTGGAGCATGGAGCTCGCTTGCTATATGTTGCTTCACTGATGTCATGCTATAACCTTTGCCGCTTTTAGTTCTTGAATAATCTCTTCAATTTCTTGAGTATGATTGTTATTGCCTGCGTCTCTGGATGCCACAAGTAGCCTAAGGCGATCCGCCAGATCATTAGGGTCGGTCCAGTAGATGTAGTCTTGCCTCGTATTAGGGTGATGTTCTTTCCACTGTAGTCCTAATCCCTTGTGTTTCGTTACTAGAGGACGTATAACGCTTTTATACTTGTAGGAATTACCCGATCTCAGCTGCCCGTGCTTGCTGAAGTTTCTTCGATGAACATGTGTTGCTTTAAGTATTTTACTGTACGTTTCAAGGTCATCCTCGGTGTATGCATGCATTTCAGGTATTCTCTTGAAGATGAGTTCCTTCAATCCAGGCGTGGTTTCATACGTTTCGTCCCCTACTCGAACTTTATTACTGATGAAATCAATAATCTTGTTGCCTAGCATGTAGCTGCCATCCTCATATCGTACTCCATATGATGAATCTATTTCATTTTTGTCCTTCTTTCGAACTTTATTAAGGTAGTTGTAGAGTTTCTCATCTTTCACGTCTTTCGGTGATTCCTCCTTGCTTGTAGTATTCTTTTTCTGTATTTCATGTATATCTTGAAGCGGATCTGTCACTGGTTGAAGAGCTTCACTCATCACTCTCTGGGTTTCAAACTGCTGACCTTTAAGAGAACGTAACTTTTCTCTTATAGCCTTCGTGTGCATAGCTACAGATTCTTTAAGTCGTATGCACTCGCTGTCCATCTTGAAATGACACTGAAATTAGACTTTCGCATTAATATATACCCTATTTATTTAGCAGACTTCAGTTTATAAGAGATTTTCAGCTCGATATTTAGAAAATGGCCGTCCCTTACACGATTTGCAGGAGCAGTGAAGGCTAGTTTATCAGCATTTGCAATTGGTGCAGGTAGAGCTCTCAGAGACTTGTTATTTATTTCAATTATTGTATCAGGCCTTACAGTAGGAGCTGTTGGTGACGTCATATAGCAAGAAACAATCTCGCCGTTTACGCTTGATTTGTAATATTCAAGACCTGTTGTTAACATGTACCTCTGTGATTTCCCTCTGAAAGGCAACGACTGCAGTGTAATTACATGTTCCCCTCTCATTTGCTCTACTAATGAATTTACGACTCTCATTTGTGTTTTAAGGGTATTGATATTATCCATTGCAGATGTCAGATGCCCATCCATTGATTTCTGGCGGTTCGCCATAGTTTCCATGTGTTTTCCCACTGTTTCTGTAACTGTGGTACTTATTGCACCAAGTCTGTTGTTTAAATCTTGGCGTATTTCATTTTGTTTCCTTCCCACGTGAACTTTAACAAGCTTTTTTGTTGCTCCATCACTGTCATCGACAGGATCTGCTACTTCAATTAGCCTTCTTTTTTGGAATGAAACGTTACCGCTTGAATCGAGCGGTGGTGTTCTTGCACTTATATATTCTAATACATGCTTCTTATTTGGCACGTCATAGTCCTCTTGAGGTGGCAGCATTATCTTCAATCTTATAGCATCCAGGATAATGTTGTTTCCATCGTCTCGTTTAAGTGTATTTTTATTCAGATATTCCATTAGAGCATCATGTTGCACGTCTAGCGACTTCTGGATGTGATCCCTAAGCGTAGTTTGAAGTTCGCCCATGCGCTGATATGTCGTTTTTTCCGTGAACTCCTGCATTCGATTTTCAGTAGAAGACGTAAGCGTATCCACGTAGCGTTTAGTGCTTGCGTCGTCGTCCTCCTCAGGATCCTGAACAATGCACAGTCTCTTGTTCCTGAATTGGTAATTTCCTTTTCCATCTCTGTTTATGATAAATTGATGTAGCGATCTTTTCACTGGAGCTGCCCTCTGTGATCCAAACCTATCAATACTCATGATGAACTATGAATGAGCAATTTCTTTATTAACAACTTTAATATATACATCGAATCCGCACCTATATCGACCGTCATTCATCGGAAATTCGGGAACTATTACCATAAAAGGTCTTCCTTCTGTAGAGTTCTCCCAAACACCTTTGCACAAATCTTTAAATTCAGTATACGTCATATCTGTGTTTACGTAATCTTCATATACATACTTCAAGTTTAAATTATCTTGCCTGAAGAGTATAATCATGTTCGCATTATCTCTAATTAAATGCTTTGGGACTTTGGCATAGGATTGTGCTAGATATATTGAATCTACATTTCGATGTCTGCCCATGCTGTAAAAGGATGCAATCTTGTCTTGCTTTTCAGTGATGACGTCATCAAATATAAAGATTGAATTTTCTTTAATTTCTGATGGGTGCAAGACGCTTTCACCGTCTTCGTGAGTATACACACCTATACCCTCAATGTTTTTAAGCAGCTTAACAAGATATTGATACTTTGGCTGGTATAGCGACTTTGAATAAATGTACACATTTTCAAAGCGTAGTCCATTCTCGTGAAGTATCATATTGAGTAATACATTTGTTTTTCCAGCACTGGAGCTACCTAGAATTAGCGCTCTAACATTGCCTGGAAACAGCTTCCCGTGACGATCGCGTCTAAAGTCACTTTCAAAGTCTAGCACCTGGATAGGCAGCGAGCAATCTTGCTTCACCAGCTCCATCGTAGCAACTAAAATAAAATAAATTATCCTTAATGTACATATGTTAATAAATGTAAGCAATGACAGAATATAAAAGAACTATGTGCCATTAAAATCGATTAGTGTACCACGAGCGCTAAGGGGGTTAAGGTCTCAAGAGGTTCCGGTTTAATTAACTCTCTCATTAACCTGCTGCCATTTGAAGCACATTTGCCTGGTTACAGATACTGTGGACCTGGGACAAAGCTAGAAAAAAGACTAAAGAGAGGAGACCCCGGAATAAATCCTTTAGACGAAGCGTGTAAGCTTCACGACATAGCCTACGCACAGCATAAGGACTCTGCTTCGAGGAACGTTGCCGACAAAATCTTGGCTGAAAAGGCCTGGAAAAGAGTGCAATCATCTGATGCTACATTAGGTGAAAGGTTGGCAGCCCGACTAGTAACAACCATCATGAAGGGTAAGGTAGCTGTTGGTGCGGGATCCAGGAAGAAGAAACGAGGAGGATTTCTACCACTCATACCAATTATTGCAGCACTAGGAGCCGCCGCTGGAGGCGCTGCACAAATAGCCTCTGCTGTAAATAAGAAAAAGGCTGCGGATAAACAACTTGCTGAAATGATGAGACATAACAAAGAAATTGAAGCAAGAGGGAAAGGCCTACGAGTGAAGAAGAAGAAGAAGAATAAGGCGAGGAACACCGAAAGGAAGAGGAGGCCGAGCAAGAAAGGAAATTCAAAAAACTCCGGCAGAGGGCTATACTTGTCCCGGAAAAAGCATTAAGTAACATAGACCCCGACTTGTATGCCCGACGTTTAAAGATTCCTCATTTTAGGGGTGTATACATGATCGATCAGCTACCCTCAAGACCTCGTTACAGAGAGAGAATTATTGATAATCTCGATACTTCAGAGAATGAAGGCACTCATTGGGTTGCTATAAAGAAGGATGGCAACGTGTCATTTTATTTCGATAGCTTTGGAAACTTAAAGCCTCCAAAAGAGATCGAAAGGTACCTCAGAGATGTTAAGGTACTGTATAACACTAAGAGGTTTCAGAGTTTCAGCTCAGTCATCTGTGGACACTTGTGCTTGCAATTTCTATCGCAATGAGTTACACTATTGCCGTTAGTGGCAACGTGTCTGTGCTTACTACATACCTGAATCCTCCTCTTCAGCTAGATCCAAAGTATCATTATGAGATTGCTCTACTGAATTTTGAAACCTTCTATTCAATTCCTAATGTTGATTGGAGTAATAATCAATTTCATTACATGCACAATGATGAAATTAAGATCATTGATACACCTGACGGAACTTATGAGATTTCTGATATTAATGAATACATCAGAGATAAGCTAGGTGTAGATGAGAATGTCTTCTTTATTAGACCTAATAATAACACAATGAAGGCTGAAATTAAGTGCCCTTTCACTATTGATTTTTCCGGTGATCGTTCTATAGGCTCGCTATTGGGCTTCAGAGGTAAAGTTATTCCAGCTAATCAGCTGTCTGAATCTGATTACCTGGTGAATATATTTAAGGTGAGCATCATTCGAATCGAGTGCAGTATTGCAACAGGCTCGTTCATCGACGGTAAAAGCGGCCACTCAATCTACGAGTTTTTCCCTTCTGTTCCGCCTGGATATCATATTTCTCAAGAGCCGTCAAATCCAATTTACCTTCCAATCATAAACACCAATGCTATAGAGCAAATTAGTCTTCGTGTAGTGGACCAAAGCGGTAATATCATTGACTTTAGAAACGAGGATATAAGCATAAGGCTTCACATCCGCTGCAATGCCAATAGATTTTAGAAGAAGTCAACGACGTCGAGGATATAATAAGGGAGTGATTCAACGCACACATCATACTCTACCCTTGACACCCGGAGGGTTAACATCACGCAATCGACACTTCCTCCAGGTATTGGGCTTTAGACTTCTATAATCATTGACATCTTCAATGTTACCAGCGCACCGACATTCGATGACAAGATCACCAAAGAAGAGGAACATGTGTTTTTACCTTATAATACATCGGCTCTGGACGCTAATGATGAAATTAGAATCCCTTGTCAAGCTGAGGATTTATATACTTTACCTAATCGAAGTTATCTATACATCGAGGGGAGTATTACTAAACCTAATGGAACAGCTACTACTGCAAAGCTTACCAATAACGCTATTGCATTCATGTTTGAGGAGATTCGACTGGATATGAACGGCTCAACTATTGATCGAACCAGGAACCCCGGGATCGCCTCAACTTTACGCAACTATGCTGCTCTCAATCTGGTCGCTTGCTGAATGCAGGATGGTGCTATCCTGGAGAAGACATGGACATTGTGAATGCAGCAAATGGAGCCTTCAACGCCATAGTACCGCTTTCGATGCTTCTGGGATTTGCTGACGACCACAAGGAACTCATACTCAATAGCAAGTTTGAGTTGGTGCTGATTCGATCCAAGGACTCTAAAAACTGTATTATAGCGCCTGAGGGTGAAGAGAATGCAAGCGTTAAACTTGCACGAATCGAGTGGAGAATGCCAGTGATACGACTTTCTGATGCTGAAAAGGTTGAAATTCTCAAGATTGTCAAGTCGGACAAGGCGCTGTATCTCCCATTTAGGACCATGGATCTGCATACTCAACCTACTGTGCCGCAAACTAAATCATTCACTTGGAATGTCGCCACCACATCAAAAATGGAGAAGCCGAGATTTGTCATTTTGGGTGCTCAAACTTTAAGATCGAGTAATGCATCTAAAGACGGTTCTCTTTTTGATCATTGTAACATAACTAATTTGAGAATTTATCTCAATAGCGAATGTTATCCCTATCATGACATGAATTTGGATTTTGGAAACTCTAGATTTGCATCTTTGTATGATATGTACTCAAAGTTTCAAAACTCTTACTATGAAAAAGAGAACTATCCTTTATTGAAGAGAAAAGATTTTCTTAAATTTGCTCCTATATTTGTTATAGATTGCTCACATCAACCAAAGGAAGTTGTAAATGGTGCTGTTAACATTAGAATAGAAATTCAAACTAGTGCAAATATTCCTGCACAGACCACTTTGTATTGTTTGATAATTCACGATAAAGTATTTACATACAAGCCTCTGACTCATGTGATGCAGCTTTTATTTTAAACTAATCATTGTAAGAATTTGTTTTTTCATTAGCAATGTAAGGATTATTAATGAATAAAAACACTATGTAAAAACATACTTTCATTCTTTTTATTGTAATTATTTATCCTGCATTTCCATCACTTTCTTCCTCCAACTCCTCGTTCCAACATATTGCATTACATTTGCATCAGTCAGGTTACCTAAATGGTAGTCTGTAAACGATTCAAGTCTTTTTAGCCTGCAAATTTCATCTCTATTTAAAAATATTTCACAATCATTTAAATTAGTGTTCAAAAATTTTATTTCTGTCTCTTGCATATAAGCAACAATATTATAAGAGAAAAGAATATTTTCACAATATTCCACACGCGGATACTTTCTCGTTTGGAGGAATGCACTGAATGTAGGAAGACTCTCACGAATTATCTCCCAGTCTTGAATTGTCATGTATACAATTTTGTCTGTGTTTTTCACTAAAAGCACTGGAAGATCATAGAAGAATGCTATGTTAATGCTGCGCCTTTTCGAGATGTAGACGTCTCGGCACACGCTTCTTACCGGCATGTTTCTTGGGCGTCTCGATGTTGCTTATTCTATCCTCCAATAGCGTCAGCCTCCTTTGCAGGTCTGCAAAGCTGTTCCTCTTCTTCTTCTTCCCCTTATTGCACCGCCTGAAACATTACACAATGAAGGTCTTAGAAAAGTGCTTGGGTGAAGTTAAGGTAACCTGAAAGAATTAATTTTTGTTAGGTCACAGAGGAATGAAACAATGATTTCTATATATGTGAAAATACTCACGTCAATGTTTTCCCGAGTTCTGCAGGCTTTCCAGGGGGAGGCTCGGAGGTCGTCTGTGTTAGATCCCCTGCCTGCTGTGAATTGGAATCCTGTTCCTCATCTATGTGTTTAGCATACTGCTGTGCAATGGGATATTCCACTATATCTTCTGGTTCTTTATCATCGGAATCTACATCGGTTTTAGGCGCTGGTGTCGTCATTTGAATTCTGCAAAAGTCATTATAATTTCCAGTGTTAGTCGTATACAACTGCTCTTGTACTATAGTAGCATGTAATGTATGTTAGTATCGCATACAATTAATGTTTACATTAATGTTCTCTGAAGTTACGTATATGACGATAGCAATGTACAATAATGATACATATTTAAAGAGGTACTCACTTTAAATTTCTCTGTCTGAAGAGGAATACACTGCAGCTCTCATTGCATGGAAAGTATGACGCCATCTTGTCGTGTACCTCTGGTTTTGCACACAGTACAGAGTGAGTATACCCATTGCAGTACTCTGAATGCCACAGAGAGCCGTGATTTGAAATGAGGCTGAGCACCTCACCCTCACTTTCGGTATCAGTTTCTCTGGAAAGAAAGAAGGCACAATACAATGAACCATTTTAATTTTTTCACTCTTCTTTAGAGAACAATTGCATTCTTTTTAGAGTTTGCATTCAATAATAAAAACGATACTTACATGATGCTTCTTTTGTAGACAGGGCAGTTGTCTGTGCATATGCCTCGAGAAGTCATCTGGTCATGATAGGAAGGCATGTTACACACTATAGAATGCATGATGCCATTACACGACTCTTTATGATAATATGTATAATGGTATCATTCTTCTCCGCATTCACTCCAAAAAATCGTCCATTGTATTATCGACTCGATTACACCTCGAATAATATTCAGAGCAGTGCGAGAAGGGGCTGCTTATATATAGCGGCTAGAACAACCGGTTCTTCTATCACATGTAATGACTTGCAGAGAGGATCGGTGGGGGAAGCGATCTATAGGGAGGGGGGGATGAATGTGTTTTTCTATGCAAGAGAATAAATGATTCAGTGAGGGAAATGAAAACTTTTATTATAGAGAGGCAATGCACGTAAAGGTTTTTGTTATCTCTGTTTGAAAGAGATAATTGTTGCGTTACATGTATGTGCATGTGTGTGCATGCATGCACCTGTGTATGCACGTTGATGTATGCACATGTGCTCGTGTATATGGGAGTGCCTGGATGTGTACAAGTTGTGGAGAAAGAAAGAGGGGGAAGAAAGAAAATAAAGAATCGTGTCTAGGCATCGGAATATCTAAGTATACGCAGGGGTTTAATATAAATAATTATATTTGATAAATACATTTTTAATATGCCCGTGCATAGTTTAATAGTTATTATAGCGTTTCGCAGGGCAGGATTCGAACTAGGGACCTCTGGTTCCTAAGAATACAGCTCGTTAAACATTGTAATGTCGTGTATATTAAATTATATTTGTTAAACACATTTTAATCTGACCCGTTCACCCTTCAATTATTTAGTATTTATTATAGCGTTTCGCTGGGTAAGGTTCGAACTATGGGCTTCTGGGTTCCTAAGAATACCTTTCATTAAAACAGCGTAATGTATAAAATTAAATTATATTTGTTAAATACATTTTTAATCTTATCGTGCACGCTTCCGTAATTTAATAGTTAGTAGACATAGAGCTTGCAGGGTAAGACTCGAACTAGAAACCTCTGAACGGGCTTTAATCAGGGTAATGATATAATAATGTTTTACCCTAAGAAAATATCAACTTGGATACCTAACTATACGCATGTGTTTAATATATTTTTAACCTGTTAGAGCACGCATCCGTAATTTACTAGATGTTACACATTAGAGTTTGCAGGGTAAGATTCGAACTAGGGTCCTCTGAACGGTCTTTCATTAATTAGGATGATGATGTATAAAAATTAAATTATATTTGTTAAATACATTTTCAATCTGGTCTTGCATAGTTTAATAGTTATTGCGCGTTAGAGCTTCACTTGGTAAGACTCTAGCTAGAATTCTCTGAACGCCTTTTTTATTGATTAAGGTAATGATATAATAATATCAATCATTAATTTCTCATTAGCAATAAACTTTTGATTACAGCAAGAATCGAACACCGATCTATGGATATCACTCAGAGGTTTAATGCACGTAATGAAATGTATATTAGGCGCTTTTTCAGTCACTACCTGAAATGGACCAAGCAGAATGCTTGTTAACTATGCTCGGATATATTCGTAGGATGTCGTAAAACATCGGAGAGAACTCCCTCAGGCAAAATCATGATGGCCGACCTGACGTTGTTACGCAGAGTTGGTAAACAAGTTTCTCTCTCTTTCACACAAACAAGGACAGGACGAGTATAAAGCAACCCTCGAATTCTTTTGTTAACTAGCAGGTGGTCAAACAATGGAAAAGGTCAGGCTTTGTTATGGAGTAGCGGGATGGGAACGCCGCAGGTGTCTTTCTAAACTAGCCTTGCCCAGGACAATAGAAAGGCACACACAATAGAATCTCTTACACAATGGAAAGGGTCAGGCTTTGTTATTGGGTTGTGGGATGGGAACGCTGCAGGTGTCTTTCTAAACTAGCCTTGCCCAGGACAATAGAAAGGCACACACAATAGAATCTCTTACACAATGGAAAGGGTCAGGCTTTGTTATTGGGTTGTGGGATGAGTATGCCAGATGGTCTTTCTAAAGAATGCTTGCACCGGACAATAGAACTTGTTTCTCTGTTAACTGGCTTAGGTTCTCTTTGTCACAACCCTAATTCATCATGGGCTTTGTTCATTTTGACAGCTGAAGGGTAAGCATTGTTCTTTTGTTAAGAGCTAGTGGAACGAGTATGCCACGTGTTCGATACACAATGCAAGTGGGGGGTGGGTAACTGACCAGGTGCAGAAGTGGCCTGATGTGGAATGGGTAGGAAAAGCATCTCGCCTTTGTTACAGAACCTTAAATTTACGGCCCCTTTGTTCGGTTTAACAAGTGAAGGATAACCTTAATTGCTTAACTGTCAAGCCTCCATTGTACTCAACAAGATTTACGACCGCAGCTGCAACTAAAACTACCAAGGCCCTGCGGGGGGAGGGAGGGGGGAAGTGGGGGCGGGGCTAATTAGCATATTAATTGACATTCCATGCATATTAAGTGCGCCAGAAATGTCAATTCTCTACTACTCATATACATTTTCTATTGTTGAGTGAACCATTTTCGAGACATTGCTTGTTATTCCCTTAAATTTTCCAATACACTTTTTCTCAAATTCGTTATTCATTTTTTTTGTCCTGGTAATGCAAAGGGAATGGAATACTCCACATAGAAACCAGCTCTTAAGATATTTGACTATCGCTTAAAGCCTACCAATTCCCCTTGCATCTACAAGAAAATTAACAATAAGATTAACATCTCGATATGCAGGCAACTGAACTGATTTCAACCGACTAAACTTGTAAATTTCTGTATTTCAAGTCTCTGATTGGCTATGCCTAATCCAATAGAATACTTTCATTTAACTAAAGCTTTTTCTGGTTGATTGGCTATTTTTAAACTGTCTTAAAATTTACATTATTGTTGCTCCAATAATGATTAGTAGCACTTAAACTTTCAAATTCATTATTGCCTCAAGGTTACCTCATTGTTAGCAACTTTTAACCTATTATTCTCACAGCTCCTACATTATTAAATTACGTAATATAGTCGCATAACATTATTACACCTGGATACAATAATACAATCATTTTAGTGTTAAAAATACTGCCTCACCTTTACTATATGGTATTTTAATCAAAATCATTAGAGCCATTTAGGACATCCAAAATTTCAAAACCCTTCCCTTCAAAGGGTAGTTCAGAGTGGAGAATTTTTTTAACCTTGTGTCACATCTTTGGGAAGTACTGAACTTAAATACCAAGTTTCTAAATATGCTTTTCTTATTTATTCAGAGGGTCTCAAAACATGTATTTTTGCGAAATCTCGATATCGAATTTTTGGGTGGTATTGGGTATTGGACAGAGAAAGCCATGTGAATGTAACACTTCAGATTTTATACATTAAAAACTACCAACACTTCTAAAAAATAGTTTGTAAGGACTCTTGCCCGAACAAACATCATGCATGGTATTCTTACCAGCAAAATAATGTTTCTGTTAGTGTCCCAAAAGAGAGCGAAGCTAGTCTGATGACTGGGTAATAAAGTTTACGTCACTGGTTGTTTTGATGACTCCCTGATAACCAGCAGTGTTGTTCTTACCGTTTTCATGAAGAATGTTGCAGCTACCTGGCTTGCCCTGTGCGAGAGAGGAAGTCACGATCCGCCGTGGAGAAAGTCGGAACGTCAAGGTTGGGTGTAATGCGTTGTTAAGCTTGCACCGCCCTGCCTATTGCTAAGGTCACTCAGGGTGTGAACTAAAACATCTGCTAATCCTTTCTGGTGCGTTAAAAACCGCTAATATGTTGTGATACCTGAAGGGAGATGAAGGCACTTTCTAGAAGAAACAATGGCATAGCAGGTCTGGGTGGGTGGCATGCTTCTTGTTGAGAAAGTAGAATTACACAAAATAGAACAAGAAATGTATCCAGACGAGTAAAATTAGAATATTTACTGAGGCAGTATTTTTAACACTGAAATGATTTCAGTCTAATTGTATAATATACAAATTCAATAACAGCCCGCCTTAAAGCAATATCTGTTTATATTATTGTATACACGTTTAATAATGTTATGTGAATGCATTACGTAATTTAATAATGTAGGAGCTGTGAGAAAAAATAGGTTATAAGTTGCTAACAATGAGGTAACAATGAGGTAACCTTGAGGCAATAATGAATTTGAAAGTTTAATAATGCTACTTGTGGTTCTTGGAAGCAATAACGTAATTTTTGTGACAGTTTATAAAATAGCCAACCAACAACCACAAAAAGCTTTAGTTAAATGAAGGTATTCTATTGGACTAGGATTAGCCGATCAGAAACTAAAATGGAGCAATGTTTACAAATTCAGAAGTCAGTTGCTTGCAGACAAGTGTTCCTAACCGGACGTGAGATGCGTCCTCGAGAAATTTAATACGTATTCAGTGTGAGACCAAAAATAGTTTACGTGTTAAAAAGTGCAAGTAATTAATATAAAAATCTCAGTTTTCTATATCAATGAAGTGTTCTTTAAATCGTGTCAAGCAGTGATAAAAGGAGTGGAGTAAAAATTATAATCTGTGTAAGCCCACATTCTCCACTCCCCGCTAATACATTCATGTCTCTAAAAATAAATACTGACGCAGCCGAGGGAAACATAAATATATAATATTTAAAGAAACAGTCAAATTACAAAGTTAATGTTTTTTAAACTTGGGGCGAAGGCTACCGGAAACATTTTACCATACGTGCGGTTGCAACTACTTCAAGTTCGGCTCCCCAACAGTCGATATATAATACTCCTCCTCCTAAAATAACTTTCTCAAATTGGCGCCAAAACTTGGGGCTAATAAAAAACGTAAAAATAATTTCTGATTACATAAACTTTGATAACGTTCGAAATTGCCACCTAATAGGCAAAGAAAGTAATAGTATTCCACCCAAAAATCCGATGTCAAGATTTCAATGAAAACTCATGTTTTAAGCCCCCCCCCTCCCGAATAACAGAGAAATTTAAACGAAATGTTGGATAAATACCACACTTGTTATTCAAGTTCAGTATATTCCAAAGATGCGACACGAAAATTTTCAAAAAAATCTTCCAACCCAAACTATCCTTTACGTGGAACATTTTACGAATTTTGTTATTTTATTAAAAATGGCTCTAATGATTTTATTAAAATAGCATATATTACATGTTTACATAAAAATGAAATGTATGTCTTGTATTTTCTGGGAATAGCCTATGAGGTCCTCTTCATTCGGAAGGGATTTTGTATAATCTTGTATAACTGGTAAACGTTAAGCGATAGACGAAAGCCTACTACACAAATATATATATATATATATATATATATATATATATATATATATCTGTTTAAAACACACAATTTATCTCAAATAACTATTTTTGTGGCATCAGCCATTCCCGAGATATCCGTTATTAATAGTTCGGATTGTTCAATACTGTGACTATCCAGTTTTTCAACTGTCGCTTCTCTCTGTTCTCACTGTCACTGTTTTGTTGTTTTATCTAGTTCAACTTCACTGGGAGTTCACTTCACTCTGCCACGTCACTAAGGTGAATTTGTTCAATTCTCCGTCACTTCACTTTCTTCATGACGTAGCCTCCTCTTCTGTACGTTCACTCGCTGGGGAGTCGAACACAAGACTTCTTCAATCTCTCCTGCAGCAACAGCACTCTCCTGCACGTCACAGCAGTCGTCAACAACTCGCTCGGAGAATCGCACTTTATATCGCACGGGAAACTCAGCAACCCGCGCATTCGCTCATTGACTGACTCAACAACTCTCACTGGTCTTGCGAGAACGCTCGCTTATATAGTCAGTGGAATCTTTCCACAAGGTACTCGAACGTTCTACAACCATTTCGACATACTTTCTGGATGAAGGGAGGGGGAGAAGAAGCTTCGAGTATCTGCCGATAGCTGGTACGGTGTCTACGCTGGCGGGTTTCAGTTATCGTTGTTTACTTCGACCGCCCGGCACCGACCTCCCGATAAGCTTGGGCATAACCACCCCCTTTTTAAAAATCCCACTATAGCTTAGGTTTCTGGATTCTTCTTATACCTATAACTAAATGCGTAATACAGTTTATTTCGATTACGTTTCTAAGAATAGTTTGTAAAGGATTGAGTAGACAGAATTCCATGTTAAGAAGAACGGTTGGAGGGAACGCTAACAGAAGCTTGTCATTGTTCGAGCAGGAAGGACGTGTATAAACTCGTCTCTGAATAGACGCTAAAACCACGTATTTAAAATCTACCAGTTATACATGTTTTAACATGGCAAATGTAATAGTGAATTGTGAATAATAGAAGTGAAATAAATAACAGAATACGTGTGTGTAAAATATTTTAACCTTCTCCATACCCAAACCTGACAAAACACAAGTGCTCTCCGACACAAATACAGCAGCCGTGACACAATTATAAAATAATAATTACAACATACTAACACACACAAGAATACAGATACACGATCATCAGATTCCAGTCTACGAGAACGTCGAGATACATCACAAGAGTACGGGCATTAAGACGACCTACAGGTACGTAATACAGCTTTTATCATCATCAACGTAGTAGGATCCTACCAAGGGGAAACGCTACAAATGTGAATGCAGCGCATCAGATTTTTATTTCTTTAATTTATTCTAAGCTTAGTTCATAAGGTCAAAATTAAATGTTATTCTTATTTATAAATGTGCATTGTTTAACTGTAATATATGTATATTACTAGCACCACTTGATCACTTCAGATTAAGGTAAACAGCCATACACAAAATATGGCCTAAGGCACCGGAGAGATTCGAACCTCGATCTCCTGTTTACAAGACAGGCGCTTCAACCAACTAAGCCACGGCGCCTATACCAGCTTTGGTTTATCGCAAGCAATATATTGCACCCTTTTTGCGAAATACAGCGTTTATTATTTATGCCATAGACAAAAAAGTCCCCTCAGGCACCAGAGGGATTCGAACCCTCGATCTTCTGTTTTAACTAGAGAGGCGCTTTAACCAACTAAGCCACGGCGCCGATGCCAGCATCAGTTTATCGTAAGCAATATATTGTATCCTTTCTGTGAAATACAGCATTTATCAGATATGCCAAAGATAAAAAACGTTGCCTTAGGCACCGGAGAGATTTGAACTCTCGATCTCCTGTTTACTGGAAAGGCGCTTTAACCAATTAAGCCACGGCGCCGATACCAGTGTAATTTACCGCAATATATTGCATCCTTTCTGCGAAATACAGCATTTATCAGATATGCCATAGATAAAAATGTTGCTTTAGGCACCGGAGAGATTCGAACCCTCGATCTCCTGTTTACTAGACAGGCGCTTTAACCAACTAAGCCACGGCACCCACACCAATTGCACCTTACCGCAATATATTGCATACTTTCTGCGAAATACAGCATTTATCAGATATGCCATAGATAAAAATGTTGCTTTCAAGAAAATCCCCCACCCTAGATTACCCTTTACATGGAAGATTTTTCGAAAATTTTAATTTTCTCAAGAATGGCTCTAATGATTTTGATTAAAATATCATATGTTTAAGATATTTTTATGACAAATAAAATGTATATCTTGAATTGTCTGGAAATGTCTCCAAAATTATTCTTCATTGTGAACGACTTTTGCATAACTGGTAAACCATAAGAGATAGACAAAATTTTACTACACAAAAAATGTAGATCGCGTTAAAATACACAATTTATGTCATATACATTTTTGTTGTTGAGTGAACCATTTTCGAGATATTGCTTGTTATTCCCTTAAATTTTTCAATACTTATACTTTTTCTCAAATTCGTTATTCATTTTATGTCCTGGATATGCAAAGAGAATGGGATGCGCCACATAGCAACCAGCTCTTAAAATATTTGACTATCGCTTAAAACCTACCATATTCCCCTTGCATCTACAAGAAAATTACCAATAAGATTGACATAACGATATCTCGATTAACATGAAGCATATGGAGAATAAGCGTTTGTAAAAATAGTTTGTACAAGAGTAGAGAAAGTCATGTGAGTGTAACACATCAGATTTTTTTAATAACACTCTTGAATATTAATCATATTCATCCCGCGGTATTTGTCGCTCAAATGTTGGCGGTTGTTCATGATCAACTGCTTGAATCTCGATAGCCACAAAGCGCCTTCAGCTCGCCAAACCGCGTATGGAACAACACCGTAGGACGCCCTAAAGAAATCTGTTGCAAGTTAAACGCTTTCACTGAAATACTGCGTGCCTGAGATAAAAACTGTCTAAGCCACGAAAGGAACTCGAACCCTGATCCACTGTTTGCTAAATAGACGTCAAAGTTAGTTGTTTTATGGCAATAAAATTTATGTGTTACATTCATATGACTTTCTCTCCCATCTATCATTTATTAATGGACATAAAAGCTCTTCTTACAAAGCTCATTTTTTTATCTACTTCATTTTAATCGAAATAAACCTTTGCAGAAATAGCTGCATTACACATTTCGTTATAAATGCAAAGGTAACAGCGATAGCTGACCTCGCTCTTTCCGTGCAATCGCGAGAAACAACTGAACATCGACAGGTCTTTAAAAGAATGACAAAGTTACGAACAATTCGAATCATTAATAACGGATATCTCGGAAGTGGCCTGTGCCACAAAAAAGTTATTTGAAGTAAATTGCGTGTTCAAAATCATTAGAATCACTTTTGAGAAAATAAATTTTTTTGAAAAAGTTCCATGTAAAGAGCAGCTGGGGTTGGAAGATGTTCTTGAATATCTTCGTGTCGTATTTTTGAGGTACTGAACTTAAATACAAAGTTTGGTGTTTAACCGACTTTTCGTTGCGAGTTATGCTGTTCACACACACACAGAGGAAAATTCTCCTAAAAATGCTCTTTTTGCATTCATGGGGCCTCAAAACATGTATTTCTGGTGTAATTCCGGTAATTACACCAGAAATATTCTGGCAATACCTTTTCTGTGTACGTGGTAGAGAAAGGAATAAATAAACAAATAAGTAAATAAATATACTGCAAACTCTGCTCTTTCAGTGAAATACAGTATCAGTCAATTATTACAATGTCTAAAGCTCTGGGCACTCATTTCCACCACTGCATTACAGCATTAATTACTTACTCCAAAGACAAAATATTGGCGTAGGCACCGGAGGGATTCGAACCCTCGATCTCCTGTTTACTAGACAGGCGCTTTAACCAACTAAGCCACGGCACCGATGTTAATACTATCGCAAAGCAATCTGTTGTAATCTCGTACCTGTCACAGAAATGTATCAGTCGGTAATGCCAGGGATAAAAGCACCGGCCACGGCACCGGCGGGATTCGAATCCTTGATCCTTGATCTCTCGTTTACAAATAATGATCTGTAGCCTATTTATCAAAGGCACGGGTACGTTTCTTTTCTTTATTCTTTTTCATCGTGAAGAAATCTCTTTTAAATTCAGTCCCCTCGCTGAAATACAATGTTAATCAGCCCTAAGACAACGTAGGTATTGGAACCCTCGATCTTCTGTTTGCTAGAGAAGAGCCAGAGGTTACGTAGAGTAAGAAGGGGAACTTTCGCATTCCACCCAGAAAATTTGATGTCGAAATACATGTTTTGAGGCGCCCTGAAGCCAAATAAAGCATCTTTGGAAACATGTACGATTGTGTGTGTCTGTCTGTCTATGAACAGCATAACTCAAAAACGAAAAGTCGGATAAATACCAAACTTGGTAATTGAGTTTAGTATCTTCCAAGGATTCGACACGAAGATTTAAGAAAATCCCCATCCCCCAACTATCCTAAACTTTTCGAAAATTTTCATTTTCTATAAAATGGTTCTAGCATTTTAAATAAAATACCACATATTAAAGATATTTACATGGCAAATAAAATGTATATCTTGAGCTTTCTGGGAATAGCCTAGGAATTCCGCTTCATAAAGAGAGAATTTTGTATAATCTTGTATAACTTGTAAACGTTAAATAATGGACGAAAACGTACCACACAGAAAATGTAGATCTCAACATACAATTTACTTGAAATAGGGTTATTGTGGCGTAAGCCGTTTCTGAGATATCCGTTGTTAAAGGCTGAATTGTTCAATACTTGTCATTCCTTTACAGTTCCATCGATTTTCAGTTGTTTCTCGCGATGTCATGGAAACAGTATGGAATTTTAAGACCAGCATATAGCGTCCAGTTATTAAAAACATTTGACTAATATTTGTATTTATAACGAAATGAGTAATGCAATTATTTTTGCAAAAGTTTATTTGGATTAAATACACAGGATGAATCACCTAAAGCTTGCACCGCAAATAGTTCGGAAATGGAAAGTACTATTCATGTGCAGTTTTCACAGCATTGATTGGTAGTCAGGGGCTCGTACATTTAGCCTATAAACATATCTTAATAATACTGAGAAAGTTTATTTTTAAATGGAACAATGCCTAGTTACATCAACAGAATAAAGGTAGGGCAAATTAGAATGTCAGTGTCGTTTGTTGCAAGATTCTAGTGCAAATGGTTTACGAGAAATCTTATTTTGTAACTTTTACGCACCGACACTTGTACAATCGTTGATAGCACAAACTAAAGGAAAACAAAAGGGAATTACAATACTTCCGTGGATTCTTACAAGTAAAGAGAACATAGCCCTTCAAAGGTTGTGTTCAAATAACCACCGGCAGCTTCAATACACGCTTCCAGTCTGCTATGGGAAGACTGCGTTCTAGCATTTCAGTGGAAATTTCAGAGCAGGCAGCTGTAATACGTCGTTTCATATCGTCTGGTGTAGTTGGTACATCCTTGTTGACAGTGTATATCAGCCTTCCCCACAGAAAAAAGTCTAAAGGAGTCAGATCCGGTGAACGGGCCGGCCAAGGTACAAGTCCTCTTCGTCCAATCCAACTATTTGGAAACAATCCGTTAAGACAAGCTGTAGTAATTCGTGCACTATGGGCTGGACACCAAAATGTTAAAAAAAAGATGTTCCATGTAAAGGATAGTCCTGGATGGGGGATATTCTTGAAAATTTTCGTGTTGCATCCTTGGAAGATACTAAACTCAAACACCAAATTTGGTAGTTATCCGACCTTTCGTTTTTGAGTTATGCTGTTCAGACAGACACACAGCCACACGGACATTTTTCCAAAAATGCTTTGTTTGGATTCAAGGCACCTCCCGGTGAAATCTTGGTATCGAATTTTTGGGTGAAATGCAATACTCCCCCTACTTGCTATACGTAGTAGATAAAGTAAAAAGAATGTATTGGAAATAATAGAGGACAGAAGATTAGAATAATTCAGCCATATTTAAAGAATGGGAAACGATAGAATAGTAAGAATGGGAAGGCGAATGAAACAGAGGTCGGGGAAAACCAAGAGAACAATGTATGTTTGGAAGAATGGTGCTAGAATGGGAAGGTGAATGAAACAGAGGACGGGGAAAACCAAGAGAACGATGTATGGTTGGAAGAATGGTGCTAGAATGGGAAGGTGAATGAAACAGAGGACGGGGAAAACCAAGAGAACGATGTATGGTTGGAAGAATGGTGCTAGAATGGGAAGGTGAATGAAACAGAGAAAACCAAGAGAAGAATGGATGGTTGGAAGAATGGTGCTAGAATGGGAAGGTGAATGAAACAGAGGTCGGGGAAAACCAAGAGAACAATGTATGTTTGGAAGAATGGTGCTAGAATGGGAAGGTGAATGAAACAGAGGACGGGGAAAACCAAGAGAACGATGTATGGTTGGAAGAATGGTGCTAGAATGGGAAGGTGAATGAAACAGAGGACGGGGAAAACCAAGAGAACGATGTATGGTTGGAAGAATGGTGCTAGAATGGGAAGGTGAATGAAACAGAGAAAACCAAGAGAAGAATGGATGGTTGGAAGAATGGTGCTAGAATGGGAAGGTGAATGAAACAGAGGACGGGGAAAACCAAGAGAACGATGTATGGTTGGAAGAATGGTGCTAGAATGGGAAGGTGAATGAAACAGAGAAAACCAAGAGAAGAATGGATGGTTGGAAGAATGGTGCTAGAATGGGAAGGTGAATGAAACAGAGAAAACCAAGAGAACAATGGATGGTTGGAAGAATGGTGCTAGAATGGGAAGGTGAATGAAACAGAGGACGGGGAAAACCAAGAGAAGAATGGATGGTTGGAGTACGAAGAAGCATGGCGTCTAGAGGACTAACAGATGAGGATGCAGAGGATAGGGTTTTATAGAGAAATAAAATTATGAATGGGCTGTAGGAAAACCACTGTATGGTAGATAATTACTAAATAATATATATATATATATATATATATATATATATATATATAGGATAGGACTAGAAATGGAGGGGGGCTTAGCACCTCGACCTATGTAGATCTTTTGTGCCTAGGCTCCTTACGGGACGCCCCCGGGAGGGTGGGAGGCATGAGGTTAGAGGATACAGAAGGCGGCCGGACTAGGAGATACGACAGGTAGAGGGTAGGGTCCCTACCATTTACAGATTTGATCTCTCCGGGTGCTGGCAGGTGCAGCCGGACCCCTCCCCCCTGTGGGCTTACACATCTTCTGGGACCCGGAGACCGTTCGCAGTCCGGGGCACGAAGGTTTACTCACAGCATCCTTTTCCTTACCATGTACACGCCGAGCCTCCCGCCGACACTTGCCTTGAAGGAAACCAAGTAGATGAAAGATAAAGTGAATTGTGAATGGAAATGAAATGGAGGGTCAGGAAATTCGGGGCATGTAGTGGTCCTTTCCAGCATTCGTCTGGCGACCCGGGAGAATCCCCCAAAGACCTATGGGCCAGGAAGGTAGGCCACGGGAATCGAAGTCACAACTGAAGAAGTTATTTTGGCTCCACGTATGGGACGCCAATTTGAAGATGTTATGTTTTGTTGGTGCGTAATAAATTACGTAAATTACTTTGTCTGCCCCGCAGTTGGTAGCCAACTTGAAGAAGTGTGTTGTTACGTAATATATGTTTATGTAAACTCGAAGAATTGTTTTATGTAATAATAGTTGTTTTATGTAGTTTGTAACACACTTTGGGCGTCGCTTTGAATTTTATGCTTACGTAATATTACTGTTTGAATTTGCCTCGGCCGCGTCAGTCTTACTTTAGAGTCATGTGTCTTGGGTAGGGCGCGGTATGACAATTATTGTAGACATCACAGAACTAAACTTTTAAATTAACTTCTTTTATTTCAATTCTTGCACATATTTATAAACCACTACACTTGTTTGAAGAACTGTGAGAAACGTTTATACATTCACTGAACACATATATCTGTTTTTACTATTCACCTGTAGAGAACACATTTTCCCATCTGTACTCTACCAAGTCTCGCCAGCAACTGAGTAACCCTCAAGCGTCAAAACCCATAAGCTTCGGTATTTCAAGTCTCTGATTGGCTAATTCTAGTCCAATAGAATATCTGCATTTAACTTAAAACTTTTCTTTGCTGTTGATTGGCTAATTTAAAGCTGTTACAGAATTTACGTCATCGTCGCTCTAATCATGACCAGTACATTTCAAACTCCAAACACATTATTGCTACAATTACCTCATTATTACTCATTGTTAGCAACTTAAAAGTTATTATTGTCACAGTTCTTGCATTATTAGAGTATATAAAGTATTCACATAACATTATTAAAATACGTTTACAATAAAAATAAGCATTTGCAATGACTGTTACATACAATTTAAATAATTATTACATACATATTGTTTCAAGGCGGGCTGTTATAGAATTTACTTATTATAAATTACAATTGAAATTATTCAGGTATTAAAATACTGCCTCACGAGCCCCCGAATGCGGGCCACATACGTAACCGCCTGACCCATCCACTCGGTTAAATAATATGTATATATATATATATATATATATATATATAAAGCGCCAGAAGTATCAGAACCCTCGAAATCACGAGACTTTAACCAACTAGGACACGGTGTGGATGTTAGTTCCTTCTTTGATCACAAAGAAATCTTTTGTATCTCGGCCTTGCCACAGCATCATTCAGCTGTGTCAAAGGTAAAAACAACAGACAACTTAATTGGAGGAATTCGAACCCTTGACATCCAATTTACCAGGCGCTCTAGCCAGCTAATCAATGGTGCCAACATTGTTTCTCTTTTGTTTTTATTCTGCAAACTCTTGGCTTCCCAATGTTACGTAACACTAATCAGTTATGCCATACATAAAAACACAGCATAATGCCCAAAGGGCTTGGAACCCATGAAATCCCGTTTAGTACCTACACAGGGTTAGCTTAGTTATTTTATTTTCGCGTTTTTCAAATTGTTGCAGTTTTTTACTTTCTCTACTACGTATAGTAAGTAGGGGAAGTATTGTATTCCACCCAAAAATTCGATACCAAGATTTCACCGGAAATACATGTTTTGAGACCCCCTGAATACAAAAAAAGCATTTTTGGAAACATGTCCGTGTGTGTCTGTCTGTGTGTCTGTCAGTCTGTGTGTCTGTGTGTCTGTCTGTGAACAGCATAACTCAGAAACGAACAGTCGGATAAACCCCAAACTTGGTATTTAGGTTCAGTATCTTTCAGAGATGCGACACGAAGGTTTTCAAGGAAATCTCCCCACCCCAGAGTACCCTTTACATGGAACATTTTTCGAAAATTTTTAATTTTCTCAAAAATGGCTCTAACGATTTTGATTAAAGTATCATATGTTTAAGATATTTTCATGACAAATAAAACGTATATCTTGAATTTTCTGGGAATGTCTCCAAAAGTATTCTTCGTTGTGAACGACTTTTGGTAAACTGGTACACCCTAAGAGATAGACAAAATTTTACTACACAAAAGATGTAGGTCGCGTTAAAATACACAATTTATGTCATATACATTTTTGTTGTTGAGTGAACCATTTTCGAGCTATTGCCTGTTATTCCCTTAAATGTTTCAATACTTATTTTCTCAAATGGGAATTCGTTATTCATTTTTTTGTCTTGGATATGAAAAGAGTATTAATCTGTGGAAAAGGGAATAGTGCTGCACCTAGCCACCAGCTATTAAGAGATATGTATGTGCTTAAAGGCTACTGTATTCCTATATTGCCCTTGTAAATATATAATCCCCTTGCATCTACAAGAAAATTAGCAATAAGATAGAGTCTGCAAATGTTTATCTCGATTAACATGAAGTAGGTGGAGAATAAGCGTTTGTAAAAATAGTTTGTACAAGAGTAGAGAAAGTCATGTGACTGTAACACATCAGATTTTTTAACCCGGCTTTCTAACTGATATACCCTCTTAATCAGTTTCCAGAGAACAAAATTACAACGAAGGCACCGGAGGGATTCGAACCCTCGATCTCCTGTTTACTAGACAGGCGCTTTAACCAACTAAGCCACGGCGCCGCTGCTTGCTTACTGACATTTATCACAGAAAATCTAACTTCGTCTATGCCACCAAAAGGAATTTCGAACTTTGAAGCCCTGTTTGCTAGACAGGCGCCAATATTACTGTTTAGGTAAGAAAATAAATCTGGTGTAAACTCTGCCCTTTTGTTGAAATACTGCATTAATCAGTTACATCACAGATAAAACATAGTCTAAAGCAACACGGATTCGGACCCTTCATCTCCTGTTTGTTATATAGACATTTTAACCAAGTAATGGAAGATGAGGCAATATTTTATATCATAACATGATGTGAATGACAAAGTGATTGTAGTGTAAATTGTAGTGTAGTGTATTATTGTATGTACAGGATTTTAGATGTTTGTTAGCCATAAGTTTTGTTAGGAAATAAGTTTACACGGCCTCACTGAAACTGACAATAGAAGTGGGTAACAATAAACCGAGGGGGTGAGTTATTTATCACTAAGAAGAAATAAACAAATGACGTCAGATTAGCGTGCCTTTTTTTAGAAATGGAGGGAATATCTTCCCTAGAGTATATATGTTAGTAGTAGTGATTGACTGACCAAAACAGACGCTAAAGTGGGCGCGATTTGGTAACAATAGCAGTTCTATTATAATGTTTAGGCAATTCGAGTTGAAGGAGTGTATATTCTCGAGCCATAAGCAAGTGTCACACAGTTCTGAAGAATCTCTCACGAGGTGCACGTCGCAGAGTTAGTTACAAAAATGTAAAGTACGCGAAGTAATTGGTGCGCGGCAACTAAAACGACTGTAGTTACATTCGTAAATATCACAGTTTCAGTCAGACGTGTATAAAGATTAAATATGTCAATTATTAATTAAGTGTGACGGCAATAAAAGTGTAGAAACAATTTTTTTATTAGTGTTATCTTTTAGCAACAACTCCTTTCCGTTTACACGCCCTGCTTAGAGATACTTGCTCGACTGAGTTATAATAGCTAGCCGGAGGACAAAGAACCCAAATTAAAAAATAATTAAACAATAAGCGCCCAACAAATAACATAACACGAGCCTTGATAACTGCGACAAGGAGTATTTAAATATCTGATTAGAATTAATTTTATTCTTACTTATTTTAATAATTCATTAAAATATAGCTCTATTTGGTTTCAACTAATTATAAATAAGGATATAACAATATCTAAAAATAACATTTTTACAGATTTTGTTTATCGCAAGCAAGTAAACTCGGAGCCTAATACAGAAGCTTAAGAACGAAAAAAAAACTTCTAAGGTAGGGAAGAGACTCGAACCCCGGATCACCTGCTTAGCAGAGAGGTGCGAAAGTTAATTGTTTTTACCATTAAAATAATTTTGACACACTAACTGGAACACTCCAATCAGTTAGTTATACTAGAGATAAAAATATCAACAAGGCACCGGAGGGATTCGAACCCTCGATCTCCTGTTTACTAGACAGGCGCTTTAACCTACTAAGCCACGGCGCCGATGTTCTCTGGAATTTACAGCAACAGTCTGTTGCAAACTCAAATCGTTCACTGAGAGATAGCAATCTGTTATGTCAGATGTGAAAGCTTCGTTTAAGGCTGCCTGCTACATAGGTGTCAAAGTTAAATGTTTTATAGAGGGAGGATTTTTGATATGTTGCATTCGTATGACTTTCTCTACACACTATTCTTACCAAATCTTATTCCTCTATCTAATACTTGTTAATCGAGATATTTCATTACATATTTATGCATTTCGTGTTAGGTATAAGAGCGGATCGAAAAGTAACGCACAATATTTTTTTACAAAAGAGTTTAATAGTTAAAACAACAACAAAAATCACAAATGAACTTGCACCTTTTACCTACTTTTCGACATAGTCACCAAGTTTCTCAGCACATTTCTCCCATTGTGATACCAGTTTCAATATGTCCTGTTCGTAGAAGTCCGTTTCCTTGGAGTATAGCCATCTGCGGACTGCTGATTTCACTTCCGCATCTGTCGCAAAGCGTTGGCCGGCCAGGAATTTCTTCATGGGACCAAACAGATGAAAGTCCGACGGTGCAAGGTCCGGAATGTAGTGGATGCTGGAGCACCTCCCAACCAAATTTGATTTTCTGACGAACAGCAGCAGCAACATGGGGATGAGCATCGTCATGAAGAATTTTGATTTCGTCAGCATTCATGTTGTGGCGTTTGTCACGAAGGGCACGACGCAACTTCACCAAAGTTTTCATGTAGGCTGCAGCATTCACAGTAGTCCCGTGTTCAACAAAGTCCACCAATACAACACCATGTATATCCCAGAACACCATCACAAGCACTTTCCTAGCAGATTGAGTCAGTTTGAATTTTTTCTTCACTGGCGAACCAGCATGTTTTCACTCCATACTTGCCTGCTTGGTTTCGGGCGTGTAGTGGTAGTCCACGACTCATCACCAGTGACGATTCCTTTCTGAAAGTCATGCCGTTAGGTGATCCAAGCTTATCATTCGCTGGCCCTTGTGGTTGTCTGTCAGGTTCTTAGGCACCCAGCGAGCACTAACTTTACGAAATTTCAACGTGTCATGAACAATATCGTACACTGCAGCATAGGAAATGTTGAACTGCTGCGTTAAGGCTCGCAGTTGCACACGCCGGTCGTTCAAAATTGCCGCCTCAATGCCTGTGACATTCTGCGGGGTTGCAGCTGTTACCGGTCTCCCGGAGCGTGGCGAATCACTAAGGTTCACACGGCCCTCTAGGAAGAATACACACCACCTGGAGACATTGCTACGGTCAATACACGCCACGCATGTCCCTGTGAATATCACTTGGTTTATGCCCTTTAGCCCACAAATACCGAACCACACCTCTCTGCTCTTCACACGTGGAGGACTGCAACATGCGCGCCATCTTTGTTGTGTAGTTCACGCTTCTCTCGCTAGAGCTGCACATGAAACAAAAAATACCCTGTGTAGTGAAAACTTCAAACTACATTTGTGTGAAATTGCTGCAATACCAAGGCAGAAAAACATTATTGTGCGTTACTTTTCGATCCGCCCTCGTATACGAAAAGTAGAGTAGGCTAAAGAGATAGATTTTTAAAAAGCGGGTCGCTATGTGATGACTTTAAAATTCCATGCTCCTTGTAAAAACGGGAAGAAAGTCTTAAGTGCTTCAAAATTCAAACCAATAACAAGAATATCTCGGAAATGGTTAATGCCGAAAACAAATTTATGCCATATAAATTACGCACTTTAACGAGATCTATATTTTTTGTGCAGTAAGATTTTGTTTGTCTCTTACGATTTAACAGTTACACAAAATTCCTTCAGAATGAAGAGGACTTCACAGGTTATTCTCAGAAAATTCAAGACGTGCATTTTATTTTCATGCAAATATCTTAAAAATATGGTATCTAAATAAAAATCGTTAAGGACATTTTTGAAAAAATAAAAAACATATTTTAAAAAAGTAGTGGGGGATTTTCTTGAAAATCTTCGTGTCGCAATCCCTGTAGGACGCTGAACCTCATTACTAAATTACATATACATACGCGCGCTCTGTTATTATTATTATTATTGTTATTATTATTATTATTATTATTATTATTATTATTATTATTATTATTCAGATTCAGGAAGCCTCAAATCATGTTCCGGTAAAATCTCGGTATGCAATTTTTGTGCGTGATGCAATACTTCCTCTACTGGCCTTTCGCGGGATTCTTCGTCTCTACTGGTGAAGGCGGGTGTTTCAAAATGGAAATATTAGGGACTTTACGTATCTGTGCACCTGTCCGCCTGTTAACCTGCGACCTTCTGCGGCTCCTTCACTTAATCCCTGTTTCCCGGGAGTGTGGTTACAGTAGAGCTAGTTGGTCGCAGTAGCGAGGTTTCCCCCTCCGTTGAATTGCCTCTACCTCTACTTCTTCTACCTACTATAGGTAGATTAGGGGTTAGTATTAGTCAGATGGAGGGGCCTACAGGAACTGGAGCACAGCACCCACGCATAACGGTTCCTTTCCTAGCAAGGATGGGTTCCTAGCGATTCCAACGTAGCACTAGCCCTGACGCCAGCTAACTCTGCCTTAACCACACACAACCTGGGGGGTTCAGGGTGTAGAGAAGGCAGCAACCAGGAGGACGGAGGCCCCAGCCGTCCCGCCAAGCTCCAGGGAGAAACCTTTCCATCGTCCTGCCACAGCACACCGAGGCAGTATTTTATATCACAACACTGTGAATGCCAGAATGATTATAGTGTAACCTAACATTATTGTATGACAATGATTTGAGATGTTTGTTAATTATAAGCATTGTTAGGAAATAAGTTTACACGGCCTCACTGAAACTGACAATAGGAGCGGATAACAATGAGCGAGGGGGTGAGTTGTTTATCAATTATAAGAGACAAACAAATGACGACAGAGTAGCGCGCTTTTCTTTAGAAATGGAGGGAATATCTTCCCTAGAGCATATGTGTTCGTAATTTTGATTGGATATAAAAATAGACGCTAATGTTGCCGCGCTTTATTAACCAATAGCAGCTTTGTTATAATGTTAAGGCATATCGGGGTGAGGGAGTATAATTCTGAAGCCAGAGACGGGTAATGCACAGTTCAACAGAATCATCCACGGGTTAAACGTTGCGCAACAGAATCTCTCGCGTCGTAAAGTTAGTTACAAAATGTGAAATACTCGAATTAATAATATGCGGCAAATAAGTGATTATAGTTACATTCGAAAATATAACAGTTTCAGTCAGGCGTGTATCAAGAGTAATTATGTGAAATTAATAAAGTGTGACGGCAATAAAAGTGTAAAAACAAATTCTTTTATCAGTGTTATCTTTTAGTAACAACTCCTTTCCGTTTACACACCCTGTTCAAGAGATTTGCTCGACTGAATAATAATAGCTAGCCGGAGGACAAACAACTCAAAATTAAAAATAGTAAAAGAATAACAGGCGCTCAGCAAATAAGATAACACGAAGTTACCGCGACAACACCAACCGCCATGGTCCGTCTGTAAGAGATTAGGTGAAACAGATAAAAGGTAATGATGGGGACAAAAAATTCGTGGTAGAAGGGGAATAACCCCAGTATTCGCTTACCGACCCTGGAAAACCGCGAAACATCCCGTAGGCCAGACTGGCCCGCCTTATGTGAATCGAACCCGGGACCTCCCCATTTTGAGCCTCACACGTTACCGCAGAGCCATCTCGCTCGGTACTATAGGTAATAGTAATCGTGCTATGTGGCACGGCGGAACGTGTGCGAATCGCATTGATTTCCGGGGTTCGATGCCCACGACCGCCCACGGGTCTTTTTAGGCGAATGCTGGAGTGGTTCATCTTCTACCACGACTCTCCTGCCCCCATTTCTTGTACCCATCACCTCCCTTGTCATCTGTTTCAGGGTTGTAGAACCAGGTGAAGGCGGGTTGCGCCTGGACGGTGGCTGTGCGGTCTATGGAAGTTTCATCCTGACGTCGTCCAGGGACTGTGCGGCTGGAACCCGCCTCTGAGTGCTTTCGGAGACTCGGGGCCCAATAGAGTGGGCTCGGGAGCGTTGGAGGCGTTCAATCTGGAAACATTAGAGACCCTGTCTGTGCTTACGCTTGTCGTATTCCGGATCTGGTCGCCCTTGGGTCTCTTCCCTCATTCCTCCCTCCCAGGGGTCACGGTAGAAGTATAAGGGGCCGGCTAGGCTGCGTGCGGTGCTCTGCCCCGGTTTCGGGGGCCCCTCTGTTCGTCCGTACCTTTATAGGTAGTTAGAGAAAGTAAAAAAAATCTGATGTGCTACACTCACATGACTTTCTCTACTCTTGTACAAACTATTTTTACAAACGTTTATTCTCCATATGCTTCATGTTAATCGAGATATCGAGATGTCAATCTTATTGCTAATTTTCTTGTAGATGCAAGGGGAACATGGTAGGTTATAAGCGATAGTCAAATCTTTTAAGCGCTGGTTGCTATGTGGCGCATTCTATTCTGTTTGCATATCCAGGACATAACAAATTGAATAACGAATTTGAGAAAAAGTATAAGTATTGGAAAATTTAAGGAAATAACAAGCAATATCTCGAAAAGGGTTCACTCAACTAAAAAAATGTATATGACATAAATTGTGTATTTTAACGCGATCTACATTTTTTGTGTAGTAAAAGTTTGTCTATCTCTTATGGTTTACCAGTTATGCAAAAGTTGTTCACAATAAAGAATACTTTTGGAGACATTCCCAGGAAATTCAAGATATACATTTTATTTGTCATGAAAATATCTTAAACATATGATATTTTAATCAAAATCGTTAGAGCCATTTTTGAGAAAATTAAAATTTTCGAAAAATCTTCCATGTAAAGGGTACTCTGGGGTAGGGGGATTTTCTTGAAAACCTTCGTGTCGCATCCTTGGAAGATACTGAACCTAAATACCAAGTTTAGTGCTCATCCGACTGTTCGTTTCTGAGTTATGCTGTTCACAGACACACAGACAGACACACAGACACACAGACACACACACACGGACATGTTTCCAAAAATGCTTTTTTTGGATTCAGGGTGTCTCAAAACATATATTTCCGGTGAAATCTCGGTATCGAAATTTTGGGTGGAATACAATACTTCCCCTACTTACTATACGTAGTAGAGAAGTAATATACTGTAAATTCGACCCTTTCAACATTAACCAGTTATACCACGGATAAAAGGTAGTCTAAAGCACCAGAGATTCGAACCCTCGAACGCCTCTTTACTAGGAAGACGCTTTACATCGATTCTCATGTTGCTTCACCTTTTCATCGCATCTCTTTTAATGCAATGTCTAACTACTGAATTATATGTAGAAGTCAGTTAAGCCATAGATCATAACATCAGCCAAAGACGGCAGAAAAATTCGAACCCGCGATCTCCTGTTTATTACACTTTAACAACTAAGCAAATGTGCCCATGTTTGTTTCCAATTATCGCAAAGAAGCTTGGCACAAAATCAGTGCCTTTATTGAAACTGAGGAAGTTGTATTGTCTTTACGTTGTTTGCAACACGCTTTGGGCGTCAATTTGAAGAAGGTTAATTTTAGGTTGTATTATTGCTTCAGTGTTGGAAAGCCAATTTGAAGGAGTAGAATTGTAGGCTTAAAAAATTATAATTTTTACTCCTTTTATTAATCCTTGACACGGTTTAAATAACACTACACTGATATAGAGAGCTGTGAGATTGTTTATTAATTACTTGCACTCTATGACTCGTAGACTGTTTTCGTCTCACACTGAATACGTATTAAATCTCTCGAGGACGCGTTTCGCTTCCGGTTAGGAACGCTGTCTGCTAGCAACTGACTTCTGAAGTTGTGCAATTTGCCCTATTTCAGTTTCTGATTGGCTAATCTTACTCCAATAGAATACTTTCATTTAACTTAAACTTTTTTCTGGTTGTTGATTGGCTATTTTATAAACTGTCTCAAAAATTACATTACTGTTTTCAAGAATTACCAGAAGCATCATTAAACTTTCTAATTCATTATTGTCTCAAGGCTACCTCATTGTTACTTCACTGTTAGCAATTTTAACCTATTATTCTCACAGCTCCTACTTTATATTACGTAATACATTCAATTAACGTTATTAAACATGTACATAATAATATAAACATTAATACAATGACTGTTACATACATTTTATACGTTATTTTATACACGTTTGCTTTAAGGCAGGCTGTTATTGAATTTATGTTATATAATTTGACTGAAATCATGTATGTGTTAAAAATACTGCCTCAAAATAATAATAATAATAATAATAATAATAATAATAATAATAATAATAATAATAATAATAATAATAATAATAATAATAATAATAATAGTCGGTTATGCTGGAGATAAATACGTAATAATTTACACACAGCGCGAGATGCACTCAAACTTTTCTATTTCATTATTCCTGAACAATCATCAAGCACATTATCCAACTTTGGCAATGCATGGAATTTGCCTTCTTTTCCTCTATCTAAATAGCGCTTTGTGAACGTAAATAAATCCGTTTTCAAGTTAGAACCATCACAGAAAGAGAACATTAATTAATTATGCCGTAGATAAAAACGTTGCTTAAGGCACCGGAGGGATTCGAACCCTCGATCTCCTGTTTACTAGACAGGCGCTTTAACCAACTAAGCCACGGCGCCGCGGTGTTGAAGAAACGAATTTTTTGGCATAAACTAGGTTTTCCCTTCTTCCTTGATATACAGTGATCTTCATTAAATGTATAAAATCTTATTAAATCATAGAGCATTTATTTTTATGTTACAGAAATGAGAATATTACCTTAACACTAAACAATATCTGCTGTAATGTATAGACCGCGCTCTTAGTCTAAGCACATTTTGCAGAACTTCGTTTGTTGTTTTCATACGACTATTTCATTCTTACTACGCCATACTGCTTTTGAGCAATAACACGGTACCGAACGACGTGTTTCAACAATTCATGGTAGCTTATCCCCACAATTTTTATCGCATCTCTGGCAATTGCTTGTTCTTATCATTTCCCTAGCATTGTTTCTTTGTTAAGGCCATAAGCTACTATAAAACGCGCTTTGCTATCGTCATTTGTTTCCCGCATAGATAGTCAAATCAAAATGGCGTTTAGTATTTTAGTAAGACATTAATATTTCTTCTAATCGTTATATCCTTTGTAGTAGTCGTGAAATAGTCAATTAAATATTCTTTATAATATTTTTATTCTCTCTAGATAAATCAACACGTCCAGTGAGAGGTTATACACATCATTCTATTTTTGACCAATAAAATGGTACGGAACGACATGTTCAACCAATTATTGCTGTTTATTGCTACAATTTATCATATCTGTAGTATTTGTTTGCTTTTTTCATCTGCCTTAGCATTTGTTAAAAGTATACTTTCAATTTTCATATCTTTCTAAATGATTCATTTTTATTTCAGTATCTTTAATTAAAGCTTCTTTCCTATCATTTATCGTGTTTATTATTATTATTATTATTATTATTATTATTATTATTATTTAGGTTATGTTATAGCTTCTGCTGAAGGAGATGTACACACACGTGTAGAATGCAACTGTTGTAATAAAAATCAAATTGTGCCAACAAAACCTTCTTGAATAGCAATCGTAATAGTGCAATATTGGTAACGATGAGACGGTGCAATAATACATTTTCAAGATCGTTTGGTATTTTAGTACTAAGTCAATTAACATTTTATTGTATCTATTTCTTCAACTCCATATACAGCTGTGGAAACAGCAATTGTAGAGTACATCGGCAGTACCAAAATAAGCATTTTGAGGTTAGAAACACAACTGTTTGTGAAACCTGTTCGTGGTGTGTCAAATGTAAAAAAAGCTCATCCTTGTACAGCACTAGTCACTGTCCCTAGGCGTGTCTCGTGCGAAGCCTACTGGGTGGTACGGAAACACCGTCTTGTTCAGTACATACGCGCTAGTTTCTCATTGTATACCAGTAGTTATAGTTGAGGCAGAATGTACATACTTGTCGTGTGAGTTACATTCATTTTGACAGACAAATGAAGATGTTTCATAAAGTCAGATTTCAATTACGTTCATGTAGCGCTCTTATTATACTGCATCTGCGACCTCGAATGTTCCTAACCTCAAAATGCTTAGTTGCGTACTGCCCTTTGCAGATTGTTTTTTTTCGCAACCTGTATACATTTCTTGTAATCGTAAAATAATTAATTTAGTCCGTCGCGAGATATCCTTTTTCCTAGATATATGAAAACACGATTTGAAAGGGGATATACCACACATATATACATATAAACCAATATCAAACAAGAATTGTACATAATAATATAATTCAGTAAGAAAGATGTTAGAATATTTAGCAACCAAGAGATGTACAAAGCAGTTTGTAACTTAGATAAGTAAGGGAAGGGCGAGCTAGCTAATTCCAGGTAAAAGGTAATTCTAGGTAGAGCCCACCACCTTTCACCAAACTAATCAGCAAGGAACTTGAAGCAATAACAATAAATAGAAAGAGACCTAGATATTGAATTTGCTTCCGTACGCGTCACTGGGACGCGTGTGTTAAAAGTTTTGGAGCGGAATATAAGGTACATAATAAGGTAACGCGGTCTGAGGACCAATTGGAAATGTCGTTACATTACAAGGCGCGAAGGTGAGCGTCTCTAGGTTTGGGTATAAAAGGGGGAAGAAAGCCCCAGATTTTCACTCTCTTATAGAACTCCCTTATACAATTTCGCCGACACACAGTGATACTCTCTGGACGACGGATGCACGTGTGTGCATATGGGTGGGAAGCGTGTGCAGTTAGATTAGGCTCTTAATTTTTTATTATTATGGTGGGAGTTGTTAATGATGGGAAAAGCTAGCGGCCCATAAGTATTTTGTTGATAATAAACCACATTTTTAAGGGAAATGCAGTGTATTTTAATTTGCCTCACCTACGAAAACCTTGAGATCAGGGAAATTAGTTAGATAGGTAGTTTATTAGGAATGAGAAATCATCAGCAGAGGTAACCAGAGACCAGAACACCGCAGCAGAGGGCATCAACCAAGAGGACCAACGTTTTCCCGCTCCAGATTACTGTTAAAATGTAAATAATTGCTACTTGGCTATAGAGCAAATAAAGATTCATTCATACAGTATCCTTACAGCATAACTTGATCGTGATTCGGTCATATGCTTGTACTCTTTAGCTCATAACAGATTTGAATGTAACACCATTTTGAATTAGTTAAACGTATAGAATCCTTTTGTTTCTTGGTGTTTGTTTTTCTACTGCTTACGTATAGTAAGAAGAGGAATTATTGTATTCCACCCAAAAATTCGATATCGAGATTTCAAAGGAAGTTCACGTTTTGAAGCTTCTTGAATCCAAGAAAACCATTTGTACTCGTATTAAAGGGGTGCAGTGTAAAGAAAGTGAAGTTCAAGGATGTTATATGAGACAGTTATAATCGGCAAAGGAGGCTAGTGATCGCATAAATTTATAATTAATATTAAAAGTAACATGCCAATGAATTCAATAATCAAGTATTATTTCACGACTGAGAAGTGTTGCCATGTAATATTAATTATACTAAATGTCCAGAGTTTAAATGTTTTATTAGCGTTTCTGTTCACAAATTAAATTCCACGACCTCTGGAAGGGGTAGTGTTCATTACGTCTAGATTATGGGTAACGAGCGACGTACTCTCAGGTTGCAGTTTTTGCGATAGAGTACATCCCGAAGTAAAGTGAAAGTAATCTAGGAATATAGAATGATGTGTACAAAGAGCGCCAAAGAAAATCTCACTACACCTCGCGTCTACGTCACATTGTTTATCGTTGTACGTGGCCTTGCGAAGCCATGGACATTTAATTGGCTGCTTTAGGCCATGGTACAAGGGTGCGCCACTCCTTCTGCTAAATAGTTATACCAATAACCACAACAAAGGTTACAAAATGGCTTAGAAACGAAATATACGTTTACGCTCTCGATCGTATAGGCTAAAAGAGGTAGAGTGCTTTCAGTTTGTCATACATACCTCTTATCATGATTGGTAGCCCATACCCTATCGGCTAGTGTGGGACACGTCTTTGAAGGGGTTATAAGCTAAGGGGAAAACTTGATAGCGCCCAGGTTAGCGAAATATAGAATGTGTAGTGTGAGAAGATTTTCAAATTAAAGTTTGAATGGTATTCATTAAATGCCTAGCAAAGCAGCACTTTATAACAAAAAAAATCTAATGTGTTACACTCACATGACTTTCTCTACTCTTGTACAATCTATTTTTACAAACGCCTATTCTCCATATCCTTCACGTTAATCGAGATATCGAGATGTCAATCTTATTGGTAATTTTCTTGTAGATGCAAGGGGAATATGGTAGCTTTTAAGCGATAGTCAAATATTTTATCGCTGGTTGCTATGTGGCGCATTCCATTCTCTTTGCATGTCCAGGACATAAAAAAATGAATAACGAATTTGAGAAAAAGTACAAGTATTGGAAAATTTAAGGAAATAACAAGCAATATCTCGAAAACGGTTCACTCAACAAAAGAAATGTATATGACATAAGTTGTGTATTTTAACGCGATCTACATTTTTTGTGTAGTAAACTTTTGTCTATCTCTTATGGTTTACCAGTTATGCAAAAGTCGTTCACAATGAAGAATACTTTTGGAGACATTCCCAGAAATTTCGAGATATACATTTCATTTCTCATGACATTATCTTAAACATATGATATTTTCATCAAAATCGTTAGAGCCATTTTTGAGAAAATTAAAATTTTCGAAAAATGTTCCATGTAAAGGGTAGTCTGGGGTGGGGGGATTTTCTTGAAAATCTTCGTCTCGCATCTCTGGAAGATACTAAACGTAAATACCAAGTTTGGTGTTTATCCGACTCTTAGGTTTTGAGTTATGCTGTTCACAGACACACAGACACACACACACACACACAGACACACACACACACAGACACACACAGACACACACACACAGACACACACACAGACACACACACGGACATGTTTCCAAAAATGCTTTTTTTGGATTCAGGGGATCTCAAAACATGTATTTCCGGTGAAATCTCGGTATCGAATTTTTGGATGGAATGCAATACTTGCCCTACTTACTATACGTAGTAGAGAAAGTAATATAACCCAATTTTATTGTCATAATATGTATGTCATATTCAGTAAACCATATACATATTTACATCTAGTTTCTAAACATGATCAGTCAATTATAACAAAAGATTAATTTATATTCAGTAAACGAATATCATCATCTGCGGATGTTTTACAGGGAGTGCCCACTTTCTGACAAGTATGTAGACCGTCTTCCCCACTTTCCTGGAATATTTTTATCCAGTAATTTACTATAAAAACACTTATGCACTGCCGTTGTATTTGCTGTAACGTGCGACCAACCTCCCACATACCCACGATACGTCCACGAGTAATTCCGCTAGTATACGGCATGACTGGTTCTGAAACAATACATATGTTTTGGTTTCAATAACACCAGAAAAACCAAAGGGATCAATCTCCCCTCTTTTCCCCTTTATTGCTGTGTTATCAAGCCACCACGCTCTGCATAAGTAAGGTGAAGGACACACTTCAAAAGACCCCAGAAAACGATACAAAATCCGCCTAAGATTTTCTTTGGTGCTGTTTGTATATATGTATATTACAACTCTGTAGAACGTAAAAGAATATGGTGAAACGAGTGTAGATATGTTGGTGGAGGACACTTCCAACATTTATTCTGAGGAACAATGAACAATGTAATCTCCCAATTGTGTATTATATTCTCCCAAAGTTGCACATGTGTCCTATTATTGCTTCAAGAATTATGGCCCATTAAAGTGGTTCAGGTTTATATGGTTCAGACTCTATTTCCTAACCAAGATAAGTTATCTCAACATTTTACTACAGAAGAATGTAATTATATTCAACTTCTACCAAACATAACTGATAAATGTAAACATACATACAAGTTTTTTTATTTTATTTTGAAAGTTTGTAATCGCTTTAACAAATTAGTCATATCGCGACTTTGTAACTTTTAAAATAAATATTTAATAAAACAATGAGGTTATTTAACATACTGGTAGTTTTAAACCATTGCAATGAACTAGTATAAAATTGGGACACTATATCTAATCAAATTAGTTGACCATTATATACTTTTATATAAATTTATGCTCTTAAAGATTCAAATATCTTAGAGTACATCGAATAGTTGAGTGCTGTTTGTGAATCATTGGATATCTGGTAGTGTTGTCTCCATTGATCGTATTGTGGACATTCCACGATTATGTGTTTCGTCATTAATAGTATGTTACACTGGTGGCAGATGGGTGGTTGGTCCTTTGAAAGAAGATAACTGTGTATGATCTTGGTATGGCCCATTCTCAGTCAGGATATTAAAACCTGATCTTGTCTGGAAAGAGAATTACTGGGAAGATGTGTAGAAAAACTCGATGTTATATCACGGAGTTTGCTTCTCATGGAGTCAAGCCATCCTGTCTTCCGCTGTTGGTAGAGCTTCTTTTTGATGGTTGAGATAACATCATTGACTGGTGTAGTTATAGTTGGGTCACTTAGTGGCTTCTTTTGCTGCCTGATCGGCCAATTCTTTGCCTTGTATTCCAATGTGGGTTGGAATCCATACTAAAGGCACTTGCTTTCCTTGCTTATTGGTTCTATGAAGTAGTGATTGAATTGCTTGTGTAAGACTATGGGTTGATGACAGATTTTTAATAGCAAGTAGTGCACTTTTAGAATCTGAGTATATAACAGATAACTTTGAACACTGAGTATTGCGTCGTGACCCGTCCTCTCTAATTGTTTCGGAGACAGCGCCGTTGGTGGCAGTCCCGGGTTCGATGCCCGCTTGTGTTGGAGTCGAACGCGGTGTAGTGGTAGAGATTGAAGTAATGCTAAAATTCACTGTACCTGTTTTCTCCATCCGACGTGGCTTCGTCTCGTTGTCCCCCTCGATGTTACCCTGGCTAGTTGGTTCTCAGCGGTGGTACTAGGAGCTCAGAGGAGAATTTACTACTCACTGTAATGTTTGGTTTATGGCTATTTATTGTTACTTCCTCACTCTAACACTACATAATGTTCCTGTTCACTTATCACCATTTGCGCGCCAATTTCGTTGGACGGAGTATCGTGGATTCCTCGTCGGTGTCTAAAAGTGAACTGTTTTCAACTGTTCAACTGTGTAATCTAAAAGTCAACTGTGAACTGCTTTATTTCGGGGTGAATCTCGACTATTTAAAGAACACAATCTCCCACCTAAAATTTTGGTATCGGATTTCTTATTGGTCAGTTTGTATATATCATATGACCTTTTTCCCGGGCTTCTCTTGGTAAACTGCCGTTCTGTGTTATATTTGCCTCGTTCCATACTTCCGGAGCGGAAACAAATAGAGTCATAAAACCTTACCCTAGACTAACACAAAAGAATCCCGTTTTCGCTGTACAGTCGAACAGCATACTTCTACCCTAACTGCAGATTTCAAGATATTCTAAACTTAGTTAAACAGGAACATTATGTACACGACAAATATTACATTATACACAAAATTACTATTTACATGGTTTTCCCATTGTACACATATATCATTTACATATCAAATTATACACTGAAAATTTTAGCACTTAATACAATTACTTCGGGCATATTCTGTCTCAGTATTCAAAACATAAATCACAGTTTGTTTAATTGCAAACAGTTTACTTGAGAAAATGGAGCAAAAATCAGGAAGTTTGAATAACATAGCGTGGTTTGGATAAACAACAGCATCAGCATTTCTATCATTACACTTTGATCCATGTACGAGTATTAATTCCTATAAAGGACCAATATTCGATTTTTTTATTCTATAATGTAAACATTATAATGATTTACTGCCAATGTAGCATTTAAGTCGCGATAAGACCTCGCAATCAAAGTGACTCTAAATAAAGTTTTTGTTTGTTTTTTTTAAATAAAAGCCAATACTGCATACATGTACGGACGGGAATATCTAAGCGGAGCTAACAATAAACTGAGAGACAGAAGGACAACTATGAAAAACGAAAATGTCACAACTTCTTTGGTGGTAACAAGGTGTTTTAACATTAATGTTACTTTAATTGCCTGTTAATTTTAATTTCGGTCATGTCATTACTCATTATTTCTGCCCGAAATTAGCACGAAATTAATACGATTTTATGTAAAATACTCAACACAAAGCACCACTGATTAAAAGTATTAATGCCAATATTTAAATGAATTGTCAACACAAAATCTTGTCTATGCACATAGCCTATCGTGTACTGACTGTGCACCGATACAAAAATGATCGTGACACAGTCGCGAAACGGTAGGTGACAGTAGGTTATGTGGAAATGACCAAGTGTGTTTGGCAGCTTCTTGCACTTCGGCTATTTCCGGCATTTTCCGTAATGATACGAATATCATTTCACGCGCATTGTTCTGGTAAGCCATTCATGGTTCAATAGCATTCGGAGCTGTACGATCTGTGACATATAAGTTACGACGAAACACTGATTAACCATAAGGTTACAGGCAAATATCTTGTCTCTTCTGTAAAGCCAAATAAGCACCATAGAGTCTTCTTCTTTGTGATCCATTGCTTATTGAAACAGAGATGACAAAACGATCAGATCAAATGGGAGGCAGATCAGGAATCCTGCAGGAAGGAGCTAACATGTTTTTAAAATGCAGTCAGCAATAGAGAAGTTTTATTTTTAAAGTTTCAAACATCGTATAAGTAATCCGCGAATTATTCTTTGGTTGCAAACTTTAATTTAAATTTTGAGAAAACTTATGAAATTATTTATTAAATAAAGATAGCTTTTAAAAGTCACATTTAAATTCTTTGATTATCAGTCTTACTGTAAGTAATTGATCCTCATTGTAATTCTTATTCAGAAGTTATTTAGTAATAGATGTAAAGCATATTTCACGGCCTGTGTGGAACATCTTTTGAGATATAGTCTACCACTATGGTAAATTCACTCATTGACTCTAAACGAGTAGATGTCATCTAATTTAAATAAATTTAATAGAATTAAAGGTGTTCATTTTGACTTTACCAAAGCAACACAATTTGTGTGTTTTTTAATGCAATTAAGAGGGGCTATAGGCCCTTTTAGTTGCTCCCAGGGTTCGTCTAAGGATCAAATTAAGCATGAAAATAGACGACGCACAGTCGAAACACGGTAGGCTATGTGGAAATCCACCTTTATAGTTCCCGCATACAAAGTGGAACTTTCGAGGAAAAGAAGAATCTATTCAACGGACCAAAGGATTCCTCTCGAGCGGGAAAGCGGCACATAAAGGATATTGCTTCGCCCGCCCATTGTTCTGGAGGGGACCAGCCATTTGCCTACAAAACTGAAATTTTATAAAGTTAATGTCTGTACCTGTGTTATCCTACGGATGTGAACTATGGACAATAACAAAAAAGCAAGGTGAAGTAGATGTGCCCCACGTATATACGTTAATTTGAAGTTATTGTTTACGTAATGTGCTGCTACGTATGAATAGCCGATTTGAAGATGTGTATTTTTGTTGTTACGCTCCAAGTTTAAAAATATTATATTACTTTGTTATTAAACTGGTTCTATAGATATTATTTATGTTTGTTTTTCTCGACTGCGTCAGTATTGTTTTAGAGACACTTTTCTCTTATTCAGGGCGTGGTGCGACAAGAATGTAGGCTTACACAGATTTTAAGTTTAAATTCACTTCTTTTTATTAATCCTTGACACAAATTAAATAGCAATACACTGATATTAAGAGCTGTGAGATTCTTTTATTTAATACTTGCACTTTGTTAATGGGTATACATAATTTTCGTTTCACAAGAATACATAATATTTATTTAGAGAACACATCTTCCAACCGGTCACTACCAAGGTCTGCCAGCAACTGAACATATTTCAACCGTCCAAACCCGTAAGCTTCTATATTTAAGTCTCTGATTGTCTAATCCTAGTCCAATAGAATACCTGCATTTTACTAAAGCTTTTTCTAGCTGTTGTTTGGCTATTTTTTACTTTCTCTACTACGTTTAGTAAGTAGGGGAAGTATTGCATTCCACCCAAAAATTCGATACCGAGTTTCACCGGAAATACATGTTTTGAGACCTCCTGAAACCAAAAACAGCATCTTTGGAAACATGTCCGTGTGTGTGTCTGTGTGTGTGTGTGTGTGTGTGTGTGTGTGTGTGTCTGTGTGTCTGTGAACAGCATAACTCAAAAACGAACAGTCGGATAAGCACCAAACTTGGTATTTAGGCTCAGTATCTTCCAGAGATGCGACACGAAGGTTTTCAAGAAAATCCCCCCACCCCAGACTACCCTTGACATGGAAGATTTTTCGAAAATTTTAATTTTCTCAAAAATGGCTCTAACGATTTTGATGAAAATATCATATGTTTAAGATAATGTCATGAGAAATGAAATGTATATCTTGAATTTTCTGGGAATGTCTCCAAAAGTATTCTTCATTGTGAACGACTTTTGCATAACAGGTAAACCATAAGAGATGGACAAAATTTTACTACACAAAAAATGTAGATCGCGTTAAAATACACAACTAATGTCATATACATTTCTTTTGTTGAGTGAACCGTTTTCGAGATATTGCTTGTTATTTCCTTAAATTTTACAATACTTATACTTTTTCTCAAATTCGTTATTCATTTTTACTTTCTCTACTACGTATAGTAAGTAGGGGAAGTATTGCATTCCACCCAAAAATTCGATACCGAGATTTCACCGGAAATACATGTTTTGAGACTCCCTGAATCCAAAAAAAGCATTTTTGGAAACATGTCCGTGTGTGTGTCTGTGTGTGTGTGTGTGTCTGTGTGTGTGTGTGTGTGTCTGTGTGTCTGTGAACAGCATAACTCAGAAACGAATAGTCGGATAAACACCAAACTTGGTATTTAGGTTCAGTATTTTCCAAGGATGCAACACGAAGGTTTTCAAGAAAATCCCCCTACCCCAGAGCACCCTTTACATGGAACATTTTTCGAAAATTTTAATTTTCTCAAAAATGGCTCTAACGATTTTGATTAAAATATCATCAAATGAAATGTATATCTCGAATTTTCTGGGAATGTCTCCAAAAGTGTTCTTCATTCTGAACGACTTTTGCATAACTGGTAAACCATAAGAGATAGACAAAATTTTACTGCACAAAAAACGTAGATCGCGTTACAATACACAATTTATGTCATATACATTTTTTTTTTGAGTGAACCGTTTTCGAGATATTGCTTGTTATTCCCTTAAATTTTCCAATACTTATACTTTTTCTCAGATTCGTTATTCAATTTTTTATGTTCTGGACTTGCAATGAGAATGGAATGCGCCACATAGCAACCGGCGCTTAAATATTTGACTATCGCTTAAAACCTACCATATTCTCCTTGCATCTACAAGAAAACTAGCAATAAGATTGACATTTCAATATCTCGATTAACATGAAGCATATGGAGAATAAGTGTTTGTAATAATAGTTTGTACAAGAGTAGAGAAAGTCATGTGAGTGTAACACATCAGATTTTTTTATGTCCTGGACATGCAAAGAGAAATGAATGCGCCACATAGCAACCAGCGTTAAAATATTTGACTATCGCTTAAAGTCTACCATGTTCCCCTTGCATCTACAAGAAAATTACCAATAAGATTGACATCTCGATATCTTGATTAACATGAAGCATATGGAGAATAAGCGTTTGTAAAATTAGATTGTACAAGAGTAAAGAAAGCCATGTGAGTGTAACACATAAGATTTTTTTTAAACTGTCACAAAATTTACATTATTGCTGCCCTAATCACGACTAGTAGTATTCAAACTCTCAAACACATTATTGCCTCAAGGTTACCTCATTGTTAGCAAGTTAAACTTATTTTTCTCACAGCTCTTACATTATTACATTACGTAATGCATTCACATAATATTACTGAACATGTTTACAATAATATAAGCATATGCAATGACTGTTACATACATTTTTTTACAAATTATTACATACTTCTTGCTTCAAGGTGGGCTGTTATTGAATTTACATATTGCATAATTTAATTGAAATTATTCAAGTATTAAAAATACTGCCTCAAAGGAAAGAAAATACAGTCACGGAAATTAAATTCTTAAGAAGAGTTAAAAGGTGTACCATACTTGATCACATAACAAATGAAAATACGCGTCAATAGCTGAACATCTTCAATATTAAGAATAAGGAAAATGGAAAGAGTATCTAAAAAAGAATGGATAACTGAACTCACATGACAAAACATAATGTATAAAAGGCCAATAGCAAGAAGATCTATAGGAAGACTAGGAGGAGATGTTGGTTGGAAGATCTTTGAGGATGGAACAGGCAGTATATGCCTATTTCTTGGAGTGTAGGAGAATAAGTAGAAGCAGTGTTGCCAACTTAGCCATTTTATGGCTAAATCTAGCATTTTCACAGTAGCGTTTAGCTATATAAAGTCGTAAAATGCTTATAGCCTGAAATTTAGCCTATTTAACAAATTTCTTAGCCAAAATCTAATCTAAATAGTAAAACTTCATGTGTGCTTTAGCTATGCAAAGGAAGAATGGTTAGGGTCAATTCCTGCTACCTGTGTAGCTGTATTATATTCCTATTTTTTTTAGCATGAGTCATGGCATGTCATCAAAATATTTGCACATCTTAAGGTAAATATTAGCATTTAGATAATACGCCATCGTATTATGTTTGACAATTGACTTGCGATTATTCACCGTGGTTACTCCCTATGGAATTTAAAACTGAACTGTGTTACACTAACTCCATGGTTCCAATTCATGTTTATATTTTCGTTTGTTCTGAGAGAAGAGGAGAGGGGATGCCAATTTAGCCTTTTTATGGATATATAGCCTTTTTGAAGAGCCTGTTTGCCACTAATTTGGCAAAAAGCCACTAAAGGCATTTGCAGTCATTTTATATAATGATTGAGCCAAGTGTAGCTTATTTTCTAAATATTCAACCATTTCTAGCTATTTTTCAGGTTCTATTGTCTATTTTATAAATTAAAATCGCCAAAAGTATCAATGAGAAATATACATATACAATGCATGCGTTAATGGAAAATTGATCAACCAGGTAAAACATCTGATTCGCAAACTTTTGTAAATTTCCACACTTTGATTCTGTGTTTAAGGAGTGGGGACAGGGAGGTTGCAGCCTACAGACATTTGCAAGCTTCAAGTTCATATTTGTGTGGAGAATTACAGTTTATATGTGGCATGTCACATGAAATTTGTGACCGGCGAGTGCTCAATCCCAATGTTTCATTTCTCTTTGACTGTTTGTCTAGCGTGACCATATTATTCGTGTGGATTTTGAGATGAGAAGTCAGAAAGCATTTCTGAATGAAATGAATTCCTTTGACAAGCCAGAAAAATTATTTTACAGGGATGGAAAGTTCCTGCCATGTCTTTTATTAATATTAAATCTGAATTGCGCTCATATGACTATAAACTATCCCATACCTAGCCATTTCTGGCCTTCTTGACAGTCACTTTTAGCCACTTTTCATCACCAAGAGTTGGCAACACTGAGTAGTAGTTGTGTTGTGCAGTTTCCAAGTGACTCTAAGGCTGAAACAACTGGTTCGTGCAAAACAAACTTAAGGTTTTTGGGATTTTCAGACTCCGACGGCACCTGTGCTTCAGTACCTCGATTATTCAACAATAACTTTCAAAATATTAATTATAAAAACTTTATTTGCTACAGATAAATAAACCAAAATACTTACAGATGTTGCCTACTAATACTTGTTCTGCACATACACCAACAGGAGGGCAGTTTATCGCCACCAGCATTGTATGATACTGAGATAAGAAAATATAAGGCAGAGATAAAACAGGTTTTGTGAGGTTACGTACACTATTTGTTTACCACATTTTCTAAGATTAAAATGTGTCGCCTGTACAGTGACGTTAAAAACAGAAGCCAAAAATGGAAGTGACAACATAACGCTTGCGCAAAACGTCATATACAACAATGGACAGTGAGTAACTCTGAATCATAGAATAGATTCAAGACATACATATTGTGTTGTTTAAAATATTGCTCGTTTAAAGCCTTTTGCGAATATTTGGCGTATAAAAGAGATTTTCATTTGATGTCATTGTAGCAGAATTTAATATTTGATAGCTGCTTGTGGTGTACGGGAAAGTTAAGATTGTATGAAATAATATTCTTATTACTTTCTCTACTACGTATAGCAAGTAGTGGAAGTATTGTATTCCACCCAGAAATTCGATACCGAGATTTCACCGGAAATATATGTTTTGAGACCGCCTGAATCCGAAAAAAAGTATTTTTGGAAACATGCCCGTGTGTGTAGTGTGTCTGTCTGTGAACAGCATAACTCAGAAACGAACAGTCGGATAAACACCAAACTTGGTATTTAGGTTCAGTATCTTCCAGAGATGCGACACCAAGGTTTTCAAAAAAATCCGCCCACCCCAGATTACCCTTTACATAGAATTGTCGAAAATTTTAATTTTCTCAAAAATGGCTAACGATTTTGATTAAAATATCATATATTTAAGATACTTTCATGACAAATAAAATGTATATCTTGAATTTTCTGTGAATGTCTACAAAAGTATTCTTCATTGTGAACGACGTTTGCATAGCTGGTAAACCATAAGAGATAGACAAAATTTTATTACACCAAAATTGCGTTAAAATACACAATTTATGTCATATACATATTTTTTGTTGAGTGAACCATTTTCGAGATATTGCTTGTTATTCACTCAAATTTTCCAATACCTATAATTTTTCTCAAATTCGTTATTCATTTTTTTGGTCCTGGTAATGCAAAGAGAATGGAATACTCCACATAGCAACTAGCTCTTAAAATATTTGACTATAGCTTAGAGCCTAGCAATTCCCCTTGCATCTACAGAAAATTAGCAATAAGATTAACATGAAGCATATGAAGAATAAGCGTTTGTAAAAATAGTTTGTACAAGAGTAGAGAAAGTCATGTGAGTGTAACATATCAGATTTTTTTGGGAATGGCCTGAGAAGTCCTCTTCATTCTGAGTGACCTTTCTATACTTGGATAGAAAAAAACATTACTACCCCTCCAAATATAGATCTCGTTAAATCACACAATTCATAGAAAATATATTTTATGGCCTGACATCTCCGAGATATTTTTTGTTATCGATTTAAATTTTCAATTAATTTTTTTTAAGTGGTAAATAGCTATTAAGTTTTTCTCTTGGTCATGCAAAGAGCATGGAAGCCATGACATTACGACCCGCTCTTTAAACATCTATCTGACTTTCACACGTCCTCGGCTTTTGTCCCTTTGGCAAGCACTCGGGAAAATTCATTACCACACAAATCAGCATATGTTAGCTAAATCTCTCCAGAAGGTTGGATATGTGACTCATGAAGAGAATATCGGAATTGCTGCACAAGGGAATACACGGCGTATTGATATAGTTGCCTTTAAACCTAGCTCACATATTGGTTACATATTACATTCAACGATATAATTTGAAACGAGTCCTACCCAAGCCTAGGAGGCCGATTGTGAGGGGGAAAAACAATCTACCATCCAGCAGTTCCATATTATAAAGAAAAATATTCTCTTGGCCATATTGTGGTAATTAGGCTGTTAATAGGTGTCTGGGGAACAATTCCAAAGTTCTTCGCTGACACCTGCAAGATGTTGGGACTTGCCCACTATTGACATCAAATCATTTGGAACATCTGCTTTGAAAGGATCAGTAGCTCTCTTAAAAATCATCTTTATAGCCCTGGTTATCAACAGTAATGCCCCCCATTTCTTCTACTGGCTTCCCCTAAATCATCGTGAATTTTCAACACAGTCCAAAGTTTATACTTCAATCTCTACAACATAGATATTTGTAAAAACTTTAAAAACGTTTTCTAGTAACCATATTACTTTCTTCTAACACTGATTCTGTGTTTAACTTGGATTGGTTACGGAGGGGACTCGGTACTGATCCACATCCCCAGGAGGAAGGATTAGGCAAGAGGAGATACCTGGCGGCCGGAACCAGGGATGTTTTAAAGTAGAGACTCCCCGGCAGACGAATAGGCAGACCGGGGACCCTACTCCGCAAAGAGGGAGATCCAACGCCCTTCAAGGCGGTTCGGATATCCCCGGCAGCCAGCCGAAATCCAGGAACGGAAAGAGTCACAAACAGCATCCTTTTCCTCCGTCACACTGCACCGAAACACCATCGCCGACACTTCCAAAACTGAAAGAGACCAGCGGAGGAAAGAGGAAGTTAAATGAGAATGGAGATGAAATGGAGGGACAGGAAATTCAGGGAATATGAGAATCCTTCCCAGCATTTGCCTGGTGACCCGGGAAAACCCTGAAAAAACCATGCGTCAGGAATCGAACCCACGACTTCCCGGGTGCGAACAACATAAGAACCACCTGAGCTATCCCGCTCGGTCATTGTGTGGCTTTGTTCTTTGCTTATTGCCCTAAATAACTATTTATATGTGTATTTAATGGTAATTTTGTATTTTTTATGCTTTGTCCAAGAGGCAGTCTTTCGATAAAGGAAGCTTTAAGTTACTCTATCTTACGACGAAATGTGTAAATGTGAATTAAAGTTTGTTTGGATTAAAAAGAAATAGAACAATAAGCTTTTGTAAGAATAGTGTAGAGGAGTGAGTAGAGAAAGTCATTAGAATGCAGTTTTATTGTCATGAATTTAGCTAAACTTCAATTTCTTACTTAACTATTCTCTTTACACCAAATTTGTTTTATTTATATTTATTTAAATTAATGTACGTTAACTTTGAAATGATTGCCCCCAGATCGGTTCCTGCTTCAGGCTTAAAACAAAAGCAGGATAAAATAAAAAGAACGCGGAAGGAAGATCCTGACTAACGCCTGGCACGCTGCCTAGCCTTGTCTCGCCGAACTCCACCTACTCGAAGCGCCACAATCAAGGCGAACAGCTGTGTCGCCTCTAGCAAGGATATGAGATGAATAGTTTTTGTTTTCTTTCTTTCTACCGGGAAAATAAAGCTTTTTGTCAGCAGAGAGCGAGGTCAACTGCGATTGCCCGCTTCTTCACCAGATCAAACAGCTATCCAAGGTAAGGATGGAGTCTCGGAATCCGACAGTCCTGTTCACCGAAATAACTGACTAAAATATTTCCTTCATAAAGTTCAACTGAATCGGTAAAGACCGGTGCATAACTGCCCAGGAACGGAATGAACCAGGACAAGTTATTTATATAACAACCGATCGAGATGGCTCCACGGAAACTTGTGATGCTGGCGTTCGATTCCCAGCGACCTTGGGTTTTTTTATGGTTTTTCCTGGCTGAAAGGCGAATGTTGGGGTGGATTATCATTTACCACGATCATTTACTTTACATCATTTCCCTTTTATTCCGTTTCCTTTTCATGTTGCAAGTGTGCCTCTAGGTTTCGTGGCTTACGGCGTGATGCTCAAATAAAGGAGCTCCCCATCGAAATTAGAAGGCTGCCTGATAGAAAGGGTCGTTCATCGCCCTCTCTGAACTGCTCCAGTAGTGAGATTTCGAGCCAGGGACTCTTAGGACTTCCGCGCGTCTCTGTGGTCTGTTTGAATGCAGCCTGTAGCCTCCTGTGGTTCCTTCAGTTCATCCCTTCCTCCTGAGGGATGGTAGCCACAATAAATCTCCCATAGATCGCAGTGCGCGAGGTGTGCCCCTCCATTGTAATCCTATACCTACCCTGTTTATGCAACAGCTTTACAGTCCTTTAGAGTGTGTCACGGGTGAAAATGCAACAACATTGTAAGTCGGCATATCGGATCTTCTTGTGATTTACCGGGAAAAATGCTAGTCGAGAGACTTAATGTCCTGCCGGTATGTTGCTGGTAGCTTAGTTGGTTAGAGCAGCGACAGAAACTGGAAGATCCATGCTTGAAATAAGGGCTATGGCATTGAATTTTTCAGTATGATCCTACTTTTTCAACCTTGTCCTACACACGGTTTGTGTGAAAGAACAATTAATTACCGTAATCACACGTTATAGCACTAGTATAATTTATAACGAATATAAGTTAAACAACCATTTTTACTTTCTCTACCAGGTACATAAGAGGTAGAGAAGGTATTGGATTCCACCCAAAAGTTCGCCGGAAATACAGCTTTGAGACCCCTGAATAAAAAATCTGATGTGTTACACTCACATGACTTTCTCTACTGTTGTACAAACTATTTTTACAAACGCTTATTCTCCATCTACTTCATGTTAATGCTATTGCTAATTTTCTTGTAGATGCAAGGGGAATTGCTAGGCTTTAAGCGATAGTCAAATATTTTAACGCTGGTTGCTATGTGGCGCATTCCATTCTCTTTGCATACCCAGGGCACACCAAAAAAAAAAAAAATAAAAAAACCAATAATGTATTCCCATTTGAGAAAAGTATATGTATTGGAAAATTCAAACAAATAACAAGGAATATCTCGGAAATGCTTCACTCCACAAAAAAGAATTACATGATATAAATTGTGTTTTTTTAACGAGATTTACATTTGTTGTGTAGGAGAATTTTGTCTACCTCTTACGGTTTACCAGTTATGCAAAAGCCATTCAGAAAGAAGAGGACTTCTGGGAACATTCCCAGAAAATTCAAGATATACATTTTATTTGTCATGAAAATATCTTAAATATATGATATTTTAATCAAAATCGTTAGAGACATTTTTGAGTAAATCAAAATTTTCGAAAAATGTTACATGTAAAGGGTAGTCTAGGGTGGGGAGATTTTCTTGAAAATCTTCGTGTGGTATCTTTGAAAGATACTGAACCTAAGCACCAAGTTTGTATTTATCCGACTTTTCCTTTTTGTGTTATGCTATTCACAGACACACACTCACACGGACCTTTTTCTAAAAATGTTTTTTTTGGATTCAGGGGGCATCAAAACGTGTATTTCTGGGGAAATTTCGGTATTGAATTTTTGGGTGGAACCCAGTAATTCCCCGACGTAGTAGAGAAAGTAAAAATCGACGTGTTACATTCACATGACTTTTCTACCTATTATTCAACAAACCATTATTAAAGAAACCTTATTGCTCTATCTACTTCACCGAAATAAGCGTTTGCAGGAATGGTATTGTGGTGTATTTCCTTGTGGGTAACAACGGGATTAGTTTTGAGTTATTTTTATTTATGGACGCTCTTTAACTGCTGTGGTCCTGAGCGTCGCATTCTATATTGGGCGTGAAAGACCGTAAATTTTGCTCAGAGACCTGTTTACCAGGCTTGAGGTTCTTTTATGTGACGTAAATCTATGACACGGGACCACTGGCTTTACTTCCCTTCCGAAGGGAGCATACTAGGATATTTACGTCCGAAAAAATCCATCTCCCTCCGCCGGGTTTGAACCCGTGACCTCGGGAACTAGAGGCTAACATGGTAACTACGGAGGCCGACCAACGGGATTAGGGGAATACAGTGGCTTAAGCGATCTTTTAAGAACGGGTCGCTAAGTGATGGCTTTGCAATTCCGTTCTTTTTGCATGATCGCGAGTAGTTGAAAAAGTATTAAACACTTTACAATTCTTCAACGTATAATAATGAATATATCGGGAATGTTTGTCGGCACAAAAACTTAATTTGGCATAAAGTTTGTGATTTAACGAGAACATATTTTGTGTAGAAAGCTTTTATCTATCACTAACAGTTTAAAATTATAAAAAAATTCTTTCAGAATGCAGAGGACTATTTCCAGAAAATTCAAGATATACATTTTATTTTTCATGTAAATATCATTAATATATGGAATTTTAATAAAAATCGCTAGAGCCATTTTTGAGAAAATAAAAGACAATGAACATTTTCCCTATAAAGTTTGTGTTTGGGGGTTTGCTGAAAATATTCGTGTCGCATATTTGAAAGATACTGAACTTGATTACTAAGTTTGGTATTTATTGGACCTCGGTTACACATAGGGGACTTCAAAACATGTATTTCTGGTGAAATCTCGGTATCGAATTTTTTGGTGGAATGCAATATTTCATCTGCTTACTGTAAGTACATAGTAGAGAAAGTAAAACGCAATAACACCAAGGTTGCATAAGACGTGCCAAATCCATCACTGCACTTAGCTACTGACGAAACAATTAGGCCACGCCCCGCCTGCCGATCAAAGAATGTGGAGTGAGAAGGAGGTATTCCCTCCTTATTTCGTCTGGTATTCCCCATGCTTGAAATAAGCAAATAAACGTTTGGATATTTCCCAGAAATTGCATCTATTAGTGTCATTGGTATGCATCAGTAAGCCCTCTGCAAACACCTTCCTGATGACACTACAGAAAACAAAACAAGGCTGGAGTTTCATTCGGTCACATTCTTTAAGTGCTTCTGCCCACTCACAACTTTCAAGTTTAGACACGTAATGAAGGAGGAATCTAATTCCGGAATTTCCAGTTTTTTCACAGTGCTAGCCACTTAATGAAATGACTCATGACATAGTGATCTACAGTTCCAGGCGAGCTATGGTGTTTTGAAACTTTTACTTTGAAAGACAGAAGTAGATCCCAAATAATTATTATTGTAACAAATATTTCCAAGGACCTGCAAATTCGTGAATGTTCTGAATCACACATCTAACAACTTTCTCCTGAAGAGCAGGGCGCGGCTAAATTTCATTTTCGTTGTAAACAGCTTAAGTTTAGGTGTGACCCTTGCCAGAGTTTTGCCCTCGTGCCGTGGCATTAAAACAAGTTAGAAATGCGTAATTTAAATGTTTTAATTTCTCTACTACTTACCCAATAAGTAAATGATTTTAATCCAAAAATTCCAAAAAAGCAGTTTTAGAAAAAGGTACGCGTGTGTATCTGTATGTCTGTGTGCAGCATGAGACGGTAATTTGTATCACAAATTACTCAAAGGTAAATAATGATTGTAATATAAATATGTATTTTTATGTGACATTGATTTCAGAGGTTTATTAATTGTAATTATTATTGGTAAATAATAATATACGGCTTTACTGAAACTGTCAACAATAACGCAATAATGCAGCAAGGGGATGAGTTGTTTATCATTACCGGGAACCAGGAAGTTACGTAATGTTTCGCGCCTTTTCAAAAAAAGCTTCTAGAATGTTACCTAAAAGCAATATGTATTCGTGGTTTTAATTGGATAGTAAAATAGACGCTAATGTTGGCGCGTTTTATTAGCCAATGGCAGTTCATTTATAATCTTTAGGCGTATCTTGAGGTAAGCCTATAAATAGTGTAGGTTCAAGGGAGCGTTCTCCCCAGTTCTACAAAATTCTCCGTACTCTCCACGTCAGTATCGCAGTTCATTTATTTCGCCAAGTTACGCGCAGCAGAATTACGAGAAATCTTATAAAGTATTATACAGTTAAATATATAAAGTTGAAGTACGTGAGTTAAAAGTGATAAGAAGTTATTACAAACAGTTTCAGTATGGCGAGTATCCAGATAAATCTGTGAAAGTGTTCGTGAACGTGTTCTGTAATAAAGATTATAAAACCAATTTCTTCGTCAATATCATTTCTGGATAAAAGATTCCTTTCCGCTTCACACCCTGCAAGAGATACTTGTTCTACTAAGATAATATGATAGCTAGACGGAGGACAATATATAAAACTTTAAATTCTTTCGAACCCTAATTGATGCAAATTGCTACGCCAGATGGAGTTAAACGAACCAGACCAACGAATGACGTCACACAAGATGGCAACGTGTGAAGTAAACACATATTTGCTCTCGTAAATTGGCTTCCAAACGCGGAGTTACAATTAATGTTAAAAACACAGATGTAACATTAATACTGCATCAAGCATAACTCAAAAACCAAAAGTCGGATAAATACCAAGAATTTCAAGAAAATACCCCCACTCCAGACTACCATTTACATGTACAAATTTTCGAAAATTTTGATTTTATCAAAAATGGCTCTAACAATTTGCATTAAAATATCATATGTTTAAGATATTTTCATGTCAAATGAAAAGTGCATCTTGAATTTTCTGTGGATGTCCCCAAAAATCCTCTTCATTGTGAATGGCTTTTGCATAACTGGTAAACCGTAAGAGATAAATACCATTTTTGTACACAAAAATGTAGATCTCGTTAAAACACACAATTTATGTAATATACTTTTTTGTCGAGTGAACCATTTTTGATATATTCCTTGTTGTTTGTTTGAATTTTCCAATAGTTACACTTTTTCTCAAATGGGAATTCGTTGTTCGTTTTTTTATGTCCTGGACATGCAAAGAGAATGGAATGCTCTACATAGCAACCAGCTCTTAAAAGATTTGACTATCGCTTAAAGCCTAAAGGGTAATCTGGGGTGGGGGGATTTTCTTGAAAACCTTCGTTTCGCATCTCTGGAAGATACTGAACCTAAATACCAAGTTTGGTGTCTATCCGACTGCTGGTTTCTGAGTTATGCTGTTCACAGACACACACACGGACATGTTTCCAAAATTGCTTTTTTTTTGGATTCAGGTGGTCTCAAAACATGTATTTCCGGTGAAATCTTGGTATCGAATTTTTGGGTGGAATACAATACTTCCCCTACTTACTATGTGTAGTAGAGAAAGTAAAAATACGCTTTTGTAAAAATAGCTTGCAGAAGGGTGAGTAGAGAAAGTCGTATGAATGCAACACATCAGTTTTAAAGCGGTTTAACATTATGATAACTCGGGCCTTTGATTCTCCTAACACCTCGTCATGTGATGACTCGTCGATTATCGTTAGGTCGGAGGTCAAGAACGACCACGATATCTATAAACATTACATATGAATTTCCAGAGAAATGTATTGTGATGGTAGCTATCTCTTGTTATTCATTTTGATGTACGCACATAACCTCTTTTATCCTGTGTACTGCTGTCTCATCATTGGCCTCCATTATTATTCAGCTGTTTCACTCTCCTTGTGATTAATTACGCTATGTCCCCATTTTCGGACCTAGCTCAGAATCTAAGCGCACTTGGCACATTTTACCTACCGATTTTCATACTAATCGCTTGTCATTTATGAGTTATATGTATATTCTTACGCCAACTTTTAATTTCCGAATGGTTCTTTATTCCGTGTCCGACATGTGTATGTTAAATTCACATGATTTTTGTACCCATTACCGTTTATTTTTGCATAGCATCTTACGAAAGCTTATTACTTGCATTCCACCCAAAAATTCGATACCGAGATATCACCGGAAATACATGTTTTGAGGCCCCTCATCCAAAAATAACATTTTTAAAAAAAGGTACCTGTGTCTGTGTGTCTGTGAACAGCACAACTCAAAAACCAAAAGTCGGATAAATAACAAACTTGGTATTTAAGTTCAGTATCTTTCAAAGATGCGACACGAAGATTTTCAAGAAAATATCCCCACACCAGACTATCCTTTACATGGAACAGTTTTCGAAAATTTTTATTCCCTCAAGAATGGCTCTAACGATTTTGATTAAAATATCATATACCCTATGTGATTAAAAGTATCCGAACACCCCCCCACAAACATACGTTTTTCATCTTAGGTGCATTGTGCTGCCACCTACTGCCTGGTACTCATCCGCGACCTCAGTAGTCATTAGACCTCGTGAAACAGCAGAATGGGACGCTCTGTGGAACTCACGGACTTCGAACATGGTCAGGTGATTGGGTGTCACTTGTGTCAGAAGTCTGTACGCGAGATTTCCACACTCCTAAACATCCCTAGGTCCACTGTTTCTGATGTGATAGTGAAGTGGAAACGTGAAGGGACATGTGCAGCACAAAAGAGGTCGTAAAGAGTAATAGGCAGACATCTATCCGGACCATCAGACAGGAATTTCAAACTGCATCAGGATTCACTCCAAGTACTATGACAGTTAGGCGTGAGGTGAGAAACCTTGGATTCCATGGTCGAGCGGCTGCTCATAAGCCACACATCACGCAGGAAAATGCCAAACGACGCCTCGCTTGGTGTAAGGAGCGTCAACATTACACGATTGAACAGTGACAAAACGTTGTGTGGAGTGACGAATCTCGGTACACAATGTGGCGATCCGATGGCAGGGTGTGGGTATGGCGAATGCCCGGTGAACGTCATTTGCCAGCGTGTGTAGTGCCAACAGTGAAATTCGGAGGTAGTGGTGTTATGATGTGGTCGTGTTTTTCCTGGAGGGAGCTTGCACCCCTTGTTGTTTTGCGTGACACCATCACAGTGAAAGCCTACATTGATACTTTAAGCACCTTCTTGCTTCGCACTGTTGAAGAGCAATTCGAGGATGGAGATTACATCTTTCAACACGATCGAGCACCTGTTCATACCGCACGGGCCATGAAGGAGTGGTTACACGATAATAACATCCCTGTAATGGACTGGCCTTGCACAGAGCTCTGACTTGAATCCTAAAGAACACCTTTGGGATGTTTTGGAACGCCGACATCGTGCCAGGCCTCACCGACCTACATCGATACCTCTCCTCAGTTCCGCACTCCGTGAAGAATGGGCTGCCATTCCCCAAGAAACCTTCCAGCACCTGATTGAAAGTATGCCTACGAGAGTGAACGCTGTCGTCAAGCCTAAGGGTGGGCCAACACCATATTGACTTCCAGCATTAACGATGGAGGGCGCCACGAAGTTGTACGTCATTTTCAGCCAGGTGTCCGGATACTTTTGATCACGTAGTGTATTTAAGATGTTTTCATGACAAATAAAATGTATATCTTGATTTTTCTGGAAATGTTCCCAAAAGTCCTCTTCTTTCTGAATGGCTTTTGTATAACTGGTAAGCCGTAAAAGATAGACAAAATTTTTCTACACAAAAATGTAGATCTCGTTAAAACACACAATTTATATCATATACATTTTTTTGTGGAGTAAACTATTTCCGAAACATCTCTTGTTATTTGTTTGAATTTTCCAATACTTATATTTTTTCTCAAATGGGAATTCGTTATTGGTTTTTTTATGTTCTGAACATACAAAGAGAATGGAATGCTCCACATAGCCACCAGCTCTTAAACATTTGACTATCACTTAAAGTCTACCAATTCCACTTGCATCTACAAGAAAATTAGCAATAAGATTAACATCTCGATTAACATGAAGCATATGGAGAATAAGCGTTTGTAAAAATAGTTTGTACAAGAGTAGAGAATGTCATGTCACTTGTTATTTTAGGTCTAAGAAGAGTACAGTAGGTAAAGTGATCGAAAAGCGGGTCGCTATGTAATGCCTCTGAAATTCTATACTGTTTGCATGACCATGTGAAAAAACGAATAACGACTTACAGCTGGAAAAAGGTATGTGTTTGAAAATTCAAACCAATAACAAGGAATACCTCGGAAATGGCTAATGCCATAAAAGTTTTATTTCATATTCAGTATGTGTTATTCAGAATAAAGAGGACTTCACACGTCATTCGCACAAAATTCAAGATATACATTTTGTCATGCAAATTTCTAAAGAATATTTAGAATTTTTGAGAAATTCGAAAAGTTTGAAAAAAATTTTCCATAGAAAGGGTAATTTTGTGTTGGATGGATTTTCTTGAAAATCGTGTCGCATCCTTCGAAGATGCTGATTTTAAATACTAAGTTTTGTTTTTGAGTTAGCTGTTTACAGACACACGGACACTTCAACAGACGCATACATTAAAACATGCATGCGCCACATACGCACTCTTTCCCATCAATTTTTGGATCCAGGGTACTTCAAAACGTACACTTCTAGTAAAATCTGTATACGAAATGTTTGGGTGGAATGCAATACTTCCTCTACTAGGTAAGTAGAGAGAGTAAAAGTCTGTGAAAACAAAAAAGGAACAAAAACTAATTGGTCTATATATTCGTATAATTACTGAAACGCAATACCTTTTTGACACATGCTAGAGATGAGCATAACAGAACATTAGAACCATGAAGGTTAATAATAGTTTAGGAATTGTATTTGTTTTAAGTTTAACGTCTAACGCTGTAGGTCATATCGGACGAAGAATGAAATGAGGCTCAATTGAGCCCGGGGTCCATAGAGTTTAAAGTTACTCGACATTGTCATCTCTGGATAATGGAAGACTCCGGTAAAAGCCTTATCCGGGAACTCACGCTAACCGAGATTCGAACTCGGGACCTCTTGAATGTGGGCAGACACGCTACCCCAACATCACAGAGGACGTACGTTGGAAAGGTAGACGACTGAAAAATTCAATACCATAGCCAAGATTTGAACCACGGATTTCCTGGTTTCCTGCTGGATGCTCTAACCAACTGAGCTACCATGGCGTTACGACAATAAATTCCCCACTTACTCGTATTTTTCCCGTTAAACCAAAATGCTCAGGAGGTTACGTCTGTGGCCCGCTTTCGAGAGGATCGAATTCCCGGGATCGATCCCCGGCGACTGCCCACTGGCCCATGGGTTCCCCGGATCGCCAGGCGAATGCTGGGGTGGTTCATCTTCTGCCTCGACTCTCCTTCCTCTCATTTCCTGTACCCATTATCTTCCTTATCATCTGTTTCAGGATTGCAGGACCAGGCGATGGTGTTCGGCGGGTTGCGGCTGGGCGGTGGCTTGCGCTCTGTAAAGGTTTCTCCCCTGGCGTAGCTGTGGTACCGCTCAGTTAGGTCTTTCCTCATCGTGGGGCTCCGCTCCGGGGAATCCTGGAGGTTGGCGGCTTGTGGGCAGGGACCATGCGGAGTCGAATGCATTCTATCTGGAAACATTAGGGACCCCGTACATGCTTGCGTCCGTCGGCATACGGATCTGGTCGCCCTTCGGGTCTCTCTCCTCATCGCTCCCTCCCAGGGGCCACGTTTGAGACATATTTTTAACACTTAAATGCTTTCAGTCTAATTATATAATAAAAAAATTTAATAACAGCCCGGCTTAAACCAATATGTGTATGTAACAATATATAAAAAGTGTATATTACAGTCATTGTAAATGTTTATATTATTGTATACAACGTTATGTGAATGTATTACGTAATTTAATAATGTAGGAGCTGTGAGAATAATAGGTTAAAAGTTGCTAACAATGAGATAGCCCTGAGGCAATAATGAATTTGAAATTTTAACAATACTACTGTAATTCTTGGAAGCAATATTGTAATTTTTGAGACAGTTTATAAAATAGCCAATCAACCACCAGGAAAAAGCTTAAGTTAAATAAAAGTATTCTATTGGACTAGGATTAGCCAATCAGAGACTTGAAATACAGAAAATTTACAAATTTAGGAGGTAGAAAACAAGTCAGTTGGTTGTAGACAGTGTTCCTGACGCGAGATGTGTCCTCGAGAAATTTAATACGTATTCAGTGTGAGACGAAAATAGTTTACGTGTTAAAAAGTGCAAGTAATTAACAAAAGAATCTCACAGCTCTCTATATCAGTGAAGTGTTATTTAAATCGTGTCAAGCATTAATAAAAGGAGTGAAGTAAAATTATAATCTCTGTAAGCCGACATTCTTCAGTCGCACCACTCCCTGCAAAGAGAAACATGTCTCTAACATGGCGCAGCCGAGACAAACATAAATATATAATATTTAAAGAAACAGTCAAATTACAAAGTTAGTATTTTTAAACATTTGGGGCAAAGGCCACTGGAAAGTACATTTGGGGCGAAGGTTACCGGAAACGTTTTACCATACTGCGCTTGCAACTACTTCAAGTTGGCTTTCCAAACGTAGCAGCAACAAACCTTCTTCAAATTGGCTCCCAAAACGTGGGGCAAATAACGTAAAGACATGACCAACTTCACGTTGGAAGCACAATGGGCCGACTGGCCTGCGTGTGGTGCTCTGCCCCGGTTCCTGGGTCCCCTCCGGGATACGTACCTTTACGTTTACCCCAATGGCGACTTACTTTAAGTCACGGTCAATCAAAGGAATTAATTGGTCTTTCACACAAGCCATGCCTAGGACAAGGTTGGAAAGATAGAATCAGAGGACTGCTATAGCCGCAATTTAAACAACGGATCTTCCAGTTTCCATCCGGTTCTCTAACCAACTCAACTACCATGGTAACATGCCGGCACGACATTAATTTCCCCAACTGATTCCCTTTGCAACCTTGTCCTACACACGTGTCGTGTTGAAGAACAATTAATTCCAATTCTATTGTTCACTGCTAAACTTTCTAAATTCGAGATGACGGGAGTATATCGCCCGTGTTGATAGCACTTTGAAACGCCTCTCTTCCGCTTTGTGAGGTCCGCACCGGAAGTGAAACGTGTTAAAGAATATGGCTTGCACACCTTTCGTTTATGGCTTGTTGAGGAACACATCCATATTTCCAACTGGCCCCTGTCATAAATCGTCTCTCCTCAGCGGCGGCTCTTTGCACGACGAGCAACACTTTGTCGGCTTTCAGTCTAATGACGTGCAGATGTGGAGCAATGCGTTTTCATGGACAGCTTTACAGCCTGCAAGAAATCGCCAAATTCCAACGACTTATTTATGGCACCAGGTGCTTCATATTTAATGGTTATTGTGCTATGGTGCTCAAGGCTAAAAACAAGTACTTGCTTCGTTTCACACGCTGCATATGAATGCAACAGTTATATTAGCTTTTTACTTCTCGATTTCTTAGTAATAGTGACTGGAGGAAGCATTGCATTCCACCGAGGTCTCATTGGAAATACGCGCTTTGAGGCTCCTTAAATAAATAAAAAAAGCAAAAATAAAAGGTTGATTATATACTAAACTTAATATTAAGTTAAACATTTCCCAGGAATGCAACAGAAGTTTTTCAAGAAAATACTCCCATTTCAAAATATCCTTTACATGGAATATTTTTCCTTATTTTTTTTTCTCAAAAACTATACTCTAACAATTTTACTTGTGTAGTGTTCATCCGTTTCTCATATTGTGAAACTATTTGTGTATAGTATTAATAAGATTCCTATACCGTGATAGTCATTTGTTTGTCTGGTGTTCCATGCCCGTACCCAGAAAAAAATTTCGGGGAGGGTTTTCCACAAGTAGATCTAAACTTAACAGTACCCCACACAGTTACCATGTACCTACTCCATAGTATAGAGACATTACATGGATAAGAAAATTGCTTGGAGACATTACATAGACAAGAAAAACTCACCAGATTCAGGATATTGCACCTTACAGAATAAAACATGGAGACTGCTTCGAAAACCGGAATGTATGGTCACCTTACCTATGTAAGGCAACGATATTGAGTTTCCCCTTTTCTTGTAAATGTGAAAATAGCAATAGACCAATTGTTATCTAACGACATTTTACAATATTGGTTTGCTATTAATTTAAATAAATAAAACTGTCAGAAGTTTCGGGGGAGTTTGAACCCCAGAAACCCCCTCTAAATACTGCCCTGTGGTATTCTTCAGTTTCCCAAATTCTGAAAGTATTTGTTTGTGTAGTGTTCTTCAGTTTCGCAAATTGTGAAATTCATTTGTTAGTGTAGTGTTCTCCAGATTCCTATACTGTGAAAGCATTTGTTTGTGTAGTGTTCTTCACTTTCCCAAATTGTGAAATTATTTATAACTAATATGATTTTCCGGGCTGTTATGCCGTGGTCTGCTGAAGAAAGATTTCCCAGACGTTTCGTCCACAACTGCGGTGGACATCTTCAGTGGCGCGGACGAAGTCTTCTCGGTGAAAGTATCGCAGCGTCTGATGCGTTGGCCGTTAGTGCCGCTCTCTGCTGATTGGCCCGCTGTTATGAGGGGGCTGGCGCCGGCTGTGTTGTTGCTCTCTTCTGATTGGCTCGCAGTGTTTTTCGGTTTTGTATGACCTTTCTTGTTTTTGATGACTAGATGCCAGTTACTGTTGAGTTTCAATGCTTCTTCTTTCCTATTGAAATTATTGGGATGTTTATAAATCTCTATTGCTTCGCGTTGTAGCCGGGTATGGTAATGCTTTATGGAGGAAAGAATGTTGGTGTCCTGAAATCTAATAATGTGTTCGCCCTCGGCTTCAATGGCATGTTCGGCGACTGCCGATTTTTCTGTATGGCCCAGGCGGCAGTTTCTTTTGTGTTCGCTCAGTCTGGTGTTAGCGCTCCGCTGTGTGGTACCAATGTACACTGAACCACACGAACAAGGAATACGGTAAACACCGGCCGATGACAGGGGGTCTCGGGGGTCTTTGGAAGAGCGCAGTAGGCTGTTTAATTGTCTTGTAGGTTTGAATACTGTTTCACCGAGAAGACTTCGTCCGCGCCACTGAAGATGTCCACCGCAGTTGTGGACGAAACGTCTGGGAAATCTTTCTTCAGCAGACCACGGCATAACAGCCCGGAAAATCATATTAGTTATAATTGTGACACCGGCCGTGAAAACCTACGTTCTTACATGTGAAATTATTTGTTTGTATAGTGTTCATCAGTTTCCTATACTGAGAAAGTCATTTGTTTGTGTGGTGTTCATCAATGTCCCATATTGGAGACTCATTCGTTTGAGAAGTGTTCATCAGTTTCCCACACTGCTAAGTCATTTGTTTGTGTAATGTTCATCAATTTCCCATATTGGAAACTCATTCGTTTGTGAAGTCATCAGTTTCCCACACTGTTAAACTCATTTGTTTGTGTAGTGATTATTTATTTTGGTTGTCATGACTAAAACCTGAAGACTTCAGTGAGTGCTTTGCTTTCGAGTTATTTAAGTCTCAGCCATCTAATTCAAACTTAACAGAACTGTCCAATTACCTCCTTGAAAAATTGCATAGTGTTGTATTCAAATTTCCTCTATAAATGTGGGCTCAAGCTAAAGATTGCTTAGAAAACACCACGGACGCATGTGAATCACATCACTCAGCATTTAATGCTCAGTTTTACAAGTCTCACCCCAACTTATTCATTTTATTGGCATTTTATTAGAGTTTCATACTAAAAAAGACTTAACAATTCAAAGCATTAAAAAAAACATGTACCGCTGTCCGCAAGCATCAGCAAACGCTGACACGAAGGTTGGAACAATATCAATGAAAAACTAAATCGATTTCGCTTAGTCAAATACGCCAGTAATATTATCATCCCTAGAGAAGTGAACAACATTTTTAAGGACTGCCTCTGTGGTCAAGTGGTCAGCGTTCTCGATTCTCAATCCTGAGATTCCTGGATTCATTTCCCGGCAGGTGCGGGGAATTTTGCTTTGACTCGAATGTTTCCTACCCTCCGCAGAGCCTGGAAGTATGCATACGGGAGTGAGTGCGAGTGTACTGAATTTAAAATGATTATTTTTTAATATATAGTCAACTGAAAAATTCAACGCCACAGCCGTGATTTGAACACGGTTCTCCCGCTCTCCGTGCGGTTGCTCTAACCATTGAGCTACTGTGACAACATGGGAAGTAAAGCCGGTGGTCCCGTGTCATAGATTTACGGCACGTAAAAGAACCTCAAGCCTGATAAAGAGGCCTCTGAGCAAAATTACCGCTCTTTCACGCTCAATATAGAATGGGATACTAATGGCCATAGTAGATAAAGAACGTCCATAAACAAAACTCAATTTAACTTGTACGCTCTTGTGAGAGTGGAAAAATGCCAGAATATCTCCCAGGAGCATGATCAGAAATGACTAACAGGTTGTGTGTGATAACATGAAATACCCTCTTGGTGGGTGCTGCATAAAAGTGCCAGAAATCTCCCAGGAACATGATTAGAAATACCTGTAACAGGTTGTGTTTGATAACACGAAATACGCTCCTGATGGGTGCTGCGGGCAAATGCCAAAATATCTCCCAGGAACATGATTACAAATGACTGTAACAGGTTATGTTTGATAACACGAAGTACGTTCCTGGTGGGTGCTGCGGGCAAATGCCAAAATATCTCCCAGGAAAATGATTACAAATGACTGTAACAGGTTATGTTTGATAACACGAAGTACGTTCCTGGTGGGTGCTGCGGAAAAGCCAGAATATCTCCCAGGAACATGATCAGAAATGACTGTAACAGACTGTGTGTGATAACACGAAATACGCTCCTGATGGGTGCTGCGGAAAAGCCAGAAATCTCCCAGGAACATGATTAGAAATACCTGTAACATACTGTGTTTGATAACACGAAATATGCTCCTGGTGGGTGCTGCGGAAAAGCTAGAATCTCTCCCAGGAACATGATCAGAAATGACTGTAACAGGTTGTGTTTGATAACACGAAGTACGCTGCTGGTGGGTGCTGCGAAAAAATGCCAGAATGTCTCCCAGGAGCAGCACTTCACCTGTCTGTCTCTTGACAAGCACTTCTCCCTCGCTAATGAAAGGTACAGGTTCTCCGCGCGCGACTACTGCCGGGAAAATCAATACAGCAGGGGAGAAGAAGAACCGTCGACCCCATTCGTTTTCGGGAGGGGTGAATCCTTTTTCGTGTTTTGCTTCCGAAACGCATTAATGATGTTAGTTAACATGCAGATTTATGGATCTGACGAAATGAGATGTCAAATTGCACGTTTCGCCCGCCTTTCCTTCTCGGAACCTGTTGCTTTACCTCGGCGACTTGATCGTGTTTCTCAAGGAGCGTATCAATTACGTGGCCCTTAGGATACCGTCCTCTCCTTGCTGCAGGTCTCTCTCGAGTCTTGATCTCAAAAGTTTGATTCTCAAATGCTTCCATGTTACCAACCCTAGCGATAAGTGGATAGATCCGTAGTCTTTTCTAATTCATTTAGTATGAGAATTAAAAAAATAACGACTTACTAGCGAATTTTCTGCAAATTTTTGGGACTATTTATTGGAGATTCTTGCTGATTTAAATTATGACGTGATTGAATTTTTGCTTTCTCTAGTAGTATTGCATTTTACCCAAAAATCCGATGCCTAGATTTCACAAGAAATGCAGTTTTGAGGCCCTTGAACAAAAAATAGTTAGAAAAGGCTGTTATTGTGTGTGTGCGTGTCTCTGAGCAATATAACTCAAAAACGAAAATTCAGATAACTACCTAACTTCCAAAAATGCGTCACGAAAAATTTGAAGAAATCCCCCAACCCAAACTGCCCTTTAAATGGAAGAAATTTCGGTATTTATAATTTTTTAAAAATTGCAGTAACAATTTTGATTAAATTACCAAATATTTTATATATTTTTACGACAAATAAAATGTGTAATATCTTGAGTTTTCTGGGAATAGCCTTTGAAGTGCTTTTCATTCGTAAGGAATTTTGCACAAGGGATAAACCACAAGAGATAGACAAAAACTATTTCTTCTTCGGATTACCCGCCCCTTTGTAAGTCTTACACCCCCAAGGACCTACAAGCCAATGCCTTGGATCAGTACCCTGTCGAGGAGTAAGCAAACTCTGGATCATAGCATATCCAGGATGGGTGATCAGCCCAATGCCTTGGGTCAGTAGTCTGTCGAGGAGCAAGCAAACTCTGGATCATAGCATAACAGGATGGGTGATCAGCCCAATGCCTTAGGTCAGTAGTCTGTCAAGGAGCAAGCAAACTCTGGATCATATCATATCCAGGATGGGTGACCAGCCCAATTCCTTGGGTCAGTAGTCTGTCGAGGAGCAAGCAAACTCTGGATCATAGCATAACAGGATGAGTGATCAGCCCAATGCCTTAGGTCAGTAGTCTGTCGAGGAGCAAGCAAACTCTGGATCATATCATATCCAGGATGTGAGATCAGCCCAATGCCTTAGGTCAGTAGTCTGTCGAGGAGCAAGCAAACTCTGGATCATAGCATAACAGGATGAGTGATCAGCCCAATTCCTTGGGTCAGTAGTCTGTCGAGGAGCAAGCAAACTCTGGATCATAGCATATCCAGAATGTGAGATCAGCCCAATGTCTTGGGTCAGTAGTCTGTCGAGGAGCAATCAAACTCCGGATCATAGCATATCCAGGATGGGTGATCAGTCCAATACCTTGTGTCAGTAGCCGGTCAAGGAGCAAGCAAACGCCGGATCATAGCATATCCAGGATGGGTGATCATTCCAATGCCTTGTATCAGTAGCCTGTCGAGGAGCAAGCAAACTCTGGATCATAGCATCTCCAGGATGGGTGATCAGCCCAATGCCTTGGGTCAGTAGCCTGTCGAGGAGCAAGCAAACTCTGGACCATAGCATATCCAGGATGGGTGATCAGCCCAATGTCTTGTGTCAGTAGCCTGTCGAGAAGCAAGCAAACTCTGGAACATAGCATATCCAGGATGAGTGATCAGCCCAATGTCTTGTGTCATTAGCCTGTCGAGGAGCAAGCAAACTCGTGGAATATAGCATATCCAGGTTGTGTGATCAGCCCAATGTCTTGTGACAGTAACCTGTCGAGGAGCAAGCAAACTCTGGAATATAGCATATCCAGGTTGTGTGATCAGCCCAATGTCTTGTGACAGTAACCTGTCGAGGAGCAAGCAAACTCTGGAACATAGCATATCCAGGATGAGTGATCAGCCCAATGTCTTGTGTCAGTAGCCTGTCGAGGAGCAAGCAAACTCTGGAATATAGCATATCCAGGTTGTGTGATCAGCCCAATGTCTTGTGACAGTAACCTGTCGAGGAGCAAGCAAACTCTGGAACATAGCATATTCAGGATGGTTGATCAGTCCAATGTCTGGTATGGTGATTAACAAGGAGATGAAATGTAGTGATGGTAGTAATGATAGGAAAATTCACGAATTAAATTACCCAACCCAGCATTCGCCTGGCAACCGAGAAAAACCGCGAAAGAAACTTTCGGTCGAGTTGGCGGCCCCGGGATCTCCCGAATAGAGTCACTCACGTTACCGCGGGTCACCTTGCTCGGTTAGACAAAAACGTACTGCACAAAAATGCAGATCTCTTTATAACACATATTTTTTGTGGCATCAGCATTTTCGAAATATTTGATACTACCGTTTGAATTTTTCAATAATTTGTCATTCTTAAAGTGCTGTCGCTATACAGTTGTTTCTTCCAATGTCAGAAATGTAGGATTTTTATGGGCAACATATAGCCACCCGTTTTAAAACATTTGACAATCGTATCTCCTATATTCTCCTTTTCCTATAATGAAATGTGTAATTAAATCATTTCTGCAAGCGTTTATATCGATTAGCCGAAAGTAGGAAAATAAAGCGATTGTAACAACATATTGCAGAAGAGATAAAAAAATAAATGATAGTGGGTAGAGAAATTCATGCGAATGTAACATGCGAGTATAAGAATTCTTGTATAAAATTAAATAATGCACTGTAAAACATGGATATGGCATTAAATAAACACCTTCAGATGTGATCCTTGTGCTAGACGATGCAGCTTCCCTAAGAATAGGCAGCTCGATCTACAGAGAAGGCACAAATGGTTTTCCAGTGTATTTGGATTAATGCAATGACTTATATTTGACTCGCCTTCTCACCAGTCTCTCAGAGTTCAGCCAAAATGGGAAGCGTTTGAGAATTAAAATATGATTACGCATTTGCTGGGTAATTTAATTAAGCTCGATCATTTCGTTAGTAAAAGGATCGATAATTCTACTGCTCGAGTAGATGTTCAGGTTGATAGAACCAAATTTGACAGTTATTTTGATTCAGAATCCTCTTTAGGGTACGAATTTGAAAAACTTTATACAGGGTTATTAAAAAAGTAGGAATATACTTTAAATATTTATTTCTAATCAACGACAATGGATGGCTACACATGCAATGGATTACTGAATAAAGGAAAGTTCAAAATTTTATTTTATGTGTTCAAAATGAGCAGCATTTGTTATGCGAGGACAACCAGTGCTTTTCCGTTTGCATACGCAACCATCTTCCACGCATTTATTGTATCAATTGTAAATGTTTTATGACGAGGCGGCTCTTTGTTGAACTTACAACGAAATGTACGCTGCAATGAAACAATGGATTCACTCTTTGCATACTGCAGCACACAAAGCGACTTTTCCTGTGATGTCACCATTTTCTCGTAAACAAACCCAGCGCCGCTGTAGGTACTGAGTGGAAATAATAGGTGGGGCCTAAAACTTAGAACCTTCCTCTATTCAATGATGTGTCGTATATGTTGCTATCTATTGCCGTTCATTAAAAACGAATATTTAAAATATGTTCCTTCTTTTTGAATAACCCTGTATTATAGGGACGCAACGTAACTAAGGTTATTAAAAACAAAGATTGCTGATGCCACATGTCAGGGCTGTCAACGTTCTAACTTGAGTCACTAGATATATAACCAGAGAAATCACTAGACCATTTTACAAAATTTTGGTTTTCTGCCCGTATTATGAGCCATTGTCATATCATATATACTGCTCTGTAATATTCTTTTCTTCGATGCAAAAGTTTGGTCATCGCCTTCCTTCTACGCCATAATCGCTGATTACCTATAACCTGGATGCACCATAAGTGTTAATGAAGCACTGAAACGTACCATGGATTTAATTTATATAACACGCGGATGTTATTAAACGCTGCAAATTACTGTACTGTAATAGTATGAAGAACAACTTAAAGTTACGTTTTAATATGATTTCGGCGTACTTACCTAAACCAAACAATTAAATTTCTTAGTTTTCTTCTACAAAGATCTTCCTCTAAACATAAAGCCGCATACAAATAGACAATGCTTAAACAAAAAAATCTGATGTGATACATTCACATGACTTTCTCTACCCTCTATCGTTTATTAGTGGGTATACAAATTACTTTTCTATCTACTACATTTCAATCCAAATAAACGTTTGCGTAAATAGCTACATTATAAATTTCATTATAGATACAAAGAGAACAGGACAGTCAAATGTTTAAGAACTGGATGCTGTCAAAAACTTGAATACTGAAAGGACTTTAGGAGAATGACCAAGAAATGAACAATTCGAACCTTTAATAATGGATATCTCAAAAACGGCTTATGCCACAAAAATTCTTATTTTAAATAAATTGTGTTTTGTAAACAGATCTACATTTTTTGTGTAGTGCGTTTTCGTCTCTCGCTTAACGTTTACCAGTTATACAAGATTATACAAAATTACTTCCTAATTAAGCGGAATTCACAGGCTATTCCCAGAAAATTCAAGATATACATTTTATTTTTCACGTAAGTGTCTTTAATATATGGTATTTTAATCAAAATCATTACAGTCATTTTTGAGAAAATTAAAATTTTAGGAAAATCTTCTATTTAAAGGGTAGTCTGCGATGCTACTAAACTTAAATACCAAGTTTGGTGTTTATCTAACTTTGGTCTTTTGGATACAGAGTGCCTCAAAACATGTATTTCCGATTAATTCTCGATATCGAATTTTTGGGTGGAATACAATATTTCCCCTACTTACTCTACGTAGTAGAGAAAGTAGTAAGCTTGAGTAAGAATAGCTTCTATACCCAATAATAAACGATAGAGGGTAGAGAAGCTCATGTGAATGCAACACGTTATTAGTACAATCATTCCTTTGTAAACCAACTTTCTGTACCACAAGTACTTCGACAGTAAATGTTTACTTTCTCTACTACGTATAGGAAGTAGGGAAAGTATTGCCTTCCACCCAAAAATTCGATACCGAGATTTCACAGGAAATACATGTTTAGAGGCCCCCTGAATCAAAAAAAAATTTTTTGGAAACATGTCCGTGTGTGTGTGTGTGTGTGTGTGTGTGTGTGTGTGTGTGTGTGTGTGTCTGTGTCTGTGAACTGCATAACTCAGAAACGAACACTTGGATAAACACCAAACTTGGTACTTAGATTCAGTATCTTCCAGAGATGCGACACGAAGGTTTTCAAGAAACTCCCCCCACACATTACCCTTTACATGGAACATTTTTCGAAAATTGTAATTTTCTCAAAAAAGGCTCTAACGATGTTGATTAAAATATCATATGTTTAAGATATTTTCATGACAAATGAAATGTATATCTCGAAGTTTCTGGGAATGTCTCCAAAAGTATTCTTCATTGTGAAGGACTTTTGAATAACTGGTAAACCATCAGAGATAGACAAAATTTTACTACACAAAAATGTAGATCGCGTTAAAATACACAATTTATGTCATATGGATTGTTTTTGTTGAGTGAACCATTTTCGAGATATTGCTTGTTATTCTCTTAAATTTTCCAATACTTATACTTTTTCTCAAATGGGAATTCGTTATTCATTTTTTTTGTCTTAGCAACCAGCTGTTAAAATATTTCGCTATAGCTTAAAGCCTAGCAATTTCCCTTGCATCTACAAGAAAATTAGCAATAAGATTAACATCTCGATTAACATGAAGCATATGGAGAATAAGCGCTTGTAAAAATAGTTTGTACAAGAGTAGAGAAAGTCATGTGAGTGTAACACATCAGATTTTTCCTAAACTCTCTGTAGTCTGATAGTGGAAGCATATCTTACTGTCGTGCCAAACGTTGCATATATCCATGAGAGCGATATTGTTCCACAATTGCACTGCCAATTAAACGTTAACAGCAAAAAAATACTCAACAGTGACCGCCAAGGTTTCAAAGACCAAATAATTCCGCTTGAATAAACAGTATAATCGGTGACGTTGTGATCGGGTGTGTGCTTGAAGCAAGAATAGTGCGCTTTTGTGCTATCAGTGTGTCATAAACACGTGCTACAAATGTATACAGCCCAAGTTTAGATGGGTATGTAGACCATACGGAGTCGCAGGCGGAGAGAGTCAGCGCAGCAGGCGGAGCCTGCTTTAAGGTCTATTCTTTGAAGTTGGTCGTTGCTTCACGTATGGAAAGCCAATTTGAAGTAGTTATTTGTTGTATTGTTATTCTCCCCCCGCTTTGAGAGCCATTTTGGAGTAGGAGTTTTATTGTAGTTCAACTGTTGGGCAGCCAAACTAAAAGTAGTTGCAACCGCACGTATGGTAAAAAGTTTCCGGTAGGCTTCGCCCCAAAGAAATGTTTAAAAAATATTAATTTTGATATTTTGATGTTTCTTTAAATATTATATATTTATGTTTGCCTCGGCTGCATCAGTATTTATATATTGTTAGAGACATGCATGTCTTAACAGGGAGTGGTGCGACTGAAGAATGTAGGCTTACACAGATTATAATTTTACTTCACTCCATTTATTAATGCTTGACACGAATTAAATAACCCTTCACTGATATAGAGAGCTGTGAGATTCTTTTGTTAATTACTTGCACTTTTTAACACGTAAACTATTTTCGTCTCACACTGAATATGTATTAAATTTCTCGAGAACGCATCTCGCGTCCGGTTAGAAACGCTGTCTACAAGCAACTGACTTCTGAATTTGTAAAGTTTGCTATATTTCAGTTTCTGATTGGCTAATCCTATTCCAATAGAATACCTTCATTTAACTAAAGCTTTTTCTGGTTGTTGATTGGCTATTTTATAAACTGTCACAAAAATTACATTATTGTTGCTCCAAGAATTACCAGTAGCATTTAAACTTTCTAATTCATTATTGCCTCAAGGTTACCTCATTGTTAGCAACTTTTGACCTATTTCTCACAGCTGCTACATTATTAAATTACGTAATATATTCACATAACATTATTACACATGTATACAATAATATAAGCATATATAATGACTAATATACACTTTTTATATATTGTTACATACACATATTGCTTTAAGGCGGGCTGTTATTGTATTTATATATTATATAATTAGACTGAAATCATTTAAGTGTTAAAAATACTGCCTCAGTGTATGAAGACTCTCCACTGAGCATTTGTCAAAAAGCTCATTTCTTGCACGATACCGCTGCTGCACACTTCGCCGGTACTTGGATCGAAGGTTTCCTGGTCGATGGATAGATAGTGATGGTCCAATTGTTTGGCCACCACGCTAACATGAATTGAACCCTGTCGATTTCTACTTGTGGGACAATTTAAAAGCGTTGGTGTATTCGTCTCCGGTGCCTGACTGGAATCCCTTCAGAATTGAATTGTGGCAGGTTGTGAGGAAATGCGCAATACTCCTGGAATTTTGGACCGTTTTCGCACGCCCATGAGACATCGATGTGAGGTATGTATTCAAGCAGGAGCTGCACACTCTCAACATCTTCTGTAAAGAAAACTACCTGCGGGAAGAAATACGTTCCGGTGAATATCACTGTTTTGAAGACCATAACTCAGAAACCAACCATTTCCGGCCACATATTGTAATGGGCTTTATTACTTTCTCTACTACGTATAGTAAGTAGGGGCGGTATTGTATTCCGGCAAAAATTCGATACAGAGATTTCACCGGAAGTATATGTTTTGAGACCCCCTGAATAATCCAAAAAAACGCATTTTTGGAAACATGTCGCGTGTGTGTGTGTCTGTGAACAGCATAACTCAGAAACGAACAGTCGGATAAACACCAAACTTGGTATTTAGGTTCAGTATCTTCCAGAGATACGACACGAAGGTTTTCAAGAAAATCCCTCCACCCCAGATTACCCTTTACATAAAACATCTTTCGAAAACTTTAATTTTCTCAAAAATGGCTCTAACGATTTTGATTAAAATATCATATGTATAAGATATTTTCATGAAAAATGAAATGTATATCTCGAATTTTCTGGGGATGTCTCCAAAAGTATTCTTCATTGTGAACGACTTTTGCATAACTGGTAAACCATAAGAAAGGACAAAATTTTACTACACAAAAAATGTAGATCGCGTTAAAATACACAATTTATGTTATATATATATATATATATATATATTTTGTTGTTGAGTGAACCATTTTCGAGATATTGCTTGTTATTCCCTTAAATTTTCCAAATTTTCTCAAATTCGTTATTCATTTTTTATGTCCTGGTAATGCCAAGAGAATGGAATGCTCCACATAGCAACCAGCTCTTAAAATATTTGACTATCGCTTAAAGGCTACCAATTCCCCTTGCATCTACAAGAAAATTAGCAATAAGATTAACATCTCGATTAACATGAAGCATATGGAGAATAAGCGTTTGTAAAAATAGTTTTTACAAGAGTAGAGAAAGTCATGTGAGTGGACCACATCAGATTTTTTATTGTCTATATATGGAGAATACATACCTAAAGCTATGCCCTCTATTTTTGAAACAGCGTGTATAGTAGATAGAGAAGATGTTGCATTCCACTAAAAAATTAGATACCGATATTTCACCGGAAATTCATGTTTTGAGGCCCCTGATCCAAAAAACTGTTTTAGAAAAACGTCCGTGTGGGGGTGTGTGAAGAGCATAGCTCAAAAACGAAAATTCGGATCAACACCAAACTTAGTATTTAGGTTCATTACCAATCAAAGATGCCACACAAAGGTTTTCAAGAAAATCCCCCTTTTCAAACTACCCTTTACATGGAAAACTTTTTCCAATTTTTTTTATTTTCTAAAAATGGTGCTAAGAGTTTTGATTAAATTGCCACATATTAAAAATATTTACAAGGCAAATAAACTGTATATCTTGAATTTTCTAGGAATAACCTGTAAAGTCCTCTTCATTCCGAAGAAATTTTGTATAATCTTGTATAACTGATAAACGTTAAGTGATAGACGAAAACGTACTACACAAAAAAATATAGACCTCTTTAAAACACGCAATTTATTTCAAATAACTTTTTAGTGGCATACGCCATTACTGAGATATTCATTTATTAATGGTTCGAATTGTTCATTACTTTTTCATTCTTTTAAAGTACTGTCAAAGTCAGTCGTTCCTGGCTATTGCATGTTATTTTAAGGTCGGTATATAGCATCCAGTTCTTAAACATCTGACTATCGCTGTTCTATTTGTAACTATAACGAAATATGTAATGTAGCTATTGCTGTAAAGGTTTGTTTAGATTAAAATGTAGTAGACAGAAAAATAAGCTTTAGTATACCCCCAGGACTTGACGCAGCCACGCCACGTCCTCCATCAATGAAGCAATACCTTTGCCTCACGTTTGCTGCTTTTCTCCTCCTAGTTGGTTTTTTTTTATACTTTACCACGGCTGCTCGAGCATGAGATCTTAATCACTGGGTATGCGCGAGTGTATGTACATAGAAACACGAACGCTTTCTTGGAACACTTTTACTCACCATTAAAATAAGACTTAAGATTTGCCGATCACTTTTAAATTCTTACGATGTTACTGTGTCTTTTCCAAGACCGAAGATTATCAATTACAACTGAACGTTCGATCCTCTTGCAAGTTCACACCCAGAGAACATTGTTCCGCACCCCAAAAGGGCCCCAACGATAGTGTCCTCACCACACGCGCGATACAAAGAAAGGACTCCTAACTTCCCCTCTCTCCCCTTAAACATTTCGCACCAAAAATGAGCGTCATGAAGCTTCTAATGACCTTCACATCCTGGCCAGCGCAACTGCACCTATTAATTCCAAGAGAAACTGGCTTCAGCGGTTTAGCCTTTATACCTGGGGCTGGTCCCTAATTATCTAAACTGTGCCTGTCTGGCCTTTTTGTCGCTTTTAACAGTCAACAATTTTCCCAATGCTTCTCCTTTTAATACATGCACTGATTTGAAATGTTTTATTATTTATTTTATTTCGTTATCCTTCCCAGATTATTTAGATAATTATTGACTTTATAATTTTGGCTTCAGACTTACAAGCGGGAGCCTGGGGTGAGACGTCTGTTGGGGAGCAGACAAACTATGGACCAGGAAAACAGCCAGGGTGGAGGATCAGCCCGGACCAAGTATGTGAGCGAGAAAGTGGATGCTGAGAAAAGCCAGTGAGATGAATAAAAGGAAAGGTGATGATGGAGCAATTGGTGGAATGAATGGCGGGGGAAACCTGCCCAGACGCCCCTTTGCCCACCATAAATCCCACATAGGCTCCCAGGGATTCAACCCGGGCCGCTTAGGGAACCTTCTAGTCCTGTGCATAAACTGTTTTCATAATACATTATAAACCACTAGAAATAAATGTATGCCCTTCGGTGGTAAACCCTCATTCTTCTCGTTTTTCATGGACCATCTGGTTGAGTAACAAATTTCTCAGAATGACTAAGAACATCAATGCATCTGGAGATGAGGAAGTATCTGAAATGAGAATGTGGACCTTTTTCTTATTATTTTATCAATAGGTTGTACTTAATATCTTTCATAGTTCAGCTTTCTCTGCCTTGATCAACTAACCACTCCCACAACGCTTGAACTCCTGCCACCTTTCTGCCTCTAGCACTGCATTTTAGCTTCCCCAATTATTTTCTACAAGATCTTGATCATCCCGAAAGAATTTCCTAAGAAGTTCGCCCATATATTTGCGATACAATTATGGGTTTACATGTCTTCCTGTTTCAGGCTTAATCTTTAATGTCTTGCTGATTTAAAACAAGATTCCTCTTTCTAGCCTTCCGCTTTAGTAATATTCTCAAACGTTACGGTCACATTAATAAAAATAGTTCTTGTATTTAACATACGAGGGCTGATCAATAAAGACTGTGACTGATATTTTTTCTACAGATATTTATTACTCCATTTCAATGTTGACACGATCTTTTTCAAAGCAGTCCCCTTCTACTTGAATGTACTTTTTATAGCATCTCTGTCAATCCTCGAACACATGATGCAGGCCATTTTTGTCAGGTCTTGAGAATCGCACTGTTTCAGTGCTCTCAAATCGAATGTCTCGGAGCTTTGCCTTTAGTGATGGGAACAAAAAGAAATCACAGGGGGCAAGATTGGGGCTATAAGGTGGATGCGGCACACAGATAATGTTAAATTTAGCCAAAAATTCCTAGACTTGATTTGTGACAGGCCGCGCGTTGTCGTGATGAAGTCGCCACCCGCTCCGATGAAGTTCTGGACGTTTCCTTGCAATGTGCTCCCTCAGTTTAGCCAATACTGACGTGTAGCACGCTGCTGTAACAGTAGTGTGAGGGGGAACTGCATGCTGGTAAATCATTCCATTCCGAAACACCAGGCCCACCTTGCTTAGCACAGAGGACTCGCCCTTCTTTGAAGTATTGCACACACGTATTCTGTTAACTATTTCACTTGTGTTTAAGATAAACCACATATGGTATTCACAATTCACTATTGCATTTGTTATGTTAAAATATACATAACTGGTAGAAATATAGCGTCTATTTAGAGACGTGCTTATGCACTGCCTTCCTGCTCGAACACTGACACGCTTCTGTTAGCGTTCCTTCCAACCGTTCTTCTTTACGTACGTATTTAAATTATAGACAAGTATCAATGTACCTGATTGGTTCTAATATGAAATAATATTTAATAACAGTTTATGTTGCATACATATGTATATCCCAGTAATTTTATATTACTGGTTATATAGCTAACAATGATCTTTCCCCTTCATATATAACGTTGTATGTTACAACGTTATATACTTATTCTCTATCCTGTGTACATAGTGAATATATATGTTTTTAACATCCTCTTAATTATTATACGTATAATATTATCAAAGAAAATACATAACACGTATTTTCTTGAAAATCTTTGTTTCGCATCCTTTGAAGAAATTGAATTTAAAACAGCAAGTGTGTTTGCTATCCGACATTTCATTTTTTATTACTTTCTCTACTAGAGAAAGTAGGGGAACTATTGTATTCCACCCAAAAATTCGATACCGAGATTTCACCGGAAATACATGTTTTCAGACCTCCTGAATCCAAAAAAAGCATTTTTGGAAACATGTCCGTGTGTGTCTGTGTGTCTGTCCGTGAACAGCATAACTCAGAAACGAACAGTCGGATAAACACCAAACTTAGTATTTAGGTTCAGCATCTTCCAGAGATGCGACACGAAGGTTTTCAAGAAAATACCCCCACCCCAGATTACCCTTTACATGGAAGGTTTTTCGAAAATTTTAATTTTCTCAAAAATGGCTCTAACGATTTTGATTAAAGTATCATATGTTTAAGATATTTTCATGACAAATAAAATGTATATCTTGAATTTTCTGGGGATGTCTCCAAAAGTATTCTTCATTGTGAACGACTTTTGCATAACTGGTAAACCATAAGAGATAGACAAAATTTTACTACACAAAAATTGTAGATCGCGTTAAAGTACACAATTTATGTCATACACATTTTTTTGTTGTTGAGTGAACCATTTTCGAGATATTGCTTGTTATTCCCTTACATTTTTCAATACTTATTTTCTCAAATTGGAATTCGTTATTCCTTTTTTTGTCTTGGATATGCAAAGAGTACTAATCTGTGGCAAAGAGAATGGTGCTGCACCTAGCAACCAGCTATTAAGAGATATGTATGTGCTTAAAGGCTACTGTATTTCTATATTGCCCTTGTAAATTTATATTCCCCTTACATCTACAAGAAAATTAGCCAATATTTATCTCGATTAACATGAAGTAGATGGAGAATAAGCGTTTGTAAAAATTGTTTCTACAAGAGTAGAGAAAGTCATGTGAGTGTAATACATCAGAATTTTTAAATTGTTCACACACATGCACGCGGACATTTATCTAAAATACTCTTCTGTGGCTTAGCGGACCTTAACATGCGCATTTCCAGTGAAATCTCGGTATTGAATTTTTGGGTGAAATGCAATACTTTTCTTACTTATTATTTTAGAGAAAGTAAAAGCCGACTGTGATATGTAAAGTTTAGTGTTACATCCGAATACCGTATGTAGGATGAACTTATCGAAGGGGGTCACTCCGCGCACTGAGACCATCTTGATATATTGTGGCTACACCCCGGGAAGACAGGGATGAGGTGAAGAAATCGTAGGAGGTCCTAGTTCCGCAGGCCCACAGAGACGTGCAGAAGTCATTAACATTTCCATTTTGAACATCCGGGCACCAGTGGCGAAGAATCCCAAGAGGGATGTCCGCTCCCCGAAAGCGCAGGTGCAATAGTGGTATGCTGTAATTCTCACTGATTTACTTCTTTTTCCTTCTTCCGCTTTCCTTCCGCTGGAGGAGTTTTTTTAGTGGGCTGGCCACCTACTGGCGAGTCCCACAGTCAGTCAGTAAGGAGCGAGTTGGAGGGTGAGTGTCCCATACGACATCAAGGGCAATTCTCCGAAAAACTTGGTGACGGCTGCTGTGACGTGTAATGAGTGCTGCTGCGGAGCGAGAGATTGTGGAGGTCTTGTGTTCGACTCCGAGAAGTAAAGGCTACGAGACGAAGAAGCGAAGCAATATGGAGGTTAAACTAGTTCACATTAATGACGTGGCAGTCTAATTGACCTTTCATTTTACATTTATGTCAACCCAGGGAGGGGCTAAGAAGAGCAATAGCCCATACCTCTTAATTATTAAAAAATCTGATGTGTTACACTCACATGACTTTCTCTACTCTTGTACAAAATATTTTTACAAACGCTTATTCTCCATAGGCTTCATGTTAATCGAGATGTTAATCTTATTGCTAATTTTCTTGTAGATGCAAGGGGAATTGGTAGGCTTTAAGCGATAGTCAAATATTTTAAGCACTGGCTGCTATGTGGCGCATTCCATTCTCTTTGCATGTCCAGAACATAAAAAAAAATGAATAACGAATTCGCATTTGAGAAAAAGTGTAAGTATTGGAAAATTTAAGGGAATAACAAGCAATATCTCGAAAGTGGTTCTCTCAATAAAAAAAATGTATATGACATAAATTGTGTATTTTAATGCGATCTACACTTTTTGTATAGTAAAACTTTGTCTATCTCTTATGGTTTACCAGTTATGCAAAAGTCGTTCGCAATAAAGAATACTTTTGGAGACATTCCCAGAAAATTCAAGATATACATTTTATTTGTCATGAAAGTATCTTAAACATATGATATTTTAATCAAAATCGTTAGAGCCATTTTTGAGAAAATTAAAATTTTCGAAAAATCTTCCATGTAAAGGGTAGACTCTGGGGTGGGGGAATTTTCTTGAAAACCTTCGTGTCGCATCCTTGGAAGATACTGAACCCAAATACCAAGTTTGGTGTTTATCCGACTGTTCGTTACTGAGTTATGCTGTTCACAGACACACAGACAGACACACACACGGACATGTTTCCAAAAATGCTTTTTTTGGATTCAGGGGGTCTCAAAACATGTATTTCCGGTGAAATCTCGGTATCGAATTTTTGGGTGGAACACAATACCTCCCCTACTTACTATACGTAGTAGAGAAAGTAAAAAATGAATAACGAATTCGCATTTGAGAAAAAGTGTAAGTATTGGAAAACTTAAGGGAATAACAAGCAATATCTCGAAAATGGTTCACTCAATAAAAAAATGTATATGACATAAATTGTGTATTTTAATGCGATCTACATTTTGTGTAATAAAAGTAAGTCTATCTCTTATGGTTTACCAGTTATTCAAAAGTCGTTCACAATGAATACTCTTAGAGACATTCCCAGAAAATTCTAGATATACATTTTATTTGCCATAAAAGTGTCTTAAATATCTGATATTTTAATCAAAATCGTTAGAACCATTTCTGAGAAAATTAAAATTTTCGAAAAATGTTCCATGTAAAGGGTAATCTGCGGTGTGGGAGATTTTCTTAAAAACCTTCGTGTCAGATCTCTGAAAGATACTGAACCTAAATATTAAGTTTGGTGTTTATCCGACTCTTCGTTTCTGAGTTATGCTGTTTACAGATTCACGGACATGTTTCCAAAAATACTTTTTTTTGATTCAGGGGTTCTCAATCAATTTTTTGGGTGGAATGCAATACTTCCCCTACTTACTGTACGTAGTAATAAGAGAAACATGCAAATGCTGCTACTTTGGTAAAGTTAAATTAACACTTTTATTTCTATTTTATTGCTTAAGCTAGATGACATCTATTCGTTCAGTCAGTGAGTGAACCTATCACAGTGGTGAACTGTGCCTCAAAAGATATCCCACTAACTCAAAAGAGAAGAGAAACAGACAGGCCGAATCAAATATGCGTTATAGTCACTATTAAATTACTTCTAGATAAGAATTAAGCTCTTAAACAATGAGGAACCATAACTTACAGCAAAACTGAGTACTAACTACTTAAATATTATCTAGGTTTAAAAGGCATCTTCATTTAATAAATAATTTCATAAGCTTTATCAATATTTAAATGAATCTTTGCATCCAAAGGATAATTCAGAGATCACTTGTGTTATGCCTGAATGTTTAGAAATGAAAATACTCTATTACTGACTGCATTTTGCTTATTGGTAAGGTCTATTATTATTATTATTATTATTATTATTATTATTATTATTATTATTATTATTATTATTAAGTGGGCCTCAATAATATATTTCTCCTGAAATCAAGGTATCTAATTAAATTACTTTCTCTAACACGTACATAGAGGGTAGAGAAGCTATTACATTCCACCCAAACATTGAGGCAGTATTTTTAACACTTAAATGATTTCAGTCTAATTATATAATATAAAATATAATAACAGCCCATCTTAAAGCAATATTGTATGTAACAATATATAAAAAGTGTATATTACAGTCATTGTATATGTTTATATTATCGTATACATGTGCTATAATGTTATGTGAATGTATTACGTAATTTAATAATGTAGAAGCTGTGAGAATAATAGGTTAAAAGTTGCTATCAATGAGGTAACAATGAAACAGCCATGAGGCAATAATGAATTAGAATGTTTAATAATGTTACTGGTATTTCTTGGAGCGGTAATCATGTAATTTTTGAAACAGTTTATAAACAGCCAATCAACAACCAGAAAAAGCTTAAGTTAAATAAAAGTATTCTATTGGAGTAGGATTATTCAATCAGAAACTGAAATGTAGCAAAATTTACAAATTGAGAGTTCAGTTGCTTGTAGACAGCGCTCCTAACCAGACGTGTTGCTTGTAGACAGTGTTTCTAACCGGACGCTAGATGCGTCTTCGAGAAATCTAATACGTATTTTGTGTGAGACAAAAATAGTTTACGTGTTAAAAAGTGCAAGTAATTAATAAAAAAATCTCATAGCACTCTCTCTCTCTGTATATATATATATATATATATATGTATATATATCAATAAAGTGTTATTTAAATCGTGTCAAGCATTAATAAAAGTAGTTAAGTAAAATTATAATCTGTGTAAGCCTACATTCTTCAGTCGCACCACTCCCTGCTAAGACATTCATGTCTCTAAAAAAAATAAATACCTACTGACGCAGCCGAGGCAAACATAAGTATATAATATTTAAAGAAACAGTCAAAATTACAAAATTAATATTTTTAAACATTTTTTGGGCAAAGGCCGCCGGAAATTACATTTGGGGCGAAGGCCACCGGAAAGTACATTTGGGGCGAAGGCTACCGGAAACTTTTTACCATACGTGCGGTTGCTACTACTTCAAGTTCGGCTCCCCAATTGTCTAAATATAATACATCTTCTTCAAACTGGTTTTTCATACGTAGCAGCAACAAACCTTCTTCAAATTGGCTCTCAAAGCGTGGGGCAAATAACAATACAACAAAACTTCTTCAAAACACGATACCTAGATTTCTACGGAAATACATGTTTTAGAAAAACTTCATGTGTGTCTCTATGAACAGTATAACTCAAAATGAAACGTCCGATAAATACTAAACTTCGTATTTAAATTCAGTATCTTCAAAAGATGTAACACGAAGATTTCCAAGAAAATCTTCACACCCCAAATTAACCTTTACATGGAACAGTTTTCGAAATTTTTTTATTTTCTCAAAAATGGCTTTAACGATTTTAATTAAAATGCCATTTATTAAAGATTGACAAGTAAAATGTTTATCTAGAATTTTCTTGGAATAGCTTGTGAAGTCCTCTTCATTCGGAAGTAAATTTATATAATCTTATATAACTGATAAACGTCAAGCGATAGACGAAAACGTACTATACAAAAAATTCAGATCTCTTTAAAACACATAATTTATTTCAAATAACTTTTTTGTGGCATCAACCATTTCTGGGATATTCGTTATTAATGGTTCGAATTGTTGAATACTATGATTGTTTTAAAGCGCTGTAGGTTTTCAGTTGTTTCTCGGGATGTTATGAAAAGAATATGGAATTCTAAGTTCAACATTTAGGGTCCATTTCTAAAACATTTGGCTATCGCTATTTCCAGAAAGGTTTATCTCGATTAAAATGAAATATAGGAAACTATGCTTTCATAAGAATAATTTGTATATCCACTAATAAGCGATAGAGAGTAGAGAAAGTAGCGTGAATGTACCACATCAAATATTTTTGGCGGAATGTAAATACTTCCTCTAGCTATTATAATTAAGTGGCAGAGAAAATAACGTGATCTTTTCATAGGAACAATTATATAACACCTGTGGATTGGTAATGGATTATCGTTACACATTTACTGAGTGGCGAAGTGTCTCGCAAGATCCAATATCTGCAGAAGTGAACGCGCTGTTTATATAGGCTGGCTTCTCCATATAAGAGGCTGCTACCGCAGAATCAGGGGGCGTGTCATATCGAAATGAAACTGTTCCCTGTTGAACAGAAGTCGTTGCGGGCCTTACCCTGAGGGAGTCTGTTATTGACAGCAGCTCACCACGTGCATGTCATCTTGCCTTACTCGAGGGAAGTTTGGTCGTTTCCACTGAATCTGTCTAGAGCAGATATTCTCGTGAGACAATGGCTGTGGTCATATCAGAAGAGTGGCTTACGCGTTACCGGTATTGCGGGCGGTAACATTGCGATACAAGTTTGGTAATATGTCATTGGAGAGTGAGGAAGAGTTTGAAAATATGAGACAAATCGAGTATTTTCTGCAGTTAATCCATGTGTATTTGAAGTAGTAATGCCCCATGTATGGAACCCAACTTGAAGCTGTTATATTGCTGTTATTATTTTAACTGCCCCGCGTATCGGTGCCAACTTGAAGTTGTATCTTTGTTTAGTGTTTATTTATTAGCCTCACGCTTGGGAAAACCAATTTGAGAAAGTGTTCTGTTGATGAAGTTTTTTTGCACCACGCTTTGGGCGTTAATTTGAAGAAGATTGTTACGTAATATGCTGTTACGTATGAGAAGCCTATTTGAAGATGTATTTTTGTTGTTACGCTCCAAGTTTAAAAATATTATATTAACTTTGGTATTAAACTGGTTCTATAGATATTATTTATGTTTGTTTTTGCCTCGGCTGCTTCAGTATTGTTTTTAGAGTCACGTGTCTCTTAATCAGGGCATGGTATGACAAGAATGTAGGCTTACACAGATTTTTATGTTTTACATTCACTTCTTTTTATTAATCCTTGACACAAATTAAATAGCACTACACTAATATCAAGAGCTGTGAGATTCTTTAATTTAAATTTGCATTTTGTTAATGCGTATACTTAATTTTCACTTCACACGAATACATAATATTTCTTTAGAGAACACATCTTCTATCCGGTCACTACCAAGGTCTGCAGGCAACTGAACATATTTCAACCGTCCATACCCGTAAGCTTCTGTATTTAAAGTCTCTGATTGGCTAATCCTAGTCCAATAGAATACTTGCATTTAATTAAATTTTTTTTCTGGCTGTTAATTGGCTAATTTTAAACTGTCACAAGATTTACATTATCGTTGCTCTAATCATGATTAGTAGCATTTAAACTCTCAAAATCATTATTGTCTCAAGGTTACCTCATTGTTACCTCATTATTAGCAACTTTAAACTTATTATTCTCACAGCTCTTACATTATAAAATTACGTAATGTATTTACGTACAATTATTGAACATGTTTACAATAATATAAGCATTTTAAATGACTGTTACAAACATTTTTACAAATTATTATATACATATTGCTTCAAGGCGGGCTGTTATTGAATTTACATATTACATAATTTAATTGAAATTATTCAAGTGTTAAAATAGTGCCTCATATTGCATAGTGAAAAAGAGAAATACGATTTCACGAAAATAAAATTAATTATTAACAGCTGTAATAATGTGGTTCCACTAGCAAGGCCACGCTTGATTGTTGACCTTAAAAAAAAGCAATCACTTGCAGCTGACATTTAGCTGTTAAATTAATTAGTCGTAAATAATAATTAACCAATAAAAAGGCAGTAAAGACACAGGTAAGATTTAAGTGCTAAAGTTCAGCTATAAAATATAATTACATTTCATGTCTGTACTAATTAAAAGTTACTTACACACGTGCAGTAAGATAAACAAAACACTCAGGCAGGTTAGATTACTAGCAGTGAATGCAGAAAATTCAACTTTCTACCATAAACTTCTCGAAAAAATAATATAAAATACAGTATTGTGACAAATAAAAACCCTGGTTAATTTATAAAAAAAACTTTGCCTTATTGTTCCATTTATACCCTGCCTTTAACTGCAAAGCTCATATGGTGGCCTTTTACCTTTAGAACACATTGCCTATCGGCAACGGTCGTAAATCCTACTACAGTTGCCATTGGATTTATGGCTTTTCTTTGGATTTTATAATTATAATTTTATATACACACTTTCATACTGTCTACAATCAACGCGTCCAGTTATGAGCGCTATCTACAAGCAACTGAACTGATTTCTACCGCCTAAATTTGTACAGTTTGCCCTATTTCAGTTTTTGATTGGCTAATCCTAGTCCAATACAATACCTTCATTTAACTAAAGCTTTTTCTGGTTGTTGATTGGCTATTTTATAAACTGTCAGAAGAATTACATTATTGCTTCCAAGAATCACCATTAGTATTATTACTTTCTAATTCATTATTGCCTCAAGGTTACCTCATTGTTACCTCATTGTTAGCAACTTTTGACCTATTATTCTCACAGCTCCTACATTATTAAATTACGTACTAATACATTCACATAACATTATTGAACATGTTTACAATAATATAAGCATATGCAATGACTGTTACATAAATTTTACATATCATTACATACACACATTGCTTCAAGGCGGGCTGTTATTGAATTTACATATTATATAATTAGACTGAAGTTGGTTAAGTGTTAAAAATACTGCCACAAATTCATGACTTTAACTTGGAATGTTACTTCGATACCGTCGACAACTGGATGCTCTCTGTCGAAATATGTCACAAATGCATGAATATATAAATGAATTAAATAAAATATCTAACTACTATAAATTAAATAATTACTATGAAAACAATGAAATGTTATAAATAGATAACTTTAACTTTATCAAAAAAGTTTAATTAAGGAAGTTTTAAACAAAATATAAATATGAATAAACTTGTTAAAATGATTATTAGTTTAGTAGAAGGTGCTGGCTACCAGTACATTTTCCCTGGTTTCCAGTGAATATAGTTAAATAGGAGTGGATAGTAGCCGTTAGCGGTTGCTAAGTTTGCTGGTTTCCAGCAAGTGCAGATAAATAGAAGTGTAATTAAGCTTTTTTTTGTTTGGATTTTATACGCCTTTACTCTAATCTAATAATTTCTATTCTGTTTGTTTCTTTTATTTTCATTTATTATTATATTAGTACTTTGTAGTTATATCATCTGAAAAAATTGGATGTATTATGAGAATAAGTGTAAAAGTTTGAATGTATGTCGCAGTGTAGTAAGCAAGGTGCCGGGATAGTATATTCTGATTTTATGTATTTATTTATTTATTTATTTATTTATTCAGATTTTGTTTATTTATTTATTTGTCGAAATATGTCTAATGCTTTGAAATCAATAAATAAGCCTTCAATACTTTTTCAATACTTCTAAAGCTTTAACTATTGCATTTCTGTTCCAGACACGATTATTGGCAGTTGGTGCGTTACACTTTGTGCTAGACAAGGATGAACGGAATTGAACGCAGATTGGGCTTCACTTTGTTGACTAGAATTTCTTGGATTCTTCTCTCTTGGCCCAGTCTATGAGTATTTCCTATACGTGATTCAAAAGAACTACTGTAAGCGTATTAATTTATTTACTATAACAATAGAATAATATAGATGATCTGGATTCAAGCAAATCCGGTGATTCGTTCTCAACAATGAGCAATTCTGAAGAACGTATCCCTTCAGATGTTGAAGTAACAGCTTCAACAGTTTTTTTGTTTTTTAAGTTTTATTTAGGGTCGTTTTAACCTTCCTAGGTTTTATAACGATCTTTCATATACAGTTGTTTACATTATTGGATTACAGTAGAATACTTACATATTATGTATTTATGGATATTAATTAGTTTAAGAAAAATAATTACTTTCTGAATGAAAGTTGCATCATTGTGTGCTGCAGAAATGTTTCTGGGCATACCAAATTGACTACGTTGATTTTCAAATTTTGGACATATATGTACTACTGTTAATGCTGGTTAACATGTTTCAAAAATTGGTGTAGAGCCTCTATATAACAAATAAGAGTGTGTCAGTTTAGTAAGCCCAATTCGTAGTCGAGCTATTACATTTTGGTTTCGTCGCTGTTATTGGATATTCTAGAGTTGAAGTTGCGCGTACATCATGAAGTTTACGTGTACAATTGTTCATCCAGCTGGTCAGCCATTCTTTGTGTATTTCCTTCTTAAAGTGTGTGACTGCATCTTAGAGAGTTATTTTGATATCAGTAACTTGTGTTGATAGTTCTGTAGCTTGTTTTGCTGCAGTATCGGCTCTTTCATTACAGGATATGTTTTTATGAGATGGTATCCACATGAAATTGAGTGACTTTTCTAAGTTATAAAGGATGGTAACAAGATTATGTATTTCGTTTACAATACTATTGGTAGAGAACGTGTCTTGTATTGCATTTAAGGCTGATAGAGAGTCACTGATGATTATGTAAGAGTCACTATGTGCAGTTTCTAGTGCCTTTTTAATAGCATATAATTCACAACTAAATATAGAGAACAGGAATGGTAATTTGTATTAAAGGATGATGTCCCCACATATCACAGCACATCCATTGCCTTTTTCAATTTTAAAACCATCCGTATAGATTTGCGGCGGTATTATTAATGTTATTTATTTAACATTATTGATTGTAGTCCCACGTTGTGGTAGCCAATTTGCGGTGGTATTACTTATTGTTTGTATTTAACATTTTTGTAGCCCCACGTTGGGCGCCAATTTGAAGGTGGTTTAATGTTATATTTATTTATTTATTGAGCCCCACGTTTGGGAGCCAATTTGCGATGGTAAATTTATAATATTATTTGTGTATGTGTGTTTACTCAACGTGTTGAAGCCACCTTGTGACGTGATTCATTTGTTCGGTTTGTTAGCTCCATCTGGTGTTAGCAATTTGCGGCAGTATTAGTGTTCGTTTGAAAGAATGCTACTGTTATTTTATTTAATTTTTGTTCACTGTCCTCCGGCTAGCTATGATCTTTTGGTCAAGCACTTCTCTTTATACAGGTTGTGTAAACGGAAAGGAATCTTTTATCCAAAGATAACACCGATGAAGAAATTTGTTTTACACTTTTATTGTCGAAACACAGTCACTATCACATTTACACATTGATCTTGACACTCGCCAAACTGAAACTGTTATAACAACTTCTTACTGATCACTTTTAATCCACGTACTTCAACCTTTTGTATAATTAACTTTACCATACTTGAGATTTTTCATAACTCTTATACGCGTAACTTGCGAATCGATAGCCGACGTGTAATATTTCTGCTGGACTGAAGGCGACGTGTATCATACAAATATTTTCGACGAACTGACGGACCAAAGACGACGTGTAGTGTACAAAGATTTTTTGATGAACTGACGGGTTTTACCTCTAACCTACCTTTTATATACTCATACACCCCGATATGCCTAAAGATTATAACTGAACTGCAATTGGCTAATAAAACGCGCCAACATTAGTGTCTATTTTTATATCCAATGAAAATTATGAATACATATGCTCTAGGGAAATGTTCCAGCAATTTCTACAGAAAAACGCGCCAACATTACGTAACTTCCTCGTTTCCAATAATGATAAACAGCTCACCCCCTTGCTGCATTATTGCCCGCTATTATTGTCAGTTTCAGTAAGGCAGTATAAACTTACTTCCCAACAATAATTACAATCAACAAACATCTCAAATCAATGTCACATAATAATGCATATTCATACTATAATCACTCTTTACATTTAAATAATTTGTGATACAAATTACTGCATCAAGATGCAGAGTTTGGATGTGTATTTTTGTAGCTTTTCTTTAAATAACTGCTGGTAGATTAGTTGGTTAGTATTCATTCGATTATGCTTGCTTAAATCTATATCAATGAGAGGTATTTTCTTCTTCCAGGGTGGATGATCCGACTGTAGTTGCCTTGAGCAGATATTATGTGGTGTTCATTTCTTTGAGATATCTGTTTATTCTGATTTTAAATGGCAATGAATGTGATTGTTGTGTGGGGAAAGTATCACAAAGATTTGAGAATATCAGTGGGTACATTCTAGATTTCGGTGTTACTGCTATTTTGAGAGTGTAGGTAATGTTTAATTGTTTAATACGGCATTGTAATGGAGTTTCATTGCTTTCTATTAATATGCTATCTACAGGACTAGTGCGACAAGCACCTGTTGCAATCCGAATAGCTGAAGTCTGTATTGAATTCAGTATTACTTTCTCTACTACGTATAGTAAGTAGGGGAAGTACTGTATTCCACCCAAAAATTCGATACCGAGATTTCACCGGAAATACATGTTTTGAGACCTCCTGAATCCAAAATAAGCATTTTTGGAAACATGTCCGTGTGTGTCTGTCTGTGTGTCTGTGTGTCTGTCTGTGTGTCTGTGTGTCTGTGAACAGCATAACTCAAAAACGAACAGTCGGATAAGCACCAAACTTGGTATTTAGGTTCAGTATCATCCAGAGATGCGACACGAAGGTTTTCTTGCATCTACAAGAAAATTACCAATAAGATTGACATCTCGATATCTCGATTAACATGAAGCATATGGAGAATAGGCGTTTGTAAAAATAGTGTGTACAAGAGTAGAGAAAGTCATGTGAGTGTAACACATCAGATTTTTTTTATAATTGATGACTTGGCACTACTGTATACTATGGAACCATATTCCATTTTAGGGCGTATAAAGGCTGTATAACTGCACATTAGGACATGATAGTTGGCTCCCCAATTCTGTGCTGATAGTACTTTTAAGACGTTCAGTCTTCTTTGACGATGGTTTTTAAAACTTCTCAAGTAGGGCCACCGTGTTAATTTATTATCAAACAAAACTCCGAGTATCCTCATAGTTTCTACAACAGTAATATTTTTGTTTTTTACATGTAGTTCAGGATTAAATTTATTTCGATTTCTAGAGAATAAAATACATTTTGTTTTGGACGATGAAATTTTAAAACCAGTTTCAGTGCACCATTGCTGTATGCTGTGAAGCGAGTCCTGTAAACATTCTTGGGCAGTTGTGGTTCATCCTTTACAATAGATGATTAGATCATCTGCAAATAAATTTGCTTTGACTGGTGTTGTTGCAAGGCTTTTGCCAAATAAATCGAGGGTAAAGTATGAAGTGGCACATGAGCGTTGTGTGAAATGGTGCGAAGTTAAGAGAGAGAGAGAGGGTAATAGATACATGAGAAAGATTGTATTACATATTCTGTGCTTTTATCACAATCATACGTCTTCGTCTCTGTGGGCACACGTTTCTGCGCTGCGAAGTGTTATCTCCATGAAAAAAAAAGGTTCAGTATTAGCCCATACACAAAGGAGCGCTCTCAGGGGGGAAGGAGATGAAACGAGACCGGGCGGCCGGAACCAGGAGTGACGGCACAGCAATGACAGGGTCCCTACAGTTTCCAGATTAAAACTCCCCAACAGTCGGACAGGCAGACCGATACAGAAGGTCCGAAGGGGCGGTCCGTTTCCCTACTGCAACCAGCCGAAAGCCGAAGGACGGAGCATATACCACAGAGAGCATCCTTTTTCCCCTGTCATGCCGCACCGAAACACAACCACCGACACTTCCAACCTGAAACAGACCTAACAGAGTGAAGGATGAATAAAATGATGAATGGAACGAATTGAAGGGACAGGAAATTCCATAGCTAAAAGAAACTACTCCAGCATTCACAGACCAGGGAAAACTCCCGAAAAAAACATGGGATCAGAGTGAAACGTTGCCTCCTGAATGCGAGTCACACGCGTTACCGCAGAGCCATCTAGCTCGGTAGAATGATCTTTTTTTGAATTTACCTCTCCCCGATCTTTATACAATTTCTGTACAACATTCTAGAACATTACCCCTTATACTCAGTGCGTGGGTTGCTGACTAAATGGAGGGCTTCAAAGTTTGAACACCTGCAAATATAAAACGTAACAGATACAATGTAACTAACCCTCGGAATACATGCAAAGGTGCGTATTTGCGGAAGAGTTGCCACTCATGAATGCAACCTAACAAGGCGAATATCACCAGTTCTAGTGACTTTTGCCGTAACGGTGGAAAAATGTCAAAGTTGCACCTTGTAACCTCTATGCATATACAATTTTTCTCTCTTTGTCGTATCGATATAGGTTGCCTTGGTGATATTACTATGGATAAATAGCCATTATTAATGGTCGCGTATAACGGTATTTATTACATTTGAATAAGTAGTGTACAGCTCTGGCCCCGTAGCTCAGTCGGTAGAGCAACTGGCTGCTGTGCGAGGAGTCTGGGTTCAATTTCCGCTGGGGGGTGGGAATTTTTTCCCTATCCTCCCCAGAGTCTGGAAGTATGAATGAGAAATATATGTATGATCTAATGATAAAAACCCAAAGTGCAAGAGACCCAGCGAAAAGCAAATACGAGTTAACATAGCCGATCCTCGTAGCCGTGGCCACTGGAGTGTATACACTATGTGATCAAAAGTATCCGGACACCCCACAAACATACGTTTTTCATCTTAGGTGCATTGTGCTGCCACCTACTGCTGTACTCATTATCCGCGACCTCAGTAGTCATTAGACATAGTGAAACAGCAGAATGGGACGCTCCGTGGAACTCACGGACTTCGAACGTGGTCAGGTGATTGGGTGTCACTTGTGTCAGAAGTCTGTACGCGAGATTTCCACACTCCTAAACATCCCTAGGTCCACTATTTCTGATGTGATAGTGAAGTGGAAACGTGAAGGGACATGTACAGCACAAAAGTGTACAGGCCGACCTCGTCTGTTGACTGACAGAGACCGCCAGCATTTGAAGAGGGTCGTGAAGAGTAATAGGCACACATCTATCCAGACCATCACACAGGAATTCCAAACTACACCAGGATCCACTCCAACTACTATGCCAGTGAGAAACCTCGGATTTCATGGTCGAGCGGCTGCTCAGAAGCCACACATCACGCAGAAAAATGCAAAACGACGCCTCGCTTGGTGTAAGGAGCGTCAACATCACACGATTAAACAGTGGCAAAACGTTGTGTGGAGAGACGAATCACGGTACACAATGTGGCGATCCGATGGCAGGGTGTGGGTATGGCGAATGCACGGTGAACGTCATCTGCCAGCGTGTGTAGTGCCAACAGTAAAATTCGGAGGTGGTGGTGTTATGGTGTGGTTGTGTTTTTCCTGGAGGGGGCTTGTACCCCTTATTTTGCGTGGCACGATCACAGCGCAGACCTACATTTTAAGCACCTTCTTGCTTCCCAATGTTGAAGAGTAATTCGGGGATGGCGATTGCATCTTTCAGCACGATCGAGCACCTGTTCATACTGCACAGGCTGTGGCGGAGTGGTTACACGACAATAACATCCCTGTAATGGACTGGCCTGCACAGAGTCCTGACTTGAATCCTATAGAACACCTTAGGGACTTTTTGGAACGCCGACGTCGTGCCAGGCCACACTGACCTACATCGATACCTCTCCCCAGTTCCGCACTCCGTGAAGAATGGGCTGCCATTCCCCAAGCACCTTCCAGCACCTGATTGAAAGTATGCCTGAGAGAGTGAACGCTGTCATCAAGGCTAAGGGTGGGGCAACACCATATTGACTTCCAGCGTTACCGATGGAGGGCGCCACGAACTTCAGTCAGGTGTCCGGATACTTTTGATCACGTAGTGTTGCTCCGGCACTCCGCTAAGCTGAGGGTCGCGGTTTCGAGTCTCGTCATGGGCATGGGTGTTTGTATGTGTGTTGTGTAACGGCGGTAATAAGCGGTAACGAAAACAGTAAACACACAGTATCATAAAACATGGTAAAACAAAGGAACTTAAAAAAACACCATTGCAATATGTTCTAAAGGAAAGGTCGTCGAGAAGACTAAGGTAGTTACAGGCGTTGTATAAATGGAACTATAAAGAAGTAGTGTGCGAATGCATCGCACGCCAAACCAAATGCATATCCTGGCGGCTAATTTTCTAAGTGCAGCGCCTGGAGACCAGTAGGCTACACAAGGTCTAGACTCGCACTTAATGTCAGAGGTTGTGTTTCCAGCGGTTACTTTTTGTGCACTTGTGTGCGAGTAGAGTGTGTAGTTATTTAAGAGACGAGGGAGAGCGCATGTCTTTCATTATAGCACGGTGAACTTGATACGAATTAGAAATACGCCGAGCGGAATGACCTTTTTCGCGACTTGTGTGAGCCGTTTTATGCTTTTAACCAAACTAGCGGCAAGACTTTGTGGGGAGCGTCGATGTGGATGTGAGCCGCAAGACTTCCCTTGCGGTGTGTTAAAAAAATCTGAAGTGTTACATTCACACGACTTTCTCTATCCTCTATCGCTTATAAGAGAGTATACAAATTATTCTTACGAACTTAATCAAAATAAAGCTTTGCAGAAACAGCTACATTACACATTTCGTTATAGATACAAAGAGAACAGCGATAGTCAAATGTTTAAGAACTGGACAATATATGCTGGCCTTAAAATTCCATACTGTTTCCATTACATCGCGAGAAACAACTGAATTAATAGGACTTGAAAAGAATGACGGATATCTCGGAAATGGTTGATGCTACAAAAACGTTACTTGGAATAAATTGTGTGTTTTAAAGAAATCCACATTGTTTGTGTAGTAAGTTTTTGGTTTATCGCTTAACGTTTACCAGTTATAAAAGATTATATAGATTTCCTTCTGAATGAAGAGGACTTCAGAAGCTATTCCCAGAAAATTCAAGATATAAATTTTATTCATTATGTAGATATTTTTAATATGTGGTATTTTAATCAAAATCGTTAAAGCCATTTTTCAAAACATCAAAACACTCGAAATATGTCCCATGAAACGGGTAGTTTGGAGTATGAGGATTTACTTGAAAATCTTCGTGTCTCATCTTTGGAAGGTATTGAACTTAAATACCAAGTTTGGTATTTATCCGACATTTCGTTTTTGAGTTACCTGTTCACAGGCACACACACAGACATTTTTGTAAAAGTGCTTTTATTTATTGACGCAGTATTTTATATCACAACACTGTGAATGCCAGAGTGATTGTAGTGTAAATTAGCATTATTGTATGACAATGATTTGAGATGTTTGTTAATTATAAGCATTGTTAGGAAATAAGTTTACACGGCCTCACTGAAACTGACAATAGGAGCGGGTAACAATGAGCGAGGGGTTGAGTTGTTTATCAATTATAAGAGACAAGCTAATGACGTCAGATTAGCGCGCTTTTCTTTAGAAATGGAGGGAATATCTTCCCTAGAGCATATGTGTTCGTAATTTTTATTGGATATGAAAATAGACGCTAATGTTGGCGCGCTTTATTAACCAATAGCAGCTCTGTTATAATGTTTAGGCATATCGGGGTGAGGGAGTATAAATTCCGTGCCAGAGACGGGTAACGCGCAGTTTGACAGAATAATTCACAGGTTATACGTCGCACAGTCCAACAGAATCATTCGCGGGTTACACGTCACACAGTTCAACAGAATCATTCACCGGTTACACGTCGCGCAGTTCTACAGAATAATTCACAAGGCAAACGTCGCGCAGTTCAACAGAATCATTCACGGGTTACACGTTGCGCAGTTCTACAGAATCCCTCGCGTCGTAAAGTTAGTTTAAAGATGTGAAATACGCGAATTAATAATGTGCGGCAAATAAGTGATAATAGTTACATTCAAAAATACAACAGTTTCAGTCGGGCGTGTATCAAGAGTAATTACGTGAAATTAATGAAGTGTGACGGCAATAAAAGTGTAAAAACAAATTCTTTTATCAGTGTTATCTTTTAGTAACAACTCCTTTCCGTTTACACACCCTGTTTAAGAGATTTGCTCGACTTGTAATAATAGCTAGCCGGAGGACAAAGAACCCAAAATTCAGACTAATAATACAATAACAGGCGCTCAGCAAATAAGATAACACGAACGTAACCGCGACATTATTTATTTATTTATTCAGGGGAGCTCAAAACATGTGTATCCTTGAAATCTCGATATCAAATTTCTGGGTGGAAAGCAAAAATGTCTTATGTGCTACATTCGCATGACTTTCTCTACCCACATCGTTTATCTTTATACAGCTTCCACAAACTATTCTTACGAAAGCTTATTTTTTTATCTACTTCATGTTAAGCCAGATGTCTTTCATTACACATTCCGGGAGAGAGGAAACCGAATCGACAGTCAAATGCTTAAAAGCGGGACGCTATATGCAGGTATCTAAGCTTTGGGTGGAATACAGTGCTTCCTCCACCTACTGTTAAGTATGCGAGCGGTATGACTCTGGCGGTAACGTCTGTGGTCCGCATTCCGGAGGTCCCGAGTTCGATCCCCGGCGACCGCAGTTTCTCCGAGTCGGTAGGCGAATACGGTGTGGTTCACCTTTTACCACGACTGTCCTGCCTCTCATTTTCTCTACCTATCATCTTCCTTCATCTGTTTAATGGTTGTAGGGCCAGGCGACGGCGTGCGGTGGGTTGCGGCTGGGCGGTGGCTTGCGCTCGAGAGGTTTCGTCCCTGGCGTCGCTGCTGGGACTGTTCAATTAGTATCTCCTCCGAATGGATCCCTCCACGGGGGACTGCCGGAGGCTCAGTGGCTTATGGGTGGCTTCGGGCGGCGTCGTATGCGTTCTATCTGGAAACATTAGGTACCCCGTCTATGCTTGCGCCCGTCGTGATGGGATCTGGTCGCCCTTAGGGTCTTTCTCCTCATCCCTCCTGGTCACGGTAGAAGCACAAGGGGCCGATTGGTCCCCCGGTTTTGGGGACCTGTCCGTTCGTCCGTACCTTTTACTGATAAGTATATTTAGTAGAGAAAGTAAAAACGTATAACTATTTAAAAATTTAAATTCGAAAATGCTTAATGCCACAAGGAACTTTATCTGGTATAAATTTTGTGCTTTAGCGTGATCCAAGTTTTTTATGTTCTTTTACGGTTTACCAATTTTATACAAAATTCATTCAGAATGAAGAGGTTTCCCAGGCTACTTGCAGAGAATTCAATATATACATTTTATTTGTCATAGAAGTATCTTAAACATGTGATATTTTAATCAAAATAAAGCCATTTTTGAAAAAATAAAGCCATTTTAAAAAACTAAAAGATAAAGAAATATTTTCCATGTGAAGAATAGTTTAGAGAAAAGAGATTATCTTTAAAATCTTCGAAATGCTGAAATTAATATCAAATTGGCTTTCCTTTAGATTCAGGGACCTCAAAACACGCATTTCCGGTGAAATCTCTGTATGGAAATTTTGGGTGGAGTGTAATGCTTTCTCTACGTACTACAGATAAGTAAGAGGTACGAGTAAAGTAAAAATCTTTTAGAAAACATGTTAATGAAGAAAATATCAAGTGTACTGCTTTTATGTCTGTATGAAACTGCTCCCAGCAAAAATAGGTTATACAGGAAAACGAGTGTACAGAAACGTTTCTACAGTCTTCTTCACGGATTATCCTCCTTTGTGTAGGACTTACACCCTCAAGAACTTGTTTGTGTAAGTAGGCTGCCGAGAAGCAAGCAAACTCTGGATCGTAGCATGCCCAGGATGGGGATCAGTCAAATGTCTGGCATTACGGTGAAGAAGAAGGAAATTAAATGTAGTAATGAAAGGGATGACAGGAACATTTGTGGATCAAATTATTCAGTAGGGACGCGAAAAAAATTTCGGTCAGATTGGTCGGCCTCGGGGGTTTGAACGCGGGACGACGTAACCGCTTTAGTGATCACAAATTCCGTTCTCCTCCGTCTAGGTGACTATGCTGTCTCAGGATGAATATGCATTTTGAACATAACAATGGTTTACTGAATCTGTAAGAATCTATTACGAAATCTTCAACCATATTTGGAATGTTTTTGCAATTATCTCTATGAAGTGGACAGGACAGCAAGAGCATCGTGTCCACTTTCTCTGCTCTTTATACAAAGTAATCATCTCTGTAGATCTAAGGTGGTGTAAGGGACTTCAAACTCCCCCAAAAAGGAAAGAAAACAAATTATGGCAGTGATTCAGGCAGTGTATCGCCTTTACTGAGATTTTAGTGAATGCACACGTTTTGAGGCTTCTATTATGAGGTCAGTATGGTTTAGTGTGTGTGTGTGTGTTATTTTGTGTCCAAACAGTATAGAAAAGACAAGTCCTCTGCATACCAAACTTCGTATCTAAGTAAGATATCTATTAAAGATTACTTTAAACCATTTGACCACGTACTATGGAAGATACTGTTGAGATGATTTCATCATAAATACATATTCTGAGGTCCCTAAATCCAAAAATCTGATGTCTTACACTCACATGACTCCCTCTACTCTTGTACAAACTATTTTTACAAACTCTTATTCTCCATCTATTTCATATTAATCGAATAAACATTTGCAGAAACGATCTTTTGACATGCAAAGAGAATTACATTTTACACATAGCGACCAGTTCTAAACATATTTGACTATCGCTTAAGACGTACTATGTTCCCCTTGTTTTGTATTTGCAAGGGCAATATAGAAATACAGTAGCCTTTAAGAATAGACATATCTCTTAATAGCTGGTTGCTAGGTGCAGCACTATTCTCTTTGCCACAGATTAATATTCTTTACATATCCAAGACAAAAAACTGAATAACGAATTCCCATTTGAGAAAATAAGTATTGAAAAATTTAAGGGAATAACAAGCAATATCTCGAAAATAGTTCACTCAACAACAAAAATGTATATGACATAAATTGTGTATTTTAACGCGATCTACATTTCTTGTATGGTAAAATTTTTCACTCTCTTATGGTTTACCAGTTATGCAAAGGTCGTTCACAATGAAGAATACTTTTGGAGAAATTCCCAGAAAATTCAAGATAAACATTTTATTTGTCAGGAGAATATCTTACACATATGATATTTTAATCAAAATCGTTACAGCCATTTTTGAGAATATTAAAATTTTCGAAAAATGTTCCATGTAAAGGGTAATCTGGGGTGGGGGGATTTTCTTGAAAAACTTCGTGTCGCATCTCTGGAAGATACTGAATCTAAATACCAAGTTTGGTGTTTATCCGACTGTTCGTTTCTGAGTTATGCTGGTCAAAGACACGCACACGGACATGTTTCCAAAAATGCTTTTTTTGGATTCAGGGGGTCTCAAAACATGTATTTCCGGTGAAGTCTCGGTATCGAATTTTTGGGTGGAATACAATACTTCCCCTACTTACTATACGTAGTGCAGAAAGTAAAAAAGGATTTTTAGAAGAAGGCCCGTGTGTCTTTGGACAGCATAACTTAAAAACTTAAAGTCGAATAAATCCCAAACATATTATTTAAGTTCAGTAACTTCTAAAGATGCGACACGAAAGTTTCCAAGAAAATCCTCTAATCTACCATTTACATGAAACATTTTTCGAAATTTTTTTATTTTCTGAAAAGTGGTTCTAACAATTTTGATTAAAATGTCGTATGCTTGAGATATTTACATGACAAATAAAACGTACATCTTGAATTTTCTGGGAATAGGCTGCGAAGCACTCTTCATTCAGAAGGAATTTTATATAGTCTTGTATAACTGGTAACGTTAAGCTATAGACGAAAACGTACTATACAAACAATGTAGATCTCTTTAAAATACACAATTTATTTCAAATAACTTTCTTTTGACATCAACCATTTTCGAGATATCAGTTATTAATGATTCGAATTTGAAGTAGGTGTTTAGCTCCACGCTTGGGAAGCCAACTTGAAGATGATATTTTCTTCACGTAATATTTTTTTAAACTTGAAAATATGTTTTACGTAATTTACTAGTTGCTTTAAGGAGTTTACAACACGCTTTGGGCGTCGGTTTGAAGTTGTTGATTACGCAATAGTTACTGTTATTACGCAATATCCTGCTACGTATGAGAAACTGATTTTTAAGATGTGTTTTGTTGTTATACTCCAAGATTTACACTATAATATTTAACGTTGTTATTAAAACTGCTTCTATAGATAGTCTTTATGTTTGAATTTTGCCTCGGCTGCTTCAGTAATGTTTGTAGAGTCACGTTTCTTAGTCAGGGTGCGGTATGGCAATGATTGTAGACATCACAGAATTTAAGTTTTTAAATTCACTTTTTTTTTATTAATTTTGCACATTTTTATAAAGCACTACATTTTATAAGAACTGTGAGAATCTTTAATACTTTTACTTAGCGCGTATACATATTTTTACGATTCACACATTATATTTTTGTAGAGAACACATCTTCCATCTGTTCACTACCAAGGTTTGCCAGCTACTGAGCAACTTTCAACGGTCAAAACCCGTAAGCTTCGGTATTTCAAGTCTCTGATTGGCTAATTCTAGTCCAATAGAATATCTGCATTTTACTTAAAACTTTTCTTTGGTGTTGATTAGCTAATTTTAAACTGTTAGAGAAATTACATTATCGTTGCTTTAATCATGAAGTAATTTTCAAACTCTAAAGCTCATTATTGCCACAAGGTTACCTCATGATTACTTCATTGTTAGCAACTTAAAACTTATTATTCTCACAGCTCTTGCATTATTAGAGTATGTAATGTATTCACATAACATTATTAAAACATGTTTACAATAAAAATAAGCATTTGCAATGACTGTTACATACAATTCAAATAATTATTACATACATATTGTTTCAAGGCGGGCTGTTATTGAATTTACTTATTATATAATACAATTGAAGCCTCAAATTATTCAATACTCTTAAAGTCCTCGATTTTCGGTTGTTTCTCGCGATGTCATGGAAATACTATGGAATTTTAAGGCCAGCATAAAGGGTCCAATCCTTAAACATTTGACTATCGCTGTTCTCTTTGTATCTATAACGAAATGTGTAATGTAGCTATTTCTGGAAAGGTTTCTCGCGATTACAATGAAATAGTTAGATAGAAAAAGAAGCAAGAATAGTTTGTGGAAAGTTTTGTAGAGAAGTGTGTGACTTTAAGACATGAGATGTTTTATTGAGAAGCAATAACGCTGCGAACTCTGGTGCTGTGGCAGGTCTACAGCAACGCCAGGAACCTGCGCATTGTCTGCCGATGAATTCGCTTCCAGCTGGCAGCATATAGTACCCCCGTTGTGTTTGTGTACACGGTGTTTGTGTATCTATGAGCGGGATTGTGGTGCATGTTTGTGTGCGGTAGAGGGAAGCATTAGTAATCCACTGAGTTTAACTACCATTACCGGGACTAAGTGCGGTATTGGAGCCCCCACTTGTGTATGGACGTCCTTCAGGAACCACGCCATCACTAATTTCATCAAGGGAATGAATGTGCCACTGTAATGTGCTGAAAATCTCAGTCAAATTGACATTTGTAATGCGTATTTGAAAAATCCTATGTTACATTCACTTGAATTTCCCTGCTAACTCTTCTGGAACCTATTCTCACAAAGGTTTATTCTTCTATGTACTTCTTGTGAGGCAGTATTTTTAACACTTAAATAATTTCAGTCAAATTATATAATATATAAATTCAATAACAGCCCGCCTTGAAGCAATATGTGTATGTAATAATTAGTAAAATGTATGTAACAGTCATTGCATATGCTTATATTATTGCATCCATGTGTAATAATGTTATGTGAATATATTACGTAATTTAATAATGTAGGAGCTGTGAGAATAATAAGCTAAACGTTTCTAACAATGAGGTAACCTTGAGGCAATAATGAGTATGAGAGTTTAAATGTTACTTATGATTCTTGGAGAAGCAATAATGTAATTTTAGTGACATTTTATAAAATAGCCAGTCAACAACCAGAAAAAACTTTAGTTAAATGAAGGTATTCTATTGGAGTAGGATTAACCAATCACAGACTTTAAATACAGAAATTTACTAGTTTAGACGGTTGAAATCAAGTCAGTTGCCTGCAAACAGCGTTACCAATCAGACGCCAGACACATCCTCGAGAGATTCAATACGTATTCGTGTGAGACGAAAAATAGTTTACGTGTTAAAAAGTGTAATTAATAACAAAAAGAACTCACAGCTCTCTATATCAGTGAAGTGTTATTTAAATCGTATCAAGCATTAATAAAAGGAGCGAAGTAACATTATAATCTGTGTAAGCCTACATTCGTGTCACATCAAAACCCTGTCAAGAGAAACGTGTCTCTAACAGTAATACTGACGCAGCCGAGGCAAACATAAATATTTAATACTTAAAGAAACAGTCAAATTACAAAGCTAATTTTTTTAAACTTGGGCAAAGGCCACCTGAAAGTACATTTGAGGCGAAGGCTACTGGAAACTGTTTACTATACGTGCGGTTGCAACTATTACAAGTTCGGCTCCCCAACAGTTGAAATATAATATACTCCTTCAATACAGCTTCTTCAAATTGACGCCCAAACGTGGTGCTAATAAATAACGTAACAAACCATCTTCTCAAATTGGCATCCATACGTGGAGCTAATAAAATATCTTCTCAATTACATTCGCATGACTTTCTCTACCCACTATCGCTTTGTATGCATAGAGGTTAAAATATACGAGAGTAACTAAAGTGCAACTGTGCTGTTACTGGAGGTACTGTATTCCACACAAAAATTCGATGTCGATATTTCACCGGAAATACATGTATTAAGAACTCTCAAAAACATTTTTATAAAAAGGTCCGCATATGTCTGAGTGTGTGTTTAAACCAGCAGTAGTACCACACCAAACAGGATGTCTCAAAGTGCGTTAGTGAAATATGTACGGTATAGTTAACCAAACAACACAAACAAAGTCTGATGTGTTGCACTCACATGACTTTATCTACCTTTGTATAAAGTTCGCCAAAGAAAATCTCACTGCACCTCGCGTCTATGTCACATTATTTATCGTTGTACGTGGCCTTGCGTAGCCATGACCATTTCGTTGGTTGCTTTAGGCCACGGTGCAAGGGTGCGCCACTCCTCCTACTAAGTAGTTGCACCAATAACCACAACAAAGGTTACAAAATGGCGTATAAACGAAGTATATGTTTACGCTCTCGATCGTATTGGCTAAAAGAAAAAGAGGTAGAGTGGGTGCATTCAGTTTGTCATACAGACCTCTTATCGTGATTGGTAGCCCATACCTTATCGGCTAGTGCACGCCTTTGAAAAGGTTAAAAGCTAAGGGGGTAAACTTGATCAGCGCCCAGGTTAGCGAAATGTAGAATGTGCAGTGTGAGAAGATTTCAAATTAAAGCTTGAATGACATTCATTAAACACATAGCAATACTTTATAACAAAAAATAAACAGAACTGTATTCTCACAGTGATATCAATGCTTGTTGCTGCATAGAAGCAAACATAACTAATAATAAATAAATAAAGCAGCATGTTTTCCATCTAATCCAAACTATAATTGGTTAATATACCTTTAACATATTGCTGATCATAAAAATATAACGGATCACAGACTAAAATATAGCCCAATTTTATTGCTATAATATGTATATCATATTCGGTAAACCATATACATATTTACCTCTAGTTTCTAAACATGATCAGTCAATTATAACAAGAGTAATTTGCATTTAGTAAACAAAAATCATCATCTGCGGATGTTTTACGAGGAGTGCCCACTTTCTGACGAGTATGTAGACCGTCTTTCCCAGTTTCCTGGAATATTTTTATCCACTAATTTACGATAAAAACACATTTATGCACTGCCGTTGCAATTGCTGTAACAGTGCGACCAGCCTCCCACATACCCACGATACGTCCACGAGTAATTTCGCTAGTATACGGCATGACTGGTTCTGAGAAAATAAACATTTTTGGTTTCAATAACATCAGAAAAAGCAAAGGCATCGACCTACCCTCTGTCCCCCCCTTATCGCTGTGTTATCAAGCTACCATGCCCTGCGGTAGGCAAGGTGAAGGACACGCCTCAAAAGACCCCAGAAAAGGATACAAAATCCGCCGAAGATTTTTTTTGGTGCTGTTTGTGCAAGCTATTTTTACAAACGCTTATTCTTCATCTACTTCATGTTAAAATCATGTTCTTTAAACTTTGACTGTCGTTTTACCTAGACCGAGCGAGGTGGCATGGTGGTAACGTGCGCGACTCGCAATCGGGAGGTCCCAGGTTCGATCCCCGACGACCGCCCTGTCTAACCCATGGGCTTTTCGTGGTTTCTCCCGAGTTGGTAGGCGAATGCTGGGGTGTTTTCTTTTCTACCACCATCATTTCCCTTTCACCTCGTTTCTTCTCATCTTTCACATGTGCTTCTAGGTTTCGTGGCGTATGGCGGTGCCGGACAAATAACGCGGATGATTGCTCAGTGGAAAGAGTATTCCACGTGGACACCAGAGGTCTGCTTTATTGGTGGGCGGTCCGTCGGCCTCTCTCGGCGGCTCCAGGAGTGGGACGGGCTGCGAGCTTGGAAATATTAGGGACTTCCGTGCATCTCTGTGGCCTGTCTGCCTACGGCTGTAGCCGACTATGGTTCCTTCAACTCATCGCTTTGATATGGTAATTATTGACGTGAAGATACAAATACTTCAATAAAGAAATGATAGTAAGATAAAGAAATAATTGCAATAAACAATTTTTGTATATTAAACCAACGTATAATGTTATAAGACTTAAAATGTCATTAGACAGTCATGTTAAGCAAATTCATTAGTAACAGCTTGAGTAGCGAAAGCATTAGCACAAAGATTCTTGGAATGCATTAGGGTATAAGTTCAGTATATTTGCAGTCACATAGACAGGAATTCTGTAAAAGAGAAAGGTAAATGATTCGGGGTGGTTCCGCATAGAAACAGAGGTACATAGAGTTTTAAAGATTGGCCCGCGCAAGAGTGAACGTTGGTAGGGGTAGGCAGAGCTTAAGTTAATAAAAGTTCGTGCATTCTAAATCAGGTACACTCTCTCTTGGGAACTGAGACAGTACATATCATATACGTAGTGAATGGTTAGGAGATATAATAATTTATATGTACAAACGTTTTAGTTATAAACATTGTTTATATGTTTTAGTTATAAGAAACTGAATGTAAGTATAAAACTGAAATCTAGTGGCGCAGCTAGGCTGACTTCCTGGACACGCCTCCTTTGAAATTATACATATAAGAATTGTACAGTAATAATTTAAGTCACTAACATGTTAAAGTATTCAACATCTAACATTTGTACACAGCTGATTGTAAGAAACGGGCGAGCTAGCAGAATTCCAAGAAAGGATAACCCAAGTAGAGCGTACCTTTCACCAAGCCAACAGGCAGGGAACCGGTAACGGTACGGAGAAATAGAAAGAGACAGATAGAGAAAAGAAAGAGACGGAGATATGGAACTAGCTTCACAACGCTTAAGCGCACGGATCTGAAGCCACACATTCTCATACATGTTAAGGTAACGCGATCTGAGGGCCAATAGGAAACGTCGTTACATTTTAAACGCAGAGGTGAGCGTCACTAGGCTCCCGTATATAAGGGCAGGCAAGGCCTCAGAGCGCACTCTCTCTCCCTAATTGATCTTCAAGAATTCACGTCGACACGAGGTGCTACACATGCACGTGGGTGCACAAGGGTGTGAGTGCGTGTGCAGATAGCTAGGCTCCTGACTAATTTAAAGTGGTGGGATTATAATAATGGGAAAAGCTATCCGCCCATAATTATTTCAACTGTGAATAAACTTTATTTATTAAGGGAAAATTGTAGTGTATTTCTTTAACTTGCCTCACCCACTATAACCTGAGAATTAATAATTAGATATAGTTGGGAATGGAATAAGCAACAACCGACGAACATCAACAGCCGAGGAAGAACACTGCCGAAGACCACATCAACCCCGGATCGACAATTTCGCGCTACACCTTCAACAGGTCGTAAGGGTGGACGAAACAAGTGGGGTGAGAGACACTTGCCAGATGAACTCGAAAATTCGTTGAGATGGTTCATGCGAGATTCCAGAGGTTTCCAAAGATGTTTGCTGACGTGAGCCAATAGGGGTTGATGAAACAGATTTAAAATATGTGAATGAGCGAATGAGATTAAGTGTATCTAAACACCCGGGAATAATTGGGCTGCAAGCGTTAAAGCTGGTGTGCTATAAAAGGATGAAACGGCGCGATTTTCGAGATTAACAGTCTGCTTGCTTCGTGCTGTCATCCGCTTATAAGAGGATGTGTATAGAAAAGAATGAGGCGTGTTAAGGGCTTGACGAGTGGCAATGATGTCTTGTCATAATTAATAAAGTGTCAACAGTTAAGTTGACATTTGATACATTTTGTATTTGTTGATTTGCCTATGACTCAGTGCCCATTATCAACAATGGGACGCAAAGGTGAGTGTTGGTATTGAGCTACCAATGGTTCTACTTATTCGACGGTTGTACCAACACTGTCAAGCCTCTGTTAAAATAGAGAAGATATTATCCTCTCTATTCAGAACAACAAAAGCGGTGTAGTATGTCTCCTGCTTTATTTAAAATATATATTTAACATTGTCGCAGTTCTCATGGCTCGTGTTATCTTATTTACTGGGCGCCTCTTGTTTTATTATTTTAAATTTGGGTTCATTGTCCTCCGGCTAGCTATTATAACTCAGTCGAGCAAGTATTTCTAAGCAGGGCGTGTAAACGGAAAGGAATTGTTGCTAAAAGATAACACTGATAAAAGAATTTGTTTCTACCCTTTTATTGCCATTACACTTAATTAATAATTCATATATTTAATCTTTATACACGCCTGACTGAAACTGTGATATTTCTGAATGTAACTACAGTCGTTATGGTTGCCGCGCACCAATTACTTCGCGTACTTTACATTTTTGTAACTAACTCTGCGACGTGCATCTCGTTAGAGACTCTTCCGAACTGTGCGAAACTTGCTTATGGCTCGAGAATATATACTCCTTCATCTCAAATTGCCTAAACATCATAATAGAGCTGCTATTGGTTACCAAATCGCGCCCACTTTAGCGTCTGTTTTGGTCAGCCAATCACTACTACTAACATATGCTCTAGGGAAGATATTCCTTCCATTTCTAAAAAAGGCACGCTACCCTGAGTCATTTGTTTGTCTCTTCTTAGTAATAAACAACTCACCCCCTCGGTTTATTGTTACCTACTTCTATTGTCAGTTTCAGTGAGGCCGTGTAAACTTATTTCCTAACAATACTTATGGCTAACAAATATCTAAAATCCTTTACATACAATAATATTAATTTACACTACAATCACTTTGGCATTCACAGCATGTTATGATATAAAATATTGCCTCAACATGTAAGAGAATAATGGAATCGGTCCTGTGGAGGTATGGGTATACCAGTTCAAGGTGGTACTGTACATTCACTACTATTTGTAGATGACCAGGTGGTGATGGTTCAGAGTCCTGAGGATGTGAAATATATGAGGAAACTTTTGGATGCTTTTGAAGTAGAAGGGTCACGAGTAAATATGGATGAAACGGAATACCTGGTAGTAGTAGGAAGTGGACGGGACATTTCACTACCCCAAGGAATTATTAAAGCTGTTAGAAAGTTTACATATTTGAGATCGCTTATTGAAGAAGTAGGGAGCTGTAAAGCGCATGTAGACAATAGGATAGAACAAGCACGGAAAGTCATAAAAATGTTGAATGGGGTTTTGTAGGGTAGGGCCATGTCGATTTGTACAAAGAAGAGGATTTTGAGGATTGTGGTGGAAAGTATAATGGTCTATGGTGCCGAGGCGTGGACTTTGGTAGAGGGACAAAAATCTAAGATCTTGGCAATGGAAATGAACGGAATAAGACGCAGTGCTAGAGTATCAAGGATGGAAAGAAGAAATGAAGAGGTGAGAAAGATGATGGATATGGAGGAAGCAGTGGTGGGGAGAATTGAAAGGCTGGGTCTTCAATGGTATGGACATGAGAAAAGAATGGAGGATGATAGGCGGCCTAAGATCTTTTAGAATGGTTACCTCATGGAAGAAGAAAGCGAGGTAGGCCAAGGGCAACCTGGAGAGTACAGATTCATAGAATGATGAATGATCGGCGCCTGAAGGAGGATGACTTGTTTAATCGGGAAGAATGGCGAATGGGAATACAGGGTAACTGCTGAAGAGTGGAGAAGCTCGTAAAAGTAAAAAGTAAACGTAAATTCAACAGTTAAGTGTAAATAATTAGTGAAGTCAAGTGTCAATAATCAGTGTCCATTCATCCACCTGCACGACCACACATGAGATAAGAGCGTATAGCCGAGGGCTAAGGAGACTACGTCTTGGCAACTAACCCCCCCACAAACACACACTTATCGCCTAAAAAGAAAACAACCCACAAACCCATCCGCCACAGGCTTTTTCACTTAATCGTGTGAAGGCGATCCTTATGATTACGCATTAAAATCGTGCGGCTAGTGGCGCGCTTAAATGAGTAAGAATTACCGGCGATTGTGAGGGATCTTTCCGAGCAACATTTCTGTGACTTACGGCAACTGTCGCTTCGCTTAATTATTGTTATAGAAGTAATTAATTCGTAAAGCGAACAGTCGGGGACACTTCTCAAGCTGAACATTTGAGACAGCAGTAAATTTTATCAGTTAACTATGCTGTTGTTATCCTTTCACAATATAATCACGCATACCCTGAGAGAAAGATCTCACAGCTATACCACTAGAGTAGCTGGCGCACGATAACATCGTAGCTATTCTAGTGGCATGTGTAATGAATGTTTATTTGGATTAACAGTAGGTAGATAAAATAACAAATTTTTGTAACAATAGTCCGCAGAAAAGTGAGTAGAGAAAGCCATGTGATGTGCAACACATCAGATTTTTACTTTCTCTACTACGTACAGTAATTAGGAGAAGTATTGTATTCCACCCAAAAATTCGATACCGAGATTTCACCGGAAATACATGTTTTGAGACCCCCTGAATCCAAAAAAAGCATTTCTGGAAACATGTCCGTGTGTGTGTGAGTGAACGGCATAACTCAGAAACGAACAGTCGGATAAACACCAAACTTGGTATAGGTTCAGTATCTTCCACAGATGCGACACGGAGGTTTTCAAGAAAATCCCCCCACCCCAGACTACCCTTTACATGGAACATTTTTAAAAAATTTTAATTTTCTCAAACATCGCTCTAACGATTTTGAATAAATATCATATGTTTAAGATATTGTCATGCAAAATGAAATGTATGTCTCGAATTTTCTGGGAATGTCTCCTAAAGTATTCTTCATTGTGAACGACTTTTGCATAACTGGTAAACCATGAGAGATAGACAAAAGTTTACTACACAAAAATGTAGATCGCGTTAAAATACACAATTTATGTCATATACATTTTTTGTTGAGTGAACCGTTTTCGAGATATTGCTTGTTATTCCCTTAAATTTTCCAATAGTTGTACTTTTTCTCAAATTCGTTATTCATTTTGTTTATGTCCTGGACATGCAAAGAGAATGGAATGCGCCACATAGCAACCGGCGTTAAAATATTTGGCTATCGCTTAAAACCTACCATATTCCCCTTGCATCTACAAGAAAATTAGCAATAAGATTGACATCTCGATATCTCGATTAACATGAAGCATATGGAGAATAAGCGTTTGCAAAAATAGTTTGTACAAGAGTAGAGAAAGTCATGTGAGTGTAACACATCAGATTTTTTTGTCTTGGATATGCAAAGAGTATTAATCTGTGGTAAAGAGAATGGTGCTGCACCTAGCAACCAGCTACTGTATTTCTATATTGCCCTTGCAAATACAAAACAAGGGGAACATAGTACGCCTTAAGCGATAGTCAAATATTTTTAGAACTGGTCGCTATGTGTAAAATGCAATTCTCTTTGCATGTCAAAAGATCGTTTCTGCAAATGTTTATCTCGATTAATATGAAATAGATGGAGAATAAGAGTTTGTAAAAATAGTTTGTACAAGAGTAGAGAAAGTCATGTGAGTGTAACACATCAGATTTTTTTGTCTTGGATATGCAAAGAGTATTAATCTGTGGTAAAGAGAATGGTGCTGCACCTAGCAACCAGCTACTGTATTTCTATATTGCCCTTGCAAATACAAAACAAGGGGAACATAGTACGCCTTAAGCGATAGTCAAATATTTTTAGAACTGGTCGCTATGTGTAAAATGCAATTCTCTTTGCATGTCAAAAGATCGTTTCTGCAAAGTTTATCTCGATTAATATGAAATAGATGGAGAATAATAGTTTGTACAAGAGTAGAGAAAGTCATGTGAGTGTAAGACATCAGATTTTTTTTGCCCCTAATTCTGGTGGTCTCGATATTGAATCTTTGGATTGAACGCAGTATTTCTTCTGTCTAGTTGAGAAGTACAGAAAAGGAAAGAAAAGTAAAGAAATAATTGGATAAAATAATTTAAAATTACTTAGCTGAAACCATTACCAACATAAACTGTGCGGGAATTCTTCTACTCAACTGTGTTACAAGTATTTTTTCTTCCTCACTTATTTATGAGGTTTTCCTTCAGCCGTACTCATGCACCGGTAGCCTTCATTTAACTACCCCCCATCCTTTCTAATTTGTTGCTTGAAACTGCAAGTCATGAACGGCTGTGAAGCCTGTTTCCCATATCTACACTCAGGTGTTAAAATCTGAACATTTTGCGCAAATGCTCGAGAGCACTGGCGCGTGTAATTGACGTAATGTAGTAGGCGTATACACATTCTGTCTCGGCGAGCCGTTAAAGAAAAAGAAAATACATCCAACCGCTATAACGTACTTTCCGAAAACCCATAATAAGTTAAGGTTTATGGCCACATGCTGGCACAAGATCCTGTGCGTGCTTTTCGGGTAGTTCTGTGTTGGTCTAAGCTTCTGTAAACAATATGGTATGAAATCGGCATAAAAAACACTTATTCTCCATATGCTTCATGTTAATCGAGATGTTAATCTTATTGCTAGTTTTCTTGTAGATGCAAGGGGAATATGGTAGGTTATAAGCGATAGTCAAATGTATTTCATTCTCTTTGTATATCCAGGACAAAAAAAAATGAATAACGAATTTCCATTTAAGAAGAAGTATAAGTATTCGAACATTTAAGGGAATAAAAAGCAATATCTCGAAAATAGTTCACTCAATAAAGAAAGAAAAAAATGTATATGACATAAATTGTGTATTTTAACGCGATCTACATTTTGTGTGTAATAAAATTTTGTCTATCTCTTATGGTTTACCAGTTATGCAAAAGTCGTTCACAATGAAAAATACTTTAGTAGACATTCCCACAAAATTCGAGATATACATTTCATTTTGCATGGCAATATCTTAAACATATGATACTTTAGTCAAAATCGTTAGAGCCATTTTTGAGAAAATTAAAATTTTCGAAAAATGTTCCATGTAAAGGGTAATCTGGGGTGGGGGGATTTTCTTGAAAACCTTCGTGTCGTATCTCTGGAAGATACTGAACCTAAATACCAAGTTTGGTGTTTATCCGACTGTTCGTTCCTGAGTTATGCTGTTCACAGACTCATACATGGACATGTTTCTAAAAATGTTTTTCTTGGACTCAGGGGGTCTCAAAACATGTATTTCCGGTGAAATCTCGGTATCGAATTTTTGGGTGGAATACAATACTTCCCCTTCTTACTATACGTAGTAGAGAAAGTAAAAACTGCAACTGCATGAAGTAGTAAATATAAATTCCGAGAAATTTGTAAATTAAGATTAAGAACGTTTAGATGTTTTTGCTTTCTCTACTACGACCGAGGCGGTAACGTCTGTGGTCCGCATTCAGGCGGCGTTCGATTCCAGGCCACTGCCCACTCTAGCCCACAGGTTTTTCGAGGTTTCCCGGGGTCGGTAGGCGAATCTTGGGTGGTTCAACTTCTACCACAACCCTCCTCTCTCCCATTTCCTGTACCCGTAATCTTCCTTGTCAGCTGTTTCAGCTTGTAGGACTAGGCGAGTGTTCGGCGGGATGGGTATGACCGGGCGTCGTGGGATGAATTAATCTGGAAACGTTAGAGACCCCGTCTGTTCTTAAACTCGTCTTTATCCGAATCTGGTAGCCCTTCGGATCCCTCCCACCATCTCTCCCTCCCTCCCGGGGCTCACTGATAAAAGCACAAGGGGCCGATTGGCCTGCGTGAGGTGGTCTGCGCTACTGTTTCCGGGGCCTCTCCGTTAGTTTGTAGTTTGCCTTTAGCTTTCCCTACCACGTACCTAGTAGGTAGAGAAAGTATTGTATTTCACTCTAAAACTCGATATAGAGATTTCACTGAAAAGAAAAACATGTTTTGAGACTCCCTGAATCAAAAACATTTTTGTGTATGTGTGGCTCAAAAATGAAACGTTAGCTGTACACCAAACTTGGTATTTAAGTTCAATACCTTTCAAAGATCCGACATGAAGAAAAGCCCCCGCATAAACTATCCTTTACATAGTAAATGTTTGTTTATTTTTATTTTCTCAAAAATGGCTCTAACTGCTCCCAGTCCAAAGGATATACTTTTCTGAAAGAGTAGTACTTAAATGGGCATCTCGACTCACTTCTTATTGGTCACTCATTTGTGAATGAGAGTTTAAAATATGGTGATTAGAGAAAGTATTTCACTCATCCTTGTTTGACCAATCAAATCCAAGACTGGATCCTATCAGCTTCCTTTCTAAAAATGAGAATGTCGCAAGTGACTGGCAATTGTTTGGAAATTGTCGCAATGTTTCTGATTTGTAAGCTAAAGAAACGAAGGAAACTTTCTTAAAGAACATAGAACGCCCTGCTAGGTTATAATATTTGTAGGTAATAAACTTAATTGAATAATATTAATAACCGAGCGGGATGGCTCAGGTGGTAACGTTTTGACCCGCATTTGAGAGGTCCCGGATTCAAATCCCCGGGCAGACCAACATAAGGTTTTTTCGCGATTTTCCTCGGTCGTTAGGCGATTGCTGGGTTGGATAATTTGGTACATGAATTTTCCTATCATCCCTTTCATCACCACGTTTCATTTCTTCTTCACCGCCTAACCAGGCAATGGAGAGATACCTGAGCACATTCTCATTTCATTTCGATAAAATACAAGATTATTTATGAAGAACAGGGTAATCAGGGTAATCTGGGGTGGGGATTTTCTTGAAAACCTTCGTGTCGCATCTCTGGAAGATACTGAATCTAAATACCAAGTTTGGTGTTTATCCGACTGTTCGTTTCTGAGTTATGCTGTTCACAGACACACTCACACACACACACATGTTTCCAAAAATACTTTTTTTGGATTCAGGGGGTCTCAAAACATATATTTCCGGTGAAATCTCGGTATCGAATTTTTGGGTGGAATACATACTTCCCCTGCTTACTATACGTAGTAGAGAAAGTAATAAACAGTAGTTCAGGATCCATCATGTTCAAATGTTCTTGTTGTTTCCTGCAGGACCTAAACGAATTATCGAGCTGGGTCTTTTGAAATCTTCTTGCCTAATATTTGGCTCTATCCTTCCTTCAGGAACTCAATGTTCTTAGAGAATAGGGAGGAAAGAATGACTTATGGATTGAGAGTCATAATAGTTCAGTTATTGAAGCAGAGGGCTTCAGAGATGGAAGTGAATTGGTTCACTTGTTTTTCCATTCATAGTTTCTTGATTCAATCAACAAACTGCTCACTCTTGAATCTGCATTGGTTTGGTATAACCGAACAATAGTTAAATGATCCACCAGGTTCTGGTCCTCCCATAGGAGCGTAGAACTGAGTATCAAACATGAGGTGGATGATGACAAACTTATCTGCTTGCCTAATTCGGGCTCTTTTCTGCCCTCTGCAGTCCAGTTTACATAGAAAACGAAGGGAAGAGAGGCTCACAGCTTGAGTGTTAAATGCTCCAGGTGTTCAAGCACAGTATGTCTTGTAGATCAACACGAATCTGTTCACTTCTGTTTATTTTTTATTGTGCTCTGTGCTCTTGGGTGGTTGCTCTGTCATGTTTTTGCCATTATCGCAAATTACTGATAGGACACGCTTTAGGACCCATTGTCTCAATTCTTTACTGACATTTGACTGACTGTTGATTGTGTAATCTTTTTCTTCCCTGAGTATCTCAGGTGTCATGAGGTGTAAGGTTGGTGAATTTAAAGATTATACTATCGTCTGCTGGAATTTCAATGTTCATCATTCAATGTTCGATGCTTTACATGTTCTTTCCCGTAACTTCAGTTTTATGGTGTTTAACCCAAGACCAGATGCCAGATCGAAGCAACCGGTCTTCTTTTATTTATTACTTTCTCTACTACGTATAGTAAACAAGGGAAGTATTGTATTCCACCCAAAAATTGATACCGAGATTTCACCAGAAATATATGTTTTGAGGCACCTTGAATCCCAAAAAAGAGCATTTTTAGAAACATGTCCTTGTGTGTGTCTGTGTGTGTCTGTGAACAGCATAACTCAGAAGCGAACAGTCAGATAAACACCAAACTTGGTATTTAGGTTCAGTATCTTCTAAGAGATGCGACAGGAAGGTTTTCAAGAAATTCTCCCACCACAGATTACCCTTTACATGGAACATTTTTTGAAAATTTTAATTTTCTAAAAAAATTGCTGTAACGATTTTGATTATAATATCATATGTTTAAGATATTTTCATGACAAATAATATGTATATCTTGAATTTTCTGGGAATGTCTCCAAAAGTATTCTTCATTGTGAACGACGTTTGCATAATTGGTAAACCATAAGAGATAGACAAACGTTTAATACATAAAAAATGTAGATCGCGTTAAAATACGCAATTTATTCATATACGTTTTTTTGTTGAGTGAACCATTTTCGAGATATTGCTTGTTATTCCCTTAAATTTTTCAGTACCTATTTTCTCAAATGGGAATTCGTTATTCCTTTTTTTGTATTGGATAAGCAAAGAGTATTAATCTGTGGCAAAGAGAATGGTGCTGCAACTAGCAACCAGCTATTAAGACATATGTCTATGCTTAAAGGCTACTGTATTTCTATATTGCCCTTGCAAATACAAAACAAGGGGAACATAGTACGCCTTATGCGATAGTCAAATATTTTTAGAACTGGTCACTATGTCTAAAATGTAATTCTCTTTGCATGTCAAAAGATCGTTTCTGCAAATGTTTATCTCTATTAATAAGAACTAGATGGAGAATAGGAGTCGTAAAAATAGTTTGTACAAGAGTAGAGAAGGTCATGTGAGTGTAACACATCAGATTTTTTTATGTACTCAGTTTTATTCTTAAGGTATAATTAATTATAGGGTATCAGTCAGCATGAAATGCTCAACGAAACTGTGTACTAGTTGGAAAGATAGAATTTGACTAAAAATTCAATTCCAAAGCCACTACACGAACCGCTTTCCACTTTCTGTGTGGTTACTCTAATCAGCTGAACTACACTACCTAGTACACATGACGTTGTACTAAATACATGGACCCAAGGCTGCACACTCGGCAGCAATTCGCTTGTGTTACTGGTGTGGTAGGGTTGCTCTCTGTGAGCTCTGTGTTTATGTTCTGTTCTACCCTGATGCTTGTATTTACAGTTTCAGGTTATCTGTGGCACACCCTCCCCTCACTGTCGATGCAAAGTCGCTGCGTGCACACATTGTAAGTTAAAGGATATTGGTCCTAGCTCTGTTGATCACCTATCCTAGACACGGAATGGTCCAGGTTTGCTTGCTCCTCGACAGGCCACTGACCCAAGGCATTGGCTTTTAAGTCTTAGGGTTTTTAATCTCCTTTTATTGATCCACATGTTCCATTACACTGTAGAATACTACATGTTTGGTTTCCTTTTCTAAGCTATTGATTTTTGTAAAATAGCTTAATCTTCAAATATTAATAATTACATAAGTTAACATTAACGAACATATTACATTAGTTTATACAGTTCAATCATACTCTTCTTAGCTCAATAGTGTTTATAGAATGGGCATATTTTTAAAATAACTGTTGATAATTTCGGCTTTGGTTGGTGGCCATTTTCCTCTTCTTTGAAGTAATTTTCTTCTGAATGTTTTCCTTTCCTCCTCAAAATTGCTGCAGTCAAACAATATGTGGTCTGTTGTTTGCTCTCCTCCATTGCAGGGACAGTTTGGGTTTTCTGTAATGTGAAATATGTAATAGTATGTCTTTAGGCTTCCATGTCCTGTCAGCATTGTTGTAAAGTTTATCGTTAGTGTAATTCTTAATTTCATTCTTTCTGAAATAGTAGGAAAATATTTCTTTGTCTCCTGGCCTTTAGTTATTTTTGCATTGCTTTTCCCAATTTGTTTCGCTTTCTTGTTTTAATACAGGGTGATTTATGCAGAACTGGCACATTTATTTTTTTAATTGTTTCAAAACAGTTATACTACCGAATACTTATTATACCTGAAATGCAGAGGAATTTTGGGAGATTATTTACCTCTTTAGCAAATGTTGAAAATGTCCTCCATCCTGCATAAGGCACAACTCAACACGTCATTCCATGTTACTGGTCACTCGTTGGAGGACTCTGTTTCAATACTTGGAATCCCTTGTGTAATGTTGTGCTTCAGATCGTCCAATGTCTGGGGACGTGTGGCATAAACCCTGTCTTTAAGTAACCCCATAGAAGGAAGTCCGGTGATGTCAAATGAGATCTCCGTGGCCACGTGTTCTAGGAAATTATCCGGTCGTCAAAGAAACTTGCAATTAGTGCCATGGATTCATTTGATGTATTGCATGTAGCGCCGTCCTGCTGTAAATATCCTTGACTCAGCTCTACATCTTCCAGTTGCTCAGCAAACTCTATGAAAACCCGTCGGTACTCTGCAGTTTTCACATTGTTTAAAAATAATTGATCCCACTATTCTCTGTGGGATATTGCGCACCAAACTCCGATTTTAACCGGGTGCATATGTGAGTGGAACCATACTTCATCTGTGAACCATGTGATGGACAATATGGCAGGATTTTGCACAATGAACGCCTGAAACCAACGACAATAATTCAGTCGTCTAACCTTATCTGGTTCTTGTAACTGATGGACAACCGAAATCCTATACGGCTTTAGGCCTGCACTTTTCACAGCTCTCTGACACATTGAGTAGCTGTACCCTGTCTCCTGCGACAAACGTCTTAATGATTTTGTGGGTGACTGATCCAGTCGTGCTCTTACGTCAACAACAACCGTGGGAAGCCTAGATTAACGAGTTTTGCCTTTGTCACTCACCAGAGATCCAGTTGTTTCCAAATTGTTTACCAGTCCCAGTATTGTGTTACTTTGGGGAGGATTCCGAACACTAAATTCTCTCTGGTATGCCCTTTGAGTAGCTGTAATTGAATTCGTAATCCAATGTTGCTGTACAAGGAAGAGGCGTTCATTTAATGTGTACTCCATTTTCACGTTGACTAGAACAAAATCTCAAAAACATGAACATCTGCGTATCTAATGATAGGCAAACGAAACTCCAGAACATTCTACTTAATTTGACATATTCTTCACACCCAAATTCCCGCCCACTTTTTTCAAATTAAACATTTCTTATGGGTTCTTCAGTGGGCACACTGTATTCATTAAAATCCTTTATAAGAGTTTAAAATAATATACTCCCAGGAACTATTAATCTGCTACTGAAGCCTAATTTGTCATTGGGTGGTATATATTTATGCATTTATATTAATTGAAATATTGATCATGGTTTCCTGCACAAGGCAGCTTCTCACTACAATTGCAGACCCTTCCATTCTTCTCTTTTTCCTTAAAATCTGCATGTATGCATGATAAAATTGTGTTATTATCTGGTTTCTACTACTGCCCAAGCCACTTTACAATTCACCATTTTTTTGAGTCCTCCTCTCAGAAAATGGTTCTTCTCATCCAATGATCAATTTCTTTTCCTCTTCCTGATGCATTAAAGCATTATTTTTCCTTCACCCTTCTCTCTGAAACATCTTCATTACATACTTTGTGTATCAGGTTTACACACTTTTTTAATTTCTATATTCACATTTCAAACATTCCAAGAGCATAATATAAAAACATTTGTTGCATTTTTTAAATGAATGCTCCAACCTAATCCACAAACTTCAAATTCCAGTTTTGCGGCATTGCGGCATTGAGTGAATTTCGAACAGAATAATTAAAGAAAGAAATGTGTCAGTTCTTCATAAATCATCCTATTTTCTTGATAGTGCTCTTCGGAATTCTATTGCAGCAGTATTCTTTCTCACTTAGTTGCTTTCTTTGTCAACTGGATTGCCTTGTATCCCTATGTGTGCTTGGACCCATCCTATTTCTATGTTCCAGTTTTGTTTTTCGAGTATTGCTAACTGTGTTCTAATTGCTTCTATTAGGTTACTGTAGATTTTATAGTTATATAATGACTGTATTGTAGCTTTAATATCTATGTATATTAATATCACTTTTGTTAAAATCTTACGGGTTGTAAATCCTACAAAGAGGATTGAAGAAGAAAAAGTAGAAGAATAAATAATATTAATATAAAATAACTGCGTTATTTTCATTTAATTTCCATTGTTTTATTAAACGTTCATTCAGTAAATAGCCTTAGCAAACACTACTGGTGGGTTTGATAATAGCCACGTGAGACATTATCGAACTCCCTCGTGGTATCACATCTTATAAGAACTGTGTTCATAGTTAGTAATAGTTTTTCAGAACCACAAACACTGATAAATAACATTCAATTAGCTATCGGTGTTAATTCGTTAACATTTTACTCTTCGTTTCAGCTTTTGCACGTTTTCGCTGTTTTAGATCACAGCCCAAGATAATGGCATGATTAATGACCTCTTGTAGCAGGCACGAAAACCAAATGGCGATTTTATGTACACACGCAGTTAGAGCTCTTTCTGGCGGAAAGTCGCAGCCAGGTATACAGGGAAGTTTATTTTTAGCCTTCTTTGTTGGACTAGGGTCGCCAAAGAAGGGGTCACGTCATTGATTCACCTCTCTCGAACATCGATCTGTATCAATATCTGTATCTCCCTGCGTAACCTCTCCACTTATCTCTTGAGATAACTTGAGAGATAGAGAAACAAAAGTTACTTTTTACTTTCTCTACTACTTATGTATAGAAGGTAGAGGAATTATTGCATTCCCGAGATTTCACCGGAAATTCACGTTTTGAGACTTCCTGAAGAAACCGGGAAAAAGAAGTTTTTTTAGAAAAATGCCTCGCTCTCTCTCTCTCTCTCTCTCTCTCTCTCTCTGACGTGATTTCGAAAAAAAAATTACCAACTAACCTTTACGTGGAAAAATGCTCGTTCTTTATTTTCTCAAAAATGGCTGCAACTATTTTAAATAAAGCACTATACGATTAAAATATTTACATTACAAATAAAATGCATATCTTAAATTTTCTGCGCGAAAGCCTGTGAAGCCTTTATTCGGAAAAACTGGCAAACAACACAAATAGCAACCTCACGAAAAATGTAGACTTCTTTAAAACACGCGATTTACTTAAAATAACTTTTTTTTGTGGCAGAAGTTATATTATTGGTTATAATTGTTCAATATTTTGTCAATTTCTTAAAGTGCGGTCGCTGTTCAGTTGTTTCTCGCAATGTCAGAAAGAGTACGTATGGAATTTCTAGAACAAAATACACCGACTAGGTTGTAAACATCTGACTATCGATTCGGTTTACCCTATCCTCGTCCTACAACGAAATGTGAAATGAAACTAAAGGCAGTCTTAAAATTCCATACTGTTTCCATGCAATCGTGAGAAACAATTGCAAATCAATGGGACTTGCAATCACTATGTATTGAACAAATTGAACCATTAATACGGATATATCGGAATTGGCTGATGCTACGAAAAAAATTATTTGAAATAAATTGCGTTTTAAAGAGATCTAGATTTTTTGTAGTACGTTTTCGTCTATTGTATAACGGTTACAAGTTATATAAGATTATACATGATTTCTTCCAAATAAAGAGGACTTCACAGGCTATTGCCAGAAAATGCAAGATATATATTTTATTTGTGATGTAAATATCTTTAATATATGGTGTTTTAATCAAAATGGTTAGTCATTTTTTTAGAAAATAAAAAATTTCGAAAAATCTTCCATGTAAAGGGTAGTCTAGGGTGGGGGAAACTTTTTCTAAAAATCTGATGTGTTGCACTCACATGACTTTCTCTACTCTTGTACAAACTATTTTTAAAAATGTTTATTCTCCATTTGCTTCATGTTAATGGAGATAAAGTTTTCAGAAACTACTAACTACGTAACTACGTATAGTGAAAAGGGGAGGTATTGCGTTCCACCCACAAATTCGGTACCAACATTTCATCGGAAATACACGTCTTGAGGTGACCTGAATCCAAATAAAGCATTTTTGGAAACATATCCGTGTGTGTGTGTGTGTGTGTGTGTGTGTGTGTGTGAACAGTATAACTCAAAAACGAAAAGAGATATTCTATTTATTTGTTTGAATTTACCAATACTTATACTTTTTCTCAAATGGGAATTCCTTATTCGTTTTTTGATGTCCTGGACATGCAAAGAGAATGGAATACTCCACATAGCCAACCAGCTCTTAAAACATTTGACTATCGCTTAAAGCCTACCACATTCCTCTTGCATCTACAAGAAAATTAGCAATAAGATTAACATCTCGATTAACATGAAGCATATGGAGAATAAGCGTTTGTAAAAATAGTTTGTCCAAGAGACAGTCATGTGAGTGTAGCACATCAGGTTTTTCTGTAGCGTTGTGTTTCTTCATTTATGGAAATTCCACCAAGCTCAGTTCTTATAATATTACTGTTTATTTGATCTTATCCTGTATATCCTTTAGTTTTTCTCAGAAATTTCATTTCACATCCTTGTATTCTGCTTCTTTTTTGTAGTTACCCATGTTTCACATCCATACATTAAAACTGACACCGCCATTGTTTTATAGAACTTAATTTTTGTATCTCTTCTTGTTTTACTTTTCAAGGTGCTATGAATTGTTCCCCAAATTGTTTGAAATTTTGCCAATTTTAAATTTATATCTCTTTCCTTTTGTGGATTTATTTGGCATCCTTATCATTTAACACTTGAAACCTGTTCTAGCGGGTAATTATCTAGGGTGATGTTCTCTCGAACTTGGTGTTTACCCCAGAATTTCATTATTTTCGTTTTTTCTTTTGAAATTTTAAAATCATCAGATCATCTTATTACTAATTTTCTTGTACGTGCAAGGGGAATTGGTAGGCTTTAAGCGATAGTCAAATATTTTAAGAGCTGGTTGCTATGTGGAGTATTCCATTCTCTTTGTATGTCCAGGACAAAAAAAAATGAATAACGAATTCCCATTTGAGAAAAAGTATAAGTATTGGAAAATTTAAGGTAATAACAAGCAATATCTCGAAAATGGTTCACTCAACAAAAAAGAAAATGTATATGACATAAATTGTGTATTTTAACGCGATCTACATTTTTTGTGTAGTAAAATTTTGTCTTTCTCTTATGGTTTACCAGTTATGCACAAGTCATTCACAAGGAAGAACACTTTTGGAGAAATTCCCAGAAAATTCGAGATATACATTTCATTTTTCGTGAAAATATCTTAAACATATGATATTTTAATCAAAATTGTTAGAGCCATTTTTGAGAATATTAAAATTTTCGAAAAATGTTCCATGTAAAGGGTAATCTGGGGTGGGGGAATTTCTTGAAAACCTTTGTGTCGCATCCTTGGAAGATACTAAACCTAAATACCAAGTTTGGTGTTTATCCGACTCTTCGTTTCTGAGTTATGCTGGTCAAAGACACGCACACGGACATGTTTCCAAAAATGCTTTTTTTGGATTCAGGGGGTCTCAAAACACATATTTCCAGTGAAATCTCGGTATCGAATTTTTGGGTGGAATACAATACTTCGCCGTCTTACTATACGTAGTAGAGAAAGTAAATACATAAATAGCAAGAACTGACAATCGGCTTCTCAATGGCTCCATGAGCTGCCATTTCTGAGTTTCTGGCCTGCCTTGCCTAAGAGAGGCAAACCACTGCCATGGCAACCAACAAGTCGAGATTGAAACCAGCCATGGACTCAAGATTGCGAGTCCAAGAAGACATTGTATGGACGTAAGAGATACGAGAAATACAGTGAAGTTTTGACCGTACTTTGTAGAAGAAATGTTTTACTCGGCAAGTATCTCCGGGGGATGCCCTAATATCAACGGGAATATATACATAATTAAATAACAAAATGACAGTAAAATAAATAAATAAATAAATGCAATAAACAATTTCGGTATATTAAATCAATGTATAAAGAATAAGCTTGAGTTGAAATGTTTGTTCAAGAAATAGTCAGTAGCGAGTCATGTTAATCAAAGTCATTAGCGACAGCCGAAGTAACGAACTCATTAGCTTAAAGATTCTGGGAATTCAGTAAGGTTATAAGTTCAGTAATTTTACAGAGTGACGTAGGCAGAATTCTGGAAAAGAGAAAGGCAATTAGATTCTGAGATTTTAGCCAAGCTCCTTGGTAACAAAGTTAAGAAGCACACGTAGGATTTAAGTATTGACTGCGCGTGAAAAATAACGTTGTTGGGGAGTAATGAAGTAGTGGAGCTAAAACTAATAAAGGTGTGCAATTTTAAATCAGAGAGTCACTCTCTCTGGTACCGTGTCCGGTACGTCCTGCTCATGTGATATTTTAAGCGCTCGGTGACGCGCTTGTGTGTGTAAGATTTCGCGGCTTTTGCGAGAGGTCTTGCCGATAAGCATTTTAACGACTCACGGCAAGTTACGCTACTAGTTTCTTTTATTGCGGAAACAGTTATTTTGAAGTAGTTAATTGTTTAGCTCCACGTATGGACGCCAATTTGAAGTTGGTGGTTTGTTATATTATTGCATCACGCTTTGGGCGTCAATTTGAAGTAGTTTGTATTGAAAGCGTTGCATTATATTTCAACTATTGGGAGCCGAACTTGAAGTTTGTTTGCAACCGCACGTATGGTACCCGGTTTCCGGTAGCCTTCGCCCCAAGTGTACTTTCAGGTGGCCTTTACCCCAAGTTTAAAAAAAATATTAAATTTGTAATTTGACTGTTTCTTTAAATAGTATACATTTGTGTTTGCTTCGGCTGCGTCAGTATTATTGTTAGAGACACGTTTCTCTTAGCAGGGTTGTGGTGTGACTTAAGAATGTAGGCTTACACAGATTATAATTTTACTTCACTACTTTTATTAATACTTGATACGATTTAAATAATACTTCACTGATATAGAGAGCTGTGAGATTCTTTTTATTAATTAATTACTTGCACTTTTTAACACGTAAACTTATTTTTCGTCTCACACGAATACGTATTAAATATCTCGAGGATGCATCTCGAATTTGGTTACAAACACTGTCTGCAGGCAACTGAATTGATTTCAACCGCCTAAACTTGTAAATTTCTATATTTCGAGTCTCTGATTTGCTATTCCTACTCCAATAGAATACCTTCATTTAACTAAATCTTTTTCTGGTTTTTGATTGGCTATTTTTAAACTGCCTCAAAATTTACATTATTGTTGCTCTAATAATGTCTGGTAGCATTTAAACTTTCAAATTCATTATTGCCTCAAGGTTACCTCATTGTTAGCAACTTTTGACCTATTTCTCACAGCTCCTACATTATTAAATTATGTAATATATGCACATAACATTATTACACGTGGATATAATAATACAAGCATATGCAGTGACTGTTATATACACTTTTTATATATTGTTACATACACATATTGCTTTAAGGCGGACTGTTATTGAATTTATATTTATATAATTAGACTGAAATCATTTAAGTGTTAAAAATACTGTCTCAATTTCCAACCATAACTTTGGTACTGTAGAAGCTAGCAGGTATAATAATTCAATTGTTACAATTTCGAGTGGTACAATTTCTTATTTCAAACGGCCGGAAACTTGCTTCAAATATTAGTTCACAATAAAGATCTCTATGCATAACACTGCAGCAGCTGGCGTACGAGACAACAGAACGAGATCACGGCAGTAGAATTAAACAACGGAACAGGTATAGTGAATTGCTTCAAAAGTGACGACCATCGCTCCCGTAACGCCCCTCATTTGTCGTCACTGTTATGCCCATAGTTGTATTCTTTTTGAACTAATTGATTGATCCAAAAATGGGTGGCCGCTATTGAAGCCCTGCACGAGGCCGAAAGCAGGCATATCCATAGTTGTATTCAAATGTATAGGATATTTTAATTACATCAGATTGTACAAGCTGGGAGCAAAACTACGTCACACTAATGAAAACTGATCGGTATTGCATGCGTTATCTCCGTCATACTGGACCAGTTTGTTGCTTTAAGAGTAGCCATTAATATTATTCACGCTTGTTTTCGAGATACCTACCGCGTGACCAAGTTTGGTCAAACCACTAAACTACCATGTCGTTGATTTATGTGATAGTGCAGCTAGTTTGGTTAAGCGCTTGTAGAAACAGATGTAATGAGTCTAAAAGAACACATAATTGCTTTCTTTTTTCTTGGTAATGCCTCCAGCGCGAAAATAGGTTCGTGGAGTGCCTACAGGGTAGTTCTAAATGAGTGAAGCTACCCCGATAATTTTTACTTTATCTACCACCTACGTAGTCGATACCGAGATTTCATCGGAAATACATGTTTTGAGGCCCCTGTATAAAAAAAACATTTTTAGAAAAAAGCCCCGTCTGTGTGTCTGTGAACAGTATAACCCAAAAACGAAAAATCGCATAAATACCAAACTTGGTATTTAGGTTCAGCATCTTTCTGAAGCCGGAATTATAAAGGCAATAATTATCACAATAATCTGAAAAGGATAGTGATATAAAATAAGTAATAATATATTGAAAATCAATGTATGTATAAAAAGGAGAAGCATTGTGAAAATTGTTGACTGTAAAAGCGACAGAAAGACAAGACAGGCATAGTTTTGTTAATTAGGGACCAACCTCAGGTAGAAAGGGTAAATACCATTGAAGCAAGTTTTTCCTGGTACCAGCCGAGTGCAGCTGCACTTAGCCTGTTGAAGGCCACTCTCTAAGCATCATGACGCTAAGTTTGAGGGGAGAGAGGGGAAGTCGGGGCGTTGGTTTTCCTCTAGTAGCGTGGGTAGATCAGTCTGTCCTGAGTGCCTGGCGAGTGTGGGACGACAGTCCCGTCGAGTGGTGAACATTGGCGGCGAACATGCTAGAGGGTAGAACGCTTAGCTTTGGTTAATATTCTTCGGTCTTGGTAAAAACAAAGTATCATCGTATACATTTAATAGTGACCGGCAAACCTAAAGTATTGTTTTAAATAGTGAATAAAAGTGTTCCAAGACAGCGTTTGTGTGTTTCTATGTACACACCCACGCATACCCCGAGGTTAAAGTTTAATGCTGGAGCAGCCGTGGCAAAAGAAGAACCAACTGGGAGGAGACAAGCAGCAACCGTGAGGCAAAGGTATTGCTTCATTGTTGAGGCGTAGCGTGGCTGCGTCATATTGTGCCTAAACGTGGGTTGAAAGAATTACCTGCGTTATTTCAAAGATGCGACACGAATATTTTCAAGAAAATCCCCCACCCCAGACTACCCTTTACCTGGAAAATTTTTCGAAAATTTTGATTTTCTCAAAAAAGACTTTAATGATTTTGATTAAAATATTATATGTTTAAGATATTTTCATGGCAAATGAAATGTACATCTTGAATTTCCTGGGAATGTCCCTAAAAATCCTCTTCATTGTGATTGGCTTTTGCATAACTGTTAAACCGTAAGAGATAAACGAAATTTTTGTACACAAGAAATGTAGATCTCGTTAAAACACACGATTTATGTTATATATATATTTTTTGTGGAGTGAACCATTTCCGAGATATTCCTTGTTATTTGTTTGAATTTTCCAGTACTTACACTTTTTCGCAAATGGGAATTCATTTTTTTTATATGCCCTGGACGTACAAAGAGTATGGAATACTCCACATAGCGACCAGCTCTTAAAATATTTGACTATCACTTAAAACCTACCATATTCCTCTTGTACTTACAAGCAAATTAGCAATAAGATAGTTACTGCAAAGGTTTATCTGATTAACATGAAGTTGGTGAGAATAAGCTTTTGTAAAAGTAGTTGTTATATTCGTGGAACACATCAGATTTTTAGAAAAAAGATCCACGTGTGTGCGCGTCTGTGGACAAATTTAAAAACGAAAAGTCTGATAAATACCAAAGTTGGTATTTAGATTTAGTACCTTCCAAAGAATGAAGCACAAAGTTTTTTTTTTTCAAAAAAAGTCTCCCCAACCCAAACTACCCTTTACATGGAACATTTTTAAACATTTTTGATTTCCTAAAACTGGCTCTAACGATTTTGATTAAAATACCATATATTAAATATATTTACACGACAAATAAAATTGATATCTTAAATTTTATGGGAATAAACTTTTGAACTCCTCTTAACTCGGAAGAAGCTTTGTATAATCTAGTATAACTGATAAACGTTAAACAATAGACGAAAACGTACTATACAGATCTCTTTAAAACAATAATTTATTTAAAATATTGTTTTGTGGTATTAGCCGTTTCTGAGATTTCCGTTAGCAATGGTTAGAATTTTTCATTACTTGGCCATTCTTTGAAGTCCTGTCAACATTCAGTTGTTTCTCGTGATTGCATGGAAAAGGTATGGAATTTTAAGGCCAGCATATTGCGTCCAGTTGTTAAACATTTGACTATCGCTGTTCCCTTTGTATCTGCAACGAAATGTGTAATGTAGCTATTTCTGCAAAGGTGTATTTGGATTAAAACGTAATAGATATAAAAGTACCTAAACTTTAGTAAGAATAGTTTGTACGGGTATACCCATAATAAACGATAGGGGTTAGAGAAAGTCGTGTGAGTGTGACACGCCAGTTAACCCTTTTACAAAATACGCACTGGTATTATGAGTCATAACCATACCATTTGTAATATTGTTTTCTTCGGTGTAAATGTTTGATCATCACCTTCCTTCTCCGTCATAATCGCTGATTACCTAAACCTGGATGCACTTTTAAGTGTTAAATTAAGTACTAAAACGTGCTATGCACTTAATTAATATACATACGTAGAGTTATTAAATGTTGCAAATCACTGTGCTGTAATAGTATGAGAACAACGTATAGTTAAGTTTTAATATGATTTCAGAGCTCTTATCTAAACCAAACAATAATGTTTTGTTTCTTTTGCTATTTTTCTACGCATATTACTTTCTCTACTACGTATAGTAAGTAGGGGAAGTATTGTATTCCACCCAAAAATTCGATACCGAGATTTCACCGGAAATACATGTTTTGAGACCCCCTGAATCCAAAAAAAGCATTTTTGGAAACATGTCCGTGTGTGTGTGTGTGTGTGTGTGTGTGTGTGTGTCTGTGAACAGCATAACTCAGAAACGAACAGTCGGATAAACACCAAACTTGGTATTTAGGTTTAGTATCTTCCAAGGATGCGACACAAAGGTTTTCAAGAAATTCCCCCACCCCAGATTACCCTTTACATGGAACATTTTTCGAAAATTTTAATTTTCTCAAAAATGGCTCCAACGATTTTGATTAAAATATCATATCTTTAAGATATTTTTATGACAAATAAAATGTATATCTTGAATTTCCTGGAAATGTCTCCAAAAGTATTCTTCATGGTGAACGACTTTTGCATAACTGGTAAACCATAAGAGATAGACAAAATTTTAATACACAAAAAATGTAGATTGCGTTAAAATACACAATTTATGTCATATACATTTTGTTTGTTTAGTGAACCATTTTCGAGATATTGCTTGTTATTCCCTTAAATTTTCCAATACTTATACTTTTTCTCAAATTCGTTATTCATTTTTTTTTGTTCTGGACATGCAAAGAGAATGGAATACGTCACATAGCAACCAGCGCTTAAAACTTACCATATCCCCCTTACATCTACAAGAAAATAAGCAATAAGCTCGATATCTCGATTAACATGAAGCATATGGAGAATAAGTTTGTAAAAATAGTTTGTACAAGAGTAGAGAAAGACATATGAGTGTAACACATCAGATTTTTTCTTCCTGTAAAAATAAAACCCCATACAAACAGAGAACGCTTACACCAAAAATAACAAAAACAATTCAAATTTCTAGCTAAATGCAAACCTAAAGCCTTAATAATTGACGGTAAGCTAACAGGCATTGCCTAATAATAATTAAACAATTAAATGCTCGTATAATTAACCTAATTAATATAAGTGTAGCTAATCTAATATAAATAGTAAATTAATACATGATATAATTAATATAATATATGGCACAGTTACGAGGGCGTTCAATAAGTCCTTACAAAAAGATAGAAAAGTAAATTATTTTTGTAAGATTTTTACTTTCTCTACTACGTATAGTAAGTAGGGGAAGTATTGTATTCCACCCAAAAATTCGATACCGAGATTTCACAGGAAATATATGTTTTGAGGCCCCCTGAATAATAAAACATTTTTAGAAAAAGGTCCGTGAGTGTGTCTGTGAACAGTATAACTCAAAAATGAAAAGTCGGATACATACGAAACTTGGTATTTAGGTTCAGCATCTTTCAAAGATGCCTAACGAAGATTTAAAAGAATATACCCCAACCCAGATTACCCTTTACATGGAACATTTTTCGAAAATTTTGGTTTTCTCAAAAATGGCTCTAATGATGTTGATTAAAATATCATATATTTAAGATATTTTATGAAAAATGAGATGTATATTTTGAATTTTCTGGGAATGTCCCCAAAAGTCCTCTTCCTTCTGAATGGCTTTTGCATAACTAGTAAACCGTAAGAGATAGACAAAATGTATCTACACAAAAATTGTAGATCTCGCTAAAACATACAATTTGCCATATACTTTTTTTTTGTCTAGTGAACCATTTTCGAGGTATACCTTGTTATTTGCTTGAATTTTCCATTACTTTACTTTTTGTTAAATGGGGATTCATTATTCGCTTTTTCATGGAAAGTAAATGGAATCTTCCACATAGCAACCAGCTCTTAAAACATTTGACTCTCGCTTAAAGCCTATCATATTTCCCTTGCACCTACAAGAAAATTAGCAATAAGATAGTTTCTGCAAATGTTACATGAATTAGATGGAGAATAAGCGTTTTTAAAAATAGTTAGCACAAGAGTAGAGATTTTTTTTCTTCCACATAATCTTCTATTAGCTCGATACGTTTTTCCCAGCGTTTCTCCAACTGTTTTAAGCCTCCAAAAAAGTAGGATTTCGTAAGGTCCTCAAAATAGAGGTCTGTTTGGAAGATGACCTCCTCGTTAGATGTGAACCGTTTTACGCCGAGCCAGTTTTTCAAGTCTGGAAATAAAAAAAAAATCACTGAAGGCCAAATCTGGTGAATACGGTGGATGTTGCAGTAATTAAAACCTTAATTCCACAATTTTCGCCATCGAAACTGCCCAGGTGCGCACCAGTACATTGACTTCGTGGAAGATAATATTTTTCTTTGCCAGATGAGGGCGTTTTTTCTTGACTTCTTCGCTCAACCGGTGCAATAACGTGCATGATACTCTCCATTTATCGTACTTCCTTTCTGTAATTAATCGATGTAGATGATTACGCGTGTATCCCAAAAAACCGAGGCCATCACCTTGACGGCCGATTTCACTACCTTGAGGCAATATTTTATATCATAAGATGCTGTGAATGCCGGAGTGATTGTAGTGTAAATTAATATTATTGTATGTACAGAATTTTAGATATTTGTTAGCCATAAGTATTGTTAGGAAATAAGTTTACACGGCCTCACTGAAACTGACAATAGAAGTTGGTAACAATAAACCGAGGGGGTGAGTTGTTTATCACTAGGAAGAGACAAACAAATGACGTCAGGGTAGTGTGTCTTTTTTTAGAAATGGAGGGAATATCTTCCCTAGAGCATATATGTTAGTAGTAGTGATTGGCTGACCAAAACAGACGCTAAAGTGGGCGCGATTTGGTAACCAATAGCAGCTATATTGTAATGTTTAGGCAATTCGAGGTGAAGGAGTATATATTCTCGAGCCATAAGCATGTTTCGTGCAGTCTTGAAGAATCTTTCACGAGGTACACGTCGCAGAGTTAGTTACAAAAATGTAAAGTACGCGAAGTAATTGGTGCGCGGCAAATATAACGACTGTAGTCACATTTGTAAATATCAGTTTCAGTCAGACGTGTATAAAGATTAAATATGTGAATTATTAATTAAGTCTGACGGCAGTAAAAGTGTAGAACCAATTTTTTTCATCAGTGTTATCTTTTAGCAACAACTCCTTTCCGTTTACATACCCTGCTTAGAGATACGTGCTCGACTGAGTTATAATAGCTAGCCGGAGGACAATGAACCCCAAATTTAAAATAATAAAACAAGAGGCGCTCAACAACTAAGATAACACGAGCCATGAGAAGTGCGACAACATTTGCCTTCCTCGGAGCCGGTTCGCCTTTAAAACCCACTGTTTCGACTGTACCTTTGTCTCTGGAGTATAGTAGTGTATCCATGCTTCGTCCACAGTTATGTATTGACACCAAAACTTCTCAGGATTGTGCCGGAAAGGTGGCAAACCAACCTCCGAGTCGATCACACAATTGCGTTTGTTCTCCATTGAGAGTACACGCGGCACTCACTTCGCCGAGATCTTTGTCAGGCTTAATTTTTGGTACAAAATTGAAAACACTGTACCTTGTGATATGCCTGTGGCTTCAACTATTTCCCAAACTTTGATTCGTCGATCATTCAAATCATTCAAATGATTTTGTCAATCATTTCGGAGGAAGTCACTTTCACTGGATATTCTGAACGATGTTCATCATTTGTGGATGTACGGCCACGTTTAAACTCATTTAGCCAATTGTAAACTGCTGTAAACACAGGAGCAGATATACCATGAACTTCATCCAACTCGGCTTCGATCTCTGTCGCTGTTAAGCCTATTAAACACAAAGTATATTGCTCCAGTCGCCTATGACAACGAAACAACGTGATGGATTTAGCTGAAGCTTTAACTGCCATGTAAACGCTTATTAAATGCAAACTTTTTTCGATGCTATAAGTGTCATTTTTTGGATTTTCTAAGAAATTTTGAAGGTCATTGTAATATTATATAATTAATATTATAATCAGCGCGTCAGTTTGTGAATAAATGGTCGGCGTGCAAAGCGAATACGAAAACAGGGTGCCAACGTGACAGATTCAATATAAATACCTTCCCAATACATTTAACAGGTGCGTATTTGCGGAGGAGTTGCCAGTTATGAAAGGAATCTAACAACCAAATATCACCAGATTCTAGTGACTTATCTCATAATGCTGGAAAAACGTCAAAGTTTCACTTTAGTAACCTCTTGTGTATTGTAACCTGGCATTATCCCGTTATCAGCTACGCCTCTCTTTCTTGCTTTCTTTTTACTTTCTGGCAGAGGAAGTATGATATTCAATTAAAATATTATTATGAAATTTCAGAACAAATAGGTACATGTTTTGAGGTCCCGTGAATAAAAAATTCTGGTATTGCATTCACATTAATTTCTCTAGTCACTCGTCTACGAACCATAAGCTTACATTTCTATCTGATTCTTGTTAATACAAATAAACCTTCATTACTCATTTACACATTTCGTTGTGGGTATAAGAAGACTCTAGTAAACGAAAGCGATAGTCAAATCTTTTCAAAGCCGTTCGCTATGCGATGGCTTTGAAATTCTGTCCTCTTTGCGTGAACATGAAAAAGAAAGAACAAACTTCTGACGTGGTGCACTCACATGACTTTCTCTACTCTTGTGCGAACTATTTTTACAAACGCTAATTCTCCATCTACTTCATGTTAATGGAGGCAAAAATTTGCAGAAACTATATTATTGCTAATATTCTTGTAGGTGCAAGGAGAATGTGATAGTATTTAAGCGATAGTCAAATCTTTTAAGAGCTGGTTGCTATGTGGCGCACTCCATTCCCTTTGTATGTCCAGCACATAAAAAAACGAATAACGAATCCCCATTTTAGAAAAAGTATAAGTATTGGAAAATTCAAACAAATAACAAGGAATATCTCGGAATTTGTTCACTACAAAAAATAATATATATGACATAAATTGTGTGTTTTAACGAGATATACAATTTTTGTGTACTAAATTCTTATCTTTCTCTTATGCCTACCAGTTATGTAAAAGCTATTCACATTGAAGAGAACTTTTGGGGGGGAACATTCCCATAAAATTCAAGATATTTGACATGAAAATATCTCAAAGATATATTTTTAAAAAAAAGTTAGTCATTTTTGAGTAAATATACATTTTCGAAAAATGTTGCATGTAAAGGGTAGTCTTGCGTGGGGGATTTTCTTGAAAATCTTCTGTCGCATCTTTGAAAGATACTGAACTTAAATACGAAGTATTTGGTATTTATTCGACTTTTCGTTTTCGAGTTATGCTGTTCACAGACACAGACGTACGCGCGCGCGCGCACACACACACACACACACACACACACACACACACACACACACACACCCAAGGTCCTTTTCCTAAAAATGCTTTTGTTTTTATTCAGGGGTCTCAAAACATATATTTCCGGTGAAATCTCGGTATCGAATTTTTGGGTGGAATACAATACTTCCCCTACTTACTATACGTAGTAGAGGAAGTAAACAAACAATAGCGATTTGCAGAAAGAGAAAGAGAAAGATTTGCAGATTTGAGAAAGGGGTAAAGTATTTGAAAATTCAAGCGAATAACAAAGAATTTCTTGGAAATGGTTAACGCCACAAAAAATGTTATTTGACACAAATTATAGCCTTTGTGAAGGCCTACATTTTTTGCGTAGTGAGATTCTGTCTATCTCTTACGGTTTACAAATTATATGAAAGTCGTTTAGAATGAAGAGGACTTCGCAGGCTATTCGTAAGAAATTCCTGATATATATTTTATTTGTCATGCAAATATATTAAACATGTGGTATTTTAAACAAAATCATTATACACATTTTTTGAGAAAATAAAAAATAGCGAAGATTTTTCAGTGTAATGTTGAGTTTAGGTTGGAGGGGGAATTTTCTTGAAAATCTTTGTGTCGTATCCATGAATGACCATTAACCTGAAACACATAAGAGGATAAGCTTTTGTAAGAAGGTTTGTAGAAGAGTGGGCACAGAATTCATGTGAATGTAATCATCAGATTTTTATATGAGTAGTAGGTATAGTATATAACGAATATATTATGTGAATTCCTCATTGGTAGATAAATTGTTTTTCTCCTCCCCTCTTATGCAACGAGTCTGTTAAAATTGTTTCAAAAGTTAGTTTTAATAATAATAATAATCATAATCCATTAATCTGAAGCAGTTAGAAGGATAAGACTTTTTAATAGTAGTTTGCAGAAGAATGAGTACAGAATCCATGTGAATGTAACACATCATATTTTTGTGAGTAGATAGATGATGTCTCATATGTAATGTCGGTTTTAAACAAAACTTTATTTTAAAAGTGTTGTTACAGGAAATTATTCCAATCTTCAAAGGAAAGACCATTAGATTCTGTACTGAAACTTCAAGTTATAACTAACAACTGAACTGCAGAGTCACAACTCCCAACTAAACTGCAGAGTCACAACTAACTACTGAACTGCAGAGTCACATCTAACAACTGAACTGCAGAGTCACAAATAACAACTGAACTGCAGAACCACAACTCACAATTGAACTGCAGAGTCTCAACTAACAACTGAACTGCAGAGTCACAAAAATTAAATGACAAGCAAGTCACAACTAACAACTGAACTGTAGAGTCACAACTATTAAATGAACTGCAAGTCAAACTAACAAATGAACTGCAGAGTCACAACTAACAACTGAACTGCAGAGTCACAACAAACAACTGAACTGCAGAGTCACAACTAATAACTGAACTGCAGAGTCACAACTCACAACTGAACTGCAGAGTCACAACTCCCAACTGTATTGCGGAGTCACAACTAACAACTGAACTGCATAATCACAACTTACACTGAACTGCAGAGTCACAACACACAACTGAACTGCAGAGTCACAACTAACTACTGAACTGCAGAGTCACAACTAACTACTGAACTGCAGAGTCACAACTAACAATTGAACTGCAGAGTCACAACTAATAACTGAACTGCAGAGTCACAACTAACAATTGAACTGAAGAGTCACAACTCACAACTGAACTGCAGAGTCACAACTCCCAACTGTATTTCGGAGTCACAACTAACAATTGAACCGCAGAGTCACAACTAACTACTGAACTGCAGAGACACAACTAACAACTGAACTGCAGAGTCACAAGTAACAACTGAACTGCAGAGTCACAACTCACAACTATGCATTCGGCACTGTCCACGTTCAACTACACTTAACTTCGTAACTTCTTAACTAACACAACTGATCTCACAGGCAAGAACAGCCCCTTATATAGGCCCCGCATACAAAACGGAATGTTCTAGAAAGGGAACCTACTCGAAGTGCATCTTCTGGAGCGGGGAAGCGCCACAGAATGGGCTATTGTTCTGAAGACCGGTGGAGGGCCCTACCCAGTTGCCGGGCCGGGATGCACTTACCGGCGGTACGCAGTAGCTTTTCAAACTGAAGGCTTTCCAAAGCTTTAGTCTTATACGACGCATACTTCTATTCATTTATTAAGCAGAGCATTTTTAATTATTATGTGTTATTAAACATCGTTTAACCAGAAGTGTCATATAATAAGATGAATGAAAATAAAATATGAATGTACAAATGAGCTCAGAATCTAAAGCGGCAAAGCTCACATGCCACGTGATGACCAAGGAAAATCCCAAAGAAAACCTCACCGATGAAGCATTAGCAAAATCTTCTTTAAAAGTTCATCGGATGGAAGGTTTGCAAATATCAAAGTTGCTTCACAAACTCAATAATGAGATATTTACAGTTTTTTACTTCGCCTCTCCATTGGAAGTAGATAAGATGTCATGGGATATAAGGTATGTTGTATAACAGATATAGGCATAGGTTGGGGACGATGGAGAATTATCAGCAATACAGCCAGCAGTTGACCTATTGCACCTATGTGGCCTCCAACAGGAAAGGAAGAAGTGAGGAAATACACAAGCGCCCGGTTAAACAGTAGTGGCAGACACAATGTGGACGGGGTCCCTAACGTTCCAATAGTGCAATACAAATTGTCCCCGTGTTATGGCACTTTCCCCACAAAACACACACACACCTAACATTTAATGCAATGCGCACATTGGCAATCTTGTTGAAGTTGACGAGCTCACAGAGCAGGAACAAAAGTGCTCGAGATCTTCTGTTGCTGGTTCTAGCAGGAGCGAGGAATTCAGACCCGAACAAATTACATTATTGAGGACGCACGGTGCATGGACGTATTCGTCATGCTGTCCAGGGTGAAAGTAATAATGCAACAGGTTCTTAGCAGATGGCCGCCTTACAGTTGCCGTTTGGGGGCACCGGGTTCAAACCTCAACTTTCTATTTGTCACGAAAATGAACTTATTATAGAACTGAGGTAAATATTGTGTAATGTGACTATAACCCGTTTTCAGGTGTAGTGCGCGGTAAACAATGAGGAAAGGTTTTGGGATTATATTCTGGAACGCCTTCTGCTCGCATTCGTTAATCATTTTCCAAATATAGGAATGATTTAAAAGTTGTTTTGGGTCTAATTTTGTTCCATTTATTTTAAAAGATTATCTTATCTCCTCATAGTGCATATAAAGAGTCTAGAAGTACACTGACGAGCATAAAAAATGGCCAGTTCCCCTAGATCGTAATTCTCCTTTTCCTCCGCAAGGTTTCCGTTTTCAGGCTACCAACCTTTTGATTCCACCAAGCCGGTGTCAGTTCTCTATGTGACTGGCCTGAAAAGAATCCGAAAACACAGAAACGAACCAATGAATGATGTGAAATGAAGGGGTGGTTCGGATACCACCTTTATGAAAGAGTTTTACTGCAATTGGTATACAAGGAAATGCTATACCCGTGCTACATAATTCGGCCTTCTAGAGGAAGGGGTGAAGAATTATTTGCATTTGTTATTAAAATGAATAACAGCTACGACAATTATATGAGAACATTCATCAGTGACAAGGAGACGAAGACAAACGGTTGTTCATGTTTATTTCTACGTTTTTGTTATATAATATTTTTGCGAGTAACTTCAACAAAGCATCGCCTTAAAGGTACTCTGCTATTGAGAACATGTAGCTTATGTTATCTCTCAGCAGTTTGGCCATATTTTGGGGGAGATGGGTTTAGGATTAGAAGTGGGACTCAACGCGAAGGGGGACTTAGTACGCCTACCTACATAGATCTTGTGTATATATGTCCCTGACGGGGCGTCCCCGAGAGAGAGTGATGAGGTAAGAAGAGACAGACGGCGGCCGGACCAGGAGGCATGACAGGCAAAAGGCAGGGTCCCTACCACTTACAAATTTAAACTCCCCGGATGGGTTCTATGCAGCCAGACCCACTCCTAGGTGGGGTGCAGATGTTCTCCGACGACAACCTTGAGTGAGAGCTGGTAGATGGTAACTGGGTATACTGTCGGCCCCAATGAAGCTTTTCGGTAGTCTTTTCTGGTAGAGTTTGAAGAAGATGGTTTGTTGCTGCTACGTATGGAAAGCCAGTTTGAAGAAGGTGTATTATAGTTCAACTGTTGGGGAGCCGAACTTGTAGTAGTTGCAACCGCACGTATGGTAAAAAGTTTGCGGTAGTCTTCGCCCCAAATTTAAAAATATTAACTTTGTAATTTGGCTGTTTATTTAAATATTATATATTTATGTTTGCCTCGGCTGCGTCAGCAGTATTGTTAGAGACATGGATTTCTTTGCAGGGAGTAGTGCGGCTAAGAATGTAGGCTTACACAGATTATAGTTTGTACTTCACTCCATTTATTAATTCTTTAAACGATTAAAATGACACTTCACTGATATAGAGAGCTGTGAGATTCTTTTATTAATTACTTGCACTTTTTAACACGTAAACTATTTTTGTCTCACACTGAATACGCATTCAACTTCTCGAGGACGCGTTTTGCGTCTGGTTAGTAACGCTGTCTGCTAGCCACTGACTTCTGAATTTGTAAAGTTTGCTATATTTCAGTTTCTGATTGGCTATTCCTACTCCAATAGAATACTTTCATTTAAGCTTGTTTCTGGTTGTTGATCAGCTATTTTATAAACTGTCTCAAAAATTACATTATTGCTGCTCCAAGAATTACAAGTAGTATTGTTAAACTTTCAAATTCATTATTGCCTCAAGGTTGCCTCATTGTTAGCAACTTTTAATCTATTATTCTCACAGCGCCTACATTATTAAATTACGTAATACATTCACATAACATTATTACACATATATACAATAATATAAACATATATAATGATTGTAATATACACTTTTTTCTGGTTACATACACATATTGCTTTAAGGCGGGCTGTTATTGAATTTATATATTATATAATTAGACTGAAATCATTTAAGTGTTAAAAATACTGCCTCAGGTTCTCCCTATTGAGCTGACGCGCGTAAGTGGCGTAACCACTTCCATTCCTGTGTGGCGAGAGAAGGGGCGGGTAGATGTCTTGCCGCGATTTCGGCCGCGCAGGGTGGCGGATTATAAAATAGGTGCTGGTCTAATGGAAAGACCCACAAGTTTTCTCCTGGGTTCCGAGGGTGGAGGCTCATTGTCCTCTCCCCCCTATGGGTTTACATATATCCTGGGGGCCCCGAACCCACAGACCGTTCTCATTCTGGGGGACGAAGGTTTACACGTACAACTCTGAGAGACCAAGCGGATGAAAGGCGGAGTGAAATGACAATGGAGGTGAAATGGAGGGACAGGAAATTCGGGGGTGTTAATGATCCTTCCCAGCATTCGACTGGCGATCCGGAGAACCCCCGAAAAAACCCATGTGTCAGGAAGGTCGGCCACGGGAATCGAACCCATGATATCCGGAATATGGGCTACAGATGTTACTGTCTAAACCACCCGCTCGATTTGAGGAGGTAAGGCCTCTGCCAATCCAGTGGCTAGAATTACTATCGGAGAACAGAGCAGCTCATGCTGGCAGAGGGTGAGGCTGAATTTGTTATTACCAGGCAGAGGGGTTTTAGTAAGTAAACCATAAAGTTAGGAACACATCCAGGATTGGAGACGAGAGAAGATGGAAGCGCTGTGACCTTGCAGTGTTTTCTTTTAACAAATATGATGTGCAGCTTGAAGGCAGTACACCCTACTTCGATAGCAGGTAGATGAGAATGAACGAGTAATAGAAGGGGGGAAAAGCAATATATGCTTACCTATTGATAGTTTGCAACAAAGTTACCTCATGATTTAATTAAAGCATTAATATACAGAAATTTTAGTTACATTGTCTTTTCTTTTACATCCAAAACTGTAATTTTTTTAAAGCAATATCCGCTTTTATTAGTGTATGACACAGATCCATAGTTTGGAGCTGAATTACAGATTGTTTAACGTGATATTTAAACGTCCTTTGAACTCCGATGTTATATCTGATGGTTTCGCCATTTGTGCTAAAGTATTTCATGCCAAATTTCGCTAAAAACGATGCTAATTGTGATGACGTTTTTATGTATGAATTCGTCTTTACTTTGTACATATTGCCTCAGTTCTCCACTGGTCTAAATATGCATCGAATAAATGGAACAGTTGCTAAGAAACTATCTTTTGGGTTGGGAAGAAGAGTCCCTTACAATACCTAATGTTACCTACACTCCGTGCGGTAACACGATTGTTCTGTTTATTTACTAAAACCCCTGTGTTATGGTCATTACAACATAAACAACTACATTCCATTATGGGCCACATTTTATGCACACGTGTTTCGGTAAAAGCGTGCAAAAAATTCTGAGTTATACTTACATGATTTTCTCTATCCACAATCGTTGATTTTTGTGTAGCTTCCACGCAATATTCTTACCAAAAATTATTTTTCTATCTACTTAATCAAGATAAACATTTACATAAAAAATCTGATGTGTTGCACTCACAGGACTTTCTCTAATCTTGTACAAACTATTTTTACAAACTCCATCTATTCTCCATCTATTTCATATTAATCAAGATAAACATTTGCAGAAACGATCTTTTGACATGCAAAGAGAATTACATTTTACACATAGTGACCAGTTCTAAAAATATTTGACTATCGCTTAAGGCGTACTATGTTCCCCTTGTTTTGTATTTGCAAGGGCAATATAGAAATACAGTAGCCTTTAAGCATAGACACATCTCTTAATAGCTGGTTGCTAGGTGCAGCACCATTCTCTTTGCCACAGATTAATACTCTTTGCATATCCAAGACAAAAAATGAATAACGAATTCGCATTTGAGAAAATAAGTATTGAAAAATTTAAGGGAGTAACACGCAATATCTCGAAAATGGTTCACTCAACAACAAAGATGTATATGACATAAATTGTGTATTTTAACGCGATCTACATTTCTTGTGTAGTAAAATTTTGTTTATCTCTTATGGTTTACCAGTTATGCAAAAGTCGTTCACAATGAAGAATACTTTTGGAGACATTCCTAGAAAATTCAAGATATACATTTTATTTGTCATGAAAATATCTTAAACATATGATATTTTAATCAAAATTGTTAGAGACATTTTTGAGAAAATTAAAATTTTCGAAAAGTGTTCCATGTAAAAAGTAATCTGGAGTGGGGGATTTTCTTGAAAACCTTCGTGTCGCATCTCTGGAAGATAGTGAAGCTAAATACCAAGTTTGGTGTTTATCCGACTGTGCGTTTCTGAGTTATGCTGTTCACAGACACACACACGGACATGTTTCCAAAAATGCTTTTTTTGGATTCAGGGGGTCTCAAAACATGTATTTCCGAATTTCGCTATAGTTACAAGAGGGATACAGGAAACAGAGTGGATAGTCAAATGCTTAATAATTCGTCACTATACACCGGCCTTGAAATTCCATACTCCTTACGTCACGTGTGAAACAACTGAAGAGCGAGAGTACTCTAAAAATTTAAAGTATTTATACCAATAATAACAGATATTTGGAAATGGCTGACGTTACAAAAAGTTATTCGAAATAAATTATGCGCTTTAAACAGCCCCACACTTTCAGTATAGTAAGTTTGGTCTAAAATTATACAAAATAATTTCCGAATGAAGCGGATTTACAGATTATTCCAAGAAAATTCATGTTATGCATTTTATTTGTCATTTAAATATCTTAAATTTATGGTATTTTAAACAAACTCGTTACAGCTATTTTTGAGAAAATAAAAAACGATGCTGAAATTTAATACCAAATATAGCACTTACCAGATATTTCGTTTCTTGTTATGCTGCTCAAAAACACGGATTTTTTTCTAAAGGCTCAAAATATGTATTTTCGGTATCGAATTATTGGAAGATACTTATGCAATACTTTCCTTACCTACGAGTATGTAGTAAAATATTGAACAATTCAAACTAAAAATAACGGAATCTCGGAAACGAACAATGCCACGAAAAGTTATTTGAAAGAAATTGCGTGTTTTATAGAGATCTATGTTTTCTGTGCAGTATGTTTTTTTACTTTCTCTACTACATATAGTAAGTAGGGGAAGTATTGTATTTCACCCAAAATATCGATACCGAGATTTCACCGGAAATATGTGTTTTGAGGCCCCCTGAATCCAAAAAAAAAACATTTTTGGAAACATGTCCGTGTGAGTGTGTTTGTGAACAGCATAACTCAGAAACGAACAGACGGATAAACACCAAACTTGGTATTTAGGTTCAGTATCTTCTAGAGATGCGACACGAAGGTTTTCAAGAAAATCCCCCCGCCCCACATTACCCTTACATGGAACATTTTTCGAAAATTTTAATTTTCTCAAAAATGGCTCTAACGATTTTGATTAAAATATCATATGTTTAAGATATTTTTATGACAAATGAAATGTATATCTCGAATTTTCTGGGAATGTCTCCAAAAGTATTCTTCATTGTGAACGACTTTTGCATAGATAGACAAAATTTTACTACACAAAAAATGTAGACCGCGTTAAAATACACAATTTATGTCATATACATTGTTGTTGAGTGAAGCATTTTCGAGATATTGCTTGTTATTCCCTTAAATTTTCCAATGCTTCTACTTTTTCTCAAATTCGTTATTCATTTTTTTTTGTCCTGGTAATACAAAGAGAATGGAATACTCCACATAGCAACCAGCTCTTAAACGCAATAGGATTAACATCTCGATATCTCGATTAACATGAAGCATATGGAGAATAAGCGTTTGTAAAAATAGGTTGTACAAGAGTAGAGAAAGTCATGTGAGTGTAACACATCAGATTTTTTTGTCTGGTAATGCAAAGAGAATGGAATACTCCACATAGCAACCAGCTCTTAAAATATTTGACTATCGCTTAAAGCCTACCAATTCCCCTTGCATCTACAAGAAAATTAGCAATAAGATTAACATCTCGATTAACATGAAGCATATGGGGAATAAGCGTTTGTAAAAATAGTTTGTACAAGAGTAGAGAAAGTCATGTGAGTGTAACACATCAAATTTCACACACACGAATCTTTGTATAAAAATGCTTTTGTATTAGGGGGCCTCAAAGTATGTATTTCCATGAGATATTGGTATCGGATTTTGGGTGGAATGCAATACTTCCTCTACCTCCACTAATTGTAAGGAATCATTATGGTTTGGTTATTTAATCCGGTTAAAGCAAGCTATATTTTACACCTAAACTAAAAGGCGTTTTAAAAGTAAGGTATTTGCAAAATACATTCACAGAACTATTAGACACTGAAGCTACATATATGAAGTTAATTTGAAAGCTCGACATCAACTCAAGGGTTTGTGATGTTTGTTTTGCTGCCACACAGGCCGAAAAAGATTCGCCATCACTGCCTGAGTCTTCAGGTTTTACAGGCCTAAGTTTCGGATTCCTCTCTCGTTCTGGTAGATATGGGAGAATTAATTTCTGATTTGGGGCTTTCCGCTACCTCACGATGCTGGTAATGTAATACGCTGGGCACAGCTTAATATGGAATCCTAAACACGGATGCCCCTGCGAGCTTCACATTCCTAAACTACGGACGGCACTTGGCAGAGATTAATGCAATGGTATATCCAGTGGGTATACATCACCGTATCTCAACCCAGGACACGCTTTGCTTTCCATTACAACATACCTATTTACTGCTCTGAGCGTGCGTGTATTCGTCATTCTATACGGGAATTACATAGCGATATAGTAAATCGGCAAATTAAACTTCAGCAAACATTAAATTAAACATAATAATTGGATATTTCATAAGGTGACGAATTCATGAATAAAATACTACGACCTGTTTGCATATCATGGAAATTCCGCAAATCATAAAGTGACGAGTTCATGAATAAAATACCAAGAGGGATTTTCAAATCATTGGTAGATTCTCGAGACATTAAATGACGAATTCATGAATAAAATACCACCAGGGATTTACGAATCATCGATAAAACCACGAGTCATAAAGTGACGAGGGCTATTTCCTGAATAAAACACCACAAGTGATTTAAAAATCATCAATAAATACACAAGTCACAAAGTAACGCGGTCTATTTCTTTGAATAAACTACCACCAGCGATTCACAAATCAACAATAAATCCGCGAGTAATAAAGTGACGAGGTCTATTTCTTGAATAAAATACCACCAGCGATTTCCAAAACATGGATAAATACACAAGTCATAAAGTGACGAGGACTGCTTCATGAATAAAATACCACTAGCGATTTCCAAATCATCGATAAATACACAAGTCATAAAGTGACGAGGACTGTTTCATGAATAAAATACCACTAGCGATTTCCAAATCATCGATAAATACACAAGTCATAAAGTGACGAGGACTGCTTCATGAATAAAATACCACTAGCGATTTCCAAATCATCGATAAATACACAAGTCATAAAGTGACGAGGACTGTTTCATGAATAAAATACCACCAGCGATTTCCAAATCATCGATAAATACACAAGTCATAAAGTGACGAGGACTGTTTCATGAATAAAATACCACCAGCGATTTCCAAATCATCGATAAATACACAAGACATAAAGTGACGAGGGCTACTTCCTGAATAAAACACCACCAGAGATTTACGAATCATCGATAAATACACAAGTCATAAAGTGACGAGAGCTATTTCCTGATTAAAATAGCACCAGCGATTTCGAAATCATCGATAAATACACAAGTCATAAAGTGACGAGAGCTATTTCCTGATTAAAATAGCACCAGCGATTTCCAAATCATCGATAAATACACAAGTCATAAAGTGACGAGAGCTATTTCCTGAGTGAAATACCACCAGCGATTCCCAAATCATCAGTAAATACACAAGTGATAAAGTGACGAGGGCTATTTGCTGATTAAAATACCACCAGCAATTCCCAAATCATCGATAAATACACAAGTCATAAAGTGACGAGGACTGTTTGCTGAATAAAATACCACCAGCGATTTCCAAATCATCGATAAATACACAAGTCATAAAGTGACGAGGACTGTTTGCTGAATAAAATACCACCAGCAATTTCCAAATCATTAATAAATACACAAGTCATAAAGTGACGAGGGCTGTTTGCTGAATAAAATACCACCAGCGATTTCCAAATCATCAATAAATACACAAGTCATAAAGTGACGAGGTCTATTTTTTGAATAAAATACCACCAACGATTTCCAAATCATCGATAAATACACAAGTCATAAAGTGACGAGGAGGAGAACTATTTCACGAGTGCTAGAACTATTTTACGAATGCTAAACCTATTGCACAAATAAAGTGAAGTGATGTATTAAATACAGTCCCAACATGTTTTATGTTTACCTGCAAGTAAACGGCGACGTTTGAGAATAAATCAGATTCATTTAGTCGCTTGATCATTTAATATTATTTATTGCCATCTCGGTGGGAATAAGAAGCAGGCATGTAATATTGTAAAGATGCAATAACCAACATTATGGTTTATCATTTTCTTTATTGCAACAAACATATTTAAAACACAATTACTGAATACACTATTGTCAAACTGTAGAAATTGGAAGGCATTTGTTGTTTATTATGTTTAATGTAGGTGGCGCAGTAGACATACTGTTTCTTAATTTTTGCACACTTTCGGAATGGTGTTCTTCGTTTAGTTGCAGTGCAAGCGAATACTCTGTCCTACTCGGAGTATTACAACAGGGGCAGCTATGTTAATCACGTAAGAGAAGTTGGCAAAACTTTAGCGCAGGAGCGCTGTCCTGCCGAAAAGTCCACGATTTCCCTTCAAACACAACGAATTGATACGCTCCTGCACACAAAGCAAAAACCACATAGTAGTAGTGGTGGTGGTGGTGGTAGTTGGCAACTAACGTCCCACGGTTCATCGCTGCTGCTGACTGGCCTAATAGAAATCCGGATCTCAATCCATTGGATTATTCTCTGTGGCAGAAGCTCCAGGCGATAGCAGGTCAAAAACGGCACCGCAACGTTCAGATGTTACAAAAATCAATCACGTCAGCTGTCAAGAAAATTTCACTAGACACGATTCGTGCAGCTATTAATGAGTGGCTTCAACGTCTTCGCCACTGTGTCGCCGCACATGGTGATCATTTCGTATAAGAACGTGTTCATTCTGTAGCATTTTTGTGATCTTTCAGAGTATATGTATATTAATGGATTTGCATAGTTTTATTTAATAGTTATATGCATTGAAAGTACCGACAGATCTTACGGCAGTACTTTGTAAAACCAGTTACCTTTTAGACGAATGCGTTACTTGGAAAAATATTGCTTCCACATTCAGAATTTTAGTGGCACTGATAGCGTACGAGGGGCACTATTTATATTTTGAGCCTTTGCAACCCTGAATGTTTTAGGTGCCATCTGACGTTTCCAATGAAAAGTTTGACATTTTTTACCATAATCTATTTCAAACATTTTGTCAATAGAGCGTCATTGGTTTTGTTTACACTAACTTGAAAATTGTGTGTCAACAAAAACATGGAATTAACTCGTGAAAATGTTCGTGCAATGATTTATTACGAGTTTCGACGTGGATTATCAAAACAAGAGTGCATCGATCAACTAACTTCCACATTTCGCGACGAAGCTCCATCCTTTGCCACTGTGAAACGCTGGTATAACGAATTTAATCGTGGCCGCCGTTAGCTCAATGATGAAGTTCGTGCAAAAACTAATAATGAAAGATCATCATGCGACTTATTGTGAGATTGAGGCAACCCTAGGCATTAGTTCCATCAGCATATATAAAATATTGCATGATTATTTAGCCATGAAAGAGGTTTTCTCTTGTTGGATCCCACATAATTTGACACAATCTCAAAAAGATGCTCGTGTCGATTGGTGTACAAAAATGCTCAAGAAATACAATGGCGGTGCCTCAAAAGACGTATATAAGATTGTAGCAGGTGACGAATCATGGATCTATACGTTTGAGCCGAAACGTAAACAGCAGTCAACTGTATGAGTGTTTCAAGATGAAGCAAATCCAACAAAAGTTTTCGCACTCGAAGTAAATGGTCGCTTGCTTTTTCAGCAAAACTGGCCATTTGGCAACAGTGCCTTTAGAGGAATGTAAAACGGTCAATGCCGAATGGTACACAACCATTTGTTTGCCGGAAGCCCTCGGTGAAGTAAGGAAAACCAACAAGAACCGTAGGATCGTTCTTCATCAAGACAATGCGAGCGCACACACATCTCGTCTAACAACAGAGTATTTGAAGCCTCAAAAAATCGAATTTCTGGGTCATCCGCCATACAGTCCTGATTTTGCACCCAATGACTTCTTTTTGTTCCCGAACATCAAGAATAAATTGCGTGGACAACGATTTTCATTGGCAGAGGAAGCCGTTGATGCCTTCAAAAACCATGTTTTGGAGGTGTCTTAAGAAGACAGGAATAAATGCTTTGACAAATGGTTCAAACGGATGCAAAAGTGTATTGATCATAAAGGAGAATATTTTGAAAAACAATAAAGCAATTTTCAATCAGAAATTACTTTGTTTTAATTATTAGGCTCAAAATATAAATAGTGCCCCTCGTAGAGATACCGCTACAAGCTTAAAGTTTCATTTTTTGACTGACTTGTTTTTACGCGTACTGAAAATTTTTTGCAAGCGATACGTGGCATAGTTTCCTGGGCGCATCAGCTATGCAATATGTTGAGCCATAAACGGCGAAACGGTCCATTTTCCTCTGATTACCTGTTGTATAACACCATCTCACTGCAAGTAGAGCTGCCAAAGCAAAATGAGATCTATAGACAATCCACGCAGAAACAACAGGATCGTTCTAAAAACATGTAGTTAATTCAGGCAGTTGCAGGTAATTCTATTTTATGACCATATTAAACATAGTGATATACCAAGTACGTAATTGTGAAATGGTGGTTGGTCCATTACAGATAAATTTGTTACTAGTTTTTACGACTTTAGCTGGATAGCTGAGTGCAAGCATGTTGGAATCTATTCGGTCTGCAGTAGCATTTGATTCAAATGCAGCCATTGCAATGCTTTGATTTTGTGTCTTCAGGGCTTCTACATCTTGTTTTAGTAGTAATAATACATATTTCCTAAAAATAATGAATTCTAATTTACCTTAATTTGAAGACTACAGTCTTGCTATCTCGGCACTGAAAATAGCTCTCTGTATAAGAATAAATAAAGCAATTAAAATAAACACTATGTAGTCGGCCACGATATTATAGCACCCCTATCTGGGGTGGCTAGCCCCAAGGGGTGGCATACACAGGAGGGCTGTAGACTCAGATGGGGAAAAGCGGATCGGTATCGGAGGTCGGTAGGTAGGGCGGAGGCGGTGCTTTATAGGAAGAGGCGTCTTTGCCAGGGGGTTGTATAAAAATTAAGAGTTGTATTCATACTTAAATTACATAGTTGCAGTTAGTAGGGTGTTGGATAGACTAGTGGCCAGGACGAGCGAGAGCTTAAAACTAGTGCATCTTACCTGTACGTTAGTGAGGTCTGGATATATCCATTTATTAAATATTAACTTAATTATGATGGGGGTTGAAGCACCTCTTGTTGCTCAGAACTTCGCCATCGAGTCAACCAGACGAGAGTGAGAGTAAGAACCTCGTGACCTCGATTCGCGGCCATTAAACATCCTTTTGACTGCTGAAAGAAAAGTCCTACAAAGGCTTATCTTCAGGGTTTCGACACTTTATCACCTATTGGCAATACTAACGTAATTCTGTTCGAACCTCGCTGCAATATGAATGCATGTGGTGGGAAGAGGAACTAAACGCCTACAAATATAGCGCTGTTTTCTTGTGCGACTGTACATTTCCCTATCACCTTGCCCCTCACTCTCCTCTGATCCCTAGTCTTGACTGTCAACAAAACACAGTGGCACCCCCACCAAGTGCATTCATATCGTAGTTGACTAGTGTAAAGAAATTAAATGAAAATGAAAAGAATTAATTCAAACTTAAATATAATTAACAAACATCTAAACTATTGTATGATATTTTAAAGAATCTCAAAAATTACTCAAATCTGCCTTATATCATTTATCTTATTGAAGAGTTTTGTTCTTCCCGAAGGATATAAGCTATAAAACAGCTTCTTATTTTAATATCTACCTAAATTACTAAATATGAATTTGCCTATTGGTTTAGAATGTCACAGAGTAGAAAATAGTTACGTTAGTTACTCCACAGAAAATGCCTTTAAAATCTTATGTTTTGCATTCACGCCACTTTCTCTACCCACTCTCTTACAACCTATTCAAACTTACACATTTCGTTGTAAGAATTAGAAGAATATTGTATCCTAAAGCGATAGTCAGATTTGTAAAAAGCGGATCCCTAAATGACAAGGACGATAGCTTTGAAATTCTATCCTTGGGTATGATCACGAGAAAAACAAATAGCGATTTAATAATTGAAACAAGTACAAGTATTTGAAGCTTCAAGCCAATAACAAAGAATATCTCGGAAATGGTTAGCGACACAAAAACATTTTGACGTAAATTATATGCTTGATGAGATCTATATGTTTTGTGTATTTCTTATGGTTTACCAATCATACAGAAGTCATTCGAAATGAACAAGCTATTCGCAGAAAATTCAAGATATACATTTTATTTTTCATGCAAATATAGTAAACTTGTGTTTTACAACCATTTTTGAGAAAATTAAAAATAACGAAGTTCTTACACATAAAGGGTAGTTTGGGGTAGGGAGAATTTCTTGAAAATCTTCGTTTCGCATTCTTGTAGGACCCGAACTCAGTTTGTTATTTATACGAGATTTCATTTTTACTTTTCTCTACGACGTACCTAGTAGATAGAAAAGTAGCTACTGCATTCTACCTAAAAATTCGATATCTAGATTTCACCATATTTCAGAAATACTTTTACAAACTTCGGGTATGGGTTCCTTATACCACAAGAAGGAAAAAAGTTCATATGAGCACATGTCCCATAATCCTTTGTTTTCTCGTTAGGAGGTGTTCAACACAGTGGTACACTTATAACACACAAAACTTGAAATGTCCTCCTCTTGCTTCTATGCATGCCTGTACTCGTCGAATCATGGAATGTCGTACCCTGTCAAAACCTCCGGGATGGTGTCGAAAGGTTTCGCAGGCTTCCATGACACGTCGATGAAGCGTTTTTGCATCCGGGATGGCTGCTCTATAAACCAATGATTTAAGATGCCCCCAGAGGTAAAAATCCATAGGATTGAGGTCGGGAGAACGTGCAGGCCAAGGAACTGGTCCTCCTCTGCCTATCCATCGGTCATGGTAGATACTAGTCAGTGCTTCTCGAACAATCGGCAGGCGAAAGACTCTGCACACGTTGAATATGATATGGATACAGGAGCTGCTCGTGAAGTACCCACCATGTTGTCACGTGTGATGTACCAGATGCCACAGCCAATTGTCTTGTACTGATACCTGGATCGTCTTCGACACACTTTAAAATCTGTTCTTCGCGTTCCGGCATACGAACAACTCTTGGCCTTCCACGATCAATAGTCCGTGGTGCAACGGTTCCTGTCTCAGCAAGGCGACGATAAACAGCGACAAAGGTTGGATGACTCGGTTGTCCTCGGTCTGGAAACTCCATCTGATAGAGCCGTGCAGCCTCGCGTCCATTACCATTCGCGCGACCATACATAAAAATCATGTCTGCCTGTTCACGAAATGAACATCCAGTCATGGTGGAACGAAACACGTGCAGTTAACTCACTACATGTACACAATTGAAACGTTGAAGACAGACTAATGACAAATGACAAACGTAAACAAGTTTCCATGGCAACACTTCGCCATCTACCGTATGTAGTACAACGGGTCAACGCCTTCTATGAATGCATAGAGAAATGAAGTTTTGAGGTTGGACCCCGAAGGCCGCTGAACTCATACTTTTATTGTGACAGGAATAAGGTGAAAACCAAGGATTATGGGACATATGTTCATATGAACTTTTTCCCTTCTTTTGGTGTGAGGAACCCATACCCGAAGTTTGTATAAGTATTTCTGAAATACCCGGTATATATATAAAACAGTATTTTTAGAAAAATAAACTCGTGCACGCGCATGTGTGTGTGTGACTGTGAACAACATAACATAAAAACGAAAAGTCGGATAAATACCAAACTTGGTAGTTTGGTTCAGTACCTACCAAAGATGCGGCACAAACATTTTCAACATAATCCTCCACCCCAAACTACTGTTTACATGGAAAGTTTTTCGAATTTTTTGATTTTCTGAAAAATTGTTTTAACGATTTTGATTAAAATATCATATAATTAAGATATTTACATGAATACATATTTCTGGGAATACTTTGTGAAGTTCTCTTCATTCGGAAGGAAATTTATATAATCCTACATAACTAGTAAACGTTAAGCGATAGACGAAAACGTACTACACAAAACATGTAGATCTCTTAAAAACACACACTTTATTTCAAATAGCTTTTTTTGTAACATCAGCCATTTATGAGATATCCATTACTAATGGTTCGAACTGTTCATTCTTTCAAAGTCGTGTCGATTTGCAGCTGTTTCTCGCGATATCATGGAAAGAGTACGCAACTAAAACATTTGACTATCGCTATTTCCTTTCTGTCTATAACGAAATATGTAATGCATCTTTTTGCGGAAAGGTTTATCTCCATTAAAATGAAGTATAGGGTCTTTCAACAAGAACCTGAACTTAAACAAAACACGTTCTATAAATGATAGAGGTTTTTTTTGGAACATAGTTAATGGCATTACGTGTGGAAGAGAACATCAGTTAAGTAACCGCCGCGACTTCGTTGGGTTGCGCGTATACGGTTGACCCAATTTTCAATGACAGAAGAACGTAAATTTGGTCCAACTGCACGAATAACACGCGTGATGTTATTCATAAGATCATTTACTGTTTCTGGCTTGTTAACATAAACTCGGGATTTAACATAACCCCACAAGAAGTAATCCAACGGCGTTAAATCACATGACCTCGGGGGCCAGTTAACATCACCACCACGGGAAATGATGACTTCTGAACTTACCCTTCAAGAGATCTGTTGTTTCGAGAGCATATGATATGTGGCACCATCTTGCTGGAACCAGATATTTCTGAGATCCATACCATCCAATTGAGGCCAAAAATAGTCCATTATAAGAGCCGGTATCTTTCTCCATTGACAGTTAGAGCTTCTCCATCTTCATCTTGGAAAAAATATGGACCAATGATTCCACCATACCAAAATCCAGTAACCTTTTGGGGATGAAGTGGTCGTTCTTGAATTTGCATTGGATTGTGATTGCTCCAATAGCAGCAATATGGTTTGGTAACACAACCATCCATACAAAAGTGGGCTTCTTCGCTGAAGACGATTTTTCGACAAAAATCCGGGTCAGCTTCCAATTGATCCATAGCCCAGTCAGCGAATACACTGCGCAACCTATAATCGTTGTGCTTTAGTTCTTGAGCTAACACCATCTTTTAAGCGTGAAACTTCAAGTCCAGATGCAGAATTCGCCAAGTTGTGGTCGGCGAAAGCCCCAATACTTGCGCTCGACGAGCAATTGATTTGTTTCCGTTCTCGCGTACACTCTCACGAACGGCGCCTATGTTTTCGTTGGAGCGCTTACGTCGATTACGTACAGGCGTTCTTTGATCGCTGACAGAACCTCTTCTTTCAAATTTATCGATCAAGCGCCGAATCGTTCTCTCGCAGGGACGATTATGCACACCGTAAACTTCTCGCAATACACGGAAGGTTTGGCGAACAGATGATCCATTTTGATTATAATTTTTCACAATTTCTACGCGTTGCTGAATGCTGTAACGTTCCATGGCTATTTGTCAATAACAACTGTAACCACATGAAAAAAATGACTGCTGTAACTCAATAACAACGGCAGCTAACACATGTTAAAGATAGGACACTCTTGTTGAAAGACTCTATATATAGGAAAATAAACTTTCGTAAGAATAATCTGTATACCCAGTAATAAGCAATAGAGGGTAGAGAAAGTAATATGAATTCATTTTTGGACTGTGGCAGCTTGAAATATGCTTTTTCCGGTGAAATTGGTATTTAGAATTTTTGAACAGAACTTCAAAGATAAGAAAAGTCGGCGCATTCCTTATAAACATTAGAGTTATATTGTGTGTCACAAAAAAGGACTTTAGAGTCTTGGCCTCCCTTACGCAATTGCCTCTACAGTTGTGTAGTATTGGAATCGACAAAAGAAGAGCGCGGATCACTTGTTTTTATTGAGCAACCAGCCTTGTACAGAGTTGACCACTTGAGCAGAAAGTCCCATAACCTTATCCGATGCAGAAAGGCTGCGGCCAAGGCCACTCAACGGGATAAATAGAGCAGATCGAAGCACGTTATGCACTGGGTCTCTCTGGTCGAAAACAAATTAAACGAGGGGAGGCGTACATAGGTTCGAGTCCACATGAATGCACCTATTTTAAAAGAATATCGGCTTCTACAGCTTAAACCTTTTTCTCTTCTCGTACAAGTACCACCAGGACTGTTTTCCTGCCCGAAGGCTGGAGGACGGAAGAGCTTTACAGCCCCTAGGAGCGGGGTAGCGCCGCGGTAACGTTGCTACTCGCATTCGGGAGCTCCCGAACTACGGCGGCTAGCACCCACAGGAGGCTACAGCCCTCTGGTGTCCACGGGGAATACTCTTTCCTTATAGCAAGCATCCGCGCCATCTATCCGGCACCGCCACACACCGCAAAACCTAGAAGCACACTTGAAATATGAGAAAGAAACGGAATGAAAGGGAAATAAATGAAAGGAAACCGTTGTAGATAAAAGAAATCTGATGTGTTACACTCACATGACTTTTTCTAATCTAGTACAAACTATTTTTACAAACGCTTATTCTCCATATGCTTCATGTTAATCGAGATGTTAATCTTATTGCTAATTTTCTTGTAGGTGCAAAGGGAATTGGTAGGCTTTAAGCGATAGTCAAATACTTTAAGAGGTGGTTGCTATGTAAGGTATTCCATTCTCTTTGCATTACCAGTACAAAAAAATGAGTAAGTATTGGAAAATTTAAGGGAATAACAAGCAATATCTCGAAAATGGTTCACTCAACAACAAAAATGTATATGACATAAATTGTGTATTTTAACGCGGTCTACATTTTTTGTGTAGTAAAATTTTGTCTATCTCTTATGGCTTACCAGTTATGCAAAAGTCGTTCACAATGAAGAATACTTTTGGAGACATTCCCAAAAAATTCGAGATATACATTTCATTTGTCATGAAAATATCTTAATCAAAATCGTTAGAGGCATTTTTGAGAAAATTTAAATTTTCGAAAAATGTTTCATGTAAAGGGTAATCTGGGTTGGGGGGATTTTCTTGAAAACCTTCGTGTCGCATCTCTGGAAGATACTGAGCCTAAATACCAAGTTTGGTGTTTAACCGACTGTTCGTTTCTGAGTTATGCTGTTCACAGATACACACACGGACATGTTTCTAAAAATGCTTTCTTTGTATTCAGGGGGTCTCAAAACATGTATTTCCGGTGAAATCTCGGTATCGAATTTTTGGGTGGAATACAAAACATCCCCCACTTACTCTACGTAGTAGAGAAAGTAAAAAGTGCCAAACATGACCATATCCATGCACCGCAAATGCACAGCTGTTGAGTGTGCAATAATATTGTAGATAGCATGAAACACTCTGTTTAATAGGTAACACGGTGCTTTCGTCACTCCAGATTAATCACTGTGATTGATAAATGCATTTGGAGCACCATGCTAGCTGCCTAGCAAGTTACCAACTTCGGAAGCATAGAAAATCAGCTCATAGTTCGCTGACTCTCAACAACCAAGCTAATGTAAAGGAAGTGCACCTCGGGAAATCCTAAGGTTGACATCAGCCACGTGACGAATAATATCGATTATCCCAGGAGTTTGCTACGGTTCAAGAGTACGACTAAAGGCACAAGGCAATAAATTTGGTGCGGAACCACAACGTGCAGAATTTGTGGAGTAGAAAGCCAGGACCAAATAAACATTTTGAAGTTAGGAACCAGAAGCTACATGCGTCAACATTAAAGCCGTTATGTCAGTCTCCGATTATGCAACCTGTTTGTAGCGTGCCAGATGTAAACAAAACGCACTCTTGTACAGTACTAGTCACTGTAGCTAGGTGTGTCTGATGTGAAGTCTACTGGTAATACCGTCTTGTTCAGTACAGTACACGCTAGTTTCTTATTGTGTACCAGTACTAATTAGTTGAGACAGTACATACAGTACTAGTCACTGTCACTAGGTGTGTCTGATGTGAAGTCTACTGGTAATACCGTCTTGTTCAGTACAGTACACGCTAGTTTCTTATTGTGTACCAGTACTAATTAGTTGAGACAGTACGTACAGTACTAGTCACTGTCACTAGGTGTGTCTGATGTGAAGTCTACTGGTAATACCGTCTTGTTCAGTACAGTACGTGCTAGTTTCTCATTGTGTACCAGTACTCAATAGTTGAGACAGTACATACAGTACTAGTTACTGTCACTAGGTGTGTCTGATGTGAAGTCTACTGGTAATACCGTCTTGTTCAGTACAGTACGTGCTAGTTTCTCATTGTGTACCAGTACTCATTAGTTGAGACAGTACATACAGTACTAGTCACTGTCACTAGGTGTGTCTGATGTGAAGTCTACTGGTAATACCGTCTTGTTCAGTACAGTACGTGCTAGTTTCTCATTGTGTACCAGTACTCATTAGTTGAGACAGTACATACAGTACTAGTTACTGTCACTAGGTGTGTCTAATGTGAAGTCTTGTTCAGTACAGTACACGCTAGTTTCTCATTGTGTACCAGTACTCATTAGTTGAGAGTACATACAGTACCAGTCACAGTCACTAGGTGTGTCTGATATGAAGTCTACTGGTAATACCGTCGCGTATGTAGATCGCGTTAAAATACACAATTTATGTCATATACATTTTTGTTGTTGAGTGAACCATTTTCCAGATATTGCTTGTTATTCCCTTAAATTTTTCAATACTTTTCTTAAATGTGAATTCGATATGAATTTTTTTTTTGTCTTGGATATGCAAAGAGTATTAACCTGTGGCAAAGAGAATGGTGCTGCACATAGCAACCAGCTACTAAGAGATATGTCTATGCTTAAAGGCTGCTGTATTTCTATATTGCCCTTGCAATTACAAAACAAGGGGAATATAGTACGCCTTAAGCGATAGTCAAATATTTTTAGAACTGGTCGCTATGTGTAAAATGTATTTCTCTTTGTATGTCAAAAAATCGTTTCTGCAAATATTTATCTCGATTAATATGAAATAGATGGAGAATAAGAGTTTGGAAAAATAGTTTGTACAAGAGTAGAGAAAGTCATGTGAGTGTAACTTATCAGATCTTTTCTTATTAAAATTCTCTTTCTTCCAGTCGCATGTAAGCTGTAACTTCTCCTATTTAAAAATCTGATGTGCTACTTTCACATGACTTTCTCTACCCATACCTTTTACTTTTATACAGCGTGATTCAAAAGTATCTTGACATTTTTGTCAAAACATTAATGTCAAACCTTTTATTAAATATGGCAAGTAATGACTACTGGATGATAAACTCAGTACATTTCAGTGTGATGGCCCTCCACGTCACGCACCGACTCCATCTTTGTTGTGTAGATCGAAACACTTTTGCCAGCATAACTGGCGTAATGGCAGCTACCGCTGCAGCTTGACGAAACCCCAGACAAAGAAGTGTAATGGTGTTAGATCTGGAGAGCTGGCCGCCCAAATTCTCGGTGAACCACAACCGATCCACCTACCAGGGAAAACTTCTTTGAGGTGGTCACGAACAATGAAGTCAAAATGGGGTGCTGCACCATCTTGCTGGAAAACCGCAGTATCTTGTAGGGCATCTTGTGCCAACTGCGGTTCCAGGAATTGTTGTAGCATGTCAAGATACGTAATTCCATTTACTTTTGGTTCCGCAAACTTGAAAGGCCTGTAAAGCTTTGTTTTTGTTATTCCCAGCCACACACTTACCTTTGGTGTGTCTCTCTGCAAGTGTTGTATGGCGTTTGGCTGTTTGTCTGCCCAAATCCTACAATTATGCCTATTGACTTGTCCGCATGTGTGGAATGGTGCCTCATCGCTGGTTCCATGAGGTCTTCATTTTCAATGGCATTTAACAGGTCATCACACATAGCACGTCGAGCTGCATAGTCTTCTGGTTCAAGCTTATGCATTACCTGGATGTGATAAGGGCGTTTGTGCAGTTTGAAGCACAAGGTACGCCTTACGGTGCTTTGGGATATGCCCTCTGCTGAGTCTTCTGGTTGATGCACTGGGACTCCGTGAGATGGCATCCCGTATGGTTTGCACTTCTTCTGGTGTTGTAGTCGGCCTCCCACTACGTGCCTCATCAGCAACAGTTTCAGTTTCAGTATCAGATCTCTAATAGCTTGCCTGCTAGGACCTGGTTTCCTGAACTTTCCAGTGAATTCTTCTTGACCTGCTCGTAAGTCAATCCTCGTATTGTGGCATGTGAGGTTGGTAACATTGTAATATATGGAGTGGCAACATTGTATGGTTAACGTTTAGGCTGGCAATGCATACAGGTAGTGACGTAGTAGAAGGGGAGGAGTTAAACTGGTTTTATCTTGTGTTAGCGTGAAGCACGCTCTCTCTTTGAGCGTTGCCAGTGAACAGGGCAAGACGTGTGTTAGGCATGGTGCTTCGCCGAGCAGGAAGGTAAATTGTATCAGCTATAATTGATATTATATATTTGGCATCTAACTTTATACTATGTGAATTATTTATATAGGTGGACCCTTCCTTCGTAGCCCATGATGATTTATTAATATTTTGGTAGTTTTCAGGTAATTTTAGGTACTTTGTTAGCTTGCCCCTGTCGGACCTCGTGTTAGGAAAATGTGTTACTTTAGATCGCGCTCCAGTGCCCTATCCCCATAATGGAGTGAAAATAAAGGAGGTTCCGACAGTATACAAGCGAAAACGACAGCTAATCTTTCCTCTATTGTAGCATAGTGTCCAATTACCACAACACAAATGCATAAATTAACGATATGAGGAAAATGTCAAGAAAATTTTGAATCACCCTGTATAACGTCTACAAACTATTCGTACAAAAGCTTATTTTCCTATCTACTTCGTGTTAATCGAGACAAACCTTTGCAGAAATAGTGTCATTACACATTTCGTTGTAGGTTCAAGGAGGACAAGTAAGATGTTTAAAAGCGAGTGGCTATATGCCGACTTTGGAATTCCATACTATTTCTATGGCATTACGGAAACAACTGAAAAGTTACAGCATTGAAAAATTCAAACCAATAATAACGGATATCTCCAAAGTGACTAATGCCACAGAAGGGCTATTTGAAATAAATATATCTCTAGAAAATTCTAGATATACATACGGTATTTTATTCAAAAATCAGTAGAGCTTAAAATAACGAACGTTTTTGCATGTAACACGTAGTTTTGGGTGGGGGATTGTTTTCTTGAAAATCTTCCTGTTGCATCCTTGGAAGGCGCTGAGTCTAAGCACCAAGTTTAATACTTCAACAACTTTTCGTTTTTGAGTTATGCTGTTCACACATATACACAGACCTTTTCTAACTTTGGAGCCTCAAAACACGTATTTCCGGTGAAATTTAGGCACCAAATTTTTGGGTGGACACCAATACTTCCTCTGCTTACTACAATAAAAATATAAAATAACATATTTATTTACTTCTACCAATTTGCAGTCAATTATTAACATTCCCACGCAGTGTAGATTATCGGCAGGTCAACATCGGGCTGTTGGGGAAATAAACAGAGATAAATAGACGCGGTAGTGCTCTCGTTAAATAACCAGAATCTTGTAGAAGTTTCCGCTTCTCGAACGTTCTGGAACCTTTGGAAATTTCCAGCGGCCATGTAAGCGAGCGTTCCCGCGTGATCCAGTTAGTTAGTGCATTTCTAGTGCGACGAAAAGTGCTGTTCTCCAAGCGAGTTTGTGACGAGTGCTGTTGTAAGAGATTGGAGAAGTATTGTGTTCGATTCCTAGCGAGTGAACCGTCTGGAAGAAAAGACTACGTCGTATGTATTTCGCTACTCCGATACGTCACGAAGAAGAGTGAAGTGATGACAGAGGAATGAACTAGTTCACATTAGTGAAGGACAATGTGAACTAAGTGAAGTTGATAGTTGAACTAAATAAAATTTGAACGTCACAATATGTTTCATTGCGTTACTTATTTCAGTTAGAAAAATTTCAAAGCCTTTAGCCTCGGTTTGGAATATTCATCAGTACGTCGATTCGAAGTCCCTTTATCTTAATTACTCATAAATCAAATATAGCGACAATTTTTTTTTCAAACCTAGTACATATATGAAATATCCGCTTCGTATGTGCAGTACTTAATGTAAAAATTGAAATTTATAGGCGACTGTGTCTAAACCACCCCTAATTTTGGACCTATTTCAACAGAATTTGAAACATGGTTATAAATTTTGTTCTCAGCTCCGCAATTTCGGTGATTTGTGGGTTGTACACAGCAGGCTATGCCCTAATTCGCATAAAAATGTAACCCAATTAAATCAGGCATTAAATATCTCTATTTTATGCTATACGATAAGCTTGCTTGGGCGCCCAGTTTCTTTGACCTCAGACGGTAAGCTATGGTCCACTGCATAATTATGATAACCTATTCCTCCCTCCCCTTACCGAAAGGCAGGGTCTAAAAAGAGATGGAGGCCTAACTAAAACATGTACTGACAGGCAGGTTGGTCTCTTTTTGCATCAAGCTCGTTTAATATGAACTTATATCGCTCTCGATTACCATTTTGGTTCGAATAGCTACTTTTTTGCTTCCCTGGACATATTCCTTACTTCAGCGAAGCAAATAGGCCTATATTCAACTCCAAATGTTAATTTGGCATTATGCTCCACAGTACTCATAGCTTTGATTCTGCATAAACCATAGCTGAACTCCACCAGTTGGTACCGAATCTCGTCAATTTTGAAGAAGTAATTTGTTTGTTATATTTGTTTCAGTTTCTGCTCCACGTATGGACGCCAATTTGAAGAAGGTGTTTTGTTGGAGTTGTTTATTTATTTAGCTCCACGTATGGATGCCAATTTGAAGTAGTAGTTTGTTGGGGAACCGAACTTGAAATTCGTTGCAATCACACGTATAGTAAACAGTTTCCGGTAGCCTTCGCCCCAAATGTACTTTCAGGTGGCCTTTGCCCCAAGTTTCAAAATAATAGCTTTCTAATTTGACTGTTCCTTTAGATATTATATATTTATGTTTGCCTCGGCTGCGTCAGTATTATTGTTAGAGACATTGAAGTCTTGGCAGGGCGTGATGCGACAAGAATGTAGGCTTACGCAGATTTTAAGTTTTAATTCACTCCGTATTATTAATCCTTGACAGAAATTAAATAGCACTTCACTGATATAGAGAGCTGTGAGATTCTTTTTATTAATTAATTACACTTTTGCCACGTAAAACTATTCTTCGTCTCACACGAATACATATTAAACCTCTCGAGGACGCATCTTGCATCTGGTTACTATCACTGTCTGCAGGCAACTGAATTGAATTTAACCGTCTAAACTTGTAAATTTCTGTATTTCAAGTCTCTGATTGGCTAATCCTACTCCAATAGAATACCTGCATTTCACTAAAGCTTTTTCTGGTTGTTGATTGGCCATTTTTGAACTGTCATTAAAATTACATTATTGCTTCCAAGAAACATTTAAACTCTCAAACTCATTATTGCCTCAAGGTTACCTCATTGTTACCTCATTGTTAGCAACGTTTAACTTATTATTCTCACAGCCCCTACATTATTAAATTACGTAATATATTCACATAACATTATTACACATGGGTGCAATAATATAAACATATGCAATGACTGTTACATACATTTCACAAATTATTACATACACATATTGCTTCAAGGCGGGCTGTTATATGTCGCAGTAACTTTCATGTTATCTTATTTGCTGAGCGCCTGTTATTGTTTTACTATTTTTAATTTTGAGTTCTTTGTCCTCCGGCTAGCTATTATTACTCAGTCGAGCAAATCTCTTGAACAGGGTGTGTAAACGGAAAGGAGTTGTTACTAAAGATAACACTGATAAAATAATTTGTTTTTACACTTTTATTGCCGTCACATTTTATTGATTTCACATATTTTCTCTTGATACACGCCTGACTGAAACTGCTATATTTTCGAATGTAACTATAATCACTTATTTGCCGCACATTATTAATTCGCGTATTTCACACTTTATAACTAACTTTACGACGCGAGAGATTCTGTAGAACTGCGCGACGTGTAGCCCGTGGATGATTCTGTTGAACTGTGCGTTACCCGTCTCTGGCTTCAGAATTTATACTCCCTCACCCCGATATGCCTAAAGATTATAATCGAGCTGCTATTGGTTAATAAAGCGCGCCAACATTAGCGTCTATTTTTATATCCAATCAAAATTACGAACACATATGCTCTAGGGAAGATATTCCCTCCATTTCTAAAGAAAAGCGCGCTACTCTGACGTCATTTGTTTGTCTCTTCTTAGTGATAAACAACTCATCCCCTCGCTACATTTGTTACCCGCTCCTATTGTCAGTTTCAGTGAGGCCGTGTAAACTTATTTCCTAACAATGCTTATAATTAACAAACATCTCAAATCATTGTCATACAATAATGTTAAGTTACACTACAATCACTCTGGCATTCACAGTGTTGTGATATAAAATACTGCCTCATATTGAATTTACATATTATATATTTTGACTGAATTCATTTAAGTGTTAAAAATACTGCCTCAATTTTAGATCTTGTTCAAACTGACCGAAGGTTTTTCGCGGTTTTCCTTGGTCGCTAGGCGAAAATGCTGGGTTGGATAATCTGATCCATGAATTTTCCCATCATCCCTTTCATCACTACATTTCATTTCCTTCTTCTTCACCGCCATACCAGGTATTGGACTGATCACTCATTTGGATATGCTATGATACAGAGTTTGCTTGGTCCTTGACAAGTTACTGATTCAAGGCATTGGCTTGTAAGTCCTTGGGGTGTTAAATCCTACAAAGAGGAGGGTAAACTGAAGAAGAAGAAGAAGAATTTGACACTATTTCGATTCGGTTTCCTTAAGTTTAGGGCCTTTAATACCGAGCGAGGTGGTTCAGGCGGTTACGTCCGTGGCCCGCATTCGGTGGGTCCCGGGATTGATCCTCGGCACAACAGGTTTTTCTGGTTTCCCCGGGTCGCCAGGCGAATGTTGGGGTGGTTCATCTTCTACTATGACTCCCCTTCGTCTCATTCCCTGTACCCATTATCTTCCTTGTCATGTGTTTCAGGGTTCTATGACCAGGCGACGGTGTTCGGCGGGTTGCTTGCGCTCTGTAAAGTTTTCTTCCCTTGGGTCACTGCGGTACCGCTCAGTTAAGACTCTCTTCAGCAGTGTTGCCAACTTAGCTATTTTATGGCTAAATCTAGCATTTTTACAGTAGCGTTTAGCCATATAAAATCGTAAAATGTTTATAGCCTGAAATCTAGCCAATTTAACAAACCCCTCCTAAATAGCATAATTTCACGTGCACTTTAGCTATGCAAAAGGAATAAATGGTTACGGTGAATCCCCACTACCGTGTATTATGTTCCTATCAGGAGTCATGACATGTCATCAAAATGTGTACTAATCATATGGTCGACTTTCTGGAGTATGCGCCCAAAAAGTATGATTTTTGACACACAGAATTGGTCAGTCCTTACATATTTTACCTAAAGTATTTCAGTAAATTTCATAATTCAGTATCAGTTATATTTAACGTACGGTGTTGTTGCTTAGCAAAACTATACCTTATTCCATTTCAATTTTGTATTAAATAAATTATTATTTTGCAATATTTAAATATTATGGAATTATCTAATCAATTATAATATTTAGAATGTCTTTATAGGGTTTAACTTCTGCAAATAAAATATGGGTAGTTTTAGACACCAATTATATCTAGCCATTTTAACTTTTTCTACTACGTATAGTAAGTAGGGGAAGTATTGTATTCCACCCAAAAATTCGATACCGAGATATCACCGGAAATATATGTTTTGAGACACCCTGAATCCAAAAAATGCAGTTTTGGAAACATGTCCGTGTGTGTCTGTGTGTCTGTGAACAGCATAACTCAGAAACGAACCGTCGGATAAACACTAAACTTGGTATTTAGGTTCAGTATCTTCCAGAGATGCGACACGAAGGTTTGCAAGAAAATCCCCCTACCCCAGGATACCCTTTACATGGAAGATTTTTGGAAAATTTTAATTTTCTCAAAAATGGCTCTAACGATTTTGATAAAAATATCATATGTTTAAGATACTTTCATGACAAATAAAATGTATATGTTGAATTTTCAGGGAATGTCTGCAAAAGTGTTCTTCATTGTGAACGACTTTTGTATAACTGGTAAACCATAAGAGATAGACAAAATTTTACTACACAAAAATGTAGATCGCGTTAAAATACATAATTTATGTCATATACATTTTTTTTTGTTGAGTGAACCATTTTCGAGATATTGCTGTTATGCAATGCTATGGGAATTCGTTATTCATTTTTTTGTCTTGGATATGCAAAGAGTTATAATCTGTGGCAAAGGGAATGGTGCTGCACCTAGCAACCAGCTATTAAGAGATATGTATGTGCTTAAAGGCTACTGTATTTCTATATTGCCCTTGTAAATATATATTCCTCTTACATCTACAAGAAAATTAGCAATAAGATAGACTCTGCAAATGTTTATCTCGATTAACATGAAGTAGATGGAGAATAAGCGTTTGTAAAAATAGTTTGTACAAGAGTAGAGAAAGTGATGTGAGTGTAACACATCAGATTTTTCTGTTAAATAATGCCTTTTTAAAGACACCATCTAGCCATTCTTTGCGAGGAAGTGTTGGCAACACTGCTCCTCAGCGTGGTGCTCCGCTCTGAGGGATCCTGGAGGTTGGTGACTGGTAAGTAGGGACCGTGCGGCGTCGGATGCGTTCTATCTGTAAACATTAGGAACCCCGTCCATGCTTGCGCCCATCGGCATCCGGATCTGGTCGTCTTTCGGATCTCTCACCTTATCCCTCCCTCTCTCCCTCCCTCCCTCCCTTCCAGGGATCCTGTTGGAAGCACAATGGGCCGACTGGCCTTCGTGTGCTGCTCTACCCCGGTTCCAAGGAGCCCCTCCGTGATAGGTACCTTTACCTTTACTTATGGTGCTCTGCCCCGCTTTCGGGGCCACCTCCGTTCGTCCATACATTAACCTTCATCTTCTATTATTTAATTTATTGATACAGAGTTTTTGAGGTCGCCTTGCCGACTTTTATGCAGCACTTTTAGGAGTGCACCCTACAGGCGCAAATATGGACGGGGTCCCTAACGTTTCCAGATAGAGCGCACGGGCCCTGCCCACAAGCCAACAACCTCCAGGGTCCCCCGGAGCGGAGCCCCACACTGAGGAGAGACCTAGCCAGCGGTACCACAGAGCGCAAGCCACCGTCCAGCTGCAACCCGCAGAACACCGTCGCATGGTCCTACAACCCTGAAACAGATAACAAGGAAGATGATGGGTACAGGAAATGAGAGGGAGGAGAGTCGTGGTAGAAGATGAACCATCCCACCATTCGCCTGGCAACCCGGGGAAACCACGAAAAACCCATAGTCAGAGCAGACTGTCTGCGCGGATCGATGCGGGCCGCAGACGTAACCGAGCACCATAAATAGGCCGCAAGAGCCTTTTTGCTCCTACTAAAAAAATAAAACGGAGTTTTGTTTAGGTACGCTCTTTAACTACTGTAGTCCTTAGCGTCCCATTCTATATTAGGCGTGTAAGACCGTAAATTTTGCTCAGAGGCCTCTTTATCAGGTTTGAGAGTCGTTTACGTGCCGCAAATCTACGACACGGGACCACCTGCTTTACGTCCCTTCCGAAGGAAGCCGTGCTAAGGCTCCCATCGCCCTCCATCGGATCTGAACCCGCAACCTCGGGAACCAGATGCTAGTATGGTAACCACTACACCATGGAGAACGACTTTTGCTCCTATCGCGACTCCTGGGAGAGGGAGGAGACAGATTCGAAAACCGAATGACGAGGGAGCAAGCATGGACGGGGTCCCTCACGTTTCCAGGTCGAACGCATCCGACGCCGCGCGGGTGGTCCCCCTGGTGGGTTTCACTCGGAGGCGGGACTAACTGAACAGTTCCGCAACGGCGTCATAGAAGACACCTCTGCAAAGCGTACAGCCACCGCCTGGTTCTACAACCCTGAAACAGATGACAACGAAGGAGGTGATATAGTGTAAGAACTGAAAGAAAACATCAGACGAAAAGAACACTCAGTTTCGGATATTGAACTCTCCAGTTTGAAGGAAAATTTCCTCTAAAGATATCACACAGTATTTCCAACATCTCTTATGATAAGGTATGTGCTTATTATCATTGTAGTTGTAACTATGAAAATGTGAGGAGGTGGTGGGGATATCGGCAGGAGTCCGAGCTGATGCAGCCGGCACACTGCTTCCTGAAGGGAAGCGCTATATTAAGAAAAACTATCATGTCACATAAGGAACTATTTTGCATCGCACAACAACTGTTCCGTGATAGCAGCCAGTGAGAGGTGACTAGTGCATGTGACAGTTGAAGTTGGTTTTTCATTTTTACGTTTTTTTTATTATTAGCCCCACGTTTTGGGAGCCAATTTGAAGAATGTTTGTTGCTGTTACGTATGGAAAGTCGATTTGAAGTAGAAGTTGTATTCTAGTTCTTGTGTTCGGGTGCCGAACTTGAAGTAGCAGCAACCGCATGTATAGTACCGGGTTTCCGGTAATCTTCGCCCCAAATGTACTTTCCGGTGGCCTTTGCCCCAAATGTTTAAAAAATATTAACTTTGTAAATTTGACTGTTTCTTTAAATATTATATATTTATGTTTGACTCGGCTGCGTCAGTATTATTGTTAGAGACATGGATGTCTTAGCAGGGCGTAGTGCGGCTGAAGAATGTAGGCTTACACAGATTATAATTTTTAATTCACTCCTTTTTATTAATTTTTGACACAATTTAAATAACACATCACTGATATAGAGAGCTGTAAGATTCTTTTATTAATTAATTACTTGCACTTTTTAACACGTAAAACTATTTTCGTCTCACACGAATACTATTAAATTTCTCGAGGACGCATCTCGTGTCCGGTTAGGAACACTGTCTACAACCAACGCGTCCAGTTATGAGCGCTGTCTACAAACAATTGACTTGATTTCAACCGCCTAAATTTGTAAATTTCTGTATTTCAAGTCTCTGATTGGTTATTCCTAATCCAATAGAATACTTTTATTTAATTTAAGCTTTTTTCTGGTTATTGATTGGCTATTTTATAAAATGTCACAAAAATTATATCATTGTTGCTCCAAGAATGACTAGTATCATTATTAAACATTCTTACTCATTATTGCCTCAAGGTTACCTCATTGTTAGCAACTTTTAACCTATTATTCTCACAGCTCCTACATTATTAAATTACGTAATACATTCACATAACATTATTACACATGTATACAATAATATAAACATATACAATGACTGTAATATACACTTTTTATATATTGTTACATACACATATTGCTTTAAGGGAGGCTGTTATTGAATTTATGTATTATATAATTTGACTGAAATCACTTAAGTGTTAAAAATACTGCCTCACAGTTCAGAAATTCGGGACAAAGTTATATAGAACAAGGTTCTTGCTTATTTTGATACATGTACATAACCTCTTTTGTCGTGTGTACTGTGGATCATAATCGCTCCGTAGACTGTCATATTAGTTCAGCTGTTTCACGCTCTCTTGCGATTGGCTGCTGTTATTTACCGGAAGAAGGGAGCATCAGACGAGGAATGGAAGCATTCATATGAAAATAAAGACAAAGAGGTGTTTTCATCGAGACAATCGGAACCTTTGCTCATTTCCCGTGTTGATCAACACCAGCTTCTCCTTTGTTTCTCTTCCGATCCCACCTTCTAGCATGTGCTCCTGTTTGTTTTTGTGCTATTTGCATCATGAGTTAACGCCGGAAGGTTCCTTGGTAATGAGGAATTTTACCAGAATTTGGTTCGCATCCGGAGTTTCTGAAGCAGATTTTTGTTTGTCGTCTTTAAATGGAAACAAGAAAAAGATCTGGATGCGAACTGCAATGTAACTGTAAAATTTTAATTATCTGTCAGAAATACACGTATCTTACTTATGGATCCCGAAATAATATAACTGAAAGGGAGGGGAAGTTTCATTCCTTTTTACTCCTTATGGAGGTTTAAGAACATTAAAAGTGGAATAGAATCCAAAAGCAGGAGGTTTGTTTGTTTTTAAGGGAGATTAAATGGTGAAAATTGACAAAAATTTACATTTTTAGTATTTTATGCAGTCGTATAAATTGGAATTTCTCTTTAACTTTATATATCGAGGGGCCCAATAAGTAAGTTTCCTATTTTATAAAAAAAGTTACACACAATTGATCATGTTGAATTAATTTTATTTCTATTCTACATACCCTCTATTACTTTTCTACATAGTCAACATGTTTTTCCAAGCATTTTTGGGGACGTGACACAAGTTTTTCCAAGCCAGTATCGTACCAGGTCGTGTCCTGTGCTCGCAACCAGCTGTTCACTGATTTGACTTCATCATCGGTGTTAAAAGTGCTTACCTTTGAGTTGGAGGAACATGTGAAAATCACTTGGGGCAAGCTCCGGTGAATACGGAGGATACGAGAAAACTTCCAAGTTGAATCTTGACCCAGACGGAGCTCAGAAGATTCAACTGGGAGGTTTTCTCGCATCCTGCATATTCATCAGATCTTTTCCTAAGTGATTTTCGCATGTTCCACTGACTCAAAGGTCATCTTAGAGGTAAGCACTTTAACACCGTGACGAAGATGAATTAGAAGTGAACCAGAAGTCGGGTCCTGTGCTCGTAACCAGCTATTCACTTCTGATTGATCTTCGTCACGGTATTAAAGTGCTTACTTCCAAAATGACCTTTGAGTCAGGGGAACATGTGAAAATCACTTGGGAAAAGATCTAGTATCCTCCGTATTCACCGGAGCTTGCCCCAAGTGATTTTCACATGTTCCTCCAACTCAAAGGTAAGCACTTTTAACACCGATGATGAAGTCAAATCAGTGACCAGCTGGTTGCGAGCACAAGACCCGACTTGGTACAACACTGGCTTGGAAAAACTTGTGTCACGTCCCCAAAAATGCTTGTAAAAACATGCTGACTATGTAGAAAAGTAACAGAAGGGTTGTACAATATAAGTAAAATTAATTCAACATGATCAATTGAGTGTAATGTTTTTTATGAAATAGAGAAACTTAACTTATTGGACGAACCTCGTGTATGTTATCACTGTAACCACAACACAATACTGTTTCCATGCAATCGCGAGAAACAACTGAATGTTGACAGGACTTTAAGAGAATTACCAAGTAATGAACAATTCAAACCATTAATAACAGATATCCCAGAAATGGCTTATGCCACAAAAAAACTTGTTTAAAATAAATCGTGTGTCTTAAAGAGATCTACAATTTTTGTGAAGTATGTTTTCCACTATCGTTTAACGTTTACCAGTTATACAAGATTATACGAAATTCATTCCGAATGAAGAGCTACGTCTTTGATACGAAGCCTGATTGGCGCCTGAATGGAATGTATTGTTTTGCGGAAGTGGCAAAATCGTAAGCCTTCATTCCAGCGCATGCTGCTAGAATATTGCATCCGTCTAAGCATTTTTTTCTGTCCTGAATAGCACGTGCAATGTTTCCATGTCTTTGGGAAAGTCGTGGCTTACCAAGAACGATTTTTAGACTTTCCCACATTTCAACTAACATTAGGACGCCTCATTTTTACTTTCTCTACTACGTATAGTAAGTAGGGGAAGTATTGTATTCCACCCAAAAATTCGATACCGAGATTACACCGGAAATACACGTTTTGAGACCCCCTGAATTCAAAAAAAGCATTTTTGAAAACATGTCCGTGTGTGTGTCTGTGTGTCTGTGAACAGCATAACTCAAAAACGAACAGTCGGACAAACACCAAACTTGGTATTTAGGTTTAATATCTTCCAGAGATGCGACAAGAATGTTTAAGAGAAAATCCCCCCACCCCAGAATACCCTTTACATGGAACATTTTTTCGAAAATTTTAATTTTCTCAAAAATGGCTCTAACGATTTTGATTAAAATATCATATGTTTAAAATATTGTCATGAGAAATGAAATGTATATCTCGAATTTCCTGGGAATGTCTCCAAAAGTATTCTACATTGTGAACGACTTTTGCATAACTGGTAAACTATAAGAGATAGACAAAGTTTTACTACACAAAAAATGTAGATCGCGTTAAAATAGACAATTTATGTCATATACATTTTTTTTGGTTGAGTGAACCCTTTTCGAGATATTGCTTGTTATTCCTTTAAATTTTCCAATACTTTACATTTTCTCAAATTCGTTATTCCTTTTTACTTTCTCTACTACGTATAGTAAGTAGGGGAAGTATTGTATTCCACCCAAAAATTCGATACCGAGATTTCACCGGAAATACATGTTTTGAGACCCCCTGAATCCAAAAAAAGCATTTTTGGAAACATGTCCGTTTGTGTGTCTGTGTGTGTGTGTGTGTGTGTGTGTGTGTGTGTCTGTGAACAGCATAACTCAGAAACGAACAGTCGGATAAATACCAAACTTGGTATTTAGGTTCAGTATCTTCCAGAGATGCACCACGAAGGTTTTCAAGAAAATTCCCCACCCCAGACTACACTTTACATGGAAGATTTTTTGAAAATTTTAATTTTCTCAAAAATGGCTCTAACGAGTTTGATTAAAATATCATATGTTTAAGATATTGTCATGACAAATGAAATGTATATCTCGAATTTTCTGGGAATGTCTCCAAAACTATTCTTCATTGTGAACGACTTTTGCATAACTGGTAAACCATAAGAGATAGACAGAATTTTACTACAAAAAAAATGTAGATAGCGTTAAAATACACAATTTATGTCATATACATTTGTTTTGTTGAGTGAACCATTTTCGAGATATTGCTTGTTATTCCTTTAAATTTTCCAATACTTATACATCTTCTCAAATTCGTTATTCCTTTTTTTTATGACCTGGACATGCAAAGAGAATGGAATACTCTACATAGCAACCAGCTCTTAAAATATTTGACTATCGCTTAAAAGCTACCATATTCCCCTTGCATCTACAAGAAAATTAGCAACAAGATTGACATCTTGATATCTCAATGAACATGAAGCATATGGAGAGTAAGCGTTTGTAAAAATAGTTTGCACAAGAGTAGAGAAAGTCATGTGAGTGTAACACATCAGATTTTTTTAAGTTTAACTTCCATTAACTGAGTAGGTCATATCGGACGATAAGTTAATGAAATAAATTAACGATGCTCAAATGAGCCTGGAGTCCATAGAGTCCAATAGTTTACGTGTAGGTAATACTTTTAAGCCAACACAGTGTATATAATACCTATCAAGGAATAGTGAATTGAAAAGTGAAGTAGGTAGTATCATTACGTTATTTGCCCCAAATTTTGGGCGTCAATTTGAAGGTCGTATTGAAGGAGTTGTATTATATTTCAACTGTTGGGGAGCCGAACTTGAAGTACCGCACGTATGGTAAGAAGTTTCCGGTAGCCTTCGCCCCAAATGTTTAAAAAGATATTAACTTTGTAATTTTTTCTGTTTCTTTAAAAATTATATATTTATGTTTGGCTCGGCTGTGTCAGTATTGCTGTTAGTAACATGTTTCTCTTAGCAGGGAGTGGTGCGACTGAAGAATGTAGGCTTACACAGATTAAAATTTTACTTCACTCCTTTTATTAATGCTTGACACGTTTTAAATAACACTTCACTGATATAGAGAGAGCTGTGAGATTTTATAAATTAATTACTTGCACTTTTTAACACGTAAACTATTTTGTTTTTGTCTTCTCGAGGACGCATCTCGCTTCCGGTTAGGAACACTGTCTGCAAGAAACTGACTTGATTTCTTCCGCCTAAATTTGTAAATTTCTGTATTTCAAGTCTCTGATTGGCTATTCCTAATCCAATAGAATGCTTTTATTTAACTTAAACTTCTTTCTGGTTGTTGATTGGCTATTTTATAAACTGTCACACAAATTTACATTATTGTTACTCCAATAATGACTAGTAGCATTATTAAACATTCTTACACATTATTGCCTCAAGTTTACCTCATTGTTAGCAACTTTTAACCTATTATTCTCACAGCTCCTACATTATAAATTACGTAATATATTCAGATAACATATTGAACATGTATGCAATAATATAAACATATACAATGACTGTAATACACACTTTTTATATATTGTTACATATATATTGCTTTAGGGCGGGCTGTAATTGAATTTACATATTATATAATTTGACTAAAATCAATTAAGTGTTAAAACTACTGCCTCATAAGTTAGCAAATCTGTATTAAAGGTAAAGCTACAGACGAAAGGAAGGGCCCTCATATCGGGGTGGAGTGCGCAAGTTGGCGGAAACGGCCCCTTTTACTCCTAATGTAACCCCTGGCAGGGAGAGATTAGGGGAGATAACCAAGGGGCGAGAATTCTGATTATTCAGCCAACGCTCGGGACCCAAGAATGAAGCTCGTGGGATTTTCTATTAGGAGGTTCCTATTTTAAAATCCACCCCCTTGTTTTCACAGAAACGGAAGTGGATACGCCACTTACGCGTGTCAAACCCAAAAGGGGAAGACTAGCCAACAACCTCGGTGAGGGGGACAGTTTCTAGCCACTGTCTACCAGCTCTCATGGTTGGTGCCGGAAAACATCAAGGCGTCTCACAACCCCGCGAAATTTCCAGCCAGACGTGCCGACTCTCCTATTGGTTTCAGGTAACACTACCCCGTCGAGTCCAACCCAATCCAAATACTCCCTTTTGGGAGTGGTTCGAATGTTCGGTCCGGCATACTTCTAGTAACGTCAGAAGGAGTCAGAACCCCTCCCCTTACGGGGGGATGATGGGAGAGACCCGAAGCGCGATCAGATACGGATGACGATGGGCGTAAACATAGACGAGGTACCTAAAGTTTCTATATCGAACGCATCTGACGCCCTAGACCCACGCCGAAGGCACCGAACCACCTAGAACGGGGCCCACTCGGAGACGAGACTAACTGAGAGTCCCGCAACGACGGCAGGGAAGAAACCTCTACAGAGGGCACAGCCCCGCCCAGCTGCAACACTCTGAACACTGTCGCCTTGTCCTACAGCTCCTAAACAGATGACAAGGAAGATGATGGGTGCGGAAAGTGAGAGGGAGGAAGTCGTGGTAGAAGAGGAACCATCTCAGCATTTGTCTGCCGATCCATGAACCACGAAAAACCATGGGTTAGAGTGGGCGGTCACCGGGGATCGAACTCAGGCCCTCCCAAATACGCCATCTCGCTCGGTAAATCTGTATTAAGTTACTATTGATTTATATACTCGTCCTTCCGGCAGTTATTTATAAACTACTTGCATTTATTAACGCAGAACTGGGTCTAAATCGATAATATAAAACCAATATCTGCGAAGTAATACGTTACGATTTGGCAGAGTGTGAAATTCCCCCCGATCCTGCTGGACTAAATTAATTACTTATTTTCCACCATTTGAATTTAAATGAAACTTTATATTGAGATTCTCAGCAAACCATTGAAGGCGTGTTGGAGTTTTATGAAAATCCGATTATTACCATCCTCTCGCAGAGAAATATATTGATATTTTCATTTCTGATATACAGGAAAAGCAATTTTCTGGATTCTGAATCAGTAGTAATGGTCTGCCGGAGAATTTCAATTTTATGCGACTTTGATTTCATCATCTCTTTGCAATAAATTGAAATTAAATTTTTTATCTCTGCAGATATAAATGTATTTGGAAAATAATATGATGAAGGGTTATATTCCAGGAACAAGGGAGAAAGCTTTTTTGTGTATCAAATCTGCTTTCGTACATGTGATTTAATTACACATCTCTGCATATGAAAAACGTAATGTTTTGTTTAAAATATACAGTGCCTTTCCTTCACATTGTGGCCGCTGTACAGCTGCTCGCAGGACAGTCACCGCAGCTTGAACTCCCGCTGAAACAGTTATAATATTCCCGAAACGGCCTCACGTTCTCATATTTACAATTACAATGATAATAAGCACATAAGAGATGTTGGAATGTTGTTCTTCTCTATACACACATTTCTGGCATCCTCTCACGAAATTTTTATTCACATTGGAGAGTTCAATATCTGAAATTGAGTGAAATTCTCGACTGTTTTTTTTTTAGTTCTTACAATGTATGGGGGTTTGTTCCATACACCTTATTACTTTCTCTGCTACGTATAGTAAGTAGGGGAAGTATTGCATTCCACCCAAAAATTCGATACCGAGATTTGAGGCAGTATTTTAATACCTGAATAATTTCAATTGTATTTTAAAATAGGTAATTTCAATAATAGCCCGTCTTAAAACAATATTTATGTAATAATTATTTAAATTGTATGTAACAGTTCATTGCAAATGATTATTTTTATTGTAAATATATTTTAATAATGTTATGTGAATACATTACATACTCTAATAATGCAAGAACTGTGAGAATAATAAGTTTTAAGTTGCTAACAATGAGTAATAATGAGGTAATTGTGGCAATAATGTGTTTAGAGCTTGAAAATGTACTGGTCATGATCAGATCGACGATGACGTAAATTCTGTAACAGTTTTAAATTACCCAATCAACAGCAAAGAAAAATTTTAAGTTAAATGCAGAAATTTGGACTAGATTAGCCAATCAGAGACTTGCAATACCGAAGCTTAAGGATTTTGACCGTTGAGAGTTACTCAGTTGCTGGCGAGACTTGGTAGAGTATAGATGGGAAAATGATAAAATAATTTACGTATTTTTATTACGTAACAACAGTTGAAGAACATTACATGTTCAAATTAGCGTCCCAAGTGTGGAGCTAAAATAATTTCTTCAAATTGGCTCCCATACGTGGGGCAGTTAAACATAAATCATCTACCTACAATAAACATATCTTCAGATTTCACCGGAAATGATGTTTTGAGCCCCCGCCTGAATCCAAAAATTGCATTTATAGAAAAAGGTCCTGTATGTGTCTGTGCGCAGAATAAATCAAAAACGAAAAGTCGAAACGAAAACGAAAATACCAAACTTAGTATTTAGGTTCAGTACCTTTTAAAGATGCGACACGAAGATTTTCAAGAAAATCCCCCCATCACTGACTACCATTTACATTGAACATTTTTCGAAAATTTTCATTTTCTTAAAAATGGCTCTAACGAGTTTGATTATAATATCATATGTTTAATATATTTTCATGAACAAATGAAATGTACATCTTGAATTTTCCGGGAATGTCCCCAAAAGTCCTTTTTATTCCGAACGACTTTTGTATAACTGGTAAACCATAAGAGATAGACAAAATTTTCCTACACAAAAAATGTAGATCGCATTAAAATACACAAGTTATGTCATATACATTTTGTTGTTGAGTGAACCATTTTCGAGATATTGCTTGTTATTCCCTTAAATTTTCCAATACTTATACTTTTTCTCAAATCCGTTATTCATTTTTTTTGTCCTGGTAATGCAAAGAGAATGGAATACTCGACATAGCAACTAGGTCTTAAAATATTTGACTATTGCTTAAAGCCTAGCAATTCCCCTTGCATCTAGAAGAAAATTAGCAATATGATTATCATCTCGATATCTCGATTAATATGAAGCATATGGAGAATAAGCTTTTGTAAAAATAGTTTGTACAAGAGTAGAGGAAGTCATGTGAGTGTAACACATCAGATTTTTTTAAAATGGAAATTCGTTATTAGTTTTTCTACATGCAAAGAGAATGGAATGCTCCACATAGCAACCAGCTCTTAAAATATTTGACTATCGCTTAAAGCCTACCATATTCCCTTGCACATACAGAAAATTAGCAACAAGATTGCTAACATGAAGTAGATGGAGAATAAGCGTTTGTAAAAATAGTTTGTACAAGAGTAGAAAAATTCATGTTACTGTAACACATCAGATTTTTTTTCTTTTTTTTCGCATGATCATCAGAGACGGATACATTTTTGTAATTGGATTTTGCGAAATGATAGAGTAATTGACTCATGCTTAATATTCTTCTCTGACGAAGCTTTGTTGTATTTATATGGCTATGTTTCGTCGCAAAATAACAAATATTGGAGTGCAGAGAAACCCGATTTTACACACGAGATTCTCTTGCATGACGCGGAAATTGGTGTGCTGCAAATGCATACAAAATGATAACACCTGTATTTTTTGAACAACCAATAAATGCAGAAAGGTATAAGAATAACTTACTCATACTAGTTTTTGAACAGCTGATTGACGTTGACTGCCAATATGGATTTTCCAACAAGACTTTGATATCGGGCACACAGCTGCTGAATTATTAAATTTCTTCTTCGTCTTTCTCTGTTTGCCCACCCCATTTTTAGGGTTTACACCCCTCCAGGATTTGCAAGCCGGTGCCTGGGGTCAGATGCCTGTCGGGGATCACAGACTATGAATCAGAAAGGATGGGTGATCAGCCCGAAGCCTGGTGAAATGAATGGCGGGGGAAACCGGAGAACACAAAGAAAACATGCCCAGACGCCACTTTGTCCACCAGAAATCCCACATGCGGTTCCCTGGGATAGAACCTGGGCCGCCTTGATGAGAGGCGAGAGGTCTAACAACTCGGCCACGTTGCCGCCGAGCTATAAAATTTAATTCGCGAAATTTTTTTAAGTTAGTTTAATTAAAAAATAATTATGGCCCTCACGATCCCCTGATTTAACATATGTGATCTTTATCTATAGGTGAATTTGAAAACTAACGTGTGTGCAATGAACCCCATACATTTGAAGAACTAAAAGAAATCACCAAACTAGAAATTCACTCAATTTCGTATATTGAAGCTTCGAGTATGAGTGTATCATTGAAGTTGTAACTATGAGAACGTGAGGCGGTTGCGGAGATATTATAACTGTTTAGACGGGAGTGTTTGCTACGATGGCCGGCGCGTGAGGAGCCATGCGGCGGCCACAGTGTGAAAGAAAAGTACTGTCGTTTTATAATAATTTTGGGGCGCTAAAGAGGATCATGTTCCATCACAAGAAGAAAATAATAGCTACGACTAAACCAATGACAATTCGTATTTTATAGCTTTTGTCATTCAACACAATTCATCACCTCATGGGGAACAAAACAAAACGCACTTGTTTGTTTCTGTGATCTGATTCTCCCAACGTAGAGGTCCCAGATTCAATTTCCAGGCTTGGAAATTTGGAGATATAGGATTATCTTTTGTCCTCCCAAGAGTATGAAGATGTATGTAATTTAATATTTAAAAGAAACCCAAATGTAACAAACGATCTGTTGTGTCACATTCATATGTCTCCTCTACGCATTATCGTTCATTTTATATAGTTACTACATATTCCTGTATCTACTTCAAGTTTTGACAATATTTGTATAAATCGTTTCATAACAGATTTCATTGTAAGCACAAAGGGAATAGCGATGCTCAAATGTTAAAAACTGGTGGATATTTACTGGCCTTGAAATACCATACCTACTCTTCCCATGATATCGCAAGGAATAACTGAATAGCGACAGCGCTAATGTGACAAAGGTATGGAAAAATTAAAACATAACGGATGTGTGTGTGTGTGTGTGTGTGAACACGATAACTAGAAATTAAAGGTCGGTTAAATACCAAACTAGTCTTCAAGTATGCTATAAGAAGATTTTCAAGAAAATTCTCCCATTTCAAACATTCCTTTACGTGGAAAAGTTTTTCTAATTGTTTATTTTCTCAAAAATGACTCTTTCGATTTTGATTTACATCTTATTAAAGAAAAATTGCAGATCTCGTTAAAATTCAAGGTTTATGACAAATAAATGTTTTGTGACGTTAGCTGTATCCGAGATATTTGTTGTTGTTGGTTTGAATTTTCAAATATTACTTATAATTTTTACTTTCTCAACTACGTATAGTAAGTAGGGGAAGTATTGTATACCACCCAAAAATTCCATACCGAGATTTCAGCGGAAATATATGTTCTGAGACCCACTGAATCCAAAAAAAAAGCATTTTTAGAAACATGTCCGTGTATATGTCTGTATGTCTGTGAACAGCATAACTCAGAAACGAACAGTCGGATAAACACCAAGCTTGGTATTTAGGTTCAGTATCTTCCAGAGATACGACACGAAGCTTTTCCAGAACCCCCCCCAGGTTACCCTTTACATGGAACATTTTTCGAAAATTTTAATTTTCTCAAAAATGGCTCTAACGATTTAGATTAAAATATCATATGTTTAAGTTGTTTTCATAACAAATGAAATGATTATCTCGAATTTTCTGGGAATGTCTCCAAAAGTATTCTTCATTGTGAACGACTTTTGCATAACTGGTAAACCATAAGAGATAGACAAAATTTTACTGCACAAAAAATGTAGATCGCGTTAAAATACACAATTTATGTCATATACGTTTTTTTGTTGGGTGAACTGTTTTCGGGATATTGCTTGTTATTCCCTTAAATTTTCCAATACTTATACTTTTTCTCAAATTCGTTATTCATTTTTTTGTCCTGGACATGCAAAGAGAATGGAATCCGCCACATAGCAACCAGCTTTAAAAATATTTGACTATCGCTTAAAACCTACCACATTCTCCTTGCATCTACAAGAAAATTAGCAATAAGATTAACATCTCGATTAACATGAAGCATATGGAGAATAAGCGTTTATAAAAATAGTTTGTACAAGAGTAGAGAAGGTCATGTGAGTGTAACACATCAGATTTTTTTGTTTGGTTGTTATTTCTTTCTTTCAAAAGATTGCAATCTGTTGAGCCTGAAAGATGCTGCAGGAGAAAATAGAATATCTCTGGCAGAATGCTGAAGCACTACAGATTTTATGATTTAGAGTGAAGCTTTTTCTTGTTTCATATAAATCAACAGACATTCAACATTTTGCTTTCCTCACTTTGTCACGGTTCGAATTGCCTGTAAATCTTGCCTCCCAGACCCTCCCACGTTTCTTTGACAGGACAACACAAAAGGGACCACTCGATTCCCTTGGTCGAAAGGGGATGAGGGCATCCACCAGAAACGCACGAGTACATACATTGAAAACCAGGGGAACTATAAACCTTTTGGGTCGACAAATATACCTTGCAAAAGTCTAATGAAGGGAGTGACTTTTAGCTAAATACTCTACCCTTCCTTTATGAAATGCATAGCGAAGTTGTGTGGCAGGTACAGAGTGAACCAATAGACTCCGAACCGCCTGGGCGGCGTTTTTCCTGTCCGCGTTCTCGGCGCTCGTTGCCGTCTGCTGTTATCATAGAAAGGCGCCTACTTTTAAAGGCTTTACTTACCAACTCTATGAAAGGAAATGCTGAAACTGGCCACCGTCTTTGTCCATACATTTTTTGGTACCTCTTTAGGAAACTATCCATCGTAGAATTTTTGGGGGGAATTTTCCAAACGTTGACCGATGTCGTCTAATGTTTCTTCGGTAAGAACCGAAGGGCGTCTTTTAGATTTCTTAGCCTGAAATTTACTGTAAAGCTCATGGATTGTTGTACGGCCTGGAACTTTTACACCTGGAAATCTTTCTACAAATCGTACTTTCACTTGGCGAGCTGACCGAGTTAACACTTTGTGACTAAGTACACGACAAAATAAAAAATAACTCGTAATTACTGAACTACATCACATCATCGTCAACTCAAAACTGCACTTCACACTGCAAAGCAAATCCATAACAGCGTGACTTTGTTCATAGCAGCAGTGCGTTATCGTGTTTTTAACATATTTCCACACGCCAAGTGAAAAAGCATCGCGCAGCCGGATATATTGTTCATAAATTATCCCTCCGGGGTAACTTAAAACATAAAGTGTATAGGACACCCTGGAAGAATTAAAACAAAATATCCACCAGTAAATTTCTCAACGTGAACTACGGCGAGTGATGGATAGTTTCCTAAAGAGGTGTCAAAAATGTATAGACAACAACGGTGGTCAGTTTCAGCATCTCCGTTCATAAAGTTGGTAAGCAAAGCCTTTAAAAGTAGTTTTAAAAAATGTATGGTTTCATCCGCGCCTTTCTATGATAGCGGCAGAGGGCAACGAGCGTTGAGGACGCGATCAGGAAAAACACCGCGCAGGCGGTTCGGAGTCTTTTGGCTCACTCTGTATTATGCACTGGCATTCTTTAAAACGGACTTTTGTGGCCTGTTTTTAATTTCATGGCACCTTCCAAGGATGCGACACGAAGATTTTCAAGAAAATCCTCACACTTCAACTACCCTTTACGTTGAAAATGTTTCGTTATCTTTTATTTCCCCAAAAATGGCTCTAGCGATTTTGACTAAAATACTACATTTTTAGATATTTCATGAGAGGTAAATTCTGTATCTTGTAGCGATATTTCCGACGTATTACGTATACACAAAAATGGAACTCTGCACTAATTATAATTTAGGAATTATTAACGATTAATTAACATGCAATTTGGTAATTTTCCATAATTTTAAAGTAATCTGATTCAAAACTACATCAATTGAAACCCTTTTGAAGTTGTAGGTCTCAATAATATTGTCAAATAAATAAAGGGGTAATTGCCTAAGAAAAACTGCAAGATTTAGGTAATATAAGAGTAGCTTCGTTTCAGACTGTCCATATTTTCCGAGCGTGGGGTCATAAAAATCGAAAGCTTCTTTTGCACTTCGAGGGGATGAGGCAAGTTTTAAGAGTAAACAGACGCTATGAGGCAACGGACTTTTCTTACAGTTAGGCTTTGAATTTTCAGCCAGGGTACCAATAAACGTAGAGGATATGTATTAGAACCAATGAAAAGATAGGATGTATTGACATGTACAAAATTTGGAGGCAAGCAGTGATTGATGATGTAGCGGACCAGGAAGAGCATTGAGAATTGCCACATATTTCGTTAGCCAGCGCAAGTGTGGAATTCAGGTTAAGCAGGAAGCGTCCACGCTGCTCAACGCCGAGTCAGCGCTTATGTATGTATTTATACTACAGGGTTTTGACTCGGTGGTGAGAGTTGCTATCAGGGAGTTGCTGTGAGAGTTGCCACGAGAAAGTAATCAGAGATCAGTTATCACATTCGCCAACAGTTAACCAGGTAAGCATGCGACTCATCTAAGTTCTCTTGACTTGTCGGGGCTTCACCCCTAAGTTCTCTTGACTTGTCGTGGCTTCACCCCTAAGTTCTATCGACTTGTCGGGGCTTCACGCCTAAGTTCTATTGACTTGTCGGGGCTTCACCCCGAACTGAATGTACGCATACTTAAAGCTACAAGTATAATTTAGTGGGCCAATGCATCCCCTGTACTTTATTTAAATACCCCCTATCCTAGAACGCCACCCTGGCCTGCCTACCACCCCGGTACCAACGCATCCCCTACCTCTGAGCTACCAACCCCCTGTGTAATCACCTACTGCGGGGGTAAACACAGGGTCGGAACGCGAACGTGGATTTCAGACACTCCGCCATAATTCTCCGTTAAGGAATCACATTGAGTCAAAAGAAAAGGACAATAAGTTACGAAATGCCGCAGTACAGCGTAATCATAAAGTAATGCATGTGCAATAATTATATAGCGTGTTACAGTGTTCGCTGAAGTTATTTATCCAAGATAATAAATGACTTATGATTACTTCATGTTCGCGGGAATCAAAACAACGGTGATAGAGCGCCTTAGATACTAAATAATTAGCCGGAGCAAAACGTTAGCAGACCAAAGGGGGAAAATAAGCTTATATAATAACCGTACGGGGTAGGAAAAACTAGAATATTGCAGGATTTCTGACAAGAACACGCGCTTTAGTGAGGAATTGAAAACGTGTCTTCTTGATGAATAATATCCCATTGTCAACATTCCCGCAATCTACCCTGACAATAACAGTAGGGAATTTCAGACCGATTCGCCGACAGTTGACCCCGAGATGCGACGATAAGTACTTCCTAACTGACATCGTCGATCTCGAGTCCTGAAGACCACACCTACAACAACGTAGAGACGATAACGCCGCGGATAAGATACCCACCACGAAGTAGCAAAGAGAAAACGTTAAAATCTTGAATTTTCTGCGAATACCCTCGGAAGACTTATTGGTAAACTATAAGAATTAAACAAAATCTTACCAAACAGAAAGTGTAGATCTCGTTAAAGCACACAATTTATGTCAAACAATCTTTTTGTATGGCGTTAATAATTTCTCAGATATTATTTGTTATTGATTTGAATTTTGAAATACTTTTTTTTAGGTGACAAGTCGCTATTCATTTTTTCTCATGCTCATGCAAGAAACATGTAACTTCAAAGTAATCACATAGCGTTGCGCTTTTTAAAAATCTGACTGCCACGTTAACCTACTGTAGCGGGAAATCGTTGGTAATGTACATCTGGAAAGCGTCATTCCTCTGGTTGATGTTATCTGCTGCAGTGTTCTTGTCCTCGGCTATTGCTGCTCGTCGGCTGCTGTATTCTCCATTCCTAATCATTACTTATCTAGCCAATTTCTTGAGTCTTGGAGATTTCGTAGGTGCGGCAAATTAAAATACACTGCATTTCCCATTATACCAACTCCCATCAGAATAAATCAGGAGCCTAAACTAACTGCACACGTCTCCCCACCCATATGCACATACGTGCATTTGTCGTCCAGAGATTCTATAACAGAGAGTGAAAATCTGGGGCTTTCTTCCCCCTTTTATACCTAAGCCTAGTGACGCTTACCTCCGCGCCTCAAAATGTAACGTCGTTTCTAATTTGTCTCAGACCGCGTTACCTTGTAATGTATGAGAATATTCTGCTCCAAAGTTTTGCGCCTACGCGTCCCCATGATTCAATATCGCTGTCTCTTTTCTTTCTTATCTGTCTCTTTCTATTTCTCCTTATAGCTTCCAGTTCCCTGCTCATTAGCTTGGTGAAAGGTGGGCTTTACTTAGAATTATCTTTTACCTGGAATTTGCTAGCTCCCCGTCTCTTACAATCTGCTTTGTACAATTCTTGGTTGTTAAATATTTTAACATAGTTCTTGGTGAATTATATTATTGCTATTTACAATTCTTGTTTAATATTTATTTATATGTTTATGTGTGCGTGTGTAGTATATCCCCTTTCAACCCTTTAATAACTACAACCAATACGAAAACGTATAATAAAGGTTTATCTCGATTAACAAGAAGGTGGCGCCGTGGATAAATGGTTAGACCGCTTGCCTCTCAACACAACGGCCCGGGTTCAATCCTAGGGACCGCATTAGGGATTTGTGGTGGACAAAGCAGAGTCGGGCGGCTTTTCTCCGATTTCCCACGCCACATTCCACCAATTACCCCCAAGATCATCTTTCCCTTCATTTATCTCGCCGCCATTTCATATCATCCCCTTTTTCGCTCTCATACCAGGCTTCGGGCTGATCACCCATCTTGGTTGTTCTCCCTGATCTACAGGCGACTGATCCCAGGCATCCGCTTGTAAGCCCGGGGGGTGTAAGTCCCAACAACGGGGTGGCTAAGCAGAGAAAGAAGAAGAACAAGCTTTTGTAGGAATAGTTTGTGAAAGAGTGAGTAGAGCAAGTCATCGAATGTAACACTTTTTCTCCTGGTCATATAAAAAGTATGGAACCTTTTTGCTTTAGCCTACTGTATCATTCTTACACCTACAATGAGGTTGTAATGAAAGTTTATCCTGGATTAACAAGAAATGGAAGAATAAGCTTTTGTAAGAACAGTTTGTAGAAGAGTGAGTAGAGAAAGTGATGCGAATGCAACAGATTTTTTTGTAGTAATAACCACTTCTGAGATATTCATTGCTATTGGTTTGAAGTCGTCCAATGCTTTTATAATTTTTGAAGTGCTAAGACAGCATTGATTCGTTTATCGTGGTCTTGTAAAGAAAGGAGTTTTAAAGTCAGCATATGCATACCCGGTTTTTTAAATATTTGCCTAAAGCTTCAGCCTCCTTTAGTCCCCTTGGACCTATAACGAAGTGCGTAATAAAACCGTTTCTGCAACTGCTATCTCCATTAATAAGATGTAGATAGAAAAGAAAGTAAGCATTTTTTTGCGGAAGAGAATACAACACACCAATATTATTATTATTATTATTATTATTATTGTTATTATTATTGTTATTACTTTCTCTACTACGTAGAGTAAGTAGAGAAGTGTACGATTCCGCCCAAAAATTGGGTAACGAGATTTCATTGAAAATACATGTTTAGAGACCCCTGATTTAAAACAAACATTTTTGGAAAAAAGACCGCGCATGTGTGTTTGTGTGTGTATGTGTGTGTGTGTGTGTGTGTGTGTGTCCATGTCAGTCAATCACTCAGCCCTTCTGTATGTCTCCACTCCTCACTACCCTTACATGGAATATTTTTTTTAATTTTTATTTTTTCAAAAATGGCTCTAACGGAATATCTTGAATTTTCTGGAATAGCCTGCCAAGTCCAAGGAATTTTGTAGAATCTTCTAACAGATAAACATTAAGCGATAGACGAAAACGTACTACAAAGGGAATGTAGATGTCTTTAAAACACAATTTATTTCAAAATAAATTTTTGTGGCATCAACCATTCCCGAGATATCCAACGTGGCTTGAATTTTTCAATACTTTGTCATTCTTTTGAAGTCCTGTCGACATTCAGTTGTCTCTCACGATTGCATGGAAATAGTATAGAATTTCAAAACAACATATCTATAAGCAAATGTGTACTGTAGCTATTTCTGTAAAGGCTTATTTGGATTAAAATGTAGTAGATAGAAAAATATGGGTTAGTAAAAATAGTTTGTATAATCACTATAAACAATAGAGAGTAGTGAAAGTCATGTGAATGTAACAGGAAGTCTCGGGGGAGAGGTGGAGAAATTTCCATTATATTGTTCTTCAAATTGGTGTTTGAAATCGTAGTAAAGGTTATAATACTGTCCAGAAGAATGACATTTATGGTAAAGTCTGGCCTCCTCGAGATAACTAATAGGATAATTCCAGGTGTATAACTGGCTCCAGGCATAGATTTCTACAATAGAATCGAAACGTTAGCATCACTTCTTATTAAGTTTCACAACTTTACTCCTCATTATGTTTTATGGCTAGTTATTTTGTGCTTGTTGAGAGAAAAGCACAGGAGTGGTAACGTCCTTGCGACCCAGTTATCAGCAACTCATTCACATTAATTCAGAGGCATATTTGCGTAAGACACATACTTGGTTTGTTTCCTAGGTATAGGTAGTTGAACTGAGGGAGACACCTCGTGCACAGCTACCTACCTACCCCTAGGAGTGCTAGCCTCTAGTTCCCGATGTCGCGAGTTCAAACCCGGCGAAGGGCGATGGATTTTTTCGGGCTTAAAAACCCTTAGCATGGCTTCCTTCGGAAGGGAAGTAAAGCCGGTGGTACTGTGCCGTCGATTTACGGCATGTAAAAGAACCTCAAGCCTGATAAAGACGCTTCTGAGCAAAATTGCCGGTCTTTCACATCCAATATAGAATGGGACGCTAAAAACCATAGTATTTAAAGAGCGTCCGTAAATAAAACTCAATTTAATTTAATTTATCCCCTCAGGGATGAGGTGAAGGAACCACACAGGAGGCTACAGACCGTAGGCAGACAGGCCACAGAGACGCGCGTAAGTTCCTAACATTTCCAAGCTCGCAAACCCGTTGTCACCGCGAGAGAGGGCGATGAACGATATATTAGTCGAGCAGACCTCTGGTGACCACGGGGAGTATTCTTTCCCTTGAGCACGCATCCGCGCCATCTGTCCGGCACCACAAAACACCACGAAATCTAGATGCACACATGAAAGTTGAGAAGGAAACGGAATGAAAAGGAAGTTAGGGAAAGGAAATCTTGGTAGACGAAAAACCCCAACCATTCGCCTGCTATCAGGGAAACCCATAACGGGCGATCCCTATATCCGGCAACCAGCCGAAGGCCAAGGAACGGAGAAAGTTCCACAGAGAGTATCCTTTATCCCCTGCCACGCCGCACCGGAATACAATCGCCGACACTTTCAACCCTGAAACAGATAACAGGGTGAAGGATGAATAAAATGGGTCAATATGGAGTGAAAGAAATTCAGAGGCTGAGAGAAAGCACTCCTGCATTCGTCTGACGACCGGGGAAAACCCCGAAAAAACCCATTGGTCAGAGTGCGTGGTCAGCGGGAATCGAACACTGGACCTCCCGACAGCGAGTCGCACGCGTTATCCAAGCTTTGTGTGCTCATAATAGGCTACATCAGAGTCCGTAACACCTGCTCACTCCTCTCGAAGGAAATGCATGCTAGTGGCTGTCTTGCTTATCGGCTGAATATGCCTGCAATAAGAAATGAAACGCAGGACGAGAAGCTAACGTGTAATTTACGAACATATAAAGACGCTCCCACTTGTGTTGAATTATTTAATGATTTATTTCCTACAATTTACAATACTATGATTGCAAAGAATGTTTATCCAACTCGCGGATAAATTGCTATTGTGGCGTATTATTAATTTTATTTCCATTATCAGACGTAGCATTGTTATGTTTCTTGAGTAATATTTCGGCTTAACGGTGTTCCGTTTCGGTGAGGACCACGCCAAAGGGAAAGATCTTTTTGAAGTTGTCTGGTATGACGTCAACCCTGTCTGGCTTCAGCTAGATGCGGTTGGTCGGGGTAAGATAGCGTCACTCTAGTGGAAGCGTTCGTTGAAGCCAGACGTGTGTGTGTGGCCGGTCTACGGTTTAGGGGCATCTCCTTCCATTATTTTTCCTTTGCTCAATATGTAGAGTCGCCAGATGTGCTGTGAATAAAACTCAGGTATGTAAAGGTAATGTGTGTTATGTAATTTTTTAGTATAGCATAAAACCCACACCTTCTCCTCAAATTCTACACCAAGGTCCCGGAAATTCGCTGTCAACGAGTTACGCCTCCCCAATGTGCGTGTTGGGGTGATCTAAATTAATTCCTTTTCTGTAACCTTTTGGCCTTCACCCCAACATGTAACACTATTGCAGAAGAGATATTAAAAGAAGCTATAGTGGGTTGAGAAAGTGATGTGAGTGAGTGGAACACTTAAGATATTTATAATATTTAGGGAGTCTCGAAACATAGAGAAATCGCTTTGTGCAATTTATACGCAACATGCAATCTTAGGTTGAGAGGAAGAGAAATAAATTGCTGCATGAATGTTCCACTATATTGTTCTTCAAATTGGTGTTTGGAGCTCTAGTAAAGACTGCTGAATTTTTCCAGAAGAGTGACATTTATTGCCAAGACTGGCCTGCTCAAGAAAACTAATAGGATAATTCCAGGTGTATACCTAGCTCCAGGCATAGATTTCTACGAAACGTTAGCATCATTCTTGTTAAGTTTCATAACTTTACTCCTCATTATGTTTTATGGCTAGTTATTTTGTGCTTGTTGAGAGAAAAGCATAGGAGTGGTAACGTCCTTGCGACCCAGTTATCAGCAACCCATTCTCATTAATTCAGAGGCATATTTGCGTAAGACACATACTTGGTTTCTTTACTAATTCTGCTCTGATTTGAGCCTGGCGTGTCCATGATCGTGAGGGAACAATGAAACAGTATGTTGTGTAGGAGTGAAGAGCAGGCGTGTGATTATCGGTATGTTAATGATGTTGAACTTTCATGTGGGTACAGATAAACATCGCTCCAGGGTTCATTGACTGCCACGGTAAACACACACAGATTATCATAAAGTACAGCTGGCCACACTCAGAATACAGGCCTCTCTGAAGAAACACTCCAATTTCTCATCACAAACTACTCATTTAGTCTTTGTAATTTACAACAAACATTCATTTCAGTATTTAAGTTGTAACTCCATAAACCTTGGGTTACCAGATGTCCTTATTTGTCCCAGACATAGGATTAAACTTTCATAATTTGGATCAACTTTTTTACTTTCTCTACTACGTATACTAAGTAGGGAAGGTATTGCATTCCATCCAAAAATACGATACCCAGATTTCAACGGAAATACATGTTTTGAGGCCCCCTGAATCCAAAAACATCTGATGTGTTACACTCACATGACCTTCTCTACTCTTGTACAAACTATTTTTACAAACGCTTATTCTCCATATGCTTCATGTTAATCGAGATGTTAATGGTATTGCTAATTTTCTTGTAGATGCAAGGAGAATTGGTAGGCTTTAAGCGATAGTCAAATATTTTAAGAGCTGGTTGCTGTGGAGTATTCCATTCTCTTTGCATTATCAGGACATAAAAAACTGAATAATGAATTCTCATTTGAGATAAAGTATAAGTATTGGAAAATTTAAGGGAATAACAAGCAATATCTCGAAAATGTATATGACATAAATTGTGTATTTTAACGCGATCTACATTTTTGTGTAGTAAAATTTTGTCTATCTGGTTTACCAGTTATGCAAAAGTCGTTCACAAGACATAGTACTTTTGGAGACATTTCCAGAATATTCAAGATATACATTTCATTTGCATGAAAGTATCTTAAATATAATATTTTAATCAAAATCACTAGAACAATTTTTAAGAAAATTAAAATTTTCGAAAAATGTTCCATGTAAAGGGTAATCTGGGGTGGGGGATTTTCTTGAAAACCTTCGTGTCGCATCTCTGGAAGATACTGAACCTAAATACCAAGTTTGGTGTTTATCCGACTGTTCGTTTCTGTGTTATGCTGTTCACAGACTGACACACACACGGACATGTTTCCAAAAATGCTTTTTTTGGCTTCAGGGGGTCTCAAAGCATGTATTTCCGGTGAAATCTCGGTATCGAATTTTTGGGTGGAATACAATACTTCCTCTACTTACTATACGCAGTAGAGAAATTAAAAACGAAAAGTCGAATAAAAATCAAAGTTCGTATTTAGGTTCAGTGTCTTTCAAAGATGCGACACGAAGATTTTCAAGAAAATCGCCGCAATCCAGACTGCCTTTATATGGAACATTTTTCGAAAATTTTGATTTTCTCAAAAATGGCTCTAACGATTTTGATTAAAGTATCATATGTTTAAGATATTTTGAAGGCAAATGAAATGTATATCATGAATTTTATGGGAATGTCCTCAAAAGTCGTCTTCATTCTGAATGACTTTTGCATAACTGGAAAACTGTAAGAGTTAGACAAACTTTTATCACACAAAAAATGTAGATCCCGTTAAAATACTCAATTAATGTCATATGCATTTTTTTTTAATTTTCCAATAGTTATACTTTCTCTCAAATGGGAATTGTTATTTTTTTATGTCCTGGACATGCAAAGAGGATGGAATGCTCCACATTAACAACAACCTCTTAAAACATTTGACTATCGCTTAAAGCCAACCAATTCCCCTTGCACTACAAGAAAATTAGCAATACGATAATTTCTGCAGATTTTTATATGGATTAACATGAACTAGATGGAGAATAAGCGTTTGTAAAGATAATTGTACAAGAGTAGAAAAAGCCATGTGAGTTGAACATATCAGATTATTTCTATCTACAGCACTTTAATCCAAATAAACCTTTGTAGAAATAATCACATTGCACATGTTATAGATACAAAGAGAACAGCGATATTCAAATGTTTAACAACTGGACGCTATATGCTGGCCTTAAAATTCCATACTGTTTCCATGACATCGCGAGAAACAATTGAAAATCGAGGGGAGTTATTGAACAATTCGAACATTTAATAACGTATATGTCCAAAACGGTTTATGCCACAGAAAAACTCATTTTAAGTAAACTGTGTTAATGTTAATTATACAGACTTTATTCCAGTTCACGCAAGAGAAGCTCTAAGATGTCTGGTCCATAAGTTTAGGACACGGGGATCGCTAAACGCCAAACCTAAGAAGCGAAAACGATATGTTCTAACGGAGGAAAAAATTGACGAAATTGATGCATCAATCGAACGCTCTCCAAAGAAGTCTTTGAGTGTGTATTTCAAAAACGTCTGTTCATACAGCTGCTAAACGTTTAAAATTGACACTCTACAGCAGGTGAGGGCCTGTCACATCCAGGAGCGAGGGGTACTAGACTTAACGTAGCTACCCCTCTATGCGAGTAGTGGCGTAATGCGATTCTTAATTTTGGAAACTTATTATACATATTTATTAAAATGCAATTTATGCATTAAATGAGAAAACAAAATTAAGTGCTTTATTCATTATTATTCATACAATAAAGGTTTGATACTGAAAAATATATCATACTTGTTATCATACTGAACAATAAATGTAATATTGCGTATACTTTGCAGGAAACTTGAACAAACAATACTTCGATTTTTTTTTATTAAATAAACCTCTTGCTTCAATTCAAGTTTTTGGCTTACTAATTAGAGCCAGGGGCACTATCCATGCTTTTTGCTTTCTCTACCAGTACCTAGCAGTTAGAGAAGGCATTGCATTCCACTCAAAATTTGGATACCGAGATTTCACTGCAAATAGAAGTTTTGAGTAAAGAAAAAAGCATTTGTAGAAAAATGTCCGTGTGTGTGTGTTTGTGAACTCAAAAACGAAATCTCGGGTAATTATTAAACTGGGCATTTAAGTTCAGTACCTTCCAAAGATGCGACAGGTATATTTTGAAGAAATTCCCTCACCCCAAACTTTTCTTTATATGGTACATTTTCCGAAATTTTTTATTTTCTAACACATGGATCTAACGATTTTGATTAAAATACCATAAATTAAGGATATTTAGATGATAAATAAAATGTGTGTCTTGAATTTTCTGGAAATAGTTTGTGGAAGTTATACACATTCACAGGGTGTACCACTTAAGTTGAGACTGTACAATATCTTCAAAACTAAGCGTTGTAGAAAGAAATATCTTGGTTAAAAATTGCTTGGTATTATGGGAGAAAGTAAATGCCATTAGTGTTTTATTTGGAGGACGTTATGATGGTCATTTTAGGATCAATTTAACTTTTTTAATGGGAACCTACAATTAGGATCAAATTAAATTCACCGTAAACTGACCATCATAACGTCCCCCAAACAAAACACGACCATTGGCATTTACTTTCCCCTATAATATCAAGCAACTTTTATTAAAAACATTTCTTTCTATAACGCTTAGTTTTGGAGATATTGTGTAGTCTTGTTTTAAATGGTCCACTCTGACACACACACACACACACGCACACACACATACACACACGAGTACATACATGATGTGGCGTATTGTTAATTTTGCCATTACTAGACGCACTGTTGTGCTGTATTGCTCTACCAGACGTAGCATTATTGTGTCTCCTTAGTTATATTTCGGCTTAATGGCCTTTCCTTTCGGCGCGGACCACGCCAAAGGGAAGGATCTGTTTGAAATTGTCTGGTATGACGTCAGCCCTGTCTGGCTTTGGCTAGACACGGTTGGTGGGGTGAGATAGCAGCACTATAGTGGAAGTGGTCGCTGGGGCCAGTCGTGTGTGTGTGTCCGGTCTACGATGTTGTGGCATCTCTCTCCATCCTGTTTCCTTCGTTTATCATGTAGAGTCGCAAAACGTTTGCTAATAAATTCCAGGTATGTGAAGACATGTGTTATGTAATGTTGCAATGTAATATAAAACCCACGCCTTCCCCTTAAGGTCCTGAACTTCTTGCTGTCAGCGAGATGCCCCTCTCATGTGCATGTTGGGATGACCTAAATTAATCATTTTCTGATAACCTTTTTGACCTTCAACCCAACATTTAACAATACATACACACACAGTACATTGCAGTATCTTTGTATGCTACAAAATATGAAAGAGCCCATGCTTCCCTAAAAGTCCTGCAAATTCTTATGGAATGTATCTTGTGATTGCGTTGAGCAGTGTTCCACCACTGAATTAGAAGAGTGCTTGTGTGTTGCAAACAACAGACGACAAGGGGAGGAGTGGAGGTCGCTTGATACGCTGGATCTGGAGTGACCTACCCTACAGAATGACTACTGTGCAAATCACAGCCTCGTGACGACGAAGAAAACCAGGAATTCTCAGTGAAGATGGACTTCACTTTCAACATATCCTATAACAAATGTATTCTTATAGTGCATGTGACCATAACTCTTAAGTAATGCGAAGTTTTACAACGGAAACCCCTCCCCAGTGCGCAGAGCAGACATGTGTACAATCCGCGGCCCCGCAATATAATAAACGCACCCATAACGAAACGAGTAAACGAATAATGAAGGTTTATCAGTATTAATATGACGTAGATAGAAGAATAAGCTCTTGTAAAAGAGCTTGTAGAAGTATGATTAGAGAAAGTCGTGATTTGTGTTGTTAACGTTGCCCTGCTGCAGTTTATTGTAGTTGAAATAATATTCCTAGGTTCATTATAATTAAGAATCATTGAGTTGTCGACACAAGAACATTTCTGAACGCGAACATCATCCTAGCTAGTGCTGCTTTTCGTCTTCCAAGAGCTACACCCTTTGACCTGTTTCCGTTAAGTTTGATAATCATCTTGATGTATAGCACATGGGCAACCCACGATTCCCTGGCCTTAAGATTTATAATTAATTAGCTCTTTGATTATGCATTAAATTTCCCAGCCTACATACAAGCTCATACTTGCTTATGCTGTCCTGCCCACTATAGTTGTCCAATCTGATCACGTTTTCATACTTTTCAATCTTTGTGGATATCAATATATTATGTGGTCATAAAAATTACATCTATGCATGTTACAAATTACCTTTCGGCGATAGTATTTTTAGGGATGGGATACTCTGGTATCGAAGTATGCCTAATACTTTGAGATAAACTTTCCATACTTTTGAATTTTTGGAAACATATCCGTGTGTGTGTGTCTGCGAACAGCATAACTCAGAAACGAACAGTCGGATAAACACCAAACTTGGTATTTAGGTTCAGTATCTTCCGGAGATGCGACACGAAGGTTTTCAAGAAAATCCCCCCACCTCAGATTACCCTTCACATGGAACATTTTTCGAAAATTTTGATTAAAATCTCATATATTTAAGATAATTTCATGACAAAATAAAATGTATATCTTGAATTTTCTGGTAATGTCTCAAAGTATTCTTCATTGTGAACGACTTTTGCATAACTAGTAAACCATAAGAGATAGACAAAATTTTACTACACAAAAAATGTAGATCATGTTAAAATACACAATTTATGTCATATACATTTTTTGTTGAGTGAACCATTTTCGAGATATTGCTTGTTATTCCCTTAAATTTTCCAATACATTTTCTCAAATGGGAATTCGTTATTATTTTTACTTTCTCTACTACGTATAGTAAGTAGGGGAAGTATTGTATTCCACCCAAGATTTCGATACCGAGATTTCACCGTAAATACAAGCATTTTTGGAAACATGTCCGTGTGTGTGTCTGTGTGTCTGTCTCTGTGTGTGTCTGTGAACAGCATAACTCAGAAACGAACAGTCGGATAAACACCAAACTTGATATTTAGGTTCAGTATCTTCCAGAGATGTGAAACGAAGGTTTTCAACAAAATCCCCCACCCCAGGTTACCCTTTACATGGAAATTTTTCAAAAATTTTAATTTTCTCAACAATGCCTCTAACGATTTTGATTAAAATATCATATGTTTAAGATATTTTCATGACAAACGAAATGTATATCTTGAATATTCTGAGAATTTCTCCAAAAGTATTCTTCATTGTGAACGACTTTTGCATAACTGGTAAACCATAAGAGATAGACAAAATTTTACTACACAAAAAATGTAGATCGCGTTAAAATACACAATTTATGTCATATACATTTTTTGTTGAGTGAACCATTTTCGAGATATTGCTTGTTATTCCCTTAAATTTTCCAATACTTTTTCTCAAATGGGAATTCGTTATTCATTTTTATGTCCTGGACATGCAAAGAGAATGGAATACTCCACATAGCAACCAGCTCTTAAAATATTTGACTATCGCTTAAAGCCTACCATATTCCCCTTGCATCTACAAGAAAATTAGCAATAAGATTAACATCTCGATTAACATGAAACATGTGGAGAATAAGCGTTTGTAAAAATAGTTTGTACAAGAATAGAGAAAGTCATGTGAGTGTAACACATCAGATTTTTAACTTTATACTAGATAATGAATGAAAGGAGTCGAGACTTCAAGTTATTGCCTCGCATGTGTTCACAAAGAGTTGCTGGACTATAGTTCTTGAGAGACCTTGACTGCGTTTCCTGTGGGTGAATGAATGCTACATTCCATAGACATACAAAACAGTGGGGGAGGTGTAGAGGTACTTATGCAACATGCAGCGTTAACTGAGTTGTGGATGAAGCTGATTTAGCTGTTACACTAAATCACGTTTCTGCAATAGCCTGGCTTGGCGATTCACTCTCAGCTATTATTTACCTACTCCGGTGACCAAAATCTGTGAATGCAGCAGAAAGAAACCAGAATTTATGACGTGAGATAATACAGAATATGGAAATATTAATTATTCTCTCAAGAATGTTCGTGATCTTAAACACAAATCTTTGCTTCCTTTATATCTCTGCATTTCATACAATAATTCATTGATTTTTTCTTCAAATTTTTAATTGTGACTAACATGCCTTTGCACTAAACATGTATATGCTAGTATATAAGTTTGGGTATTAGAGGCTTAATCCACAAACCTACTATGTTTCTGAGTGTTATATAGCTAATTACTTATTACAGGATGAAAAAATACATATGTGGCACTTGTGAATAATGGTAGAATGATGTAACACATACTTTATTTTTAGTTGTTAGATTTTCATGTAAAATACATATTAGTTTATATTTTCAAGGTTGCAGAATAAAGTAGAATTGCTAGTATTTGTGTTTCTATAGATAGAAAATCCTTTAAAAGTAAGCTTTCAGTACAAAATATAGCTATATTATTATTAATACTACACTTGACTAACATTCGACGATATATAACCTGTAGCATTATTAACATAAAAAAATCCGATCTGTTACACTCACATGACTTTCTCTACAGTTGTACAAATTACTTTTAAAACGCTTATTCTCCATATACTTCATGTTAATCGAGATGTTAATCTTATTGCTAATTTTCTTGTAGATGCAAGGGGAATTGGTAGACTTTAAGCGATAGTCTAATGTTTTAAGAGCTGCTTGCTATGTGGAGTATTCCATTCTCTTTGCATTACCAGCACAAAAACAAAAAATGAATAACGAATTCCCATTTGAGAGAAAGTATAAGTATTGAAAAATTTAAGGGAATAACGAGCAATATCTCGAAAATGGTTTACTCAAAAAAAAATGTAAATGACATAAATGGTGTATTTTAACGCGATCTACATTTTTGTGTAGTAAAATTTTGTCTATCTCTTACGGTTTACCAACTATGCAAAAGTCGTTCACAATGAAGAATACTTTTGGAGACATTCCCAGAAAATTCGAGATATACATTTCATTAGTCATGAAAATATCTTAGACATATCACATTTTAATCAAAATCGTTACAGCCATTTCTGAGAAAATTAAAATTTTCGAAAAATGTTCCATGTAAAGGGTAATCTAGGGAGGGGGAATTTTCTTGAAAACCTTCGTGTCGCATCTCTGGAAGATACTGAACCTAAATACCAAGTTTGGAGTTTCCAAAAATGCTTTTTTTTTATTCAGGGGGTCTCAAAACATGTATTTCCGGTGAAATCTCGGTATCGAATTTTTGGGTGGAATACAATACTTCCCCTACTTACTATACGTAGTAGAGAAAGTAAAAATTGCTGGCAGTTTAAGAATGTCAAGTTCCGGTAAGTTTTATCTCGATTAAAATGAAGAAGATAGGAAAATAATTATTTGTATACCCAGTAATAAGTGCTAGAGGGTGGAGAAGGTCATGTGAATGTAATATATTTTTGTAATGAAAACTACATATAAAGCTCAAAATTTTTTATTGTTTGTAAACATTTTACTCTTATTTTAAACGTACATATTTAATAATAAATTCTATGCATTGTTTATCTTACTGTAATTAAAGGAATTCTAGCATTTAATTTCTAAATCACATTTATTTTTGAGCGTATGACAGCTGCGGAAAAATTAGGAGCAAAAATTATGAGCAGAAAACTTTAGGATGAAGCATATGCTGAGAATGAATTTGGTATTTTAAGAATCGAAACCGGGTGCAACAAAAGTTTAGTTACTGTGTTCACAGTTACTGAAAACTGAGGAAGTATTTTTAACACTTAAATAATTTCACTCTAAATATATAATATATATAATTCAATAACAGCCCGTCTTAAAGCAATATGTGTATGCAACAATATATAAAAAGTGTATATTACAGTCATTGTATATGTTTATATTATTGTTTACATGTGTAATAATGTTATGTGAATGTATTACGTAATTTAATAATGTAGGAGCTGTGAGAATAATAGGTAAAAGTTGCTAACAATGAGGTAACAATGAGGTAACCTTGAGGTAATAATGAATTGGAAAGTTTAACAATACTACTTGTAATTATTGGAAGCAATAATGTAGTTTTTTTGACAGTTTATAAAATAGCCAATCAAAAACCAGAAAAATCTTTAGTTAAATGAAGGTATTCTACTGGACTAGGATTAGCCAGTCACAGACTTAAAATACAGACATTTACAAATTTAGGCGGTAGAAATCAAGTCAGTTGCTTGTAGACAGCGCTCATAACTGGACGCGTTGGTTGTAGACAGTGTTCCTAACCGGACGCGAGATGTGTCCTCGAGAAATTTAATATGTATTCGTGTGAGACGAAAATAGTTTACGTGTTAAAAAAGTGCAAGTATTTAATAAAAGAATCCTACAGCTCTATATCAGTGAAGTGTTATTTTAATCGTTTAAAGAATTAATAAAAGGAGTGAAGTAAAAATTATAATCTGTGTAAGTCTACATTCTTCAGTCGCACCACTCCCTGCTAAGACATTCATGTCTCTAAAAAATATAAATACTGACGCAGCCGAGGCAAACATAAATATATAATATTTAAAGAAACAGTAAAAAATTACAAAGTTAATATTTTTAAATTTTGGGCCGAAGGCTACCGGGTACCATACGTGCGGTTCAAGTTCGGCTCCCCAACAGTTGAACTACAATACAACTCCTACAACAAAATAACTTCTTCAAACCACAAGTCGTTTTATTTTTCGTTGAAACTTCCATATAATATTTTTGAGTCTATTACAGTATTTAGTCTATCTTAGGAAAACGGCGACGAATGCATAAATATTTGCATGAAGGGTCCATGGAACCCTGGACAGATTTATAGCACACTGATCCATTAAAACGTAAGTGAATGTTGGATCAAAAAACCCATTGCAAATACTTTATTTATTTATGTTAATTTAAGAACATATTTACCGTTTAATTGCACTTTGAATCGTTTTTAAAGACCATGTTATCGTAGCATCCAGCAATCACATTAACCGCTATTAAATCACGTTCGCATGTACAGGCTAATGGACTTTAAAAGCGTATTGCCAAGGAGAGCAGTATATTATGGGGCAGAGAGAAGGCTGATAATGCCTTTCCGGTGCTGGTTGGTATCGCTCCGGGAACAGTCGTTTTGTTTGTCGGCCGCCGGAGGAAACACGGCCGACCACAAGCACCGGAACATGCAGCCAAAGACGTGCGGCCCGGACATTGCTTTATCGCTCCCGTCTCGAGCTTTGTCCTGACTCTTGTTTTAGCCAAGCTTCAGGGCACGTAATGAATGACATTTTGCGACAAATGACCACAGTGGCGGCTGGTGCAACACGGGGCTATGTCACAAACTTAAATACATGCTTCGTGTAATAGTATATCTCAATCATTTACAACTCTAGGTAAACAAAAAAACAATCACATCTACTATTTTCTTTGTGCTTTTGAACTAGAGAAAGTATTGTATTCCACCCAAAAATTCGATGCCGGATTTCACCGGAAATACATGTTTTGAGGTGCCCTGAAACCAAATAAAGCATTTAGGGAAACATGTTCGTGTGTATCTATCTGTGAACAACGTAACTAAAAACGGATAGCTACCAAACTCGGTATTTGAGTTTAGTATCTTCCAAGGATGCGAATTGAAGATTTTCAAAAAAATCCCCCATCCCAGATAACCCTTTATATGAATATTGTTTCGAAAATTTTGATTTTCCCAAAAATGGCTCTCTTTTTAATTAAATATCATATGTTAAAATATTTTAATCACAAATGAAATGTATATCTTGACTTTTGTAGGAATGTCCCCAAAAGCCTTCTTTAGTCTGACTGAATTTTGCATAACTGGTAAACCGTAGGAGATAGACAAAATTTTACTACACAAAAAAAGTACTACACAATTTATGTCATAATAATTATTTTTTTGTCGAGGGAACCATTTCCGAGATATTTCTTGTTATTTGTTTGAAATTTCCATTATTTATACTTTTTCTCAAATGGTATTCGTTATTCGTTTTTTACTTTCTCTACTACGTATAGTAAGTAGGGGAGGTATTGCATTCTACTAAAAAATTCGATACCGAGATTTCACCGGAAATACATGTTTTGAAGCCTCCTGAATCCAAAAAAGTATTTTTGGAAACATGTCCGGGTGTGTGTTTGCGTGTCTGTCTGTGAACAGCATAACTCAGAAACGAACGGACGGATAAACATCAAACTTGGTATTTAGGTTCAGTATCTTCCAGAGATGCGACACGAAGGTTTTCAAGAAAATCCCCCCACCCCAGACTACCCTTTACATGGAAGATTTTTCGAAAATTTTAATTTTCTCAAAAATGGCTCTAACGATTTTGATGAAAATATCATATGTTTAAGATAATGCCATGAGAAATGAAATGTATATCTCGAATTTCCTGGAATGTCTCCAAAAGTATTCTTCATTGTGAACGACTTTTGCATTACTGGTAAACCATAAGAGATAGACAAAATACTGCTACACAACAAATGTAGATCGCGTTAAAATACACAATTTATGTCATATACAGTATTTTGTTGAGTGAACCATTTTCGAGATATTGCTCGTTATTCCCTTAAATTATACAATACTTATACTTTTTCTCAATTTCTCCAGAAAATTACAGATATACATTTTATTTGTCATGAAAATATCTTAAAATATGATATTGTAATCAAAATCGTTAGAGCCGTTTTTGAGAAAGTTAAAGTTTTCGAAAAATGTTCCATGTAAAGGGTAATCTGGGGTGGAGGATTTTCTTGAAAACCTTCGTGTCGTATCTCTGGAAGATACTGAACCTAAATACCAAGTTTGGTGTTTATCCGACTGTTCGTTTCTGAGTTATGCAGTTCACAGACAGACACACACACGCGGACATGTTTCCAAAAATGCTTTTTTTTGGATTCAGGGGGTCTCAAAACATGTATTTCCGGTGAAATCTCGGTATCGAATTTTTTGGCGGAATACAATACTTCCCCTACTTACTATACGTATTAGAGAAGACTATCAATATATTTATAACATCTAAAATAATGCCTGTTTGAGTACATGTTTGTTGTTGATATTACAAATTCGTGGATGAAGAATCGTAAGCAAGTGAAGGCTGTGTCTCCCTACGGTCTAATAGAAACGTTATGATCAAGATCTGATATCAACAGGTAGACATAATGAGTCAGGCAGGGAGCAGTGTCAATGGAGGAGAGGCAGTTTTACTGCCGCGGGCACGGGTTTGTTATGTCGCTTCTCAGAATCATCGCTGATGATGAGCCGTAAGTGTTGCATCGCTACGTTGCCACGTTTATTGTTGTTTTTTTTTTGTTTGTGGAGGCGCAGTCTTCCTGTCATATGTGGGCCGTTAATTTTCATTCAGCACAAAAACCCTCAGCAACAACAACAACCTGTCAGTGCCAGTATACAGCAGACTGCGTCCTCGCTTGCCTGTCTGTCGCTGAGAACTCTTGGGTGCTGATTTGCCTTCTCTCATCGCGTCTCAAGGACAAAAAAGTCATGCTAAATTGGGCATTACGAATTTAAAACATGCAAATGTTCCTATGTTTTTTATATCCAAATGTAATGATTCATGTCACTGATGGCAGCACTGGCACGCTTCTTCCTTGACATCTCTATTAAACAGAATAGAACACATTCACATGACGCTTTCTCTATTCTCTATTGCTTATTAGCGGGTATACAAATTATTCTTACGAAAGTTTATTTTCCTATCTACTTCATTTTGATCCAGATAAACCCTTTCTGAAACAGCCACATTACACATTTCGTTATAGATACAAAGAGAACAGCGATAGTCAAATGTTTAACAACTGGACGCTATATGCTGGCCTTAAAATTCCATACTGTTTCCATGCAATCGCGGTAAACTACAGAAAGAGATGGCAAGTATTGAAGAATTTGAATCATTAATAAGGATATCTCAGAAATTTCTGATGCCACAAAAAGGTCATTTGTGTGTTTCAAAGAGATTTAAATTTTTTTTGTGTAGTACGTTTTCGTCTATCGCTTAACATTTAAGGCTGGTTCACAATCAACGAAAACGGTAACCAGAACGAGAACGAGAAAGTTGAAATACATGTATTCAAATGGGAGTGCTCACAACCAACGGGAAGTCTTCCCGGTCCCCGGGAACGCGAAAGAAGAGTTGCCCAACTTTTAACTTTCTCGTTCTCGTTCCCGGGCACGGCATATTAGATCCCTATTGTGCATATTAGACTCTTCACTCTAGAGGTTATTCTAGGCGGCCGTGACATGAAACAGTCACTAGTGCTCTCTATAGTCGCAAGCTGGAAACATGAAAGTGGAAGGCATTAGTAGTAAATGAGCTTCCTAACCTCAATCCGACACCCGCAAATCTAATGAGCGTTGGTTCCTCTGGTGAAGGGATCATTTGTAGTTTGTTTATATGTAACCCAAAACTAGCTATTACCTAAGAAACAATGGCAAAAGCTACAAAGAACAGCTGAAACTGGGAGAAATGAAAAAAGAACAATAAACAATTTTAATGTATGCCATTAAATAAAGGAATGAAAACTTGGTATAACTAGAGGGATCAGAGATGTAATGGATATGCATTTAGATAATGTTTATCCACCGAATTTTGACGTTGGCTTGGCTAAATTGGAAGTAGGTGAAAAAATATCGTTTGTCAGTTAAAAACAAATGAAATCCCAATGCACAAAATCGAATTTCACTTTGTGATCGATATGCATTCCCGTTCTCGGGCGGTTGTGAACCAGCCTTTACCAGTTATACAGGATTACACAAAATTCCTTCCGAATAAAGAGGACCTAACAGCCTACTTCCAGAAAATTCAGGATGTAACTTTTATTTGTCATTTAAATATCTTTTAAAATGTATTTTCATAAAACTCGTGAGTCATGTTTTGGAAAACCAAAAATTTTGAAAAAATTTCCCAATTAAAATGTATTTTGGTGTGGAGGGATTTTTTTGAAAAAGTCTTCGCGTCACATCTTTTAAAATAAATTGAGTTTTATTTATTGACACTCCTTAACCGCTGTGGTCCTTAGCGTCCCAATCTAAATTGGGCGTAAAAGGCTGGTTATTTTGTTCAGAGGCCTCTTTATCAGGCTTGAGGTTCTTTTACATGCCGTAAATATACGACACGGGACCACTGGCTTTACTTCCCTCCCGAAGGAAGCCATGCTAAGGATTTTTACGCCCGGGATCCATAGCCCTCCGGCGGATTTGAACCCGCGCCCTCGGGAACGAGAGGCTATCATGGTAACCACTACACCTCGGAGCACATGACATGTATTTCCGATAAAATCTCGATTTTAAACATTTAGATGGAATGCAATACCCTCTCTACCTACTATGTGCATACGTGGTAGAGAAAGTAAACACGAATAGCGACTTACCACTTGAAAAAAGTTGAAGTATTGGAAAATTCAAACCAATAACAAAGAATTTCTTGGAAATGGTTAATGCCAGAAAAATATTATTTGAAATAAATGTGTGCTTTAACAAGATATATATTACTTTCTCTACTACGTATAGTAAGTAGGGGAAGTATTGTATTCCACCCAAAAATTCGATACCGAGATTTCACCGGAAATACATGTTTTGAGACCCCCTGAATCCAAAAAAAGCATTTTTGGTAACATGTCCGTGTGTGTGTCTGTGTGTGTGCTGTGTGTGTGTGTGTGTGTGTGTGTGTGTGTCTGTCTGTGAACAGCATAACTCAGAAACGAACAGTCAGATAAACACCAAACTTGGTATTTATGTTCAGTATCTTCCAGGGATGCGACACAAAGGTTTTCAAGAAAATCCCCTACCCCAGATTACCCTTTACATGGAAGATTTTTCGAAAATTTTAATTTTCTCAAAAATGGCTCTAACGATTTTGATTAAAATATCATATGTTTAAGAGATTTTTATGACAAATAAAATGTATATCTTGAATTTCCTGGGAATGTCTCCTATAGTATTCTTCATTGTGAACGACTTTTGCATAACGGGTAAACCATAAGAGATAGACAACATTTTACTACACAAAAAATGTAGATCGCGTTAAATTACACAATTTATGTCATATACATTTTTTTGTTGAGTGAACCATTTTCGAGATATTACTTGTTATTCCCTTAAATTTTTCAATACTTTTTTTCTCAAATGGGAATTCGTTATTCATTTTTTTGTCTTGGATATGCAAAGAGTAATAATCTTTGGAAAAAGGAATGGTGCTGCACCTAGCAACCAGCTATTAAGAGATATGTATGTGCTTAAAGGCTACTGTATTTCCAAATTGCCCTTGTAAATATATATTCCCCTTACATCTACAAGAAAATTAGCAATAAGATAGACTCTGCAAATGTTAAAATCGATTAACATGAAGTAGATGGAGAATAAGCGTTTGTATAAATAATTTGTACAAGAGTAGAGAAAGTCATGTGAGTGTAACACATCAGATTTTTTTCTCCTGCGGAGAATGGAATACTCCACATAGCAGCCAGCTCTTAAACGCTTAAAGCCAATTCCCCTTGCATCTACAAGAAAATTAGCAATAAGATTAACATTTGATTAACATGAAGCATATGGAGAATAAGTGTTTGTAAAAATAGGTTGTACAAGAGTAGAGAAAGTCATGTGAGTGTAACACATCAGAATTTTTTTACTTTCTCTACTACGTATAGTAAGTAGGGGAAGTATTGTATTCCACCCAAAAATTCAATATCGAGATTTCACCGTAAATACATGTTTTGAGACCCCCTAAATCCAAAAAAAGCATTTTTGGAAACATGTCCGTGTGTGTGTCTGTGTGTGTGTCTGTGTGTCTGTCTGTGTGTCTGTCGGTCTGTCTGTCTGTGTGTCTGTCTGTGAACAGCATAACTCAGAAACGAACAGTCGGATAAACACCAAACTTGGTATTTAGGTTCTGTATCTTCCAAGGATGCGACACGAAGGTTTTTACGAAAATCCCCCACCCCAGATTACCGTTTACATGGAAGATTTTTCGAAAATTTTAATTTTCTCAAAAATGGCTCTAACGATTTTGATTAAAATATCATAAGTTTAAGATATTTTTATGACAAATAAAATGTATATCTTGAATTTCCTGGGAATGTCTCCAAAACTATTCTTTATTGTGAACGACTTTTGCATAACTGGTAAACCATAAGAGATAGACAAAATTTTACAACACAAAAAATGTAGATCGCGTTAAAATACACAATTTATGTCATATACATTTTTTTTGTTGAGTGTACCACTTTCGAGATATTACTTGTTATTCCCTTAAATTTTTCAATACTTATTTTCTCAAATAGAAATTCGTTATTCATTTTTTTGTCTTGGATATACAAAGAGTATTAATCTGTGGGAAAGGGAATGGTGCTGCACCTAGCAACCAGCTATTAAGAGATATGTATGTGCTTAAAGGCTACTGTATTTCCAAATTGCCCTTGTAAATATATATTCCCCTTACATCTACAAGAAAATTAGGAATAAGATAGACTCTGCAAATGTTTATCTCGATTAAAATGAAGTAGATGGAGAATAAGCGTTTGTAAAAATAGTTTGTACAAGAGTAGAGAAAGTCATGTGAGTGTAACACATCAGATTTTTTTGTATAGTAAGACTTTGTCTATCCCTTGCAGTTTACCAAGTATACAAGAAATCACTCAGAATGAACAGGATTTCACACCCTATTTCCACGAAATTCAAGAAATACTTTTTATTTTCCATGAAAACATTTTAAACTTGTGGTATTTTAATCAAAATCGTTAGAACCATTTTTGAGAAAATAAAAAACAATAAGCTTTTCCATATAAAGGAAGTTTGCGGAGGGGGATTTTCTTAAAAATCATGTCGTATACGCTTGATATTTATTGGAAAATTAGTTTTTGAGTTATGCTTTCACAAACACACACACTCACACTCGTACGAAGACCTTTTCCTATAAATGCTTTCCTTTATGGATTCAGTGGGCCTCAAAAAATGTATTTCCGGCGATATCTAGATATTAAATTTTTCCTACTAAGTAAAGTAGTATAGAAAGTAACGTAAACAAACCAACAAGAACGAAGGGCAGAAAAGTAAACGATGTTTTATTATTAGAGGCACCCTTAAGGAGTTATTTTCTGTGATACATTTGTGGGATGTCCTATTTATGCAGGGTTTATATGGAAGGAAAGTCGTATTAAACGAAATGAGGCATTATTCATCTTCAAGCCACGAAATTAATGAAGAGAATGGAAGATGGATGAGTAAAAGAAAGGAAATTCCGAGGACCCGCAGTCCCGCCCGCAATGTGGTGGCGTGTCTCGTTATAATTAGCTCTATTTTAAGAATTCTCATTGATAAAAGGCTTTGGTGAAAAGTTAGTTATTGGGAGTGTGCTTCATTGCACACGCAAACGAGTCATTCGGGTGACATTAACGTTATTTATTCGTCCTTTCCTCAACGCACGGCATTTTCTATTAACCCAGTAATATCTAATTGCCTCTAGCTGCTATTTTGCTATGCTCCCTTCCCTGGGAAGTCCATGTTGCTTGGCGCATTTGCTAAAGGCAAAAGTCAAGAGGCTTTCAAACTGTGAGTTGTACCGCACCAGAAATGGACTTTCGATTCTCTCTGGAACTATTATTCCCATCCATTACTCAAACAGAATGTTTTTAGCCTAATGCTTTGTTGAAGTGACGCTATTCACCACCGTATAGATATTTAGGTTGTTGAGTGGGTGGATTTATTATCGCTTAGCAACGTTTCTCACTGTGCTTGTGGCTATTAAGAATGTTACCGATACTCATTTCTTTGTAGGCCTTGACGACAAATGGTCGGTGTCACCTTTTAAAGCCGTCTCCAATACCTGCTGTTGATTCTACTGTCGGCTGCTACGGTGCTTGGCTATGAGATCTCTCTCTCAGGGTATGCGTAAGCGTAGCGTGAAAGGATAGCACCAGTTTAAATTGACTGATAGCTTTAATGTGGTTGAGCTATTTGTAGCGGGAAATCGTCGTTCCTGGGTTGTTGTGGTCTTCTGCAGTGTTCTTTCTCGGCTATTGCTGCTCGTCTGTTGTTGCATATTCCATTCCTAACTATATCTAATTATTAATTCTCAGGTTATAGTGTGTGAGGCAAGTTTAAGAAATACACTGCAATTTTCCCTTAATAAATGAAGTTTATTCACACTTAAAATTATGGGCGGCTAGCTTTTCCCATTATTATAATCCCACCACTTTAAATTAATCAGGAGCCTAGCTATCTGCACACGCACTCCCGCCCTTGTGCATCCACGTGCATCTGTAGCACCTCGTGACGACGTGAATTCTTGAAGATCAGTTAGAGAGAGAGAGACAGAGAGAGAGAGAGAGAGAGAGAGAGAGTGGGTTCTGAGGCCTTGCCTGCCCTTATATACGGGATCCTAGTGACGCTCACCGCTGGGTTTAAAAATGTAACGATGTTCCCTATTGGCCCTCAGACCGCGTTACCTTACCATGTATGAGAATGTGTGGCTTCAGATCCGTGCGCTTAAGCGCCATCTTGTAGCGTTGTGGAGCTAGTTCTATATCTGCGTCTCTTTCTTTTCTCTATCTGTCTCTTTCTATTTCTCCGTATCGTTACCGGCTCCCTGCCTGTTGGCTTGGTGAAAGGTACGCTCTTTATGTTTTCCTGGAATTCTGCTAGCTCGCCCGTTTCTTACAATCAGCTCTGTATAAATGTTAGATGTTGAATATTTTAACATGTTAGTGAATTATATTATTACTGTACAATTCTTATATGTATGGTTCCCCTTTCATATTGAAGCGAGATGCCGACCTTTTGAAGATAAGCAATAAAACTGATTATGAATAATAGCACCCGAAACTATAACAATTGAATTATTATACCTGCTAACTTGTACAGTATTAATTTTACGGTTGGAAATAACTGTTTCCGCAATAAAGGAAACTAGAAGTGTAACTTGCCGTGAGTCGCTAAAATGCTTACTGATAAACCAGCGCCGTTTTAGGCGCTCTGAACTGCCGATCACTGTAAAAGATTGTAAGCCTCTAAGGCTATACACGAACGAAAAGAAAGAAAGACGCTAATACAAGTCTTTTATTAACTTAAGTCCAACCTATTTTAGAACTACCCCACCAAAGTTCCTACATTATACATTGCCAAATCTTAAGCATATGAAAAACAACGTTTACTCTTTGACTACCAAATTCTAAGAATTCTTTCTCTTTCTCAATTTTTTCTAACTGTCCTACGTGTAGTTTCACATCTCTTATTTCTTAACGTCTTGGATTCTAGCTACCTGAATCTTGAGCTAATGGGTTTCTTGTTGACTTAAATTCGCCGGAACGCTTAATTACCTTAGCTGCTCTACACTTTAACTAATTACTTTTCCTGAATCCGTAAACTGCCTGGCACTGATTTTCTTATTCACTTACAAAGTTGTAATTCTTTGATTCAATATATGGAAGTTATTTATTGCATTTATTTATCTATTTTACTATAATTTTCTTATTTAATTATTTATATCTTGCTGTCAATCATCATGGTATCAGCCTGTTCCAAGCTTCGTACGTGGTAGCAGAGCGTGGTTTCTATCTTCGGACTTCTAGGTTATAGGCAGAAACAGGTAACATACAAAGAAAAAGTTACAAAAAAAATATAAAAATAGTTTGCAAAAATGAAAATAGGAGAAAAAGTACCAAAATATGAAATATATACGTTTAAAAGCCAAAACAACTTATACTTTAAAGGTCCGGGGCAGGTTCACTACAGAAGTTTTAAAAAAAATGTGATGTGCTACATTCACATAACTTCTCTGCCCTCCATAGTTTATTAGTAGGTAAACAAATTATCTTACGAAAGTTTGTTTTTCTGTTTACTTTATTACCTTTGCAGAAATAGCCACATTACACATTTCGTTAGGATAAAAAGGGAACAGCAGTACGCAAATCATTTAGAACTGAACGGCATACTTAGCCTTAAAATTACATACTCTTTCCATGACATCACGAGAAACAGCTGAAAGTCGACAGAACTTTAAAATAATTGCTAAGTACTGAACAATTCGAACCATTAATACGGATATCTCAGAAATGGTTGATGCCACAAAAACCTTATTTCATATAAATTGTGAGTTTAAAGAGAACTACGTTTTTTTGTATAGTACGTTTTCGTCTATCGCTTAACGTTCACCAGTTATATAAGATTCTACAGAATTCCTGCCGAATGAAGAGGGCTTCACAGGTTATTCCCAGAAAATGCAAGATATACATTTTATTTGTCATGTAAATATCTTTAATATATGGTATTGTAGTCAAAATCTTTAGAGCCAGTTTTTAGAAAATGAAAAATTTCGAAAAGTCTTCGACGTAATTGGTAGTTTGGGGTGGGGGAATTTTCCTGAAAATCTTCGTGTCTCATTTTATATTTTCGGTGAAATCTCGGTATCGAATTTTTGGGAGGAATGAAATACCTTCTCTACCTACTAGGTACGTGGTAGACAAAGTAAAAATAGGCGTTGTAGATTTTATCCACATTGTTATTCACGGTGTGAGGCCAAAAGATTTTGCAGGTAAAAATATTAAATATAGTTACCCCGGCATAAACATTGGGGAGCGTAGCTACAAAGGCATACGAGAGAAATCTAAAGCGGGCGTGGGATTTTCATAACGGAATACACATTTAACACATTACCTATGGTTTATTAAAATAATCATGGTGCCGCAACATTGTACACGAAAGGTTACAGACAAAAATTGAGGGAGATGTTCCACGCACACACACGGCAAGACGCATTCCTACACACACAAACCACTCACTCTGAAGACACACACTAGATGACGCCACGCTACTGGACTGACCCACGCTATCAGACGAAGAGGCTCGTCCCTCAACTTGCCTTCGCTCCCCTGACTAGGAGGTGGGGAGGGAAATGCCGCGCCGGACAAGAATTCAAAGTCACGAACGAAATAATTAGTTCAACAATGTCATTCTACACAGCAATAATGTGTCTGACGCGACAATGCACACACATACGCTACAATATCAAATGAAACACATATAATTACATGGAGTTTATAGATCTTAATTACTGTGAAACCCTTAAACTCATAAACAAATAACAAGAAGTTAGGACCCATTCAAAACCGTAAGAATAACGAAACTTTTAAGTATAATTCTACGTCAAACATAAGAACCTAGCAAATCACTGAACGACTCTCATCACGTGATCACTCTGCCATCTCTCATCAGATTTCCGTCGCCATGTGTTGACTCACTATAACTGTACAAAACGAGAAGGAATCTGAGGCGGAGCTAGATAACGCTAGTCAAAGTCGTTCAGCCAATAGCGCTAGAGCGTGGTTGCCTAATTCAAGCGCCGCGCGGTCTCGCTGTAAGCTGTAGTTTCTACTTTTCAATTGCGGTGTTAAAAGTTGTTAAATACTCATTTATAGTATTATAGCTGAGCAGGGCTAAAAATCTTGAGTCACGCTTGCTAAGTCCTCTTCATTCTGAATGACTTTCAGTTTATGTCAAATAAGCTATTTTTGTGGCATTGGCCATTTCCGAGATATCAGTTGTTTCTGGCGATGTCATGGAAACAGTATGGAACTTCAAGGCCAGCGTGTAGTGAGTAGCTTTTAAACATTCGATTATTATCGATTCGGTTTCTTCTATCTCCCTTGGACCTTCAACGAGACGTGCAATGAAACCTATTTCTGCAAAGATTTATCTCGATAACTTGAAGAGGCAGTAGATAGAAAAATAACTTTCGTAAGAATATTTTGTAAAAGCTGTAAAAAATAAACAATAGTAGGTAGAGAATGGTAAAGGTAAAGGTACAAAAGAAGGGAAGGGCGCCCGCAACCGGGACAGAGAACCGCAAGTAAGCTGCAACGGTCCTTTTTGCTTCTACTTTGATCCATGTGAGGGAGAGACCCGAAGATAGAACATATCTGAATCATGCCGATCGCAAGCATGGATGGGGTCCCTAACGTTTCCAGATCGAACGCATCCGACGCCGCCCGGGCTCACCCACAAGCCTGCTGGATCTCACTCGGAGGCATGTCCTAACAGAACAGTCCTGCAGCGACACTAGGGAAGAAACAGCCCAGCCGCAACCTGCCAAACACCATCTTCTGGTTCGACAACCCTGAAACACATGACAATGAAGCGGATATAGGTACAGGAGATGATGGATACAAGAAATGAGGGGCAGGTAATTCATGGTAGAAGTGGCACCAGTCCAGTATTCTCCTGACGACCCGGGGAAACATGAAAAACCCATGGGCCAGTGGACAGTCGACGAGGATCGTACCCGAGACCTCCCGAATGCAAGTTGCATAGGTTACCGCGCCACCACCTCGCTGGGTAATAGGTAGAGAAAGTTATATGAATGTAACACAGAAGATATTTTAATCCTACTCTGTATTCACTCTTAGGTTGATCCGCTTCAAAACAAACCCCAGGTGACCAGTGCACCGCTATAATGTGTCCTTCCGCCATTCGTACTAGAAATATGTCACACTTTCAGACCATGTGGCGAGTGTAAGCAAGAACAGAGTCCTTATTTCAACAACTGAAACGAAGACTAGGATATTCTGTTAAGGGTTAAAGGATGATAAGATGATAGTTTTTTTTACCGGTGTAACCACTTTTCTCGTTTCAGATTTTTCCGCACAAGCACTGTTTATACTTGTACTCGAAACACCGGTGAGCTCAGAAGTTAATTTCACATTTCTTTCGCGGAAAGTGTTGGATATTTCTCACATAACTTATAATAAAGATTCAACACTATTGCTTTTTCACCACTAGTCAATGGTTTGCGCGGCTAATGCTTTACGTAATTCGATGAAAACACAAGAACAAATTCACCGTCCTCCACGATAGTACACACAACTGCTGGTTTCTGGCTGTAAACAATATTCTGCGCCTACCCGGATGTCAGCTGACTCATACGAATTGCATCATGGGACTTGTAGCTCTGTTTTACGGTATAAATCAGCGTTAAATAAAACCTTAGGTATTTGTATAGAATATTATACTATTTAAGGATAAATTCATTCTAAAATTCAGAGATTAGCATGGGACTACTTTCCTGCGCGCATTGCTACCGTGTTGCACCACGGTGAACTAACCACGTGGGTTTGTTTTGCCGCGGGTCAACCTAAGAGTGAATATAGTTTAGTGTTGTGAACACAAAGTACTTGTTGATTGTTTACGAAAATAAAATCCTTGGTAAGATTTTTAGCTCAATTGAAACCTTTTCAGTGTTAGAATCCCATAATTTCTTTCAAGTATTCCTAGTTCCCAGGAGTTCATGACACCAATACTACTTATTCCTCACAATTGACAATGCATTTCTTCATACGACATGGGGAAATCACAATAAAAGAGATAAAGGTTTGAATGAGTATGGAGGCGATACGCACATGTTTTGGATGGACAACCTAGGACGCCTGGTCCATTCACTGCCTCAACGTGAACCGCTACAAGCAATTATAGACACTTCTCGCGCCGTTATATCAAAACGTTACACTCCCATATAAAACTGCGGTATTTGGGACCCACGAACCGTGAGTAATCTCCGGAAATCCCCCTTTTTTGTGGTCAGCCAAGAAGACGAATAGCACGTGAGAAAAAGCAACTCAACAACGCCAAGGATCACCAGTGGCGTACACTACTATTAGTAGGCTAGGAAAAATGTAAGTCCAAAATGTTTAATTTATGTTCACCAAATTCAAATATTACGGAAAGCTGGTATATATTATTAATTTGTTCAAACATTCAGATTTATATTATATTATATTTTAAAATAAAAAGAAACCCTATGTGTTACACTCACATGACTTTCTCTACTCTTGTGCAAACTATTTTTACAAACGCTTATTCTCCATATGCTTCATGTTAATCGAGATGTTAATCTTATTGCTAATTTTCTTGTAGATGCAAGGGGAATTGCTAGGCTTTAAGCGATAGTCAAATGTTTTAAGAGCTGGTTGCTATGTGCAGTATTCCATTCTCTTTGCATTACCAGGACAAAAAAAATGAATAACGAATTTGAGAAAAAGTATAAGTATTGGAAAGTTTAAGGGAATAACAAGCAATATCTCGAAAATGGTTCACTCAACAACAAAAACGTATATGATATAAATTGTGTATTTTAACGCGATCTACATTTTTTGTGTAGTAAAATTTTGTCTATCTCCTATGGTTTACCAGTTATGCAAAAGACGTTCACAATAAAGAATACTTTTGGAGACATTCCCATAAAATTCGAGATATACATTTCATTTATCATGTAAATATCTTAAACATATGATATTTTAATCAAAATCGTTAGAACCATTTTTGAGAAAATTAAAATTTTCGAAATATGTTCCATGTAAAGAGTAGTCTGGGGTGGAGGGATTTTCCTGAAAACCTTCGTGTCCTATCTCTGGAAGATACTGAACCTAAATACCGAGTTTGGTGTTTATCTGATGGTTCGTTTCTGAGTTATGCTGTTCACAGACACACACGCGGACATGTTTCCAAAAATGCTTTTTTTTTGGATTCAGGGTGTCTCAAAACATGTATTTCCGGTGAAATCTCGGTATTGAATTTTTGGGTGGAATACAATAATTCCACTACTTACTATACGTAGTAGAGAAAGTAAAAACTTATACTTTTTCTCCAATGAAAATTTGTTATTCATTTTTTTTGTCCTGGTAATGCCAAGAGAATGGAATACTCCACCTAGCAACCAGCACTTAAAATATTTGACTATCGCTTAAAATCTACCATATTCCCCTTGCATCTACAAGAAAATTAGCAATAAGATTGACATTTCGATTAACATGAAGCATATGTAGAATAAGCGTTTGTAAAAATAGTTTGTACAAGAGTAGAGAGTAGAGTGCAATATATCAGCCACTTTTTCACTAATCTACATAAATGATTCTCCTTATGGAGTCCCGGAAGTTCGACGATAAGCGGGCTAGCCGATGTGGTTGGTCAGAGTCTGAATTATTTCTGTAAACACTGTGACCGTTCGAGGAAGTTTCTGACCTCCCTTGGGGCGCCTCAGGTACCAGCCAAGTTTGAAGTGTCTGTCTGCTGATCTCAGGTGAAGTTCTTCCTTGTTCATTGCCTATGTGGGCACGAAGGACATCTTGATATTCCAAACTAAACGTATGCTGAAGAAGTAACATTTATCTGTTGACTCGTCCTGTTCCATCTCTTTCTTTCCTGTCCTTTCTTGATCTATTCCTCCTGACTTTTATTAGTGCTTGCCCCCCAGTTCATCAATATGCCTTTGCTTTCCTTTACTGCACACCATCAAAATGTTGAGACTCTGTGAACAAAAGCATAACGTTTAAAAGAAAAAAAACTCTTATCTATCTGTGATGTGTTACATTCACACCACCTTCTCTACTCACTCTTCTACACACTATTCTTACAGGTGTTTCTTTCTATAGCTGCTTGATGTTAATCCACATAGACGTTTGCAGAAATCGTTTTATTACACATTTCTTTGAAGCACAAAAGGAATATACAGAGAGAGCCAAAAGACTACGAAATGGCTACGCGATGTTTTTCTTGTCCGCGTCCTCGGCGCTCGTTGCCGTCTGCCGCTATCATAGAAAGGCACGGATGAAACCATACAACATTTTTAAAAGTGCTTTTAAAGGCTTTACTTACCAACTTTATGAAAGGAGATGCTGAAACTGGCCACCGTCGTTGTCCATATATTTTTGGCATCTCTTTACGAAACTATCCATCACTCGCCGTAGTTCACGTTGAGAAATGTTGGCAATTCCTGACCGATAATTTGTTTTAATTCTTCCAGGGTGTGTGGGTTTGTCTTGTACACTTTCTTTTAAGTTACCCCAGAGATAGAAATCGCAGGGGGTTAGGTCTGAAACGGCAACTCTAGGCCGGGCCCGAGAACAGTAATTCTAGATAATTTATTAATTAACTTTTATTGATGTTAAATCGTACTATGTAAATATCTTTTTCTCAATACTGCTTGTATATTTTAAGAAGGGTGATTTAACATTATGTATCTATCTAGGTTACTAATATTAGTAGAGTTATAAATGGTTTAATGTAAATAATATAAGCGCTATGTTAAAATACTGTCCACGGTGGAATGTTTTAGCTACAGGAATAGTGCTTTCGAAGGCAGAAAACCTAGTTTTATTACCTCTCTTCGGTCGCAGTGCTATTATTCCTACAGCGAGGGTGTAGAGCCTTTGTCCCATTATTTGATAATTCGCCGTGACCAAGTGAGTGAGAAGGACAATCTAACGGTACATGTAGGAAGAGCCGCGATTTATATTAAAATTGGACCAATGAGATCCCTGAAAGTTTATTCGAAATAGTTAGACGCGTCGAGTCGCGCTAAAAATGTACCAATAGGAAAGGAAGCAGCCTCAGAAGCCTGAGACTATAAATGAATCTGTTTGGGGAAATTTCGGGGCAGTTTATGTCATGTGTGGTCAGGGAGAGATGCTGCAGGATGCGTGAGATATCGCGCCAAGAAGGGAATCAAGTCAGCTTTGTAATGTCAGCTTAGTATTGCATTTTATTCGACAGTTTATGTCATGTGTGGTCAGGAGAGATGCTGCAGGATGTGTGAGATATCGCGCCAAAAAGGGAATCAAGTCAAATTTGTCATGTCAGCTTAGTATTGCATTTTATTCGAGAGTTTTCGTAATGTGTGATCAGGGAGAGATGCTGCAGGATGTGTGAGATATCGCGCCAAAACAGGGAATCAAAAATAGTTTTAGCAACACACCTAAGATCCGCTACTCTGAAAGCGACAATAAGAATAGTTATATTTCGTGCCATATCCACGCCATAGTTTAACAGCGGTGGACAGTATTTTACAGCGGCAATACCAGTTTTGTATACTACGAGTGTTAATTAAATAAAAAGAAACGGCAGTGTCATCTTTTCATAAACAAAACAAGTCTATGTCTTCCTATATCACCACCCGAGATCTACGTTTTCCTTTACCGAGGATAAGTCCATGCTCACATATAATTTAAGGAAAATTACTGCAGCTAGCCGAGGATAAATTGAAGAACCAACACGCTGAGAACTTCTGGAAGCAACGGGAGAAGCATCAAGGTAAGCTACAGCAACGGATGAGGAGGTGATCGCCGCAAACTGGCTCCCAAAAGTGGAGCTAACAAACTTTAAGATCGCCGCAGGTCGCGGTACCGAGGGGGCCACTAACCTCTACTAATAATTCTGTCCTCAAACAAACTTTACCTTTAACTTTACCAGTTACGCAAAAGCCGTTAAGAATGAAGAGAACTTTTGGGGACATTTCCAGAAAATTCATGATTTACGTTTCGTTTGTCATAAACATATCTTAAATCTATTATATTTTAATCAAAATCTTTAGAGCCGTTCCATGTTCCATGTAAAGGAGAGTCTGAGTTGGTGGGATTTTCTTCAAAATATTCGCGTTGCATCTTTGGAAGGTAATGAACTTAAATACCAAGTTTGGTGTTCATCCGACTTTTCACTTTTGGGTTTTGCTTTTCACAGACACACAGGCAGACACGCACGGGCCTTTTTCTAAAAATGTCTTTTTACTTTCTCTACTACGTATAGTAAGCAGGGGAAGTATTGTATTCCACCCAAAAATTCGATACCGAGATTTCACCGGAAATACATGTTTTGAGACCCCCTGAATCCAAAAATAAAAGCATTTTTGGAAACATGTCCGTGTGTGTGTGCGTGTGTGTGTGTCTGTGTGTGTGTCTGTGAACAGCATAACTCAGAAACCAAAAGTCGGATAAACACCAAACTTGGTATTTAAGTTCAGTATCTTTCAGAGATGCGACAAGAAGGTTTTCAAGAAAATCCCCCTACCCCAGATTACCCTTTACATGGAACTTTTTTCGATAATTTTAATTCTCTCAAAAATGGTTCTAACGATTTTGATCAAAATATGATATGTTTAAGATAATTTCATGAGAAATGAAATTTATATCTCGAATTTTGTGGGAAGTCTCCAAAAGTATTCTTCATTGTGAACGACTTTTGCATAACTAGTAAACCATAAGAGATAGACAAACGTTTACTACACAAAAAATGTATATCGCGTTAAAATACACAATTTATATCATATACTTTTTTTGTTGAGTGAACCATTTTCGAGATATTGTTTGTTATTCCCTTAAAATTTCCAATACTTATACTTTTTCTCAAATGGAAATTCGTTATTCATTTTTTTGTGTGCTGGTAATGCAAAGAGAATGGAATACTCCACATAGTAACCAGCTCTTAAAATAATTGACTATAGCTTAAAGCCTACCAATTCCCCTTGCATCTACAAGAAAATTAGCAATAAGATTAACATCTCGATATCTCGATTAACATGAAGCATATGGAGAATAAGCGTTTGTAAAAATAGTTTGTACAAGAGTAGGGAAAGTCATATGAGTGTAACACAACAGAGTTTTTATTAATGGAGTCTCAAAACATGTATTTCCGGTGAAATCTTGGTATTGATTTTTTTTGGGTAGAATGCAATACTTCCCCTACTTACTATATACGTAGTAGAGAAAGTAATAAACGAGAAATACGATGTTTTTGTTTCTTATGGGCTAATGGCTAATGTTATTATAACAGTTGAGCGTTGCTTTTCGTGTGGAGTACGTCATATATATTATGTTCTGTAAGATACCACATTTCTGGATCAAGAACAAGGTCGTCAAACGTTCTAGAAGCACAAAGGCGTTTTTATTACGACTTCACGCTGTCTTTGAGTGAGTGACGCGCCGAGTTGGTGATGACATCATTCAAGCCTGCTAAATCCAAAACTTCTGAAGTAATGGGAACTTCCATGATTTTTTTAAAAAATGGCTCTAATGATTTTGATTAAAATATCATATATTAAAGATATTTACATGACAAATAAAATATATATCTTGAATTTTCTGGGAATAGCCTAGGAAGCCCTGTTTATTCTGAAGGAATTTTGTATTATCTTGAATAACTTGTAAACGTTAAGGGATAGACGAAAACGTATTACACAAAAAATGTGGATCTCTTTAAAACACACAATTTACTTAAAATAAGTTTTTTTGTAGCATAAGCCATTTCTAAGATATTCGTTATTAAAGGTTCAAATTATTCTTTTAAAGTATCATCTATTTTCTGTTGTGTGGAAGGGTAGTGTCCAGTTCTTACAGATTTGAGAAGCTCAAGTCCATTCAAACATCAGCTCTAAGAATTTCTAAGGAGCATATCGAACCAGTCCTATTTCTAGTACGCAGAATAGCACAATGTCTAAAATACGCTATAAACACTGCTTCAAGGCCCAACTTGGAAGCCCATCGATACACCTTCTTTGGGAAGAGCAAATCGAGTATGCCAAAGTTATGAAAAAATCTGATGTGTTACACTCACATGACTTTCTCTACTCTTGTACAAACTATTTTTACAAACGCTTATTCTCCATATGCTTCATGTTAATAGAGATGTTAATCTTATTGCCAATTTTCTTGTAGATGTAAGGGGAATTGCTAGGCTTTAAGCGATAGTCAAATATTTTAAGAACTGGTTGCTATGTGGCGCATTCCATTCTATTTGCATTACCAGGACAAAAAAAAATGAGTAACGAATTTGAGAAAAAGTATAAGTATTGGAAAATTTAAGGGAATAACAAGCAATATCTCGAAAATGGTTCACCCAACAACAAAAATGTATATGACATGAATTGTGTATTTTAACGCGATCTACATTTTTTGTGTAGTAAAATTTTGTCTATCTCTTATGGTTTACCAGTTATGCAAAAGTCGTTCACAATGAAGAATACTTTTGGAGATATTCCCAGAAAACTCGAGATATACATTTCATTTCTCATGACAATATCTTAAACATATGATGTTTTAAACAAAATCGTTAGCCATTTTTGAGAAAATTAAAATTTTCGAAAAATATTCCATGTAAAGGGTAGTCTGCGGTGGGGGGATTTTCTTGAAAACCTTCGTGTCGCATCTCTGGAAGACACTGAACCTAAATACCAAGTTTGGTGTTTATCCGACTGTTCGTTTCTCAGTTATGCTGTTCACAGACACACAGACACACACACGGACATGTTTCCAAAAATGCTTTTTTTGGATTCAGGGGTCTCAAAACATATATTTCCGGTGAAATCTCGGTATCAATTTTTGGGAGGAATACAATACTTCCCCTACTTACTATACGTAGTAGAGAAAGTAAAATTTTTTTTCTTGAAATACATGAAACTGTTTAACAAGATTTAAATATAACACATCAAATACAAATGTATAATATTTATTTAAACTCACAATTTGATTTCAATACAGAAATATTGGCTTCGTCAACAATACAGTTATTAGTACAAAAAGAACATGTCTAATTAGATGTAATACACAAATACAGAAATCATAATTTCTTACATGAATAAGTACCCAAACTATATTTTGTACTTGTAAACATAGTATATTCCATAAGAAAGCTTATAAACTAATTCATTTCTAGATATTCTTCCACTGAATAAAAACAACCCTCTATTGGGAAATTTTTTACGATCTTTTTTGAAGACTATTAATACAATAACACAAAAAATATAAACGTAAAAACCAAAAACAGAACATTACAGGAAAAATACAATCATAATGGTCACTAAGTGCATAATGAAGAGTTTTGGTACAAATACAATTGAAACGAGAAATTTGTAGATATTATTCATGTAAATACACGTAAAATAGGTAATGGGTGATACTGTTCTGGTTCTGTATAATGAATAATGTAAAATATGTTTGTAGCAATGTAATACAATTATTGTATTACTGAATCAATGTAAAGTATACAATGTATTATTATTATTGTACTCGTATATATTGAAGTAGGTTAATTTTTTTTAGAAGGCAGTATTGTATTTCGACTGTTGGGGAGCCGAACACTTGAAGCAGTTGCAACCGCGTATGGTACAAAGTTTCCGGTAGCCTTCGCCCCAAATTTACTTTTCGGTGGCCTTTGCCCCAAGTTTAAGAATAAACTTTATATTTTGACTGTTTTTTTAAATATTGTATATTTATGTTTTGCCTCGGCTGCGTCAGTATTGATTTGTAGAGACATGTTTCTCTTTGCAGGGAGTGGTGCGGCTAAAGAATGTAGGCTTACACAGATTATAATTTTTACTTCACTCCTTTTATTAATCCTTCACACGATTAAATAACACTTCACTTATATAGAGAGCTGTGAGATTATTTATTAATTACTTGCACCTTTTAAACACCTAAACTAATTTCGTCTCACACTGAATACGTATTAAACTTCTCGAGGACGCGTCTCGCGTCCAGTTAGGAACGCTGTCTACTAGCAACTGACTTCTACCGCATGAATTTGTACAATTTACTCTATTTCAGTTTCTGATTGGCTAATCCTACTCCAGTAGAATATTTTTATTTAACTTTCAGGTTTTCTGGTTGTTGATTGGCTATTTATAAACTGTCTCAAAAATTACATTATTGTTTCCAAGAATTACTTGTAGCATTATTAAACTTTCTAATTCATTATTACCTCAATATTACCTCATTGTTATCCCATTGTTAGCAACTTTTGACCTATATTCTCACAGCTCCTACATTATTAAATTACGTAATACATTCACATAACATTATTGAACATGTACATAATAATATAAACATTAATACAATGACTGTTGCATGCATTTTACATATTATATTATACACATATTGTTTTAAGGCGGACTGTTTATTATATTTTATATTATATAATTTGACTGAACTCATTTAAGTGTTAAAAATATTGCCTCAATATGGATATAAGTCGTGATATGACCTAGTAGCCAAAGCGACTATAAATGCCAAAGAAAAATAACAACAAAATATCGCTGTTTTCTTTGTATCTATAACAAAATGTGTAACGTAGCCATTTTTGGAAAGGTATATTTGGATTAAAATGTAGTAGACAGAAAAATAAGCTTGAGGAAGAATATACCCACTAATAAACTATAAAGGGTGGAGAAAGTAATGTGAAGGTACTTCCTCTACTTCTGTACAGAGAGAGCCAAAAAAAAAAAAAAACGAACCGGCTGCACAGTGTTTTTCCTGTCTGCGTCCTGGGCTCGTTGCCGTCTGCCGCTATCATAGAAAGGTGCGGATGAAACTACTTTTAAAGGCTTTACTTACCAACTTTGTGAAAGGAGATGTTGAAACTGGTCACCGTCGTTGTCCATACATTTTTCGCACCTCTTTAGGAAACTATCCATCACTCGCCGTAGTTCACGTTGAGAAATGCTGGCAGATAGTTTGTTTTAATTCTTCCAGGGTGTGTGGGTTTGTCTTGTACACTTCGTTTTAAATTACCCCAGAGATAGAAATCGATGGAGGTTAGGTTGGGGGACCGAGGGGGCCACAAATTTCTATTAGTAATTCTGTCCTCAAACACACTTTCATAAAGTTGGTAAGTAAAGTCTTTAAAAGCAGTTTTAAAAATGTTGTATGGTTTCATCCGCGCCTTTCTATGATAGCGGCAGACGGCAACGAGCGGTGAGGACGCGGACAGGAAAAACACCGCGCAGCCGGTTCGTAGTCTTTTGTGTATTATGGGAAGAGGAAAAGGAAGAGAGCTGGAACACTGGATGAGAAGGAATTGTATGCCAAGAGATGCAGGAACAGTGAACCGACTGATAAAGATGTCGGGTGATAGATAACCGTTCATCTGATTTACTGATTCGATCAAAGACTATTGGAGAGTCTTTCTCTTTTGCGAGAAAGCGCATGCAGAATGCAGGAGTGTCATCGGCTTGCGTCACTGACATGACACATCGTCCTTGGACTGACAGGTTTCGGCCTTCCTCGAAAGGACGTTCTCTGGCAGTTCCTTCTGCAACGGGTCGTTTACACAAAACCTCATTAGCATAAGAATAGCAGCGTTCTGGGGCCGCCGAGCTAGCGATGCTCATGAACTGTGAAAATACCATCAGATAAAAGCTTTAATTTCTTTTGTCCCGCACTGGACAAAGTTCAGGTTCATTTTTCACTATAGTTCCTAACACACATGTTCTGCTTCGCCAAATTTTAAATGTTACGCAAGCAAAATGCAGTGAGTAGAAGCTTTGTGGTGTTTTTTCTTGAACCTCAGTGGAGATTTTGGCTGCTACGAGCCCTCCGTCCACAACAAATAGAAGGAAGCCAGCTTGCCCCAGTCCAAATTTTAGCAAAGACTAACAGAATTCGCAGCTGCGCTCGAGTTATTGTCAATCCCTTTCTCCATGTCTTATCCTTCTCATTTATTATATCAAGTTATTCTTCTAGAGGAAGTATGGCACTCCACCCTAATTTCCATACCGAGATGTCAGTGGAAATACACGTTTGAGATCCCCTGAATAAATAAAAAATCTGATGTGTTCACTCGCATGACTTTCTCTACTATTATACAAACTATTTTTACAAACGCTTATTCTCCATCTACTTCATGTTAATCGAGATAAACATTTGCAGACTCTATCTTATTGCTAATTTTCTTGTAGATGTAAGAGGAATATATATTTACAAGGGCAATATACAAATACAGTAGCCTTTAAACACATACATATCTTTTAATAGCTGGTTGCTAGGTGCAGCACCATTCGCTTTGCCACAGATTAATAATCTTTGCATATTGAAGACAAAAAAATGAATAACGAATTCCCATTTGAGAAAAGTATTGAAAAAAATCTGATGTGTTACACTCACATGACTTTCTCTACTCTTGTACAATCTATTTTTACAAACGCCTATTCTCCATATGCTTCATGTTAATCGAGATATCGAGATGTCAACCTTATTGGTAATTTTCTTGTAGATGCAAGGGAAACATGGTAGTTTTTAAGCGATAGTCAAATATTTTAAGCGCTGGTTGCTATGTGGCGAATTCCATTCTCTTTGCATGTCCAGGACATAAAAAAATGAATAACGAATTTGAGAAGAAGTATAAGTATTGGAAAATTTAAGGAAATAACAAGCAATATCTCGAAAACGGTCAACTCAACAAAAGAAATGTATATGACATAAGTTGTGTATTTTAATGCGATCTACATTTTTTGTGTAGTAAAATTTTGTCTATCTCTTATGATTTACCAGTTATGCAAAAGTCGTTCACAATGAAGAATACTTTTGGAAACATTCCCAGAAAATTCGAGATATACATTTCATTTCTCATAACATTATCTGAAACATATGATATTTTAATCAAAATCGTTAGAGCCATTTTTGAGAAAATTAAAATTTTCGAAAAATCTTCCATGTAAAGGGTAGTCTGGGGTGGGGGGATTTTCTTGAAAACCTTCGTGTCGCATCTCTGGAAGATACGGAACCTAAATACCAAGTTTGGTGTTTATCCGACAGTTCGTTTTTGAGTTATGCTGTTCACAGACACACACACACACACACACAGACACACAGACACACACACACACACACACACACACAGACACACACACGGACATGTTTCCAAAAATGCTTTTTTTGGATTCAGGAGGTCTCAAAACATGTATTTCCGGTGAAATCTCGGTATCGAATTTTTGGGTGGAATGCAATACTTCCCCTACTTACTGTACGTAGTAGAGAAAGTAATATAAGGGAATAACAAGCAATATATCGAAAATGGTTCACTCAACAAAAAAATGTATATGACATAAATTGTGTATTTTAACGCGATCTACATTTTTTGTGCAGTAAAAGTTTGTCTATCTCTTATGGTTTACCAGTTATGCAAAAGTCGTTCTCAATAAAGAATACTTTTGGAAACATTCCCAGGAAATTCAAGATATACATTTTATTTGTCATAAAAATATCTTAAACATATGATATTTTAATCACAATCGTTAGAGCCATTTTTGAGAAAATTAAAATTTTCGAAAAATCTTCCATGTAAAGGGTATCCTGGAGTGGGAGGATTTTCTTGAAAACCTTCGTGTCGCATCCTTGGAAGATACTGAACCTAAATACCAAGTTTGGTGTTTATCCGACTGTTCGTTTCTGAGTTATGCTGTTCACAGACACACACACAGACAGACACAGACACACACACACGGACATGTTTCCAAAAATGCTTTTTTTGGATTCAGGGGGTCTCAAAACATGTATTTCCGGCGAAATCTCGGTATCGAATTTTTGGGTGGAATACAATACTTCCCCTACTTACGTAGTAGAGAAAGTAAAAAAGGTTTAAGAAAAAGAGATATGAGTGTCCTCCAAAGATGCAACACGAAGATTTCCAAGAAAATCCCCCCAAATCTAAACTACCCTTTAAATGAAAAAAATTTTCGTTATGTTTTACTTTCTCAAAAATGGCTCTAACAATCTTAATTAAATTGAGTTTATTTTATGGACGCTCTTTAACTGCTGTTGTCCTTAGCGTTCCATTCTATATTGGGAGTGAAAGACCGGTTCTTTTACGTGTCGTAAATCTACGACACGGGACCACCGGCTTTACTTCCCTTCCGAAGGAAGCCATGTTAAGGATTTTTACGCCCGAAAAAATCCATCGCCCTCCGCCGGGTGTAGCGATCTAGATTAAAATACCATAATATTAAGATATTTGTAAAACAAATAAAATTTATATTTTGAATTTTCTTGGAATAGTCTGGATGTGCTCTTCATACAGGTGGGTGAACCATAAAGAGCTTTTAAAAACCTGAAGAACTCTTTGAAACACGCATTTTTTATTTTATCCTGATTATCGGCGAGAGCTCGGCACTGCTCCAGTGGTGATATTGTACGTATGTCCCACAGGGGGCGTCCCTAGGAGAGAGGAGGAGGTGAGAGGAGACACTGGGCGGCCGTATCCAGGAGTGACGACACAGCAATGACAGAGTCCCTACAGTTTCCAGATTGAGAAGCCCCGATTGTCGGACAGGCAGCCCGGGGACCCAACACCTCGCTCCGGCAACCAGCCGAAAACAGAGGGACGGAGAAAGCTCCACTCTTTTCCACTGTCACGCCGCACCGAAACACCATCATCGACACTTCCAACCCTGAAACACACCTAACGGGCCGATGGATGAAACTAAATGGAGGAACAGGAAATTCGGGGCCTAAAAGAACACTCCAGCGTTTGCCTGAGGACCCGGGATAAGGGCGGTCGACGGGAATCGAGTCGCACACGTTACCACAGCGTCACCTCGCTCGGTAAACACGCAATTTATTCACATAACTTTTTTGTGGCTATTTGCAAGATATCCGTTATTATTGGTTTTGCATTTGTCAATTTTTAATGCTATCATAATTCGGGCCTTTCTCTCGATGCCATGGTATGAGTATGGAATTTCAAGGCCAGCATATCGCGGCCCGCTTTGAAACATTTTGACTATTGACTCAGTTTCCTATATCCCCTTTGTAACAACAAAGAAATCAACAACGAACCTATTTCTAGAAAAATGTACGATAAAATGAAGTAGATAAAAAAAGCTTTCATAAGAATAGTTTGTAGAAGAGTGGATAGAGAAAGTTATGTGAATGTAACATAATTTGTTTTATATAAAAACTAGTGTCACTATTTCTCGATACTCCATAGTTATTTTAAAAAATCTGTAAAGGCAACAGCTTGTTCATCGAATTATGTTCTTATTAGCGGTTTTCTGTGTATAAACACATGTAACCCATTTTGTACTGTATGCTAATTTCGAAATTGTTCCTGTTTGACATTCTCAAATGGCCAGCACGTTTTATTACTTTCTCTACTACGTATAGTAAGTAGGGGAAGTATTGTATTCCATCCAAAATTTGATACCGAGATTTCACCGGAAATATATGTTTTGAGACCCCCTGAATCCAAAAAAAGCATTCTTGAAACATGTCCGTGTGTGTCTGTGTGTGTGTGTGTGTGTGTGTGTGTGTGTGTCTGTGAACAGAATAACTCAGAAACGAACAGTCGGATAAACACCAAACTTGGTATTTAGGTTCAGTATCTTCCAGAGATGCGACACGAAGGTTTTCAAGAAAATCTCCCCACACCAGATTAGCCTTTTCGAAAATTTTAATTGTATCAAAAATGACTAACGATTTTTATTAAAATATCATATGTTTAAGATATTTTCATGACAAATGAAATGTATATCTTGAATTTTCTGGGAATGTCTCCAAAAGTATTCTTCATTGTGAACGACTTTTGCATAACTGGTAAACCATAATACATAGACAAACTTTTACTACACAAAAAATGTAGATCGTATTAAAATACACAATTCATGTCATATACATTTTTTTGTTGAGTGAACCATTTTTCAGACATTGCTTGTTATTCCCTTAAATTTTCCAATATTTATAGCTTTACTCAAATTCGTTATTCATTTTTTTGTCCTTGTAATGCAAAGAGAATGGAATGCTCCACATAGCAACCAGCTCTTAAAATATTTGACTATCGCTTAAAGCCTACTAATTCCCCTTGCATCTACAAGAAAATTAGCAGTAATATTAACATATCGATTAACATGAAGCATATGGAGAATAAGCGTTTGTAAAAATAGTTTGTACAAGAGTAGAGAAAGTCATGTGAGTGTAACATATCAGATTTTTTTATGTTGATAGTACCACAGATTATATATCCCCTATTGTTAGCCAAGGATAATGATAATAATTTCTTGGCTTACCTTTTTATATATTTTGTGCCGAAAACTTTCTTTTTTATCTATATTATGGAAATTAGTCGTACGTATACCTGTAAGCTACGCTCGTGATCCGACCTTGACTTTCGTAAACTAACAGAAGGAATGAACAAATATTTCCATGCAGTATTATCTTACATCTTAAGTTCTGACTCGTTTCTTCTGGATTTACAAATTGTGGTCGCCAGAGCAGGTAAATGTAATGGGTGAGACTGAGTCACCAAGCCAGACTATCGCAGAAACATGATTTAGTGCGTTAGCTAAATCAGCTTCATTCACATCTGTGTTAACGCCTCTCCCCATTGCTTAGCATGCATTCATTTAGACACAAAAATATGTGGAATGTGGCATTGATTCACCCACAGGAAACGCAGTCAAGGTCTATCCAGAACTATAGTCCGCAACTCTTTGGGGAAGTATCAGTTCTTTTCATTCCTTATCTTGCATAAAGTTAAACGTAACAAAAACTTAAACATTTAAAAGTATCGAAGGTTTATCTCAAAGTATAAAAGAGTACAGATCTAAAGCTAAGAGGAAGAACAGTGAAGGACCACTTACTGATGCCAAGACCCTACATCAGACTCCAGCCTTGCTTCCGCTCGTTAGGTGATAAGCGAAACAATGCTGAGAATGGAGGACAGGTGCAGTTTCCCTAAACTGTTTCACCAGATCCGTTAGCTTTCTGTCACCGTCACAAATTATGTTCCCGAACGTTCTTCCATGACCTCGCCTTATAATCACGTCCGTAGAGCGACAATGGCTCTAGCTGCGCGTTTCAGAAACCCAGTGGCGGCTGGAACATATGCAATGCCAGGAATACCTTCCCCAACTTGTTATATGATGCAATTACTACCGCTACCACCACCACTGTCACTGCCTCGTGATTAGCAACTTCAGAAGATTTACTATTTGTTGGAGGGTATCACACGAATCTTCAGTCTGTATAAACAAAAGTAACAATTCAGCTCCAGTGATAGCGCAATTCTCGACTTAAAATATGTGTATGTCTGTCTGTGAACAGCATAACTAAAAAACGAAACGTCTGATAAACACCAAACTTGGTGTTTAGGTTTAGTATCTTTCAAAGATCCGACACGAAGATTTTCAAGAAAATTCCCCCGCCCTAGACTACCCTTTATGTGGAACATTTTTCGAAAATTTTGATTTTCTGAAAAATGGCTCTAAGATTTTCATAAAATATTATATGTTTTACAATATTTTCATGGCAAATGAAATGTACATCTTAAATTTTCTGGGAATGTCCCGAAAAGTCCTTTTCATTCTGAATGAATTTTGTATAACTGGTAAACCGTATGAGATAGACGAAATATTACTACTCAAAAAATGTTGATCTCACTAAACCATAAATTTATGTCATATATATTTCTTTTTGTCTAGTGAACTATTTCGCATATATTCTTTGATATCTGTTTGAATTTTCCAATAGTTATACTTTTTCTCAAATTCGTTATTCATGTTTTACTTTCTCTACTACGTATAGTAAGTAGGGAAAGTATTGTATTCCACCCAAAAATTCGATACCGAGATTTCACCGGAAATATATGTTTTCAGACCCTCTGAATCAAAAAAAAAAACATTTTTGGAAACATGTCCGTGTGTGTGTCTGTACGTTTGTGTGTCTGTATGTCTATGTGTCTGTGAACAGCATAATTCAAAAACGAACAGTCGATAAGCACCAAACTGGTATTTAGCTTTAGTATCTTCCAAAGATGCGACACGAAGGTTTTCAAGAAAATCCCCCATCCCAGATTACCCTTTTGATGGAACATTTTTTGAAAATTTTAATTTTCTCAAAAATGGCTCTAACGATTTTGATTAAAATATCATATATTTTAGATATTTTCATGACAAATAAAATGTATATTTTGAATTTTCTGTGAATGTCTCCAAAAGTATTCTTCATTGTGAATGACTTTTGCATAACTGGTAAACCATAAGAAACCGACAAAAGTTAACTACACAAAAAATGTAGATCGCGTTAAAATACACAGTTTATGTCATATACATTTTTTGTTGTTGAGTGAACCATTTTCGAGATTTGCTTGTTATTCACTTAAATTTTCCAATACACTTTTTCTCAAATGGGAATTTGTTATTCATTTTTACTTTCCCTACTACGTATAGTAAGTAGGGGAAGTATTGTATTCCACCCAAAATTTCGATACCGAGATTTCACCGGAAATACATGTTTTGAGACTCACTGAATCCAAAAAAAGCATTTTTGGAAACATGTCCGTGTGTGTGTCTGTCTGTGTGTCTGTGTGTGTGTGTGCGTGTGTGTGTGTGTGTCTGTGTGTCTGTGTGTCTGTGAACAGCATAACTCAAAAACGAAGAGTCGGATAAACACCAAACTTGGCATTTAGGTTCAGTATCTTTCAGAGATGCGACACGAAGGTTTTCAAGAAAATCCCCCCACCCCAGACTACCCTTTACATGGAACATTTTTTGAAAATTTTAATTTTCTCAAAAACGGCTCTAACGATTTTGATTAAAATATCATATGTTTAAGATATTGTCATGACAAATGAAATGTATATCTCGAATTTTCTGGGAATGTCTCCAAAAGTATTCTTCATTATGAACGACTTTTTCATAACTGGTAAACCATAAGAGATAGACAAAATTTTACTACATGAAAAATGTAGATCGCGTTAAAACACACAATTTATGTCATATACATTTCTTTTGTTGAGTGAACCGTTTGCGAGATATTGCTTGTTATTCCCTTAAATTTTCCAATACTTATACTTTTTCTCAAATTCGTTATTCATTTTTTTTATGTCCTGGACATGCAAAGAGAATGGAATGCGCCACATAGCAACCAGCGTTAAAATATTTGACTGTCGCTTAAAACCTACCATATTCCCCTTGCATCTACAAGAAAATTATCAATAAGATTGACATCTCGATATCTCCATTAACATGAAGCATATGGAGAATAAGCGTTTGTAAAAATAGTTTGTACAAGAGTAGAGAAAGTCATGTGAGTGTAACACATCAGATTTTTTTTGTCCTGGTAATGCAAAGAGAATGGAATACTCCATATAGCAACCAGCTCTTAAAATATTTGATTATCGCTTAAAGCCTACCAATTCCCCCTTGCATCTACAAGAAAATTAGCAATAAGATTAACATCTCGATTAACATGAAGCATATGGAGAATAAGCGTTTGTAAAAATAGTTTGTACAAGAGTAGAAAAAGTCATGTGAGTGTAACACATCAGATTTTTTATCTTAATAATGCCGCAGGCTATATGATTTTAACTATATTTTGTTCTGAAATCCTTCTTTCTCAGGTTTTCTATCTATAAAAAAACATATACTACAAAGTTTTCTTTGTTGTGCAATCTTGAAAATATAAACAAAGATATATTTGCATGAAACTCAAAGAACTAAAAAGAACAAAAGCTCTGTATTATCTCACGTCTTAAGTTCTGATTTGCTTCTGCTGTATTAACAGATTTTGGTCACCAGAGTAGATAAAGTAATGGCTAAGAGTGAGTCACCAAGCTAGGCTATTAAACGTGATTTAGTGCATCAGCTAAATCAGAGCCTTCATTCACAACTCAGTTAACGCTGCATGTTACAAGAATATTTCTAATCCTTCTCCCGTTGTTTTGTTTGTTTTCATTTGGACACAGGAGTCTATGTATCGAAGGAGTATAGAAGATTTATTTCAAAGTATTAAACTTATTCGATACCATGGAATATAGAGAGTATCGCGGTTCCATCTCTAATTTTAATCAGTATGAGTTTGGAGAGTTTTCTTGGAAATCTTGGTGTCGTATCTTTGGATGATATTGAACTTAAATACCAAGTTTTGTATTTATCCAACTTTTCGTTTTTGAGTTCTGCTGTTCATAGATACACAGGAACTTTTTCCTAAAAACACTTTTTTGGGGGTTCAGCGGCTTCAAAACTGTATTTCCTGTGAAATTTCGATATGCAATACCCTCCTATCTTCTATGTACTGGTGGAGAAAATAAAAAATTCAAAGCAATCGGACGAAAACGGTGTATTTTTGGATTTTCACGGATGCATTGTCTTAAAATACATATTTGTACAGAACAGCTTTCATTTAAAATCTGATCAGCTTGAAAACTTATAGAGAAGGGCTGTCCTCGAACATTCTCGGAATATCAAAGTTCATAAAACAAAAGGATCGGAAATTGAAGTAAATGTTGTGCAATCCTTAGAGAATACGTACAAATGGTGTTTGCCTTACCCTCCCAAGCATCGTCACCTTAGTGACGTAGCTACAGAGGAAACATCAGCACTCAGCAGTTGTTTCTCCTTTGCACTGTGATCGAAGACGACTCAGCAATACGATTTCCGTTTCTCCATTTACAGGAAGCCTCGTGCGACATTGGCGGCCTTTGAATCACCGTTGACAAAGAAACACTTCCGTTTTACTTTCTACCTGGCATTTGAGTGACGTCAAGAGTGTATCACGAATTTACTGTTATTCTCCAAACTTTTGTTGTATATTCACGTAGACAGCGAGCTCTGCCAGATTCTTGAGCCGCTGTACCTCGGTTTGAAGAGGCGGGGTGATACCCAACTCGAAATTTGTCAACAGTTCCCACATTTTGAGGCTTTTTGCACTCCTGCAAATCTTCCCGCTTTCTCTAACACTTACCTACAGTATAACAAATATTACATTCCAACCAAAAATTCGATACCGAGGTTCCACCGGAAATACATGTTTTGAGGCTCCCTGAATGAAAAAAGCATTTTAAAAAATAAAAAAAATGGATCGTCTCTCTCTCCCCCTCCCTTCTCTCTCTCTCTCTCTCTCTGCTTGGAGAATAGCATAACTAAATCGAAAGTCTATTTCGTAAAACTATGTGCATACCTGCATGTGTCAAAGAAGGTCAAATACAGTTGCCAATACTGGTCTAGGAGAATGTGCATAAAAGTGTGTAAGCTTGTATGTAGAGGTTTCTGAAAACATGACTTTCTCTACTATTGTACAAACTATTTTTACAAACGCTTATTCTCCAACTACTTCATGTTGCATTTGCAGAAACTATCTTTTTGCTAATTTTCTTGTAGATGCAAGGGGAATATGGTAGGCTTTAAGCGATAGTCAAATGTTTTAAGAGCTGGTTGCTATGTGGAGCATTCCATTCTCTTTGCATGTCCAGGACATAAAAAACCGAATAACAAATTCCCATTTGAGAAGTATTGGAAAGTTTAAACAAATAACAAGCAATATCTCGAAAATGGTTAACCCCACAAAAAACTGTAAATGACATAAATTGTGCGTTTTAAAGAGCTCTACATTTTTATGTCAGACAAATTTTGTCTAACTCTTACGGTTTACCAATTATACATAAATCATTCCGAATGAAGAGGACTTTTGGGGACACTCCCAGAAAATTCAACACATGAATTTGATTTGCCATAAAAATATCTTAAACATATGATTATTTTACTCAAAATCGTTGTAGCCATTTTTTGGAAAATCAAAATTTTCGAAAAACATTCCAGTAAAGGGTAGTCAGGGGTGGGGGATTTTCTTTAAAATCTTCGTGTCGCATCCTTGGAAGATACTAAACTCAAATACCAAGTTTAGTATTTATCGGGCTTTTCGTTTTGGAGTTATGCTGTTCACAGACAGATAGCCAGATAGACACACAAATGGACATACTTCCAACAATGCATTATTTGGATTCAGGGGGCCTCAAAACATGTATTTCAGGTGAAATCTCGGTATCTAATTTTTGGATGAAATACAATACTTCCCCTACTTACTATACGTAGTAGAGAAATTAATAATGGCGTAAGAATGAGTGATAATATATTTAGAAAGAAAAACGGGTGGCATTGATTTATGCATTTATCTACATATAAATAAAGTATATTATTTCAAAAGGAAGAAGAATGAATCAAGGTCTAGCAAGCCAAACCAAAGGTGGTGTGTTAAAACTCCACAAAAGAAATTCTCTTCCACAAAAAAACAGGTTTGTTTGCATGAAGAATACAGCTAGAAATTTCAGGATCAAAAAATACCTAATAATTTAATGTCATATTAATGTCAGTGCTATTAACAAAAATCTGATGTGTTACACTCACATGACTTTCTCTACACTTTTACAAACTATTTTTACAAACGCTTATTCTCCATATGCTTCATGTTAATCTTATTGCTAATTTTCTTGTGGATGCAAGGGGAATTTGTAGGCTTTAAGCGATAGTCAAATATTTTAAGAGCTGGTTGCTATGTGGAGCATTCAATTTTCTTTGCATTACCAGGACAAAAAAATGAATAACGAATTCCCATTTGAGAAAAAGTATAAGTATTGGAAAATTTAAGGCAATAACAAGCAATATCTCGAAAATAATTCACTCAACAACAAAAATGTATATGACATAAATTGTGTATTTTATTGCGATCTACATTTTTAGTAAAATTTTGTCTATCTCTTATGGTTTACCAGTTATGCAAAAGTCGTTCACAATGAAGAATACTTTTGGAGACATTCCCAGAAAATTTACATTTTATTTGCCATGAATGTATCTTAAATATATATTTCAATCAAAATCGTTGGAGCCATTTTTAAGAAAACTAAAATTTTCGAAAAATGTTCCATGTAAAGCGTAATCTGGGTTGGGGGGATTTGCTTGAAAACCTTCGTGTCGCATCTCTGGAAGATACTGAACCTAAATAACAAGTTTGGTGTTTATCCGACTGTTCGTTTCTGAGTTATACTGTTCACAGACACACAGACAGACACATATGGACATGTTCCAAAAAAAATTTTTTTCATTCAAGAGGCCTCAAAACATGTATTTCCGGTGAAATCTCGGTATCGAATTTTTGAGTGGAATACAATACTTCCCCTACTTACTATACGTAGTAGAGAAAGTAAAAATAAAGACCCAGTTGAAACAAATAAAACAAAAGAGATCTTTAATAAAAGAACATATAGAACGTATTGTTAAGAAGAAAATTTACCAATATAAACAGATGTAAAAGTGGTAAAACAAATGAAGAAGGAAAGAATTGTTTAAATGGAATCACGAATAATTCTACTGCCATAAAATTTATGGATATAGAATAATTAATATACATATATATATACTTCAAGATTTAAATTTTATTTTTCATGCAGGTATGTCGATATACTGTGCTATTTTAATCAAAATCGCATTGCATTCCATTAAAAAATTCGAAACCTGATTTTCACCGGAAATACATGTTTTGAGACTCCTTGAATCCCAAAAAATTTTTTTTTAGAAAAAGTCCTGTATGTGTCTGTGTATCTGTGAACAGAATAACTCAAAAACGAAAATTCGGATAAATAACAAACTTGGTATTAGGTTCAGTACCTTTCAAAGATGCGACACGAAAATTTTCAAGATATTCCCCCCTCCCAGACAACCTTTCGCCTGGAACATTTATAGAAAGTTTTGGTTTTCTCAAAATGGCTCAAACGATTAAAATACCATATTTTAAAGATATTTTCATGACAAATTAAATGTACAACTTGAATTTTTTGGGAATGTCCCCAAAAGTCCTCTTCATTCTGAATGACTTTGGCATAAATTAAATTGAGTTTTATTTATGGACGCTCTTTAACCACCGTGGTTCTTAGCGTCCCATTCTATATTGGGCGTGAAAGATCGGTAATTTTGTTCAGAGGTCTCTTTATCAGGCTTGAGGTTCTTTTACGTGCCGTAAATCTACGACACGGGACCACAGGCTTTACTTCCCTTCCGAAGGAAGCCATGCTAAGAAGTTTTACGCCCGAAAAAATCCATCGCCCTCCGCCGGGTTTGAACCCGCGACCTTGGGAACTAGAGGCTAGCACGGTAACACTAGTTCACGGAGGACTACAACTGGTAAACCGTAGGAGATAGACAATTTTTTTTTACAAAAAATGTTGATCTCCTTAAAACATACATTTTATGTCATACATTTTTTGTTGAATGAACCATTTTCGAGATATTCCTTGTTATTTGTTTGAATTTTCCAATATTTGCTTTTTCAAATGGGAATTTATTATTATTATTATTATTATTATTATTATTATTTTATGTCCTGGACATACGAAGAGAATGAAATGCGCCACATAGCAACCAGATTTAAAATATTTGACTATCGCTTAAACACTACCATATTCCCCTTTTAGCTACAAGAAAAAAATAAACTGAAATTTATTTATGAACACTCTTCAATTGCTGTGGTCCTTAGCGTCCCATTCTATATTGGGCGTGACAGACCGGTAGTTTGGCTCAGAGGCCTCTTTATCATGCTTGAGGTTCATCTTCGACACGGGACCACCGGCTTTACTTCCCTTCCGAAGGAAGCCATGCTAAGGATTTTTATGCCTAAAAAAGTGCATCGCCCTCCGCCGGGTTTGAACCCGCGTCCTTTGGAACTAGAGGCTAGCACGGTAACCACTACACCACGGAGGATGACACAGCTGCAAGAAACTTAGCAATAAGATAGCTTCTGCAAATGTTTATCCCGATTAACATGAAGTAGATGGAGAATAAGCGTTTGTAAAAATAGTTTGTACAAAAATAGAGAAAGTCATGTGAGTGTAACATATCAGACTTTTTAATTATGCCTTCGCAGAGAGAGAGAGAGAGGGGGGGAGAGAGAGACACGAACCTTTTTCTAAAATGCAATGATTAACCGTCATCTAATCAGAAACAGTGCGGGTTGTACTGTATCTGCTGTAAATACAGGCCGTGTGATGATAGAAGTCGTTCAGTGTGTTCTCTGAAGATGGCCGCTTGAATGTCGACGAAACGTCATGCGATATTTTATCTTTTAGACCACGGCCAAAAGTCCGGTTTAAGAATTTAATAATACTTTTTATAACCTAGGATAATTAAACCGAAGAATAATATATTAAGTGCTGTATTATAAAATATTGATGTATTGGACTTCTAGTTACCTATCTTAGGACGTCCTTAAGTAAGAGGAAGAAGAAGACAAAGAAGCTTGTATGTACACGAAAAGGAAATACTTGAAACGCAAATGAGAACCATGTTTTTGATAAACTCTCACCGTAAAGAGTGCAAATGTTAAACCTTTGGAGATCGAATCCAACCTTGGGATGCTGTCTTCAATTATTTCCGGTGTTACAGAAGCAATTTGTGCCAATTATGATGTAGGGGCCGGTGCAACTATCATTACAGCCGCAGGTGCGGATCTGAAGTGCTAAATTATAAATCTGCAAGCCATTATTATGATTTATGCTGCAATTGCTTAACTACACAGCAGTGGTTTTGACCAGAATTGAAAGCCGATGAGAACGTTTGGCTAAAGGAAATCAAGGAAATGTTATCATTACGTCCACCTCGCAAGCCCTTCACAGAAATAAACTCACATGAATGTTAATTGGACACAGGGGGTTTATTTCATCGCGATACTTGTCTGATATGGAAATCGCAAACCGTAACCTGTAATTAGATACGCATAACGATTTAGTGTAGCTTGTGTTTTCATCTTTACTGAGGGAATTTTCCACAAAGTGAGGTTAACTGTTGCAGTTCATGTGACCGAATAATTTGCGTAATGTTATTTGATCCTTCTGTAAAGAGAGACAGCTTATAATAGTATATTATGATACAAGGGGTAAAATAAACTTTTAACACGTGTGACATGTTGAGGCGTTTTATTAACTTCATTAACGTAGCATTATTGGGTCTCTTTAGTTATATTTCGGCTTAACGGTATTTCCTTTTGGCGCGGACCACGCGGACCAGTAGAAGTGGTCGTTGGAGCCAGACGTGTGTGTGGCCGGTCTACTGTTTAGTGGCATCTCCCTCTACCCTGCTTCCTTTCTTCATTATGTAGAGTCGTCAAACGTTTGTGAATAAATCCCAGGTATTTGAAGGTAATGCGTGTTGTGTAATGTTTTTGTGTAATATAAAACTCACGCATTCCCCTTCCAAGGTCCCGGACTTTTGCTGCCAGCGGATTGCGCCATCTTAAAGCCGGTTATCGAGACCCAGGAGGGAAAATAATAATAATGATAATAATAATATACAATCGAAATCAAACATAACGACAAAAATGTGCTGAAAAGAGATAAAGGGTATAAAGAGAATCAATTTATAAAATAAAAAGACGCCCGCTCTGTAAATTCATACTAGGAATGGGTTTGGTTGAAAATACAGAAAAACAATTTTTGTTTTCCTCGAAACGAAAGCAGATGTATCTGCCTGCTATCGGCGACAAGAAGTCTACCGGAAGTTTCGCTTTTGTACTTTGGCTCGTACGTGTAGTTTACAATGGTTTCAAAGCTTAGCAGCGTCAGAAAGCATACGTGTCTTATCTACGATCTAAGAATATTCGTAGGAAGATTTTAAACCCAAAATAAGTTGTAAGAAGCAGACGTGAAAGTTGTCAAAGTGGGGGTAGCCAATAATAAAATCATGAAACGAAAATGATAGCCAATCAAAGATCGCGTATACATCACATGATACGTTTGAACCTAAAACGGAACGAAACATAAAAAAGATGGGGGGGGGGGGAATTCTAAGTTTGGCGAAAGGCGTGAAAAAAGAAAAGAAACGCCGAGCCCACATTCCGGTTCAAACTTACCACGAGGACGGTTGATGAAACAAAATAAGAAGAAAATAATCAGAAAGTTTGAAGTGTGAAATGAAGTTGTGAAATCTAGGCAATTCGAGGGGGCTAGTCGGAGGAACATATAAGTAGCGACTTCGAAAGTTATGGCAATAATAACAGTGGTTTTGACGACGAAGGTGGCGGGTCGACCAGATAGGAATCTTCGTAACAAAATAAAGAAATAATAAGTCAATCTTCGCCGCCAGCATTATTTATAGCATCACGGCAGTGTCACCACCCCTGAAAACCAGAACCTCAGCTCTACCAGAACAAGTTCCTAATCCCTGCCATCCAAAAATCGAACCCGGGACTTTGAGTCACCTGAAGCGACAGCAAGGAACAACACAGATGTGTCAAAGGTCAGCGTCAAACCTCCATGTGCGTGTTAAGTTGATCTGAATTAATCATTTTCTGGAAACCTTTTGGCCTTCACCCCAACATATACAATATACTATTTTTTAGACATCGCTCGAATTTTTAAAATGTCAATAATATTGTATTGATTGCTAAAACTAACAGATACCACGGTCTAGAAACAAGAGAAATGACGTCAAAAAAGCGAGATGTCAGATGTTTTGTTGATTTGCTAGCAGTCATTTTCAGTGAAATCATTTTCAACATGTTCTTCCTTACACCAGCAACGAAAAGATTAAATGTTATGTCATATTGCTTTCTAGATTTTTTAGTGTTATTCTTTTTGCTGCATCTGTAATTTCACTTTCATTTCAGTTTCTTCTGAATTTATTCCGCCATTTAATCTTTATGTAGGTTAGATAAAAGAGTAACGTTTTAGATCAAAGACAGCTGTCAATATAACGTATAGGTTAACTCTACAACGAAATTGTGAAGTATGACGATTTGTATTGTGAGCAGATAATGTGAGTGTCATGAGAAATTAAACACGTGAAACCACATATCAAAAATAAAACCTAATCAAACCAAGCGGGATGGCTCAGTAGGTTACGTCTGTGGCCCGCATTCAGGAGGTCTCGGGATCGATCTCCGGGTACCGTCCACTCTGGCCCATGCGTTTTTCATGATTTTCCCGGGTCGCCAGGCGAATGTTGGGGTGGTTCAACTTCTACCACGTCTCTCCTTCCTCTCATCTCAGTACCCACCATCTTCCTTACCGTTTCAGGGTTGTAGGACCAGGCGACGGTGTTAGGCGAATTGCGGCTGGGCGGTGGCTGTGTGCTCTGAAGAGGTTTCTTCCTGGCGTCATTTGGATCCGTAAGGACCCACCTCCAAGTATTCTCGGGTGGGCGCGTCTTCGGGGAATCCCCGGGCATTAAGGGTTTGTGGATGAGTCCTCCTGGCGGCGTGGGATGCGTTTGATCTGGAAACGTTAGGGACCCCGTCTTTCTTGCGCCCGTCGTCATTCTAATATGGTCTCCATCGGATCTCTCCTCTTATCCCTAATTGACCCTAATTGTAGGTTCCCATTTAAAAATATTAAGTTGGTCCTAAAATGACCATCACAACGTTCTCCAAATAAAACACGACTAATGGCATTTACTTTCCCCCATAATATCAAGCATATTTATGAAAGACAAGTCTTTTTACAATGCTTAGGTTTGGAGATATTGTACAGTGTCTATTTAACTGATCCATCCTGTATATACGTATATAAATACAATATTAATAAAATAAAACAAAATAAAACATAAAAAATTTCATCCAAACAACATAAACCATAATTAACACTACAATACCAAAACCTTAATTATTAAAATATCAATAATTAAATTTAAATGCAGTAATCAAATAAACAAAAATGTACAAATTCCTTAAATAAATTTAAAATACATTCACAATTAAGAAAATACCTCTTTACTCAACACGCAACAACTCCCATTTCATTATTACTCATCTCAAAACCTTTACATATAGCATCCAATTTAAAATTTACAGATATTTTATTTTCAGATTAAAATTTTTAATGTTGTATAAACTATTTCATCTTGTGTGTTTATTATTTATCAATTAAAATTTTAAAATACTCAATTACGTTAAATTTATTTAATTTTTTATTACCATTTCATATTTATACTTTAATTAATTTTCCATCGTTTTACCTTATGCGTTGAAGATGGTTTGTTGCTGCTACGTATGGAAAGCCAGTTTGAAGAAGGTGTATTATATTTCGACTGTTGGGGAGCCGAACTTGAAGTAGTTGCAACCGCACGTATGGTAAAAAGTTTCCGGTAGCCTTCGCCCCAAATGTACCTTCCGGTGGCCTTTGTCCCAAGTTTAAAAATATTAACTTTGTAATTTGACTGTTTCTTTAAATATTATATTTATGTTTTCCTCGGCTGCGTCAGTATTTATATTTTTTTAGAGACATGAATATCTTAGCAGGGAGTGGTGCGACTGAAGAATGTAGGCTTACACAGATTATAATTTTACTTCACTCCTTTTATTAATTCTTGACACTATTTAAACAACACTTCACTGATATAGAGGGCTGTGAGATTCTTTTGTTAATTGCTTACACTTTTTAACACGTAAACTATTTTCGTCTCACACTGAATGCGTATTAAAATTCTCGAGGACGCGTCTTGCGTCCGGTTAAGAATGCTGTCTATAAGCAACTGAATTCTGAATTTGTACAATTTGCTCCATTTCAGTTTGTGATAGGCTAAACCTAGTGCAATAGAATGCCTTCATTTAACTAAAACTTTTTCTGGTTGTTGATTGGCTATTTTATAAACTCACAAAAATTACATTATTGCTTCCAAGAATCACAAGTAGCATTATTAAACCTTCAAATTCATTATTGCCTCAAGATTACCTCATTGTTACCTCATTGTTAGCAACTTTTGACCTATTTCTCACAGCTCCTACATTATTAAATTACGTAATACATTCGCATAACATTATTAAACATGTATACAATAATATAAACATATACAATGACTGTAATATACACTTTTTATATATTGTTACATACACATATTGGTTTAAGGCAGGCTATTATTGAATTTATATATTATATAATGAAGTAGATGGTTTATTTGTAGGTAGTTGGAAGATGCACCACGTATGGAAGCCAATTTGTCGCGGTCACTTCGTGTTATCTTATTGCTGAGCGCCTGTTATTGTTTTACTACTTTGAATGTTGGGTTCATTGTCCTCCGGCTAGCTATTATTATTATTATTATTATTATTATTATTATTATTATTATTATTAAGTCGAGCATATCTCTTGATCAAGGTGTGTAAACGGAAAGGATTTGTTACTCAAAGATAACACTGATAAAAGAATTTGTTTTTACACTTTTATTACCGTCACAATTAATTAAGTTCACATATTGATTCTTGATACACGCCAGGCTGAAACTGTTATATTTTCTAATATCACTATAATCACTTATTTACAGCACATTATTAATTCGCGTGTTTCACATTTATAATAAACTTTAAGACGCGAGAGATTCTGTAGAATTGCGACGTGTAACTCGCGAACGATTCTGATGAACTAAGCGACGTTTAACTTCTGAATGATTCTGTTGGACTCAGCGACGTGTAACGCGTGGATGATTTTGTTGAACTGGACAATACTTGCCTCTGGGTTTAGCTTTTTATACTCCCACACCCTAATATGCCTAAAGATTATAACCGAGCTGCTATTGGTTAATAAAACGCGCCAACATTAGCGTCTATTTTTATATCCAATCAAAATTACGAAAACATATGCTCTAGGGAAGAAATTCCCGCCATTTCTACAGAAAAGAGCGCCAATATGACGTCATTTGTTTGTCTCTTCTAATTAATATTCAACTCACCCCCTCGCTCATTGTTATCCACTCTTATTGTCAGTTTCAGTGAGGCCATGTAAACTTATTTCCTAACAATGCTTATAATTAACAAACATCTCAAATCATTGTCATACAATAATGCTTATTTACACTACAATCACTCTGGCATTTACATTATTGTGATGCAAATTACTGCCACAATAATTAGACTGAAATTATTTAAGTGTTAAAAATGCTGTACATTTTTTATTTTTTATTTTTTACTAGAGTGAACTTAATATACAAGTAATAGGTAAGTGGGACGTCTTTTTTGTGTGAAAAGAACTTCACCTATGATTTAGGCCACGAGTCGCCACTGTCATAAAGTTTTGTGATGTAAGCGTACAGTCTCTTCTACGAGCATATGAAACAACTTCCCAATCATCCTATAACATGTGAACGTCATGTTGAGGATATCAAACAGGATGAGAGGTTAAAGTTCGGTTTATAGTGATGCTGATTGCGCTAACTAATTCGAAGGGCACATTCAATTCAGTAGCGATACACTCCATTATGTATGTCAGTATCAGAGTTAAATTTAACATGACCGGCAATGCATGACAAAAGCATCCCTACAAACTTCCTTTCTCGGCACCTCGTGGGCAACAATAGCAACCTAACGACAACAATGCACAGGGAAGCTAACTAAACATTCAAAATTAAATTTGTGTATCATTAGCTTAAATTCCCGTTCGTCACCAATACTGTCAGCCTTCTCAAATTTTCAGTTCCCCTATTACAAAAATATCTGATATATTCCTACGACTTGCAATACCCTCTATCGCTTATTAGAGAAAGGTCGTGCGTGAACAGCATAACTCAAATACGAAAAGTAGGATAAATACCAAACATGGTATATAAGTTCAATATCTTTCAAAGCGGCGACACAAAGATTTTCAAAAAAACCTCCCACCCTAGACTACCCTTTACATGAAATATTTTTCGAAAATTTTGATTTTCTCAAAAATGGCTCTAACAATTTTGATTAAAATATCATATGTTTAAGACACTTTCATGGCAAATTAAATTTATATTATGAATTTTCTGGGAATGTCCCCAGAAGCCTTCCTCATTCTGAATGACTTTTGCATAACTACTAAACCGTAAGAGATAGACAAAATTTTACTACACAAAAAATGTAGATCTCGTTAAAACACACTTTATGCCCTATACATTTTTTTTTGCCGAGTGAAACATTCCGAGATATTCCTTTCATTTGCTTGAAGTTCCAGTACTAAAACATTTTCTATCGCTTAAATCCTAACAATTCCCCTTGCATCTCCAAGAAAATTAGCAATAAGATTAACATCACGATTAACATGAAGCTTATGGAAAATAAGCGTTTGTAAAAATAGTTTGTACAACAGTAGAAAAAGTCATGTGAGTGTAACACAGATTTGTTTACTATCTAAACGAGATATTCGAGATAATCTATTTAATCGAGATAAACCTTTTCGGTAATAGCTGCATTACACATTTCGTTATAGATACAAAAGGGAACGAGATAGTCAGATATTTTGGAACTGGACGCTATACTCTGGCCTTAAAATTCCATAGCTTTCTATAATCGCGAAAAACAACGGATAATCGACAGGACTTTAAGTGAACGACAAAATATTGTACGATTGAACCATTAATGATGCCACAAAAACTTTATTTGAAATAAACTGTGTGTTTTAGAGAGATCTACATTTTTTGTGTGGTACGTTTTCGTCTATCGGTTAGTTATATTAGATTATACAAAATTTCTTTCTTCACAAGCTAATCCCAGAAAATTTAATATCTTTAGTTTATGGTATATTAATTAAATGGTTAGTTATTGTTGAGAAAATCAATAATTTGAAAATTTTCATGTCGCAGTTTTGGAAGATGCCAACTTTGCTAATTATTCGACTTTTTCTCTTAGAGTTATGCTGTTCACACACATACACACACAGGACCTTTTTGTAAAAAATCTGATGTGTTACACTCCCATGACTTTTTCTACTCTTGTATAAGCTATTAGTAGAAATATAATGGCGACTCCAGCACACAGAGAGATGCCGACAAGCGATAAAGTTCTTTGTTCTACGCCGACAAGCCCCGCCCCCTCCCTTTGTGTGCTCACATGCCGCCAGGTCTCGTGTCGTTAGGCCCCGCCCCCTCTCGCTTTGTGTGCTCACCTAATGCCGGCAGTATCTGTGCTAACAGGTTCTACCCCCTCCCCCATGCGTTCTACTGTGGCGTCATGACTTGATGGAATTGTTTTCTCGAGTCCTGCCGCCCCTCGGCAAATTAATTAGGTAATGTTCGTCAAACATTTTTTTTATGATTACTAAGGTCTGCAGATTGCATCCTCGAGCAATTAAGTTTTTTGATTAATGAATTGTTGACTGGAGCTTGAGTATAAGTAGTCTGCTCACGGTAACAGTCTGTCATGTAATGAAACACTGCAGCCTTCTTGTATCAGGGGAAAGCGCTTGTCCATTAGCTGAACATGTTAGACGCTTTCAACACATTAATAGGCTTTTAAGTTTACATTCCGGATCTGTTTACATACATTAGCGAACGACATACTTCCGCCAGGCGGTAACGGTGACCTCCATTAGCTGACCCGTTAGACGCTTTCACCCCATTAGCGAACAATGTCAGTAATTGTTTTCCTAAGTGCTCTGCCCAACACTCAACACTTTAGATTTTAGCGATGGAAATGATATAAAAAGCAGCAGCTTCTCCAACGAGTTCCAAGTTGACCAGGATGCCCGGGTTCGAATTACAAATTCAGCTTCTAATAACTCAGAGACTAATTACGATAAAGACATCAAATAAAGTTTGTTACATTAATGTCATTAGATAGTTTCTTGTGAATGTATATTTGGGTACATGGTGTCCAGGGTTCGAATACCGATAAAATGTAATTTAATTATAAATTTAATAACTCCTAAACTAATTAAGATAAAGACGCCAAATAAACTTTATTGCCTTTATTTTATTAGGTAGTATCTTGTGGATGTGTAATTAGATACCTGACGTTCTGGGTTCGAGCCTAATGTTTAAATCGTCATTATCTCAGAAACTAAGAGAGGTAGAGGAATTGACCAAAGCATGATTGATAGCTCCTATGATGGGTAATTAATACTGTATATAATTTTCAATCAGTTGTCCTTACTTCGAATCCCGATCTTTCAATCACTTACTTATTTTTTCTCTATACTCTAGAATATGTCACTTAGATTGATGCTGTAACTGCATACACAACCTTTAAACATATCAAACTAATATTGTAAATAATTTTGTTTCTGGTGTCCAGGGTTCGAATACCGATAAAATGTAGTTTAATTATAAATTTAATAACTTCTAAACTAATTAAGATAAAGACGCCAAATAAACTTTATTGCCTTTATGTTATTAGGTATTATCTTGTGAATGTGTAATTAGATACCTGACGTTCTGGGTTCGAGCCTAATTTTAAATCGTCATTATCTCAGAAACTAAGAGAGGTAGACGAGTGAACCAAAGCATGATTGATAGCTCCTATGAGCGGTAATTAATACTGTATATAATTTTCAATCAGTTGTCCTTACTTCGAATCCCGATCTTTCAATCACTTACTTATTTTTCTCTATACTCTAGAATATATCACTTAGATTGATGCTGTAACTGCATACAGCACCTTTAAACATATCAAACTAATATTGTAAATAATTTTGTTTCTGGTGTCCAGGGTTCGAATACCGATAAAATGTAGTTTAATTATAAATTTAATAACTTCTAAACTAATTAAGATAAAGACGCCAAATAAACTTTATTGCCTTTATGTTATTAGGTATTATCTTGTGGATGTGTAATTAGATACCTGACGTTCTGGGTTCGAGCCTAATTTTAAATCGTCATTATCTCAGAAACTAAGAGAGGTAGACGAGTGAACCAAAGCATGATTGATAGCTCCTATGAGGGGTAATTAATACTGTATATAATTTTCAATCAGTTGTCCTTACTTCGAATCCCGATCTTTCAATCACTTATTTTTCTCTATACTCTAGAATATATCACTTAGATTGATGCTGTAACTGCATACAGCACCTTTAAACATATCAAACTAATATTGTAAATAATTTTGTTTCTGGTGTCCAGGGTTCGAATACCGATAAAATATAGTTTAATTATAAATTTAATAACTTCTAAACTAATTAAGATAAAGACGCCAAATAAACTTTATTGCCTTTATGTTATTAGGTATTATCTTGTGGATGTGTAATTAGATACCTGACGTTCTGGGTTCGAGCCTAATTTTAAATCGTCATTATCTCAGAAACTAAGAGAGGTAGACGAGTGAACCAGAGCATGATTGATAGCTCCTATAAGGGGTAATTAATACTGTATATAATTTTCAATCAGTTGTCCTTACTTCGAATCCCGATCTTTCAATCACTTACTTATTTTTCTCTATACTCTAGAATATATCACTTAGATTGATGCTGTAACTGCATACAGCACCTTTAAACATATCAAACTAATATTGTAAATAATTTTGTTTCTGGTGTCCAGGGTTCGAATACCGATAAAATGTAATTTAATTATAAATTTAAAAACTCCTAAACTGATTAAGATAAAGACGCCAAATAAAGTTTATTGCGTTTATGTTACTAGGTAGTATCTTGTGGATGTGTAATTAGATACCTGACGTTCTGGGTTCGAGCCTAATGTTTAAATCGTCATTATCTCAGAAACTAAGAGAGGTAGAGGAATTGACCAAAGCATGATTGATAGCTCCTATGAGGGGCAATTAATACTGTATATAATTTTCAATCAGCTGTCCTTACTTCGAATCCCGATCTTTCAATCACTTACTTATTTTTCTCTATACTCTAGAATATATCACTTAGATTGATGCTGTAAATGCATACAGCACCCTTAAACATATCAAACTAATATTGTAAATAATATTGGTTCTGGTGTCCAGGGTTCGAATACCGATAAAATGTAATTTAATTATAAATTTAATAACTCCTAAACTAATTAAGATAAAGACACCAAATAAACTTTTATAGGGGAAAGGATGCTCTCCTGAAACATTAGGTCTCTAGATAGAAGTATTTATAGGGGAGAGATAGGGAATACCAGGGCTGATGCTAGGCTAGTCAGATGCTAAAGGAGGGAGGGATATGGTTTATACGAGAGAGATAGGGAACACAAGGAAAGATGCTATACTAAACAGGACTTGAAGGGTAGAATATGAGCGATATAGCAAACCGAGGAGAGGTATTAGGATAGGAGTTTTGAATGATGGAGTAGGCGTTTATATGCGAGAGATAGGGAATACGAGGGTCGATGCTAGGCTAGACGGTGTTGAATGAGGGAATGCATCTTATATGAGAGAGGTAGGGGAATATGAGGAGAAGTGCTAGGCTAGTCGGGAAGGTCTGAATGAGAGAGTATACGTCTATATGGGAAAATATAGGGAAAACGAAGGTAGGTGCTAGGTTGAGAGAGTCTTCAAGGAGGAAAATGCATTTATATGAGAGCCGTAGGGTATACGAGGAGAGGTGCTAGTCTAGACATGGTTTGAGGATTAGAGTATACGTTTATATGGGAGAAATATGGAAAACAGGAGAGATACAAGGATAGACAGAGATTGAAGGAGGAGGAATGTAGGTTTATACTGTAATATAGAGAGTAATTCGATTATAAAACTTTTCTCATCCAGCCTTACAACACTTTTTATATACTTAATTTCTAAACCTTACAAACTTTATATTTGTTAAACAGTAGTGCGCGAGACGGAGAGGGACAAACAGTATATCGGTTTACAGTGAAGTATACGATCTAACCTATTCCCACCTTGTTTGTTCTGGATCTTCTCATTGTCTGTCATCTAACGTAACCACGTAACAAGACGTAACACAGGAAATCATACATATGGCACATTAAAAAAAAAATAAAGGTATATATAATGAAACATAAACAAGTAGACAGAGGGTCGTCGATACATAGAAAACCAGGAGTTGTATGTACTGAGACCATAGATTAGTATAGGCAAACAACAAAGAAGTGAATTTATAGTGTAAATAGCCTAATATTTTCAAATATTATTATAGTCTAAAAGTATATAACTTAATTATGTATCGAGTATTGAGAAATAAACGTTATTCATTATTCACTAATCTCAGATCACTGCAATTGTATTGAATCAATTCACAATTGCTAATGCCATTCAACTTTCATTTGTCTCTGATACATAAACAAATTGCAAAATGGAGAAGGACGAAAGTAATAAAAAAACTCAGGCAGCAAATTTTAAGAAAGAAGAGAAAGATATATGACCGACATTGTTTTAGAACACAAATTAGTGTTGAAAATAAAATGACTGATAGCTCTGCTAAGCGTAAGGAAGAGACATGGAAATAAATTGCAAATGAATACAATTCTAGGTTAGAAAAAGAAGATAAACAACATTCATGTAAACCAATTTTTAAAAATCAGTTTAACTGAATACATGTAAAAAAACATATCACTTTACAAAAAGTAATGCAGACAACATTTATTTTTTATAAACATTATCCTATTACATTCCTTTACAAAAAACCATACATATTTCCTAAAGGCAAAGGTGATAGTCTAGACATTCTAAACACTCAGTTATATAATCATATACATCACACAGAAAGAGACCATCATTATCAGTAAAAAACTAAACATCTCAACAATGTCTGAATGATGTATTTTATAAGTACAAGTTTTTTGATATTTCAAAGTTCCTGTTAACCATGGCAGTAATTGATTAACACAATTTCTCGATCCTGTCATGCTATAACTTTAGATGCTTTCAGCTTACTTATAATTTCCTCAATCTCTTGTGTGTGTCTATTATTACCAGCATCCCTCGACGCAATTAGTAACCTCAATATATTTACTAGTCTATTCGGATTTTCAAGCGTTGATATCACTGAATCATCATCATATGAAGATTTCATATTCTCGCAACTTCCGATGTATCCAGATTTTTCACCAACAGTAGTCTCCAGTGAAGGACAGAGGCTTGATACGGTATAACATTCCCCTCTATACATCTTCGGATCTTCAAGTGCAGGTGAGAGAGTCGATTCAGTATAACATGTTGCTCTATGAAACTTAAATCTTGACAAAGAACGATTCTTAAAAATCCGCCCGCATACACAGCATATAATAACGCGTTTTCCTCCATGTGTAATGTATGAAAAATCGAGTTTCTCATTCGTCAGTTGCACAGATTTTCTCGGGCAGTAGCTCATGCTAAAACTAAAAGAAATTAAATGAATACGTGAATGCTAACGCTCGAAGGAATTAAAAGCGAATGAATGAATTCATAACACGCACCTATGTATATATCCAGGATGAGGACGACGGAGGGAATTGCGATCAATGCATAGCAGGGAGAAAGGATACTCTCTTGAAACATTAGTCATCTAGACAACTATTGTTCACGGAGCCTGTAGACGTCAGGTTGAATGGGACAGACCTCAGGTTCAAATCTTTAAGGGCACGGACCCAGCCTTTTGCCTGTCATGTATACTAAACCATCCTAACAGCGTAACATTACGTTACAACGACACGTAACCAGAACATGGCGAGTGCGAGCATGGAAAAAAGGTTGCTCTCTGGGAACATTACTGGAAAAGGATGCTCTCTGGAAACACTAGTCATCCACACAACGGGTTGTCCCTAACATTTCCAGATTTCGGGTCGTTCAACATCGTGACGCGCCCCTGTCATCTACATTTCGACGAAATTTTACCTCCTGAATTAAAGTTTGGTGATCTGTATAGACCTGTACAACATGCATTACGCTATGTAACAGACTCATCACGTTATGTAACAACACGATCACGCTAGGTAACAACATGTTCACGCTATGTAACAACATGATCACGCTATGTAACAACATGATCACGCTATGTAACAACATGATCACGCCATGTAACAACATGATCACGCTATGTAACAACATGATCACGCTATGTAACAACATGACCACGCTATGTAACAAAACGATCAAGCTATGTAACAACTGATCACGCTATGTAACAACTGATCACGCTATGTAACAACATGATCACGCTATGTAACAACCTGAGCACGCTATGTAACAATCTGATCACGTTATGTAACAACTGATCACGCTATGTAACAACATGATCACGATATGTAACAACATGATCACGCTATGTAACAACATGTTCACGCTATGTAACAACATGACCACGCTATGTAACAAAACGATCACGCTATGTAACAACACGATCACGCTATGTAACATCACGATCACGCAATGTAACAACTGATCACGTTATGTAACAACCTGATCAAGCTATGTAACAACATGATCACGCTATGTAACAACCTGAGCACGCTATGTAACAACATGATCACGCTATGTAACAACCTGAGTACGCTATGTAACAACATGATCACGCCATGTAACAACTGATCACGCTATGTAACAACATGCTCAAGCTATGTAACAACTGATCACGCTATGTAACAACACGATCACGCTATGTAACAACCTGATCAAGCTATGTAACAACATGATCACGCTATGTAACAACCTGAGTACGCTATGTAACAACAGGATCACGCCATGTAACAACATGATCACGCCATGTAACAACATGATCACGCTATGTAACAACATGATCACGCTATGTAACAACATGATCACGCTATGTAACAACATGACCACGCTATGTAACAAAACGATCAAGCTATGTAACAACTGATCACGCTATGTAACAACTGATCACGCTATGTAACAACATGATCACGCTATGTAACAACCTGAGCACGCTATGTAACAATCTGATCACGTTATGTAACAACTGATCACGCTATGTAACAACATGATCACGATATGTAACAACATGATCACGCTATGTAACAACATGTTCACGCTATGTAACAACATGACCACGCTATGTAACAAAACGATCACGCTATGTAACAACACGATCACGCTATGTAACAACACGATCACGCAATGTAACAACTGATCACGTTATGTAACAACCTGATCAAGCTATGTAACAACATGATCACGCTATGTAACAACCTGAGCACGCCATGTAACAACATGATCACGCTATGTAACAACCTGAGTACGCTATGTAACAACATGATCACGCCATGTAACAACTGATCACGCTATGTAACAACATGCTCAAGCTATGTAACAACTGATCACGCTATGTAACAACACGATCACGCTATGTAACAACCTGATCAAGCTATGTAACAACATGATCACGCTATGTAACAACCTGAGTACGCTATGTAACAACAGGATCACGCCATGTAACAACTGATCACGCTATGTAACAACATGCTCAAGCTATGTAACAACATGTTCACGCTATGTAACAACATGATCACGCTATGTAACAACATGATCACGCTATGTAACAACAGGATCACGCTATGTAACAACATGATCACGCTATGTAACAACATGACCACACTATGTAACAACATGATCACGCTATGTAACAAAACGATCAAGCTATGTAACAACACGATCACGCTATGTAACAACCTGATCAAGCTATGTAACAACTGATCACGCTATGTAACAACCTGAGCACGCTATGTAGCAACCTGATCACGCTATGTAACAACTGATCACGCTATGTAACAACATGCTCAAGCTATGTAACAACATGATCACGCTATGTAACAACATGTTCACGCTATGTAACAACATGTTCACGCTATGTAACAACATGATCACGCTATGTAACAACATGACCACACTATGTAACAACATGATCATGCTATGTAACAAAACGATCAAGCTATGTAACAACATGATCACGCTATGTAACAAAACGATCAAGCTATGTAACAACCTGAGCACGCTATGTAACAACATGTTCACGCTATGTAACAACATGATCACGTTATGTAACAACATGATCATGCTATGTAACAACATGATCACGCTATGTAACAAAACGATCAAGCTATGTAACAACCTGAGCACGCTATGTAACAACATGTTCACGCTATGTAACAACATGAACACGCTATGTAACAATACGATCACGCTATGTAACAATCTGATTACGCTATGTAACAACTGATCACGCTATGTAACAACATGATCACGCTATGTAACAACCTGAGCACGTTATGTAACAACATGACTACGCTATGTAACAAAACGATCACGCTATGTAACAACTGATCACGCTATGTAACAACCTGAGCACGCTATGTAACAACATGACCACGCTATGTAACAAAACGATCACGCTATGTAACAACTGATCACGCTATGTAACAACCTGAGCACGCTATGTAACAACCTGAGCACGCTATGTAACAATACGATCATGCTATGTAACAACCTGATCACGCTATGTAACAACCTGATTACGCTATGTAACAACTGATCACGCTATGTAACAACATGATCACGCCATGTAACAACCTGAGCACGCTATGTAACAACATGATCACGCTATGTAACAACATGAACACGCTATGTAACAATACGATCACGCTATGTAACAATCTGATTACTATGTAACAACGGATCACGCTATGTAACAACATGATCACGCTATGTAACAACCTGAGCACGCTATGTAACATCATGATCACGCTGTGTAACAACCTGATCACGCTATGTAACAACATGCTCACGCTATGTAACAACTGATCACGCTATGTAACAACATGATCACGCTATGTAACAACCTGAGCACGCTATGTAACAACATGATCACGCTATGTAACAACATGTTCACGCTATGTAACAACACGATCACGCTATGTAACAACACGATCACGCTATGTAACAACATGGACACGCTATGTAACAACATGAACACGCTATGTAACAATACGATCAAGCTATGTAACAACCTGAGCACGCTATGTAACAACATGATCACGCTATGTAACAACATGAACACTCTATGTAACAACCTGAGCATGCTATGTAACAACATGATCACGCTATGTAACAACCTAATCACGCTATGTAACATGATCACGCTATGTAACAACATGATCACGCTATGTAAATAGGGTGGACCATTTAAGTTGAGGCTATACAATATATCCAAAACTAAGCGTTGTAGAAAGAAATGTCTTTAATAAAACTTGATTGATATTATGGCGAAAGTAAATGCTGCTAGTCGTGTTTCGTTTGGAGGCCGTTATGAGGGTCATTTTGGGTCAATTTATTTTTTTAAATGGGAACCTACAATTAGGGTCCCATTTAAAAAGACCCTGAAATGACCCTCACTACGTCCTCCAAACGAAATACGACTAGCAGCATTTACTTTCGCCATAATATCAATCAAGTTTATTAAAGACATTTCTTTCTACAACGCTTAGTTTTGGATATATTGTATAGCCTCAACTTAAATGGTCCACCCTATTTACATAGCGTGATCATGTTGTTACATAGCGTGATCATGTTACATAGCGTGATTAGGTTGTTACATAGCGTGATCATGTTGTTACATAGCATGCTCAGGTTGTTACATAGAGTGTTCATGTTGTTACATAGCGTGATCATGTTGTTACATAGCGTGCTCAGGTTGTTACATAGCTTGATCGTATTGTTACATAGCGTGTTCATGTTGTTACATAGCGTGTCCATGTTGTTACATAGCGTGATCGTGTTGTTACATAGCGTGATCGTGTTGTTACATAGCGTGAACATGTTGTTACATAGCGTGATCATGTTGTTACATAGCGTGCTCAGGTTGTTACATAGCGTGATCATGTTGTTACATAGCGTGATCAGTTGTTACATAGCGTGAGCATGTTGTTACATAGCGTGATCAGGTTGTTACATAGCGTGATCATGATGTTACATAGCGTGCTCAGGTTGTTACATAGCGTGATCATGTTGTTACATAGCGTGATCCGTTGTTACATAGTAATCAGATTGTTACATAGCGTGATCGTATTGTTACATAGCGTGTTCATGTTGTTACATAGCGTGATCATGTTGTTACATAGCGTGCTCAGGTTGTTACATGGCGTGATCATGTTGTTACATAGCGTGATCAGTTGTTACATAGCGTAATCAGGTTGTTATATAGCGTGATCAGGTTGTTACATAGCATGATCGTATTGTTACATAGCGTGCTCAGGTTGTTACATAGCGTGCTCAGGTTGTTACATAGCGTGATCAGTTGTTACATAGCGTGATCGTTTTGTTACATAGCGTGGTCATGTTGTTACATAGCCTGCTCAGGTTGTTACATAGCGTGATCAGTTGTTACATAGCGTGATCGTTTTGTTACATAGCGTAGTCATGTTGTTACATAACGTGCTCAGGTTGTTACATAGCGTGATCATGTTGTTACATAGCGTGATCAGTTGTTACATAGCGTAATCAGATTGTTACATAGCGTGATCGTATTGTTACATAGCGTGTTCATGTTGTTACATAGCGTGAACATGTTACATAGCGTGCTCAGGTTGTTACATAGCTTGATCGTTTTGTTACATAGCGTGATCATGTTGTTACATAGCATGATCATGTTGTTACATAACGTGATCATGTTGTTACATAGCGTGAACATGTTGTTACATAGCGTGCTCAGGTTGTTACATAGCTTGATCGTTTTGTTACATAGCGTGATCATGTTGTTACATAGCTTGATCGTTTTGTTACATAGCATGATCATGTTGTTACATAGTGTGGTCATGTTGTTACATAGCGTGATCATGTTGTTACATAGCGTGAACATGTTGTTACATAGCGTGATCATGTTGTTACATAGCTTGAGCATGTTGTTACATAGCGTGATCAGTTGTTACATAGCGTGATCAGGTTGTTACATAGCGTGCTCAGGTTGTTACATAGCGTGATCAGTTGTTACATAGCTTGATCAGGTTGTTACATAGCGTGATCGTGTTGTTACATAGCTTGATCGTTTTGTTACATAGCGTGATCATGTTGTTACATAGTGTGGTCATGTTGTTACATAGCGTGATCATGTTGTTACATAGCGTGAACATGTTGTTACATAGCGTGATCATGTTGTGTCATAGCGTGATCATGTTGTTACATAGCGTGATCATGTTGTTACATAGCGTGAACATGTTGTTACATAGCTTGAGCATGTTGTTACATAGCGTGATCAGTTGTTACATGGCGTGATCATGTTGTTACATAGCGTACTCAGGTTGTTACATAGCGTGATCATGTTGTTACATAGCTTGATCAGGTTGTTACATAGCGTGATCGTGTTGTTACATAGCGTGATCAGTTGTTACATAGCTTGAGCATGTTGTTACATAGCGTGATCAGTTGTTACATGGCGTGATCATGTTGTTACATAGCGTACTCAGGTTGTTACATAGCGTGATCATGTTGTTACATAGCGTGCTCAGGTTGTTACATAGCGTGATCATGTTGTTACATAGCTTGATCAGGTTGTTACATAACGTGATCAGTTGTTACATTGCGTGATCGTGTTGTTACATAGCGTGATCGTGTTGTTACATAGCGTGATCGTTTTGTTACATAGTGTGGTCATGTTGTTACATAGCGTGAACATGTTGTTACATAGCGTGATCATGTTGTTACATAGCGTGATCATGTTGTTACATAGCGTGATCAGTTGTTACATAACGTGATCAGATTGTTACATAGCGTGCTCAGGTTGTTACATAGCGTGTTCATGTTGTTACATAGCGTGATCAGTTGTTACATAGCGTGATCAGTTGTTACATAGCTTGATCGTTTTGTTACATAGCGTGGTCATGTTGTTACATAGCGTGATCATGTTGTTACATAGCGTGATCATGTTGTTACATAGCGTGATCATGTTGTTACATGGCGTGATCATGTTGTTACATAGCGTGATCATGTTGTTACATAGCGTGAACATGTTGTTACCTAGCGTGATCGTGTTGTTACATAACGTGATGAGTCTGTTACATAGCGTAATGCATGTTGTACAGGTCTATACAGATCACCAAACTTTAATTCAGGAGGTAAAATTTCGTCGAAATGTAGATGACAGGGGCGCGTCACGATGTTGAACGACCCGAAATCTGGAAATGTTAGGGACAACCCGTTGTGTGGATGACTAGTGTTTCCAGAGAGCATCCTTTTCCAGTAATGTTCCCAGAGAGCATCCTTTTTTCCATGCTCGCACTCGCCATGTTCTGGTTACGTGTCGTTGTAACGTAATGTTACGCTGTTAGGATGGTTTAGTATACATGACAGGCAAAAGGCTGGGTCCGTGCCCTTAAAGATTTGAACCTGAGGTCTGTCCCATTCAACCTGACGTCTACAGGCTCCGTGAACAATAGTTGTCTAGATGACTAATGTTTCAAGAGAGTATCCTTTCTCCCTGCTATGCATTGATCGCAATTCCCTCCGTCGTCCTCATCCTGGATATATACATAGGTGCGTGTTATGAATTCATTCATTCGCTTTTAATTCCTTCGAGCGTTAGCATTCACGTATTCATTTAATTTCTTTTAGTTTTAGCATGAGCTACTGCCCGAGAAAATCTGTGCAACTGACGAATGAGAAACTCGATTTTTCATACATTACACATGGAGGAAAACGCGTTATTAGATGCTGTGTATGCGGGCGGATTTTTAAGAATCGTTCTTTGTCAAGATTTAAGTTTCATAGAGCAACATGTTATACTGAATCGACTCTCTCACCTGCACTTGAAGATCCGAAGATGTATAGAGGGGAATGTTATACCGTATCAAGCCTCTGTCCTTCACTGGAGACTACTGTTGGTGAAAAATCTGGATACATCGGAAGTTGCGAGAATATGAAATCTTCATATGATGATGATTCAGTGATATCAACGCTTGAAAATCCGAATAGACTAGTAAATATATTGAGGTTACTAATTGCGTCGAGGGATGCTGGTAATAATAGACACACACAAGAGATTGAGGAAATTATAAGTAAGCTGAAAGCATCTAAAGTTATAGCATGACAGGATCGAGAAATTGTGTTAATCAATTACTGCCATGGTTAACAGGAACTTTGAAATATCAAGAAACTTGTACTTATAAAATACATCATTCAGACATTGTTGAGATGTTTAGTTTTTTTACTGATAATGATGGTCTCTTTCTGTGTGATGTATATGATTATATAACTGAGTGTTTAGAATGTCTAGACTATCACCTTTGCCTTTAGGAAATATGTATGGTTGTTTTGTAAAGGAATGTAATAGGATAATGTTTATAAAAAATAAATGTTGTCTGCATTACTTTTTGTAAAGTGATATGTTTTTTTACATGTATTCAGTTAAACTGATTTTTAAAAATTGGTTTACATGAATGTTGTTTATCTTCTTTTTCTAACCTAGAATTGTATTCATTTGCAATTTATTTCCATGTCTCTTCCTTACGCTTAGCAGAGCTATCAGTCATTTTATTTTCAACACTAATTTGTGTTCTAAAACAATGTCGGTCATATATCTTTCTCTTCTTTCTTAAAATTTGCTGCCTGAGTTTTTTTATTACTTTCGTCCTTCTCCATTTTGCAATTTGTTTATGTATCAGAGACAAATGAAAGTTGAATGGCATTAGCAATTGTGAATTGATTCAATACAATTGCAGTGATCTGAGATTAGTGAATAATGAATAACGTTTATTTCTCAATACTCGATACATAATTAAGTTATATACTTTTAGACTATAATAATATTTGAAAATAGTAGGCTATTTACACTATAAATTCACTTCTTTGTTGTTTGCCTATACTAATCTATGGTCTCAGTACATACAACTCCTGGTTTTCTATGTATCGACGACCCTCTGTCTACTTGTTTATGTTTCATTATATATACCTTTATTTTTTTTTAATGTGCCATATGTATGATTTCCTGTGTTACGTCTTGTTACGTGGTTACGTTAGATGACAGACAATGAGAAGATCCAGAACAAACAAGGTGGGAATAGGTTAGATCGTATACTTCACTGTAAACCGATATACTGTTTGTCCCTCTCCGTCTCGCGCACTACTGTTTAACAAATATAAAGTTTGTAAGGTTTAGAAATTAAGTATATAAAAAGTGTTGTAAGGCTGGATGAGAAAAGTTTTATAATCGAATTACTCTCTATATTACAGTATAAACCTACATTCCTCCTCCTTCAATCTCTGTCTATCCTTGTATCTCTCCTGTTTTCCATATTTCTCCCATATAAACGTATACTCTAATCCTCAAACCATGTCTAGACTAGCACCTCTCCTCGTATACCCTACGGCTCTCATATAAATGCATGTTCCTCCTTGAAGACTCTCTCAACCTAGCACCTACCTTCGTTTTCCCTATATTTTCCCATATAGACGTATACTCTCTCATTCAGACCTTCCCGACTAGCCTAGCACTTCTCCTCATATTCCCCTACCTCTCTCATATAAGATGCATTCCCTCATTCAACACCGTCTAGCCTAGCATCGACCCTCGTATTCCCTATCTCTCGCATATAAACGCCTACTCCATCATTCAAAACTCCTATCCTAATACCTCTCCTCGGTTTGCTATATCGCTCATATTCTACCCTTCAAGTCCTGTTTAGTATAGCATCTTTCCTTGTGTTCCCTATCTCTCTCGTATAAACCATATCCCTCCCTCCTTTAGCATCTGACTAGCCTAGCATCAGCCCTGGTATTCCCTATCTCTCCCCTATAAATACTTCTATCTAGAGACCTAATGTTTCAGGAGAGCATCCTTTCCCCTATAAAAGTTTATTTGGTGTCTTTATCTTAATTAGTTTAGGAGTTATTAAATTTATAATTAAATTACATTTTATCGGTATTCGAACCCTGGACACCAGAACCAATATTATTTACAATATTAGTTTGATATGTTTAAGGGTGCTGTATGCATTTACAGCATCAATCTAAGTGATATATTCTAGAGTATAGAGAAAAATAAGTAAGTGATTGAAAGATCGGGATTCGAAGTAAGGACAGCTGATTGAAAATTATATACAGTATTAATTGCCCCTCATAGGAGCTATCAATCATGCTTTGGTCAATTCCTCTACCTCTCTTAGTTTCTGAGATAATGACGATTTAAACATTAGGCTCGAACCCAGAACGTCAGGTATCTAATTACACATCCACAAGATACTACCTAGTAACATAAACGCAATAAAGTTTATTTGGCGTCTTTATCTTAATTAGTTTAGGAGTTATTAAATTTATAATTAAATTACATTTTATCGGTATTCGAACCCTGGACACCAGAAACAAAATTATTTACAATATTAGTTTGATATGTTTAAAGGTGCTGTATGCAGTTACAGCATCAATCTAAGTGATATATTCTAGAGTATAGAGAAAAATAAGTAAGTGATTGAAAGATCGGGATTCGAAGTAAGGACAACTGATTGAAAATTATATACAGTATTAATTACCCCTTATAGGAGCTATCAATCATGCTCTGGTTCACTCGTCTACCTCTCTTAGTTTCTGAGATAATGACGATTTAAAATTAGGCTCGAACCCAGAACGTCAGGTATCTAATTACACATCCACAAGATAATACCTAATAACATAAAGGCAATAAAGTTTATTTGGCGTCTTTATCTTAATTAGTTTAGAAGTTATTAAATTTATAATTAAACTATATTTTATCGGTATTCGAACCCTGGACACCAGAAACAAAATTATTTACAATATTAGTTTGATATGTTTAAAGGTGCTGTATGCAGTTACAGCATCAATCTAAGTGATATATTCTAGAGTATAGAGAAAAATAAGTAAGTGATTGAAAGATCGCGATTCGAAGTAAGGACAACTGATTGAAAATTATATACAGTATTAATTACCCCTCATAGGAGCTATCAATCATGCTTTGGTTCACTCGTCTACCTCTCTTAGTTTCTGAGATAATGACGATTTAAAATTAGGCTCGAACCCAGAACGTCAGGTATCTAATTACACATCCACAAGATAATACCTAATAACATAAAGGCAATAAAGTTTATTTGGCGTCTTTATCTTAATTAGTTTAGAAGTTATTAAATTTATAATTAAACTACATTTTATCGGTATTCGAACCCTGGACACCAGAAACAAAATTATTTACAATATTAGTTTGATATGTTTAAAGGTGCTGTATGCAGTTACAGCATCAATCTAAGTGATATATTCTAGAGTATAGAGAAAAATAAGTAAGTGATTGAAAGATCGGGATTCGAAGTAAGGACAACTGATTGAAAATTATATACAGTATTAATTACCCCTCATAGGAGCTATCAATCATGCTTTGGTTCACTCGTCTACCTCTCTTAGTTTCTGAGATAATGACGATTTAAAATTAGGCTCGAACCCAGAACGTCAGGTATCTAATTACACATTCACAAGATAATACCTAATAACATAAAGGCAATAAAGTTTATTTGGCGTCTTTATCTTAATTAGTTTAGAAGTTATTAAATTTATAATTAAACTACATTTTATCGGTATTCGAACCCTGGACACCAGAAACAAAATTATTTACAATATTAGTTTGATATGTTTAAAGGTTGTGTATGCAGTTACAGCATCAATCTAAGTGACATATTCTAGAGTATAGAGAAAAAATAAGTAAGTGATTGAAAGATCGGGATTCGAAGTAAGGACAACTGATTGAAAATTGTATACAGTATTAATTACCCATCATAGGAGCTATCAATCATGCTTTGGTCAATTCCTCTACCTCTCTTAGTTTCTGAGATAATGACGATTTAAACATTAGGCTCGAACCCAGAACGTCAGGTATCTAATTACACATCCACAAGATACTACCTAATAAAATAAAGGCAATAAAGTTTATTTGGCGTCTTTATCTTAATTAGTTTAGGAGTTATTAAATTTATAATTAAATTACATTTTATCGGTATTCGAACCCTGGACACCATGTACCCAAATATACATTCACAAGAAACTATCTAATGACATTAATGTAATAAACTTTATTTGATGTCTTTATCGTAATTAGTCTCTGAGTTATTAGAAGCTGAATTTGTAATTCGAACCCGGGCATCCTGGTCAACTTGGAACTCGTTGGAGAAGCTGCTGCTTTTTATATCATTTCCATCGCTAAAATCTAAAGTGTTGAGTGTTGGGCAGAGCACTTAGGAAAACAATTACTGACATTGTTCGCTAATGGGGTGAAAGCGTCTAACGGGTCGGCTAATGGAGGTCACCGTTACCGCCTGGCGGAAGTATGTCGTTCGCTAATGTATGTAAACAGATCCGGAATGTAAACTTAAAAGCCTATTAATGTGTTGAAAGCGTCTAACATGTTCAGCTAATGGACAAGCACTTTCCCCTGATACAAGAAGGCTGCAGTGTTTCATTACATGACAGACTGTTACCGTGAGCAGACTACTTATACTCAAGCTCCAGTCAACAATTCATTAATCAAAAAACTTAATTGCTCGAGGATGCAATCTGCAGACCTTAGTAATCATAAAAAAAATGTTTGACGAACATTACCTAATTAATTTGCCGAGGGGCGGCAGGACTCGAGAAAACAATTCCATCAAGTCATGACGCCACAGTAGAACGCATGGGGGAGGGGGTAGAACCTGTTAGCACAGATACTGCCGGCATTAGGTGAGCACACAAAGCGAGAGGGGGCGGGGCCTAACGACACGAGACCTGGCGGCATGTGAGCACACAAAGGGAGGGGGCGGGGCTTGTCGGCGTAGAACAAAGAACTTTATCGCTTGTCGGCATCTCTCTGTGTGCTGGAGTCGCCATTATATTTCTACTGCTATTTTTACAAATGCTTAACCTCCACATGCTTCATGTTAATCGAGATGTTAATCTTATTGCTAATTTTCTTGTAGATGCAAGGGGAATATGGAAGGCTTTAAGCGATAGTCAAATATTTTAAGAGCTGGTTGCTATGTGGAGTAATCCATTCTCTTTTCATTACCAGTACAAAAAAAAATCTGATGTGTTACACTCACATAACTTTCTCTACTCTTGTACATCCTAATTTTACAAACGCCTATTCTCCATATGCTTCATGTTAATCGACATATCGAGATGTCAATCTTATTGGTAATTTTCTTGTAGATGCAAGGAAAATATAGTAGCTTTTAAGCGATAGTCAAAAATTTTAAGGCTGGTTGCTATGTGACGCATTCCATTCTCTTTGCATGTCCAGGACATAAAAAAATCTGATGTATTACACTCACATGACTTTCTCTACTCTTGTACAATCTATTTTTACAAACGCCTATTCTCCATATGCATCATATTAATCGAGATATCGAGATGTCAATCTTATTGGTAATTTTCTTGTAGATGCAAGGGGAATATGGTAGCTTTTAAACGATAGTCAAATATTTTATCGCTGGTTGCTATGTGGCGCATTCCATTCTCTTTGCATGTCCAGGACATAAAAAATCTGATGTGTTACACTCACATGACTTTCTCTACTCTTGTACAATCTAATTTTACAAACGCTTATTCTCCATATGGTTCATGTTAATCGAGATATCGAGATGTCAATCTTATTGGTAATTTTCTTGTAGATGCAAGGGAAATATGGTAGCTTTTAAGCGATAGTCAAATATTTGAACGCTGGTTGCTATGTGGCGCATTCCATTCTCTTTGCATGTCCAGGACATAAAAAAAATGAATAACGAATGTGAGAAAAAGTATAAGTATTGTAAAATGTAAGGAAATAACAAGCAATATCTCGAAAACGGTTCACTCAACAAAGAAATGTATATGACATAAGTTGTGTATTTTAACGCGATCTACATTTTTTGTGTAGTAAAATTTTGTCTATCTCTTATGGTTTACCAGTTATGCAAAAGTCGTTCACAATGAAGAATACTTTTGGAGACATTCCCAGAAAATTCGAGATATACATTTCATTTCTCATGACATTATCTTAAACATATGATATTTGCATCAAAATCGTTAGAGCCATTTTTGAGAAAATTAAAATTTTCGAAAACTCTTCCATGTAAAGGGTAGTCTGGGGTGGGGGGATTTTCTTGAAAACCTTCGTGTCGCATCCCTGGAAGATACTGAACCTAAATACCAAGTTTGGTGCTTATCCGACTGTTCGTTTTTGAGTTATGCTGTTCACAGACACACACACAGACACACACACAGACACACACACACAGACACACACACAGACACACACACAGACACACACACACACAGACACACACACAGACACACACACGGACATGTTTCCAAAAATGCTTTTTTTGGATTCAGGAGGTCTCAAAACATGTATTTCCGGTGAAATCTCGGTATCGAATTTTTGGGTGGAATGCAATACTTCCCCTACTTACTATACGTAGTAGAGAAAGTAAAAATGAATAACGAATTTGAGAAAAAGTATAAGTATTGGAAAATTTAAGGAAATAACAAGCAATATCTCGAAAACGGTTCACTCAACAAAAAAAATGTATATGTTATAAGTTGTGTATTTGAACGCGATCTACATTTTTTGTGTAGTAAAATTTTGTCTATCTCTTATGGTTTACCAGTTATGCAAAAGTCGTTCATAATGAAGAATACTTTTGGAGACATTCCCAGAAATTTCGAGATATACATTTCATTTCTCATGACATTATCTTAAACATATGATATTTTAATCAAAATCGTTAGAGCCATTTTTGAGAAAATTAAAATTTTCGAAAAATGTTCCATGTAAAGGGTAGTCTGGGTTGGGGGGATTTTCTTGAAAATCTTAGTGTCGCATCTCTGGAAGATACTGAACGTAAATACCAAGTTTGGTGTTTATCCGACTGTTAGTTTTTGAGTTATGCTGTTCACAGACACACACACAGACACACACACACAGACACACACACACACACAGACACACACACGGACATGTTTCCAAAAATGCTTTTTTTGGATTCAGGAGGTCTCAAAACGTGTATTTCCGGTGAAATCTCGGTATCGAATTTTTGGGTGGAATGCAATTCTTCCCCTACTTACTATACGTAGTAGAGAAAGTAAAAATGAATAACGAATTTCCATCTGAGAAAAAGTATAAGTATTCGAAAATTTAAGGGAATAACAAGCAATATCTCAAAAATGGTTCACTAAAAAAAAATTGTGCATGGCATAAATTGTGTATTTTAACGCGATCTACATTTTTACTTTCTCTACTACGTATAGTAAGTAGTGGAAGTATTGCATTCCACCCAAAAATTCGATACCGAGATTTCACCGGAAATACATGTTTTGAGACCTCCTGAATCCAAAAAAAGCATTTTTGGAAACATGTCCGTGTGTGTGTCTGTGTGTGTGTCTGTGTGTGTGTGTGTGTGTGTGTGTCTGTGAACAGCATAACTCAAAAACGAACAGTCGGATAAACACCAAACTTGGTATTTAGGTTCAGTATCCTCCAGAGATGCGACAAGAAGGTTTTCAAGAAAATCCCCCCACCCCAGACTACCCTTTACATGGAACATTTTTCGAAAATTTTAATTTTCTCAAAAATGGCTCTAACGATTTTGATTAAAATATCATATGTTTCAGATAATGTAATGAGAAATGAAATGTATATCTCGAATTTTCTGGGAATGTCTCCAAAAGTATTCTTCATTGTGAACGACTTTTGCATAACTGGTAAACCATAAGAGATAGACAAAATTTTCCTACACAAAAAATGTAGATCTCGTTAAAATACACAACTTATGTCATATACATTTCTTTTGTTGAGTGAACCGTTTTCGAGATATTGCTTGTTATTCCCTTAAATTTTCCAATACTTATACTTTTTCTCAAATTCGTTATTCATTTTTTTATGTCCTGGACTTGCAAAGAGAATGGAATGCGCCGCATAGCAACCAGCGTTAAAATATTTGACCATCGCTTAAAAGCTACCATATTCCCCTTGCATCTACAAGAAAATTAGCAATAAGATTGACATCTCGATATCTCGATTAACATATAGCATATGGAGAATAGGCGTTTGTAAAAATAGATTGTACAAGAGTAGAGAAAGTCATGTGAGTGTAACACATCAGATTTTTTGCGTAGCAATATTTTGTCTATCTCTTATGGTTTACCAGTTATGCAAAAGTCGTTCACAATGAAGAATACTTTTGGAGATATTCCCAGAAAATTCAAGGTATACATTTTGTTTGTCATTAAAGTATCTTAAACATATGATATTTTAATCAAAATCGTTAGAGCCATTTTTGAGAAAATTAAAATTTTCGAAAAATGTTCTATGTAAAGGGTAATCTGGGGTGGGGGGATGTTCTTGAAAAGCTTTGTGTCGCATCTCTGGAAATACTGAACCTAAATACCAAGTTTGGTGTTTATCCGACTGTTCGTTTCTGAGTTATGCTGTTCACAGACACACACATAGACACACACACGGACATGTTTCCAAAAAGGCTTTTTTTGGATTCGGGGGGTCTCAAAACATGTATTTCCGGTGAAATCTCGGTATCGAAATTTTGGGTGGAATACAATACTTCCCCTACTTACTATACGTAGTAGGGAAAGTAAAAATACTTTTGGGGGTTCAGAGGTAGAGAAAGGAGAGAGGAGAGAGAGAGAGAGAGAGAGAGCGCGAGAGAGAGAGAAAGCGTTATCATGGAAAAACGAACGTTGTAAACGTACGAGAAATGCTGCAACAGCTTTCTTTGCCTTTTGCTCATTTTACAGGCGCAGTTTCGCATTGCAAGAATGGAATTAATGTTTCCAACACTGAGTTGTCCTTTAGAGCACTCTTCTAGAACGAAAGAAAAAAAAAAAGCAAGAATAATGGCCCTATTTACCTCAAATCCTATTATGTAATAAACGCAACGGAAGGAAACGACGCGAATTGCGTAATGTGCACGTGCAACGAGCTTTCCTTGTTTTTATCTAGCGTTTCTCCTTCAGTCAGTTCACCGCGGGAGATAGCCTCAACTGTCGTGTTTTTTTTCTTTCTTATTTTTTGAGAAACCTTATACCAGAGTTGCTCTAACAAACGAAGGTTGGCAAATAGAGCGAAATGTGGCCATTTTCTCGTGCATTATTGCATTGGTTTTCTCCATTCCTTTCTCTCGCATTCTGCAGTTCTACAGTTATATTGAACACAAAGCCATTGAACACAAACACATTTCACAGAAAAGCCATTTGTAATATTTTCATGATATGTTGCAAAAGATAAGTCAAGGACTCTTGCGTAGTCCATTTTAGATACGATTGTAACGATAAAATGTGATGTGTTACATACACATGACTTTTTCTACCCTCTATCATTATTATTGTATAATAATTATTCTTACGAAATTACTTTCTCAAATTGGCGACAACGAGAAATTGAGAAAAGGAGCATTTTAGAAAAAATTGTATCGTATTTCAATTGTTGGGGAGCCGAACTTGTAGTAGTTGCAACCGCACGCATAGTAAACAAGTTTCCGGTAGCCTTCCCCCCAAATGTACTTTCAGGTGGGCTTTGCTCCAAGTTTAAAAAATACTAACTTTGTAATTTGACTGTTTGTTTAAGTATTAAATATTTATGTTTGCCTCGGCTACGTCAGTATTTGTTAGAGACACGTTTCTCTTAGCAGGGTTGTGGTGCGACTTAAGAATGTAGGCTTACAAAGATTATAATTTTACTTCACTCCTTTTATTAATACTTGATACGATTTAAATAACACTTCACTGAGGTAGAGAGCTGTGAGTTTCTTTTATTAATTACTTGCACTTTTTAACATGTAAACTTATTTTTCGTCTCACACGAATACGTGTTATACTTCTCGAGGACACTTTTTGCGTCTGGTTAGTAACACTGTCTGCAACCAACTGAGTTCTGATTTTGTAAATTTTTCTCCTTTTTAATTTCTGATTGGCTAATCCTAGTCCAATAGTATACCTTCATTTAACTAAAGCTTTTTCTGGTTGTTGATTGGCTATTTATTAAACTGTAACAAAAATTACATTATTGTTGCTCCAATAATGACTAGTAGCATTTAAACTTCCTTACTCATTATTGCCTCAAGGTTACCTCATTGTCGCCTCATTGTTAGCAGCTTTTAACTTATTATTCTCACAGCTCCTACATTATTAAATTACGTAATATATTCATATAACATTATTACATATAGATACAATAATATAAGCATATGCAATGACTGTTACATACATTTTACAAATTATTACATACACATATTGCTTCAAGGCGGGCTGTTATTGAATTTATATATTATATAATTAGAGTCAAATTATTTGTGTTAAAAATACTGCCTCAAGAGTGGAGGGATTTTCTTGAAAATCTTTGTGTCTTATCTTTGGAAGGTACTGAACGTAGACACCAAGTTTGGTGTTTATTCTAAATCTCGGTATCACATTTTTTTGTGTAATGCTACATCTTAATGTGTACGTGTTAGAGAAAGTAAAAATACACTTTACAGTGAAGAATGCATATGAAAGTGTTAAACCGCTCCCAAAAGCAAATCCTACAAATGTGCATCACATCTTAAGCTGTCAATATGAACCATCCCTTACAATAATGATTAATAGCAGCAATAATGGACACAGCCTCCCCAAGCAACAATGGAGCAGTACTTCTTGGAATTGGTGTGCACTAACCATGCTGTGATGGAGGAAGCATCGACCGCCAAACACAGACGTCTGTTTCATCCCCTCGGGGGGACTCTTTTTTCCTGATTAAAGCGAAGGGAGAAGGATACTTCCACCCTCTCTGAGGGAGCATGCGCGTGTGCCTATTCATCTCGCACAAGGGCGGGCGAGGAACCTGTGGTAAACATCAGTGTCACGCGGAAGATAACGGCGTCACTTTCGGTACTGTCAGCCTTTCCGATTGAAGCGGTGTGGTTTACCTCAGACAAAGGATCTTCATAGAAGGGTACCTGAGCATCCCTTAAGATTTCCGCATCAGCAGTATCATCCAACGCACGTTCCTCCAATATTTCTCCGTCCTTTGTCTTCGTGGGCCATCACCCTTCCGGGTTTTTAGGACTTTTACCCTAGTTCGTAAACTAATGGCACCCAAGTTTGAGGAGCAAAGTAAGCGAAAGCCAAGGCATAAAATACGTGTAAAAAAATCTGATGTGTTACTTACGTGACTTTCCCTACTCTTGTACAAACTATTTTTACAAACGCTTATTCTCCATATACTTCATGTTAATCGAGATGTTAATCTTATTGCTAATTTTCTTGTAGATGCAAGGAGAATTGGTAGGCTTTAAGCTATAGTCAAATATTTTAATAGCTGGTTGCTATGTGAAGTATTCCATTCTCTTTGCATTACCAGGACAAAAAAAAAAAAAAATGAATAACGAATCTGAGAAAAAGTATAAATATTGGAAAATTTAAGGGAATAACAAGCAATACTTCGAAAATGGTTCACCCAACAAAAAAAATGTATATAACATAAATTGTGTATTTTAACGCGATTTACATTTTTTGTGTAGTAAAATTTTGTCTCTCTCTTATGGTTTAACAGTTATGCAAAAGTCGTTCATAATGAAGAATACTTTTAGAGATTTCCAGAAAATTCGAGATATACATTTCATTTGTCATGAAAATATCTTAAACATATGATGTTTTAATCAAGATCTCTGGAAGATACTGGACCTAAATACCAAGTCTGGTGTTTATCCGATTGTTCGTTTCTGAGTTATGCTGTTCATAGACACACACACACACACACACACACACACACACACACACACACACACACACACACACACACACACACACACGGACATGTTTCAAAAAATGCTTTTTTTGCATTCAGGGGGTCTCAAAACATTTATTTCCGGTGAAATCTCGGTATCGAATTTTTGGGTGGAATACAATACTTCCCCTGCTTACTATACGTAGTAGAGAAAGTAAAATTCTGATGTGATACATTTCTCTGCCCTCTATCTTACTGAAACTACATTACACATTTCGTTATACATACCAAGAGAACAATGATAGTCAAATGTTTAAGAACTGGACGTTACACACCTGCCTTAAAATTCCATGTTTCCATGACATCACGAGAAACAACTGAAAATCAACTGTATTCTAAAAGAAGTATTGAACAATTCGAAGCTTTAAACTCGGATATCTCAGAAACGGCTTATGCCACAAAAAAGTATTTCAAGTAAATTGTGTGTTTTAAAGGGATCTACATTTTTTTGTGTTGTACGTTTTCGTCTATCGCTTAAGGTTGACAGTTTACATAAGATTATATAAAATTCCTTCCGAATGAAGAGAACCTCCTAGGCTATTACAGAAAATTCAGGATATACATTTTATTTGTCATGTAAATATCTTTCATGTATGGTATTTTAATTAAAATCGTTAGAGCCGTTTTATAGAAAATAAAATTTTTCGAAGTGTTCTATGTAAAGGGTAGTTGGGAGTTGGGGGGATTATCTTGAAAGTCTTCTTGTCCCATCCTTGGAAGATACTAAATTCAAGTGCCAACTTTGGTATTTATTAGATTTTTCGTTTTTGACACACACGGACGTTTCCAAAAATGCTTTATTTGGATTCAGGGCACCTCAAAACATGTATTTCCGTTCAAATCTCGGAATCGAATTTTGGGTGGAATGCCAAAATATGATGTTACATGATGTTACATTCACATGAGGTTTTCTACTCACTCTTTTACAAACTACTATTATAAAAGCCTGTTATTCTAGCTACTTCATGTTGTATCATACATTTTCAATTCACATTTATACTTTACATTTTACGATACAGTACGTAAAGCAGTAGTCAGATACGTGAAGTGTAGCTATTTGAAAGTTCAAACCAGTAACATATAATATCTCATAAATGGTTAAGTGCCAAACATTTTATTTGACTTAAATTGTGTGCTATAACCAGATGTTTTTAAGTAGATTTGGTCCATCTCTTACGGTATAGGCATCATAATAGCGGTTTCATAGGCTGTTCAAATTATTTACACCTATACAATCTATTATTCATTTTCCTTACTTATGTTTTCTATTTTATGTTTTCTTTGTTTGTAGTTAGGTAGTAGTTATAGACGAATCTGTAAAATCAATGTATATAAGAATTGAACCATTTGATTCAATAAATACAAGATTTGGATATATGCCCCGGTATAGTAACCTAGATGCCGGGGTTGAATATTCAGATTTGATTTTATTTATTTTATTTCTTGTGCTTCTAGGTTTCGTGGTATATGGCGAGGCCGGAAAGATACTCAAGGGAAAGCCTACTCTCCGTGTACACAAGGTCTGCTTGAGTGGTGGGTCGTTCATCGATCTCTCTGGGCGGCTCCAGCAGTGGGATGGTCTTCAAGCTTGAAAATGTTAGGGACTTCCGCGCTTCTCTGTGGCCTGCCTGCCTGTAGCCTCCTGTTCCGTCACCTCAATCCTTCCTCCTGCGGGGTGATAGCCACAATAGATCTGTGCAGGTCGCTGCGTGGGAGGTGTCCCTATCTGTTAAATCACCTCTACCTTTCTCTACTGTACTAGAGAAAGTAAAAATAATTTTTAGTCACCTTTCAGGGAGAATAAACGTGAACTGTATTAAAATTGTTTTTTATTTCCTCATTTCTATCAGGAAAAATCATCAATCTCACGACTTTCTTTAATTCAATACCGAGATTTCTCCGAAATACATGTTTCGAGTCTACCTGAATTTAAAATGAGCATTTTTAGAAAAAGGTCTGTGTATGTGTCTGCGAACAGCATAACTCAAAGAAAGTAAGTCGATTAATCCCAAAATTGGTGGGTAAATATAGCATCTTCTAAGGATGTGGCAAGAACATTTTAAAGAACATTTTCCATCCTTTACACAGAATATTTTTCGAACATTTTGATTTTCTCAAAAATGGCTCTAGCAATCTTGATCAAAATATCATATGTTTGAAATATTTTCATGATAAATGAAATGCATATCTTGAATTTTCTAGGAATGTCCCCAAAAGTCTTCATTCTGAATGACTTTCGCATAATTGGTAAACCGTAAGAGATAGATAAAATTTTACTACATAAATATTTAGATCTCGTTAAAACACATAATTCATATCCTATACATTTTTTTGTGGAGCGAACCATTTCCGAGATATTCCTTGTTATTCGTTTGAATTTTACAATACTTATAGTTTTTCTCAAATGGGAATTCGTTATTCATTTTTTTTGTCCTGGTAATGCAAGGAGAATGAAATACTCCACATAGCAACCAGCTCTTAAAATATTTGACAATCGCTTAAAGTGTTTGCAAATGTTTATCTCGATTAACATGAAGTAGGCGGAGAATAAGTGTTTGTGAAAATAGTTTCTACAAGCGTTTGCAAAAATAGTTTGTACAAGAGTAGAGAAAGTCATGTGTATGTATCTGATTCATATTGAAAGAGTACAACAGCTTGATAAGCATTAATTCTACGTAGAATCTGTATTTATACAAACGCTCTAAGATAAATGGAGCTTGAAAACAAATGAATACTACAGCAGAAAAAAGCGACGGCAAGTGTTTCATTTCCTATTCTGCCAAGGTCAACCAACATAACTGCTGTAGCGTTTGAACGTTGAAGAACCGGAAGACGACCTTCAACTCAGTCATGACAGTGGTACAACCAAAACAAACACAAACATTACGAAAGCTAAAAGGAAACACAAGACAGAACGTGGTGTTAAAGGTCGTTGGTACACAATATTTATTCCGACAAAAGGAATTAAGAATATAAACAGAAGAAAAAGGATGTGTTGCATTTACATGGCTTTTTCTACTCACCCTTCTATATAAATATTAATTCTTCTATCTACTTCTGGTTAATAGAGACAAAATTTCATTACGCATTTACAAATCATTAAGAAGAATATAGTAAAGGATGGTCAGACTTTTAAAAATCCGATCGTTGTATGATGGTTTTGAAATTTCACACTCTTTAGCCTCCTCCACGAGGAAAAACGAGTAGTAACTTACACTTGAGAAGAACAAATTTGAAAATTCAAACCAATAACAAAGATTATCTCTGAAATGGCTTACACCAGGAAATATTATTGCACATAAGTTGTATGCTTTGGCGAGAACCAAATTTTTTGCGTAGTAAGATTTATGTGTTATATTTACGAGGGCGAATTGATAAGTCCATGACTTTGACGAGAGATAGCGTTCTAAACACAGATTTCTTGTTTGCACCCAAGTCTTACATCTAAAATAAGCAGATATGTGTTGCTTTGTAGAAAATGGATAAAAGTGAATTTCATGTTCTGATAAAGCACTACTTTTTCCGTGGTAAGACGGTGAAGAAAACGGAAGAAAAGCTGAACAAGTATTATAGGGACTCTGCTCCATCACATGGCATGATTCACAAGTGGTTCACAGAATTTCGATGTGACCATTCGAGTACAAGAGATGCCGTGCGCACAGGACGGCCGATTGAGATCACAACGATATTGTGTTGGAAGACCGCCGTGTGAAAATCCGTAAGATATTCAAGACCATAAACATCTCGAGTGCACGGGTGTATAACATTCTGCACGAATTTTTGTGTATGAGAAAGCTGTCCGCAAGATGGGTGCCGCGACTACTCACTGTTGAGAACAAGCGGAATCGTGTGACCACTTCATAGGGATGTTTGAACATGTCCCAGCGCAACCCAAATGAGTTTTTACGGCGTTATATCACGGTTGATGAAAATTGAATCCAATCTATCAACCTGACACCAAACAAAAATCAAAGCAATGGATTTTCTTCGGCAAACCTGCTCCAAAGGAAGTGAAAACCATTTCGTCGGCAGGAAAAAGTCATGGCAGCTGTCTTTTGGGATTCACAAGGGGTGATAGACATCTACCACCTGGAAAAGGGTAAAACGATCACAGGTTCATATTATACTGCAATGCTGGATCAGTTTCACAAGGAATTGTTAAAGAAACGACCCCATTTGGTGAAGAAAAAGGTTCTCTTTCACCAGGATAATGAACCCGCATAGATGTCAACAATTGCCATCGCAAAATTTGTGGAATTGGGCTACGAACTGCTACCTCACCCACCATATTCTCCAGATATGGCTTCGAGCGATTTCTTCCTCTTCACAAACCTGAAAAATTGGCTCGCTGGGAACAAATTCACGTCCAGTGCGCACATCATGGCAGAAACAACCTCATAATTTGCAGACTTTAAAATCACATTTTTTTTGGAAGGGTTAAAAAATTGGAGAACCGTTGGATAACGTGTATTGAATTGAAAGGGGACTATGTTGAGAAATAAAATTGATTTTTTGGAAAAAAAATGTTATTTCATTTAAAAAGTCACTGACTTATCAATCCGTCCTCATATTTACCAGTCCTCATGTATGGAAGTGAAGCCTGGACTCGTAAATTGATGAATACCAGTATCACAGCCAATGAAATGAAATTTCTAAGAACTGCAGGTTACACTAAATTAGTTAAGAAAAATAATTTGCACATTATGGCAGAACTGAAAGATGACGCTCTCATAGAAAGAATTCACTACTACCGTTGAAACTTGAGGTCAAATGTGCTCAAAGGTCCTTCAACAGAATTCATGGCAAATATTATATTGCCGACCACAAGGGAGAAGATCTTTGACCGTCCGATGAAATGATGGAATTACACCGTAACTGGCCAGTAGGCCTACTACGTGGCAGGAAGTAGAAGAATATTTATCTATCTCTTACGGTTTCCCAATTATTCAGAATCAAGAAGACTTAACAGACTATTCTCAGAAAACTCAAGATATCTACACATTTTATTGTCATGTAAATGTCATAAATTACAGCAATTAAAACAAAATCGTTAGAACATTTTTCGATAAAATAAAAAAACAATAAAAGCTTTTTCCATGTAAATGATAGTTTGGAGTGGGAGAATTTTCTTGAAAATTGTCGTATCCTTGAGAGATGCTGATCTAAATACCAAATTTGATATTTGACCGACTTATGCTGTTCATAGACACATACACTGATCTTTTTTCTAAAAATGCGTTTTACTGTCTCCACTGCTTACATATAATAAATAGAGGAAGAATATACTGCATTCTAGTAAAACAATCTGATGTGTTACACTCATATGACTTTCTCTACTCTTGTACAAACTATTTTTACAAACGCTTATTCTCCATATGCTTCATGTTAATCGAGATATGGTAGGTTTTGGAATATGGTAGGTAGGGGAATATGGTAGGTTTTAAGCGATAGTCAAATATTTTAAGAGCTGGTTGCTATGTGGAGTATTCCATTCTTTGCATGTCCAGGACATTAATAAGGAGTTCCCATTAGAGAAAAAGCATTGTAAAATTCAAACAAATAACAAGGAATATCTCGAAAATGGTTCACTCCACAAAAAAATGTATTGTGTGATTTAACTAGCTCTACATTTTTTCTGTAGAAAAATTTTGTCTATCTTCCAGTTATGCAAAAGCCATTCACAATGATTTGGAGACATTCCAGGAAATTCAAGATATACATTTTATTTTTAATGAAAGTATCTTAAATATATGATATTTTAATCAAAAGCCATTTTTGAGAAAATTACAATTTTCGAAAAATGTTCTATGTAAAGGATAATATGGAGTGGGGGGATTTTCTTGAAAACCTTCTTGTCGCAACTCTGGAAGATACTGAATCTATATACCAAGTTTGGTGTTTATCCGACTGTTCGTTTCTGAGTTATGCTGTTCACACGGACATGTTTCCAAAAATGCTTTTTTTGGATTCAGGGGGACTCAAAACATGTATTTCCGGTGAAATCTCGGTATCGAATTTTTGGGTGGAATACAGTACTTCCCCTACTTACTATACGTAGTAGAGAAAGTAAAAATTCGTTACCCAGATTTCAGTGGAAAACGCGTCTTGAGATTCCAATAATAATAATAATAATAATAATAATAATAATAATAATAATAATAATAATAATTAGTGATAGGACCATACGATACTTGTCGATATTTGATACTCGATACCTATACTGATTTTTGAGCACCGATACCCGATAAAACTCTGCAAAGCAATAGTTTGTTCACTGAATTATGTTATTAGTAATTTTCTGTGTATAAACGCATGTAAACAATTTTGTATTATATGCTGATTCCGAAATTGTTCTTGTTTAACATTCACCAACTGGCAGCAATTTTTACTTTCTCTACTACGTATAGTAAGTAGGGGAAGTATTGTATTCCACCCAAAAATTCGATACCGAGATTTCACCGGAAATACATGTTTTGAGACCCCCTGAATCCAAAAAAAGCATTTTTGGAAACATGTCCGTGTGTGTGTGTGTGTGTCTGTGAACAGCATAACTCAGAAACGAACAGTCGGATAAACACCAAACTTGGTATTTAGGTTCAGTATCTTCCAGAGATGCGACACGAAGGTTTTCAAGAAAATCTCCGACCCCAGATTACCCTTTACATAGAACATTTTTCGAAAATTGTAATTTTCTCAAAAATGGCTTTTGATTAAGATATCATATATTTAAGATACATTCATGAAAAATAAAATGTATATCTTGAATTTTTTGGAATGTCTCCAAAAGTATTCTTTTTTCTGAATGGCTTTTGCATAACTGGAAGATACACAAAATTTTTCAACACAAAAAATGTAGAGCTCGTTAAATCACACAATACATTTTTTGTGGAGTGAACCATTTCCGAGATATTCCTTGTTATTTGTTTGAATTTTACAATGCTTTTTCTCAAATGGGAACTCCTTATTAATGTCCTGGACATGCAAGGAGAATGGAATGCTCCACATAGCAACCAACTCTTAAAAGATTTGACTATCGCATATTCTCCTTGCACCTACAAGAAAATTAACAATATCTCAATTAACATGAAGTAGGTGGAGAATAAGCGTTTGTAAAAATAGTTTTGTACAAGAGTAGAGAAAGTCATGAGGTTGTATTACATCAGATTCTTTTCAAAGTCATGATGTAGCGACCTGGTGTTTAAAAGTCTATTATATTCTTCTTATACGAAATGTGTAAATGCGTAATGAAAGTTTATCTGATTACAAATATATTCTTTTATAAGAATGATGTATAGAAGAATGAGTAGAGAGAGCCATGTGAGTGCGGCACATCAGATTTTTCTCCACATTTATTTTGCTGATTTGTGGATCAGGTGTCTGTATTTACGTTAGAGTTTATAAAGGAGTTCGAGTAAACAGTAACAAATTATAACCATTTGCAAATCATTACTAATGTAGGAGGGTTTTGTACAGCATCAGACAAATTGGAGAAATAAAGCAACCTTGTAACAAAAAAGCAAACGGTGTAGTGTTTTGTTCCTTCATTAAAGAAAGAAAAAAAGAGAAACCACGTCCGCTGGAAATGGACAGTAGCTATTTTTACAACAGCGCGGGTTTTCCTTGATCCCCAGCTGAGTCTCGCGAAGGACTTCTTGCAGAGAGGCAAAGGATTAAATAGATTGCTCTCTGCTTGGATTATGCAAATCTGGCCAGACTCTCCACTCCTGAGGTTGCAGGTTAAATCTAAAAGGTGGTGCTAGCCAGGATTCATTTGTTTATTTTTGTGGCGCGCGAGTTGAATCTGGATTTACTTTGCTTTATTGCTTAATTTTAAAAGCCACTTTCCCAAATGCGTATTTTATTTAGTATTTTAAGGGAAGCAGCAATTGTAGAGAGCCCATAAAACTGCAGTGTTATTATTTCGTTTAGATAAAGGGATTTAGTAAAACTTTACCTGCTATTAAATCTGATTATGCTTTGTATTCTGTGTACGCTTTAGAGTCACATAACTCTCTCTACCCACTATTGTTTATTGCTTTGTTATATTCTGAGGTGGCACCGCGATAATGTGCAGGACCCGCATTCAGAAAATACCGGGACCGACCAATCTCATCCAGGGATTTTTCGTGGTTTTCCTGGTCGCTAGGCGAATATTGGGTTGGATAATTAGATCCGCTAATTTTCTTAATATCCCTTTTATCACCACGTTTCATTTTTACTTTCTCTACTACGTATAGTAAGTAGGGGAAGTATTGTATTCCATCCTAAAATTCCATACCGAGATTTCCCCGGAAATACATGTTTTGAGGCCCCTCTGAATCCAAAAAAGGCATTTTGGGAAACATGTCCGTGTGTGTGTGTCTGTGAACAGCATAACTCGGAAACGAACGTCGGATAAACACCAAACTTGGTATTTAGGTTCAGTATCTTCCAGAGATGCGACACGAAGGTTTTCAAGAAAATCCCCCCACCCCAGACTACCCTTTACATGGAACATTTTTCAAAAATTATAATTTTCTCAAAAATGGCTCTAACGATTTTGATTGAATTTTTATGTTTAAGATATTCTCATGAGAAATGAAATGTATATCTCGAATTTTCTGGGAATGTCTCCAAAAGCATTCTTCATTGTGAACGACTTTTGCATAACTGGTAAACCATAAGAGATAATTTTACTACACAAACAATTTAGATCGCGTTAAAATACACAATATACATTTTTGTTGTTGAGTGAACCGTTTTCGAGATATTGCTTGTTATTCCCTTAAATTTTCCAATACTTATACTTTTTCTCAAATTCGTTATTCATTTTTTTATCTCCTGGACATGCAAAGAGAATGGAACGTTTCACATAGCAACCAGCTCTTAAAATATTTGACTATCGCTTAAAGCCTACCATATTCCCCTTGCATCTACAAGAAAATTAGCAATAAGATTAACATCTCGATATCTCGATTAACATGAAGCATATGGAGAATAAGCGTTTGTAAAAATAGTTTGTACAAGAGTAGAGAAAGTCATGCGAGTGTAACACATCAGATTTTCTTTTTCTTCACCGCCATACCAGACATTAGGTTGATCACCCATCCTGTGTATGCTGTGATCCAGAGTTTGTTTACTCCTCTACTGACCCAAGGCATAGGATTGTAAATCCTTGGGGTGTAGGAAGTATTACTTACTAATAAGTACAGAAAGTATTATAATCCACCCCAAAATTCAATACCGAGATTTCATCTACACCCCCATGCACTTTAAAAATTTCTAGCAGCCAAATTAATGTAAGGAAAAATCGAACATTTTTTACATAAATATCAAATATAATACAGCTTACGTGTTTTTAGGACTTCATTTTATCAATAATTTTTTTAAGGAATATGTCAAAATTGCAACTCTTTTGTACGTGGTGTTTTTAAAATTATCTTACATGCATTGAGTAGAGCATTTTTTGTTTATTATTTGATTTTGTGGTGAAAATAGGATTTTATTTGAAGGAGGAATAAACAGTCAAAGTTCGGGAATTTTCAACGTTTTGCCTTAATTCCTCATTTTCGGCTGACTTTTTACGACTTCACGAATTTATTTCTCTACTAGTTTAAGTCACATGTGGATGAAAGTGGTTGGATGTGTGCAAAAAAAAAAAAAAAAAAAAAAAAAAAAAAACGTCTACCCAATGCACGAAATACCACGTGTACAAAAACGTTCAAACTTTGGCGTATTTTTTTCAAAAAATTATAAAACTGATAAAATGAACGAAATGAAACACGCCAGAATATGTAAATTGTATTATAATTTTATCTTTACAAAAAAATTAGATATTTCCCTCCATTAATTTGGCTGCTAGCCAATAATTTGGCTGTGTAAATACGTTTCATTTTTTGACCGTCCTGAAAATAAAGTCCAAAAAAATTAGAAAAGGATTCTGTATCCCTGGGTGTGTGTGAACATTATAACTCAAAAACGAAAAGTCATTGAAATACCAAAAATTAGTATTCAAGTTCATCGTTTTCCAAGGATGCCATACAAAGAATTTCAAGAGAATTTGAAGTAGATATTTTATTTACTTTATTTGCCCCACGTTTTGGGCGTCAATTTGAAGTAGGTTGTATTGAAAGAGTTGTATTATATTTCAACTGTTGGGAGCCGTTGCAACCGCACGTATAGTACCCGCTTTCCGGTAGCCTTCGCCACCCAAAAAATGTTTAAAAATATAAACTTTGTAATTTGACTGTTTCTTTAAATATTATATATTTATGTTTGCCTCGGCTGCGTCAGTATTATTGTTAGAGACATGTTCTCTTTGCAGGGTTGTGGTGCGACTGAAGAATGTAGGCTTACACAGATTATAATTTTACTTCACTCCTTTTATTAATCCTTGACACGATTTAAATAACACTTCACTGATATAGAGAGAGCTGTGAGATTTTTTTTATTTAATTACTTGCACTTTTTAACACGTAAACTATTTTCATCTCACACTGAATACGTATTATACTTCTCGAGGGTGCATCCCGCGTCCGGTTACGAACATTGTCTGCAAGCAACGCGTCCAGTTATGAGCGCTGTCTAAAAGCAACTGAACTCTAAATTTGTAAATTTTACTATATTGCAGTTTCTGATTGGCTAATTCTGGTCCAATAGAATACTTTCATTTAACTAAAGCTTTTTCTGGTTGTTGATTGGCTATTTTTAAACTGTCTCAAAATTTACATTATTCTTGCTCCAATAATGACTAGTAGCATTTAAACTTTCAAATTCATTATTCCCTCAAGGTTACCTCATTGTTAGCAACTTTTAACCTATTATTCTCGCAGCTCCTACATTATTAAATTACGTAATACATTCACATAACATTATTGAACATGTATACAACAATATAAACATTTACAATGACTGTAATATACACTTTTTATATATTGTTACATACAGATAGTGCTTTAAGGCGGGCTGTTATTGAATTATATATTATATAATTAGACTGAAATCATTTAAGTGTTAAAAATACTGCCTCAAATTCTACCACGCAACCCACCCTTTACACGGAACTTTTTTCGTTGTTTCTTATTTTATCAAAATGATTCTAACGATTTTGATTAAAATGATTCAATGACAAAATGTATCAATTTTCTGGGAATATATATCTCCGGTTTTACAACGCACAAACACTTTTCCGGCACCCAAGTCTACAGTTTTTAGCATCTTTTTATCACTTTTCTCCATTCTTACCTGTTGGACTACAGATCTTCCTAAATTTCCCAATCCATCATTGTTCCACTAATTCCTTGCATTCACTTGCTATTTGGTCTTCTTCCTTTTCACGTCCTTCCCGGTGGCGTCCGCTCCATTATTCTTTTAGGTAATCTTTCTTCTTCCATCTTTTAGTATACCATTACCATTCTAATTGCTCTTGTTGAATAAAATCTAAAATTGAATGAAATCGTCTTCATTCCGAATGAATTTTTCATAAACTGTAAGAGATAGACCAAAACTAACCACAAAAATTCTACATTTCATTAAACCTGAGAAACATGGTTTGTTGTACTGTAGTTCTTATGTTGGGGAGCCGAACCTGTAGTAGTTGCAACCGCAGTATAGTAAACAGTTTCCAGTAGCCTTCGCCCCAAAATGTACTTTCAGGTGGCCTTTGCCCCAATTTTTAAAAAAATATTAACTTTGTAATTTAACTGTTTCTTTAAATATTACATATTTATGTTTGCCTCGGCTGCGTCAGTATTTATTTTAGAGACATGGATGTCTTGGCAGGGTTGTAGTGCGACTAAGAATGTAGGCTTACACAGATTATAATTTTACTTCACTCCTTTTATTAATACTTGATACGATTTAAATAACACTTTACTGATATAGAGAGCTGTGAGATTCTTTAATTAATTGCTTGCACTTTTTAACACGTAAACTTATTTTTCGTCTCACACTGAATACGTATTAAATCTCTCGAGGACGCATCTCGCATCCGGTTACAAACACTGTCTGCGGGCAACTGAATTGATTTCAAAACTTGTAAATTTCAGTATTTCAAGTCTCTGATTGGCTATTCGTAATCCAATTGTATACCTTCATTTAACTAAAGCTTTTTTCTGGTTGTTGATTGATTATTTTTATAAACTGTCACTAAAATTACATTATTGCTTCCAATAATCACAAGTAGTATTGTTAAACTTTCAAATTCATTATTGCCTCAAGGTTACCTCATTGTTAGCAACTTTTAAACTATTATTCTCACAGCTCCTACATTATTAAATTACGCAATATATTCACATAACATTATTACACATGGATACAATAATACAAGCATATGCAATGGCCGTTACATACATTTTTTATATATTGTTACATACACATATTGCTTTAAAGCGGGCTGTTATTGAAATTATATGTTATATAATTAGACTGAAAGCATTTAATTGTTAAAAAATACTGCCTCAAACCCTACAATTTATGTCATGTTTTTGTGGCATTAGCCATTTCCCAGGTATTCTTTATTGTAGGTTTGAATTTACAAATACCTACTTTATGCTTTTCCCACTTCAAAATCGCTATTCGTTTTTTCTCTTGGTCATGCACAGAGAACGTAGCTTCAAAGCCTTCACATAGCGAACCTCTTAAATATTTGACTACCGCCTACCAAAACTCTTGTTCCTTTGTAATAGAACCACTTCGGCAAATATTTTACTCGGATTAACATGAATTAGACAGATGAATAAGGTTTTGTAAGAATAGTTTGTTGAAGAATGGGTAGAGAAAGTAATGTGAATGTAACATGTCAGATTTTTACTTTCTCTACTACGTATAGTAAGTAGGGGGAGTATTGCATTCCACCCAAAAATTCGATTCCGAGATTTCGCCGGAAATACATGTTTTGAGACCTCCTGAATCCAAAAAAATCTGATGTGTTACACTCACATGACTTTCTCTACTCTTGTACAATCTATTTTTACAAACGCCTATTCTCCATATGCTTCATATTAATCGAGATATCGAGATGTCAATCTTATTTGTAATTTTCTTGTAGATGCAAGGGGAATATGGTAGCTTTTAAGCGATAGTCAAATATTTTATCGCTGGTTGCTATGTGGCGCATTCCATTCTCTTTGCATGTCCAGGACATAAAAAATCTGATGTGTTACACTCACATGACTTTCTCTACTCTTGTACAATCTAATTTTACAAACGCTTATTCTCCATATGGTTCATGTTAATCGAGATATCGAGGTGTTAATTTTATTGCTAATTTTCTTGTACATGCAAGGGGAATATGGTAGGTTTTAAGGGATAGTCAAGTATTTTAACGCTGGTTGCTATGTGGCGCATTCCATTCTCTTTGCATGTCCAGGACATAAAAAAATGAATAACGAATTTGAGAAAAAGTATAAGTATTGCAAAATTTAAGGAAATAACAAGCAATATCTCGAAAACGGTTCACTCAACAAAAGAAATGTATATGACATAAGTTGTGTATTTTAACGCGATCTATATTTTTTGTGTAGTAAAATTTTGTCTATCTCTTATAGTTTACCAGTTATGCAAAAGTCGTTCAGAATGAAGAATACTTTTGGAGACATTCCCAGAAAATTCGAGATATACATTTCATTTCTCATGATATTATCTTAAACATATGATATTTTCATCAAAATCGTTAGAGCCATTTTTGAGAAAATTAAAATTTTCGAAAAATGTTCCATGTAAAGGGTAGTCTGGGGTGGGGGGATTTTCTTGAAAACCTTCGTGTCGCATCTCTGGAAGATACTGAACCTAAATACCAAGTTTGGTGTTTATCCGACTGTTCGTTTTTGAGTTATGCTGTTCACACACAGACACACAGACACACACACACACAGACACACACACACACAGACACACACACGGACATGTTTCCAAAAATGCTTTTTTTGGATTCAGGAGGTCTCAAAACATGTATTTCCGGTGAAATCTCGGTATCGAATTTTTGGGTGGAATGCAATACTTCCCCTACTTACTGTACGTAGTAGAGAAAGTAAAAAAATGAATAACGAATTTGAGAAAAAGTATAAGTATTGGAAAATTTAAGGAAATAACAAGCAATATCTCAAAAACGGTTCACTCAACAAAAAAAATGTATATGATATAAGTTGTGTATTTTAACGCGATCTACATTTTTTGTGTAGTAAAATTTTGTCTATCTCTTATGGTTTACCAGTTATGCAAAAGTCGTTCATAATGAAGAATACTTTTGGAGACATTCCCAGAAATTTCGAGATATACATTTCATTTCTCATGACATTATCTTAAACATATGATATTTTCATCAAAATCGTTAGAGCCATTTTTGAGAAAATTAAAATTTTCGAAAAATGTTCCATGTAAAGGGTAGTCTGGGGTAGAGGGATTTTCTTGAAAATCTTCGTGTCGCATCTCTGGAAGATACTGAACGTAAATACCAAGTTTGGTGTTTATCCGACTGTTAGTTTTTGAGTTATGCTGTTCACAGACACACAGACACACACACAGACACACACACACACAGACACACACACAGACACACACACGGACATGTTTCCAAAAATGCTTTTTTTGGATTCAGGAGGTCTCAAAACATGTATTTCCGGTGAAATCTCGGTATCGAATTTTTGGGTGGAATGCAATACTTCCCCTACTTACTATACGTAGTAGAGAAAGTAAAAAGCATTTTTGGAAACATGTCCGTGTGTGTGTCTGTGTGTGTGTGTGTGTGTGTCTGTGTGTGTGTGTGTCTGTGAACAGCATAACTCAAAAAAGAACAGTCGGATAAGCACCAAACTTGGTATTTAGGTTCAGTATCTTTCAGAGAGGCGACACGAAGGTTTTCAAGAAAATCCCCCCACCCCAGACTACCCTTTACATGGAAGATTTTTCGAAAATTTTAATTTTCTCAAAAATGGCTCTAACGATTTTGATGAAAATATCATATGTTTAAGATAATGTCATGAGAAATGAAATGTATATCTCGAGTTTTCTGGGAATGTCTCCAAAAGTATTCTTCATTGTGAACGACTTTTGCATAACTGGTAAACCATAAGAGATAGACAAAATTTTACTGCACAAAAAATGTAGATCGCGTTAAAATACACAACTTATGTCATATACATTTCTTTTGTTGAGTGAACCGTTTTCGAGATATTGCTTGTTATTTCCTTAAATTTTCCAATACTTATACTTTTTCTCAAATGCGTTATTCATTTTTACTTTCTCTACTACGTATAGTAAGTAGGGGAAGTATTGTATTCCACCCAAAATTTCGATACCGAGATTTCACCGGAAATACATGTTTTGAGACTCACTGAATCCAAAAAGAGCATTTTTGGAAACATGTCCGTGTGTGTGTCTGTCTGTGTGTCTGTGTGTCTGTGAACAGCATAACTCAAAAACGAAGAGTCGGATAAACACCAAACTTGGTATCTAGGTTCAGTATCTTTCAGAGATGCGACACGAAGGTTTTCAAGAAAATCCCCCCACCCCAGACTACCCTTTACATGGAACATTTTTCGAAAATTTTAATTTTCTCAAAAACGGCTCTAACGATTTTGATTAAAATATCATATGTTTAAGATATTGTCATGACAAACAAAAAGGTATATCTCGAGTTTTCTGGGAATGTCTCCAAAAGTATTCTTCATTGTGAACGACTTTTTCATAACTGGTAAACCATAAGAGATAGACAAAATTTTACTACACGAAAAATGTAGATCGTGTTAAAATACACAATTTATGTCATATACATTTCTTTTGTTGAGTGAACCGTTTGCGAGATATTGCTTGTTATTCCCTTAAATTTTCCAATACTTAATACTTTTTCTCAAATTCGTTATTCATGTTTTTATGTCCTGGACATGCAAAGAGAATGGAATGCGTCACATAGCAACCAGCGTTAAAATATTTGACTATCGCTTAAAACCTACCATATTCCCCTTGCATCTACAAGAAAATTAGCAATAAGATTGACATCTCGATTAACATGAAGCATATGGAGAATAAGCGTTTGTAAAAATAGTTTGTACAAGAGTAGAGAAAGTCATGTGAGTGTAACACATCAGATTTTTTTTTGTAATTATGCCAGGGTCATTTTATAGGTTATTTTTCAAAATCCCGGCCCTGAAAAAAACTACGTTTGGAGGTAGCAAATTAGAAACAAGTGAAAATCGATGTCTGGCGAGGCAGATATTAATCGCAAAGCTGTACGGACAGAAGGGTAACAAATGCGAAAGCCTCTCATTAGTTACAAGCATAGACATTTGTGTCTTTGTTCTTCTGACGAAGGACTTTGAATTTCTAAAGTGGCTGTACTATTTGTAATCCGACATAAAATAATTTTGCTATCTTTAATGACATGCTCTTGAGAAGGCGAGTCGAAGCGAAGGTCAACCACCTGCTTGGCAACTGTTTTTCTTATTTGATTTCCTGCCACAGAAGTTTATGAACGAAAGCTTTAGACAAATAGTGAAACAAAGAGAAGTTGGAAAGCAAGCTAGGGAGTATTCGTGACGCACTTTAGTCTCGCCGATGCTATTAACGGTTTTTGTTCTCTTCCATCTTTTGTTTTTTATTAGGGAAGGAAAACAAAAGTGGATATTACACGACAAAAATCCTTTCAAAGAGCGAATAAAGTGGGATGTATGTAATTTAAACAATAAACCATAGTTCCTGTCAAGCATTATGTTGCATAATGATAATATCCCAAAGATTTTCTGTACATGGTGACTCTTTGTTCTTGTCGGCGCCATTTTAAACACGACGAAGGATATCAAAATGGCTGACATTGTATTACTATGCTATTTTCAAGCCATTTATCAACTGAACAAAAAAAGAAATATGATGTGTTAGGCCTAGTCCATACCTGAATGCAATTATTCACAAATGTTTTCAAACATGCACTGAATGCTGGTGAACAAGTGCCATTGTAGTTTACTTCATTGTTGTCAACATAATATTATCAGTCGATTTGCTACCTCTAGACTCACAACTTGGAGTAAACAATAAACAAATTTTGATATACATACCAACGTGCCCTTTTGGGGTGGTGGAGAAAAACAACTACGTTGAGAATCAATTGATTTCTTATGTTCAAGGCGAATTTGATTAGAAAATCCGTGCTTGAATCTTCTTCTCCGTGTTAATTACACCAACTTCATATCTATTTGACAAGTTTGTGCCGATTTTTACTTTCTGTACTACGTATAGTAAGTAGGGGAAGTATTGCATTCCACCCAAAAATTCGATACCGAGATTTCACCGGAAATATATGTTTTGAGACCTTCTGCATCCAAAAAAAAGCATTTTTAGAAAAAAAAGCCCGCGTGTCTGTGAACAGCATAACTCAAAAACGAAAACTCAGATAAATACCAAACTTGGTACGAGGGGCACTATTTATATTTTGAGCCTTGGCAACCCTGAATGTTGTAGGTGCTATCCAACGGAAAGTTTGACATTTTTGACCACAATCTACTTCAAACATTTTGTAAATAGAACGTCATTTGTTTTGTTTACACTAACTTGAAAATTGTGTGTCAACAAAAATTAACTCATACAAATGTTCGTGCAATGATTTATTACGACTTTCGACGTGGATTATCAAGATAAGAGTGCATCGATCAACTAACTTCCACATTTGGCGACGAAGCTCCATCCTTTGCCACTGTGAAACGCTGGTATAACGAATTTAATCGTGGCCGCCGTTCGCTCAATGATGAAGTTCGTGAAGGTCGTCCAAAATCAGTTGTTGTGCCAAAAAACATTGATGCTGTGTAAAAACTAATAGTAAAAGATCGTCATGCGACATATTGTGAGATTGAGACAACCCTAGGCATTAGTTCCTCCAACATATATAAAATATTGCATAATTATTTAGTCGTGAAAAAGTTTTGCTCTCGTTGGATCCCACATAATTTGACGGAATCTCAAAAAGATGTTCGTGTCGATTAGTGTACAAAAATGCTCAAGAAATACAATGGCGGTGCATCAAAAGACATATATAAGATTGTAACAGTTGACGAATCATAGATCTATGCGTATGAGCCGGAACGTAAACAGCAGTCGACTGTATGGGTGTTTCAAGATGAAGCAAATCCAACAAAAGTTGTTCGCACTCGAAGCCAGTCCTGATTTGGCACCCAGTGACTTCTTTTTGTTCCTGAACATAAAGAATAAATTGCGTGGACAACGATTTTCGTTGGCAGAAGAAGCCGTTGATGTCTTCAAAAACCATGTTTTGGAGTGTCTCAGGAAGACTGGTTCAAAAGGATGCAAAAGTGTATTGATCATAAAGGAGAATATTTTGAAAAACAATTAAGCAGTTTTAAATCAGAAATTACTTAGCTTTAATTATTAGGCTCAAAATATCAGTAGTGACCCTCGGTATTTACTTTAGCACCTTTCAGGGATGCGACACAAAGAATTTCAAAAAATCTCCCAGCTCAAACTACCCTTTACATGGAACGTTTTTCGAAATTTTTGATTTTAATTAAAATACAATATATTAAACATATTTACATGACAAATGAAATGTATATCTTGAATTTTCTGTGAATAGTCTGTTAAGTCCACTTCAGTTGGAAGAAATCTTGTATAATCTTGTACAAGTCCTAAACGTTAGACGAAAACGTACTACATAAAAATGTAGATCTCTTTAAAACACACACTTTATTTCAAATAAGTGTTTTTTGTGGCATAAGTCATTTCTGAAACATCCGTTATTAAAATTCAAATCGTTCATTACTCCGTCATTCTTTGAAGTCATGTCAACATTCAGTTGTTTCTCGCGATTGCATGGAAACAGTATGGAATTTTAAGGCCAGCATATAGCGTCCAGTTCTTAAACATTTGACTATCGCTGTTCTCTTTGTGTCTATAACGAAATGTGTAATGTAGCTATTTCTGCAAAGGTTTATTTAGATTAAAATGTGGTAGATAGAAAAATAAGCTTTAGTAAGAATAGTTTGTATAACCTACTAATAAATAATAAAGGTAGAGAAAGTCATGTGAATGTATTACATCAGAATTTTTGCCTTAGAAGTGGAATATCGTTATCAAACATTATTATATAGTTTGCAACACTTAAAATGTAGCTTTGTGGAGTATATTTGAAACTTTTTACGTGTATATTTCAGTAACAATCATAAATTTAGTTTTTACTTTCTCTACTACGTATAGTAAGTAGGGGAAGTGTTGTATTCCACCCAAAATTTCGATACCGAGATTTCACCGGAAATACATGTTTTGAGACTCACTGAATCCAAAAAAAGCATTTTTGGAAACATGTCCGTGTGTGTGTCTGTCTGTGTGTCTGTGTGTCTGTGTGTCTGTGTGTCTGTCTGTGTGTCTGTGAACAGCATAACTCAAAAACGATGAGTCGGATAAACACCAAACTTGGTATTTAGGTTCAGTATCTTTCAGAGATGCGATACGAAGGTTTTCAAGAAAATCCCCCCACCCCAGACTACCCTTTACATGGAACATTTTTCGAAAATTTTAATTTTCTCAAAAACGGCTCTAACGATTTTGATTAAAATATCACATGTTTAAGATATTGTCATGACAAATAAAATGTATATCTCGAATTTTCTGAATGTCTCCAAAAGTATTCTTCATTATGAACGACTTTTTCATAACTGGTAAATCATAAGAGATAGACAAAATTGTACTACACAAAAAATGTAGATCGCGTTAAAATACACAATTTATGTCATATACATTTCTTTTGTTGAGTGAACCGTTTGCGAGATATTGCTTGTTATTCCCTTAAATTTTCCAATACTTATACTTTTTCTCAAATTCGTTATTCATTTTTTTATGTCCTAGACATGCAGAGAATGGAATGCGCCACATAGCAACCAGCGTTAAAATATTTGACTATCGCTTAAAACCTACCATATTCCCCTTGCTTCTACAAGAAAATTATCAATAAGATTGACATCTCGATATCTCCATTAACATGAAGCATATGGAGAATAAGCGTTTGTAAAAATAGTTTGTACAAGAGTAGAGAAAGTCATGTGAGTGTAACACATCAGATTTTTAAAATTAAAATTTACAAAGTCTTTATATTTTCCTGCTTTTCGGTTTTTTGCTGGAATGTCTTCCGAAAGCTCAAATTTCACTACATGAGCGGAATTCTGCTACGGTTGGCAATACTGTTAAAGGGTCACTTCTCATATTAAAAAATCTGATGTGTTACACTCACATAGCTTTCTCTACTCTTGTACAATCTAATTTTACAAACGCCTATTCTCCATATGCTTCATGTTAATCGAGATATCGAGATGTCAATCTTATTGGTAATTTTCTTGTAGATGCAAGGGGAATATGGTAGCTTTTAAGCGATAGTCAAATATTTTAACGCTGGTTGCTATGTGGCGAATTCCATTCTCTTTGCATGTTCAGAACATAAAAAAATGAATAACGAATTTGAGAAAAAGTATAAGTATTGGAAATTTTAAGGAAATAACAAGCAATATCTCGAAAACGGTTCACTCAACAAAAGAAACGTATATGACATAAGTTGTGTATTTTAACGCGATCTACATTTTTTGTGTAGTAAAATTTTGTCTATCTCTTATGGTTTACCAGTTATGCAAAAGTCGTTCACAATGAAGAATATTTTTGGAGACATTCCCAGAAAATTCGAGATATACATTTTATTTCTCATGACAATATCTTAAACATATGATATTTTAATCAAAATCGTTAGAGCCGTTTTTGAGAAAATTAAAATTTTCGAAAAATGTTCCATGTAAAGGGTAGTCTGGGGTGGGGGGATTTTCTTGAAAACCTTCGTGTCGCATCTCTGGAAGATACTGAACCTAAATACCAAGTTTGGTGCTTATCCGACTGTTCTTTTTTGAGTTATGCTGTTCACAGACACACACACACAGACACACACACACACACACACACACACAGACACACACACGGACATGTTTCAAAAATGCTTCTTTTGGATTCAGGAGGTCTCAAAACATGTATTTCCGGCGAAATCTCGGAATCGAATTTTTGGGTGGAATGCAATACTTCCCCTACTTACTATACGTAGTAGAGAAAGTAAAAATCTGACATGTTACATTCACATTACTTTCTGTTCACTGTTCACTCAACAAAAGAAATGTATATGACATAAATTGTGTATTTTAACGTGATCTACATTTTTTGTGTAGTAAAATTTTGTCTATCTCTTATGGTTTACCAGTTATGCAAAAGTCGTTCAGAATGAAGAATATTTTTGGAGACATTCCCAGAAAATTCGAGATATACATTTCATTACTAATGACAATGTCTTACACATATGATATTTTAATCAAAATCGTTAGAGCCATTTTTGAGAAAATTAAAATTTTCGAAAAATGTTCCATGTAAAGGGTAGTTTGTGGTGGGGGGATTTTCTTGAAAATCTTCGTGTCGCATCTCTGGAAGATATTGAACCTAAATACCAAGTTTGGTGTTTATCCGACTGTTCGTTTCTGAGTTATGCTGTTCACAGACACACACACACACACACACACAGACACACACACACACACACACACACACACACACACACACAGACACACACACACGGACATGTTTCCAAAAATGCTTTTTTTGGATTCAGGGGGTTTCAAAACATGTATTTCCGGTAAAATCTCGGTATCGAATTTTTGGGTGGAATGCAATACTTCCCCTACTTACTACACGTAGTAGAGAAAGTAAAAATCGTTTGTACGATAATTAGTATCTCAACATTTTAAAAATATTATTTCTATTTCTAGGAAATTTCTAATTTTAGATTTGTTGTTTATGAATGAAATTATATCAGAAATTTTGCAAAAATTTTATATCGCATATTCGCTATTTATATATGTTTGAATCTGTAAACATTATTTATTTTTGTATGTATTTGGTATTTTAATGTTTTGCAGCCGTTAGTTGAAGGAAACAGAATTTTTCAATAAATTCTTTCTCAACAAGTAATAACACCATGAGTTTGTGTTATATATATATATATATATATATATATATATATATACACACAACCGTAATTATATTTATCAGCCGGGTGACACCGTCAAAACTTCAAATTACCTGTACAGGTGGAAAGAACCGAACTATGCTGGCAGTAGGTCGGTTGTTCAGCTATCCTTGTTTGTGAATCAATTATGTAAACAAACGTACAGGTAGGAGGGTTCGCTATTCACGGCTTGTTTGGCGAAGCTGGCGCCAACATATTTGTTCCCCAATCACTTTGTAGAATACCCGGACTCATTAGGAAGCATGGAAAGAAGTGCCAATTACACAGAACTGGGTCATCGGAAATCCATACAAACTAAATAGTATTCATCTTTTAGTTAAACGGATTTCATATTTATATCGATGTGTTTTGCTAAGTCTCGCCTTCTAACATGGACATGCAGTTTCGAATACATCTAGACAGCGAATATTTTAATTAGGGATGAGCTTGGATACTTCGATACTCAGTGATATCGTAATATGATGGGCGTTCTAGAAGACATGCCATAAAGATGACCAAATTACTGAGCATTAGCTCATGGTCTCGATAATCTAAGGCTTCAAGTCAGTGATCAACACAAATTCACTTGCCGGTTTCAATGTTAAAATTCGCACTGAAATATATCTCCACACATAACTTCTTTGACCAGCCTGTCCATACAGTAACAAATTAATGAACAGTCACTACTCTTGTACACATTATTACTTTCTCCACTACGTATAGTAAGTAGGGGATGTATTGTATTCCACCCAAAAATTCGATACCGAGATTTCACCGGAAATACATGTTTTGAGACCTCCTGAATCCAAAAAAAAGCATTTTTGGAAACATGTCCGTGTTTGTGTCTGTGTGTGTGTGTGTCTGTCTGTGAACAGCATAACTCAGAAACGAACAGTCGGATAAACACCAAACTTGGTATTTAGGCTCAGTATCTTCCAGAGATGCGACACGAAGGTTTTCAAGAAAATCCCCCCACCCCAGATTACCGTTTCCATGGAACATTTTTCGAACATTTTAATTTTCTCAAAAATGGCTCTAACGATTTTGATTAAAATATCATATGTTTAAGATACCTTCATGACAAATAAAATGTACTTCCTGAATTTTCTGGACATGTCTCCAAAAGTATTCTTCATTGTGAACGACTTTTGCATAACTGGGGAACCATAAGAGATAGACAAAGTTTACTACATAAAAAATGTAGATCGCATTAAAATACACAGTTTATGTCATATGCATTTGTTTTTGTTAAGTGAACCATTTTCGAGATATTGCTTGTTATTCCCTTAAATTTTTCAATACTTTCTCAAATGGGAATTCGTTATTCATTTTTTGTCTTGGATATGCAAAGAGTATTAATCTGTGGAAAAGGGAATAGTGCTGCACCTAGCAACCAGCTATTAAGAGATATGTGTGTGCTTAGAGGCTACGTTATTTTTATATTGCCGTTGCAAATACAGAACAAGGGGAACATAGTAGGCCTTAAGCGATAGTCAAATATTTTTAGAACTGGTCGCTATGTGTAAAATGTAATTCTCTTTGCATGTCAAAAGATCGTTTCTTCAAATGTTTATATCGTTTAATATGAAATAGATGCAGAATAAGAGTTTGTAAAAATAGTTTGTACAAGAGTAGAGAAAGTCATGTGAGTGTTACACATCACATTTTTTTTTACAAACGTTTATTCTCCATCTACATCAAATTAGCAAATCTTATTGCTAATTTCCTTGTAGGTGCAAGGAGAATGTGATATGCTTTAAACGATAGTAAAATATTTTGAGAGCTGGTTGCTATGTGGAATATTTCACTCTCTTTGCATGTCTAGAACATAAAAAAAAAAGAATAACGAACTCCTATTTGAGAAAAAGTATATGCATTGGAACATTCAAACAAATAACAAGGAATATTTCGGAATTGATTCACTCTACAAAAAAATGTATATGACATAGATTATATGTTTTAACCAGCTCTACATTTTTTGTGTAGAACAATTTTGTCTATCTCTTACGATTTACCAGTTATGCAATACTCATTCACAATGAAGAGGGCATTTGGGGACATTCCCAGGAAATTCAAGATATACATTACATTTGTCATGAAAATATCTTAAACATGTGATACTTTAACAAACACCGTTAGAACAATTTTTGAGAAAATCAAGCTTTTCTAAAAATGTTTCATGTATAAGGTAGTGTTTAGGATGGGGGATTTTCTTGAAAATCTTCCTGGTTCATCTTTGAAAGGTACTGAAAGTAAATACAAAAATCTGATGTGTTACACTCACATAACTTTCTCTACTCTAGTACAATCTATTTTTACAAATGCCTATTCTCCATATGCTTCATATTAATCGAGATATCGAGATGTCAATCTTATTGGTAATTTTCTTGTAGATGTAAGGGGAATATGGTAGGTTTTAAGCGATAGTCAAATATTTTATCGCTGGTTGCTATGTGGCGCATTCCATTCTCTTTGCATGTCCAGGACATAAAAAAAAAATCTGATGTGTTACACTCACATGACTTTCTCTACTCTTGTACAATCTATTTTTACAAACGCCTATTCTCCATATGCTTCATATTAATCGAGATATAGAGATGTCAATCTTATTTGTAATTTTCTTGTAGATGCAAGGGGAATATGGTAGCTTTTAAGCGATAGTCAAATATTTTATCGCTGGTTGCTATGTGGCGCATTCCATTCTCTTTGCATGTCCAGGACATAAAAAAATCTGATGTGTTACACTCACATGACTTTCTCTACTCTTGTACAATCTGATTTTACAAACGTTTATTCTCCATATGCTTCATGTTAATCGAGATATCGAGATGTCAATCTTATTGGTAATATTCATGTAGATGCAAGGGGAATACGGTAGCTTTTAAGCAATAGTCAAATATTTTAACGCTGGTTGCTATGTGGCGCATTCCATTCTCTTTGCATGTCCAGGACATAAAAAAAATGAATAACGAATTTGAGAAAAAGTGTAAGTATTGGAAAATTTAAGGAAATAACAAGCAATATCTCGAAAACGGTTCACTCAACAAAAGAAATGTATATGACATAAGTTGTGTATTTTAACGCGATCTACATTTTTTGTGTAGTAACATTTTGTCTATCTCTTATGGTTTACCAGTTATGCAAAAGTCGTTCACAGTGAAGAATACTTTTGGAGACATTCCCAGAAAATTCGAGATATACATTTCATTTCTCATGACATTATCTTAAACATATGATATTTTCTTCAAAATCGTTAGAGCCATTTTTGAGAAAATTAAAATTTTCGAAAAATCTTCCATGTAAAGGGTAGTCTGGGGTGGGGGGATTTTCTTGAAAACCTTCGTGTCGCATCTCTGGAAGATACTGAACCTAAATACCAAGTTTGGTGCTTATCCGACTGTTCGTTTTTGAGTTATGCTGTTCACAGACACACAGACACACACACACACACAGACACACACACACACAGACACACAGACACACACACGGACATGTTTCCAAAAATGCTTTTTTTGGATTCAGGAGGTCTCAAAACATGTATTTCCGGTGAAATCTCGGTATCGAATTTTTGGGTGGAATGCAATACTTCCCCTACTTACTATACGTAGTAGAGAAAGTAAAAATGAATAACGAATTTGAGAAAAGTATAAGTATTGGAAAATTTAAGCAAATAACAAGCAATATCTCGAAAACGGTTCACTCAACAAAAAAAATGTATATGATATAAGTTGTGTATTTTAACGCGATCTACATTTTTTGTGTAGTAAAATTTTGTCTATCTCTTATGGTTTACCAGTTATGCAAAAGTCGTTCACAATGAAGAATACTTTTGGGGACATTCCCAGAAATTTCGAGATATACATTTCATTTCTCATGACATTACCCTAAACATATGATATTTTCATTAAAATCGTTAGAGCTATTTTTGAGAAAATTAAAATTTTCGAAAAATCTTCCATGTAAAGGGTAGTCTGGGGTGGGGGGATTTTCTTGAAAACCTTCGTGTCGCATCTCTGAAAATACTGAACCTAAATACCAAGTTTGGTGCTTATCCGATTGTTCGTTTTTGAGTTATGCTGTTCACAGACACACACACACACACACAGACACACAGACACACACACAGACACACACACGGACATGTTTCTAAAAATGCTTTTTTTGGATTCAGGAGGTCTCAAAACGTGTATTTCCGGTGAAATCTCGGTATCGAATTTTTGGGTGGAATGCAATACTTCCCCTACTTACTATACGTAGTAGAGAAAGTAATTAATAACGAATTTGAGAAAAGGTACAAGTATTGGAAAATTTAAGGAAATAACAAGCAATATCTCGAAAACGGTTCACTCAACAAAAAAAATGTAAATGATATAAGTTGTGTATTTTAACGCGATCTACATTTTTGGTGTAGTAAAATTTTGTCTATCTCTTATGGTTTACCAGTTATGCAAAAGTCGTTCATAATGAAGAATACTTTTGGAGACATTCCCAGAAATTTCGAGATATACATTTCATTTCTCATGACATTATCTTAAACATATGATATTTTCATCAAAATCGTTAGAGCCATTTTTGAGAAAATTAAAATTTGCGAAGAATGTTCCATGTAAAGGGTAGTCTGGGGGGGGGATTTTCTTGAAAATCTTCGTGTCGCATCTCTGGAAGATACTGAACGTAAATTCCAAGTTTGGTGTTTATCCGACTGTTAGTTTTTGAGTTATGCTGTTCACAGACACACACACACACACAGACACACACACACACACAGACACACACGGACATGTTTCCAAAAATGCTTTTTATGGTTTCAGGAGGTCTCAAAACATGTATTTCCGGTGAAATCTCGGTATCGAATTTTTGGGTGGAATACAATACTTCCCCTACTTACTATACGTAGTAGAGAAAGTAAAAATTGGTATTTATCCGACTTTTCGTTTTTGAGTTATGCTGTTCACAGACACACACACACGGATATGTTTTTAAAAATGCTGTTTATGGATTGAGGGCACCTCAAAACATGTATTGCCGTTGAAATCTCGGTCGAGTTTTTAGGTGGAATGCAATACTTGCTCTACTTACTATATGTAGTAGAGAAAGTAAAAATCGAGAAAGTAAATGGGAGAAATTTTCTGATATTCTAGTTCTATGTAGAGAAATTGTTAGACGTCTGGTTAGTAAGTTTAGGACAATGGGATCGATAAACGCTCTAAACCTAAGAAGCGAAAAAAGAAATGTGCTTACGGAGAAAAAATTTGATGAAATTGGTTCTTCTATTTGTGAAGAACCCTAAAAAAATGTTTTTAGGAACAATCCGCTCACCATAGACGAACTTACGACAATATAAGAACAGAAATTATGAACTTTACGCAAGAAGAACGTATGCGTGTGAATGGAAATTTCATCCGAAGATGTCAAGAATGTATTTGCGCAGATGGACACCACTTATAACAAGGTTAGTGCTCATTATAGTGCATGTTACTACCACTCGTGAGTAATGCGGGAGTTACGGTTCGAAAAACCCCCAGTGTAATAGACAGAGTGCGGAGCACGCATACGCGCGATCCGTGGCCTCATCATAAAAAGATTGCTCTGTAGTATTCAAATAAGAAATAACCATTAAACCGCACGGTGTCAAATGTTAGGGTGTTCACGTGCTTTTGTACAGTAACCGCCACTGGGAATAGTAGTGATCGAGCGGCTGAGTGCTTCACTTCATTTAGGTTCTGGGATCAATTCAATTTTATCAGATGTATTGCTCTATCCAAGCTCATATTGGCAATAAAATACTGTCAAACATGCACATGAGTAGATGGCATTAAGAAGACAGTTTCCTAGATCCAGACAGGGCACCACTCACAGTCAGTAATGGCATAGGAAAACATCTCCCCAGGGAGTAACAACCCTCTATTTCTGTCAACAAGGGATGAAAGCTGGAGTCAGGCAGCATCAAGAAGCATCGCTGAAATGTTTGTATCCTTGAGCATTACCCTTCAAAGCGTACGGAACTGTGGCTTGGGGTCATCTCAGCCACGTCTTATGAACGTTGCTAGGGATGTTACTAATTTGTCAACGGATGTCAGTAGCAATTAGTTTGAGAGATTTATAGCAATATGTTTTATTTTCTCTGCTGCTTACCTATAATAAGTATAGAAAACTTTGCATTTCATCCAAAAATTCTATATCGACATTTCACCGCGAATACACGTCTTGATGTAAGTGTGTGTCTGTGAGTAGCATAACTCAAAAATCAAACGTTGGTTAAATACCGAACTTGGTATCTTTCAACGATGCAACAAGAAGATTTTCAAGAAATTTCTCCATTCCAAAATACCTTTCCATGGGAAATTTTTTCGTCATTTTGCATTTTTGCAAATATAAAATGATAACCATAGGGAAAATAAATATTAATAACAGTAGGAATTGTATTATTAAATAATACTGGGAAGTGGGTATTACATGTAAAGTTGAATATGGGTTGAAAAGATAGTGTCAGCAGCAGGCAGAAAACAGGGTTGGTTTTGCGCTTATTCTAACCGAGTGAGAAGAAAATACTGTTTGTTAGTGTACCGTTAGGTCGCCTGAAAATCAGATCTGTAGAAAAGAGTTAGTGCTCTCATAGCCTCAGACATCCAATAAGAAGGAAGGTAGAAATCATGTGATAGTGAAATGGGGAGATAGGAAATTTTAAATAAAGAAGCAGGAGAGTTTAGTAAACACTTGTTCGTGGTATTTTCTTGGAGGTGGATAGGGGCGATTGTATGAAGCACAGCGGTAATGAAACGCGTTAGTGTGGCGAGGTAATATCAGGAGTCGATTTTAAAACGGTGACGGGAAATAAACGGGCAGGAAAATGAATCAGCTATATTAAACACCAACATGCGAGTCCCTGAGCTAGCATCGAACCCGGGACCATTCCTGCAAATCCTGTCCCGTCAAATTGGCGCCAGCACTTCCCATGTGATACCGCCGCCATTGCTTTTCCTTCACACTGTGGCCACCATGCGGCTGTTCGCGCGCCGACAGCCGCATTTCGAACTCCCGCCTCACGTTTTCATATTTCTAGTTACAATTACACTTATACTAAGTACACACCTTATCATAAGAGACGTAGGAAATCCTGTTCCTCTCTATCTACACATTTCTGGCATCTTCGCAGGAAATTTTCATTCTCACTGGAGAGTTCAATAACCGAAATGATGTGAATTTCTCTCCTGATGTTTTCTTTTAAGTTCATTTCATTTTAAAAACAGGTCCAGATGTTTGCAAAAAGAAAATACAAAAAAAAACCTAAAATTTTAATTGTGTATTTAAGTTGAGGCAGTATTTTTAAAACACGATTTCAGTCAAATTATACAATATGTAAATTCAATAACAGCCCGCCTTGAAGCAATATGTGTATATCATAATTTATAAAATGTATGTAACAGTCATTGCATAATCTTATATTATTGTATCCATGTGTAATAATGTTATGTGAATATATTACGTAATTTAATAATGTAGGAGCTGTAAGAATAATAATAAGTTAAACGTTGCTAACAATGAGGTAACACTGAGGTAACCTTGAGGCAATAATGCGTTTGAGAGTTTAAATGTTATTTGTGATTCTTGGAAGCAATAATGTAATTTTAGTGACAGTTTAAAAATGGTCAATCAACAACCAGAAAAACCTTTAGTTAAATGCAGGTATTCTATTGGAGTGGGATTAGCCAATCAGAGACTTGAAATACAGAAATTTACAAGTTTAGACGATTGAAATCTAGTCAGTTGCCTGCAGACAGTGATAGTAACCGGATGCATGATGCGTCCTTGAGAAAATTAAATACGTATTCCTGTGAGACGAAAAATAAGTTTACGTATTAAAAAGTGCAAGTATTTAATAAAACGAATCTCACAGCTCTCTATATCAGTGAAGTGCTATTTAATTTGTGTCAAGGGTTAATAAAAAGGAGTGAATTAAAACTTAAAATCTGTGTAAGCCTACATTCTTGTCGCATCACGCCCTGCCAAGACATCCATGTTTCTAAAACAATAATACTCACGCAGCCGAGGCAAACATAAATATTACATATTTAATGAAACAGTTTAATTACAAAGTTTGATATTTTTTAGACTTGGGGCAAAGGCCACCTGAAAGTACATTTTGGGGCGAAGGCTAGCGGAAAGTGTTTAACATATGTGCGGTTGCAACTACTACAAGTTCGGCCCCCCAACAGTTGAAATACAATACATCATCTTCAAACTGACTTTTCATACGCAGCAGTAACAACGTAAATAACAATTCAACTTCAAATTGGCGTCCATACGTGGAAGGTAAAGACAATAACTACTCCAAAGTAAGGTAGGTGTGATGATGATGATATGGAGCTTAAGGGCGCTCAACTGCATTGGTTATTAGCGCCCTTACAATGTATAAAATATAAAATAGAAAAGTCAAAAAACTAAAAACCACACACAAACCTGCTTAGTCAAAAACACTAAAAAACACAACAGACCAAAGACTAAAATCTATACACTAAAATCATGCTCACTAAAAGAATAAAACAACGTCTCAAGAACTGTAGAATGCAAGGGACATGAGCGCCTTATGTCGGTCGGGGAGAAGAGCCCCATTAAAACTGACAATATAAAATCTCAAACTTAAATGCGCCGATTAAAACCAATGTCACTTATAAAATGTAAAAGACATTCTACAGCATGCGCGTCGTCTGCCAAAACGTTGGCTATGCCAACAGGCAGACCCACGCGAACGCGTAGTGGAGCTAAAACTTGACACTCAGTTAAAATGTGACGCACCGTTAAGGGCGCATCACACTGCTGACACAGTGGAGCGGGGTCACCACTGAGCAAGTATCTACGACTAAAAAGGCAATGTCCAATTCGTAAACGGGCTAAAAGTACCTCTTCCCGACGTGTAGAACGAGAAGAGGTACCCCAGACTAACGGGAGAGGTTTAACCTCCCGAAATTTGTTCCCCCGGAGGGCCGTCCACTCATCGCGCCAAAGCGAGAGGATGCGGCGACGTAAAATAACACACGAATTTGACGAGGGAACAACAGAGGTAAAAAATCTGGGTAATAAAATCGCCGATTTGGCAGCGGCGTCGGCTGACTCGTTCCCTGAGATGCCCACATGACCTGGAATCCACATGAAGGAGACGCGGATGCCAGAGGCACCAAGCGAGTGGACCAGGTCATGTATGCGCTGGACGAGGGGGTGGTAATTGTACAGTGCGAGAATACTTTGAAGAGCACTCAGGGAGTCTGAACAAATAAAACAGTGCCGTAAGTCGTACCGCTGGACGTATAAAAGTGACTGATAAATACTAAAAAGTTCGGCGGTAAAAATCGAACATTGCCCGGGTAAACGAAATGTAAAACTACGATTACCATAAACAAAGGCACACCCTACTCCAACATCAGTCTTAGACCCATCAGTATATATAAAACGAAAATCTCCGAACTGCGCCTGAAGTTCTAAAAAAGCCGATCTAAGAAATGAAGAAGGGCTCTCATTCTTCGACATTGACGTCAACCCAAGGTGACACTGAGCCTCAGCGCGCATCCAAGGAGGAAAGCGCGTTTTCCCCTTGGGAGTAAGGTAGAGACTACTATTAAAATTCTGTTATATACAGCTTCTATAGCATGCTTTTAAAAATAAAATATGAAATCTAATTGACTTTATGTTTTAAAATGGCTTAGAAATATCGGTTTTATAAGAGTCATGCATTTGCTACAGAATGGTCGTCACTTTTGAAGCAGCATACTTTACCTGTTTCTGATATCGTTATCTCGTAGCTCGTTCTGTTGTCTCATGCGTCTGCTGCTCCAGTGGTAGAGCTTTGAGTACTTTCTCAGGGTATGCGTGAGTGTATTCTGAAAGGACAACACCGTTTAAATTTAATATGATCTAATACTTCAGTTATGGAAACGAATTGCTGATCATTTAAAGATATAGAATGAAGCTAATTATGAATCGTAGCATCGAAACTATAACAATTGAATTATTATATCTGCTAACTTCTGCAGTTTGAAATAACTGTTTCCGCTAAAAGAAACCAGAAGCATAACTTGCCATGAGTCGCTGAAATGTTTGGAAAGATCCTTCGCGATAGTCGCGAAATCTTACGCGTCGCTAAGCGTTTAAAAATATCACACGAGCGGTAAGAACCGGTGGCGGTGCCAGAGTAAGTCTCTGATTTAAATTGCACCAACATTTATTAATTTTAGCTCTCCTTATTTTATTACTCCACACCAACGTTACTTCACGCCCTGCCAAATACTTAACTCTCTTCATGCGAGTCTCTTGCCTTGTTACTAGGGGGCTTGGCGAAAATCTCAGAACCACCTTTCACTTCTCTTTTCCAGAACTGCATACGTGACGCTGAAAACCTACTTAATTTAATTCTAAACTGGATTCTCATAAACTTTAACGTGTTCTCTATTCGGCTGCTACGTGACATTCTTACATGGCTCGTTAATGTATTTTTTTTTATCCGGACAAATCCTAAACTCAAGCTTATTACATTATATACTGCAATTGTTTATTGCAATATTTCTCTATCTTACTATTATTTCTTTAGTTGATTCTTTATATATTCCCGTCAATAATTACGGATTCATTTTTTTCTAATACAGAGAGAGCCAAAAAACTACGAACCGGTTGCGCGGTATTTTTCCTGTCCTCCTCGGCGCTCGTTATCGTCTGCCGCTACCGTAGAAAGGCGCGGATGAAACCATACAACATTTTTAAAACTACTTTTAAAGGCTTTACTTACCAGCTTTGTGAAAGGAGATGCTGAAAATGGCCACTGTCATTGGCTATACATTTCTGGTACCAATTTTTTTCGAGTTATTAGTTGAAGCCCGTGCATACATGAATACTATTTTGTGCTCCGTTTTTAGAGAATTAACAGACGGGGAACGTGATTTTGCCTTTTTTTTCAACAAGACTCTGCAACAGCTCATACGGCCAATATTTCGATGAGAACAATTGAAAGTGCGCTTGAGGACAGAATTATTAGTAGGGATTTGTGGCCCCCTCGGTCCCGCGACCTAACCCCCTGCGATTTCTGTCTCTGGAGTAACTTAAAACATTAAGTGTACAGACAAATCCACACAAACTGGAAGAATTAAAACAAAATATCCCCCAGGAAATTGCAGCATTTCGCGACGTGAACTACGGCGAGTGATGGATAGTTTCCTAAAGAGGTGCGCAAAATGTATGGACAACGACGGTGGCCAGTTTCAGCATTTCCTTTCATAAAGTTGGTAAGTAAAGCCTTTAAAAGTAGTTTTAAAAGTGTTGTATGGTTTCATCCACGCCTTTCTATGATAGCGGCAGACGGAAACGAGTGCCGAGGACGCGGACAGGAAAAACACAGCGCAGCAGGTTCGTAGTTTTTTGGCTCACCCTGTATATTGCCCAATTTTTAAATATCTTATTTTTGGTGAGGTTGCTATAACCACGAGCTCTCCAACATACAATAAATTAGTATTTTATAACAAATATCAATACCACACTCTCTTCTTAACCAAACAATTCACGTGAAGACGTAACCTTGTGCCCTACTCTAATGGTGCTCTATATATTGTCAATGTCATTGTTATACAATCGGTATGGAATTACATAACCTATGTAACGGTTGAAGGTTTTATTCCACTCCGCGTTGCGGAGAATGGTACAACGTATTCGCTCTGTTTAACCACAATGTGTACCACGTGTTCAAGAAGCGGAAAGGGCTTAATGCAGGAATATTAATCGATTCTCAAATACAGTCTGGGTTCACTGAGTGTGCGATGCTCCAGCCGAATATAGGCGAACGTGGAATGCATCACTACTAAGCGAAAATTAAAAGCAGGAAATATACTGTAGTTAGAACAGGCAAAGGTAAGCAAGACAAAATATAAAGCAAAACTCTCCCAAAGCACACATAGGTATATTTTACAGAATATAAATTCTATATATCATAAGAATGATGTATAAATACGACCTTTCACCTTTCTTACTTTCTCTATGTATAGTAAGTAGAGGAAGTATTGTATTCTACCCAAAAATTTGAGGCGCTCTGAATCCAAATAAAGCATTTTTGAAAACATGTCTGTCTGTGAACTGCATAAATGAAAAACGAAAAGTCGGACAAATACCAAACTTAGTGTTTGAGTTTAGTATCCTCCATGGATGCCACATGTGAGGCAGTATTTTTAACACTTAAATGATTTCAGTCTAATTATATAATATAAAATATAATAAAAACCCACCTTAAAGCAATATGTGTATGTAAAAATATATAAAAGGTGTATATTACAGTCATTGTATATGTTTATATTATTGTATATATGTTTAATAATGTTATATGAATGTATTACTAAATTAATAATGTAGGAGCTGTGAGAATAATAGGTTAAAAGTTGCTAACAATGAGGTAACCTTGAGGCAATAATGAGTAAGATAGTTTAATAATGTAACTAGTATTATTGGAGCAACAATAATGTAAATTTTGAGACAGTTTATATATCAACAACCAGAAAAAGCTTTATTTAAATGAAGGTGTTGTATTGGATTAGGAATAGTCAATCAGAGACTTGAAATACAGAAATTTACAAATTTAGGCGGCAGAAATGAAGTCAGTTCTTGTAGACAGTGCTCATAACTGGACGTGTTGCTTGAAGATAGTGTTCCTAACCGTTTAATACGTATTCAGTGTGAGACTAAAATAGTTTACGTGTTAAAAAAGTGCAAGTAATTAACAAAAGAATCTCACAGCTCTCTATATCAGGGAAGTGTTATTTAAATCGTGTCATGCATTAATAAAAGGAGTGAAGTAAAAATTATAATCTGTGTAAGCCTACATTCTTCAGTCGCACCACGCCCTGCTAAGACATTCATGTCTCTAAGAAAATATAAATACTGACGCAGCCGAGGCAAACATAAATATATAATATTTAAATAAACAGTAAAAAATTACAAAGTTAATATTTTTAAACATTTTGGGGGGAGGGCAAAGGCCACCGGAAAGTACATTTGTGGCGAAGGTTACCGGAAAGCGGATACTATACGTGTGGTTGCAACGAACTTCAAGTTCGGCTCCCCAACAGTCGAAATATAATACATCTTCTTATGCCATTTATGCCATATACATTTTTTTTTGTTCGAGTGAACCATTGACGAGATATTCCTTGTTATTTTTTTGAATTTTCCAACACTTATACATTTTTTTCAAATTGGGAATTCCTTATTCGTTTTTATGCCCTGGACATGCAAAGAGAATGGAATACTCCACATAGCAACCAGCTCTTAAAATATTTGACTATAGCTTAAAGCCTACCATATTCCCCTTGCATCTACAAGAAAATTAGCAATATGATTTCTGCAAATGTTTATCTCGATTAACATGAAGTAGATGGAGAATAAATGTTTGTAAAAATAGTTTGTACAAAAGCAGAGAAAGTCACGTGAGTGCAACACATCAACTTTTTTTTTCATGCAGTAGTAAAAGATAAAGTATTCATATCATGGGATTAGTTTGATTCAAAGTTTGTAATAGTTTGATTGTAGAAAAGAAAATTTTCGGGGGAAAGACTGATTTATTTTAATCATTTAGGGATAGATTCATTCGTTTTGTGAAAGAAAATCAGAATACATGGCCCCTCTAGGACTCTTTATAATCCTTTGTACTGGTCGGTGACTGCAGTACGGCAGGAATGTTGTTTCCCATTACATGTTCTCGTCCCCTTTATTAACTGTTGATATGCACACATTTGCAAGATTTCTCTATGTTTTCTTTGACCTTTGGGGGTGGTTCTATGTCAGCTCTAGAGAATTTAGCTCACAATTATTGTCTGTAATGTATAGTGCATTTCCACTGTGAACTATTTAATTAGTTTGAGAGCTGCTTTTCAGGCTTTATAAACCATGTTATGTATTATCAACCATAAATTCACAATGGAAGACATAATAACATGTTCCTAGTCATAATAATTTAAAAAATGACTGTTTTTATTGTGAAATTTATAATATTCGCTAATTAATAGCATTTTTAAGATTTCAGAAAGTGTAAATATACTTTAGCTCCATAAACGTGATATTTAGCTCATACAAACAGTATTTTTAGTGTCTATTTTTACTTTCTCCATTATCGTATAGTAAGTAGGGGAAGTATTGCATTTCACCCAAAAATTCGATACCGACATTTCACCGGAAATACATGTTTTGGGGCCTCTGAATCCAAAAAACCTATTTTTTTAGATAAAGGTCTGTGTGTGCGTGCGTGTCTTTTAACAGCATAACTCAAAAACGAACAGTCGGATAAACACCAAACGGTATTTAGGTTCAGTATCTCTCAAAGATGCGACACAAAGATTTTCAAGAAAATGACTCCACCCCAGACTACTCTTTACATAGAACATTTTTCGAAGTTTTTAATTTTCTCAAAAATGGCTCTAACGATTTTGAATAAACTACCATATGTTTAAGATATTTTCATGACAAATGAAATGCATATCTCGAATTTTCTGGGAATGTCTCCAAAAGTATTCTCCATTGTGAACGACTTTTGCATAACTGGTAAACCATAAGAGAGAAAAAATTTTACTACAAAAAACATGTAGATCGCGTTAAAATACACAATTTATGTCATATACATTTTTTTGTTGAGTGAATCATTTTCGAGATATTGCTTGTTATTCCCTTAAATTTTCCAATACTTAAACATTTTTTCAAATGGGAATTCGTTATTCATTCTTTTTTGTCCTGGTAATGCAAAGAGAATGGAATACTCCACATAGCAACCAGCTCTTAAAATATTTGACTATCGCTTAAAGCCTACCAATTCCCCTTGCATCTACAAGAAAATTAGCAATAAGATTAACATCTCGATTAACATGAAGCATATGGAGAATAGGCGTTTGTAAAAATAGTTTGTACAAGAGTAGATAAAGATTTTTATAGTTTGGGAGCCTATTTAGGTGCCTAAAATTGGTTTTTAGAAGCATAAAAGTCCGAGGTAGCTGCTGGAATCAAGGGAAGGCTATAAACAACCACATTGCGGTCAGCATAATTATAACTTCAACTTCTGTTTCTCCAGGTTTTCTTCGAAGAGAATGGTTCTTTCCTGTTCTCTAGTCTTGTGAATATAGCAACGTATTTTCCAGGAAAGGAACTGCAGGTACCGTACTACATTAGATAGAAATACCCTGGAACACGGAAGGCATTCTCTTCGTTAATGAGTTTGTCGCGACCAAAAACCTTGCAATAGCTTTACGTCGCGACAGAATGCATTCTTCATATCATTAGTGAAAGGGCTGGCTGTCTTCTTAGAACCACCGAAAACTGCTGAGTAACTCAAGGGAAGGAAGGAGGAGGTTTCCTTAATCAAAAGAAAGAGACGCAGATCCATTTGCATAAAAATATAATTAAATTCAATTGTGTTCTTTGTGTGGTCCTGAAGATTTATGTATACTTGCTGGGGGATATTAAGACACGATACAGTCCCATCCTAACATATTAAATTCTCCAGCTGAAGGTTTCGAAACAGATAAATATAAGCAATTCGTGCCTATAAATTAATTCCAAGAGTAATTCGTATTATTAAACCTAATGAAGCATCCGGTCATCGCTTTCTATCGCTTTATTAAAACAATGCAATAATTTACCACGGGTCAAGTCCCGCCAGGAGCGCCCTCCTTCTACAATAAAACTATTACAAACTTTGAATCAAACTACTCCCATTATTTGACTATCGCTTAAGGCCTACTATGTTCCCCTTGTTTTGTATTTGCAAGGTCAATATAGAAATACAGTAGCGTTTAAGCATATACACATCTCTTAATAGCTGGTTGCTAGGTGCAGCACCATTCTCTTTGCCACAGATTAATACTCTTAGCATATCCAAGACAAAAAAATGAATAATGAATTCCCGTTTGAGAAAATAAGTATTGAAAAATTTAAAGCAATATCTCGAAAATGGTTCACTCAACAAAAACAAATGTATATGACATATATTGTGTATTTTAGCGCGAACTGCATTTTTTTGTGTAGTACAATTTTGTCTATCTCTTATGGTTTACCAGTTATGCAAAAGTCGTTCACAATGAAGAATACTTTTGGAGACATTCCCAGAAAATTCGAGATATACATTTCATTTGTCATGAAAATATCTTAAACATATGATGTTTTAATCAAAATAGTTAGAGCCGTTTTTGAGAAAATTAAAATTTTCGAAAAATGTTGCACGTAAAGAATTTTCTTAAAACCTTCGTGTCGCATCTCTGGAAGATACTGAACCTAAATACCAAGTTTGGTGTTTATCGACTGTTCGTTTCTGAGTTATGCTGTTCATAGACACACACACACGGACATGTTTCCAAAAATGTTTTTTTTTTTGGATTCAGGGGGTCTCAAAACATGTATTTCCGGTGAAATCTCGGTATCGAATTTTTGGGTGGAATACAATACTTCCCCTACTTACTATACGTAGTAGAGAAAGTAAAAATAACTTATTGTATTCTTCTTATATATACAACGAAATATGTAATGAAAGTTTGTGGAAGAGTGAGTAGAGAAAGTCACGTAAAATGTTTCGGTTTTCGACTGTTTCCCGTTTCTCCTCTTCTTCCGACGTACGTGCTGTACGTCTGTTGCACGCAACAGGCATCAACGATCCCAATTCATGAATTGCCCCAGATAAGGACATTTAAATGGACCCCTGAGGATTCCCTTGCCAGTGCAGTACAGTTACCAAAAGTGGTGGGGGACGTGACGGTCCGGTTCGCAAAGAGTAGTCGTTACGGGTGTTGCCCGAGCACGTGACCCCGTAACGGTGAACCAGACCTTGCTGAACATAATCTCTGTTGGTTCTGACCTCCGCCATTGTTACGCTAGAGCGCCGTGCAATTGCGTGGTGCATCATATCACATAGGTGGATGCGGTTCAAGAACTCAGGAATATATCTCAAGAACCATGCTTGCAAAATCTGATAGTTCCATTCATATGAACCTTCCCTACTCACTCTTCTAGGTCGCTATGTGATGTATTTGAAATTCTGTGCTCTTTGCATGACTACGAGGAAAAAAAATCTGATGTGTTACACTCACATGACTTTCTCTACTCTTATACAAACTATTTTTACAAACGCTTATTCTCCATATGCTTCATGTTAATCGAGATGTTAATCTTATTGCTAATTTTCTTGTAGATGCAAGGGGAATTCCTAGGCTTTAAGCGATACCCAAATATTTTAAGAGCTGGTTGCTATGTGGAGTATTCCATTCTCTTTGCATTACCAGGACAAAAAAATGAATAACGAATTTAAGAAAAAGTATAAGTATTGGAAAATTTAAGGGAATTACAAGCAATATCTCGAAAATGGTTCACTCAACAACAAAAGTGTATATCACATAGATTGTGTATTTTAACGCGATCTACACTTTTTGTGTAGTAAAATTTTGTCTATTTCTTATGGTTTACCAGTTATGCTAAAGTCGTTCACAATGAAGAATACTTTTGGGGACATTCCCAGAAAACTTGAGATATACATTTCATTTGTCAATATCTTAAACATATGATATTTTTATTAAAACCGTTACAGCCATTTTTGAGAAAATTAAAATCTTCGAAAAACTCCTCCATGTAAAGGGTAATCTGGTGTGGGGGGATTTTCATGAAAACCTTCGTGTCGCATCTCTGGAAGATATTGAACCTAAATACCAAGTTTGATGTTTATTCGACTGTTCGTTTCTGAGTTATGCTGTTCACAGACACACACACACACACAGACACACACACACACACACACACACACACACAGACACACACACGGACATGTTTCCAAAAAATTTTTTTTTGGATTCAGGAGGTCTCAAAACATGTATTTCCGGTGAAATCTCGGTATCGAATTTTTGGGTGGAATGCAATACTTCCCCTACTTACTATACGTAGTAGAGAAAGTAAAAAAGAAAAAAAATCTGATGCGTTACACTCACATGACTTTCTCTACTCTTATACAAACTATTTTTACAAACGCTTATTCTCCATATGCTTCATGTTAATCGAGATGTTAATCTTATTGCTAATTTCCTTGTAGATGCAAGGGGAATTCCTAGGCTTTAAGCGATACCCAAATATTTTAAGAGCTGGTTTCTATGTGGAGTATTCCATTCTCTTTGCATTACCAGGACAAAAAAAATGAATAACGAATTTGAGAAAAAGTATAAGTATTGGAAAATTTAAGGGAATAACAAGCAATATCTCGAAAATGGTTCACTCAACAACATAAATGTATATGACATAAATTGTGTATTTTAACGCGATCTACACTTTTTGTGTAGTAAAATTTCGTCTATTTCTTATGGTTTACCAGTTATGCAATAGTTGTTCACAATGAAGAACACTTTTGGGGACATTCCCAGAAAACTTGAGATATACATTTCATTTGTCAATATCTTAAACATATGATATTTTTATTAAAATCGTTACAGCCATTTTTGAGAAAATTAAAATTTTCGAAAAACTCCTTCCATGTAAAGGGTAATCTGGTGTGGGGGGATTTTCATGAAAACCTTCGTGTCACATCTCTAGAAGATACTGAACCTAAATACCAAGTTTGATGTTTATTCGACTGTTCGTTTCTGAGTTATGCTGTTCACAGACACACACACACACACACACACACACACACACACACGGACATGTTTCCAAAAATGCTTTTTTTTGTATTCAGGGGGTCTGAAAACATATATTTCCGGTGAAATCTCGGTATCGAATTTTTGGGTGGCATAGAATACTTCCCCTACTTACTATACGTAGTAGAGATAGTAAAAAACCTTATGTGATACAATAATGTGACTTTCCCTACCCTGGACGGTATATGCTGGTCTTAAAATTCCAAACTGTTTCCCTGCAATCGCGAGAAACATCTAAAAATCAACGAGGCTTAAAAAGAAAGAGAAGTATTGTGGCCTATTAATAATTTGGGGGTTACATTATTGTTCTAGATTGTCATTAAAACACATTGGTGTTTACGTCACTCTTGGTTGGTAACTTTGCTAGTCAGGAGTAGTGAGGGATAGCGTCACTCTCAGTTAGGTTTCCGTGAGTAACGGATCGCGTGTGTAAGCCGGGCTTTGGATCGGTGGCCATCTCCCACCTTCCATTTTTAATAATGTAGGAACCCCAAACGTTTGGGAAATACATCTAGGAATGTGTGAGTAGATTTGTGATATGGGTTTTATGCAGTAAAAAACCTACGCCTTCCTCTAACCACCACACCACGTTTCAGTCCTCCGCAGCCAAGTAAGTATACGTGCTGGGTACTATCGCTTTAGGCTACTGTATTCTTCTTATACCTACAAGCAATGTGTAAATCTGTAATATAAGGATTTAAAAAAATCGCATGTGTTACGCGTTACGTTATAGATACTATGGGAACAGCGATAGTCAAATGTTTAAGAACTTGACGCTATATGCTGGCTTTAAAATTCGATAACATTGCGACATACAACTGAAAATCGACAGAATTTTAAAAGAACTCTTAATAAAAATATTTTCGGAAACAGCTTAAACTAAAAAAAAAGTATTTGAAATAAATTGTAAGTTTTTAAAGAGATATACATTATTTGTGTAGTACGTTTTCATCTGTCCCTTAACGTGCACCAGTTATACAGGATTATACAAAATTCTTTCGAAATGAAGATGACTTCACAGCCTGTTCCCCAAAACCTCAACATATGTATTTTATTTGTAATTTAAATATCTTTAATATATGGTAATTTAATAAAAATCTTTAGAACCATTCTTAAGAAAATAAGAAATTTAAAAAAATGTTTTATGTGAAGGGTATTTGGGTGTGAGGATCTTTGGAAAATACTGAAATTAAATACCACGTTTGACCTACTTGTTCACAGGCTACGGAATTTTGCTAAAAATGCTTTTTTTTTAATTCAGGGGGCTCAAAACATGCATTTGCGGGTAAACCTCGTTATCAAACTTTTGGATGAAATGCAATAGTTTTTCTACTTACTATGTAGAGAATGTAAAAAGTAGGCAGAAGAAAAAGCTTTTGCAGATATAGTTTGTAAATGGGTGAGCAGTGAAAGGCATGTGAGTGTAACACATCAGATATTTTTCTGTAGTTATTTTGGGCCACTGCCGGTATTGCACTGCAAAGGCATTGGTCTGGGAAATATTAAAACTCGTGGAAAGAAAACGCAGTAATCCGGTGTAAAAGACGTCGGTCGCTGAGCGCTAATGAAAGGTGTGGAGTGATTGGCAAATTGTTTTACTTCGACAGAGCTGATTGCTTGGGTTTGTTTGCAACAGAGATGCCGTACAGGAATTTCGGTATCTCTGAAACGTCTTGAATTACAGGGGATGCTCATGTGCTCAAAGGAAACCACAAATCCGAGAACATAATAGGGGTAACACACAGAGCCACCCTTAGTTTAATTAGTGGAATATCACGTTGCTTTCAGACGATATATTATATATTATTGAAGGGCCTTATCACAGACTAGATCCGTGAAGCAGATAAGTAAAAGCTGTAGACCCAGTGGATCAAAGGAAAATTTGGTTTCCACAGACCAGAGCTGGGATATCTTCTAGTTCCTTTCCATGTTCAAGCTTGCGTAATACCGATTGAGCTTTGTTTGTTTGTTTTTTACTTTCTCTACTACGTATAGTAAGTAGGGGAAGTATTGTATTCCACCCAAAAATTCGATACCGAGATTTCACCGAAAATACATGTTTTGAGACCCCCTGAATCCAAAACAGGCATTTTTGGAAACATGTCCGTGTGTGTGTCTGTGAACAGCATAGCTCAGAAACGAACAGTCGGATAAACACCAAACTTGGTATTTAGGTTCAGTATCTTCCAGAGATGCGACACGAAGGTTTTCAAGAAAATCCCCCCAGCCCAGATTACCCTTTACATGGAACATTTTTCGAAAACTTTAATTTTCTCAAAAATGTCTCTAACATGACAAATGAAATGTATATCTTGAATTTTCTGGGAATGTCTCCAAAAGTATTCTTCATTGTGAACGACTTTTGCATAACTGGTAAACCACAAGGGATAGACAAAACTTTACTACACAAAAAAGTATATCGCGTTAAAATACACAATTTATGTCATATACATTTTTTGTTGTTGAGTGAAACATTTTCGAGATATTGCTTGTTATTTCCTTAAATTTATCAATACTTATTTTCTCAAATGGGATTTCGTTATTCATCCTTTTTTTGTCCTGGACATGCAAAGAGAACCACATAGCAACCAGTTCTTAAAACATTTGACTATCGCTTAAAGCCTACCATATTCCCCTTGCACCTACAAGAAAATTAGCAATAAGATTAACATGAAGCATATGGAGAATAAGAGTTTGTAAAAATAGTTTGTACAAGAGTAGAGTAACATACTGGCATTTTAAATCATTCGATGAACTAGTATATAAAATTGTGACACTATAACTAATCAAATTGATTGAACGTTATATACTTTTATATAAATTTATGCTTTTAAAAAATTCTACCACCTTAGGGTACATCGAATAGTTGAGTGCTGTTTGTAAATCATTGGGTATCTGGTAGTGTTGTCTCCCGTGATCGTATTGTGACATTCCACGATTATGTGTTTCGTGTTAACAGTATGTTACACTGGAAGCAGAGGGTGGTTGGTCCTTTGAAAGAAGATAATTGCGTGATCTTGGTATGGCCCATTCGTAGTCGGGATATTAAAACCTGATCTTATCTGGGAAGATGTGTGGCAAAACTCGATATTATATCACGGAGTCAAGCCATCCTGTCTTCCACTGTTGGTAGAGCTGCTATTTAATGGTTGAGATAACATCATGGGCTGGTGTAGTTTTAGTTGGGTCACTTAGTGGCTTCTTTTGCTGTCTGATTTGCCAATTCATTGCCTTGTATTCCAATATGGGATGGAATCCACATTACAGACTCTTGCTTTCCTTGCTTATTCGTTCTATGAAGTAGTGATTGAATTTCTCGTGTACGAATATATGTTTATGACAGATTGTTTATTGCAGGTAATGCACTTTTAGAATATGAGTATATAACAAACAACCTTGAACACTGAGTATTAAAAAATCACAGCTTGTTAGTTGCAAACAGTTCACTTGAGAAGGCGGTACAAAAACACGAGGGCGGATTGATAAGTCCATGACTTTGAAGCGAGATAGCGTTCTAATCACAGGTTTCTTGTTTGCACCCAAGTCTTACATCTATTCTGGGTATAATCGCATTCGTCACTTGTTTCTTAGAACATTGTTGAGAGCGTCTAAAATAAGCAGATGTGTGTTGCTTCGTAGAAATATTAAGAAAAGTGAATTTCGTGTTCTGATAAAGCACTACTTTTTGTGTCGTAAGACGGTGAAGGAAACGGAAGAGAAGCTGAACAAGTATTATGGGGACTCTGCTCCAGCACATGGTATGGTTCACAGAATTTCGATGTGGCCGTTCGAGCACAAGAGATACCGTCGCACAGGACGGCCGTTGAGGTCACAACAGAAGAAATGGTGAACAAAGTTCGCGATATTGTGTTGGAAGACCGCCGAGTGAAACTTCGTGAGATAGCCAAGACCGTAAACATCTTGAGTGAACGGGTGTATAACATTCTGCACGAATTTTTGGGTGAACAAGCGGAATCGTGTGAACATTTCACAAGGATGTTTGAACATGTTCCAGCGCAATCCAAATGAGTTTTTGCGGTGTTATATCACGGCTGATGAAACTTGGATCCACTACTAACCTGCTGCAAAGAAAGCGAAAACCATTCCGTCTGCAGCAAAAATCATGGCAGCTGTCTTTTGGAATTCACAAGGGATGATAGACATCCATTGGCTGGAAAAGGGTAAAACGGTCACAGGTTCATATTATGCCGCAATGCTGGATCAGTTTCACAAGGAATTGTTGAATAAACGACCCCATTAGATGAAGAAAAAGGTTCTCTTTCACCAGGATAAGGCATTCGCACATAAGTCAGCCATTGCCATAGCAAAATTTGTGGAATTGGGCTAGAACTGCTATCTCGCCCACCGTATTCTCCAAATTTGACTCTGAGCGTGATCTTCGTCTTCGCAAACCTGAAAAGTTTGCTCGTTAGGAAGAAATTGACGTCCAGTGAACCTATTGCTGAACATTATCAATATTTTTATTACTTATTATAATTTTGTATAATAAGATACGTGCTTACTATCAACAGTAGTAGCACTTGTGCTGATAGTTTTATGACAATTTAATTGAGCTTAACGAATGCTTCTTTTCATGATAATTATTTTGAGACCGAACTTCGAGAAGGTCTTATGAAAAGAAACACGAGTTTGAAACCAAAATTAAATTGTCGTGTGAAACTAGTAGCACGAGTGCTACTCGGCTAGATAATCACACGAAAAACTTATTCTGAACCTACCTTGTTTAGCGCCAACCTTGTTTATGAGTCCTGTAAAATGGAAGTAATCTCTTTGTCGCTAACCAAGCCGTCAGTTTTATAATTTCTCTCCGTACAGAATTCTGAAAATTTGTTCCATACCATACTTTTTTTTTCTGGCGTTAAATTATCTACAGCTGGCTTTATATTACCAATATTTTGCCTTCCAAAGTGCGACATTTTCAGTTGCTATTATTGTAGTCACAGCCTACGTGATCTCACTCACTGCATTCATACACATTAAAAACAAGTGCGCCACCATGAAATACAGGCAGAGCCAAAAAACTACGATCCGGCTGCGCGGTGTTTTTCCTGTCCGTGTCCTCGGCTCTTGTTGGCGTTGCCGCGGAGCGGATGAAACCATACAACATTTTTAAAACTACTTTTAAAGGCTTTACTTACCAACCTTATGAAAGGAGATGCTGAAACTGGCCACCGTCGTTGTCCATACATTTTTGGCACCTCTTTAGGCAACTATCCATCACTCGCTGTAGTTCACGTTGAGAAATGCTGGCAATTTCCTAGCGGATATTTTGTTTTAATGCTTCCAGGGTGTGTGGGTTTGTATTGTACACTTTGTTTTAAGTTACCCCAGGGATAGAAATCACAGGGGTTAGGTCGGGGGACCGAGTGGGCCACAAATATCTACTAATAATTCTTTCCTCAAACACACTTTCAATTGCTTTCATCGAAATATTGACCGTATGAGCTGTTGCAGAGTCTTGTTGAAAAAAGGCAAAATCACGCTCACGGGCTGTTAATTCTCTAAAAAGAGGGAACTAAATTGTATTCACGTATGAACGGGCTTCAACTATTGCCTCCAAAAAATTAAACTACGGCGAGTGATGGATAGTTTCCTAAAGAGGTGCCAAAAATGTATGGACAACGACGGTGGCCAGTTTCAGCATCTCCTTTCATAAAATTGGTAAGTAAAGGCTTTAAAAGTAGTTTTAAAAATGTTGTATGGTTACATCCGCGTCTTTCTATGATAGCGGCAGACGGCAAGGAGCGCCGAGGTCGCGGACAGGAAAAACACCGCGCAGACGGTTCGTAGTTTTTTGGCTCTCTGTACTATCAGTGTAGTAATGAAAGGTGAATTACTCTCAGTGTAATACGGCTTTGATTCGCCAACTGACTAGCATAATCTAGTTGTCATTGGCTAATGGTATATTGAGTGCGATTATTATCATTGCAATTGTAACTGTAGCTATGAAAACGTGAGGCGGTTGCAGGGGTATTATATTTCGGCGGGAAGCCGAGTTTGCGAAGACCGGCGCGACAGCCACCATGCGTTGGCCACATTGTGAAGCAAAAGCACTGTACAACGTGGCAACACAGCTCTCTCTCTCCTCTGGTTCGAGTGAACTGTCATAAGTCGCATGTTGCTTAAATGACACTGTAACTTATCGATATTAACGATTGGCAGACGTATTGAGGTAGTATTTTTAACACTTAAATGATTTTAGTCAAATTATATAATATGTAAATTCAATAACAGCCCGCCTTAAAGCAATATGTGTATGTAATAATTTGTAAAATGTATGTAACAGTCATAGCATATGCTTATATTATTGTATTTATGTGTAATAATGTTATGTGAATATATTACGTAATTTAAAAATGTAGGAGCTGTGAGAATAATAAGTTAAAAGTTGCTAACAATGAGGTAACCTTGAGTCAATAATAAGTAAGAAAGTTTAACAGTACTACTTGTGATTCTTGGAGTAACAATAATGTAATTTTAGTGAAAGTTTATAAAATAGCCAATCAACAACCAGAAAAATCTTTAGTTAAATGAAGGTATTCTATTGGACTAAGATTTGCCAATCACAAACTAAAATGAAGCAAAATTTACAAATTCAGAAGTCAGTTGCTAGCAGACAGCGTTCCTAACCAGACGCGAGATGCGTCCTCGAGAAATTTAATACATTTTTTTTGTGAGACAAAAATAGTTTACGTGTTTAAAAGGTGCAAGTAATTAATAAATAATCTCACAGCTCTCTATATAAGTAAAGTGTTATTTCATCGTGTCAAGGATTAATAAAAGAAGTGAAGTAAAAATTATAATCTGTGTAAGCATACATTCTTTAGCCGCACCACTCCCTGCAAAGAGAAACATGTCTCTACAAATTAATACTGACGCAGCCGAGGCAAACATAAATATATAATATTTAAAGCAACAGTCAAAATACAAAGTTGATTCTTAAACTTGGGGCAAAGGCCACCGGAAAATAAATTTGGGGCGAAGGCTACCGGAAACTTTTTACCATACGTGTGGTTGCAACTACTTCAAGTTCGGCTCCCCAGCAGTCGAAATATAATACATCTTCTTCTAAAATACTCCTTGAAATTGGCGTCCATACGTGGAGCGTAAAGAAACTAACCTCTTCAGTAAGCATTTACAGTTTCCGGAATATTTTAAAGACCACTTTGTCTTTAGTTGTTCTTTAGTTGTTTGAATAATTTGGTTTAGGGATAATTGAGGCTGGGGCAAGAATATTGCGTTTGAAACACATTTAGAGAATTTAATTTATAGCAAATAAAAGCATTAGTTTTTTTCCAGCATCAACACCAATTATTACACATTCCCTGTCTCTGTTCTGCAAACAGACGAAATATAACGAGAAATTTAAACGTTAATTATCCATAATGGCTGCAGCGCTTTAGAGTATACGCGTTTATTTTTTGTTGCCAATCTTTGCACATATGTGCAGAAAGGTCGGTTATTAACGTTGCTGTGATTTCACCACGATATTTGCGCGGTTGTGATCGCTGGCTAAATAACGAACAGGGGTTGCAGATGGGAAATACTCGTGTAACCTAATTCCATGTATACAGACATCTTATATTCAACGCTTAATCCGGCCTGTTTATTTCAGAAGAGGCTTTTGGCTTATTTTCGAAGCGTTGTGTTCTAGCTTGTAAAGCAAAAGTAAACTATTGGCAGTTAAATTAATAAAATCGAATTTAAAGTACATAACAACTTATCCATAAGCGACTGCTTCCGAAAGGCATGGAGGGTTTATCAGCTAACAGTAAAATACAGTGCGATCAAATACAGGATCCTTCATAAATAAGAAATAACCCAAATAAAACTAACTCATTTTTACTTTCTCTACTACGTATAGAGTAGGGGAAGTATTGTATTCCACCCAAAAATTCGATACCGATATTTCATTGGAAATACATGTTTTGAGACCCCCTGAATCCAAAAAAAGCATTTTTGGAAACATGTCCGTGTGTGTCTGTGAACAGCATAACTCAGAAACGAACAGTCAGATAAACACCAAACTTGGTATTTAGGTTCAGTATCTTCCAGAGATGCGACAAGAAGGTTTTCAGGAAAATCCCCCCACCCCAGATTACCCTTTACATGGAACATTTTTCGAAAATTTTAATTTTCTCAAAAATGACGTTAACGATTTTGATTAAAATTTTATATATTTAAGATACTTTCATGACAAATAAAATGCATATCTAGAATTTTCTGGTAATGTTTCCAAAAGTATTCTTCATTGTGAACGACTTTTGCATAATTGGTAAACCATAAGAGATAGACAAAATTTTACTGCACAAAAAATGTAGATCGCGTTAAAATACACAATTTATGTCCTATACATTTATTTTGTTGAGTGAACGATTTTCGAGATATTGCTTGTTATTCCCTAAAAATTTTCCAATACTTATACTTTTTCTGAAATGGGAATCCGTTATTAATTTTTTTGTCCTGGTAATACAAAGAGAATGGAATACTGCACATAGCAACCAGCTCTTAAAATATTTGACTATCGCTTAAAGTCTACCAATTCCCCTTGCATCTACAAGAAAATTAGCAATATGATTAACATCTCGATATCTCGATTAACATGAAGCATATGGAGAATAAGCTTTTGTAAAAATAGTTTGTACATGAGTAGAAAAGTCATGTGACTGTAACACACCAGCCTTTTTTTTCTATCTACTTCATTTTAATTGAGAGAAACCTTTGTAAAAATAGCTACATTACACATTTCGTTATAGATACAAAGAGAATAGCGACAGTCAAATGTTTAAGAAGTGCACGCTATATGCTGGCCTTAAAATTCCATACCCTTTCCATACAATTGCGAGAAACAACTGAATGTCGACAGGACATTAAAAGAATAGAACAATTCGGACCATTAGTAAGAAATATATCGGAAATGCTGATGCCATAAAAAGTTATTTGATATAAATTTTGTGTTTTAAAGAAATCTGCATTTTTTGTGTGGCACGTTTTCGTCTATCGCTTAACCTTCACCCGTTGTACAAAATTCTTTCTGAATGAAGATAGCTTCGTGGGTTATTCCCAGAACATTCAAAATATGCATTTTATTTGTCATATAAATAGCTTTAATATATGATATTAAGCTATTTTTTTTTAGAAAACAAATCAAATAGAAAGTGTTCCATGTAAAGGGCATTGGGGTGGGATTTTTCTTGATTATCTTCGTGTCACATGTTTGGAATACACTGAATTCGACTACTAAGTTCGGTATTTATCCGACTTTTCGCCCCCATTCGCCTGGAGACCCGGGGAAACCACGGAAAACGCATGGGCCAGGGTGGGCAGTCGCCGGGGATCGATCCCGGGACCTCCCGAATGCCGGCCTTAGACATTGCTGCCTGAGTCATCCCACTCGGTGCGCCTTGTTGGTAAATTTGAGGTGGAATAAAAATATGGTCTCTGCCTAACTACCAGAATAGTTTTAACCGTCAGAGAGAACGTTCTCTGGGATAATTTTTTAAGAGAAAAGAGGGAAAACCGTGGCCTGACCTTTAAATCAGAAATTGGAGAAAGAAAGGCGTTTTTTTTTACGTTCCAAGTTCCTTGCATTTCATCCACTTTTCTGAAATATATTAAGTTGATAGAAAGAGAGAGGAGATTCACCTTTCTTCTCCCTTCTTTTTTTATGCTCACCGGAAATCGATAGGATGTTAAACGAAGCGAGAGACCTAGGTTCCTCGTTATTTCCAGAATTATCTTCCGTCCCAAATAGATGAGAGAAAAATGCTGGGCATAGGAAGCAGATTTTAGCTGGACAGGTCCTCACAAGTAGGGGCAATGAAAACAAGCGGAGGCAATAAACAATACGTTAAATATATCAAATATCTTACAAAACAGAATAGCTGTGAGGACGAATTTATTATTTTCACTACTTTTTCTACCTAAAGAACCATCGAGATAGCTCCGCAAAACGCGTAAGGCTAGGGAAGTCCTTAGTTCGATTCCCGTCGACCGTTCACTTTGACCTTGGGGTTTTCGTGGTTTTCTCTGGTCGGAAGGTAAATGCTGGGGTTGTTTCTTATTAACAACGGTTTCCTTTCCATCATTCTCCATTCATTCCATTTAGTACTCGTCTTTCAGTTGTGCTTCTAGGTTTCCTGGCGTATGGCGGTGCCCGACAGATGGCATGGATGCTTGCTCAAAGGAAAGAGCACTCCTTGTGGATACTAGAGGGTCCATCGCCCTCTCTAGTCAGCTCCAGCAGTGGGACGGGACTTCCGCGCGTCTCTGTTGCTTGTCTACTTGTAGCCTTTTGTGGTTCCTTCACGCCATCCCTTCCTCCTGTGTGGGGGGAGGAGCGCTGATGGCCACAATAGATCTACTATGTATTCTCTCTTAGATTGATCCGCGTCAAAACAAACCCCAGGTGACCAGTGCACCGTTATAATGTATCCTTCTGCCATTCGCACTAGAAATACTGTCACACTTTCGACCATGTGCGAGTACCAGCGGCACGTAGTGCAAAAAAGAACAGAGTCCTTATTTCGACAACTGAAACGGTGACTAGCATATTCTGTTGAGGGTTAAAGATGATAAGATTGATAGTTGCAACAAAATAAATGTTTGCACATATAATAATAGTTAATTCTAAAATAAATGAGCGAAAAATAAAGTAACAGGTATGCGATAACCTGGAAGGGGCACTTTATTAACTGTTGGCGGCTCATTTTAAAAAAGAGATTGTGCACTGTTACGCGAATTGCATTCTTCTCAAAATAACTACATTCTTACATCGCGTATTTCATATGCTTTCTTTTTTTTTTCCGGGTGTAACCACTTTTCTCGTTTCAGATTTTTCTGCCCAAGCACTGTTTATACTTGTACTCGAAACACCAGTGAACTCGGAAGTTAATTTCACCATTTCTTTCGCGGAAAGTGTTCGATATTTCTCACATAACTTATAATAAAGATTCAACACTATTGTTTTTTCACCACTAGTCAATGGTTTGTGCGGCTAATGCTTTCGTAATTCGACGAAAACACAAGAGCAAATTCGCCGTCCTCCATGATACTAAACACAACTGATAGTTTCTGGCTGTAAACAATATTCTGCGCTACCCGGATATCAAGTGACTCATACGAATTGCATCATGGGACTTGTAGCTCTGTTTTACGGTGTAAATCAGCGTTAAATAAAACCTTAGGTATTTGTATAGAATATTATACTATTTAAGGATAAATTCATTCTAAAATTCAGAGATTAGCATGGGACTACTTTCCTGGGCGCATTGCTACCGTGTTGCACCACGGTGCACTGACCACGTGGGCTTGTTTTGCCGCGGATCAACCTAAGAGTGAGTACAACGTATGTAGGTTGCTGTACTCGAGGTGTCCCCCTCCGTTGTATAACCTATACCTATCTAAGGAAGAGGGTTTAACACCCTATCAGTAATATATACAAAGTTTTCGCTTCACTGCTTCTCAATAGATAACTGTTTATTTAAATTTAATTTAAACAAAATACACACCTGCTTAGATACTGAGAGGAAGTTCACACCGCTTTGCATCCCTTCTTACCTAGCCACTCTTACTTTTGACATTTTCAAGTCACACCCCTACATATAGAATATCCTCGGCTTTTGTTTTACTTTTACACGCGTTCTCTGCAGGGAAACATCATGGAGTGCATGTAGATAACATTTTACAAGAAAAGTTAAATGCCGATTAATAAATATGCTCTAATATGAGCCCAGTATACTCGTATGCCTTATAAATTCCGTTTAGTGTAGTTGTGAAGTACACCGACAGCTTCCCTCTTAAAACTTATTTACGAGACGGTTTTTACTTTCTCTACTACGTATAGTAAGTAGGGGAAGTATTGTATTCCACCCAAAAATTCGATACCGAGATTTCGCCGGAAATACATGTTTTGAGACCCCCTGAATCCAAAAAAAGCATTTTTGGAAACATGTCCGTGTGTGTGTCTGTGTGCGTGTCTGTGAACAGTCGGATAAACACCAAACTTGGTATTTAGGTCCAGTATTTACCAGAGATGCGACACAAAGGTTTTCAAAAAAATCCCCCACCCCAGATTACCCCTTACATGGAACATTTTCCGAAAATTTTAATTTTCTCAAAAATGTCTCTAAAGATTTCGATTAAAATATCATATGTTTAAGATATTTTCATGACAAATGAAATGTATATCTCGAATTTTCTGGGAATGTCTCCAAAAGTATTCTTCATTGTGAACGACGTTTGCATAACTGGTAAACCATAGGAGATAGACAAAATTTTACTACACAAAAAATGTAGATCGCGTTAAAATACACAATTTATGTCATACACATTTTTGTTGTTGAGTGTACCATTTTGGAGATATTGCTTGTTATTCCCTTAAATTTTCCAATACTTATACTTTTTCTCAAATGGGAGTTCGTTATTCATTTGTTTTTGTCCTGGTAATGCAAAGAGAATGGAATACTCCACATAGCAACCAGCTCTTAAAATATTTGACTATCGCTTAAAGTCTACCAATTCCTTTACATCTACAAGGAAATTAGCAATAAGATTAACATCTCGACATCTCGATTAACATGAAGCATATGGAGAATAGGCGTTTGTAAAAATGGTTTGCATAAGAGAGAGAAAGTTATGTGAGTGTAACACATCAGATGTTTTTATGTCATGCTCACTGCCATGTTGTCTGTGAGTTGAAATAGACTGCAGAGTTGTAAATTTAAGGTTACCGTAGTATATACGCATTGAACTGCTTTGCTTTGACACTGAAAAGGCCACATTACGGAAATCTGAGACGACGTGTCAGGTTTCAGGTAGTCGGAGAGTTCTCAGGTATACACGACCTTTTGCTTGCCAAGAGCCATTAGTGTCGCCAACACTTCAGCTACCCCGAAATATTTTCAGTGCTTTGATGGATTTCTCCCAGTCCCTTTTTGCTTTCCTTACTACTATAGTAAGCAGGGATAGTAATCCATTCCACTCAAAATTCAATACCGAGATTTCAGCAGAAATGCATGTCTTGAGGTACCTCGAACCCATATAAAGCATTTTTGGAAACATGTCTGTGTGTGTCTGTGAACAGCATAGCTCAAAAACAAAAAGTCGGTTAAATACCAAACTTGGTATTTGAAATTGGTATCTTCCAAGGATGCTACCCCAGGCTACCCTTTACATGGAACATATTTCGAAGATTTTGATTTTCTCAAAAATGGCTCATATTTTAAGTTACTTTCATGGCAATTGAAATGTATATCTTGAATTTTCTGGGCATGTCCCCAACATTTGTCTTAATTCTGAATGACTTTCGCATAACTGGTAAACCGTTAGAGAGAGACAAAATTTTACTCCACAAAAAATGTAGATCTCGTTAAAACACACAATTTAAGTCACATTTTTTTATCAGGTAAACCGTTTCCGAGATATTCCTTGTTATTTGTTTGAATTTTCCAATACTTATACTTTTTCACAACTGGGAATTCGTTATTCGTAGAATCTAGCTTAGCTTTAATATTAGTTGGACTAAGTACTTGTATCACATAACGATGGCCAGTTTTATCCATGTTTACAAATTTGCTTAGAGCGTTCACGGTTGATGGCTGCCAAACAATTACTAAAACGCGTAGCATCGTCTAACTTCAAACTTAAGCTTTATAAGGAGGGTACTTTCTGTCATAGTCATTTGTTTGAAACAACAACCGCTATCTTTACGCCAGGTCGGGTACTTATATCCACTAATAAAGGATAGAGTGAAGAGAATGTCATATGAATATAACACATAATTTTTTTTGCAAATTGTAAAAAAAGCTTACAACTGTATACAAGTTTAAATTGCACTCTAAAGCTTAACATCGTTCCGTTATCCACAGAACATTAGTTGCCGTTAACGCGGAAAGCGAGGCGTATTCTAGCAACAGGTTTAGAGCGCCTTGTACCTACAGAGGAAAAAGCAAGAAATGCGAAGTTTTCTGCAACAGATAATACGGTGAGAAAGCCAGTAATTTCCATAGCATTGTTCTTAGCTCGCCCATTACGTGGCCTCAGAGGCGACTTAATTATTTCACTCCGTACCAGATAACGAGAAACGAAAGGAATGCAGGAAACAAAAGAGTGTAGGTGGGAGAGAGAATGAGTTCATTCCTCCTTCTCCTCCACAATGTGGAACTTTACAGTTATTGTTTTCTTTCTTCTCTTACACGCTTCTCTGCTTTATATTTTTGAGTAAATTAACAGGCGTTTTTGTAGCGTGGAAACCTTAGGCTATCTAATGACGAGGAAATCTTCATGTCGATTTTAGTTCCGGGAAACAAGTGGAAACACCGGGGTTTTCAGAAATTAAGCTCTGTTTCAAAACCTTTGTGGTTATCAGGAAGCGGGGAAGGATTTTGGCACTTACGCACACTTCTGGAAACCTCCTGGAGGAGGGGTGAAGCGAAGGACACAGAAGACCACCAGTCCCGGCAGATTCGGACACATGCGGGGTACTAACGTCTCCAAATATTACATCCTAACACCAACGGTATCTTCCCTCAGGCTGTTAGGGACTTACTTTAGCCTCAATGGCGTGGAGACTGAAGCGTAGGACTCGCCAGTACATGGCCATACCCACTAAAAGAACTCCTCCACCGGATGGGACGAATTATAGGAAAGGAATACGTGGGAAAGATAACGCGGTCGCACATAGCACCCTCATTACTCGGACGAACGATACCTTGCTGCCGCCCAATGCGCAGGAGTGGTCGTAAGGTAAGGTACTAGGTTACATCCATGACAAATTGCTGTAGGAGATGATAATAAGGGCTGGGTTCAGGGGTGAAGGATAAAGTTGAAGCTACTCAGGCGCTAGATGATGTCGTCGTTTCTGCTTCTCTTGAACCAAGGCTCTTCATTGCGCAAGGAAGCTCTGCTGGTCCTCTGAAATCAATGGTTGAGGTGACTGCTGTGGAGCTAGATGTTGTGTGTTGCGACGCTGAGGTGACTAGTTTTGCAGTCCTCGAACCTCTACTCCAGGTCCCGCAGACGTGTGGTGGTGCTTGGACGTCAGGTCGGCAGCGAAGGTTTATTACTGTGAAGATGGTGGCCTGCAGCTCCTGGAGCTTCTCGGAGATGAGGTCGGCTATAGTCTCTTCCAGTGCCGCTAGCCGGGCATAAATATTCAGAACCTCCGCGCCCTCTCAACGCAGATCGCGCACCTCCAGGAAGATGTCGGGATCCTCTCATCGGTCCAGCGCAAGCTGAACGCATCGAGGAACATCTCGTCGAACCAGACGACGAAGATGGAAGCGACGACCGACCCACGCGACTTGGAGCCCTACAGGCTTCAATTGCGGCGCTTCGAGAGCTCCAGACTGAAGCCAACTACTACATCTCAAATTCCACAGCAGAACTTCAGGACACCTTGACAAGCAGAGACTTCCATGGCCACATGACTACACTCACCCTGACAATACGAAGCATTGTCAAAGAAGAACTCCGCTTCTTTAGGAAGCTTCAGCAAGCAGACGCCGATCCACCGGACTGGCCTGACGCATCTCCCAGAGGCCGCGTGAGGCACCCGAGACATTATTGAACAGCACCGCCGACACACTACCCCTCTTCACTTTACCTTTACCACTCACCTTGTTCCCAAGGGCGCAATTAGAGCCTCGGCCATGCTTGCGTCCTGACACCTTACTTTCACCTGGCTTAGGCCCTAGTGGCCGGCCAATATATCCTCGCCATTGACTGCGCTGGTGCAACAGCGGTGCAGCCTCACTATCACACTTGAATTCCTCTTTTTCATTCTTCCATTTAAAAAAATGGAGATCCTGAGCGGCACCTGGGTGTTGATGGAGAGTCGAGCGGCTGTGGTAGCGACGAAGGTTGTGCCCAGTGCACTCGGGGGTGTAGACGTTGGTGCCGCAGTAGTGGCACCTCGGTGTCGAAAAGCAGGCGTCAGTGTCGTTCCCCAGGCACATCAGCAGGGGCAAGGTTCCTGCCGTTCTACTCGACTGGCCTCAATACGTAAGCACCGCCCTCACAAGGGCAGACCCTTCCTCAAGGCCGCTTCGTAGTCGACAGGGTCTACAGGATCGGTCCTCTATGTCTGTTGATCCATTGCTGGTGAGCTGCGTCGAGGATAAACTCTCCTGGAAGGTCACGTGGAACCCTGTAAACCACAGCACTGTGCCTCCCATTAAGCACAGGCTGAAATTTCGGCGAAGGGCTGCGAAGGACCCACGGTCTGTGCGGGTTCTGGCGACGATTGTGGTTCCTGCGGAGGTTCCTGCTGGCGCTGGTCTGGTGCCTCGACGGTGTTGCTTCATCCCCATCAAGTTCTTGCAGTCCCTCAAGCAAAGAGCGAGATGCCTCCACGGTAACGTGTAGGTCTCGCATTCGGGAGGTCCCGGATTGAATTCCTGTCGGGCCGGCCACTGGTTTTTTTCGAGGTTTTCGGGCCGGTAGGCGAATTCTGGAGTGATTCCTCTTTCCTATCCATAATTCCCTGTCTCCATCATTTCTTATCGCCTGTTTCAGGGTTGTAAGGACCAGTCGTTCGGTGTGTTGTGGCTGGGTGGTGGATATGCGCTTTGGAAATGTTGCCCCCTACGTTGGTTGCACTAAAATAAAATAAAATCAACTGCATCTATAATATATCATATGGCATCTGGTTGCCTAAACCAGCACGCATCTTCCAAATTTATTACATGCATTTGTGTCTTTCATCATTTTATAGAGAGATTCTTAACCTGACTTGACTGATTTAGTAGGCTTACCTTCCTTGGAATGTAGGGCTTATATCTACCCCTTAGAACTTACAACCGTGTCCAGGGTCAGAGGCCTGCAGAGGAGCAGACGAACATTGAATAAGAAAATGGAGACTCCGGAACGGGGAATCGGTCTGTAGGCAGGTATGTGAGTGAGGAAGTTGATATAGAAGGATGAAAGGAAAGATGATGGAGCAATTGGTGGAATGAATGGTGGGGGAAACTGGAGAACCCGGAGAAAACCCGCCCAGGCGCCACAAATGTCACATGTGGGCCCTTGGGAACACGGGTCGCCTTGGTGGGAGGCGGGTGGTCTATCCACTTGGCCACGTCACCTCTTATATCCTCAACTTACTATACTTGAAGAAGTAGTTGATAATTTACGTTATTTATTAGCCTCACGCTTGGGAAGCCAATTTGAAGAAGATATTGTCTTTACGTTGTTTATTTATTTAGCTCCACGTATGGACGTCAATTTGAAGTAGTGTTACTGTTGTTGAAGTTTGCACCATGCTTTGAGCGTTAATTTGAAGAAGATTGTTTGTTACGTATGAGAAGCTGATTTGAAGATGTATTTATGTTGTTACGTTCCAAGTTTAAAAAAAAATTAACTTTGTTATTAAACTGCTTCTTTAACTATTTATGTTTATGTTTGCCTCGGCTGCGTCAGTATTACTTTAGAGACACGCGTGGTGCGACAAGAATGTAGGCTTACACAGATTTTAAGTTTTAATTCACTTCTTTTTATTAATCCTTCACACAAATTAAATAGCACTACACTGATATTAAGAGCTGTGAGATTCTTTTAATCCAATACTTGTACTGAACACATTTCAACCCTCCAAACCCGTAAACTTCTGTATTTCAAGTCTCTGATTAGCTAATCCTAGTCTAATAGAATACCTGCATTTTTCTAAAGCTTTTTTGGGTGTTGATTGGCTATTTTTAAACTGTCACAAAATTTACATTATCGTTGCTCTAAACATGACTAGTAACATTTAAACTCTCAAACTCATTCTTGCCTCAAGGCTACCTCATTGTCACCTCATTGTTAGCAACTTTAAACTTATTTTTCTCACAGCTCCTATATTATTAAATTACGTAATACATTCACATAACAATAATATAAGCATATGCAATGACTGTTACATACATTTTTTAAAAAAATATTACATACATATTGCTTCAAGGCGGGCTGTTATTGAATTTACATATTATATAATTTAATTGAAATTATTGAAGTGTTAAAAATACTTCCTCAAACTAAAATTATTAAATTATAATAAAACAAAATAAAATATACATTGAAATAATTTATTCTAATAATATTTCCCCACCAGTACTTTGGTTATTGGAAGCCAATAGCTCTTCCAACTGGTGTCATTTGCCATCTACTCCCTTTTGGTTGGACTGCTAACGGACTCGCTTTCTGGGGACATCCCTGGGGCTTAGTTGTCTGCGGTGTGCTCGCAGCTTGTATGCTGGGCTGACCGGTGTCGGGATGTGCTCTGTCTGGAACTGTTAGAGTTTCCGTCCATGCTTGCACACATCGTCCTTTAAGTCCCCCCTTATCCTTCCTTCCCAGAGCTCACTTAGCAGCAAAAGAGGCACCCTGGTGTAATTGTGGTGCCCTGCCCTGATTTCGGGTGCCCCTACTATTCCCACAGGCCTACTTCTCCCCAAGGAGAAGTCTCTATAAGGACCAGACAGTTCCTCAGAGCAAACTCCGCCTGATCCTTGACTTGAAACATGATAACGGAATGAAATGACAGAAAAATTCTCGGCATTAAATAATTTGCCTACCAACCAGGGAAAACTGCTAAAAACCCCAAGTAAGAGTGGGCCCATTGGAAATCGAATACGAGGCTCACAGGTTAGCGTGGAGCCATCTCGCTTGGTTTTCAAAACCATTACGACTACATAACGCAATGCCTTTTGAGAGGTCCCGGGTTGAATTCCCGTCGGGCCGGACACTGGGTTTTTTCGTGGTTTTCCGGGTCGGTAAGCGAATGTTGCAGTTACGTCTCATTTACCGCGATTTCTTTTCTATAATTTCCCTTTCATTCCGCTCCCTTCTCAACTTTCAGCTGTGCATCTAGGTTTCATAACGTATGGCGGTGGTAGATAGATGGGCGGATACTTTCTCAAAGAAAAGAATACTCCCCGTGGACACTAGCGGGCTGCTTGTTCGACGGGTCATTCATCACCCTCTATAGGCAGCTCGATCAGTGGGACGGGTCTTAGAGCCTGGAACTGTTAGGGACTTCCGCGCGTTTCTATGGCTTGTCTGCGTGTGGCATGTAGCCTCCTGTGGTTCCTTCACTTCAACCCTTTCTGACCTGTAAATGAACGGTTTTCGAACTCCTGTTGAGATTCGCCACTAAAGGGCAAAATGAGCAGGAGAGCAAAGCGCCTGATATAGCGGCAACTACTTCATCACTGTTGTATAGCGGATGGTCTCTTTACCTGTACCCAGATGACATACCCTGTTGTCTTACTTGTTTACACATGTGCATTCTCTGTCTGTTCACTTTCACAGTATATATTTTGAGGTAGTTCCTTTTTAATTTTCCTGCCGCTAATCCAAAAACTCCATATAAGAATTTCACTGTAAAAACACAATTTGAGATCCTCGAATCCACGATCTAAGATCCACGTTTCATTTTGCGGATATAAAGCGAAGCTTTTTAAGCAATTCCCCCATTACAAAAAATTTAAAACACGGACATTTTTACTTTCTCTACTACGTATAGTAAGTAGGGGAGTGTTGTATTCCACCCAAAAATTTGATACCCAGATTTCACCGGAAATATATGTTTTGAGACCCACTGAATCCAAAAAAAGCATTTTTGGAAACATGTCCGTGTGTGTGTGTGTGAACAGCATAACTGAGAAACGAACAGTCGGATAAACACCAAATTTGGTATTTAGGTTCAGTATCTTCCAGAGATGCGACACGAAGGTTTTCAAGAAAATCCCCCCACCCCAGAATACCCTTTACATGGAACATTTTTCGATAATTTTAATTTTCTCAAAAATGGCTAACAATTTTGATTAAAATATCATATGTTTAAGATACTTTCATGACAAATAAAATGCATATCTTGAATTTTCTGGGAATGACTCCAAAAGTACTCTTCATTGTGAACGACTTTTGCATAACTGGTAAACCATAAGAGATAGACAAAATTTTACTACACAAAAAATGTAGATCGCGTTAAAATACACAATTTATGTCATATACATTCTTTTTGTTAGTGAACCATTTTCGAGATATTGCTTGTGATTCCCTTAAATTTTTCAATACTTATTTACTCAAATGGGAATTCGTTATTCATTTTTTTTGTCTTGGATATGCAAAGAGTATTAATCTGTGGTAAAGAGAATGGTGCTGCACCTAGCAACCAGCTATTAAGAGATATGTCTATGCTTATAGGCTATTGTATTTCTATATTGCCCTTGTAATTACAAAACAAGGGGAACATAGTACGCCTTAAGCGATAGTCAAATATTTTTAGAACTAGTCGCTATGTGTAAAATGTAATTCTCTTTGCATGTCAAAAGATTGTTTCTGCAAATGTTTATCTCGATTAACATGAAGCATATGGAGAATAAGCGTTTGTAAAAATAGTTTGTACAAGAGTAGAGAAAGTCATGTGAGTGTAACACATCAGATTTTTTTTAAGTTAACAAAAACGGTTTTGGAGACTTTTGACTACAATGTCATAAGTTTGAGATAGTGGCCAGAAGAACAAGTGTATCTTAAATTCTCTGTAAATGTTTCTTCGTTCTTAGCAAATTTAACATATCTGGTATACCAAAAGACGTAGGCAGCATGCCGCGGTACCATGGGTGGTGCTGTGTGTCAATTTGGCGGCACGGGATTTGCAAGAATGGCCCCGGGTTCGTTGCTAGCTCAGGGACTCGCGTGGATCTTGGATCTAGCGTTGGTTTTCAATACGACTGGTTCATTTTCCTGCCCGTTTATTTCCCGTCACCGTTTCAAAATTTGACACCTGATAGTACCACACGCATTTCTTTACTGCTGCACTTCATATAATCGCCCCTATCCACTGGCACTCGCATTTATTTTCAGAACAACCTCCAAGTAAACACCATGAACAAGAGTCTACTAAACTCTCTGTTTCTTTACAAATTTCCTATCTCCCCATATTACTATCACATTATTTCTACCTTCTTTCTTATTGGATGCCCGGGGCTATGAGAGCACTCCCTTCTACACATCTGATTTTCAGGCGACCTAACGGTACACTAACAAAGCGTATTCTACTCCCAGTTGGCTACAATTGAGAGAGGAAATCCAACCCCGTTTCCTGTCTACTGCTGGTCCTGTCTTTTCAACCAATATTTAGCTTTACAGTAATACTCGCATCCCCGTCTTATTTAATAGTACTATTTCAATTGTCATTAATATTTATTTTCCTTGTGGTTATAATTTTATATTTAGCTACGCATAACGTGCTGTCTCAAGCAGCATTTAAATATAGAAAAAATTATGATGTGTTACACTCACATGACTTTCTCTACTCTTGTACAAAACTATTTTTACAAACTCTTATTCTCCATCTATTTCATATTAAACGAGATAAACATTTGCAGAAACGATCTGTTGACATGCAAAGAGAATTACATTTTACACATAGCGACCAGTTCTAAAAATATTTGACTATCGCTTCAGGCGTACTATGTTCCCCTTGTTTTGTATTTGCAAGGGCAATATAGAAATACAGTAGCCTTTAAGCATAGACATAGCTGGTTGCTAGGTGCAGCACCATTCTCTTTGCCACAGATTAATACTCTTTGCATATCCAAGACAAAAAAATTGAAATACGCATTCCCATTTGAGAAAATAAGTGTTCAAAGATTTAAGGGAATAACAACTCGAAAATGGTTCACTCAAAAAAAAACGTATATGACATAAATTGTGTATTTTAACGCGATCTACATTTTTTCTGTAGTAAAAGTTTGTCTATCTGTTATGGTTTATCTGTTATGCAAAAGTCGTTTACAATGAAGAATACTTTTGGAGACATTCCCAGAAAATACAAAATATACATTTTATTTGTCATGAAAATATCCTAAGCATATTATATTTAATCAAAATATTTAGAGCCATTTTTTAGAAAATTAAAATTTTCGAAAAATTTTCCATGTAAAGGGTAAGCTGGGGTGGGGGGATTTTCTTGAAAACCTTCGTGTCGCATCTCTGGAAGATACTGAACCTAAATACCAAGTTTGGTGTTTATCCGACTGTTCGTTTCTGAGTTATGCTGTTCACAGACAGGCAGACACACACACACATACACACACGGACATGTTTCCAAAAATGCTTTTTTTTGGATTCAAGGCGTCTCAAAACATATATTTCCGGTGAAATCTCGGTATCGAATTTTTAGCTGGAATACAATACTTCCCCTGCTTACTATACGTAGTAGAGAAAGTAAAAAAGTTATTTCAAATAAACTATATATTTTAAAGAGATCTACATTTTTTGTGCAGTATATTTTCGTCTATCGCTTAACGTTTACCAGTAATAGGAGCTTATGCAAAACTCCTTTCGAATGTAGAGGACTTTACAGGCTATTTCCAGAACATTTAAGATATATATTTTTTTTTATGTGGTATTTTAATCAAAATCGTTAAAGATTGAGAAAACAAATATCATCCAAAGTACTTTCATCTAAAGGATAGTTTGGGGTGGGGGAATTTTCTTGAGTTTCTTTTAGAGTTTTGAAATATACTGAAAACATATATTCAAGTAAACGTAAAATTTTGTGGGTGTTATACAATGCTTTCTCTGCCTAGTAGGTGCATGGTAGAGAAAGTAAAAATTATAGTTTAAGGTTCATTTTCAGACCATAGGGGTACACTAAGCGCACTGAGACCTATAAGGCTAATACTCCCCAGGAGGAAGGGATGAAGTGTAGGAACCACAGGAGGCTACGGGCCGCAGGTATATGTGTCATATAGACGCGCGGAAGTCCCTAATATTTCCTGGCTCAAGACTCGTCCTACTGCTGGAGCTTCCAATAGAGGGGGATGAACGACCCGTTCAACCAAGCAGCCTCTATTGTCCACGGAAATATCTTTGGTTTGAGCAAACATTCCTCACCACACTACGTCACGAAACCTAGAAGCACACCTGAAAAATGAAGGCAACAGAATGAAAGGAAGTCGGGGTAGAGAGAAACTATCCCAGTTTTGCCTTCCGACCAGAGAAAACGAAGAAAAACCCAAGGTCAGAGTGGACGGTCGACAAGAGTCGAACCCACGACATCCCGAATCACACTTTATTGTGGAGCGATCTTGCTAGGTCATTTTTAGTCTAAAAGCTGTTTGTTTTCCAAAACGAGGAAGCTAGAGGGACATTGTTCTGTTGTAGAGGGTACTAGGACTTATATTTCCTGCAGACAGCACACCCATCGTGTCCACAGCTGTGTCACATGTCGCCGGCGCTTGCGCTTCGTGGAATTCCATGGCCTAATTGTAAACTGTAAATGTATCTCACCAACCAATCTCGTGGACGGCAGACTGTTTCCGGGCACCGGAAGTATGACTCACCCGCAAATCAAAACCAGCGAAAGAGAACACCCACTGTTAAAATGGTGAGAGAGGCGGAAATTTCATTTCAGCTTCCATAACCTCAATATGAAGATCAACAAGTTATGATTAACACAGAAATCTATTTTTATTGCTGCATTTAACACTCTGCCCCTTCACTCACTCATGGAAAACAAACTGAGAAACTCTTCTGAATTCTTCTGCTGTTCTGTGTATTAATTGTATTACTTTCGCTACCCATTACCTACAGTAATGTATTCCAGAAAAAAGTTTGATATAGATAGGGATGAGATCTCGATACCATCGATACCTCGATACTCTCGATACTCGATGGTATTGAAGTATGTCCAATACTTTGAAATAAATCTTGGATTTTATAAATATCTCACTTTTGCATTATTGAACGTTGTTGCGTTTAATTTATGCTAGATAGGAGTACGTGTTATACCTCGCGCGTGTTCCCAAAGAGTTGCTGGACTATAGTTCTTGATAGACCTTGACTGCGTTGAACGCAACATTCTACAGTCTATTATTCAAATGAAAACATGAAAAACAATGACGGAAGGAGCAGAGGTACTCATATAACATGCAGCGTTAACTGAGTTGTGAATGAAGCTGATGCACTAAATAATGTTTCTGCAATAGTCTGGTTTGGTGATTCACTTTCAGGCATTACATTTACCTACTCCAATGACCAAAATCTATGAATCCAGCAGCAACAAATAAGAAATTATGACGTGAGAATATACAGTGTATAGAAATATTTGTTCTTTCATGTATGTTGGTGTTCTTAAAGACAAATCTTTGATTCCTTTGTATATCAGCATTTATACAATGTTCCTTCATTTTTTTCTTCAAAATTTTAATTGTATCTAATATGCCTTTGTATTAAACATATGGCTAATGTATGAAGGTGGGTAGTAGAGCTTAGTTCACACTCACTAGGTGTCCGAGTGTTATATCGCTAATTACTTATTACTAGATCAAAAAATACATATGTTTGTGGCAGTTATAAATAATGGTAGAATGGCATAAAACATACACAGTATTACTTTCTCTACTACGTATAGTAAGTAGGGGAAGTATTGTATTCCACCCAAAAATTCGATACCGAAATTTCACCGGAAATACATGTTTTGAGACCCCCAGATCCAAAAGCAACATTTTTGGAATCATGTCCGTGTGTGCGTCTGTCTGTGAACGAACAGTCGGATAAACAACAAACTTGGTATTTAGGTTCAGTAACTTCCAGAGATGCGACACGAAGGTTTTCAAGAAAGCCCCCCCATCCCAGATTACCCTTTACATGAAATATTTTTCGAAAACTTTAATTTTCTCAAAAATGGCTCTAACGATTTTGATTAAAATATCATATATTTAAGATACTTTCATAACAAATAAAATGTATATCTTGAATTTTCTGGGAATGTCTCCAAAAGTATTCTTCATTGTGAACGACATTTTCATAACTGGTAAACCATAAGAGATAGACAAAATATTGCTACACAAAAAATGTAGATTGCGTTAAAATACACAATTTATATCATATATATTCTTTGTTGCTGAGTGTACCATTTTCTAGATATTGCTTGTTATTCCCTTAAATTTTCCAATAATTGGAATTCGTTATTCGTTTTTTTTGTCCTGGTAATGCAAAGAGAATGGAATACTCCACAAGGCAACAAGCTCTTAAAATATTTGACTATCCCTTAAAGCCTACAAATTCCCCTTGCATCTACAAGAAAATTAGCAATAAGATTAATCTCGATATCTGGATTAACATGAAGCATATGGAGAATAAGCGTTTGTAAAAATAGTTTGTACAAGAGTAGAGAAGTGTGAGTGTAACACATCAGATTTTTACTTTCTCTACTACGTATAGTAAGTATGGGAAGTATTGCATTCCACCCAAAAATTCGATACCGAGATTTCACCGGAAATACATGTTTTGAGACCCCCTGAATCCAAAAAAAGCATTTTTGGAAACATGTCCGTGTTTCTGTGTGTGTGTGTGTGTGTGTGTGTGTGTGTGTGTGTGTGTGTCTGTGTCTGTGTGTCTGTGAACAGCATAACTCAAAAACGAACAGACGGATAAGCACCAAACTTGGTATTTAGGTTCAGTATCTTCCAGAGATGCGACACGAAGGTTTTCAAGAAAATCCCCCCACCCCAGATTACCCTTTACATGGAAGATTTTTCGAAAATTTTAATATTCTCAAAAATGGCTCTAACGATTTTGATGAAAATATCATATGTTTAAGATAATGTCATGAGAAATGCAGTGTATATCTCGAATTTTCTGGGAATGTCTCCAAAAGTATTCTTCATTGTGAACGACTTTTGCATAACTGGTAAACCATAAGAGATAAGACAAAATGTTACTACACTAAAAATGTAGATCGCGTTAAAATACACAACTTATGTCATATACATTTCTTTTGTTGAGTGAACCGTTTTCGAGATATTGCTTGTTATTTCCTTAAATTTTCCAATACTTATACTTTTTCTCAAATTCGTTATTCATTTTTTTATGTCCTGGACATGCAAAGAGAATGGAATGCGCCACAGAGCAACCAGCGTTAAAATATTTGACTATCGCTTAAAAGCTACCATATTCCCCTTTCATCTACATGAATATTACCAATAAGATTGACATCTCGATATCTCGATTAACATGAAGCATATGGAGAATAAGCGTTTGTAAAATTAGATTGTACAAGAGTAGGGAAAGTCATGTGAGTGTAACACATCAGATTTTTTTAGTTGAGTTTCATGTAAAAGTATACAGGGTGGAACCATTTAAGTTGGGACTGTACAATATTTCCAAAATTAAGCGTTGTAAAAAGAAATGTCTTTAATAAAATTTGCTTTATATCATGAGGAAAAGTAAATTACATTAGTGTGTTTTATTTCGAGAACGTTGTGATGGTCATTTAGGGTCAATTTAATTTGACCCTAATTGTAGGTTCCACTTAAAAAATGAGAAAGAGAGAAAGAAAAAAAGAAAATAATAAGGAAACAGCAAAAGATGAAGACAGTTTCTACGTATAAGATAATGAAAATTAATATCTTTCTTTTTGGAAGATACACATTAGAACCCCACTCATCCTAACTGGATGAGCCGTTTCGGATAGGGCCTTTTTTCGGATGAAGCAGTGAAATGAAGAAAATAATTGGAAATATCGGACCGCGCAGCATCCATTTCTCAAATTGTTTGGTAAACCAGTAAAATAGGGCTTCGTTTATTTTCTCGTATTCGGGTTTCTTCATAGTTGCGCTTTGGCATCTTTGAGAAATGCTCCTGAATTTGAGTTTCGCTTTTGTTCAGTCTAATACTAGAGACGCCATAATCTGCTGCGACATTTCGTAACAATCTTCCCTTTTGCACCGTATACTGGCTTCGAGTTTCTCTTCAATATTACCACCACACGATTTCTTTTAGCTGATATCTTAAACATAAACCACACTGACCAACACCGACAGCAAAATAATAGTGGGCCTTCGCATTGAATGCGTGTGCAAGCAATAACATTTCTTGCACTGCGGGGTAGACAATGCCAAGTAAATGTATTGGAATATAAGTTTGGAGCAAAAGAACACTGTCAATTGTTGCAGGACTTTGCCAAATTGAATTTGAGCGTCTCGTGTCTTTCTTTTCTTAATATTTCTTCCCCGCCGTTTTGATTAAGTGGAGTTTTACTGTATACGTAGTACCTAACGTGTGAGGCTCACATTTCGTTTCCTTCTCATTTTTCAGGTGTACTTAGAGGTTTCGTGGCGTTTGGCGGTGCCGGACAGATGGTGCTGATACTTATTCAAGTGCAACAATACTCACCGTGGACACTAGAGGAATGGGTTTTCGAGCCTGGAACTGTAGGAACTTCCGCACGTCTCTATTGACTGTCAGCCTGCGGTCTGTGGCCTCCTGTGGTTCCTTCACTTCATCCCTATACTGTATACCTATTACTGCCTTTAATACAGTGCATTTGGAGGTCAAACTAAGCGCAGAGACCTTCTGTTTCCCTCGTCTAACAAAACCTCGTATTGATAGCGAGGCAATGTCAAGTGTTCAGAAGTGCCAGTGTTGTAGAGAGCTAAGTTTCCATAATCCTCGATGGTAATCAAATTTGAATCTTTCCTGGTTAATTCCCTTCAATCTTCTTGTACATGCGGTTTTCCCTCATTCAATCACGCAATGTACAGGAGGAAAATCTTTGGAATTCCACGATAAATTTCCTGTAACATTGAACAATTCGGAAATGCCATCGATAAGGCGCGGATTTCCGCAAAGACGAACTACTGTGTATTCACTCTTAGGTTGATCCTCGTCAAAACAAACCCCAGGTGACCAGTGCACCGCTATAATGTATCCTTCCGCCATTCGCACTAGAAATACTGTCACACTTTCAGACCATGTGGCCAGTACAAGCGGCACGTAGACCAGAGTCCTTATTTCGACAACTGAAACGGTGACTAGCATTCTGTTAAGGGTTAAAGGTGATAAGATTGATAGTTGCAACAAAATAAACGTTTGCACATATAATAATAGTTAATTCTAAAATAAATGAACGAAAAATTAAAGTAACAGTTATGCGATAACTTAATTTATTCGCTCTCTGGAAGTGGCACTTTATTAACTGTTGGCGGCTCATTTTAAAAAAGAAACTGTGCATTGTACGCGAATTGCATTCTTCTTAAAATCACTACATTCCTGCATCGCGTATTTCATATGGTTTCTTTTTTTTCCGGGTGTAACCACTTTTCTCGTTTCAGATTTTTCTGCACAAGCACTGTTAATACTTGTACTCAAAACACCGGTGAACTCAGAAGTTAATTTCACCATTTCTTTCGCGGAGAGAGTTGGATATTTCTCACATAACTTATAATAAAGATTCAACAGTATTGCTTTTTCACCACTAGTCAATGGTTTGCGCGGCTAATGCTTTACGTAATTCGACGAAAACACAAGAGCGAATTCACCGTCCACCATGATACTAAACACAACTGCCGGTTTCTGGCTGTAAACAATATTCTGCGCCTACCCCGATGTCAGGTGACTCATACGAATTGCATCATGGGAGTTGTAGCTCTGTTTTACGGTATAAATCAGCGTTAAATAAAACCTTAGGTATTTGTATAGAATATTATACTATTTAAGGATAAGTTCATTCTAAACTTCAGAGATTAGCATGGGACTACTTTCCTGGGAGCATTGCTACCGTGTTGCACCACGGTGCACTGACCACGTGGGTTTGTTTTGTTGCGGATCAACCTAAGAGTGAATATAGTTTGGGCACATGCCTAAATTTTAATCCATGGTAAACATTGATAGAATGCTCTCAATGTGCATTTTCTAGCAGGTGCACAATGGCATACTGGAGGCTGACCGACAGTCAACTGTTTTGTATACGCCGTTCTTGATATTACGCTTTGCAGAGGTCAAGTAAAACAAAAGGGAGGTATTGAAAGTGTATTGCTTAAAATACTTAACAATTAAAACGAAGAATGGGGAATTCCTTAGGAATGCCTAAGTTATTTATACTTCTATACTAAGAGAGAAACTTGTTTGTGTGTTTGTGGGGGGCGGGGTTCTCGACAGATAGAGGATATAATGTTTCCAAAAATTTATTAACTGTTTATTTAGGGGTTTTCATATTCATAATCACTCAATATCAATCCCGTTCTGTTGAATATTTCTCTGATATATATATATATATCAGAGAATACTTTTGGCTCTTTATTGCAAATATTGCAGCTTTTTGATGAATGACAGCACAAATTTACCTCCGATTTCGCTGAACTATTATTAAGCAGTTATTTTTGATGTGATTTGCACAATTTGGTGTTTGCAATCTGACAAAAATGATAAGCTAACTACAATATTTAAAATCCTCCACTCCTTCATTTGCAATGGCTATTTTTAACCCGTAACATATACAAATCGCTCCACTGATGAAGTGTAATGCTTCTCGGTGTTGGTTCTGCAGGTAGACCATGACCACAACACCATTAGACTTCCCACAGATGGAACCCTTTTTCCTCTCTTTGGTGTCCTTTCACCTATTGCCACCCACTGGTAGAACTCATTTTTACTTTCTCTACTACGTAAAGTAAGTAGGGGAAGTATTGCATTCCACCCAAAAATTCGATACCGAGATTTCACATGAAATACATGTTTTGTGGTGCACTGAATGCATATGAAGCATTTTTGGTAACATGTCCGTGTCTGTGAACAGCATAACTCAGAAACGAACAGTTGGATAAACACCAAACTTGGTATTTAGGTTCAGTATCTTCCAGAGATGCGACACGAAGGTTTTCAAGAAAATCCCCCCACAACAGATGACCCTTTACATGGAACATTTTTCGACAATTTTAATTTTCTCAAAAATGAGTTTAATTATTTTGAATAAAACACCATAAATTTGAAATGTATATCTCGAATTTTCTGGGAATGTCTCCAAAAGTATTCTTCATTGTGAACGACTTTTGCATAACTGGTAAACCATGAGAGATAGACAACATTTTACTATACAAAAATGTAGATCGCGTTTATGTCATATACATTTTTTGTTGTTGAGTGAACCATTTTCGAGATATTGCTTGTTATTCTCTTAAATTTATCAATACTTATAGTTTTTCTCAAATAGGAATTCGTCATTCATTTTTGTTATATCCTTGTAATACAAAGAGAATGGAATACTCCACATAGCAACCAGCTCTTAAAATATTTGACTATCGCTTAAAGCCTACCAATTCCCCTTGCACCTACAAGAAAATTAGCAATAAGATTAACATTTCGATTAACATAAAGCATATGGAGAATAAGCGTTTGTAAAATAGTTTGTACAAGAGTAGAGAAAGTCATGTGAGTGTAACACATCAGATTTTTTTGTTGCCATTTCCCATAAGTTTTATTTTTTAAACTTAAAGTACACTTTTCAGAAAATCTATTTAGCTTAGAAGTTTGAAATTTTTTGTGGTTGTGCAGAATGTTTTGCTGCATTTAGTAGGTTAAGGATTTTAATCCTAAATTACATGGTTTCTATTATAAAATTATGAATATAAAAAAGATACACCAAAATTATTTTCTTGTGACTATTTTTATTAATTAAATTAGTCCCTCAAATGGAAAAATGGTTAACCAGTCATCTTAATCTACTTTTAAAAACTCGCAATAAAAATTGGCGAAGTTCTGATTACTCGGAAAACCTTCTTTAATAAGCAAGACAAAGTTTATTGGCCTAGTTGTAATTCCAGACAAAAATGGCTTTCTTTCAATGGCGAAATAGCTAAAAATATCCTGCGATCTCTATCAAGTCCTTTATAAACAAAAAAGTAGCATTTTAATCAAAATCGTTGTAGACACTTTTGAGGAGAAAATAAATGAAAACATTTCCACACAAAGGATTCTTTCGGTTTGAGAAATTTCCTGAAAAGCTTAGCCTTGCAGCCTTAAAATGTGTCTTGATTTACGTATGATATCGGTATTTATCCGAAATGTCTTATAGGACAAACAGAAGAGATAATAGCATAATATGCAACAAGAATATAATGGTAGTAATTAAGAGACGAGCATGTTTATGCTTTCACTACATTTCAAAAACATTTTTTAGTATTTTTGCTTTACATCAGGGGTGGCGAAAACGCATTCCTTCCTCGAGTTACCAAATATGCAACACGCACTGCATCACTCAGCAGCATGTGAAAAACAAAGGGACATTGACAGAGAGGGAACGGCGCCTGCGATTCAAAATGACTCGCGAGTCCCGTTTTCGCCACCTCTGCTTTACATCACAGAATATTGTCTATGATACAGCTCAAGAGAGCATTTCGAACTACAGTGATGGCTAATCCTTTATATGGGTAAGTATGGCAGGAAAAAGTTTATGAGATGGTTGTGGAGGCAAAAATGATGTATGGTATAGAAATATGGGGATTAGATAGAGGATGGGAAAGTATAGATGAGGTGCACAGGATGTTTTGTAGAGAAATACTAGGGTTACCGAAGTCAATTGTAAGACAGGTAGCACAACTAGAGATGGGCAGGGTGGCAACTAAGGGGAAGTTAATGGAAAGAGCTTTGAAATTTTGGTTCAGAACTTTAAATCTAGGAAAAAGTAATGTGTTAAGACAATGTATTGAATACCAAGAGAATAGCGTAATGAATGATGGATGGGTAAGTAATTTACGGAACATTTTGGAGAAAAATGTGTTAGGAGACATGTGGAGAAGGAGAGAAAATAACGTGAAAATGTTTTGAAAAAAGGCGAGGAAAAGACTGGAAGATATAGAAATACAAATCATGTCCAGTGAGATAGCCGAAAAGAGCTCATTGGTTTGTTATAGGCCAATGAAAAATACATGGGGTAGGGAAAAGTATATAGACATAGTAAATAAAGAAGAGAGAGAATCTATTGCATGGGTAAGAATCGGAGCATGGAGGCTAAGAGGGCTAAGACAGGGTATTCCTCAGAACCAATGTCCGATATGTGGTGGTAATGAAAACATTGAACACATAGTATTTAAGTGCCAAGGAACAGAAAATTGGAGAAAAGAATTTTTAATAAGAAGTTGTTGAAGGGGGATAGAAATACGCTTATGATCGAAATGATATACAAGGACGCTAGGAGCATTGGACAGTTTTTGTGTAAAGTGAAAAATAAATGCCTTTGGACAGTGGACAGAGAAAAGTAAGAGGTAGTGTATCTTACTTTGAATGGAAAACTATAGTGAATGTGTGATGGTTAAGTAATCAATAAGTGAAAAAAGAAAAAAAAGTGGAAATGGGACATGAAAAAAATGAAAAAACAAGATAATTTATTGACGAAAAATTGTAAAATGTAAATAAACTGTAGTGATTGTCTACTGAATGAGTGGCCAGGGTCAAAGTGTAGTAGACAATCAAATTGCAAATCTCTTAGCACAATAAATACAAATACGAATTTTATAGTGTAAACTGGTCTTAACGTTTTGTATTTTTATTATTATTATTATTATTATTATTATTATTATTATTGACATTGCCATAACCATTTGGTTTTTCGGAATATATATGTATAGTATACATATACAGTGCTTTCATTATATGCCAAGGCCACAAACTCCTTATATACGTATCGGTCGAGACGGCAATGACCTCGATGTTATGCCACAGCGCAGAAACGGCGCAGGACGCGTCAATGGTACGTTTGTCAGCTGTGAGCTGCCTCAGTCGTGGCTTTGTGTTCGTGTTGTGAAGTGTTTCGACCATACGTCTGTTGCGTGTGATGTCCTTAGGAACGTTATTCTCTTATTAGTCCACGGAAATGCCTGCCAACAAATTCACCTAGAACAGCGTAATTTTACATACGTGAAAACTGAATCATGTAGACAATTTCAGCAGCAATTTCTGGATATCCAGTTCCGGGTAGAGACACTGAGATGTTTGGTCAATAAATTTAGAACAATGGGATCGTTAAACGCTAAAAAATAAACTTTATAGGAACAATCTCCACACCATAGACGAACTTCAGGACAATATAAAAGCAGAAATTATGAACATTGCACAAGAACTTATGCGTGTTAATGGTAATTTCATCCGACGATGTCAAGAATGTCTTCGCGCAGATGGCAAAAGTTTCAAAAATACTTATAACAAGGTTAGTACTCATTACTAAGCCCGGGAGTTTTAGGTTTTAAAAAGTTAAAATTAGGTTCTATGTATCAGTGTATTAGGATTTGATAGGATCTTATATGTTGAATTTAGGAATTTATAGGATTGCCAAAGATCCTATAAATTCCACATATATTCATGCAAATCACTGGGCACTTTGTTTAAAACATTCACTTTAAATTGAAAAAAGTTAAATTAACTGTAACTTTAGAATGTATTTGAAAGTACCAAATTCAAAAATGTAGTGTTAGAATCTCCCTATAACGGAAGAAGCAATAATGCATACTAATCAACAGTGCTATTAAAATGTTTACCTCTGTTTTCACCTATTGTTGCGGCATGTAACCATCACACGTTTCAGAAATGCCGCGTGCCACTGACCACCTCTTTCGACTATAGCTTGTGGCGGAAGGTTTAATTAAAGCTTATTATGCTAGATTCATAATCTAATTATTTAAATGTTTCCTTATTCGAACGGTCTCCCTTCGTTTTAAAAATACTTTTATATTCATAAATCTACTCTTATTTGCTTTAATAACCGAATTAGGCACTTTTAGGTTCTATCACGAAAAATAGGTTTTATTAGGTCCTAATGTAAAATTAGGTCAATTTAGGCTCTATAAAATTGAAGTATATTACTCGTTGGTAACTAAAACATTAAAATAATCCGAAGTTTGGAGTGTAGGAGGTCAGGAATAAAATAGGTCAGAACCTAAGAATCCGGGGCTTACTCGTTACATATATGTCACTAACATTCACGAATAAGTAACGCGGGAGTAACGGAACGGAAAACCCCAGTGTAGTAGACTGTATGCGGAACACGCACTCGCGCGACCCGCGGCCTTGACATGTAACGAAGGTACTGTATATAGAAATATAAGTATGAAACGATCGGTAACAAGTTTCATAATTTTCATACGAGCGTCTTAATTATCATTATAGTCAACTTGTATACCACGTTCTTAGCCCACACTGTGATTACAAAACTTTGAATTTTTACAAAAGGATCTTAGTCTGTTAACTGTGTGCAATTAAATACTGATCTGTTCGCGAGTAGTGCACAGATGGCAGCACTGTCGAGTCGTATTTATTGATGTCTTGCAGGTAACGTGAAAGCAACACATGTTAAAACGAACTCAATTTATTAGAATGTTAAAATCACAATGAGGCGGCGCCGTGGCCGAGTGGTTAGACCGCTCGCCTTCCACCAAGGCGGCCCGGGTTCAATCCCAGGGACCTGCATGTGGGATTTGTGGTGGACGAAGCGGCGTCTGGGCGGGTTTTCTCCGGGTTCTCCGGTTTCCCCCGCCATTCATTCCACCAACTGCTCCATCATCACCTTTCCTTTCATCCATTTCACCAATATTTCGTTTCATCTACTTCCTTCATCCCATACCAGGCATCGGGCTGATCCCCCATCCTGGCTGTTCTGTCTGATCCATGAGTGTCTGCTCCTCGACGGGCCTCTGATCCCAGGCACCCGCCTGTAAGTCCTGGGGGGTGTAAGTCCTACATAAGAGGAGGGTAAACAGATAATGAATGAATAAAATCACAATGAACAGAATGTTTTGTATTATTTATTGCATTACAAATACATATATTTCATTGTTTATCTGCATTCTTGGACTGTTGCTTTGAAAGTGTTAAAAGGTATGGGTGATAGGGGAGCTGCGGGCGCCGCGGAGTAAGATCATGAGTTGCTGAAGTGTTATGGATGACATAACAGTTGAGTTACGTCACATATCCAGCATCATAATGTGGACTTAAAAAGAAACACGCTGTTGTGTGCGAGTTTGCGATAGTTAACAAAAGGGTTTTCTACAAAACTGACACGTGCCCCGAAAGATTAATTATTGCCGCTTTCCTGAAGAAGTTTTCTCAGTTCCTAGAAACGGTTTCAAATACTTCGGGAGGGCTTCCAGATTTCCAGGAATTGATATCCCATGCTCTACTCTTCCATACTTCACGATGTTTTATAAATGATCCAGAAGCCTTTGGTTTTTGTTTTCCTTTGCTCCCTTCCTGGAAACGTGCGTGATCTAACGATGGAAAGGCGAGGGCCAGGAAAAAGCCTGAATCTACCCCTCGATCTGAACCACTAGGAATATTTATGATTCCCATTTCCTTGATGTGCAGTTTTACATCAGGAAGGCTTCTTTTGAATGTTCAGGGAACACATTTAGCGTCTAAATTATCCTCTCAATCATAAACTGCTATTTGCAGAATGTATAACTCTGTTTTACGGTTGTAGGAGCTGTTTTGTTGTAGAATGTAAATCCTAATGACTCAGTAACTGTGTAGCCTGCCTTGAACTTAAACGAAAAATGAATGTTTTATATTCATACGTCGTTCTCTTCTCACTCCTATACACAGCATTCTTACAAAGGTTTATTCTTCTATCTTCGTTGTAGATATAAGAAATTCTAGTAGACTAAAGCGATAGGCAGATTTTTAAAAATCAGATGTGTTACACTCACATGACTTTCTCTACTCTTGTACAAACTATTTTTACAAACGCTTATTCTCCATATGCTACATGTTAATCGAGATGTTAACCTTATTGCTAATTTTCTTGTAGAAGCAAGGGGAATATGGTAGGCTTTAAGCTATAGTAAAATATTTTAAGAGCTGGTTGCTATGTGGAGTATTCCATTCTCTTTACATTACCAGGACAAAAATAAATGAATAACGAATTTGAGAAAAAATATAAGTATTGGAAAATTTAAGGCAATAACAAGCAATATCTCGAAAATGGTTCACTCAACAAAAAAACTGTATATGACATAAATTGTGTATTTTAACGCGATCTACATTTTTTGTGTGGTAAAATTTTGTCTATCTCTAATGGTTTACCAGTTATGCAAAAGTCGTTCACAATGAAGAATACTTTTGGAGATATTCCCAGAAAATTCGAGATATACATTTCATTTGTCATAAAAATATTTTAAACATATGACATTTTAATCAAAATCGTTAGAGCGGTTTTTGAGAAAATTAAAATTTTCGAAAAATGTTCCATGTAATGGGTAGTCTAGGGTGCGAGGATTTTCTTGAAAACCTTCGTGTCGCATCTCTGAAAGATACTGAACCTAAATACCAAGTTTGGTGTTTATCCGAGTGTTCGTTTCTGAGTTATGCTGTTCACAGACACACACACACACACGCGGACATGTTTCCAAAAATACTTTTTTGGATTCAGGGGGTCTCAAAACATGTATTTCCGGTGAAATCTCGGTATCGAATTTTTGGGTGGAATACAATACTTCCCCTACTTACTATGCGTAGTAGACAAACTAAAAATTAAGTATTTCAAAATTGAAATCAATAACAAAGAATATTCTAAATGGTTAACGCCACAAAAATGGTATTTGATATACATTGTGTGCTTTAACGAGATCTACATTTTTTGTGCTGTAAGATTGTGTTTACCTCCTACGGTTTACCAAGTATAGGGTTGTCTCATAAGTTTATTACGTTTCAATCTCTAAGAACGCCTGGGAACACACCTCACCCGCAGCACAGCTACGACAGCGTAGTTGCCGAACTTTCCGTTTACAAATTTTAAACACAAGGTAGTTCAAAAAATAAATAACTACGGCAGTTATGTTTTGTAAACAAACTATTTATTTCCTGCAGTATACACCATTTATGTGGACAATATATTGCCAAGTTCCTGGCTACAGTAGCACGAACAAAGTTGTGCTCCAATGCCAACACCCGAGTTGTAATTCGTGGATTGTTGACTATCGTTTCATGAATTCTTTCCACGTCCGTAACCATCGTCCGTAACCGAGGTTAGTCTTTTAGGGAGAAATTCCCACCTCGAAATCGACTAAACCACTTTTGACATGCTTGCTTCGTTACTGCATCTTCCCCGTAGACAGCACAAATTTTCTGCCGGCATTGTGAGGCAGTTTTACCCTTACGATAGTAAAACAGTATAAGATGTTGGAAATGTTCCTTTTTGCTTTCCATGGTTTGTAAACACAAGTTCACGCTGTTCTATCCAACGTCAGTCGCAAATACACACTGAACATATCCAATAGTGAGTCAATACCACTTCATCGAACATCTCTCTTACTCATCTTTTACTCTGAAGGTTGCTAGGCTCTGGAATTCACTTCCACAAGATGTCAGGGGCTGTCATACTTTATATGGTTTTCGTCACAGGTTGCAGATTTTAGTTAAAAGCGATTGTTAACTTAGAAGAAATATCATTTTAATTTTATATATAGTATATCTATGCCATATTTGTACTTTCTCTACTACTTATAGTACTAGGGGAAGTATTGTATTCCACCCAAAAATTCGATACCGAGATTTCACCGGAAATACATGTTTTGAGACTCCCTGAATCCAAAAAAAAAGCATTTTTGGAAACATGTCCGTGTGTGTGACTGTGAACAGCATAACTCAGAAACGAAGAGTCGGATAAACACCAAACTTGGTATTTAGGTTCAGTATCTTCCAGAGATGCAACACAAAGGTTTTCACGAAAATTCCCCCAACCCAGATTACTCTTTACATGGAAAATGTTTTCGAAAATTTTAATTTTCTAAAAAATGGCTCTAACGATTTTGATTAAAATATCATATATTTAAGATACTTTCATGACAAATGAAATGTATATCTCGAATTTTCTGGGAATGTCTCTAAAAGTATTCTTCATTGTGAACGACTTTTGCATAACTGGTAAACCATAAGAGATACACAAAAATTTACTACACAAAAAATGTAGATCGCGTTAAAATACACAATTTATGTCATATACATTTTTTGTTGTTGTTGAGTGAACCATTTTCGAGATATTGTTTATTATTCCCTTAAATTTTCCAATACTTTTTCTCAAATGGGAATTCGTTATTCATTTTTACTTTCTCTACTACGTATAGTAAGTAGGGGAAGTATTGCATTCCACCCAAAAATTCGATACCGAGATTTCACCGGAAATACATGTTTTCAGACCTCCTGAATCCAAAAAAGCATTTTTGGAAACATGTCCGTGTGTGTGTCTGTGTGTGTGTGTCTGTGTGTCTGTGAACAGCATAACTCAAAAAGGAACAGTCGGATAAGCACCAAACTTGGTATTTAGGTTCAATATCTTCCAGAGATGCGACACGAAGGTTTTCAAGAAAATCCCCCCACCCCAGACTACCCTTTACATGGAAGATTTTTCGAAAATTTTAATTTTCTCAAAAATGGCTCTAACGATTTTGATGAAAATATCATATGTTTAAGATAATGTCATGAGAAATGAAATGTATATCTCGAATTTTCTGGGAATGTCTCCAAAAGTATTCTTCACTGTGAACGACTTTTGCATAACTGGTAAACCATAAGATATAGACAAAATGTTACTACACAAAAAATGTAGATCGCGTTAAAATACACAACTTATGTCATATGCATTTCTTTTGTAGAGTGAACCGTTTTCGAGATATTGCTTGTTATTTCCTTAAATTTTCCAATAATACTTTTTCTCAAATTCGTTATTCATTTTTTTATGTCCTGGACATGCAAAGAGAATGGAATGCGCCACATAGCAACCAGCGTTAAAATATTTGACTATCGCTTAAAAGCTACCATATTCCCCTTGCATCTACATGAATATTACCAATAAGATTGACATCTCGATATCTCGATTAACATGAAGCATATGGAGAATAAGCGTTTGTAAAATCAGATTGTACAAGAGTAGAGAAAGTCATGTGAGTGTAACACATCAGATTTTTTTATCTCCTGGACATACAAATAGAATGTAATACTCCACATAGCAACCAGCTCTTAAAATATTTGACTATCGCTTAAAGCCTAACAATTCCCCTTGCATCTACAAGAAAATTAGCAATAAGATTAACATCTCGATTTCTCGATTAACATGAAGCATATGGAGAATAAGCGTTTGTAAAAATAGTTTGTACAAGAGTAGAGAAAGTCATGTGAGTGTAACACTTTAGATTTTTAAGATATCCATTACTATTAACTTAGTTTCTTTATATTCTTTATCAACTTAACTTTACTGTTCCACTAATATTTGTATTATTTCTGTTTTTTGTTCCTTTTGATTTTATCTGTGTACTATCAATGTGATCCGAATATTGTATTCAGGATTGTTCTAGGTGGTTGAGCGGAAGATAATTTCTTATTGTCTTAGCTCTGCCACAGTAAATAAATAAATATCTTAAACATATTGTATTTTCATTAAAATCTTTAGAGCCATTTTTGAAAAAATAAAAAGTAATGAAAGGGTAAAGAATAGTACCTATGTAAAGGGTAGTATGGGGAGGGGAGTTTTTTCACATCTTCGTGTTGCATCCTTGAAACATGACGAACTTATATATCAAACTTTACGTTTTATTATTGAATTATGCTGTTCACAAAACACACAAACGGACCTTTCTAAAAATACCCTTTTGGATTCAGGGGCTTAAAACATGTATCAAAACATGTATTTCAGATGACATTTTTTGGTGGAATGCAATACTTCGTATTATAGGCAAGTAATAGTGAAAGTAAAAATCACAAATTATTGTCTCGGAAATTTACTTAAAATAAATTTTGTGCAATGATATTTACATTTTTATGTTTTTGTTTATACCTTTTGGTTTACCAGATATACAATATTATACACGGTTCCTTCTGAATGAAATGGACTTCACAAGCTATTCCCAGAAAATTCAATTATTTGTAATGTAAATACGTTTAATGTATGGTATTTTAAATAAAATCTTTACAGCCATTTTTCAGAATATCAAAAAATTGGAAAAACGTTTCCTGTAAAAGGTAGTTTGGGGTGGAGGATCACCTTGAAAATGTTTATTGCGCATTTTTGTAAGGTAGTGAACTACCAAGTTTATTATTTATCCAACATTTTGTTTTTGAGTTATATTGCTCGTAGACACACACAGACCACACAAGGACCTTTTTCTAAAAACGCCTTCCTATGGATTCAGGGGTCTAAAAACATGTATTTTCGGTGAAATCTGGGTATCCAATTTTTGGGTGGAAAATGTTTTAAGGACACCTGAACCCAAAAGCAAGTATTTTTAGATAAAGGTCCGTGTGTGTGTCTATCTCTGCGCGCTTGTGAACAGCATAACTCAAAAAGGAAAGGTCGAATAAATACCAAACTTGGTATTTACGTCCAGTATCTTCTATAGATGCCCACCCGAACATCCTTTTACCTGAAACATTTTTCAAAATTTTTTATCTTCTCAAAAATGGCTCTAACGGTTTTGATTATATAGATATTAAAGGCATTTGCATGACAATAAAGCTTATATGTTGAATTTTCTGGGAATAGCCTATGAAGACACATTCATTCGGAAGGAATTTTGTATAATCTTGTATAACTGGTAAACGTTAAGCGATAGACGAAAACGTACAAAAATGTAGATCTCTTTAAATACACAATTTATTTCAAACAACCTTTTATGTGGCATAAGTCATATTCATTTTAAGTCCTATCGATTCTCAGTTGTTTTTTGCGATGTCATGGAACGGTATGGAATTTTAAGGCCAGCATATAGCGTCCAGTTCTTAAATATTTCACTGTCGCTGTTCTCTTTGTGTATATAACGAAATGTGCAATGTAGCTATTTCTGTAAGGTTTATGTAGGAATAGTTACATCAGATTTTTTCTAAAATGGGTTTAATAATTCGAATAGATTGGCACTAGATGCAGTTAAGGGCTCATTCTGTCATCCCAGTTTGTGAAAGAATGTGGTGGGTCTGAAAGCTTCCTCACACAGAAAATGAGCTTATCGAGAAACATTGTGCTAATCCTGGTTGTAGCCATCTATAGGGGAGGGTGGGGCAAGTGAGTCCTACCTTTCGTTTTTTCTTTCTAATGTGCATGGTATTTAAGTTTAAGTTTTAGGAGTACGTTAAATTACAGCTAATACATTCAGCATCTTAAATACCTATGTTAAAATATTTTGTTCTTGTTTACAATTTCCTAAAATAGAAAAATAAACGTAGAAATGAGTGGGGCAAGTGAGTTTTTAAACATGTTAAACAATTCTAGCAAAGAAATGCAACTCTTTTATTTAAAATTATTTTTTTTCTGAAGATATAACACATGGCAAGTCTAATCCAATAAAATATAACATGTACTGATCACTTATAAATAAATTATTCACTGAGGTCCATAGTTGAACTGTATTTGTCACATTTTGAGCTCAGTAGATATTCACTTGGATTAACTTGCAAGACTGCTGATGTTCTTAGTTGTAAACATTGCATAAAATAACATGAACCACGGAAGGAAAGACAAATAAAAGAATAGTCACTTGTTTTAACGGCAGGTATCACATACAAAACTGTTACTGCCAGTTTCATTATCTGTGCATTCCTCATGCATCCACTCTTCGAAACTTGGTATTAAACCAGATCTGATCTCGTTTAATGCCACTTGAGCATCATCTTCTGTTCACCCTTTCCCTCTATCATTTCTCCTTTTATAGTTCCGGACCATACCGGCAATACGAGTTTCAATATAATTAAACTATGCTTTAGACATAAATTCTTTATTATATTGTCAAAAGGTGGCAGTAGTTACTAAATTTTCTAAATAAATTAAATATAGACTTGTAGTTTTGCACACACGAATGGTGGAGTAAGTGCGTCACTGCCAGTATTCTAGTGGACTCGCTTGCCCCGCCACTACTACTCGGAATAAATTGGTACCTGTCATAGAGAGTACCTTAGGTATTCTGACGCCACTGCACCAGAATATGCTTCAAACAATGCCATTTAAGGAGCATTAATGTCTGCCATGAAATTAACTTGTTAGAATATAATACATCTGCTCTTAGAAATAACAGTTCTTACATCAAAATCACCAAAAACAATATTTACCTGCCAAAACTGCCGTTTTTCCTGGAACGTCACTTTCTCTATTGTCACACTTCCGGGCAGCAAAGATCTTACTGATAGCCTCTTACCAGGTCCCAAAAAATGTGTATTGTGGAAGAAAATGAAGCTGACGCTCTTGCCCCACCTGACTCATTTGACCCTCCTTCCCCTATATGTTTATTACTCTATTTATTTTACGTCACTTTAACTACAGGATTATATCGCGAAAGATCTGTTAGTGGATAACTCTTGGATCGAGGTGTGGCGGACAGTTAGCCTTCTAGGTCTCATCCCTGTACGACCCGCTTCGTCGTCCACAGAGACCCTAGTGCATAGCAACTGGATATTCCGCTTCGTGCCGTGCAGATGGCACTAGAGTACCGTGCAGTCCACCTGCTGCTTTCATATAGAAAAGCGGAGAGTTAGCCCTCTAGGTCTCATCCCTGTAACCGCCTGCTTCGACACGTATTCAGAGAGACCCTAGTGCATAGCAAGTGGATCTTCTGTTTCATGCAGTCCAGTTGTCATTACGGTGCCGGCCAGTCTAGTTGCCGTGTCTGTGGATAGATGGCACAGCATTCACTATTACCACCTATTTGTCATTTTACTATTTTTTTAGACTTAAAGTAGAACTTTGGGACGTGGTATTAAATACCGAATCCGGTATTTACCTTAGCGGCTCAGAGAAAACACGAAAAAACCTCAGTCGGGATTTGAACCCAGGACCTTCCAAATGCGGACCACAGATGTTACGCCTTTAGCCATCCCGCTCATTATCTATATTTTAATTACTGTAAAAATGAATATTATTATTGTCAGGCTATTTTAGCATTCTTCAATTTGTTTTGAATTTTGAGCGTAGGTCTACAATTCTGAGTGGTTGGTACGAACTACCTACATTTAAATGTTGGCACCCCTGATCCTGTAGTAGGATTGTGGCTTTGTTTTGTTTTTTGACGGGGTAGCTATGTTGACGTGTGTTCTTGGACATTTTCCAGTCATAAAATACTTGAAAAGAACCAAAAGAGGTGATTTGACCTCACATTTCTGGTTCATTAAGGTCATTACGTGGGATTTAAATGAAAATAAATGTACTGTTTGAAGCCATAAAGCTCAGATGTGACGAAATAGCCCATTATAAATCTCAAGGCACGAAAGCTTTACCTTCGAAAGGCTATAAATGACGTTCGCGTGATAAGAATGTAGCTAATACTTCCGCATTCGGTCTTTGGGTAACTCCCACGTTCTGTTTTGTGTGAAACAGCCGACAAAGAAGTCATGTCCTCTAAAGATATTCCGTATGGGGTTATAAAACTGAGTTATGTTACGTAATATCCCTGATATCCATAAGGGAGTGCCGGTGTTATTCCGTAGGTAATACGTTCAACTGTTTCATTATCTTTCGCTAACCTTATTTTTTATTTTTTTTTGTAGCTGACATGAATTGGTTTATAACGACAGCTGTACGACAGTTGGTTTGTGAGCCTATAAGCGCCACAGCGGCTGTCTTCTTGATTAGACAATTACTGCAGAATGTCGGCGCCATTCTGAGTAGTTAGCTTCTTTGTCTTCCAACAAGGCAATCTGGGTTCGATCCTAACATCCGTCTTCTTTGTCTAGGGATTCAAAGATCATTATATTTACTATTAAGGCATTAAGAATAATAATACAGGGGTCATTCACGAAGAAAATTCAGCATAATATAACGCAATATGTTCTCATTCACAATGACAAATGGAAACATAAATGGCAGCCAATCGCAAGAGAGCTGAATGAAACATTTGAGTTAATTTGGCGGTCACCGATCGAGATGACTCCGCCGTAGCGTGTCAGGTACAGTGCCATTTAAACAACCTGGTCTTGACATTTCATTCTAAGCGGAGAAGTGGGAGAGCTGCGTTACCACGTTGTATTAGAGATATATCAGCTGTTTAACAGCGCGCCGAACAGCAAACAGCTCGCTGGGACGTAAGGCTTGTGAGCAACAGTAAACCACGCCAACATGGCAACGTGTACTCCTCAAAGTAGGGTCCAGCGATTCTTTGCAGTAATCGATTCATACGATTCGTTCATGATTCATGAATCGGTTCATACGATACGTTCACAGTTCACGAACGATTCATTCACGATTCATGAATCGATTGATACGATACGTTCAGGTTTCATGAATCGTGAAGTAGGTGGTTTGTTACGTTATTTGCACCACGCTTTGGGCGTCAATTTGAAGTAGGTTGTATTGAAGGAGTTGTATTATAGTTCAACTGTTGGGGAGCCGAAATTGTAGTAGTTGCAACCGCACATATAGTAAACGGTTTGTTCCAAATGTACCTTCAGGTGTCCTTTGCCCCAAGTTTAAAAAAATATTAACTTTGTAATTTGACTGTTTCTTTAAATATTAAATATTTATGTTTGCGTGGGCTGCATCAGTATTTGTTAGAGACACGTTTCTCTTAGCAGGGTTTTGGTGCGACAATAATGTAGTCTTACACAGATTATAATTTGACTTCACTCCTTTTATTAATACTTGATACAATTTAAATAACACTTCACTAATATAGAGAGCTTTGAGATTCTTTTTTTATTAATTAATTACACTTTTTAACACGCAAACTTACTTTAGGTCTCACACGAATACATATTATATTTCTTGAGGACACTTTTTGCGTCTGGTTAGTAACTCTGTCTGCAGGCAACTAAATTGATTTCAACCGTCTGAATTTGTAAATTTCTGTATTTCAAGTCTCTGATTGGCTAATACTAATCCAATAGAATACCTTCATTTAACTAAACCTTTTTCTGCTTGTTGATTGGCTATTTTTATAAACTGTCACTAAAATTACATTATTGTTACTCCAAGAATCACAAGTAGTACTGTTAAACTTTCTTACTCATTATTGACTCAAGGTTACCTCATTGTTACCTCATTGTTAGCAACCTTTAACTTATTATTCTCACAGCTACCACATTATTAAATTACGCAATACATTCACATAACATTATTACACATGGATACATTAATATAAGCATATGCAATGACTGTTACATACATTTTACAAATTAAAACATACGCATATTGCTTCAAGGCGACTGTTATTGAATTTATATTTTATATCATTAGACTGAAATCATTTTAGTGCTAAAAATACTGCCTCAATCGTCCACTTGCCTGACGGTATTATGCAAAGTATTTATTAGTTATTATTATTATTTATCGCTGCTATAAGATCGTGCTAGTGCAAGAATATTGTATCAAATTCATTTCATCAAATTCGAGGAATCTTTTGTACACGAGAATGGTGATATCACGGAGGTTCCCCGGAATCCGGGCACAGCACTACAGGCAGGCCAGTCTGCCGTTTCTACTTCCAACGTGGCCCCTGGAAGGGAAGGATGAGGGGGAGAGGCACGAAGTGCGACTAGATTCGATGCCGACGGGGGCACGTATGAACGGGGTCCCTAAGATTTTCAGATAGAACGCATCCGCCGACGCACGCACCTGATTAAACAATCAGGCCGCCTAAAATTTCGGCCCGTTCAGACCTCTAGTGTGAGGCTCGCGTTCGGAGGTCCACTATTGGGACTTAAACCACTATTGGATCAATTATCCCGGCTATGGCATTGATTTTTTCAGTTGTATGATTCTACCTTTCCTTTCGTAAGAATAATTTGTATATCCAGTAATAAACGATAGAGGGCAGAGAAAGTCATGCGAATGTGACACGTCTGAATTTTTACTTTCTCTACTACGCATAGTAAGTAGGGGAAGTATTGTATTCCAACCAAAACTTCACCGGAAATATATGCTTTGAGACAACCTGAATCAAAAAAAAATCTGTGTTACACTCACATAACTTTCTCTACTCTTGTACAAACTATTTTTACACACGCTTATTCTCCATCTACTTCATGTTAATCGAGATAAAGATTTGCAGACCCTATCTTATTGCTAATTTTCTTGTAGATGTAAGGGGAATATATATTTACAAGGGCAATATAGAAATACAGTAGCCTTTAAGCACATACATATCTCTTAATAGCTGGTTGCTAGGTGCAGCACCATTCCCTTTGCCATAGATTAGTACTCTTTGCATATCCAAAACAATAAAAAATGAATAACGAATTCCCATTTGATAAAATAAGTATTGAAAAATTTAAGGGAATAACAAGCAATATCTCGAAAATGATTCACTCAACAACAAAAAATGTATATGACATAAATTGTGTATTTTAACGCGATCTACATCTTTTGTGTAGTACAATCTTGTCTATCCCTTATGGTTTACCAGTCATGCAAAAGTCGTTCACAATGAAGAATACCTTTGGAGACATTCCCAGGAAATTCAAGATATTCATTTTATTTGTCATAAAAATATCTTAAACATATGATATTTTAATCAAAATCGTTAGAGCCATTTTTGAGAAAATTAAAATTTTCGAAAAATGTTCCATGTAAAAGGTACTCTGTGGTGGGGGGATTTTCTTGAAAACCTTCGTGTCGCATCTCTGGAAGATACTGATCCTAAATACCAAGTTTGGAGTTTATCCGACTGTTCGTTTCTGAGTTATGCTGTTCACAGACAGACATACAGACACACACATGGACATGTTTCCAAAAATGCTTTTTTTTGGATTCAGGGGATCTCAAAACATTTTTTTTCGGTTAAATCTCGGTATCGAATTTTTCCCCTACTTACTATACGTAGTAGTTATATACATTTTTTTTGTTTAGATATTGCTTGTTATTCCCGTAAATTCTCCAATACGTATACTTTTTCTCAAATGGGAATTCGTTTTTCATTTTTTTTGTCCTGGTAATGCAAAGAGAATGGAATACTCCACAAGGTAACCAGCTCTTAAAATATTTGACTATCGCTTAAAGCCTACCAATTCCCCTTGCATCTACAAGAAAATTAGCAATAAGATTAACATCTCGATTAACATGAAGCATATGGAGAATAAGCGTTTCTAAAAATAGTTCGTACAAGAGTAGAGAAGGCCATGTGAGTGTAACACATCAGATTTTTTTGTTGTTATGCTATTCACATACACACTGTGAAATCTCGGTATCGACTTTTAGGTGGAATGCAACACTTCACCTACATAATATAGGTAAGCATTAGAAAAAGTAATAAGGTTTTATCTTCTGGAAAGTATAGGATGCAATTTTCGTACCTCGTTCCAGGGGCAATTTACGTACTTTTAGAGATTTGGGGGGAGGGTGAAACTTCTTCTCGCAGTTGTCCATGGGCCGTTGAGCTGCCTTACTTGTCCCCTGCTGAGGCAAATTGTTTGTGGAAGGTTCACCCTTTGGGTCACTGCTACAAACGAATGCTTTACTGAAGAGCAATAACTCTCCATTGTATAGTCTGGCCTTCCCTTCCTGCCTCCCTCTTGACGGAAACACTGAATAAGCATATTTCACTTGCTAGGGTCAAGGTCGTCGTGGAAGGTCGTATTGTAGCAGGTGGGTGTGTTAACCATATACGTGACCGAGTGGGTATCCTCTGGCTTTCCATTGTGGGACTGGATCAAGTTCCTTGTACTCAGGTACCTTCCCATTTACAGCCCATATGGCGTTTGTAATTGCTTCCAGATTTCCGTTTAAGATGCTGGAGGAGTTACTGAAGCCCCACGTAGCCTCATTTGACCAACGCTCGACTTTACCCACATGCAAGGCTAGGTGCAATTCTAAGGCAACTCCAAGTCTTAGGGCCGGTTTCACCAATTGATGTTAAAAATACTCTAACATCTTGTTTGTTAACAAGGTGATCAAAATTTAACATAAGGTTAAAACTTTTGCGTTTCATCAAGCTTTTGCAGCAAATTGTTGGCTAATATTTTGTTAACGTCAAAGACAACTGCGAACGCTAGCTTTCGAGAAGGCGGTGGCCAAACTAAACTGCTTCTGAACGTATTCCGATGCGCTTTTGTTTTCGTATCCCTTTCTGTGACAGTAGCCGACAACTATTTACATTAATGGCAATTGCCATGTGATGTTCCGTGTTGGTTCAAAGATTAACATAAGGTTAAAACTTTTGCGTTTCATCAAGCTTTTACAGCAAATTGTTAGCTAACATTTTGTTAACGTCAAGTACAACTACGAACGCTAGCTTTCGAGAAGGCGGTGGCCAGCTACACTGCTTCTGAACGTACTCCGATGCGCTTTTGTCTACGTATTGCTGCGCTCTCTGTGTCAGTAGCCAAGAACTATTTACATTCATGGCAATGTCCATGTGATATGGATTTTTGAGGTTAGAATCAGAATGTCAACTGAAATAAATGCTTCGCCGTTTGAAACGCGTTAATTAACATCTGGTTAATAAGTATAGACGTATTATCATGTGCGAAATAGCTGACGGTCTTACATTAAAGGATAAGATTGCAGCCTGGAACAAAACCCACGAGTAATTAAATTGGAATGAACGTGTCTGTCCAGTAAGTAACTGCGGCAATTTTATGCTAACATAAAGTGCAGCACCAAAAACGTTAGGTGCGAAGAGCATGTAAGATATTTTAAAACTGGTGGTGGACACTGTATTGATACTAAAGTGGACGAAAATGTGTTATCTCTGATTAATCAAGTAGCCCCCCTAAAAAAACTGTTTGCTTCTGGAAGCAATTGTTTTGGAAACCTTCCGGATAAACCCACAAACGGTAGCTTTGGAAATACCAAGATTATCACCCACCAAGCAAATGAAAAATGTTAGTAGCGTAAAATCTAAGTACCTAATTAACACTTGTAGCATAGGAGAAAGAGGCATGCTTCTGTTGGTGGTGTTCTAACCTCTCGTATTTCCCATAAAACCATGCTCATGGCCCCTTGGACAGTCTATATTGCTTTAAAAGTTCCTCCTTTTACAGGGTTTCAAATTTATTATGACGTACGACTGCTCTTCTATTAGGAAAATAATTAAAAAATGCCCATTGTAGCAAACTGGCATCAACAGCTTGGTTTTAACATTTGTTAAACGCCTTAACACAGGAGTATGGGGATGTTAACTTAACACCGACTTAAACACATTGTTAAAGTTAACATTGTTTGATGAAACAGAATTTGTGTTAACTTCAGTGTTAAATCAGTTTAACATTGTGTTAAAATGTAGCATCTGTTGGTGAAACCGGCCTTTACAAAGTAAACGACAGGGGACAGAGGAGCCCTCGGGTTTAGGCCCGGCCCACGAATCGGGTTCGGGCTTAACTTGAAATTTTTTTTTGCGCTCGGGTCTGGCTTGAATATAAATTTAAAAGAAAATATCTGATATGTTACAATCACAAGACTTTCTCTAACCAATGTCGTTTAATAATGGGTATATAAATTATTCTGTCTACTTCATTTTAATTGAGATAAACATTTGTCGAAGTAGGCATATTACATATTTCGTTATAGATACAAAGAGATCAGCGATAGTCAAATGTTTAAGAACTGGACGCTATATGCTAGCCTTAAAATTGCATACTGTTTCCATGGCATCGCGAGAAGCAACTGAATATCGAAAGGACTTCGACAAAGTATTGAACAATTAATAATGGATATCTGGTAAATAGTTTACGGCACAAAAAGTGATTTAAAATAAATTGCGTGTTTATTTGTTGAGTATGTTTTCGTCTATCGCTTAACGTTTACCAGTTATACAAGCTTTTACAAAATTCCATCCGAATGAAGAGGATTTCACAAACTATCCCCAGAAAGCTCAAGATTTACATTTTATTTGTCATATAAATATCTTTAATATATGGTACTTTAATCAAAATCATTAGAGCCAGTTTTTAGAAAATTAAAAAATTTTAAAAATTTTCTATGTACTTTTTCTTGAAATTCTTCGTGTTGCCTTGGAAAATACTGAACCTAAATACCAAGTTTGGTACTTATCCAACTTTTCGTTTTTGAATTATACTGTTCACAGACACACACTCGGAACTTTTTATAAAAATACTTTTTTGGGTTTGAGGGGGCCTCCGGTGAAATCTCGACATCGAATTTTTGGGTGGAATATAATCCTTCCCCTGATTATTATACCAGTAGAAAAAGAAAAAAAGCTTTAACTGGAAGTAAAATGGCGCCTGTTTATTATTATTGTTATTAAAATTATGTCTTGCAAATGATCTGCATTTCAGCGATGACATTCCAACCGTGTGCCATGCAAGTAGTAAAACTGGTGTTGTATTGTTTCACCTGAAATAAGAATAATTTTGATTTTTTAGCTTTTCAAGTGCTTGCGAACGACTTGGCTAGAACTTGGGCTTCGGATACCCCAGAGAAGCTAGTTACACAGACAAATCTGAGTATCTGGGTGACCAAGCAGAATCCCCGTACTTAGAGTTGACGTGACTGTCGAATACATGACGCAAAGCTGCCACAGAAATTCTAGCGGAATGTTACGCCTCGCCAACTTGCTGAATTCGTGTTGCAGGTTCCGGGGTGAGAAAAGTCTCAAGCTTCTGGATATATTGATTATTGTCTTTCGCTCGACTTGCAGCGTTTAGATTGTCATTGTTCTTACAAAAGAACTCGCTGTCTCACTCGGCGTTGCAAGGATGGGTTTATAAACCTCGAAAAGCGATTAAAGTGATATTGTACACAATTTTGTACACTTATCTAGAAGCTAATCTTCTCCTATATCCCTTATAACCATAATTTCGTAAAGCCACCCTTAAAAACATATTAAACGAAAAATCCTCTGATATGTTGTTGTTCACCAATGGCACTGGGGATTAATTTATCTGCATCATTTTCCCTCTGGCTGTAGGTTATCACTTTTAAGACCTTTGTATTTAGTGAGAAGCTGTTTTTTTCAGGATATCTTCACAGAGAGTGCACTTGGGTGCAGGTAGGCATCGTATCTTGTAGAGGTGTTTTTCGAGGATATCGCGGCCAGTTGCCATCCTAAATAAGGTCATTGCAGTTTTCTTTGGCATTTTTACTTTCTCAACTACGTATAGTAAGTGGGGGAAGTATTGCATTCCACCCAAAAATTCGATACCGAGATTTCACCGGAAATACATGTTTTGAGACCCCCTGAATAAAAAAAGCATTTTTGGAAACATGTCCGCGTGTGTGTCTGTGAACAGCATAACTCAGAAACGAACAGTCGGATAAACTCCAAACTTGGTATTTAGGTTCAGTATCTTCCAGAAATGCGACACGAAGGTTTTCAAGAAAATCCTCCCACCCCAGAATACCCTTTACATGGAACATTTTTCGAAAATTTTAATTTTCTCAAAAATGGCTCTAACGATTTTGATTAAAATATCATATGTTTAAGATATTTTCATGACAAATGAAATTTATATCTCGAATTTTCTGGGAATGTCTCCAAAGTATTCTTCATTGTGAACGAGTTTTGCATAACTGGTAAAACATAAGAGATAGACAAAATTGCACTACACAAAAAATGTAGATCGCGTTAAAATACACAATTTATGTCATATACATTTTTTTGTTGAGTGAACCATTTTCGAGATATTGCTTGTTATTCCCTTAAATTTTCCAATACTTGCACTTTTTCTCAAATTCGCTATTCATTTTTTTTGTCCTGGTAATGCAAAGAGAGTGGAATACTCCACATAGCAACCAGCTCTTAAAATATTTGACTATCGCTTAAAGCCTACCATATTTCCCTTGCATCTACAAGAAAATTACCAGTAAGATTGACATCTCGATATCTCGATTAACATGAAGCATATGGAGAATAAGCGTTTGTAAAAATAGTTTGTGCAAGAGTAGAGAAAGTCATGTGAGTGTAACACATCACATTTTGTGTTGAAGTATTGCACCTTTCTTTGCTAATTGATCCGCATTTCATTGCCCAAAAGTCCGACATGAGCTGAGTTCCAATGTAGTGTATATGATTTCTAGTTTCAACTGCTTTAATTAGACTTCTTATTTTTTAATATTTCTTGTTGTTTTATTATTGTAATTTACTATTCCATCTATAGCTGATTTTGAGTCTGATAAAATTAATATTTTTTGTTTTATGTATGGTCTATGTTCTGTAATGCTGCTTTTATAGCTGTTAATTCTCCATCCTAGTGGTTTGATGTTTCATCTAATGTTAGGTACTGTGTAAAATGTTTACAGTATACTCCTGCACTGGCATTTTTTTTATTGATGAGGGATCCATCTGTATATATTCGGAGCCATTCTTTTTCTGGGTATCTTTCATTTTCCGTAGCTATTGCTATGGCTCTCATTTCATCTGGTATATTGTTTTGTTTGTGTATTGTATATCATTTTCGTATTGTATATCAATATATTCTATTGGACTCGTTACCTCTGCTGCTATTATATTTGTTGCAATTATATTATTGTATTTTAGGTTATTAATATATGTTCTGAAGCTTAGTTGAGTTGTTAAATGTATTGAAATCACGAATTGTAACCTCCTGCTGACAAGTTGGAAATATTATATGGCCTGTATCTTTTTTAGACAGCAAGGCCTAAAAGTGGAACTTCTAACACAGTGCACACGGGCTAAAAGCTTTAGATTATCGCACTAGTCCATAATCTTCAGTGTGACCATTTTGGTTTCAGGTCCAGTCACATAGTAATTACCCTTTGTTTTTGTAAATGTTTAATAACTCGACTTGGTTTGATTAGATTTTACTTTTCATTGTCTTTTTACATGATTAGTTTCTCATGGCACTCGCATTATCTATTCACAATACAAATGGTCATACTTCAATTTATCGCAATTCGTTGTAGAGTTAACCTATACCTTATATTGGCAGCCTCGCTTTCTTTGCCTAAAAAGTTATTCTTTTATCTATTATCACCTATATAAAGATTAAATGACGAAAATTATGAGTTCAGAAGAAACTGAAATGGAAGAGCCAGATGGAATTACAAAAGCAGTAGAAAGAATAACACAGAAGCACTTACCCAGAAAATCCAGAAAGCAACATGATATAGCATTTAATCGCTTCATTGTCTGGTGTAAGGCAAAACATGTTGAAAATAATTTCATAAAAATGGCTGGTAGCGAATCAACAAAACATCTGAAGTCCCGCTTTTTACTTTCTCTACTACGTATAGTAATTAGGGGAAGTATTGTATTCCACCCAAAAATTCGATACCGAGATTTCACCGGAAATACATGTTTTGAGACTCCTGAATAAAAAAAACAAGCATTTTTTAGGAAAAGGTCCTGTGTGGTTGTGAACAGCATAACTCAAAATCGAAAAGTTTTTTGTAAAGTTGTGTATTAAAAGTTTGTCTATCTCACGGTTTACCAGTTATGCAAAAGTTATCAAAATAAAGATGACTTTTGGGGATATTCCAACAAAATTCAAGATATACTCTTAATTCTTCATGCAAGTATCTTAAATATATGATATTTTAATCAAAATCGCTAGGGCCATTTTTGAGGAAAAAAAAACATTTCGTAAAATGTTCGGTGTAAAAGGTAGTCCGAAGTGGTGAGATTTTCTTGAAAATCTTTATATTACATCTTTGAAAGATACTGAACGGATATACCAAGTTTGGAACCTATTTTTCGTTTTTGAGTTATGCTGCTCATACACACACGGAATTTTTCTAATTTTTTTGGATTCAGGGGTCCTCAAAAACTATATATTTCCGGTGAAATCTCGGTATCCAATTTTAGGGTGGAATGCAATACATACATACGTAGTAGAGAAAGTAATAACGGTAGTGGGTAGAGAATGTCATATGAATATTACACGGAATTTTTCTGTTAATATTATTAGTATCCATAGATTTACAGTTTATGGCACAAGATCGGTGAACAGTTGACAAAGACTCGGCGTCTTTATCATTTTCTAAAGGAACGAATATATATTGTTCCATTGATACACCCCATATATGCTTATAAACTCTTGTCTAGGCACAGGATCTAAACCGCCCAGCCCAGTGAATGAGATATCACCAGACGGTTTACTGCATGTAACAAATGAAGTAATACATACACTACAAGTTTATTTCACGTACTCAGCAAAGTTTTTTATGGCGACCTGCTGCTTGTTAGCATGCATGACATTTTTATTGTCACCGAGCTGCACGCTTTAAAGCTTATTTCATTCTTTTTCTAACTTTATTTTTGTTTCAGACTCTGCACTTCAAGTTGTTCTTCACCTTCTAGAAGTAACGACCGCTCCAGTGGAAACCTGGAAACACACACAGAACAAAACGTCTTAGTCTGTAAAACCACACGCCTTACGTGCAGTAGTGGTATTTATTCTGTTTTGAAGACTGTACAGGCATTTGACAACGTTTGATAATAAAAAAAGTAAAGAAGTAAGAAAGAAAAAAAAATCTGATGTGTTACACTCACATGACTTTCCCTACTTTTGTACAAACTATTTTTCTTCGTCTACTTCATGTTAATCGAAGCATAACTCAAAAGAAATAAGTCGGACAAATACCAAACTTAGTATTTAGGTTCAGTATGTTTCAAAGACGTGACACGAATATTTTAAAGAAAATCCCCCCACCCCAGATAACACTTTATATGGAAAATTTTTCGAAAATTATGATTTTCTCAAAAATGGCTGTAACGATTTTGATTAAAATATCATATATTTAGGTTACTTTCATGAAAAATTAAAGGTATATCTTGAATTTTCTGTGGATTTCCCCAAAAGTCCTCTTCAATCTGAATGACTTTTGCATTACCGGTAACCGTAAGAGATACACAAAATTTTACTACACAAAAAATGTATATGTTGTTAAAAAATACAATTTATGCGATAAACATTTTTTTGTCTGGTGAATCGTTTCCGAGATATTCTTTGTTATTTATTTGGTAGTTCGTTATACAATTTTTTTATGCCCTGGACATACAAAGAGAATCGAATGCGCCATACCAACCAGCTCTTAAAAGATTTGACTATCGCTTAAAGCCTACCATATTCCCCTTGCACCTACAAGAAAATTAGCAATAAGATAGTTTCTGCAAATTCTTATATCGATTAACATGAATTAGATGGAGAATATGCGCTTGTAAAAATAGTTTGTACAAGAGTAGAGAAAGTCATCATCTATCTACTTCATTTTAATCGAGATAAATATTTGCATAAATCACTGTATTATACATTTCGTTAGGGTACAAAGGGAACAGCGATAGTCAAATTTTTAACAACTGGAGGCCATAAGCTGTCTTTAGATTCCATGCAAAGATTCTGCATGGAACGTCGAGAAACAGCTGAATATAACTGGGCTTTGAAAAAATGACCAAAGTATTGAAAACATCGAACCATTAATAAGGGATATTTCGGAAGTGGTTGATGCCACAGAAAAGGTTATTTGAAATAAATTGTGTGTTTTAAAGAGATCTACATATTTTGTGTAGTACGTTATCGTCTATCGTTTAATGTTTACTAATTATGCAAGATTTTACAAAATTCCTTCCAAATGAGGAGACTTTACTGACCATTCCCACAAAATTCTTTGTCAATCTAAGTACCTTAAATATATGGTATTTTAATTAATGTTCCATATAAAGGGTAGTTTTGTGTGGAAGTATTTTCTTGTTACATCTTTGGAAGATGCTGAATTTACACCAAACTTGGTATTTGACCGACTTGTGTTCACAAATTTTTTCCTTTAAAATACCTTTTTTACTTTCCCTACTTCGTATATTAAGTAGGGGAAGTATTGTATTGCACCCAAACATTCGATACCGAGATTTCACCGCAAATACATGTTTTGAGACCCCCTGAATCCAAAAAAAGCATTTTTGGAAACATGTCCGTGTGTGTGTCTGTGTGTGTGTCTGTGAACAACATAACTCAGAAACGAGCAGTCGGATAAACACCAAACTTGGTATTTAGGTTCAGTATCCTTCAGAGATGCGACACAAAGGTTTTCAACAAAATCCCCCATCCCCTACCCTTTACATGGAACATTTTTCGAAAATTGTAATTTTCTCAAAAATGGCTCTAACGATAATGTCTCCAAAAGTATTCTTCATTGTGAACGGCTTTTGCATAACTGGTAAACCATAAGAGATACACAAAATTTTACTGCACAAAAAATGTAGATCGCGTTAAAATACACAATTTATGTCATATACATTGTTTTTGTTGAGTGAACCATTTTCGAGATATTGCTTGTTATTCCCTTAAATTTTCCAATGCTTATACTTTTTCTCAAATTCTTTATTCATTTTTTTGTCCTGGTAATGCAAAGAGAATGGAATACTCCGCATAGTAACTAGCTCTTAAAATATTTGACTATCGCTTAAAGCCTACCATATTCCCCTTGCATCTACAAGAAAATTAGCAATAAGATTAACATCTCGATTAACATGAAGCATATGGAGAATAAGCGTTTGTAAAAATAGTTTGTACAAGAGTAGAGAAAGTCATGTGAGTGTAACACATCAGATTTGTTTTAAACAGGGAGTCTCAAAATGTATATTTCCGGTGAAATCTCGGTATTGAATTTTTAGGTGGAAAGTAAGAAGGAGAACGCCCAAACGTCTGCTCGATGAGAGACAAGGGCGAAGCATATTAAGAAAACGCATTGTGTTTTAAACACATACAATTACCATGCCAGTCTTCCTTTAACAACATCAGCTGAAACCTGGATAACCGTATTTTGAAGACAAATAGGCTGTATTCTGTTGAAGTATTGCCTCAGTGCAAGTTACCTCCATGACTCATTTCGTTTCGAACCTCTCATATTTGCAGCTTAAATGCGTAACATCGATATGCTATGTTATTATCTGAATAATACACGCGAGAAAATTACTTCTTTTTGGTGCTTGTGAGGTAATCAAGCCGGCGCCGCACTCATCGCTTCTATCTGCTCTGTGGGCTACCATTTCCGGCCTTATCGAGACCCAAGGTAATGGGGCTTCGTTATTACTTGAAAATAATAACAGGTGGCTACCTATACTGGGCTTGCGTGTGGAATCAGGGGTAAACTTGGTCTGTACACGGGTGCATTATGGTAAAATTGTTCTCCAAATATTGTTTTTTCTCTTCTGTAATGATTAATCATAAAGATAACTCTGTTGGTTAAGCATAGCCTTCCCTAATCCATTGACTTTTAACACACAAATTTCCTGCACACAGTTTGCTTTCCTTATCATGGAGTTTCTCTCATCCAGGTCTTTAAAAACACTGTGCTGCGAATATACTGGATGATTTTGAGAACTGACTCATTTATTTCTCTAATTATTCTGTTCGAAATTGACCCAATGCCACAATTTTAGCACCAAATTAAGCAGAACGTTCTGGAGCTTCGATTGCCTGTCACTGGATGCACAGATGTTCATGTTTTATTGAGGCAGTATTTTTAACACTTAACTGATTTCAGTCTAATTATATAATATATAAAATCAATAACAGCCCAGCTTAAAGCAATATGTGTATGTAACAAGATATAAAAAGTGTATATTACAGTCATTGTATATATTTATATGCATGTTCAATAATGTTATGTGAATGCATTACGTAATTTAATAATGTAGGAGCTGTGAGAATAATAGGTTAAAGGTTGCTAACAATAAGGTAACAATGAGGTAACTTTGAGGCAATAATGAATAAGAATGTTTAATAATGCTACTAGTCATTATTGGAGCAACAATAATGTACATTTTGAGACAGTTTATAAAATAGCCAATCAACAACCAAAAAAAGGCTTAAGTTAAATAAAAGTATTCTATTGGATTAGGAATAGCTAATCAGAGACTTGAAATACAGAAATTTACAAATGTGGCGGTAGAAATCAAGTCAGTTGCTTGTAGACAGCGACGTGTTGGTTGTAGACAGTGTTTCTAACCGGACGCGAGATACGTCCTCCAGAAATTTAATACGTATTCGTGTGAGACGAAAATGGTTTTCCGTGTTAAAAAGTGCAAGTAAATAAAAACGTCTCACAGCTCTCTCTATATCAGTGAAGTGTTATTTAAATAGTGTCAAGCATAAATAAAAGGAGTGAAGTAAAATTATAATCTGTGTAAGTCTACATTCTTCAGTCGCACCACAACCCTGCAAAGAGAAACATGTATCTAACAATAATACTGGCGCTGCCGAGGGAAACATAAAATATATAATATTTAAAGAAACAGTCAAAATTATAAAGTTAATATTTTTAAACTTGGGGCAAAGGCCACCGGAAAGTACATTTGGGGCGAAGGCTACCGGAAACTTTTTACCATATGTGTGGTTGCAACTACTTCAACTGTTCGGCTCCCCAACAGTTGAAATATAATACAACTCCTTCAAAGCAACAAACTACGTACTTCATTATTCACAACTGTTAGTTTTATTGTCGCCAACTGTTTTTGAGATTTTGTTCTAGTCAACGTGAAAATGGAACACACATTAAATGAATGACTCTTCCTTGTAAAGCAATACTGGATTAATAATTCAATTACAGCTACTCAAAGGGCATACCAGAGAGAATTGGGTGTTCGGAATCCTCCCCAAAGAAACACAATACTGGGACTGGTAAACAAATTGGAAACAACTAGATCTCTGGGGAGTGAAAAAGGCAAAACTCGTTCATCTAGGCTACCCACGGTTGTTGTTGATGTAAGAGCACGACTAGATGTAGTCAACCAAAAAATCATTAAGACGTTTGTCGCAGAAGACAGGGTACAGCTACTGACAGCTACAGCTGTGAAAAGTGCAGGCCTAATGCCGTATAGGATTACGGTTGTCCATCAGTTACAGGAACCAGATAAGGATAGACGACTGAATTATTGTGGTTGGTTTTAGGCGTTCATTGTACAAAATCCTGCCATATTGTCCATCACGTGGTGAACAGATGAAGCATGGTTCCATTTATCCGGCTATGTAAACTCAAACTTCATTTAATGTGTACTCCATTTTCACGTTGACTAGAACCAACTCTCAAAAACAGTTGTCGACAATAAAACTAACAATTACGAATAAAACATGAACATCTGCGCATCTAGTGACAGGCAATCAAAACTCCAGAACATTCTGATTAATTTGGTACTAAAATTGGGACATTGAGTGAATTTCGAACAGAATAATTAAAGAAATAAATCAGTTCTTCATAAATCACCCTGTAGTACCAAAAACATTGGAAATATTCTATTCTTAATAAACATTATTTTCCTATCTATTTCATTTTAACCCAGATAAACCTTTGCAGAAATAGCTACATTACACAGTTCGTTATAGATACAAGGGAACCGCGATAGTCAAATGTTTAAGAACTTGACTCTATATGCTGACTTAAAATTTCATACTGTTTCCATGACATCGCGAGAAAAATGATGCCAGGACTTAAAAATCTGATGTGTTACACTCACATGACTTTCTCTACTCTTGTACAAACTATTTTTAAAACGCTTATTTTCCATATGTTCATGTTAATCGAGATGTTAATCTTATTGCTAATTTCCTTGTAGATGCAAGGGGAATATGGTAGGCTTTAAGCGACAGTCAAATGTTTTAAGAGCTGGTTGCTATGTTCAGTATTCCATTCTCTTTGCATGTCCAGAACATAAAAAAAATGAATAACGAATTCCCATTTGAGAAAAAGTGTAAGTATTGGAAAATTTAAGGGAATAACAAGCAATATCTCGAAAATGGTCCACTGAACAAAAAAAATGTATATTGCATAAATTGTGTATTTTAACGCGATCTACATTTTTTGTGTAGTAAAAGTTTGTCTATCTCGTATGGTTTCCCAGTTATGCAAAAGTCGTTCACAATGAAGAATACTTTTGGAGACACTCCCAGAAAATTCAAGATATACATTTTATTTGTCATAAAAATATCTTAAACATATGATATTTTAATCAAAATCGTTAGATCCATTTTTTAGAAAATTAAAATTTTCGAAAAATTTTCCATGTAAAGGGTAATCTGGGATGGGGGATTTTATTGAAAACCTTCGTGTCGCATCTCTGGAAGATATTGAGCCTAAATACCAAGTTTGGAGTTTACCTGACTGTTCGTTTCTGAGTTATGCTGTTCACAGACACACACACAGGCAGACACAACACGGACATGTTTCCAAAAATGCGTTTTTTTGGATTGAGGGTGTCTCAAACATACATTTCCGGTGAAAACTCGGTATAGAATATTTAGGTGGAATAAATACTTCCCCTATTTACTATACGTAGTAGAGAAAGTAAAAAGAATGACCAAGTAATGAACAATTCTAACCATTAATAACGCATATCTTAGAAATCATTTATGCCACAAAAAACTATTTAAAATAAATAACATGTTTTAAAAAGATCTACATTTTTTGTGTAGTGCGCTTCCGTCAATCGCTTACGTTTACCAGTTACAAAAGAGTATACAAAATTCCTTCCGAATGAATTGGGCTTAGTAGGCTATTCCTGAAAATTCAAGGCATACATTTTATTTTCTGTAAATATTTTTAATACATGGTATTTTAATCAAAATGCTAGAGCTAGTTTTTAGAAAATAAAAAATGTCCTAAAACGTTCCTTGTAAAGGGTAGTTCGGGGTGAGTGGATTTTATGAAAAATCTTCGTGTTGTGTCTTTGGAAGATACTGAACTTAAATACCAAATTTGGTGCTTATCCGGGTTTTCGTTTCTGAGTTATGATGTTCACAGGCGCACGCACACACATGAACTTTTAGGAAAAATGCTTTTTGAGAAGCTCAGGTGAAAACATATTTCCGGTGAAATCTTGACATCGAACTTTTGGGTGGAACACAATACTTCTCCTGCCTACTATACCTAGTAGCGAAAGTAAAAATTAAAAGTTTTTGGCATTCAAGTTTAGTATTTTGCAAACTAACATTTACATGGAAAAATGTTGGTATGTTTAATCGTTTCAACCATGGCTGAAATGATTTTAATTAAAATACCAGGTATTTAAAATATTTACATGACAAATAAAAGGTATATCTTGAATTTTCTGCGAATAGCTTGCAAAGTCCTCTTCATCTGAATGATTGCTGTATAACTGTGACAGATAGGCAAAATCTTACTGCACAAAATATGTACGAGGGCGGATCGAAAAGTAACGCACAATACTTTTTTTTTTCTGCCTTGGTATTGCAGCTGGAATGTTGCAATTTCACACAGATATAGTTTGAAGCTTTCTCCACAGAGGGTATTTTTTGTTTTGTGTGCAGCTCTAGCGATAGAAGCGTGAACAACGGAACAAAGATGACGCGGATGTTACTTTTGTCCACGTGTGAAGAGCAGAGAGGTGTAGTTCGATATTTGTCGTCCAAAGGGCATAAACCGAGTGATATTTACAGAGAACTGTGTTGCGTATATGGGGATGATTGTATGGACCGTAGCAATATCTCCAGTTGGTGTGCATTCTTCCTTGTGAACCTTAGTGATTCGCCACGCTCCGGGAGGTCGGTAACAGCTACAACCCGCAGATGTCAGAGGCGTTGAGGCGGCAATTTTGAACGACCGGCGTGTGCAAGTGCTAGCCTTAACGCAACAGTTCAACATTTCCTATGGTGCAGTGTACGATATTGTTCATGACACGCTGAAATTTCGTAAAGTTAGTGCTCGCTGGATGCCTAAGAACATGACAGACAACCACAAGGGCCAGTGAATGACGATGAGCTTGGATCACCTTCTACAATGCAGAAGGGTATGACTTTCTGAAAGGAATCGTCACTGGTGACGAGTCGTGGGCATACCACTACACGCCCGAAACCAAGTAGCCAAGTATGGAGTGGAAACATGCTGGTTCCCCAGTGAAGAAAAAATTCAAAGTGACTCAACCTGCTAGGAAAGTGCTTGTGACGATCTTCTGGGATATGCATGGTCTTATATTGGTAGAATTTGTTGAACACGGGACCACTGTGAATGCTGCAGCCTACATGAAAACTTTGGTGAAGTTGCATAGTGCCCTTCGTGACAAACGCCACTTGAATGGTGACGAAGTCAAAATTCTTCATGACAATGCTCGCCCAATGTTGCTGCTGCTGTTCGTAAAAAATCACCAAATTTGGTTGGGACGTGCTCCAGCATCCACCATACAGTCCGGACATTGCACCGTCGGAATTTCATCTGTTTGGTCCCATGAAGAAATTGCTGACCGGCCAACGCTTTGCGACAGATGCGGAAGTGAAATCAGCAGTCCGCAGATGGCTATACTCCAAGGAAACGGACTTCTACGAATAGGGCATATTGAAACTGGTATCACGATGGGAGAAATGTGTTGAGAAGCTTGGTGACTATGTCGAAAAGTAGGTAAAAGTTGTAAGTTCATTTGTGATTGTATTGTTGTTGTTTTAACTATTAAACTTTTTTTGTAAAAATATTACTGTGCGTTACTTTTCGATCCGCCGTCGTAGATCTTGTGAAAGAAAAATCACAAATAAATATTTTTACCGTTTCCGAGATATTCTTTGTTATTGGTTTGAGTTTTCAAATACTTTTTTTCAAGTATTAAATCGGTATTGGTTTTTTTCCCCCTCTCGTGGTCATGCAAAGAGCATGGAATTTCAAAGCCAACGCAACCCACATTTTAAAAATCTGATCATCACTTTAGCCTACTGCATCCTTTTATACATACAAACAATGTGTAATGAAAGTCTATCTCTATTAGCAAGAATTAGATAGAAAAATAAGCTTTTATATGAACAGGTTGTTGAAGAGTTGAGTAGAGAAAATCATGTGAATGCAGCACATAAGGTTTTTAGAAAAAAGTCCGTGTGTGTGTGTGTGTGTGTGTGTGTTTGTGAATAGCAAACTCAAAAACGAAAAGTCGGATAAAAACCTATATTCATATTTAAGTTCAGTGCCAAGGATGTGAAACGAAGATTTTCATGAAAATATGATTTATGTGGAAATGTTTTCGAAATCTTTTATTTTCTCAAAAAATGACACTAACGATTTTTATAAAAATAACACATTTTAAGATACTTACACGATAAATAAAATGTACATCATGAATTTAAGGGGAATGCCCTTGAGTCCACTTCTTTCGGAAGGAATTTCGTATAATTTTGTTTAAAGGCTAAACATTAAGAGATAGACAAAAACGTACTTCACAAAAAATATAGACGCATTTAAAACACAAAATTAATTTAAAACAATCTTTTTATGGCATTGGCCATTTCCGAGATAACCGATATTACTGGTTGGAGCTTTTCAGTACCAACTGTCATTTTTTAAAAATTCTGATGTGCTACACTCACATGACTTACTCTACTCTTGTACACACTATTTCTACAGACGCTTATTCTCCATCTACTTCATGTTCATCGAGATAAATATTTGCAGAAACTATCTTATCGCTAATTTTCTTGTAGGTGCAAGGGGAGTATGGCAGGCTTTAAGCGATAGTCACATTTTTTAAGAGCTGGTTGCTATCTGGAGGACGTGTTGCATGTCCAGGACATGAAAAAGGAATAACGAATTCCCATTTGAGTAGAAGTATAAAGTGTTGGAAAATTCAAACAAATAACGAGGAATATCTCGGAAATGGTTCACTCCACAAAAATAATGTATATGACATAAATTGTGTGTTTTAACGAGGTTTACATTTTTGGTATAGAGAAATTCTCTGTATCTCTTACTGTTTACCAGTTATGCAAAAGCCGCTCAGAATGAAGAGGACTTTTGGGGACATTCCTATAAAATTCAAGATACACAGTTCATTTGTCATGCAAACATCTTAAATATATGATGTTTTAATCAAAACCGTTAGAGCCATTTTTGAGAAAATCGAAACTTTCGAAAAATGTTCTATGTAAAGGGTAGTCCTGGATGGGGTAATTTTTTTGAAAATTTTCGCGTCGCATCTTTGAAATATACTGAACCTGAGCACCTAGTTTGGTATTTATCCGATTTTTCGTTTTTGAGTTATGCTGTTCGCAGACACACAAGGGACTTCAAAACATGTATTTCCGATGAAATCTCGGAATGGAATTTTTGGGTGGAATGCTACACTTCCTCTACTTACTATACGTAGTAGAAAAAAGTAAAAATTAATGTCTCTATTCAGTTGTTTCTCGCTAGCGACTCGCTCTTAAACATCTAACTATCGATTCGGATTCCTGTACCCTTCGTGTGCCTACAACGAAATGTATAGTGAAACTACTTTAGCAAGGGTTAACGGTGAACAGGAATAGTTTGTAGAAGCCATGTAAAAATAAACGAAAGTGCGAAGAGCAAGTTATGAGAAAGTTTTAAAAGAACAGCAGGGCCCCCACAAAGTAAGAAGTGAGAGGAAATGCCTCCCGTCACTTCAGGAACGTACAGCAAAAGTTGGAGGTCCATTTTCTTTGGAGTTACTTTGTGCAGAGACATGAGAACACATTTCATTTCAACACCTTTACACGTACAACTTTTCCCTCACCTTGTGCAACCTTCCCCTCTCTACTCTTTTCATCACTTCTGTAATAACAACCCTCAACAGCTAAGGAAAAGTTCGTCACCAGATGTTAAAAGGGACAAAAGGGATTGGCACTTTTCGAAGGGAAAACTGATGGAAATGACACGTGGAAGAGAATTAATTTCCTGCTGAGGGGTAAAATGAATTGTCTTTTTTTATGACGCGTTTATATGAGTTTTTTTTAGAACTTCGTTTTTTCACCTCTCTCGTTAGAATTCCGATAATTAGCACTTGGTAGCTGTAACAAGTTATGGAAACAAATAAACTCCTCCTTGCTCCACGTCTAAATGGAATAATGAACGTAGCACAAAAAATATCTGATATGTAAGATCCACATGGCTCCTCCACTCAATGCACATGATATCCTGGTTATATAAAAGATGATTCTTTTGTTCACATTACGTTATTCAAGCTTTTGCCTACAGGCTGTTTCACTTGCTCTCAGCCTCATATTTACTTTATATAGCACGAGTGCTGAATAATAAGTAAGTGAGCTTTTAAAGAAACTAACTTTTTCCAAAAAATCAATTTTATTTCTCAACATAAGTCTTCTTTCAATTCATACACGTTGTCCAACGTTTCTCCATTTTTTAACCCTTCCAAAAAACATGATTTCTTTCTGCTATGATGTGTTCAGTGGAGTGAATTTTTCTGATTTGCGAAGAGGAAGAAGTCGCTGGAACCAAATCTGGAGAATATGGTGGGTGAGGTAGCAGTTCGTAGCCCAATTCCACAAATTTTGCAATGGCAATGGCTGACTTGTGTGTGGGTGCATTATCCTGGTGAAAGAGAACCTTTTTCTTCACCAATTCCTTATGGAACTGATCCAGCATTGTGGCATAGTATGAACTTGTAATCGTTTTATCCTTTTCCAAGTAATGGATGTCTATCATCCCTTGTGAATCGCAAAAGACAGTTGCCATGATTTTTCCTGCCGACGGAATGGTTTTCGCTTTCTTTGGAGCAAGTTCACCGAAGGAAATCCATTGATTTGATTGTTGTTTGGTTTCTGGTTGATAGTAATGGATCCAAGTTACACCAACCGTGATATAATGCCGCAAAAACTCATTCGTGTTCCACTGGAACATGCTCAAACATCCCTGTGAAATGGTCACACGATTCCGCTTGTTCTCAACTGTGAGCAGTCGCGGCACCCGTCTTGCTAACAGCTTTCTCATACCCAAACATTCGTGCAGAATGTTATACACCCGTTCACTCGAGATGTTTAAGCTCTTGGCTATCTCATGGAGGTCTTTCAACACAATATCGTGAACTTTGTTCATCATTTCTTTTGTTGTGACCTCAACCGGCCGTCCTGCGCGCACGACATCTCTTGTGCTCAAACGGCCACATCGAAATTCTGTGAACCATGCCATGTTATGGAGCAGAGTCCCCATAATACTTGTTCAGCTTTTCTTCCGTTTCCTTCACCGTCTTACCACGCAAAAGGTAGCCTTTGTTAGAACACGAAATTCCCTCTTCTCTATTTTCTACGAAGCAACGCACATCTCATTTTAGACGCCCTCAACAATCTGTAAGACTTGGCTGCAAACAAGAAACCTGTGTATATAACGCTATCTCTCGTCAAAGTTCATGAACTTATCAATCCGTCCTCGTATGTTCGGAAAGTCACCTGACAAGCTTTTAGGTCTTGTAGAGGGGACAGAATAGGAATCCATGTCGGGAAACGTGCCATTTCTGTGCTATAATAATGTCAAGTCGGTTTGCCTGGTATGCAACCGGCTAGTCACGAGTGGTGTTTACGTCAGAAAAGCAGCTGATATCATTTGGCTCTACCCTACCTCTCTACACTGATTTTAGCCCTGTAGAACAAAGGAAGAAATTTTGGCACCAATTGTGGTCACTGTACAACAAATTGCAGAGATACCAGGAGAGTGATGGAGAGACTTTACCAGAACATCATTAGTAGTTACAATGTGTGCAACAGCTTTAGTGCTTGTAGTGGATCAGAATGTCAACCAGCCTCTGACGAAGAGAAATAAAGATCGTTAAGTTTGACTGTAAATATAACTGTTTGTGAAAACTGATTAGGTTTCTTGTTAACTTAGTTAGTAGTATTACCTAATGAGTTACTGTAAGTGTTGAGTGATCAGCCCAATGCCTTGGGTCAGTAGCCTGTCGAGGAGCAATCAAACTCTGGATCATAGCATATCCAGGTTGTGTGATCAGCTTAATGCCTTGGGTTAGTAGCCTGTCGAGGAGTAAGCAAACTCTGGATCATAGCATATCCAGGATGTGTGATCAGCTTAATGCCTTGGGTTAGTAGCCTGTCGAGGAGTAAGAAAACTCTGGATCATAGCATATCCAGGTTGTGTGATCAGCCCAATGCCTTGGGTCAGTAGGCTGTCAGGAGCAATCAAACTCTGGATCATAGCATTTCCAGGATGTGTGATCAGCCCATTGCCTTGGGTCAGTAGGCTGTCAGGAGCAATCAAACTCTGGATCATAGCATATCCAGGTTGTGTGATCAGCCCAATGCCTTGGGTTAGTAGGCTGTCGAGGAGCAATCAAACTCTGGATCATAGCATATCCAGGTTGTGTGATCAGCTTAATGCTTGGGTTAGTAGGCTGTCGAGGAGCAATCAAACTCTGGATCATAGCATATCCAGGTTGTGTGATCAGCCCAATGCCTTGGGTTAGTAGGCTGTCGAGGAGCAATCAAACTCTGGATCATAGCATATCCAGGATGTGTGATCAGCTTAATGCCTTGGGTTAGTAGGCTGTCGAGGAGCAATCAAACTCTGGATCATAGCATATCCAGGTTGTGTGATCAGCTTAATGCCTTGGGTTAGTAGCCTGTCGAGGAGCAATCAAACTCTGGATCATAGCATATCCAGGTTGTGTGATCAGCTTAATGCCTTGGGTCAGTAGCCTGTCGAGGAGCAATCAAACTCTGGATCATAGCATATCCAGGTTGTGTGATCAGCTTAATGCCTTGGGTTAGTAGGCTGTCGAGGAGCAATCAAACTCTGGATCATAGCATATCCAGGTTGTGTGATCAGCCCAATGCCTTGGGTTAGTAGGCTGTCGAGGAGCAATCAAACTCTGGATCATAGCATATCCAGGATGTGTGATCAGCTTAATGCCTTGGGTTAGTAGGCTGTCGAGGAGCAATCAAACTCTGGATCATAGCATATCCAGGTTGTGTGATCAGCTTAATGCCTTGGGTCAGTAGCCTGTCGAGGAGCAATCAAACTCTGGATCATAGCATATCCAGGTTGTGTGATCAGCTTAATGCCTTGGGTCAGTAGCCTGTCGAGGAGCAATCAAACTCTGGATCATAGCATATCCAGGTTGTGTGATCAGCTTAATGCCTTGGGTTAGTAGGCTGTCGAGGAGCAATCAAACTCTGGATCATAGCATATCCAGGTTGTGTGATCAGCCCAATGCCTTGGGTTAGTAGGCTGTCGAGGAGCAATCAAACTCTGGATCATAGCATATCCAGGATGTGTGATCAGCTTAATGCCTTGGGTTAGTAGGCTGTCGAGGAGCAATCAAACTCTGGATCATAGCATATCCAGGTTGTGTGATCAGCTTAATGCCTTGGGTTAGTAGCCTGTCGAGGAGCAATCAAACTCTGGATCATAGCATATCCAGGTTGTGTGATCAGCTTAATGCCTTGGGTTAGTAGCCTGTCGAGGAGCAAGCAAACTCTGGATCATAGCATATCCAGGAAGGGTGATCAGCCCAGTGCCTGGTATGGCGGTGAAGAAGAAGGAAATGAAATGTAGTAATAAAAGGGCTGATAGGAAAATTTGCAGATGAAATTTATCTAACTCGGCATAGGTCTAGCGGCGGCGGAAAACCGCCAAAAAAACCATCGGTCCGATTGGTGGGCCCGGTACCTTCAAAATGCGGGCCACATACTTACCGTGTAAGCCATCCCGCTCGGCAATGTAAACATACAACAAGGAACATTTCGGAATTGGGAAGGTGGACCATAATTCACTATCAGACGGATTTTGCATTGAAGTAACCATTTGTCGAAATGCAAACTAACTTATAACTGTAACCGAGAGGGATGATTTCTGTGTTAAAATACCGTGGGTGGTAATAGTCTGTTTTCCGATGGAGTTCAGCTAATGTTAATGTTGTGTTAACAGGCCAGATGTTTCCAGGCGCACATTTCCCATTTGATTATTGGTTGTTGCGGTACGCTATTTCATCTTTGTTTCGTAAGCAAAGGGGAATATAAACCAGGGGCGTATGCAGAGGAAGGTTCAGGATGCTGAACTCCCCCTTCAAAACACCTAAAGTCCCCTCTCAAAAAGTAATATCGAAGCACTACTGTCTCATTTTTGTTTTTTGTAATTCTATTATAGTACACCACATTGTGCCTGTTAATAAAAAGGTAAATAAAACAATTCTGATGTGTTACGTTTACCTGACTTTCTCTCCTCTATAGCATATTAGTGGGTATACAAACTATCATTTAGATACAAAGGGAACAGCGATAGTCAAATGTTTAAGTACTGCACGTTATATGCTGGCCTTAAAATTCCATACTGTTTCCATGGCATCACGAAAAACAACTGAAAATCGACGGGGCTTCAAAATAATGGCAAAGTATTGAACAATTCGAACTATTAATAACGAATATCTCGGAAATGGCTGATGCCACAAAAAGTTGTTTAAAATAAATTGTGTGTTTTAAAGACATTTACATTTTTTGTGCAGTACTTTTTCGTTTATCGCTTAACGTTTACTAGTTAAACAACATTATATAAATTCCCTTACGAATGAAGAGGACTTCACAAGTTTTTCCCAGAAAGTTCAAGATATATGTTTTAATTGTCATGTAAATGTCTGTAATATAATATTCATGGAATTTTATTGAAAATCGTTAGAGCAATTTTTGATAAAATAAAACATTTCGAAAAACAATCCACGTAAACTGTAGTATGGAGTGGTTGATTTTCTTGAAAATCTTTGTATCGCATTCTTTGGCAGGCACTGAACTTAAGTACCAAGTTTAGTGTTTATTCAACTATTCAATTTTGAGTTGTGCTGTTCACACACCACACACATGGACTTTTTCTATAAATCCTTTTTGAATTCAGGGGCCTCAAAACATTTATTCCTGGTGAAATCTTGACAAGGACTTTTTGGGTGCAATACAATACTTCCTCTACGTATTATACATAGTACAGAAAATAATACTATATGCATTAAAACAATGATAAATATTACGGGATGATAGAGTATTTAGTTGGTTTACTTTCATTCTTTCTTTGGAAAATTATCATTCCATACTTGGTTGGCAACATTGATTAAAAGGCTTGCTCTGTTCCTTTTAATATCCACAAAGTTTAGTTACAGGTAGTTGGCACTAGATGGTTACAAAGCACCTACTACAGTTGTGAAGCGAGTGGGTCTCTCCGTGGTCAGGTGGTTAACACACCTGACTGATTGACTTAAAATTTGATTCTTCACAATATTTGTAGAAGCTAATCTAAACTGGACATGAGACCTGGTTGGGAGTTTAGTCTCTATGCACTTATGTTTGGATTTTGGTCCTATAAATCAGTAGGGTTGCTGCATAAAAGCACGTGAACACACTCATTTTGACACCTTGCGGATTTAGTGGTTTTTACTTTCTCTACTACGTATAGTAAGTAGGGGAAGTATTGTATTCCACCCAAAAATTCGATACAGAGATTTCACCGGAAATATATGTTTTGAGACCCCCAGAATAAAAAATTTTTTTTTTTGGAAACATGTCCTTGTGTGTCTGTGAAAAGCATAACTCAGAAACGAACAGTCGGATAAACACCAAACTTGGTATTTAGGTTCAGTATCTTCCAGAGATGCGACACGAAGGTTTTCAAGAAAATCCCCCACCCCAGATTACCCTTTACATGGAACATTTTTCGAAAACTTTAATTTTCTCAGAAATGGCTCTAACGATTTTGATTAAAATATCATATGTTTAAGATATTTTCATGACAAATAAAATGTATATCTCGAATTTTCTGGGAATGTCTCCAAAAGTATTCTTCATTGTGAACGACTTTTGCATAACTGGTAAACCATAAGAGATAGACAAAATTTTACTATACAAAAAATGTAGATCGTGCTAAAATACACAATTTATGTCATATACATTTGTTTTGTTCAATGAACCATTTTCAGGATATTGCATTATTTCCTTAAATTGTTCAATTCTTATTTTCTCAAATGGGAATTCGTTATTCATTTTTTTGTCTTGGATATACAAAGAGTATTAATCTGTGGCAAAGGCAATGGTGCTGCACCTAGCAACCAGCTACTGTATTTCCATATTGCCCTTGCAAATACAAAACAAGGGGAACACAGTACGCCTTAAGCGATAGTCAAATATTTTTAGAACTGGTCGCTATGTGTAAAATGTAAATCTCTTTGCATGTCAAAAGATCGTTTCTGTAAATGTTTATCTCGATTAATATGAAATAGATGGAGAATAAGAGTTTGTAAAAATAGTTTGTACAAGAGTAGAGAAAGTCATGTGAGTGTAACACATAAGATTTTTTTAATCTCGATAATGCCCACAGGTTATATACCCCCTATATAAAGGGGTAATAATAATAATAATAATAATAATAATAATAACAATAACAATAATAACAATAATATCGGCTTTTACAATATACAAACACTCTTCCGACGTCCAAGACTACAGTTTTTAACATCATCTTATCACTTTTCTCCATTCTTGCCTGTTGGACCATAAATCTTCTTCAGTTTCCCAATCCATCATTGCCCCTCTAATTCCTTGAATCCACGTGCGGTCTTCCTTTTCTCCCCTGACTGGTGGCGTCCACTCCATTATTCTTTTGGGTAATCCTTCTTCTTCCATTCTTTTAGCACGCCCATGCCACTCTAATTATTTCTGTTGAATAAAATCTAAAATTGAATTTCGAACATTGATATTTTCATTTATAAACTCATTTCTAATTTTTACTTTCTCCACTACGTACACTAAGTAGGGGAAGTATTGCATTGCACCCAAAAATTCGATACCAGATTTCACCGGAAATACACGTTCTGAGGTTCCCTGAATCCTGGACAGCATAGCTCAAAAACGAAAAATTGGATAAATACAAAACTGGGTATTTGAGTTCAGTATTTTCCAAGGATGCGATGGGAAGATTTTCAAGAACATCCCCCACCCCAGGCTACCTTTTACAATGTAACATAACTGGTAAACCATAAGATATAGATAAAATTTTACTACACAAAAAATATAGATCTCGTTGAAACACACAATTTATGTCATATACATTTCTTTTGTCCAGTGAATCATTTCCGAGATATTCCATGCTATTTACTTGGATTTTGAGGCAGTAATTTTAACACTTAAATAATTTCAGTCTAATTATATAATATGTAAATTCAATAACAGCCCGCCTTGAAGCAATACGTGTATGTAATAATTTTGTCATTGCATATGCTTGTGTTATTGTATCCATGTGTAATAATGTTATGTGAATATATTAGGTAATTTAATAATGTAGGAGCTGTGAGAAATGGGTTAAAAGTTACTAACAATGAGGTAACAATGAGGTAACCTTGAGGCAATAATGAATTTGAAAGTTTAACAATACTACTTGTGATTCTTGGAAGCAATAATGTAATTATAGTGACTGTTTATAAAAACGCCAATCAACAACCAGAAAAATCTTTAATTAAATGAAGGTATTCTATTGGAGTAGGAATAGCCACTCAGAGACCTGAAATACAGAAATTTACAAGTTTAGGCGATTGAAATCAGTTCATTTGCCTGCAGACAGTGTTTGTAATCGGATGTAGATGCGTCCTCGAGAGATTTAATACGTATTCGAGTGAGACGAAAAATAAGTTTACGTGTTAAAAAGTGCAAGTAATTAATAAAAGAATCTCACAGCTCTCTATATCAATGAAGTGTTATTTAAATCGTGTCAAGCATTAATAAAAGGAATGAAGTAAAATTATAATCTGTGCAAGCCTACGTTCTTAAGTCGCACCACAACCGTGCCAAGACACTAAATAAATACTGACGCAGCCGAGGCAAACATAAATACATTTTGTTTTTCTTAAAAATACTGCCTCAATTTCAATACTTATACGTTTTCTCAAATGGGAAATTCGTTTTTCATTTTTTTGTTCTGTACATACAAAGAGAATGGAATGCTCCACATAGCAACCAGCTCTTAAAATATTTGACTATCGCTCAAAGCCTACCATATTCCCCTTGTATTATAAGAAAGTTAGCAATAAGGAATTTATGCAAATGTTTATCTCGATTAACATGAAGTAGATGGAGAATAAGTGTTTGTAAAAATAGTTTTTAGAAGAGAAAGTCATGTGTGTGCAACATATCAGATTTTTTCTGTTTTAGTTATCCTAGCAGATCTCCAATAATCCATTTCTGTTACCAATAATTTTCTTTTTAACTGATAGTTCAGTGTCCATACGTCGGAGCCATTGGTTATAATACTTCTAACTATCGTTTTAAAAATTGTAGTTCTAGTTTCTTTTGAGAACTGTTTAGCCCATAATATACCATTCAAAGTAGGTATAGCATACTTTCCTGTGTCTATCTTTGATCTCATTTCTTTTTCTTGTTTCCCATCTTGTGTAATTTTTACTCCCGGATGTTTATATTCCCCTGTGTGTTTAATTATCCCAATTTCATTTTCCAGTTCCAGATCTTAATGAACATCTCCAATGGTCATGTATTGGGATTTATCCATATTTAGTTTTATTCCCTATTTGTTGTATTCTTGAATCGGATCGGACCAAAACTAGAATCTACTGTCGTGTAGAGAGATACTGGATTATTAAATGCTAAAAGAAGAAAGCCTTGATTAAAACTCACCTGGTCCTCCAGCTTGGGGGTTGATGCGAAGGGCCAACTCCCCCTTTATTGAAAAAAAGAAAGGAAATATTAAAAAACCCAAGGAATTACAGCCGGGCATCATAAATTCATAATAATAATTTCTTTGATTCCTTTTTATGTAACTATGTTTTGTGAGAAAACTTTCTTATAAAGAATGCTTCATCAATAGAAAAACAAATAATAATTTTTCTTTATTCTGCAATCTTGAAAATATAAACTAATATATATTTACATGAAGCTCAAACAATAAAAATAACCACTATTCACAACTACCACATATCATGTGTATTTTTTCACCCGGTAATATGTAATTAGCCATATAACACTCGGAAACATAGTAAGTTTGTGGATTACTACCCACACATACATTAGTAAATACATGTTTATTACAAAGATATATTAGACACAATTAAACATTTGAAGAAAAAAATCAAGAAGTATTATATGAAATACAGAGATATAAAGGAACCAATGTATTCTTGAAAGAACACATATTTCCATACTCTGTATTATCTCACGTCTTAAGTTCTGATTTGTTTCTGCTGGATTCATTGATTTTGGTCACCGAAGTAGGCACTGTGATCCTCTGACGAGAATGTGGTTTGTAAGAAATGTGTGGACATCAACAATTCTAGCGCTATCTGAGAAACATTACGGCTCTACTTTCAACATATCAACAAGCCTTAAGGTTCTTTAACTGCTGTGGTCCTTCAGCGTCCCATTCTATATTGGGCGTGAAAGACCGGAAATTTTGCCCAGAGGTCTCTTTATTAGGCTTGAGGTTCTTTTACGTGCAGTAAATCTACGACACGCGGCCACCGGCTTTATTTCCCTTCCGAAGGAAGACATGCTAAGGATGTTTATGTCCGAAAAAATCCAGCGCTCTCCGCCGAGTTTGAACCCGCGACCTCAGTAATTAGAGAAGGCCTTTTAGAAAGCATACGCTCTTGTCCTAGCAATGATAAATACAACTGAGGAATCATAAGGTGAACGAATGATCAGAGATTACTTTGTATTACTTTGTACTTCCTTTCTTACTGGGCAATGTAAATAATTTATTAATAACTAGAAAACACTTAAGCACTACTTTAGGTGGAACACTTTGAAATACTAACGTTGCGCGATGCTTTTAATATAGATAGTAGATCTATTAATGACATAATTGTGAGTTGCCACGTGTACTGCCCCTCCTCACTGCTCCAGAGAGTAGAACACCCCGAAACGTTTTCTCGTCAGAGGCCTACAGTAAATGTAATGGATGAGAGTGAGTCACCAAGCCAGGCTATCGCAGAAACGTGATTTAGAGCGTCAGCTAAATATATAGCGTCAGATATTAATAGCGAAAAGTGAAGAGGAACTTCAAAGGATGACATATAAACTAAATTTAATATCAAAAACATACAGCATGGAAATTTCAACTGAAAAAAACTAGTTATGGCATTTAAAGGTAGTCACTCTCCGGTCTAAAATAATTATAGAAAATGAAAGTATAGAACAAGTGTCAATGTTTAGTTTTCTAGGATGTGGTTCTGAAACAGACATTAATAAAAAGTTAAATAAATTCAATGACATAACGGGAACTATAAAGAGAACACTAAAGATAAAATTAGAAAAGATTCAATAATAAAATTGTATAAAGCAATGGCCATCCCCACAGTAACTTATGGGGTTGAAATATGGACAGTAACAGCAGAAAATAAAAGAAGAATACAGACAGTTGAAATGAAATTTTTCAGACCTGTAGCAGGATATACAAGACTGGATAAAAAGCCAAACAACGAAATAAGGCAAAAGTTAAAAATAGAAGAGTTAAATAAAGTAATAATAGAATATAGAGCTGGAAACAACACTTAGAAAAAATGCCATTAAATAAGATACCCCGAGCAACCCAGGACGACCAAAAAAAGAGATGGACACAACCAGATTTTGGAGCCGGAACAGGCTAAAAACGGCCTAAAACCGTGAGGTAGAAGAAGAAGACGCTCAGTCAGTTTCATTCATAGTTCCCATTGTTTTGCATGTTTTCATTTTATACTCAAGCGTCTATGGAATGTTTTATTGATTCACCTATAGGAAAGGCAGTCAAGGTCTATTTAGAACTAATCGGCAATACTTCGGAGGCAATAACGTTAAGTCTCGACCCCTTTCATTCGTTACCTAGAATAAAGTTAAATGCAACAATTTTCAACAATGCAAAATTTAAAAAATGTAAAAAAAGGTTTATCTCAAAGTATTAGACATACTGGGTTATTCAAAAAGAAAGAACAGATTTTAAATATTTATTTTTAATGAACGACAATAGATAGCGACATATACGACACATCATTGAATAGAGGAAAGTTTAAATTTTAAGCCCCACCTATTAGTTCTCTTCAATGCCTACAGCGGCGCTGTGTTTGTTTACGAGAAAATGGCGACACCACAGGAAAAGTCGTTTTGTGTGCTGCAGTATGCAAAGAGTGAATCCATTGTTTCATTGCCGCGTGATTTCGTTGTAAGTTCAACAACGAGCCGCCTCGTCATAAAAAATTTACAATTGATACAATTATTCGTAGGAGATGGTTGTGTATGCAAACGGAAAAGCACTGGTCGTTCTCGCATAACAAATGGTGCTCATTTTGAACACATAAAATAAAACGTAGAACTTTATTTAGTGATGTATAGCATGTGGCGCTAACTATTGTCGTTGATTAGAAATAAATATTTATAGTCTGTTCGTTATTTTTACTTTCTCTACTACGTACAGTAAGTAGGGGAAGTATTGTATTCCACCCAAAAATTCGATACCGATATTTCACCGGAAATATATGTTTTGAGACCCCCTGAATCCAAAAAAGCACTTTAGGAAACATGTCCGTGTGTATGTTTGTGTGTGTGTCTGTGAACAGCATAACTCAGAAACGAACAGTCGGATAAACATCAAACTTGGTATTTGGGTTCAGTATCTTCCAGAGATACGACACGAGGCTTTCAAGAAAATCCGCCCACCCCAGATTACCCTTTACATGGAAAATGTTTCGAAAATTTTAATTTTCTAAAAAGTGCCTCCAACGATTTTGATTAAAATATCACATGTTTAAGATATTTTCATGACAAATAAAATGTATATCTCGAATTTTCTGGAAATGTCTCCAAAAGTATTCTTCATTGTGAACGACTTTTGCATAACTGGTAAACCATAATACATAGACAAAATTTTACTACACAAAAAATGTAGATCGTATTAAAATACACAATTTATGTCATATACACTTTTGTTGTTGAGTGAACCATTTTCTAGATATTGCTTGTTATTCCCTTAAATTTTCCAATACTTTTTCTCAAATTCGTTATTCATTTTTATTTTTGTACTGGTAATGCAAAGAGTGTAGAATACTCCACATAGCAACCAGCTCTTAAAAGATTTCTGCAAATGTTTATCTCGATTAACATGAAGTAGATGGAGAATAAGCGTTTGTAAAAATAGTTTGTACAAGAGTAGAGAAAGTCATGTGAGTGTAGCACATCAGTTTTTTGAATAACTTGTACTTCGACACCACCGACTATCGAGTTTATGGAGGTTCCATCCCTGAACGATAATTCGCTCAAAACGAACATGTGTTTGTTAGCATCAGATTTTCCTTCTCTCTTGAGAAACAGCAGCTGAAAACAAATCATTTAATGTATTAATTCCTCAACACAACAACATCGCTTGTTATGTCACGCATCGTGTGGCACCCCTGCACGTGATACAAGGAAGCAACAGCATGTGTTAAAACAGATACAATTAATTTGTTTCCCCTAACACCTTGGTATATCCGCTGCAGACAATCTGACGGACCAGCAGCTGTAAGGATCCCCCTCACAAATTAGCTTCCTCATGATCCCACCACATGCGAGAGAAAGAGAGCATTAAAGTGGCCAGACAAAAACCCTTCTCTCCGCCTGACAGTCTTTGTTCCCACTTCAAACTTAACTACTTCTTCGTGACAGCTATGAGACGATTTTGGGATATTCTGCGGTTGTCACTGAGGCATTAAACTGGATTTGATAATGGAGCCGGCAATAGTCTCAAAAGCTGGAGAAACGAGCCATTCAGAGCGACAGTTCGTTCGTCTTCGGGTTACATAACCAGCAATTTTGTGTTCTGCCTCTAATACACTGCGGTATACATTTTATTTGTCATGCAAATACCTTAAACATTTCGCCTTTTAAACAATATCATTGACCCATTTATGAGAAAATAAAAAATGACGAGATGTTTCCATGTAAATGATAGTTTGAGGTGCGGCATTTTCTTGAAAATCTTCATGTACCTATATGGTAGAGAAGTATTGTCTTCCAACAAACATTTGATATCGACATTTCACCGGAAATACATGTTTTGAGGCCCACTTTATAAAAAATGCCTGCGAATTCGAATTAACACGAAACTTGGTATTTAGGTTCAGCACCATCCGAAGAGGCGACAATAACATTTTCAAGAAAATACCCCAACCCAAACTACCCCTTACATGGAACACTTTTCCAAATTTTGGGGTTTCTAAAAAACGGCACTAACGATTATGATTAAAACGCCATATATTAAAGATATATAATAAAAATAAAATGTATATCCTCGTATAAATGGTAAACGTTAAGCGATAGATGAAAACCTACTACACACAAAGTATAGAGTTCCTTAAAACATACAATTTATTTCAAATACCTTTTTTGTGGTATAAACTATTTCTGAGATATCCATCATTAATAGTGTGGCATGTGCACAGATTATAGTAATAGTAATACGTCCTCTGGTTACCCAAGTCGAAGGTTGGCAGTTTATCTGAGGAGGGGCGATTGAGGGGAAACAGTCTCATTGGTGGGGATATGGCGTTAGTGACGCCAAGCTTAGCGGGGTTTTCTGGGCATTCTGTGACTAGTCTTCGCGTCAGGTGAACGGATAGCTGCCCTACGATATGGCGTCCTCGCCCGGCAGACACATTGGGGTAAGGTAAGCATTTGTTATAATAAATCTATTTGTCATCCTTCCTTCCAACTTTTATTATGGTAGAATAGAATCCTTGCCTCTCCCTTCAGCCAGGAATTATGTTAGTGTAAGAATATTTTTGAGATAACTTTAGCTGCGCCCTCGTCGTTGCCTCTTAAATTAAAGTTTCCTTTGTTTGATTAACGATCCCTCTCACAAGCGAGTTGCCCTCCTCTGTAGTTAAATAATAATTAAATATTGAGGCACACGACAATAGTTCGAATATTTCAATACATTTGTCATTCTTTGTTAGTCCTGTCGACACTCAGTTGTTTCTCGTGGCTGCATGGAAAGAGTGTATAAGACCAGCATATAGCGTCCAGTTTGAAACATTTGACTATTGCTGTTCCCTTTGTGTCTATAACGAGATGTGTAATTTAGCTATTTCTGCAAAGGTTTACTTGAATTCAAATGAAGTAGATAGAAAAAATCTGATATTTGCACTCACACGACTTTCTCTACTCTTGTACAAACTGTTTTTATAAACGCTTATTCTCCATGTAGTTCATGTTAATCGAGATAAACCTTTGCAGAAATCTTTTAAGAACTGGTTGCTATGTGGAGCATTCCATTCTCTTTGCATGTCCAGACATAAAAAAAACGAGTAACGAATTCTCATTTTAGAAAATGTATAAGTTTTCGAAAATTCAAACAAATAACAAGGAATATTTCGGAAATGGTTCACTCCACAATAAAATTTATAGGACATAAATTGTGTATTTTAACGAGATCTACATTTTTGGAGTAGTAAAATTTTGTCTATCTCTCATGGTTTACCAGTTATGCAAAAGTTATTCAGAATGAAGAGGACTTTTGGGGACATTCCCAGAAAATTCAAGATATACATTTCGTTTGCCATTAACATATCTTAAACATTGATGTTTTAATCAAAATCGTTAAAACCATTTTTTGAGAAAATCAAAGTTTTCGAAAAATGTTCCATGTAAAGGGTAGTCTGGAGTGGGGGATTTTCTTGAAAGTCTTCGTGTTGCATCCTAGGAAGATACTAAACTGAAATACCAAGTTTAGTATTTATCCGACTTTTCGATTTTGAGTTATGCTGTTCACAGACAAACAGACACACTCACACATGGACATGTTTCCAAAAATCTTTATTTGTATTCAGGGCACTTCAAAACATGTATTTCTGGTGAAATCTCGGTATGGAATTTTTGGGTGGAATGCAATGCTTGCCTTACTTACTATACGTAGTAGAGAAAACAATAAGCTTTAGTAAGGCTAATTTGTATACCCACTAATAAACGATAGAGGGTAGAGAAAGTCATGTGAGTTTACCATATCATATTTTTTTAGTACACTCTCTCTAAAACAACTGCTTGTCGGATTGTTAACACGCCTACAAATAGCCTAGGCCATTAAAGTCGTCATGGAAACCTTTAGCGGTTTAATAAGTAATATCCAGATGGTATTATCCAGGACAGTTTTAGTGTGTTTGATTTTTCATGTAAATAAGTCAGTATCACATTTCGTTCACAAGGAAAACGCTGCTTAGCTTGCTCCAATCTTTAAAAGTAATACACTCCTTCTATACTGCTGCCGAGATTTTGCTGGCATCAGCTCCGATCCAATGTTTCTGGTTTGGATTAAAACTTCTTAGGGATTGCCACCCTTATATTCAGTCACAAGCTTATTGTTTAAAAACGAGCGCTACCATCTACAGTGCATCTCGTATTGTTACGGTCAACGCTTCCTAGGAGCGTTGGTGTGGTTCATAGCGTAGGATTCAGGCGACTGTGTCTCTTATATTCATACAGTACTTATAAAAAGTTCGATATCGAGATTTCACCGTAAATACATGAGGCCCCCTGAATCCCAAAAACTCATTTTTAGAAAAATCTCCACGTGTGTGTGTGTGTGTGTGTGTGTCTGTGTGTGTGTGTGTGTGTGTGTGTGACTGTGCCTGTGAACAGCATAACTCAAAAAACGAAAAGTCGGATAAATACCAAACTTGGTATTTAGGTTGAGTATCTTTCAAATATGCGACACGAAGATTTTCAAGAAAATCCCCTCACTCCAGACTACCCTTTACATAGAACATTGTTCGAACATTTTGATTTACTAAAAGATGGCTCTAACAATTTTGATTAAAATATCATATGTTTAAGACACTTTTATGGACAATGTGTATCATGAATTTTCTGGGCATGTCCCCAGAAGTCCTATTCATCCTGAATGACTTTTGCATTACTAGTAAACCGTAAGAGAAAGACAAACGTTTACTACACAAAAAATAAAATGTAGAGCTCGTTAAAACACACAATTTGTCATATACGTACATTTTTTTTGACGAGTGAATCATTTCCGAGATATTCCTTGTTATGTGTTTGAATTTTTCAATACTTATACTTCTTCTCAAATGGGAATTTGTTATTCGTTTTTTTATGCCCTGAACATACAAAGAGAATGAAATGCGCCACATAGCAACCAGCTCTTAAAAGATTTGCTTATCGCTTAAAGCCTACCATATTCCCCTTGCACCTACAAGAAGATTAGCAAATTTCTGCAAATGTTTATCTCATTATCATGAAGTAGATGGAGAATAAGCGTTTGTAAAAATAGTTTGTACAAGAGTAGAGAAAGTCATGTGAGTGTTACACATCAGGGCATGTTTTTCCGGTGCAGACTCGGTATCGAAGTTTTACTGAAATGAATACTTCCTCTACTTGATATAGAAGGTAATAGACAAAGTAAAAATAGCTTCAAAAGTTCAAGTAGGCGTATTATATTGTTTACCCCACGCTTTAGGAGCCAATCTGAAGTAGGTTGTTGCTTCACGTATGGAAAGCCAATTTGAAGTAGGAGTTGTAGCCTTCGTTCCCAAAAATGTTTAAAAAGATATTAACTTTGTAATTTTGACTATTTCTTTAAATATCCATGGTTCAAATCCCGGCTATGGCATTGAACTATTCAGTCATCTGATTCTATCTTTTCAACCCTGACCAACACACGGCTTGTGTGAAAGAACAGTTAATTCCATTATATATTTATGTTTGCCTCGGCTGTGTCAGTATTATTCTTAGAGACATGACTTTCTTAACAGGGCGTGATGCGGCTGAAGAATGTAGGCTTACACAGATTATAATTTTTAATGCACTCCTTTTTATTAATTCTAATTTTATTAATTTTAATAACACTTTACTGATATAGAGAGCTGTGAGATTCTTTTATTAGTTGCTTGCACTTTTTAACACGTAAACAATTTTCGTCTCACACTGAATACGTATTAAATTTCTCGAGGACGCATCTCGCGTCCGGTTAGAAACACTGTCTAAAAACAACTGACTTGGTTTCTACCGCCTAAATTTGTATAACTTGCCCTATTTCAGTTTCTGATTCGCTAATCCTAGTCCAATAGATTACCTTCATTTAACTAAAGCTTTTTCTGGTTTTTGATTGGCTGTTTTATAAACTGTCACAAAAATACATTATTGCTTCCAAGAATCACCAATAGTATTATTACTTTTTAATTCATAATTGCCTCAAGGTTACCTCATATTTAGCAAATTTTAACTTATTATTCTCACAGCTCCTACATTATTAAATCAAGTAATACATTCACATAACATTATAGAAAATGTATACAATAATATAAACATTTACAATGCCTGTAATATACACTTTTATATACTGTTACATACACATATTGCTTTAAGGCGGGCTGTTATTGAATTTATATATTATATAATTAGACTGAAATCATTTAAGTGTTAAATACTGCCTCAAAGCTATAGAGCAACAAACTGCATAACACTTGTGCGGTAAAGATACAAAAACCAAATGAGAGAGATTTAGAGTATCGGAATAACTGTTATGCACAAGGCAGCAATTCTTCTGTGACACTATGCACAGGAATTTCTTGCTGGAGGAAATACTGTTGAGCAAGGCACCAAAACTGGTCTTTTCATGCAACACCGCCGGATGGATTGAGATCTATAGATTATGAAGGTCAGGTTGTTGGAATGTGCTTGCTGATGACATGACTGTCAATTATTTTGCAAGGCTGAGGTGTAGCAATGGAATCAGAATATCCTTTGAAAGCATTAGGCGCTGTAAATTCACTCAGACACTGAAAATACTCCTTTTGCTTTCTAACTACATCATAAAAAATCTGATGTGTTGCACTCACATGACTTTATCTACTCTTGTACAAACCATTTTTACAAACGCTTATTCTCCATATGCTTCATGTTAATCGAGATGTTAATCTTATTGCTAATTTTCTTGTAGATGCAAGGGGAATATGGTAGGTTTTAAGCGATAGTCAAATATTTTAAGAGTTGGTTCCTATGTGGAGCATACCATTCTCTTTGCATTACCAGGACAAAACAAGCAATATCTCGAAAATGGTTCACTCAACAAAAAAATGTATATTACATAAATTGTGTATTTTAACGCGATCTACATTTTTGAGCAGTAAACTTTTGTCTATGTCTTATGGTTTACCAGTTATGCAAAAGTCGTTCACAATGAAGAATACTTTTGGAGACATTCCCAGAAAATTCAAGATATACATTTCATTTGTCATGAAAATATCTTAAACATATGATATTTTAATCAAATCGTTAGAGCCATTATTGAGAAAATTAAAATTTTCGAAAAATGTTCCATGTAAAGGGTAATCGGGGGTGGGGGATTTTCTTGAAAACCTTCGTGTCGCATCTCTGGAAGATACTGAACCTAAATACCAAGTTTGGTGTTTATCCGATTGTTCGTTTCTGAGTTATACTGTTCACAGACTGACACACACACCGACACACACCGACATGTTTGCAAAAATGCTTTTTACTTTCTCTACTACGTATAGTAAGTAGGGGAAGTATTGTATTCCACCCAAAAATTCGATACCGAGATTTCACCGGAAATACATGTTTTGAGACTCCCTGAATCCAAAAAAAGCATTTTTGGAAACATGTCTGTGTGTCTGTCTGTGTTTGTGTGTGTGTGTGTGTGTGTGTGTGTGTGTGTGTGTCAGTCTGTGAACAGCATAACTCAGAAAGGAACAGTTGGATAAACACCAAACTTGGTATTTAGGTTCAGTATCTTCAAAGGATGCGACACGAAGGTTTTCAAGAAAATCCCCCCACCCCAGATTACCCTTTACATGGAAGATTTTTCGAAATTTTTAATTTTCTCAAAAATGGCTATAACGATTTTGATTACAATATCATATGTTTAAGATATTTTTATGGTAAATAAAATGTATATCTTGAATTTCCTGGGAATGACTCCAAAAGTATTCTTCATTGTGAACGACTTTTGCATAACTGATAAACCACAAGAGATAGACAAAATTTTGCTACACAAAAAATGTAGGTCGCGTTAAAATACACAATTTATGTCATATACGTTTTTGTTGTTGAGTGAACCATTTTCGAGATACTGCTTGTTATTCCCTTAAATTTTTCAATACTTATTTTCTCAAATGGGAATTCGTTATTCATTTTTTTGTCTTGGATATGCAAAGAGTATTAATCTGTGGCAATGCACCTAGCAACCAGCTATTAAGAGATATGTATATGCTTAAGGGCTACGTATTTCTATATTGCCCTTGTAAATATATATTCCCCTTACATCTACAAGAAAATTAGCAATAAGATAGAGTCTGCAAATGTTTATGTCGATTTCATGAAGTAGATGGAGAATAAGCGTTTGTAAAAATAGTTTGTACAAGAGTAGAGAAAGTCATGTGAGTGTAACACATCAGATTTTTGCTATCCTAAAATCTTACTGAAGGCTACTTTCCTGTTCAGTTTGAACCACATCCTATTTATAGCTTGCCTTCTCCGATGCTGTGTACCTTTACAATCAAGAACGATATGTTCTAAATCTTCTCTTTCCCCACATATTGGACACTGGTTCTGTGGGAACCCATTTCTTATTCCTATTAGTCTCCATACACCTGCTCGTACCCAGGCTATACTTTCTCTTTGTTCCTTACTTGAGTTATCCACATACTGTTCTCTAGCCCATACATTTTTTATTAATATATATGATTCCAAGGAACTTTTCTTCCCAATGTTGCTAAATAAATTTTGTATCTCTATACGTTCAAACCTCCTCCTACCTTCTTTCCAAAAACCCTTAACATTATTTTCCCTCCTTCTCCAAATTTCTCCCAGACCGCTATTTTCCAAATTAGTCTGTATACTATAACTCCACTCATTTTTCTTTAAGCTCCTTTCTTGGAATTCCAAACACTGCCTCCACAAGTTCTTCTCTTCTAAATTTAATAGTCTGTACCAATATTTAAGAGCTCTCTCCATTATTACCCCTTTTCTCCCCACTCTCTGCATTTCAATTAGAGCAATTCCTTAATTGTAGCATTTGGCAGGCCTAAAACTTCTCTACAAAAACTCCTATGTACCATATCTATCTCTTCCCAGCCTCGTTCTACTCCCCATATTTCACTACCATATAACATTTTTGCTTCAACTACTGTGTTATATATTTTCTCTAACCATTTAACATTTATATCTGGTATTCTATATTTGCATCCTCTAATTGCTGGCATTGCCCCTTTCCCCTTCGTCAATACCAGTTTCTTCTGTTTCTCCCATTTTCCACCCTCATCCATTTTAACCCCTAAGTATATACAATCTCTGACCACTTTATATTCCTTATCTCCATTCTTCCACTTTTCATCCTTGCCCCGTTTGGCACCTTTCTTAAACACTATAATTTGAGTCTTCTCTTGATTTACTTTCAGATTCCATTCATCACAGTATTTATTCATTTGCTGTAGAGACTGCTTCAGACCAATCGTTGAAACTGATCCTATCACTAAATCATCAGCGAATAATAATCCAGGAATTGATGCCTTATTTATCACAGGCAACCAATTACTGTTCCTTTCTATCTCAGCGAGCATTACAACATATTAAAGAAATTGGAAATGAACACAAACCAGAAGGAAGACGAAAAATAGGACGACCAAGGAAGAGTTGGCTAGAGTAGACGAAACAGGCTGCAAGCCTTGATAGTAAAGAAGAACAAGAAGAACTTTGTGAAGGTCAGCTTGTCACTGGAAATTCAGTGACGTGTAACAGACACAGAAATAGATTGCATTATATTTATGCCGAAGACCAGACAAGTCTCAACAAATGTCCTAATGCCGCTTACACGGTTTTTTTTGCATATTCCTTCGCGCTTCGCTGATGTTTACCTTTTTTTTCTCCTTGAGAAAGAATGAAATGAGCGATAACTTTGCGGTTGAGTTGGTGGCATTTGTTTTTTCAGCTATCGTTCCTTTACGAAGAAGGCTTTCGAATCGCACATTTCTTCAAAATAATAAACTCTTGATGCTTTTTAACGTGCTTAAGTAAATCATGAGTTGAACACTGATAGCAAAGAAGTGAGATGATTAATTTGGCAGAAGTGGTGCAATTTGTATTCGAGCATTTACCAATAATAAAAGCTGAGAAAACTCCGGTAAACTTCTACCTGAAAGGAAAATTATGCCAGGTTTCGAACCACAGAAATCAACCACCATAACATACTTTACTGTCCATAGCTCATAGCTCGTCAGATATTTAATCAATATGAGCTCTGCATAATCTGTGTGTGTATGTGTGTGTGTGAACAGCATGACTTAAAAAATCTGATGTGTTACACTCACATGACTTTTTCTACTCTTGTACAAACTATTTTTACAAACTCTTATTCTCCATCTATTTCATACTAATCGAGATAAATATTTGCAGAAACGACCTTTTGACATGCAAAGAGAATTACATTTTACACATAGCGACCAGTTCTAAAAATATTTGACTATCGCTTAAGGCGTACTATGTTCCCCTTGTTTTGTATTTGCAAGGGCATTATAGAAATACAGTAGCCTTGAAGCATAGACATATGGTTGCTAGGTGCAGCACAATTCTCTTTGCCACTCTTTGCATATCCAAGACAAAAAAATGAATAACGAATTCCCATTTGAGAAAATAAGTATTGAAAAATTTAAGGGAATAACAAGCAATATCTCGAAAATGGTTCACTCAATAAAAAAATGTATATGACATAAATTGTGTATTTTAAGGCGATCTACATTTTATGTGTAATAAAACTTTGTCTAACTCTTATGGTTTACTAGTTATGCAAAAGTCGTTCACAATGAAGAATACTTTTGGAGACATTCCCAGAAAATTCAAGATATACATTTTATTTGTCATGAAAATATCTTAACAGATAATATTTTAATCAAAATCGTTAGAGCCATTTTTGAGAAAATTAAAATTTTCGAAAAATGTTCCATGTAAAGGGTAATCTGGAGTAAGGGGATTTTCTTGAAAACCTTCGTGTCGCATCTCTGGAAGATACTGAACCTAAATACCCCGTTTCGTGTTTATCCGACTGTTCGTTTCTGAGTTATGCTGTTCACAGACACACAGACACACACACGGACATGTTTCCAAAAATGCATGTATTTCCGGTGAAATCTCGGTATCGAATTTTTGGGTGGAATACAATACTTCCCCTACTTACTGTACGTAGTAGAGAAAGTAAAAAGCTTTTGTAATCGGCATAAAATGTTGGCGAGTTTGTCCTTGCTTTGCAGTTCGTAGGTGATACTGTTCATACTGTTGTTCACCCCATAGGATGCAGGAACATTGAAATGACACCTGGTGAAGTCCTCTTTGGTTGCACATTCTGAAGTGATAGTGTGTGCTGCCGTTCTTGTATACACTTATCCGAGCTTGAAATTTGGTCCTTTCCATTCTTCTGAATTTATGGCTGGCGTATGATGAAAGCTTTGATCTACTGCCAGTGACTTTTCTTCCCCTTCTCTAATGTTGGCTTCGAATGCTGTTGTATGCAATAGACTATTCTTTATTGCTACCTCCCTGATGAAGAAATCTGCGGCGGTCAAGAGATAGACGACTCTAGTCATTGTCGTTCGGGATAGTCGAAGGGCTCTGCCAGAAACCTCTGGATAACGGACCTGACACTGAACATCCAAAATGGTGGTAGGAATGTGGGAAATACTTTAAACAGCTCTTAGCTACAAGCCACGACTTCTTTGCAGTAAAATACAATTAATGTGGTCTAATGAAATGTCATTTGTGTAGATATATGCTCGGTTGTACACAAAAAAACACTGTCTTAAAGGTAAACTAAAATGCATTTTAACATTAAATGGCGACCAATGAAATATGTAACCTCAAAAAACATCCGTGCAGTCTACAGTTTTGCATGCTATAACTTAACAGCATTTCTAAACAACAGCTGTACATTTAAATGACAAAGAACATAGCTTTATAAACTGCAAACACCTCAATACTTTGAAGCCGAAAGTATGAAGTCAATAATTATCATAATACTCTGAGAAGGATAGTGATATAAAATAAATAATAAAATATTTAATTTCAGTATATGTATAAAAAGGAGAAGCATTGTGAAAATTGTTGACTGTTAAAAGCGACAGAAAACCAGACAAGCACAGTTTAGCTAATTAGGGTCCAGCCCTAGGTATAAAGGGTAAAATAGCTGATGCCAGTTTCTCTTGGAAATAATGGGTGCAGTTGCACTGGCCGGAATGTGAAGGTCATTAGAGGCTTCATGACGCTAAGTTTGAGGAGAGTTTTGAGGGGAGAGAGGGTAAGTTAGGCGTTTTTCCCCTTTGTAGCGCGGTGGTGAAATTCATTCTGTCCTGAGCGATTGGTGAGAACGGGACGACATTCTCGTCGAGTTGTGAACATCGGCGGCGAACATGCAAGAGGGTAGAACGTTCAGCTGTAGTTAATAATCTTCGGTCTTGGTAAACACACAGTAGCATCGTATGCATTTAAAAGTGATCGGCAAACTTTAAGTTTCATTTTAAATGGTGAAAATAAAAGTGTTCCAAGAAAGCGTTCGTGTTTCTCTGTACACATCCACGCATACCCAGAGATTAAGATCTCATGCTCGAGCAGCCGTGGCAAAGTATAAAAACAACTAGGAGGAGAAAAGCAGCAATCGTGAGGCAAAGGTAGTGCTACACTGTTGGAGGACGTAGCGTGGCTGCGTCAACTTGCATGAAACAGAACCATTGATATTTCAGTTGAAAATGAGTTCACTCAAAATTACCTGTCACAAATTACACTGTTTATCACACTGCACACAATATTATGTACACGAAATACAGAATGTATCTTTATTGGTGCCGTATATTTGGGGGACGTGTTCCTGACATCAAAACGGTAAAAAAAGTTCATATGAACATGGCTCTGAGAATCATTTATTTCAGATTTACAACACAAATTCGAAAGTTATAAAAATTGCTCGAAGTGATTTCCTCTTGCTTCGATGCATGCAGTAAGCCTGCGTTCCATGCTTTGGCGTACTCTGCTGAAAATTCCTGGTGTGTTTCGTATTTGGTCAAATGCAGTTTGGATTACGTCTTCTCAAAATACAGGAGTATACATATTATGGCAATAAAATTGGGTTATACTTTTTTCTATACTCCTGTTGTATTCCTATGATCAGCAGTGTGTTAATAAAGGTATATTAACCAATTATGTTTGAATTAGAGGGAAAATATGCTGATTTATTTATTTAATTATATTTGCTTATATGCAGCAACAAGCATTGAGAACACAGTTCTGTTTATTTCTTTGTTATAAAGTGCTGCCTTGCTATGTATTTAATGAATACCACTCAAGCTTTATTTGCACCTCCTTAGAATCTTCTCACACTACACATTCTACATTTCGCTAACCTGGGCGCTCATCAAGTTTTCCCCTTAGCTTTTAACCCTTTCAAAGGCGTGTCCTGCACTAGCCGATAAGGTACGATAAGAGGTCTGTATGACGAACTGAATGCACTCCCTCTACCTCTTTCTCTTTTATCCTATACGATCGAGAGAGTAAACATATGTTTCGTTTCTACGCCATTTTTTAAACTTTGTTGTGCTTATTGGTGTAAATATTTAGTAGAAGGAGTGGCGCACCCTTGCACTGTGACCAATGCAATGGCCTCGGCTTTGCAAGGCCACGTACAACGATAACGTGGCATAAACGCGAGGTGCAGTGAGATTTTCTTTGGCGCTCTTTGTACAACGGATATCGGAAGAAGTTTGCCTAAACGGTCTTAAACTGTCAGGTAGAGGAAAGCGAAGAAGAACATGGTATGAGGGAACGGTTGGTGACATGATGAAGAGGAATATGGAAGAGGGACAATGGAAAGATGGAATCTCTGGGAAGCGGAATTGAGGAGGAAAGTGGAAAACCTGTAAATAGAAAAATAAGTTTTTGTAGACTGACGGTGTGGTCTTATGGTTAGTATGCTAGCTTTCAAAGCCAGAGGTCCCGGGTTCGTTTCTCGGCTGGACGATGGGAATTTTACAGGTTATTTCCCATCCTTCCTAGAGTTTGGAAGCATGAGTAAGATTGTAAATATGTTAATGTTTGGAAAGAATAACCAATGTAAACAAATCCAAAGATACATCACGAGTAAACATCATTGCGGATGAGCAATTGTTCTAAAGGCAAATTCACTTATATCACCATAGATGCTGAAGGCGGCATATTAAAAAAAAGAAAGATTTGTAAAAGCTATATCAAAATTATTTGAAAGTAATAAACTCCCTCTTTCAATCACTCATGGGAAGAGAGCGGTTAGGTGTTTCAAACTCTAAAATGTACAAGAGACTGTGTCGTCGTCAGTGATTTGCCCTCTGGCTACAGCTATTGTAAAGGTTGACACTTGATCAGCTGTCTGTCCACTTTCCACTTCTGCAGGTGTGCCTATCCGTTTACAACCCAGCACGTTAACCTTGAACAGGCAAAATCTTTTCATATGCAACACTGTTGCATTCCCTTGCAGCATATCACGTCGATACATACAAGCTCTGCGTCAAATAGACAATAGGTGCACATCTAAAAATTTTAGGTGTTACATTCATATGCCTTTCTCTACCCAATATCGCTTATTACTTTCTCTACTAAGTATAGTACGTGGTAGTATTCTATTCCACGAACAAATTCGATACCGAGATTTCACCGGAAATATATGTTTTGAGACCCCTAAATCCAAAGAAAGCATTTTTGGAAACATGTCTGTGTGTGTGTGTGTGTGTGTGTGTGTGTGTGTGTCTGTGAACAGCATAAATCAGAAACGAATAGTCGGATAAACATCAAACTTGGTATTTAGGTTCAGTATCTTCCAGAGATGCGACACGAAGGTTTTCCAAAAAATCCCCCCACCCCAGATTACCCTTTACGTGGAACATTTTTCGAAAATTTTAATTTTCTCAAAAATGGCTCTAACGATTTTGAATAAAATATCATATGTTTAAGATATTTTCATGACAAATGAAATGTATATATAGAATTTTCTGGGAATGTCTCCAAAAGTATTCTTCATTGTGAACGACTTTTGCATAACTGATAAACCATAAGAGATAGACAAAATTTTACTACACAAAAAATGTAGATCGCGCTAAAATACACAATTTATGTCATACACATTTTCTTTGTTGAGTGAACCATTTTCGAGATGTTGCTTGTTATTCCCTTAAATTTTCCAATACTTATACTTTTTCTCAAATTCGTTATTCATTTTTTTTGTCCTGGTAATGCAAAGAGAATGGAATGCTCCACATAGCAACCAGCTCTTAAAATATTTGACTATCGCTTAAAGCCTAGCAATTCCCCTTGTATCTACAAGAAAATTAGCAATAAGATTAACATCTCGATATCTCGATTAACATGAAGCATATGGAGAATAAGCGTTTGTAAAAATAGTTTATACAAGTGTAGAGAAAGTCATGTGAGTGTAACACATCAGATTTTCTATTAAGGAAAACAGGAATTTTCCCCCGACTGTTTTAATGCATGCTTCTTGGTTATCTCCATTTTTTGCTGAGGGCGAGGAGTGAGCACTAAACCGATGAAAAAACAGCTGTAAAACGACCATAGAAAGTTAAAAACTAGGTAGTAACAGTGGTTAGTTTACTAACCTATGGAAGTCGCGCATGCGCAGAACTATCTTTCGTCGTCGTGTAACGTTTTCTCCTTGCTGATCCACGTCCTTTCTTGGTCCGAGACTTTTTATCGTCTATAATATCAAAAGCTTGGTCTGGACCAAATGAGTCTGGAGATAGTCCAGATCAACGAGAAATCTATGAATACGGCCCTCAGTGATTTGCAATCATAGTTGTTACTTTATGTTTATTACATGTTTATTAATCCCCTTAAGACACTTCACTCAAGTACAGCAACATCATCATCATCGCTATTAATTCGTCGTCTTGGCCATCTGACAACTCATAGAGGAAGGTGTACTATTATTGTTATTATTATCTATTATTATAGCTTTTTATAAAAATCATGTTTGTATTTTTATAGCGAAAAATAGTGGGATTTTGTTGAACGGTAGCAATATTTAATGTTTTTTTGGTTGGCAACACTATTGCTACGACCAGAAGTGAGTGCCGCTTCCGCAGGAGAGATTAGAGAAGCCTTATGTTCGATTCCCAGCGGGTGAACCGTCCGGATGAAGAGACTGTGTGTTTGATACTGTGCCACGAGGAAAGTGAATAGTTGAACTAAATTACATTAACGAAGTGAAGTGACAGTTAAAAACTTAAGAAAGTTACGATTTTTAAAGATTTTGACAGCATAAACGCATGCATATTTTGGATATTTCGGTGCATACAAATCCGATGTCTATTTATCAGTGTCCGCCGCCTATGAAGGCCCCGAAACTGGAGCAGAGGCACCGCAAGCAGGCCAGCCGACCTATAGTGCTACTACCGTGGTCCCTGGGAAGGAGGGATGAGGAAAGAGACCAGAGATGACGACGGGCGCAAGCATAGACAGGGTCCCTAATATTTCCTGATTTAAAGCCTTCAACGTCCGCCCCAAGCCTATTCTACGAGCCTCCTGGGGTCCCCAAAGTAGCTCCCGCCCTAGGCCCGGGACATCAGGTTGAAATCCTCACAGAGCGCCCAGCCACCGCCCTACCGCAACCCGCCGAACACCAGGGCCTGGTTCTACAACCCTGAAACAAATGACAAGGAAGATGATGGTTACAGGAAATGAGGGACAGCAGAGTCGTGGTAAAAGATGAACCACCGGGGAAACCACGAGAAACCTATGGGTCACAGTGAGCGGTCGCCAGGATCGAACCCGGGACCTATCGAATATGTGTCTTGCACGTTACCGCGGCGCCACCAGCGTATTATAATGTGGTCGACCAAAAACTGCCAAATAAATCTGTTGTGTTGCACTCAAATGACCTTCGCTCAAGTGTACAAACTATTTTTACAAACGTTTATTCTCCATCTACTTCATGTTAATTGAGATAAACATCTGCAGAAACTATCTTATTGCTAATTTTCTTGTAGATTCAAGGGGAATTGCTAGGCTTTAAGCGATAGTCAAATATTTTAAGAGCTGGTTGCTATGTGGCGTATTCCATTCTCTTTGTATGTCCAGAACATACAAAAAATGAATAACGAATTCCCATTTGAGAAAAAGTATATGTATTGGAAAATTCAAACAAATAACAAGGAATATCTCGGAAATGGTTCACTCCACAAAAAAACAGAAAAGAAGAAGAATGGAATGTATATGACATAAATTGTGTGTTTTAAGGAGATCTACATATTTTGTGTAGCAATATCGTGTCTATCTTACGGTTTACCAGTTATGCAAAAGCTATTCAGAATGAAGAGAACTTTTGGGGGCATTCCCAGAAAATTCAAGATATGAATTTAGTTTGCCATAAAAATATCTTAAACATATGAGATTTTAATCAAAATCGTTAGAGCATATTTTTGAGAAAATCAAAATTTTCAAAAAAAAATCCATGTGAAAGGTAGTATTGGATGTGAGGATTTCCTTTAAAATCTTCGTGTCGCATCTTTGAAAGATAGTGGACCTAAATATCAAGTTGGTACCTTTTTCTAAAAATGTGTTTTTTATTCAGGCGCCTCAAAATGTGTATTTCCGGTAAAGTCTCGGTATCGAATTTTTGGGTGGAATGCAATACTTCCCCCCCCCCTACTCTACGTAGTAGAGAAAGTAATATAAACTTAAATTTAACAATTTTAGTACATCAATGTGCATATTTTCGAAATTATAAATCATGTTATTTTAAATATTTCGACAGCATATATGCATGGGTATTTTGGATATTTCAGTGTGTACAAATCCGATGTCAATTTATCAGTGTGGACCACCTATGGTGCTCTGTGTTGTAAGAAGGGTGTTAAACAGTATTCAACCTCAAATTTAAATGAATTACGTAGTTTTTATTTTACAGCTTACAAATAATGAACTGCCATTATTAGGTTGCTAAAGGCTGAATTTATAAAATGGTTGTTCACGAAGGTAACCACGTGATGTTTTGGAACCTGAGGTGGCCGCGATAGCCTGTCATCCTGCCCTAATGATTGATAACATGCACACATGCGCGGTAACACAACACGCATTTCCATAACGATATCACCAGATGGCCTCAATAACCATGCATTTGCATATTAATCTTGTAATAGTAATTGTTGACCTATTTCTGCAGCTAATTAATGGAAAAGGAAAAAGAACCTGAATACTGTATATCGTCATACAACTGGTTTCTAATCTCTAAGGTCATAGGATATCTTACAAAGGAAAGGACGCTAAAACAACATACCGCAGCCAGCAGTTTCTCCAAAACTCGCATTTTAGTTAATTAGTAAATAAAAGCAACGCATTATTTATTCATTCACTATTACTGACAATATTAAGGAAATTTAGTAATGTCACAGTTCAGCAAATGACATGGTTAGATAAAAACTAATGAGAAACTTGTTTGGAAAACTGTTATTTCCCTATAAATGGTAATCATGTCTTTATTGAAAACGTTGAATTATTTTAATGCTTTCATCTGATAAATTTTACAAGCTTTAGTTTTCAGTCACACGACAGCTACATGATCAGTCTAATAATACTTATAAATTAGGACAGTTTAGAAAGTTTTATTGCTTCATGTATAAGGAATGAGCTCAGATTCAAAGGCCAAAGCAAGTCATTGCAAGAAAGCATTGCAAGCTACAAGGAAATACGACGCACTTTACTAGTCGGCCACGATATGAGTGCGTTTGAAGAAGGGCGCCACTGTTTTTGTTGACAACTGAGGCAGTAGTTTTGTTACGTTATTATTATTATTATTATTTGCCCAACGTTTTGGGACCAATTTTGAAGAAGTTGTTTCATTAAAGGAGTTGTATTGTATTTCAACTGTTGGAGAGCCGAACATGAAGTTGGTTACAACCGCACGTATAGTACCCGGTAGCATTCGTCCAAAAAATTTAAAAAAATATTAACTTTGTAATTAAATGTTTTTTTTAGATATTTAATATTTATGTTTGCCTCTCCTGCGTCAGTATTATTTTAGAGACATGGATATCTTGGCAGGGTGTGATGCGACAAGAATGTAGGCTTATACAGGTTATAATTTTTACTTCACTCCTTTTATTAATACTTGATACGATTTAAATAACACTTCACGGATATAGAGAGATGTGTGATTCTTTTATTCAATACTTGCATTTTTTTTTAACACGTATACTATTTTCGTCTCACACGAATATGTATTTAATTTCTCGAGGACACATCTCGCGTCTGGTTATGAGCACTGTCTAGAAGCAACACGTCCGGTTATGAGCAATGTTTGGAGGCAACTGAATTGATTTCAACCGTCTAAACTTGTAAATTTCTGTATTTTCTCTGATTGGCTAATCCTAGTCCAATAGAATACCTTCATTTAACTAAAGCTTTTTCTGGTTGTTGATTGGCTATTTTTAAAATGTCTCAAAATTTACATTATTGCTGCTCTAATAATGACTAGTAGCATTTAACTTCCTCACTCATTATTGCCACAAGGTTACCTCATTTTTAGCAACAGCTCCTACATTATTAAATTACGTAGATAATATATTCACATAACATTATTGAATATGTTTACAATAATATAAGCATATGCAATGACTGTTACATATATTTTACAAATTATTACATACACATATTGCTTCAAGGCGGGCTGTTATTGAAATTACATATTATATAATTTGACTAAAATCATTTAAGTGTTAAAAATTATGCCTCACAACGTAAGGCTAGGGATCATCAAGGGGGTATGAATAGACGCACAGTGAAAACAGAACTATACGTTTTTCACTATAAACTGAAAGGAGAAGTAAACACAAATTAACTCCGCCGAGCACATGGCAGCACCACATGGAGGATGACGGGAATTAAGTACCCGTAAGAGGAACTTGCTTCACACAGAAGGCGGATACAGTATATTGCACAGCTTGGGGATCATTAGCTTTTAAACACTGTATGTCTTATTCCTATGTTTTGCCTTACATACTAAGAGTAGACAAATAAATGTTGTACCTGAACAGTTCGGCATCTGTGATTAAAAGTACTTGATTAAACTGCTCCTAACTTCAGGCTTTAGAAATCATTCATTTAATGACTAATACCAATATACCACTTTTACTTTAACCTTTTATGAGTCAAGTTAGAAAAACGATTAGCACTATAGGTTATAACACAACTGAAAACGATTCAAGCAACAATTCTGCATCACTAACAAAGAAGTTCAATTATTGCTAAACAATGGCCAACTCAATAGGATCGGATCGAAATTTGTTGCATGGAAATATCTACCGTACTCAAATCGTTTTGAATACGCCAAAGACACTATCGTCTACTATACTCGTTGTAACACGCTGCACGCTCGTCATTTTGTTTCTTATTAGCGGAAATCGTTAATCACGTGAGTAATAAAACACGCATCCAAGCCACTTTTATCGCTTCTATAATTCGCAATTTATTCTTCTAAAAAAATTCACTAACCCCAAAACCCCAAGGCAGTATTTTTAACACTTAAATGATTTCAGTCTAATTATATAATATATAAGTTCAATAACAGCCCGCCTTAAAGCAATATGTGTATGTAACAATATATAAAAAGTGTATATAACGGTCATTGTATATGTTTGTATTATTATATCCATGTTTAATAATGTTATGTGAATGTATTACGAATTTAATAATGTAGGAGTTGTGAGAAATAGGTTAAAAGTTGCTAACAATGAGGTAACCTTGAGGCAATAATGAATTAGAAAGTTTAAATGTTATTTGTGATTCTTGGAAGCAGTAATGTAATTTTAGTGACAGTTTATAAAAATGGCCAATCAACAACCAGAAAAAGCTTTAGTTAAATGAAGGTATTCTATTGGATTAAGAATAGCCAATCAGACACTTGAAATACAGAAATTTACAAATTTAGGCGGTTGAAGTCAGTTCAGTTGGTTGCAGACAGCGTTACTAACCAGACGCAAAAAGTGTCCTCAAGAAATTTAATACGTATTAATGTGAGACGAAAATAGTTGTGCAAGTAATTAATTAAAGAATCTCACAACACTCTCTATATCAGTGAAGTGTTATTTAAATCGTAACAAGTATTAATAAAAGGAGTGAAGTAAAATTATAATCTGTGTAAGCCTACATTCTTAGTCACACCACAACCCTGCCAAGACATCCATGTCTCTAAAACTATAATACTGACGCAGCCGAGACAAACATAAATATTAAATATTTAAAGAAACAGTTAAATTACAAAGTTAATATATATTAATTTTAATCTTGGAGCAAAGGCCATCTGAAAGTACATTTGGGGCGAAAGATACCGGAAACTGTTTACTATACGTGAGGTTGCAACTACTACAAGTTCGGTTCCCCAACAGTGAAATACGATACAACTCCTTCTAAAATTCTTTCTCAACTCACATATATACAGAAAAACAAATTAAGATATTTGTAAAGGTAGAATCAGGCGACTGGAAAATTCCATGCCATAGTCGGGATTTGATTTTTTCAGTCGTCTGATTCTACCTTTACAATCCTGTCCAACACACGGCTTGTGTGTAAGAACAATTAATTAAATTAACATATGTTTAACAGGTTCGGCAACCTAAATACAAGTTGACCAACTTAAAAACTTGAATTATTTTATTCTCGAACTTTGTGTATCCAAATCGATCTCAATACGTATTGAATTTAACATGGAAATGCAGATCGCATTCAGTATAGAATTGGACTCAAATCGATTTTAATTCCCTATGGAAACGTACTGATTTTCTCAACACCTTGCAAAAGTACACTAGCCGAAAACGAACTGCAGCGCCTGCGCATAGCCTCTTTAACCCTCTGCTATAACGCTTCATTTAGTTATAGGTGAATCTGAACAAACACACTTAGTTTCATACATTTAACTGTTACAATAATGGGTTTTTTAAATTTCTCTGCACGAAAATAACCACAAAATGTTTCGATCTGAACCGAACTGTTTTTTGTAGAGGAAGAGACGAATGCTAAGCGGGAATGGTTATAGTTTGTCCACCAGTCAATGAGGTGCTCTCTTGTCACGTGGTTTTGTTTACTTCTCCTTTCAGCTTATAGTGAAAAAAGTATACATTTGCGGGCCTGGTTAGTAAATGCGAATTGGGAACTGTGGATGTTTTCTTAACCTGAGTGCCCTTCCTATTCCCCGGCCATTGTTTCGTAACTGTTAGTTTCTCTTCAGGGCGGCGCCGTGGCCGAGTGGTTAGACCGCTCGCCTCCCACCGAGGCGGCCCGGGTTCAATCCCAGGGACCTGTATGTGGGATTTGTGGTGGACGAAGCGGCGTCTGGGCGGGTTTTCTCCGGGTTATCCGGTTTCCCCCGCCATTCATTCCACCAACTGCTCCATTATCACCTTTCCTTTCATCCATTTCACCACCATCTACTTCCTTCATCCCATCCTGGATGCTCTGTCTGATCCATGAGTGTCTGCTCCTCGACGGGCCTCTGACCCCAGGCACCCGCTTGTAAGTCCTGGGGGTGTAAGTCCTACATAAGAGGAGGGTAAACAGATAATGAATGAATGAATAGTTTCTCTTCACACCGAATGCACTCATATTGTGGTCGATTAGTACATATAGTGTATCCAGCCTTAGTTGAATCCTGGTGTCAACAAAAACAAGCGGTCGCACTCCTATGTTATTGCAAGCTGCAAGCCTAAGAGCAACCACTTAGGGCATGTTTCCCAATTAAAATATAGTTCGCAGTGTAATGTTGTATTAAGCAATACCAATCCAAAATTATTATTAATATTAATCTATTTATACACTAACATTCACATTACTTTTTCTATCCTCTATTCTTACGAAGGTTTGTTTTCCTATCTACTTCAATGTATTCAAGAAAACCCCCACACATACTACCCTTTACATGGAATATTTTTCGAAAATTTTGATTTTCTCAAATAAGGCTCTAACGATTATGGTTAAAATATCATATGTTTAAGACATTTTTATGGCAAATGAAATATATATCTTGCATTTTTTGAGAATGTTCCCAAAAGTTCTCTTCATTCTGAATGACCTTCGCATAACTGGTAAACCGTAAGAGATAGACAAAATGTTACTACACAAAGAATGCAGATCTCGTTAAAACACACGATTTATATCATGTACATTGTTTTTGTCGAGTAAACCATTTCCGAGATATTGCTTTTATTTGTTTGAATTTTCCAATACTTACACTTTCTCTCAAATGGGAATTCGTTATTCGTTTTTACTTTCTCTACTACGTATAGTAAGCAGAGTAAGTATTGTATTCCAACCAAAAATTCGATACCGAGATTTCACCGGAAATACATGTTTTAGACCCCCGAATCCAAAAAAAAGTCCGTGTGTGCGTCTGTGCGTGTGTCTGTGAACAGCATAACTCAAAAACGAACAGTCGGATAAACACCAAACTTGGTGTTTAGTGACACGAAGGTTTTCAAGAAAATTCCCCCCCCCAGATTACCCTTTACATGGAACATTTTTCGAAAATTTTAATTTTCTCAAAAATGACTAACTATTTTGATTAATATATCGTATGTTTAAAATATTTTTATGACAAATTAAATGTATATCTCGAATTTTCTGGGAATGTCTCCAAAAGTATTCTTCATTGTAAACGACTTTTGCATAACTGGTAAACTATAAGGGATAGACAAAATTGTACTACACAAAAATGTAGATCGTGTTAAAATACACAATTTATGTCATATATATTCTTTTTGTTGAGTGAACCATTTTTGAGATATTGCTTGTTATTCCCTTAAATTTTCTAATACTTGTACTTCTTCTGAAATTCGTTATTCATCCTGAAATGCACTTTGCGTGCTTCAGCTAGTTCAACTTTTTAGGCTGAACGAGAAAGTTGAAGGCTTTTAGGTTGAAGTAAAACAAAACACACTCGAGAAGAAAGAGTTCTGGCATGTATACGTATCACTTGCACTTTCGTGTCACGACACCCCTGGTATAAAAAATATGAGGCAGTATTTTTAACACTTAAATAATTTCAGTATAATTATATAATATACAAATTCAATAATAGCCCGCCTTAAAGCAATATGTGTATGTAACAATAAATAAAAAGTGTATATTATAGTCATTGTATATGTTTATATTATTGTATTCATGTGTAATAATGTTATATGAATGTATTACGTAATTTAATAATGTAGGAGCTGTGAGAATAATAAGTTAAAAGTTGCTAACAATGAAGTAACAATGAGGTAACCTTGAGACAATAATGAGTTTGAGGGTTTAACAATGTTACTTGTGATTCATGGAAGCATTAATGTAATTTTAGTGACAGTTTATAAAATAGCCAATCAACAACCAGAAAAAGCTTTAGTTAAATGATGGATTAGGAATAGTCAATCAGAGACTTGAAATACTGAAATTTACAAGTTTAGGCGGTTGAAATGAATTCAGTTGCCTGCAGACAGGATGCGAGATGCGTCTCCGAGAGATTTAATACGTATTCGTGGGAGACGAGACATAAGTTTACGTAAGTACAAGTAATTAATTAAAGAATCTCACAGCTCTATATCAGTGAAGTGTTATTTAAATCGTGTCAAACATTAATAAATGGAGCGAAGAAAAACTTAAAATCTGTGTAAGCCTACATTCTTCAGTCGCACCACAACCCTGTCAAGACATCCATGTCTCTAAAATAAATACTGACGCAGCCGAGGCAAACATAAATGCATAATGTTTAAAGGAAGAATCCAAATTACAAAGTTAACATTTTTAAAGTTAGAGCGAAGGCTACCGGAAAGCGTGGACTATACTGCAACTACTACTACTACAAGTTCGGTTCCCCAACAGTTGAAATATAATACAACTCCTTCAATATGACCTACTTCAAATTGACGACCAAAGCGTGTTGCAAACAAACTGCTACAAAATTATAACATCTTCAAATAGCGTGAACGAATTCCTGTTTGGAGCGCCGGGAAGTCCCCTACCAGACGCTTTCAACCATATTACTTATACTATAAATGGAAGCAACACACAACACTGCGGTGTATAAAATTATAATCAGAAAGGACAGCTTACATGTAAAGGATTATTCTGACAAACGCTTCCATTTAGGTACGGACCTACGGAAGGGCCCCAAAACCGGGGCAGAGCACCGCAAGGTCTTTTTGCTTCTACCGTGACCCCTGAGAGGGAGAATGAGGGTAGAGAAAAAGGGGGACCAGATCTGGATGATGCCGGGCGCATGCAAGGGCGGGATCCGTAACGTTTCCAGTTCGAGCGCATCCGACATCGCACGGGCCCACCAACAAGCGTGGGGCTGGGACCACTCGGAGGCGAGACCTAACACAGCAGTCCCGCAACGACGCCATGGAAGAAACTTCTACAGAACGCCCAGCCCCAACTCCCGAATACCGTTGCCTGGTCCTACAACCCTGAAACAGCTGACAAGGAGGATGGCGGGTATAGGGAATTAGGGCAGGAAGGTCGTGGTAGAAGATAACCCACCCAGCATCCCCTACGACCCGGGGAAATCACAAAAAACACATGGGTCTGAGAGGGCGGTCCCGGGGATCGTACAGGGACTTCCGAATGCTGGTCGCACACGTTACTGCAGTGTCACCTTGCTCGGTTAAAGTTTTAAGGACTCTGTAGTAGGTTGAGACTTTGGGAAAGGAGGCCTTTATTAAGTACAAGGATTTCTTCTTTTGGGAAGAGAACTACCGAGCGAAAGGAAGGGGTCACTAACGATACCAGAATGTCACCAATTCTTACAACGGGGCCAGCACCATCAGCACCAGCCGATCATCAAACTCAATGGAGAATTCCTTTACACAGCTCAAATATCACGTTCCTCCGCCACCCACAAACCGTCGCTACCCGGTCCTGGAAACCTCAGACATATGAATGTGAAAAATCTGATGTGTTACACTCACATGACTTTCTCTACTCTTGTACAAATGGTAGGCTTTAAGCGACAGTCAAATATTTTAAGAGCTGGTTGCTATGTGGTTCTCTTGCATTACCAGGACAAAAAAAAATGAATAACGAATTCCCATTTGAGAAAAAGTATAAGTATTCGACAATTTAAGGGAATAACAAGCAATATCTCGAAAATGGTTAACTCAACAAAAAAAATGTATATGACATAAATTGTGTATTTTAACGCGATCTACATCTTTTGTGTAGTAAAAGTTGTCTATCTCTTATGGTTTACCAGTTATGCAAAAGTCGTTCACAATGAAGAATACTTTTGGAGACATTCTTAGAAAATTCAAGATATACATTTTATTTGTCATAAAATTATCTTAAATATATGAGGTTTTAATCAAAATCGTTAGAGGCATTTTTGAGAAAATTAAAATTTTCGAAAAATGTTCCATGCAAAGGGTAATCCGGTGAAATCTCGATATCGAATTTTTGGGTGGAATACAATACATTCCCTACTTACTATACGTAGTAGAGAAAGTAAAAATATGAAACGAAATTATGGGGGACAAGGAATTATTGGAGGAAATTCGTGGTAGAAGAAGCACTACCACCCTACCTACCTGGGAAACCCACAAAAACTCAATGTCACACGTTACCGCAGAGCAAGGGTGCATACAAAAAGACAGGCGCTGACACAGATGTTTACTCCTCCAGATTTGCATATCTGTTCTAGTGGAGAAGGTTGAAAGTCAAAGGTCACAATAAGTTATGAAAGTTTGCTCAACTCTCAAATGAACGTTGCCATGGAACCGTATAATTATTCCTTTCAACAAAATTGACTGGCATCAGCCGTCGTTTATTTTGTACACGCGGCGACGATACAGCTTCATAAAGCAAAACTGCGTGTCCCACTCGACCGACCATCTTTCTGACTTTATAATGAATGAGGTGTGGTCGAGTGACACTTCGGAAATCGAGAGGATGTGAGTGGATGTACATATGCATGGTGCGAATCTTTACACCTTGTTGCCAATAGCCTCAAACTCCCCGATGTAAACCGAAAGTGTTTCCCTTTCTTTTTGCACGGCAAAGCGAATAGCGATTTGAAAATTCAAATTAATAACGAATACCTCGGAAGTGGTTAACGTCACAGAAAATTTATTTGGCATAAATTCTGTGCTTTAAGGAGATCTACAATTTTTTATGCAGTAAGAATTTTTAAACTACACTATTTATTTTACGTCGCTTTTACGACAGCGATGGGTCTGTTAGTGGATAACCCTTAGATCGAGGTGTGGCAGACAGTTAACCTTCTAGGTCTCATCCCTGTAATCACCCGCTTCGTCATGTCCACAGAGACCCTAGCTTATAGCAGCCGGATCTACTGCTTCAAGCCGTGCAGATGCCATTAGGGTGCCGTTCAGTCTAGCAGCCGCCCTCACACAGAAATGTAGACAGTTGGCCTTCCAGGTCTCATCCCTGTAACCACGCTATCTTGCTTCGTCACATGTCCCCAGAGACCTTAGCGCATAGCAACTGGATCTTCTGCTTCGAGCCGTGCAGATGGCATTAGGGTGGATAGATTGCACAGTATTTGCTATTACCACCTGTTTTTTTCATTTTCACTATTGTTTTAAACTTAAGGGGAACTTTGGGTCGTGGTATTAAATATCCAATCCGGCAATTTACCTTAGCGGCTGAGGGAAACCACGAAAAAGCCTCAGCCAGATCGGTTGTGGCCCGCAGGATTTGAACCCGGGACCTCCCGAATGCGGGCCACGGACGTTACCGCCTGAGCCATCCCGCTCGGTAGTTAGATTTTGTCAACTTGTTCAAAAGGCTATTCCATAAAATTCTAGATATACATTTTATGTTATACCTGAAACAGCTTAAACATGATATTTTAAACAAAATCGTGAGATCTATTTTGGAAAGAAGAAATATCCAAAATTTAGTCTTCGTGTCCCATTTATGGAGGATAATGAACTTAAATATCGAGTTTGGTATTCATCCGACTTTTCGTTTTTGAGTTACGCTGTTCCAGACATACATATTCGGACCCTCTTCTAATTTTTTGGGGGGTGGGCGGGTTAATGGGGCATCAAAACGTACATTTAAGGTGAGATCTCAATATCGAATTTTTGGTGGAAGACAATATATGCATAACTGCTACGTGTACTGTTGTGGGTCATTCCCCTAGGTCGCCATTGACTTCACTCACAGACGCCACAGGGTGAACATGGCAGGGAAGAAGAGGAGAAGCATCGCAGCAGTCGCCGGGGAGCAGATAGAGACGGAAAACTTCAACGCCGTCCCTACCTCACAGCCAACTTCGCCGCAACCAATAACAACACAACCTACACTACCGCTATCGCCCACCAATACAGCCAGTTCTTTTTCGCAGCCACCTCAGCTTGAATGCGCCAACGCCGTCCATACCTCAGAGCCAAAGCCAGCACCATCCTCGTCGACACCGCCTGAACCGCCAACTAGCACTGCCAGTTCCTGCTCTCAGCCGTCACAGCCGACTATCAACTCGCTGCCACGACTCATCACAAGTGAGTGCACCGGCAGCTCCCCGATGACTTACCCTTCAGCGCCGGCCAGCACCGCTGGCTCTAACTTCTGAGGGCCACGAGGATATACACTTCCAGGAGACCATCGCCGCTGGTGAGACTCGAGGTTTGGGAAGAGACCGACTACTGGCTGCCCTGCTGACGGTCTGCCTGCTATTGGGCGGGTGCTCTCTTTTGAGCACAACCGCAGCTCCCGCCCCGTCCCCTGCCATCGGTGCTGCCAGTAAGGCCATGCTGCCACTAGTGTGGCTCAGCTAACTTCACACGCCGCCCTTTCAACTGCGCCATCTCCGACACCTTCGGTCACCTCACGGGACAAGCAGCGTGCCCAAGAAATCCTCGCAGACTGCCGCTAAGCACACAGCCGATGGCACCATCACACTTCCACGCCGCCTCGCAGCCGCCATCACAACCACTCACGGTCGCCCAGCCACACAACGCCGAGCCACCACGCAGATGATCACATCTCATCACACAGATGCAGACTATGCAGCAATTCTTTAGGACCTCAAGACTTCAATCCAGACCATCACGGACCGCATTTTCACTTGGGACGAAGCCTTGCGCCCTACTCTTGAAGACGGCCGCACACCAATGTCATGACGACATCCAACAGGAAAATAACAAGCTACAAGATCATTTCAACCAGCAGCTAGTCAAGGTCGTGAACTACATCAATGATTCCGGATTCTACAAGCAAATTGACGAAATACTACAAAACCAAACTGGAACAATATGGACAGGACTCCACATGTTATGGACATTTCTCATCGAACCGATGTAACGACACCATAATTTTTAGCTCTGTGTCAAGACCTCGGAATGATACTCTCCCTGCCCCCGTACTTTTGTTTTATGTCTTACTGACCACGGTTCTTCGCGCAAGTGGAACCGAATATTTATTATGTACCCACAAGCACTCGGTTTGCACCTGCGGTACCGGGCTGCACAATACCACAGTTATCCCAATAAACGAGAAACCGCGGAATAACATACCTTGTTCCCTCATCCCCTTTACTCCACAGATATCTTATTGATACATGTTGTCCCTTATATGTTTATTCCTTCCCCCCCCCCCCAAAAAAAGACCGCCATAGTGTCCGTAAGGTTTTCAATCCCTATGTGACTGGTCTGAAAAACAATTTAGTTGCGTAAAATCTAACCAGTGAACGTTGTACCCCTCTATTAAAGAGTTTCACTTCGATTGGTACACAAAGAAAGGCTAAACTAATTACAATATAATTCAGCCTTCTAGAGGAAGGGGTGAAGAATTATTTGCACGTGAGGTTAAACTGAACGACATTTACATACATGAGAGCTTTCTCAGTGACATGGAGACGAAGATTAAAGTTACTGTTGTTACTAAACGGTATTAAGAATATGGTAGTGTAGCATGGTAATATAAGGTATAGGATAGGACTTATTATGAGCCACACGACCTATGCAGATTTTTTGTGCCTATGCCCCCGGGAGGGATGAATAAGGTGAGAGAAGACACAGGGCACAGCAAGCATAGGCCAGGGTCCCTACGAATTACAGATTTGAACTCCCCAAGGTTGGCGGCGCCGTGGCCGAGTGGTTAGACCGCTCGCCTCTCACCGAGGCGGCCTGGGTTCAATCCCAGGGACCTGCATGTGGGATTTGTGGTGGACGAAGCGGCGTCTGGGCGGGTTTTCTCCGGGTTCTCCGGTTTTCCCCGCCATTCATTCCACCAACTGCTCCATCGTCACCTTTCCTTTCATCCATTTCGCCGTCATTTCGTTTCATCTACTTCCTTCATACCATACCAGGCATGGGGCTGATCACCCATCCTGGACATTCTGTCTGTTCCATAAGAGTGTCTGCTCCTCGACGGGCCTCTGACCCCAGGCACCCGCCTGTAAATCCTGGGGGGTGTAAGGGCTACATAAGATGAGGTTAAACAGTGAATGAATGAACTCCCCAAGTGCTGGCCCCTTCCCCTTACGCTTACACATCCGCTGGGGGTCCGGGAACCAGAGACCGCTCGCAGTCCGGAGGACGAAGGTTTCCTCAGAACATTCTTTTCCCCTGCCATGCATAGGCCAAGACCTCCTGCCGACACTTGCAACCTGAAAGAGACCAAGCAGATGAAGGATGAAGTGAAACGAGATTGGAGATAAAATGGAGGGACAGGAAATTCAGGGGATGTAATGATCCTTTCCAGCATTTGACTGGCGACCCGAGGAGATCCCGAAAAAAACCCGTGGGTCATGAAGGTCGGCCACAGAAATCGAACCCACGACATCCCGAATGTGGGCCACAGACATAACCGTCTGAGCCATCGTGCTGCAATGTTACCCTTCGGCAGTTCGGCCATACTTTGGGGGAGGTAAAGTACCCTGCCAATCAAGTGGCTGGAATTATGCTCGAAAAACAGTAGTCCAGCTGGTAGGGGTAGGGCAAGATTTTGTTAATACCAACAGAAAGGGATGCGTTTTATTATGAGCCACACTATACGGAGACAGCATATGTGGTAAAGAAAGTAATAAATGATATTGGATAGATAAAGTCATGTGACTGTAGCATATCGCATCAAAACTCTGGTGTTGTAAGCCGTAGAAAACCCGGACCCTCTTCAACGTCACCGCTGGCCTGATATTATATTAGCAGTTGATGGTACGCTTGTTAAATTCACTTACGCTAACACGTGCGAGCGGTGAGCGCCGATGACTCCACGTGCGGCTGTGTTTCATGTTGACGAAATTTATTAAATGCTCCAGTTGAGAGCAGAGGTGTGAAGTTCTACTTCACAACTTTACTTACGCCGCGCAAATGTGCCCAACTTATTAATATTCATTAGACGGAAACAATTTTCCTCCTCTGGAGCCTACACCATGAATTACAGTTTAGTGGCAACCGCGTGTGTGTTTCTGGAATTATGACCGCGTGTGTTTATTTTCCCCGGAACTTTCTTCTAATTTCTTTTATTTCATTATCCTCATTTGGGCTTATATTACCTCACAGTGCCAGATGGCTCCGTGGTAACGCGTGCTGCTTGAACTCTGGAGGTCCTGTGTTCGATTCCCGTCGACCTCTCAATCTGACTTTAGGTTTTTCGTCTACCAAGATTTCTTTCCATTCCGTTGCCTTCACATGTTTCATGTGTGCCTCTTGACTTATGACGGTGCCGGACAGATGCTTGCCCTAAGGAAGAGTATTCCACGTGAACACTATTATGCGGTCCAAATCTCTTGACGTTTAAGGCGTGTCCACTGAAACGGCACTAGCGAATAGCAGCAGTACACCTCGCCGCTGGCAAAACTAACTTCATTACCATGTCCACGCATGCGTATTTATATTTCAGAAAAGCAACAAGTAGCTAGCATAAAAGGCGATGTTTTCCTGAACAAGTATAAAAAATCTGATGTGTTACACTCACATGACTTTCTCTACTCTTGTACAAACTATTTTTACAAACGCTTATTCTCCATATGCTTCATGTTAATGGAGATGTTAATCTTATTGCTAATTTTCTTGTAGATGCAAGGAGAATTTGTAGGCTTTAAGCGATAGTCAAATATTTTAAGAGCTGGTTGCTATGTGGAGCATTCCATTCTCTTTACATTATAAGGGGAAAAAATAACAAATTCTCATTTTAGAAAAAGAATAAGTTTTGGAAAATTTAAGGGAATAAAAGCAATATCTCGAAAATGGTTCACCAAAAAAAAATTATATGACATAAATTATGTATTTTAACGCAGTCTACATTTTTTGTGTAGTAAAATTTTGTCTATCTCTTACGGTTTACCAGTTATGCAAAAGTCGTTCACAATGAAGAATACTTTAGGAGACATTCCCTGAAAATTCAAGATATACATTTTATTTGTCATGAAAATATCTTAAACATATGATATTTTAATAAAAATCGTTAGAGACATTTTTGAGAAAATTAAAATTTTCGCAAAATGTTCCTTGTAAAGGGTAATCTAGGGTGGGGGATTTTCTTGAAAACCTTCGTGTCGCATCTCATGGAAGACACTGAACCTAAATGCCAAGTTTGGTGTTTATCCGACTGTTCGTTTCTGAGTTATGCTGTTCACAGACACACACACAGACACTCACAGACACACAAACGGACATGTTTCCAAAAATGCTTTTTTTGTGGATTCAGGGGGTCTCAAAACATGTATTTCCGGTGAAATCTCGGTATCGAATTTTTGGGTGGAATACAATACTTCCCCTACTTACCATACGTAGTAGAAGAAGTAAAAACAGCAAAATTCTAACTTCACGAAATGTTAAGAACTTACCCCTTAGGCTGCTCATTAGGTACACCAACTGTTTCATGTGTGTGTAGGGAAGCGAAAAAGGATATGCCGTTAGCTGTGCCACTTGAATAACAAAGGACGCATAGAAAGATATAGTTTTTGTTTTTCTATTTGTGTATTACATTTCTATTATTGTGCCTCTTCTTATTTTCTTGCAGTTTTTAAGTGAACATTGCTATGGCATTTATAACAAACGCATAACATCTGACGTAGCGAAGTGAAGTTTGGCAACCGCGCGGCCACTCCGTATTGGTTGTCACGAAACTACAAGAGATTTAGACCGCACAATAGAGGGCTGCTTAGTTGATGGGTCGTTCATCGCCCTCTCCTGGCCACTAGGGGGACGAGTCTTCGAGCCAGGAACTGTTAGACTTCCGCACATCTCTGAGGCTAGTGTATCCTGTAGCCTCCTGTGGTACGTTCACTTCATCCCTTCCTTCTGGGGGTGATAGCCACAATAGATCTCTGAGGTTACAGTGTGCGAGGTGTCCTTCTCCGTTGTGTATCCTATGCAATAACATTGTTATCTGCATTACAGTGACACCAGGTTTTTTGTTGAGGACGGATGAGTAGAGCTCCAATATCATAAACGCCCCATCACCCATTGGTTATTTCAATGTACTCTACTATTTGAACAAAAGTTAATTTTCACATTCTCTACTACGTATAGTAGGTAGGGAAAGTATTCCATAACATCCATAAATTTGATACCGAGATATCATAGAAAATACAGGTTTTGAGGCCCACTGAATCCAAAAAAATGCATTTTTAGAAAAACGTCTTTCAACAGCATAACTCAGAAAAGAAAAGTTGGATAAATCGCAAACTTCGTATTTAGGTTCAGTATCACACAAAGATACGATACGATGATTTTCAAGAAACCCCCCGCCTCAGACTAGCCTTTACATGGAACATTTTTCGAAAATTTTGATTTTCTCAAAAATAGCTTTAACGATTTTGATTAAAAGATCATATATTTAAGATACTTTCATCACAAATGAAATGTATATCTTGAATATTCTGGGCATGTCCCCAAAAGTCCTCTTCTTTCACAATGGATTTTGCATACCTGGTAAACCGTAAGAGAGAGAGACAAAATGTTTCTACACAAAAAATGTAGATCTCGTTAAAACACACAATTTATGTCATATACATTTTTTTGTGGAGTCAACTATTTCCGAGATATTCCTTGTCATTTGTTTGAATTTTCCAATACTGATAGTTTTTCTCAAATGGGAATTCGTTATTCATCTTTTTATGTTCTGGACATGTAAAGAGGATGAAATGATCCACATAGCAACACGGAGGACGATAAAAACATTATTTTGAGATGACGTACCCCAATGGCAACTTACAGGTCGTTAGTCCCGGGCGTCATAGCTTAGCAACTATTACGTCAATTAAGGGAATTACTTGTTTTTCCACGCAAGCCTATGTAGGACAAAGTTGGAAAGGTGGAAACAGACGGCTGAAGAATTCAAATTCCCAACCCCTCCCCTTGGATACGCACCTGGTAGCCGCTAAGTAAGAGACAATTGTTTGAATGTATTTAATTATGTGATTATGCTCGCTTGTATTCCGCAAGTGCAGCTGTCTTAGGTCTGTACAATGCTAAAAAAATGGCGGAGGCGAGATTGTCTATGGAGGAACGAGTGAAATGTATTCCATTGCATTCCGTGTCAAAAATGCTTCTGAGGTTAGACGCCAAAAGTGCATAGACATTTATTCGGATAAACAAGCTGTTCGATGAAACAGGAAGTGTTTGCAGTCCGAAGAGGGAGTTCTATGCTTCCCGCACATAGGTGCAAAAGAGGTTGCCGCAACACTGCTGTTCAAAGGGGCAGTGCAGGTACAACGCGAAAGGTTACTGAGATGGTGCTACTGTATGCTGATTGTAGATTAACTGTCATGGAAATAAATGACTTAACACGTGTGCTCAGATTTGCGTGAAGCGGCAATCCTGAATTCTTGTTAATGAGCGAATTGCTTATGAAATAACTGATAAAGGTTTCACACACATGCATGTATGCATACATTACGTGATCAAAAGTATCCGGACAGCTGGCTGAAAATGACGTACAAGTTCGTGGCGCCCTCCTTCGGTAATGCTGGAAGTCAATATGGTGTTAGGCCCACCCTTAGCCTTGAGGACAGCGTTTACTCTCGCAGGCATACCTTCAATCAGGTGCTGGAAGGCTTCTTGGGGAATGGCAGTCCATTCTTCACGGAGTGCAGAACTGAGGAGAGGTATCGATGTAGGTCGGTGAGGCCTGGCACGAAGTCGGCGTTCCAAAACATCCCAAAGGTGTTCTATAGGATTCAAGTCAGGACTCTGTGCAGGCCAGTCCATTACAGGGATGTTATTGGTGCGTAATCACTCCGACACAGCCCGTGCAGCATGAACAGGTGCTTGATCGTGTTGAAAGGTGTAATCACCATCCCCGAATTGCTCTTCAACTGTGGGAAGCAAGAAGGTGCTTAAAATATCAATGTAGGTCTGCGCTGGTATCGTGTCACGCAAAACAACAGGGGGTGCAAGCCCCCTCCGGGAAAAACACGACCACACCATAAGACGACCACCTCCGAATTTCACTGTTGGCACTACACACGCTGGCAGATGACGTTCACCGAGCATTCGCCATACCCACACCCTGCTGACATCGGATCGCCACATTATGTACCGTGATTCATCACTCCACACAACGTTTTGCCACTGTTCAATCGTGTAATGTTGACGCTCCTTACACCAAGCGAGGCGTCGTTTGGTATTTTCCTGCGTGATGTGTGGCTTATGAGCAGCCGCTCGACCATGGAATCCAAGGTTTCTCACCTCACGCCTAACTGTCATAGTACTTGGAGTGGATCCTGATGTAGTTTGGAATTCCAGTGTGATGGTCTGGATAGATGTCTGCGTATTACTCTTTACGACCCTCTTCAAATGTCGGCGGTCTCTGTCAGTCAACAGAAGAGGTCGGCCTGTACGCTTTTGTGCTGTGCGTGTCCCTTCACGTTTCCACTTCACTATCACATCAGAAACAGTGGACCTAGGGATGTTTAGGAGTGTGGAAATCTCGCGTACAGACTTCTGACACAAGTGACACCCAATCACCTGACCACGTTCGAAGTCCGTGAGTTCCACGGAGCGTCCCATTCTGCTGTTTCACGATGTCTAATGACTACTGAGGTCGCGGGCAGTATGTTGCAGCACAATGGACCTAAGATGAAAAACGTATGTTTGTGGGTGTCCGGATACTTTTGATCACATAGTGTACATAAATACGTACCCTCACATTCAAACACCAGACTCTGGGCACAGCGTGAAATGTTTTTGTTTAAAGGCAACTTTCTGGAACCTAGCCGGTGTACCACATAGCAAGCAGTTTCTCTACCGAATGAACTCCGGGACCTGTAATAGCAATTAAAGTGTTTGTTTTCAAGCATTGGTCTTTCATTTAGCGGTGTCTTCTCTATCAATTGGAATTACGTTTGCAATTCTGCTTACGCAAACCTTTTGGCATCGGCGCCTTCCAATATAAACTAACTTCAACTAAGGAAGGCTTGTGCGGGCCACTTGGTAGATGTTGGAAGATAATCCTAACTTAGAATAGCACGTTGTTTGGTCCGACGAGGCCAGATTTGGTGTGTCGGGTTCTGTTAACAGACATAACTGTGTTTACTGGCGAAGTGAAAACCCAAATGTTACTGTTCAACACGATTACCTCTCTCCGGGAGTGATGGTGTGGGCAGGAGTCACATACCAGGACTTGACTGGACCCTTTTTTTTTCTCGATGCAAATGTCACGGGAGAACGAACCTGGTTCTCCTACGGGACGACGTTGATCCTCCCTTGTACGCGCGGAATGACCTTAAGGATTTGTGGTGGCAGCAAGATGGAGCTCCGCCGCATTACGCGTGATAGAACGAGAATGGTTTGTCGAGTGGTTCAAGATCCCCCGACCTAATTTGAGGCAGTATTTTTAACACTTAAATAATTTCAGTCAAATTATATAATATAAAATTCAATAAGCAATATGTGTCTGTAACAATATAAAAGTGTATATTACAGTCATTGTATATGTTTATATTAATGTATACATGTAATAATGTTATCTAAATGTATTACGTAATTTAATAATGTAGGAGCTGTGAGAATAATAGGTTAAAAGTTGCTAACAATGAGGTAACAATTAGGTAACCTTGAGGCAATAATGAATTTGAAAGTTTAACAATACTACTTGTAATTCTTGGAAGCAATTATGTAATTTTTGTGACAGTTTAAAAAAATAGCCAATCAACAACCAGAAAAAGCCTTAGTTAAATGAAGCTATTCTATTGGATTAGGAATAGCCAATCAGAGACTTGAAATACAGAAATTTACAAGTTTAGGCGGTTGAAATCAGTTCAGTTGGTTGCAGACAGTGTTACTAACCAGACGCAAAAAGTGTCCTCAAGAAAATGAATACGTATTCAGTGTGAGACGAAAATAGTTTACGTGTTAAAAAGTGCAAGTAATTAATCAAATGAATCTTACAGCTCTCTATATCAGTGAAGTGTTATTTAAATCGTGTCAAGCATTAATAAAAGGAGTGAAGTAAAATTATAATCTGTGTAAGCCTACATTCTTAGTCACACCACAACCCTGCTAAGACATCCATGTCTCTAAAACTATAATACTGACGCAGCCGAGGCAAACATAAATATTAAATATTTAAGGAAACAGTTAAATTACAAGGTTAATATTTTTTTAAACTTGGGGAAAAGACCACCTGAAAGTACATTTTGGGGCGAAGGCTACCAAAACTGTTTACTATACGTGAGGTTGCAACTACTACAAGTTCGGCTCCCCAACAGTTGAACTATAATACAACTCCTACTTCAGATTGACTTTCCATACGTGAAGGAACAAACTACTTCAAATTCCTCTAGACATTTTTTGGGGGGAGGGGGCTTTTAAATGATAGCGTTTATAAGCATATTATCCTAATCGAAGCTCATCTGAGTCAGGTTATTACTCAGGAATTCAGTTCCCATGGATGTCTACAGAAAGGCTTGTGAAAACGTCCAATTACGACTTCAAGTTTGCGTCGATTTGAATGGAGCCGAGTTGATCACCTGTAGAAAATCGATAAACCGAAAGTTTTCATATATTTCACAGATTTCTTAGTGGTAATGGAGTAATTATATTCTTTGTATGGCTTTTTATTTTTCATCAAATATTCACCCCTCACTTCACGGCCACCCACTAGAACAGACGAAGTTAATTACTTCAGAATAAGTTGGTTTACCTTTAATTATTGCAAACCTGTAATTGACAAAAAAGGGACAAAGAAAACCTCTTTGAACTTCTAATTTCTTTGTCAATTGCTTCTTCTGACATCTTATTTTCCTTTGTCTAGTTTCCTCCTTTTTCCACACGTCTTCTTCATCTCATCGCCCTTTTTTGTTTTCTTCTGCCGCAGTTCGTCCGCGTTCTGATTTTTTTCACCTTTCTTATTAATCTTCTTTCTTCTTCTCTTTTCTGTGAAGATTTATTGCCCTTTAAAACTTCCTTCAGCTGGTGAAACTTTAGATATATATTTTAACTCTTCGTAAGAAAGGAAAAAAGGAAAGTGTTGTTGAGAGAAGTTAGATATGACCCTTTCCTAGGCAATCTATAACTTCTAGAAGAAATCCGTTACATATATTTTGGCCACTTAGTAAAAACGGGGCTAGTAGTCAAAAATTCTGGATTAGAAAGGAGTTACAGGATTCACATTCTAAGCACTTTGTAATTAAAATAAATACTTGCCAATATTAGTGAATATTACTTCATTATTAAAGCAGTGCACCACTGAAAACACTGTTTTCTAAACTTTCCAATTACTTCAGCTGAAAATTTAGTTTTAATTTTGACGCGTACATACTGAATTTTCTTTCGATTTAAGTTATTCCGTTTCAAAAATGAATTTCAATTTTCTTATGACAAAACTTCGTAATTAAATTTTAAAAGGAACCTTTCTTTTAAATAACGATGTCACTTATTTTATTAAAGCGCAAAGAATATCAATGATTTTTAAATAACTTATTTGAAAAAGAAAAACCGAGCTCTCTCAAATATGTTTGTGTCCAAAACGATTTTCGAAGCATTAGCCTCTGCGATGGCATTTCTTGTCGGTGATTGAGGCCCCGTTTGGCAGCCCATGTGCGGTGGGATTTCTGTTTTACGGTACGGGATTTTTAGGAAAGGTCCCGGGTTCGGTACTAGCTCAGGGTTCTTTGCATGAATCTTGGATTTCGGGTTAGTGGTGAACACGATTGTTGGTTTTTCTGCTCGTTTATTTTACCGTCACCGTTTTAACATTTGATTCCTGCTATTTACTTCGGCACACACACACACGTGCTTTTTCTATTTGTTACACTTTTTATCATCGCGCCTATCCGCTGCTTCCTAAACTTTTCTGACAAGCATCTCCCCAGACTTACTACACCAAAGTGTTCATTCTCAAATCTCACAACCAAGTGTGTATCCTAAAATCTTCCGTTTCTCTGTTTCAAACGTTCTATATCTCCTCGTTCCACTATCACCTGATTCCTAGCTTCTTTCATTGGAGGCCTAAGGCTATCTGGTTTTTGGCGAACATTGACCATTTTCTACTAGCCTGCGTTCCCAGCAACCTAACGGGACGCTTAACAATAGACGGAACAACCACCCGTTTCCGGCCGCTGAAGGCACTGCCTCTCAACCCTTATTTCAACTTACAGTAACATTCGCTTGCCAGTTTTATTTAATACTATCCTCGCCGTTACTGATATGTATTCTCCCTATGATCTTAATTTTATTTTACTACTCAAAATATTCTGCTTCACCTCCCGAAATATGCTTCGTTATATGCATATCTTAAGTTTTTCCAGGCCACAGAAGTACCCGACCTAACAAAGAAAACACAAAAATCTTGGGAAAAACATCTTTATTTCTCTACATAGTCTCCTTTCAGTTCGATACTCTGTTTATAGTGAGAACCGTCGAGTCCTGTAAAATAGCCGTCAACTGCAGACTCCACCTCTTCATTGTTGGCAAATCTTTTACCACCAAGCCATTTCTTCGACTTTGGAAACAGAAAATAATCAGAGGGGCCTAAGTCTGGCGAATCTGAGGAAGCAATTCGAACTTTAACTCTTTGAGTTTGGCCATGGCGATAATGGATGTGTGAACTCGTGCATTGTCTTGATGAAACAGAACTATCTTTTTCGCTAAATGCGGCCGTTTTTGCTTGATTTCGTAATTCAAACTTGTAATAAGTTTCCATAATACTCGCCATTGATTGATTTTCCTTTTTGAAGATAACCAATGAAAATTATCCCACGTGCATCCCAAAAACCTGATGCCATGACCTTGCCTGCAAATGGAACTGTCTCACCTTCTTTGGAGCCGATTCTCCCCTTTCAATCCACTGTTTTGATTGTTCCTACGTCTCAGGTGTGAAGTGATGGACCCATGGTTATAAATCGGCACAGAACCTCGGCTTTATTGCAGCGAAACGTCGCCAAACACTCGACTAAAACATCCTCACGACGCTGCTTTTGTTCCATTGAGGGTAAACGCGGCACTCATCTTGCGGACAACTTTCTCATGTCTAAATTTTCAGTCAGTATGCGATGTACAGCACTTTTTGAAATGCCTACGGTCTCCGCTAGTTAGCGCACTTTCAGTGGACCATCATCCAATACCATTTTATGGATTTTCTCCACAATTTCTGGCGTGGTCACCTCATTTGGTCGACCACTGCGATGTTCCTCTTGGCAGCTCGTACGGCTTCGCTTAAACTCTGTCACCCAATATTTTACTGTTGTAAACGAAGGAGCAGACTCCCCAGAGTAGAATCTAGCTCAGCTTTAATATTAGTTGGACTAGGAGCTTTCAAATGAAAGTATTGTATCACATAACGATGCCCAGTTATATCCATGTTTACAAATTCACTGAGAGAGTTCACTATTAATGGCTGCCAAACAATTACTAAACAACGTAGCATCGTGAAACTTCAAACTTAAGAAGCTTTATAAGGGTGGTACTTTCTGCTACAGTCATTTGTTTGAAACAACAACCGCTATCTATACGTCAGGTCGGGTACTTCTGAGACTACCCTCGTATTTTTTTTAAATCCACGATATATCTTTTCCTTTTGCAAGGATTTTTTATTGTTCCATTTATACCCCACCTCTTTAACTACAATGTCGTCCTCCGTGGACTAGTGGTACCGTACTAGCCTCTAGTTCCCGAGGTCGCGGGTTCAAACCCGGCGGAGGGCGATGGATTTTTTCGGGCGTAAAAATCCTTAGCACGGCTTCCTTCGGAAGGGAAGTAAAGCCGGTGGTCCCGTGTCGTAGATTTACGGCACGTAAAAGAACCTAAAGCCTGATAAAGAGTCCTCTGAGCAAAATTACCGGTGTTTCACGCCCAATATAGAATGGGACGCTAAGAACCATAGTAGTTAAAGAGCGTCCATAAATAAAACTCAATTTCAATTTTAACTACAAGGGTCATATCGGCGGCAATGATGTTAACTTATACACAGTTGTTACTGAATCTGGGTTTTCTTTGGGGTTTATACATTAGATCACACACATACATTCACAATTTCATTCATAATACTAGACCCCTCAACCGCAAATCGAACCCGGGACACCTTACACACTGGTGCTCTACCGACAGAGACGCACAGACTTACTTCTAACAAAATATGCACGTTAACCTAATGAACAAATGGATAACGCTAGCTTTTAGAGTATAACATCAGTCAACCGTCCATATCGTGGAAGACTTATATTCCTTCCCTATTTCTGTGAAATAAACTAACAACTCATTTATGAATACATTTGTACACTCTTCAGTAAACATCATTTTTAAAAACGAGTCTATCCTCTTATAACTTTACGGATTTTTACTTTCTCTACTACGTATAGTAAGTAGGGGAAGTATTGCATTTCACCCAAAAATTCGATACCGAGATTTCACCGGAAATACGTGTATTGCGATCCTTAAATCCAAAAAAATCATTTTTAGAAAAAGTACCGTACATGTGTGTGTGTGTGTGTGTGTGTGTGTGTGTGTGTGTGAGCAGCATAACTAAAATACAAAAAAGTCGGACAAATACCAAACTTGATATTTAGATTCAGTATCTTTCAAAGATGCAACACGAAGATTTTCAAGAAAATCACCCCACCCTACAATACCCTTTAAATGGAACATATTTCCAAAATTAAGATTTTCTCAAAAATGGCTCTAACGATTTTTAATAAAATACCATATATTTAAGATATTTTTATGACAAATGAAATGTATATCTCGAATTTTCTGGGAATGTCTCCAGAAGTCTTCTTCTGAATGGTTTTTCCATAACTGGTAAACCGTAAGAGATAGATAAATATTACTACACAAAAAACGTAGATCTCGTTAAAACACACAATTTATGTAGAGTGAACCATGACCGAGATATCCTTGTTATTTATTTAAGTTTTCCAATACTTTTTACTTTCTCTAATACGTATAGTAAGTAGGGGAAGTATTGTATTCCACCCAAAAATTCGATACCGAGATTTCACCGGAAATATATGTTTTGAGACCCCCTGAATCCAAAAAAAGCATTTTTGGAAACATGTCCGTGTGTGTGTCTGTGTGTCTGTCTGTTTGTGTGTGTGTGTGTGTGTCTGTGAACAACATAACTTAGAAACGAACAGCAGGATAAACACCAAACTTGGTATTTAGGTTCAGTATCTTCCAGAGATGAGACATAAAGATTTTCCACAAAATCCTCCACCCCAGACTACCCTTTACATGGAACATTATTCGAAAATTTTAATTTTCTCAAAAATGGCTGGAGCGATTTTGATTGAAATAGCATATGTTTAAGATATCTTTATGACAAATGAAATGTACATCTTGAATTTTCTGGGAATGTCTCCAAAAGTATTCTTCATTGTGAACGACTTTTGTACAGCTGGTAAACCATAAGAGTTAGACAAAATTTTACTGCACGAAAAATGTAGATCGCATTAAAATACACTATTTATGTCATATACATTTTTTTATTGAGCGAACCACTTTCGAGATATTGCTGGTTATTTCCTTAAATTTTGCAATACTTATACTTCTTCTCAAATGGAATTTCGTTATTCATTTTCTTTTTTTGTCCTGGTAATACAAATAGAATGGAATACTCTACATAGCAACCAGCTCTTAAAATATTTGACTATCGCTTAAAGCCTAGCAATTCCCCTTGCATATATAAGAAAATTAGCAATAAGATTAACATCTCGATATCTCGATTAACATGAAGCATATGGAGAATAAGCGTTTGTAGAAATAGTTTGTACAAGATTAGACAAAGTCATGTGAGTGCAACACATGAGATTTGTTTGATAACAAACCGCTAACTACCTCACTAGCAGCGCATGTTTTATCTTTCAGATCTACAAAATTATGCATTTTGCATTTAAATTCACAACAACGCAATCGATTAAACAACGTTGCTACGCTTGTCCCTTCAATCATTACAAAGGCCCTTATCCCTTGTCAATAATCCCAAAGCCCTCAATGAAATAGTAACAGCGAAATTCAATAAAAATAAATAAAATGTGACAATTTAGCTCCGTGGTGTATATGCAGGGTGATTTATAAAGAACTGCCACACTTATTTCTTTAATTATTCTGTTCGAAATTCACTCAATGCCCCAATTTTAGCAGCAGATTAAGCAGAATGTTATGTAGTTTCGATTGCCTGTGACTTAGATGCGCACATGTTCATGTTTTATTCATAATTTGAAGGTTGTATTGCTTTACGTATGGAAAGCCAATTTGAAGTACGATTTTTGTTGTAGGAGTTGTATTATATTTCAACTGTTGGGGAGCCGAACTTTAGCTGCAACCGTACGTATGGTACCCGGTAGCCTTCGTCAAAAAAAATTAAAAATATTAACTCTGCAATTTGACTGTTTCTTTAAGTATTAAATATTTATTGAATTATTCAGTCATCTGATTCTACCTTTCCAACCCTGTCCAACACACGGCTTGTGTGAAAGAACAATTAATTCCATTAAACATTTACGTTTGCCTCGGCTGCGTCAGTATTATTGTTAGAGACGAGTTTCGCTCAGCAGGGTTGTGATGCGACAAGAATGTAGGCTTACACAGATTATAATTTTACTTAACTTCTTTTATTAATACTTGATACGATTTAAATAACACTTCACTGATATAGAGAGCTGTGAGATTCTTTTTATTAAATACTTGCATTTTTTAACACGTAAACTTATTTTTCGTCTCACACGAGTACGTTTTAAATCTCTCGAGGACGCATCTTGCATCGGGTTACAATCACTGTCTGCAGGCAACTGAACTCTAAATTTGTAAAATTTTCTCCTTTTCAGTTTCGATTGGCTAACCATACTCCAATAGAATACCTTCATTACCTAAAGCTTTTTCTGGTTGTTGATTGGCTATTTTATAAACTGTCACTAAAATTACATTATTGCTTCCAAGAATCAGAAGTAGTATTGTTAAACTCTCAAACTCATTATTGCCTCAAGGTTACCTCATTGTTAGCAACGTTTAACCTATTATTCTCATAGCTCCTACATTATTAAATTACGTAATATATTCACATAACATTATTGAACATGTATACAATAATATAAGTATATGCAATGACTGTTATATACATTTTACAAATTATTACATACACATATTGCTTCAAGGCGGGGTGTTATTGAATTTACATATTTTATAATTAGACTGAAATTATTTAAGTGTTAAAAATACTGCCTCAAATTGTTAGTTTTATTGTTGGCAAGGCTTCCCACGGTTGTTGATGTAAGAGCACGACTGGATCAGTCACTCAAAAAATTATTAACACGTTTGTCGCAGGAGACAGGGTATAGCTACTCTGTGGTTCCGTCTATCCGACTATGTGAACTCAAATAATATTTGACCTCGCTATTGGGCCAGCGAAAATCCACATGTTATTCATGAAGCACCTATGCACCCGGTTAAAATCGGAGTTTGGTGCGCAATATCCGCACAGAGAATAGTGGGATCAATTTTTTTTAAACATTGTGAACGCTGCAGAGTACCGACGGATTTTTATGGAGTTTGCTGAGCAACTAGACGATGTAGAGCTGAGTCAAGGATATTTTCAGCAGGACGGCGCTACATACCATACATCAAATGAATCCATGGCACTAATTGCAAGTTTCTTTGACGGCCGGATAATTTCCAAGAACCTGTGGCCACCAAGATCTCCGGATTTGACATCGCCGGATTTCTTTCTATGGGGTTACTTAAAAGACAGGGTTTATGCCACACGTCCCCAGACATTGGACGATCTGAAGCACAACATTACACAGGAGATTCAAGCTATTGACAACAGAGTCCTCCAACGAGTTGCCAGTAACATGGAACGACGTGTTAAGTTGTGCCTTTTGCACGATGGAGGACATTTTCAACATTTGCTACAGAAGTAAATAATCTCCCAAAATTCCTCTGCGTTTCAGGTATAATAATTTGTCGCAAGAAGAACTCGTTTTAAAACAATTAAAGAAATAAATGTATCAGTTCTTCATAAATCACCACGTCCTATAAAAACAGTATACACAACGGGAAGAAACGGATTTTCCGGTCTGTACATTTGTAAGCATCGGCTCCACCTTGTGGAAAATGATGTGTTATATACTAATGTATAATATACTAATAAATTCACATCTTAATTATTTTATATTTAATAAAGTACTGAAGTACAAAGTGTTTTCATCTTGTCCCTATAACCCACGGTTTTTGGAATACCAGTATTACGTCATTGCTGTAGGAAATACGTAATACGTATTATTGTCACTTGTGTCATAATGAGCCAATTATGCACGATATTGAATACAGTCAACCCCTTAATAATGGATAAAAAATATGTATATTCTATGAACATTAGGAATAGATGAATGGCATCGAATTCTCTTGCGTTAGAATAGATCAAGATTGTAGTCTACTAGGATGAAGAAGCCTTAAAGGGGTCTACATTAAGTCAGCTACTTTAAAATCTCGCACGCAGCAGACACAAGCTCTGGTTTTAATGTAAAGAGATGAGCGTAGGTCAGGCTCCAGGATCTGACGTGAGAAACTGTGCAAGAACCCCAGCTCTCTCAAGATGCTGGTAATTAAACAACGCGTCACTCACACAAGCGGCACATCAAGTGAATTTAATGCAACAGTCCGTTCTTTTTCATGCTCTCACTGTCTGGGTAGCAGAGACGAGCAGAGAGGAATCACTGTGTAGCCTACTACTCTGCGGCTCAGGGGTGTATTTAAGAGAGGGGGCTGAGGGGGTCCAGCTGCTAGTGCGATAACCTTCAGTGTGACCAACTTTGGTTTCAAGTCCAATCACTACGTATAGTAAGTTGATGCAGTAAATTGTATCACTAATTACTTAAATGTAAATAATGATTGTAATATGAATATGCATTTTTATGTGACATTGATTTCAGATGTTTATTAATTGTAATTATTATTGGGAAATAAGTTTATATGGCCTTACTGAAACTGTCAATAATAGCGCGCAATAATGCAGAGAGGGGGGTGAGCTGTTTATCATTATTGGAAACGAGGAAGTTACGTAATGTTGGCGCGTTTTTCCGTTTAGAACCTTCTGGAATATTTTCTCCCTAAAGCATATGTATTCATAATTTTCATTGGATATTAAGATAGACGCTAATGTTGGCGCGTTTTATTACGCGCCAACATTAGCGGCGCGTAATAACTGCAGTTCAGTTATAATCTTTAGGCGTATCTGGATGCAGGAGTATAAATAGGGTAGGTTAGAGGTAGCTTCATGCTCAGTTCATCAAAATTCTTTGTGCACTACACGTCGTCTTCAGTTCGTCAGTTCGTCAAAATATTTGTATGAGATACGTCGGCTATAGATTCACAAGTTACGAAAATCTAAAGTATTATAAAGTTAATTATACACAAAGTTGAAGTACGTGAATTAAGAGTGATTAGTAATGAAGTTATTATAACAGTTTCAGTTTGGCGAGTGTTAAGATCAATGTATAAATGTGATAGTTAACGTGTTTGACAATAAATGTGTAAAACAAATTTCTTCATCAGTGTTCTTTTTGGATAAAAGATTCCTTCCGTTTACACAACCCTGTTTAAGAGATATGTTCGACCAAATAGCTAGCCGGAGGACAGTGAAACAGAATTGAATAGAAATTAAAAGTTAAATTCTTTCAAACACAAAACTAATACTGCCGCAAATTGCTAACACCAGATGGAGCTACGAACCTAACAAATAATGACGTCACAAGATGGCTTCAATACACGTGATGTAAACAAACATTATAAGTAATACCGTCGCAAATTGGCTACCACAACGTGGGGCTACAATAATGTTAAATAAATACAACATTAATACCGCATTAAAGTAGGGGAAGTATTGTATACCACCCAAAAATTCGATACCGAGATTTCACCGGAAATATATGTTTTGAGACCCCCTGAATCCAAAAAAAAGCATTTCTCGAAAAAGGTCCGCGTGTGTGTGTCTGTCTGTGTGAATGTGCATCTTTCAAAGATGCGACAAGAAGATTTTCAAGAAAATCCCCCTACCCCACATTACCCTTTATATGAAATATTTCTCGAAAATTTTAATTTTCTCAAAAATGGCTCTAACGATTTTGAATAAAATTCCATAAGTTAAAGACATTTTTAAGGCAAATGAATTGTATATCGCAAATTTTCTGGGAATGTCTCCAAAACTATTCATTGTGAACGACTTTTGCATAACTGGTAAACCATAAGAGATAGACAAAATTTTACTACCCACAAAATGTAAATCGCGTTAAAATACACAATTTATGTCATATACATTTTTTTGTTGAGTGAACCATTTTCGAGATATTGCTTGTTTTCCAATACTTATAATTTTTCTCAAATCGGAATTCGTTATTCATTTTTTTTGTCCTGGACATGCAAAGAAAATGGAATACTCCACATAGCAACCAGCTCTTAAAACATTTGACAGTCGCTTAAAGCCTAGCAATTCCCCTTGCATCTACAAGAAAATTAGCAATAAGATTAACATCTCCATTAACATGAAGCATATGGAGAACAAGCGTTTATAAAAATAGTTTGTACAAGAGTAGAGAAAGTCATGTGAGTGTAACACATCAGATTTTTTTACTCGACGGACCTCAAAACATGTATTTTCGATAAGCTCTCGGTATCGAACTTCTGGGTGAATGTAATACTTTCTCTGCCTACTATGTACGTGGTAGAAAAAGCAATTAAAGCAATCGAACGCTCAGAACGGCCTACCAACTCTTATCAAACTACGAGAACCAAGACCTATAAAACCACACAAACATTGAAACAATAGATGATAAAATTTAAAAAAATCTGATGTATTACACTCACATTACTTTCTCTACTTTTGTACGAACAATTTTTGCAAACGCTTATTCTCCATCTATTTCATATTAATCGAGATAAAAATTTGCAGACACTATCTTATTGCTAATTTTCTTGAAAGTGCAAGGGGAATTGGTAGGCTTTAAGCGATAGTCAAATATTTTAAGAGCTGGTTGCTATGTGGCGCATTGCATTCTCTTTGCATTTCCAGGAGCTAAAAAAAGAAATCTCATTTGAGAAAAGGTATAAGTATTGGAAAATTCAAATAAATAAGGAATATCTCGGAAATGGTACACTACACAAAAAAAGAAATTAAAAGAAGAAGAAAAAAAGTATAACATAAATTGTGTGCTTTAACGAGATCTACATTTTTTATGTAGTAAAAGTTTGTTTATCTGTTAGGGTTTACCAGTTATGCAAAATTCATTCAGAACGAAGTCGATCTCTGGGAACATTCCCATAAAATTCAAGATATACATTTCATGTGCCATAAAAGTATCTTAAGCATTTGATATTTTAATCAAAATCGTTAGAGATTTTTGAGAAAGTCAAAATTTTCTTAAAATGTTCCAATATGTAAAGGGCGGTCTGGGGTGGAGGGATTTTCTTGAAAATCTTCGTGTTGCATCTTTGAAAGATACTAAACCCAAATACCAAGTTTGATATTTGTTGAGTTATGCTGTTCACAGACACACACACAGGTTTCTTTTTTTAAAAATGTTTCTTTTTTTTTTGGATTGAGGGAGGCTCAAAACATTATTTACAGTTAAATCTCGAAATCGAAGTTTTGGGGACAATGCAAATATCCCTTCTTACTGTACGTAGTAGAGAAAGTAAGAATGATGTTATCATATGCCAACAAATCAACAGACAGACGACATAGAGAAGAACTGCTACAACATTCAGCAAACTAAAACCCATGCAAGACTTACCTAAAAATACGATGGGTTACTTTCACATTACTTTCTCTACCCTTTCTTCAGCAAACTCTCTTGCAAAGGATTATTCTTCTATCTGCTTCATATTAATCGAGATAAACATTTGCTATTGGTGTAATGGGAAAAGAGAAATATAGTAGGCTTAAGCGATGGTCAAATCTTTTAAGAGCTGGTACCGAATATTTGGTTGGAATGCAATACTTCTACTTACCATAGGTAAAGCCGACCTAGATGGCTTCGCGGTAACGCGTGGGGAGGACCCGGACTGGATTCCCTTCGATGCCAACTCTGATATTGAGTTTTTAAGTTTATTCCTGATCGGTAGACGAATGCTAGGGTGATTTCTCAGTCTAGTACGATTATATTTCCATTATTTCCCTTTCAGTCGATGTCCTCCGTATCTTTCAGATGTATTTGTACAAGGTATTGCTATAAAATCTGACCGCTCGCACCGGGGGTTTGCGTCTAGGTAGCATATCACGCCAGAGCCGGTCGTGCCAGCACTCTGTCTTCGCTTTTTAAATATGTATTTCTGTAAACCTTAAACAAAATTAACTTAGGGCGCCGGGGTAGCGCAGTGGTTTCGTTTCCGACTCTGACGTGGGAATCCGGAGTGTCGATTTTAAGTTGGCCCTATCCACGCCTTCACCTCTGACTCCTCTCATTCCAACGCCGTCCTCATAATTGAGAATGTTTTTATTATTATTTGCCCACACGTTTTGGGAGCCAGTTTGAAGTAGTTTTGTTTCTGCCCCATGTATGGAATGCAAGTTTAAAGATGTATTATTTTTCGACTGTTGGGGAACCGAACTTGTAGTAGTTGCAACTGCACGTATGGTAAAAAGTTTCCGGTAGCCTTCGCCCCAAATGTACTTTCAGGTGGCCTTTGCCCCAAGTTTAAAAAAATATTAACTTTGTAATTAAACTGTTTCTTTAAGTATTATATATTTATGTTTGCCTCGGCTGCGTCAGTATTATTGTTAGAGACAAGTTTCTCTTAGCAGGGTTGTGATGCGACAAGCATGTAGGCTTACACAGATTATAATTTTACTTCACTCCTTTTATTAATACTTGACACGATTTAGATAACACTTCACTGATATAGACAGCTGTGAGGTTGTTTTATTAATTACTTGTACTTTTTTAACACGTAAAACTATTTTTCGTCTCGCACGAATACATAGTATATTTCTTGAGGACACTTTTTGCTTCTGGTTAGTAACGCTGTCTGCAGGCAACTGACTTCTAGATTTGTAAATTTTGCTGTAGTACTGTTAAACTTTCTTACTCATTATTGCCTCAAGCTTACCTCATTGTTAGCAACCTTTAACCCATTATTCCCACAGCTCCTACATTATTAAATTACGTAATACATTCACATAACATTATTACACATATATACAATAATATAAGGATATGCAATGACTGTTACATACACTTTACAAATTATTACATACATATTGTTTCAAGGCGGGCTGTTATTGAATTTGTATATTATATAATTTGACCGAAATTATTTAAGTGTTAAAAATACTGCCTCATTATAACCCTAACAATGGATTCCGCCGGTGGGTGCCTCAGCTCAAAAATGGGTCTAGTCACCGCTTGGTGGAATGAGATAACCCCGAAGGTTATACGCCATGTGGAGAGCGTTAGAAACGACGACAAAGTTAACTCTTACCTCATAGGAAATGCTGTAAAGTCGTCCTTCCGCAGCTAAACAAGCATTGTACCGAGTAAACACATTTAGATTGACACGATTTAGCACGGCCACTGCGATGTTTCGTACCTCAGTTTGTATGTTTTCGTTAAGTTCCTCTAAGGGTTTGTTTGGTATACTTTGTCCTTCAGGATACCCCACACAGACTTAGATCTGGGGATCGGAGGTCCACACACCAGGACTAATCACTCTGTCGTCAAACACCTCCATAATTGTATACATGATCTCTTCTGCTGTATAAGAGTTATGGAATCTTGCTGAAACTACGAATATGAATTTCCTTTTTCCGCTAACTGATTGAAAAAATCTGATGTGTTACACTCACATGACTTTCTGTACTCTTGTACGAACTATTTTTACAAACGCTAATTCTCCATCTACTTCATGTTAATCGAGATGTTAATCTTATTGCTAATTTTCTTGTAGGTGCAAGGGGAATATGGTAGGCTTTAAGCGATAGTCAAATGTTTTAAGAGCTGGTTGCTATGTGGAGTGTTCCATTCTCTTTGTGTGACCAGGATATAAAAAATGAATAACGAATTCCCATTTGAGAAAAAGTATTGGAAAATTTAAGGGAATAACAAGCAATATCTCGAAAATGGTTCACCCCCCCCAAAAAATGTATATGACATAAATTGTGTATTTTAACGCGATCTACATTTTTTGTGTAGCAAAATTTTGTCTATCTCTTATGGTTTACCAGTTATGCAAAAGTCGTTCACAATGAAGAATTATTTTTGGATACATTCCCAGAAAATTCAAGTTATATATTTTATTTGTCATGAAAATATATTAAACATATGATATTTTAATCAAAATCGTTAGAGCCATTTTTTAGAAAATTAAAATTTTCGAAAAATGTTCCATGTAAAGTGTAATCTGGAGTGAGGGGATTTTCATGAAAACCTTCGTTTCGCATCTCTGGAAGATACTGAACTTAAATACCAAGTTTCGTGTTTATCCGACTGTTCGTTTCCGAGTTATGCTGTTCACAGACACACACAAAGACACACATACACACACACGGATATGTTTCCAAAAATACTTTTTTTGGATTCAGGGGATCTCAAAACATATATTTCCGGTGAAATCTCGGTATCGAATTTTTGGGTGGAATACAATACTTCCCCTACTTACTAGACGTAGTAGAGAAAGTAAAAATGAATGGGTCGAGAATTTCATTTCGGTACCCCTTTCCATTTACTGTATTCTCTTAAAAAATCCGACCGATTTTGCGAGTTGCGCTAAACGCACCCAAATCCAATTTTCCTAACATACGAGGCCGGATTGATAAGTCCATGACTTTGATGAGTAGATAGCGTTCTAATCACAGGTTTCTTGTTTTGCTCCCAAGTCTTATATCTATTCTGGGTATATACGCAGAAATTCGTTGTCATTTGTTTCTTAGAACATTGTTGAGAGCGTCTAAAATAAGATGTGTGTTGCTTCATAGAAATAGAGAAAAGAGAATTTCGAGTTCTGATAAAGCACTACCTTTTGTGTAGTAAGACGGTGAAGGAAACGGAAGAAAAGCTGAACAAGTATTATGGGGACTCTGCTCCATCACATGGCATGGTTATCAGAATTTCGATGCGGCCGTTGGAACACAGCACGGCCGGTTGAGGTCACAACAGAAGAAATGGTGAACAAAGTTGACGATATTGTGTTAGAGGACCGCCGAGTAAAAATCTGTGAGATAGTCAAGACCGTAAACATCTTGAATGAACGGGTGTATAACATTCTGCACGAAGTTTTGGATATGAGAAAGCTGTCAGCAAGATGGGTACTCAGAGTTGAGAACAAGCGGAATCGTGTGACAATTTCACAGGGATGTTTGAACCCAAGAGTTTTTGCGGCGTTATATCACGGTTGATGAAACTTGGATCCATTACTATCAACCTGAAACCAAACAACTATGAAAGTAGTGGATTTCCTTCGGCGAACCTGCTGCAAAGAAAGCGAAAACCATTCCGTCAGCAGGAAAAATCATGTCAGCTGTCTTTTGGAATTCACAAGGCGTGATAGAAATCCACTACCAAGGATAAAACTATCACAGGTTCATATTTTACCGCAATGCTGGATCAGTTTCACAAGGAATTGTTAAAGAAACGACCCCATTTGGTGAAGAAAAAGGTTATCTTTCACCAGGATAATGCACCCGCACACAAGTCAGCCACTGCCATCGCAAAATTTGTGGAATTGTGCTACGAACTGCTACCTCACCCACCATATTCTCCAGATTTGGCTGGAGCAGCTACTTTCTTTTCGCAAGTCTGAAAATTTGACTCGCTGGGAAGAAATTCACGTCCAGTGAACACATCATGGCAGAAATAACCTCACATTTTGCAGACTTCGAAAAGTCATATTTTTTGGAAGGTTTAAAATTTTGGAGAAGCGTTGGACAACGTGTATTGAATTAAAAAGAGACTATGTTGAGAAATAAAATTGTTTTTATTAAAAAAAATATTTTTTTTTCTTTAAAAAGTCACTGACTTACTAATCCGCCCTCGTAAAGAGGGAATTCCTCTACACAATGTGGATTTTCAGAGCTCCAATAAGTATTTTGAGTGTCCACACGCCCCGCTAGATGGAACCACACCACGTCTGTAAAGAACACAATCTGAGGGTCAAATAATCCTTCATTCACTGAATACAGAAACCACTCGCGATAACTCACACGTGCTACGGAATCACCTAGTTTCAAATTTCATACACGTGCATTTGTAAGGTTTGAGTTTTAGCAATTTTGCTAATTTCGATAGGGAGTCTCGTGGTGAACGTTCAAAGATTTTCGTCTGACATTTCTTCTGTTCACACTGTACGTCTTCGCATGTGTTTCTTGTTTTGCACTGAACCAGAGTCTTGAATTTATTCACAAGAACGTGTACTGAACGAGGAATCAAACAGGAAACTTCAGGATGAGTTCTTCACGAACGCGGCGAGCCGAATGCTATTTAAAATAACATTTACATACAAATGTGCGTTGTTATAAACATAACTGCCATCCCTTTTTCGTAAATGGAAGTGGATTACTGACGTGGTAACTGAAGGACAGAAAGCCTGTCGAGAGCGGGTTGCGGAGAGTGGGTAAGTCAGCCGGCATTGGCTTTGACTAACAATACCATGCGAGCCGCCAGGTTTTATACTGAAGACCCAGTAGGTTTCGTGGCGTATGACGGTGTCCTTCACTTCATCCGTTCCTCCTCAGAGGTGGTAGCCACAATAGATCTGTATAGGACAAAGTGCGCGAGGTGTACCCTTCTGTTATACACCTAATCTATACCTATACTACTGGCAAGTTTAGAAGAAGTAAAAACTCGTCAACATTGAGTTCAAATATTATTGAAACCCCACAGATAAGGTTCAATTTGACAATCACGTTTGAACGTGCTAAATAAATGTTCCATTTCAAAGGAATGCAGAAAGTTACGACATGTAACCAGGAATAAAATGAAGGGAAATATTTTTCCGACTGCTTTCCTTTGCTGAAGGCCTGATAAAACAGAGTAGGCATTATTTTCTATAAACTTTGTAATGGCTGGGTGCATTCCTTAAACTTGGGACAGCCATTAAGAAGGCAAGCATAACTCACCGCTTTAGGAAATTCGGCTGTAAATTGTGGCAAGAACTATTTAGTCAGAGAGCGTTGATGTGGGCAGTTAGGTGCAGATATATTTGCCAGCCTTGGTTAGCTAACTGCTAAAATATTCCTTCTAAGACAATTTGTTTCAAAGCCAGGAACACCGAAACCACCTCCAAGTATTTCGTCCTTAATTTAACATCAATATACAGATATTCTAAAGTCGTTATTGTTATTTCTTTCTCTACTACGTATAGTAAGTAGGGAAGTATTGTATTCCACCCAAAAATTCGATACCGAGATTTCACCGGCAACATATGTTTTGAGGCCCCCTGAATACAAAAAAAAACATTTTTGGAAACATATCCTTGTCTGTGTGTCTGTGAACAGCATAACTCAAAATCGAACAATCGGATTAACACCAAACTTGATATTTAGGTTCAATATCTTCCAGAGATGCTACACGAAGGTTTTCAAGAAAATCCCCCCACCCCAGATTACCCTTTACATGGAAGATTTTTTGAATATTTTAATTTTCTCAAAAATGGCTCTAACGATTTTGATTAAAATATCATATGTTTAAGATATTTTTATGACAAATAAAATGTATGTCTTAAATTTTCTGGGAATGTCTCCAAAAGTATTCTTCATTGTGAACGACTTTTGCATAACTGGTAAACCATAAGAGATAGACAAAATTTTACTGCACCAAAAATGTAGATCGCGTTAAAATACACAACTTATGCCATATACATTTTTGTTGTTGACTGAACCATTTTCGAGATATTGCTTGTTATTCCCTTAAATATTTCAATACTTATTTTCTAAAATGGGAATTCGTTCTACATTTTTTTGTCTTTGATATGCAAAGAGTATTAATCTGTGGCAAAGGGAATGGTGCTGCACCTAGCAACCAGCTATTAAGAGATAAGTATGTGCTTAAAGGCTACTGTATTTCTATATTGCCCTTGTAAATATATATTCCCCTTACAACTACAAGAAAATTAGCAATAGGATAGAGTCTGCAAATGTTTATCTGGATTAACATGAAGCATATGGAGAATAAGCGTTTGTAAAAATAGTTTGTACAAGAGTAGAGAAAGTCATGTGAGTGTAACACATCAGAGTTTTTACTCTACTACGTACTACACTAACCACACGAAGTAATGTATTTCACCCAAAAATTTCAGATCGAGATTACATCGGAAGTATATGTTTTGAAGCACTGTGAACAAAAAAAAAAAAACTGATGTGTTACACTCACATGACTTTCTCTACTCTTGTACAAACTATTTTTACAAACACTTATTCTCCATATGCTTCATGTTAATCGAGATATTAATCTTATTGCTAATTTTCTTGTAGATGCAAGGGGAATGTGATAGGCTTTAAGTGATAGTCAAATATTTTAAGAACTGGTTGCTATGTGAAGATTCCAGAACATTAAAAAAAAACAATAACGAATTCGCATTTGAGAAAAAGTATAAGCTTTGGAAAATTCAATCAAATGACAAAGAATATCTCGGAAATGGTTCACTTGACAAAAAAAAATGCATGCGACATAAATTGTGTTTTAATGAGATCTAAAATTTTTGTGTAGTAAGATTTTGTCTATCTCTTACGGTTTACCAGTTATGCAAAATTCATTCAGAATGAAGAGGACTTTTGGAGACATTCACAGAAAATTCAAGAAATGCCTTTAATTTCCATGGAGGTATCTTAAACGTATGATACTTTAATCAAAATCGTTAGAGCTATTTTTGGGAAAATAAAAATTTTCGAAGAATGTTCCATGTAAAGTGTAGACTAGGGTGGGAGTATTTTCTTGAAAACCTTCGTGTTGTATCTTTGGATGATACAGAAACTAAATACCAACTTGAGTATATACATATATATGTATATCTATGTGTATATATATGTATGTATTTCCAATGAAACCTCGTTGTCGAATTTTTGGGTGGAATGTAATACCTTCTCTACCTATTATGTGCGTGGTAAAGGAGGTAATAATTAGCAGCGGATAAAGTAAATCATGTGAATGTAATACATCAAATTTTTCTGCTGTGTACGCTTTATGAAACGTATTTTATTAGCTCTTCGGCAAACTGCTGGGAAAGGAAAAGGAAACATGCACCAGATGAGAAATAGGAGGTGCAGAGCCAGATAATGTCCTGGTTTATAATTCTTAGTGCCGATCCAAACAAAAGCCCTTGGGCATCCACGTGAATGTTGTACCCGATTCCTTAGCCAAGTGGATTATATGAACTTCTGAGAAATACGGACTATAATCACAGGATTAATTATGTTGTCTGCCACAGAAGCGCTGAAAGCAAACGGTCGCCCATAAAGTGTGAATTGTAGGAGTACATATAACACGTCTTAGCACTTCACACTTCCTAGAAGCTGTTTATCACTGCTTACTCGGCTTAAATTTAAAGCACTGGTCCCAATAAATCAAAATGAAGAGCACTGTAATGATGCTATCAGCTTTTGTATTTTCCCTACTACGTACCTCTCGATTTCCACACAAAAATTCGGTGCAGAGATTTCACCAGAAATACATGTTTGAGGGACATTTGAACTCAAGCATTTTTAGAAAATTGACCGTGTGTGTGTGTGTGTGTGTGTGGGTGTGTGTTATTCTCCGTGTTGTAGTGGTTACCATGCTAGCCTATAGCTCCCGAGGTCACTGGTTCTAACCCAGCGGGTGTATGCGTAAACAGCATGATTCAAAAACGAAAAATCTGATAAATACAACACTTCTTATACATGTTCAACCTACGACGAAGACTTTTAAGAAAATCTCCACATCCGAAAGTACTACTTACTTGGAAACTTTTTCGAAAATACTGATATTCTGAAAACTGGCTCTAACGATTTACAATAAACTCCTATACGTTTATGGCCTTTTCATGTCAAGTGAAGTGTATACTTTTAATTTTCTGAGAATAGCCTCTGGAGTGCTTTTCATTGCATAACTGGTAAACCGTAAGAGGTAGTCAAAATCTTACCACAGAAAAAATATAGATCTCGTTAAAGCACAAAATGTATGTCAAAAAATGTTTATGGCATTAACAATTTCATAGATATTCTTTGTTATTGACTTGATTCTTCAAATGCATTTTATGTCGCCTAAATAATTAAATATCATATTTAGAGAACGTTAATGTTTGTATTTGTGTTTATGTACTTTCTAAGGATGTGATAAGATTTTGAAGAAAAACAAATCCCCCCAAACTAGTTTTACATGCAAATTTTCTCGTTATTTTTTACTTTCTCAAAAATGGGTGTAACGATTTTGGTTAAAATACCATACGCTTAATAATTTGCATGGCAAATGAAAGTTACACATATGGAATTTACTGTGAATAGGCTGTGAAGTGCCTTCATTCCAAATTTATTTTGTATACTTTCTGTAGCTGTAAATCGAAATAAAATACTCCAAACAAAATGAGTACAGAAATATAGTATTTATGTCAAATACCTTTTTTGTTGCAGTAAACATTTCCGAGATATTCATTATTATTGGTTTGCATTTCCAAATGCTTTATTCCTTTTTGAAGTGTTAAAGGTGTCATTCTTTTGTTTCTGGCGATCATGCAAATAAGTGAATTTGAAAGCCAGCACATAGCGACCCGGTTTTTAAAGATTTAGATATTGCTTACGCCTCCTATATCACTTTTGTACGCACAAAAAATATGTAATGTAACTATTTCTGTCAATGTTTATCTACAGTGTATTCGTTTATGCCAAGGCCGCGGATCGCGTAAATGCGTGCTCCACACACAGTCTACTACACCGGGGGGTTTTCCGTACCATAAATATCGCGTCACTTACGAGTGTTAGTAACATATACACTGTGATCAAAATTATAAGAACACCCCAACATAGTTTTTCATCTTAGGTGCATTCTGCTGCTACCTACTGCCTGATACTCATTATCCGCGACACCAGTAGCCATTAGACATCGTGAAACAGCAGAATGGGACGCTCCGTGGAACTCACGGACTTCGAACGTGGCCAGGTTGGGTGTCACTTGTGTCAGAAGTCTGTACGCGAGATTTTCACACTCCTAAACATCCCTAGGTCCACTGTTTCTGATATGATAGTGAACTGGAAACGTGAAGGGACATGTACGACACAAAAGCGTACAGGCCGACCTCGTCTGTTGACTGACAGAGAGCGCCGGCGTTTGAAGAGGGCCGTAAAAAGTAATAGGCAGGCATTTATCCAGACCATAACACAGGAATTCCAAACTGCATCAGGATCCACTCCAAGCACTATGACAGTTAGGTGTGAGGTGAGAAACCTTGGATTCCATGGTCGAGCGGCTGCTCATAAGCCACACATCACGCAGGAAAATGCCACACGACGTCTCGCTTGGTGTAAGGAGCGTCAACATTACACGATTGAACACTGGCAAAACGTTGTGTGGAGTGAGGAATCACGGTACACAATGTGGCGATCCGATGGCAGGGTGTGGGTATGGCGAATGCCCGGTGAACGTCATCTGTCAGCGTGTGTAGTGCCAACAGAGAAATTCGGAGGTGGTGTGGTCGTGTTTTTCCTGGAGGGGACTTGCACCCCTTGTTGTTTTGCGTGGCACGATCACAGCTCAGACCTACATTGATATTTTAAGCACCTTCTTGCTTCCCACTGTTGAAGAGCAATTCGGGGATGGCGATTGCATCTTTCAACACGATCGAGCACCTGTTCATACTGCACGGGCTGTGGCGGAGTGGTTACGGGACAATAACATTCCTGTAATGGACTGGACTGCACAGAGTCGTGACTTGAATCTTATAGAGGACTTTTGGGATGTTTTGGAACGCCGACTCCGTGCCAGGCCTCACCGACCTAATCGATACCTCACCTCAGTTCCGCACTCCGTGAAGAATGGGCTGCCATTCCCCAAGAAACCTTCCAGCACCTGATTGAAAGTATGCCTGCGAGAGTGAACGCTGTCATCAAGGCTAAGGGTGGGCCAATACCGTATTGACTTCCAGCATTACCGATGGAGGGCGCCACGAACTTGTACCTCATTTTCAGCCAGCTGTCCGGATACTTTTGATCACGTAGTGTATGTAATGAGTACTAACCTTGTTGTAAGTGTTGTTGAAAGTGGTGTCCATCTGCGCGAAGACATTCTTGACATCGTCGGATGAAGTTATCGTTCACACACATAGGTTCTACTTGTGTAATGTTCATAATTTCTGCTTTTATATTGTCCTTAAGTTCGTTTATGGTGTGGGGATTGTTCCTATAAACTTTATTTTTTAGCGTTTAGCGAACCCGTTGTTCTAAATTATTTGACAAAACATTTCACAGTGTCTGCCCGGAAATGGCTAACCAGGAAATTGCTGCTGAAATTGTCTACACACCTGTCTACACGATTCAGTTTTCACGTATGTATCCTACATAAAAATATGCTGTTCTAGCGAGAATTTGTTGACAGGTAATTCAGTGGCCTAATAAGAGAACAACATTCCTAAGGAAATTACACGCAACACACGTATTGTCGAAACACTTCACAACACGAAGACAAAGCAACGACTAATAAATGTACTCTCGACACGTCCTGCGCCACTTATGCGCAGTGGCGTAATACTGAGGTCACTGCCGTCTCGGCCGATACACATATAAGGCGGTTGTGGCCTTGGCATAAAACGAAGGCACTGTAGATTAAGATGAGGTAGATAGAAAAATAAGCTTTTATATGAATAGTTGCTGAAAAAGTGAGAGGAGAAGGTTATACTGTTACTAGACACACTCTATAGGCTTCTTTGTGTTCAGACATTTCCGGTGAAATCCCGATATTTAAGTTTTAGGTGGAATATAATAGTTCTATTTATTATACGTAGTTGATAGGAAAACTGAAGTATATATAGCAATATAACTATATATATTAGGGCGTATGTGTCGCATTGGAGACAGCTTGTTGGGTTAATTTTAGTATTTCATTGGGCCTTGTGTTTGAATTTCCGTCTGGTGGGACACTCGCCACCGCCTAGCTAGAGGTGGAAAGATAGGGGTAATAGTTTTAGCGTTATTTCTTTGTGTGCGTTAGCGTCAGTCTTGTTTTGGGTATCTGGTCTGGGAGTTTGTGTGTGAATGGGTGTAGATGTAGAGTGTGTGTGTGAGGCAGCTCCCCTCAATTCTTTCTTTATCTCTTTTGTGTGTGATGTAGGGACACTATTTCTTCTATTGAATAAATAAAGCAATATATATATATATATATATATATATTGCTCCGCGGTAACGCGCGAGGTTCGTATTCGCGAAGTCCCGGGTTCGATTCCTATTGACCGTCCTCTCTGACCTTGGTTTTTTCATGGTTTTCCCTGGTCGGTAAGTGAATTCTGGGTGCTTTCCCATTTACCACGATTTTCTTTCCATCATTTCCCTTTCCTTTTCTTCTCATCTTTAAGGTGTACTTCTAGGTTTCCGTGGCGTATGTCAATGCCGGGCAGATGGCGTAGATGCTTGCTCAAGGAAAGAGTACTTCCTGTGGGCATTAGATGGCTGCTCGGTCGACGGGTCGCTCATTGTCCTCTCTAGGCAGTTCCAGCAGTAGGACGAGTCTTTGAACCTGGAAGTTTCAGGCACTTCAACACGCCTCTGTTGCCTGTCTACTTGCGGCCTGCAGCCTCCTGTAGTTCATGGGCGGAGGTGTTAGCCACAATAGAGCTATGTAGGTAGCAGAGCGCCAGTGTCCTCCCCCTTAAGGAAGTATTCGTTGGCACTTTAAGAAACTCTAGCAACTAAATTAATGGGGGGAAGAGTCTAATTGTTATTGACATAAAGATCAAATGGTAATACAGTTTACATGTTTTGGCGGTTATTAGATCGTTTATTTTATCAGTTTTATAAATTTTTGCGAAAAATACCTCAAAATTGCAATCTAGTATACGTAGTAGAGAAAGTAAACAATAAAATTTAATTTAGCATATTTCTGTTGGTTTCAATTCAATATGTGCATATTTCACTTTTAAAATCTTCACTAGTAGTATAATTTATGAAATGTTCTACTGGCAGAGTTTTGCACAAATGTAAAGTTTTATAAGTAGACACGACTTTTCTCAGCATTGGCTAGAAGCCTATGCAAAAGGAACCCTTGCAAAACCTTATCTGGCCCATTACAAGGACCCGTTCCTACAAATGTGATATAGGTTGGTCTCGTACAGGGCACACAAAATGGAAGCCAGTGGAGGGCTAGCTAGTTTTCTGTGGGGTCCTCGTGCCGTCAGGTTTGTGTACCTGCATGGCATACAATGGAACAGGGTTTTAAAATGCATGGCGGACCGTAACTTCTTTTGTTAATAGATGTGTGTGACAGGTGAGAAAGGTATTGTGTTGAAGGCAACCTCTGTCTTTGCTTTAGCTCTCCTGTGTTAAACACAAAGAAATGGTTTTAGAGCCTATAAATTATTAACAGTAGCCTGTTGCATGGTTAAGGTTCATCGCTCTGAACGTGAAGTAATATAACACTTCAGTCGTGGAAAATTGAACAGCTTCTGCTTTCTTCTCAACCTCGGGGATTACTAAATCTTCCTTTTTATCTTCCTCGTTCTCCATTCTCTCCTATAGTACATAGAGAAGTGTCGTATTCCTTCCAGGGGTGTCATTTTGGGCTACCGGGGGTCATTGCCTCAACAAAGCTGTGAGAAATATTTTGGCTACTGATTATTATTGCTATACCAAAAGAAAAATTACGAGAACTGTATTTTTAATATAAATATTTCACTTGTAAAAAATAAAAGACGACTCTCTCTTAAGCTAAATGTGTCGTTAAAATTCACATGAAAATACGGATAACTACACTTTCTCTACTGTTGTACAAACTATTTTTACAAACGCTTATTCTCCATCTACTTCACATTAATCGAGATAAACATTTGCAGAAGCTATCTTATTGGTAATATTCTTGTAGGTGCAAGGGGAATATGGTAGGCTTTAAGCGACAGTCAAATACTTTAAGAGCTGGTTGCTATGTGAAGTATAGAAAATTAAAAAAAATAACAAGGAATATCTCGGAAATGGTTCACTTCACAAAAAATGTATATAACATAAATTGTGTATTCTAACGCGATCTACATTTTTTGTGTAGTAAAATTTTGTCTATCTCTTGTCTACCAGTTATGCAAAAGTCGTTCACAATGAAGAATACTTTTGGAGACATTCCCAGGAAATTCAAGATATACATTTTATTTGTCATAAAAATATCTTAAACATATGATATTTTAATCAAAATCGTTAGAGCCATTTTTGAGAAAATTAAAATTTTCGAAAAATCTTCCATGTAAAGGGTACTCTGGGGTGGGGGGATTTTCTTGAAAACCTTCGTGTCGCATCCTTGGAAGATACTGAACCCAAATACCAAGTTTGGTGTTTATCCGACTGTTCGTTTCTGAGTTATGCTGTTCACAGACACACACAGACACACACACGGACATGTTTCCAAATTTTTTTTTTGGATTCAGGGGGTCTCAAAACATGTATTTCCGGTGAAATCTCGGTATCGAAATTTTGGGTGGAATACAATACTTCCCCTACTTACTATACGTAGTAGAGAAAGTAAAAATGAACAACGAATTTGAGAAAAAGGATAAGTATTGGAAAATTTAAGGGAATAACAAGCAATATCTCGAAAATAGTTCACTCAAAAAAAAAATCTGATGTGTTACACTCACATGACTTTCTCTACTCTTGTGCAAACTATTTATACAAACGCTTATTCTCCATATGCTTCATGTTAATCGAGATATCGAGATGTCAATCTTATTGGTAATTTTCTTGTAGATGCAAGGGGAATATGGTAGGTTTTAAGCGATAGTCAAATATTTTAAGAGCTGGTTGCTATGTGGCGCATTTCATTCTCTTTGCATGTCCAGGACATAAAAAAAATGAATAACGAATTTGAGAAAAAGTATAAGTATTGGAAAATTTAAGGAAATAACAAGTAATATCTCGAAAACGGTTCACTCAACAAAAGAAATGTATATGACATAAGTTGTGTATTTTAACGAAGATCTACATTTTTTGTGTATTAAAATTCTGTCTATCTCTTACGGTTTACCAGTTATACAAAAGTCGTTCACAATGAAGAATACTTTTGGAGACATTCCCAGAAAATTCGAGATATACATTTCATTTCTCATGACATTATCTTAAACATATGATATTTTCATCAAAATCGTTAGAGCCATTTTTGAGAAAATTAAAATTTTCGAAAAATCTTCCATGTCTGGGGTGGGGGGATTTTCTTGAGAACCTTCGTGTCGCATCTCTGGAAGATACTGAACCTAAATACCAAGTTTGGTGTTTATCCGACTGTTCGTTTTTGAGTTATGCTGTTCAAAGACACACACACACAGACAGACACACACACACACAGACACACACACGGACATGTTTCCAAAAATGCTTTTTTTTGATTCAGGAGGTCTCAAAACATGTATTTCCGGTGAAATCCCAGTATCGAATTTTTGGGTGGAATGCAATACTTCCCCTACTTACTATACGTAGTAGAGAAAGTAAAAATGTATATAACATAAATTGTGTGTTTTAACGTCTACATTTTTGTTTAAAAAATTGTTGTCTATCTCTTACGGTTTACCAGTTATGCAAAATCCATTCAAAATGAGAGGACGTTTGGGGCCATTCCCAGAATATTCAAGATATACATTTCATTTGCCATAAAAGTATCTAAAGCATTTTATATTTTAATCAAAATCATTAGAGCCATTTTTGAGAAAATCAAAATTTTCGAAAAGTGTTTCAATGTAAAGGGTAATCTGTGGTGGGGGGATTTTCTTGAAAATCTTTGTGTCTCATCTTTGAAAGATACTGAGCATAAATAATCCGACATTTCTTTTTTGAATTATGCTGCTCACAAACACATTCACACAGATACACAAATGGACTTTTTTCTAAAAATGCTTTCTTTTGGATTCAGGTGCCTCAAAACAAGCATTTTCGGTGAAATCTCGGTACACAGTAAAGAAAGTAATTAGATGCGACATTTCACCAAAAATACTAGTTTTGAAGCCCTTTGAATACAAACAAAATCTGATGTTACACTCACATGACCTTCTTTACCTTCTATGGCTTATTAATAAGTATACAAATTATTCCTAAAATCGCGATAAATCTTTCCGGAAATAGCTACATTACACATTTCGTTATAGATACAAAGGGAACAGCGATAGTCAAAGTTTAAGAACTGGGCGTTACGTGCTGGTCTTAAAATTCCATGCCCTTTTCATGACATCGCGAGAAACAACTGAAAATCGACAGGACTTTAAAAGAATGGCAAAGTAATGAACAATTCGAACCTTTAGTAATAGATATCTCGGAAACGGTTGACGCCGCAAAAAAAAATCATTTGAAATAAATTGTGTTGTAAAAAGATATACTTTTTTTTACTATGTTTTCGTCTATCGCTTAACGTTTCCCAGTTATACAAGAGTATTATTCCTTCCATAGGATTTCATAGGCTATTACTAGAAAATTCAATAAATACATTTTATTTGTCTTGTATACATCTTTAGTATATCGTATTTTAAACAAAATCATTTTTTAGAAAATCAAAAATATAGAAAAATCTTCCATGTAAAGGGTAGTTTGGGGTGAGGGATTTTCTTGAAAACCGTCGTGTCGTATCTTTGGAAGATACTGAACCTAAATACCAAGTTTGGTGTTTATCCGACTTTACATTTTTGAGTTATCGTGACATACAGACACGCGCACGTGGACATGTTTTCAAAAATGCTTTATTTGGATTCAGAACACCTCAAAACATGTCTTCCGTAGTAGAGAAAGTAATACAATTTCGTAAGAATAGTTTGTATACCCATTGATGAACGATAGAGGATAGAGAAAGTCATGTGAAATTAACACATCAGAGTTCTGCTGTTAACTGGTCCAGAATTTACAGCACAAAATAGCAGATGCAGTAACACTAAACACAAAATATATTTAAAATATTAGTATCGTGCCTACAGTAATAAAATATACATGAAATTGCAGAGAATCTTGCAGTTAATAAAACTAAAAATGCCATTTTTGCCAGTTAGTGTTCCCTTAAACAGTTAAAGCAAACAGAATGCAAATTCACTGCACTTTGGTGTGAAATTTTACCTGTAAAAATGTTATGGCGGTATCCACGACTTCAAGAACAAAGAAGTCTGTGAAGTAAACGACACAAAAGAAAAATCGGAGCTCCTGGCGAAAAGCTGCATCCCTAGCTAGAAATCGATTACTCTGAAAGGGATTTGTAGTCCTCTCCGTTCCTTCAAGGAATTATAGGATCAGTTAGCAATCGGGTATCTTTAACATTGCATCTAAATCTAAGAGACATGGCTTTACTTCTCTTGTGAGGAAAACATTCCATCCTTTTCTTGTCCTTCACTGTTCCTTTCCTTTTACTTATCACTTTTTCGCTTCCTTGTTACTTTCTCTACCACGTACACTGTCGTACATAAAAAGTGGATAATTCCCCTAGATCAGCATAGTGTTTTTCTCTTCGTAAGGTTTCCACCTTCTGGTAACCAACTTTTGCCTCAGTTCTGTATCTGACTGGCCTGAAAAACAATTCATGTTAACATGTTTATAATCTATATGGTATGAAAGGGCGGTGCATATACCCTCTATGAAAGATTTTCGCAAATTTAGTACACAAGGAAAGGCTAAAACAATTACAAATAATTCGGTCTTCTAGAGGAAGGGGGTGAAGAATCATTTGTATGTCTGGTTAAATTGAACAATAGCTACGACATTTAAGTATATGAGAGCTTTCATCAGCGACATGGAGACGAAGGTTAAAGTTGTTGCTGCTACTAAAAGGCAATAAGAAAACGATAGGTAGCAGGGATGGCTAGAATTATCCTAAAAAAATCTGATGTGTTGCACTCACATGACTTTCTCTACTCTTGTAAAAACTATTTTTACAAACGCTTATTCTCCATATGCTTCATGTTAATCGAGATATCGAGATGTCAATCTTATTGCTAATTTTCTTGTAGATGCAGGGGAATTGGTAGGCTTTAAACGATAGTCAAATATTTTAAGAGCTGGTTGCTATGTGGAGTATTCCATTTTCTTTGTATTATCAGGACAAAAAAAATGAATAACGAATTTGAGAAAAAGTATAAGTATTGGAAAATTTAAGGGAATAACAAGCAATATCTCGGAAATGGTTCACTGGGCAAAAAAAAAACGTATAGGACATAAATTGTGTGTTTTAACGAGATCTACGTTTTTCGTGTAGTAAAATTTTATTTCTCTTTTGTGATTTACCAGTTCTGCAAAAGATATTCACAATGAAAAGGACTTTTGGAGACATTCCCAAAAAATTCAAGATATACATTTTATGTGTCATTAAAATCTTAAATATACTATATTTTAATTTAAAGCGTTTTTTAGAAAATTAAGGTTTTGGAAAAATGTTCCATGTAAAGGGTACTCTCGGGTGGGGGGATTTTCTTGAAAATCTTTGTGTTGCATCTTTGAAAGATACTGAACCTAAATATCAAGCTCGGTATTTATCCTGCTTTTCGTTTTTGAGTTATGCTTACAAACAGAAAGCACACACGAACCGTTTTCTTAAAGTGCTTTTTTTTATTCAGGGAGTCTAAAAACATGTATTTCTGGAGTGATCTCGGTATCGAATTTTTTAGTGGATTGCTATACTTTCCCTACTTACTATCCGTAGTAGAGAAAGTAAAACAAGAATAGCAACTTAGTCCGTGAAAGAAGTATAGGTGTATTTGAAAATTAATACCAAAACTAGAAGAATATCTCGGAAATGAATAATTCCACAAAAAATTGACATAAATAGTGTGATTTAACGACATGTACACTTTCTGTGCAGTAATATTTTGTATATCTCGTACGGTTTTCCAGTTATACAAATGCCATTCAGAATAAAGAGAACTTCACAGGGTATTCGCAGAAAATTTGAGATATTGTAGCGCATCCTGGGGCTATTGGCCTTGGGAGTTGCTTACAACATATTCTGGGTCCCTCGGCTAGGAAGGGATACGTGCTAGAGCTTAGACATAACCACACATCTCTTACCTGGAAACCTCTGGTCGGATTTGCTATGACACTGTTAAATATAAACTTAGGTTGGGGCATAGGGGCCCTGACGAGCGTCGTGGTATGTCGGAAAAGATTGCGAGTGATGATGACCCAGATTCGTGGCCAGTATATACTTATCCGTGAGCTGACCAAGGGATCCGGTGTCCTACAAGCCAGAGCTTCCTCTATTTCAACTTCTTTCGACACTTCTTAAAATCTAATAGTGTCCTCAGACCGTGTTCGAATTTCACTATGGTCGCTATAATATGCGCTTATTCATACAAATATCTTAAACAAATAGTATTTTAATCAAAATACTATAGCACACACACATACATGTGGATCATTTTCTAAAAATGCCTATTTTTTTATTTATTCAGGTAGCCGCAAAACTTGTATTTCCGGTAAAGTCTCTGTATAGAATTTTTGTGTGGAATACTCTACTCACAATAGGTAAGTAGTAGAGAAAGTAAAAATGTTTGTGATCTTTGTATCCTGTGGAACCGTATTATTTCATCTGATATTATGTTATTAAACATTAAACATTTCTGTACTGTAATAGTGTCGTAACCTCTACATTTTCTTTAACTCACGAGGGGTAGAGCAAGGTACCGGTTTACAAACACATCACAAACTACACGAGGTCCGACAGGGGCGAGCTTAACTAAGTTTCCTAATACCTGAAAATTCCTAAAAATATATCTAGATCATGGTGTGGAAGGATAGAAGGATCTAGCTACGTTAATAATTTACATGGAATCAATTTGGATGTACACAGTGTATTCAAATCCAATAAAGTTACATGTTACTTCCGTTCGACGGAGCGTCCCACCCTGCCATTCTCACTGTTCACTGCATTCCAAGAGACTCTTTCTTAGCGTCAGACGCCACTACTGAGAACCGGCTTTTACCCCCACTACCATGACGTCATTAACGATCTGTGTTGCCAGTTCTAACATATAGCGATACAATGATGCCAGCCACAAATACAACAAATGTATTACCACACCGCATGCCACAACAGTATGGAGAACAAACTTATAGTACGTATAATATTGTTCCATGCTGGGCAAATGCCCTAACAGTTCACATAAAAATTAAATTAATTTCCAGTACCCAACACGTACATTGAGAGGAGGTATACTTACTTGGCTGCGGAGGGCCGAATGGTGATGTGGAAGTTAAGAGGAAGGCGTGGGTTTTTCACCGCACAACATCCATGACACAAATCTACTCACACATTCCTAGATTTATTTCCCAAACGTTTGGGGTTCCTACATTATTAATAATGGAAGGTGGGAGGAGATGGCCACCGATCCAAAGCCTAGCTTACACACGCGGTCCGTTCCTCACAGAATCCTAACTGAGAATAACGCTATCCCCCACTACTCGTGGCTAGCAAAGTACCAGCCAAGAGTAACGTAAACAACAATGTGTCTGGTAATGACAATGTAGAACAATAATGTAAACCCCCAAATTATTAATACGCCACAATATAGTTTCGGCGTACTCACTTAAACCAAATAATTACATTTTTTGGTTTTCTTTTACGCAGATCTTCCTCTAAAAATGAAACCCCATACAAACAGACAACGCTTACACCATAAATAGCAAAAACAATTCAAATTTCTAGTTAAGACCTTATGATAAGGTAATACCTAATAATAAACTAATAGCTTGTTAACCTAAGCTATTAATAATTAAATACTCATATTAGTAACCTAATTAATATAAATAGTTATGACTAATCTAAGTATTAATATAATATAAATATATAATTAATGTTATAATCAGTGTATCAGTTGATGCAAATGACCGGCGTACAAATTTTGAACACCTGCTAATAGAATAAAACAGGCAATAACTTAATAGATACAATATAACTAACCTTTCCAATACGTGTAACAGGTGCGTATTTGCCGAGGAGTTGTTGGTTATGAATTGAATCTAACAACCCAAATATCACCAGATTCTAATAAACTAACTTGGCCCATTATGGTAAAAACATATCAAAGCTGCCCTTTAGTGTCCTTTCATATATTGTAGGCTGTAAAACTACTAAAGCAATGCTTGGTTGTACAGGGGAAAATGGAAAAAATCTGATGTGTTACACTCACATGACTTTCTCTACTCTTGTACAATCTAATTTTACAAACGCCTATTCTCCATATGCTTCATGTTAATCGAGATATCGAGATGTCAATCTTATTGGTAATTTTCTTGTAGATGCAAGGGGAATATGGTAGCTTTTAAGCGATAGTCAAATATTTTAACGCTGGTTGCTATGTTTCATTCTCTTTGCATGTCCAGGACATAAAAAAAATGAATAACGAATTTGAGAAAACGTATAAGTATTGAAAAATTTAAGAAAATCACAAGCAATATCTCGAAAACGGTTCACTCAACAAAAAAATGTATATGACATAAATTGTGTATTTTAACGTGATCTACATTTTTTGTGAAGTAAAATTCTGTCTATCTCTTACGGTTTACCAGTTATGCAAAAGTCGTTCACAATAAAGAATACTTTTGGAGACATTCCCAGAAAATTCGAGATATACATTTCATTTCTCATGACATTATCTTAAACATTAGATATTTTCATCAAAATCGTTAGAGCCATTTTTGAGAAAATTAAAATTTTCGAAAAATCTTCCATGTAAAGGGTAGTCTGGGGTGGGGGGATTTTCTTGAAAACCTTCGTGTCGCATCTCTGGAAGATACTGAACCTAAATACCAAGTTTAGTGTTTATCCGACTGTTCGTTTTTGAGTTATGCTGTTCACAGACACACAGACACACACACAGACACACACACAGACACACACACGGACATGTTTCCAAAAATGCTTTTTTTGGATTCAGTGGGTCTCAAAACATGTATTTCCAGTGAAATCTCGGTATCGAATTTTTGGGTGGAATGCAATACTTCCCCTACTTACTATACGTAGTAGAGAAAGTAAAAAAATGAATAACGAATTTGAGAAAAGTATAAGTATTGAAAATTTAAGGGAATAACAAGCAATATCTCGAAAATGGTTCACCCAACAAAAAAAAAGGTATATGACATAAAATGCGTATTTTAACACGATCTACGTTTTTTGTGTAGTAAAATTTTGTCTATCTCTTATGGTTTGGCAGTTATGCAAAAGTCGTTCAAAATGAAGAATACTTTTGGAGACATTCCCAGAAAATTCAAGATATACATTTCATTTGTCATGAAAATATCTTAAACATATGATATTTTAATCAAAATCGTTAGAGCCATTTTTGAGCAAATTAAAATTTTCGAAAAATGTTCCATGTAAAGGGTAATTTGGGGTGGGGGGATTTTCTCGAAAACCTTCGTATCGCATCTCTGGAGGAAACTGACGTAAATACCAAGTTTGGTGTTTATCCGACTGTTAGTTTCTGAGTTATGCTGTTCACACACACATGCGGACATGTTTCCAAAAATGTTTTTTTTTTGGATTCAGGGGGTCTCAAAACATATATTTCCGGTCAAATCTCGGTATCGAATTTTTGGGTAGAATACAATACTTCCCCTACTTACTATACGTAGTAGAGAAAGTAAAAATACGATAGTGGGTAGAGAAAATCATACATCAGTACTTTTCTCTCTCTTGAACAAACACATTTTCTGTAGAAGGTGCAATTTTGATTCTAGGTTTCCGGAACAGCATCTCTGTTCTAGACACTGTGAAGAGTTACAGCTGCATTGTGACACAAGGGTATTATACCCTCTTCCTTATTGCCGCCACATGCCTCTGATATATTATCAGGGATTTCCGGTTTAATCTGGTTCCGCCCATCATTTTCGTGGGCGTTCTAAACCCTCCTTCAAATTCATGGGGTCTTGAGAACGTCTGGGTGTTTTATTAGCTTCCTTATTTATGTAAAGTAAACGAATATGCGTTTGATGGACTACATCCCCTCATAGCTTGGTGGTTGTAATTCGTGCCGCAAGCAGCATCTTACAGAGACTGATTCTCAAGGGGGCGAAACTGCTTCTTTCAAAGACGGCTTTTCTCAAGAGGCAGCCTCTTGGCTGGAATGAAACAAAAAATGTTAAAGGCTTTCTCATCATTAAACAAAACCTACTGCTGCTAAATTTCAAATGAGGAGGAAGGGAAATTTGAGCTACAAAGCTGCGCCAACCCGGTAGCTCAGTCGATAGAGCATCTAACTGTTGTGTGAGGTGTCTCTGCCCGGGGGTGGGAATTTTTCTCTAGCCAAGATTATTGCCTATCCTCCCCAGAATATAAAACTGTGAATGTGTGTATGATCTAATGTACAAAACACAAAGAAGAACCACAAATCCAACTACTACTATATACAAGTTAACAATTTGCCGATAGACAATACGTTCCATAGATAAAGGCCCGCCGCTATGATCATTGTAGTTAAAGACGGGATATAAATGGAGCACAAAAATGTAAAAAATCTGATGTGTTACACTCACATGACTTTCTCTACTCTTGTACAATCTACTTTTACAAACGCCTATTCTCCATATGCTTCATGTTAATCGAGATATCGAGATGTCAATCTTATTGCTAATTTTCTTGTAGATGCAAGGGGAATATGGTAGCTTTTAAGCGAGAGTCAAATATTTAAGCGCTGGTTGCTATGTGGCGCATTTCATTCTCTTTGGATGTCCAGGACATAAAAAAATGAATAACGAATTTGAGAAAAAGTATAAGTATTGGAAAATTTAAGGAAATAGCAAGCAATATCTCGAAAACGGTTCACTCAACAAAAGAAATGTATATGACATAGGTTGTGTATTTTAACACGATCTACATTTTTTGTGTAGTAAAATTTTGTCCATCTCTTATGGTTTACCAGTTATGCAAAAGTCGTTCACAATGAAGAATACTTTTGGAAGACATTCCCAGAAAATTCGAGATATGCATTTATTTTTTCATGACATTATCTTAAACATATGATATTTTCATCAAAATCGTTAGAGCCATTTTTGAGAAAATTAAAATTTTCGAAAAATGTTCCATGTAAAGGGTAGTCTGTGGTGGGGGGATTTTCTTGAAAACCTTCGTGTCGCATGTCTGGAAGATACTGAACCTAAATATCAAGTTTGGTGTTTATCCGACTGTTCGTTTTTGAGTTATGCTGTTCACAGACACACAGACACACACACAGACACACACACACAGACACACACACGGGCATGTTTCTAAAAATGTTTTTTTTGGATTCAGGAGGTCTCAAAACATGTATTTCCGGTGAAATCTCGGTATCGAATTTTTGGGTGGAACACAATACTTCCCCTACCTACTATACGTAGTAGAGAAAGTAAAAAGCCCCACGACTTTCACTACAACTTATCCAAATTTTGCTAAATCCGGAATCTGAAATTCGCCACCAATAACGATAATTGTGGTGGTTTCAATGCATAGAGATAAATGAAATATCATAGTACACAGTGAGCCAAAAGACTCCGAACCGCCTGCGCGGTGTTTTTCCTATCCGCGTCCTGGGCGCTCGTTGCCATCTGCCGCTGTCACAGAAAGGCGCGGATGAAACCTTACATTTTTAAAACTACTTTTAAAGGCTTTGCTTACCAACCATATGAAAGGAAATGCTGAAACTGGCCACCGTCGTTGTCCATACATTTTGGCACCTCTTTAGGAAACTATCCATTATGGAATTTGGGGGGGGGTTTCCAAACGATGACCGATGTCGTCTAATGTTTCTTCGGTAAGAACCGAACTCCGTGTTTTATATTTCTTAGCCTGAACACTTCCTATGGCTTGAAATTTACTGTAAAGTTCATGGATTGTTGTACGGCCTGGAACTTTTACACCTGGAAATCTTTCTGCAAATCGTACTTTCACTTGGCGAGCTGACCGAGTTAACACATACGGATTAAAAATATATACACACGGTGCAGTAGAAAACATATACTGAGCCATAATATACTTTGTGACTAAGTGCAGGACAAAACAATAAATAACTCGTAATAATTGAACTACATCACATCACCGTCAACTCAAAACTGCACTTCACACTACACAACAGCGTGACTTTGTTTATAGCAGCAGCACGTTATCATGTTTTCATCATATTTCCACACGCCCAGTGGAAAAACACCGCGCAGCCGATATATTATTCATAAAATACCCCTCCGGGGTAACTTAAAACATAAAGTGTACAAGACAAACCCACACACCCTGGAAGAATTAAAACAAAATATCCGCCAGGAAATTTCTCAGCGTGAACTACGGCGAGTGATGGATCGTTTCCTAAAGAGGTGCCAAAAATGTATGGACAACGACTGTGGCCAGTTTCAGCATCTCCTTTCGAAAAGTTGGTAAGTAAAGCCTTTAAAAGTAGTTTTAAAAATATTGTATGGTTTCATGCGCGCCTTTCTGTGATAGCGGCAGACGGCAACGAGCGCCGAGAACGCGGTCAGAAAAACACCGCGCAGGCGGTTCGGAGTCTTTTGGTCACTCTGTATCAGAACTTAAGACGTGAAATAATACAGTGCATGGAAATATTTGTTATTTTTTTAGTTGTTTCAGTTTCATTTTGAGGCAGTATTTTTAACACTTAAATGATTTCAGTCAAATTATATAATATAAAATTCAATAACAGCCCGCCTTAAAGCAATACGTGTATGTAACAATATATAAAAAGTGTATATTACAGTCATTGTAAATGTTTATACTATTGTATACATGTAATAATGTTATCTGAATGTATTACGTTATTTAATAATATAGGAGCTGTGAGAATAATAGGTTAAAAGTTGCTAACAATGAGGTAACAATGAGGTAACCTTGAGGTAATAATGAATTAGAATGTTTAATAATACTACTAGTGATTCTTGGCGCAGCAACAATAATGCAATTTTAGTGACAGTTTATAAAAATAGCTAATCAACAAACAAAACAAAAAAAAAAGCCTTAGTTAAATGAAGGTATTCTATTGGACTCAGTTGCTTGTATACAGCCCTCATAACTGGACGCGTTGGTTGTAGGCAGTGTTCCTAACCGGACGCGAGATGCGTCCTCGAGAAATTTAATACGTATTCGTGTGAGACGAAAATAGTTTACGTGTTAAAAAGTGCAAGTAATTAATACAAGAATCTCACAGCTCTCTATGAGTGTTATTTAAATTGTGTCAAGGATTAATAAAAAGGAGCGAATTAAAAATTATAATCTGTGTAAGCCTACATTCTTCAGCCGCACTACTCCCTGCAAAGAAAGCCATATCTCTAACAATAATACTGACGCAGCCAAGGCAAACATAAATATATAATATTTAAAGAAACAGTCAAAATTACAAAGTTAATATTTTTTAAATATTTTTTGGGGGGGGCAAAGGCCACCGGAAAGTATATTTGGGGCGAAGTCTACCGGAAACTTTTTACCATACGTAGCAGCAACAAAACAAACAACTGCAAATTGGCTCCCAAAACGTGGGGCCGAAACATACCTACTTCAATTTAAAATATATGTTTGTTTATATTTTCAAGATGGCAGAATAAAGAAGAATTCCCAGTATTTGTTTTTCTATGGATAGAAAATGCTTAAAAAGAAAGTTTTTTATATATAACGAGAGGCAAATGAATGTTATTATTATTAGCAACACCATCAACATCAGTCTATACTAACAATGGGAGATATATAATCTGTGGCATTACTAAACAAAAAAAACTGCTGTCAATTGGAGAATATCAAACGAGAAAAATAATAATAAAAATTGGTTACATAAGTTTATGCACAGAAAACTCTAATAAGAACATAATTCAGTGAAAATATCGGTATCGGGAAATAAGGGTATCGTCCCATCACTAAATATATGCAAATATTAGTCCAAAATTAAGAATACTTCAGAGACTGCTCCCAGAAAACTCGATATATACATTTTATTTGTCATGCAAATACATTAAATATGTGGTATTTTCATCAAAATCTTAGAGCCATTTTTAAGAAAATACATTTCGAAAAAATGTCCAAGTAATGGGTAGTTTGGGTTTGGCGGATTTTCTTGAAAATCTCCGTGTCTCATCTTTAGAAGGTACTGAACTTAAATACCAGGTTGTTATTTGTCCAACATTTCGTTTTCGAGTTATGCTGTTCACACAGACAAACATTTGATAATGCTCCTTTGGATTTAGAGAACCTCAAAATATGCATTTACAGTGAAATCTGGAAGTCGAAATTTTGACTGGAATTTTCTACCTACTACATATGTAGACATATGTGACAGTGAAAGTAAAAGTAGTTTCAGTTCCATGTGGCAATTCACTTTTACGTTTTCTCAAAACCTATTGCTCTTCACTTCAAACAAATTCTAGCAGACAAATTAATGGAAACAAAATTCTCTTTTTACTTTCTCTACCACGTATAGTAAGTAGGGGAAGTATTGCATTCCACCCAAAAATTCGATACCGAGATTTCACCGGAAATACATGTTTTGAGACCTCCTGAATCCAAAACAAGCATTTTTGGAAACATGTCCGTGTGTGTGTCTGTGTGTGTGTGTGTCTGTGTGTGTGTGTGTGTCTGTGAACAGCATAACTCAAAAACTAACAGTTGGATAAACACCAAACTTGGTATTTGCGTTCAGTATCTTCCAGAGATGCGACACGAAGATTTTCAAGAAAATCCCTCCACCCCAGACTACCCTTTACATGGAACATTTTTCGAAAATTTTAATTTTCTCAAAAATGGCTCTAACGATTTTGATGAAAATATCATATGTTTAAGTTAATGTCATGAGAAATGAAATGTATATCTCGAAATTTCTGGGAATGTCTCCAAAAGTATTCTTCATTATGAACGACTTTTGCATAACTGGTAAACCATAAGAGATAGACAAAATTTTACTGCACAAAAAATGTAGATCGCATTAAAATACACAACTTATATCATATACATTTTTTTTGTTGAGTGAACTGTTTTCGAGATATTGCTTGTTATTTCCTTAAATTTTCCAATACTTATACTTTTTCTCAAATTCGTTATTCATTTATTTATGTCCTGGACATGCAAAGAGAATGGAATGCGCCACATAGCAACCAGCGATAAAATATTTGACTATCGCTTAAAAGCTACCATATTCCCCTTGCATCTACAAGAAAATTAGCAATAAGATTGACATGTCGATATCTCGATTAACATGGAGCATATGGAGAATAGGCGTTTGTAAAATTAGGTTGTACAAGAGTAGAGAAAGTTATGTGAGTGTAACACATCAGATTTTTTAATACACAGAAATAACAAATGGTATTACAGTTTACCTCACGTGTTGTTGCGTTTTTCAAAATCTTTCATTTTATTGGTTTTTATAATGTTTTGAAAATCGCACTGATATTTTCATCGACGTATGATTTAAACTGGTGGAGAAATAAATTTGTGAAGTTGCAAAATTTGAGGCCATAATGAGGAGGTTCAGGAAAATTCCTGACATTTACATTTTATTCTTCCTACAAATGAAAACCTATATTCACCGCAAAATCAGGTATAAAAAAAAATAGCTCTATTTAATGCATGAAAAATAATTCTGTAAACCCCACGTACAAAAAAGTTGAAAAACGGTACATTTTTCAAACAATTGTAAAAAAATCTGATGTGTTACTCTCACATGACGTTCTCTACTCTTGTACAAACCATTCTTACAAACGTTTGTTCTCCATCTACTCCATGTCAATCGATATAACAATTCGCAGAAACTATGTTATTGGTAATTTTCTTGTAGATGCAAGGGGAATATGGTAGCTTTTAAGCGATAGTCAAATATTTTATCGCTGGTTGCTATGTGGCGCATTCCATTCTCTTTGCATGTCCAGGACATAAATAAATGAATAACGAATTTGAGAAAAAGTATAAGTATTGGAAAATTTAAGGAAATAACAAGCAATATCTCGAAAACGGTTCACTCAACAAAAGAAATGTATATGACATAAGTTGTGTATTTTAACGCGATCTACATTTTTTGTGTAGTAAAATTTTGTCTATCTCTTATGGTTTACCAGTTATGCAAAAGTCGTTCACAATGAAGAATACTTTTGGAGACATTCCCAGAAAATTCGAGATATACATTTTATTTGCCATGACAATATCTTAAACATATGATATTTTAATCAAAATCGTTAGAGCCGTTTTTGAGAAAATTAAAATTTTCGAAAAATGTTCCATGTAAAGGGTAGTCTGGGGTGGGGGGATTTTCTTGAAAACCTTCGTGTCGCATCTCTGGAAGATACTGAACCTAAATACCAAGTTTGGTGTTTATCCGACTGTTCGTTTTTGAGTTATGTGTTCACAGACACACAGACACACAGACACACAGACAGACAGACACACAGACACACAGACACACAGACAGACACACACACGGACATGTTTCCAAAAATTCTTTTTTTGGATTCAGTGATTCTCAAAACATGTATTTCCGGTGAAATCTCGGTATCGAATTTTTGGGTGGAATACAATACTTCCCCTACTTACTATACGTAGTAGAGAAAGTAAAAACGAATAACGAATTTGAGAAAACGTATTAGGTATTAGAAGAATCAAAAAAATAACAAGGAATATCTCGGAAATGGTTCACTCAACAAAAAAATGTATATGACATAAATTGTGTACTTTAGCGAGATCTACATTTTTCACATAGTAATATTTTGTCCACTTCTTAAGGTTTATCAGTTATTGCAAAACTCATTCAGAATGAAGAATACTTTTGGGGACATACGGACCTTTTTCTCAACATGCTTTTCTCTACTATGTACAGTAAGTAGGGGAAGTATTGTATTCCACTCAAACATTCGATACCGAGATTTCACCGGAAATACATGTTTTGAGACCCCCTGAATCCAAAAAAAAGCATTTTTGGAAACATGTTCGTGTGTCTGTGTGTGTGTCTGCCTGTGAACAGCATAACTCAGAAACGAACAGTCGGATAAACACCAAACTTGACATTTAGGTTCAGTATCTTCCAGAGATGCGACACGAATGTTTTCAAGAAAATCCCCCACCCCAGATTACACTTTACATGGAACACTTTTCGAAAATTTTAATTTTCTCAAAAATGGCTCTAACGATTTTGATTAAAATATCATATGATTAAGATGTTTTCATGACAAATAAAATGTATATCTCGAATTTTCTGGGAATGTCTCCAAAAGTGTTCTTCATTGTGAACGACTTTTGCATAACTGGTAAACCATAAGAGAAAGACATACTTTTACTACAAAAAAACTGTAGGTCGCATTAAAATACACAATTTATGGCATATACATTTTTTTGTTGGGTGAACCATTTTCGAGATATTGCTTGTTATTCCCTTAAATTTTCCAATACTTATACTTTTTCTCAAATAGGAATTCGTTATTCATTTTTTTATGTTCTGGACATACAAGGAGTATGGAATGCTCCACGTAGCAACCAGCTCTTAAAATATTTGACTGTAGCTTAAAGCCTACCAATTCCCCTTGCATCTACAAGAAAATTAGCAACAAGATTAACATCTCGATATCCCGATTAACATGAAGCATATGGAGAATAAGCGTTTGTAAAAATAGTTTGTACAAGAGTAGAGATATTCATGCGAGTGTAACACATCAGGTTTTTTATTCAGGGCGCCTCAAAACATGTATTTACGGTGAAATCTCGGTATCGACTTTTTGGGTGGAATGCAATACTTTCCTTACTTTCTATACAAAGTAGAAAAAGAAATAATAATATACAAGGCATTGAAAACTGCCTATTCTTTCTATTAAAATTGAGAATTTTATCTCCATTAATTTGGCTACTAGAACTTTTAAAACTGTATACGAATACCTTTGCCCACCTGTGTGCATTATTTTAGCTGTTTCCCTTTGAAAACGTATGACTGAGATTATACTGTATTCTCGCGGACCCAGCCAGAATTCATGTACGAAGGGAAGTGGGAATTTGTTTTGGAATCACACTGTAAACTGTTGCTTCATTGGCAACCCGCCCTGTGGCCGTACTCTTAACACACGGCCTGTTCTTTGAACCGTTTGTCATCCTTTCAGGGCACAATCTTCCCCTCTTTGGCCAAGGTCGATGAATCAGCGTGCAGGTGTGCTGTGTATGTACTGCCAAAACTGACAATGGCGTCGTGGAACACGATTTAGAATGCCCCAGAGTTAGTAAACAAAACCACGTGATCCTGGCTGCAGAACATTCGACTGTCGACTAGAAATTCAGCAGCCAGAACAGCTTTTCCTGCTCCCTTTCGCTTTCTGATCATATGCCTCACATTTCTGGAATGTATTCTTTGAAATAGTGTAGAGTGGGGTTATTCGAAACAGTGGTGCTATTTGAATCAATTTGATTTGAAAAGAGATGTCAAAAATAACTGATTGTTATTACCACCATTTATTTTGTGTTTCTAAGCATTATTTGTAACATTAAGCATTCAATACTGTATAATAATGAAAATTTAAGTGTTATTGTTTTTTATTCTACTGTTTTAGAAATTTGTTCCATTGGAATTAATTGTTCTTTCACACTAGCCGTGTGTTGGACAAGGTTGGAAGGGTAGAATCTGAAGTAAGTGTTGTATTGTAGTTCAACTGTTGGGGAGCCGAACATTAGTTATAACCGGGTAGTTGGTACCCGGTGGCCTTCGCCCCAATTTTTAAAAATATTAACTCTGTATTTTTACTGTTTCTTTAGATATTATATATTTATGTTTGCTTCGGCTGCGTCAGTATTTGTTAGAGACATGAATTTCTTAATAGAGTGTGGTGCGGCTGAAGAATATAGGCTTACACAGATTATAATTTTACTTCACTCCTTTTATTAATGCTTGACACGATTTAAATAACACTTCACTGATATAGAGAGCTGTGAGATTCTTTTATTAATTACTTGCACTTTTTAACACGTAAAACTATTTTTGTCTCACACAAAATACATATTAAACTTCTCGAGGACACATCTCGCGTCCGGTTAGAAACTCTGTCTACAAGATTCGCGTCTAGTTATGAGCACTGTTTACAAGCAACTGAATTGATTTCTACCGCCTAAATTTGTAAATTTCTGTATTTCAAGTCTCTGATTGGCTATTCCTAATCCAATCGAATACCTTCATTTAACTAAAGCTTTTTTCTGGTTTTTGATTGGCTATTTATAAACGGTCACTAAAATTACATTATTGTTTCCAAGAATCACAAGTAGTATTGTTAAACTTTCTTAGTCATTTTTGCCTCAGGGTTACCTCATTGTTAGCAGCTTTTAACCTATTATTCTCACAGCTCCTACATTATTAAATTACGTAATACATTCACATAACATTATTGAACATGTATACAATAATATAAATATTTACAATGACTGTAATATACACTTTTTATATATTGTTACACACACACACTGCTTTAAGGCGGGCTGTTATTGAATTTATATATTATATAATTAGACTGAAATCATTTAAGTGTTAGAAATACTGCCTCAAATCAGACGCCTGGAAAATTCAATACCATCGCCGAAATTTGAATCACGGATCTCCCGGTTTCCGTCCAGATGCTCTAACCACTGAGCTACCATAGCAACATCCCGGCACGACATTAAATCCTCAACTGATTTGTATTTTTCCGGTAAACCACAAGGAGATCACAAATTGTATTGAGATGTCATACCCCAATGGCGACTTAAATGCTGTAAGTGCTTAAAATCCCGGGCTTCATAGTTTCGACCTAATTTACCTAGTAGTGGACGGAGACCGGGAAAACCGTGGTTCAAATCCCGGCTCTGGCATTGAATTTTTCAGTCGTCTGATTCTACCTTTCCATTCGGTTTATTGTTTCAAATATCCCAATTGACTTCTAATTTGAAAAACTACAATGTTTTCATGTCAAGGTATTGATGTTTCAAGTTGTTTGGGAAAACTTGAAACTTCAATAAAAATTAAAATTCGGTCGATTTCCAATAGGTACTCTTTTCAGCATGCCACCTACAATATGAAAGCGTTAGATAAGAATTGTACAGAAATTGTGAATGCTGTGATAAGTTATAGCGACGTTACATACTTTTTCCGAAATACTGATACGCTACATTCACAAGATTTTCTTCACCCACTATCGTTTTTGTATAGGGTATAAAAACTATTTTTACATAAGCTTATTTTTCTATCTACTTCATGTTAAGGATAACCCATCTGTGAAAAAGAGCAAAAAATTCCAAAACCCATAAATATAGATTTTAATGTTATTAAAACCGAATGAGATGGAGCCGCGGTAACGTGTGTGACTCGTATTTGGGAGCTCCCGGGTTCGATCCCCGGGGACCGTCCACTCTGACGTATGAGTTTTCGTGGTTTCCCCGGGTCGGCAGGCGAATGCTGCACTGGTTTCTTCTCTACCACAATTTCCTTTACATCATTCCGTTCCTTCTTATTTTTAGGTAAGCTTCTAGGTTTCGTGGCTTATGGCGGTGTCGGGCAGATGGCGCGGATGGTTGCTTAATGGGAAGAGTATTCTCCGTGGACACCAGAAGGCTGCTTGATTGTTGGGTTGTTCATAGCTCTCTCTCGGCGGCTCTAGCAGTGGGATGAATCTGCGAGCTTGGAAATGTTAGGGATTCCCGCGCGTCTCTGGCCTGTCTGTCTATGGCCACCTATAGTTCCTTCACCTCATTCCTTCCTCCTGGAGGGTTGGTAGCCTCAACAGATATGTGCCGCTCGTAGTGCGCAAGGTGTCCCCCTCCTATGTATATCTTATATCTACCTAATTTTATTATTTACTTATTTATTCTCCAATTTGAAGAACACAAAATTACCTGTAAGGTATGTTGGGGTTCTAGTGGAACAAAGAAACACATGAATAGAAAAAGAGCAGATAACATAAACAGGATTGTAGTTATAATGATTTGAAAATTTGGATAATAAAATGTTAATAGCCGAAGCATAACATTCATACTATCTCTACTACCGAGATTTTACCGGAAATATATGTTTTGAGACCCCCTGAATCCAAAAAAAAACATTTTTGGAAACATGTCCGAGTGTGTGTTTGTGTGTCCGTCTGTGAACAGCATAACTCAGAAACGAACAGTCGGATAAACACCAAACTTGGTATTTTGGTTCAGTATCTTCCAGAGATGCGACACGAAGGTTTTCAAGAAAATCCCCCACCCCAGATTACCCTTTACATGGAACATTTTTCGAAAATTTTAATTTTCTCAAAACTGGCAATAACGATTTTGATTAAAATATCATATGTTTAAGACATTTTCATGACAAATAAAATGTATATCTTGAATTTTCTGGGAATGTCTCCAAAAGTATTCTTCATTGTGAACGACTTTTGCATAACTGGTAAACCATAAGAGATAGACAAAATGTTACTACACAAAAATATAGACCGCGTTAAAATACACAATTTATGTCATATACATTTTTTTTAGTGAACCATTTTCGAGATATTGCTTGTTATTCCCTAAAATTTTTCAACACTTTTCTCAAACGGGAATTCGTTATTCATTTTTTTGTTTTGGATATGCAAAGAGTATTAATCTCTGGCAAAGGGAATGGTGCTGCACCTAGCAACCAGCTATTAAGTGATATGTGTATGCTTAAAGGCTGCTGTATTTCTATGTTGCCCTTGTAAATATATACTCCCCTTACATCTACAAGAAAATTAGCAATAAGATAGAGTTTGCAAATGTTTATCTCGATTAACATGAAGTAGATGGAGAATAAGCGTTTGTAAAAATAGTTTGTACAAGAATAGAGAAAGTCATGTGAGTGTAACACATCAGATTTTATTAACACGTCATTATTCAACGGTGTTTGAAGATCTGTTAAATGTTCAAAACCTTCAGAGCTTTCACATTTACATAGGTATCCATCTGGAGAGTGAATGTGAAACATTTGCAAGTAACTTTTAAATTTACCATGACCGGTAGCAGACGGGGTCAAAATAAACTTAGGTGTAGAGTATTTATAGCTCACGCGATCTCTAATAGAAGGAAACAATATATCTCGAGTGGTTTGTCCTTCAATCGCTGTTTATCCTAGAGCTATTCCACTGTTGAAGGATTTCTTTTTTCACTGTGTCTTTAACATTGTGATTTAAAAAAAATCTATGTGTTACAGTCACATGACTTTCTCTACTCTTGTACAAACTATTTTTACAAACGCTTATTCTCCATATGCTTCATGTTAATCGAGGTGTTAAACTTATTGCTAGTTTTCTTATAGATGCAAGGGGAATTGGTAGGCTTTAAGCGATAGTCAAATCTTTTAAGAGCTGATTGCTATGTGGCGCATTCCATTCCCAACGAATTCCCATTTCAAAAAAGTATAAGTATTGGAAAATTAAAAAAAAATGTATATAACATAAATTGTGTGTTTTAACAAGATATACTTTTTGGTGTATTAAAATGTTCTCTATCTCTTACGGCTTAACCGTTAGACAAACGTCATTCAGAATGAAGGGGACTTTTGGGAACATTTCTAAAAAATTCAAGATATAAATTTCATTTTTCGTGAAAATATTTTAAACATATGACATTTTAATCAAAATCGCTAGAGCCTTTTTTGAGAAAATAAAAATTTTCGAAAAATGTTCCATATAAAGGGTAGTCTGGTGTGGGGGGATTTTCCTGAAAATCTTCGTGTCGTATCTCAGAAAGATACTGATTCTAAATACCAAGTTAGGTATTTATCCGAATTTTCGTTTTTGAGTTATGGTGTTCACAGACACATACATGGACTTTTTCTAAAACTGCTGATTTTGGATTCAAGGGGTCTCAAAACATGTATTTACAGTGAAATCTCGATATCGAATTTTTGGGTGGAATACAATACATGTAAAAATAGCCTGTATATGTAGATTATAGTTCTTATGTGCCAACTGAATCCCACACACTTCAAATGATAAGAAGCGCTGTTGCCATAGCAGCAGTCTTGTATTAGAATATGAAATTCGTATTTCGTCTGTCTGTGTTAACATAACTTGCCTGTTATCTATTTCTAGTGTATTATCGTTCCTATACTCTCTGCTACAAGCTAACTATAGACGAAACATGCGACTGTCGCTTGTTTTATTACGCTAGAATGTTGCCACGTGCACATGTTAAGTGCCTCTCCATGAACTCGGAGAGATGATTCTCCAGGGGTCGCTATCTTTCATTAGTCGCTATTCAAGTAAATGCTATCCTTGTGCCATTAAGGCTTTGAATAATTTACAGCGTAAAATAGACGGGCATTACTGAAACTTTATCGTGCAATAAGAAGCATGCAAATCCCTTAAAGTACTGCAGAACAAAACTGCTTAGCTTGTCGAGCACGTATGACAATATTTATTAATTTAACATGAGCTGTTTCATCAACAAAGTCTGCGCTGAACAAGGCCGAAGAAATGAGCATTTAACTAATGGTTAGGGATCGTAATTTTTACTTTCTCTACTACATATAGTAAGTAGGGGGAGTGTTCACCGGAAATACATGTTTTTAGGCCCCCTGAATAAAAACATCATTTTTAGAAAAAGGTTCGTGTATGTGTGTGTGTGAACAGCATAACTCATAAAAAAAGCTCGGACAAACACCAAACTTGGTACTTAGATTCAGTATCTTTCAAAGATACAACACTAAGATTTTCAATAAAATTCCCCTATCCCAGACTACCCTTTACATGGAACATTTTTGGAAAATTTTGATTTTCTCAAAAATGGTTCCAATGATTTTGGTTATAATATCATGTATTTAAGATATTTTTATGACAAATAAAATGCATATCTTGAATTTTCTGGGGATGTCCCCAAAAGCACTCTTCATTCTTAATGCCTTTCGCGTAACTGCTAAACCGTAAGAGATAGACAAACTTTTTCTACACAAAAAATGTAGATATTGTTAAAACACGCAATTTATATCATATACATTTGTTTTGTCTAGTGAACCTTTTCCGAGATATTACTTGTTATTTGTTTGAATTTTCCAATACTTTTACTCTTTTTTATGTTCTGGACATGCAAAGAGAATGGAATGCGGCACATAGCAACCAGCTCTTAAAATATTTGACTATCGCTTAAAGCCTACCAATTCCCCTTGCACGTACAAGAAAATTAGCAATAAGATTGACATCTCGAATTCTCGATTAACATGAAGTATATGAAGAATAAGCGTTTGTAAAAATAGCTTTATAAGGGTAGAGAAAGTCATGTGAGTGTAACACATGAGATTTTTTACAAAGCTTTTAATGATTCTGATTATACTGAGTGGCGGCTGCTGTATAAGACCACAAGGTCACGTTAATACCCTAACCTTTGGCACTTGTAGATTTATTGGTTATTTTTTCTTTGAATGCTATTAAACGTAACATATCTGTTGGCCCAACCGCGCCGTATTTGACGTGTGCAGATAGCACTTCGTGCGTTAAAAGAGTTGCAGAACTCAACGGGGCAATTCAAAGTAAACTAGGTCAGTGGGGAACTAGCGCATTAGTGCCCAAAACTTACTATTACTGTTACTAATACCACTCTACTACTATTACTACTCTACTACTAGACCAGTGGTTCACAGAAACGACCATATAGATACATGGAGAGGGATGGAATATCGTATCAATCAACAGGGGCAAGATTTCGAATACATTTTTAATGAGCGAAGTCAGCATTACAGTACCATTAGATGATGATGATGGTAATAATAGTAACAATAACATAAAATAGCAAGCGAATAAATGGCGATGAAACTGTGCGTGCTCTCATGTTTGTTGCTTATAAACCGTAATGTTAGACAAGATCAGTGTAAACACGATTTAAAAAATCTGATGTGTCACGCTCACATGACTTTCTCTACTCTTGTACAAACTATTTTTACAAACGCTTATTCTACATATGCTTCATGTTAATCGAGATGATAATCTTATTGCTATTTTCTTGTAGATGCAAGGGGAATATGATAGGTTTTAAGCGATAGTCAAATATTTTAAGAGCTGGTTGCTATGTGGCGCATTCCGTTCTCTTTACATGTACAGGACATAAAAAAATGAACAACGAATTTCAGAAAAAGTTTAAGGGGAATAACAAGCAATATCTGGAAAATGGTTCACTCAACCAAAAAAATTTATATGACCTGAATTGTGTATTTTAACGCGATCTACATTTTTTGTTTAGTAAAATTTTGTCTATCTCTTATGGTTTACCAGTTATGCAAAAGTCGTTCACAATGAAGAATGCTTTTGGAGACATTCCCAGAAAATTCTAGATATACATTTCATTCGACATGAAAATATATTAAACATATGATATTTTAATCAAAATCGTTAAGAGCCATTTTTTAGAAAATCAATGTTTTCGAAAAATGTTCCATTTATTCCATGTAAAGGGTAGTCTGGGGCGCGGAGGTTTTCTTGAAAACCTTTGTGTCGCATCTCTGGAAGATACTGAACCTAAATACCAAGTTTGGTGTTTATCCGACTGTTCGTTTCTGAGTTATGCTGTTCACAGACACACAGACACACAGACACACACACAGACAAACATGTTTCCAAAAACGCTTTTTTTTTAATTCAGGGGGTTTCAAAACATATATTTCCGGTGAAATCTCGGCAAATACAATACTTCCCCTAATTACTATACGTAGTAGAGAAAGTAAAAAGTCACAAAAATAAACATATATCTTTAACTTATTGTTCCTGCAGACCTTTGTCAGAGAAGGAATTTTAACTGTGCATAAATTTATATATTCTTGATCTTTTAATGTTTTTAAAGAAAATATCTCTAACTGTGAACTCAGAAGGAATTTTCATTCCCACAATACTATTTTCAAGAATAAGTAAAATACATAATACCTACTCGTGTTTTAATGAAATCAATGTACAGGTATAGTTTATACAACGGAGGGGGACATCTCGCGTATTACGACGTATACACATCTATTGCAGCTACCACCACCAGAAGGAAGGGATGAAGTGAGGGAACCACAGGAGGTTAGAGGCCAGAGAGACGCGCGGAAGTCCCTAACAGTTCCAGCTCGAAGACCCGTCCCACTGCTAGAGAGGATGTAGAACCACCCCTCGACCAAGGGGTCCTCTAATGTTCACGAGGAGCGCCATCTATCCGACAGTCATACGCCACGAAACCTAGAAGCACGCCTGCAAGTTGTGAGGAAATAGAATTAAAGGGAAAATATGGAAAGGTGAGAAACTACCCCAGAAACTACCCCATTCGCATACAGACAGGGAAAACCACGAAAAACCCAAATTCAGAGTGGGAGCTCGAGGGAAATCGGGACCTCCACGTCATCCCATAGCAATCTTGCCATAGCCACTATCAGTCAATCAATGCATATAATATGCTTCCTCAGAGAATAAGAATTTTGAATTTATGACAGTAGGATTCAATTAATTTTAAGTTTAAAGGAAAACCCATTTTAAGTATGATTTCCAAGTTCTAATTTATTCTTAATTTAATTTATAGAGAGTTTGCTGTTCAATTTCCTAATTTAATTTAGTCATGAGGTAGTGTACAATAAAAATTATATGTTTTAATTTGTGTTTTATGATATGGCCAATTGTATTTTATACATAAGGGCTCAACTATCATCAACATCATTGTAACTCAAATACGAACGGACTGACCAGTTTTACACGTTATCCTTCAAAGTAGTCTCCATTGGCTTCTATACATTTTTTCTAGCGTTTTGGCAATCGTTTTATTTCCTTTTACCAAAAGCTTTTTTGTTGAGTGCGCGACCATTCCTGAACAAATGCGATCACTGCGTTATCCTCAAACGGTACTTCATGCAATCACTTTTAAGTCTAACCAAAAAATAATAATAATAAATAAATCACTGGGATTATACCTGGACTGTAAATTGGATGGGGAAAGAGGTCCCACTTTAGCTTCCTGATGGTTTTCATAGTTTTTCAGGCATTGTCTTGAAGGAAGGAAACCCGATTTCCTCCTGTTTTCCTCTTGGACCGAGCTTATTCTTTACTTCTCCCAACAAAATGTTGGAATAATACGCCTTTTATCCCGTATAAGCACGGTCACAATTGGGTAGGGTGATTGATGTTAGTAGTTGACGATTATGCGGATTTACACCATTCGAACACTCGAGTTCTCGAGAGACATGCTTCTCCAAACTGTTTTTCCAGCCTCTGAAGAATGTCCGATGGTTGGACCGCTATGCAGTAAGAAATTTATAATAATGCGCTGTTCTACGCTGAGAACATGCTGGGTGGGGTTTTACGCTCGTAAAAATATCAGCCCTGTTCATATTTGAACCACCTTGTGTTATTATTTGGAGTTATTACTAAAATTAACATCTGTTTTTTTTTAAATTTTCTAAGATAGACATAAAAATGTATAACATAACATTATCTAACTTAAAGCTTAATTGCTATATTTAGCATCTTAGAGGGAGACAGATAGGGAGATAAGTTTTTATAATAATTTCTAGTATAGCTATGAAAACAACTGGCACTGGACAGAGAAAACACTTGAGCCTTGCACTTTAGAATTTTTAAAGGCTCTTCTTGTTAGTCTTGTCAGGTCTTCCATCTTTCAGGTAGGTCTGCAGGACAGAATTTTCACCCTTTTAGTAATTAGTTAATTAACTATAGTGGGAGGGGGAAGCAATTATTTCAGTCGTTGTCAAACTGTGGGTTATGACTCCCAAGGGGGGAGGGAGTCACAGCAATCTGACAAGGGGGAGAAGGAGCTGAAAAACTGTCCTACGTTTTCAATTATCAAAATTAAAATAATAAAATTGCTTATACAGGTAGAAGCTTTCCTCATTGATTTAGAAACTTTAAGGAGAAATTAAAAACCTATACTGTCAATGTTAAATTTGCTAAATTCATAACCCATTGTCTAAGAAACCATTTAACATACAAGATTGAAATTTTTACAGCAATTCCGTACATGTCTTATACGTTTATGGATCTACTTTTATCGAATAAGTCTGTTTTGTAAGGAAGATAGAACTATTTCCTTGCATACACCATATCTTCATTAAAATATATTAGCAATTATTTTTTAAAAAATAATAAATCATGTAATCAACACCAAAATTATATCCAGAACAATGTTTATAAGCTGCTTTTATCATTATAAAATTTAATATAGCTATCTTCAATAGTTTCTGAGAAAACGGATATTTTATGCAAAAAAAAATTGCTATTGTGGCGCAGCAGCTATGGATCAAGGATATCGGGAGGTCGGCGCCGGGCACTCGGAGATAAAGACAGAAAACTAGCGCTCTCCAGCGTTATAAACACCGGAAGGCTACCGTGAGATAACCAGAATATTCTAGAAGTTTCCTTACACCTGCCTCCAGAACGTGTATCCAGAAAGTTCTAGAATGTTCGGTGGAAGATTCCAGGGTGGACAATTTAAGTTGAGACTGTAAAATATCTCTAAAATTAAGCACTGTAGAAATAAATGTCTTGAATAAAAGTTGCTAAATATTATGGGGGAAAGTAAATGCCATTAGTCGTGTTTTATTTGGAGGACGTATGATAGACATTTTAATGTTCATTTATTTTTTTAATGGGAACCTACAGTTGGGGTGTACCTGCCATGCATAAAAAGTGGCCCATAATGGAACACAGCTGATTATGTTGGTAATGATAAATGTAGCCCTGCCCTTTGCCAGCGTGAGCTGCTCTGTTCCTCGAACATACGAGTGCTGATCAATAAAGACTGGGACTGATATTTTTTACACAGATATTTATTACTCCATTGGAACTACTTTTCAAAGTAGTCCCCTCCTACTTGAATGCACTTTTTATAGCGTCTCTGCCAGTCCTCGAACACATGGTGCAGGCCATTCTTTGTTAGGTCTTTGAGAATCGCCTCACTTTTCTTCACCACTGCTTCGTTGCTATCAAATCGAATGCCTCGGAGCTTTGCCTTTAGTGGTGGGAATAAAAACAAATCACAGGGGGCAAGATTCGGGCTATAAGGCGGATGAAACACACGGGTAATGTTGAATTTACCCAAAAATTCCTGGACTTGATTTGTGACGTGCGGCGCGCGCGTTGTCGTGATATGTCACCACCCAGTCCGATGAAGTTCTGGACGTTTCCTTGTAATATGCTTCTCAGTGTAACCAATACTGACGTGTAGCACGCTGCTGTAACGGTAGTGTGAGGGGGAACTGCATGCTGGTAAATCTTCGATTACACCATTCCATTCCGAAACACCAGCCCATCTTCTTTGAAGTCCTTGAACCATGAGGCAGTATTTTTAACACTTAAATAATTTCAGTCTAATTTATAATATGTAAATTCAATAACAGCCCGCCTTGAAGCAATATGTGTATGTAATAATTTGTAAAATGTATGTAACAGTCATTGCATATGCTTATACTGTTGTATACATGTTCAAAAATGTTATGTGAATATATTACGCAATTTAATAATGTAGGAGCTGTGAGAATAATAAGTTAAAAGTTGCTAACAATGAGGTAATCTTGAGTCAATAATGAGTAAGAAAGTTTAACAGTACTACTTGTGATTCTTGGAGTAACAATAATGTAATTTTAGTGGCAGTTTATAAAATAGCCAATCAACAACCAGAAAAAAGCTTTAGTTAAATGCAGGTATTCTATTGGAGTAGGATTAGCCAATCAGAAACTGAAAAGGAGAAACATTTACACATTCAGAAGTCAGTTGGTTGCAAACAGCGTTACTAACCAGACGCAAAAAGTGTCCTCGAAAGATTTAATACATTTTCGTGTGAGACGAAAAATAGTTCACGTATTAAAAAGTGCAAGTATTTTTATAAAAACATCTCACAGCTCTCTCTCTCTCTCTCTCTCTTTATATCAGTGAAGTGTTACTTAAATCGTATTAAGCATTAATAAAAGGAGTGAAGTAAAATTATAACCATGTCTCTAAAATAAATACTGACGCAGCCGAATATATATAATATTTAAAGAAACAGTAATAATATTTTTTAAACTTGGGGCAAAGGCCATCTGAAAATACATTTGGGGCGAAGGCTACCGGATACTGTTTACTATACGTGCGGTTACAACTACTACAAGTTCGGCGCCCCAACAGTTGAAATATAAATATAATACTCCTTCAATTCAAAATACTTCAAATTGACGCCAAAAGCGTGGTGCAAATAACGTAACAAACCACCTAAACACTGTTGCACGAGGTAGTGTAACTTCACCATGTGCTTGCTTCAGCTTTCGAAAGTTTCAGAGGCTGTATGGTTTAAACGAAAACTAAATTTTATTGCGCTGTATTGCTACTCTGAGTCGCCTCCATTTTGTGGTATGCGAAATTCAAGTAGGATCAACAATATATAACATTACTACCAACCTACCGATACGAGAGAGTGACGTCTCCTATGGGCATTATACATGAAACCCCGCTCTTTTCAAATATTCAAGCTATCAAGGAGGCTACAGGAAAAAATCCGATGTGTTATACTCACATGAATTTTTCTACTCTTGTACAAACTATATTTACAAACGCTTATTCTCCATAATTATGCTTCATGTTAATTGAGATATTAATCTTATTGCTAATTTTCTTGTAGGTGCAAGGGGAATATGGTAGGTTTTAAGCGGTAGTCAAATATTTTAAGAGCTGGTTACTATCTGGCGCATTCCATTCTCTTTGTATGTCCAGAACATAAAAAAAATGAATAACGAATTTGAGAAGAAGTATTGGAACGTTTAATGGAATAACAAGCAATAACTCGAAAATGGTTCACGCAACAAAAAAATTATATGACATAAATTGTGTATTTTAACGCGATCTACATTTTTTGTGTAGTAAAATTTTGTCTATCTCTTATGGTTTACCAGTTATGCAAAAGTCGTTCACAATGAAGAATACTTTTGGAGACATTCCCAGAAAATTCAAGATACACATTTTATTTGTCATGAAAATATCTTAAACATATGATATTTTAATCAAAATGGTTAGAGCCATTTTTGAGAAAATTAAAATTTTCGAAAAATGTGCGGTGTAAAGGGTAATCTGGGGTGGAGGATTTTCTTGAAAAGTTTCGTGTCGCATCTCTGGAAGATACTAAACCTAAATACCAAGTTTGGTGTTTATCCGATTGTTCGTTCTGAGTTATGCTGTTCACAGACACACAGATACACACACGGACCTTTTTCTAAAAATGCTTTTTTTTGGATTTAGGGGATCTCAAAACATGTATTTGAAATCGCGGTATCGAATTTTTGGGTGGAATACAATACTTTCCCTACTTACTGTACGTAGTAGAGAAAGCAAAAATCTGTCTCGGTCTTTATTGATCAGCCTTCGTGATTTCTAGCCACTGGATTGGCAGGGTAGCATACACGCTACATGTTCTCACGACGGAGTACCGCTTCGTTGAGTTTCGGTGCAAAAGTAAAATATAATAAAAACGTAGAAATAAACATGAAAATGTTTATGTCTACGTCTCAATGTCACAGACGAAAGCTCCCATATAAGTGGCGTAGCTGTCGTTTAGTTTAACACGTACAGAATTATTCACGCCTTTCTCTAGAAGGCATAATTATGTCATACTGATCTCCTTTTGCACCAATCTAGTGAAAATGAGGCGTTATCCGAATCACCCCTTCATTCCATATTGATTATATCATCATTGGTTCGCTTTTGTGTCTCTGGATTGTTTTCCAGGCCAGTCACATAGAGAGCTGATACCGCCTGTGTGGAGTTAATGGTTAGTTAACTGAAGGTGCAAACCCTACAGAAGAAAAAATGTTCTAGGAGAATGGGCCACCATTTATGCACGTTAGTATACCTAGTATGAAAGTCATGTGAATGAAACATATCAGATATTTTTCTGCAGGTAATCTGACAAATAACACTAGTTTTCATGATATCGGCTGACTAAAATCTAATAAGTGATTCTGACTCACTTATTTATGCTGATTTCAGAACTGCTTTTATTTTTTTTTTCTATCACGTACAGTTGTTTCACAATTTCACTTCAAAAATATAGAGATATAAAGATATTGACTCCGCCACTACACACAAAATTGGGCTTTATGAAGCAATTTGTAAGGGCTCTACCACAGGATTAACCCTGCTTCAAGTACCTTTCCAAGAAATTTCCCTTTATTACACAAAACAAATTAAAGGCTGGAATTTTTGTTGGACTTCAAATAAAGAAATTGATGAAGAATAAAGGTTTTGTGAAGACAATGAATGAGAGAGAAATAAAAACATGGACTACCTTCCGATCAGTTACTGAAAACTTCTTAGGAAATAACAAAGATCCTAATTACAAGGCCATTGTCGAAACAATGTTGGAAAATTTCAAGAAGATGGTTTGTAACATGAGTGTAAAGTTGCATTTTCTGCACTCACATATCGACTACTTTCCAGAAAATCTGGGACATTATAGTGAAGAGCAGGGTGAACATTTTCGCCAAGATATTAAGGAAATGGAGAGGAGGTACCAGGGGAGATGGGATGAAACTATGATGGCCGACTACTGTTGGATGTTGACGAGGCACAGCCATCTTCAAGGATCTGCAAGGAAGTCAAAGAAGAGAAAGTTTGAAAAAAATTAAATGAAATATTTTGGCTTCTTATTTTGTTAAAATGCAGTCATGAAATAAATTAGGGAAGTTCTTGAGAGTATACTTGAAATACTACTTGAATAAAACTTACCTTGTGTGAAATGGCATTTCAATACTTTTATGGCTCATTAGTAAAATTGACAAAACATTACTTATTTTGTGTAAAAACCTGACGTGATAGAAAAACTCTGATATGTTACGCTCACATGACTTTCTCTACTCTTGTAAAAACTATTTTTACAAACGCTTATTCTCCATATGCTTCGTGTTAAACGAGATATCGAGGTATCAATCTTATTGCTAATCTTCTTGTAGATGCAAGGGGAATTGGTAGGCTTTAAGCTATAGTCAAATATTGTAAGTGCTGGTTGCTATGTGGAGCATTCCATTCTATTTGCATTACCAGAACAAAAAAAAATGAATAACGAATTTCCATTTGAGAAAAAGTATAATTATTGGAAAATTTAAGGAAATAACAAGCAATATCTCGAAAATGGTTCACTCAACAGAAAAATATATATGACATAAATTGTGTATTTTAACGCGATCTACATTTTTGTCTAGTAAAATTTTGTCTATTTCTTATGCTTTACCAGTTATGAAAAAGTCGTTCACAATGAAGAATACTTTTGGAGACATTCCCAGAAAATTCGAGATATACATTTCATTTGTCATGAAAATATCTTAAACATATGATATTTTAATCAATATCAATAGAGCTGTTTTTGAGAAAGTTACAATTCTCGAAAAATGTTCCATATAAAGGGTAATCTGGGGTGGGGGATTTTCATGAAAACCTTCGTGTGGCATCTCTGGAAGATACTGAACCTAAATACCAAGTTTGGTGTTTATCCGACTGTTCGTTTCTGAGTTATGCTGTTCACAGGCACACACACACACACAAACACACACGGACATGTTTCCAAAAATGTTTTTTTGGATTCAGGGGGTCTCAAAACATGTATTTCCGGTGAAATCGGGGTATCGAATTTTTGGGTGGAATACAATACTTCCCCTACTTACTATACGTAGTAGAAAAAGTAAAACACGGATGTTATTTCTGGAATCAGCATAAAAACTTGATTCAAGAATAGCTACTTTTAAGAAATCATCCGACAAACAGTCGGAAAATGCAGACTAGTGTTATGAATGCAGCAGTATAATTTTAACAAAACGGTCTGCTGTTGACGAGGTCTAAAATGCCAAGAAAGGCGAGCAAGCACGGGACGCAGATAATGCGAAAACTACGAAGTGAAAGTAATGCAATTCTGAGCCCTTTAGGATTACATTCGTATTAATTCAATAGCATTACAAAACCTTAAACCAGGAATAGAGGGGAACTTCAGTAGGAGAGTTATTGCTACTTCATCCGGATAATGGGATCAAAATCAACTTGGAAGCAGAGTTGTAGGCTGATAAGATGAGAAAGGAAACTATTAGCAGCCTCATAGCTTCAACAACACGTTAAATATGCTTCACATTTTAATACGACTTTGTCAACTGAGGCAGTATTTTTAACACTTAAATGATTTCAGTCTAGTAATAAAATATAAAAAAATCTGATGTATTACATTCACATGACTTTCTCTACTCTTGTACAAACTATTTTTTCAAACTCTTATTCTCCATCTATTTCATATTAATCGAGATAAACATCTGCAGAAACGATCTTTTGACATGCAAAGAGAATTATATTTTACACATAGCGACCAGTTCTAAAAATATTTGACTATCGCTTAAGGCTTACTATGTTCCCCTTGTTTTGTAATTGCAAGGGCAATATAGAAATACAGTAGCCTTTAAGCATAGACATATATCTTAATAGCTGGTTGCAAAGTGCAGTACCATTCTCTTTGCCACAGATTAATACTCTTTGCATATCCAAGACAAAAATATGAATAACGAATTCCCATTTGAGAAAACAAGTACCTATTGAAAAATTTAAGGGAATAACAAGCAATATCTCGAAAATGGCTCACTCAACAAAAAAAAAGTATATGACATAAATTGTGTATTTTAACGCGATCTACATTTTTGGTGTAGTAAAATTTTCTCTATCTCTTATGGTTTACCAGTTATGCAAAAGTCGTTCACAATAAAGAATACTTTTGGAGACATTCCCAGAAAAATCGAGATATACATTTCATTTGTCATGGAAATATCTTCAACATGTGATACTTTAATCCAAATCGTAAGAGCCATTTTTGAGAAAATTAAAATTTTCGAAAGATGTTCCATGTAAAGTGTAATCTAGGGTGGGGGATTTTCTTGAAACCTTCGTGTCGCATCTCTGGAAGATACTGAACCTAAATACGAAGTTTGGTGTTTATCCAACTGTTCGTTTCTGAGTTATACTGTTCACAGACACACACACGGACATGTTTCCAAAAATGCTTTTTTTGGATTCAGGGGGTCTCAAAGCATATATTTCCGGTGAAATCTCGGTATCGAATGTTTAGGTGGAATACAATACTTCCCCTACTGACTATACGTAGTACAGAAAGTAAAAATAACAGCCCGCCTTAAAGCAATATGTGTATAAATAACATGAATTAATATTATGTGAATGTATTAGGTAATTTAACAACATAGGAGCTGTGACAATAGAAGCCGGTAGTTGCTAACAATGAGGTAACAATGAGATAACCTTGAGGTAATAATGAATTAGAAAGTTTAATAATGTAATTTTTTAAAACAGTTTATAAGTAGCCAATCAACAACCAGAAAACCTGAAAGTTAAATAAAAGTATTCTATGGAGTAGGATTAGCCATTCAGAGACTTGAAATAGATGAAATTTGCAAATTCAGGTGGTAGAAATCAGTTGCTACTAGACAGCGTTCCTAACTGGACGCGAGACGCGTCCTCGAGAACTTTAATACGTATTCAGTGTGAGACGAAAATTCATTGCGGCGATAATATTATAAAGTTTACGTGTTAAAAAGTACAAGTAATTAATAAATAATCTCACAGCTCTCTATATCAGTGAACTCTTATTTAATCGTGTAAAGGATTAATAAAAAGATTGAAGTAAAAAGCCTACATTACCGCATCATCCCCTCAAAGAGACACATGTTTCTACAAATTAATACTGACGCAGCCTACTCAAACATAATCAAAAGTTTCGGGAATGGCTTCACAACAATGCTGACGGTGAGATTTCTTTAATTCTTACCCAGACTGTACATGCAACGTTCCTTTCCGATAAAAATGAGAGGTCACGTGACTTCCTGTGACCATGCAGTGACGAGGTAGACGCTCTGAAGTGAACACGTGTTTTGCCTGTGCTGCGATTTTTCCGCGTAGCAAAAATGTTAGATTACGAAGAACAAAGAACGAACATCAAATTTTGCTTTAAATTCGGTAAAACTGCAACATAAGCCTATGAAATATTAAGAACAGCTTATGGGAAGGAAGTTATGGGCAAAACTCAAACATTTGAGTGGTTTTCGAAATTTAAAAGTGGTGTGACATCAGTTAAAGATGCAGATCGTTTGGGGTGACCCTGTTCCAGCAAAACTCATGAAAATATCAATCAGGTGAGGGAAATGGTCTTAAATGATAGGCGCATTACAATAAGAGAACTTTCTGACTCATTAGGACTCTCCTTTGTAAGGCTCAAAGCATTTTGAAAGACAATTTGGACATGAGATGAATTGCCGCCAAGTTCGTGCCCCGCTTGCTTTCAAATGACCAAAAGGAAAACCGTGTGATTGCCTGCACAGATCTTAAAGAACAGCTACAATATGACCCACAGTTTATGGAGAAAATTATTACTGGTGATGAAACATGGATTTATGGGTACGATCCAGAAACGAAGCAAAAATCTTCACAATGGAAAGTCCTTCATCTCCATGCCCGAAAAGGCCAAACAAGTTCGATTCAAAGTGAAGTCAATGATGATTGTGTTTTTTGACATTATAGACATTGCACACAAGAAATTTGTGCCACAGGGTCAAACAGTGAATCAAGTGTTTTACAAACAAGTTCTGCAAAGATTAAGCGAGAATGTGTCGCAAACGGCCGGAGAAATGGAGGAGTGGTGACTGGTTCCTGCATCATGACAATGCGCCCGCGCACAAAGCCCTTTCTGTTCGCCAAGGTTTGGATAAAAATAGGATGAATACTGTTCCCCATCCCGCCTATTCTCAAGATTTGGCACCAGCGGACTTAAAATGCGGCCCCGAGGACACCGTTTTGAGCACATTGATGTCATCCATCGCGAATCGCAGAAGGCTCTGAACATGTTGAAAGAAGAGGACTTCCAGAGGTGCTTCCAGCAGTGGCAGAAGCGCTGGGACAAGTGTATCAACTCCCAAGGAGACTACTTCGAGGGTGACACTGCAGATTAGACAAGACGAACTGTTGTGTAGTATTTATGACGTCAATCCAGAAACTTTTTGATCACACCTCGTATATATAATATTTAAAGAAACATAAAATACAAAGTTGATTCCTAATCGTTGGGGCGAAGGCCACCGGAAACTGAGTACCATACTGCGGCAGTTACTTCATCAAGCTTGGCTCCCCAACAGTGGAACTACAATACAACTTCTCCTAAAATAGTACTCCTTCACAATTTCTTGCACATAAAGAGGCCTACTCTCAGATGATGCCTTTATATTGGCTACTCGTTTGATGCTTTCAAGGAAACTGCTACTGCTTTTGCATAGTTACATGTTATTGGTTTCTCTACTATCCAAAAACTCGATACCCGATTTGACCGGAAATACATGTTTTGAGGTACCCTAAATCCAAATAAAGTATTTCTGGAAACATGACTGTGTCTGTCTGTCTGTGAACAGCATAACCCAAAAAGAAAAAGTCGGATAAGGGGACAAGACAGTCTGAACACATTGAAATTACACCTTAAGTGTGTTAAATTACCACAACTCTTAAAGTTCTCAATGGTTTTTCCTGAAAGTTTTATAAATTATTATATAAATCATGAAATTTATTTCAAGTGGTTGTTTGCGTTAATACCTTATGTAATTGAGTGCGTAAAAATATTTCATTCAGCAGAAAAATAATTAAATTTACTCTTAAAACATGTGAATTCATGTACCTTTTCCTCTGACATTACTTGCAATATACAATCACACCTTTGCATGCTTGTTCTTAGTATAATCAGCTATCTTCTGTACAGCAATTATTTAGCTATGTATACCAGTTCAATGGAAATTGAAAAAAAAACATTCGCAAAGTCAAAAAAGTAAAAAAATGTGGAAAAGTTGCAATGTTGTTATTTTCTTAATACCACTAATATATAGTATAAACTTATTATTGTGGTTCGGAAAGCTTTAACTATGTATAGTATACATGTGCTGAAAATTTCACCTCTCTACCGCTCATACTTTCTGAGAAAAAGGTACATAAATAGCCAAAAATGTTGTTTTGAGAAAACTGAATTTAAAGCTTGAACATTAAACATTCCAGGATCATAATCATCTGCACCTTCATTCCTGGATTGCTTCAGCTTTTTTGATTGCCTTCTCTTGGTCCTGGCCTCTTTTGTTAATTGCTGAACTGCTCGCTGGGCATGATATAGTCGTTCGTTGTTCAAAGATACAAGAATGTTCTAAAAAGGGGCGTTGCATGACGGCTTTAAAGGAATGAAGACTAGTATTTAAATATCTCAAAAAATTCTTAACCCCCAAAAACTATATATTTTCTGAAACTGGAAATAATAGCGATCTTACTAGTACCTAAAGTAAAAAATGTGTTTTTTGACCATTTCAGAATATCTTGTCCCCATAAATACCAAATTTGGTATTTGAGTTTAGTGTCCTCCAAGGTTACGACACGAATAGTTTCAAGAAAATCCTCCAACCCAGACTAGGCTTTACATGGAACATTTTTCGAAAAGTTTCATTTTTCTCAAAAATTGCTCTAACGATTTTGATTAAAATATCATATGTTTAATTTTTTAATCCTTGTACTTTTTCTCTATTTGCTTCGTTATTTGCTTCTTCTTCTTTTTTTAATGTTCTGGATATGCAAAGAGAATGGAATGCGCCGCATAGCAACCAGCTCTTAAAATATTTGACTATCGCTTAAAGCCTACCAATTCCCCTTGCACCTACAATAATATTAGCAATAAGATAGTTTCTGCAAATCTTTATCTCGTGTAACATGAAGTAGACGGAGAATAAGCATTTGTAAAAATAGTTTGTACAAGGGTAGAGAAAGTCAAGGGAGTGTAACACATCTGATTTTTTTCTGCATGCATTAGTGTATGTCAAACACACTGTTTTCAACCTTCCTGGATTATAAAGTCAAGAGAAAGCTCCGTAATTCTCTTTTAAACATGAAAACGCTGTTTCTGGGAATGATATTTAATGGTCATGAAAATATTTTAATCAAGAAGAGTAAGAAAGCAATGTTTTGTTTCTTCCAAAAATCGTAAGAAAAAATTACGGTATACTGTATTAATGATCTCATTTTATAGCTGTCTATGGGCATATTTTCTTTCTTCCCCTTTCAGTGAGTTACTATAGACCACACCGCGCTTTCAGGATGGTGTTATCGACCTATTTATAAAGAAAAATCTAAGAATTGAGCTGAATTGCAAAAACAATAAGATAAGATTATTAACATAGCAAAATTTTACTTACTGAAAAATTAGTGATGTTCAGTATCCATGCAACAACGTTTTGTGATCGTTATTTAACTTTGAAAACATTTCTAGATTACTTCCCTCAAATCGAAAGTCAAGCTACGCCACTGCTTCGTACCTCTAATAGTTTATTCTTTTCAAGGGTAGCAGTGTCTCCTCCCTCTTTCATAGCATCAATATTATTTCTCATCTCATATTGATCGAGTGTTATAGCGGATGTTATCTCCTTTGAAGAACCCGGTCCCCTACTTCAGCCGCTTCTGAATTCCCCATCATAAAAGTCAACAAGCTGACCACGGTCCAAAAGCTTAGAATAACAAGCTGATGGAAGCTGATATGCCAGTGCAGATATTCTTTGTATAGCAGTTTCTTAAGAGTTTTAAATCTCTTGGAAATGGACCTGATGGTTTACAAAGTTCATGCTTTAATTCGTCACTTCTATTAGGGCATATGAGGCAGTACATATCAGTTGGATACAGTTGTTTCGTTCAGCAAATTCTCTAAATGTATGTACCTATAACTGTCATAGTGCTAAGCGGGATCCATCAGAAAAGTAAAATGTTATATTTAAGAGGTTAATGCACACATCTCTGAGCAATTTTCTGTAATACGAGGGTGGCCTGAAATGTTTCCACCTCAACATGAAGATGGCAGCACGCGTAAATAAAAGCTAGTGAATTTCGTTGTTCATCTGTTGACAGTTATACACCAAAGTTTCAGCCATTTTGGACGCTCAGTTGTTATGTAACAGTCGTTTGAGTGAGGTGATGTGAGTGGTTTTATGAAAATGGACAAAATCGAGTATCGAGCTGTCATTAAATATTTGTTTTTGAAAGGTAATACGCCTACCCAAATCAAACATGAGTTGGATTCTGTGTATGGGGACTCTGCACCATCATTTACCACAGTGGAATTTTGGGCAGCTGAATTTAAACGTGGCCGTAAGAGCTTGGGAGACGATGAACGTTCGGGACGTCCAAAAATTGCAACTACCGACGAAAACATCGCCAAAGTTCATCAAATGGTGCTAGACGACCGCCGAATTAAAGTGAGAGAGATAGCAGAGACTAAGAACATGTCAAAAGAACGTGTTTCTCACATATTAAATCAACATGTTAAGCGAAATATCCTTATCCCTCGTATAAGCGAAAGGGATGGAAGTTAACAATGAGTGATGTTTCAGAATTCATCCGCGTGTCATAGCAGCACTATCGTGCTTAGGAGACAAAATGGTGGTCACACCACAACAGCGTGTACACTTTTATACACACGGGACCGGGTCTGCCTACGCAGAGACCACACCTTCGCATGACCCAGGATTGCTCGTGGCCCCATTTCATTCGGGGCGATACCTATTTTAAAACCCGCCCCCCTACCTGCTCGAGTTTAGGTTAGGACTCATCCTGCCCACCCTTCCAAACAGGGTCGGAAGTGGATACGCCACTTACACGCGTCAGGCCAGCAGGGCGAACCCTACTGGGAGAGACTACCAAACAACCTCGGTGGGGCCGACAGTTTCTAGCTACCGTCTACCAGCTATCCCTCATGGCTGGTGCCGGAGAGCCTCGAGGCGTCTCACAACCCAGCCTTGGCGGATAAATCAGCCAAGCGTACCCAATCTCCCATGGGTGTCGGGAACCACTGCCGCGCCGAATCCAACCGAATCTGAACAACTCCCTTTCGGGAGTGGCTCGAATGTTCGGCCCGGAGTACTTCTAGTGACGTCAGAAGTATCACGAGAACTCAGGGTCCGCAGCGCCCGCACCATGGCAGCTGAAGTGGTCGAACCCCCGCTTACGGGGAACAGCGTGTACAGTGTGTCGTATGGTATGTGAAATATGAGACGTGTAGGTCCTCAGTTTTCCAAATAATGCTGTTGTGCTTATTGACTCGGCCACTCACATGAAATGTGCAGCATAATTACATGAAATGCTTCGATGCAGCATCATTGCAAAGTTCATCTCAAGTTTGCTGTCATGATTTGTGAGAGACAGGAAGCAAACGTTCAGTGGTTAAATCGATGGATGTTCATGGACAAAGTCCCTAAGTTTTACCAGATAGTGACATCCCGGGAGACGGACAGGCAGACCGGGGACATGTCCCTCAAGGGGGTTTGGATACCCCGGCAGCCAGCCGAATGCCGACAGAGAGGGTTACAAAGAGCATCCTTTTTCTCTGCCACACTGCACCGCAACAACATCGCCGACACTTCTGACTCTGAAACAAACCAACGGGATGAAAGAAATGAGAATGGCGATGAAATGGACGGACAGGAAATTCGGGGGGTGTAATGATCCTTCGCAGCAACCCGTTGAAACCCCCGAAAAACCCATGGGCCAGGAAGATCGGCCACGGGAATCGTCCCACGAACTCCCGAATGCAGTCCATGGACATCACCGCCTGAGGCACCCCGCTCGGTGATAGTGTTGCCTCTACATTTTTCATGTAAGTCGGTTTCATCTATTTTGAAGCCTATAGCCGTCGTAATGCGACACTTTTGAAGCTGTAATCTTTGCGTCAAATTTCGATGCTGCTATCTCAAGTTGCACCCATTAGAAACGTTTAATGTTAGCTGCATTGTTGATGAGTTATGCGATGTCATCTCCCACTTCGTTCTGCGTTGTCTAGTCCCCGGTTGCTTCAGTTGTCTCAGGGTATGAGTAATATGAAAGAATAACATCAGTTTGATAAATGTTAATGTTGACTAAGGTGTTCTGTTTGAAGACAGACGCTGATGTTGAATGAAAGAATTATGGGAAACATTAGTTGCCGCAAGTCGCAGAAATTCTATTCGGAAAGATCCCTCGCGATAGCCGCTAAGTCTTTCTCACTCAAGCGCGTCACTAAGCGGGATAACCTAACATGAAACCAACTACCACACGAGTAATCACAAGAGGCTTGTCACGTGATTTATTAAGTAAAATTAAGCAAGATTAAAATTGCATGCGCTTTTCTTAATTTTAGCTCAGCCTACCTATCGCTACTCCTATCAACGTTCCTACATATGCAGTCCAATCTTAAAACTCTAGGTGTATGTATCTGACACTGTTACTAAACGGTACCTCTCGAACCTTAGAACTGCATTTGCTTTCTAATTTACAGGATTCCTGCATACCAGGAACATTATGCTAACGCGTTCGTTACTCGGCTGTTACTACTGACCTTTTTCTCTCGGCAAATCTTTCATCTCAGGCAATTACATTCTACACTGAATTAATATGCATAAATTATTTATTGTAGTTATTTCTCTATCTTACTATCATTTCTTTGTTTAATCACCTTTGTTATAAGGTTGGTGTCATGTTTAAACACTACCTGTAGATTCGTAATGGATAGTAAAAATGTTAAACTATTAAATAACATTTTTTGTTCTTTCACTAGTCCACTGTGCTAATGTCCTGATGGATGCATCCTATCAATTTTAATTTTAATTTTAAGAAACGATTTTCATTTTGAATTTGCAGATCTGAGTCTAAGCGCAACACTTCATTTAATTTCCTTGCCTGTTTTGTTGCATGTCTGTTGTTTCTTTGGTCGACACGGCTAGCGGTTCCAAAACAAATTATCTCGAAAGCCTCCACGAACAGCGCTGATAAAAAAAAGACGAAAGCTAAATTTAACTTCAACTCTCTGTGTAATGCACTTTCGTCTACCAGCTGCGATATGAATCATTACGATTCATGTCAGTGGCGTGCAAACCCAACGAGTGGGAGAATTTTGTGTTGTATTAAGTGACATAACCATGCTTAAAAATCTGAGGTGATACATTCACATGATTCTCTCTAATCACAACTGTTTATTTTTGTACAGCTTCTACAAAATATACTTTCGAGAACTTTATTGCTTTCTCTACTACGTATAGCAAGTAGGCGAAGTGTTGCATTCCACCCAAAAATTCGATACCGAGATTTCATCTGAAATACATATTTTGAGGCTCCCTGAATAAAAAAAAAACACTTTTAGAAAATGTCCGTGTCTATGAGTCTGTGAACTCAAAAACGAAAAGTCGGATAAATATCAAACTTGGTATTTAAGTTCAGTATCTTTCAAAGATGCGACACGAATATTTTCAAGAAAATTCCCCACCCCTAACTATTCTTTACAATTTTGATTTTCTCAATAATAGTTCTAACGATTTTCATTAAAATATATATGTTTAAGATATTTTCATGGAAAATTAAATGTAGGTATATCTTGAATTTTCTTGGAATGTCCACAAAAGTCCTCTTCATTCTGAATGACTTTCGCATAACTAGTAAACCGTAAGAGATAAAAAAATATTACTGCACAAGAAATGTAGATCTCGTTAAAACACACAATTTATGTCATATACCTTTTTCTGTCCAGGGAACCATTTCCAAGATATTCCTTGTTATTTGTTTGAATTTTCCAGTACTTATACTTCTTCTCAAAGGAGAATTCGCTATTCGTTTTTTTTATGTCCTGGACATGCAAAGAGAATGGAATACGCCACATAGCAACCAGCTCTTAAAATATTTGACTATCGCTTAAAGCCTACCAATTCCCCTTGCACCTACAAGAAAATTAGCAATAAGATTAACATCTCGATTAACATGAAGCATATGGAGAATAAGCGTTTGTAAAAATAGTTTGTACAAGAGTAGAGAAAGTCATGTGGGTGTAACACATCAGATTTTTTTTGTTTTCTGTTCTCTTTCTTTTTCGGTGGGGCGGCCTCATTCTTGTAAGTGGGGGAGGAAATGTGGCGTATTATTAATTTTATTGTCATTACCAACGCATTGTTGTGTTGTATTGTTGCTTCCAGACGTAGCATTATTGTGTCTCCTTAGTTATATTTCGGCTTATGGTCTTTCCTTTCGGTGAGGATCACGCCAAAGGGAAAGTTCTGTTTGAAACCAGTAGTAGGGAAATGGGCATTCTGGCCCAGTTAATTTATGCATGGCTATTCATATGCAAATGAGCTCCCCCACCTCTTCTCCCCCCACCTCCTCTCCCCCACCCCCTGCTCCTTGGCATGGGCATTCTGGCCCAGTTAATTTATGCATGGCTATTCATATGCAAATGAGCTCCCCCACCTCCTCCCTCCCCCACCTCCTCCCTCCCCCTCCCCCCGCTGTGCCTTGGTAGTTTTAGCTGCACCTGCGGTCGTAAATCATGTTGAGTACAATGGAGGCTTGACAGTTAGGTAATTAAAGCTGTCAATCAACTGTCAAAACGAACAAAGGGGTCATAAATTTAAGGTTCTGTAACAAAGGCGAGATGTTTTTCCTACCCATTCCACATCCGGCCACTTCTGCACCTGGTCAGTTACCCACTCCACTCCTATTGTTCTCGAACACGTGGCAACCCAATAACAAAGCCGGTCCCTTTCCATTGTGTAAGAGATTCTATTGTGTGTGCCTTTCTATTGTCCTTGGCAAGCATTCTTTTAGAAAGACCACCTGCAGCGTTCCCATCCCAATAACAAAGCCTGACCCTTTCCATTGTGTAAGAGATTCTATTGTCCTTGGCAAGGCTAGTTTAGAAAGACACCTGCAGCGTTCCCATTGTTTGGCCACCTGCTAGTTTAACAAAAGAATTCGAGGGTTGCTTTATACTCGTCCTGTCCTTGTTTGTGTGAAAGAGAGAGAAACTTGTTTACCAACTCTGCGTGACGTCATACTTTAGAAAGACACCTGCTCCATAACAAAGCCTGACCCTTTCCATTGTGTAAGAGATTCTATTGTGTGTGCCTTTCTATTGTTCTTGGCAAGGCTAGTTTAGAAAGACACCTGCAGCGTTCCCATTGTTTGGCCACCTGCTAGTTTAACAAAAGAATTCGAGGGTTGCTTTATACTCGTCCTGTCCTTGTTTGTGTGAAAGAGAGAGAAACTTGTTTACCAACTCTGCGTGACGTCATACTTTAGAAAGACACCTGCTCCATAACAAAGCCTGACCCTTTCCATTGTGTAAGAGATTCTATTGTGTGTGCCTTTCTATTGTTCTTGGCAAGGCTAGTTTAGAAAGACACCTGCAGCGTTCCCATTGTTTGGCCACCTGCTAGTTTAACAAAAGAATTCGAGGGCTGCTTTATACTCGTCCTGTCCTTGTTTGTGTGAAAGAGAGAGAACTTGTTTACCAACTCTGTGTGACGTCATTGTCGGCCATCATGATTTTGCCTGAGGGAGTTCTCTCCGATGTTTTACGACCACCTACGAATATACCCGAGCATAGTTAACAAGCATTCTGTTTCAGCCAACGACTCCGAAAAAAGCGCCTAATATACATTTCATTACGTGCATTAAACCTCTGAGTGATATCCATAGATCGGTGTTCGATTCTTACTGTAATCAAAAGTTTATTGCTAATGAGAAATTAATGATTGATATTATTATATCATTACCCTAATTAATAAAAAGGCGTTCAGAGAATTCTAGCTCGAGTCTTACCAAGTGAAACTCTAACGCGTAATAACTATTAAACTATGCAAGGTCAGATTAAAAAAATGTATTTATCAATTATAATTTAATTTTTTATATATCATTACCCTAATTAATGAAAGGGTGTTCAGAGGGTTCCAGTTCGAATCTTACCCAACGAAACTCTAATGCTTAATAAATATTAAACTATGCAAGGTCAGATTTAAAAATGTATTTATCAAATATAATTTTTTTATACATCATTACCCTGATTAATGAAAGACCGTTCAGAGGACCCTAGTTCGAATCTTACGCAGCGAAACTCTAATGCTTAATAAATATTAAACTATGTAAGGTGAGATTAAAATGTATTTAACAAATATAATTTAATTTTTATATATCATTACAATAATTAATAAAAAGGGTGTTCAGAGGGTCCTAGATCGAATCTGCGAAACTCTAATGCCCAATAACTATTAAACTATGCACGGCTAGATTAAAATGTATTTAACAAATATAATTTAATTAATGAAACGGTGTTCAGAGGGTTCTAGATCGAATCTGCGAAACTCTAATGCTTAATAAATATTAAACTATGTGAGTATTGGGCGGTCAGATTAAAACGTGTTTAACAAATATAATTTAATTTATACAACATTACAATGTTTAACGATCTGTATTGTTAGGAACCAGAGGCCCCTAGTTCGAATCCAAACCTGTGAAATGCTATAATAACTATTAAGTTATTGAAGCAGCGGGCGGTCGGATTAAAATTGCAATTAGCAAATATAATTATTTATATTAAACCCTGATGCATACTTAGATATCTCGATGCCTAGCCAACATTCTTTCTTCTTCTCCTCTCTTTTTCTTTCTATCTATCTCTTTCTTTCTCCACGACTTGTACACATTCAGGCGTTCGCATATACACGAGCGCTTGTACACACATCAGCAAACATACACTGGTGCACGCATGCAAGCACATACACACACGCACATGTAAGTACACACACGCAAGCACATACACACACGCATATACATACACCTGCACATACACACACATACATACACCAGTACACACACACATTCACGCACCTCATGCGTATACATACATACACCAGTGCTCTTACACTCACACATACATATACATGGACAAACACACACACGTGCAAGCGCATATGACTGTTCACTTACATCCAACAGCACCAACCAACACACGCACACACCAACTCACGCGCATGTCCTGAATGAAAAGAGACAAAATGATGCAATAAAAACTAATTATAGCTCGGGATGCAAGGCTCCATTTACGATTGCTCGAAACCGGTCTTCTAATAACTCCAAAACTAATTAAAATAAAGACAGTAAATAAACTTTATTACTTTTATGCCATTAGCTCGTTTCTTGTGCATGTATATTAGAGTCCGGGTGTCATGGGTTCGATCCTTAACTTTAAATCTCAATTATCTCAGAAACTAGCAGGGATTAAGGTGCGGACCAAAGCACGATTTTTAGTTCCTACGATGAACAATTAATGCTTTATATAATTTCCAATCAGTGTCCCTAGCTCGAATCCCGATCTTTCAGTGACTTCCTTAATTTTCCACTGTGTTCTAGAATATATCACTTAGATCAATGTTGCAACTGCATACAGGTCTTTTAAACACATCAAACTAATATTATAAATAATTTTGTTTCTGGCGTTCTGAGTTCGAATACCGATTCAATGAAGTTTACTTATAAATTTAATAACAGTAAATAATTAAGACAAAGGTACCAAATAAACCTATTACGTTTATGTCATCAGATAATATCTTGCGGGTGTATATTAGGGTACCTGACGTCCAGGGTTCGATCCTTAAGTTTAAATCTCAATTATCGCAGAAACTAGCAGAGATAGAGTTGTAGACGAAAGCATGTTTGATAGCTCATACAATGAACAATTAATGCTGTATATAAGTTTCAATCAGTTGCCCCTAGTTCGAGCCCCGATCTTTCAATGACTTCACTGATTTTCCTCTGTACTCTAGAATACATCACTTAGATTGATGCTTTAACTGCATGCAGCTGTGTGAGAGAGAGCGAGAGAGGGAGAGAGAGAGAGCGAGAGAGGGAGAGGAAGTGAAACAAGCAGGGATAGAAGTGCTGAGGGCCTCGGCGCATGCGTAGCAAGAGATGATGCCATTGGCTGCAATAATCACGTGACGTGTAAGCATCACAGCCATGATGACGTGCAGGCATCGCCTGGAGGGGGTTTAGATCCCTATATAAACAGACATCTGTCCCATGTTAGAACTGTTGTGTACTTATTAACTTTACATTCAAGTTTTAAAGAGCTTTAAAAGCAACGTGAGCTACAGGCCGTCTACACATTCAGCACATATCAAAACGGGGCAATGCAAGGTGAGTTTTAAATAACTATACAAAATCACTGTTGGCTTTTACAATACATTTAATTTTATTTAAACGTTACAGTACATGAAAGACGATTCGTTACAAAGAGCATCATATTTTCTAATCTGTGCTTTACATTAACATGGATTTCACTGCATACTCTTCTTCAGTTCACATGATTTTCGCCACATATTCTTCTTACATAAACATTCATACGACTTTCCCCTCATTCTTTGTTTCACTATACACTCACATGATTTCCTCTACTCATTCTTTATTCCACCTACAGGTTCATGCTTTGTTAACATTCACATGACTTTCTCTTCACATTCTTTGCTTCCATTAACATTCACATGATTTTCGCCACACCTTCTTCTTACATAAACATTCATACGACTTTACCCTCATTCTTTGTTTCACTATACACTCACATGAGTTCCTCTACTCATTCTTTGTTCCCATGCAGGTTCATGCTTTGTTAACATTCACACGACGTTCTCAGCTCATTTCTCTATTGACATTCACATGATCTTCTCAACACATTCTTCTTACTTAAACATTCATACGATTTTCCCCCTCATTCTTTGTTTCACTATACATTCGCACACGATTTCCTCTACTCATTCTTTGGTTCTCTGCTGGCTCATCTTCAATGAACATTCACATGATTTCTGTACTTATTCTTTATTTCTCTACACCCTCATAGGCTTACTTACAAAACATACACACCCTAGTTCTTCAACTTGAATAATGTGGTGAAAATAATAATTCATGACAGTGTCTGTTACAGATTGTTTAGCTGATAGACTTAACAAGATGGTGGAAGAGCGTAGTTTCCTACCGACTCGCCGAGTTCAAGATCTCGAAATAGGTCTTAACTATGAGATAAAGTCCTTAAAGAGAGTTCAAACAAGATATGGTACCAGGATCGTATCTTCGCTGGAGGATTGTCAAGTGTTCTTGCCAGAGCGCTATAATTCGTTAACCGATCAAGAGATTGCAGAAATACCTGGGAGCGTATACCTACAGTATAATGGCATGGCAGAGAAGGGGAAATTTAAGACATGTAAATTGTCTTTTTTACATGCAAAGAAGGTGCGTAGAAGTGTCAAACTTAAGTATTGAATGTTCTCCCATTTCACAATGAAAAATTCATAAATAAAACAACTGACTCATTGATATTACATATAAAGATACAAAAGATGCATATTATAGAATTTTATAAAAAATTAACGAAATTACAATATCACATGCTTGAGTTTAATTATATCTAACGCATTGAAATAACTCTAAATATCCGAATGTTTATACAAATCTTTGTGCTTCTTTTTACATGTGCCATATGCTTCATTTTACATTTATCATAACAAAAAATGTAATTCTTTCCAGGTTGCCGTTACTTGACCAAGATAGTTTTCTAAGACTTTCATTGTGCAATGTTTCAGGGTGTGCAATAAGAGGAAGAAGAAGAGGAATAGCCTGCTGGCATGCAAAGGATGCTGACGCTATGGGAGGGTAGAATACCTACAAGAAACATTTCGGCAAGTAACGGGTGCTGAGACATCTACATCACCGAAACACATTAAGACAGGATCCTTATATAACATTACAGGGTATACAATGAAAAACTACGGTCAATTTTGTATACAATTCAATGCATGGCTGAGAGCTAGCTCGAACTAGTCTCCCTATATTCACTGAAATTAAGCATTGTGAGCAATAATTTAAGTGACTGTGAAAATACTTTAAGTAATGGTGAAATTTGTATCCTAAAAGACTTGAGCCCTGTATACATTAACAGCATTAAGGCTGTTTGCCACGCTGGAATACAAATTATGAAAATAAAAAGACTTTCATTTAAATAATAAGGAAATTTGCATAACCTGCTGTTACAAGTGTAATGACATATACAGAAACAATGAGTCGGACGAGAAAGTGATGGAAATGTAAGATAAATAATAACAATAAAAGAATTAAGGTATGCTTTTACATAGTGTTTTTATTCATTAAAAATCCTTGTATTCCTAATGAAAAAATAAATCATTACAATGATTAGTTTAAGTTATATCACAATGATCAAAAAGAGAACCGTCTTTAGATGCATTACTCGATCTTAAGTCAGAGCACCAAAAATGACAAATCACGGCTTCTCCATTTTAGATGTGGTGTCACTATTCAGGTAAATTCATGTAACACAACAGGTTGAGTATGCAGATCTGTGGTCCTAAATGGGTGAAACAGAGTCTTATCCAGCTTAACAGTCTTGAGATCTCACCATCACAAAGTCGAATCACAAGCCTTCTCCACTCGCTGAGCACAGGTTTAACAACAGCATTCTCTTCACCCTGAGACGATGTAAAGTATATAAATGTTCAACTTGACAAGGGATTCTAAACTGGTTGTTAGAGTCCAGAACTGATGTATTATATGGTGAAAACACATGTTCCTCTTCTTAGTGATCTTGTCGTCGAATCTCGGTGTCATTGAGGTGCCCATGATTATAGGATTCTGAAGCCCAATAACTGCAGGAACTGCTGATTGCGTGATGTTAACCTGATGGGCATCAAGGGCAGAGCATGATGTGTACGTCGAATCATTCCATTATTATATCCTCGACGTCGTTGACTTCTTCTAAAAACTATAGGCATTATGCTTATATCCTTGTTTCTAAAGGCAATGATATTGCTGTTAGGCTCCCCTGTTTGCTCTATGAAGCGGATCTTTATGAACAACAGGTAAAATTTGATTTGAAGGTTCCTGTGAAATACGTTATCCTGCCGTAACAGATGGGAAAACTGGTAGATGGAGTGTCCACTTTTACTATCGAGGAAGGAGACTGATGCAATACTGCGCTAAATTCGTATGATGCTCAACTTAAATATATTCACTAGGAAATCAGATTCAGACAGCTGATTAGATGGAATAACTTTGTCACTGAAGGGCCACAGAACGTTCCTATAGAACAATCACTGGAAAAAATCAAGAGTGAAAGGACATTTTAATGACATTTTTATTATTATTATTATTCACTGATCTCATAAAGGAGACATTCGCATCCTAATATGAGGAATCTTTAAACGTCGGGCATACAAGTCAAGGTCTATGTTACTCAATGTTTTTTCCGGGACAAGTATAGCCCTCTGCCAGAGTTTTTTGAATTCCCTTTCAGGCTCTGTCTCCTCTTCGTTTCTGTGTTTCTTCCCTTATTCTTCTTCACTCGAAAACCTCTCCCTCTTGCTTCAATTTCTCTGTTACGTCTCATCATTTCAGCAAGTTGTTCATCTGCAGCTTTTTTCGTATTTACAGCTGAAGCAATTTGTGATGCACCTCCAGCGCCTAGTGCTGCAATAATTGGTATGAGCGGTAGAAATCCTCCTCGTTTCTTCTTTTTGGACCCTCCGCCAACAGATACCTTTCTCTCAATTTCTCTCTCATGCCTCATCATTTCGGCAAGTTGTTTATCTGCTGCCTTTTTCTTATTTACTGCTGAGGCAATTTGGGCTGCACCTCCAGCAGCAGCGCCTAGAGCTGCAATAATTGGTATGAAAGGTAGAAATCCTCATCGTTTCTTCTTCATGGTTACTGCACCTGGAGCTACCTTTCCATTCATAATTGCTGTTACTAGTCACGCTGCCAACTTTTTCACCTAATGTAACATCAGATTGCACGCTTTTCCAAGTAGTTTCAGTCAGATCTTGGCAGCAATGTTTCTCGAAGCAGAGACCTTATGCTGAGCGTTGGCAATGCCGCTAACATTACACGAATCGTCTAATGGAATAATTCCAGGGACTCCTCTCTTTAATTTTTCTCTAGCTTTACCGCAGTTCCTCAGTCTATGTAACCAGGTAAATGTACTTCAATGGTTGCAGGCTAGTGAGAGAGTTAATTAAACCGAAACCTCTTGCGAGCTTAACCACCTTAGCTGTCACGTTATACTCATCGATTTTTATTCAGGATAGTTCTTTTATACTTTCTCATTAGCGTATATACATTAAGAGCGATTTATTTTACTTTAGCTGTCAAGCTAGAGAGGATGAAACAAGAATGCTCACAGCCTATTCATATGTTAGACTTTGAAAGCGACTTTAGATGTGAACTTAGTGCAAAACTGTTTCATGTCAATGTTCTTGACTTGCCTATCATGTAAACCATTCAGGGAAAAGGTGACCAGCAAAGGGAAAAAGGTGACCAGCAAAGGGAAAAAGGTGACCAGGAAAGGGAAAAAGGTGACCAACAAAGGGAAAAAGGTGACCAGGAAAGGGAAAAAGGTGACCAGCAAAGGGAAAAAAGTGCCCAGGAAAGGGAAAAAGGTGACCAGCAAAGGGAAAAAGGTGACCAGGAAAGGAAAAAAAGGTGACCAGCAAAGGGAAAAAGGTGACCAGGAAAGGGAAAAAGGTGACCAGCAAAAGGAAAAAGGTGACCAGGAAAGGGAAAAAGGTGACCAGGAAAGGTAAAAAGGTGACCAGCAAAGGGAAAAAGGTGACCAGGAAAGGGAAAAGGTGACCAGCAAAGGGAAAAAGGTGACCAGGAAAGGGAAAACGGTGACCAGGAAAGGGAAAAAGGTGACCAGGAAAGGGAAAAAGGTGACCAGGAAAGGGAAAAAGGTGACCAGCAAAGGGAAAAAGGTGACCAGCAAAGGGAAAAAGGTGACCAGCAAAGGGAAAAAGGTGACCAGGAAAGGGAAAAAGGTGACCAGGAAAGGGAAAAAGGTGACCAGCAAAGGGAAAAAGGTGACCAGCAAAGGGAAAAAAGTGACCAGGAAAGGGAAAAAGGTGACCAGCAAAGGGAAAAAGGTGACCAGCAAAGGGAAAAAGGTGACCAGCAAAGGGAAAAAGGTGACCAGCAAAGGGAAAAAGGTGACCAGGAAAGGGAAAAAGGTGACCAGCAAAGGGAAAAAGGTGACCAGCAAAGGGAAAAAGGTGACCACCAAAGGGAAAAAAGGTGACCAGCAAAGGGAAAAAAGGTGACCAGGAAAGGGAAAAAGGTGACCAGCAAAGGGAAAAATGTGACCAGCAAAGGGAAAAAGGTGACCAGCAAAGGGAAAAAGGTGACCAGGAAAGGGAAAAAGGTGACCAGCAAAGGGAAAAAGGTGACCAGCAAAGGGAAAAAGGTGACCAGAAAAGGGAAAAAGGTGACCAGCAAAGGGAAAAACGTGACCAGCAAAGGGAAAAATGTGACCAGCAAAGGGAAAAACGTGACCAGCAAAGTGAAAAAGGTGACCAGTAAAGGGAAAAATGGGACCAGAAGAGGGAAAAACGTAACCTGCAAAGGGAAAAAGGTGACCAGCAAAGGGAAAAATGTGACCAGCAAAGGGAAAAATGCGACCTGCAAAGGGAAAAAGTGACCAGCAAAGGGAAATAATGTGACCAGCAAAGGGAAAAAATGTGACCAGCAAAGGGAAAAATGTGACCAGTAAAGGGAAAAATGTGACCAGCAAAGGGAAAAATGTGACCAGTAAAGGGAAAAATGGGACCAGAAGAGGGAAAAACGTGACCTGCAAAGGGAAAAAGGTGACCAGCAAAGGGAAAAAGGTGACCAGCAAAGGGAAAAAGGTGACCAGCAAAGGGAAAAAAGGTGACCTGCAAAGGAAAAAATGGGACCAGAAGAGGGAAAAACGTGAGCTGCAAAGGGAAAAAGGTGACCAGCAAAGGGGAAAATGTGACCAGCAAAGGGAAAAAGGTGGCCTGCAAAGGGAAAAAAAGGTGACCTGCAAAGGGAAAATGACCAGTATCTCCCTTAACTCTCGCATTCTCTGTGCTAACTATCAAGAAAACTTGTACTCTTACCTCTATGAATCCATTTCTAGCTACTTGAATCTGCTTGTGCTTAATAAGATAGTTATAATTAACGGAATTACAACTATTATGCGGAAATGCTACAATATTTTGCTTAGTCTAATTCGGACATGGCAGTTTATATGCATCAAAACCTGAGTACATATATAAATACATAAATGTTAAAAAATAGCTCAGTCTCGTGTTATCGTATACGAATTCAACATCTACAGTATACATTGACTAGTTTATATATACTGCTTGAGCATGAACACTCACAAAGACGGACAATTACAGTCAATTTACGAGAATCTTGATTTTTCGTATGTTTCCCAAGGGGGGAGTAATCGCTTTGTTAAGTGCTGCATATGTAATAGAACTTTAAAGAACAGGACAATTTCAAGGCTTAAACAACATAGGGGACGATGCTGTAAAGCAATGGCCAGCTGTGCATTGACTATAACACCCAAACGAGATCCTGAAATCTTCTCAAGTCCCGAAGAGCGGGATTCAAGATGTACCGTACCTGGAACCAGTTCAAGCGACCCTGTAATAACATCAAGAGCTACCACTGATGAAGCAATGAGAGCAGTTTCTTTGAATGAGCAAGCTCTGAATAAACACACCAATGAAAGCAAGCATACTAGTGACAACTCACCTAGATTAGAAGATATATCCAAAGCGAATACAGAGGAGATGCTATACCGCTACACCGATCCTAATGATTTGGTAAACATGCTAAGGGTACTCATGATGCTTCATACACCAGATAAAAATGACTTTTCCGATGCGATTAACGACATTATTCAGGATTTAAAGCTGGGTGGTTTTATAGCGTGATTAGCATTTGCAAAACCATGAAAGAGTTAGAAAGATTCCTCATATTAGGATGCGAATGTCTTCTTTATGAGATCAGTGAATAATAATAATAAAAATGTCATTAAAATGTCCTTTCACTCTTGATTTTTTCCAGTGATTGTTCTATAGGAACGTTCTGTGGCCCTTCAGTGACAAAGTTATTCCATCTAATCAGCTGTCTGAATCTGATTTCCTAGTGAATATATTTAAGTTGAGCATCATACGAATTTAGCGCAGTATTGCATCAGTCTCCTTCCTCGATAGTAAAAGTGGACACTCCATCTACCAGTTTTCCCATCTGTTACGGCAGGATAACGTATTTCACAGGAACCTTCAAATCAAATTTTACCTGTTGTTCATAAAGATCCGCTTCATAGAGCAAACAGGGGAGCCTAACAGCAATATCATTGCCTTTAGAAACAAGGATATAAGCATAATGCCTATAGTTTTTAGAAGAAGTCAACGACGTCGAGGATATAATAATGGAATGATTCGACGTACACATCATGCTCTGCCCTTGATGCCCATCAGGTTAACATCACGCAATCAGCAGTTCCTGCAGTTATTGGGCTTCAGAATCCTATAATCATGGGCACCTCAATGACACCGAGATTCGACGACAAGATCACTAAGAAGAGGAACATGTGTTTTCACCATATAATACATCAGTTCTGGACTCTAACAACCAGTTTAGAATCCCTTGTCAAGTTGAACATTTATATACTTTACATCGTCTCAGGGTGAAGAGAATGCTGTTGTTAAACCTGTGCTCAGCGAGTGGAGAAGGCTTGTGATTCGACTTTGTGATGGTGAGATCTCAAGACTGTTAAGCTGGATAAGACTCTGTTTCACCCATTTAGGACCACAGATCTGCATACTCAACCTGTTGTGTTACATGAATTTACCTGAATAGTGACACCACATCTAAAATGGAGAAGCCGTGATTTGTCATTTTTGGTGCTCTGACTTAAGATCGAGTAATGCATCTAAAGACGGTTCTCTTTTTGATCATTGTGATATAACTTAAACTAATCATTGTAATGATTTATTTTTTCATTAGGAATACAAGGATTTTTAATGAATAAAAACACTATGTAAAAGCATACCTTAATTCTTTTATTGTTATTATTTATCTTACATTTCCATCACTTTCTCGTCCGACTCATTGTTTCTGTATATGTCATTACACTTGTAACAGCAGGTTATGCAAATTTCCTTATTATTTAAATGAAAGTCTTTTTATTTTCATAATTTGTATTCCAGCGTGGCAAACAGCCTTAATGCTGTTAATGTATACAGGGCTCAAGTCTTTTAGGATACAAATTTCACCATTACTTAAAGTATTTTCACAGTCACTTAAATTATTGCTCACAATGCTTAATTTCAGTGAATATAGGGAGACTAGTTCGAGCTAGCTCTCAGCCATGCATTGAATTGTATACAAAATTGACCGTAGTTTTTCATTGTATACCCTGTAATGTTATATAAGGATCCTGTCTTAATGTGTTTCGGTGATGTAGATGTCTCAGCACCCGTTTCTTGCCGAAATGTTTCTTGTAGGTATTCTACCCTCCCATAGCGTCAGCATCCTTTGCATGCCAGCAGGCTATTCCTCTTCTTCTTCCTCTTATTGCACACCCTGAAACATTGCACAATGAAAGTCTTAGAAAACTATCTTGGTCAAGTAAAGGCAACCTGGAAAGAATTACATTTTTTGTTATGATAAATGTAAAATGAAGCATATGGCACATGTAAAAAGAAGCACAAAGATTTGTATAAACATTCGGATATTTAGAGTTATTTCAATGCGCTAGATATAATTAAACTCAAGCATGTGATATTGTAATTTCGTTAATTTTTTATAAAATTCTATAATATGCATCTTTTGTATCTTTATATGTAATATCAATGAGTCAGTTGTTTTATTTATGAATTTTTCATTGTGAAATGGGAGAACATTCAATACTTAAGTTTGACACTTCTACACACCTTCTTTGCATGTAAAAAAGACAATTTACATGTCTTAAATTTCCCCTTCTCTGCCATGCCATTATACTGTAGGTATACGCTCCCAGGTATTTCTGCAATCTCTTGATCGGTTAACGAATTATAGCGCTCTGGCAAGAACACTTGACAAGCCTCCAGCGAAGATACGATCCTGGTACCATATCTTGTTTGAACTCTCTTTAAGGACTTTATCTCATAGTTAAGACCTATTTCGAGATCTTGAACTCGGCGAGTCGGTAGGAAACTACGCTCTTCCACCATCTTGTTAAGTCTATCAGCTAAACAATCTGTAACAGACCATGTCATGAATTATTATTTTCACTACATTATTCAAGTTGAAGAACTAGGGTGTGTATGTTTTGTAAGTAAGCCTATGAGGGTGTAGAGAAATAAAGAATAAGTACAGAAATCATGTGAATGTTCATTGAAGATGAGCCAGCAGAGAACCAAAGAATGAGTAGAGGAAATCGTGTGCGAATGTATAGTGAAACAAAGAATGAGGGGGAAAATCGTATGAATGTTTAAGTAAGAAGAATGTGTTGAGAAGATCATGTGAATGTCAATAGAGAAATGAGCTGAGAACGTCGTGTGAATGTTAACAAAGCATGAACCTGCATGGGAACAAAGAATGAGTAGAGGAAATCATGTGAGTGTATAGTGAAACAAAGAATGAGGGTAAAGTCGTATGAATGTTTATGTAAGAAGAAGGTGTGGCGAAAATCATGTGAATGTTAATGGAAGCAAAGAATGTGAAGAGAAAGTCATGTGAATGTTAACAAAGCATGAACCTGTAGGTGGAATAAAGAATGAGTAGAGGAAATCATGTGAGTGTATATTGAAACAAAGAATGAGGGGAAAGTCGTATGAATGTTTATGTAAGAAGAATATGTGGCGAAAATCATGTGAACTGAAGAAGAGTATGCAGTGAAATCCATGTTAATGTAAAGCACAGATTAGAAAATATGATGCTCTTTGTAACGAATCGTCTTTCATGTACTGTAACGTTTAAATAAAATTAAATGTATTGTAAAAGCCAACAGTGATTTTGTATAGTTATTTAAAACTCACCTTGCATTGCCCCGTTTTGATATGTGCTGAATGTGTAGACGGCCTTTAGCTCACGTTGCTTTTAAAGCTCTTTAAAACTTGAATGTAAAGTTAATAAGTACACAACAGTTCTAACATGGGACAGATGTCTGTTTATATAGGGATCTAAACCCCCTCCAGGCGATGCCTGCACGTCATCATGGCTGTGATGCTTACACGTCACGTGATTATTGCAGCCAATGACATCATCTCTTGCTACGCATGCGCCGAGGCCTTCAGCACTTCTATCCCTGCTTGTTTCACTTCCTCTCCCTCTCTCGCTCTCTCTCTCTCCCTCTCTCGCTCTCTCTCACACAGCTGCATGCAGTTAAAGCATCAATCTAAGTGATGTATTCTAGAGTACAGAGGAAAATCAGTGAAGTCATTGAAAGATCGGGGCTCGAACTAGGGGCAACTGATTGAAACTTATATACAGCATTAATTGTTCATTGTATGAGCTATCAAACATGCTTTCGTCTACAACTCTATCTCTGCTAGTTTCTGCGATAATTGAGATTTAAACTTAAGGATCGAACCCTGGACGTCAGGTACCCTAATATACACCCGCAAGATATTATCTGATGACATAAACGTAATAGGTTTATTTGGTACCTTTGTCTTAATTATTTACTGTTATTAAATTTATAAGTAAACTTCATTGAATCGGTATTCGAACTCAGAACGCCAGAAACAAAATTATTTATAATATTAGTTTGATGTGTTTAAAAGACCTGTATGCAGTTGCAACATTGATCTAAGTGATATATTCTAGAACACAGTGGAAAATTAAGGAAGTCACTGAAAGATCGGGATTCGAGCTAGGGACACTGATTGGAAATTATATAAAGCATTAATTGTTCATCGTAGGAACTAAAAATCGTGCTTTGGTCCGCACCTTAATCCCTGCTAGTTTCTGAGATAATTGAGATTTAAAGTTAAGGATCGAACCCATGACACCCGGACTCTAATATACATGCACAAGAAACGAGCTAATGGCATAAAAGTAATAAAGTTTATTTACTGTCTTTATTTTAATTAGTTTTGGAGTTATTAGAAGACCGGTTTCGAGCAATCGTAAATGGAGCCTTGCATCCCGAGCTATAATTAGTTTTTATTGCATCATTTTGTCTCTTTTCATTCAGGACATGCGCGTGAGTTGGTGTGTGCGTGTGTTGGTTGGTGCTGTTGGGTGTAAGTGAACAGTCATATGCGCTTGCACGTGTGTGTGTTTGTCCATGTATATGTATGTGTGAGTGTAAGAGCACTGGTGTATGTATGTATACGCATGAGGTGCGTGAATGTGTGTGTGTACTGGTGTATGTATGTGTGTGTATGTGCAGGTGTATGTATATGCGTGTGTGTATGTGCTTGCGTGTGTGTACTTACATGTGCGTGTGTGTATGTGCTTGCATGCGTGCACCAGTGTATGTTTGCTGATGTGTGTACAAGCGCTCGTGTATATGCGAACGCCTGAATGTGTACAAGTCGTGGAGAAAGAAAGAGATAGATAGAAAGAAAAAGAGAGGAGAAGAAGAAAGAATGTTGGCTAGGCATCGAGATATCTAAGTATGCATCAGGGTTTAATATAAATAATTATATTTGCTAATTGCAATTTTAATCCGACCGCCCGCTGCTTCAATAACTTAATAGTTATTATAGCATTTCACAGGTTTGGATTCGAACTAGGGGCCTCTGGTTCCTAACAATACAGATCGTTAAACATTGTAATGTTGTATAAATTAAATTATATTTGTTAAACACGTTTTAATCTGACCGCCCAATACTCACATAGTTTAATATTTATTAAGCATTAGAGTTTCGCAGATTCGATCTAGAACCCTCTGAACACCGTTTCATTAATTAAATTATATTTGTTAAATACATTTTAATCTAGCCGTGCATAGTTTAATAGTTATTGGGCATTAGAGTTTCGCAGATTCGATCTAGGACCCTCTGAACACCCTTTTTATTAATTATTGTAATGATATATAAAAATTAAATTATATTTGTTAAATACATTTTAATCTCACCTTACATAGTTTAATATTTATTAAGCATTAGAGTTTCGCTGCGTAAGATTCGAACTAGGGTCCTCTGAACGGTCTTTCATTAATCAGGGTAATGATGTATAAAAAAATTATATTTGATAAATACATTTTTAAATCTGACCTTGCATAGTTTAATATTTATTAAGCATTAGAGTTTCGTTGGGTAAGATTCGAACTAGAACCCTCTGAACACCCTTTCATTAATTAGGGTAATGATATATAAAAAATTAAATTATAATTGATAAATACATTTTTTTAATCTGACCTTGCATAGTTTAATAGTTATTACGCGTTAGAGTTTCACTTGGTAAGACTCGAGCTAGAATTCTCTGAACGCCTTTTTATTAATTAGGGTAATGATATAATAATATCAATCATTAATTTCTCATTAGCAATAAACTTTTGATTACAGTAAGAATCGAACACCGATCTATGGATATCACTCAGAGGTTTAATGCACGTAATGAAATGTATATTAGGCGCTTTTTTCGGAGTCGTTGGCTGAAACAGAATGCTTGTTAACTATGCTCGGGTATATTCGTAGGTGGTCGTAAAACATCGGAGAGAACTCCCTCAGGCAAAATCATGATGGCCGACAATGACGTCACACAGAGTTGGTAAACAAGTTTCTCTCTCTTTCACACAAACAAGGACAGGACGAGTATAAAGCAGCCCTCGAATTCTTTTGTTAAACTAGCAGGTGGCCAAACAATGGGAACGCTGCAGGTGTCTTTCTAAACTAGCCTTGCCAAGAACAATAGAAAGGCACACACAATAGAATCTCTTACACAATGGAAAGGGTCAGGCTTTGTTATGGAGCAGGTGTCTTTCTAAAGTATGACGTCACGCAGAGTTGGTAAACAAGTTTCTCTCTCTTTCACACAAACAAGGACAGGACGAGTATAAAGCAACCCTCGAATTCTTTTGTTAAACTAGCAGGTGGCCAAACAATGGGAACGCTGCAGGTGTCTTTCTAAACTAGCCTTGCCAAGGACAATAGAATCTCTTACACAATGGAAAGGGTCAGGCTTTGTTATTGGGATGGGAACGCTGCAGGTGGTCTTTCTAAAAGAATGCTTGCCAAGGACAATAGAAAGGCACACACAATAGAATCTCTTACACAATGGAAAGGGAGCGGCTTTGTTATTGGGTTGCCACGTGTTCGAGAACAATAGGAGTGGAGTGGGTAACTGACCAGGTGCAGAAGTGGCCGGATGTGGAATGGGTAGGAAAAACATCTCGCCTTTGTTACAGAACCTTAAATTTATGACCCCTTTGTTCGTTTTGACAGTTGATTGACAGCTTTAATTACCTAACTGTCAAGCCTCCATTGTACTCAACATGATTTACGACCGCAGGTGCAGCTAAAACTACCAAGGCACAGCGGGGGGAGGGGGAGGGAGGAGGTGGGGGAGGGAGGAGGTGGGGGAGCTCATTTGCATATGAATAGCCATGCATAAATTAACTGGACCAGAATGCCCATGCCAAGGAGCAGGGGGTGGGGGAGAGGAGGTGGGGGGAGAAGAGGTGGGGGAGCTCATTTGCATATGAATAGCCATGCATAAATTAACTGGGCCAGAATGCCCATTTCCCTACTACTGAAACCGTCCGGTATGACATCAGCCCTGTCGGCTAGACACGGTTGTTGGGTGTAAGATAGCGTCACTCCATTGGAAGTGGTCGTTGGAGCTTATAGGTTTGTGAATAAATCCCAGGTATGTGAAGGTAATGAGTGCTATGTAATTCTTCAGTGTAATATAAAACCCACGCCTTCCCCTTAAATCTACACACCAATGTCCCGAATTTGTTTGCTGCCAGTTGTGCCCCCCGTTGTGTGTGTTGGGGTGACCTAAATTAATCATTTTCTGGTAACGCTTTTTGGCCTTCACCCCAACATGTAACAATACTTCTACTTACAATGCGTAGTAGAGAAAGTAATAAACGACACTGGGTGTAGAAAGTAATGTGAATGTAAAACATATTTAATTTTTTTTAATTTTCCGGAAAATATCTGCATCTAATAATTTTATTTAATGTAAATGTAATAGTTTTTGTGGTTACATTCCAACCTTCCCTTTTCAGCATCAGAAAAAGCATTCGTAAAGGTCCGTTTAAAAATGCAAATCATTTCATGTTATTCGAACAAAGGCCAGCTCCCCTACGCTAGACTTAACACAAATATAATAACAAGTTTCATATGTTCATAAAGATTATTTGAAAGCTTGGGGGAAGCAAATATGGTAAATTATATATATGGACACGCAACTGATATGATGGAAACCAGCTCCGCACGCCAGTGAATTTTATTCGTCGATATTTTATATTTACTTTTAAGGAAAATGGACTACGGTATCAGGTTGTACATGTGACTTCCGAAAATAATTCACTGGATATTGCAGCATATATTTTACTATTTTCTTTAAAAAGAAATAAAAAGGAAAACATGTATGCGATATTTTGGAACTCCAAACGTTGGCATGGATACCAGAAGCATTTGACAGACTTGAGTTGTGTACGGCTACTGTCGTGTTTTGTTTGTGTTTATCCAGAGATGCAAGCGGATATTTCATTGCAAGGTAATAAACAAATCTGAGTATTACACTCACATGACATTCTCTACCTCTATCGCTTATTAGTGGTATACACGTTTTTCTTACGAAAGTTTATTTTTGTATCTACTTCATTTTAATCGAGATAAATCTTTCCGGAAATAGCTGCATCACACATTTCGTTATAGATACAAAGAGAAGAGTGATAGTCAAATGTTTAAGAACTGGACGCTATATGCTGACCTTAAAATTCCATAGTTTCCATGCAATCGCGAGAAACAACTGAAAATCGACAGGGCTTTGAAAGAATAAGTACAATGTACAATTCGAACCTTTAATAACTGATACCTCGGAATCCTTTCGAATGAAGAGAAGTTAACAAACTAATTCAAGATATACATTTTATTTGTCATATAAATATCTTTAATACATGGTATTTTAATCAAAACCGTCAAAGCCATTTTCCAGAACATCAAAAATTTCGAAGATGTTACATGTAAAGAATAGTTTAGGGTGGGGGAATTTTCCTGAATGTCTTCGTGTCGCATCCTTGGAAGATACTGAACTTAATACCAAGTTTGTTATTTATCTGATATTTTAGTTTTGAATTATGCTATTCACAGACACGCACACACACTCGCGCGGACATTTTCTAAAACTATATTTTTTTATTCAGGGGGCCTCAAAGCATTCATTTCCGGTGAAATCTCGGTATCGATTTTTTGAGTGGAATATACTAGGTACTTCTACTTGCTATACCCAGTAGAGAAAGCAAAAAAGCAGTTTTAGGGAAAGTTCTGTGTATGCGTGAACAGCGTTACAAAAATCCAAGTCTGTTAAATACCAAACAGTATTTCATTTCAGCATTGCCAAGGATGCAACACCAAGACTTTGAAGAAAATATCCCGCACTCCAAACAACCCTTTACATGGAAAAATTTCCCTTAATGCCTCTAATTAATTTGATTAAAATATGATATGTTTAAGATATTTATTTGCATTTTCTGGGAAAAGTCTGTAAAATCCACATCATTCTTTTTGTAATTGGTAAACCGTGAAAGATAGACAAGCTCTTACTTTACAAAGATGTAGATCTCCTTAAAGCACATAAACAACGTCAAACAACTTTTCTTTGGAGCTACCATTTCCGAGGTATTCTTTGTTTTGCTTTGAATCCTGAAATACTTATATTTTTCTCAACTGGTGAATCGCTAATCCCTTCTTTCTCTCTCTCTCTCTCTCTTTCTCTCTGTACCACACACATAGTAGTTACAGATGTATTACATTCCACCCAAAAATTCGATACCGAGATTTCACCGGAAATACATGTTTTGAGGCCCCCTGAAACCAGAAAAAGCATTTTTAGAAAAAGGTCCGTGTGTGTGTCTGTGAAGGGCATAACTCAAAAACGAAAATTCGGATCAAGACCAAACTTGGTGTTTAAGCTCAGTAACTTCCAGAAATGAGATACGCGGCTTTTCAAGAAAATCACCATACTCCAAACTACCCATTACATGTGAAATTTTTCGACTTTTGTATTTTCTAAAAAAACAGCTCTAAAGAATTTAATTAAAATACCATATATTAAAGATATTTACATGACAAATAAAATTTATATCTTGAACTTTCTGGGAATAGCCTATCAAGCCCTGTTCATTCGGAAAGAATTTTGTATAACCTTGCTAACTGTTAAACTATAACGTACTGCACAAAAATGTAGAGCTCCTTAAAACACAGAATTTATTTCAAATAACCTTTTTTGTGGCATCAGCTATTTCCGAGATATCCGTTATTAATGGTTCGAGTTGTCGTTTCGATATTCAGTTGTTTATCCCGACTGCATACAGAGCATGGAATCAGTACCTAGCGTCCAGTTCTTAAACCATCGCTATTTCGTTTGTATCTATAACGAAATGTGTAATGTGAGGCAGTATCTTTAACACTTATATAATTTCACTCTAATTATATAATATATAATTCAATAACAACCCGCCTTTAAGCAATATGTGTATGTAACAAGATATAAAAAGTGTATATTACAGTCATTGTATATGTTTATATTATTGTATACATGCAATAATGTTATGTGAATGTATTGCATAATTTAATAATGTAGGAGCTGTGAGAAATGGGTCAAAAGTTGCTAACAATGAGGTAACAATGAGGTAACCTTGAGGCAATAATGAGTTTGAGAGTTTAATTGTTACTTGTGATTCTTGGAAGCACTAATGTAATTTTAGTGATAGTTTATAAAAATAGCCAATCAACAACCAGAAAAAGCTTTAGTTAAATGAAGGTATTCTATTGGATTAGAAATAGCCAATCAGAGACTTGAAATACAGGAATTTACAAGTTTAGGCGGTTGAAATCAATTCAGTTGGTTGCAGACAGTGTTACTAACCAGACGCAAAAAGTGTCCTCAAGAAATTTAATACGTATTCGTGGGAGACGAAAATAGTTTACGTGTAAAAAAGTGCAAGTAATTCATAAAAAAATCTCACAGCTCTCTATATCAGTGAAGTGCTATATAAATCGTATCAAGCATTAGTAAAAGGGGTGAAGTAAAATTATAATCTGTGTAAGCCTACATACTTAAGTCGCACCACAACCCTGCCAAGAGAAACGTGTCTCTAAAATAAATACTGACGCAGCCGAGGCAAACATAAATGTAATATTTAAAGAAACAATAAAAAAGATACAGAATTAATATTTTTAAAAATTGGGGCAAAGGCTACCGGGTACTTCAAGTGTTCGGCTCCCCAACAGTTGAACTATAATATAACTCCTTCAATACAACAAAATGCCTTCTTCAAAATAAAGACAGCCTCAGACAAGTGATGAAAGACTAATTAATACAATCACCTTCACCGCTGCTTACCCCAACTCCTATTGTCAAATGTCAGATTGTAGTGCTGCGTACAGCAGCTTCGAAATCTCATGATGTGGCAGCAAAGTCGAGTAGAGACTGGATGGCTGAGCGAGTGCAAGTCTCATCAAGAGTGGACTTAAATAGCTTTTCCCATTAAATTTCGACCTCTCGTTGTAGGAAGTCATGCCTGTATTTTGTTGTGGATTAAGGGCACAAAGGCAGCAGTAGAGGCTTAACAAGTTTAGTGAGGCATTTAGTCTCTGTGTACTTGCTCTCTCCAAGGTCCTTAAACAGGAAAATAGGGGCTAGAGACAAGGGTATGGCAAGGCAGTGTAACAAACATTTCATTCCTTAGTTATTCGTGAACCAGCATTATGTGCGTGCAACCGTGCAATGCAATAAAGTATTAATTTTACGTAAACCTGTGTATTTTTTCATTGTGCTTGTTTTATTTATGATTTTAGAAATATGGACAATTCTATCGATTTAGTGGATTACTTATTAAAAACTCAATTTTCGACTCTATAGTATGAGAAAAAGCGTAACTTAAAGGCAAAAGACCAATATCTAAGCTTGGCATTGAGTTCCAAGTAAAGAACCAAAAAAACAAAACAAAAAAAACAAAAAAAAGACATTTCAAACCTCCCATTACAGTAAATCTAATTGGTTAATTGGCAGTTACATTCATAACAAAGTGTACTGCTTCGCATGTTTGCTTTTTTGGGGGGGGAGGGAATGGCGTGTTGAAGGAATATCAAATATTAAAAACATTGAAACAAAAGCTTGCAATAAAAATCGCCAACTGGAGCTTATATACAATAAAATCTAAGTGAGTACCCACACTGTTTTCATGATTTACAGTCATAAAATGGTTTGTCAGTATTTTGTAAAGTTGCACCTAACGCTATATTTTTATAATCTAATTTAGTTTAAAATGTATATTCAGTCAATTTCGGCAATTAGTAGTGATGCTAATGACTACTAAAACAAAAAAATAATAATAACAATAATAATCAATTCGTAATAGAGAATTCACAGTATTTTATGAAACACTAATGTATGGGAATTTATGCATCATTTAAAAAATTCTAAATTCTTATTTTTAAAATCTACGAGGGCTGATCAATAAAGACTGAGACTTTATTTCTTTTCCACAGTATTTATTACTCCATTTCAATGTTGACATGATATTTTTCAAAGTAGTCCCCTCCTACTTGAATGCACTTTTTATAGCGTCTCTGCCAGTCCTCGAACACATGGTGCAGGCCATTCTTTGTCAGGTATTTGAGAATCGCCTCACTTTTCCTCAGCACGCTTCAGTGCTCTCAAATCGAATGCCCCGGAGCTTTGCCTTTAGTGATGGCAATAAAAAAGAAAACACAGGGGGCAAGATTGGGGTTATAAGGCGGATGCAGTACGCAGATGATGTTGAATTCCTGGACTTGATTTGTGACGTGAGGCCATGCGTTGTTGTGATGAAGTCGCCACCCATTCTGATGAAGTTCTGGATGTTTCCTTGCAATGTGCTCCCTCAGTGTAGCCAATACTGGCGTGTAGTACGCTGCTGTAGCAGTAGTGTGAGGAAGAACAACAATCACAGCAGCTGTGTTGATGTTGACTTCAGTCATAGCAGAAGTCGAAGCACCAGACCCACCTTGCTTAGCACAGAGGACTCGCCCTTGTTTGAAGTCCTTGAACCACCTAAACACTGTTGCACGAGATAGTGCATCTTCACCGTATGCTTGCTTCAGCTTTTCCAAAGTTTCAGAGGCTGTATGATTTAAACGAAAACAAAATTTTATTGCTCGTCTCGTGTCGAGTAGGGTCAACAATATACAGCATTACTACCAACCTACCGATACAAGAGTGCTGCCGTCTATGGACATTATACATGAAACCCCACTCTTTTCAAATATTCATGGTAGAGACAGGAAACTCTCAAGAAAGCTACAGGAAAAAATCAGTCTCAGTCGTTATTGATCAGCCCTCGTAGTATACTCAGAACACAGTACCAAGCTACGTCTCTGGTAGCGTCCCATTTTAAATTGGGCGTGAAGCACTGGACATTTTGCTCAGAGGCGTCTTTATCAGGCTTGAGGTTCTTTGACATGCCGTTAATCTATGACACGGAACCACCGGCTTTACTTCCCTTCCGGAGGAAGTTAACGCCCGAAAATATATATCGCCCTCCGCCGGGTTTGAACTCGCGACCTGACAAGGAAGATGATGTGTATAGTAAATGAGGGACAGGAAAGCCGTGGTAGAAGATGAGTGGGCAGTCGCCGGGGATTGAGGCGGGACTCCGGAATGCGAGTCGCATACGTTAACGCGGCGCCACCTTACTCTGTTAGAAGAGTGAGTAGAGAAAATTATGTGAATGTAACACAATGTTTTTTTAAAACCTGTTTTTGTGCACAGAGAACATCAAAATATATTTCCGGGTATATAGCATATAGAAATTTTGGCATCCTCTACCTGGTAGAGAAAGTATTAAAATCCGTTGGAGATCTAACTAATAACTATAGAAGCTATGAATTCCCATAAACCGAAGAGAGACTGAAAGCTATTTTATGGAGATGGTACTAGCGTACAACTTCCGGAAGTCTGCACACAGGGACTGTTGGTATTAAGCATACGGGAAGGAATTTGGCTCGATTCCCGAACCAATTCGACCTTGCTAAGATGGGCTTGTTGCAATTTTTCCTTCTACGTCTGGCCGTAGTCCAAATGAAGTGAAACTATCTTTCGTCTGACGCAAATGGTGCTATAAGAGTGTCTGATGGCTTACTACTGATGGCGGAAGTATATTATGGAATTTAAATCCTCTTTAGAGAGACATTAAAATAAAACTGCTTCACAGAAAATATTTTCAAAATATTTATTTTATATCAAAAGAAATTATTTAAGCTTAATGCGTTTATTTGAGAACGCATGGGGCGGTGCCATGTGGGATAATAAAGTTTATGGGTAATACATTTTTTTTAAAATTTTAATTAATTATGATTTTTTTATTTAATTTATTTATACCTCGGCTGCTTTAGTGATATCTGTTATAGCAAGTATCTCTGACTATGGGTGGTACGGCTGCAGAATAATTTTACGCACTTTACACCAATTATATAGGGTAGTTAAATTAAATTCGAACCAACTCGCCTGATACTCGCGACCGGGGAAGCCTAGAAGGACGAGGACACCGCAACGGGGGGCGGCAATTCTTTAGGCAGTTGACGACGACCCTAGTGTCAGTACAAAACAAGTAGCTGCAACAATGAATGTTGACCACATGACTGTCTGGCGAGTGTTACACGAGGTCCGGCTGTATCCATACCATTTACAGCGTGTGCAGGCACTATCAGCAGCTGATTTTCCTACACCGGTACGCTTCTGCGAATGCTTTATGCAGCAAAGTCTCAACCCTAATTTTAGTGCAACGGTGCTGTTCACAGACGAGGCGTCAACAAAGACTTTCTATCAATGTTTGGCCGGCATTGTTGGTGAGTGTTTGGTAAGGCCTCACGTTCATCCACACAGGCTCAACGGACAAAGTTGTCATAACTTCGTAGAGAATGTTCTACTTGATCTGTTAGCAGAAGTGCCTTTAGCTGTGCGACAAAACATGTACTTCATGCACGATGGAGCACCTCCTCATTTTAGTGTTAATGTCCGTCGGCTTCTAAATAACAGATTCGGTGACAGATGGAAAGGCAAAGGTGAACTAATTCCTTGGCCTCCACGCTCCCCGGACCTAAACCTACTGAACTTTTATTTGTGGGGGCATTTGAAAGCTCTTGTGTATCGATCCCCAGTACCAGATGTTCAGAGTCTCCGTGCCCGTATTATGGAAGGCTGCGAAACCATACGCAATACTCCAGGGATACATCAGCGCATCCGGGATTCACTACGACGGCGGGTTGATGCATGTATCAATGCTCACGGAGGGCATATTGAACATCTCCTGTGAGAAAGAGTTGAATGTGGTAATGTGGTACGTTCTATTCATGATTAACGAGTTGTAGAAAATGAGTTGTAACATGGTAACAAAGCGTTTCCAGCCCCATGTTCATATAACATCATTTCTTCGTCTACGTGCGAGGAATGTGTCCTGCAATTTGTGCCGTACATTTGTGTTACATTCTGTATATTGGGAACTAACAATTTCATAAAATTTGATGTATATATTATGCATTAAATTCTGATTTCTGTATTCAAACTTCAAATGGATCGAACAAAAATTGTAGATTTTAGACATTTCTCAAGCGGGTCTCTTTACCATTTCAAAAAAGAATATAAAGAAAATTAAATCCATTAAAAAAGAAAGAAAAAGAAGCTTAAATTATTGGGGAGTGTGAATTTTATTAGTCTCTTCTGTATAAAACACGCCGTTTGTAACAGGAACGTTTCTCTCATTCATTGTATACGTGACCATATTCACATCTTCGTTATCTTTTCCAAGTTTTCCTCCATTATTTCCTATCGCGGTTTTGTCAGCCTAATCCGTTAGTGAATAATCTCTTCTCACATCTGACACAACGTTTTCCAAGAAGACTACGACAGGCCTGCATCCAGATAAGGAAGCTCTATCCAGAGCCCAACTTCATCTTCTACAACCAGGGAAGGCGAGAAACTCTCTTTCCGTAGGGCTTTCCAATAGACCAACACCTGGAATCTATAAAATCCTCACGTGGCGAAAGTGAGCTCGCCAAAGGAAAGACTACCAAAAATCTTGGTAGGACCGACAGCATTCTATCTCACCATCTCCCAGCTCTCCAGGTTGGTAGCGGAGGACATTGCGGTGTTTTACAACTCCGCCTGGGACTCACTACCCATTCCCTCACTGGTCCAGTAGCTTCCGTAATGCAGGCGGTACGGACCCTTAGTACTTGTAGCACTACTGGCCGAACATCTGAGACCCTTCCTGAAGGGAGCTGTTCATATTGGGAAGTGCTTCCCGATATCCATGGGTGATTGGATATGTCTGGGTGAAGCCCAGGCGGGTCTTCAATGTCCTCTGGCACCAACCTGGAGAGCTGGTAGACAGTGGCTAGACACAGTTGCCCCCACCGCGGTCGTTGAGGGTTTTTTTTATTTATGAACGCTCTTTAACTGCTGTGCCCCTTAGCGTCTCATTCTATATTGAGCGTGGGAGACGGTAATTTCGTTCAGAGGTCTCTTTATCAGACTTGAAGTTCTTTTACGTGCCGTAAATCTACGACACGGTACCACAGGTTTTACTTTCCTTCCAAAGGAAACTGTGTTAAGGATATTTACGCCCGAGAAAAACCCATCGCCCTCCACCGGTTCTGAACCCGCGACCTCAGAAACTAGATGCTAGCACGACCCCACAGAAGTCTTCGGTATACTTCTCCTCTGGGGTTGACGCGTAAGTGGCGTATTCACTTCCGTCCCTGTCCTAATTAAAATGCCCTCGGAGGTTCGCCTCTTTGGGTTCAGGGCGGAGCTGGGTTGCCAGCTCTTGTTCATGTCGAGAACCACTATCTCGCCGAGTCCAACCCAAGCTTAATAACTGCCAAACGGAGGGCTCAGACTTTCGACCCGACGTATTCTAGTAATGTCAGAAGTTCCACGAGTGCTGGGTATACAGCGACCGCACCAAGGCAGCTGCAGGGATCGGAACCACTCCCCTCGGGGAAACTGCATAAACAGATATCATCTGTGGAGTTCTTCCTATGCAAAGCTATAGTAAATATTCAATTTGTTATTTTCTCAAACACTTACCTAAGCAGCGGAAGTACTGTACACCACACAAATTCAATATCGAGGTTTCGCCGGAAGTATACGTTTCGAACAATAGCTTATATCAACAGTTAATCAATAATGCCTTTGTGGAGAAAACTCTACGGAGTTTCAAGTTAGGAAATACGTGCTTTTCACTTTTATTGCTCTTTTGAGTTTTTAGTGCTAACCATCTGTTGTAAACCTTGCAAACACGCCGACATTGTAAGCGAACGTGAGCCAGCAATATATTTTGGGATGGATGAAATTATAGGTTGTAGAAAAGTTAGTAGTTATTCGTTGTTTATAGCTTCGCAAGCATTTCCGGGCCGTTTTTGTGGCATTCACAGACAAGGATATTTATACAAGGCTTCTAATTGGTTAAGGATTACATCAGCAAAGCTTATATAATGCTAAAACAAAATCCAACGTATAATAATTGGATTTCATTCTCTCCAATGCTGGAGATGCAGTAAATGTACTTAAAATATTATTATACATTTTGTTGTAATTATAAGAGGAATACAGTAAGCTATAGCGATAGCCAATTTTTTACTTTCTCCACCACGTACATAGTAGGTAGAGGACGTATTGCATTCCACCCAAAAATTCGACATCTACATTTCACCGGAAATATAGTTTTGAGGCCCCCTGAATCCACATTTATTCATTTTTTTGTCCTGGTTATGCAAAGAGAATGGAATACTCCACATAGCAACCAGCTCTTAAAATATTTGACTATCGCTTAAAGCCTAGCAATTCCCCTTGCACCTACAAGAAAATTAGCAATAAGATAAACATCTCGATTAACATGAAGCATATGGAGAATAAGCGTTTGTAAAAATAGTTTGTACAAGAGTAGAGAAAGTCATGTGATTGTAACGCATCATATTTTTTTCTCGGGTCAGGACGACAATAACCAGGTGATGGGAGATACATCTAGCACTTTGACCCCGAATGGATCTTTTGTGTATGCACCCCGGGAGGAACGGATTAGGCGAGTGAACCGCAGGAGACATATGACTGCAGAGCAGGCCTGGCGCAAATAGACAGAGATGCGCAGAGTTTCCTAACAGTTCCAGACCTGATCACTTGGCCACGCTCCAGACTCGCTGGGAGACGTCCCTCTAACGGGGCCGGGGAAACAAGAGCCACAGGGGAGGCTCAACAGGCTTCCCTCTAGCAGGGCCGAGAAGTTCCAATTCACAAGCCTCTACAGCATCTGCCCGATACCGAACGGACCACAGCCCCGGAGTCAACATGAAAGAGGGAGAACGACTCAACGAAAGACTGACTACTTTGTCCAACGCGCGGGACTCTAGGATCAAGTTTGGCGGCGCCGTGGCCGAGTGGTTAGACCGCTCGCCTCTCACCGAAGCGGCCCGGGTTCAATCCCAGGGACCCGCATGTGGGATTTGTGGTGGACAAAGCGGTGTCGGGCGGGTTTACTCTGGGTTTTCCGGTTTCCCGCGTCATTCATTCCACCAACTGCTCCATCATCACCTTTCCTTTCATCCATTTCACCATCATTTCGTTTCGTCTACTTCCTTCATCCCATGCCAGGCATCGTGCTGATCGCCCATCCTGGATATCCTGTCTGCTCCACGCGTGTGTCTGCTCCTCGAAGGGCATCTGACCCCAGGCACGCGCTGTAAGTTCTGGGGGTGATGAGGTTAAACAGTGAATGAATGAATGAATGTATTTAAAAGGAAAGGGAAAAAAGGTAGAATAGCTCTACCTGGCTTTGAACCTGCACCCTCAGGAACAGTATCATTAAAAAAAGTCTGGGGGCTTTCCATTAGGACGCTACGTATTTTATAAACCACCCCCCTGCTTTAACAAGGTAGGAGGTAGATACGCCATTTACGCGCGCAACCCAATAGGGGAATGACTATCGAACTAGCTCGGTAGGGTTGACAGTGACTAGCCACCGTCTACCAACTTTCTAGCTTGGTGCCGGACACTGATGCGTCTCACAATCCCACCTAAGCATAGCCCAGACGTATCCAATCTCTCATGGGTTTAGGGAACCACTGTTCCGCCGAGTCCAACCCAATCAGAACAACTACCTTCTGGGAGTAGCTCGGATGTTCAGCCCGGCGTACTTCTAGTAGCGTCAGAAGTAGTATGAGTGATAAGGATCCGCAGCATCTGTAACACAGCGGCTGAAGGGGTCAAAATCCCCCCACTTACGGAGAAAGGAAAGCCTTGCCAACCAGAGAAAACCACGAAGAAACCCATGGTCAGAGTGAGCGGCCTCGGGAATCAAACCCGGTAGTTCCCGAGTGCGAGCCTCACACGTTACCGAGGAACAATCTCGTTCGGTTTCTCGGGGTAACACAAAGAGCATGGAATTTCAAAGTCATCACATAGCGATCCCCTCTTTAAAATTTGGACTATCGCTTTTGTCTAGTGTAACCTTCTTATATGTATTATACGAAATATACAAGATGACTTATGAAGAACTAACACATTTGCATCTTTAATTGTTTCAAAACGAGTTATGCTAGCGCCAAATTATTATAGCTGAAATGCAGAGGAGTTTTGGGAGATTATTTACCTCTATAGCAAATTTTGAAAATGTCCTCCATCCTCCATAAGGCACAACTCAACACGTCGTTCCATGTTACTGGCAACTCGTTGGAGGACTCTGTTGTCAATAGCTTGAATCTCCTTTGTAATGTTGTGCTTCAGATCGTCCAATGTCTGGGGACGTGTGGCATAAGCCCTGTATTTTAAGTAACCCCATAGAAAGAAGTCCGGAGATCTCGGTGGCCACAGGTTTCTTGGAAATTATCCGGTCGTCAAAGAAACTTGCAATTAGTTCCATGGATTCATTTGATGTATGGATGTAGCGCCGTCCTGCTGAAAATATCCTTGACTCAGCTCTACATCGTCTAGTTGCTCAGCAAACTCCATGACAATCCGTCGGTATTCTGCAGTGTTCATATTGTTTTAAAAAAAAGGTCCCACTATTCTATTGCGCACCAAACTCCGATTTTAAACGGGTGCATAGGTGCTTCATGAATAACATGTGGATTTTCGCTGGCCCAATAGCGTGAGTTATTTGATTTCACATAGTCGGATAAATGGAACCATGCTTCATTGTGAACCATGTGATGGACAATATGGCAGGATTTTGCACAATGAACGTCTGAAACTAACAACAATAATTCAGTCGACTATCCTTATCTGGCTCTGTACCCTGTCTCATGCGACAAACGTCTTAACGATTTTTTGGGTGACTGATCCAGTCGTACTTTTACGTCAACAACCGTGGGAAGCCTAGATGAACGAGTTTTGCCTTTTTCACTCACAGAGATTCAGTTGTTTCCAATTTGTTTACCAGTCCCAGTATTGTGTTTCTTTGGGGAGGATTCCGAACACCAAAATCTCTCTGGTATGCCCTTGGAGTAACTGTAAATGAATTTGTAATCCAGTATTGCTTTAGGAAGTGTCGTTAATTTAATCTGTACTCTATTTTCACGTTGACTGGAACAAAAACAGTTGCGCATCTAGTGAAAGGCAATCAAAATTCCAGAACATTCTGCTTAAGTTGGTGCTAAAATTGGAGCATTAGTGAGTTTCGAACAGAATAATTAAAGAAAGAAATGTGTCACTTCTTCATAAATCACCCTGTATAATGATAGTTTATCTCGATTAATAAGAAGTAGATAGATAGTTTGTACAAGAGTGAGCAGAGAAAGTCATGTGAGAAGAGAGGCATGTGAATACAACACATCAGATGTTCTCCATCTGGATTGTGCAGCCCAGAATACAGAAAGCCTTGTTTTATTTCTTGATAAAGTTGCTACAAAGCACTATAAGTTAGACGGCTAGACCTGCACGTTGCTGACTGATGCCTGCTGGGCTAGACGGTCCTTATTACTGCACATTATCTGCAGCGTCAAGATCAGCTGGTAGCACGTGCGGGCCATATCGGCACAACCTACCTCAAAGGAGTCCATACGTGACGGGAAACAAGTAAGGCAATCACAGATTCGAGATAGAGTCAGCGCTTTCTGAGTTATTAGCTTCGAGAGACAGGAACGATGGGTACAAACTGCCATATCAGTTATGTTCGAGCCCGTGCGATTTTCAGCTTTTTGTTGATGGAGCTATAGGATCAACAAGCGCTATGTCGATTTTTTACTTTCTCTACTACGTATAGTAAGTAGGGGAAGATTGCATTCCACCCAAAAATTCGATACCGAGATTTCACCGGAAATATATGTTTTGAGACCCCCTGAATCAAAAAAAAACATTTTTGGACGCATGTCCGTTTGTGTCTGTGTGTGAGTGTGTGAACAGCATAACTCAGAAACGAACAGTCGGATAAACACCAAACTTGGTATTTAGGTTCAGTATCTTCCAGAGATGCGACACGAAGGTTTTCAAGAAAATCCCCCCACTCCAGATTACCCTTTACATAGAACATCTTTCGAAAATTTTAATTTTCTCAAAAATGGCTCTAACGATTTTGATTAAAATATCATATGTTTAAGATATGTTCATGACAAATAAAATGTATATCTTGAATTTTCTGGGAATGTCTCCAAAAGTATTCTTCACTGTAAACGACTTTTGCATAACTGGTAAACCATAAGAGATAGACAAAATTTTACAACGGAAAAATGTACATATCGTTAAAACACACTATTTATGTCACATACATTTTTTTTTGTCGAGTGAACCATTTCCCAGATATTCCTTGTTATTTGCTTGAATGTTCCAATATTTATTCTTCTCAAATGGGAATTCGTTATTCGTTTTTTTAAGTCCTGGACATGCAAAGAGAATGGAATGTGCCACATAGCAACCAGCGTTAAAATATTTGACTATCGCTTAAAGCCTACCACATTCCCCTTGCAGCTACAAGAAAATTGGCAGTAAGTAGAGAGCAAGAGAAATCATGTGAGTGTAACACATCAGATTTTCTTTTATTGAATAAAAGACAAATGTGCCCATCTCCATTGTGTGCTGTTAGTCTGTCTGCGTCACATTCAAGAGGTCCTTAGTTCGAATCTCGTTTAGGGTGAGTTTTCTACACCATTTCAACCATCATCGTTCAATATGACCTGGTTAAAGAACGTTGAATTATGCAAAAATGTTTGTGATATTATACAGAGACTTGTACCTGTTCTCAGAACCAGACGCGGGAACGGGAGGTCTGCGTTTCAAATCCCAACAGGACCGTCCTCTCTGTTTTTCCAGGTTTTCTTCAGTCTTCACAACTGGCAAATGCTGCCGAGGCACGTTACTGTCTAATGCTTGTCTATAGTATGTGGGTATATGATATACAACGGAGGGGGACACCTTGCACACTGCGACCTACATTGTGACTAACACCCTCCAGGAGGAAAGGATGAAGTGAAGGAACTACAGGAGGCAGGCCGAAGATTTCGAAGATCCCTCTCACTGCTGGAACTGCCTACAAAGGGCGATGAACGACACGACGACCAATCAGCCGTCTAGTGTCCGCGGGAGCACTCTTTCCTTTGAGCAAGCACCCACACCATCTGTCCGGCACCGCCATACCTTGAATCACACCTTAAAGGTGAGAAGGGAACGGAATGAAGGGTAAATGAGAAACCCTTGCAGTATTCGCCTACCGACCAGTGAAAGCCACGAAAACCCCAAGGTGAGAGTGAGCGGTAGACGGGAATCGAACCCGGGACCCCGAGCCTCACACTTTACCGCGAAGATATTTCGTTCAGTACAAACGACGCAATAAACGATAGTTTGTATGACAATAGCGGATAACGACCTTTAGTTGACAGATCCACAGTTCAAAATTATGAACGGATGCATTAAGTCATTGACTCGTTTTTGCAACAACTATATCGGAGCCCGTTCATTTTGGAAGTATGTTGGCGAGTTTCCAATTACGTTGATTCGTGTTTTTTCATCTTAAGTTGAAAAACGAGGAAAAATTCCTCAGGTAAATGACGTTTTTCCTTCTTTTAATGCACACCTCATCATGACTAGCATTTGCTGATGAAATTAACTGATATTGCTTCATGGATGATGTCATTTCATCTCATCCATACGTTCAAAAATAATCCTTCATAATGAACTTATCCTGAACAATGGGTGGTGATGAATGCTAAAAATAAATACGGTTAGAGCGTACACCATATTAGTTCTTAAAATTTATGAACTCCTTTAGCAATGGTGAACAGGTTGAGAATAATTAGTAAGTCTAATCTTGTTTTATCCGACATTTCTTTAATGGGGTCCTTAAAAGGGAGAGATTAGCAGACTTAAATACAAGAGGCGTCCAATAAGTAAGTTTTCCTATTTTATAAAAAAAACATTACACGCAATTGATCATGCTGAATTAATTTTATTAAATTGTACAATCCTTCTGTTACTTTTTCTACATGGTCAACATGTTTTTCCAAGCATTTTTGGGGACGTGACACAAGTTTTTCCAAGTCAGTGTTGTACCAGGACGGGTCCTGTGTTCGCAACCAGCTGTTCACTGATTTGACTCATCACCGATGTTAAAAGTGCCTACCTTTGAGTTGGAGGAACATGTGAAAATCACTTGGGAAAAGATCTGGTGAATATGGAGGATGCGAGAAAACTTCCCAGTTGAATCTTCCGAACTCCGCCTGGGTCAAGATTCAACTTGGAAGTTTTCTCGTATCCTCCGTATTCACCGGAGCTTGCCCCAAGTGACTTTCACATGTTCCTCCAACTCAAAGGTAAGCACTTTTAACAGCGATGATGAAGTCAAATCAGTGAACAGCTCGTTGCGAGCACAGGACCCGACCTGATACAACCCTGGCTTGGAAAACCTTGTGTCACGTTTCCAAAAATGTTTGTAAAAACATGCTGGCTATGTAGAAAAGTAACAGAAGGATTGTACAACATAAATTGAGGCAGTATTTTATATCACAACACTGTAAATGCCAGAGTGATTGTAGTGTAAATTAGCATTATTGTATGACACTAATTTGATATATTTGTTAATTATAAGCATTGTTAGGAAATAAGTTTACACGGCCTCACTGAAACTGACAATAGGAGCGGGTAACAATGTAGCGAGGGGGTGAGTTGTTTATCAATTAGAAGAGACAAAAAAATAACGTCAGAGTAGCGCGCTTTTCTTTAGAAATGGAGGAAATATCTTCCCTAGAGCATATGTGTTCGTAATTTTGATTGGATATAAAAATAGTTGCTAATGTTGGCGCGCTTTATTAACCAATAGCAGCTCTGTTATAATGTTTAGGCATATCGGGGTGAGGGAGTATAAAAAGCTAAAGCCAGAGACGGGTATTGCCCAGTTCAACAGAATCATTCAAGGGTTACACGTCGCTCAGTTCATCAGAATCATTCACGCGTTAAACGTCGCGCAGTTCTACAAAATCTCTCGTGTCGTATAGTTAGTTAAAAGATGTGAAATACGCGAATTAATAATGTGCGGCAAATAAGTGATTATAGTTACATTCGAAAATATAACAGTTTCAGTCGGGCGTGTATCAAGAGTAAATATGTGAAATTAATAACGTGTGACGGCAATAAAAGTGTAAAAACAAATCCTTTTATCAGTGTTATCTTTTAGTAACAACTCCTTTCCGTTTACACACCCTGTTTAAAAGATTTGCTCGACCGAGTAATAATAGCTAGCCGGAGAACAAAGAACTCAAAATTAAAAATAGTAAAACAATAACAGGCGCTCAGCAAATAAGATAACACGAAGTACCGCGACAAAATAAAATTAATTCAACATGATCAACATGATTCTGTGTAAAGGTTTTTTATAAAATAGGGAAAGTTACTTATTGGTCGCCCCTCGTATGTTTAAAATTGTTCAGTATCTCAGTAAAATTCCACTTTAAGATCAAGTACTCAGCAGCCTTGCAGTTGTGCAGTGCTCATTATTGTTAGTTCGATTTTAATCCTTGGGTTTTTAAACTTGAATTATATAGTCTTTTTACTATCTCTACTACTTGCCTATAGAAAATAGTGGAAGCATTACTTTCCAAACAAAAATTCGATAACCGAGATTTCACCAGGAATACATGCTTTAAGGCTCCCTGATTTCTCCCTTCACCCAAATACAAAAAGGTCCGTGTAATGTGTGTCTGTCTGTGTGTTTTGAGCGAGATTTATCGTGTGAGGCTCGCATTCGGAGATTCGGATCGGTAGGCGAATTCTGGGCTAATTCCCCTTCTTCCAAGAATTTTCTGTCCATCATTTCCTGTCCCATCATATACTTTCATCTGTTTCAGGAATGTAAGAATAGGCGACGGCGGTTGGTATATTGCGGATGGACGGTGAAATTTACGCAATGAAAATACAGGCTAGACCATATAAGTCGAGACTTACAATAACTCCAAAACCAGGCGTTGTAGAAAGAAATGTCTTTAATAAAAGTTGATTGATATTATGGGGGAAAGTAAATGTCATTAGTCTTGTTTTGTTTAGAGGACGTTGCGATGGTCATTTTAGGGTACATTTAATGTTTTTAAATGGGAACCTACATTTTTACGTTGTTTTTTGAAGTGGTATTTATTATTTATATTTAACATTTATTGAGCCACACGTTTGGGAGCCAATTTGCGACGGTTTTTATTAATGTATTTGTATATTTGTGTTTGCTTCATGTGGTGAAGGCATTTTGTGACGTGATTCTTTGTTAGGTTTGTAGCTCCACCTGGTGTTAGCAATTTGCGGCAGTATTAGTTTTTGTTTGAAAGAATGCTACTTTTATTTTATTTAATTTTGTTTCACTGTCCTCCGGCTAGCTATGATCTTTTGGTCAAGCACTTCTCTTTATACAGGTTGTGTAAACGGAAAGGAATCTTTTATCCAAAGATAACACTGATGAAGGAATTTGTTTTACACTTTTATTGTCGAACACATTTACACATTGAACTTGACACTCGCCAAACTGAAACTGTTATAACAACTTCTTACTGATCACTTTTAATCCACGTACTTCAACCTTTTGTATAATTAACTTTGCCATACTTGAGATTTTTCATAACTCTTATACGCGTAACTTGCAAATCGATAGCCGACGTGTAATATTTCTGCTGGACTGAAGGCGACGTGTATCATACAAATATTTTCGACGAACTGACGGACTGGAGGCGACGTGTAATGTATAAAGAATTTTGACGAACTGACGGAATGCGACGTGTAGTGTACAAAGAATTTTAATGAACTGGCGGTCTCTACCTCTAACCTACCTTTTATACTCCTACACCCAGATATGCCTAAAGATTATAACTGAGCTGCAATTGGCTAATAAAACGCGCCAACATTACGTAACTTCCTCGTTTCCAATAATGATAAACAGCTCACCCCCTCGCTGCATTATTGCACGCTATTCTTGTCAGTTTCAGTAAGGCAGTATAAACTTACTTCTCAACAATAATTACAATCAACAAACATCTCAAATCAATGTCACATAAAAATGCATATTCATATTACAATCATTATTTACATTTAAGTAATTTGTGATACAAATTACTGCATCATTTTTCACTCCGCATAAAAAACTAAACAACATTTGTATAATGGCTGTGTACGAAGAGGGCAATGAATGGTTGGCCCATCCATGGATGGTAATTTGAGGACCAAGTCACGTTTCGTAATTGGGAACCGACATTTTTTACTACTCACAAAATAAATAGCTTTTTATAAACTATTTTCTAATAAGAAAACAATGTACAAAATATAAGGTTAGCACTTAAAAAATTAAACTGACCCTAAAATGACCATCTTAGCGTCTTTCAAACAAAATACGACTAATGGCATTTACTTTCCCCACAATATCCAACAACTTTTATTCAAGATATTTCTTTCTACAACGCTTAGTTTTGGAGATATTGTACAGTCTCAACTTAAACGTCCACTCTGTATGTCTATCTGGGGCTTGGCGGGACTGCTGGGTCCCCCCTTCCTTCCTCGGTGCTTCTAGTCTATTCAAGGGAGCCCCAGGTTTCGGGTGTCTAAGGCGTAAGGATTAGTGTCATGATGGAATCGTTAGGGGCCCCGTTCTTGCAAGAGCACATCGTCGCCTGGATCTGGTCGCCCTCCCCTCTTCATTGCTCCTAGGATCACTTGGACGTCCAAAGGATCTACGTGAGATGCAGTGCTCCAGTTTCTAGATACCCCTCCGTGTGAATACAACTCCTAAATTTGTGTGTGTGTTTGCCTATGAATAGCATAACTCAACTACAATGTAATGGGTTGGTGGGGAGATTTTCCAGAAAATCTTTGTATTAAATCTTTGGAAGACGCTAACGTTCAACACCAAGTTTGGTATTTAACAGAGTTTTTTTTCCAGTTATGTTCGCGGAAAAATAGAACACACATACCCACATACGCGGATCTTTTTCTAAAAATGCCTCTTTTTTATTCAGAGATACTGAGGCAGTATTTTTAACACTTAAAGGATTTCAGTCAAATTATATAACATGTAAATTCAATAACAGCCCACCTTGAAGCAATATGTCTATGTAATAATTTGTAAAATGTATATAATAGTCATTGCATATGCTTACATTATTGTATACATGTGTAATAATGTTATGTGAATATATTACGTAATTTAATAATTTATGAGCTGTGAGAAATAGGTTTAAAGTTGCTAACAATGAGGTAACAATGAGGTAACCTTGAGACAATAATGAGTAAGGAAGTTTAAATACTACTAGTCATTATTAGAGCAGCAATAATGTAAATTTTGAGACAGTTTAAAAATAGTCAATCAACAACCAGAAAAAGCTTTAGTTAAATGAAGGTATTCTATTGGACTAGGATTAGCCAATCAGAGACTTGAAATACAGAAATTTACAAGTTTAGACGGTTGAAAACAGTTCAGTTGCCTCCAAACAGCGCTCATAACCAGATGTGTTGCTTATAGATAGTGCTCATAACCAGATGCGAGATGTGTTCTCGAGAAATTAATTACGTATTCGTGTGAGACGAAAAGAGTTTACGTGTTAAAAAGTGCAAGTATTAAATAACAGAATCTCACAGCTATTGACATCAGTGAAGTACTATTTAGTTTGTGTCAAGGATTAATAAAAAAGAGTGAATTAAAACTTAAAATCTGTGTAAGCCTACATTCGTAGTTGCACCACAACATTGCCAAGACCTCCATGTCTCTAACAACAATACTGAAGCATAATATAAATATACAATATTTAAAGAAACAGTTAAATTACAAAGTTAATATTTTTTTAAACTTGGGGCAAAGGCCACCTGAAATTACATTTGGGGCGAAGGCTACCGGAAACTGTTTACTATACGTGTTGCAACTACTACAAGTTCGGCTCCCCAACAGTTGAAATACAATACATCATCTTCAAACTGAGTTTCCATACGTGGAGCTAAATAAATAAAGAACTCCAACAAAACACCTTCTTTAAGACTCAAACCGAGTATTTTCGACGAAATATCGATACTTTCTCTTGGTAAATAGTAGAGAAAGCAAAAGTTTGCCAAAATTGTATTCCCGTATGTAAGGGTATCAACTACTGACATGAAAATAATTGGCACTATAATTCTTTCTCCGCTCGCACCATTTATTTCATCATGAGGGGTTACCTCGTGAACGATATCAGGTTTCCCGGAGCCCCAATAACAGGATTTTGTGTACACGCATGACCATGAGGATGGAATCAGCCCTCGTCCGAGAAAAATATTAAATATGGGTCTATTTCACCGTTGTCATTTATATCCCATGCACGCCTATATACAGGATTAACAGACTAAAAGCATGTAAAATATTTATAGTTTTAGCTTTTTGCTTAAACATCATGGTAGCATAAAGAATATGACCTAACAACACAATGAGGTACAATTTCAGTTGTAAAATAAATATTACAACGAACTGTTTATTTAAGAATAAAATGTACATAAGAAGCATACTAAACTATAGCATTTGATGTTGTAGCATGTTTTTCATTTTATTACAATGATCAGTATATAATTAACGTATGCTGTGATTTATTTTCGCAAGGTTAGTTTTACTTCAGCTTATGAGCTCTGAGTTGCAATCCTAGCCTTGTGCAACCTCAGCCAACAAAGTCTTGTACTGAGATGGTCAGGGAAGAAAGAATTTGCATGAGAAAAGTCCTTTACTTCTCGAAAGAATGAAAATATGACGAATATAACCATATACTTATTAAAATATGCAATATCAGAAACAAATGACCATATACGCATAAATATGGCATCAAATTACTATAATTTAATTAGTTTTTTATAACAAGAATTTATTTAAGGAACATATGTGTTTTACCAAAATACTACACTGCCTTTCTTTCACACTGTGGCCACCGCACAGAGGCCTGCGCGGGGTCCGTTTCAGCTCGGACTTCCGCCGAAACAGTTACAACATGCTCGCAATGTTCTCATAGTTACAATTGCAAGGGTAATAAGCAAATACCTTATAAAAGAGTGTTTATTACGAACTGACACATTTCTTTCTTTAATTATTCTGTTCGAAATTCACTCAATGTCCCAATTTCAGCATCAAATTAAGCAGAATGTTCTGGAGTTTCCATTGCCTGTCACTAGATACGTAGATGTTCATGTTTTATTCGTAATTGTTAGTTTTATTGTCGACAACTGTTTTTGAGATTTTGTTCTAGTCAACGTGAAAATGGAGTACACATTAAATGAAGACTCTTCCTTGTAAAGCAATACTGGATTACGAATTCAATTACAGCTACTCCAAGGGCATACCAGAGAGAATTTGGTTTTCTGAATCCTTCCCAAAGAAACACGATACTGGGACTGGTAAACAAATTGGAAACAACTGGGTCTCTGGTGAGTGAAAAACGCAAAACTCGTTCATTCTAGGCTTCCCACGGTTGTTGAAGTAAGAGCACGACTGGATCAATCACTCACAAAATCATTAAGACATTTGTCGCAGCAGACAGGGTACAGCTACTCAATGTGTCAGTGAGCTGTGAAAAGTGCAGGCCTAAAGCCGTATAGGATTACGGTTGTCCATCAGTTACAGGAAACAGATAAGGATAGAAGACTGAATTATTGTCGTTGGTTTCAGGCGTTCATTGTGCAAAATCCGTCATATTGTCCAGCACATGGTTCACAGATGAAGCATGGTTCCATTTATCCGGCTATGTCAACTCAAATAACTCACGCTATTGTGCCAGGTTGGTGCGCAATATCCGCACAGAGAATAGTGGGATATTTCTTTTTAAAACAATGTGAACACTGCAGAGTACCGACGGATTATCATGGAGTTGGCTGAGCAACTAGACGATGTAGAGCTGAGTTAAGGATATTTTCAGCAGGACGGCGCTACATGCCATACATCAAATGAATCCATGGCACTAATTGCAAGTTTCTTTGACAACCGGACTTCCTAGAAGTTTATGACCACCGAGATCTCCAGATTTGACATCGTCGGACTTCTTTCTATGGGGTTACTTAAAAAACAGTGCTTATGCCGCACGTCCCCAGACATTGGACGATCTGAAGCACAACATTACACAGGAGATTCAAGCTATTGACAACAGAGTCCTCCAACGAGTGGCCAGTAACATGGAACGACGTGTTGAGTTGTGGCTTATGCAGGATGGAGGACATTTTCAACATTTGTTATAGAGGTAAATAATCTCCCAACATTCCTCTGCATTTCAGGTATAATAAATTGTTGCTAGCATAACTCGTTTTGAAACAATTAAAGAAATAAATGTGTGAGTTCTTCATAAATCACTGTGTAGTTGAGAATGTTGTCCTTCCGCATCCACATATTTCTGGCATATTCTCAGAAATGTTCATTTACACCGGAGGGTTCAACAACCGAAATTGAGTGAATTTCTTACCTGATGTTTTCCTTTATCTTCCAAGGTATGGCTTTCTAGCACACACCTTATACTTTCTCTACTACATGCACATTAGGTAGAGAAGGTATTGCATTCCACCAAAAAATTCGATACCAATATTTCACCGGAAATCATGTTTTGAGACCCCCTGAATAAAAAAAGGTATTTGTAAAAGAAGGCCCGTGTGAGTGTGTTTCTGTGAACAGCATAACTCAAAATCGAATAGTCGGACAAATAGCAAACTTGAGGTTCAGTACCTTCCAAAGATGCGACACGAAGATTTGCAGGAAAATCCCCCCCCAACCCAGACTACCCTTTACATGGAAGATTTAATGAATTTGATTAAAATATTACATAAGAATTTTCTGAGAATAGCCTGTGAAGTGCATGTCATTTGGAAGAAATTTTGTATAATCTTATATAACTGGTAAACATTAGGCGATAGTCGAAAACTTACTACTACAAAAAAATATAGATCTCTTTAAAACACACAATTTATTTCAAATAGATTTTCTTGTGGCATAAGCCATTTCTTAAATATCCGTTATTAAAGGTTCGAATTGTTCATTTCTTAGTCATTCTTTTAAGTCTGTCAACATTCGCTTGTTTCTCGCGATGTTATGCAAACAGTATGGAATTTTAAAGGCAGCATACAGTGTCCAGTTCTAAAACATTTGACCATCGCTGTTCTCTTTGTATCTATGATGAAATTTGTAATGTAGCTATTTCTGCAAAAGTTTATTTGGATTAAAATGTAGTAGATAGAAAAAAATGCTTTAGTAAGAATAGTTTATATATCCACTAATAAACGATAGAGGGTAGAGAAAGTCCTGTGAATGTCACAGCAGATTATTTTTCAAGTTCCCCATAGATAAAAATCAATAGTTAAATCAGGAGATCGAGAGGGCTAAGCACACTAATTACTAGTATTTTTAAGTTAAGTACATATTTTGTTTGCGTCGTAATATAAGCTTGAAATTGAGTTTATTTTTCTGGATGTTCCCACCGGAGCATATACAGGGTGGATCATTTAAGTTGAGACTGTACAGTATTTCCAAAAATATTGTGGGTGAAAGTAAATGACATTAGTCGTGTTTTGTTTGGAGGACGTTGTGATGGTCATTTTAGGGTCAATTTTATTCGTTTAATGGGCACCTACCCTTTTATGTTCTTTTCTCACTCCACATAAAACAACTAAACAACATTTGTATACAGCAGTTTGCAATTGCTCTTAACCAACGTAAGTAACAACGAAAACTCTGAATGGCTGTGTACGAAGAGCGCAATGAATGGTTGGACCATCCATGGATGGTTATTTGAGGGTCAAGTTACGTTTCGTAATTGAGAACCAACATTTTTTTTATTTTGTTTCGTTATTTCTCATTATAAAATAAACATCTTTTTATAAAGCATTTTATAATGAGTAAACAACATGCAAGATGTAGGTTCCCAATTAATCAAATTAAATTGATCCCAAAAATGACCATCATAACGTCCTCCAAATAAAACACGTCTAATGACATTTACTTTCCCCCATAATATCAAGCAACTTTTATTAAAGACGTTTCTTTCTACAACGCTTGGTTTTGGAGATATTGTACAGTCTCAACTTAAATGGACCACCTGTATGGGACATTCCATTTCAAATCGTCTTAAATAGATGGAAAATCGACCTTGCATATTTTAAACGAAACGAAACCTTTTTGTATTTGGGGACAAGCCCGATGCAATGTTTTATGGAAACTCTTAAAATTCAGAACATCATAGTTTTGCAATTACAATTATTCAAATTTATCATATCATATCAAAATTCCCAACTTCAAACTGTTATAACCCTGAAACCTTTAAATCTAATTATTTAAATAGAGTTTTATTTTGATTCCCTAAGCCTAAATTTCATGCTGCTAAGTAAAGATGTTCGTATTGTTTTTATTTAAGAGAAGTAATTTAGACTTTTAGGTGGTTTCGGATTAAGAAAAACAATTTTATTATATATGGTAAGATTCCGTAATTTAAACACAATCAAAAATACATTTTACTGTAGTGGTTATTGATAAGGTTTCGTCTAAACTAATTAAAGAAGCAAATTATTTTACGCGCTCATGGTCGCTCTCGCATATTTGTTTTGAACTGAGTTCAAGGAAGCTGCTGCGTGTAAGGTTAAACAATGAGAACGCTTACTAAGCAATATTATGCCATTACAGTGCTATTTTAGGACAATACCTCAACTTGATAAAAGCTTTTTAGGTTTTAATTTTCCTACCTTGAAGAAGAATTCACAAGAACGTATAAGTAACCAAAATATAAATAATTATCTTCGCTTAACTTACAACACTTGTATTCAGTGTGGGCAACACTTCCTCGTAAATAATGGCTAGATGGTATCTTTAAAAAGGCATTATTTGACAAAAAAAAGGCTAGATATATTTGGCATCGAAACTACCCATATTTTCTTTGTAGAAGTTAAACCAAATTAAGGCATTCTAAATGTCATAACTGATTAGATAATTCCATAATATTTAAATATTGTAAAATAATACTTTATTTAATATAAAATTGTAATGGAATAAGGTATATTTTTGCTAAGCACCAACACCGTACGTTAAATACAGGGAGAGCAAAAAGACTACGAACCGGCTACGCGGTGTTTTACCTGTCCGAGTCCTCGGCGCTCGTTGCCGTCTGCCGCTATTATAGAAAGGCGCGAATGACACCATACACCATTTTTAAAACTACTTTATACAGGCTTTACTTAACAACTTTATGTATTTGATGACAGAATTATTAGTAGAGCTTTGTGGTCCCCTCAGTCCCGCGACCTAACCACCTGCGATTTCTATATCTAGGGTAACTTAAAACATAAAGTGTACAAACAAACCCACAAACTCTGGAAGAATTAAAACAAAATATCCGCCAGGAAATTGCCAGCATTTCTCGACGTGAACTACGGCGAGTGATGGATAGTTTTCTAAAGAGGTGCCAAAAATGTATGGACAACGACGGTGGCCAGCTTCAGCATCTCCTTTCATAAAGTTGTTAAGTAAAGCCTTTAAAAGTAGTTTTAAAAATGTTGTATGGTTTCATCCGCGCCTTTCTATGATAGTGGCAGACGGCAACGATCTCCGAGGACCCGGACAGGAAAAACACCGCGCTGCCGGTTGGTAGTTTTTGGCTCACTCAGTATATCTGATATTGAAATATGAAATTTACTGAAATTCTTTAGGCAAAATATGTAAAACTTGACCAATTATATGCGTAAAAAATCATACATTTTGAGCGCATACTCCAGAAATTCCCCTTATGATTAGTACACATTTTGATGTCATGCCATGACTCCTGATGGGAACATAATACAGCTACACAGGTAGTGGGGATTCACCCTAATCTTTTGCATAGCTAAAACACAGATGAAATTACGCTATTTAGGCTAGATTTTGGCTAAGGAGTTTGTTAAATAGGCTAAATTTCAGGCTATAAGCATTTTACGATTTTATATGGATGAACGCTACTGTAAAAATGTGAAACGGCAACTCTAGGCCGAGCCCGAGAACTGTAATTACAGATAATTTATTAATTAATTTTTATTGATGTTAAATCATGCTATGTACATATCTTTTTCTTATACTGCTTGTATAGTTTAAGAAGGGTGATTTAACGATATGTCTGTATTTAGGTTACTAATATTAGAAGAGTTATAAATGGTTTAATGTAAATAATTTAAGCGCTATGTTAAAATACTGTCCGCGACGAAATGTCTTAGCTACAGGAATAGTGCCTTCGAAGGCAGAAAATCTAGTTTTACGATGTCTCTTTGGTCGCAGGGGCATTGTTCATACAGCGAGGGTGTAGAGTCTTTGTTCCTTTATTTGATAATTCGCCGTGACCAAGTGATAGAGACAGATGGCTTAATGGTAAATTTAGGAAAAGCCGCGATTTATATTAAACTTGGACCAATGAGATCCCTGGAAGTTTATACGAAATAGCGAGACGCGTCGAGTGGCGCTAAAAAAATGGACCAATAGGAAAGGAAGCAGCCCCAGAAGCCTGCGACTATAAATGGATCTGTTTGGAGCAAATTCGTGGCATTACATTTCAGTTTGGCATTTTGTCATGTGTGGTCAGGGAGAGATGCTGCAGGATGTGTGAGATATCGCGCCAAAAAGGGAATAAAGACAGTTTTAGGAAACACACCTAAGAACCGCTACTCGTAAAGAGATAATAAGCATATTTAAACTTCGTGTCATATCCGCGCCGCGTTTTAACAGCGGTGGACAGTATTTTAACGGCGGCAATACCAGTGTTGTATACTACGTGGGTTAGTTAAATAAAAAAAGAAACGGCAGTGTCATCTTTTCATAACCAAAGCACGTCTATGTCTTCTTATATCACCACCCGAGATCGACGCTTCCTTTACCAAGGATAAGTCCATGCTCCCATATAGAAAATTACTGCAGCTAGCCGAGGATAAAATTGCAGAGAACCAGCACACTACGAACTTCTGGAGCCAACATGGAAGATGCATCAAGGTAAGCCAACAGCAGCGCAGAGGAGGAGGTGACTGCCGCAAACGCTAGATTTAGCCATAGAATAGCTAAGTTGGCAACACTGCTTGTATTAACCTTGCTAGCGCACGGATAGACTGAAGCAAACGGAAATAAAGACAAAGTGCTAGTTTGTATTGTGACAGGTTGCTGAATCCGTGCCTTTCTTGCATCAAATGTGTTGTCCTACTGCAGAGCGCTTGGTATCATCGTGCATCAACCACGTAAATCGCCGCGTTTATTCACTTTTTGTGTCATAACTACGAACGCTTTGACATTACCACTTTACCAACATTGCCAGCTTCTCTTAATGACCTTTGATTTATTCTGAAAGGAAAATTTTAGTTTCATAAAAATCCAAAGACGCTTAAAACAAATAAAAGCCCTGTATAGATTTTTGTGAATATTATAAAGTAATTAATATATGCTGTAATAAAATTTGAACTTTTATCTACAAAATGAGATTTAATAAAATATTCTAAAATAAAGCGTTCCGGAGTTATGCGCACTTAAAATACGACAAAATGAATGAATACGATACATTTATCGTTCAGTAACGTGACAACCGTTGCGTTTTAGATGATAATATTTGATTAATATGCTTACCTTAGCAACCTTTATTAATAAGAAAAATTACAACGCAAAAAAAAACATCCGAGGTATTTTGCCGTTCGTTTTCCATGTCCCATATTTTATTATTACAGTGTTGCTTATCGCTTGGAATAATAGGTCACAAGCCACAGATGAAGGTCAGACAGCACTCAGGCACATGCACTGCATGCATTGTATTAAGACAGTTATTCACACACGATTAAAAGTGTAAGAGTTCTTATACATTGCAGGTAGATGGTGTGTCATTTTGCACAACCCCCTTCACGCCAGTTAGGAGATCCATCGACGAGCAGTGCCTTGGCCAGGTTACATCATCACCAGGAAAGGGAGAAGCTTCTGTGTTGTCTCTGTGATGGCCACGTTGCCCAGAGCTGAAATGGTTCTTCAGATCCCGACCGTTCTAGCGCCGACAACCAGCTCCAGTAAACAACCCAGCAACTTCGATACCACAACAGGAAGATCAGGAGCCTCCTCATCACTGAGAAGCACGCAGCTTCTTTCACCGTCTCCGACTTCAGTTGCTGACACCGACCTTGCTAACACCATTATAGTCCACCTACAGGCTCTCACGCACCATCTAAACAGGCTAATGTCCTCAACAACTCCGCAGCTTCACGCCAATACACGGATCATCCGACTTGCATCTCGCCAGTTCCACCTCCTCCGGACTGCCGTCACCCAAGTTACCTCACTAGACACTGCAGAGGCCATTGAATCTATTCACAGGAAACTCTGGAGAATCGAAGACAACCAGATGCCATCACACACTACCAGCGACGACATAGCCACACAGGCTGAGCCAACTTCCTGCCGTAACGACTACACCTCCTGCCTGTGGAGATCAACTACCACCTCTTACACCGCCGGCTCAACAGCCGCCCGCTGTTTCTACTTACCTATGGGAGCTAAACGACCTAGCCCGCCAGTGTGCCGCGGACAGGGCCGAGCGTGTGCCTATGAGCAGCAGCACTTATCCCCGCATGGGTGCGAATTAACGAGGTGCTCATGCGGAACCTCACCCACTTTCCCTAACTTCATTTCCATCTCTCTCCCTAGTCCCCCCCAAAAGGGAAAGGCAGTGCTGTTGCTGGCTACCTCCCTCTCCCCGACACTGAGAGTCCTGCTCGAAACGACGTGAAAAAAGAAAAATCAGTCAGCGAGCTACTAGACCAGCAGTTTCCAAGCAGCGGACACGTCGCGTACGCCCAAAGCTTCGGCTATAGTAAACTTTTCTAAACCTATTTTCGTGAGTAACTGTCTAAATGTCAATGGTAGGGAGTACGCACGAATGTTTGGTAAAATCGCTGTAAATTATTTTAGAAACGTGGTGTGAGCAAACACTTTATATTCAGTTGTACGTCGATTGCTATTCCAATATTTTGAGTAGACATTAAATTCTATAAGGGGACGAGATAAGGTTTTGTGTGCGAATGCGCAGATATGTTGAAATGTAGGAATGTAATTTTCATCTTTAATGTGGAAACTCGTTAACAAAAGAAACTCGAGATATGACCTAGAATTCTAAGAATGAATTTTGTAATTTGAGAATTGTTAATACTTGGAAATTTTGGCACTGATATTTCATAATAAAATTCGGACCAGGAGTGTAATGCATAGTTTTGAATTCATGTTGTTCCTTTATATTGTCTTAGTCTTTTTCGTTTGTCTTAGGCCTTTAAGTTTTCCTGATTGGTTAATGCGATCCACGCTTGGGGTGTGGTGTTGTGATTTATAAAGAACGTCAAGTGGATCACACCACTGCATATACTAATTAGAAATTTCGCTAACTACAAGAAGCACGCAAACCAACATCAAATAAAAGAACGCTAATGAAAGTAGTAAATTCAAACTTTATTCACCGTTTGATTTCAATACTGATATATTGGCTTCATCAACAATACAATTATCAGTACAAAAAGAACATGTCTAATAAGATGTAATACACAAATACAGAAATCCTAATTTGTTACATGAGTAGGTACCTAAACTAAAGTTAGGAATTGCAAAAATAGTACATTCCATAAGGAAGCTTATAAACTAATTCAATTCTAGATATTCTTCCACTGAATAAAAACACCCTGTATTAGGATTTTTTCAAATCTTTTTTGAAGACTGTTAGGGTTTTAACTTTTTTTTAAATATGTGGGGAGTTTATTAAACAATTGAATGCCATTATATAATATTCCTATTCATATAGGGTTCTTTTATGACCTGTAATGTGCAGTTTAGATTTATTTCTTGTATTATAGTCATGAATATCAGCATTTGTGTTAAAACTATTTTGCTGCTTATACATTGTTATCGGAGTTTCAAAAATGTATAGCGAAGGAACAGTGAAGATATTTAACAATATGTAAGGTTTGCAGCTTGTGTTGCTACAAAGGTTTAACATTATTCTGATTGCCCTTTTTTGTATTATAAGTATTCTATTTTTATAACTGGACTTTCCCCAGAATATTATACCATATGATAAATGACTATGGAAATATGCAAAGTAGGCCATTTTAAGTGCATCACCATTAACTGAGGTTTTAAGGGTATATAATGCAAAACCTGTTTGGGATAATTTTTTAGATAATACATCACTGTGGATTCCTCAGATTCCAAGAAATTTAACTTTATTAGACATTGTTATTAATCCATTTTCTAAATAAACTTCGGAAAAATTTATGTTTTTGTTAACTTTTATTATGTTTTCTTCAAGTTCTTGTTTATCTTTACCTGCAAAAAGACTAAATTTAGCGTTAGGGAAGTCATTATTTATGGCCAGGTCATTAATATATAGTAAAAGTAGTAAGGGGCCCAGTATCGAGCCCTGAGGTACTCCATATTTAATATTTTCCAAACCAGAACGTGAAGCTTGAATTTCTTATTTCAGATTCGATTTCAGTTAGCTGTTTTCTATTGCTTTAATTGAATTCTCCTTATACCATAATTGCACAATTTGTAAATTAATATCTCATGGTCAACCAGGTCAAAGGCTTTAGATTGGTAGTGGCAGCGTAAAGAAATAAAGCGTTACACAAAAGAATTTTAACATATTGCAATTAAATAATACTAGCAGAGCGATTTAAGAAAAATTGGCGCAAAAATGGGTATGAGTAAACAATGTCGTTTAGTATTAAAATATGTACGGGCCGCTAAGCTGAAACGACGACTTCATTCATTATGAAACGCACTTACTTCTAACCGTTATTGGTAACCGTTAATGCAATGTATTGTCCATTCCAAACCAGAGTTCCCTCTGATGTAAACAGAAGCACGTGCTTCTGCTTGTCACGAATCCAAGAATTTACTCTTACGCCAACTAAGTACTTCCTTAATACATGGATTGTATTATGAAATATTAGACAGGAAAGGTATAGAACTGCACATTTTATTGCTGTTATCATAAGAACTCATCGTTAAAGGTAATGGATATATATTAGCTGTTAAGAGATTACAAAATATGATTTTCGCCTGCTGTTGCGCTAATGCAGAGAGCAGCCCGCTTGTTAATACCAACCGACATGCACGACTGCCACTCTCTTACATACACAAGAAATGCAGCAATGAATTCCCAGAGGTGCTATCTGAGTACCGAATAAACACTTTGCGTAACACAGGAAATATGATAAGCGAACAGTCTTTCATAATACACTAACACACATATGCTCAGCTCAGGTCAAATCTTGTGATTTAGTCAGTTGGTATTTGAGTTCACATGGCAGAGTAAGGTGCGTGTAGTGAGAATAAACTGTTCAAACACAGAAGCGGGAAACGGTTAAAAAGTGGCTAAAACAAACAATACTTCATATATTCAACTCACTAATACAAAAATACCCAACAGTTGCATTATTGCATATTGCGAAACTAATATCGGACTTTACAGGCGTTTCAGTGAGAAGTGTAACGAAAGCGAGCAGGGAATATAAACAGACATAATACAACATAGAAGTGGATAAAATATGGGAACTTGTTTTAAGTGCGACGGTGCTGTGGAATTGTGGATAAGCTTGTCATTATTTTGGAGAGTAGTTCTGATTCTGATATGGCAGCCGAGTCATCTTCAGAGGATTCGGATTTGGGTGTTGCACCTTTGCACGAGGATTGTGATTAACGTAAGTAAAATGTTCATTGCCGTATACTTATAAAATCGATTGTTACCTCAGGTTGCATTTTGAACTATGATTCTCACGCAGGGCGCCTTTTTATGGATTAATAGTGTTCAACAAGCACGTGGGAGGGGAACAAGCAGACATTAGGGGCGGGGATTGCGAACTACTTTCGCGCGGATAATACAAAGAGTTTCTTTTCAGTGAAAGGCACTATGGTTTGGAATGGACAGTGACTGCGAATTTGATAATCATGAAAAAAAAATAACTTAATCGTTACTGGTAACCGTTACATTTAACCGTTAATGCGCCGTAACCGTTACTCGAATATAACTGTTCGTCACATCCCTAGTAATAACACTGTAAAAGTTAATAGCTTTAATACCACGAGCTCACATTTTCCCACCAATCCTTGTAGATGAAAAGAAACAAGAAGCACGCCACTGCCTCACTGCCGCTTTATGATCCCCGGGTGCTATCAGGAATGTCTTCTAGGAGCGCTGCTGTGAAAAGAACAAAAAGAAAAGCGTTTACTGCATGAGTGTGCGGACTGGTGATTCATTGAGATAAGGCAAGCGTGTATACCAGTGTTGGAAGCATCATTCAGCCGTGTATCATGATGCAAATAAAGATGTAGCGCTGGTGTCGCATCCCAAGCAATAGTAAACACGTCCTTAAGATTACGAACAGACCTCGCAAATTTAGGCACTGACGTTTTATGAACCGAAAATAGATCACAGGATAATTCAATGTCGTTATTTTTACTTTCTTTTGTCGCAGTATCGTTCGTGTTATCTTATTTGCTGAGCGCCTGTTATTGTTTTACTATTTTTAATTTTGAGTTCTTTGTCCTCCGGCTAGCTATTATTACTCAGTCGAGCAAATCTCTTAAACAGGGTGTGTAAACGGAAAGAACTTGTTACTAAAAGATAACACTGATAAAAGAATTTGTTTTTACACTTTTATTGCCGTCACACTTCATTAATTTCACACATTTATCTCTTGATACACGCCCGACTGAAACTGTTATATTCTCGAATGTAACTATAATCACTTATTTTCCGCACATTATTAATTCGCGTATTTCACATTTTTAACTAACTTTACGACGCGAGAGATTCTGTCGAATTGCGTAACGTGTACTTCGTGAATGATTCTGTTGAACTGTGCGACGTGTAACCCGTGAATGATTCTGATGAACTGTGCGACGTGTAACGCGTGAATGATTCTCTTAAACTGTTCGATACTTGTCTCTGGCTTTAGAATTTATACTCCCTCACCCCGATATGCCTAAAGAGTATAACAGAGCTGCTGTTGGTTAATAAAGCGCGCCAACATTAGCGTCTATTTTTTTATCCAATCAAAATTACAAACACATATACTCTAGGGAAGATATTCCCTCCATTTCTAAAGAAAAGCGCGCTACTCTGACGTCATTTGTTTGTCTCTTCTAATTGATAAACAACTCACCCCCTCGCTACATTGTTACCCGCTCTTATTGTCAGTTTCAGTGAGGCCGTGTAAACTTATTTCCTAACAATGCTTATAATTAACAAACATCTCAAATCATTGTCATACAATAATGTTAATTTACACTACAATCATTCTGGCATTCACAGTGTTGTGATATAAAATACTGCCTCACTTTACGTACGTACATAGAAGGTAGAGAAGGTATTGCATTCCACCTACAAATTCAATACCGGGATTTCACCGGAAATGCACGTTTTGAGGCCACATGAATTAACCCAAATAGGTAAAAAAAAATTTGGAAGTATGTGTGTGTGTCTGTGAACAGCATAACTCAAACAACAAAACTTCCGATATACACCAAGATTGCGACACAAACATTTTCCAAAAAATTCCCCCACCCCAAACTACACTTTACATGGAACACTTTTAGACATCTTTTATTTTGTATAAAGTGGCTCTAACGCTTTTGTTTAAAATACCATATATTACAAATGTTTGCATGACAAATAAAATGTACATCTTGAATTTTCTGGGAATAACCTGTGAAGGTTTCTTACTTCGGAAGGAGTTTTCTATAATATTGTATAACTGGTAAATGTTAAGCGATACACGAAAACCTACTACACAAGAAACATAGACCTCTTTAAAATACACAATTTATCCCAAAAACCTTTTGTGGCATAAGCCATTTCCGAGATATCCGTTATGAATAGTTAGAACTGCTCAATATTTGTCATTACTTTATATTCCTGTCGACATTCAGTTGTTTCTCGCGATGTCATGGAAACAGTGTGGAATTTTAGGGCTTGCATATAGCGTCAAGTTCTTAAACATTTGACTATCGCTGTTCTGTTTGTATCTATAACGAAATGTGTAATGTAGCTATTTCTGCAAAGGTTTGCCTGGATTAAAACGAAGTAGATAAGTCGTAGATATTAGAGAAAGTCACGTGAGTGTAACAGAATTTCAAAGCCATCACATAGCACAAAGCTCGTTAAAATATCCAACCATTCATTTAGGTATCTACTACATAGAACAAGGAAATTCTTTTATAAGAATAATTTGTAGAAGAGGGAGTAAAGAAATCATGTGAATGGAACATGTCCGATTTTTGACAATTGCTATCCTTAAAGCTGGATGTAGCTCTGCATAACATGAAGTAACAGATGCCTTTTGACAGTGTGCGGTTTGTCATCTTGCATCAACAAATGTGGCACATGAACAAACGCTAGCAGTTAAGAGGGATGAAACAAACCACAATATTTCTTTCCACAGAGACAAAAACTTCCTTGCTGGTTTCCTCGGATCTCGTTGCCCTTGCGTTGGGAGCAAGCGATGTTGTTTACTGATGTTGCAGAAGAAAATATCAAAAATTATGGAGCGTATTACGAAGCGGAGATGAAGAAGCAGCATGAATATTTAAAAGGGTGGAAATAATTGTATATTCTTTGTGTTACCTTCACATTTTTATTTTCTCTACCACGTACTTAATAGGTAGAGAAAGTATTGCATTCCACCCAAGAATTTGATACCGAGATTTCACCGAAATGCATGTTTTGAGACTCCACGAATACAAAAAGAGCATTTTTAAAAATAAGGTCCATGTGTGTCGGTGTATCTGTGAACAGCATAACTCAAAAACCTCGTCAGATATAACCCAACTTGGCATTTAAGTTCAGTAACTTCCAAAGATGAACACAAAGATTTTCAAGAAAATCCCCCATTCCAAACTATCCTTTACATGAAGAGTTTCTTAAATGTTTCATTTTGAGGCAGTATTTTATATCACAACACTGTGAATGCCAGAGTGATTGTAGTGTAAATTAACATTATTGTATGACATTGATTTGAGATGTTTGTTAATTATAAGCATTGTTAGGAAATAAGTTTACACGGCCTCACTGAAACTGACAATAGGAGCGGGTAACAATAAAACGAGGGGGCGAGTTGTTTATCAATTAGAAGAGACAAACAAATGACGTCAGAGTAGCGCGCTTTTCTTTAGAAATGGAGGGAATATCTTCCCTGGAGCATATGTGTTCGTAATTTTGATTGGATATAAAAATAGACGCTAATGTTGGCGCGCTTTATTAACCAACAGCAGCTCGGTTATAATCTTTAGGCATATCGGGGTGAGGGAGTATAAATTCTAAAGCCAGAGACAAGTATCGAACAGTTTAAGAGAATCATTCACGCGTTACACGTCGCACAGTTCATCAGAATCATTCACGGGTTACACGTCGCGCAGTTCAACAGAATCATTCACGAAATACACGTTACGCAATTCTACAGAATCTCTCGCGTCGTAAAGTTAGTTAAAAATGTGAAATACGCGAATTAATAATGTGCGGCAAATAAGTGATTATAGTTACATTTGATAATATAACAGTTTCAGTCGGGCGTGTATCAGGAGTAATATATATGAAATTAATAAAGTGTGACGGCAATAAAAGTGTAAAAACAAATTCTTTTATCAGTGTTATCTTTTAGTAACAACTCCTTTCCGTTTACACACCCTGTTCAAGAGATTTGCTCGACTGAGTAATAATAGCTAGCCGGAGGACAAAGAACCCAAAATTCAAAATAGTAAAACAATAACAGGCGCTCAGCAAATAAGATAACACGAAAGTTACCGCGACAATTTTCTAAAAAAATCCGCTAACGATTTTTATTAAAATACCATACATTAAAGATATTTACATGAAGAACAAAATTTGCATCTTGAATTGTTTTTTGAGAATGAAATGCAGAAGGAATTTAGTATAATCTTGTGTAACTGGTAAACGTTAAGCGATAGACGAAAACGTACAAAAAATATGGTTCTCTTTAAAACACACAAATTATTTCAAGTAATTTTTTGTGGCATCAGCCATTTTCGAAACAACCGTTATTAACGGTTCGAACTGTCCATTCTTTTAAAGTTCTGTCGGTTTTCAGATGTCGAGGAAGAGGAAAGGAGAGAAGGCGACGGTGGTGTTGGGATCCAGATTTACCATTATTGGAGGAGTAGCCAGCAGTTTGAGACAGAGTGTGCGCGGATTAGTTTTACAATGTGTTAATTTATTTAGTGATTAATTTGATATATGAATGATATATGTGTATAATGTGAACACCATGTAAATAGTCATTTTTGTATAATGTAATATTTGTCTTATAGGTAATGTTCCTGTTTCACTAGTTGTAGAATGTCTTAAACTCTGCCGTTTGTAGCAAACATACTGTTCTCAAGTGCAGAGAAAGTCGGGATCTTTTGTATTAGGATCAAGGGTAAGGTTTTATGACCTTATTTGTCTCTGCTCGGGAAGTATGGTGTGAGGGAACTGTAACACAGAACGGAAAATTACCGAGAGAAGCCCGGGAAAAAGTCAAGTGATATATACAAACTAGCCAATAAGAATATATGTATATATATAAATGAAATAATATTTAACCACGCTAAGAGAACCGCGAAAATTCCTCGAATGAGAAATCCGATCCTAAAATTTCAAGTGGGGGATCGTATTCTACATATACAGTTGATATTTACCCCAAAATCCAGGAGTTGACTTCTAGATACAGACGAGGAATCCACGCTACTCCGTAAGACAAAGTTGGCGCGCAAATGGTGTTCTTTTGAGCGGAAGTGTAAATGTGACTAATCACATATTAATTAACAATGTATCCGTGATTCCCGAGTTCCATATAAAGTGATAAGTGTACAGGAACATTATTTAGTGTTTTTAGAGTGTAGAAGTGACAATAAATAGAGATAAATCAAGCATTATGATGAGTAGTGAATTCACCTCTGAGCTCCTTTGTACCACTACCGAGATCAACGAGCTTATTACCAATCCTGATAGGCAAAGCTTACATCTCCGCTGAGATCAATCAGCCAGGGCAACAAGACGAAGCCACGTCGGACGGAGAACATAAACCAGGTACAGTGCGTTCGACTCCAACCCGTGCGGACATCGAAGCCGGGACTGCAACCCAAAGGTACAGCTGGGACACCTCCCCGGCGCAGTCTTCGAAGCAAGAGGCGCGAGGACCGACGCAAGTTTCGTCATCTTTGGAGGAGGAGCTAACAGGTTTGCCATTGGAGGAGTAGTTTAATATGGTTTGGGAGGGATAGTGAATTGAGTATAGAATAAAATGGAGGATGTGAGGGAAGTGGAATTTTGTGGGGTATAGTGAGTAGATATTTAGTGAAAAGAATAAAGAAGGTTTAGTGTTTGGTTAAAAGAGGTAAAGGTATACTATATAGTAATAAAATTTACAAATCTATATTAAAAATAATTAAAAAATTAAAAGGGAAATAATAGAAAATTAATATATAAATAAAGATATAAATGAATTAAATAAAATATTTAATTATAAATTAAATAATTACTATGAAAATAACGGAGTATTATAATTAGATAACTTTAACTTTTAAAAAAATTAATTAAGGAAAATTTTAAATAAAATATAAATATAAATAAACTTATTAAAATGATTAGTAGTTTAGTAGAAGGTTTTGTGCTGGCTACCAGTACATTTTCACTGGTTTCCAGTGAATATAGTTAAATAGGAGTAGATAGTAGTTGGTTACCAGTTGCTAAGTGTAGATAAACATAGACGTTAGAATTGTAAATAAATTTTTTTTCGCCTGTACTTTAATCTAATAATTTCTATTTTTCTTTCTTTATTTATTTTATTTGTTTATTTATTATTATATTATTACTTTGTAGACATGGTGTAGTTTGAAATTATTTTATCTGAAAATAATTATGTAATATAAAATGTAAACGTGTTGTGAGAATAAATATAAAGTTTGAATGTATGTCCCGGTGTGGTAACCAAAATGCCAGGGTAGTTATTCCAATTTTATTTATTTTATTTTTATTTATTTATTTTATTTTGTTCCTCACGTTATGGATAGAATTTTAAGGCCAGTGCCTAGCGTCCAGTTGTTAAACATTTGACTATCGCTGTTCTCTTTGTATCTATAACGAAATGTGTAATGTAGCTGTTTCTGCAAAGGTTTATCTCGATTTAAAATGAAGTAGATAGGAAAATAAACTTTCGTAAGAATAATTTGTATACCCACTAATAAACGATAGAAGGTACAGAAAGTCAAGTGAGTGTAATACATCATATTTTTAGAAAAACATCCTTAAAAAACTAAAACTAATAAATGTTAAACTTGGTATTTAAGTTCGATATCTTCCTAAGATGCGCCACGAAAATTCTCAGAAAAACCTCCCACCCCAAAATACCTTTACAAGCAAAGTTTTTAAAAGCTTTTTTATTTTTCCAAAAATGGCACTAAAGATTTTGATTAAAATGCAGTATATTTAAGACATTTACATGACAAATAAACATTTATTTTTTTTATATTCTGGGAATATTCTTTTTAATGGTAAATGCCTGCTCTTAGTGCTTACGGCACCACAGGCGGTGGACGTTGGTGATACATGAAATTATATTTGGGAAAGGAAAATTGGGAAGGAAACTTTGGAATACCAACTGCAGCGTACTTCCCCGGCATTTGCCAGTTATGAGGAGTGAGGAAAACCTGGAAAACGCTTCAGTCATAGTAGGATAGTCCTAGCGGGATTTGAACCCCTGACCTCCCGTTCACGAGTTCGTGCCTCGGCTGTGAAGTCCTCTTCATTCGAAAGTGATAACTAAGGGATAAACAAAATCGTACTACAAAAACAATTCGGATATCTTTAAAACACACAGTTTATGTCAAACAACTTTTGTGGTATCAACCGTTTCTGAATTAGCCGTTTGTGTTGGTTTGATTTTTTCTGTCGCTATTCAGTTGTTTCTTGCTATTTCGTTGAAATTTTAATGGCAGTATACAGCGAGGCGCTTTTAAACATATGACTGTCGATTTCTTTTCCCCTATCTCCCTTGTACCTGAAACAAAATGTATAACTGGGGGTAGCCAATAATAAAATCATGAAACAAAAATGATAGCCAATCAAAGATCGCGTATACATCACATGATACGTTTGAACTTAAAACGGAACGAAACATAAGAAAGGTGGGGGAAAATTCTAAGTTCGACGAAAGGAGTGAAAAAAAGAAAAGAAACGCCGAGACACATTCCGGTACAAACTAACCACGAGGACGGTTGCTGAAACAAAATAAGAAGAAAATAATCAGAAAGTGTGAAAATGAAGTTGTGAAATCTAGGCAATTCGAGGGCTAGTCGGAGGAACACATAAGTAGCGAATTCGAAAGTTACGACAATAATAACAATGGTTTTGACGACGAAGGTGGCGGGTCGACCAGATTGGAATATTCGTAACAAAATAAAGGAATAATAACTCAAACTTCGCCGGCAGCATTATTTATAGCATCATGGCAGTGTCACCACCCCTGAAAACCAGAACCTTAGCTCTACCAGAACAAGTTCCTAATCCCTGCCATCCAACAATCGAACCAGGGACTCTGAGTCTCCTGAAGTGACAGCAAGGAACAACACAGATGTGTCAAAGGTCAACGTCAAAGTAACACTGAGGTAACCTTGAGGCAATAATGAGTAAGAATGTTTAATAATGCTACTAGTCATTATTGGAGCAACAATAACATAATTTTAGTGACAGATTGTAAAATAGCCAATCAAGAACCAGAGAAAGCTTTAGTTAAATGAAGGTATTCTATTTGATTGGGATTAGCCAATCAGAAACTGAAAAGGAGAAAGTTTTACAAATTTAGAGTTCAGTTGCCTGCAAACTGTGTTACTAACCAGAAGCAAAAAGTGTCCTCAAGAAATATAATATGTATTCGTGTGAGACGAAAAACATATTTACCTGTTAAAAAGTGTAACTAATTAATAAAAAGAAACTCACAACTCTCTATATCAGTGAAGTGTTATTTAAATCGTGTCAAGCATTAATAAAAGGAGTGAAGTAAAATTATAATCTGTGTAAGCCTACATTCTTCAGTCGCACCACAACCCTGCAAAGAGAAACGGGTCTCCAACAATAATACTGACGCAGCCGAGGCAAACATAAATATTTAATACTTAAAGAAACAGTCAGATTACAAATTTAATATTTTTAAAAATTGGGGCAAAGGCTACCGGGTACTATACGTGCGGTTGCAACTACTACAAGTTCGGCCCCAACAGTTGAAATATAATACAACTCCTTCAATACAAACTATCTCAAATTGGCGTCCATACAGTAGGTTACAAACAACGTAAAGACAATATCTACTTCAACCTATCTATTGGAATATGTACACAGTAAAAGCTTACACAAATAATTGGAAAGTTAAAATCAATAAAAATCGTAATATTAAAAAAAAATCTCAAGAGTTGCACTCCCATAACTTTCTCTACTCCTGTACGAACAATTTTTACAAACGCTTATTCTCCATATGCTTCATGTTAATCGAGATGTTAATCTTATTGCTAATTTTCTTGTAGATGCAAGGGGAGTATGGTATACTTTAAGCCATAGTCAAATATTTTAAGAGCTGGTTGCTATGTGGAGTATTCCATTCTTTTTGCATTACCAGGACAAAAAAAACCAATAACGAATTCCCATTTGAGATAAAGTATAACAAGGAATATCTCGGAAATGGCTCACTCGGCAGAAGAACGTACATGACATAAATTGTGTGTTTTAAAGAGATCAACATTTTTTGAGTAGTAACATTTTGTCTACCTCTTACGGTTTACAAGTTATGCGGAAGTCATTCAGAATTAAAATGACTTTTGGGGACATTTCCAGAAAATTCAGGATATACACTTCATTTGCCATAAAAATATCTTAAGCATATGACATTTTAATCAAAATCTTTAAATCCATTTTTGAGAGAATCAAAATTTTCGAAACATTTTGCAAGTAAACGGAAGTCTGGGGTGGGAATATTTTAAAAGAATCTTTGTGTTGCATCTTTGAAAAATACTGAAGCTAAATAACAAGTTTGGTATTTAACCGACTTTTCGTTTTTGAGCTATGCTGTTCACAGGCACACACATAATGGACCTTTCCTTAAAATGCTTTAGGGGGGGGTTTAGGGTGATTCAATATATATATATATATATCGGTGAAATATCGGTATCGAATTTTTGGGTGGAATGCAATACTTCCCCTACTTACTATACGTAGTAGAGAAAGTAAAAATTACAAGTAAATATACTGGTGCATTTTTTTCTTAGTATTCAACGTTATCCTTTTGGGGGGGATTTAAATTCCTTTAAGCTGGTAGGTCATAACGAACAATGAATAAAATTGGTGAAAGAATGCTCAAATGAGCCCGGGGTCCATATAGCTTAAAGTTATCCAATATCCGTCTTCCTTTCAAGATATGGAAAAACCCTATAAAAAAACAAAACAAAAATCTTATGCGGGTAACTCATCCTAACCGGGATTCGAACTCGGAGCACTTGAATGTAGGGAAGACACCTATTCACACACTACAGATTTTTTTGTATAGCACATTTAGACTAACGAACTTCTTCTTTCTCCTTCAACGAATTACCCGCACTTTGTAGCTTTTACTCCCGTAAGGACTTACAAGGCAATGCCTTGGGCCAGTAGAACGTCGATCAGTAAGAAAAATCTAGATCATAGCGTATCCAGGATGAGTGATCAGCCCAATACCTTGGGTCAGTAGCCTGTGAAGGAGCAAACAAACTCTGGATCATAGCATATCCAGGATGAGTGATCAGCCCAATGCCTTGGGTCAGTAGCCTGTCCAGGAGCAAACAAACTCTGGATCATAGCATATCCAGGATGAGTGATCAGCCCAATACCTTGGGTCAGTAGCCTGTGAAGGAGCAAACAAACTCTGGATCATAGCATATCCAGGATGAGTGATCAGCCCAATGCCTTGGGTCAGTAGCCTGTCCAGGAGCAAAAAACTCTGGATCATAACATATCCAGGATGAGTGATCAGCCCAATACCTTGGGTCAGTAGCCTGTGAAGGAGCAAACAAACTCTGGATCATAGCATATCCAGGATGAGTGATCAGCCCAATGCCTTGGGTCAGTAGCCTGTCCAGGAGCAAACAAACTCTGGATCATAACATATCTAGGATGAGTGATCAGCCCAATATCTTGGGTCAGTAGCCTGTGAAGGAGCAAGCAAACTCTGGATCATAGCGTATCCAGGATGACTGATCAGCCCAATACCTTGGGTCAGTAGCCTGTGAAGGAGCAAGCAAACTCTAGATCATAACATATCCAGGATGTGTGATCAGCCCAATGCCTTGGGTCAGTAGCCTGTGAAGGAGCAAGCAAACTCTAGATCATAACATATCCAGGATGAGTGATCAGCCCAATACCTTGGGTCAGTAGCCTGTCAAGGAGCAAGCAAACTCTAGATCATAGCGCATCCAGGATGAGTGATCAGCCCAATACCTTGGTTCAGTAGCCTGTGAAGGAGCAAGCAAACTCTAGATCATAACATATCCAGGATGTGTGATCAGCCCAATGCCTTGGGTCAGTAGCCTGTGAAGGAGCAAGCAAACTCTAGATCATAACATATCCAGGATGTGTGATCAGCCCAATGCCTTGGGTCAGTAGTCTGTCGAGGAGCAAACGAACTCTGGATCATAGCATATGCAGGAAGGGTGATCAGCCCAATGCCTTGGGTCAGTAGTCTGTCGAGGAGCAAACAAACTCTGGATCATAGCATATCCAGGATGTGTGATCAGCCGAATGCTTTGGGTCAGTAGTCTGTCGAGGTGCAAGGAAATTCTAGATCATAGCATATCCAGGATGGGTGATCAGCCAAATGCTTTGGGTCAGTAGTCTGTCGAAGAGCAAGCAAACTCTAGATCATAGCATATCCAGGATGGGTAATCAGCCCAATGCTTGGGTCAGTAGCATGGCGATCATTAAGAAAACTCTAGATCATAGCGTATCCAGGATGAGTGATCAGCCCCATGCTTTGGGTCAATAGCCTGTCGAGGAACAAGGAAACTCTGGATCATAGCATATCCAGGACGAGTCATCAGTTCAACGCCTTGGGTCAATAGCCTGTCCAGGAACAAGAAAACTCTAGATTATAGCATATCCAGGATGGGTGATCAGCCCAATGCCTTGGGTCAGTAGTCTGTCGAGGAGCAAACAAACTCTGGATCATAGCATATCCAGGATGTGGGATCAGCCGAATGCTTTGGGTCAGTAGTCTGTCAAGGAGCGAGCAAACTCTAGAACATAACATATCCAGGATGTGTGATCAGTCGAATGCTTTGGGTCAGTAGTCTGTCGAGGAGCAAGCAAACTCTAGATCATAGCATATCCAGGATGACTGATCAGTCCAATACCTTGGGTCAGTAGTCTGTCGAGGAGCAAGCAAACTCTAGATCATAGCATATCCAGGATGACTGATCAGTCCAATATCTTGGGTCAGTAGCCTGTCGAGGAGCAAGCAAAATCTGGATCATAGCATATCCAGGATGGGTAAGCAGCCCAATGCTTTGATCAGTAGCCTGTTGAGGAGCAAGCAAACTATGGAACATAACATATCCAGGATGTGTGATCAGCCCAATGCTTTGGGTCAGTAGCCTGTCGAGGAGCAAGCTAACTCTGGATCATAACATATCCAGGTTGGGTAATCAGCCCAATGCTTGGATCAGTAGCCTGTCGAGGAGCAAGCAAACTATGGAACATAACATATCCAGGATGTGTGATCAGCCCAATGCTTGGGTCAGTAGCCTGTTGAGGAGCAAGCTAACTCTGGATCATAACATATCCAGGATGGGTAATCAGCCCAATGCTTGGATCAGTAGTCTGTCGAGGAGCAAGCAAACTATGGAACATAACATATCCAGGATGTGTGATCAGCCCAATGCTTGGGTCAGTAGCCTGTCGAGGAGCAAGCTAACTCTGGATCATAACATATCCAGGATGGGTAATCAGCCCAATGCTTGGATCAGTAGCCTGTTGAGGAGCAAGCTAACTCTGGATTATAACATATCCAGGATGTGTGATCAGCCCAATGCTTGGGTCAGTAGCCAGTTGAGGAGCAAGCTAACTCTGGATCATAACATATCCAGGATGGGTAATCAGCCCAATGCTTGGATCAGTAGCCTGTCGAGGAGCAAGCAAACTATGGAACATAACATATCCAGGATGTGTGATCAGCCCAATGCTTGGGTCAGTAGCCTGTGAAGGAGCAAGCTAACTTTGGATCATAACATATCCAGGATGAGTGATCAGCCCAATGCTTGGATCAGTAGCCTGTTGAGGAGCAAGCTAACTCTGGATTATAACATATCCAGGATGGGTGATCAGCCCAATGCTTGGGTCAGTAGCCTGGCAATCAGTAAGAAAACTCTAGATCATAGCGTATCCAGGATGAGTGATCAGCCCAATGCTTGGGTCAATAGCCTGGCGATCAGTAAGAAAACTCTAGATCATAGCGTATCCAGGATGAGTGATCAGCCCAATGCTTTGGGTCAATAGCCTGTCAGGAACAAGCAAACTCTGGATCATAGCATATCCAGGACGAGTAATCAGTTCAACGCCTTGGGTCAATAACCTGTCGAGGAACAAGGAAACTCTAGATTATAGCATATCCAGGATGTGTGATCACCCCAATGCTTGGTATGGCGGTGAAGAAGAGGGAATGAAATGTAGTGATGAAAGGGATTATAGGAGAAATTCGCGGGTCAAATTATCTAACCCAACATTCGCCTAGTGACCGATGAAAACCTCGATATAACCTTCGGTCAGATGGTCGGTCTCAGCGTGTTTGAACCCGGAACTTCCTGAATGCTTCAGTCATCCCTCTCGTTTAGATTAACAAATATAAAGATACAAATCGGGTTAACGGTTACAGTACTTATCTAAGAATTGTAATAAATGTGTTTATATTGCCTACGTTAATTCTATATTTTTGTATCCGCCCCCTTGGGCGGGCCTGGTTTCGAGACAAAAAAGTAAGTACTGCAGAGGGGCAGTACAAAATCTGTATGGACTAACAAAACAGAAGTTGTAAAGCAAAGCCAACACGTGTTCATTTTTGAGGACTAAACTACACGAAGCAAATAAGTTTTTGTTCCAAATCGAAAGGGACATGTCAAGTGTTTGGATTTCTCGTTGATGTTCTGTTGGGAAGAAGAAACTGGATATCCTTAGAAACCAGCTTTTCCCTCGCACTTACAGAATAAAGAAGAGCTATAAACCACAAATTGCTATGTCCTTGGGTAAGCTCCTCACAGAAAGGAGGTAATCTGATATCCGACTCGTCAATCCAGTAACTGCTCGATTAGCGGGTTCTCCTTCTACAGAAAAGGATGGAGTGATGCAAATAATTTCTCCAAATTAATCACAGGAAAAGTTTCTGATGGAAGAGCAAATTAGAGATTATATCATGAGAGATGATTAAAAACCTAGATGGGGTTCTTTTTTATAAATGTAATTCTTTCTCTTTTTGATGTTATTCCGTTCAGTGCTAAAGAATCGACATTAAGTGTTTGACGTGTTAGAAGATTCTTCGTATTCATTCTTCTTTTAGCCACCAACAAGATTGCTATATAAGCCTGTGATAAATTAGGTTAGCAATTGTTTTACATATAATAAACTGAGGAATTGCTTCTAACATGTGCAATACATAGGGTCACTCCAAACGTTTTGAGAATGAATGCAATAAAAGATTTAAAAATTTAGATCTAATCATTGCATCTTTTCAAAATATTCTCTGTTGCATTCTACACACCTTCTCATCCTTGTAAACCATTTTTCAAATGCTGAACGTTACTCTTCTTTGGACAGGGTGTCATTTTGGAGAATAAAAAAAGTCGCATGGGGGCAGATCTGGACTGTAGGGAGGATGGGGCAAATATCTGACTCCTGCAAACCAGCTGCGCAAACGCCGATTGAGGATTTCAAGTAACCCTGTGTACGTCTGACGAGAATGTGGCTATAAGGAATGTGTTGACATCCAGAATTCTAGCGCTATATGAGAAAGATTATGGCTCTACTTTCAACATATCAACAAGGCTTAAGTCTCTCTTAGAAAACATACGCTCTTGTGCTAGCAATGCTGAATACAATTGAAGACTCCTAAGGCGAACAAATGAACACAGAGATTACTTTATAATACTTTGTACTTACGCTCTGTTCCAAGTGAAAAACGCTGGAATACTAACGTCGCGCGATATTTTTAATGTAGATAATAGATTCATTAATGATATTATTGTGTGCCACATGGTACTGTCCCCCCTCACTCCACCGGAGAACAAAAAACCCCGCAAACGTTTTCTCGTCAGATGCCTAGAGTACAGGTCAATTTGTTTTCGACCTGATACGACAGAAACGCAGAGGAGAAGAAGGTAGCTTAGTGTGGGGGGGGGAGAACAGCTTGCTTCCCTTGAGAGGAATAATAAATACTCTCTCGGAACGCGTGGCGATGTCACCTTATCTCACGTTATGTACGCGCCTGCTGCTCTATTATTACTGAATCAACACCCCTCCAAGGGCTTCAAGACGAAAAAAAATCAGACTGTACCACCAACTGGGTCAGTTGGGCCAAGGCTTTTTAGAGGTGTTTCTCCTGTATCACTCCCTTTTCGTCTTGGCTTGTGACAGGCAGAGCTTAGCTACTAAAACATTGGGCCCAAGTTGGCGGGTTGCATAAATGGTATTAAGAATTAGATTTGGCTAGATAATAGCAATAGGGTATTAAACAAAGTTAACAAATATAATGAAATGATCGCAATCAATGATTAAGAACAGGATCTGAATGCGTGAAGTTATTTATGACTATCTTCGGAATCAGTGAGAATAAAGTCTAGAGGAAAATTCTTTTTAATCTTCTCTTCTACGGGTTTTTAAGTCCAATGTGATACGTTGCAGCAGTTGGTACTTGAGGCAATATTTTATATCATAACATGCTGTGAATGCCAGAGTGATTATAGTGTAAATTAATATTATTGTATGTACAGGATTTTAGATGTTTGTTAGCCATAAGTATAGTTAGGAAATAAGTTTACACGGCCTAACTGAAACTGACAATAGAAGTGGGTAACAATAAACCGAGGGGGTGAGTTGTTTATTAAGAGGAGACAAACAAATGACATCAGGTTAGCGTGCCTTTTTTAAAAATGGAGGGAATATCTTCCCGAGTATATATGTTAGTAGTAGTGATTCGCTGACCAAAACAGACGCTAAAGTGGGCGCGATTTGGTAACCAATAGGAGGTATATTATAATGTTTAGGCAATTCGAGGTGAAGGAGTATATATTCTCGAGCCATAAGCAAGTGTCGCGCAGTTTTGAAGAATCTCTCACGAGGTGCACGTCGCAGAGTTACTTACAAAAATGTAAAGTACACGAAGTAATTGGTACGCGGCAACTACAACGACTGTACTTACATTCGGAAATATCACAGTTTTAGTCAGGCGTGTATAAAGATTAAATATGTCAATTATTAATTAAGTGTGACAGCAATAAACGTGTAGAAACAATTTTTTTTATCAGTGTTGTCTTTTAGCAACAACTCCTTTCCGTTTACACGCCCTGCTTAGAGATACTTGCTCGACTGAGTTATAATAGCTAGCCGGAGGACAATGAACACAAATTTAAAATAATAAAACCAAAGGCAGCCAGTAAATAATATAACACGAGTCATGAGAACTGCGACAACTGAGCATGAAGTCTTGAGGAAAATTCTTTTTAATCTTCTCTTCTACGGGTTTCTAAGTTCAATGTGATACGTTGCAGCAGCTGGTACTCCAGCTAATCTGAAGAAGAATGTATTTGAAGTTCTGTTGTATGGGAAGAATTCCAAATTCCTGATGGAGCCGGTCATTTCTTATAAGCCTTTGTGATATTACCAGTCCCGGGATCTATCCCCCGCAAACGCCTACTGTGGTCCATGGCTTTTTCGTGATTTCGCCGGGTCGCCAGGCTGGAGTGATTCATCTTCTACCACTACTCTCCTTCCCCTCATTTCCTGCATCCATCATCTTCATCTGTTTCAGGGTTGTAGGACCAGGCGACGGTGTTCGGAGATTTCGGCCGGGCGGTGGCTTGCGCTCTGTAAAGGTCTCTTCCCTGGCGTCGCTGCGGTACCGCTCAGTTAGGTCTTTACTCAGCGTGGTGCTCCGGTCTGGGGACCCTAGAATTTGGTGGCTTGTGAGCATGGAATGGGTTATGTCTAGAAACGTTAGGGATCCCGTCGGCATCCGAATCTGTGGCCCTTCGGGTTTCTCCCCACATCCTTCTCTCCCAGGGGTCACATTGGAAGCACAATGGGCCGACTGACCTGCGTGCAGAGCTCTGCTCCGGTTCGGGAGGGGGCATATTTTGCTAGCTGCACCCCACACAGGAGCGGAGTATACGATTATAGGACGTATGACAGACTTGTATGGCAGTACAGAGAACTCCAGTCCAAGCAGCGATCTCTTGTGTGGTAGAGGGTATAGTGTTATGAAGTAGTTAGTGTTGAAACATAGGCTATATAGAATTCCAGGTTAGTTTTGTGTCTAACATTAGTCCTAGGTATTTAACTGGTGTTTAGAAGATTCTTCTGATGAAGTGGAAAGAAAATATCTGACAGAGCGGGATGTCCCGGGTTCAAATCCCGCGGGCCGTCCAAACTGTTTGAGGTTTTTTTCGTGGTTTTCCTCAGCGCCAAGGTAAATACCGGATTGGATATTTAATACCACTTCCATCTTAAGTCTAAAACAATAGTAAAATGAAAAATAAGTGATAAAAGCGAATGCTATTCCATCTATCCACAGACAATGTAAACATTTATACTGGACGGCACCCTAATGCCATCTGCACAGCATGAAGCAGGGGCTACAGGAATGAGACCTAGAAGGCTAACTGTCCATCACATATCGTTCTAAGAGATATCCACCAACAGATCCGTTGCGATATGACCAAGGAGTTAAAGCGACGTAAAATAAAATAGAATTAAAAAAATGTATCTGATATGTTACACCACATGACTTTCTCTACCTACTATCCTTTATTTTTGTATAAGTTCTAATACTATTCTTACGAAAAGTTTACTACTTTCTCTACTACGTGTAGTAATTAGGGGAAGTATTGCATTCCACCCAAAAATTCAATACCGAGATTTCACCGGAAATACATGTTTTGAGACCCCCTGAATCCAAAAAAAGTATTTTTGGAAACATGTCCGTGTGTGTGTCGCGAGACGCGAAGGTTTTCAAGAAAATCCTCCCACTCCAAATTACCCTTTACATGGAACATTTTTTGAAGATTTTAATTTTCTCAAAAATGTTTCTAAGGATTTTGATTAAAATATCATATGTTTAAGATATTTTCATGACAAATAAAATGTATATCTTGAATTTTCTGGGAATGTCTCCAAAAGTATTCTTCATTGTGAACGACTTTTGCATAACTGGTAAACCATAAGAGATAGACAAAATTTTACTGCACAAAAAATGTAGATCACGTTAAAATACACAATTTATATCATATACATTTTTTGTTGTTGAGTGAACCAATTTCGAAATATTGCTTGTTATTCCATTAAAATTTTCAATACTTATTTTCTCAAATGGGAATTCGTTATTCATTTTTTGTCTTGTATATGCAAAGAGTATTAATCTGTGGCAAAGAGAATGGTGCTGCACCTAGCAACCAGCTATTAAGAGATATGTCTATGCTTAAAGGCTACTGTATTTCTATATTGCCCTTGCAAATACAAAACAAAGGGAACACAGTAGGCCTTAAACGGTAGTTAAATATTTTTAGAACTGTTCGCTATGTGTAAAATGTAATTGTCTTTGCATGCCAAAAGATCGTTTCTGCAAATGTTTATCTCGATTAATATGACATAGGTGGAGAATAAGAGTTTGTAAAAATGGTTTGTACAAGATTTGAGAAAGTCATGTGAGTGTAACACATCAGAATTTTTTTAGACATATCCGAGTTTTTCTCTTACGTTATGCTGTTCATACGCAAGCACACGTGAACCTTTTTCTAAAACGTTTTCTTTTAGATTCAGGGGGCCTCAAAACATGTATTTTCGGTGAAATCTGGATATTAGTTTTTCGAGTGAATACAATATCTCCTCTACCTTTTAGTACGTGGTAGAGAAAGTAAATTTGTTTTCCTTATACAGGAGGCGTGGCAGATTTGCGTATCAGATAGGTACTTGTGCACCCAACAGGGAACGATAATAATTATGTTATAACATTGAATTCTTCCCGGAAATTCATTGGCCATGATTACATCATGGAGGTTCCTTGTGGTTTTCCTCGCATGTCGCTGGGAAAACATTGCAACCACATCCTGTAGTTGGTAAGACCTTTTAATGCACTACTTGATCTAATTTTGCTGTGTTAGTGTAAACAACTTTAAACAGGAACGAAAGGAGTTATTCGTTGAGTGATATGCAGGCAGGGAATTTATAATGTACCTACCTTTACCTATGGTGTCGTTTAGATATAAAGATCTTTGTGCTGTATTCACATGACTTTCTCTACTCACTCTTCGCCTTTCCGTCTACATCTTGTTAATAGAGATTAACCTTCATTACCCATTTAAACATTCATTGTAGTATAAAAGAGATACGAGGGCAGTCCCAGAAGTATCAGATCTGACGTATATATAGCGGTTGTTGCTTCAAACAAATGACTATGGTAGAAAGTACCAACCTTATAAAGCTTAAGTTTGAAGTTTGACGATGCTACGTTGTTTAGTAATTGTTTGGCAGCCATTAATAGTGAACTCTCTCAGTGAATTTGTAAACATGTATAAAACTGGCCATCGTTATGTGGTACAATACTTTCATTTGAAAGGTCTTAGTCCAACTAATATTAAAGATGAACTAGATTCTACTCCGGGGGAGTCTACTCCTTCGTTTACAACAGTAAAATATTGGGTGGCAGAGTTTAAATGAGGCCGTACGAGCTGGCAAGACGAACAACGCAGTGGTCGACCAAATGAGGTGACCACGCCAGAAATTGTGAGGAAAATCCACAAAATGGTGACCGTCGACTGAAAGTGCGCGAGCTAGCAGACATTATAGGCATTTCAAAAAGTGCTGTACATCGCACACTAACTGAAAATTGAGGCATGAGAAAGCTGAGCACAAGATGGGTGCCGCGTTCACTCACAATGGAACAAAAACAGCTTCGTGAGGATGTTTCAGTCGAGTGTTTGGCGATCTTTCGCTGCAATTTGGCCGAGTTTTTGCTTCGATTCATAACCATGGATGAAATATCGGTCCATCACTTCACACCTGAGACGAAGGAACAGTCAAAAGTGTGGATTGAAAGGAAGAATCGGCTCCAAAGAAGACGAAGACAGTTCCATCTGCAGGCAACGTCAGTTTATTGGGATCCGCGTGGGATAATTTTCTTTGATTATCTTCAAAAAGAATAATAAATCAATGGCGAGTATTATGCAAACCCAATCACATTTAGCCAAAAAGAAAGTTCTGTTTCACCAGGACAAGGCACCAGTTCACAAATCCATTATCGCCATGGCCAAAATCAATGAGTTAAAGTTCGAATTGTTTCCTCATGCAACCTATTCGCCAGACTTAGCCCCTCTGTTTATTTTCTGTTTCCAAAGTTGAAGAAATGGCTTGGTGATAAAAGATTTGCCAACAATGAAGAGGTGGAGTCTGCAGTTGATGGCTATTTTGCAGAACTCGACGGTTCTCGCTATAAACCGGGTATCAAAACTATTGAACATCGCTGGGAAAAGTATATCGCCTAAAAGGAGACTATGTAGAGAAATAAAGATGCTTTTTCCTAAACTTTGTGTGTTTTCTTTGTTAGGTCGGGTACTTCTGCGACAGCCTTCGTACAGCGGCTAAAGCGATAGGCAAATTTTTAAAAATCTGATGTGTTAAATTCACTGACTTTCTGTGTACTCTGTCGCTTATTAGTGGGTATACAAATTATTCTTACGAAGGTTTATTTTCCTATCTACTACACATTGATTCAGATAAACCTTTCCAAAGTAGCTACATTACACATTTTGTTATAGATACAAAGAGAACAGCGATAGTCAAATGTTTAACAACTGGACGCTGGCCTTAAAATTCCATACTGTTTACATGACATCACGAGAAACAACTGAATATTAAGTATTGAACCATTCGAACCATTAATAACGGATAACTCGGAAATGGCAGATGCCACAAAAAAGTTATTCGAAATAAATTGTGTTTTTTAAAGAGATCTACATGTTTTGTGTATATGTTTTTGTATATCTTTTTAAGGTTATACAAGATTATACAAAATTCCTTCCGAATGAAGAGGACTTCACAGGGTATTCCCAGAATACGCTGGATATAAATTTTATTTTTCATGTAAACATCATTAAATGCGATATTTTGTATTTCGAGTTATGCTGTTCATTACACACGCGTGGACCATTTTTTAGAATTATTTTTCCTATTCAGGATGGCTCAAAAGTATTTTCATTGAAAGCTCGGCATCCAATTTTTGGGTGGAATGCAATATCTTCTCTACCTACTACACTATGTGATCAAAAGTATCCGGACAGCCCCACAAACATACGTTTTTCATCTTAGGTGCATTGTGCTGCCACCTACTGCCTGGTACTCATTGTCCGCAACCTCAATAGTCATTAGACATCGTGAAACAGCAGAATGGGACGCTCCGTGGAACTCACGGATTTCGAACGTGATCAGGTGATTGGGTGTCACTTGTGTCAGAAGTCTGTACGCGAGATTTCCACACTCCTAAACATCCCTAGGTCCACTGTTTCTGATGTGATAGTGAAATGGAAACGTGAAGGGACATGTACAGCACAAAAGCGTACAGGCCGACCTCGTCTGTTGACTGACAGAGACCGCCGACATTTGAAGAGGGTCGTAAAGAGTAATAAGCAGACATCTATCCAGACCATCACACAGGAATTCCAAACTGCATCAGGATCCACTCTAAGTACTACGACAATTAGGCGTGAGGTGAGAAACCTTGGATTCCATGGTCAAGCGGCTGCTCATAAGCGACACATCACGCAGGAAAATGCCAAACGACGCCTCGCTTGGAGTAAGGAGCGTCAACATTACGCGATTGAACAGTGACAAAACGTTGTGTGGAGTGACGAATCACGGTACACGAAGTGGCGATCCGATGGTAGGGTGTGGGTATTGCGAATGCCCGATGAACGTCATCTGCCAGCATGTGTACTGCTAACAGTGAAATTCGGAGGTGGTGGTGTTATGGTGTGGTCGTGTTTTTCCTGGAGGGGGCTTGCGCCCCTTGTTGTTTTGCGTGTCACGATCACAGCGCAGACCTACATTGATATTTTAAGCACCTTCTTGCTTCCCACTGTTGAAGAGCAATTCGGGGATTATGATTGCATCTTTCAACACGATCGAGCACATGTTCATACTGCACGGGCTGTGGCGGTGTGGTTACACAACAATAACATCCATGTAATGGACTGGCCTGCACAGAGTCCTGACTTGAATCCTATAGAACACCTTTAGGATGTTTTGGAACGCCGACTTCGTGCCAGGCCTCACCGACCTACATCGCTACCTCTCCTCAGTTCCGCACTCCATGAAGAATGGGCTGCCATTCCCCAAGAAACCTTCCAGCACCTGATTGTAAGTATGGCTGCGAGAGTGAACGCTGTCATCAAGGCTAAGAATGGGCCAACACCATATCGACTTCCAGCATTACCGATGGAGCGTGCCACGAACTTGTGCCGTCATTTTTAGCCAGGTGTCCGGATACTTTTGATCACGTAGAGTATGTACATGGTAGGAAAAGTAATAAACGGGTCGCTATGTGATTGTCTTTGAAATTTCATAATCTTTGCATGACAACAGAATAAACGAATAGCGACTTATCACTTGAAAAACATTTAAAAATTTGAAAATTCAAACCATTAAATAAGATATCTCGGAAATGATTAACGTCACATAAACTTTTATTTAATATAAATTGTGTGCTTTAAAGATATCCACATTTTTTGCTTAGTGAAACTCTCTTACTGTTTACTCTCGTACGACTCATTCAGAATGAAGATGATTTCGCAGGCTATTCCTAGAAAATTGAAGATATATTGTGGCATGTGGTTGTGGTAACACTGTAAGAATATGTGGTGTGGTAACATTGTGTGATTAACTCTTAGGTTGGCAACGTAAACACAGGTAGTGACGTAGTAGAAGGGGAGGGGTTAACTTGTTTTATCTTGAGATAGCATGTAGCTCGCGTCCTCTTTGAGCCTTGTTAATGAACAGACAAAGACGTGCGTTTGGATGGCGCTTCGCCAAGCAAGAAGGTAACCTTATCACTTTAATTTGGTGTAATATATTGGACATCTAACTTCATACTATGTGAATTATTTATGTAGGTGGACCCTTGCTTCCTAGCCCATGATGATTAATTAATATTTTGGTGGTTTTCAGGTGTTATTAGTATTTAGTTAGCTTGCTCCCGTCGAACCTCGTGTTAGGAAAGTGCGATGTGATTCTTTAGATTCCGGTCCTATACTCTACCCCCCGTAATGGAGTGAAATATAAAAGAGGTTTCCACAATGTACTTAATTTGTCCTGCAAATATCTTAAACATAGGTATTTTAATCAAAATGGTTAGACCACTTTTAAGAAAGAAAGAAAAAAAATTGATGTGTTACACTCACACGACTTTCTCTACTCTTGTACAAACTATTTATACAAACGCTTATTCTTCATCTACTTCATGTTAATCGAGATAAACATTTGCAGACTCTATCTTATTGCTAATTTTCTTGTAGATGTAAGGGGAATATATATTTACAAGGGCAATATAGAAATACAGTAGCCTTTAAGCACATACATATCTCTTAATAGCTGGTTGCTAGGTGCAGCACCATTCCCTTTGCCACAGATTAATACTCTTTGCATATCCAAAACAAAAAAAATTAATAACGAATTCCCATTTGAGAAAATAAGTATTGAAAAATTTAAGGGAATAACAAGCAATATTTCGAAAATGGTTAACTCAACAAAAAAAAATGTATATGACACAAATTGTGTATTTTAACGCGATCTACATTTTTTCTGTAGTAAAATTTTGTCTATCTCTTATGGTTTACCAGTTATGCAAAAGTCGTTCACAACGAAGAATACTTTTGGAGACATTCCCAGAAAATTCAAGATATACATTTTATTTGTCATGAAATTATCTTAAATATATATTTTAATCAAAATTTTAGAGCCATTTTTGAGAAAATTAAAATTTTCGAAAAATGTTCTATGTAAAGGTAATCTGGGGTGAGGGAATTTTCTTGAAAACCTTCGTGTCGCATCTCTGGAAGATACTGAACCTAAATACCAAGTTTGGTGTTTATCCGACTGTTCGTTTCTGAGTTATGCTGTTCACAGACAGACACACACGGACATGTTTCCAAAAATGTTTTTTTTTTGTATTCAGGGGGTCTCAAAACATGTATTTCCGGTGAAATATCGGTATCGAATTTTTGGGTGGAATGCAATACTTCCCCTACTTACTATACGTAGTGAGAATGGGTCCCACTGTCTTTGCGAATAAAATGTGAACAACCCACCTCGGTGCTGTAGCACACACCGTCAACTAGTGTTGCGGCGAGGTATAATACGCAAGGGGCATAATTGGTATAACACCAAACCAGGGATTTAAACGAATAATGCCCGGCAAGATTGGTATACATAGTAGGATTCGTGATTTAAATGCAAGTAAGGGATACTAAAAATCTCTATTTCCCATTACTGCGTTTTTCTTTCATAATGTAGATTATGTCAAACTATTGAACTGAAAATAAAGGCATAGCTGTTTCAATTATACAGCTGAGTGTACGCAAAGACTCGGAATAATTAGCAACGCATTTGTTGACAATTTGAAACGTTACAACACAGAGGAAAAAGAAATAAAACATAATACTTAATTAATTATTTTTAACATTGATAACTAAAGCAATTTTAATATTCCGGATGCCATTACTAGAACGTTCGCGTGGGTCAGGAACAGTCGAGAACGGCAAACAGTTCGTCTGAGCTATAAGCAAAACGTGATACATAAATGTTATGCAGATGGCATTGAATTATATCATTAATGTCAATAACACGGGATAAAATGTCGTAGTTTATATCTCATTTTCATATTATACATTATTATACGTAGTTTTAAAGCCCTTCTGTCAACAGTATAACTCAGTGCCGTTGCATTTACTGTCAACAACCTTAGTCTCGCAACGAATACGAGGGGCACTATTTATATTTTGAGCCTTGGCAACCCTGAATGCTGTACGTGCCATATGACGTTTCCAATGGAAAGTTTTACACTTTTTATCATAATCTACATCAAACATTTTGTCAATAGAGCGTCATTTGTTTTGTTTACACTAACTTGAAAATCGTGTGTCAAAAAAAAATAAAATTAACTCGTGAAAATGTTCATGCAATGATTTATTACGACATTCGACGTGGATTATCAAGACAAGAGTGCATCGATCAACTAACTTCCACATTTGGCGACGAAGCTCCATCCTTTGCCACTGTGAAACGCTGGTATAACGAATTTAATCGTGACCGCCGATAGCTCAATGATGAAGTTCGTGAAGGTCGTCCAAAATCAGTTGTGTCAGAAAACATTGATGCTGTGTGATGCTGCTGAAAGTCATGTCTTTTAAAATATCTCGATTAATATTAGGTTGTTAATATTTTGGAATACGGGACCGAGTTAGAATTCGAAATTAGAAAATGAGAACCTAGTTGGGGTTCTTAGATTTGGATTTATACCCCGTAAAAAGCGACAGAGAGTAGAGAATGTCATGGAATGTAGCACATCGGAAATTGTTTTAGCACTGTGCTTTAAAACTGTGGATTAATTTCGATTCGGATTGGTGAAAAAGGCTTCAATGGGACCGTGCAATACCTGACAGGTGCTTGCGCGAATGAGTACAACTTTGAGTTGCTTGTTTTATTTACACACTGGTAGTTATTCTCGCGTTCGCAGGGGTGCACCACTGGCACAGAGCGCGCCAATTGAAGAAGCAGCCAAAAAAAGACACAAGCTAAGAAGTAGGAAGAGGAAGGAGGTGAGAAATGTTCCACTATTAAGCAACAATTTGCAAGTGGATGAAATCATCGCCCGGTCGGTCTAGTCTGGGCGCGGCGCGGCGTGGTGGGTGATGCTGCGCGAACTGGTCAGCGGATGTGACGACATTGTCCGCGAGGTCAAGGGCCTTGCTTGTTATTCACACAATGAAGTACATACTGCCTGCTTCCCTGTCTTCCGCTCGGCTTACCGTCGTCATGTGCATCTTGGTGCAGCGGAAGTAAACAAATGCAGTCACGATGCATGCCTTTCACGCCCTTTTGATATGGGTGACACGAATGCTCTTCTAATGACTTCTCTTTTTGGAGCATATGCTCATCCATGCACTCCACGCATAGAACTTCCCGCTAACCAGTGGCGGCTACTGTATTTTGACACCTTGCGGAATAACTGCTTATTTTTTATTTAAATTCTATTAAACGTAAGTCATATGCGATAATTTAAAATCTACGGTGCTTAAATCTACCGCGCCACTCTCTAAATTCGATGAAATGCAGCATAAGGAATGTAGTGTTGCCAACCAAAAGCACTAAATCTCGCTACAAGTCGAACAAAACTCCGCTACATAAATACCGCATTAGGTCATTACCAGAGACTGAAAGTTTAGGCATTATAAATACTAAAACAGGCAATAAAAGGCAATTGGAAAAACCCAATTTATTTAATAGATTACACCATTCAATAACTTGATCGTCATATTTTAAAGAACTTTGAAGTTTTAAACAAAATGCTAGTGTTATAATTGACACAAAAATGAAATATTTTTACTTTCTCTACTACGTATAGTAAGTAGGGGAAATATTGTATTCCACCCTAAAATTTGACACCAAGATTTCACAGGAAATATATGTTTTGAGGCCCCCTGAATCCAAAAAACGCATTTTTGGAAACATGTCCGTGTGTGTGTCTGTGAACAGCATAACTCAGAAACGAACAGTCGGATAAACACCAAACTTGGTATTTAGGTTCAGTATCTTCCAGAGATGCGACACGAAGGTTTACAAAAAATCCCCCACCCCAGATTACCCTTTACATGGAACATTTTTCGAAAATTTTAATTTTCTCAAAAATAGCTCTAACGATTTTGATTAAAATATCATATATATATATATATATATATATAAGATACTTTTATGGCAAATAAAATGTATATCTTGAATTTTCTGGGAATGTCTCCAAAAGTACTGTTCATTGTGAACGGGTTTTGCATAACTGGTAAACCATAAGAGATAGACAAACTTTTACTACACAAAAACATGTAGATCGCGTTAAAATACACAATTTATGTCATATAAACTGTTTTTGTTGAGTGAACCATTTTCGAGATATTGCTTGTTATTCCCTTAAATTTTCCAATACCTTTTCTCAAATGGGAATTCGTTATTTATTTTCTTATGTCCTGGACATCCAAAGAGAATGGAATACTCCACATAGCAACCAGCTCTTAAAATATTTGACTATCGCTTAAAGCCTACCAATTCCCCTTGCATCTACAAGAAAATTAGCAATAAGATTAACATCTCGATTAACATGAAGCATATGGAGAATAAGCGTTTGTAAAAATAGTTTGTACAAAGGTAGAGAAAGTCATGTAAGTGTAACACAGATGTTTTTGTAAACGTGTTGTTTTCAAGATAACCAACTTGGAAGTCTTTTAAAACCACCAAAAACCGGTATTTTAAAAGCAACGTTTTGAATGGGCATCCCTTTAATCCCCAGTCATTAAACTGTTATCTAAAATGAAACAGGCAAGGAGGGATGTTGGGTAAATGGTTTTTCTTCTTCATGATATATAATTTCCATTATTTTTATTGTCACATTCACGCGTTTCTCTGCCTATCAGATTAGGAAAAAACTCTGGTTCGTTTACGTATGTCGTTATCTGGTTTTTCATTTCGAGAGGAACTAAATATCGGTGAATTGTAAATATAAGTAAATCACTAAATTGTTAAGCTTATGCGGTATCATCTTTTTCTTTTTAACAGTCCTCTGTTACAATTACTGCCGATTCCATCGCTTCAACACACACTGATGGGAGAAAAAACTGCAAGCGTCAAGCCATTAGTGTTATTGATATTCTTTTGTGGCCGGCCATACTGGAGATATATCTTGATTTTTTTCAGGCTAAACTTCAGCCTGATCAATTTTCATATACTTCGTATCGTACCGGAAAAACAAAGAATTAATGCTGTCGATGTTGGAGTGTTGCTAACACAAAACCAAACCTTTTGCATTAAAACGATTTGAGGGTAAGAAGTTCTGTCGGCTAGATTTAAAGGTGTTTTATCAAAATGGGGGATTGATTCAATTTATTTTGAAGTCCTTAATGAGAAATCGATTTTACAGTAATTCGAAAAAGTTACCGAGCGAGTTGGCGCAGTGGTAACACGTACGACTTGCATTCTGGAGTTCCTGGATTCCATTTCCGGCGACCATCTATACTGACCCGTGGATTTTTTCGGGGTTTTCCTGGGCTTTTAGGCGAATGCTGGGGTGGTTCCTTTGAGCCTCCAATTTCCTGATTCTCCATTTCATTACATTCATCCTTCGTTCCACGGTTGGAAGTGTCGGCGATGGTGCTTCGGTGCGGCATGGCAGAAAAAAAATATTCTCTCCGTCCCTCGGCTTTCGGCTGGTTGCCGGAATATCCGCCCCTTCGGAGCGGGGTTTGGACCCTCTGTGTGGGTCGGAAGTTTCAGTCTGCTGTCCGACTCTCGGGGCGTCTATATACACTACGAGATCAAACGTACACGGACACATAGCTGAAACTGACGTACAAGTTCGTGGCGCCCTCCATCGGTAATGCTGGAAGTCAATATGGTGTTGGCCCACACTTAGCCTTGATGACAGCGTTCACTCTCGCAGGCATACTTTCAATCAGGTGCAGGAAGGTTTCTTGGAAAATGGCAGCCCATTCATCACGGAGTGCGGAACTGAGGAGAGGTATCGATGTAGGTCGGTGAGGCCTGCAGGAAGTCGGCTTTCCGAAACATCCCAAAGGTGTTCTGTGGATTCAAGTTAGGACTCTGTGCAGGCCAGTCCATTACAGGGATGTTATTGTCGTGTAACCATTCCGCCACAGCCCGTCCAGTATGAACAGGTGCTCGATCGTGTTGAAAGATGCAATCGCCATCCCCGAATTGCTCTTCAACAGTGGGAAGCAAGAAGGTGCTTAAAACATCAATGTAGGTCTGCGCTGTGATCGTGCCACGCAAAACAGCAAGGGGTGCAAGCCCCTTCCAGGAAAAACACGACCACACCATAACACCACCACCTCCGAATTTCACTGTTGGCACTACACACGCTGACAGATGACGTTCACCGAGCATTCGCCATACCCACACCCTGCCATCGGATCGCCACATTGTGTACCGTGATTCGTCACTCCACACAACGTTTTTCCACTGTTCCATCGTGTAATGTTGACGCTCCTTACACCAAGCGAGGCGTCGTTTGGCATTTTCCCGCGTGATGTGTGGCTTAAGAGCAGCCGCTTGACCATGGAATCCAAGGTATCTCACCTCACGCCTAACTGTCATAGTACTTGGAGTGGATCCTAATGCAGTTTGAAATTCCTGTGTGATGGTCTGGATACATATCTGCCTATTACTCTTTACGACGGCGGTCTCTGTCAGTCAACAGACGAGGTCAGCCTGTACGCTTTTGTGCTGTACATGTCCCTTAATTTTCCTCTTCACTATCACATCAGAAACAGTGGACCTAGGGATGTTTAGGAGTGTGGAAATCTCGCGTACAGACTTCTGACACAAGTGACACCCAATCATCCGACCACTTTCGAAGTCCGTGAGTTCCACGGAGCGTCCTATTCTGCTGTTTCACGATGACTAATGACTACTGAGGTGGCGGATAATGAGTACCAGGCAGTAGGTGGTAGCACAATGCACCTAAGATGAAAAACGCGTGTTTGTGGGGGTGTCCGGATACTTTTGATCACATAGTGCATGAAGTAACGTTGATAGGGGGAGTTCGAGTTAATAAACGAGCTATATTGCTAAAATTAGCTCTTATCTTTCTTTTCTCCGTGTACAGCCTTAGGGTCTTAGTCTTTTACGGTAATCGGCAGTTCGTAACGTGTAAGATCGCGCTGGGTTATCAGTTACCTAGCAGTAGCCGCGGGGGTTTTGCCGGTAAGAAGTTTAGCTACTCACGGCAAGTTACGCTTCTAGTTTCTTTTATTGCGGAAACTGTTAATTCAAACGGTAAAATTGATACTGCAGAGCTCGCTTCATTAGCACAAGTATTAGATTACGTTATATTCCTCAGTCAAATTAAACTGCTGTTATCCTTTCACACTACGCCCACGCTACCCTGAGATATATATATATATATATATACATATATATATATATAGCCACCACTGTAGCAGCCGGTAGCAGAATCAACAGCAGATATTGGAGACGACCTTAAAAGGTGACACCGAGTTCGTTGTCAAACTTGGCGACCATCGCGGAGCTGGAATCGTCATCAAATACTAGCAGATGCACTAAGAAGCAAAGGTTTACAAGTCCATGAAGAAAAGCAGAGAACGGCAGCAACATACGCGTTTATATTGTGCGAGGCTACTTACGGTCGTTGGTAAGTGCATCCCGGCCGTCACGACACCAGGCTGAGGTCCTCGACAGGCCTTCAGAACCATAGCCGCGTAACGAACCCATTATGTGGCACTTCCAAGCAGCTTTTACTGCTCCAGTAGATTCTTTTCAGCGTTTCCAGTAGCTTCCCCTTCTAGAACGTTTCGCATTGTATGCGGGGCTTATATGAGAACGTTGCTTTAACCCGGGAAGTTAGTTAAATAGTTAAGTGCAGTAAAGAAGTCAACGATTTCGGACAGTTAAAAGCGGTGACGAGTGCAGTTCCGTTGTGATTCGGTTCGACGAATCAGTTGTGTTCTGTTCTGAGTTTGTGTGTCAAAAGTGTCTCAAGCTTAAAGTTTGTACTACACTGAGCACCTAAGTGACAAAGTGTATTTAAGCAGCAGCAATTTATGCCAAATATTCTGATCCATTTATGACCCTAGTCTTCGAATCGAATCTTGAGACAGGCAGCCTTAGGACGTTCGTAAAGAAAAGAAATCAATCTATGAACCAACCATTGCATATTATAAAAGCGAATACAACACTTTCAAGTTCTGCCGTGAATTCGGTATCGGAAATTAAAGTTTTCTAAAAATGTTCCATGTAAAGGATAGTTGGGGTGGGGTGATTTTCTGAAAATCTTCGTGTCGCATCCTTGGAAGATACTAAACACAAAAACCAAGTTTGGTATACATACGGTAGTACTGGCGGATTTTCCGTTTGCTCCCTTTGGCTCTTCCCCTTCTCAACTGTAGAGCTGCCAACATGACTAACAAACACCGCCATTCGCGAATAATGAAATTCGTAAATGAGGAGAACGAATATTACTGCTACTTGCCCCTCTTTATTTGCAGTAATTTACATAACCTTAACTTACTCCGTTTTATTCCTTTATGTAGGAGTGAAGCAGTTACGGCCTTAACTACTTGCACTAAGAACAACAATAATGCGTTAAAACATCGCATTTGCCTAACTACGATAGGTCCGCAATTCACTACGCGCATGCGCACTACTGACAATATGGCGATGTTTGTTGTTACGCCAGTAGTTTTCTATAAAAGAAAGGATAATTAAAAGAGGTTCTGGAAGTGTTAACCCTTACTCCAAAATACAATACAAAGGTAATGGAACAGGGTTGGAAAGGTAGAATCAGACGACTGAAAAATTCAATGCTATAGCCGGGATTTGAACCTGAAGCCGAAATTATAAAGTGAAGTGGTGTATTTTTTGGTAGTAGTTGGAGATGCTTCATGTTTATCTGCACAACGTATGGGAGCCAATTTGTCGCGGTAACTCGTGTTATCTATTTCTGAGCGCCTGTTATTGTTTTACTACTTTAAGTTTTGGGTTCATTGTCCTCCGGCTAGCTATTGTTTCTCGGTCGAGCACATCTCTTGAACAGGGTGTGTAAATGGAAAGGATTTGTTACTGCAAGATAACACTGATAAAAGAATTTGTTTTTACACTTTTATTGTCGTCACACGTTATTAATTTCACATATTGACTCTTCATACACGCCCGACTGCAACTGTTATGTTTTCTAATGTCACTATGATCACTTATTTGCTGCACATTATTAATTCGCGTATTTCACATTTATAACTAACTTTACAACGCGAGAGATTTTGTAGAATTGCGCGACGATTCTCTTAAACTTTGTGACGTATAACCCACGAATACTTATGTTGAACTGAACGACGTATTACACGCGAATGCTTCTGTTGGACTGTGTGCCGTTTAACTTCTGAATGATTCTGTTGGACTCAGCGACGTGTAATGCGTGGATGATTCTGTTGAACTTGCCTCTGACTTTAGCTTTTTATACTCCCACACCCTAATATGCCTAAAGATTATAACCGAGCTGCTATTGGTTAATAAAACGCGCAAACATTAACGTGTATTTTTATATCCAATCAAAAATTACGAAAACATGTGCTATAGGGAAGAAATTCCCGCCATTTATAAGAAAAGCGCGCCAATCTGACGTCATTTGCTTGTCTCTAATAATTGATAAGCAACTCACCCCCTCGCTCATTGTTGCCCGCTCTTATTGTCAGTTTCAGTGAGGCCGTATAAACTTATTTCCTAACAATGCTTATAATTAACAAACGTCTCAAATCAATGTCATACAATAATACTTATTTACACTACAATCACTCTGGCATTTACATAATTGTAATACAAATTACTGCCACAAAAGTCCATAATTATCTAAATAATCTGGGAAGGATAGCGAAATAAAATAAATAATAAAACATTTAAAATCAGTACATGTATTAAAAGGAGAAGCATTGGGAAAATTGTTGACTGTTAAAAGCGACAGAAAGACCAGACAGGCACAGTTTAGATAATTAAGGACCAGCCCCAGGTATAAAGGGTAAGTCCGCTGAAGCCAGTTTCTCTTGGAATTAATGGGTGCAGTTGCACTGGCCAGAATGTGAAGGTCATTAGAAGCTTCATGACGCTGAGTTTTTGGTGCGAAATGTTTAAGGGGAGAGAGGGGAAGTTAGGAGTCCTTTCTTTGTATCGCGCGTGTGGGGAGAACAGTCTCGCTGGAGCACTGTGGGAGTGCGGAACAACGGTCTCTCGAGGTCCGAAGACTGGGTGCGAACTTGCAAGAGGATCGAACAACCAGATGTAATTGATAATCTTCGGTCTTGGAAAAGACACAGTAACATCTTAAGAATTTAAAAGTGATCGGCAAATCTTAAGTCTTATTTTAATGGTGAATAAAAGTGTTCCAAGAAAGCGTTCGTTTTTCTATGTTCATACACTCACACATACCCAGTGATTAAGATCTCATTCTCGATCAGCCGTGGCAAAGTATAAAAATCTGATGTGTTACACTCACATGACTTTCTCTACTCTTGTACAAACTATTTTTAAAAACTCTTATTCTCCATCTATTTCATATTAATCGAGATAAATATTTGCAGAAACAATCTGTTGACATGCAAAGAGAATTACATTACACATAGCGGCCAGTTCTAAAAATATTCGACTCGCTTAAGGCGTACTATGTTTCCCTTGTTTTGTATTTGCTAGGGCAATATAGAAATACAGTAGGCTTTAAGCACACACATATCTCTTAATAGTTGGTTGCTAGGTGCAGCAGCATTCCCTTTCCCACAGATTAATACTCTTTGCATATCCAAGACAAAAAAATGAATAACGAATTCCAATTTGAGAAAATAAGTATTGAAAAATTTAAGGGAATAACAAGCAATACCTCGAAAATGGTTCACTCAACAAAAACAATGTATATGACATAAATTGTGTATTTTAACGCGATCTACATTTTTTGTGCAGTAAAATTTTGTCTATCTCTTATGGTTTACCAGTTATGCAAAAGTCGTTCACAATAAAGAATACTTTTGGAGACATTCTCAGGAAATTCAAGATATACATTTTATTTGTCATAAAAGTATCTTAAACATATGATATTTTAATCAAAATCGTTAGAGCCATTTTGGAGAAAATTAAAATTTTTGAAAAATCTTCCATGTAAAGGGTACTCTGGGGTGGGGGGATTTTCTTGAAAACCTTCGTGTCGCATCCTTGGAAGATACGGAACCTAAATACCGAGCTTGGTGTTTATCCGACTGTTCGTTTCTGAGTTATGCTGTTCACAGACAGACACACACAGACACACACACACACACTACACACGCACACACACACACAGACACACACACGGACATGTTTCCAAAAATGCTTTTTTTTGGATTCAGGTGGTCTCAAAACATGTATTTCCGGTGTAATCTCGGTATCGAAGTTTGGGGTGGAATACAAAATACTTCCCCTACTGACTATACGTAGTAGAGAAAGTAAAAAACAAGTAGGAGGAGAAAAGCAGCAACCGTGAGGCAAAGGTATTGCTTCATTTTTGAAGGACGTAGCGTGGCTGCATCAAACCAGAGATCTCCCGGTCTCCGTCCGGTTACTGTAACCACTGCGCTACCATGGCAACATGCTGATATAACATTCAATTCCCCAACTGATTCGCATTTTTCCCGGTAAACCACAAGGAGACCTCAAATTATATTGAGATGACATACTCCAATGGCGACTTACATTGTTGTAAGTACCTTTAAGTCCCGGGCTTCATAGTTTCAACCACTATTAGGTCAATTAATTGGAATTGGGTCAATTAATGACATGTTGCAATGGTAGCACAGTGGTTAGATCAACCGGACGGAGACCGGGAGATCTGTGGTTCAAATCCCGGCTATGGTATTGAATTTTTCAGTCGTCTGATTCTACCTTTCCAATACTAAGGTAATCTCACTAATGCTTTTCACCTTTAGAGCTATTTAATGTGTGTATTGTAGTTTTACCCGAATCTCTTGTTCGTAATTGTTATTTTTATTATTCACATTATTTGTTGTGGTGTTTACTTCGTCAATGGCAAACCAGAAGGTATTAAATTTCTTTGTCCACGGTCGGAGCTAAATGTCGGTTGCTAGGTTACCAAAAATAGAAGAAAATATTAACAACTCTACTTCTACGTGTTTTACCGCGGTCTAATCTTAATGAAAATATACTAATTACCTTAATCAACAAAATGAAAATCGACATCCACCCATATTCTCTATTTCCGTGAAATAAACCAACAAGACATTTTCTGAGTACATTTGTAAATTCTTCAATAAATTACTGAGTGGAATGTAATACCTTCTCTGTCTATTATGTACGTGTTAGAGAAGGTAAAACATCCAATATTACAGTGGCCGGCCCAACGGGAATCGAACCCGGGACCTCCCCGAATATGAGCCTGCGTGTTACCGCGGAGCCATTCGGTTGGTATTGTTACAGTTAATCTACAATCAACACAACTATATGACACCAATAGGTGCCCAAAGTTAACAAAAACCTTTCATTTGTTTTAGAATCCCCAAGCTCTACTAAATGTGAGTTCACAGCTCGCCGCTTCAGTGAAGTTTGTTGCTGAAACCAGGACAATTACGACGTTGGACTTCCTCCGGAATCCCCAAACTTATGAGGGACCATCTGGAAAAGAGCATCACGACCCCTCCCCCTTCTTCCTTTATAACTCACACGTACACACAGCTGTTACCGTGATGGTGTCATTGTTCAATGCGTGTCCGCGCTTCCGCTTGCTGCCTTCAATCTGTTTCTTGCTTATCCTGAAAATAGGTGCTTGCTTGCCCCCTGCTGCTAGGGTCCATAGTGTACTTTGATGCTCGCTTTTATTCCCCTCGGTTGGTTCATTCATGCCTTACAGAAAAGAGAACATTTTTTGGATTTATTCGGCGTGCTACTGTCACACGTCCTAGTTTCGGATTTCATCTGTTCATGATGGTTCACGTACTCGGAAGGTTTGGGTGTAATGTGCTAACGAGCAGGGCTTGCGAGATCCAAGGCAAAGCTTAACAAGATGTCTTCAAGGACACTTCTGAGATTGTATTACCGCCATCACAACATGCTTTACAATAAATACCTATAAATCATATACCATTTGAAAGGGGATATATTATACATATATAGAGGAATTGTACAGTAATAATTTAATTCACTAACATGTTAAAATATTCAACATCTAACATTTGTACAGAGCTGATTGTAAGAAACGGGCGAGCTAGCAAAATTCCAAGAAAGCACACTCCTAAGTAGAGCGTACCTTTCACCAAGCCAACAGGCAGGGAACCGGTAACGGTACGGAGAAATAGAAAGAGACAGATAGAGAAAAGAAAGAGACGGAGATATGGACCTGACGCTTAAGCGCACGGCTCTGAAGCCACACATGCTCATACATGTTAAGGTAACGCGGTCTGAGGACCAATAGGGAACGTCGTTACATTTTAAACGCAGAGGTGAGCGTCACTAGGCTCCCGTATATAAGGGCAGGCAAGGCCTCAGAGCCCACTCTCTCTCTATCACTGATCTTCAAGAATTCACGTCGACGAGGTGCTACAGATGCACAAAGGCGGGAATGCGTGTGCAGATAGCTAGGCTCCTGACTAAGTTAAAGCCATAATGATTTCACTTGTAAATAAACTTCATTTATTAAAGGAAAATTGCAGTGTATTTCTCAAACTTGCCTCGCCTACTATAACTAGAGAATTAATAATTAGATTTAGTTAGGAATGGAATACGCAACAACCGACGAGCATCAATAGCCGAGGAAGAACACTGCCGAAGACCACATCGACCCAAGCATCGACGATTTCCCACTACACATTCATCTCTATGGACAAGTTCTACAAATGAAGTAAGAGAAAATGGCCCAAACGTTGACCAAATTCTACTTGACGTTATTACCATACATACTTTTTAAACAAAATCTGATATGTTACACCCACATGACTCTCTACTCTTGTATAAGCTATTTTTACAAACGCTTATTCTCCATCTACTTCATGTTAATCTTATTGCTAATTTTCTTGTAGATGCAAGGGGAATATGGTAGGCTTTAAGCGATAGTCAAATCTTTTAAGAGCAGGTTGCTATGTGGAGCGTTCCATTTTCTTTGTATGTCCAGGACATAAAAAAACTAATAACGAATTCCCATTTGAGAAAAAGTATATGCATTGAAAATTCAAATAAATAACAAGGAACACCTCGGAAATGGTTCACTCCACAAAAAAAATGTATATGGCATAAATTGTGTGTTTTAAAGAGCTCTACATTTTTTGTGTAGACAAATTGTGTCTATCTCTTACGGTTTACCAGTTACGCAACAGCCATTCAGAAAGAAGAGGACTTTTGGGGTCATTGCCAGAAAATTCAAGATATACATTTTATTTGTCATGAAAATATCTTAAATATATCATATTTTAATTAAAATTGTTAGAGGCTTTTTTGGGAAATTAAAAATTTTCGAAGATGTTCCATGTAAAGGTAGTCTGGGGTGGGGGAGTTTTCTTGAAAATCTTCGTGTCGCAACTTTGAAAGATACTAAACCTAAATACCAAGTTTAGTGTATATCCGACTTTTCGTTTTTGAGTTATGCCTGTTCACAGACACACAGGCAGACACAAGTGTTTTCTACAAGTGTTTTTTTTATTTAGGAGGCCTAAACATGTATTTACGGTGAAATCTTGGTATCGAATTTTTGGGTGAACTTTTTGAAGTGTTTATCTACACTCATGGTTAACGTGCCATACAACGAAACTGAAACCTGTTTACGCGCTGACCTACTTCTGGTTCTGAAAGGGAGAATACCACCCACGGCCACAGCTACCGGTCGCCTGTTACTGCAACGTTGCGAACATATGCGTTTTATGTTCTTGAAAAACCTAAAATAGCTCCGCAGAAAATGGTCATAAAAAATGAAAGAGACAAAATATGTTCTAAATAATGAGATGTGTAACTGGTTTAAGTTAATGTAATGATTCCCCTTCCACCCAGTATATTATATATCAAATATACTTGTGGTATACAATAAAATATTATGTGTATAGTGGCTCCGAGTGATTCTGATATACGACAATGTTGCGAGAAAATGTCTACCCAACATCTTTACTTTTTCTACCTCGTATCTAGTAGGTAGGGAAGCTATTGCATTGCATCTTTTGAGGTCCCCTGAATACAAAAAAGAAAATCACCCTGCTCCAAGCTACCGTTTATATGGAACCTTTTTCGAAATTTTTACTTTCCAAAAAGTGGCTCTAACGACGTTGATTAAAATACCATATATTACATATATTTATATGAAAAATAAAATGTATATATTTAAATTTTCTGGAAATAGCCTCTGAAGTCCTCTTCATTCGAAAGGTAGTTTATGTAATCTTGTATAACTGGTAAACAAGCAATAGACCAAACTGTACTACACAAAAAATGTAGATCTCTTTATAATACAATTTCTTCCGAATAGCTTTTTTGTGGCATCACCCATTCCCGAGATACCCACTATTAACGGTTCCAATTGTTCAATACTTAGCTGTTCTCTTAAAGTCCAGTCAACATTCAGTTGCTTCTCACGATGTCATGGAAACAGTATGTTTATCATATTATAGAGAGAGCTGGGCCACTTTTTGCGTTTATATGGGGAAGATAGGGAAAACGTGGATAGATGATAGGCTAGGCAGATGCTGAAGGAAGGGAATGCGGAATTATATACAGGAAAGATAGGGAATACGAGGAGAGGTACTAGACTAGACAAGGCTTGAAGGATAGAATATGGCTAACTCTCCCATATAAACGTATACCCTACTATTCAAACCCTCCTAGCCTAATACCTCTTTTCGGTTTGCTTGCTCCCCCATATAAAAGCCATATTCTACCCTTCAAGCCCTGTCTAGTCTAGAACCTCTCCTCGTATTCCCTATCTCTCCTGTATATAAGTCCATATTCCCCTCCTTCAGCATCCGCCTAGCCTATCACCTGTCCACCTTTTCCCTATCTTCCCCATATAAACGTATTTTCCTCCTTGAACCTTGACCTTCGTTTTCTCTATCTTTTCCCATACAAACCCCAAAAGTGTCCCACCTCTCTCTGTATAATATGCTACTAGTATGGAATTTTAAGGCCAGCATATAGCGTCCCCAGTTCTTAAACATTTGACTATCGCTGTTCTCTTTGAGTCCATAACGACGTGTGTATTGTAGCTATTTCTACAAAGGTTTATTTGGATTAAAATGTGGTAGATATAAAAATAAACTATAATAAGACTACTTTATATACCCATTGATAAATGATAGAGGGTAGAGAATCCCATGGGAATATGTCACATCATATTTTTCTTTTTCTACTACGTATAGTAAGTAGTGGAAGTATTGTATTCCACCCAAAAATTCGATACCGAGATTTCACCGGAAATATATGTTTTGAGACTCCCTGAATCCAAAAAAATCATTTTTGGAAACACGTCCATGTGAGTGTCTGTCTGTGTGTCTGTGAACAGCATAACTCAGAAACGAACAGTTGGATAAATACCAAACTTGGTATTTAGATTCAGTATCTTCCAGAGATGCGACAGGAAGATTTTAAGAAAGTCCCCCAACCCCAGATTACCCTTTACATGGAACATTTTTCGAAAATTTTAATTTTCTCAAAATGGCTCTAACGATTTTGGTTAAAATATCATATGTTTAAGATATTTTCATGACAAATAAAATGTATATCTCGAATTTTCTGGGAATGTCTCCAAAAGTATTCTTCATTGTGAACGACTTTTGCATAACTGGTAAACCATAAGAGATAGACAAAATTTTACTACACAAAAAATGTAGATCGCGTTAAAATATACAATTTATGTGATATACATTTTTTTTTGTTTTCGAATTATTGCTTGTTATTCCCTTAAATTTTTCAATACTTATTTTCTCAAATGGGAGTCCGTTATTCATTTTTTTTGTCTTGGATATGCAAAGAGTATTAATCTGTGGCAAAGAGAATGGTGCTGCACCTAGCAACCAACTATTAAGATATATGTCGATGCTTAAAGGCTGCTGTATTTCTATATTGCCCTTGCAAATATAAAACAAGAGGAACATAGTACGCCTTAAGCGATAGTCAAACATTTTTAGAACTGGTCGCTATGTGTAAAATGTAATTCTCTTTGCATGTCAAAAGATGTTTCTGCACATAGATGGATTATTTCTCAAAGAGAATATAGAGAAATCGACTGTAAAACAAACCGAATTCACTTGTGGTTACTAGTTTACTGTAAATCACGCACCATACTGTTTTACAAAAAGGAAATCTAATAACATGGACATAAAAACAGAAGAAAGCCGCTTCCGTAAGACACATCCTTTCTACCACAGCTTTCAGCTCTTTTGTGGCTCGAGTAAAAAAAAATCTCTCTATTTAGAAACACCAACAAAAGGGCAGAAGAAAGAAGCTTTACCGGGACGTAAATTTCACGACGATGAGGTAGAGATAGAGTCGTTAACAGAGAAAAGGTTGGAAGAGGAAGACCCAGATGAAAAGAAGGGAGATGGATAGCCTTCTCTTGTTTCCATCAATTTTGTTACTGTAGAACGTCTTAAGTTAGGCAACCCTTGTGACGGTCAAAGTAGTTTCGCCGTACGGAAAATGTAATTTGTTTGAGAGGTCTTCTGTGTACCAGAACAGCACAAGTAATCACAAATACCAACTTTTCCACCCAACAAAAATATAGATTTCTTATAAAATTTATCCCTTATAAACTTTATTACAACTCTACGTAATCCATTATGCTTACAGTGATAATACAAAACACCTGATGTGTTGCATTCACACGGCTTTCTCTATTAACTCTTTGACAAACTATTTTTACAAAAGCTGATTATTCTACTTCTTGTTAACAGATAACATTGCAGTTCACATTTATACGAGGGCAGTCCCAGAAGTACCCGATCTGAGTATAAATAGCGGTTGTTATTTCAAACAAATGACTATGGTAGAAAGTACCAACCTTATAAAGCTTAAGTTTGACGATGCTACGTCGTTTAGTAATTGTTTGGCAGCCATCAATAGTAAACACTCTCAGCAAATTTGTAAACGTGGATAAAACTGGTCATCGTTATATGATACAATAATTCCATTTGAAAGGTCTTAGTCCAACTAATATTAAAGCTGAGCTAGATTCTACTCTGGGGGAACCTGCTCCTTTGTTTACAACAGTAGGTGGCAGAGTTTAAGCGAGGCCGTATGAGCTGCCAAGACGAACATCGCAGTGGTCGACCAAATGAGGTGACCACGTCAGGAATTGTGAAGAAAATCCACAAAATGGTATTGGATGATCATCGACTGAAAGTATGCGAGCTAGCAGACATCGTTGGCATCTCAAAACGTGCTGTACAACGCAAACTAACTGTAAATTTAGACATGAGAAAGCCGTGCACAAGATGGTGCCTCGTTTACTCACAATGGAATAAAAACAGTGTCGTGAGGATGTTTCAATCAGTGTTTGGCGATGTTTCGCTGCGGTAAAGTCAAGTTTTTGCGTCGATTCATAACCATGAATGAAACATGGGTCCATCACTTCAAACCTGAGACGAAGGAACTGTCAAAACTGTGGACTGAAAGGGGAGAATCGGCTCCAAAGAAGGCGAAGACAGCTCCATCTGCAGGCAAGGTTACGTCGTCATTTTTGGGATGCGCGTGGAATAATTTTCATTGATTATCTTCAGAAAGTAAAAGCAACCAATGACGAGCATTTTGCAAACTTATTGCAGCGTTTGAATGATGAAATCAAGCAGAAACGACCGCATTTAGCGAAAAAGAAAGTTCTGTTTCATCAAGACTGACGCAGCCACGCTACGTCCTCCAACAATGAAGCACTACCTTTGCCTCACGGTTGCTGCTTGTCTCCTCCCAGTTGGTTCTTCTTTTGCCACGGCTGCTCCAGCATGAAACCTTAACCTCGGGGTATGCGTGGGTGTGTACAGAGAAACACACAAACGCTGTCTTGGAACACTTTTATTCAATATTTAAAATAATACTTTAGGTTTGCCGATCACTATTTAATGCATACGAAGTTACTTTGTCTTTACCAAGACCGAAGAATATTAACTACAGCTAAACGTTCCACCCTCTAGCATGTTCGCCGCCAATGTTCACAACTCGACGAGAATGTCGTCCTGCACTCACCAATCGCTCAGGACAGACTGATCTACCCACGCTGCACAAGGAAAAGCAAGCTACTTACTTCTCCTACTCTCCCCTCAAACGCTCGTTACCACTCGGCGTCATGAAGCTTGGAGTGGCCTTCACCAGGCTAAGTGCAACTGTACTCGGCTGTTACCAGGAAAAACTTGCTTCAATGGTATTTACCCTTTCTACCTGGGGCTGGTCCCCAATTAATAAAATTGTGCCTGTCTGGTCTTTCTGTCGCTTTTAACAGTCAATTTTCACAATGCTTCTCATTTTTATACATACACTGATTTTAAATACATTATTATTTATTTTATATCGCTATCCTTCTTAGAAGATTATGATAATTATTGCCTTTATAGTTCCGGCTTCAAGACAATGCACCAGTTCACACATCCATTCTCGCTATGGCAAAAATCAATGAGTTAAAGTTCGATTTGCTTTCTCATGCACCCTATTCGCCAGACTTAGTCCCCTCTGACTATTTTCTGTTTCCAAAGTTGAAGAAATGACTTGGTAGTAAACGATTTGCCAACAATAAAGAGGTGGAGTCTGCAGTTGATGGCTATTTTGCAGAACTCGACGGTTCTCACTATAAACAGGGTATCGAAGCTATTGAAAATCGCTGGGAAAAGTGTATCGAGCTGAAAGGAGACTATGTAGAGAAATAAAGATGTTTTGTTCCAACATTTTTGTGTTTTCTTAGTTAGGTCGGGTACTTCTGGGACATAGCTCTGGTACATGGTCAGATTTTTAAATGGAGATTGTGACTGAAATAAGGGAAAGTGTATCCTTTTAGTTAAGTACCAATTTCTCTTAAGCTATTGCAGATAATCTCACAAAATTTCATATGCATATATACTAATATCTGCTACATACACGATAGAAATTTTGTATATATCCGATAAGTATATTTCATGAACCAGTTCTTTTTATCCTGAGGTTATGTTTTTTCTATAATAGAACGCTGCTCGTTTTTTACAGAAGGTAGAAAGATACAACTTTGAAATTTAGTATTATAATTCATGAAAAAATTTGCCTGAAGAAAAAATGCATTTATTGTACTAATAATATTCATTAATTCCATTGTAGATCATTGCAGTTCAAAATAAGCAAGCATTATCTTTACCCATTCCTGCAAAGTTTCGCTACGATTGGTCTACTAGTTTCAGAGAAAAAGGCACATCATGCAAGGAAAATGTAGTTTTGAGATAACCAATGTAACGTGGAGGCGTGGTAGGCATTTAAAGAGTACACTACCTTATTAAATAGCCATTCAAGAGCGTAAATAAAATCACATTCATGTAAATCCATATATGATTCTGTTCAACAAGAATTGCACATTTTTTTTCACAAATAATAAACATTGATTTTTTGAGACTTCAGTCGCCTGTCTCCCCTTAAACAGACATCTAAATACTTTGGAATTACAAGCTCTTTCATTGACCACAAGGAAAAAACAGGAAACGAAAAAGAAAGAATAAACAAACAAAAAAATTCTCGTTTGAGAAAAGTACAGGGTGATTTATGAAGAACTGACACATTTCTTTCTTTAATTATTCTGTTCAAAATTCACTTCATGCCCCAATTTTAGCACCAAATTAAGCAGAATGTTCTGGAGCTTCGATTGCCTGTCACTAGATGCGCAGATGTTCATGTTTTATTCATTATTGTTAGTTTTATTGTCGGCAACTGTTTTTTAGATTTTGTTCTAGTCAACGTGAAAATGGAGTACACATTAAAGGAACGACTCTTCCTTGTAAAGCAATACTGGATTACGAATTCAATTACAGCTACTCAAAGGGCATACCAGAGAGAATTTGGTGTTCGGAATCCTCCCCAAAGAAACACAATAGTGGGACTGGTAAACAAATTGGAAACAACTGGATTTCTGGTGAGTGAAAAAGGCAAAACTCTTTCATCTAGTCTTCCCACGGTTGTTGGCGTAAGAGCACAACTGGATCAGTCACCCAAAAAATCATTAAGACGTTTGTCGCAGCAGACAGAGCTACTCAATGTGTCAGAGAGCTGTGAAAAGTGCAGGCCTAAAGCCGTATAGGATTACGGTTGTCCATCAGTTACAGGAGCCAGATAAGGATAGCCGACTGAATTATTGTCGTTGGTTTCAGGCATTCATTGTGGAAAATCACGTCATATTGTCCATCACATGGTTCACAGATGAAGCATGGTTCCATTTATCCGGCTGTGCACCTATGCACCCGGTTAAAATCGGAGTATGGTGCGCAATATCCACACAGAGAATAGTGGGAACAATTTTTTTTTTAAAATAATGTGAACACTACAGAGTACCGACGGATTTTCATGGAGCTTGCTGAGCAACTAGACGGTGTAGAGCTGAGTCAAGGATATTTTCAGCAGGACCGCGCTACTGCCATACATCAAATGAACCCATGGCAGTAATTGCAAGTTTCTTTGACGACCGGATAATTTTCAGGAACCTGTGGCCCCCGAGATCTCCGTATTTGGCATGCCGAACTTCTTTCTATGGGATTACTTAAAAGACAGGGTTTATGGCACATGTCCCCAGACATTGGACGATCTGAAGCACAACATTACACAAGAGATTCAAGCTATTGACAACAACGAGTGGCCAGTAACATGGAACGACGAGTTGAGTTGTGTCTTATGTAGGATGGAGGACATTTTCAACATTTGCTATGGAGATAAATAATCTCCCAAAATTCCTCTGCATTTCAAGTATACTAAGTTGTCGCTAGCATAAATCGTTTTGAAACAATTAAAGAAATAAGGCATCAGTTCTTCATAAATCACACTGTATAAGTATTCAAAAATTCAAAGCAATAACAAGGAATGTCTCGGAAATGGTTAACGTCATAGAAAATGCTATTTGACATAAACAATGTCCTTTAACGAGAGCTTCAGAGGCTGTTCCTAGAAAATTCAAGATATACGTTTTATTTGTCATTCAAGTATTTTAATCAAAATCGTTCAGCCATTTTTTAGAATATTGTGGCGAGCACATGCAGATTTAGTTTGGTATGTCTGAAGTTGATCCTCCCGCAATGGGTTGGAAGTATCAGCTTGTTGTGTGCACCATTGTATTGTTCCAGAAAGGTCTAGAAACAACAAAATATTCGAGTAACGTATTTGGAGTGACGTATTAATCGGAAGTTGTGGTGGGGATGATTAAGTATAAAAATCATGGGATTGTTAAGATTCGCTCACTTTAGCTATGGGACCTTAGTAGATAAAGTGGCTCCAAAGATGCGGGGGGTGCGGGGTTTTGGGTTGAGGATGTTCTTTAAAGTTTTAATATGTGATTTGTAAGGCAAGAGATTTTGTGTTATTAAAATTGACAAAACTGAAATAACTTCTTCTTTTGTATTTCTCAATAATAACCCGTTATCCTTTTGAGCTTAATTCTATAGTTTTGCATGCCAAGCGAAAATTAAAAAGTTAAATTGAGTTTTATTTATGGACGCTCTTTAACTGCTGTGGGCATTAGCGTCCCATTCTATATTGGGCGTGAAAGACCGGTAATTTTGCTAAGAGGCCTCTTTATCAGTTTTGTGATTCTTTTACGTGCCGTAAATCTACAACAAGGGATCACCGGCTTTACTTCCCTTCCGAAGGAAGCCATGCTAAGGATTTTTACGCCGGGTTTGAACCCGCAACCTTGGGAACTAGAGGCTAGCATAGTAACCGCTACATCACGGAGGGTGACATGCCAAACGAGTATACATTCCCATTTGTCATGATCTGAAGTAAGAAAAGTTTAGTAAAGTTGTTAAATTAATCTAGAGTCTAGAGGACTGCGCTCCTACGTGACCCAGGGGGGCGGGCGTCATGCAAGTGACACCCCCACTCTGGAGAGCTTTGCCATGGGCAGGGATCTGGTTGCCTATTCCGTCCCCCCATTAGAGGGTGGACGTGGATACGCCATTTACGCGCGTCAACCCCTGAAAGGGAAGACTACCGAAGAACCTCGGTAGGGCCGACAGCAATCTAGTATTCTGTCGGTTGTCCAGGGCGGTACTGGAGGACCTTGAGGCGTCTCACAACCCCACCTGAACGGAAAACCGACCAGATGTACCCAATCTCCCATAACCACTACCCCGCCGAGTCCAACCCAATCCAAACGACACCCTTGCGGGTGAGGCTCGGATGTTTGCCCCGTTGTGCTTCTAGTAACGCCAGAAGTACCATGAGTGCTCAGGGTGCGCAGCGCCACTTAAGGGGAGGGTCGTGACAATATAAAAATAACGAATTAGAGGAAGGAATGAGGTGAAGGAAACATTGGAGGCTATAGACCGTATGCAGACAGGCCACAGATACGTGCGGAAGTCCCTAACGTTTCCAAGCCCGCAGACCTGTCCACTGCTGAAGTTGCCTAGAGAGGGCGATGAACGACCCGTCAACCAAGCAGCCCTCTAATGTCTACAGGGAGTATTCTTTCCTTGGAACAAGCATCCGCGACATATACCACGAAACCTAGAAGCCCTCTTGAAGGATGTACTCAAGAAGATCTGCCACAGGATCACTATCAACTGTTCAACACCGATGAGATTGTCTTCATTTTGCTCGAGAGCACGTGGACTGGACAACTGAGTAATGGAGCCAAGTTCTTTATGCAAGTGAGTCCAAATTTAACCTTAGGGCTACAGATGGAAGAGCTAGGGTATGTAGAACGCTAGCTGCTTGCACGTTTTCCCCAAGGCTTCCTTAGGAGGAGGCTCAGTTATAATGTGGGATGATGTATGTGTTACCGGCAGAGTTTGAAAACCGACATTCTTGTAAGACTAGGCAGTGTATAGAATGACTAACATGAGCAGATAGAGTATGAAATTATTTTACACATTTCCTAGGCTTTTTATAGAATGACAAAACCGAAACAGAAAGTATTATTTTTATAATATTTGTATTTAAATTCAAACTCTGTCATTGCAGTGTGGCACACGGCTTCCTCGCTCGAAGTAAACTAATATATATACGAGGGTTGGAACTCAAATGGTGGAAACTATTTATTTACAGCCGATACAAAAGTGTTACATGTTAGCAACCTTTACTGCCCTTCAATGTAGTCACCAGCATTGTGTATAACCCGTTGCCAGTGATGTGGAAGTCGTAGAATACCTTTAGCAGAGCCTGTTCTGTTGATAGTGCGAATGGAGCGGTCTACTACCTGACAAATCTCTGGAACAGTTCTGAAGCGAATGCCACAAAGTGGTTCCTTCATCTTCGGAACCAAATCAAAGTCACAAGAACTTAAGTCCGGGGAGTATGGTGGATGGTACAGCACTTCCCAGTCCCATCGACCTAACAAATCAGCCACAGCTTGTTGCCGCTTTTTTCTCACAGCTGGTCGCAGGTGGTGCTCCAAAACCGAATGGTAATACTGAGCATTGACGCTCTGTCATGGAGGAATGTAATGCGTTAGGATAACACTATCACAGTCGTACACGAGAATCACCATAACTTTCACATTGCTGGGGTACTGACGAACTTTCGATTTTCGTGGCGACCCATAATGACACCATTCGTTCGATTGGAGTTTCAGTTTTGGCTCATACGATTTGCTCCATGTCTCATCTAGCGTTATGATATGGTATAAGAAAGCCTCTCTTTCGCGCTCATAGCGCTCCAAGTGCGTCCTAGCAGCGTCGTAACGCAACCATTTTTGCATTTCCGTCAAATCATGCAGAACCCATCATGATGTAATTTTTCGCTTGCCCAGGCGTATGCCCTAATCCGGTTTCTTGGGCGAGCTCACAAATCGCCTAGCGTCGATCAACTGTCCAGCAACGCGGCTAGGACGACCTGCCCGATGCATGTCTGCCACAGTTTGCCGACCATCGTTAAAGGCTTTTACCCAACGTGCCACTGTTCTGTAAGGTAATGCAGATTCCCCGCAAGCCTCTTGAAGACCTTGATGACACTGTCGTGCTGTAGGATCTCTGGCACATTCAATCTTGATCCAACTGCGTTGTTCCTGTTTCGAAAACAGCATGACAACACTACGTTAGACCGCTAGCTCACAAGTGACTGTTTCTCTCGACTGTGCGCACGCAGGTGAAGTGGGAAGGGAGAGTCCATTTGCTCTGAGGTAAGGCAGGTACGTAACTATCGTGTGCTATCAGCGACAATATTAGCATCTCTACAGCAGTGTTTCCACTATTTATGTTCCAACCCTCGTACATTACCATGACAGAGTCTGAGATTGTACATAATGCCCAGACAATATATGCAATTACTAGGAAAAGCATAAAATAAAGTAAGAATTTTATACTTTGCCAAAAATTGTCCAGCACTTTATACAATTACCAGGCATTCTATATAATGCCTAAATTTTATACCAGGGCGGATCGAGAAGTAACGCACAATAATTTTTTTCTGTCTTGGTATTGCAGCTTGAAAGTTGCAATTTCACACAGATATAGTTTTAAGTTTTCACTGCAGAGGGTATATTTCGTTTCATGTGCAGCTATAGCAGGAGAAGCATGAACTACGAAACAAGGATGGCGCGCATGTTACTGTCGTCCACGTGTGAAGAGCAAAGAAGTGTGGTTCGATATGTATGGGCCAATGGGCATAAACCGAGTGATATTCACAGGGACATGCGTGGCGTGAATGGGGATGATTGTATGGTCCATAGCAATGTCTCCAGGTGGTGTCATTATTCCGTGTGAACCTTGCTGATTCGCCACGCTCCGGGAGACCGGTAACAGCTGCAACCCCGCAGAATGTCAGAGGCATTACGACGAACCTTCCTCGTGGCGTTGTCTTCCTTCTGTGATGGAGTTGTAGGTGGTTGCTCTAAGCTAAAAAGCCTAGCACACTTGTGTGTTGTCCTATTGCTAAACTCTTCCCCAGAGTGTGGTACCAGTAGACGAAATGAAACTCCGTGATGATTTAACTTTAATTTTATTAGTAATAATTATAACAGTAGTTTATAACGCCGCAAGCCGTGTGCTTTGCGTAATACACAATTCTAAGGGGGCTATCTGCAGAGATTTACCTCCCCAAGCTAAATCTATTTCCTATTACTGGTTTCACAAGCATCGCCACAAGCATGGCGTGAATTTTACCTCCTCTCCAGAATCAGCGAAGTGATAAGACGCCAATGCTTTACACGTGCTCCCTTTTATACCATCACAGGGGGACGCTACATTTGCCTAGCTATTTTAAAAGCTTTACTCTTATTGGGTCTCCCCTGAACGTGGTATAAAAATATTTACCCTCATATTTGAAGTCCTGAAAAGTTGGAATTCTCCAAAGGGTCAAGATCTCTCTCACTCATCTCTTGCAAGCGCCTGCGAACCTGTAGCAGTGCTACCTGTTCTGTCACCTTCTCTGTCCTTTTGTTACCTACACTCTTAACCTTCTCACGGCTAGCTGGCCTTCCTTCACATCTTACTGTGTTACAACATTAAGTTACCTTATTTCATATCACACTGACATTTACAATGATATCGCAGTTTCCGCTACAGCATTGAGGCGGCAATTTTGAACAATCGGCGTGTGCAACTGCGAACCTTATCGCGACACTTCAACATTTCCTATGGTGCAATGTACGATATTGTTCATGACACGTTGAAATTTCGTAAAGTTAGTGCTCGCTGGGGGCCTAAGAACCGGACAGACAACCACAAGGGCCAGCGAATGACAACGAGCTTGGATCACCTAACGCGGTACAACGCAGAAGGGTATGACTTTCTGAAAGGAATCGTTACTGGTGATGAGTCGTGGGCATACCACTACACGCCGGAAACCAAGCAGGCAAGTATGGAGTGCATGCTGGTTCCTCAGTGAAGAAAAAATTCAAAGTGACTCAATCTGCTAGGAAAGTGCTTGTGACGGTGTTCTGGGATATGCATGGTGTTGTATTGGTGGACTTTGCTGAACACGGGACCACTGTGAATGCTGCAGCCTACATGAAAACTTTGGTGAAGTTACGTCGTGCCCTTCGTGACAAACATCACTACATGAATGCTGACGATGTCAAAATTCATGACAATGCTCGCTCCCATGTTGCTGCTGTTCATCAGAAAGTCACCAAACTTGGTTGGGAGGTGCTCATCTACCATACAGTGCGTACTTTCATCTGTTGGGTTCCATGAAGAAATTCCTGGCCGGCCAACGCTTTGCAACAGATGCGGAAGTGAAATCAGCAGTCCGCAGATGGATATACTCCAAGGAAACGGACTTCTACTAACAGGGCATACTGAAACTGGTATCACGAGGGGAGAAATGTATTGAGAGGCTTAGTGACTATTCGAGAAGTAGGTAAAAGGTGTAAGTTCATATGTGATTTGTTTTGTTGTTTTAGCTATTAAACTTTTTTTGTAAAAAAATTATTGTGCGTTACCTTTCGATCCGCCCTCGTAGTTTGCTTGTAACAAATGCACCTATGCAAGTGCTACGCTATTTTTGCCCGGTGGAGTATAGGAATTGTCGAGGATTCATTCCCATTTTCATACATTATTAGCGTTGATCATGTTCAGACTACTCCTGAGCGAAGTAACTGTTTTCTCTTGAAATCCCCGATGTTACAGAGTTGCAACCTAGCCGAGGAGCTCGTCTTGAGTTGCGAAGCAGTATAGACACTTGCTCCCCTTGCAAACGCAACATCTCGGTTAATTTATTTAGGTAGTGGAGGAGTCCACCCCTTTGTCTCACAGCCACGCGCCCCACTTCAAGGTTGAGAATGTGATGTAGTAGACATCCTGCAAGACAAAAGACCACACCGGAAGTACCTTATTCTTCACTATCCATCTGTTTTATTCGCAAGTAGGGCATGTGGGTTGTCTGTGGCCTTAAAGTGGAACATTTCCACTGCTGTCTCACGAGCAGGGTTGGTCGGGTAAATTACCTGCACCTATTTTACGTCTAATTTACATGTAAAATACGTAATGCAGAAAACTGATGTCTACACAAAGAACAAAAATCTTATTTATAGATTTTGTTAATCTAAACTTCAGTTGCCTAATAAATTTATTAATGTTCTGATATACAAAAGGGTGTTCTCATGAAAAATCTGATGTGTTAAACTCACATATTTTCCCTACTCTTGTACAAACTATTTTTACAAACACTCATTCTCCATCTACTTCATGTTAATATTGCTAATTTTCTTCTAGGTGCAAGAGGAATTTGGTCTCATTTGAGAAAAAGTATAAGTATTAGAAAGTTCAAACAAACAACAAGGAATATCTCGGAAATGGTTCACTCGAAAAAAACTGTGTGTTTTAACGAATTTACATATTTTGGAATGAAGAGAAATTTTGAGAACATTACATAAAATTCAAGATGTGCATTTCATTTACAATGAAAATATCTTAAACGTGCGATATTTTAATTAAAATCGTTAGAGCCATTTTTAAGAAAATTAAAATTTTTGAAAACTGTTCCATGTAAAGGAAAGTCTGGGGTGGGGGATTTTCTTGAAAATCTTCTTGTCGATCTTGGAGGATACTAAACTCAAATATCAAGTTTGGTATTTATCCGACGTTTTGTTTTTGAGTTATACTGTTCACAGACATACAGACCCTGCCTGATTTCCAGAAATGCTTTATTTTCCTATCTACTTTGTTTTACTCCAGATAAACCTTTCCGGAAATAGCTGCATTGCACATTTCGTATTAACAAAGAAAAGCCTTTTCCAACCACTCGATGACCGCCAAGTTTGATAACGATTGGCTGGTATCACCATTTAACATCGTCTCCAGTATCATATGCTGATTTTGCTGCCGCTGCTACAGTGGTATGTTATGAGATATTTCTCTCATGGTATGCGTGGGAGTACTGTGAAAGAATAACACCAATTTAAACTGACTGAGAAATTTAATGTGATCTAATACTTGAACTATTGAATCGAGTTGCGACCGTTTGAAGATAAAGAATTATGAATCGTAGCACTCGAAACTATAACTTTATTACAACACCTGCTAACTTCTGCAGTATCAATTTTAAGGCTTTAAATAGCGGTTTCTGCAATAAAGGAACTAGAAGCGTAAATTGCCGTGATCGCTAAAATGCTTAGCGGCGAAAAGTCTCGCGCCTACCGCTAAGTAACTGAATAACTCGGCCCGGTCTTAGGCGTTACGAAATGCCGATCACTGTAAAAGATGTAAGCCCGTAAGCCCGAAAGAAAAGAAACAAAGGACGCTAATTTTATGAATTCACGCTCTTTTATTAACCTAAGTCCCGCCTACTTTAGAACTAGTTCATCAAAGTTACGACATTAACGTTGCCAAATCTTACACTTCTGAAACACAAGTTTTACTTTTGATTACCAAATTATAACAAATACTTCACCTTCTAATTTTTCCGAGGTGGCCTACGTGCAGTTTCACATCATTTATTTCTTAACGTCTTGAATTCTAGCTACCTGAACCTTGAGCCAATGTTTTTTTTTTTTAAACCCAAGTTCACCGGAACGTTTAATAACCTTAGCTGCTCTACACTTAAACTAATTACTTTTACTGAACCCGTATTCTGTCTGGTAAGGGCTTCCTTATTCACTTACAAAGTTCCTTACTTCTCTTTCTTCTTCCATTGTGCATTGACTCAGCATATGGATATTATTTATTGCCATTATTTATCTATCTTACTATTACTTCTTTATTTAAGTATTTAACTGAACACTATACGCTAACCTTAAAATTCCATTCTCTTTCCATGACATCGCGAGAAAAATAAAATAAAAATCAGATCAAATCTAAATATTCAACCCCGCATCTAGGTTACTACCGGGCAATATCCAAATTTTCTATTCATTGAATTAAAATTTTCAATTCTTATATACATTCATTTTACAGATTAAGTCTACGAGAAACAAAATTTACTAAATGTATAGTAATACTGGTGTCCAGCTACTTAACTAACAAAACTTACTACGAAGATAAAAACTACTCCACTGGTATACCGTACTATTTACTTCTAGCTTAAATAAGTTTTTACCTTCCTTTCTTTCTTGTATACTATTATACAGTTAAATAAATATATAATAAAACTTAAATACATACATTATTATAATAATAATTTACTTGTATTTTTTAATTTATACTTTCACACTAAAATAATTATCTACAAGTTAACAATACTTCCTTCATTTACATTTTTATTCATTAATTTCGTTTAAATTACCAAAGAAAATTAGAATCATCTACCTTATTTATATTCATATATACATATATATTTATAATTATTTTATAACATATTTATTTTGTATTTTATATTTTCCTTTCCTACTATCTATAACTACATGCCTTTATATAATTAATCCTAAAATCCTATTATTTATTCCCCTTTAAAATCATTTAAAATATTCCATACCTAACTTCACAATACTAAACGCGAGAAACAACTGAAAACCATCAAGTGTTGAATCATTCGAACCATTAATAACGTATATCTCGGAAATGACTAATGACATAGAAAAGTTATTTGAAATAAACTGTATGTTTTAAACAGATCTACGGTTTTTATGTAGTATGTTTTCGTCGATTGCTTAATGTTTACCAGTTATACACGATTATACAAATTCCTTGAGAGTGAAGAGGACTACAAAGGCTATTCCCAGAAAATTCAAGCTAAACATTTTATTTGTCATGTATACATATATGGTATTTTAATAAAAAACAGACCTATTTTGGAGAAAATAAAAAATTAAAAAATATATACCATGTAAAGGGTATTTGGGGTGAGGGATTTTCTTGAAAATTTTCTGACGCATTTTGGAGAGGTATTTAGCTTAAATACCAAGTTTGGTATTTATCTGATTTTTTGTTTTTGAGTTATGCTGTTCACAGACACCATGCACGCCACCCACAACACGGAGAGACCTTTTTCTAAAATTATTTTAATTCAGGGGACCTCAAAACATGTATATCCGGTCAAATCTCGATAACGTATTTTGGGGTAGAATGTAATACCTTCTCTACCTGCCATGTACGTGCTAGGCTGCATGTGTGCGTTTGATATCCTTAAACACTCTCCAAGGTGTCGTTCTAGAACGTGCTTTTCGCCTCAGAAGGAAAGGATGTTATTGGTTTGAAAACATGCTTTTGGTTTCTGTATATAGGCAAGAAATTAAATCACGAAAATTGGTCTCTTCGATATTGCAGTACACGTAGGGAAAATTTTATTACAGAAATGTTATTCCAGACGATTGCAGGCGACAACGTTCTCGCCAATAGAATTACTAACCAGTCACCCTTCCGGAGAGAGGAGTTGGGGAAGCAAGCTTAAGGGGTCGTAAATCCTTGAAAATGCGCCAGCAGCGAGTCAAAATAAATCATGGTCTACAATGAAGCCAAAAAATAGCATTTTTAGAATTGTTGTTTATATGCATGTGTATAGAACCTGCCACTAAATGAATTAATCGTTTGCAATATAAGTTAGCATATCTGAAGCAGACCATCTTATACAATAGGCTATATCAAGGGTGGTGAAAATGCCTTTCTCTCTCGACTCTTCATATATGCAACACGCACTACACATCTCAGCAGCACATGGAAAACAAATGAATAGACGGCTAGAAAAGGCGTTGCGCCTGCGAGTCACACTGCCTCGCGAGTCGCGTTTTCGCCACCACTGGGCTATATGTTAACTTGATTATTTTCCTAAAAGGGGGAACATGATGTATATAAGGCAAAAACTCTTATGTGTTACACTCACATGACTTTCTCTACTCTTGTATGAACTATTTTTAAAAAAGCTTATTCTCCATATGCTTCATGTTAATCGAGATGTTAATCTTATTGCTAATTTTCTTGTAGATGCAAGGGGAATTGGTAGGTTTTAGGCGATAATCAAATATTTTAACAGCTGGTTGCTATGTGGAGTATTACATTCTCCTTGCATTACCATAACGAATTCCCATTTGAGAAAAAGTATTGGAAAATTTAAGGGAATAACAAGCAATATCTTGAAAATGGTTCACTCAACAAAAAAAATGTTTATGACATAAATTGTATATTTTAACGCGATCTACATTTTTTGTGTAGTAAAATTTTGTCTATGTCTTATGGTTTACCAGTTATGCAAACGTCGTTCACAATGAAGAATACTTTTGGAGACATTCCCAGAAAATTCGAGATATACATTTCATTTGTCATGAAAATATCTTAAATATGGGATATTTTAATTAAAATTGCTAGAGCCATTTTTGAGAAAATAATTTTTTTGAAAAATGTTCCATGTAAAGGGTAATCTGGGGTGGGGGGATTTTCTTGATAACCTTCGTGTCGCATCTCTGGAAGATACTGAACCTAAATACGAAGTTTGGTGTTTATCTGACTGTTCGTTTCTGAGCTATTCTGTTCACAGACAGACAGACACACACACATGGATATGTTTCCAAAAATACTTTTTTTTTGGATTCAGGAGGCATCAAAACATATATTTCCGCTAAAACCTCGGTATCGAATTTTTGGGTGGAATACAACACTTCCCCTACTTACTATACGTAGTAGAGAAAGTAAAAAAGAACCTAATGTGTTACCTTCACATGATTTTCTCTACCATCTACGTACTAGATAGAGAAAGTATGGTATTCCATTCACAATTTTGATACCGAGATTCCGCCGGAAATGTATGTTTTGAGTCACCCTTGTTTTTGGGACTAGCATAACTCAGAAACGAAATATTGGATAAATACCAAGTTTGGTATCTAAGTTTAGTACCTTCCAAAGATACGGTACGAAGCTTTTCAAGAAAAGTTCCGTACCCCAAACTACCCTTTACATGGAAAGGTTTTTCGTTATTTTTATTTTCTCAAACTTAATTCTAACATTATTTAAGATTTTACATTACATAAGATGTAATGTTTTCTTCGAATAACCTGCAAAGTAGTTTGCTGTCTAAATGACCTTTCTATAAACTTGATAAATCGTAAGAGTTACACACAAACTTACTATACAAAAAATTTAGATCTCACCAAATCGTAAAATTTATGTCAAGTAACTTTGTTTTATGGTGCTATTTCCGCGACCATATGTTAACTTACATGTATTAAAGATTGTGTACTATATAGGGTGGACCATTTAAGTTGAGACTGTAAAATATCTCCAAAACTAAGTGCAGTAGAAGGAAATGTCTTTAATAACAGTTGCTTCATACTGTGGGGGAAAGTAAATGCCATTAGTCGTGTTTTGTTTAGAGGACGTTATGATGGTCATTTTAGGACCAATTTTATTTTTTCAAATGAGAATTTACATTTGTTATGTTGTTTTCTCACTCTTCATAAAAAAACTAAACAACATTTGTATAAAGCACTTTGCAATTGTACTTATACCAAAGTAAATAACAACGGAAATTCTGAATGGCTGTGTACGAAGAGCGAAGTGAATGGTCGGAGCATCCATGGATGGTCATTTGAGGGTCAAGTTACGTTTCGTAATTGGGAACCAACATTCAGAATTTTCGTTGTTATTTACGTTGATGTAAGAATAATTGCGAAGTGCTTTATACAAATGTTGTTTTGTTTTTTATGAGGAGTGAGAAAACAACATAAAAATTTAGGTTCCCATTAAAAAAAATCTAATGTGTTACATTCACATGACTTTCTCTACTCTTTTATAAACTATTTTTATAAAAGCTTATTCTCCATATGCTTCATGTTAATCGAGATATCGAGATGTTAATCTTATTGCTAATTTTCTTGTAGATGCAAGGGGAATTGCTAGACTTTAAGCGATAGTCAAATATTTTAAGAGCTGGTTGCTATGTGGAGTATTCCATTCTCTTTCTGTTACCAGGACAAAAAAATCAATAACGAATTTGAGAAAAAGTATAAGTATTGGAAAATTTAAGGGAATAACAAGCAATATCTCGAAAATGGTTCACTCAACAACAAAAAATGTATATGACATAAATTGTGTATTTTAACGCGATCTACATTTTTTGTGTAGTAAAATTTTGTCTATCTCTTATGGTTTACCAGTTATGCAAAAGTCGTTCACAATGAAGAATACTTTTGAAGACATTCCCAGAAAATTCAAGATATACATTTTATTTATCATGAATATATCTTAAACATATGACATTTTAATCAAAATCTTTAGCGCCATTTTTGGGAAATTAAAATTTTTGAAAAATGTTCCATGTAAAGGATAATCTGGGGTGGGGGGATTTTCTTGAAAACCTTCGTGTCGCATCTCTGGAAGCTATGCTGTTCACAGACACACACACAGACAAACACACGCACACGGATATGTTTCCAAAAATGCTTTTTTGGATTCAGGGGGACTCAAAACATGTATTTCCGGTGAAATCTCGGCATTGAATTTTTGGGTGGAATACAATACTTCCCCTACTTACTATACGCAGTAGAGAAAGTAAAAATTAATTTGATCCATCAAAACGTCTTCCAAATAAAGCAAGACTACTATCAAGCAACTTTTATTAAAGACATTTCTTTCTACAACGCTTAGTTTTGGAGATATTGTACAGTCTCAAATGCCCCACCCTGTATATTATACTAATGCGTTATATTCACACTCATCTTATCTGTATGGTAATGATACAAGTGTAAAAGAACTCCGGGTACTACAGAAGAGAGGCGTTAGGCTAATATGCCATGTCGAAAGCAAAACTCACTGCAAACCTCTGTTTAAAACGTAATGCATATTGAGGATGATATCTTATAGCTGTTCGAATGTTTGAGAAGACCATAGACAGCTATTAGGTAAATAGTTCTGTACAGCTTTATAATACTAGAACAGACAGTGATTTGATCTCAAACGTTTTTAAAAATTCCACAACTAAAGCAAGTTTTAGTGCATTGGGAATTAAATTATACAACGCTTTACCAACATATAAAGCAACGTAAGGATGTTAAATTTAAAAGTTGTGTTAAAAATTATTACTGGACCTTTATTTATGTAACATCAACCACGTGCATAGTAGGGAGAGAATGTGTTGTATTCCAGCCAAAAATTCGATATAGAGATTTCACCGGAAATACATGTTTTGAGGCTCTCTAAATCCCCCCCCAAAAAAAGCATTTTCAGGAAAAGGTCCATGTATGTGTGTTTATAAACAACATAACTTAAAAACGAAAAGTCGGATAAGTACCAAACTTGGTATTTAGGTTCAGTACCTTCCAAAGATGCGACACGAAGAGTTTCAAGGAAATCTCCCACACCATGGTGTCCTTTACATGGATGATTTTTTTAAATTTTTTTATTTTTTGAAAAATTGCTCTAATGATTTTGATGAAAATACCAAATGTTAAATATGATAATGTAAAGATTATGTATATCTTGAATTTTCTGGGAATAGCTTGTCAGTTCCCATTCATTCAGAAAGTATTTTGTATAATCTTGTGTAACATCTTGTGTGTTCAATTTATTTCAAATAACTTTTTTATGACACCAGGCATTTCTGAGATATCCGTTATTAATGGTTCGAACTGATCAGTACTTAGCCATTCTTTTGAACTCCTGTCGATTTTCAGCTGTTTCTCGCGATGTCATGGAGAGAGTATGGAATTTTATATCAGCATATTGCTACATGCTGGGGTGAGGGCCAAAAGGTTTCCAGCAAATTAATAAATTTCGATCACCCCAACACGCACATGGGGAGCATAGCTCACTAACGGCAAGAGGACCGGGATCTTGGTGTTTAGAACTTAGATGAAGGCGTGAGGTTTTGACATTATACAAAAATATTACATAACACACATTACCTGTAATTTATTGACAAATGTTTGGCGACTCTACATTGCACTTAGGAAAACAGGATGAGGGGAGATGCCCCGAAGTCAAGGACCGACCACACATGCCACTTGCTGCTTAAACTGCTCATACAGAAGTGACGCTAGCTACATTCCCGCCAAGCCAGCCAGCGTTGGCGTCATACCAGACGGGACTCAAACGAAGCCTTCTCTCTGGCGTGTTCCGCGCCAAAGGAGGGATCGTTAGGCCGAAAAAGTAATCAAAGGAACCCAATAATGCTAGCAACAATGTGTCTGGTAATGACGCCACAATATAGCGTCCAATTCTAAAACATATTTTGACTGTCTCTATTCGGTTTGTATCTATAACGAAATGTGTAGTGCAGGTTTATCTGGATGGGAATGATAGAAATGTAGGAATATAAACTTTCATAACAATAATTTGATACCCACTAATAGATGGTAGAGGGTAGAGAAAGTGATGTGAATGTAACACATTGAAACGGCAACTCTAGGCCGAGCCCGAGAACAGTAATTCTAGATAATTTATTAATTAACTTTTATTGATGTTAAATCGTACTATGTAAATATCTTTTTCTCATACTGCTTGTATATTTTAAGAAGGGTGATTTAACATTATGTATCTATCTAGGTTACTAATATTAGTAGAGTTATAAATGGTTTAATGTAAATAATTTAAGCGCTATGTTAAAATACTGTCCACGATGGAATGTTTTAGCTACAGGAATAGTGCTTTCGAAGGCAGAAAACCTAGTTTTATTACCTCTCTTCGGTCGCCGTGCCATTATTCCTACAGCGAGGGTGTAGAGCCTTTGTCCCATTATTTGATAATTCGCCGTGACCAAGTGAGTGAGACAGACAACCTAACGGTAAATGTAGGAAAAGCCGCGATTTATATTAAACTTGGACCAATGAGATCCCTGGAAGTTTATTCGAAATAGTTAGACGCGTCGAGTCGCGCTAAAAATGGACCAATAGGAAAGGAAGCAGCCTCAGAAGCCTGAGACTATAAATGGATCTGTTTGGGGAAAATTCGGGACAGTTTATGTCATGTGTGGTCAGGGAGAGATGCTGCAGGATGTGTGAGATATCGCGCTAAAAAGGGAATAAAGACAGTTTTATCATGGAGTTTTAGCAGGGCAGATTATCAGACAGTTTATGTCATGTGTGGTCAGGGAGAGATGCTACAGGATGTGTGAGATATCGCGCCAAAAAGGGAATCAAGTCAGTTTTGTCATGTCAGCTTAGTATTGCATTTTATTCGAGAGTTTTTGTAATGTGTGGTCAGGGAGAGATGCTGCAGGATATGTGAGATATCGCGCCAAAAAGGGAATCAAGTCAATTTTGTCATGTCAGCTTAGTATTGCATTTTATTCGAGAGTTTTTGTAATGTGTGGTCAGGGAGAGATGCTGCAGGATATGTGAGATATCGCGCCAAAAAGGGAATCAAGTCAGTTTTGTCATGTCAGCTTAGTATTGCATTTTATTCGAGAGTTTTTGTCATGTGTGGTCAGCGAGAGATGTTGCAGGATGTGTGAGATATCGCGCCAAAACAGGGAATCAAGATAGTTTTGTCATGTCAGCTTAGTATTGCATTTTATTCGAGAGTTTTCGTAATGTGTTGTCAGGGAGAGATGCTGCAGGATATGTGAGTCATCGCGCCAAAAAGGGAATCAAGTCAATTTTGTCATGTCAGCTTAGTATTGCATTTTATTCGAGAGTTTTTGTCATGTGTGGTCAGGGAGAGATGCTGCAGGATGTGTGAGATATCGCGCCATAACAGGGAATCAAGATAGTTCTAGCAACACACCTAAGATCTGCTACTCTTAAAGCGACAATAAGAATATTTAAACTTCGTGTCTTATCCGCGCCATAGTTTAACAGCGGTGGACAGTATTTTACAGCGGCAATACTAGTTTTGTATACTACGAGTGTTAATTAAATAAAAAGAAACGGCAGTGTCATCTTTTCATAAACAAAGCAAGTCTATGTCTTCCTATATCACCACCCGAGATCTACGTTTTCCTTTACCGAGGATAAGTCCATGCTCCCATATAGTTTAAGAAAAATTACTGCAGCTAGCCGAGGATAAATTGAAGAGAACTAGCACACTGAGAACTTCTGGAAGCAACGGGAGAAGCATCAAGGTAAGCCTAACAGCAACGGATGAGGAGGTGATCGCCCCAACATCAATTTTTAAAAATCTAAATATCACTGTAGCTTACTGTATTCTTCTTACAGTTACAACGAAATGTGCAATGAAAGTTTATTTCGATTAACAAGAAGTAGATAGAATAAGATTTTGTAAGATTAGTTCTTAGAAGTGTGAGAAGAGAAAGTCATGTGAACATAACACATCAGATTAGTTAAAATAGTTTATATTAAGACTTTTAATGGTTTATTTTATGTATTTTGGGTTTGAGGTTTAAATAGTTTGTCGAAAAATTCTTCTTTGCAAACTACAGTTATCGACAATGAAGAGTGTTTTGCCGTGGATTTTCATGCGAGAGGCAAAAAGATTTAGAATCGAAGAAAAATCGACCTAGAGGGGTTAGACGGAGAAATGTAACCAAACAAAGCACGAAGAAGCCAAATCATGTGTGACTTGTATATTCAAAGGAATCACCCGCCCCTGCACGGTGGTCAGTCATTGTCGACTCAACTATTGTACAAGTACCGGGCCAATATATCCAGGTTGTCCACGGCCAGGTGATACAGAGCATCTGCTGGCCCTTGACCTCTGGGAGGTGTACCACTATGACCACCCAACAGCATACCATCTGGACATGTCTTGGCTGCAGCAGTCAGTTGTCATTCTAAAAGTTTCGTTGCTTTTCCGCATTTGTGGCTTTACTTTCCTAATTAACTCATGCACTACCTGTGTGTTAATCAGATAATAATCAGATGTGTTACATTCACATGACTTTCTCAATCCACTGTCCAAATAGGTAGAGAAGGAACTGGAATCCATCCAAAAATTCGATACCGAGATTTAACCGGAAATATATTTTTTGAAGTCCCCTGAATAAAAAGGAAGCCGTTTTAAAAACAACGATGTGTGTGTTTGTAAATAGCACAACTCTTAAATGAAAAGTCGGATAAATACAAAACTTGGTATTTAGGTTCATCACCTTCCAAAGATACGACTTGAAGATTATCAAGAAAATCTACTTCCGTCCACAAACTACCCATTACGAGGGCGGATTGATAAGTCAGGGACTTTTAAAGAAAATAACAGTTTGTTTTTCCAAAAAATCAATTTTATTTCTCAACATAGTCTCCTTTCTATTCCAACGTTTCTCCAATTTTTTCTTCAATTTTTCGAAGTCTGCAAAATATGAGGTTGTTTCTGCCATGATGTGTTCACTGAACGTGGATTTCTTCCCAGAGAACCAGTTTTTCAGGTTTGCGAAGAGGAAGAAGTCACTCGGAGCCAAATCTGGAGAATATGGTAGGTGAGGTAGCAGTTCATAGCCCAATTCCACAAATGTTGCGATGGCAATGCTGACTTGTGGGCGGGTTGCATTATCCTGGTGAAATAGAACCTTTTTCTTCACCAAATGGGGTCGTTTACTTAACAGTTTCCTTGTGAAACTGATCGAGCATTGCGGCATAATATGAACCTGTGATCGTTCTACCCTTTTCCAAGTAGTGGATGTCTATCATCCCTTTGTGAGTCCCAAAAGACAACTGCTATGATTTTTCATGCCGACGGAATGGTTTTCGCTTTCTTTGGAGCAAGTTCGCCGAAGGAAGTCCACTGGTTTGATTGTTTTTTGGTTTTAGATTGATAGTAATGGATCCAAATTTCATCAACTTTTACACAAGCCGCAAAAATTTATTTGGGTTGCGCTGAAAATGTTCAAGCATCCCTGTGAAATGGTCACGCGATTCCGCTTGTTCTCAACTGTGAGCAGTCGCGGCACCCATCTTGCTGACAGCTTTCTCATACCCAAAATTCGTGCAGAATGTTATACTCCCGTTCACTCGAGATGTTTACGTCTTGGCTATCTCGCAGATTTTCACTCGGCGGTCTTCCAACACAATATCGTGAACTTTGTTCACCATTTCTTCTGTCGTGACCACAACCGCTGTCCTGTGTGCACGGCATCTCTTGTGCTCGAACGGCCACATCGAAATTCTGTGAACCACTTGTGAACCATGCCATGTGATGGAGCAGAGTCCCCATAATACTTGTTCAGCTTTTCTTCCGTTTCCTTCACCGTCTTACCACACAAAAAGTAGTGCTTTATCAGAACACGAAATTCACTTTTCTCCATTTTCTAAGAGGCAACACACATCTGCTTATTTTACACGCTCTCAACGATGCTTTAAGAAACAAATGGTGACGAATTTCTGCGATTATACCCAGAATAGAATTAACACTCTTGAGTTGATATGAGATGTTGGCTCTCTGCGGGCCTTTATTATGTTTCATAGCTGAAAATAAGGCTTCACAAATATAAGTCGAACCAAACATTGCAATCATTATATTCCAAGATATCAAGATTTCACCGGAAATACATGTTTTGAGGCCCCCTGAATAAAAAAATAGCATTTTCAGAAAAACGAAAAGGCGGATAAATAATAAACTTGGTATCTAGGTTCTGTACCTTCCAAAAGTGCGACACGAAGATTGTAAAGAAAATCCCCCCTACTCCAGATTACCTTTTATATGGAAAATTTTATTTGGAGGAAATTTTGTATAAATTTGTACACTGGGAAGCGTTAAGCGACAGACAGAAAGGTACTACAAAAATGTAGATCTCTTTAAAACACACAATTTGTTTCAAATAAGTTTTTTTTTGGTATAAGCATTTCTGAGATATCCGTCATTAAAGGTTCGAATTGTTCATTTCTTGGTCATTCTCTTAGTCAACAGTCACTTGTTTCTAGCGATGTCCTGCAAACAGTGTGTAATTTTAAGGCCAGCATATAGCGTCCAGTTCTTAAACATTTGACTATCGCTCTTCTCTTTGTACCTATAACTGAATGTGTAATGTATCTGTTTCTGCAGAGGTTAATTTGATTAAAACGTAGTAGATATAAAAATTCGCTTTAGTAAGAATAGTTTGTATAGTCACCAATAAACAACAGAGGGTAGAGAAAGTCATGTGAATGTACCACTTCAGAATTTTTTTTTGTCCTGGACATACAAAGAGAATGGAATGCTCCACATAGCAACCAGCGTTAAAATATTTGACTATCGCTTAAAGCCTACCATATTCCCATTGCACCTACAAGAAAATTTAACAAGTAGACTAACATCTCGTTATCTCTGTTAACATGAAGTAGATGGAGAACAAGCGTTTGTAAAAATAGTTTGTACAAGAGTAGAGAAAGTCATGTGAGTGTAACACATCAGAATTTTTTTTAGGGTTCCTCACAAATAGATGCACCAGTTTCGTCAATTTTTCCCTCCGTTAGAATATCTCGTTTTCGCTTCTTGGCGATTCCGTTTTCTTAAACGTATTAACCAGACGTTTAACAGTTTCTCTGCCTGGAACTGGAATACCAGAAAATTTCCCCTGAAATTGTTTACACACTTGTCCACATTATTCGGTTTTTACGCGTGTATCCTACATGAAAATTCATTGTTAAAGCGTGAATTTCAGTTCAAGTGGCATTGCAGTGGTAACAGGACATTAACACTCTTAAGTAAATCACACACAACACAGATGTCTTAAATAAACTTTTATCTTTGAGATGCGCAAACACAACTCTCAACGAACACAAACAGCGACTGAAGTACAGCTGATAAAGATAACCTCGAACGTCATCCACCGACAGTTGCGCATCGGAAAAGTACCAGTTCACTGCAGTACAGCCTGCTACGCATATACCCGGTCTGTGGCCTAACCTTAAAATGACCGCACTATACTTATAGCTTTGCCTGGGCCAGTTCCTTAAATTATGTGCAACTGTTTTCTTGAGAAATGTCCTTAACTATCTGTATTATTTTGTAAGTTTCAGCCACGTAATTTAATTCTAACGTCTTTAATTCCCCGTTCACTTGGTCCTTGTGGTACCTAACCGTTTCTTCTTTCGTTTTTCCTGCTTTTCCGGAGGATCCAAATATTGCTTCAACCTTGCTCACTTGGCGCGTGAAATATTGCTTCTCTCAGGGCAGCTAAAAGTATAGTTTAATTTTCTTCCACCTCTCGTCTCCTGACATTATGATCACTTTATGTTAGTCCCTGACCTATTTTTCATGTTTAATCTTCTCAGTTTCTAGGCCTTCTAAAGTGATATATGCATTTCTTTCAAAGAGCTCAGTTTCAAACAACGAATTAATGGTCCAATATCTCTCCTTCATTAGGCTACCTTCCAATTGTCGTAAAAAGGAATAACCACTACAATGAGTAGAAATAATTTTTTTTCCAGTTTGAGGAAGAAGGAAATATATGATGAATAATGCTAAAAAGTGCATTTTTAGTTATTTTTCTAATCTTATTAATTGGAAATTTCCCTTTTAATTTGATATTTTAACATTGTAGTCACAATATCTGCTTATAGTTGATATATTTTTAAGAGTACTACTGTACTTGTGTGAATTCTGAATCACCTCGCAGAAAAAGTAAATCTAATGGTTGCACTCACATGATTTTCTCTACTCCTGTAAAAACTATTTTTACCATCGCCTATTGCCCATCTACTTCATGTTAATCGAGGTAAACAATTGCAGAAGCTATCTTACTGCTAATTTTCTTGTAGAGGCAAGGGGAACTTGGTAGACTTTAAGCGACAGTCAAATATTTTAAGAGGTGGTTGCTATGTGGCGCATTCCATTCTCTTTGTATGTCCAGGACATAAAAAAAAGGCGAATGACGAATTCCCATTTAGAAAAATTTTAAGTATTGGAAAATTCAAACAAATAACAAGGAATATCTCGGAAATGGTACAATAAAAAAGTATATGACATAAATTGTATGCTTTAATGAGATCTATACATTTTTTATAGTAAAATCTTTTCTATCTCTTAAGGTTTATCAGTTATGCGAATGTCATTCAGAATGAATAGGGCTATAGGAGACATTCCCAGAAAATTCAAGGTATACATTTATTTGCCATGAAAATATCTTAAACATATGATATTTTAATCCAAAAGCGTTAGACGCATTTTTGAGAAACTAAAAAATTACAAAAAATTTTCCATGTAGGGAGTAGTCTGGGGTGGAGGATTTTCTTGAAAACCTTCGTGTCGCTTCCTTGGAAGATAGTAAACTCAAGTACCAAGTTTGGTTATTTATTCTACTTTTCGTTTTTGATTTATGCTGTTCACAGGACAGACAGACACACACACACGGACATGTTTCCAGAAATGCTTTATTTGAATTCAAGGTACCTCAAAACATATACTTCCAGCGAAATTTCGATATCGATTGTTTGGTGGAATGAAATACTTCCCCTACTTACTATAGGTAGGAACGGAAAGTAATAAAGTTTATAGGAATAATCCCCACAGCATAGACGAAGTTATGGAAAATATAAAAACAGAAATTATGAACATAACGCAAGAAGAACTTATGCGAGTGAATGAAAACTTCATTGAAAGATTCCATGAACTTATAACGATATTAGTACTCATACTGCATGTTGTTATCATTTTTAAGTAACGCGGGAGTTACGGAACGAAAGACCCCCAATGTAGTACACAGTGTGCGGAGCACCATATGCGAGACCCGCGGCCTCACCTTAAAACGACCGCACTGTAGATTAGGAAAAGACATTGAAGGATAACGTAGTACAACGTAACAGTGGAAATAGTTGCTAAAACTATTCATTAACCGTATACTATAGTATAGAATTGTTGCTGAAGTCATAAGTAATACTGAAGTAAGGAAGAAACAGTTGATACTCAATGTTGGCTTGAATTCGAGAGTTTTACCATCATCCATCTTATGAAAAACAAAAGGATGCGCCTCAATTTGAATTACTGCCTCAGTCTGAGAAAGTTCAAGATTATAGTAGCCAATATTTTAGTTTTGTTAGGAGACAAAACAAAGCACAAATTATGTATTGTAATGATAACTGTATTTTATTTGTAGTAAAGTTTGTGAAACTTCTCAAAAATGAACCTGTCCTAGGTAATAGGTATTTTGTTGAAAAGTGAATATATCCATTTTTACTTTCTCTACTACGTATAGTAAGTATGGGAAGTACTGTATTCCACCCAAAAATTCGATACCGAGATTTCACCGGAAATACACGTTTTGAGACCCCCTGAATAAAAAAAAACATTTTTGGAAACTTGTCCGTGTGTGTGTCTGTGAACAGCATAACTCAGAAACGAACAGTCGGATAAACACCAAACTTGGTATTTAGGTTCAGTATCTTCCAGAAATGTAACAAGAAGGTTTTCAAGTAAATCCCCTCACCCAAGATTATACTTTACATGGAACATTTTTCGAAAATTTTAATTTTCTCAAACGATTTTGATTAAAATATCATATGTTTAAGATATTTTCATGACAAATGAAATGTATATCTCGAATTTTCTGGGAATGTCTCCAAAAGTATTCTTCATTCGACTTTTACATAACTGGTAAACCATAAGGGATAGATATAATTTTACTACAAAAAAGTGTAAATCGCGTTAAAATACACAATTTATGTCATACACATTTTTGTTGAGTGAACCATATTCGAGATATTGCTTGTTATTCCCTTAAATTTTCCAATACTTTTTCTCAAATGGGAATTCGTTATTCATTTTTTTTGTCCAGGTAATGCAAAGAGAATGGAATGCGCCACATAGCAACCAGCTCTTAAAATATTTGACTATCGCTTAAAACCTACCATATTCCCCTTGCATCTACAAGAAAATTAGTAGTAAGATTAACATGAAGCAGATGGAGAATAAGCGTTTGTAAAGATAGTTTTTAGAAGAGTAGAGAAAGTTATGTTAAACACATCAGACTTTTTAGACATATTATCTGAAATTTGTGATATTCTAGCATAATGTAATACGTCTCGGGCTTGGAGGACATGGACGAAGAATAAAATAGGAGTAGATGAAACTTGATGTTTCGTCCTCAAATATGGGGGACATTTTCAGAAAAGAGGCAGGAACGGTTGCCAAGTGCGGTACAGTTGGAAGAGAATGAGTGCTAGAGTGGAGGGGAGGGTTTGTGTCTGGACTGGTCTATTGTGATTGGCTGTAAGCGTGTGAGAAGCAAAATATACACTGCCCAATTTTATTCACTACTCGCCGAGCATTGATACATGCCGTAAATTAGCATTTCAGCTTGGGGTAGCAGATATCGATAACTATTTTATGGTATGGAGGCAACGGAGGCCTTCGACGGCATATGAATCCAAAATAGCACTTTAAGGCAAATGTACTGGAGATCAAAATTTATGAAAGTTCTCAGACTACTGATGTAGTATATTCCTAACATAGTAAAGCAGAATTTTTAAAAGAATTATTCGTTAGGAGGGGAAGGCCCTTTGTTCGAGGCTGTGGCGCCGATAGAATGTGGAAATAAGGATGTTGAAGGGAAGTGTGACCAACAATATAGCGAATAGTAAAAAAGTCCCAACATTTGGAGATGATATCTCTCTCCCTCTCTCCCCCTCACACTCACACACACATACGCGCACGGAAATCAAGAAAATCCCCCCCACCCCAGATTACCCTTTACATGGAACATTTGTCGAAAATTTTAATTTTCTCAAAAGCGATTTTGATTAAAATATCATATGTTTAAGACATTTTCATGGCAAATAAAATGTATGTCTTGAATTTTCTGGGAATGTCTCCAAAAGTATTCTTTATTGTGAACGACTTTTACATAACTGGTAAACCATAAGAAATAGACAAAATTTTTACTGCGCAAAAAATGCAGATCGCGTTAAAATACACAATTTATGTCATATACATTTTTTTTGTTGAGTGAGCTATTTTCGAAATATTGCTTGTTATTCCCTTAAGGTTTTCAATACTTACTTTCTCAAATGGGAATTCGTTATTCATTTTTGTCTTGGATATGCAGAGAGTATTAATCTGTGGCAAAGGGAATGGTGCTGCACCTAGCAACCAGCTATTAAGAGATATGTTTATGCTTAAAGGCTACTGTATTTCTATATTGCCCTTACAAATACAAAACAAGGGGAACATAGTACACCTTAAGCGTTAGTCAAATATTTTTAGAACTGGTCGCTATGTGTAAAATATAATTCTCTTTGCATGTCAAAAGATCGTTTCTGCAAATGTTTATCTCGATTAATATGAAATAGATGGACAATGAGTTTGTAAAAATAGTTTGTACAAGAGTAGAGAAAATTATGTGTTAAATTCACCTCTGATTCTGAATTTCATTCTTCGTATAAAATATATTCTTATGGAGCACGTTAAAACTTAAGCCATGATTGACATGATGGCTTCCTGGAGTCTACTTGTACTGTATACAGTATAGAGCATTTATGTTGAGACTGTGCAGTATCTCCAAAACTAAGTGTTGTAGGAAGAAATGTCTGGGATAAAAGTTGCTTGATTATGGAGGAAAATAAATGTTATTAGGCGTGTTTTGTTTGGAGGACGTTATGATTGTCATTTTAAGATCATACAACATATAGGTACCTATTTTAAAAAAAATTAAATTGACCCTAAATGAGTCGAACACAGGACATCTCTAATCTCTTGCAGTAGCAGCAATGACTGCACGTCACAACAGTTTTCATAAATTCTCTCGGAAATTAACTGATCTACTTTTGTGCAATAATTTTGCTTATAAATAATGATTATTGAAGTAGAGAAAGAGAAGAGAAGGATACAAAAGCCATGTAAGTGCAACAGATATGTTTTTTTGGGGGGGGTTAAGGGAGCTTGAAAATATGTACTTCCGATGAATTCTCGATATTGAATTTTTGGGTAGAATGCAATGCCTTCTCTACCTGCTATGTACGTGGTAGATAAAGTAAAAATGTTTTTAAAATGAAGGCATTCTGCCTAGAATTATAAAATGTATGTTTTACGTCATTTATTCTCTCCTTAACTGAAAATTATAGAAACAAAAGAATATGCTGACGTTTACTCAACTAACCAATGCTTTTATTCATAAACCTAGTGGAGGGAATATATGTATGTCTGCTGCACTCCAAGTTGGATGTATTCTCCAGCGCAAACACTTGACACACTATTTCTGAAGACCGTTGCAGCAGCATTTTCTCCAAAAGGCGAGCAGAAATGTGAGGTCTGGTTCTTAGGAACGCTCGACAGCTCCATATGAGCTACCTACGAGCTCCCACGTGCTCTTGTTAAACGCTGGACCAGCTGCACGCGATGTAACAATCGGAACAAAAGTGGGTTTAAAACCTTATAGAATGTTGTGCAACATAGAAACACTTGACATGTTCTACTGACATGAGTTAGGGCTCTATTATATGTGTACATACCAACAGCTAGTGAAGTTGCTCAAATTGGAACGGCAAGAGTAGCAAGGAAAGGATTGATTGTGAAGAGAACCTTGAAATAATGGTACAGGATGTTTAATTTAGCTAATGATAGTTTGTTAAAACAATGTCGGGATGGCTTAGCCGGTAACGTCTGTGACCCGCATTTGGGAGGTCCCGGGTTCAAATCCCGTGGGCCGACCAATCTGACTGAGGTTTTATCGTGATTTCCCACAGTCACTAAGGCAAATATAGGATTGGATATTTAATACCAGGATCCAAAGTTCCACCTTAAGTCTAAAACAATAGTGACAATGAAAAAAACATGTACAAACTATTTTTACAAACGCTTATTCTCCAACTACTTCATGTTAATCGAGATAAACATTTGCAGACTCTATCTTATTGTTAATTTTCTTGTAGATGTAAGGGGAATGTATATTTACAAGGGCAATATAGAAATACAGTAGCCTTTAAGGACATATATATCTCTTAATAGCTGGTTGCTAGGTGCAGCACCATTCTCTTTCCCACAGATTAATACTCTTTGCATATCCAAGACAAAAAAAGAATAACGAATTCCCATTTGAGAAAATAAGTATTGAAAAATTTAAGGGAATAACAAGTAATATCTCGAGAATGGTTCACTCAACAAAAAAAAATATATATATGACATAATTTGTGTATTTTAACGCGATCTACATTTTTTGTGTAGTAAAATTTTGTCTATCTCTTATGGTTTACCAGTTTACCAAAAGTCGTTCACAATGAAGAATACTTTTGGAGACATTCCCAGAAAATTCAAGATATACATTTTATTTGTCATAAAAATATCTTAAACATATAATATTTTAATCAAAATCGTTAGAGCCATTTTTGAGAAAATTAAAATTTTCGAAAAATCTTCCATGTAAAGGGTACTCTGGGGTGGGGGGATTTTCTTGAAAACCTTCGTGTCGCATCCTTGGAAGATACTGAACCCAAATTCCAAGTTTGGTGTTTATCCGACTGTTCGTTTCTGAGTTATGCTGTTCACAGACACACACACAGACACACACACGGACATGTTACCAAAAATGCTTTTTTACTTTCTCTACTACGTATAGTAAGTAGGGGAAGTATTGCATTCCACCCAAAAATTCGATACCGAGATTTCACCGGAAATACATGTTTTGAGAATCACTGAATCCAAAAAAAGCATTTTTGGAAACATGTCCGTGTGTGTGTCTGTCTGTGTGTCTGTGTGTCTGTGTGTCTGTGAACAGCATAACTCAAAAACGAACAGTCGGATAAACACCAAACTTGGTATTTAGGTTCAGTATCTTCCAGAGATGCGACACGAAGGTTTTCAAGAAAATCCCCCCACCCCAGACTACCCTTTACATGGAACATTTTTCGAAAATTTTAATTTTCTCAAAAACGGCTCTAACGATTTTGATTAAAATATCATATGTTTAAGATATTGTCATGACAAATAAAATGTATATCTCGAATTTTCTGGGAATGTCTCCAAAAATATTCTTCATTGTGAACGACTTTTGCATAACTGGTAAACCATAAGAGATAGACAAAATTTTACTACACAAAAAATGTAGATCGCGTTGAAATACACAACTTATGTCATATACGTTTCTTTTGTTGAGTGAACCATTTTCGAGATATTGCTTGTTATTTCCTTAAATTTTCCAATACTTATACTTTTTCTCAAATTCGTTATTCATTTTTTTATGTCCTGAACATGCAAAGAGAATGAAATTCGCCACATAGCAACCAGCGTTAAAATATTTGACTATCGCTTAAAAGCTACCATATTCCCCTTGCATCTACAAGAAAATTACCAATAAGATTGACATCTCGATATCTCGATTAACATGAAGCATATGGAGAATAGGCGTTTGTAAAATTAGATTGTACAAGAGTAGAGAAAGTTATGTGAGTGTAACACATCAGATTTTTTTGGATTCAGTGAGTCTCAATACATGTATTTCCGGTGAAATCTCGGTATCGAATTTTTGAGTGGAATACAATACTTCCCCTACTTACTATACGTAGTAGAGAAAGTATTAGGTGGTAATAGCGAATGCTATGCCATCTATCTACAAGACAATGAAGACAGGTAGACCGGACGGCATCCTAATGCCATCTGCACGGCACGAAACAGAAGATCCGGCTAATATGCGCTAGGGTATCTGTGGACACGTGTCGAAGCAAGATGACATGGTTACAGGGATGAGACCTAGAAGACTAACTGCATGGCACAAAGCAGGTGGTTACAGAGATGGGACCTAGAAGGCTGCGAAATCCAGCAGTAGGGAGTAGGTCACCCAGGTTCACCTGGGCGGGATGTAAATCGCCACAGTACCTAGCCGCAAATGCGGCTTTACCTGTGCGATACAATAGGGAAAAGCAGATTTACGCAAGCTTTTATATTGGTGGTCAGTGGGAGGGGTTTACCTTTCTGCACTGCCCTTGGCGGTCATGCGTCCAAGGGTGACCAAGCCCAATATTGCTTAACTTTGGCGACCGCTTCCATGGTCGTCAAGCTAAACAAGACGGCGTGGCAGCGAAGCAGGGTGGAATTTGGGCTATGGTATAAGGAATATCCAAGGCTGCAGGCGGGCGAGTCACCGCTAGACGATCACTCATGCAGCTAGTGACCAATCCCAGCACTGCTTAACTTGGGGTAACTTGTGATGGGTAGGAGTGGTAGCCTTTAAACTTGGGGGCCCAAGGTGTGTCCTTTGGTAACCGGTAGCTCTTTCGTGTCTTGGTGCTCTGTGGTCATAGCAACCCAAGGAGTGCACTAGCCGGTTGGTGTGGTAAGCGAGTTTCGCGTACATGGTACGGGTTCTCTCCCACACCACGTCCACGATGTATGGGAGAATGGGTGTGTAGGATGTGTGACGGGAATCTACGCCCGGTATCATAGATCATCCGAAGCGCCCTGTTCTGGACGGTCTGCAGCCTGGTGGTCGCTGCTACCGATCCCCAGACATCCCAGCCATACAGAATCAGGGGCGGGATGATCGCCTGATATAGGCGTAATTTGAGGTGTGTAGGCATTGTTGAGCGGAAATAATAGGTACGGTTGCCTATAGGGCTAACTGTCCGCCTTTCTATATGAGAGTGGCCGTTGGACTGGACGTCACTCTAATGCCATCTGCACGGCACGAAGCAGAAGATCCAGTTACTATGCACTAGGGTCTCTGTGAACACGTGACGAGGCAGGTGGTTACAGGGATGAGACCCAGAAGGTTAACTGCCCGCCACACATCGATCTAAGAGTTATCCACTAACAGAATCGTCGCGATATGACCAAGTAGTTAAAGCGACATAAAATAAATAGAGTAATAATAACACCAAGAAATGATTTGGATAAGCTATTTAAGGGTACCTATAGCTGAAATTTGGTCAAAATTCTCAAAAAAAAACAATAGTTTTTATATAAAACATTTTTAACTGTTAGCTTAAATTACAACTATACGTTTTTGCTCTTAGAGCCATTTAAATCATCATCACGTGATAATTTAATGTCCTAGAATGCACGGCTTAATATGATGTACTTCTACTGCCTTTTACTCGACTTTGGTTTTTCTTACACTTTTGCGCAATTAAAAATGTTCCATACGATGAGGTTTTAATCAACTATGTTCAATTTTTCAGCAGCAATTCAGAGAAAATGGACTTAAGAACTGGAATGTGGTTTTGGCTACACTTCGCAATATTGTGGCGTATTAATAATTTGGGGGTTTTACTGTCATTACCAGACATATTGTTGTTTTCGTCTGGGATGACATCTCTCCCGGCTGGGAGTTTTTGCTAGCCACGAGTGGTGGGGATATAGCATCTGTCTTGTTGAGTATTCCCAGAGAAGCGGATCGCGCGTGTAAGCCGGCGTTAGATCGGTAGACATCACCCCTCACCTTTAATATTTAATAATTTAGGAACCCCAAACGGTTGAGAAATAAATCTAGAAATGTGTAAGCAGATTCGTGTTATGGATTTTGTACAGTGGAAAACCCACGCCTTCCTCTTAACCTCCACATCACGTTTTGGTCCTCCAAAGCCAAGTGAGTATACGTCCCCTCAATGTCCGTGCTGGGTACTAAACATTAATTTAAATTTCATGTGAACTTTTAGGCCTCTACACAGCGTGTAATAATATATGACGTAATTAATTTGTTCTCGAGGACAAATGTTATAAAAAAAGTGTATTTAAAGGTTTTAAATTCTTTTACGAAACAACAAGAAGAAGGAATAACATTCTATACCTATATCAGTTTAGTATATCAGAGTTTAGATAATATAGTAGTTTTTATTTTTAATTGCGATACGGAACACTAGATTAAATCGGCAATGCATTTTTGTATTGCTAAGCTGCTACAACAGTGAAGGCGGGATTTCTACCTCACATTACAAGCAGGGAAAATTCTTGGAAAAAACCACACCCTTAGAGGGGATAAAGAGGGCTACAGCAGAAGGAATCTTTCCTGGAACTCTCTTAATATTCTTGGGGTAAACAAGCTGTAATGAGCAACAAACGGTCCCCACTCTTGCACACACAACCTATAATAATGTATTTATACAGGATGGTTTATAAATAACGGACACATTTCATTCTTTAATTGTTCTGTTCGAAATTCACTCAATGCTCCAATTTTAGCACCAAATTAAGCAGAATGTTCTAGAGTTTCGATTGCCTGTCATTAGATGCGCAATGTTCATGTTTTATTCGTAATTGTTAGTTTTATTGTCAGCTGTTTTTGAGATTTTTTTCTAGTCAACCTGAAAACGGAGTACACATTAAATGAATGACTCTTCCTTGTAAAGCAATACTGGATTATGAATTCAATTACAGCTACTCAGAAGGCATACGAGAGGAATTTGGTGTTCGGAATCCTCCCCAAAGAAACACAATACTGGCACTAATAAACAAATTGGAAACAATTGGATCTCTGGTGAGTGAAAAAGGCAAAACTCGTTCATCCAGGCTTCCCACGGTTATTGATGTAAGAGCACCACTGGATCAGTCGCCAAAAATCATTAAAACGTTTGTCGCAGGAGACAGGGTAAAGCTATTCAATGTGTCAGAGAGCTATGAAAAGTGCAGGCCTAAAGCCGTATAGGATTACGGTTGTCCATCAGTTACAGGAACCAGATAAGGATAGACGAGTGAATTATTGTCGTTGGTTTCAGGTGTTCATTGTACAAAATCCTACCATATTGTCCATCACATGGTTCACAGATGAAGCATGGTTCCATTTATCCGGCTATGCACCTATGCACCCGGTTAAAATTGGAATTTAGTGCGCAATATCCGCACAGAGAATAGTGGGACCAGTTCTTTTTTAAACAATGTGAACACTGCAGAGTACCGACGGTTTTTCATGGAGTTTGCTGAGCAACTAGACGATGTAGAGCTGAGTCAAGGATATTTTCAGCAGGACGGCGCTACATGCCATACGTCAAATGAATCCATGGCACTAATTGCAAGTTTCTTTGACGACCGGATAATTTCCAAGAACCTGTGGACACCGAGATCTCCGGATTTGACATCGCCGGACTTGTTTCTATGGGGTTACTTCAAATACAGGGTTTATGGCACATGTCCCCAGACATTGGACGATCTGAAGCACAACATTACACAGGAGATTCAAGCTATTGACAACAGGGTCCTCCAACGAGTGGCCAGTAATGTGATACGACTGTTGAGTTGTGCCTTATGCAGGATGGAGGTCATTTTCAACATTTGCTATGGAGGTAAATAATCTCCCAAAATTCCTCTGCATTTCAGGTATAATAATTTGTCGCTAGCATAACTCGTTTTGAAACAATTAAAGAAATAAATGTGTCAATTCTTCATAAATCATCCTGTAGAATCCAAGGTTTGCGTTACCACTTAAATACTATTGTAGGGATGCTTTTATATTTTCTAAGGTTTGGCCTGAAGTCTGTGCGCATTAGTGTGTGTTTATGTGCCTGTCATCCTATCTGCTAGCTCGCCTGTTCACTAATTACAGCTATGTTACAAGTTGATTTTACATTCAAGTTAATCTCAATATTTTAACATAATTCTTAATCCTGTTATTCCCAATATTTATACGAGGTACGTCCAGAAAGTAAGTTCCGTTTGGTAATAAAATTAAATTGTGTACAGATACAGAAAAATTATTTATTGCACAAAATTCTACAACTCTTAAACTACTTTTCCACATAACTGCCGAAATTTTGCAGGCATTTGTCATAGCGTGGCACAAGTTTTTGTATACTTTCTTTATAGAAGTTTGCCGCCTGTGTCTTCAACCAGTTGGAAACATTTTCTTTCAGCTTTTCGTCATTGTTGAAGTGTTGACCGCCAAGGAAAGACTTGAGATGTAAGAACAGATGAAAGTCGCTAGGAGCAAGGTCAGGACTGTACGGAGGATGGTCAAACACGTCCCAGCCAAATCCCTGTAGGAGGTTTTGCGTCACATATGCAGTGTGTGGTTGTGCGTTGTCGTGAAGAAAAACAACACCTTTTGACAGCAATCCTCGGCGCTTATTATGTATTGCGCGGTGCAATTTCCTATGTGTCTCGCAATTAACATCTGCTTTGATTGTTTGACCACGCGGTAAGAAATCAATGAGTAAGATGCTTTTCCAGTCCCAGAACACTGTGCACATCATTTTTCGAGGTGTCAAGATTTGTTTCGGCTTAACCTTTGCTGGGGATGAAGTGTGCCTCAATTCCATTGATTGCCGCTTACTTTCAGGGGTGTGATAAAAAACCCAAGTTTCATCTCCTGTGACTATCTGTGTCAGAAATTCTTCGCCGCCTTCATCATAACGGGTCAAAAACCGAAGTGAACTACCAATCCGGTTTGTTTTGTGTTGCTCAGTAAGAATCTTTGGTACCCAACGAGAGCAAAGTTTACGAAATTTCAGTTTTTCGATAACAATTTCATGAATTAGTGATCGCGAGATTTGGGGATATTCCATAGCGAGAGCACTAATTGTAAACTTGCGGTTTTCCTGGATCTTGTCATCAATTGCGTGAACCAGTTCTTCTGTAACCAAAGATGGACGCCCACTTCGTTCTTCATCGTACACTTCACTACGTCCTTCATTGAACTGTCGGACCCATCTTCTCACCATTGAATCACTCATCGCATTTTGTCCGTAAACTTCGCAAATTTGCCGATAAATTTCAATTGGTTTCACTTTCCTAGCATTCAGAAAACGAATCACAGATCTGATTTCACAATCGGCGGGATTTTCAATCAACACCGACATTGTAAACAAGCACAACAAAGCGTACGTGGCTGACAGCGATCTCAAAATGGCGCACGTTTCTTCTCCTTGATACAGGGCGTCTACCGCGCATGTGCGGAACTGAGATCGCAGCGCTGCAGCGGAGAGAAATTGAAACGGAACTTACTTTCTGGACGTACCTCGTATATCATCATTTTGCCATACTTATTTACTATCGAGTAAGTCTCCTTATAAGAAGTCTTAAGGCAGCTCCCAAGAAAGCAACACTGGAAGAAGTTTGGACTGGATGCAGAGTGAATTTAAAGCACTTGCGTGTGTTTGGTGTAAAGCGTACGTTCACACACCAAAGCAATTTCGGAAGAAACTTGATCCAAAGGCTAACCATACACAATGGTTGATTAATGTGATCACACCAAAGACTACAGGTTGATTGATCCTATGAAGCCTACGCAGGTTGCCGAAGCACGTGATGCTATATTAATTGAAGACAACAGTGTAATCGAGTCACCTATTTGCAACAAGGACACAAGAATGGATGAAGCAGTACGGAGGGTTGTTCGTACGAGGGCTGATCAACAAAGACAGTGACTGATTTTTTCCTGTAGCTTCCGTGATAGTTTCGTATCTGTAACATAAATATTTGAAAAGAACAGGTTTTTATGTATAATGTTGGTAGGCGGCAGCACTCTCGTATTGGTAGGTTGGTAGTAGTGCCCTATTTTGTAGACCTTACGTGCATTTCGCATACCAGACAATGGAGGTGATGCATTTTTTAAATCGATTATCACCGGTGATGAGTCATGGCTGCATCATTATGATCCTGAAGGAAAACAAGCCAGCGCAGTGTGGAAATCGCCAGGTTCTCCAACACCAAAAAAGGCAAAAGTTGTTCTATCTACAGGGAAAGTGATGGTGATCACATTTTTTGACTGTAATGGAATGATTTACCAGCATGCAGTTCCCCCTCACACTACTGTTACAGCAGCATACTACACGTCAGTATTGGCTACACTGAGGAAGCACATTGCAAAGAAACGACCAGAGCTTTCTCGGACTGGGTGGCGATTTCATCATGACAATGCACGGCCTCACGTCGCAAATCAAGTCATGCAGTTTCTGGATCGATTCAACATTACCTGTGGCAAAGCTTAGGGGTATTCGATTTGAGAACTCTGAAGCAGTGCTGAAGAAAAGTGAGGCGATTCTCAAGGACCTGACAAAGAATGGTCTGCAGCACGGGTTCAAGGACTGGCAGAGACGCTATAAAAAGTGCATTGAAGTAGGAGGGGACTACTTTGAAAACGATCATGTAAACATTGAATTGGAGTAATAAACATCTGTGAAAAAAAATCAGTCTCAGTCTTTGTTGATCAGCCCTCGTAATTTATGGTAACAGCTTATATCCCAGGCTCTTATGGCACTTTTCTAGATTCAAATCCTAGTTGATTATGGTATCCGTAGTAGTAACACTGATCCCTAATTGCAGTGCAATGGCCCTCTGAGTTGAAGAATTTGGTCTACAGGTATGAGGCTTCGCCTTCCAAATTATCTCCGGGGCGCGACTGGTGGCCCGTTGTGGATTTCCCTGTTTCTTCCCCTTTGGAATAACTCTTGATGTGGCCTTACCTGTTTTGTTGAGTGCAAATGAGATCACTTTCTTGGATGTGGTAAAACCACGCCTCTTGCACTGCTCAATAATCTTTGAATACAAGTATTTTGCATCGGAAAGGGCAATAATGTACCCTTATCAGAATAGTTCTATTTTTGACGCCATTTGATGCAGCAAGAACAAGAGTACACAACTGAGCAAACACATGATACACTCATACTGCTGAACTTTCATTCTGTTCCACGTGCCTCAGCACGGAGCTATTGTAGTCGTCTGATATTGTTATCATAGATGATGAATAACCCTCCGTATTTGACAATATTATATCAATGGATAACAGTATCATTCCGGTTGATAAAAAAACTGCCATTACAAGATCAAACTATAAATAAAGATATGTCTGAAATTGAAACTTCAAAAATTGAAAACAGAAAAACGGTTCGTGAAATCAAGAAACCTAAACGGATGCAAGATTGTTTGTCCTGCAATAGTTGATAATTTTGTTGAACCAGAGACATTTCAACAAGCTATGGAAAGTGAATTCAAAGAAGAACGGATAGAAGCAATGGATTCAGAATACATGTCACTAATCAAGAACAATCTATGGGAGCTTGTTGATCGTCCAAAAGATGAAACTGTCCTAAAGTGTAAATGGATTTATAAAGTGAAGAAAAATGCAGATGACGATCTTGATAAGTTCAAAGCGCGCCTTGTAGCTATAGGCTTTACTCAAGTGTATGGTGTTAAATACAGCGAAACTTGTTCAGCGGTGCGTTACCCTACAATGTGACTATTGTTTTCAGTTGGAAATGAACTAGATTTAGACATTGACCATATTGTTATAAAAACACCACTTATGCATGGTTCATTGGACGAAACCAACAGCAACAACTAACAGGTTTTTTAAAAGATGGGAACAAAGTTTGTCTCTTAAAGAAGAGTCTTTATGGACTAAAATAAGCTAGCAGATCATGGAATAAAACTGTAGATAAAGTGCTGACAAGTATTGGTTACAAACAATCAAAGTATGAACCATGTGAATACACTAAAATGAGAAAAAACCGTGTAACTATAGTTGCTCTGTGTGTTGACGATATTTTATGGAAGGGGGTTCACTGATAAAGAAGGAAAGCAAAAACTAATGAAAGCTTTAGAGGCACATTTTGAAGCAAAGTTTCTTGGACCAGTAACCAACTGTTTTGGTATGAAAGTCACCAGAAACAGAGAAAAAGGTGTTATCACATTGTCACAGACTCGATATGTCAAGGAACTACTAGACGCTTTGGTATGCCAAAAGCTAAACCAGTAAAAACTCCATTGTCAATAAATCTGAAACTTGAAAACAATACCTAAATACCCTTATCAAGGGCTGATTGGAGGACTTTTGTACTTGTGTATATGTACCAGACCTGGTATAGCCTATGCAACCAATTATCTAAGCCAATTTAACACTTTTCATGACGAGGAATATTGGATAACAGCAAAGCAGATGTTTCGCTATCCAGTGAGTACGGTTGTCTACGCTCCCACCTTTACAAACACTACGAAATGCTTTGATTTGGAGGCTTTCGGGGATGCAGACTGGGGAGGTGATGTGACAGATCGTAAATCAACAACTGTGTTCGTCATGAGAACTGCAGGCTGTGCAGTTTCATGGGAATCACGAAAACAGCGTGCAGTTGCTCTTTCCAGTACGGGGGCAGTGTATTTGGTTATAAGGAATTTGTGAAAGAAGTGTATTTTGTGAGAAATATTGTAAGTGAAATTATTAGCTTAAGTGAATCTCATCCAATTGGTGCATAATAACAATCAAGGTGCTCTAAAGCTTATGATTTATAATGAAAGGCACATAATCTACCAAACATATTCATGTTAGGTTTCATTTTGTCAGAGGAGCTGTTCAAAAAGGTAGCAAAGCAATTGAGTATATGCTTATTGAAAAGAAGACAGCTGATGAATTGACCAAATCGCTTCCAAGCCCCAAATACCCAGAATCTGGGAAACTGTGGCTTGAAAGTAGTTCAAACACAAGCAGAGTTTTTTGTTGTTATTATTTGCTTAATTTGCAAATATATTTTATTAAGGGGGACTGTTATTTATTTATTTATTGTCATTGTAAATAAATATATTTATGTTTTTCATGCCCATGAGGTTATTGTTCTTAATATTCTATATAGCTCTTCCTCTTCTTCTGTCTCCTTTTTTTATTTTTGTCATAAACTTCTCACAATAATGTGTTTTTGGAATAAAATAGAACATGTTTAAAACTAGTGTTTTTGCTTTCTCTTCTACGTATAGTAATAGATACGAGATTTCACCAAAAACATGTTTTGAGGGGCCCCGAGTCCAAATAAAGCATTTTCGGAAACATGTCCATGTGTGTGTGTCTGTCTGTGAACAACATAACTCAAAAACGAAAAGTCGGATAAATACCAAATTTGGTATTTAGGTTCAATATCTTCCAACGATGCGACAAGAAGATTTTCAACAGAATCTCCCCACTCCAAAATGGAATATATTTCGAAATTTTTTAGTCTCTAAAAATAGCTCTAACGATTCTGATTAACTACCATATATTTATTATTATTAATATATTTATTTTACTACTTATTTACGTCGCTTTAACTACATGAACACATCGCAACGGATCTGCAAGTAGATAACTCGTGGATCGATGTGTGGCGGACAGTTAGCCTTCTAGGTCTCATGCCTGTAACCATACCATCTTGCTTCGTTACATATCCAGAGAGACCTTAATGCATAGCAATTGTATCATTTGTTTAGTGCCGTGCAGATGGCATTTGGGTGACATCTACCTGTTTTACTTCCTGTGGATAGATGACACAGCATTCGCTATCACCACCTATTTTTCATTTTTACTATTGTTTTGGACTTAAGTTGAAACTTTGGGTCGTGGTATTAAATATCCAATCCGATATTTACCTTAGCAGCCGAGGGAAATCATGAAAAAGTCTGTCAGATTGGTCGGCCCACGGGATTTGAACCCGAGCCACAGACGTTACCCCCTGAGCCATCCCGCTCGGTTAACATATATTGAAGATATTTACATGACAAATAAAATTTATATCTTGAGTTTTCGGGGAATAACCTATGAAGTCCACTTCATTCAGAGGGAACTTTGTATAATCTTGTATAACTGGTAAACGTTAAGCGATGCGCAAAAACGACTTACACAAAAAATATAGATGTCTTTAAAACACACAATCTATTTAAAACAAGTTTTTTTGTGGTATAAGCCATTTCTAAGATATCGTTATTGCTTATTTCTTGGCCATTCCTTTAACCATTCAATTGTTTCTCGCGATGTCATGGAAACAGTATGAAATTTTAAGGCCTGCATATAGCGTCCTGTTCTTAAACATTTGACTATCGCTGTTGTCTTTGTATCTGTAACGAAATTGTGTAATGTAGCTATTTCTGCAAAGGTTTGTTTGGATTAAAATGTAGTAGATAGAAAAAAAATCTGATGTGTTACACTCACATGACTTTCTCTACTCTTGTACAAACTATTTTTACAAACGCTTATTCTCCATCTACTTCATGTTAATCGAGATAAACATTTGCAGACTCTATCTTATTGCTAATTTTCTTGTAGATGTAAGGGGAATATATATTTACAAGGGCAACATAGAAATATAGTAGCCTTTAAACACATACATATCTCTTAATAGCTGGTTGCTAGGTGCAGCACTATTCCCTTTTCCACAGATTAATACTCTTTGCATATCTAAGACAAAAAATGAATAACGAATTCCCATTTGAGAAAATAAGTATTGAATAATTTAAGGGAATAACAAGCAATATCTCGAAAATGGTTCACTCAACAACCAAAATGTATATGACATAAATTGTGTATTAGCGCGATCTACATTTTTGTGTAGTAAAATTTTGTCTATCTCTTATGGTTTACCAGTTATGCAAAAGTCGTTCACTATGAAGAATACTTTTGGAGACATTCCCAGAAAATTCAAGATATACATTTCATTTGTCATGAAAATATCTTGAACATATGATATTTTAATCAAAATCGTTGGAGCCATTTTTGAGAAAATTAAAATTTTCGAAAAATGTCCCATGTTGTGATGGTATTATTAATAATGTAATTATTTAACATTATTGTAGCCCCACGTTTGGGAGCCAATTTGCGAGCGGTATTTCTTATAATGTTTGTGTATTTGTTTTTACTTCACGCGTTGAAGCCATCTTGTGACGTCATTCATTTGTTCGGTTTGTAGCTCCATCTGGTGTTAGCAATTTGCGGCAGTATTAGTTTTTGTTTGAAAGAATTTTAAACTTTTATTTTTTATTTAATTCTGTTTCACTGTCCTCCGGCTAGCTATTATCTTATTTTGGGTCGAGCACTTCTCTTTATACAGGTTGTGTAAACGGAAAGGAATCTTTTATCCAAAGATAACACTGATGAAGAAATTTATTATACACATTTATTGTCGAAACACAGTCACTATCACATTTACATATTGATCTTGACACTCGCCAAACTGAAACTGTTATAATAGCTTCATTACTGATAATTCTTAATTCGCGTACTTCAACTTTTTGTAAAATTAACTTTATAACACTTGAGATTTCATAACTCTGTTACGCGTAACCTGCAAATTGATATTCGAAGTGTGCCGTACAAATACTTTCGACGAACTGACGGGAATGCGACGTGTAGTGTACAAAGAACTTTGATGAACTGACGGGGTCTACCTCTAACCTACTCCTTTTATACTCCTTCACCCAGATATGCCTAAAGATTATAACTGAGCTGCAATTGGCTAATAAAACGCGCCAACATTAGCGTCTATTTTTATATCCAATGAAAATTATGAATACATATGCTCTAGGGAAACGTTCCAGAAGATTCTCAAGGAAAAACGCGCCAACATTACGTAACTTCCTCGTTTCCAATAATGATAAACAGCTCACCCCCTCGCTGCATTATTGCACGCTATTATTGTCAGTTTCAGTAAGGCAGTATAAACTTACTTCCCAACAATAATTACAATCAACAAACATCTCAAATCAATGTCACATAATAAAGCATATTCATACTATAATCACTCTTTACATTTAAATAATTTGTGATACAAATTACTGCATCAATGTAAAGGGTAATCTGGGGTGGGGGGATTTTCTTGAAAACCTTTGTGTCGCATCTCTGGAGGATACTGAACCTAAATACCAAGTTTGGTGTTTATCCGACTGTTCGTTTCTGAGTTATGCTCCTCACAGACAGACACACACACGGACATGTTTCCAAAAATGCTTTTTTTGGATTCAGGGATATCAAAACATGTATTTCCGGTGAAATCTTGGTAACGAATTTTTGGGTGGAATACAATACTTCCCCTTACTTACTATACGTAGTAGAGAAAGTAATAAGCTTGAGTAAGAATAATTTGTGTAGACACTAATAAACACAAAGGGTAGTGAAAGTCATGTGAATGTATCATATCAGACTTTTTCTTTCGCTCTGCCCAACACCCGCTATAGTAATTTGTATACACTCAGTATTATTATGATCGGAACCACAGAAGCGGCATATGTTCCTATCTCCTTCAGCGTTAGCCACAGAATACTGAATGAAAGTTACGGATGAAGCTCATAGTGTTGTTAGCAGTGAGAGCTTGAAAGCCATTAGTTGAAGGGCCACCTATAACTTCAGAAACTGAATATGAGTGCGGGAATACTTGAGCTAATGTAAATTTCCAATGACCAGCAATTCACTACATACAGCTCATCTCTCCGAAGTCTGGTTGGAGAAATGTACTTTAAAACAGGTGTGTCTATCACGAATGTTTCCAAACTTACTAGTGAAAAACTCGTAGAGTATCACGGAGAATATAATTACAGAACTAAAAGAATTCAGAGACCTTTTGAAATATTCAGAGTACGTACTATTACTGCACGCTGTGCATTCTTCTAACATACAAAATTCTGAAGGTTTTGGTAGAGAAGATATTGCATTGCACCAAAAAATTCGATATCAAAATTTCACCGGAAATACATGTTTTGAGGCTTCCTAAATAAAAAAAATCTGATTTGTTACACTCAAATGACTTTCTCTACTCTTGTACAAACTATTTTTACAAACTCTTATTCTCCATATGCTTCATGTTAATCGAGATGTTAATCTTATTGCTAATTTTCTTGTAGGTGCAAGCGGAATTGGTAGGCTTTAAGCGATAGTCAAATGTTTTAAGAGCTGGTTGCTATGTGGAGCATTCCATTCTCTTTGCATTACCAGGACAAAAAAAATGAATAACGAATTTGAGTAAAAGTATAAGTATTGGAAAGTTAAAGGAATAACAGCCAATATCTCGAAAACGGTTCACTCAACAAAACAAATGTATACGACATAAATTGTGTATTTTAACTTGATCTACATTTTTGTGTAGGAACATTTTGTCTATTTCTTATGGTTTACCAGTTATGCAAAAGTCGTTCACAATGAAGAATACTTTTGGAGACATTCCGAGAAAATTCAAGATATACATTTTATTTGTCATGAAAATATCTTAAACATATGATATTTTAATCAAAATCGTTAGAGCCATTTTTGAGAAAAGGTTCCATGTAAAGGGTAGTCTGGGGTGAGGGGATTTTCTTGAAAACTTTCATGTCGCATCTCTGGCAGATACTGAAGCTAAATACCAAGTTTGTTCTTTTCTGAGTTATGCTGTTCACAGACACAAACACGGAGTTTGCAAAAATGCTTTTTTTTATTCAGGGGGCCTCAAAACATATATTTCGGTGAAATCTCCGTATCGAAGTTTTGGGTGGAATACAATACTTCAACTACTTACTATACGTAGTAGAGAAAGTAGAAAACGAATAACGAATTCCCATTTGAGAAAAAGTATAACTTGGAAAATTCAAACAAATAACAAAGAATATCATGGAAATGTTTCAATGGAAAAAAATGTATATGACGTAATTGTGTTTTTTAATGAACTCTTTTTTTGTGAAGAAAAATTCAAGATATAAATTTTATTTTTCATGAAAATATCTTAAATAGATGATATTTTAATCAAAATCGTTAGAGCCATTTTTGAGAAAATCAAAAATTTCGAAACATTTTCCATGCAAAGTGTAGCCTGGGGTGAGGGGATTTTCTTGAAATGACACTGAACCTAAATACCAACTTTGGTATTTATTCGGCTCTTTTGAATTTATGGAGCCTCAAAACATGCATTTCCGGTGAAATCTCGGTATCGAATTTTTGGGTGGAATACAAAACTTCCCCTACTTACTATACGTAGTAGAGAAAATTAAAATTCTCTCATTAAAAATAATTACTTGTTGTTAATTCATAATGGATCTAATCTACTTTAGGCTATCCTCCCCAATGTATTTTAACCATAAATTGATTTATTTAAAAGCTTATATTATATTATTGCAATTATTCAAACCAACGCTTAGGAAAATCGAAATCATAATGCTTACTTTTAAGTTCTAATGCTACGAGATAGCCGTAAGTAGTGTTTAAAAACAGGGAAATTGCCCTGAGGTACATATTAACAAACTTCGGGTTAGCTAACTACAGGTTAACGAATCACTAGTTAATTGGCCGTTAGAAATAGCTTGTTATCCAGGGACTGCATTAAAAGCCATAAAAGAAGTAACACATTTTGGCAGCTAGAGGTTGAACAACGTTTAAGGGGACAAGGTAGTCTGAACACATGGAAATTACACCACAAGTGTGTTAAATTACCGCTGCTCTTAAAGTTCTCAATGGTTTTTCCTGAAAGTGTTATAAATTACTCTACAAAGTACGCCAATTATTTCAAGTGGCTGTTTGCATTGATAGCTTATGTAGCCGAGTCCGTAAACATTATTTTGTTCAGCAGAAAAATAATAAAATGTACTGTTAAAACATGTGAATTCATGTACCTTTTTCTCTGACACTACTTGCAATACAGAATCACACTTTTGCATGATTGTTCTTAGTATAATCAGCAATCTTCTGAAATCTGGATTATTTAGTTATGTGTAACAGTTCACTAGAAATTGAAAAAAAGTTTCAAATCCAAAAAATTAAAAATGTGGAAAATTTGGAGTGTTTTTGCTTTCTTAATATCACTAATATACATTATAAAATTATGATTGTGGTTCAAAATGTTTAACCACGTGTTGTATACATCTACTGAAAATTTCAGCTCTCTACCTCTCATACTCTCTGAGAAAAAGATACATAAGCATTGAGGCAGTATTTTTAACACTTAAATGATTTTAGTCAAATTATATTATAGAAAAAATATAATAACAGCCCGTCTTAAAGCAATATGTATATGTAACAATATATAAAAAGTGTATATTACAGTCATTGTATATGTTTATATTATTGTATACGTGTGTAATAATGTTATGTGATTGTATTATGTAATTTAATAATGTAGGAGCTGTGAGAATAATAGGTTAAAAGTTGCTAACAATGAGGTAGCCTTGAGGCAATAATGAGTAAGAAAGTTTAAGAATACTACTTGTGATTCTTGGAGCAACAACAATGTAATTTTTGTGACAGTTTATAAAAAGCCAATCAACAATCAGAAAAAGCTTTAGTAAAATAGAAGTGTTCTATTGGATTAGGAATAGCCAATCAGAGACTTAAAATACAGAAATTTATAAATTTAGGCGGTAAAAACCAAGTCAGTTGCTTGTAGACAGCGCTCATAACTGGACGCGTTGGTTGTAGACAGTGTTCCTAACCGGACGCGAGATGTGTCCTCGAGAAGTATAAATGTATTTTGTGTGAGACAAAAAAAAGCTTACGTGTTAAAAAGTGCAAGTAATTAATAAAAAAATCTCACAGCTCTCTCACTCTATATCAGTGAAGTGTTATTTAAATAATGTCAAGCATTAATAAAAGGAGTGAAGTAAAATTATAATCTGTGTAAGCCTAACTCTTAGTCGCACCACTCCCTGCTAAGAGAAACATGTCTCTAACAATAATACTGACGCAGCCGAGGCAAACAAATGTATAATATTTAAAGAAACAGTCAAAATTACAAAGTTAATATTTTTAAATATTTATAAATTTGGGGCGAAGGCTACCGGCAGCTTTTTACCATACGTGCGGTTGCAACTACTTTTAGTTCGGCTCCCCAACAATCGAAATATAATACATCTTCAAACTGGCTTTCCATACGTAGCAGCAATAAAACATTCTTCAAATTGCCTCCCAAAGCGTGGTGCAAACAACGTAAAAATATTACGTCTTCAGTATTGAAAAATGTTGTTTAGAGAAACTGAATTTAAAGTTTGGTCATTAAAACTCTGACACACTTCTATACATTCCAGGGTTATAATCATCTGCACCTTCATTCCTGGATTGCTTCATCTTTTCTGATTGCCTTCTCTTGGTGCTGACCTCTTTTGTTAATTGCTGAACTGCTCGCTGGACATGATATAGTCGTTTGTTGTTGAAAGATACAAAAATGTTCTAAAAGAGGCGTTGCATGACAGCTTTAAAGGAATGCAGACTAGCATTTAAATGGTATTTAAATGTCTTAAAAACTTCTTAACTCCTCAAAAGTATATACTTTCTGACACTGGAAATAATAAAGGTTTTATTACTGCCTAAAACAAAACAAAAATGTGATTTTTGACCATTTCAGAGTACCTTGTCCCCTTAAACGGAAGTTTTTACTTAATTTTCTGTAAAATATTTTCTTTCTTGGAACTTCCGTGCTTTCTTTACTCCCTAATTCTTTCACTAACACCTTCCGCACTCCTCGCTTATCCATCATTTTGCCCTGCACCATTACTCATGATTTTTTTCCCTCTTCTAGTCCCTTCTCCATCATGTCGGTTCGTAATTTTCTTCTGGTGGCGATAAACGTTCTCACCGAAGGGCATGAAAAATGCGACTACACTTATTCCTCACGTTTCAGAAGGAAAACCAGAAACGATAAGAATTCCAGAACGTTGGTAGCTGGAATTACGTCATCACAGCGCCGTGACTGGGAGGAATGCGAACGTCCTGGCTCGCGGACGCCAACAAAAAGCTACGTCACGCATTGTTTTCCATAAAGAAGAGATATTCCAGGCAGTGCCTCGGACTCTGATTTTATGGGACTTCAGGAGATTTACGAGGGTCTAACAAATAAGGTATTTACTGATAACAGCGGTCTTTACAAATCCCAAAAACGACTTTGTCTAGAGTTGTATACTTAACCCATATCTAAAACGTATGTTATGTTAAAAAACTTTTAGGAATTACATTCACATGACTTTCGCCTCCCCTCTAATGGTTATGTTGTTGTATTACGTATGGAAAGCCAATTTTAAGTAGGAGTTGTATTGTAGTTCAACTGTTGGGGAGCCAAACTTGAAGTAGTTGCAACCGCACGTATGGTACCCGGTAGCCTTCGCCCTAAATGTACTTACCGGTGGTCTTTGCCCCAAAATGTTTAAAGAATATTAACTTTGTAATTTTGACTGTTTCTTTAAATATTGTATACTTATGTTTGCCTCGGCTGCGTCAGTATTATTGTTAGAGACATGGATTTCTTTGCAACGTGTGGTGCGGCTGAGGAATGTAGGCTTACACAGATTATAACTTTAACTTCACTACATTTATTAATCCTTGACACAATTTAAATAACACTTCACTGATATAGAGAGCTGTGAGATTCTTTTATTAATTACTTGCACTTTTTAACACGTAAACTATTTTCGTCCCACACGAATACGTATTAAATTTCTCGAGGACGCATTTCGCGTCCAGTTAGGAACACTGTCTACAAGCAACTGACTTGATTTCTACCGCCTAAATTTGTAAATTTTGCTATATTTCAGTTTCTCATTGGCTAATCCTACTCCAATAAAATACCTTCATTTAACTAAAGCTTTTTTCTGGTTGTTGATTGGCTATTTTATAAACTGTTCACTAAAATTACATTATTGCTTTCAAGAATCACAAGTAGCATTAAACTTTCAAATTCATTATTGTCTCAAGGTTATTGTCTTACAGTTACCTCATTGTTAGCAACTTTTAACCCATTATTATCACAGTGCCTACATTATTAAATTACGTAATGCATTCACATAACATTATTGAACATGTATACAATAATATAAACATTTACAATGACTGTAATATACACTTTATATCTTGTTACATACACATATTGCTTTAGGCGGGATGAATTTATATATTATATAATTAGACTGCAATCATTTATCTAAGTGTTAAAAATACTGCCTCATAGTGGGTATGAAAACTATTCTTACGAAAAAATTGCTTTCTCTACCACGTACATAGTAGGTCCGTGTGCGTGTGCGTGTGCGTGTGTGTCTATGAACAGCATAACTCCAAAATGAAAAGTCAGATAAATACCACACTTGGATTTAGGTTAAGTACCTTCCAAAGATGCGACACAAAAATTTTCGGTAAAATCCCCCACTGCCAAATACCCTTTACAATAAACATTTTTCGAAACCTTTTATTTTCTAAAACAATGGCTCTGACAATTTAGATTAAAATACCACATATTAAAGATATTTACATGAAACAAAAAATATATAGCTTGAATTTTATGAAGTCTCTTCATTCGATAAGAATTTTTATAACTTTATACAGGAAGAGCCAAAACACTACGAACCGGCTGCGCGGTGTTTTTCCTGTCCGCGTCCGCAGCGCTCGTTGCCGTCTGCCGCTATCATAGAAAGGCGCGGATGAAACCATACAACATTTTTAAAACTACTTTTAAAGGCTTTACTTACCAACTTTATGAAAGGAGATGCTGAAACTGGCCACCGTCGTTGTCCATACGTTTTTGACACCTCTTTAGGAAACTATCCACCACTCGCCGTTGTTCACGTTGAGAAATGCTGGCAATTTCCTGGCGGATATTTTGTTTTAATTCTTCCAGGGTGTGTGGGTTTGTCTTGTACACTTTGTTTTAAATTACTCCGGAGATAGAAATCGCAGGAGGTTAGGCCGGGGAGGGCCATAAATCTGTACTAATAATGCTGTCCTCAAACGCACTTTTAATTGTTCTCAGCGAAATATTGGCCGTATAAGCTGTTGCAGAGTCTTATTGAAAAAAGGCAAAATCACGCTCCCTGGCTGTTAATTCTCTAAAAAAAAGGGGGCCAAAATTGTATGCACATATTTGACTGTTGACTCGAAAAAAATTGGCGAGTGACGGATAGTTTTCAAAAAAGGGGTGCCAAAAATGAAAATCGACGAGACTTTAAAGGAATGACAAGTATTGAACAATTCGAACCTTTAATAATGGATATCAAAAATGGTTTATGTCACAAAAAGCTTATTTGGAGTAAACAGTATATTTTAAAGAGATTTACATTTTTTGTATGGTATGTTTTCGTCTATGGCTGAATATTTACAAGTTATAAAAGATTATGCAAAATTTCTTCCGAATGAACAGGACTTCCTAGGCTGTTCCCAGAAAATTTATGATATACATTTTATTTGTCATGTAAATATATTTAATATGGGGGTACTTTAATTAAAATCGTAGAGAATCAAACTTTTCGAAAACTGCCACATGTAAAGGGTAGTTGGCGAAGGCGGGATTTACTTTAAAATCTGTAAGCTACTGAACCTAAATACCAAGTTCGGTGTTTATCCGACTTTTATTACTTTCTCTACTACGTATAGTAAGTAGGGGAAGTATTGTATTCCACCCAAAAATTCGATACCGAGATTTCACCGGAAATACCTGTTTTGAGACCCGTCCGTGTGTGTGTCTGTCTGTGAACAGCATAACTCAGAAACGAACAGTCGGATAAACACCAAAGTTGGTATTTAGGTTCAGTATCTTCCAGAGATGCGACACGAAGGTTTTCAAGAAAATTCCCCCACGCCAGATTACCCTTTACATGGAACATTTTTCAAAATTTTAATTTTCTCAAAAATGGCTCTAACGATTTTGATTAAAATATCATATGTTTACGATATTTTCATACAAATAAAATGTATATCTTGAATTTTCTGGGAATGTCTCCAAAAGTATTCTTCATTGTGAACGACTTTTTGCATAACTGGTAAACCATAAGAGATAGACAAGATGTTACTACACAAAAAATGTAGATCGCTTTAAAATACACAATTTATGTCATATGCATTTTTTTGTTCAGTGAACCATTTTCGAGATATTGCTTGTTATTCCCTTAAATTTTTCAATACTTATTTTCTCAAATGGGAATTCGTTATTCATTTTCTTGGATATGCAAAGAGTATTAATCTGTGGCAATGGGAATGGTGCTGCACCTAGCAACCAGCTATTAAGAGATATGTATGTGCTTAAAGGCTACTGTAGTTCTATATTGCCCTTGTAAATATATATTCCCCTTACATATACAAGAAACTTAGCAAAAGATAGAGTCTGCAAATGTTTATCTCGATTAACATGAAGTATATGGAGAATAAGCATTTGTAAAAATAGTTTGTACAAGAGTAAAGAAAGTCATGTGAGTGTAACACATCAGATTTTTTTTTGAGTTATGCTGTTCACAGGCACACAAATGTACTTCCGGTGAAATCTCGACATCTAATTTTTGGGCGGAACACAGAACTTACCCTACTTACTCAACGTGATAGAGAAACAAATAAGTAGTGCTTATAATTTTAAGATTTCGGATTACAAAACAAAGACAATTGCTTTTAAAAAAGAAACAATGTCAGAACAACAAGCTTTTAAATAATACTCCTATAGAACAATTTACTAACTTTAATCACTTTGGATCTGAATTCACCTATAAACACATATGTGAAAGCATAAATAAACTTCTAATGATATACGGTACAATAAATAAAACTCTTAAAGGAAAAACAAAAAATACACCCAAGTAAAATTTTATAATGTAACACAATTTATGCATGCACAAATAGTGATAGGAATAAATTACTTAAAGGCTGCACTAGGATGAATAGAATTAGGGAAGAAGATAAAAGAAGGGAACTAGATGTATAACTGGAAGAAAGAACACACATCTTAGGAGGAAGTAGATAGAACATCTGAAAAGAATGGATTATAACGTATCTCTAAGAAAATACTGATATATAGACCAAAAGGAAGACGCATCTAGGGGAGAGCGAGAAAGCGTTGGAAGAAATCTCTTTGAAGCCAGAACAGGTTGAAAGCCTAATTCCCGAAATGAAGAAGAAGAACTAGATATGCGATAGTGAAAGTAAAAATCTGATGTGTTGCACTCACATTACTTTCTCTACGCATGTACAAATTATTTTTGTAAACGCTTATTCTCCATCTACTTCATGTTAATCGAGGTAAACATTTGGGAAAGTATTTTATTGTTAATTTTCTTGTAGGTGCAAGGGTAATATGGCAGGCTTTAAGCGATAGTTAAATCTTTTAAGAGCTGGTTGTTATGTGGAACATTCCATTCTCTTTGTATGCCCAGCACATAAAACAACGATAACGAATTCGAAAATAATAAGGAATATCTCCGAAATGGTTCACTGGACCAAAAAGGCGTATATTACATAAATTGTGAAATAGTTTTATTTAGGAGTTGTATTGTATTGTATTGTAGTTCAGCTGTTGGGGAGCCAAACTTGAAGTAGTTGCAACCACGTATGGTACAAAGTTCCGGCGGCCTTCGCCCCAATGTTCACTTTCCGGTGGCCATCGCCCCAAATTTACTTTTCGGTGGCCTTCGCCCCAACGATTAGGAATCAACTTTGTATTTTATGTTTCTTTGAATATTATATTTATTTATGTTTGCCTCGTCTGCGTCAGTATTAATTTGTAGAAACATGTATTTTTTAACAAGGTGTGGTGCGGCTGAAGAATGTAGGCTTACACAAATTATAATTTTTTACTTCACTCCTTTTATTAATCCTTCACACGGTTAAATAACACTTCACAGATATATGGAGAGCTGTGTGATTGTTTATTAATTACTTGCACTTTTTTAACACGTAAACTTTATAATGAATTTTCGTCTCACACTGAATACGTATAAAACTTCTCGAGGACGCGTCTCGCGTCCAGTTAGGAACGCTGTGTACAAGCAACTGATTTTTACCGCCTGAATTTGCAAATTTCATCTATTTCAAGTCTCTGATTGTCTATTACTGTTACTTAACTTTCAGGTTTTTCTGGTTGTTGATTGGCTATTTATAAACTGTCTAAAAATTACATTATTGTTGCTCCAATAATTACAAGTAGCATTATTAAACTTTGCATTCATTATTGCCTCAAGGTTACCTCATTGTTAGCAACTTTTAACCTATTATTCTCACAGCTCCTACATTATTAAATTACGTAATATATTCACATAACATTATTAAACATGTATATAATAATATAAACATTAATACAATGACTGTTACATACATTTTATATATTATTTATACACATATTGTTTTAAGGCGGACTGTTACTGAATTTTATATTATATAATTACTGCCTCAATTGTGTGCTTTAAGGAGAGCTTTATCTTTTTTGAGTAGTAAAATTTTGTCTATCTCTTACGGTTTATCAGTTAAAAAAAGTCATTCACAATGAAAGGACTTTCGAATAAATTCCCAGAAAATTGAAGATATACATTTCATTTGCCATGAAAATATTTTAAACATATGGTATTTTAATCAAAATCATGAGAGCCATTTTTGAGAAAATTAAAATTAACGAAAAATATTCCATGTAAAGGGTAGTTGGGGTGGGGGAATTTCTTGAAAATCTTCGTGTCGCATCCTTAGAAAATACTAAACTCAAATACCAAGTTTGGTATTTATCCGACTTTTCCTTTTTGAGTTATGCTGTTCACAGACAGACACACATGCAGATAAACAGACACAGACACGGACATGTTTCCAAAATTTTGAGTGGAATACTTCCCCTACTTAATACAGGTAGTAGAGAAAGCAAAAATAGCCAATTCATAACCTTTACTATATAAATTTCTCAGTCGCCACGTTTTGTTCAGCTGTTTATATAAGGACGGTACGTAGCCAATTATTACCAAAGCAACCTGATGGTCTTTTGAACGAGAGAAGTTTTTCCAGGTAGTTTGTTGCCTATTAAGGAAGAATGTCGGTGAGGTGGCGACTGGGCTCTGTGCAAAGTGGTCATATGGTGTCATCGGTGTTATTCATGCTTTCTAACAAGACGTCATAACCAGAGAATGCAGTTTTGTGCAATTGCGTTCTTTTACACTCATCTGATGTACATTACGGTATAAAGTAATACAGTTAAACAAACCAAAATTTATTCAAATTAATTTTTTGCAATTTTCCTAAATTGCTTTCGTGTTTTTAAAATTCTGAAAAATGTATTAAAATAAACACTGTACAAAGGATTGTGCGTTTTATTATTATGTAAACCTATTTAATACCCTACTAAATCTCTCTCTCCGTAAATATACATAAATATAATACACAAAGTCTTAGGATTTAATTATTTATTTGTATGTATCGAATACACACACTAATACCTACCAATTCGCCACACTCAAATTGAGGAAGCGATGAAAACATTTCGAATTTATCATTCCAGATGTTTTTCAGCACAAATTGGCTGATTTTTCAACCTTTTTTGCTAAATAAAAAAATCTTATGTAATACATTCACATGACTTTATTTACCCTCTACCTTTATTAGTGAGTATACAACTGTTTTTACTAAAATTTATTTTTCTATCTACTACATTTTAATCCAAATAACTTAAAATTCCATATTGTTTCCATGACACCATCAGGAACAACTGAAAATCCACAACTATTGAACAATTCCAACATTTAACAACGTATATCTCAGAAACGGCTTATGCCACAAAAAATTATTTTAAGTAAAATGTGCGATTTAAAGCGATCTATATTTTTTGTATGGTATGATTTCGTCCGTCGCTTAACGTTTACCAGTTATACAAGATTATACAAAGTTCCTTTCGAATGAAGAGGACTTCAAAGCCAGAAAATTCAAGATATACATTTTATTTTGTAATCTGAATATATTTAATGTAGTGTATTTTAATCAAAACCATTAAGGCCATTTTTTAGAAAATTAAAATTTTCTAAAAATGCTCCATGTAAAGGGTAGTTGGGGTGGGAGAATTTCTTGAAAATCTACGTGTCGCATCGTTGGAAGATGTTGAACCTAAATACCAAGTTTAGTATTTATGCAACTTTTCGTTTTTGAGTTATGCTGTACATAGACGAAACCGACATATTTCCAAAAATCTGATGTGTTACACTCACATGACTTTCTCTACTCTTGTACAATCTAATTTTACAAACGCCTATTCTCCATATGCTTCATGTTAATCGAGATATCGAAATGTCAATCTTATTGGTAATTTTCTTGTAGATGCAAGGGGAATATGGTAGCTTTTAAGCGATAGTCAAATATTTTAACGCTGGTTGCTATGTGGCGCATTCCATTCTCTTTGCATGTCCAGGACATAAAAAAATGAATAACGAATTTGAGAAAAAGTATAAGTATTGCAAAATTTAAGGAAATAACAAGCAATATCTCGAAAACGGTTCACTCAACAAAAGAAATGTATATGACATAAGTTGTGTATTTTAACGCGATCTATATTTTTTGTGTAGTAAAATTTTGTCTATCTCTTATAGTTTACCAGTTATGCAAAAGTCGTTCAGAATGAAGAATACTTTTGGAGACATTCCCAGAAAATTCGAGATA